>OU026157.1:122808678-127808678 GCA_907269105.1 Volucella inanis | reverse complement strand
GGGCCCAATTTTGGGGTTATTTTTGTAGTAGTTGACAAATTCCTTAGATACTTTCTAAAGCGAATCTTTCGTCTTCCAACATGTACGCCAAACTATATGCTGCATTTAGAAACTGGAATCCCGCTTCTTTTTTTAAATACCCTAAAGCTGCATGCATGAAAATAGTGGAGATGGAAGAAAGCAGATTGTCGAGGATTATGTTGAAACATTTAACAGATTTAAAAAAAAAAAATAAATAAATGGTAAAAGTAGAATTAACAGCATAATTTAATTACTACACCAAAATATAAAATAGTAAAATAACCAAGTTTTTAAAGATTTTAGAAACATTCTGGGTACGAAACTTGGGTATATTTAACATGTTTGAAAAGTTTCCACGTCGGTTACAATTTGAAATTATGCGAACATTGCGATCTCATAAAGAATGCTTTTAACACTTTAAAACAATCCAAATAATGAACAGGAAGAATTCTTAAATAACAAAATAAAAGTAAAGCAGGAATATTTACAAGGTTTGCCAGAGATTTTTCTTACAATGTACTTTTGTAGAACTAGCAAGGGTTTGATTTTAGATTGATATCCACCTCTCTAACAAGCTATTCCATTGCCTTGAATGGAATATTCCATAGTAAATTTGGATTAAGAGCTTTGATGAGCAGACATTACGCAAGTAGTATAAATGCCTTAGTGTAGAACTGAAAACGTCATACTATTGTCTAGGATGAGCCCTAAATACTTAAATTCATCAACACTCTCTATCAAAAAACACTATTACTACAGTTTTGACTACTACAAAAAGTGGGACAAGAAGGATTATAGCAGTACATGCAGTTTTGTAATTTATTTCTTCGGCGCATGGAAGCAAACATCAGCTTCCAGTTTCTGAGCATGAAAAAAGTAAAACATTAATTTGGTTTTGGAACTTATAACTAACTTGTGTTCGGCGAACCAATGTCTTAATAGGTTTACATCCCAATTTATGTCGAATACGAAGTTCAAAGGACTTTTCGAACTGTATGATAACCCAATATTATCGGCAAAAGCAGTTGGAGCGCCTTTAAAATCAAAATCAAATAATGGGTTTATATAAACCAAGAATAGAGTTGGCCCCAAGACGGAGCATTGAGGTACCCCAAGATTCTGGAATTTAATTTCGCTTTTTTGTCCCATCTAACTTAACTTTTTGAGATGTATTCTTAAGGTAGTCGCGGATGCCTGCCCTTTCTAGTTTTTAACATTGAAAAGAGGGCCCTTGGTTAAAAAGTGGGTGAAGTTTGCAGCAAATTATGCTGTAAATTTAAATATTTCACTTGATATGCAACTTTCAACGTTAAAATCTACGTTCACCAATGTTTTGAAAAAACCAGGCAATGCCATATGCGAAGTATATGTAGCTGAAGGCTTGTCTTCAGTACGCTGAATTACAGTCTCATTGAAAACACTTCTAAGTAATTCCTTTACCGCTATTCCCTCAATATGATAAGCACTATATTTAAACTTCGAGGTGAATTAATAAATCTTTATTTTATTCCACATCGACTGGATCTTCCAATTATCTGTGACCTGTGAAATCTTAAAGAGAGTGAGGATGTTTATCAGTTCATCGGAACATGTCCCATTTTAAGAGAATTCCGCGTGAGATATTTCGGAGTCACTTTGCTGGACTTAGATGAGGTTATATAAGATGAAGGTTAGTCATGGGTATTTTAGAAGGCAAAATACTTACTATATGTACGAGTATATTTGGAGAATATTTGGAATCTTGAGTCTGCCACAAGGACACATACAAAAGAAGAAGATAAACATGCGAGCAAGACTTGCTCGGATTTTTGGTATCAATTTCTATGTTCGGGAGAGTTGCATCGCATCCACCAGACCGCCTTAGTCAAATCAAGACTTTCTGACGACATTAAGAAAGATTGCAACCATGAATAGTATTACAAATACCGAATTCACATGTGAAAATATCTTGTTCCGGTTTACGATTGGTACACTCTCTGTATACATATACAAGAATACATTGGGGTTCACTTCACTGATCCTTCTGGCAACAACAAACTAACGGTACACCTATTAACTCGATCAATTTAACTCGATTCCATTAAAACAATTTATTTCAGACCATCAGACTACCTGCCAGGTCTTGCAAATCCGAATATGTATCTCACAAGTTAATGAGATGCAAAAAGTTAAATGCATGTATGTGTTATGTTTCTCGCATGTACTCCTCTCCTTTGTAGATAACTGCAAGCACGTATTTACACATAGTCTTATGAAATATCCGTAGTTGTACATGTTTCATGCATCATGTTGCCGCACGGGTATTTTTCGTATGCATGCAATCTTCACAGCTTTGTTCTGGAAAATTGCTGAAACCACAAAAGCGTTTCTTTGCAATAAGAAATGCCGAATTTTTGCTGTTTAATCTCTGTAAATTATTCACAGCAAATACTGAGGGAGAAAGTTGAAGTTCGTGAGAGAATTTCATTGAAGGAAAATTGATGCGAATAACTTATGGAATGCCACAAATTAAACTAGTTTATTGCTGAGAAAGAAAAATATGCAGCATTGTAGTGAGTTCTGAATTATGGTTAATTAACTTCTTAAACATGAGGGCTATCTAATAAATCTTTCAGCCACATTTGGTTTTGCCGCTCGCATTTTTAATTAAACTCTGCTGTTTTGCATAAACAGCAAGAAGGAAAAAATCCGGGATAAGCAACACAAAAAAACTTCCCTCGTTAGATTGTTAAATAGACTCAATAAGCGACAGAGATTTACCTAGAAGTGGCGGTATTTTCAAATGTGAAATAAGCAAATATTTTTAATTCCAAAATTAAGAAGCAGTTCATTTATGCTGGTAATGCTATTGCAGAATATGGAAAACATGAAAATTGCTTCGTTTTACGACTACGGAATGGCCTGGAATCTGCAGAGAAACCCTTACAAGAACCATCACTTTCTCCAGAGACTCTCCTCGAATTGTTTACAAAAGATGGATAGGGGCCGAACTCTGGACCTTCAACTTTTAAGCAAGGACTTGAAGGTAAAAGAAGGAAGAGGCAATAAACAGGACTTATTTTTCAAATATAATCAGAATTCAATATTGTCATTTTCATTTCCATTTTATTTGTTTTTTTTGTTAATTTTTTTTTTTTTTTTTGAATGGAAAGGAATATGGGAATGGAGAAAATTATTCTTTTTAGTATTGGAGATGAGAAATGGAGAAGGATTGTACTTTTAAAGGCTACGAGATTAAAAGTTGTTTTAATACCTGGGGGGGAAGAAAATTCCATAGTCCAAAAGCATCGATAAAATACAGATGAGAAGAATTACCAGTCGTATGACTGTGGAATATTGTATGCAACCTTCCAGGTTGGAAGCCAAACAATTCGGTCTAAAGGAGCACTAAAGTATCGTGAAGTAATGTTAGATAATAGACTGCAGTTCGCACCACATGTCTTTTATGCCACGCATTGTCGCGTGGACTTGGTTACACTAGAGGGGTGTTACTTTTAGGAGTGATCAGCTTGGTTCTGCTAACTATGCGCATTAAGGACGATATCATACATCGAAGCTGGAATGGTACTTATCCGTATACTCGCGGATTAGATGTTTAGGGTATACAACAAAATTACGTCAAACCGCCAACTAGAAAGGCATGAAATAAAAAGGATTAAAGAGGAGGAAGATCTCCATAAATAGGTGAAAAAAGGTCGATGGACCTACATGTAAATTCCATCTATTGAAGTTTGGATAAACCTGACACACCACCTTACGTAGTTCCTGTCCGGTCATATGGGGTAACGTAAATATCTGTACCGCTTTGGACACGATAGCTCTTCATTGTGTCCAAATTATCCAAATGAAGGTGAAGATGCGGAGCACGCAATATTTTATTGCACTCGTTTTGCAGAAAGAAGTGGAATCGAATTCCTCGGCAAGCATACGATATATTACAATCAAGGGAAAACCGAACGGGAATTTGTGAGTTTATAACCGGTGTACAGAAAAAATCTCCGATTAATTAAACAGATACCACGTGCTGAAATAGCAAGGACCCTGGAGACAGCATTTCTCGGGCAGTATTCGATTTTTTTTTTTGCTGTATTGTTACACATGTCCCGAACATATGTTTACAGTTTCAAGTGTATGGTATACGTAGTTTGTTTTTGACAGATAGAAAGTTTAAACGTGTTTCAGTGTTCGGCGATTTTCAATTATTATAAAAAATGAAGCAATGAATTTGCATCAAATTTTGTGTGAAAAATGGAATTAAGTGCTCTAAAACACTTGGAATGTTGACAATGGCATACGATGAGTCTACTCTTAGTGAAAAAAATCTTTCCATGTGGTCTTCTAAGATGGCCGAGCAGATACCCACGACGAACCCCGCTCTGGACGCCCGAGCACATCAACAAAAGATGATCGCGTCGAAGCTGTTAAGGAAATTGTATTAGACAATCGTCAAATTACCATAAGAGTAGTTGCTGAGGATATTGGCATATCTATCGGTTCGTGTCATGCTAATTTTTTGCATGTTTTGCGCATAAAAACTGTGTCAGCGAAGTTTGTTCAGAAACTTCTTAATATTGATCAGAAGAACCGTCGCATGAGCAAATAACGTCAATGATGTTCCTGCCTTGCTCAAAAGTGTCATAACTGGTGAAAAATCATAATTATATTACGCCAAAACCAAAGCCCCAATGGAAGCACCCAGCAGAGCCAAGACCGCAAAAAAGCACGCACGTGGCGTAGTGCATCAGGAATTTTTAAATCAAGTTCGTACGGTCAATAAGGAGTAGTACCTTAAAGTTATACGCCGCTTGCGGGAAGCAATACGAAAAAAGTCCTGAATTGTAGAAAAACATTTCATGGATTTTGCATCACGATAATGCACCTGCTCATACATCCTTGCTTGTGAGAAATTTTTTGGCCAAAAACAACACGACAATCATGCCTCGACTACTATATTTACCGGATTTGGCCCCATGCGACTTTATTTGTTACCAAAATTGAAGAGACCTATGAAAGGACGGAGATTTGAAACGATTGAGGAAATAAAAACTCTGATGAGAATTTTCACTGCTAGCCTGGCACTGGCATACACACCGAATCCTTGGCAAACACTGAGCGTGGTCTTTATATCGAAAATCGGAAAGGAGGACTACTCGCTCGCCAAGAGTTTCAGACCTATAAATCTGATTTCCTTCATGTTGAAAAGCATCGAGAAACGGTCGAGATCCATGTGCGCAAAACCGCCTTGCGAATGGAACCTCTATCGGCGATGCAACACCTACCAATGCGGAAGACCTCAAGAGAGTGCGCTTCGGAATCTGGTAGGCAGAATTGAAGACGCACTCGACAAGAAGGAATACGCCTTGGGCATTTTCATCGACGTTGAGGTTGATTTCGACAACGCAACTTTTAACAGCATGTGCTACTCGGCCAGACAACATGGCGTAGACGAATCATTAGTTTTGTGGATAAAAGCAGTGCTGGTGAAAAGGAAATTGAATGCGGATGCTGGCTGCTGGCTGCGGCCAATAAACAGGGGTTGCCCGCAAGGCGACGTTCTGTCTCCACTACTATGGTACATGTTGGTCGACTCATTGCTCAACACGTTCAGTAGTTCTAACTTCTATCCACAAGCATACGAGGATGATGTAGCCTATGCTGTCTGTTGGATCGTATCTAACGACTGTCAGCATTAAAGCCCTAGAAGTGATCGACGACTGGTGCACTAGTAATGGGCTTTCAATCAATCCTCTCAAAACTGAGGTTGTTCTTTTTACGAGAAGGAGAAAGCTGCCTAGTCTGACTCATCTAGTGCTTAAAGGCATCATCATCCAATTCTTCAAAGAAGCTCAGTATTTGGGTGTCAGCCTGGGTAAAAAACTTCTCTGGACTAAACATGTTACATCGGAAGCATCTAAGGTGCTGTCGGCCTTCGGGCAGTGCAGAGGAGCTATCGGCAAAACATGGGGCCTGTCACCGAGAAAGGTCCTTTGGAGGCCAACTATATCCTATGCGTCTGTTGTCTGGTGGAATAGGCTCTCGTGGAAATAAGTGATTGATGCTTTAACCGGACTCCAAAGAACGGTTTGCCTATAATCCATGAGGGCTTTCCGCAGTACTCTTGGATCTGCTCTACACGCATTGATGAATCTCACTCCCCTTGATATTCATACAATATCATGGGCTGCACTCTCAAAGCTATCTTCCGTCTAAAAGGAAGTGATCTTTGATGACCTAGAAGTCGGAAGGCTAAATTTAGTGACCTCCATCTGGGTTCCAGCTCACAATGGGATCACGGGAAATTAAATCGCCGACAAACTTGCCAGGCATGGTTCAGAGGAGAGTTTTTCAGGACTCAAACCCACTTTATATCTGCCTGCGTCCTCGGTTAAGACTTTCATTGACAGTTGGGTCTCACAGCACAACTCTATGGGATATAGGCAGACCAAACGAACGCTTCCCGACGTTTCTAGGAAGTCAGCGGCCTTTCTGCTATCCCTCAGAAGGAAAGACTAGAGGTTGCTAACTGGCGTCATAATAGAGCATAACACTTTTACTGGGCCCTTAAATGTGCTGGGCATTAGTGACACAACATCCTGCGATACTTGCTATGAAAGTGATATTGACACTGCGGAGCACTATTTCTGTGTATGTCCGGCTTACGTTCGGATCAGGTGGGTGCTATTACTGAATCGCTTACTCATCTTTTTTCGTAAGACTAAAAGATTTTATTAAAAAGAACTTTACAAAGAGTACAATGAACTGGTTCTTTGTGTGACATCAAAAGAAAAATATAAACTCTGTATGAAAGTGTGAAATTCTGCTGAAATGGCTTTCAGGCTTAGAATGCATTTGCCTTCGTCCAGTTAAAATGCTGGCAGTCCCCAATAAGTTGGTGGTGTAGGTCCAGAAGTAACATTCCTGGTTAAAACCGATCCAGCTCTGGCACCGCTCCACTTACGGGCCTGTGCCAATCTTCGCATGGCCTCACTGCTTGCATAAAGATCTTAGGGAAAAAATGTCTGGTTTCTATTTTGAATCTTTGTCGGCCTGTAGTACCTCAATAAGATCATATAAATTCTGCTTTATCTACTTTACTATTACACTAAAAGTTATAGTATGTGACACATCTTATCCGACAACTGTCATATGGTCTTAGTTTATGGATACCGAGATTCGAAAAGCTCAAACTACAAACTATCAGGTTTCATTTCACTGCTAAGACAGCAAGAGGTCAGGGCTTATTGTGACAGCAATAAAGTAAAAATCATGGATGTGTTTTCCTTTATTTTTAAAATTCAAAACTCACAGTTCAGTATCCTTAAACCTATGACACATTTTACAGTCTCAGTGCCTAAGAGGCAATCGCAGCACCCACTTATCTACAAATTGCTTTGAACCGCTTCAATGATAAGTTATTAAGATTGCTGTGATCGAAAAAGTTTTTCCATTTTTTTTTTTTTTTTTTTGTAAAGCAATCGGCTCAGAGATCATTTTAAAAAGAATAATATAATAACTTCAGACAGAGAGAAAGAAAAAAAAATCAATTAGAAATCGCTCGCACACCTTTTCTGTAAAGCAAAAACACCAGCTTCGAGATCGGTCTCAGATTTCAGTTTGTATTCAGTCCGTAATTACAAACGAACGCACGGACGGATAAGCGACTGTATGCATTGGGACAACCAGATTGGAGATACATACTTCAAGTGTGCTACGGATGTAACGTCAACTTCAATCCGCTAAAGCCCAGCCTTAGTCGTCGCTGAGGTGAGTACTATTAGTGCAATTACCTAGAGTGCGGATATTTTATCCAAGAGCCTCACAAAAGACCCACGTTCTGCGATTTCACTCTGTGGCGGTTTTCAATGTGCGCGTAATTTGACTACGGGACGGAAATAATGTTTTTTTTTTTGTAAGTTTTATTCTTTTTTTAAATTTTTGTTAGTTTTTTTTTTTTAAGAATAAGGTTTATGCTCATGTTGATGACTTAGCTTTGCAGGCGTACATAATTGTTTGCGCCAACGCATTAGGCCATTGTCGCCATTCTGTTTCACTGTTTTTTTCTCTGTCCTGTTTTTTTATGTTCGTTTCTGCCTGTGATTTTTTTATCCGTCTTTCTTCTTTTTTTTTTTTTTCTTAAAAAACAATTAAACGGCTGAAGGAAAAAAAGATACAAAAAGAGTCGTGCATTGTGGCGCTGAATTCACAATGAGCTACGTTACAGAAGTAGTATCTGTGCAGAAGTTATTACAGGAACGTTTAGGTCGTATTTTCATATCTGATATTTGAAATACACACCGTCATTGTCGGGTTGGTACTTTGATGAGAAATGTTCACTCGTCGAAAGTAATACCTCTTGTCCAGAGTGAATGACTAAAATCAAATGTCAGGAAAGATGAGCCGAACATCTAGTAAAAAGTGACCATAAGACTTTACGTTCTAAGTGAAAATGTTGCTTAAGATGGGGCTTATATGCTAAGGCGGTCATGGATCTCTACTGAGATGATTTTTCATGAATATCGCTTTAATTGAGTCCCGTTTAAACTTCGTTATCTGAGATAAGTTATCTGAGATAAGCTTAAATAATCTGAGATAATGCCAACCCTTCGAAATCGAAACTGGTCCTTTTTACCAGAAAGAACAAGATAGCACAGTTCAAACTCCCAAAACTCTACGGAGTGGAATTGCTCCTTTCGGACAGCACCACGTATCTGGATGTAATTCTGGACAAACGACTGAACTTGAATCTTAACGTAGCGGAAAGAATTCTGCAAAATAGCGGTAAAAAAGATTTGGAGCTTAAAACCTACTATTGTGTACTGGCTGTATTCGGTGGTGCTAAGGCCCATACTTATATATGGCGCACTAGATTGGTGGAAAACAACAATAAAAAAAAAAGTTTTACGGAACGGCTTCCATAGCCATTACAGATTTGCTCCGTAGCACCCCTACGGCAGCACCTTTCTGCACCACCGCTTGATTACAGACCAAAAAACTTGCTGGCAACAGCGCAATACAACACACTAATTTGGGTCACTTCAAGAACAATAGTCTCGGACACGGGACAGTGCTAGCGGAACAGCTGCCAGGGAATCAAATTCTATCGGATGAAATTCCTCCCTTGATCGACTTCGACACTTCGTATGATAGAGTATATCCGAAGAGTGAGAAGCTGTCCTGTTGATGTTCTTGACGTACCAACGCTTCAAGGCAACCAACACCGATTCAGACTACTAAAGTTTAAACGTATCTGTATGCCGCAAAAAGAATAAAAGACAACAAATTACGGACGTTGAAGAGCTGCGATCAACACGATCAGTCACAACGTTTGCTACCTGACTCTTATTTCGGCCTTCATGATAATGAAAGGTGAGTGACTCGAACTGCAACTTTTTAAAATGCTATAATTTTTTTATTTTTTTAATAAATTTTACTGTGCCAAAGCAAAAAATGTTGAAAAATACATCAATTTTCAAATTGGATTTTTTAGCGCCAACCTTCGCCTTCAAAATACTCTAGACAGAGAAATCCAACAGATTTGCATCTGGAGAATTTGCAATTCATTCATGGAGTGTGGAACATTGTTTTTTAACCAATCTTGGTTGACGCGCGCTTTGTGAAACGGTGCCGAGTCTTGTTGAAATGTCCACGGTCTCCGACCAAAATGATTGTTTGCCCAAGGCTTCAATACTGCCTCTAAGATAGTTTAACGGTATACGATCGCATTAATTTTGAAGCCACGGTCCAAAAATAAGAGCGGAGAGCGACCATCGGCGGTTGTGGCGGCCCAAACCATCACCATCGGTGCTACCTGCTTTCTGGTGGCCTTCCAAAGGTGTACATTTTCGAAGGATCTCTCAGGCAAGTAAACTCGGTCATTTTGTTTGTTGACATATTTATCGATAACAAATGGCGACTCATCGCTCTTTCGACTCTCACTTTTTTCTGTTGCGGTATAAGATCGTGTGCTTTTTGGAACTTCAATGGCTTGAGCCCAAGCTCATTTTTCAGTATGTGTTGCATCCGTTCCAACGATATGTTGAGCTCACGAGCCATTTTTCTTCCACTTCGACGCGGATTTCGCTCAATTCGAGCCTTCACTTTCCGAACCATTTCTGCCGATGTTGCTGGTTTTTTATGACCATTTCCATGGCGTTTTGCAACGCTGCCAGTATTACGGTAATGAGCTATGGTTCGTTATCATTTATCATCATTTACTCACATTGAGGTGCTAGAGGGCTCTAACGATAGCTACTTGTGGTTTTCCAGTCAAATATAAAACAATCACACTATCACGTTTGAATTCCATCGCGGATAAAAAATTTTCAACACAACTGAGACGCAAATCGTTTAAAAGGCTTGTAAATAATAAAATTATCTGTCAGGTGTCAAAATTTGAGCTCACTGTCATGAACGGTTTGGAAATTATAGCAGTCTGAAGTTAGTTGCGGTTCGAATCAGTCAGGGTGTGAATTCAGCTTTTGTTTTGTCATTAAAACTGTGTGTCGTCTGGCGTTATCATGATGGAAAACAATACCCTTCCTGTTCTCTAACTCTGGCCGTTTTCTTCCACTGTTTGCTGCAAAGTATTGAGCTGAGTGCATTATTCAGCGGCATTTATTATTTGATTACGTAGAAGCAACTCGAACTAAGGGATACCTCGCCAGTCCCATCAAATGCTCAACATGACCTTTTTACCTGCCGATTGCGGCGTTTCACCACGCCTCTTACGCCGAATGTAAAACCACCAATTTTTCGTCTCCCGTAATCACTCTTTTTAGGAAAGCCTCAAGCTAGCTTCATCTGAACAAAAACTCACAGACCACTATGCGATCCATAATGATTCTTTCACTGAGTTCGCGAGGAACCCAAACATCAATCTTTTTCGACATTCAAAGCCTTTCCAGTCTCTGTGAAATGATTGTATGGGCAATATTAAGTCGCTAAGAGATCTCTAGTGTCGTCAAATGCAGACAAGATTTAAATGTCGGACGGTGAAAAGGTGAACGTCTAGAGCGAACAGCATCAGCAAGATCTGTATTTCCTGAACGAAAGCCCGGAAACCTTTGATGTGTCAGCGCAAAAAAAAAAACACAGAATTTATCGAACAACCCAATATTGTCGAAATTTCGGCTCAGTTGTAAATACGCAACGTGAATTTCATTGTGAGATCGGTCGCCATCATGGCGATAGTGCAATTCGTCGCACTATGGAAAAGTTTGAGCACGGGTACACTCTTTTGAAACTTGAGCCACCAACCAGATAAAGATTGGTGCGAAACGAAGAAAACATAGCCCCCGTAGCGGTCAGTATCGAAGAAGACCCAGAAATGTCGATTCGGCGCCGAAAAACTGAATTGGGCACCCCCAGAGGGTCAACCCTGCGTATTTTGCGATTGGATTTGACTCTACATCCGTATGAAATTATGCTGACGTAAGAATTTCAGCTGGACAACGCCTTGAGTTCGCTAATTGGGCGCTCGAAATCTTGGCCGAAGATCCGGATTTTGTCTAAAAAATCATCTTCTCGGACGAGGCCTATTTTTGGCTAAGCGGCTATGTCAATAAGCCTCAATGCAGCCACAAATATTGACTATTTAGTGCCGCTTATGGCATGTCGGCATCATCGGACCTTATTTATTTTGAAAAGAAGAAGGAGACAACATTTCCGTCAATGTTATCCGACTTTCTGTGGTCAGAGCTCGACAACATCGTTATATCCGATCTGTGGTTCCAACAAGACGATGCTACATGGCATATGGTGCAAGCGACGCAACGCTCGAAGTGGTGAAGGAAAAATTTGGCAACTGAGTCATCTCACAGCGAGATTTAATCAGTTGCCCGCCGCTATCATTCGATTTGACATCACTCGATTATTTTCTCTGGGGCTAAGTCAAGTGTACGCTAGTGTACGCTAACAACCCAATCACTTTCGACGAGCTTGGACTATGTTGGCCTCGACCTTTTACCTAATAATTGACATCTATCTCTACAATATAGTTCAAAATCCCATCACGTTTTGAAGAATAAATATATTTTGTAAGGCATCTTTGCATCGTTTCAATACAATCTGAATACGTCAGATAGTTTGAATTCCAGACAACATCGGCGTATTCAACAGCACTAGCGCAATTAAAAGATATAAAAGCTTGTGGGGATCCGAGAAATCTTTCGAGTTTCTTTTAATAAAATTTACTAGTGAGTAAGCCTTTGCAACTATATACCATATTCGACCGTAAAGATAAAGAATAAATTAAAGATTAATGTAAACACCGAGGGCTTCTCTTCAATACAGTAATTAAACGAATGTTGTATATGGGATCTTGAAAAAAATAGCAAAGTTAACCCAATCATCTAAAACTTTGATTCTAAAAAATATTTTAAGATCGTCCTCATACATAAGAAAGTAAAAACAGTTGAAATGTTGAACAATATTACCAATAAATATAAAGAAAAGAAATGGTCCAAGATTAATCCCTTGTGGAACCTCAGAACTACGTGAGATTAATCTTAAATAACTTTTATCGAGGCAGACCATCTGAAATCTACAAATTAAAAATGAGGGAATCCACTTCAGCATTGCTGAATGCAATCCAGACTCTAATGGTTCACAAGAACTGCTATGTTTTTGGTAAAAAAAAAAACCTTTAAGAGTCCTAAAACAAGTTATCTAAAAGCCTTAGAAAATTGGCTAGTGTAATAAATCGCTGGATATCTTATCAAGAATAAACGGCATCTGCTGTGAACACAAATCCCACCAACAATAAATCAGATAAACTCCAACAAAATAGCCCTCCCGACAACAAATCACAACTTGATACCCAGTAACCTGAAGAAAGTTTTATAGCGCTATTAGACCAAATAAAATAACAATTTACAAGAAAGAATTTATAAGTATCTTAACATAAAGTTAAACGGTTCACTTAAGGTTTTAATAAATCAAATAACTTTCAATTTCTGCTGTGTGGCGTCAGCAATCGTTTGACCTTCTGCAGAGTAGAGTATCCAAAAGGCATCATCGACCACCAGCTAAATAAAAAAAAAAAATCTTAAACATTACAGTCTAAGCCTTCAATTTAATTGGGCCAGTAAGATATAAAGATAGGAAAGTTGTATCGACCGTTTATTGGTGCGATGAAAAATCTTAAACGATTTCATTCCCTGATGCATACTTGTACTCGTATTCAGCCATTTGTAGATTTTGTACGAACATTTGATTTAACTGCTACCACTGCCGAACTCCGGATACCAAACTGATGGCAGTTACAACCAAACCGGTTCATGAGATACTACTCAATTTATCTTTACATACATATATACTGAAACATACTCATACATATATATCTTAACCTTTCAATGCGATCGAAAACCTGTCGCTTGGTTTCTCCAAAGTTCATTGAAGGCTTCAGGCACCTAGTACATACCTCACACTCGCACCACACAATAGATACAAAAAACGACTCTTAAGCCTTAGCTCAGTCAGTCATCCTATAGAAGTCTTGCGCAAGCAGAATTTGATCAATGTCGGACGTTTGTGTGTTTAGTTGCTGTTGTTGTTGAGAATGTTGAGAATGATAATGAGCGGAGGCATGATGAGAGCTTCGTTCATGGGTTTGGTCTTGATCTGTATATGTGATATCGTGAAACCGACATCGATTACACCTACGTTGAGAGCTGCGTGAAGTTTTCACATTAAAACAACGCCCGTTCATGTTATCAATAATTTATAAGGCCGTATACCGGAGTACTTACGGATAAAATGCGGTAACTGTAAGTAATTCGTTACACTCTTTAGATACCAGTATGCATTTGGATAACAATTGGTAAACGCCAAACGTCGTCGATGAATTAAAAAAAAAAAAACAAATTGGATTGAGGGATTCTTATGGCATGTACAGGTAATTGTGTGAAGTGAAGTCACTGTGGACAATGCGCAGACGTTTCTCTTTAAAATTTAAAATTCCAAGAATTTATGTAATGAAAAAATTTGAATGAAGGCAGGGCTAGCAGATACAGATTAATGTGCGGTCATAAGAAAGATTTTTTTTTTCTGTAATTAAAAATTTAATATGGCTTTCTACCTCTCATTAGATTATTCGTGGAATTTTTGACGTAAAAGATTGAACCTGTTTGTATTGGGTTTTTAATTGCCGACTTTGATCCATTTTGAATCACATTGTCACAGAATTGGCTAATGATTTCGGATTTCTATGAGATCCAAATATTTTCATCTGGGCAACTTTTTGAAATCTCAAGTAGAATTACAACTTCTCTGGTGACTTTATATCACAATACTCTGTGTTCAGATTGTTTAAACTTCGGTTTAACCCATTTTTACAGCAGAAATCTTTCAGTCTAACGAAGAAAGATGAGTAAGCACTTTACCACGTCAGTACCGAGTACCTACAGCCTGATGCGAGCCTAAGCCGGACACTCAAAAAGATAGTGCTCCACGGTGTTGTCATCACTTTCACAGCAAGCATCGCACAATGTTGTATCGCTTATGCCCAGCACATTTAAATGCTTAGCAAAAGTTTAATTCCCTATCACGATGCCACTAAGCAACCTGCAGACTTTCCTACTAAGGGACAGCAGAGAGTCTGTTGACTTCCTAGGAACGTCGAGAAGCATTCGTTTGGTCTGCCTTCACCCTGGGGAGTTATGCCATCTGTAGTTGTGCTCATATGAGACCCAACTGTCAATGGAAGACTTAACCGTGGACACAGGCAGACCCAACGTAGGTTCGGGTCCTGAAAAACTGTCTTCTGAAATCTTGCCTGGCAAGTTCATCGACAATTACATATCCCGTGATTCCATTGTGACCTGGGGCCCTAATAAAGATCGCTGAATTTATCCTTCTGACTGCGTTTGTGGATCTCTCGCATTCTTGAACTAGCTTGAAAGTCGAAGAAGGTTCAGCAGGACTCTAAGCGTAGCTGGGCTATCGCTATAGATGCAAATGTTTCGTTTCCTCTACCGGTTCTCCGCAATATAGATCGCTCTCATCAGAATTGCGGAAATCTTCGCTTAGAAAACAGATGCAAGTTTTCCCAACGTAAAATGAAATATAACGTTGGCGTCCTCCAGAAAGACACCAGCGTAACATCCTATATAGGTTTTGGAGCCGTCCGTGAAGACGGCTGATTGTGGCCGAAATCGGTCCTGAGCACAAGGAAAGTCGATTTCGTATTTTTTCTGCAACAGGAAATCTGGTGTCATTGCATCGGATGGCATGTCCATAAGACAGCAAGTTCATCAAAGCTCCAGTGCGTGTTGTAGCAAAAACCACTTTTTTAGACGCAACATGGCTTTGAGAGTACAGCCCATGATATGAATATAGAGGGGAGGGAGATTCATCAATACGTCTACAGCAGAGCCCATGCATCCGAGACAAACAGTTCTTTGGAGTCTGGTAAAAGCACCAATCACGTATTTTTTCGAGACATTATTCCACCAGACAACAGATATAGTTGGCCTTATCATAGAAGTCTAGATAAGTTCTTTGGAGTCTGGTAAAAGCACCAATCACGTATTTTTTCGAGACATTATTCCACCAGACAACAGATATAGTTGGCCTTATCATAGAAGTCTAGATCCAAAGGACCCTTCTCGGTGACAGGCCCCATGTTTTGCCGATAGCTCTTCTGCACTACCAGAAGGCCGACAACGCCTTAGATGCTTTCTACATATCATGTTTAGTTCAGAAAAGTTTGTTATCCAGGATAACACCCAAATACTAAGATTATTTGCAGAATTGGATGGTGATGCCCTTAAGCACTAGATGAGTCAGACCAGGCAGCTTCCTCCTTCTCGTAAAGTGAACAACCTCAGTTTGAAGAGGATTGACTGAATGTGCACCAGTCGTGGATAAAGTCTTGGTCTGCATGCAGACAGTCGCTAGACGTTAGAACTATTGAACTGGTTGAGCAATGAGTCAACCAACATGCACCATAGTAGTGGATACAGAATGCCGCCATCATCCGCAATCAATGTCCTATTCACCAGCATTGCTTTTATCCACAAAACTAGTGATTTGTCCATGCCGTGTTGTTTGGCCGAATTACATATGCCGTCAAAAGTTTTTTTGTCGAAAGTATCTCTGTGAATTCTGCCTACCAGATTCTGAAACGCACTCTCGCAGGATCTTCCGCGTTTGTAAGAGTGCTGCATCGCCGACAGAGAATGCAATCGCAAGACGATTTTGTGCACATGGATCATTCATTGCATTCTTTCGATGCTTTTCTAAAACTCTTGACGAGCGAGTAGTCCTTCTTTCCGATTTTCGGTGTAAAGGCCATTTTGTTCTCCAGGGATTCGCTATGTATGCCAGGCTAGCAGTGAAAATTCTCTTCAGAGTTGTCAGAAGCTGGTCTATAACTTTTTGTAACATAACTGGGTAAATACTATCGGTGCTAGACGACTGAAGCCATCAAAAGAAGCAACAGCATGTTTAATGGCTGCATCCGTCACCAAAACTGATGAGATATTTCAGCTATGGCGTGTTGTGTTGTTCAGCTCACTACTACGTTGATAGGAGCTAAATGTGAGCTAGTTCCGATTAGGTTACCTGGGAAGTGAGACTCAAGCATATGACCTCTTTTCAAGCCTGGTTGATCTTCCCCTTTTGAAGACTTTGACCAGACTACTGTTTCATTAAGTTGGCTAAGGGCCAACATCGTTGACAGCCATGTCGGAAAACCAGCAACTAAATGTCTCCAGCAACTAAATGTTGGTTGCAAAATTTCACAAGTTTAGGTGATGAGAGCGAGTTCGTCATATAAGGACGAGTTCTCGGTCTTTCCGATAAAGTGGTCATAAACATTTGAAACCAGAGTTGCGTATATTCGTGTGTTTATTTTGTTAATATAAAGTCAATCTGAAACGTCATGCGCAGGTAAAAACTCCGGCTTAACTGAGGCCCATAATATCTTTGTTGTTGAAACCATATTTCGCTCGAATGTGGATGTAAAGGGTGTGTATGGCCCTTCTGAATTGTTCTCACTGCATTTGCTTCAAATTATCCTCTTCGCAGATAAAACAATAATTTAAAGATCAATTAAATTTTATATTAAGAGTCTTTGGAGCTGGTGACGACACGAATGTTTGAGAAAAATAAATCCTGTCCTATAATGTGAACATCTTTTCGTAAGAAAGTTTCGGAAAGCAAATCTAAGACAACATGTCGATTATAATCTACACGTGGCATTCATCTTTCTACATTTTGAGTATTTTTTTTTTTTTTATGTAGCGTGATTGCCAACTAAGTAATTGCCGAGTTTTCATATGAATAAAACTAAATAATTTTACTTTCGTAGAACTTCTAAACTTTGTCTGCAATAACTGAACCAAGTGCGATTTGACAGCGTCATCGTCATTAAAACTCTTACCTTTAAAAAAGTTTTGCAAAAATCGGAATAAATGGTAATCTAATGGAACAATACAATTTTAAACGAGTGGGGAAACGTATATGTGGCCTAGCGTTATTTCGCTGAAAAAGGACACCTTTGCGATGGACCAATTCTTTCTAGTTTTTGACCGATTTGATTCCTTAGAAATGACCCAAAATACAGTACATCTTTCTAATCCCACTAAATTGAGAGCAAAATCTTCTTTTGGTGGATATCAGCTTTTAAAGTGGATTGTGCTGGCTCATCAAACCTGCATGATCGTTTTCGATTGACCTTACTGTAAACAATTCGTTTACAATTCAATTTCAATTCATTAAATGAATTTCTTTCAAATCATGTGAGTCCTAAATATCAAGTTTTTAAACGACATTTCAAGTGTTTCCCATTCAGTGTATGTGACACATTTAACTCTTTTGCTATCTCTCGTACAGTAACATGGCGATCCGACTCGATTATGGTTTTAATTTGATCATCATTAAGCTCATCTGGTCGACCTGGTCGTTGTTCAACAGTCAGCGAAAAATCTCCGCAACGAAATTTGTCAAACCAATTCCGGCACTGTCTTTCTTTTAAAGCTTCTTTACCATATACATCACGTTACTTTGTATCACCTTACGCTGTGTTCTATCTTTTATGGAAATAAAACAGTAAAATATAACTGATGCCAAACTAATATATTTTCACAAAAATTTGGTTCTAAAACAAAGTAAGACTGACAGGTAACAAATGCCAAAAGGAAAATAATATGTCATTGATTAAAGCCATTAAAAATATATGACCAAAGACATCTATGTGTGAAATCGATAATTACTTAGTTGTCAACCTGATATATACTCTTCTTTTTGATTCGTTAGCCCTTTTCAGATTCATTGTATTGTTTCATGATGGACTTTCACGAATCATTATTGGGCCATTTGTCTGACCACTAAATCTATGCGACGTAACATATTCATTTTAAATTTCTTTATGATTTTTGTAAGCCAACAGTCGGCTTGGTATTTCAGTTTAATTAAAATTTTTCAAAAACATTTTGAAGTATTGGTCGTTGGCGGTACCTAAATCAAACAATAAGAGTAGTTTTATTTTATTTGGAATTTTCAAACTCCCCTTAACAAGAAGAAAGTGAGTAATGCGAATAGAAGAAGAAGAAAAAGATACTCATGAAGTAATTTGGGAACAATTGTCAACGGGAAGCTACCGCTTCCAGGAATTCAAATGTTAAGACCGTACAACTGACGGTTTCTCTGACTCCATGAAATTATTTTAATTTGACAAGCTTATTATGAGTGGACAAGCTCACTGGTGGAAGTGAAGCTATCATGAAATGAAGAAGAGTTGCAAGTACTTGGGCCATTGCCTCTTAGTTACGGCTATGATTATGCGAATGGACAGGTTTCCTTTACTACCACCAACATTTGTACTATTAGTTAAAGACAGTTAGATTTTTTTTTAATTCCTGTAATAGAGACTTTTCAAGAAAAAAAAAAATCTAACTGCTTGGTTTAAGTTGAATTGTTAATGTGCTGAGTAATGCGAAAATGTTATAAAACGACCGGGGACAAGAACCTGTGCGAGTTTGGACTTACAAAATTTAAATGAGCTCCCAGTCTACTTATACAGATAAATCATCTGAACAGGGAAAACAATAATAGGAGAATAAATTCTGAACTCCGCACAGCGAGTTTGCTATCTTAATTATGAAAACTGGCTTAGTTTAGCTAGCAAAATGTTCAGATGATCATTTTTCAGGCTCCGCCACTGCTATGATAAAAACATGGCACTCTCAGTTATCCTGACCAAGCACTCTGGCACCTGCGATGGTTTGGTCTTTAAAACGGAATTTCGGCCTTCTTTTTCGTCTTGATCCTGGGGGCTAAAAATCGAAGATACTCTTAGCTGGAGCATTATTGTCCATTCGATCGATATGCCTTGATAATGTAGTCGCAGTATTCTGACTTTTTAGACTACATCCACATCTTGATACAGCTCATAGAGTTCCAGTTGTATCTTCTTTTCCATTCGCTCTCCTCGCACACAGGACCAAAAATCCGTCGAAGATTTTTTCTTTCTAAAAATCCCAGTATCAGTTATCCCTTTCTGCTAATCGTCCATTCATTCTTCCCTAGCCAATATGAAATTTTAGAGGGGATACTAGAAAAAAAGGAAATTAGCTGTTTTGTAGACTTACCGCTTACAAATGCCACAGACTGAACAGAATCACAGAATCCCATTCCTTAAAAGCGTTAAGTATGGATATGTGCAAAAATGCTGGAGGGAAGTAAACTCAGGTAATCCCAGCCATACCTATCCCAAAGACCTCTGGCCCATAATCCTAACATCAAACATTTCAGAAACTTAAGAAGAACTGCTTGACATTCATACTCATATTCGAAGTTATCTGCACCTAGAAGACTTGTCATCAACCCAGCATTTCTATACAAAGGCAAAGGCACGGAAACGGCTCTGCATAAAGTTGTCAGCACAATTGAAAAAATTCTTCACGAAAAGCAGCACATACTAGTGGTCTTCCTTGAAATCGGTGGAACCTACAACCTGATAACCTGCATGCTCCGCAATAAGAACATCAGTGCGACATAATTTAACACAGGGCACCCCTCAAGGAGGAGTGATAGCACCTCTTATATGGACCCTAGTGGTTAATGAAATACTTCTGAATCTAAAAAAGGTGAAATTCTAAACTATAACCTTAGAATTCTTGGAAACTGGGCCAAGCTCCAAGCCAGCAGTCGAAATTAAATCAAGGCCTGTGAAGGGCTGCTGTGAAGAGCTTAACACTCTTTGAAGTTCAGTACAAAGTTACGCTATCCTGGATTCCTTACCACAAAGGTGTGGCAGGCAATAAGTATACAAACATGTTAGGTCGAAAAGGATCCTCTCTAGAAAGGGTACTGGCAGATCCAAGTATCAAATTTCCACTTTGCATTCTGAGAAAATCAGTGTAGCGAACAATACAAATAAAAGCAAATGAAAGGTGGAGAAACCTTCCAACCTGCGAGACCTCAAGGCAACTGTGGCCGAACTTAGCAAATCCTGAACAAGTAAGATTCTCTTGAAAAGCAGAGCTGGACTATCTGTGATTGTTGGATTGCCATAAACTTCTGGTAGCGCATGCAATAAACCGACAACGACCTCTGTAGAGGTTGCGGGGACATAGGCTCCTCCATAGACCTGAGCCGGGTAAAAACGACAACCAGTGCGAGACGGAAGCTGAAACGAGAACTAGGAACCGCAATCAAACCAGCATAATGGGCCTACACAAACCTTAGTGTGATCAGGCATAGAATGAACTAGGCTAGCACCCTTATTTTTCCTGGTACCTACATGGTGATAGGATTTTATCTGCCAGGTTCCGGACTAGAGTACGGCGCGTCATGATCATACATATAATCAGCTAAGCGCCGTATTCAACTCAACGCCGAACTGAGACATCGTCATTGTTATGGGGGTCCTTAGTGCATAGGCAGACAACAACAATGCAGGACTTAAACATGTGATCGGGAAGCAATGGTGAACGATTTGTTGATTTTTGCAAGATCAATCGTCTAGTCGTAACAGGCACCATGTTTGAGCATAAGACCTGGCACAAAGTCAGCTGTGTGTCACATATCACATATCACCAGCGATATGTACCCAAAACAAACTGAGCTGCCCGAAGCAACAGTTCGTACCTCCACTCCCAGTATACGCGATCAACGTGCTGAAGTACTAGATTGTATCCTCGCAGAGCTTCTGCGGACCGCTCTAACAAGAACAGCAGAGATCTAACTACCTCTTGTTGAGAGAGCTTGGAAGCAGGCATTTTTCCCGACGAATGGAAGAAAAGACTAATTGTCAAACTCAAAGTAGTTTCATAGAATGTTAACACTGGAGAGCCATTTGCGTTATTGCATTTAAGTACCAAAGTAGTTCTTGAGTGAATAAAGGAACATCTGGAAGATAAGCTCGTACTATGTAAGCAGGTTTCCCCTCTGATCCTTTTGTATCGACCACATTAACCCTGCAGATCATTATTGAACAGTGCGTTGAATACAGGTTACCCGCTTTTTAATAATTTTGAGAAAGCCTTCGACAGTTCATCTGGCTTTCCATGACATGTTCTACATAGAGAAATGTTGTCAGAGAAAATCGAGATCCAAACTGGGGCCCCACAAGGTTGCATTCAAGCACCGATAATTTTTTTAATTGGTGACTAGCGATATTCTTCGCGCATCCTTGTCTACTGGAAGCGGAATAATTCGTTGGACTTTTACATTTCAACTCAAACATCTGGATGTCAACTACACTGACGGATCTGTTTAATCTCTCACAAGATTATGGATATGCACCAAATGACAGCAAAAGTGAAGAGGGAGGAAAATTTCGTGAGTTTGTAGATAAACACTGCCATAACCAAAATCATCAATTTCGGGGCTAAGTAATCAACATAAGTTAGCTTTGCTAGAGAGCCAGTAGAGAGAAAAAAAAAAATTCCAATATCTTGGGAGTATTGTCTCTACCTAAGGTGAAACCCAACAGCGAACAAAAACGCAAAGTCTGCGTTTGGAATGATGTCCATGATATGACGAAGTAATGAAATCAGCTTAAGCACCAGCTTACGATTGTTCGTAGGGTGCATCACTTCTAAAGTGGCCACTACTATCACAATAGGAACATCTTAAGGATTTTCTGTCCTAACCGCATCTCTAACGAATGGTTTAGGAACGAATAGGTACAAATATCCAACAGCGAAAGTGACATTGAATTGGTCATATAGTTCAAAAAGGTGATAGTTCCATAGCAAAGTACGCGATGAATTGAAACTCATTATCACAAGACGATAAAAGAATAGGTCGGTCAAGAAATACATGGTGCAGAACCATTCAGAAGAAGTCACGGCAATTGGGGATGAGTTGGATAGAGGAGAAGCTCCTTGCCGGAATCGTACACGATGGCATGTAGCCGTACTTGAGGCCCTAGAATCCACAGGGGGAAACAGGAAATAAAAAAAAGCTCTCACATGTATAAACTCTCTAAGATCCTTAAAAATGTAAAATTAGACCAGTTTCTGTCATTTTGTAGAACGTGTCTAATTTTTTAAGTCAGAAAAACATGAGAAGTAAGCATTTCCTTGTCTTGGTGCAAATATCAACAAAAAACTTGTTTCTGTATAACTTTCGGTTTAGTGATAAGACATTGTAGTACTTCGATGATTAGCACACATTATATCAATGCAAGCTCAGTAGGAAATGCTCCGATGTATCAAGCATGTTAAGGTGTTAAGCAAGAGTAAAATTCCACATTAGGATGTCAGTTACAGTTTTTTGAACTGCGAGACCATAAAACTGCCACTGACTTTACATAGACGTCGATAAGCATTTGATTTTCCTTTCTACTTCTTTCGGGTTCATGATATATACATGCACTGTACAGTTGTGACTGTGAAAAACCTAATTCTCAAAGGCAAGTTAATGGGTAATTTCATTTCTGGATATAAAAATGAGATGGCGATGTAGACTTAGCTGTGTAGACTGTGTTCATAAAAGCCCTGCATTGTCGAACTAGTTTGAAAGTTGCTGCAGTGCAGATACATATTCGTATGTTTCACCTTTCACCCAGTTTTCTTAAGAAAGTCCATAGCCATTAGGATGGCGTATATGTGTGTGAAAAACATATTTCTTAGAAAAATAGGCCAGCGCTATAGCCTTGAAGGAGTTACTATATATTATTCATATGATAAATGTTAAAAAACGATGGAAGAATTGTACAACAGAAATACTTTTTATGGAAAGTGGCTGTGACATTAAAGCCTATGACCCTCGACGGTAAGTCCCTTGCACTGCCAGAAAACCGGTAGCGTTTTTTTGTTCGGTTTGTTAAGTAAAAAAAAAAAAAAAACTGTTCACACATTAAAGTTCAACCGCTCTCGAATAAGCTTCTGACAAAATAGTAACTGTCTTCATTAAGAGGGGACTTCAATCTCTGTTGTGAAAATAATTTTCAACTTTTTCCCTAGCTTCTAGCTTTTTTTAAATTTTGACGGATTTGTGTAGATTTTGTAAAACTGTACCGTACATTTAGATTAGTTCCCTTTAACATCCGTGTCAAATTTCGATGTGTCTCTGTAGTCTGTTATCATGGCGTTTTTAAAAAATAACCGCTTCAACCTGGGGTTAAAGATATTTATGAACTGAAATTAGAACTGAAAGCCATTTTCCTGTCTTTGCTTGATACCGTCCATAATTTTAAATTCACCATTCCCAGCACAATCTGGTGGTAAGTCGTATAAACAAAACGTTTAATCTTTGCTTTTAGATGTTAATAACGTTTTCCGTATCGTGGTTTACAAAATGTGAAAACCGGATACCCAACGGATCAGATCAGTACGACTTAATCGAAACCGCCAAAAAGAACATCCCATATCTGTGAATGGCTTTGAATTTATATATTCGTATCTACTGTACATGCATATGGTATATATGTATGTAGATATATTTTCATATAATATTCGAAAAACAAACAGAATTAGGCGACAACGATGTCGAATCGCTCACAGCTTGTTACCAGAAGAAATAAACAAGTTCTATCAATTATGACAAATCATTTTGATTTCCCATGCAAATGATGATTTTATTTAAAACATTTCAGTCAACCGTTCTTGGTTTTCTTGTCTTTTCTTTTCTCGTTTTGCCTAGAGGCTTATTAATAATAATAATTCCCTCCTATACACTTTGTAAGACTTATTTTCAATTTCCTACAGATTTAGAGTTAAGCCCTGCCGCGATGATATCGCATACCGAAGGTAATTAGAGTGTGAATAGGAGAAGACAACAATCCCACAAGGGCAGAGTCAGATGTTGAGCCAAATATACGCATTTCAAAGATAACACACACTCATTGGACAGAATTATTAATTCAGATGCTGATTAATGACGAATTTACTTTTTGATTACGTAGGGCTTATCAGATTTCATTAAACTTTCAGACCTCCTACATAATTAGGAGTTCGTTTAAAACATGTTTACATTGTACCTTGACCTTGGAAAAGAACTCAAAAAATAAATAAATTTATTTAGGCGATGAAATTTTGGTTATTTTCATCTTTTTCCAAGTGGACTGTGTAATTGTACAGATAGATTAACGAGTTCGCCTACACTTCTAAAGGTAGGCTTTAATTTGCTGTAATTTGATAGTTCGAAGATGAATATGTTTGTTCGTCTTTGTTCCAATCCTGTTCATTCCAAATAAAGATCTTGTTCTTAAAGTTAATCAGTTTTCTTTTGTTTTAATTACTTCCAGTATCCACAAAACCAATGACATAACTCAATAATGTTGGAACTAAAAGCACTCGTCGCTTTTGTTTTTGGGAAAAACATCAAACATAGTCTGCGTGACGTTAATTTTTAAAAAGCTGTGGAGCTGCTTTTGAAACGATTATTACCGGATTTGGGTTTAAGTATAAAATCTTTATTCATAATTTGTTAGTTCATAAGCGATCGAAGAAATAACAGTTCCGGATGGTCT
Organism: Volucella inanis; assembly: GCA_907269105.1. NCBI lineage: Eukaryota > Metazoa > Arthropoda > Insecta > Diptera > Syrphidae > Volucella > Volucella inanis. The sequence goes on along the minus strand of OU026157.1, from coordinate 127,783,732 downwards.
GCCACACTTTCACTCATATACTATAGTATGCATATCTGGCGCGAAATTTATAGATGACAAAAAACAAGCTCAATTGTTCGATTGCTTACTTACTTAGATGGCGCTTCAGTTCGGGGTGAACCTGGTCCTCAACTAACAAACCTCTCCAGCGAGTTTGGTCTTCAACTAACTGCCTGCATTTGCGCACTTCAAGTCAATAGAGGTCTCCTTTTACTTGTGTGCGGCACTGTTCCTTCCACTGCGTTGTTCCTCCGGGTTAGCTTCGAAGACTCTGTGACCCAAAGCATTGATGTCCATTTGCTCTACATGTCCTAGCCATCTCAGGCGACTGACTATACTGTTCGTATAGTTCGTTGTTGAATAATCTCCTCCAAAGCCTGAGGAATTTTTTTCTCGAAATGACTGAGGATATCTACATCCGACTTCGATTCACGCTTCTGCGGCATAAAGTAGGACTTGTATGATCAAGGTCTTATATAGAGTCTTCTTAGTTTTTTCCCGGAATGGGGTGAGTAGTAAAAACTCACTTGCATTCTCAGATCAAAGCAAAACGATTAGCAAAAAGGATCCTTTGTTTAATTTCTGCTGAGGTTTTTTTGGCAGAATTCATAGCAGGACCAAAGTAGAAGAAGTCATTTACTACCTCAGAATTATAGCTGTCTATTCTAACATTCTGTCCAAATCGTCGATGTTGTGTGTCCCTTTTAGTTAAGAGCATATAATTGGTTTTGTTCTTATTTACCTCTAAACCTATTTTGACCACAGCCCGCTGAATTCTCTCAATTACGTCGATATTATCAGCGAACGCTAGTAGTTTTTATTTTTTTACTTTTATAAGAACTTAACACAGTGGGTATGATTCCACATAAAATACCTGAGCATGTATTAGGTTTTGAAAGATTGTGCCTTCCGTGTTCACTTGTCAGTTCCGCACAATTCGTTCAAGTATGATGTTAAAGAAGCGACAGCGCATCGCATTGTCTAAAATCTTTTTTGATAGATATCGGTGAAGTCGTTACCGACCTTGACGGAGCAACGAGCGTGCTCATCATTCTGCGTAGATGAACGAGTTTGGTTGGGATGCCAAAACTAGATATTGCTCTACACCCTGCCTGACTCGAATTGCAACCAACTTCAGACTGCTATAATTTCCAAAGCGTTCATGGCAGTGAGCTCAAATTTTGACACATGACAGATAATTTTATAATCGCCTTTTAAATGATTTGCGTCTCAGTTGTGTTTTATCCGTGATGGAATTCAAACGTGATAGTGTGATTACTTTTTATTGGGCTGGAAAACCACAAGTAGCTATCGTTAGAGCCCTCCAGCACCTCAACGTGAATAAATCATTTGTGTCTCGAACTATAGCTATTAACCGTGATACTAGCAGAGTTCCAAAACGCCATAGAGGTGGTCATAAAAAAACAGCAACATCGGCAGAACTGGTTTAGAAAGTGAAGGCTCGAATTGAGGGAAATCCGCGTCGAAGTGTAAGAAAAATGGCTCGTGAGTCAACATATCGTTGAAATGGATGGAACACATACTAAAAAATGAGTTTGGGCTCAAGCCATTGAAGTTCCAAAAAGTACACGATCTTACACTGCAACAGAAAAAAGTTAGAGTCGAAATAGCGAAGGAGTTGCTACGCTTGCACGAAAGTGGTGAGTTGCCGAATTTGGTTTTTTCCGATGAGTCGCCATTTGTTATCGATCAATATGTCAACAAACAAAATGACCGAGTTTACTTGCCTGAGAGGTCCTTCGAAAATGTACACCTTCGGACGGCCACCGGAAAGCAGGCAGCACCGGTGGTGATGGTTTGGGCCGCCATAACCGCCGATGGTCGCTCTCCGCCCGCATAGTTGGACCGTGGCTTCAAAATTAATGCGATCGTATACCGTGAAACTGTCATAGAGACATTATTGAAGCCTTGAGCAAACAATCACTTTGGTCGGAGACCGTGAACATTTCAACAAGGCTCGGCACCGTCTCACAAAGCGCGCGTCAACCAAGATTGATTAAAAAACAATGTTCCACACTTCATATCTTCGACACAATGGATTTTAAATTCTTCGGATCCCTAAATCCGTTGGATTTCTCTGTCCAGGGTATTTTGAAGGCCAAGGTGGCACTAAAAAATACCAAATTTTGGACCACTTCAAACAAGCACTTCGCCGGGAATGGGCCAAAATACCGCAGAGCCACTTGCGTGCAGCGTGCGATGCTTTCTTCGGCCGTATCAAGGCCATTATTGGCACCAAAGGTGGACATATTAAAAACTACTGATACAATTTGAAAATTGATGTATTTTCCAACATTTTTTACTTTGGCACAATAAAATTTATCAAAAAATAAAAAAATTATAGCATTTTAAAAAAGTTGCAGTTCGAGTGTACATACTCTATTTCGTCCTTTCCCCTTTCCTCCTCTTTCTTTCCCTACCTATACTTATTGTTATCACATTACTTATTTCCGTATATGTAGTATTTTGTTTATTTAATATTTTGTTTTTTTTTTCTCATACTATATAATGTATCCCTAAAATATGTGCTTTAAAAGACATTTTGTAGGTCTTATTTGTACAATCCCGAATTATATATAAATAAATTAAATAAACTGAATAAATCGAAATTGAATTGAATTGAAATTGAATGACAAAGAAATACGTTGACCGTCATATTAGACGTTTGTAAAGGCATTGGTTACGAGTTCAGTTTAGTGTCAAGGACACAGATTCTTCTATAATATACACCAGCAAATAAAGAGTCATCTCTATGATAAAGACCATATATTGATGCTTAAAAGAAGATTGTTGGGTCTGTAGCAAGTGTAGACGCCGCATCTTTTTTTAACATATGTCCATATATAGAAATATGTCCGCAATTTAAATACTCGGTAGGATATTCGGAGACTTTTTCGCTTTAATGAGCTTTTATTTCCAGCAGTTATCCTACTCTTATCGTTACCCTCTTTTTAAAGAGCCATTAGCTGCGTTGTCTTATTAGACTCTTTGTTTTATATAAGGATTAACAAAGATCTTATCAAGCCATCCCATGTGATAACCCATCCTCTTTCCTTGTCCAGAACTCTGAGCTTACTTATTTGATTTAGGGTAATTTCCTGTTTACGAGTTACGAACACTTAATTTGAAAAAAAAGGAAACCTTGTATTAAATTTGAACTTTTTTTTCAGAAAATGCAGAATGGTTCTTCACGAGGACCAAGGGAGGATACACTTCCCAACGCTGTGATACAGGTATGTTTTGATTTATTTTTCCCGTGAATATGTATTCATATTCATATTCATATGTAAAATCATAAATGATGTGAACATAATTTTTGAAACATTTTGTAATCCATTGCCCGCGAATTCAAGGTCAAGGCCACTCAGGTTCAATCTGGTAACATGTTGTTCCTTACGAATATTACAATATTCAATATTACAATATTACAATATTACACAGATCTTCGATTGGTAAATAAATGCATAGTGACCCTTTTAAGATTGTAAATTTTCATCAAAATCTGCTTTTGGGGCATTCTACGTTCGTCTTCGTGTCTTTTCTTCTATAAAGTCTGCCCAGCGGAACACACATAGCTCAATTGACATATTAAAATAAAAGATTAAGCTATACTGGTCGTGCATAGGTAATATATAGGACCCCACGCTAACCTAAATTCGATACCTTACTCACACGTGAACTGTATGACCAGTCAATCTATTGTATTTAAATAAATAAATTTTTAGTGCTTTTCTCATAGAACTCATTGGGGGTCCTAAACTTATGAATGTGCAAAGTTTTCTCATAACGACTTGACAATACTTTTTTTAAATAAAAGGCAAACCATTTGAGATATTTTAAAAACTTTATTATTGGCTTGAAGTACAATCAAAACATTTATGAATGGAACTCGATTTCGTTCATATGGCCACCGCGGGCACGTTTGCAACGATCGATTCGTTGGACCCAATTTTCAACAACTCGGCCACACATTTCGGCCGAAAAGGCCGCTATTTCGCGTTCAATGTTGGCTCTGAGCTCTTCCAACGTCGTCGGCGTGTTGGCATAAACCAATGACTTAACGTAGCCCCACAGAAAATAGTCAAGCGGCGTTAAATCGCACGAACGAGGCGGCAAATCGACTGGCCCATGTCTTGAGATAACACGCTCACCATACTTACTCTTCAATAAATCGATTGTAGCGTGTGCTGTGTGGCTTGTGGCACCATCCTATTGAAACCACATCTCGTCCAAGTCCATATCTTCCAATTCGGGCCAAAAATAATCGGTGATCATGGCGCGATAGCGCTGACCATTCACAGTAAGGGACGATCGTTATCGTCGACGAAAAAATATGGCCCAATAACGCCGCCGGCATGCAAACCGCACCAAACAGTTATCTTTTGTGGATGAAGTTGTGATTCATGAAGCACATGTGGGTTTTCACCCGACCAATAACGCATATTTTGCTTATTGACGAACCGATTGAGCCAAAAATGAGCTTCGTCACTGAAGATGATTTTGCGATGAAATTAATCATCTTGGCGCATCTTCTCCAGAATGCCTTCAAATGGTTCATCGGCTTCAATTTTTGAGTCAGCTTGATCTTGTATGGGTGTAAACCAAGATCCTTACGCAAAATACGCCATAATGTGGTCTGAGCGATGCCCAATTCTTGAGAACGCCGTGGAATTGACTGATTTGGATCGTTTGCTACGGACGTCTGAACGGCAGCGATATTTTCGACACTTAGACCAACCCGTTGTCTCACTGACACAGCAACATCACACAACGAATATGTAGACTCCAATTTTTGCACTAAACTTGTTATTGCCTGTCTACTAGGACGAGAATTACGACCGAAAATTGGAGTTAACGCTCTTAAAGTTGCAGTCACCGACTCCAAATATCTGTAAAAAAATTTTATAATTTGCAGACGTTGCTCGTTACTGTACTTTACCATGATGAAAATGTTGAGTTTACTGAATACATTGACAGTGACAGTTCGATGATTAGTGAAAGAGTGCGTTCACAAAGTTGTCAAAGTTGTCAAGTCGCTATTGGAAAACCCTATAGAAAACAAACAATTTCATTTTGTCATCCATATGATTAATCAAAAAAAAAATACCACAAACTTCCGAATAAATTTAAGAAAAATATAATACGATTACAACATATTATGAACATTTTCTATATACAGATTTTTAATAAGAAAAAAAATACGAAAAACTCCAGAGTTACAGGATTCCAGCGGATAACGAGAAGGAAATTTTGCTTCTTCTTCTTGGCGAACTTGCGCCCAGAAAATACAATAGCTATCACGCCTCCTCCACAAAACTTGTAGAATTAATTTAGAAATCAATTGTTTGGCAGCATATATTGAGAACACTGGCCGCTGTTGCTGCGCGCTTTCGGAGCGTGCAATAAACTCATCATTTAGAATGATTCGCCATCAAAATTGATGAATAGAGAGGGCATACACCAAGCCTGTTAATTAACATACATATAAGCGGGATTGGTTTATCTGCAAATGTATGGAGAATAAAATGTTATTTCTCCTACGATATGTCTTCTTGTATTTAACGTATACGAGGAAAAAATATCAATCACAGATAGATTCGCACAGATGTATAGATATCTTGACATGATTTTTACTTGATTTTTACCGTGAAAGCGTTTAATCAAACTGAAAGATGCCAGTGAGAATTTTTGTGTCTTCTTCCGAACGTAAAGAGTGAAATTGTTTGTGTTAGCTACCGCTTCTCATCCCGCGTCTGTTGCATTTATGACTCTGATGTCATAGGTCAACCTGCAGACAGAATTGCACATTGGTTTAAAGAGAGTAATCTTTGAATGGGTAGTAACAGAGATTGTGTTGCAGCTTTAATCGGGTGCATATGGGATGTTTTAACTGTTTTGGATATAGAAATTATGGTTACCTCAGCACATGCATTGGGTATTGAGAGCTATGCAGGCTCTTAGAATACAAAACAGATTGTCGTCATCCTGTCATTCTGTAGGTTTAGATCTGCAATCTGACCATCGCTTTCGGCTGAATCCATTGTTGGGTAGATTTCCTCAAAGTAGGTTTGAACTGAAGCATAAGTATTCTTCTTCTAATAAACCCAGACACCCCGGGGTACTAGAGAGTGCTCAAAGCCCCAAGTGCTTTCAAACGAACTTGCCGTAGTTTCGGCGATTCCCGAATTCATTCTTTGAATGCTTTGTAGTTTTCAACTTCAAGTTCTGGCCTAGATACGAGTAGCTTGGCATTGGTAAAATACTTCCTATTCTTAAAGCCAAGTTTTTGGAGATGTATAGTCCACTGCTGCTAGCGCTTACGTTTATCCTTGTTACAGTTTAGCATGAGCTATCGCGTTGCATTTCCTCTTTCGCTATTAGGCCATTTACACAAGTTGGAACTCAAATAAAACACAATCGAATGTAGCATAACTTGTTTTCGCAATGCAAGTAACGGATGACCAGATAGCAATAATAACTGTTCCAATTGCTATGACATCTAGCTGTTAAAATATTCAATAACGTTTGCCATTTCATCACGCATCGTCTTACGCTTGCCCAATGTGTGAAAATTACTAAAAAATATTGAATCTTCTGCTCAGTTTTAGATACGCAACGTGCATTTCATCATGAGGTCGATCGTCATCATGGCTTTAGTGTGAAGGCAATTCGACACACCGTGGAAAAGTTTGAACTTGAGTACACTCTTTTAGAACTTAAGCCACCAACCAGACAGAGATTATTGAGAAATGAAGAAAACGTAGCCGCCGTAGCGGGCAGTATCGAAGAAGACCCAGAAATGTCGATTCGGGTCAACTGAATTGGGCATCACTAGAGAGTCAACGCGGCTTATTGTACGGTTAGATTTGGGCTTACATCTGTATAAGATTGTGCTGAAACAAGAATTAAAACCGAACGACTATACACAATGCATCAATGCATCCACAAAAATTGGCTTCATCGGACCGTTACCTTCAATGCTCTCAGGTATAGAGCGATCATTATATCCGAGCTGTGGTTCCAACAGGTCGGAGCTACATGCCATACAAGCGACGCAACCATCGCAGTTGTGAAGAAGAAATCTCACGGCGAGTGTTCATCAATTGGCCGCTGCGATCATGCGATTTGACACCACTCGATTATTTTCTCTGAGGCTACGTTAATTCCTTAGTCTACTCTAACAAGTCAACTAATTTGGACGAACTCGAATAACGCCGCACATATTGGAGCGAGTCATCTAAAATTGGACCGACCGCTTGAAATACTGCAACCGAAGCCAAGACGGCCATTTGAATGATGTGCGTTGTTGTTTTATTGGGTCTATAACTATAACTCGTGCGGTTTGCTAAGAGATGGTGTAACTTGTATTTTTCTATTGTTATTATTCCGTTGGAAAGCTACTGTCATTGTACGTCATTTCCGTATATGTCATTCATTTGAAGCGTAAGCAACAATATTTTTTTTTTCACTTAAATATGTCAAACTGCCTGAAAAAGTGTTTTTGCGGGAAGTTCTTCTTCATTACTTTAATATGAGCGAACGTACCAAAAGTGGTTTGCACGATTTAAAAGTGGTGATGTTGGCTTGGAAGACGTCCTGGGCAGCCAAAAAATTTTGAAGATGAAGAACTGGAAGCATTACTCTATGAATATTGTTGCCAAACACAAGAAGAGCTCGCAGAATCTTTGGGTGTCACTCAAGCAGCCATTTCAAAACGTTTAAAAGCGGCTGGATATATTCAAAAGCAAGGAAATTGGGTTCCACATGAACTCAAGCCGAGAGACGTCGAAATGCGGTTTTGCATGTCCGAAATGCTGCTGGAACGCCACAAAAGGACGTCATTTTTGCATCAGATTGTTACTAGTGATGAAAAATGGATCCATTACGACAACCCCAAACGGAAAAAATCATATGTGAAACCCGGCCAACCAGCCAAATCAACGGCAAAGCCGAATATCCATGGCGCGAAGGTGATGCTCTGTATTTGGTGGGATCAGATGGGTGTGCTGTATTATGAGCTGCTTAAACCGGGTGAAACTACCAATGGACAACGCTACCAAACACAATTAATCCGTTTCAAGAGAGCAGTAGCCGAAAAACGCCCGGAATATGCGACCAGACACGAGGCAATAATTTTCCATCATGACAACGCTCGGCCCCACGTTGCTATTCCGGTTAAGAACTATTTGGAAAACAGTGGATGGGAAGTCTTACCCCACCCGCCTTATAGCCCAAACCTTGCCCTTCTGACTACCATTTGTTCCGGTCGATGCAAAACGCCCTCACTGAAATACGGTTCACATCAGAGTAGAATATCAAAAATTGGCTTGATTTATTCTTGGCTGCCAATTCTTTTGGGATGGGATCCACAAATTGCCAGAAAGATGGGAAAAAGTCATAGCTTCAGATGGGCAATACTTTGAATAATACTATTGTACATGTTTTTCTTAAATAAACGTTCAAATTTTGAAAAAAAAAACCGCGCCGCAATTAAATTACATACCCAATAGAGTAATTACATCGATCTTTGAGGTTCTCAATTGACTGACTATATACGATAGCGATCCCAGAAGTACCCGATCCAACAAAAAAAACACAAAAATTTTGGAAAAAAATTTATTTATTTTTCCAGCGATGTTCAAAAAGTTCGATACCTTTTTTATAATAAGAACTGGTTTGCTCCTCAAAATAGCCATTAAATGCCGACATAACTTTTTTATGTTGGAAAATATTTGACCACTGAGCCATTTTTTCAAGTTTGAGAACAGAAAATAATCCGAGTTGCCTAAATCTGGCGAATAGGGCGCATGTGGTAGCAATTCAAATTTTAATTCAATAATTTTGGCCATTGCAATAACGTATTTATGAGCTAGTGCATTGTCTTGATGAAACAACACTTTCTTCTTAGCCAAATGCAGACGTTTTTGCTTGATTTCTTCGCTCAAATATTGCAATAAGTTCGCATAATACTGAAAATTATTCAATGCGCATCCCAAAAAATCGACGCGATGACCTTGCCTGCAGATGAAACGGTCTTCGCCTTCTTTGGAGCTGGTTCTCCCTTTTGAATCCATTGTTTTGATTGTTCTTTTATCTTGGGTGTAAAGTGATGAACCCATGTTTCATCTATTGCTATGAAACGCCGCAACAATTCTGCTTTGTTGCTGTGAAACTTCGCTAAACACTCAATTGAAACATCTTCACGACACTGCTCGAGTGTGAGCAAACGCGGCACCCATCTTGCACACAGCTTTCTCAATTCCACATTTTCAAATAATATGCAATGTACCGCACTTTGTGAAATGCCTACAATGTCTGCTAGATCGCACACTTTCAGTCCACGATCATTCGGTACCGCTTTTTGGATTTTCTTCACCACTGCGTCTACCACTGCGATTCTTGTTTTGGCAGCTCGTACGGCCTCGTTTAAACTCAGTAACCCAAAATTTTACTGTTGTAAACGAAGGAGCAGACTCACTCAGAGTAGAATCCAGTTCAGCTTTTACATTGATTAGGCTGAGGCCTTTCAAATAAAAGTATTGTATCAAAAAACGATGACCAATTTTCTCCATTTTAACAAATTCACTGACAACGTTCACTATTGATGGCTGCCAAACAAATACTAAACAACGTGGCGCTTTCAAACTTGAAAAATGTGCATACTTTCCAGTACAGGCCGGGTACTTCTGGGACCGCCCGCGTAAGTATCATCTATGAGTTTTATCGCACGGTTTTGATTCTATCTAGCAGGTGCAAATAGATTTTAGGCTTACCCGACTAGATGTAGACATTGTACTCCCACTTCGGGGCGATAAATCCTTTATATATTGAGGCCAAATCCGAAGGGCCGAACATCGTTTCAGGAAACCTAGACATTTCGCAACATTTTTGACAACAACGAATATATGGTCATTCAAACGTAGGTTGTCTTTGACACACATACCGATAATGGTAATATACCGACACACCCACATATCGGTTTCGACGATGCAAGTGACATTCATGGTAATTTCGCTTTAACGACAGCAGACAGCATTGTGTGTTGGGAGCATAAAATTCTACTATGTCAATGGTTCCCCAATTAGTTATGCTGTTAATATCAGAATTTAATGATATTAAGCCGTTCCCTGATGTCAGTTAACGAATATATTGTATAAGAAGTAGGGGATTAGTGAGGAAATTCAAAAAAAGCTTTGGAGACGGAACGGAGCCCTTGGGCACACGATAATTTATTTTGTGAATATCAGACTTGAAACCATCTAACACAACTTGAATTAGACGTTCCGAAAGCCAAATTCTAATCCATTGAAGAGAGAGACCTTTATTCCAAATGTACGCATTTTCGGTAAAAGGGCCTGATGCCAAACTCTGTCAAGAGCCTTAGAAATATCAAGTGCTACTATCAGAGGATTTGTTTATACGCAAACCGTACTGCTGGTCATTGAGAAGTCATTGTGTTTCGAGATATTTCATGAGCTGCTGGTTTATCAGTGTTTGTTTGCATGAGGGTAAAGTGAGCTGGACAAAAGTTGTTTTGCATCTGCATGGAAAGATTCCTAAAGAGTAGGATTAATGACAAAACTTACGCAGACGTTTTCAAAAAGTAAGGTGACTTTTGAAATTTCGGGGGCAACGTACATTTAATTATCGATTTTTATTTATTTTTTTTTTTTTTTTTTGCTGTATCCCGAACATATGTTTATAGCATACTTTTGACAGATAGAAAGGTTCGACGTGTTTTGGCGTGCTCGGCGATTTCCAATTATTATAAAAAATGGAGCAAAGATATTGCATCAAATTTTGTGTAAAAAATGGAATCAAGTGATCTAAAACACTTGAAATGTTAGAAGTGGCATACGGTGAGTCTGCTCAAAGTAAAAAAATGTTTACAAGTGGTACAAGCTGTTCCAAGATAGCCGAGAAGGTGCCAATGACGAACCTCAGTCTGGGCGCCCCAGCACATCAACAAAAGCTGATAATGTCGAAGCTTTGAAGAAAATTGTTTTAAAAAATGGTCGAATTAACATAAGAGAAGTTACTGAAGATTTTGGCATATTGGTCGGCTCATGTCATGCAATTTTTTCGGATGTTTTGTGTATGAGACGTGTGTCAGCAAAGTTTGTTCCGAAACTTCTTAATTTTGATCAGAAGGACGGTCGCATGAACATCACTCAGGAGCACTTAATATAAATGACGTCAATGATGATCCTGACTTGCTCAAAGGGTCATAACTGTTGAAGAATCATGGGTAATGGTTATGACGTCGAAACCAAAGTCAAATCGTCCCAATGGAAGCACCCAAAATGCCAATTTCGATCAAAGTTTTGATCAATGTTTTTTTCGATAACCGTGACGTAGTGTATCAGGAGTTTCTACCTCTAGGTCGTACGGTCAATAAGGAGTACTGCCTTGAAGTAATGCGCCGTTTGCGAGAAGCAATATGAAAAAAAAAACGTTCGGAGATGTGGAATAACTATTCATGGCTTTTGCATTATGATAATGTACCTGCTCATTTATCGGTGCTTGTGAGAGATTTTTGGCCAAAAACAACATATATTCACCAGACCTGGCCCCATGTGACTTTTTCCTGTTCCCAAAACTTAATTCTCAAGGCTATACCAAAAAGTGCTTGCGAGAAGTGCTTCGAGGATTGAAAAAACCGTTGACATAAGTGTATTATGTCTGAGAGGGATTACTTTGAAGGGGACAACATTAATATTGATGAGAAAAAATAATTATTTTTTTATAAAAATATAAAGTCACCTTACTTTTGGAACACATCTCGTGTACCATTTGGATCAATGAATTAGTGTATAATAAGATCTTTAAGTACTCTTACTATTAAACGATTGTGAAAATGGATTTGTTCCACTGAAGATTTAATGCAATCAAGTACTATAAGTGGAGACAAAGCACAATCTGGAAGTGTTGAGCTGGCCGCAAAATTTGCAGCAAGTAGATCGTGCTTGCTTAAAGATCTGTTAGCTAGAATGTCATTGTCATTGAGAGTTAGCATAGAAGATGACGCAGAATTTTTTTTTGTTTCTGACAAATGACCAAAAATTGCATTTTCCGCGTCAGGTTTTGGTCGTTATCAGATTTCAAATGTCCAAGAAAGGTGTACCAGTCATTTCTGGCTGGCTTGAACTATTTTCGTTTTTCCTCTGTCGGTTGATCTTAAATGCCCGAAAAAATATTTCTTCAGCCCTGACAGCCTGTTTATAGCTCCAGTCGTACCACGTTTTTTTCTTTTGGTTTGATACTCCTCATGCGATGAGGGATAAAGCACCTCATTACAAAGAGAATACTATCTGTTATCATTAGGGCAGCGGCATCCACATCGTTATCGGGGATACATAACGACCAATTAAAATTCCTAAGTCCGCTCCAATTAGCTTTCTCGTACTGTCATACGGTTCTTTAGGAAATCTTTTTTCTAACTGTGTGGTGGGTGTATAAGCTGGTATGACATAATGGTCCGGCGAGCATAAAAGAAAAGCACATTAACAGTGTACTTATCGTGGTGAGAAGATAAAAACAAGTCCAAGGTCTTAACGGTATGATTATTAACGTCTGGTATTCATGTGGACTCATTTACAAGCTGGGTCACGTTATTTTCCGCAGCGAAGATCTCAACACAACGCCCTTCGCCTGTTGTCTGTGCAGAATGTCAAAGCCACCCAGAATTATGTATTTAGAAATCGCCGGTAATAACGCTTTCAGTATAAGGATACGTTCAGTTTGGGGCTTCTTAATTAATTCCGTAATTATCTTATGGAGATGGAGATTTAGCCACAAGAAATTGAATTCCGGATCGGAACACGGATCACGTTGTGGTAGAGTTTGGTAAGCTACATCACTACGCACGTAAATGGCGAAACTACAGTGAGAAAAGAATATTGCCACCCTATCGTAGCCAGGTAGCTTCAGATCGCAGTGATCTGAGAGACATAGGTGGGGATCTACTTGTATTTCACTAAGTGCCAAGTTCTTTTGTTCTTTTGTTTTAACATTACTTGCAGACTCGTAGAAATATAGGGTGATTCATCGTGAGGTTTGATTTATAATGTAAAATAAGATACATAATTTTGAAAGTGAACTTAAAATTTTTACCATCAGTTAAAAGAACAATTTATGACATTTACTTTCCAAAAGTGATACCATGTAAATCTTAGCCACGACTACGTTTGGGGTGGTCCATTCATAAGGTCTAATTTTAAGCGACTCGTTCGAGCATAGCTACTGGTATCTCGCGGATAACACGAGTAATGTTGGCTTTCATAGCGTTAATCGTAGCTGGCTTATTCCTGAAGACCTGAGACTTTACATATTTCCAGAGAAAATAGTCCAAAGGTGTGATATCGCACGATCTAGGCGGCCAATTTACCGTAACAAAACGTGAAACTATGTGCTCACCAAAATGATTTTGCAACAAGTAAATTGTTTAACGCGCTGTATGGCTTGGGACTACAAATCAGAGCTCACCGAGACCATGTGCTTGAATTTCAGGAAGCACATAGTTCAATAACATGGCGCGATTACGGTTACCATTGACGGTAACATTCTGATTTGCCTCATTTTTGAAAAAATATGGACCAATGATTCCACCAGCCCATAAACCACACCATATCGTTGTTCTTAATGGATGTAATAGTAGATTTTGGTACTCTTCTGGTTGCTCATCAGCCCAAATATGGCGATTTTGTTTATTAATGTATCCATTGAGCTAGAAATGGGTTTCATCACTGAACAAAATTTCACGAAAAAAAACACCAGATTTTCATAAAGTTTTTCCAGAACCCATTCACTAAAAATATGACGCAAATTCAAGTCGCCTAGCTTCAATTTTTGCACAAGTTGAATTTGTACGCTATTGGGCTGAGATCCTCATGTAAAATACGCCAAGCCAAGCTGCTGAATACAACGACGAATCGATTCGTCACGGTCTTCGCGTACACTCTCAGCTACAGCTGCTATAGTCTCTTCACTACGTGCTGGATGTGGTCTAACCGGTCGAGTATCATCCATTAATGTAAACTGGGACTTAAATTTGCGAATGGTACTGGCAATAGTGGTTTCAGTAGGTCGATTATGCGCACCGAATCGCACGAAAAACATTTCTCACAGAACGCTGATTTTCGTAATACAGCTGAACAATTTGGAGACACTGTTGTGGTGTCATTCTTTTGATGATGACTTGCCAAACGATACTGAATAAAAATGACAAAGCGGTTTGATAGGAGTCATGGGTGAGATCTGTCTATTGAAAATCAAACCTCACGATGAATCATCCTATATTAAGATGCACAACAGTTCACTAATAGAATGTCTTCTAACAAGAGGTGTCATTTTAAATTTCGCGCCATTGCTGAACTTTCAATAATAAACTGTTATTGCGGCCACTTTTGATAAGTTAAAGCCAGGAGGTTATTAAATAAGGGTCGGCTCATATTCGCGCAATGTAGTGAAATAATGAAAATTCAGTACAAAATCGAGAAAGGTATCGTAGAAATATTTAATTAAATTTGTACTGCTTTTGGGGTCTTGTCGAACACATTCGTGTTGGTCCAGAAAGCTCAGCTGAAATAATTGCCGCGGTAGTTGAGAGTGTGACTGAAAACCTATCAATTGAGCCTATCCGCAATCAGTTTGCACCGCATTTTATATAGAGATCTTGACATACATGATAATAAGGTCCAGTTGATACAAGAATTGAAGCAGACCACTCTTGATGCCGAACTTTCGCTTATTGGGTGCTGGAAATGAATGAACAAGTGCACGATTTTTTGCACAAAATTATCCTGTATAATTAGGCTCATTTTTATAACTCTGGGAACGTAAATAAACAAAACCGAAAACCCAAGACAAATGGTGGAACAGCCTTTCCATCCACAGCGAGTGACAGTTTGTTACGGTTTTTGGGCTAGCGATGGGCCACATTTTTATCGAAAATGATACATGTGCGAGCGTTTCAGTGAATTTTATGCCTGAAATTTATGTTATGGATGTGGACGACGTTTATTTTCAGCAGGACGACGCCCCACCACGCAGCTGGTGAAACAATGGCGTGATAAACGATCTAGAAGTCAGATTTCTCCAAATTAGACATTTTCTTTTAGAGCTATGTTAAAGATAAGGTCTTTGCCAATGGTCCATCAACGATTTATACACTAAAAGAAAGTATCACATCTGTTATTCGTGAAATACAGCCGCATTTATGCGAAAACCTGATGAAAAATCTCATCAAGAGAATGACTATTTAGAGGCAGAGCTGATGCAGACATTTGGAGGATATTGCACTCCATTACTAACCTCAGAATTTTTACTTCAGATTGGAATAACATTGCTTATACTACTCATAAAAAACATTGCATTTGTGTATTGATTTAAAATGACACCTCTTGTTGGTCAGCCCCATATTCGTCATATTTGTCCTGATGAGTGTGTGGCACTGAATACCTATCATAGTAACAAATAAAATTCAGATAATTACTTTAGAAACCACAAGAGCTTAAATCAATCGTGTAGTATAAATTTCGCTCTCACAATTCTCGCAAATTTTTTATTTGCTTTAACCCTACGCCTATCTAGTATCTGTAGTGCTAACTTAACAACAAAAACAAGAACGAACAGATACTTCAATTTGTTGATTTCTAGTAGGTACAACATACCTACACGCGTACCACACATTCATTTTCTTCTTCATCTTCCTAGTTGAATGAACTTCTTTATCGCAACCAGACAGCCACAGAAGCACAACATTAGCGGCAGTAGTTTCTCCAACCAGGGTGCAACAATCAGCTAGAGATCTTTTCACAGATATAACAACAACCGGTAGTAGATGTAACATCTGGGCAACATTCGTTATTTTTAATTTATATTCCCATTTTCTTAACACTACAGATACGAGTACATGTTGTACGTAGAACGTCGACGAAGAACACAAAGTTCACAAGGAATTGGGTGTGAACACTAAAAAGAAACATGATCTTCTTATACTTGCTCCTTTTGGTAAAGTTGATAACAGAAAGTGTAGTTGCCACAAATTTGCTTGCAAAAAAAAAAAAATAAAATAAAAACAAAAAACCTTTATTGACAACTATAAACAAGTTCCAATTTCCTTAATGCCGTTGAATGATGTTTACAAATTTCTGGCATTTTTATGGATGATTTGCACATCACTTCCTCATGTACTCGTGTGTTGGATACCATTATCCACATTAAACGAGTTTGTCCGTTTTTCCAGATTCATAAAATTGATATGAAACTTAACGTAGAACTGACTAAAAAAGAGCATAAGATTCGTTTATATAGTGACCTTCGGTGAGTTTACAACATACAATGGTATTTTTGATTTTAGGCCAGTCGGATTGAAGGTAAACACAACAAAGATCTCCGAGCAAGTCAAACCTGTTTAAAATTCATTCATTCTGGAAGATTAATAGTATCACATTCAAAAGACAAAAGTTGGACATGAAGATGTGTATTTTTTAGTGGAGCGCAATCGAGAACATAATCGTTTCTATGAGTATTTAAAAGTTGTGATTATTATAATTTATTTAGTAAAGCACAAACGAAGTAATTTCCGGAAAAAAGAATCAAGCACATCGAAAGAATACGCAATACGTTGTTAGATTTTTGTACACGTGGCACGCACCGCCGTCGCGCTGGATCCACATTTGGTCGGTATCCATATCATCCAGTTTTGGTTACAAGAAGTTGCTTATCTTAGATCTTTAGTGCTTTACCAGCTTCGCCAGACGAAAATCTACACCAAAAAGTGACTTTTTCAGAATGCATTTTGTATTGGTGTATCTCGTTTCGATTGGTATCGTCTCAAATTCGACAATTTTGCTTGTTCACACATCCATTTGGGTCAGCTTTAAACTGCTCAAACATTTGATGGTTTGCAGACGTTGTTCAATGCTATAACGTTCTATTCTCATTTGCCCTGCACTACTGCACAGATCACAACAAATTTCACAGATGTTGCTGTAACAATATGGCCGCTATAACCACATAAATTAAGAGCGTCCCTATTGAAGGAATTTGTATGTTATAACAAAAGAGTTGAACAGCGAACTCGTTTCTCTGCATTGCTTTTAAAAAGAAATCCTAATCTAAAATCCTCACTGTACTTTACAGTAGGTGGCGCTACAGTCGGACATTAAACGACGGCTCTCTCAAGATACATCATATCCTACATCTCTCTACCTACCACTCTCTCTATCAACGCCACCTAAGTAGGTGGAAAGATAAAAGTGGCAATTGGAAAGACCAACCCAATTAGGCCTATTGGCTCTCTACAAGTATGTTATCGCAACCGATAATAAGATATTTCATCAATTGACCATCTACAAATTGTCTCCTCTTGGCTTTGAACCTCTTTTATTAAAATGGATTTTTGCTTGTCTGATAAACCGCTATTACAGTGTTCGGTTTAAATCCGCCCTTTCATTTCCTTTCCTGGCCACCTCTGGGATACAACACGGCAGCCATCTTGGTCTCTTTCTTTTTATTTTTACTATAAACAACCTTGAGAGGGTCATTAAACACTTCTTCATCTCCCTTTGTGCTGACGACACAACACTTTTTAAAGCCAGTTCTTCTCCCCATGACCCTACCCTTCCTTAAGAAAACCTTGATCGGCTTCCGATCTAGTTCCTCACCTTGATTAGACCTCAATATCGTCCAACTTCAACCAGAACCTTCTTACGTAAATGCCATTCGTCTCCTCCCCGATTCTATTTTCTCTATAGTCGACCTATTCCCCTGGTTCAATATTTTCAAGAACTCAGCATATTATTCAACAGGGAGCTTAGTTTCCGTTCGCATTTCGTTAAGATGATTCTTAAAGCCAACTTATCACTTAGCTTTATTAAACGGTGGTCCAAGGAGTTCATGTTTCTTATTGTAAACCCTTACTCATGCAAGCTAAAATGACATGAGCATGCCCGTCCAATAACATTATACTAGCCTACGCCGTCATAAGGCTTACAAGGTTAGAAGTATGTAACGAACTAATTAATGGTCTCGTATAAAAGTGGACCCACTATTGAGTGCCCGTGCAAATGTTTAAAGTACAACGACTTTCGGATCTACACGTATCGACTTTCGGATCTAGCCCTCAACAGGTTAAGTACAGCCGAACAATTAGTAGTGGCCCTTGGCTGCTACTAAACAGATATCACCGCCATCCAGGAAGTGCGATGCAATGGTCCCGACGAAAGGAGGATAAACTACTGTAATAAGTATAACTACAGTGATTGCCAGAGGGAACAGAAACAACGATTAAGCAAGAAGTCCTAAGCTTCCAACCATCTGCATCAAGGTTAACCTCGCTATCATAAGCCTAATACCCCTACGGAAGACAAGGATGACGAGACCAAAGATTGTTTCTACGTACTCATCGACAAAGCATATGAGTAATTTCCGTAGTATGAAGCCAAGATAGGCAAGGAGGACATTTTTAGTGGGATTGTTGGTAAGCATAGCCTACACTACATCACGTTACGCAACAGAGAAACGGGAATAACATCAGCTTCTCCAGAAGAATAAAAAACAGCACGAAAATCGGGCGATGTAAGATATTGAGAAGTTGTATTCCAGGAATACTATAAAGATCCCTATAAAGATGGTGAAATAAACCTTGTTGTAGAGTCACAGTCGGTGCTGAGAATATGGAAACACTTTTTATGCAGACTGTATAACGCAGAAGAATCTCAACATAAAACCATCATGCAGAATAGACCATTCGTCTTATGCGATGATAGCCAAAACTTTCGTGCATCTTACCAGAACGAAGTAATGATAGCAATATCTAAGATAAAATCCAATAAATAAACTAGACCCGACGGCTTAACGGCCGAAGTATTCAAAGGTGAAAATAACTTTATAAAACTCATGCACCAACTCATTTCTCAGATATGGTCCTAGTACCATATGCCCGATACGATAATATCGACATAATAGAGGAAGCTCAGCGTTCTGTCACCAGTGTGTTCGTTAATACTGAAACGTAAGCTCCCAAAATGGGTTTAGAGGTAAATGACAGCTCAACCAAGTATATGCTGTCAACAAGAAGGGACACACACAATGTCGAAGAATTGGACGGAACATCGAATCAACAGTTATAAATTCAAGGTATTAAAAGACTTAATCGGACGTACTCGGAAATATAGTGATTCTTTCCTAAGCCGTACAACTCGCTTATGTAAAGGTCTGCCGAGCTATCTATTTCCTAGTCATTGTAACTTGCAAACATTTAAAACCAACCCAAGTCGGTGCCTCTCTTTTCTTCCTCCCTTAGTGTCCTTCGCTCACGCTGTGTGAGTATCAAGAAAGTGGTGATTTTACCGAGACCCTTGTGGAAAAAAATCGATTTCGTCTAAAAAATTCACTATTTTGCTATTTCTTCCAACATCTTATTCGAGAGAGAGTATTTTGCTACTTCTCGTTACCTGCAGAACACAGCGAGAAATTTTCTGTCAACGAGAAGGACAAGCAATATCGAAAGCCGGGATATAGTATCATAAAAGGCAGATATAACTTTAAGGTAGCGCCTTAGCTCCGTATCTAATGTCAACAAGGACACCGCATAAGAGAGTGTAACCTCAGAAAGCAATTGACTGTCAGAGGTCTCATTTGGACAACCAAAACATCATTCAACGAAAAATTCTCAGAAACGCGGCTTAAGTGACCTATGACCCTATCTGCATCGACAAGGAAACGAATTAATCAAGAATTGTAGCTACATGTACAGTCTGCTGAAACGTTTCATTACGAAGAAAAGCAGGTAGTAAAGCTACAGGATAGTCCGGCATAAGCCAACGACAACTTCCCAATATTCAAGTTAGATATTGAGCGTATATATAGGACTGCGTGAACCGCTACCAAAACTTGATGAAACTGAAATTAGGAGTTTCCAAAGAAACACACTGCAAATAATAGGAAAATACACCAACAATTATGTACATCATCATTGATTACCTTTTGATTATTTCTTTACACGCATCCCTCATGAAACACACTGCGCTGCACGAGCATGCAATTGTGAGTAAACATTCTGCGAATGTCTGTTTGTTCTTAACCTTGAGTTAATTACAAACTGGTACAAAGCACAATTACATCATCTTTTCTTAAGCGACTAGATTGTCCACTAACCATGTACTCGTACTTCACCACTTATATCTTTCAACAGAACTGCTGCAAAACAAAATGGGGAATCTTTTCTTATGTCAGTTTGATTTAGTACGAAGATACTATACCGATTCCAATTAGGGAACAATCTAACTTTAATGGCGCTCATTACTGTTGCAGATAAAGAAGAAAACCTAGTTTAATTCGATGCAAGTCTGTTGAATGCCATAAGTGACACTTTTTATTTTCCTTATATATCACTCACAGTTGGTGGTTAAGATCTTTGTATGGATGGGGAATTGTATTAGCCATGACGATCCATATCATATATGTGGAAAGACTAGTTTATTTATGAGATACTTTTTGTTCAGATTTTCATTTTAAAGAAAAGTGTGCACCCAATAGATGATTGATGCGTTTTCCTCTTTCTTTTCATTTTATGGGTAACAAAATATTCGTTTTCATCTTAATTAACTTTCTCTTGTAAACTTGAAATAATAAATCTCCTTTATTTGACAGTTAGGAAACGATTTCTTTCTTCCAGAAAACCCACTAGTAAATCAAATTCCAATGATCTTTAAATTATCATTTTAATAAATTTTATTGATTGCTGGGTAATCTGTGGTTGATGTTGATTTTAAATGAGAAAACCAATGTAAACAGTTTTTTTTTTTAGTTCAAACGTTGGAGCATAGAAGGCTAATTCATAATCTTTTTTCCTGCTTCAATATGACCCTCTTCGCGATCAACTTCTTCACTACTCTATACTGATTGACGTCTTTATTGGCGGGACTAACTAACTTGTCCAAAAATATATAACCCTTTCTCTCTGCAATTTTGGATGTGGGCTTCATATCAGTGCAAATTATGACGAACGTGTCCTATTCACTACAGATTCAATTAACTCAACGACCCCCCCTGCCTTCTAATATATTTTTTTCATAACTTATTTTTTTCCAGTCCACTCCCCCCCCCCCAACTCATTCATCCCACGACTTTTATAAAGCAAACTTTCACAAAATCAGTAACTATCTCAGCAGATCCCTCTTTTACTTTCACAACCTAAGTATATGCCTTATCCATTTATTATAAAGAAATATTTTATTCTTTTTCCCTTTACGTTCCGTTTTCCCATCATTAAGTAGTCCTCCCTGGTATAATCGCAAGCTATGTTCCTTACAAAATAAGAGAAACAAATTATTGGCTGTTTTCCAACTATCTTGGTGCCTATCTGCATTTCACTTGCTACCTTAGCAATGCGCAAGTCAGCCTTGTAAACGACCCTTAGTCATTTTTCCAATTTTTTAACATTAAAAGAAAGTCCGATGGTTACTCTACTTCCCTCTCTTTCAACAAAAAGTCATCAACGGATCCACTCACCATTGCCAACCTATTTGCCATCTTTTTTAATCTGCCCTTGGTTTTGAACCCATACTATTATACCGTATTTACAGTGTTCGTTTTAGGTCAGCCCACTCGGCTCCATTTTCGGTCACCTCTGGAGTTCCACAAGGTAGCCATCTCGGTCCCCTTTTTTTTATATTAACCATAAATGATCTCGATAAGGTCATCAAGCACTTGACTGTCTCCCTTTTCGCCGACGATACCAAATTGTTCAAAACCATTTCTTCTCCCCATGACTCCTCGATCTGGTGCTTCAAAAATTGTTTGGAACTTAATATCGGCAAATGCTAATTTACCAGTTTTTCATATAAGCGGCACCAATCTCCTCCACGACTCTACCTTCTCCAAAACCAACCTATCTCCTCCGTTTATTCTCTTCGCGACCTAGGCATTTTGTATGATAGGGTGCTCAACTTCCGTTTACGTATGGATGGGATAATTCTTAAAACCAATTCTGCACCAGGTTTTGAATAACGATGGTCCAAAGAATTCAACAACCCATACGTGACCAGGTTCCTCTATATTACCCTTTGCTCGTCCCCTCCTAGAGTACCAAGAGGCAAGTATAGTTCCCATACCATCGTGTTCATATCTCGAGAATCGAAAGCATTCAGCGCCGTTTTCTTCGATTTGGCCTTCGATGTAAGCCCTGGGACGATTCGTTTACTCTATCAAAACCGTCTCAACCTTATCAATCAAACACCCTTGAGGAACGCAATGAGTCATTCATCAACTCCTTCCAGGTCACTTTGAATGCGCGTGCCTTCACAATTCTATTTTCCTCAACACTAACCCTCGTAATCTACGTACCCCTCGTCTCTTCTATCTATAAACCCACACACCACCTGTAGCGCTAATGAACCAGTCTCCCATATGCTACGAAAAATCAAATCGAACCCTACCGTGTTTCACTTCTACCGCACCACTTCTTACCTTAAATCCGTTCTCCTTCACCACTCCAACCAACTTAAGCTTTTAGTTTTGGTTTAAGTTTAATTTTAAGTTACAGCCTGTATTAAGCCGAATATATGGTGGCGTTCGACGATCAGAAAATTGTATTAGCCCAATTCGTAACTCAGGAAAGATGCCGACTTGTTTTATGTTGCGATGCTAATGGTATTAAGACAGAAGGCACCATGAGATGAAACTATCTCCTTAACTTCATACTATCGTCTAATTTATTGTAGTTACCAACAAATTTGCCCTCTATCCCACTGACAAGATTGTCGTCAACATTTTCTTCTTCTTCTTCTTTGCCTTTTCCCTTTTATATGGGATCGACTCTTTGTGTACGTAGTCTCCAAATCCTTCGGTCCTGGGTTGTCGATTGCTCTATTTGGTCTCCCCATAGTTCATTTGTGATGTGAGATCACCATGTTGTTTGCCTTCTTCCTTGGAATTTGCTGTACCTTTACTACAACACGATCGTGGCCATACTACAATATCTGAGTCTAACTAGTTTCAGTTTTTCCCCTACGAGTGCTATTTTGAATCTACCACTGACATATTTACTTTTGATCTTGTCCGATCTTTGATATCTATCAAGTCCCTGGATGCCGATCATCTCTTACGGAGATGGTAGAGCAGGACTGACGAAATCGCCAAAATTGGAAACACTCTGACAGAAAATCGCTACGTGCAAATTAATATTACAGCTGGATGCTAACAAAAGAACAGATCTTAGGTATACTGTTGGAGCAACAAGTATAGCGACCAAACAGATTTGGCTTAAGCTGGATCTGTATCGCTCTCAGAGTTTCTAAATAGGAAACATCTCATAGGTGTCCTCATTGTACACTGCCTTATAGGCAAGCACGCTTGAGGATTTTATAAATAATTTCTGTAGAAGCTGTCTGAACGAGGATGAGGAGAATATAATCCTCTACCTACTCTGTACATGTTCAGCTCTCTCCCAAACTTCACCTAGAAGCTTTCTTCTATAATGGCTTAAGTGATCTAGAGAATATAAATGTTAACAGTCTTCTACACATTATCATAAGCTCAAATTGGTTCCAAGAGTAGGGGGATCATAGTTTAACGTGATATCACAATAGATCTTAGTGGGTTATTCTTCCCAACACCCACTCTTACCTACGCTACCCTACTCATATCTAACCTTGGGACGCCCTCAGCCCATCTCAGTATTCTCATTCCGTTTTTATTAAGTTTACTCTCGTGTGTTTTCTTTGTGGTCTAATTCGTTTTGCCTTTTGTTTTAACGGGCATTTTTGAATCGCACATAACAACAGACATGGAGCGCCATTTGATCCAGGCAGGATTATATCTTTGAGTCACATTCGCATCTGCAGTTACTTCTGAATGAAGCACGGAACCTAGATATTTGAATTGTGTAGCAAAGGAAAGCATTTAGATCGTACTTGCTAACCGTATACTCTGTTTTGCTTTGAATAGTGCGTAACCCATTTTCCTCTAGTGCTTTTGTCCACTTGTCTAGGTTTTTCTTGCAGCTGATTCCGCAGCAAGGACGACATCATCTGCGTACAATGTACACCACAGCAATGGTAATTGAATTGAAAAGAGCTGGACTTAAGACAGAACCCTGGTGGACACCTCTAAAGCTTCGCTGAGCCCAGCCGGGCATTTGATCTTTGCAGTATACATACGAGAATCTTTGAGGATATCAGTGTAGGCTTCTAAAAAGTTTTTGTCCCTTTTTGCTTTCCAAACAAGTCAAGTCAGACAAGATAAACGATAGGTGAAGATTTAGTTTATTTGAGCGATATTTTTCCATTAATATGCTAGTTGTCTGCATGGGATCTTTCGTCGATCTTTCGCTAACAAACCTACAATGGTTTTCAGGAATAGATATTATGTCTGCTATCTGTGATGACGATGATCCATCTCCCTATTTTTAATGTCTTTGAAGTGAGTACGATAGTTTCCACAATCACCTACATCACCCTTGTTTTATGAAAAGGAACAAGAAAACTTTTCCTCCACGAAACTGGTACTTTGTCCCCATAAATTACTTACTTATGTACTTAAGGTGCCGCTGTAGTACGGGGTGGACCTGGGCCTCAACCAACAAGCGTCTCCAGCCTATAGTTTCACACGCTAAGTTGGCTGTAGTTCACTCCTATTTGCACGTGCCACCTGAGTCGCTGTCTTCCTCTTCTGCGCTGTCCCTCGGGGGTAGATTCAGACTTTTCGATACAGAGCATTGGTGTTCATACGCTATACATGACGCAGGAATTGCTACTCTACATCGTCTAGGTTGAAAGGTTCATTCTGCCTGAGAGCGGTATTTGGTTTGTCATCATTGTTATACAGTCTACAGAAATGTTCTTTCTTAATCCTCAGCATCGACTATAACTGTACTAAAGTCCCTTGTTCGGCTTGGAGTTTGTGTCCGTGACTTATTTTTTACTTACTTACTTAACCCATGAAGTGTCTCTGCGAAACGCTGCAATCTTCCATCCTCTGCGAATCCGGGCGCGCTGTTTCCAGTATGTTTTTTACCTTTTGGTAAAACTTCCGAGTCTCATTCCTGAAGTACCATCTCCCAATTTTCTCGACCACACGCTTTTCACACTCCTTTTTTTACCTTCTGAAAAGCCTGGTATTCCCTCCTCTTCTGCTCGTCGAGTTCGTGAAGAGCTCTAGTTTTTCTATGCAGCGCCGTCCCCACCCCTTCCAACAGCTTTGTTATTCTGCATCTTCAATACAGCTGTCTTCACTTCTTTACCTATTATTATGTTGGGCCTACTATCGGATTCAGGCTCTTCAGTTGACTACTCGGGAACTCTTCGTTCAGGAGTTTATCGTAGTATCGCTGCCAACGGGAGTTTATAGCTTAACTTGAAGCTAACCAATGTTCATTCACGTTCTTAATGTATCTAGGCCTCTTTATGTGACGCATTTTCGCTACTTTACAGATGTCGTTTTTGTTGGCCGCGTGTCCTTTATCCTCATAGAACTTATTTATAGCCTCGTCGTTAGCTGCAGCGACCTTTCTTTTCGCCAGGGCCTTAACGGTTTTATATGCTTGGTGTTCTTACTCTAGGTTTGATTTTTGTAATATTTTGAACAGTCTTTTACCTCCTTATTCTCATCAGTCATACAAAGTGCTCCGAAGTTCGACCACAATTCTACCAGGCTTTACTATTCTTCCACACTATCCAGCATAGAAATTTTGAGTTTATCAATTAGACTTCCGCCTTTTTCTCCGTTTATCTCTTGTATTCTGCCCATGAATTCGTTGATGAATAAACACGGAGACTAAAAGACGATGTTGAATGGTTAATGTTTCACCAGAAATCAAGTTGCAGTCGTTAAAGCTTCTTAGTAACCTACGATCAGTCTTGCTCTTTTGTATGCAGCCAGGTTCTCAGGCTTTTTTTTTTTGAAAAAGGTGTTTATAATAGCCAGGTTATGCGAGATTGCAAAATTTAGGATATCTTTATCCTGTGAATTCAGATTTTCAGATATCATAGGCCGCAATGGACTTCCTTGAACATGCTGGTGCTTTCTCCAATGTGACCATTCAAGTCTCCACCAACATATTTTGTTTCACCCGATAGAATTGAAACCCTTCTCCTGTCATCTCTTGGTGTTCATTGGTTTTGATTTTCCGTTGCAAGTCTTATATAGATAAGGAAGTCATTCTTTCTTACAACCTGAGCTACCCTATCTTGAAAGGTTTTATCTATTCCTAAATGCAATTACGTTTATTTTGCATTCCTGCCCATGATTAAAAATTGGTATCCACTTTCAATATCACGTGGTCTTGAGCCCTTCAATATAGCTTCTTGCAGGCAACAAATATTTATTTGACGTGCTCTTGAAATGGTACTTAGTTTCGTGCCGCGTCCTCTAAGGGAACCCAAGTTCGAAGCTGCTAATCTTCTTTGATAAGGTAATCTGTTTAGTGGATGTTTAGACCTTGTCAAGTTTTACGTCGTTCTAGAACTATTTCTCGGATTTTTTTCCATTTGTATTTGGAATTGATTCCAGTTGATTTGATTTTCGTGCTTCGACTTTTCTTTTCATTTATTTTAGCTCTTGGAGGGCTTTGACCAAACTTCCACCACACAATCCTTTCCATTGTAGCAATGCCTGCAACCTCTACTCCACCTATTTTGAAGAAGCTTCTAGAGGGGGTTTGTTAACGAAGTTTACTTCTCCGACCTGTTGGTCCACGGAAGGTATTTTATTTTATTACGGGCGTTCTCCTATCCGCCACGTGAAAACGCGCCCTCTGGAAGTTACAGGTTCTCCCGACGGAACTGTTCTCAAAATTTTCAAATGGACAAATCCACTACACAGGGAACACTCAGAAATCTGATGGAACCTGTACTTAGATGAAAGCAAAGGCCCTTAGTCTTATTCTTGAAACTAGTTTCATAAGTAACCACGTCCAGCTACGTTGCAAATAGATGTAGACCAGCTTTTGCATGCATTCAAATGTGCAAGATCTTTTTGGACTTCTGATGGCATTTCTAACTCTGCCAGACAACACGGGTATGGCCAATCAGACTATTGATAGAGGATAAAAGAAATGCCAAAACTGACATCTATCAATATACAATATAGTTCTGGGTACGAAAAAGATTTCTCTCAGGCTGACGTCCTACCTCTACTGTGTGGTAAAGTGGTGCATGTTGGTCGACTCTCCGCTTGATGTTCTCAACAGTTCAAATGTCTACGCGCAATCATTTGCAGATGACATCATCTCTACTTTGGGATCATATCTAGCGAAGTTTTCTTTCACTGTCAAAGGTTTTTGTCTTTACCAGAAGGAAAAAGTACACTGGGCTGTCTCATTTATTAAGAACCTTTACTAAGTCCTTAAGTGAACTGAGAGTGAACTGTCTTCTGACTCAAACTAAGGTAGATGTGTTTTGCTTTAGCAGTGGCAATATATATGATGATTTTGGCTAAATATTTTCATGTTAGAGATCCGGTTACTGTGTGTATCTGACTTACAACAAGCAGCGCTGCTTTACTGTCAAAGAGAATGTAAATGTTCTTGTTTAGATTATTCCTGGTTCGGTGTTTTATGTCATGCATTCAGCTTTAAATACTGTCCATACTTTTATAAAGGCATGGTTGGGTAGTTTCTACATGTCCCTTATCCTTCCTCTGTTTTTAAACTATCAGTTCACCACACCGCTGTGAGTCTTCTACTCGTACAAATATAAGTTCATTCTTAACGTTGTTCCTGAAGTTGTACCTTTCCATATAATTGTCTGAAAGGTCCATTTTTGAGTCGAGGGCCCAGTTTTTCCCAAGTAGACTCAACCTGGTCCATAGTGAGATTCTGACTTTGTTTATAGTTTAATGGGATAGCTGAAAATGAAATCGCTGATCAACTATCTAGACAAGTCTCAAAAAGTTTTAGATATTAAACCTGCATACTGCCTGCCTCTTCAGTTAGGTCTTCCACTGACCGCTGGGTTTCGAGGATGCGGGCAAACCAGTCGATTACTAACTGTCACGTCTATGAACGCAAGATCGCAGTCATAATCTTTTAAGCATGTATTTTATATAGTATTTACCGCATTATTAAATTATAACATTTGCATACAAGCAACATAGACGGAATATAATTTTTTTTTAAAAAAACAAAAACCTTTCCATCAATTTTAGGAAGACGATGTTCGATGGACTCCCCTTCACGAGGCGGCCGCCATTGGTGATGACAAAAGGCTGCAGACACTGCTAGCTGCAAATGCTGATCGTACTGCCAAAGAATCCAAACACGGCAACACACCATTGCACGAAGCCGCATGGCGAGGCTTCAGCCGCTGCGTAAATGTTCTTTGCGCACCACCAAATCCAAAGAAAGATCAAAAAGACAAAAAATTAAAAGGTGTCCTTCAAGAAACCAGAGGTGCCCTACACAGCGCTCTATTAGGTATAAGAAACGATGGTGGATTTTCAGCACTTCATCTGGCTGCACAAAACGGCCACAATCAGAGTTGTAGGGAAATTCTCTTGGCTGGCGGTGATCCTGATATTCAAAACAATGTGAGTTTTACAAATCTCCTAGATCTCTAAGTGATCAATATTTACAAAAAATTTTTCATTTTTACTTTCAGTACGGAGACACCGCCTTGCATACTGCCTGTCGATATGGACATGCTGGAGCGACGCGTATTCTTCTTTCAGCCACCTGTGACTCAAATAAAGCAAACCTCAATGGCGATTCACCTCTGCATATTGCATGCGCAATGGGACGACGAAAACTGACAAGAATTCTCCTAGAAGCTGGAAGCAACATGGCTGTTCGAAATTCACAGGAAGAAACCCCACGTGACATTGCAATTCGAAAGAATTACGGTGAAATCCTCAATATTCTTGATAATCCTAGAAAACTCCGCAGGGACAAGGATAAATCCAGTGGCAGTGGTGGTGGCGGTCGTAATTCGGGTAACAGAAAAAGACAATCCAAAGGTGATTTTGTTGATGGGGTAGCAAATCCAGTTAGTTGGTCACCCTACGGCTGTCACTATTTTCCCGATCCTAGTTCGTTTCCATCACCGAAACTAGACACATTACCAAAGGAGCCTCTCAAAAAGGGCGAGCAATACTACTTGGACCTGGCGGGTAATATCTGTAAAGGCCCTGTTGGTGTTGGCAACACATGCTACTGTGGACCCTTCTTTAGACATATAGAAGATAAAATCAACCGAAATCGAAAGAGTCTACGAAAGTATGTATTTAAGGCGACCGAAAGATTAGATAGTAAGGTCCAAGCACTGGCAATTCGAACAGATGACCAAATTGAGCAATTAACCCGGTCAATGATCGCTGATCGTATTCGATGTGAGAGTAGACGTCTGCATCTGGAACACTGGTTAAAACGAGGTGAACCTTATCGTCTTACGACGACAGGTCATCAATCCCGGGCACGCAAAAAACCACAAACCTTAAGTCGATGTAAAAGTCTCGAGTTACTAGACGAAGAAAGTTTACATGGAAGTAAAATACAAAATTCGAAGAGCTTTGATGCTCTGGAGGAGGCAGTCGTGACCGTTCATCGCGAAGATCCCAATGATGATGATGATCGATCTGTGGCAAGTCTTGACGGAGTAAGCAGAGACGGAAAACGATGGGACCGACTAGAAACCGACTATTTCAATGTTTCCGAGCGGCTAGAAGAACTATTAGCAAAAACCAATGAAATACTAGAAATGGAGAAGGAGGCAAGCAAAAGACGAAAAGAAGAACTTCTTGTGTTTAGGGAACCAACGTTTAAGCGAAGAGATCGTCGTAATCAAAATTCAGTTTCCATAGGAAAAGATATCACTGAGCAGATGCATCAGGTGACACTAGAAGCTAAACCACCTCCTCCAGAGGATCTTAATCAAATAACTGTCCTACCATTAGAAGAAGTTTCAATTGATCATGGACAAGAAGCAGCTGGAGGACTGAACGAAGCAACAAATGACTATGTAACATATCTCTCCCGAATGCAATCAAGTAGAACCTCTGAGCAGTCTCACAATCGACCCTTACAAGAAAAATATCAATCATTCTCTCAAATGCATAACAATGAACATATGCTCCAAGATGTCATCTCTGCCATTAGGAAAGATCATCAAATGGTCAAGGAACTAATCGAATCGGAGACCCTTAATGAAATGGAGAATACTCACGAAGATAAATTAAGTTACAAAGACGAGCAGACACTTCTCAATGTGAATGGATTTTTCCAAAATACATGCTTTGACGATAGCATAGGTGATTCTCCCAGCAACACACTTAAAGCGGAAAACAAAGTTACGATGACTTCAGTGAAGAACATCTCTGAACTTTGTGAAAAACCCTTTGAAGTACCTACCTATGCTGAACTTAACAAATTAAAACCCTGTGCCGAACCAAGTTCAAGTCAGTCGAAGGATTGGCGTCGTAAACCAATCAAAAACTCCAACAAAGACCTAGAGGATCTCTCAGAAAGAGTTAGTGGAACCATCAAAAAGGTTGAAATTAAGAACAGTGAAATAAAGACTCTTAAAAAGCCATCTGGTGGCGGTATCCTCAAACGAAGTAAGGTTCAGGAACTAGTAGCCCGGTTACAGGGAAAGCTCAGCAATTCAACAACAGTAAAGAACGTAGAACATGACGAGTCTTCTGAAAGCAGTGAGGACGAGAACACCGACCAACATGAAGCACAGCAATTGGAGAACAACCAAATGCATTCG
This sequence comes from Volucella inanis, assembly GCA_907269105.1. NCBI lineage: Eukaryota > Metazoa > Arthropoda > Insecta > Diptera > Syrphidae > Volucella > Volucella inanis. Next base: position 127,753,001 of record OU026157.1, on the reverse strand, counting down.
GGAACATACACCTCATATCGGCAGCCGCAGATGAATTCTCCAAATAATAGTGGAGTAGTTCCAGCAAACAACACTGTACAAATGAATCACTCTACAAGTATGTATTCAACGCCAGTTCCAAACAATAGCTATCCATATCGCTTGATTCCCAAAGACGCCTATTTCCATGAACTGCCAAATAAAAGTCGACCTTCGCTGCAGTCGTACCGCTACCCAAACCAGTCGGATCCTCAAATACAACAACAACCAATGTCTCTGCCGAATAATTACTATCATCACCAACATCAACAGTCACATCACCAGAATTTACAAAATCAACAGCAGCAACATCACCATCAACAAACCCAACAGCAAACATGGGTTCAAATGCCCACTGAGAGACGAATGCCGGTAAGCATCCAGCAACAGCAACAACAACAACAACAACACCAACACCAACACCAGCAGCAACAGCAGCACCATCATGCCGCAACTTTATTGAATCCCTCTTACACATCCGCCTACAATAACATGCCACCTTTAATGGTCCACACTCCACCTCAGCCGCTACGTACTCCAATTACCGAACGCCTACTTACCAATCGAAAATTTATGCCAACAAGCAGTAGCTCTCCAGACTATGAGTTGGCGGCAACTCCAGTTAACCTCAAGAACTGTAATCAAATGCAAAACGCTAATCTGCTTCTTCAGCAAACTTCTACTGCTGGTCTTATAAGCACTATGGATCATCAGCAACATATTGTGGAGCGTGACGTTAGCAACGACTCTGGGTTTAGCACTCGAATCTATGGAGGGGGTAGTGAGTCCCATCGGCCAAGTCCAAGTCTATCCGGACATACAGATTATGGTGGCATGCAGTCACCATCACATGGACTAATGTATCCCAGTGGTCAGGTTCAGACCGATACAGGTGACGTTACTTATTATATGGGTAACGTGTCTAGTTTAGTTTAAATGTTGTTCTGTTTGTTTAGAAAGTAAGGCTAATTTAAAAGTAATAAAATAAATACCGTTGCTCGTCCCTATTTAAACTAAAAAAATGTACTCAAGCTAATTTGTAAGAATACTCGTACGTTAATTTTTTATTTTTATTTTTTACATGCAAAATGGAAGACAATCAAATTAAAAAAAAATTTAATTTTCTTTTTTCTAGCTTGTTATAGTTCTTGTGACAGCACTCACTGGCTTCGACTGAAGCCCTTCTCCACCTTAGTGTTAAACCTTTGGGTAAACCGAAGACATTTTAGACTAGGCCATCTCCAAAATTCTAAATAGTCTTATCCATGGACTTGGATCCTTCTTACCAGTTCCATCTTTCTATGTAAATTTAAAATTTTTCTATTGTAATAATCAAAAGACTTTAGGCATCTCGGGGGGCTCTAAAAGTTTTTTAAAACTGCTGTCCTTGTGAGTCTCCTGCAAAGCTGTTCGTTCGAACCAATTATACACCCTCAGATCGTGGAAGCATTCAGAAGACAAAAGCAATATGGGCTTGACGTGAATCCAAATCAGCCAAATCAGGTGAATTTGTTAGCTGTTGGATGGTATTTGTTGCATTTTTCGTCAAAAACTCAAAAATCTACGAGTTTTCTGCCCACGATTCTAGTCTCTTTCGACGAATTGCTTACGCAAACGTCTCATAACGCCCAAATAATACTCTTTGTTTACTGTCTGGCCTCTGGAAAAAATTCATGATGCACTACACCGTCATAATCCATGAAAACCGTGAGCATTGCCTTCTTTTTTGACTGAAAACGACGTGGTTTTTTCGGTCTCGGCTCATTTGGTGAACGCCATTCACTTGCCTGATATCTGGATTGCTTGTCGTACTCATAAGCCCACGTCTCCAGTAATGATCCTTTTGATGAATGTGTAATCGGATTCAGCCTCGCAAATCATCTCATTTGCGACGTCAACACGGTCTCTTTTTTGCATGATATTGAGGTCTTTTGGCATAAACTTTGCTGCTACACGACGGAAACCCAAATCATTAACCAAAATATTTAATACGGATCCATAGGCAATGTTCAAGTCCTCCGCTATCTCTCTAATGTTTAATTTGCGGTTATTGACCAACATTTCTTTTACTTAATCAATATTTTCGTCGGTTTTCGACTCACGACCACCTTTGAACCGCTCGTGCCACTGGTAAGCGACTGTTTTCTTTAGAGAATCGTTGCCGAAACACTTTTCCAACATTTCCAATGTTCGTGCACCATAAAATCCGTTTTTTACGCAAAATGTAATACAAGCTCGTTGTTACAAATTTAAATGCATTTCTAAAATTGTAAAAAATCGCCAACACACACACAGATAGACGTACGCTACGCTGAGACTTAGAGGGAATGTCAACAACAGATGTACCAACTTAACAAAAAAAAAAAAAACCCTCAAATAGGAACAATGGGAGCGCCACACGGTGGTTTTTCGAAACATTTGGAACATTGCTCATTTGTTTGACTAATTTAGAGCTGGAATATTTTAATCAATTACTCGTTTGCTCTAAAACTTAATACTTCCTTCCTAAGTTTTCCTCTGATTCGCATCGAAATAGTTGCGGTTATAGAACAGTAACTGTTTTTTGTCAAGCCTTCGCAGCAGAATCCCAGTCGAATTCATTTATAAACAGCAGATCGTTCCAGGAAATATATATATATAGCTGAATATTGCCGCACGAAAAAAATAGTCAGAGTCGCCTAATAACCGTCAAGGCACCCCACCGGATTACAGACTTAAGAAAATCTTATTGATGGCGCGCAGAAACCAAACGATTTTTTAAATAGCATTTCCATCGCATATGACATCTATCGGCGTATGAGTTTTGATTTGACAATATTCTTCTCAAAGACTTGCATAGGTACAAAGATTTAATCTATTGTCGGTCTGTCGCGTTAGTACTGTGGCTCACTACAATCTATACAGCATACATGCAAGGCTATACGTTTGTATTTTTGTGACTCTCATCTACGAGATCTTTCCTGTGAACACCCGCATCTTGCTCCTATCACAAAACAGCAGTTTGTTTTAGATCGGCACCACTTCGTCTAGCAACATAATACGTAGATCTGTTAAAAATCTCCGCGGTTTTTTGTCACTAGATGGTGTTGGTGTACATTTATCTGGAAACACTAATCTGATTGTGTCAAATGAAAACGTGTTTGATAGGTGACATGTCTAGCTACATTTTTCGTAAAAACAGCTGTGTAATTCGTTTTTCGTGTTAAAAGTAAAATATCTGAAAAAATACGCTATGTGATGCTTTTTTACTATAAGAAAGGGCAAATCGCTGCAAAAACATGCCGAAAAATTTGTGCAGTTTACGATAAAAATGCTGTAAATGAACGCCTGACCCAAGAGCGGTTTGTCCGATTCCGTTCCGGAAATTTCGATGTAAAAAATGCACCTCGCACTGGTAGACCTGTCACTGAAAAAGTCGATGAAATTTTGCAACTGATTTAGCAAGACCGGCACGGAGGCGTCTGAAGATAGCGAAGGCACTAAACATCAACCGTATGACAGTTTGGAATCATCTAAAACGATCAGGCTACTTAAAGGAGCTCGATGTTTGGATGCCACATGAATAAACGCAAAGAAATTTATTTGATCTAATATATTTATTTCGAGTGATGAAAAATGGATTAAATACGAAAATATCCAACGCAAGCGATCATGGTCAAAGGCCGGTGACCGACCACAAACGCATTCAAAGCCTGGATTGAAGGCTAAAGGTTATGTTTAGAGTTTGGTGGGATTAGAAAGGAATTGTCTATTGTGAGCTGCTAGAACGTAGCGAAACGATCAATTCGATCCTCTATTGTGCACAACTCGACCGTTTGAATGAAGCTATCAAGAAAGAATGACCAGAATTGGCCAACAGAAAGGGAGTTGTCTTCCATCATGACAATGGTCGGTCACACACGTCTTTGATGACCCGGAAAAAATTGACAGAACTTGGTTGGGAAGTTTTGGTCCATCCACCGTATAGCCCGGACTATGCAGCCTTTGATTTCTTTCGGTCTTTGCAAAACTCTTTTGATGGTAAAAAATTGGCCGATCGAAGAGCCGCTGAAAATCACTTGGCCAAGTTTTTCGCTGATAAACCATAGAAGTTCTACACTGATGGAATTATGAAGCTACCCGGAAAATGGCAAAAGGTCATAAATAATAATGGCCAATATGTGTAGGGTTTTCCAATAGGGACTTGACAACTTTGAATTTAATTTGTGAACGCACTCTTTCACTAATCATCAAACTATCACTGTCAATTTATTCAGTAAGCTCAAAATTTTCATCATAGTAAAGTACACTAACGAGCTACATTCTCCAATTGGGTTCTGGAGAAGATGCGCCAAGATGATGAATTTCATCGCAAAATCATCTTCAGTGACGAAGCTCAGTTTTGGCTCAATGGGTTCGTCAATAAGCAAAATATGCGTTATTGGTCGGATGAAAACCCACATGTGCTTCATGAATCACCACTTCATCCACAAAAAATAACTGTTTGGTGCGGTTTGCATGCCGGCGGCGTTATTGGGCCATACTTTTTCGTCGACGATAACGATCGCCACGTTACTGTGAATGGTTAGCGCTATCGCGCCATGATAACCGATTATTTTTGAACCAAATTGGAAGATATGGACTTGGACGACATGTGGTTTCAACAGGATAGTGCCACAAGCCACACAGCACACGCTACAATCGATTTATTGAAGAGTAAGTATGGTGAGGGTGTTATCTCAAGATATGGGCCAGTCGATTAGCCGCCTCGTTCGTGCGATTTAACGCCGCTTGACTATTTTCTGTGGGGTCATTGGTCATTGGTTTATGCCAACACGCCGACGACGTTGGAAGAGCTCAGAGCAAACATTGAACGCGAAATAGCGGCCGTTTCGGCCGAAATGTGTGGTCGAGTCGTTGAAAATTGGGTCCAACGAATCGACCGCTGCAAACGTGCCCGCCGTGGCCATATGAACGAAGTCGAGTTCCATTCATAAATGTTTTGAAATATCTCAAATGGTTTGCCTTTTATTGTATTTAAAAAAAAAGTTGTCAAGTCGTTATTAGAAAACCCTATACTTGATTGAAATTGGTTTTGAATAAAATGTACCAAAAAACCGCGGAGATTTTTTATATGACCTGATATTTGCAGTACCTAACTGTTTCAGAACCAGTGTTGCATCTGCTCCACTTTCCGCTAATCTGGGTTACACAAAGCTATCACTCTGAGGCTTGTGGCGTAAGTTTTGAGTGAAGAGAAAGAGGAAGCAAAAATTGATAAATTTTAAAGTTCGTCTTGCGAAATATGAAAAGTAGTTAAAAAATAAAAATATTTTCAGCTTATAACGGGTGACCAGATAGCATTTTCAATTTTTATGTTTCAGCTGTCAAATGATCAATTATATCCAGCTGTCAAAATACTCAGTAAAGTTTAGCTATTTTATCATGCATCGTTTTACGCTTGCCGAACGTGCGTAAATAATAATAAAAATATCGAAATTCCGACTCAGAAATTCGTCGTGAGGTCTGTTGTCATCATGGCTTCAGTGTGCAGGCAATGCGTCGCCCCGTAAAAAAGTTTGAGCGTGAGTTCACTCTTTGGATCTTAAACCGGACGAAGATTGATGCGAAATGAAGAAAACATAGTCCCCATAGCGACCAGTATAGAAGAAGGCCCAGAAATGATGATACGGCGTCGATCAGCTGAACTGGACATCGCTTGAGAGACGATACGGCTGAGGTACAGGTAGTCAAAATGCCACATTCGTCGGTCATCTTGCACCTCTCTTCAACTTAGTCGGCAGGTAATTGCCTGTCTGTCAACTAAAAAGCTACTCTCTCACACAGACTGCAGTTGTTTTTGCGCTTTAAGGTGCAAGGGACGAACTGATCTAGGAATAGTTCATTTAAAATATGATCCTGTTAGAAAACCCACAGTATGGTGAGAGGGAAATCTGTTTTCAAATGTCAGCAGCTTTTATGTGACTGCTTCGATTTATCACTTTACATTTTTATATGTTTGTTAAAAAAGATTTGTCTTTTTCTTAAGTCTACAGAAAAACGGTTGCCATTAATAATAAAAAGCGATATCAGCCAAAAAGCTCATTACGATTCCTGTTGCACATCAAGGCTCTTTTGATAAAATTGTTCATCACATTTTTGCATATTTGCGGCTCACTTTCATCGATAACAGCACCTAAGGAAAGAAGACGCACGGTGGTAAACCGTTTACCTAGTACCTTCTGAGTACTCGAAATTCGAGGTGCGTTCAATAGAACTTGCTGTAGCCTCGACGATTCACTTGTTTTTACTAAGCCAGAACCAACGTAGGGCATACTATACTTCTCGCATGTAGATATATAATTTTGCACAGTTAAAGTTCCTTCTAGCACAAAGATCAACGGAAGGACCTGTTCTCGCACTGAGTACAGTCTGTTAATTTTCATCGCACTATATTAGGGAACAATCCAAGCGCCAGGATTTTAGCGTAAAGCAATGGGTTTTCGTTCGACATAGCAAACCCGTCTTGCTGCAACATATTGCTTCCATATTGAAGGAGTTACATTGATTTTGGTGTGGGAAACTTCTTCCTTTGGCAAAACCAATTATTTTGTTCGTGTCCAAGTATTTCGCACAAAGAGGGCCATTACTCTATTCAATTTAATTAAATTGAATCTACGAAGTGTATTACTTTAAATAATATACAATCCATACATATGAATACAAAAATATTAAATTTGTTCAGCGCTATTTTTCATAGAACTCTTTGGGGCAAAAACTCAAAAACTCCAGAGCTGCAAGATACCTGCGGACTCGATGACACCAGAACGATAGTTTTGCTTCTTCTTCTTAGTCAACGTGCTGAATTTGCCAACTAGGCGCGCACAAAATGCAATAGTTATCTCATCTCTGTTTAAATTTTCTCACAATACTTTAAGAATTGATTTCTAAATAGTGAAGAGTGGTGGCATCTATTGAGAGCATTGGTCCCCGTTGCCGCTCACTGGCAAATTGCCCGACAAACCAATTATTGAAAACCACTCTATCAATCACTCGCTTCTTCGTCTTTCTATTTCTATGATCGTTTATGGCGAAAAGACTGTGATGAAAAGAGAAAACATTCAGAAAGCGAACCTCTAAGTTGGCATACATATACGCGAAATTGGTTTTATCTGCAAATGTATGGAGAATAATGTCGCTTCTCCCGCGATATGTCTGCCTGTATTTAACATATACAAGGCTAGTACGACAATGGGAGACAAAATAATACACAGACAGGTTGACGCAGATTTGCAGATGTATGGGCATGATGGATGGACATACTTCGATTGAAGACTTTCTGCATTTCGTGTTTGAATACAAATTCGGGAGGAACACGACAGCATCTAATCCAATGTCAATCTCAGGAGAATGTCAGAGTGTCTGTGCGTGTTTGCTCGACACATCATCCCGCGTCGTCATATTGAGAGATAGTAGCATGATAGGTGAGAGAATTTCATCCTTAAAGAGCGACCAGAGTTTACATTTATGACTCTACTGTTGCGTACGAAGCGCGTCAAGCTACTGACAGAATTGTGATCAGAGAAAGTGATCTTTCGTGCGTTGGGACGGAGAGTGTCCCTTTTCGTTTCCATACTAGCAATTCGACAATCATCAGTGATTGCAACTGCACTTGATGTGTTCTTTGATAGGTCCTGAAGATCTTTAGCAGGAAGTATAATAGACTGGTGGCACTGAGACCCTTCAAGGGCATATGGGAAGTTTTACTTCTTTTGGGTATAAGAACGACGGTTACCTCAGCCCATGCACTGGGTATAGTAATGAGAGCTAAGTAGGTTTTTAGAATCTATAACAGACTATTGTCATCTTGAAATGGGATCCTTCCTCGTAAAGTTCAAAGCTACTCATTTTATCCTTTTCAAACATATCATGTCCGGGTTGAGTAGATTTGAGGTGGATTCCTGTAGTGCAAGCAGGGTAGTAAGAGTTTGTTAGCATAATTATTTTCGCTCTGATCAACTTAGGTACCGTCCGGGTGTTTGAGTATATTCAAAACACTATTAAGTGTTTTAGACAGATTTTGCCAAAGTCGATGATTAATTCATTTGTATTCACTAAACGAGAACCTACATTGCGCCTTCCTCACAAAACAACACAAATCACATTGTAAGGTCTCGCATATTTGACACTTAAAGCGATGAAAGGCTTTTCTGCGCGTTAAACTGTTCTTCGAGATACAACTTTGATATCCTCGACGACTATATGCTGCAATGAATGCGGCGTCGCTCAGATCGCTTACTAATTCAATATGAATTGCTTTTGTTGACAGGCATACAAACCCGTGTTTGTATGTACGCTTTTGAAAACTTGTTGTATCTTCCCATTTTTGTCTCCACTAGCCCAGCAGAATCTACCCCCGTATTTGTAAAGGATCTACTGGCAATTACGCATTCTGTTGAAAGACTGCCCATAAGCTGCAGTTGAGTTTTAATGTTGTAGCGATAACAACGAATACTTTCTTTGCCATCATCATTTGTTGTCCGCCGTGAAGAATGCTTTGGTGCAAATCGCTAACAATCAGTCTTGTGAAATGATGTTACCTTTTGAGGATTATAGCATGTCGCTGATTAAACGTAAGTGCTGAGTTTAATACTCCTCCGTGGCGTCGATGATTTCCTCGCGTGAACTGAATTTTTTATTGATAAGCCATCTTTTAAGGTTTGAGAAGAGATAATAGTCCGAGGGAGCCAAATCGGGCGAATACGGTGGATGCGACAACAATTAGAGCCGTAAGTCATTGATTTTAGCCATGGTTCCGATGCTCTTGTACGCCGGTACATTCACTTGCAAAAACAAAATTTTTTTTCGCCCCATGTGAGGCCGTTTTGCAGCGATTTCGGCCTTCCATCGCTTCAATAATGCACAATAATACTCGCTTTTGATGGTTTTTCCTTTTTCGAGGTAGTCTACGAAGAGTATGCCATGACAATCCCAGAAAACCGACGCCATAACCTTTCCGTCCCATCGAGCCTCCCTCGGCCGCTTCGGAGCACTCGTGCCGGCACTCATTCTGTTCTCTGGTGCTCAACAGTTACCAATCGACGCCAAAATTTCGCCCGATTCCGCATCAGCAAGTCCAAACACTTTCGAAGTGCTCTCGCGTTCGCGTTTTTGGTCAGGAGTGAGTATGCGCGGCTTCCAGCGGCAGGATAACCTTTTCATATGCCGAATATTGCCCAAAATATGGCGTGTGCGCTCAGTACTAATCTTTATGGTATCTGCTAGCTCGCGCACCTTCACTTTCCGGTCAGCCAACACCATTTCATGTATTTTTTTGACATTGTCCTCTGTAACCACATCGGAGGGCCTGCCGCTGCGGACTTGATCGGTAGTGGAGTTGCGTCCACCACGAAACTCTCGAAACCAATATTTAAAGGTGTAATCTGACGGAGCATTGGCCCCATAATATTTATCCAACTTTTCTTTTGTTTCCTTCACCGTTTTGCCTCTCAAAAAATTATGTTTTATGAGCAGGGTCTGTCCTACTTCCCTTTTTATGTATTGGAAAAATAATCGCTTCTTTAAACTGCTGGGGTATTACGCCTCACTCCAATACATTATTAAAAACACTGCTTAGTTTTTCCATAAGCTTTTCTGTTCCGTATTTGTAAAATTCTACCGGAATACGTTCCGATCCTGGCGCTTTAAACTTGCCGAGTTCCAGAACTTGATCGCTTTATTACACCGTTGTAATTTTAATGCTTCCGATTCATAGTAAGATTCTCTCTTTCTCCTGCAAAGTTTCTTGTATTTTTTATTGGCTTCGACATATAGAAGTTTAAAAACTTCTTCATTCGAGTTTCTAAATATCCTTAGCCATGTAAACGATTTTTGTCTTGCACTTTCGCAATCCTTATCAAACCAAGAATTCATGTTAATATCGCTACTTTTTCTCGTATAACTTTGGATTGAGTTGGACGACTTCATGGCTCCTTCAATGATCCCAAGGTCCACCTCTTGATGTCTGGATAACTGGAGATTGAGGTTTCTTTCGTAAGTTATAAAATTACATACATTCCACTGTAATTTTGGAAGGAGATTCATGTGCCTTGATCTTTCCTCCTCATTGACTTTAAGCCCAAATATTATTTCCAACGGCGGATGGTCGGAGTAAGGTACATCACCTATCTCCAAGTCAACTACGAGTCTATTCCATTCACCCGCAATGAGACCATAATCGATTACTGAAGTCACCTGCTGCCCTAAGAATGTGTGCTCTCCATCCATATCCGAGTAGCTATCCCTCCACTTTCAAATTATTCCCCCATTGTCGTTTTCACTTCCTCCTTCTTTACCGTTTCTTCCATTTAAATCATCGAGAACAATTAAGTTGTCATTATTGTCGTATACTACTATTTCCTGCAATCTCTCAAATGGATTAAAAATTACCTTTCATAACGTTCAGTTTAATGAATGATTTCAAGTTTGAAATTCATAAAATAGATGCTAGTGTGCCCCAGAGCTCCGTTCTGTCTCCGACACTTTTTTTTTTAATTTTCATCAATGATCTCTTGTCTGAAACTTTTGATCCAACATATTCCTTTGCTGATGACAGTACTCTTTGGTTTTCATATTCGTTCCCGGATTCATGTCCGGTCCCTGTTTTTCGGCTAAAGAACGAGAAAGTCAGCGCATGTTAAGCTTATTAAATTCCGATATTAATAGCATAACAAATTACAGAACTATTAACAGAGTGGAACTTAAACACCCAGCCATTATCCATGAATGGCACTTTCATCGTCTAAACCGAAAAACTTTCCATTCTCGGTACGTGTGTCAACGACAAACTTACGTGGGAATTACCGCATATTCGATGTCACCAAAAATGCTACGAAATGTCTAGGTTTCCTCAAGCGATGTAAGAAATATTTCACCACCTCTAATCTGGCCACAATATATAGGGTTTTCTAATAACGACTTGACATATTTTTTTATTTTTATTCGCCCCAAAGGTGGACATATTGAAAACTATGGATACAATTTGAAAATTGATGTATTTTCCAACATTTTTTACTTTGGCACAATAAAATTTATCAAAAAATAAAAAAATGATAGCATTTCAAAAAGTTGCAGTTCGAGTCAGGCAGGTTGTAGTACAATGGTCAAGTGCTCCTAAAATATTAGAATTGAAAACCATGCGATAAAACTCACAGGTGACACAAATATCAGTTAGTCAACTGACAGCCTTGAATACCGACGTCATGTCTCCTGTCTCCATCATAGAAATAACCAATAGCATTCCGCTATGAATGCTCATCAGTATACCCTTTAGCCCACTTTCCGACGTACTCTAAAATATTGTGATTCGTTCCTAAGCCGCACAACTCCCTAATGGAATGGAATGCTCTCTATGCCCCGGTCGTTATAACTAGAAAACATTTAAAAACAATGTACATCGGTACCTCTCTTTTCTTCCTTCCTAAATTTCATTCGCCCGCGCTATGTACAAACATTTTAAAGGTACACAAATCCCTTGAACGCGATGTTGACATTAAGCGTTGTAAATTGAATGGAGTTGCTCTTCATATCGGTCGAAGATTCTGTCTTACAAATGCTGACATCTGAACCTTTCAACATATCAACATCTTTATTAGCTCCTGGTCCAACAAACAAATATTTAACAGAGATCTTCATAAATGTAGCCGCAACAGCTCAGAACATCTTAAAACGACTTATTTCAAGCAAAAAACATTTTTTTTTTTTTTTTAATCCGTAATTTAAGATTTTATATTTTTGATCTTAAAAACTAAATGGAAAACTTTAAGACATTTGGAGCAAGTCCACAAACAAAGGAGTTCTTTTTTTTACAGATAATTTAATACTCTCTATCGCCATTCTCTTCTCTTTTGTTTAAACAAAACGGATAAAGTAACAATTACTTTGCTGAACAATCATTTATAAAATAAAAATAAAAATTATTTTCTTTTCTTTTCTTTTCTTTTCTTTAAATACCAACATCTTAACTGTATTTGAAATTTATTTTAATTAAAAAAAAAATAAAAAACGAAAAAAAAATACAAACAAACAAATGTGAATGTTTAATTGGATCAGTTTGTTTTGTTTTACCGGTTTTCTTCTCTAAGAAATTTGAGTATTCTTCCGTAGAACAATAACTTTTATGACCACTTTGTGTTCTCTGTTTTTTTTTTTTTTTTATTATTTAAAGTTTGTTTTATTAAATAAATTACTATTACAAATTATTTAATAAAAAATATTTATTTTTTGTTTTTCGTTTTTTTGTTTAAGAACTTAAAATGATAACAGTATGACGTACGTTAGTCATACATTGCGTTATTTTGCTTCTAGGGTCTTCTGGTTTTCGTGTCTTGTTAACTCCTGTAGATATTTTTGCTCTACTTAAATAACTATACTCCCTATTGGAATACCTTTTCTTTGTGGTTAAGTAGAACGTGTATTTTTATAATTTAAGTATATGTACGTAAGTATACTTTTTGTTTTAATTGCATTACATTGTGGGCGCAAATGTAATTGATTTTTGTAACACGTGTAACAGTAATACAATAATTCGTGTTTTCTTATTAACTTTTTTGTTTGTTTGTTTGTTTGTTTTGTGTCTTATTAGATCGTTAAGCAACAGCAGCAACTTACGATAATCTATATTTCTTCTTAACAGAACGTTTAGATTCTTATTGTTTAAATTAAATTTCTTTATAGTTATGCTACGGTGAAATGTGTTATGTTTGTATTGAAACTAAATAAGACCGCGCTTCTTTTTGTAGTCCTCCAAGTTAAGTGAGCGCTTCGGCGCTGCCTCGTTCATCTTAGGAATGGGCGTGGGAACAACTGTCACCGAATTGACTGGAAAAGAAAAGAGAAATTCGTTATAATTAATTAAAAATCAAAAGTTCCAACTTAGACTAAGAAACGAATCTTAACCTATGCAATGGTTAAGTTTTGAATACATTTTGAGTTTGTTAATTTGCTGCACTTTCGACTAAGGTCCCTGTTAGCGATAATTATTTTGGGAAAACATAGGGAGAAATATGACGTCGATACGTCGTAATTGGTATATTATGTGCGCTGCATAGAAGACGCCTACGGTCTTTTATCATTTGAATGCACTTGAAAAAAGTTTGGAGAAAGTTGCAGACTAAAACGAAAGTACAAAAAAATTAACCGGGATACTGATGTACGTTAGTTTTGAATATTTTTCTGATAATTACGAGTACATTAGAGAAGCCAGACGTCCTATAAAAAAGTTTTTCGGCATTTCAGAGCACCAACATGTGTTCGAGGATGAATTTTATAATACAACGATGATCATTTATAGCAAGAAGATTGTTGCGATAGAAGGTTAAAGGTGAGTGGAAAAATACTTTCAATTTTGTTGGAGCACTAGTGGTAGAAATTAGGTGAAGTTAGAGACGTAAAGTAAGTTTAGGGGAGCGAAAACAGATTTTTCTATTCCACTGAGAAGTGTCAGCTTGGCGATATACATTGTTGTAACTGTTCCTACACACAAATCGTGCTTATTTTACCTCCAAGTGGTAACCATCGGATACTGCTCGTTGTCCATCTGAACTTGACTTGCCAAACTTATAAGCGCGAGTGCTGAGCATCAGACAAAAATAGCTGCGTTACTAGGTGGAGTGAAAAGTAACCTCCTTGACCGCCAGAATGCGTTGATACTGCAAAAAAGGTTATGGTGCCTTGAAGTCCGTTCATATTTAGGTAAACATGCCAAATTTCAGTGTGATACTGTGTTTAGTTTTGTTTTGACAGCTGATTGTTGTTGACTTGTTTAGCATCCTGTTGAGTATGGACAAAAACGATTTTCGTTCTCTCATAAAACATTATTTTTGAGAGGCAAAGCGGCGAAGGAAACAAAAGAAGTTGGATAAATATTATGGGGCTAATGCTCCGTCAGATTACACAGTCAAATATTGGTTTCGAGAATTTCGAGGTGGCCGCAACTCCACTACCGATCAAGTCCGCAGCGGCAGACCCTCGGATGCGGTTACAGAGGAAAATGTCAAAAAAAATACATGAAATGATGTTGGCCGACCGGAAAGTGAAGGTGCGCGAGCTAGCAGATACCACAAAGATTAGTACTGAGCGCACAAGCCATATTTTGGGCAATATTCGGCATATGAAAAAGTTATCCCGCCGCTGGAAGCCGCGCATACTCACTCCTGACCAAAAACGCGATATAACTTCGAATGTGTTTGAACTTGCTGATGCGGAATCGGGCGGACTTTTGGCGTCGATTGGTAACTGTTGAACACCAGAGAACAGAATGAGTGCCCGTCAGTGGATTGAAGCCGGCATGAGTGCTCCAAAGCGGACGAAGGAGGCTCGATGGGTCGGAAAGGTTATGGCGTCGGTTTTCAAGGATTGTCATGGCATACTCTTCGTGGACTGCCTCGAAAAAGGAAAAACCATCAACGCGAGTATTACTGTGCATTATTGAAGCGATTGAAGGCCGAAATCGCTGCAAAACGGCCTCACATGAAGCGAAAAAAAATTTTGTTTTTGCAAGACCATGCACCGGCGCACAAGAGCATTGCAACCATGGCTAGAATCAATGACTTACGGCTCCAATTGCTGTCGCATCCACCGTATCCGCCCGATTTGGCTCCCTCGGACTATTATCTCTTTCCAAACCCCAAAAGATGGCTCATCAATAAAAAATTCAGCTCACGCGAGGAAATCATCGACGCCACGGAGGAGTATTTTGCAGACCTTCCGGAAAATTACTTTTCGGACAAGATCAACAAGTTGGAAAATCGCTAGAATAAGTGCATCAAACTATACTATATTGAGTAACCGGGGCAACGGATGAGTTCTCCAGATGGAATCAGCTGAAATAAAATCCCAGAATATAATACATAAGACCTTGTCCGAGCTACTCCGACATATTTTGGAGTCAAGCCTGGTAAGAATTTCCGAAATGAAGTTAAAGTCTTGGAAAAGAGATGGTGGCGTATGAGTGCAGTGCCCACATCACCGAATGGACTACTTGCTTCGGCTTAATTGACCTCTCATCCTATGGGTATCTATTGATACCTTAGGGCTCAGTGGCTGTCATGCCACCTACCTGAGTTCGAATCCCGGTAGAAGCACAACAGAAATTTTTTCAAAATCGCCATCACCCTTTTGGCTGGCAATAGCAAACCTCCGAAAGTCAAATTATGCCTATGAAAAAGCTTCTCAGAAGAGCCGTTCGGAACCGGCAATAAACAGTAGGTCCTGCTCAGGAGTGTAAAAATTCACAAAGTGAGAAACACAAATGAGTGCGAGAAGCTAGGCCAAAGTATTTATTTAGTAACTGACCGGCCATAGAAAAACAAAACTAAGTTACAAAGCAACATCAAGCCTCTGATACGGATGGCCGAAAACGAAATATGTTAAGGGAAAAGAATTTCGGATGTCTGTATATGCAGTCGAACAAATATCGGAGTCCCCTTTCTTAGAAAAGCGATTTGTTGTCAGAAGAAAACTTACGCAGGAAGTCTTGAGTTTCCCGCATGTTAACGACAGCGACAATATTAAACTTATATGCGCGAGCGAACCCACACAGGAGAAAAATGTCGACACCGAATAGAGCATCTACAAGTTCTTGCACAAGGCCTACGAGCAGTGTCTCATTTATGACATTAAAATTGCCTCGGAGATTTTAATGCAGTTAGGACGAGAGATCATCTTTGATATTACTGTCGGAAAGTATAGTGTGTTCAACCAAATTGACCACATTTTAATCGATGCAAGGCGCTCCTCCAGTATTAAGGATGTCCGAACGTTTCGATGGGCCAACGTCGACTCGGACTATTACGTTGTTGAAGCCAAGGTATAGTGGCGAATATCTCGAACATTACAAAGGCAAGCTTATATTGTGAAGAAGTTTGACGTCAGATGACTACAATCGCAAGAGATAGCCAAATCCTTTTCTGATTGAGTCTCCCTTAATCTCCTAAGAGGTTCTATGACGCCAGCATAAAGTATCAAAAAGCAATAAGAGAAGTCGCCTGGTTTGACGAGTGCCGGCAAGCACATGCAGTTAAGCAAGATGCATACAAAGCGGCGCTGCAAAAAAGGACTAGAGTTGCTCACGAACTCTACGAGCGTAAGATAAGAGACGAACACCGACTTTTTAGAAGGAAGAAAAAGGAGCATGAGGCGCGTGGTCAAGGGGTGCCACAGACATAAGTCCCAGAGCGAAGCCTGTGGAGATGAAGGAAACATAGCAGTAGAATTGCAGTCGATGCTGAGGTTTTGGAAATAACGGCGATGACGAACCAAATACCGCTGTGAGGCAGAATGAACCTTTCAACCTGGACGATATAGACCAACAATTCCGTCCATCCGAACTGGATGAAGTGAAGATAGCCATATCTAAGCTTAAGTCCAATAAAGGTGCTGAAATAGACGGCCTGACTCTTCAAAGCGGCAAGCGATGACTTGGTAAAGAGCATACATCAACTCAACTACAACATTTACGAAAATTGATTTTTACAAAGGAAAATAATGAAGTGCACTTACCAGGCAAAGGAACATCTAAATCAATGTCAAAGTCATGTAGTGTATACAAACTGTAATCGTTTGATTGCGGTTTTTTGGCCTCCTCGACACGTTTCTTGCCGGGTGGCGGTGGTGCTGGAATCATAAGCGCCAGCTCCTCATCCTTTTGACCGCCCACTGATTTGAAACCCATACGCGGTTGTGTGGTTCGCCTCGTAAATGGATCAGAAATTTTCAAACCCTTATTGGCACGCACTTCTTCCATGATTGCTTTTTCTGCCTCCTCTACATTACGTTTTCGATTTCTGTCGTTAATGTATGAAATTAAACTGATACTACTCGAACGTTTCTTATCAAGTTCCGATGCTCGACTCTCCAACTCATCGATTTGTGTTCCTAAACTCGCAGCTAACTCGTATTCTCCCCTCAGAAGTGCCGCATCACGCTCCTTCATCAGACAAGTCTTTTTCATGGCATAATTAGTTGGTCGATTTCTAAATCGATTTTTCTCCTCCACCAACTTGGTGACGTCTTCCTCCTTGAAGACATAATTAAACGCATCCTTGACGTCGCGAGCTTTTTTATCCATCATGTCCAAAGTGGGCATTTGAACGTTTTGTGTGGAGCAAATTTCACGCCATTTAGTGAATTCGCTCTCGGTAAACTCCTGATTTGAGATAAATTCTAAACGAAACACTCTCTCTTGGGTGCCATGCTTAAGTCGTAGTCCACGATTTGTTCGTGTTGTACCTAGTTGATAGATTTTTGCAGTTTCTACCACACCAACGACTTCGGCTACTCGGTAGACGGGTTTCGAGCCATTGTTACCGATACTAATCCGCACAAAACTATTCATGACTGTGTTTTCGAATATTGGCAGGTTGATGAAGCGTTCCATTTTATAACGTGACAATCGCATTTTGTTGAGTTCTTCACGTGTTGAGATGTAGATGGGTTTCTTGTCGGACTTGTCTTCATCTTCGGATGAACTTGATGATTTGCTGCTGCTGGCTGAGCGTTTTTCCGATGGCTTCTCCTCCTCTTCCGATTCGCTGCTGCCCGAATCGTCTGAGTAAATGTCGGATGCCTTAAGCTTGACTGTGGATTTACCACCTGCTGATACACTTTCCAATTCCTCCTTCTCTTCCTCGCGTTCTTTTTCCGCTTGACGTTTAGCTTCTTCTTCCTCTGCGAATTAGAAAAAAAAAAAAAAAAAAAAAAAAAATGAAATTAAGAATTTCTTAATAAAACTCAAATAAATTACCTCTCTTTGCTTTGCCCTCTCGCTTGGCTTTTAATAAGGCCATGGCATTGCTCCTCTTGTCATCGGTTTTATTCATTTCGACGTTCTTCTTACGCTCTTTGGAACGTTCCTTCGGATCGAAGTAATCTGTGGAGGACATTACCGCTTCATCGTCGCTCTTCTTTTCCGGACTCGACATTACAGCTGCGGGCGGTGAACTGGCTTTGGGCGGCACTACCTTTGGAACCACCGCTGCTACTGCCACAGGCGGTTGTGGCGGTGGGGAAGGGCTTATCGATTTGGGTTTTTCCACTAGAATCTCTTTTACCTTCTTCTTCTTTTGTTTTTTCGGCTTTTTCTGTTTCTTTTCTTTTTGGCCTTTTTCAATCACAGCCTTTTCGCGACGTGCCAACTTAAGTTTGCGCTCAATTTCCCAACGCGTTCGCATTATGTCTCGACGTTCGATGCGCTTAAATATCTCCGTTTCACGTTCCTTCTCGGAGAGCCCGTTCAATCGGGCACGATCATCTTCGTCTCCCATTAGATTTTCGTCGTAGCCATCATCGAATTCTGAATCGGAGCTGGACGATGAAGACGACGACGATGATGATGATCCATCACTATGTTCATCATCACTATCAGACACTTCTCCTTCTTCCTGTTCCGACTGCATGCCGTTATCGGTTCTTTTCGGTGATTTCTCTAGCGTCGCTGTGCTGGCATTTGCGTCCAATTTGTCTTCGTCATTGCCTGCACCATTCCCATCACCTTCCTCGTCTTCTTCCGCGTCATTGTCTTCCTTATCCCAATCGTCAGCATCCGATTCGGACTCTGAACTTTTACTCATCTTTTTTGTTCGCTTCTTCTTTTGTTGTATGCTCGGATTGTTTTTTCCTCCCGCCCAGTCCGAATCTGAGTCTGAATCTGAGGAATTATTGGCTTTGCCGGCATTCGTCTTATCATTGTCTGCTTCTGGCTTCTTACGTTTCTTCGCAAGTGAAAGCAGCTCCTGCAATTAGAGAAAATGTATTTAGTGAGGAAGGAACACCATTAATTGTTTTTAAGTTCAAGATTCTTTAAAAACTCAGATGTAAGACTGTTGGAATTCCTTATAACTGCATTCTTAAGGACCAGGGAATGCATACGAAGTTGCCAAATCGATAAAATGACAGTTGACAGCTAAAGCATTCTCAAACCCTTAATAGAAGTCGTTCCTCCTGCACGCGAAATGCTTCACCTCAACAATAATGAAAATCAAAACTGCGACACTATAAATGGAACGTCAACCATAAAACGCCTTTTCGACTACGCTGTCCATTAGACCAATGCGTCTTAAATTAGGAAACATTTCGTTCTCAAAAAATTCACAATTAACCACTCGGTCTGTTGTGGTGGCAGCCATTTATACTACGTCGAAATGTCAGACTTCTGCTAGTTGTCCTCCACCGTGTTGTTGGTCGTCGTGAAATGCGTTTTATTAAATTGTAAACTGCTGCGTAGTGTAGAAAATTATATAATTTTTGCAATCCAGCATTCACAGCGTCCTGTGAGCGGATATTTCTAGTTTTCTGTAATGGCATGACGCTTGAATACATACCGACTCCAAATCCGACTCGGAACCACTACTACTGGAGTCTGAATCGATTAATGGCTGGTTGCGACGTTTTCCCATTTCGTGAAATAATCACTTTGGGTGAGGGTCTCCTTAAGAAACTAGAAATTATTTAAAATAAAAATTAAATTCTGGAAATTCTTGGCTTGCTGCAGAAACGTGATCCTAGCCCGAAAGGTAAAAGAAAACTTGTGGCGGTTGTCTTTAATTTTTTCACACACACCTCAGATGCTTGGAAAATACATTTGACTGTAGCACAGAGAATAGCAGGTGGGAATTTTTTTTATGTCGTATATCAAGTCTTCGATATTGCAATGTTGGTAATAATGGGAAATTTTCTGAGACTGCGGTTACACTTTTAGAAAATGTGTGAAAGGGAATTTTTGTTAAATCGCTTTTTAAGGGATAATATGCAAACGCAGTGGAAAGGACAAAAATATATTATTTTATTTTATTTTATTTTATTTTATCTTACAAAAAAAAAAAACAAAAAGTAAAGGTACATTTAGCGACAACATCTAAGTTTATAGTGGCACTAATAATTTGTAAAAATATCAATATGCAGACGATTTCCTGAAGGTCCATCAAAAAAAGGTGTTCGGAGGTGATCGCAATATCTTAAGTTAAGTTCACCCGAAATCAAAAAGGACGAAAGATTCTTTTAGTAGACAGATGAAACTAGTTATTGATCAAAGGGAATAACCAAAATTTTATTTTTTTAGAAAATGGCGGCTTTGTAAATACAAATTCTAATTTTCTAATAAAATTGCTACGTAAAATTGTTTTAAAAAAATAAAAGTCATTATCCGAAATCTAATTCTTTCGTCAAATACCTGAGGAATATATCTAAGAAGGTTGTGTTCAAATTTCCGACCGATCGGTTGAGCCGACGAAAAACGTGATTAAAGATCCGGAAGAAGTGTACGCACGGTCCGATGCGTCCTTACAAATATGCGTATATCTTGAAAGGTACTAACTGGATCGATTTTAAATTTTCAGGGAATATAGTCAGATATATGTACATAACAGAAATGATAAATATTTTTTTGAATATTCTAACTACGTACAACCCCTTAAATTGCCCTTAAATTCGGCGATTTTAACTTACTTAACTAATAGTAACTTACACCCTATGATGGAACATTAAGTCTGTTCATATGCGCGAAAATCTACGAAACACAGCTGGCAAAAATGCGTGCAGTAGATTTTTACGGTAGGTTAATAGACCTATTAGTGGCAAAATTTTCTTATTTAATGAATTAATAACTGGTTGAAGTTTAAGGAGGCTTCCTTCTCAGACCAGCGATACATTGACTAACAACCAATTCAATAAATAATAATTATAATCCTGGAAAAAGAAACAAGGGAGCGTGTAAGCCAAGCTAAGTAATCACCTTACACATCTCCTTGAAGGCCTCTGTCCTTTGCGAAATTAAGGTAGAAAAAATTTGGAATATGAAAACTGATGAAATGGGGGGCCAACTATGTTCTTCAGGACAGCATTTTAATACAGCAAATACAATATAAGAAACCAAAAGACGGAAATATCTTTAAAACCACTACGTAGATATACGTTTTTGCACTTGTGAGCTGTCTACAGTGAGTTCTTCTGAGAGACAATAAAATAAAAACAAGAAAATAAAAGAACAGTTGTCTAGGCGTACGTTTACGGCCACAACCCGTCGAGTGCTATGCAAGCTGTAGGCTTACCCAAAAACTTTGTTTCACATGTTTCTATAATGCGTTACGCTTACTATTGCGTAGAACTTCAGATCGTAGAGGTCAGACTTATGGTCATCTAATAACGATCCTTTTCAACTATACTTAAATTAGGACAGCGAGGTTAAGCAGATTCATTAGTGACGGCTAAATTCTCCTTTCCCGGTCTGCAGATATTCGAACGTTTTGAGGAGCCAAAATAAAAGCGTACCGGTACTTTTTTATGGCTCACATACGAATGAGAATATACCTTACGATACTAAGAAGGTGAAATATTATGAGAAATTGACTTCTGTAGACCGCAGACGCAAGAAGACGTCTAGTCCGCCTCTGATGTGCCGGTTTTTGCCCGCTCATCACTATGAAACCCATGGTTTTCCAAAGTAAGACTAGAGTTGGTCGTTATCTAATCAAGCAAAAAGGATCGGACCGCTTTTACAGAAGAAAAAAAAAAAAAAAAAAAAAAAGAGAGAACACAGGAAGTCCCAGAAAGAATTTTAACAGAAAATAAAAAGAACATGTCACGTCAAAATAGTACAAACGGAAGTCTGCAACGAAGAACAAATAAGCTAAAGGTACACCCGCAGTCAGTGCTGGATATGGAAGAATGCTTGCAGACTGTTGAATAGCGATGATGATGAGCATTCCGCAGCTCAAGCTGCTGAGCTGTTCATGGCCCCAGGAAATTACTTTGTAAGGAGCATGCATACACGAAAGCATTCCAGACAAATTGAATCTCAGCAATGAATATCCGACGCTGAGGAAATACTGGAAGACTGTGCGAACTGTAGACTCATCAGTCTTCTCAACATTGCCTATAAGATCTTCTCCGCCGTACTATGTAACAACAAAGTATTTGGATGCGATTTTCACGCGCCAAATAGAAAGAGCTGTTGATTAATTTGGCCTAGAACGCCGACTAAGTGAAGAAGGCAGCAGCGAGTTTGCCTCTTTAGAAAAATTTTTACCCTCGTTAACTCTTGTTGATCAAGTTCTGACACTATGGGTGCAATCAAAATTCCTCACTAAGATTTTATTCGTTCGCATGTTTCGTCAACCAAATGATTGGTTCTTACCAATGTGAAAAGTTCACTGTCGGTCAGACTTTTGCTTCACAGCAGATGTGGAAAAAGACCGTCGATTTTCAAATTGACACCCACCAATTATTTGTCGTTTCAAAGGCTGCACATATCGAAATAAATTTTCCTCTGTAAAATGATGGAAACCTCGCTGGTCTATGTGGGGCGGTTATGATTTTACCCAGACCTTTGATGAAAAAAAAGCCTCCGACAAAGTGATTTTTCGCACATCGTACATGGTGGGACAAAAGCAATGTCATAATGTGAGTTGGCTTCCATTTGGTTAGAAATAAAAAAAAGTGCGCTCTGTTTTCACGAAACGTTAACGACATTAGGTTAAAAGAAATGATATCGGTCAAATGGTCACCTCCTGGGTTGATGTATTATACATTCGTGTTCGTTTTACGGCATTTTGAATTGTTGTTCGCAGAACATCTGACTCCAAATTTATGATTTCTTCTTCAATGTTGGCTTTCAAGACCTGCAAGGTTTGTGGTTTGTTGTGGTAGACGCGGGTCATAGAGGAAGAAGACTGGCGATCTGGTCGGTCAGTTCAAATCGCTAAAACGGATTACCACACGGCCGGGAAATTGATTAAACAAAATCTCCACCATTGCCCGAGCTGTGTGAGTGGTTGCGCCGTTCTGCTTAAACCAACAATGTTCGAGACCCATTTCAACAACTTACGGCAAAAAAAACTCGTTTAACATCTGTCTGTAGCGCTCGTTCACATACCGTCACTTTAAGAAGATGTAATGACTCTTAATGCATATCATGTTGATTCTCCGTGCCCCAGAAATGTCAATTTTGTTTATTCACACAAATGCAAATGGACCTCACTGCAAATGCATCCTTTTCCTGCACCCAATTTAACAGAGCATGGAAGTTAGTTAACCTCACTTGACGGTCAGCAGGCGGTAACTGGTGAACGGACAGCATTTTATAAGGGAACGCCTTCAGGTCTTTTACTAAAATTCGACGCAACGAATGTTTACTGATGTCAAAATGTGTGCATAGTTGTCTCGTCAATTTTTGTCGAGTCTCTTGGACGTCCTCGGCACAGCAGTGATATTCTCCGTCAAACGAGCAATACGGGGTCAGCCACTTCTTGTGACATATCTAGGGGACCTAGTTTGCACGAGCCGCTCAGCCAAACGATTAATTGCTCGCGCACATGGTGCAGAATAACGAGGAAACGACAAAATTCACACTGTGTTAAAACAACAGACCGGAAAATGGTCAAATAAGCAATAACAATTCATGTGTGTATCGCTTGTCAATTAATTCTGTATCTGTCCACACATAAATATCAAAACCACAATGACATTTGAAGATATTTTGGAAAATTCTGGCACATTCACACTATGGCATTACTTTTGATTCACTTTGTACGTAAGTTTGTATACCGGATGACATTGCCATTATCGCTAGTACTTCGCGAGCTGTTTGTGGGGCATTTGCACGTATTGAAGCAGAAGCGGTGAAAGCGAAGTGCATATTGTCATCAAGGAAGTGCCTACAATATCGACGAGTGGAATAAAAGGACAAAAGATAGATTTATTTTGAAAATAGTCATGGACTTTGCCTTCCTGGGTTATGCAGCAATTATTAACAATGACTTGAAGAGGAAATACTGCTAATCGCTGTTTTTAATTTTTTGTTTTAAAAGACAAGAAACACTACCCTTTTCATCCCAGATAAAGAGCACATTATCATTAATTAATGATTAAGAGCGCATTCAATAAACTGTTAGACATGACGCGACTTATGAGTATCGAGGCACGATACGGCACGACATGCTTCAAAAAAAGAACTTAGTACGAGCATCGAGTATCGAGACACGACACGGCACAATATGCTTCAAAACAGGAACCCAGTACGAGTATCGAGACACGACATGACTCGCGTAAAAATAGTAAATCGGAGACAAAAAAGTTTATTGAATGTGCTCTTAATCACAAATTAATGATTGAAGCTCGGGGCATACGCCACCGTCCATTTTTTTTTTTTTTTTTTTTTTTTTTTTTTTTTTTTTTTTTTGATTCGAGAAATACCGGGTTCTTGGTGGGCTTTGGTGGAGGAAATATAACAACAAACTCTACGAGCTGCACATCGAACTGTCTATAAAAGTGCGTATCATATAAGGTAGCTAGAACTTTTGGAAAAAATGAATAAAAATGTAATAGGCCCAAGGAGTTTTCGATTCCTACCTAGAGGAATGACAAAATAGAAAAAAATTCTTCTTAAAGGACGCGCACAAGTAGGGGGGATCCTCAACCATGGAGTGCGTATTTGGAGGTAGTTTTTTTAGGACCGCGTTAAGTTGTTAGGCTTAACGGTAGTTTTCCTTAAAGCCGGATATTATGAAGATGGTAGTAGTGCGATTATTATTCAAAGACTTATTATTTCTTCCGATATAAAATTAAAAATCGCTTCTTCATTTAAATTAACGAATGTACGAACAACCAAATAAAATACCTGTTCAAAAAATGTCCTTCCATATTACCCCTGGAAAGTAATTTTCTTTCACTTCCTCATATTGGCAGCAGTTACTTTCCAATGATATTTCAGTTGTCAATAAAAAAAACCCCAAAGTTTTCTGTGCCAGCTGTCATTACCTCACGGAAAATCTTCAATAAAAATTTTGTAAACAATATTTTAAAACGAATATCTGCACTTAAAAACGGACCATAGCTAAAATTGATCGTCTACGTAAATCCGTAATTGAACATAGATTGGAAGAAAAATTATTAAACGTTTCTGGTACGGAGGAAGCAATAGCCGTTTCGGGTTCAGAACTCTACGACTGACCAGTGCGTTGCTGATTTGCTGTTGACTAGTTTGCCATTAATCGAAGTGATGAATATGGAGCATTGTTTATTCCATCGCAAGAAAATCTATCCCTAGTCGCCTTTAATTTTTGATTTTCTTCACGCTTACACGAGTTATATTTAACATACGTACACACGTTCCGTTTTTTTTTTCTTTACTTTATTTTACTTCCTTCCGCGAAACACGGTCCTGTTTCGTTGTCCTCCTCGTCGCTTTTGTCTTCGCCTTCGCATTTTTCTTTTCTTTACATATTTTTCCGTTCTTGTATTGTTTGTGGTGTTACACATTTAACCACTACACTTGGTTGGTTATTTTTATTTTGCCAACTCGAAGACGACTAAGTAAAACCTTTCGTTTGGTTAGTTTGATAAAGAAAAACGAAAGTTTGTTGTCGTGGCTTGCATAGTAAAATCTCGCAGGATCCGCAAATTTTCTTTGGGACGGATAAAGCAAGTCATCTATTGTTACCTGGGAATTCGTTGAATTCATTATTTGACTTTATTTTGGTTGTTTGGTGCTGCTGTGTGCCTGTGCGTTCGTTGTGATGTTTTCCAACGGTCTTCCTTGCAATTTGCCGTTTCCCAGTTGTCTTGGCGTGCCCAAGGACAGCGGAAGTGACGAACTGCTGCCAGCCAACATGGGCAACCGTGAGCCGGTTATTCTAAATGTTTACGATATGGTAAGGTGTACAGAAATGTTTTTTTTTTTTTTTTAACTGTTTTTACGATTTTCTAATTCAATTACAGTATTGGATAAATGAGTACACCACATCGATTGGACTTGGTGTGTTTCATTCTGGCGTGGAGATATTCGGCACAGAATTTGCATATGGCGGGCATCCTTTTCCTTTTACTGGAGTCTTTGAAATAACACCGAGAGATCACGACGAACTGGGCGAACAATTCCAGTTCAGACAAAGTATACAAATTGGTTCCACTGATTTTACGTATGAAGATGTGCGGCGGATAGTCGAGGAACTGGGCAACCAGTTCAGGGGCGATCGCTATCATTTGATGAACAATAATTGCAATCATTTTTCCAGCTCACTTACACAAGTGAGTACATTTTTTTTTTTTTTTTTTTTTTTTTTTTTTTTTTTTTTTTTTTTTTTCTCATTTGTGGCTATCTGCCAATGATGTGATGGAATTTAATTATAATTTTTTCGCTTTTACAGATTCTATGCGGCCAAGAAATTCCAAGTTGGGTCAATCGCTTAGCGCATTTCAGCTCATGTGTGCCATTTTTACAAAGATGCTTACCTAGGTGAGTACGTTTATTAATCGTTGGAATATGATGTACAATCGATCGATAGTGTTAAGAAGTTGAAAAGCAAAGGACTTTGAACTCTACTATTGAATTAGGTTGGGTGTAAGGGTTGACGGTACAAGATAGCCTTGCAATCGGTGTATCCTTATGTTGAAAGTGTCGAAAACAATCCCATTCTGGGGTTTGCCGCGTTGCTGGGAGCGCGATTTTGTGTTTGCTAGTTGTAATGACATGCGATTTCAGAATTGATATTACATAAGCGCGAGCCAAGAAGGAATCATTTCTCTACATCCGTAAAAAAAAAGTCACCTGATTTGACACTTAGTGAATAGTGACACTGTCAAATTCCTCCCCAGATCTCTTGGATTACTGATGTTTGAAACTCGCTGCCATTATTCAGTTCTGTTTAATCAAAATTTTGTAGCTTAAAATCTATATCCGTTAGCAAGTTTACTTAATTTACATCTTACATACCGGGATGGTCTTGAGCCTCAATCAACATGCACCTCTAGTCACCATGATCTTAAGCTAATTGGTTCCAGTTATGCACATCTAGGTAGTTGGGATTCCCTTTTAATCTCGTGCACCATCTTTCGGTACTACGTTGTCGCACTGTTGTGGTTTTGAATATTCTTTCATGCGTTTAACCGTGACCTAGCCATCCTTGTTCTTCGTTTTAGCTTCTTTATACTCCGTTTGTTCAGATGGAGTGAAGATCACACAAAAAATCTTTCTATTAAAGCAGCTAAGAGAGTGCTTAACCATACAACACGTGAGGGATGATAAGGGTTTTATATAGCATCTTTTTCGAAGCTTGAGCCCTATCTCAAGCCTTGCCAATTACTTAATTACTTTAGCGCAATAGTCCGGGATGTAGCCGGGCCTCAATCAACAAGTTTCTTTAGTCAGCTCGATCTTTAGTTAACTGCCTCCAGTTGGGCACTGCAAGTCGGTTGAGGTCCACTTCCATTTGTGTACGCCACCTAAAGTGAGGTCTTTCTCTACTGCATTGTCCCTCTAGGTTAGGTTGGAAGGCTCTACGGGACGGAGTTTTGGTGTCCATTCGCTCTACATGTACTAGCATCTCAGACGACTGATGCTCGGTTTTCTGATTAGGTTGATGTCTTGTAGTTCGTCGTTAAATATACTCCTCCAAAGCTCGTCAATACAAACAGGATCGAATATTTTTCAAAGCATCCTCTTTCGATAGAGTCCATGGTTTAGTGCCATAAATTAGGATTGTGATGACTAAGTTCTTATATGGAGTCTCCTTAGTTTTCCGGAAAAGGGCCTTATCACTCAATTGCATTATTGGCCCAAAGAAACAGGTATTGGCAAGAGTGATTCTTCGTTTAAGTTCTGTTAAGGTGTTGCTGGCAGAATTCATAGCAAAGTCAAGATAGACAAAGTTATATACTTGGTTTTGCCCTCATTTACCTTGGACACCAAAGGTCTCAATTAAGTCCTTACCGACCTTGACAAAACAGCGAGAATTCTTAATCGTAACCTTAGTTTTGCTTTGACACCCATTTCAAAGCACCGTGTTAAGGTTTTTTGTGACCATGGAAAAGAACAGTATCGCTCCGTGATCCGATTCTTGTTTTTGAATAGCAAAACCTGCGAGGAAATCAAGCCCATTCCCGATGGTGAGTATGGGACCCATTCACTTTCCCGTGCAGCCGTTACCGTTGGTTCGCAGAATTTCGTCGTGGCCGCATGTCGGTTATTGATGAACCGCGCCCAGGTGGCCCAAAAACGTTTACCACAGAGGAAACCGTGTACGAAATCCATGATCTCGTATTAGCAGACCGCCGAGTGAAAATTCGTGAGTTGGCTGAGATAGCAGGCATCTAAACTGAACTCTTTAGTCATATCCTGCCCGAGATTTTGGACATGAGAAGGCTGTCTGCGCGATGGGTGCCGCGTTTGTTCACACCGGAGCACAAGCGCAATCGTGAGACTACTTCAAAGACGTGCTTGGCCCTGTTAAATCGAAATTCGGAGGAGTTTCTACGTTGTTTCGTGACCGTCGATGAGACATCGATTCATTGGTATATCTCAGGGCCAAAGAACAATCGAAACAAATGAACGTGCTCTAAAAAAGGCGAAGACCGTGCCTTCAGCCGGAAAGGTGGTGATCGCCGTTTTTTTGGGACGCGCGAGGTGTGATCAATCACAGGAGCATACTTCGTCGATTTATTGGGCCGATTCAACGCCGATTTGAAGAAAACCTGAAACGATCGCTTGCCGCCGCGGAGGAGTATTTTACAGGCCAACAAAAATCGTACTATACGGAGGTTGAATTAAAGGGGATTTAATTGAAAAATAAATTATCAAAACTAAAAAAAAGTTGCGTTGTCATTTCTTATCCGGGTATTTATCAAACAGCCCTCGTATATATGTAGTTTATCTCTATAAATGCTGTCATATGCGTCCTTCAAATCGTCGAAGAACTGTTGGGTATTTTGAGTTTGGAGTTCTTGAGTTTTTTTCCAGGATCTGCCGGAGTGTGAAGATTTGGTACTGGTCTGGAACCGCGCTGATAGAGGTCAATCAGTCTCGCCGTAATACGCCCCGGCTTTACATTCCGTTCGACTGATTCGTAATGTTAGAGTAGCCTTCTTGTTAGTAGCTCTATTCAGTCGCATTAATTCCCTTTTAACGTATGTGGAATGAAATATGAACTGTTGTTCGTGATACAAAAATCTCGTTTATAAAAAAATATTTATAGCCATAGCGATTGACCTTCCTTATATTGAGTGGAACTTTCCGCATAGCCTCCTGGATTCCATTTGTTTTAATTTTGTTGAGTTCTCTTTTTATTTTAAGTTTCAGATTTTCGACATTTTTAGGCTTATATGCCCAAAAAGTTTCGATTGGCCGTAGCTGTGGGACGTTTGGAGGGTTCATCACACAAATTAAATATTTTAATGTGCCAAAGCAGCCTGCGTGGTTTTAGCATAGTGGGGGGAGGCCAAGTCCGGCCAAAATATTATTTTGTCATTTGATACTTACTGATGGATTTCGCAAGTAAAGCAAGACATTTCTGTTGATAGAAATTCGCATTTACAGCTAAGCCAGATTTAACAAATACAGGCTCACTGATGCCTAGCTCACTTATCGCCAACCACAGTAAAACTTTTTTTGAAAATTTTGTTTTTGTTATTTGAGTTACATTATCAGGTGGTTTAGTGTTAGGAAGCTTGAAATAATATTTTGGAGTCCACTCATGGCCCTCTAAAGTAAAATAGCTCTCTTCATCCATTACGCAGATGTACGGTGAATGGGCAGCAAACAAGTTTTGTAATGGAGCACGTATTCGATGTTTAATAACAGTTAACTATTTTTTAGACACTTCTGGCACAGTTTTTTTTTTTTTGCTTTTTTCATAGCCCCCATGTCTGACATATACTTCTTAACAGTTTTGTCGCTAACATTGTATTTTTTCGCGAACGACCGATATGATTTTGCCGTATGATCCGCAGTTTGAGCCTTTAATTTTGCCCGAACAATACTGCTTTGCAAAGCACACTTCTTTCCAGAGCCGCGTTTTCTTTCGAAGGATTTCCCATTCTCAAAAGTTTTAATTGTATTATATTGGGTCTATAACTCGTGCGGTTTGCTAAGAGATGGCGTTACTTCTGTTATTCCATTGGAACATGCATTGGAAAACTACTGTCATTATACGTCATTTCAGTATATGTCATTCATTTGAAGCGTAAACAACAATAATTTTGTTTCACTCAAATATGTCGAACTTTGTGCCTGAAAAAGTGTTTTTGCGGGGAGTTCTTCTTCATTACTTTAATATGAAGAAAACTGCTGCCGAAAGTCATCGTATTTTGGTAGAAGTCTATGGTGAACATGCGCTAGCTGAGCGAACGTGCCAAAAGTGGTTTGCACGCTTTAAAAGTGGTGATTTTGGCTTGGAAGACGACGAACGTGCTTGGCAGCCAAAAAAGTTTGAAGATGAAGAACTGGAAGCATTACTCTATGAAGATCGTTGCCAAACACAAGAAGAGCTCGCAGAATCTTTGGGTGTCACTCAAGCAGCCATTTGAAAACTTTTAAGAGCAGCTGGATATATTCAAAAGCAAGGAAATTGGATTCCACATGAACTCAAGCCGAGTGACGTCGAAATTCGGTTTTGAATGTCCGAAATGCTGCTGGAAAGCCACAAAAGGAAGTCATTTTTGCATCGGATTGTTACTGGTGGTGAAAAATGGATCCATTACGACAACCTCAAGCGCAAAAAATCATATGTGAAACCCGCCAATCAGCCAATCAGCCAAATCAACGGCAAAGCCGAATATCCATGGCGCGAAGGTAATGCTCTGTATTTGGTGGAATCAGATGGGTGTGCTGTATTATGAGCTGCTAAAACCGGGTGAAACCATCAATGGACAACGCTACCGAACACAATTAATCCGTTTAAAGAGAGCAGTAGCCGAAAAACGCCCGGAATATGCGACCAGACACGAGGCAATAATTTTCAATCATGACAACGCTCGGCCCCACGTTGCTATTCCGGTTAAGAACTATTTGGAAAACAGTGGATGGGAAGTCTTATCCAACCCGCCTTATAGCCCAGACCTTGCCCATTCTGACTACCATTTGTTCCGATCGATGCAGAACGCCCTCACTGAAATACGGTTCACATCAGAGCAGAATATCAAAAACTGGCTTGATTCATTCTCGGCTGCCAAGCTGGCGCTGTTCTCTTGGGATGGGATCCACAAATTGCCAGAAAGATGGGAAAAATTCATAGCTTCAGATGGGCAATACTTTGAATAATACTATTGTACATGTTTTTCTTAAATAAACGTTCAAATTTTTTTGGATGGATTGTTTTCACAAAATTCAAAAATTAATTTATGGCGGTCATGCTCCTTCAATGACATTTTCGCAACTAATCACTGCTACAAACCAAAATGATCTTTAGTTGAATAATTGTTGGAATAGTACCGTTATTGGTGTCATATTTTTTTCCCATCGGAACCTGTTTGTACCGGCTATGCTTGCTGGAAATTAGTTCACATTTCATTCCGCATACGTTAACTGGTTGGCACCTTATTCCAAAAACTTAGAGTGTACTTTTATCTTGAACTTAAAATTTAAAAAAAGGTGTACTTACTATTAAGCTTGTTTATTAGTCGTCCACTTAGCAATGCAATTAATTAATTAAACTTTGTTTTATCCTTATTTTCAGAGAATGGCTAACACCAAACGCCTTACAACAATCGATCACAGCAATACAGGATCGTGATTCAGACACAAGTCCCCTTTGAGACCAGGTTTGAGACTCAGCCCCAAATTGAGAGTAATTCAATTATACATTTTTTTTATTCATTTAATTAAAAAAAAAAAAAGCAAAAACAAACAAAAACTAAATCAGTTATAGAAATTAGAAATCTGTAAAATAAGTAAAAAAAAAAAAAAAAAAAAAAATAAGAACAAGTACCAACACCATTTGACTACATTAAAACCAAACATATGAACTATATACGCATATTTTATAAAAAAACATAACAATTTAGAGAGAAAAAGGAAAAGAACAAACAAATTTAAAAAAAAAAATTCAAAATATATCCCTGAGAGGAAACAATTAAACACCAAAAACGAAAAAATTAAGAAAAAAAAAAAAAGAAAGTTAAATGAGTGAACATTTATCATTTTGTTATCATATACGCATCTTTGTAAAATCGAATCATTTGTGGATAGATTCTAATCGTATCTTTTCTCACTCCAAACAATGTGGGTTGAAGTTTTACTTCCTTGATTTTATTTTGTAATTTTTATTTCTATTTTTAGCAATTAAAATAAAATTAATCGCACACTAGTTTTCGTAAAAGAAATATATTTTATACATACCTACATACGTATACACAGTTATGCTACTCAAATTATTGTATGTACGTAACTAAGAGAACAAATTACCTTTTATGTAATTTTTTTATTTTTTTCTTCTTTTAATTCTTGTTTAATTTTTTGACATTTATATATTGAAATATATTTTAGTAACATTAAGAGTATTTCTTTGTGTTGGCTGTTGTGTTTTTTTTTTTTTTTTAGTTTAAAAGAAAGATAATTTTTTTATGTTATTTTGTTTTCAGTTGTCTTAAAAATTAATTAATTACAATAATTTGTATAGACATTCGAATTATGTGACACATAATTGTCAATTGACAACTCAAAAGCGTCGATATCTTCTATTCGAAAATAGTATTCCGATTACACTTAACTAACTTGCAGTAGAGCGAGGTCTTTCAGACTTTGGGATGTACATTTCGTTAAGTAGGTTGAAGTTGTACTGGAAATTGTATTTCTTGTTTGGTTTTTCATTTCTAATTCAGAACACGGGACGTAGATTGTGTGGATTTTGATGGTTTCTTGCCATCGCTGCCTATGATCTGGAGAGTTTTTCACGGTATCTCCATTTTGAGAGATTATGGTGTAATGATTCACTTGGTAAAATTGTGAAATGCATGTCTTAATTCATCTGTTTTGATAGTCTGTATCACGTTTGCAAATGTGGCTGTATTACTAAAGACATATTTTGTGGAAAATTATTCAAAGACAACGCCATAATATTCTTCTTCGTCAGGTATCCTTCTCAATTGTTTTCATAATTGAGTTGTCTTGCTCCAGCAAGTAAGAAATGATATTGAAATCGAACCCTTGAAACAGTTTTCCGATCCATTTTTATACTTTGGTTTTTGTTGAAACAACTTCACGTTGTCATCTTTTGATCCATAAAAATCTTGTTTATTTTACAGAATTCTTGTAGTTCAAAGTCAACCAATCTGCTAGGAAAGTCCTTGTAAAATAATCTGTTATCATCATATGATGATGAAGGGACGTTACCAGCATTACCATTTGTATCGCATAGGCCTGAAGTAGTCTCGGCGCATAAATAAATTCATAGTTTACTAGCTATTTGTCCCAGACTTGTAAACTACATGTTGTCTACTTAGACTCAATCATTTCAATAAATGATCTTAATATTGTAGTTTGTCATTTTCCGAAATAAAATTACTTCCGACACCTCATATGTATTACAAATATATGTTTGCAATTTGTGGGTCCTGGTAAACAACTTTTAAAGAATTGGAAAGTCAGCTTTTTGACGTAAAATGTGGATTAGATTTACAGACAGCCATGGAATTATATTTAAGACCGACCTAACTTTCTATTTTCTTTCTCCTCATGATTAAAAAAAAAAAAACGTTAGAATGTGGGAAGTTATATTATTTTTATTTGAATTTAAACGCATTTTAAAGAAATAAGGAAAATAAAATAAAATTCAGATCACAGTTGGAATTTTGATGTGTAAAAAGTGCTCTGTCCAATGTGTATTTTGAAGGAAATCCGTTTTGTAAAATCACATCGTTACAACTATGGTGAATCGTGAATGCTCTTTATAAGGCTCCTTCATCCTTTCACAGAAAATCTTTTCGAATCAGTCTTGACTTTACGCAAAGATCGTCCAAATTGTTTATGTTTTGCAGACTTACGGCAGGAACTCAACAAGAACACATGCTCTATAGAGTTGAGAATGGGATTTGATGAGAGCCACTAGAGAACTGGGTGAAGTTTTGCTGAAACTATGTTTTTGTGAGTTTTGCCTTGTGCTTTTTGTATAGCCCTCATAAACATCACATTCTCAAAAACATTGATCCTTATATTTCCTTTAAAATTCCATCGATTCAATAAAACAGTCTAACCGTCTACCCCTTATACTTACTAACCCCTGCCGTGCTTGACTGGCAGTCAAGTTTTAAGGCCTCCTTAAAAATATTTTACCATCACAAGGAACTGAGTTCTTTAATGCAGATTATGATCAGAACTAACTTAGTCAAACTGTATTGCCCTTATTTAGGCATTTCAATTGTATCTACAGAAAAAATTAGAAGATTTTAGTGCAGAATAGTTTTGTGTTTTTTGAAGAGCAAAGTTGTAAGAATTGTTGACATGACGTTTTTGAACGCTTACATGTTTACATATGTCTGCGAAGTGAATGCGTTCAAAAATACACGAGAAAAGATCTGCGATAGTATCAAGTTATCCACTTATTTTGGCCTCGTCAATCCTAACAATGAGCTTCCATTGATTTCCTGACCAAGTGTTTTCTTGACGATTCGCCCATTAATTCCAGCTTCAATTTCAGAAAGTGTTTCTTGGGCCTCTTTTAGAATGAATCGATCTTTTTCTATCCATAGTGGTGTTTTTTTTTTTCGGGGACCTTTTTAAGATTTTTTGTACCCACGAAAATACCTCAGCGTTTTCAACCTTTATTGAAAAGTTGTTTAAGTTGATTAGCGACATCTGTGTAAGATATGGCAGTCTCTCTTGGAGCACGTCATCGTTCTTTCGTGTGTACAATATCCAAACAAATTGGAATTGAGTTCTACTACTACTATAGGGTTTTCTAATAACGACTTGAAAACTTTTTTTTTGAGATATTTCAAAAACTTTATTATTGGCTTGAAGTACAATTAAAACAACGACTCGGCCACACATTTCGGCCGAAACGACCGCTATTTCGCGTTCAATGTTGGCTCTGAGCTCTTCCAACGCCGTCGGCGTGTTGGCATAAACCAATGACTTAACGTTGCCCCACAAAAAATAGCCAAACGGCGTTTAATTGCACGAACGAGGCGGCCAATCGACTGGCCCATGTCTTGAGATAACACGCTCACCATACGTACTCTTCAGTAAATCGATTGTAGCGTGTGCTGTGTGGCTTGTGGCACCATCCTGTTGAAACCACATCTCGTCCAAGTCCATATCTTCCAATTCGGGCCAAAAATAATAGGTGATTATGGCGCGATAACGCTGACCATCCACAGTAACGTGACGTTACGTAACGTGATCGTTATCGTCGACGAACAAATATGGCCCAATAACGCCGCCGGCATGCAAACCGCACCAAACAGTTATTTTTTGTGGATGAAGTGGTAATTCATGAAGCACATGTGGGTTTTCACCCGACTAATAACGCATATTTTACTTATTGACGAACCCATTGAGCCAAAAATGAGCTTCGTCACTGAAGATGATTTTGCGATGAAATTCATCATCTTGACGCATCTTCTCTAGAACCCAATCGGAGAACGTAGCTCGTTAGTGTACTTTACCATGATGAAAATGTTGAGTTTACTGAATAAATTGACAGTAACAGTTTGATGATTAGTGAAAGAGTGCGTTCACAAATTAAATTCAAAGCTGTCAAGTACCTATTGGAAAACTATATGCTTCCGACAAAAACTGGCAAATGCGACTCACTGAAGCAAAATAATAACTGCCAGCGCAATAGGGGGTAGTCTCATGTCCGAAGTTGAATTTTGAAAGTTTTTAAGATAGGTGGGTGACCCCCCTGATTAGTGCTTTTGTAATCATCTGAAATTAAAATTCCGAAAAGACTATTATTCAGTAGGGTTGCCACTCTGTCCCGTAGCAGATTTAAAAGATTTGAGTGAAAAATAACAAAATGCCGGCCTTGTAAAAAAAAAAACAAATCAAAAATCGAATGTTTTTTTCGGTTTAAAATCGAGATAAAAAAATCTAATTTTGGTACCGGACAGAACCATTCATGTGTACTATATTGTGTAAAAATTTCAGCCGAACCGGTCCAATATTATTTTTTAATCATTCGTGCCGACGGATAAAAAGTAGTTTCAAGAAAAACGCGTTTAAAGTTTGGAGCAGCGGCGCAGCTGCAGGGTACGCTCTCCCCTGTTATTCGCTGTAGCTTTAAAATGACTTAGTGTATCGGTCTAAAATTTTGAATTATTATCGACTCCATGGTTTTCGTGTAGAAAAACGAAGCTGAATAATTGATAATTTAAATAAGCAAGTCTGTCTTAAAAATTATATTGGGAAGGTTTAAAAAAAAAAAAAAAAAAATTCACTTTTCTCTGATTTTATCGAAAAATCAAAGTGTGGATGGCTTTTTCAGTGAGTGTTATAGAACGGTCCAAATAGTTCCGTGTTGTTCTTTTTACCATTTGAGACGATTGATTTGACATTTTGAATGACTTGTTTGAGTAAATACTAGATAGGTTGCAAAAGTAACCTCCTTAGGAATGAAAAAAAAAAAAAAAAATTTTTAAATGTTTTATTTTATTTTATTCAATAAAGTCCCCTTTTAGTTTGATACACTTATTCTAGCGATTTTCCAACTTCTTGATCCCGTCCGAAAAGTAATTTTCCGGAAGGTCTGCAAAATACTCCTCCGTGACGTCGATGATTTCCTCGCGTGAGCTGAATTTTTTTTATTGATGAGCCATCTTTTGAGGTTTGGGAAGAGATAATGGTCCGAGGGAGCCAAATCGGGCGAATACGGTGGATGCTACAGCAATTGGATCCGTAAGTCATTGATCTTAGCCGTGGTTGCGATGCTCTTGTGCGCCGGTGCATTATCCTGTAAAAACAAATTTTTTTTTCGCTTAATGTGAGGCCATTTTGTAGCGATTTCGACCTTCAGTCGCTCCGATAAAACATAGTAATACTCGCTGTTGATAGTTTTTCCTTTTTCGAGGTAGTCCACGAAGAGTATGCCATGACAATCCCAGAAAACCGACGCTATAAGTTTCCGACCCATCGAGTCTCCCTCGGCCACTGCGGAGCACTCGTACCGGCTTCAGTCCATTGCCGGGCTCTCATTCTGTTGTCCGGTGTTGAACAGTTACCAATCGACGCCAAAAGTCCGCCAGATTCCGCATCAGCAAGCCCAAACACTCTCTCGAAGTGCTCTCGTGTTCGTGTTTTTGGTCAAGAGTGAGTATGCGCAGTACCCAGCGGCAGGATAACTTTTTCATATGCAGAATATTGCCCAAAATATGGCGTGTGCGCTCAGAACTAATATTTGTGGTATCTGCTAGCTCGCGCACCTTCACTTTCCGGTCAGCCAACACCATTTCATGTATTTTTTTGACATTGTCCTCTATAACCGCATCGGAGGACCTGCCGCTGCGGACTTGATCGTTAGTGGAGTTGCGGCCACCACGTAGGTCTCGAAACCAATATGTGATGGTGTAACCTGACGGAGCTTAGCCTCATAATATTTATCCAACTTTTCTTTTGTTTCTTTAGCCGTTTTGCCTCACAAAAAATAAATGTTTTATTAGACAACGAAAATCGTTTTTGTCCATACTCAACATACGTCAACAACAATCAGCTGTCAAAACAAAACTAAAGACAGTATCGCACTGAAATTTGGCATTTTTGCCTCAATATGAACGGACTTCAAAGCACCATTAACTTTTTTGCAGTAGCAGCACATTCTGGCTGTCAAGGAGGTTACTTTTCGCCCTACCTAGTATTTAACTTATCGCGTTGTGTACTTTGAAATTTCATACAATTAAGGATGAAAAGTTCATTTCCACTAAATTGTTAACCGTCCCTACAATCTTTGTATGAGAGTTGTGACTTTTTTTTATTACATTACATTATGTACTTAATTTTGTTCGGTCTTACTGTTCGTTTCCAATCTAAGGTTTGGATTGTAAGTACCCTATTTGTAGTGTTGCTGTAAATTCATTTGATGTGTCCGATCCGATGAATTGTATTGTTTGTTCACTTCTGAGAATCTTAAAAGGAATCCATAGAGTGAGTGATCAGTTTTTGCGGAGCCAAACAGGGATCGATAAGAATTAAAAATTGGTACTAACTACACAGTGTAACAGGATTGTACAAGATGTAGCTTGAAGTCGATGCATGGGTTACACACTTGTGAAAAATTTGATTTTTGCTTTTCGTTGAAATACAAAATCTTATCATATCGCGTAAACTTAATCTTGCTAGATTTAGATTAAGATTGTCCGTCGCTTCAAGGTAGAATTTATCTAGGTAACGTTGACGTGTTTTGGTTAAACCATTGCAGTCACATAGTATGTGTTCTGTTCCTTCCACGTCCTCGTTGCATTGTGTGCACTGTGAGAAAACCTATGATCAATCGAATCTGACTTTTACTTAGTTGCAGTAGTTGTTTTGTTTTTTTGTGGCAACTGCTTGGCATAAAATTTTTGACTTGTCTGTTCCCTTCGGTTTCTCTCCAGAAATGAAGCTTCCTTTCCTCTAGCCAGGTTTTAATACATCCTTTTATGGTGTTTATTGATAGCCCACAGAATGGTCTTGGCATTTGCTGGTTCGTCCGCTTTTACATTGCCTTCATATCCACTATGTCCTGGTGGCTAGTAGTTGTAGATGTTGAAGACAATCCCAGACCAGATCTCTGGTGTCGAAGAGAATATATATAAATGTTTTTATTTGTTTTATATCTGTTTAGATTCTCTCGAATGCAAAGCTTAATTGCATGGATTTCAGCTTAAAATATGGAGCTGCTTGTATCCATACTGGCATGTATTGATGTCTTACTGAGAAGACCGTGTACTCCGGCTCCAACTCCTTCATTTGTTTTGGATACGTCTGTGTACCATACATGTGAGTCCTTGGCAAATGTTGGTTTTTCCTATTCCCAGTTAAGACGGTCTGAAAATGTTATCTTAAAGTTGTGCCGAAAGCTACATCGTGGTAGAAATTTGTCTATTAAGTGTATTCCAAGTAGTTCGTTTTTATTAAACTCATGAACTCATGAACTTTTTAGGACGAAAAGAGCCTAGTATTCTGGTCTTCATTGAACCATTCTTAAGCTTATCCGAGTAACTCTTATAATGGACTTGGTAAACAATTAGCTTAAACTAAAACTGTTGACGACACTCTAAACGAGACTTGGTACCAAGGTTATTGAGGTGAGATTCTGAGTTAGCAGATAGAAATTATATATCCGACGCTTGTGTCACATGAACAAAGACTTCCAAAGGCTTCGTTCCAGTACACATTTTATTTCATTCACAAAGCCTTCCATTGGCAAACTTCTTTTCCAATGTCTTCGAAGAGTGAATATGCTTCTTCTCAAATGTTTTATTCCTTTTTTGTTTTTTTTTTTTTTAAGACACTGTCTGCATTTATAGAACTCCATGAAAATAGTACTTTTCCTAGTTTCTTACTCTCTGACTCAACTACAACCAAAGGGACATACAATATTTTTGTTTATGTAACTTTAATATATATTCTACAATATATTTTAGAAAAAATTTATGATTTTGTTTAAAAAGAGTAAATATAAATAATTAAAACAAAAAAAAACATTATACACTGCCCTTTAAAGAAATATTTTTGTAATTTTGTTTATGGTCTTTCATACTGTGTAATTTGTTTATTTAAAAGAAAAAAATAGTAAATAATACAATAAATGAAAAGATCAAAACCTGCATTATAACATAAAAATACGAAGTATATTAGAATACATAAAATACCTTGTAATATATTATAAAGATAACTAAACCAATAGAATTGTTTATGACAATTTAGCAAACAAAAATGTAAAATAAATTTAACTAATATAACAAAGTAAAAGTAAGAAAATCTTAACTAACAAAAAAGTGCTAACAACTATTTCTAAAACACATAGTATATCATACAGATTAACATATTTCTTCTGTCAATATTGATTCCTTGCCAAATTTCTAAATTAAAAAAAAAAATATTTAAATGTTTATGAAGAAGGAAGAAACTGAAACAGCTGAGATGATGTATGTTTTTTTTTTTTTTTTTATTTGTGTCTATACTTCAAAAATGCCTTTTTACAAGTTGTTATGACGGAGGCAAGATTTACGACAGAAAATGTTTAAAAACCGCGATTTTCCTTTTTACGAATATATTATATTTTCCGATTTATTTTTAAAATTATACGAACCATAAGTGCTTGGCGATGGACGACACCACTTGGAGTCGTTTTCAGGGTGAAGAGCTCGTACAATCATTTTTTAAAAATTCGGCAATTAAAATACTTTTTGTGCTATTCTTTCAACTTTGCAGCGATTCTGAAGTGTTGAGAACTTAGGCCTATTGGCCCATTGTTGATGCCACGTGGGCTTGTGATCTTCTTACTCATGGAACCAATTTGAGCTTATGATAAAGCGCAGGGGACTGCTTCCGTCTCCTAAGATTCTAAGTGGAGTTTTCTTCTCTGTGAGTGAGCTGGACATGTACAGAGAATGTGAAGGGTTGTCTCCTCTTTTTCCTTGTCCATGCGTTTTCTACAGAAGGCGTTTGTAAAGGTCGCCAAGCTTTCATGTATGCTTGCCTACAAGGCAGTGTCCAGTGATGAAACTAATGATGGCGCTCAGATGTTTCCTGTTTAGAAGGATCGATTCACATACAACTTTGGTCAGATCTGTATGGGCGCTAGACATGTTAGTCCAACAGTCCACCTAAGGTCTTTTATTAACATTCAGCTTTAATATTGATTTGCACTTAACGATTGGTATACCTATGCCACCATTTCCCATTAAAATAGGTAGAGTGGTTCCAATTTTGGCGAGTTCGTTGGCCCTACAATTCCGTGGAATATCTCTGTGACCCGGTACCCATCATGTGTAAAGGTTGAACTGCAATGCTATCTCTTTAAGAGATGATTGGCAGTCAAGGTCGGTTTTAGAATTTAATGATACGGTTATCTTTTGTAGGTATTACATTTTTCTTCAGCTAGGACAGAGCTTCTTTAATCGCCAGAATTTTCGCCGGAAACACGCTATAGTGATTTGAAAGACGGAAGGAGAGGCTTAGATTTAGCTTATCTGAGAAAACACCACCAACAATCCCGCTTTTGGTTTTAGATCCATGTGTGTAAAACTGGATTGACTTGTCCTCCATGAAGTCATCTTCCTCCCAGAAGGATCTAGAGAGGAAGCCTACATGAAAGTTTTTCTCAAACTAAAGTTTAGGTATGGTGTAATTGATATTCTCTGATAGGATTCCAAATACATCAAGAATTAGCGTGACCAAATAAATTATTTGTCCACTGTGTTGTCGCCTTAAGGCGAATAGCTGCATTCGCAGCTACTTCCCTGCTGAAGATGTCGAGTAAAACGTAAAGCTCCGCTAATACATAGACATGCTGTTCTTTAAACTCTGATTAGTTTGCTGCAGTTGTAAGGCCGTCTACCAGACAACAACCCCGTAAGTGAGTGTCGGCCTTGTGGCCGTGATGTATAGTCTGCCACTTCCAGGTATATAATCAATTATTTGACCACTAAGTTTTAGAGAAAGGGTGAAAGGACACCGCCTTGTGGTGTATATCTGCTGACACATCAGTCGTGATTGCGGATGTGTTGACGTTGGTAAAGACGCCCTCTATGTCAAGGAAAGCAACCATTGTGTACTTTCTAAATTGAAGGAATCGTTCGATGTGGCTAGCCAGCGAATGCAGAGCCATTTCCATCGGCTTTCCTTTAAAGAAGGCATGTTGAGCCGTTGACAAAAGTGTTGGATCAATTTTAGCTCGTATATGGATATCAATTGGTCGTTCTACAGTTTTCTGAAGAAAAGATGATACTCTTTCAGGTCTGAGGTCCTTTGGGACAACATTAAATCATTTTCCGGCTTTGGGAGTGAAAACTACAATGACTTTTCTCCATGACAGTGGAGTGTGGATCAGTTAATCTGATTAGGTCATAAATATACTACCTTTGTTATCATCTTTTTTTTCGAATGATGTTTGTGCAAATTGTATTGAAAGTCATTTCTCTTTCAATCGAACAAATGGTATTATGTTACTATCTGAAAACAAGAATATTATACAATAGAAGGCGTCGCAAGTTCTACGTGAAACAAACTTAATTCTCATTTGCTCTCTTGGAGTTCAAGAGCCTATTTTATTTTTTGTTCAGTTCATTTTTTGATTTCAAAGTTTCGGTCGTGCCATAAATGATCTTTATGGAGTAGCGAACATTCAGTTTGGAGGAAATTCATAAACTGGTCATGTCAAGTTTGACAGTGAGCCTGTTTGCTTTATAATCTTTATTGAGTAATTCTATCCAAACTAGAATGGCTCCTTTTGCCTGCCATCGGAAAGTTAGTTCTCACTTTAGTCGATATTTTCTTGCGTCTTCCCTTCAGCGCACGATCAATATTTTTTCCATATTTTCCTGTTCGTGAAAGAGTTTTGGGAGCTCCGGTAGGATCAATCGAAATTGGATCGTGGTCACCTGTAATTGAATCCGTTTGAGATTGACCTTCTTTGTAGTAGCTTGAGTTCGTCTTCGGGTGTGCTGTTTTGCAGGCTTTATTTTTTTACTGTGCTGCTGATAATGGTATCCTTCCCTTACTTATTATTAAATCAAGAATAACATGTTGCTCTGATCAAGCATCCCGTGGAAGTCGTCTTTCTCTTCTGGGGAGACGTGATTGCCTCTGAAGACAAATCTGCATCCATATAAGCGCCGATTCTATATCCCATTTCATAGCTCGTTTGTATGGTGTGCACATTGTAGTTGTCTACGAGTTTCGCTAATTGTTCACAGGATGGTTCTCAAATAATTTAAACTCCGAATGTGTCGAAGAAGCTGAAATGTAATCACCACTGTATGATGATGCTATGATATCATATCCCATATCTCTTGGAACCATGTTTAAGCTCTAATGCTTTCCCAGTTAGTATATAAGCTCTGAATGTTCTTCTTTCTGCGGGAATTTCCGATTTTCTAAACTGATAGTCTGTGTGGAGTCTTTCTCATTTCGTTATCCTACTTGTTTGAAGTCCATAACTAATACTTCGTTATCTAGGGTACTATCTTTCGATCATGATATGATTGCTTGTTCATTTCAGTGCGATGTAGATAGATCCAACAAACAAAATGAGCTTTGATAAACTTATAGAAGTGTTTCATAGTTTGAATTGGTATGATGAGTCGATTCCTTTCACCAGTTCCCTTAGCACGATCGATTTTTTGTTTTGATCTAAGCGTTTTAGAACTAGATTCATTTTATGTTCAGTATTTTAGTGAATTTAACGTTTTCAAAGCAATCAACTTTGTTAAATCGAATACCACAGGACCTGATGGCATTTCTCCAAAATTCATAAAGTTTATACTTCATCATATAATATGCTACATACTTGTGCTGAATCTTATTTTCAATTTCTGCATTTACAGTTCTCCGATAAATGAAAAGTAGCTAGCATTGTACCAGTACCAAAAAAGTTATCCTACTTGTTTGAAGTCCATAACTAATACTTCGTTATCTAGGGTACTATCTTTCGATCATGATATGATTGCTTGTTCATTTCAGTGCGATGTAGATAGATCCAACAAACAAAATGAGCTTTGATAAACTTATAGAAGTGTTTCATAGTTTGAATTGGTATGATGAGTCGATTCCTTTCACCAGTTCCCTTAGCACGATCGATTTTTTGTTTTGATCTAAGCGTTTTAGAACTAGATTCATTTTATGTTCAGTATTTTAGTGAATTTAACGTTTTCAAAGCAATCAACTTTGTTAAATCGAATACCACAGGACCTGATGGCATTTCTCCAAAATTCATAAAGTTTATACTTCATCATATAATATGCTACATACTTGTGCTGAATCTTATTTTCAATTTCTGCATTTACAGTTCTCCGATAAATGAAAAGTAGCTAGCATTGTACCAGTACCAAAAAAGTCCAATCCAAAATGTGCTGCTGACTTGAGACCTATCAGTATTTTAGGTTTTTTGTTTAAGGGTTTTGAAGAGATACTATCTAATCAGATCCAAACATACTTACTTACTTACTTAAGTGACGCTACAGTTTGAGATGAACCTTGGCTTTAACTTACAAGCCTCGTCAGTTCTTCCGATCTTTAACTATCTGCCTCCAATTGCGGATTTTATGTCGGTTGAGGTCCCCTTTTATTTGTATGAGCCACATTAGATAAGGTCTTCCTCTAATACGTTGTTACTCTGTGTTAGATTCGAAGGTTGCTCTGCGGGTTGGAGCATTGGTGCCCAATCATTCTACATGTCCTAGCCATCTCAGGCGGCCAATGCTCAGCTTTTTAACTAGGTCGATGTCGCTTTAGAGCTCGTATAGTTCGTTGTTGAAGCTTTGAAGAAAATAGGACTGCGATGATAGAGTCTCCTTAGTAATTTCGGGATAAGGCCTCACTACTCAAATGCTTTCTTAATCCAAAGAAACAGATTGGCAAGAGTGATTCTTTATTTTATTTTTACTGAGGTACTATTGGTAGAAAAACTTTTTGTCCAATTCGTTGATGTTGTGTATCCCTTCTTGCTGACAGCATATACTTGGTTTAAAAAGTCTGTGCAACTACTAGCGTACGTCGATGATATTGACATAATAGGGAGTGCTCGGCAGGCTGTCACCGGCTGCCAAAATACGTTTAGCTGTTGAAAGACTGTGTCTCCAGTGTTAACTTGTGAGTTCCACTTAATTTTTTTTATGTCAAAACTAGGCATGGCTCTATGCATATATTAAGTTCGTCTTTATAAATACTATCATATGCAG
Source organism: Volucella inanis (assembly GCA_907269105.1). Taxonomy (NCBI): domain Eukaryota; kingdom Metazoa; phylum Arthropoda; class Insecta; order Diptera; family Syrphidae; genus Volucella; species Volucella inanis. The sequence continues at coordinate 127,708,364 of OU026157.1, read as the reverse complement.
TCTTAAAATCGATGAAAAAATGGTGGGTATCGATTCGGGCTTCTTGAGTTTTTCCCAGGATTTGATGGAGTGTGAAGATTTGGTCGATTATGAACTTTCCTGGTTTGAAACCACACTGATAGGAACCAATCATTTTTTTGACAAAGGGGTTTAGACGTTCACATAATATGGCAGATAAAATCTCGAATTATATATAGATTGAGGACGTTTCCTTTTTTTGTGGATCTGGCATACGGTGCTGACATTCCATTCATAAGGCATTCATTCTTATGACCAGCTTAAAACATTTTGGCTGGTAAGCCATCAGGTCCAGCTGATTTGTTCGATTAAGCTTAGATATTACTATCCTTACTTCGTTTTCGTCAGTGGGCGGACTATCATCATCTAAGTTGATTGGTATATTCTGGCTGACGGCCGGATGTTAGGCTTCTTCTGCAGAAAATATTTTTTACATATTCTCAGTACCGATTGTGATTCTATTACAAGGTTTCTTTCTTCACTTCTCCAGGCTTCTGTACCCGTTGGTAAAACTTCCGTACATTATTACTAAAGTACAAACTCTCAGTATCTTCCATCGAGCGCTTCTCGTTCTATTTTTTTTTTTTTTCTGGAGGAGGCCATGTACTTCCCATTACTTCTGCTCGTACAGCTCACGAGCAGCTCTCGTCCTTCAATGCAGCTCCTCTTTGTAGACTTATTTTTTAGTATGTCGAAGCAGGGATTTTTTGGTGGTAGTCCGGTGAAACGCGTCTATGATGATATTTTGGCAGCCTTGCCACTGGTCTTCGGTACTTGAAGCTGGCGGCATAAGAGTTGTTGAGAGATTTCAAGATATGCGTTCAGCGAAGATTCTGGCCGTTTCTTGTGATTACAGATTTTCTATGTTGTATATTTTCATACTAGTTCTTCTTTGTTGTGGCCTTTGGGATTTCAGCATTGCCACCTAGCCTGCAACTAGGTGGTGATCTGAGTCAATGTTGGCTACCCGGACCGTTCGGACTTCCAAAATACTGAAGGCATGTCTTATTTCCTTCACAAAATTATCAATTCTCCCCTTGTGAACATAGAGATGAGTAAACGCTGGAAAGTCAATAAGCTTAAGTCCGTTGCCAGATATGGTGTCCTATCTAAGTTGTCCTCCTTTCCCATTCTGACGTTAAAATCGATTTTAAAGTCTTACTACAGAAATTGCTTAAATGTCTCGTCCAGGAGCTCTTCGAAATATTATTTGGTACCGTTGTCCTTGTTTTATGTTAGCAAATGTACCCTGAATGCGGATTGTCATAAGACGCCGTGTGCCAAAGTTAGCCGAATATGGCAAATCCGCATCCGAATGAGTGCTGTTTCATTTCCCTGTAGCAATCACCATAATATATATCACAGTTTTTCACCATCCTTATGTCCGGTTCATCTTATCACACGTGTTATCTGCGTGATAACAGTAAAGGGTCTCTGTTAATGGTACGAATATGTCCTCTTAATGTGTCCAAAGTCAATAGTTGGTTCGTCACATCTTTTTAATCTCTTCCGTATAGGGTTGTGAGCTCTATGACTGCAAGATAATAATAAGCCGCCGAAATAGCAATCTGGTTTTTCTAAAAATATAGTTGTGAGTCAGCTGATTTAAAGATTTCCAGTGATATTAAATCTGTTTTGTATTGTAATAAAATTTGTGTAGCAGCTCCCCTTGATGTTTCTTAAGCTTTTGACAGCATTGATCACGCTCTGTCGCTAAGAAATGTTGTAGTTAACTTTAGTTTCTCATATTTTTCTTCGAAGTTATCTGAAAAAAGAGTGCAGTCATTTACTACAGATCGTGGTTACAATAGATGAACTAATTTAGATGGAAAACTTTTGAAATATTAGCCGTTCGAAAAACCTCTTTGTGAATACGTGTGATTTGTATCCAAAAACGTCATCCATATTACACAGCCATATTTTTTTTAAGTACCCTTAAAATGCTTGCACACAACGCGGGTGAAGGAAAATCAGGGAGGATGGAAAGAGAGGTACCGATGAACTTTGGTTTTAAATGTTTGAAGGTTATAATGACTAGGAAATAAAGAGCTATGCAGGGCATTCCACAAGCGAGCTGTACGGCTTAGAAATGAATCAGAATATTTTAGAGTACGTTCGAAAGTGGGTTTGAGGGTATACTGATGAGCATTCGTAGCGAGAAGGGTGTTACGGTTAAAAGTTTGAAGGGCCGGAATGCTGCTAGCAATTTCTATGGAGCACTGGTGGAACTTTACATGTGAATTGCTGTCATTCTGGAAAACTCTAGCAGCTTACAGGCTTGGGCAAACGTTGGCAATTCACTCCAATTATATTTGTGAGGAGTTTCAGCGATTTCAAAAGTATTAGAAGTTGGTTATTTTAATCGCCAAATTATACACGCTGGTGTTCCACAAGGTTCTGTGCTATGATCACTTTTATTCTCGCTTTCTTACCATAATATCCCGAGCATTGTTAAAAATTGTAGTATTTATATGTATGCTGATGATATGATCATATATGTATGTCACACGTCCTATTGGCCTTAAGGACGACTTGGTTGCAAGGGTTAATGAAGATCTTAAGAATATATCTTACTGGTCAATATGTAATACGCTGAAGTTAAATGCTGCATAAACAGTATGTATTGTTCTTTAAAAAATAAAGTCCGTCCGAAAGATTTTTCACCAATCGTCCTTTATGGTTACCCTGTTAATACTACATTGTCGATGTTGTCAAATACTTTGGCTTACATATTAACTCTTCGCTAATCTGTTGCCATGCAATAGAATACAGATTAAAAAAAAATTTATGCTGGACTGCGCAAACTAAGATGTTCAACAAATAACTTGCGCTCTTTTTTGAAAAAAAAAGATCCTTTTACGTCTCCAGTTTGACATCTTCTGTTGTAGGCTTAAATCTTACTTTACTACTATTTAAAGCCGTGCAAATCAATCTCCGGTTTATTTGTTTGATGTGCTGCAACTGACGCAAACTCATAACACAGAGCCAACACTATTACTTACTGCATAGGAGAATACTCATATCTTGTGTCTGCAATTCGCGCAAATATGGGTTGCTTGCACTTGCTCTGTCATCATTTGGTGGTTCTGTAATTAGGACAGCAAATGCTGTTGCTCTTGGTAGTTGTTGGGGAATGACCAGAGTCGCTGGTGTTGCATATATGATATTACTCCAATGGAACAATCTTTCTCACGACTTGTAGACTATCAATTCGTATACCGTCTTTCAGAAAAAAGCTTTTCCGCTATCTTTTATAGATTTAATTCATCGATATTTCATTTATTTCAAGTTTTTACATACTGTAAACGTATATATAAATTAATTTTGAATTAAAACTTGTAACATCTGGCAATTGCTGCTCCAGTTTGCCGGAATAACACTTTTTTGCTGTTCCTTTTAAAATATACTCGACCTTCTAAAAAGCTGTATGATTATTTTTTATCAGTATATTGTCACGGAACCTTTTACACCGATATTTGTGAATACGAATGAATTGCGATCCGTCCGGTTTATATATTTAGTATTTTAGCGATCGCCTTAACATACTGTTTTTTTCTTTTTACTTCATATGATTACGGATATAATATTTTAATTTCAAGTGTTTCATTTTCAATTTAAAAAATAAGGGACGACTTAAAGATTGACCAACAAGCCTGTATCATTTTTCGCCGTGTGAAAAGATAAAAACTGACTGAAGAAGTGTTTTTTTTTTTTTTTTTGAAAATGAAAAACAAACTAAAAAAATAAATTACTATGCTCTAGTATTGTGTAGCAGTTTAAAAGCGAACATAAAACAAGTTTGCCTTTTTATGTGACAAAAAATTCTACATTATCATTATATAGTCCATATTTTTGTAATTTTATTTAAAATTCACTACCTTGTTGTGATAAAAGATTATATTTCATTTGATTCAAATAATTTAATAATACTCGTATATAAATTCAAAAAGTAAACTAAAACCCAATACAATAACGTTTTCTAATATTGAACTGATGCATAAGAGTAAATATAATATTCAAACTATAGCAAACCGAGACATGTATTAATAAGCCAGTTGTAAAAAAGAATTATAAATTTATTTTTATATATACATATATTTTTTATTTCAGATTTAAAGATTTATTTTAATTGTTTTCGGCCTTTCCATAATACAACGATATACATATAGTGTAATGTTTAATTTTCTTTTTCACTAAATCAATGCTTATATGCTTATTTATATTTTCATATTAATTTTATTTACTCATTAAACTAAATTAAAAGAAAACAAACAAGAAGTTATACATTAAGTAAGTCTATTTCTAAAATTAAATATGAAATAAATTTTATTAGTTAAATAATAATAAAATAAAAAAAGAAAATAAAACAATACAGTGGTAGTTTATAAAATACGATGTAGTTTGTACAAGCATTCATAGAGAACAAAGTATCGTATTTGTACATTAGGAATATAAATAAATAATTAAGTCAAATTTGATTAATAACATATGATAAAAGAATGAAAAATTTATTATATTAGTATATACAAAGAAAAATTGATTTAAAAATAAATTTAAAAAAAAAATTAAACAAATTTTATTATTATACAATTATTTATGTAAAATAAAAGTGTTACTATAAAAAAGAAAACTAAAAATGAATACAAATAAAGAAACATTAAATAATTAAAAAGATAAAAAAAAAACAAATACCTTAAACTAACTCTAAACTAAACAAAAAATATGTAAAATAAAGATTATATTCTAAATTAGAAACTGTTGTTGGTTTTTTTTTTTTAAGTTTGGTGATCTTATTAACGAAATTTGTTTTCTTATTAGTGAGTGTCAGTAGCCATTATAATCCGAACTCAAACTGGAACCCTATTTCGTGTGGAATTTTCGTCCGACAATGTAACACTGTTCTATTGTGACTGTTCTGTTGTCAAATATTTTCGAAAGTTAGACTGTCAAAACTAATAATAAAGTCACTTAAATTTCATGAGCATTTCGTTTATCTTCAAGTAAACATTATTTTTTTACTTACTTAATTTTGATGACATCTGACATACCGATCCAGCATATATCCATTATGCTTTCCTACAGAGATCGGCACCTAACTAGCTGCCCCCACTTATGCACAACAAATTGGTTGAGATCCTCTTCCAACTGATCACCTTAGGTAAGATCATGCTCAGTGGGATTACTAAGGTGAAATCGAATATCTTTCAGTCCGGCTTACAAGTGTTTATGCGCTCTACTATATATTGCCTAGCCATCTTAATCGAGACCTGCTCACCAGATCTACGTCGTTGTACAATAACGGTGTTGATGCCATTATGTGTAGAATAGCAAATCATTTAAAGCGGTCGGTCCAATTTTTGATGACTCCGTCAAATATGTGCGGCATTATTCCGGCAATGGCGTGTCGAATGTTGGTCTTAAGCTTGTCCAAAGTGTTTGGCTTGTTAGCGTCAGAGAAAATAATCAAGTGTTGTCAAATTGCATGATCGTGGCGGTCAATTAATGAACGCTGCCGTGAGATGACACAGTCGCGAAATTTCCCCTTTACAACTTTAAGCGTTGCGTGGCTTGCATGGCATGTAGCGCCGTCTTGTTGGAACCACAGCTGGGATATATCGATGTTGTCAAGCTCTGACCACAGAAAGTCGGTTAACATCGCTCTATTCTTCATTTGGAAAGAAATAAGGTCCGAAGATGCCGCCATGACATAAACCGAGCCAAAAAGTCAATCTTTGTAGATGTACGAGGGCGGTCCCAGAAGTACCCGGCCTGACCAAGACATGGCGGTAGTTGTGTAAAAATATCACTGTATTGGAAAGTACGCGGTCTATAAAGCATATGTTTCAAGTTTGAAAGCGCCACGTTGTTTAGTATTTGTTTGACAGCCATCAATAGTGAACGTTGTCAGTGAATTTGTGAAAATGGAGAAAATTGGCTATCGTTATGTGATACAATACTTTTATTGGAAAGGCCTCAGCCCAACCAATATAAAAGCTGAATTGGATTCTACTCTGGGTGAGTCTGCTCCGTGGTTTACAGCAGTAAAATTTTGGGTTGCTGAGTTTAAACGAGGCCGTACGAGCTGCCAAGATGAGCATCGCAGTGGTCGACCAAATGAGGTGACGATTCCAGAAATGTTGAAGAAAATCCACAAAGCGGTACCGGATGATCGTGGACTGAAAGTGTGCGAGCTAGCAGACATTGTAGGCATTTCAAAAATTGCGGTACATCGCATATTATTTGAAAATTTTGACATGAGAAAGCTGTGTGCAAGATGGAGCAGAAACAGTGTCGTAAAGACGTTTCAATGTTTTTTCCAAAATTTTTGTGTTTTCTTTGTTGGGTCAGGTACAGGACCGCCATCGTATTATGTTCGGTGATTTTCAACAATTACAAAAAATTTAACAAAGAATTTGCTTCAAATTTTGTGTAAAATGGAATCAAGTGCTCTTAAAAAGAGCAAAGATGATAACGTCAAAGCTGTGAAGAAAATTGTTTTGGAAAATCGTTGAATTACCATAAAAAAAAGTTACTGAGGATGTTGGCATATCAGTCGGCTCGTGTGATGCAATTTTTTTTTGGATGTTATGGGCGTGAGACGTGTGCCAGCGAAGTTTGTTCCGAAACTTCTAGTTTTGATCAGGAGAACCGCCGCATAAGCATCGCTCAGGAGCTCTTGAGTGACGACAATGATGAACCTGACTTGCTCAAAAGGGTCTGGTTAAGAATCAGGGGTATACGAATATGGTTATAACGTCGAAATCAAAACCTAATCGTCCCAACGGAAGCACCCAGGAGAGCCAAGACCGAAAAAGCACGCCAAATATTACCTTGAAGTTATGCTCCGTTTGCGAGAAGTAATACAAAAAAAAAAAAAACGTCCAGAATTGCCGAAAAACAATTCATGGCTTTTGCAGCACAATAATGCACCTGCTAATTTATCGCTGCTTGTGAGAGATTCTTTTTGACAAAAACAATACGACAATCATGCCTCAGCCACTATATTCACCGGATTTGGCCCCACGCGACTTTTTCCTGTTCCCCAAACTTAATAGAGATATGAAAGGGCGGAGATTTGTAACGTTAATAAAAACGGCATCACTGGAAGAGCTCGAGGCTATACCAAAAAGTGGCTATGAGAAGTTCTTCGAGGATTGTAAAAAGCGTTGGCACAAGTGTTTTATATCTGAGAGGAATTACTTTGAAGGGGACAAAATTGTTATAGATACTTAACAATTTTGAATTTAATTTGTGAACGCACTCTTTCACTAATCATCAAACTGTCACTGTCAGTTTATTCAGTAAGCTCAACATTTTCACCATGGTAAAGTACACTAACGAGCAACGTCTGCAAATAATAAAAATTTTCTACAGATATTCGGAGTCGCAAAATCATCTTCAGTGACGGAGCTCATTTTTGGCTCAATGGGTTCGTCAATAAGCAAAATATGCGTTATTGGTCGGGTGAAAACCCACATGTGCTTCATGAATCACCACTTTATCTACAAAAAATAGCTGTTTGGTGTGGTTTGCATGCCGGCGGCGTTATTGGGCCATATTTTTTCGTCAACGATAACGATCGTCACGTTACTGTGATTGTTCAGCGTTATCGCGCCATGATCATCGATTATTTATTCCTGTGGCTTCAACAGGATGGTGCCAAAAGCCACACAGCACACGCTACAATCGATTTTTTGAAGAGTAAGTATGGTGAGCGTGTTATCTCAAGACATGGGCCAGTCGATTGGCCGCCTCGTTCGTGCGATTTAATGCCGCTTGACTATTTTCTGTGGGGCTACGTTAAGTCATTGGTTTATGCCAACACGCCGACGACGTTGGAAGAGCTCAGAGCCAACACTGATAGCGAAATAGCGGCCGTTTCGGCCGAAATATGTGGTCGAGTTGTTGAAAATTGGGTCCAACGAATCGACCGCTGCAAACGTGACCGCGGGGGCCATATGAACCAAGTCGAGTTCCATTCATAAATGTTTTGATGGTACTTCAAGCTAATAATAAAGCTTTTGAAATATCTCAAATAGTTGTGTCTTTTATTTAAAAAAAAAGTTGACAAGTCGTTATTAGAAAACCCTATATATGCAACCAGTCATTTGTTATCAAAATGCACTAGTGCCACCAGCCAGATGTGAGAGACATTTAAACTGTTTTTGACAACATCTCTTAACATATAGCTTCTTTTGACGTCGATTAAGTTTGTTTTTCCAATTTCCATACCCATGTTCATTTGTTGAAACACTGGTGTTCGGATTGAGAACTTTTGAGCTATACAATATGTGAAACGAACATTGCCATGGACAACAAGTCGTCCAGTGTCGAGCTTCTAAGGTGCGTTTTCGACCTGTTCTCTGTCCGCTGATTTAACAAATTGCCTGATGCTTATACACATTTTGACAATCTTCCCAAAACCCCAGAAATAACGTTTAAGATTTCGAGTCATTTTTAGTGGAAGAAGAAGTGCAGTTTTTAGAATATGTGGTTGTTGCAGATTTATTTTGTATTCAGCCAATATTGTGCAAATAATTCTGGCAGAGGCTTTGTTCTGTCTTTAAACTGGACACACGATGAGAAAATAATGAAATTTGTAATTATAATTGCCTGAATAAATATAGTACATGCTAGTACATATGTATATATCTCACACTTACCCAATGAGCTGTCATTCCTTCATCAACACAACTTTTTATGGTATTTGGAAATATAAAAATAAAAATAAAAACTGTAGAGATACTATACTAATTATAGACTTTGGGCTCCGTTTTTTGATTAAGACAAATTAATGCATGTGCCAGACGTTGATTAAAACGCGTTCTTAATGTCCATCTCAATTAAAAGTCCGTCTTTCCTTGCAGTTGGAAGAGCCAAATGCTTATGCCAAGTTAAACATTGGTCGTTAAAACGCATGCACATTCTGAGTAAGAGTGTCAGATATCACTTCTGGAAGTGAAAGACAAAGTCAAGTACTCTAGTGACAGACGTGATCAATTTTATGAACATCTTTGGTACGACTATTTGAATAAAATAAGTTCTCAAACAATTTAATTGACCCTGATGTAGCTGTTAGTATTTATGTGACACTGTATTCAAAATATTTGAACTGCATTCCAGATAAGAGTGTCTTTGATTGAAAGGTTGCAGTGTGAGATCTTAAATCGTTTCGGGAGTAGGTTTAGTTGCACCTATTTACATTTTTTTTTATGGTGGTCCTGCAACTCATCTAAAAGGTCATTCCAATCTTACGCACCAACGATTGATGAAGGCCACTTTCAGCTAAGAGTGTCCACGAATTTCATTCAAACCGAAAGTATTAATTTGGTCTATATGCCGACCAGTCATCTTAGTTGTTTGGGTTAGTTCTTAATGACTGGCTCTTAATAGATCCTATGAGTTCCTCTGTTTACCGTCAGGAGTATTAAGTTCGGGTTCATAAAAATGTCCATAAGACATTCTTCTGTCGAGAGAGTCAAATTTGAAGTCAAAGATATATGTTGTATATTCAGTTCAGCGTGAAATGCTGGGTTTCATCTTCACAAATAAAGAAATCAGAGAACAACTACTAAAACTTTTCCATTTTGAAAGAATTGGAGTCCTAAAATATATGAAAATACGCAATTGATATCTGCATTGGAGATGTGCTTTCAGTAAGTACTGGTTCAAATCATAAAAAAAAAAATATTTCTTTGGAAAGTAAACTTTGTCGGTCTAACTTTTGGTTTTTAAAAACCAAAAAACAAAATTCTTCTATTATAACCCCGATTGGCGAATTAGGCGTCTAGAAAATGCAATAGCTACATGGCTTCAGTTTGTCTTTTCGCAGAAAACTCTTAGATATCGTTTCTAAATAACATAGTGCAGAGTGGCTGCATCTATTAAGAGCACTGTTCCCATTACCGCGCGCTTCCAGTACATACACCAAACCTCTGAATCTACGTATAGATGGATACATATACGCGAAATGTATTTAACTGCAAACGTAGTGAGAATACTCGTGTCTATGACGTTATATGTTATATGAAGGCAGTCATGTTTTGTAATGTGCATACATATGCAAATTAAGAGGCTTGGTGTATTTTCGTTTTTGGTAAAGATTTGTTGTGCACTGTGGTTGGGCAATGCTCCCAATAGATGCCGCCACTCTTCACTATTTAGAAATAAATTCTAAAGGTTTTGTGACAAACTGAGTCGAGATAGCTATTGCATTTTCTGGGCGCCCTATTAATCAATTTGGCATGTTGACGTGAGAATGGAAGCAAAATTTCGCTCTTTTATCCTCAGTTATCTTCGTAACCTTGGAGTTTTCATAATTTATTAGTTTTTTCAATATGATATATAGTATTTGTACATATTGTGTATTATTTGTATATAAGACGTACATTCAGCTCTCCCAGGAGACGCGGCAATAAGTTCCACAGACGAATGGCAGCAATGAAAATTTGTCTTTCAGACGTTAGAAAGGAGAATTGTGGGATAATTAAAGATGCAGATCTGCTGGATGCAGAAAACTGGAATCTGTTATTGTATATAGATACGTCGGTTGCCTTGTTTTTATAATGCTATACAGCATAACGAGAGTACGAAATTTGACGTAGTTCTGAAAAGACCTACCCAATAGGTTGTTAACCAAATGTAATACATGGCCAAACCTTCTGAGGCCATATACATACCGGATAGTGCTATTAAATGCAACTTGAAGCTTTCTTTTACTTTCAGCATCACAGTTACCAAATATTTCGCAACCATAAATAAGTACAGGGATAACCAGTGTTTTAGCGAGAGTTAATCTTGTTTTCAATTGTCCGTAGAGTTTGAAGAACGCCATATGTCCTACCCACTATCGCACTTATATGGTTGTCCCAAGTGAGCGTCCTATTGAATATCATGCCTAGATTTTTAGAAGATCCAACGAATTAAATTGCTGAACTTCTTAATGTGCAAAACAAGTGTTTTTCTGACGTCAAAATTACCGTTTGTATATCATTGATATACATTGAGAATAAGGGAGGTCCCAAAACCGACCCCTGAGGAACGTCTCATACCATAAATTAATCCAATTGCTCAGTCACAGTGGATTTGCTTTGCAGAATGTGTAAGGAGTGTAGTCAGCCACGGAAACATCCATGATGCTGCTCTATGGGATGCTTCTTGCTACTACCCCGTGCACCTCTTCACACTTACCCTTCTATCTCCTGCCAAAATATCAAAAAAAAAAAAATAATAATAATAATAACAATAAATAAATCAAAAGAAACAAGAATAGTCTGGAGAAAGTAACGTTACTTTACGTTAATTAAACAGACGTACTTAAAAAAAATAGGGGAGAAAGATCAACGAAAGAAAAAGGGAAGGAAAGAGGAAGATCACATCTTTGCGCCATTACCACTGTGCAAGCCCGGGACTAAAAACTAACTAATCCTACCCTAACCTAAGCCTTAAATACTGAATTTAATTCAACGAAATAAATTTAAACCTAAAGCTAACTAAACCCTATGTATCCTACACCGAGTAATACGTCCCAGGATCACCCAGCGATTAAAGCTCGTTACGACCTGAAAAAAGCCGGGTATGATTGGCTGAGAATGCCCAAGCCACCCTAATCGTGCTTAAACGCGAAAAATTGCTACTATTCTGGCCAAAACTCTGAATGGTAGCCCCTTAAAGAAGTTTCTCTCTGTCGCCACTTGTCCGTTACGTTATTTCCAGTCATGTCGTCATCATTTGTACGTGACGTCATCTCACAGTCGACCCCATCGAAGGACGATCGGTCCGCCCAACCACACACCACTAGCGTTAACTATTTAAGCCATCATGATAAAACAACTATTTCATATCACCATACCATATCCATTAGTTCATTAAAAAAAAAAAACTTATAACTACAACTTACGGGTTATTGTGGATCTCTCGTCGTCCTGGCGCCAGCACTTGAAAGAATCCTTTCTGTATGAAATATAATAAAATATTTTTGTTCACGCACAAAAAAATAATAACATAAAATTCAAACGTAAAATAACTAAGACTTAGATCTAACCTTACTCTACACATCAAATTCATAAAAAACGCAAACCTAGATCTTAACTTATCTAATTGAATAGATAATGCACTGTTATACTAAATTGTTTTGGGTAAGCCGAAGGATTTTTAATTACCAGGCTTACGTGATGTCCTATGTGTTCGTAACACGCCCATGCACAGGAGTATTCAGAATTTTACTTTTAAGGTTATTTTTTCTTTTTTTTACGATACACTCTTTATACTCTTAGATACTTCTTCCAAATAAGGAAACTTTTTATTCTTTGCGCACAATGTCTCGAACAATCCCGGGTTAAAAGGAAACGTCCTTTTTTTATCCCTGGTAGATCACCTTTTTTTTGTACAAGAAAGCAAAAATACGACCTCGAATATTTCGAATCCAAAAAAAAAAAAATTCAAGAAAAAAACAATGCCACGACCTTGCAAGCCGATGTCTCGAATCCAAAAAAAAAAAGGAATGCCACGGCCTTGCGCGCCTATGTCTCGAACCAAAAAAAAAAAAAAACTCAATTCCCAATTCCAACAACGACTTTCGACCAATTCAGTGCCGGTAGAAAGTTTCCTATTTCGCATTGAAACTCTGAGAAGAAAGAATGGGATGACTTCTGACCAGCTGCTCACCCAGTTCTATCACCTAGTTTCAGTCCCTGCCGAAAAATGGTACTGGGTATATCGAAAAGAGATGGGGGGATGAACAGTTCAGCTGTCATGACCTTAAAGCTGAGCTGATCAAACAATTTAGAAACGAACGACGGGACCACGAAATTATTAGGTCTATCATGGACAGGAAGCAGTAGCCCCATGAAACCTTTGACGACTTTTATGCCGACATAAGGTCGATGACAATACATATGACCAACCCAATTCAACGAGCTAGAGCCGGGCAACTGCGAGCATGCCACTGCCATCTACTCCTGCATCATGGATGCCTCCGTGGCTGACTACACCCCTTACAAACGTCGAGTAAAACCAATTCCAAAGTTTAACTCATCATCCCAAATTAGCCTTTTCCAGTCCTCAAGTGCCTAGTTTCGGTGCGTTTAGCGCACTCTAATCTCTAGAGTGTTAATTTGCTTTTATGTGGTTTTATTATTATTGGCCTTACGGACAAAGATAAATCTTTATTTTATTTTCATCAGTACTGAATCACACCAAATATCGCAGCTGCGACAGTTGAGATTTCTCCAAAACTTTTCGGTGGCCGTTTTATTTCGAAAAATCCAAATTCCCCTTGGGCTTCCCACTTTCCTTTTGTAGGGCTATTTAAAAAGACGGGCTTACATGAGCGAACGCTAACTAATATTCACACCGAAGTGCAGAATGCTTAATAAAAAATTCTATCATAATAAAGGGTTAAACTTACAAAAGTGCATACTACAAATTGGCGCTTTTTATTGTATTATTTATTATTATTATTATTATCAAGGGAACGATACAAATTAATTTGTAGGGTCCGGGATTTAACACCGGGGTACTATGCCCATGTGGCGTGTTTTGTCAACAGCACGCGGAGTACTGCGTTCCCATGTGGTCCCCCACCTACATACTTACCGCGCCCAACACTGCTTGATTTCGGTGATCTAGTGGGAACCGATGCAGTTTTTACAGTTTAAAAGCATTTTTATTTAATTAATTCATTAATTCTTACATGCTAGACAAAAAAAAAAAACGTTTAAAAATTATCTTAAATTACTTAAAAAAAAAACTATCTTATTCTAATTTACTGGCCCCATGCGGACACTCTAAGTTAAACCTAACAAATATATTTTGTCTTTACGTGCGGTACAATATTAATTTTTTGCATTAAATTAAATTAAAACTAAGAAAATATATTTTTTTTTTTAATTTAAAAATCTTAGAGTAAACTAACATTTTTTTTATTATATTATTAAACTTAAAGCTAAAAATTAAAACTACCTAAAATAAACATTAATCAGCTTAGCCTACTTAAATTATTGTATCTTATTCTAGGTATTATTCCTTTTTTTGTAGAATGTTGCCCACTTCCGTTTTTTTTTTTTTGTTTTTTTTTCGGTTTTTTAATTTTTTGTTCTTAACTACTATCTTATACCTACCTAAAGCTATGTAAGCCGGCCACGGCTAAAAAATTAGGCTGACCAACTCTGCTCCTTATTGGAGCTATCCTGCACTAGAGGAATTCGACGTTACGTAGATTGTCCTTCTTCAACAAGCCACCAAAATTGTTGGTGCTGCTGAGCAACATCCCTCATGTCGCGACTCCCTACCGCAATACTGAACCGGAGACGTTCCGCACTGCCGTGTGCGACGTCTCTGTCGTATTTGAGTCGCCTATCCGCAGCTGTTCGAGCGACGTTTAAGATTAACGGCACCGCTAATCTATCCTGGATCAGACCTTTTTTATCTAGGTAGAGTAATACAGCCGTTAAAGCGTACTCTCTCGTGATACATATAATTGGGGTAGTAAGCCCCGGAGATCAGGTTATTCGACAAAGTCATTGCTCTTGCAATGTGCCTTCGAATCAACTTAATAACAAAATTGTCCACTCTTATTAGTTACATTAGTTACATTAGGATATAATTTTATGTACTCAGACTCTGGTGTTCTGCATAAGCGAAGACAAGTCCTAAGACAAGCCCTCTCAAACACCCGAATCTTTTCCAATAAACTTGCTCTCACGTTGAACCACACGGGACATCCAAACACAAGCATGAGCCTGATAAGAGCCATGTAGCAGATCAACTTCACCCTTGCATCGAGTTGGCTGTTATAAAACCTCTTTGTAAGGGCAAAAGCACCTCTGGCTCTGGCTAGAGCAACATCTATATGTTTGTTAAAATACTGATATTGATCTATCCAGATCCCAAGGTATCTGACCACATTTCGACAAACAAGTGGCTGCCCGTGCTGCCAGTGGGAACCGATGCTTTCAGTGTGGCGAGGCCGTTGACACTTTTTATTGTAAGAACTGTTCTTTTATCCTAAAAGAACAGACCGCTCATACCAATTTGGTTTGATGCGGAAGCCACCTTCCTATATCTCATGATATTAACAACAAATTCACTTCAATTTGTCTTACAGTAAGGAGGACAGAGGCTGAGCGCACGCAGTGAAAGACAATTGATATTCAAGAACTGGGCCTCCACCTCAAACCTACTTTGAGAAAATATACACAGCACATAAATCAAACCGGACGTGATATGTGTGGAAAAGATTAAATGGACAGCTTGCAGCTTTGAACATACTGAACGTTTAACTCTGAATTAAATGCCCAATGTTTCTGAAGGACCATGTAACATATGTATGTCACCCTTCCTGTTAAAAGACTTCGGGACCTTTCAAAGATTACATCAAATGCAGCTGCAATCACAGACGACCACCGAATTGCCACAGTGAAACTGATTCAGGCTGCAACACACCCTCTGTTACTACCTATTCAGAAATCACTCTCTTTTAAGGACTGTGCAATTCTGTCTCCATCTTGACTCACTTCACTTTTGAGTCATAAATGCAACCTTTGGTCTTCAAAAGAGAATTGTCTTCTCTACCATGCTACTGGCAGACAATGGGCTACTTAGTAAGTAAGAAGGCGCGGGATGTAGTGCGCTAGCTTACTAGACGTAGACGTCGCAACGTCACTCTTTATGTGTCGGGCAAATATAGTAACCACAGACACTCTCTGACGTTCTCCAGTTGGATTAGATGCAGCCACTGTGGTCATACACACATTTATATTCAAACACGAAATCAAAGTAAAAACTGTGTCCATACTCTTTAGATCTGAACCAGTCTGTCAATGTGTGATATTTTTGACATTGTCCTGCTTGCCTTGTATGTGTTAGAAGCGTCATTTTATGCTCCATACATTTACAGATAAACCAGATTTCGCGTATTCACGAGTAAGTGTATGATACATTTGTAGACATCACTGAAAATGGTTATTATGGTAGTAGAGTCATTTCAATTGGTGAGTTTGTTTGACTTTTCAGCAGCGCGGAGAAGTGCTCCCAATAGATGCCGCCACTCTTCACTATTTAGAAATCAATTCTAAAAGTTTTGTGAGAAAAATCAAACAGAGAACAGATAGCTTTTGTATTTTCTGGGCGCCTAGCTATCCAATTCAGCGCGTTGACTAAGAAGAAGAAGCAAAGTTTTGTTCTTGTGCGACGTGTGTGCGCAGATCTTTGAACTCTGGAGTTTTTCACATTTTTGTTTTGGTATGTAATGTAACTTAAAATACGTAGATGCTATATGGTTTTACACGATTAAAAATTATGTAGACACTATTTTTTATTGTGTTAATATATATTTTTATTATTTTATTCGGGAGGGAGTGCAGAACTCACTACTTTCAATTTTTCAATTATTTTTGTGTCCTACGTTTTTTATAAATACCCCCAAGCATTCCTATAATAAAAGACGGAAAGCAACTTTTTGTTTTAATATAATTTAGCGGAGTGCATTGGGTAGATACAATTAAAATTGATTGGACCAGTTGAACTTTTTGTTCAAAATACAATAAAATCCCCATATGACAGAGCCCAATTTCTTTTGTGGCTGGGGGTATTCACAAGAACAAACGCAAAACAATTCAGGAGCTTAAGCGAATTATTCAAGTCAAAAACGTTTTAATGCAAAATATTTTAGAAAGAAAATGAAGGTCTTGTATGTAGTTTGCTTTTGGTCTATGGTATAACGTACTTAGGCATTTGAAGAGTAGACGTGTGCTAAGTTACAAAGTTACTTGTGAACGCCAGGAAGTTCTTAAGGTCATTTTTGTCTCAGTCTGTTTAAACAGACACAGAACTGGAAAGTTTCGACTGAACCATCCTTCTTGGACAACGGATGCTAACAGTTCAACATATTGAATAAACATTACCCCCCTCGTTTGTAAATATTTCCTTTACATCTTACCCTACAGCAAGGAGGATAGATAGAGGGTAGGAGCCAATAGTGGTTGACTATGAGTTTTTAAGAACTGCGCTTCGAAATTAGGCAAAATTTTAGCA
Source organism: Volucella inanis (assembly GCA_907269105.1). NCBI lineage: Eukaryota > Metazoa > Arthropoda > Insecta > Diptera > Syrphidae > Volucella > Volucella inanis. The sequence goes on along the minus strand of OU026157.1, from coordinate 127,691,312 downwards.
ATGCCAAATTATCTAGGTCGGAACGTAAATGGGAAACCAACAAAGCATTGTTAAGTGTACCAAATTGATCAAAAAAAAAAAAAAAAAAAAAAAAAAATCCACCGTGTGGCACTTCAATTGTTCCGATTTGAGTTCTGTTTTTTTTTGTTATGTTGGTAAATCTGTTGTTAACATTCCCTCTAAGTCTTAACGTCATAGCTTGACATTTGCAAAAGTAACGTAGCCAAGAGTAAATCTATGTATGTGTGTGTTGGCGATTTTTTACAATTTTAGAATTGGATTTAAATTTGCAAAAACGAACATTGGAAATGTTGGAAAAGTGTTTCGGCAACTATTCTCTAAAGGAAACGGTCGCTTACCAGTGGCACGAGCGGTTCAAAAGTGGTCATGAGTCAATCGAAGTTTGAAAAACCAACGAAAACATTGATGAAGTAAAAGAAATGTTGGTCAATAACCGCAAATCAGCAATCAGAGAGATAGCGGAGGACTTGAACATTGCCTATGGATTCGTATAAGATATTTTGGTTAATGATTTGGGTTTCCGACGTGTAGGAACAAAGTTGGTGCCAAAAGACCTCAATTTCATGCAAAAAAGATGATTTGTGATGCTGAATCCGATCCCACATTCATCAAAAGGATCATTATTGAAGACGAGACGTGGGTTTATGAGTACGACACGCAATCCAGACATCAGGCAAGTGAATGGCGTTCACCAAATGAACCCAAACCAAAAAACCACGCCGTTTTCAGTCAAAAAAGAAGTAAATGCTCATGTTTTCATGGATTACAACGGTGTAGTGCATCATGAGTTTTTGCCAGAAGGCCAGACGGTAAACAAGGAATGTATTATTTGGGCATTATGAGACGTTTGCGTGAAGCGATTCGCCGAAAGAGACCAGAATTGTGGGTAGAAAACTCGTGGAATTTGCACCGTCGCACAGTGCCATCATTATTCGTATTTTTTTTGACGAAAAATGCAACAAATACAATCTAACAACCACCGAATTCACCAGATTTAGCTCCCTGTGACTTTCTGTTCAATCGAGTTAAAAAACCACTACGGGGAACGCGTTTCAGGAGCCGAGAGGAAATAATGGAAAAAACGCAGGAAGCACTGATAGGCATACCGAAAAATGAATATAAAAAATGTTTCGAGGATTGGATCAAGCATTTGCATAAGTGTGTTGCAGTGGATGGGGATTACTTTGAAGCGGACAACATAGATTTAGATAATTAAACTTGTATTTTCAATTTTTTGAATAAATTCGACATTTAAACTTTAATCTGACAAGAAACTGTTAACAGCTGAAGAACTGCTCTCATCTAAGCATCAATTCATCAAAGTCGTCCAAAATGAACTGTTTAGAGCAGACATCCAGGCATTGGAAGAGAAAAAACCTATTTTCAACTTTAGTCCCTTTATCGACTCGGAGGGCTTATTAAGGATAGGTGTCCGTTTATTAAACGCAGCGCTTACGTTTAATCAGCTTCATGCTATAATCCTCAAAGGGTCACATCATTTCACAAGACTGATTGCTAGCGATGTGCACCAAAGCATTCTTCACGGCGGACAACAAATGGTGATGGCGAAATCAGAAACTGTTTCTGGATAACAAATTTAAAAAGATTGGTGAAGTCTACGAACCACAAAAGCATTCGTTGTCATCGCTACAACACGAAAACTCAACTGCAGCTTGTGGACAGTCTTTCAAGAGAAGGTAACTGCCAGAAGACCCTTTACAAATACGGCGGTAGATCCTGCTGGGTTAGTGGAAACAAAAATGGGAATATACAACAGTTTTTCAAAAGGGTACATTGCCGTGTTTGTATGCTTGTTAACAAAATCAATTCATATTGAATTAGTAAGCGATCTGAGCAACGCCGCATGCATTGCAGCATATAGTCGTCGAGGATATCAAAGTTGCATGTGCGACTAGCATTCTAGTTATATCTCGACGAACAGTTTAAAGCGCAGAAAAGCCTTTCATCGCTTTAAGTGTCAAATATGCGCGGCCTTACAATGTGATTTGTGTTGTTTTGTTGGGAAGGCGCAATATAGGTTCTCGTTTAGTGAACACAGATGAATTAATCGTCGACTTTGGCAAGATCTGTTTAAAACACTTAATAGTGTTTTGAACATACTCAAACACCCAGACGGTATCTAGGTTGATCAGAGCAAAAATAATTATGCTAACGAACTCTTACTTCCCTGCTTGTACTTCAGGAATCCACCTCAAATCTACTTTAAGGAAATCTACTCAACCCGGACATGATATGTTTGAAAAGGATAAAATGAGTAGCTTGTAGCTTTGAACTTTACAAGGAAGGATCCCATTTCAAGATGACAATAGTCTGTTATGGATTCTAAAAACCTACTTAGCTTTCATTACTATACCCATTGCTTGGGCTGAGGTAACCGTCGTTCTTATACCCAAAAGAAGTAAAATTTCAAATATGCCCTTGAAGGGTCTCATGCCACGAGTATATTATTCTTCCTGCTAAAGATCTTCAGGACCTATCAAAGAACACATCAAGTGCAGGCTCAATCACAGATGACCGTTAAATTGCTGGTAGGGCTACAAAAAGGTAGATAACTAGGGAGGGTACAACACACCCCCCGTCACAACTCATTGAAGGATCACTCTCTTTCAAGGAGTATACAATTTTGTCAGTGACTTAACCAACTTTGTACGCAACAATAGAGTCAAAAATACAAACTCTGGTAGCTCATTTACTATGCTACTAGCTCTCAATGTGCTGATTAACAAATATGACGATGTGGGATGGTATTTTGAGCAAATAGCCACAGACACTCTCTGACAATCTGACATTGTCTAGTTCGATTAGATGCTGTCATGTTGGTCATACACATGTTCCTGTACGAATTGGCAAAAATCTTCAATAAAAGTATATCCATCTATGATGTCAATACATCTTTAAATATGTGCCAACCTGTCTGTGTATTATTATGTTTCCCATTATCGTACTGGCTTTGTATATGTGTACTAAACACAGGCATACATACGTTGGAGAAACAACATTTTATTCTCCATACATTTGCAGATAAAACCAATTTCGCGTATATGGTATGTATGCCAATTTAAAGGTTCCCTTCGTAAATGTTTTCTCTCTAAATGATCATAGAATAGAAAGAGAAAGAAGCGAGTGAATGATAGAGCGGTTTTGAACAATAAGTTTGTCGTGCATTTCGGCAGCGCTCGGCAAGGGGCTGTAGTGCTCCAAATAGATGCCGCCACTCTTCACTATTTAGAAATCAATTCTAAAAGTTTTGTGACAAAATACAAACGGAGGCGAGAAAACTATTGCATTTTCTGGGCGCCTAGTTGGAAAATTCGGCGCGTTGACTAAGAAGAAGAAGCAAAATTTCGTTCTTGTGTCCCCGCCGTAGTGATCTTTGGAACTCTGAAGTTTTTGGTTTTTTTTTTTTTCTCAATAAAATATGCTGGCTTTGTACTCGTATATAATATACTCGTACATATATATTTTAACCGAATTTAAAAAAAATGTACACATTTTCATTTATTAATTTTATTTATTTATTCGAAAGGGAGTGCAGTATGTTTTTAATTCTTATGGGTGGACAAAACCACTGTAATGATGATTATTTTTTTGTGTGCCCTTAGTTTATAAGCTTATGATTTATAAAACGGCCTAGACAATATTTTATTTTTTATATATCGGAGTACAATACGTACAAACATATAAAGAATAGTGTGTCGAAGGCGAGATTCCTTAACATACTAAGAGAAAAAAATCATACAGAAGGAAGAAATACATCCGCTCTGAGATATGTACAACGGTTTTAAGCAAATATTTCGCTACCCAATTTTAACTTCTATTAAAAATAACATCTTTCGAATTTTATTGAACTCGTTATTATGAGTACTTAATTGTTAACTGATGTGTCGAGAGTTATTAAAGATCGAAAGTGTTACTTTTTGACAGTGCGTCCGTGCACTGTGCGAACGCCACAAGTCATCAAATGGAATTTATAGGAATCCACTGAGATTTGGGACATGGATATTAGCAAGGACATCATGTCGCGCTTCTTAAAATATGATTTTGGATTCAGCGTTTAAAAGAGATACACCGGCCACTTATTCACAGAAGCATTGAAATACAAACGTACATAAGTCAAAATCGAACGCCTTGCTCGGTCAGTATGCAAAGAACGGTCCCAGATGAAGTCTTTTTACTGACGAGAAAATTGTTACCGTTGAAAAATAATCGTTGAACAAACAGAACGACAGAGTGTATACTCTGTCATTACGACATGCGTCTGAACTCGTTCCGAGGGTCCAACATGGCCGCTACCCAGCTTATGTGATTTCCCTCTCTCGACTTCTACAAGAAAGGTGTCAAAACCTAGGTGAAAGTGTATTAAACGGGCGTTTTAGAGAAAATTATGGTACCCCTCAACAAAACACTACTCGCAAATAAACCGTGGACTCGACTCGATAACGACCCAAACGTGGATCAAAAACTACGTTCCGAATTTAATACCCACGGATGTTTAGCCATCTGGTAGCCCAGACCTTAATTCATTCGACAAAGAAGTTATGGTTCGTTCTGGAGACTATGGCTTACACTACTCGACATCCAAGTATTGAATCTTTGAAGCGCGCCCTTGTCCGAGCAGATGTCTCTAATACTTGATTTCGCTGGTGCTGGAAGCCAAATGTAAGCCATTTCAAATAAGCTGTGTGACCCAATAAATAGGAAAAAAAAAATTTTTAAAATATTCACTCCTTTTCGTTTTACTGGTCAAAAACCGCCAACCAACATATTTGCTAGTAAAGGGTGACCAGATAGGAATGAAATAAAATAACAACGTTGTGAGATATAAAATTGATTCTGGCTTTATTTTGAAGCTACGTTCATGCCATAATGTTTGGAATAGGATATCATTTGAATGGCCGTCTCTGCTGTCAGTGCTTCTAGCCGTTTGTCCAATTTTTAATGACTCGGTCCAATATGTGCGGTGTTATTCCGGCCTCGTTGGCCTCGAGCTCGACCAAAGTGGTTGGATTATTAGCGTAAACTAAGAACTTCACGTAGCCACAGAGAAAATAATCGAATGGTGTGAAATTGCATGATCGGCTCTGCTTCTTTTTCTTTTTTCTTCACAATTTCGAGCATTGCGCCGCTTGTATAACATTTAGCGCCATCTAGTTGGAACCACAGTTCGGATATATCGATGTTGTCGAGCTCTGACCACAGAGCAAAATAAGGTCTGATTCTACTGCCATGCCATAAAGTCATTCTTTGTGGATGCATTGATGCTTGGCCGAACACTTGTGGATTGTGTTGACAAAGCTGCTGAGCCAAAAATAGGCCTCGTCCATTTTTCGCCAAAATCCGACAACATTTCTAGCGCCCAATTAGCGAACTCACGACTATGATGTGTAAGATCATCCGCCTTCAATTTTTGTATCAGCACAATCTTATACCGAGGAAGGCCCAAATCTAACTGCAAAATAAACCGGGTTGGATTTTTGGCGATGCCAAATTCAACTGGATTTTATTCGATACTGGCCGCTACGGCGGCTATGTTTTCTTCATTTCGCACCAATCTTTGTCTGGTTTGTTTGGCAAGCGTAAAACGATGCAATGTCAAACCTCACTGAATATTTTGACAGCTGGACGTCATTGGTAGCTTTGTCAGCTGCTGAAGCATAACAATTGGAAAAAAATATATTTGTTATCTACTCAGTCTTTTCTAGGTATAGAATACTAGAACAGACCTTTTGTATTGCTAAAACCTTTCGTCAAATTTTCTGTTAGCACTTAATTAGTGCGGTTTAAGAGATGGTCAGATAACACATGGGCTGAAAAGTCCGAGCCGTTTTATAGTTAAACACAAAATTTTTGCAAAATTCAACTTTATTTATCAATATAGTTGCCTTCGAGGGCGATACACTGATTGAAACGATTTTTCAATCTTTCGATACCAGTTTTGTAGTACGATTTCGGCTTAGCCTCAAAATAGGCCTCTGGGGGCCAAATTTAGAGAATACGGTGGCTGGGGAAGCAATTCGTAGCCGAATTCATTCAATTTTGCCATTGTTTTCATCTACTTGTGACACGGTGCATTGTCTTGATGAAATAGCACTTTCTTTTTCTTCAAATGCGGCCGTTTTTCTGCGATTTCGTCCTTAAAATGCTCCAACAACGCAATGTAATAGTCGCTGTTGATAGTCTGCCCCTTTTGGAGATAGTCGATGAAAATTATTCCATGTGTACCCTAAAATATGGATGCCATAAACTTTCCATCCGACTGTTGAATTTTTGATCGTTTTGGACGAGGTTCGTCTCCTGCTCGCCACTTAGCTGACTGCCGACTTGACTCTGGTGTGAAGTGATGTAGACAAGTTTCATCCATTGTCACATACCGACGCAAAAATTCGGCTTGATTGCGGTTGAACAGCTTTAAACACTCCTCTGAATCATCAACACGTTATTGTTTTTGAACAGAGCTTTCGCATGTCCAAATATTCGTGTATGATATATCCAACACGCTCTTTTGATATCTTCAGAGCCTAAGCTATCTCGATCAACTTCACTTTACGGTCATTCGTAATCATTTTGTGGACTTTTTTGATGTTTTCATCTGAAACAGCCTCTTTTGGACGTCCACTGCGTGCATCATCTTCGGTGCTTGTATGACCACTTTTAAATTTTTCAATCCACTTTTGAATGGTTCGTTCGGCTGGTGCAGAGTCCGGGTAACACTTATCAAGCCATTTCTTTGCCATTTTTTTTTTTTTCACAATAACAAAAGTTGCTCCACTAATTCACTCACAACGCTATATCTCGAAAGCTAATCATCCTACAGCTGTCAAATTTATACACGTATCTTTAAAAGGTTTGTACTTACTAAAAGTAGTATGGATTTAATTTAAGTGGTGCCCTCTCTTAGAAACGGCCTTTTCAGCCCATGTATAAGATGAGAAAAAATCCAGAGATGACGAAACAATACTTATGATCTGTTCATTGATTTTAAAGCCGCATATAACATAGAAGCAATAACAAGGACGACTTTATAGAGTCTGATTTAGTTTTGACATTTCTGGTAAACTGTTTCTCCTGTGCAGAATGGTCATAGAGAACAGTTGCTTTGACGTTTTGACTTCGGTTTATATAGCTACGTCATGTATGGTAAAGTGACTAAGTGTCAACTCTTTGACCCTAAAAATTTTCAAATCTATAGGGTTTTCCAATAAAGTCCCTATTAACAACAATTAACAACTTAGAAGTTAATTTGTGAACGCACTCTTTCAATAATCATCAAACTGCCACTGTCAATTTATTAAAGTAAACAACATTTTCATCATGGTAAAGTACACTAACGAGCTACGTTCTCTGATTGGGTTCTAGAGAAGATGCGCCAAGATGATGAATTTCATCGCAAAATCATCTTCAGTGACGAAGCTCATTTTTGGCTCAATGGGTTCCTCAATAAGCAAAATATGCGTTATTGATCGGGTGAAAACCCACATGTTCTTCATGAATCACCACTTCATCCACAAAAAAATAACTGTTTGGTGAGGGTTGCATGCTGGCAGCTTTATTGGGCCATATTTTTTCTTCGACGATAAATATCGTCACATTACTGGGAATGGTCAGCGTTATCGCGCCATGATCACCGAATATTTTTGGCCCGAATTGGAAGATATGGACTTGAACGACATGTGGTTTCAATAGGATAGTGACACAAGCCACACAGCACACGCTACAATCGATTTATTGAAGAGTAAGTATGGTGAGCGTGTTATCTCAAGACATGGGCCAGTCGACTGGCCGCCTCGTTCGTGCGATTTAACGCCGATTGACTTTTTTCTGTGGGGCTACGTTAAGTCATTGGTTTTTGCCAACACGCCGACGTCGTTGAAAGAGCTCAGAGCCAACATTGAACGCGAAATAGCGGCCGTTTCGGCCGAAATGTTTGGCCGAGTCGTTGAAAATTGGGTCAAAAGAATCGACAGCTGGAAACGTGCCCACAATGGCCATAGGAACGAAGTCGAATTCCATTCATAAATGTTTTGATTGTACTTCAAGCCAATAATAAAGTCGTTATTAGAAAACCCTATATCTTGGAGGGAAAACTCGATTAACAGAATGCCTAGAGCGAGGGTGTGATGTGCTTGGAAAGATGGTGATGAACGTCGCATTAAGAGTAAATGAGTGTAAGTTGAGCACCAGTTTCACTCTTGACTGTAGCGCCTCGGAAGGAAAATGAAGTATGCAGGGATGTACAATAGGATTAGAAAAGGGTAAGGCGACAGATTTTTAAACTGTATCATGATGTGCTTTCATGTGAACGTATTATATCTTTGTTCTCAATTAAATTTTCAAAGATTGCGATTAAATTCATATGTAAAAAGCAACAAATTCCAATAGATCATACAATATAAATCTCAACTGCATTCGTACATTCAATTGCAACATACATTGTCTTCCTGTTATAGTCAAAAAGTAATCAATCATACAAACGAATAGGGTTTCAATTAAACCCTAATTGCCAGCCATCACTTCATATATACCTGAATTATGTCGTATATCGCACTATCTGTATAGTTTGTCAGCTTTAAATTAAATTTAAAAAAAAAAAAATATTTTAAACCGAAAATGGTGCACAAACAATGCAACATCACAGCAACAAACTCTCACCCTTATCAAGAGCATCTACCATATTGCACATATTATTCCCAAAACACCATTCATTTGTTCACATTGAATCCCAAATTGATGCTCATCACATACAAATAAGGGTGTCACAAAGAATCCCCTCAATTGAAATCTGGATCCTCTAAATCATTTGAAATTAGGAACTGAAACCGCGTTAAACACAAGAGATCATTTCCAAACAATGTCATTTGTGACGTAGCAATGCAGTGATGTGTTAGTTATGTTTGAAGAATTGAAACTCTAAAGCATGTTCACACGAATGGTGTTCCATAAATTAGCTGGCACGGCGTGCAGTAATTTTTGACCGAAACCTGGATCTGAAAAAAACACTGAAGCTGTAGCAGATACTTTTCAGTTTATATGTACTGGCGTACAGTAAAAGTCAACGTTTAATGGCGTTTTTCTTAAAGTAATCAAATTAAGAGATTTGAATACTTAAAAAGTGACCATTTGTCGTTGGCTATTCAATCCATCTTGACCAGTAAACCGACGGTCGTGAGTATTTCTTTGTCTCTCCATTGAACGGGAACAGCTTCAATTGTTATTCCGTCCGGCTTGGAACCATTCACAACTATTCCCCGTCTGCCAATGACGACGTAGCTATTATTGGGATGAGTTTCTTTTCAGTGTCTATTAAGTCGTTTACTTATTTTGTCCCTCTCGATTTTTTTTTTTTATTTTTTTTTTTTAATAATATACAATCTGTGGATGCTGGATGGGGACCAAAACTATTAGACAGCTTGTACGAGTACTGTAGACATTCCACTTGAAAGATTAATCTTGGATCTACGATCAGACGCTGATGTTATCACGTGGATAACAGTTACGCTAATTCGATTAGATTTGGTACATTTTTTTTTTCATACATAACTCTATACCTTTTTGAATTTCGAATGCTACTATGGACCACCATCATCATGAGAGGGATGTGGACGGGACTGGAATTGGGATCCGCATGACATGATGTGGGTAATCAGTGCTTTGTTATTTGATTAATCACTTGGACAATTATTTGTAATTGATTGAACTAAGAGTTATTAGGAAAAGTGAACCGAACATTTCTATCAGAAAGGGTCTACTCCTTGGTGGGCGCTAATTACAATATAACTATGAAAAATGACGTGAGGTTAACCATAATCTTAGAGCAGGCACTGAGATTTTTTGAAGATCTTTATTAGGACTGGAAATTAATGACGATCGGGAGAGAGTATGTAACATAGTTAGCGGTCATCCGATGAGATTTCGGTGTAGGATAACCTCTCTGTCAATAATTATGAGAACTATGACTCGTTCTCATGGTATGGAGTATGGAGGTAGATTTTCTTAAGATCTCTCTTTTTTATTAAATGGATAAACCGCTTTCATCAGAAACTGAACTGAATGAGGTATCTACATATAGGGTTTTTCAATAGGGACTTGACAACTTTGAATTTAATTTGTGAACGCACTTTTTCACTAATCATCAAACTGTCACTGTCAATTTATTCAGTAAACTCAACATTTTCACGGTAAAGTACACAAACGAGGTAGGTTCTCCGATTGGGTTCTGGAGAAGATGCGCCAAGATGATGAATTTCATCGCAAAATTATCTTCAGTGACGAAGCTCATTTTTGGCTCAATCGGTTCGTCAATTAGCAAAATATGCGTTATTGGTCGGGTGAAAGCCCACATGTGCTTCATGAATCACCACTTCATCCACAAAAAATAACTATTTGGTGCGGTTTGCTTGCCGGCGGCGTTATTGGGCCATATTTTTTCGTCGACGATAACGATCGTCACGTTACTGTGAATGGTCTGCGTTATCGCGCCATGATCACCGATTATTTTAGACCCGAATTGAAAGATATGGACTTGGACGACATGTGGTTTCAACAGGATGGTGCCACAAGCCACACAGTACACGCTACAATCGATTTATTGAAGAGAACGTATGGTGAGCGTGTTATCTCAAGACACGGGCCAGTCGATTGGCTGCCTCGTTCGTGCGATTTATCGCAGCTTGACTATTTTCTGTGGGGCTACGTTAAGTCATTTGTTTATGCCAACACGCCGACGACGTTGGAAGAGCTCAAAGCCAACATGTGTGAACGAGTCGTTGAAAATTGGGTCCAACGAATCGACCGCTACAAACGTGCCCGCGGTGGCCATTTGAACGAAGTCGAGTTCCATTCATAAATGTTTTGATTGTACTTCAAGCCAATGATAAAGTTTTTGAAATATCTCAAATGGTTTGCCTTTTATTTAAAAAAAATTGTCAAGTCGTTATTATAAAACCCTATGGTAATTCATTATTATTATTTTTTTTTTTTAAATTATGACTCGCCAATTGCGAGGTAAAGCACCATGACCCAAAATATATTTTGAAGCATTTAGTCAGCACTGTAGTAAGGCTAGTTGGTTTTCTACCTTCCTAATGAACTTGATAGCACTACTACAAGAGGAATTCATTAGTTCCCTGAAAAAAATCTTCCGTCTAATTCCGTTGAGGGCTGGACATTCACATAAGATATGTCCAGCTGTTTCGTCTTCTTCAAGACAAAATTGGCACTCCAAAGATTCTAACCTGTAAAATCTTTGATATCTATTGGCATTTTTGTTGAAGGCAAAATGGCTCGTTTAGCCTGTCTTAGACCTGAGCTCCCAATATGAGATGCATCTCGAATGCTCCCAGCTTTTAATAGCTAAAATGACTGCTGAAGGTGTGCAGCAGAACGGTTTAGGTTCAATAAAGGGAGTTTCGGAGCCCTTTCCGACTAGTTCGTCGCCTTTTTCATTTCCATCAATGCCCTCATGACCTGGCCTGGAGTTCTGCCTCGAATACACTGGGACTTTTCTTTATAACTATGGTTATATGTAGGTCCATGTATTCAGCTCCCATACCCGATTCTATTTAATAACCATGCGCTCACCACTTTATGTCATTTTGGCTGTTTGGTGGGTTATTTTTAACCCATCTCCGTGGAGAAGCCTTAGGTCCGGGCGTTCGCTAAAACTTAACTTTTTAATTTGTACCAGACTTGCTGTGCTGCGTAATACCATCTTGTTTACCATATATATAAGTGTAGGGGCTTTACTCCTATTATTGCTTCTATCATAGCTGTGGGGCAGGTCAGAAAGGCTCTGGAAATGCACAGACATGCAAGCCGATGTACTCTGTTGAGCTTTAAAATCGCGTCCTTTTCCGTGACTTTAGTCCACTATACTATAGAAGCATATGTATAGATCCAGTTAGTGATCTTTAGAGAAATACCTTATGTATTACCATACGAGTACATGCGATGGCATATCCTAGACATTTGTCAAGGATTACTCTCAGATATTTGACCTCGTCGGTGTACTCAACGATTGTATCATTAAGTGAAACCATACCTAAGTTTATGTTTCTTTTTTCAGTGAAAGAAACTATGACAGTTTTATTTGGGTTTATGGAGAGATTCTCTCTGGTGCAGCAGTCTAGAGCTGTCTTAAGACGTTTTCCATACGTGCAGTGACTTCGTTAGTCTATCTACACCTAATGATTATGAATAGGTCATAGGCATAACCAATTGTGTATTGTAGCCTAAATTGCTTAATTTGTTAAGCAGATCATCTATGACCACAGACCACAAGAGGGGTGAAAATACAGGTCTCTGGGGGTAACCTCTTACGGCTGATAATGATACTGAAAACGACCCTGATGATGTGGTACTCATCCGGCTTTCAAGCATCGCTTTGACTCAGTTGATGGTAGATTGATCGATGTTTCTATTTCGATGGAGCAAAGCATTTGATATGCAGTCATATCCAGTATTGACGAAAGCACCTTCTATGGTATGTCAAGAAATGCGCAAAGTGCAATTTCTTTACAGCGGAAGGGGATTTTGGCTTCGGCTGTCAGCTTCATCAGAGCACCTTCCGTCCATTTGATTTCTGGTAGACGTACTGACACGGGTGTAGAGGTAAGCTATGGTATTTTCTAAGCTTTCTCTGATATGGACGGCAATAATTTCAGATAAAACGATGTCAACCTTATATAACGATATGATTTAGATAGTTGCCTCGGCTTGTTGCCTGGCTTGGGAATAAACACCACGTTGACCTTCCACACGTACGTGGTATGCAGCTCAAGTTGAAGGTGAACCTAAATAAGGCTTTTAAGGTAGGTACAAGGAAGTCCTTGTGTAAATGAGTTGATAGCCCACTTATAGTAACCTTATCCGGCCTGAAAAGTTTTCCGGATAAATTATTGATTCTATTGAGGTTTCTTAGAAATGAAACCTCCTTTTACTGTCTATAAGACATGTCAATATTAGAAGACCCTTGGAAGTGAACATGAATCAAGGTATTCAGAGTTTCTTCATGATCGCGTGTGATTGTGCCGTCTGGTTTGATTAATAATTCTATGCAATTTGAATGATTTTGGGAGAGGGTTCTATGGAGTCTTGCTACAACTTTCTCGCAGAAACAGGGTCTCTTTGATCGCAACTCTTGGTTGCGTTTGGTTTTGTTGAAAAGCTTCCTCATTCTTTTCCGGATAGCTTCTAGGTTCTCATTTCAGCATGGTACGCACCTTTTTATCACAGTTCGCTAGACCTTGCAGCTATTTTTAAAAACTGATAGAATGAGACCGTTCAGCTACAATACGCTTTGACAGCTAAATTTTCGCCACATGTCCTCTAGTCCGAAAGTTTGTTGTCATATCGGGCCGGCGCGTGTTCGTTGCTGCAACTTATCTTGAACACAATGTGCATGTGATTTGATAAAGATACCTCTTCGAACACGTGCCAGCCTTCTATCATATTTTGTATAAATAGAGACGAGCGGGTGAGGTCTAGGACTTCCTCTCTTATAGAGTTTATAATTGTGGTTTGTTTCCTTTATTTAGTATATCTAGGTTTTTGCTATATAGAAATTGACTCACCTATTTGGTTCGTATCGCGGCTGCCCCAATTAATATTGTGTGCGTTGGAGTCGCAACCATGTGTGTTTGTCTTCACAATACCGGATAAGCTCCTGTACTGGTGTGGAAGGAATTTAATCGGTGCCACCGAGGCACATACGAAGCTATGCAGTACACGGCCGTTGTGGCATTCATCCAAAAAAGGGCTGCCCTCTGTTTAAAAGGACCTTTGGCAAAACAATCCTTTTAGTTTTACTTTTTAAACCAAAAATCTTACCATAATTTACCATACTCTTGACTCTTGGATAAGTCCAATAGCGATATTCTTTTCTATTCTTGCTTAAGATTTAATCTGCTCTCTAGTTCCGAATAAAAATTAACTTAGGGAAATTAACTTAAGTTTCAATATTGGTGGCGGCTGATTTCCCCATTTATTTGGCTTAATACAAGCTTAATCTAACTAAGGGACTAAATAAAGACATGACTAAAAACAGAAAGACTTAAGAGCTAGGAACCAAGGGAATGATGGAGGAGATCTTGTTTGAGACGAGGAGTGCTCAAGTTGAATTTAAAAACGGAGAGGAGGATTGGTTTGTTGAAGCCATAAGAGGTGCGGTGGATTAGTAGATAGATGTGGACCGGTGTTAAAAGAAACCCACACTCAGGTTTCATTATTTCTTCTGTTTCTCCAGCAGCAGATCAAAGTACTTGTCTCACATTTTTTTCTGACTTTTTCAGTTCATACCCAGCCAAAAGATGTAATAGATATAAACGATATACTTTCGATATTTCATTTCATTTAGATATCTGCGAAGTCACACAGCTAACCAGCATAATTTTTCTTTAATCCATGACTTGGATTTGAGTTCACGGTAACTATGTATAGTTCCGAAGCCATTTAGCACATAATACAGTAGCTGCACACTTGATATCGATCTCCATGGAGGAACCACAACTTGACTGCTACAATTTTTGTACGATTCTTGCTCAAATCGGTGAAATATGCTAGAAAATATTGTCTCAGCTGAACCTTTGGCAGCTTCTATAAGTGTTTCCATTAAAGCATCTGTCTACTTAACTAGACTAACTTTCACCCTTCTTTGAGTGCAAAGCCGGGGTAGTTAAGTTATCATTTTATGCTCACTCCCGTTAGTCCTTTCTAAGCCTTTCATCGTTATAAATACAAAAGAATATCGAATTGGTATATTTGGCATACTCGGATGCATTTCCTCTTGGTTTGCACCGCAGATAAACAAAAGGTTCCAGGTAGTGGAGTTATAGTCTAGATGTGTCGGATCTTTTCTAAAACTCCCATATTTACGTATCCAAGCAGAGCTATAAACTTAAATGCAGGTGGCTAAGTTCTGTCTGTATTAAGGTGATAATCTTGTGAGTACCACTGACATACCCCCTCAACAATTCGATGCGTCAGATGGTTTCTTGGTAAGTGCTACGTCAACATCCAACAATAAAATGTAGCAGACGTTATCTATAATACTTCGTATAACCATTATAATCAAAAAATGCCTCTTATTTTGTTGAGTACTTTTTTCTTCAATTGCATTGTACTAAATTTAAAAACAAAACAAAAAATTTGTACGCACTTAGGTTGAGTAAGCAGATAATAATCAATCGATCAATAATTTTATCAATTAACTCGTAAATTTATTTTTAAATTGTTTGTAGATACTCTCACTGTGTCTCATAGAATTCAGTATCTGTACTGAAATTGAAAGCAACAGATGACCATCAATCGATCGGATCATTGTTAATTAGCTCATATACCGACGAACTGACAATAATTGCTTAAATCTATCGGCAAGATCCCTCTTTGTGCAATGCGTAATGAAATAATTGATCTTCTCAGCACACTAGCATGTATCCGTACTTGTGGTGTTTTTTTTTTTTTTTTGATCATTTTTGAGGGGGAGATCCGACTAACGAAACAAACCGACCAGACTGAATGAGTTCATTGCAAAATGACACCATAGATGAATAATGTGATCTTACACATGGGATACATAAGAAGAGTACATTGTATACATACATACTCGTATGTATATATGTACATATAACTAAGAAATTCATGAGGAACAACATTCGTACTTATGTATCTCTGCAAGTATGAAAAATTGTCTTCTTATGTTCTTGGCGTAATTGGAAACTCTTAAGTTGTAATTACCATGCCATCTGAGCTTGAAAGTGAACTTTTCGATGGCCAGCATTAAGCCAAATGTAAGACTTAAGCACGCTTATATACACTTTAAAATTCAATGAAACAATATGTCGGTAAAAACATCTTCTTTTATACTTAACACTGATCGGCTGTAGCAAAGTGGGTGGCACGGATGTGAGTTATAAGCTACATACGAGTATTCTGTGACACTATACCATAGTCAATAAGCCATATATCTAGGATTAGTTGTAAACATTCAAATAGTACTTAAACCTTCCGGGAAATTCTTATGAGCCCTCTGTTATGTTATTAAAAAATTAAGTACAAAGAAAGATCTTTCCTGTAACGCAGAAAAATTTTCAAAAAAAAACTAAATGGCAAGACGTACGAACTTTCGACTTAGATCATTTCGGTGGGTTATTCAGCGACATGTTAGTGGCAGAGAGGGTTAGCACGTCACACGCAATTCCCGTCACGATGAAAAGAAAGCCCTTCCCTTTTCTGCAGCTGGAGCAGTTGTTCACAGGCAAAAACGTTCTTTGACTTCGTATCATAAGAAATCCAAGTTCCTTGTTTTTCAATCATTCCCAACGCATGCAATCGCTTGGAAATAGCTTGGCGGGTAACTCCTAATGCTGAAGCAAGCACGGAGCCTCAACGAACAATGCCTCCAAATTATCGTCTTCGAAGGAGTTTGGCCTTCCTTTACTCGGACGGTTGTCGACATCGAAATCACTGTCTTTGAAGCGTTGAACTTTTCGGAGCTCTAGATGCGCTTCCTGCGCCGTTTTCTTCGAATGAAAGAAGAAAATCTATAAACACTTCCCGTCAATGACGTTTATTTACACAAAATCAGACATTTTTACACAAAAAAAAGTATATGACGCTACTACAGATATGTATAGTTTGGTTCATGACGTTTCTGATATGTCAAAATCGACAAGCACTTACTGCTGGAGCCAGAACTTAGTTGTGCACCTAATAGCTTTTCAAAAACGATGAAGAAGTTGCGGTTAATGTGAATGGCATTCAAATATCAATTAGAAACCGCATTTGCCCGATTTAACGGTACCAGATTTGTTTCTTTGGCGCTACTTAAAGGGTAGCAACCATATAATAGTTTGAGGCCAATATTCGAGAAGAAGCGAGGGCGGTGGGACTTGAAATTCTAACAAGAGTTATGGAAAATGCTCTGGAAAGAGTACGTCTGGTCAAAGTTAACAATGGACACCATTTGAGAGATATTATATACTGTGAACATGTTTCCCAACTGTAACCTACAGGATAATAAAAACGTAAAATTAGAAAGAAAGAAGTTGTACATTGTATAACTTTACTTCGTTTCAGAAGTACAATAGTAACTTTCTTATTTTTTAACCTGTCATTTCCTCCGGAGCATTTAATGTTTTTTTTACCTATTTTTCCTATTCGCAGTGTCCTCCCGAAGCCTATCAGGTGAGTTGCTACATGGACTTGCCGGCGCTCTTCATGGAACCGGTAGGTTATGCGATGATCGAGAAAATCTAGATCAAAGGCGGCACATAGCCATTATTCGCGGGCTAAAAAGTAATCACTTCTGCATACGTCCACGTCTGTAAATAAAGACGAGCTGTGTTGGCACTTAGTGAAATCCTTGTAGATTCCCGCCAACACCTCTCAGATGACTCTGATCTGAAGCTACCTGACTACGAATTAGTGGAAATATTCTTCTCTCGCCATTTACGTGCGAAGTGATGTAGCTTACCAAAATCCACCACAATTTAGTCCCTGTTCCAATCCGGAATTCGATTTCATGTGCTTAAATTTCCAACTCCGTAAGCAAATTGTCCACTATTGCTTTATTTACAGAAGCCCTAAACTGGATATTAATTCGACTTTTAACGAGTTTAATGCGCTGTCTGACTCTATACAAAGAATTGTATCCCTGTATCCACTTATTGATTTTAATATACACAACTCTGGGTGGTTTCGGCATTTTAGACAGAAAACACCCGAAGGACGGTATGTTGAGATCTTCGCTGCAGAATATAACTTGACGCAGCTTGTAAGTGAGCCTTGTTCTCATCATGATAAGTACACCGTTGATGTGCTTTCTCTCTAGACTCGTCGGACCATTGTGTCATATCAGCTAATTTCTCGTACATCCTGTGTGGTGGATGGATTCCTAAAAGAACCATGTGGTAATATAAGAAAGCCAATTGGATCGGACTTAACAGTTTGTTTAGTAATTTCAAGTGGTCCTTAAGTTTCCTAGATAATATAGTGGATGCCACTGCTGATATGATCACAGACACTATTCTCTTTGAAATGAGATCCAGCTGTTAAGAGGCTGTTAGGGTTAGAGAAATCTTTTTTCTGTATTTTAAGACTACCCCCCCAGAGAAAAATCGAAAAAAGTTTAAACGAGCGAGGTACGACTTCAACGTTTTTCTTAAGCGTGTAAAATTTCAACACGACCAAAAGCTGAGGCAAAAAATACTACAATGTCCCAAAGGTAGTAACAATATTAGAAAATCTGCCTCATCCTCCACCCCAACGCTCATTTCTTTTCAGAGGAAAGAAAATCAGAAGATCAGAAGGTCAGAAGATCAGGAGATCAGAATATCAGCAGATCAGAAAATCAGAAGTTCAAGAGATTAGATGGTCAAAAGATCAGCAGATTAGAAATTCAGATTCAAATTAGAAGATCATCGGATCAGAGGATCTAAAATCAGAATTCAGCCCTAATTGTGGGCAAAAATATGCTGTCAACTTAAAAGTACATACAAAGGTGACGTATTTTGAAACAAAGTCACAATGACATATGCAGATAGATATCTGAGGCAATCCAGGACTTCGCTTACGTTGTCTAACAAGAAATTATATTAGTTCTTCGTAGTCGCTGCTTCTTGGAGTTAGAAAGGCGTTTATATATGATGATTCATCGTGAGGTTTGATTTACAATGTCAAATAAAATACATAAATTTTAAAGCGAATTTAAAATTTGTATTATAGGTTAAAAGAAACATTCATGGCATTTACAGGCTATGTCTGAAGTGGTCAATTTGCAAGGTCCAATTTTGGGCGACTCGTTCGAACATAGCGACTGGTATCTCGCGGATAACACGAGCAATGTTGGCCTGCAAAGCGTCAATCGTAGCTGGCTTATTCTTAAAGACCTGGGACTTTACATATCCGTAGAGAAAATAGTCCCCGCCTGTGATATCGCTCGATCTAGGCGGCCAATTTACCGTAGTAAAACCTGAAATTAAGTGCTCACCAAAATGATTTCTCAACAAATTCATTGTTTCACGTGCTGTAAGGCCCGTAACGCCGTCTTGTTGAAACCAGAGCTCGACGAGACAATGTGCTTGAATTTCAGGAAGTACATAGTCCGTTCACATGGCACGATAACAGTTACCATTGACGGTAATATTGTGATTTGCCTCATTTTTTTAAGCAAATATAGACCAGTGATTCCACCAGCCCATAAACCACATTATACTGTTTTTAATGGATGTAATGGTAGCTTGATACTGAATAAAATTTCACGATAAGACACTGAAAATATGACGTAAATTCAAGTCGCCTGACTTCAATTCTTGAACAAGTTGAATTTTGTACGCTTTTAGGCTGAGATCCTTACGTAAAATACACCAAGTTGTTGAATACGCCAAACCGAGCTGCTGACAAGCACGACGAATCATTTAGTCACGGTCTTCGCGTACACTCTCAACTACAACTGCTATAAATGTGGTCTAACCGGTCGAGTATCATCCACTAATGTAAACTGGGACTCGAATTTGCGAGTGGTATTGGCAATAGTGGTTTCAGTAAGTCGTTTATGCGCACCGTAATTTCCTCGAATCGCACGAAAAACATTTCTCACAGAACGCTGATTTTCGTAATACAGCTGAAAAATTTGGAGACCCTGTTGTGGTGTGAGTCTTTCCATGATGACTTGTCAAACGATACTGAACAATAATGATAAAACTGTTTAATAGGACTCATGCGTGATATGTCAAAAAAGCCTATTGAAAATCAAACCTCACGATGAATCACCCTATATAAAAAGGCCCTGTATTTGCTCATAAGGTGACCCTATATAAGGTTCTGATCATTACAGTTCTAGTCCATGCTGTAGGGTTTTTATGGCCTATGCTCCGATTTAGTTATCCCCCTGGATGATCGACAAGCCAGTACATAGGCAACGACTGAATTTTAGGTGAAAGACCGCATTTTAAGTGGCACTCACATGCCATGATTAAGATGTTGTAGCCATATGAGTGAGTTAGTAAATCATTCTATTCATTAAAAAATTGGAGGACCAGAGGATCAGAAGATCAGAAAATCAGAATATCAGAGGATCAGAAGAAAGAAAATCAGAAAATCAAAAGATCAGAAGATCAGTAGATCAGCGGACCAGATGATCAAAATATTAGAAGGTAAGGGTATTAGAAGATCAGAATATCAGCAGACAAGCACATCTGAAAATCAGAAGATCAAATGATATGAATACCAGAATATCAATTATACGATGATCAGAATATCCGAATGTCAGAATATCAAAAGATCAGCAAATCAAAAGATCAGTAGATAAGATCAGATGATCAAAAATTAGAAGATCAAATGCTGGCCGGAGTCTTATACGGAGTTTTTTCACAAAATCTTCTGAAGCAAGCAGCAAACGTTTCTGAAATGGTGTTTTAGAATCAGCTTAAAAATTGTCAATCATGTAGGCGTCAATATGACATGATATGGATAAATGTATGTATACATAGCTTACTGCCATGCCTATTGGCAGATAACTCAAAAATGGCATACATATGTACAAATGTATGTAATACACGGGCTGAAGAGAGTGCCGTTTCTAAGAGAGGGCACTACTTGAATTAAATCCATACCATTTTCAGTTAGTATCAACCTTCAAAATATACGTGTATAAATTTGACAGCTGTCGGACGATTAGTTCTCGAGATATAGCATTGTGAGTAAAGCAACTTTTGTTATTGTGAAAAAAAATGGATTCAAAGCAATTTCGTGTGTTGATTTATCATTACTTTTCGATGGGAAAAAAATTAAGTGCTACCCGGATTCTGCACCAGCCAAACGAACCGTTCGCAAGTGGATTGAAAAATTTAAAAGTGGTCATACAAGCACCGAAGATGATGCACGCAGTGGACGTCAAAAAGAGGCTGTTTCAGATGAAAACATCAAAAAAGTCCACAAAATGATTACGAATGACCGTAAAGTGAAGTTGATCGAGATGGCTGAGACTCTGAAGATATCAAAAGAGCGTGTTAGATATATCATATACGAATATTTGGACATGCGAAAGCTCTGTTCAAAGTGGGTACCGCGTTTGCTCACAGTCGACCAAAAACAATAACGTGCTGATGATTGAGGTGTGTTTAAAGCTGTTCAACCGCAATAAAGCCGAATTTTTGTGTCGGTATGTGACAATGGATGAAACTTGTCTCCATCACTTCACACCAGAGTCAAGTCGGCAGTCAGCTGAGTGGCGAGCAGGCAACGAACCTCGTCCAAAACGATCAAAAACTCAACAGTCGGCTTTCAAGTTATGGCATCCGTATTTTGGGATACACATGGAATAATTTTCATCGACTATCTCCAAAAGGGGCAGACTATCAACAGCGACTATTACATTGCGTTGTTGGAGCATTTGAAGGACGAAATCGCAGAAAAACGGCCGCATTTGAAGAAAAAGAAAGTGCTATTTTATCAAGACAATGCACCGTGTAACAAGTCGATGAAAACGGCGGCAAAATTGAATAATTTCGGCTACGAATTGCTTCCCCAGCCACCGTATTCTTCAGATTTGGCCACCGAGACTATTTTCTGTTCGCAGACCTCAAAAGAATGCTCGCCAGAAAGAGATTTAAGACCGATGAAGAAGTAATCGCCAAAACAGAGGCCTATTTTGAGGTTAAACCGAAATCGTACTACAAAACTGGTATCGAAAGATTGAAAAATTGTTTCAATCAGTGTATCACCCTCGAAGGCAATTATATTGATAAATAAAGTTGAATTTTCCAAAAATTTTGTGTTTTACCTCAAAACGGCTCGGACTTTTCAGCCCATGTGTTATGTACATACATATATGATTATAAAGGACTCCGGAGGAAGGAAATAATGTGTTTCAGGGAGTAAGCATATTTTAAATTCGTTGTCAATTTGTGTAGTTTGTATTTTTGTACTCAAAAGGTTAGAGAATCCATCCTGAAATCGTTTTTCTAAAACGCCATTGCGTTTGTCTAATAACATTTTTCTTATTTTACATAACCAAGAAGTCAAAATAAATTATCCTGCGTCAACATGTACATATTTTCATATGTAAACAAACTCGTACTCAGCAGAAACATGAACATCCTTGTCCAATTCAATTTCCTCATATATGTATGTATGTATTCGTAAAGAACCGTAAAAACTAAAATACAATAGAAAATCTCGAGCAAACACGATACACATTCATTGAAGTACGTTCTACATTTGATCTGCAGATTTCAGAAATAAATACAACAGTACATTGCATATACTGTTTACACATAAAACATCACTGGACTTGCATCCAAGTTCGTATCCCATCATCAGCCGGGAAAAGTTACAACAAATTCCCACACAAAACTGCAACTTTCCTCTGCTACCAATTCGAAAACGCACCAACAGATACTACTTATAGGGAAAATTCAAGATCAATTTTGTTTGAAGCCTGACTAAAACGGAATAAACGAACAACTGGTCAGTTCGTGATCAACCCTCGTACCCGGCGGATGAAATATGTTGGAGTTTCGTGCTTGTTAGATGTTCGATAGATTTATAGATAAAATAGTGTCTCGCGTAAATCTTACTAATCAATTGAATTACGAATATACACCCTCAAGTTGAATGTACATACGTAATTGTAGAGTTGACGCTACCTCTAATTGTTTAACGCCGAAAGTGGTCGTAATTAATTAACATCGAGTTGATAGGTTGTGCTCTATTCTCTCTATTCACATTATAAGTGTGAAAACTAAAATATACACTGTTAAAATAAACAGTTTTTATATTAGTGTTTGTGAAAAAAATAAAAAATAAAATACACAACAAAAATAATTCTGTGCAAAATGAAAGGAAGCACAATTTGCAGTTTAGTGATTCTTGGAATTGCGTGCGTTTTAAGTGGCATCCATGGCGAATTGAATTTTAACAATGATCTGGGTAATAATAAAAACTTCAAAAGCGTCCCGACTACAGTCAAGACATTCGAAAATGATACTGTCCTGCTACCATGCTACCATAATGGTAAGTGACTCATTTAAAGTTCTTTTTAAAATTTTGAGTTTTTTAGTTTTGTGGAAATGTTCGGAAGAATCCACCCGATAGAGTTCTTTTGGTTTTGTATGATATAGGGTTTTCTAATAACGACTTGACAACTTTTTTTTTAAACAAAAGGCAAACAATTTGAGATATTTCAAAAACTTTATTATTGGCTTGAGGTACAATCAACACAATTATGAATGCAACTCGACTTTGTTCATATGGCCACCGTTGGACCCAATTTTCAACGACTTGGCCACACATTTCGGCCGAAACGGCCGCTATTTCGCCTTCAATGTTATCTCCGAGCTCTTCCAATGTCGTCGGCGTGTTGGCATAAGCCAATGACTTAACGTAGCTCCACAGAAAATAGTCAAACGGCGCTAAATCGCACGAACGAGGCGGCCAATCGATTGGTCCATGTCTTAAGATAACACGCTCACCATACTTACACTTCAATAAATCGATTGTAGCGTGTGCTGTGTGGCTTGTGGCATCATCGTGTTAAAACCATATGTCGTTCAAGTCCATATCTTCCAATTCCGGCCAAAAATAATCAGTGGTCATGGCGCGATAACGCTGACCATTTACAGTAACGTGACGATCGTTAACGTCGACGAAAAAATATGGTCCAATAACGCCGCCGGCATGAAAACCGCACCAAACAGTTATTTTTTGTGGATGAAGTGGTGATTCATGAAGCACATGTGGGTTTTCACCCGAACAATAACGCATATTTTGCTTATTGACGAACCCATTGAGACAAAAATGAGCTTCGTCACTGAAGATGATTTTGCGATGAAATTCATCATCTTGGCGCATCTTCTCCAGAACCCAATTGGAGAACGTACGTCGCTTCAAATGGTCCATCGGCTTCAATTCTTGAGTCAGCTTGATCTTGTATGGGTGTAAACGAAGATCCTTACGCAAAATACGCCATAATTTGGTCTGAGCGATGCCAAATTCTTGAGAACGCCGTGGAATTGACTGATTTGAATCGTTTGCTACGGACGTCTGAACGGCAGCGATATTTTCGACACTTCGACCAACCCGTTGCCTCACTGACACGGCAGCAACATCACACAACGAATATGTAAACTCAAATTTTTGCACAAAACTTGTTATTGCCTGTCTACTAGGGCAAGAATTACGACCGAAAATTGGAGTTAAAGTTGCCTTCATCGACTCCGAATATCTGCAGAAAATTTTTATAATTTGCAGACGTTGCTCGTTAGTGTACTTTATTATGATGAAAATGTTGAGCTTACTGAATAAATTGACAGTGACAGTTTGATGATTAATGAAAGAATGTGTTCACAAATTAAATTCAGAGTTGTCAAGTCCCTATTGGAAAACCTATATTTATGGATATGGAGAACTGTTTCTTGCATCATAAAACTCAACTTTTCTCTAAAATCGTTTTATAAATTTGTAATTATTGCGTCGTATTTTCTCGTTCTTGTGGAAATTAACGTTCATTTGAAATGATGTCTTACAATATGTTGATCCTTTTGGCTATCTTGAGTGCCTCCATATTGTTAGTCATTTATCCTCATTTTGTTCCTTTCAACGAAAGGAAACAAACACAAAGGACATTAAGCTAATTTCGGGCCTATATTATAAAGCAGCACTTTCTTTGCCGTGTCGATAAGTCCGCTCATTGTGACCTGGCAGTGCAGTCGTTGAAATTTCACGCACCTTACTATGTCGATGTCAGTTTAAGAGCAGATAAACAATCAGATAGGGGTCAACTGTCAGATGAGATATGTATCTAAATGCATTTTTCATTAATCGTATATCAGTTATTCGAAGGGTAGTTAGTTAGCTTTTGAGTTTAATATGACCTTTATTTTCATTATTAGTTCATTCCAGTCAATAGACGTAGTTTGGTCTATGGCCGTCTACCAGGAGGAATTTAACACCTAACTACTCATCTATATGTGGTAGATAACAGGTGGGATAAAATTAATTGTCAGTTCGACTATTTATCTGATAATTGAAAAATTGTTCGTTGTTATACGAAGGTTTGACCATCGAACCTAAGAAGACTGTTCCTTTCAAATGGTCCAATAACCTTTAATCGATCAGTATCCGTTGGAAGAGGGCTCTTCTTTCATTTGCCTCCTCAGGCTAAAGATGAATTCACCTATTAGTCCGAGTTATTCTTTGCAATATCTTTTCAAATTCTTTTGATGTCTTAAACACAAGATAGCACCTAGCGGATGCTGTTTTAACCTGGGCGGAAGCCAGCTTGGCGATAGTATGTGACACTATTGGACGGAAGCTATCAGTTCTGTTGGGTGGTTTTCTGGGTTTTAAAATGCTATTATTTTTGGTTATTTATTTATTTGAAAAATATTGTTTTAGAATCGATGTAAATAGCTATAGTTTAGTGTACTTTGAACAATCCACGTAAAGTCTGTTCTTTTATTAATATTCAGTTTAATATTGATTTGCTTTTTCCGGTAGACTAGATAGAGTGATTTCAATTTTGGTGAGGCACCCAGTAAAGGTGAAGGTTGAACTGCTCTGTCCTCTCCGCAAGGGATGATCGGCATTCAAGGACAGTTTAAGAATTTAATGAGACTAAGTCCAGGGCCTGACTGTCTGAAAAGATACGGTTAGCCATTGCAGATATCACGTTTTTCTTCAGCCAGGACAGAGCTCTTTAATCCTCAAAATTTCTAACTGGAACACGCTGCAGTGATTTGGAAGACTTAGGAGGAGACTCTAAGGAGACTTAAATTTAGCTTATCTGTAGTCGCAGCTACTTGCCTGCTGAAGATATCGAGGGGTGTCAATCGAAACTCTCCATCACAGTGGAATGTTGATTAGTTCTACACAGCTTTTCATGATATTCTTTAGCGTAGGCAGGATAATATCCAGGGATATCTGAAGCTCGGCTGGTATAATGCCGCCTTTACCTTCAGACTTGTATGGTGTGAAGCTATACAGCGCCCAAAGCAGCTTGTCTCTTGTAATCAGACCGTGCATTTTAGTCACGGTTGCAGTAGTTCTGTTTTGGCTGGAACTGGCCGCGAATACAGAGCTACCTAGAAAGTAGGTGTTCAGTTGCAAGCTGAGTCATTCATCACTTGAGGTTGTTTAAAAGCCATCGTTTTTTTTTTCAAACTGCTTGGCATCATAGGATTTGTAGAGAGGATTTTTCTTAGCCGCAATGCCTCAGAGGTTTTTTGTTATTTTGTTAGAGAATAACTTCTAGGATTGTTGCGTTGCTTTCCTTGGTTCTCTTTTATATATTTTGAGGGATTCTTTGTATGAGTCAGTCACTTTTGTTTTGCTTTTTGCTAGGTTGAAAAGTTTTTTGCAGATGTTCGTAACAGCAGTTGTCCAGCAGTGCGACTTTTTCTCGCCTCTATGTTAAATTAGAGGGGAGAAAGCAGCCAACGCTTGATTGAGAGTCAGGGTGAATTCCTTAATGTTCATGTCAAGCTCTTTGGTGTTACGCGGGGGAGTTAAGAGTCCAGAGGATGGTTTTTTTTTTTACAGAATTCCATTGTATTTTGGTCAATCAGTTGAATTGGATGTATCTGTGGTCTGAAGATGAGTGTTCAGGCGATACCATTCAGTTCGTTAGAATTTGAGTGATGTTGTCAGAGTCAAGAGTGATATCTAGCACTAGCACCGACACCTGTCGGTTTCTTGTTATAAAAGTGAGCTCATTGCCAATGTTGCAAACAATGAGGCTTGTACTTATAATATAATCAAAAAGTGACTTACCCCTATCGTTGATGTCGGTACTGCTCCATACCGTGTGATGAGCGTTGTCGTGGCACCTGACTGTGAACCGCGATCGTTTTTGCGTCTTTATGGACTACGCTAAAAGACCTAAAAGACGGGTCGTATGACACCTTTCTAGGCCAAGGGGAAAAGGGGAAACATCTTTTAGTTTCATGACTCGTCTGGAGAACTTCTCGAGATTCATTGACCTTACTCTACAAAGAAAAAAAAAAAAAAAAAAAAGAAAGGGTTGGGGGAAAAATACGATAGGTTTCATGAACAATGTTCAGAATATATTAACAATAAAATTATTACGATTAATAATGAATTTATTTCTTGATTATCATTTTATAAACTTTTTAAACTTTTATAAATGTAAATATAAATGCTTTGGTGCGACAGCCCGGTGTGGGCCAAGGCCAAGCTTCTCGCACTCATTTGTGTTCTTCACTTTGTGTGTTTTTACTCTCCTGAGCAGGGTCTACTGTTTATTGCCGGTTCCGAACGGCTCTCCTGAGAAACTTTTTCATAGGCAGAATTTATTTTCGGAATTTTGCAATTGACCGCCGAAAGGGTGATGACGATTAGAAAATTTGCTGTTGAGCTTCCACCGGGATTCGATCACAAGTAGATTGGCGTGACAGCCAGTAAGCCAACCATCTATTGAGTCTATAATTCGTGCGGTTTGCTAAGAGATAGCGTATTTTGTATTATTCCATTGTTATAATTCCATTGGAACATCCGTTGGAAAGCTACTGTCATTGTACGTCATTTCAGTATATGTCATTCATTTGAAGCGTAAACAACGATAATTTTTTCCATCCAAATATGTCGAACTTTGTGCCCGAAAAAGGGTTTTTTGTTTTCATTTAATATGAAGAAAACTGCTGCCGAAAGTCATCGTATTTTGGTGGAAGTTTATCGTGAACATGCGCTAGCTGTGCGAACGTGCCAAAAGTGGTTTGCACGATTTAAAAGTGGAAGACGATGATCGTCCTGGGCAGCCAAAAAAGTTTGGAAGATGAAGAACTGGAAGCATTACTATATGAAGATTGTTGCCAAACACAAGAAGAGCTCGCAGAATCTTTGGGTGTCACCCAATCAGCCATTTCAAAACGTTTAAAAGCAGCTGGATATATTCAAAAGCAAGGAAATTGGGTTTCACATGAACTCAAGCCGAGAGACGTCGAAAGGCGGTTTTGCATGTCCAAAATGCTGCTAAAACGCCACAAAAGGAAGTCATTTTTGCATCGGATTGTTACTAGTGGTGAAACATGGATCCATTACGACAACTCCAAGCGCAAAAAATTATATGTGAAACTCGACCAACCAGCCAAATCAACAGCAAAGGAGAATATCCATGGCGCGAAGGTAATGCTCTGTATTTGGTGGGATCAGATGGGTGTGCTGTATTATGAGGTGCTAAAACTGGGTGAAACCATCAATGGACAACGCTACCGAATACCATTAATCCGTTTGAAGAGAGCAGTAGCCGAAAAACGCCCGGAATATGCGACCAGACACGAGGCAATAATTTTCCATCATTACAACGCTCGGCCCCACGTTGCTATTCCGGTTAAGAACTATTTGGAAAATAGTGGACGGGAAGTCTTACCCCACCCGCCTTATAGCCCAGACCTTGCCCCTTCTGACTACCATTTGTTCCGGTCGATGCAGAACGCCCTCACTGAAATACGGTTCACATCAGAGCAGAATATCAAAAATTGGCTTGATTCATTCTTGGCTGCCAAGCTGGCGCTGTTCTTTGGAGATGGGATTCACAAATTGCCAGAAAGATGGGAAAAAGTCATAGCTTCAGATGGACAATACTTTTAATAATACTATTGTACATGTTTTTCTTAAATAAACGTTCAAATTTTGAAAAAAAAAACCGCACGAATTAAAATATATACCCAATAGTTACGTTAGATTTTAACTTATCTTCACTTAGGATTTCGTTTACAACATCCCATTCCTTTTTAGAATTACCTAAAGTATCAGCAAGTTTTTTCCTATAATAATTGTAAGTTTTGAGTTCATTGCAATTGTTTGAGCCTTGTGTTGTGAGGATTTGTAGTCTTTTTCAACTTAACTTTCTTGAGAAGTGATACCAACTGCTTAAGATTGTTTAACTTTTTATTTTTATTGACACAGCGACTGCAGTTCGAAATGTGGACTAGAGGATGAATAACTTGCGCTCTAAACTCCCTCCCAAAACTCAAAGGCTGAAACAGAATTTAGTGTCTAGGCGAAAAGTGTTTAAGCTGTAATCAGTTATCTTCTTACGACTTTCATAAAGCGTGCCTTAATAGTGCTCTCTCTATTTTCTATAGAGAATTATACAATTCTGTTTTTCTCTATATCCACTTTTCGCGCAATAAAAACTCTTCTACGAGCCCCCCGTTTTATAATCGTAGACTTCGCTCTTTACGTAATAAGAGGAACAAATTATCAGCAATTTTCCTTCGATCCAATTCTTTTGCTGACTATTCTAATTATCTGGGGTCATACCTCCAATTCCCTCAGATTTATAACGCTCTTTACCAGCGATAACTTAATAGTGCGCAATTTAAGTTTATAAACGATCCTAAGTCTTCTTCCAATTGGTTAACTACAAAAACCAACTTTTTTGCTACTTCTTTTAGGGCAGTCCTTTGCCGATAATTTCTTTGTACCGGATCCGTCTTATTCCCCTCTATTTCTCAAAGTTTTGATCGTACAGTAATAGAAAATAGGTAACAGCAACTTAATGATGAATACTTACTCGGCCCAGATGGCCTTTCATACACACTTATTAAAATGTCTTTCTCAAGACAAATGCATGAATTCCTGGCAAAAACTATTTTATTGCACTAAGCCCTTGGAAAATGAATAAAAAGCACACATCTTGTTTTTAAATAATAATATTTTATGTTTTTTATGCAAAAGAGTCACTGTTAAATGTTCAATAATCATTATTCCGTGTCGGATGAACTATCGGAACTAATATGAGCTGATGTATCGGAAACATCTGAAGTAAACGGAAGGTCAGGTGTCTTTAATAAGTCAAGAACATCCTTCTCAGTTTTCTCAAACTGGTTATAAACGGGTTCGAAGAAATAAGGAGTGAATTCAAAATGTTCTCATTAGTTTTGACATGCGATATTTTACAAGAGAAATTTTCTCCCTATTTTTTAAATTCCTTATTTCGTTCCTCCTGCACTTCTTCGCTTAGTTGGCCTATTAGCAATAAGGTAATCTCTATTATGGCTGGATCATGATTTAAAACTTTGTGGATTGAAGGTGGCATTGGGTACCATTTATATTTTTCCACAAACAGTCTGACAGTTTCAAAAGCATATATTTGAAATTTGTCCACATTAATTTCGCAGGTACTAGCTATAGTTTGCAATACAATTTTAAACCTTTGAATAACATTAATATCCAACCCAGTAATATTTGCGGCTACTTCTGGCTCACTGAATTCTAACAGCCGATTAACTGTATGATTAAGTAAAGTCTGCAATTTAATACCAGCAACAGTGTCCGTAAGAGTAATATGTTCTTTCGCAGGGTAACACTCTTTTTTGGCAAGTTGTATTTTTTTATAAGACGGGAGCCGGGACTTAGCGTTCAATCTTATTATATTGTATTGGTGTCTTGTAAGTTTGTCTTCAACAAACATCGACAAAGCTTCTCTCCCAGAAAGTTGTTTTTTCTTAGCGCCTTCAAATTTCTTGAATGCCAACCTATATTTTGCAGCTCGTTTAGGCGAATTTACCGTCACATCTCTCACAAGTTTAGATGCTTCTACTTGCCCTGAAGACCGTAAATAAATTTGAGCAGCAAAAAATAATTCCTCAGATGAGTGTTTCTGTCTTAAATCTTTAGTTGTTAGGCGTTTGGTTCTTTGCGAAGCTTTATCAAAACTTTTTATAGGGCGACCGCATTTTTTTTTTTCAGAAAAAGCATTATTTTTGAAACTAATTGCAGAATCTAGCCAAGACTTATTAGAAGTAAGAAACCTATCCTCTTTTCTATAGCATTTTTACCATCTTTGTATGAAATCTGATATGAAAAATGAAATCCGCTTTCGCAACAAAGCTTTAGCATGATCTGAGAATTTCGTTCGAATTTCAACGTATTCCTTCAATCTTGAAGATTGGGTTGTCGAAATTAAATCGCCTGATTGCTTCATATGTTTAAACAATGTGCGCCCTACAACAACAACAAAAAAAATTTTTTTTTTTTTAGTCGGGACTTGAACTCTTTGGACAAACGATATTTTCAAAACCGCAAAGAGGCGCAAATTTTTATTGAAGTCCCAAAAAGAACATATAACACACAATCAAACAAGTCATAATTCGAAGACATGTTTTGACATGTTCATAAGTAGAACCTTACATGAAAACAAAGAAAAACACAATTTTCTTCAAAAATTAGCACCAACTTTCAAAAAATCACGAAAATTTTATTTCGTCACACAAGACTATAATTTTACATGTATACTGTTGAAAAACCTATGGGGACTGAATCCATTTCAAATATATATACATATATATAAATTAAAACGCTGCTAAGAAATTGACTTCAACACTTGCTCGTTTTTTGAAATTAAACACAGCTGCAAATTCACTGCACAGAATGCATAAGTTCAAACGACTGACGTGGTTAAAATGCAAACAGCTTTATCAAAATTATCACATGTTTGTAATATTTAGGTATTTAACTGTACAATACAGTTATTTTCTTTCAATATTTCCCCATTTTTTTTTTTTTTAATTTTTGCCAAGAATTCATGCATTTAGCCCCTGTGTGCCTCCTTTCAAATCTTTTTCGGTTATCGCTCTGTCAAGATGAATTTCCACAGAAATGGAAGTCTTCTTTCATAACACCGATACACAAAAAGGGATTAAGTCACTAATTACCGTCCCATAGCTAAAATTTCACATACGAGTATACCATATGTAACTAGAAATAGTTCGACCAGAAAACTTTTGTCACCAAAGAGAAATGGTAGCGTAAATTTTGTGTAACATATTGCCGGCTTGTTGGAAATAATATCGTCTACATCTAAACTTTCAAGTTACAACCATAAAAAATCATTTATCCTTGTTCGATAGCGCAATCTATTCACGGCAACAACCACATCCTTTTTATTTTCAAAGGAATAAGGAAAATGTCACATCCAGCCCTAAAACCGTATAAAATATTAACATGTAGATCTACAGGGCTATGATAAGGGTAATTTTATTATATGCGACTGTTGTAAGATGGAACTAGCTTTCACGAAAATACGTCAGTGCCGCTTTCACCAGACTGTATTGAAAACTGTATTGGCGCCCAATGTGGGGCCATATTTTATTGTGTGTACATATATCATAGGTGAGAGGACAGGCTAAGTGCAAATGGTATTGAGAGTCTTGTAGCGCTGGTTTGAGCTGTTGGCTTAATGACGATTTTTCAATTTGAGTTGCTGTTAAATTTGTATGCGTTCGTTGATGGTTATGTTTGCGTGATTTTGGTGATCAACCATACGGCTTGGTGTATGTTAAGATTTTAAAACTTAATTCTCTAACTACCATGTTTCTGGCAGGAACGAATCCACCTATTCGCATGACACGTCAGCGGTGAACTCAGACTTTTATTTCATGCAGACTTTATGCAATTGAGGAACAATTTTCCAATATAAAATATACAATTTGGCAATAAAGTATATGTATCAGTCGTCGTGAAAAATTCGGGGCTTTATTTGGAACGTTTTGAATATTTTTAAAATATTTGGCTCTTAAGTTAAAACTTCTATGGTAAGTTGTTCTACCGCACGTTTTACTTCGCCTAACAACGGATGTTGAAGTACCGAATCAGAGCCTCCATAAAGAGGATTCATAGTTGTTTTGTTGAATAAATATTTATTTTGGGAAGGCCTAGCTCGCCATCAAAAAAATTTAAGACGTTTTGTCAAATTGCATCTTCACAGAAAATAAAGAACATTGTTGCTCTTAGATATAAATTTCCACCGAAACATGATTTCTTCAACAGAGCAATACTTTAGAAAGTTTGTAAGCAAACAGAAGGGTTCTACAGGGATTAAAGTACCCAATCAGCTTCTTCCAGCAATCACTGGATTGCACTTTAAAATAGGTTAATTCTGTTGTTATCTGCATAGCAATTTGGCTGCGATGCCGCACATGATCGTCCACATCAAGTAAACGGGCAATGATGAATTAAGAATTGTTAGACATACTCGGATAGCCCCATAAAATATGGTTGGGCTAGGTTCATAGAACTAAGTGCACTGTATTTCCCCAATATCTTTTTTGATTCTTGTTAGTGGCAATGATCCACAAACGAATAAAATATTAGGTGCCCAACTAAGTTATTTCTGTTTTTTTTTTATGAATATGCAACTTTATTGTAAAAAATTGTCACAAATGGGTCATTCAAAGTATTGCCCAACGCTAGCTACAACTTTTTCCCATTTTTCTGACTGAACTCAAATACCGTTACGGTGTTTTTTTTTTGAGGCTACCCTCGAATCAAGTCATTTTTTGATGTCTTCATATGAGCGGAACTGTTGATCAGCCAAATTATGTGCAATCGAACGGAACAAGTAATAATCGGACGGTGCAATATCTGGGGAATATGGACGGTGGGGTAGGACTTCCTTTTTGAGCGTTTCCTGATTGATTTTACCGAGTTTGGCAGCGTAATGTAAAGCGTTGACATGCTGTTGGATCACTTTTTCGTGCCTCTGTTCGTACTGTGGCCGTTTTTCGCGTAGTGCTCAGCTAAATCGCATCAATTGAAGTCGATACAGTTCCCCAGTGATAGTTTCGTTGGGTGTCAACAGTTCATAATAAATAACACCGGTCCCACCCACCCACCGTTCCAAATGGTCCCACCAAATACACAGCATAACCTTCGTAGCCGAAGACGTAAAAATACAACCGGGCAGTCCCCATTGACTTTCTTCTCTTTGAGTTTCCGTAATGAATCCATTTTTCATCACTCGTCACGATGTGGAAAAAAAACTTTTTCTTTCGCTGGAGCAATTGTTTATAGGCGAAAAAACGACGCTTAACGTCCCTTGGTTTCAAATCATAAGGAACCCAAGTTCCCTGTTTCTGAATAATTCCCAACGAATGCAATCGCTTGGAAATGTCTAGGCGGGTAACTCCTAGTGCTGAAGCAAGCTCTTCTTGCTTTTGGCACGGATCTTCATCCAATTCAGCGTCTTCGAATTATTTTGGCTTTCCTTCTGTGAAGTGACGGAACTAATCACGGCAAGTTGTTTCATTTAGAGCAGTATCTCCGTAAATTTCGTCTGTTGAAAGAAGAAAATCAATATTTCCCGCAAATGACGATAACTACATTTGGCATAAAATCAGACATTTTCACACAACCAAAAGTATATGACACCAAAACAAAATCACTTATTTGTCAAAACGGTTTGTTTACTATATGTCTAAGCTTGGTTCATGATGTTTTGGATATGTTAAAATCGACCATCACTTATTGCTGAAGCCATCTATTGATGACAACTAAGTTGCGCATCTAATAGTAAAAGTTGATGGTGTATTAACCATGGACTTTAATTTCCATCTCATACTTCTCAAAGATAATGAACTAGTAGGTGCTCTACTTACAGTGACGTCTTCTCGCCGGGACAAAATAAAACTACAAGACTCTTGAATTATCAATATGAAATTTCTGTTATTGAGAACTCTTACGAGATCACAGACCTATCCAAGATTTTAACAGAGGACACGATAAACTTTTAGGTGAAAGCACCTTCGTTACAAGTAACCATGGTCTTAAAATTTTAGCGGTTATGTGTTCAAGTCTTAAAAAAAAAAAAAACAAAATCCCAACAGGCGAAGATACGAGTAAGTATGCTTCTTTCATGACATTGAAAACTTCTTTGTTTTTTCTATGATCATTGTTTTTTTTTTGGGACATCGTGATAACTCTAGGCTCTCTAACATCCAAAAACGAAAGAAATAGTAGTGAACAGATCTACGAGCAGTAGTAGGATCATCCCAATCATTAGCATGCCTAATGCTGTCGGGGGGTAGAAATAGGAGATAAAGTAAGGGACGACGACCACCCAGATACCCGATCTAATTATTTAAAATATTTTCCACCATAAAAAATATTTAACGCTATATAGATACATACGTACGTATGCGTTTCACCACAGGTAGCTGGCGTTTTTTTAAATATCAACTCAATCCAATCTCAAATTAGTATCTATTTATCTAATCACCACTTCCAAGTCTCACGTTTTCTTCGAAGAATGCATGCAGTTGTTTCCTTAGGCGATACGTATCAAAACAGATAATTTAGATTTTCCATTACGCCCGCTGTTGGATAAATAAAATTAATTATCGGGAAAGGTTAGTAAATCCTAAAATTAAGTCAACCTAAACACTAGTAGAGCATGTCCCACTCTTGATTCGTTTTCACTCTAGCTCCTGAGCCGTCAACCTTTTTTACTACGTGCATTTAAATTAATTTTCTACTTTTTAATAGGCCGACATCCGGTGCCTAGTCTAGGATGCCCAAATCTGAAACAAATCTCTCAATGAAACGTTTCGAATTAATGATCGCTCCCATGCTAGTGATCTTACCTTTCACGAATTAATCACGTGTTGCGAGGGTTTTATATATCTTGAGGCCCCTGGAACATATGTCGACATAATTCGTAGATTTTTTTATCTAAACAATAAAACAAATTCGCTTCGCAGCATGAGATGTATTTATAAATTTATTTGATGGGCTGATGCGTTAAACTTTTGATGAAAAGACGTGTTAAACACAACCGTAGCTTGGGTCACGCATTTATGCGTATGCAACTACTCGTACAAATAGTTTTTGCTTTGTCTTGTTTTAAGTTATTTGTTTACAATTCTCGTTGATATAACGTGACGTTTTAGTTGTTGTATCTTATTGTACCAGATACTCAGGTACAAGTGAACTATTTGTGTTAGTAGAAATCGCTTAGCCATGACGGTTCTTGAGATTTTGTATCAGTTTTGCTCTTATGAGACAGATTTCTGATGGGCATTGCTAACCTGTGGGAAAAGAAGGTATAGAATTTCTCGATATATTACGAGCGTGTCCAAACGTCTTTGAAAGAATATACGTCAGACTTTGGAAACTTTGTTATTTTGTGCCAATAAAGCGCGACGTATTGTATATACATATATTAAAGTAAAGTGCAAAATATAAAAACTCAGATCGTAAAGCGTCAGATGTACCCACAAGGATAGCTTTAGATACTTTTAAATCTGAAGTGAACTGGATGGATTTTTTATTTTTTTTAAGAAACGTGTGTCGAATCAACACTGACCGTCTACATCTTTCAATGTTTTCATAATAGAGAAGGTCTTGCTGCTATGAGAAAGCGCACGTGAATATCTACTGCTACCGTAGGCAACCATGCTACTACATACTACAAAGTCCTGCCATAAATTCTGTTACAAATATAAAATGCTACAAACAAAAAAAAAAAAAAAAAGTGTAAACATATTGTATTCAAAACTATTTCATTTATTAGACCACAATTCACTCGAAATGTTTGTCTTTTGCTTGAATACTACTAGCTTCTAAACGGTGTGGCCATTGGGCTATAGTGGCACGTACAGTTGCCATAGAGATCGTGGATGCTACTCTGGTTAATGCTGTTTTAAGGCTTTCCAAAATTTTGTGGTAAGTCCTGCAGGCCATGTTCTATAATTCTGACCACCAATCATAATCCAGTGGATTCAGAT
Organism: Volucella inanis; assembly: GCA_907269105.1. NCBI lineage: Eukaryota > Metazoa > Arthropoda > Insecta > Diptera > Syrphidae > Volucella > Volucella inanis. The sequence continues at coordinate 127,654,752 of OU026157.1, read as the reverse complement.
CTAGACTCCCCGACGGTCAATCTTCTGCTGCTATAAAGCTAAGAATATTGACTCTGAACCACTCCTGCGTGGTTTTGGCTTTGTGCGCTAGAGCAGAGTCCTGTTGGAAGATCCATCTGTATCCATTGAAAAGGGTATTGGTCAAACTCTTTAGAACATCCTCTAGCACATCTTCTTAGTAAAACATTGAACTAGCCTTTACGCCTTTTTCACAGAAATGGAGGGATTTGACACCATGGTGAGGGACCCCCACCAAGCGGAAGCGGGATGATGTTCACGTTGAACCCTTGAAAAAACTAATATCGCTTCCTTAGATGAAGTGGCATAAATCTTGTCATTTTGTTTGTTGAAAACTTCTTATATGATCAAAATTTTCTCATCCGTAAATAGAATGTTTTCTTACTCCAGAAAATTCGTCGAAGCGAGCAATAGCCCGATAAACGAATATTCTGAGTGGTTTAAGCAACTCAAAAATTAGGCCAACAGTCTTTCCGCACTTATGCAACGCTATTACCGCAACTCGATTCTCTTTAATGCCTCACGATCAGTGCATGTGTTCTGAAAAAATTGTGTAACAGAGCTTATGGCAGGACTAGATACTCATCAGTAATAATGTTACAGAAAAGCTCATCTGCTTGCCACAAGAGATGTAAGTTATGTCACGAATACGTCAAGTCCGGTGCTGAACTTGACTATTGAAATTAGAAATTATTGAAAGCTTACGAGGTTTGTTCAAAAAGTAGGGTGACTTTATATTTTTACATATAAAAAATATTTATATATTCAAAAATGTTAATATTGTCCCTTTAAAGTAATCCTCCTCAGATATAATACACTTGTGCCAACGTTTTGTTCAATCCTTGAAGCACTTCTCATAAGCACCTTTTGGTATAGTCTTGAACTCTTTAGCGATGCCGTTTTTATTTCCTCAATCATTGCAAATCTCCGTCCTTTCATAGGTCTCTTCAGTTTTGGAAACAGAAAAAGGCCGCATGGGACCAATTATGACCCTTTTTAACAAGTCAGAATCATCACTGACATCGGTCAAGAGCTAATCAGCGATGCTCATGCGATGGTTCTTCTGATCAAAATTAAGAGATTTCGGAACAAACTTTGCTAACATACATCTCATGTCCAAAACAACCGAAAAAATTGATTGCATGACACGAGCCGACTGCTATGCCAACATCCTCAGCAACTTCTCTTATGGTAATTCGATGATTTTCTAAAACAACTTTCTTTACAGCTTCGACGTTATCATGTTTTGTTGATATTCTGTGGAGTCCAGAGCATGTTTCGTCATTGACATCTTCTGTGCCATCTTGGATGAACTTGTATCACTTGTAAACATTTGTTTTTGTACCAACATGTGTACCAACACAGCAAAAAAAAAGAAAACACCCAACTTTTTGAACACACCTTGTGCTGGGTCCGCGTTTTTTTGTCACTATGTGGTGTTGGTGTCCATTTATCTACATTTTTTGTGAAGACAGCTGTGTAATTCGTTGCTCATTTATACTGATTTGAATATGAGTGAAATATCTGAAGAAATACGCTATGTGATGCTTTTATTCTAAAAAAAGAGGGAAAAACGCAGCAAAAGCATGCCAAAAAATTTGTGCAGTTTACGGTGAAAATGTTGTGAGTGAACGCCGGACCCAGGAGTGGTTTGTTCGATTCCATTCCGGAAATTTCGATGTAAAAGATGCACCTCGCACTGGTTGGCCTGTCATTGAAAAAGTCGATGAAATTTTGCAACTGATGGAGCAAGACCGGTACGGAAGCTGTCTGGAGATAGTGGAGGCACTAAACATCAATCGTATGAATTTTTGGAATCATCTAAAACGAGCAGGCTACACAAAGAAGCTCGATGTTAATTAATTGGCCGAATAACTATCAATGAAACGCTGCTGAAACGTAACGAAATGGAACCATTTTTGAAGCGATTCATTACGGTCAATAAAAAATGGATTAAATACAAGAATATCCAATGCAAGCGATCATAGTCAAAGGCAGGTGGTCAACCACAAACGAATTCAAAGCCTGGATTGACGCTAAACGAGGTTATGTTGAGTGTTTGGTGGGATTAGGAAGGAATTGCCTATTGAGGTGTGTGACCGTGTTCTTTCTTCATTTTTTAGGGCTTCTCAATGAATATTTCTTTGTTCTATTTTTCCTTACTGTTTCAGAAGCACGATATCCTTCATTTCCGAGCTCTACAAAGAGGTCATAATTTGTAAAAAAGTTGCCAAAAAATACTTGATGAATTGTTGGATCAGTCCCTAGTTTCTGTGGCAAGGTTTTCACTACTCTTGATTCTAAAGGATCACTAGAAACTTCTAGAGTTTTTCTAGAGTAAAAATTTAAAAGTATAGCAATATTCTGTAGAACTTGCTGCTACCCAATTCTTATATCTCGATTGAATTGCTTAGCAGGATAATGATCAAAATATTTTACCATCGATTCATCAATTGAAATATTGTCGTGCATCACACCCCACTGAAGAAATTTATCCATTAGTATATCAACTAATGACCGAAATTTGAACATTTTGTCTTTGGTACATCGTCGTTATTCACAAAATTAAGATTCTTTTTGATATCCAAAAATCTCTGTCTTGGCGTTGACTTTGATACCATTTCAATATCTATAACGTCTTCGTCATAATCCGGATAATATCAATACGAGGGCTGTTTGATGAGTACTCAGATTGGAAGATAGGTGGCACTACCATCATTTCGTATAAACTCTTTTAGCTAGCCTGTCAAAATTTTTTTGACTTAGATTTGTTTTGACACTCATTTCAAAAGACCGTGTTAGTGTTTTTTGCGACCATGGAAAAAGATCGCTCCGTGATCCGATTTTTGTTTTTGAGTGGCAAAATATGCGAGGAAATCAAGCTCATTTTTGATATTGTGTTTGGGAGACTCATTCACCTTCCCGTATAACCGTTTATTATTGGTTCGCAGAGTTTCACCGTGGCCACAAGTTTGTTTTTGATTAACTGCGCCCAGGTGGTTCAAAATCGGTTACCACAAAGGAAACCGTGGCCTAAATCCATGATTTCGCATTGCCGGACCGCCGAGTGAAAATTTTCGATTTGGCTGAAATAGCAGGTATCTCAGCTGAATACGTTAGCTTTATTCTACACAAGATTTTGGGCGTTTGCTCACACTGTTTTTTGGGACGCGCGAGGTGTGATCCACGTTGACTATTTGGAGAAGAGAAAAACAATCACAGGAGCATACTACATCGATTTATTTTGTCAATTCAACGCCTGTTTGAGGAAAAAGTGACCACACGGTTCACACCTCCTTAGGCGCCACAGTCAAATTGCTCCCCAATCCTCCGTATTATGCGGATTTGGCTCCTTGCGACTTTTTTTTGCTTCCAAACTTTAAAAGATCGTTCGCTGGAAAGAAGTACGGGTCGAACGAAGAAGTCACCGCCGCGCCGCTGCGAAGGAGTATTTTGTAAGCCAACAAAAGTCATACTATATGGAGGGGTTAAAAAAGTTGCAGCACCACTGGGAAAAGTGTAGCCAGTTGAAGGGGGATTATATTGAAAAATGAATAGTCAAAACCTAAAAAAGTTGTCATTTCTAATCCGGGTAATCATCAAACAGCCTCCGTATGTCTATAAACCTTTTCAAATCAACAGAGTCTAGATGAAAAGTGCGCCTATTGGCTTATAACTTCTTCATCAAAATTTTCTTTTAAATATTTTTACTGCTGTGAGACCTTCGAGCTGTTCTTTTACCATTCTCTGTCTGTCTAGCACATCAGTTCTTTTTTTGGTTGTTGAAGTATATACTGATGAACACTTACGCTATAATGGCTGATTTGGTAGTTGAAGACGACTTCTCTTTACCTTTTCAGCCAATGGTTCACCATCGCTACTGCAATTATGGTCACTTTGAATAAAATCCTCGTTACATCTAAAATCCGTTATATTAACGGGCACGTCACGCTGCAAGGAGGCGGTAACCATGTCTTCGTAGACACCTTATTCTTCATCTGTCACGGTGCTAGGCTCTGGCGGTATAACCGCGAAGACATAGTCTCCTTCATTGTCACTATTTTCTAAAATGGTACGAACTGCTACTTGTAAGCCTTTGTAATAATTAGAAACGTTAAAAAGTTTCGAATTCATAATTACAAAAACCTGAAACAAAAAGTAGAATCGTTATTTGGGTTCGGCTGGTGTACCAACTAGGTACAGTACTGTTTCAAACATTATTTCTTCGCAAATAAATGCAAAACAGTTTATATTTTATAAAAATGTATATAAACTACAAAAAAAAAAAAAATACTTTGCTAACCTGTATAAACGGTTTTAATGTAAAGTTGGTATCCGCACAATGAGAGATTTTATAAATATACCCACTTTTACTGTTATTATTTCATTGCGCTATGTATCTATGTAATATCTTTAAAAAAATGATAACTAAACTACAGATACGCCAAATGCGTTAAGAACATATCAATTTTTTTTTTCATTTTCAGTATACTGTGTCCCTTAGAGTAAGGAATAAGATATGTAAAGACTTCGGCAAGGCGATTGTTAATATTGTAAAGAACTCTCATATATGTATCTGTCAATGCCGTTGATATGAAAATCTTTACACAACTTTACAATTTTTCTATATCCCTAGCTTTACAAGATGACTTTAATATTGTCTCAAAGTATATAAATGCCGAACTATTTCATGCTCTCGAAAGCTTTAAACAATTTCTAGCCGAAGCTTCTACATATCAACCCAATCATTAGATTCAGGTACCTCAAAGCATGACGTGGGTATTATTTGTGATACAAAACTCAATATCCCATATTGATTCCATAATTAACGAGGCTAACTCTGCCCTTCGTTTTGTTAAATGATTGTCTTAAGTCACAAGATGCCTTTACATTTCCTTTGTTGGGATACTTCTTGAGTATGCTACCAAATTATGGTTCCCGTATTATGAAAACCATATGTTACGTTTATAAGTTGTTCAACGGTGCCCCCATGGGCTACTACGTTTTACCATCCTATGCCGATGGACTCAAAAGGCTCGGAAATCCGTCGATATTGTCTTCATCCACTATGTCTTAATCAGCAACATTTACTGCCCAATACTGCTATCACTGCTTTTGTTTAAACTCTAATAAGTAACTTTTTATTCGACTCATTAATCACGACCCTCAGAAACGTCCTCAAATATCATCTCTCCCGTTCCTCAACTTTGCCATTATTTAGTATTAGTTTTAGTTTTAGGTCAGATTGTATTTTAATTAACAAAGTTTTTCAAAGTTGACATTAGATAGCGCCAAAAACTCCTCATGTTAAGACGACATACTTTGTGAGCATCATATTTAACATTTTTCCGCTCGTATTGTTACTTCTGTTCTTTAAGGACTGACATATCGTTACATCTAAGGAGTCAAGAAAAGAACTTGTGTCTAAATATAAGGGGTTGTGCGTGAAAGTAATTTCATTAAAACCTTCAATCGTAACACCCGTCTCGCTATGTATCCTAACCAGTATACCCTCAAGCCCACTTTTGGACGTACTCTGAAATATCGTGATTCGTTTATAAGCCGCTTATGGAATGCTCTATCGAGCTCTCTATTTCCTGGTCATTATAACTAGCAAACATCTAAGAACAATGTACAAAGGTACCTCTCTTTTCTTGCTTTCTTAATTTACTTCGCTCGCTCTGTGTACAAACATTTTAAGTGTACACAAATCCCTTGAGTGCGCATCAATTATAAAAAAAAAAATAAACAAGAACCGAACATGTTTTTAGTTAATTGCATCTAGTGGCGCGCCACCTAAAGTGAGGTTTTCCAAGCGTTGTCCCGCTTGGTTAGATTCGAAGACTTTGCGGGCCGGAGTATTGTTGTCCATTCGCTCCACATGTCCTAGGCATCTTAGGCGATTGACTAAGTCGATTTTGCTGTACAGCTCGTATAGTTCGTCGTTGAATCTTCTCCTCCAAAGCATGAGAGGACCGAATATTTTTCGACGGACTTGCTCTCGAAACAACCGACGATATCTTCATCCACTTTCGACAGCGCTAATGTTTCTGCGCCATAAAGTAGGACTATGATGATCGAGGTCTTATATAGAGTTTCTATAGTTCTTTAGGATATGGCCTTACTGCTCAATTGCCTTCTTGTCCGAAAGAAACAGCGTTTGGCATTGGCAGAATTCATAGCGGAGCCAAGATAGACAAAGCCCTTTACTACCTCAAACTTATAGATGCTGATTGTAACGTTTTGTCCAACTTGGCGATGTTTTGTGTCTTTTCTTGTTGACTGCATAACCTTGGTTTTGCCCTTATTTACGGCTAACCCATTTTGGCGAGGAGTTCTCCCAATATCATCCGCGTACGCTAGTAGTTGCGCAGACTTTTTAAAGGTTGTGTCTCCAGTGCACAATTCTTTCAAGTAAGATGTTAAAAAGTCAAATGACAGGGTGTAACCTTGTCTAAAACCTGTTTTGCCATCAACGATCTCGGTTAAGTTGTTACCGACCTTGACGAAGCAGCGAGCGTTCTCAATCTTCATTCTGCACAGGCAGAATTGTTTGGCAGGTAAAGCAAAACTAGACTTGGCCCATAGCTTGCATTTATAAATGCTGTTATATGTGCCCTCAAAATCGATCAAAAGATGGTGGATATCGATTTGGACTTCTTGGGTTTTTTCGAGAATCTGCCAGAGTGTGAAGATTTGGTTTATTGTAAACTTTCCTGGTCCGAAACCGCACTGATAGGGGCCAAGCAGGTTGTTGGTGAAGGGTTTAAGGCGTTCACACAATATAGCACATAAGATTTTGTATCCGTTTGAGGATACAACATAGTTGACGCAGTTAAGAGAGTCTTCTTGCTTGAGGATCGAACAAACTATGTTAAGGCTGCCACTTTGAAGAGTTTGGCAGCTAGGCCGTCCACTTCAGCAGTTTTTAATTTGGCTATCTTCACTTCATCCAGATCCACATCGTCCAGATTGAAAGGTTCATTCCGCTTGACAGCGGTATTTAGTTCGCCATCGCCGTTATACAGTCTACAGAAATGCTCTTTCCAAATCCTCAGCATCGACTGCGCCTCTACTAATTTGTTTCATTCTTCGACTCCACAGGCTTTACTTCGGGGTTCGTATCCGTGGCATGTTTGTTTTCTCGACTTACCTCGACTTCGCGCATCTTAAGTCCTCCTGTTCAGCACCGCTTTGTATTAAAATTTTTAGCTGTATGTGCTTGCCGACACTCGTCACTAAACCAGGGGTTTCGTTGTGGTGGCCGAGTGAAATCCAATGAATCGGAGACGACATTTCTGATAACTTTTTGGCAATGTTCCTACTGGTCTTTGATACTCGATACAGTATCTTAAGAGATTAAGGGAGACTCGATCGGAAAAGATTTTGGCGATCTCTTGCGTTTGTAGCCGTCCGACGTCAAACTTCCTCACAGTAGTAGCTTGTCTTTGTGAAGTTTGAGATATCCGCAACCGCTACAACAAGGTCATGAATTGAGTCGATGTTGACCTTTTCGAAAGTTCGGACATCCATAATACTGAATAAATACCTTGCGTCGATCGTAATCTAGTCAATCGGCTGGTTGACGGTTAATTGATCAGAAGTTGTCTAATTGCTATATACGGTAGTGTTTCGCCCCCCGATTAGCCTGAAACGTGCAGGCTATACTTTCCGACAGCACTACGAAAGATGTCCTTTCTTCCTAGCTTTCAGCTTATAGAAGCTATTTTTGGTGTTATCATCTTTTTTCTCTGTGGGGGTGTGCGAGCATATAAAGCGAGGTTGGCAACTTATGCTTAATACGGATTGTTACGAAGCGCCTGTTAATTGCCGTAAACTCAAGATTGCTTGGCTTAGTCTGCTTCTGGCATCCGATCCGCATCCAAATAGGCCGTCAGTAATAATCGCCGTAGTAGATGTCTCAGGTTTTTATCCTTTTTACGTTCGGCCCATCGCATTTCCTGGATGACGGTAACATTTGATTTATAGCAGTCCAGGGTCTTCGCTATTCGTTCGGCTGTACGTGGCCTATTAAAGGACTTAACAATTCATGTCAAGATCCGAAGTTAGGTTGTAGTTTCTTCTTAACTTGGCTTTTTTTCATGGTAGGTTAGTTACTTGGCAGCATAACCCTAAACAAGAACGTCCAGTTCCATTAAAGATATCTCTAGAACGAGAGCTCCCGTTCGGAGATGTGAGTGCTGATCCGCCACCATATCTTGTCGAAATCCTTGACTTAGTCTCGGAAATTCTTATTGGCCTGAGCTCCAAATATGTTGGAGTAGCTCGAATAAGTTCTTGTTTGCTTTATTCCGAAATATTATTTCACCACTGATTCCATTTGGTGAATTCATTCGTTTCACCGTTTATAGTTCTGCTATTTTTGTCTGCTGTACAGCACTAGCGCTTGTAAGTTTGGCAAGTCGGGTCCGGATGGAGATCGACCAGTACCCGATGGTTTCCACTTTGAGGTAAAATAAGCACAATTGATGTGTAGAAACAGGTTCCACGCTGAGTATCGTCAGGTTGACATCTTTCAGTGCACATCCTATCGCTACAGCAACCACACTTTAACTAGGTTTCAAAATGAAATGGATACCTAACCTTAAATCCCGGCTCCGATCTGATTTGTAGAAACATCCTTAATATTCAAAGGCAAAGAGTTTGTTACTCCCTGCGTCACAAAAAGATGAAATTATGACTGAGATTTTTATTTAGATAGATTTAGGCTAGCGAAAATTTCATCTTATTCCATCTCTTCTTCTTCTATTTAGCATCCTCGCTTTGATCTGTTGCGCCAGGTAATCATTATACTGCTCATACCTGCAGAGCCTCTGCCAAATTACAAAGGCTACGACTTGTCAACGGGGTTGAGCAAAGCTGCTCGTATGCAAAAGAACATCAGAGTCAGTCAGAGTCACCGGTCAGTCGATACAAGGGATCTATAGGAGGTGTCAGAGGTTTAATTCTGTAGCATGGTCTGACTTGTTAAAGGTAGGCCCCTTGTGGATCGTCATGGTGCCCGTGGCTTAAACCTAAAGCCGCAGGGAGGATTTTCCGACTGTGTTGATAAACCTAAAAATGTAGCAAATACCTTCTGATTAAAAAGTATCTGGACTTCTTCAATATAACGGAAACGGTTCAATTATTTATTTATATTCATTTTATTCCCTTCAAAATTATCTCCATTGCAAGCAATACACATATTCTAATGCTTTCTTAAATGTTCAAAACACGTTTCATAGGCCGATTTTGAAATTGCCTTCAGCTGCTTCTGCGAATTCTCTTTATCACCTTAATGGTCGAAAAACACTTTCCGCGAAGTAGTACCTTGAATGGAAAAAGGAGCCATGTCAGTTTAATACGGAGCTTTCGGAACGGTATAAACGTTATTTTTGATCAAATAGTCGCATAAAAGATTCTCAAATTCAAATCAAAAAATTCAGCACTCTCGGCACAAGCCGTGCTTCAACTTATCTCATGCCAAAAACATCGTGCACAAGGCTCTGCGCCGATCCGAACGATCGAGCCTGATGCGCACACGACAATCTGCGAGAACAAATTTCCTTGTATAGATGGACAACCGGAAAGAGGTAGATCATCAACCAGAGTACGGCCCACTTTAAATTCTTTCTACCACTCGTACCATGGCGGAGGTTTTAGGTAGGCCTCACCCTCGACCAAATGAGAAGTCCAGGCCACACGATGAATTCGATTTTGTACTGGTCTGAATGAAGTTTCCCTTGACGATCAAAAGATGCGTTCTGCTCATACTTTTAAGAACTTTGGAATTTTCGAACAACTATTTCGTTCATCAACCTTTTCACTACGAAAACGCAATATCCGAAAAGTAAAGATTAAGAACTGGCACCTGTTTCATTTCATTCGCCATGTCAGTTTAATACGGAGCTTGCGGAACGGTATAAACGTTATTTTGATCAAATAGTCGCATAAAAGATTCTCAAATTCAAATCAAAAAATTCAGCACTCTCAGCACAAGCCGTGATTCAACTTATCTCATGCCAAAAACATCGTGCACAACGCTCTGCGCCGATCCGAACGAGACACCAAGATCGGCTGCTATCTGCCTGATGCTCACACGACGATCTGTGAGGACAATTTTCTTTGTATTTTCGATGTAAATATCAGTCATACTGATAGATGGACGATCGGAACGAGGTAGATCATCAACCAGAGTACGGCCCACTTTAAACTCTTTATACCACTCGTACCATGGCGGAGGTTTTAGGTAGGCCTCATCCAGCCCACATGATGAATTCGAATTTGTAATGGTCTGAATGAAGTTTCCCTTGATGATCAAAAGATCGAGGATGGGAACCTTGATGGACTTAAACTAACCATGGCAGCTTCCCACGTTAATACCTAGATGCGTTCTGCTCATACTTTTAAAAACTTTGGAATTTTCGAACAACTATTTCGTTCCTCAACCTTTTCACTACGACAACGCAATATCCGAAAAGTAAAGATTAAGAACTGGCACCTGTTTCATTTCATTCGCAATGTCAGTTTAATACGGAGCTTGCGGAACGGTATAAACGTTATTTTGATCAAATAGTCGCATAAAAGATTCTCAAATTCAAATCAAAAATTTCAGCACTCTCGGCACAAGCCGTGCTTCAACTTATCTCATGCCAAAAACATCGTGCACAACGCTCTGCGCCGATCCGAACGAGACACCAAGATCGGCTGCTATCTGCCTGATGCTCACACGACGATCTGCGAGGACAATTTTCTTTGTATTTTCGATGTAAATATCAGTCATACTGATAGATGGACGACCGGAACGAGGTAGATCATCAACCAGAGTACGGCCCACTTTAAACTCTTTATACCACTCGTACCATGGCGGAGGTTTTAGGTAGGCCTCATCCTCGACCAAAGCAGAAGTCCAGCCCACATGATGAATTCGAATTTGTAATGGTCTTAATGAAGTTTCCCTTGACGATCAAAAGATCGAGGATGGGAACCTCGATGGACTTAAGCTAACCATGGCAGCTTCCCACGTTAATACCTAGATGCGTTCTGCTCATACTTTTAAGAACTTTGGAATTTTCGAACAACTATTTCGTTCACTATCCTTAAAGTAAAGATTAAGAACTGGCACCTGTTTCATTTCGCAAACCCGAAAATAGAACTTTTTCCAGCTTCTAGATGCAAGTGTTCCAATAGCATGTGTATGGTAATTACAAATCTGAATTGTTTTTTTTTTTTCCTTCCCTTGATGCTCTATTGAAAATCTAATAAAATGAATTGCCGGTTGGCACTGCAGAATGCAGATTCAAAAATTTGTATACACAACTTCCTCTCCTGTTTTTACGCTCATTACACAAAGAACACGCAAATTATGATAATTTTTTGTTTCAGCTCCATATCGTTATGTGCGATGGCATCGGGACGATGTGCCATTAGTCGACTCCCGTCATCCAGAAAGCCCTATACCGGAACGCATTCACCTATGGTCGAACGGAAGCCTGCAAGTGTCTAATGTGCAAGCGGAAGACACGGGTGAATACTATTGCGAAATAATGGCCAACACTGGTCATGCTGTGCAGATTCACGCAATTGAAGTTCAGTTTCCCCCCTCGTTAATTTCGGAACCAAGTGGATATTTGGAAATGCCGGTTGGTTCTATATTCGAGATTGTTTGCGAAGCTAGAGGTATTCCAGTGCCTGTCATCACCTGGAGACATAGTGGTGTTATGATACAGAATTATAATGTTGGCAATCGTCAGAATCATGTGATTGAAGTTAAGTCTCGCAATATCTCTGGTCCCATCGAGTGTGTGGCAATCAACGGTGTTGGTGAAGCTGCAGTTGCTGGTGTCCACTTGAATGTTCTATGTAAGTATCTGTGTTTACATTTGTGTAAATAAATTCTATAATTCTTTTTTATACTTCTGATTGTGTTTTACAGTTAGCCCGGAAGTTCTAGCAATACATCCAGTGGTTCACACGAAAATCAACATGCGTGCCCATCTCGAGTGTCTTGTGGAATCGGCACCAGCAGCTACGGTCCATTGGTTCCACCATGGAGTACCAGTTGCAACCGACTCCAGAATTGCACGTCATGACAGTGAATTAGAATCGAATCGTTCTCTAGCACACTACTACACTGAGTCAAAGCATATACTGATCATCAAGAAGGTTAAAGATTCCGATTTGGGAGTATACGAGTGTCGGGCTGAGAACAAGATCGGTTTCAAGGGGGTTGCAGTCGATCTGACAGGCCGACCCATGCCATGTGTTTTCAAAATCAATCGTGCAGAGCATAGTCCAACATCCCACAACATAATCTGGCGGACAGAGAGTCAGTCGCCAATCATAGAATACAAGTTGAAATTCCGACAGATCCCATCGGGTAAGTTGAAGTGATTTATGAACTCCGATGACTGATGGTTGTGGGTGAGCTCTTCTATATATTTTTTTTTAATTTTTTATTTCTAGGAAATGTGACACCACAGAATCGACCGCTTAGTAGTGTCGAATGGACGGAGCTTACAATTCCAGCCGAGCCATCAGAGGGTAAGTGGAAGTTGAACTTGGGGTAGAGAATATTGCCAAACCATATTTTAAAATTTATTGCCGAAATTAGTTGGGCAATGAAATGCTAATGGGCCTGAAAATTCTGTCAATCATTTAAGCAGTTAATGACTTGCTGTTAATAGCTTGAAGTCTAGTTGATCTTTCTGGTGTTTGAAATACATGTGAATGTCTAATCCAGCCAAAGGAAAGACACTCGTATGTTTCATATTTTGATGCTTGTGAGAGAGGCTTTTTCTCCAAGATGATGATATGAAAGTTTTATACAATATTTCCTTGGTTCTTGTATGTTCATAGAAGAAGCGATAACTTTGAGAGAATGTTAATAAAACATGTCGTATGTTAGACACCCTTTCCCGATGGCACATTAACTTCGTTTTACCTGCGTTTATAGCCAAATCCTTTTGAGCCTACGCTTCAATCCATGTAAATTTATTACTCGCATTTTACTACTTCCTCACTTGATTTGTTTGGGAAGTTCTTAAATTTACCTTCTAGAAATTTTCATTTATCAACAAAGATTCTCCATTCATCATCGATCATGTTCACAATTGCGATGACAAGGCTGTTTTCCACTATGGAACTTCTCATGAAGTGACCGACACCACTTAGGCGATTCCGCCGGAACTAAGTATCCACCCTGGATTGATGAACCAGTGTTTTAGATTATATTTTCAAATGAGGAGACATAGTAAATATCGAGTAAGTACATAGCAATATCGGCAGCCTTCCGCTTTCATTTATTTGTAAAATTAGAACTAAGCTCTTGTGATCTCGTTACTGAGAGATGTTCTTTGCTGACATCATATCTTTTCTGATTTTTGTTTATTCGCTTGAGAGTGCTGCTCGATTCTAGGACCGAGAGGGCTCTTTTGCCTTGTTGTTCACATCTAGTATTCTTTTTCACTAGAGGCGCCGCTTACTCAGATCCTCAAAAGTGAGGACGACTTGAGGAAACTCTCCCGTATGTCAGGTCTAGCTTTCAACCTACATCCCCTGTCCATGTGCTACCTAAATATAATATACTTTAAACTTACCCTTCCTGTGTTTTGACCTTCCAAAACAGGCACCTTACCTTATGGTCGACCACGACCAATAATCGTGGCCATATATTTTAGAGGTCCGCCTCAGATGAACAAACATCTTCTTTCATGAATTATAAACCGAACATCTCTCTAAAATAGCGCGCTCTCAATGGTTTAAAGTACGCTTAAAATGTTTGCACATAGCGCAGGCGAAGGCAAGTTGGGAAAGAAAAAAAGAGAGATACCGATGTACATTGGTTTTGAATGTTTGAAGATTACAATGACTATGAAATGTAGAGCTCGGAAGGGTATTCCACAAGCGAGTTGCTCGTTTTAGAGCAAAATTACGATATTTCAGAGTATGTTTCGGACATACTTGAGCTTGAACTTAAGGGTATACTGATAAAAGTTTGATGGGATGGAATGCTACTGGCGATTTCGATTTCAATTTCCACTGGTGGTGGAAATAGCGATAAGACAGAGTGGGATACGAAATATTACGGTGGTGTTCGAGGGTGTCTAATGTCTGAGTGATATTAGTTTCTCTTATTGGCTTTATCGCTCGGAGGTGAAAATTATCTAGTAAGTACAGAGATGTTTTGGGCGCAATCGACCAGGCATTATACTTCTTAAGAATACTTAAGAGGCTTAAGAACTGGAAACTTCAAGAAAGGGGAGAAGCTTAAATGTCGTGAGAGCAACTGATCATGTCGTTAAAAATAATTGTTTTGCCTTTAATACTGATCACAAAGGTCATCAATATGGTCCATTTCGGACATATAATCGGGTCGAGATTTAGGAATGAGCAATGCAGCTTTGATTCTATATTCTTGTTTGCGCTTAATCTCTCTTTAAGAATTTATGATTTTTGGTTTATTTTATTTCTGCAATAATGCTCTTACATATTTTATACACAACTTGCTGAAGCAATGTTTGGGTAAATAGTTCTAACTGAACAGCTTTTTAGGTTTTGCTTTTAATCTTCGTATTTTCCTTCCGTTCAATCTTGTTCACGGTTGGTTTCGTTTCTACAGTTTAAAATCTAATCCAGCTCCAGATACAATCTTCTGGGTTTGAGGTCAGCTCTCTGGTGCAAGTCCTCTCAATTAATGACCTCGGAGAAAAATGGTTCCCAGCAAACGTTAACAATCCACGTGCATCCGAACAATTAACAGCGGCCCTTGAGAACTATCACGCGGGTATATATCGCGGCGAGCGTATTATGACAATCTGCATCAATCCTGAATTCACTCACATAAGCCTAATATGCGCCCATGCTCCTACGGAAGACAAGGGCGACATCACCAAAGAATGTTATAGTACTATGAGCTCCTCAATAAGACATATAAGCAGTGTCCAAGTATGAAGTTACAATCATACTAGGCGACTTTAAAGCCAGGATAGGAAACTAGAACTTCTTTGGTAGGACAGTTGGTAGGCAAAACCTACACGGCTTAAGGCTTATTGACTTTCCGTGGAACGAAATATCACTATATATCAAGTATACGGTTTCCTCATATCAATATACACAGGGCGTCATGGCGGTCTCCGGATCATCAAATCCTAAATCAAATTGAAATTTTTGCGATAGCCGTAAGGCATACCTCCAGTATTCTGGATGTTCAAATATTCAACATTGACTCGGATCACCACCTTGTTGCAGTCAAGGTGCGAATGCGGATTTCTCAAGCGCCACAACGAAGATATGTACAATATAATGAGAAGATATAACGTATAGAAACTTCAATCGCAAGAGACTTCTAAAATCTTCGTAGAACGCGTATGCCAAAATCTCTCAACAACTCTTATGCCACTACCAGAAAATCCCTGGTTCGATGAAGAACGCTGGCAAGCATACATATTCAAATACAGCAAAACAAGAAATCTACAAAGCGCCGGTGTAACGAAGGACGGGAGCTGCTCGTGAGCTCTTCTCTTCTCCAGAAAAACGAAAAGAGCACGAGAAGCGCGATTGAAGATTTTGAGAGATTGTACTCCAGGAATAAGGAACGGAAGTTTTACCAATAGGTAAGAAGGACGTATAGAGGGAAGAAGACCCGTATAGAGCCGTATAGCCTGTAGAGATGTGCTAAAAATATCGAAAAACTTTTTCGAAAGTCGTCAGATAGAATCGACTATTCAACTTAAACGATAATAGAAAAAACTTCCAACCACCTTACTAGAACCAAGTAAGGATAGCAATATCTAAGCTAAAATCCAACAAATCAGCTGGATCTGACGACCTACCGGTCGAGGTATTAAAAGCTGCTAGAAATGACTTTATGGAGGTCATAAGCCAAGTCATTTCTCTAAGCTGATCAGAAGAGTATATGCCCGATGAATGAATATTAGCACAGTATGCCCAATCCCCACAAAATAAGAGCCCCTCAACTGTGCTAACTTTAAAGGTATAAGTCTCCACAATATCGGATACAAGACCTTATCTGCCATAATATGTAAACATCTGAAACCCTTCGCCAACATCGCCAACATTTAGGTCCTTTTGTTTAGAATGTCTGACCACGGAAGAACACAAGTCCTCCAGTCCCCATTCATCCAATTAAGGAATGCTAATTTCATAGATTATGGCTCTGTAGCGCTCATCATCCAC
This sequence comes from Volucella inanis, assembly GCA_907269105.1. NCBI lineage: Eukaryota > Metazoa > Arthropoda > Insecta > Diptera > Syrphidae > Volucella > Volucella inanis. Next base: position 127,638,537 of record OU026157.1, on the reverse strand, counting down.
AGTGACCGTGTCCTTAATAAATAAAAAAACTCCTCTAGAGTAATCAGCACAATATGCAGTGACGTTGAGTAGATGCAATGGTTCTTCGTGCATTAATCAGCGCCCCAGAAGCGCAATAGGCCTCGCCAACACTTCAAAATCATTGACAATTGTCCTTCAAAAATATCGTGACGATTATTCCGCGTTCTTCAGGATTATAGCGTTCCATTGCTTATTCACACAAATTCTAATTTTGTTTGATTCACAAATGTCAGAACTGAATTGATATTGGACGCAATTTGTACAAAATGACGATTGAGAACCCTCGCTGTCCCATCAAAATCGGTAACGACTTAACCGAGACCTTTGATTACAAAAATGGTTTTAGACAAGATGACGCGCTGTCATCTGACTTCTTTAACGTCACAGTCACGCCGATGATATCGACTTAATTGAAAAGGGAAAGCTGTAAATAAGGAAAAAACCAAGTATATGCTATTAACAAGGGACCCATAACATTTACAAATTGAACAGAAAGGTAAAATAGACAAAAATAATTTAGAGGTAGTAAAGGACCTTGTCTACCTTGGCTTTGTTTTGAATCTGCCAACAACACCTTAGCAGAAATAAAACGAAGAATCGCTCTTGCCAATCTTGGCAATTGACTAGTATGATCCTTTCCGGATCATACCAGTTCTACTATCCATGCAGCAGCATGGATCGAAAGCGGATAAAAACATCCTCAGTAGTTTCGAGAGAAAAATCTTTCGAAAAATATCAGTTCCAGTTGCGTTGACGGGCTTTGGAGAAGAAATCAGAGTGGGCAACTGGATGCAGTTAGCTAAAAACCGGACTAACTGGAGAGGCTTGTTAGTTGAGGCCCAGGTTCACCACGACCTGTAAGTAAGTAATTAAATATTTTCTCCTCCTAAGAAAGTCTTGCTTCTTGACTTCCAAAAGACATCTTTTAGATGATCTTGCTGTCATATTGCCTGAAATTCATTCATTGGGATTTCTTACGTCATTGTGTTAAAATTCATTTATCCCGGGATTCACCATACCACATTAGACATCAAAAATCTTGTCGACTTAGAGTCCAATCATCTCAGGTTTTCTTCCCAACGGTTTTAGAATCAAGGTTTTGAGTTCTAGTTTCTAACATTTTCCCGTTTTAACTTCTTTGTCGAATAAACGAAATTTTCTGATCTAGCTGTGAGCAATTATGTATATTTTCAACTGGTAAGAGCATTCTACTGTTCTTAGTTTGATTTTAAAAAAAAATTCATTTATCGTTATTTGGTTCTCTGTTGGTTTTAAAAAAAAAAAAAACTTCCCATTTTTGAGATTTTAAAATTTCCCCCTTTTCTTCTACAGGTCCAATTCATACTACATCTTACAACCTCCGTGGACTACAACCAGCTAGTGTATACGATTTTGCTGTCTTGGCTCGAAACCGCTTCGGATGGAGTGACAACAGTAAGGTTATAAGATTCACTACTGGCGGTGAAGGTACTAGCTTAATGGGATATTATTAACTTTGCCATTAACTAATTTCCCTTGTTGTCTTATTCTTCAGTTGAAGTACCAAACTACTCAACAGAGTCCGATATTCAGTATGACGAAGAAGAACAAATCTCCGAAGAGGAAGACTTCTTGAACGAGATTACGCAGAGTTCACACGCCTACATCGCGCAAACGGTCGTTTATTCGAATGCAAGTCGAACCAGTTTATTTTCATTCCTGAATGTCCTCGTGCTTGGGCTGATTCTCTTGCTACAACTATGCATAAACAAATAAAGATACATTTACCATTTCCATATTTTATTTAACAAGAAACTTAAGTACTCAGCAAATCAATTCATTCGTCAATTGTGGGGCAATTAGCGGAGCGCTTTTTGATACCAAAAGCGGAATAGGCTCTGACTATCACTGTAAGCATAATCCAAACTGATTGACTGTTTGAAGAGTTGCCAAATTGAGTTCAAATTAGGGGTAATAAAGATATAATTAACTTTGAATCAGACTTGTACAACATACGACTAAATACGACAAATGACAAGCACGCATCGTGTCGGCGTTGGTTATGGAATAGAGTGATGAACTCACACGTTGAGCATTTTTAGGTTTGCAGTTTAGTGCCCGTTTCACTGGGTGAGATTCCTAATTATGATATGCCGTTTAGCAAATTTAAAACTATCTGACCGGAATAAAAATAACCAGATAATGAAGATTGGTATTTTTTTTTTTTTTTTTGTATTTGGACCCACCCATTGACTAGATCGGGGTCGTTGTTCATAATTAAATATTTTTCTTCACCAATTTATTAATGCAGACGGTACCGAAAATTATTCGAAATTATTCAAGTTCAACATTCTGAACTTCGGAGGCATTAAAAAAAACCGCAGTGGCACGTTTATAAACCAAACATTCCCCGTACAATAAGCATACGCACATATCACATTTTTCAATTTTCCGATTACAGAAATATGAAGTTATATTTCGAGTTTTTCAGGTTCCTGGTTTTCCATGTGTCGGAGATTGTTGCCGATGCAGATGCCGAAACGAAGCCGTCTGCTGAAAATTTCTGGTAAATATCCAAATGTCATACAGGGCACCTACGTGTGCCATGTTCTTGCTATGCGATTTTGGATTTAGTTGAAAACTTGATTTCCCGGTAAAATTAGGAATTGTCTATAATGAAGATATGAATTCTGGACATGTGTTGACTTTAAGCTTAACTTTAATAGTTTTTTCGTTAAGAACTTAATAGACAGAAGAACATTTCCATTTCTATGTATCCTCCAAACATGGAACATGATGCTTTCCATGACAGCATCTACTACCATGATCAATAGTTACGTAGCCAAGAGTACATCTATCTCTGTGTCTGTTGGCGATTTTTGACAATTTTAGAAATGGATTTAAATTTGCAACGGATTTAATGGTGCGCGAACGTTGGTAATATTGGAAAATTGTTTCGGCAACGATTCTCTAAAGAAAACAGTCGTTTACCAGTGGCACGAGCGGTTCAAAAATGGTCATGATGAACGCAGTGGCCGACCATCTACATCGAAAACCGACGAAAACATTGATGAAGTAAAAGAAATGTTGGTCAATAACCGCAAATTAATTACCAGAGAGATAGCGGAGGACTTGAACGTTGCCTATTGATCCGTTTAAGACATTTTGGTTAATGATTTGGGTTTCCGTCGTGTAGCAGCAAAGTTGGTGCCAAAAGACGTCAATTTCATGCAAAGAAGAGACCGTGTTGATGTCGCAAAAGAGATGATGTGCGAAGCTGAATCCGATCATTCATCTAAATGATCATTACTGGAGACGAGACGTGGGCTTATGAGTACGACACGCAATCCAGACATCAGGCAAGTGAATGGCGTTCACCAAATGAACCGAGACCAAAAAACCACGTTGTTTTCAGTCAAAAAAGGAGGCAATGCTCACGGATTTCATGAATTAAAACGGTGTAGTGCATCATGAATTTTTGCCAGAAGGCCAGACAGTAAACAAAAAGTATTATTTGTGCATTATGACACGTTTGCGTGAAGCAATTCGCCGAAAGAGACCAGAATTGTGGGCAGAAAACTCGTAGATTTTGCACCATGATAACTCGCCGTCGCACAGTGTCATCATAATTTGTAATTTTATGACGAAAAATGCAACAAATACCATCCAACAGTCAACGAATTCACCTGATTTGGCTCCCTGTGACTACTTTCTGTTTAATCGAGTTAAAAAATCACTACCGGAAACGCGTTTCGGCAGCTGAGAGAAATTAATGGAAAATCGCAGGAAGCACTGATGGACATACCGAAACTTGAATATAAAAAATGCTTCGAGGATTGAATCAAGCGCTGCCATAAGTGTGTTGCAGTCGATGGGGATTACTTTAAAATTGACAATATAGATTTAGATGAATAAACTTGTATTTTTAATACAAGCGATTCGCCGAAAAAGACCAGAATTGTGGGCAGAAAACTCGTGGATTTCGACCATGATAATGCACGGTCGGACAGTGCGTAATTTTTCGTAATTTTTTGTCGAAAAATGCAACAAATACCTTCCAACAGCCACTGAATTCACCTGATTTGGCTTCCTGTGACTTCTTTCTTTACAATCGAGTTAAAAAACCACAAAGGGGAACGCGTTTTAACAGCCGAGAGGAAGTAATGGAAAAATATTAGGAAGCACTGATGGACATACCGAAAACCGAGGATTGGATCAAGCGCTGGCAGTGTTGCAGTGGATGGGGATTACTTTGAAGTGGACAATATAGATTTAAATGAATAAACTTGTATTTTTAATTTTCTAAATAAATTCCGAAATTTTTTTGATCAAGATAGTATACAGTAATTAAATAGCAGTGGAGATAGATCGTATTGCTGATGTATATTACTCCTGCAAATGTGTTGATTGTTCAGGGTCACCCATTTTGTAGTTTCGAAAGTAAATTTAATTAAAACACATTTAAGATCTAGCTTTTAAAAACTCATTAAAATTTCATCCATGTGGGTTTTTGCAGGACTTGATTCTGAAAAGATAATTTTCGATTACTTTCGACATCTGGCAATAACTCGATCATAACTTGACGAATATTCATTTCGTCATTCATTGTGTCCATTAGCACGGTCTTTTGTGCAGCCTCTCAAAAAGGAATCCAACAGCGACAAATCACACGATCTTGGAGGCCAGTACACATCACCAAAAACGCGAAATAACTCGTCCAGTAAATTTTTCTTGCAATAAAGCCAAAACGGGTCGTGTTGTGTGAGATGTGGCACCGTCGTGTTGAAACTATATGTCTTCCACACCCATATCTTAAGGGCAACATTAAATTCGTTTGCTATTTGGCTATAACAATGAGAATTGACTGTGACAGTTGCACCTTCCTCATTTTTGAAAAAATATAGACCAATGACACCATGCGATGACTTTTTGAAGATGCATTGGTCTTTCGACATTTAATGTGGATTTTCACTTCCCTATTTGCGACAATTTTGTTTTCTAAAGTATCCCCCGAGTGGGAAATGAGCCTCATTGCTAAAGAAAATGTTGGCCATCCAAACGCTGATGTTGAAGCACCCAATCGGCGTATATTCTACGCATTGCTTGATCAGCGGGCTTCAATTCTTGAGTCAGTTGAACTTTATAGGGGTGCAAATCTGCTGTGAAATCGATTTGGACCTTCTTTAACACTTTAAATATCGGCAGTCATATAGACTAATATAGAGCAGAACTATGTAAGAGAAAGCTCTGTGTTTTAAAACCACCTGTACTTTTATATCTATTACTAACCTTATGTAAATAATCCGACATAAATAAAACTGATTGGGTATGCACATTAGCGGTAGTACACATGAGACATTGTACTCGTATGTTGTATGGTTTCCATAAAGTCAATAAAGAGCTGTATGCTGGAAAGACTTAATTGAAGTTTTTGGAGAGTTCACAGTAACAGTTCGAACATGTCAAAGATGTTTTTTTTTAAATTTGAAGTTCATCGGACAACTGCGTTGGATCGTATCAAAATGCTTATTTTTGTGTCAAAACATTTTAAATGGGAAACACACAAATTAAGCGAGCAACAATGTAATGAACATTATTTCTATGTGCCCGTCCAAAATATGAGACATTTTGGAACCGCTTGGTCACTGGAGGTGAAAAGTAGATAGCATATAAAAATCTTGTAAGAAAAATATCGTACTCATTGTGCATCAGAAAAAAACTAATTTTCTTAGTCACTTCACGGCAAAAATGAGATGACAGACACAATTTCGTATTCTCACAGTCTTTTTTAGTGAACTCTGTCACACTAAATGAGATCACTCACTTTTTGTAACAACCCTGGATATTCTGTTAGTCACTTTTCATGGCATACAGCGCGGACGAAGGAAAAGGGAGGAAAGAAAGATAGGTACCGATGTACGTTGGTCTTAAATGCCCGAATATTACAATGACTGTCGATTTCTATGGAGCACTGGTAGTGCTCAAAGTGAAACACGAAATATTTCGTCGTTGTTCAAGGGTGTTCATTGATTGAGTGATATTTGAATAATTTATGAGTTTTATCGCATAGCAGGTGCAAAGATGTTTTAGGAGCACTTGACCATTGTACACTAGTTTTGAGCGGATGATTTCCTTATATATTGAGGCCAGATTAGAGGGGGTGAAATATTTCTTACATCGCTTTCATTCTAACGTTGGTTGTCAATGACACACATACCGAGAATGAAAAGTTTTTCGGTTTTGATAATGCAAGTCATGGATAAAGGTTGTGTATTTAGATTTCGCTTTACCGGAAGCAGACAGCATTGTGCCTTAGAAGCATTAAATTCCACTCAGCATTAACAAGCTGCTGTTTCTGTTCTATAACCGAAGAGCAGCGACGTGAGTCCGGGAACGATGATGAAAAGCAGAGAGTACTATTTTTAGCAAAGGAATATATGGTTTTTAATTTCTTACCCTGATAAGTACAATGTGCTTTCCCCTCTAGGCTCGTCGGACCATTGTGTCATATCAGCTAGTCTCTCGTACAACCACCACACAGTTAGAGAAAAGATTCCTAAAAGAATCGTATGGCAATACGAGAAAGCCAATTGGAGTGGAGTGAACAGCTTCTTTAGGAATTCTAATTGGTCATTATGTTTCCTCGCTGTAAAGAGGCTGTCAGGGTTAGAGAAATATTCTTTCGGTCTTTTAAGACCAACCCGACAGAGGAAAACCGAAAAAAGTTTAAACGAGCCAGGAATGACTGAAACGTCTTTCTTAAACGTGTAAAATTCCAATACAACCAAAAACTAGACATTCTATCTGTCAGCTCTTAAGACAAGGCTAATCTGCTAACTGCACACTTTGCGACCAGCTCAACACTTTCAGATTGTGATTTGTCTCCTCTTACACTTGAGTACGTCGAATCTTCAATGGGACGAATCCACTTTCGCATTCGTGTAGTAGCAAGAGTACTTAAATATCTCAAAATACATATGGTAAATCCGCTGGTCTAAATGGTACAATATATTTCCTCTTTACTACTCTTTACGACTCTTTCCGAGCAGATGGAAAACAGCATTTGTCCAGCCGGTCCCCAAAAAAGGCGAATCTTTTTCTTTCTCCTCCTACAGACCCATTGCAAATCGTCAGCTCGTGAAATATCTCGAAACACGAAAACTTCTCGATGACCGGCATGACCGCTAGCATGTCTCACCGAAAAGTGGAACCAAAGCGTACATCAATCTAACGGAAGCAAGATAGTTGCACTTGATATTTCTAAGACATTTAACAGAGTTTGGCGTCAGGCTCTTTTACCAAAAATGCGAATCATACATGTGGTATGTATTTTGAGTACTTTTTTGATCAATATCCCTGATGTCGCGACTCCCTACCGCTCTACTGAACCGGAGACACTCTGCACTGCGATATGCGACGTCTCTGTCGTAGTCAAGCCGCCTGTCCGCAGCTGTTCGAGCGACGCTATTCTGTTCTGGATCAGACCTTTCATGTCGAAGTAGGGGAACTCTTCTGGAGGAATAAAGTCATCAAAGCGCACTTTCTCATGATACCTATAACTGGGGTTAGGATCAGGATTGTTGAAGGAGGTCATTGATCTTGCAATGTGCCTTTGAGTTAACTAAATGACGAAATTGTCCAATCTTATTAGATTCGCCTTATGGTACAAGATTTCACTAGGATAAAATTTTATGTACTCAGACTTAAGTGTTCTGTGTAAGCTAAGACTAGCCCTAAGGCAAAGCCTCTCAAGCACCCGAATCTTTTCCAATACACTTGTTCCCACTTTGATCCAAGTACAAGCATAGCCCAGATAGGAGCCATGTAACAGATGACCCTTTCACAGAGTTGGATGTTGTAAAAAAGTCTCTTTATAAGGCCAAGAGCACCTTTAGCTCTGCCCGGAGAGACATCTACATATGTTTATTACAATAAAATTCAAATATTAATCTAGCCAGATCCCTATTTTTCCTTGTGAGTCACTACAAAGATAACACTGATGTTGGAGTGGTGCTGGCTGGCTGATTGTAACGAACTAACAACGAGCACGTACTAAGACCCACTGGTTAAGGATGCACTAACTCCAGTTTGACAACCACCTTTGGGAAAAATATCGAAATCTAATACACCTGAGTTTCAAACTACTAACATACACCACCCGCCCGCGCCCTGGAAAACGATTTTCGCTCTCTCATAAGTCATTATTTTTCGAGAGGCAAAACGTCGAAGGAAACAAAAGAAAAGTTGGATAAATATTTTGGGGCTAATGCTTCATCAGATTACACCATCAAATATTGGTTTCGAAAGTTTCGTGGTGGCCGCAACTTCACTACCGATTAAGTCCTCAGCGGCAGGCCCTCCGATGCGGTTACAGAGGACAATGTCAAAAAAATACATGAAATGGTGTTGGCTGACCGGAAAGTAAAGGTGCGCGAGCTAGCAGATACCACAAAGATTAGTACTAAGAGCACACGCCATATTTTGGGCAATATTCTGCACATGAAAAAGTTATCCTGCCGTTGGGTGTCGCGCATACTCACTCTTGACCAAAAACACGAACACGAGAGCACTTCGAGAGAGTGTTTGGACTTGTTGATGCGGAATCTGGCGGACTTTTGGCGTCGATCGGTAACTGTTGAACACCGGACAACAGAATGAGAGCCCGGCAATGGACTGAAGCCGGTACGAGTGCTCCGCAGTGGCCGAGGGAGACTCGATGGGTCGGAAAGTTTATAGCGTCGGTTTTCTGGGATTGTCATGGCATACTCTTCTTGGACTACCTCGAAAAAGGAAAAACTATCAACAGCGAGTATTACTATGCATTATCGCTACAAAACGGCCTCACATTAAGCGAAAAAAATTTTGTTTTTGCAAGATAATGCAACGGCGCCCAAGAGCATCGCAACCACGGCTAAGATCAATGACTTACGGATCCAATTGCTGTAGTACCCACCGTATTCGCCCGATTTGGCTCCCTCGGACTATTGTCTCTTCCCAAACCTCAAAAGATGGCTAATCAATTAAAAATTGAGCTCACGCGAGGAAATCATCGACGTCACGGAGGAGTATTTTGCAGACCTTCCAGAAAATTACTTTTCGGACGGGATCAAGGAGTTGGAAAATCGCTGGAATAAGTGTATCAAACTAGAAGGAGACTATATTGAATAAAATAAAAAAAATGTTTTTTCATTCTCAAGGAGGTTACTTTTCACCCCATCTAGTACACCACCCGCCCGCGCCCTGGGGAAAAGCCAGTAAAAGGGTATTCATATACCCTTGGTGTACGCGCGGGATCATAAATAAATAAAAAAAAACTAATGTCGTCACTCATCTTGTCTCTTAAAGTGCAACTTTTTTAAGAAGTTACCTGGATTAGTGCAACTTCTTGTGGTTCGTCATTCAAATTTGTTTGTCAACACACACATAGATACTTAGGTATCTTTCTTCAACTGTGCCTTCATTAGTTCAAAAAATTGGTTTAGCATGGGTGTTTTCAATTAGAAAAAAAGTGAAATTTTGTCCAAATATAGTGTTCACAAATCAACAATATAGGAAGGCGCTCTTAGACAGTTTGTGGCAACAGCTGAATCAGGACCAGAAAGACGCGTTAAGGCTTCTGAATACCCACAGATGGAAAAGGCTTTATATGAATGGTTTCAAAAGCAAAGACCTAAACGTATTCCGCTTTCCAATGACATCTTTAAATCAAAGGTAATCCAATTGCACAACAAAATAAGGAAAAAACCATCAACGGATGGTTTGCGAAATTTAAAAAACGACATGGTATTCGCATGTCAACAATTTTTGAAAAATTATTCAACAAATGTGAACTTGTCGAACCAAACGTAATAAAATTTCGACCAAAGAACTTAATTTAACTGCAGATCAAATTTTCAATACCGACGAATCTGGATTGTTCTACAAGATGTTGGCAAACAGGACACTTGTTACTTTTAATGAATCGTCAGCGCCAGGTCGAAAAGTAAGCAAACATTCCTTGCATGCACAAATTCATTCGGGATTCATAGGTAAAGCAGCCAATCCAACAGCATTTAAATATTTTGAGAACAAGCCGGTTACTTTTAGAGCAAATAAAAAATGCATGGATGACTTTCCTTTTATAAAATAAAACAAAAAGTCTATTGTTTGTGTTGATGGTTTTTTTTTTTTTTTTAGGTAAGAAATTTTCTCGAATCAAATGGACTTGAAAAGAGGGCACTGCTGCTCCGTGTCATCCTAAAGAAAAAGAATTGCAAAGCGATGATGCGCTTATTATGATGTTTCCTGCAAATTGCATTGCAATTCTTCAGCCTATGAATCAAAATGTCTTTAACATTACAAAGCTCCACTACAAAAAATTTATTGGCGCACTTAGTTGTCAGTGAGAGCATGGATTTATATCAAGGATGATTCATTGTGAGGTTTGATTTGTAACGTAAAATAAAGCACATAAATTTGAAAGTGCACTTAAAATTTTTATCATCAGTTAAAAGAACAATTTATGGCATTTAATTTTCAAAAATGACACTATGTAAATATTGACCACAACTACGTCTGAGGTGGTCCATTTGGAAGGTCAAATATTGGGCGACTGGTATTTCGCGGATAACACTAGTAATGTTGGCTTCCAAAGCATCAATCGCAGCCAGTTTATTCCTGAAGACCTGAGACTTTACATATCCCCAGAGAAAATAGTCCAAAAGTGTGATGATCTAGCAAAACGTAAAATTAAGTGCTCACACAAAATGATTTCTCAACAAGTACATTGTTTCACGCGCTGTATGGCTCGTAGCGTCGTCTTGTTGAAACCAGAGCTCACCGAGACCATGTGCTTGAATTTCAGGAAGTAATTGACGGTAAAATTCCGATTCCCCTCATTTTTGAAAAATATGGACCAATGACTCCACCAGCCCATAAACTACACCATACCGTTGTTTTAAATGGATGTAATGGTAGCTCTTGGTACTCTTCGGGTAGTCCATTAGCCCAAATACGGTAATTTTGTTTATTAACGTGTCCATTGAGCCAGAAATGGGCTTCATCACTGAACAAAATTTAACGATAAAACATCGGATTTTCATTGAGTTTTTCCAGAGCCCATTCACTGAAAATATGACGTAAATTCTAGTCGCCTGGCTTCAATTCTTGCACAAGTTGAATTTTGTACGCTTTTAGGCCGAGATCCTCACGTAAAATACGCCAAGTAGTCGAATATGCCAAGCCAAGCTGCTGAGAACGACGACGAATCGATTCGTCACGGTCTTCGTGTACACTCTCAGCTACAGCTGTAATAGTCTCTTCACTACGTGCTGGATGTGGTCTAACTGGTCGAGTATCATCTACTAATGTAAACTGGGACTAAAATTTGCGAATGGTATTGGCAATATCATTAGGACGATTATGCGATCCGTAAGTTCCTCGAATCGCACGAAAAATATTTCTCACAGAACGCTGATTTTCGTAATAAAGCTGAACAATTTCGAGACGCTGTTGTGGTGTGAGTCTTTTTATGATGACTTGCCAAAAGATACTTAACAAAAACGACAAAACCGTTTGATAGAAGTCATGCGCGATCTGTCAAAAAAAGCCTATTGAAAATCAAACCTCACGATGAATCACCCCTTAGAAACAAAAATAAAAGCGTTCAACTTAACGGATGAAATATGCTTACAAGCAATTGCATGGGAAAAAGCAGACCGTAATGCTATCAAGAAATATTGGACTGTTTTAATGTCTAATTGGGATGAGGAGGACGAGCTACCGTTATCGACACTATCAAGAAATATGTTGAAGGAAAAAGAATTGATGTCATCCGTTTCTAATTTGCTTGATAAAATAGTATCCAACTTTAACATCTCGAATGAAGAAATCAATGATTGGCATCATGAAAACATTGAGGCCTCTGCAAAGTGGTGAGGACCCTACAAAAAATAAAAGAGTTGGCAGTTTTAAAAAATATGGAATCCAAAAAAAAACTCAGTCAAAAATATCCAATTTCCAATAGGGACTTGACAACTTTGAATTTAATTTGTGAACGCACTCTTTCTCTAGTCATCAAACTGTCACTGTCAATTTATTCAGTAAACTCAACATTTTCATCATGGTAAAGTACACTAACGAGCAACGTCTGCAAATTGTAAAAATTTTCTACAGATAGAGACTACATATTCGTTGTGTGATGTTGCCGTGTCAGTGAGACAACGGGTTGGTCGAAGGAAGAATTCTCAAGAATTGGGCATCGCTCAGACCACATTATGGCGTATTTTGCGTAAGGATCTTGGTTTACACCCATACAAGATCAAGCTGACTCAAAAATTGAAGCCGATAGACCATTTGAAGCGACGTACGTTCTCCGATTGGGTTCTGGAGAAGATGCGCCAAGATGATGAATTTCATCACAAAATCATCTTCAGTGACGATGCTCATTTTTGGCTCAATGGGTTCGTCAATAAGCAAAATGTGAGTTATTGGTCGGGTGAAAACCCACATGTGCTTCATGAATCACCACTTCATCCACAAAAACTAACTGTTTGGTGCGGTTTGCATGCCGGCGGCGTTATTGGGCCATATTTTTTCGTCGACGATAACGATCGTCACGTTACTGTGAATGGTCAGCGTTATCGCGGATTGATCACCGATTATTTTTGACCCGAACTGGACTTGGAACTTGGACGACATGTGGTTTCAACAGGATGGTGCTACAAGCCACACAGCACACGCAACAATCGATTGATTGAAGAGCAAGTATGGTGAGCGTGTTATCTCAAGACATGGCCTAGTCGTTTGGCCGCCTCGTTCGTGCGATTTAACGCCGCTTGACCATTTTCTGCGGGGCTACGTTAAGTTATTGATTTATATCAACACGCCGACGACGTTGGAAGAGCTCAAAGCCAACATTGAACGCGAAATAGCGGCCGTTTCGGCTGAAATGTGTGGCCGAGTCGTTGAAAATTAGGTCCAACGAATCGACCGCTGCAAACGTGCCCGCGGTGGCCATACGGACGAGGTCGAGTTTCATTCATAAATGTTTTGATTGTACTTCAAGCCAATAATAAGTTTTTGAAATATCTCAAATGGTTTGCCTTTTATTTAAAAAAAAAATTGTCAAGTCGTTATTAGAAAGCCCTATATATGCTCCAACCTTTCGTTTTCTAAATAAAAAAAAAAAGTTCAGCAATAACTATTTGTTCTCGTTTCAAAGATGTGTTTTTTTTTTATTACATTATCATTTTCTCTGTAGAAACATAGCCTAGTAATCACTATTTCTTATTTTAAAAAATGTGACCCGGTAAGTGCAACAACCTCGGTTATTGCAACTGCCTTAATTTTTGTTAGTTGCGTAAATCGTTCTTAAATCATAAATCGTTAATAGTTCTTACATCTTTCTCCTTCTTTTACAAAAAAAAAAAAAAAAAAAAAAAAAAAAAAAACAAACAATTCCGCACTAAAATATTCCAATTCTTTCTGCATTTACAATTGAAATGCAGAAGTATGACGATATATTGACGATAATCAACACAGGGCAATACAGTTTGACTAAGTTAGCTCTACAAAAAGTCTGTTTTCTTGAACATTAATAATGCAGTTCTTTGGTAGTATGCCGTTTTTGAAAACACCCTATCACTGTTGCTATTCTTAAATATTTATAGAAAGAAGAGCAACATATGGGAAAACAATTTCGAGAGAAGACAAATTGTATCTGCCGAAATAGCTCAGTTGGGAGAGCGTTAGACTGAAGATCTAAAGGTCCCCGGTTCAATCCAGGGTTTCGGCATTCTTCTTTTTAAAATTTTCAATTTTCTACAATTATTCTTACAATGTGAAATGCTTTGTTGCTATGGGAATCTTTATTAATAGCGGAATTCTTTCCAACTGTTCCAAATGATGACACTGGTACAGTTTAATCACATGTCTCATATTTGTACACAAATGAATCTTTTGGTTAGATACTTCAATCCACTTTAATCGATTTTTTAAATTCTGAAACACCCTCGAACTTTTTTTTGGACTATTCGAAACTCAATAGCAAATGGAGAAGATATATTTAAGACTATTTCTAAAAAATACCATACCGGCCGTCAAAACAAACCTGTTTGATGAAGAAGTGGTCTGTGGTGGCGAATTATACGGTTTCTGTAGGCATATTTAAGGATCAGAAGTCCACTTTCGAAGTAACGAGTGTACATTCAAGTATATTACTTGCGTTAAATTTCCACTAATCACCTGTCGATCTGTTTAAATTGCAATCTCAGGGCTAAAGACTGACGTCTTTAATAATTTAGAACGTATTGAATAATTTAGAACCAGTTATTCAATGATACTGTCCTGATTCAAACGAAGCTTTATCTTCCGAATGATCTCTGTTTCGATGGTATCGCAACGTTGTTTGGACGATTTTTCATGTTCATGTTCATCGGTACATCATAGTCTAGTCTATGAAGTCTAGTCACGCATTAGTATTCCATCGGTTGAGAGATCCATTGAGTTATCCATAAGGTGAAATGCATGTCTTATTACCATAAGTTCTAACTTTTATCTGGCAAACTTCGTTATTATTTATTTCTTTCACCAAATCGGTTCCGACTCGGAAATATCTGCATCTTGAAGTCCGTTCATATTTAGGCAGACATGCTAAATTTCGGTGCGATACTGTCTTTAGTTTTGTTTTGACAGCTGATTGTTGTTGACGTGTTTGGCTTCATGTTGAGTATGGACAAAAACGATTTTCGTTCTCTCATAAAACATTATTTTTTGAGAGGCAAAACAAAAGGGAAACAAAAGAAAAGTTGGATAAATACTATGGGGCTAATGCTCCGTCAGATTACACCGTCAAATATTGGTTTCGAGAGTTTCGTGGCGGCCGCAACTTCACTACCGATCAAGTCCGCAGCGGCAGGCCCTACAATGCGGTTACAGAGGACAATGTCAAAAAAATACATGAAATGGTGTTGGCTGACCGGAAAGTGAAGGTGGGCGAGCTAGCAGATACCACAAAGATTAGTACTGAGCACACACGCCATATTTTGGGCAATATTCTGCATATGAAAAAGTTATCCTGCCGCTGGGTGCCGCGCAGAGCACTTCGATAGAGTGTTTGGACTTGCTGATACGGAATCGGGCGGACTTTTGGCGTCGATTAGTAACTGTTGATGAAACTTGGATCCACTATTACACACAATGAGTGTGTAAGGAAAAAGGAAAAAATATCAACAGCGAGTATTACTATGCATTATTGGAGCGATTCAAGGTCGAAATCGCTACAAAACGGCCTCACATGAAGCGAAAAAAAATTTTGTTTTTGCAAGACAATGCACCGGCACACAAGAGCATCGCAACCACGGCTAAGATCAATGACTTACGGATCCAATTGCTGTAGCACCTACCGTATTCGCCCGATTTGGCCCCTTCGGACTAATATCTCTTCCCAAACCTCAAAAGATGGCTAATCAATAAAAAATTGAGCTCACGCGAGGAAATCATCGACGCCACTGAGGAGTATTTTGCAGACCTTCCGGAAAGTTACTTTTCGGACGGGATCAAGAGGTTGGGAAATCGCTAGAATAAGTGTATCAAACTAAAAGGGGACTATATTGAATAAAATAAAAAAACATTTATAAACAAAGAAATGGCTTGATAAGTGTTACCCGGACTCTGCGAACGAACCATTCGCAAGTGGATTGAAAAATTTAAAAGTGGTCATACAAGCACCGAAGATGATGCACGCAGTGGACGTCCAAAAGAGCTGTTTCAGATGAAAACATAAAAAAAGTCCACAAAATGATTACGAATGACCGTAAAGTGAAGTTGATCGAGATAGCTGAGGCTCTGAAGATATCAAAAAAGCGTGTTAGATATATCATACACGAATATTTGGACATGCGAATGCCCTGTTCAAAGTGGGTGCCACGTTTGCTCACGGTCGACCAAAAACAACAACGTGTTGATGATTCAGAGGAGTGTTTAAAGCTGTTCAACCGCAATAAAGCCGAATTTTTGCATCGGTATGTGACAATGGATGAAACTTGGCTCCATCACTTCACACCAGAGTGTGACCAAAAACTCAACAGTCGGCTGGCAAGGTTATGGCATCCGTATTTTGGGATACACATGGAATAATATTCATCGAATATCTCCAAAAGGGGCAGACTATCAATAGCGACTATTACATTGCGTTGTTGGAGCGTTTGAAGGATGAAATCGCAGAAAAACGGACGCATTTGAAGAAAAAGAAAGTGCTGTTTCATCAAGAAACGACGGCAGAATTGAATGAATTCGGCTACGAATTGCTTCCCCAGCCACCGTATTCTCCAGATGTGGCCCGCAGCGACTATTTCCTACCTCAAAACAATGCTCGTCGGAAAGAGATTTAAGAGCGATGAAGAAGTAATCGCCGAAACAGAGGAATATTTTGAGGCTAAACTGAAATCGTACTACAAAACTGGTATCGAAAGATTGAAAAATCGTTTCAATCAGTGTATCGCCCTCGAAGGCAACTATATTGATAAATAAAGTTGAATCTTGCAAAAATTTTATTTTCTACTATAAAACGGCACTGAATTTTCAGCCCATGTGTTATATTAAATAAAATAAAAAAAACATTTTTCATTTGCAAGTAGGTTACTCGTTACCCGTATGCCCTCCAAAAATGAAAATACTTTTGATTTTTAATTTAAGAAAATTTCTGAGATTATTCCTTTCATTTATGTTAGCGCCTTCTTCTTTCAAAGTTCCCAATATAGTTTTTCCTTTTTTTTCAGCCAGCGTAGTACCATATATTTTGATGAAATCTGGAAAATTTGATAGGATTTTTGGGTCGCTAGGGGTGCCTATGATATATTGGAACTGGCCCTTCAGGTTGGTGATTGTAGTGTTACGAAGCAACAACAAGCAATCGAACGGATTTAAAGATGACAATCTTTGCAATAGACCAAGTGCCGTTTGACAATTAGCGGAGGACCTGGACTGAAAGAGAAGACATTTTTGGTACTACTATCGAAAAGAATAGCTAGCATGCATTTCCCGTACCTCCTGATCTAATCGTAGTAACCGTCAACCAGATTGAGATGATGTAAGGCATTCCTCAAGTATAATGGATGCCCGAACATTTCGAGGGGCCATCACCAACTCGGACCATTACCTTATTGTAGCCACGGTACGGTTGCGGAAATCCCGAACATCGCAACAACAAGCTAATACTGTGGGGAAGTTTGACGTCGGACGGCTACAATCCCAAAAGTGGCAACATTGCCAAAAAGCCATCACAGATGCCGCCACTGATGTACTAGGTTTCATTCAGCCACCATGCAGCTAAGCAAGATGCATAGAAAGAGGCACTGCTTAGAAGGATTAGAGCTGCTTACGGGCTCTACAAGCAAAAGAGGAGAGACCAACACAAGTTTCTCAAGAGGAAAAAGAAGGAGTATAAGAAGCGCGTGGTGGAAGAATTTTAGAGATGTTATTCCAGGAATAAGATTCGGAAGTTTTAAAACATACGCCACAAACACAAACTCTACAAACTGTAGACGAACAAAGGAACATAGCAGTCAGTCGATGTTGAGGATTAAAAAGAGCATTTCTGTAGACTCTATAATGGCAATGACAATTCAAATATCGCTTTCAGGTAGAATGGACCTTTCAAGGCGGATGATATACATCAACCATTCCTTCCACCGACTTTGATGATGATTTTAATTCGTTCGTTGAAAACCTGATTGGTCCATATCAGTGTGACTTCAGGCCGACAGATCTTGAAAAAAAAATGAACTCCAAATCGATACTCACTACCTATACGTCAATTTTAAGGCCGCATATGACAGCATTTATAGAGACGAGCTATAAAATTTCTACTATATTACAAATGGATCATTCAAAGTATTGCCCATCGCTAGCTACAATTTTTTCTGGCAGAGCTTGAACACCGTTACGGTAAAAGTGTTTATCTTTGGAGGCTACCAACGAATCAAGCCATTTTTTGATGTCTTCATATAAGCGGTACTGCTGCTCAGTCAGACCATGTGTCATCGAACGAAACAAGTAATAGTCGGACAGTGCAATATCTGGGGAATATGGCGGGTGGGGTAGAACTTCCCAAATTGATAGTTTCCAGATAGGTTTTAACGGGTTTGGCAATGTGAAGCCGAGCGTTGTCATGATGTAGAATCACTTTTTTGTGCCTCTGCTCGTATTGCGGCCGTTTTTCGCGCAGTTCTCGGATCAATCGCATCAATTGAAGTCGATACCTGATGGTTTCCTTCGGTTTCAACAGTTCAACACCAAATACACACCATAACTTTTGCAGCGTGAATACTCGGCCGAGCCGATGACGTAGTGGCTGGCCGAAACAGTTCCATGACTTTCTTTATTTAAGTTGCTGTAATGAATCCATTTTTCATCAACCGTCATGATGCGATGAAGAGAACCCTTCCTTTTTTGCCGCTGGATCAATTCTTCACAGGCAAAAAAACGACTATCAACGTCCCTTGGCTTCAAATCATAAGGAACCCAATTTTCTTGTTTTTGAGTCATTCCCAACGCATGCAATAGTTTGAAAATGGCAACTTCGAAATCACCGTATTTAAAGCGACGGAACCAGTCACGGCACGTTGTTTCACTTAGAGCAGCATCTTAGTACACTTTTTGAAGCTGTCGATGCGCTTTAATCTCGATCCAATGGTTTCAAAGATTATGGTTCCCAGCATGAATTTTCGGTGTGCATTTTTTAAATCCCTTAAGGGCTTACATGAGTTTTTCTCATAATGTGCAGTTTGCTTTTCTCACATTTTGCGTTTTGTGGTACTTGCAACAGAGGTAGGTTTGCAACTCACTGTAGCTCCTATTTACCCTTAAACACAAAATTGTAATTGCTTGCTGTGCTGTGGTTTCATAGATTTAAAGTTTCTTACTACATTTTTGAAAAAAAATTTCTTTATTCATATTGGCCATATTTCGGGTAGCTTCATAATTCTATCGATGTAGAACTTCAGTGGTTTATCAGCTAAAAACTTGGCCAAGTGATTTTCAGCGGCTCTTCGGTCGGCCAATTTTTTACCATCAAAAGAGTTTTGCGAGACCGAAACAAATGGTAATCAGAGGGTGCAAGGTCCGGACTATATGGTGGATGCATCAAAACTTTTCAACCAAGCACCGTCAATTTTATCCGTGTCATTAGAGATGTGTGTTTGATTAGCAATGTCATGATCATTTCTGTTGGCCAATTCTGGTGGCTTATACTTGACGCTTCTTTCAAACGGTCGAATTGTACACAGTAGAGGATCGAATTGACCACTTCGCCACGTTCTAAAAGCTCATAATATACAATTCCCTTTCAATCCCACCAAATACTCAATATAACCTTGTTTGTCGTCAATCCAGGCTTTGAAGTCATTTGTGGTTGGTCACCGGCCTTTGACCATAATTGCTTGAGTTTGATATTCTCGTATTTAATCCATTTTTCATCGCCCGTAATGAATACTTTCAAAAATGGTTCCATTTCGTAACGTTTCAGCAGCGTTTCACTGATGGTTATTCGGTCAATTAAATTTATTTGCGTTAATTCATGTGGCACCCAAACATCGAGGTTCCTTGAGTAGCCTGCTTGTTTAAGATGATTCCAAACTGTCATACGGTTGATGTTTAGTGCCTCCGTTATCTTCAGACAGCTTCCGTGCCGGTTTTGGCATGTTTTTGCAGCGTTTTTCCCTTTTTTATAGAATAAAAGCACCACATAGCGTATTTCTTTAGATATTTCACTCATATTCAAATCAGTATAAATGAGCAACGAATAACACAGCTGTCTTCACAAAAAATGTAGCCTGGTATGTCACCTTTCAAACACGTGTTCGTTTGACACGATTTGATTAGTGTTTCTAGATAAATGGATACCAACACCATCTAGTGACAAAGAACCCAATGACTCAATAAACACTCGTACACATGGTTACTCTTTAATTCGTACCAAGAATGTCGATAAACTCTGCATAGTCACGAGTAATCAATCCCTGCCACAGAATTTCATTAACTTGTACTCGTATTCTCTCAATAGCCTTGTACGACGGCGGCGGCTTTGACACAACATTGTAATAAATCCGACGACCAAGGACGACTTCTAATATGTTTATTTAGCTTATAAGCGTCGATGACTATCATCTGTATTGTAGCATCGCCATCCAGTCGCCATGTATCCTTATCCATTACTCATATCTAATTGTGTCGCACACTTAACATATTTACACATCTGTGTTCACACATTCAAATTCATACGTATTTACTCATTCTTCAGCATCATCTTCAGGGATATCTCCATCATTATCTGCACTTCAAATAGATATAATCATTTTTATTGCACTCTCTAGAGTGTCTCAATGTGGACCAAATACTTGCACAATTCAGATTATTCCACGATTTCAAGCAAAAATTAAAACTTTAAAGGACACGATTTGACGTTCATACATTATATCTGGTCCGTGTGAACAGAACGCCTCCCCAAAGAAGGGTGCATTGAATCTAGGGCCTTTTGGGGGGTTTTGTGGTATTAACCTAAATTCATTAAGCGACATTAAATATGGTAGTACCGGTACTTAATAGGACTATATTAGTTGTAACAACTAACGACTAAGTGCAGACCATAACGCAGTGTGAAACGGACCACAGATACTTTTTTTTTCTCTGTTTCTGCTTTTGACATTAATTTGTGTTCTTGTGCAGAGGCCCACACCAAGATGTTAAGTGACTAACAACGTGGAGCTGCGGTGTGGTTCCGGTTATAATGTTTGGTTTTCCAATTTAGGTTAACCAAGTGCCTTCTGCGATTTGACATCGTTAGAAGGTACTCATTTTAGAGTTTCATTAGCTAAATAATGATGATCACGTTTGTTGAATTTAAATTCACTGACCACGCATACGGTGCTATTCTTTGTAAGACCCGATTTGTGCCCGTAAAGGTTTTCTCCTTGCAAATTGATGTACCTACTTACACTCATGCATAATTATAACATGCACTTCACACATCAATTGATGTGTCGATTGCTTACTGAGAGCCTGTTATTTTTTATCAGAATGGTGATACTCGAACCAGGAAAGCATTCTTGTCCAACTAGAAATTAACAAGCCGAAATAGCTCAGTTGGGAGAGCGTTAGACTGAAGATCTAAAGGTCCCCGGTTCAATCCCGGGTTTCGGCAGTCTCTTTTTTCTGTTTTTTTTTTTTTTTTTAATTAAATGAGGTGATTCGCTGCATGGGAAGCGGTAGAGTTCAGAATATGCTGACTTCTTAAACGAAGGACGTTTGCTAAAATCAGGTCTTTTGAGCTGTTCAAGATGATGAAAGTACGAGTACGGTGGGGAAACCAAGAAATATGAGTATCATTCATTTATTTATGAGTAGCTAGAAGTAACCTCTGGTTTAAAAGGGATGCTGCCATGGACCCAGCGATTACTTAGTTTCTCAATATATTAATATGAAGGACCTGCGATCTTTTCAATATTAAGATGGAATCGTTGTATATTAATAGGTTATGTCCGATTGTGTACACAACAAACATTCGTTTCAGATCATAACATTACCACAGACCATTTTTTTTTTTTATAAAATTAGGGGTGAAGGTACCCTTAAAATGCTTGCTCACTGCGCGGGCGTAAACAAATTAGAGAGGAAAGAAAGAGAGGTACCGATGTACGTTGGTTTTGAATGTTTACAGGTTACAATGACAAGGAAATAAAGAGCTCGGCAGGGCATTCCATATGAGAGTTGCACTGTTTAGGAACGAATTATGATACTCCAGAGTACGGTTGACCGTGAACTTAAGAGTATACTGATGAGCGTTTATAGCGAGGTGGGTGCTACAATTGAAGGTTTGAAGGAGC
Source organism: Volucella inanis (assembly GCA_907269105.1). Classification (NCBI taxonomy): domain Eukaryota; kingdom Metazoa; phylum Arthropoda; class Insecta; order Diptera; family Syrphidae; genus Volucella; species Volucella inanis. Next base: position 127,616,677 of record OU026157.1, on the reverse strand, counting down.
GAAATGCTACTGTAAATTTTATTGGAGCATTAATCGTGAAAATAGCGATAGAACAAGGGAAGACGGGAGACATTTCGTCTCGCACGGTTTTGAATCCAAGCAACAGGTGCAGAGAGGTTTTTTCTAGGAGTACCTGACCAGGCGTGGGCATTGTACTCCAATTTTGGGCGGATGAATGCCTTATATATTGAGGGCAGGTCAGAGGGGATGTTATATGTCAAACATCGCCTGAGAAAACCTAGACCTTTCGCAGCATTTTTGACTATATCGAATATGTGATCATTTTTTACTTTAACGATAGCAGACAGCATTGTGTTTTGGACGCATTAAATTCTACTTTGTTACTAGATATGTGGTTTACATCAGAATTAAATGAGCTTAAATTACGCCGCCATTCTCATTCTACAACGGAAGACAAGACAAGAGATCATTGATGAAGAAAAAAAAGAGTGTAGAGAACAGAACGGACAGAACCGGTGTGGCACACCGGTATTTATTTTGTGAATATCAGACTTGAAACTACGAAAGGTAGCTACTAATCCATTGAAGTCGTCGATTCTAAATGCACGTGTTTTCGACAAAACAGCCAAACTCTGTAAAATGCTTAAGAAATTTCAAGTTCAACTATTTTACCTTCACCAGATTGATGTATGCCTTAGTTCCAATTTTCTGTGAGACATGCTATCAAATCACCAGTGGACTTGCTGCTACGAAAACCATACTGCCAGTTATTGAGAGGTTTTCGTGTTTCAAGATATTTCAAGAGCTGATGGGTCTGTAGGAGGAGGGAGAAGAAGATTCGCCTTTTTTAGAGACAGGTATGAGGATACAGAGATACAATTCGTTGTATGGAGTCAGACAGCGCATCAAACTAATTAAAGGTAGAATTACTGTCCAGTTTAGGACTTGTGTAGATAAAGCTTGAATGAATAAATTTGCTTTCGGAAATGGAATTTTAACAAAAAAAAAAAAAAAAAATACATATGCCACTTTTATCAGACCAAAAGGGTTCAGATGTTCAAATTCAAAGGTCTGATGTGGAGATATGGAGATATAAATAAAACTGTCTTATTCTGACATGAGAGCGTATTCTACGGCACCTAAAATTTACGGTTTCTTAACGTTTCTTCATTTGTATGCCTTATACGTACTTTCTTCAATCAAAATCATTCGTTCTGTGTCATTTTAAGGCGAAATAATAAGCAAACGTCTCCCCAGCAGATGGCTATCTCATAGTCGATGAATTTAGGTCCACCATAAAACCCTGCCCAAATTAGAATTGCAAATCGAAGAATTATCCATCCAAATCTACTCGTACTGCCACAATTTGTGCTGCAGCAGATAGAATTATTTATTTTTTTTTTTTGACTTATTTGGAGCCAATAAATCAAAATACAAATCGGACAAAGTGAATGAAATTAGTTTTCGAATAAATCACTGCAGTGACATTATGAATTGGGAGTCGTGACTCGTTAACTCTATGCGTTAGTGTTATGATGTTTTGTTTTACGTTTTGACAGTAAGAGTCATGGACATCCACCTGTCATAGAGTTAACAATTCTAATTGGCAAATTTCCATTCAAATATGTATTCTGTCAAGTCATAGGAGGACTACTAGATATGCATACTTAAATGCCTCGGTGAGTCACCAAAAGCTGCCGCAATTAGATCACCATTAAGATGATTTGTTTTTGTTGCTTTTATTCCGTTTATTTGACTTAAGAATGTTTATATAAAAGTTTATTGCAGCAATGGTATGTAGATACAGAGTAAAATAAATAAATGAAGACCAAAACTGAATTATCGCCCACGTTGAGGAGGAAATAAATTTATGCACGATAGAATGGTGGTAGTCGCAGGTTAATATGAGAACGTTGAATGGGTTTTATTTTTGCGGCTTTGTTTTGCAAATGCGGATATTTATGCGTAGTTTTATGAAAATTTCTAATTATATCACACATGAACATGATTGACTACATAAATGTTTACAACACATTAGGAATGTAATGTATAACACTTTGTAGGTGGGCAGTTTGATTAGACATACAGCCGCTCACCTGAACGTTGTAACATCCATAAATAACTGACATCATAAGGAGTAAACTTTGAGTTCTGGTACGCAAAATCTCTCAGAAGACTTATTAGAAGGGCTAGCAAAAGTATACGCGAAAACGCATTGTGTCGCATAAATAAAAGAATTTATTGACCAAAGTAATCAGACTCATGGCTTTTACAATCCTGATTATCACACAAGTGGATGATGTATGCCCACTAGGTTTACGTGGCGCTACGCTGAGAGTTCTGCGTGCGATTTAATAATTTCCGACGCATCTCTGGTGATTTTGACTGCTTTTAATACGTTATGTGATATATGTGTTTGGAAAATTACCTGCGCATTAACCGCTCCGACGCCTTTATGTTACTGCTGACATAATTATTATATCATATATTGTCAATTATTTTGTGGTTTCGAAAGTAAATTTAAAAAAAAAAAAAACACATTCATTCCCAGAGTAATAAATTCAACGGCGACAAATCACAAGATCTGGGTGGCCAGTTCACATCGCCAAAACGAGAAATAACAACGGGTCGTGTTAGGGGAGATGGTGCATCGTCTTGTTGAAGCCACATGTCTTCAACATCCGCATCTTCAATTTGAGGCAAAACAAATTCGGTTAACTTTTGGCTATAGTGAGAATTGACGGTGACGGTGACGGTTACACTCTCCTCATTTTCGAAGAAGTATTGACCAATGACACCACTAAACAGAGACTTTTTGTAGATGCAATGGCCTTCTGACAGTTTCATATATGTGGATTCTCACTTCCCCATATGCGATAATTTTGTTCTTAAACGTATCCACTGAGTGAAAAATCAGCCTCATGTGTAAAAATGCTATGTGAAAATTGGCCATCTAACAGCTGATATTTAAGCACCCATTCGTCGTATGTTTTATGCATTTCGTGGTCAGCTGGCTTCAATTCTTGAGTGAGTTGAACTTTATAAGGGTGTAGATGCAAATCCAGATGCAAAATACGCCAGAATGTGCCGTAAGACCAGCTTAAATGTTCTATTCTCCAAATCTCGATAGATTTGGATCTTCTTCAACACTTTTACTAGATTAGGTGAGGTTAGACAAGGGCATGATGGATATGCATCACACAGGCACCAAAACGGTCCCATTGCGATCCCTGTGGAACCAGTTGAATTTGTCTTCAAATAGTAAAAGCCAAAGCAATCTCCATGATGAAACGCCCAATGCAACTTTGTATTCTTTGCAAAAGCCAATAAGGCCTTTAAAGCCGTTCCGTCTATTTTCTCTAGGTTTTCTAAAAAGTATTTTCCTAAAAATTTCCTTCGACTACGCGATATTGTTAGTGCCCTTTACTGTGCAGAGGGGTGGCAACCACATTATTCTTGAGTAGCCCCCTTTTCTGGCAAGTTTATCTGTTTGTTCATTTTCTTTAATACCGCAGTGTCCTGGCACCCAGCACAGTCTTACTCGGTTCTGACTGCATAGTGCCTTGAGCACTGTGCGACAGCCCCTGACTGTATCAGAGTTGATTTTATTGCCTTTAGTCTTTTACCTTTATCTCTTTCAGATACCGATTCCTTCTGCATTAGCTCAGCTGCCCCGAGGACAGCCAGAACCTCTGATTGGAAGACAGTGCTTAAGTCCGGTAGTCTTATAGACACCCTTAGTTTTGGGACTTCTGAGAAGATACTAAAACCTGTCCGTTCCTCTGTTTTCGAGATGTCTGAGGATATATTACATCATACGAGATGTCGAAGTCGACCAAGGAAGGAATTTCATCCGTTAGAATTGGATGTCTTAAACTACTGCTATTAAAATAAAACAGATTAATGAGTCGTATTGTTAGCAAGTTTTTTAATCTGTAAATCAAGCGGTGTTAGGTGCAGAAAGGTTTCCAATGCTGCTGTATAAGTGATACGGAGCACACCTGTAATGGCTATATAAGCCGCTCTTTGAACCGCCACTAACTTTCCGCAAACCTTTTCTTATTTTTTGCTTTCCACCATACATGTGCGCCTTATGTACTATAAGTATGGGTACAATCAGTACACCATACCAGATTTTAAGCTACAAATTGTTGCTACTGTTCTCTTGCAGATAAAAGCAGCATTATATGCCTTTTTAATTCTTTGAAAGGAACAGTTCCACCCCGTACTTTCTTGTACTTTCTGGTAAAAGGAACCAATTTCGATTTGGAAGATTTTGCATTGAGGTTGGCAGCTTTTGCCCAAGTTCTGATCGTCTTCAGCACAACCTCCATAATATAGCTTAAATTATTTAAGTATTTTCCTTGCACTATTATGACCACGTCAACTGCGTACACCGTGGCACTTATACCCATGGTACTAAACTTTTTTTGGATGTAATTGATAACAAGGACCCCCTGGTCTAACCGAGCATTGCCTAATGGAAAAATTTATTTTCCTACTTGCAAGCATATTGCAAACCCAATTTGTAATGTCCTGTTTATTGCAAGCGTTTACCAGAACATTTTTAATGGTGATGTACTCCACGTTAAATGTTTTCAACATTGAGGAAGACCGCCATCGCAAACTCATCGAAGTGTAGACTGTATTTTCCCAACTACCTTGTGCTGGATGGTTTCTATAGATTTTCCTTTTTTATATGGATGCTGTGACATAGTCAAAAAGCCATTACTGCATCAATTCATAATGTGAATTTCCAATAGTTGTTCTGGGGTGTTAAGCATGAATGGTGCTTTCTGTAGCATAATCGGTCAGATATCATCCACACCGGAGATTTTGTACGGCTTAAAGGACTAAATAGCCCACCGTAATTTTTTTCTATTAACAAGAGCACCTATTTCCTCTTCAGTGTGCCGTAGCATGTTAGGGTCGTCTAATCTGTGGATCCGGGAAAGTGGGTTTCTACTAGCGTTGCCAGAACCTCTTGGCTACTTTCGACCCAGGTTCCGTTAGTTTTCTTGTGGTAGCAAGGAACGATCGCTTTCTTTGAAAGCATCATGTGTAACCTCGAAACCTCGTCTGTTTCCGCGGTAGATTCGCAGTACTTCTGCCATGAAGCCCTTTTGGACTTTCTAACTAGGTACTTGAGTTGTTTCTTACATTCGTAGTATTCATTCCATGTACTGTCGCTTTTGAAAAGCTTCGCTCTATTATAGAGTTTCCAAAGCTCTTTCCTTTTTAAACCTGTTTCCCTATTCCACCATTTTGGCTGAACTTTTCTAGGTGTTCTGTTAGCCGGGCAGGCTATCTTGAACGCAACTGTTAGCGCCTTATTGATATTTTCTACCGCCCAGGTACAATATATATTTACCATGTTTGTATATTGACCCAGTAAGTCTTCCTAGGACTTTGAAAATTACATACCCTATTGTGAAAATTCATCTTGAAGTGTGTCCATCGGTGATCCGACATTTATGCTTCTTCGACTACTCTTCATTCAGTTATTTCTAACACTTCTGTATTTGTAGCAAGGGTGATATCTAGCACCACCTGCCTGTTTGTCACCACAAAAGTGGGGGAATCCCCTCTATTATAAAAAAAATTATACAAACACTCACCTCTTTGGTTGTTATCACTGCTTCTCCATTGAGTATGATGGGCGTTTGTGTCACAGTCCAGTACCATCATCCAATTTATCTGCCTTACCAAGTCTCTAAGCTTCTCCGAGATAGTTATCTCGGAGTCATAGGGGAAGTGGGCCGAGGTCAGACAGAGTATTTTGCTACACTTCGTTTCGCAGGTTGCCGTCGTCAGATCGCCTGAACTGTAATTGTGCCTCTATTTGGTTTTTGATGCCTTGTAGAACAATGCGTAATTTTTCAGCCTAAGACTCTGGATCTTGTTCTCTTCATTGATCCAAGACTCTTGTATTAGTACGTCTATGATGCCCGATATATTAGATGTTTGTGATGACTCCATCAGATAGGCCATCGCTTCCTTACTGTGATGCATGTTAATCTGCAGCACTTTCATCATCTTGGGGTGTTTCTCCTCATCTTTCCCTTGGTTGATAGCTTAACCATCACTCTTCCCATGCTGTACCTTACTATATCTTTCGTTTTTTCGTCGCATGGTAAGCAGTCCTTGTTAAGAGACTGCAGAAAATGCTGCTCGTACACCTATCTAGGCCCTCTCTTAAGTACTCTCCATGTATCGGGTTTAAGTTCCCGATTCTGCACATGGAGTAGTCCCAGGATCTTCTCAGGTATTGGAACCAATACCTATGCCGTTGGCAGATTTCACTTTGCCAACTCTGCCACCGTGGTGCATTTTAGCTTGATGCCTTCCCAAGCATCGCATAATTCCAAAACGAAGCGTCTGAGGAAGTACATAGAAGACTTGTTTCCGTAAGCTACAACCTTGCGCTCGCCTTCCCAAACAGAACCATCTAATTGAGTTTCCCCGACGTTTTTCCACTGGTCGATTGTCAGGCAACCGCAAGGCTCCGGGTCGTTACTTACGGAAACGAGGAGCTCGTCTTTCGGATCAGTTTGCTTGCGGATGAAGTACAAATCTTCACATTGTTTGCAGAGACGCTAGACCACTCTTTTAATTTTGCCGCGTAGGAGGTGGAGGGCGGCTGACTGGTTTCCTCTCCCGCCTTGGCGGCAGCACCTCCCTTACTTTCCGCCTGTTAAACGAGCGATTTGTTGGCCAGGATGGCCTTCGCTTTCTCAAAGGCGGCTATCTCCCATTCGCTTTAGTTGCTGAGATCACAACCCTCATATTTTACTACCTTATGCCTAGCGTTATGTGGCAAAACGCTTGGCCTTTGGTGTGCGTTTTTCGCACTCTTAGCAGCGGTGATTTTCCCCACTTTTTCCATCATCGCAGTCTTGCTCTTATTTCTTTACCTCTATCATGTATCTTCGGCAGCGGATGTTCCATCTACTTCGGCTATAATGTGTTGAAAGATCCATTTTAATGACATTTCCTCTTCTGTATGCGACAGAATCACGTTTCGGACTATTTCCTTGTACACAAAACGATCTTTTATGCTGTAAATTTTGTGAATTAGCCGGTTCTCATAGCCAGAAAAGCAACCCCAGGCCATCACCCTTCAACCTTTTTTAGTCTTCTTCAACTCTTTGGCCTTCGTACACGTTATAAGCCGTCTGAGCCTGTCATGTTGAACTTCGACTTATTTGAAAAAAGCACTATTCCCCATTTGGCAACAGTCCAGATGACACAGGATTTCGCAAAATTTAGCCTGGCTTTTCGATTTTTTTTTTTTGTGAAATCAGCGTTTTTATCGCACTGATAAATGTAGAAAATTCAGATTCAGTTACTCGTGTTTGGATCGACCTATTTGACATCTCAAGATTTAATTCGGCGTCTATGAACCTCGTTGTTTTGAAGGAATGTTTATTTATTATTTTAATGATGGCTCGGTCATAACGTTGAGTAGTTTTACGTGGGCTGCCTCCTGCCTCTGCAACCAGAAGAACGGAAATGGCTTAGATACATTCCACAGACTAGCATTAATAGTTTGGAACCTGGGTTTCTAAGTCTTAATTCATTTGTAATTACAGATGGCGAGATAGCATGTTCTACTATAGAGTTTTAGAAACAGTCGATGCGTATCAGGTGATTGGTCCTAACGTTGTCAAATAGGGTCATGGGACTTTTTCAAGCAATAAAATTCGAATTTTTCTTAGAAACTTTGCACTGCCGAAAGTTGTTTCGGTCAGACTGCTCCATATAACCTCCAGTTTTTCGGCTTTGTATAACAATTTGTAAGTTTCTCTAATAGATCGTGTCTGTTCGAAATACCTATTCATATCTAGTAGTGCGTCTTCCACGTACATATGTATGGTATACTCGTATGTCAACCCAAAATGCCAAATTTATCTATTTTCACGTGTACGCTATCTAAATATTCTCGTCGCTATATTTTTTCTTACAGTAAATACAGTAAATACAGTATATACATCCATTCAATGACGCAATCTATTTAAAGTTCTTCCACACCGTATTTGTAATTTGGCTAATAAAAGCTATATCCCCTTTGCAATGATGAAATCATGAAAGACATTCTACTCGTTCTACGAATTGTATATCTTAAATTTCACCATGAACAAAAGAAAGGAATACCCTTTGCATGTTTTGCATATTTATTTGGAGGATTCTTGCGCAGAAAAATCATTTCGTAGATGGTTGAGAGTTCGTCCTTGGAAGTTCTCAAGAAATAGTCATGCTCCATTTTTTTCTTTTGTTGAAGAATGCTCTATGTTAAGGGGCTAAAGGGTGATTTCACTGAATATTGATGAAGTCCCACAAGGGTGACCTTGGCAATTATTATGGAGGGAACTCTTTACTTTGCAATGTGGAGTGGAATGTGAAGAGTGGAGAATGAAAATATTTTAAGTTAAAATTTTGTTTTCAATTTGTAAATTTCTAGAGGCGCCATTTCTATATTTGCAATAAAGAAGGTCTTATAGAAATGGCAACTTGCCCGAAAAGGTATATCCGAGAACGTCAGTCAGGTATAGTCTCTAATTACGTTAGGTTATCACTAACAATTGTGAAAATCTATTTATTAATTTATGTCGGGTATCCCTTCTAGTTAAGAGCTTCGAAATTTTGCACTTAAATTAGTTTTAAATAAACCATTATCTGTTGCTTAGAGCTCAACCTATTATATCGATATTACCAGTAACTGCACATGTGAACAACTGTTCTTTTCTACATCTAGATTTCTTTTTGATTTTAAAATTGCCGTTGGTGATCTTTACAGAGTTACGAACATTTTCCTTAGTCATTCTACATTATATAGATGGACGTGCCTTGTGGAGATACTGAAAGCATCTCTGGAGTTTTTTTAAAGGCGGGAACATTTTCCATATTATAAGTTGGGACAGAAAACTTTTCAATGTAGCAAAAAGCACAAGTAAAGTGACTGATTGGGACTCATACAAGAAATCCCTTAAAATATATAAAAAAGAACTGAGCAAAATCACAGAAACCCCTGAGGCATCCTCTCTACAAATTATATGATGCTCAGCTGTTTAAAAAAAATCTACAGCTCTTGGGCAACCTCAAGGGATCATCACTCAACCTGTTACTGGACATTCATTTTCCAGATAGCTCCCTATTTGCGGCCAGAAGTATTTTAACTCAAACAAGACTACTGCAACCGTGACCAAAATTCGTGGTCTAACTACAAGAGAAAACCTGCTTTGGGCGCTGCATGTCTTCAAACCATGCAAGTTTGCTGGTCCGCACAGTATAATACCTCCCGAGCTACAAAGGTCCTCAGATATTATCCTGTCCACGCTAGAGAATATCATGAGGAACTGTGGAAAGAAGTTAATGTAGCTTTTATTCTCAGAACCGGTAAATGCTCTTATGTTGTCACTATAAGTCTATCATCGCTCATTCTGAAAACTCTAGAACGATTGATTGATATCCATATACGAGCTAAAAACGATCCAAGACTTTTGTCAACGGCTAAGCATTCCTACACATCTGCTATCATGCCCGCGCTGTCAACTCTGCAGTAGATTACTCACTTAGGGAGTTGACCAGTGTTATGCTAAATAGTAGAATAAACAATTCCAAATTGGATGAGTTTCTACTTAAAGAAATGTCAGCAGAGAAACGCCGCAAAGCTATGTCTTTCACTCCTTCTCTGGAACTTAGTGGTTAATGAACTGCTGATATTACCGTTAATACTATTACAGAACTCCATCAGCTGAATCTAAACAGATATACTCGTTTAGTGGAGTACTGTGGATAGGAAGTAAGCCCCCATAATACTGATATTGTCCTTTTTCCAGGAAATATAAAATTCCAATCACAGACCCCCCTAAGTAATCGGTACCGGTTTAGTCTTCTCTGGTACAGCAAAATATTTGGGTCTCATTTTTTACAGGAAACTAAACTTAAGACCGAACATTTAAGCTTAATACATTGGGGACAAACGGGGCCTTCAGCCGCGCATAGCCCACTGGCTTTACCTCTCGATTATAAGACCGACACTCATCTATGTTGGTTGTCAATTTCATGGCTTGAGACAATGCAGTGAACTGTAGCAAACTAAGAGCCCAATGAACAGTGTGTCAATGCATAAGCGAAGCTCTATGCTCTACTTCCTCCGCGGGACCGAATATTCTGTTTCACTTGATACCCCTCAATATCTTCAGCAGGCAAGTTGCTGCGAAATTAGAATGTCACATAGACATTCCAGGGAATTATAGGGTCAACGAACTCTCTAAAATTGAAACCACTCTACCTATTCTACCGGAAAAGGGTAGCATCGGTATACTAATCGCTATGTGCAGACTAATATTAAAGCTGGATGCAAACAAAAGCACATCATCATCACCGGACACTGCCTTATAGGCAAGCAGAAACTGCATGAGCGAGCAGAAGGAAGAGACAATACTGCGCCTACTCTATACATGCCCAGCTCCACTTAGGAGCTTTTTTTTACAATAACTTAAGCGAACTAGAAAATATAGACGTTAACAGTCTTCTACGCTTCATCATAACCTCAAATTTGTTCCAAGAGCAGGCATGAGCAATGAGCCAATAGGCCTAAGTGGGTTGGGGGTTCCAACAGCTACTCTTACTCAACCTAATCTAATTTAAAATGTACCCGTATAAGATAGAAAAATTCCTGGTGTCCACTTTCTGTTCACAGTCCGTTGTAATATCGTGCCTACTCGTAAATAAAAATTAAAAATATGATCCGATGTGGTGTGTGAATTCTGTCTTCCTGATGATTTGATACTTTTCCATGTCTTTCGTAGTAGGCGATGGTATGTCGTTGCCGCTATCAAGGGGGATCCATTTTGCCTTTATCTTTCCTGAGTTTGCTCAGTGTTCTTATTTTTTATACGGCATTTCAAAACCATTAGTACACACAATACCACTGGTAGATACCCATCATACTATTGAGTTTATTGTTGACTGCACATTTATTCAGTACTCTCACTTTCATTCTAATTTGTGACCCACAATACTTTTAATTTACAAGGCCATGCGAAAATAGCCGAACGCAGCTCTTCAAAGTTAAAAAATGCCGCATTTTTCTGTTAATTGAAAGACTTTGAGGCTAAGACCTGTCTTGCTAACTGTAGCACCTTTCAACATGAATAAAGAAAAATTAAAATATTTCCAAGCACTGCAGATAATTTTCGCTTTTGTTACTTGACAAGTACGTGCAAATGTTTATGTATCCAAAACGTGTTAACAAGTGCATTTTATGTTGAACAATAACAACCAAGAACAAAACAACATTGTACAGTCACGCAGTAACTTCGTAAGCAAAAAACAATAAAAATACTTCCGAAATCTTCAAATGACTGACATAAGCTTTATTGTAAAATTCGTTTTCGAATATCAGTTATCCTTGAGACACATTTTATTTCCTCCAACATCAATGGGATGGTTGGTATCGGTATTTGCGAAAAACAAAATTTATGACATTGCTCCATCAGCTGCTAGAACTATTGACATAGACATATCTTCGACAAATCAATTTTATCGCAATCGATTGTCGAACGTTTATTGCCAAAGTGATTTACTTCGGCAGAAACAAATTCGCCTCTTTTATCTCAGTCACATATAAAGGAGCATAGCAATGACTCATGGGTCGTGGAACTACCACTAAACTCCCCTTCAATTTCACAAACAACCATGGTATCCAGAACCCAAATCCATCCCAGGGAAAACGGATAAGAATCAATTGAACAAAAATAAATGGAGGGGAAGAAAAAAAATAAAAATAAAAAATCCCTCCGGGTAATTTGCAATTTGTGGCATAGATTCAGCAGCATGACCAAGGGTAAGCCCTTTGAGCTATTTTGTCAAATAGTCGATAAATGTTGAATGTATCTTTTGGGTCAGCCAACGTAGTATAACATATGCATGAGATGAGAGGAAAATTTATTCCAATTTTCAAGCTTCAACTTAAAGTAATTTTCGTCTTAAAGTATGGTCACGTATAGATACTCGTGCGGGTGCCATGATATACATTTCTGTACATACATATATCTGAAAAATTTACATTTGGAATGATGGAGTAACTCAAAATGTATCTTTGAAATGCAAATACATAAATTGCGTAACAAATTTGTGCTTTAAAATTCATGTGCGTTCGATGATATATTCCATGCGGAACCATTGTACTCGTTGATACTTTAAATACTCGTTGTCGGCGACAGAGATTTTCTATTTGTTACTCAAGCGAGTAATTAGAAAAAATAAAAACGAAAATAATATCATAAAACATGTGGCCGAAAGCAGACCATTTTTGCTGATCGCAAATAGTTCTATTTTCCAATGGTAATGCCTTTGCTGAGCTAGCAAGTAGAAGGGTAAAATATAATTATATTGCATGTGTTGCTCTATTAATAAATTGTAATATACATAAAGATACATATATCATAGTGAAAACTTACGTCACTTATTCGTTGCAGTCTGGTGCCTGTTGAGCTGTTCATTGTGAAACAAAAACTTTTTGGTCGTTCGTAGTCTAAATTGTGGATACATTTTGTAAAACAAACAGGGCTAGGTTAAAGGTCAGGTTGGACAAAAATAAATTTATTTAGTCGGATACTCTAGATCTTTAACTACCCCGGAACATATAACAGACACAAATCTGTTAAGTATTGCACATCAAATATAGTTCCAGTCCCAAACGGATGCCCTATTTTTGGAAGCATCATGAAGAGCAATAAACAGATATTTCTGAAAAGCGATGATGGATAAGGCCTTTCGTTTTCATGCCGCTTACCAATAACAATATTTTCGCTTCGATCTGTAAGGGTTCTTGGTCTTTTTGTGGTTTCTAGCGTAGTCGCTGCAAATCTGTGCTTCTCCATCTCTAGTCTGGACATACTAGAGTCCACTTTTTAAGTCTCACTTCCTGTGGATAACGTTCCTTTTTCTTTTAGCTAATTTTGCCTGATTTTGCTCTAGATGCACTTATATTCACATCATGACCTGCATTCCCAAACCCATATCCCATTTAAAAGATGTGGGCTGTGGCAAAACACGCACTGGGGATGTTGGGAGTTGCGTTCCGACTATCTGTAGACTCGGGCCTCCGCCCATTGTTGTCTAATAAGAAGCGGGGTCAGAGCAATGTACTGTTTTTATCGTAACGGTTTGCAGATGACGCCACCGAAGGTTGCTACGATTTGACCAATTACAAGCGGCCCTACTAGCACTTAAAATACTGGCAGTCAGGAGCCCCCCGGTTTTCGGTTCGGGCCTGACTTGTGGAGGTAGGCCCGCTTGTGGGAGGTTCATGGTGGCTGTGGTTTAAGCCCAAAGTCGCGGGAAGGGTCTTTGACCGAATGTGGAGTTGCAATAGCTGGGTGCTGTGACCCTTAGATCAGCAAGAGATTTTAGATCGTCTTCGACCCATAACAAGGGTGGAACTTGTGCCTCCAACACAAGTAATACCTTGATACATTTTCAGTAGCAAATAGCGATGCTAAGGCGTATCTTTGCTCCTATGGATGTATATGCATTCAATGGAATTAAGTTTTTTTTTTTACACAGTACAGGCGTTCACGTTAAGTCACTTGAAGCTTTTTGTCTCTTGACTCGTCTTAAGCAACGACACCAGAACTCATTTTGTCTCAAAAATAAAAAATCTACAGTTCATGTGCGCGCAAATATTTTTGGCTAAAATCTGAGAAGGTGAAAGGAATATATTCAAATTTTTGTGTAAATTGCCAATGAACTTAATAGGTCAGGCGTATGCTCTTCGACGTCTCTAAGGGGTAAGTGATTTTCTTAATTTTTTGAGTAGATTGTATCACCATTGCCATTTACGTGCAAAGTGATGTCGCTTACCAAACTCCACCACGATTCAATTCCTGTTCCAATCCGGAAATCAACTTCATGTGGTTAAAATTCAATCTCCGTAAGCAAATTACTGTTTTATTTACAGAAGCCCTTAACTTAACAGCAATTCGATCTTTAACAAGTTCTGACGAGCGCTGCCTGCCCCTATTCAAAAAATTTTATTCCTGTTTTAATACACACAATTCTGGGTGTCTTCGATATTCTGGACAGACAACACCTGAAGGATGGTGTTTGGAGATCTTTGCTGTCTAAGACAATTTGTAAATGAGCCCACATGTATACTAGACGTTGACAGTCATACCGCCACAATCCTGGACTTGTTTGTGACTTCTCACCCTGATATGTACAAGACCGATATGCTGTCGAACCACAGAAACGAGGAATCTTTTGTATACCGACCTCACAGTTACAGAAAAGACTCCTAAAAGAACCATTTCTATACATAGTATGGTGGACTAAAGTCACGCAAAAGACCGCCATTTTGAAGCTCGATAGAGTACAGCATCTTGTATGTCTGGGCATTTCCGGAGCCTTTCGGACCTGCTTCAAAGCTGCTATAAAAGTACTAATGTAACTAACGCCCTAATGCTTAGATATTAACAAATTGGCACTACTCAGCTTAGCAAGTCGGATACAAATCAAAGAGCTTAGTCTTAGCGAACAGCCGGACCTAATAAACCTGCTCTCTGAAATGACGGATCTTGATATGATCTGCGGGGTAATAGACCTCCTTTAAAAAATATTATGCTTCGATAAAGGATTCTCCACGGAGATTCCCAAAAAAGAGGCATGGGTCAGCATTAACCCACCAAACAGCCAAAATGGCATTAAGTGATATATGGATGGTTCGGGAGTGGAAGATGGTATACAAGGACCAAACATTAACACCACCTTAACAATGGGAATAAGTCCCAGTGTATTTCAGCGAGAATTCAAGAATTTGCCAATCATATCTACAACTCTGGTATCAACAGCTCAAATATCCATATACCATATTACCGGACGGTCAAACAGCTTTATTTGCCCTTTGGTTGCACTCTATTGACTCCAAATCAGTCATGTACTTCTTCAGAATGCTTCAAAAGCTTAGCTTTAGAAACAAGATCAAAATTTGGTGGTCATGAAGGCATTGATTAGAATGAAAAGGTTGACGAACTGGTCTGAAAGGTCAGAAATCAGCAGTTAATTTAGCTAGTAAAAGTTGGGAGCACTCGAGATGAAGCTCATATTGGGAGAATAGTCCAGGTCTATGACAAGCCAAACGAGCCTTACTGCCCTTCAATAAAAATGCCATTAAATGTGTAAATCTAAGTCGGCATGATATCAAAAACTTAGTAGGTTACCTCACATGTCATCATGGTTTAAGACATCACCTCAATAAAATGAATCTAGTCGACTCTCCGCAGTGCCGTCTTTTTCTTGACGAAAACGAAACAGCTGAACACATTTTATGTGAATCTCCATCCCTCAACGGAATTAGACGGAAGATTTTCTTCAGGGAGCAATTCGATACCAATGAACTGATATAACTAATAAATTTCTCTGATGGTAATGTTATCAACTTCATTCGGAATGTAGAAGATAAGTCAAAGTGCCTTACCTCACAATGGGCGAGTCAGAAATTAAAAACAAACAAATGAGCCAGGAATGAGACAACGCCTTTCTTAAGTGTGTGACGACCAAAAACTGAGGCAAAAAATACTGCAATGTCATAAGGCAGTACAATTTTTTATTTGTTCATTAAAAACGTTAGAAATTCTATCTCATTCTCAATCCCAACTCGTATTTATAATAACATTCCAGCTATCAGCTCTTTGGACAAGTCCAATCTGCTTGCGGAACATTATGCAGCCAGCTTAACACTCCTAGATTGTGTTTGGTCATAATAGGACGAATTTACTCTAGCAATCGTGTAGTAGCAAGACTACTAAAAGATCTTAATATATACAAATGTCCAGATAATACAATATTTTTCCCGTTCTTCTCAAGAGAAATTCTTTAACGATATCACAAACACTCCTCAGGACCCTTTCCGAGCAGATAATAAATAGCATTTATCAAGCTCGTCCCTAAGAAAGGAGAATCTTCTTCTTTCTCCTCCTACAAACCCATTACGTTTCCAAGATAATGGAAACGCTGATAAACCTCATGAAATATCTTGAAACCTGAAACTTCTCAATGATACCAACAGGTCCACTGGTGACTTAATGGCATCCTATTGAAAAGTGGATCCAATCTGGACACCAATCTGGCGGGAGCAAGATGGTTGCACTTGATTTTGATTTTGACATAGTTTGGCATCAGGCTCTTTTGTGTGCCTTTGGGATTGCTGAGTATCGTCTTCAATAGATTAGAAATTACTTTTCAGAACGTTCAAATCAAATTGTCTTGGATGGTTTCAAGTCTGAAATTCACAACATAAATGCTGGTGTGCCCCAAAGCTCCGCTCTGTTCCCGATACTCTTTTTAAATTTCATCAACGTGTGCTGCTTCTAATCAAATATATTCCTTTGCTGACGACAGTACTCTCTGCTTTTCATAATCGTTCCCGGACTTTCGTCCTTGCTTTTCGACTGTAGAATGGGAACGCCAGCGTACTCGTATGTTAAGCTCATTAAATTCCAAATTTAACAGCATATAGGGTGAAATTTAATATTACCGGAACACAATGGTGTCTGTTTTCGTTAAAACGAAATCTATACATCCAGCCATTATCCATGAATGGCACTTACTTACGTCATCTTACGTTGAAATGACCACATATTCAATATCTTCAAAAATCGTTGGAAATGTCTAGGTTTCGTCAAGCGATGTAAGAAATATTTCACCTTCTCTGATCTGGTCTCAATATATAAGGCATCCGCCCAAAATTGGAGTACAATGCCCACATCTGGTCAGGTCCCCCTAAAACATCTCTGCGCTTGCTAGAAAGTATTCAAAACCGTGCATTAAGACTCCCAGTCAATTGCGTCACTTTCTTTTATCGCTATTTCCACCACCAGTGCGTCATAGAAATCGCTAGAGGCGTTTCGGCCCTTCAAACCTTCAAACGTAACACCCGTCTCTATAGGAATGCTCATCAGTATACCTTCCTAAGCCGTAAAACTGGCTAATGGAATGCCCTGCCGAGCCCTTTGTAATCTCCAAACATTCAAAACCAACGTATATCGATATCTCCCTTTCTTTCATCACTATATTTCCTTCGCCTGCGCTGTGTACAAACATTTAAAGTATACATTAAGCCCCTTGTGCACGCGCCAATTATATAAAAAAAAACTTGTTTCTCGAGTGATTCAGGTCACTGAGAGTTTTTATCTTTAAATTGAACTTTTCGACTTTCTACATTCTGTTTCCACTACTTTATGGCGTGAGTAATATTCTTATGCGTACTCATGTGCTGAAATATGGTGGTTTGAGTACCTATGTATATGCTGGCTTCACGGAATGTCTTTTGTTTATGTTCGCGATGTTCCTCGAATATTAAGATATGGAAGCTGTAGGTTTGCAAAAGTTGCAGCCAGCTATTCACCTAATAATCTCAGTGAATTAAAGACTTAAGACCGGTAAATTCCACTACACTTTGTGTTTTTATTTTATAACACTTTTCAAGCAGATTTCTCAATAATAGCGATCGAAGATGCAATTTCTAAAATCAGACATTCGGTTATACCAAGAATTCATGCAAGCTTAGTAAAAGTAAGCCAATGTTTATTCATTTGAATTGAATTTTAATTCATTGAATGAAAGTAGCCTCCTAGTTCAGGACACTTAGACGTTTAAGAAATATGAACACGAAAAAAAGAAAAAAAAAAAAAAATTCGCCCCATGTGGTTCTGAAAATGTCGCTACATGAAAAACACTTAAAAGGAATTTGACACACCATAGATGACAGTGGGTCACTTCGTTTTAAATTCATTCCGCAGCCAGAACAATACAATTATCGCAAGGGAACCTTGACCTTTTCCACTTCAACATGAATTGCTGTATTACTCTGCAGGCGCCATAACTCCTGATTTTATATAGCTCTTTGGTCATAAAGCAAAAAATGTACACTGTCAATGCGTGCCCCCAAAGGAGAGCTACCATATAAACCAACTTTATACTCGTATATATTGACCCAGACTTGGAGTCGGCCACGATGGCCTTCCTGAGTACTTGCTGTGGGCCAAAGTGGCTGGAGAAAAATAAATTGGACTGTCGCCAGTATTTTCATTTCATTTTCAAGGATTTTTTTTTTTGGTTCATTTCTATCATAGAATTAGTTTGTACGGGTATATATCGTTCATACAATACTTTGGCCTGGTGACATTCAACTTGGAGGAGCCGAAATCCTTTCATGTGACCTTTATTGTGGATAAGGAATTTGCTTACTAATAATTTTGGACTTCAGAGTATTAGTTCCTTGCCAGATAGCAGTAAGAAGGGATACACAAGGTACGTATTTATTAGCAAAGTTAGTGATGTACAATAAATGTATGATAATGCGTAATAGACAGATCCTTTGTCAAGAAGTCAGTCTCACTGAAATTGTAGTAAAGTAAACATATATATTTGTTTTTTAATTTTTAATAGTAATACCAGGTGTACCGGTATGATAAAACATTAATTTTTAATGGGAAAGTAAAAAAAAAACATTTTATTCAATGTATTGGCCATTGCTAACTATACTAAAAAGTGACCCAATTTTCGACTTCCTCGTAGGATTTGTAGTGCTGCTTAGCTAATGCGTGTCCCATCGATGAAAACAAATGGTAGTCGGAAGGAGCCAAGTCTGGCGGATACGGCGGGTGGGGTAGTGCTTTGGTTATATCTATCCTAAACCAGTTTTGCTTTGTGTGCATATGCATTGCCATGGAGAAAAATTACCTTGCCGTGATTTCTGGTCCATTCTGGTCATTTTTCGATCAATGCATGATTTAAATTGATCATTTGTTGTCGGTAGCGATCTGTATTAATGGTTTCATCAGGTTTTAGGAGCTCGTGGTACACCACAGCTTTCTGGTTTCACCAGACACATTTTCCAGACTTTTGGATCTTTCCCATAGCTTTTAAACGGTCAGAAATTGTTTGTTGTGCAACATTTAACATTTCTGCCATTCGTTTTTGACTCAAAGTGTCACCTTCATCCAATATTGTTTGCGATTCGGCGGCTTTAAACTTTTTTGGTGGTCTTCCACGTTTTTCATTTCTCACGTCAAAATCGTTATCTCTGAACCGTTGAAACCATCTTTTGCATGTTGCTTCTGATATAGCATGATCACGATAAGCCTCGACAAGAATTCGATGCGACTCTACAGCACTTTTCTTCAAATGAAATCAAAAAAATTAATGCTTTCCGCAAGTCATCATTTACTGGTACAAAATTCGACATTTTTAACTCGATGAAAACATATGATGTTGTTTGCTCAATGACTTGATGTATACTAAATATGTTTGACAGATGTCATAGCAACCAAAAAAAAAAAAATAAAAATAAAAATTAAGGCCCGTTTACAACGAAAGTTCCCTATCGAGACGTATTGTATTGTATCTTGACGCTCACTTCATACCGGTACACCTGGTAAAGTACAATAATACAGAAGTAGTATTAAATAGTTTTATTTAGAAAAATAATTAATTCAGCCTTAAGAGAAAAGTAACCGAATTCATTTAGGTTTGATTAATGAAAGAGGAAACAATAAAAATTTAAAAAACTTGAGATTGCAATGCGGACCCTAGGGTCCGCTATCAATTTTGACAACAGCAGCAGCGCTGAGATCATACGAAGGATAACTCCTGCTTCGTTGGGCTAAAAAGGCAATTGGCTAGTAAAGCCCTCCTTCGAACAACAAAAGTGACCCTATATATTACCTTAATAATCCAGGTTCTGGTCTATGGGCAGAGGCATGGACTTTATTAAAAATGGATGAGCGTGTTCTTGACTGCTTTGAGAGGAAAATTTCTTCGTGTAATTTTCGGTGAGTAGAGGAGGAGATACAACGTGGAGATGATCGACATAGCCAGATAAACAAAGGTCCAACGACTGAGCTGGCTGGGACATGTAGAGCAGATGGACACCAATGCTTGGGTTCGAAAAGTCTTCGCATCTGCCCCCGAGGGACAGCGCACTAGAGGAAGACCGCGACTTAGGAGGTGTACGCAGTTGGAAGGAGACCTAAACCAACTTAAGTTGCGAAACTGGAGGCAGCTAGCTAAAGGACGAGCTGGCTGGAGACGCTTGTTGGTTGACGCCAAGGTCCATCCCGCCACCTCAAGTAGTGTGACCGCCACAAATTTTTTTTTTTTTAGTTTATCATCTACCTTCGTAACGAAATAATACAGAAACTCGCTTGAAAATATTTTATTTTCCGATATTGGATGAATCAAGCAATCCACAATATTTCGCAAGCTCTTCTAGTTCCCCGTGTTAAATGTTTCTTCTCTCGATAGTGTTTAATGCTATAATTAAACTTTCTCTTCTAGGGCTTTTCTTAAGAATCCACGTCTTACATTTTTCAGCAAATAAATGGGTCCTGGTTAGTTTTTTATTCCACCAGACAAATTAGGTTCTTATCTGAACGACAGGAAAAAGCAATTTTAATTAAACAAAAACGGTGTGAGATTAAAAATTGATTCTGGCTTTATTTTGAAGGTACGTTCATTCTATTACACGTCTAATAGCACATCATTTCAATGCCGCCTCTACTTTGCTACCAGTACTTCAATTGGTCGGTCCAATATGTGTGGGATTATTTCGACAATAGAGTGTCGAATGTTGGCCTTGAGCTTGTCCAAATTGGTTGGCTTGGACAACTAAAGACTTGAATGTGGCCCCAGAGAAAATAATCGAGTGGTGTCAAATCACATGATAGCGGCGGCCAATTGATTAACGCTCGCCGTGAGATGACTCAGTCGCCAAATTTGTTTTCCACAATTTCGAGCATTTCATCGCTTGTATGCCATGTACCGGGGTCTTGTGGGAACCACAGCTCGGATATATTAATATTGTTAAGCTCTGACTACAGAAAGTCGGTTAATGTCGATCTATATCTGAGACTATTGACGGTAATGATGTTTTCTTTCTCATTTCGAAAGAAATACGGTCCGATGATGCCACCATGCCTTGTGATCACTGAATTTTGTTCGCTCCAATAATAGCAATTTTGCTTGTTGACATAGCCGCTGAGCCAAAACTAGGCTTCGTCTGCGAAGATGATCTCTTGGCCGAAATCCGGATCTCCGGCAAATAATTCTAGCGCTCAAATGGCTAACCCACTGCGTAGTCTGTGATTGTCTGGGTTCAATTCTTGCTTAATAACACCCTAAAACGGATGTAGGGTCAAATTCAACGGCAAAATAAGCCGACTTGACTCTGGCGATGCACAATTTAGCTGATCAGCGCTAATAGACATTTCTGGGTCTTCTTTGATATCAAAAGACTCTTTACTCTGTCAGGTTGGTGACTTTAGATCCAAAAGAATGTACTAATACTCAAACTTTTCCACGATGCGACGAAATTAACTTTGCGTACTTACAACTGACCCGGAATTTCGGTATTTTTTAATAATTTCTGGACGTTCGGCGAGCGGAAAATGATGCATGATGAATGGGCAAACCTTATTGAGTATTTTGACAGCTGAATGTCATTGGTTACTTTGACAGTTAATCAAACATAACAATTGAAAAACTATGATTGCTATCTGGTCGAACGTTACGAGTTAAAAATATATGGACTGAGTATGCATTCTTGCTGCATCCCTATTTTTGTTTTAAATCATTCCGAAATATTTATGTATGCCATACAGCTGTATGTAGTACTAGCAAATATTTTGGCACACGGTGTAGAACAACTTATTCCAAATAGCCCTGATTTGTCTTCCAACAACAATGATGTTAGTCTTCGATTGCAGTACGCACCTCATGCATTAAAAAGTTTGTCACTACTCGGACGAAGGCGTGCCTTAAAGATTCAATAATTGTCTATAGTCTCTAGGACGGACCACAGTTTCTCCATAATGAAGTAGAGTAGGGTAGAGTTTATTAGATTTATTGGCGAATAGTGGTTTTGAAACCTTTCTTGCAGAAATGAAGCACAGTGTACCAATCGTTGGAGTTGCCCCACCAAACCATCACAGAACATGGGTGGTGGCCACGTTGACTGCTTGGAACGAAAGAGCATACACTCTATCCTTGTGTTTGTTGAACAACGGAGAAAATTTTCTGGTCAGTAAAAATAATTCGTCTGTAACAGTTCTTCGCGTACTGGCGAAGAAAGTTTTTCAATTCTGACATGTGTTTTTGTTTCAATGCTTCTGTGCGTAAATGGCTGGTATGTCTCTTGAATGCGCTGAGTGCCAAGTGACGTTTTAAGATGCGCCACACGCCGTTCATGAGACATGACTTTCTGCTTGTGGAGTGGACTCTATTTATTCACCATGGTTTTGATGACTTATTCCGTTCGCAGAGTGCGCGGACGGCTGAATTTTGCACCGTCTACTTTTCCATTAGCACGCTCAAATAAATTCACGGTACGATAGACAAAGTTTCTTGTAATTTTCAGTGGCTGCAACATCCGAGAAATATTGAGAAACTGCTCATATTGTATGGATATTGTATGGATAATTTTATCATGTTGAAGCAATGGGATAATCTGTTGGTTACAATTTTTTAGGATGCATGGAGAAAGATACTCCTCCATAGATCTGATAGAGTGCTTCTTTATCTTTTTTCTTTTGGTAACGCTACGAGCTGGTGTGAACCAGAGCCCTAAGCAATAAGTCTCTCATGCTAACGCGATCTCTCGAAAGCTGCCTAGAGTATTGCATTCTAAGTTGGTTGAGGTCATCTTTCACTTGTGCAAACTAAGATGAGTCGTGCACAGCTGGGGCATCACTCTGGCCTAAAGTTGAAGACTCTCAAGATCAGAACTGTAGCGCACATTTGCTCAGTATGGTCCATCGATGTTTGATTCATGGACGCGTTACTAGACCTGTGTTTTTCTCTCGAAACAGCCAACTGTTTGTTCATCCACTTTTAAAAGGTCTAAGCCTCTGCGCTATAGAGAAGGGTCATGTTGCTTCATTGCTCCTGAGTACAAGAAACATCGATTGACAAGAGTATTTCTGTGTCTGATTTGTATTGTAGTTCCTACAATCTGACGAGTTTAGCATGGCACGTCCTCATGCCGATTATAAGACTTTTCCAAGATCAGTCAGCCGTAGTAGGAATATTTGATCGATGCTGGACTATCCTTAATCCGCAATGACCATATCTCTCTCGTCCTTTGATGCAGAACATGTTTCTGTGCTTCGTATTTGGCTGCATGTATCGCATTAAAAGAATATCCTTTTATGGCCCATTGACAACATTCTCAATGATGTTCTATGATTTGTGTATGAGGCTATTGTAAGAGAGGATGAGAGAAACGCGATAAGCAAAAAGTCTTGTGATTGCAGCTATTCAGAGTCAAACTTTGGTGGTCTTTCTAGACCCTATTGTGCCTGTGAGTTGATTTTGGTTCCTCAAAAATGTTAAAGCAGTGTCTAGTGTAAGATCGTGTGCTTTTTGGAACTTCAATGGCTTGAGCCCAAGCTCATTTTTCAGTATGTGTTGCATCCGTTTCAATGATATGTTGAGCTCACGAGCCATTTTTCGCTCAATTCAAACCTTCACTTTCCGAACCATTTCTGCCAAAGTTGCTGTTTTTTATGAACACCTGCATGGCTTTTTGCAACGCTGCCAGTATCAAGGTAACGAGCTATGGTTCGAGACACAAGTGATTTATTCACGTTGAGGTGCTGAAGGGCTCTAACGATAGCTACTTGTGGTTTTCGAGCCAAATATAAAGTAATCACACTATCACGTTTGAATTTCATCGCGGATAATTTTTTTTTTTTTAACATAACCGAGACGCAAATCGTTTAAAAGGCTTGTAAATAATAAAATTATCGGTCACTCCGAAATTGGTTGCAGTTTTAGTCAGTATATCCGATTGATGTTGGATTTATCGGGGGATAGTCAGCTCCGTTACAAATTTTAAAAGCCTGAACTCATTGTATGGATAGGATAATATTCTAACTTGGCCAAATGCCAGTTTCCAGTATTTCATTGAGTTTACTTGTGATTACGTCCATGGCATACGAGTATCTCAAAAATTCTACAGGAATTCTTTCCACACCTGGCTTCTTTCCATTATTTAGTTTTTCTATGGCCGACACAAATCAATTTGGCGAAGGCGTGCATCCGAAATTTCATCAAATTGAAATGGTGCGTAGTACACAGGTACAACATGACTAATAGAGTTCAAAAACTCTCGAAAATTATCCCGCAATTCACAAGCGCTTAGTTCAACGTGAATTTTTGGGTTTCATACTGACCAGACCAGAATTCTTTCGGACCTTTATAGCATTAAGTATCAGAATTTCATTTCATAGAATCGCTTCTCTAATTGCAAAGTTTCTAAAAGCTACCATTGAGTTTGACATACATCTTTTGAAGCAATCACTACTAAATATTTGAAATAAGATATTCGCATGTAGAATTCGCACTCGTCCTTGAACCCATCCTCATTATGAATGATTTATTAAGATGGTTACATTTGGTTTTCAATTTTCTTGATGTTGAGTTGCTCCCCAGTTTGTATATTACGTTCTACATATGTGCATATATTAGACCTGTTGTCTGTTGCCTAAGAATTTTTTTCAAAAATCTTTGGAGGAAATTTGATGATTCTTGATTCTGCATCTGAAACATCATGTTTCATACATTAACGACCATCTAATCAATCAATAATATACAAATTAAAAGATTGTGGTTTATTTGAAATTTATCACAACAGAAACAGGCAGATCGAATTGTAACATTAAACATACTTTGTGTTTGCGTATTTATAAGTGACCTCTTTCCCCTGACATCGTGTTTTTTGATAAACAAGGAATTTTCCTCGCAAAGAAGCAAAGAGCACTCTCATCCATTTTTGATAAAATCCATGCCTCTGCGCCATAGGACAGGACTGGGATCATTAAGGTCTTATATGCGGGCATTTTTTTTGTTCGTGACTTCTTGTCTCAAAGAAACATTGATTGGCAAGAGTTATTCTTCCCTTCATCTTGATCTGGATTGATATCGGAGCCTAGCTCAACAAAGTCCAAAACTATCTCAACGTTATATCTGTCGAAAGTGACGTTGTGTCGGATATGTCGATGTTCTGTGTCCTTTCTGGTGGGCAGTATGTAATTGTTTTTGCCTTCATTGACCGTTAAGCCGATCTTCGCCGGTTCTATCTCAGTAGTCGCGAAAGCGCCACTGACATCCCGCTGCCTTCTTCCGATTGTGGTAATACCATTAAAAGATAGTGCCTCTTGTGTTGGCGCGTGAGTTTTCTACTATTCTTTCAAAAATGATGTTAAAGAAAGCGCATGACAGCGCATCGTTTTGTCCAAATGTTTCTTTGACATAAAAGGTCTTAGGGATTTCTATGCCGACTTTTATGAAGCAGCGTGCATTCTTCATCGCCGTCTTGCTCAAACGGGAGAGTTTGGCAGAGATGCTAAAACTAGACTTGGCTCTACGGAGGCTGTTGGATAAGTACCCGGATTGGAAGAAAGGTGACGCTACTGAGCCAAAATGAGTGTATTACCGCTTAGTATAACCTCTCTTTCTGTCAAAATGTAGTGACAATCTGACGCATAGTTTGGCTCTGAAACTCATTTCAAAGCACCGTATTAGTGTTTATTGCGACCATGGAAAAAGAGCAGTATTGCTTTGTGATCCGATTCCTGTTTTTGAGTGGCAAAACCTGCAAGGAAATCAAGCCTAGTTTCGATGGTGTGTATGGGACCTATTTAACATCCCGTACAACCGTTGGCCATTGGTTCGCAGAGTTTCGCCGTGATCTCGTACTGGTGGACCGCCGAGTGAAAATTCGAGAGATGGCTGAGATAGCAGGCATCTCAACTGGACGCATTATCCATATCCTGCACGATATTTTTTGGGCATGAGAAAGCTGTCCGCGCGATGGGTGTAGCGTTTGCTCACACGGTAGAACAAGCGCAATCTTGAGACCATTTTAAAGACGTGCTTGGTCCTGTTTAATCGAAATCCGGAGGAGTTTCTACGTCATTTCGTGGACATCGATGATACATGTATTCATTGGTAAACACCAGAGACCAAAGAACAATCGAAATAATGGTTTTTACCCGGTGAACGTACTTCAAAGAAGTCGAAGATCGTGCCTTCGGCCGGAAAGGTGATGGCCACTGATTTCTGGGATGCGCGAGGTTGACTATTTGGAGAAGAGGAAACAATTACAGGAGCATACTACGTCGATTTATAGGGGCAATTCAACGCCGATTTGAAGAAAAAACGACCACATTTGGTGAAGAAAAATGTGATTTTCCAGTACGATATCGCAGCGGCTCATACCTCTACAGTCGTCACAGCCAAATTAGTCAAATTGTACTACGAATTGCTCCCCCATCCTCCATATTCTCAGGATTTCGCACCTTGCCATTGCTTTTCATTGCCAAATCTTAAAAGATCGCTCGTCGGAAAGAAGTACAGGTCGAGGTCGAGTACGGAACGAGAAAGTCATCGCCGCAACGGAGGAGTATTTTGCAGGCCAACAAAAGTTTTACTATACGGAGGGGTTAAAGAGTTGCAGCACCGCTATTAAAAGTGTATCGAGTTGAAAGGGGATTATATTGACCTAAAAAAGTTGCATTGTCATTTCTTATCCAGATATTCATCAAACAGCCCTTGAACGAGCTATATCTATGTTGATGTTAAAATAGATCAACAAAATGGTGAGTATCGGTTTAGACTTCTTGAGTTTTTTCCAGGATTTGACAGAGTGTGAATATTTGGTCAATGTTGGACCTTCTGGACACTGATATGGAACAAAAAGGTTGTTGACGGACGGTTTTAGGCGTTCACAAAATACGGCCGATATGATCTTGTAGGCGATGTTAAGACGACTGATTCATCTGTAGTTGGCGCAGTTCAAAGGGTCTCCTTTCGGCATCGTCGTATGGTCAATCTGGATGACGGAGGAGTTCTCCAAGTCCCCTTATGAATATCGAGATGCACGCTAGCTACGCCCCACCCCAGAGGTGGTATCTTTCAGTCCATAATTTCGGGCTTTACTACCTAAGATGCTCTCCCTTCCTAGATTTACATTAGGGTCACCGAGGACAATTTTAATCTCAAAGCTAGATCACTATAAGTAAATAATGTCCAAGAGATCGTAGAAGCTTTTTTGGTATTGTCATCTTTCTCCTTTGTGGAGGAAAATTAAGCCTTAATGCCGACTGTTAGGAGATTCTCATTATTATGCTGGAAAATCAAGAATACTTGCTTACGGCTTCCTCTAAAAACAAGTCTGCCGTAGTAGATGTCGCAGTTTTCATCCTATTTTTCTCCTACCCATCTCATCGAATAAATGGAATGGCAGTAACATCTGCTTCGCAACAGCCCAGAGTCTTTGCTAGTTGTTCGGTGGTACGTGGCCGAAGATCTTGTTCCGTTGGTAGTGGTCTTCAGCTGTAGATCCGTGTGTATTCCCGATGACACAACTCCGAAATTGAAGGTCCAGTTCCTTTAATGATACCAATAGGACGAGGGGTCTGTTGAGTGCTGCCGTTATTCCATCCGTCACGATCTTTTTTCCAAGTCTCTGACTATGTCTCGGAAATCCTTACCGGTTCCAAATACGTCAGAGTATCATGGTTAAGGTCTTAGTTGGTTTGTTTCGGGATTTCACTTCACCGTTGGTTTCATGTGGGCAATTCATTCGCTGTCCGGTTTATAGTGCTGCTATTATAAACACAATTGATGTGTGAAACAGTTACAACACTGTGACTCGCCAAATTGGCAGTGCCTACTCTAATTATACAGAAGCCAAACACCCAAACCGGTGACAGATGGAATATATATCGCAGAATGTCTGATTGGCGTAGAATGTTATTTTATGATAACCAAACGGGTTGTGGTTTGTTAAGAAGCTTTCCAGATGTTTCCTGTGATGCGACATGGATTTTGATAAAAGGATGAATATTATCTAGTCAGTCGAATACACAGATACCCATACGAGTACCTAATATGGGTGAAGACCCCTCTTCACCAAATTAGACATACAAAGTTCGGTGCTTTTAAAAATCCGCAA
Source organism: Volucella inanis (assembly GCA_907269105.1). NCBI lineage: Eukaryota > Metazoa > Arthropoda > Insecta > Diptera > Syrphidae > Volucella > Volucella inanis. The sequence continues at coordinate 127,588,692 of OU026157.1, read as the reverse complement.
ACACGATAATACAACGTTTAAAGTGTCCACAGTGGCCGCTTTCAGTTTATTGCGATAACGAAAGAGTTACCAGTCAAGTCAAATGCACGGCTTCCAGATTAAATATTTCACAAACTCCAACTCATCCTATCTGTTTGGTCTTTCTCGACCTACTGATTGATTAAATCCCACAAACCTATACATCTGGGATAGGGTGAATCTAAAAACAAAATCTACTCATGCTGCCGCACCTACAAGTGCGTTCCGATTTCCACTGAAAAACAGGGTGAGGCTGATCCCAAACAGAACAACACTTTTCCCGTTCGGTAGCCTAGAATGAGAATATACAAAATAAGAAGAGAAATTCGAAAAAAAAACCAAACAATTTCGATTTTGAAATTGGGTCAGATCTGGTGCGCCGATAGCAGGGAAGTCATCGATCGTTTGATGGAGTGCGGCCCGCTAGCGTGTACCATGGATCTGTTTCATTTGAATTGAATTGCTCCCCCTGTTTGAATTGTAGAACGCCACAGAATGGCAGTATCACAGTAGTGCAGTAGACATTTCCATTGATTTTGAAAAAGAAAAACGAAAATTACAAAAACAAAAATTATCTCATCGATGTACGAGTACATCGTCATCTTGATCCTCATCAAACCGTGGACACTTAGCACCAAAGTTCGACTTGCTCGATTGCATTTTGATTACCAGGCAGAGGTTGGATTCGGACAACTGACAGCGCAGAAATACGGATTATTCGACATATTATGCATTCGCACTTCAACAATATTAATTGGCTAGTCACGACGACGGCTGGCCGACATGCAGTGATTTACACACAGTGCAACAGACGGTGGGTTAGAGAATAATAAACTCCAATAAAGGCAATGATGAGTTGCCAACCAAAACATATTGGCTGTTAGGTCGTTGGTTAAAGTTTCACGTACTTAAAATTGAATGTTTAATCGAATGTAGACAAGCTGAAATGGAAGCAGGAAATTAATCATACCTATACCGCCGGTCATTATGAATTCATAATTGATTAGCCCTAAGAATTTGGCTTGAAGGAAAGTTTTGGTTATACCATACTGCAAGCTACCAAAGGGTGAGGTAAGCTTTAATAAGGCTCCTCTTACATATGCAAGGATGTAGGTACTTCTAACTCATATAGAAGTCTTACATTATCAATGTCATTATTTGGAACAGAACGGACATCATAGAAGGCATAGGGACACATAAATTATATCCAGGAATTCTTTCGAGAATAGCTAGACAAGTATGATGGAAATCATTATCAATTTCAGTTGCAGTCATGAACATTTAATTTATGAAAATATTTTGGTTTGCTTTATTAAAATTTTTCCCTAGTACAAGGTGAATAATAGATTTATGACTGCACAAATTTCAGAGCTGAAGGCATTTGGGCGAATGGTAGTTAACGATTTGCATAGATGTCCAGTTTTACTTGTATTCTGAGTACTGAAAGTATTGCATGGGATTAGCTCTGAAAACGAAAATCAATAAATTCTGTGGGGCAGAAGTGTTGTACTTTCTGTTTGTGGCAAAGATATGCACGAGGATAACATCAATTCAAACAGAAACTGTGTCAAGGATTGGTAAGAATAATCACTTCTCTACCTTTTGCTAGTCAGAATCAAAAGCTGAAGACCAGTGACTACACAGCCTAGGATAGATGGGATGGGGAATGCTGGTAAATTTAAATCACCAAATGGGTTGCATAAAAACCACTGTAACAGAGGAAATCTGATTAAGAACGAAAATTAACTCTACTCGCAGTAGAATCTACTGAGATATGCTGCTTCAGAGTTTATGCCTGAAAGTTTAGCTTAGTCAGTACTGACAATCTCTAAAACATCAGTCAAATATGATATGCTTGAGACAACATGAATCATTTTGATTAAAATTTAAAATCTAACACAAACGGATCAAACCTGCTTCAGTTGACCTGAAACAAACTCAAACCAAACTCATCACAATCCCTTAGCTTTAGGCAGTAAAGGATTTTGCTTCCTTAATTTTTTTGGCTGTCTTGTCGTGGTAGAAAGGCTTAAGAGTCAAAGATCCTAAGATTCTGAAAAGAACTCAGTTGAGGTGTCAAACTAAACACCAAAGACGTTTCAAAAAGACATAAAGCTGTTAAAAGAATGGAGATAAACCTAAAGGATAGTACTCCATGTGGTACTCGAGAAAGCGACAATCCACCCGTGATGCACACGTGCTGGATCACTTGATTCAGAAGACTTTCGGTAAATTGAGCTGGAACGATGGTGAGAGTACCGGAGAGGTCCTGCTTTTTACGATTAAACGTCTTGTCCCGGCAAACCAAAAAGCTAGAACGGGCTTCAGAAGAAGCACACTCTGTAGGACTACCATCTTAAGGCCAGTTGAAGAGGAAACAGAGACGTGGCGTAGATGTAAGACGAAAAACAACGACAACAAGTGCTGTCGAAGGCGCAAGTGCTAAAAGTTTCAGTCATCCAGAGTGAGAAACATGTGAGTAGGTGGAGATGACACCCATTAAAACCGACTAACCTCTCGGATCTGAAACTGCGCGGGTTCCCGCTCAATTATCAAGGCTTCTTCCATCTATTAAAAAGCAAAGGCAGAGCAAATACTTGTCTCATCTTAACAGTTTCTGAACTTAACGCCTCTAAAGATTGCTACGATTTGACCAGTTACAATTTACAGGACTACCGGTGATTCATACCAGGATTTAGTCTCAGTACCGTGAGACTCCGGAGCCCTCGGACTTCACTGAAGCGTCGGTTGTCTTATGACTTTGGTACCGTTACAGACATGCCGTCTGATACAATGGCATTATAATTCCAACTGGGAAAAAAAATCACAAAATCAACTTTCCCTGTGCTCAAGACTAGTTTCGACCAGAATCTGAGCCCGGAAAGGAATATATTCGAGTCTTTACGGATGGCTCCAAAACCAATGTAGGACAACAACGCTAAATTCCATTCTTTGTAAGAAGAACTTGCGTGTATCTTTCAACAGGGGATATACGAAATCCTGGTGGCAACGAACTGTATTGTAAATAACCGCTGGAAGTGACGAATTGTTCTCTAAGCTGCGCTTTAAGCCTTACTGAACACTCTTACGACTTCCAAATTGGATTTAGAATCGAATACATTATTGAACGCAGCTGAAAGGCTGAATTCACTGAGTCTTGTCCGGGTCTGAGTTGACAATGAGATTACGGGAAGGGAAAGCGCCGATGAATTTGTCAGATAAGGCTCAGGAGAGAGTTTTTTAGGCCCCAAGCCTAGGAAGCTAAGATTTTCATTCGCAGTGAGATTTCATATGAGCACAAGTGCAGGTTGCAGGCAGACCAGACTTCTCTAAGAAGTCAAGGGCCTTACTACTGTCCTTCAGCTAGAAAGATTGTGGGTTGATTGTTGGCGTCGTGACGGGGCAGTTCATTTTTTCTAAGCACTTTAATGTGCTGGGCATACAACATTCTGCGACGTTTGCTGAAAGAATATTGGCGACACCGCAGAGTACTGCTTCTGTGCATGTCCGGCTTACATTCGCATCAGGCTGTAGGAGCTTGGCGTTAACGTAGTGGTTTATATGATAGTACTGTAGATACTTTATCATTGCAGCGATTACTTATATCTTTTCGAAAGACTGAAAGATTCAATTAAAAGGAACTTACAAAGATCACAGTGAGGTAGTTATTTGTTTGTGAGTGCTTTGTTCTATCGGAAACACAGAAATCTATCGTATCGTATTGTATCGCTATTTTTATGGACTATGTTGGTCCTGCCGCCAACAAGACCTATGACCGGCAGCTTGTAACTGGCCAAATCGTAGCAACTTTGAGTGGCCTCAAGACCTTTAACCGGCAGCTTGTAACTGGTCAAATCGTAGCAACCTTGAGTGGCCTCATCTGAAAACTGTTAAGATAAGATCAGTTTTGCTCTGCCATCGCTTTTTAATTGAAAACTTCAGTGATGGGCGAAGCCTTGATAATTGGGCTGGGGCCCGACTTCATGGACAGTATGACACGTATCCCTATCCTGTTGGAATCACATTTTGTCCATATCTTCGCAGAATATTTAGTGATCATAGCTCAGTAACGTTGGCCATTGACTTTAACGCAAGGAACGGCCCTATTTTTGAAAAAATAAGAACTGATGATGCTTTATGAGTCTCTTGCGCCTGAATTTTATATGGATGTGGGTCAAACACATAGTGAACGGACAAAGGTCGAACTGTTGTGCAACATAAAAATATTTTTTTTACCATTCATTTAACGTCTTGAAAAAAGAATGTCTTTCTGGCACGTTTGAGATTGGAAGCCAAACCGTCCGATTTGATGCACAAGACACTACCACTTAAGACACGACTACGCATTAGTTGCAATAAAATAAAGGTAATGGCGACTATGGTATTGGATAAACCGAGGGTTTTTATTTATTTATTCAAAGGACCATAGTAAATGAATTTAAACCGTCCGTGAAAAGATAATGCCGTAGAACGAGCCCATCTGGCAGAAAGCAAAGGTTGTTTGGCTTAAATTGTACAAGTCCTTAAGCTTGAAGCTTTGCTTGACACGACAGTCATGCCGTCGGCCTTATCAGTTTTGGACGATGTACAAGAAGTATAAAGGTAAAATGAAGGAGATAAAAAAGTTATCTTCAGGTATAGGTATGTATCAGATAGAAATATGTGTATTCTCAGAAGACTGCCACGTATAAAGAGGTTCATACCGAAATCGGTCCATAAGCAATTAGATCACCCAAATGCATCAGCAAATCCTTTGCCTAACTGACAAGGTAGACCAGAAAAAGCTACTATTCTTGGTAAGAATGTACAGCATTTAAAGTCTGTATTCGCCGTACATATTTCAGGAGTAATTAAAAGAAGAACAAAAAGTGCTCAAGTAACTAAATACTAGCAATTCACAGCTTTCTTCTGTTTCTGACGACTGATAGGTGTCTTCATGATCATTTTTGCTCTCAGTATCTAAACTATCTTGTCTAAAGTAACACAAATATTTTCTCATCCTTTGTGCGGTGCGGTTTGAAAGATTTTACTACCAAATGTCGATCCATTCATATAGTGCTGGTAAACATAGATCAGATAGAAGAAGTTGGATTTAATCTAAACGTGGACACATATTATTGGGCATTAAATAAAGTTTAAGCTCTTTTCTGTAAGAAGCAATATTATAAGTGAATGCATAAACTACTACAGTTTTCTGGTAGCTTACATTCATTAACCGGCAGCTAGGCATCGAAACGAAGATTGCCAAGCATTGTTAAGTGTTAGCAGGTATTGTCAAGTAACCGACAAATGCGAATAAGGGACTATTCAATTTCTTCATGTCTGTGACCGGACTTCGGTTGCATAGGAAGTAAAAAAACTTGCGAAATTGTCACTGTCAATCAAAGCATGAGGACACTGCCTTGAAGTAGGCAGTAAGCAATACAAGAATATCTTCAATCATAAGACACTTGTCATTGCGGATATCCGCTTTTGGTAAGAGCTACGAGTATTTCCAGTATTTTCTACATGACCGTAATGTTAAACACTTACTAGTGCCGGCATAGTTTGAAGCAATGTTGAACAAATCATTGTGGTTTTCAGGATGTTGTATTAGTCCTGCTTTTGTTGCATATGAGGTTTTGCACTTCAGATACTACTGCAATATTGGAAACATAGTCGAACTGCTTCGTCTATTCTGCCATTTCTGATCTGATCTGAATTTTACCAACACAGCACATATTTCTCAACAATATACATATGTATGAGCAAATGTCAACCTCTTTATGTACGATTTTTTCGCCGTTGTCGTACCGACCTTGTAAAATACAAGGAGACATTTAGTAGGAGAAATGATATTTAAGTCCCCATACCTTTGTAGATAAACCAATTTCGCGCATACGTACATACATATATACTCTTATATATGTAGAGATTCAGAGGTTTGTCATCTCCTCATAATTGGTGATGGTGACTGGTAGAGTCGTGGCGGAGTGAGTTGGACTTTTTCATAACGCGCGGCAATGTTAGGCAGTGCTTCCAATAGATCCCGGCACTCTTAACTACTTAGAAATTACTTCTAAAAGTTTTGTGGGAAAACACCAAATAGAGTAGAGATAGTTACTACTTTGTCTGGATGCCTAGTTCGCCAATTGTGCTCGTTGACTAAGAAAAAGAAGCAAAATTTCGTTCTTTCCTTTGCAACTCTGGTGTTTTTCGTATTTTTGTTCCTCAATAAGATATATAGAATTTGTACTTATGGTAATGAAATAGTTTCAGATATTAATTAAAAATTCGACAAAGAAAGTAACGCAAGACAACTGCTGCTACTTCGGTCTGTCGTATCAACTTGGGTCAAAACTCCTAAGGCAGAGTCAAAATCACGCTCTACAAAGCATTAATCTTGCCAGTCCTGCTTTACGGAGCCGAAAGTTGGACGATATGTAAGACAGTGGAACCAGTTTTAGGCTCTTTTGAAAGAAAACTCTTTCGTCAATTATTTGATACTGTATGTGAGGACGGCGTTTGGCAGAAGAAGATACAACCGTGAACTCTATGAGCTAAACAAAGATGTGGATATATGGAAGGAAAAATCCGTCGACTTTATTGGTTCGGCCACATCGAGCAGATGGACGATAATGCTCCAGCTAAGAGAGTCTTCGAATCCATGCCACCCGGTTCGAAAAGAAAAAGAAGACCGAATCTCTAGTTTAAAGGTCAAACGATTTGGAATATAAAGCAGCTGGGTCTTTCCATCTGGAAGCAGCACGCCTCGGACATACATTATTATTTATCATATTGCGTTCTTCATTAATTTATTCGAGAGTAGGCGCAATATGTTTTATATTAAGCTTATGAATTACAAAACGAAATTGTTTTTGATCAACATTTATGACCCCTCATAGAGTTTAATGGAAAACAATGAAAGGAACACTGCATAGATCCAATTTAGATAAATTAAATGAGTCTGAAACCCTATTGTCCTAAAACCCTAAAATCAATCCAACTGCTCTAAGATGTGCGAAATATTGGATTGTTCAGAAAGTAATTTCCCTTTTTTTCCAACAGATGACCACGTGATGAAGACTGCAATAAAAGCATTAATCGTGATATCGCTGAGAGATTTAATTTATCGAATTCGACCTTTCACGATCACTTAAAAATTTGATCTCAAATCTCGACATATGGGTTCCTCATGTTTTGATCCAGTTTTGAAGATTTTCATCATTGAGGACGAAAAATGGGTTGTCTACAACAATGCTAAATGCAAAAGTTCGTGCAGTAAAATAGATTAACTGGCTCAAATCACTTCGAAAGCCGATACTCATCAAGATAGGGTGATCCTATCTGTTTGATGGAATTTCAAAGGGATCGTTGCTTTTATTTTTGCTTCTACCGGATGATTAATTCTGAAGTGTACTACCATCAGCTGGACGAATTGAATGATTCACGTAAACAGAAAAGACCAGAATTGATCAATAGAAAAGGTGTACTGTTCCACCAAAATGATGCGAGATCTCATACCAGTTTGTTAACTTGCTAAAAGCTTTTACAGCTTGGATGGAATCCACTGCCACACCAACTATATTTTCCAGATCTGACATCTTCTGATTATTATTTGTTCCCATCTCTACAAAACTTTTTAGGTGGTAAAACCTTTGCTTAAAATTTTGAGGTCCAAAATGGTGCAGGATCATAAGTCTACAAGTCAAAAGTTCACACGAAAATCTTGTGGACTATTGACAAATCGATTGTGGTGTTACGGCTCACTAAGGTGGGTCATAAGTACATAATTTTGAAAAGTTCTCATTTTTCGTGTGTACACAAAAATGTAGCGGTTTTTATTCATATATTCTCTTCTGCATAAATCAGGAGCGGATTTCTAAAATGCTATAAATCCGTTATAGCATTTTTGCTATAAGCAAAAATTGGAAAATGCATCCATTTTCAAATTGTACCAGTAGTTTGCAATATGTACACCCTTGGCGCGAATAATGACCTTGAGACGGCCGAAGAAAGCATCGCACGCTACACGCAAGTGGCTCTGCGGTATTTTGGCCCATTGTTTAAGGTGGTCCAAACTTTGGTATTTTTTAGTGCTAACCTTCGCCTTCAAAATACCCCAGATAGAGAAATCCAACGGATTTGCATCCGGAGAAATAAAGTGTGGAACATTGTTTTTTAGCCAATCTTGGTTGACACGCGCTTTGTGAGACGGTGCCGAGTCTTGTTGAAATGTCCACTGTCTCCGACCGAAATGATTGCTTGCACAAGGCTTCAATACTGCCTCTAAGACAGCTCCACGGTATACGATCGCATTAATAAAAAACACGAACGGAGAGCGACCATCGGCGGTTATGGCGGGCCAAACCATCACCATCGGTGCTGCATCTACGGATGCAATACCCTTGCCAGCCGACTGTTGAGTTTTTGGTCGTTTTGGACTGATCGTCACTCAGCTGATTGCCGACTTAACTCTGGTGTGAAGTGATGGAGCCAAGTTTCATCCATTGTCACATACCGACGCAAAAATTCGGCTTTATTGCGGTTGAACAGCTTTAAACACTCTTCTGAATCATCAACACGTTGTTGTATTTGGTCGACTGTGAGCAAACGCGGTACCCACGTTGAACAGAGCTTTCGCATGTCCAAATATTCGTGTATGATATATCCAACACGCTCTTTTGATATCTTCAGAGCCTCAGCTATCTCGATCAACTTAACTTTACGATCATTCGTAAACATTTTGTGGACTTTTTTGATGTTTTCATCTGAAACAGCCTCTTTTGGACGTCCACTGCGTGCATCATCTTCGGTGCTTGTATGACCACTTTTAAATTTTTCAATACACTTGCGAATGGTTCGTTCGGCTGGTTCAGAGTCCGGGTAACACTTATTAAGCCATTTCTTTGCATCGGCTGCATTTTTTATCATCAAAAACAATGATAAATCAACACACGAAATTGTTTTGAATCCATTTTTTTTCACAATAACAAAAGTTGGTTCGCTCACAACGCTATATCTCGAGAACTAATCGTCCGACAGCTGTCAAATTTATCAATTTATTTTAGAAACGATACGGACTTTTCAGCTCATGTGTTAATTAGCAATATATATATACGTAAAAAAATACTTATAGCACATCCAAACATTGGAATAGTTTCCAATCCCTCTATTGCGATAGCACCGAATATATGTATTTAGCGCCTTTTCTTCAAAAGAGCTTATTTGAGATGCTAACGGTGGACTATTACTAGTGAAATTCTTGTGCACTTTTGCTTTCCGTGTACAGTGTTTCCAGTGGCTTAAAGTTTAGAAAGAATGCAACATTATGTACATAAATGTATGTAATAAAAAAATAACACCTAATAACAAAACTTACCTGTTTCCACATGATCGCAGTACGAACTGGTCCTCGCAAAGCGTTTAGCTCGTCTGCTAAAGTGGCCCAACAGTTCCTTACTCTACGCGGATCAGTTAGTTCACTCTTACCCGGAAGAAAATTTGTATTCTTCTGCATGAAATATACACATCCAACTGTTCCTTGGATGTACGCTGATATTTCTTGTAATCTGTAAAACGTTCATTTGTTAATAAATATATTTTATTTTATCATACACAAAAACTAGTTTTTGACATGACAACGAATTTACCATGGTGACTATTCCTGTGTGTTTTCTTGTGAGCTTTTTGCCAGAATACCAAATAGCTGAAACCTCATAAGGTAGGCATCACAGACATTTATGAGTTGTGACCACATCACAACCAGAATAGGGGTGTAAACCTCTTTGTCGACTCGAAGGGATTATTAAGAATAAATGGTCGTTTATAAATTGCAGCGTTTACATTCAATCAGCAACATTCTATAATCCTTAAGGGGTCACATGGCTTCACAAGACTGAAGTGAGATTCACAAGACACTTTAAGGCGAACAACATATGATTTTGGAGAAATCAGAAACTGTTTCTAGATTCGTTTTCATCGCTTAAACACGAACACACAACTGCAACTTATGGGCAGTTTTTCAACGCGTAATTACCACAAGACCCTTTACAAATACGGGGGTAGATTATGCTGGGCCAGTGGAGATAAAAATGTGGAAGGGAAGTTGCAAAAGATTTTTAAAAGGGTACAGGGCCGTGTTTGCACGCCTTTCAACCGAAGCAACTCATATTGGATTAGTAAGAGAGCTGGGAGCTGTCGCATCCATTGCAGCGTATAGTAGTCGAGGATATCAAAGTCGCATCTGCAACTAGCATTTTAGTTGTATCTCGACGACCGGTTTAACGCGCAGAAAACCTTTTCATCGCTCTAATTGTCAAATGTCAGTTTTTGTGATTTGTGTTGTTTTGTTGGGAACCAACAGTAAGGAAGGTGCAATGTAGGATCTCGCTTAATGAACACAAATGAATGAATCTTCGACTTTGGCAAGATCTGTCTAAAACACTTTATATTTCGAAGATACTCAAACACTCGGACGGTACCTAAGTTGATCCGAGGGAAAGTAACCCAAACCTTGTTGTTCCAATGCAAACTTACAGTATACTAATTCTGTAACTCTCTTTTATTAGCGTGTGACTTTAGTGTCATAGTGTCTGGATCTTGTCTGTCAGTTAACTTTCTGTACAGGTTTTGAGTCTTGAAATAAGTCTACTTTTCTGTCGGTACAGTGCGTCAATAGTAGTATTGCCAAACAGGTCTTCGTTAGTCATACGTTGATACCGCGGTATTGTAGTATCCATAGTTTGTTTTATGGTTTCGTCCATTCGTTTAAGGTAGATCACATCGCTTGACAAATTCCTATTGGACGGTGGTTGGAGCGTGAGAGGAGAGTGTTCTTGTCAAGGTTGCAAAGAAGCGTGTCCATCGAGTCTTACTGTAGTTGTAAGAATATCTTTGGTCAAACTCCTCCAATTCCGCAATTTTGTGGGAAACTGTAATTTCGGTGCTAAAATCGCAATGGTCACTGTCATACACGAACGTGCGCAGACAGTTTAGCGTTTGTAAATTCGTACCTGTCAGTCGTATAAGTTCGTTGTATAACAGAAGATCCAAATAAGACCCCCCTCAGGGAAACGACGGGTTATTCGTCGCTTTAAGACCGAGTTTGTACATGACATCGTGCTGACCCAATCGATTAGTAGGTTTCATCTAGTATTTGGAAAATTATTTTTCCAATCTCCGTGTTAAGCGTTGAAATCTCCGCCGATTATAAAATAATTCTCGTCCGATTCCAGCCACAGAAGTCGAAAAAGCGTGTCGAGATCTATGTATAATAAATAATGTGGATTGTGAAGCCAAGTACAGCCGCTTTCCACTGTGGAGCGGGATGTAAATGACGACTGCCTCCAACACCCGGAACCTAAGAACCTCTCTTGTACAACTTGTGAAATTTTATATCTTGTTTAATGAAGATTGCGACACCACTTCCACGTTTGGATCTGGCCCGGTTTCTTCTTTTAACAATATAACTATTGTACTCCGGTTTGTGCTTATCGGTTAGCTTGGTTTCGCTAGCGAAAAGTACATCAGGAGTTTGGTCTTGTACAAACATTTAAAAATCGCGACTTTTCTTCGACCCTAATCAATGAATTAACATTCGCCGCAAGGACCTTCAAAGTTTACTCCAGCATGTGCGTACCCATAACGACATGTGCTGCGTTAGGCCCTTGGAATGTGAGTAAGATAGCCAGCATTTTAGGTGCAGCTTCCGTTGTTCTCGGCATTGGTGCCAGAGAAGCAACAGTCGCTTGCTGTACCATAGCCCCCATACCTGACGCCATTTGGGCGTTGGAAACTCGGGACGTGGCGGCTGGTGTTTGAAACCTTACAGGTGAACGCTTGACCTCCACCTTCTGCTGCTAAGCCAGTTTTGCTTTTTTGATGTCATCCACTTACTTCTCATAATATAGCTTATGAACTGAATTCTTGATTTAATGGTGTACGTCGTTTGGTTTTTTTACTTCTTTTTCATCATTTTAATGCAAGAGATAACGAAACTAAAAAAATCATACAATGGTACACTTTAACCCCTTACCTAATTGGATTTAATCTTCCTTCGTGGTAGGTCTAGTTTTTCAACTTTTCGATGTCAAAAAAGGGCCACCAGATAAATCGTTTCTGACAGCCGACAAAGGTGAACTACTGTCCCGAGTATACCATAAGTTACTTACTCATTGACCACTTTCACTTAACTCTGGCACTGGGCACGAGTAGTTTTATGACTTTTTAATTACTTAAGCGTTTCACCAATTTTGTATTGCATCGTATCGCATAGCATCACATAGTATTGTAAATTAATTAATTGGAATCACTCCAACGAGATTAGTTTAATTAGACTTATTCTGTAATTGATTGCAACACGATTGCTTAATCAATGAAATTCTCCCGATTATCCAATCGAATCATGAGATCACTCACTCAAGTTACACAAAGTCCACAAGGCGCAACATAGCACTGTTGTCTATAAAGTTACTGGTCGGCAGCGGAATATCTGCAAGAGCACTGAAATGAGATGCTTTACCCGTATCGCCCCCAGATACTGCCATATCCAGAAGTGCTATACGTTTTTCTGCCACTTGACCAAAGTAAGAGAGGTAGCGTGGAAATAAAACGAAAAATAAAATCGAACCTACTTCAACGTTGGCAAGCATAATTGCAGTCTAGAGGAAATTGACTCAATTGGACGAAGGATTGCTTGCAACATGATCAATATCTAGAGCTGCAGTCAGTTAATGTTTCATGGCATGAGTCGGCTGGAAACAGTGGTCATGCTAATGAATTTTGTATCAACCGCAGGGCTATTGTGCTGCAATGCTCTCAAATGTCAAGCGTTGTAATACAATTTCGAATAGAGAATTAAATTGTTGGTTAGTGCCGAATGCCATATATGACCATAGCTGTAGAAATTCCAAAGAAATCTCTTTCATATCTCTGTTTATGAGTATACATATGTATAGGTGCTCAACAGCCAGCATTACGCATTACCTTGTAAAGATAAGTCTCCAGTTTTATCTTCACTTTGTCAATGTTTGTCATTACTAAGAAATTATGCAAAATATTTGCTTTTCCATGGAACTCCTCGTCATTAAAGCGACAAAATTAATTTATTGTAGTCGAATTAGTGCTTGGTACGAGTATATTTGGGGTTTTCTTGTGAAGTATTTTTCATGTGGCGGTGATAGCACACCTGAGTAAAACAGATGAGCTATTTCCTGTTGGATAGTAGTGTGTCTTATTGAAGTACACATACAAGTGCTTAAATATGCTCAAGGTTACAGCGGCTAACTCAAATAAAGAACATCCTGGAGTCGAATTTTGACGACTTATGGAGAAGCTGGGGTCAAAAATCAGCAATAACGCGACGAAAGTTCGCTTTCAAGTCATCTTTCGTCTGTGGTTTACATATCGGCGTAAACTCGGTACTTCACGTACGAGGGCTGTTTGACGAATAACCGGATTAGAAATGACAACGCAATTTTTTTAGTTTTAGCAATTTATTTTTCAATATAATTCCCTTTAAACTTTACATGCTTTTCCTGGTGCTGCAACTTTTTTAACTCCTCCATATAGTACAACTTTTGTTTGCCTGCAAAATAATCCTCTACGGCGGCGATGACTTCTTCGTTCGACCCGTATTTCTTTCCGGTGAACGATCTTTTTCGTACAAAAAGAAATGCCAGGGAACCAAATGCGGTGGTGGCCATCACCTTTCCGGCCGAAGTTACCGTCTTTACCTTCTTGGGAGCACGTTCACCGGGTAAAACCGGTAAACTTATGAATCTGTATCTCAACGACGGTCCCGAATAGACGCAGAAATTCCTCCGGATTTCAATTAAACAGGGCCAAGTACATCTTTGAAGTGATCTCACAATTGCGCTTGTTCTCCGGTGTGAGCAAACGCAGCACCCATCGCGCGGAAAGATTTCTTATGCCCAAAATCTCGTACAGGATATGGCTATCGCGTTTAGTTGAGATGCCAGCTATCTCAGCCAAGTCGCGAATTTTCACTCGGCGGTTCACCAATACGAGATCATAAAATTTGTCCACGGTTTTCTCTGTGGCAACCGTTTTTGAGCCACCTGGGCGCGGTTCATCAAAAATCTACGTGCGGCCAATTCGAAACTCTGCGAACAAATGGTAAACGGTTGTACGGGAAGCCCATTTAATATAGGGTTTTCCAATAGGGACTTGACAATTTTGAATTAAATTTGTGAACGCACTCTTTCATTAATCATCAAACTGTCACTGTAAATTTATTCAATAAACTAAACATTTTCTTCATGGTAAAGTACACTAACGAGCTACGTTCTCCGATTGGGCTCTGGAGAAGATGCGCCAAGATGATGAATTTCATCGCAAAATCATCTTTAGTGACGAAGATCATTTTTGGCTCAATGGGTTCGTCAATAAGCAAAATATGCCGCGTGAAAACCCACATGTGCTTCATGAATTAAAAAATAACTGTTTGGTGCGGTTTGCATACCGGCGGCGTTATTGGGCCATATTTTTTCGTCGACGATAATGACCGTCACCCTTGCGATTTAACGCCGCTTGACTATTTTCTGTGGGGTTACCTTAAGTCATTGGTTTATGCCAACAAGTCAACGACGTTTGAAGAGTTTAGAGCCAACATTGAACGCGAAATAGAGACTGTTTCGGCCGAAATGTTGGGTCCAACGAATCGACCGCTGTAAACGTGCCCGCGGTAGCCATATGAACGAAGTCGAGCTCCATTCATAAATGTTTTGATTGTACTTAAAGCCAATAATAAAGTTTTTGAAATATCTCAAATGGTTGGCCTTTTATTTAAAAAAGAAGTTGTCAAGTCGTTATTAGAAAACCTTATACATTGCACTAATAATATACTGGGTGTCCCAGTTTAGGTTTTTGTCTTAATGGCTGAAGATTCCTGCAGTTATGGCGAACAAAAAATTGTATTGCAGGAGTGGTCTTTTTTCGCCCCCCCCCATAAAGTGAGACACTATAAGGTAAATAGGTTAAGGTAAGGTTCGGTACGAAGATGGCAGCGGCTATAAGGCAGAGATATATTATGCAAACATTGCATAATATTTGTGGAATGTGCGTTTTTTCGTTGACATTAAAATTTAAGAACACATCTTTAAGAACCTCTTTTAAAGAACACACGTCTGGAAGAAGTGCTGGGCTGGTCAAATTACGTTAGACTTCGCATAGAACTCAACAAGTGTAAGTTTTTTGAAAGTTCTATAACGTACCAGGTTCATATCATTTCGGAGGGGTGACTCAAACAGGCGAAAGATAAAAAACAAGTCATAACCGATGCACGAACATCAGAAAATATTACGGAGGTGAGAAGTTGGCTGGGTCTGGTAAACTCCTATGGGAGACTTTTGAAGAATCTATGTCAAAATAATTTTCTCTTTACAACTTTCTTCAAAGCGATGTCGTTTTCACTTAGAGTCAAGAATGCGAGAAGCCGTTTGGAATCATACAATCGGAAATAGCTAAATCTTAATCTACGTCTGTCGCTGGCTACTGATGCGAGTCTAGAGGATATTTTTCCAGAGAGACAGGAACATCTTATCACTTATGCTTTTCGATCGTTCTCGGCGCAGTTCCTTCAAGGGTTCAATTATGATATTGTATACCGATCGACGGGGATCATGCTAGTGCAGATGCGCTTTTCCGGTTACCCCTGCGGTCGGACAAAGTAAAAGATGCGGACGAAGTCACATATCACCAATTTCAATAGATATTGTTCCCATCCGGAACAAAAGGAAGTGTACAACAGCTTATTTTTGGGAAGAAAATTATTCAATTCCGGGTTTCAAGGTAATATGAAGTCATTGGCTCGGTGTTCTGTCTAGTATCCCCACATTGACTCTGACATCGAAGATATAGCACGAAAATGCTTGGCTTGCAGAAGTGTTCAAAGCCAACTATCGAAAGTGTTACAAAATTCATAGGAATACCCATTTACGATATGGCAGAGGGTACATGTTGATTTTGCTGGACCATTTTTTGAAAAATATTTCCTGATAGTGATGGATGCTCATTCAAAGTGGCCTGAAATTTTCCAAATGTATAATATAAAAGCGACACGGAGAATTGGAATTTAAAAACTTCATAAAAGGAAACAGTATCAATCATAAATTCATTGCTTCGTACCACTTTTCTACGAATAGTCAAGCTGAACGTTTTGTTCAAAATATAGGATGATTCATCATAACGTTTGATTTTTAATGTATAATAAAAGACATCAATTAGAAAGTGAACTTAAAATATTTTTAATTGATTAAAAGAACAATTTATGGCATTTACTTATGTACATTTCGGCTAAGATTTCATTTGAGGTGGTCCATTCGGAAGGTCCAATTTCGGGCGACTCGTTCGAGCATAGCGACTGGTATTTCGCGGATACCACGAGTAATATTGGCTTCCAAATCGTCAATCATAGCTGGCTTATTCCTGAACACCTGAAACATTACATATCCACAGAGAAAATGGTTGAAAGGTGTGATATCGCACGATCTAGGCGGCCAATTTATCGTATCAAAACGTGAAATTAAGTACTCACGAAAATGATTTCTCAACAAGTCCATTGTTTCACGCGCTGTATGGCACGTAGCTCCATCTTGTTGAAACCAGAGCTCACCGAGACCATGTGCTTGCATTTCAGGAAGCACATAGTCCATTAACACGGCGCGATAACGGTTACTATTGACGGTAACATTCTGATTCGCTTCATTTTTGAAGAAATATGGACCAATGACTTCACCAGCCCATAAACCACACCATACCGTTGTTTTTAATGGATGCAACGGTAGATCTTGGTACTCTTCTGGTTGCTCATCAGTCAAAATACGGCAATTTTGTTTATTAACGTATCCATTGAACCAGAAATGGGCTTCATCACTGAACAAAATTTCACGATAAAACACCGGATTTTCATTGAGTTTTTCCAGAGCTAATTCACTGAAAATATGACACAAATTCAAGTCACCTGGTTGAATTTTGTAGTCTTTTAGGCCGAGATCCTCACGTAAAATAAGACAAGTTGTCGAATATGCTAAGCCAACCTGCTGAGAACGACGACGAATCGATTCGTCACGATCTTCGCGTACACTCTCAGCTATAGCTGCTATAGTCTCTTCAATACGTGCTGGATATGGTCTAACCGATCGAGTATCACCCACTAATGTAAACTGAGACTCAAATTGGCGAATGGTAGTGGCAATAGTGGTTTAAGTAGGTCGATTATGCGCACCGTAAATTCCTCGAATCGCACGAAAAACTTTTCTCACAGAACGCTGATTTTTGTAATACAGCTGAACAATTTGGAGACGCTGTTGTAATTACAGTCTTTCCATGATAATTTGCCAAATAATGTTAAATAAAAATTTTAAAGCAGTTTGATAGAAGTTACGCGTAATATGTTAAGAAAAGCCTGTTAAAAATCAAACTTCACGATGAATCACCCTATATGAAAGTATGGTAGTTCTTCGAAAAATGATAAAAGACCACGGTAATATTGCTTATAAACTATGCGTTACAGGAAAACGCCAAATTCCGGTGTAGTACCCCGTATATTGTTTTTTTTTTTAGCGGGATAGTCGCATATGATTGGATTTAATACGTGCGAATACTGTCGGGTACCTAAAGGAGAAGCTGAGTGGCTTATATGCATGTGGGTTACAATATCACACGGGAGATGCAGTTTAAGACTGACTCCTTCATTATTTAATCGATGTCCATGGTATGCTTTGAAGAAAGCATGTGGATTAGATACAGAAGTGCAACAGAGGTTCCTCGCAAGCACCAAAGGAGCCAGATTTAAGTAATATTCCTAACGTGGCTGCTCCCATACAAACAACTAGAGATGAGTCTTTTCCGATGTACCTGCATCTATGTCTCTACTCATTTATCAACAAGGCAACAAGCAACAAGCAACCACTAGAGCCAAAAAAGACGTCTCGAGTGAAGAATTAGTTCAACAGCTGCTAGCCTTAAAGGAAACACAAGGTGATATCGAAGGTACCAAAGTAGCATATATATATTTGACGAATTCTTTCCTGCCAAAGGTAGTTACCTCATAGTTTCTGTATTTGCTTGCCAAACCTCAACCCTTCAGGTCGCAGTTATACACTATATTCAAGAATTTGGATTTAACAAATGAATTCCCAAATACATAACAAGTGTAACTCTGTATCTTTTTTCTGATAGAATGTTAATTGTAGTAGTTAATTGCAGAACAGAGATATCTCAAGGTTATTGCTGACATTCTGTCTGATTCATTAAAGTTGTGCTTCACCTTTTCTGGATGGCAGATGCATTCTTGGTTTTGCTTTATTCAAAGCAAAAGCTACATACTTTTACCACTTCCGTTTCATTACTCATAAATGCACCATTGACAGCTCACGTTTTGCCATTGATATCAATGTCATCAACGTATATCAGTAGTTGCACAGGTATTTGAAAGATAATTTCCTGAAGCTTGATGTTTAAAAAGTCACACGATACCGTCACCTTTCGTAAGAACAGTGAGAAATTGCTTCCGGCCTTTTCGAAGCGGAGAGTGTTTTCTAACCGATGGGTTGAACTAGGATGCCTAAATTAGACTTGGCTCGTCTCTACCTATTTTTATACATAAATAGGGTATGGGCAGTTGTTATAATATTTGGATTTCTGTGAACTAATTTAGATGATTTAAAATGGTTTCAGCCAATCAGCAGTTATAGGTGGTGCAGTTATAAGGGTCTTATTTCTTGTGAATCACGAGGCATTCTTTATTCCGATCAATTCTTGAAAGTGAGTTCGTATATGTTCTCTACTAATCTCCCGATGGCTTAAATGGCTTCGGTACACTAGCCTTGCTGTAATCTAATTTAGCTATTGCACTTCCACTTTTATTTTAGTAAGGTGGACGGATGTATTAGCTCTTGTCATTCAGGTTGTGGATGAAGGTGCAATTAAAGTCGGCCTCGACAGTCACAGCTCTGAACCTCTTACTAAATTTCATTTTTTCTCATTCCTGCAAGCGCTTGTTTGTCTGTTGCTGGCGGTTGGTTACTCATTGATATCGTAGTTGACATTAACCTCCGTCGTTGTAATGTTTCCTTTATATCTCTCCTACATCAATCATATCAAATCATAAGCGATATCGTTATTTTTCATGTCGATACTCGTGATTCCATTAAAATGCACCCAATGTTAGACCTGGGTTTTTTTTTTAGCAATTGATTCGTCATCATTCGTACCTTAGCTACAACAAAATACAGGTCAATTAGGGATCTTTTGGACGTTCAAATATTTAAGAAAAAAACATACGATGGTCGAATTGAGCCATTAGAGCTCGTAGCTTTGTGGATGTTAAGACGTGGGAAGGGCGTGCTTGTTATGAAGACGAGTCCGTACGCTCTTTATTTGAAAAATTGGAAGTATTATTCTTCGAGAATTACGCCAGAAAATAGAACGCATTTTTCCTCAGTGAAGGTTTGGGCGTAGGTTGGATTTAGCTTTCTTCCTATTGAATGTTCCCATTCAAGTAGCTGCTAGTCTCTTTTGGAAGCAATCTCCTTTTTTTCTGTTGGAACAGAGCACTCAGAGAAAAAATTGTCCACAGTACTGTGGAGTGCCTTTAAATTGAATCTTTTAGTCTTTCGAAGTAATGGTGGGTGCTTCGACACCGTGTACCTACAGGTTAAGCCAGACATTCACAGAGGTAGTGCTATGCTATGTCGTCATCACTCTCATCACGAATGTCTCAGGATGTTGTATTATTTATGTGCATCATATTTAAATGCTTAGCAAAGATGTAGTGTCCCGTGATGATGCCAGTAAGCAACCTGCAGACTTACTTGCTGAGGGACAGCCGGAAGCTTGCTTACTTCCTAGAGACGTCGAAAAACATTTTTTGGGCTGCCTGCAACCTGGAAAGTGCTCATATGAAAACCAACTGCCAATGGTGGCCTTAACCAAGGACGCAGGTAGACTCAACCTAGGTTTGGTTCCTAAAAAACTCTCCTCCGAACTTTGCCTAGCCGGTCTGCCATATCCCGCGATCCCATTGTGACCTGAGATCCAGACAAAACTCAGTGAATTCAGTGATGTCTTGGATTCTGAAACTAAACTGAAAGTTGTAAGAGGGTTCAGCAAGGTTCGAAGTGAAAATTGTTGCTATAGTCGCAAATACTACCCCCGACTACCGGTTGTTCACAATATATCATAGTTCGTTACTATAAGGATTACCAACGAGGAGTGAAATCTAACGTTCTCGTCTTCTAGAAAGACACCAGCGCCGCATCGTATACCGGTTTTTAAGCCTTTTCTTGGATTCCGGTCGAAACCAGACCGGAATGGCTTTGAGAGGGCAGGCTGTGATATGGAATATTCTTCAATGAATCTAGAGCAGAGTTAGGCGCTTGGGAAAGCCGCATTCAGGCGAGACAGACTGTTCTCTGGAGTCTGATAAATTCAGAAATGATATACCATATTTTCGTGAGAGCTTATTCTATCAGGCAACCGACGCATTGGATATAATTGGCCTTATCAGAGCCCTGTAGATCAAGATGACTCTTTTCTACAGGTCCCATATCTTACCAATAGCTCCTTTCAGCTGCCAGACGTAACATGTTTGTTCCAAAGAAATTTGTTATCCAGTATGACACTCACCTATTTAACATCTCTGTAGAATTGGGTAGTGATGCCTTAAAGTACTCGATGAGTCAGACCAGACAGCTTCCTCCCTCTCGTAAAGAGAACAACCTCAGTTTTGAGAGGTTACTAGTACACCAGTCGTCGATCACGTCCATTGCTACCTATTAGAGTAGACAGTTGCTAGAGAAGATCTAACAGACAGTACAGCTACATCTTTCGCGTATGCTTGTGCACAGACGTCAAAAATATTAAGCGCGTCAGAAATATTACATCTTTTGTGTAAGTAAGCATGCTGAATCACAAACAAAATTTGTATTTGCAAGGTAGTCTGACGCTCCTGGCGAGCTTGTAGCTCTCCTTTCTGATTCCCAGTATAAAGTCCGCTCTCACTATTCGCCAAGGAATCTCTATATATATGCCAGTACCAGGCTAGCAGTGGAAATTCTCTTCAGAGTTGTAAGCAGCTGGTCTATAACGTTATGTAACATAACTGGGTATATATCATCGATGCCAGGCGACTTGAAGCTATCAACGGAATAAACAGGGTAACTAATGGCCACATCTCTCCCCACAACTAATGAGAAATACCAGCCACTGTTAGCTGTGTTATTCAGTTCACCAGCACTTCGTTAATAAGAGCTGGCGGTGAGGTGGTTCTGATTAGGTTACCTGGGAAATGAGCCTCAAGAATGAGACGGAAAGAGATTTACTGAGTGGTTCCAGCCTGTTTATTATTCCCCTTTTGACGAGCCTACTAGCTTCAATGACTTTTTCGATCATTTCCCAAAAGCCTTTATAAGAGGCTCTTTCGAGATCCGAGTACGCTTCTTATATTCTTTCTGCTTCGATTTTCTGGTTTCTATACGAAGACGCTGAAGTTCCGTCAAAGCACGGGTGATTTGCAGTATTACTTATGTTACTAGCTGGACTTGCTATTTTTAAACACTTACCGAGGGTACCGTTCAGGTTCTGAACAGATTCCTCTAGCTTTTGTTTTGTCTTGAGATAAGGAGGGCCCTGTTGGTTGTCGGCGAATTCCTCCTCTTCAACAAGGTCGAAACCAATTCTGATTTTAATGTATCTATGGTTAAGCATGGAGATCTCCGATAGCACTTTCCAGTCAGTAATCTCCTAAGCATACCTATTGGATAACGTTAAGCCGATTACTTTCTTACTTTTGTAACAAAAGTTGACTGAGAGTAAACATTGTTGTTAGCCCGATCAGACGATAATATGAAATCCAGGAGATGATTACCTCTCATGTTGCATTTGCTACTGTTCCAAAAAGTACTGGAATCACAGTATTCAATGAGTTTGTCTACCCCCTTGGTGGAATAACGAATCATAGCGAAAATAAGCAGATGCAACAACGAAATTGTTCCATTCTCCATTTGTGTCGAAGCTTATATCTGTAGTAGTTGAAATATCATCAATGTCATAGCTTTCTAACTTTATTTTGCACATCCCATCTGATTACAATTGGATTGGAATGACAGTTATTAAGGGTAAATGAACATAAAAGTCAACCCTTTATTATTTTCGACGATAGTAAAAGGATCAGCATCAGAGGTTGTACACCGCTATAATGCAGTCTATCCGACGACAAGATCCTTTGAAAAAAGGTGCTGCTATTTGCCGTGGGTAGTCGAAAGCCAGTTGTTTAAGTATCTTTAAATAACCTGAGTTATGTCAAAGTATTGTATGAGTAGCTTTAAGACTTCTGATACTATGGTCAATCTGAGGAGTTCATCCAGCGAAACGTCAGTATTATAAATTTTCTAAGCAGGACTTATAAATACATTGAAGTTGATGCAGCTATTTTTGCGGATGTCCACCCTTACCGAAAGGGTTTCGGTGATAGCATATTCTGAGGTTCCTTTCCTTTTTTTCTGACCTGGCGTGCAAACGGCTATGGCGTAAATGAAGGTAGCATAAATGCACTTAAGGTAGTACGATTATGGGTGATGAGAACTTGTATGGAAAATTCTCCCTGAGCTTCAACATTCTTATTGACGTGGAGCCAGAAGGCATTCCCACCAGAGTGGTTTGCCTGTGCATTGTTCTATTTATGAACAGGAGACATCAAAGTGAATTAAAATCATCAGATGGATGCCTTTCCATCTTTTGACAAGGTCGAGATACTTTTGGCAAGACTTGCGGGCTATCGCAAATAAAAAATTGCTGCTTAATTTGTTAATTTTCAAACTGGTGTGAAACCAGTTCCAGTTCTAGTTTATTAGAATACGCAAGTACATCACTACTCCAAAGCTTCCTTCGAAAAGAAGACCCAACCATACCTAGCTACTCATTACTATAAGTATTTCGTAAAATCTTCTTTTCTTGATATAATTTCATAGCTTGCACACCTAATGTCATTGTCTGCTTTAAGAGATATGGGTTTGGATAATAGTCGCATCAATTGCCACTAGAATCTAAATGAAATTTTTCATACAGAAATCTGATAAGAAATTACGATTTGATATGTCTACAATTTCGCGTTGGTATCTAGCCAAATATTTAACTTTAGTGTCAATGTGCAACTCAAGAAATCGTCCCAGGGCCTCACTATGTCATTTTATGTCATTTGAGTCTACAAAAAAGTATGTGAAAACGTTTTATTATAATTAAGGTTTATGAGGTTTTCAGCTATCACATGTTTTACTAACAAGCTTACTATGTACTTTACCTGTCCAGTTCTAGATACATCTGTTGACAATTTTACCATGTATTGGGTCTATAACTTCATGTGGTTTGCTAAGAGATGGCGTAACTTGTATTATTCCATTGCTATTATTCTATTGGAACATGTGTTGGAAAGCTACTGTCATGTACGTCATTTCAGTATATGTCATTCATTTGAAGCGTAAGCAACAATAATTTTTTTTCACTCAAATATGTCGAACTTTGTGACTGAAAATTTTTTTTGCGGGGAGTTCTCTTCATGAAGGAAACTCCTGCCGAAAGTCATCGTATTTTGTTAAAAGCTTATGGTGAACATGCGCTAACTGAGCGAACGTGCCAAAAGTGGTTTGCACGATTTAAAAGTGGTGATTTTGGCTTGGAAGACGATGAACGTCCTGGGCAGCCAAAAAAGTTTGAAGATGAAGAACTGGAAGCATTACTCTTCTGCCAAACACAAGAAGAGCTCGCAGAATCTTTGGGTGTCCCTCAAGCAGCCATTTCAAAATGTTTAAAAGCAGCTGGATATATTCAAAAGCAAGGAAATTGGGTTCCACACGACCTCAAGCCGAGTTACGTCGAAAGGCGGTTTTGCATGTCCGAAATGCTGCTGGAACGCCACAAAAGGAAGTAATTTTTGCATCAGATTGTTACTGGTGATGAGAAATGGATCCATTACGACAACCCCAAGCGCAAAAAATCATATGTGAAACCCGGCCAACCAGCCAAATCAACGGCAAAGCCGAATATCCATGGCGCGAAGGTGATGCTCTGTATTTGGTGGGATCAGATGGGTGTATTATTATGAGCTGCTAAAACCGGGTGAAACCATCAATTGACAACGCTACCGAACACAATTAATCCGTTTGAAGAGAGCAGTAGCCGAAAAAAGCCCGGAATATGCGACCAGACACGAGGCAATAATTTTCTATCATGATAACGCTCAGCCCCACGTTGCTATTCCGGTTAAGAACTCTTTGGTAAACAGTGGATGGGAAGTCTTACCCTACCCGCTTTATAGCCCAGACCTTGCCCCTTCTGACTACCATTTGTTCCGGTCGATGCAGAACGCCCTTACTGAAATACGGTTCACATCAGAGCAGAATATCAAAAATTGGCTTGATTCATTCTTGGCTGCCAAGCCGGCGCAGTTCTTTTGGGATGGGATCCATAAATTGCCAGAAAGATAGGAAAAAGTCATAGCTTCAGACGGGCAATACTTTGAATAATACTATTGTACATGTTTTTCTTAAATAAACGTTCAAATTTTGAAAAAAAAAACCGCACGAATTAAATTACATACTCAATACTCTGTCGGTCTATGTATTTGTGGACCTTTAAGTTCCTTTACTTTCTCAGCATGAGCTTAGAAGTCATCCACGATAAGGCGCACATTAAGGTAGTTATTCCCCAACCTTGTGGATATCTTTTTGTTGTATCTTTGATCTTTGTTTTGGTGTTTTTACATCTGTTAATTCCTAATGTCAAATACAGAAAGTTCTGTGATACACGCTTAAAGGTTAAGAAGAAAATCAAGTAGTTCTTCAATAAATTGGTTCTCATCAAGTTGTTTCCATGATGTTTAGAATGTCCATTTACCACACGTCCACTCCACTCAATAGTCTCCCATTATCTTCATCAAACTCAACTTCCTCCAATCATCGCTTCATCTCAACCAGAACGAATACTCTCCGAGGTAGTCAAAATACGTCTGATAAGGAACTCGATGCATTCGTTTTCGAATTAATATGATAATCACTTGTTCTCATTCTATCATAGGTTCGTTAGAAAGTGTTGGGCTCGTTGGGATTATTGTCACCCTTTTCGAGCTAAAAATAAAACAAGATTTTATGACCTAAATCTTGGCGCCTTTACACTCTGTGCGTTCTTCGTAGGGAAATTTGTATCAGAAAACTATTGACCAGATCACTTAGACTAATTCGGGATTTGGAGAGAGGAATTTCAAGAACCTACTTATGAATGTAGTCGGCTAGCTGACATTAAGACGATTACGTCAGTACATAAACAAGACTACTGATATGTATACCAATTACGCACTTGATTTGTGCATCCCACAGGTATGAAATTGTGTAAATGGTCGAAATGGATAAGATGGGCTTTTGCTTGATTATGACTCGCTGTTTGCATTCATTCAAGTTTGTTTGTCTATGGTGATGATGCTTTCGAAAAAAAAAAAAAAATTAAGAAAAGTATCTCGCAAATACTCATACAATTGGTTTGGTGAAGTTCAAACATTTATTCGCATCAGCAGGCTTGTTGGGACTCAGTGATACCCACACACATATACTGGGTTTGACGGGAAGGCAAAATTAAGTTAGCATTGCGAGATACAAATACAATACGAGTATATTCGTATTTGCATTTTACTAAAACCTTTTAGACGATAATGTTTACCCTCGACGTTGGATTTCGCACGACTGCAAATATTATAGAATCTTGGAGAGTTTACACAAGCACACACGTGCAGTCGTGAGTCATTACATATGACGAGATACTGAATACGAAGTAGATCTATATCTTTGCTTTCTGATTACTTACGAAGATATAACCATAAACCTGAATAGTCTACATGGCTCGGATTACCTATGTTTGTGAAATAATAATAATGCTTAATGGAGATTTAAATTGGGCTGACCAAATCATTAAGATAGGTGTGTCTTTAGAGTTGAAAGTTTAAGGTTTTAAATACACCTAATGAGGTGTTTGAATTTTGATGGTATCATATGACCTAAACGTATATCAAGGATAGATACAAATAGAATAGCGGAGCGGTGAATTGAGCATGAGAGAGATCTGAAGATAATGAGAGGCATAAGTTGTCAAAAATTTGGTGTTTTCAGCAAAATGCGTGAAAAATAAAATTCTTCAAGATTTTCGAAAAAAACCTCGAATATGAGGCTTATAATGAAAATGTACCAGGTGTACCGGTATGAAGTGAGAGTCAAGATACAAATGTCTCGATAGGGAACATTTGTTGTGAACGGGCCTTATTTTTTTTTTTTTTTGGTTGCTATGAAAACTGTCTAACATATTGATATATCAAGTCATTGTCGAATTTTGTACCAGAAAATGATGACTTGCGGAAAGAATTAACTTTTTGTTTTCATTTAAAGAAAAGTGAGGAAGAGTCGCATCGAATGCTTGTCGAGGTATGCTCTATCAGAAGCAATATGCAAAAGATGGTTTCAACGGTTCAGAGATAACGATTTTGATGTGAGAAATGAAGAACGTGAAAGACCACCAAAAAAGTTTAAAGACGCCGAATTGCAAACAATATTGGATGAAGATGACACTTTGAGTCAGAAACAAATGGCAGAAATGTTAAATGTTGCGCAACAAACAATTTCTGACCTTTTGAAAGCTTTGGAAAAGATCCAAAAGTCTGGAAAATGGGTGCCACATGGAAAACCGAAAAACCACTTGTGAAAATTTGCTACAAAGAAGATCAGTTTTGCATCGAATTGTTACTAGCGATGAAAAATGGATTTATTTTCAGAATCCTAAACGGAAAAAGTCATGGGTTAATCCGGATAACCATCAGCTGTAACTGCAAAACCAGATCGATTCGGCAAGAAGACAATGCTGTGTGTCTGGTGAGACCAGAAAGGTGCTCCTAAAACCTGATGAAACCATTAATACAGACAACAATTGATCAATTTGAATCATGCATTGATCGAAAAATGACCAGAATGGACCAGAAATCAAGGCAAGGTAATTTTGCTCCATGACAATGCACCTGCACACAAAGCAAAACTGGTTCAGGATACAAAAAAAGCACTTGGCTGTGAGCTGCTACCCCACCCGTGGTATTCATTAGATTTAGTTGCTTCCGACTACCATTTGTTTTCATGGATGGAACACGCATTAGCTGAGCAGCACCTTATACCGGTACACCTGGTAAAATTCTTGAAGATTTTCGAAAAACCCTCCAATAAGGGTTGGCTGATAACGAGAATGTATAATACAACTAATCATATGAGATAAAGACACATTTATTGCTTCTTATCCCTAAAGGTCACTAAAAACCGTAAGAAGAGAGTGCGAGTGCGAGTGCGTTGGCCTCTTTGCCAATTGTTCAATGATGACTTTTGCTTCAGGCAACTCTTAGCTTAAATGCAAATCTTCGAATTTATCTTATATTTTTGCACCGTTTTTTTGTCACACATGTCAGCTGTCACTCTGTTGTCAAGTCAAAGGGTTGTCATTTGTATTTTCGGCAGAGTTACCAACAATGACCATGAAGGTGCCAGCTCGAGCTAGATCTTTTTGGTAAGATTGCAGGTTAGGCATGCAATTCTTGGTTTCATCTTACTTTCTCACAAAGTTGTCAGAAGTGTGTTAAAGGATTCTTTAGCTGATTATTGATCGGCTAAATTGCAGACAATTTTATTTGCTCAACTACAGTACAGTAGTTTGGTTTAGAAAGATGTTGGATACAATGCCTACCTGCTCAGCATAGCGTTTCTGCTGAGCTAAGTTTTGGTGTAGTATGTAGTATGGTATTAAGGCTGATTGGCGGCTAGAATGGAACAGGACACACATCTACTGAGGGACATGAAATGATGCTTCTCACCACAAAAACCAAAGCACAAGACTTCCCTCTTCCCAAATTAAATGATCAAATATTATCTCTGTAGAAAAGGGCCAAATATATTAGGATAATACTTAACCCAAAGATGCCGTTCCCATTCTACAGCCGAAGTGCAGTAATGTGAGATTGGGAACGAATATGAAAAGCAGAGCGTACTGTCGGATAAGAAGTACAATAGTAGACAAGAGATCATTGACAAAAATTAAAAAGAGTGTCAGCGACAGAACGGAGTCCTGGGGCACGGCAGCATATACGATATTTTGTTGATATCAGTGTTGAAACTGTCCAAGGCATCTTGAATTGAACGTCCCGAAAGGTATGCGATGCACGCATTTTCAACAGAAGAACCTTTTCTCAAACTTTGTCAGATGCCTTAGAAATCTTAAATGCAACCATCGTGCTTTCGCCAGATTGATGTAGGCTTTGTACGCTGATGTACTTGATGCTACGAAAACCGTACTGCTGGTGATTGAGAAGATTTCATGTTTCGAGATATTTCATGACCAGAAGGAGAGAGTAGAAGATTCGCTTTCTTTTTGGAGACATGCGGTACAGATGCTGTTTTCCAAATGCTCGGAAAGAGTCCTTAAGAGTAGAATTGATGAAAAAGCTTACGCAGTGGTTTTGCCAGCGGGAAAGAACACCTCTTTAGAAGAAGGAAGGATATACCATTTGGATCAACGGATTTGTGTATATTAAGAACTTTAAGTACTCTTGCTGCTACATAAGTGCGAGAGTGAATTTGTTCCATTGAATATTTAGCGCCCTCAAGTGAAGACGGTTACAAAGTACACAGATTGAACTGGCTGCAAATTGTGTAACAAGCAGAATGATCTTTTCCAAAGAGCTGACAGTTGCAATGTCATTATAAATAAGCGTTTTGATGGAAGATAAAGCTGAATTTCTAATGAATCATTCAAAGTATTGCCCATCGAATACCGTGGTGGTAAAAGTGTTCATCTTTTGAGATTAGATTTTTTATTTATTCATAAGACATCTTTACATATTATATGACAAAATCTGTTTTGCGTGGCTTTGCCGTCTGCCAGATTGACTTCCTTACTATCAATGAAGATTGAACTAATTGTTTAAATAATTTTAGGGGTTCTCCCTAATAATATTTTCCCTGTATCTGAACGCGATTTTGTAGTATCTATATATAATTTTCTTCTTAAAATCCATTTCGTTGAGTACTGCTATTATTTCCTTTTCCGCCAGGACATTTTTTCCAAAAAAGTGTCTTCTTGTCTCCCTAAGAATTGAACACTTGCCTCCTCAATCTATTGCCAATCGCGCTGCAAAATAGAAAAACAAGAATTTATTGACCTATTCAACTCTCTTGGACCAATCTTCATTATTGGTGGCGACTTTAATGCGAAGCACACCTTTTGGGGCTCAAGATGTATCTCTCAAAAAGGCAAAACTCTTTACAGGGCTGGTAGGTAATGTGGTTGCTATTTTAACTCAACAGGCAAGTCGACATATTGGCCCTCGGATATCGCCAAAACACTCGATCTAATAGATTTTTTTATCGGAAAAGGAGTAAACGCTAGTTACGTCAAAGTTGAAGAGGGCTTCGATCTTTCCTCCGATCATTCTCCAGTTATCCTCTCACTGTGCGAATCCTTGGTTAAGAAACAAAGACCACCCAGATTAACTAACAGAAAAAATCACTGGGAAGATTTCCGAATAGACGTTGTAGACAATACTGAGTTGAAAGTAGCACTTAGAACGCCGTATCAACTTGAAAAAGAAATTAAACGTTTCGTTGAAGTCATACAGCAAGCGGCCTGGAAGAACACTCCCCGCGAATCGAACAAAGTTCCCAAAGTCGGCATAAGATATCCATCGGAAATCAGAGAAATGATAAGGAAGAAACGAAGAGCGCGGAAAAAGTGGCATGAAACCCGGGCACCACAAGATAAAACGTCCTTCAATAGGCTCTGCAACTTGTTGAAAAAATCGATCAAGGACTTCAATAATCAAGGTATTAATAACTACCTTGAAAGACTCACAGCGACAAAGGATACCAACTACTCCATATGGAGAGCCGTTAAAAGTATTCGAAAGCCCCAAATACACGTGGAGCCAATAAGAAGAAACCAAGATGACTGGGCGAAAGTAGATAAGGAAAAAGCGAATGTTTTCGCCGACCATCTTGCAGAAACGTTTAAACCATTCGACGGGGAAGTGCTTCCAGAGAATGTCAATACGCTAGACGTGACGACAAACTTTCCAGTAGAAAAGGCTACACTTAGGGAACTAAGACAAGTTATAGACACGCTTAAGCCCAATAAAGCCCCGGGATATGACTTAATAACGGGAGAAATACTTAAAGCGTTGCCGAAAAAAGGCTTGCTAAAGCTGCTCTATCTTATAAATGCCAGCATTAGATTAGAGCACGTACCGCACCAGTGGAAAGTAGCCGAAGTTATTATGGTTCCGAAACCCGGTAAACCGCTGACTGAAGTCAAGTCATATAGACCAATATCGCTTCTCCCGATTACATTGAAGGTCTTCGAGCGAATCCTTCTTAATCTTCTTAAACCAATTACCGACACAAATTCGCTCTTGCCTGACCATCAATTTGGCTTTAGAAGCCAACACTCTTCAGTTGACCAAGTGCATCGAATAACCGATGTAATTGAACGAGCAATCGAGTGTAAGTTAGTCTGTTCAAGCGCATTCCTTGACGTTTCGCAAGCCTTTGATAAGGTGTGGCATGAAGGCCTAAAATATAAACTCCGACAAGCCGTACCCCAGCAATTGTCTTGTATTTTAATTTCATACCTGGAAGACCGACTCTTCCGTGTGAGACACGGAAACGAATATTACACTTTTAAGACAATAAAGGCGGGGGTGCCGCAAGGAAGTGTACTTGGCCCTCTGCTATATTTGCTTTTTACCCGCGATATACCGCAAACAGACGACACTGTCCTAGCCACATTTGCTGATGACACTGCCATTTTGGCAACGGCTTAAACAGTCGAAGAAGCAACTGCCAAGTTTCAACGTGCCCTTACACGGATTAACAATTGGACAAAGACTTGGCGAATCGCGCTTAATGAAAACAAGTCTGTCCACGTGAACTTCACTCTCAAGAAAATTGAGAATCAACCGGTGTTTATCAACGCAGTACGAATTCCTTACGCGAACGAGGCCAAATATCTCGGTATGACACTCGACGATAAACTAAAATGGAGAGCACACGTCAAGAAAAAACGTGAAGAGCTTGAAATCAAATATAGAGATATTTACTGGCTTATTGGAAAGTATTCCAAGCTTAGTTTGGAGAACAAACTGCTGTTATACAAGCAAGTGCTAAAACCGATCTGGACATATGGTGTACAACTTTGGGGTTGTACTTAAAATAGTAACGTTAATGTATTACAGACATTCCAAAACAAAGTTCTTTGAGGTATTGTTAATGCGCCGTGGTACATTAGAAACGATGACATCCACAGAGACTTAGGAGTCGAGAACGTTCAGAACGTAATTAAAATGTTTGCGCGAAAACATAATAATCGATTACAAGGTCATACGAATATTTCTGTTCAACAGATCCTCGACGAGACAAATTTATTGCGCCGTCTGAAAAGGACTAAGCCTCTCGATTTAGGGCGGTGATTAGCAGCGCGTAATTTTTCTAAAGTACACAGGAAGTACATGGAAAATCGCCTGCAGGATATCTTATAAAAACAAAGTAAAGTGCGATAGAAGAATTGCTTGTTGAGTGTGAACTCAGTCGTGGTTTGCATAAGGGAAGTGTTTTTTAGTGAGTAAGAATCTCACACTACTATAGGCTCCGGGCTATGCTACTTCCTCAAATGACAATCTTTTCTCAATGGCCTTGACTCTCAATTAAGCGTTATCATCATCTGGGTTCCAGAACACATTGACATTGAAGGTAACGAAACGGTAAACGAAAATACATCGATGAAGTAATATCCATAACCACTGACCAACGGTCGTTGGCGTATTATGCAGCCAAGCTAAGTATACCATTTTAAACTTTTGTCTTAGTTGCAAAGAGTTT
The DNA here is from genome assembly GCA_907269105.1 of Volucella inanis. Taxonomy (NCBI): domain Eukaryota; kingdom Metazoa; phylum Arthropoda; class Insecta; order Diptera; family Syrphidae; genus Volucella; species Volucella inanis. Next base: position 127,556,731 of record OU026157.1, on the reverse strand, counting down.
CATTTGAAAGAATCTCTTATCGGGTCCTCGGTAAACACCTCTTCAATGACTCTAAAGTGTTATCTAGCAAAAGGATCTGAAAACTACTTCTGTTCTTAAACTGTGCTTAATGTTGAACCAAAAACAAAAGGCGGTTTGTATCCTCATGTTGATCAGCAGTAGTGCTATTGCAATAAAAAGCATTTGACTATAAACTATTGACTACATACCCACTTTTATTGTGAGTTCCTAGAATGTAGTTTCTAAGGTGCTGTCTTACTGAAGGATCGACGATCTGGCTGAATGTTCGTTGTCTGTCAGATGAAACCTAGCCAAACCTGAAGAGGTTTTTTTTTTTTAATTCAAAGAAATACGATACGATGATCCGTCTACAGAGCATCAGATATACCTCAAATCTTTTTAGAAAAGTAGTAGAGTTTTTATGATACCTGCATATACTGACATATCGTGATGATCACGCAGTTATCACATCGCCTTTCTGCCTTATTACGTTTAAGAGAGTGATTACGATGATATCGCAGCATGACCTCTATCACGTGTAATGGTAACTCTTCTATGGTAGACATTTCGTTAACGATTGCCTGGTATTCCTTAAGAGCACGGTTTGTTATTTATTTTCTGTTTTGGTTTCAATGACCTTTACCTAAATACCCGAAAGCTCTACACCCAATACCTTCATTAGCATTGAACGCCTTTTAAAAAGTTGAGCAACAGAGTTTTGTTGAAATTTATTTGAAATTCGGATACAGTTCGGTACCATAAAAGTATCTAGACATATGCATATCTAATATCTCCGCATCGAACCGCGTCCAAGGGGAACAATGGCTACCCTAATTTATTTTTGATGTGCCTTCTGCCTTCGTTTTTAGGGTTTTCATTGTTACAACCAAAGAGTGCTGCGCCACACACCAATGTTGCATACAAATGACATGACGGTATATTTGAATGAATTTGACGGTATTTTGACTGCGAAAAGTGGGTTCTGTATAGAACAATTAAGTTCTTTGGGTAAATTAAGTTCACGTATTGTAGATTGTGGAAGGAGCGTCAGTTTAATTGGAAAGTCCTGAAGAAGAACCTGAAGAGGTTTTTTTTTTTTAATTCAAAGAAATACGATACGATGATCCGTCTACAGAGCATCAGATATACCTCAAATCTTTTTAGAAAAGTAGTAGAGTTTTTATGATACCTGCATATACTGACATATCGTGATGATCACGCAGTTATCACATCGCCTTTCTGCCTTATTACGTTTAAGAGAGTGATTACGATGATATCGCAGCATGACCTCTATCACGTGTAATGGTAACTCTTCTATGGTAGACATTTCGTTAACGATTGCCTGGTATTCCTTAAGAGCACGGTTTGTTATTTATTTTCTGTTTTGGTTTCAATGACCTTTACCTAAATACCCGAAAGCTCTACACCCAATACCTTCATTAGCATTGAACGCCTTTTAAAAAGTTGAGCAACAGAGTTTTGTTGAAATTTATTTGAAATTCGGATACAGTTCGGTACCATAAAAGTATCTAGACATATGCATATCTAATATCTCCGCATCGAACCGCGTCCAAGGGGAACAATGGCTACCCTAATTTATTTTTGATGTGCCTTCTGCCTTCGTTTTTAGGGTTTTCATTGTTACAACCAAAGAGTGCTGCGCCACACACCAATGTTGCATACAAATGACATGACGGTATATTTGAATGAATTTGACGGTATTTTGACTGCGAAAAGTGGGTTCTGTATAGAACAATTAAGTTCTTTGGGTAAATTAAGTTCACGTATTGTAGATTGTGGAAGGAGCGTCAGTTTAATTGGAAAGTCGCTTTGTTTAATCGGCGCCTATTGGCTGAGCACGCACTCAGCCGTGTAACACTAACCAAGTCATTGGCACGTCTCCACACATATGATCGATTTTATGATCATTCTGTCATATAGTCGGATTTGAATGGTGGTTTAATGTAGTCTTCTATGGGAAACTGAAGAAAACAGTGTGTTGGGGGGAGAAGAAATTACTCTCACCCTGCGGGCAGATGTCTGAAACACAAAACTAAATCTGGATATGTAACTATGTTATGTCAGATACTATTTAGTCATTAAATTACTCGACATGTAATTTCTAAAGCGAATTCCTGATCAATCTAAAAAAAACAGCCCGTCGGAAACTAAGTAATTTTCGTTCGGTTACTAAGACACTTGGAAATTGAAGGCAACAAATCTAAGAGAAAGCAAGGAACCCAAATTACTTAATTTGTCCTGACACATTATGGTAAATAGCTATCGAATCCTCCGACGAGTAATGCCAGAAAAATATCAAGCAGTGGCTAAGGAAATTGTATTTATAGATCCTCACATCCTTCTCATGGTTTTCTAATAGAATTCAAAAAATGTAAGCCACTGCCATTCAAGAAATTGGTCTATGCAAAAGTCCCAAAAATTTTTGAATTCTAAAACATCTTTAGTTGTCAAGATTGTAGGTTCGGAGCACTTGAAGGAAGTCTGTTCTTGCTTACTTGAAAGCCTAGAAAATATTTGCTGATGACCGATGATTTGTATTTACCGACATTCCCTGTCGACTTGAGTTCTTATAGCGTTTCAATGAATCTCTTTAGCTTTCGTAATTAGTCTTTTCAACGACATGCAACTGATGGCCAACAGGTGTGGCAGAAAAGTCTTCTGCATTTAAGAGCAATAAATAAATGTTTTGACGAGGATTGACACAGGAGAGTACGCTCCTCCTGGCATTTAGTTCAATTGGAAAAGATCCCTTTAGGTTGGAAGAGTCATGAATTTAATGCCTACCCGATGATAGTTCGATGCCAAATTTAAAGTTTAAATGATCTGCGATCCTTTCAGCGGGCACAGGATATTTACTTATTCTTATCCATGCCCTTAAGCCAATATAAATCGGTGCTTGTTGTCCTTGATTTTCATGAAAGCAAAAGTTTGATATCAACTGTCAACGAAAACGAGACCAGAAATCACGTGAAAAGTCTTGCATTCAGGACGAGCAAGGATATCTTTATTCGCCGTTGCCTTCGAACATATGTATAAATATCTGAAAAGTTTAACTGCCTTTTGTGACATGCTGTCCATTTCATCGACGTTGGGACTCCCTTCTTGCTGACAGAATACATTTGGTTTTACCTCATTATATTTGCAAATCGCACCTGTTTCTGTTCGCCACCGTCTACTAATGCAGTCAAGCCATCAACGCATGCAAGTATTGTACAATATTTGCACAGACTATTTTTTATTCCGAGTACGATGCCAAAAAGATACATAACAGGGTATGCCCTTGTTCAAATCCCCTTCTGGCAACAAATGCCTTGGTGAGTTTCCTCTCTTGTTTTTCTGACGAGTCTGGCTAAGAAAGCAAATACAGATATTTGGCATGTACATATGATATAGATCGCCTCTATAGATGGTGCTGTATGCGGTCTTAGAATCAATGCGGACTTCTTGTGAGTTATGTTAGATCTGCCGTAGGGTGAAGTTTATGTCCCCGATAGAGGCTTTTATACGTAAGATTGTTGATAGGATTGATGGTTTCTTGTGCTCACCCCCAACCAAAGTTGGTAGATTCTCTCTTCCAAGTCATTATAGCCGCGTTAAATATTTAGGCAAGAATACCACTTGCTCTACCAGCTCTTACTTATTTAAGTTAAGATATTGCCTCTTTACTTTACTCCTACTTTGAAATGGTCATTCTGTATGTAAAAATAATTTTCTCGTTTGCTCATTTCAGATTTTGTTGGCTTGATACGTTTTTTTTACTTTCTCTCATGCTTCAAGACATAGTGTCTCTTAGGCTATGGTTTGCTTTCTAATTTCACACATCAAAGATGCCCTCTTTTCGTATTTTGGTATTTTATGCATCTAAACGTAGTCTTACTAAAGGCATTGTTTATAGTATTGTCGAACGTTATAATAACAACGAAGGACTTTTCTTGCAAAAGAACCTAACACTTGTTCCAATGTCTTACTTTTTGCCTCCGTAGAACGTAGAACGTGTAGAACGTAGTTTTGATTCTTTGGCTTAGGAATTTTTACCCAAGTATCCCAGAAGCTGGAAGGACTTGGAGAAAATAGTAGGTTCCTTGTTGACTTTTGCAAGTCGTACTATCTGCTCAAATATTAAATTGAAGAAATCACACGACAGAGCGTCTCCTTGCCGGAATCCGGTGCAGGTTTGGAATTATTCGGAAGTATTACATCCGTGCATCGCACGTTTTTCCGGGATCCTGAATTCAGCCATCGCATTACGAGTATAAATGCGATGGATAATGTTATATGCGGTTTTGAAGTCGATGCAGATATGACGTGTGTCAACTTTGAACTCGTTGGTCTTGTCCAGGATCTGTCTTAATGGAAATATTTGGTCTAATGTCGATTTCCCTGTCGTTATTGGCCTATTTGTGCGGTGCAGTACGGTTTCAGACGTTCACACAGTACACTGGATATGATCTTATAGGCGACGATAAGTAAGGATATGCCTCGATAGCTATTATCGGACAAAGGATCGCCCTTCTTGTAGATGAGACAGATAGAGCTGATATTCCTCTCTTACTTTGCAAATGATATGGTGTATGCTCTTTGCTAAAGGATTGGCTTTGAAGAGCTCAGATGGCAGGCCATCGGAACCAATAGCTTTTGTATAGCTGTGCCGACTTCTTCAAGGCTAGGTGGGAGAACTAATTCTTCGACTGGAGATGTGTTCTCTTCTTAGCATATCACTCTCTCTAGATCATGTCTATTAAGCAACTGTTGGAAGTTTTTTCAGCCACCTTCTTGAAGGAAATGCAGCAATATGACCACATGTTGTTGACGTCAATATGCAATGGCATATTGAAGAGATTTTCGTTTCGGCGCTCTCTACAGTCTCTGACAATTTCAGTGTGCGTTTCTCCTTCTGAATCTGTTGTCGTATCATGGAGGCTTTATGGACAGCTTCGCCAAACACGTTCTCCTTACTATTTTTGGCATTTAAGTCCCTGAGAATAAATTTAACAGACTCCGTAGGCACCGTTCAGGAGATCAAAACATTCCTCCTTGATGGGTTCACTTCCCAGCGGTTGCCGAAGTAGCTATCCAGGGCTGTATGTCAACTTGGATTGGACAGTGACAAGGATCGTTCTGGCCTTCGCCTGGTTGAATGCAATCAGAAGCTTTATCCTGTTTGTTTGCTCCCACGTCCTCCCGACGAGTCAGAGTCAGAAAATTTTCATAAATAATAACACAGTTCAGTTGCTCTGATGTATAAATTCTTCACAGTATCTGAAATAGGCATCTTCATATGACAGACCTAAAAATGCTAAATGTTAATCGAAAAAGCCTAAACACCTCGCATCGCACGTTTTGCAAAGGAGAAAACCCCGCGTACGTAAATACAAATGTATGTAACTATAGCTGATACTAATGTTTTAGTGAATTTATTCATTCTATGAAAAGTATCTACACACGACTACTTAACTGTGCTTTGCAACAACATGATATGCGTTTAATTTAAAGTCACGTTTCTAACAGTAATTATTTGTTATACATATGTAGATCCACACTGTTGCAAGTTTGAAATTTAACTCCTAGGTATTCGCTGAGGCATGGATACATAACTTTTCTCATTCACCAAACATCTAGAGGGGAGACAAAAGAATGAATAGCTTCATGCTTATGACGATTCAATTAATCACGCGGCTATCCTTAGTCAGACTTGTCTAAATGTTTTAACATACACACTGATGTTGTGGTCAGTCATAACCACATTCGACACACAGTCTAGCAGTGTCAGTTCTTTCCACATTTTTTCTTCTTCTCCCTCTTCTAATGGTCATATTAAAATTCATTCAACGGATGTCAGTGAACACACCTATGTAGTTACTGAACGCTGCCTAGTAAAGATGCGCGATGATTGCATCGATCGGTTACGATCGTGCTGCGTAATTAAGTTGCCTCCTAATTATTAACCAACATTCCTACTGTGCGAGTATCTACGAATGCTTGTAGTTCTACTCATAGGTATGTCGTCTGGTTGGAGTTCTCTGGAAGTGGTGATAATTTGTCACGACCGAATTTTTGCACGACAACACGTCCAAATGGGAAAAACAAGCGGAAAGGGAGCGGTATGATTCGTTAAGTCGATTAGGTTGTCCAGCTGTGGAATCATAAAAAATGTAGCGTCAAAGGGCAAAGAAAATAATTCTGAAACCAAACAGGTGGAGTAGTTACGTGGCTTTACAAGTGTGTTCAGTTTACGAATATTACGCACACAAATGATGAACATACTCGAGTTGGTGCTAAAGGTGATCCTCAGAGTTGAAAGAACTGAATAAAGAAAAGAACGTTGCTCGATTCGAGTGGCCTTTGTGACCTGTTGTCTTCTAAGTATCTGTATCTATTGGATAGGTTATGGACATCATCTTGTGCGGCCTTAAGAACAACGTGCGCCGAATGGGCATGATCAATGGTTTAGTTATATTGAGATTGGCTTTTATTATTGCGCATAGACCGTGGGCTCACTTTATCGTCTCGTGCCGTACCCTTTGCATTGTTGGAGTTGAAGAGTATTTTTTTTTTTTGTGGCCATTATAGATGGGCTCAATTTAATTCCGTACGTAAATGTGTGTTCCAAAGTGATCCTATATCGAGTTTGTGAGAGCATATCTTTGGTTTGTTTCAATTGTGTCTAGACGAAGGGCAGTTCAAAGATATCGTAAAGTGGACCCTTGAAAGGTTAGTCCCTTTTCAAAGTCAATGAGGGGCAATGACTTGTGAATGTGGGAGATGGTTTGAAATGTACTCCCGGTAAATTTAAGTTCTGTATCTGTTCAAGTGAGTATTTGTTTGAAATGAAGCTATAGATGATGTGTTCTACAAGAGGTATACAACTGCAAGAACTAATTTAAAACTATTTTTCTTTTATAAATAGTGCAGACTAGGAGATCTAGTTACGATTGAGGAAAAGTACACATTTTGTAAAAGGTGCTGTAAATCTTTTGCAACTTTTTTTATAAGTACCTCTCCTTGCCTTTTCACTGTACTAAACCCCTCTAAGATCTGATTGGGGTACAGGTCAAACGGCGAGTAAACAAACAACTAAGCTTTCGGCTAAGGGCAGTAGTTCTAGCTCTATACGTTGCGAGATTCAATTGCAGGTAGGAAGCTTCAATATATTCTTAGCAAAATGATTTTAATTGATTGGCAGCAAGCAAATTGTTGCTCACTATAAGCATTGCTTTGCTCTACTCAAACAAGGGTAACCAGCAAAAACAATGCGCTTGAATATGTGAAAGCAAACCAATGCTTCGGAAACTGACAACAGCAAAAGTCTGTTTCTGCAATGAAAATTACTACGGCTAATCGATGAGTGTTTCAAATTCAAAGTGGGGAAGGAGCTCAGTATAGTACGAAGAGGAGGGGTTCGCAAGGTCCCTTTTGCTCTTTTTCAAAAGAGTTGGTTCGAAGCAATCCTCACAAATTTCTCATCTTGAGATGGCCTCTATCCAAATAGATTTCAGCTTACCTGTTTTACTGATGCAGAGTAGCATCATTCTCATAGGTTCAAATACATCTAAACCGACAAAGTAAAGGACAATAATAGTGATTCCACATACATACCGATCTCAAAGGTCATTGATCAATTTTAAGGAACATTTTCCGAGTAAGTATACGTACTAAAGGCTTAGAATCCAGTGGGTAAAGCACATTGAGATGGTTTTTCTTTTGCTGTAAATTCTATAGGTCGTCACAATCTACGAAAATTAATAAATCTCCGCTGAAAGATTTGACTAGCATATTTAAGGAATGCCTTCTTGAAGTATTTGGCGAATGAATTCAAGTTTAAGTTGATTAGAAAGTTGCCAATGTGTGAGCAGAAATGTATTTCTATGTGAAGTAGGAAACGCTGATGTTGCATTGAAAAATATGCCAAAAGAGACTTTTTTGGGTCGCGGATGGCGGACAGTAGGTTTTATTTACTTCAGTTCTAGCATGTCTTATCGTCGACAGATAAAATATGTTTTTGGATAGCCTTTCAGTACTTAACAAACATCGATGCATGCGATTGGTTTTGAAACACAGAAGGTCACAGATATCTGCCTTATGAAACACCAGAGTTCGTGTTGATTGAAGTTGTTTCGGAAAGTAATGTGCTTGGTCAAACTAAAACTTTTTGGCAACTTCTTGGTCGTCATGCGGGAAAACCTCGGACCATCTCCCATCACAAGCGACGCTGACTGTTACCAACGCCACCTCGAGGTTATTACTTTTGCCGACAAAAGATCTCTCGATCTTAATAGTAAAGCTATAGATGGACTAGGAGAAGTTTGGCCGGGTGCAAAGCTCGAGGTCGTGGCTAAGGAGGACATCACAATCAGACTTAGAACACGCACCTGGATCCCAGCCAAAGCCTCCTACCCAGAAAACGTTCTGGAGATCATCAAGCTGGGTTACTGAGCATGAGTCTGGAAGGTCAAAAAACTGGAGTAACTAAGGGATACTTTTAGATGCTCGTCAATTGTGATCAATAAGGAATTCGTTAACCCTCTAGCGCAGACCAAAGGCATGATTCAGTTCAGTGTTGAGTTAATAAAGGGATGAGCTGGATGATCCGACTCCCTTCAAAGAATTGTATCTCTGTATCCCGGGGTGGCTTCAGCATGTTGGACAGACAACACCCACCAACATCCTGTACTTGTTTTTCACTTCTCACCCTAACAATTACACCGCTGATGTGGTTTCCCTTCTAGGCTCGTCGGATCATTGTGTCATATAAGCTTATTTCTTGTATATCCACCACACAATTAGTTAAGAGATTCCTAACAGAACTGCATGACAATACGAGAAAACCAATTACAGTGACTTAACAGCTTCTTTAGGAATTTTAACTGGTCGTTATGTTTCCTCGATAATAACGTGGATGCCGCTGCTAATATGATCACAGACACTACTATATTCTCTTTGGAATGAAATCCTTTCTCCCTCATCAGATGAAGAGTATTAAACCAAAAGTGAAGGTATTGTATGACTTGAGCTGTAAAGTGGCTATCAGGGTTAGAGAAATGTTTCTTCGGTCGTACAAGACCAACCCAACAAAAGAAAACCGAAAAAAGTTCAAACAATCCAGAACAAACTATGCAATTCCATGCGATCAAAAACTAAGGCAAAGTATACTACAATGTCCTAAAGATATTAAAAATGTTTGGTCGTTCATCAGAAACATTAGAAATTCTGCCCCAACCTCTGTTTCAACGCTCAATTATAATGATATGCCAGCTGCCAGCTCTTTAAAATGGCTAATCTGGTTAAGTGATCAGTTCAACACCTCCGGATTGTGCTTTGTTTCTGTCTACACTTAAGTGCGTCTAATCTTAAATGGGACGATTCCACTTTCGCACTCGTGTAGTAGCAAGAGTACTTAATGATCTTAAAATACACAAATTCGTTGGTCCAGAGGTGTTTTTCCATGCTGGCAAAACACTGCGTAAGTGTTCCATCAATTCCATCAATCCGTCCATAAAAAAGGCGAATCTTCTTCTCTGTCATTTGCACTTACAGGACTCTTTCCAAGGTCATACAAACGCTGATAAAATGCGAAACGGAAATTGCTGGTTGCTGTCGTTAAAGCTAAATTTAAGCAGACATATGTGTTAATGACAACTTTCGTTGGAATGAACACATAGTTCTCAAGCGACGTAAGAACTATTTCGCCCCTTCTGATATGGCCTCAATATAAACGGTATTCATGCGCCTGAAATAGGAGTACAATGCCCACTTCGGTCAGGTGCTTCCAACTGCTAGATTGAATTCAAAACCGTGCGATACAACTCATAGTTGACACTAACATCAGTCAATTAATTGACACCCTCGAACACTGACGTAAAGTGTCCTGTCTCCTTGTTTTATTACTATTTGTACCACCAGTGCTCCATGTAAATCGCCAGTAGCATTCCGACCCTTCAAACCTTCAGCCGTAGCACCAGTCTCTCTATGAATGCGCATCAGTATACTCTCAAGTCTATTCTAGGACGTAGAGTAAAATTTCGTGATTCTTATCTAAGCCGTCGAAATCGTCATGCAATGCCCTGTCGAGCTTTCTATTTCCTGATCGTTATAACTTGCAAACATTTAAGAACAATGTATATTGCATACTCTCTTTCCTTTCTCCCTAAACTTAACTCGCCCGCTCTGTGTACAAACATTTTAGAGATATAAGGGGTGATTCATCGTAAGGTTTGATTTTTAATAGGCTTTTTTTGACAGATCACGTATAACTCCTATCAATATGCTTTGTCATTATTATTAAGCATCGTTTGGCAAATCATCACGAGAAGACTCACATAACAACAGTGTCTCAAAACTGTTCAGCTGTATTACGAAAATCAGCGCTCTGTGAGAAATGTTGTTCGTGCGGTTCGAGGAACTTACGGTGCGCATAATCGACCTATTGAAATCACTATTGCCAATGCCATTCGCAAGATTTGAGTCCCAGTTTACATTAGTGGATGATATTCGACCGTTTAGACCACATCCAGCATGTAGCGAAGAGACTACAGCAGCTGTAGCTGAGAAGACTGTGACGAATCGATTCGTCGTCGTTTTTAGCAGCTTGGCTTGGCGTATTTTACGTGAGGATCTCGGCCTAAAAGAGTATAAAAATTCAACTTGTGCAAGAATTGAAGCCAGGTGACTGGAATTTGCGTCATATCTTCAGTGAACTCTCTGGAGAAACTCTATGAAAATCCGGTGTTTTATCGTGAAATTTTGTTCAGTGATGAAGCCCATTTTTGGCTCAATGGATACGTTAATAAACAAAATTGCCATATTTGGGCTAATGATGAACCCGAGGAGTACCAAGGGCTACCATTACATCCATTAGAAACAATGGTATGGTGTGGTTTATGGGCTGGTGGAATCATTGGTCCATATTTCTTCAAAAATGAGGCAAATCAGAATGTTACCGTCAATGGTAACCATTATCGCGCCATATTAACGCGCCAAGAAACAAGCACATGGTTTCGGTGAGCTCTGGTTTCAACAAGATGGCGCTACGAGCCATACAGCGCGTGAAACAATGGACTTGTTGAGAAATCATTTCGGTGAGCCGCCTAGATCGTGCGATATCACATCTTTTACTATTTTCTATGGGGATAAGTAAAGTCTCAGGTCTTCAAGAATAAACCAGCCTGATTGACGCTTTGGAAGCCAACTTTACTCGTGTTATCCGCGAGATACCAGTCGCAATGTTCGAACTAGTCGCCTAAAATTGGACATTCCGAATAGACCACTTCAGACGTAGTCCTGGCAAACATTTACATGATATCATTCTCAAAACGAAAATGCCTTAAATAGTTCTTTTGACTGATAGTAAAAATTTTAAGTTGTTTTTCAAATGTATGTATCTTATTTTACAATATAAATCAAACCTCAGATGAATCACCCTTCACTAATACCTTGAGCGCGCTTATAAAAAAGTTTAGTTAAGTTAACTTAAGAGTTAATGAATATGTCAGAAAGGAAAAGGTATTTACTGATACTGGTGTCCCACAAGGGTCAGTCTTAGGATCAATTAATTCAATGTTTAGCCTACCTCTAAATGGTCAGGTAATTTTTTATGCAGACCATCTCGCACTCTTCTATTCAGATAATTCCGTAAATGCAATTCGAGATCAAATAAATTCTGATATTCAGCTACTTACTACCTAGCTTAACTGTCATCAACTTATACTTAGAACAACGTTTAATAATTGTCTTTAGCTTATGATAGACAGTAAATGAAGTTGAAAATCAAATACGAGTATAATATCTTTGGAAAAGATGCTGTGCATACTCGTATCCCTAGACAAAATGTATCGCTTGCGTTAGTACTACAAGTTTCACGTAATCTGCTTTCGGCAATTTACTATGGAGTTAATCAATCACGTCTGAAATATAGTCTTGCAGGCCTATGTTAGCAGTCTCACCCCCTTTATAATAGCAAAGAGCAAATAATTCGTTTAATGATTTTTAAAAATGGATACGAGCTCTCATTTAAAATATCTTTTATCAGAAGTAATAAACACTTTAGACGAAATTGAGTATATTCATTGAGAAGTGGATTTGTGATAGAAGTTTTTAGGGTTAATAAAGAACACATTCGCCGTTTTTTAACATCTGTAGCAAGTCACATCTTAAAAAAACTGCTGTCTGATACCATATATCCAAGATAGTAACACATGAAAACCAATTTTTAAGAAAACTTAAGGCCTGACAACTTTCATTATCTGACGCTGAAGACCTGCTTTTAGTTATATCTTGATGTACTTCTATGTCTATGCCTACAAATGTATGTCTCTCATCATATTTTTAATTCACGGATCAGATAGTCATTTTCATCATTAACTTAACTTTCCTCATGAAATTGGTTAAAACGCATTCTAGACAGGATTTTTGCATTTGCTCCTCGTTCTTTCTTCCTCTGTAGGCTTTTATCGTATATTTTATTTAACCTATTAGTAATATTATGGATGCACTTGATACTGTTTTTTTATGTCTCAGAGTGTATGTATACAAATATATTATAAAACTAGATGAAAACAGGAAAAAACTGCTATGTATAGTCTGGACTAGTAGTGTAAAAGTTGCAAAACATTGCTTGGTTCTTTGTTGTTGAACGATATAGTGCTCTAGTTTAACTCACCTCACACGATAGTGACGATAAAAAATCAAAGTAATATTGAAAATATTCCCCCTTGTAGCAAAACTTTAAACTCTTTTCTTGAATACCTATGTGCGGTCATCTTATGTTGAGGATATGGTATTTTAAATCCAAAAATAACCGAAATCAAGTACATAAGCCACATGTGGGCCATAAAATGTTGAAAGCTTCTGTCCCATTACGTAAATAGGTTTTCCATTTTTTTTTTTTTTTTGAAAGTTTGTTTCCTCCCTCATAGTCAAAACATCATATGGCAAAACACATCAATCTACGCAAATGCCAGTACATAAATTATGTCTTTCCTTATGTAAATTTTTATTAGTAACTAGTAACTAGTCAATACGTCAATGAGATTAGGGCAATATGATTCTTGTGGCAGAGATGTACTCGAACACATGTACAAATGTTCATAGATTCGTAATTAAGAGAAATATGGTAGCCCCTTTATGATCTGCAGAATAAGTTTTTTTATGAAGTTGCTAGGAACTATATCATGGAGCTCTGGACAATGTCATGACCTAGTTACAAATTTAAACAGTTGTAAATAACAAATCACATATTTTAATGAGTTCGGTCAAGTTATTGAAACCAAAAGGCTGAAATGTCCGGACTTATGTAATGAGAAAAGCGATTGGTTTCTAACAGTTGTCATATTTTATTTTTAGTGTGATGATGTAAATGCACAGCAGTCACTTTGAAGGCTAAAACGACATCGCAATATACCGATCATATAAAAAGTTTCCGCGGTTTATTGGTACATTTTTGAAAAAAATTTAAAGTACATATTGGCCATTATTATCTATGACCTTTTGCCTTGAAAAACTTGGCCGAGTGATATTCAGCGGCCAATTTTTTACAATCAAGAGAGTTTTGCAAAGACCGAAACAAATAGTAATTAGAGGGTGCAAGATCCAGGCTATATGGTGGACGCATTAATTCTTCCCAACCAATCTCCGTTTATTTGTTCCGGGTCATCAAAGATGTGTGGCCTAGTATTGTCATGATGTGCACAGTAGAGAATCGAATTGACCGTTTCGCCACGTTCAAGCAGCTCATAATAGACAATTCCTTTCCAATCCCACCAAACACTTAACATTACCTTGTTTGCCGTCAATCCAGGCTTTGAAGTCGTTTGTGGTCTATCATCGGCCTTTGACCATGATCGCTTGCATTGGATATTCTCGTATTTAATCCATTTTTCATCGACCGTAATGAACTGCTTCAAAAAAAGGTTCCATTTTATTGCGTTTCAGCAGCGTCTCACTGATGGCTATTCGGTCAATTACCCAAACATCGAGCTTCTTTGAGCAACATGCTCGTTTAAGATGATTCCAAACTGTCATACGGTTGATGTTTAGTGCCTCGCTCCATTAGTTGCAAAATTTCATCGACTTTTTCAGTAACAGGTCGACCAGTGCGAGGTGCTCTTTTACATCGAAATTTCCAGAACGGAATCGAATAAACCACTCCTGGGTTCGGCGTTTACTCACAGCATTCTCACCGTAAACTGCACAAATTTTTCGGCTACGTTTTTCCCTTTTTTATAGTAAAAAAGCATCATATAGCGTATTTCTTCATATATTTCACGCATATTTAAATGTAGCCTGACATGTCACCTTTCAAACACGTATTCGTTTGACACAATTAGATTAGTGTTTCCAGATAAATGGACACCAACACCATCTAGTGTTAAAAAACCGTGTAGACTTTTTATATGGCAGATTAAAGCTTACAAAAAAAAAACTCATGGAAAAAAAAATCAAAAAAAAAAAAAAAAAAATAATAATCCAAACAAAAATTATTAGTGCTCATAAGTGTTCATCGACCAAATTTAACTTAAATAAACAAATAATGGAAAAGTGCTGTGCTAGTGTTTTGTGCTGTCAGCATGCAATGGTCTCAGTGGAAAATAGTTCTATGCCACATGTATCGGACTTACCCGGAGATCTATTACCTACCTTAAGGAGTATTGCAGTCCCTTCAATTTTTACTGCGACGAAGAAGAATGATTGCGAAGCAAGTAGCAGCGATCTAAAATTTATCCAAAAACAAATCTAACCACGACAACGTAAGCGAAATAATCAAATATTACTTCGATGGATTAAAGGGATTTCTCAAAACAAATTTTGCCAATCTCCTTAAATCCAAGGTACTCACACACATAAAAGACTCTATCAATCTTCTCCGTACTGATCTCGACTTGCTTTTTCAATCCTCCTCCAAAACAATACATCACACCCCGCATCGATCAGATTCTACGCCCGATGACCTGACCCTAAATCGGTAAAGCAGTGAACGTCATCAACCGATCAACTCACCATTCATCAACGACTCCTTTGTACCTGATCCATCCTATTTCAGTTACCTACTGAACTTCTCTAATGGCCCACTTTTCTCTCACATATTGGACCCGTTTTATATTGAATATAAATTACACCAACTAAATGATGAATTAACACCCGACCTGCCATATTTCTTAAAAATGTTCTTCCTCCATTTCCCATGCCCTTTCTAATCTCTTTCGAAAGTGTGAATTTCTTTCGAAATTCTCAAGGAGAATTTCGTCAGGCTTGGAAAACCTCCTTCATAACCCCGATCCACAAAAAAGGATTAAAGAATTGAATAACCAACTAGCGATCCATCGCAAAACTCTCCCATATACCCAAACTTTTCAAAAGTATTTTGTATGAAGTTCTAAGCTTCCAATGCAAATCACTTATTTCCCCTAGACAACGTGGGTTCCTAAAGGGTAGGTAAACCACCCCAAATCTTGTTGAATTCGTATAATTTGCCATCTCTGCCCTAGAGAATGGCAACGAAGTCGATATAGTTGCAACCGATTTTAGTAAAGACTTCGATGAAATCTCATCGATTAATACTCTTCAAATTCTCTGCCCTCTGCTTTGAACCCATACTGTTAAAAGGGATATCCTCTTACCTTGAACCGTTTTTTACAGTGTTCGTTTTACGTCTGCCCATACGGCTTCATTTTTGGCCACCTCTAGAATTCCACAAGGCAGCCATCTCGGTCGCCTTCTTTTTATATTAAAAATAAATGATCTCAATAGGATCATCAAACTTTCGTCTGTCTCCCTTTACGCCGACGGTACCAAATTTGTTAAAACCATTTCCATGACTCCTTCCTCCTTCAACAAGACCTTGATAGTTTTTCGATCTGGT
Organism: Volucella inanis; assembly: GCA_907269105.1. Lineage (NCBI taxonomy): Eukaryota > Metazoa > Arthropoda > Insecta > Diptera > Syrphidae > Volucella > Volucella inanis. The sequence goes on along the minus strand of OU026157.1, from coordinate 127,540,857 downwards.
GCCTCAAAAATTGTTTAGAACTTAATATCGCTAAATGCCAATCCATCACCTTTTCACATAAGCGGCAATAATCTCCTTCACGACTCTACCATATCCACAACCAACCTATCTTCCCCGTTCAATCTCTTCGCGACTTCGGCATTTTGTATGATAGGGAGCTCAACTTCCATTTACGTATGGATCGGATAGTTCTTAAAGCCAACTCTGCACTAGGTTTTGTAAAACGATGATCCAAAGAATTCACCAACCCATACGTGACCAGGTCCCTCTAATATACCTTTGTTCGGCCCCTTCTAGAGTGCGCCAGGCAAGTATATGTAGTTCCCATATCTTCGTGTTCATATCTCGAGAATCGAAAGCATCCAGCGCCGTTTTCTTCGATTTGCTTCGAGGTATGCCGTGGGACTATCCTTTTACTATGCCCCCCTATCAAAACCGTCGTATGCTACGAAAAATCAATTCGAACCCTACCGTCTTTGACTTTCACCGCACCACTTGTTACCTTAAATCCATTCTCCTTCACCACTCTAACTAACCTTAGTTTTTAGTTTTAGTTTAAGTTTAATTTTAGGTTATAGCTTGTATTAATCCGAATATATGGGGGCATTCGCCCCCACCAAAATTAAATAAAATAAAATTAAATTAAATGAATATAAGTAAACAATATCACTTGCAAACTCAGTTTTTACTTTTTCAAATGCAGACTAAGGATTGAGTTAAATAAGATACGTAATAACCTAGGGCCGAATACTGAACCGTGTGGAACACCATTCCTCACTGCAACAGTCACCTGTCTTAAGCCTTTGTTTTCTGTCTTTAAGGTAAGTAGCAAACCATTTAAAAATGAGTTCCCTAAAGCAGCCTCTTTCTAATTGGACCAACAAAAACTCGTGGTTCACGGTATCTATTTAAAGCGTCGTAGTAAATTTTCGGTTATTTATGGAAAAGTCCGTGCCGTTTATAAGAGAGAGGGCACATCTTGAATTAAATCCATACCATTTTCAATTAGTACGAAACTTCAAAAGATACGTGTATAAATTTGACAGCTATGTCTCAATTAGTTCTCGAGATATAGCGTTGACAGTGAAGCAACTTTTGTTATTGTGAAAAAATAGATTCAAAGCAATTTCGTGTGTTGATTTATCATTACTTTTTGATGGGAAAAAATGCTGCCGATGCAAAGAAATGGCTTGGTAAGTGTTTCCCGCACCCTGCACCAGCCAAACGAACCATTCGCAAGTGGATTGAAAAATTTAAAAGTGGTCATACAAGTGCTGTTTCATCAAGACAATGCACCGTGTCACAAGTCGATGAAAACAATGGCGAAATTGAATGAATTCGGCAACGAATTGCTTCTCCACCCACCGTATTCTCCAGATTTGGCCCCCAGCGACTATTTCCTGTGCGCAGGCCTCAAAAGAATGCTCGCCAGAAAGAGATTTAAGACTGATGAAGAAGTAATCGCCGAAACAGAGGCCTATTTTGAAGCTAAACTGAAATCGTACTACAAAACTGGTATCGAAAGATTGAAAAATCGTTTCAATCAGTATCGCCCTCGAAGGCAACTATATTGATAAATAAAGTTGAATTTTGCAAAAATTTTAAAACGGACTTTTCAGCCCATGTGTTATATAGAGTTTTCCAACTGGGACTTGACAATTTTGAATTTAATTTGTGAACGCACTCTTTCACTAATCATCAAAATGTCACTGTCAATTTATTCAGTAAGCTCAAAATTTTCATCAGGGTAAAGTACACCAACGAGCTACGTTCTCTGATTGGGTTCTGGAGAAGATGCGCCAAGATGATGAATTTCATCGCAAATTCATCTTCAGTGACGAAGCTCATATTTGGCTCAATGGGTTCGTCAATAACAAAATATGCGTCATTGGTCGGGTGAAAACCCACATGCTTCATGAATCACCACTTCATCCACAAAAAATAACTATTTGGTGCGGTTTGCATGCCGGCGGCGTTATTGGGCCATATTTTTTCGTCGACGATAACGATCGTCACGTTACTGTAAATGGTCAGCGTTATCGCGCCATGGTCACCGATTATTTTTGACCCGAACTGGAAGATATGGACTTGGACGACATGTGGTTTCAGCAGGATGGTGCCACAAGCCACACAGCACACGCAACAATCGATTAATTGAAGAGTAAGTATGGTGAGCGTGTTATCTCAAGACATGGCCTAGTCGCTTGGCCGCCTCGTTCGTGCGATTTAACGCCGCTTGACTATTTTCTGTGGGGCTACGTTAAGTCATTGGTTTATGTCAACACGCCGACGACGTTGGAAGAGCTCAGAGCCAACATTGAACGCGAAATATCGGCCGTTTCGGCCGAAATGTGTGGCCGAGTCGTTGAAAATTGGGTCCAACGATTCGACCGCTGCAAACGTGCCCGCGGTGGCCATATGAACGAAGTCGAGTTCCATTCATAAATGTTTTCATTGTTTTTGAAATATCTCAAATGGTTTGCCTTTTATTTAAAAAAAAGGGGTCAAGTCGTTATTAGAAAACCCTATATAAGTGAGCAACTGAAAATATAAAAAATATGTATTTTTCATAAGTGACCACACAGGAGTATAATGAAAAATAATTATTGATGGAATTAATAAAAATTATTCCAAATCTTTTCCTGAATTCAACAAGGTATATTTTATCAAATTCTGATGAGCAGAGCCAAAGTTATGATTTTTTTAAATATAAAAGAAAGCATAAATTTTGATTTTTTGCAAATTTTTGAAGTTCCGTCACACGCAAACTATATCAAATTCTGCAAAACTTTTTTTGCCTTATGATTCGTACCACTCAAATAAGTATTTTTACCACTTTTCAGCCAAATCGGAGAGATGTCGTGCAGAGCTCCCCATATAGCTTTGGCGATTTATTGTGGAGTGGCCCAGTACCTTTTTGAGTAGGTAACGAGTATAACATGAACATTGCAGTTCCAAAAGTTTTTCTCGGAAGCTAAAATATAAATAAAAGGAAAAAAGAGGAATGCCGAAACCCGGGATTGAACCGGGGACCTTTAGATCTTCAGTCTAACGCTCTCCCAACTGAGCTATTTCGGCGGATGATTCATATGGTTCTTTGTTAGTTTCATTCTCTCTGATGACATCAAGGTTTCATATGCATGTTTCGTATGTTTTCTTTCGACTCGTGCACCAGCATGTAGTTTCAACTCTTCTTTTCTTATCTTTATCGATTTTGAGATTCCTTTTCAACTGTTTGCCATAAAGGACTTTTGCTAAAGGGGTTTCGTTTGAGGTTTTGTCTTTTCCACTTGAATAAAATAAGTATTGGACCAGTAAGCTGTGTTTATTTAAGAAAGTTTGTGATCATGGGACCATGTAACAACGGTTAAAGGAACAAAAAGTTGGAATATATGGGTTTCGTATAGATTCCAGCACAGCATATGACAGCTGAATTCTACGAGTAATGTACAAGTTGTTCAATTCAGAATTTTTGCGAAGATACTGAGGCGGCGGTATGTTTTCAGACAAAGTAAGACAAGAGTATGCACTTTTATTCAACCTTTCGATAGAAAATTTTACTGATTTCCCAGTGGAAAATATTCGCCATTGAATATAACTGAGGCGATAATGGGCATCTTCTGTGCTGTATTCTTTGTTCGTAACAGGCATATTTTCTGTACCTTCTTAATCCAAGAGTAATTCTTCGTTTGGTTCTAATGTTTGTGCGTTTGAATTTAAAGAAAAGAAGCAGTGCTTACTCGGATTTGCTATACGCAGCTGACTTAGACAAGAATCCTTGAGCTTCCGACGCTAAAGTGAGCGTATTATGACAATCCGCATCAAAGCTGACTTCATCCCTCCAGTATTCGCGACATCCAAACAGTCCGGGCAGCCTACATTGACTTGGATAACCATCTTGTTGCAGCCATGGTGCGAATGCGGATTTCCCAAGCGCCACAACGAGGAAGAACTACTGTGAGCAGATATAACGTAGAAAAGCTGCAATTGCAAGAGACCGGTAGAATCTTTGCCGAACGGGTATCCCGAAGTCTCCCAACAACTCCTCGCGTGAGCTGATTTTTTTTATTGATGAGCCAACTTTTGAGGTTTGGGAAGTTTGGGTGCGATAGCAATTGGAGCCGTAAGTCATTGATTTTAGCCTATGTGAAGCCCGTTTTTCAGCGATTTCTAATCTCAGTTCTCAGCTCAATACTAATCTTTGTGGTATCTGCTAGCTTCACCTTCACTTTCCAGTCAGCCAACACCATTTTTTGTATTTTTTTGACTTTGTCCTCTGTAACCGCATCGGATGGCCTGCCGCTGCGGACTTGATCGGTAGTGGAGTTGCGGCCACCACGAAACTCTCGAAACCAATATTTGACGATGTAATCTGACGGTGCATTAGCCATATAATATTTATCCAACTTTTCTTTTGTTTCCTTCGCCGTTTTGCCTCTCAAAAAATAATGTTTTTTGAGAGAACAAAAATCGTTTTCGTCCATAATCAACATGATGTCAAACACGTCAACAACAATCAGCTGTCAGAACAAAACTAAAGATAGTATCGCACTGAAATTTGGCATGTCTGCCTAAATGTGAACGGACTTCAAGTCGCTGCAGTAGCAGCGCGTTCTGGCGGTCAAAGAGGTTTCTTTTCACTCCACGCAGTAGGGAAAAACTTTTCCGCATCTGAACATCATCAGCATATATCTACATATCTACTTGAGTATTTTGTAAGCAATTGGGCAAATCATTTATGTATATCGAGAATAATAGCGGTCCCAGTATTGACCCCTGTGGGACTCCTCTATTTAACCTGAGAAGTTCAGATATCTATAATTTAAGTAGGACTGGATCAATTGGAGAAATTAAAATGGCTCATTAACTTACTACACAGAACATTATGGTTTACTGTGTCAAAAGCCTTAGAGAAATCCAAAAGGATTAGAAAACTTACATTGTTACAGTTAACATCTTGCCTTATGTTTTTAACCACATTAATGAGAGTTGTAGTACAGCTATGTTTGGGACGAAAAACTGACTGGTTAACACATACTCCTGGTTGCACAGGAATGTCTGTATTTGTTTATTTATTATTTTTTCTAGGACCTTGGATAGAAATCGATAGAATGGCAATTGGCCTAAACTCATTTTGATTTTTTGAAATTGGTATAACTTTAGCTTGTTTCCAAACTGAAGGAAAAACACTTGAGTTTTAAGATTTTTTCGAAAAAACACCGTCTTCCGACTTTAAGATGGCAATTGTAAAAAAAGTGCATGCATTAGGATGGCAATTTTTTTTTTCCTAATAGCCAGTGAAAAAAACATTACTTTAAAAAAAAAGTGATGTTAAAACAAATGTTGACATCTTTTAATAAATTTAAATAATTTAAATTTTATAAATAAATAATAGAGCATTTAAATTTAAATAATTTAAATTTTATAAATAAATAATAGAGCATTTAGCGGGCTGGAAGCGTAACTGACCCGAAATTGATTTATTTGTGTCAATCCTTAATAAAGGATCATTAATAAATTTAATCACAAATTTAATCTTCAAATAAATAATCAAAATAAAATATTAATAATAACAATTACAAATCTTGTTCGAATTGCTTGCCGTCGTTCTGTATGCAAGCACGAAGCCTTCTACGTACATTAGTGATTGTAACTCGCGTCATGTCTTCTTTCGTTTTTTTTTCGGCTGCTAAAATTTTTTCTTTCAAGTCTTCCTCAGATCGTATTGGTCTGTCGTTCTCTAATGCCTTCATGTGACTCTAAATGTAGAAGTCACATGGAGTAGAATCGGGACTCCTTGCTGGCCAAGTTATCCGGCCGCCTCGACCAATCCATCTCTCTGGATAGTTGATATCCATCCACTGTCGCACATCCTGGCAGTAGTGAGCTGGGTGGCCATCGTATTGGTAAACCATGACCATTCTTGTAGCAAGCGGCACATCCTTCAGCAGCATGAGTAAGTCTTCCTTTAAAAAATGTTCGTATTCGATGCCGGTTAAACGTGCTGGCAGAAAGAATGGCCCGATCAACTTATCTGTGGTGGTGAGCATTTTGAGTTTTGACCTTTAGGGGCCCAAAAATGCAGGTTGTGATTCATCTACCCACAAGATTTTCCTTAGGTACTACTGATCTTCAATGTCAGCATTTACTAAAAATCTGCAGAAATCCCTCCTTCTAGCAGGATCTCCCTCCTTGATGGCGTAAACCGGAGTGTAATGGTATGGATACTGCCGTGCTGAATGAAGTGTGAACCAAACCTTCCATTGAGACACACCGAGCCGGTTATTCATAACTCTTGTCGGAGTAGAGCCGTCTGCCAGGAAACACTCCAGAATTTGTTCTTCTTCAACAGTATCATGAACGGGAGGTCTTCCAGCATCAGCTTAGTGTCGTTGAACCGATCCCGATTCTCGAATGCGACGATACGTCGCACCAAACATGCTTACATCAGGTGATAGTTGAAAGTAACTGATTGAGTATTTGGTGAATAATAATAATGAAGCCGCGGTTAATCTAACGAAGAAGACCTGAGAGAAAAAATTTTAGCAGCTGCCGAAAAAATGGAAGAAGACATGTCGATGCGAGTAACCACCACTTATGTACGTAAAAAGCTTCGTGCTTGCGTACGGAACGAGGACAAGCAATTCGAACAAGATTTGTAATAACTCGAATACTACTGAATTTCGACCTCTGGATATTAATTAAAAATGTAACCAATTAGCCGTTCTATGCTTTCAAGCAAAGTTGCGGATATGTTGCTTCTCCAATATCACCACTAAACAAGCTAGTTTCGAAAGTCCTTATTTATCATAGCGTCGTTTTACGGGAAGTCACATATTTTATTGAACTAAACAATATCCGAGACTCACGTGATAACAATGATGTCTTCCAGTACTAAGCCTTTTTTTTTTTTTTAATTTCAGGTAAAAATAATCTCAGGTTATCATTTTGGTTTTCCACAAATTGACCAAACTCGACGTTTGCATTTTTACTCATAGATGTGCGTATTCTCAAAAGTGGGAACCTAGTACTAGATGTCTTCGGTTGTTGGAGTTACTTGAAAGTGATTGCCTGTCTTTGTACCTTGAAAATTGGCTTTTTCGATATTAACAGGTCGCCTGATGGGCTGTTACGTCATTGCTTATGGTAATGATATGAGTAGCGGAGAAACGAAAATCGTTTAGGACTTGCACTACACATCATTGGGTGATTCAATAGAAAATCTTGAGCGCCATTAAAAATGACAAGCTTTGAACACTACATAATGGTAATACTTCAACTTTTACTTTGAATATTTTGAGCCTACTGCTACTTCTTCTTGAATCTTGGGGACCTGAGTGATAGGTTATTTTCGCTTGACAAGTTTGACACTACGCTGTGATTTTTCTTTTCATACTGTGCTCCTATCTCTCATATTCTACTGCTGAAACCGATGAAATGTGAGCCTGAATCAGTTCATTGCTAACTATCCAGTTGAATGCCGAGCACATTTCTAATTACTCATATGTGGATACCTTCGTCGTAACCAAGGGCATAGTTATTGCCCTCGAGCGATTAATTTTGTGCACGTACCCAGAACTACTAATTTTTTATGTTTATGTGCTGAGATTATCTCGAATAAAGTATTTTACTGGGCTTCGCAGTCGTATCAATGTCAGATTGTTGCAGAATTGTTCATTCCATCATTTGCTCAAAGTATCTTTAAGGATCAGGAAAGACCACAGAGTCTTTTCTGCTGGCCCCACGAGTTTCAAAGCCATGATCCCTTACCACCAGTGTTGCTGATGACAACCTTCGAAATCACCAAAACTTTCGTAATGTCATCATCAGACATTTTCATACTGATTGCCCCTAGGATTTTTGATTCTCCTATCCTACTTTAGTCGCCAGACCTTACTTGATAAAATATTCCTAAGCATCATCGGACTATTGCCATTTCAAATTTGGTTTCCCAAGTGGCATATTTCAAAATGAAAGACAATATTTTTTTTTTACAAACTTGTCGAGATGTATACGCAGATGACATTGTGGAAGTTCAAAGAAGACTTACAATAGGTAAAAAAAAAAATGGGTCTAAAGTACCTTACTCTGAAGTGTAAAGCTCCTTACTCTTATAAAACACTAACCCTGCCAGTGCTAATAAAGGGTTTTTCTTTAAATGCACTCTATTTGTAATTATTGATTCTTTGAACTCACGCATACCATCCTTTGACATACGCAACGTGTTCTAGATTATCTAATAAACCACAAAAAGACATATGCTACAACAGGGCTTAAAATCCCCAAAATTGATCGTCACGACTGAGTTAGGTTTGTTTCCCCTAGAGAGGTAGAGAGGGAAAGAGAGGTATCGATGATAGTTGGTTTTAAATGTTTGAAAGTTATAACGACTTGAGTGTCTAGTAAAAAAATCTGCGTAGTGTTGCCATCTCAGTGAGACCACGAAACGAAAGAAGTTAAGAGAATATTACGGCTATGCGCAAGTGAATTATTTGATCCCGCAATCAATCAATTTCGCACCGTTCTCAAGAGCTAGACATTTTTCAAACGATTCTTTGGTTAGATAGAAACATCGTGCCCTCAATCTAAGAGGATAGAAGGCTGCCAAGTATATGTCATTTGGTGCTGTTTCTGTAGCCGTGGTTTCACATTCACGTTGTCAGGAATAGTCTAGTACATGATCGTTTTTGCATAAATTTCCAAAGTATCAACGTACATCAAGACAAACATTTATGTATTACTATTTCTAAGTGGCGCTAGAGTTCTAGGTGAACCTGTTCCTCAACTTATAATCCTCTCCAGTTAGTTCGGATTCTGGCTAACTGCCTCTAGGTGCAAAACTCAAGTCGATTGAGGTCCACTTCTATTTGTGTGCGCCATCTAAGATGAGGTCTTTTACGGTGTATTCGACAGTCCTCTGAGTTATCCAAATTATGTCGATATTATAGGCGTAAGTTAGTAGTTGCACAGGCCTTTTAAAGATTGTGCATCCAGTGTTCGCTTGTGAGTTCTGCACAATTTTACGTCTGATGTTAAAGAAGTCATATGACAGTGCGTCACCTTGTCTAAAACCTGTTTCGACATCAATGGTCTCGGTTAAGTCGATATCGACGTCACTCAGTGCCAACACTAGACATGGCTCTATACAGCTCGTCTCTATAAGTACTGCCGTATGTCGCCCTAAAATTGATGAGAAGTATTGACTTCTTGAGTTTTTTCCAGGATTTGCTAGAGTGTGAAGATTTGACGATTATGGATTTTCCTGGCCTGAAACCGGACTGATAAGGACAAATCAGGTTATTGGCGAAAAGATTCAGACGTTCACACAAATAAGATCTTGCATCCGATGTTGAGGAGGCTTATATCTCTATAGTTGGCGTATTTGAGTGAGACTCTTTTTTTGTGGATCGGGCATATGGTATTGAGATTCCTTTTATCAGCCATACACTCTTCTGACCAGATCTGTGAAATATTTTGGTGCATGCTCCCCACAGCTTTGAATACCTCGGCTGGTAAGCCATCAGGTCAGGCTTATTTTTTGTATTTTAGCTTTGATATTGCTATCCTTACTTCCTCTGAGTTGAATAGGCTATTTTGCCTGATTTCAGGATGTTGGCCTTCTTTGCCGTTATGCAGTCTGCAGAAAAAGTTTCTCTATATTTTCTGCACTGACAGTGATTCTACTATAAGGTTTCCTTCTTCATCTCTACAGGCCTTGTCACGTTCTTTTGATCTGAGGGTAAAACTTCTGTCCATATTCCTGGACTACAATTTCTCAATATCTTCGATTGCGTTCTAGCGCTCTGTTTTCTTCTTCTTGAGGAACCGATGTTCTTTCTGGCTCTACTCTGGCTCTTCTCAGGCAGTTCTCGTCGTTCGTTGTACCGCCGCTTTGAAAGCGGCATAGTAGTTGTTGAGAGATTTCGGGATATACGCTTTTTCACGTAGTGTTTCTTTGTTGGGACGTTTGGAAAATTCGCATTCGGACCTTGGCTGCAACAAGGTGGTGATCTGAGTCAATGTTGGCTGCCAGGTAGGTTTAAACATCCAGAAGACCGTTGCCAGACGTTGCGTCGTGTAGCTAAGCTTACCACTTGTCATACCAAATATGTCCTCCCTTCCTATTATATTCTATCTTATTAGGCGATTCTAAAGTACTTAGGAAACTACTCATATAGTAGGTCTCTTCAAAGAGCTCGTTACGAATATTCTTTGGTGTTTTCGTCCTAACTTTCATCTCTGCGCACGGGCGCATATTAGGCTTATTCAGCCGTGATGCGGATTGTCATAAAATGCTCATGTATCGAATCCGCATCCGTTTCTTTACCCTATCGCAATCACCATAATACAAATCAAAATTAATCACCCTATCGGAAGATCGTAGGCATTTTGCCATTTTGCAAATGGCGTCGTAAGTCAATCATATTTGACATTTGTAAACCAGATAGCTGCAGTGTACAAACAAGCAATGGAGCGCTATACTCAGCAAGAGTGTGGAATAATTGCTGCGATGCTTTTGATCAATAATCGGTCGGTGTTGTTAGTGCAGCGTGTTTTTCGACGTCGATACGTCCTAATCTTGTCGCGTCAACTGGCAAACATTCCGACGATTAGCTTCTCCATTTGAACTGAGTGGAACCGCAGGAAATCATGTAGGGCGTGGCCGCCACTGGACGCTGAGATGACGCTGAGAACAAAGAAACATGTTCCCGTGCAAAGTGCAAACAGTGCTTCAGTTAATGTCTCCTGACCATCGGTAGCGTGAAAATTACTGTAAAGTCATCCTTAATCTCAACAACGAAAAGGATGATTTTGAGGACGCCATCGGCGATACGGTCACTGTTACTGGCGAACATGATAAACGTCTTCTTACTGCCGGAATTGGATGAGCAGGATTTGATGAACATGTGGTTACAACAAGACGGTGCAACCGTACACACAACACGAGCCACAATGGATATTGTGAAGGAAGCGTTATCTGGTCGCGTAATCTCCAGTTTTAACGATTTCGCATGGACAGCAAGATCGCGCAGACTTCTTTCTTTGGGGCTACTTGAAGTCGCGGGCTTGTGCCAATAAGCCACAGACAATCGCAGCATTTAAGGAGAATATTCGACAGGAATGCAAACAGTTATCAACGGAAATCTTGCGGAAAGGCATGGAAAATGCGACAAAACGGGCACAAAAGTGTATCAACACTGGCCGCAGCCACTTCCCGGATATTATCTTTTCCCCTTAATAGAAACAATTATAAAGGTTCGATCACTCAAAATCATTTTTTTTTATTTAGTAAAAAAGTGATTCAAAAACAAAATTGTATGAATAATTTTGCGCCACCTTGTATATGAATATCAGTCTTTCACCCTCATGATATCTGCTCATCCCTTCGCACTCCCTGAGTGGTCCATCTGTGTGATAGCAGTCACTCTGCTAATTGTTTGACCTTACGTTGCTTGTTAAGGGTTCGAACGTTTCACTTGCAGATCCGAAGTTGGTTGTCTTTTAAACGTTTGCTAGGGTCATCAACAGTGAGTCCATTTTGTTTCAAGGCATCTTTATATCTTTTTTATTTCTTCTGTATAGGGTTGTAAGTGTAAGTGCCGGCCATGCCCTTGCGTTGTTCACCAACACTTTGATACAAACTTAATTGTTGGATCAATCTAAATTGTAGGATTGGTAGTTTCCAAGTCAATCCGGTCCTAGACATTCATGTATACCAAGTGCTTTAAACCCCAAAATTTGTTGAACTATGACATCTCATCTTAAAAATGCGCTTACACAGTGTTTTGTCACTTGTTTCATGCAACATATCACAGTCAATCGCTCCATCCGCAACATGTCTCCATCTCATTCTCACCCACATCGAAAAACTCACCAATGTTTCATTTCCCGATTGTACCTCACCAAATGTTTCTAAGGCAAAATATGGTATCAACAAGCCTCAATTCACCACTAGCAACAATGTTTCTACAACACTCTCTAGTCTTCAGATTGAAAAATGTAGAAATAATCGAATATATCTCTCTATGCGAATACGAGTATCTCGGGTCTTTCAATTTCATTCAGTAAATTGTGGTTCGCCGTTGCTTACAGAGTGCTGAGCTCTTATGTGAGATTGGATTTTGTTATCAGTTACCATTCCGATCCAAAGAAAACAAGAAAAGAAAATTCATTTACCTTCATCTCTGGTGTTTGGTGTGTTTCTTACTTGTGCTTCTACTGTGCTACCTGTTCCGAAGATAGAAAGGTGCATCTGCTTTCTGGCCCAACAGATATTTCTTAATTTTTTCTCTCTGACTTTTATTTTTGTTTTGGTTTTTTCTTATTATCGTACCTTTGACCGCACGCTGCACACCGGCAAAAGGCGGGTTTTAGATTTAAATTAGGTTCATAGGTTCAATTCGGTTTTGTTAATATTTTTCGGATCGGTTGTGTAAGTTGATTTTCATCCATCGGATAATTAACTGATCGAAATTATAGTGCCATCCACAGAGTGTGTTAAAGAAATTCGAGTTGGGTTTCATCTAAAGTGAAGAGAAGAAAAGTAGAGGAATTTTCCATTTTGTCCAGAAAAGGTGGATATTACCACAATTACGGTTTTTAATAAAAGTTAAAGAAATAGTATATATATACATATATACCTACATCTGAATCTGAATTTGAGTCCGAATCTGAATTTGATTGTGATTCTTGTGAGTTTTGATTCATAAAGAAGGAGTGCACGAGTATAGATGTGGTAAAAGGTGCGCGCAAAATTTGTTTATTTTTGGTGTAACATATATATATTTCGGCCCCTAACCCCCTTTTTTTTCATAGAGAAGGAGTATCATCAATCTTTAATTAAATCCAGAGGAAGTGTTATAAGAAAGCCCCTCTCCTTAAAGCCGTATTGTGATTGTGTGTTAAGTGGTGCATTTCGCGGCGTTTTTTAATTTTAACCGGTTTTCGGTATTCGAATTACGGTATTCGGTGCTCGCTGTTCGGTGTTCGGTATTCGGTTTTATCCAACCAGGGAGTGTGTTTATTTTGTCTCAATACAAACTTCCTCGCTAATTGGTTTTGGAATAAATCATTCGCCGCACTATGGAATACTTTAAATGGATGCTTCTACTGGCCTGCTTGGTCTTTGGATTTATAAATACAGGTTAGTCTGAAAGCTGTCAAGGTGATCTTGAATCTTCAAGTGCCACGGGACGGTGGATTGCTACTTAAACTTAAGTGGTAGCAATCCGCCCTCCCAATGTATCAAAGATAGGTTAAGATACTCAAAACATTTGAAAAATTGAATTTTTTTCTTCTGAGTTACTGAATAATCGTCCTTAATTGTTTGTGCTACTTCAGATAACAAAATAGATAAAATGGAATTATGGGGAAAAAAAACTATCAAACCGAAAGCTAGGTACTTATCTCGAATTAGAGTCTGAAAATATCGTATTATGAGGTGCTTGGGTCAATGAAATCTGGGCTTATATGAACATCGTGTGACAAAAACATTAAAAAAATATATGTTACGTTTAGAGGTTAAAAAAAAACATAGAGAGGCTTTTTTATCATTAAAAAGTTTGAATTTAGAGGCTTTCTGATCCAAAGTAAGAATTGTCGTTATCTTTTTGGACTACTTTGTATTTTTTATTTTTTTATTTTATAATAAATAATTTATGGGGTCAGATGATAAAGAGCACTGATTTATCTAGATTGTATAGAACTGTGTTTTGTTGCCTACTTAAAGATTGTATCGGGTTTTCCAATAACGACTTGACAAATTTTTTTTTTAAATAAAAGGCAAACCATTTGAGATATTTCAAAAACTTTATTATTGTCTTGAAGTACAATCAAAACATTTATGAATGGAACTCGATTGCGTTCATATGGCCACCGCGGGCACGTTTGCAGCGGTCGATTCGTTGGACCCAATTTTCAACGACTCGGCCACACATTTCTTATTGACGAACCCATTGAGCCAAAAATGAGCTTCGTCACTGAAGATGATTTTGCGATGAAATTCATCATCTTAGCGCATCTTCTCCAGAACCCAGGTCCACCGGCTTCAATTCTTGAGTCAGATTGATCTTGTATGGGTGTAAACCAAGATTCCTTACGCAAGATACGCCATAATGCCTGAGGTCTGAGCGATGCCCAATTCTTGAGAACGCCGTGGAATTGACTGATTCGGATCGTTTGCTACGGACATCTGAACGGCAGCGATATTTTCGACACTTCGACCAACCCGTTGTCTCACTGACACGGCAACATCACACAACGAATATGTAGACTCAAATTTTTGCACTAAACTTGTTATTGCCTGTCTACAAGGGCGAGAATTACGACCGAAAATTGGAGTTAACGCTCTGAAAGTTGCAGTCACTGACTCCGAATATCTATAGAAAATTTTTATAATTTTCAGACGTTGCTCGTAAGTGTACTTTACCATGATGAAATTTTTGAGTTTATTGAATAAATTGACAGTGACAGCTTGATGATTAGTGAAAGAGTGCGTTCACAAATTAAATTTAAAGTTGTCAAGTCCCTATTGGAAAACTTTTTATAATACATGGGTGCGTCCGAGTGAATTTGAACTTTTACCTGATTCAAAGGCGCTGGGATTACAAAGTATACCAAATTCGTTGAAGCTCTCTGTCTAAGACAATTTTCAGCAATGACCATGATCCTTGAACTGAAGATTCGGTTCTGCTTGACATCTGGAACATGGAGTTCATAACGTTTATTCAATTCATGTGGCTGGACCAATGTAGTGAAATTGCTATTAGCATTTCGCCCCTTTAAAACTTTAATTTTAACACCCGTCTCGCTATGAATGCTCATAACTTTACCCACACGAGTATTTGGGAAAAAAATGGAAAACACTGCAGCTCAGAAAAGCGAGAAGTCATTTTAGACATAAAACGTAAAGGTGAGACAATATCTTACATCGCCAGGCTGCTACACTGCTCCAGGATGCTAGAAAGCATATGAGCGGACAGTAGAAGAAACAACATCCAATAAACTTAGAGGCTACCGCCAAGAAAGACCACTGGTCATATGCACATAACAATGCAGCGTCTCAGCAAAAAGGATCCGTTTTTAAAATCTGCTAAAATCAAAAACCAAATAAAGGACCGATATAATAGTGAAGTATCATCAAAAGACGACGTCTTTTGGGGACTAATCTACATAGGAGCATCGCAAGGAAGAAACCATCTGTATCGGAGGAAAATAGGTTGAAAAGATTAAGATTTGCAAAGGTTCATGTTAACCAACCAGTTTCCTTCTGGAAAAACATTTTGTGGAGCGATGAATCAAAGTTAAATAGGGTCGGATCTGACGGGAAAACGTATGTACTATGTCCCCGAAGACAAGAATTCAATCCGTTGTACACGACCAAAATTATTATTATTATTTTTTTTTTTCAATTTATAATTGCACGATAATTATACCAAAATAAGAGAGTTTTACTAAAATGCACTAGTCAATTTGCATGAAAATTGAAAAATGTTTTTTTTTTTAACGCCATAGGCTTTCTTTGTTTGACATTTAATAACACGATGCATACATACATACATACATACATATATTTAGAATATTTAAAAAAACAATTGAGTTGTCGTTATTATAAATAAATAAATAAGTAGCTATAGACAATATAATTTACATAAATAAAGAAAAACCAACATGTGTGTCTATGAACATCATTCAATGATTTGTGAAACTGGAACCAAGTCTGCTTCCTCAATTTCTATACTTCAGATGGAAACGCATTTTTCGTTGTAGGGTTTAATTTTCTCAAACTACTTATAAATGGGTCAGAAGAAACCAAAAGGTTGTGAAACACATCTTCCATATTTTGTTGCCTCGAAAATTTGCTTGAGAAACTTTCTCGAAAGAGCTTTATGTCTTTGTTCCGTGATTTTTGGGCTTCTTCCCCGAACTGTAATTTTAGAGCTGTGTACTAAAATTTTATCTGCAGTTGTCGGCGCATTATACCATGGGTACAATTCCACAAACATATTTGCAGTATCAATACAATGCTCGTTAAATCGAGCGACTTGTATTGGATATCTACTGGATATTGTTAACAAAACAACCCTAAATCGACAAATGATGTTTTCATTAATGTTGCTTGCAGAGTCATGAAAAAATTGCCATCGTTCGTACTACCAAAACCTGGTTGTGGTTTATCAACTAAAGGCTCCTAAATGCTTCTTGAATCCTTTTCTTGTTTTCTTCGAATTTTCTTTTATTTTACTCACCACGAGCTTGCCATTGTCCTATAGGCAGTTTGTAGGTGACATGGATTAAACATTCAAAAAAACCTTATCCAAGGCAGATAACCCAAACCTCAGCTTTGACTTGTCGTGAACTTGCTTGTTCAGCACCAAATCTATTTTGTTGAAATCTTTTGATGTTATACCACAAAGATAACATATTTGAGTTGATGAGGTTTCAGTTATGGCATTCCAGACCTTACAATCTATCATTGTAAGAAGCATTTTATGTTTTACTGTTTCATTTAAAGAAGATATTTGGTTTTCAAGGTAATCGAATTCTTTTACAGTTACATCTGTTGTTGTTGAACTCGTATTGGTCTACAGAACCTTGTTGATGATAGACGAGGATTTTGCCACAATATAATTTTACTTTGTGGTTCTGGGTCCCCTGACACTAATTGAATAGGAACAAAAAATGTTAAGAAAATATGGTATTAGCATCTGATATGCTTGTTTATATTCACTCTTACCAGAGCTTCCATCACAAGCCCATTTGGAAATAAGGCTCATGTTGACCTGTGTGAACTAATAAACTTTGACGAGGTGATTCTGCGAATGATTCAGTTATGACCAAGTTTTGAGGATAACATTTTTTGCTTCAAAACAGCTGCATAGTTTGGATACATATTGGAACTCTGTTAGTTTACCTTCAACAACTATTGAAAGAGCTTCCTCTGCTGTATATGGAATAATACCTTGGTCCAAGCTTTTTGTTATTTTTTAGCACATGAAGGGGTTGAAAAGATTATGTTTTTCATCACATTCGAGGAGTAATGTTTTCCTTGTTTTCGTAGTTGCATCTGCCCAGTATAGATTGATTCCTCGGTAGTGTAATTAAAACGCAAATCTTCTGTTTTACGTCGTAAAACTGTTCGCTTAGGTCGGAAAAATCCTTTTGAGGCCGTCTAACAAAACCACGGGCTCGGCATGGAAACGAAATTTCACATTGCAACCAGTTTGTATTTGGTTTTTGTTCTTAACTTTTTCTACCAAAAAAATTAATTTTTTCTGTAATATCACGAGACGTACTATTGGGTATAAATTCGTGCGGTTTGCTAAGAGATGGCGTAACTTGTATTCATTTCAGTATATGTCATTCATTTGAAACGTAGACAACAATAATTTTTTATCACTAAAATATGTCGAACTTTGTGCCTGAAAAAGTGTTTTTGCGGGGAGTTCTTCTTCATTACTTTAATATGAAGAAAACTTCTGCCGAAAGCCATCGTATTTTGGTGGAAGTTTATGGTGAGCATGCGCTAGTTGTGCGAAAGTGCCAAAAGTGATTTGCACGATTTAAAAGTGGTGATTTTGGCTTGGAAGACGATGAACGTCCTGGGCAGCCAAAAAAGTTTGAAGATAGAGAACTGGAAGCATTACTCTATGAAGATTTTTTCCAAACACAAGAAGAGCTCGCAGAATCTTTGGGTGTCACTCAAGCAGCCAATTCAAAACGTTTAAAAGCAGCTGGATATATTCAAAAGCAAGGAATATATGAATATGAATTCAAGCCGAGAGACGTCGAAAGGCGGTTTTGCATGTCGAAATGCTGCTGGAACGCAACAAAAGGAAGTTATTTTTGCATCGGATTGTTACTGGTGATGAAAAATGGATCCATTACGACAACCCCAAGCGCAAGAAATCAGCTGCTAAAGCCGGATGAAACCATTAATAGACAACGCTACCGAACACAATTAATCTGTTTGAAGAGAGCAGTATCCGAAAAACGCCCGGAATATGCGACCAGATACGAGGCAATAATTTTCCATCATGACAACGCTCGGCCCCAGAACTATTTGGAAAACAGTGGATGGGAAGTCTTACCCCACCCGCCTTATAGCCCAGACCTTGCCCCTTCTGGCTACCATTTGTTCCTCACTGAAATACGGTTCACATCAAAGCAGAATATCAAAAATTGGCTTGATTCATTCTTGGCTGCTAAGCCGGCGCACTTCTTTTGGGATGGGATCCACAAATTGCCAGAAATATGGGAAAAAGTCATAGCTTCAGATGGGCAATACTTTGAATAATACTATTGTGCATGTTTTTCTTAAATAAACGTTCAAATTTTGAAAAAAAAACTGCACGAATTAAATTACATACCCAATAATATAAGTGGGGTGAAAAGTAAGCCCCTTGGGAATGAAAAAACTATTTTTTTTAAAAATGTTTTTTTTATTTTATTTAATAAAGTCCCCTTTTAGTTTGATACACTTATAGTATTCCAACTTCTTGATCCCGTCCGAAAAGTAATTTTCCGGAAGGTCTGCAAAATACTCCTCCGTGGCGTCAATGATTTCCTAGCGTGAGCTGAATTTTTTATTGATGAGCCATCTTTTGAGGTTTGGAAAGAGATAATAGTCCGAGGGAGCCAAATCGGGCGAATACGGTGGATGTGACAGCAATTGGAGCCGTAAGTCATTGATTTTAGCCGTGGTTGCGATGCTCTTGTGTGCCGGTGTATTGTCTTGCAAAAACAAACTTTTTTTTCGCTTCATGTGAGGCCGTTTTGCAGAGATTTCGGCCTTCAATCGCTCCAATAATGCACAGTAATACTCGCTGTTGATGGTTTTTCCTTTTTCGAGGTAGTCCACGAAAACCGACGCCATAACCTTTCCGACCCATCGAGTCTCCCTCGGCTGCTTCGGAGCACTCGTGCCGGCTTCAGTCCATTGCCGTTCACTCATTCTTGTTTTTGGTGTTCAACAGTTACTAATCGACGCCAAAAGTCCGCCCGATTCCGCATCAGCTAGTCTAAACACTCTTTCGAAGTGATCTCGCGTTCGTGTTTTTGGTAAGGAGTGAGTATGCGCGGCACCTAGCGGCAGTATAACTTTTTTTATATGCAGAATATTGCCCAAAATATGGCGTGTGCGCTCAGTACTAATCTTTGTGGTATCTGCTAGCTTCACCTTTACTTTCCGGTCAGCCAACACCATTTTATGTATTTTTTTGACATTGTCCTCTGTAGAGGAGTTGCGGCCACCACGAAGCTCTCGAAACCAATATTTGACGGTGTAATCTGACGGAGCGTTAGCCCCATAATATTTATCCAACTTTTCTTTTCTTTCCTTCGCCGTTTTGCCTCTCAAAAAATAATGTTTTATGAGAGGACGAAAATCGTTTTCGTCCATACTCAACGTGATGTCAAACACGTCAACAACAATCAGCTGTCAAAACAAAACTAAAGACCGTATCGCACTGAAATTTGGCATGTCTGCCTACATATGAACGGACTTTAAGGCACCATAACCTTTTTCGCAGTAGCGGCGTATTCTGGTGGTCAAGTCCATCTAGTAGTTTGTACATTCCGAAAAGTTCCTTCATTTTGTAGCCAGCTTAACAAGAGTAAATTGGCAGTCCTTCCATAGGTATTTGTATTCCTTAATTCACAGATGATCGGGAACTTGTCTTTAACATCTCAGAGGTATTCATCGATTGAAGGGATCCTCGAAAGAAACTTGCTAACGCAGTTTGTTGACTGGTATTTGGAACTTCAGAAGGTATTTTATCCAAAATGTTGAGCTCCATTCAGTAGAAGTCCTCTTATATTTTGTCTATTATCGGGCTCATTTCTTGACATGTCAAGTATTATACATTCATTAACTAGTGGTCGCCCTGCACAGAAAATTCTTACAGTAACATCCCTAACACTACACTTGATTAAGCGCCATTTCTGGGATCTTTTTTGGCTTTTTAACGTACGAGCTTGTTGTCCACTATCCAAAAGATAGAAAAGATGGTTAGATATGTGAGTGTAAAAGTTTAATCACTTTGGGTTGAATTTGGGTAGTGATCGTGAGCGATTTATTACTCTTAATGGAAAATTTTATAATGATGTAGAATGGTTATTATCATTAGGTTCTGAATGTGATCTAGGCTGTGATCTATTGTCCTCAAATCCCACAGTCTTGCTAGCCGATACATTGCTCCATTTTATGATAAAATGTCTTCGTCGAATCGAGTCCTTAGCAAGACAATGGTTTCATTGACAGTATAACTTCCATATTTTCGAATAATAATCTCTGGTAATCCGGTAATGTGGGCTTTTAATTTCAAAGCGAACTCTGGCCATATTTTTGAAAAAAGTTAGACCAATGATGATGATGATGGGAAGGAGAACTAAAAATTTGTTTTCGATGGTTCTAGTACTTGGCCCAAAAATTACACAGAGTCTAAGGCCTAAAATAGATGAATTTCCAAACATGGCTTGCTCCAAATTGGCGTGAAGTTGTGTCAGTAAATGAATAGCTCGCTGTTTTCTACCAATCACATCAATATCGTCGGAGTTTGCAAGCAATTGAACAGACTTTTAAAAGGTCCTACCTCGTGTGCTGGGTTGTGAATTTTGCACAATTCTTTTGAGTATGATGTTAAGGAAGTCACATGACAACGCATCGCCTTGCCTAAGTCCTTGATCAAAAGTCTCGGTTAGGTTGTTACCGAGTTTGACAGGGATACCAAAACAAGACATGGCTCTGTATAGCTCGTCTCTGTAGATAATGTCATATGTGGCTTAAAAATCGATAAAAAGGTGTTAGTATCGATTTGAACTTCTTGGGTTTTCTGCAGGATCTGCCTTAGTGTGAATATTTGGTCTAAAACCGTACTGAAAGGATCAAATCGTTCAAATAGTTTCAGTTTCAGGCGCTCGAACTATACGCCAGACAAGATACTATATGCGATGCTTAGGAGACGCAGTTTAGAGGGTCTCCTTTCTTTTGAACCGCGTAAAGGATGCGGAGATTCCATTAATCAGGCATACATACATCCGACTAAATCTTGGAAATTAGTTGGTGATTGCTCTCTACCAAGTCATGGAAAGACACTGGATTTCAGCACTTGATGCTGATTGCAAAGGACTTCTCGAGAGGTTGAGGGATACGCGATCGGCAAATATTCTGGCGGCTTGTTGCGATTGCAAACCGTTCAACTTTAAATCTCCCCAAAGTTTGTCCCCATTGTTGTGACCTCTAAGATATTCGTACACGTATCTTGGCTGCAACTAGGTAGTGGTCCGAGTCTACTCGTTTGTTGGCCGCTCGGAATTTTCGGATACCTAAAACAATTGAGGAGTACCCTATGTCGATCGCAACATGATCAATCTGGTTGACAGTTCGCTGATCTGGTGTCTGCCATGTTCCCTTGTGTATATTGAGGTGATATATTCGTAGAAGTACCTTGGATGCGAATAGGTAGTGGTCTGTGTCTACCATATGTTGCCCGTTCAGAGTGTTCGGATATCTAAAATACTTTAGGAGTGCTTTACGTTGATTGCAACATGATTAATCTTGTTCACAGCTTGCTGATCTGGTGTCTGTTATGTTCCCTTGTGAATATTAAGGTGAGGTAACCGTATGCTTGCTAAAGTAACGTTACGTTCCGCAGCGAAATCGATTAGCCTAAGTGCGTGCACAATGGGGCAAATACACACCTGGAGAACGAAGAATTATTATTACTGCTTATTTGACCAACGTAACGTAAATTTTGTCATTGTGTTCCTCGTCGTCCTGCACCCTGTTGCCGAACAATAAAGCGTTTGGCTGAACGTCTTGTGCAAACTGGGTCCCCTAGAGATGTCGCTCTTTCGACCGATAATATCACCGCTGTTGCTTAGGATGCCTGAGAGAGTCCACAAACATCGACGAGACAACAGTTTGTCATCAGCAGACGTTCGTTGGGTCGAATTTTGATGAAAGACCTGACTATGTTTTCGAATAAAGTGCAAACTGATTACCAATTTCTGTCTGCTGACCGTCAAGTGAGTTTAACGTAATCCCATAATGAGCGACGAAGCCAATTTCCATTAATTCGTTATGTGAAAAAACAAAATTTTCACGTCTGGGGCACGGAGAATTTACATGAAATGCACAAAAGCCATTGCATCCCCTTAAAATGACTGCCTGGTGGGACATTTGCAGTAAACAAGTGATTGGCTCCTATTTTTTTAAGGACGCCAACGTCACCACCCTAACCATTACTGGTGAGCGCTACAGAAAGATGTAAAGATGTTGATCTTGAGTGATCTTGAGCTTTATTGGCTTCAGCAAGACGGGGAAGTCGCTCATACATTTCGAGCAACGATGGAGATTTTGAATCACCAATTTCCAGGACGTTTTAACGGCACCAGACTTCTGCATTTGGGGCTTTTTGAAATCTCGCGTTTACCACAACAAACTACATGCCTGGCAAGTCTTAAAAGCCAACATTAAAGAAGAAATCACCAATTTGGAGTCAGATGTTTTGCTGCAAAACGAACACAAATGTGCACCAACTCAGGGTTTGGTCATTATCAATTCTACATCTTCGAATGAACTTTTAACGAAAACAAGGCCGAATTATTTTCTTTTCTAATAAAATTGTAGCCAATCCAGCCAAGGAGTTTAGAAACACATACAGCAAATTTCGGAGGCTGGTTGTTAGCAAATTAAGAATAGCAAGGAAAAGATTGCAACAACGATACCAGGAGTGAAACTATGCAAGAACCTACGTCAACTTTCTATTGGGAAACAATAAAGACTGGGACCAATTAAAAGCAAATTTTGTCACTTCATCTTATATAATGTATCGTTAGCTAGTCCTATATCAGTTTGCCGTAATTCTCCAACTGCATCTGAATCATCTAGCAACGACAATGGCCTTGCAAGAGTATGCGATGAGGACGTTGCGAAAGATTTATTTAAAATAAAATCCAATGCTACATGATAAGATGGTACCTACCTTCCCTTCATAACTCATCTCTTTAAAAGTATAGGGTGAAAAGATAAGAACAATAGGAAGAAAATTTAAATAAAACAACAACAGTGGGAGATATAAAATTGATTGTAACTTTAATTTGAAGTTGCCTTCATGTCATTATGTGTGGAATAGCACATCATTCAAATGGCCACATCGGCTTTGCTGGCAGTGATCCAATTCTTGATGACTCGATCTGATATGTACGGCGTTATTCCGGTAATAGGTTGTCGAATATTGGCCTCGAGATCGTCCAAAGTGGTTAGCTTATAAGCGTAGACTAAAGACTTGACGTATCCCCAGAGAAAAAAATCGAGTGGTGTCAAATCGCATGATCGCGGTTTCTTTTTTCTTTCTCCTTCACAACTCCGACCTTTGCGTCGCCTGTATGACATGTATGACATTTCTGACCACAGAAAGTCGGTCAACATCGCTCTATACTTGAGACTATTGACCGTAACGGTAAGGTCCGATAATGCCGCCAAAAACAGCACCAATAAGTGAATGCTTGTGGATGCATTGGTGCTTGGCCGAACATTTGTGGATTGTGTCTCCTCCGATATCGGAAATTTTGCTTGTTCACCTAGCCGCTGAGCCAAAAATGGGCCTCGTCCGAGAAGATGATTTTTTGGCCACAATCCGGATCTTTGGCCAACATTAGCAAACTCACGGCGATGTCTGTGGTCGTTTGGCTTCAATACTTGCATCAGCATAATCTTACACGGATGTTGACTCTCTGGAGATGTCCAATTCACTTGATTGTCGCCAAATTAACATTTCTGAGTCTGCTTCGATACTGGCCGCTACAGCGGCTTTGTTTTTTTCATTTCGAACTAACTTCTATCTACCTGGTGGCTTAATATTCAAAAAAGTGAACTCATGCTCAAACTTTTCCATGGTGCGACGAATTGCCTGTACACTGCAGCCATGATAACGACCGACCTCACGACCTCTCGTTGCGTATTTACAACAGGGCTGGAATTTCGAAATGGCAAACTTTACCGAAAATATCATTTCTATCTGGCCACCCTGTATAAAATTTAATTATAATTTCCCAGACACTTTTGTGTCTAAGATAAGCCATAATTATTTGTAAAATTTAAGGGATTTCCACTGATTAATACATAGTTTCCGGTGCATCTGCTTCCCACTTGGTACGAAACTGAAATTTGAATGAAGACGGTGGGATTGAGTGTGACCTGACATCAAATTTCCATCAACCATAATCGCATTAAATAAAAATTTATACTATGTAACGACAAGATATGCATGTCGAAAGATACAATCAAACAAGATTTATAGACATTCAGTCACCTGCAGATTTCAGTTTGAAATTATTTCATATTTCGAAGATAGAATCTATTGTTTAAAATGAGAAGGAACTGATATATAAGAGGGTGTTAGAGGGGTGTTAGAGATGTTAGAGATATCATGGCATATAGGTGGATGTAACTTATGAGTTTCGATACATACATAAATCAGGAAGACAGAAAAAAAATGAGGGTATGCGTATAAAGTGGAGTATTATCATCCCAAATAGAGCAATCTTTTCATGGATAATTTGCTGAACAAGTTCCCAAATTTCGGCATTAGTTGCCAAATCTATATACGAAGATGCTGTTTTCTGCCTGTGAGTAGTGATAATCAGAGGATAGTCTTATGGCATAATGCACAAATAAATAAAAAGATTTGGATGATGCTGTATCATGAAGAGAATCAAAACTTTGGACCGTGCTATAAAATAAGGAGTAGCATCATCATAAAATGTAAATCACTCTGTGAAATATGGGGCCATACCCCAAAAAAAGGCTTAAAAGTAAAAGTATAAAACTTTAAACGAATATCTGACAACCGAATAAAATTAACGAACCTTCTAATAGGCATCAAGCATCGTCTCGTTACACAGCCTACTACCCAATTCAATCATACAATTTTTGAGTTTTTGCGCCACTAACCCACAAACGAATAAAATCTTTGAGCATTGGTTAGAGCTAGGTTGGTTGCTGTAGAATTAGGGTAGGTACTAAGAGGTATCAATCTGTCGATATCCAGTACTGTGCAAGTTTCTACAGATTAATTGTGATTATTTTTACTCCAAGTGGAAACTATCTTTATTCCTATAACAGCTATAGAGTTGCTGAAATATATTGGTACTCTAAAAAACACAAATTCTCGTGGCGTTGATGGAATTTCAAATAGAAGTATAGGAGTACTAAAAAAAAATTGCTTACTTTATAGTTGGTATCTTGGCACATATTTTCAATAATTGGGTTTTTTCCGGGGTATTTCCTGAGGTACTCAAATGCGCGGATATCGTACCACTTTTTAAAAAAGGTTCAGCTGACGACGTAAGAAATTATCTCGCTTCTGCCATCAATAAGCAAAATTTTTGAAAAAGAGATAAAGAATAGGATTGTTGATATTTTAAAGAAAACAAATTTTTTTAACTCTGCTCAGTTTGGGTCTCAAAAAGGGAAATCTACTGGAGATGCTCTTTTGAGTTTCTGTTTCCAGATTTTTTTTTTTTAAATCTGGACAGCAAGAAGATTTCAGCTAGTTTTTTTTTGTCGATATTGCTTAAGACTTCGATATGGTTAACCATGAAATCTTATTTAAAAAGATTGAAAAAGCTGGCTTTCGAGGCCTGGGAGTACCACAAGGCTCTGAATTTGGGCCCATACTCTTTATAATATATGTTAATTCTCTGTTTCAGTTGAACTTTAAAGGCATACTAACTGCGTTTTCTTCTAAATTTAGCATCCGAAATAAATTGGGACTTGAATTTGCTGAGCATCTGAGAATGAGAATTAATCAGCAATCTACCAATGGTTGCTGCGTAATTATTTGACCCTCAACAGAGGAAAGTTTCAGCTGATTTTAAAATCCAAAAAAATTCACAATCCTAAACTACTTATACGCATTTACCCGAACAATACGCAATTGCAGGTCGTGGAGTCTGTAACCAACCTGGGTTTTTAGATCGGTCTCGACATAAGTTCTGCTCTGATATTACACTATTAATGTAGGCAAGCAATGCCAAGGCGTATCCTTGCTCCCACGGATTTAACGGTATACCGTGAGTTTAAGTCTTTTCTGACAAGTGCTTACGCTAAACCCAAGATTTATTGTAACCAACCTCCGCTCCCTCTCCTCTGTAAGCCGTATTAATTACGGCGAATTTACGGAGGTCTACGCAAAACTTGGCTGCTCTCTAGTTTTACTTCTGTAAACATGAGGCTGAGACTTGTTAAAACTTAGCTTGTTTCCGTGTATTGATTATTCATCAGCAATGTACTATAAACTTAACTCCCCATCTCGGTATAAACTTTCTGTCGCATTTAATGATATGGTTAGGTACGTGTATGGGCTTTGTTGTAGGCTTCAACTGTTCTTGCATGTTAGGTGCTGTATGTTCTTGTACAGAACTATTTAGAACAGGTCGCCACAATACTTGTTTGAAAAACTTCAATCCGCTCGTTCGGCTAGAACGTATAGCTTTATAACTCCCTCCTCGAACTGTTTGAACTCTTCGAACCATGACCCTTCCAACCTGGATGATGTATCTCGCCAATATCACGTGTCTGGTATCTCGCCAATATCACGTGTAATGGCATAATGGTTACGGCATAGACGAGTGATTTGACGTGTTCCCATAAAAAATATTCTAAAAGTGTCAAATCGCATGATCTTAACGGCCAATTCACTGGTCCAAAACGAGAGATAAATTGATCACCGAACTCATTTCTCAATTAGCTCATCGATTCATGTGCTGTATGACATGTAGCACCCTCTTGCTAAAATCACATGTACACCAGGTTCAACTCATGCATTTTGGGCGGAAAAAAGTTCGGAATCATTGAACGATAGCGGGCGCCATTGACGGTATCTTTGTTCTCAGGGTTGAAAAAATACGGGCCAATAATGTAACCGGATTATAAACTGCACCAAACAGTGCAATTTTCTGGCTGCATTAGCAGCTCTTGTATCGCCTGAGATTGCTCATCGGACCACATAAGTCGTTCAGCTTCAGCTCTTGCACGAGCTGTATTTTTTTACGATTTTAGGCCAAGATCCTTGCGTTTAATTTCCTACGCAGGCGAGTAACACAATCCCAATCATTGCGAACGGCGACGAATGGACAAATCACGCTCTTCATTAACACTGGCGGACACAGCAGCAATATTTTCCTCTGGCATGTAGGTAGGTGACTTGATGTCCAATAGCGTGAAATTGTTGCGAAATTTTGTCACTATGGCTTGAATTGCTTGACATTTTTTACAAAGCACGAGATTTGAATATAAAATTCAAAAATTTGTAAACTTTGTTCGGATGTAAGTCGTTCCATGATGAAATGGCAATGCTAACGCATGTCACGAATTACGCGTGCGCTGTCAAAAATAGAACAAAATACAAACAAACACCCTTTACAGCGCTACGAGAGATTAATTCGATTTTTAAGCAAGACGACGTAGAGTCCTTAGAAGACCTAAGCTCCGAATATGTTGATGTAGGTCATAACAGCAAGTATAGGCTTCCTCTAACGAATTTATCCACAACTCATCCATAAAAGTATCCAGTTCAATTTACTTGGCCATGTTTCTTTCTTAACAAAGATTAGGGAAGGATATGGCGTAAATCTACACCAACAGGTTCAGTATAGTCCTCAGTTGATAAAACAGCCCTCAACTTGAATGAAACTTCTTAACTTTAAGTCCCTGGTTAAGGTTTAAAAATTTACGGGTCAATTATCACCATGATCATCAAATAGTTGAGCACAGGTCGTAGCACGCTACAACATTTGCTCAAACCATGTGGTGTCTAAGCATTACTTGGTCTACTCTCCCCGCGATTTTGGGTATAAACCACAGCCACCATGATACTCCCACAAGGGGGCCAATTACTAGGTCAGGCCGGAAGTGAATTCCGGGGGCTCCTGACCTTCCGTGGTACCAGAAAATAGTCTCCGGTCGAACTTCGCAACCTTACGGTTACTTCCAGTGGGGCACCTTATTGCCCAGGACTGGTCGCCTTTTAGCCCTACTCACTGAGTTTCAGGTTATAGCTGCCTAATGTGACGCTTAGCAAACACTATGTTCGCAAAGTCCTGAATCCTTGCTATTTGCGTGTTGTCAGCTAGGACACTGCCAACGTCGCAAACACCGTTTTCAAAACCTACGACCATAGCTTCGAGATTCCTAACATCATCATATAGAGAATATTCACACAAAACGTGTACACAGTCTTCAAAAGGAGCTCCATACGAGCAGCCCTCTACCTGGTAAAAGGCCCCTTTTATGCAAGAATCCATTGAAGGAACCATGACCAGTAAGAAGAAAGCCCAGTTTGAGATTAAATGTCAGCTCAGGCAGCTCTCGCATGAATAAGACATCCTTCGGGAAGCGGTAAGTAATTCTGTCGTTTTCGCTATCGTCCCATCTAAATTACCATCTAGATATGACGCATTCGTCTAGCAGGCGCTTAACGCTCCCTGAATGACGTCTGGTTGACCCCATTTTCGGACACCCAATCACGCCCTCTTAATGGTATACCCCTCTTCATTTTGATGACTAATCCACGACAGATAGCCTCTTAGTCAAGAGGTGGTATACCTATCAACACCTGTAGTGCCTCCGTTAAGAGAGTGCGGCAAAAGGGTAATCAGCGAAGTAAGACCACTCTTTGGCAAAAGACGATCTTCCTAAAACCCCACTTAGTCGTTTCTATGTCGCTCCATACTAATGTCCCGAATTTTGCACACGCAACAAAAAAGGCCACCGTATATGGTGCGCCAAGCACGCCTGCTAAGCCCCCCAGTCAGACCGCATAATGCGTCTTACCTGACGAACAACGTTTGTGAGTTTTTCAGTGACTCTTTGCAAATGTGGTAAAAAATTCAATTTCTCACTCTATCTCACAGAGGTACGTGACTTGCGTCACATAACCAATGGTTTTACCATTCAAACGAATTGTGGGAGGTCGTCTTTTTAATGACTCTCCCTTGAGTATCATCATCTTGAGTAGTATGTCATCCGCATACGCGCAGCTTTTGCAGGACTCACATATCCGCCCTAGAATATGAAAATTATGAGGTTCCATAGAATGGACCACAAATAGTACCCTGAGGACATCAACGTTCCACATTCACACATACACTTTCGTATCCACCAAAATTTGTTGCAAATACGCTTCTGCCAGAAAAGTACCTTTTCCAAAGCTCAATTTTCTGGCATCCCACATCATGTAATCGCCGAAACACACTTCCCCAGCTTAAGTTGTCAAAAGCATGCCTAAGACATACTTTTCACTACTTGCTTTGACACAGTCTTTGACACATGCCCAAGCGTCCTAAATAGACATGCCTTTTTTGAATCCGAATTGGAAAGGAGACATTGGTACGGTCATATTCTCCAGAAGTTTTTCCAACATAACCCTTTCCAGTACTTTTCCAAGTACCGGAAGCAGGCTGATGCCCCAATAGGATCCAGGATTAGACCTTATCCTATCAGGAGAACGACCACCTTTGCCTTTTTAAAACCCATCGGAAAGTGATTCGTTTCAATGCATCTGCTGAAAGTGCAGCCTACATAGTCAGGAACGACTTTCCAGATGGCTTTCACCATTTCGCAGGTCATTCCGTCTAGCCCAAGAAGTGAAACACTATGTTCCAATTCCTCAGTTCTTAGTTCCGAGTTTGTTAGGGACTCTGCGGTCAGAGGGGCCTCAGTACGGTCTTCTTTAGGAAAGAATGCATTGAGTAAGGCGCCCATGCGTCCTTCCATTCCCTATGTGTGATATAACCAACGCATATGTTTCCGACCTCGGGTAATTTATTGTAAGCTACATATTTTGTAGAGCCTTCCCCAATAATCGTCCCTATTAAAATCCGCAAATCTTCTCCAGCCATCTTCCTTAGCATGAACAATCATTCTCTTGTACTCAGCGAGGCATCGCCCAACTGAGTCAAGTTTCCAGCGTTGGTAGCCCGAGCCCTTTGGAATTCCTTCCTTAATTTTCGGACTTGCCGCCGCTTCGCATTCAGACTGCGCGTCCACCACTTCGCTATTTTGAGATTAACGTCGTTGACACGTCAAACACACTCGTTGATGTACTCGATTTGCTGACCGATACTCAGGCTTCCATACACCTGAAGGGGCATCGAGGATATCTCTGCAAGCACATGGGAACCATACACGTTCTAATCAGCATTCCGAGTGACCATCTCCTTTCAAAACTAAACGCCCTAACAGTCTTCTCATAAGTGACCCCAACTTGTATCCAGCTGTGGTCACTTATGCTTCTGGAGATTTTCCAACTAAAAGAGAACGCCCTAAGTGCGGATTGATTTGCAAATGTGACGTCAATGTCGCTCTTTCGTCTATCCATGTCAAAAGTGTACAATTTGCTCGGTCGATTGAGAAGGTGAATATCAGATGAAATTGTCCATTTGCTAAGCGCTTCACCCCGTGAATAGCTTAGTTATCCAGACGAGTTACTGGACATCTTGCTATGCCACAAAAGGAAAATCGTATAAGCGTCAACGCCGAGGATGAGGGGGTTGCCCCCGACTTGCGAACGCACTTCATCCATGTATTGGATGTACGGCTCGATTTACTCACCGTACTTGCAGTAGACGCTGGCAAAGTATATCTTGCCAAAAACGCCTTCTACTCCAACACATATGCCACGTTCATCTGCATCTTGTAAGGGTCTCTTACAATCACCGCAGCGTTGCATCTGATATTAGGGAAAACCCGCATAAAAGCGGGTAAGACCCTTATTACTCCCTTCGAAGCATAGGGCTCCTGAACCAGAGCAACACTGCAGTCCCTGTCGCACATATTAATTTCTGGCATTTAACCGGGCAATAGCGATGGCATAAAGCGGACATTCAGCTGATACCATACGGTGGTCGGCTGCACGTCCTTTCAGCGAGCAGTTACGGCATTTTGCTGGTTTTGAGCAACCTTCGCCGTACCGGCAGCATATCTCCTTGCTTTTGCATTCCGCAATGCCGTGGTCAAGACCAAGGCATCGGAAGCATCATACAATAGTTTTGTACTCCTTTACAGGAAAGCGCTTTGAGCACTTGCGCCGACCCAAGGCTCTCCACCATGACGTTTACGCTGCCTCCTTCCGATGGTCGGGTCACCAGTTTCACTTCCTTCTTAAAAACCTCAAGTATATATTCCTCCTTGGAGTTTAGTTCATGAAGCTGGTTTATAAACTCGACCGGGGTGATGGAGGTAGTGACACCTTTTACCACCAACCTTGGGCCAGGTTTTTGAAGGATGGAAACCTCTAGCCCTGCCTCCCTGATATTGGGGTTACCAACAATTTGTCCCCTCTCCAACCCGGTTGGAGTGCGGATTACGACGCTGCGATCACTGCAGTCGGCTTTTCTTTAACTAACCAACTACTTCTCTAGTGTTC
Organism: Volucella inanis; assembly: GCA_907269105.1. Classification (NCBI taxonomy): domain Eukaryota; kingdom Metazoa; phylum Arthropoda; class Insecta; order Diptera; family Syrphidae; genus Volucella; species Volucella inanis. The sequence goes on along the minus strand of OU026157.1, from coordinate 127,509,427 downwards.
TACAGAAAATAATAAAATATTCATTGAGGCCCGTGCAAAGTTCTGCCAAACATTTACTATTACCACAATATGCCTGGTCATTCACATCTTTAAATAAAAGTACGAGTTAGTGACCAGCTGGTGTTTGTTTATAGTTCTAACAGTTTTAAGTGCTAAAAACTTGTTTCTCAAAAAAACTAAAAAAAAAAAAAAAAAACGTATGAATAGTGTAACAGAATTCGAAGCTCATTATTCGTTCATGACTTGAATATCTTAACAAGTACCATGGTCATACATCATCAATCCAAAGTAATGACCAGTCTAGTTAATGGTTTTTCTATTTAAATCGATCGCAACAAGACCGTAAGAAACCAGTATTGTCAAAGCAAATCGACGATAAATATTCAACTACAGCACTTAAAATCCAAAATCAAAGAACTACCGTCAACACCACTCAGATAAACCATTTTGTCTGACTATCATTATTGATTAAATTCCTTAGACTAACAGAGATACCAAATTCTGATAAAAAATAAAAGTGAAACCTGGCACTGAACCAACCGAACCTTCAACCGATGAAAATTTAGAAAGAAAACCCCGAGTTGTGGCTCATTAACATATCGTTGCTGGAGCATTCGCCCCTCGAGCTCCTCAACTTTGATGAAAATGAATAAAGCAAAGTCATACAGAACAGTGTACCTTACATATGTGTGGCTTTGTATCTGTTTATATATTCCAGATATACGAGTATTAAGGTACTAAAGATACAGCGAATTAACGCTCTAGAACAGAAAGTGGTACACGTGTGGATTATGTCATCGAAAACGCATTTTAAATGCAATTGACTTACGAGAATAATAAAACTTTCCCTCGTTCCGAAAAAGTATTTCATTTTTTCGCCAGCAAAATACCGTACAATCTTTCAGATCAAAAATCATCAGATAAGATATGAAATTTGTTCGGATTGGTTCAACACTTACACATTCTTTCAAAGAGCCAAACGGCTTCACCTAACATAATTCGTAGGGCCTACGAGCTTATAGAGATACTTTGTACTTATTCCGGGTCTAGTGTTATCTTATCTGGAAAATTTATTACTATACATTGACTTGCACCCTCCGAAAAAAGTTTCAGTTTTGGAAAATTTGTTGTCAAGTTTTTTTTGAGAAAAAAAAAAAAGGAAATAACAAATTTGTCCAACTTGTTAATGCTCGTATCTATCGACCCACTTTCTATAATATTATCCACCCTATAATGGTTAGATGAGTTATAATAGTGTTTTATATATAATTTCAACGATAACAGATATTGGTTATCTAATCTTGGCCTGAAATAACTTATTTTTTTTTTTTGTAGAGATGAGATTTTTTGTAGATTGTGAGTGCTTACTCGTGTCGTGCTTAATTAAAAAAAAGTCAAAGAGAATAAATTTTCTTTGAAAACATCAAGCTGCAATACAAAGATATAGATATACATATATCTAATATCTAATGCTGCAAGGATGTTCTCACAAAAATTGAAAACCTAAACCTATGTGCCTGTTGCTTTTTAAAAATCAATAAGGTAGGCTCCAGTCGATATATGGAGAATCCTCGTGTGACGCAGAACGGAATTGTTTTCAATTTCGGCCAAGCCGCAAGGAGGTTGCTGATCTAAAATAGAAGGCATGATCTTCGGAACTGGGTAAGCCTTAACGGGTACGTAGATAACTTCTTTGATGAAATAGCTTTATTCTCTGCACATACTCGTACTCGTATTGTTGAAATTTGTGGGTCGAGATTCGAAAGTTGAGAGTCTTTAACTTTGCAAGTAACAGAGTTCACCTTGTCTAATTTTTGTTATTTACAATAGTTGAACTCTAAAGGGTGACTGACTCGAACTGCAACTTTCTAAAATGCTATAATTTTTTTATTTTTTAATAAATTTTATTGTGCCATTATATTGTCCACCTTTGGCGCGAATAATGGCATCGTACGCTACACGCAAGTTGCTCTGCGGTATTTTGGCCCATTCCAGGCGAAGTGCTTGTTTGAGGTGGTCCAAACTTTGGTATTTTTTAGTGCCAACCTTAGCGTTCAAAATACCCCAGACAGAGAAATCCAACGGATTTGCATCCGGAGAATTTGCAATCCATTGTGTCGAAGAAATGAAGTGTGGAACATTGTTTTTTAACCAAACTTGTGAGACAGTGCCGAGTCTTGTTGAAATGTCCACGGTCTCCGACCGAAATGATTGTTTGTCCAAGGCTTCAATACTGTCTCTAAGACAATTTCACGGTATACGATCGCATTAATTTTGACGCCACGGTTCAAAAATACGAGCAGAGAGCGACTATCGGCGGTTATGGCAGCCCTGCTTACTGGTGGCCGTCCGAAGGTGTAAATTTTCGAAGGACCTCTCTGGCACGTAAAATCGGTCATTTTGTTTGTTGATATATTGCTCTATAACAAATGGCGACTCATCGGAAAAAACTAAATTCGGCAACTCACCACTTTCGTGCAAGCGTGGCAACTCCTTCGTTTGAAACTTCAATGGCTTGAGCCCAAGCTCATTTTTCAGTATGTGTTGCATCCGTTCCGACGATATGTTGAGCTCATGAGCCATTTTTCTTCCACTTCAACGCGGATTTCGCTCAATTCGAGCCTTCATTTCTGCCGATGCTGCTGTTTTTTTTATGACCACCTCTATGGCGTTTTGCAACGCTGATCACGGTAACGAGCTATGTTTCGAGACACAAATGATTTATTAACGTTGAGGTGGTAGAGTGCTTTAACGATAGCTACTTGTGGTTTTCCAGCCAAATTCCATCGCGCATAAAAATTTTTCAACACAACTGAGACGCAAATCGTTTAAATGGCTATTTACAAGTCTGAAGTTGGTTGCAGTTCGAGTCCGTCAGGGTGTAGATTGGCTGCTACAAGTTAATTGCTATAGTCGACGTTTGAACCTATGAATTCGCTCACATTCAGTTGGGTGCGGCTGTATTAGAATACAGCCATATGGAGATCAACAAATTGCTCTACGGATCTGTGCTCTTGAAAGAAAGCTCGCTATCGAGCTATGAGTTTCGAATATGAATTTCTTGTCAAATTCTGTACAATTTAGATTTGGTACTCACACGTATTTCCAGCTGAAAATTTGTTTTTTTTTTTATGTGGTTGGGATATACGTTTGATCCACAACTTTTCACATATACCACAGATTCAAATATTGGATCGGTCATTTGGTGACAGTAATTCATAGTGGCACTGTAGGTGCTTCGTTTTGCTCATTCAGGGCTTTTTCCACTGTCACATATTCTCCAAAAATATTGACTTTAAACCCTTAGTGCATCAAGTAGAAGCTACAGAATCGGATCTTTTATAGCTTAGATCTACTCACGTATTGACTATGGTTACATTAGCGCTCGTGCCCTACAACAATCTGAAAATGGGTTTAATTTGTAGACAGTTATGCACTTGAGTTGGTTAAGGCTTCCTTCTATTAAAGTACTCCATCTTAACCCATGGTCTAAACACTTTTTTTCGTAACTTTAGCATCACCTTTCAGTACCAGTTAAGAAAAAGCTAAGTATGATCTGCTTCTTTGATAAAGAGTTTAGGTTTATCTAACAGCTCCGCAAATCTAAAGGTCATGGCTGCCCATGTTTGCTACTTCACATCGAGCCGACCGACATGTGATAACCTAACCTCTGCGGTTAGGTTATAGGAGTTCTTCTGGTAGCGTCGCAGCTTCTATGGTTACAAGTAAGGCTGAAACCAAGGTTTAAGCGATCCCTGACTTTTGTGTCTCTGGTAAAGCATCCGTGACCTTATTGCCGTTTTATTACGAGCCGAGTACATAACTTAAGCTTTGAAGAAGAGTGAAGAAGGGTCGCGTGTTGTAATTTCTACATTCGGGAGTTATCCTATGTGTAATTCGGTAAGGTTTTTCTTCAATTAAGATCTAAAACACAATCGCTATAGCTGTTCCACTAGGAGCCCTATCTTTTCAAATCAAGCTGAAACTGAAGTTCCAGAGGTTTGTGGCTCTGGTAAGGCTTACAAAATGCAAATGGCCAAATTCATCCAAAGCCAGCTAATCTGAATTTGTAATACCAGCTAATTTCTGAAGTTTTCTAAGCTCAGCCGCCCAACGCAGCATACTTACCAGGCTTCTCTCTATTTTGGCCGGGTTTTGTTAAAAAATTCGTAAGAGGTGCCGCAGAAATCATGGAAGTCCGAAGACGTAACATCGACTGTGTCAGTTTCAGCCTCAACTAACTAAATTAGTATGGACTTTAACTATAGTTACTGCCTCCCACAGACTCTGAGGTCAGGGGCACTAGTGTCAATTCGCTCTACAGGTCCTAACCATTTCACACGATTAATGCGTAGTTTTCTGATCAATTCCCTTCTTATCCCCAAGAAAAAGCGACCGGAAAGAGTGACTTTTCGTTTTATTTCTGCTGAGGTCTTGTCGGCTTAGGTAGACAAAGTCCTTACAAACTAATAGCTGTCGGTTGTCTAATTCATCTATGTTGTGTATCCCCTCTAAGCCCATTTTGGCAGCTTATTTTGGTCCCACCAAATACACAGCATAACCTTCGCATCCCGAATATTCGGACGAGCCGATGACATAGCAGCATAACCGTGCAGTCCCCATGTATTTCTTCTATTTTGGATTGCTGTTATGAATCCATTTTTCATCACTCGTCACGATGCGATTAGAAAAACCCTTCCTTTTTTGCCGTTGGAGCAGTTGTTCACAGACAAAAAAAAAAAAAAAAAACGACGCTCAACGTCCCTTGATTTTAAATCATAAGGAACCCAAATTCCTTGTTTTTGAATCATTAACAATGCATGCGATTGCTTGGAAATGGCCTGGTGGGTAACTCCTAATGCTGAAGAAAGCTCTTCTTGCATTTTACACGGATACATACACATCGAGAAATGCCTCTAATTCAGCGTCTTCGAAGGATTTTCGCCTTCCTTCACGCGGATGATCGTCAACATCAGAATCACCGTCTTTGAAGTTACGGATCCAATCACGGCACGTTGTTTCACTTAAAGTAGCACCTCCGTAAACTTTTTGGAGCTGTCGATGCGCTTCAGCCACCATTTTCTTCGAGTAAAAAAAAGAAAATCAACGCCAGAACAAAATCATTAATGTGTCAAAACGGTTTGTTTACCATATGTCTAAGCTTGGGTCATGACGTTTTGGATATGTCAACATCAACCAGCACTTACTGCTGGAGCCATCTATTGACAAACAGCGAGAACAACGCATCTAATATTACCACAGAATTTTAAAAGATTGTATCTCTAGTGTTCACTTGTGAGTCCCGCACAATTCTTTCAAGCCTGATGTTAAAGAAGTCATATGACAGCGCATCTCATTGTCTAAAGCTTGTTTTAACATCAAAGGTCTCAGTTAAGTCATTATCGAACTTGATGTAGCAGCGTTCTCAATCGTCAATCAGTCGGACGAGTTTGGCAAGGGTGCCAAAACTAGAAATGGCTCTACATAGCTAGTCTCTATAAATGCTTTCATAGGCGGACAGCATTTGGACTTCTTCAGTTTTTTTCAGGAACTGCCTAAGCTTTTAGCTTAGATATTCTTATCTTTAGGTGGACGAAAATTTTGGCTATCATCATCCAAGTTGAATGGTGTATTCTGTCTGACGCAAGTTGTTGCCCTTTTTTGGCATTACATAGTCTGCAAAAAGTTTTTCTGTATTCTCAGTACCAGTTTCCTTATAGTCAACTCTACAGGCTTCATCATGGGTCTCCTTGCCTTTACTGGTTCTTTTTACCAGTTGGTAAAACTTCCGTATGTCATTGCTAGAGTAAAACCTTTCGTTTTTCTTCTTCTTCAGAAGCCGATATTCTTGTCGACTTTTCTGCTCGTAGAGCTCACGAGTAGCTTTCACACTTCATTGCATAGTCGCTTTGTAAGCTTCTTGTTTAGTTGCATGTTCGGCGAAGATTCTGACAGTCTCTTGCGCCTGCGCTTGCAGCTTTTCTACGTTATATTTTCTCGCAGTAGTTGTACTTCGTTGTGGCACTTGGGAAATACGCATTCGTTCCTTGGTTGCGGTGATCCGAGTCAATGTTGGCAGCCAAGACCGTTTGGACGACCTGAATACTGGGGGCATGCCTTACGTTTATCCCAAAATGATCAATTTGATCCAGGGTCTGATGATCCGGAGACCGCCATGTTCTCTTATGTATATTGAGATGAGTAACCCGTGTATTTTCTGTTATGATGCAACGTCTCGGCACTAAGTCAATAAGTGCAAGTTCGTTGTCAGCTGTGGTGTCATGTAGTCTATAGTTGATAACTGAACTACCAAAGATGTTCTCTTTTTCTTTGGACATTGCTCGAAACATTCCTTGAAGGTGTCGTCCTTGTTTTCTCATAAGTCCATATTAGGCTTATGTTAGCAAATTAGGCCGTGTCTGAAGCTCAGAACTTCTTGCCTAAATGTTCCGTGTATTGCAAATCTGCATCCGAATAAACGCTGTTTCTTTTCCTAATAGCTGTCACCATAGTACATATCATGCTCATGATGCCTTCACATCCCATCGCACTTTCTGGATGACCGTGATATCTGCATGGTAGCAACCAAGCGCCTCTGCTAATTGATCGGCTGCACGTGGCCTATTAAGGGTCCGAACGTTCCACGTGCATATCCGAAGATTTTAAACGTTTGCTAGGGTCGTCAATTTTATTTCGAGACCATTAGTTGGTTCGTCATATATTTTAGTCTCTTCCGTACATCGTTGTGTGCTCTATGATGGTGTAGCCCAGTATAATGCTATTTTAAGGGCTTATCGGGGACCACGAGTGTGAGGTGACTGCGCTTCCATGTTATAGGACACTCAGAAGTTTTTCGATTAATCGCCACGCAGGCGATAAAAGGTATAAGGTGAGGTATGTGTAAAAAAAAATTATTGAGGCTTAAAAAAAAAAAAAAAGTTGCATTGTTGCTATTGTTGCTAATTTGTATTTTTGTTTAAGCCGTACGTTTATTTCGAAATCTCATATAGGACTTCAGTATCTTGGTCACCATGACACGACAGCCAAAGTCGAGGAAAACTACAATTCCTATCAAAATTTTTCGAATTTTTAAAAGACCGTGAAGTGAATCATACAATTTGCTAGAATTAAATTTAGAACTGGTAAAGTCCGCATATTTTCTCAATTGTCTCTTTCAATTAATGAAAGTTACGGAGAAAAAAAAAATCACAGAACCTATTGCACCATCGTCAAATGCCTGCTTATCTTGGGTAAACAAAAATTTCCAAGGAGGCGCCAAATCGGTTTTGATGTTTCTGTTGTTTTCTCTTTTATTTGATAAATAGTAATAATGCGATAAAACTGAACTTATCAATTGAAGTAGATTGAATCAATCAAGACTTTATGGAATGATGAGAATGATTCATTGAACTACGTGAAGTTGCAGAATGTTCTTGTACTTATAAACCACCGGCTGGCAGGCGTCGTTTTTTTTTCAGCTTTAAAAATATTATATTGTAGATACACAGATAACATTCGAAACGTGAAAACAATCACCTTTCACTAATATCCATTAGATTGTGAATATCAAAGTTTGTTTAAACTTGGCAAAAATATTGGCAATATTTCAACAAAATATTTCTTCTCCTGATGGCAGATGTTCGAGTACACATACGGATGTATGTATCTACAAGTATGCGTTCCAACAAAATGAACAAAATACGAGTAATTGGGAATTTAAAGACAAGGTTATTGCATAAAAATTTCCAATGCATGTATAATTTAAAGTTTAAAATTTAGATTTGAAATTGGAGATAACCAATGTTGTCCAGCGAAATGATTTATACAAAAATAAAAAAAAATAAAAAAGCAGTTTTGAGCGCTGCATACTCGTATTTACAAGCAAATCCGGTGACTTAATGCAGAAATTCTTGTGTAAATATTTTGCGCTGATGCATTGGGGTACCGGATTGGCATACTCACGGATATTTATGTACATACCTTGACTGACAGGCATATGGTGCAATTGTTTATACATTTTGTTTATAAATTATTTTCAGCCCAGACAATTGCGTCAAATGAATTAAATGGATGTTTTTTTTTTGCATTTTGCTTTCATTTATTTTCACTTAGCCCCGCTATAGCTAAGAGGATTGTTTGTTTTTTTTTGCGAGCAGCGGGCTGAGGTTGTGGTCTTAGTTGATAAAGACACCACCGGGATTGGAGTTGCCGTATATTGTAAATAAAAATATTAATAAATTCGATTGCAAATCGATGGGTAGAGGTTTTTAAAAGTAAAAGTGGCAAAGTGCCCATCATTTTAGTTTCATTTGCAAGACCGAAGGTGAACAACAAATCCTCTTCTACCATGAATCCCCTTAGATCATCACTTGCGGATGTTATTATACGAATGAATGAATGATATTGTTAGTCATACAAGTATCGCAAGATACCTTGGCAAATGCAGAACACGTGTTCAGAAAGCTAAAAATTATTTTCTCGTCTTTCGTAATCTGCATTTTCTATGCAGGTCACTGCAGCAGATGCTTAACTTTTGAAGATACATATCAAGCTGGGTATGTAAAATAAAATTTTCCGACCTGACTTTAGCCATATTTGCCTTTTTTTCTGTCGAAACAGGGCACTCAGACAAAGAACCAGTCCCGTGTACTGTTTGTAAGTTCCTTTTAATGAAATCTTTCAGTCTTACGAAGAAATATGAGTAAGCACTTTAGTGATAAGGTGCATACAGTACCAGTACCTACCATGTCAGAGCCGAGTACCTGCAGCCTGATTCGAGCGTAATCCTGACATTCACAGAGATATTGCTTCGTGGTGTCGTCATCACTTTCACAGCAAACATCGCATGATGTTGTGTCACTTATTTCCAGCACATTTAACTGTCCTGTCTCAGCGCCAGTAATCAATCTGCAGTCTTTCCTGCGTTAGGTCTTCCTGCATCCCCAGGATCTATGCGATCTGTAGTTCTGGTCATAGGAGACCCAACTCTTAATGGAAGCCTTAGCCGAGGTTCGGGTCTTGAAAAACTCTCCTCTGAACCTTACCTGGAAAATTTATCGGCGATTTCATTTCCCGCGATCCCATTGTGACCTGGGACCCAGATGAGGGTTTCTGAATTAAGCCTTCCGACTGCGTTCAATGATCTTTTGTATTCTTGAATTAGCTTGGAAATCATAAGAGGGTTCAGCAAGGCTCTAAGCGCAGCTTGACTGTCGCTACAGATGCAAATGCTTCGCTCCCTTCACTCTTCTCACGAATATAATTCGCTGTTATCAAGATTGCGTAAACCTCCGCTTGGTAGTGAGCTTTCCTAAAGTGAAGGGAAATCTAACGTTGTCTTGCTTCAAAAAAAAAAAAAAAAAAACCAGCGCCACATCCTATATTGGTTTTTGAGCCGTCCGTGAAGACCCGACTGCATTTTTTTTTTGCTCAGAATCTAATTGAAACCAGTCCTGGAAAAGTCGATTTCGTATTTTATTCGCAATAGGAGTTCTTCATTGCATCGGGCGGCATATCTATAAGACCAGAGTCAAAAGACAGCCGACGCGCAATGTCATTTAAGTTCCAGTGCGCGTTGTACCAAAGACCACTTCTTTTCAAACGGAAGATGGCTTTCAGATTGCAGCCCATGATATGAATACCAAGGGGAAGAAGATACATCAATGCATCTGGAACGGAGCCAGGAGTGCTGGGGAAAATCCCCATGCATCCGAGACAAACCGTTCTTTGGATTCTGGTTAATGCAGAAATGACATATTTTCGTGAGAGCCTATTCCACCAAGCAACCGACGCATATCAGAGTCGTATAGATTCAGAGGACCCTTTAAGGTAACAGGCCAAATGTCTTGCCGATAGCTAATTTGCAATGCCAGAAATCCGATTGCTCTTTTCAAAGCTTTCGACGTAACATGTTAAGTGCATAGAAGTTTGTTATCCAGCAAATTGCCCGAATACTTAGCTTCTTTGGAGACTTGGATGGTGATGCCTTTAAGCACTAGATGAGTTAGAGCAGGCAGCTTCTTCCTTTTCGTAAAGAGAACAACCTTAGTTTCAAGAAAATTGACTGAAAGCCAATACTAGTGCACCAATCGTCGATCACGTCTATGGCTGCGTGTGCTGTAGAGCAGACATGATCCAACAAACAACTACGTGATCCACATATTCTTGTGCATAAATGTTCTTGTGAGCGTGTTGAGCAGTGAGCCGACCAATATGCACCATACCAGTGGAAATAGAACGCCGCATTGCGGGCATCCCCTATTTACACCCGTCACCACATATCGACCGCAGCCATTATTCGCAATCAATGTCCTATTCACCAGCATTGCTTTTATCCACACAAATAGTGATTTGTCTACGCCGTGTTGTCTTGCCGAGTTACATATGCCGTCAAATCGACCCTCAACGTCGACGAAAATGGTGACAAGAAGTCGCCACTCTTCTCTTTCACTCTTCCACGTTTGTAAGAGCGCTGCATCGCCGAGAGAGAATACAACCGCAAGAGGATTTTGCGCACATGGATCTCAATCATTCTTTCGAAGCTTTTCTAAAACTCTTGACGAGCCAGTAATCCTCCTTATCGATTTTCGGTGTAAAGGCCACTCTCACTGTTCACCAGGAAATTCTCTTCAGAGTTGCCAGAAGCTGGTATATACCTTTTTGTAATATAACTGGGTAAATACCATTGGTGCTAGGCAACTTAAAGCCAGCAAAGGAAACCACAGCATGTTTGATGGCCTCATCCGTCATTACAACTGATAAGATATACCAGCTACGACCTGTTGTGTTGTTCAGCTCACTATAAGCTTCGTTAATAGGAGCTAGTTATGCGCTGGTTTTGATGAGGTTACCTGGGAAGTGAGATTAAAGCATGATTTGGAGAGTCTCTGCTTTCCCCTCAGTATAGGTACCCCTTTTGAGAACTTTGACCAGCCTACTAGTTTCGCCGAAAGTTTCGATCTTTTCACAAAAATCTGTGTAAGAGGGGCTCTTCGAGATTCCAATCTTCCTCCAAATTAGTCTTAGAAGATTTCTGGATTGTTAACGAAGACGCTGCAGGTCTGCATTTTACCAAGCAACGAGCAATTCGCAGAATTGCTTAATGCTTACTAGCTGGACATGCCATTTCGAAACAGGTTCCGAACAGCTTCTTTTAGGTTTTTTTTCCTGAGTTTAGGATGAGCACTATTGTACTTGCCGAACTCCTACCTAAATCGTGTTCAGTCGATTTTAAGTGGATTCCTCCACTTCAACAAGGTCGAGACCTCGCATCCGATTCTTAGTTCGATGTTTGACATGGAGATCTCCGGTAGTACTTTCCAGACAGTAATCTCCTTAGCACACCTTCAAGATAAAGTTAAGTAGATTACTTGCTGTCTTACTCTCTTAACAAAAGTTGGTCTACAGCTTACTAGCTGGACATGCCATTTCGAAACAGGTTCCGAACAGCTTCTTTTAGGTTTTTTTTCCTGAGTTTAGGATGAGCACTATTGTACTTGTCGAACTCCTACCTAAATCGTGTCCAGTCGATTTTAAGTGGATTCCTCCACTTCAACAAGGTCGAGACCTCGCATCCGATTCTTAGTTCGATGTTTGACATGGAGATCTCCGGTAGTACTTTCCAGACAGTAATCTCCTAAGCACACCTTCAAGATAAAGTTAAGTAGATTACTTGCTGTCCTACTCTCTTAACAAAAGTTGGTCTACAGCAACTAAATCTTGGTTACAAAATTGCACAAGTTTAGATGGTGAAAGTGAGTTCAGCACATAATGATAAGCTCTCGGGCTTGACGATCGCTCCTCATAAAATTGTGTAAACATCAGAAAAAACAGATGCGTTTATTCCACACCCATGGTTCCTGTATGGATACATATAGCTTCCTGTATACAGCTGAAAACTTGGAATGTTTAAATTTGATTTGAGTGCACAGAATAGGTACCAGCATGGTGGTCTCCTACCCGCACTCATACTTATCTCCTATCCACAGTCATTTCTAGACTTAATGGTCTCAACAGAAGCTTTATCTAAGCCCACAACAAGCGAAGAGCCCTCCTTGTTTTCCCAATTCTTTCTCTTCCTATGAGAGTAGATTTTCCACTTTTCAGTGCCAAGTCCAAGGTTATGGATATAAAGACGGATCAGAACATTTCCCGTGTCTTTGAGTTGCTCCGGAACCCAGAAGATGATGCACGTCAATTTTGGTTATTTGAAAATCTCGAAAGTCTAAGTTTCCATTGATGGGATTTCCGGCAAAGATTTGTTAAGCCATTCAAGAGTTTTTTGTTTGGAGCACTTTAATCTAAGAGCTCCATTATCCACATCGTAGCCCTCTGCTTGAATACAAACATCCTCTGGCTAGCTTTCACAGTTGATCGGCACAATCAGCACTCAGCATCGTTAAGACTGTTGTCATTGCCAGCCTTTCCGCTTCGAAGCGCCAGAGTGAGATAGCAGCATCTTTGTAGGTGCGCCGGTCTCGTTTTTTTCGAGGTTATTTTTCCAGCGATGTCCAAGTTCCGTCCGCGAGATCTTGTTCGCTGGGAACCACCAGAGTTGTTTCACAGCGGGGATTTCATCGCTACGTGCTACGACCTTTGTTTTTAACAATGAATTTAACCGCCTCATGTGAATTTCATCCACCGGAGCTGCAGCCATTGCTGGTTGTAGGACTGGTTTCATCCGGGCATCGTGCGCTGAAAGCAGGAGTGTTGGAAACTTAATTCCTCTTGGCCCTGTTTAGGACAGAGAAGAGGACGCAGCTGCAGATCTGAGAATTTGATCGGTTTAAAAAGGTGTCACTTCTACCGTTCTGCCTCTCTTCTCCGTCGTCGCTGGTGGAGTGAGACTTTTGGCACTCGCCCCTTCGACTGCAATTGCCATCTCTTTGCGCGGTTCGTTTCCAGAGTGTGTTTCTTCTGAGGCCCGGGACAGTACCTAGACCAACCACTTGTCTAGGAAGGTTGTGAATGTATGCGAGATGTTTGAAATAATATTTATGGAACGAGTTTGTTTTGATTGGGGAGGTGATTTTTGCATTAAAAACTATTCAGCAACAAAAGAAGAAAGAAAACAACGACTACTGGTTAAGGGCTTACTCTACAAACCCCTTATGAGACAGATGTTTCATAAAATCCGATATTTTAGAGGAAATACTCGTATCTTAGGGCCTGCTTCTGTGTGTCAAGAAGCCCATAGAAACATTACAAGAACCTATATAATAGGACAAGTCGTTGAAAGTCGGGTAGCTCTATACGAAAAGCTGGGACTGATTTGGGTAATGACCACTCGTATAAATGAACCTTTTCGAGATTTCTCCGCGTACATTTGACGTAAGTAGCACTCTATACAAATTCGATTTCATGTATTGATAGTCAATGTGTTGAAATTTGATACGTCCAACACTTAAAACTCGCCATCGTACATAAATTGTGCCTTTATAATTTAGTTGACATGATCACCTCCATAAATCTATAAGTTCATACGTATTCGACATTTTCTTCAAAAGGTATTTATACATAGATTGAATCTTTTCTTGCTTGGTGTCGTATCTGATGATGATATCATCACTTGACATCTTCCGTTCAGGTTTCTGGAAATGTATTGAAACTTACAGCACTGCGCCAGTACATTGAAACTCAAACAGAAACAGAAATGTCAACGCCAATGGTAGTTAGGAAGATGAAGGTAGGAAGCGTATCAGATGTGTATGTATTGTATAATATTTGATAGTTCCACCTACGCCCTAGGAATAAGTAAGGTGTAAGGTCAGAAATACCATGAGGCAGTGGCAACCAAATACTCGTATACTCGTAATCCTCCACAAACCGGGTGAAGGACTCCTGCATAACAATTCAATAGGGATTGCTCGTTTGTATGTATGCAGGTACGACTGCCTAGATACGAATATCTACAGAGAGTAAATGCTATTAAGAATGCATTCATACCTAGAACACTACAGGGGAACATGTTAAACTGTGAACTTGTCTACAATCTATAAATGATTCTGACAGTGACAAATTGATATCATCAATAATGTAAAGGGAAACGAAATGCAGATAAATCGTTTGCTCTGTACATGCTCAGCACTGCAGTAGAATAGCAGTTAAGGGTATTTGAGCATTGCAATCAGAGGTATATAGTGCATTTCGTAACGAATTGAGAATCACGTTCCGGTTGCACCTTATAATAGTGTGCCGGTGCAATTAAGCTTATCAGAAACACTAAATGTTTCGATAGATAAGAAAGAATTACGTCCGTGACTTGAAATATAGCACTCAAGGTTCGAGTGTTTGAAACTACAATATTTTATTAAATTAAAAAGCGTTGTCAATAACCTGTTCCTATCAATAAGTGAATTCATCTGATTACTTCGTTTATATTGCATAGAAATGCACGTAGCCCATTCGACAGATTTTAAATGGGTCATCGAAAGTGTCATCTTTGCCTAGACACGCGATGTGAATAAATTAATTGACAATTTGTCTCTAAGATGATATAACGAATATTTGGAGATTATATGGTTTCATTGTAATTGTCGCAACTGATGTTTCAACAAATTCCAGAATGCTCGTCTTCTCGTCATAGGAGATACTTTGTGTACCATAAATACAGGCTCTGCCCCATTTTGAGATTTGTATCGCCTATCGTGTAAGCAAAGTCTAGATTAACCATCACTTTGTAGTAAAAAATACAAACAGCTCCCAGTTCATTAAAAATACGGTCATTTTGTACTGACAAAGAAGCTGGTCATAGTTCGAGACAACATCTTGTGAAAGCGTTGTATATAATAAGGATCTGTTAGGATGGTGAGTGAAACCTGTCTTTCTCCATTCGACACAATTGCATCTTCATCTGGAAGTTACGTTTGACAAAAAAAAATACAACTTTTTCCTACCTGAACTGAGTGAGGTAGAATTTTTTGACCTTTGGATACATAAAGAGCTAAACTGCGTCTTACGATGGCAGTTAGATATATAAAAGCGTCTCTTATATTATCCGCACACTTATTCTACAGTTCATCCGAAAACCTTGTCCTAAGTATCAATATTTCAACATTTTTTAAAATTCCTTCAATCTTTCTTCAGGTTCGTCCTTTTTTTTGCATATAGTTGAGGCTTAAAATCATATTTAGACCTCATTAAAGCACGACCGTGTGGCACTTGTCCTTAATACCAGCTCCTACTACTTTGTGATTGCTGTATACGACTCACTAACTTAGAAAGTCATTTAATTGGCAGCAACTAAGAGATATGTTACAAAAGTATAAATAATGAAATGCTTATAACAAGCCAAAAAGGGGCATATAACTGACCCTGTAGTACTTACCGGATTCGTGTCCTTGTTTGTCAATTTACGAGTAAGTAATTAATACAATTTTGGTTTGTCGATGTTGTTCGCTTAGTGTAGTGTTTAAACTCGTCGCCAGAGATTTCAAGTTTGATTTCTAGATCATTCATGAAAAAGAGAAAAAAATAATATCTGACATCACCGCAGTCTCGGCATTCAAAAGCGAAAATGTCTGTTCACATTCTCTTGCCGTTCATTCATAGCCCGTCTAGAATGGTATTACAGGTAAGAGACCTATAAGCTTTATAGAGTATAGGGGCCTTTAACACAGAACAACAAGTTTTCAAGTTAACAAATATTTTTTTAACATTGCAAAACTATACATGAAGATGGCCAAATTACTGAGCTTCGAGTCACCGGCCTCTCGACAGACTAAAGCCAAAACATCTGTTTTCCATTTTTCCCCATTCGCCTTTCTGTGACCGCTACAATGCCACAATTGTCGTGGGTAAAATATCTTTAAGCTATAGAAAGTATAGAAAGTATATGGTTAATTTAGCTATTAATAGCTGAGAGCGGTCGAGGTGCATCTCATATTAAGAGAGTAGCTCAGGTCTACGACAGACCAAACGAGCCATCCTGCCCTTCATTCGAAAAAGATGTCTAAATCTAGCCGGCTCTCTGGAGTGATGACTTTGCCTTAAAGAAATAAAACAGCTGAACCTTACGTGAATGTCTACTCCACAACGAAATTAGACGGAAATATAGAGGTATACTGGGTAGGGTGAAAAGTAACACCCTTGATCGCCAGAATGCGCTGCTACTGCAATGATGCCTTGAAGTCCGGTCATATTTAGGCAGACATGCCAAATTTCAGTGCGATACTGTCTTTAGTTTTGACGTGTTTGGCATCATGTTGAGTATGGACAAAAACGATTTTCGTTCTCTCATAAAACATTATTTTTTGAGATACAAAACGGCGAAGGAAAAAAAAGAAAAGTTGGATAAATATTATGGGGCTAATGCTCCATCAGATTATATTGTCAAATATTGATTTCGAGAGTTTCTTGGTGGCCGCAACTCCACTACCGATCAAGTCTGCAGTGGCAGGCTATCCGATGCGGTTACAGAGGACAATGTCAAAAAGATACATGAAATGGTGTTGGCTGACCGGAAAGTGAAGTTGCGCCAGCTAGCAGATACCACAAAGATTAGTACTGAGTGCACATGCCATATTTTGGGCAATATTCTGCATATGAAAAAATTATCCTGGCGCTGGGTCCCGCTCATACTCACTCCTGACCAAGTGAAAGAGTGCTTGAACTTGCTGACGCGGAATCGGGCGGACTTTTCGCGTTGATTGGTAACTGTTGATGAAACTTGGATCCACTATTACACATCAGAGAACAGAATGAGTGCCCGGCAATGGACTGAAGCCGGCACGAGTGCTCCGAAGCTGCAGAGTGAGACTCGATGGGTCGGAAAGATTATGGCGTCGGTTTTCTGGGATTGTCATGGCATACTCTTCGTGGACTACCTCAAAAAAGGAAAAACTATCAACAGCGAGTATTACTGTGCATTATTGGAGCGATTGAAGGCCAAAATCGCTGCAAAACGGCCTCACATGAAGCGAAAAAAAATGTTGTTTTTGCAAGACAATGCATCGGCGCACAAGAGCATCGCAACCATATGAATCAATGACTTACGGCATCAATTGCTGTCGCATCCACCGTATTCATCCGATTTGGCTCCCTCGGACTATTATCTCTTCCCAAACCTCAAAAGATGGCCCATCAATAAAAAATTCAGCTCACGCGAAAAAATCATCGACGTCACGGAGGAGTTTTTTGCAGACCTTCCGGAAAATTACTTTTCGATCAAGAAGTTGGAAAATCGCTGGAATACTATAAATGTATCAAACTAAAAGGGGACTATATTAAACAAAATAAAAAAAACATTTAAAAAATAAAATTTTTTCATTCCCAAGGAGGTTACTTTTCACTCTACCTACGGTGAGGTCTTCCTCTCTGCATTATCCCTCCGGGTTAGATTCGAAGACTCTGGGAAGCCGGATCACTGGTATCCATTTGTTCTACATGTCCTAGCCCTCTCAAGCGACCGATGTGCAGTTTGACAGCATATACTTTATTTTGCTAGCTTAACCGATTTTGGCAGCGTGCGTTCGACAGCCCTCTGAGTTCTTCCAATTATGTCGATATCATCGGCGTAGGCTAGTAGTTGCACAGACTTTTGGAAGATTGTGCCTCCAGTGTTCCCTTGTGAGTTCGGCACAATTCTTTCGAATTTGATGTAAAACCTGTTACATGACAGCTCGTCACCTTCTCTAAAACCTGTTTTGAAATAAAAGGTTTTAGTAACCGACCTTGACGAAGCAGCGAGCACTCTCAATCGTCATTCTTAAATTCCATGAAAAGATGGTGGAATTGGGTTTTTTTCCAGGATCTGCCCGAGTATGAGGATTTGGAAGGTTTTGGACTTTCCTGGTCTGAAACCGCACTAATAAGGACCAATCAGGTTGTTGGCGAAGGGTTTCAGACGTTCACACAATATGGCAGATAAATTCTGTATCCGATGTTAAGGACACTTATATCTATATAGTTGGCTCAGTTGAGAGGGTCTTCTTTTTGGTGGATCGGACATAAGGTACTGAGATTCTATTCATCAGGCATATACTTTTTTGACCAGATCTGGAAAAAAAATATCAAGCAGCTTTGTATACCTGCTTTGTTGGTTTTCAGCTTAGATATTGCTATCCTTACTTCGTTTTGGTCAGGTGGACGAAAGTTTTGGCTATCACCGTCTAATTTAAATGGTCTTATCTGCCTGACGGCGGTATGGTAATCTTCTTTGCCGTTATACAGTCTGCAGAAAATATTTTTCCACTTTCATTCTCCACTACAAGGTTTCCTTCTTCATCTAGGTTTCTGTACGGTTCTATCTACGAGTTCGACGATGATTATGGCGGTCTCTTGCGATTGCAGCTTTTCTACGTTTTATTTTCTCACAGTAGTTCTTTGTTTGTAGTAATGCGCACCTTGGAGGCGCATTGCCTTACGTCTATGGCAAAATGGTCAATTTGATTTAGAGTTGTATATTGAGATAAGGAAACCGTGTGCTTGATACAGTGATATTTCGCTCCTTCGCAAATTAATAAGTCTAAATTCGTTGCCAGACGTAGTGTCGTATAGGCTATGCTTACAAATTGCCCAACAAAAATGTCCTTCCTACCTGCCTTATCCTATCGTACTAGGCGATTTTAACGTCGGATATTGCTCATATGTATGTCTTGTCGAGCAGCTCGTAGAAACATTGTCTGGTGACGTCGTACTTGTCTTCCCTAGGGGCATGAACGCATATTAGGCTTACGTTAGCGAATTTGGCGTGGGAACATCAAATCTTCTTGCTTAAGTCTACCGCAATCACCATGATATATATCACAGTTTTTCATAATTCTTATCTACGGCCAATTCCATCGCACTTGCGATGCTGAGGACCCCTTCTAATTGTTTGGCTGCAAATGACCTATTAAAGGGCCGAACATTCTACTTGCTAGTTCGAAGGTCGTTGTCCTTTAAGCGTTTGCCAGAGTCGTCAATAGTCAGTCCATTTTTATCCGAGGGCTTTAATTGATTCATCACATATTTTAAGCTTTTTCGTATTGAGATGTTAGCGCTATGACGGGTATTGTTTTTTTTAATTTTTTGTCCTTAACCACTATCATAAACCTACCTAAAGCTATGTAAGCCGGCCACGGCTAAAAGATTAGGCTGACCAACTCTGCTCCTTATTGGAGCTATCCTGTACTAGAGGAATTCGACGACATAGATTCCCCTCCTTCAACAAGCCACCAAAATTGTTGGTGCTGCCGAGCAACATCCCTAATGTCGCGACTCCCTACCGACCTACTGAACCGGAGACGTTCCGCACTGCCGTGTACGACGTCTCTGTCGTAGTTAAGTCGCCTACCTTTATCTAGGTAGAGGAACGCCTCTGGACGAATAAAGCCGTCAAAGCGTACTCTCTCGTGATACATATAATTGGGGTAGTAAGCCCCTAAGATCAGGTTATTCAACGAAGTCATTTCTCTTGCAATGTGCCTTCGAATCAACTTAATAACAAAATTATCCACTCTTATTAGGTTCGCCCTATTGTACAAGACCTCGTTAGGATATAATTTTATGTACTCAGACTCTGGTGTTCTGTATAGGCGAAGACAAGCCCTAAGGCAAGCCTTCTCAAACAGCCGAATCTTTTCCAAAAGACTTGCTCTCACGTTAAACCACACGGGACAACCAAATACAAGCATGGGCCGGATAAGGGCCATGCAGCAGATCATCTTTACCCTCGCATCGAGTTGTCTGCTATAAAACAGCCTCTTTGTTATGTCAAAAGCACCTTTGGCTCTGGCCAGAGCAACATCTATATGTTTGTTTGCCCAACTATCGAAAACTTTCGCCAATTCTTTCTGGTATCCCTAGAGGTCCTAAACAGAATAGTTTCCGACTTCTGAAAGTTGATTTTCAACTTCGAGTCATCGCAATATCGCTTAGTTTTGTCTAAGTCACGTTGCAAAAGTATATTAATGACCTTCATCTTTGGACCTGATTTGTACGCGATTAAGTCGTTTGCGTACGTAATGGCATGGTGAAGTGAACCAATCAGATCACTTGTGTAAATATTAAAAAGGATCGGCGAATTTACCGCACTTTTAATGTGAAATGTATCAGTAGAAGTCACATCGCCATTCTTCACGATGAACTGTCTATCTGTGAGCGTATGTTCATCTTGTAGACGAATCCCTCTAACCGTACGGTATAGAAGACCTTTTTCAAGTCAATCAGGCAGGCACCCGTGCATTGTTTCTTGGCTTTGTTCTACTGGATATCAGAAACCAGTTTAGACGCGGCATGAATGCCATCATGCACTGCCTTGAAACCGAATTGATAATCCGAAACGTGCATAAAGGTTGTGCCTAAAACAATTCTCAAATCTCTCTAATCCACTTCTATACTGTGAATGTCGGCCTTAACACGCGACCATCTCTTGGTCAAAAATCGTTGCAAAATCCAAGAATGAAAAGGATGTTCAAAGAGAGAATTTACAGTCTTAGAAACCTGAGAAGTAATGCTTTTTCTTTTTAACTTTTATAATGGAGTCCATTACATCAAACGTTTGTATCTAATACATAATTCCTGTGAGTTGTGTTAATTACAATCGACTATAAGTTATTTTTTGTTGAAGGAAACATAATGTAATGTCATAAATATGTTTAAGATCCTAATAAACTATTTCAGTTCGTTTTCAAAGAAACTCCAGGAACCGATGGCAAGGGCTCTCCAATTTTATTACACCAGCCGGCACTTTAGACTTAAAACACAAGAGATCGACTGCTTTAATTATGTTGGATTCCTGCTGTGCTGCATATTCACTCACAGTATGGAAGATGACTATAATCTTAAGGAACGGATGCGAAATCTGGTTCCACCTATACATTCATGATTTGTTTTTTTTTGTTTTTTCATTTGTTTTTGGTTTTGTTTTAGAAGTATATCCGCGAATGTGATTGCTGATAAAGGAATAATTTATTTCTTAAGAGCGTTGGGAATGTCCACCTGCTCCGATGTGTTTCAGGGGGAACTGCAAGCAAACTATGTTTGTTTGTGAGTATTTACCTCTCCTCGAATGCAGGTATCTAAATACAATACAGCTGATGGCGTATAACAACACTTGAATGTCTGAGTTTACAAAGGTCTATTGAGAAAACTGAATTTGTTTGCGAATTAGTGTTTCGCTCCCACGAGAAGTCTTGAGTTCCATTTGTAGGTACATAAACGCTTCCGTTTTCTTACTATTTGAATATTTGTTGTACCCGTATATTCACTTCTTTATCATACACTACTTACATAACTATTTTTAAAGGTGAGGTATGATGCATAGTCTTTTATTCTTATCTACAATAGTTAAAGAAGTCATTTTGTATAACGACCCTGTTTATGGATAGCTTAGAAGTATATGTAGATATAAAGTAACTATTCAAGTATAGTTTGGTTGTAGTAATTAGCTTTTTCAAGGCGTGGGCGGTCGTAGGCTCTTTGTTATAAGTCCTAGACTTCAAAAAACTCCAAAGGCATTTAATCGCATTAATCAATTCTTATCACCAAGGCGGGAGATTATACGACCAAGAAATGACTCGTTCCTCAATTGAATTGAATCTTGGGCTGTATTGCATGTGGAACCGTCTTGTTGAAGCTATATGTCGTCCACATTCATATCTTGCAATTTAGGCACAAAAAACTGGATTATAATGTCGCGATAATGAACACCAAAAAGTGTTATTGTATAAAAAGGAAACACCCGGTGGAAAATGAAGAACTAAAAGAACTATTAACAAATTAATCTTAATTTGGACGACGTCAAAGTTTTAAAATCGAATGAGACATTGGGTGACAGCTAATTTTTAACATCCTCCGCAGATCAAAATAAAAGTTCAAGCAGGTTGAGTAATTCTATGGGTTATTTCAATCTTTTCCATCTAGTCAAACAAGATC
Source organism: Volucella inanis (assembly GCA_907269105.1). Taxonomy (NCBI): domain Eukaryota; kingdom Metazoa; phylum Arthropoda; class Insecta; order Diptera; family Syrphidae; genus Volucella; species Volucella inanis. The sequence continues at coordinate 127,487,572 of OU026157.1, read as the reverse complement.
CGATTTTTTGATCCCTACAAACGAATTTCTGTTATACAACGGCCATATTCCAATGGATTCTTGAAATCGATGGATCCAATAACAATACCACATCACCAGCCTTAAACTGAATAGAAGGAACGCTGAAAATAGTTGAGTATCTTAAATGATTTTAAATGATTTTTCCATGCATGACGAAGTAAATCTACATCAAATCATCTCGGTGTTGAATCAGCTACTAAAGCCTTGGCTCGATTAAAAAAACTAAAATTGACAGGATCAAGGAGGATAAATCCAATGGGTCGGAACTTAAAGACGTTGGTGGACGATTGTTAACTTCTATTAACATCGTTATCAGTTGTTCGAAATTTAGTTTGGCCCGTCCAATCGAAACCTTCATAATATTTTTCATGGTACGGATCATACTTTCCCAAAATCCGCCTCACCATGGAGTGCGCTCCCCTATGAGACGCCACTTAATTTTTCTTCGTGAAAAAAGTCCTTAAACCGACCTTGAACTTTGTAACTCAATCACAACTCTTTTAACGTTTTAGTGCTGTCGGACAGTATCAAGGATGGAGCACCTTTTTTCCAATGAAACGCTTCAAGGAAATTATGACATTCCCAGTCGAAAGCCTGGTAGCTAGCTCCAAATCGATGGTGCAGACTGCATTTCAAGTGAAGACGCGAGGTAGACTTTAGCAGTATCACAATTTTCTACGTAATAATAAAGGGTACCAGCAAAATCTACGCCTACACACTATCGAAAGGTCACGATAAGAATATCCTTTCGATTGGCAACGGTGCAAACAGTTATGAGGCATGGGGGCTTGAAAGCTTCATGCAAGTTTAGCATTTCTTTAAACGTTTTTTGATAGCTTATTGATCTCTAATTTCCCACAGATGTTTCCGGAGCTCCGATGGCACTGTGTTAACACCTGCATGGATAACACGCCGATGACAGTCATTAATGGTTAAGACGACGACATGGGAGCCCGAAGGAAGAATGACAGGATGTTTTATATTCAAGGGTCCATCCAATGTTTGAAGTCGACAGCCCAATCTAAGGATCCCATCTGTGTCTAGAAACGGGACTAGTTCTTGTATTTTTGATACCCATCTCCAATAGCAAGATGTCATTATAAAAATTCTGTGTGAACTAATAATTTTCTGCGGACTGGATCCCTGTAGCCATCAATTGTACGCCCTCTTTGTCGGATTTTTGAAGCAATTTTTTCTTTCCTTGTATATCGAACGAAACGTAATACAAAAGCTGTTACTCCTAGCAATCGAGTGCTAGGACATAATTGGTTTTGCCTTATAGATAGTTGATTGTGGGCTTTCGACCAGAAGAGCTGCAACGACAAAATTTGGTTTACACTTGAAGTCAGTCTCCCATACGGATTCGTTATTTACAAACCATTGCGGGCCATGGGCCCAAAGAGAAAATCTTTTAACAACTTCGTCTGAAACGCGTCTGGTGAGAAGATCTGTTGGATTTTCCATAGTATCTGAAAGCGAATTTTTTAATTTTACAATAGTAGGACCAATAATACCTAAGGGATTGGAAATCCTAGCAATTGCTTGCTAAACATTGCGCTTAGTTGATTTGACACCATTTGACTCGAGTATTGTTTCCACAGACTACATGGGAACAGATAATTCATCTGTGTAGACGTACCAAAGGAGACCTGCAGGATTCTTTTTTAGTGCAGCACATGTTTTAAAAAACCGGAGTTTTTCGCTGTCGAGATGTTTTTGGATGGTGGCACACAAGAGAAAAGGGCTACTATTCAAGCCAAATGTAACCCTGGTCATTCTAAATTCAGCGTAATATATTTTAGCATATTAGAAAACGACTTCAGTCTATTGGTAAACCATAGAAAACCATGACAGTCACGGTCTCCGAGGAAGGCCTTTTCAAGCGGAAATTCAGCAATACCATCATCACGTTCGGAAGCAAGTTGGTTCCTGTCCGAAGCAAATTATTAAGAGATTTCCTCTTGTCTTCATGAGCAGAGGCATCGAATACCATGCGTAATTTTGTGGAAAGGCTTCCTTATTTATATACCGGTCGATGTGGTAAATAAAATATTTTCCGTTGTTCTTGGCCTCCTATCTCCTGCACATGTTCTGCGATTCCTTCTTTGACAAGTTGTTGTAAAGCAGCGCCAAACGTTTCTAGACAAACGTCGAAAAAGCGCACTCAGATGACTATGTGTTTGAGCTTTGTTGTTGTTTGGGATAAAGTTGTGATCTCTCCAGTTCAACTTGGCAGGCCGCATTTTCACAGGAGAATCGTCCGATGATGCGTCCAGCTCAAAATATGCACCTAACAGCATAGGATCTTCGTTGTTCTCGGTCAGTACGCTTAACTTCTTGAGTCAATTGCACTTTGTATGACTGAAGATACAAATCTTTCGTGAAAATACGCTGTAGGGAGTGGACCGAGGTGTCAACCAACAAGCGTCTCCAGTCAGCTCAATCTTTAGCTGTTTCCAGTTTTGCGTGGTAAGTAGGCTGATGTCCCCTTTCACCTGCATGCGCCACCTATTGCGTTCTACTTTTCAGACCGGAGTATTAATGTCCATTCACTCCACATAGCTTAGTCACCTTAGTCGTTGGATCTTCACTCTTCTGGCCCAGCCTATGTTTTCCTTACAAACGGGACCAAAGAACCGAAAACCCGAACAATTTTCATCTCAAAGCAGCTAAGAGCACCCTTATCCATTTTTGATGAAATCCATGGCTCTGCGCTATAGAGCAGGACTGGGATTATTAAGGTCTTGTGTAGGTTCACTTTTGTTGTTCCAGAGAGGGCTTTGCTAGTCAATTACCTTAATTACCTTCTTAGCCCATAGAAGCATTAATTTGGCAAGAGTTATTCTTCGTTTGATCTCAGCGTTGGTGTCGTTGTATGAATTAATAGCGGACCCTTTCTGTCGAGGGTGAAGGTTTGTTCGAGACATCGATCTTGTTGGCAACATATAATCTATCTTGTCCTCGTTGACCGTCAAACACATCTTTGTCGCTTTTGCCTCAATACTCGCGAAAAGGCCCGCCTTTGACATCACGATACTTTCCTCCGATTATGTCAATATCATCGGCGTATTTGAATAAATGGACGGTTTTTGAAAGTTTGTGCCTCTTTCAAGAGTAATGGTAAACTCTAAATCCTTTTAGGACATCGAAAATCTCGGTGAGTTCTTAACCGACCTTGATGGAGCAGCATGCATACTCCATCGTCATCCTCCACAAGAGAACGAGTTTGGTAGGGATGCCAAAACTAGACATTGTTCTGTATTATACGTCTCTTTAGATGCTGTCATACGCGGCTCTAAAATCGATGAATAGATGTTGTATATCGATTTGTAGCTTATTTTAGTACATCGTCCAGGTTAAAAAGGCCATTTTGCCTGATTTATTTCCTCATCGCTTATACACTTTACATAAATGCTCCTTCTTAGTCCTCAGCGTCGACTGCGACTCTGCTGTTGTGTTCTCTTGTTTGTCTCTACAGTCTTTGGTTTGAAGTTTATGTTCGTAGCATGCATTTTGGTAAAACTTCCAAACCTCATTCCTGGAGTTGTATCTTTTAATTTTCGTGAGTCTCTGAAGCTCCTTCTTCGTCTCTCCTCCTCTGCTCGTAGAGTTCGTGAGGAGCTTAGAAATTTATCATCTTGCTTAGCTGCATATGCTTGCCAGCACTCGTCGTTAAACCAGAGGTTTTGTCAAGTTGGCCGAGTGAAACTCAGCAGGTTAAAGGCGGCATCTCTGATGGCTTTTTGGAAACATTGCCACTTACCTTCAATATTTGATGCTGGTGACATATGTCCTTTTAAGCTAATAAGGGATGCTTGATCTGGCTTACGGTAGATTGATCACGAGATCTCCGGGAACCGCCTGCTCAAAGTGGATTAGATTGAGTCCTTTATCAGAGGTGGTTTCGTGCGTATCGACAGAACTATCAAAGATGCCCTATCCTCCCAGATCTGCACTAAGATTGCACTAAGTCTTGTCCAAGACCTTGTAGAAGCTATCTTTGGCGTCGTCATCTTTCTCCTGTGTGGGGGCATGCTCGCATATAAGTCTAATGTTGGTAAATTTATAATTAATATGGCTTGTTACGAGGTGCTCGTTAACATGTCAGAAACTCAAGACTTCTTGGCTAAAATTGCCTATAGCAACGAATCTGCGTCCAAATAGGCTCTGCTTTTGTCATCAGTAACAATTGCCGTAGTAAATGTCGCGATTTTTCATGCTGTTTTTGTCCGGTTCAGCCCATCGCATTTCTTGGATGGCGGTAACATCTACTTTGCAGCAGTTCAGGGCCTCCCCTAGTTGTTCAGCTGCATATGGCCTATTAAGAGACCTAATCATTGTGCAGGACCTTGAGATATTTTGCATGAATACCAGTGGCACAGTTTCCAGTGCTGATGCCGGATAGGAGAGTCTTTAGGAATAAGCTGTGCGTGTAATACTGTCCGCTGGGTAGTGGCCTTAGTTCATGGGAATACTTTCGAAAAAGAAGTCGTGGACGATGAACAAGGTCGTTAACAAAGTGTTTGTGCTACTAATCCAAAGCCAACAGACATGTTGTAATTCAATTGGATTATGCAGATTTGTTGACGCTTCCGTAAACCTTGAATCGCATCATATGTTGTTCGCTTCCTATCAGTTTTTCGATTGTTGTCCGTACTTCATTCACGCCCACGAGTAGGTTTTTTTTTCTGAGTAGATAATAGAGTATTACAATACTGATTTCCTAAGAAAAAAAAAACACTATAAAGACACTATAATAATAGCTTTTGAGCTAGTAGGTCGTATTTTTTTTGCGCATGGAATTAAAGCAAACAAATATCTCTTGAGGGTTTTGGATAAGTATTTACTGTAACTGGTAATTAGTAGATCTGTATCTTATAGCTTTCAATACAGAATGTCTAAGATATGACTCTTTTTGAAAAGTGTGGTTCATTAATCACCCGAATAGCCGTTTTTGAGACAGAGTTTTTAATTTAATTCTATCACAACCAGTTCTAAGTGCTTAACTCTTTTAGACGACAATCTTATATCATTTATCAATGTCGCAATATGAGGTCTTAAACGACTTATTCTGGTTTAAGTGCTCATAAATTTTCACATTGTTGACTGCCTGACAAGAGGGTGGGTAGAGGGCAACTAGGACTTCTTTTGTTTTACTGTGCAATATTTTCTTTCACCTTAGTTTGTTGTCCAGGATGAGCAAGAATGTGACGTTCTTGAAGAGATTCAGATTCAGATGTGATTCACATCACATTCTGAATAGTCTAAGGTTCCGAAGGAAAGAAGAGAATACATCATCGAGTTGATCCTCTGTGTAGTTTCTATCTTATAGGCAGTGGCCAAAGGTATATGTAACTCTGCTACTGAGAATGAATTACATCAAAATGAAGATGTCCAGTTCTTGAAGAGACTTGATAACATAGTCGGATTCAATGTTGTTGAAAGCTCCCTCGTTATCAAGGAAAGCCGCCATTGTGCACTCTTCGAGACAGAGAGTGCATCGAAAGAAAGGTTAAACCAATCGATTCACTCCTTGGATTATTACGCCGGCAGTTCGACAGTCTTCTGTAATTGAGACTGCAATTGATGTGATGGTTAAGGTTTCTCAAAGAGATCTTTAGCAGTTAGGATGGCAATGAGAGGCTTACCTGCTTAGGGTGTCAGAATCAGTTTAAGAATATGTAAAAGATTGTCCATGACATACTAGAAAGATATCATCGTGGTGTGGAGCAGCAAACCGCTCATTTTTGGCTTTTTTCATGGACCATATTCAGGTCTTCTTCCGATGGGTATATGTTTTGTCCCAGTAATCTTTTCGCTGAAACTACACTAGGACGAACCTTCTTTACTTCTCGTTAATAGATCTTTAGGAATACATTGCTAAGACAGTTTAAATTCTTTCAACCCTTGCGGAGTTCTGGGAGATCCGTGATTAATCAATGTCCTTACTCTGGTAATAGTACGACTTAAAGATGAAGTGAGTTTGCTGTAAAGCTTTGACTGGGATATTGAAAAGTGATTTCTGTATCTCGCTTGCCATGGTCGATCTTGTGCTTCTTTCGGTATAAGAAAGCGAAAAACACTTGCTTGTTCGGTATGTTGAAGTAGTAGTGATCAGAGTAGAATGATTCATCTGACTTTTTCCGGTTGTGTTTGAAATTAAACAGATCATTAAATACAAAGGGCATGTACTTCAAGAACTTTGTGACGTTGTTTAGTAAAGAAAGAATGTCTATTACCTTTGTTACAGATCACATCGTTAGCAGAGACTAGATATTTAAATATTAAATCTAGGGCTAGTGCCTGTATAACCTCATAGGGCCTAGTGTGCGTTTGAACTGCAAAGAGCCACTAAACCCTCCTGATACTGTGATCAACAACCAGTTTTTTTTTAAATTGTTTCGGTGGCGAAGATTTATGGTTATCATAGGGCAGATACACCATGGTAGGGTGGCAGAGATAATTTAATTATGGTATCATCCGGGTTTTCTTAAGTTGACCGATCCATCGTCGTAGCCTTAGTTGGTGTGTTATTTGGTTAAGCGGGTACTGCCTCACAGGCTCCAATGGGGTTTGTTTACATTAAACTCGTGAGTATGCAACACCAAAATATTGTGATTTTTCATAATTTTGTCCTGGATTCGGCTTTCCGTAATTTTACTCTAAAAGTTACGGCTAAGATATGGCTACAAGTCTTCATGAAACCTTTTTTTAATAAAATACTCCTCTTAGGTAGACCGAAAATTTCGCTAGTATTGCCAAGACCTCCATTTTATCATAGTTTACTTGAAGTAGATTATCTGAAATAAGGAATCTCCTTGATTTGAGATTCAACGGACTACGTCTTGACTTTGTGTAAATTTAAAAGTCTGATCCAAATTATTAGTGCTTCAGATCATTCAGACTTCAGACTGAGTATAGTACAATACATTCCCATTGACGAAAGGTTTCTGCCAAGCCCAATTTATTTAAGAAAATTGTTTACGTACTGTTAAATTTACATATGATGAAAAATAGAATTAAAATTGTAAAAGACATACAAATGGTAAATGCGAAATGCTAATAATTACTCAACTAATCAGTTTTGTTAATTAAATAATTTTTTAAAAGTCTGTTTGTCACGTTCCACCCTTTTTTATGCAAAAATTCTGCTACTTTTTACCTTAAATTTTTTTTTTAAATTTACGCACAAGGCAGCGAGTCACACCTTACTGTCAAAAGTTAGCATTTGATAATTAAACCTTCAATGCAAAAGGTATACGCGGTCTGACATTGTCACTTCTTTTTTGAAAATAAATTTTTTTTTTCTAAATTACTTGTGAGCTTAAAACATTTGTGATAAGATTGATCGAATATTCAATTAAATGCGACTACCACAGTGGGAGCGGGTCAGATGACACTCAATTTGTTAATTAACTTCTGATGCCGTCTTTATGAAATAAATAGAAACGACTCGGCTGACAGTCTAATCTTGTTTTTATAAAATTACGTCAAATATATGGTTCCACTGTTAAAACTTATATCCATTACAAGCGATAATTTTTAACAAAATTTAGTTAGAACGTATCTAGGTATCTATTGAGGAAAATCTTGTCTGAGACATGTCAACTTGGTAATTCCAAGTGTTGTAAATGTTTCGTACTGGTCGATATGCATCTGGACTCGACTTCACAAACTGACCAGCAGTCAGCAGTCCTATAAACAGGACAGTGGATGATTCCCTCAAATAGGGAATTGGTGAACAAAACAACTAAGACCTCATCATGGATATTCTAACAGATTTTGAGCTCAAACCGGTAAGGATTTCTGAAAGGTGCAACGACAGCGCTCACATCCCAAAATAATTACTGTCATCGGTCTAAGCGGACCTTCGTCCTAGAGGTATCTATATTTTTTATTTATTTTTTTTTTTAATGTCGGAACAGAGCACTCAGGCAAAGAACTAGTCCATTGTACAATTTGTTAATTCCTTCTAATGAAACCTTTCTCTCTTACGAAGAAAGATGAGTAAGCGCTTCAGTGATAAGGTGTAAGCATGCGAGTGTAAAACGGACATTCACAGATAAAGTGCCCAGCGGTGTTGTCGTCAATTTCGTAGCAAGCAACGCAGGACATTGTGTCACTTATGCCTAGCACATTTAAGTATTTTGCAAAAGTGTAATGCCCTGTCGCGACGCCAGTAAGCAACCCACAGTCTTTCATGCTGAGCGATAGCAGAAAGGCCGCTGACTTCCTAGAGACATCGAGAAGCATTCGTTTGGTTTTCCTGTATTCCGTGGAGCTCATATGAGACCCAACTGTCAATGGAAGCCTTAACCGAGGATTCAGGTAGACCTAACGTAGGTTCGGGTCCTGAAAAACTGTTCTCTGACTTTGCCTGACAAGTTCATCGGCGATATCATTTCCCGTGATCCTATTGTGTCCTCGGACCCCGACAAGGCTCACTGAATTTAGCCTTCCGACTGCGTTCAGTAATCTTTCGCATTCTTGAAATAGATTGGAAGTCGTAAAATTGTTCAACAAGGCTCTAAGCACAGCTTGGATATCACTACAGATGAAAATGCTTCGCTTCCTCCACCGGTTCTCTACAATACAGTTCGCTGCCATTAGAATTGCGTAAATCTCTGCTTGGAAGACAGATGCAAGCTTTCCTAAAGTGAAGTGAAATCTAACGTTGTCGTCCTCCAAAAAGACACAAGCGCCACATCCTATATTGGTTTTGGAGCCGTCCGTAAAGACTCGACTGCCGACATCATTCCTTTCCTAACTCAAATTCAGACTGGGCACAAGGAAAGTTTATTTCGTATTTCTTCCGCAATAGTAGTTCCGGTATCACTGCATCGGACAGCATGTCCATAAGACCGGAGTCATAAGACATGCGGAGCGCAAGGTCATCAAAGCTCCAGTGCGTGTTGTACCAAAGACCGCTTCATTTTAGACGAAAGATGGCTTTGAGAGTTCAGCCAACGTTATGAATATTAAAAGGAGGGAGGTTCTACAATGGGGAAAGCCCATATGCATCGGAGACAAATCGTATTTTGCAGTCTGGTAAAAGTAGCAATCACAATGTCTTTCCGATAGCTCGTCTTCACTACCAAAAGGCCAACAAAATTTATAATTTAGGTTGGGAGTATGCACTCTGGGTATCTACCTAGGTATGGAAAAAAAACCTAACTTACGAGGCAACAACAAGTTTCGGCTATGGACGGCTCTACTTTTGGCAACCTGTGAAAAATTAACAAGGCCAACGAATTTAAGATCTGCACGCCCAACGTTAGGTCCACTGTTCGTTGCCTAGCCAAGCCGAACAACCAGCGAAGGCTCCGCTATTCAATAAATGTGACGGGATGAGCCAAACAAAAAATGAATGGAAAACAGTGATATCTACTACGGCGATTGTTATCGATGGCAAAAGGAGCACCTATTCTGATGCGGATCCATTGTTAGAGGCAGACTTATGTAAACAAGAAGTCTTAAGTTATCGGCCCGTAACAATGCGTATTCAATTTGTCAACATCAGCTGCATGTGAGGGCACGCCCGCACAGAAAAAAAAAAAAAAAAAAATGACGCCACCAAAGATGACTTAGAGCTCTTGGACAAAATATATGAGCAGTGCCATAACTGGGAGATTAATACTTTATTCGCCGGTTTTAATGCAAAACTTGGAAGAGAGGGCATCTTTGCAGGAAAGTATAGCCTGCACGACACCACTTCCGATAACGGTTCCAGGCTAATATACTTTGTGGCGGGACAAAACGTTCTCGTAGTTAGAATGCCGTTTCCTTTTCTCGATATTCATTCATCAACTGTCAGTCAGATTGACTACATTGGAACAGGGATGGCCGAACGTTCCAAAGGATCTTGCTATGACCAAGGTGAAGAAGTTTGACGCCGGGCGGTTATAATTGCAAGAGATCGGTAGATGCTTTTCCAACCGAGTGTTCCTTAAATTCTTAAGTAGTCCTATGCTGTCAGCATCAAGTATCGAAAAAATGTGTCAACATCGCCAAAGAGCCATCAGAGATGCCACCTCTGAAGTGTTGGTTTTCATTAGGCCAGCAGCTTAACAAGGACAAAAGTGGCTACAAAAAAAGAGCTTGAGAAGAGAGCGGTAGAGGAAATTGAGAGATACGGAAGTTTAATCAAATATGCCACGGCGGACACAAACCCCGAACCGAAGCTGCTAGAGACGAACAAGGAAACATAGTAGTGCAGTCGCTGGATGTTGAGGATTTGAAAGGAGCATTTCTGTAGAATGTATAACGGCGATGACGAACCAAATACCACTGTCAGGCAGACCAGCAAAGCCCTTTCTCGAACAACAAAAGTGACTCTATATAAGACCTTAATAATCTTAGTCCTGCTCTATGGTGCAGAGGCATGAATGTTATCAAAAATTAAAGAGGGTACTCTTGACAGTTTTGAGAGGAAAATTCTTCGGGTGATTTTCGGTCTCATCTGCAAAGAGGGTGAGTGGAGGAAGAGATACAGCGACAAATCGTTCAGCGACATCCACTAAGATAGAAGAGTGAAGGTCCAAGGACTTAGGTGGCTAGTTCATGTAGAGCGAAAGGTCTTCGAATCCGCCTCCGAGAGATAGCGTAGTAGAGAAAGACCGCGACTCAGCTAACCTAGCCAGAAAAACTGGAAGCAGCTAAAGATCGAGCTGGCTGGAGAAAGGATTTTTTTAGTAGATAACCGTTCGGGATAACGAGAATTTTATAAAACATATTTTAGAGAGTTTGTTCAGTTATAGACGCACTAAAGGGGCGATTGGTAATAGGGATTGTCTGCTTATTCTCTGCTCTGGTGTTATATTTCCAAGAAAGTGCTTAAATCTGCTAAGAAAAGCTGTTTTATTTTGAGCGCAAAATTGTTCGTAGTGGCATTTTGTCTATTTCGGAGATATTTTGCATTATTTTTTAATATCAGCGTACGTTTAGTTTTATCTTTGTACAGCCATAGTTGGGACATAATTGAAGACTTACATGCTGGACAGACTTTTGAAAAATCGTTGCTTTAGTGTAAACACTTGAGTTGCCTTCAATCATGATGTTGAATATTAAGGAAGACACCGCAGTACTTTGCTTGGGCCTTTTCCGAAATTACACCAATGACGCTTCGTCCGCCCGGTTCAGCAATATTTTGCGCTTGATTTTGAATTTGAAAGGAATAGCTCGTCTTTACGTACGCTTAAGTGGGCAATTTTCAAATCGATACTGTTTATCGGCCTGAAATTTTTGGCTTTTTCGAAGAGCAAGGTCTGAAATTGTTGTGGTAAAAACCGTTCACATTGTTTATGGATGGCTTTCTGAGTTCAAGAAGTATGGTCGCCAGCGGCATTTAAAGGGCTAATTCCCCTATCGCTATAATGATTTGAAAGGACTCTTTCATCGACGGCCGGGAAAATGTGGATGAGATTTAGTTCTGGTCACACTAGATTTATCAGTACAAGGAACTAGGATTTTCCCAGTTTCGACATATGTGGTCGACATATTTGAAGATCACGTTACCATTTGTTGTTAATAACACGCCGCCACTTTATTTCTTCGTCGAATTCCTCTCATAGCTCGTAGATGGCTTAGTTTCGAACACCCCCAATACTATAAGAAGCGTGTTTGCACATGTGTTTTTACAATATTACACAATTCGCCAATGTGTCATACGCGCTCATATATGTGTTATCAACTGGTGTTTCAGCTATGCAAACAAGTTCTAATTATTCAATCGACTCATGGATCATTAGCGCCATCGCCAGCTACTGCATTAAAACGTTAATTATGATTTTTTTTGAATTTTTTTTTTTCTTAGTTTTATGGCAGCATGGCACATTGGAACAATGCGAGTTGTGGAACAACTCTCTCACACCACTGACACAAATTGCAGCTTATCGCGCGGAAATGTATAATTCACGCTAGCGTACTTAATTAGCTGAACGTATCGATGTTTCGCACATCACCCCAGCCCTCGTGTTTAATCAATTTGACAATGAAACCGATGCAATATCTGTTTTCACAGTGTCTACTCCGACTGATCGCCGGATGGAGGAGACTATTAATTTTATATTTTTTTTGCAAAAATTGGAGTCACCTCATACTCCACATTTGCGCTATCAAATCGTTAGTTTGGTGAAGGATCTTATAGCGCAAATACAATATTATGCGGACGCGCCATCGTCGCTTTAGCCGATGTCTCATCAAGTCAAGGGTGTGCGATTAGATTTCACATTTCATAATCAGAATGATCATTGCAAAAACCGCAAGATTTCTAGGAACTCAAATGCACTGTGCCTTAGACTTAGACTGTGACTTAGAGTGTGATTGTGGTTGGGACATACAACTGAGACTGATATGGTTACTGGGATCATCTGCCATTTTCTATTGCCATTTGCGATTCAGTGATTTTCTATTATTTTTTCCAACGGAAACCATGGAGAAAATTTATGATTTTCTGCATCTTCGCATTTCGCCATCAGATCAAAGGAAATGACTTTTACGCATGCAACGTACAAATACGAATACCCAGCGGTAGACCTTTGCGGTTTGACCGAGAACAAGACTTAGACTGCTTGAGCAGCAAGACGCCAAGTTTTAGTGTAATGCACGTACTACGAGGCGACTTGGAATTGCATGGTTTTGATATTAAGAACCTGATATCCGAGGGAAGATTAACTTAACGTCATTCCCTCTCTCTGTAAGGAATTGCAATACCATAAACACAAGCACAACTGCCTTTTGTTAAACGAACAAGACAGATGAGGAGTACAACAAGAAAAAAAAGTTTTAAGGTAGCAAGTACCAGACGACAAACACATAAAGTTAGGTTATGTTAAGTGTTAAAAAAAAAACAAAAAGATAAAACGAATCAAGACAAGTATCTGGATCTTGATAGGGTAAATTGGTTTTACTCCTACTCGTATTGGCTGAGCTTTGGCTCCAACTATACTCGTAACAACCTTCAAGTTTATTATAAAAATTAGTTAAGCATCTTCTGGCAAGAGTCTATATTAGAGTAGGAACCTGCGTAATCTTCTCTGACGTTTCTACTTCCGATAATTTACGAATAGGTGTAGCTTTCGGCATTGTTCCCTCCAATAGTTTTCAATTTATTAACGCCAACTTGGTGTATTCTTGTACATTTGGCGTTTGAATGCAAGGCACAACTGCTTTATATGATTTCTCTGATGTGGTAATCTGCATATTCTGACTGTAAATTCGTTTGCCAGGTTGGTCCTCTTGTTTCTACACTAAAATGCAGATAAATGGTTTAAAACTTCCCTCATGAGGAAAGTGTTTGTAAATTCCTGCCATATACCCCACTCTTTTGAAGAGGGAGCAGATTGAGTCACCTACTTAATATGCGAACCTGCCATATAAAGCACACTGAGTTATTCAGCGAACTGATCCTAAATGTGGAATAATCCAAATTAATCGATCTTTAGATCTTCTTGGAGAAACCTCATTCAGACCAGTGCCAAACTGATAACATGTTCAGTCATGGATTCCCTTTTGGTAAGGGGTGAAACCTGTCTAGTACTTCAACTCTTCTCACCATATCTGAGAAATGAGTTAGTGCACGCTGCCCTCAAAGTCATTTCCAGAAGTTTTGAATACTTCGGCTGGTAAGCCGTCAGGTCTAGCTGATTTATTGGATTTTAGCTTAAATATTGCTATCCTTACTTCATTCTGGTCAGGTGGATAGAAGTTTTGGCTATCATCGTTTAAGTTGAATAATCTACTCAGCCTGACAGCAGGATGTTGGGCTTCTTTGCCATTATACGTTATAGAGCAACGTCTGCGATTCTACTACAATGTTTCCTTCTTCATCTTTACAGGCGGATCTTCTTGCCTTGACATTTGAAAAAACTTCCTTACGTTATTTCTGGGGAACCTACTATACAACCCTTGTGCGCTTCTCGTGCTCGTTTTTCTTTTTCCAAGGAAACCGCTGTTCTTCCCATCTCTTCTGCTCGTAGAGCTCATGAGCAGCTCTTGTCCTTCTATGCAATGCCGCTTTGTAGGTTTCGTATTTAGCTGCGTGTGGTTTCCGGCGGTAGTTCAATGAAACTCAGCACATCAGTTGCGGTGTCTTTAATGGCACATTGGTGGCGGCATAGGAGTTCTCGAGAGATTTCGGGATATGCGTTCGGTGAAGATTCTGGTGACCTTGTTTGAAAATCATGCACATGGCATATCCGCGTCTGAATAAGAGCTATTTCTGTTCCTTCTAGCAATCACCGTAGTATATACTTATATCAGCCAAGGGCCTCTGCTAACTATTCATGCCACTTGCAGTTCCGAATGTCGTTGTCCTTTAAACGTTTGCTTGGGTCGTAAAGAGTGAGTCCTGTTTGTTTCGAGGCCATAAGTTGGTTCATCACATATTTTAATCACTTTCGTGTGAGTCATATGACGGAATAGGCCAGTATAATGCTACTAGTCAGGCGTGTTCTTGCCATTTTAGAGCTTAAGTATGCAGTTACCCAGGACAACTACTGGGAGGTAAGGCAAGCACGTCGTTACGAATTTGATTGTTACGCTGCTGGCTCAATCCAAGTTATAAGACACTCAAAGCTTGGGTCTTATTACGTCTCAGATAAGAAATAATAGCTGCATGACGACTTTTGGCTATTATACCCGGACTAAAATTGGTTTCTGACATGTGGGGAAAGACGTCGCTAGATTCCTACAATTGGAACGATAGTTTTTTGAAATCACTTGGAGTGAGTGAAGTAAGATAGTCTGAGGCGGGGGAATAACAATTTGTATTTTACTACTCTACTCAGACAAGCCCTATGGCAGTCCCCCTGAATGGCCAGATTCAGGACTGGAGTACGGCGCGTCACGATCATACAGTGTTATGCTCTATGAATCCCTCGACTGGGAATGAAAAGGACACGTTCTACAATAAGCTAAGCGACGTATTCAACGCAATGTCGAACGAAGATATCGTCATCCTGATGAGGGACCTGAATCCAAAAGTAGGCAACGAGAGTGAAGATTTGTTAATTTCTGCAATATCCATCACCGGTCATAAGAAGCACTAATCTTAAAGCATAAAACTTGCTACAAAGTCAGCTAGGTATCAATCGACAGAAAATCATCGTCCAACCAAATCGACCATTCGGTGATCAGTCGACGTTTCAGAAGTTGTCTTTTAGACATCCGAAACAGACATGGTACTAACACCAAGATCATCACCTCATGAAAGCTACTGTCCACGCACTGCTTCTGTTCAAAGACTTCGCAATATCACCAGAATGCAATATCGACCAGTTGAAGACCCCTTCAGTACGCCATCAATTAATGGATCCCTTTTCGCTAAGAGTAAAAGCAATCAGCAGCTCATTGTCGACAACCATCCAAGAACATTGGAATGCTGTGAAATTTTTTTTTCACATCTGAAGCAGAAATTATTGTTGGTAGATGGCAGACAAGATATAGCACTCGACTAAGCGAGGATACCAGGAGGCGGATTGCAGGTACCCCAGCAGTAGTGAGAAACGAGCTAGGATCCCTAAATCGAAGGAAAATTAAAGAAGTGCAGCGTAGTATACGAGCAGGTGAGCAGGTGTGATAGTCGGACCTTTTACAGAATCACCAAGGGGCTGACAGGTCATCATCGCTTTAGCTAACATCGGCTAAAAGACTAAGATGGTTCCATACTAGTTTCGGATGAGGATTAGCTCAAGCGATGGAGGGAGCGTTTTGCTACGGTCAGTGATATGCACCCAAATCAAACTGAGCTGCCCGAAGCAACCATTTCCCTTATTCGTACCTCTTCTCTCAATAGAGATAATATCTCTACCACGAATTACAATAAGGCGGTAGGATACTCTTCCTGCAGAGCTTCTGCGGGCCAATTAAACGAAAGTGGAAGAAGGGAATGATTGTCAACCTCCCTAAAAAAGGTAGTCTTATGGAACGTAAAAACTGGAGAGGCATTTGTGTTCTTCCCACAGTTGCAAAGTTGATAGAAAACGCAGTTCCTAAGAGAATACAAGAACATCTGGAAGACAAACTCGATGCCGAACTAGCAGGTTTCCGCTCTTGATCCTTCTGTGTCGATCACATCAATATTATTATTGAACAATGCGTTCAATACCAGTCACCACTTCACCTGCTGTCCATTGGTCTTTAGACACTGCCAATAGGCAGTTAATATGGCTTGCCGTTCGCAGGAGAGGTATCTTCGACTATCTAATGCCTATCATCAAAGAAAATTATGGTGGGTCTAAATGTTATGTTCTGCATAAAGGAAAGTTGTCAGAGGAAGTGAAGATTTAAAGAAGGGTCCGACAAGGTAGCATTCTATCGCCGATATTTTTTTTTTTATTGGTGATTAGCGGTTTGCTTCAAGCAGCCTTGTCTTCTGGAGGCGAAGGAATTCATTGGACTCTTACATCTCAACTTAATCATCTGAACTACGTTGACATTTGTTTACTCTCTCGCAGGATTTTGGATTTGCACCAAGTGATTATTATTAGGATTAACACTGCAAAAACCAAAATCATCAAACTCGGTACTAACTTATCAACACAAGTTAGCATTGCTGGGCTACCGGTTTAGAAAATAGCGAGTTTCCACTATCTTGGGAGTATTGTCTCTACAGCAGGTGGAACCGAACAGGATAATGTCAACCGAATCGGCAAAGCGAAGTCTGTGTTCGGAACGATGTCCTTGATATGGCGAAGTAATGCAATCAGCTTAAACACTAAGTTACGAGTGTTCCGTTCAAATGTTGAACCCGCGCTAATGGAACATTTGGAACGTGAACGCTTCTATCAAAAAAAGGAATGCACACGTTCGTAAATAGATGACCAAGGTCAGAACAGTTGAGGAGGAGTCACGGCAGTTGGAGATGAGTTGGATAGAGCTGAAGCAATTTCCTCGCAAACCAAGAAAGATACTTTTGCTTCTTTTAAGTTTCCAGCATTGATTTCATCTCTATCAATGCTTCATTATTTAAATAATGGAAACGAATGGTTTACTTCCAAATAACACGATAAAAATCTTAAATACCGCGGAATAAACTCGTCCCCTCGCTTTATCAGTATACTGCACCATCGAAGTAACTTAAGCACACTCAGTCTTTGACATATGAACCTTATGTCTAGCTTCATCAGTTGATCCTCTGGCTTTATGTCTTATTAATCATTTGGCTAATACCTACAATTTGATTGGAGGCCAGTGGATAGTCATGCCGCACGTCTTTTCTTTTGTGAAGCAGAGAAAACCAGATACAGCAGGAAAAAACATAATTTCGAGGTCTTTTACTACATACGATCGACAGGGAGATACTTAAACGAGTACGTACATGTGAAGTACTTAAAAGAAAAAAAAAAAAAACTAAGAAATGTTTTCTCTGATATTTTAAGGACATACGTGGAGCACGCTCACTAGCCTTTTGAAGAAAATAGGGTGCATTATACTCAATGCCTGGAACGGTATAGTTTTATTTCTTTACCTTGTTTGCTCTTGAATTCTCAGACAAAAGCAAAGACGAGAGCACAATTTCAGCAGTCCTTTACCTACGTCAAGTAACTCTTCGTAAATCTTGAGTGCGAGTCTAAAGTATGGATACGAATTGGTAATAAGTTTGTAAGAAAAAGATTAAGTTACGTGTGCATTGCGGTAACAATGGTTTTGTGATTGTGATTGCTTTTGACCTTTTCCGAGTCGTGATGAGCATTTTTAACTTGCCGCCAAGAATAACAATTTTTTACCAGACCATCGGAAACTTAAGCTGAGTTACAATAACACACAAAGGTAGTGTTGTTTTGACTAGACTCCATGTTGTACTCATTCAACCTTTTGACTAATCAGATTGACACTGAAGGTAAACTATTGGACAGTGATACAGGAATATTCACATATTCCAACCCACGCTTACAATAGTCTCTTTTCAATTGAAAGGACATGTCCCATTCAAATTTGTTGGACAAGAACTTAAAACATAATTTGGAAAATTTACAGTCCAGGTGTTTCAAATTCTGTTCAATTGTTCCGACAGGATACATATGTCCTTGTGTTAACAAAACGACAATACTTGGACAATTGCATTTATACGCATTTAATGGATGAAAGGATATTTCGATTTACCTGAATGCAAACCAAATCAGCATGACCCTTACCGGAACAGGGTGTGTGTTTATTCATCTCTACATTTGGAATGGGAAGAAAGGTATACGTGCACTACAGGGGGAGTGTTACATTAAAATTTTTAACAAGGAATTTCACATCCGATTATATGCTAAATAAAAAAGAAAATTTGAAAGAAATTTATAGTATATCCCAGAGAGATACATTTTGTGTCATATTCAAAATGTTAGTGCTATTGTATCCTTTGGTCAGAACACTGGTATTAGTGACGGTAATATGGTAAGCCTAAACTAAATAAATTAGCTGTTCCAGTGAAATGTCGAAGAAGAGCTCACAGAAGAAATCATTCGAATAAAGAAATTCTCAGCAAATCTTTAACGAAATGGTCCGTACTGGTGCCACGTGGTAAAGTTGGGTAATTTGACTTCAGGTTCGGCACCTTACTATTGTATATTATTTGTCAGATCATGTATAGCGAATATCTGCTTAAATCGTACGAGTAGATAGTCTCATCCTATCAGTCAATCCTTCTAAAACCAAGGGTGTTCCTTTATTGTCACAGAAGGCGAGTTTTCTAAACAGTCTGACAGCCCAGATCTGCTTAAGGTTTTTTTCAGCACGTTTATCATTCCATTGACAGCACAATCCGTACAACGAGAGATCGTTCAGTTCGATTTATATAGAGTATGCCAATGCTTCTGCAAACTTTTTCTTAATAGAGCACTTTATTTTTATTTACCACTTTGATGTGTTGTGTTTAAGAAACGGATCCTCTTATATAGAGATTTTAACAGAGCTACAGGTGTTAGAAAGTAGCCTGGATCTCCAAATCGATATTGTGCGAAACTCCCGAACCAATGCCAACACCACAAAACCAACAAAAGTACTTGCCAATGCATATGGCATCAACATAACTTTGTTATCGGTCTCAGTTCAGTGTTGATCTGGTTGATACCAAGGCCACAACTTGCGGCCCAGGTGTTCAACTTGTCTAGAGCAGCTTCTATGATTTCACTTACCATGGAGAAAATCTTTCCTGGCACTAGTATCACCACGTCATCCGCATACGCGACCACTTTGATCCCTTCTTTGTCTACTTTTGCAAGCATTTTGTTCAATTAACATTAGCCAAAGTAGAGGAGAACTAGCCCTACCCTGTGGCGTTCCTTTATGGCTGAATTTCATTAAGTTACTGTTTAGTACTGTTGCCTGAATAATTCTTGTTCTGAGCGTAGAGACTATCCTTTGACTAATAAACTCCTCTATGCTCAGCTCGATCAAAAATTTGTGAATGGCGTCATTGTGTCAATGCTTCCTCTATATCTAGGAAGGAGGCTAGGGTATATTCTTTTTTTTGGGTTGTTTGCGCTTCCTCGTGGAAAGCCGTTTTAGTGGATCTTCCCTTGACGCAGTCGTACTGCGATTTGGATAGCGATCATTCTTCTAGGTACAAAGAAGTTTGAACTAACTGGCATAAAATTCTTCGAAAACTCGTATCCGCGTTTACCTACCGCGTATAACGAACGCATCTTCAAGTATAGGGTACGTAGTTCAGTATTAAAATGAAGATTGACGCAGGCCAAGATATTGTTAGATCTTACGTTCTTTGTAACACAATGTGTAATATCCCGACAGCCTGTTGATAGCGCAGGGAAATTTTTGCCTCAAAAATAATTGAGTTGATATTGCTGTGGGATGGAAATTGTACTTGCCAAGACCTCCGGTTATCTGCCTGACATCAGACAGATCTCAGAGATTACGTTTTTGAGTTTTGGCCTAAAGGCTTGGTGGTCTCGGCGTCGAAACTCATATCATAGATAATCAATCTGTGTTCTGCGAGTGACTATAGATCGAAAACTCTTAAGATTTTGACCCTAAAGTGGACATAGTTTGTTTTGAGTGTAATATCTAGCACCTTTTCCCACCCCTTAAAGTTTCCGTACTATAAGAGACAATGGTTGGGAACGTCCCTTATTACAGACAGATAGGTTTCTGGTTAAAAAATATTGTATGCCTCGCAGTGGCATCGCAGCACATCAGATAGTTGCCCTTCTTTGTTATAGTGGCTGTAAGTTACTCCACTTCCACTGCCACAATTTGGAATCCTTAAAACAGGTATACCATTGGTCCTTCGAGCCGGAAACTTTCGAAACATCATAACAAGCCATACCGGGATGAGAAATTCGGTATGAAATAGGGATGGCTTCTATCAGCCTATTAGGAGGTTACCTGCATCATTTTAAAAATGTTTGGGACACCTTGAATTGGAGCTTTACCTCAGAAAAAAATTGCCCTCAACTTCTTCCAACAGCCTTGGGTAAGACACGGTAAAATGGTGGGACAACACCCGAAGCTACTTGTTTGGTAAGTCCTAATGTTCATGAATAAAGAAAGTTGTAATAAATTTACAATTGGTCCGTTTAAGTCATTCAAAAATTAGAGTGTCCCTGGACCTTGAGTCTCTGACTTAGTAAACTTACCAGATGCCAACCTTAGATACCATAATTGCCTGATTCCCTTAAAAAAAGTTCTCTTCGAACCGACTTCATGCATCAATGCCCTATTTTAGGGAAAAAGTTTCAATCAAAATATCAACCCAGGTAAAGCAGTGAAATTAAGTGCTCCTGGTAACCGCTAAAGATCTGATGTGGTATACTTATAGTCACCAATAGCTGTCTGGTGTTGATATATTAGGTCCTCGTCATAAAGTCCTGAAGGGGACAGAGAGGTCATCAAGTGCCAACCGAGTCAAGTTGCTTGCCATATATACGTGCAGTAACATCAGCTTTGAGATTGGCATAGCAGATGTCATTATCAGTAAACCCATTGATAATGACAACACAACAGCATCTGCAACTCTAGTACCGAAAAGGTACTACTGCTACCCTTAAGCACTTTCCAAAAGCCTCAGAAAGTGACTTACTGCAATTTATAAGAAAAATTAAAAAGTTTTAATCTAATCGGATTCCGGCACAAAACACCCTAAAAGCCATCTTTACGGTGTGAGCTACATCGTAAACATACGTCCTAAAATTGCGAGGCTACGTGAAAAGTTACACCGCTCCTTTTTCGATGGAAGTACTATGTTAACAGCATCACATCTAGAAGATAGTGGCCACATCACGCTAAAAGATGTGTTTTACCCGACTACCGCAACAAATTCGCTGATTTGTTGAAAAACTGTTGACAAACAAACGCGAAAGAGGAAGTAGCTTCGACTTTAGAAACAAAGAAAGCATCTTAAGGTGCTTTTAATCAACGACACAGAGAGAAACAACGATATCAATATACTCCATGACCAGGACCAGCCGCACAGCCACAAGTAAGGTAATTAACACGCGCCAATGTTTTATGGATTTTGGAAACAAAAGCTCAGATACTTAGTTATGTAACTGTAAGTCATAAGTAGACAAGTGTTGTTTGTACTCGAATTTATTATTTAAACAGCAGTTACCAGTTTAGTCTGTGTGTTTTCAGTTTATTTAAACTCTGGATCACGGTAAAACTATTCCCCAACAATATTGTTGATTAATTTCGTTAATTTTACATGTTAAAACCAAGCCAATTCCATAGGTACTCACAGACAAACCCTCATTAGTAAATAGGGGTAAACAAATCTTCACACAACCTTACCAAACCTGTTGGTTGTGACTTGTTTTTATATGACCGCTGAAAATGTCACATCTATCAGGAACCCGTTGCACAAATCAAGAAAACCTAATTTAAAGTACTTCTGAGCCCAATCACAAGGATCAAAGACCGATGTGTCATTGGAAAGGCGTGCTCCACATTTCTCAAAACAAAACCAGTTCGGCAACCTTTCACGTTCAAAATGTACATAAGCACGTCAAATCCTTCGTAACCTTTTGCACAACAACTTCAGATAGACGCTCAACTCGTACTCTACCAATCGTATATTTGTGTATCTACTAATCCTAAATCATAGTGCGACAAGATACGGGGACATTGTCGGCTTGCTGCTCGTAATTGCGTTCGAACATAAGCAATGCAATGTTTCCTCTCTACCTAGTAATAGGCTCCACAACTCGTTCGGTTCAACTAGTCAGTACTACTACTAAAGTGATCATGGATCACAACGGTTGCCAGCAGAATCGGATGCAATTAGAGAGATTTATTGCTTAAGTGATTTATGTTGTAGAAACTAAGATACTTAATGTATCTAACCGTATAGAGGTATATGTCAGATTACGCGGAACTTACATAGTATGTGGGCCCAGTATAGTGGCAAGGAAAGGTGAAATTGAATGCTTCCTCCTAATCTAACGTCAAATTGGGTTCTAGTCGATGTTTCCTCCCTCAATGGGTACATGACAATAATTGGATAATAAACGGATCCCATTCGGTTAATCTTGATCGGTTAGCGATGAGCATGAGTAGGTAAGGTATTCCTATAAGTAGATATCCACGTCAATAATGACCACAAAGGTGAAAAACCAAAGCCAATGTTCGATAATCGGGGCGCACAATACACATTTACCTTGATAGCTAGAGGCGGTTGTATGTTATCGCCAACTTATTGGTATCCAACAAATAACATAAATTCTCATAAGATTACATCGGCTTAAGCAATAGTGGCCTTCACAATGGTCCACTAGGCTTTGACCGCTTTAGATCATGTTGCCATGCGTGCAATTCACCTCGTCTCAGGTACGATCGGAACGATAATGAAGCTTCACAGGGCGCCCTTTCTTTCAGCTGAGCCTGTACTTATCTCAAGTGCGATGCGATTGTTTGCAACTCTATCGTGTTACACCTTCAGGGGTGAGAAGGTTTTCTTCGTTTTTTGTTTTTTTTTTTTACTGCACTTTTTGTACTATCTTGTTGATTTCGATTTTTTATTAGCACGTACGAGTAAATGGTCGATGGATAACCTTGAACATTAGCTGCTTAAAATAAGAAGAAAAGAATTCATACTGGTGATACTGTAATACGATAGAGACAGCAAGAACAAATAAATCTCGACATATGAGTAAATTAACTTAGAAAAAATAATAAATATGTGCACGTAACGATGCATGTGTCTAAAAATGGAATTTCGAATCTGTTCATTCACCTTTACTGTAAGGATGGCGGCGACTACAAGCAACATAGCAATACTCTTGTAGGTATGATTTATCGTTTGTCGAAAACAAATTTATCTTCGTTAACACAATTCCTCTTGTGTTAAGTTTAGTACGTACTCGTACTCGTATGTTTGTCTTTTATGCTTTTCAGCACAATAACTTTTTGTTTTGAAAAAATGTCAAATACCGCGTAAATATTGAAACAAGACATTGCTAACACCAGCATAACGCAAGGACCTAGTTACAGGTTCATGACAACCACAGCGGCGTGGTGTCATGCAATAATAGTGAAAAAGACAACTCTAACCATCAGCTAGGTATAGCATTATGACAATAAAATGAACTTGAGATTAGCTCTGACAAGCATAGGAAACTAGTGCTTCATTTTAAAATGTCAAACATACGAGTACCATATTTAGAGAAGCTCCAAAGTGGAAAGCAATTCGACCTTAAACGAGTTTGATGCGCTGTCTTACTCAATACAAAGAATTGTGTTCCTGTATCCTCCATTCTACGATTTCAGTATACACAATTGTAGACAGACAACACCCGAAGGACGGTGTGTTGAGATCCTCTTTGGAGAAAATAACTTGACACAGCTTGTAAATGAGCCCATACGGATATAAGACGTTGATAGTCATACCACCA
Source organism: Volucella inanis (assembly GCA_907269105.1). Lineage (NCBI taxonomy): Eukaryota > Metazoa > Arthropoda > Insecta > Diptera > Syrphidae > Volucella > Volucella inanis. The sequence goes on along the minus strand of OU026157.1, from coordinate 127,463,717 downwards.
ACAATATGGACGTGTTTTCAAATTCTCACCCTGATAAATACACCATTGATGTGCTTTCCCCTTTAGGCTCGTCAGACCATTGTGTTATATCAGATAGTTTCTCATCCTCCCAACGCTCATTTGCAAAGACATTCCAGCTGTCAGCTCTTCGGACAAGGCCAATCTGCTTGCTGCACACTTTGCGGCAAGTTCAACATTCCCAGCACTCGTGTAGTAGCAAGAGTTCTTAAAGATCTTATCATTCAGAAGGTATATCTCCCTTGGTCTGAAGAGGCACATATTCTTTCTCGCTGGCAAAACCAATGCGTAAGCTTTTTCATCAATCCTACTCTGTAGGACTCTTTCCGAGCGGATGAAATACAGCATTTATCCAGCCCGTCCCTTAAAAAGGCAAATTTTTTTCTTTCTCTTCCTACAGACCCATTGCGTTTATGTCCCTTTTTCCAATGCCATGGAAGCGCTAATAAACCGTCAGCTCAATGACCGGCAATACGATTTTCATAGCAACAGGTCCACAGGTGATTTGATGACATGTCTCACCGAAAAGTGAAGCCAAAGCGTACATTAATCTAGGGAAAGCAAGATAGTTGCAATTGATATTTCTAAGGAATTTGGCATCCGTCTCTTTTGTCGAAAATGCGTGCCTTTGCGATCGATGATTAGAAATTACCTTTCCTAACGTTCAATTCAGTTCAAGCTGGTGTGCCCCAGGGCTCCGTTTTGTTTCCGAAACTCTTTTTAAATTTCATAAACGATCCCTTGTCTGCTATTTCTTGTCCAATATATTCCTTTGCTCACGACAATACTCTCTGCTTTTCATATTCGTTCCCTGACTCACATCCGTGCTTTTCGGCTGTACAACAGCTGATGAAATTCTGATACTAACAGCATAACTAATTTGCTAACCATTAACAGGGTAGAATTTAATGCTTCCAAAACGCAATGTAATCTACTGTCGTTAAAGCGAAATTTAGTCACCCAGCCCTTGTCCATGAATGTGTGTCAATGTCAACTTACGTTGGAATGACCACATATTCGGTTTCGTCAAAAATGTTCCGAAATGTTTAGGATGTACGAAATACTTTACCCCCTCTGATCTGGCCTTAATATATTAGGAATTTATCCGCCCGAAATTGGAGTACAATGCCAACATCTGGTCTGGTGCGCCCTAAACATCTCTGCACATCTAAGATTTAAGACCGTGCAATAAAACTCGCTATAAATGCCCATCAGTATACCCTCAAGCTCACTTTCGGACGTGCTCTAAAATATCGTGATTCGTTGCTAAGCCGCACAACTCGCTTATGGAATGCCCTGCCTAGCTATTTATTTCCCAGTCATTATAATCTTTGAACATTTAAAACCAACGTTCATCGGCACCTCTCCTTCCATCCTCCCTGGTTTGCTTCCACCCGTACTGTGTACAAGCATTTTAAGGTTACTCAAATGAGCGCGTGCAAATTATAAAAAAAAGTTAACTGAATTGATGGAACAGCAATCTTCCCGCTCTGCAAATTTTATACAAGAAAACGTCTGTGATACAAACAATATTTTGAAGACATCGACAGATGTCTTTTTATCGATCCTTAAAATTTTTGAATTTTGTAACAAAAACTTTTCCAAGTGAGAACAATATATTTATATTGGAACTGAATGAGGTAAGCCAGCGGAAACATGGTCAATACCATCCAGATTTACCACTTTGCAGTAAGCTTGCGCTTAATAAACATATTCTTCTGAGATTGATCCGACAATTGCGTATATTGGATGCTAAACAGAGCTTGAATTCATCAAATTTTCTAAAAATTATATACCAGGTTTTGTGAACCTCTTCTGTGCTATAGAAGCAGAAGTAATATCCATGGAAATACAACTTGTAAACAATTCTGCAGACCGCCCGTATCTTGGTGGAACGCAGACCTGCAGCGTCTTCATAACGAAACCAGAAAACTTCTAAACAGGTAATTTTAGACTTATTTTGAGAAAGACTAAAGATAAAAGCAAGACTAAAAAGATCGAAACTGTCGGTGAAACCAGTAGGCTGGTCAAAGCTTTTAAAAGTTGGTGATCAACCAGGGTGGAATCATTCAGAAAATCTGAATATCTGAGTTGAAATCGGAGACTCTCTGTCTCATGTTTGAGGCTCATTTCTTAAGTAACCTAATCAGGACCAACTCACAACCAGCTCCTATTAACGAAGCTGCTAGTCAGCTGAATAGTACAACAGGAGACCAGTAAACATGCTGTTAGTTTCCACAAAGGCTTAGATCTGCTGCAGATAACTCAGCCTGGCACTGGCATAACATACATACTGAAATCCTTTCGAACAGTGAGAGTAGCCTTTATACCGAAAATGGGAAAAGATCGGCAAGAGCTTCACATCTATAAATTTGACTTCCTCCATGTTGAAAAGCATGAAGAGAATAGTCGGGATCCATGTACGCAAAACTACCTTGCGAATGCATCCTCTGTCTGCGATGCAACACTCCTATCAACGCGAAAAATCCTGTGAGAGTGCGCTTCAGAATTTGGAAGTCAGAATTGAAGGCGCACCGACAAGAAGGAATACGCCTTTGGCATTTTCATCAATGTTGATGGTGCTTTCGACAACGTAAGTTTTGACGGCATGTGTAAATTGGCCAGATAACATTGTGTAGACGATTCATCAGTTTTGTAGATAAGAGCAATGCTGGTGAATAGGGCACTGATTGCGGATGCTGACGGGGTCAATAGCGGGGTAAACGGAGGTGACATTTTATCTCCACTGCAATGGTGCATTTTGTTCGAATCATTGCTCAACGCGTTTAATAGTTCTTACATATATGCAAAAGCATACGTGGATTATGAAGCTCCTAGCACAACAGCCCTAGACGTGATCGACGATTGGTGCACTAGAAATGAGCTTTCAGTCTCTAGTCCAGTCCAAGCATTTGGATGTTATCCTGGATAAAAAACTTCTATGAACTAAACATATTACGTCGAATGCCTTGAAAATCGCTGCCGGCCTTCCGGCACTGCAAAGGAGCTGTCGGCAAGACATGTTACCGAAAAGGGTCCTCTGGATCTACACGGCTCTGATAAAGACAATTATATCCACTGCGTTGGTTGCCTGATGGAATAGGCTCTCACGAAAATATGTCATTGCTGTATTCACCAGAATCCAAGAAACGATCTGTCTCAGCTGCATGGGGGCTTTCCCTAGTACGCCTGGCTCCGTTTTAGACGCATTAATGAATCTCCATCCCTTGATATTTACTCGTATATCATGGGTTGCACTCTCAAAGTCATCTTACGTTTAAAACAAAGTGGTCTTTAGTACAATACGCAACGGGGCTCTGGTGGATATGCCGTCTGATTCAATGATACCAGAACTCGAAATCGGAGTACGAAATCGGCCAGAATCTTAGCCAGGAAATGAATACAGTCGGATCTTCATCGACTCCAAAACCAATATAGAATGCGGCGGTAGTGGACGACAACGTTAGATTTCACTCCTCGTTAGAAAAGGTATACGCAATCCTGATTTGCATCTATTATAGATCAGATCGTTCTTAGTCAAGTTACGATTTCCTTACGACTTACAAGTTGGTTCCAGAATATAAAGCATCACTATACGCAGTCAGAAAGCTGAATTTACTGTGTCTTGTCTAGGAGACTTGCCAGACAAAGATCAGAGGAGAGTTTTTCAGGACTGGAACCTACGTTGGGTTTGCTTGCGTCCTCGGTTAAAGCTTTCATTGACAGTTGGATTTCATATAAGCACAGCTGCTATTGGCTTAACACCCCAGGTTTCCGGCAGACCAAACGAATGCTTTCCAACGTTTGTATGAAGTCAGCAACCTTACTGGCGTAGTCATGGGGAACTGCACTTTTGTTGAGCCCTTATGTGATGACGACACCGCGGAGCACTATCTCCGTGAATGTCCAGCTTACGCTGTTTTGGGTTTGCCATCCACAAATTGGTGACTTCCTATCATTTCTCCTGGGAACTAAATAACCGATGCTCTAAACCTCTCTTTGGTTCTAAAACAGACTTGGGGACATCTCCGTTACGGCTATGTTGAATCTATATGAAGCGACAGATGACATAAAATGTTGGCTGGAGTGCAGCTTTAAAAATCAAAATGGGGCGTTTCTTGGTTCTGATATTATGCCATAGGGAATTCAAAGCTAATACACCCCTCTTTTGCTTCGATGACATCGTTAGAGAACGTTTTTCTGCTTCGAATGAGTCAAAAAATATTCAAAATAAATTTGTCGTTAAGCATACTTCAGGCAATTTTATACCTATAACCGATAGTTTGTTTAAATTGGGACCTATGTATGAATATGTGTATATATTAGCCAATTAGCTCTAAATAATTGCTGTGCAGAGCTATGCGGTGAATTGATTTGTTTTGGTCATTTCTGAATGGGAATAAGTCAAAAGCACAATGAGAACGTCAATATGAAATTCTTGGGGTATCATGGTTTCTCGAAAGCCTTGACAAGATGAAAATCACATTGATTGGAGGTAATTTAATATTTTGATATGGTTTTTACTATACGAGTAGGTACGCCATAGTGTTTCGAGGTCAGTGTCAATCAAATCGATTTTAAAATAACTGCAAATTAAAAATAGGAGCAGTAATAATCAAATCTATTCGATAGGTCTAAATAGGACCCCTAAAAGTAACCCTAGGTCTGATTTTTAATACTATATTCCAAGCGAGATAATATGCATGGAGAACTATGTAAGGCCAAGGCTCTGGTATTATACTTTAAGGGTCGTCGACCTTATAAGTAGAAGTAATAGAAGGAATAGAATTCATCAAATTCTTATCTTTTAGAATCGTGTTATTCCGATTCGCATTTTGGCTAGTGTGTAACTAGTTTCAGTTTGCCTGCAGTCATTTTCTTGACTCCTTTGATAAATTGGTACTGCTTTCATGAACTTGTTGCACAATTAAATTTAAACAAGCTTAAAAGTATTAAATTTTAGGAGCTGTGGTGCCTGTTTACATTGGCGTGAACATGAGAGTCCTACCCATGAACATTGTGTTCATATTCTCATGGGGACGAAAGACTTTTTTACAAGCGGAACACTTGAATCGGACTATTTTTAACGTCATGCTGAAAAGGCTACATTTTTGCTACGTAGACGTAGAAGCCGATAGACAGACCCACTTTACTGTAAACGGTGGTATTAAAGGTTCTACTAGGTAGATTGGACTGAAAATTGGTTACCCGATATCGAATGGGCGAATATAAACAAAGTCTTTCTTATAAATGGTTTCTCGTAGTACTGCACCCTATATTCTTACCCTATCAGTCTTGATTTCGTCCTTATTTCTTCCTCACTTTTTGTATATTCTAACCCGAGATGTGTTTTCAGGCTAAGGAGACTACCCGATAGGAGAGACAACAACACACAAGGGACAAGAACTGACAACTTGATTTAAGACTCTTGTATATAACTATGCTGGTTTGCTTAATAACGGAACGTTCGCCTAACCTGCGGTTGTCGATTCATCAAGATACTAGGAGGGTGAACCAGTGGCTGATGGACCAATAGCTCCCCGCACCCTTCTAGGATCTTGAAGAGCCGAGAGCAAAAAATTAAGATGGGTGAAGGTCGAAAGAAAAAGACAAGAGTAGGACTGGTAGTAACTTTTATTGCAACAACCTAAGGCATAATATCTGATAAAAGCAAGTCCAAAAGGTTTTCCAGAGACTTTGTTATTGTAGAGATATAGTTTCTAATAATATGGATTGATTATATCGTAGAATGTATCCGTAGATATGTCCCTTAGACTAAAAACCTGATGATTTCCTTGCGTAAGCTGAATTTTTTATTGATGAGCCATCTTTTAAGGTTTGGGAAGAGATAATAGTCCGAGGGAGCCAAATCAGGCGAATACGGTGGATGCGACAGCAATTGGAGCCGTAAGTCATTGACTTTAGCCATGGTTGCGATGCTCTTGTGCGCCGGATCATTGTCTTGCAAAAACAAAATTTTTTTTCGCTTCATGTGAAGCCGTTTTGCAGCGATTTCGGCCTTCAATCGCTCCAATAATGTACAGTAATATTCGCTGTTGATGGTTTTTCCTTTTTCGAGGTAGTCCACGAAGAGTATGCCATGACAATCCAAGAAAACCGACGCCATAACCTTTCCGACCTATCGAGTCTCTCTCGGCTGCTTCAGAGCACTCGTGCCGGCTTCAGTCCATTGCCGGGCACTCATTCTGTTCTCTGTTTTCAACAGTTACCGATCGACGCCAAAAATCCGCCCGATTCTGCATCAGCAAGTCCAAACACTCTTTCAAAGTGCTTTCGCGTTCGTGTTTTTGGTCAGGAGTGAGTATGCGCGGCACCCAGCGGCAGGATAACTTTTTCATATGCAGAATATCGTCCAAAATATGGCGTGTGTGCTCAGTACTAATCTTACACTTTCCGGTCAGCCAACACCATTTCACGCATTTTTTTGACATTGTCCTCTGTAACCGCATCGGAGGGCCTGCCGCTGCGGACTTTAACGGTAGTGAAGTTGCGGTCACCACGAAACTCTCGAAACCAATATTTAATGATCTGACGGAGCATTAGCCCCATAATATTTATCCAACTTTTCTTTTATTTCCTTCGCCGTTTTGCCTGTCAAAAAATAATGTTTTATGAGAGAACGAAAATCGTTTTTGTCCATACTCAACATGATGCCAAGCACGTCAAGTATCGCACTGAAATTTGGCATGTCTGCCTAAATATGAACGGTCTTCAAGGCACCATAACCTTTTTTGCATTTTGCAGTAGCAGCGCATTCTGGCGGTCAAAGAGGTTACTTTTCACCCCACCTAGTATGTTTGGAGAAGCTCCTATCTGAAGTATTTCCTTCCATAGGTTTTTCCAATAGGGACTTGACAGCTTTGAATTTAATTTGTGAACGCACTTTTTCACTAATCATCAAACTGTCACTGTCGATTTATTCAGTAAACTCAACATTTTAATCATTGTAGAGTACACTAACGAGCTACGTTCTCCGATTGGGTTCTGGAGAAGATGCGCCAAGATGATGAATTTCATCGCAAAATGATAACGATCGTCACGTTACTGTCAATGGTCAGCGTTATCGCGCCATGTTCACCGATTATTTTTGTCCCTAATTGGAAGATATGGACTTGGACGACATGCGGTTTCAACAGGATGGTGCCACAAGCCACACAGCATATGCTACAATCGATTTATTGAAGAGTAAGTATGGTGAGCGTCTTATCTCAAGACATGGGCCAGTCGATTGGTTGCCTCGTTCGTGAGATTTAACGCCGCTTGACTATTTTCTTTGGGGCTACGTTAAGTCATTGGTTTATGCCAAAATGCTGACGACGTTGGAAGAGCTCAGAGCCAACATTGAACGCGAAATAGCGGCCGTTTCGGCCGAAATGTGTGGCCGAGTCGTTGAAAATTGGGTCCAATGAATCGCCCGCTGCAAACGTGCCCGCGGTGGTCATATGAACGGAGTCGAGTTCCATTCATAAATGTTTTGATTCTACTTCAAGCCAATAATAAAGTCTTTGAAATATCTCAAATGGTTTGCCTTTATTTTAAAAGAAAAAAGTGTCAAGTCGTTATTAGAAAACCCTATATTTTCAAACACTAAAAAGTTGCTAACTTGTTTTCTTACCTATCCTCTGTGCAATTGGATTTTTAGTGATGTGATTTGCGAGTGATGCATTTTCAAAAGTTGCTTTTATAGACTTTCTGGCGTTTTTCTATTCTTGCATCAGTCATATTCCAAGAGCCCTTGGAGCCATTGCATTCGACCTCATATTTGACTTATTTCATGATAAGTCTGCCGCCATTTCCATCATTTTTATCATTGAAGAGAGCAGCAAGATGCTTACCGTAGAGAACACTACTTACAGATTGACTTAGCTTACTTACCACATCCCCTTAACAATTGGTTCACTTCTATTTCAGCCATAGATTTCTGATTTCAGCTGATGGGTAAAGTATTCCTCAGATTGACAGAGAGAAGATGTGAGGATGACATAATAAGACCTTCGTTTAAATTTAAATGGTTCAAAGGATTAAAGGATATCTATTTATTTATTTTATTTATTAAGCTTATTGCAAGCATACATACTTAAAAACTAACATTTACACTTAAAAAACTAGAGGTTGAGAGCGGGTAAAGAAAGTTACGTGAGGCATAGGTGGAAATAAGAATATTCTTGAGAGAGAGTTTGCTGAGATGAAGCTCGAAGAGAGGCGGAATATCGTTAACTTCACGAAACATCCTAGACATTGGCTCCAGATGTCTGTAATTCGTTCTGTGAAGATAGAGCCGGAAAAGTGGCATAGAGCTAAGATTGCGTGGATTGGTGTTAAAAGAAATAAGTTGAAGTAAGTATTGACAATCGATATTACCAACTAAAATTTGATGAATAAAGACAACTTTTCGGCGTATAGAAAGGGGTTGTAAATTTATAAGTTTCAGCCGGTCAGTGTAAGGTGGTAAGTTTTGGTTATCATCCCAGGAAAGACCGCGTAAAGCAAACAGTAAAAACCTGCGTTGAATAGCTTCTATCCGGAGGATGTGAGTTCTGTAGTAGAGTGACCAAACTTGGCTAGCATATACAAGAAGAGGCCTAACAATGTTTATGTAAAATAATTTGGTAACATAAGGATTGGAAAACTCCTTAGATAAGCGCTTGATGAAGGCAAGGGCAAAGTTGGCTTATACTATCAATGTGAGAACGGAAATTGAGTTCCTTACCGAAGATAACACCTAAATAACGCAACTCATTCACTAAGGGAACAGGCAGATTAAAAATTAGTTAGCAACGAGGTGAAGTAGAGGGCGTTTACGGGTACAAGTTATAGCCTGACACTCATTGACGTTAAGCTTTAGAAAGTTCTTCTGACACTAAGTACAAAATGTGTCTAAATCTTGCTGCTGTCTGAGGAAGTTGATATATATCTAAATATTTTCATCTGCGTAAACAGATATATATGAATGTTTAATGTTACAAGCAACATCATTAATGGTCAGAATAAATAATAAGGGACCAAGGTGGCTGTCTTGAGGGAGACCAGAGAAGTCTTTAATTGGGTCAGAAACTATGGACCTAAATAGAACATAGTAAAGTCGTTCGTTTAAATAGGATTGAACCCAAGTTAATCCTGAAAGAGCCTTTAATTTTAGAAGGATTTATCATGAGAAATTCTATCAAAGTCTTTGCTGAAATCGGTGGCAATCACATCAACTTTATTTCCAGACTTCAGTGCACATAAAGTGCTTGATACGAATTTCGTTAAGTTGGTGGTCGTAGATCTGCCTTTGAAAAATCCATGCTGGGTTAGGGAAACCATAGATTTACAATGGAAAAGTATTAGGTAATAGATAATGGTCTCAAAATGCTTTGGAATGAAATACAGCTTAGCAATTGGTCGATAGTTGGAAATATCGTCTTTTCGACCTTTTTTATGTAGGGGGATAATAAACGACCATTTCCAGGTTGAGGGAATTAATCTCTGGGTGATAGAAAGATGAACGCTGTAAGCGTTTGGGCTAGGTGCATTTCAAATTTCTTTAAAAATATAGGGGCCAGCAGAATAATCATCTTTGTGGTTTATTATATTATCTCTAACTAGCTCTAAAGTTATAGACATCGATTCCTGTTTAAATAGGAAAAATAAGAGTGGTCTAGTTCTCGGGAATGGATGGCGAACGTTTGGCAAAAAAAAAATTGCAAAGAGATTTGCAATAATTTTGGGATAGGCCAAGATGATGGATAGTTAACCGATTTAATTTTAGTTTTGATAAACTGAAAGAATCATTTGGGGTCGGAAATGAGTGTGTGGATTAAATAGTTATAATAGAGAGTTTGGTAAAGTACAGAGAAATTTGATTGGGCAGACTGGTAGTAGAAAAAATCGGAGTCGGAACGCGATTTTAAGTATGTATAACAGAGGTTGTTTCTCCTGTTACAAAGAGATTGCAGCTCTTTATTGAACCAGGGTGGTGACGATGAGGGATTACTTTTGGGTTAAAAAGGTACAGATTGGGAGAGACATTTTAAAATTTCGGTATAAAAGGATGTAAGGGCATCATTAACCGTAAGGTTAGGGTTATCATAGAGAAAGTTAAAATTGACCATACTGAAAAGATTGTTCAGTTTGGTGTAGTTAACCTTATGAAAATAGAGAATATTCATAGGAAACAGAATCAAACCCATTGTTATATGAAAGCATAAGAGAAAGGGGAGAGTGGTAACTATCCAACTTAGCAAGCAGATGATTACTGTCTAAAACGACGCAGTTATTTGTATCAGTGTATCGAGGCGTAACCCTCACCCACAGAAAAACTTCCAACTGCTTCAGCGTTACGGTGCAACTTCTACAAAAGGTAACAATTAAGAGTAGCTTAGTACCATTTTGGAGCATAGAGCGTAAATATTTTAAACTCTCATTGGTGAGAAAATTTTCATAAGATTCAGTTCGTGAAAATTTTGGCGAGAAATTCCCAGCTAAAACGATTTAATTGCTGCGCTCAAGTTATTCAAAGTGTTATCACTTGATGGCTGTGCCGCAAAACTATTGAAACTATCGCAATCAATATGTGACTAGCTCCCGTAATACTTGAAAAGATGCCGGGCAATCTGATTGCACTAATACCCTGCTGATCATCGTTTGAGAGTGTAACGAGAGAGGTTATAAGGCTTATATTGCGATTATAACTCGAAAGGGTAAGGAAACAAGGATGTCTCTTACCATTTCTGGCCAGATTGACTAAATTTTTAACGAGGATGACCAGATAAGAACAATAGGAAAAAAAATTTTAATAACACAACAAAGGTGTGAGATATAAAATTGATTTTGACTTTATTTTGAAGCTACGTTCATGCCATTATGTGTAGAATACCACATCATTCAAATGGCCGCCCCAGTTTTGCTGATAGTGCTGATCGTGTCAAATGTTAGCCTCGAGCTCGTTAAAAGTGGTTTTCTTGTTAGCGTAGACTAAGGATTTGTTGTAGTCTCAGAGAAAATAATCAAACCATTGACAGAAATGGTATATTATTTCCTTCCTCATTTCGAAAGAAATAAGATCCGATGATGCCATCATGCCATAAACCTCACCAAACAGTCAATCCTTGTAGATTGCATTCGCTCAAATAACAGAAATTTAGCGTGTAGACATAACCACTAAAATGGGCCAAAATCCGCATTTCCGGTCAACATTTTCAGCGCTCGATTGGCGAACTTACGGCGTTAGCTATGATTGTCCGGCTTTAATTTTTGTGTCAGCACCATCTTGTATGGATGTAGGCACAAATCCAACAGCAAAATTAGCCTGGTTAACTCTATATTTATGCCTCTAATCGCGACCGAGTCGACATTTCTGGATCTTCTTCGATACTGGCCACTGCGGCAGCACTAATCTCTGTCTGGTTGATGTCTTAAAATCCAAAAGAGCTGTGACTCGCTCGATGTGGCTGAGCCAGTGTAGTCGACGTGTTTTAGCTTTTTGGACTATATCCACATCTTGATATAGCTCATAGAGTTTCCGCTTGTATATTCTCCTGCATCAGCCCTTATCTCGATAGCGTTCAGTATCTGCTCTAATTTCCTGCTTTTTGTCCAGCACTCGCTTCCATAGAGTAAAACTGGCAGGATCAATATTTTGTAGGAGCCTACATTTTGTCTTCCGAGTTAGGAGTTTTGAATTCATTTGTTTTGGCAAACCAATGTAGCAACGGTTTCCTAGGATAAATCTTCACTGAACCTTCATTCCGAAACTTAACCACTTCGAAATAAGTGTTGTGATGTTTTGTCCTAGGCGCTGGACAGATGCTTTTTTGTTTGTTGACAGCATATGCCTGGTTTTATCTTTATTCAAGTGCAATTCGTTTCACCTACTCTTCGATTGCAGTAAAACCCTCCCTTTTCGTTTCGAATAATTAGACTTTCCTGCCCTTCCTTGACGCATTTCTGAACTTTAGGTTTGAGGGATAACATTTCGGAAACCAACCGGTTTTTAATCATATCCTGGTGCTGTTTAGACTAACTTAAACCGAACTACAGCAGTGAAAAATTATGATCTAATCTAATTTGATATCCAACATTTAGGGCGAATGCTGCACCACCTGTTCCTTTTTCATTCGCTGCCACGATGCCAAATTGTATTATATAGATCCATTTCGGTTCGCAGCCCTATAGATAGATAAATGGAAGCAACAAAATAATCCAAAAATGGACCAAAATTGAAAAAAAGCTTCGACAAAGAGTCATTTTACACAAAGATCAAAGCAGGTTAGTGGAAAATCTTATTAATCTGAAAACCCCCATACAACAAAGAAACCTTTACTCCATAATTGTTCACTTGTCTGTCTTCCACCAATTTTATGCATTTTCAGATAGCAAAAGTGTCATCACGAAAATGTAATAATTTTTATTAAATCACCAGTTAACACGGTCAGTTTTTTTTATGAACTGTACACAAATACCAAAGGCACCTCTAAATGTATAGATACAAAGATATAATTCTTTCCCCATAAAATACAAAATGCAGCACTCTACTTGACAACCTAACAACACATCAATGAAGTAGACAATTTTACGTTTATCGAATTAGGTCAAGTTGCTCCATAAAACCAGTGTCGAGCTCTGCTTCGTCGACGATGCTCCAGATAAGTACAATAAATATATGCTCACATCTTGCCATCTTATCAACTTCACATAAAATCGGTAATACATTTATATTTCTGTTATAGTCAGCTCTGAGCTGGCTATTGTAGATTGAATGTGTAAAGGTTAGTTCTTATTACGAAATCAAAATACACTTATAGTAAGTCACGTTAAAAAAAAAAAAAAAAAAACTGAGCACTTTCCCTGCTCTTTGTTGTAATCTTTTTTATGCGTCTGTCCCAGTTATTAGATTTTTTTTTTTTTTTTCATAGAACGAGAACTAGCGTTCGTTTACAAAAAAAGAACCTAATACTGTTCATTTGGAGATATGGGGTTCTTTGGAACAATTAAAAGACCAATAACCTTCTTTCTAATTTGGTTTTCAAAATAGTTTTTGTTTGGTTTGCTTGATAAGATTTAAAATAAATTTAATTGTAATAGATGATATAAAATAAATATAACAGACTATAGTACAGTATCGCGGTATTTTATTTTTGACAATTACTTTAATTTTGTTTCCTTTTTTTTACGAATAGAGTTAGTCAAAAAAATAAATCGGACACTTACCCTTTTCTCCTATATATAACAAAATACAACAGCAACAAAAACTCAATCAATTAATGTTAATATATTTTGTGATAGGCTCGCTATCAATATTCGAATCCATTTGCACATACTCCATTAAATTTCATCTGAAAACAAAAATCCGATACTTGATTATGTAACTAGACAAACACATCAAAAGTTATTAAAGTTAAACAACAAAAAATAAATTCATACCTAGAAGCTGGACATCTGCTCATTTGAGGTGAACATTCAACCCATTTGGCATTGATTCGGCCAATTTCTCGCAATAAGAAGCTGGAATTTTGTCCCATTCGAATTTTAAAGCGGACTTAGACTCTTGCTTGAAATGGCCCCACACGTGTTCTAAAAGGTGGGCCAACAACTAGTGTGGAAGTTTTTATTAAATTAAACACATCCTTGTTGTGAAATCAATGTTGAGTTTTATTATTTAATAAAATTCCGTCTAGGGCAACACCACAGCGTTTATGTGACCACCATCCGGAGGTCAAAATTGTCAATGACTTTTTGTAGAATAAAGGGGGCCAATGGCTGCAATTTCAGTTTGAATATTACGTTTGAGATCCTCAATTGTGACTGGGTTATTGGTAATGATCTTACTCTTCAAATAACCTCACCGGAAAAAGTCCAGAGGTATTAAATCGCATGACATTGGAGGCCAATTATCTTCTCCTTTAAACGAAATAATGCGATCTTCAAATTTCGTGCGCAATAAATTGACTAATTGATAGCTTTTGTGAGCGGTAGAACCATTTTGTTGAATCCAAAGATCGTCCAGACCAAATTCATTCAATTTTGGAAACAAATTGTCGGTCAACATGTTATGGTAACGTTCTCCATTCAATGTAACTGCCGCCAACCCATAAGCCGCACCATACAGTGACTTTTTTTTTAGGATGCATTGATCTTTCGTGAATCTCGTATGGGTTTTTTGGTCCCCAGAAACGACAATTTTGTTTATATATTGTACTATACGTACCCTTCATCAGAAAAGATCAAATTCGATGACAAATTGTCCTAACGATCCTACATCGAGTTAATAAATCAGCGACGTCGTCGATGGATTTTATAGGCGTGAAAATGAAAATGAATTCGGCTTAAAGTGCCATAAGTGAAGCCCAATCGTTGACTTCGGCAACGAATTGAGGTACCTGGCTGGTTTTGAACACTTTCGCTCTCAGTGCTGATATCTTGGCGTGTATGTGCTGGTCGAGCAAGCTAATATGGAGCTTGACCCGATACTGAACCAGTTTCTACAAAACGCTTCACCATTGCATGAATTTCGAATTAACCAGGGCGATTATGCTAACCGAAAAATTCACGAATTATACGAAATATTAAAATAATAAGATTGAATAACAAAAATGCGTTGTTGAATTAAATTGCCAAAGATGACATGATATCTGTCAAAAAGATCAACTACATTGAATTCATTATAAGACAGGAATTGACAGCCAAAATCCACACAATCTGTTGGCTCAACCTTTATAATATTTAAATCTGGTGATTGTGGAGAGGTTTCGAGCACATTTCGACAGTTTTGCTGTTTGGTTGTCCTGGTTAATTAATATATATCGCTGATTCTCAATTTTTGAGCACTTTTTGACAGGGAATTTACGTTGCATTGTTTGATTTCCTTGTTGAAACCAGTAACCTTCCAATTAATATATTTTACATATCTGTTGGCAGACATAATGAGCTAACATCCACTGATATCGGCGGCAGAGAGTATGAAATGGGCCTCATCTGCCATCAAAATCAAGTTCAATGTCAACCATTCAAGCGAGTATTTGGCCGTATTCCAAACAAAGTGGACGGTCTGTCGGAAATATTCTTTGAGTCAATTGCACTTTATATAGAAAGAAATGCGTCATAAGTTGGTTTCACTAACGACGGTAACACTCTCTCTTACCGCTTCAATTAATTCATTGGAACATCTTGGGCGTTGATGGACGATATGTCAACGATCTCCCACTGTCCCCCGACATAAAAAATGGGGCACTTTGTATAATTAAGCCGCCACCATATTTCACAGTTGGTCGTAAATTCTTTTCTTTGAGCTCTTCGCTTGGCTTACTCCATTTATATGTTTGTCCATCAGACCGAAATAAATTGAATTCACTTTCATCTAAGAACAAAACACACTTTTAAAACGAAAAATCTTTGCGTTGATGATGTCTAACAAGGTCCTGTCTTTTTGTACGATTCTTCTTGCAGACTCTTCCATGGAAATTATTTTTTTCTCAAAACGATTCTAACTGTATGTGGATTAACATCTCTTTGTAAAGAATTCTTTACCCCATGCAGTTAACTTAAGTGCGCTTAATTGCGGATTCCTTTTAACTTGCTTTACAATCCAACGCTTATCCGCCACAGTAAATTTCTTCAGTTTTCCAGATTTAGGTAAATTTTCAATGGTCTTCTTTGTTTTACATCTTTTTATAATATCGCCTACTGTAGAGTGGCTACTTTGACCATTTTTGTAATACCGCGCACAGATTTTCCATCTTCAAATTTTTTTATTACAACTTCTCGCACTTTAAGCGTTGTGTAACCACGTGGTCTACCCATCTTCAGGTAAAACTGTTAAAACAGGGCAACAGTTGGTGTCCGATTTCTTTTTTGACCAACTTTATGTGTTACTTTGTGAGAATACGATTTAAATACATTAATATTGTTACTATTCAAATGTCCTCCACTAATTCGGCCGATATTCCAGCAATTTTACGTCGAATATTTCCATCCATGTCGTCTAAAAGCTTCCGGCTTGTTGGAATAAATCATAGTCTTACTGTAGCCCTAAAGAAAATAATTTTTATCATCTTTCTGATTATAAGACTTTCGCTGAACTAAAATTTGCCTGTTGAAACCAGATATACTGCAAGCCTTGCTGTAACAATTTATCACATCAGCAGGCTCCATTGACTATAAGTGACTAGCCGGTACTATGACACCTCTGGCATGAAAACCACAGCAAAAGTAAATCTGTTTCTCATAATATGGCTGCTGATGGAACACATTCAGCTGTTCCATTGATCAAAATTTTTTTTATTGTCAATAGCAAAACCATTTAACCAAAAATGTGCCTCGTCGTTGACGATGAGTTTTCAGTGAAAGTCTGTATCTTCTTCCATCTTCAAAAGGGCCCATTTATTAAAAGTTTGACCACATGGACTACATGGATAACTCACAACAAGTTTAATACATTGCAAGAACGTTCGGAAGATGCCCAGCTCTCAAAAACGTCGGGGAATCGATTGATTGCGGTCTTGACTTACCGACTTGCGACAGTGTGCGTATAAAAAAAACCCGTAGCTGTTGTGTGTAAAAGTACATCGGAAGACCAGAAATCGACATTTCGGTATCGATCGCAACAGTTTGGCCCTCATCCGTTCCGTTCACTATGTGGAAAATTGTGCGAAAAGGTCCGGGCATACCTATGCATACTCACGGTTTGCATACCCATAAAAGCGCTCTGTTTAGTATGAACTTCGGTGGCCAATTCAATTATGGTATTGGGTATCATTATCTAAATTATTAGATGCAACTTAATGTATTTCCGAATTGATTTTTCACGATTTAACAACTTACGGGTATACAAAGGCTGTTTGATGAGTACCCGGATTGGTAAATAGGTGGCACTACTGAACCAAAATGAGTGTACAATCTTTAAGCCCTCTTGTGACAATCCGTTTAGTTTTGCTTCGACACCCATTTCAAAACATCTTGTTAGTGTTTTTCGCGATCATGGAAAAAGAGCAGTATTGGTACGTGATCCGATTCTGATTTTTAAGTGGCAGAACCTGCAAAGAAATTAAGCCAATTCTCGATGGTATATATTGATCTATTTACCTTCCCATACAACCATTGGAACCGCGTCCAGGTGCTCCAAAAATGGATATCACAAAGAAAACCGTGGACGAAATCCATGATCTCGTATTGACTGACCGCCGAGTGAAATTTTGCGAGTTGGGTAAGATAGCAGGCATCTCAACTGAACGTGTTAGCCATATCCTGCACGAGGTTTTGGGCATGAGAGAGCTGTCCACGCGATGGGTTCCGCATCTGCTCACACCGGAGAACAAGCGAAATCATGAGACTAATTCAAAGATGTGCTTAGCCCCGTTTTATCGAAATTAGAAGTTTCTGCGTCGTCTCGTGACCGTCGATGAGACAGGGATTCGTTGACAGACATCAGAGACCAAAGAATAAAGGAAACAACGAATAAATGAACGTTCTCCAAAGAAGGCGAAGACCATGCCTTTGGGCGGAAAGGTGAAGGCCACCTTCTTTGGGATGAGACAGGGATTCGGAGAAGAAAAAAACAATCGCAGGAGCGATTGTGAACGCACCGGTTCACACTTCTGCAGTCGCCACGGCCAAATTGGTCGAATTGCACTATGAATTGCTCCCAAATCCTACATTTTCTCCGGATTTGACTCCCTGCGACTTTTCTTTATTCCCAAAACTTAAAAGATCGCTCGCCGGAAAGAAAAACGAATCGAAAGAGGAAGTTATCGCCGCCGCGAAGGATTAAGTGAGGCCAACAAAAGTCGTACCGTACGGATGTGTTAAAAAAGTTGCAATGGGGATTACATTGAAAAATAAATTGTCAAAATTTAAAAAGGTTGCGCTGCCCAGTTATTCATCAAACAGCTCTCGTATGCCTTACTTAACATTAAAAAAAAAATCACAAGTTCAGTGAAGTTCAGATAATCGTTTGGTGGAAGGTCGACAAGGTGGTTCATATCCTAAGAGTTGGTGGACGGTTGGAGGCATCTAAAAATTGTATGTTTTATTGCACTTACGAGTACTCCATTGTGTAAATCATGACTCATAGGACGCGCCGACAAAATGCACGTTAATGCGCCGATCGCATGTAGGCTGTGGGCTCTGACAACGATCAGCTTGTTTTCAACAAAATTTATTCGAGTAATTTCCTCACACCATAATGTATAATTAAAATGATGTTAAAACTCACTAAACTGATTACTTGACTGTATCGCCGGATGTTATTATTTTGCATTTATAAGTACGAGTATGACCGGAGCTGCGGCATAATATATAAAAAATCGAACATCAATGGAATTAGTGTGTGAGAAATATGTGCTCGTACATCCACTGATAGCAAAATATATAACTTAGCTGTTCACTTTATTTTTTTCTTTTAATAAAAGTGCCTAAACTTCTGACGCAATTTACGAGTATTTTTATTTATACAGTGTGACTACAAATAATGTTATCTGCAAAAGCTCATCGTACAACAAGCTAGAATGTGGTAATTTATTTATTTATTTATTTATTTTGTGTGAAATCACACAGTCTGTGTATCATGTGAGCATCAATGTGAGATATAAGGGCGGTGTCAGATAAAATTGTTGAGTTATCGCATAAAGTATGCCTGAAATACGATAACGTAAATGGTTATTTGCTTTAACCATGTAACACTGGAATATCAGTTTAATTTCTATGTATCTTTTGCCATTGAACTTTTCAAATAGTATAATTAAAAAAAAAAATAAAAAAAAAAAACATTAACACATGTTCTCCACTTAAGTTTGTGGCGCAAACAACACCTTTTCAAATGGGTAAGGCCTTGACACCTATAAATTGAAAGGTGCAAAGGTTTGTAAGTTGTTCAGCAATGTAATGAATACTTTGGCTTCCCCTTAGGCACTTGAACTATACATGAAAAACTATCTTAAGAAAGAGATTTTTCGGAATTTTTTTCCCATGCAGATACCACTGATTTCATTACTATTGCCCCTCTAAGATTTGCCCCTTTATCATTATTTTTTCCAAGTTTTACTTTTAATACTTAGAATGCAATTTAAACTGAAATGAATTAGGGCTGCCGAGGTTGATGGTTTATCAGCTCGATGCAGTCAAAAATGTCTTAGCACCTAAGTAGCGCATAGAAAAATGAAGGGAAATGTAAGTTTATCAGCACCTCAAATATATAGAGCGCCTAGATCTTTTTGCTTAAGCCTATCGTTTGTAGCCTTTACTTAAACATAAAACAGGATAAAATGACCAGAAAAGACAAAAGAAACAGATTGGTTAAGATATTCTTACTATCGAGGGAATTTAAAGTTGATACCTCTCTCAATTCTAAAACTGTAAACGACAGAGTAGAGAGAAATAAGATCTGTGTCGAATTTTCACATCCCTGCTAAGCTAACCCGTCTATCCGGAAAGACAAAAGATGATGCAGGATCCATGTCACCGACAACTAAGAAACTAAGCCGTAAGACTTTTTTCACCTCGGTCTTGGAATATTGGGAAGAGTTATGGACTTCATTGAAAACTGGTGAAAATATGGTTTGGTATTTCGACAGGAGAGATACGTATATATACGTATATGAACAGAGCAGAGTCCTATTAGAAGATCCATCCGAATCCTTTGAAAAAGGTATTCGTCAAACCCTTTACAACACCGCATACGTACGGATGACGAGCGGGCAACCACTTCTTCGCTTGTCCTCTTTAAAGTCAATTCGCCGAAGAGAGCAATAGCCCGATTAACGAATATTCTCGATATTCTGAGTGGTTTTAGCAACTCGAAAATTTGGCCAGCACTTTTTCTCGACTCGATACTCTTTAACGCTCCAGCTGTCAATGCCATCCAGTTGTCAGAATATTCAGTAAGCTTTGCCATTTCATCATTCATCGTTTTACGCTAGATGAATGTGCGAAAATTATTAAAAAAATGTATCGAATCCGTCTCAGTTGTAAATACGCAACGTGAATTTCGTCGTGAGGTCGGTCATCATCATGGCTTCAGTATGCAGGCAATTTGTCGCACCGTGGAAAAGTTTGAACGTGAATACACTCTCTTGTATCTTAAGCTACCAACCAGATAGAGATTGGTGAGAAATCAAGACAATACAGCCGTCGTAGCGACCAGTATTGGAGAAGACCCAGAAATGTCAATTCGGCGCCGATCAGCCGAATTGGGTATCGCCATAGAGTCAACCCGCCTTATTTTGTGATCGGATTGAGGCTTGCATTCGTATAAGATTGTTCTGATACAAGAATTGAAGTAGGAAGAACTTAGACAACGTCGTGAGTTCGCTAATTGGGCGCTGGAAAAGTTGGCCGAAGATCTGGACTTTGGCCAAAAAATCATCTTCTCGGAAGAAGTCCATTTTTGGCTCAGGAGCCTTGTCAACAAACAAAATTGCCATTACTGGACCAAAAACAATCTACAAGTGTTCGGCCAAGCATCAAAGATTAGCTGTTTGGAGTGGTTTATGGCATGGCGGCAGGAGACACCGTTACTGTCAACGGTATCAGGTAGTAGTATTTTCTGTAGTCAGAGCTCGACAATATCAATACATCCGAGCTGTGGTTCCAATAAGACGACTCTATATGCCATACAAGCGACGCAACACTCGAAGATGTAAAGGAGAAATTTAGCGATTGGGTCATATCATGGCTCTAGGCCAATATTTGACACGCTTTTGCCAAAATAACGCCGTAATATTTGACCGAGTCATTCAAAATTGGACCGGCTGCCTAAAGCACTGCCAGCGAAGCTATTCCACACATAATAGCATGAACGTAGCTTCAAAATAAAGTCAGAATCAACTTTATATCCCACTCCGTTTAGTAAAAATCTAAGAATGTGTAGTGAGGTCGAAATATCCTGAGATATAGCTCAAACAAACCAGCAGTTTAAAGCTCACTACTATAAGACAAGGATCAGAGAACTCTCTTCATAATTCTACTTTTCACACAAGATCGCACGTACTCTACGTACCTGCATACGACCAGTTATAACCTCATGAGCTTAAATATGGTATGTAAGGAGAAGGCTTAAAAAAGAACGAGACTCATAAGCTCTGTGTATGAGATATCTTATTTCGGATGGAAAATGACGATAGTTACATGTGTAACATAATTCCAACTTAACTTTGCTCATATATCGGGTTTTTCAATAAGGACACAACAATTTTGTACAATATTGTAGAATAATTGAGATATCGGTTTGAAATTTATTTCAGTTGTAGTGCGCTTGCAAAATGTAAGAATGGCAATCGATCGCGTTCATATTATCACCGCAAGCCTGTTTGCAGGGATCGATTATTTGGAGCCAATTTTCCACCATTCTTTCAAATATATCACATGGAACGTTGGCAATTTCGCGTTCGATATTATTCCTGAGCTCTTCTAACGTTGTTGGCCTTTTAGCATTAACCAATAACTTAACGCAAACCCAAAAACGAAAATCGTATGAGTGAGGTGCCCATTCGACCGGACTATTTCTCGAGCTCACACGATTACCAAACATCATTTTCAACAGATCAGCCGTGTGGCATGTGGCAACATCTTGTTGGAACTATATATCACTGATATCAAGTCTATCCAATTCCGGCCAAAAATAGCGTTCCAACATAGCACGTTAGCAAACTCCATTGACTGCAACATGGCGATCATTTTCGTCGACGAAATGATACAGTCCAATCACACCTACGGTATGGATGTGGATCTAATGAAGCCGCATAAGCCAATGTGGGCGTACTGCTGTCAAATAACGCATATTTTGCTTACTGACAGCTTACAGACAGCCAAAAATAAGCTTCATCGCTAAACATGATTTTTCGATGAAATGCAGGTTTTTCTTGAAATTTTTGCAGAGCCCAATTGTATAAGTTTTGGGGTTTTGAATATCAAGAAGCTTCAGTTCTTGAATAATTTTGATCTTGTAAAGATATAGGCTAAGATCTTAAGACAAAATTCGCCACATTGTGAACTGAAAGATTCCCAGTTACTGTTCTTGTGAACTGATTTGCCTCATTTTGAACTGAAGCACTTACGGATGCGATATTTTGCACAGGAACATTTAATAGTGACTCGAATTTATCTGGCGGGACGATTATTATGACCGGAAATTAGAGTAAGCGCTCCTAAAGTTGCCACCACCCACTCAGAATTTCGGTAGTAATTTTCAATAATTTCCACTTCACCTTGTAAACCTTGTCTGACGTTTGAATGCCGACATCCAACTGATTCATTTAGGAACAAACCAAAGGAAAACTTGAATACTTTTCAAAAGAAAAAAGGAGAAAGTGGTGAGCACAATCTATTGGTGCATACACAAAATATACACGACTCCGATCTTCCTATTAATCAAATGCGCAAATAACACATTGTTTGCTGGCCTAGGATCATGATCATTCGCTTAGACTAATGGAAAACTCGTTCACATCACATTTAGCATTGATTTCATTTTATTTTTGACCACGTGCAACAAAAAAACTCATTACATAATGCTTACAGGCTGCAAACTCAGCTTGTAAAGCTTATAAGATACATTTACTACAAATTTTAAGAAACGCTAAGCCATCGTTATGTGCAGACAATCTTGACAATGCAACTTTATCGCAAAATGCGCACATTTTTTGTTTTCATTGTTTAAAGCGAGGTTTGTTTGTTGATATATTCGTATTTTCCACAAGGTTTACATTGAAGTCTGGTCGCGCATTGTTTTTAAATTCAAAAGAACGTGCGTTGTTGATGTCCGTAAAATGGTTTTGCAAAACACGTTTGACACTTTTTTTTTTCGTGCAGAAATAAAGAGTTGACCAACGTATACATGCATCTATATAATGAAATGTACGTATTCCAGTTAAAGAAAAGAGCTATGTACAAATGGATATTTTGCATTGGTCGCAGAATGATCGGTTTGGTAGTTTATTCATCAGAGGACCTTCATGCACTTATTTCTTTGTAGTCAGGTGTTCCTTTCATTTCCCTAAAGCGCATCCAAATAGGCTCTGGTTCCGTTTCTTAAACTTTCACCAAAGTAACAGTCTTTGATTAAACTGCTCCTTAAAAATCGGCTTTTTAAGTTTGCAGGCTTATTGTCTGAGAATTCTGTTCTTCCAGGAAAGTGCACATGAAGATATTCGTGATGTTGAAATTAAAAATTTAAAATAAACAGATATTTTTGTATGTTTATATACAAATATATTTGCATCTTAACTAATCAATGACATTTTAGTAACTTACCTATAGGGTGATTTATCGTGAGTTTTACTTTTCAATAGGCTTTTTTTTGACAGATTACGCATGACTCCTATCAAAACTGCTTTGTCATTTTTGTTCAGTATCGTCTGACAAGACTCACACCACAACAGCATCTCCAGACGTTACAGCTGTATTACGAAAAATAACGTTCTGTGGGAAAGGTTTTTCATACGATGCGCATAATTGGCCTACTTAAACCACTATTGCCAATACTATTCGCAAATTTGAGTCCCACTTTACATCAGTGGATCATACTGGACCGGTTAGACCACATCCAGAACGTAGCGAATAGACTATAGCAGCTGTAGCTGAGAGTGTACGCGAAGACCGTGACGAATCGATTCGTCGTCGTTCTCAGCAGCTTGGCTTGGCGTATTCGACAACTTGGCATATTTTACGTGGGAATTTCGGCCTAAAGCGTACAAAATTCAACCAGACGACTTGAATTTGTGTCATATTTTCAGTGAATTGGCTCTGAAAAAACTCAAAGAAAATCCGGTGTTTTATCGTAAAATTTTGTTCAGTGATGAAGCCCATTTCTGGCTCAATGGATACGTTAATATCCATATTGCCGTATTTGGGCTGATGAGCAACCCGAAGACTACCAAGAAATCCCATTACATCCATTAAAAACAACGGTATGGTGTTATTTATGGGCTTTTGGAGTAATTGGTCCATATTTCTTCTAAAATGAGGTAAATCATAAGGTTTCTGTCAATAGTAACCATTATCGCGCCATGTTAACGGACTTGGGGAGCTCTGGTTTAAACACTACGGCGTTATGAGCCATACAGCGCGTGAAATAATGGACTTGTTGAGAAATCATTTTGGTGAGCACTTAATTTCACGTTTTGCTACGATAAATTGGCCGACTAGATCATGTGATATCACATCTTTGGACTATTTGCTCTGAAGTCTCAGGTCTTCAGGAATAAGCCAGCTATGATTGACGCTTTGGAAGCCACTTATATGCGAATAGACCACTTCAGACGTAGTCGTGTCCAATATTTACATAATATCATTTCCAAGAATTAAATGCCATGAATTATTTTACATTATAAATCATACCTTACGATGAATCACCCTATATATTCAGGAAAAATATACTCGTATAATGCTTTTACATAAGTAATCTCAATTGTTAAAATATGATTGTTACTAATGTACTGTTTTTGTGTTTTTCAGGTATGTACTCGTAGTGATCTTCTGCAATTCAGATCTCAAAGTAAGCATATGCTCTTATACATGTACATATGTAGATTCATTTTTATCATAAAGAAGATATATAAGGGCAATCGTTATGGATATATGTGCCCATTAGCGTTCAAATAATTGACCTAAGTGATTTCATCGACGATGTCCTTATATTTGGTGACTTTAATCTGCCCCTGCTAAGTGGATTTCATCGTATGATCACATATTTTTTACCGCGTCAAATGCTAGTTCAACCAAGAAAAGTCTTTTCATTGATAGCATAACTGACTCAAGTCTGTGCCAAGTAAGTTTCGTCCCTAACTCTATCGGTAAGCAACTAAACCTTATTTTCATTAGTGATCCTATTAACTGTCCCGTAATCCTATCAACTGTCGACAACTTTCACCCTCCTCTTCTTTTCTCATTTTTCCATAACCCTCCATCCCAGCCCAATTCTTCAACTACCATCTCTTCTTACAACTTCCATACAACTAATTTTCGCAAAATCAATACTTATCTTAGCAAATGTTCTTTTTGTTTTACCAACCTATCCTTATCTGATGCTTTCTCCATTTTCTACAGTGATATGTTTAATTCCATTTCTCTCTACGTCACCTTTTCACGGGATAAAACATCATATATTTTCCCTCCATGATGAAATAGAAGACTTAGCTCTTTACGTAATAAAAGAAACAAATTATGGGCAGCTTTCTTCGCACCAATGACTGCCCTAACTATCTTGAAACTTATCTGCAATTCACCCAACTCTATAACTACCTCTATAAGACCAACCTTATCAACGATCCTAAAACATTTTATCAATTCGTCAACTACAAAAGAATATCAGACGGTTATTCCTCCGACTCACATATTATTGCCAACTATTTTGTTAATTTTTTGAACAGTCATTTGCAGACAACCTCTTCGTACCCGACTACATTTTCTTTTAAGCACCTTCCCAATTTCTCCATTGGCCCCTCTCTCTCTCAATCTTTTGGTCCCACCCTTATCGAAGAAAAGTTACAAAATCCCAATGATGAATTTTTATCCGGTCCAGATATATTTCTTAAAATGTTTCTCAAAAAGTGTGCCTCCGATCTTTCGCATCCACTTTCCTCCCTATTTCATCTGTCTGTCACACAAGGGGAATTCCCCCAAGTTTGGAAGACCTCTTTCATAACCCCAGTTCACAAAAAGAGATCTAAAAATGAAGTAAACAACTACCGTCCCATTGCTAAGCTTTCTCACATACCTAAAATTTTCGAAAGTTTTTTATATGAAGCTCTAAGCTTTCAGTGCAAATCACTTACATCACCGAGTCAGCATGGATTTGTAAAAGGTAGATAAACTACTACAAACTCAGTTGAATTTTTATCCTTTGCACTTTCAGCCCTAGAAAATTGTAATGAAATTGATGTTATTGCTACAGATTTCGCTAAGGCCTTTAATAAAATATCACATCAGCTGATCCTTTTCAAATAATCTTCCGTCGGTTTTAACCCCATATTGTTAAAATGGATACCTTCTTATCTGGAGAACCCCGTTTTTAGCCACTTCTGGGTCCCACAAGGCAGCCATCTTGGTCCACTCTTTTTCATTTTAACTATAAACGATCTTGAGAGGATAATCAAACACTGCTCCGTATCCATTAGCGCCGATGACATTAAGTCACTATTCTTCTTCAAGAAGACCTCGATATGTTTTTCACCTGGTGTCTAAAAACTTTCTTTGATCTTAATGCCTCCAAATGCCAATCTATGACTATGTCTCGTAAGTCCAATCAATCCCCCTCTCAACTTTATTTTCTGCATGACCAACCTGTATCCCTTGTTCAATCTCTTCGCGACCTTGGAATTTTATACGATAGAGAGTTAAACTTCCGTTCGTATATTGATGAGATAGTCCTTAAAGCTAACTCATCGCTTTTTTACAACCCTTATGTGACAAGGTCACTTTACATTACCCTTGTTCGGCCCCTCCTTAAATATGTCAGCCAAGTGTGATCCCCACTTCCAGCGCATTCATATATCCCGAGTCGAGAACATTCAACGTCGTTTTCTTCGATTTGCTTTTCGTGGTCTACCTTGGAATGACCCATTTATCTTACTTAATCTGAATACCCTTGAAAAACGCAGAGTTGTAGCTGACATTCTTTTTATTCATCCACATTCATCGGGTCCTATGGACTGCGCTTCCCTTTACAAACCACTCAAACCACCCCCTTTTTGATTTTAACCTGAGCACTTCTCATTTTAAACTTGATTTCCTCCACCATTTCCTTACTTCCTAACCCTTAATTCTTGTTAGTTTTTTAAGTCTTGGTTTTTAAGTTAGAATAAGCTTGCATTAAGCAAAATAAATGTAAGCATGTAAGCAACTCCTTGAAACAAGTTAACCACTGATTACTCCAAGATCATATTTCTCCTAGAAACAGAAGTATTCCTTCATTTTTTTTGTGGAACAACCCACTCCGGCACAGAACTAGTCTATTGCAGTTTTTGAATGTTCCCTATTAAAATTGATCAATCTTTCGTAAAAAGAAGAGTAAACGCTTCAGTGGTAAAGCACCTACCCGAGCAGCGTAAGCTGAGAAGTGTTCCACAGTTTCGTACCGTAAGCTAATAACCAATTTTGTTGTCAAACGGACGTGGGATTTACATGCGATGTCAAAAACAACAAATCCCTACAACAAACAGTCCTGCTTTGATCACAATCCATAGGTTCGAATGATAAAATGGGGTGTTCTGACGCAAGACCCCATTTCAAAAAGACGGAAATGTGCGCAGCAATTATGCACGGCTCAAAAATATTTGCCAAACCTAGGTTGCTTGATCTTAATCTTAATCTTGACCAGATGCCTCAAAGCGACGTGGACAAAAAGTACTACATTGAAAACATCGATAAAGGGCTCGTCAATACCGATAGAATAAAAGCAGCCGGTACATGTTAAGAATCTATCCGCAAACGAGGTGTTATCCAAACTGCTGCGTACTCCATTATACTCCAAACGAAACCGACCTCAAAGTTGTTCGTTCTGGTTGATGAGTGAATGCAAACGTGAAGAGGACTGTCCATACCTTGAACGAACAGGAAATTTAAGATCACTACTCCAGTCGGAATAATTCGACCCCTGATAAAATTATGAAACGCGCTGCTTAATTTGCGAAAACTTCTGTCAGATTGGTGGATTTCGTTCTGACATTAGTACCCTGACGCCAGAAAAAACCTTCAACAAGTAAGTCATGCACAGGAGAAAAGTCTCCATCAAATGAGATCATTCGCAAGCAAAACAAAACACCGTGGCCAAGACCGATCGACGATATGACATTCCAGCAATTTCGCTGGTTGCTCAGAATATAGTAATTCAAATGATTTCTTCAATCCTCAGCAAGGGAAAGTGTTCTGCCTCCTGGAATGAAGCTCCACCAGATACCGTCAAGCCTTATACCTCAGTTATCGTATCAAATGTATTCTCCGACAACAGTATTCACCGCACCTTACTCATCAATACATATGCCGTGTACTACTCCCTCTGAGATAGAACCCATAGATAGTGCTCCGCACTATCCCAGCTAAGATCCCTTATGACTGGGTTCAGTTAAAAAATAGATAAAAACACGAAATAGTTTGGAAGTTCATATTCTCGTATATTCATATCCACTTAGATCAGAAATGCGTACATCTCCACTTGAAAGACAGGCATAAGTTTAGCTTATAAGGAGTAAGATGTGTTTGTGCTTTTTCTGTTTGTTTTTGGTAATGCTAGGGAATTTAAAGTGGACATAGCAAATATTTGCGGGCTAAAGAGCAATCACTTTTCTGCGTACGTCCACGCTTCAAATACAGGTCAGCTGTTTTGGTACTTAGTGAAGCACAGATAGATCACCGCCCACACCTTTGAGATCACTCTGGTCCGAAGCTACCTTGCTACGAACTTGTGCTATCATTCTTCTCTCACCGCAATCTCGCAACTTACGTGTGTAGTAAAGTAGCTTACCAAACAACACCACAATGTAATCCGTGTTCCAATCCGGAATTCAGCTTCTTGTGGTTAAAATTCCATCTCCGTAAGCAAATTATCCACTACTGCTTTCCTTACAGAAGCCCCAAACAAGACAACAATTCGACCTTTAACGAGTTTGAAGTTTTGTCTGACTCCATACAAAGAATTGTATCCCTGTATCCTCGATCCTGCGATCTCAATATACACAATTCTGGATGGCTTCGACATTTTGGACAGACAACACTCAAAGGCCAGTTTGCTGAGATCTTCGCTGTGAAAATAACTTAAACCAGCTTGTAAACGAGGCCACACGAATACCAAACGTTGATAGTCATACCGCCAACACTCTGGGCTTGTTTTTAAATTCTCACCCTGATAAATACAAGATCAATGTGATTCCTCCTCTAGGCTCGTCGGACCACTGTGTCATATAAGCTAATTTATCGCACATCGACCACAAAGTAAGAGAAAAGATTCCTAAAAGAAGCCTATGGCAATACGAGAAAGCCAATTGAAGCGGACTTAATAGCTTCTTTAGGAATTTTATAACGACGACGACGTGGATGCCGCTGGTAATATGATCACAGACACCATTCTCTTTGGAATGAGATCCTTAATCCCTCACCGGAAGAAGGGTATTCAATCAAAAGAAAAAAGTATGGTACAACTCGAGCTATAGAAAGGCTGTTAGTGTTAGGAAAATATTTGTTCGGTTCAATAACACCAACCCCACTGAGGAAAACCGATAAAACTTGAAGCGTGTGAAATTCGAATACGACCAAAAACTGGGGTAAAGAATGCTACAATGTCCTAAAGGTAGTAACAATTTTTGGCCGTTCATCAAAAATATTAGAAGTTCCAATGCTCAATTGCAATGACAATGCAGATGTCAGCCCTTTAGACAAGGTCAATCTGATTGCTGTTAACATTGCGGCCAGCTCAACACTTTCAGATTGTGCTTTGCCCCCGCCTAAATTTGAGTACGTCGAATCTTCAATGAGACGAATCCACTTTCGCACTAGTGTACGGGTAGTAGCAAGAGTACTTGAAGATCTTAAATACACAAATCCGCTAGTCCAGATGGTATAACATATGTGCCCTTCTTCTGAAGAGATGTTCTTCTTGCTAGCAAAACCACTACGTAAGCTTTTGAATCAATCCTACTCTACTCATGAAAACGCTGATAAATCATATAGCTCATGAGATATCACGAAACATGAAAACTTCTCAACGACCGGCAGTACGTAGCAACAGGTCCACTGGTGACTCGATTGCATGTCTTACCAAAAATGGAAACAAAGTCTACACCAGTCACGCTATGAATTCTCATCAATATACTCTCAAGCCCACCTTCGACCGAACTCTGAAATATCGTTTCTAAGTCTTGCCGAGCTTTTTATTTCCTTGTCGTTATAACCTTCAAACATTTAAAACCAACGTGTACCGATATCTTTTTTTTTCCCTCCCTAACTTTGCTTCGTCCGCGCTGTGTACGCAAATCCATTAAACCCGTGCCGAATATAGAAAAAATTTGTTCGTGTAGAGAAAAAACCGATAGCGCCTTTACAGCTTTCGATATGACATTTTTAGTCCAAAGAAGTTTGTTATTCAGGATGACACCTAAATACTACACTTCGTTGGAGAAATGTATGGGATGCTTGTAAGCACTAGCTGAGTGAGACCAGGTAGCTTTTGGCTTCTTCCAACGAGATACTTAACTGAAAGCCATTTTCTTGTGCAGCAATGATCGGTCACATAAAAGATTGCGTGCGCTTTAGAGCAGACATTCGTTATCATCTGCTTATGCCTGAGTGTAGGCGTAAGAAGTTTTGAGAGTGTTGAGTATTGATTCGGCCAGCATGCTCTACTGCGATCTGCAGATGTTTCGATGGACTCGACGGGTTCCTCTGTAAGGCGCGCACAGTAGGTTTTTCGAGGATTACTCTGCTTTAACAGGGCAAGTTGGTCTTTGGTCTAATAGGAAGCACCCGACAGTATTTTCAACCCCGTAATGAACTTAACATACCTGTAGGATATATATAGGGTGATCCATCGTGAGGTTTGATTTATAATGTAAAATAAAATACATAAATTTGAAATTTAACTTAAAATTTTTATTATCAGTTAAAAGAACAATTCCCGGCAATTACTTTTAAGAAATAATATCATGCAAATGTTGACCAACACTATGTCTGAGGTGGTCCAATCGGAAGGTCCAATTCTGGGACTTGTTCGAGCACAGAGACTTGTATTTCGCGGATAACACGAGTAATGTTGGCTTCCAAAGCGTCAATCATAGCTAGCTTATTCCTAAAGATCTGAGGTTTTACATATCCCGAGAGAAAACAGTCCAAAGTTGTGATATCGCTCGATCTAGTCGGCCAATTTATCGTAGCAAAACGTGAAACTAAGTGCTCGCCAAAATGATTTCTCAACAAGTCCATTGTTTCACGCGCTATATGGCTCACCAAGAGCATGTGCTTGAATTTCAGGAAGCACATAGTCCGTTAACATGGCGCGATAACGGTTAGTATTGACGGTAACATTCTGATTTGCCTCATTTTTGAAGAAATATGGACCAATGATTCCAAAAGCCCATAAACCACTCCATACCGTTGTTTTTAATGGATGTAATGGGAGCCCTTGGTACTCCTCGGGTTACTCATCAGCCCAAATACGGCAATATGGATATTAACGTATTCATTGAACCAGAAATGGGCTTCATCACTGAACAAAATTTCACAATAAAACACCGGATTTTCATTGAGTTTTTCTAGAGCCCATTCACTGAAAATATGACGCAAATTCAAGTCGCCTGGCTTCAATTCTTGCACAAGTTGCATTTTGTACGCTTTTAAGCTGCGATCGTCACGTAAAATACGTCAAGTTGTCGAATACGCCAAGCTAAGCTGCTGAGAACAACAACGAATCGATTCGTCACGGTCTTCGCGTACACTCTCAGCTATAGCTGCGATAGTCTCTTCACTACGTGCTGGATGTGGTCTAAACAGTCGAGTATCATCCACTCAAATTTATGAATGGTATTGGCAATAGTGGTTTCAGTAGGTCGTTTATGCGCACCGTAAGTTCCTCGAATCGCACGAAAAACATTTTTCTCAGAACGCTGATTTTCGTAATACAGCTGGAAAATTTGAAGACGCTGTTGTGCCGTGAGTCTTTCCACGATGACTTGCCAAACGATATTGAACGAAAATGTCAAAGCAGTTTGATAGGAGTCATGCGTGATGTGTCAAGAAAAGCCTATTGAAAATCAAACCTCACGTTGAATCACCCTATATTTGCTGTTGATAACCAGGTCGGACAACAGCATGCTATTCTAAAAGGTATTCAGGATATTATTATCGCAGCATATGATAAGTCGCATATTCTAATGGAATCACAGTACATATACAATGGATCCGGCTATTGCTTTTGGTGATTGATTTCAAGTTAAATAGGTGAGATTATATTCACCACAAAAGTAAAAATAAAGTTATCAAATCCTTCCAATAGTTTTCATTATTCGGTTAGCAATAGTAGGAAAGGCAGGCAGCAGGTAATAAACAGATTTAATACATTCTTCGTTCCTTTAGATTCAGTAGTAGTGGTAGTAAAAGATACCGAGATGATTCGCCTGAATACTATATAAACGGCACAGTGTCCATTGATGGTTAAAAATACGGACAGGTGAAAAGAAACTTTGCAACCAAACTTCATTAAAGATACCCGTTTATTTTTATGGTCGTAAACTGCATGTTTCTAGCTACTCGTAGTGATTTTATTTACTGCTTCATTATCAAAAAGTTTTCGCATAAAGCCTTAGGGAATACTCACGAACGAAACGGAGTAGGAGATGGGTGATGTTGAAAGTGCAATTAAGTATTTTTTCGGTATTTTATTGCTTTAGATCCATGGTGCCTTTTAGCCAGCGTATGGTCACCGTATTAAGTTTAGATATCTCATTTCGATGTTTCCTACGTCATCTGACAACCATTCGTCCTATCGCTGTGGAGTCTAGATTCTTAACGGCTACCTTGTTGCCCTTAAATACATTAGTTGTCTCGTCAGCAATATGAAATCTGTTCGTTTTGGCATATAAGGCTAGCAACCCTTAGAGGGTCAAATGCTAACCGATTGTAGTACTGAGATATTTGTACTGAGATATTGTATTCCTTCTTATGGACCTCGATAATCGATCAGTTGGGTGTACAAGGGCGGTCCCAGAAGAACCTGGCCTGACCAAGACATAGCGGTAGTTGTTTGGAAATATCACTGTAAAGTGGAAAGTACGCAGTCTATAAAGCATATTTTTCAAGCGCTACGTTGTTTAGTATTTGTTTGGCAGCCATCAATAGTGAACGTTGTCAGTGAATTTGTGAAAATGGAGAAAATTGGTCATCGTTATGTGATACAATACTTTTATTGGAAAGGCCTCAGCCCAACCAAATAAAAGCTGAACTGGATTCTACTCTTGGTGAGTCTGCTCCTTCATTTACAACAGTAAAATTTTGAGTTGCTGAGTTTAAACGAGGCCGTACGAGCTGCCAAGACTCCAGATATGGTGAAGAAAATCCACACCGCTATACTGGATGATCGTCGACTGAAAATGCGCGAGCTAACAGACATTGTAGGCATTTCAAAAAGTGCGGTACATCGCCTATTATTTGAAAATTTGGGCATGAGAAAGCTGTGTGCAAGATGGGTGCCGCGTTTGCTCACACTCGAGCAAAAACAGTGTCGTGAAGATGTTTCAATTGACTGGTTAGCGAAGTTTCAAAACAACAAAGCAGAATGAAACATGGATGTAACATGGGTTCATCACTTTACACCCGAGACAAAAGAACAATCAAAGCAATGGATTCAAAAGCGAGAATCAGCTCCAAAGAAGGCGAAGACCGTTTCATCTGCAGGCAAGATAATGGCGTCAATTTTTTGGGATGCGCGTGGGATAATTTTCATTGACTATCTTAAAAAAGGAAAAAACTATCAATGGCCAGTATTATGGGAACTTATTGCAACGTTGTTGCAATAAAGAAAGTGTTGTTTCATTAAGACAATGCACCAGCTCACAAATTCGTTATTGCAATGGCCAAAATTAATGAATTAAAGTTTGAATTGCTACCTCATGCACCCTATTCGCCAAATTTAGCATCCTCGGATTATTTTCTGTTCCCAAACTTGATCAGTGGTCAAAGATTTTCCAACGATGAAGAAGTGTTGTCGGCAGTTAATGGTTATTTTGAGGAGGAAGACAGTTCTTATTATAAAAATGGTATCGAACTTTTTGAACATTGCTGGGAAAAGTGTATAGAGCTGAAAGGCGATTATGTTGAAAAATAAATAAATTTTGTTCTTTCTGAGACCGCTATCGTACAAGGACTTATTCTCGTATGTAATGTATTTTTTCGGCCATTATATCAATGGGAACCGTACCACCTAGAACACTCGCCGCTTCCTCTGAGGAATTCGCAAATTGTTCTCAAAGCGATTAGTCTACAAATTCGTGATATCATTCTCCTAGACTCTTTTACTCTAAGTTTTTGCTAATTTCAGGCTTACTGTCTCTAGCCAGCGTTTGACTCGAGAAATCGCTTCATTTTTTGTGCTTCATATATGTGCTTGACCATAGTTACGATGGCGATATATTCCACCGTAAAGAGACTAGGACGGATCCTTGTGGCACACCTTATCTTTGTAGTTTGTGATACCCTCGTCGGTGTCATAGTTTAGCTTTCTCTTCACGAAGTAGCTAGATATAATCCTGAGGATGTAGTTTGGTACATCCATTCCAGCTAAACTATTCATTATTAACGTTCAGTTTGCCGAATTGAAAACATTTCTGATGTTTATTGTGACCACTGCACAGTACTCCTTTCTTCCAAATCGCCATCGGCGGCCCTCTTGCTATTTCATTTACTGTTTGGGATTTCTGGAATCCAAACTGCTATCTTCTATTATTGTCTGTTGTAAATGACTTTTTTTATTTACAATTTTTCCTATGAAATCCAGACAACGACGGAACTCCTTGAGATTTATTTGCTTTCGAGAGAGGTACTAAACGTTATAGTTTCCAGTCATCTAGTCATGACTCCTTTTTAAGATAGCATTGAATTACTTGTGAAAAGAGGTCAGCTCTCGATGAAATTGCTGCTTTAAGGCCTCTGTAAGGATGGTATTCCATCCGAGCCTAGAGTTTCCCTGTCCCCAATCTTTCTGCATGTCTCTAAAGGGTGGGATCTCTTCGTCTGCAGTTTTTATGACTTTTCTATTTTATTTTTATTTTAATGTCATATCTCAGAGGATAGTGCCAGTTGTTAACGATATAAAATCGTCAGTCGACTTGGGGTTTTTGTTCTACAGTTCTTAGTATGATGCAAACTCCCAATTTACCTCCACCATTGGTATGTTGTAGTTTAGTACGATTAGTCCCAAATGAAATTATAACCAGTCCATGAGTCTGGAGAAGGAATATGTCTTCTGCTATGTGCTGTAGATGGAGTTAAACGTTGTGAGAGTCCACATTACTATTGTCCGCCTTACGGATCAATGCGATCTATTCACACCAATCTATCACAGGTACGTTTGTAATTTTCGGATCACAACGGTCTACCATGTCAATATCGGAGTACTGCCTGTTATAGGTCAGTGAAGGCGCAGCGCGCGTCCTACGATTACTCATTCAGTAGAAAACGAAATAATCTGAAACCCTTAGCCATCTCTGTTCTTTTATGTTTTAACTTGTATTCATGAGTCTGTAGGTCTGTGTTTGTTTGAAGTCCAGAACAAATACAGCCATGAGACTTCGGTCTAACTTCGATCTTGTCCCAGCTTTGGCTTCGGGCTTTACTATCTATCAACTACGGCAATTATATGGATTAGGAGGATCAGCTAGCCCTTTCTAAGGAAGAAGGATTCAAGTTTTACCTCCGGATCAAGGGTTAAAGTATGACGTTCATCGCTGACTTCTTAGTCTTCTCGATTAATATGAAATGTGGCTACGCGGTTTGTGACAGCGATACAAACCTTTTTGACGTATAATACTTTGGAATTCCTATTTGAAGGGTCACAAGTAGCTCGATTCTTAAATTCCTCCTCCACGTCTGGAGCCCCTTATATGTGTGAAGGTCTCTGGCATCAAAGAAAATGTTCTCCCGAGAGTTCTTTGCTTCTGTTGAACTGCGTGTTTGCTGAAATAGAGGAAAACTAATAAACGTGAGCTCAAAGAAACTAAAAGGTCATCTAAATTGCTTGTTAGTCTCAGTTTAATATTCACTTTTACAATAAATCGTTTTGTTCTTTCCGAAATTCATTTGATCACGTTCTCTTCTGTTTGTTCCTCCAAACGATTGTTCTATTCAATGGAAACTGTTCGAAGTGCAAGTATTTTCTGGCAATACAACTGAAAAGCAATATCCGAACAAAGAAAACCTGAAAACAGAACAATTTAACACCAAATTGTATGCAAATCTAAATATAGTTGGTATGGCTAGGATTAATCAAAACCAAAATACGACTATTGCTGGCGCATTCTCGAACTGTACGAAGGGCCAACGCCACCGTCCGACTTGCATGTATTTTAACATCACGACGGACAGCTAAAAATGCAAAAACGAAGAGATCAGCGCCGATCTATTTGCCAATTTTCATTGTTTAGGTGTTTCCGAGGTCATCACAAATAAAACTCAACATTTTTTCACCACAAAAGATTTTAATAGATACTTCTCACACGACTTTCTCTTTATGAAAAAAGATGTGGCGTTTCCGATTTTTTTTAGATTAGAATTAAGAAAAAACTTTTACTTCACGAGTTGCATGCTTACTTGTTTCAGCTGAAGTCGTAAAACCAACTTATGGCATGGGTTAGATGTTTGTTAAATCTCCCGGTTGCGGTGCTTAAGAAATGAGGTGTCGAGAACAGAACAAGATTCCATTTAACCATCGCATGCATTAGTCCAATGCGGGTGCCAGAGATAATCCTTTCGTTTGCCAGGAATATCTGCCAAATGGTAAGAAGAATGTGTGGGTAGTAGTACTACAGCAAAAGATTGCAGTGATGCACAGCCAGCTATTGGGTAAGGTATCCAGGTACTGTCAGTAACTACGAGTATCTTTTTATGTACAAATACTGGCACATAGTTGCACGCACAGTGCCTATAGAACTGAATTAACGCACAGAACATGAAACCATTGAACCGAAGTAGGATTCGTTGAGACTTTTTACTTCAGACTTCAGCTGGTGCAAGGTGGCGCAAAACAATGTCTAAGAGATATTGCATTCTGCAGATGATTTATTGTGATGTCAGTTTTGGTCTTGTGTGCGTGGGACGAGCCCAGGTTGTGCACTTACCCGATAAATCGTGGAAGAGACTTTGTCCGGAAAAGGATCTCTGTGCGGATGTTGCGGGTGAAGGTGAAATCAAGGGCAGGGCGTACATAAATGCACGAAAACATATAAACGCCGTAAATGGAAGAACTGGTTTCTTCATTTATTTGCTTCATTTTGAACTTCGATTCGGTTTAATTTAAAAGTTCCGTGACTATATGATTGGAGATACATTTAAGGCAACAGTTTACAAGGAACAATTTTGCTATTTGGAGGTGACTTGGTAAGAATGGTTGATGATGTTGAATAAGGCCAATTACCCACATGTAGCCCCTTA
Organism: Volucella inanis; assembly: GCA_907269105.1. NCBI lineage: Eukaryota > Metazoa > Arthropoda > Insecta > Diptera > Syrphidae > Volucella > Volucella inanis. Next base: position 127,426,580 of record OU026157.1, on the reverse strand, counting down.
ATCACTCAAGAAACCTAGAAAGTGGGAGGCTACTGGGCAAATGACTCCTCAGTTGAATTTAAATTGAAAACCTGATAGTTTTAATGCAAATCATTTATGTAATCTTCTAGAGAATCTTATAACTATATAAGGACCACTATACACAATATTTGTTTTATAGAGAGTTAGCTATGTCCAGCTATATTGGCTTATAAACGGTCACCACCTACTGTACGATAAATTGATTTCTTATGTTGCATCAACCACTAAAAAGTGGTCTGCGATTAATATTAAGGAAATACAAGTACATAAAAGGTACTGAATTTCGGCAACAGTAAAAAGAGCTATGTTATGTAGCTTGTTGATCCTCAAGACAAGGTCTGCTGTATTCAGTTAACTTTTAAGTGCATGTTTGAGGTGCTGGTTTATTGAGTCATTGGCGTTGGGTAATAGATGAGGATGACTTCAGGTAGAAAAAAGAATTGAGTTGACATTTTTATAGAAACACTAGAGTTGAGTTTGTATTCACCTTATGTGGCTCATGGAATGACCAAAGCAAACAGAAGTAAATGACAAAGCTAACCCATAAAGAATGTTAACTAGGACTAGATCCATCCATCCATCCATCCATTCTATCTTTGATTTATAAGTTTGAAGTTTTCATATTACTATTTATGTAAGTGTTAGGTTAGGTTAAATAAAACGCGGCTGGTGGAAAAACCAACCCACTTAGGCTTATTGGTCCATTGTGATGCCACATGGATCTGTAATCCTCCTACTTTTGGAACCAATTTGAGCTTATGATGAAGAATAGGAGACTTTAAATGTGTATATTCCTTAATCCATGCAGATTTTATAGAAATCGTCGAAAAGCCTTCTTGCATGCTAGCAGAGTTTAGTGATGGTACCTATGATGAAGCTAAGATGTTTCCTGTTTAAAAGATTCAGACTCTTAGAGCGATTGAGACATGTTGATCCAACAGTTCACCCAAGGTTTGTTCTTTTGTTAGCATCCAGCTTAAATATTAATTTTCACGTAGCGATTGGTTTATCGATGATACCCTTTTCCGGTAGAATAGGTAGAGTGGTTCCAATTTTGGTGCTGTGGTTCTGTGGTTCTGTGGCACAGCACCCAACATAGATGAAGGTTGAATTCCTCTGCCATCTCTCTAAGAGATTATCGGTATTCGAGGGCGGTTCTAGAATTTAATGAGACTGAGTTCAGGGACATGATAGCAGTTTGACTATCGGAAAAGATGCGGATATCCTTTGCAGATATCTCGTTTTTCTTTAGCCAGGGGTTCTTTAATCGCCAAAATTTCTACCTAGAACACGCTACAGTGAATTGGTAGACGGAAGGAGAGGCTTAGATTAAGATTATCTGAGAAAATACCGCCGCCAACTCCGTTATCAGTCTTCGACCCATCTGTCAATTCAAGTGGATTGATTTGTCATCCATGGAAGCATCTTCCTTCCAGAAAGATCTAGAGGCGAAGCTTAACATACATGAAAGTCTTTGGCAAGCCAAAGTACGGGTATAGTGTAATCGATGTTCTTTGTATATTAAGTATACGAGCGTGTACAAATAAATTATTTGTCCAGTGTGTAGTCGTTTTAAGGCAAATAACTGGATGCTGAAAATAGCGGGGGTGTCAAGTGAAACAGAATATTCAGTGCCGCGGAGGAAGTAGAACGTAGGGCTCCACTTATTCATAGACATGCTGTTCGTTGGACCCTGCTTAGTTTGTTGCTGTTGACTGCATTGTCTAGGTCCGTCTACCAAACAACCAACGTTGTTCCCAACGCCTTTTTTTGTAAAGAACTTCTTTTTTTTATAATACTGCGCGCGCACCAAGGGGATATGAATACCCTTTTACTGGCTTTTTCTCCAGGGCGCGGGCAGTGGTGTAGTAGTTTCAAACTCAGGTGTATTAGGTTTCGATATTTTTCCCAGAGGTTGTTGTCAAACTGGACGGGACGAGCTAGTACATCCTCAACCAGTGGTGATGGAGTGGACCACTCCAACATCAGTGTTATGCCTTCATGTCAGAGTTGACGCCGACGGGATTCTCATATAACTACATACAAATGCTACGAAAAGGCTTTTTCGTACCTGAGACGGTTATAGCAATTTCATCCGCATACGCAGTCACCTTGCTACCATCCGTTTCAAGGTATATCAGCAGTTCATTAACCACTTGATTCTAGAGAAGGAAAGAAAGAACACCGCCTTGCGGCGTATCTTTGCTAACACATCTTTTAGCAGAATCCCCACCCAGTTTGGATTTGATTATCCTGCTGTTAAGCATAAGACTGACCAACTCCCCATTGGAATCAATCAGGGCTGATAGTGCAGCTGTGATTGTGGATGTGTCGACGTTTTTAAAGGCGCCCTCTGTGTCTAGGAAAGCAATCATTGTGTACTCTCTGTATTATAGGGATCGTTCGATATTTCCACCGATTTTCCTTTACAGTTGAGCCGTTATCAAAAGTCTTGGATCAATTTTAGTTCGAATATGGATATCAATCAGTCGTTCTAAAGTTTTTAAAATGAAAGATGATAGACTTATATATCTGAAGTTATTTAGGAGAGAATGAAAGCTACATTAACTTATCTCCAAAGTTCCTTATGATATTCTCTAGCGTGACGACCTTTGTAGTTCGACCGATATTATACCGTAAAAAAGCTTGTCACTTGTGATCAGACCTTGAATTTTAGTCACGGTTGCAGAAGTCTTGTTTTGGTTGCTACTGGCCGTGAAAAACGAGCTACCTGCAAAATGGGTATCCCCAGTAGCAGGTTGAGTGATTCATCGTTTGAGGTTGTTGAATAGCCATCGGTTTTTTCCAAACAATCTATGCATCATAGGATTTCTAAAGAGGATTTATTTTTCTAAGCCACGATGTTATTTTGTTACAGAAAGACCTCTGGAATAGTCGCTTTGCTTTCTTCTAGTCAGTCATTTTTCTTGTGCTTTTTGCTAGATTGAGAACTTTTCTGCAAACATTTCTAAGCGGTCCCAGTGCTGATGTCCGGCAGTGCGGCTTTTTCTTACCTATAGCTTGAATAAGAAGGGCAGGAAGCAGCCATAGCCTGATTGAGTGCCAGCGTGAATATTTTGACTTTTATGTCAAACTCGTTGGTGGTATGTGACTTAATAGTGTCTCTGACAGGCCAATCAGTTTTCCGATAGCCGCGGAATGCTGGTTGGCTGGTTTTGTAGTGCCGACTTGTTTTACCCGTTTACCTTGTGATGACCTGATAACATGGTACGAGTTTAACGCGTCGTGCCGATGTCAGCTCCATTTTTGTTTCGATTGTTATTTTGTTAACAAAATATCTACTTTACTGAAGGATATATAGGGTTTTCTAATAACGACTTGACAACTTTTTTTTTAAATAAAAGTCAAACCATTTGAGATATTTCAAAAACTTTATTATTGGCTTGAAGTACAATCAAAACATTTATGAATGGAACTCGACTTCGTTCATATGGCCACCGTGGGCACGTTTGCAGCGGTCGATTCGTGGGATCCCATTTTCAACGACTTGGCCACACATTTCGGCCGAAACGGCCGCTATTTCGCGTTCAATGTAAGCTCTAATCTCTTCCAACGTCGTCGGCGTGTTGGCATAAACCAATAACATAACGTAGCCCCACAGAAAATAGTCAAGCTGCATTAAATCGCATGAACGAGGCGGCCAATCGACTGGCTCATGTCTTGAGATAACACGCGTGCGTGCTGTGTGGCTTGTGACACCATCCTGTTGAAACCACATGTCGTCGAAGTCCATATCTTCCAATTCGGCTCAAAAATAATCGGTGATCATGGCGTGATAACGCTGACCATTCACAGTAACGTGAGGATCGTTATCGTCGACAAAAAAATATGGCCCAATAACCCCGCCGGCATGCCAACCTCACCAAAAAGTTATTTTTTGTGGATGAAGTGGTGATTCATGAAGCACATGTGGGTTTTTATCCGACCAATAACGCATATTTCGCTTATTGACGAATCCATTGAGCCAAAAATGAGCTTCGTCACTGAATATGATTTTGCGATGAAATTCATTAACTTGGCGCATCTTCTCCAGAACCCAATCGGAGATCGTACGTCACTTCAATTGGTCTATCGGCTTCAAATTTTGATTCAGCTTGATTTTGTATTGGTGTAAATCAAGATCCTTACGCCATAAGCGTAATGAGAACCCGAGGAATTGACTGTTTTGGATCGTTTACTACGGGCGTCTGAATGACAGTGATATTTTCGACACTTCGACCAACCCGTTGTCTCACTGACACGGCAACATCACACAACGAATATGTAGATTCAAATTTTTGCACTAAACTTGTTATTGCCTGTCTACTAGGGCAAGAATTATGACCGAAAATTGGAGTTAACGCTCTTAAAGTTGCAGTCACCGACTCCGAATATCTGTAGAAAATTTTTATAAATTGCAGGCGTTGCTCATTAGTGTACTTTATCATGATGAAATGTTGAGTTTACTGAATAAATTGACAGTGACAGTTTGATGATTAGTGAAAAAATGCGTTCACAAATTAAATTCAAAGTTGTCAAGTCCATATTGGAAAACCCTATACATATGTAGAGTAAAAAGTAAAGTGAATTTTGAAATTTTGCGGGTTCCTTTGGTACACATGTCCCGAACATATGTTCACAGTTTCAACTATAAAGCATAATTTGTTTGTTTTTGACAGATAGAAATGTTTTGGTGTGCCTGGCGATTTTTAATTATTATAAAAAATGGAGCAACGAATTTGCATCAAATTTTGTGTAAACTTGGAACCAAGAGCTCTTAAATACTTGAAATGTTGCCAGTGCCATACGACGAGTTTGCTCTTCCATGATGGCCGAGAAGATATCAATGACGAATCTCGCTCTGGACGCCCCAGCACGTCAACAAAAATGTTTTGGAAAATTTTGGAAACTTATCATAAGAGATGTTGCTGAAGATGTTGGCATATCGGTGGATCGTGTTATGCATTTTTTTTCAGATGTCTTGGGCGTGAGACATGTGTCAGCGAAGTTTGTTTCGAAACTTCCTAATTCTGATCAGAAGAACCGTCGCATGAGCATCGCTCAATAGATTTTGAATGACGTAAATGAGAATCCTGACTTGCCCAAAAGGGTCATAACTGGTGACAAATAATGGGTACATGGTTATGACATCGAAACCAAAACCACATCGTCCCAATGAAAGTACCCAGGAGAGCCAAGAACGGAATCTCTGAAAGAGCTCAAGGCTATACCAAAAACTGTTGTTGTTGGCACAAGTGTATTATATCTGAGGGGGATTACTTTGAAGGGGACTACATTAATATTGAAAATAAATAAATATTTTTTTATAAAAAAATTAAAGTCATCCTACTTTTTGAACACACCTCGTCGATGTGCTTACGTAATTTAGAATACTCACCTGCATTAGAAAAAATATGGTCGGAGCAATAACCTATCTTATTCTGTACTTTACTGAAGGATATCTATGACTAAAAATTCTTCCTCCTTTGCCATAAAAGGACTAAGTCACACTTAGTCAATTATTTTCTTTTGCATAAAATTGTGACATTCTTATGAGGTTAACGTGTAAACCGCCAGTGTTGTGGGTTTAATTTTTATTGAATTATCATTTTGTTGTTATCTTACTTCACCGCTATCGATAATCGAGATACAAACAACATATTTCAGGAATGTTTTCAAAAAACCTAAGCCCGGAAGCTACTCGTAAATGTATGTCATTTATTTATAGTTAACCTTTCTCTCAAACCAGATGCCAGATACACAAATCTTTTTACTAGACTAAGCACTCAAAATACTCGTAAACACACCACATCTACCAGAGATGAAACCCATCCAAGGGTCGTTATCGATTCTACTTTTTTGGCGCCAGTGGAATGTCCCCCTAATAATCCAAGTGGAAGAAAAAGGAATCTCCCTTTCGAGTTTATTTTATTGTCCTTGAAAATCGTTTCGCCTAACTGTCGCCAACATCGTTATATTCGTATGGATAAACATTCCTCCACCAGTTTTGAATCAATAATGACTCACTCGACTCAGAAGCTGTACCATACCACGAGTTAGTTGAAACTGCCACTTTTTTGAAGTCAGCGCTTTTATTTGTTTACTTTTCATTCCGGATGTGAAATTGAATGTGAAATTTCTGACACAATTTTACCGTTTCTCAGGAATCTTGAGAAAGAACTCCTAACTAATGGTGTATGGAATCGGGTCAAACTCAAAGGAGTCATAAAAGTGAAAGGACTGAAGGAATAAAAAGCTGTGACCTATTTAACGGCTTCGACTTAATTGGAAAGCCATTCGAGTATTGTTCTTCTCCCATGAAAAGTTCGACTTTGTAGTTCGTGTTATGGATGTGGATGGAAGCCATGTTCGATGAAACTAACCAGCCGATGCATTTGCCATAAAAGTCTGTGTGGTTCTTTTAACTTTTTGTTTTTTTTTTTCGAAGTGAGGAAGCGCAGTGGGTGATTAAGTTAAGTGCATACATGTGATAGCCTCCGAAGGCCATAGAGTGGGTTTGGTTGGCACTTCCGTTTAATGGAGGGGGCTGTCTGTCTGGTCATAAATTATGTTGTATCGATGGTTGCTGCACCTATATAGAAAGTAATGGGTTTTTACCTAACATCGTTTTCAGTGTATTATTATTCACGGCCACAAGTGGTCACTAGTAAAGCTTTGGTAGAGAACCTTTCAGTATAAGGTTTCGACTGCAGTGCATTGTTAAGGGAGGACTCAATTATGGATGTACACATGTACTCTTACATACATGTATTTTATGAAAATGGACATCTAACGTTAACTTTCTTCATTAAAATGAATCCATTAAGGAAAGGTGTTGTGAAGTGGACGTATGACTTAAGTCATATTTCATCTATGATGTGATAAAAAATAGGCGTTGACCAAAGTAAGGCTAAATTGTTTAAATGGAAGAGAAATCCATTCTACCCGTCTGGCTCTGCGTGACACTCGTTCCTTTCAGCGATGCATAAAACTTCATACAAATGTATAAGGTTACCCGCAAAACCCTGAAGGTAGTATGGTTGAAAGAAGGAAACGGTCGTCGGAACTACACTCTTGGGCAAGGTGATGCGATCTGGAATCCTCATCAACTCTTCGAAACTTCATTAGATCTAACGACATTAATGACTTGAGTTCAGCTGTCAGATGGGGTTTTTATCTATAACTATCAAGTTTACAGTTGACATGCCCCTTTTTGAGTACTGCAACATTTTTTATCCCGGCCTGTCTTTTAAATGTAAAAGCAACAATTAAGCTGGCAATAAATCGAATTGTCAAGGCTTTTTATGCTGAGCATTCTGCAGCTGGCTTTGTGCCTTTGTACAATAAGGTGATACGTCAGATTCAGCCAACTATCGGGTCTTATCCTTCATGAATCCCACAAAATTTTTGCGACGATACTATAGAGACGATTTGACGCTTGAGTAGTAAGCAATAAGCTATTAAAAGAATTTCAGTCGGATTTAGCTATATGCTTTTTTGGTGAATTTTAGGACGGCCTTCGGTTCTGTGAATTGTATGGGATGAGAATGTCTTCGAAATTTGGAAAGGTTTTACAGAAGCCTCTACGAAGATGCCAAATCAGCTGCGCGGAAAGGTTAGGCGTTATCCGAATGTTTTAAAGCGGAGACATGAATAAGACCGGGGGTGTTCTCTGAGTTCAAACTTTTTTTCCCTCTTTATAGACGGAAATGTTTTTACACAGCGCGGACGAAGGAAATTCAGGAAGAAGAAAAAAGAAAAAGAGGTACCGATGTACTTTGTTCTTAAATGTTTGCAAGCTATAACGACAAGGAAAAAGAGTGCTCGGAAGGCATTCCATAATCTAGTTGTTTGGATTGAGGGTATACTGATGAGCATTCAGCACTGGTGGTGGAAATAGCGATAAAACAGAGTGAGACACGAGACATTACGTCGGTGTTCAAAGGTGTCAATGGCAGATGAATGTCTTATTTATTTAGGCTAGGTCAGGGAGTAATAAAAATTTCCTACCTTATTTAAGGGAACTTAAATATTTCGCAGCATTTTCGGCGACATCGAAAATGTGGTCATTCCAACTGAAATTGTCATTGACTACGACTCTCCTCGCGGGACTGCAGTTAGATATTATGATTTATTGCGGTGCTGGTAAGAAATTCTTTCGATCTTTCACAGCTCGTTTTGGACGTTTGTTATGAATGTGCGAATTTTCATCAACTTTTCTTCTGACCGCAGCGTTTGGTCAATTATTGACTGTAGGTTTGGTATGTCAGTTCGCCATCCCAGAAAGCGTATGCAATGGAATATTTCATGCTGTGTGTAAATGCTTTCGATACCCACTGTGACCAGATAGGAACTACGTAAGATGATAGTTACATTTTCCATGCGTTCGGTTTAGACGCGATCATTCTGTTGGTCCATCTGCACGTCATAGTGTTATTTCATCGTGCTTGCCATCTGGTCACTGAAGTCGCTCTCCTTTCTTCTTTGATCTTTTTGACGACTACCGCCTCTTAGTTACTGGAAGTTCTCCCATTGTAGACTCTCTGCATCTCGACCGCAAGGATGTCGATGGGAATTATCCCTCCTATCACAAAAACTTCGTTTGAAATCATTCTAAAGCCACTTAATACGCTAAGTCGATATGGAACTCAGTTTACTACTTTGGATATTAAGATTATTCAAGCACATACGGGTCGTCCCATGTTTGGCAGTATTCCGGAAAGTGGAAAGTGAAAAGTGGAAGCACCCATGTGAAGCATAAAGCTTAGTCTATTGTTACGTATTATGGTCTAATAGTTTCACTTAAGGGTAGTTCATGTGTTACACGTTTTTCCGGCTAATTATTACTACAGCTTTCGTTTAATGATCTACTAATTCTAGGCCGGCGGATGCCAGTCTTCGATGAGATTGATTGGATCGCTCGTAGCTGACTCTATCGCGCAAAATATTCTTTGCCATGTCATCAGCTAATCCGATTACTTTTACTCCTGGTGGCAATTTTAATTGCAGAGCTCCGTTGCACTTTTTCTCTTCGTCAGTTTTATATCTCAACCTTCTGTTGGTGAAGTACCTAGATATTATCTTTCGCAAGTAGTATGATGTATCCATTTTGACTAGTGACCTTCCTATAAATTACCAATTTGCTGAGTTAAAGGCATTTTTGGGGTTCTGAAATTTTTATATTCCTTTACTCCCCATCGCCATCTTTCTCCCTTTATTGCTTCGGCTGCTGTTTCGCTTTTATGGTGTCGACGGTGGATCGCGATTTTGTAAATCCAAACTGTTGATCGTTTCTTCTGGCACAGTGAGCAATCTATCATATATGATCCATTCCAGTATTGGAATTGGCACATTGGGCGATATGAAGTACCCCAAGGATTTATGTACACTTTGTTGCACAGGCGCTTGAAGCATCTTGCTTTATTTTCCTTTGCTGCAGTATTAGGTCCCTTCAAGCCAGTTGGAATGTATCTGGTCGTTCTTGAAAATTGGCTCTGCCTTTAGAACTCTTCACTCTTGTAAACCGTATGCACGGCGTACCACTTTTACTGGATACTCGTCTGGGCATTGTTGCATTACATGCTGTGGCTATAGTACGACTGAGGTGATGTGACAAATTCTCCGCGGTTTCGCTAATAAAGATGATTGACTCCGTTCCCGCTTGTTTGCAAAACTTACATTGAAGGATGCGAATGATGAGAGTGCTATCCCACACAGTTGCCCAGGCTTAAAAATCTCTGCCATAATCACTGCTTTCTCTTAGTACAAGAGCAGAGTTTATGGTAAGCTTCGTGCTGAAAATATCAAATAGAGGAAAAGTTGGAGCAATTCTTAACGCATGTTGCGATTTTTGAAATAAGTTGATGCTAGTTCAACGCAGGCCAAATGCTAATATGAAGATTTGTGTAAACCCACTGAACGGCTAAGCCTGCATTGGATGCTCCTTGACTACACATAGAGGCTTATGATCATATCAATGATCATCAGTAGATACAATAGTCAGTCAGACTATTCACTTTCACTTCGGAGCGGTTGAAAATTGAGAAGTAAATTGTCTAAAACCTGCATATCCTTACTGGGCTGAAATCGAGAAGACTACATTTATCATCATTTCATCACTCACACTTTTCTTCATCTGGTTTATAGAATGACCTGTCAGTCAACAGTTAGCACAAACTTACTCCAAACACAAGTACAGGCACACGTTTACTGTAAGCAAATGTCGCTTTCCTAGTTCCAATTTTAGGTACTGTCCGGTTGGTTAAACTTTATCATTGCATCCAGTGAAACTCCCTGACAAAATAAACTTATTTTCGAAACTACTCGTAAATATACTTCCTGGTACAGACAAGTGACAGCTTATGGATTATGGACTATGGACTATGGCCACGCGCTACGTCTTCTAACTTGGTCATCATCCCACCACACATTAAGATGCGCCGTCCGTCTCCCTATATGTTAAATTAGTTAATGGATCCGAAAATAACTCGGTTAACAAAAATTCCACAACACTGCTTGGTGTGGTTGTACAGTATAAACGAAAATACTACCCTGAGGAAAGTTCAGATACATATACACCTTAGGTTGTAGTTAATTCGGATAGTACATCAACAGGAATCATTTTGTATTGAAATTCTGTAAATAAGTCTTCTGCATAGTGGCGATCAAACCGACTGTGGTAGTGCGTATCTTTTAGTGGTTGGTCGGCGGCGGCGGTAGTATCTACTAGTGTAGAAAATGCATACGTGCAGCGTATACGAAATCTTATTTAGACAGTCGTCGAGCTAGCAGAGTTTATTGACACCTGCGTGCTAGAACGTTGTGTGAAAGTAAAATTCGTTGTCTATTCGTATCTATGTACACGTATGCAACTAAATCAACCTCACGGATCCATTAAACTGTAAGCATTGGCTTGAGTTCATAAACTATGAGTACGAATACGAGTACAAGTTCTAGTACAACTCGTAGCATGTACGGTACATGGATCGCATATTTTCTGTTCTTCGCTGCTTTTGTAATTTTATAGATACGAGTACGTGTGTTACATTGTCCAATGTCCTCACTGGCCTGCTTGGTCATGGACACTGTTCAAAAACTCCTTGTGGTTTCATTTTATGCACAGATATGCCTCAGTGTATGGATGTGGAACTCTTTGGCATGTATAAAATTAATTAAAGGTAAAATAAAAATTCCATCACGCATGCGGTCGGTCGCCCGAATGCACAGCATATGATGGTACAGAAACAGAACTCAATTTATTTTTATTGCGTTTCGGTTTCGTTTTCGTTTTAGGTTTTTTTTTTTTTTTTTTTGTATCTGCTCTCCGTATTTACAATGCGGTTAGATGACATTTTCTCCTTTAAATTGAGAAAAAATATTTGCTACTTGTGTTGCTTTTGGCATAAAACAAAAAGATTTCGATCCATCTGAGTGATTACTCACAAATGCCTTGGAACAGATTTGGATGCAGCTGTTTTACAAATTTGACTGTTTACCAAATACGAATAAAATATACATATATACATGGTCTAAGAATGGGCATAGATAACACGCTGGGCATCATATAATAAGTAAACCCAAGGTCATAACCGTTTTACTTTATTCCTTGGTAACGAAAGCTCACTACATTGAATAGTTGCACTGCTGAAGCTGGGCTTGATTAATGTATTTTAAGAAGTTCGTGTTAATTTATAGTTAATTGTTTCATTGCTATTTCAGACGAAAGACGAGAAGATGTCTGCAGCTGAGACGTACAGTTACCAGAGGAATTAAGAAGGTTTTATCTCAAGAGGACCATCAATACAACCAAAAACGAGAAGTCAGCGGATCTAAGCCGAGACGGGACGAGGTTGTCATGAAAAAACTAGGAGAACGGGCGAAAAAAAAGAAAATGCATAGTAGACACGCTTTTCCCAACTCACCCTGTCAGGCCCCTCGATACGTCTCTGGCCAACTATAAGAAATTCTGGGCTTAAAAGAAGAAGATTTGAGTCTAGCGGTGAAACCGAAAGAACATGTTCAACAGCTACCTTGATGAAGAGGTCGTAACGCTTGGCGCTGATCAGTAAAGGCAAAGCAGACCCTGATTCTCATCTGCGTACAAACCACTTCGCATGCTGAACACTGCAGGGAAGCTCCTAATGATGCCTCAAACCACGGTTCACAATGCAGCACAAAGATATATATGGCTTCAGAACAGGCCACTCTACGATCGGAGCTATCGGAAAAGTACTAAAGGCTACCCAAACTGTCCACTACTCAAAGAAGATCGTATTGTTGGCAACTCTGGACCCCCAGTGGTTTTATCGTAACGGTTTTTAGATGACGCCACTGAAGGTTACTACGATTTGACCAGTTACTAGCGGCCGGTCATAAGTCTTGTTGGCGGCAGGATCTCGGTGCGGGCTTAACTTGTTGAGGTAGATCCTTGTGGGAGCATCATGGTGACCGTGCAAAAGGTTTTAGATCGACCTCGACTCATACCAAGGGTGGAACTAAGACCCAAAGGAGCTCACAAATCGACAGTGGCAAAAGCGGTAGAACCCAGAAAGCAAAGAACTTTGGATTGCGAAGTTGTTCAAGGTAGGAAACTTGGTGAAGTAAAATACTACGTTTCAAGATCGGTCAAGAAAACACTCCCGCCTGCCAGTACGTGGACTTGCCAGGAGACGGTGCAAACCACACTCTTTTCATTTACAGGAGGTGGGTGGTTCAAAGACGGGAGTTGGAAAGCATCATCGGCGTAATTAGCCCAGGACGTGTCGACTAGACTAATTCATTCGACTATACAACAAAAAGATGATCCCATTTCCAGGATTGTCATTAAAATTACCTAACTTCACACTTAAGGCATTGATCCAGGGTTTAATCGGGAGCTCGAAGAAACATTACTTTGTAGTATCGTTTTCTTCTCCTGATGAGAAGTGTATGGGCATCAGGATGATATTGACGAACTTAGCCTTAATGCGGATTATTACATCTTGGTCGCGTACGTGTCGAAAGTTGGAGACATCCTGCCTAAAACGGCCGCTTAAAAAGAATCCTCATCCAAATAGGTTCTGTTCTGCTCTGTCCTGGATGGTGCTGGTACCTGTTTTATAGAGACTGGTACCTGCGCAAATTGTTCAGATGCACGTAGTCTGATTAAAGTCCCAATATGTCATGTGCAAACTCAATCTTGGTTTTTTTTTTTTTTTCATTTTGTATCATCGTCAGTAACGAATCAATGCTAATACTATCCTTTGCCTGGTAGTAAACCCCATGCACAATCCCCAAAATGGAGAGTCAGCTCCTCTCTTTGATAACTTGAGATATGAGTGCATTTCTATCTCAACAGTCACGAAAAATCCTTATTTTTAGAGCGTTGTTAAATATTATTTCTGCATATAACCCTCCTTGGCCCCGATCGGTGTATTTTCTTGTTTTTTTCTTTTTCTGTGCAGGAGCCTATCTTAGAACATTAAATTTGAAAGTAGCTATGCCGTATGTCTTTAGTTTTACTGTATTTGTTTCGGAGCATTCTTCAACAAACCAGTAATCTCGATATGGTGGTGGATGTACATCAGATGCAGCGTCTCTGTCCAATTTTTGACATTGTTTTCGCTGATCGCTTGCGCTTGTCGGTGGAAGTGTAATATGTCTTGTTCTACTGACTTTAGCAGTTATACGTCAAATTCCTTGATTTCACTTCTTTGGTTATTTTTGTGGCAGGGCTATTCTAGTTACAGTGGTACGAGCGAATGTTGGTTTCTCTAATAATTCGGCTATCTATCACATTGAAGAAGCACCTTGCCTCGATTGTAATATGATCAAACTACCGACAGTTTTTTCAATCAATGGACTGTCAGATCTGTTTGTGGATATTGCGGTGTAGAAACATATGCTAGCTGTGATAACGTTCTATTCACCTGAGTCAATTTCTGATAGTGGTATCTTGCATGTTGAGTTTTCAAATTATACTCCAAAGGTTTTCTTCTTTTTTAAATGGGCGTCAACACTTATACTGACCATTGCTCAGCAATCTTTAGGCCAATGTATTTTCTCTATTCCACGGGTGCGTGGACCAGACTAAAGGCAGTGAATTTTGCCCAAATGCTAAGACGTTCTAAGACGTTGACTGATTCTATTGAATTCTCTTAAATTCTTCAATTCAAGCTCATCTGCTAAGCTTCTTGAATGACACCTTATACTTGCTTTTAAGCGGGCTAAGAGTTCCATAAATTGTCCGTGATTGACCGAATGTGGATACTTTATTTTGCCCTATCAAATTTCAACGTTAAATTTAGCCAAATACTTCGAAAAAACTCAAATGAGGTACCGCTGCCTACACATCCCTAGTGATCCTGAAATTTATCCATTTGTACCGCATATTCCATGCCAAAATCGTATCAGCACTGCTACATTCTCGTATAAGCCTAAAGCTGAACCGTTTCTAGTCAGTTCGTTTTCTGTTGCATTTCCGACAATACCTTACCTGATCATAGCACTCACCAAAATTGTACTTTGTTCTTATAGGTGAGATCTTGCAGTGTGCCTCGTGCTTCAATCACTGCCTGACTGTCTGTTAGTATATAGACGGGGACACCCTTTATTCCCTTATCGAGGATGAGATTCACACTTGAATATCATGTATTTCCACACGAAATACACTGAGATTTCTTCTCACTGATTGCGATATTCTTGTATTTGGAAAAAATATAACAATACCATCTTTGATCAATCCATATGCTACTTAATGCCCTTAAAGTTTGAGGCTGCGTTTTTGTAGTTTCATGCTTATCGGCTTGAGATCACTATATTATGGTAAACTTTCTGCCGAAGAAGAGAGTCTTAGATAGGCGATCTTTCACCGCATAGATCATGTCAAACTCAGGGATTTCAGAGAAAAGATTCATTCGATCAATGTGATCTGAGTGATTAATCTTTTCTGTTTGCAGTAGTCTAACTGTGCTGAGAATTGCCATTCTTTTTATACAGGGTAGCGTTAAACCAATGAAAATGTCTTTAGCTGCTGTGATGGCGAGGCATGCAAGGCTTTGTAACCGCTACAGCTTTTGTAAGGCAGATTTCTCTCTCACTACTGGCGAGTGGGTGATAATGGGTCATATCATTATTTTGTATATCCAATAGGTGGCCTTTAGGGTTAATTCCCAGGTTTTACCATATAAACAAGGTGGTGTTGGTGTATATTTACCTGGAAGCACTTATCTGATTGTATCAAACGAATACGTGTTTGAAAGGTGACATGTCAGGCTATGTGATGCTTTTTTACTATAAAAAGGGAAAAACGCTGCATAAACATGTCGAAAAATTTGTGCGGTTAACAGTGAGAATGCTGTGAGTGAACGCCGGACCCATGAGTAGTTTGTTCGATTCCGTTCCGGAAATTTCGATGTAAAAGATGCACCTCTGCACCTTGCTCGATGAAATTCTGCAACTAATGAAGCAAGACCGACACGGAAACTGCCTGGGGATAGCAGAACCACTAAACATCAACCGTATGATAGCTTGGAATCATATAAAACGAGCAGGCTACTCAAAGAAACTCGCTGTTTGGGTGCCACATCAGTGAAACGCTGCTGAAACGTAGCGAAATGGAACCATTTTTGAAGCGATTCATTACGAGTGATGAAAAATGGATTAAATACGAGAATATCCAACTCAAGCCGTTGACCGACCACAAACGACTTCAAAGCCTGGATTGAAGGCAAACAAGGTAATGTTGAGTGTTTGGTGGAATTGGAAGGGAATTGTCTATTATGAGCTGCTAGAACGTGGCGAAATGGTCAATTCGATCCTCTACAGTGCACAACTCGACCGTTTGAATGAAGCTATCAAGAAAGAGCGACCAGAATTGGTCAACAGAAAGGGAGTTGTCTTCCATCATAAAAATGCTGGGTCATACACATCTTTGATGACCTGGAACAAATTGACGGAGCTTGGTTGGGAAGTTTTGATACATCAACCGTATAGCCCGGACCTTGCACCCTCTGATTACCATTTGTTTCGGTCTTTGCAAAGCTCTTTTGATGGTAAAAAATTGGCCGACGGCGAATTTTTGATAGTTTTTTTTTATCTAGAACCTTTCCTAGATATTTTACTTCGTTGGAGTACACAATTATTGTATCCTTAAGTGAGGTATGGTCAAGACTTAGATTTTTCTTGCGATAACTGGGGTTAATTAAGAGATTGTCTCCAACACACCAGTCGTTTACGATCCTTACAGCAGTTTGCACCTACTTACCTGAATCTTCTTGTGTATCTAAAGTGACTTATTCGGAATATCCTATTGTTTAGTTGCCCAGACTACTAAGTTTTACCAGTAGGTCGTTAATGATTAGTGACCACAAGAGCGGTGAGAGAACACCTCCTTGTGGGCAACCTCTGAAGACTTAAACAGAAACTTTAGTCTAACCGGATATAGAGATTTTCCAAGCATCGCTCTAACCCATAGGTTAGTGGAATGGTCACACCTTTTTTAGACATGTCTTCCGAAATGGATACATATTCGGTATTATCGAAGTCATCTTCGATATCTAGGAAGGTACATATGGCAATCTCTTTCTGTCGGTAGGCCTCTTTAATCTGTGTTACAAAATTTAGTAAAGCGCCTTCCGTGGTTTGCCTGCTTTGAAGAACATGTACCTCTCTTCAGGCTTCTGGAATCTTTCCCCCATTAAAGCTAGACCTAAACAAGGTTATTAGAGTAGGAAATGTATGGATTAAAACTTTTTGAATCAGTGCTGGGAAGATTCCATCTGTTACAGTGACTTATATGGTTTAATTGAGTTTATGAACCATTCAAGTTTGTCTATACTGAACATATTTCCAAATAGGCTGTTAATTTTGTTGTTGTTGGCTAAGCTTTTGACTTCAGAACTGACATACTGTATCATGTTTTTGGAAAATGAACTCTAACTAGCATTTTAAGAGTTTCCTCTCGATTGGCTGTGAAAGTATAATGCTTTTCCAATAAGGACTTGCCAATTTTGAATTTAATTTATGAACGCACTCTTTCACTAATCATCAAACTGTCACTGTCAGTTCATTAAGTAAACTCAACATTTTTATCATAGTAAAGCACACTAAAGAGCAACGTCTGCAATTTATAAAAACTTTCTACAGATATTCGGAGTCGGTGACTGCAACTTTAAGAGCGTTAACTCAAATTTTCGGTCGTAATTCTTGCCCTAGTAGACAGGCAATAACAAGTTTAGTGTAAAAACCAGTCAATTCCACGGCGTTCTCAAGAAATGGGCATCGCTCAGACCACATTAGGGCGCATTTTGCCTAAGGATCTTGGTTTACACCCATATAAGATCAAGCTGACTCAAGAATTGAAGCCGATGGACCATTTGAAGCGACGTACGATCTTCGATTGGGTTCTGGAGAAGGTGCGCCAAGATGATGAATTTCATCGCAAAATAATCTTCAGTGACGAAGCTCATTTTTGGCTTAATGGGTTCGTCAATAAGCAAAATATGCGTGATTGGTCGGGTGAAAACCCACATGTGCTTCATGAATCACCACTTCATCCACAAAAAATAACTGTTTGGTGCGGTTTGCATGCGGGCGGCGTTATTGGGCCATACTTTTTCGTCGACGATAACGATCGCCACGTTACTGTGAATGGTTAGCGCTATCGCGCCATGATAACCGATTATTTTTTACCCAAATTGGAAGATATGGACTTGGACGACATGTGGTTTCAACAGGATGGTGCCACAAGCCACACAGCACACGCTACAATCGATTTATTGAAGAGTAAGTACATTGAGTGTGTTATCTCAAGATATGGGCCAGTCGATTGGCCGCCTCGTTCGTGCGATTTAACGGCGCTTGACTATTTTCTGTGGGACTACTTTAAGTCATTGGCTTATGCCAACACGCCAACGACGTTGGAAGAGCTCAGAGCCAACATTGAAGGCGAAATAGCGGCCGATTCGGCCGAAATATGTGGCCGAGTCGTTGAAAATTGGGTCCAACGAATCGACCGCTGCAAACGTGCCCGCGGTGGCCATATGAACGAAGTCGAGTTCCATTCATAAATGTTTTGATTGTACTTCAAGCCAATAATAAAGTTTTTGAAATATCTCAAATGGTTTGCCTTTTATTTAAAAAGAAAATTGTCAAGTCGTTATAAGAAAACCCTATACCATGTCCTTTTTGTAACAGACTTAAAAAATTTTATTATATGCATTTTATTAATTAGATAATAGCTTCATTTAGTTGAATCACTGCCTCATAGATTTGAAGGCAGTGAGTCGGCTTTGATACCTAAATTTACTTTAAAAGTACTTCATTTCGTGAGTCATCTTGTTTTACTTTGTCCCACACTGCATCCTATGTTGAACCTCATCTGACGCATGCCAATCTTTGAGAAAAATATGAAGAAGGGCAGACCAGATAGTAAGGTCAAGTTTTTCCTGTTTTATAGAATTGGTAAAAGTGGTTACATAAAAGCTAAAAATAAAAAAAAAAACAACAGTATCTCACCCCTATTGTTGCTGTTGCTGCTGTCCCAGACGTTATTGAAGGCGTTGGCAATGCATCCCAGAATAAGATGCCAATTACAACAGTGGCACTGTTCGATCAACTCCTGTAAAAGTACAGAAGGAATCGTATCTATATCTCCGCGGAAATACAGTAGTTGGTGGCGCACATGAACCCTTGCAATCCATTCCCCTAAAATGGTTCGCAGGATGAGCTGCGTTTTCTGCCGCATCATCGGTACAGATACAGAAACTTTACTTTTGGGCAGCAGTTGTTTATGTATGTTAATCGGTGAGTCGTTTGATTGTTAGTTGGAAGGACCTTACGCATTCTATCTTCCTAAGCTACAGCCGTATTAGCGTTATTGGATTGTAGTCTCTTTGATAGACTGCTGGTGCTGTTGAAGGCAGCTCAAAATAATGAGCTTCAGCTTACCCAAACCTATTTAGGTCATCCCTCCACTTTATCACAATGTCTTGCATTCTTTGCAAAATTCTCTAGGTTCTGGTGTTTAGACCTGAGTTCTGTGTATCTAAAGATGCGAGGAATATGTGGTTTTGGCAATGAATTCTGCTTCACTAAAATTAGGTTTAATACGCATTTCCCTTTTAATTTTCGGAAATTTACTCCTCAGCCATTACGCAGCAGCTTTATTGGAGCAAACAAACATGACAAAGCTAGCACATCGATCGAAACATCGATATTTCCCTTCTGTATTAGAGTCTTTACTCAACACTAGATGGGTTGAGATTGAGGTCTTTCGGGACTTAACACAGCCTGACACGCCTCGATATACTGCCATAGGGAACCTTTTCGATTGTAGCATTTCCTGTTTTGACTTTCTTAACTTCCGTGTAAGTGGAGTCGTCGGATCGGGTTCGTTTAACCTATGTACTGTTACTGTCGATTTTGCTAATGGCAATCTCTAGAGCACGTTTCCTTGTTTCAAGACTTGTTTGAACCGTCTTCTCTTCGAAGATCTAAGTCTCTAAGATTTTAGTGATTACTAAATCTATGGCTACGGATGGTACACATACCTCGTCCGATAGCATATTGATTCTGTCATCGCACAAAGTGTCTGAGTCTAATTCGCTCAGAATGGACGCATTCCCTTCCTCGATTCTTATATCAGCGCCAGAGTTGGCAGCAAAACTTTCGACAGATTCTACTGCAGGGAGAACAGAGCGTCGCTAAAACTTGATACTTTTAAAGAGGCAATAGTCTCTGTGAAAAATTGTTTTAGTGGATCAATTGTGATTCCCACGAGTAATCAGGATTGGACCAGAGCTCGTTTTTCTGAAAGAAAGGTTGGGGACTTAAATGATAAATCGCCCGATATCCGCAGTTTGCTAACTAGAGACTAAGAACCCTCTTAAACAAGCTGGAATATCACGTGAGCTATAATATCATTTTCCCAAATTCAAACATGAAAAGTGTCTTTCTCTTTGGACACAATATAATCTTCCCACTTTCAATTATACTCGAGAATGTATACACTGTTTTTAGGCCAAGAAGGGGATTCATTGTCGGAGAACATTTTCAGGAAGCACACTTTCATCCTCTGGTATGGGTTAATTAGCCTACTTCACTGAATTCAAAAAATCCCATCGATAAAGTGTGAGAGATACGCGCACACGTGCATCACACACAAAGATTAATCCCGTAACACTTTTCCATAAATCAAAGCCGTCTAAAAGAAAATAGGTCACTGCATCTGTCACCCGACACATGCCTGATTCAAGCCCAGGTGGATTAAATGAGATTTCTGGAAAACCTTTTATGAAGTATGCTGGGATTCCAAATCCATCCCCAGAGAACATTCGTACTCATATATGTACGACTACATACGTGTAAAGTGCGTCAATTTAAATCCATTTGAAACAAATAATCTAATTCCCTTAACATCACTGAATGCTATAAAACTATAATCGAACTTTGCTACGTGGTGCTTCTTTCTATGCATTGAGAACTCATCCTACAAACGGCCGTTCCTATTTTTATGATGGTGCATTTCATTTTATCGCAATCAATTGGGATTCGATTTGATGAGGATGCTCTGCCGGCCGTCCTTCTTTTATCTGCCGTCAATGGTCATTTGTGTAGAAAGTAAAGACTGTGTTAATTTATGTAGGCCTAGAGTTCCCGACCAGTTGTACTCGTATCTACGTACAAAACGTTGGGTGTAACGCTGTTTTTTTTTTTTTTTTTTTTCCTTTTTAAATCGACCACTGATGGATTTAATTGAACTCGTGTCATAGATTGATGGTCCAGCTTTGAGGTTAACTTTACTCCATGCACTAATGGTGCGTGGTGCCAGCAGTTTTTGGTTTAAGATATGTAGATTTTGGATACAGCTTTGGGTTTATATTTTTCATTTGAATGGAATTTCAGCAGCAAGTACATTTAAAAATTAAGTATGCGTCAAGAAATTGTAGATTTTTAAGTACTCGCACCTTGATTGGTGCTCCTGATCTCCTGGTCTCATAATCAGTCATCAACCACATTTCCTTTAAAAGTCATAAGTCAAGTTGGTGTCTGAAAGTTACTTTTAGATTTAATCGGTTTTACTTGGAATTACATGCGCAATAGCAACAAGCACTTCAAGATGTCATTCAAAAGAACAGACTTTATCGCAGATACTTACGTAGGCAGCATTCACCTCAACTAGCACAACCGTAGACTGGATTCGAGGTGCTATTAAAGGATCAACGGAACAAAGATTAAAACAAAAACTGTTTTCACACTTTTTCTGAGACTAGGTATGTCCTTAGGGCAAAACAGCACTCTAAGTAGTGATTATAACGTCCGTGCATTTGCAATGTCTTCTAGACACATTTTTGCATTAGGAAACCGGTATTGGTAACAACTTGAAGATGTGAAATGTGAGATATATATTCTTTTGGAAGAGGTTATACAAGTACGAACTTCCATTTTTTATTTAGATTGACGCAAGCGATATTATCCGAGCACAAATCTCAACAGATACAGCCTTATAGGCAATTTTAGTGGAATTGGAGAAGATTTCAATTTTATTGGGTCGTCAAAGGATCCCAACGTTTCGTATGGGAATAGAAGATCTATATTAGATGCAGATTTGAAGGAAATTGGAACTTGTTATCTGCTGATGTATCAAAACCACTTTTCTCCTCACTTTTCTCTCCGCCTGATTTGGGCATTAATATTGTTAACTATTCTTCTTTCGATGTAATCGAATCACTAGGCGAAATCAACTTTGAAGTTTGGATCTCTTAAACCAGACCGACTCGAACGTTTAGATTCAAAAATCGGTATTGTGAAGTTCAAACAAAAACCTCCTTCAGTACTGAGCATATACAGAGTAGATTTAGGATTGTATATTATCTCCGATTCCTTCTCATCTATGCAGCTTCTGCAGAAATCATGCCTTCCTGCAGTGTCCAATGATGACACCAAGGAGCTGAGACGTTTCCTATTTACAACGCTCAAACTCTTAGAGCGATTGAGATCCAGCTTTATCCAGATCTATTTGGTCGCTAGACATGTTGATCCAATAGCCAAGATCAAAGATCCTAAGGTCTGTTAGCATTCGTTACACGTAACGAACTGTATACCGAAGATATCCTTTTCCAGTTAGTCGGCCCTACAATTCCTTGGAATGTCTCTGGGGCCCGGCAACCAACATAGGTGAAGGTTGAACCGTTCTGCCATCTCCCTAAGTGACTATTGGCAGTCAGAGGTGATTCTATAATTTAGTGAGACTGAGTGCAGGGATTTTATGGCGGCGTGACTATACGAAAAGATGTGAATATCACGTTTTTCTTCAGCCAGGAGAGCTTCTTTAATCGCTAAAATTTCCACCTGGAACACGCTACAGCGTTTTGGAAGACGGAAGGAGAGGCTTATATTAACCTTATCTGAGAAAATACTGCCATCAACCCCGCTATCATTACTTAGTACGTTAAGTATAAACCAGTTGTTATCCTCCGTTTTACTGGCAGAGAAGGGAAGTTTGTCTTGATTAGAATCCTAAAGATCCATTTAGGACATATTCTACATAATGTGGCTGCCTTTTGAAAGAGCAAGGCTTAGGTTACTTTTGCTCCAGAGAACGATTTGTTATTACTTATTGGACATTGTCACAACCTCTACCTTCACTGCCATTTTCTTACTTAGTTACTTATGTGGCGCTATAGTACAAGCCTCTCCAGTTAGTCGGGTCTGTAGGAACTGTCTTCAGTTGCGTACTTTAAGTCAATTGAGGTCCCCTTGTAAATACATTTGCACGCCACCTAAGGTAAGGTATTTATTTACTGCGTTGCTCTTCTAGATTAAATAGATTCGAAGGCTTTGCGGGCCGGGATATTGGTATCCATTCGCTCAATATGTCCTAGCCATGCCAAGCGACTGATGCACGGTTTTCTATGTAAGTCGTTGTGCTGTAAAGCTTGTATTGTATATTCCTCATTGAATCCTCTCTTCCAAATCCCGTCAACGCAAACGGGACCAAATATTTTTCGAAAGATTTTTCTCTCGAAACGACAGAAGATATTTTCATCCGCTTACGATAGGGTCTATGAATCTGCGCCAAAAATCCAGATCTTATATGGAGTCTCTTTAGTTCTTCAGATAGGGTCTTACTACTCAATTCCCTTCTGAGCCCAAAGGAACAGCAATTGGCAAGTGTGATTCTTTGTTTTATATATGCTGAGGTGTTATTGGCAGAATTCATAGCAGAGCCAAAGTAGATAAAGTCCTTCACTTCCGATTGTGACGTTCTGTTCAATTCGTTGATGTGCTGTGTGCCTTTTAGCTGACAGCATATATTTTGGCAGCCCGCTAAGTTCTCCCAATTACGGCCATATGATCGGCTTACGCTAGTAGTTGCACAGACTTTTGAAACATTGTGCCTCCAGTGTTCGCTTGTGAGTTCCGCACATGACAGAGCGTCACCTTGTCTAAAACCTTTTCTGACATTAAAGGTCTCGGTTAAGTAGTTACCGACCTTGGTTCTCAACAGTCATTCTGCACAGTCTTAAAATCGAAGAAAAGTTGGTGGGTATCGAATTGGACTTCTGAAGCTTATTCCAGGGTCTGCGAGGGAGTGTAAATATTCGGTTGATTGTGGGCTTTCCTGGTCTGAAACCGCACTAATAGGGGCCAATAAGGATGTTCACAGAAGATGGCAGAATACAGTATATTATATCGGGTATACTATATTGTATCTCAGAGTGCTGAGATCCCAATCATCACGCAAACATTATTCTGACCCTATCTGAAATATGATCTGGTGTGTGCTCACAACAAAGTGATTTCCAGTAGTTTTCAACAACTGGGTAAGCCGTCAGGCCCAGCTGACTTGTTGGCTTTTAGCTTAGGTATTGCTATTCTTACCTCGTTCTTGTCAGAATGATCTATGCTGCGGCATGTCGGACTTCTTCGCTGTTATATAGCCATTTTTAGGTAAAAAAAAGGTTTTTGGTACGATTTTAAAGATTTTGCATATGGCCTATTTCTTGATACTTATCTCATGAACATGCGGCGAAAAGATGAAGTCAACTTCCCCTGTGTGAAGAACTGATTTTGGATTAACATAGCAGTTCAAATAGGTGCAATACGTAGAGCCCAGAATGTTCAACCATATTCCTCTTAAAGCTTTTCATTTAAAAAAATACAAGATGTCTCTGAAAACAGTCGATAGGAGGGATTCTTAATCGTGAGTAAGACACCGATATCTACCTGCGCTCTACCGTCTCTTTTTCCAATTCCATTTGTTATTCAATAGACCTGATCGAATATCGAATGTTTAACTAGAAAGTCGAATTGATAATCCGGGGACAAACGTCTCTCTAGAACTACAATCTCTTTAGCAGAAGAAGAAGAATATCGAAGATCTTAGATATTTTCGCCGAGACAGGCCTATATGAATTCTTATCGTTTGCGAGTTTCGGCACCATTTTAACTTCGGCTACTTTCCATTGCCTTGGAGCATGTAAAAGCCTCAAAGAAGCATTTATAAATTGACCAACGCTTTTTGCAGAAACTCCTTCAAAATTTTGCCATTTTTTAATGGAGCTCAGCAAATATAGCAGATTCGCTTTCTTCTTGTCTCCTTGTGCCCAATCGGCGTTATCTTATTTTATTGGAGCCGAGTACATTAGGAGTCTTTTTATTGCCTTCACGGTTTTCAACAGGAAGTACTTTGAGCTCTTATCGGCGGTCAATCCTTCAAGGTAAGTGGAAGTCTCACTATTTTCAAAATCATGCAGCACAGACATAAGCTTGTTAGATAATTGGTTCCCGAGTTCTTCTATTTCTCAGCTTCGTCTTCTATTTCGAACAAAATTCGAACGGCGTTCTAAGAGGTACATTCAAAGCTATATTTTCTTTGCTGTCTGTTCTAAAGCCGTCCTAGTTCATTTTGTTATTAGTTAATTAGTGACCTAAGCAGCGATCATAGCATCCTTCTATTTACGTTTGTGAGATTTCTGAGGACCCCTTTGCGATAAAAATGCCGACGAGGTCTGGCGTATTATTGTATTTCTGTCGTTGGCTTTCCCATCGAAAAGAAGTCCACACCACGTTCCATACCGGCCTTGAACAGTAGTCTAGCTTTCGTTGTATTGCAGCTTGAGCCCCAAAAAGTGTATTTCGCGTTAAAATCCCCGCCGATGGTGGTAAATTGTACTCAAGTGAGTCAACTACCAGTCATCTATCAACCTATGGTCTAAATAGTTTACCTTTACGGAGACTTAATATAGTTTGCGTAGACTATGTTTGCATAGTCATGTTCTGTTTCTATCTTCTCAGAGTGCTTAGTGTAGTCTTTAATCTAAAAAGGTGATCTTCCTCTCGCATTTTCTGAAGGATGGTGCGGAGTAACCTCACTTCTTTAAACGGGTTTCCGAGATCAAGAATATGTCAATATGGTTTTTCGTATTACTATTTTGATAAATTTATTTCGAAGTTCGAACTCGAGCTTGCTTAGTTTATCAAACAAAAGTAGCGGCCGAACTTAATTTATGTCCATGTGACGCGACTTGAGCGAATAATTTTTCGATTTCCTTTACCGGACTCGTCATTCTGACTGTTTGAGTTGTCTTGAAGATGCCTCAGCGTTCGGTCTGAGTGAACGGGTTTCACGACAGATTTCCGCCTCTTTTGAATATTTTGGCAATTTCGAAACGTCAGTAGTTCGCTGCATGATTTCCCGTGCAATTGACGCAAACCGCTGGGATCTGCTTGTTGGTTTGCCGGCATATTTAACGCATCGTGGATCTTTTTGACAATAGTTCCGCAGTGAAACTATCTTGTTCTATCTTTCCAGTATATATTTGAGAAGGTTACATAGCATTCCGGGGGAAGGGTGAGGTTTCACCTGGATTTTTGTCTTATTTGTTACGGAAGGCTTGTCTTTATGTCTTGGTTGTAAGATTTTGGGAGACGAACCTGCCTTACGTTGATGCTAGATCTTTTCTCGAGAACCGGATTTGTTTCACAAGTAAGTTCTTTTTCGTTCATGAGATATTCTACTGGAAGGTTCGGTATTTCCTTGTATCCTACTGTTATACGAGGGTTTTTAACAGCCTCGTGGCTTAGCTCCTAGTTCGTTATTCTTTATTTCGAAGCATTTATCTTTCGCTGAGTCCTGATTAACCGATGAACCGGAGCGGAGTACCCTTGATGCTTTCGCGAAGGGATTTGATAACAATAAATGGCTCTCCCCAAAATGCATAGAGCCAACTTCCAAAGAGGGTGGATTTACCAGTAAAACTAGATTGCCTGCCAAACTTCCTTTTGGTTTCTTCATTGTATTTTGGTATGCGCTACACACTCGGCATACGGAGGGTGTACGTATTCTAGTCGCCTTTTACGACAGGCATACCTACGTTGGGTATATTCTACTACTCATACCCAAAGGGTCTTGTCATGACAAGACGGGCAGCAACGTACTATTACGCCATCAATACATATATGTAAGCACATGTCATCTTTCCATAGTGTACAGCCTTGAAAACTCAGGTGAAGTATTAGTGAATTGAAGCCTAAAAAGTATGCTGCCCTTAAGGCAAGACTAAATTGATGTTCTCCACAAGAATGACAAGATTGATGCTTGTCCCCAAAATTGTTTATCTTTCATCAACTCATCTCATCAAAATCTAAGCAAGCAAACCGCATAAACGAGTATTATTTTTGACATATCTATACTAATGAATCTGAGAACTTTCCATTTATCTTAACTCAGTAATACGAGCATACAAAATTCTAAGTATACAGCACAACCTACCTGTCTGTGAAATAGTGCAAACAAAAATCTCAAATGATTTAACATATCCATAAGAAAAGTTATACGTACTCGTATCTATTCGATTTCAAAGTGCTTGTATCCGTACTCGTATGTAAATCCACATCTGAGTGACATGTATTCGTATTGCATAAGGTTTTCGGTCCGATGCTAATGACCATTACTTGAGGTTTTTTTTGTTTCTTTCATCTCATTGAGTATGCGGGTATGTTGTATCATGGAATCTCTAATGAATGAATAAATATCGCCAAGCTTTTGGACTGAGAATCAGGGTCTTTCTTACGGATAAGTACGAGTATGTACGTACTCGTACTTGCAGGAAGATTGTGAAATTTACATTTTTGATTTACCATAGACCTACAAATAACTTTGACAAACCTGTTGAACAATATTGTAAAAGTAAACACAGTTATGATTCTATGTACGGACTCTGATTGGTAAGATGTATAAATGGGCGCTTGATTCTGGTGCTTTCAGAACGAAACTGATTGAAAATTGAAAAATTGGGAATTTGTAAATAAAGCTTTGTTCCTTCAGCTCTGACCCCTTTTCAGATTTGAAACATACATTGGTTCTATCTGGCGCTTGATGAAGGTATAGCATTGATTAAGCTGTCAATTAGCAGAAGCCTTTGGCAGATTGCTTCTCACTATTCACAAAACTGTCGAAAATAAAGAGGAAGAACACCACGTTCTGGAACTAGACTTTAACTACCAGTTGCTTCGAACTACGCACTGTAAGAAACGGATTTTGTAAATCATAGTCAACCAAAGCTCCCATTCACGCGGCAACAAACAGAGGAAATAACCTTTGACAAATTGGCCTAGCCTAGAACAACATCAACCATTTCTGATAAAGTCCATGCCTCTTCGCTGTAAGACGGACTGGGATTTTTCGGTGTTCATTTTGTTGTTAACAGCGATTAACAAGAGTTAACCATCGTTTGATACCAGCGCTGCTGTCATTGCCTAAAATGATAACGGAGACTATGTAGATAAAGTCCTTAACTACTTCAAAGTGACGTCCTACCAAGAGTGACGTCCTGTTCGTGATGTCGATGTTGGACGTCCTTTCTTGTTGACAGCATACTTGGTTTTAACGTCATGGTCTGTTAAACTCATCTTCGCAGCTTCTACTTCCTCCGACTATGTCAATATCATCGACGTATGTGAATAACTGGACGGATTTTGAAATAATGTGCCTCTTCTGTTGGCACGGGAGTTTTGCACTATTCTTTCCAGAATGATGGTAAAGAAATTGCATGACAGCAATGAGTCGCTGTGAGTTCTTTACCTACATCGATGGAACAGCGTGCATTCTTCATCGTTATCCTGCACAAAATAGATGAGCTTGGCAAGGATGCCAAAACTAGACATTGCTTCTACAGATGCTGTCATACGCGGCCTTAAAATCGATGAGCAGGTAGTGTGTATCGATTTGGAGCTCATACGGTTTTTCCAAAATCTTTCGTAATGAGAATCTTTGGTCGATGGTGAACCTTCCTGGCCAATTAGGCTGTTGACGAATGGCTTCAGGTATTTACACAAAACGACAGATAGGATCTTGTAGACAATGTTAAGAAAACTGATGCTTCTGTAGTTGGCGCAGTTAAGAGGATCTCCTTTCTTGAGGATGGGAGAAATAATGTTGAGGTTCCACTCATTGGGCATACTTTTGTCCGACCATATTTTCCAAATTAGGTGTTGTATGTTCATTACTAAGTCACTCAGGCCGTCCGTTCTAGGAGCTTTGTTGGCAGTTAGCTTCGATAAGGCTTTCTTCACTTCATCTAGGGGCTGATGGATGAAATTGTTGGTCTTCATCATCCGAAGTGATGGGTTTATTTTTCCTGACAGCGGTATTTGGTTCGTCATGGCCGTTGTACACTCTTCAGAACTAGTACTACTATGTTCCCTTGTTCGTCTCTACAGGCTTCGGTTGGGAGTTTATGTTCGTGGCATTTGTTTTTACCGTCCGAAAACCATTCCTGGAGTAGCATCTCACAACTTATTCGACTGCGCTCTTCTCGTACTCCTTCTTTTTGGTCTTGAGAAATCGATGTTTGTCTCTCCTCTTCTACTCGTAAAACTTGTGAGCAGCTCTAGCCTTCTATGGAGCGCTGCTTTGTCTGCATCTTGCTTAGCTGCATGTTGCTGCCGGCACTCGTCGTCAGAGCAGCGGTTTTATTGTCATGTCAGAGGTGACATCTGAAATGTTCGGGACATCCACAGCCGTACTTTTGCTACAACAAGGTAATGGTCCGAGTCGATGTTGGCCCCTCAAAACCTTCAGCCGTTCTGGAAGAGTGCCTTGTGTCGATCGCAACGTGCTCAATCTGGTTGCGGGTTGATTGATCAGAAGTTCTTCAAGAGCCTCTATGAATATCGAAATGCGGGAACCGCGTCCTAGCTGCGACAGATGAGGTGGTGTCGTGCAGGTTATTATTTCCGACAATACTACCAAGGATGTCTTCTCTTCTTATCTTTTCATTAAAATCACCGAGGACAGTTTTAACTGCTCGTAAGTCCTGTCTAGGAGCTCGTAAAAGCTATCTTTGGTGTCGTCGGCTTTCTCCTCTATGGGAGAATATTGGCAAATTTTTACGAGGGACTCTTTACCAAGCCGAAAACTCAAAACTTCTTGCCCAAG
This sequence comes from Volucella inanis, assembly GCA_907269105.1. NCBI lineage: Eukaryota > Metazoa > Arthropoda > Insecta > Diptera > Syrphidae > Volucella > Volucella inanis. The sequence goes on along the minus strand of OU026157.1, from coordinate 127,397,137 downwards.
TCTGACTTGAACAGCAAAGCCTTTACAGGATATCATAAGACGTCATGCTGTAGGCGACGACAAGTTGATCAATTTGTTGGTGGCGATCTTTCTTTTTCAACGCTTTTATTCGGCTTAACTGATACTCAGCTCTTCTGTGCCGCTAGTGCTAGCTAGGGCTATTATTGGCCTACGGAAGTGCCCCATTAGACCTATGGCTGATAATTGTAAGAATTTAGCTGACATGCGAGAGTAATATAAGACGGTTTCTCAGGTTGATTTAACAGAATTATTATACTCTAATTCAAATTAAGGAATCTGGCTTGTGGAGGATCTGTACTTGTGAGTCGCTGATCGTCTTAATGTTAAGAAATCTGATCGTGATTCGTGTTCCTTAATTAAAGGTTGTCAACTAAGTGTTTTTCCATATTTGATGTGTTGATTCCCTTTTCGTTGCAAGCTGGGAAACATCAAGTCAACACTTATATTTTTTGCTTCGTCACAGCGGAAATACCATTCGTAATCTCTATCTTGCATTCGCTGAACAAATTCTCAGATGATGCAGATATGAAACGTAAAATAGTTCTTACTGACAAAGCTACAGGTTTATACAGTGATCCAACAACCGTCGAAAGGTGTCACTTCCACATAACTGAATACAATACATTGCCACTCTACGTTTTTGCCTTTTAAACCTAAGAAAAAGGAAAACGGGAGAAACAATTTTTTTTAAACTGTGTTGCAGTGCCACACTGTTTTCTGCATCAACTATAAATCTCTCACGAGATCTTCACTGTCGGACTTTTTTGCGAGTAAATTACTTAAGTTCAGAGATGCATCTTGCACACCCATAATTAAGTTCCAACGACCACACGCATTCGAACTGTCAAAGTCGAAAGGAGAAGAAAAAAGTAAGATACCAAAGTATCTTACGATATTAGGAAGTGGCACAAGGTTGCCGCATATGCCATTATTAACCCGTGTGTGTTCGAATGCTCAGAAAATTAAAGTAAAATATCTGATGGATTGCATATTTAAAATTTGAAAATTTTCTGCTATTGGCATCAACGTCTATTGAACGTTAAAAATTAATGAAAATGTCAAGTTTGCGCACAAGTAGTGATACATCTGCAGCAATTTTCTTCATCGAATAAGCTCAACCGACAAGTTTGGCGGGGAATCTTGTCATACTCATGTGGCTGTGTTTGTATACTAAATTATTGTTGGTCGGATACGGATACCCTCAAACGGATACATGTGCAAACGATGACTAATTACATGAAGTATGCTTTGTATGAGTATTTGTATATACTGTGGCCTAAAGCGAAAGGAATTTAGGTCGAATTGCATGTTTCCGTGTTAAGTGGAAAATTGCGTTCGCCGATTAAAAATGCAAACAAAACGTTTCACAACACCAACAACAGACATCGGAAAATTCAGACAAAACAGTAGTAAACACAAGAATGTACAATATGTTTTCGCAGGGTGCATGTGCTTAAGTGAATACAAATCGAGACGAAACGTGCGCAGTCGCCAGCAACTACATGATGCAGTGCAGTGTGGCGTTCGATGAATAAATTAGAGTACATTATGTAGAAAGTTCTGCCTGGTATTTTGCCAGAAAATTCAATGAGACCGCAAGCAACTTTTAAAAGAAATATGAGGCAAAAAGAAATTGGCAGGAGCGACTGCCAGAAAGTGCATTAAAACACTCGACTCAATCGACCCGGCGGGCCGCTGGTACCGATGCCCATATGCATAAACATACGACTTTGATGTTCATCTCAAAACTATACAGGAGGTTAGGCAACAGTTTTATTTTTAATTTTCAATAAGAATTTATGAGTTATGAGTATGCGTCGCTGCACATGTCCTACTCAGTTATCGGGTATTTGGTAGAGGCATTGAAATTATTAAACAAAATGTTACGCCGATCATGTTTTTTACGGATACATACTAGTTTTGTGCCCAATAATTCCAGACCTTCTGCTCTACAGCTTGAAGATAAGTCATTTTGAAAGATACACCTCGGCTGTCATGACTTGCTTCATTATTTACCACTGCACTAGTTACATCTTAATGCCTCGAGAAGATTTTTGGATAACTGCCTTTTACATAAGAGTGTAAATACGTTTTAAGTGGAGAGTTTACAGAAACATCTTTCTCGCTCCTTCGGTGCCCACAGTAAAGCTGTGTCATTCTATAGGGAGAAGAAATCATCTCCCAAATTGACAAGCAACAATTGAACCATCTTCCCAATTACATTTGGTTTTGAATGGATAATCCTGTTCATATTTACGGTCAAAACTAGTATCCATCGAATGTATTTTTAGCATGGCTTTCTCCTGCTATTACTCAAAACCAATGTAAAGGTAAAAAATATAAACCTTTTGCCAGAAATGGTGATGTTGTGAGACAACCTGGAACTTCTCCAGGAGCTTCTGTAGAATACACCGGAAACCCTTATAGATAAGCAAATATTTAGATATTGAGAGCTTCCATTCAAATACCAAAACTAATGTTTGAAATGTGCTGTTGCACAGGAAAGCAAAATTTATCAAAATGGCAAATCTCCAAATTCCAATCTCATGGTGATAAAACCTCAGCAATCCCTGGCCTCCAATAGGATCAAAATATTGCAGATCCTGCTACCAAAATTGGAATTATATTTTCCAGTTTACAGAAAGCAGAGCGGTTTTCAAATATGAATTGTCCAAATCGTTACTGCCAAGAAGTGTTTGAAGACCCGTCCTGGTAAACAGCGCTTTATTACTTCGATAGCATCTTCCTCTCCACTGATATCTAATATATTTGTTTATGACACCAAATCAAAGTCAATTCCCAGTCAAAACCAAATTCTCTAGGGAATCTTTGGCTATGTAAGTCTCATTGCACCTGTGGATGGTCTACTTACTGAAGCAGAGAAAATCAAACCAGTTAAAAATATCTGACTACACAGATTAAGGAGTAAATTGCCACCTGGTATATATTTTAATTCGTACGGTTTTCGTTCCCAAGGGGCTTACTTTTCACCCCACTAATATTATTGGGTATGGAATAGTAATAGTATTATTCAAAGTATTGCCCATCTGAAGCTATGACTTTTTCCCATCTTTCTGGCAATTTGTGGATCCCATCCCAAAAGACCTGCGCCGGCTTGGCAGCCAAGAATGAATCAAGCCAATTTTTGATATTCTGCTCTAATGTGAACCGTATTTCAGTGAGGGCGTTTTGCATCGACCGGAAAAAATGGTAGTCAGAAGGGGCAAGGTCTGGGCTATAAGGCGGGTGGGGTAAGACTTCCCATCCACTGTTTTCCAAATAGTTCTTAACCGGAATAGCAACGTGGGGTCGAGCGTTGTCATGATGGAAAATTATTGCCTCGTGTCTGGTCGCATATTCCGGGAGTTTTTCGGCTACTGCTCTCTTCAAACGGATTAATTGTGTTCGGTAGCGTTGTCCATTGATGGTTTCACCCAGTTTTAGCAGCTCATAATACAGCACACACATCTGATCCCACCAAATACAGAGCATAACCTTCGCGCCATGGATATTCGGCTTTGCTTGGGGTTGTCGCAATGGATCCATTTTTCATCACCAGTAACAATCCGATGGAAAAATGACTTCCTTTTGTAGAGTTCCAGCAGCATTTCGGACATGCAAAACCGCCTTTCGACTTCTCTCGGCTTGAGTTTATGTGGAACCCAATTTCCTTGCCTTTAAATATATCCAGCTGCTTTTAAACGTTTTGAAATGGCTGCTTGAGTGATACCCAAAGATTCTGCGAGCTCTTATTGTGTTTGGCAAGAATCTTCATAGAGTAATGCTTCCAGTTCTTCATCTTCAAACTTTTTTGGCTGCCCAGGACGTTCATTCCAAGCCAAAATCACCACTTTTAAATCGTGCAAACCACTTTTGGCACGTTCGCTCAGCTAGCGCACGTTCACCATAAGCTTCCACCAAAATACGATGACTTTCGGCAGCAGTTTTCTTCATATTAATGAAATGAAGAACAACTCCCCGCAAAAACATTTTTTCAGGCACAAAGTTCGACATATTTGAGTGAAAAAAAAATTTATGTTGTTTACGCTTCAAATGAATAACATATACTGAAATGCTGTACAATGACATTAGCTTTCCAACGCATATTCCAATGGAATAATAACAATATAATAATAATACAAGTTACGCCATCTCTTATCAAACCGCACAAAACCGCAAGTTGTAGACCTAATAGAAACGGATGCATTAAAGGGCGATGTAAGCGATGTTTTCAACTAATGCTTAAGCAATGGGGAAGTGATCCCGCAATGTTAAATTAAAAATGAGCTGAATGAAATTATTGTGTAACTAGAAGCCGACGACGGTTCTAGCCAGAAATCACTTTACACTTTAATTTCAATTAATGACCTCCTGTCAGCTTGAAAGTGGTATATTTCTTTCTTGACAGTTCGTTCCGGGACGTAAGTCTCTACTTTTCAACAGTAAAATGAGAACAGCAGCGTATGTAAAGCTCATTCAATTCCGATATTACCAGGGAACCATCAACAGAATGGAACCTAGTGCTTCCTAAACGCAAAGTTGATTGCACCGATTCCACTTGTATTGACCACACAGAAACTTTCCACTCCCGATATGCATGTCAATAACAATGTATGTTAGAATGACTACATATTCGACGTTGCCAACAATGCTGGGAAATTTCTTCGATTCTCCATCTGATTTGTCCTCAATAAATTAGGTACTTACTTACTTAGGTGACGTTAAATTTTGGCGAAAGTCTGGGCCACAACTAAAACGCCTCTTCAGTTAGTCCGGTCTTTAGCTGACTACCTCCAGTTGCGCACTCTCAGGCGGTTGAGATCCGCTTTTACTAGTGCGCGCCACATAAAGTGAAGTCTTCCTCTACTACTCTGAGTTAGACTCGAAGACTGTGCGGGCCAAAGCATTGGTATTCTTTCACTCTGCATGTTCTAGCCATATCACGCGACTGATGCGCAGTTTTCTAACTAACTTCTCTTCTCCTGTTAATACAAAAGGATTCTTCTCATGGCTTCAGGACCATAAAGTAGGACTGCGATGATCAATAAAGGTATTAAATAGAGTCTCCTTGTCTCACTATTATTCGTTTTATTTCTGTTGAGGTTTTGTTACCAGAATTTATGGCAGAGCCAAGGTTTACAAAATCCCTTACTAGCTCGGATTTATAGCTGTCCATTGTGACATTCTGTTCTATTCGTACGTTCGTAGGTTTCTTCAATTTTGAGAACAGGTACGGGAACTGAGAACTGTTATGACCCTTTTGAACAAGTCTTGATCATCATTGACGTTATTCAAGAGCTCCTGAGCGATGCTCAATGGACGGTTCTTCTGATCAAAATTAAGAAGCTTCGACACAATTCCCAAAACATCCGAAAAAATTGAATGATGCGAGCCGACCGATATGCCAACATTTTCAGCAACTTCACTTATGGTAATTCGACGATTTTCCCAAACAACTTTCTTCACAGTTTCGACATTTTTTTGATGTGTTGATGTGCGTCCAGAGCGAGGTTCGTCATTGGCATCTTGGTAGAGCTTATACCACTTGTAAACATTTTTTTTTTTTACTTACAACGCCAACGGATAGAAATAGTTGTCAAACTCCGCCACAACACAAAGAACGACGCCCTAGGAAGCAAATTCTTCGGCCGCGACGCTGCAATATGTAAAATGTTTTTCTTCTCAAAAAACCAGGTAGCTAGAGCACAATTGAAAAAGATTCATATTCAGACATTAGCAAAGATATTTAGTTAGCATTAATTGTTGTTTATCTTTTTCGTTGATTAAAAGAAGCAACCACAGACTCACCATATGCCATTGTCAACATTTCAAGTGTTTTAGAGCACTTTGATGTACATATTTTGCTTCATTTGTTTATAATAATTGAAAATCGTCGAGCTTCCCATATCACGTCTAACCTTTCTATCTGTCAAAAACAAACAAAGTATGCTTTATAGTTGAAACTGTGAACATATGTTCGGGACATGCGTACCAACTCAGCAAAAAAAATCAATAATCAATAATAATCGAATATACGTTGCACGCGAAATTTCAAAAGTCACCTTACTTTTTAAAAACACCTCGTATACTTAGTTTTGCTCTCATTTACCGACTAAATCCATTTTGGAAGCTTCCGTTTCAATACTAGCGAATGAATCGATGACAGCTTTCTGAGTTCTCACAATTATGTCGATATCATCGGCGTAAAGTAGTTGTTGCACAGACTCTTGAAAGATTATGCCTGCAGTGTTCTCTCGTGAACATGTATATTGAAAAGGAATTACAGCGCGTCTTCTTTTTAAAAACCTTTTTTGAAATCAAAGAACTCGGTTAAGTCGTAACTGACCTTGATAGAGCAGCGAGCGTTTTCAATCGTCATTCACTATTTATCTTGTCTCTAGAAATGCTTTCATAGGCGGCCTTAAAATAGATGAAAAGATGATGAACATTGACTTGGATCTGCTGTTTTAGACGATCACACATAAGGAGTCGATAAAAGACTTTCTTCCACCGTTATGTCGATCTTCCATTCAACTCATACTAACTTGTCATTTGGTCGGCACGATCTAGTTCTCCCATCAGGTGTTTGTAGCATATGATTATTCCTGGGCATGGTATGGTGATTTCTTGCCACTCTTTTAATTGTGTATCTACAGCTCTAACTCATATATCAGATGAACGATAATTGCCTACAATTATAGTAGAACATCTTTAGTACCATGCCATATGACAAACATAAGGCCCACGTTGCTTTCTCGAAAAACGCATTTTCCTTTCCCAAGCTTCGCGTTTACTACTGGCGTTTTCTTACGATTAAACACAGCAGTTCCTAGTGCGGCATAGTCTAAAGCTTCAAGAAGATGTACGCTGGTGAAAAAACGATCGAAGCATAAATTAACATAAAGTTCTTGTATTGTAATTCCTTCGACAACATCTTCCTCTCTACCGCACTACACGTTGAAATCGTAGATGTAGACCGTAAGTGAATCACATCTGACCCATATTTTTATACCGCATTTGGTGGGCCTCAGGGGCATGTATTGCTTCTCAGATGAGCGCCTTTTGAACTTTGTCATACTTTTGTTAAAGCTTTAAAACGCGTTTTTCTTCCTGGCCTTCAAAAATCTAGATTTCAGACATTCAACAATGTCTTCAATGTAATGTAACTTTGTTGATTTGTCGGGCTTCTTGAGAGCTTCAAAGTATATTTTCGATGATAGCAGTCAAAACTGATTTCGCGTAATAGCTGACCTGTTAGCATCCGATGGTTATATGATATAATTTTAATCATCCTACAACCAACAACAACCCTCTTCTCGCTAATGTCGGTTAGATTTGTATTTTTGTATTTTCGTTTTGGATAAAATTTCAATACTCACCTTGGTACATTGGGTACGATATATGAATAGGCTTCGAGGGGAATATAGGGCTTTCCAATACGGACTTGACAACTTTGAATTTAATTTGTGAACGCACTCTTTTACTAATCATCAAACTGTCACTGTAAATTTATTCAGTAAACTCAACATTTTCATCATGGTAAAGTACACTAACGAGCAACGTCTGCAAAGTACAAAAATTTTCTACAGATATTCGGAGTCGGTGACTGCAACTTTAAGAGCGTTAACTCCAATTTCCGGTCGTAATTCTCGCCCTAGTAAACAGGCAATAACAAGTTTAGTCCAAAAATTTGAGTCTACATATTCGTTGTGTGATGTTGCCGTGTCAGTGAGACAACGGGTTGGTCGAAGTGTCGAAAATATCACTGCCGTTCAGACGTCCGTAGTAAATGATCCAAATCAGTCAATTCCACGGCGTTCTCAAGAATCAGGCATCGCTCAGACCACATTATGGCGTATTTTGCGTAAGAATTTTGGTTTACACCCATACAAGATCAAGCTGACTCAAGAATTGAAGCCAATGGACCATTTGAAGCGACGTACGTTATTCGATTGGGTTTTGGAGAAGATGCGCCAAGATGATGAATTTCATCATAAAATCATCTTCAGTGATGAAGCTCATTTTTGGCTCAATGGGTGCGTCAATAAGCAAAATATGCATTATTGGTCGGGTGAAAACCCACATGTGCTTCATGAATCACCACTTCATCCACAAAAAATAACTGTTTGGTGCGGTTTGCATCCCGGTGGCGTTATTAGGCCATATTTTTTCTTCGACGATAACGATCGTCACGTTACTGTGAATGGTTAGCGTTATCGCGCCATGATCACCGATTATTTTTGGTCCGAATTGGAAGATATGGACTTGGACGACATGTGGTTTCAACAGCACACGATACAATTTGTTGAAGAGTAAGTATGGTGAGCGTGTTATCTCAAGATATGGACCAGTCGATTGGCCGCCTCGTTCGTGCGATTTAACGCCGCTTGACTATTTTCTGTGGGGCTACGTTAAGTCATTGGTTTATGCTAACACGCCTTGAACGCAAAATAGCGGTCGTTTCGGCCGAAATGTGTGGCCGAGTCGTTGAAAATTGGGTCCAACGAATCGACCGCTGCAAACGTGCACGCGGTGGCCATATGAACGAAGTCGAGTTTCAATCATAAATGTTTTGATTGTCTCAAATGGTTTGCCTTTTATTTTAAAAAAAAAGTTGTCAAGTCGTTATTAGAAAACCGCATATTTCTCAAAAACTCGTAGCGGATTATCAGCCCTCTCAAAAATCAGATCTAAGCTAGGAAGTCTATAGCTACTTGCAGTTTTCCTTGGTACGAAGTCATCATTAGGTTAGGTTAGGTCAGGTGAGAGTGGCGACATGCAAGCCTTCTTGCATGCTTGTCTGTTAGTCCAGTGATAACACCAATGAAGGCGCTGAGATGGTTCCTATTTAAAATAATCAGACTCTAAAAGCGATTCAGATCCAGCTTTGGCCAGATCTGTTTAGTCGCTGTTTAGACATGTTGGCCCACTGGTCCACCTAAGGTCTGTTCTTTTATTAGCATCCAGCTTAAATAATAATTTACACGTAGCCATTGGCATACATATGCTAACCTCTTCGGTAGAATTGGTCGAGTGGTTCCAATTCGCGAATTCGCCGGCCCTACAATTCCCTGGAATGTCCATGTGGCCCGGTACCCAACAAAGCTGTAGGTTGAATTGTTCTGCCATCTCCGTAAGAGATGATCGGCATTCAAGGGCGGTTTTAGAATTTAGTGAGACCAAGTCCGAAACTATCCCAAAAAAATATGGGGATATCCTTAGTAGATATCGCGTTTTTCTATAGCCAGGACAGAGCTTCCTTAAGTCCGTGGCCTGTCACAAACTTCCTGCTGCTAGGAGTAGAGAAAGGAATAGGACCATGGTTTGTTACAATCTCATTTCTCATTGAAGATTTAATTTTAGGGTCGTTGCGTTTGCCTTCTGAAGATGGTGCATCATGGGCTGCCACAGTGTTACCCCCCCCCCCCTCCCCCCGACAATGAAGTAGCTTTGTCGGTAGTTGGTGCGGTCACCATTCTATCGTCCGGTATTAAATGAGTAGCCGCCTTGGGTGTTTTGTTTGAGATTGTATCCATTATAGATTCCACGAGTAGCGGGGAAAGGATGGTCTATCTGTACAGAGAACCGCTGTATACAGATAAAGCTAGCTAATTCGGAGGTCGCCAGGTATCCGGATACTCATGGATCGTATGACACCTTGATTCAGCCCAGGGGGAAAAGGATAGGTTGGGAGGGCTGAGCATCTTTTAGTTTCAGGACACGTCTGGAGAAACCTCTCGAGATTCACTGACCTTATTCAGCCCCTTCAACTCGACCAGTTAGAAGCTCAGGTGTAGGTGTAATAGGAACATAATTTTCCACCGCCAACTAAGAAACCCACGTGTGATTGAATAATCTGAACATGTTTACCGCTCAAACCGAAACAATTACAAACCGATAAATAGTATAAACAGAGAATTGGGAAACATTTATTCCATTTTCTTCGTTTATTTTCGAAATTAGGTTTTCGTGAACATGTACCGGTACACATATGTACCGTTCGGACCGAAAGAATTAAGAGCATTTCTACAGTAACATATACCACTTCACAAGGCTTACACAATTTATAGCCCCGCTTAATCTAACAGAATCCGAATTTCAATTAAAACCGTAGGAAATTTACTGCATTTAAATTCAATTGAAAAAAGGAATCGCATTAACAGCTATTTTTTATAGAATTTAAATAAATTTGTCACTTTAATCCGTCGTCCTTGACCGTTTTCTACACCCCACGGCCCACACATTTGATAAAAATGCATAAATTAAAGACCACACAATCAATTAATTCAGAAATAAAATAAAAACGAATAAAAACATCAGCGACGATTAACAAAAATGTTAATTTTGCGAAAATATATTAAAAAAAAAAACAAAAAAAAAAAACATCGGTAACTCTCATTAATATCCAGATGATAGTTGAAGCGCCCTCTCCTACCCTAACGACCAAATATCTGAGAGTTGATCTGACGTTTTGTACGAGTATTGTAGTTACGCAAACACTTCATTTGGCATTCATAAATTCGACGGTGGCGCCACAATGAATGGCATTAAACACTTCTCGAATTGAACCATATTTTTTAGATATATTTCGCTATATTGCTTTCAATATCCCTTTTTGTTTAAGTTGAAGTTGAAATGATTTAGTTGTATCTGCAGGTTATTAGTTGACGTCTTCTTAAAATGATCATTTGCATTTTTGTAGAAAAATAAATAACAAAACATAAAAACATCAACCCACAGTCGTTTACGAGGCAAATATTTCAAAAATGTGTTGAATCACGTTTAAGGTGTGGAATTATTTGTTAAAAACATGAAACGAACAAAAAACAAATAAAATATATTACAAAAGATACAAGTAATAACGAATTCTTTATTTTCTTTTTTAGGTAATTAACCGGACCGATTGGATGTTTTTGAAAATTGATTTACCAGTAAGTACGAAGATAACTCAACTGGCGCCAAAGAGGTGAATCTGTGTAAAGTGTGAACGATTTCTGGATTGTAATGTTGCATCCGTGTCAAACTTTAGGATGAAAGTGGGGTCGATGAGATATAAAAGTGTTAGTACATAATGAATGGATTGTACATTCAGATTAAATCTTTTATGGTGCATAGAACTTAATACTTACAGCGCTTAAACTTAATACAAAAACAGTTATTTATATAGGTAATAGGAGTGTGAATATGGAAGAGAACAGCTGGGAGAAGAAAGGAATATATTAAAGATACAAAACGAGTAATAATAGTAATTTTAGGTTAAGAGAAAGTAAGACATTATTGTTTTTGGATTGGGTTTGGTTGGCAAATACCCTTAGTGTGAGATGGTAATGAATTCCAAAGTTGAAAGAACAGACGAGATGAGTTAAGGTAACGAAAGTGGGGTCTAATAATGTTTAGTATTCTGTTAGAACGAGAGAGTATCAGTTTACAATACAAGTAAGATAGCGTTTTGTTGATAAATAACTTGTGTCAGAACATATAGTTTTTGGCGTTGAGGTGCTGCTGAAGAGAACAACCACGTAAATTCCAAGAGATGTGATCAGACCTCCGTAGACCACTAGACCTGCCACCAGGAATTTACGTTTGGACAATGAGTCTAGTAGTAATTAGCGGTAGATAATAAGCGGTAAAATAAGCGTTTTGGTGAGCTTTTATTTTCTAGTGACAGGGATAAAGACCGCGGTTAACCACTGATTAAAAAGGCTTCCATTAAAACGACGAATAACAGAATTAGTATGAGAATACCGAGACAGCTTGTGAAAATATGTTACTTTGTTATCCACACACAGTTTGTCACCCTTTAATGTGATTTTCTTTATCATCGCCAGTTGTCTTTTACGCAGGATTTTCATAAGGGGGACAAGTTTAGCTCTCTTTCCTTAGATCGTCGAATTCTTCAAAACATCACCGTTGCGCCACATAATATCCATAGAGGAACCATGGGTCTGGAATAAACGCATCTGTGGGTTTGGATGTTTAAGAAATTTCACACCACTTTATGACGGGCGATTGGTAAGACCTAGAGCTTGTTTTTATGTACCCAACTCACTATCACCAAGTAAACTTATGCAATTTTATGATTAAGATTTAGTTGCTGCAGACATAAGCTACGAAGCGAATGGAGAATGACACAAATTCTTTGTTGCGTCTACTTATTTTCCCTATGATTCGTTACTTCCGAGCAATGCTAATGCTCAGAATACCTTCTGGGGTAGTAGAAAATGTAACGTGAGAGGTTATAATCTCCTGGATATCATACTATCCTCAGACCTGTCTGTCAACACTGTTGGCTATCAGCCATAGATACATACATCGAACCTCGCTGAAGAGAAGGAATCTGCATAAAACCAACCAAGCAATCCTACAGACCGCCCGTTCCTTGGTGGAACCAGAAAACATCTAAACAGGTCACTTAAGAATAATTTGAAGGAAGGCTGGATTCTTTACAGATCAAAGAAAAACAATTTTAGAAGGCTTATTCGGGTTTCGAAGAGCCCCTCTTACAAAGCTTTTTGTGAAAATATCAAAACTATAGGTAAAATCATAAAGCTTGTCAATGTCCTCGAAAGGGAAAGATCAATCAGGCTGGAAGCACTCAGAAAATCTGACGGTATCTATACCGATACGAAAGTAGAGTCTCTTCGCCTTATGCTTGAGTCTCACTTCCCAGATAGCCTAAGCGAAACTAGCGCACAACTAGCTTCTATCAACGAAGCTGGTAGTGAGCTGGACAGAACAGCACGCCTTAGCTGGTATATCTCATCGGTTGTAGTGACGGATGAGCACATTCATCAAGCTGTTGCTTCCTTTGATGGCTTCAAGTCGCCTGGCACCGATGGTATTTACTCAGTTATGTTACAAAAAGGTATAGATCAGCTGCTGACAACTTTGAAGAGAATTTCCACTGCTAGCCTGGCACTGGTATACATACCGAATCCCTGGCACAGTGAAAGTAGCCTTTATACCAAAAATCGGAAAATACGACTACTCGCTCGCCAAGAGTTTTTGACCTATAATCTTCTCCAAAGAAGCTAAGTATTTAGGTGTTATTCTGGATAACAAAATTCTCTGGACCGAACATATTACGTCGAAAGCATCTAAGGCGCTGTCGGCCTTCTGGCAGTGCAGAAGAGCTATCGGAAAGACATGGGGTCTATCTCCGAGAAGGGTCCTTTTGATCTATACGGCTATGATAAGGCCAATTATATCCTTTGGATGAAATAAGATCTCGCGAAAATACGTTATTGCAGCTTTTACCAGACTTCAAAGAACTTTTTTCACTCCAGGGTCCGCTCCAGATGCATTGATGAATCTCCCTCCCCTAACTATTCATATGATGGGCTGTACTCTCAGAACCATCTTCCAAATAAAAAGAAGTGATCTTATGGTCCGGTCTTATGGACATGCTGTCCAATGTAATGGCACCGGAACTTTTGTTGCGGAAAAAATACGAAATCGACTTTCCTTGTGCCCAGGACTGGCTTCGGCCAGAATCTGAGTCAGGAAAGGAATGCTGTCGAGTCTTCGCGGACGACTCTAAAACCAGTATAGAATGTGGCGCTGTTGTCTTTCGGGAGGACAATAACGTTAGATTTCACTTCACGTTAGGAAAGCTTACATCTGTCTTCCCAGCAGAAATTTAGGCAATTCTGACAGTAGTGAATTATATTGCGGAGAACCGGTAAAGAAGACGAAGTAAAGGTTGATTCATCGTAAGGTTTGATTTATAATGTAAAATAAGACACGTAAATTTGAAAGCGAATTTAAAAGTTTTACTATAGGTTAAATGAACAATTCATGGCATTTTCTTTTTAAAAATGATATCATATAAATGTTGAGCATGACCACGTCTGAGGTGGTCCATTGGGAAGATCGCGAAGGGTACTTCGCGGACAACACGAATAACGTAATGTTCCTGAAGACCTCAGGACCTTTACATATCTCCAGAAAAAATAGTCCAAAGGTGTGATATCGCATGATCTAGGTGGCCAAAATAACGTAGCAAAACAAGAAACTAAATGCTCACCAAAATGATTTCTCAACAATTCCATTATTTCATGCGCTGTATGGCTCGTAGCGCCGTCTTGTTGAAACCAGAGCTCACCGAGACCATGTGCTTGAATTTCAGGAAGCACATAGTACGTTAATATGGCGCGATAACGGTTACCATTGACGGTAACGCTCTGATTTGCCATTTTTGTAGAAATATGGACCAATGATTCCACCAGCCCATAAACCACACCATACTGTTGTTTTTAATGGATGTTATGGTAGCTATTGGTACTCTTTGGGTTGCTTATGAGCCCAAATACGGCAATTTTGTTTATTAACGTATACATTGAGCCAGAAATAAGCTTCATCAATGAACAAAATTTCACAATAAAACACCGGATTTTCATTGAGTTTTTCCAGAGTCCATTCACGCAAATTCAAGTAGCCTGGCTTAAATTCTTGCACAAGTTGTATTTTTTACGCTTTTAGGCCGAGATCCTCACGTAAAATATGCCAAGTTGTCGAATACGCCAAGCCAAGCTACTGAGAACGACGACGAATCGATTCGTAACGATCTTCGCTGCTATAGTCTCTTCACTACGTGCTGGATGTGGTGTAACCGGTCGAGTATCATCCACTTATGTAAACTGGGACTCAAATTTGTGAATAGTATTGGCAATAGTGGTTTCAGTAGGTCGATTATGCGTACCGTAAGTTCCTTGAATCGCAAGAAAAGCATTTCTCACAGAACGCTGATTTTCATAATACAGTGAGTCCTTCCACGATGTCTTGCCAAACAGTTGATAAAGCAGTTTGATAGGAGTCATGCGTGGAATCGCCAGGCATGGTTCAGAGGAGAGTTTTTCAGGACACGAAGTTACGTTGGGTCTGCCTGCGTCCTCGGTTAAGGTCTCATACGAGCACAACTGCAGATGGCACAGCTCCACGGGATGTTGGCAGACAAATCGAATGCTTCCTGACGACTCTAGAAAGTCAGCGGCCTTTCTACTGTCTCTCACCACACTTTTACAAAGCACTTAAATGTTCTGGGTATAGGTGACACACACACATCCTGCGATGCTTGCTGTGAAAGTAATGACGACATCGCGGAACACTATTTCTGTGAATGTCCGGCTTACGCTCTCATCAGGCTGCATGTACTTGGCGCTGACGTGGTGGGTACTTTTACTGCAGGCACCTTATCACTGAAGTACTGAATCATCTTTATTCGTAAGACTGAAAGATTTTTCAGTTTTTCAGATAGTTCTCTATGCCTTGCACTCGGACCCGTTATCTGTGCTAATACCTGCGATACCCTCCAGTCCTTTGCCGACTACGATTCTGTTGATCCGCCTTTTTTGACTATTGTATTGGGCTGGAGAGGTCGCTTGCATTCCACTTACACTCTTGAAGTGGAGTTTCGATTGCTACTTTGAGTTATAGCCTAGGTTCTTAAAGTAATACACTTTATTAAAACTTTTGTAAACCAACCAACCAACCAAACCAACATCAGAACTTTCACTTTGCGGCATTGCTTACTAACGTCAGTGTTTGTGTTTTCTATGTTTGTTTGTATTCACGACAAAGTATTTCAGGGTTGACGTAGCAAATACAAGCGGGCTAGAAAGAAATCACTTTTCTGCGTATGTCCACGTTTCCAAATAGAAGCCAGCTGTGTTGGCACATAGTAAAACACAGATAGATCCTCGCCTATACCTCTCAGATCACGCTTATCTGAAGCTACCTATCTACGAACTAAGGCCATTATTCATTTCTCACGTGCGTAGTGATGTCCCTTACCAAACTCCACCACAATGCTATCCGGGTTCCAATCCAGAATTAAACTTCCGTAGTTATTAACTACTGCTTTATTTACGGAAGCCCCAAACTGGACAGCAATTCGACCTTTAACGAGTTCGATACGATGTCTGACTCCATTCAAAGAATTTTATTCCTCCATCCTCATTATTACGTTATTACGGGCAATTGCAATATACACAACTCTGGGTGGATTCGACATTCGACAGACAACATTTGAAGGACGGTGTGTTGAGAACTTCGTTGCGGAAAACAATTTGACCCAGTTTGTATATGACCCTTCGCGTATACCAGACGTTGATAGTTATACCGCCAACAACGCGAACTTGTTTTAACCCTATCACCCTGATAAATACAAGGTCAATGTGCTATTCCCTCTAGACTCGTCGGACCACTATATCTAGCGACCACATATCAACTAATTTCTCGTATATCGACCACACAGTTAGAGAAAAGATTCTTAAAAGAAACGTATGGCAATACACGAAAGCCAATTGGTGCGAATTTATTAGCTTCTTTAAGAATTCTAACTGGTCGTTATGTTTTCTCGATAACGACGTGGATGCCGCTACTGATATGATCACAAACACCTTTATCCCTTATCGGTTGAAGAATACCAAACCAAAAGAAAAGGCATATTATGACCCGAGCTGTAAAGAGGCTGTCAGGGTTAGAGAAATGTTTTTTCAGTCCTACAAGACCAACATGATTGAGGAAAACTGATAAAAGTTTAAACGAGCCAGAAATGACTGCGACGTCTTTCTCAAGCGTGTACAATTTCGATACGATCAAAACCTGAGACAAAATAAACAACAATTTCCCAAAGGTAGTGAAAATTTTTGGTTGTTCGTCAAAAATATTAGAAATGCTGCCTCATCCTTCATCAATCCTACTTTTTAGGGCTCTTTCCGAGCAGATAAAAATAGTATTTGTCCAAACCATACCTAAAAAAAGCGAATTATCTTCTTTATTTTCCTACAGACCCATTGCACTTACGTCCCTTCTTTTCAAGGTCATCAAAACGCTGATAAACCGTCAGCTCATGAGATATCTCGAAACGCGAAAACTTCTCAATGACCGGCAATATGGTTTTCGTAACAACAAGTCCACTTGTGATTTGATGGCATGTCTGACCGAAAAGTGGAATTAAAGCATGGCGAAAGCAAGATAGTTGCGATTGATATTTCTAAGGCATTTGACAGAGCTTGGAATCAGGCTATTTTATCGAAAATGCCTGCTTTTGGGATCGATGACTCTTCTTCAAGTTGTCTTGGACGATTTCATTTTCGATTGATATTCACAAAATACATGCTGGTGTGCCACTGGGCTCCGTTATATCTCCGACACTCTTCTTAGTTTTCATTAATGATTTTTTGTCTGCTACTTATAATCCAATATATTCATTTGCTGATGACAGTACTTTCTGCTTTAAATATTCGTTCCCGGACTTGTATGTTAAGTTCATTAAATTGCGATATAAACAGAGATGAATGAAATCCTTCAAAAACACAATGCTCTCTGGTATCGCTATTATCATGAATCAGCCATTATCTATGAATAGCACTCACATCAATTCTTGATATGTGTGACGGTGACAATTTACGTTGAAATGACCAGATATTCGATGTCATCTAGGTTTCCTCAGGCGATACAAGAAATATTTCACTCTCTCTGAACTTATCTCAATATACATACTAGGTGGCTTCATGTGAGGCTGTTTTGCAGCGATTTCGACCTTCAATCGCTCCAATAGTGCACAGTAATACTCGCTGTTGATGGTTTTTTATTTTTCGAGGTAGTCCACCAAGAGTATGACATGACAATCCCAGAAAACCGACGCCATAACCTTTCCAACCCATCGAGCCTCCCTCGGCCGTTTCGGAGCACTCGTGCCGGCTTCAGTCCATTGCCGGGCACACATTCTGTTCTCTGGTGTTCAACAGTTATCAATCGACGCCAAAAATCCGCCCGATTCCGCATCCGCAAGTCCAAACACTCTTTCGAAGTGCTCTCGCGTTCGTGTTTTTGGTCAGGAGTGAGTATGCGCGGCACCCAGCGACAGGATAACTTTTTCATATCATATCATTTCATTCATATACTAATCTTTGTGGTATCTGCTAGCTCGCGCACCTTCACTTTCCGGTCAGCCAACACCATTTCATGTATTTTTTTGACATTGTCCTCTGTATCCGCATCGGAGGGCCTGCCGCTGCAGTCTTGATCGGTAGTGGAGTTGCGGCCACCACGGAACTCTCGAAACTAATATTTGACGGTGTAATCTAACGAAGCATTAGCCACATAATATTTATCTAACTCTTCTTTTGTTTCGTTCGCCGTTTTGCCTCTCAAAAGACAATGCTTTTTGAGAGAACGAAAATCGTTTTTGTCCATACTCAACATGATGCCAAACACGTCAACAACAATCAGCTGTCAAAACAAAACTAAAGACAGTATCGCACTAAAACTTGTCATGTCTGCCTGAATATGAACGGACTTCAAGGCACCATAACATTTTTTGTAGTAACAGCGCATTCTGGCGGTTACTCCACCTAGTATAAGGCATTCATCCACCAGAAATAAAGTGCAATGCCCACATCAAATCAGGTACTTCTAAAACATCTTTGCATCTGCTAGATAGGATTGAAAACAGTCCGATAACTTGATAGGTGATACTAATACCACTCAGTCAATGGACAGCCTCCAATACCGTCATAATGTTTTGTCTCCCTTTCTATATTCTATCGCTATTTTCACCACAAGTGATTTATAGAAATCGCCAGGAGCATTTCGCTACCTCAGACTTTCAACCGTAACGCCCGTATCGCTTTGAATGCTGATCAGTATACCCTCAAGCTCACTTTCGAACGTATTCTGAAGTATCGTGACTCATTCCTAAGGCGTGGAATGCACTACCAAACTTCGTATTTTCTATTCATTATAACTGGCACATATTTAAGACCAACGTACTATATATCGATATTTCTCTCTTCTTTCTCCCTGATTTTCCTTCTCCCGCGCTGTGTACAAATATTTTAAGGATGCACAAATCCTTTGAGCGTGCACTTGTTTACACTTTTTCACACTTTAGCAATCAAAACTTAGATGAAGATTCATTTCAGAAACGGTAAGATATGGGAGAAAACGTCATGATGCACACTTCTTCTTCCCAATCAAACAAAAAGCTTCACCTTTCTTTCGGATAGACTTCCGGCCCATGCCAATGTGAACAGGCACTTCCTTACTATGACCATACCATCGTGCTTTATTTATTATCAGCATTACTATCGCATATATTCAATGGGTAGATAAGTGCTAATTTGAGTTGTAGTATTTTCTATACGGGAACACGGTGGCGTTTCTAACTTAAAGTACAAATAGCAATAAATATTAGTTTGTGAAGAAAAATTCAATTCAAGTTTTTTAACTAAGTACAAACTACAGATTCAAGTGTTATCTAAATAATGATCATTTTAATCTCCAATCTAAGTGCTTATGTAATGACCAGGTAAGAACCGATAATTGTTTACTTTTGCAAATAAAAGGCCATTAACGAGATCATCTGGTTTGTACTTTCAATATACGGTTATAAGCAATTTTTGTGTGTTTTTTGTTTTCTTTTTTTAAGTACGTATCAGGCTGATTATTATATCAAAATAATGATAATAAATACAATTAACCTTTAATACACCAACGACATCATTATCGTTCGTCATGAAGTCTGTCATACTATATAAGACACTGCCTTTAAAATAATCATAATCAAATTCTTTATTTTTGTTTTCTACCATATTCGAAGCTAGATATGATGCTCATTTACAATAACAGGGGGCAAATTAGCTTTAGTAGCTCACATATCGAATGGAAACGTTAATAGTAAAAGTCTACTACGATAAATAAAAAATTTATGTTGTTAGCACTCCTTAAACAAGGAAAAAAAAAAGTTCCAGTTACAAATTCAAAATATGTTGTTGCTCTGCCAATATTTTACTAACTTACTTACTTAAGTTCTCGCGCCTATTTTGTCCATGAGATTCCCCTTGCGGGACATATGTCCTCCACTACTCCTACGCACCATCATTAACGATTTCTGGAGATCTATATCAGCTCCCTGTAACTCTTCCCCAGGTCTGCTGATTCCTCTTCGACCGTTCTTCGCCAAGTACTCCTTAGTCGTTTGACTTGTCTGCCTCTCTGAGTGAGAGGGTTCCATTGCGTCGCCTATGCCCAATCCACATGGATTGTTGACTTATTCTTGCACAAAGTTCATCAATACTGATACGGTTGGGTCAGAAAATCCTGAAGAAGTTTCGCAGACATCTATTCCCGAACGTTTGCAGCTTTCTTGCAACAGCACCCATAAAGAAGCACGGATTTCACATGGGTGCGGACTGGTTGTAGCTTGGTCTTTAGGCTGATACAGTTGTTTTTTCATATTTTGAACAGCATTCCGAACGCAGTCTTTGCTTTCCCGATTCGGTTGATTATATCTACTTTGGTTCCGCCATCAGTAGAGACAATACTCCTAAGATATTGAAAATTCTCTACCATCTCTTCTGTCCAATGTTTGAGGTGTGATTGAATAGTCCACTGAACCCTTCCATTTCCAGTCGACAAAGCTGCATGCAATACATCACTTACCAATAAGAGGAACAGTGTTGGTGACAGTATACAGCCCTACGTAACTCCACTTACAATAGAATTTCAAACTGCTCTGACAACCTTCCTTTATACAGAACGTGACATTTGGATCCATTATATGTAGCCTTGAAAATATAAATTAATTTATCTGGGATGCCCAACCTGCTCAAAGCAAGCCAGATTGAAGGTGTATTCAAAAAGTAAGGTGACTTTATATTTTTATAAAAAAAATATTTATTTATTCGTCAATATTAAGTTGTCCCCTTTAAAGTAATCCCTCTCAGATATAATACACTTGTGCCAACGCTTTTTCCAATCCTCGAAGCTCCTCTCATAGCTCATCCAGCGATTTTAGTCTTGGCTCTCCTGGGTATTTCCATTGGGACCATCGGGCTTTGATTTCAACGTTATAACAAAATACTAATGATTCGTCACCAGGTCAGACCCTTTTAAGCAAGTCAAAATCATCATTCAAGAGCTCCTGAGAGATGCTCATGCAAAAATTAAGAAGTTTCGGAACGAACCGAAAAATTGCATACTATAACACGAGCCAACCGATAAGCCAATAGCCCTAGCAACTTCTCTTATGGTTATTGGACGATTTTCCAAAACAATTTTCTTCGCAGCTTCGACGTTATCATCTTTTCTTGATGTGCTGGGGTGTTCAGAGCGAGTTTCGTCATTGGCATCTTCTCGGCCATCTTGAAAGAGCTTGTACCACTTGTAAACCGTGTGCCGCTCTCAACATTTCAAATGTTTTAAAGTACTTAATTCTAATTTTTACACAAAATTTGATGCAAATTTGTTGCTCCAAAACACGTCTAACCTTTCTATCTTACAAAAAAAATGTACTACATACTTGAAACTGTGAACATAGCAGCAAAAAAAATTTGATAATAAAATGTCACCTTACATTTTGAACACACCTCGAACACACAATTTTGAACACACCTCGAACACACAAGAAGCCTTGAAAACTCTATCCAATCAAAGCAACTTATTGTACCCTTATGACTAGGAAACATCAATAATGAGAAAGTTTGAATTTAAATGCCATTGGGCGCCTGCAATTTCATCCAGGATGAGTTTTATACCGAGCAACCGACTTTGAAAAAAGAAAAAAAAAAAAAAAAACTTTTATTATGGGTTGTACCACATGAATTGTCCAATATTCGTTCAGTCGAAAATAAGAAGTCTTCGAGTGAACATCTGTGCCAGAACGTTAAATTTTAAAATAAAGTGGGTACCCCATGAACTGAACGAATCCCAAAAACTACGGCGCCTGAAAATGTGCGCATCGCTTACATTAAGAAACCAAACTGAACTTTTTTTGCACCGGATAGTCACCTGTGATGAAAAGTGGATACTGTATGATAAACCAACCAAAACGCACCCCCAAGCCTGATCTTCAATCTAAACAGGTTATGATGACAATTTGGTGGACATCAAAAGGACCAATCCACTTTTCATTTCTTCAACCAGGAGAAAGGATAAACGCTATCAAATATTGTGAGGAAATCGACATATTGCATATCAAATTGGCTGAAAAGCAACCTACGTTGGTCAATAGGCACGGTCCGATCCTTTTGCATGACAATGCTAAACCCCATACCTCACAAGTAACTGTGCACAAACTGTTGCAGTTGGGATTTGAAATTCTTTTGCATTCAGCGTACTCTCCTGATATTTCCCCAACGGATTACCATCTTTTCCGCAATCTGGATTCATTTTGCCGGCAGAAGGTTTTCCGGAACCGAGCAGAGATCATAAAACGCCTTAAAGATTTCATTGTCTCAAAAAGTCAGCACTTTTAAGAAAAAAGAAATATTTGGAAGAATTTCATAGATACCAACGGATCTTATTTACTTTAAATAAAAATTTACCGAAAAATAATATTGGCTTTTAAATCGGACATTTCATGTGACACAACCCAAAATTTTTCTCTAATTCAAAACAAAATATCTCCGAGGTAAACAAATTTCACGTGATCAGTTGAAGTTCACAATCGTTTGTATATTATGTATGTCATCGTTTATTTTTTACGTTATTATAGCATTATCAGTGGATGCAAACATTTGAGCTAGCATGTTTATGTGCGTGCGATGAAAAACTTTCCAGATTTTGGCCGTTAAAAAAACCGCTGATTGCCTTTATTCGTTTGAACCTGTACACTGTGTTGACGTTTGAATTATCAACAATGTCAATTCCCCTCACACTCTACATGAAAAGTTTATCCCTATTACACATGCATGGTGAACATTACGTATATACTGATACCATTCTAGCAAATTCTAGTAGTGTGAGAAGTTTAATAAGCACGAATTCAATATTACGTACTTTAACCATTCTACTGGAAAGCTATTCTTTTCTTATCTTAACTGCTTACATAAATCGTTTATCTTCAAATGTTTTGTTATTTTTTTTTTTTATTAAAAATAACAGTATTTAGATAAGCATATAAAGCGATAGCTACAGTTTTGCCTTCATAACTTCTTTGATGAGATGCAACAAAACTTATGTTGTTACAGACATATCTATTGGGTATTTTGAACGTTTATTTAAGAAAACAATGTACAATAGTATTATTCAAAGTATTGCCCATCTGAAGCTATGACTTTTTCCCATCTTTCTGGCAATTTGTGGAACCCATCCCAAAACAACTGCGCCGGCTTGGCAGCCAAGAATGAATAAAGCCAATTTTTGATATTCTGCTCTAATGTGAACCGTATTTTAGTGAGGGCGTTCTGCATCGACCGTTTTTCGGCTACTGCTCTCTTCAAACGGATTAATTATGTTCGCTAGCGTTGTCCATTGATAGTTTCACCCGGTTTTAGTAGCTCATAATACAGCACATCCATCTAATCCCACCAAATACAGAGCATTACCTTCGCGCCATGGATATTCGGCTTTGCCGGTGATTTGGCTGGTTGGCCGGTTTCACATATGATTTTTTGCGCTTGGAGTTGTCGTAATGAATGCAAAAATGACTTCTTTTTGTGGCGTTCCAGCAGCATTTCGGACATGCAAAACCGCCTTTCGACGTCTTTCGACTTGAGTTCATGTGGAACCCAATTTCCTTGCTTTGTAATGTAATGAAGTTATGAAGGCAAAACTGTAGCTATCGCTTTATATGCTTATCTAAATACTGTTTTTTTTTTTATTAAAAATAACAGTATTTAGATAAGCATATAAAGCGATAGCTACAGTTTTGCCTTCATAACTTCTTTGATGAGATGCAACAAAACTTATGTTGTTACAGACATATCTATTGGGTATTTTGAACGTTTATTTAAGAAAACAATGTACAATAGTATTATTCAAAGTATTGCCCATCTGAAGCTATGACTTTTTCCCATCTTTCTGGCAATTTGTGGAACCCATCCCAAAACAACTGCGCCGGCTTGGCAGCCAAGAATGAATAAAGCCAATTTTTGATATTCTGCTCTAATGTGAACCGTATTTTAGTGAGGGCGTTCTGCATCGACCGTTTTTCGGCTACTGCTCTCTTCAAACGGATTAATTATGTTCGCTAGCGTTGTCCATTGATAGTTTCACCCGGTTTTAGTAGCTCATAATACAGCACATCCATCTAATCCCACCAAATACAGAGCATTACCTTCGCGCCATGGATATTCGGCTTTGCCGGTGATTTGGCTGGTTGGCCGGTTTCACATATGATTTTTTGCGCTTGGAGTTGTCGTAATGAATGCAAAAATGACTTCTTTTTGTGGCGTTCCAGCAGCATTTCGGACATGCAAAACCGCCTTTCGACGTCTTTCGACTTGAGTTCATGTGGAACCCAATTTCCTTGCTTTTGAATATATCCAGCTACTTTTAAACGTTTTGAAATGGCTGCTTGAGTGACACCCAAAGATTCTGCTCTTGCTCTTCTTGTGTTTGGCAACAATCTTCATAGAGTAATGCTTCCAGTACTTCGTTTTCAAACTTTTTTGGTTGCCCAGGACGTTCATCGTCTTCCAAGCCAAAATAACCACTTTTAAATCGTCCAAACCACTTTTGGAACGTTCGCTCAGCTAGCGCATGTTCACCATAAACTTCCACCAAAATACGATGACTTTCGGCAGCAGTTTTCTCCATATTAAAGTAATGAAGAAGTTCTTCTTCAAAAACGCAAAAACACTTTATCAGGCACAAAGTTCGACATATTTATGTAAAAAAAAAAATTATTGTTGTTTACGCTTCAAATGAATGACATGTACTGAAATGACGTACAATGACAGTAACTTTCCAACGCATGTTCCAATGGAATAATATAAGTTACGCCATCTCTTAGCAAACCGAATTAAGTTATAGACCCAATACATTTTATATAGGATGATTCATCGTAAGGTTTTATATATAATGTAAAATAAAGCACATTAATTTGAAAGTGAACTTTTAATTTTTATTATCGGTTAAAAGAACAATTCATGACATCATGTACACTTGCGGTCATTAAAACCGCATCACCTAATGAGTTCTCAAAAAATGCTTAATTACATCAGATCGTAAGGGTTTTTCCCATACTAATGAAGGGTATTCCTCATTTGGCCTCGTATTCAGTGCAAAAAAAAATCAGTTTAAATTGAGTTGTGATGGTGACAAGTAAAAGAATGTGAAATGTCTGGTAAATATCATCAACTGACTCGGGACAAAAAAGTTCAAATATTGACTTTAGTCGAAGAAGGGCTTGGTTATCGTGAGTTTGCGATTAAAATAGGATGCTGTCATTCACCTATCGTACGACTGATGAAGAAAAAAGAAAATTTGGATCCACTGGAAAGGAAAAAAGGCTCGGGACGAAAACGTAAAACAACCCAGAAGACGGACAATGTATTACAACGAATTAGCATGAAAGATCGCTTTAAAAGTGCTGTCCGTATAAGAGCAGAGCTGAGTGAATTTCATCAAGTTGATCTAAGCGAAACCATATGCCGATGGTTTATATGGAAGAGGACCAGCGAAAAAAACCTCTCCTAACCACAAAAATGAAAAAAGCTCGCTTGACGTGGGCAAAAAAGTACGATGTGTGATGTGGTCCGATGAAAGTAAATTTAATTTGTTGTGTGCCGAATATTTGCCATACGTACGACGGTCAGCAAGTGAAAGGTTCAAGGATGAGTGCATAGTCAAAACATTGAAGTTTCCTCAAAGCCAGATGGTATGGGGATGTTTTTCTTTTTACGTTTTGTGCCCTTTGCACATTGTTAATGGAACTATGAACGCTCAAAAGTATGAAGAAGTAGTAAGGAAGTTTTTGGTACCAGCAATTGAACAAATCCGTAAGGAAAGTGTTATTAATCAACTTCTAGATGTCTACTTTATAAATAATAAACAGACAAGTAACTAGAGTCTCTCAATAATTTTCAGCTCAAGACAACGTTTGATGACCTCGAAATGACCGCGCGCGCACCAAGGGTATATGAATACCCTTTTACTGGCTTTTTCTCCAGGGCGCGGGCGGGTGGTGTAGTAGTTTAAAACTCAGGTCTATTAGGTTCCGATTTTTTTCCTAAAGGTGGTTGTTAAACTGGACGAGACGAGGTAGTACATCCTCCTCAACCAGTGGGTCTTAAGTACGTGCTAGTTGGAGGTTCGTTACATTTAGCCCAGCCAGCAACCACTCCAACATCAGTGTTATGCCTTCATGTCAGAGTTGAAGCCGACAGGATTTTCATATAACCACATACAAATTCTATGAAAAGACTTTTTCACAGAATTGCCTGGCACGGGATTCAAACCCGCGACCCTCTGCTTGAGGAGTCTATGCATATACCACTACACCACGGCCACCCCATCATTCGCCCGATTTAAACCCAATCGAACACTTGTGGCATGTAATGAAACATAAAATGGCTGAACATAAACCAAAGACTAAAAAAAAAAGCTAAATGAAGTTCTGGAACATGTATGGAATACTGAAATTTCCAGGGATATTACTGAACTTCTAGTAAACTCGATGCCTTCTAGAATAAAAGCGGTTATAACCGCCAAAGGAGGAGCAACTCGGTATTGATAATTTTTTGGTAAGAGTGGCATATCTAAATATCTTATATACACATACATAAAAAATATATCGTTTGATTTTGTTAACCAATGACTCTATTCAAATATTTAAAAAAAGTAAGAAAATCAACTGATTTTTCTTTAATATTTAATGTTAATATTTTTTTTCAAAAATTCAATAAACAGATGGAAATAAGATAGAAATACTTATAAACTACTGCGGAGTACTCAACAAAATTTAATTTTATTATAAAAATTATTATCGTAGTTATTAACAATTTTTCAATCATTTTGATATAGTGCGGTTTTTATGACCGCAAGTGTAAATGTTGGCCACGACTACGTCTGAGGTGGTTCATTCGGAAGGTCTAATTTTGGGCGACTCGTTCGAACATAGCGACTGGTATCTCGCGATTTACACGAGTAATGTTGGCTTCCAAAGCGTCAATCATAGCTGGCTTATTCCTGAAGACCTGAGAAAATAGTTCAAATCATCTCCAACTTTCGGTACGTGCGCGACCAAGATGTTATAATCCGCATCAAGGCTTAGTTCGTCAATATCAGCCTGATACTCATACTCTTCTCAGTAGGAGAAAAAAACGATACCACAAAATAATGTTTCTTCGAGCTCCCGACAAAACGCTCGATCAATGCCTTAAGTGTGAAGTTAGGTAATTTTAATGCCAAACCAGAAAATGGGATCATCTCTACTACCTGACACGGCCAATGCAGGACTTAGACTGTTCGACTTCACTGCGGGGCGAAATATTGCTTTAGCTATGAGACACGATCATAACAGTCAACCAATTAGATCATGTTGCGATCAATATAGTCCCGGACCATCACCTGCTTGTTTTTTTTTTTCGAGTTCCACTCTGATTCAAGTACTGTTCAACTCCCACCCACTAAAAAATTAATTTAACCCCTTTTATCTAGATAGCATCCACTTCAGAACCGCTTTTTCATTTTCTTTCTCCTTTGTGGGCCAGCTTTTGCATATTTATCTTTTTGTACGTTTATTCTATCTTGTCAGTGAGGTTTTCATCAGTCAGTTAAAGGTATATTTGTGTCTTGCTCTATATTTTTGGTCCTGAGTGTGACTTCTATGAAGGGACAAGTTTGGGTCTAAATCTGACCGCTCGTTGTTTGTTAAAAATGTTCGTTGATTATTCCCGTTCTGTAAGCACTGGCATCGATGTAATACTTAAACGATCGTATCCAGTTTGAACCGTTAAGCTTATATTTAATCTCATCAATATTAAGAATGTTCGTCTTCCCTCTCATGTAAGTTGCAAAGAATGCAATTGCTAGTCCCTTCGTTTCGGTGTGGTACATACTCTCTCCTTTAATTTTGAAAATTGTTCCAATCATAAGACTGGAATAGCTGCTTTTGAAGTAATTGTTTTGATTTGGGTTATAATTAACCTCCGAATAGTATTGCCTTTCTGTTGACTTTTCAATGTAGGAGTACCTCTCATTTTCATCTGTGATCCTGATAACCTCATAACAAGCATTTTTTAATTCATCATCATTACTTTCAGCGAAGTTTTTCGTCACGCCACAGCGCGCTGTTAATTTAGTCCAGTCTTTGAAAAAAAGAGTTTTCTTTAGTACTGCGTATCGCAGAATCAAGTTTGGTAGTCTGGAATCGCTCGTTTTTAGTACCCCTGATAGATAATCTGCATTTTGTTTTAGAGATGAAATAAACATTGTTGGAAGACCAGATTCCAAATGATACATGTATTTCGGTATACTAATGGACAAGTAGAAGATTTTACGCAGAAAAAAAAAGAAGCAGGTATTCGTTGATTTTGTATTTTTGACCACCCCAAACCTGTGCCGCATATATCTGAAAATCCTATTCCAATTCGAACAGATTGCTTTTTTCGCCATATCCACTTTCGTTTTTAGATGTTTTTCCATTTCCTAGGTAAGTATATTTTTTTTACTACTTCCAACTCGTGTTCACCATATTTCCATTTTTCGTCTCTTGCTATTCTGCCAGACCCTTTTTGAAATATCATAACTTTCGATTTTTCGGCGTTAACCTCCAAACCCCACAGTGTGCAGTACTCGAAAAGTTTGTTTATCACCATCTGAAGACAACAAGGTGATTTTACAAGTATGACTATGTCATCTGCATACATGATAACTTTAATTTTCGAACTGCCAATTTCTACACCACATGTAAGCCATTTCACGAGATCATCCAGAAACAGAGCGAAAAGTAGGGGACTTAGGTTACAGCCTTGTTTGACCCGTCGGCTTATCACAACCTTCTCAGATTGTTCCTTGCCATTATATAGAATATGTTTGCCATAGTTTGTTGATACAACTTTTCTAATACTTGAGTGAGATATGCTTGGAGATATGCCTATATAGTATTGTACAGTTTATAAAACAACGCATTTCGATTTATTGTATCGAAGTCTGCTCTAAAATCAAAAAAAAAAAAAAACAGGTGAAAAACTTTTTACTTTGGTCCAGTTTATTTCGGGCTATATATAGGGTTTTCCAATAGGGAAATATAGACTTTACAACTTTGAATTTAATTTGTGAACGCACTCTTTCACTAACCATCAAACTGTCACTGTCAATTTATTCAGTAAACTCAACATTTTCATCATTGTGAAGTACACTAACGAGCTACGTTCTCCGATTGGGTTCTGAAGAAGATGCACCAAGATGTGAATTTCATCGCAAAATCATCTTCAGTGACGAAGCTCATTTTTGGCTCAATTGGTTCGTCAATAAGCAAAATATACGTTATTGGTCGAGTGAAAACCGACATGTGCTTCATGAATCACCATTTCATCCACAAAAAACAACTGTTTGGTGCGGTTTGCATGCCGGCAACGTTATTGGGCCATATTTTTTTGTCGACGATAACGATCGTCACGTTACTGTGAATGGTCAGCGTTATCGCGCCATGATCACCGATTATTTTTGGCCAGAATTGGAAGATATGAACTTGGACGATATGTGGTTTCAACAGGATAGTGCCACAAGCCACACAGCACACGCTACAATCGATTTATTGAAGAGTAAGTATGGAGAGCGTGTTATCTCAAGACATGGGCCAGTCGATTGGCGGCTTCGTTCGTGCTACGTTAAGTCATTGGTTTATGCCAACACGCCGACGACGTTGAAAGAGTTCAGAGCCAACATTGAACGCGAAATAGCGGCCGTTTCGGCCGAAATGTGTGGCCGAGTCGTTGAAAATTGGGTCCAACGAATCGACCGATGCAAACGTGCCCGCGGTGGCCATATGAACGAAGTCGAGTTTCATTCATAAATTTTATGATTGTACTTCAAGCCAATAATAAAGTTTTTGAAATATCTCAAATGGTTTGCCTATTATTTAAAAAAAAAAGTTGTCAAGTCGTTTTTAGAAAACCCTATAGTAGATATTAGTACGAAGATATTGTAAAGATATTGTAAAGAAACCATTTCGAAAACCAGCCTGAAATTCGCTGAGTTTTTTATTAGCGTGTTAGCAAAGTGGTATATGCTTTCAATACTGAATTTAAAAAAGATATTCCTCTATATGGTAGTTTACTGGATCACATGGATCACCTTTTTTATAAATTGGCCACGTTTCGTTAAAGTGTTCAGGAAGAGTGGCAAAATTAAAAATGATGTTAAGAGTCTTAGTTAATTTTTTTTTTAAATTGTTCTGTGTTGTATTTAAAAAAAAAAAAAAACTCTGCCGGTATTCCATTTGAGCCTGTTGCCTTACCGTCTTTCTTATTTGCACTGCTTCAAATACTATTTTTGCATCCAAAATTTCGTCCTTTAGATCAGGTTGTGCGTAATTCCAATTAATTTGTTCCGACAAGTATATTAAGGCAACATAGTGTGCGCGTAAATTTTCCACTGGTACAATAGCAACTTCTTTTGATTTTGGGTTCTCATTTAATTTCTTGTCACGGTCCAAAATTCAGCCGATTCTCTGCTTTGGCTCAATTACAATGCCCATTTTTCTTCCTGGGCTCGTTTCTTTTCTTTAAACATCTTTTTGTATTATTTGCTAAGTTCAACATAGTCTATTTTAATGCTCCTTAAATCGTAAGGATCTTTTTCTTAATTTTTCACATTCGTAATCATGCCATTCAGATTTCTTTTTTCGTATAGTAGAGGTTTTTTGTACCGTTTTTTGTACCATATTACCAATATGTGAAAGATCCATGAAAATCCATTCATTAGCATAGTCCTGCACTGTTTTAATCGCAAATGAGTGAATTATTTCAGAAGATAAGATGGTAGATAAAGATTCTTCAATCAGTGAGGGCAGTATCCCTGACTTTTAGGTGGAAATACCGAATATTTTTCTACTGTCAGATAAATTTAAGAAGAAAGTCTTGTATATACCTATACCTACCATAGATAAAAAAAAGTTCCAGGATCGTTCCACTTACTGTTTATTGTTTATATCAAGCAACTCGTCGGGCGATATATGCCCCCCGTGTCCATAGAATTGTAACTTCCCTCGTAATAAAAGGCGGCAATACTTGGCGTGTGATTTATTTAAATGAGTTTTTTAATATGAAAGAAACTTATTTTATAAGTGGACATGTCCGGTGGATTGTGCTTCAAATGGTAAATATCACTTTTTTGAAATTGTCAGATATTTATTGGTGACCAGATACGAATAATAGGAGATTAGCAGATTAGCACATTATTCCACTGGCCGCTTCGGTTTCGCTGGCAGAGCTTTGATTCGATTTTTGATGACTCGGTCCAATACGCGCGGCGTTATTCCGACAATAGCGTGTCATATGTTAGCCTCGAGCTCGTCCAAATTGGTTGGCTTGTTGGCGTAAACTAAAGTCTTGACGTAGCCTCAGAGAAAATAATCGAGAGGTGTCAAATGGCATGATCGGGGCGGGCAATTGTTAGACGCTTGCCGTGAGATGATCCAGTGGCCAAATTTGTCTTTCATAGCTTTGCATATCCTGTATGACATGTAGCGTTATATCCATGTTGTCGAGCAGTGAGCACAGAAAGTCGGTTAACAGAGCGATACCTGAGACCATTGACGGTAACAGTGTCTCCTTCCCTATTTCGGAAGGAATATAGGCCGATGATGCTGCCATGCCATAAACCGCACCAAACAGTCAATCTTTGTGGATGCCCTGATGCTTAGCCGAACACTTGTGGATTGTTTTCGCTTCAATATTGGCAATTTTGCTTGTTGACATAGCCGCTGAGCCAAAAATGAGTCTCATACGAGAAGATGATTTTTTGGCCAAAATTCGGATCTCCGGCCAACATTTCCAGCGCCCAATTAGCGAACTAATGGCTTTTTATATGGTTGTCTGGCTCTGCGTCAGCATAACCAACTAATATGGATGTAGGCTCAAATCCAACCGCAAAATAAGCTGGGTTGACTCTCATCATTTCTTCGATACTGGCCGGGGGCTACGGGCGCCCAATTCGCACCAATCTCTGTCTGGTTGGTGGCTTAAGATCTAAAAGAGTGTACTCACGCTCAAACTTTTCCAATCATGTAAGACGATGCATGATGAAATGGCAAACCTTATTGAATATTTTGACAGCTAGATGTCATTGGTAACTTTGACAGCCGCTGAAACATAACAATTGGAAAAACGTCATTGCTGTTTGGTCTCCCCTTAATTCTCTATTTGTCTACAACATAAATGTGAAAGCACAATGACACTTGACGCCATTTGCATAAATCACGGAACATTCACATTATGACATTACTTTTGCTTTACCTAAACGAGGACTGTTTGATGAATACCCGTAAAAGAAATTACATCCCAACTTTTTTAAGTTTTGACAATTTATTTTCCAATATAATCCCCTTTCATCCCCTCCGTAAAGTACGATTTTTGTTGGCGAGCAATCTTTTAAGTCGCAGGGATACAATTCCGGAGAATACGGAGGATGGGGGAGCAATTCGTAGTGCAATTCGACAAATTTTACTCCAGGGACTGTCAATGTGAATCACACCTCTCGCGCCCCAAAAAAACGGTGGTCATCACCTCTCCGGCCGAAGGCACGGTGTTCTCTCAATTTCGATTAAACAGACCCAAGCACGTCTTTGAAGTGGCCCCAAGATTGCTCTTGTTCTCCAATGTGAGAAAATGCGGCACCCATGCCCAAAATCTCGTGCAGGATATGGCTTACGCGTTCAGTTGAGATGCCTGCTATCTCAGTCAACTCGTAAATTTTCACTCGGCGGTTCGCCAATACGAGATCATGGGTTTTGTCCACGGTTTTCTCTGTGGTAATACAGGACCACCTGTATGCCACTTGTTTATGGTGGTACATCATCTATTCTATCATCATAATTCGTTAAAGCTTAACACGCAGGACGTGGTTAAAGTTATGGGTGGAGAACACGAGATGAGGCTTACCAAAATTCTGGCAAAAAAAGCGTTGAGAAATCGATCGCAATTTTATAAAGACTGGGACGATTTAGCTTCTAAGCATAGTATAAACTTTAGAATGATAGCATCAGATCTTTCAGAGTGGAGAAGATCTGTATAGGATCTGCCAGGGACCACATTATTTCAGCAAAAAACTCAAGTGCACAATTGATTTGTACAAGACTTATACATGATGACATCAGCTGCCTGGAATCATACCTCAGCATCTCCCAAATTTCACTGATCAGGCGAGCGAGAGGAGAATTACTTAAGCTGAATTACATGCCACAGCGCACTGATCTTTCGTCAAATTGTAGCCGAACCAGAAGATATCAAACACTTAATTGGCACTTGTCCAATTCTGAAGCAAATCAGACGAGCACATCTGGGAGTTGAACGCCTTGAAATCAATGACATTGAGAATCTGTTGAATAGTAGAAACTGGAGTTTCTTGGTATCAAAGTGTCAGGTAGCATAAAATAATAGAAACAGACTTCTGGAAGAAAACTGTTAAATTTAATTCAAATAATATCATACATTGACTTATTAAGAATTGTTTTGTAAAAAGGTAGTCAAATTATAAAGGGTCATCCAATTCGTTGTGACATCACTGTTTCAATCACATTCGTCAAACTAGACTGCCATTCGAGACGATATATGTTTAGTTAAAGGTTTGTTTACGATATGGATCGTTTGACAACGTGTTAAAATTGTGAAAACTTTCTTAAAAAGTAGTTATTCAGTAGTAGGTACGTTTTGCGCAAAACTTTAAAAAAAAATGGAAATGACTGACTCTGAAATAGATGTCCTAAGGCCTGTCTGTCATCGAAATGTACGCTTTACAGAAAATATGGCTGCCGTTAGTGAAAGTGTTGAAGAAGATCCAAGTCTATCGATTTCGCGGCGAGCACATCATTAAGTCTTGTCTTACGGAACATTATGGCGTATTTTGCATTCGGATGTGCATCTTCACCCTTATAAAGTTCAACAAACTCAAGAATTGAAGATAACTGACGACGGAATGTGTAGAACATACGCCGATTGGGTGCTTGAACATCAGTGTTTAGATGACCAATTTTTACACAGCATTTTCTTCAGCGGTGAGGCTTATTTTTCATTCAGTGGATACATTAACAAACAAAATTGTCACATATGGGGAGGACAAAATTCACATGCAACTGTCGAAAGACCATTGCATCTACAAAAAGTCTCTGTCTCTTGGTGTCATTGGTAAATACTTCTTCGAAAATGAGGAGAGTGTAACCGTCACTGTCAATTCTCATTACCATAGCCAAATGCAAACCCAATTTTTTTAGCCCCAAATCGAAGATATGGATGTGGAAGACACGTTTTTTCAACAAGACCGTGCCATATCTCACACAGCACGAGCCGTGTGCTGGACGAGTTATTTCGCGTTTTGGTGATGTAAACTGGCCACCGAAGTCGTGTGACTTTTCGCCGCTGAATTTATTTTTGTGGAGCTATGCAAAAGATCGTGTTTATGCACACAATTCGAAAACTCGAATGCATCCGAAAATGCATCGGAATTAGAAATGAAATCAAGAATTTTAGATAAAAGTAGATAAAAGTATCTTTACTGTACTTTCGGATAGCCATTGCTTGCTATTTGCATTGTGATGTGCATCTGCCCTTACTTGACCGGTCTTCAACTTCCTTCAACAACACAAGCCCCTCTACAAAATTAGAAATGACAGATTAACACCGCAACGACAAGCGCCAAAGATTCTATTGTGCTTAAGTAGTCCCCCTTTTTTGGGGTATTTTTTCTTAAACCAAAATTAAATTACCATGTATCGAATTCTGTCACCTCAGGCAATCATCACGATATCACAATAAAACTAATTTTTACATCTCAAGATCACATCCAACCAATTTATGTATATCTGTTTCCAATCTCGTAGTGTTTGTTTGTGGATGCACTCTAGCACCCTCAGTCAGCAATCAATGTTTGTCGGCGTCGGCATCTACTCAAGAAGGAAACAAAAATCGAAGTTGTCACATCCAATAAATTAGATGGGTTGTGTGTGGGGACATCTTGTGGCAATCGTGTATAGTGTGTCAGATTGCCTATGCGTCTGGGTGGCATTTAACAATTACCCACACAGTCATCCACCCACGTGCGAAGGTCGATCATCATGCTCTGACACTTACGTAGATAGTTAGACCGGATCGCATGAAACAACTCCCCTAACATATACTCGTAGTATCTATAAAATACATTTTGAAAATTTTATTTTTTTAAAACTGTTTATGGACATGGATGGCTAAGTTGACACATACGAGCAGCGACTATCAATGTCATTGTTATGCAACACCGGGACTGCATTGGGTAAATAGGAATACAAATATTCGAGAGATACTACATAATTTGTGACTAGAAACGGATACAATGTGAGATTTGCTTAGGGAGACATTTTTGTAGTACCGTTGGAGCAATTAGAATAACGTGACGAATATTGACCGACAATTTGGTGTGCACGTTTGTCTTTATATTTGAACGTCGTGACAAGGAGATACTTTTCAAATATGATTGATTTGAATTGGTTTAATGATTGCAGGGAAGTTGTTTCACTTTATTTTGTTCAAAGATACTCGCTCTAAACCAATTTACCATATCAATACCACTTGAACGATTTAAACAAAAGATACTAATTGACGAGCAACAATTGCATACCATATGTTACATACAAGTACATACTTAAGTGGATCTGTATTACTGCCACATGCCGTGCTTGAGTGGATTGAGGAGAACCATTATCATTAGAAAATTTAATTGTAATGCGTTTGTTTCATTTGGATGCTGGATAAATGGGAACTTCCTCCACTATTATACGATCTTCAAGTGGAAGCGCATTCTCGCTCTAATCTATGTACGAGTACAAGTGTGTGTTGTTCGAAAAGTACATACAGATGATATTGAGAACTGAAATTTTGAGATCTCGTGTTATTCGAACACTACTAACGTATCGAAATTAAATATATTTCACCTACTAATGGATTTACTTTCCTTTTCCTCTTCAAAAATGGTTTTTGGTTGCGTTAATTAAAGTAACAGGCCTACGTGACAATTATTCTGGAAACTGTTGAGTGTTTTATAACTTGGATTGGGCCAACAGAGCAACAATGAAGTTGGTGGCTAAGTGCTTGCCTTACCTCTCAGTTATGGTCCCCGATAACTGCTTGAGTAAATGCTTGAGTAAATCCTTGAGTAAATCACGCAGTCTAAAATGGCAAGGACATGCCTCGTCAGTAGCATTATTCTGGCCTACGTTGCCATAGGGTTCACAACCATATACGAAAGAGACTAAAATATGTGATGAATCAACTAAAGGCCTCGCATAAAAATGAAGCCACTGTTGACGACAGCAAACACAATATTCGGACCCTTATGAGGCCACGTGCAGCCGAAGAATTAGAAGAGGCCCTTGAGTGCTGAATGATACTAATCCGTACGGATGCGGATTTGCACAGACATAGTCTTGAGACTTGTGCTTCCGTCATGTAAGCGAGCGTCTTATGACAATCCGCGTTAAGGCTAAATTCGCTAACATACGAGTAAGCCTTATATGCGCCAATGGCTCAAAGGAACACGAAGTCCTCGACAAGACATACTCGTATGGGCAATGTCCGAAGTATGACGTTAAAATCGTCCTATGCGGCTTTAATGTCAAAATTAGAAAGAACGACACTACATCACATCTGGGCAATGGACTTAGGGTTATTGACTTTGTAGGAGGAACGAAATGTTAGTATAGGAAGCACACGGTTTTCTC
Organism: Volucella inanis; assembly: GCA_907269105.1. Taxonomy (NCBI): domain Eukaryota; kingdom Metazoa; phylum Arthropoda; class Insecta; order Diptera; family Syrphidae; genus Volucella; species Volucella inanis. Next base: position 127,360,473 of record OU026157.1, on the reverse strand, counting down.
AATTTAATACACAATGGGATATGGCGGTTTTCGGAACATCAAACGCTATATCAAATTCATCTTTTTGAAATAAACGCCAGGCATGCCCCAGTATTCTGGCCATTCGAATGTTCTGGGCAAATATTGACTCGAATCACCATCTTGTCGCAAACAAAATACAAATGCGGATTTCGCAACAAAGAAGAAGAACTGTGAGAAGATATATTGTAACATAGAAGAGTAGAAATTTCAAGGGACTGCCAGAATCTCCGCCGAACGCTCATTCATAAATCTCTCAAAAACCCAAATGCCACCAGCATCAAGTGCCAGAGATCAATGGTAACGCTGCCAACGTGCCATCCGATATGCTACAACAGATGTGATGGTTTTCACCTGACTACCACCAAGAAATCTTTGGCTTGATGAAGGATGTCAGACACATGCAGCTAAACAAGGAGCCTACAAAGCGGCGCTGCAACGAAGGACGAGCAGAAGGAAAAAAACAGAGCACGAGAAATACGCAATCGAGATATTTACACGTTGTACTCCAGAAATAAAACAAGTAAAACGAACGTGCTAAGGCAAATAAACCCGTACAGAAGCTTGTAGATATAAAGAAGGTAGGTAGTCGGTGCTAAGAATATAGAAAAACCCTTTCTGCAAACTGTATAACTGTGGTTTCGAACAAGCTCGAAATTCCGCCATCAGGCAGAATAAACCATTCAACTTGGACGAATAAGGGCAGCAATATGTAAGCTTACCGCTGAGGTATTCAAAGCTGCTGGAAATGAATTTTTGGGGAGCATACACCAGCTCATTTGTCGGATCAATGATCAGATGAATCGAATCTCGGCATGCCCGATCGACAAAAAAGAAAACCCCTCAACTGAGCCAACTATAGAGGTTAAAGCCTGTGCGATTTCAAACCAGGAAATTACACAATAGACCAATTCTTCACACTCCAACAGATCCTGGAAACAACTCAAAAAGTACAAATCAATACCCGCCATCCCTTCATCGATTTTAAGGCCGCATATGAAAGCATTTTGAAGTGCACTGTCATAAGGTTTTCAGCAAGGCAGTTTACGCACATAGATCTTTACCAGTCTGTCCATATTTATCAATGCTCTTGGCGAGCGTGTAGTCCCATTTTCAGTATAAAGGATACTTTCACTACTTTCCACGGTTTTGGAATGTATGCCAGTACCAGGCTAGCAGTGAAGTTTATCTTCCAAATTAGGAGCAGCTGGCTTATAGGTTTTTGGAACATAACCATAGCCATCAAAGGATGCAATGGCCTCATCCGTAACCACAGTTGGTGAGAAATACCAACTACGGCGTGTCGTGTTGTTCAGCTTACAAGCTTCGTTAATGGGAGCTGGTTCTGATTTAGTTAGGTATCGTTACAGTATCGACCAGGGTCTCAAGCAACAACTCTCACTAAGTTAACTAAAAGACTTATAGTGACAGAGATATATCAGTTTGCCTTCTAAGCCAAAACGAGCAGATAGACAAGGGTGATTGCTCTGTGATTCTTCTTTCAACTCTTTTTTACAGCCGGAACCTTCCATTTACAAACATGTGAAAGGAAAGCGCACCTACGCACTAACCGCCACAATTTCACGGCGGGTATTTTCCTTAAAGATCTGAATCGTTTTAGGATTTTTATTGCAAACCTTCGACTTGAGGTATCCCTCTTGGCCGATGACCAATGAAAGTTATTAAATCCGCAAAACATGCGCGTGGAATGATACCTTTCTCATCTCACCCAGCAAGTTTTTGGTATTGCTACAAGGTGTTAAGGCTTTGACTAACCTTTTCTCTGCTTTCATTGCTATAAAATAGTGTGTACCGCTGATGAATACATTCCTGCATCGTTTACTTTCGTTTTCAATTTTATAAGCGCTGCCACTGGTGTCAATATTTGAGACAAAGACATCAAAGGTGGAGTTGCTTGAAACAAACTTTCTACCATCGTCATACAGAGCTGTAAACCTCTGACAACTTCTTCGCGTTTGGTGATGTACCGATCTGAGTTTACGTGAGTGTTCACCTGTATTCTGTAGCTTAGTGTTTTGGCACTTTCAGCTTAGACTTCAAAACAAAATAATCGGTGTTTTCTTGACTCTAACTACCGCTTTTCCAAAGCGCGTAGAAGATTTTCATCGATGGTATTAAGGTAAATTCGCATCAACTAATTCCTATCAACAAATCTGTCCAAAAAAAAAGTATTGAAAGTACCGATAGTAGAAGTATCGGTACTCATTGTTTCCAGATAAGTTCTCACCTGTATCAGAAAAAATCGCTAAATCACAAGAAATTTTAGTCTGGCTTTGCATTCCTTCGTGAGAGTATAATAGTTTTTTGACGGACATTCTTTCGAAGAATTCTATAAATATTTAATTAATCCAGTTTTGTACTGCAATATCGACAGTATTCACGGCTTGATAGATACTATGTACCTCCTTTGAATAAATGGTAAATGACATAGAACGTTTTACATTCTTCTGATGGTACAAGAACTCCCGCCAATTAAATTGCATTTTTTTCAAAGGCACAGATAAGTCAAATTATTATTACAAAAACATGTCCACTTAATAGGGATACTGGGAAGTATTATATCTATAGGAGTAGAGGCCTACATTATTTTTCCTTGAAAACTGGACAACGTCCATGCAATTCATAAAATATTTTGCTTAAAGCAGCCTTACAATGTCCCATAGAACATACATTTGATAGCTACTAGCATTGAGATAGTTTGAAAGAAAATGAACTTGAATCAAGTGTTCATCAGTAAGAAAGTAAGAAATAGGGTAATAGTCACGTTTATACCTCATATTCCTACGAAGTTGTAGTTTAGTTTCACTAGTTGATGCAAGCAATATAGAACTAAATTAAATTCTTCTAACCTTGAGAGCTTTCAAGGTTCTACAGGTCAATTTTACAAGTACTACATACGAGTATATGCACAGAAATATTGCAGGGCATGCTGCTCTATTTATTGTCTTACACTGACGCCCAATAAATTAGAGCAAACTCTTATGTAAACGAGTGAAGAAATTTTACCACACTGACGACCTTTTTCTGAAAAAAAAAAAAAAAAAAAAAACAGATGACGTGGAAGTGTACATGGCATGCTAGAAAATCTATTGCTTGGTTATTTAAGCCCATAAATTACAACACTCTAACATTACCGGAAGTACGAAAACTTGCAACAAACCACGACCACTACAGTAGATACTATAAAAAAGTTCTCAGCATTTGCTAATGCAATAAAACAAAACGCAGCTGTTCTCACTATCCGTATCCAGTGTAGACGTCAAGTTCAAGAATAGAATAAAGTCGAATTTCCAAAGTAAATATTTAAAAAAGAAAAAAAAAAAAATTTCTTCCAACACCAGACAGGAACAATGTGATACGCGTATTTTCAATCAAATCCGGCGCAGATATTCAATGATGAAAAGATGTTTGAACAGAAAAATGGGGATTTTCCCCCTTGCTCCAGACCCAACAGATGTATTATTCCGAACGCATGGCGGAAGCTGTAGTCTTCCAACTCCAATCGATAGCAAAGGGCTTGGGCTTTTTTTTTCTTCTTCTTTCCGATATTTATTTTTCTTCTTCTTGTTCTTGTATTTAATTATTTTATATTGATGTGCATACGTGTGTGTATGTAAGAAAACACCGAGAAGGCAATGACCCCTCGAAATGGTCGGAATGTTCTAATGCCAGCTCCGCAGATACGTACAGTGTCGGTTGAGATACTTTCCGACTTTGATCGAATTTTTATTTTCTTTGTATTTTTTTTTTTCCCCCGTCTTGGTGGTTTCTGATCCCAAAACCCGCATTAGGTGACCACCACTTCTGACTCTATTTCAATTTTCTTTTCATCTATCATCGTGTGGACCGTGTCTAATTGTAGGGTAAAGGGGCAAATTCCAGTGAAAAAGAAGGGGCTGCGTTGGATTGAATAATTGACCGGGGAATTGTTTTTATTAGATTGGGCTTTTATCATGCGAATGGATCAAAGTTAATCAATCATTGAAGGAGCCAAAGTATAATCCTGACAGTTGAGTGCAATGCATTCTTTGGAGGATGGTCATGGCAACAATCATATTTAATAAAGGAATCCTGCCCCCCAGTCATGGGAGTATAGTATTGATGGAATCAACCACATTAGAAGGGTCGACATGCTAGAAACTAGGGAATTCAATCCGATTACATTCGTTTATATCGTGAATTGTCTTTTTTTTTTTTATTTCAACGAATCGGAGTTTAAATAGTGGGCGTCTGTCTATCTAAATTGATACAAACACTTGGGCGTATGCAATCGGTTTAGTCACTTAGATACTCGTAGCGGCGAAACCGAAAGTATCTAGTGTTCTGATGAAGTCATCGAGAAATTCAAGACATTTTTAGCCTAGACCTTGAAATGGTGATTTCTTTTTGTGGCTTCTTCAAAAGAAAAAACTGTCATCGATTTTATGTTGGTGTGCGGTAAGAGATGATGTGTTTTAAAAGCAATTTTAAATTGTCTCGAAATGGTTGTGGTTTGATAAAATTAAATCCGAGAAGCTGGTATTTTACACATTTATTGAATGCAGGTTTGTGGTTTTTACTTCAAATGGAGTGGTGACCAATCGATATAATTCAACAGAATGGTTGTATAGGAAAATATCTCTTAATGAAAACCTTTTTCATACTTTAACTTGACAAAATTTGGATTAGAATTTAGGCTTGCATCAACTCATTTAAGTATTACAGAAAGGTTTGCCTACTACCTACTCGTATTCGGTTTTGTCGCAAAGCAGCAAATGTATTTCTCAATTTCTCGATCGAAGTTAAAATTAGTTTTGGTGCATTCCATTAAAACTTTAAATTTTTGCGCCAAATTCGCTTGGTTTTATCGCGTCTCTGGGACGGTATCCATTTACACTTTTTTCATTACAGTTCTGCTCATCTTTCGAACATTTCATTCATTCAACAGAATGCCTCAGTGTATACATATGTCAGTTGTGAACATTTCATGTTATCTAAGTTTGTCCGATTCTATTGCTCATATCCAGTTCGGTGTCAGAGTTAGTGAAGAACTTTTAGTGGAGATTCAAAATGTCACATGCACGGTCAAAGAAAAGTATCTTAGAAACATAGTCCCGTCCAATCAATCCATTCGAATTGTTCATAAAGTATACTTACTACCTACTTATGTTTTCGGATCTATAATGTCTGTGAGATTCCTCTTGCGGGGCATAGAGCCTTACCTACTCCTAACCGCCATCGTGTACGGTTTCTGGAGATCTATTTCAGGTCTATCCAACTCTTCCCTAGTTGTGCTGATTCCTCTTCGACTGTTCTTCGCCAAGTACAATATTTCTATGTCGTTTCACTCGTCTGCCTCTCTGCATGACAGGGTTCCTATGCACCGCTTGACTCGCAATATACTTGTGACCCTTACGAATCGTATGCCCAATCCACTGCCACTTACATATTAGTATGATACAGTCAAGGGGTTCCTGATCTGTTCTCGCATGAAGTTCATCATAAGTGATACCGTTGGGCCAGAAAATCCTCAATATGTTTCGAAGAGATCTATTCACGAACGTTTGCAGCTTTCTTGTGGCAGCGGGTGTGACTTTCTAAGTGTTGCACGCAAAAAGAAGCACGAATTCAACATTAGAGCGTAGCTTGGGCTTTAAACTGATAGAGTAGTTTCTCCATATTTTGGGCAGCATTTCGAACGCAGTCTTTGTTTTCCCGATTCTGTTGATTATATCTAGTTCGGTCCTGTCATCAGTGCAGACAATACTCCCAAGATATTGAAAATTCTACTTGGCTAGATGACGAAGTTCCAGGGTAAGACTTTTGGTTTTTGCCATATTGATCCTTAGCCCAACGAGTTCAGCTTCTCTCTACACCCTTGTTGTCATTTGATGGAGATCCATATATCGTCCGCGTAATCCAGATGTTTGAGATGTGATTGCAGGGTCCACTAAATTCTTCCATTTTCAGTTGACAAAGCTGCATGCAGTACATCACTTATCACCAAAAGGAACAGTATTGGTGGCAATATATAGCCCTGCCTAGCCTCACTTATGATTTCAAACTCCTCTGACAACCTTCCCTTATGTAGAACGTTACATTTGGATCCATCATATGTAGCATAGATAATAGCAATCAATTTATCTGGGATGCCCCTTCCGCGCAAAGCAATTCAAATAAATTCTCTATAGACACTGTCGAACGTCTTTTCGAAGTCGATAAACAGCAGGTGAATTGGGGATCAATATTCAACGCACTGTTCGATGATGATCCGCAAGGTGTTGATGTATTCCACATAGGAAAATCCAGTGCAGAATCCTGCTTGTTCAGCGTCGAATGTGCCTTTGACGTGGTCTTTTATTCGCTCCTTGCTGATTTTGCTTATACCTTGGCTACTGCAGGCAGCACGCAAATTCCTTTCCAGTTTTCGCACTGCGTATGGCCTCCTTTCTTTGGGAGCTTGACAATCATTCTTTTTTTCACTCTTCAGGAAATCTCTCTGTTTCACAAGCTCTCTCAATGATTGGCTGCAGGAACTCACTCGATGTTGTTGACGCTACTCGTAAGAGCTATGCGGGATTATCGTCAAGTCCAACCGCTTTGTTGTTCTTCAATACTTTGATTGCAGAAAGGATTTCTTTTCTACTAGGGGATGCAGTGCGTATCCGGGAATTTTTTACTACGGGTGGGTCATTGGGCTTTCTTTACTGGCGAGAAAGCGGTTTAAAACCGCAGAAAAGTTATCCTTTGGTAATCCTCTAGACGGTCCTAGTGTCATCTACATCTACAAGCGGCATCTTCTGCTTCTGCATCCAATGTGTTGATATAGTTACGCTCACCACGTTGCACGCTATGGTGAACTTCTCTAAGCTTCATGCTATACCCAGACTCCAGCTCGTTTCTCCCAGCTGCTGGAGTAGCTGCGATGCTAGCTTTGAAGTGTTTTCTTTCTTCGATTCTAGCCCAAGTTTCTTCGAAAAGTCAAACACTGTTTCTTAATTGCGGCCGACTGCGAAGACATTTTCGCAGCACACCAATGGTTTTCGATGGAGGTGGATTCCGTTCTACTGATTGCTCTTAATCCTCGTAAAGGATGGTCCCCTAATTATTGGCGGACTGTGGGATTCTTTAGTCTACCGGTTTTAAGCTTATCTGTACGTAATCTTACTGAAGAAACCATCAGATGGTGGTCCCGCACCATTCCCATGTCTGCACCCCTACTGTTACGAAGGTCCTGGAGACTGGTTCTAAATCGCCGACTGATTGCAAAGTAATCAATTTGGTTGGAAGTTGTCTCTCTATTTGCCGATACTCAACGAAAATTGACAAAACGCTCCCAATATTCGTTGCGATCGCCAGCACTATGCTTAGGCCAACCTTTCTTCCAAGCCTTCCGTCATGATCTCTACTTCGGATCTGAAAATCCTCAAAGTTGTCTAGAAAATTGTGCTTATAACTATAATGGTGCCCATTGCATTGGTGCACACCACAGTGCACTTTTTTTCATTATACCAGGCGTTTCTCTGTTACTTATGTTTCCCTATACAACGTGCTCAGCGATCCTTTGATTTATAAGTCTATTGTTTCTTTTCTGGTAGAATTACGGCAGCTCCAAATAAACTTAAGCTAAAAGGAAGTCCGTGCCCATTCTAAAGTTGAGCGATCGCAGAGTTTCTGGTCATCTCCACTTTGCATGGTTTCTAAGCAAGGAGAACAATATCGACTTTGTGGCGATTACTGAAGCTTTAACGCCAGAATCGTACCCGATCGCTATCCTGTACGTCACATTAAGGCTTTTTCTAAGCCCTTGCAGGTATCAAATTATTTTCTATAATAGATTTGGTGAAGGCAAGTGAGAGCAGATTTACAAAACTACTATCTCAACGTCGTTCGGCCTCTCTGAGTTTCCATTTTTGATGTCCCAAAGATTTATACACGAAGTACTCATGGATCTAAAATTTTACCATGCATACATCAACGATATTTTGGTGGCATCATCATCAATGGAGCAGCATCTCGACCATTGTAGGATCTTGTTCCAGAGGCTACGCGGAAAAAATAAATCTTCCAAAATGCAAGTTTGGAAGTACACGTTATTGTCTACTGGGTCTCCAGCGTTCTTATAGAAGATTTATATCGAACTCTGCACAGATCCAAGTCACGCCAATTCCGCTACCTAGATTTTATTGGATAGTTTTTATCCAACTTTCGTCAAATATCTTTAGAACAAAACTTTGTTGCCGTCGCCCTCTACCTCGTCGAAAAAATTGAGCCGACAATGAGTTTGGAAGCCTTAGCTCGACGTCAAACTTTTGGCCGGTTGCTAATTGATTTAGAGAAGTACAACAGCTTAAATTAGTGAACAGCCTCAATAGGCTGTAATGTCAAAACATCAACTGCCCGTCCATATATTCCAAAAATACTTCAGAGAGTAGTATCCCACAGGAGTTAAGTCAAACTCATTTCATAGCGTTATGTCTGGCTATGGTCAGTAAAAATGACTGCAAAGAGTGGGCCCGAAGCTGCATTTTGTGTCAACAGTCCCAGGTGGCCAGACACGTGACAACAATTCCAGGGACGTTTTTATCGCCGTCAAGAAGATTCGAACATATCCATATTGATATTGTTGTCGTGTCAAGCTCTGAAGGCTATCGCGTGGATTGATTCTCTCGCTGGCGCAAGGCAATACTCATGGGTAATCAAGAGGCATCAGCAGTCACCTGCGCCTTTTACGTCCCCTTAATTGCGCGTTTTGGTACACCCCTCAAAGTATTATAGCAACAGAACAGAGGAGGCAATTTGGGTCTCACCTGTTTAGTCAACTAGGTAGGTACAACTTACTACAGGACAACAGCATTCCATCTAGTTGAGAGCTTCCACCGAAAGTTAAAAGTCGCTTTAAAATGTCATAGGTGTTTGCAGATTCTTCTTAAAGTTTTACTGGAGTCGAGCCGTACTGGGTTCCAACACCAACTGCAGAGAGATTGGCTCATCCGGATCAAGGAGTGTTCACCCGCTAAGGTAGACACGTTCGTTAGCAGGTTTTTGTATTTTTCCCCATTAAAGTTACAGCGCATTCCCCTGACATGAATCAACTTAAATAAATAACCACTTCACTGCCTATCAATTATTTCGAATTTGACACAAGCTCATACATACAGAGATACGTAAAACCTGTCCTGCTATAAGTCAGTTACTCAAACAAAAATATTTCGCCTCAAAATCTCACCCGAAAGTGTGCATCATCGGCATACGAATTCTAAATCCTTCCGCAAACAAATAATTTAAAACCAGATGTAACGTTGTCGTTGCAGATATTAAAGTCAAAATCGTTGCACAAACAAATTATTAAAAGCTAACATAACATTTGAACCGCACGAACCGAGCCATTTAATTATTTCCATCTAAGAGATAGCTCCATTCAGTAAAACACCAGCACAGCAAATTGCATATCTCTGTCTGAAATACCATCAGTTAGGTTTCTGGTCTCGAGTGCAGTGTTCATTCAATTCTTAAAGTTCACTTACTCAGAAAGTGGAAAAGGCTACTCTCTACATACAATGCAACACTTGGCCATCAAGGGAATTCGCGCTCCAGTTGCATATGCAAGAGTTCCACTTACCACCTTGTGTGAATGGGCTTTCCATTTTCAAAAGCGTTCAAAACAAAGCATCATTATTTTTCATATTTTGCAACAATTTCAACTAATCCCCGAAACATTTCATTGGATACATGTATCCAGCTGAAATGGTGGTGAATTCGATGTTTACGAATTAATCCACACACAGGCAACCCCCCAATGATTACCGAAGCACCAATCTTCAGTGAAATATTTGGCCTTCACGTTTACATAGGAATCGGCGCTGGGCGTCACTACAAACAATAAGGACACAAGAAGAGGGAGAGTCATGATAAATTCCGAGCTAACACCGAAACTACATACGGATAGACATACATAGATGGATACTGATGCTTAGTGGATACCAAATCCAGCTTAGGTTGCCCCTGTTAGCATGACTCATGATGGAACTATGCAGCCGCCAATTTGGCGCCGATTTACATAACAAAACTTATGCTGTCGTCTCGAGCTCAGTACCCAGATACAGTGTATGGTATTGATACGAATACATTTATGTATGCATACATACGCATATGATACTGATGCCACCTCGATGGCTCTGCGGTTATGGATTACTTTTACTTCTATCTATTTGAGGGATGCTGTGTGCTGGATGGTTTATGTTGCTGCCACTGCCAGACCCAGGGCAGAGAGTTCTGCCTTGTGAATAGGGAGAAATACGAACGCACGTATTTTTGTGAGACTCGGTTTTTTCCTCTATTTTTTATTTTAGTACTCGTACATCTTTGTGTTCATTATATCGGAGGATTCCAGATTGGATTTTTCATTTCTGTGCCGAAGAGCAAATGTAAGAATATAATGTAATGCCACACTATATACAAACGACATATTCTGCAGTATGTATCGGTATGTAGTGCTTTAAGAAGTACTTGATTTATTTTGGTGTAAGCTCAGGTGGTAGTGATGGCAGGGTGGGAATTGGGTTAAGTGGATTCTAACAGCAATTCATTTTGTAGTTACGTGATGATGACACAAATCAAAAACTGTATTTCGGTATTCGGATAATACGTTTGTGACCTCCATCATGACATCACGGCATCATAAGATATCATGACAGTGTCCTTTGGCATTACAACTCGAGTCAAACATAGGCATTCCTATGATACAGACATATGTTTGATATGTAAGAACGAAGATGTTTACTCATATTAAGAATGTAAATGGGGATTAAGGTAGACATGTAGGTTTTTGAGGTTCTTATTTTTATGAGAGGTTTAATCTGAGCAGAGTGCGAAATTGTTAAATGTCCTGAATGCCATTCAACACTTTAAGCTGTTAAGATTTATAACCAACTTTGTGGATGATTAAAATTTGGTTATAACACGATCTGGTACTTCATAAATCTATCGGACTTAAATTGCAAAAATTAAATCAAAATTAAGTTGACTTTCATTTACGTGCGTCATCTTACTAGCGGTCTTCCTCTACTGCGCTCAACATCGCTACACCAAAGCATTGGCGTCCATCCGTTCTACATGACCCAACTATCTCAGACCTTCACTCATCTGGTTAAACCGATGTCGCTGTACAGCCCCTACAGTTCGTCACTTTATCTCCTCCTGCACTCATCGTCTATGGAGACGTTTTCAAAAATCACCCGAAAAGTTTTCTTCTCAAAGCAGCCAAGGGTATCCTCACCCAATTTTAATAAAGTACATGTCCCTGCGCCAAAGGAAATTACTCGGGTTATTAGGGTCACTTATGTTGTTCAGGATAGGCTAGTCAAATTGGACCTAAGCCTCAAACAACAAGTGTCTCCAGCTCGATCTTTAGCTAGCTGTCTCCAGTTTTGCATGCTTAGATATCTGAAGACCCCTTCTACTTGCATGTGGTAGCTGAGTCGCGATCTTTCTCTACTGTTGTATCCTTCAGGCGAAGACTTTTTGGACCGGAGCCTTGGTGTACATGTCGCTGTACAGCCTTTGCAGTTCGTCTTTGTATCTCGTCTTCTACTCACCGTCTATGCAAAAAAAATTCCTCCTAAAGCAGTCAAGAGCACCTTCATGCATTTTTGACATTTTTATCCATTCCTCTGCGTCATTGAGTAGGACTGGGACTATTAAGGTCTTATATAGGGTCACCCTTGTTGTTTGAGAGAGGACTTTGCTAGTCAATTGCCTTCTTAGCTCAAAGAAGCAGGGATTGTCTGAGTTGATAGCGGAGAATAGGCAAACAAAGTCCTTAACTACCTCAATGTTATGTCGGTCGAAGTTGAGAATCCGCGCGTGAGATTTGCCCTCCTCTTTCAAGAGTCTAAATCTTTTAATGTCAAGGGTCTCCGTGAGATCTTAAACGAATTATCGTCTTCCTGCACAAACGAACGAGTTTGGCAGGGATACCAAAACTAGACATTGCTCTATATAGTTCGTCTCAATAGATGCTCTCATACGCGGCCTTAAAATCAATAATCGGTGTCGGTATCGATTTGGAGATCGTGGCTCTTTTTCAAGATCTGCCGTAGTGTGCATGTTTGGTCGATGTTGGAATTTTACTGCTCTAAAGTCACACTGATATAGACCATTCAGGTAGTTGACGAACGGCTTCACACATTACAGCAGATAGGATAGTTCCTTACCAAGTTATCGCTAGCTGCTTTGAAGAGCTCCGCAGTCAAGCCGCCCTTTATTGGACTTAAGCTTAGATATGGCTATCTTGACTTCATTCAGGCCGGATGGACGGAATTGTTGGTCTATATCGTAGAGGTTTGATTGACTCTCTTTGATAGCGCTATTTGCTTCGTCATCGCCATTATACAGTTTACAGAAATGCTCTTTACAAATCCTCCAACTCTACTACTATGTTCTCTTGTTCGTCTCTACAGACTTCGGTTTGGAGTTTGTGTCCGTGGCATATTTTTTTTACTCTTTGGTAAAACTTCAAAAAATCGTTCCTTGAATAGGATCTCTTAGTTTCTTTTACCGCGCACTTCTCATGCTTCTTCTTTTTAACCTGAAAAATCGGTGTTTGTCTCTCATCTTCTGCTCGTAGATCTCGTGAGCAGTTCTTATCCTTCTGCTTTGTATGCATCTTGCTTAGCTGAATGTGCTTGTGGGCATCCCTCGTTAAATAAAGTGTTTAGTCGTGGTAGCCCAGTGAAACCCTTTACATCAGTGCGACATCATTGATGGGTTTTTGGCAATGTTGACACTGGTTTTGCATACTGGATGCTGACGGCGATTAAGAGATTAAGTGACGGTTGTAACCATCTAGTAACTTGTCTACAACAAGGTAATGTTCAGAGTCGATGTTGGGCCCTCCATTATACTGTAAGAGCGCTTTGCATCGATCGCAATGTGATCAGTCTGGTTGACAGATGTCTCTAGTTTTTAACGGGAACTACCACCTGGTAGGCTTAATTTCACGAGATGCCCATACATCCATGAGAGCAAGGATATGCGTTGCCATAGCTCACCGTCATTCCTTTGATACCAAAGTGGAAATCGTGTTGGAGGCAAAAAGTTCCACCCTTGGTAAGGGTCGAGGCCGACCTAAAACTTCTTACTGCTCTTAGGGTGGCAGCACCCAGTATCTTGCAACTCTATATTGGGTCCAGACCTTTCCCGCGACTTTGGGTTTAAACTACAGCCAATGTGACGCTCCTACAAGGGGGCCTTCCTCAACAAGTCAGGCCCAGAGCGAAATCCGGGGGGCTTATGACTCACATGGTACCGTGTTTTAAGTCCTGGTATGGACTACCGGGGGCCCTCCACCCAACAGGACCTCTAACCGGCCGCTTGTAACTGGTCAAATCGTAGCAGCATTCGCAGGCGTAAGTATCGAAAACCTTTACGATGGGCGAAGCCTTGACCTTGACTGGGCGGAGGCCCAGTCTGGTTGACAGTTGATTATTCAGTTCTCCAAGTCCACTTATGAATATCGAAATGGGAGAACCGCGTGTTGGTTGCAACAATGTTTCGCCCCGCCGCAAAGTCGATTAGCCTGAATCCGTTATCGGAAGTGGTGTCGTGCATGTTGTACTTTCAGACAGTACTACTAAAAATGCTCTCATTTGTTGACTTGCATCAAAGTCGCGGAGGACAAATTTATTGCCATAGCTAGGGCACGGCTCGTAAGTTTTGTCTAAGAGCCATCTTTTGTGTCATCACATATAAGGCTAGTACTGATAAGATTAGCCTCAATGATTATGATGTCGATAACTATCGCCGTTGTGGATGTCGAAAGTTTTCGTCCTCTTTTTGTACGGCCCAACTCATCGCATTTCTTGGATGGCGGTAATACCTGCTTTGCAGCAGTCCAGGACCTCCCGTTGTCTTTCAGCTGTGCGTGACCTTTTAAGTAACCTAACATTCCACCTAGAGATCCGAAGTTCGTTGTTCTTGTTTCGTTTACAGAAGTAGTCAACAGTAGTTCCATCCGTATCCGAGGCTTGTTCTTGCTTCATAATTTAGTTTATTTTTTTTTTTATGATCGGGTAGTTACTTCGGCGGCACACCCTGGAGGGGTGCCCTCGGACGAAGGGTTGGTTAGAACGAAAACAGTAACCAGTGAGCGCTGCAGTTGCTCCTTAGTCTGACTTAGTCTCAGAAATCCTTAGCTACGAATATATCGAAGTAGCCCGGATAAGGTCTCATTTGGTTTATTCTGACATTTTACCTCAGCGTTGATTGCATCTGGAGAATTTATCCGCTGTCCCGTTTGTAGTGGCAGCACTATTTTTGTCTTCTGTCGAGTCAAGTCCGGATGGACATTGACCAGTAAACGATGGCTACCACTTGGAGGTAAAAAAAAAGAGCACAATTGATAAGTAGAAACAGTTACAACACTGGGTATCGCCAGTTCGATACTTCTCAGTGCCTGCCCTAAATCTGCAGCATCCAACCACCAAATGTGCTACTTACATCCGCCTCAAATGATGCATCTCACAAACAATAGCTAGTTGAAATTCTCTCCGTCTAAATGAAGCGCAAACACACTCCTACCTTTGAAATAGGTACCAGAGTAAAATGTAACCCGCAAGAATAAAATGCTTCCACACGCTTGTCAACTATAAAATGAAATACTAATTATCAGCACGTAATGTCATTTGCAATTTGACAATAACAGCGACTTGTAGGAGCCTCTTGACGGGCTTTAAAGATATCGATTAGGACTCAAAAATATTCTCTTCTACACTCCGAATTTGACTACGGGTATTTTGAAACAGCCGGAAAGACGGTGAAGTTACCCCGCAACTGAAACTCTATTTTTTTTCTAATAGGCCTTCAAAAAGAACAAATCACATTACACAATATTAATCGAAGAAAGATTAACTCTCTAAAAAATATCTGCTTAAAGTAGAAACAAAAAAATATCAATCAAGAGACTAACGTATCTATAAAATTCACTCTAGAAACCAGTTACACGATCTACAATTTATTCCATTCAAAAAACTGCCAAAGGAAAAGTAAATACCAAGTCATTATCAAGCGAGCACAAAATCAAACTCGGGAATCATCCCGAGAATCCTGAATGAAGTCGAAGGCCAGTCATACGAGATTCAATAACTTACATAAAAGTAACTTCCATTGAGTCCATTAGGTTTAGAACTACCATCCGCCGCTCCCAGCAAATGAACACACGAATGCGGCTAAAATGTGCAAGAAAAACGGCAAAAACAGGATTTCAGCAAAGTCTACCATCCTGTTCATTGAACTTGAATTGTGCGCCCGAGATGGTTGGGAAAAAAGTCTTCTTAAACGGCAATGGCATTAAAGTCACCTTCCAGAGTTGTGCTAACCACCAGATATAGAACTGCAATGATTTCGCCATCAACAGCAAGTTGTGGTTAATGATGCCACAACCAGAAAGGGCAAAATGTATGACGCGGTTTTATCGGGACAGATGCGAACGCAAGATTGAAAACATTGCTCACCAACCATCAATCCATCATGGTGGTGGTGAAGAGATAAAGAAATTAAATATTAAAGCTAGATTTTTGAAAAGTGCCTTTATACAGCACCTTATGGGGTTGTGTAATTGTTGAAATATCTGGGTAGTCCTTTTCGTATATTTAGATTTTCGATTCTACATTACTTCATGAAGACCTTTATGAAAACGTTTTCTTCTAACATTGGAATCATTCGCACAAAGACATGGTACATAATTTGTTCAACTTAGAACTGTATACACTCTGATATAGACATTGTCTACTGGCTTTACGGCCAGTTTAGACCATGACAATTAGTCTTAGATGTTTGACTTTATATAGTGCTCAACCAAGGTATTTAACCGTTGTGCTACGTTGGTGTAGAAAACTAAATTTTTTTTTTGTTTTTACATTATCTTAAAACCCGCCAAAATACATCCCTGGACTTTTGTGACTTTTATTTTTGATGCCTGACTCGAACTGCAACCAACTTCAGACCGCTATAATTTCCAAACCATTCATGGCAGTAAGCTCAAATTTTGACACATGACAGATAATTTTAAACGATTTACTTCTCAGTTGTGTTGGAAAATTGTTATTAGCAATGGAATTTAAACGTGATAGTGTGATTGCTTTATATTTGGCTGGAAAACCACAAGTAGCTATCGTTAGAGCCCTCCAGCACCTCAACGTGAATAAATCATTTATCTCGAACCATAGCTCGTTACCGTGATACTGGCAGCGTTGCAAAACACCATGGAGGTGGTCATAAAAAAAACAGCAACATCGGCAGAAATGGTTCGGAATGTGAAGGCTCGAATTGAGGGAAATCCGCGTCGAAGTGAAAGAAAAACGGCTCGTGAGCTCAACATATCGTTGGAACGGATGCAACACATACTGAAAAATAAGCTTGGGCTCAAGCCATTGAAGTTCCAAAAAGCACACGATCTTACACCGCAACAGAAAAAAGTTAGAGTCGAAAGAGCGAAGGAGTTGCTACGCTTGCACGAAAGTGGTGAGTTGTCGAATTTGGTTTTTTACGATGAGTCGCCATTTGTTATCGAGCAATATGTCAACAAACAAAATGACTCTGACAAATAAGAGTCACCGATGGTGATGTATTTTTGGACCGTGGCGTCAAAATTAATGCGATCGTATACCGTGAAACAGTCTTAGAGGCAGTATTGAAATCTTGGACAAAGAATCATTTCGGTCGGAGACCGTGGACATCTCAACAAGAATCTGTACTGTCTCACAAGATTATTTAGAAAACAATGTTCCACACTTCATATCTTCGACAGAATGGATTACAAATTCTCCGGATGCAAATCCGTTGGATTCCTCTGTCTGGTGTATTTTGAAGGCGAAGTTTGGCACTCAAAAATACCGAAGTTTGGACCACTTCAAACAAGCACTTCGCCGGGAATGGGCCAAAATATCGTCATCTCCTCGTCAAAATATTGATTCAATGTTCGCCTTAAAGGACAATATAGTTTGGAGCCCCACTTCACGTCAAGAAATAACAAGGCGCAATGCAGCTTTTAATGTGTTAAGATTGAGTCCGGGGACTACCAGTGCTGCTTTATCTCGAGTAACCACTGTAATGGATGCCTTCTTATTGTTTTTTCCACTAAATATTGAGAAAATAATACCGGATAACTCTAATACTTTTGGGAGCTTGAAAAATAATAACCTTGAAGAAGTGGATTCAAATTTGCTCCATGCATATTTTGGTGTTTTGTTGTTGGCCGGCGTTTACCAGTAAGTTGGTTGTGTATGCACAATTGAGATACAATAGCAATTCTTTTTTATTTCACAGGTCAAAGAATCAAGTCATTTCTGAGCTCTTTGATAGAACTTTTGGCCCTCCCATTTTTAGAAATTACGTCAAAGCAGACTTTTGAATATTTAACAAAAATTATTCGCATTGAAGACACGGTTAGCCTACGTCAATGCAACTCTCAGGAAAAATTTGCCATCTAGTGGATTGATGGAGTGAAGTACTTCGCCTAATTTTTAATCCTTCGGAGTGTGTAACAGTAGATGAGCAGCTATGCGGCTTCCATGGACTCTGCTCATTTGGACAATATATGTATGCCTAACAAACCAAAGAGGTTTGGTCTAAAATGTTGGCTTTTCTTATACTCCGATACGTGTTATGTGTGGAAAATTCAACCCTATCTCGGAAAAGCTGCAGGAGCTGTTCCAGGGAAAAATCAAGGGCAACGGGTTGGTTTGGACTTTTTTCAAGGATTGAGGGGTCATAACTCATAAAATGACCATGGAAAATTGTTTCTCTTCCTACGAGCTAAGTCAAAGACTGCTTCAAAAAAAAAAAAAATTGACAATGGTTGGAACTATGCGCAAGAATAAACGCAGCATTCCACCCAAGCTATTTTTGTGCAAAAAGGTCCCCCTCTGTCAAACGACGTTAGCGTTTACCCATTACACAACTCTGGTATCTTATGTAAGAAGAAAAGACAAATGCACTGTGCTTCAGAGTAGGTACATTTCATAGTTCAGTCTAAATATTAATTGACCCAAAAACAATGCCGGAGATTGTATCATACTATAATCGCACTAAAGATGGTGTTGACACTGTGGACAAAATGGTAACCAGCCAATGGTGGTTTTTAACAATATGATCGACATTTCGGCAGTCAAGATATGTATTTTCCATATACATATATACCACCTTGATTTGATAAACGGTAAACGGTCGTTTACCAGTTGCATGAGCGGTTCAAAAGTGATCGTGAGTCAATCAAAGATGATGAACGCTGTGGCAGACCATCGACATAGAAAACCGACAAAAACATTGATGAAGTAAAAGAAATGTTAGTCAATAACCGCAAATTAACCATCACAGAGATAGCGGTGGACTGGAACAATGCCTATGGATCCATCGATGACATTTTGGTTAATGATTTGGGTTTCCGTCGTGTAGCAGCAAATTTGGTGCCAAAAGACCTCAATTTCATGCAAAGAAGAGACCGTGTTCACGTCGCAAAAGAGATGATTTGCGAGGCTGAATTCGACCCCACATTCATCAAAAGGATCATTACTGGAGACGAGACGTGGTTTTATGAGTACGACATGCAATCCAGACATCAGGCAAGTGAATGGCGTTCACCAAATGAGCTGATACCAAAAAAAAACACGCCGTTTTCAGTCAAATAGGAAGGCAATGCTCACGGTTTTCATGGATTACAACGGTGTAGTGCATCATCATTTTTGCTAGAAGACCAGACAGTAAACAAAGAGTATTATTTTAACATTATGAGACTCGTGGATTTTGCACCATGATAACACACCGTCGTACAGTGCCATCATTATTCGTAATTTTTTGAAAAATGCAACAAATACCATCCAATAGCCACCGAATTTACCTGATTCAGCTCCCTCTGACTTATTTCTGTTCAATCGAGAAAAAATCGCAGGAAGCACTGATGGACATACCGAAAACCGAATTTAAAAAATGTTTCGAGGATTAGATCAAGCGCTGGCAAAAGTGTGTTGCAGTCGATGGGGATTACTTTGAAGGGGACAAAATAGATGAATAAACTTGTATATTTATTGTTCTGAATAAATTCCGTAACTTGATCAAGGTGGCATAGTATAATTTTTTCAAATATCATATATCTTCAGGGTGTATGGCAACTGGCCAGAAAGGCCGAAGAATGCTAAACGTAGAATATTTTACGTGATCTGGGGTTAACTCTTGCTCAAACTTACATACCGGAAAGAAAAAGACAAGACGTCAACAGGCTTATCAGTAAATCATTCTCTAGAAAACATAACCTCTGAAGATGGACCAGCTCGGAAACGGTCTAAAATTCCAGAACAGGTAAAAAAACGAGGCCGGTGCTTTTATTGTGTGCAAGAAAAGAATTCGAAGTTAAAATATAACCACGAGTTGGCCTGTTGTTTTTGTCAAAATACAATTTGCAAACCCCATCACCGCCGAAATATTTTCATTAGCTGCATAGCATTATTGTAACTGCTTTAGTAACAAATTGTTAAAAAAAAAATTATTTTTCTGAGCTATTCTGAATTGATTTTCATAGGTCCCTATATAAAAAAAGCAGGTGTAAAAATCTACATCTCAACATGAAATTTTAAATTTTTTTCTAACGTAGGACTACGGTTAACTAAAACCGAGGAGGTAAGGTTTTCGAAGGATTAGAGGATAAGCCATTATTCTGTTATCAATCACTAACATAGTAAAGCCCATTTGGTATTAAATTTTGATTTCTTTAATTAAGTTCGTGCGTCATCTGATGTTTTGTGCCTTGGGGGCAGATTCGAAGTGCTTGAAAAGTGTATTTCATCTGTTGAGTCAAAAGTCTGCCAGCCAATTTTAATTTGAACTTTATATCTTGCCCAACTCCACGTTATTAAAGTCAGGTAGACTAGTGTATATATATGCCAACATCATTGATGATTTTAACGTGTTCATTTTGCTTGGGAGCTTCTGAGGGAGGAAAGTTCGTTAGTCCGCAAAAGTTTCATTTCATTTAAAGGTTTTCACATTAAGATACTCAACTTTTGAACTATTGGTCTTAATTCGTGTGGTTTGTGACTCAAGCAGCCATTTCAAAACGTTTAAAAGCAGCTGGATATATTCAAAAGTAAGGATATTGGGTTCCACATGAACTCAAGCCGAGAGACGTCGAAAGGCGGTTTTGCATGTCCGAAATGCTGCTGGAACGCCACAAAAGGAAGTTATTTTTGCATCGGCTTGTTACTGGTGATGAAAAATGGATCCATTACGACAACGTCAAGCGCAAGAAATCATATGTGAAACCCGGCCAACCAGCCAAATCAACGGCAAAGCCGAATATCCATGGCGCGAACGTAATGCTCTGTATTTGGTGAGATCAGATGGGTGTTCTGTACTATGAGCTGCTAAAACCGGGTGAATCCATCAATGGACAACGCTACCGAACACAATTAATCCGTTTGAAGAGAGCAGTAGCCGAAAAACGCCGGGAATATGCGACCAGACACGAGGCAATAATTTTCCATCATGACAACGCTCGGCCCCACGTTGCTATTCCGGTTAAGAACTATTTGGAAAACAGTGGATGGGAAGTCTTACCCCACCCGCTTTATAGCCCAGACCTTGCCCCTTCTGACTACCATCTGTTCCGGTCGATGCAGAACGCCCTCACTGAAATACGGTTCACATTAGAGCAGAATATCAAAAATTGGCTTGATTCATTCTTGGCTGCCAAGCCGGCACAGTTCTTTTGGGATAGTATCCACAAATTGGCAGAAAAATGGGAAAAAGTCATAGCTTCAGATGGGCAATACTTTGAATAATACTATTGTACATGTTTTTCTTAAATAAACGTTCAAATTTTGAAAAAAAAAAAACCACACGAATTAAATTACATACCCAATACTTAACGATTATCCCTTTATTCCACTCTTAGAGGAATGGATCAAATGTATTATCATCCTCCTTCTATGATTTCTTTTGTTTTAGTGCAGCTTAAGAAACTCTCAGAGAATGGCGCCAAAACTACTTTGATCCTAACCTCGTGTATGAGAATCTGTCGGTCGAAACACACATTTAAATTAAAAACGGCACTCTATTCTCATACACTGCACGTCACGACCTTGATGTCAAAAAATTATTTACAACACAAAAGAAACAATCTTTCAAAAGCCCGTAGAATTACTCGTATACGATGATGGTATGACATAATCGGAAGAAAGCAGCATGATGTCAGTGTCTCTTTCGAGAGTATTAAAACAGAAGCGGCGAAAATATGTTTAACGGTCAACGAGGGCAAGACCATGTATATGCTGTCAACAAAAAAGGTCACCCAACACCGACAACTGAGGAAGTTTAATAACTTTGTCCACTTAGGCTCCGATATCAATTCAGACAAGCGCTGAGATCAAATGACAAACAAGTCTTGCCAATGGCTGCTTCTTTGGGCTAAAAAGGCAATTGACCAGCAAAATGCTCTCTCGAACAACAAAATTGGTCCTATATAAGACCTTAATAATCCTAGTCCTCTTCTACGAGTATGGCGCAGAGGTATAGACTTTATCAAGAATGGATAAGGGTGTCCTCGGCTGCTTTAAGAGGAAAATTCTGCGGGTTAATTTCGGTCCGTTCTGCGTAGACGGTGAATGGACGAGGATATATAATACAACGACGAACTGTACGGGCAAAATGAAGATCAAACGGCTAAGTTGGCTGGGTCAAAGCGTAGAGCGGATAGACACCAATATTCCAGTACGAAAAGTCTTTGAATCGAAAGATCGTGACTCAGGTGGCGCAGGCAAATGGAAGGGGACCTCAACCAACTTATGGTAGGGTGCGATTATAGGGGCAGCTGGCTAAAAATTAACGCAGCTGAAGACTCTTGTTGGTTAAGGCCCAGGTCCACCTCAGTCTGTAGCGCCACCTTAAGTAAGTCAATATTGTAAATATTGACAAACCGCTCCCCATTGACTTTACTGTCCTGATGGCCGTAAACACGCAATGTTCTCAATTTCTCTTCCTTGGGCCAAACCAAGGGCCCCTCCTAGGTATTGAATGTTTTCTTCTATAATATTGTGATTCTTGAAGCAGAAAATTGTTTTAAGCTTGTTTCGCAGTATCGACTCAAAGCCTTCAATGGTATTTCTGCGGTGGAAGAGTGTAATGTTCCTAAGGTTGTTATAGTTTCTATTTTATTCTCATAAACGGTCTTTGGCTTTCCTATATACCTCAGTGGTCTTTTCCTATATACCTTTGCTGACCGCGCACAGGTTACATCTTGCTGTCTCTTCCTGAGGTATAACTCGATATCGGAAAAAGGTGATTTGTGAAGGGCTCTCCACTTAAATACCGCTTATGCCTTTGGCGATTCCGTAATACTTAATGTTGCATAGAAAGTATTAATGCAAGGCATCAGCGTCATAAGCTTTGGAAGCATGTCTAGTATCGATCTACCTGTTTTTAAATAAATTCGTAGTTGGCCTAGTTTATGAACTGAGATTTGCAAACTTATTAATCTGTCGACACTTACTTCTTTAAATTTAGACAACTGCAAGTCTGACTGTATCACTGATAAATTTGGTCTGGTCTCAGCGTTCAAAAATTTGGTAGAGGGCGGACGACTAAACAACATTACTTATTCCCGTTGGAATATGAAGTCCTCTAAGGGGAACCCCTTCATCTTATATTGAACGCGTTTTGCATCTCAGCAGCAAACACTGAATTTTCGCCACGACATTCAGCAGGAGAGAGTTCAGCTGCTCTAATCGCGGGTGTAGTCACATTTTGATGCATACAACATTGCCACGAAGCAAAAAGTGTGCCAAACTAGAAGTCCTACATACATACAAATGGTCTTTAACTTTAGTGATTGTTGAATTCTTTGCTCCAAAACTGTATAATCTTTCGTTGTCATACCCTACAAGTGCATTGTATCCAAAGACCCCATTTTATAATTAACTAATGTAAGAGTATATCCGTACATCAATGCCTTGGAAAAGTGCTGCGGAATTTGTTACAGCTAAATACGGAGATCCCGTCTCCATAGTCATTGTTGTCGATTCGCTGGACCTAAACGAATGAATTCATGTTCTTTCACTGTTTCACAAGGATTTCAACTTTGTTCAAATGGATGTATAAAGAAAAAGACTAGGGAAACTGCCACCAAAAAAGGCAAACGTCATGCTGCCAATGCCAATCGACTTGGAATTTTTTTTTTTTTTTTTCCACGACGCGGAAGAAGACAAAGTTGCCTTGCTTTACCAAGTATGGACCGACGTAAGCAATTATATCTCTTTGCGCAGCACCATTTAAATGGTACGCTGCGCGCCAATCAATGTGCACCCCATAATTTATGTCCGAGATAGGAGTATCTGTTATGTACTCGCATATTTGTACGAGTATGCTTGTAGAAAAGCTAAATTCAATTACACTTCTCTTGGTTCATTGTGAACGTGACAATGTGCGTCTTTATTGAAAATGCACATACCATAATACGAGTAGCTACAACTTGAAGGAGTGAATTTTTCTGTAATTTTTAATGTGAGAAAATTTTCCAAATTCGGTTCTAATTCACTTTGGAATCTTGGTAATGACAGCATGCCTAGACCAACTAACATAATGACTTAATCCAAGTTTCCTAAACTTGAAATTAATGACTAAATGTGGGGTTACCTTCAATGACTTCTAAAGTGTTACCTATACCTGGAGTTTAGTGTTTAATGATTTGAAAATTTCTGCCCATTTTAACCTACCGAACACTGATTCGAGGGTCTTTTTGATGGTAATGGCGAGGTAATGTTTCAAGGTCGTGTTTTGTTTGTTTTGACAATTAGATGGCCATAATGACTAATGAAACTGTCAGTTTATTTAATTAAAATATTTGTTTACATATACGAGTTCAACATATTCCAAAAAAATATGAGCGATTAAGTTTTAAGTAAAATTGATGGTTGGATTGGTTTGATGGAATTATGTACGTTGTTCTGTTTTGTTTGTTTTTTTTTTTTTTTTTTTTTTTTTTTTTTTTTGTTTAAAGAAAATCAAATTTATGAGCTCACTACTAGACAAAACCAAATTTGCCCTACCATAACACCTATAATTTACAGGAATTGAACACCTAATTAGTTTACGTGTATCTTGAGACTAACAACTAACAACTAATAACTAAAACAAAAGGGAGATGTATACGCCATATATAAAAGTCATGCAGCCGTGAAGGGAAATAAATAAATGTCAAGGGGTAAACGGAAAGACTGATAAGAAATCGGGGTTGCACTTCGCACCGATTTAACGTGCGAAATTTGCCGTCTTCACCACTCAAGAGTGCATAAGTGATCCAAGTAGACATTACAAAATTATCAACTAGAAATCCCCTTAAATTTACAAAAAAATTTAAGGGTTCCCATTCTAATTGGCTTCTTCCACAAAATATTTCAGAGGTCACAGTGCATATTGCCGTATTTGCACCGAAGTCAATTAAAATTCTAGTAAACGAGTTCTTTTTTAGACTACAATTACAGATCCTAACTCGATTGAGTTCTCTTTAATCTAGTACAGACCATAAGGCTAGGTCAATCTATACTCAGTCCTTACTCACTCAGAATGCATCAAAAGAAAGATAAGAACGCATTCCAGCATACTGGGAACACAACTTTATCTTCCCAAAATTACAATTTAGCATCAGCTAATGTGATCCATGTTGCATTCAGAAATTCATCTCCGTAAGCAAACGGCAGTTTGCTTTATTTACACAAGCCGCAGGCTGGACAGAAACTCTGACTTCATACAAAGAATCCCTTAATCATTATACTGAAATCGTTATTACGGGCGATTTGAATATACGAGTACACAATTCTGAATGACTTCGACAATTTGGACAAACAACACCTGATAGGCGTTGTGTTGAGATCTTTGCTGCGGAAATGATCCCACGCGAAAACTAGATGTTGAAAATCATACCGCCAACACTCTGGACTTGTTTCTAACATCTCAGCCTGATAAGTAAACTGTTGATGTGCTTTCCCCTCTAAACTCGTAGGACCATTCTGTCATATCAGCTAATTTCTCGTACTCCCACCACACATTAAGAGAACAAATTCCGAAAAGAACCTAAAATTGAAGCGGTTTCTTTAGGAATTTTCACTGGTCTTTATGTTTCCTCAATAACGACGTGGATGCCGCCGCTGATATGATCACATATTCTCTTTGTAATTAGATCCTATTGAGATCGTATTTAGAGCATCAGACCAAAAAAAAAACATGTACAACTCAAGCTGTAAAGCAGCTGTTAGGGTTAGAGAAATATTTTTTCGGTCCTACAATGCCAACCCAACAGAGAAAAACCGAACAAAAGGTCAAACGTGCCAGGAATAACTGCAACGCCTTTCTTAAGCGTGTGAAATTCCAATACGACCAACAACTGAAGCAAAAAATAATACATAGTTCCGAAGGTAGTAAAGATTGGAAATGTTGCCTCATCCTTTGCACCCTTTGCGGCTATCTCAACACTTTCAGTTTGCACTTTGTTCCCGCCTACACTTTTGCACTTGTGTAGTAGTAAGAGTACTTAAAGATCCTTACATACACAAATCCGCTGGTCTAAATGGTATATCTCCCCCCAAAAACCACTGCGTAACCTTTTCCATTAATCCTTCTTCTTTGAACTATTTCCAAAAAGATAAAAACAGCATTTGTCCAGCCCGTCCCTAAAAAAGGCGAATCTTCTTCTCTCACCTCCTACAGACCCATAGCACTTACGGCTCTTCTTTTCAAGGTCATGGGAACGCTGATAAAGCGTCAGCTCATGAAACATCTCGAAACACGAAACCGGCAGTACGGTTTTCAAGTCCGCAGGTGATTTGATGGCATGTCTCACCCAAAAGTGGAACCATAATATTTCTAAGGCATTTGACAGAGTTTGACATCAGGCTCTTTTGTCAAAAATGCGTGCATTTAAGATCGACGACTCCCCTTTTCAATGGTTAAGAAACTACCTTTCGGAACGTTCAATTGAAGTTGTCTTAGATTGTTTCATGTCTGATATTCACATATTCCCTGGTATGCCCCAGAGCTCTGTTCTGTCTCCGATACTTTTTTTAATTTTTATGAATAATCTCGTGTTAGCTACTTTTAATTCAATATATTGCTTTGTTGTTGCTTCGTTCCCTTACTCACGTCCATCCACCCTATCTGTTGAACGGAAACAGCAGCGTATGCTTACCCCATTAAATTCTGTTACAAACCAGATCACCAAATGGGGAACCTCCAACAGAGTCAAATTCAATGCATTCGAAATACAATGCTGACTGATTTGATTAAAGCAAAACTTAAATACCCAGCCATTATCCATATATGTCATTTGCATTGTCGAAACCGAGATACTTTCTGTTCTCGATGTGTGTGTCAATGACAACTAACGTTAGAAAATGCTATAAAATCCTGCAAAATATCTAGGTGTCCTCAAGAGATCACTCACTTTGATCTTGCCTCAATATACAAGGCGTTTATCTGCACAAAACTAAACAAAAGGTACACCTGCTAGATATCGAGCACCAGCGTAATGCCTCCTTGCTCTATAGATATTTTCACCGCCAATACTCTAACGAAATTGCTAGTACTATTCCGTCTCTTCAAACCTTCAAAAGTAAAACCGCTCTTGCTATAATTGCTCATCAGTACACCCTTATGCTCACTAAAATATCGTGATTATTCTCTAAGTCGTACAACTCGCTTATGGGATGTCCTGCTCTGTATTTCCTAGTCGTTACAACTTGCAAACATTTAAAACCAACGTACGGCGGTACATCTCTTTCTTTCCTGCCTAATTTCCTTCATGTGCAATGTGCGCAAAGGTTTGAAAGGTATAAATAACCCCTTCAGTGCAAGCTAATTTATAAAACAAATGGCCGATACGAAGTATAATACACTTTTTTCATTCCTTGCGTCTGAATTATGGTGTGCTTCCTCAATATCCGATGAAGCCTAAGCTGAAGACGATACTGTTTATTCTATTAAAGTTGGTATCCTTCGCTGTCGTCTAAATTATGGGAATATGCCTAAGTTGTGGTTAACCATTAACCATGCGATCCTCCTACGGAGACTTTTTCTTTGGGTAACTTCACCCCAATACCACGGAGCGTTAATTGTTGGTCATCTAAGCTTTTTCAGGCATTCCATCATACGAAAATGATATGTAGGGATGCCATATCCGTACTGCCGGTGACAAAAACTTTGGATATTTCTACATGTCCTTACGCTAAGGTATGGTTTCTTCTATTGTTATGACATTTTACACATGGAAATAAAAACGTCATCCTGACATGAAATAGGTCTCATATATTCCAAGAGAGTTATCAAATTAGATTCTCATTTTTCCGGGCGACAGCGAAACTTAATATTATCTTTTCTAAGGTATCCAGTTCTAGGGACATGCCACGGAACCAAAGTGCCATAAAATACACTAGACGGGATAGCCATAAATACCTGGATTATATTCATAGCACCCTAAAAATCGGCTCCACCTCTGGTGTTTCTACTGAAATTCTTTTTTCAAACTACTTTTGCACGAATTGTAAAGACGGGAGGGTATTATCTTTTATGCAATTGGCGATCGTAGAAATTTGGCGCATATATGTAGACTCCAAACGGTTTGCTATGCTTGACTTACTCGTAGGTAGTAGGCACTGAGAAGAATGTTTCAACTTCAAGTTTGGGTTTAGCCTTTTCGCTTTGTGGTCAGTGTTTCTAATTTGTCTTTGTATGACTAGGCAGACCGCACACGGATTTGGTTCTCATCATCTTATGTATCAGACTATGTTAAGCTCTCTCGGAACTATTCAAAATTTCCATATGACACCACAGAACTGTCCTATATGTGTAAGCAAACTGTAACACATACCTCATATTTATTGTATATCACATCATTCCCATAGTTGGGACTCTTGGCGAGGCACCTCACGACACATGTTGCATTTTAAAGCACATGTTCACCCCAAGGGACAAGTGAATGCCGACTTTCCTCAATTAAATTAGTAGCGTTCGTCACGTTTTTTCTCCGTTCTATCGTACATTGGACCTGTTGTTGTTGTGTTATTCCTGGTAGTAGACGCGTTATTCGGGATCATGAACATGTCATACGGAAAAAAAAAGATCATTGGCATCAACATGTGGGGAAACTTTAAAATATTTCATTTGCCTTGGCTCCCTTTGCTGTTGTGGGTACTCGCGGGAAAACATATTCAAGATGAAATCCATCAGATAAAAAAGAAATTCTCAATTATAAGAAAACGAGGTCAGAATTTTAATTTTTGTTGTCTTTGTGAAAGACTTACTTAATTTCTTTTTTTTTTTTTAAAGTTGGCATACACTTTGGTTTTGGGAGAAGTTTTTGTGACTTGTGGATTAACATGATGATGCGCATCTACAGAGAAGAAATATAAATATGCAGATAGGCGTGAATTGTGACCTTTTTCTATTAAGAGTTTTGCCTTTCTTGCATATACAAATAGGACTATTCATCTGACAATATTTTCCCTCTAGGAATCCAAAACTCGGCGCTTAGCAGCTACTATTTATATCAATTTTCGTAAGACCATGATCACGTAATACAATATCAAGATCAAGATAAATAATTTGTATCTTGTTCTTATATCGAATACCAATATTTAGCCTAGAATAGGCCAGACATTACCACTCGAAGTAGCTAGAACCCTTTCACTAATAACACCACTTTTGAGTACCACAAGAGTTGGCAACCTATTTTCTTTGGCTGTAATTTTTTTATGACTGAAAAACTTTGACTCTGCTTTTGGATTATTTTTATTCGATGTCTTAAATTTTTTTCAAATAATTCGAGAAAATATTGTAATATGGGCTAAGTGGCCGGCGCCAGAATTGATGACCATTCGGGACCGAATTGTAGCATTTTCCATCTCTTTGAGGGCTTCAAGACTCGTGACTTCAAAAAACCCCCACAAAAAGAAGTCTGGAACGGTTAAATCTTGCCGGCCAGTGCAAATCGCCAAAACGAGATGTTAGACGACCCGGAAATGCACCCTTCAGAATTTCGGTTATGGCTCATGCTGTATGCGCCGTTGCTCCATCCTGTTGGAACCACATGCTCTCCAGTCCTAATTCAGTTAATTGGGGAAGGAAGAAATCGTTGAGCATGGCTCTGTAGCGGTCGCCGTCCGCGACCATGCCATGCAGTAACTTTGGTCGAGTGTAATGGCTCTTCTTGGATTATACCCGCATTTCCAGTGCCCCAGAAGCGATAATTTTTTTATTCATATATCCACAGAGATGGAAATGGGTCTCGACGCTCATGATGACTTTCGATGAAAAGTTGTCTCCCTCGTGGTCGAGATTCTCTGTAAAGACCTCCGATTGATACCCATTTCTGTGGCACGTAATTTGGTCGGTACTCCGAGGTCCTCTGCGACATCTTCAACCACAGCTAAGATATTCTCAGTAGAGCTACTGCTTCGGGGCCGGTTAGATGAGGCAGCATCCCGTATTGTTTCTCCTCTAGGTGAGCGGCTAAAGGTCGTAGTGTTTGCTCGATTGGTGTCGGACGATCGGGAAATCTGCGTCGTAATTCTCGCTGCGCCAACACCACCGACGAATTATTTCGCAAAAAAATCGTAACACTATCCCAAGTTCAAGTTGACGCGTATTTTATATCTTTTTACTTGAGAAATGCCAAAATAGAATTGACATTTGCCGCCATTTGCAAAAATTATATCATCTCCCGGTAGGGTAATGACTTTTGCGCTTCCTAGTATAAGAAAGCAAGTTTATTTTATGCCTTTCTGAAAAAATTGCAAAATCTGACTATCCAATGAGATGCAGATATTACGGTTTTTTTTTAGCCAGAGCAGGACTTCTTTAATCGCCAAAATTTTCACCTGGAACAAGCTACAGTTATTTGGAAGACGGAAAGATAGGTTTAGATTAAGCCAAAATTCCCGCTATCAGTCTTGGATCCATCGGAATAGAAGTGGATGGACTTGTCATCCATGAAATCATCAGAAGGGTCAAAAGAAGATGTTTACATAAAAGTTTTGTCAAACCAATATTGGGGCATGCGTAATCGATGTTCTCTAGAAGGATTCCTAGTGTATTACAAATAATAGCGTGGCCAAATAATTCATTTATCTACTTTGTAGTCGCTTTAAAGTGAATAATCGCGTTGGCAGCCACTTGACTGCTAAAAATGTCGGGGGATGTCAAGTGAAAGAGAAATTCCAGTAGCGCAGAGGGAAGGGTACGTAAGGCTTCACTTATATACAGACATTCTGTCCTTTGGACTTTGCTTAATTTGCGGAAGTTGACTGCAATGTCTAAGGCCAGACAACCACCACGTAGGTGGGTATCGGTCTTATGGCCGACGCGTATAACCAGTGAGTAATGCGAGATTAGAGGCCCAATTGTTCCCAATGCCTTTTCTTGCAGGAGAATAGAGCTATTGTTTAGTTTCGTGTTAAAAATGAGAACCAAATATTTTGCTATATCGGTGAAGACTAAACTGGTACCGTTGATTGAGGGAATAAAGAGGACAAGATCAGTTTTATTCGGGTTTACTCTCAACCCACAGTAATGTGTCCAATGGGTTAATTTGTTAAGATTTTGCTGTAACAGTTCTTTAAATAAGATGCTTTCCTGAGATGGCTGCTACCACCCTTTTCCAGGTATATCAGCAGCTCCTTGACCACTAAGATTCAGAGAAGGAGTGAAAAGATTCAGCCTTACGGCATACATCTGCCGATACATCTTTTAGCAAAACTCCCACCCAGTTTGGAACTGCTTATCCTACTAGTTAGCATATGACTGATCGGCTCCCCATTTGAGTTATCTGTCTTCAGAGTTGACAGCGCAGTCATGATTGCGTATGTATTGACATTGTTAAAGGCACCTTCTATGTTAAGGAAAACGACCATTATGTACTCTCACTTTTATAGGGACCGGTCGATGTGGCTAGTCAGTGAATGCAGAGTCGTTTCCACCGATTTTCCTTTACAGTAGGCATGTTGAGCCGTTAACAAAAGTCTTGGATCAATTTTAGCTAAAATATGGATATCAATCAGTCGTTCTAGAGTTTTTAGAAGGAAAGACAAGACTTATAGGTCTAAGGTCCTTTGGGACATCATGAGAGCATTTTTTTGCTTTGGGAATGAAAACTACATTGACTTCTCTCCATGACAGTGGAATCAGTTCTACACAGCTCTTCATGATATTTTTTAGTGCGGGCAGGATAATATCTGAGGACCCTTGCAGCTCATCAGGTATTATACCGTCCGTACCAGCAGACTTGTATAGTTTGAAGTTATGCAGCGCCCAAAGCAGCTTATCTCTTGTGATCAGACCACGAGTCGAGAGGATTTTTCTCAGCTGTAATGCATCGGAGGTTTCTGTTACTTCATCTGCAGGATTACCGCCTTGCTTTCCTCTTCTTAAATTTTTTATATATTTCGATGGATTTCTTATATGAGCCCCAGCTGTAAGAGTTTGTGAGCGGGCCCAGATCTGATGTCCACCAGTTCGGCTTTTTCTTGCCTCTAGGTTAAATAAGAGGACAGAAAGCAGCCACTGCCTGATTGAGAGTCAGGGTAAAATCCTTTACTTTCATATCGAGTTCGTTGGCATTTCGCCGGTTACTTAAGAGTTCAGATGATAGTTTTTCTGACACTATTTCCCTGTATTTTGGCCAATCAGTTTTCCGATAATTCTCGATACTGGTTGGCTGTGATGGGCGTCACTCAGGCTGAATTGGATGTATCTGTAGTCCGAAATTTAATGTTCAGACGGTACTATCCAGTTCGTTAGCATTTGAGTGATTTTGTCGGAGACAACACTGATATCTAACGCTTACTGTTGATTTTTTTGTTATAAAAGTGGGCTCACTTCCAATGTTGCAAACAATGAGATTGATGCTCATAATGTAATCCAAAAGTGGCTCACCTCTATAATTGAAATCATCTCATCTCCATACCGAGATATGAGTTTTAGCGTCGCACTCGATGATGAGGGCAGTTTTAAGCCTTCCAGCTTCCAGTACCACCTTTTCTAGTTTGTCACTAAGTAGAGGTCTCACATGATCGTACCCAAAATATTCCGATGAAAGCTAGTAAGAGCCTTTGACAGCATTTAGTCTGGCAAAGGTTACGTCGCGGCATCTCTTAAGTCTACTAACCAAACCGCGTACTTTTGACCTTCATTCATTCGCATTTGAAAAAAAACTATAAAAAGCGGCTAATACGTGAGTTTTCTCAGCGAAATGCTGCATCAATGCCTAAACTTCTTTGACCTTCTTCCCCGAAAACAAGTTGTTGGTAAATTGATGTAACTCTGGGCCGGCCCACGAATGAAAAAGTGGGCAAGCAGCTAATACGTGAGTTTTCTCAGCGAAATGCTCCATTAATGCCTAAACTTCCTTGACCTTCTTTCCCGAAAACAAGTTGTTGGTAAATTGATATAACTCTGGGCCGGCCCACGAATGAACAAGCTTTGCATCATCAACGCTTATACTATTTATAAAATGGTAACTTTACTGACTGACTTATGATTTTTGTTCTTCGAAAGTTGAAAACTGAGCAATTAACTAGGGATACATCACCGAACTGTCCGATAGTGAGGATTATGTAAAATTCACGGAGGTTCGCAATTTTAACAATAAAAATCAACTATTGCTGCTCAAACTCCTTGTCCGCTTCTTCATCCGCTTTAGAAAGGCTCCATGCTTTGAAATCTCCTGTTAAGGAGACTGAAACCTCTATATTTGGCACAGTATAAAGGGTCTCCTTTCATGTGAACCGAGAAAACGATACTGAGGTTCCATTCATCCGATCAAATCTTGGAAATAAGGGAAAATAAGTTGGTGTATGCTCTCTACCAAATTATCTCCTGCTGCCTTAAATAACTCGTGACAACGTTTGCTTACCACTTAGCAAGAAATGTAGGAGCCAGAATAAATTTATACCCACAGCTGAATTTTCACGACTGCCTGAATCGAAGCAAGGTCATGGTTCGGACTTTATTGCAATTTTTCTTCTTTTGGAAGTTAACATTTTACTAAGGCACTTTCTCCTGTTTCCAGGCTGCAGCGGACGAATTCTTAGGATGGAATCAACGGTGGCGTCCACTTCCCAGTTAGCTCGAACTAGTGTTATCTCTTTAACGTATCTGAATACCAGGTCTATAGCGATCTCCATCACATTACTTGGAAAAGATGCGGGCTCCGGAATTTGGTCTGGGTCCTTCTGTCCTAGGGATCCCAAAAAGGGCCTGGCCCTCCAGGTCGGGGTTCTTGCGTGGGGTTAACAGCCCAACCATGTAAAAAAACCATTTATTACCAAGCGACCAATAGCTTCGGATAAGGACAGATTTACTGTCCCT
Organism: Volucella inanis; assembly: GCA_907269105.1. Lineage (NCBI taxonomy): Eukaryota > Metazoa > Arthropoda > Insecta > Diptera > Syrphidae > Volucella > Volucella inanis. The sequence goes on along the minus strand of OU026157.1, from coordinate 127,327,056 downwards.
GACCATCCTGCAAAACGATCAAACGACAATGACTTTCGGATCTGCATGTAGAATGCTCGGACCTTGAATGAGCCAAGTGCAGTCGAATAATTAGTGAAGGCCGTAGACTGCTATAGAGCAGGGGCGGGCAAAAGAAAGATGAAAAACTGCGATGTTTACTACGGTGATTGCTATAGGGAGCGTAATCACCGTCTATTTCGATGTGCATTTGTTGTAAGCAGCATACCTACTCAATAAGTCTTGGACTTTCGACACGAAAGTGAACGCTTTAAAACAATGTCCGACGTATACGTTAAAATCTTTCTAGGCGACTTTAGTGCCAAAATTGCAAAGGAGGACATATTCGGTAGCACAATAGGAAGACATAGCCTACACCACACCACGTCTGGAAACGGTTGAATCGAACCTGGCGGACACCAGATCAGCAAACTGATCTGCTAAATGGCGAAGACGACACAAATTCTGCTGTCAGGCAGTGCGAACTATTTATTCAAACAAAGCTGCCGGGCTAGACATTCATTATTAATTCATTTCACTTTATCTTTTAACTCTGCTTCCAATTATTTGGCCATTGTACCTTTTAAAATTACAGCTACTTCTATGCCTATGACATTACGATAAAATTATATTTTAAAATGAATTAGCAAATTAAAAGACCATGGACTATGACTTAATTAAACACGGATGCTCTTCTTTTGAATCTAAAGTATTAGCCATGAATCTTGTTAACGAAATTTGAATTAGTCTTGAATAAATTATCTTTTTTTAAGAATGACTTCATGTACACCCAAACCAGAAACGTATAAGTTAAAATGTCTCATCTTCTCCATTGAATTAAACGCCTACGCGTAAGACATAAATACGTACACTTCATGAGACAACTGACTTCCAATTTTAATGATGTTTTTGACTTTTAACTTTGGGTCAGTATTCATCGCCTTCTGTGGATGCAGCCAATTCAAAAAGAACTCACCGAAACATAAAAAAATCAAAACTTTTAGCTTATTACCTTATGAAAAGCATGATGAATGCGATTGTGACTTGAATAGCAGGAAATTGAAGTCATGCAAGTGTTTTACACTTAATTAACAATTTAAAAGAATTATTGTTAACAAGTTTTGATATCATATTCGGTTCGTAAAATTTGGTGACAAAAGGTTGAATCCATCGCAGCATGCCTTCTTATAACTACTTGCAATCGCGCATGATCAATCGGTCGGATTTCTGGAAAGCCCACTTGAGTAAGTGGGTTGATTACCATGTATGGGGGTCTATAGTCAAAAAGTGGTCAGTACCGAAAAGTGAAAATTTTAATTTTTCTCACTTCTTCACTCTTTCAGCCGCCAATGGGAAACATCTGAACAGAAAATCTTTTGTCAAAAAATTGTAGGTCCCTCTTACTGTGCACAAAATGACAAAATGCAAGGAACAATGTGAATGAAGTGATTGATCCTATTGCACATATAATTTGTTTATTTTATGGGAATACCCTTGCAGTAAAGGGACATTCTGAAAGGTAAAATTTCTATCTCAAATTATTTCAGACACACATAATAAGCTCTCTAAAATACTCAGATTACATCCATACACTGGGCTCTCGGTTTATTGCAGGAGGAGACCTTAATGCAAAAAACACAAACTGGTGGTTCAAGCCTTACAAACAAGAAGTGAACAAATCCTATGAACGCCCTTAATATCAACAATTGCCAGTACATAAGCACTGGAGAACCCACATATTTTCCTACTGACAGGAAGAAAAAACCAGACCTCGTTAATTTTTGCATAACCAAGAAAATTAACTTTAAACACTTGACGATAAATTCTTGCTTAGACCTTTCATCAGACTATTCTCTTGCGATAGCTGATTTCACCACTAAAGTTAAAAATAGACCATGTAATTCATGGTTAACTAACACAAAACAGACTGGGAAATATTCCACGAGATAATGGACAAAAAATTTGACCTAAATGTTCCACTCAAAACGCCCCAAAATATCGAAAGCGCTATAATATATCTCACTGACTTAGTTCACTCAGCTGCAACGAAATCCACACCTGACGTTAAACCTAACCACTTGTCATCCTTTAAACCGAAATTCTTAAGACAAAAATCAAAGAAAAGCGAAGACTACGAAAAATCTGGCAATGTAGCAGGTCACCTGCTGACAAAACAAACTATAACAAAGCAGTAAAGGAACTTAAGAACCTACTAAAAGAACATAAAAATAAAAATATTGGTACGTTCTTATCAAATCTAACCGCAACCCAAGCAACAAACTATTCGTTTTGGCAACTCAACAAGAAGTTTAAAAAAGGAATTGCCCATCAACCACCTCTACTGAATTCGGATGGAACTTGGTCTAGAAGAAAACACTTGCAGACTATTTTAAATCAACATTTACTAACGCATACGACAAACAAAATTTTTCATCTCCAGATATAAATATCACTACACCAACGATCAAGGAAACAAGGAAAATAAGTAAAAAGGAAATAAAACAACACATAACGAACAAATTAAAGACCAAAAAATCTCCTAGATATGACCTGATAACTGGACAAATGTTGAAACACTTATCTGAAAAAGCATTACCTATCTAAGGAACATCTTAGAACTCAATTCTTAGACTAAAATATTTCCCAAAAGTATGGAAAATCTCGAAAACGATTGTGATTTCCAAACCAGGCAAAGATACTACAAAAACATCTTCTTATCGACTGGCCCATGTCTTGAGATAACACGCTCACCATACTGACTCTTCAATAAATAGATTGTAGCGTGTGCTGTGTGGCTTGTGGCACCATCCTGTTGAAACCACATGTCGTCCAAGTCCATATCTTCCAATTCGGGTAAAAAATAATCGGTGATCATGGCGCGATAACGCTGACCATTCACAGTAACGTGACGGTCATTATCGTCGACGATAAAATATGGCCCAATAACGCCGCCGGCATGCAAACCGCACCAAACAGTTATTTTTTGTGGATGAAGTGGTGATTCATGAAGCATATGTAGGTTTTCACCCGACCAATAACGTATATTTTGCGTATTGACGAACCCTTTGAGCCAAAAATGAGCTTCGTCTCTGAAGATGATTTTGCGATGAAATTCATCATCTTGGCGCATCTTCCCCAGAACCCAATCAGAGAACGTACGTGGCTTCAAATGGTCCATCGGCTTCAACTCTTGAGTCAGCTTGATCTTGTATGGGTGTAAACCAAGATCCTTACGCAAAATATGCCATAATGTGGTCTGAGCGATGCCCAATTCTTGAGAACGCCATGGAATTGACTGTTTTGGATCGTTTGCTACGGACGTCTGAACGGCAGCGATATTTTCGCCACTTTGACCAACCCGTTGTCTCACTGACACGGCAACATCACACAACGAATATGTAGACTCAAATTTTTGCACTAAACTTGTTATTGCCTGTCTACTAGGGCGAGAATTACGACCGAAAATTGGAGTTAACGCTCTGAAAGTTTCAGTTACCGACTCCGAATATCTATAGAAAATTTTTATAATTTGCAGACGTTGCTCGTTAGTGTACTTTAACACATGGGCCATGGTCAGTGCCGTTTTATAGTAAAACACAAAATATTTGCAAAATTCAGTTTTATGTATCAATATAGTTGCCTTCGAAGGCGATACACTGATTGAAACGATTTCGATACCAGTTTTGTAGTACGATTTCGGTTTTGCCTCAAAATAGGCCTCTGTTTCGGCGATTACTTCTTCATCGGTCTTAAATCTCTTTCCGGCGAGCATTATTTTGAGGTCAACGAACAGGAAATAGTCGCTGGGGGCCAAATCTGGAGAATAAGGTGGGTGGGGAATTCGTAGCCGAATTCATTTAATTTTGCCATCGTTTTCATCGACTTGTGACACGGTGCATTGTCTTGATGAAACAGCACTTTTGTTTTTCTTCAAATGCGGCCGTTTTTCTGCGATTTCGTCCTTCAATCGCTCCTACAACGCAATGTAATAGTCGCTGTTGATAGTCTGCCCCTTTTGGAGATAGTCGATGAAAATTATTCCATGTGTTTCCCGAAGTACGAATGCCATAACCTTACAAGCCGACTGTTGAGTTTTTGAGCTGACTGCCGACTTGACTCTGGTGTGAAGTGATGGATCCAAGTTTCATCCATTGTCACATACCGACGCAAAAATTCGGCTTTATTGCGGTTAAACAGCTTTAAACACTCCTCTGAATCATCAACACGTTGTTGGTTTTGGTCGACTGTGAGCAAACGCGGCACCCACTTTGAACAGAGCTTTCGCATGTCCAAATATTCGTGTATGATATATCCAACACGATCCTTTGATATTTTCAGAGCCTCAGCTATCTCGATCAACTTCACTTTACGGTCATTCATAATCATTTTGTGGACTTTTTTTATGTTTTCATCTGAAACAGCTTTTTTTGGACGTCCAACACGGGTAACACTTATCAAGCCATTTCCTTGCATCGGCTGCATTTTTTCCCATCAAATCAACACACGAAATTGCTTTGAATCCATTTTTTTTTTTCACAATAACAAAAGTTGCTTTACTCACAACGCTATATCTCGAGAACTAATCGTCCGACAGCTGTCAAATTCATAAACGTATCTTTCGAAGGTAGGTACTAACTAAAAATGGTATCGATTTAATTCAATGGTGCCCTCTCTTAGAAACTTGGACTTCTCAGCCCATGTATTATCATAGATCCCCTTGGACGAGGGGTTGGTTACATCGAAGCCAGTAACCCGTTCGGGAATCTGAGCGCTGCCGTTTGTCCAGGGCTCATCGGCCACCATTCTCTTTTCCAAGACCCTGACTTAGTCCCGGAAATCCTTACCGACCTGAGAGATTGTTCTTCAGTGTCGATTCCATCAGGAAAATTCATTCGCTGTCCCGTTTATAGTACTGCTATTTTTTTCTGTTGGCCAGCAGTCGCGCTTATAAGTTTGGCATAAGTTTGGATGGACATCAACCAGTATCCGATGAATATCATTTGGGGGTAAATGGAGCACAATTGATGTGTGATGATGGGCATCGGTACGTTGACACATCTCATTGCCTACCCTATTTCTACATCACTCAACCACAAAACACCAACCAACAGGCTAAATAAAAACTGATACGATCACCTTTTGTTTTGAAGACCATGGCCCTTGATTGCAGACAATTCTACATAACGAATTTGGATATATATATGCTTAAGAGAAGAGTAGATGTCGCAAATAGTTTTGTATATAAATTCGGATCTTTCCACCGTATCACATGTCTGGTGTTTTCCTCCAGAAGTCAGTGTTTTTAAGATCCGAGCAATACAGGAGCATATTCTCAGTTGATGAGTTGTTGTCGTACTGGATATTGTTGCTAGTTTTAAGTGGTTTCCCTACTTTCTTGTGTCCTTCTAATGACTATAGGACATAGGCGTTTGGCTTTTTCACGAACAGGTCACTAAAATAATTGCCATGCAGCCTGCGTTCTAATTTCAGAATGGATCCATAATGCCGATCGTAATAGATGTGTTCTGATACATTTCGCAGTAAGCGTAATCATTCTAAAGCTGGTAGCACAAACTTTAATCCGAGTACTGTGTTCTTGGACAGATTTCTGGGATGTGATGTAACTCTTTTGATGTGTTACTTGCTCTATCAAAGATACTTACTTCCGTTAATTCTTTATCAATTTTATCTTGACATCTACATATACTTTATTTACTAATACAATATCAGAGACTTGTTTTCCAGACTCTAGATCTGCTAAAAGCATTCTATAAAGACCTTTTGCTGAAAAGTTTAACGATCCTTCTAACTTGTTCTTGTTGTTTTTTTTTATTTTTAGTATATTGTAAACCCTCTACGACAGAAGCCACAGACACTTATGACTATGCGGACGATGATGACTATAACTATGATAACTACGATGACAATAAGTCAGAAGGATCAGATGGCAGTACACCGATTGAAAGTAATGCCATCAGCAGTGATCCACCGTATTTTGAAAATTCCGAACTTAGTATGAAAGCAAATTTCGGCGAACATGTCACCCTCAATTGTGATGTACGAAATTTCCAATGTAAGTTGGTTCAATATTTTTCGAAAACATCATTTGGCTAATTCGGCTTTATCGATATTCGTTTATTTTAGTGAAGAACGTCGTCATGTGGTACAAGAAACAAAAGCTCATCGTAACCGGCCAGACATCTCTGGACAAGCGCTTTGAAGCTTTGAAGAATAACTCAATCAGAATCTTGAATGTCGAAGAATCTGATGCCGATGATTACTATTGCAATGTGTTGCCAGAAAACATAAGGCTGCACATTAATCTGGCCATTGGTGGTAAGTTGGCTATCTACTCTGACGGTCGAGATGTTACAGAAAAGACTGTAACCGTTCGTCAGGGAGAAAGTCATACGATTGAGTGTAAGACGTTTGTCAATGAAAATTGTACCATCAAATGGTCCTTAAACGTGAGTTGAATAGAAATTGTATCTTTTTTAGTTTACTGATTTCTTTTATTACTAGGGGGAGCGCGCTGAAAACTTTGATATCAAAGTAGAAAATGGAAAGCTAGTCATTGGGTATTTCGATGCCGAACACACTGGTATCTATCAGTGTTTGGGAGATGATGGCTCTAAAAACCCTCTTCATGGTTCAGTGACAATTGATGTGCACTATGCACCAAAAGTATCCACACATCGTCATCATGTCAACACTGAAGCCGGTGGTAAGGCTGAACTATACTGTGACTATAAAGCTGTCCCAATTGCTGTGGCTCAATGGAAGCGAAAAGGACAATATTTAGAAATGTTTTCAGAGAAGTACTCGGTTAAAAGCACCACCCACAAAGGCAAGAATCGTACAATTTTAATGGTTAAGGATGTTGAGTCCACTGATTTGGGTGAATACGAATGCGAGATAAAGGTAAAATTTCTGATTTGATTTGTTACATACACGTAGTTAACTTCTTTATTTTCTAATAGAACGCCATTGGCTCAAACGAAGCTAAAATACATTTGATATACGATCCAGAAAATCCACAATTCGAAGATATGAAAATCGAGGGTAAGAAGGTTACCTTATACTGGTTGGTAAGGAGTGTGCAACCTTTATCCGAAGCCATAATGGATTACAAGATCGATGGGGTGAGTACAAAATAATATCATAGTTTGTCTTATTTCTACGTTTTTGAATGAAGATAGTAGAATTCTATTACGAATATATCTTAAATTAGAATTTGGAGTTCGTAGCGCCTATTGATTGCACAGTATTCCAAAAAAATTTCTTTTCTTGCTCCTGCCGAGGTCTTGTCTGAGTGTACATCGTTTTTTAGACTGTTTGCAACTGCTGTTATAGTTCTCATCGACCAAGGATTTGCGAATTAATTGCGATGAACTAACTACTGATAAGTACGTGCTCAATAGTTCTACTGTCTATGCACGAGCATACTCGGTTAATATAGCTGTACTGTCCGTTGTATCGTGTCTAGCGACTGTATGCTCTAAAGTGCAGGTAGCTCTAGACCCGATCGACGATTGCTGCACTAGTAATGGACCTTCAGTCAGTCCCTTCAAAGCTTAGGTTCTCTTTACGAGAAGGAGGAAGTTGCCTGGTCTGACCTATCTAGTGCTCAGAGGCATCACCATCCAATTCTCCAAAAAAGCTAAGTTTTTGGGTGTCATCCTGGATAACAGACTTCTCTGGACTATACATGTTACGTCGAAGACATCTAAGGCATTGTCGGCCTTATCGCAGTGCAGAGAAGTTATCGGCAAGACATGGGGACTGTCACTGGGGAGGGTCCTTTGATTCTACACGGCTATGAAAAGGCCAATTATAATATTATAATAATCTTTCGCGAAATTACGTGATTGCTGCTTTTATAGTATCAGTCTACAAAGAACGGTTTGTCTCGGATGCATGGGGGCTTTTCCTAACACTCCTAGCTCTGCTCTAGACACATCGGTGAATCTCCCTACCCTACTTACCCTATATATTCATATCATGGCCTGCACTCTCAAAGCCATCTTCCATATAAAAAGAATCGGTTTTTTTACATCACGCACTGGAGCTTTAATGACCTTGTGCGCCGGCTACCTTATAGACATGCCATCCGATGCAATAACACCAGAGCTCCTGTTGAGGACTGGTTTCGCCCAGAATTTGAGTCAGGAATGGAATACAGTCAGTTCTTCACGGACGGCTTCAAAACCGGCTAGTGTCTTCAACGTTAGATTCAACTTCACGTTAGGAAGGCTTGCATCTGTCTTTCAAGAGGAGATTTACACAATCCTGATGGCACCGAACTGAATTGTGCAACAGCTTAGCTGCGCATAGAGCCTTGCTAAGCCTTCTTACGGCTTCTAAGCTAGTTCAAGAACGCAAGAGATCACTGAACGCAGTCGGAAGGCTAAATTTAGTGACTCTTGTCTGGTAAAAGATCACAATAGCATAACGGGAAATGAAATCGCCGGTGAACTTACCAGACATTTTTCAGATGAGAGTTTTTCAGAACCCTGTGCCCTCGGTTAAGGCTTCTATTACAAATGACACAACTCCCCGGGATGCAGACAGATCAAACGAATGCCTCCCGACATCTCTTGGTGGTCAGTGAACTTTCTGCTGTCCCTTTGAAAGACTGCTGGTGGCTTACTGGCGTCGTGATAGGGCATTGCACGTCCTGCGGCACATGCTGCGAACGTGGTGACGACTCCGCGAAGCACTATCTCTGTGAATGCCCGGTACTGTAGACACCTAGTCACTGAAGAGCCTACTCTTCGAAAGACTGATAGATTTTATTAAGAAGAACGAGTGCTCTGTTCCGACAGAAAAAATGATAAGCAGCAGTGGTTTTGTTATTTGGCAAAAACTTTGGAAGCCACGGAAAAACTTCACAGTGCAAAAGAAACAGAAGGAATTTCTTTAACACCAGAAGTAACAGCCATTAACATATTAATACAAGTAAATGAACGTGCTCAATGACACAGTGTCAAAGTTATGTTTGTTTCTAACAACTATAGTTCAAAAACTTTTTTACTTATGCCCAGCATGTAGCGCCCCCTAAGTAAGTATGTAATCGGTCTCTCTATGAATGCACATCAATATACCCTCAAGCCGATTTTCGACGAACTCTAAAATATCGTGATTCGTTCATAAACCGTACAAGTCGCTTATGGAATGCCCTGTCTACCTCTTTATTTCTTTGTCATTATGACCTTCAAGCATTTAAAACCAAAGTTCATTGGTACCTCTTTTTCAACGGAACCTGAGAGGAGTCGTTGAATGAAAAGAACGTCTGCTGCGCCCTTCGTTCCTCAAGGGTACTGAGGTTAGTGAATTTGAGACGGTTCGGATAGGGAGGCAGGATTAGAGGATCATTCCAAGGTAGACCCTGTAGAGCGAATTAAAGAAAATGACGCTGGATGCTCTCAACTCGGGATTCATGTATTTGGTGAAAGAGACACCACGCTTGATTACCGTACTCAATAAGGGGGCGAACAAAAGTGATATATAGTGATCGGGTCACGTATGGGTTGCAGAATTCTTTTAACGAAGCCAAGTGATGAGTTTGCTTAAGAAATTATCTCATCAATATGCGAGGGGAAATTAAGCTGCCTCTCCCATAATATGCCAAAGTCGCAGATATATTGAACAAGTAATAAGGTTGGCCGTGGAGAAGGTAAATTCAGGGAGCAGTCTTGTTGCACTTACTCCTACATAAGAAGGTAATCAATTGATATTTGTTGAGATTGAGATTGAAGCAGTTCTTGATGCACCAGGTGAAAAACGATTTAGATATATTTGAGGTTGAAGTCATGTTGTGAGGAAATGGGTTTAAAAAATTTGTAATCATCAGCGTAGAAAGAAAGTGCTGATTGTTGAATGACCCTTTCAATATCGTTAAAAGTTAGAATGAAGAGAACTGGACCTAGGTGACTACCTTGAGGAACACCTGACCTGGCCTAGATAGGTACCGATTCGACAGATTTTAAACGAACACTATAAAAACGATATCCATTTAAGCGAAATGGGTTGAAAGCCAAGGACGGACAATTTGAACAGGATTAGTTTATGAGATACAATATCTTATCGAAAGCCTTACTGAAATCATTTGTTATAACGTCAACTTCTTTACCACTTTCTCAGGCTGAAAGAACACGAATTCGACGAGAAAGCCGTGTTAATTAGGGGAAATAAGAGATTCGCACTTTTTGATTCGTACAAAATGTTTTCGAGGAGTTTGGATATAAAAAAATTTGGGTTGCTGAGACGAGCATCGCAGTGGTGGACCAATTGGGGTGACGACTCCATAAATGGTGAAGAAAATCCACAAAGTGGTACTGGGTTCATCGACTGAAAGTGCGCGAGCTAGCAGACATTGTAGGCATTTCAAAAAGTGCGGTACATCGCATATTATTTGAAAATTTGGACATGATAGAGCTGTGAGCAAGATAGGTGCCGCGTTTGCTCACAATCGAGCAAAAACAGTGTCCTGAAGATGTTTCAATTGAGTGTTTGGCGAAGTTTCACAGAAACAAAGCAGAGTTTTTGAGCCGTTTCATAACAATCGATGAAACATGGGTCCATCACTTTACACCCGAGACAAAAGAACAATCAAAACAATTGATTCGAAAGGGAGAACCGGCTCCAAAGAAGGCGAAGACAGTTTCAACTGGGATGAGCTTGGGATAATTTTCATTGAAAAAGGAAAAACTATTGTATCAACAGCCAGTATTATGCGAACTTATTGCAACGTTTGATCGAAGAAATCATGCAAAAGCCGCATTTGGCTAAGCATAAAGTGTTGTTTCATCAAGACAATGCACCAGCTCACAGCTTGGCAATGGCCAAAATTAATAAATTAAAGTTTGTATTGCTACCTCATGCACCCTATTCGCCAGATTTAGCCCCCTCGGATTATTTTCTGTTCCCAAACTTGAAAAAATGGCTCAGTGGTCAAAGATTTTCCAACGATGAAGAACTGATGTCGGCAGTTAATGGCTATTTTGAGGAGCAAGACAGTTCTTATTATAAAAAGGGTATCGAACTTTTTGAACATCGCTGGGAAAAGTGTGAAAAAGGGGATTATGTTGAGAAATAAATAAAAATTTTTCCAAAATTTTTTTGGGATCTGGTACGAAGGAATTATCGGAAAAGGATTGCTTGAAAAAAAGTAGCAAAAAAGTTGGTTGTGGTATGCGGATCGGTTGATGAAATGTTTTCGTATGAAAGGGATGGAGGAAAACCGTCAGAATTTTTTTTGTAGTTAACGAATTGATAGAAACCCTTAGGATCGTTTATGAGCTTAGATTGCGCACTATGAAGGTATCGCTGGTAAAGGACGTTATACAGCTGGGAGAATTAAAGGTATGACCCGAGATAGTTGGAATAGTCAGAAAGGGAAACTGGACATAATTTGTTTCTACGAATATACCACGGGGGGCTCGTAAAAGAGTTTTAATTGCGCGAAAAGGGGACATCGAGAAAAATAGAATTGAATAATTCTCTATAGGAAATAGAAAGAGCACTGTTAAGTGACATATTGGCGAAATGAAAAGAACACTTGCGAAGATGTGCGTTTTGTGGAAATTCGCTTTATGAAAGTCGTAAGAAGAGGAAGCTGCAGATGGAGTCGACTGAATAGGAGAGCGCTGGAAAACAAAAAGAAGAAGTGGTGGGTGAATGGTATCAATGATCAATAGTGAGAGTGGACAAAGCGAGACAGACTAATTTATGGGATGAATGGTAAAAATGAGGTCTAATTGTTGGAGCTCATCCAAGAAGAGACATTCTTTACTCGAGCTAGGGTTTGCAATAAAAAAAGATTCATCAACCGATTGAGTCCAGTGCAGTTGAGGTAGATTAAAAGCGCCGAATACGATTATACCATGGATAGGATCAGATAGGTTAACTTTATGATCAATTGCATCGATAACGAGTTGGTAACATTCGATAGGTTGTGCCGGTAGGATTTAAAAACTCATAACGTACAGGGAACTGCAGGGGAGCGTTCTCTTTATTGAAACGTAGTAGAAGCAGCGATTGGAGAAGAGCTAAGGACACGTCGACAAGGAGAATCTTCTTTTGGGCGGGTAAGATCCTCGCCTCAAAAACCATTGAAACTAGGACAGAATAACTCCTGATTCTTTATATCGGTAATGCAATTAGTTTCACGCAGAAGGTAGGCCTGAAATGGGAGAGCGTGAGATTGGAGCAAGAAATTACGGGTTTAAGATCGAAGTCCTCTAATGTTTTGATAGTAGCAGGTACGTAGCAGGACGTAGGAGTGGATGGTTGAAACACTGGAAATGGGAGCACGTTAGAGACAAAAAAATTTGTCGTTGTCAGCTCTATTCCGTTGAAGGTGTAAAATCCTTTTTGAGTGCACGTAGTAACCGAAAGCAGCAAGATCGTCTGAAATTTTTTGTGGAGACATATTGAAAATCTCGTGGAACTTAATATATAAGTTCCTTAGATTTGTAAACTTAGTAGGGAGATGTATGCAGATACGCTAGAAGGGGACATGTGTGCTCGTACGTCTTTTTTTCTTTGAGCCAAGAAAGTGTATAGCGACCTTCTGTTGCGTCAAAAGTCTGTTGAGCCATTTTATCTTTGGAAGGTAGAAGGTGGCAAAAATAGGGCTAGTGGATGAAAATGTTGATTTTCAGATGAGGGATTTATATTGGGTATATAAATTCGTGCGGTTTATTTATTTGAACATTTATTTAAGAAAAACATGTACAATAGTATTATTCAAAGTATTTCCCATCTGAAGCTTTGACTTATTTCCCTCTTTCTGGCAATTTGTGGATCCCACCCAAAAGAACTGCGCCGGCTTGGCAGCTAAGAATAAATCAAGCCAATTTTGGATATTCTGCTCTGATGTGAACCGTATTTCAGTGAGGGCGTTCTGCATCGACCGGAACAAATGGTAGTCAGAAGGGGCAAGGTCTGGGCTATAAAACGGGTGGGGTAAGACTTTCCATCCCCTGAAATAGTTCTTAACCGGAATAGCAACGTGGGGCCGAGCGTTGTCATGATGGAAAATTATTGCCTCTTGTCTGGTCACATATTCTGGGCGTTTTTCGGCTACCACTCTCTTTAAACGGATTAATTGTGTTCGATAGCGTTGTCCATTGATGGTTTCACCCGATTTTTAGCAGCTCATAATACAGCACACCCATTTGATTCTACCAAATACAGAGCATTACTTTTGCGCTATGCATATTCGGCTTTGCCGTTGATTTGGTTGGTTGGCCGGCTTTCACATATGATTTTTTGCGCTTGGGATTATCGTAATGGATCCATTTTTCACCACACTGTAACAATCCGATGCAAAAATGACTTCCTTTTGTGGGGTTCCAGCAGCATTTCGAACATGCAAAACCGTGTTGTGTTTGGCAACAATCTTCATAGAGTAATGCTTTCAGTTCTTCATCTTCAAACTTTTTTGGCTGCCCAGGACGTTCATCGTCTTCGAAGCCAAAATCACCACTTTTAAATCGTGCAAACCACTTTTGGCACGTTCGCTCAGCTAGCGCATGTTCACCATAAGCTTCCACCAAAAAACGATGACTTTCGGCAGCAGTTTTCTTCATATTAAAGTAATGAAAAAGAACTCCCCGCAAAAACACTTTTTCAGGCACAAAGTTGTTTACGCTTCAAATAAATGACATATACTGAAATGACGTACAATAACAGAAGCTTTCCAATACATGTTCCAATGGAATAATAAGAATGGAATAATACAAGTTACGCCATCTTTTAGCAAACCGCACGAATTAAGTAAACCCAATAATATGGAATCGAATGAAATTGGGATATTTAGCTCCGGTTTTGAGAAATTTGAAAAATGATTGCTAGTTGGGATATATGCAGATGGGTTAGGTACTCGTATTTCAGAGTAAACAGTGTAAGAGGTTGGGGTTAATTTGAAAAAGAAGCGTTAACGCGGAAGCTTGGGCAAATCAATGAAGAGACACTTATTTATTATATGGTAAATGTTTGACCAGCCTATTGGCCTTACGAAGGCTGTTTTATGAGTACCCGGATTGGAAAATAAGTGGCGCTACTGAGCCAAAATGAGTGTACAATCTATTAGCCCGCCTGTGAAAATCCGTTTAGTTTTGTGTGTATGAGACCTATTTACCTTCCCCTACCACACGTTAGCTTTTAATGAACCGCGCCCAGTTGGCCCGAAAACAGTTACTGCAGAAAAAACCATGAAAAACGCGTTACCCATATCTTGCACGAGATTTTGGGCATGAGAAAGCTATCTGCGTGATTGATGCCGCGTTTGCTCACACCGGAAAACAAGCGCAATCGTGAAACCATTTCAAAGACGTGTTTGACACTGTTTAATCGAAATCCGGAGGAGTTCCTGCTTCGATGAGACATGGATTCATTGACGCACACCAGAGACGAAACAAAAATCGAAATAATGGGTTTTACCCGGTGAACGTGCTCCACTGTTTTTTTGGACGCGTGAAGTGTGATCCACGTTGACTATTTGAAGAAGGGAGAAGGGAGAAGGGATTTATTGGACATATTCAACGCCAATTTGAAGAAAAAACGACCTCACTTGAAGAAGAAAAAAGTGCACATCCACCACGATAACGCCCTGGCTCACACCTTCACAGTTGCCATCGCTAAATTGGTCAAATTGCACTACAAATTGCTCCCCCATCCTCCGTATTTGGGTCCCTGCGACTCCTTTTTGTTCCCAAATCTTAAAATATCGCTCGCCGGAAAGAAATACGGGTCAAACCACGAAGTCATCGCCACCGCGGAAGAGTATTTTGCAGGCCAACAAAAGTCGAAATATATGGAGGGGTTAAAAAAGTTGCAGCACCACTGGAAAAAGTATATCGAGTTGAAAGGGTATTATATTGAAAAATAAATTGTCAAAACCTAAAAAAGTTGCGTTGTCGTTTCTAGTCCGGGTATTCATCAAAAGCCTATAGCTCTGATCCATCGTGAGATTTTAGATGATACTGCTATGGAAAAGAGTTTCACTGGCGTCCTTTAGAAAAAAATCAATCCAGTCAGTCCTTTCTCATGAGCCTAAGACAGACCGGTTGTTGGCGCTCCCGGTGAACATATGCCACCAGCTTTACTCCAAGACCCTGATACTTCTTTACTACTTTGTACGGCGTTATTGTAAAAGTTGAGTTTCGAAGTTTTCACGAAATTTTTTTTCTTCCATTTTTAGAGTTACACATGGAGTTCGGAATCCATCATTAGCACAAGTAAACATCCAGAACATACTGGTATCTGGAAATTGCGCCATCAAATTCTTTTGACACCTGGATTTTGGCATGCTCGTGTCAAGACAAGGAATACCAATGGCTGGTCCAAATTCTCTGCGCAGCACGACTTCAAAATTGACGAATCCGAAGAAGGTACAAAATAATAAAACACTTTTTATTTACAATGCATGTATAAATTTTTTTTGTTTTTTACAGACGACCTCGATAATAGCATTCCGCAAGATATGGTGGTGGCAGCTGGTATTGGTTCTAATATCATTGCAAAACCTGATAATAAATCTAACTCTTATCGATTAATACTTGCGCCATCTCTTGTAATATGCCTTAGCCTGTTAACCCTTTGCAAAACATTCGTGCCATTTGTTATGAATTTATAAAATTAATTTAAAATATGTACAATGTAGTGTATACTTATTGACTATTTATGTATATTACTTAAACAATCAAATTGAAACTAACTACAACAAAATCAAAAAAAAAAATTTAAACAAATTGTCTCAACACAGTAGCAGTTACAAACTAAATGAGAAATGTTACAAAAACAATTTTAAAATGAAAATAAAAACATTATTGCGTAGATATATCCAAAAACCGGTACTCATTTTCTAACACAAAATATTTTAATTTAACTTCTACTTAGCTTTTAATTGACGACGACAAAAAAAAAACAAAAAACAAACAAAAAGAAAATTAGAAAGTTTAAAAGTTTTTTTCTTTTCTAATTTTACTAAACTATAAAATATAAACCAAAGCATAATAGTTATAATAATTATGGGATGCATATGAATATATAAGGAAGGTTAAGAAATTGTATGAGAGATCTAGGTATATAATTTTTTAAATACATAAAATTAAATATATTTTTTTGTTCTTAGAAATAGTTTGAATATAAACACTGATGTAGTGATAAAGATACAAAAAATATAAACTAGTTCGAATGTATTTTATTCTGATCGAGAAGAGTTTATTTTATCGTCATTTTAGAGAAGAGTTCAGATATCTTAACAAATTCCAGTTTTGTTAAAAAAAAAATTAATTCTTTAGTCAAAAACCGATTTTTAAATGTGTATTCTCAAAAGGATGGTAAAGTAACATTTCTTTTGTGTTACTTTATTTAAAAGAACGAAGTAAAAAATATATTTTAAATATATGGTATATTCTTATACGATTTTACCAATTCGTTGTAGGTACAGAAGACTTGTTATAACAAATTTTCTTATCAGCTTTTGAGAGAGTTTAATGTAACGAATAGATGAACTATTGTACAGACGTTAAAATAATTTTGTAAACTAGATTTTTATTTCTTCAGTTTTAAGTTAAAACTTTAGTTATAATTATTATTTAATTTTATGTTTCCACTGCCCGTATCCTTTAGCACTTATAATTATACTTTTGGATGACATGCATACGATACATTTTTTTTTTTTTGCTTTAATCTGAATTAAAATCGAAGCAATTTTATTGGTTCTAGTCACATTTGATTTTCAAAGCACTTTATGCCAGAAAAATAGGATTGAGCATCAGCAAGCTGTCTTAGTTGCCTAATGTCTTCATTTTTTTGAGAGTCACACTGATGAAGAAATCATATTTACTGTCTTCTTAATTTTATATTTTTCAATAACAATTTATTTTTACCACAAAAAGTCAATGTTTTGAGTTCTGAAAGTCTGAGGTGAATTACATTTTAATCAATTTTTATCTTTCCATCAATTCCCATTTAGGGTCTCTATCTAAGGCATAGACGCCCTCTTTGCGATCCGATCATCTCTGTTGAAGTTAGTGTCATGCATATTAACACATGCCCCACTCACAATCTGTTCCAATACTATGCAGAGGAAGTCGCATAATAGCGTATATTTTACCTAAATCCGGAGTCGAATAATTTCCAAAATGACTAAAATGAATGATTGCATTCTGAGCGTTTGCGATTGCGAGATGATTCCTATCATATTGAAGTTTATTGGCTCTTTGAAGGACTTGTTTTGGTATCGTCGATTTGTCGAGGACGAGTAGAGTATAACTGCAAGACAGAGAATCTCTTTCCTAAATATGAGAAATACAGAACTGCTTCTCCCGTACTCGATTTGTGATATGACCGCTTGCGTACAAGTTGGGAAACCATATACTGCTAGGTATCACCTTGTTTGATGCAAATGTGACTTACGCGGTCAGTATAGTGTTATAACATATACAAAACAGTGACCTTCTAGAATGGTACAACCATTTCAGGGCCGATCTAACATTTCTTTTCTTTTTAATCCGGAGTATAAGAATCACAACCCTCCCAATGTATTGCATTCCTACCCAAACCGCCTGTGGGGTTTGCCGCTGGTGTTTTTAGATTTGTGTAATCCAGTTGTTTTTTGGTCTGCCTTTTATGAGCGATTGTGTAAGAACGTTGATTGATATTGTCTTTTTGACGCGGTTCGAAAGATCTCTCTTTTGAACATGGCGATACCAACTGATCCGGTCTTACTCTATCGTGCTTCCTTGAATCTTCGAACTTCTTATTTTATCACGTGTGTGATCACTAGACCTACAACTACGGTGTAGAGCCTTTCTTTGATCTGCCATGCACTTATGCGATGATTGATGTCATCATCACTATGGATCATAGGACCCAGATGTTTGAACTTTTTGCTTAAGTTAATGTCTGAAATAGACCGATGTGGATCAGAGAACGAGCAGCATAGATATTCCGTCTTTTTTGAACTAATACGGTACCAATTTCCCTCTAAAATATCCAGCCATACATCAAGTGCTCGTTGCGGGGACAATTGATTTTTACATACGAGTACGATAGCTCCATCATCAGCGAAGAATAACTTGTTGCCTGGTTCCTATTTCCTTCAACTTTTTGCTTAAAATTGGGCGTAATTCTTCTTCGCGGGACCTTTGACACATCTGTATATCACTTCAAGGTGAACTTTTCCATCTCTATTAGTAGGAAAGTACTTTGCCTAAGCCTTGAAATCCGTTTTCTTTTCCCATATCACAACGTTAGCTTCATCTGTCCACCGTGATTTGGTTCTCTTCAAGCAAGATCGCTATAGGGACTCCCACATATATTGTCCTCTCCACTCCTTATCACCGACCTCACATATGATGAGAAAGAGGTAATTTGTCATGCTGGTAACAAAAGCTTCGTCCAGCTTGAACCAATTGATTTTCTCAGCCACCTTTGTTTGCTTTTTTGTTTTCTATCCAGTTTCCATACAAATTTTTGTCACGAGGAGACTCTCGCAAGATCATTTTGCATTCTTTAAGCCGGAGCTTTATGAAACTGGCTACTAGTAAATAATCTGGGTTTAATTTCCGCCACTGCCGTTAATGATAAGGTGACGGCTTAGTTTGACGAAAGCGGTATTTATCACGATAAGACCATATGACTTGTATAAGCTTAGGATGTCTTCACCTAGAGAATTCCTGGTGCCAAACCTTAATCCTCCTTGGCAGTCTTCGTTTGTCTTTACATGTCCGTTCAAATCCCCGCCAACAAACAAAAACTCTTCCTTTGTGATGTTTTTGATGAGGTTGTGACGTGATAGCAATTTATTCTAGCTGCGACCACTAATATTTCCAAGGTTCTAACTCGCGACACTTAGGTTACATCTAAACCGTTGCATTATTTTGTTATCCCCCGGAAACCGAACATTTCTGCTTGTCCTAGGTGCCTAGCAAGGTAGTGCTTTTCTTTTGCATGCTCATAGATTGTGATTTTTGCCTAATCAGACTTTTACAACACTGGTGATCTCCAGTCATGTCAACCCACAGATTTGCATGTAAAATTGTGTCGCTAGGCTCACCTGGATATTTAAAAAAAAAATTGTCTAGTTGCCTTCTACGACAAGCGCTTTGTATTTGTGAGGGGGGCGATACAGTGATATTCGTAACCCGTCCCTTTACGGGGATCTCTACGTCTTTCTTATACAATAGAACGATTTTGTCCAACCCTTTCTCTTTACGATGAGCATATTTTTGGTCTAAACGCGAAACCCACTTCAAACAGAGCTTTCGCAAACACTTGTGCAATATATGTATGATGTGCACGGTCTATTGGTATCTTTACCATGTCAGTTATCTCATGCACTTTCGCTTTACGGTTGTTCAAAACGATTTTGTTGATAATTTCCGGTGTTACTTACCTCCTTGTGCTTTCGATCTGAGCACAACTTCCAATGGCAAATCAGCATGAGTAGTTCTATGTTCTTCTAATAAGCAAATTTGTTCCTATTAAGCATGTCTTCTACATACTCGTAAATGTATCTCAGATACATCGGTTAGAGGACGCCTTTTAGTTTTTAAATGTTCTTGGGATGTGTAGAGAACGATGGCTCAAGACCTTTTTCGGGTTGTGATCTTAATTTTGAGGTTCCTAAGTTGACGAACAACGCCCAGGATATCGGACAAATTCTTTTTCATGCGCCTAAAATGGACCGGGGAGACCGATAAGAGCAATCCCAATAAGGCATTGTTGATGCTGCCGCTGATCATATGCCACTAGCCGTACTTTAAGACCCAGATGAAGTTTTCGAGAAACTGTGGCGACTCTTTCTGATGAAAGAGGTATTCTGAGGTCTTCAAGAAATGTTTGGTTTAACTTCATATATATGGCCTAGAGTTTACTTAGATGTGTTTTCGCAGGTCTAAGAAACTTCATGTTTCTCATTAAATTCAAATCTATGCAGCCAGGATCAGGATGAAACACTTATTTTGCAACTAATCTAACGTATTTTCTTTATAATTCTTCCCATTTGCAATTCAAATACATGTACAAAATTATTTTAGGAGTCCTGGGGACACACGTTTGCGTAACATTCTTTGAAAGATGAAGCATATGGCTAGGGTAACTCACACATCTATTTAAGATGTCATAAAATAAGAAAAGCGAACCCAATTACCCAATAAATCATAAGAATCATTCAAAGTAGTTCCGTTTGTGAATTATAAGAGGGGGAGTTCTGGAATTCGAAGAGGTGACATTAGCGAGAATGGGCAAATATTTAATAGGCAGGAGACTAAATCAAAAAAATCTTCGGGATATCAGAGAAGGCGAGTTTGCCTTTTATAGATTATACATGCAGTGCCATTTGAAAATCCTTATTTTGGATTCATTGACTCAGATAAGTTTCTGCATGTTCCGGCTCCAGATGAGTAAGTTTTTAAAGATTTCAATTGGCCACGATTGACCAGTTATTGCCAATTAGCTTGAATTATGGCCTGCTTGTCAGATCGGCATTGTTGTCTTTAAAGTATTTTTTAACTTACGAAACAAAATCAAAAATTGCTTTCTATGTCATGAAAGTTTAGCTTATCACAGCTTTAAATGAATTTTTCATTTTAAAAATGTCATACTTACGATCTTGGTTGTACGGTAAGGAGCAGTGTCCTGTTAAAAATAACCCCTTTATGTGATCCCACAAATCTCTGGAGCGCAATACTCAAATTTATTTTCTAGGATTCGTGATAAAGCGCCCGATTTTTTCCAAAGTTGATTAAACCCTCAGCTTTTGGGGCATCCGTAAGATGTATTTAACATGCAGCCTAAATTTGGATTCTTCGGAAAAGATAACATTGCTTCCCATGCCTTGGGTCCAATTAAGATGCTCCTGAGCCCAAAATTTATTGTTTTTTTCAGATTTTTTTTTAAGAAAATCTGTCTTCTGGGCCTTTTTTACAGCGAACTTTTCGAAGATCTATTTTCCCATTTTTCCGACCGATTCCGATGGTCAATTCAGTTAATAAATTAAATTCAACTAGTTCGCTTTTTTATGGCCTCCTTGAAACTTTTTGTCTGCTGGTACTCCCAATATTTTTTACATTCCATGTCACAGTACATTGGACAACATTGAGTCTTTCAAAAGTTCGTCCGATTGTCAAATTTAAATGTGATGGATACAAAATATTATATTTGCATTCCGAACTGATTTTGGACTTGTACGCATTATTTGAAGAATATATTTCTATCTCGGGCAATAAAACGTCGTAGCTCTGTCGTACATACAATCCGATTCATGGATTGTAATGTCTACTCTATGGATACCATTTTTGTTGAAAATGATCGGTCCTTGCACAAAGACCTGATTTCGTAGAACTAATTCCTTATTCTTTTGAAAGTTTATTTAAGAAAATATATTTTTCAAATATCACTTCTAAAACGACAACCTTAATCTGAGTCCTTGTTTGTTCCTTGTTCGTTTTTTGCCAGCTAGCTATAGCTAGATGGCTACTTTTTGTCATTTACTTTTATGAATATGAATATGAAAAGTAAACCACACTTTTAATGTTTACATAAGAATCGAGAGTACCTAAAATTTCCTGAACTTATTCGTCATTGTGCCAACAATTAAAATCTCTCAGCTATGACTCCTAAATTTATATCCCTTAATCGAAAACCGAAACCTTTTTCACCAGAAATCAGTTCTATTAACTCGAATAATTTCATTTTTAAGACTGTCTTGTTGATGTCAAAAAGAGTTTTTTTTATTATTTTCTAAAGTACTTAAAAATACAAAAATCTCATGCAATATTTTTTCCGTTACAAAATATATCACATTTGCCAAAATCCTCTCTAACTTACGTTATTCATAAGAGAAAACAAATATTGTAACAAAAAACCTTGAAAAATGTGCCTCAAAACCTAATATAAACTTATTTTTTAATTAAAAAAAAAAACTATAAATAAAAATATTTAAATTAATTGTATTATAGAGAATAATTTAGCATTTAGGAAGGTAGAAATCAATAAAAATTAAAAGTTGGAAAAATACGTTGACGTTACATATTTTAATTATATTTTTAAAAATTAAATGTACCTACACAAAATAAACATTTTTACAAAATTGTATGAACCCATAAACAAATAGGTAAAACACATAAATGTATATTTTTGACTCCATTTAAATAAAATCATATAGAAACGTGTACCTTTTTAAAAGATAAATTAAACAGAATGTATAGGTATTTGGAAGGCAAAGCCACTGAATGTTTTTTTTTTTTTTTTTTAAATAAATATCATAAAAGTTAATTACATTTTTGATGGCAAGATAACTATATATAATACACAAATAAAATAAGTTAACCTGTATCATAGTTTTTTTTTTTTTTATTGGAATAAATTATCTTAGTTTTTCTTTTGTAATTTACATTTATCAAGTCAGTATTTATTACATTTTCTGTCATAATTCTTTTGAGTTATCAAAAATAAAAAATAAAAACCCGCAGATAATAAATTAAAACAAAAAAAAAATTTAACTATATGTATGATTATTTTTAAGGAGAAAAAAAATCTGTTGTGATCAAGTTTTAATACCGGAACAATTAAATTGAGTTCAATGATTGAAGCACAAATAGCAAAAAGTTATGTCCAACAAGAAAAAAAAATTCTGAATTTTGCACAAAATACTATAATAAAAAGTTTTATTTGTATATATTGGTTTATAATTAATTAAAGCGAATCAATTAATTATACGATGTCGGGGAAAGTAAAATTTGGAAAAATATTACGCTATTCAATAAAATTTCAAAAGCATATCTATGAGTTTTACTATTTTTTTTTTATTGTTTGCTTTACATCTATGTAAGTAGATCTCTTAAGGTGCCTACAGTGCTAGCAATTTCCACATCCGCGCCTAGTAACAACAAACCGGATTGATGTCTGTGTCTGGAATCTTATTAGTTAAATTAGAAGTTTTGTTAAAAGTGGTGTCACTTAATAAAAGGAGTTTTTTCTAAGAAAAAACTTCGTAGTATTGTCCTACTGAAATGCAGGGTAACTGTTTGCTATAATGCCGCTGCCTTCGCACAATTTTCGTGAAAAGGGTTGTCTTGCGATATACTTGACCCCTCAACAGTTTGGGATCAATTAGAAACATGAGCTGGAGTGGCATTAATTCTATGAAATCCTTCTTAATTCCATCTTTTTAAGCCTTGCTGTAAATACAATATTTGACTCTAATTTGACTCTAAGTAACTAATTCGAAATTAGGTTTTAACAAAAGCAGCCGGTTGTAAGTGTGAATTTCGTTGGTGCACTTTTTCATGTTGTAAGGGCATAATACCTACAACAATTTACGCGGGTTAAAAAGAAATCAGTTTTCTTCGTACGATCACATCTGTAAGTACAGACCAGCAGCTTTGGCACATACTGAAACATAGGTAGATCCCCGATCATTCTGATATGAAGCTACGAACTAGTGTCATTATTCTTTGACGTTGATAGTCATAAAGCCAACACCCTGGACTTGTTTTTGTCTTCTCACACTGATAAGTACACTGCTGATGTTATTTTCCCTCTAGGCTCTTCGGACCTAGTGAGTGAACTACTTGGAAGAAAGAAAGGTTCAGTAGATGAAACAATCAAAAGCCATTTTCCAAATGCTTCCTTCCGAAGGCTTAAAAGACATTGTTAAGGAATTTTGAAACCAAAAAGTTCCTGGAGCAGATAACATCAGACCAATTGATCGCAAAATGAATGCCATGTATCTTACTCTTATAATCACGAAGATTATAAACCGTAGTTTGAAGTCAGTATCATGTGCCAAAATTAATGATAACATAAATAATTCGCCCAATTTACAAGGGAGGGAGCAAAAAAGACACGGAGAATTACAGATCGATTTCAATCCTGCCAGCGGTTGAAAAATGCCTAGCAAAAGTAGTTGTTAATCGTGTAAATTGTTTTATGTGGAGGCACAAAGTGATTCACCCTAACCAATTTGGCTTTCAAACATGCAAGTAACAAACATGTTACTGGGGGGGTTTCCCAATGTGGTGAATGCTGGACTGAATAAAAATCAGCACGTACTTGTGCTTCTTATAGACTTCAACAAAGCGTTTGATACCCTGAAACATGAAAAGCTGCTGGAAAGTGTCAAGAAATAAGGACTCATATGAGTGCTTACAAACTGGCTCAAAAGCTATCTGACTGAAAAAGTAATTAAAGTCAAGGTATCTAACACATTAAGCAAACAAAAAAAAAAAATAAATAAATAAATACGGAGTGCCACAAGATTCCAAATTGGGCTCCATTTTATTCATTCTATTCACGAACGAACTACTAAGAACATTTTAAAAAGCTATTGCCTATGCTGTGAGGATCTTGCAAGACTAATTCAACGCTGTATCTGAATGGTGTCATGCTAACGATCTGGTGATAAATGCAACCAAAACAAAGGTGATGTACATTCGGACGCGACCTTTTAAATATCTTGGTGTTACCATCGACTAGCATTTCTGTGGCGTGAGTACATCAACGTCCTATTTCTTCAACTTAAGAACTCTATCAATGCTTTATCTTAAGCCTTACTCACATATGGATGTATAAAAGCAAGTGTACTACTCGTTGGCGGAGTCTGGAGGGCAACTCACAAAATTAAAGTTTTAGATGTCAAGGCGATCTTCCAGATGACAACACTTCTAAACTACATGGACGACCAACGGTTAATACTAGGTGGAGTGAAAAGTAAACACTTTGACCGCCAGAATGCGCTGCTACTGCGAAAAATGTTATGGTGCCTTGAAGTCTTCATATTTAACAGACATGTCAATTTCAGTGCGATACTGTCTTTAGTTTTGTTTTGACAGCTGATTGTTGTTGACGTGTTTGGTATCATGTTGAGTATGGACAAAAACTCTATTTTTTGAGAGGCGAAACGGTAAAGGAAACAAAAGAAAAGTTGGATGAATATTTTGGGGCTAGTGCTCAGTCAGATAACACCGTCAAATATTGGTTTCGAGAGTTTCGTGGTGGCCGCAACTCCACTACCGATCAAGTCCGCAGTAACAGCCCCTCAGATGCGGTTACAGAGGACAATGTCAAAAAAATACATGAAATGGTGTTGTCTGACTGGAAAGTGAAGGTGCGCGAGCTAGCAGATACCACAAAGATTAGTACTGAGCGCACACGCCATATTTTGGACGATATTCTACATATGAAAAAATTATCCTGCTGCTGGGTGCTGCGCATACTCACTCCTGACCAAAAACACGAACGCGAGAGCACTTTGAAAGAGTGCTTAAACTTGCTGATGCGGAATCGGGCGGACTTTTGGCGTCGATTGGTAACTGTTGAACACCAGAGAACATCACAACCACGGCTAAATAAATGACTTACTGCTCCAATTGCTATCGCATCCACCGTATTCGCTCGATATGGCTCCCTCGGACTATTATCTCTTCTCAAACCTCAAAAGATGGCTCATCAATAAAAAATTCAGCTCACGCGAGGAAATCATCGACGCCACGGAGGAGTATTTTGCAGACCTTCCGGAAAATTACTTTTCGGACGGGATCAAGGAGTTGGAAAATCTCTGGAATAAGTGTATCAAACTAGAAGGGGACTATATTGAATAAAATAAAAAAAAAATTTAAAAAAAAATTTTTTTTCATTCCCAAGGTGGTTACTTTTCACTCCAACTACACTAAGAAAAACCGAATATGATCACAAGGGATGCGACAACTCGTAAAGAGAGAGAGATTTACGTTATATTGTCCCTAAATTAGTAAATTCGCTCCCACTGTTTTTGAAAGTCATTCCAAATTTTAAAAAAAAAAGAAAGAAAAAGTTATTGTATGAACTAGAGACTTACATTAGTATTTTAACACCACCAAAAGAATTTCAATTTAAAACAAAAATTAGAATAAGCACTGTTAACTTAAATATTTTCAATTTAGACACTTCAAATCTTTATTTACCCGTATCCAACCGCCAGCAGATAAGCACTCTGCTTGTTGTAAATTAATGAAAATTTTTTGTGCAAATGAAAATATGTGCTGATATCACAGACATATTTCTCTTTAAAATGAGATACTTTATCCCTCATCGGATACAGAGTATTAAACCAGAAGAAAATGCGTGGTACGACGTGTTTTTTCGGTCCTACAAGATTAACCCGACAGAGGAAAACGAGCTAGGAATGACTGCACCGTCTTATTTAAATTCCAATACAACCAAAACTGTCCCAAAGGTAGTAACAATTTTTGGTCGTTCATCAAAAATATTTAAAATTCTGCCTCATCCTCCACCCCAACGCTCATTTACAATGACATTCCAGCTGTCAGCTCTTTGTACATGACCAATCTGCTTGCTCCACACTTTGCGGCCAGCTCAACACTTCTAGATTGTGCTTTGTTTCCGCCTACACTTGAGTGCGTTGAATTTTTAATGGGACGCATCCACTTTCGCACTCGTGTAGTTGCAAGAGTACTAAAAGATCTTAACATATACAAACCAGATGGCATATCTCACCTTCTTCTCAAGAAGTGTTTTTCGTTGCGTAAGCTTTTCCTTAGTACTCTTTAGTACGGTTTTCGTGGCAACAGGTCCACTGGTGATCTAATTTCATGTCTCACCCAAAAATGGAACGAAAGTGTATATCAATCTGGCGAAAAAAAGATACTTGCACTTGATATTTTTAAGGCACTTGAAAGAGTTTGATATCAGGCTCTTTTATCGAAAATGCGTGCTTTAGTGATCGATGACTCTCTTCTTCAATGGATGAGAAACTAACTTTCGGAATGTTCAATTCAAGTTGTCTTAGATGGTTTCAATTTTGATACTCACAAAATAAATACAAGTGTGCCCCAGGGTTCCGTTCTGTCTGCGACACTCTTTTTAGTTTTCATCAATGAGCTCTGATCTGCTACTTTTGATCCAATACAATGCTGTCCGTGAATTGCACTTACATTGTCGAAACCCAAAAACTTTCAATTCTGGGTAAGGGTGTCAGTGAGAACTTACGTTGGAATGACCACATATTCGATGTCGTCAAAAAGGGTACGAAATGTCTACGTTTCCTTAAGCGGTATAAGAAATATCTCAGCCCCTCTCATCTGGCGTCAATATATACCATATATATGTAATTCATCGGCCCAAAATTGGAGTACAATGCCCACATCTGGTCAGGTACTTCTAAAACATCTCTGCACCTTATACTTAAAAAAATAATAAAACTGATGACAAGAAACGCTCGGGAAGACCAAAAGTCACAGCAAATTTAGAGAATTTAAATTTTTTTTATTTTGAACAGGAATCAATCGAGCAGAAATCAATGACAGTAGAGAAATTACGCTATCTGTTAGTACAGTAAAAAAGGTTGTTTATGGTTCGTATCTTCTACTTGGCGATCTTTTGTGATTATAACTGAAAGATCTTTAAGATTTCTTACATTACGCTTTGCAGGGCCCCCAACCAATTATCAAGGCTTCCCCCATCAATGACGTTGTCTAATAAAAAGCGGGGGCAGAGCAAAAATGTGCTGGTGGTATTGTAAAGGTTTTCGGTATTTAACGCCTCAGAATGCTGCTATGATTTGACCAGTTACAAGCGGCCGGTCAAAGGTCCTGTTGGGTGGCAGGACTACCGGTAGGCCCTACCAGGACTTAAAATGCAACACGAGTTTTACTTTGGTATCAGTGAATTGACGGTGAGCAATGCCAAGGTATATCCTTGCTCTCATGGATGTATAGGCATCCCGTGGTCTTAAGTTTTCCAAACAGGCGACCACGTTAAATACCAGAGACTATAACGCTTTACAATATCAGTGTAAGTGATCAGTCAATGTTCGTCCATCACAAGGATCGGCCCGTCGTGCTTCCGAAGCTAACAATCTGGTTGGTACCTAATTGAACGGGAGATTACTGTTTTTTTTTTTTTTTTTTTGCACTTTGGTTTTTTAGTGTCATAAGCTATCAGCTTATGTGTCATTCGTGACATGTGTTAAAGTGAAACATCCTCATTTAGCATTGCCATTTCATCATGAAAAGACACCCGAACAATGTTTACATATTATTGAATTTTACTATCCAAATTCCTACTCTGTAAAAAAGGTTTTTCGCGCACTTCCTGACCAAGGAATTCAAGACATAGTGACCAAATTTTGCACCAATTTCACGCTATTGGATATTAAGTTACCTATCTGCATGTCTAGAGCGCGTACAGAGGAAAATATTACTGCTGTGTCTGTCAGTGTTAATGAAGACCGTGATTTGACCTTTTCGCTTAACTACGTGGAAAATTTTGCACAAGCATATTGGTGATATTGGAAACCTTACAAAATACTGAAATCGAAGCTGCCACAGAGTCGACTTTTCGTTGAGTGAGCCTTAGAAAAGCTGGGGAAAAATGCGCTTTTTTATCGAAAAATTGTTTTGAGCGACGAAGCTTATTTCTGGTAGAATGCTTATGTTGATAAGCAAAACTGCAGTATTTGGTCCGATGGCAATGAGCAACATCAGGCAATACAAGAGCTGGCAATTCTATTTGGAGCGGCGTGAGAACAATGCTACCATCTTGGACCAGTGATTTGGCCGGCTAGATCGTGCCATTTGACGCCTTTAGACTATTTTTATGGGAATACGTCGAATCACTCGTTTATGCCGATAAAACAGCGTCTGTTTTCTTTTTTTTTTTTTTGATTGCTATGACACCTGTCAAACATATTTAGTATATGGTACAACAAGTCATTGAGCAAACATCGTGTTAAAAATGTCGAATCTTGTATCAGAAAATGATGACTTGCAGAAAGCACTAATTTTTTATTTTCATTTGAAGAAAAGTGATGCAGGGTCGCATCGAATACTTGTCGAGGCATATGGTGATCATAATCTATTAAAGCAACATGCAGAATATGGTTTCAATGGTTCAGAGATAACGATTTAGATTTAGAATGAAAACCGAAAAAGCACTTGTGAAATTTTGCTTCAAAGAAACGATAAAAAATCAGTTTTGCATCGAATTGTTACTGGCGATGAAAAACTGATTTATTTTCAGAATCCTAAACAAAAAAAAATCATGTGTTAATCTGGAAGAACCATCAACTTCGACTGCAAAACCAGATCGATTCGGCAAGAAGACAGTGCTGTGTGTCTGGTGGGACCAAAAAGCTGTGGTGTACCACGAGCTCCTTAAACCTGATGAAACCGTTAATAGAGATCGCTACCGACAACAAATGATTAATTTGAGCCATGCATTGATCGAAGGCGTGACTCCTATCAAACTGATTTTTCATTTTTGTTCAGTATCATTTGGAAAGTTATCATGGAAAGACTTACACCACAAAAGCGTCTCCAATTTGTTCAGCTGTATTACGAAAATCAGCGTTCTGTGAGAAATCTTTTTCGTGCGATTCGAGGAACTTATGGTGCGCAAAGTTGACCTACTGAAACCACTATTGCCAATACCATTCGCAAATTTGAGTCCCAGTTTACATTAGTGGATGATACTCGACCGGTTAGACCTCATCCAGCACGTAGTGAAGAGACTATAGCAGCTGTAGCTGAGAGTGTACGCGAAGACAGTGACGAATCGGTTCGTCGTCGTTCTCAGCAGCTTGGCGTATTTTACGTGAGGATCTCGGTCTAAAAGCGTACAAAATCCAACTTGTGCAAGAATTTAAGCCAGGCTACTTGAATTTGCGTGAATGGGCTCTGGGAAAACTCAATGAAAATCCGGTGTTTTATCGTAAAATTTTGTTCAGTGATGAAGCCCATTTCTGGTTCATTGGGTATGTTAATAAATAAGATTGCCGTATTTGGGCTGGTGAGCACCTTTGGACTTTGGACTGTTTTTGCTGGGTATATGTAAAGTCTCAGGTCTTCAGGAATAAGCCAGCTACGATTGACGCTATAGATATCAGTCGCTATGCTCGAACGAGTCGCCCAAAATTGGATCTTCTGAATGGACCACCTCAGACGTAGTCATAGCCTATATTTACATAACGTGAATTTGAAAAAGTAAATGCCATGAATTGTTCTTTTAAGCGATAATTAAAATTTTGGGTTTTCTTTTAAATTTATGTGTGTTATTTAACATCATATATCAAACTATGCGATAAATCACTCTTTATATAAAATAATACATGGGCTGAGCCGTTTCTAAGAGAGGGCACCACTTGAATTAAATCCATATCATTTTCAGTTAGTACCAACCTTCAAAAGATACGTATATAAATTTAACAGCTGTTGGACGATTAGTTTTCGACATATAGCGTTGTGAGTGAAGCAACTTTTGTTATTCAAAGCAATTTCGTGTGTTGATTTATCATTGCTTTTTTGTGGGAAAAAATGCACCCGATGCAAAGAAATGGCTTGATAAGTGTTACCCGCACTCTGCACCAGCAGAACGAACCAATCGCAAGTGGATTGAAAAATTTTAAAATGGTCATACAAGCACCGAAGATGATGCACGCAGTGGACGTCTAAAAGAGCTGTTTCAGATGAAAGCATCAAAAAAGTCCACAAAATGATTACGAATGACCGTAAAGTGGAGTTGATCGAGATAGCTGAGGCTCTGAAGATATCAAAAGAGCGTGTTGGATATATCATTCACGAATATTTGGACATGCGAACGCTCTGTTCAAAGTGGGTGCCGCGTTTGCTCACAGTCGGCCAAAAACAACAACGTGTTGATGATTCAGAGGAGTGTTTAAAGCTGTTCAGCCGCAATAAAGCCGAATTTTTGCGTCGGTATGTGACAATGAATAAAACTTGGCTCCATCACTTCACATCACGAACCTCGTCCAAAATGAACAAAAACTCAACAGTTGGCTGGCAAGGTTATGGCATCCTATTTTGCGATACACATGGAATAATTTTCATTGACTATCTCCAAAAGGGGCAGACTATCAACAGCGACTATAACATTGCGTTGTTGGAGCGTCTGAAGGACGAAATCGCAGAAAAACGGCCGCATTTGAAGAAAAAAAAGTTCTGTTTCATCAATACAATGGACCGTGTCACAAGTCGATGAAAACGATGGCAAAATTGAATGAATTCGGCTACGAATTGCTTCCCCACCCACCGTATTCTCCAGATTTGGCCCCCAGCGACTATTTCCTGTTCGCAGACCTCAAAAGAATGCTCGCCGGAAAGAGATTTAAGACCGATGAAGAAGTAATCGCCGAAACAGAGGCCTATTTTGAGGCTAAACTGAAATCGTACTACAAAACTGGTATCGAAATTGTTTCAATCAGTGTATCACCCTCGAAGGCAACTATATTGATACATAAAACTGAATTTTGCAAAAATTTTGTTTTACTATTAAACGGCACGGACTTTTCATCCCATGTGTTATATGTATATTAATGACTGCCTTACTATGAGTAGCTATTCTAGATCTCTATTAACAAAGGCAAAAGAATTGAGAAACAAAAATATTTGTATATATGTATGGGTCAGGAATTCATGTATTCTTATCAGGATTAAAGAAGACCGATAGATTAATTAAAATTAATTTACTTGAAGACATCAATAAACTTCATCAGTTAATTATTTAAATTTCTACCTATGTCTGATTGCAATAGTCGTAACAAATATTCTTCTTTGATTTCTGATACTCTGAATTGTTTTTGCGTTGATCATTCAGCTCACACCTATGGTACATTTACCAGATCTAATTTCTTTGTCTGAAATATGTATCTTTGAAGAAGAGAAGTGTGGTTTTGATGTAGTATGTACCTAATTTCACTTTTGATGCTGCTTGCAATAACTCACATGCAGCTAGGGGAGTCGTGATATTTTATAGAAGTAATTTGTTAGCGTGTGAAGTTTAGAAATATAATTTGGAAAGCGCTGATATTATCTGTGTGAATAGCGAAGCTTCTGGTTCTTGTTACTGCTTTATCTGTGTTTATAGGCTACATGAGTGTTCAGTGAAAGCT
Source organism: Volucella inanis (assembly GCA_907269105.1). Classification (NCBI taxonomy): domain Eukaryota; kingdom Metazoa; phylum Arthropoda; class Insecta; order Diptera; family Syrphidae; genus Volucella; species Volucella inanis. The sequence goes on along the minus strand of OU026157.1, from coordinate 127,295,135 downwards.
TTTCTGGAAGAATTTTCTGTTTTTGTAGAAGTTCAGAAATCTAAAAATATTGTGTTATTAGGTGATTTTAATATAAGTATACTCTGTGGCTTATCTGAGGTCGACTGTTTTCTATCTGTCCTTGTTTGTATTTGTTTAGTTTTAATTCTTGCGGTTTTTTTTTTCAAAATTTGAAAGTTTATTTAAGAAAAACGTGTACAACAGTATTATTCAAAGTATTGCCCATCTGAAGCTGTGACTTTTTCCCATCTTTCTGGTTGTTTGTGGATCCCAAAAGAACTGCGACGGCTTGGCAGCCAAAAATGAATCAAGCCAATTTTTGATATTCTGCTCTGATGTTAACCGTATTTCAGTGAAGGCGTTGTGCATCGACCGGAACAAATGGTAGTCAGGGGGGGCAAGGTCTGGGCTATAAGGCGGGTGGGGTAAGACTTCCCATCTACTGTTTTCCAAATAGTTTTTAACATTAATAGCAAAGTGGGGCCGAGCGTTGTCATGATGGAAAATTATTGCCTCGTGTCTGCTCGCATATTCCCGGCGTTTTTCGGCTACTGCTCTCTTCAAACGGATTAATTGTGTTTGGTAGCGTTTTAGCAGCTCATAAAACAGCACACCCATCTGATCCCACCAAATACAGAGCATTACCTTCGCGTCATGGATATTCGGCTTTGCCGTTGATTTGGCCGGTTGGCCGGGTTTCACATATGATTTTTTGCGCTTGGGATTGTCGTAATGGATCCATTTTTCATCACCAGTAACAATCTGATGCAAAAATGACTTCCTTTTGTGGCGTTCCAGCAGTATTTCGAACATGCAAAACCGCCTTTCGACGTCTCTCGGCTTGAGTTCATGTGAAACCCAATTTCCCTGCTTTTGAATATATCCAGCTGCTTTTAAACGTTTTTTTTTTTTGAGTGACACCAAAGGATTCTGCGAGATCTTCTTGTGTTTGGCAACAATCTTCATAGAGTAATGCTTCCAGTTCTTCATCTTCACGTTCATCATCTTCGAAGCCAAAATCACCACTTTTAAATCGTGCAAACCACTTTTGGCACGTTCGCTCAGCTAGCGCATGTTCACCATAAGCTTCCACCAAAATACAATGACTTTCGGCAGCAGTTTTCTTCAAATTAAAGTAATGAAGAAGAACTCCCTGCAAAAACACTTTTTCAGGCACAAAGTTGTTTACGCTTCAAATGAATGGCATATACTGAAATGACGTACAATGACAGAAGCTTTCCAATACATGTACCAATGGAATAATAAAAATGGAATAATACAAGTTACGCCATCTCTTAGCAAATTGCACGAATTAAGACCAATAATTCAAAAGCTAAGTACTAAAATAGATTATGTATCTTAATGTGAAGACCTTTAAACGAAATGAAACTTTTGCGGACTAACGAACTTTCCTCCCTCCCAAGCTCCTAAGCAAAATAAATACGTCAAAATCATCAACGATGTTGGCATATATATACACTAGTCTACCCGACTTTAATAACGTGGAGTTGGGCAAGATATAAAGTTCAAATTGAAATTGGCTGGCAGACTTTTGACTCAACAGATGAAATACACTTTCCGAGCACTTCGAATCTGCCCCCAAGGCACAAAACATCAGATGACGCGCGAACTTAATTAAAGAAATCAAAATTTAATACCAAATGGGCTTTACTATGTTAGTGATTGATAACAGAATAATGGCTAATCCTCTAATCCTTCGGAACTAATCGGCTTCGGATGTTGAGGTGTAGATTTCTACACCTGCTTTTTTATATAGGGACCGATGAAAATCAGTTCAGAATAGCTCAGAAAAATAATTTTTTTTTTTTAAATTGCAAATTTTATTTTGACAAAAACAACAGGCCAACTCGTGGTTATATTTGAGAAAATTATACTATGCCACCTTGATCAAGTTACGGAATTTATTCAGAGCATTAAAAATACAAGTTTATTCATCTATTTTGTCCCCTTCAAAGTAATCCCCATCGACTGCAACACACTTTTGCCGGCGCTTGATCCAATCCTCGAAACATATTTTAAATTCGGTTTTCGGTATGTCCATCAGTGCTTCCTGCGATTTTTCCATTACTTCCTCTCGGCTGCTGAAATGCTTTCCCCGGAGCGGTTTTTTTTTAACTCGATTAAACAGAAAGAAGTCACAGGGAGCCAAATCAGGTGAATTCGGTGGCTGTTGGATGGTATTTGTTGCATTTTTCGTCAAAAAATACCGGTGCGTTATCATTATGCAAAATCCACGAGTTTTCTGCCAAAAATTCTGGTCTCCTTCGGCGAATTGCTTCACGCAAACTCATAACGCCCAAATAATATTCCTTGTTTACTGTCTGACCTTCTAGAAAAAATTCATGATGCACAACAAAGTTGTAATCCATGAAAACCGTGAGCATTGATTTCTTTTTTGACTGAAAACGACGTGGTTCTTTTGGTCTCGGCTCATTTGGTGAACGCCATTCACTTGCCTGATGTCTGGATTGCGTGTCGTACTCATAAACCTACATCTTGTCTGCAGTAATGATCCTTTTGATGAATGTGGGATCGGATTCAGGCTCGCAAATCATCTCTTTTGCGACGTAAACACGGTCTCTTTTCTGCATGAAATTGAGGTCTTTTGGCACCAACTTTGCTGCTACACGACGGAAACCCAAATCATTAACCTAAATGTCTTCGATGGATCCATAGGCAATGTTCCAGTCCACCTCTATCTCTCTGATGGTTAATTTGTGGTTATTGACTGACATATCTTTTACTTCATCAATGTTATCGTCGATTTTCGATGTCGATGGTCTGCCACTGCGTTCATCATCTTCGATTGACTCACGACTACTTTTTAACCGCTCGTGCCACTGGTAAACGACCGTTTTCTTAAGAGAATCGTTGCGGAAACAATTTTTCAACATTTACAACGTTCGCGCACCATTTAATCCGTTTTTTTCGCAAAATTTAAACCAATTTCTAAGATTGTAAAAAATCGACAACACAGAGATAGATGTACTCTTGGCTACGTAACTTTTGCAAATGTCAAGCTATAACGCTAAGAGAGAATGTCAACAACAGATGTACCAACTTAACAAAAAAAACAGAACTCAAATCGGAATATTTGGGAGCGCCACACGGTAACGCCACCGGGAACTATTTGATCAAGGTAGTAAGTGGCTTATGCAGAAGTCTATGATAATACTAATTCATGTTCAGTGTCATGGTAGAAACTCTACAGTTTTTGCTTAGATGACCCAATTAATCTACATATGTAGTGCTTTGACTTTTAAAGAAAATTTATGTTGTAGTAATGCTTGCTTTAAAATTGAATGTGTGGACAGTTTCAAATATCTAGGTGTTATTGTGGATCATAAACTTACTATGTTGATAGGATTGTCCGACAAAAGTTTCATGTTAGTCTCTACTATAATCTTCACGTCTTAATGTTATTGTTAAAATGGCTTATTAAAATCAAAACTGCAGTAAGGTTTTTTTTGCTAGAACCCTTACTAACTAAACAAAAACATTCTTTAAAGTTTATGTTAAAAGTTAGTCGCAGAACACATAGTTTTTAAATATTCAAAAGCCTGGAATTTCTTCCTTTAAAGCATCTGAACTGCTACAAAGTCTTAGAAATTTTCTTTGAAAACTTCGGTTATAAAACACACTTCTCACGTTTTTATTACGTTACCGCTCCTCGGTTATTTAACTCACTGTATTCTTAAGACATTTAAAAAAAATGGCTTTTCTCTTTAAATCATTGTTTAATAGATTCCTTTTTGACTTCAATGTTGTAATCTTTTTTACTACTTTTGAATTTTTATTAAACTATTTTTTAAACTTTATACTATTTGCTTATTAACTGTTTTCGCCATCAATAACTTTATAGTTAATTGTTCGTTTTGTTTTATATAGTACTCTCGTCTCTTACAATAGCAACAGACTGTACTAAACACTATTTATAAAGGGTTTTCTAATAACGAGCGGTCGATTCGTTGGACCCAATTTTCAACGGATCGGCCACACATTTCGGCCGAAACGACCGCTTTTTAGCGTTCAATGTTGGCTCTGAGCTCTTCCAATGTCGTCGGCGTGTTGACATACACCTATGACTTAACGTAGCCCTACAGAAAATAGTCAAGCTGCGTTAATTCGCACGAACGAGGCGGCCAATCGACTGGCCCATGTCTTGAGATAATACGCTTACCATACTTACTCTTCAATAAATCGATTGAAGCGTGTGCTGTGTGGTTTGTGTCACCATCCTGTTGAAACCACATGTCGTCCAAGTCCATATCTTCCAATTCGGGCCAAAAATAACCGGTGATCATGACGCGATAACGCTGACCATTCACAGTAACGTGACGATCGTTACGTCGACGAAAAAATATGGCCCAATAACGCCGCCGGCATGCAAACCGCACCAAACAGTTATTTTTTGTGGATGAAGTAGTGATTCATGAACCACATGTGGGTTTTCACCCGACCAATAACGCATATTTTGCTATTTTGCTTCGTCACTGAACAATTTTTATAATTTGCAGACGTTGCTCGTTAGTGTACTTAACCATGATGAAAATGTTGAGTTTACTGAATAAATTGACAGTGACAGTTTGATGATTACTGAAAGAGTGCGTTCACAAATTAAATTCAAAGTTGTCAAGTTCCTATTAGAAAACCCTATATATTATTATGCTTGTAACTTATCAAAATTTTATAAGTAACTGGTCAAGAAATAAAGAAAAAAAAATATATTTCATACATTTATACTCATTTGACATAATAGTGTGGCCTTGAACCCTAGATTTAATGGAGTTTCATGAGAGCGCCATTTAAATACAAACAAACAGCACTTTCACGTTCTTTTTGGTGATTAATATCGGTTATGCCACATTAACATCATAAGAAACAGTTTTTTGTTAAGAAACCGACTTTCTAAGCATAGTTTACATAAACTCATTATCTAAAAATTTTGAATGTTAAGGTCAGTCATCTTGATGGTCTTCTAAATTTGACGTCAGAGAGTGTTAAACTTTGGATGTTAAGGTCAGTCATCTTGATGGTCTTCTAAATTTGACGTCAGAGAGTGTTAAACTTTGGAAAATGTTTTCTACTGGTACGACATTTGCACATTTGCTAATGTTAGAGGTACGTCATTTTTTGTTCAAAGAATACAAAGGTACAAAAGTGTAATTTCGTAATAAGGGGTAATCGGCAAAAACTTTACTGTTTTACGAATTTCTTGGCAAGTTCTACAGCTGTTACAGAGGACTATTTCTAGTTCCTTCGAAAATTCCGCAACTATCATCCGTACGAGTATAATATTTGCGGTTTATATTTAAGCTGGGCCTTAACCAACCAGCCTCTTCGGGTAGCACGATTTCTCGCCAGCTGCTTCCTGTGACACAGCGCAAGTTAGTTGGAGGCTCACTTCCACTTGCATATACCACCTTAGATGCGATCGTCACTTGGGGTGAGACGCGAAAAGTTTATGGTTCAGAGTTGTAACGTCCATTCGTTCAATCTTAACCTGGATCCGTAGAGACCTGACTAGACCGATGTCGCTCTACAGACCTTCAACTTCTTTAACCGTTTTCAACAAGGTTTAAGCCTCTACACCATAGAACAGGACTGGGATGATAAGGGTCATGTAGAGAGACAGTTTAGTCTTACGGGAGAAAGCTCTATTAACACGAAGGCTGTTTGATGCATACGCGGATTAGAAATAACAACTCAACTCGATACACTTTTCGGGTGCAACTATTTTAACCTCTCCGTATAGCACAACTTTCGTTAACCTGCAAAATACTTCTCCGCAGCGGCAATGACTTCCTCGTTCGACCCGTACTTCTTTCAGAAGATCGATCTTTTGAAAGTTTTGGAACAAAAAAAAGTCGCATGCAAAATCCAAATCCGGAGAATACGGAGGATGGTGGAGCAATTTGTAGTGCAATTCGACCAACTTGGCTGTGGCGACTGCGAAGGTGTGAGTCAGTGCGTTATCGTGGTGGAAAAACCTTATTTCTTCACCAAATGTTGTCGTTTTTCCTTCAAATCGGCATTGAGTCGACGTAGTATTCTCCTGTGATTATTTTTCCCTTTTCCAAACAGTCACAGATGGATCACACCTCGCGCGTACCAAAAGACGGTGGTCATCACCTTTCCGGCCGAAAGAACGGTCTTCGCCTTCTTTGGAACACGTTCATCGGGTAAAACCCATTGTTTCAATTGTTCTTTGGTCTCTGGTGTGTACCAATAGACCCACATCTCATCGACGGTCACGAAACGATGCAAAAACTTCTTCGCATTTCGACTAAACAGAGCTAAGCACGTCTTTGAAGTGGTCTCACGATTGCGCTTGTTCTCCGGTGTGAGCAAACGAGGGATCCATCGCGCGGTCAGTTCTTCATGCTCAAAATCTTGTGCAGGATATGGCTACCGCCTGCTATCTCAGCCAACTCGCGAATTTTCACTCTACGGTCCGCCAATACGAGTTCATGGATTTTGTCCACGGTTTCCTCTGTGGTAATCGTTTTTGGACTACATGGGTGCGGTTCATCAAAAAACTCTGTAAACAAGTGGTAAACGGTTATATGAGAAGGTGAGTGGATCCCATACACACCATCGAGAATGGGCTTTATTGTGTAGTAGGCTTTGCTACAATCGATACTACTCTGTTTCCATGAACACTTACACGATGGCTTGCAATGCGTGTCCAAACAAAACTATAAAAATTGTCACCCAATTTTGACTGGTGGGCTATGAGTGTATACTAAATGATGATACACCTGAAGAAAAAGCAATTTGCAGAACCAATTCTGTGTTTGATTTTAGAGCTGATATCGTTAATGCTACAAGCAGCAGGGCCATGGTAGACGAATACCTAAATACCTAATAACTAAATCAAATAATTAACTGCCCTCAGGGTAAAATTACCCCGTTCTCAGTTCCGTCACCGATCACTGGTTCCGTGCAATCACACCAATGTTATCTGCGTGAACATGTTATTGTGCGAATTCAAAAATATTGCGCTTCTTTTGTTGATCAATGAGTTTGGCACAATTCACATGACAGCTTGTCACCTTTTCTAAAACCTTAATTGACATTGGAACATTAAGAACTATACCATTTTGTTTTATAAATGTTAACACATCCTTAAAATTTTTTTGTGAACTATCATTACTATTTTGTATACCATTTAGTCATAGTTCAGTACTCAAACGAGCTAGGCCTACAAATTATTAAAATTTATTTCCAAATTCAGAGGTAATGACATCAACTTTAAAAGCGCTAACGCCAATTTCCGGTCGTTATAATCGCCCACCCGACTCACGATTCGCAATTTGGTACAAAAATTTTAGTCCACCTTTTCGCTGTTTAATGTTTTGATCTCAGTGAGTGAAACCAACACAAAGACTGCTAGAAATGTTGAGGCCGTAAGTACATCTGTTGAAAGCGATCCAAATCAATCCGTTCAATGCCGTTCGCGGGAATTGGGCATCACTCATACAACATTATGATTAATTTTGCAAAAGGATCTCGGCTTGTTTCCGTATAAAAGATATAAATGATTCAAAAACTAAAGCCAAATGACCAGATGAACTTTCTCAAATTGGTCTCTGGAAATGGTTACAACCGATTTGGAATTCCTTTTGCAAAATCATCTTCAGCGATGAAGCTCATTTCTGGCTAAATGGCTTTGTCAACGAGCAGAAAATGCAATACTGGACGGCTACAAACCCGCATGTGCATCACGAGACGCCATTATATTACAAAAAGATACTGTTTGGGCCTTTACCTTGTTGGAGACAAAGTACGGTTGCGAATATCCCGAACTTCGCAAAGACAAGCTTATATTGTGAGAAAGTTTGATGTCGGACGGCGACAATCGCAAGAGATCACCAAATCCTTTTCCGATCGAGTTTCCCTTAATCTATTTAGAAGCCCTATTCCGCCAGCATCAAGTATGCAGGCCCAGTGGCAAAATTCTTAAAAACCCATCATATATGCCACACTGATGCACTGGGTTTCACTCCGACACCACACTGGTTTGACGAGGGGTGCCAACAAACACATGCAGCTGAGCAAGATGCATAGAAAACAGTGCTCAATAGAAGGACTAGAACACGAGTTCTACGAGCAGAAGAGGAGAGACAAATACCGGTTTCTCAGGAGGAAAAAGAAGGAGCATGAGTAGCAAATGCTCGAGAAAATTGACAGATGCTACACCAGGAATAAGATTCGGAAGATAATATGGAAAGAACAATTCTGTAGACTGTATATGCAGAATGACAATGGAGAATCCACGCTACTCATTTAAGGTCGGTAATGAACTCACCGAGACCTCTGATTTCTAAAAAAGGACTTAGACGAGACGATGCGCTGTCATGCGATGAAAGAATAGTGCAAAACTCACATGCCAATAGAAGGGGCACAATCTTTCAATAGTCCGTCTAACTACTCACATACGCCGATGATATTGACATAATCGGAAGAAAGCAGCGTGATTTTAATGGCGCTTTCGTGAGCGTGGAGACGGTTGTACAGCTATAGTTTTAAGTTAGTTAAGGACTTTGTCTTCCCCGGCTTCGCTATCAATTCCGAAAACGACACCAGCGCTAATATCAAACGACAAATGGCTTTTGCCAATCGCTGCTTCTTTTGGACTAAGAAGGCAATTGACTATCAAAGCCTTCACTCAAACAACAAAAGTGGCTCTATATAAGACCAATGGGCATGGATAAAAATATGGCTGTTTTGAGAGAAAAATTATTTGCTTAGACAGTGAGTAGAAGAGGAGATACAACAACGAACTTTACGGGCTATACAACGACATCGACTAAGCCAGAAGGATAAAGGTCCAATGACTGAGGCGGCTAATTGGTGGTGCACAGTACACGCACAATAACTGAATTCAGAGTCCATGAAAACGCGTGATCGATTTGATCAAGGGTTAGATTGTTTAATGGTAGTCATGTTGCTGAGTTAAATTTTTGTGGTGAGAACCTTGTTCATCAAGTTCCTACAGATCATTTTGTGAAGGCTCTACTGCTCAACTATTTGCAAAGAGTTCTAAAGTGTCATACTTTTATACAATACAATACAAGCTCTATTATATCTTTCTACGAGGTCGTAAGAGTCACATTTCATAGAAATTTCAGCTCGGTCGATCGTATATGATATACAAAGAATTTGGCTGCTATGCAGACCTTGGCACGACAACGTCTTATCTGTTAAAAGGCAATAATCTTCGGCGAAAGCCGATTTCCTATAAAAAAAAAACCTTATAATATCTGGAGCAGTTTATTATAGCAATGGCGGGAAATGCCAAATATTTCCTATTCCTCTTACCTCCTTTATCATAGTTGTTTTGGCCACTAACTGCAAGTGGAGTTTTCCTAGGTTTTGAGGTTACATTACCTCAACGTACCATACTTCCCTGGAATACTTAAACAAAAATGTGGTATGGTTGTTACGAAAATTTGCAATCTCTAACTGTCAAATCTAAGACACTTTAACGAGATATTGGAGGACTTTATATAAATCAAATCGATCAGTACATTTCCAAGTAGCATTATAAGATATGCGCTGTCCAAGCCGCAGAAGTTATCATGAAATGCATTGAGGTATTTCTTTGAAAAATATCTTCGCTTTGTGAAACCCTTACTAGACCTATGAGCGCATATTTCAGACAGTAATTTGCTATGCACTCCTTTTATTCTCGAACAGTTATAAGTAGGAGTATGTGCACTATATTAAAGTCTGCATACACAATCAGCCTTTGCTGCAAGCTATATTTGTCCTTTGGCTGAAAATTGAACTAAGTATTCTTATCCGAAAACAAAGGGAGTAGCGCAATGACCTTCAAGTGGAGTTAGTTCATTTCATCACAATATATCATACAAGAGACATTAGACAGTTGAAAATATCTATGAGTAATAGATTTATTAATATGGCATACTCGTATAGCGAAAATCATTCTTTGTTTCAATCTGGAGATGATGAAAAGATTAGTCAGCTTACATATGTCTTCTAGAGATCATATTTCGAACTGCACGTACTCTAAAAATGCTAACAAATTATCAAATCAATGCAGCTGTAGTTTATGACTTTTCCTCTCTAACAAAATATTAGTCACTCGAAAACACGTGCACTTAGCTGGAACTACAACTACGATGTACATATGTACTTTGACGAGCAAAGGGCATATTCATAAAAACAGATTAATCTTTGTCGGCATTGCATTTTAATATTAAGCATGGTATTAGGAAGAAATATATTTCTGGAACGTGATTCATTTTTTAAACGAATTCATACTCGCTAAGGTACGCATTCATTGACTGGGAGCAGTTGCATGGGAAACATTAAATCAAATATATTGGATATCATTATCCTTTACCAAGCTATAGTCCCGAGTGGACCTGAATTACTATATATTTTGCACTCCAAGTTAGTTGAAATCCCGTCTTTCCCTATTTCATCGTCCCACCAGGTAGGAATCGAATACTCTTCGAGCCAGAACGTTCGGCATCCATCATATGGCTGATGGGAACTTATGTTCGGCAAGTATTTAACGTCGGTTTACGGACTGTAAAAAAGTAAGGACCAAAACTCAAAGGAAGGATCTAGCACAGAGCTTTATCTCTGTCTGCCTCCACCTACGTCCGTGTTTCTCCAAACTCTGTTTAAGGCTGAGTATAATATTTTCAATGAATAATCTCTTTGTATATTCAGTTTGTATATAAGGCGGGAGAGTAATTTAACAGATGTTGTAGACAGCTGTCATCTATCAATCAATCTGAGCAAGTCTGCATATGATATTACGAAGTCGCTGCGGCGTATCCTCAATGGTTCAGGAATTTGCAATAGGTTGTCGTCAGTCTGTGAACTTCGGCATGCACTTGGCGGAGATGCGATTAAGTCGACTTTTAGTGTACTGGTCTCTGGAAGTATGCGTACATCGAAGTCTTCTAGGTGGTAGCCTCCATAGGTCGGTGTTTCATATCTGAATTCTGATGAAGCCGAAAATCTAAGAGCAACTGGAAACGTCATCAGTGAATGGGCCAGATCATCCTATGTGTGGTTCTCATTTGGTGATCGGTATCGCAACTGATTCTAATGACGTCGGAACCTACCAAACCTGGTCTCGAATAGATACACCCGTTGTCCTAAGATTTTCTTCACTACTACAGGAACGAGAGTAACGTGCGGTGCTACCGTCTGTGTAGCTTCATTGCTAGAGATGCCTCACTCTCGTCTCGTGTTGATCCAAATTCATCACCTTGCGATTCGCCCTCTAAAATTTTGAATAGTGCAGTCTTGAATGTCCTCACCATTGTCTCCGCCAAACACAATTATTATGTGTTAAGTAGAGCGGAGCGTATGGAGTTATTACTACAAAACTGTTGAAAGTCGTTCGACATATGATGTGTGCCATTATCCGACACCAGAGTTTTGGCAACGCCTGCGATGTCGTTGAATACATCCAAAACACGAAATTGAGTTAAGACTCCGAGTGCACCACTATAAGACACATTTGCTTTTGGAATGGCTCAGTGAAATCTATGTGAACCTGTACCTCTTTAGTTTCCGGCCAGCTGGTATATTCCTTGGGTGACTGGTTGGCATGGAGTTAGCAAGCGTTGCACTGCCACACTACTCGGCTGATGTCATCGTCTATGCTTGACCACCAACAGTAGCGTTTTGACATCTGCTTCGTCATTGTGACACCACGCACAATGACCTTGATGCAGCAATTCTAACACCTTCTTCTGCAGTTCAGAGGGTATCTCTACCCTGAAGAACATTAATATTATTATTATTCTGTGCTGCTGGCACTGCTTCAATATTTAATTAATATAAGTGATGACCTTGTTGATTATTGGATCCTTTCGCGATGCTTCCCGTAAAGTTTAAAGGAAAGCCTTCTACTACTGCTGAAAGCGCTGGCTCCACTTGATAACACGATTCTTCTAAATGGTTGATATCTGCATCAGGTCCTATTGGTGAAAAGCAATCGGCGTTCCAAACTGGCTTTAGTGTGAGATGTGCCACAAATAGCGTACTACAACCCAGAGCTGAAAACTTTCTGATGCTCCTCGCATAGATATGTACCTGTATCGGTCGAGATCTGCCACATGGCTTTTTCATTTCTCAAACTTACTTACAGTCGAAAGAGTCTAGGCGCAGTTTTTTAGCACCTTGGGAATTCTTGGCCACCAACAAGGGTAAGTTATAGTACTTCTCTCCCCATCTGACTGTTACTCATGTCACTCTTTCACCGGTACCCTTACATCACCATATGTTTTAAGGACCCAGCTTGTCGGCTTACAATAGGGTTTTCCTAAACTTTAATATCCTCCCAGGAATATTAGTGAATATTTGGCTCCCGTATCCAATTCAAAAACCATTGGATGCTCATTGACTTTAAGAAACACAAAAATCTTTTGGCCTTCCATTTAACAGATGACACTTTCTCTACCTGAAAATCCACCGATGAGGTTTTCTCCACCTGGGCGTTACAGTCCTCCGACTCCTTTATGAGACAGATGGATTGTGCAGTGTGGTTATACTTCTGACGAAAGCTCATGCTCGATCTTACTTCATGCTGTGCCTGTCTGTTTAATGACCTTCGTCCTCAGCTCTTTGGTCGTTGACAGGTTTTGTTCGAAGTGCCCCCTCAGATCGTGGTGATTCTCTGTGTTTACTCTGGTAGATAAAACAACCTGAGTAGCCTTACTTGCTAGACCACTCCTGTGGTTCAGTTGATTGACTTCGGCAATGATCATTGCAGAAGTACTGCATTCCTTATAATATTATATTTCAGAAACCATCTGTGTCTACGCATAGCTCGTGACTAGTTCCTCAACTTCTGTCAGGGTTAGATTATTTTTCTGCGTTGCCGCCATTCTGCCCGAACCGTTGTGGGGTCTAAACCACAACCATCACCTTTATCTTTCCTGCAGGCAAAATTTCAATCCCTAGCGAGACCTGTCAAGTCCCGTACCCAGTCCGCGTAGGTTTGACCTAAAACCATTTTCTTCCGGAAAAACTTGCATCTCGACACGAGTACATGCAATCTTATTTGGAAATGTCGTGTGAGCTTTGCAGTCAATTCCTTAAAAGAATGGATACTTACGTCGTTAATGTAGCTCCCACCGGTTGACAGAAAATGTGCCTTCTGCAAGATGTCGTCGTAAAGTGAGTTTGCCGAAAAATGCTGCTTCAGCTGGAACAAATAGTTATCCTACGATTCCTTCTCTACTGCAAACGGGCGGAACTATGATAAAGTGCTGGTTGCTTCTGGTTATCCTCGCATCAATTGCTACATACTGTACACTTGATGTTAGATTTCAGCATTTCTTCTATTCAAACCTATTGCTGGGCTATAAGCTTCTTCATTGCTTCTGGGACCATTGTCGCCAAATGTTGTAGTATTGCTCAATTTTTGACTTATTCCAAACAGATCATTGACAGATTCGGGTGCTCACATAATATGGTAGAGAGGCTGCTAAGGAGGCTGATTCCTCTATGGTTAACACAATTAAGAATGAACGGGCAGCGATGCTTAGGTTGCATTATTCCGACATATTTTCTCCCGATCTCATCGTGGAAAAAACTTGGTCTTTGCTCTCCAAATGACTTATTTCGGCCATCATTTGTCCAGTTAAGGCTACCATGTTACGCTTAAGAGTAGAACTTACAACGTTCCCCATTTTCATCGTGTGGACAGAAATCTTTACGTTTATCACCCAATTAGAAAGATTTTTTCAGTTGCGATATTTCTGACTGCTTCTTGGCCACAAATGCCTCGGTTCTTGATGGAGATGAGGTTCATGGAAAGATTCTGGTAGGTTGTTGCCATTGAAGTCTTTTTAAGTTTTATCTCGTCGCAGTACTTATTTGCTGTTTGGTGTGTCTGAGATATCCGTATTCTTACTTTAGCTGTAACTAAGTAGTGGTCCGCGTGCCTGGTTGGAACACTTCTTGCGTCTGTCAGTAACTGACATGTTCAACTGTTTGACTATCCGACAAACACCATGTTCCTTGTAAATATTCAAGTGAGTAAACTGTATGCTAACTGTCGTACAATGACGTTACATCTTACAGCAAAGCGTAGGTTCGTTTGCGGACCTAAAGACTGAATTTTGATTGTTCTGTCAAAACTATCCAAATTCAATTTAAATCACCTTAAACGATTTTAATGTCATACTTACATACAATGTCCTGTTCGTAGGTTTTATCTTCCTTAGGGCGTGAGTACATGTCAATCTTCTATTGGCGAATTTATTCTTAATGCGGTCTGTGACAGTGGTTCATCCGGCATGATCTTTATTTTACCACCCTGACTAGTCCTGAAAACCCTTCAAATTAAGTTTAAGAAGCTCACAAAAGGATCCTACGGTTGACACCACTATTAAGAGTAAATATTGCCGCAACTCGACTGAGGTAGCTGGCTAAAGCAGAGAGAGTTCGCATTCGAATAAAGAACCATGATGTAGAACACAGAACTATAAATTATGTACTTTAAGTGTCCTTCCCTTACTGAAAATGGACAACATTTTCGGTTTTCAGACCACTGAAACTGATACACACAATTTGCTGGATCTGGCGCCAACCCAGAAACATACCCAGTCCCACAGACTCGATACTGAAAAGTGGAAAATCTACAAGGAGAGCCTTAATCGGAAGAACATGGATAATTATTTCCTGAAGTGGAAAATAACACTGAAACATTACGTCGACGTTGATGTGTTTTGCGGTTTTGCACCACTTTGTGGCAAGTGATCTAAAATACTAATAACTTGCCTCATTTTACTGCAATCACAGGGAGAAATGTTGATTGAAGATGTTTTTAATGAGCTTACTTCTTCTGCAATGGAAATCGAACCACAAGCCGTTCGGTGGTTATTTGGACGAAAAAGAGTGACAGACCTTAAATTGCGGGCTGGTATTGAAAAAAAATCGATCCAGCAGTCGTCCCAGAGATACTACATAGACCCAGAAATTTGAGTGGGTCATTGTAGGGCAGAAAAATGTATTGATCAGCCCATTGAAGCCTGCGCACAGCGAATCGTAAGAATCTATGTTGGAAACCTTCGATACGTAGAAAATGGTGCGTTATCGTGATGGAAGAGCACTGTTTTCTTCGCCAAATGTGGTAATCGCGTAAAATCGGCCCAATTAATGGATGAAGTATGCTTCTGTGACTATATTTCCCCTTGTCCAAGTATGTTAGTCAACGCGGATCACACCTCGTGCGTCCCAAAAAACGGTGGCCATCAACTTTCTGACCGAAGGCATTGTTTCGATTGTTCTTCAGTCTCTGGTGTGTACCGTCACGAAACGATGCAGAAACTCCTCCGGATTTCAATTAAACAGGGCCAAACACGAGAACAAGCAGTATTACAATGGCGCTTATTCTCCGGTGTGAGCAAACGCGGCACCCATAGCGCGGACAGCTTTCTCATCCCCAAAATCTCGTGCAGGATATGGCTAACGCGTTCAGTTGAGATGCCTGCTGTCGCTGCCAACATGCGAATTTTCACTCGTCTTTCCGTCAATCGAGATCATGGATTTTGTCCACTGTTTCCTTTGTGGCAACCGTTTTTGAGCCACCTGGGCGCGGTTCATCAAAAACTGACGTGCGGTCACGGAAAAACTCTGCGAACCAATGGTTAACGATTGTACGGAAAGGTGAATGGATCACATACGCACCATCGAGAATGGTCCTTTTCGTCGAAGGTTTTGCCACTCAAAAACAAGATAGTTTTCTTTTTCCATGGTCTCAAAAAACACTAACACGATGGTTTGAAATGGGTGTCAAAATAAAACTAAGCATCGGATTGTCACTAAATCGGGTACTCATCAAACAGCCCTCGTATACCTGGCATATTCGAGAAGTAGCCTAACAGGTACAAGGATTTTGTGACATAAATGTCAGAGACTTCTTAGACCAACGTTTAAAAAAGCCGAAATTGTGCTGAAATTGTGAAAAGGTAAAGCTACAGCTTGGGTTGATATATATTAATTTCAGTATGAAATACTCTGTCATTTCTTTATGTTAATCTCAAGGAAGTTTATGGTTCCACAAATATTGAGAACCTATAGAGCCCTTCTTGTAGAGGTCTAAAGATTTTCATATCATCGTCATAGATACATGTGTGTGAGCTCTTTATAATATTTTAAACATCATTACTAGTCAAAATGAAAATGAATGGACCAAGGTGACTGCCTTGTGTAACAACCGAAGTGGGTTTAATTGGTTAAGATAAATGAGAACGTAAAGGTAAAAGTGTTGTTCTAAGCAGGATTTGCATCAAAAAATCCAATTGAATTGAGCTTGAAAGGAATAAACGTATCTGCGATTTTATCGAGAGTCTTGTTAATGTACAAGAAACGAGCTCAATAACGTTGGTAGTGGTTGATCTGCCTTTAAGAAATCCACGTTGGTTCGGTGCAAGGATCAATCTGCAACGAAAGAACATTGATTCATAAATGATGCACCCAAAGATAAAGTTTGTTAATCTTGTCTAGTAGCGGTGCTGATGTTATTTGAAAAGACATTGGGAATGTCTGAGTGCAGTTACTCAAGTAACCGGAGTATTCGAAATCCGGAGTTTCAGTCTGGATGAAAAAGGATATACTAAAGAAATAAGCGAAATAATTGGCGTTAGTTGTAGGTTCAAAGGATTTGATATTGGAGAATTTGAGATAAGACATAAAGCTATCTCATATTAAGAAGGCGCAAAAATCGTTTTGGGGTCAGAGATGAGGGTAGCTTGAATACGGCTAATGTATCTTTTATACCGAATGTCACAAAATTGAAAGAAATCGTGGTGAGCTTGTAGGTAATTTTGATAGTCAAATTCAGAACCAGATCTAGTGCGCCACAACTTATTTCTCTTGTTGCGAAATGCACGTAATTCTTTGCTATACCAAGGGACCGCTGGCGAAATATAATGGAAGATTTTTTCGTAGAAAATTTCCATGACAGAATCAACAGAAGTGTTTTTATCGAGTATACAACGAAAGTCAACACTATTGAGTAGAATGTTGAGCTTAGTATAATTTGTTTTAGAGAAGTTGAAGTAAAAGGAAGTGTCATGAGGACGTAACAAGTAGGGGAGGATATAGACGGTCTTGTTTACACACATGGGCAACACATTTTATACCATCAGATGTAAAGATCAGGTCCAGTTGTCTACACATATTATTAGAAGTACCATTTGTCTAGAAGAAACTGAATTGGAAAGGCAGTCGTAAAAAAGAAATAGCATTTCAGGTAGATAGGTAGGTGAGATTGACGGTTAGTAAAGACCACCTCACTAAGGCTTATTGAGCAACTGTGCGGCCACGTGGATCTACCTATGATCCTCTTACTCATGGAACTAATTTGAGCTCATGACGACGCATAGGAGACTGTTAATGTTTATATTCTTTAGATCGCTTAAGTCATTGTAGAAGAAAGCTCCTAGGTGAAGTTTCCTTCTCTGGGAGAGAGCTGGACATGTACAGAGAAGGTAGAGGATTGTCTCCTTTACCTCCTCGTCCATGCAGCTTGTACAGAAATCATTTGTTAAGGCGCCAAGCCTTCTTGCAGGCTTGCTTATAAGGCAGTGTCCAGTGATGACACGTATGATGGCGCTGAGATGCTTTCTGTTAAGAAGGATCAGACTCTGAAAGTGACTCAAATTCAGCTTTGGCCAGATCTGTTTATTCGCTAGACTTGTTGGCCCAGTGGTCCATCTAAGGTCTGTTATTTTACTAGCAGCTTTAATAATGACTTGCATGTAGCGATTGGTGTACTTATGCTACCCTTTTCCGCTAGAATACGTAGAGTGGTTCCAATTTTGGCGTGTTCTATTGATTGAGAAAACACCGCCACCAACCCTGCTATCGGTTTTAGATCAATCTGTGTAGAACTGTATTGAATTGTCATCCATGAAAGCATCTTCCTCCTCTCTAGGATCTAAAGGGGATGAAAGTCTTTGTCAAACTAATGTTGGGGCATAGTGTAATGTATGCTCTCTGGAAGGGTTCCCGGTGTATTAAGAATATTAGCGTGGCCAAATAATTTATTTGTCAACTGTGTAGTCGCTTTAAGGCGAATAGCTGCAGTCGCAGCTTCTTGCCTGCTGAAGATGTCGATGGGTGTCAAGTGAAAAAAAACGTCTAAAGCCGCGGAGCTTTAGCATAGACATGCTGTTCTTTGGACTCTGGTTAGTTTGTTGCAATTGACTGCATTGTCTAAGGCCGTCCAGCAGATACCGTAGGTGAGTATCGGTCTTATGATCGAGATATATAGCCAGTGGGTCATTCGAGGTAAAAGGCCCCATCTGTTTCCAATGACTTTTTTTTGCAAGAGAATGAAGCAAATGTTAGGTTTCCAGTTCAGTTTCCTATCAAAAATGAGACCCAGATATTTCGCTGTATCGGAAAATACTAAACTTGTACCGTTTATTGAAGGATGGTCTTGGAATTTTATATTTCCTGGAAAAGAGGACAAGAATACATAGTTTTATGGGAGTTAACTCTCAAGCCACAGCGATCTGCCTAACTGTTAAGATTAAGCTGAAGAAGTTCTTTGATGGTATTAAGATATTTACCTAAGCCGGCTTTAGCAACGTCATCCGCATAGGCAACCACACTGCTACCTCCAGCTTCCAGGTATATCAGCAGTTCATTTACCACTAAGTTCCAGAAAATTGGAGAGAGGATAACGACTGGCGGCGTACCTCTGCTGACACATCTTTTAGCAGAAGTCCCACCCAGTTTGGAGCTAATTAACTTGCTAGACTCCCCAAGTGAGTCTTCTACCTGCAAATGTAACAGCGTAGTCGTGATTGCGGATATGTTGACATTGTTAAAGGCGCCCTCTATGTCTAGGAAAGCAACCATTATATATCATTCGATCATTCGATATGTTGAGCATGTTGAGCCGTTGACAAAAGTCTCGGATCAATTTTAACTCAAATATGGATATCAATCAGTCGTTCTAAAGTTATCAGAAGAAAGATGGAATGAAAACTACACTGACATCTCTTCATGACAGTGGCATGTGTATCAGTTCTGCACTGCTTCTCATGATATTCTCTAGATTGGGCAGGGTAATATCTGATAACCTTTGTAGCTCACCAGGTATTATACCGCCCGGACCAGCAGACTTGTATGGTTTGAAACCAAAGCAGTTTATCTCTTGTAATCATTCGAGGTAACGAGATAAGATTTATCGTCCGACTGAGTCCATAGGAAATGAGTGAGATTAAGATCACCAAGTCAACCACGTAAGTCGCAAGCTGGTATTCACGTGTTAATTGGAAGAAGCCAATATAACAACAAACTGTATTATACCATAATCTGGGCTTGGAGACAGTGACTTTAACACAAATAAATAAATATTATTGCGATTTAAGGATCAAAACGATCGTAAATTGCCAAGGAGACCCCTCGGGCTATAGAAGAATAATCGGTCTCACGGCCATAATCATGAAATACTCTGAATTCTGGTGCAAACAGTTCTAAATCTTTGATGTCAGGTATTACATTCGGTTCGATCACAGCAAAAATATCATGTAGTACAGACAGAAGACAGAAGTTGTTTTTTTTTAGAATTATGTAGAAACTTCGCATATACTTAAACCAGAGTCCAAGAATACAAGTACTGTGAAAACATTTAATCTCCCTTACTCAACTTATTGTGACGTAAGGTTTGATAAAATACGTTTTTGGGGTTCCCTGACCTACGCTTGTGAATACTGATATTTCATCCAGCATGAACTATATTTAGAATCATTTTCTTAAATAGAATACGACTCTGTAAGTGACTTAATATAGTTCCAGTGTAATTACCCAGTTCTGGAAAGCATGTAACTCACTAGTCCTAAAACTTATAAATATTAAAAGCCGTCCTCTGTGACATTGAATGTGGAACTTTCTTGAAATCTGACCAACATATAACCGCAAGGTCATATTCTTTTGGATAAAAAATTCAGTAAATGCGCAGAAATGTATTGAGTCATTTTTGCACTTAAGAAAGCGCTTAATTCATGATCATTTCCAAGCTGTTACATATCATTGACCTCAATTTCTGTTTCTTAGAAAATTAAAGAAAAGAGTGAGTTCATAATTACTATATTGTGGTGTTAAAAGTGACATTGCAAGAGCTACTCACTTTTGAACGGCCCTTCTCCCACCGAAATTTATCCTGTCCTGTCGACGCTTTATCGGGGTACCGAATCCCTGTGAGACGTTATTGCCACCTGCAGACCACTGAGGGTTAGAAAGTATTTACATCAAAGTGGAAGAAAAGGAATCTTATCTATGAGTAGGTATCAACGACGGCTCTAGTCAGTTTAAGATACTTAATGCACTCACCTAAGTGGAGTTTTCTTCTTTAAGGACTGGGCATATACAGAGTAGGTGGAGGGTTATCTCCTCCTCCTAGTCCATGCAGCTTCTGCAGAATTCGTTTTGTCAAAACGGAAAGCCTTTTTGTTTTTCCGGCTTTGGGAGTGAAAACTTCACTAACTTTGCTCATCATTTAGACGCAACTCCTAATTTTATTTACTAGCGTTAGAAGCATTATATCTGAAGATTTTTGTGGCTCAGCAGTTTTTATATTGTTCATCCCAGCAGACTTGAATAGTTAAAGCTATGCAGTACCCAGAGCAACCTTGATCACGGCATAAGTAGCCCTAATAATGTTATAACACGCGCTGGTAAATGGGTGCTCAATAGCAAGTTGAGCAGATTCATTGCCTTAATCAGTTCTTTTTTTAAATATACGTAGAGAACGGACATATACATATAATGTTGGCGATACCAGCTTTCCACATGGAATGTTGATATCATGTGCATTTGAGCCCTTAGACAGCTTTAGCATAGATAGTTGGCCGGAAAAAGGGGATAAAAAACAACGACCAAGGTAGATTTAGGCAGATTTTTAAGTTTTCGGCATGCGAGTGAACGTCTCCGCATCAAAGTCAAATCCTTAATTATAAGACTGACTTGTGTCAATGCCGCCACAGAGATTGGGAATTATAGTGTCAAAAATAAATTCAATGACCTCACAGCCCGAACTTCATGTGCCCAACTATGACATCAAAATTGTGCTAGGAAATCTGAAGGCAAATTTGAGGAAGCCGTCGTTTAGGAGGCCATTAGAAAACACATCCTGTATAACATGATGTCCGACGCGGTTATCATCAATAACTAGAGACTTGGCTATCCTTAATCAAACAACCATCGACTAAATTGATCTGAACTTTCAGAGAAGTCAATATCAACTCTTGCCGGGGTTACAAAGCTAGAATGGAAAAAAAATACTTCTACGGCGATGATGGTCTAAATTTCAAAATTCACCTTGGACTAAGGCGACAGAAAATTACATTCCATCTGACCTTGACGAAGTTAAGGTTGCAATATCAGAATTAAGATCCCCTAAAACTGTTGGTATAGACGGACTGCCTGCTAAGCAGGAAATTACTTGGTTGTGAACAGGCAACAGCTCATCTATTAGATATGATCGTAAGAAAGCATGCCTGATGAACGGAATCTCAATATCGTTTGTCCAAAAAATAGAGAGAAATAAGTCTCCTCAAGACCGTCTCTAGATCTTTTCTGCTGCATCATGTGAGCGTCTGAATCTATTCATAAATAATCTGGTTGATCCATATCAGTGCGGTTCTGGGCCTAGAACATCTACCAACGATCAAGTATACACACTACGGCTCCCGGAAATTTCAGATCGACATTCGTCATCTCTTTGTCGGCTTCAAAGCCCCATATAACAATGTGCTAAGGTCCTAACAAATACAACGTCAGGCTTTGCACGATGATATAGAGAATTCTTGCTGCTTCATCGAGATCAGTAATATTGCGTTTTCCATTCCGAACTATACATAATCGTATTTTGTATATTTTATTCCTCATAAAAGTACATCTCATACCGTTATGAATGGACCACGACTTCAGAGAACGCTTGTAGCGATCGATTTGTTTAAGCCAATTTTCGACCAGTCTTCCACACATTTCGTCCGTTATTCCGATAATTTGCGTTCAACACTGGCTTTGAGTGAGTCTAATATCTCTAGCTTATTGGCAAAGACCAATGACTTGACGTAGTCTTAAAGAAAGAAATTCACAGGTGCCAAATCGCACGATCGAGGCGGCCTATTGACTGGTTTATTTCTTTAGAAAACAAACTTTTATTTTAATAGTTCGATTGTTTCACCCGCTGTATGGCAAGTGACGCCGTCCTGTTGAAACCACGTGTCACCAATGTTGAGTGCACGCAATTGTAACCAAAAATAATATTTTAACATGTCCTGACAGCGATTTCCACTAACTATAACGTGGCGCCATCATCACCAAGGGAAAAATGCGGCCCAGAGACACCACACACCGAAGCAAATATTAATTCTCAATTCTATCTTGGTATTTTGAAGCATTCAAAATTAGTATTCAGCCAGAATATCGCACAGAAGGAAGTTGGCATTTGTTGCACGATAGTGCGCCATCTCGTCGATAGACACCTGTGACTGATTTTTTAGCTAAAAATTGCATTTTAACTGTCAACCACTATAATTGACGCGCGCACAAGGGATTTTATATATTCTTAAAATTTTTGCACATAATGCGAGCGAAAGGAAGTTAAGGAGGGTAAAAAGAGAGATGCCTACCATATGAGCGTTGGTTTTAAACGTTTGCAAGTTATAGTGATAAAACATAAATAAATCGCCTAATTGGACACCGAGCGACTTTTACTTTTCGGAAAAGTACGTTCGCTGATGAAGGAAAAGCGTTTTATAGACGTAGAAACTATCTAAAAGGCTTGTACCGACATCCTGAAAGACATCCCGGCGATCTGAAACAATAGTTCGACATGCTTCTATGCAAATCGCTTTACTGAGTTGGACTAGGGATTATTTTGATTAAAATAAATCTGTTTTGCCAAAAAACATTTTGTTGTTCTTATTTGGGACGTAGCTTGTAACTTTCAAAAATCTGAGATTGTTCTCTTAACGAAAAGAGGGAATCTGCCTGGTCTAACTCATTTTTAAGTGCATCACCGCCAATTCTCCAAAGAAGCTAAGTATCTGAATGTCATCCTGGATAACAAACTTCTCTGGACTAAACTTGTTACATCGAAAGCATCTAAAGCGCTGTAGACCGTAACCGTAACATCCTTCTCACTATGAATGCTCATAAGTATACCCTCAAGTCCACTTTCGGACGTATTTTGAAATATCGTGATTCGTTCCTTAGCCGTACAACTCGCTTTTGGAATGCCCTGCCAAGCTCTCTTTTTCCTATTCATTATAACTTGCAAACATTTAAGATCAACGTACATCGGTATTTCTCTTTTCTACCTCCCTGATTTTCCTTCGCCCGCGCTGTGTATAAATATTTTAAGAGGACTCAAACCCCCTGAGCGCGCGCTAATTAAAAAAAGGCCTTCTGGCCGTGCAAAAGATCTATCAGCAAAACATGGGGCCAGTACAGAGAAGGGTTCTTTGGATCTACACGACTAAGATAATGCCAATTATATCGTATGCGTGGGTTGTCTGGTGGAATAAGCGATCGCGAAAATACGTGATTGCTGCTTTTAGCAGACTCCAAAGAACAGTTTGTCTCGGATATATGAGGGCTGGCTCTCCTTTAGACGCATTGATGAATCTCCCCTCCCTTGATATTCATATCATGGGCTGCACTTCCAAAGCCATCTTCCGTCTAAAAAAAAGTGGTCTTTGGTACAAGGCGCACTGCAGCTTTGATGACTTTGCCCGCCCGCTATCTTATCACTCCTGTCTTATGAGCATGCCGCCCGATGTAATGACACCATATGCCCAGGACTGCTTTCGGCCAGAATCTGAGCCGGGAAAGGAATCCGGTCGGGTTTTCAAACCCATATAGGATGTGGCGCTGGTGTCTTTTTGGAGTACGACTACGTTAGGTAAGGAGAGCTTGCATCTATCTTCCAAGCGGAGATTTTCGCAATCCTGATTGTAGTTATTTAAATTGTGGAGAACCGCTGGAGGAGGCGAAGCATTCGTATCTTCGTATCTTGCTGAACCTTTTATTACTTGAAAGCTAAAATGCAAGAGATCACTGAAGGCAGCCGGAAGGCCAAATTCGGTGACTCTCGTCTGGGTCCCAGATCATAATGGGATCACGGGAAATGAAGTCGCCGATGAACTTACCAGGTTTGATTCAGAGGAGACTTTTTCAGGAACCAAACCTATGTTGGGTCTATCACAGTTGGATCTCTGCTCTCCGGGATGCAGGCAGACCAAACATCCTGCGATGCTTGCTGTGAAATTTATTACGACACCGCGGAGCACTATAAGGCTGTAGGTAAACCATGCTGCTGACGTGGTGAGTACTGGTACTTTAGGCACCTAATTACTGAAGCACTTATAGTATTCGTCTTTCTTCGTAAGACTGAAAGATTCCATTAAAAGGAACTTTACGAAGAGTAAGCAGAGTACAAAAAAACCTCTCAGAAATTACCGAGGAAAGACAACGATATAGTCAAAATGAGGATGACTAAAGAGTAAGAGAAAATTTTCATGATTTAGCTTCGATTTCCTCGACCAATGGAATATGAACATTCGAGCTGCGAAAGGAAAAACAAGTTAATGTGGTAGTCAAATACCTTAATTGTGTCCTGTCAATGCCTAGATAGCTTAACATTTTTACGTTAGCAGCAAAGATTATACTGTCCAAAGATAGTTTCTGTTGTTTTCGTATTTTTGTAGAGTTTCTCTGGTGTTAATAGATGTACAAATCTGCTCCATCTATCTAAATTAAATACAACTAGAACACATTTCTGCTTTCAACTTTCAATTTTATTAAAAATTCTTAAACCCAAATAACTCCTCAACGCCAAGTGCATTTCACTCGCCCTTACATGAGCTGCTTTCGTGCATGAATTACGACAAATTCAAACGCGCATAAAACACTCTCTAGGTCACTGGATAGTGCACCTTAAAACAAAATAACTTTTACTGCCATAAATAAGGAATAGCAATTATTAGGGCACGGCATGGGACCGTTGTTTTTTTTTTTTTTTTTTTTTTTTTTTTTTTTTTTTTTAATTACGAGAAAACTAATTCGAAGGTCACGTTGGTGCTTTGAATGCAAAATGCAATCACTCATTCAAAATGTACTATTGTACTCTCTTTTTTTTTTTTTTGCAAATAGGTGTAGTCCTTTTGCAGAAAGTGGTGGTATCCGCAGTTATTTAGAAAGTAGCTGATCTCATCATTGGCGCTTTGCAGCAGGACCGCCCGTAACAATGTGAACTTCTGTTTACTTGTTAATGACATTAAGAATTCACATTCAGTACGGAAATGGTTGTGCTTTCTACGTGCAACGATTCCAATATGAAACGCACCCACTTCGATGGGGCAGTGTTCGATTTTTGGGCAACCATACTTGGAGAAGAATTTCATTTTGTCGTTCTGCGGGAGCAGAATGTCGGTCTTCAGAAAGGCGGATGAATTAGCATATCAATGAAGTTGGAGCATGGTGTTTAGAGATTTATGTCATGGTCTGTGCTGGCCAGAATTCGGGACAATATGGTTAATTTGCAGTTTGATGGGACACTACCAATAGATGCCTCCCTAATGACAATCGAAATTAAAATTCACATTCATGGCATTGAAATACTTGAAGATTATTGATTCGTATCGTTAGAATGGACGGTGATTCGTGGAAAGAGGTGCTTAACATGAAAGTGTTGGACCTATAGAATTTTAATGGTGGTCATTACTTATCAAGGTACAGTTTATTAGTCAGAAAATGCCTGATGTATGCGGTTATACCGCTCATTTAGAGGCATATTAAAATATTATTGCGTGTGCTTTAATGAGCGACAAAACTAAACAATTCTGCCGGAGTTACGCAGCACTATTGCTCTTACTGACGTTTGGATGTTCTTTAGATTTTTTATTATTAGATTGTTCTGACATTACGATGTTGTTTTTTTTTTTTTTAAATTAACCCATGGGACCATTAGTTTCTTGTGAAGAGGCTGTCACACAAAAACGAAGTACTAAGCATAGTAAGCATATTTCGTACACTAGCTTACTTCTTCCAATAGCGGTTAAGGCATCCTTTTATTCGAGCTTCACCAATATTTTCGAATAAAAAACCATTTCAGCCTAACCAATTTGGTTTGTTTCATTCACTGAACGTGTTCTATATGTAGGTTGGCAGTAGTTGAGTGTTAGAGCCATCTGAATGGCGAATTTTATCAGTAGAAACAGGTATTTGCCCTCCAGTACAAAAACAACATGTCGGCTAGAGTTTTTCCTAGATCTGTTATAGATCCTAGCTCTCAAGGCTGCATTGTTGGTATAGGTTGATTCATCGTAAAGTTTAATTTATAATGTAAGATAAAATACATAAATTTGAAAGTAAACTTAAAATTTTTACTATCGGTTAAAACTATAATTCCTGGCAAATACTTTTAAGAAATGATATCATGCAAATATTGACCACGACTTTGTCTAAGGTTGTCTATTCGGAAGATCCAATTCTTTGCGACTCGTTCGAGCATAGTGACTGGTAACATAGCACGGATAACACGAGGTTTATTCCTGAAGACCTGAGACTTTACATATACCCAGCGAAAATAGTGTAAAGGTGTGATATCGCACGATCTAGGCGGCCAATTAACCGTAGCAAAACCTGAAAGTAGCTGCTCTTCAAAATGATTTCTCAACAAGTCCATTGTTCACGCGCTGTATGGCTCTTACCGCCGTCTTGTTGAAACCAGAGTACACCGAGAACATGTTCTTGAATTTCAGAAAGCACATAGTCCGTTAACATGGCACGATAATGGTTACCATTGATGGTAACATTCTGATTTGCCTCATTTCATATGGACCAATGATTCCATTAGCCCATAAACCACACTATAACGTTGTTTTTGTTTTTTAACGTATTAACGTATCCATTGAGCCAGGATTTTCATTGGGTTTTTCCAGAGCTCATTCACTGAAAATATGACCCAAATTCAAGTCGCCTGGCTTGCACAAGTTGAATTTTTTAAGCTTTTTTGCCGAAATCCTCACGTAAAATACCCCAAGTTGTCGAATACTCCAAGCCAAGCTGCTGAGAACGACGACGAATCGATTCGAGAGTGTCTCAGCTACACCTGCTATAGTCTCTTCACTACGTACTAGATGTGGTCTAACCAGACGAGTTTCATCCACTTATGTAAACTTTGACTCAAATTTGTGTAGGTCAGTAGGTCGATTATGCGCACCGTAAGTTCCTAGAATCGCACGAAAAATATTCCCACAGAACGCTTATTTTCGTAATACTACTGAACAATTTGGAGACGCTGTTGTGGTGTGAGTCTTTTTAAGATGATTTGCCAAATGATATTAAACTAAAATGACAAAGCACTTTGATAGGAGTCACACGTGATCTGTCAAAAGAAAATCAATGAAAATCAAACCACAGAATGAATCACCCTATATTATCTAACACAATCCCTGAACACTTCGAATTCAACCGTTTTTTGTGTAGTTTTTCACCCAAGACTTACTCGTATCTCACCGAGCCAGGGAAATGTTGCGTGATTGCCTCTTTATCGATGTTGAAAATCTCAATATCATCTACGTATGAGTGCGGCATGGGGTATTTACAAAAAATGTAAGCAGCACCATTAATTTTCTCCAAGAAAAAGTTGCATCATCACTTTGTCTGAAAGTTCACCTTGTTTTAAACGGTAACGATACCGAATTCTAACTTAGCAGGATGCACATAATCTATTGTCGTAATACAACTTTATAATCGATGAGTAGGTGATAGGTAGTGTTTAGGAATTAGTATAATGTAACCTCGAAAATTAAGGACAAATTTCGAAGCCAGTTTTAAGGCGACTTTTAGAAGGTCCATCCTATAAATTGGTTGAAGATTATGGTATCGCTTTTAATATATGAAGAACACAACAGAACATCTCAATATTTCATCATCAATGAGAAGAACTCAAGCGACAATTTTTGATCTACGAGCATTTGCATATCGATATGTGTTGTGCAAAAGTTGAGTTTGGTGATAAGTATGTTACACTGTTGATGTGATTTCCCTTCTAGGCTCGTCGGACCATTGTGTCGTATTAGAAAATTTTACGTAGAATGGACAAAAGATTCCTAAGGAAAACGTATGACAATACGAGAACGTTAATTGGATCGCTCTTAAGGAATGTTGACTGAATTTTATAGATATGGATACCGCTGCTTATGTGAGCGCAGCCATTATTCTCTTTGGAATGAGATCATTTATCCATCGTCGGATGAAGAGTATCATACCGGAAGAAAAGGCATGGTATGACTCGAGACTTCAGAAGCTGTTAAAGTTACCAATGACATCCAATCTAAAGCCTAAATCTTTGGTTTGCCATTTCATCACGCATTGTTTTAAGCTTGCCGAACGTGCGGTATTTATGTTATTAGAAAATATTATCGAAATTCTGGCTCAGTTGTAAATACGCAACGTGAATTTCGCCATGAAGTTGGTCGTCACCATGGCTGCAGTGTGCAGGCAATTCGTCAGACCGTGGAAAAGTTTTGAGCGTGAGTACACTTTTTTGGGTCTTAAGCCAACAACCAGGCAGAGATTGGTGCGAAATGAAGAAGTTTCGAAGAAGACCCAGAAATGTCGATTCGGCGCCGATGAGATGAATTGGGCATTGCCAGATAGTTTGCGGTTCAATTCGGGCCTACAAACGTATGAGATTTTTCTCACGCAAGATTTGAAACCGAATGACCAACCATATACAATGGTTGGAAATATTGGCTTGAGACCCGGATTTTGGCCAAAAAATCATCTTCTCGGACGAGGCCCATTGGATCAGTGGCTATGTCAAAAAGCAAAATTGCAGTTATTAGAGCGAACACAAATCACAAATGTTCGGCCAAGTATCAACGCATCATCAAAGATTAACTGTTTGATGCGGTTTATGGCATGACGGCATGATCGGATCTTATTTCTTTCGAAATGAAGAAGGAGACACCGTTACCATCACTTTCTGTGATTAGAACTCGACAACATCGATATATCTGAGTTGTGATTCCAACAAGACAGAAGTATATACCTTACAAGTGACACAACGCTCGAAGTTGTGAAGGAAATTTGGCGACTGGGTCATCTTACAACAAGTTTTCAACGGCCGCCGCGATCATGCGATTTGACACCACTCGATTTGTTTCCCTCGGGCTACGTCAAGTACTTAGTCTACGCTAACAAGTCAACGACTTCGAACAAGCTCGACACGCTATTGTGTTATTCCACGCATAAGGTCATGGACGTAGCTTCGAACCAAAGCCAGAATCAATTTTATATCTCACACCGTCACTACAATGTCCGAAAGGTAGTAACAATTTTTTTATCGTTCGTCAAAAACATCAGAAATTTTGCCTCGTCCTCTATGCTAACGCACATTTATAATGACATTCTAGCTGCTAGCTCTTTAGACAAGGCCAATATACTTATTTGCAAATTTTGCGGCCATCTCAACACTTGAGTGCGTCTTCAACGGGTCAAATATATCTTCACACTCGTCTATCATCAAGAGTACTTAACGAATTTATCATTCACAAATTCGCTGGTCCAGATGGTACATCTCCCCTTTTTCTGACAAGCCCAATGCACAAGCTTTTTTATCAATCCTACTCCTCAGGACTCTTTTCGAGCTGATGGAAAACAACATTTTTCCAGTCCCTCCCTAAAAAAAAAAAAAGGAACTTTCTCTCTCTTCCTACAGACCCATTACATTTACGTCCTTTCTTTCGAAGGTCATAACCACCAGCTCATGAAATATCTCAAAACATGGAAACTTCTCAATGACCCTCAGTACGTAGCAACAGGTCCAATGGTGATTTGAAAAGAAACCGAAAAATGGAACCAAAGCGTACATCTACCTGGCGAAAGCAAGATAGTTGTCCTTGATATTTCTAAGGCATTTAACAGAGTTTGACATCAGGCTCTTTAATCGAAAATACGTGCATTTGCATCTCTCTTCTTCAGTGAATTAGAAATTATCTTTCGGAATGTTCAATTCAAGTTGTCTTGGATGGTTTTAAGTCCGATATTCACAAAAAAAAAATACTGGAGTGCCCCAGGGTTCCGCTCTGTCTCCGACACTCTTTTTAATTTTCATTAATGATATCTTGCCTGCTACTTCCAATCTAATATATTCTTTTGCTGATGACGAGATGATGATGTGAGATTTTTGCTTTTAAGCGAACAACTTTGTACTGTTTAATATAACAAGTTGATACCACGTAAATGGTACCCTCATCCAATTATTTGAATATTCAAATTTATTTCGACAATTCCCTGTAGATCGCCTTTTTCCTAGTAGAATCCGAAAGCAGTTGAAAATGTCGTCAGTACTTATGTTGAGTCCGGGGTGGACTCATATAGTTAACCTAGTCGTTAGCAAACTCCATCCAGTCTTATACTGTAATACAGGGTCTTCCTGTACTCTGTCGCTATTCGGGCTGGAAGTCGAACACTGTTCGGTTCAGATTGTTGATATTCATGTCCTAGTCATTTGAGGAAAATGATGTGCACTATTCTGATTTAACGATAAAGGAGTAGCATATATCCGTCTGAGTTCCTTAAGCTTTCTCTAGGACTTACCATAGTGTTGAAGTTTAGTTAATTGTGGACTTAGTGGGCCTCAAACCGCAATGATTTAGAAACACCAATAACCAGATCATTGAGAATTGGTTTCAGCTTATCACAAAATATGGCAGGTGATGAGTGATGTGTGATGTAATTGGCACAATTTCATTTATTGGCTTCAGTAAAGTCTAATGGCTTGCCCTAGTAGTCTACGGATGTGGCTTTCCTTGCAAATCTCTACAGGCTTCTATTAGCGTCATATTGGCCTAATGAGTTCCTTTAACATTTTGCTAAAAGTTCTAAAAGTTGAACCTGGAAAGTTACTTCTCCATTTTTCTGATCTCTCACTTCTCACCCTTTATGTTGTATAATTCCTTTGAAGAAATCGATGTACCTCTTATGAGCAGCTCTGCATCTTGGGTGAACTGTTTTGCTTCATGTACTTCCCTGGGCTCTTTACCAAACGGAGTTTCCTCGAGAATATCGGATGGTCTTCAGCACTTTTTGCAGGTTGCAAAGTACTTGACTAGAGGTTAAATATGATTACAGCCCTACCCTTCACAGTACTTCCGTAGACGTAACTTGACTGAAACTAGGTAGTGGTCTAAGTATTCATTTATCGCTCGGAATCTGTGATACTGGAAAAGAAAATTCCATCTATCATACTAGGTGGAGTGAAAAGTAACCTCCTTGGGTATGAAAAAAAATTTTTTAAATGTTTTTTTATTTTATTCAATATAGTTCCCTTTTAGTTTGAGCGCGCCCAGCTTTTGCCACTCAAAACCTAGAATCGGATCACGGAGTGATACTGTTCTTTTTCCATGATCGCAAAAAGCACTAACACGATGTTTTGAAATGGGTGCCAAAACAAAACTAAGCATCGGATTGTCACTTAATTTTGACAGGCGACCTAGAGAAAGTTATGCACTTTGACTCAGTAGCGCTATCTATTTCCAAACCAGGTACTCGTCAAACAGCCCTCGTAATATGATGAGCTTGTTTGATGGTTTTCTTTCATAATCTTGACATCAGGAAACTTTGTACTAGTCATAATGATATTCTCTCCTGTAGCAAAGTCAATTAGGCATCCGTTCCTAGGTGTGGTGTCATGCATGTAATATTTTCCGATGGTACTACCAGTTCCCATTTCTGCGAAATAATTAAAATGTTAACGTCATGTTGATGTACAATATGTTCGGTGTCATGTCAAAAGCTCAAGACTTCTTATATATAGGGTGATTCATCGTGAAGTTTCATTTTCAATAGACCTTTTTGACAGATCAAGCGTGACTCCTATCAAACTTCTTCATCATTTTTATTCAGTATCGTTTGGAAAGTCATCATAGAAAGACTCACATCATAACAACGTTCCCAAATCCTTCAGCTGTATTATGAAAATTAGCGTTCTGTGAGAAATGTTTTTGGTGCGATTCGGGGAACTTATGGTGCGCATAATCGACCTACTGAAACCACTATTGCCAATACCATTTGCAAATTTGAGTCCCAGTTTACATACGTGGATGATACTTTACTGGTTAGACCACATCCAGCACGTAGTGAAGAGTCTATAGCAGCTGTAGCTGAGAGTGTGCGCGAAGACCCTGACGAATCGATTCGTCGTCGTTCACAGCAGCTTGGCTTGGCGTATTCGACAATTTGTCGCATTTTACGTGAGGATCTCTTGTGCAAGAACTGAAGCCAGGCGACTTGAATTTGCGCATATTTTCACAAAATGGGCTCTGGAAAAACTCAATGAAAATCCGGTGTTTTATTGTGAAATTTTATTCATTGATCAACCCCATTTCTGGCTCAATGGATACGTTAATAAACAAAATTGCCGTATTTGGGTTGATGAGCAACCCGAAAAGTATCAAAAGCTACCATTACATCCATTAAAAACAGCAGTATGGTGTGGTTTATGGGCTGGTAGAATCATTGGTCCATATTTCTTCAAAAATGAGGCAAAACAGAATGTTACCGTCAATGGTAACCGTTATCGCGCCATGTTAACATGAACGTGAAACAATAAACTTGTTAAGAAATCATTTTGGTGAGAACTTAATTTCACATTTTGCTACTGTAAATTGGCCTATTTTCTCTTGGGATATGTAAAGTCTTAGGTCTTCAGAAATAATCCAGCTACGATTGACGCTTCGAAGCCAACATTACTCGTGTTATCCGCGAGATACCAGTAGCTATGCTCGAACGATTCGCCCAAAATTGGACCTTCCGAATGGACCACCTCAGACGTAATCGTGGTCAATATTTACATAATATCATTTTTAAAAAGTAAATGCCATGAATTGTTCTTTTAACTGATAGTAAAAATTTTAAGTTTACTTTCAAATTTATATATTTTGTTTTACATTATAAATCAAACCTTGCGATGAATCACCCTATATATACATATTTTCTGGTATACACATCTGCGCCCAAATAGACGCTGGTTCTGTATTCTCTACCTGTCACCCTAGCTTCAGATTTTCATTTTTCATTTGCCCGGTTCATACAACTGGTTTTCCTAGATGGCAGGTTGGGGTCCCGTTTGTTGCTTTTCTGCACGTAAATTGCTTTTGTCATCCGAAGCTCATGATTGCCTGAAACTAGTAGGCACTAGCCCCCTTCGGAGACATGATACATTCGTTTACCAATTAATAGTTCATACGCCAATATCCATATTTCGGGTATTTAAACGGTCCTGAACTTATTTTGTCTTATTTTTTTCGATTCTATCTCATAGAATTTGTCATTTTAATGCTAAATATCTGTTCTGTTTTTATGAAGGCAAGTTAAGTCTAGTTTGACGAAACTGGACCCGGTGGTTGCAAGGAGAAGGTAAAACAAACACAACTGATGTGTAGAATTAGATAGTCTCAACCACTGCCACTCACTGCCTACACATAGTACAATACACAATTACTTCAGTTATACCTACAGCCGATATATACGAGTATCTATCTAGGACAAACGTTTATTTAAAGAAGTGTAACACTAGAAGATGACAGTCACCCATCTCCATATCATCTCAACAGTGTTCTTGTAAAAAAACAAAACACAAACCTAAGGCTACGAACTCTTGCATGTCATTTAAAGGCACTTTGTATGTCGAATGCATGTCCTCTTGTTTTGTCCTCCTAAGGCTACCCTATCCGACGTTCTTAAGAGTATCCTCGACAAATTAAACGACAGTGGGTATCCGTAGCAGTAGAATGATAGTTACATTTTTTAATTAAAACAAGAGTCCCTCATACTTAACGTTACTCCCTAGGGATACACATGACTAATGCACACTTTCCTTTATAATGCAGAAGCTTCCAACAAAAACATTGTCTTGTCTGTAACTTTACTCCTCCGGACGACAAATGCATATTTTATAACTCTGCTCCTAAGATTCACTGCATCTCAACATGTAAGAGTTTCTAAAAACAAAAGTTTGAAAAAATTTTCTTCAAAGTGAGACTTTTATTTTTGTTACGAATGTGAGTTTGTTGCCTTGTGTACGGGTACCAGCAGTCTGGCGGGGATACAATACTAACTCTAGCCACCCTTGTCATGTGCTTTCTAGATACGTGTCAAAGCAAATGCATTAGCCTGCCTGTTTGTGACACCATTTACCATTTCTTATATTTTCTTTGGTTTTTTTGAAAAATACTTTATTTTGTTACAAAAGAAGAGTGGAGGAAAAGTTTGTCCTAATTAAGGAACACTCGTCTGTTGGTAATAGGAAGCCACGTGGAAGGTGAGTATTTTTGAAATAGTTAATCTGTAGACGTGAAAGAATACGATTATGTGGAACTAACAAAAAAGTAAAAAAATAAAGAAGATTAATTAGGGCAAGAAATGAAACAAGAAGTTCTGCTTTCGATGAAAGAAGAACGCATTAGAAAATCTAAGCAGTTTTCCTTCAAAATAGAGGTTTGCTTCAAGCACTTGGTAATTAGCCTGATTATTTTGATAAGACAGCCATTCTGTGGGATGATGGAAGAGCAAATGTATCGTCTTACCTTAAGCACTGCTTAAATTTATATTTTAATTGGGGAATATGCATTTACAATTTATGCTTAGTTTCGATAAGTCCGAAAATAAAGAAGATATCTATAGCATCAAAACTATTCTATATATTGTAGTTAAAATCGAACCTGTGCGAAAGAACACAAGATCAATCCCGCAATGTAAGCGTTGCCAAGGCTTCAATCATACACAGACTTACTGCCAAAAATAACCGCATTGCGTAAAATGTGCCGGTAAACATCTCTCAGAAGAGTGCAACCTAAATAAAACACTTCCACCGTCTTGCATAAATTGCCAAGGAAAGCACCCAGTAAACTATTGCGGATGTGAAGTGGCGAAAGAACTTACATCCAAGCCCAAACGCAACTACAAATAAACCTAATATTGCTAAAGAACAGGCAGTGAAAGAAAGAAAATCCGTCGTGGTAAATTCGAAGGATATACAAAAAAAGAACGCAAAGGGAAAGCCGCCCCCGATTGACGCGCTAACGTATGCACAAGCTGCGTCGCGAGGAAATAAAAAAGCGGTGTTACGCCAGATCCAGTGGCTCACGTTTTCTCCCTAATTCTCACGACTCTTGAGGAGCAAAGCACAACAAATAAACTTTTAGTTGAAAAATTGAGCAATCTTGTAAAAATACGTAAAACTCGATTTCAAGCATGAATATGAAACAAGTGCTTAAAATATTGACGTGGAACGCAAACTGTCTTATTAAAAAACTCGACGAACTGGAAGTGTTCTTATAAAAAGCCAATATTGACA
This sequence comes from Volucella inanis, assembly GCA_907269105.1. Taxonomy (NCBI): domain Eukaryota; kingdom Metazoa; phylum Arthropoda; class Insecta; order Diptera; family Syrphidae; genus Volucella; species Volucella inanis. The sequence continues at coordinate 127,259,719 of OU026157.1, read as the reverse complement.
TTTGCTTGATTTCTGAAACTCACTTGAGGAAAGGACCTCGTGTGGAACTGTGCTTATCATGCATACCAGCCATCAAACAATGTTAGAGACAGATCATCCTTGTTCATTAAAGATTGTATTGAGCACTCTATAAATATGAAGATCGAATGCGATGCAATGCAGTTAAGTTCGGTTCGCGTAATATATAACCATCTGCACTAAATCATTGCATCCATTTATTGTCCTCCGCGATGCAAGCTAGAAAAGAATGACTTTAAAGGTATCTTTCATTGACTCTGACCGAATTTTATAATTGGTGGCGACTTTAATTCGAAACATACCTACTGGGGCTCAAGATGTAATACAACGAAAGGCAAACAACTCTATGAAGCCAGTATGCAATGTAAAGTTGACTTTTTCTCGACAGGAAAACCAACATATTGGCCTTCGGATATAACAAAGACTCCCAATCTTGTAGACTTCTTTGTCAAAAAGGGAGCAGCCAAAATTTCTACAAACATCGAGGAAAGTTATGATCTCTCCTCAGATCATGGAAAAACTCCTGGAAAAACACTTCAACTCCAACAAGAAAAGAGAAAGCAAGTAATGAGAGCGCGAAAAATATGGCAACAATCCCGTGCTCCCCAGCATAAAACATACTTAATCCACTTATGCCAACAAATTGGAAGAAGCTATACGAGATTACAAAAATCGGAATATCTCTACATACCTCGAAGGTCTGACTGCCGAAAGAAGTTCAAATAACTCCCTCTGGAAAGCCATGAAGGGAATCAAAAAGCCTCAAATGCAATTTTCTCCCATAAGAAAAAACAATGGCGAATGGTCAAAAGGAGACAAAGAGAAGGCGGATCTATTTGCCGAGCACCTAGAAGAAAAGTTTAAGCCTTTTGTTGGACAAGCGTTAACAGGAGGTTCTAATTATATAATTACGGCACCGGACAATTTAAGAACAGTATCGCTACAAGAACTTAACCAAGCAATTAAAAAATTGAAAAATAACAAAGCCCCTGGTTATGATTTAATAACTGCTCAAATTCTCAAGGAGCTGCCAAAGAAAACCCTGATCAAACTGCTCCAACTTATAAATGCAGCGCTAAGACTATTAAACGTTCCAAGCCAATTGAAGGTAGCCGAAGTTATAATGGTCCCGAAACCAGGCAAATCTCTAATGAAAAAAAGTCGTACAGACCCATATTGCTTCTGCCGATAATATATAAAATATTTGAAAAACTCCTATTGAAGCGCTTGCAACCGATCATTGAAGAGAGACGTCTAATTCCTGAACATCAATTCGGTTTTAGAACTAAGCACTCCACAATTGACCAGGTTTTTAGAATTACGAATGAAATTGAGAAAGCCTTAGAAGGATAGCCTTCGATAAGGTATGGCACGAAGGCTTAAATTTTAAGCTAAGCTAGGTTCTTCCGAGAGAGCTGCATACGATTATGAAATCGTACCTGGAAAACAGAAATTTTTGTGTTAAACATGGCGCTGAATACTCGGAATTTAAAGAGATAGCTGCTGGAGTTCCGCAAGGAAGTGTACTTGGACCGGTATTGTTTTTACTCTATACTCGAGACATAATGGAAGTATCAGGTACCATAGTAGCCACGTTTGCGGACGACACGGCGATACTAGCTACAGATACTTCAGTCGAATTAGCTACTGGAAAGATACAAACGGCTTCGGATAAAATCTACGAATGGACAAAGATATGGCGAATTGTTCTCAATGATACCAAATCTACTCATGTTAATTTTACTTACCGGAAAATAAACAAAGTATCTAGGAAATACACTAGATGTAAAACTGAAATGGAAGCCGCATGTTAAGAAGAACCATGATAAACTTGAAAATAAATTCAGACAACTGTACTGACTACTAGGAAAACATTCCAAGCTAAGCATACATAACAAACTTCTCATCTATAAGCAAGTGCTTAAACCTGTTTGGACGTACGGTATACAACTTTACAACCGAAATATTCTCCAAAGCTATCAAAACAAAGTTCTAAGACAAATCGTGAACGCCCCATGGTATATCAGAAACAGTGATATCCACAGAGACTTAGGAATAGTTACCGCCGAGGACGAAATAATGAACTTTGCTCGCAAACTCCGTATTCGTCTTCATGGTCATTGTAATAATATTGTAAAATACTCCAAATTCTGGACGAGACAAACTTAGTGCGTCGATTACAAAGAATGAGACCATTCGATCTGGCACGATAAGGACTATCCGCATATAATAGCGGTACTAGCAGGTGCTTTTGCTGGAAAACTGCCTGCCAAACGCGAACGTTATTTGAAACGAAAACTACTTAATAAGATAACTAAGTTGTAGTCGAAAAGAAGGGAAGCGTGTTTTTAGTGAGTAAGAATCTCGCACTCACACTTACACCTACCCACAATAAATAAATTACAATTTGTTTACGAAATCAATGCAAAACTTTCTTCTTCGGGGAATCGAATTTATTCACTAATGCCACAGAGTGGAACTGATCCAAAGAGGGCTACTTTAAACTGTTCTATACTAACTAAGTTTTCAGGCGTCTAGTTTGGGTATTGAAAAAGAGATAGTGACGAAGGTGTTTGAACTCGTAGTGAGCTATTGAAACCGTGCTCTAAAGAGTCTATTCCTCTGGGTTGGGGTTGCACGCAACAAAAAGCGCTTCAGATACGGATGACGACCCTAGCAAACGCAAAACGGGCAACGACTTTCGGCTGTGCAGTGGAATGTTCGGGACTCGGGATATCTATAATGGAACTAGCCTTCCAGGTTGTGGATTGTGTCGCCAGGTAACTGCCCGGCCATGAAAAAAAATTCCAGTTACGAAGCAATAGCAAGCAACGGATACGGACGGATCTACTGTTGACAATCCTTGCCAACCAAACAAGTACAACGAACTAGGTTCCTTAATAGGCAACGTGAAGCCGAACAACTAATGGAGGTCTTGGACTGCTCCAAAACAGATGTTACAGCCATCCACGAAATGCGATAAGATGAGCCGGACAAAAAGAGGTTGAAAAACTGCGACATCTACCACGGCGACTGTTATCGACGGCAAAAGCAGCGCTTATTTGGATGCGGATTTGTTGTTAGAAAGAGACTTAGGCGAGAAATCTTGAGTTTCCGGCATGTTAAAAAGAGCGCCTCGTAACAATCCGTATTGAGGCTAATTTTGCCAACATTAGCCTTATATGCGCGTATACTCCCACAGAGGAGAAAAATGACAACACTGAGGGTAGCATTTACAAGCGCTTAACATGACTAAAAAGCAGTGTTCTGGATATAAAGTTAAAATTGTTCTCGGCCACTTTAATTCAAAGCTAGAAAGAGAGATCATCTTTGGTAGTACTGTCGAATACCATAGCCTGCACGATGCCATCTCGGGTACTAGATTCAGGCTAATCCAATTTAAGCGGGGAGAAATATTGTCACAGCAAGCAGTTAACGTATCTTGATGTTTATAACGACACTTTAAGAATTGCTGATCAATAAACCGTCAACCAGATTGACTATATTGCCATCGACGCAAGACAATCCTTCAGTATTATGGATTACGAACGTTACGAGGGACAGACATCGAGTCGGATTACATTGTTGTAGACATTCTACGGTTATAGATATCCTAAACTTCGCAAGGTCAGATTAAACAGGGGTATGATGTATATGCCATCACACAGACACCAGGTACGAATTCCTGGGGAACCAGTTTAATATATCTTCAATTTTTTTGCAAAGGCCATGAAGTCTTTTGACGTCCGTGCCGTCTATATCCTTCAGGTTTTCGAAATAATATTTTCCTTTGACTACGTGATACAGTCTTGCATTCACACAGTATGTGTGTTATGTCCTTAACTGCTTGCAAATCATCGCAGAATCTACAAAAATCCGTATCTGACAACTTGAATTTATTTGCGTGTTTTCGCAGGAGACCCTGTCCTGTGAGGATTCCCATTGCTGTCCTAAGCTGATCCTAGGCTTATTCTTAGCCTTTTTGAGCTTTGGATACTCTGCGATCCTTCAAGACTTGACCACCTTAAATTTTTAGTCTTTTTGATTTTTTCCTCGATAGTGCCCCTCACTGTGCAAAGAGGTGGTTTGATTTTTGTCAACCACACTATTTTCGAATGACCCCCCTTTTTTTGCAACCTTATTCATTTCCTTCATTTCCTTTAATACTGCATTGTCTGACACCCAGCAAATGTCACCCGGTTTTGACTGCATAGTCCCTTGAGCACTGTGCGACAGCCCCTGACTGTATCAGAGTTGATATTGGTTGTTTCCATCGCCTTGAATGTAGCCTGGCTATCGAAATAGATATTACTATTTGCATTAGCTCAGACAGCCAGAACCTCAGATTGGAAGACACTGCTTGCTTCCGGTAGTGTTATATACTCTCTTAGTTCTGGGTCTTTTGAGAAGATACCAGAACCTGTTCCTTTCTCTATTTTCGTCTGTGAAAATTCCAATTATATTTGACCTGATCATTGCATTTTTTTCCCCAATCCTCCCTCTCCGGATATTTTACACCTTACGGGATGTGGAAGTCGACTAAGAAAGCAAAACTAAATCCTTTTCCGGTCTAGTCTCGAGATTAAGAGGTTCTCTGCCGCCAGTATCAAGTATCGGATACCAGTAACAACATTTCCAAAAGTCATTGGAGATGCCACCTCTGATGTGCTTTGTTTCACTCCGCCACAACGAAATCTCAGCTTTGACGATAAGTGCCGACAAGCACATCCAGCTGCGCGCATAGAGGGGCACTTCATAGAAGGACTAGAACTGCTGACGAGCCCTATGGGCAAAAGCGGAGAAACGAGCATAGGCCTCTTAGAAGGATAGAGTCTCAGCCGATTTAAGGAATTTCAGGAGTGCATTTCAGTAGACTGTATAACGCCGATGGTGAGCCAAATATCGCTGTCAGGCAGAATGAATTTTTCAATCCGGACGACGTAGATCAACAATTCCGTCTACCCGACAAGAATAGTGTCTGTGATCATACCATCAGCGATAACCATTTCGTTAAAATTTTGTTCAATTTTCTAGAGGAGCTGTAAAGTCTACTTTAAATCTTTTATACAATAAGTTTTTTCTCTAACAGTGTTGTGTCATATATGACAAAATTGTCCGACGTACCTAGCGAGAAAGCACATCAACAGTGTACCTACCAATGTGAAAAGTTAAAAACGAGTCTCAGGAGTTGGCGGTTCACTATTAATGTCTGGCGTGGGCTCATTTACAAGCTGGGTAAAAATATTCTCCGCAGCGAAGAGCTCAACATACCGTCTTTCGGATTTTGTTTCTTCAGAATGTCAAAGCCACTCAGAATTGTGTACATTGAAATCGCCTGTAATAGTGATTTCAGTAGGAGAATACGGGAACACAAGTCTTTGTAAGGATTACGCATTTGCAAAATTTGGTCCTAGGCCTCAGCACCCTTCGCCTGGTAAGCAATAAGTAGACCCTATAAATTGCGCAAAGGGTCCCTAAGTCTTCAAAGTATCGCGTACAAAATCTTTTCTGCCATATTGTTTGAATCCTTAAAATTATTTGTTAACTTGTTTATCGATGACCTACATAGTTGACCCCACCAGTGTGGCTTAAGGTTTAAGATGAGTAAGGAGCAAACCAAATTTACATTGTGGCTGATCCTGAAGGAAAGCGCACATTATATCCCCTTTAAAGCGAGCTATACAGGCCATGTCAGAATGGGTGCCAAGACCTTTGCTGTCAAAAAAGATTTGGGACAAAGTAATGTGCGTATCAACATCGTACTCGAGGAGATTGGTTGAACCTCGCATTGGTATAATTTTCGAAAAATCTGTGCAGCTTCTTGCATAAGCTGATGACATCGACATTATTTGCAGAACACAGCCTGGTGATATTGCATGTCTTGATAATATCGACAAGAAGATTCTGTTGAGGATCCTCATCATCCTAGTCCTGCTTAATGTTTTAGAAGCATGAACGTTAGCACAGAAGAATGACAATACTCTTGGTCGCCTTAAACGGAAGATTCTTCGAATAGGCGAAGAAACACTATATAACAAGGACTTGTACAATCTGTACAGTGATAGTATAAGTATAAGATGGCTCTGTTATCCAGAGCAAAAAGATGCCTACGATCCAGCCAGACAAATCCTCTCTTTGAATCCAACTTCCCCAGACAGAGCTACGATCTACATATGAAATCTAAGTAGGTACTTTCCAAAATGCGGGACACGCATTTGCCCCGTTGTCTTTTTTAAGTCCTCTTGAACTCAAAACTCGCAGTTTAGAGCCCTGTTTGTGTCAAATTATTTGATTCATAGCTTCTATAGCCTGTCATAATATGGGCAGCCATCATTTCAGTAGAAATCATTAAAAAATCGTTTGAAGTCTTAATGGGTGACTAAGATTTCTTCCTTGTTTCTTCAAGTATTCAAAGCCTATTTTGAGAAACCATTCTGCCGATTGATCCATCATTGGAGTATCGCTAGTGTCACCTCCTTTTGGTTATTTCTGCGAATTGTTATAATTTTTTTCGTCTTTTTTTCCAGTTGTTAAGAAGTGGCAATTTAGCTTCTTTTGAAAGCCAGTTTTCTTGCCGGACCCTATGGTCCGGCCTTATATCAAAAAGGCTCGGTTCTAATGTAGGTTGTATCTTAATATTTATACTGCGCCAAATGGTAAGCATTAAATACGTGTGACGTTCTTGATGTAAGGAGAAATACCTTGAAAAACTGGCCTGTCTTTTGTGAATCGATTTCTTTGTAAAGACCGATATTTTTTTTTAATGTATCTGCTCTTTATTCCGATAATTGTCCCCCAAGTAGATCATGATGTAACATATCTACAAAAATAAAAAAAAAAATAATCCGAAACTGGGGTTGCCTGACCTGGCCTAATGGCACGTCATGAGCTAACAAGATCTCAAAAACGAAGTACTCTCACGTCGTCAATTGTTCATTTGTTTACGACCAATGACTAATTCGGCAGTTCAGCATACAATTTTTCTCTTTTATATGTCATTTTTGAGAAATTAAATTATCACACGACCACAAGGTCAGGTTATTTTGATTTAATATTCTGGAAAGTGTACAGACATTTTAAGCACTTTTCGTATGTGTCATGATATCACAATAGGAATACAGCACTTAATTTGTTTAAGGCTTAGTCATTGCTCATTGCACCTTGAGTGAGCCAAAGGTTGTTGAAGTCATGCCTCTGCTAAATCATTGACCACAAAGAGTGGTTGTACGAGAGCCTTTTCATGGCCAGTGTCACGTGCAAGCCGAAGTCGTTTTAAAAAATTATTTAGTTTCCATAAATATAAATAATAAAAAGCAAATTTTTGATGCTATACTATTTCCATACTCTGAATGGTTATTTAAGTGCTGTAGCTACACCTAATATTCATCAGTTCACCTGCAAAATGTGGTATAAAATCGCAGGAGTCTCTAGCTGGCCCCCAATCACTTTATATGTGACGGGTTCGGTCCATCAAAATGGATAAGCCACGCTATATTAAATTTTCAGAGCGGCTTTACTTCTTGAACGAGAAAATTGAAAAAAAGAAGAAGGAATTAAGCAGGCGCAGTACAAGAGTTGAAAAAACAGCGAAGGTCGTAGCTCTGATGCCCGTTTAATTCAATAAGGTCTAAGTTGGATCAGCAGTGAAACCCGGCAAAATAGCATGTCTTGTCGAAAGCAAAAAAGCTACGGAACGTAACAGACTCAAAATGGCCCCATCTAAGTATCATACAAAGGAGCTAATAGGTTTTATTTGACGCTCTGAGTTGGAAAACCAGTACGACAGCATTCTGCAGGGGGCATTGTAATGCGGAAATCCATTGTGAGGTCTAATGATGCAAAGCTAATGATAACACGACGTATCTAGGAAATCTTATAAATTTGTCAGCAATTTCGCAATAAGCTGCATCTGTATTACACACGTGCAACACAATAAAATTGAGCCACAAAATCACTGTGATTCGTGATTAAATATTCTTAGGAGATGTTGAGTGTGCTGAAGTAAAAAATTTGCTCTAAATTTTCAAAAGCAAATAAGTACCAATCAAGGTCTGAGAAAATTTAATTACTACCAGTCTGAGCTGGCGTCTCCATGTTCTGGTAATATTTTTGGATTTCAGTAGAGCCTTTGTTATACTCGACCATAAGGGGCTTGCCAGCGCTGTTATAAGAATTAAAGGAAGTTTAGGGAAGTGGAATATTGGACGGTTTTTCGAGGACGTTTCGCCAAAATTAGATAAAACTGTAGCGATGTGCACCGAGCTTAATATGGGATTCCTTAGGGGTCTAAGCTCGGTCCTTTACTTTTTACATTGTGTAAAAAGTACCAATGAACTTTTAAAGTGTTTCAAGGAAAGTCTACCCTTTGAAAAGATCCAGAGTTATAGCGAAGATCCCGAAAACATGTATTTGGGGAACACACTCAAGAACAAGTCAATTGATTTAATACGAAAAATTGAAGAAATAAATATAAGGTCGCAGTTTATTACCATGATTGAAAGTTACAAACTGGAAAAGGTTGGAAAATCCTGTATAGAAATGAGCATTTTGCTGGAGGATGACGACCCATTTACCAAAAAGGGAGAAGGTTACAGAAAAAAAGCTACAGAAAGAGGCTACAGAAAAAAAAGTGGACGAAAAGATTCAAGAATGGATGCGCTATTCAATTATATGACATAGGCGTTAAAATTTTACGAGCCCTATAGTTAAAGTCAAAAAGAAGGATGACTGTAATAGGCTCTGCATTGACTTACTTATTTACTTAGGCGTGATACAGTCCGGGGTAGATCTGGGACTCAAACAATAAATCTCTGCAATTAGCGTGATCTTTGGCTAACTCCACTCCAAGTTAGTTGGGGTCCCCATAACCTTGCCGATCTGATTAGAGTCGAAGATTCTGCGGGCTGGAGCGTTGGTATTCATTCGCTCTATATGTCCCAGCCATCTCAAATTCCCAATGCGCAGCTTCTTTACCATGTCGCTGTACAGATCATAGAGTTCATTGTTGAATCGTTCCCTGCAGAACCCGTCAATACTTACGGGACCAAATACCTTACAAAAAATTTTTCTCTCAAAACGACCAAGAATATCTTCATCCTCTTTAGAAAGGGTCCATACTTCGGAACCATAGAGCAGGACTGGAATTACAAGGATCTTTCCTTGGTTTCCTTGGTTGTTTAGGAGAGGGCCTTAGTTTATAGTTGCCTTCTCAGCCAAAAGAAACAGCGATTGGCAAGCGTTATTTTTCGTTTGATTTCTGAAGGGATGTTGTTTTCATATGTGATAGCAGAGCCGATGGAAAGAAACCACCTCAAAATTAAAGCTGTTGATTGTGACTCGCTTAAAGTTTAAAAGGGATTCCAAAACTAGACATGGCTCTGTATAGTGCTCTGTGTAGATGCTTTCATATGAGGCTTTAAAATCGATAAAAACGTGGTGAGTATCGATCTGAACTGCTTGGGTTTTCTCCAGAATCTGCCGTAGGGTATATATTTAGTCAATTGTGGACTTAACGGGCCTAAAACCACACTGATAAGGTCCAATCAGATCGTTGAAATTAGTTTAAGGTGCTCGAACAATACGGCAAACGAGATCTTATATGCAATGTTTAGGAGACTGATACCTCTATAGTTGGCACATTTAAGAGGGTCTCCTTTCTTGTAAGCCGGAAAACGATAGTGAGGTTCCATCCATCAAAATAAGTTGTTGTATGCTCTATACCAAGTCATCTCCTGCTGCCTTAAATAGTTCGCCGTGTAGGTCTTCCAGCCCGCCAGCCTTGTTCGACTTCAATTCGTCCAACTTCAATTCTTAAATCAAGACAATCTTATACGCGTGTAGGCCCAAGTCCAACTGTAAAATAAGCCGAGTTGACTCGCTGGCAATACCCGATTCAGCTGATTGGGGCCGAATCTTTTTTTTTTGCCTTCTTCGACACTGGCCTAGTGGCCATTACTTCATTTTGCACCAATCTCTGTCTGGTTGGTGGCTCAAGATCCGAAAGCCATGATGAAGACCGACCTCACGACGAGGTCGTGATACTGGAACAGAGCTTGCTGCGAAAAAACGATATCAGCTTTTCTCGTTCGTAAGAGTTACTTTGCCGGGAATTTAAGTTTAGAAAGGAATTTAATTTTAGCTCCGAAAGCAATTGCAATTTTTGCAAGATGAAAACTTAACCCTTCGTCGAACAAACTTGTATCCGATTTCCAATCTGAGACAATACAGTCGTCCTGGGGAAGTACTTCGGAACCATTTTTACCAATTCTAAACTAGATGGAGAGTGTTTGCCACCAGTCAAAAGTTGCGGATTTAAATTACAGTCAGTAATTTGTAATTTGCCAAAGTATAATTGCCAATGTAAGTAAAGAGACCAAACGAATCAATTGGACAACAACTAAGTTATCTCAAGATCGCTTCGATCGTGTGAAATAAAAAACGATGTACTCTTTTCCTTTAAAAGGCTTTAAAATTCTGTTTTATGATCTGCCAGCATCGTCATCGCCTTCAAGAAATTTTCAAACCATTCCTCGTTTATGCCAATCTGTCTACAGGTTTTCATCATTGGCCATCAATCGCTGCTTAAACGTTTACATATATTATATGCACAAAAAATCGTGAGAGGGGCCAGAAATTGAACTATTAAAAACAAATTTTTAAGGTTGCCTCAAACAAATTGACAATGGGGCTTGTGTCATCATTCATGATCTCCCAATTTTTGGGCCGTTGAGCTTCGTTTTTTCGCCTGTAAGCAACTGCTCCAGCGGCAAAAACGGAAGGGCTTTCTTCAATGCATCGTGACGGGTGATGACAAATGGATTGATTTCAGCAACTCAAAGAGAAGAAACATATCAGGACTGCTCGGTCATGTTTTCACGTCGTCGGCTCAGCCGAATATTCACACCGCGAGGTTTATGCTATGTATTTGGTGGGACCAGATCCGTTTTATTTATTTCGAACTGCTGAAACCCAACGAAACCATGACTGGAGCACAGGTTGAGTCGAGCACTGCCCGAAAAACGGACACAATACGAGCAGAGGCACGAAAAAGTTATTCTACAGCATGACAACGTTCGGTTTCACGTTGACGCCAAACCCCTTTTAAACCTTCCTGGAAACTACTGAATTGAAAGTCCTACCACACCCGCCATATTCCCCAGATATTGCGCCGTCCGATTGTTACTTGTTCCATTCGATAGCAAATGGTGTGGCTGATCAGCAGTTCCGTTCATATGCAGACATCAAAAAATGGCTTAATTCGAAGATGGCCTCAAAAGATAAACACGTTTACTCTAACGGTATTCGAGCTCTGCTAGAAATATAGAAAAAAGTTGCAGCTAACGATGGGCAATACATGGAGTGATTCATTTGTAACCATTTTTTCACAATAAAGTTGCATTTTCATAAAAAAAAAAAAAACAGCGATAGCTTAGTTGCGCACTTAATATGATCAATTAATCACTGCTCGACAAGGCTTCGAGAGAGACTTTTCGGATCCTGAGCTTTCTTTTTCGGCCAGAACCGAAATTCCATTCAAAACCACTGGGGTTTCTAGAAAATGAAACTACGTCTACTTCACGACGTCTCTAAAAAGTCTGCAGAATTATTATTCTTCTTGAAGCAACTACCATACACATTACGGTGAACCTATGGAGTGCACAAAAGTTATTATAAGAATTGAAAGTCCAATCTTTGAAAAGTTCTCATACCTCAGATGCGCATACTACATACATTTCAAATATTCTTTTCAGCAACACTGGTTAAGAAAAATTCTCTTAAGCAAATTCTCTTTCTTGTTGCATGTAACCCTTAAATAAATTTCCCACATTCTCTTTAGGAAATGTCCTTTTCCTCACATCTCATTCAATATTTCTATGACATGATTCATCAATAAAATTACAAGAACCCAACCAACATTTTGGCACCCCACAACCATGATATTCAAATTTTCAACGAACTTTTAACAATTATGACGAATAACGAATTTCTAGTGGTGGCCCTAGCCATGTTCCATTGAAAAATTCATCCATGACCATGACTCACTGGAACACTCACTTGCGCGCGCTTGCCGTTTTTCCATTGACTTTCCAATCACTCTCATACTCTCCACGAATTGGCTGCGCTTTGTAATTCATTCAAAAATATTCCCTTGCGACGACTGGTTGCAGTGATCGTTGACAGCGCATGAATTTTAAAGTTAAAACTTTTGGATTTCATTATAAATTCAAAAACGGTTACAAAAAAATCCCTAAATATCACGGTATTACATCATAGATATCCGATAAAATTTGCAACGTTCTTATTTTGAATAAACAAAAAATTTCATATATTCGCGTTGCGAACTCCAGATCAAGTTAATTGTTCAGCGATCCGCGATACGTTAAGGAAGTGCAGTGCTAAGTGTTCTCACTAAAAAAAAAAATCTATTTCGAAATTAAGTGAAGTTAATTAAAGGAAAAGATATTTTCTAAAAATTTTTTCGAATTCTTAAAACAGATCTTTTTGAAACATAAAAATGGAGTTGCAAATATTTTATCACATATTAGCTGGATTAATATTCTTCGGTGCATGCAGCTTAGGTAATTATTTTTAATTTAATTTAGAAATGCAGTGATTTTATGAAAGTGTTTTTGGAGTGCGATTTTATTCGAAATAACTGGCTGAAGGTTGCTTTTGGAGTTTACCTAAGTCAAGCAAAAAAGTACAGCGATTTTCCGGAAAATTTTTTGAAAATATATTTCGTCAATTAAGCTTCAGTAAAGTGGTTGTAAGAAATTCTTTTAAAACAAAATTTTCATTTGGCGATTGGTAAATTAAGCAGATGGGAAGCATTTCTTTTGGGAAAAACGAGTTTTGTGCTTCTCATTTCCAAAGGCTTTATGATAGAGATACTGGCCATTTAAAATATATTTAGAAATATTTGTGAGACATGGTTAAAGAATAACGTATATAGAGTATCAAACTATGAAATAAGGACAAATGTTAGGAAAGCATGCAAATAGGAGATCGTCTCTCAACTGCAAAATAATAAGCGGAAAAACAGATTCGGATACAGTTGGTCTACCCAAACATTTTTGCTCTCAAAATTTTTGACTTTCTTTTTAAGGAGATTAAAATACAGATTTATTGAAAAATGATTCACAAGCTTTTCAAATAAAGGATTGAGTTTCCTCTTTAGGACAACAAACAATAATCACCAGCTTCCCAACGAGATTCGCCAATAATTGCCTTGTAGACTCGAAGTCGGAATAAAAATTAGTACAAACTAGTTAATATACCAAACAGTACGTAACCAGTTGACAGTTTTAGTTGCAATTTTTAAAGGTATTGTCATGCATCCAAACTGGAGTCGTGCCTATCTCCAAAAAAAAGCTTTCTAGTAAACTTCGAGAGATTTGAATTTCTAGTTGTACTCGTTTATATTTGAATGAAACACTTTTAAACCTTCTTTTCTTCGTCTTTCACTTCTTAAAATTGCATCTTGTAAATGAACCCCATTTTGCCATATTTTCGACATTTTGTGCCACTTTTTGAAGAGTTTATTGTAAAATACCGTTGATTCTTAAATCAATCGTCTTCAATAATTTTATTACTTTACGAGCAGCATAGCGTGTCGCGCCATCCTGTCGAATCAAGTAATTCCCAATGCCGTTTTTTTTTCAACTCAGATCCCATAAAATTGCGGATCAATGCCTTATATCGCAGTCCGTTGACCATAGCCGTCTCACTCTATCATAGTCAATCACTCTTTCTAAGCATACACCACGCCATACTACAGTGTGTGGTGGATTTGTGCCTCAACCAAAAATCGTCTCCAGCCATCTCGATCTTTGAGGTTCCCTTCCACTTTCGTGCACCACCCGCGTCGTGGTCTTCCTCTACTGTCGCGCTGTCCCTCAGGGGCAGATTCGAAAACTGCATGACCCAGCTATCCCAGTCGTTGGTCCTTAACTCTCTGACTAAGTCTTCAGCATCTCGATCTTTTGCTAGCTACATCCAGTTTCTCACGCCAAGTTGATCACAACGCTGAGCTGATACCGGAGTCTAGGTAGATAAAGTCCTTAAATACCTCAGAGTTATTCCTGTTGAGGGTGCGTTCTGTCCGAGATGTTGGTGTTGGGTGTCCTTTCTTGTTGGAAGCATTTACTTTGTCTTGTTCTCATTAACCGTTAAACACATCTTCCACTTCAATACTCACAAAACCGCTACTGACATCACGCTTTCTTTCGATTATGTCTATATCATAGGCGTACGAGTATGCGAGTAGTTGGACTGACTTTTGAAAGATTGTACCTCTTGCGTTGGCATACAAGTTTTGGACTTTTTTTCGAGAATGGCGTTAAAGAAATTGTATAACTAAGCATCGCCTTCTCGAAACCCTTTTTTGATATCAAAGTTCTCGATGAGTTCTTTACCTACCTTAATGGAGCAGCGTGCATTGTTAATTAAAATCCTTCAAAAACGGACGAGTTTAGCATGGATGCCAAAACTATTGGTCTGTATAGCTCGTCTCCATAAAAATCTCTTAAAATCGATGAATAGGTTGTGTTTATCGATTTGGACCGCATGGGTCTTTTCCAAGATCTGCCATAGTATAAATATTTGGCCGATGGTGGACTTTCCTGACCTGAAGTCACACTGATATAGAGCAATCAGATAATTGGGAAGCGGCTTCAGGCATTCACACAATACGTATAGGCTATGTTAAGAAGACTTATGCCTCTATTATTCAAAGGGTCTCCTTTCTTGAGGATCAGATAAGCAAAGCTGAGGTTCCACTCATCGGGCATACTTTCGTTAGACCATATTTGACAAATAAGACGGTGTATACTCCTTTCCATCCCATCGCATGCCGGTCGAAAATCAGGCCTATATGGCTTAGATATGGCTATTTTGTCTTCATCCATGTCCGGTGGACGGAATTGTTGGTCCAAACGTTAGTTTTGAAAGGTTTATTCTACCTGACAGCGGTATTTGCTTCATGATCGCCGCTATAGAGTCTACAGAAATGCATTTTCTTAGGAATCTATAAATATGTTCCCTTATTTGTCACTACAGGTTCCGGTTCAGGGTTTTTGTCCATGGCACAATACTTTTGGTTAAACTTCCATTTCTCACTCCTGGAGTTGCATCTCTCAATTTCCTGGACCAGCGCTTTTCATGCTCCTTAGAAGCCAGTGTTCGTCTCTCCTCTTCTGTCGCAGAGTAAATGAGCCGCTCTAGTCCATTGTGATTATGTTAAATATTAAAGACAAAAAATTATGGCAAAAGCCTACAAAAATCTATTGGGCTTGGTAGTTCAATGTCCAGCTAGCTGCTTCCATGACAATGTGGGTCGACACACGCTAAGTACTTTCTTAAAGAAAATTAATGTGGCCAAATACCCTGTGCCACCTAAGTATCAACAACATCTGCTTTGTGCATTTTAGAAAACGATCTGCAGAATAGGGAAATTTCAGAAGAGAAAACGTTTTAACACCGCAACATCACTGAAACAAGGATTGGCATGAGCCTATTTTACTCAGATTTGTTCCGAAAGTTTAATGAATCAATGCGTGACTTTCGTTATTTGTCTCTTAAAGAATTTTCTAATGCCGTCATCCAGCGCATTCAGCAGTTGAATAGTATCGGTGAGCTGATTGGTGTATCAAACCTAACAGACATTGGGAATCAGTGATTGAGAACCAGGACTATTAAATAATACTGCATAATTTTTAAAATGACTCTCGTATAACATAATTCCACGGCCCATTAAAATTATATTCTTGTCCCTAACGCACATAGCTACGAATCTAATGATAAATTTCTTAAATACGAGGGCTGTTTGATGAATAACCGGCTTAGAAATGACAACGCAACTTTTTCAGGGTTTGACAAATGATTTTTCAATATAATCCCCTTCCGACTCGATACTCATTTCCTAACGGTGCTGCAAATTTTTTAACCCTTCTGTAAAGTACGACCTTTGTTGGCCTGCAAAATACTCCTTCACGGCAGCGATGGCTTCCTCGTTCGGCCCATACTTCTTTCCGGCGAGCGATCTTTTAAGGTTTGGGAACAATAACAGTTTTAGGGAGCCAAATCCAGAGAATGTGGAGGATGGGGGAGTTATTCGTAGTGCAATTCGACCAATTTGGCTATGGCGACTGCGGAGGTGTGAGCACTTTTTTCTTCGACAAATGTGGTCGTTTTTTCTTTAAATCAGCGTTGGATTGGCCCAATAAATCGACGAAGTATGCTCCAGTTATTAGTTTTCCCTTTTCAAAATAGTCAATGTGGATCACACCTCGCGAAGAAGGCACGGTCTTCGCCTTCTTTGGAGCACGTTCACCTGATAAAGCCCATTGTGTAGCAATGAATCCATGTCTTATCGACGGTCATGAAACGACGCAGAAGCACTTCCGAATTTTAATTGAACAATGCCAAGCACGTCACGCGGACAACTTTCTCATGCAGGATATGGCTAACGCGTTCCGTTGAGATGCCTGCTATCTCAGCAAACTCGCAAATTTTCACTCACTTTGGGCCACCTGGGCGCGGTTCATCAAAAACCGTCGTGCCGCCACTGCGAAGCCCTGCGAACCAATGTTTACCATTGTACGGGTTGTACGGGAAGGTGAATGGTTCCCATACACACCATCGAGAATAGGCTTGATTTCCTCGCAAGTTTTGCCACTCAAAAACAAGACAATTTGTTTTGAAACGGGTGTCAAAACAAAACTAAGCGTCGGATTGTCACCGATTGACAGGCGGGCTTTAAGAGGATACACTAAATGATGGTTTCCTCATTTTGAATCAGCATCGCCACCTATCTTCCATCCGGGTACTAATCAAACAGCCCTTGTACCTTACTGGTATTTTAAAGAAGACTTATCGGATATAGTTTTTGGAAAACAGGCCGAATCATTTTTATTATTTACAACGATATTGGGGTGATGTAGATGTCTTCCTCTTTGGGATTCACACAGAGATAGAGCTCTTTCTCTAAACGGATGGTGTAAAATTTGAGGTATTAAGTTGTCAGTTTATCATATCCTTTAAAAGTTCGCCGTTGTGCTGAAAGCCTTTTACTTCTCGCTTAGTCCGAATGCTCAATTATTAACTTCCCAAATAAGGTGTAGAACCTTAGGACCTTCGATCGAAGCTACGATATCATCATCATCACCATCACACTCAGTTGCATCTGTGGGTGCTGTTAAGAGCATTTGCTCGTTGATCGTCGTTTCAAGGATTATAAGACATTGAAATTGCTTCCGAATTTTGTGAGTCAGTAAATTGTCAATAGTTGTGTTGCGGAATCTATCTCTCAAGTCAGTTACACCGACGTTACGAACCTTTCATGGATCGTTTTATGATCTTGAGCACGGTCTTGGGCACCTGTCAATGTCTTCGCTTATTCTTTTAGATAGTGAGTAGAGGAAATTTTATTGAAAACATCTTGTAAAGGTTCTTGGGAAGTCGTAGCCAAGTTGCCCATTTATGATTTTGCAAAATATATTAGAGCAAAGCTCTAGAATTCTCTTGTCTCGAAAGGAATTGCCACGGTTATTCCCATAAATGTATGATAGATTTGTTGATATATGACAGACTCCCTAGTTCCGCCTTTTATTTGTACTTTTTCAATTACCTTAGGACTTTTTCTTTAAGTCGTTGGATGCCTCTTCCCCTTTACCGAGCGATTTAAGTAAGCCAATATTATAGACATTCAGAACTTTAGCCTTTTCCATTCAGTTAAGTTCTTTTTTTTTTTTTTGAAAGATAACACCGCAGTTAGACAAACGTATTCAAGAAAGGAATATATCTTAATCTAACTAACCCTGATTTGTTGGTTGAATCAGATGTCAAACTATTTTCGTCGCAGACAAAATCTGGTCATTTATTTTATCGATCAACGAGTATCTTTTTGACATTGACGTACGACAAAGTCATACTTTATCCTGACATTTTCTTTCCCAAAAATATAAGAGTGCTACTGAGAACTCCTTCATTTTTGTGGTGATGATCTTAAGATGTTCAGGTCTAAACAGTCCCATACTTCGGATACTATATACTAGTTACTAATGCCTTCAAATATAGGGTTTTCTAATAACGACCTGACAACTTTTTTTTAAATAAAAGGCAAACCATTTGAGATATTTCAAAAACTTTATTATTCGCTTGAAGTACAATCAAAACATTTATGAATGGAACTCGACTTCGTTCATATGGCCACCGCGGGCACGTTTGCAGCGGTCGATTCGTTGGACCCGACTCGGCCACAAATTTCGGTCGAAACAACCGCTATTTCGCGTTCAATGTTGGCTCCGAGCTCTTCCAACGTCGTCGGCGTGTTGGTATAAACCAATGACTTAACGCAGCCCCACAGAAAATAGTCAAGCGACGTTAAATCGCACGAACGAGGCGGCCAATCGACTATCCCATGTCTTGAGATAACACGCTCACCATACTTACTCTTCAATAAATCGATTGTAGCGTGTGCTGTGTGGCTTCTGGCACTATCCTGTTTAAACCACATGTCGTCCAAATCCATATCTTCCAATTCGGGTCAAAAATAATCGATGATCATAGCGTGATAACGTTGACCATTCACAGTAACGTGACACCGCACCAAACAGTTATTTTTTGTGGATAAAGTGGTGATTCATGAAGCACATGTGGGTTTTCACCCGACCAATAACGCATATTTTGCTTATTGATCAACCCATTGAGCCAAAAATGAGCTTCGTCACTGAAGATGATTTTGCGATGAAATTCATCATCTTGGCGCATCTTCTCCAAAACCCAATCGGAGAACGTACGTGGCTTCAAATGGTCCATCGGCTTCAATTCTTGAGTCAGCTTGATCTTGTATGGGTGTAAACCAAGATTACGCAAAATACGCCATAATGTGGTCTTAGCGATGCCCAATTCTTGAAAACGCCGTGGAATTGACTGATTTGGATCGTTTGCTACCAACGTCTGAACGGCAGCGATATTTTCGACACTTCGACCAACCCGTTGTCTCACTGACACGGCAACATCACACAACGAATATGTAGACTCAAATTTTTGCAGTAAACTTGTTATTGCCTGTCTACTAGGGCGAGAATTATGACCGAAAATTGGAGTTAACGCTCTTAAAGTTGCAGTCACCGACTCCGAATATCTGTAGAAAATTTTTATAATTTTCAGACGTTGCTCGTTAGTGTACTTTATCATGATGAAAATGTTGAGTTTACTGAATAAATTGACAGTGACAGTTTGATGATTAGTGAAAGAGTGCGTTCACAAATTAAATCCAAAGTTGTCAAGTCCCTATTGAAAAACTCTATATTTGGCTTTCAAGTCACCCACTTCCTTATTTAACGGATTACGATGAGTCTTTTTTATAAGTGTATTCATCACATTATATTTCTTTTTATTGACTTTTTAGTGCTTTATCTTTCATTTTAAAAAAGAAGAATTGGCAGTATCAATTTAAATATTTCAATTTATCGCCTCTTAATTCTGATTATATGGCAACATTATATTGGAATTCTTTCACGAATGATACGAGTATTCGCCTTAAATTATCATTTCATGTGATGTCAATAAGACATGGCGCGCATATCGAAGTGAACCCTCATCATCCCCACGATGACAGAGGCGACGACAACTCCAGATTCCACGTACTGTGAAATCCAATGCCATTCTCATGGCTCAGTTTTCATATTTTTATTTAATTTTTTATTTTTTTTTTTTATTTTCGATATATCCTCACCTTCGTGAGTCCCATCACTGGTTCACCTTCAAACTACAAAAAAAAAAAAAAAAAAAAAACAGGGTGATAGATGCGCTTCTCTAATACAGATGCATGCACATAACTTAACCTTGAACTTGGTATGAGAGTATCTCCTATTTCTGAGCAAATATTCGTATCTTTTGTTGTCATAGAAAAAAAAAAAAAAATACCGAAACCAATCCGGAATCTATTTACATTTTTTCTTCATTCGTTCGAAAACGGGTGTTGTCTTTCTTTGTTGATTGAAATCAGGAGCTATATGAGGTTTATCCCTGGAGTATTGAAAGGGGGCACGCATAATCGAACAAAAAGAGCAAACGCAATTACATCGAGGTGATGACAATGGGAGATTCTCATAAGAACGAGTACCTACTGTATAGGTGCCCGAAGGGCTTAGGAACCGTGAAAAAACTGAGAATAAAAGGGTGCATCGTTCTAATAGTGAATCGGTGTAAGTATCGGATCAGCTGCTTAACAAAAATGGAACAATGTGGAATTTTAAAAACACCATTAACCATAAAAAAGGGTTAAAGAAGGTTCTATGACCATGAAGAGGTGTCAATTATGCTGTCTTAAGCATGGTTTATTGGTGTGGTTTTAGGCACACACAATTTTAACTGTTATACGATTAGTTAAAAAGTCTTCTTTCTTCCTTGATTCCTGTGATCTGTATTTAGAACGACCTCTTCTCTTTTCGTCTGCTTGAGTAGGCAAGCGGATTCAATTAAATTAGATATTTCGCAATGCAGTTGTTTGCGTGCTTTAAGATACAACTGATTCTTTCTGTACGTTTCTTTAGATATCAAAAGTGTTTATCAGTTTATCTACATGTACGTCAATACGAATTAAATTTTCACTCTGTCAAAGTCAATAAAAACAAAATACGGTGGAGTAGTCGATACATTAATAATCCAAAAGATGTTTATATCACTAATGAAGCGTAGGAAAATTCAGAAGAATTGATCACACCTAATGTTGTCCCAACAGTCGCAAAAATTTATGTTTTTGTTGGGCTTTGCTCGTAAGTTCACATCTCTTTACTGCTTTACTTTGACCTTGCTCTTATTTCAGCTTCAAGTGTAATACCTTTCATATCCATCTCTTTTCACCGACTGCCAGCCATATGCTACGATTATGCTTGCATCTGATATCGCCCAAAACGTATTCTGAACATTAGCATCGCACCATATGATAAGTCCCATCACAATATTCAATGAGTTCTGCTGCCGCTTACGGGAAAATTAGCAGACGCAACGAAGATGCACACGTTTAGATGGTGCAAGTGAGTTCGGCATATAAAACCAAGCTCTCGGCCTTTCATCGTAATAAAGTGGTGTGAAACTTTATGGGTTTTGTGTTCAACATGGAAAGCCCCATATATAGGAATGCAATAGCAGACTTGGAGTATTGCAGGTTGATTTGAGTACACAGAATAGAAGAGTACTGGGATGATCGTCTTCTATCCACACTCATACTTGTCTCCTATCGACAGAATCTTTGTCTAAGCTCCCAACAAGGGAAGAACCGTCATGATTTTCCCGATTCTTTCTCTCCCTGTGAGAGTAGACTTTCCACTTTTTAGTGTCAAGCCCAGGGTTTTAGGCATGAAGACATCGGAACATCTCCTGTTCCTCTGAGTTGGGTATGAAAACGCATCAGAACATCTCCCGTTCCTCTGAGTTGTCCCAGCTTTCTGAAAACCTCGAAAGTCTTAGTTTCCAAGGGTGGGACTTTCAAACATTCAAGTGTTTGATTCGTGAGAACTTCACACGAAAAATTCCATTCTCTATACCGTAACCCTCTGCTTGCATGCAAACATTCTCCGATTTGGCTAGCTTCCACAGTTGATCGACACAGTGTTTGCACTCAGCATCGTTCAGAACGTTGTCATTGCCAGCTTTCCTAGTTCGAAGCGCCAGAGAGAAGATAGCAACATCTTTGTAGGTGCGCTGGTTTCGTCCTCTTTGGCGCTTTGGGGTTTTTTGGAGGTTTCTTTTCCAGCGACAGTATTTTTTTGGTTGCAGCAGAATCTTGTACACTGGCAAAGCCAACACCAGGGTTGTTTCTCAGAGGGGATTTCACCACTTTCGCCAACTTTCGTCGGTCACAGCTAAGACCTTTGCTTTTAATAATGGGCTTGACCGCTTCATGCGATTTCCATCCACCGAAGCTGCAGCTTTTGATGGTTGTAAAACCGGTATCATCCGGGCATCGTGCGCGGAGAGACTTATCGACAAGTGTACTGGAAACTTTCTTCCTCCTGGCTTTGTTCGGGACAGAAAAAGAGGATGCAGCTTCAGATCCGGAAGGTTGACCGTTTTCAGTGAGTATCACTTCCAACCACCTGCTTCTCTTCTCCGTCGTCGCTGGGGGTGTGAGACATTTGGCACAACACCACTTGCCATCTCATTGCTCCGTATGTGCCCCTTAGACGGTAGTCCTTCAGAGTATGTCTCTTCTAGAGCCCGTTTCACCTTTTCAGTTTTCCGGGACAAGCCATCAGAACCAGTACCCTGACCAACCGCTGGTCTATTCTGATGGAGTTTAACCGTAACAGGCAAGGCCTCTCCTATACTCTCTCCATCGTTCGAGCTCAATCTCCCGAACGTGTCGTAAAAAGAGCCGCAGACGTCGTCGAAGTCAAGTGTTCCAGCAGCTTCTCGGTCAACGCAGAAATCGGCGGAGGGTTGTATACTATGTCGGATGAGACCTCCAGAATTCATGCCTCGGTAGCAGTCAAAAAGACCACGGGTGTATTGTCGCTATTGCGAGTCTTAATAAGACGTCCTTGGTGCTCAGTTCGACGTTTCACCTGGATTCTTAGGATCTTTGACTAATAAGCCTTCTTGCTACGTCAAGGCAGTCAAAGAAAGGATGTTTCATCTGACATACGGTGGCTTAAACAATTTTGGAAGGCACTCCGATAGTCTTCGTCAGATCTTCTGATTATTTCGGCTTCTAAACTAAGATGGTCTCTGAATTAAGTGTGATCTCTAAAGTCGGTCTTTGTTGTACCTCGGTATATCAAAGAAGTGATGTTTGTGCGGTTCATACAATAGTAACGGATGTACTATGAAACATAGTACCAATTGCGGTGTATTTCAGATGCCCGAAAAGCAACAGTGGTCAATGGTCTGTGTCTAGCAGATAAAACTCAGCTTGTGACAAATCTGCCGTTCGTATAGAAAGTCTTGGATGTCTAGGCAATATACACTGCTGAGATTGACAAGCGATTACTTATTTTTCTGGATCATGTATATCAATCTCTAAGACGGGTTTAAAATCTTTTGTTACTTACTTAGTTCGATGAGACTCCGGTATTTAGCTTACTGGCTCCAGTTGTGCACTCCAAGCCGGTTGAAGTCATCTTCTACTTGTACGCGCCACCTAAAGTGAAGTCTTCCTCTACTGTGTTGTAGCTCTGAAGTCCCTTCGAAGACTCTGCGGGCCGGAGCATTATGCAGATTCCATTCACCATTTCTGACTAGGTCGATGTCGCTTTACAGCTCGTATAATTCGTTGATGAATCTTGTCCTCCAAAGCCTATTGCATTAGTTCAAGACCCATGGTTCTTCTGTCTGTTGATGTCTGAAACGGCTGGGGAATATGATTTCTGTTGTATATTTAAAGAATTTGTAAATGATGGTATATTCACCTGGATTTTGTTCAACTTTGCAGATCGCTAACTCTCGCTAAATCTTACATATGTATCTTCAGATACTTCTTTTACGAATGGCTGTCTGAATTAGGTTTAATGTAGATTACGATGATATTCCATGAACTTTACTAAGATCTCATTTAGTAAGGATACTTAGTGAATACTCACGCTTCGCTTAAAACCAAGCACATCTTCACTGATAAACTTTAAATATAAATTTAAATTTGTTTCGGCATTTTTAAGTCAATAACTCAAACATTCTGCTGAGGACACTATTTCAGTTTCTTTTTTCTCATAAATTTCCATTAAATGCACCTCTTTCAATGACTGTGACGCCCTATCAAATCGAGTACGCCTAGAGTATCTTAAATTCTCCCCCATTTCTTGGCAAACACAATTAAGGGATACATAATTCGACACTGATATGCTAAAGTGGCTTTAATTATCGTCAAAAATATATGTGATACTTTTTCAAATAAATTAGGTATGTGTCCCATTAATATTATAAAAGTCACCCGCACTGTTAGATCGTTTATTCCCGAAAATAGCATTGTACCGTTTGTGGCCCTTACACGATATGAAAATGGCTCATTTCATAATTTTCATGAGTCATGTGGCATGATACTCGTATTTATTTAATTGTTACGATGAGTTTGCAAACTCCATTTCACAGGGGTATTCTATACGTAGTATTTATACGATTAGATACAAGAGGACAAATTTTCTAAAATTCGACAGACGCCGTCGTCATTCGAGTCTCTTGGTGCCGTTCATTTGCATAAACATCACATCACACCGCAAGTTGTTCGCGTTATCAGAAGTGTTTTTGCAAATGTCAATTTGACTTGTAGTCAGTTTTGGTTAGTCATGCAGTATCATCGAAGTCTGCTTAGTAGGGGGCGTTCTAACACTTTGATTTGCATTAAAGATACCAGAGTAGTTTTGCTTATTGTATAAGTAGATATGAGTGTCAGTTTTCGTACAGATTCGTTACTCATAAGTTTGGCTGGCTCTCTAGGCTGTCGACTACAATTTAATGAGAAAAAGGAGTGGCCCTTAATTGCATCATTAAATTACACGCAGACCATCACATAGAACACCATAGTGGCTCAAAGGGAGTTGCAACTTTTAAGTAATATCTATGCATCTAAGAATTTCAATGAAACGTGTATTCTCTCGGTTGGGGTTAGACAGACTTTGGGTGTGCACAATATTTCAATTGTACAGAGTATAAGCCACTTTCCCCCAATGAATCCAAGATATCTGTCTACCGAACACCAGTACTAGTGTTAGTACGAATAGATTTTTTTTTTTTTTTCCTCGGTTTCTCCCCATGGAATGTGTTGTATTTATCGTGTCCATATATCAATCTGCGAGATGTTTTCGATATTAATTTATCATTTTCCTTAACGAACGCAAGCCGGGTGCCGACTAATGGAGGATATCGAATGTGCATTGTGGCCAGGCTGATGAGGCGGTCGTACATCTTTTGGGGGGATGAAAATGGGCGCGATGTATTTGATTTGATTGAAGATGTGAAGAAATCAGATAAACAAACCGCCAAGGAGAATATTCAAGGGGGAAAATGAAAATCTATCTATCAATGGTCTCCGTAGTTCAATGTCAAGGAGGAGGTTTTAGTTGAAAGGAAAACTAGACAAGCATCCATGTACATTAGAATGAAATGGTATTTCAATTTCAATTCCAAAATACAAACGAAAGTAATAAACGAAAAACACCACATGCACAGATATGTAGTGGTGTTATGCTGGGGAAAATATTTTCAGAAAATAACCACCAAAAACATAAAACAGCACCCCAGTCAATGTTTAATGTAGTATCCACAAAGGAAACAAAGATAAATTTATCAACATTGATCAATTGGATATGATGGATACGAGTACGAGAACAAGGGAGTGGACGCTTTTAGATACAATAAATTTTTTTTATGAGTTTTTTCCTTTTCCTTTTTACTTTCTGATGAAAGAAGCAATTATGATCGATTAAAAATCAAAACAATTTCATTGGTAAACTGCGCTGGTCGATTTTATTGTCGACTTCTGTCGAAACGTGCTAAGTAACATTAATTTGGATATTTTTTAAATGGACTTTGGACGACGACTCTTTGGAGAAAAAAATTTTTTTTTTCGGAAGAATAAGGGTCTATGGGATGGCAGTAGTTTGGGTTGTATTTGCACACCAATGCTTCACTCAAAGTTCGTTGAGGTCAAGTCCCACTTGTGTGCGCCTCAGATTTCGTCCTCTGCTACACCGTCCCATGAAATCGGACTTGAAGGCTGACGTCTATTCAGTCAATATGTTTACGCCATTTTAGTCTTTCTCTTCAGAGACGCTCGGGTAGACCGCTGTCGCTGTACAGTCCGTACGGTTCGTGGTTGAACTTCTCCATTCGTCGTCAGCACAAACGGAGCCACACACTATTTTTAACTCGAAACTACTAAATGCCTCATCCGCTTTCGACAAGGTTTAAGTCTCTTTATCGTACAGCAGGAATGGAAACGTAAATGAATCTTGTATAAAGCTCTTCTTGACATTGAAGTTATCGGTTAATTCATTACAGACCTCCATGTTAAAACGAGATATGGCGTGGTATTGCTCATCTCATGCACGCTGACTTATAAGTTTTAGTTTCAAAATAGATGATGAGCTTCGATCTGACGGCCAAGATGGTGAACTTTTCTAAATTGAGACCGCACTCATATGGAGCAACTAAGTTGATCGTGAATAGTTTCAGATGTTCAAATAATACAGAAGAAAAGGTTCTTATAGATGATGATTAGGAGACTTATCCCCCTCTATCTGCACCTGTTAACTGGGCAAACGATACTTAGATGGCATTTTTCGAGCATGCTTTCCTCTGACCATGTCTTACATATGTTATGCCTTTTCCAACTAGGTCATCTCTAGCTATTTTATACAAGATGGCCAAAAGTAATTATACTATGAATTGGCTGCCATTTTGGTCAAATGACCACCTTCTGAGTTGATGCACATTTTGAATTGTTGCTCGCAAAACGTTTGGATCTTCTTCAATGTTGGCTTTCAAAACTTGCAAGGTTTGTGGTTTGTTGTGGTAAATGCGAGATTTCAAAAAGCCCCAAGAGAATAAGTCTAGAGCCGTCAGGTCAGTTTAAATTGTCAAAACGAGAGATCACATGGTCTGGAAATTAGTGATTCAAAATCTTCATCGTTTCCCTAGTTGTGTATGGACGGTTTCTCCGTTTTGATGGAACCAACAATGCTCGAAACCCAATTCAAGAACTTGCGGCAAAAAAAAAACTCGTTTAACATCTATCTGTAGTGCCCACCACTTACGGTGACGGTGGTGCCGTTGAAGTCTACAAAAAGATAAGGGCCAATCACTTTCTCGCAAATTCCATATAAGTGGAAATAGGCTTCGTCGCTGATTATGATTTTGGATTAGAAATGCACCGAGTTAAACAGAACATGAGATTAAGTTAATCTCACGGTCAGCAGGTAGCAATTGGTAAATGGCTTGCACTTTATAAGAGAACATCTTCAGGTCTTTCACCAAAACCTGACGCAACGAACGTCTGCTGATGCCAGATTATGTGCATCGTTGTCTCGTTCATGTTTGTGCATACTCGGATATCCTCGGACATTGCAGTAATATTCTCCATCGAACGAGAAATATGGGGCGGGCCACTTTTTGTGACACGTCTAGTGGACCCAGTTTACATAAGACGCTCAGTCAAATGCTTAATTGTTCTCGCACATAGTGCAGAACGACGAGCAAAACGACAAAGAAATTCACGCTGCGTTGAAACAACAGACCGGAAATTGATCAAGTAAGTAGCAACAATTATTCCGGGTTTTTCAAGAATGTATCGCTTCAAGCCTTATTGTCTATCTGTCTACAACATAAATGTTAAAACACAATTATACTTGATAGCATTTGCATAAATTATGGCACATTCGCATTATGACAATACTTTTGCCGCCTTACAGCGACTACTCAGTGGACAAATAAATTATTTAGCCACGCTTATATTCTTAACACACCAGGAATCCTTAAAGAGAGCATCGATTACACTATGTTCCAACATTAGTTTGACAAAAACTTTCATGTAACCATCCTGTTTAGATCTTAGATGGGAGGAAGATGCTTTCATGGATGACAAGTCAATCCAGGTCTATACAGATGGATCAATTATTAATAGCGGCGTCGGTAGAGATGTTTTCTCAGATAAGCTGCATCCAAGCTTCTCCTTCCGTCTTCCAAGTCACTGCATCGTGTTCCAGGCGAAAATTTTGGGGATTAAAGAGGTCCTGAAGAAGCTGAAAAAAAAACTACAAAACAAAATCTACAAGAAATATCCCAATTTTTTCGGATAGTTAAGCCGCTATCAAATGCTTGTCTCACTAAATTCTAGAACCAGCCTTGTCTACCGATCACTTGTTAGGGAGATGGCAGAGCAGTTCAACCTTCACCTATGTTAGATACCATGACACAGAGATATAGTAGGGAATTGAAGGGCCAACAAACTCGCCAAAATTGGAACCACTCTACCTATTCTATCAGAAATTCATAGCATCGGTATGGCAAAATTGGAACCACTCTACCTATTCTATCAGAAATTCATAGCATCGGTATGGCAATCGCTATACGTGCAAACTACAATAATATTAAAGCTGGATGCTAATAGAAAAACAAACCGTAGGTTCTGGGCAAGCTCTAAGGGTTTGATCTTTTAAAATAGGAAATATCTCAGAGCTATCACAAGTGTCATTACTGAACACTGTCTTATAGGATTTCTGCAGACTATCCTCACACTCCAAACTACACTTAGGAGCTTTCTTCTACAATGACTTAAGCGATCTAGATAATATAGACATATAGTTCAGTTAACAGTAGAGGATCACAGATCCACGTGGTATCACAGTGGCCGTGTAGACTTAAGTAGGTTGGTTCTCCAACAGCCGCTCTTACCTAACCTAACCACTGCATCGCAGTTAACATATATATACGTGTTTTTGGGTGCTTGCTTACATTCGTCGTGAAATAATAGATTCCTTTGAATCCAATCCCATCAAAAGCAGATTCTCTGATGACCCGTACTCTACCGTTTGCGTATAGGGTCTAGAATTTTGAGAGAGCTTGAAGAAAACGCGATCGACAATTGTTGTAGCTCTGAATTTTGGCTGTCTTACTTGGCTCCGTTTTGTTTGTGGTATAAGCACAAACTGAAACAAGGTAATGCTCCAAGTCGATATTAGATCCTCGGAGTGTTTCCTGTGGATCGCAAACGATTGATCAATCAAAGGAAAGTCAAGCCATCTATGGATTGGCTATTAAGAAGATACCTCCCATTGTCTCATGATCTGCTCAAAGACGCCTTCCTTGTGCTAAGAACTCCTAATTCAATTTTGCTCTTATAGCGGGGGCACTGAGCATGTGTTGGGTCTAAATTCGTCTTTAAGTCTGTCCTCTCTATCCTCTGTAGAGACATGCACGCAAATTAGGCTTCATACGCAGATTCGTATGAAGCTTTTGCTTCCACACCGAAAGGTAAAGGCTTTTTTCCTAAGTCTACCACCTTGTGCCCTGCTTATCCCATTGCACTTCTTGGATTGCGGTAATTGCTGCTTTATATCTAGAACTTCCTCAAGTTGTTTGCCCTTATTTTATTTGCTACTTGTCTTTAAGGGATCCTAAAATTCCACTTGTAAAACCAAAATTCGTTATCCTTTGTTCGTTCATTGGGGTCATTTGCATTATAGCCGTACGTATGTCCTCCATTTAGACCTCATCTATGATGTCGCAATTTGTGAGAAAGCCTGCTATATTTTTAGGTGAGCTGGCAACTATGTCCGTCGTTTAAAGGTAGAATTAACCTAGGTAACGTTGACGTAATTAGATTAAACCATTGCAGACACGTGGTATGTGTTCTGATGTTTCTACGTCCTCGTTGCACAGTCTGCATGTATTGTCTTGTGTTATGCCTATGGTCATCAGATGTTTTTTTTTTTCCAGTGCCCTGTGAAAAACTTGTTATCAGTCAAATCTGACTTCTACTTAATTTTGGTAGCAACTGCTTGGCAGAAAGTTTTTAACTTGTCTTTTTCCTTTGGTTTCCTTCTAGAAATGAAGCTCCTTTTCCTTTAACCAGGTTTTAACACTTCCTTTTATGATGTTTATTGATAGCCCACAGAATGGTCTTGGCATCTGCTAGTTAGTTTGCTTCTAACAGTTCATTGCCTTTATATTCACAATATCCTGGCACCCAATTCAGATGGACCTTGTTTGTGGTGGCCAGTAGTTGTAGGAGTTAGAGGAAATCCTACGATTAAGTACCATTAAGTAGGGCTGCTCTGCTCTCAGAAGGACGTAAAGGTTTTTGTTTGTCACATATCTGTTTAGATTCTCTCGAATGCAAAACTCTATTGCATGGATTTCAGCCTGAAATGCGAGGACCGTATACTCCGGCTTCATTTATTTTGGATCCGTCTGTGTATCATACATGTGAGTCCTTGACAAATGTTGGTTTTTTCTGTTCCCAGTTAAGATGGTCTGGAAATGTAACCTCAAAGTTGTGCCGAAAATTAAATCGTGGGGGACCTTTGTCTATTAAATGTATTTGTCATAGCATCTGCATACCTGCTGTATGATTCCCCAGAACCTCTCCCGACAAGAGAGTTCGAGTCTTTGGTGAATGCATGTAGGAACAGGAACGAGGATCTAATAATTGGTTGTCATACCAACGCACATAATACAGTGTGGCGCAGCACCAACGATAATTACAGATGAGAAGCGCTATTCGAATTTGTATCATTCAAGGATCTAGCTATCTTAAACAGGCGAAGGGAAGTGATTGATGTGACCCTGTGCAGTAGCAAGATAATTGAAAGGGTATCAAATTGGAAGGTAATGGATCAGGCTACATTGTCGGGACACAGAGCCATTTCATTTGATGTTCATTATGGATCTAAAAGAAAGAAAGGTCGGAAATACATCAGAATTTCGAAGAATACGGATAATAGAAAATACCATGAACTGGATGTAATGGCTTTCGGAATACCGAAAAATACTTGGCAAGTATTGGTAGCTGTTGAAGATGCGAACCGAGGTCTTGCACACCTACTCTAGTGAAAAAACAGGATCCTACGCCTTGGTTTTGTCGGGAACTTGAAAAGCTAAAGAAGGCTGTAAGGTAGGCCTTCAATCATGCCATGAGAAGGGGAGAACCCGAAGCATGGGATGAATACAAGGCGAAAAAGAAAGAGTTGAATGTTGCTCTACGATGACGTAAGACGGAGTCATGGAGGGACTTTTGCTCGAGTATGAGCAGTACATCTGAAGTCAGTAGACTACAAAAGATTGTCTCAAGAGACTACCGGAGGCATTGTGATGACCACTAAAATGGGCATTGAAGATGCCTTCGATAAGATATGCCTTGAAAGTCTGAAAAAAGCGTTGGAAAAACGTAGGGTTAACTCACTAGTGGTAAGATGGGTGAACAATATATTAATTACAAGGGCGATAAATATTCAGAAGGGAACCTCAAAACTCCGAGGAAGGGTCAGCATAGGTTGCCCACAAGAGGATGTTCTTTCACCTACACTGTGGAATATCACTGTGGACTCTCTTCTTGACAGACTTGAGGCAACGGGCATTCACACAGTGGGATATGCCGACGACATAGCAATCATGGCAAGAGACAAATTCATAGACTTCAAGGCGGATATCATGAGGAGTGCACTTAAAGTGGTTGAGCGGTGGTGTCTGGAATAAGGGCTCTCCATTAATGCGGAGAAAACAGATCTAATAATCTTCACTAGGAAGAGGGAAAATTTGGAATTTAAGCCCTTAACAATTTTCGCATCGGAACTAACAACTACCAAGAAGGTTAAGTATCTGGGAGTATACCTAGATATTGGACATACATGGAACTACCAAGTTGAGGAGGTCCGGAATGCAAAAAGGGTACTACATCAGTGCAAACGTGTACGGTGACAGAGGTGGGGACTCTCTCCTAGGTCAGCATACTGGATGTATACTATGATTACTAGACCCATTATCATAATTTCATCTGCATCAAGATGCGAAATGACACAATAGAGGTACCATCTAGAAGAATGAACTAAAGCAGAAACAGGAGTTCGAGCAGCTATAGCTGCGGGTAGCCAAGATGAAAATGGAATTTGAGCTCTTTTAGTTATAGCTGCTAATATTACTAATCCACCAATTAATATTATACTTTTATCATTTTTTATAAACTCTAAATAATAAATATAATTTCATCTACCATAATTTAATATCCAAGAAATAACAGGAGGATCCTAGAACTTGTCAAAAACGAGATTAGGGAACTGAACATGTCTATGGATGATATAACAAAGGTGCGTATTTTGGAAAGGAATCACAAAACTCGTATTGGGATTGGATTACTTCCAGAAAAGAGGAATGGTGAAATTGTGATTTTCACAGATGGATCCATAATGGATGGTGGAGCGGGAGCCGGTATCTTTTCAGAAGATCTGGAACTAGCCCGTCACATTAGCCTCTAGCCTCGGGAAGCATACTTCGGTATACCAGGCTGAGGTGATTGATTTGTTGCATGCGTTGGTTTAATTGCTTGAGAGTCAGGTGGAAAGAAGAAATATTCTAATAGCACTGGACAATCAGGCGGTGATTAGATGCATGGAACGGACAACCATCACAACATCATTGGTTCTGGAATGCATATTCAAGCTCAATAAGTGTTCATCTAAAAATCAGGTTACACTGTCTTGGGTACGAGGACAGTAGAACAGCTGATTCACAAATGGATCACAGCAGAACACCTGAGAAGGTGTTCAACCGTGGAACAATGTAGACAAGCTAAAATAGCAATACAATGACCGACTTGCTCCACTCAAAGAAAGATTCTAGGTATGAGTCGAGGAACATTGAAATGGGTGGTGGAGTTAACTACAGGTTCTGTGAGCATATAGGTATTTACCACTGTTTCTTTCATAAGTTCTAGATGAAGTGGCTGCAGGTGCGGTTTTCATTGCACCAGTTGTAAATGTAGACACAGGTTAGTCTCTGTATTTTACTGAGTTTAGCTTGTATTGACCTCTGCGTTGCTTTACACCACGCACATACTGCCGTGTACATACTGTGGATATCATTTTGGGATTAATTCCCCAATTGTTAATAGTCTTAAAAATATGAGTGTTCCACGTAAGTTTTTCATCCAGTATGATTCCTAGATATTTGACTTCTGTTGAAAATTCATATTTTTCACCGAAGAGTGTGGCATTTCTGAGTCTTTTTCGCCTTCTTCTCTTACTGAATTTAGCAATGTTGCTTTTCTTGGGATTGACTTTGAGGCTAACTTTGGCCCACCATTCAGCAATTAGGTTCAGAGCCCTGATTGTCTTGATTAATATAGCAATAGGCGATTCCATCTTCTGTTGACTGTAATAATAGTAATGTGCTAATCCCATCAACTTTGCAATTGCATGGGATTTTTTTGTGTCTTGAAACTCAGGACTGAGTATCTATTGGTTTAGAAATCCTATTACTGCGTTACCGAGTTTGACTATCTTTGACGTACAGCTGCTTAATGAATGCTTTTGACCGCCGTCAGCCGTACTGATGATTATAGTCTTAATGTTGCCCTTTTTTGTTTAAAGTTTGGAACATTTTTAACTTCTCTCTTTGTTTGGTCTATAATACTAGTGCACAGCGCATGAGAAAAGGTCTGGGAATCGTTTTAAATACCCGTATCTAATGAATTACCCATGGTTAAAGAATTTTCCCACAATGTAGAGAGATGATAAAACTCTGATGTCTAAAGTGCTAATTATGAGTTTTTTGTCCGCAAACGCCACAATCTTAAAGTGATCCTAAGAAAGAATCTTGATTATCTCTTTGACCGCTTATTCTCAGAACAGTGATGAAAGTAGGACTTCTTTATATCGATTGTTTCGGTGAATAAGATTTCAGCACATCAAAGATTCACCTGGTTTACATCATTTCCGCCATCTAATAGCTAAATCATCGTTTACCCTAAGTTTTGACTCTGTGATTGAACTGATCGCAAAATATTGGATCCTAAAATAGTCAGCGTGTATTTGTTTCGTATATTTCCGACACTTAAGGCCCATATTAAACAAAGAGCACAAATTTACCTCTGTTTCTCAGTTAAATTATGTCATGGTCATCAGAAAAGTTTGTAAAAATAATTTATATAGTGCTACCGGCCCCACCTAAACAAAATACCAAACAACTCAGACACTGATTAAACTATTGACATGCAGTTAACAGCCAATTCCAAAATTTTATCTCCAAACATCATAATGAAATTTGTTTATACAATAT
Organism: Volucella inanis; assembly: GCA_907269105.1. Taxonomy (NCBI): domain Eukaryota; kingdom Metazoa; phylum Arthropoda; class Insecta; order Diptera; family Syrphidae; genus Volucella; species Volucella inanis. The sequence goes on along the minus strand of OU026157.1, from coordinate 127,225,933 downwards.
TATGCTTACTAACTCTAATTCAAGGAAAAGAAAAGCACTAAACTCTGCTCTAAATGAATTTGAATCCATTCTGCGTTACTACAAATCTGATCGACAACTGATTGATAATGGGATCACGTCAATTATCATAATTTCCATCTAAGTAGGGTATAAGCACATTTTACGTAACATCTGATTCCATATTAAAATGATTTAAATAACGAAAAGAATATAAATGCATGAAGCAACACTATAATGGTTAGACATCGTGCCAAGAGCTCTTACATAACAAACTCGTAATAGTCGTGTAAACATTTTGCACAAATTTCCATAATGCTGATTATAAATGTTTTTACATGTGGCTTCTCGTATTGCAAACAACCACTTACATATATGTTAAGTGATTTTGTAGGAAACGTAAGGCCAATACGGAAGCTAAGACGTTGCATGAATTTGACACAGAATCGATGATTACAACAAGTGGCTTGCTATACCTTGTAAACTGACTTTAAATAAAGCCATAGCGAATAATTTCCAGGTACATATTTGAACCTAAAGTATCTTGCCGTACAAACTAGTAAGAGATCTACTGAAAACGTTCTTTAAGCTATGCTCAAATTCTTGCATGACAATAGAATATTTAAGTATCTAAGTAATTACAGCCTCCTCTCGTCTAAATATGCATTGAGAACTTCATTACATAGTCTGGTAGAATCGGCTCTGAACTGAAAATGGGTCATCATATAATATACTCACACCAAAAGTTTATTTCCACCAGCCAACAGCATGTATACAAGTACAAGAGTGTACATAATCTAATGCAAATCCCTTTCAGGACACTTAACAATACAAAATGCAAATCACAAAATGTGCATCCACTATATGTAGTGGATTCTAAGAGGTGGTAATAAAATACAACACTTTATTGTTGTAGACCCTCTGCTCCCCGTCATTAAATGCAATTACAATTTCAATGACCCCTCAAGCCCGAGGTAGAACACTACGAACTCCCTGTTATCCTTTGGGAAGCAAATGAATATGACCTATTTTCGTTTTTGAATTTGCCGGAAACTACAAAGCCGGCGCTGACTCAATGATATATGGTATACGTTCGTATGCGGGTATCTATATACTCTGTACGTAGATATAAAATCAACTGAGCAAGTATCGCCGCCACATCGTTTAGACAGCCGACACCATATATAGTATAACAAACGACGTATTGTGGTCACTAAAACAACGTCCATGTAGTCCATGCCGGGAGGGTAAAAAAGACTTAAAGAGAAGAAAAAAATGTTTGCACTATTGCTGTACATGACCAGCGCATCGTTTGTATAATACAAAACCTCTAACATGCACTTGTGTCAAGTCTGTGTACTTGTACTGAGTACAACCACCGAACCACCCAGACCCGACCGAACTATACGTTCGAAGATATTAGCATTTTGTACTGCGGATTTACCCTAAAACCTAATCCGCATCACTGCATACCGGTTTCCGGTGGTGCACTTTGACCGATAAATTACAAATTGGAAACTGTTCTAACGTCTGCCCCGAGGGTGCACTTGTGTTAAGGGTCAGATACATATTCGTACAATAGTCATACACTTGTGTGGACTTTCAGATCCTAAACAAGAAAACGATGTGAACAAATTTAATGGAGGTTTAGAGCGATTCAATTCGATTTTAAATTGAGAACCAAAATTGAAATTAATTTCGAACGAGACCAGAATGTCGACAGCCGCCAAACATTAATATCGCTCTTCTCTCCGAGTCCAATTTTGCTAAACCAATTTTCGAATCCTTCCATTTCAAACGTTAAGTGTTGTACAATGTTTAATACAATTAACGTGCAGTCTACAATTACGATCACGTTTTAGTTACCATATATTGCCAAGTAATGTTATGGCGTGCAATTAAAAATCACAATACCGATTTAATTGGACATCGTTTGCAAACTGTAAGCCGATCAATTAAAATGGAATCGAATTCGATAGTGATTTGAATTGTAACCAATTAACTAATACGAGTACTTTTCGCGGACTTAATATGATTCTATGATGGTTCTGAGTGATCCAACCATCTTGGGCATTTGTTTGTTTTTTTTTTCCATGTTTTACAGAAGATATGGTTTTTCCTATAGTCCTGGACGGTTAATAAGGAAATTATTTTGGTTTAATTGACCTGGGGTTCTATCAATTTTTACTCCTAATTCAGGAATTGTTTATTTATTCATCATTCATCAGCTGACGTGCCATTCTGCTAAGAATATTGTGTTTCAAGATGTCACAGAGGATCCCGTAGTATCAATCAGACAACGTGCCACGCAATTGGGCGTCAATCGGCGGTCTTCACAAAGAATTTTCGTGAAAAACTGTATGATGTTCTTTTACAAAGTTCAAACATTGTATCAGCCGTTAGCTGTTGACCGCCTACTCTCAAGCCATCCTGGATCTTGACCACGAGGGAGAGAACTTTTTATCTAAAATCCATTTTCATCTCTGTGGACATTTGAAAAAACAAAATTGTCGCTCCTGGAGCACCGAAAATGCGCGTATAACCCACGAAGAGTCATAACACCTGCTCAAAATTACTGCATGGTTTGCTGTTTACGCTAGAGGCATCATCGGGCCTTAATTTTTTCAAAAAGGCCGCGAGTCAAATGACTACTGTGGAGGGCGAGCGCTTTAGAGCCATGCTCAACGACTTTCTTCTTCCTCAATTGGATGAATTGGGACTGAAGAACATGTGGTTCCAACAGGATGGAGCAACAGCGCATACTGCACGAGCCACAACCGAAATTTTGAGGACTTCATTTCCGGTCCACTCAATCTCTTGTCTTAGCGATTTGCACTGGCGGGCAAGATCGAATGATTTGACGGTTCCAGACTTCGTTTTGAAGTCACGAGTCTATGTCAACAAACCTTAGACTCTTGAAGCCCTTAAAGAGAACATCCGTCAAGAATGCGAGGATCTATCGCCGGAAGTTCTGGCAAGAGTGAGGAAAAACGCCACAAATCGGGACCGAATGGTCATCAATTCTGGCGGCGGCCACTTTACCAATATTATTTTCTTGATTTAATGGAAGAAAATGTAAGACATCAAACAAACATCATCTAAAAGCAGTACCAAAGCTGTTAATTCATAAAAAAAATTACAGCCAAAGAACATAGGATGAAAACTTTTGCGACCCCTTGTAGTTATGTCTGTCATAAGTATGATGTATGAATCTAGAAAATTATTTCCAAAGAACCAAATCCATGTCAAGATAGATTCGGGATAACCTTTACGTGAGTGAAAGCCTCAACTGGTAAAAATTAGGCTGGAAAGATGCACAAAGCTTCTGCAGTGGCATGCGGATAATGGCTATGAAAATATTTTGTTTATGATAGTTTAACCAACTGTTGTGTTTCAGCACCTGTCAACATTACCAATGAAATCTAGCTGACAAAATATTAAATAAGCTTTGCCATTTCATCGTGCATCGTTTTACGCTTGCCGAACGTGAATTTCATCGTAAGGTCGGTCGTCATCATAGCACACTTAAGTAGGCAATTCGTCGAACCGTGGAATTTTGAGCTAGAGTACACTCTTTTGGATCTTAGGTCACCAACCATATAAAGATTGGTGCGAAATGAAGAAAACATAACCGCCGTAGCAGCCAGTGTCAAAGAAGAACCAGAAATTTCGATTCGGCGCCGATCAGTCAGAGAGACAACCCGGCTTATTTTGCAGTCGGATTTCTCCCAACATCCGTGTAAGAATATACTAACGCAAGCATCGAAGCCAGACGATCGTAGACAATGCTGTGAGTTCGCTAATTGAGCGCTAAAAATGTTGGCCGTCGATCGGCATTCTGTTCAAAAAATCTCCTTGTCATTATTGGAGCGAACGCAATCTATAAGTGTTCGGCCAAACATCAATGCATCCACAAAGATTGACTGTTGGTGCGGTATATGGCATGGTGGCATCATTGGACCTTATTTCTTTCGAAATTAGGAAGGAGACACCGTTCCGCCAGTGGTCTCAGTTATAGAGCGATGTTAATCGACATCGATATGTTTAAGCTGTGGTTCGTATAAGATGACATCAAATGCCATACAATCGACGTAACGTTTGAATGCGATTGACACCACTCGATTATTTTCTCTATGGTTACGTCAAATCCCTAGTCTACGCTAACAATCCAACCACTTTGGACGAGCTTGAGGGTAACATTCGACACGCTATTGCCGGAATAACACTGCACATATTGGACCGAGTCATCAAAAATTGGACTGACCGCTTGAAGCACTGCCAGCGAGGCCAAGGCGGCCATTTAAATGATGTTCTATTCCACACACAATGGCATGAAAGTAGCTTCAAAGTAAAGACAGAATCAATTTTATATCTCACACTGTTGTTGTTTTATTTAAATTTTTTCCCTATCGTTCTTATCTGGTCAAAGGTTGATAAAGTGATCGATATGTTGAGTAGTTAGTTGCTGATGAGGAGTCGAAATAAATTTTTAATTGTTTAAGATATGTTAACGTCTGTAGTTAATGCATTTCGATAGCATTCTAGCATTTTGTGATACTATATTATCGAAAAAGGATAACATTTCGTGCATTTTTGTTATTTCATCGATCATTAAATATGCTGGTCGGCAAACACATACAAGTACAAATACAGGTTTTTTTTTCCAAAGGATGTGTTATTTTGATACTGACAGCTCTCTCCCGCTCGAAATCCCGACTGTCAGTCAATATGATACCTCTACAGAACGAAATGAATCACCTTACGCTTGAGCAACGTTGGGAAATATTGCAAACTTTGCCCAAACAGTTCGTTTTATGAAAATAAATTTTAGCCGAAATGAAACACACTGTACTCAAGTTTGTGCAAAAATTTCGTGAGACTGGCTTTCTCGCAGAAAACACTCACGGATACGTACGACGAATTTGACCGAAAAATTAATTTTTCTCACGAGTCGCGTTTTCATGTCGACGGCCATGATATTACCGCATCTAGGATTTGGAAAACCCCAACGTGATTGTCGAGAAGCGAATTCATCCACAGACAGTGACAGTTTGAAGAGGATTTTGGAGTGGATTGGCCCATTTAGGAGGAAGGAAAATTCAGCTTCGGTCATAAAGCCATAATATACCGCAAATAATTAATTTTTTATTATTTTTTCTTATAAATTTGGTTCAATTGATTTCAAAATTTCGTATTTATTCCCCCTTGATTATAGCATTTGATGATTCTCTCGAATATATGTACGATAAGACACAAAATCGTCAGATATTCGTGACAGGCTGCTGGTTCTTCCTTTTATTTATCGTATATGGTATACTCGTACATACATGCAAAATTAATCCATTTTCCACAGATTCCTGGAATTGAAAAACCTTCTAAGTAACACCATAGTAAGGTTATCGGTCGCATTCTCTCCTCTGTTTGCTTTTCTCTGCAAAGGCCAAAAGTTAAAAACAAAAAATGGCCCCAATTTAACGACAAAAGAGGTTTAATATACACTAATCGGCAAAGGTACTAGATGGGATAAAAAATAACCTCCTTGAGAATGAAAAAAATTTATTTTTTAAATGTGTTCTTATTTTAGTTTGATACATACAATTTTCCAACTTCTTAATTCCGGCGTTCAATCGCACAGTAATACTCGCTGTTGATGGTTTTTCCTTTTTCGAGGTAGTCCACGAAGAGTATGCCATGACAATCCCAGAGAACCGACACCATCGAGCCTCTCTTGGCCGCTTCGGAGCACTCGTACCGGTTTCAGTCCATTGTCGGGCACTCATTCTGTTCACTGGTGTTTAACAGTTACCAATCGACGCCAAAAGTCCGCCCGATTCCGCATCAGCAAGTCCGAATACTTTTTCGAAGTGCTCTCGCGTTCGTGTTTTTGGTCAGGAGTGAGTACGCGCGGCACCCAGCAGCAAGATAACTTTTTCACATGCAGAATATTGCCCGAAATATGGCGTGTGCGCTCAGTACTAATCTTTGTAGTATCTGCTAGCTCGTGCACGTTCACTTTCCGGTCAGCCAACACCAGCAGCCCCATAATATTTATCCAACTTTTCTTTTGTTTCTTTAGCCGTTTTGCCTCCCAAAAAATAATGTTTTATGAGAGAACGCAAATCGTTTTCGTCCATACTCAACATGATGCCAACCACGTCAACAACAATCAGCTGTCAGAACAAAACTAAAGATAGTATTGCACTGAAATTTTTTTGCAGTAGCAGTACATTTTGGCGTCCAAGGAGGTTACTTTTCACTCCACCTAGTATTTTGACGAAATAAAAATCGTGCACTTAAATGTTTAACTTTTAAACAGCTTTGTAAAGAATTCTTCTTTATTTTTCGTGTTTATATGTAACTAATACAAACTTAAAAATAAGCAACCAAATATATTTTAATAGAAAAGTAAAAGGATAAAAATTAATTAGTAATTACATGTGTTGGCATAAGTATTTTGACAAGAATGTAATACTAAAACAACAATTTTTAAACTTAACAAAAGGTAAAAAATAAAGAAGATGTTAGTGAAATGTATATCCTCCTTTGGCATCAACAACTTTTTGAAGGAGTCTGGGTACTGAATCCACTAAATTTTTAAGAATCTCTGGGGATATCTCTGCCCAAAGAGAAGTGACCTTAGAAATTGTCCCCTCTCTGGTTTTATTTAACGAGAATAGACGTTTTCTATAATATTTTAATCTTCACTTTGAGGTAGCCAGTCCAAAGTTTCAACACAAACATCAACAAAATTTGGTTATCATCCGGGCTTTGTGGCAGGGGGCATAACGCTATTGCAGGATTAATGATTCCCCAATAAGCTTAATTGCAGAAGTAAAGGCATTTTCATTTAGGGTGATCAAATATTGATGTTGGTTCATCGAGCCGGTGACAGGAACCAAGTCACCCAGCCGAATATACGCAACACATCTCCAGAACATAACAGAGCCTTCACCATGGCTCACTTTTTGGCAAACGGGTCGTTTCTTTTGCCTTACTACCTTTGGCAATCTTACAAAAAATTTGTTTTTTTGATGAGTTATACTCAAAGGAAGCTTTCATCTGTCCATAAAACGTTTCTCCAGAACTCCTTTGGCTTATGCAGATGTTCTTTTGCAAAGGCCAGTCTTTTAAGCTTGTGTGCCTTAGATATATACGACACGTCCTTAGCTTTCCTTTAAACGTCGTTGGACAGTGCGCTCACTGATTGGGTTCTTGGCCGTTAAGTTCCATTGATCTGCAGCAGATTGAGGCTTCAGAAAAATATTATTTTGAATTCCCGTAAAAGCACTCGGTCTTGAGTGGGCGTTGTCTTGCGCTTAGCCCTGATCTCGCTAAGTTACTGATGTCGCTATGCTTTTTAGACTTATTAATTCGATAGTGCACAGTTAGACGCGACGCACTAAACTCTTTTGCAATGTCTTTTACTGACGTTCCAGAGTTAAACTTTGCTACCATTGAAGATCTGGTAACCAAATTTAACTCCGCCGTTTTACCCATGGTTTATAACACCTTTTAATCAATTTTTATTTTTTTTTATCAACGTGTTCGGCTCTAGCGTGCTCCAAAGTGCAAGCGTATTTACACAAAGCTTCCGTCAAAATACTTATGCCACGCAAAAATTTTTTGTCTCCATGCATTCTTATCAGCAGAAAGAGAATGCAAAAGGTAGACAATGTAAAATTTGGCATGCATAGAGCTAAAAATAGATTCTTTATTTAGCGCATCATTTTTGCACCGTTATTTAATGGTACTAAGCTAACCTAGCTTCAATAGTGAGAAAGAGGTTTCGTCAAAATACTTATGCCGACTAGTGTATTGGGTCTATAACTTATTCGTTCGGTTTGCTAAGAGATGGCGTAACTTGTATTATTCCATTGTTATTATTCCATTGAAACAAGCGTTGGAAAGCTACTGTCATTGTACGTCATTTCAGTATATGTCATTCATTTGAAGCGTAAACAGCAATACTTTTTTTTCACTCAAATATGTCGAACTTTGTGCCTGAAAAAGTGTTTTTGCGGGGAGTTCTTCTTCATTACTTTAATATGAAGAAAACTGCTGCCGAAAGTCATCGTAATTTGGTGGAAGTTTTGCACGATTTAACAGTGGTGATTTTTGCTTGGAAGACGATGAACGTCCTCGGCAGCCAAAAAAGTTTGAAGATGAAGAACTGGAAGCATTACTCTATGAAAATTGTTGCCAAACACAAGAAGAGCTCGCAGAATCTTTGGCTGTCACTCAAGCAGCCACTTCAAAACGTTTAAAAGCAGCTGGATATATTCAAAAACAAGGAAATTGGGTTCCACATAAACTTAAGCCGAGAGACGTCGAAAGGCGGTTTTACATGTTCGAAATGCTGCTGGAATGCCACAAAAGGAAGTCATTTTTGCATCGGATTGCTACTGGTGGTGAAAAATGGATCCATTACGACAACTCCAAGCGCAAAAAATCATATGTGAAACCCGCCCAACCAGCCAAATCAACGGCAAAGCCGAATATCTATGGTACGAAGGTGATGCTCTGTATTTAGTGGGATCAGATGGGTGTGCTGTATTATGAGCTGCTAAAACCGGGTGAAACCATCAATGGACAACGCAATTAATCCGTTTGAAGAGAGCAGTAGCCGAAAATGATGAGTTACTACATTGAGCCAATCTTCCAATCTCTAGTTCAAGTTTGTTTTTTTTTTTTTTTTCTGTAAAGGGACTTACACTCTATATTAGCTTAAAGATACACATTTTTCACTGCAACATAATTTTTTACATTCCTTGTCAAACCCAGATTCCCTTAATTCGTTATCAAGAGTCCTCCTGCGACTGTTAGTTAGGTTCAAATCTTTAATTATTTATTCGATTATACCGAAGTCAACTGCCTGCTGTTCTTGTAGTTGCTCATCTAGTTTTCTTCTATACAAAACGCTTTAAGAGTGACCCCATGTTACCTTAGGGAGGGTAAACATTCCTCTGAGATCCATATCAGGTGACACCAATTGGGAAGTGATCAGAGTATGGAACTAACTTTACTTCCAAATCTGTTATGAAATCGTTTCACTCTACTCCTATAGGGCTGTATTCAATGACGGATGTCTCTTACTTTCCCATAAACGTGAATTTACCACATTTTGACACAATGAAATCGGCAAATGGTTTTATGACCGAAGGTTTCCTGTTGGCATAATGACTCCAGACTGCGGAAAAAGATTGTAGCCCGCTGCTACGGTATAGGATCTACCTCTATCCTTTTTATTGCAGGTTGCTCTCTTGTTCAAGGAAAACAAGAAATTGAATTTTAGCTACCGACAAAATGTTAAACAATTTTTAGAAAGTGTGCTACACCTACACATTTTCTACAAAAAGTGGAGAGTGTAAGATTAGCAGTTTGTCCTACCAGAGTGTGCTATACATTGATTTGATTTATCTTAAAACATTTAAAAAGGTGAAGGCTTAAGCACTGTCTTCTTCAAATCTGGCTATGCATAGGTTGAACCACGAATAATTCTTTTCGACTAACCTTATAAACCAGCACTCGTTTTTCTTGTTTTCAGCACCCAGTATCCTACCTTTTAACCGGGTTTCTATATCACGAAATTGTACTATCCCAAAATTTTTGATTTGTCTATGAAGTGAAGACCAAGGGATGGTATATTGCAATGATACTCGTACATCAAAGGGCAACATAAGTGGTGCAATAGCATACATATTAACGCAATGCATGAGAAGGATATTTCAATGCTAACACTGGGTAACGAAGGAAGAGTAACACACAGCCCTTAACCTAACCATTTTGAAGTTCTTTGCAAATAGTTGAAAACTGGAAATATTAGTCAACATTATCACAGTAACGTCGATGTCGGAGATTTTTTTCTCTGAATTAAATTGCAAAGACACTTGAGACAAAACTTATTCGACTCTATAAAACATTTACTGGTGTTCGCCGGATCCTTAAAAAAATGGCACTCTGCCATATACGTATCTTTGTGTATTATTTTCATCTCTAAGCCCCTGTTTGAAAATTAATAAATATTTTCAATTAAATCTAAGATAAAAGAAAATAATGAAGACAACATCGACTCCGTACTACGCCTCTTGTGTGACAGTGAACACGACGAAATTATTTTTAAATACCCTGACACCACAACATCCATTCAGCATTTATCCATTTTCCATCTGACATGTGACATTGATTTGTAAATTGCCCACGACTCTTAAACAATGAATCAGCTAGACCCTCTCACAAAAAAAAAAAAAAAAACCAAATAAACCAAAACGACAAACTGAAAACAACACACGACAGAAAACAACGCCAGAAAATGCATCGTCACTTCAACCCAAAAAAAAAAAAAAAAACAAAACAAAATCTCAATGAGGCAGAATAAGCTCCACGCTCCATAATGGTCCAGCTCCAGACCCAAAGCACACTAACAAGTCCGCCGTATTTTGTTTAGACTACAACGCAGCAACAACATTTCTACCTCTTGGGCATGCACATGTACGTATTCGTACCAAAAGCGTTCAGTGAAACGAAATCGTAGAAACGCGCAGTTCGTGATTTCTTTTGGATTCGATCCTTCCTATTTGTTTATTTTGGGCGATACTTGTGATTGTTTTGTTATTACAGAGTGTCGACGTTTTATGACCAAGCATAAAAAGTTTTAGAGTACCCTGTGGGAATATAAGGCAACAAAAATAGTTTAAGAGCATTAATAAGATGAATTCTACTAATCGTTACGACTGTATGTTGGGTTTCGTGTATATCGATTCGTTAAATAAAATAATAACTATAACTGTCATCCACTTTATATATATGTACATTTGTATGAGTACATCTACAAATTCAAACAAAAGGGCTTAATACAAATGTAAAGGAATCAGTAGATACATCCATATGTAGATGGACATAATGCCTGACTGCATTATGGCCAATCGCCTCGGAAGTTTTAAATCCAAATAAACAATATCGGCCCACAGCATGAGTAATAAATACAAATGTGGCAAAAGATAAAAGAAACTCCGGAAACCCTCTACCACCACCACGCATAAACCATATATCTGCGAGTATTTTGTTTTCGATAATAACAATTCATTCAGCAATACGCACATTGACTATGTATAGTCGGCAGTCAACCGAGAAATGTACCACATGCAATTCTCTCGTTCGGAATTAAGCGCTTGGTAGCACATTATGAAACCATTTGTACACTACCGTCAAGTTCGTGAGAAATAGATACAAACGAATTTGTCGGACTTGAACGTTTTTAAGGACGGGCGGTTTCAAACTGTGCACCCTATTAGATTGGGGGGAATAACTTCTGAAATTCTGAAACATCCACATGCCATCTCCAAAGGAACTGATTTGATTTGTTGTCAGATTTTTTTTGAAGATGCCACTCTGATGAAATACTACTTAAAATAACAGTTTTCCTTACCAGCTATTGAATCAAAAAAATCGCCAGAATATTTGATAACACTGGATGAAAACAAACCGTCACGAAAAATGAAACACCGAAATAACATAGAAGTGATAAAAATGTGCAAAAGTTATGACAATGATAATGACAATCCAGTGGACAAATTAAATAAATTGACTATCCCAGGCAGAAGCCGCAAAATTTCTGGGGACTCCAAACATTATGGATCCGATCGCCGGATCCACTTTATATAAACTATTCAGAATATTGAGCTGGGAAGCGAAATAACCAAACGCGATACGAAAAGTGCAGACTTCGACGGATCCTTGATTAAACCAAATGGAAATAAAAATTACCAATAGACCCAGTGCAGGATACAGTTCAAGACAGTCTTTTAGAATCGACAGCGAAAAAAAAATGCCGAGAAATCTTAATAAGACAAAAAGTTTTTTTTAGCTTAAATATGTACAGAGATGCTATGAATTAAATAAATGAGTAAACCAAAAAATCTTTTGGACTAAAAGCTACATTTTTTCTATCCCTCAAAAGAATGAGGAAGAAGATAACTCCCATACCAACAATGCCCGGATGAAAACGGTCACAGAAACCGCAAATAGAACTTCTTAGCGATATTATACATAAACAATGTTAAATTAGAGCGAACATTCGACTTACTTACTTATCAGGCTGGCAACCGTAAAGAGGGTCAAGGCCTGAACAAGTGTACCTTCCTTCCATTACGATCTCGAGCGTGCTGGTTTTAGTTTGAAAGATCTAGCTGCCTTATATCTGCGATTATTTGATCTTTAAACCGGAGGTTCGGTCTTCCTTTTCTTCTCGAACCTGGTGACTTATCGTACATTAGCTCGATGAGACCGAGCCAATAAATTCGACGGACTTTTGCCTTCAGTGATAATTCCACATTTTGTGCAGCTCATAAAGTTCGCGGTTGCGTCTACTTCTCCATACGCCTTCCTCACAGACAGGACAAAATATTCAACAAAGGAATTTTCTTTAAAATGAGCCTAAAACTTGTTCCACTGTCTTATTTATCGTCCAACCTTCGGCTTTGGCTACCTTAAAGTTGTAGCTGTCGAAGGTGACAGTCGACAGCATAGTATATATTTTGTTTTTTGTTTTTTGCTCATTCACTTAAGATCAACTCGTTTAGCCTCTTCTTTAATTGCCGTAAATGCTTCAATTATGTTGCGTTAGGAACATGTGATTATCATCATCCGCGTATCCCAGAAGCTAGACGGAGTTGAAGAAAATAGCCCCTTCCGTGTTGACTTTTGCCCGTCAAACTATCTGCTCAAGTACAAAATTAAAGAAGTCACACGTATCCTTTCCGAAATCCGGAATAATTCGCAGGTTCTACTTCTACACTGCATGGCGCATCGCGAGTTTTTCCGGGACGCTGAACTCGGCCATCGCATTATATAGCTCTATGCGATGGATGTTGTCATATGAGGCTTTGAAGTTGATAAAGAAATGGTGTGCGTCGACTTGAAACTCGTTGATATTTTCCAAGATTTGTCTTAATGTGAAAATTTGGTCTGATGTCGAATTGCCGTTGCGGAAGCCGCAGAGTATTGGATGCTTTGTGCCGTGCAGTATGGTTTCAGGCGTTCTAGCTCGATAGGATCTTATAGGCGACGTTAAGCAGGGATTTGGCCTTCTTGAAGATGGGACAGATAGAGCTGATATTCCAGTCGTCGGACGTACTTTTGTCATCCCATGGTTCCATGATCCGATGCATGCTCCTTGTCAAAACATTGCCTCCGTCTTTGAAATTCACGGATGGCAAGCCAGCGGATTTGTTGTTATTCAGCTTTTGTATAGCTGTGTCGACTTTTTCTAAGCTGGGCGAAAGAACTAATTCTTCTACTGGAGATGAGTCCTATCTTGCGCTATCATTCTCTTTTGGTCATGTCTATTAAGCAACTGTTGCTTACATACTCGTCCATCCACACTTCCCTGTTGGTTTGTGACGAGATCACCTTCGCAATTTCGAAGTGATTGGAGAACCGTTTTAAATCCATTGGCTAGGTTTTTGGCCTTTGGGCTAGGAGAGTCTAAAGGGTCTTCTTTTTTTCTCCCTGCTTTTGGACCTTTACTCACCCAACGCTGCTCGGGTGATGCGTTGCAGCGTTTCCCTGTATGCCACTTCTGTTGCCTTTTTTTTGCACACATTCATCATCATACCACTGATTTTTTTCTGAGGCAGTGTTTTCACCCACCTCCTTGATAGAAGTGCAGCAATATGACCACATGTTCTTGACGTCTGTATATTGTAGAGTTTTACGTCCAGGCACTCTCTGTAGTCTCTGGCAATTTGCGGTGTGCGTAGACGTTAAATGTTGAACCTCCTTTTGGAATGTTGTTTCAGCTTTCTTTCATTTGACAGTCGAGCTCTGAATCGGGCTGCTACCAGGTCATGGTCAGAGTCGACGTAACATCCAGGATATTTGACGAGAGACGTCCGTCAATAAGCACGTGGTCGATTTGATTGGTGGTTCGACCATCCGGAGTTAGTTAGGTTGCTTTGTAGATTCTTTTGTAAGGGAACCTCGTGCTTCATATCATTGTATTACTAGCTGTCGCAAAGTCTGCAAGTCGGAAGCCGTTATCTATTTTCGTGTCATGGAGGCTATATTTTCTGACCGCTTCGCCAAAGATGTTCTCCTTATCAATTTTGGCACTGAAGTCCCCGAGTACAATTTTAACATCGTACTTCGGACAGGATCGGTAGGCTCCGTCTACAAGGTCAAAACAATTTTTGTGGTCGTTATAAGAAAATAGCTTGCACTTGGTTGCATTGCGCTCAGTATTCTGAGTACCAAGTAGCACATCTGCTTTCGCCTAAATTGCCAAAGGACAACCTGAAAACTTTTAAAAAAAGGAGTTCAGAGGATGGAAATGTTTGATCTTCATTTACCAACTCAATCAAGCGTTTGGGGTGTGGGGCAGTTCTCTCTAAATAATCCCCATTGGCTTCCCTGTAGGATATGTCAAGTGTATTTGTCAACTGGTTTTCGTCCAAGTACATACCTTTTTGGACGATGTAGACGATGTTTTTGCACTGAAACTCTTTGCCTTTAGGCACAGTTCTTTTAGCTCTGTTTTGTACAGACTCGCATAGATATCTCCCATCAGTCAACGGGACCTTGTGGGCCAAGTACCTTTTTCGGTGGGACACGCTTTACCGAATCCGAAGTCATATGTAAGGCATGCTGATATATGTAATTCAATTTGATGAAGGATAAAAGCTAATTTAACACCTCCGTCATTCATAGGAATATGTCATTGTCGATATTAGTGGGATTGTTTAAGGTTTTAACCACAGCTATAGTGGCTGACGATCCCACAGTGGATAAAAGATTTTCATAAATTTGTGTTCACTTAACCATGGACTTCTTATATGGTAGAAAAAACGGATCACCTTAAGCATACTAGGAATTAATTGGTTTCCTTCAATTTCAGTTTTCTTCATTTTCGCTTTCAAATTAGTGAAGTTTCCACGTCTTCGACTGTAACTGCACTCATTATACATAGTTTTGTTGGCTTTTCCTAGCAAGCACAAGTATACGCAAGTTAAACTCAGAACACTTTGTTGGTTCTGACAAAAATACAATAAATTACTTGATGGGGAAATAAATAAAATGTAAGCACCAGAAGTGGTGATTAGTCATGGGACATGGTATTCAACTCTCTGATGGATCATTGAGATAAATTTTGACTGTGAGTGCCTAACTATGAGTATCACAAAAATCGTTCCTTACCTACGTTGTTATATAAAAATACTTACGAAGTCTGTTTATAAATACAGGAGTGCATCAGGAGGTCATAGACCGTCGAAAGTTAATAATTTAAAGGAACTCGGACCAGGTATTTTGTTATATTTAGTCCCGCCTGACTGACTGAGTTAACACTGTATGCACCTTTCTATGTCCTAATTTATTCCGAAAAAAAGTAACTTCCATTCAAATAGGACAAAAGGCAGTCAAATTAATTCCCTGCCACGCCGTTCACTACGAATAGTTAGGACCAACAAATTTTCTGTTAAAATTCGATCACACTTATTTTTTCGAAGGTGTCACCCTCTAAATAACCCTCTAAATGGCTTTCCTTCACCAACCATCGCAAAGCGCCTTCAATCCGATTTGATATCGTAATCATCAACTATCCATTAAGTATTAGACAGATGTCCAGCTGCCGACCAACGCACCGCAATCGAATTTCGTTTGACCATTAAGGTACTTGAAGGATGAAGGGCGAATAACTACGGTTACCATATGACCTAGTGAACTCTTACGTTGTACCCTCTAGGACTAGAGAAATACCAATCCTAACAGATGTTACACACACAAGGAACAACGACTTTCACATCCGCTCTTCTCATTAACGTAGGAATCAGTAGATAAATATGTACGAGTATATTCTACATAATATAGGAAAAAGTTTTACTTATACAATGGCATCACTATGTGTGTGGTATGTGATGACTTTATTATCATTGACGGAACAAGGATTCCTTGCTCGAATTGCCCCCCGCATTTTACTTTCAGTTCGTAGGAATAATAATTGCACATACAAAGGATAATTCAAATGTTTTCCATTGCAAAAGGAAATGCATACATACTCGTACTTGTATCCGTAATAGCATTTGTCGTTGGCATTTCGCTACAAAGACCGTTTAACAATAGGGAAGCCCTCCATTACGATTTTCAACAAAAGGATATAATTTCACTGAAAAGTTGAAAATAAAACGAAAGCAATTGAAAGTACTTTGCGGAGAAGAGGTGGCGGGTTTTTATCTATCTTACCATTCGCATTTGAGCTCCTTGAACTTTATGGTATTTTCACGATGATGGCATGTACGACTCTGTCAGTAGATGGGTATCTACGTTGTTTGTAAACTTTGAAAAAAAAACTTGAATAAGATGATGTCGAGGGTTCTTAAACATTTCTTATAGAGAAGATGGTGATACGTATAGGTATGCATGTACAGATATTAAACCAACATCAGCTGCATTTTTTCGTATCTAATAGAGAACCTTGCTTTACTTGAAATTTTTTTTATTGGAAATCTATCATATTTTCTAATATTACCAGACAAAATTTAATATCCTTTGATGCGCATCTTGTTATTAAACGCAAGATCTCTTGGAAAAGCACGAGAAGGGAAACAATAAAAAAGAATGTCAAAAAATAGAGCACAGAACGGGTAGAAAAAGTTTGTAAAAGGTAAAAAGCCAGCTAGAAAACTTAAATATTTCAAAGCCAATTACCTTGTGAGGAAGAAACAAATACGGAGAGTGTAAATTATATTATTTCAGTTGAATAAAGGGAAATTGGCAAGTAAATATGGTATGTCAGGAGGACAATCAGCAAGATATTTAGCCCCAAAATGAACAGCAATTCCAGTTGATGTAGTTAACGAGTTTCATGCGCTGCCTTATTCCATTCAATTAATTAAATCCCTGTGTCCTCGTACTAAAATCGTTATTACGGGGGATTTCAATGTACGCAATTCTGGGTGACTTCGATATTCTGGACAGACAACACCCGAAGGACGCTCCTGAAAACAACTTGATCCAGCCATACCGTCAACATTATGGCATTGTTTTTACGAGTAAGCTCTCACTCTGATATGTATAAGGTTGATGTGCTATCCCCTCTAGGCTTGTCGACCCACTGTATCATATTAACAAATTAAACGTATACTGTCTGTGGTCAGTTAGAGAAAAGATTCCTAAAAGAACTGCATGGTAATACGAGAAATCCAATTGTAGCAGGCTATTTCTTCGATAACGACGTGGAAGCTGCTGCTGATATCGGAGGAAGACTATCAAATTAGAAGAAAAGGCGTGGTACGGCTCGGGCTGTCAGAGTTAAAAGGAAAGCTTTCTCGATTTTTCAAGGCCAACAGGACAGATGAAAACCGAAAAAGGTTCAAACAAGCCAAGAATGACTCAACGTCTTTCTCAAGTGTCTGAAATTTCAATACGACAAGAAACTGAGGCAAAATATAGTAAAAATGTTTGGTCGTTCTCTTCTTCTGAAGAGTTGTTCTTCCATGCTGGCAAAATCACTTTTGCAGATGCAAAACAGCAGTCTTCTCTCTACTTCAACAGGTTCACTAGTGATTTGATGGCATGTGTCGCCGAGAATTGGACATCAATCTGGCGAAAGCAAGCCAGAGTTTAGACTCAAGCTCTTTTGTCGAAAATGTGTGCTATTGAAATCGACAACTGTCTTCTTGGATTGAACGGAAATGATCTTTCGAAATATTAAATTCAAGTTGTCTTGGACAGTTTCAAGTCTGATACTTACTAAATAAATATTGATGCGCCCTAGGGTACTGTTCTGTCTCCGGTACTCTTTTAAATCTTCATTAATGAACTCTTGTCTGCTAGATATTGTATATAATTTCTAAACCAATATATTCCTTTGCTGACGACAGTACTCTCTGGTTTTCATATTAGTTCCCGGACTCACGTCTCTGGTTTCGGCTGTAGTATGCTAGGCAGAGTTTGCTAGGATCATTGAATTCCGATATAAACCGAATAACCAATTGGGGAACCCCAACTGCTTCTATCTGCTGTGAAATTTAAACACCCGGCCGTTACCCAGTATATGCGTCAATTATAACCTACGTTGGAATGACCACATATTTGATGTCGCCAAAAATGCTGCGAAATGTCTTAGTTTCCTCAAGCGATGTAAGTAATATTTCACCCCTTTTAATCTGGCCGCAATTTATAAGGCGTTCATCCGCCAAAAATTTGAGCGCAATGCCCACTTCTGGTCAAGTGCACCTATAACATCTCTGGACCTGCTGGATAGGCTATAAAACTCATAGGTGATGCTAAAAACACTCAAACATTGGACACCAACGAGCACCGACAGTAACGTGGTGTTCGTGGCTCACTCTGTTCTATCGCTATTTCCACGACCAGTGCTGCATAAAATCGCTAGTAGCATTCTGCCCCTTCAAATTTTTAACTATAACACCCGTCTCGCAATGAATGCTCATCAGTATACCCTCAAGCACACTTAAGCACTCTGAAATATCGTGATTCGTTACTGAACCTTTAAACTCGTTTATGGAATGCCCTGCCAAGCTCTTTATTTCCTAGTCATTATAATTTCCCAACATTTAAGACCAACATACATCTGCAATACTTTTTTTTCTCCCTAACGCTGTGTGCAAGCATTTTAAGCGTACAATCAATAATATAATATAACAACGAGAATCAGTCATATTATGAGCACAGAGTTAGTGGATTTCAAAAAAACATTCCGACTGTGTAGTGTTCTGCCAAAATGCGATGCAGATCTTTGCTAGTAAAAATATTTTCCTGCTTTTTTGGCGGCAAATTTGCTTTTTTGTAGTTTTTTTTTGGCGTCTTCTGCTGACAGATAAATATTCAGAAGTGATCTGAACTGACAACTATTTACTAAATTGACTTAAACTACACGTTTAAGGTTTCTGCTCAAGATATTGCTGCTTTTCATTCTTGTTAACATCGATCAAAGAGTTGTGCTAATTTCACGAAGCTTCATGGTATTCATGACTGCTCGTTGATCATTGAACCAGAGTTCCGATCTTCTTTTGTGTTGCAAGCTGGTGGACTGGGATTCAAAAACCTTCTTTGTTGGAACGTCGAACTTAAGAACCAAATGTATGATAGAAAATCTTAATATTCACACACCACGATACACATGTCGACAAGAATACAATGCAAAATCATGATCAACAAGCTAATTTTCATCTTCACAGGCATCTCTAAGACAACGGAAGGCCTTGGCGTAAGGTCCTTTCCTTACGACATTTGCATACATAAAATCTTTAGCCATTTCTAAATCCAAAGGGTCAGCTATCCATTAGACCGGATATTGCAATATGTATAGCCATTCACGCAGGAAGCAGTTGCCCAACTTTGGGAGGGGTTTAAGGCTAAGCAGCTCAAGATCACACTTTGTTAAGTTCTGGAACACAAAGTCGTTTCAAACAACTACATCGCTGATTAGTTGCCAAAACTTGGGCCACTTGGAACATATGGTTGACATCAGTCAGAAATGTCCAACGCTTAATAAAAAACACATTTTCAAACGCTCTTTAAGCTCAGTTATAGGCAGATCAAAAGATCTAATCAACCTGAAAAGAAGAGAAATTTCCAACCCCACAAACATAATCACGAAACACTGTGCCGCAAGACACGCGCAGCTTTTTAGTATTCCTTACGACGGTTTCTTCAGAAATTGCAGGGATTTCCTGTTTTATTTGGTTTTGTTAGCACAGCTCATGTCCACACTTACGCCAGGGTCGGCCTGAAATAGTTTCGAAAGGGGTTTCCGAACTGTACAACACACCCCGCCGTTGTATAACGCATGGGCTGAAAAGTCAGTGCCGTTTTATAGTAAAACACAAAATTTTTGCAAAATTCAACTTTATTTACCAAAATAGTTGCCTTCGAGGGCGATACACTGATTTAAACGATTTTTCAATCTTTCGATACCAGTTTTGTAGTTCGATTTCGGTTTAGCCTCAAAATAGGCCTCTGTTTCGGCGATTACTTCTTCATTAGTCTTAAATCTCTTTCCGGCGAGCATTCTTTTGAGGTCTGCGAACAGGAAATAGTCACTGGGGGCCAAATCTGGAGAATACGGTGGGTGGGGAAGCAATTCGTAGCCGAATTCATTCAATTTTGCCATCGTTTTCATTGACTTGTGACACGGTGAATTGTCTTGATGAAACAGCACATTTTTATCTGCGATTTCGTCCTTCAAACGCTCCAAACAACGCAATGTCATAGTCGCTGTTGATAGTCTGCCCCTTTTGGAGATAGTCGATGAAAATTATTCCATGTGTATCCCAAAATACGGATGCCATAACCTTGCCAGCCGACTGTTGAGTTTTTAGTCGTTTTGGACGAGGTTCTTCGCCTGCTCGCCACTCAGCTGACTGCCGACTTGACTCTGGTGTGAGATGATGGAGCCAAGTTTCATCCGTTTCATCCGTTGTCGGCTTAATTGCGGTTGAACAGCTTAAAACACTCCTCTGAATCATCAACACGTTGTTGTTTTTGGTCGACTGTGAGCAAACGCGGCACCCACTTTGAACAGAGTTTTCGCATGTCCAAATATTCGTGTATGATATATCCAACACGCTCTTTTGATATCTTCAGAGCCTCAGCTATCTCGATCAACTTAACTTTACGGTCATTCATAAGCATTTTGTGAACTTTTTTGATGTTTTCATCTGAAACAGCCTCTTTTGGACGTTCACTGCGTGCATCATCTTCGGTGCTTGTATGACCACTTTTAAATTTTTCAATCCACTTGCGAATGGTTCGTTCGGCTGGTGCAGAGTCCGAGTGACACTTATCAAGCCATTTCTTTGCATCGGCTGCATTTTTTCCTGTCAAAAAGGAATGATAAATCAACACACGAAATTGCTTTTGGTTTTGTCGACTAATTATTTATGAATTAAGTACGACTAAGATCACTGTTTATCTGTGTTCATATGGGACAATATACTGTATCCTATATTATGCCCTTGACTCATGAAGTCTTCTTGTTGGATTTAAGGGTCATGAGTTGCGCCCAAAAAATTATCCAAGTCCACATTTGCACCGTGGATAGTGTTGTACGTTCGGTATATTACAGACTCTTCCTCCCTCTATCAGCAGATATTCTTGTGGAGTAACCGTATGCTTATCACGGTGGTTCATGCACACATTCGTGCAGTCTACTTTTCCAGCTTAGTCTGCCAAGAAGGTTTTCCTTCGAGTTTACCTAATGTCGTAAAGTCCTTCTTGGTAGGTTTTCGGCTTTGTCGGTTAGGGTGTGTGATGCACAGTTAAGTCCAAATACTTTTGCTCATGATTAAGCAACTCGTTTGTAAATTAAATTGAAGACATTAATAATAATCTCTATTTTTCTTCTTTTTCAGCTATAGCTAACCCAGCACCACAGGCAGCTGACTCGTTCGATTCCCTCGATGGTATTCAAAACGATGATGATTACGAATACTCCGACGATGAGAGTGTACCAAATAGTCACACTAGGTCAACAACGGCTGGTCCAACGTCTGGCATAGTTCCATTCTTCAAAGAAACTGACATTAACGTGTCAACAATTGTTGGCAAGAATGTCACATTGGCCTGTGCAGCTCAAAATGTATCAGGTAAGGAGATGGTACTTGTCCCCACTTAACTTAAATCTACTTTATGTCCTTTTTTTAAATACTAGATAGTAATGTCATCATGTGGTACAAGTATAGCGACCTTTTGACAACTGGCAAGGAAGTCTTGAAACCCGAGTACGGCATAGATCGTAAGAATTTCGCTTTGATTATCATAAATGCAACCGAAGCCAACCAGGGAGATTACTACTGCGAAGTTCAGCCACAAAAGATACGCCAGCATATTACATTAGTTGTCAGCGATCAAGCTCTTGAAGCTATCATTCCAGAAAGCTCAAAATCATCGCAAGAATCGGTTTATTTCAAATCGACATGCTCGTTGTTAATGTCTGTGATTGGTATTTTCTTATTCTTGAGGATATAAGATGTGCATATGTACATATGTAAAGTAGTGGTTAGAAATTGTTAATTGTATTTTTAATTTTTAATATTTCGGAATAAATCTAATTTTAATTTATTTAATTTTGTATTTTTTTTTTACGAGTATTTGTGTATACTTTTTAGCCATCCTTATCCGTTTTGTCGCATGTGTATGTGATATACGTAGCTCACTTTGACCCCCAGAATACTTATGGCTGGGTAGAAATCTTCTAGAATATATGTATACTGCTTTGGTAAGCCTTACCGAGTTGTGTGATTAATGCAAAAAGTTCGAACAGTGGTAGGTCGAAGGGAGAAAATTTCAACTTACTATCCTCAAACGAAGAATCCTCCCAAAATTATAACAGGCCTTTTGCCGCTTCAAAAAAGGGCAACATATTTGGTGAAAGCCTTAGGTATACTAGTATGAGCTTCAAATAAAAAAAAACCTTCAACCTTATTGCAATACTCTTAAGGTACGAATCATCGAAGACAGGGTAAGAGTTCGGACATCCAAAACACAGAAAGAAAGCATAATGTCTAGAAGCTTCGATTGTTTAAACCAAAATCTTTCAAGGACTCCTACGAATTCGTAAGAAAGTAATGCCTAAACGAACGTTCAATTTGAAATATATAACATATTAGTCAGACCTTCCGTAAATTTAATAAAAACAAAACGAGAGCAACAATATCCAAGGAAAACAGAGCCTGAAACTGTAGAAGAGACATCAGGCTACTTATGCTTCGGACACCACGCGACTTTTCTTCGGTTTTACTACCCACACCCAGAATATATGGGAATCGCGCTTCCTTTACTGATGACAACAAAAAAATCACGAACGTAGCAGTATCTCAATGCCACCCGAATAACGGAACTGAAAATCCATCGACCTATCTGCTATAAAACCCTCAACAATAAAAGGAGATCTATCGCACTTAATCTGCATTTCTCTGCCGAACATAACAAACTACGGGGTTCTCTTTAGGACCTTATGCGTTGCCTTACGAATGGCAGGAACGTTCGTCTATTCGTAATATTTTCGGCTTCTATGAGCGCACTCTGCAAATTCTTCATCTTGACGACACCTTAGACAGCGTTCGAAGAAGAACACGCTTGATGGATTGAACCATGCGCTCACAACAACCTCCAACACGCGGATTTGCTAGACAATTGGAACTCCACTATATTCAGTCTGCTTTCAGTGCCTCCTAAGTAAAGATTCGACTGGTCATAAGCTCTTTTTTCACGCCAACGAAATTGGTTCCGTCGTTCCGTATACAGAAAATGCACGCGTCCAACGACAAGTCTGCTCCGATCTCGAGGTGTACTGCCCTGATGGTCAGGCAGGTGAAAAGGACGATCCACCTCTTCTTCTTTAGGCAGACTAATTACAGAAAGGAAGGTCCCTTTATCCACTTATTGTCCGCCTGGAATTGGGGGGAATATTTTGCTCGTCCACGGAGTTTTAATTTGATGGAACCCAGCACTACAATTCGATTCGACAGCTTTCAAATATCTCTGCAATTCTGAAATCCACAAGCTCTTAATTTCGAAGGCAACTGACCGCAGCCAGTGGATTACCGTCTTGGAGTCGCTACAAAACACTCAATTGGCAAAGGACAGCTTTGAACTTTCGACGGCAGAATTGCACAGCCTCACACCAAGAACAGCAGCTGAAATCCCAAGATTATGTATAGATATAAGTTTTCTCGGGCTCCCTCTAGTTTTCCCGCAGGCTAGCAAATCGCAAACTCCTCCAGTATGCTCCAGTATATGTAAGTCTATTTGCTTGGCACGTAATAGATACTTATTATGACTACTGGGAATCCTTAGTTGAGTGAAAGCTGGCAGCTCCGCTTTCTATTGTTGAGAATTGGCTCACCACACGCTGTTCCGAAGCTCCAGATTGAACAAAACAACAATTTTAGGTGCAACGTGAAGTTGGGAATCATTCCGAAGGGCCAAATATACTAGACATCTACCTTCCTCCATGAGGAAATTAGAAAAATAACGAATCACTTGAATTGTCCCAATACATGCCGAGAACCTTTACTGTCGTCCATGATCAGCGCTCCACACGCAGGTATTGGCCTTCTTGGATTTCAACAACAGATTCCGCAGCTTAAGCCCACCACTTTTATGAATCGCTATGAGGGTCTTTGTGACTTTGATGGCTTTCGAGACGCTATCAAAACTATCAACGAAGTCGTCTACGTAATGGTTGTAAATAATGGCATCGACAGCTCATGGCTCTGTGGGCGGGAATCTTGAGGCATTATAGTTCTTGATATACAAGGTGAACAGCTGGCCTTAAACGTCGTGGCTTTCATCACGTACCTCTCGATTGTCTTATCTACGTTATCTCGCCAGAGAAACCGCTGCTAGTGCAGGTCCTCCGATCGAATTGTTCTCTGGTGGAACATCTCCTTGATATCCCTACGACTGCTATAGTCCCCAGTTTAAAGTTAAAGAGTACCGCAACTTAGGTTCTGTAATCATCGGAACCCTTCAAAAGGAAAGAATTTAAGGAGAAGCCACCTATCTCTGTGGCAGCGTTGAAAACCAGTTGATTCATTTCAAGTTTTTTTGGGTTCTTAACTCCGAATTGGGACAATTCGTAGCCTTTCGCGACTTAGTCGGTAATCATCTTCTTGTCAGTAAAAGCAAACTCGGGATTCTTTCGCATTTGAGCTTCGAGGCTAGTAAGTCTCCTTTTGGCCAAATGGTAACTTATTGGTAGTACGGAGTTATCAGTGTTCAATAACAGGCCCGTACTATGTCGCTCCCCAAGCCAAGCGATTGTGGTAGTCAAAATCTGCGTCTTCTTCGGATACTAATATATGAGCAGGCTTTTCACACCAAAGATTTCGATCGTGAAGTATATAGTTATCGACAGTTTCATCTATTCGACGTTTTTTCCGACTGACTGATTACGACATCAACATCCGATGACATCGATTACGATGACTGTTGTCAAGTGCAATAACAAAATCTGGCTTCGCGTTCCTTTCTGCAAGAGAAATACTAGAATCGGCAATTGGCTTGTCCGCCAAGGCAGCAAAGGTCTGAGTAAGTAAACACAAGTCTAACACTGTTGGGCACTTATAAAAACGTCAACTGTAAACGACTTCTTCATAACAGTTTCACGTCCCATTCATCGCACGTTCAGATTCTTCGATTTTTCTTTAAGCTGTACACGTTTTGGTATGTCCTCGCTTATGATGATTACGGATGAGCCTTCTTCGTACAAAGCACATGTCCGTAGCTCCGTTTTGCCGATATAAAACTTGAATTGCAAAACGTGGTTGTTGACAATGGCTGAAGTTCACACTTGGGCTTCAATTTGACATCCGCTTTATAAAGTGACTGATGATGCATCTTGCTGCAGTTCTTCACATCGCATGGGTTCCGCATCCAGCATATCGATTCCGCTTCACAAACGACCATTTGTCTCTGGAAGGTAAAACATTTTAAAACTTTTGCACTCGACGACTTGATGATGCTCTGCTTTACAGTACCGACACTTAAGGCAATGCACTGGTTGGAAGCGAACTTCCATTTGTATGTAGGATACACCTTGGCTTTGACTTTGAATACCGCTTGCTTCAAAGATCACCGTTAAATTCTGCACTTTTGTAGCAAATGGTATGATGAGCTCCAGCTTGGTCTCTGGAATCTGCGTAGCTTCTAACACCTTCCTCAAGTTCTAATGTTAACATTACTTGATCGACATTATCGTTAAGAATCAGTAGTGATTCGACGACATCTTTCGCTCCACACATGATCTCCACCCTGCTGTAGCCAAATATTCTTGAAGATTCCAAAAAAACCATGCAAAACATCGGCCATTCCTCGGGTCTTCCGCGGAACTCCGAAAGATCATGTTCAAGTAGTTTGCGATGGCTTCCATGATGAAGAAACGTTGGAACTGGGTTCCTCGTAGAGAGGCTGGGTAAGGACAGACAACAGACCGATGAAGCAGGGATCTGTGGCCAGGAACACGAGGTGGCTGTCAACGATTGCGATGTTGTTCTTGTATCTGTCGGAAATCCATACAAAGTTGGCATTGCAGCAATTGACTTGGAGGGTGGCACAGTGATAGGAAGTGTGCCAGTGCTTGGCGGCAGAAGGTACATATGGGCGCCATTAAGGTTGGTCGTATCTATCATAATTACTTTCTTATGAATCGGCTGAGTAAAGATGGACATTACTGTTATTGATTGTTGCTTGTTAAGGAACGTCTCGAGACGATGGCATTCTTAACTCTCCGTTGCAGCAGATGCAGTGATGAATTCTATTTCTGTGCTCAATTCTTGTATCTCGGTGGCACCTACCGCAATAACTGTTTGGTCGGCCTCTTCGTATGAGTAGGCGTCTGTAGAATTTTCTTTTTCGGCTTCTTCAGCTTTTCTCACGGTACCACTGGTTACTTTTTTGCGAGTAGGATAGGGGGATCGTTGTAGGTTCGTCGTAAGCAGTTTCCTGCAGCTATCGACTGTTGGATTTGATTTAGAATATAATTTTATTTCGAAGTGTCATGGCTTTCAAACTTAAAACGTCACATATTACGGCGTGTGTTTACCAAAGTGTAATCGCCACCGATTACATTATTCGAATCTACAACATTAAAATATTTTTTAACAGCCTAGTTAGTGAGAGGTTTTTGAAGGAATGATATGTTTCTAGTAATTGCATAAAGATACGAGTACTTCAGTTACATCAAAGAGCTTCTAGGGACTAAACGAGCAGTTCTGTTTAGACGGTATTTTACTGATCAAGAATATGCCGCACTACATTAAATTTCGTTGCCATACTGATCCTTTTGTCGGCAGTGATTTAACATAGACCTTCGTTAAGAGACGGGTAGTAGCGAATTCTCCATAACTTACAAGATCTTCTTTACAAGCCATGAATCATCATAAATCATAAAAGTTGATACACTCAGATACACATTCCTCCTGAACTTCAAGTAATATGAACTTTTGACTCTGAAAGAAGGATCTCATTTGAGTTCTCACGTGGGATTACGATGGAAACATTTTTCACAAAAATTGGCAAAGGTTTTCGAGATATGTAAAAAAAAAATTGCATTAGATTTGTTAGAGTCTATGCCATCAAGATTCCTCTATTTGAAAACATGTCCTACATTAGAATTCATTAGAAGGAAACTTAAAGAAAAAAATATTTCATCTAGGGATAAACTGGAGTATGTGGTGCCGTTCGAGTGCTGAGCTGACCTGATAGTAGCGTCTTATATAATCTAGTTTCATGCACTTGAATAAATCCTCTGATAGAAAAACAATCAGCAAGCAACAAAACGATCATTGTCTTTACTAATGTTGGGTAGTTTTTTTTGCAAAACAGAAACGGTAACTATCTTATTACGAGTATATACGGACTACAGGGACCATATAGTCAGTCTTTTTACTGTTTAAAAAAAAATGGACTTAATATGACATTTTCAATGATACCACCAACAATGCGAAATACTCCCAAGATACAGTCATTAGCTCGATATGTGGTATGTCATGACTTTGTTGAAGTAAAGCATTCCCAGTATCATCCCGACAGTTGATTGATTTACGTAATCAACCAACAAGAATCCCTCCTTCTCATTGCATGCAAATTAAATTCAATTTTTACTATTCTATTAGCAATACGCATTGCCATGGAATAGATAATTCCAAACACGTAGCGCTAGATATATACTAAAAGTATCTATAATACGATAATAATAATTTCAATTACGAAACGAATATTTTCCATATGAGGCATTGCCTGAAATTAGTTATAGGGCCATACTAGTTCTATTGTATCAACACAATACAACCACCAATTCTAGACGAGGAACGATTACTTTTTTTTAAAAAAGGCGAATCTATGATATCTTAGCGTCATCTGTTCTAATTTTAATTTGTGCATGTGGTGCTGAGTGTGGTGAAAGTGAATTTCCGGCGTCAAGAAAAGAGGAAGCATGCATGGCCCCCGTTCAATTAGGCTACGTTCTCACTTTTTCTTCCGTGGAAATTAAAACGTTGCAACAACAAAGTTATTTGACTATAAGCCGATATGACATTTATGGCGGTTGGATGCACCTGCTTTGCTTCGTTATTCATATTCATATCTATCTACTTAAGTTGGAGGAACGTGAGTGGAATGTCGTAATGATTATGAATTTTATTCTTTTGTTCTTAAAGTGTTTTGAAAGCAGCAGTTGAAATAGCATGTTAAGTATCGAAACGCCACAAGTTCTCGTATCTATTGTTTTTCTATGGGATACATGTTTGAATGAATCAGTAAATTACGTTTAAATCGCAAGGATACACATAAATTTTTTTTTTTTACAGAGATGAGTAACTTTGTTTATATTCTGTCATTGTCATTCAAAAAAATGTTTAACAGGTTGAGGTAACATGCATTGAAATCAAGTGAATTTTATTCTTATTTATTATTATTTTTTTTTAATTTAACAACAAATAAGATAAAAAGGAAGAAGTCTTCTAAACTTAAAATACAGAAAAATTATAAAAAACTTGACAAGCAAAAAATAAAACGCGAAGCTTTAGTTCTTCTAGGATTAAGACAAAAAAGATAACTAACCACGATGAGTTGGTTG
Source organism: Volucella inanis (assembly GCA_907269105.1). NCBI lineage: Eukaryota > Metazoa > Arthropoda > Insecta > Diptera > Syrphidae > Volucella > Volucella inanis. The sequence goes on along the minus strand of OU026157.1, from coordinate 127,197,339 downwards.
ATTGTAAGTAAACCTAACCTTGCTGAAGATAAGCTACAGAAAACAGGGCGGTTTCCATGTCTTTCTTACTTTAACTAACTTTTATTTTAGCTAGTTAAACCAACAGATGTATAAAATATAACGGATGACCAGATAGTAATGATTGTTATGTTTCAGATGCTGTCAAAGTTACCAATGACACCTAGCTGTCAAAATATTCAGTAAGGTTTTCTATTTCATCATGCATCGTTTTACACTTGCCAAACGTGCGGAAATTATTAAAAAAATTTATTGAAATTCCAGCTGTAAATATTGTACGCAACGTGAATTTCGTCGTGAGGTCGGTCGTTATCATGGCTTCAATGTGCAGGCAGTTCGTTGCACAGTGGAAAAGTTTGAGCTTGAGTACACTCCTTTGGATCTTAAGCCACCAACCAGAAAAAATTGCTGCGAAATGAATAAAACAAAGCCGCCGTAGCGGCCAATATACTCGTAAAATACGACCCAGAAATGTCAATTCGGCGCCGATGGCGATGAATTGCGCATCACCAGAGAATCAGCCCGGCTAATTTTGTGGTTGTACTCGTATTGGGCCTACATTCGTATAAGATTGTACTTACGCAAGATTTTAAGTCAAACGACCATATTGACACCGTGAGTTCGCTAACTTAGAGATAGAAATGTTCGCTGGAGATCCGGATTGTGGTCCAAAAATCATCTTCTAGAATGAGACGCATTTTTGGGTTAGCGACCCATTTTGGTCAAGAAGCAAAACTGCCGTTATTATAGCGAACAAGTCTTGGGCCAAGCATCAATGCATCTACAAAGATTGACTGTTTGGTGCGAATTATGGCATGGCGGCATCATCAGACCTTCTTGCTTTCGAAATGAGGAACGAGACACCGTCAATGGCGGCTGGGTTATCTCACGGCGAGCGTTCATCAATTGGCCACAGCGATCATGCGATTGGACACCTCTCGGTTATTTTATTTTCTCTGGGGCTACCTCAAGTCCTTAATCTACGCTAACAAGCCAGCCACTTTGGGTTTTTTTTTTTATATAATCCCGCGCGCGCACCAAGGGGATTTTAATACCCTTTTACTGGCTTTTCTCTAGAGCGCAGACGGGTGGTGTAGTAGTTTTAAACTGAGGTGTATTAGGTTTCGATATTTTTCCCAGAGGTGGTTGCCAAACTGGAGCCAGTGCATCCTCAACCAGTGGGTCTTAGTACCAGCCAGCTAGGCTCGAGGTCAACGTTCGACACGCTGTTGCTAGAATAACGCCGCACATATTGGGCCAAGTCATAAGAAATTAGATTAGGGAGAGAGAGAGAGAGAAAGATGTTAGGCCTTAGTGATTATTTCGCTTCATGGTGGGTATCATTCTTCTCTCGTCCCTCTTCTCCCTATTGGAAAAGTTGAAACTCAAAGCCCTACGTATCCTGAATAGTATATTTTCATAAAGAATACAAGGTGTGTTCAAAAAGTAAGGTGAATCGATTATCGATTTTTTTTTTTTTTTTGATAAGTTGGTACCTATGTCCCAAACATATGTTTACAGTTTGAAGTAAATAGCATATTTAGTTCGTTTTTGATAGATAGAAAAGTTGGAAGTGTTTTGGTGTTCTCGGCGGTTTCCAGTTTTTATAAAAAATTGAGCAAAGAATTTGCATCAAATTTTGTGTAAAAAATGGAACCAATTGCTCTAAGACACTTAAAATGTTGACAGTGACATACGGTGAGTCTGCTCTAAGTAAAAAAGCTGTGAAGAAAATTGTTTTGAAAAATCGTCGGATTATCATAAAAAAAGTTGCTGAGCATATCGCTCGGCTCGTGTCATGTAATCAATTTTTTCTAATGTTTTGGGCATGAGACGTGTGTCAGCGAAGTTTGTTCCGAAACTTCTTAATTTTGATCAGAAGAACCGTCTCATAAGCATCGCTGAGGAGCTCTTAAATGACGTCAGGGGTTCAAGGGTCATAACTGGCCCCATGCGACTTTTTGCTGTTCCCAAAACCGAAGAGACCTATGAAAGGGCGGAAATTTGCAACGATTGAGGAAATAAACCAGCACCGACTGAAGAGCTCGTGGCTATACCGAAAAGTGCTTATGAGAAGTGGTTCGAGGATTAGAAAAAGCGTTGGCATAAGTGTATTCTATCAGAGGGGCTTACTTTGAAGGGGACAACATTAATATTGATGGATAAATAAATATTTTTTTTAAAAAAACTTAAAATCACCTTACTTTAGAATTTTCAGCTCTTTTATTGCCTGAGGTTACTCACCATCATCGGACTATTTACATACCCATTCAACAAGAAATGAGCTCCGTCGCTGACGACATTTTTTCGACAAAAAAGCGGATCTCCGTCCAACTTTTCTAAGACCCACTCACCGAAAAATTCGACGCTGCAGCTGGTCGTGTGGCTTCGATTCTTGCACGAGCTGTATTTTCTAAGCTTTTAGACCAAGACGACGAATGGATAAATCACGTTCTTCATTAACACAGCAGCAATATTTTCCGTGGGTGGCCGTGGTGTAGTGGTATATGCATAGACTCCTCAAGCAGAGGATCGTGGGTTCGAATCCCGTACGAGGCAATTATGTGAAAAAGTCTTCAAAGAATTTGTTCACGTCGGCGTCAACTCTGACATGAAGGCATAACACTGATATTAGAATGGTAGCTGGCTGGGCTGGTTGCTAACAACTAGCACGTACTTAAGACCCACTGGTTGAGGATGTACTAGATCGTTCCATCCAGTTTGACAACCACCTTTGGGAAAAATATCGAAACCTAATACACCTAAGTTGAGTTTCAAACTGCTACATCACCGGCCTGGAGAAAAATCCAGTAAAAGGATATTCATATCCTCTTGGTGCGCGCGCGGTATAATAAAAAAAAAATATTTTCCTCTGAACGCATACGGGTAGGTGGTCCAGTAGCGTGAAATTGGTGCGAAACTTGGTAACTATGGCTTGAATTGCTTACACAAGTCATCCAATGTTCTTTGGCTGTCATTTTTTTTATGAATGAAACATTTTGGTTCTTCTTTTGGATTATATTTATCTGATGTCTTAAGTTTTTTTCCATTAAGTCGAGAAAATGATATCGGCTAAGTAGCTGCCGCCAGTATTGATGACCTTTCTCACCCGATTTGTGGCATTTTCCATCACTCTTGCCAGAAATTCCGGCGCTAGGTCCTCGCATTCTTAACGGATATTCTCTTAAAGGGCTTTAAGAGTCTGAGGCTTGTCAACATAAACTCGTTACTTCAAAAAGCCCCACAAAAAGAAGTCTGGAACAGATAAATCAGGCGAACTTTCCGGCCAGTGGAAATCGCCAAAAATGAGAGATTAGGCGACCCGGAAATGCAGCCCTCAGAATTTCGCTTGTGGCTTGTGCAGTATGCGCCGTTTCTTCATCCTGTTAGAACCACATGTTCTCCAGGCCCTATTCATCCAATTGAGGAAGTAGAAAGTCATTGGCCTGGGGCGTTTTCGAAAAAATAAGGCCCAAATGCAGTAACCTTGAGTAACCCAGAAGCGATAATTTTGTTTATTCACCTATCCACGAAGATGAAAATGGGCCTCATCGATGATTTTCGATGAAAAGTCGTCTCCCTCGTGGACAAGATTCAAGATGGCTTGAGCGTAGATTACACTCGCTTGGCGGTCGACAGCTAACAGCTAATGCACTGTCTGCACTTTGTAAGGGAACATCTTATAGTCTTTCGATTGAAGCCCAATGGCGTGGCATCTTCAACCACAACTGCTATATTCTCAGCAGAACGGCTACCTCGTGTTGTCCCATACTCTTCTAGTATTGACATTTGCCACCATTTGAAAAAATGAAAGCATCTTCCAATATTGTAAAAACTTTTGTGCAACCAGTACATTCGTCTTAATGCAAATTCAAGCAAACTTCAGATGTCAATGAGAAATTTAGATATCTTTCGTTCTATTCTAGGAACTATCTTTATATATTTTGTACTTTGTCGTATCTTCATGTTTCTAACAATTTACTGACTTTATGTTTGTTTTATGAAAGTTAAGAAACCATAAAATTTCCACGCTTCTCCCTAATGAATTTGCTCAGGTTACTGCATTGTTTTTCGAGAATTCTTACCTTCTGCATACACTTACCTACCCTGCTTTCTATGATCTAGCACGGATATGATTTCCAAAATTTGAGAATCAATAAATCAATATTACTCGTATAGAGGAAAAAATGTCATTCAAAGGTACACATTCGATTGTTAATGCTAAGCGTTTAAGATATTATTGTCTAATTGATATGGTATTGATACGAGTATCTACACTAGGGACTATATTCGAGCAACAGATATTATTTCTTTAGCTCGTTAGAAAAGTAGACAGTTGTCATATCGGTGGTAGAAATTTAATCCGTTCCAACGTCCATACCACCATAACAGATTGCCATAATTTACAAAAGAAAATTCTAAGAAGACAAAAGATTATTTATCCCTTTTGTTGTATCTATATCTCTTATGACAACGAATTCTGAAAAAAATATTTATACATTAGGGAAGAGTGCATAATTTGCTTTTATTGATGCATAAAAATGTGTTTTTACCAATTCGCAATGGGAACTGATTAAGGGTGCAAACATTTCGGATATGCAGTTGTAAACGTTAAGACATGGATGTTAGGTATGGTTTAGATTTTTTGCATTTTAGTGCATTGTACGGAAGGGTTGAAACTGTCAATTTTCAAATCAGCCCTAATTAGCAGATTGCAATAAGAGCGGTGGTGAAATTGTTTTCATTACCTAACTTCCGATTACTGAACTACTGTAAAAGTAGAATGACTTGCGTAATGATGTTTATTTAAGAAACTATTGTCAGTAAGAGAAGAGCTCACATATAGTGTTAGGCCAAGATTTGGCACTGTGCCAATACCTAATTTTGTGTCTCACTCAGACAACAGCTGGGCATTTATAGACTCGATGCGAAATCTCTTAAATATGTACATAAATCCCAGTCCCTGAGACGAGTGGTTTTCATTTCTCGTTCAGATAGGCCACTTCTTATTAGTGAAAGTGATGTTGAGCACATACAAAATCATAGAGTCAATATTTCTGAAAATAATTCACGAATCTCTTCAATTGGGCATCTTCCTGGCAGCTGGAAAGAATGTTAGAAGCCGATAGTAAAATTTTTGAGAAACTGGTTTTCGAGCAATTGACCAGTAATTTGTTATGGGATAAGGAGTATGGATTCAGTCGACAACACAGTTATGTAACGTCGTTAAATCTGGTAATAACACAATGAAAAGCAGACGTATGTACATGACAAGCAGGCAATAGTGGCGGTATTTTCATATCTTCAAAGGTCATTTCAAACTATATACAGATAAATTCTCACTAAAAAACTAAACTATAGAGGTAGCCGAGCTGAAATGTTTTAACAATTATTTATCAAGTAGACATCAATGAACCCGATTGACAGAGTATATCTCAGACCTGTTAGTTGCACTTCCTTTTGCATTACCTCCATAAGTGGGATACTTCATCTGTCCTTTGCCCTTTCCGCCAAATAAATTGATACTTTTTTGTCTCCGAGGTCATGGAGGCTTTAAAGCGAGCGGCGCTTAAGGGCCAAATATTCCTCCGTTTACTGAATGCCTGTTGCAACAGGCTAGGTTAGAAGAGGATATGCACGACCTTGAACCCATTAAACGAAAGAGACTATCGAGTCAAATTCGAGTGTACATTTTTTAGTGCGCTTGCAAGGCTGAACGAGACCTGTTATATCATCGTCAGACCATCAATACATCAGTAACAGACAGCAACCTCTTGACAGCTTATCTGTCAGCGGTCCTCTCGCGGTTAAACTCTAACCCCGGATGCGACAACATCGTGTTCCGCGACAACTGCTAATTTTCTAACTCTGTATTGAAAATATTTATTGCTTATTTGTTAACTCTATACCGTAAAACAGCCTTACCTTGACCAGTAACGATTACTTTGACCAAAATCAGAAAACTTTTATTTTTCAAACAGCAGTATCTACATGTGAGTAATTTCAACATAATTTGGTATGGATTGAATGGTTGCTTTATCAGCTAAGTGTCGGTTTTCAGTTCATGTGGTGAAAACATTTGAAAAAAATGTAACGAACCTCAAAGAGGTTCCGATATTTTGTGTTTTTAGTAATTTTTTTGAGTGCAATTTATTACAGGTAAGCAGACTAACATTTTTAAAACTTTGACTACAAATTTTTAACTTTGACCGGCAGTATTACATTGACCACTTTAACTTTGATTGCTAGTTTGATTTTGACTAGTTCCTTTTCATGCTACCTACCTACCTAGCCTAAATCTTTTTCTTTTTATATAAATAGATTGAAATGTCCAAGCGTCCAGGCGTTACAATAGTACATCTAGTAAAAAAAATGGAGGAAGCATTGCAAATAATTGAAAGAAAAGAAATGTCTATCACAAAGTGCGCTCATCATTTCGGTATTGCGAAGGGAACCCTTATCAATAAGATGCATCAAAGGCATGATAAGGCCTTTGGAAGGCCTTGTATTTTTACAGATGCTGAGAAAAAACTCTTAGTTCAAGCTATACTAACCACAAGCGAATGGGGCTTTCCTTTAGGTGGGATAGAAGATCAACAACTGGCGACCAACTATCGGAATAAACGTGAGAAAACAAAAAAAACAAAAACTTTTGAGTAAAGATTGGCTAGAAGGGTTCTTCGAAAGAAATAATGCACTTCTTAGCAAGCGAATGTGTCAAAACCTTTAAACATCTAAGGCAAAGTTAACAAGAACGTTTATAGGAGAATATTTTAATAATTTAAAAAAGACTATCACTTTTGATAATGGGGAGTATAATTCAGCTAGTTATAACTAATTTATCAGATGATCTCGGTTCCCAGAAGTGTTTTTTTTAAAACACCAAATATCCAGAAAGAGTAATGGACAGTTCGAAGACCAATATATAGGTTATGTTCAGTGGTTCGGCGGTAGAGAGTTATTGCCCCCTTATGTTGTCTATAAATCGGAACAATTATGGGAACAATGGATGGAGGGCGGGCCAAAAAACACAAAATATAATAGAAGCAAGTCGGGTCTGATGCTACAATTTTTAAAGATTGGTTCATTCATCACTTTATACCATGCACGAGAAATTTGGATGGGGAAATCGGTCTTCTGTCCTCTAAAAAAAATATGGAGGACCATTTTAATGAAGTGGAAAGTAAGCAAATCAAGAACTTCGCAATTGCTAGCTAAAGATAAGTTTCCCAAAATGCTTAAAGAACTGGTAGAAGAACGAAAATGGTTTATCAACGAATTTAATATCTGGCTTCAAAAAGTGTGGAATTTTCCCTTTCGATCCTCAACAAGTGATGACAGAAATACCTAGGAAGAACATCTAGAAGAAACAGCTACAAATTTATCATCGTGCGTTGTAGATTTATTAAAAGAAATGAGACGTGGTAAAGAAGACTCACCGGGAAGAAAAAAAAGGAGGAAGATTAGAGTTACACCTGGAAAGGGAATAAGCGTTGAAGAGCTTAAAGGAAGTCCGGTGCAAGCAGAAGCAAGTCTAAATCGCGAACGACCCCCGAGTCCTTCTTATTACGGCACTATATTTCAAACAGAGTCTCAAGATGATACAAACAACGAGGAAACATTGGCAGAGCCCTTGAGCCATTCATTCCTAGAAGACATCATGGAAGTTGTTCTAAATACCAAAAATTCATTTTAAATAGTCCATCCGTTTTTAGTAATTTTTTTTGTACCTCCTCACAATCTGTTTTTTTCTATAAAGACATACTTTTAACATACTTTTATTTATTGTTAATTGTCCCTTAAAAGTTTTTTTTTAAATCTTTCTGATAATGTGGAATTTAAAATTTAACTTTGAAGTACACTTAAAAGCGCACCGGAAATGCAAACACTGAAGTAAAGTATTGATTACTAACTGGTCAAAGTTAGGCGGTTTTACTGTACTAAAAATATAAATAAAATTACATTACATAACAAGATCATTTAAGGTCAACAAGACGAGACGAAAAAAATGCGTACTAGATGAGATTGTAAAATTATTATCTGATTAGTCGGGACCACCAATACCAATTACAAATCAAGAAATGTCATCAAGGCTACCTGAAATTAAAATTTAAAAGTTCAGTGGAAGGTTTAACGAATGGGTTCGGCTTCGCTATTTATTCTCAATCTTAGTGCTCGGGCTATTATAAAGCATATCTCTAATAGCAACCAAAATTTTGACGTAGCCTGGAATTTAGTCAGGGCTGATTATGATAAACCACAATTTGTCATGGTTGCTCATTTTGACCAACAGTTTTTGCAGACAGTGGCTTACTAAAACTTAAGAGGCTATTTATTAAGAGAGGGCACCACTTGAATTAAATCCATACCATTTTCAGTTAGTACCAACCTTCAAAAGATACGCGTTAAAATTTGACAGCTGTCGGACGATTAGCTCTCGAGATATAGCGTTGTGAGTGAAGCAACTTTTGTTATTCAAAGCAATTTCGTGCGTTGATTTATCATTCCTTTTTGATAGGAAAAAATTCAGCCGATGCAAAGAAATGGCTTGATAAGTGTTACCCGAACGAACCATTCGCAAGTGGATTTAAAAATTTAAAAGTGGATGATACACGCAGTGGACGTCCAAAAGAGGCTATTTCAGATGAAAACATCAAAAAAGTCCACAAAATGATTACGAATGACCATAAAGTGAAGTTGATCGAGATAGCTGAGGCTCTGAATATATCAAAAGAGCGTGTTGGATATATCATACACGAATATTTGGGCATGCGAAAGCTCTTTGTTCAAAGTGGGTGCCGCATTTGCTCACAGTCGACCAAAAACAACAACGTGTTGATGATTCAGAGGAGTGTTCAACCGCAATAAAGCCAAATTTTTGCGTCGGTATGTGACAATGGATAAAACTTGGCTCCATCACTTCACACCAGAGTCAAGTCAGCAGTCAGCTCAAAAACTCAACAGTCGGCTGGCAAGATTATGGCATCCGTATTTTGGGATACACATGGAATAATTTTGTTGGAGCGTTTGAAGGACGAAATCGCAGAAAAATGGACGCATTTGAAGAAAAAGGAAGTGCTGTTTCATCAAGACGATGCACCGTGTCACAAGTCGATGAAAACGATCTCAAAATTGAATGAATTCGGCTACGAATTGCTTCCCCACCCACCGTATTCTCCAGATTTGGCCCCCAACGACTATTTCCTGTTCGCAGACCTTAAAAGAATGCTCGCCGGAAAGAGATTTAAGACCGATGAAGAAGTAATCGCCGAAACAGAGGCCTATTTTGAGGCTAAACCGAAATCGTACTACAAAACTGGTGTCGAAAGATGGAAAAATCGTTGAATTTTGCAAAAATTTTGTGTTTTACTATAAAACGGCACTGACTTTTCAGCTCATGTGTTAAATGCTTTGCTCGTTAAAAACAACCGGACTCGGACAATCGAACGTTGTAGATACGCGTAATTAAAGATAAAATAAAATCCATAATTTTCCGATCCATGCCAGCCCTGTAGAGAGTTTTGTCTTTTTATGAGATACATCTTGAGCCCCAAAAGGTTTGCTTCGCATTAGGGTCGCCACCAATAATAAAGATTGGTCCAAGAGAGTTAAATAGGTCAATGAATGAGATTCGTGTTTTTCAATTTTGCAGCGCAATTGGCAATAGATTGAGGATACACTAAAAGAGTAACTTTTATTTTGTCAAATTCAGCTTGTGGTTCCAGAGAGTGTTCAATGCAGTTCTTTATAAATAGGGATGACCCGCCTCTTGCGATTCCCGATGGAAGATGAGCATGGTAGTTGCGGTTACCTTTTAGTTTATCGCGTGATCGCGTCGGATGATGAGTTTCAGATATTAAACTCATATCAACTGGTTTTTCCTGAATAAAAATATTAAGCTATTCAAGCCTTTTCTGTAGGCCGTTGGCATTCCACGCAAGAAAATTTAGCTTCTTTGTCATTATTAGTTACACAGGTCTGCTTCGAGGTTGAAAAGCCGTTCGACCAACATATTATCTTATTTGTTTTAGTCAGTTCTTCTAGTCTCTCGAGGATTACTGAGAAAATATCTGAGGCAGGATCAGATGATTCACAGTTGGTCGTATTTGCTCGCGCCGCTACTGGCGCGTAAGTTTATTGGTGATTTCAGCGGTCATCTCGGCGTTTGCTTTTTTTGCCTTCTTTTAAGGCTTTGTGGTTGGACCGCTGTTGGACCTGCGTTTTTAGTAGAAATCGTTTTAGATTGATCCCGTCGTTTTTACAATTTCTTCGTAACTTCGCACCCTCGATAGTTGGCTGGATATTTTCCTCAGCAATTTATGCATAACACTGGGGACTCTTTCGCGGCACTGCACTCTCGCGTCAAATGTTTACCGTCGCATTTCACACAGCGAGGCTCTTTTTGGCAGTAGACCTGAGTATGGCTGAATCGCTGACAACGTGTACATTGGGAAATCAGCTTCGAGTTTTTACGCGGAAGTTCAATTTAGACAACAAGTCCCAAAACTAAATTTATAGAATAAATCCTTCTAGGCTTTCGGTTTTGTCGAAAGTTAGCCTTAAAATGGGGAAATCGCATCTTGTTCAGACGTCCGTGGCAAACGATCCAAATCAGTCAATTCCACGGCGTTCTCAAGAATTGGGCATCGCTCAGACCACATTATGGCGTATTTTGCGTAAGGATCTTGGCTTACACCCATACAAGATCAAGCTGACTCAAGAATTGAAGCCGATGGACCATCTGAAGCCACGTACGTTCTCCGATTGGGTCTTGGAGAAGATGCGCCAAGATGATGAATTTCATCGCAAAATCATCTTCAGTGACGAAGCTCATTTTTGGCTCAATGGGTTTGTCAATAAGCAAAATATGCGTCATTAGTTGCGTGAAAACCCACATATGGTTCATGAATCACCACTTATATTTTTTCGTCGACGATAACGATCGTCACGTTACCGTGAATGGTCATAATTTTTGGCCCGAATTGTAAGATATGGACCTGGACGACATGTGGTTTCAACAGGATGGTGCCACAAGCCACACAGCACCTCCAATCGATTTATTAAAGAGTAAGTATGGTGAGCGTGTTATCTTAAGACATGGGCCAGTCGATTGGCCTGGACGACATGTGGTTTCAACAGGATGGTGCCACAAGCCACACAGCACCTCCAATCGATTTATTAAAGAGTAAGTATGGTGAGCGTGTTATCTTAGGACATGGGCCAGTCGATTGGCCGCCTATTTTCTGTGGGGCTACGTTAAGTCATTGGTTTATGCCAACACGCCGACGACGTTGGAAGAGCTCAGAGCCAACATTGAACGCGAAATAGCGGCCGTTTCGGCCGAAATGTGTGGCTGAGTCGTTGAAAATTGTTTCCAACGAATCGACCGCTGCAAACGTACCCGCGGTGGCCATATGAACGAAGTCGAGTTCCATTCATAAATGTCTTGATTATACTTCAAGCCAATAATTAAATTTTTGAAATATCTCAAATGGTTTGCCTTTTATTTTTAAAAAAAAAGTTATGAAGTCGTTATTAGAAAACCCTATAGTTCGTGTTTTTGACCCAAAATGAAAATTTTTGTGAAGAGCCTTTTGCTTAGATAAATTGGATGGGATTACGTACATATATCCCTACGGATCTTCACGAAGAATGGTAAGACAGATTTGAGCTCCTTAAGTAACTAGTCAGAGCTCCACGATGTCTGTAGTTAAACCGAAATGAAGTGATGTGACTTTGCTGATTCTTCAGAGTCAGCATACATTGCAGCAGTATATTCTTGTTTTTAAAATTACGAATGTGTTCAAGCTGCGCTTATTTGCGCGAAAACACGAATCGCCCTAGAGAAGCCTACCCTTTTGATTCCACGCCTTGAATTATGTGGCTAGTTGCTCCTTACCAAACTTCTCAGCAAGTTAAAGGACCCTTTAGTCTTTTTCAAAATCCAGTTCTTTACCTGCACATACTCAAGCACGATTTTAAACTAGATTGAAGTATGCCCGCGGTTGCGTAACGTGTTCGTAGGCAATCGAACATCGAAAATCGTTGCTCAGTTTCCTGTGTCCATATGGTATCACGTGCGATGGGCTGAAAATCCCACTGACAGTGCCTTCTATGTTATACGTGTAATGCCATGAAATCTTATATTTCTGGTGAAACAGTCAAAGTTTCTACGAGAGCAGGTTGCTACGTTGTCCTGTCTACCTAGCGGAGGTGAAGTTATCTGTTTATCTGGTTACTCCACCAATAGAGGCTTCAATATTTGTACGCAGTTTTTGAACCTCAAAAGATTTCTCCGCGTCCTCGCCCGAAATATTCGCCTATATTCGGATTATTGACATCCACCAAAGGTTTCATACGAGCGTGTTCTATCATTTCAGGATATGCAAACCCAATTTTTTCGCAATGAAATTACCTGTTTAAACTATAAATAAGCGATCCCGAAAAAAAGCAAGTATCGTTTCGTAAGTCCGTTTATTGAATCAATTTGGTGTACTTTAAGTAGGCAGCTCAAGATCACCAAATTATTCTTCACAAAGAACATCACTTAATAAAATTGATTGCCAAATGACGTATCTTTTGGCTCTCGAATATTTTTTCATCGGAGTTCATTGTTTCATCGAGCGTTGTATCTACCAGTGCACAACATGCGCACCTCAGCGACCAGTACCAGAAACAAATGGCCTATCTACCGAAACTAAGATTGTAGCAAGGCGTGATATTCGAAAACAAAGGCGTCGACTATGCCGGCCCATCTATGACACGATCTTGGAAGGAACTATTTGTTTGCAAAATGCGTCTGGACGCATTGCATTTAGAAATTGTCACGGAGCAATTGTCATCAGCAGTATTTCTAGTGGCACTGGGTAGATTCGTTTTAGTAATAACGGCACTAATTTTTCCGGTGCCAATCGACTACTTCGCGATTGGGCAAATCTAAACCGGAGCTTGCGAAGGAGCTTTTTTTTGAAATTCAGGTTCACCCCGTTCGTCAGTACCATATTCGAAACTTATCAGAGAATTCCGATATCGCGGTATCTTTACAACCAAAGCTAACAAATTTTGATGGTTTTGTCTTAGAGACAATTTACATTTTATATCTCAACAGAAGCGCAACAGCTGATCTTGAATAACAACAATGAATCTTTCATAGAGTTTGAACATCTACATAGTTCAGCAACTTGAAAACTGAGAAGACTAAATGCTTCGCAGGAAAACAGATTGTTTAATAGGGAGGATTGTGTTCTGCATAGCCTCTACAGTTGATACGTGTTATCTAACTAGATGACTGGGCTAAACTTGACAATACATTGGAAGACACATATGGAAGTATTTATAGGTAGTTGGCTGTGGAAAATGCTCTTCTATGTACGTACACACTTAAATAGCTAACAAAGAGCAGTCAGGGTTATCTAAAAAGTTAGATGTGTGGAGAATATATATAAATTTAGCGAAAACCAGTCGAAAATATATAATATCTTACAAAATGAAAGACCCAAACACTTTTTGAAATACCTGACGTAAATACCTCTAGCAAGGACGAAAAATGTTGAGTATCTTCGAACTAACTCAGTTTAAGCTGTCTTCCAGCCCAACACAGAGGCAGGTGGTGGCTTTTAAGAACATCTATATGAGTACATATTTAAAGGTCGATGAAAGGGGGGGGGGGGGGGGGGGTAACAATCTAGTAGACCAGAATCACGTAAGATAAGAAAATGTTTATTTGCAACGTGCAAATTAGAGAAGTACTTAGAAAAATTAGCTTTTCTAGAACCGTAGAAGCCGTATAGGGTACTCGTACTTCCACCAAAAGAAAACTAGCAACGTAGGAAAGAAAAGCGATAACAGAATGGATTATAATTAATACTTCTAAGAATCATAGTACAGTGTCCGTGTTTAGAAAATCACGTTCCACAGTTGGCGCCTTAAGACAATGTCATAGAAAGGTTGACAACAAAGAAGTCTCTAACTCAGTCAATGAGTCATTTGTTGTTGAGATGACTCGCCAAAATGAATAGGTACATTGCGTAAGACACTATCAAAGAACTTCACTTTACAGGAAGTTGTGATATGAACATAATCAAGTGTATCGGTGTATCCATAAGCATCTATGTATATTTTAATCTCTCTAATTGAGACTCATGCACGACGGAGTTTTGCGATCAATATTGCTGCAAGGGGTAGCTGTAGAATACCATATTTCGATCCAATCTAAAGGTATTCGTGGTCTCAGCAGTACTACTTAGGACTATCTAGTATCCACCGTCCTGGCTTCAGGTTGAATGGTTCTAAAGGATATCTAGGATTAATGCTTTATTGTGGAAAATACTAATACTACTGTGCAGAAGGCACTACTTCGCTAAACATTAGATAACCTAAGTGTGCAGCAAAATGTTTAATATCCACAGTAGTCAAACAAAGGCAAAGAACTAGTCCATTGCACTCTTTGTAAGTTCCTTTTAAGGAAATCTTTCGGCCTTTCAAAGAAAGATGAGTAAGCGCTTCAGTGATAAGATGCCTACAGTACCAGTACACACTACGTCAGCGCTGAATCCCTGTAGCCTGAAGGAAACTTAAGCCGGACATTCACAGAGATAGTGCTCCGCGGTGTCTCCATCACATTGAGTTGCTTTACAAATGTGTAATACCCTATTACGACGCCAGTAAGCCACTAACTTCCTAGAGACGTCGGGAAGCATTCATTTGGTCTGCCTGCATCCCATGGAGCTCATATGAGATCCAACTGTCAATTGAAGGCTTAACCAAGGATTCAGGTAGACTCAACGTAGGTTCGGGTCCTGAAAAACTCTTCTCTGAACCTTGTCTAAAAATTTGGCGATTTCATTTAACGTGATCCCACTTAGAGCTAGTCACTGAATCTAGCCTTCCAACTGCGTTCAGTGATCTCTTGCATTCTTGAGCTAGCTTGGAAGTCGTAAGAGGTTTCAGTAAGGCCCTAAGCGCAGTTTGGATGTCGCTGCTGATGCAAATAGTACGCTGCCATCAGGATTGCGAAAACTTCTGCTTGGAAAATAGATACAAGCTTTCCTAACGTGAAGTGAGATCTAACGTTTTCGTCCTCAAGAAAGACACCAACGACACATCCTATATTGGTTTTGGAGACATCCGTGAAGACCTGACTGCATTCCTTTCTGGCACAGATTCTGGCTAAAATCAGTCTTGGGAAAAAGGAAAGTCAATTTCCTGTTTTTTTTCTGCAACAGGAGTTCTGGTGTCATTGCATCCAAGTCATCAAAGCTCCAGTGTGTGTTATACCAAAGACAATTTTTTTTTATTTGGAAGATAGCTTTGAGGGTGCAGCCCATGATATGAATATCAAGGGAAGAGAGATTCATTAATGCGTCTAGAGCGGAGTCAGAAGTGTTTGGGCATACCCCCATGCATCCGAGACAAACCGTTTTTTTGAGACTGGTAAATGCAACATTCACGTTTTTCGCGATAGCTTATTCGACCGACAACCTACATTGGCCTTGTCATAGCAGTGTAAATCCAAAAGACCCTTCTGGGTGACATGCCAGATAGGTCCTCTGCATTGCCAGAATGCTGATAGCGCCTTAGACGCTTTCAATGTAACATGTTTAGTCCAGAGAAGTTTGTTATCCAGGATAACACCCACATACTCAACTTCTTTGGAGAATTGGATGACGATGCTTTTAAGGAAGGATGAGGAAGCCCAGCCCTCTCATAAAGAAAACAATCTCAGTTTTGAGAGGATTGACTGAAAGCCCATTACTAGTGCACCAGTCGTCGATTATGATAGAGCTGCTTGCGCTTTAAAGCAGACGGTCGCCAGACACAATCCAACAGAGAGTACAGCTACATCATAAGCGTTTGTTTTTGAATAGTCATTAGAACTATTCACCAACATGCACTATAGCAGTAGAGATAGAACGCCGCCTTGCGGGCAAGTTGATTCCGTGATTCAACTCAGCACATTTTTTTTTAAGGCAGTTTAACCTAAAAGGTATTTTGTACCGTGTCCTCAGAACAGAAGTTATGATAGTAGATTTCCTGCCTTCGAATGATGTTGATAACACTTCCAGAAGAGGAACTCATTTTTGTAAAATTGTTCCCTGAAATTACTATTCCGGGTAATTTCGTTGAGAACTGGACTTTCACATAAAATGTGTTCAGCTGTTTCGTCTTCAATACAAAGTCGGCACTCTGTAGAGTAGACTAGTTTCCTGATGTCCTGTGAGGTAACCTAGTAAGTTTTTGATATCATACCGACTTAGATTTAGACATCTATTGGCATTGGCCTGTCTTAAACCAGCTATTCTCCCAATATGAGATGCATCTTGAGTGCTCTCAACTTTTAAAAGAAGCTAATTTTTCGGTGCAGCAGAAAGGCTCAAGCACATTAAAGTGAGTTTCTAAGCCTTTTCTGGATAGTTCGTCAGTCTTTTCATTCCTATCTATATTCTTATGACTACCAACCCACCATAGTTTAATTTTATTGCTAGAGTTTTGCAATGGCTTGAAGTCCATAAATATATAGATATTTGCGTCTTTGATACCAGTTGTAGATATTATTGGCACATTTTTGAATGGCGAGGAGTTCTGCCTTAGGCTTATTGCTATTGTTAAGGTGATATTCTTGTTTGGTCCGTGTATACCAGCTCCCACTCCCGATTCTATTTTAGAACCATCTGTATACCAACTTATGACATTCTAGCTGTTTGATGGGTTATTGCTAACCCATGCTTTTTTGTTGGAAATTTCCGTGGAGAATCCTTTATCGAGGCACAATATTTTTGAAGGCGGTCTGTTACCGCGTAGATCATATTAAATTCCGGTATTTCAAAGAGCAGACTTGCTGAGCTGGATAGTGCCACTTTTTTAGTATATAAGAGTAAGAGACGTTAGTCGCATTATTGCCTCTATAACAGCTGTGGGGCAGGTCCAAAACGCTTCAGAAATACCCAGACATGCAAGGCGCTGTACTCTTTTGATCTTTAAAATAGCGGTCTTTTGCGTGGCTTCAGTCCACCTTGCTATAGAACTATATATTGTGATGGGCCTGACTATCATTGAGCAAATCCAATGAGTGATTGCGTTGATTGCTTTAGTTATTTTGTTGTATAAGTAGAGTTCCAATTGAACTTTTTATCCCAGATATATGACCTCGTACTCAACAATTGTGTCGTTAAATGATAGTTGGGTTAATGCAGAGTTTCGCTCCAGTCTTGAACTATCTTAAGGACTAGCTTCTCAAGCCCTTATGATGATGACCAAGTTCTCAGCATAACCAATTTTTTTTAGTCTAAGTTGCTAAATTTATTTAGTAGATCATCAATGACCAAGGACCCCAAGAAGGACGATTGTACTCCTCCCTTATCCAGTTTTCAGGTATCGCTTTGACCCAATTGAAAATAGTTTGCTCGATGTTTCTATGGGGGAAAGCATTTTTTATGGAGTAATATCCAGTATTGTCGATAGTACAAACGCGCAAAAGGAGCTTGTCATCTTCATCCGAGAACCTTCTGTCGATTTTCCCTTCTGATACGCGTTTTGACACGTGAGCAGAAGCAAACTATTTTCTAACCTTTCTCTGTTATGAATTTCAATAACTCTTTCCGTTGTTTTCATATAAAACGATGTCAAGCTTATAGGACGGCATGATGTAGGTAGATTCACTAGGCTTATTGCCTATTTTAGGGATAAAAACTACGTTTACCTCGCTCCAAGTGCGTGGTATGTAGCCCCAGTTAACGCTGAACCTAAATAAGGCTATTAAAGTAGAGACAAGAAAGTCAATACCTATACTCAGCATATTGATAACCATTTTGCAACTTTCTCCGCCTTCTCTTGCCAAAGCCGGCTTGATACGGAAATTTACATTCTTGCAGATAAGACTCATAGAATCCAGAACAGAACAACATCGATCCAACAAGGCCAACGAACCAAACTACAAACTTGACACATCTTTTCAACCAAGGTGGTGCTTAAATAAAACCTAATTGCCGACAATTTATCTAACTGTACCATCTAATCAGCGCATACGATTACGAGCACTTCTAATTTTGCATTTCTTATATGTGACAACTATTAATGACTCAAAATCATCACAGCGTTCCTTATAAAACCTAAGAATGTTGCTTGATTTTTTTTTTTCTTTTTTTTTTTTTTGATTAACTGTTGTCTCAATAACGGAAAATTTAAATAAACCGAAAGCAGTACGTCTCTTTGTGATCGAAGATACTCGTATGAGTAGCTTTCAAAAGACATATCTGAATCGATTCAATGGGGAGCTAGTACTCATAATTACGGATTCAGCTCGCGAAACATCCATTCCATAAATGTAGCTAAGGCGACGAACGACAATTGTCATCCAGTGTTGAACCAGTGTCAAAATGAAACCAACAAATCCGACTGCATTGTGTATTGACATCAGATTCGGTTGTATACAAATATATGTAGTTGCAATGTTCACTTGCATTGGTGCTAACAATGGATAATAAACGCAAAGCCTTTATTACACCAACGACGAGGGATGACATATCCGTGGAAGTCTTCGGCACGCTGTGAAGTGTGACGGAATGAGTCATAGATGTCACTATTGGTGGTGTTGAAGAGGAAGCACATCGTAAAAAAGATGACTGATTTATGCGAATAGATTGTGGTTTTCAACTAAGCCATACCATACTAATTTCTTGGAACATTATTAGTAGATGTAGTGTTATGGACTCGGAATTGGGCTCTCCCCCCCTATTAACATAGATACCATAGATGAATCGATTCTACGGAAACTACCGCTGTCAAGGCTAATGTTACTTTCAATTGACATTCATCAAAGTCCTCCAGTACGACATTCTGTCAGTCATAACCATAAATGGAGAAGAAATGTATTTTCCAGATTCCAAAGTTCTTCTGATTGTCGTTCAATGTCACAAACGAGTAATCTTCGTAAATATACTCGAAGTAATAACAAAACCCGATACCAATACTGTCCGCCTTAGGTTCGTATTCGATTTAAGCGGCAAGCGCATTTGGCTCCTTACAAAGAACTCGTGATGGACGATGATCACACAGAATGAGTTAATGGTGCGGATAACGTAAAACAAAAATGATGATGTCAGACATTCCATCATCAATCCATTACATCGAATCTACTGTCAGTTGTCGGTTCTACATCGGTTCAAGCTACGAATAACACATCCTACTTCATTCCAATCATGTACCAGAGACGAGCAGTAACTCCATAGTTCAATGGAACACCCAAAGCATGTATCGCGTACCAAAACGTATGCATCTAATTCGGGGTGTACGCAAATTGGAGAAACCAAATGCGGCGTTAATTTATTAATTAATTTGGTAATGAAGTGTTCTTTTCCAAATTTCTAATGGGCAGTAGCAACAACAAGCATTTGGCAGACATAGATACTTCGTATTTCAGTGACAAACAAAAAAAAAAAATGTTTTGCTGACTAATGATAGTGTTTGTGCTGATTCGTCGTCAGCAATGCTTACAGATACTGTTTTTGCTTGCGCAATTATTTACATAATTAAAAGCAGGGAATTTATTTTTATATTTAAACAGTCGTTAGGGATAAGCAAGAGTTCTGTTGATACAAATGTAACATAATCAATATTTACACAAACTATATTCATTCCAGGAGCAGCAGAGATAAGGCTACTGCAGAAAACGTGATCGATCAGTGAGTAATGAAGATTTTGCTTAATGATTCAGATTCCCTAGAAATGCTTACTATTGACAAATGTATCTGCGTTAGTTGACACTTTTCCCTGAACAAATAAAGTGTCTCTCACCCAATTGTATACACAATGCCAAGTGCTAGTGTTGGACTGATTATTCTGGTATCCACTGGATAATCCAGCGTTCGAAAGTAAGCATGAACTGCATTCCAAGAAGATTGTGGAAAATACACAAATGTGCCTTTTTTATAAATTTTGTAAGTCATCAACAAACAGTATAAACATACAAATATATGTCTTCTTATTTCTACCGGTTTGAATTTGAAAATGATATCTATCTCAACTGAGGAATTTGTTTATTTACTTTGCCTTTCAGTCAAAATAATTTCTGAACAATCATCTATTTTGCATAATTTTTTGTAAATAAAAATGAAATCGAGATCTTGAACTTACTGCACGTTTACTGAAGAAATGCTTCTTCTTAGATTGAGATTCGATTTCAAGTAGTCAGAAAAACCAATGCTTTTGTGTAGACATATAAAGGGTGAGCCAACAGATGGTGTGGATGATGGCTGTCAACTGCCCTCATTTGGACCTCACTTATGGCACTTTACGGGGAATTCCTGGTTAATCAGCGGCGCTGTTCCCAGAAAATTCCGAACGGCGCGCAACATAACAAAGTGTGCTGGGTAACTACCATATAATAATAACTCTCGAAGTTATTGTGTTGGAAATTAGGGATCTGATCACTACTATACTGAAACATCTGACTACCAGCGTCAGATGGGTTTAGGCTTATCCAAACAGCTACCTGGTTGATAGTTGAGTTTTCGGTTGGAAGGACCGTATAGTATACAATATTGAGACTCGTTTCAATCCCGAATAGTTTATTGAATTCTTAGTACAGACATATAACTTAAAAACTAAAAAACTATATATGTGTGCAGGCTAAAAGGCTAACGCCTTTTGAGTTGATTTACTAAGGATGACTTCGCCTTACTTCCATCCATTTCTTTCTTGAATGAGATGAGTTAAGTCAACGTTGAAGTCGTATTCGCAAAATTGAAGGTCAGTTGATTAAGTTACACTGGCATTCCATACATTTAGTTCTTTCCATTCTTAAATGTCTCTCGGGATTGGAACAGAATTAATCGCAATCTTTATGCCGAAAAAGTATTTTAGTAGTAAATGAGGTAAAGCCCGGCTCTCTCTAAAAACACTTCCCTCCTTCATGTTAATGTTTAAGTCACCGCAACTAAGTTTCGACTTACCGAGCAGTTTTTTTTTTCATAAAATAGACTCGTTTGATAGATGACTTTCGAATGAAAGTTCCTGCATGTCCGTATTTTAATGCGCTAGGACCAAAGGTTTGGTCCTTTGGAAACAGCCCAATAGGTTTCACTTGTCTAAAATTTAGGACTGTATTGTTAATATGTCCGTTTAGTCGAATTTTGTGTTTTCTCATAAAGTTTTTTGTTTCATCTTTGACAGTAGGAATTCTAAGGTCTTGAAGTTAGTTGTCATTTCTTGTATACCACAGTGCGTGGAAATTTCTCTTAGCACTTCATTTACAAAAGTAAATTGATAAGATATTGGCATTCGTTTTCTTGGTACAACCCCAAAGTTGTATACCACATTTCCACACCGGCTTTAGCACTTGCTTGTATAAGAGCAGCTTGTTTTCGATACTAAGCTTTGAATGGTTTCCAAGAAACCTATATACAATACTTCCCTGTATTTGTTTTCGAGTTCTTTGCGTTCCCTTTTATGTATTAAGCCTCGTTTGCAAATGGACTACAAACCGAGCTTATGAAAATAGGCAATTGGCTCACTTTTATGTATGTAAAATTTCTATGAACAGGTTTGGTCTTATTGAGTACTGTCCCCCAGGCCTTTGACCTATATACTATCGGTTGCACTTTGTATAAGGTTTTCTAATAACGACTTGACAACTTTTTTTTTAAATAAAAGGCAAACCATTTGAGATATTTTAAAAACTTTATTATTAGCTTGAAGTACAATCAAAACACTTATGAATGGAACTCGACCTCGTTCATATGGCCACCGCGGGCACGTTTGCAGCGGTCGATTCACTGGGCCCAATTTTCAACGACTCGGCAACACATTTCGGCCGAAACGGCAGCTAATTCGCCTTCAATGTTGGCTCTGAGCTCTTAAAACGTCGTCGGCGTGTTGACATAAACCAATGACTTAACGTAGCCCCACAGAAAATAGTCAAGCGGCGTTAAATCGCACGAACGAGGCGGCCAATCGACTGGCCCATGTCTACAATCGATTGTAGCGTGTGCTGTGTGGCTTGTGGCACCATCCTGTTGAAACCGCATGTCGTCCAAGTCCATATCTTCCAATTCGGGTCAAAAATAATCGGTGATCATGGCGCGATAACGCTGACCATTCACAGTAACGTGACGATTATTATCGTCGACGATAAAATATGGCCCAATAACGCCGCCGGCATACAAACCGCACCAAACAGTTATTTTTTGTGGATGAAGTGGTGATTCATGAAGCATATGTAGGTTTTCACCCGACCAATAACGCATATTTTGCGTATTGACGAACCCTTTGAGCCAAAAATGAGCTTCGTCACTGAAGATGATTTTGCGATGAAATTCATCATCTTGGCGCATCTTCTCCAGAACCGAATCGGAGAACGTACGTCACTTCAAATGGTCCATTGGCTTCAGTTCTTGAGTTAGCTTGATCTTGTATGGGTGTAAACCAAGATCCTTACGCAAAATACGCCATAATGTGGTCTGAGCGATGCCCAGTTCTTGAGAACGCCGTGGAATTGACTGATTTGGATCGTTTGCTACGAACGTCGGAACGGCAGCGATATTTTCGACACTTCGAACAACCCGTTGTCTCACTGATACGGCAACATCACACAAAGAATATGTAGACTCAAATTTTTGCACTAAACTTATTATTGCTTGTCTACTAGGGCGAGAATTACGACCGAAAATTAAAGTTAACGCTCTTAAAGTTGCAGTCACCGACCCCGAATATCTGTAGAAAATTTTTATAATTTTCAGACGTTGCTCGTTAGTGTACTTTACCATGAGTTTACTGAATAAATTGACAGTGACAGTTTGATGATTAGTGAAAGAGTGCGTTCACAAATTAAGTTCAAAGTTGTCAAGTCCTTATTGGAAAACCCTATAGTTTCACCGTTGTTTCTTCAATCGTTGTAGGTAGTGCAAGTATAGCAGTGTCATCAGTCCCGCTAGAACGGTCCCCTTTTCTTGGGGTATATCTCGTGTATATAGGGGATACAGAAGTGGGCCGAGAACACCTCCCTGCGGTACTCCGGCTAAAGTTTCTTGAAATTGGGATACTTCTTTTCCTTTATGCCATACCTTATCGACGGCTTGCAAGACATCAAATTTATCAAAACTTTTTGTTTTTTTCCAAAGCTTTCGCAATTACGTTGATGATTCTATGCACCCTTCAGTAGTTGAATGCTTAGTCGTGACTAAAAATGATTAGAAATACGATTTGTTACATCAATAGTTGGCATCTCAAAGATTTTTGATAAAATTGAAAGAATTGAAAACGGTCTATAAGACTTCTTGTCATTTAGGAGTTTTCGTGGTGTTAGGACCAATATAACTTCAGCAACTTTACACTGACATTTTAAAGATTTTTCAATTTCTTTATTTCAGTGATAAGTTACGTTAGCGTTGCATTTGTCATAGTCTAATTATCTGACTCTCTTTTCAATTCACTGATATCGCGGATGAGTACTTTCCTGTCGAAAAGCATTAAGGTCCCTTCGAATTTGCCCACGCGTTCCAAAGCGAAGAATTAGATTTCCTTTTTGCTCTCAAGCTTCCAAGACACGTGTCTACTGCACGGTTTTAGAAGTTTTTAAAGTTCTCACTCAGCAAGTTACACAAGTTATTCAAACGTGTTTTATACTATTGAACACGACTTTGTTGCCATTTCTTACGGGCTTTTCTTTTTCCAATTACCGTTTCTTCTATCTCCGATGGATAGTTAAGACCGTAGTTTGTTGGTTTCTCCCTATGATAGGGTGGATTATTCAACACGACATATTGAACGATTTCAACGTCGACTTCTAGTTCAAAGTGTGTCTATATTTCCTTCAATTTCTTTCTTAAAGCCCCCCCAATTAGTATTTCTGCTGGTATTCCTTGTGAAGCAAAGACATCGATAAGATCTGGTATATTTGTGGTATCAGTCGGCCAGTATGTCGGTTAGCCCGTCGAGTGGAAGTCACAATTGTGCTTCATACCAGCTTAATAGATCATTCTTCCTTTCTGGGAGATGCATCTTGAACCCCAAAAGATGTGTTTTGCATTACAATCGCCCCCAATAATGAAACTAGATGCTAGTGATTTAAATATATTTTTGAAGATACCGACTCTTCTTGATCGCGTATCTCAGTGGGCAAAAAATAAATAAATACATATTCGAGCTCTACATTAAGGTCTCTTCAGTATATGGTATTCGATAGACTCTTTAATGTACACGAGGTACATGACTTTTCAGATGGATGTTTAGTGTGTTAGTCTCGAAAGCCTCTTATTTTTGCGCAAGATCCTCTTTTCATATGGATTTCAGAGTTGGCTGAGGAACCGGCTTTTCTTTCCTGGAATTCGTTTCGTGACTTACATAAGTCTTCTTCCTAAAGTTTTTCGCACAGCATTTCCATTTAGGTAGCAAGAATCGAAGATTCACATTTTCCTCACTAAGAAGGACTTTCGCTGAAGTCCGTTGTTCGTGAGCCAGAATTTTTGGTGTAGTCCGACAGTAGAGTAGAGTAAGTTTATTATATGCATTACATGACTCTCCCGAGAATCCCGAGAGCAAATCTTCCTTGTCACCTGAGGTAGTAATTCCTTTTATTTTGTCCACTGCATGGTTTGTATACTCTACCCGCTCGGTATACAGACATTGGATTTTAGTCAGCTCTTACGACAGGCATGCCAAGGGAATATTCTGACCCCTATTCGAAGGGGTTGAAAAGTTTTTAACGTATCTATGATGCTTATGCCGTTCGCCTTTGCAGAGCAGGGCACAAAGTAGCTATATACCATAAGTATACCACCACAATCGTAGTGTAGACCCAATGCATGACTTTGATTTATGGACCTACAGCCCACTTGCATAAGTAGAGGGTAGAGATTAGACGTCGTCATGGCTTCAGTGTGCTGACAATTCGTCGTACCATGGAAAATTTTGAGCGTAGTACACTCTTTTGAATCTTAAGCCACCAACCAGTCCGAGATTGGTGCGAAATGAAGAAAACATGACCGCCGTAGCGGCCAGTATCAAAGAAGACCCAGTAATGTCGATTTAGCGCCGATCAGCTGAATTGGACATAGCTGAATTTGGCTTATTTTGCGGATGGATCTGGTCATCCATTTAAGATTGTGCTGATGAAAGAATTGAAGCTAGACGATAATAGACAACTGGAAATGTTGGCCGGAGATTAAGTTTTTTTCCAAAAAGTCATCTTCTCGGAGGCCAATTTTTGGCTCAGCGGCTATATTAACAAGCAAAATTGCCATTATTAGAGCGAACACAATCCACAAGTGTTCAGCCAAAAATCAATGGCATAGCGGCATCATCGGAGCTTATTTCTTTCAAAATGAGGAAGGAGACACCGTCTCAGGTATAGAGCAATGTTAACAGACTTTTTGTGGTCAGAGCTCGACAACATCGATATTTCCAAGCTGTGACTCCAACAAGACGGTGCTACATGCCATACAAGCGACGCAACGCTCAAAGTTGTGAAGGAGAAATTTGGCGGCTGGGCTATGTCACTGGATTGATACCACTCGATTATTTTCTCTTGGGGTACGGTAAGTCCTTAGTTTACATTTGCAAACCAACCACTTTGGACTAGATCGAGGCCAACAATCTACATGCTATTGCCAGAATAAACCGCACATTTTGGACCAAGTCATTAGAAATTGGACCGACCGTTTGAAGCATTTCCAGCGAAGCCGAGGCAGCAATTTGAATGATGTACTATTCAACACATAACGGCACGAGCGTAGCTTCAAAATAAAGCCTGAATCAATTTTATATCTCATATTAGGTGCGCAACTAAGTTGTTTGTCAATAGATGACTCCAGCAGTAAGTACTGGTTGATTTGGACATGTCCAAAACGTCATGAACAAAGCTTTGTTCGCTCGTCATATACTTTTGGTTGTGTAAAAATGGCGGATTTTATGCCAAATAGTCGTCTTTCATTCGAAGAAAATGGCTGCTGAAGCGCATCGAGATCTCCAAATAGTTTACGGAAATGCTGTTCTAAGTAAAACAACGTACTGTGATTAATTCTGTCACTTTAAAGAAGGTGATTTCGATGGCGACTAGCGCCCGCGTGAAGGAAGGCTAAAATCCTTCGAAGACTCTGAATTGTAGGCATTGCTTGATGAGAATCCGTGGCAAATGCAAGAAAAACTTGCTTCAGTATTAGGAGTTACCAGCCAAGCTATTTTAATGATTCAAAAACAAGAAACTTGGGTTCTTTATGATTTGAAGTTGATAGTCGTTTTTTCTCCCGCGAATAATTGCTCCAACGGCAAAATAGGAAGGGTTTTCTGCATTGCATCGTGACGGATGATGAAAAATGGATGCAATACAACAACTTAGAGGGAAGAAATTCATGGGCGGGGACTGCCCGGTCATGCTTTTACGTCGTTCTTGGCCGAATATTCACGCTGCAAAAGTTATGCTGTGTATTTAGTGAGGCCAGGTGGGTGTAATTTACTATGAACTATTGAAACCCAACGAAAAATTCACTGAGGAACAGTATCGACTTCAATTGATGCGATTGAGTCGATCACTGCGCGAAAAACGGCCAAAATATGAGCAGAGGCATGAAAAAGTAATTATACTGCTTGATAACGCTTGCACAACCCGTTAAAACCTACTTGGAAACGCTCGAATGGAAAATCATTTATTAAACCTCCTCGCGGGGATAGAAATTGATTTGCCAAATATATACTTTGACGGCTTCGATATTTAGCCCACTTGATATTCCGCATTATGGCTTGAAAAGTTATTCAAGCATGTTCGTAGAAAAATGATAGAACCCAGTCTAATATGTTTTCTCGGAGTTCAATTGAAAGGCAGATGGACTCACTTTTCACATACTCGACTTTATATGTGTAAGCCTTTGGATTTCATTTCAAATTTCGATAAGCAAAACCTTTCCAGTAATTTAATCGAATGTCTTGTTATTTTGACTTGGTTCCCAGACTCTATTTCACAAGACGTTTCCGGTCCAGATGGTGCTTCTGTTATATAATTATACTGAAATTCTAAGCAGTTACTTCCAACGTTATATTTCCCTCCAATGACTTTATGCCTACATTACTCGTAGTTCGCTATCGTAATCACAGAGATAAATTTGGTGAATTCCTTATGACCCAACGTATGTATCTTTGTCGACTTGTATGGCTGTGATACAACAGGTACAACACATAATCAAGCCATTGTATTCGAAAAGCACAATTAATGTAAATAAATCCAATTTCACAGGTCTTTCCGAACAGATGAATCGTCTTAATTAAAGCCAGTCCATTGCTCCCAACCGAAGTACCATCTACACTGACTTCCTAAATTATTTCCGATTCCAACTCTGCCCATAGCTTGGCGACCCAGTAGCACAAACATTTGTTAATTCTACGAAAGTACACGTGTGAAATGAGAAACTATGTAATGAAAACAAATAGCTAGTCTGTTCGTTCAAATACATATAACTTCATTGCAAGTGCAGATACTTTGGGTTCTGCGAATACGTTTCCCCGGCACAATGTCATGAACAGTCCCCTATAGAATGGTTTTTATCAGGAAATGTATGAATGCGGGATATGAGAAAGGAAAAGTATCTGTTTGGGCAGTAAATGTTCATTTTGAAATACTTACTCTTACTCGTATAGGTATACGAAGAAAAAAAGTGCGTGAGGGCGCGTGTATCAGGAAAATACGGAAATAAAATAACAATAAACCGTACTCATGTGTAAGATATTTAACAGCACACCCAATGAGATATTGAATATTTACTACACCTGGCGGGTGCTTGTTTTTACGTTTGTTTGTTGGTTGATTTTTTATTTTTTTTTTCTTTTTTGTAAACTTTAACCTTTAAGGATGCATTCAATTCCGGTGTCTGTTTTCTGTGGTGATATATAAATTGAAAAGAATTAGGTTGAATGAACCTTAACAAATTAGCCCAGTTTTAAGGCCCTCCGGGAAAATTATGACCTATACCAGGATTTTGTCATGTGAGATCTGCCGATATGACGTGGCCGATTCAGTTAACTCTATTCGCCCAATCATGATTCACCTAGTAGAACAAACTTTTTTTCATCTGTTGGCGAATACAGATATTGACTCAGAAATATACGTAGCGGCATTTTCTTCCTCAAGTCGTGGTTTTCTGGTTTCTTGCATTTAAAAGTTCATTCTCCAAAGATGATGACCGGATTACCTAACTCAGCGATTAGGTTAGGTTAAGTAAAAGTGGCAACCCATTTGGGCATATTGGCCCATTGTGATGCCACGTGGATCTATGATCCTTCTACCACTGGAAGTAATTTCAGCTTACGATGAACCGTAGGAGTGTTAACGTCTATAATGTCTAGATAGTTCAAGTCATAGTAGAAGAAAGCTCCTAAGCAGAGTTTCCTTTTTTTAGAGAGAGATGGGCATGTAAAAAGTAGGTGGAGGATTGTCTTTCACTCCTCCTCGTCCATGAAGCGTCTATAGAAATCTTCTTGCATGCTCGCCTATAAGGCAGTGTCCAGTGATGACACCTATGATAGTGCTAATATAAATAGATAAATACTTTGGCGCGGCAACTCGGTGTGCGAAAAGACCTAGCTTCTCGCACTCATTTGTGTTTCTCACTTTGTGTATTTTTAAACTACTGAGCAGGGCCTACTATTTATTCCCAGCTCCGAACGGCTCTCCTGAGAAGCTGATGATGATGATTTTGAAAAATTTGCTGTTGTGCTCCTACCGGGATTCCAACCCAGGTAGGTGGCGTGGCAGCCAATGAGTCAACCACCACGATATTGGCACCATATTCTCTATTTAAAAGGATCAAACATGGTCACTAGACATGTTGATCCTACAATTCACCCAAGGTTTGTTCTTTTGTTAGCATCCAGCTTTACTATTAATTTGTACGGCAGAATAGGTAGAGTGTAATGTCTATGTGGGCCAGCAACTACCATAGGTGAAGACTAAACTTCTCTGCCATCTCTGAAAGAGATGATCGGTATTCAAGGGCAGTTCTAAAATTAAATGAGACTGAGTTCAAGGACTTCATAGCGGCCTGACTATCCAAAAAGATGCGGATATAGTTTGCAGATATAAGGTTTTTATTCAGCCAGGACAGATCTTCTTTAATCACCTGTGGACTGTTGGACTTAGCTTAGTTTGCTACAGTTGAATGCATTATCTAAGGCCGTCCATCAGACAACCACCACCGAGACGTATAGTCAGTGGGTTTGGCGAGGTTGAAGGCCCCATTTGTTCGCAATGGCTTTTTTTTTTAAGAGAATAACGCTACTTTAGCATTCTTGACTATTTCTTGAATTTTAGGTTTCCAGTTTACGAGTAGTTTCCTGTCAAAAATGAGACTCAGATATTTCGCTGTATCAAAGAAGACTGAACTGTTACCGTCGATTGAGGGAGGGTTTCTGATTGTAATTCTGTCATATTTTTCCAGAAAAAGAGGACTAAATCAGTTTTATGGGTGTTTATTGCCTAATCTACGACGATCCGCAGTCTGGCAACGGTTATGTCAGAGTCGCTTACGTTATCTTAAGACTACGTTTCACCTATATACAAGTTTTAATCTTACCTGTGTCTCTTATATAGAGCGGAGCGTATACAGGTGTCCCAAGCCCACGAACCACGCCTTATGTGATCCATCGTTCTTGGATTATGATGATGTATTCTTCGTCTCTGGAAAGACGCAAAATAAGTCAGGCTGAGGACTGGAGTGATGGAGATTAATCTGGAAAAACCGTATTATTGTCACAATCTACCAGAGTTGCCTCAACCTCATTGCTGTTCAAGTTTTCCAATTCTGAACATGTGCCCAAGAGGTCATCTTCTTCCCGTGATAGTAAACGATTTCTTTTTATGTTTCCATTTCCGAAAGAGTGTTTTTAAGAAGAAATCGATTGCTAAGTTGTCGCCTCCGAGAAATTGGAGTCGTCGAAGTTCATTTCTGGAAAGAATATCGACGCTCCAAGATCTAAGGTTGAATTTGCAGTTTCAGTTAAAGCCGGAGGAGGTTGCTTATCAGCATCCAGCTTATAATCTTTATTAGCGCTGCGCTAGAGGGTTAAGGGATTCCTTATTGATCACAATCAACGGGCATCTTTAAGAGCCCCGTAGTTCTTCCAGTTTCGCGACTTTCCAGTCATGAGTCGAAAGGGTCGGTTTACTGAGCCTGATGATCTCCAGAATGTTTTTTGGGGAGGAGGGTTCGACTGGGGTCCAGGTGCGAATTCTACGTCTGCTAGGGATTTCCTTCTTAGCCACGAATTCGAGTTTTTCACCTGGCTTAATCTCTCCTTATGGCTTTGGTAAAGATCGAGATATCTTTGATCGGTACGTGCGACTAATTTTACGTGGCATTGGTGCAAGACAGTGTCGCTTTTGATAGGAGGTGGTCCGAGATTTTCCCGCATGCTGGCCAATAAGTTACCCGAAAGCTAAACTTGACTTACTGCCACCGTTCAAGTGTTATAGATCCATCGGTGCTGATGTTGACGATTACCGCAATCATTATTGCATCTCTTAGAACTTCGTTAAAAGACCTCAGAGATGTGATGTTGGAAGGCCAAGCGTTGTTGGCGTTATAAATTTCGAACCTTCAACGATCTCTGGCGTTTGGAGAAATCTTTTTTCGTTTTGGAAGCAGTGGGTAATTCGTCTTTTAGGATGGTGTTAGCCCACTCAATCTTGCTCTTTATGTCCGCACCTATCTAAATCTCAGGTTCTCTCAATGCATTATCTCAGGTTTTAATAATGCATAAAACATTTCAGCTTTTACGAAGACCGCCTAAGAGGAAGTTTGCCGATGCAGCTGAGACCCTGATTCCTCCTCTAAAGGAGGAATTGAGTAATAGCAGCAAGGCCTTGGCCTGCCACAAACTTGCTGATGCAAAGCGTGGAGGAAACAATAGGACCATGGTTTGCCACAGTCCTACCACTCCTTGAAAATTTGCGTTTGCTCTTAGAGTATGGTACAGCGTCAAAGTGACATGGACTGTGCTCCACAAGTGCAAGATTAGGTTAGGTTAATTTTAAGTGGCCTATTGGCCCATTATGATATCACATGGATCTGTAATCCTTCTACTCTAGAAACCATTTGGAGCTCTTAATAAAGCATAGGAGGCTTTAAATGTCTATGTTGCTTACGTCACTTAAATCGTACAGACTTATACAGAGGAGGTAAGGAATTGTGTTCTATTCCTCCTCATCCAAAAGTCGTTAGTTAACATGTCAAGCCTTCTTGCATGGTTACCTATGACGCAGTGTCCAGTGATTACACCTATAATGTCGCTAAGATGTTTTCTATTTAGAAGAATTAAACTCCTGGACCGATTCAGATCTGGCTTCGGCCAGATTTGTTTGATCGCTAAGCATGTCGATCCAACCGCCCATCTATAGTTTGTTCTTCTATTAGCATCCAGCTTTATTTCTTGTTTGCACGTAACAATAGGTATACCTATGTTTTCCTTTTCAGGTGTGATGGGTTCCAATTTTGGTCGTCACCCAGCAAAGGTGAATGTGAAACTGACTGTTAACATGACTGTTCTTGAATTCAGAGAGTATAAGCTCAGGGATTTGATAGCTGCCTGACTATCGGAAAAGATGTGGATATCCATTGCAGATATTACATTTTTCTTCAGCCAGGATAGGGCTTCTTTAATTGCCAGAATTTCCGCCTGGAACACGCTACAGTGATTGGTGAGGCGGAAGGAGAGGCTGAGGTTAAACCTATCAGCAAAAACACCACCACCAACCCAAATGACAGTCTTTGAACCGTCAGTGTAAAAGTGGATTGAATTATCGTCCAGGAAGACACTTTCCTCCCACAAGAATCTGGAGGGAATGCTCACATGTAAGCCCTTGTCAAACCGTTGTTATATTTTCTGGAAGGATTTCTAGTGCGCTAAGAATACTTGCGCGGGTAAAATGTTTATTTGCCCACTGTGAGGTCGCTTTAAGGCGAATAGCTACTTGCGGCTACTTGTCTACTATAAATGTCGAGGGGTTCAAGGTGAAACAGAATGTCCAAAGCAACGAAGAAGGATATCGATATGTCCCTGACACAAAATTCTCAACGTACTCGCCGAAATCATAGCTAAACCTACCATAAAACCTGCAGTACATATGGAGCAACATGAATAAGCCATCAAAATGTCCAAAGAACAGAAACGTGTCCAGAAAGCCGTCAAAAAAGCAAGAGCTCTACCAGCACCCAAGACTTCGTCGCAACCTAATCAAAAAGCTGCAAAGGTTTCACAGAAATTGGTACCAAAAATTGAGGGCAAGCCACAAAAAATTTATCTCTGCGCGTGTCATGTTAAGTGCACTAATGTTGTCTATGTGAAATAATCAATTTTAAAAAGGAAGTAGATTCATACTCTACCATACTTGAACTCCGAAGATTTGAGACAACCCGTTCTATGATTCCTAGAAATAGTCCAAGAACAAGTTGTTCTAAGGATATGGTGTAACTCGAATAAGTTTTATGATATACGGGATGTAGCTTATGCAGATATATTTTTTGCTGAAGCCCAATTTCTAATACCAATCTCCTCCAAAATTTTATCACCCTGTATCTACGCGTATATTTCCCTTCTCTTTAACAACTTTGCTATACACAGAACACTTGGCTAGACATTCTCTTTCAATCCATTAGATACTCTATGGTTTTATTCTCTTAAAAAAGAAAAGGCAAATGCTTGAGACTTCCGACCGGCCGGCCGGTCTCTTAGATTTAGTTAGATGGATGACTTCCAATTTTCCATTCGAAAATAAACTCATGAATGAATTCATTTTGTGAAATTCATTTTCAACTCTTCACCAGCTGGAATGGTATCAGCTCAGTGGTTCGATGCATTTTTAGACTTAGTCCAGGCCAAATTCATTCGAGTTCCTTTTGTGTACGGTGTCGGTTCAGTCAAAAAAGGAAGATTCGCTTATCCTTATCGTGCCAGGTGGCCGTTGTTTTTATTACAAAAAAAAAAATAAAATAAAATAAAAATCAGTGCAAGTGTAATTAATAGATAAAAGCAACCATCTGTGTACTTGCGATTTTATCACAGTTTGATTGAAGGAAATTTAAATAAGGTGAACATCTGGACATCTGAAGAATAGATATGGATTACAAGAACTACATCTTTTGTGGACTACTTGTCTGTGGGATGATGGTCACAGGTGAGCAATAACTTTGACATTGATGGATTAATGGAATAATGTTGTCAATCGTGGAAGAACCGTGATGCAATAGTGCATCAATATGAAGGTTCTAGATTTTAAATTAAATTTATGAATGTTCCATGGAAAAGGGTAAATGTAAAGAGTGTGTGTGTTATGTATCCCTGTTTGTCCTCGAGTCTATTTAAAAATAAAAGAAGCAATGTGTGGCTGTACATCCTAGGCTTCAAATTCTGAAAAATTGACAAATAGATATTGATTGTATAGTTGTAAGTATCTACGTGAACTCTATTAAGGCTTACGGATGCATTTCTTGGTATAGGGGGTGGATATGAAATAATCAAGTGGCAACAACTAATCATAAAGTTTTGAAGCCAATTTGAAACCGATTATCCATTTGATTCACGACTTGTTGCGATCTCAGGCATCACCATCTGTTAAGCTTATTGTTAAGGATAAACCTTAGTGCATAACCAATGATGCCAATTTCTGTTCATAAAATATGGAAATTGTTTAGTTGGAAAGTCAACAGTTTTGCAGTACTGGTTTAGAGCCTGGTATATTTTATGGCAAAGTCTTCGAAATTACGTATTGGCCCATTTCAGTTAGTTGAGTTGAATTCTGGAATTTGATATACTTATTACGCTTGCATTAATGAATATCTGTGGCCCTACATTCTTTCTACATTTTGGGTCGTTTGGTTCAAATGTATGGTATTATGAGGAGTGAAGCATGGTCAAAATTATTTATCATATAGTGCCCGAAGTACATTTTTGTACTTAGCACCAGAAATAATGATGGCGAAAGATTGTAACCTTGATGAGTTTCGGGGCGGAAAGTTCGATCAGTTTTTTTCCTCATTCCGTCAGATTGACTTTTTAAGCAACTTAGTCTGAATTATCCATCTTTATCTTTCCTCTGAAATTAGTTACTCTTCCCAGACATTATTTCTTAGCGGGGTCAAGATTTCTGCCACCAACCTCTGCCGCTTTATTTTTAAAGAGTGAGTAAGGACCGGACTAGTATGGTTTAAAGTAACAAACAGAGAAGTGGTTAATGGAAAATTAGCGGCGGTTTAAAGAACGGCTTCATAGCTTCCATAGCCTACCTCAAAATTGATCACCTTTCTGCATCTAACACCGCTTGTTCAAAAAAACTTGCTGGCAACAGTGTGATACGACTCACGAATCTGGCTTACTTCAAGAGCAGTAGTTTCAGACATGGCACGGAGCAAATGTCAGACCACCCAATTTTAAAGGATGAAATCCCTCCCGTCCTACTGGACGCAAGCAGTGTCTTCGAATCAGAGGTTTTGGCTGTCCTCAGTGCGGCTAAGCTAATGCTGGTGAGATCGGTATCCGAATGGGATATCCCTTTCTACTTCGATAGCCGACATCGGAATCGACCAATATTAATCCAATGATACAATCAGGGGCTGTCGAGCGGGGCTTAAGACACCCTGCTGGGTGCCAGGACAGTGGGAAGGGCTGCTCGAAGATAGTGAGGTTGCCAACATCAAACTTTGTACAGTAAAAACCTAAGGTGTTAAAATCTTGAAGGACACAGGGTATCCAAAGCTCTAGGCTACTTTTTCACGCCAAAAGATCTGGATATTTGCAGATACAGCGGTGATCTGCAAGTTTTTGATGACATAACACATTTTCAGTGTGAATGCGAGACGATATCGCGTGGTTGAAGAAATGTTGTAGCTTTGTTGGCTTCTGCGAAAAAATTGGATATTTCTCCAGGGAAATTATTAAGGTTTTTCCCATTTGAAGACAAATTCAACTGCTTCTACAGGGATCGCGATGTACGCGTTTTAGTGTCTGGTGTCTGTGTGATGTCTTATTCATCATACCCCTGTTTTAGCCTAGCCTAGTCCCGGACCCTGCCTCTATGGTGCTATCAGGCTTATTCGGTGGGTATTCGCAGATTTACTGGTTCAGCGTGTTCACTAGGATCAAGGAATAAAACACTATCAAGTGATTTCGAAGATTATGATGTTTTCTTTATCTCATGTCAAACTAAATCCCACATCTCTTTAAGACTTACTCGAACTGTTATCTGTTACTATAAGTAGCTTACTGATGCTGTAGGTGTTTCATCATCACGAATGATACCAAAATGGTTTGTATTGCTGAAGACTCTCCATCAGGTATTTTTTGAGAGATAGGAACTGTGATCTTTCTTATGGGTGGATATTTGGCGCGTCTTGATACATCACTTATGTCCTCTAGTGTTTATCTTTGTTTTGCACTAAGCTGTCCATTAGTTCTATTTCCATCGTGAGACTATCTTTTATTTGTTGGCACAATAAGGGACTCTAAAGCCTATTGGTATTTTTCTTGGTATTTTTCTGAAGTGCTCTATTGGAGCTTTGAATACAACAGCGTTGTTTCATCAAAATTGCAATGTTTCGACTAAATTGCTCTCTGCCGGGCCAGAACTTAAATATCTCGTAAGCGTACATAGTGATTCTAGTTCTTCTTTTATTTGCCAAATCTTCATATCTTGTTTAGTCTTCATTAGCTTCTTTGCTATATTCGGTTCAACATCTAACAGGGCTTGATTAGTTTTCACGAAATATAAAATTCGGTCGCGGCCTTACGGAACTCCTCGGAAAACTCATCTTTTGTAACTGAAGTTGAGTTCCATGGGCACTCTAAGGCTCTTCTGATCTAATTAACATTAAGTTATGAGTGTGGATCAAATACACCGTCTTCTATTCTTTGGTCTGACGAGTAAGCAACTGGCAAAGTCGCCAGTTGTTGGGGAGCGGCGTTGTGTTTTGTTGCATCGTTCCTTTGAGTAATACGGAATACGATTTCATTCTGGCTTCCCAGTAGCGCATCCTTTTAACGCAATTTCCCAAGAATTTTTTGACTGTTTCTGGCTCTATCTCATTATCTCATGAATGGCTGGACGATATTTGCTGGACGAATCGCTGTAAACACGATTACTGAACTTAGCGTGCAAAAGATCGATTATTTGATAGGCTATGTGACATGACGCGTCATCGTATTGAAACCAAAAATCGACCCAGCCCATAGCTTCAATATCAGCCCACAAAAATTTAGCAATCATGCCTCTGTAGCGCTTACCATTGACCGAAATGACATATCCAGCATTTTCAACATAAAATAGCCAAATGTTCCCATCACTCCTAAATCGCACCAAACTGTCACTCTATGCGGATGCATTGGCTTCTCGACAATTACGTGCGGGTTTTCCGATCTACAGATAGGCCAATTTTGTTTGTTACCATTCGATATCCGAGCTGCTGTAAGGCCCAAAAATTCATATCAGCCTGGTGCTTAAAATTTTGGGTTGTTGAGATCGATGGCGATTGATGTTTCGGGATTGAGTCAAATAATCTCGGCCACAGAAGCCACATTGTTGGTACGTACCCTACGGTGGCGGGGACTGTGAATGTTGTCCGCAAGCAAGTCAGCCTTACAAACTTTTTGCACAAACTTACGTAAAGTAACCGCGGCGGGTGCTTCATTTTAACCAAAACTTTTTTTTCAAAAAACTCACTGTTTGGGTAACAACACTCATTTTTCAAACAAGTTTGCAATATTTCCCAACGCTATTCGTTCTGCAGAGGTATCATACTAACTAACGGGCTAAATTTCGAGCGGAAAAGAGCTGTCAGTGTCAAAATAACAAATCCCTTGAAAAGAAACTTGCATTTAGACCACTCGTCCCCTTCCATTTGCGTGCAGCACTTAAGAGACGTCTTTCTATGCTGATCTGTCCCTCGGAGTTAGGGTCGAGGATTATTTTGGTCGAAGCTGTGGCTTCCATTCGCTCAAAATGCTCAGTGATCTCAGTTGTTGTATCCATAGATGGCTTATTGGATTGATGTATGATAGCTTTACAGCCCAAAGAGTTCGTGGTTAAATTTCCTTCTTTGCTCAACGCAAATACAAATGAGACTGTCTGTCTCTCGAATGGGTCAAGTGTTTTTTCAGCCCCGTTCGTCAAAATTTAAGCCTTTGCAAAAAAGAGTAGGAGCGGTGAGGGCCTTACATAAAGACAGTTTCGTCTTACGAGAGGGAATCCGCACAATTATCATCAATGACAAAGGCGCGGGCAAAGCAAATTACTGGTCTACTACTACTGCTACGATTTTACCAGTTACAAGCTCGCGGTCATATCTTCTGTTGGACTTAAATCACTTAAATTCGAGTCAGGAGCCCCTCGGATGTCGGTTGGGGGCTACATTTTTGAGGAAGGCCCCGTTTTGGGAACGTCATGATGTTTGAGTTAAAACCTAAAACCTCCAGTTGGTTTAGACCCGATGTAGAGTTGCAATAAGTACTAAGACCTGTGATCCCAAGATCAGCAAAAGGTTTTAGATTG
Organism: Volucella inanis; assembly: GCA_907269105.1. NCBI lineage: Eukaryota > Metazoa > Arthropoda > Insecta > Diptera > Syrphidae > Volucella > Volucella inanis. Next base: position 127,159,805 of record OU026157.1, on the reverse strand, counting down.
GCCTTCAACACAGTTCCAATTTGGTTCATCAAGAAGGCAGCACGCGATGGAAAGGCGTATTCTTGCTTCCATGTATGTATTGGCATCCCGTGAAATTAATTCTTCACAGACAGGAGTTCACGTAAAACCCTAGAGGCCTCTAAACTTACTTACTTGACCTTCTAGTCAAGCCGTTTGTTTATGTAAGTCCTTAACTATGCTCAGCATGCTCTTTGTTCTGATCCCGTTTACCGTCAGCCTTATTTTGGCTGTTTCCTCCTCAATACCCGCGAAATAGTCATTGACAGCACCCTGTGTTCGCTAAACCGTATGTTCCCAACCAAGTAATTTTCTGCTGCTTTAAATGGCTCAGAAGGCAATCGATATTGCTTTCTTAACTTCCTCTAGGTTAAGGGGGCGGAATTTTCTGTTGTCTTCGTTTAGGTCTATTCTTCCTGACAGCGATGTTTGACAAACATCACCGTTATATAGACTGCAGAATAAGTTTTCCATATTTTCAGCACCAACTGTGACTCTGACTGTACTACTAGCTGCCTGTCTTGCATTCTGGATTTCTACCCGTAGCAAGTTGCATTTATTTTCTGATAAAGCTTTTAAACACCATTACCACACTAAAGACTTTACCATTTCCTCAATTTCGCATTTCTTGTGCTCTTTTCTTTTCTTTCAAAGACGGCTGTGCTCTCGTGCTTTGATGCAGCGCGGTATATACCATCTTACGTTCATCGTCAAACCAAAGTATTAAGACCTTGGAAACTGCAAGTTATGTTTTCTTTATTAATGCGGCCCATCAATGAACAATAATAAAGATTCCATATACTCAACTCAGATTACTTTACGCTCTATCCAGGAGCTCAGCAGCTTCCCCCGGCTAATAGGCAGCACAATCTAACAAACACCTTAGAGGATCCTATAATCCCCTACAGCATTAGGTTCCCCGCAGCATTTCCTTTATTTTCTTTATCATCAAACTCAGTTTTATAAGATGCCTATCCGAGTGGAAAAAGCAACCCATATTGCATGATCAGATAGCGTGATCCTATTGATTCATTTAAAATCTCCAGTTTGATTCTTATTGTCAAGGTTGGGGAACAATTTATTAGTGTCGTATGCTATTCGTACTATTTGAGTTTTTTGTTGACACAAGCTATCACATGCACGCATCTCGCCACAATTTCGCTGCTAAAGTTTGTCAGAAGCAATAACCCATCAATAGATACAAATGCCTCATTCATAAATATAACACTCTAAGAGCTGAGTCTCCAATATCAATAGAAATATTGTGCTCGGATACAGCAGCATTGATTTGCAACTAATCGTTGTTCCAACCGTTTTTATAGCAATTCTATCATAGAAATGTGATGTCATAGGCCAAACCTACGTGCATGAAAACCAATATAGGTCAGGAATCTTATCTGTTTCGGAAGCTTTAATGTAAAGATTATGGAAACAAAACGCCCCTAACATCATTCTGACAGTGTGTAAATAAACGCATTAACACAATGTTCATAGAAAACAACGCGCTTCGCCTGAACACAATTTTCCAATAATTTTTTTTTTTTAACGATGTTGTCTGTCACTCAGTCACTCCAAGGTTTTTGATGGAAATGAGCTCTCATTCCAATATCTGACACAGTTTCTGTTTCCCTTATGTTACTTTGAAAAACGCCCTTAGTTCAAGGCCTAGTGAGTGGAAATGTAAATGCACCATTCGAGTACGTATCGTTAGTAGTTTTACTTACATATTCGAAGAGAACAACAACACCTATCCTCAAAATAATTTATAATTTCGAATCAGGAATGGCAAAATACCTAACAAATAATTTGTATAGATCAATCATATGCCATTGTTATTCTTAAAGTAACGGTGGACCAAGGGTTTTTGTGATAAAAAAATTATCAGTAAATCTATCTGATTTTTGCATCCTACCTGCTTAAATTTGACCTCGCGTCGCCTGTTATAGAATATACTTTCGACACGAGAAGGAGCTCACCTAAGCTAAAGTCCTCAAAAAGACTAATTCAGCCAAACAGGAAATAGACAAAAAATCTGGTTAAGAGTAAATCTTATAATGAAAATCAGAAAAATGATTGCAAGCTCACAAAGAGCATGTTAGTCTAACTTCTACATATTCATCATGAAGAGCGTGGAGAGAATTGTCAAGATTCATGCATGTAAAACTGTTTTGCGAATGCATCCTCCGTCCAAGATACATCATGCCTACCAACGCGAGACTGCACTTCACAATCTGGTTGACAGAAGGAGTATACGTCTAAATAGTTCTATCGTCTAGGCTTATTAAAGAATGGTTCACTAGAAATGAGATGCAATAAATCCTCTCAAAACTAACGTTGTTCTCCATACAAGGGAACTAGATAGTAGAACTAGATATAGAGCTCTAAGGTGTCGTCATCTATTTCTCCAACGAAGCTAAGTATTCTTTTAGACTGAAAGTGTCAAGTCGAAAACTTCTAAGACGCTGGTGGTCCGGTAGTGTAAAGTGTAATTCGGGCAAGTCATGGGGCTTGTATCTTACGTGGGACCCTCTGGATCTGCATGGCTATGGTAAGGTTATCGTCATTGCTTCTTTTATCAAACTCTAAAGTTCGGTTTGTTTCGGCTGCATGTGGGCTTCCCTAAGCATGCCTGGCTCTCCTCTAGAAAAATGATCTTTGGTACAACACTCTCTGAATTTTTGACGACATCTTAACTCTGGTAATACAGACACCCCATCTGATGCAAACACACCAGAACTCATGTAGCTGAAAGAACACGAAATCGACTTTCCCTGTGCTTGAGAATAGTTTCAAGCACAGTCCTGAAAAACGGCTCCAAAACTAATCTATAATGCGGCGCTTTTATCTTTTATCTAAGGGCAACAGTTTTAGATTTCACTCTTTGCTAGGAACACTTGAGTCTGTCTTCCTTTATCGATGAGGCGGCAGACAAGTTGCGCTTAAATTATTGCTTAAACTTCTGACGACTTTCTGGCTAGCTCGAGAATGCAAGACTTCTCTTGCAGAAGGTTAAATCCTTTGAGCCTTGTTCGGTCACAAAGGAACCACGAGAAATGAAATCGCCGATGAACTTGCTAGGTAATCCTCAGAGGACAGTATTTTAGGAACCCTGACGTTGATCCATGGTCATACAGATTGCATGACTGCCCAAAAGGCCGGCAGACTAAACCAATTCTTGCCGACGTCTCTAAGACGTAGGACTTGTTCCCACTACGATAATGCTCAAACACCTGATTCTCCAGTACAAACCGTGAGCCTGCCCTATTTATTGTGGAGTTTCCGCATACTACTTAACCATTCAGTCCTAAATCTTTGCTGATCACGAATCGGAGAATACATATCTTGAGGATCGAGTTTTCATATTTGATCAGTTTTCTCTCTCAACTCAAGCCCTACGTTTTGAATATTCAACATAGGAATAATTTTCTGAAACTGAATCGTACATTTTGAATTGCTGCAGAAAATAACATCTGATTTTGACAATCATTTTCTTTCTGACCTCTTATCATTAAGCAGCTTACAGAATAATTGATGTTTTACCGCTAAATAAAAACTCCGCTTTCCTCTACCAGCTTCTGAAACAGACTTGCAAATAATATTCATAGCATTCCAATGTGTTTAGGTGAATGAAGTGCTTATCGTTTTGATTCTTGTAATCGATATCCCCTTAATTTTTCGCCCCCTACGGGACTCTTTAGCTGGTCAATGTCGTTCCTTTGTTCTTGTTCTTGAAATTGATCCAAAAACGGCAACTTTTAATTTTGTAGATAGTGTTGTAAAGGACTTGATCTCCAACCAGTAGTTACTTTATTTAGTAAGATCTCATGTTAACTTTCAAATAAAGTCAGTGTTGCACATGCTATTGAAATGTTTGTATCAGATGGCCCATGAATGACTGTGAGCTTATTTTGACTAGCAGATGTAGAATTCTCAGTCTTCCCCAGAAGAGGGCGACGACAATCGCGCAGCAGATGATGAATAGACTCAATGTAATGTCTTCTTTTGATATTATATATTGGTTAAGTTGAGCCCCTTTTGCACTTGCTTGATCAACAGTCTCATCTTCTTCTAATAAATACAAAGTCAAAGTACTATCTCCTCTTGGCTCATCGGATCACTGTGTCATATCAGCTAATTTCTCGTACACCGACCACACAGTTAGATAAACTATTCCTATAAGAACCGCATGGTAATACGAACAAGCCAATTAGAGCGGACTTAAAAATTTATTTAGGAATTCACATGTTTCCTCGATAGCGACGTGGCCCGCTGCTAATATCATCACAGAGACCTTCACCCCTCATCGGATGAAGAGTATCAAAAGAAAAAGGCGTAGTACGACTAGAGCCGTAAAGAGGCTTTAGAGAAATGTTTTTTCCGTCCTCTAAGACCAACCTAAAAGAAGAAAACAGAAAAAAGTTCAAACGAGCCAAGAATGACTGCAACGCCTTACTTCAGCATGTGAAATTTCAATACGACCAAAAACTGAGGCAAGAAGTACTACAATCTCCCAATGGTATATGTTCCCGCAAATAAATAAAATATTCCGGAGGAAAGATCAAAATGACCTTTCATGTCTCAAGATCACCCGAACGACAAACAACGAAAACATACTTTTGGCAGCAGGCATAGATCCAAATGGAGCTGTGGATGATGACAACTTCTTTGTGATCGAGGATCCGCAGGATCCTGTGTATAGGGCGAATAATATCATTGGCCCTAACCACGACTTGGAAAATCGAGTCCTTGTGCACAATTTCTACCTTCGAAACGAAATAGTAAACTGGAGAATCGAGAACTCGGGTTTCACCCAGTTCAGTGACGAGATTATGGCAAATAATGTCATCGCCAATGAAAGGGAACTTCCCCCGTTCATTTCGAAGGAAGAGCTCCAAACGATCTTCGACAAAATCAGAAGTAAGAATCGATGATATACCGAACATTGTGCTTCGACATTTCCCTCTAGAAGCGGTGGACTTTAATACCACCCTGTTTAACAATGCAATGAATAATGCACATTATCCGGCGCATTGGAAAATTGCGGTGATACATCCCATCCCCAAAAGGGATAAAGACACCTCCAATCCGGCGAATCTCCGGTCGATCAGTCTCCTTCCAAACATCAGCAAGGTTTTCGAGAAGGTTATCAATAGGGTTCTGACAAAGTGGGTTCGGGACAAAAATATAGTTTCGGATAATCAATTCGGTTTCAAGGCGGGACATGGTGTTATTTACCTCGCGTCTAAACTGGTTTCCGATATCCAATGGAACAATGCCAAGAAGCAGTGCACTGGTGCCTGCCTGATTGACTTGGAGAAAGCCTTCGATACCGTATGGTTAGAGGGGCTCTTCTACAAGCTGAACAGGCTAGGCATTAGCAAACCATTACTGTATATTCTTTTCAATATGTTTAGAGATAGATAGTTCATCGTGAAGAATGGCGATGTGACTTCTACTGGAACTTTTCATATTAAAAACGGTCTTCAACAACAACGGCGGTTAATTCGCCGATTCTTTTCAACATTTACACAAGTGATTTGATAGGTTCACTTCATCATGCCATAGCGTACGCAGACGACTTAATCGCGTACAGATCAGGTTCAAAGATTGAGGTCATAAACATACTCTTGCAACGTGACTTCGATAAAATTAAACAATATTGCGACGACTGGAAGTTGAAGATCAACTTTCAGAAGTCGGAAACCATTTTCTTTAGGACGCCTTTGTCTGGGGCCTCTGCGGACACCAGAAAGAATTGGCGAAAGTTTCAGATCATGGGACAGTACGGTCAACCACTTGCTTGTCGAAATGTAGTCAGATACCTAGGGATCTGGCTGGATCAATATCTGTATTTTAATAAACATATAGATGTTGCTCTGGCTAGAGCCAGAGGAGCTTTTACCCTTACAAAGAGACTGTTTTATAACAGACAACTCGATGCGATGGTAAAGGTGATCTGCTACATGGCCCTTATTCGGCCTATGCTAACATTTGGTTGTCCCGTGTGGTTCAACGTGAGAGCAAGTCTTTTGGAAAAAATTCGGATGTTTGAGAGGGCTTGCCTTAGGGCTTGTCTTCGCCTTTACAGAACAACAGAGTCTGAGTACATAAAATTCTATCCTAATGAGGTTTTGTACAATAGGGCGAACCTAATAAGAGTGGACAATTTTGTCATTAAGTTGATTCGAAGACACATTGCAAGAGCAATGACCTCGTCATTATATGTATCACAAAAGAGTTCGCCTTGACGGCTTTATTCCACCAGAAGCGTTCATCTATCTTGATAAAAAAAGGCTTGATCCAGGACAGATTAGCGGTGCCGTTAATCTTCCACGTCGCTCGAACAGCTGTGGACAGGCGACTCAACTGCGACAGAGACGTCGCACACGGCAGTGCGGAGAGTCTCCGGTTCAGTAGGGCGGTAGGGAGTGGCGACATGATAAATGTTGCTCGGCAGCACCAACAATTTTGGTGGCTTATTGAAGGAGAGGATGCTTCGTCGTCGAATTCCTCAATTACTAGGTAGCTTCCTCGAGTGAAGCAAAGTGGGCTTGCCTATTAGATTTTAGTCACGGCCGACTTACATAGTTTTAGATAGGATTAAGTTAGATTTAAGAAAAAAAAATAAAAAAAAATAAGAAAAAAAAAACAAAAACAAAAAATACATATATATATACATATATTTATATATTAAGTATATATATATATTATGTGTATATATATATAAAATATATCAGTTAATTGTTTATTAGATTTATTTTAGGTAGTTTGTATGTTTTAGTTTTAAGTTTTATATTACAAAAAAAAAGTCCATTTACTAAGTTTTTGCCAAAATCTGTTTTCCTAGTTTTAGGCTTAATTAATGTAAATATCAAAATAAGAATAGACTGTAAGATACGTCGAAAGATATAGATTAAGTGTTAGGCTTATCTTAGAGTGCCCGCATGGGGCCAGTAAGTTAGATTAAGATAATTTTAAGTTAATTAAGCTAATTTTTAAGCATTTTTTTTTTTTTTTTGGTTAGCCTATAAGAATAAATATAATAAGAAAATAAAAAATGCATTTAAACTGAAAAAAAACTCCAGCTGTCAGCCCTTTAAACAAGACCAATCTGCTTGCTGCACACATTTCGGCTGAGCACTTTCAGATTGTGCTTTATCTCCGCCTACACTTGAGTGCGTCGAATCTTCAATGCGACGAATATACTTTTGCACTCGTGTAGTAGCAAGAGTTCTTAAAGATCTTAACATTCACAAATCCGCAAGTCCAGGTGGTATATGTTCCCTTTTTCTGGCAAGCCCACTGCACAAGCTTTTCCATCAATCCTACTCCTCAGGACTCTCTCGAAACACGAAAACTTCTAAATGAGTATGGCAGTACAGTTTTCGTAAGAAGACGTCCACTGGTGATCTGATGACATGTCTGACCAAAAAGCGTAACCAAAGCGTACATCAATCTGTCGAAAACAAGATAGTTGCACTTGATATTTCTATCAGAGTTTTGTATCAGGCTCTTTTGTCGAAAATGCGAGCATTTGGAATCTACGACTCTCTTCTTCATTGAATTGGAAACTACCTTTCAGAACGTTTAATTGAAGTTATATTGGATGGTTTCAAGTTTGATATTCACAAAACGAATTCTGGTTTGCCGCAGGGCTCCGTTCTGTCTCCGACTGTCTTTTTAATATTTAAGAATGATCATGCCTCAATATATGGTATAAGGGATTTATCCGCCTGAAATTTTAATATTGGTCATATAAAAAGTCCTCGCGGTTTTTTGTCACTAGATGGTGTTGGTGTCCATTAATCTGGAAACATTTATCTGATTGTGCCAAACGAACACGTGTTTAAAATTTGATATGTCAGGCTACATTTTTTGTAGAGACAACTGTGTAATTCGTTGCTCGTGTTAAAAGTTATACCGATTTGAATATACGCTATGTGATACTTTTTACTATAAAAAAAAGGAAAACCACTGCAAAAACATGTCGAAAAATTTGTGCAGTTTACGGTGAGAATTCTGTGGTTTGTTCGATTTTGTTCCGAAAATTTCGATGTAAAAGATGCGGCCTGTCACTGAAAATGTCGATGAAATTTTGCAACTGATAAAGCAAGACCGGCACGGAAGCTGTTTGGAGATAGCGGAGGTACTAAACATCAACCGTATGACAGTTTGAAATCAAATAAAACGAGCAGGCTCGATGTTTGGGTGCCACATGAATTAACGCAAAAAAAATTTAATTGACCGAATAACCATCAGTAAAACGTTGCTGAAATGTAACGAAATGGAATCGTTTTTGAAGCGATTCATTACGGGCGATAAAAAATGGATTAAATACGAAAATATCCAACGCAAGCGATCATGGACAAAAGCCGGTGACAGACCACAAATGACTTCAAAGCCTGGATTGACATCTAACAAGGTAATGTTGAGTGTTTGGTGGGATTGAAAGGGAATTTTCTATCATGAGCTGCTAGAACGTGGCAAAACGGTAATTTCCTCTATTGTGCACAACTCGAAATGCTAGACCACACACATCTTTGATGACCCGGAACAAATTGACGAAGCTTGGTTAGGAAGTTAGGACCTTGCACCCTCTGATTACCATTTGTTTTGGTCCTTGCAAAACTCTCTTAATAATAAAAAATTGGCCGACCGAAGTGCAGCTGAAAATCACTTGATCAAGCTTTTCGCTGATAAGCCACAGAAGCTCTACACCGATGGAATTATGAAGCTTCCCGGAAGATGGCAAAAGGTCATAGACAATAATGGCCAATATGTACTTGATTCAAATTGAGTTTGAATACAGACAATTCTTTTTCAAAAATGTACCGAAAAACCGCGGACACCTTTTATATGACCTACAATGCCATCATCTGGTGGGGTGCGCTCTAAACATCTCTGCTCCTGTTAGATTAATCTTGCTTGAAACCTTGCATTATAGCTCATAGGTGATAGTAATACCACTCAGACAATGGACACTCTCAAACACCGACGTAACGTTTCACTCTATTTTATCGCTACTTCCACCACCAGTGCTTCATAGAAATCGCCAGTAGCATTCCGCCCCTTTAAACTTCAAACAGTATACCCTTAAGCCCACTTTCGGACGTACTCTTTAATACCGTGATTCGTTCCTGAGCCGTGAACTCGCTTATAGAATGCCCTGTCGAGCTCTCTATTTCCTAGTCATTATAACTTTCAAACATTTTAAACCAACGTTCATCGATACATCTCCATCTTTTCTCCCTGATTTTTCTTTGCCTGCGCTGTGGGTTTTGAGAGTACTTAAATCCCTAGAGCGCACGCAAATAAAAAAATAAATTAAAAAATAAGTAGGCGTGTGGACACTTGGTTTATCATTTCTGAAATTCTTGCTTCTGCCATCCTGGAGATGGCGAATAGTCGGACCTCCGACTATTAATATCTGCCTGTCTGTACGTGTAAACAGAAATTGGTTTCCACTTGGTGCGCCATAGATTATGTCAATTGCTTCCCTTTAGAAGACACTTCTGTCTCTTGAATTCTCCTGAGATTGCACAGTAGTTGTTGTGATTACATGTTTATCTTTTCTTTTTTTCGAAATTTGTGTACAAGATAGAAAATTTCCGGTCAAATACCGATCTTGGGATCATGTGATGACTTTTTGGACAAATTCGACTAAAATCCATCCTCTGTATACTGGGCTTACAAGTCATTCAATGGAAAAAATAAAAGAAATTATTATCGCAGGTGGAAATTCCACCTTCTTCGGAAGCCGGCTCGACGGATTATTGCATTTAATAAACCCGTTCTCGAGATCACCTAGATCTCAAATATTTATGTGACACATGAGAAATTCGAAGACACTAAAGTCTTACTGAGGAAAATGTGAATCTTCGATTCAGGCTACCTACAAGGGCAATGCTGTGCAACTTAAGGAAGAGCTGGAAAGATTAAAAGTCAAATGCGAAACTAATAAGTGTGTAACGCAAACTGCAGTAAGTTGTAACTCGTCGGGCAAGGAAATCCATGACTTAATTTACGAAACGGACTCCAGTAACGAAAAGCCGGTTCCTCACCCAAAATCATCAATAATTCGGAATAAAAATTTGAAGAAACCCGAAATCCGAAGCATCGGCGACTGCTACCAATAAACGTGATCGAGATTACGGATTACAACAAACTTCAAAACATTTTGAACACGTTGTTCCGATTCTAAATATTATACCCTCACATCGCGTAACAACAACATGTGGAAAGGCAATATCAAAGACGCATACTACGTCTCGAAAGTTAAATTGTTGATGGCATAACCGAAAAACAGATAAACAAATATAGGAAGGGATGCAAATCAGAGTAAAACGCAGCCTTCGAAAAATTTATGGAATAACAGTGATTCTCAACATGATTATCGAAATCGAATCCCTTCGTAAGAATGTAAGATTAATCCCTCAGTTCAAACTCTGTCAAGACCGTTGTGTGAAATGCGCAGGAAATCACCTTTCCAATGACTGTGAAGTAAGTAAGTAAACCTCTGCAACGTTTATGTATTGCAAAGAAGATAACCCGGCTAATTATCGAGGTGCCGAAGTAGAAGTAAAGAGTTGCAAAAAGGTGAGATAAATTCTTAAAGCCGCAAAATAAGCACTTAAATGTGTCCTAGAATAGAAATAGGAATAGCTTAAGCCCAGGAAATTAAAAGCAGCTAAAGAAAAGCCCTCGGGTTTCGGTCACAAAAATATAAAAAAAAAAAAAACTGGGCAACCGAAAAGACCGAAAACTCGGCGAACCCTGCTTCCCATATTGAGAGTAAAGCAAAATAAGTAAACCTATTTTCGAAAATAACTGCCAAAATAAGCGAATTAAATCGAGAACATGAAGATGGAACGCATGCTCAAAATATTTACCAGGAATGCTTCACAACTTCGAGCGGTGCGTCACTTGTATGAGATGTAGCGCCGTCTTGTTGAAATCACAGCTCGGATACATCGATGTTTTCCAGCTCTGACCACAGAAAGTCGGTGAATATCACTTTGTACCTGAGACCATTGGCGGTAATGGTGTCTCATTTCTCATTTCAAAAGGAATAAGGCCCGATGATGCCGCCATGCCAAAAACCACACCAAACAGTCAATCTTTGTGGATGCATCGATGCTTGGCCAAACACTTGTGGATTGTGTTCCCTTCAATATCTGAAATTTTGCTTGTTGACATAGCCGCTGAGCCAAAAGTGGGCCTCGTCCGAGAAGATGATTTCTTGGCCAAATCCAGACCTCCAGCTATCATTTCCAGTTCCCAATTAGTGAACTCACGGCGTTGTCTATGGTCATCCTGTTTCAATTCTTGCGTCAGAACAAACTTAAACGGTATGTAGGCCCAAATGTAACCGCGAAATAAGCCGGGTTGCTCTCTGGTGATGCCCAATTCAGCTAATCGGCGCCAATTCGACATTTCTGTATCTTCTTCGATACTGGTCTGGTTGGTGGCTTAAGATCCAAAAAAGTGTACTTTTGCACGGTGCGACGAATTGCCTGCATGTTTGATGATGAAGTTTGGCAAGTGTAAGACGATGCATTATTAAATGGCAAACCTTACTGAATATTTTGACAGCTGGATATCGTTAGTAACTTTGACAGCTGCTAAAACATAAGAATTGGAAAAACAATCATTGCTATCTGGTCACCCGTTAGCTTTGAGAAGGATATTCCGACTGAACAGGATGAAAAAAACAGAACTAGTCCCCAATTCCAAGATAGAGATTCGAAAGTCGAAGTTAATTGTGAAACACTATCTTCCAGTCATTTTCACGACAACCTGGTTTCTGTGTATTAAAATATCAAGGTATCCGCTAAGGCTCTAGATTAGATATCCAAACCCCTTTGAGATCATATGGATATCCCAGGTAATGACAGATTTGTAAGAAAAGATATGCAAAACGGTTGAAAGGTTATAACCAATCAAAGATAACATAAATTCGGTTTCTGTTACTGTCACTAGGTACTGCGCCTAAAGACTACTGAACAAGCAGCAGGGATGATAAGAAAATTGAATTAGTTTGTCAACTGATGTGCTACTGTCCTGGCTTTATTGACAAACAAATTCTCTGAGACTCTGAGTAGATACTTCTTCGATGAGCTGGAAGAATTCCACAAAACTACGCTGAAGAACTTTCAGAGATTTGTAAACTTGTTTCCTCAAAGCTTCAGATCTTCAACATTTATAATGGACCCAAAAGATGGACTAAGTTAGCAGTTGCTAATAAGTCAAAGTCCACTCGTCTACTATATTTTCGACTTTACTCCAAAATGAACAAAAGGAAAAATATGGGGAAAAAATATAATCAAACCACGGGAAACAGTTTAAAAACAGGTTAAACTGTACGAATATGCCGAGAAAAATAGCATACGAACTGAATCCATTACAATAAACTGCACGGCTTAACCTTTTCGTGTACCATACGCATATACAAATGAAAATATATTCCAACAGCTATACGCGGAGCTAAAGAGTTATGTATACTCCGACTACATACCTCGTCAAACATTCGAAATTACCCATTTAGTGGCATGTCTTTATCAAAAATCAGCCTCAAGATAAAAACGAAAACATACTCGTCGTACTCTTAATGATACTCCTCCCAGAGACACACAATCGCCTTCTGTTCACAGTGGCAAAGTGCCCAGGAGCACCGCAAAAGGCAGCACTTGCTCTGCCAACTGATGGCATCTGAAGTGCCACCATCAGAATTAATGTGTGGAAACATACATTCGAGTATCTGCGCCAAGCCACATGAAAAGGAAGCCGAACGCCTGTGTATCCGTACTACTACAATACTTCATCCCGAAATATGAGCAATCATATCCAATCTCTTTACGATGATGGTAAATTATTTTCCAATCCCATCCCAATGCAAAGACATGAGGCAAAACAACAAATTAGATATTAGACTAGTGCCAACTGAGGGAGTAGAAATGATCAACCGGAAATGTCGCCATAAATCGTACAGGAGAATGCGATGCTCAAATGGAACCGTTCCGTGTTGTAGCAGCTCCAATTCTGAAATGATACGGATATTGTGCTTAGTAAAACAGACTGACATAAACAATTTTAGAGTGGAGCATTGTGATGTGGCTGGAACAGTGGTTCCAAGTGAACATACACTAACAACAAAAACAAGAAACTCTTTGTTACCCGCAAATGAATTGCGACACGCTATGATAGTTGTGCCTAAATATGGATAGGGCTGAGGGATGATGCCCAACAGCAGGGGAAGAATTCGAACGAACAAATAGACCATTAGACGGGGCTTCCTTCAGTGCGCAAAATACTGCTTTGCTCATTTGAGGGATTCCGCACATCAATTGCAAGCACTTGTTGTGGCAGCAAGTGGACACCAAAATCTGCCAGCTGTCCACAGAAGTACAGAAATGAACGAATGACAGCGCACGTGTATGTACTTGAGATTCGTTTGAATGAATTTAATTGTTATTTTAAGGGTGACTGAGTAGACAAAATTTCTAATAATAAATGCCGAAATGAGTAAGATGACGGCGCCAATGTAGGATTGTAGGTTTAGATTTTTCATTTAAAGAAATCCAATCCAAGGGCAGGGTCTACGTATGAGTAATGGGTATGAGAGTCAACGCACTATATTTTGACTATGTCAATCAACTTCAAATTTCACCTCCATGCGATTAAATCCTGCTCCCTTCTCTAGTATCTAAACTAAAAGATTGGGGCTGGCAAAAATCGCCCCAGTTATCGGAAATAAAAAATGTCAGAACTCAAACATATGATGAACAAAACAAGGCTAGGCAAAACAAAATAAAAGTGAAAAGCGATTCCTCGATTTCTAGCATACAATGCCAAGCCCAGTTGAGAAAGGAATAAATGACTTACGGGATACAACACTATTGGCCGCTTTGTATGCTGATTTTGACTGTGTAACTGTCATTCAGCACTCGGATCTGCACTCATCTGGTTCTTGTGAACTTCAGTGCATAAGCATGGGAACCTCATTTCGGCATGTTCAAAACTTCGATATTTTAACAATTTCTTGGCATCTACACAGAATGTCGAACTAGAGATTATGACGAAGTAATTTCCCAGAAACCAACTACGAATATATCAATAACAGAAAATTCCTTGTAGTTGGCAACTTTTTACAAACTTATCGTCAATGAAGCAATGGCAAGAAGCTTTGCGACTGACAAACTGACGACCAGCATCGACCACCAGAACATCGCATGTGATTTTAGAGGTAGGCAATAAACTGATGGCAACTTTGGGAGTGCAGTTGGAAACAAAACAGACTTAGGTTTGTTGACTTTGTGATTGGGTGAAACTTTGTCATAGCCACAGATATAGCTAGCATCTTACGAGTCATATAAGACCTCTACCAAATTTTTTGAAATAAAGCAGAGCGTATGTATTCTACGTCACTGTCGGAGCGTTTTAAGAAGTCAACTATCCCTTGAACCACAGTTTTGTTCTGGATAATATATGAATGCTGTTCTGTAGAATAGTTTTACTTGCTGCAAGAAATAAATTTGCAGATATCAGTTGTCAATATGGCCAGCTTAATAGACCTGAAACCATACTACTGGAAAAAAAACGCCAAACCCCTAACCATTTGCGCTTCACAAAAGGACTCGACAATCCAAGAAATACGCAACACCAGCACTAAGTAAATCCGTTTATGCCTGCTTATACTAGTGGTTGACCTACGGCATACCGATGATAGGATTTCTTTTATCAAACGAATTATGCGATTTTAATAATGAAACAAACGTAGTACCAATGACAGCAAAACCTTCAAAATATATACACCCGACTTTGCCCTGCAGTTGAATGATCATCTGCTGCTCCTACCAAAGGCTTTCCGAACGAGACCTAAGTGGAAATTAGGTAGCTCTGCTACCACAAATTCGCCTGAGAGCGCATAAATTAAAGAGTCAAAATCATCTTTTTTCTGATTATTCCCGAGGAGGACGAGTATATGGATGCCAAACACAAGGAGGTAAAACTTTTTCAGTCCATTAAACTCAACGCTTGACCACAAATGCTACTGCTGCTGCTACTTAAGATGATCAGCAATGCATCCCAATCTTTTTATAGAGCTCAATTTTATCTAATTTTCCTTTTTGCAAACTGTAAGTATGTATATATTTCTTGTCGTCTATTACGCCAATGAACTCCAAGAATTCAGAAGTTTATTTGTTGGTTCCGATGAAGATGTGTATCAAAAACCTGGTTTATCGATGGAGTGTATTCTGTAACAGGACCAGGTGGAGGAGATGCCATTTATCGGCTTTATCTTTTCTACCGTCTGTAAATTCATCCAAGGGAAGCGCTTTCCAATATCAATTTTTTACACTGACTAGATGGCAAGGGCATGCCCGGCCGTCATAGGGCTCACAACTCTATACGGAAAACATTAAAATTAGTGACGAACCAACTAATGGCATCGGATAAAAATGGACTCACTCCTGACGACCCTAGCTAGCGTTTAAAGCACAACGGCCTTCGGATCTTCATGTGGAATATCCGAACCCTTAACAGGTTACGTGCAGCCGTACAATTAACTGAGGCCCTTAACTGCTATTACGCAGATACCACTGAGCAATGTCGTACTTAGTGATTACAACGCCAGGATAAGAAAGAGGACATTTTTAGTGGGACTGTTAGTAAGCGTAGCCCACATGACATCACGTCTGACAACGGACTTAAGCTTATTGACTTTACGGTGGGACGAAATATTACTAGCAAGCACACAGTTTCCTCATCTCGATATACACAAGGGGACATGCGGTCTTTAGATCATCGAACGCTAAATCAAATTAATCATTTTGCGATAAACGTAAGGCATGCTTCCAGCATTTTAGAGATCTGAACATTTCGGGCAGCCAACGTTGACTCGGATCATCACCTTGCAGCCAAAGTGCGAATGGGGATTTCCAAAACGCCACAACAAAGAAGAACTTATTTGAGAAGATATAAAGTAGAAAAGCTGCAATCACAAGACACCGCCAGTCGGCGTCCTATGTCCTATGTCGCCAGCATTAAGTATCGTAGACCAGTAGCAAAGCTGCCAACGTGCCATCGAAGATTCTGCAACTGACGTGCTGGGTTTCACCCGATCACCACCAAGAAATCCCCTGCAATGCGACGCTGCAACGAAGGACGAGAGCTGTTCGTGAGCTCGAGCAGAAAAGACGTGAAGAACGCCGGATTCTCCAGAAGAAAAAAAACGAGCATGAGAAATGTTCGATCGAAGATATTGAGAGGTTGTACTCCAGGAAATTTTACCAACTTGTCAAGGCAGGAAGACCCATACAGAAGCCTGTAGAGATGAAGAAGGAAGCCTTATAGCAGAGGCACAGTTGCTGCTGAGAATATGGTAAAACTTTTTTTACAGACTATATAACGTCGGTCAAATAGACTATTCAACTTAGACGTTGATAGCAAACACTTCCACCAACCTAACCAGAACGAAGTAAGGATAACAAAATTCTAAGCTAAAATTTAACAAATCAGCTCGCCCTGAAACTGTCTTTTTTGAAGAGCATGCACCAACTCATTTCTCAGATCTGGTCAGGGAAGGGTATGCCTGATGCATGAAATCTCAACATCTTATGCGCCAACTATAGAGGTATAACTCTCTTCAACATTGAATGCAAGATCTCATCTGCCATATTGTGGATCATCTGAAACCTCTCGCCGACAACCTTATTGGTCCCTACCAGTGCGGTTTCAGACCAGGAGAGTCCATAATCGACCAAATTTTTACACTTCAGCAGATTCTGGCAAAAGATCAAGAAGTCCAAATCGGTGCCACCATGACAGCACTTATAGAGATGAGCTATATAGAGCTATGTCTAGTTTTGACATTTTTGCCAAACTCGTCCGTCTGTACAAAACGACGATTGAGAACGCTCGGAACTGCGTTAAGGTCGGTTACGACTTGTCTAAAGGAATTGTGTGAAACTCTGGAGGGACAGTCTGTGCAACTACTAGTGTACGCTGATGATATCATCAGAATTGAGGAACACATAGCAGGTTGTCTCCAGTAAGTTCGCTAGTATTGAAAGGGAATCTGCCAAAATGGGTTCAGCGGTATATGAACGCAAATCCAAGTAGCAATCCAAGACAACTATAATTTCGAAGTATTAAAGAACTTTGTCTACCTTGGCTCTGCTATGAATTCTGCCAACAACACTTCAGCAGAAATAAAACGAACAATCGCTTTTGCCAATCACTGTTTCTTTGTACAAAGAAGGCCCTATCCTGGAAAACTAAAGAGACTCTATATAAGACCCTGATGATTCCAGTTTTGCTTTATGGTGCAGAAACATGGACCCCATCGAAGGCGGATGAAGATATCCTCAGTCGTTTTGAAAGAAGAATTGGTCCCGTTTGCGTTAACGGGCTTTGGAGGAGAAATTTCCACGACAAACTATACGAGCTATACAGCGTCATCGACCTAGTTAGGACATGTACTCGTAGACCAAATGGGCACGAATGTTCCGACCCGCCGAGCTTTCGAATCTAAACCGGATGGAGAACACAGTAGAGGTGGTGAGATGTACAGCCTAGGATCAACAACTTGGTAATTGAAGCCCAAGTTTACTCCGAATTGTAGCACCATCTAGCCTTAATCCAATAAGTTCGCTCAATTGCCGGAAATTTAAAGCCCCTTACCTTAGTTTCTGTTTCGATTTGAGTTATGTTTTTTTTTTTTTGTTAAGTTGGTACATCTGTTGTTGACATTTCCTCTGAATCTTAGTGTCATAGCTCGACTTTTGCAAAAGTTATGTAGCCAAGAGTACATCTATCTCTGTGTGTGTTGGCGATTTTTTACAATTTTAGAAAAATAGATTTAAATTTGCAAAAACGAACTTATATTACATTTTGCGTAAAAAACGGCAACGTTTTTCGTTTCGTTTCGGCAATAATTCTCTAAAGAAAACGGTCATTTCCCAGTGGTACGAGCGGTTCAAAAGTGGTCGTGAGTCAATCGAAGATGATCAACACAGTGGCAAACCATTGAATCGAAAACCGACGAAAACATTGATAAAATAAAAGAAATGTTGGTCAGTAACCGCAAATTAACCATCAGAGAGATAGCGGAGGACTTGAAAATTACCTATGGATCCGTCCAAGACATTTTGGTTTATGATTTGGGCTTCCGTCGTGCAGCAGCAAAGTTGGTGAAAAAAGACCTCAATTTCATGCAAAAAAGAGACCGCGTTGACGTTGCAAAAGAGATGATTTGAGAGGCTGAATCCGATCCCACATTCATCAAAAAGATCATTACTGGAGAATTTTTTCATTTAAAAAAGAAGGCAATGCTCATGAATTTTTGCCAGAAGGCCAGACAGTAAACAAAGAATATTATTTGGGCGTTATGAGAAGTTTGTATATGCAGAACGTATGTAGACAATATATGTAGATTTAGATGAATAAACCTGTTTTTTTTTCTGAATAAACGGGAACTTTTTGATAAAGAAAGTATAACTAATCCGCACCCAAATAAATGTACATTTTGTCATCTATTGTAGTCACTGAATTGACACAGTCTTTCATTCTCTGTACGGTCGATCACACGTCAATTTTGGGTGGCGGTGATATCTGATAGGAAGCATTTTTGGGCCTCCACCTATTTTTATATAACAGATCCGAAAGTCATTGTCATTTTCTGCTGTTGTCAAGATCATGAAGAGCGAATCCATTGCAATCGGTTGCCTCGTAGCACTACAATCCCCAACTTAGATAACCAGGGCTTTTTTTATAAGGCTTTGTGCGAAATAATATGCCAGTGTTTCTATTTCAGCATCCTGTTGTTTAAGGTCCTTCTTAACTAATATCATGCCATACGAATTCAACCTTCTCAAAACTCGTGTTTTTTTAATAAATCGATCCCATTTGGATAAGACCAGTACCATGTGGCTACAACGAGGGGGTAAATTAACCACAATACAAGTTACAGAACGGGATATCGCCAGTTTGACACCACTTAATGCCTACCTTAATAGTTGGACATCGATCGACCTTTGGAAATCTAGATGAAGGAATAACTTCGTCTTTAGTTAACTACCAATGGAAGCAATTTTCAACAAGGGTAGGTAGGGTAATTCCAAGTAACATACCACCATATACCTTATCAAAGTTGTTGCGTAAGTTTGCTAATTGCCACCTCGTTAGTTTATTACTCAGTTCAAGGTAAGTAAAAGCCAATAACTGAGTTACAATATTATTTCATTGTTAGAACTTTAATTAATTCTTCCGATCTTAAGTAAGCCTTAAGTCAGAGTACCTATAGTGTTCACTTACAAAAAAAAAAAAAAAAAAAAGTGAAACAATGAGTAAACTTTTGAAATTATAAACTTTTCTTTAGCACTATCATGAATTCCTGTCTTTTGAAAACAATTTAGGTAGGTAAGCGCACCATACCTAACGAGGGAATTCCTTTTGCAAAGCCATCTTGATTTCTATCTGAATTTCCTTTTTATTGCTTATGCATAATAGTTCCATAAATGAACCGCAATTACACTGCATATTTCACCTCTTCTCAGTGTAGTTTAATGGTATACGAAAACCTATAACTTTATTCAGTTCACGCCCTAAAAAAAAAACGAAGAAATAGAAAATGAAAAGTAAGATAGAAATCCAAAGGAAAACTAAAAACTGAAAACTGAAAACTGAAAACATAAAAAGAGAGAGAAACTGAAACTGCTGCACAAACACGATCTGAATTAAAATTTAAATTAAAATACACTCCTTTAGATACACTCGTAACTTGAGATTCAAATATTTATCTTCATTAAAAGAGAACCAGGGAGAATGCGAACCTTAAGGACCTTCTAATGGCTTTGAGAAATATGAAAATTTTACTCCGCTCATTCGCGTAACCCGTGCAACCCTTCGCTGTCTACCCATATACATATATATGTTATATGTATATATATTCATACAAACCAGTCGTAGGCACTTCCCTCATGTTTTCCTAAATCAAATTTATTTACGAGTATCTGCAGTTGGATAGAATGGCAATAGCACCAGCAACAGCAACAGTAAGAGCACCATCATATCGGGTAATTAATGTCATCTTAGTCTATCAATTAAAAAGGTTGTTCCCAGGCCCATATTCAGAGATGGACCGATCGACGCACGGCCAGAGTGCCGTCGTCGTTGTCGTTGTCGTTGCCGTTGTCGTTGTCGTTGTCGTTGTCGTCATCGGTGACTATGAGGGTTGGCAAACGCAAACGAACGACATCGATTATGGTGCGGTGTATCCCCTTTCCATATCAATCTGTTTTGTTTTGTTTTATTCATCTACGACATGCATATGTATCTCAATTGAACGTCAGTTTCTGGGATACCAAATAAAAAAAAAAATTTAAAAAAAAAATAAAACACCAACGAAACGAAATAAAATCCATTAACCGCTGCGCTGCTTCTGCTATTTTTCGTAGTTGTCGGTGCGTTTTACCCATTTTAATTAGGACGGACATTTTCCATTGATCCCGAACGTCAAAGAGGTTTTCATTTTCATTTCCCTAACTCTGGCCCTTGCGTTCGTTCGTTTCTCCTGTGAGCGCGCACTGATGATGAGTCACCAGTACCAACCACTACACACGTTCGGATTTGATTGGAGTCAATAATTGCTGAGGAATGTTCAATGGCTGGGATTGGTTTTCTGGTGCACAGTAGGGGGGTTTTGTTGCATAAAATTTATATACAAACGAGTACGACTACTTGATGATGCTTTATAGTTTGCAAATATGGTATCTATGTTAACATGACATAAATACACGACACACACACAGAATATTGTGGTCCTGTTGCGAACCGTTGTTTTTATGGGGCAGTAAAAACTAATCATACTTGAGAACGCAGTGCAACCGCGGTTCACATTGAATGTAGTGGCCTATATCGCACTGCCACCATCACTGTCACCAATGTCACCACCACCTGCAATTGTACTGGTATCCTGACGATGGGAACAAACAAATATGGAAATAAAGTATCTGCGACTGAAGTTCTGCATTTGAAGAATTTTAAATTTAATCTTCCAGATGATTGGTTGTTTTGATTTAAAGGTTAATTTCTTCTTTAAATTCTTACCTGAGAACCTCCAGTTTGATCATGCTTTCTGACATCCACAGCCCCGTCTAACTTTCTTTTTTTTTTTGACGACTTCCTTTGCATGTTATGAATGCTCATGGTGTTTATTTTGGAATTAGGACTTATCCTGCACTCTCTATTAGTGCACACAAGATATATATGGTAGTCTATGTAAGCTATAAAACTCAAAACTATTGATCACACTACAGTTCGAAAGCTGTAGAATAGCCCCTAACTCCGAGACCAATCAATTACTAACTCAGCAACCAAAAGCTATTTGCAAGAAGATGTTCTTTCACCTCTTCTGTGGTCACTTGTGATCGACAACTTATTTGTCAAACTACTTGTTAGGCTACGAAGCGACTGGCTATACCGATGACTTCATCATCATCGTGAAAGGTAACGACCTAAAGTAAATTAGCAGCTAAATGGCCTCAAAAGTATTGTCTTACTCTCTATATCTCTCAATCAGCTCTGGAAAGGCCTTTTTAGTCCTCTTCAGTTATAAAAGAAAGCTGAGTCTTACTGGTTCTCTCCCAACGATTTTTCCAATAAAGTTAATGTCTAGGAGAAGTTTTAGACAAAAACAAGCTAAATTGGGTGATTCATCGTGAAGTTTAATTTATAATGTAAAATAAAACACATAAATTGAAAACTAGACTTAAAATTTTTATTATCAGTTTAAAGAACAATTCTTGGCATTTACTTTTTGAAAATGATATCATATAAATGTTGGCCATGACAATGTCTGATATGGTCCATTCGGAAGGTCCAATTTTGGGCGACTCGTTCGAGCATAGTGACTGGTATCTCGCGGATAGCACGAGTGATGTTAGAGAAGATAGTCCAAAGGTGTGATATCGCACGACCTAGACGGCCAATTTAACGTAGCAAAACGTGAAATTAACTGCTCACCAAAATGATTTCCCAACAAGTCCATTGTTTCACGCACTGTATGGCTCGTAGCGCCATCTTGTTGAGACCAGAGCTCACCGAGACCATGTACTTGAATTTCAGAAAGCACATAGTCCGTTAACATGGTGCGATAATGATTACCATTGACGGTAACATTCTGATTTGCCCAATTTTTGAAGAAATATGGACCAATGATTCCACCAACCCATGAACCACACCATACTGTTGTTTTTAATGGATGCAATGATAGCTCTTACGGCAATTTTGTATATTTACGTATCCATTAAGCCAGAAATAGTCTTCATCACTGAACAAAATTTCACGATAAAACACAGGATATTCATTGAGTTTTTCCAGAGCCCATTCATTGAAAATATGACGCAAATTCAATTCGTCTGGCTTCAATTCTTGCACGAGTTGAATTTTGTACGCTTTTAGATCGAGAGCCTCACGTAAAATGCTCCAAATTGTCGAATACGCCAAGTCAAGCTGCTGAGAACGACGACGAATCGATTCGTCACAGTCTTCGCGTACACTCCCAGCTACAGCTGCTATAGTCTCTTCAATACGTGCTGGATGTGGTCTAACCGGTCGAGTATCATCCACTAATGTAAACTGGGACTCAAATTTGAGAATGGTATTGGCAATAGCGGTTTTAGTACGTCGATTATGCCCACCGTAAGTTCCTCGAATCGCACGAAAAACACTTCTCACAGAACGCTGATTTTCGTAATACAGCTGAACAATTTGGAGACGCTGTAGTGATATAAGTCTTTTCATAATGACTTGCCAAAGGATACTGAATAAAAATGACAAAGCAGTTTGATAGGAATCACGCGTGATCTGTCAAAAAAGGCCTATTGAAAATCAAACCTTACAATGAATCAACCTATATAACAAAATTACAAGGACGAGTTGCGTGAGATCTGCAAAAGTCACCCATTTGTCATAAAGTGGAGTAAGACAAAAGGAAGAACCACCATATCATAGCTGTGACACTTGAACTTGCCTCATAGCTGTCACTGCAGCTTTCACTGGTCACACACCACTCCACATATATTATGTTAAAAAAGTGGCAATTCGCAGTACAGTACCGTTATTATAAAGAGGAGAGATAAAACTTCGACATAATCCGCGCGGTAAATCGGCATACCAGAAACTCAATGTTTCGATAGAGGATCCAAATCTTCCAAAACTTGGTTTTCAAAACCCAACATCTAGCCTTAAAGGTAAGAAGTGAAATACGTATGGATCCAAAATCCAAATCCGCCTGTGAATGGGTGCCTTTATACTGTTTAAGGAACCCTAAAATATCTCTACCAGAGTGATTCTCATGTTTATTAAACAAGTTGAGGCTCATCTGGCATCTAAAACAGATTTGGTGGAACAATAGATCTTATAGGTCACAGTGCCCACGACAGTTATATTGCTCTCGAAGGAACCCAATACCTTCAACTGTGATTTTCTGATCGTGACACGCCTGATACGACATAGCATACTTGTATACAACCCTGTAGATACGAGTAAGTAAACTGCTTAACTATTTAAAAGTAATAGCTACAGATAGTGACAATTTAACCAGAACGATAAGCAGCTGTTTTTTTTTTTATTATTTATGGACAGCATCTTTTTCGTTCTGTCAAGTATATATAGTACATCAGCTGCAGGAAGATACCGACTTCTTTATTACTATGTGTCATCATCACGCCCTAAAATCAACATCAAGGCTCAATTCATCCACACCATCGGTAATCCTATAAAGTCCTTTAGAGAAGAAACACGACGATGCCAACAATTTCTCTACTAGCTCTTTAAAAGGAACTAACGCGAAATATCCTTACTACAGTATAGCACGCGCTTGCCAAATCTCAGCATCTACAAAGGGACTTAACATCTCCCAGATATAAAGATCATCAATCAGAATAATCGCATGCCAATTGATAAACACAATAGCTTCTGTA
The DNA here is from genome assembly GCA_907269105.1 of Volucella inanis. Classification (NCBI taxonomy): domain Eukaryota; kingdom Metazoa; phylum Arthropoda; class Insecta; order Diptera; family Syrphidae; genus Volucella; species Volucella inanis. The sequence goes on along the minus strand of OU026157.1, from coordinate 127,135,803 downwards.
TCCTGGAGCCTTCAGATCCGTCAGTATAGCAGACGAGCTCTTTAAAACTGGATAAAATGATCTGGTATGGACCATGCATTGGCTTATATGTATAATTTGGTCACAGTAACTCTGAATACTTAGAATTTGATCATCGTGAGTTTGGTTCTGAGGAAAGAAAATCCTATAAATTGCACGAGCTACAGAGACATACGCCATATTATGTGGATGTCTTAAATGGACCGTCAACAACCTGATAAGTCCATATCAGTGCGGTTTTAGACCTCATAAATCCATCATATACCAATGTTTATTCTTTTTATTTTTATGTATACTATACGTTTGCTCACCACACTGGCGAATGAAACTTAGGGAGAAAAAAAAAAGAGAGCTGTACGTTGGTTTTAAATGTATGGAGGTTATAATGACTAAATAAAAAGAGCTCGACAGGGTATTCCATAAGCGAATTGTACGGAAATAATCACGATATTTCAGAGCTTGTACTTTCGAAAGTAGGCTTGTGGGTAAACTAATGAACATTCATAGCGAAATGAGTGTTATGCTTAAAAGTTTGAAGAGGCGTAACGCTAATGGATATTCCAATGGAGCACTGGTGGTGAAAATAGCAATAGAACAAGGTGAGGCAAGATGCATTACGTTGAAGTTCCAGCGTCAATTTACTGCGCAATTTTGCCGTCACCAATGAGTTTTATCGCATTTTTAGTTTTATCTGCAGAGATGTTTTAGCAACACTTGACTACATGTGGACATTGTGCTCCAATTTTGGGCGGATAAATGCCTTATACATTGAGCTAGTGAAATATCTAGACATTTCGCAGCATCTTTGGCGACATCAAATATGTGGTCATACCAACGTAAATTGTCATTGACACACATACCGAGAATGAAAAGTTTCTCTGTTTCGACGATGCAAGTGTCATTTATGGATAATGGCTCGATGTTAAGATTTCTCTTTAACAATAGCAAACTCTCTCTATCCAATCTTCCGAAAAAAAGAGTAGTAATACCCTATCGAATGTTAAGTTCTTAAAAAAAAAAAAAAAAAAAACAGCATTGTGTTTTGGAAGCAATAAATTCCATTCTGTTGACAGTTCTTTAAATATCGGAATTTAACGAGCTTAATACATATGACGCTGTCGTTACTGTTCTACAGCGGAAGTGCAGAGACGTACTGTCACCACTAAATTAGAATAGCAGACAAGAGGTCGTTAATGAAGATTAAGAAGAGTGTCGTAGGCAGAACGGAGCCCTGGGGCACACCAGCATTTATTTTGTGAATATCACACTTAAAACCATCCAAGATAAGGTAATTTGTAATCCAATGAAGAAGCGATTCATAGATTCCAAAAGCACACATTTTCGACAAAAGAGCCTGACGCCAAACTTTGTCAAATGCCTTAAGGATATCAACTGCAACTAACATATATTGCTTTCGCCAGATTGATGTACTCTTTGATTCTACCTTTTGGTGAGACATGCCATCAAATTAACAGTGGACCTGTTGCTACGAAAGCCGTGCTGCCGGTCATTGAGATGTTTTCGTGTTTCGAGATATTTCATGAGCCAACGGTTTACCAGCGTTTGTATGACCTTAGAAAGAAGGGACGTAATTGGAATGGATCAGTATTAGGGGAGATAAAAAGATTCACCTTGACGGATTGGGTAAATGCTGTTTTCCATCTGCTCGGAAAGAGTTCCAAATAATAGGATAAAGCTTACGCAGTGGTTTTGCTAACGAGAAAGACCACCTCTCAAGAAGAAGGGGAGATATACTATACCATCTGGACCAGCGGATTTGTAAATATTAAGTTCTCTTGCTACTACACAAGTGCGGAAGTAGATTCGTCCTATTGAAGATTTTACGCACTCTAGTGAGCTGGCCGTAAAGTGTGCAGCAAGCAGACATTATAAATTTCTAATGTTTTTGAGAAACGACCAAAAAATTGTACTATCTTTGGACATTGTACTTTCTGCGTCTGTTGTTGGTCGTATTGAAATTTCACACGCTTGAAAAAGGCATTGCAGTTATTTCTGGCTCGTTGGTCTTGAAGAACTGAGGAAACAATCCTTTAACCCTGACAGCTCGAGTCGTACCATGCATTTTCTTTTAGCTTGATACTTTTCATCCGATGAGGGATAAAGAATCTCATTGTGTGGTCGATGTACGAGAAATTTGCTGGTTTGACATACGAGTAATGACCCTACGAGTCTAGAGGGGATATCACACCGACCCTTTACTTATCAATGTGAGTAGTGATGTCAAGCCACTCAGAATTGAGCATGGAGATTGGGGCTTCGGTTAATAAAGCAGAAGTGGACAATTTGCTTATGGAGTTGGAAATTTAACCACATAAAATTGAATTCCGGATTAGAATAGGTACTATATTGTGGTGGAGTTTGGTAAACTACATCGCTACGCACATAAATGACAAGACCGCGGTGAGAGAAGAATAATAGTATTAGTTCATAGCCAGGTATCTTCATATCTGAGTGATCTGAGATTTATGGGTGCAGATCTACCTGTGTTTCACTAAGTGCCAGAACAGCAGGCCTGTATTTATAGACTTGGATGTATGCAGAAAAGTAATAACCCTTTGGCACCCGAATATTTGCTACATATATCCACTCTAAATTTTCGAGTCATTACAGAAGACAAACACAAAAAACGCAAACACCAACGATCGCGATGCTAAGCAAGGCTGTAAACTGAATCAAAATGTTGTAGGTGCTATATCATTACAACAATAGGAAACAATCCAAACAGCACGGCAGATACTGGAGAAGATCCGAGAATACCAAATCGATAGCCACTGCTTGATCGATATTAAGTTTGCTGATGATAGCAAGACGAGGCATTTCTGGTCTTGGCATCTCTACTAAACACGTTCCGATATGCAGGATTTCGATGGAGAACTTTCGTTGGTATAGCAAAGTCGTAAAAAACATCACCGAAGTTTTCCATGTTAAAAAGGGGCTCAGACAGATCGTCGCACTTTTAAGCGATTTATTAAAAATCGTACTTGGAAGAATCGTGCGCCACTTACAAGTCAACACCATGCAGATGACTTTGACATAATCGACAGAAATGAGCAGGTTGTCAGTGGCGCTATTGAAGCAGAAACAACAAAAATTAACTAGCGGTCAATGAAAGCAAAACAAAATAATTGTTGTTCTCAACAAAGGACAATTAACACACCCGCCTTAGGTAAAGTATGACTATCAACAAGTATCCATACAATCTATCTACCAATGCTCTGCAGTGAACTCCAATAAAGACATAAGGGCGTAAATTAACCGCCAACTGCTGATTCTAAGGACTACGAAGACAAAGTTCCCTCTCGAGCAACGAATAAAGCAATACACAAAACCCTTAGCATCCCTGTTGTAGTGTTTGGCGCAGAAACACGGACACTCTCAAAAGCAAGAAAATGAAAGTTCTCTTAACGATATCTGGCCCCATCTACCTTGAGAGAGTGTGGAGGATAATGTACAACGAAGAACTATATCGGAGGTATAATGACGTGGATCTGATCAAAAGTCTTCGGTTACAGACGTAAAAATGCTAGATCATAGACACCAGTGCTTCTTCTGAAAAAATCTTTGATTCTTCGATGGGGTAACGCAACATAGAAAGACCTTACCTAAGGTGGAGTACGCAGTAAGATGGTTAACTTAGTCTCCGTAACGAGAGAAAGGCAGGTAGCTCAGGGGCAGGACTGCGTCGATATGTTAAATGGAATTAAAAATAAAGAAAAGAGATTCGAGGTTCAGCCTACTGCTTAGCTTCGTATCCTAAACTTGTCTCAAAGCCAAAACCAACTGATAGTTTGGGTATAAATGTTGGAGCCCCACCCGTGCTTAGAAAGATTAGAAAAAACATAATGATTTTGAGCTTACGCCTGTTCTCCTTATATCTTCTTTTAAGCCTCTATCGCGTCAAATTCTGTCCCTTTTTCAAGGATACTATTGTGTAGTTTCTCAACTTAGCTTCTGGATGGATTTTCCAATCAGCTAAGAGTTGTCGATAGTAGCTTTGCAAAATATCCTCACCTTAATCCCTATTTTGCCTCTTTTCCCTAGAAAACAAGTTCTACATATACCAGTAGTCCTGAAAGGCCATCAACTAATCCCTTCGACTAATACCTATATTTGGTAAAGCCAAGTGATGTAGATTAGACTTCCTATAAGTGAATGGAGGAGACTTCAGTAGATATCTAGGACGAAGATAGACGACCTTTTAATTAACTAATTCCCCCTTCTCCACAAATATTAAAAACTCGACCAAAAAAAAGTTCTATATCGAGGCACACCTAAAAATTCCTATTTAAAAAAAAAAGCCCTAGGTTTCGGTCGCTTGCCTCTTTAAAGCATGAAGTGAGTAGGCGATGGGAAACTATCAGCCTCATGACCCTCATTAAACCCTTATGGAGCCCTTGAAGTGTGAACAATTAAGTGTTTATTTTTTTTTATAAAAAAAAAAAACAATTATTTGTCCATCACTCAATAGGATGCCATCAATCATTTGTTTGTCGAAAAAAAAGTCTCACAGCGCTGAATAAACTCATCCGTCAATTAAACAAAAAAAAACAATCAAAAAAGGTCGATGAACAAGAATAAAAGTAACAGAAGCCGCAGTACGGGAAAATTTCCCTCGACCACTTTAACATCAGACTAAGAACAGGCTCTTCGTGTAGTAAATGAACCTTTGCTCCGACTGGAGTAATCAAGATAATCATCAACCATTGCACCCAAAAATTAAAAAAAAAAAAAAAAAAAACTTCAAACCTTTCCGGGAATACTCCCAAGTGACACTTACAATAACATGATGTCACCAGCTGTTTTGACATTCATACACATATCTCTCAAGCGCCTTTGATCTTTTATTAGAAGATTTGTAGTTGCTCCTTGAGTCATCCCATTGGAAGCCAATATTAAGGTGTGATGATGAAACGGTGTGGAATTTTTCGGTTATTATGAGTTCCTCGGATGATATTTTAAGACTGCGTTTATTTCTATTTTTTCTTAGCTTTCTCGAATTTACGAATAAACGACCCAATTTTCGGTGCTGCAGATGATTTCATAATATTTGGCAGAGGGGTTTATTGGGGCAATGGCATCAACAAAATTAAGGAAACTGACTGAACAAAAAGATCAGTGGACGTTTTAAGGTCACTGTATGGGGTTTTTATGGAAAAATTATTTTTGTTTACATTTTGTTGAATTATGAATTAACTGATGATGAAAGAAAATTCAAGAGGCCATCTTTATTCCATCAGACCTAATTGGATCACAAAAGGCGCTTTAATGAACGGGGAATGGAACCAAAAAAGAAAACGACAGCTGACTCATAGAGACAATTTATCATTTTGAACAACTTGCATTTCAGTTTCATGTTCTCCTGTTTATTTTACTGGCAGTTATGCTTAAGTTGAAGGAAATAACTATCACAAATCACACTGCTTAAGACATCCTGTACCGGTAGGATATGGGCGACCATATTTCGACTTATGATGTGACATTAACTGCCAACCACTCTCCGATACAATCCACAGAAGATAACTAGCTTTTAAATCTTAAGAAAGAGCCAGTGATCTTACTAAAAGGCGGCCCCATACGAGTACTTCCGGATAAACCAAATTAAAAGGGCTGACAACGGCGAGAGGATCGAGTATGTTAGTTGACCACCTCGACTATTTCTGGAACACAAAATGGTTCGCCTTTTTCTTCTAGTAACCACTGAAATATATGTTATGACGCTACTGCGTCATTAGTGGGGTTGACTAAATTGGTAAATAATCACTCTACAGCAGTTCAATTCTAAGTCACCCCGTTTCTGATTTTGCTGATGTTTTCACTTTTGTAGTGATCCAGCACATCCTCGAAGCACTTCTCATAAGCACTTTTTGGTATAACCTTGAGCTCTTCCAGTTTTTATTTCCTCAATCGTTGTAAATCTCCGTCCTTTCAGAGGTTTCTTCAGTTTTGTCGTGAAGAATGGCAAAAGCCATGAATTTTTATTTCACAATTCCGAACGTTTTTTGCGTATTGCTTAGGCAAACAGTTCATTACTTTAAGGTAATACTCCTTATTGACCGTGCGACTTTGAAGTAAAACCTTCTGATGAACTACGCCACGGTAATCCAAAAAAACAGTGATCAAGACTTTGACATTTCATCGAAGTTGTCGTGTTTTTTTTTCGGTTTTGTCTCTCCTGGGTGTTTCCATTGGGACAATTGAGCTTTGGTTCCGCCGTCATAATCATATACCCATGATTTTTTTTCCAGTTATGACCCTTTTGAGCTAGTCAGGATCATTATTGACGTCATTCAAGAGCTCCTCAGCTCTTCGAAGATATCACCTTTTGTTGATGTGCGAGGGCTTACAGAGCAAGGTTCGTCATTGGCATCTTCTCGGCCATCTTGGAAAAGCTTGTACAACTTGTAAACATTTTTTTTTTTTCTTCTTAGAACAGTGTTCTACCACTGTCAACATTTCAAGTGCTTTAGAGTACTTGGTTCCATTTTTTACACAAAAATTTGATACAAATTATCTGCTTAATTTTTTATAATAATTGAAAATCGCCAAGCACACCAAAACACGTCTCACCTAAATCAAACTAAGTATGGAAAATATATTTGAAACTGTGAACATATATTAGGAACATGTGTACAAACACAGCAAAACAAAATCGATAATCGAATGTACGAGTACTTTTTGAACATACCTCGTATACCGCATAAATTGCTCTGTCGAGACCAATAAGAGTCTAGCTCAGAGCCACTCTCGAAAAAAGCAATTGTTCTTAATTCTACTCTGCAGACAATACCAACACCCTAAGCATCATTGTTTCATTAAATATATATATATTCTTGATCCCTTCGGGGTCTAAGAGCGTCAATGCCTGCGCGCCATCTGCTTCGGAGTTCAGGAACGCGTTCCAACTCATTGCTAAAGAGCTCGATTCTTCCTCGACTGTTTTGCGCCATGTACGTCTCGGGGCCCCGCAGCTCTGCTGCTTGAGTAAGCGGATTCCATTGAATTGTCTTCGCGTCGTAGGGTGTGCCCAATCCATTGCCATAGATTCTTGCTCAATTTTTTTGATTAAGCTGTGCATTAAAGATACGGTTAGGCCAAAAAATGCTGAATATGATTCTTAGACATTTGTGTGCGATTTGTTTGCAGTGGTAGTGGTGTCCACTGTACTGCACCCATAAAACAGTACTTAAACTTCGTTCTTAAGCTGAAAACATTGCTTTTCCAAATTTTAGATAGCATTCCGAACGTAGCTTTAGCCTTCCCGAGTCTTCTGCACACATTCAGTTTGGTGCCACCCCGGCCACACACTTTCTAAGTATAGAAAGTTGCTAACTCTCTCGACCTCTTGCCCGGAAATATTAAGTTAAGCGCAAGTGTTGGATGTGCTAAGGGCTTTCGTTTTGGCTGCGCTTACTTTGAGACCCACTTTGTTCGCATCAGCTTTTAGAATGCGGACTATCAAAGTAAAGTGAAAGTATGCAACCATCATCAGTGCAGTCAAGGTGTTTAAGGTAAGATTGTCCATCGAATTCCGCAGCTGTCTTCAGTTAATGCTACACGGAGTACATTTCTATTAAACAGCAAAAACAATAGTGTTAACAGTAAACACTCCTGACGTATTCCACTTTGGACTTCAAAATCTTCAGATATCTTACCATTGTGCAAAATGAAACTCTTACCAGCCTCGTATGTAGCCTTAATAATGGCTATGGGTTCCCCTGAGATGCCTCTCCTGCGTAAGGCAACTTGATAATTATCCCGCTATTCCACTGCAGAAATTCCTCACCATCCCACGTTCTGCATATGAGCGGCTGTAGCAGATCGGCCGATGTATTTTGCGCCGCTTTCTATAGCTCGGCATCAACTCTATCCAGTAAGTTGTTCCTCATCCGAGATCCACAGTTTTCACTGGATGTTGTTTGGAGTTCCGATCACCAGTGTGCTCCTTAGTGATTTTGTAGATAGCACTACTGTTGCAACTGCTTGCCGCTTTTTGAACTGACGGTTGTCACTAACATAAGACGGTGATCGCTTTCTTGTCCAATGTCTTTTCCGTGCCGGTTTTTGACATCCAGAGGACAATTTCTAAACCGACGACTAAGCGATTGGTATTGCAGAACTCCACAAAATCGTCCTTTTCATCCTCAACTGCGTCTTTAGTTGGAGTAAAACACTACATGATGATGACTTTTCTTACTCTGCTCTGGAATTTAGCCGTCAGTATCTAGTCACTGTGAGGTTTCCAGGAAGCATCAATCCTTCTCCAGACCTCCAATTGTTTCCAAATGGCTTACCAGAGTAGAGAATGACAGTGCTTTTTGTTGGGGACTGGTATTCCCAAGCAACGAACCATCTTATCTCTCTCAGTCCCAGTCGATGTTGATATAATATCGTGTGAACTCGCATTCCAATTGGTGGAATCTGGCCTTATGAGGCTCTTCCTGAAGTGATTCGTTGTCCTAATTCGATAGCCAAAGATCCGTCCGTATCCGAAGCGTTTACCGTAGATTCGTAGCAGTTATCTTAAGTTATTTCTATCTGATCCATAGACCAACCGATACTTACTCTGTTTTGTGACTCAAGAAACTCGTCATTCGTCCTCGTCCCGTTAGCAATTTCCGAATAAATTCCTAGATGCCACTACGGAGAGGTGGTAGTGCTTTCTCACAGAGTTGCTAGGTTGTCGACTTCAGTGGCTCTTACTCGCTAAGTCTAACTCTTACATCATGAGATGCTGCTAATACGAGGCCTTTGTTAGTCATTCACCATCGTTACGTTAAATGCGTTGGATATCTACGAACACATCTTTGTCGTAGATATCTTTGTCTAGGAATCATATTGCTGTGTTTTGGTTCATTTCCAAGGCGTAACATCACAAGGTCACACAATCTGAATAACTGTATTTAGACAGTGTCAAAAGCACGTCATTTGCTTGTCATCTATTAGTTTAATTCCAACATACAGTATGTGAACAGCAGTCACATACTAGTGACAACGCTAGCGACATTTGACGGGACCGCACATAACGTCCTCTGTACATACATACAAATATTTGTATCTAACCGGTAATTCCCAAAACTCTTGTAGATTTCATTGAAATCAAAACCACAAATAGGTCACAAACAGCTTTTTTAGGAGAATGCGCATGTTTTTCAAAAACAGTACTCCCACTTTATTTTCATTCGAAAGAAACTGCAATAACTTTCCTCTTTATTGTTGTGTTCCACGAATGCGACACTGAATGCGCATCGAATTTCATTAGAACTCCAACACGACCCAAAGTCGTCCTCGACGCTGAATATCGTCGTTGTCGTTGTCGTCGTCGTCGTCGTCGTTGCCACAAAAAGCCACTCGCCATTAGCGACTAGCCACTAACCACTAGCCAACAGCCACCGAAGACATCATAAAAATTGTACGCGTTGCATATTGTTAATGCGGAACGTGCTATAAAGGAGTCTTCCGAATACATGAATCCAACTCGGGCTCCGGACTCCGACACAAACTTCAACTTCAACTTCTTGTTGTTCTTGGTCTTCCTGGATTGTCGTCTCGTCGAAATATATGAGTATTCCATACAGTGCGGCGGTGTTTCTTATTGTTTTTCCTCTACTTTGCTTTGCTTCGCTTTGTTATTTTATGAGTGTTTACTCGTTCGCGTCGCCATGTAATAAAACTCCCAAGTCAACCAACCAGCCGACCAATGTGTTTATGAGTTCAAATGAATTGTTATAAACGGTTGCGAGCATCGTATCCGTACATTGCCCCGACTTGAACATAAACTTAACCCTTTCGAGTTCCAAATAAAATATTTGCATTTCGATAAAATTCTTTATCTTACAAATACAGTATCTATTCTCTTCGTGGGGATGCTGTGAGTCATAACGATTGCACTTAATCAACTCCAGAGATACTTGGCCCAAAAGAAAACATCATCAAAGGCCGACCTCTACTAAGTACCTAAGTATTGCTCTTGCTTAGTACTTCAGGAATCGAATTAGAATTTTTCTTCCTCCTGTTCGATTTTATAGAGTTAATATTATTTTTCAGCTACTATTCTCGAGAAATAAAAAAAAAAAAAAAAAAAAAAAAAAAACACTCGTTCATGAACGTCCTGGGTTCATGGAAATGACTCAGAGGAAACAGAGAAAGATAAACACAAGCAATGTTCAGTAAATGGATCAATTCTCGTACACTTCTCCTGAAAACCAGTTTACGGATAAATTGAAATTCGAATATGGTTGACAAGTTCAGACACACATCCGTTAAATTTTTGGATAAGTTTTTTGGGATTCAGTTATGGGTGGTTGCTCCTTTAATTATGGTTATAAAAAAGATGAACAGAAAAATGTAACTGAACTGGTTTTACATGCTTTTGAAAGGTTTATTTTAGTACGATGGTAGCATATAAGCGATGCTTTAAATAACTTCCTCAAAAAGAGCAGAGTGAGAGCTCTACAGGTGCTCAGACTTTGCAAAGCCCTAAAACGGATGTGCAGGTTTACAGAGATTGATTTTTGATTTGATTTGATGAGTCCAGTTTGATACGATATAATTGAGCTCATCCAGTCTTGGAGTTTTTCCAGTTTACCAACGTCTACCTCTAGTCTGTATCCGTAGACTCTGTTGATAGCAATGGTAAAGTGTTTGTTTTGGTGGATATGGTGGATATGTTCCTCAGTCAACAAACCTCTTCAAATTTTTCAAATTCTTCATGGTTATTTGGGTAGGGTCCCTTTACACTTGTATGAGGCACTTCAGAACCGTCTTCCGCTACTGAATTTTCACTCTCGTATTGCTTCGGAGGTTTGTCGGGTCGTCCATACGTTTTTTAGGTTCTTAACTTAACACATGAGCTGAAAGTCCGTTTTATACATTAGTAAACCACAAAATTTTTGCAAGATTCAACTTTATTTATCAATATAGTTGCCTTCGATGGCGATACACTGATTAAAACGATTTTTCAATCTTTCGGTACCAGTTTTGTAGTGCGATTTCGGTTTAGCCTCAAAAAAGGCCTCTGTATCAGCGAATACTTCTTCATCGGTCTCAAATCTCTTTCCGGCGAGCATTCTTTTGAGGTCTGCGAACAGGAAATAGTCGCTGGGGGGCCAAATCTGGAGAATACGATGGGTGGGGAAGCAATTCGTAGCCGAATTCATTCAATTTTGCCATCGTTTTCATCGACTTGTGACACGGTGCGTTGTCTTGATGAAACAGCGTTTTCTTTTTCTTCAAATGCGGCCGTTTTTCTGCGATTTCGTCCTTCAAACGCTCCAACAACGCAATGTAATAGTCGCTGTTGATAGTCTGCCCCTTTTGGAGATAGTCGATGAAAATTATTCCATGTGTATCCCAAAATACGGATGTCATAACCTTGCCAGCCGACTGTTGAATTTTTGGTCGTTTTGGACGAGGTTCGTCGCCTGCTCGCCACTCAGCTGACTGCCGACTTGACTCTGGTGTGAAGTAATGGAGTCAAGTTTCATCCATTGTCACATACCGACGCAAAAATTCGGCTTTATTGCGGTTAAACAGCTTTAAACACTCCTCTGAATCATCAACACGTTGTTGTTTTTGGTCGACTGTGAGCAAACGCGGCACCCACTTTGAACAGAGCTTTCGTATGTCCAAATATTCGTGCATTATATATCCAAAACGCTCTTTTGATATCTTCAGAGCCTCAGCTATCTCGATCAACTTCACTTTACGGTCATTCGTAATCATTTTGTGGACTTTTTTGATGTTTTCATCCGAAACAGCCACTTTTGGACGTCCACTGCGTGCATCATCTTCAATCCACTTGCGAATGGTTCGTTCGGCTGGTGCAGAGTCCGAGTAACACTTATCAAGCCATTTCTTTGCATCGGCTGCATTTTTTCCCATCAAAAAGCAATAATAAATCAACACACGAAATTGCTTTGAATCCATTTTTTTTCACAATAACAAAAGTTGCTTCACTCACAACGCTATATCTCAAGAACTAATCGTCCGACAGCTGTCAAATTTATACACGTATCTTTTGAAGGCGTTTCTCTTAGAAACAGCACGGACTTTTCAGCCCATGTGTTAATAGGCTGAAACTTAGTTGTTAAATGTATCTTTTGACTATTTACAATACTTGAAGGGCCAATTCAGGGTGAACCGAGGCCTCAACTGACAAGCCTCTCCAGTTATTCCGGTCTTCAGTCAACTGTTTCCAGTTGACGATAAAAAAAACTCTCTGAACTTGTGCGTTCGTTCCTCTTGTGAGGCGTTCCTCTCCTGCTTTGTCCGTCCGAGTTAGATTCGAGAGCTCTTCGGGCCGGAGCCTTGATTTCCTTTCACTCTACATGTCCCACCAATCTCAGAAGACTGATGCGCAGTCGATGTCGCTGTACAGCTCGTATAACCTGTCGTTGAATCTTCTCCTATAAAGTCCGTCAAGGCGAACGGAACGCAATATTATTCGAAAGAATTTTCTTTCAAAACGACTGAGGATATCTTCATCTGCTTTTAATATGGTCCTTGCTTTTTCGTCGTAAAGTACGACTGGGATGATCTATGTCTTAAATAGAGTCTACTACTCAATTGTCTTCTTAGCCCAAAGAAACAGCAATTGCCGAGAGTAAATCTTCACTTTATTTCTACTGAGGTGTTGTTGGCAGAATTCATAATAGACCCAAGGAAGACAAAGTCCTTTACTACCTCGAAATTATATCTGTCAATCTTGATGTTCTGTCCCATCCGTCAATGTTGTGTATCCCTTCTTGTTAGCAGCATATACTTGGTTTTGCCCTCATTTAACGGTAAGCCTATCTTGGCAGATTCAGCTTGTATTCTAGCATACTCTAACACAGACGTACACTGAGTTCTTCCAATTATGTCGACATCATCGACGTATGCTATGCCGTCACCTTGTCGAAAACCTTTTTGATGTCAAAGAGGTATCGTTTAAGTCGAGAGTTCTCAATCATTTTACGCGGACAAGCTTGGCATGGATGCCAAGATGGTTGGTATCGATTTGGACTCCATGAGATTTTCCAGGATCTACCGGAGTGCGAAATTTGGTCGGTTGTTTACTTTTCTTATCTAGAACAGCACTAATAGAGACCAGTCAGGTTGTTGGTGAAGGAATTCAGATATGCACACAACATGTATCAGGTGCAATTTGAATATTTCGTCGAATATGGACTATCCTCGTCTAAAACCACACTGATAGGGATAAACCAATGTCGAGGCGACTTATACCTCTATAGTCCTCGCAATTGAGTATACAGTGCTGGGATTCCATTCATCAGGTATACACTTCTCTAACCAGATCTGAAAAATGAGTTGGTGCATGCTTTCCACAAAATCATTTCCAGCTGCTTTGAATACTCGGCCGGTAAACCGTCAAGTCCAACAAATTTGTTGGATTTTAGCTTAGATGTTGCTATCCTTACTTCGTTCTGGTTAGGTTGACGGAATTTTTTGCAATCATCGTCTAATGCTGCTATATAGTGTGCAACAAAAGTTTTTCCATATTCTCAGCATCAACTGTGAGCCTACTACAAGGTTTCCTTCTTCATCTCTACAAGATTTCTTGCCCCGACACGTTCTATTTGACTGTTGGTAAACGTCCGTACATTATTCCTGGAGTACAACCTCTCAATATCTCCGATCGCACGCTTTTCGTGCTCACGAGCAGCTCTCGTCCTCGTTGGGCTTGCCGCTATTCTTCATCAAACCAGTGATTTTTTGGTGGTGGTCGAGTGAAAATCCCAGCACATCAGTTGTGTCGTCTCTGATGGCATGTTTACAGCGTTGACATTGATCTTCGTACCTGATGCTGACGGGATAGAAATTGTTGAGAGAAGATTCTGGCGGTCGCTTGTGAATATATCTCCTAACGTCTATTGCAAAATGATCAATTTGGTTTAATGTTTAATGATCTGGAAACCGCCATGTCCCCTTCTATGTATACACATATTGAGATGAGGAAACCGTGTGCTTTTTATAGTAATATTTCATCCCGCCGTAAAGTTAATAAACGTATGTCCGTTGCCAGGCGTGGTGTCGTGTAAACTATCCTTTCCATATGTTCTACCAAAAATATCCTCATTTCCTATCCTTTCCCATACTTCGGACATTCCTCATATGACTTGTCGAGGAGCTCGTAAAAAACATTTTTTAATCGCTCACGTATCGAAAGCTGAAGACTTCTTGTCTAAGCCAGCCCTATATGGCAAATCCGCATCGGAATAAGTGCCAATTCATTTCCCTATAGCGGTTGCCACAGTATATAGCATATCACAGTTTTTCATCCTCCTTAAGTCCGGCCCAAGCCTTAATCTCGGCTTGATTGTAGCTGACGATATAAAAACTTTGCTCGTTCCACTTGAACTTCTGAAGAGCTACGTTTTTACCTAACAATGTTTGTTGAAGGTGATTAAAGAAGCATGTTTAAGGCGAAGACCATAGTCTAAACCATAGACCATTAGACCATAGTTTAACTCATATGCTAGCTATCCGGAATAGGAAAAATGAGTTCCATATTTTCTCAGCAGGCTAATAAAAAAATTGTTTGCTAAGCCGACTTTGCAAGTGCAGCCCATTATATTCTTTCCGAATATGCAAATGCTATTGTTGCCGTCCAAGCCTCCCTGGCTGATAATATGTATAATGTTCCTTCGGAATGTCACGGCATTGTCCATTTCTATCTTTAAGGCACTTCTATCTGTTTCATATTTTCCTTATTCTAAGAATATTCGTACGTTGTCAGAGCGTTTTGGTATTTTTGAATCCACATTGACAACAGAATATGTCATCGGCAATGGTATATTTATAAAGGTCTTCTCGTTAAGAGCTGCACTAGGGAAGAACGAAATTTCCGAGGTTTTCTGCTTGTTCCCTTTTTGATGTTTGGGAGCAAATTGTGTCTCCAAAACATCATGCGCTTGATGTGCTACAACGCCGTTGACACTTTATCCGGACATTTTCTCTATTGATGATAGTCCAATAATAAATTAGCGATGTGACGGTCCGGAGTGGACCAAGACTTAGTTTCTTCCACTCACAGTGTTGTCCGCTTTATCACTGTAAGAGAGTGTGAGTGAGATTCGAAGCTGCTCGCCGAAAGGGATGGGATATCAGAAAAATTACTAAGGCCCGCTTGTGTATAGTCGACGAAATTACCAAGTGCGCCACGCCACCACCACCTTGATTCTGCCGTTGTGTATTGAAGCTGGCAATAAGTCATCTAGAATTTATCTTACGTTATCTTACGGATTGCATCCTCCAAACCGTTCTATATATGCACTATGATCTGAATGATGCCATTCTGTGGAGGCAGTTTGACATTCTCATGTACGTGTATGTACACATACTTGTGGTTGCCATATTTCTAGCCATAGTCAAAACAAAATATCTTGTATGTTTGAAGTGAGCTTCTGACAATATAAACCATAATTCCACTGAATTCCCAAACATTTATCGGAGCAAGGATACGCCTTGTTACCGCTCTCCGTCAGAACTTGTGTTGAAGGATCAAGTTTCACCCTTAGTATGAGTCGAGGCCGATGTTAAACCTCTTGCTGATCTTAAGATCACAGTACCCAGTACTTATTGCTACTCTACATCGGGTCGTAGATTTTAAGTTTAAACCACACCTACCTACTGTCAGTTAGGCTCGTAACGAAATCCTGGCGGCTTCTGACTCCCACAGATTTAAGTTCTGATAGGGACTACCGGTGGTCTTGCCACCAACTGAAGCTATGAACGGCAGCTTGTTGATACAATTTTATTCAGTTTAGTTTATAAATGTCAGAAGTTTATATATTATAAACAGCGCTATTTTCGTTTGCTGACAGAGTTTATTTCCTTAGATTAGGGACTTTCATAGCTCTCCGAAGCTGTCATTTGTTATAGGGTTCTGGGCTCCAGGAAAGTGGGCTCGTTTAAAACAGTTCTTTCCAGCAGCTCGTACTGTTCTGGCTAGATGAAATCACGTGCCAGGTTTCGGGTTTTCTCCAGGATCTGTCATAGTGTGAATATTTGGTTAATTGCAGACTTATATGCGATGTCCGGCCCAGGAGCCTTGCTCGACTTCAGTTTAAAAATTGCTATCCCCACTTCATGTTGGTGAGGTGAATGGAATTCTTTACTTGCAACGTCAATATGGAATGATTCGCTCTGTCTGACAACGTAATTTGTGTCGTCTTCGCTGTTTAACAGTCTGCAGAAATAATACTTCCATAGCAACGACTGTAAATCTACAACAAGGTTTCCTTATTCTTCTCTACAGTTTGCCATTCTGGTCTTATTACCCTGACACGTTCTTTTTACCTTTTGGTAAAACTTCCGAACATTATTCCTAGAGTAGCACTTCTCTATTTCCTCGATCGCGCGCTTCTCATGCTCCTCTATTGCTCAAGAGCTGCTCTCGTCTTTTTGTGCTACATGTGCATGAAACCCAGCACGTTAGTTCCGGAATTTCTGATAGTTTCGCGGCCTCTAAGCCACTGGTCTTTAACACTTGATGCTGACTGCAAAGAACTGCTCGGGAGGTTGCGGTATACGCGATCGGCAAAAGTTGTGGCGTTCAACGTTAATTGTAGCGTCTGAGATATCCGTAGACGTACCTTGACTGCAACAAGCTAGTGGTTCGAGTCTATGTTGGTCGCTCGGAATGTTTGGACATCTAAAATACTTGAGAAGTGCCTTACTTCGATCGCGACATGATCAATCTGGTTGACAGTTTTCTGATCTGGTGTCTGTCATGGTCCCTTGTGAATATAGAGGTGAGGAAACGTTACGTCCTGCAGCGAAATCCATTAGCCTAAGACGGTTTCCAGACGTGGTATCGTGTAGGATATTTCTTCCGATTATGCTTCCAAATATGAACTAAAGGCGCCTTGAAAGATTTTAACATTATACATCGGACATTACTCGTAGGTTTTGTCAAGGAAGTCGTAAAAACCCTGTTGGGGCGTGATGTTAGCGATCTTACCTATGATACGGATTGTTATAAGGCGTTCACTCACGTATCGAAACTTAGACTTAACTAATTCTGCCGCTTACAACAAATCTGCATCCGAATAGACGCTGCTTACGTTCCCTATAGCAATTCCTGTAGTAAACATCAGAGTTTTTTCTTTTTCCTTTTTCCGGCCCATTCCATCTCACTCCTTGATGGCGTCGATATTTGCATTATAGCAGTCTAGGGCCTCCGCTAATTGTTTGGCTGCCTGTTCAATATCCGAACATTTCACGTACATTTTGCAGGGTCGTCAACAGTGAATCAGTCCTTATCCGAGGCTACTGGTCGCTCGTAAGAATTACTTTGCGTGGTTGCGCAGTCAACCCCACGCATAATCCCCAACCTGGAGGGCCAGGGCCTTTTTCAGACCCCTAAGACAAAAGGAGCCCTACCAAATTCCGGATCCAGTAACCCACTTCGGGTATGTAATTGGTGCCGCTGGCCCTTATTAAGGACTTAGTGTTGGAGCTCTCTATAGACCTGGTATGCAAATACGTTGAAGCAGCTCATACAGAGATAACACTAGTTCAACGGAATTGGAAATGTGGACACCAAAGTTGATCTTTAGAATTCGTCACAGCCGCCCGGAAACAGAAGAAAGTACCTTGGTAGGATGACACTCCTACATCCCCCCTCTTCCGTCAGCTGCCTTCAACAACCTTAAACAGGAGTTGGTTATCCCATCTCCAGTCGAGGTACTAGTCCCCACGTGGAGGTGCGTGGTAGGAGTTGATGGTGTTAAACTAAAGTGAGAAGGTTTGTGTTCTCATATAATCGCATTCACCACCTTTTTGACCACCAGGCCCTTACTTTATATATTTTTAACCCTCCGTTGAATAATGTATTCGCTCAAATGTGGATGTCATGACCTGAGCGATTTGGGTCCTGCGGAGTGTGTAAACTGTTGATTTTGATGAAGTTTTGCACTTCTTTGTTCCTGATCTCATCAATGAAATCCCGTATGCCAATTTATCAGATCCATCCAGAATCGGTACTGTGAATTAGGAAATTCAAAGTTTAATGTTGAATCAGCATCCGTTACCGCTTTTACTCGCAAGTGGATGGTTGAATGAAAAACCTAAGGCAGGATAAGGTGTTCATACAGCGTTTTGTTTTTGTGGGGATTATCTCTGTGACTTTTTCGATTGTGACTTGAAAATAATCTCTTGCTGATCTTCCTAAAAATTGCAACGCTCACTTCTATAGATCCCTCTTGACCCCTCCATTCTGTGGTCCTTCGAAAAGTATAATCTTAGATACTCTTCTCGAGAGAAATTGTTCACATTCCTTCGTCGTCCACAGTGATACACCCCCCACAGAACACTCAAAGTGTGAAAATAATGGTCCTTGTCGCTGGGTTGGACATCTAACCCTTCAACTTTTGGTACGTAAATGTAATGAACTATACTTGTACCATTAATCTCTATCTACGAATACAACCTTTTGTTCGTATCTTTCACAGGCATTGTTGAACGGAAGAATGCAAAACTTAATCTAAAAATCGAATCAGCCATGTAAGTTCTTATAATGAGAAATGAGGCAAAACCAACATCTCTCCATGGCAATCTTTCATTTTCCAATCCGCATTATTTATATCGACAATCTGCTAAAGGCGTCCTTCAAGTAGGATACCGGAAAATATCCTTTCACTTAAAGCACACTCCAAAGATTTTCGTTTTATTTTTGGTGCATGCTCATTTACCTGAGTACCTGTGAAAGGCTTTCATCGAAATATGCACAGCTTAGTACATACATATATGTATATAGATACATATATTCGCATATTGGTACACTGCATTTGAGAAGTCAAGGTCCACATACTAACATGTAATTTAATTAAGGTAAAACCTTTCAACTTTATCCGACCGGCGTTCAGGTTAACTTACCATGTAGCTCATAGAATTAATTAAGAGACTTTTTGAGATTGCTCGCAGATGTAATTATTTTCTGTTAAGGACCGTGACACGAATTGCTCTGGCAGGTTTCACACAAGTTGACGAATAGTTTTAAGCACTTTGCATCCGTACCGATATACACGATTGTTACGTCAAAATTGGTTTATTGGATTTTTGAATATAAAATTTGCATAACAACTTTTATGTGTGCGAGTATGCTGCACTGTAGCAAGTGTTGGAGAAGTTATTTAACTTCGGAGGAGAGAGAACTATGCCTGAACGGTTCGTTAAGCAGATAACGAACGAATGCGTTAAGTTGTTCTGAACATTTACTGGGTAGTAGTCGTTTCACTGGGCATTTTCAGTTCGTTTGTTTCACTATGTAAACTTTGAATTCATATTTATGGATGCATGTTTCCAATTCGCTTTCCTTGGAACTCATCGGGCACATGCACCTACCTCCAAAGGACCTTCATTCCAAATCGATAGTGAAAATGTTGATTGCAAAAACACTGCATCAATTTGCTTAGTTTCTTGCTGGAGGTTATTGGTATTTGATGCACTATTCACACACACTCATTGGCCATTTCGAAGACCGACTCATAGTTACCTAAAAAAAAAGATTTGACTGATACGATCGTTTCCGCCGAAGATTCGAAATCGATTCGAGTCTGACCAGAGTTATATCTGAACCCGCTTAGAAGTAACGTTGTAGTTATCTATGTCGGAACTAAAGTTCTAGTGTCATTGTGATATCATAACAATATTCATAATCCACAGCTCATACGACAGGATGAACACACAAAATCAGACACAAGTTGCTTAATTTAATTTATCCTTAACCGAAAGATAGCTCGACTTATTCTTGAAATACGATACGTCCATATCTACCAAATTTTCACCTTGACCTACTTTGACTGGAGAAATATGATATCGAGGATGACAACCAGATTCATGGCTTCATTTTAAGATGGCACTTCGAAAGAAGTTAACTTCTTTCTGCTATTGGAGAAAGCAATATGATAGTTAGTTTGAGGTTTATGTTGATAAAACAATATTTTCTAAATTTCTGTGACAACCTTTGTAGCATAGAATGTCAAAAATCCGTGCAATATTAGTAGGGCCTTTCACAACACATTTCAGATCCTTCGAACTCACTCACAAAATCTATGTATAACTGGCTCAAGGTAAGAGCTGCTTGCCCTGACTCTGTGTTCTGTTCTTAGTTTTTCTTTCTCTTGCAGCTTAACTTATTTACAACGCTAACAATCAACTCATTAAATATTGCAGACTCCGCAATATAAATCGATAGATGTCCTAATTTTGTCTGGAGGAGCAGCAAAAACATCATGGGAGTCAATCATCAAATTGACTTAATACTCGTAGTACCGTCTGACGGAAGAAAAACAAAACGTAGTCGACTTAATCCTAGTCAGGCGGCACACTAAAGAGATTCTCTGCTGAAAGGAACTACTGGGGATGTCCATGTCAGACCATAGATATGGTATATCGAATTCCGAATCGGATACAAAGTCTAAACTTCGCTTTTGAGATGGAATCCGAGAGAGCCCATTAGAGATCGGTTCAAGGTGGAGCTTGGTAATTTCGTCAATATTTACCAAATTTTTGAACTAACGTGTCCTGCCAGGAAAAAATTCTGTGGATTGCCTGTTTCATTGCGAAGAGAAATTCGAAAATTTCTCAGACTGACTTGGAGGAGCAGAAATTGTGTAAAACTTTAGAAAAACGTTTGAAATACTCCTGAAACTGCCAGAGTAGTCGAAATATTAAAAAGGGATATACAGAAAAGCCGACGGACTCTCCGCTGAGTTAAGAGTAGCTACTCTCAATATCAAGCTCAAAATTTACGTCTCAGGTAACCAGATCACAACCAGCCATAATTACTGGAACTGCAAGTGAGCCGAGTAATAAATCCTGGTATTTATTATCGGTTCTGAGGACGGATTAGCCCATTAAATATGTTGTTGCGCCCTGGCCATGATGATATAAATATATGCAATTGCGTTGCAAAAAGGTATAAACCAGTTGCTGCGAACTCTGAGCAGATTGTTTTAAGGATTTTTCCATTCGATTTACCAATAGAGCTGAGTAGATGCTCAGGATAATACCTCGGATGACGCCGGATGCTAATTCTTCTTGGACTAGATTTACGGATAGGACCACTTCTACCTTTTGCGTCAGTTATTTGGTGGAAGAAGCTTTCGCACACTGATGAACCGTCTGTGTTGATAACATTTCGCCGTTTTACATTCTATCATAAGCTGCACCCACTAATACAACTTCCATCCCGGAACGACAAAATATTTTCTGTCTGTGACGAGTTCCCTCAAAAACAGGATCGTCTTTCAACTGATATGCTAGGACTCATCCGACCACCACCAAAAAATCCTTGGTTTAATGAAGAATACCGGCAAGCACATGCGGCTAAACAGAAGACCTACAAAGCGGCGCTGCAACGAAGGGCGAGAGCTGCTCATGAACTCTACGAGCAGAAAAGATGGGAAGAACACCACCTTCTCTGGAAGCTCGATCCTGTAAAGATTAAGAAGGAAACCTTATAGTAGAATCACAATCGATGCACTATAACGTATAACTACAAAGAAGCCCAACATCCCGCTGTCAGCTAGAGTAGATCATACAACTTAGACGATGATAACTAAAACTTACATCCACCTGAACAGAACGGAGTAAGAATTGCAATATCTAAGCTCAAATCTAACAAATCAGCTGGACCTGACGAGACATTAAAAACTTCTGGAAATGACTTTGTGGGGAGAATAGACCAACTCATTTCTCAGATCTGCTCAGAGAAATGTATGCCTGATACATGAACTATCAGCACCGTATTCCCGATCGTCAAAAAAGGAGACACTTTTCCGCAACATCGCATACAAGATCTTATCTGCCACACTGGGTGGAGTGCAAAGTAACCTCCTTGGGAATGAAAAAAAAAAATTTTAAATGTTTTTTTATTTTATCCAATATAGTCCCCTTTTAGTTTAATACACTTATTTTAGCGATTTTCCAACTTCTTGATCCCGTCCGAAAAGTAATTTTCCGGAAGGTCTGCAAAATACTCCTCCGTGGCGTCGATGATTTCCTCGCGTGAGCTGAATTTTTTATTGGTGAGCCATCTTTTGTGGTTTGGGAAGAGATAATAGTCCGAGGGAGCCAAATCGGCCGAATATGGTGGATGCGACAGCAATTGAAGCCGTAAGTCATTGATTTTAGCCGTGGTTGCGATGCTCTTGTGCGCCAGATCATTGTCTTGCAAAAACAAAATTTTTTTCGCTTCATGTGAAGCCGTTTTGCAGCGATTTCGGCCTTCAATCCAATAATGAACAGTAATACTCGCTGTTGATGGTTTTTGCTTTTTCGAGGTAGTCCACGAAGAGTATGCGATGACAATCCCAGAAAACCGACGCCATTACCTTTCCGACCCATCGAGCCTCCCTCGGCCGCTTGAGAGCTTTCGTGCCTGCTTCAGTCCATTGCCGTGCACTCATTCTATTCTCTGGTGTTTAACAATTACCAATTGATGCCTAAAGTCCGTCCAATTCCGCATCAGCAAGTCCAAACACTCATTCGAAGTGCTCTCTCGCTCGTGTTTTTAGTCAGGAGTGAGAATGCGCGGCACCCAGCGGCAGGATAACTTTTTCATATGCAAAATGTTGCCCATTGTGGTATCTGCCAGCTCAAGCACCTTCACTTTCCGGTCAGCCAACACCATTTCATGTATTTTTTTGACATTGTCCTCTGTTACCGCACCGGAGGGCCTGCTACTGCGGACTTGATCGGTAGTGGAGTTGCGGCCACCAAGAAACTTTCGAAACCAATATTTGACGGTGTAATCTGACGGAGCATTAGCCCCATAATATTTACCCAACTTTTCTTTTGTTTTATTCGCCCTTTTGCCTCTCAAAAAATAATGTTTTATGAGAGAACGAAAATCGTTTTTGTCCATACTCAACATGATGCCAAACACGTCAACAACAATCAGCTGTCAAAACAAAACTAAAAACAGAATCGCACTGAAATTTGGCATGTCTGCCTAAATATGAACGGAATTCAAGGTACCATTTGCAGTAGCAGCGCATTCTGGCCGTCAAGGAGGTTACTTTTCACTCCACCTAGTATTGTGTGAACATTTGAAACCCTTGGCCACCAACCTGATTTTTCACTTTCAGGGCGATTTCAGATCAGGAAAGTCCACATTCAACCAAATCGATACCAACCATCTTTTCATCGATTTTAATTCCGCATATGACACCATTTATAGAGACGAACTATAGAGAGCCATGCCTAGTTTTGGCATCCCTGTCAAACTCATCCGTCTGTGTAGGAGAGGATTGAAAACGTTAGAGTTAATCGATAAATCGCTTGCGATTTTGTTCCAAAAAAGGATGAGAGGTGACCGATTGCATAAATAGTAGGAGAATAGCTACCTTGTTCCACTGTATAAAGGCTGAGGCTTGCTAAGAGCTTGCAACACCTACCGATGGGTGAAACTATGACACCAGGAAAATATTAGAAATAATTAGTTCTAAACATCTTTATTAAACTCCATGGCAGTAATGGATGCCTCAAAATTTAAGGATAATGACCTAGAAACATCCCAACAATTCGATTGATCTGCATATCGACTTCATTTACTTGGAAAACGTTCGATAGAGTTCTCAGAGATTTAATTTCGATGGCGATATGGGTCACTACAATCTTTAACGTGTTGGACATGTTCGTACGACGAGGTGCTTATGCACTGTTTTCATCTTTCAATGAACAAGAGAATATCATATTTACTCCTCTATTTAGACTTTCTTACTAAGTTGGCAACTATGGCGCCACCTCCACCTCCAGCCTCGATATCTTGCAAGCTGCCCCCAGTGCCGTAGTTAAAGTTGGTAGAGGCCTCATTTCATTTGCGTATCCTACCTTAGATGCGGTCTCACGTTTGTTTTTTTTTTCTTAAACTTAACACTCAATACTGAGTATGAATACACTTACTATGGCTCAGCACGCGTAAAGTTTTTTTTGGAAAATTGGATAGAGAGAGAGCGAGAAAGACAGATGTTTGGGAACAGTGGGGACTCAAATTCTTACCAACTACTCATCTTACTTGATTTTTTGTTCACTGGAAAAATGAATGCCTACCGGACGTGTTCGGAATTCGAATACCGAACTTTCCGATTTGGACACCAGTTCACTACCACTTGAGTTACAGCCATTCGGTTAGAATTAAAGACTCTTTAGGAGTGATCGACACGGTCATTCGACACAGCCCAGCTATCTCAGACGTTAGATTTGTAGACGACTTACTAATCCAACAGGTCGGAGATGATAAGAATCTTGTATAAAGCTAGTTACATCGTCTCTGTTAGTCAATTGCCTCGGAAATAATTTTCGATGCAGTCCTTAACCACCCCGAAGTTATAACTTCCAATGGTAAGGTTCTTGCCAAACCGTCGATGTTGTACGTCCTTTTTTTAGGATAGCTTGTAATTTGTTAGTCCCATTTTGACCACGTCCGCCAAAATACTCTCCAATCGTTACTCCGAGTACGTGAGTACAGTAGGTTATCTATGACCGATTGCACAATTCTTTGTTTCTTGATATCGAAGGTCTTGGTAGATTCTTCATGGAAAAGCGAAAATTCTCCACAATCATGCTGCAAAAAACTAGACAATTGGCGTTGTATAGGTTATACCCGTGCACGCTCACATACGCGGCTTACAAGTCAAGAACCGAAATTTCCGGATCTTTTCCTAAATCTGTGGACTTTCCTGGCCTGAAACCGCACTGGTATGGGCCAGCCAAATGTTCTCTCATATTCCCTAATCCCCTATAGTTGGCGCATTTACAAGGTTCTCCTCTCTCATAGATCTGCCTCTGGTGTATGTTCTTATTTAGTTCATTTCTAGTTGTCTTCCTTTATGTTATCGTTTATCGGCAATTTAGGCTGAGATATTTCTTTCTTAACTTAATCTAGGTTCTCTCTCATCTTTTTCTAGAGTTAATGGTTTATTCTGCCTGGCAACGGTATTTTGACCATCATCGACGTTACACAGCGTGCAGAATTATTCATTCCATATACTCAACACCGTCTGCTACTCTACTACTCGTATCTCTATGGTCATTTTTGCAGACTTCCATTCTGGCTTGTAGGCCAGAATTTTGAAAATCAATCCCCCGGTAATACGCCCTATTTCCTCGACCGCGCATTTGTCGGCCTGTTTCTTCTTCTTTCCGAGAAGCCTGTGTTTTTCGATTCTTTTCCGTTCCTAGAGCTCATGAACAGCTCTATATATATGTTTCTTGCTTGGCTCTTACATTCATTATCCAACCAGATGTTTCTTTTTGACATCACCCATTGGTGTTTTATTGTTTTGTATGGGTTCTAGGATTTTGAAAGAACTTGATGGGAATGCGATCGGCAAAGGTTTAAGCGATTGCTTTGGTGGTCTTACTTGACTCTACCGTGTCTGTATTATACGCACTCGTACAGTGCCTGCAACGAGATCGAACACCCAGAATGCTGAAGGAGTGCTGTCGTCGATCAATGCCATCAATCTGCAGGAACATGAGCTCAAAATAGGCTTATACTACCAAATTTGACCTTGATCAGGACTGTTATGAGTCATTTGTTTATTTGAGGAAACAATATTCAGATGTTCCCCAAGAAGATACTCTTACCTATAACCAGCAGTCCAGGTCTACAACACTTGTAGTAAAAAACTGTATTTTGGAATGTTTCCCATTTCTGTCCTTTGCTTAGGAGCATCCAGCTCCAGTACAAAATCCATGTTTACATATGTATAGGACCATGTAGGTAGCATATCCCGTACTTGTGCACTCGCTGCTATGATGCAAGGTGATTCTTATCAACGTTGTGTTTTTTTTTTTTTTTTAGAGCAAATAAATAGCCATAGATTAAAGTGTGAAAGGTAGAAAAAAAACCATAGCGCATGCATGCGAGCACAATACGAATAGTTCCCTCTGGGTCTAATTTATCACTTGATGTCTAAATTTTTACCTTGGAGTTAAGAAGCAATTCACTCACTATCACGGAAAGAAAGATTTTTTTGTTTTAGATTGTTTTATGTTGTCTTGGTTTCTTTGTTTTTGTTTTTTTTTTTGTATGTTGTCATAGTCAACAGCCGTGAGCAGAGGAGGGAATACAACGAATTTTGTGTTGTTTGAACAGAAAACACCTAAATGCACTTGCCCGGAGTTCCTTTTCATCTATTTTGTTCATGATGTTCTTCTACGAAGGGTTTGTTTTATCGTTCTTGGAGATGGAGATTTATGAATTCAACAAGGTATGGGTTTCGTTTTCATTTGAACGTGGGAAAAGAAGTGAAGACCTAGAGGGGGAGAAAGTGAACTAGATACTTTTGACGTCAGGAAATTTGTATTTGAAGTTCTTTGACTATTGAGATTCTCGTATAGATAGCTGCCGTCATTTGGGGATTATTGGCATTTCTCCAAATTTCCAGAGTGCTAGTACTCATTTTTTGGAAATTGCATTTTGTATTCTGTTAGTGATCATCGGATAAGCTCTATTTATAGGAAACATTCTGTCGGTTTTAAATATTCCTGATGAAGACGCGGTGGCTTTCAAGGTTTTTTTTTTTTTTTTTAGCACGAGCCAAAACTAATGCTTTGAGTTCTACAGGCTGAATGAATAAACCTACCTTTCTTAGCTTAACTTCAGCTTGAGTGTTTGGTTCAATCACAATCCAAGGCCATCGTGCTCCAAGTTCTCAGTCTATCCGAACTTTCTCGACTTGATTCTATTGGTCTTTGCTAAATAAATAAGTTCCACTCCAGTTGAGCTATACTCGCACTGAAAAATTAAGCCTATTCATTGCCACTGTTGCTTCTGTTTATTCACGTTTATAAGTTCTTGATCAGTTCTCTGATGGTATTGCTCGCGCAGGGGTCTTCATTACGATTTAAAGTCCGTTTCGAAACGGACAAGGAAACCAACAAAGTTGAGAGAGAGAAAGTAGATAAAGAATCTTCTCGGTGGATTCGAAACTTCGACAAAATAAAAACAAACCAACCCAAATCGATGATTGAGCCCCTCACATATGTATTACTGGCCCTAAAACTACACTGAAGCTCAGTGGTTTGGTTTGGTTATGGTTTGGTGCAAAAAATGAACTGAAAACATGAAAAAGGGTGTAACCTGGTAATTTTACAATGATCGATATCCGTAACTTCTTGCATGATGTCAACTATAGTCAATTCCAACGAGCAGAAGTATAAACATATCGTTAAGGGCAATGATGTATCTTATAAAAGTCCTTACAAGGTATCTTGATTGTATAATACATATCCGAGAAGAACTGTTAAGGATGAAGTTTAAGCTAATGAAGCATTGAAATAAAATTTAGCATTTGGATTCCGAACAATTCTGAGTGTTGAGATTGTGAGGTCGTGGTATGTCCTATACTATTGGGTATATATTTTAATTCGTGCGGTTTTTTTTTTTTTAAATTTGAACGTTTACTTAAGAAAAACATGTACAATAGTATTATTCAAAGTATTACCCAGCTGAAGCTATGACTTTTTCCCATATTTCTGGCAATTTGTTGATCCCATCCCAAAAGAACTGCGCCGGCTTGGCAGCCAAGAATGAATCAAGCTAATTTTTGATATTCTGCTCTGATGTGAACCGTATTTCAGTGAGGGCGTTCTGCATCGACCGGAACATATGGTAGTCAGAAGGGGCAAGGTCTGGGCTATAAGATGGGAGGGCTAAGACTTTCCATCCACTGTTTTTCAAAAAGTTCTTAACCGGAATAGCAACGTGGGGCCGAGCGTTGCCATGATGGAAAATTATTGCTTCGTGTCTGGTCACATATTCCGGACGTTTTTCGGCTACTGCTCTCTTCAAACGGATTAATTGTGTTCGGTAGCGTTGTCCATTGATGGTTTCACCCTCAAAACAGCACACCCATCTGATCCCACCAAATACAGAGCATTACTTTCGCGCCATGCATATTCGGCTTTGCCATTGATTTGGTTGGTTCCACATATGATTTTTTGCACTTGGGGTTGTAGTAATGTATCCATTTTTCATCACCAGTAACAATCCGATGCAAAAATGACTTCCTTTTGTGGGGTTCCAGCAGCATTTCGGACATGCAAAACCGTGTTGTGTTTGGCAACAATCTTCATAGAGTAATGCTTCCAGTTCTTCATCTTCAAACTTTTTTGGCTGCCCAGGACGTTCATCGTCTTCCAAGCCAAAATCACCACTTTTAAATCGTGCAAACTACTTTTGGCACGTTCGCTCAGCTAGCGCATATTTACCATAAACTTCCACCAAAATACGATGACTTTCGGCAGCAGTTTTCTTCATATTAAAGTAATGAAGAAGAACTCCCCGCAAAAACACTTTTTCAGGCACAAGTTCGACATATTTGAGTAAAAAAAAAAATTATTTTTGTTTATGCCTCAAAGGAATGATATATACCGAAATGACGTACAATGACAGTAGCTTTCCAACGCATGTTCCAATGTAACAATAACAATGGAATAATACAAGTTACGCCATCTCTTAGCAAACCGCACTTCAACAATTAAGTTATAGACCCAATATATGAGAACTAGCTCCGGAAATCAGTGTGCCCTTATGCAACTCTAGAAATACAGAAACTTTCATGTCCTTAATTCCTATTCCCTCAAAAATTTCTTTCGTAAACTCTGTCACTAAGTGGATTGGATTTTTCGAAGCTTTCGAAGTAGTTTGGAAAACTCAGAAGGAATGCCGTAAATGCAATATAAACCGCATTATGACCACCCCGTGGTGTACGCCTAATAACCACTTAAAAATGAGTTAATGATGCGCTTATGACTTATCTGACTGTAAAGTACCCGAATGAAGTTAAATGAAAATATTGGCCTCTGACTTCTCTATAACAGATGGCGCAAAAATTGTCACCCGATGTCCTTTTTTTATAAATGAACTTTGGTTCTTCTAGTGCAAGTCACCAAAACGGGAGATTAGGCGACCCTGAAATGCAGTGCTCAGAATTTCGGGTATGGCTCATGTAGTATGCACCGTTGCTCTATCCTGTTGGAACTACTTGTTCTCGAGTCCCAACTCATCTTATTGAAGAAGGAGAAAGTCATTAAGCATGGCTTTGTTCACAGTAGTCGTTTGGCCTTTGTCGTTTGGTTTTCCAAAAAAATAAGCCCAAACGACACAGCTCTTCGTGATTTATACGCAGATTTTCGGTGCCCCAGAAGCGATAATTTAGCTTATTCACATATCCACAGAGATAGGAATAGGAATAGGCCGTCGCTCATGATGATTTTTGAATGGCTTGAACGTACCATATGGTATGCATTTTGGATTGTTTCCGCTAAGTTAAAATTCCAATTTAATTTTTTGTCCAGAATCATACTCAGATATTTCGTGGTGTCCGAAACGGACAATTCCAATCCGTTGAATTTTGGGCTTCTGAATGGCGGTATCTTCTGCTCTCTGGTAAAAAGAACCAGTTCCGTTTTAGAGTAGGCAGCTTTTTGCCCAAGTGCTGATAGTCTTCAGGGCAACCTTCATAATGTCGCTTAAAATATTTAAGTACAATATTTTCTCTGTACTATAATGACCACGTCATCTGCGTACCGTGGCACTTATACCCATTGTACTAAGCGTTTTGAGGAAGTCATTGATAACCCGCACCCACAGGAGTGTTGACATGAGGGGTACCCCTGGTTACAGACATTCTAACCCTGCTTTGCAAGCATGGGTTTACTGGACCCAAACAGTCTCTTTATGATTTATTTGAAAACTACAAGTTCTATTTTGAAAGTTGCCATTGAAGCGTATCCATCGGTGAGCCGACATTGACACTTCGTTGACTACTCTCCCTTTATTCCCTTATTTCTAACTCTTCTGTATTTGTAGCAAGGGTAATATCTAGCACCTCTTGCCTATTTTTCACCATAAAAGTGAGTGAATTCCCTCTGTTGCAAGTACTGAGATTGGAAGATATATTGAAATCATAAAAACATTGTGCATGATGGGCGTTTTCGTCAGAGCCCAGCACCAGCATTAAATCTCCGAGATTACTACCTCGGTGTCATAGGGGAAGTACATTGGTTTGACACGCTCTCTTTCGCAGGTTGTCGCCGTCAGGTCTCCTGAGCTGTAACTATTCAGGAAAAATGCCTCTATTTGGTTTTTAATAAGATTGCAGGTTCTTATCTTACCTTCAGCTCTTCAGACTAAGACCCTGGATCTTGTTCTTCTTATCGATCAAGGGATTTTGTATGAGTACGTCTGCGACATCCTGTCTGGTAATGTACTACACCAAATAGGCCGTTGCTGCCTTACTGTGATGCAGGTTTATGTGCAGCACTTCCATCATTTTCGGGGGGTTCCTCCTCATTTTTTTCCTTGGTCGATGGCTTAACCATCAATCTTCCATTGCTGTACGTTTACACACCTTTAAATTTTTTAGGCATGGTAAGCAGTCACTGTTAAGGGACAGCAGAAAATGCTGCCCGTACTCCTGTCTAGGCGCTGTCTTAAGAACTCTCCATGTATCGGCTTTTAGTTCCCGATTCTGCATATGGAGCAGTCCCAGGAGCTTCTCAGGGTACTTGTAGGGACACGGAACCCATACCCAGCGGAGTTTTCTTTGCCAACTCTGCCATCGTCGTGCATTTTAGCTTGATAAATTCACAAGCATCGCATAGCTCCAAAACGAAGAAACTGAGGAAGTCCACAGAAGGCTTATTTCCACAAGCTACAATCTTGCTTCCGCCTTCCAAACCAGCGCCATCTAATTGAAGCTCCCCGCTGCCTGTGGTGGATATTTCCTTTCACAGGACGTCTTTGAACTTCTCTTCGACGTTTTTCCATTGGTCGATTGTCAGACGACCGCAAGGTTCCAGCTCTATTGCAGATGCAAGTCCATAAGCAAAATTTCCCAAAAAGATCCATATGAAATGCAGAATTGCTGCAAATGTCATGAGCGAATATGACGAAGATGCGCAATTCTAACTCTATACGTAACATTCAAGTAATGTTACGAATTACTTGCTCCTTTGGTAAGCTATAATTACCTCATTCATGTTCACAAATGAATGTGTTCTTTAGCAGCAGAAAGAGATATTCGTGCTCATGCGTTCATTAAATGCTCCAGCTATTTTCGGCACGGTAAAGCGTTCTAAGTTATCATATTTATTTCTTTTATATCTGTTCGTTGAAAATTCAAGCTCTGTGTCGAATGATCGTCGAAAAATTACCAAAATTTGTTCCACCCTTCTTTATCTTGTGTCTAAATGTGTCACAATGACAACCTACGTTGGAACATGGATGCGTTGACTCCAAAAGTAAAACACAATTTCTAGGGTTTTATTAACGTTGCACCTCATATTTGGTTCCTGTTAAGGGTATATTCGAGCTTAACGAGTAGTCCTTCAAAACCTTACCATCACTTCACGACGAATATTCACCATGCTACACTAAAGTTCACTATCTGAAGGACACGGAGGTCTTTTGTCAGACATATATGCATTTTATTCGTCCTCGTTCAAGACTGTCAATTTGTTTTGAATATCAGCAAATTGATCAGAATGGCTTCACATTAGAAAATCATCAGTTCGCTTGGCTTACGATTATGATCAAGTACTTTCTGGTGCTTCTGGGTAAGTTTTTCATTCTCAGGGTGTTGCAAAAAGAAGCTGTCAAACGAATGCCAAACGAACAATTGGTTCCTTTAAAACAAAATCGCCAAGTTCATAATATCAATATTCATTCGATAGAAACTCTCTGTCCATAAAAACTCTGGCATTTCGATCAAAAGTAAACAAAAATAATTTTAAATTCAAAATTGAAATGAGATTCTCACACACACATTTGCTGAATTTGCTTTTTCTCGACTATTCCTTCCCAAAAATCAGATGTTCCTGATGTATCAAAGATTGCAAAAATATCTAAAAATAAAAATAGAATCCATTCGCGTATCTATGTTACGATCGGCAATTCAAATTCCCCTCTCCTACACAAAAATTCAAATGCTATACAACTGCAAGCAGCCGTCGACTGATACAATGTCTGGGTTGTGCATTTGCGCACTGCTGCATGAGCAGTACTCTCAAGTTTCAAATGGAAACACTCCTCCATGTGCCCTGATAAAATATCTATACACGATTATAAGATATCAAACAGCAGATGTCCTTTTTGTGGCGTGCCAAACCCTATCCAATACATTCACGCAATTGATAGATATAGGAGTACATTGCAATTTGATTAGGTATGTGCAGGCATATGTAGTTCCTTTTCGATCTTTGAAACTGATACCTACTTACTGGATCGGAGTGCAATAATGAGATCTGAAGGTTGTAGAAGTAAATCGGATTAAAAAAAAAAAAAAACAGAACATCTACAGCTGAAGGTACATAGCTCTGTTTGTTAGCCTTCTCGAAATTTTTAAATGTCCGCTAAGATTCAAACGACGGCTAATATCTTCATATCTACTAAATAGATACCCAATTAGTGAAAAAATTCTGCTGCCAGCTAGAAGCTTCTGTCATTCCGATTCTCTTGTCATCCCCAATGAAATGAGCCTTTATACGGATGTTTGATCTTTCTGTACTTCCCCAACAAAAGAGACTTTTTCTTGATTTGCCCTCCTTAAAACAAATGTCCCATTGTGACCTGGACCCAGACAAGCCTTAGTGAACTTAGTCTTCCGACTGTGTTCAGTGAAGTATTTTCTTTTCATAAGGGGGTTCAGCAGGGCTCTAAGCGGAACTTGACTGTCGCTTCGTATTCCTAACGAAGAGTAAAACTATCGTTGTAGTCCTCCAGAAAGACACCAATGCGAAGGCCCGACTACATTCCTTTGCCTGCTCAGATTCGGGCCGAGACTAGTCTTGGCCACAACAAAAGTCGATTTCGTTTTTTTTTTTCGCAGCAAGAATTCTGGTGTCATTGCATCAGATGGCATGTCGAACAGACCAGAGCCTGCTAATGATCACTTCTTTTTATGACCTTGAGAGTGCTGCCCACGATATGACTATCAAGGGAGGAAGATTCATCAATGCGCCTAGAGCGCAGCCACTTGTGTTTGGGAAAGCCCATATGCAGCCGAGACAGACCTTTCTTTGGAGCCTGGTAAAAGAAGCAATCACGTATTTTCATGAAAGGTTATTCTGTCAGATAACCTACAACAGAGCACCAACCGACAGCGCCTTAGACGGTTTCGAGGTAACATGATTAATCCATGGAAATTTATTATCCAGGGTGACACCCAAATACTTAACTTCTTTGGAGAACTGAATGGTGATGTCTCAACCTCAGTGTTAAGGAGTTTATCGAAGACCCATTTCTAGTGCAATAGTCGTCGATCACCTACATATTCCACATATGCTTGAGCATAGATGTCAGAACTATTGAGTGCATTGAGCAGTGAGTCGACCAGTCCTTGTTTACCCCCGCCTTCACATCTGTTATCAAAGTCCTATTCATCATTCATCGCCGTGTTATCTTGTCGAGTTACCCATGCCGTTAAAAGCTGCGTTATCGGAAGCACCCTCAGTGTCGATGAATATGCGCAGCATGTATTCCTTCTTGTCGAGTGCGTCTTTAGGACCTGCCTACTTAAATCTCAAGTACACTCTCGCAAGATCTTCCGTGTTCGTAGGCGTGTTGCATCTTAGAAATAGCGTTCATTTGTCTAAGACAATTTTACACACATGGATCTCGACTATTCTCCCTATGCTCTTAGACTTATAGATCTGAAGCACTAGGCAAGCATACAGTCCTTTTTTCCAATTTTCGGTATAAAGGCAATATTCGCCAGAGTTTTGGCATGCATGCCGGTGCCATCAGATGTTCTGAGTAATTCCAACCTGTTAACACACCTTACATCCTATTTCAATACATCATAGGCCATAGGCCCGTCTCACGGTGCACGAAGCGTTAAAAGTCACTTAGAGCTTGGTGCTCGATATTCTGAAGATACGTGTTTGTATTTTGAAATCCTTTAGATTCTCCTCAATTTTAAATGAAACGCTCAAGTATCATATAAAATACCACTGATGAGAATTGAACACAATTGCAGAAGACTATGAGTCAGTTCTGCAATTATGAAGATTACTCTCAAAATGATTTCTTGGAATAGTCTTAGATTCTAAGCTGAACTAGAACACCGAGAACATGTAAACACAGTAAGTGGAGCTTTACCAGAGATTTTAAGAGATTTTAGTGGCTGTAGTACATAAATTTTGAAAACCCGTTGAGAAATCCGCCTGAACAAGTACTACCAGCTCCCGAAATTTGCAAAAACCCAGAGGATAGCCCGAGTTAGTATTCTAGAATTAATCAGGACAACACCTACATCGACATTGAAGACTGTGTGCAGCCTAATTTCGCTGTGAATGGAGCCGAGTCCATTCTACACCTCATTACACTTAGTTCCGTGTGGACCCATTTCGATGTCCGCGTGGGGGAATTGGAAAGAGATAAGGATTTGATTGCGGTTCCTAGTTCTCGCTTTCGGTTTCGCGTTGGTTGCCGCTTTGACACTGAACCGATCTGAGCCATATTGTTGCATTCGCAAATATAAAAAGAGATTAAGTGAAGAGGCAGATGAAGATGTTTTGTAAGTGAGAGGCCTTGAAAGTAATAACTTCATAAAAAATTACTGAGGCTGGGACAATGCCACAAAAAGTGGAGGTTATCTCATGAGCCTATGTCCTAAAAACCTCTGCAGAGGTTTTGCAACAAGCTTAGATAATTCAACTCTGCTTGTCAAGAGAATCTTATTGTACTTATTCTAGACTTTTCTGAGTTGCGACAGGTTGGCAGGTTGTTCCATCTTTCGTCGGCTTTTATTTGTATCGCTTGCTTCATTTGTATTCTCAGAGTGCAGAAAGAAGTTTTGATACTTTGATCTGCTATTTCCCTTTTTAGAAAGGATCCTTCTCGAGCTAGCTCGTCTGTAACATATGCTCATTGCCTGCCACTCAATTGTGACCACAGATCCAGCATAGTGTAAGCTTATGCTGAACACAAAGAGCCCGAAGCTCTTCGCGACAACGCCTTATGTGCCTTGATGGCAGACTAGGTGTCAATAAATATAGTTATATGCTGTGGGATAGTGCCCCAAATTTGGCTAAATCTGCTACAGCCAATATCTCAACTTGGAAGATACTGCTGTAGTCCGGCAGGTGTGGTAAGCATCGTAATTTTAATTGATCGGAGATCAGTTTCTATCTCCGAATTTGATACAGCCGTGAAAATGTATATCGAGTCTGCTACCATATGGTTTCTGTCCCATTCCTCTCTGCTTGCGATTATGCAATAGTCGTGATGGGGTATTATCTAGTCGAAATTGGAGCATAAACCCAGGATCGAGGCCTCATCTTCACGGCATGAATCGTGCCAATACATGCAATCCTCTACACTTTCGCCATTAAGCCAAGGTTGCTAATTTTGTTTGTAAATTGGGTCTTGGGATAATTGTGTTCATCCATAGGATAATCTTGGGGTTGGGTCCCCATTTTCTCTCATCGTGTCTAGTTTGATAGTCGGAGGGTTGTCCCACCTATAGAAGCAAGGTCAAATTGTGTCATTTTCCTTTTATGTGTGAACAAAATAAGCTCTGTGTTTTGCGAGTTGATTCCTAGCCCACAGAGCTTAACCCACTCTTCGAGGATTCTAAGGGCATAGTCTAGGAGTTCACTGATCGTAGGGAGGAATTTTCCATTGACCATAAAAACAATATCACCAGCTTGGGGTGATGTTTTTGAAGTGTTTCATTTACTACTAGGGTCCACAGAAAAGGTGATAACACTCCGGTTTGAGGGCTACCCCCTGAAGTGGTGATCCTCAATACCGTGTTACCTATTGTTGCTTTGATGTTCCTATTGCGGATCATACAGGTCGTTAGTACAAAATGGACTCCCGCAATTCCTAGGCGTATGCGCCTGAGGTCCTTTGGATGGGTATGGGAATGAAAATTAACTTTATTTCCCTTCAGCATTTTAGCACATATGCATACTTGATGCTTTTGCTAAATAATCTTTTTAGGAACGGTACCACAGCCTGCTTTGTTTCTTGAAGCAAGATTGATATGATTCCGTCCAGTCCAAAGGACTTATAAGCGGATTTGTAAGTCTATAACTCAGCTTATTTTCCATTCTTCTAGTATCCCCCCTCAGATTTCATATTTACTAGGGAAGAATTAGTCTACATATCCTGCTGATGTTGCAGTAGGTGTGCTACAGTGTTGTATTTCATGTAGCTACCATCTGGTAGCTTTAGATCACCAACTACGGTTGGTTCCTCAGATATGACTTTCCTAACCTTTAAACATTTTGTTGTGCTTTCGGTGTTAGAACAAAACTTTCTCAAAGATTTTCTTTTAGCGCTGCAGATGGCGCTCTTTTGGCTACATTGAAAAGTTTCCTTACATTACTATTTTGGCAAGGGTTTCCATTTCGGGTCCGTTGAGAACATACAATTTTTGAACTATCTCTTTTCGAATCTCATATTTTGGAATTTTTGTACAGTAGAGGGAGCTTAGGAATACCTTTGACAATGAACTTGATCATTCTATGATCAAATAACGATATATCTAACCCCTGCTGCCTATTTTCCACTACAAACATTGGTTCATTACAGCGATTAGCGATTCAAAGATCCAGAGCTTGTTTACATGCTACCCCATTGTATATTTTGGGAGTCAGCGTCACATCCAATGATCACATCGGACCTTTCTTGCTCTACTTTGTTGATAAGTGAGGTAAGTATTGCTGATGAGGATCCGTCGGGCGATTCATAGAGCATGTATGATGAGGCAAGCTTGAGTAGCGATTTATTCGACCGTTCATAGCTGACAACTGTCTGGTTATAACTGAATTGCAGATAAGATATCAAGTGTCAAAACGGTGACCTAATGCTAGATATCAAAGAGGAAAGAGCTTTTGCGCCAGTGAGGAAGTGATTGCCACTGCATAAACCAAGGCTTTCTTTCGCATCTCACTGTATAGTCAATGGAAACATTTGGAATAGAACCGTCGCTTGAGAGAGTGCAGATTGGGCTTAACGTGACCAACAATTGGGACCCTTTGCACTCTATAATAAGACTCAGTCAACACAGAGCACAGCGTCATTGACATTTATGCCATAAGTGTGATCCACAGCGACTTCTATAAAAGCTGCGAAAACGAAGAAGAGATTCAATATTTTCATCACCTGCTGAATGCCCTCTTGGCGAAAACAATGAGAACTCTGTCAAGTTACTTAAGCTTAGTTGAGTGAACGAACCCCCTTAGAGTCATATTATTTAAGGAGCGATCATATCCTGGTTTGAACACAAAGGACCGTGTGCTGCCCTAAGTGAGCAATATACCCCAGACGCTGACTGCATTTCTTTCTTTAGTGGGTATCAGTGAACGATTAAGACACTTTAGCTCCATTAGCATAAAGCTATTCGTGAAAAAGGACCTCAAATCATCGAACATGTATGCCTTATTGAATTGAGAAGCTTGATTACCGCAAACCTAGCTCGCTAACTGAGAAATTAAAAATAAATTTTTGGACTTTGAAAGCAGCTGAGAGCCCTACAATTATCTCTATACATTGATCGCGTCTCGAAAGTAAACCAGATGGCTATCAGTGGTGTATTTTTGCTTATCCAAGATTAACCACGATTTGTGTTGATACCAGGTAAGTCTGTGAACCGCCACCTCAACTTAATAAAACGCAGAAATCATAAATAAAAATTAGGCCAGCCTGTCGCAGGCCATTTTAGAACGTAGAACTTCAATAATTCCGTAAGG
The DNA here is from genome assembly GCA_907269105.1 of Volucella inanis. Lineage (NCBI taxonomy): Eukaryota > Metazoa > Arthropoda > Insecta > Diptera > Syrphidae > Volucella > Volucella inanis. Next base: position 127,098,042 of record OU026157.1, on the reverse strand, counting down.
AAAACAAAAAACTACCAAGAAGGCCACATTGAACTAACTTGGAATCGGCTAGAGTCTTACAATGTCAACACTTGTTCAGACTTAAATGTATGTCTCCTCTATTTATTTTTGCAAAAAGATCAAACGACTCGGTGCAACCGAAAGACTTAATTAAAAGGAGGTATCGAAAGTGGAAGCCTTCGTTTCTATATTCGAAGTCTCGCAGGTAACCAATTAACCATTCAAAACCAGCTCCTTTATCTTGAACCAGATGAAGGCACTTAAATTCTTCCGAATCCCTTGATAGATGTAAGTTGCCTGTCTTTGGATAAGCTGTTCCTAATCCTAAAAACGATTCTAAGTGCTGGTGAATCGCCCTTCGATGTCTCGCAAAATTCGTATCAAATAGTGCCTTCTCAGGGTTTTCGAGCCTCTTTTTTTGTTAGCACTGTTAGCACTGCCATTTCACAAGGCAATTCAATGATTTTGTCGAAAAACCGATCAATATGCATTGATCCTCCCATTCTCTTGATTTTTTGGAACTTAGCCGAGAATCTTAAAGCCGTTTCAAGGTGTAATTAACCGACTTCCAACTAGGACAAGTTGACCAAAGCTGCCCTTCTCTCATCTGATTCCGAAAAGTGCTACCACTCTTAAGGGTTGGTAGTATCTGATTTATTTCTCCTAGTCATCATCCTAAACAAACGAACGTTTAAGTGGAAAAAATAAAAATCTAATCTCTGGGTATCGCTCCCTCTGTACCCCAAATCATATTCTCCGGGTTCGCGTTTCTAGTATGCCCTTTAAAAGTTAAATTTGTTTTCAGTTTCTTTTTACAAAACAAAAACCAAATGAAAAAAAAAAAATAAAACAAATCTCTTGCGCATATTGCCAACTTGCAGATATGTCTTCCGCTTCTTAATTCCTACACGAATTTGCATAAAACAAAAATAACAAAAAAATCGAAAAACATTTGTTTCTTTCTGAATGGCGTTCCTTTCATATATTATATTCTGACTGTAATACCAGTTTCATTGCGCGTTGCATCTCATCTCATTCATCTTTTGCCTGCATCCTCTCGAATTCAACTTCATCGTTATGTTCACTTCTTATTACAGACATCGAGCAATTTCCCCCTGTAGTCTCTCATCATGGCCGAGGTAATGAAAAATAAGGACAAACTTTTGTTCCGCTAGCAACAGCACAATGAAAAGTCTGATTAGTATTCGTCGTACCAAAACAAAAATAGAAAAAAGGGGATAAGTTCCAAAAACTTTCCTCGTAAGCCAGCTTATAATGATGATCCACAAACCCTGGTCCCTGCATCCGCCCCAATCCTTCTGCAATCCTTTTATCTTAGCTTCTGTATTCAAGCCGGTACATGAAGCAGACCTGACTAGAGATGCTCAGATGCAGGAGTTTGTTTTTATCTATATCGAACTGTTGCAGACGACGTTCATTCTACAATGCATTAAATATGAGGAAGACACACGAGACCTGGACATTGCCATACAAGGAATAATAGAGACAGCACACAGCACATAGCACATAGCACACAGCACACGTTCCATCAGCGTTTAGAGCTTCCTATTCCTTTTCCTTTTCCTCTGGCAATGGGTATTATTTAAATGAATTCCGCATGAATTCAGTTCGTGTTGTTCTAATAGCAACAACAACAACTACCTAACAAGCGTCGACGTCGATATTCTTTGAAAATTTCTGAAAGTGGGAGCAGGAGCTGATACTGAGGACAATAATGGCAGAATGGCATATTTTATAGCCACAAACCGGGAGAGTTGTTTTGTATAGTTGTGGGCGACAACCTCATGTTTATCGATCCGTTTCCCTAGAACGCAGTACTACCCTAGTTACATACGTACATATGGAGGTATCCATGTGATGCGGGAAGACAATCAGCGAGATTGAATTTGAGTAAATACAGTATGTCTGACAAATAGCTTAGCAGTTCGATTTCTTTTTTATAATGAGCACGAGTTACGTATGCTAACATGCTGCTCACAATCCAACAACCAGTGCATATCAACAGCAAAGCGACTAGTTTCAACGATGCAAATGCCATTCATAGACTGGGTATTTAAATTTCGCTTTAATGACAGCAGACAGCATTGAGTTTTGGAAGCACTAAATTCCACTCTGTTGATAGTTCCCCAATTGGTTATGTTGTTATTTAATGAGCTTAACATACGCTGCCATTTCTGTTCTACAGCCGAAGAACCGGGACGTGAGTCCGGTGGTTTTCCATCTGCTCGGAAAGAGTCAGATTGATGAAGAGGCTTACACAGTGGTTTTGCCAGCGTGGAAGAACACCTTTTCTGAAGAAGGGGAGATATACCATCTGGATCAGTAGATTTGTGTATGGTCGTCCCATTGAAATAGTCGAGCAGAATGCAGACTGGCCTTATTTGAAGAGCTGACAGCTGGAATAAGGCTGAATTTCTAATGACTTTGGGATAATGTAGTATTTTTTGCTTCAGTTTTTGGTCGTATTGAAATTTCAAAATTCTTAAATAAGCGGTTAAGTCCGCCCCAATTGGCTCTCTCGTATTACCACCATACGGTTCTTATAGGAATCTTTGTTGAATCTTTGTCAAAGCCGTTGAGAGAAGAATAATGACATTAGTTCATATACAGTAAAGCCCTGACTTTTTTAACTCTATCGTAACGCTCATCGATGTTGTGTGTCCCTTCTTTTTGACAGCATTCACATACTTAGTTTTACCTTCATTCACGACCAAATCCGTTTAATCTGCTTCTGTATCCATATCTGCAATTGAAAATGTGACCAATGTGCAGATGTTTACTTGCTAGTTTCACACAATTTTCTCAAGCATGATATTGAAAAGGCTTCTCCGACATCAAAAGTCTCGGAGAGATTGTTTCCGAGCTTTACAGAACAACGAACATTATTCTTTGTCATTCTACACAAGATGTTTTATTTCTCCTATTTTGTGGCTCAAACCATCTACTAAAACGGTTTCTTTAGTAACATCGTCTATGCAGATGTTACAAGGCGTTCACTATCGTGCTGAAATTTTAGGACTTCATTCACCCAAATAGGCATCGCTTCTTCCACCTGCTGCAGTCGCAGCATGAATAATGAATAATCTTTTATCCTCCACCTGTTCAGCCGATCTCACGGCACTTTCAGGATGGCTGTGATATCTGATTAATAGAAATCTAGGGCCTCCGCTCAAAGTCTGAACATTCCATTACTATCGCCAATATCCTTTTTTCGTATTTCGGTTATTTGAGGGTTGCCGCTGGCCCAATAAAGATTCACGTGCATTTTAGTACCATGACTAGTCCTGACAAATCCTTGTTAACCAAAAATGATGACTGTTGATTCAATCACGGAATTTCATTCGATATGCCGGGTTCTTCTAAGGTTCAATCAGTTGGTTGGCTTCCTTAACAAGGCTCTTCAGGCATAATGGCAGCGCGTGATATGAAAAACGAACGCAAATTGAAGAAAACGTTGCTTGGGAAGAATATCTGTTCAATGCAAGGTTTGAGTACATCGCACACTGCACTTGCAGTGCTATCAAAGCTGCTGATAATTTAAGGGGGATTCGAATTTCGGGAACTTTGGGAAGATTAGCGGTATTACATCCCTGCATTTCAAGCTATTCGCTTAGTAATTGGAACGAAGATGTCAAGATATTGGCTGCTAGAGCACATGGCAGTACCATTTATTTTACTTGGGTACTTCTTACTCCATAAGTTCAGGATTTTCTTTAAATTTTAAAAACTGATATTGCTACCATGGATGACATGCAACCAATGGTTTTTGTGTTTGGCAATCTGGTAAAAGCAGCAATGAAGTATGTGCATAAAAGCTTATTCCACCAAAATTACGTATACTTACCCACAGTAAGCGACATGTTAGATCCAAAGAAGTTTTCGAGTACTATCTGGGATGATGATTTGTTCAATTTTTGTAGACAATTTCTAGTCAGTAGTCAGTCGTTTATGTCAAGAATTGCTGCGCTTGAGGAGAAGCAGTCGTTAGTCATGATCCGACAGAGAGCACAGCTACATCAACTGTTTATCTTTGAGCGTAATCCAATTCAACATTCAATTCTCCCAACTAGATATTGAAGCTTATTCTCATGTTGACGGGCATTCTTTATATTGCATCTTTAACATCTTTATGAAGTTTTCGCCAAGTTTTCGGTATATTTTCCAGTGTCAAGACTCAGTGTGATGAGTCTGATTGCTTTCTGTCCGACATACATATGTATCTACTATTTTTAAGTACTTTGACCAGCCTGCTGATTTCATAAGTCGTTTCGATTTTTCTGCAAAATTCTTTATTGGAGACGTGCTTAGGAGCTTATTGTTTATTTTTATGCGGGCGCAGAAGTTCCCCCTTACAAGATACATCGGGTCAAAACATTTGGTGAGAGCACCGGGCACCATGTCTGATCACCTTCCTAGAGTATAAAAAAGAGAAGATGGTCACATATGTTGCACTTTCTACAACCCCAAACAGTCCCAAATTCCTGATATATCGAGGTATTCGATGATGGGACGGTAGTACTGAATCAAAGAAGAAGTCAACTAACGCAACAATAAACTTATGCAATTCTGCGTTCGTTCCGCATCTTTTGACTGCAGTCTACCAGCCCTTTAGATTGCTCTCTGTGGTCATATACGGTAGGACTCCGCGAACATTCAATACAATGAATGGAGACGCATCGCCCCAACATGCTCCACTCAATTTGAATGACGTTGTTTCCAAGTGAACCAGAACTACCAAGGCATTACCATAAACGGTTTACTGCATAGAGCATATGCAAGCAATTGATCTGTGCTGTATTAACACTCAACGTCAGAGAGGAGATGATGATATACTTACGGACAACCTATCTATTTATATTTTAGTTAAGTCGTACCGGGCTAAGTTACTCTCTCGATAACAGTTTGAAGTCGAATCAGCACGACTTTGACATTTACTTCAGAACACCTAGGATATTTCGGTTGAATCTGGAGTTCTTGGCAAGTTCCTGCAGACTTTTATAAAGACAGAGGTGGCAGTTGAGAATTTTTGTATTATAAAATACACATATACCAATTACATAGGCGAAAAACCGCTATTTTTTTGACTAAGGAAATACCTTAGCTAAGTTGATATTTTCCGAATAAACCACAATAAACAAGGAAGCACTGTCCCAGTTTGCGGCATTATCGCGTGCAACAGTCACGGGTCGCCCTTCTAAGTGTCTGAAACTTGAAGTTTCAAAACCAAAAGTCTATCCGAACCAGACTATATGGTATCTCTACTACATCATACCAACCCACTACAAAATTGATTTAATATGCCAAGACCAGCCAACAAACTACAGCAGTGTACTGAATTTTTTTTTTTTTTTTTTTTTTATAAAAAATGTCTGTCTTTGTTTCTGCCTCACCCTGTCCCATTTCTACCGCAGACAGTACTATATTTCACGTCATGACCTCAATTTTATCTTTCAAAAATGAGGAGAATGATGAATTTTCACGCAAATATGCGGTGGGGTGTTAAGACACAATGAAGCGAACCATTAAATATTTTAAACATATTTTCGTCTCCATCGCAATACTTAATGTACTCGAATACTCGTATAAAATAGATATCGAAAGGCCGGTCCTAGTTATGAAATTCGCATCAACTCGAAGTGAAAAGTTTGCTTGGCCATTCAAAAGATTTAATTTGCAGGCATTTAAGTTGAATATCAAATAATTCAAATTCTAGTTTGACCTACATAATTTGAGTCTCCGCATAGAGTTGAAGTTGGGATAAGATACTCGTAGATACTTGTAGATACTCTATATTTTATAACGAAAGGCAAGCATTCATGGTTTATTCTTATCGGAGAGGCGAACATTTATTCGCTCTATTAGGTCATGATTAGATTTTCGTTTTAATATTTTGAAATTTTTATGAGATACAGAACCTGCATTGCAGACTTGTGGAAGTTTTATCTGAAAATTCTATTGATTGCGAATATTGGAGTGATTTTTTTTTTTTTTTTTTTAGCATTCAAACGAGTACAAGAACTTTTTGTCTGATGTCAGGGATTCATATTTTCTTACAATGAACAGTGTTTTGTTTTTCTTTTTTTCATGCCATTCACCACTTTCATTATTTAAGGATCGAATGAGAAGATGTTTTGTGATACCTTTGAAATCTAAGTGCTTAATAGTTCAACAGGAGATATCAGTTGCAGAAAACAAGTCATGTTCTTCTCGTCAGACAGTCATTTGGGATTTGAGATGAAACGGATTACTTAGGATACTACCCGATAGATGAGACAACACAACACGGGGACAAGAACCGGTTACTTCCTTATAAGACCTTGTATGAGAGTGTGTTGACGTCTCTCTCGCATCTTGCCTCTTGCCAATCTGCTGCCTGGTTAGTTTTCGACTTCTCTTTAACTCGTGATCTTCCATTTCAACTGCGGTTGTTGATTCTTGGAAATACTACGAGAATACACTAACAGCTGATGGATTCATGGCTATTCACTGCTCTTATAGGATTTTTAAGAACCAAGGGAAAGGTAATGTGAGGTATGTCATAGAGGTAGGGTGAGGCTAGGCAGAGTCACAATCACAGTTCGGAGATCTGCGCGGCGATTGATTAAGAAAATAGTGATCGCTCTGTGACTTTAATTGGGCCAGCAGCACAACAATCTAGTTCGTAGGGGATCCTCAATAACAGCATTAGTAAATCCTTTTTTTTCTATCACAATAGAGCACTCAGACAAAGAACTTATCCATTGTACAATAAATTCTTACTCATGCAGTAAATCCTTACTTATGCAGGCCAAAATTGCAAGGCCATAATCGACTAGTAGCATAATCATGGCCTAAGATAACAGATTCACTGTTGAGCTCCTCGACTACTGAAAGGTGAGCCAACAGATGGTATGGATGTTGTTTTCTTCTGAATTCAATGTGGTTGATCTTCATAACAGATGTCATACATTCTGCTAATTTTAGTCATGTAATCGTTTACCAAGCAACAACGCATTTGTAAAAGTAACATTTCGTAAAATTGATTTTTTTTGACAACATACTTACAATGGCCCTAGTGAGTCCGGAATTCGTACAATGGTGAAGCGTTTTGAAGAAACTGGTTCGGTATCGGGTCAAACTCAATATCAGCATGGACGTTCTGGCCGTGCTACGGCTAAACTTCACTCATGTGAAGGAAAGAGTTCAAAACCAGCCAGGCACCTCAATTCGTCGCCGAAGTAAACAATTGGGTCTCAATTATGGCACTTTACGGACAATTTTAAAAGTTGATCTTCATTTGAAAGCTTACAAAAAAATTTAAGCCTTTGGATCGCCGATTTGTTAACTGGAACTGGATTTGTCATTGAATTTGATCTTTTTCGATGAAGCCAATTTTTGGATGGATGGGTACGTAAATAAACAAAATTGCCGTTTCTGGGAATCGGAAAATCCATACAAAATTCACGAAAAACCAATGCATCCCAAAAAAGTCACTGTACGGATTGGCGGCTTAATTGGCCGTATTTTTTCTATGGTACAGGTACAGTGAATGGAGAATGTGACCGGCTATTTTTTTCCAAATTTATTGAATTTATTGATGGTGTTATCGCCTACACAAGCTATCAATCAATCAATTTATTGCATATGAAATTTGAAGATCGCATTATTTCGGCTTGAGAAGAAGTTGATTAGCTGCCAAGGTCATGCGATTTGACACCTGTAGACTTCTTATTATAAAGAAAGTAATGTCTATGCCAGCGACAATTCGGGATCTCAAACATTACATCCAAACTGAAATTGCGGCCATTGATCCAATTATTCTTCAAAAAGTCATCGGTAATTTTGACCTTTGGATGGTCGCATGAAACAGAAGCAGTGGTTTTCTATACCAACCATGTTGTGATCTATTCAAAATTGCCAGGATTAAGCTTTAATAATCAATAAAATTCTAATTTGATTTTTTTAATAAATGTGTATTTAGTTTAATAAAAACTTCCACACTAGCTCTTGGCTCAGACATAACAGCTATCCAAGAAGTGCGACCGAACAAGAAGATGATAAAAAAAACAGTTTTGTGTTTTTTTGTGCGCTCATCGAGTTATAAGTACTTTTAAAATGTTTGCTCACAACGGGAGTGAGGGGAAGTTAGGGAGTAAAAAAAAGAAGAGAAATACTGATTGAAATACACATTGGTTTTGAATGTATGCAGATTATAATGACTAGGAGATAAAGAGCTCGACTGGCCATTGCGACCGGACATTCCATATTGTGTGCTTTTGGAGAGTATCATAATATTCCAAAGCACGTCTGCAGGTAGACTTAAGGGTAGGCTAAGAGTATTTACAGTAAGATGGGTGTTACGGTTAAAGGTTTGATGGGTCGAATTGTTACTGGTATAGTATATATCTAAAGTGGAGAATGTTACAGACAACCGGCTAGGATTCGTCGTAAGAGGAACACTAAGGGAACAAATTTTGGTCATGTAACAAACGCCTGATGACTGACGCCTCACATAAAAGGCAAATTTTCCAACATAAGCATCATAAACGCCCACGCTCCGACAGAGGAGAAGAAAGACATTAACAGAGACTGCTGCTACGAGCTTGTCGACAAAACCCTAAGTATGACGTAAAAGTCGTCCTTGGCAATTTTAATCTCAAGCTATGCACAGAGGGCAGCTTTGGTAATACAGTGGAAAAGTACAGACTTCAGCCTCAGTAAACAGACACAGGTTTATTGATTTTGCGGAGGAACGTTATGTAAACTATAGCCAGCACACGGCTTGCACACTCTCACATCCCGAAAGGAACTTAGCTGACTTCTGATCTACAAACCGCCAACCAAATTAATCATATTGCGAATGACACTCCACCAGTTTTTGAATGTCAGAACGTTCCAAGCAGCCAACATCGACTCAAATCTTATAAAGCGAGGGTACGGATGCGGTATCTGTAACAGCCCTAAGCCACCGAACAATTAAGAGCAAATTCAACAGCAACAAGTTTATTTTTGCTATGGCGGCTATATTTTCTTCATTTCGCACAAATCTCTGTCTGGCTGATGGATTAAGATCAAAATGGATGTACTCACGTTCAAACTTTTGAGCGGTGCGACGAATTGCCTGCACTCTAAAGCCATGACGACGAACGACTTCACGACAGAATTCACGTTGTGTGTAGTAATTTTTTTAAAAATATGGCAAACCTTACTGAATATTTTGACAGCTAGATGTTATTGGTAATTTTAGCAGCAACTGAAACATAACAATTGGAAAAATTATCATTGCTATCTGGTCACCAGAGACGTTTCAACAGCGAACTGTGCGAGCTATACAGCGATGCCAACCTCATCAGAAAAGCTTAAAAAACTCGGCTTATATGGCTAAGTCACCAAACTGCAGAGCCATCTTAGTGAGGTAGTAAGTTAGGACTCAATATATATATTTCGTGCACCATGTCTCTTTCAGTGAAGTTTCTGAACAACAAGAGTTTTAGCAGGTGGTGCCAGGTTAAGCTGAGGTCCGTTCACATTAGCTACACGATCGTTACAACATTTTGTATGTTAAGATTTATGTACTGTGATTTGTTTCCGATGCAATAGATATGTATTTATAGTCACAATACAGAGCTGCTATGACATATATTCCTTGGCTAATCCTTGTAAATATAAAAACTGCTGGTGCTTACAATATCGTGCACAGTTTACTTATCTGCGAACGTGTCCATTAAAAGGCGCATGTTGACATCGTAAAAAGGGAATTCAATCCGTAAAACGTAAATCCCAATGCGCTTATACAATACTTTTCATGAATATCCAACTCTGTTCCTGCCAACAATTAATTATAACAACAATGCTGGTATTCCACCCACTTTGTGAGAAATTTAAAATCCGAAAAACCTCCTTCTGACTCTATAAATGGTCGCCAGTCCAATAACTAATCCACCATCGCCACCACTACTTCATCAACTCAAAATTCCCTGAAAATGGACGTTTTTTTGTCTGACAAATTTAAGAAAATCCACTAAAGCCCAAATAACTCGTAATTTGGCACCATTCCAGCTACGTCAAGTTATTTTGGTTCACAAAATGTACGAGTATCTGTTGGATATGCTGTTGCGCTTCTCCAGAATTATATGCCATATCCATCGTGTGTTTGGCACCATGAAACTTTTCTTGCTGTCCACACACCACATTCAATGTTTAACTTCTCAAAAATACTCAAGTTTTTTGATGACGAAAAATAAAAGGAAAAAAGAAAAAAAAACAAAACAAAAATATTTATGGCTCATAAAATTTCGATGAATTAACTAGAGACCTGAGGGAGGACAACCCATGAAAATTTGTCATTTGCGCTATGTTTAGTTTTGAGATACTTATCAAATACTCCTTTCCGTTGTTTTGTATTTTTTTATATTGATTTAATTATAAAACGTGTTCTTCCATGGTTGGTGCGTTTCTCATATCAGGGGATAAGTAGATGCGTACAGAACTTTATTCGGCGCTAAAAAATGAACTAACATAGACATAGAATGGCAAAAAGAGCGCAGTATCTGTATCTTACCATGATCCCAGAAAACAACGCTGAGCAGATATGACGAAATGAAATAAGCTCTTTATAGCCCATTGTTTCTTATTTGGTATAAAATTTGGCAAACTATTAACGTCCAGGGAGAAGATTTTTTATCGGTTACTGGCACGGCACGAAATGCCAGCTTAATTAATTAAAGATACTCGTACACCGAACGATGTTCATGTAGCGTGGAATATTTGCTTAAAGCCGCGGTATTTTGTTGTGTATTCTTCGATTTATCATCGTTATATGGTATTTGCTGCGGGAACCATCAAATACACGTTTCCAAAAAGAGTCAGAGTCAAGTAATTGACCAGAGAAGGTCAACAGTGATTATTACCCACAATGGCTCCAGGTAATTTTCTACACGCGTAGTTAAAGAGTACATACGAGTACAGTGGTATATGGTGCAGTAAATGGTCGATGAAGTAAAAATTGGTTATATGCCTTATGATGGTTACTTCATCCCTGGTAATCATCCGCACTTACTAATGAAATTGAAGAAGAATCCTGGCCTCACCCAACATATTTTTTGGTTCAATCTATCAAAATCATAATTAAAATTCCAAAGCGTAGCCTGTCAATTTTAGGGGCTATTCCTTGAAGGCCTGAAGAGAACAATTCCTGTAAGAAAGACCTCCGAATAGACACGCAGACAAAATTATTTAGAAAATTATTTTTATTCGGGTTTCTCAACTCCAATCGGCCTCGTGGTGGAAATACTTCAAAAAAAAAAAACTAAATTTTATTTTGTATACACCCTGCTTGACTCGAACTGCAACTTTTTAAAATGCTATAATTTTTTTATTTTTTGATAAATTTTATTGTGCCAAAGCAAAAAAATGTTGGAAAATTTATCAATTTTTAAATTGTATCAGTAGTTTTCAATATGTCCACCTTTGGCGCGAATAATGACCTTGAGACGGCGAAGTGCTTGCTTGAGGTATTCCAAACTTTGGTATTTTTTAGTGCCAACCTTCACCTTTAAAATACCCCAGACTGAGAAATCCAACGGATTTGTATCCGGAGAATTTGTAATCCATTGTGTCGAAGAAATGAAGTGTGGAACATTGTTTTCTAACCAATCTTGGTTGACGCACGCTTTGTGAGACGGTGCCGAGTCTTGTTGAAATGTCCACGGTCTCCGACCGAAATGATTGTTTACCTAAGGCTTCAATACTGACTCTAAGACATTTTCACGGCATACGATCGCATTAATTTTGACGCCACGGTCCAAAAATACAAGCGGAGAGCGACCATCGGGGGTTATGGCGGCCCAAACCATCACCATCTGTGCTGCCTGCTTTCTGGTGGCCGTCCGAAGGTGCAAATTTTCGAAGAACCCCTCTGGCAAGTAAACTCGATCATTTTGTTTGTTCACATATTGCTCGATAACAAATGGCGACTCATCGGAAAAAACCAAATTCGGCAATTCACCACTTTCGTGCAAGCATAGCAACTCCTTCGCTCTTTCGACTCTAATTTTTTTTTTTTCTTGCGGTATAAGATTGTGTGCTTTTTGGAACTTCAATGGCTTGAGCCCAAGCTCAATTTTCAGTATGTGTTGCATCCGTTCCAACGATATGTTGAGCTCACGAGCCATTTTTTTTTTTTCTACTTCGACGCGGATTTCGCTCAATTCGAGCCTTTACTTTCCGAACCATTTCTGCCGATGTTGCTGTTTTTTATGACCACCTCCATGACGTTTTGCAACGCTGCCAGTATCACGATAACGAGCTATGGTTCGAGACACAAATGATTTGTTCACGTTGAGGTGCTGGAGGCTCTAACGATAGCTACTTGTGGTTTTCCAGCCAAATATAAAGCAATCACACTATCACGTTTGAATTCCATCGCAGATAAAAATCGTTTAAAAGCTTGTAAATAATAAAACTATCTGTCATGTGTCAAAATCTGAGCTCGCTGTCATGAACGGTTTGGAAATTACAGCAGTCTGAAGTTGGGTGCAGTTCGAGTCAGGCAGGGTGTATATATAATTTTTTTTTCTTTTTTTTTCTCCATGGGTGGGTCAAAACCTTCATAGGCACCATAAGCACGCGCTCATAAGAGCACCACCACACCATCACAGCAGGCACTATAAGCACGAGCACCTCAAGCTTCTGTAGTTTATCGCGTTTGGTAGGTAGCTTTCCAGCGAAGGCAGCTACTATTATCGTTATTTCATACGGTTTCTCCTTAAGGCGCTAAGTCGAACGGTCTTGTTCTTTGAAGTCGCCGCATAAGATTTGTCTCGTCCAATCTCCAGATTATTTTCTGGTTGCAATGATTCACAAGACGAGTGCGAAGTTTACGAGCAAAGCTTGTTTCTTCGTGTTTCACGGTTACAATTCCTAGATCGCGGTGAATATTGCTATTCCTTATATACCATAGAGTATTTATGATTGCTCTAAGAGCTTTGTTCTGGAACGTCTATAGGACAGACATATTGTTTGGTTTGGTACAACCCCATAGTTGTATACCACAAGTCCACAAAGGTTTTAGCACTTGCTTATAAGTTAGCAGCTTGTTATATGTACTTAGTTTAGAGTATCTTCCGATAAACCAATTTGTTTCTCTTAGCCTGATTTCGAGTTCTTCACGTTTCTTTTTTACGTGTGATTTCCACTTCAGTTTTGCATCTAGGGTCATTGCCAAATATTTTGCCTCGTTTGCATACGGTATTTGTACCGAATTGATGAATAAAGGTAAGTTGTTTAACTTTCTGTACGTGAAATTGTCGTGTGTTGACTTAGTCTCGTTTAACACGATTCGCCAGCTCTTCGTCAAGTATTCAATTATTTGTCCTGTGGCTGGGATCGTCGTGTCATCACTGAACGTGACTACCACAGTTTCTTCATCTAGAGATATGTCTCTAGTGTACAGTAAGAATAGCTATGGCCCCAGAACGCTTCCTTGTGGAACGCCAGCTTGAACTTCCTTTAATTCAGAGCATTCCATCCCATATCTTACCCGAAACAGTCTATTTTCAAAATAAGATTCGAGTATTCTATTCATTTCTCTCGGTAAAATTTATTGTAGCTTATACTTCAAGCCCTCGTGCCATACCTTGTCGAAGGCTCACGATACATCGAGAAAAACACTTGAACATATATTTTTTCTCTCTAGCGCGCTTTCAATTACATTTGTTATCCGGTAGACCTGATCAATTGTGGAATTTTTGACCCTAAAGCCGAATTGGTGATTCGGGATCAATGGTCTTTCTCCAGTTATCGCTTTTAAACGTTTAAGCAGAAGAATTTCGAGACTTTTGAAATTATCGACAGGAGGGAAATGTGTCTGTATGATTTTTTGTCGTTTGAACTTTTCTCCGGTTTTGGAACCATTATGACTTCTGCGATTTTCCATTGGCTTGGAACGTATAAAAGTCTCATGGAAGCATTTATAATGTGGAGGAGCTTGACAAACGCTTTTCGAGGTAGCTCCTTTAGAATTTCACTTGTAATCAAATCGTATCCTGGAGCCTTATTATTTTTTAGGTTTTTTATTGTTTGCTGTAGCTCAGACAGTGATACGGATTTTATATTGTAGTTGTCGGATCCTATTCTGAGATTAAGTTTTTTGGCCAATTGATGTCCTTGAACAAATTCGCTTTCTCTTTGTCTCCTTTTGCTAATTCGCCGTCGGCTGTTTTTATCGGTGCCAATTGCATAACAGGTTTCTTAGTCGACTTCACGGCCTTCCAGAGTGAATAATTGGAACTCTTTTCCGCAGTCAAGCCTTCGAGGTAATTAGAAGTCTCTTGATTATTATATTCTTGCAGCATTTGCTTTAGCTTATTGGATAGGCGGTTCAAATAGGATTTATGCGGGGACGCACATGATTGTTGCCATCTCCTCCGTGCTTTCCTTTTTTCTCGTAGGAGGCCTTCTATATCGGGCGCCTATATTTGCTTTCCGTGTTTTATTCCTCTTGTTCGAAAGAAAGTTTTGTTCCACGCAGCTCTTTGGATAATTTCCACGAACTTTTCAACTTCGTCTTCTATTTGCAACGGCGTCGTAAGTGGAACTCTTAAAGCAATATTTTCCTTGCAATTTCTTCTGAAAATCATCCCAGTTTGTTTCCTTATTCGTCAATCTGGGCGGTCTTTCGGTTTTTGCTATGCTCCTGCCGATTTTAAAGATTACTGGCGTGTGATCTGAGCAGAGATCATAGGATTCTTCTAAAGTCGTGAGATATTTGGAGACCCCTTTTGTAAAGAAAAAATTGACCAGATCAGGTATTTTATTTGTGTCGAGAATAAAGTTTGACCCAAAAGGCGATTGAGATCGTCGTCTTACTAGGTGGGATGAAAAGTAACCTCCTTGGTAATGAAAAAAAAAAATTTTTAAATGTTTTTTTTATTTTATTCAATAAAGTCCCCTTTTAGTTGGACTTCTTGATGCCGTCCGAAAAGTAATTTTCCGGAAGGTCTGCAAAATACTCCTCCGTGACGTCGATGATTTCCTCGCGTGAGCTAAACTTTTTATTGATGATCCATCTTTTGAGGTTTGGGAAGAGATAATAGTCCGGGCGAATACGGTGGATGCGACAGCAATTAGAGCCGTAAGTCATTGATTTTAGCCATGTTTGCGATGCTGTTGCGCGCCGGTGCATTGTCTTGCAAAAACAAAATTTTTTTCGCTTCATGTGAGGCCGTTTTGCAGCGATTTCAGCCTTCAATCGCTCCAATAATGCACAGTATTACTCGCTGTTGATGGTTTTTCCTTTTTCGAGTCCACGAAGAGTATGCCATGATAATCCCAGAAAACCGACGCCATAACCTTTTCGACCCATCGAGCCTCCCTCGGCCGCTTCGGAGGTGTTCAACAGTTGCCAATCGATGCCGAAAGTCCGTCCGATTCCGCATCAGCAAGTCTAAACACTCTTTCGAAGTGCTCTCACGTTCGTGTTTTTGGTCAGGAGTGAGTATGCGCGACACCCAGCGGCAGGATAACTTTTTCATATGCAGAATATTGTCCAAAATATGGCGTGTGTACTCAGTACTAATCTTTATGGTATCTGCTAGCTCGCGCACCTTCACTTTCCGGTCAGCCAACACCATTTTATGTATTTTTTTGACATTGTCCTCTGTAATCGCATCGTAGGGCCTGCCGCTACGGACTTGATCGGTAATGGAGTTGCGGCCACCACGAAACTCTCGAAACCAATATTTGACGGTGTAATCTGACGGAACATTAGCCCCATAATATTTATCAAACTTTTCTTTTGTTTTCTTCGCCCTTTCGCCTCTCAAAAAATAATGTTTTATGAGAGAACGAAAATCGTTTTTGTCAACATAATGCCAAACACTTCAACAACAATCAGCTGTCAAAACAAAACTAAAGACAGTATCGCACTGAAATTTGGCATGTCTGCCTAAATATGAACGGACTTCAAGGCACCATAACCTTTTTTGCAGTAGCAGCAGTCATTTCACGGTTACTTTTCACTCCACCTAGTATATCTTGGAGGGAAATAACAAGATGAGGGAGTTTTTTGAGGGATGATGCGCGTGATAACCAGAGTAACGTCTTATCTTGGGTTAAACTCCCAATTTTAAGTGTGTTTCCGAGATCAGGCTTATGTCAATACGGACTTACCATAGAAAATATTCTAATTCGTCGATTTTTTCAGGAGGCCATTTGAGTTCCATGTTAAAATCTTAGTCAACTGTTTCACTTTTTAAAAATTTTTCGAGCAACGAACTCGAGCTTGCTTGCTTATTTGTTCATCTAGTTTGAGGCAGCGGATCTGTAGTGGCTGAATCTATTTTGTTGGCTTTTGTTGGCGACCTCGTGGTCTTTTTGACAATACGGCCGCGTATGAATAAAATCTTGACAACGTTTGCATTGGATTATAGTTTGTTTGCCCTTACGGATTGGCTCCATTTTGACTCTGATATCTAAGATATATTTAATTTTATAAGTATCGTCGACTTTCTCGTTTCGATCAAAAGTAAGCATGAAATATGTAATATATGATAGGCTATATCGCTGATAGAAAGAGATGACAGGTTTCTTCGTAGCTTGAGGCTATGGGAATGTTCAGAAAGTAGATATACATATACCTCTTGGAACGTTCGACTTAATATCCTAAAGGTGCACTACGGTTGCTAGTCTAAATGGCAGTTAAAGAAGCGATAAAACAGGTAAAGGGTAGGGAGCAAGGGAAGGAAACTTGAAACCTAATGTCACAGAATAGGTCCATAAACTTCAATGCGTTGTTCTTACAGAGTGAATTAAAATACTCATGTAGTTGTTCAAACACTTTTTAGTGTAGACTGAGAGTCGATCCTTTTGACAAATTTAATTCCTTCCGATCAATTTTAACCCAACTGCTTGATCAACGTGTATACTGAGTCAAAAGCAGACTCCGTCTCATGCTTGAGTCTCACTTCTTAGGTAACATAATCAAAATCAGCTCGAAACTAGCTTCTAACAACGATGCTGCTAGTGAGCTGAACAACACAACACGCCGTAGCTGGTATATCTCATCATTTGTGGAGACTGATGAGGACATTGAACATGCGGTTGCTTCCTTCAAGGCTTCAAGTCGCCTAACATCGATGGTTTGTATCCAGTTATGTTACAAAAATGCGTAGGCCAACTCCTGGCAACTATGAAGAGAATACAAACCGGAAAGGAGGACTACTTTCTCGCCAAGAATTTCAGATCTATAAGTCTGACTTCCTTCATGCTGAATAGCATAGAGAGAATGGTCGAGATCCATGTGCACAAAACCGCCTTGCGAATGTATTCTCCGTCGACGATGCTACACGAATGCCGACATTGAAGATCATGTGAGAGTGCACTTCAGAATCTAGTAGGCAAAATTAACGGAGCACTCGACAAGAAATGATATGCTTGGGGCATTTTCTCGCATGTGTAACTCGGCCAGACAACCCAGCGTAGACGATACTGGCTGTGGCCAATATGTGAAGGCGGTGGTAAACAAGGGATTGGTCGACTCACTGTTCAACGCCCTCAATAGTTCTAAAGTCTACTCGCAAGCATACGCGGATGATGTAGCTGTACCGTCTGTTGGACCGTGTCTAGCTATGTGCTCGAATACGCAGACTAGGGCTGCTTGCATCTGATCACACTGTAGTTACTGGTGCACTAGTAATGGGCTTTTAGTCAATCCTCTCCAAACTAAGGTTGTTATCTTTACGAGAGAGAGAAAGCTGCCTGTTCTGACTCATCTAGTCTTTAAAGGCATCACCATCCAATTTTCCTAAGAAGCTAAGAAAAGGGTGATCCATCGTGAGGTTTGATTTATAACATAAAATCGAATACATAAATTTGAAAGTGAACTTACAATTTTTACTATGGGTTAAAAGAACAATTCATGGCATTTGCTCTTTAGAAATGATATTATGTAAATATTGGCCAGGACTACGTCTAAAATGGTCCATTCGGAAAATCCAAGCTTAAAATGGGCTTTATCACTGAACAAAATTTCACGATAAAACACCTAATTTTCAATGAGTTTTTCCAGAGCCCATTCCCAGAAAATATGACGCAAATTCAAGTCGCCTGGCTTCAATTCTTGCACGAGTTGAATTTTGTACGCTTTTAGACCGAGATCCTCGCGTAAAATACGCCAAGTTGTCGAATACGCCAAGCCAAGCGTCATCGTAGATAACAAATTTCTTTGGACTAAACATGTTACGTCGAAAGCCTTTAAGGCGCAGTCGGCATTCTGGCAGAAGGCTCAATTTCAATTCGAGCTTTCCGAACCATTTCTGCCGATGTTGCTGTTTTTTATGACCACCTCCATGACGTTTTGCAACGCTGCCAGTATCACGATAATGAGCTATGGTTCGAGACACAAATGATTTGTTCACGTTGAGGTGCTGGTGGGCTCTAACGATAGCTACTTGTGGTTTTCCAGCCAAATATAAAGCAATCACACTATCACGTTTGAATTCCATCGCAGATAAAAATCGTTTAAAAGCTTGTAAATAATAAAACTATCTATCATGTGTCAAAATCTGAGCTCGCTGTCATGAACGGTTTGAAAATTACAGCAGTCTGAAGTTGGGTGCAGTTCGAGTCAGGTAGAGTGTATATATATATTTTTTTCTTTTTTTTTTCCGTAGGTAGGTAAAAACCTTCATAAGCACGCTCTCATAAGAGCACCACCACACCATCACAGCAGGCACTATAAGCACGAGCACCTTAAGCTTCTGCAGTTTATCGCGTTTGGTAGGTAGCTTTCCAGCGAAGGCAGCTACTATTATCGTTATTTCATACGGTTTCCCGTTAAGGCGCTAAGTCGAACGGTCTTGTTCTTTGAAGTCGCCGCATAAGATTTGTCTCGTCCAATCCCCAGATTATTTTCTGGTTGCAATGATTCACAAGACGAGTGCGAAGTTTACGAGCAAAGCTTGTTTCTTCGTGTTTCACGGTTACAATTACTAGATCGCGGTGAATATCGCTATTCCTTATATACCATAGAGTATTTATGATTGGTCTAAGAGCTTTATTCTGGAACGTCTATAGGACAGACATATTGTTTGGTTTGGTACAACCCCATAGTTGTATACCACAAGTCCACAAAGGTTTTAGCACTTGCTTATATATTAGCAGCTTGTTATATGTACTTAATTTAGAGTATCTTCGGATAAGCCAATTTATTTCTCTTAGCCTAATTTCGAGTTTTTCACGTTTCTTTTTTACGTGTGATTTCCACTTCAGTTTTGCATCTAGGGTCATTGCCAAATATTTTGCCTCGTTTGCATACGGTATTTGTACCGAATTGATGAATAAAGGTAAGTTGTTTAACTTTCTGTACGTGAAATTGTCGTGTGTTGACTTAGTCTCGTTTAACACGATTCGCCAGCTCTTCGTCAAGTATTCAATTATTTGTCCTGTGGCTGGGATCGTCGTGTCATCACTGAACGTGACTACCACAGTTTCTTCATCTAGAGATATGTCTCTAGTGTACAGTAAGAATAGCTATGGCCCCAGAACGCTTCCTTGTGGAACGCCAGCTTGAACTTCCTTTAATTCAGAGCATTCCATCCCATATCTTACCCGAAACAGTCTATTTTCAAGATAAGATTCGAGTATTCTATTCATTTCTCTCGGTAAAATTTTTTGTAGCTTATACTTCAAGCCCTCGTGCCATACCTTGTCGAAGGCTCACGATACATCGAGAAAAACACTTGAACATATATTTTTTCTCTCTAGCGCGCTTTCAATTACATTTGTTATCCGGTAGACCTGATCAATTGTGGAATTTTTGACCCTAAAGCCGAATTGGTGATTCGGGATCAATGGTCTTTCTCCAGTTATCGCTTTTAAACGTTTAAGCAGAAGAATTTCGAGACTTTTGAAATTATCGACAGGAGGGAAATGTGTCTGTATGATTTTTTGTCGTTTGAACTTTTCTCCGGTTTTGGAACCATTATGACTTCTGCGATTTTCCATTGGCTTGGAACGTATAAAAGTCTCATGGAAGCATTTATAATGTGGAGGAGCTTGACAAACGCTTTTCGAGGTAGCTCCTTTAGAATTTCACTTGTAATCAAATCGTATCCTGGAGCCTTATTATTTTTTAGGTTTTTTATTGTTTGCTGTAGCTCAGACAGTGATACGGATTTTATATTGTAGTTGTCGGATCCTATTCTGAGATTAAGTTTTTTGGCCAATTGATGTCCTTGAACAAATTCGCTTTCTCTTTGTCTCCTTTTGCTAATTCGCCGTCGGCTGTTTTTATCGGTGCCAATTGCATAACAGGTTTCTTAGTCGACTTCACGGCCTTCCAGAGTGAATAATTGGAACTCTTTTCCGCAGTCAAGCCTTCGAGGTAATTAGAAGTCTCTTGATTATTATATTCTTGCAGCATTTGCTTTAGCTTATTGGATAGGCGGTTCAAATAGGATTTATGCGGGGACGCACATGATTGTTGCCATCTCCTCCGTGCTTTCCTTTTTTCTCGTAGGAGGCCTTCTATATCGGGCGCCTATATTTGCTTTCCGTGTTTTATTCCTCTTGTTCGAAAGAAAGTTTTGTTCCACGCAGCTCTTTGGATAATTTCCACGAACTTTTCAACTTCGTCTTCTATTTGCAACGGCGTCGTAAGTGGAACTCTTAAAGCAATATTTTCCTTGCAATTTCTTCTGAAAATCATCCTAGTTTGTTTCCTTATTCGTCAATCTGGGCGGTCTTTCGGTTTTTGCTATGCTCCTGCCGATTTTAAAGATTACTGGCGTGCGATCTGAGCAGAGATCATAGGATTCTTCTAAAGTCGTGAGATATTTGGAGACCCCTTTTGTAAAGAAAAAATCGACCAGATCAGGTATTTTATTTGTGTCGGTGTGGCCGTCGAAAAAAAAAGTCCAAGCCACGTTTCATGCTAGCTTGGTACAGTAGTCGAAATAAATCTTGAACTCCAAAATGTATGCTGTGCGTTGAAATCACCACCGAGAATAAAGTTTGACCCAAAAGGCGATTGAGATCGTCGTCTTACTAGGTGGGATGAAAAGTAACCTCCTTGGTAATGAAAAAAAAAATTTTTTAAATGTTTTTTTATTTTATTCAATAAAGTCCCCTTTTAGTTGGACTTCTTGATGCCGTCCGAAAAGTAATTTTCCGGAAGGTCTGCAAAATACTCCTCCGTGACGTCGATGATTTCCTCGCGTGAGCTAAACTTTTTATTGATGATCCATCTTTTGAGGTTTGGGAAGAGATAATAGTCCGAGGGAGCCAAATCGGGCGAATACGGTGGATGCGACAGCAATTAGAGCCGTAAGTCATTGATTTTAGCCATGTTTGCGATGCTGTTGCGCGCCGGTGCATTGTCTTGCAAAAACAAAATTTTTTTCGCTTCATGTGAGGCCGTTTTGCAGCGATTTCAGCCTTCAATCGCTCCAATAATGCACAGTATTACTCGCTGTTGATGGTTTTTCCTTTTTCGAGTCCACGAAGAGTATGCCATGATAATCCCAGAAAACCGACGCCATAACCTTTTCGACCCATCGAGCCTCCCTCGGCCGCTTCGGAGGTGTTCAACAGTTGCCAATCGATGCCGAAAGTCCGTCCGATTCCGCATCAGCAAGTCTAAACACTCTTTCGAAGTGCTCTCACGTTCGTGTTTTTGGTCAGGAGTGAGTATGCGCGACACCCAGCGGCAGGATAACTTTTTCATATGCAGAATATTGTCCAAAATATGGCGTGTGTACTCAGTACTAATCTTTATGGTATCTGCTAGCTCGCGCACCTTCACTTTCCGGTCAGCCAACACCATTTCATGTATTTTTTTGACATTGTCCTCTGTAATCGCATCGTAGGGCCTGCCGCTACGGACTTGATCGGTAATGGAGTTGCGGCCACCACGAAACTCTCGAAACCAATATTTGACGGTGTAATCTGACGGAACATTAGCCCCATAATATTTATCAAACTTTTCTTTTGTTTTCTTCGCCCTTTCGCCTCTCAAAAAATAATGTTTTATGAGAGAACGAAAATCGTTTTTGTCAACATAATGCCAAACACTTCAACAACAATCAGCTGTCAAAACAAAACTAAAGACAGTATCGCACTGAAATTTGGCATGTCTGCCTAAATATGAACGGACTTCAAGGCACCATAACCTTTTTTGCAGTAGCAGCAGTCATTTCACGGTTACTTTTCACTCCACCTAGTATATCTTGGAGGGAAATAACAAGATGAGGGAGTTTTTTGAGGGATGATGCGCGTGATAACCAGAGTAACGTCTTATCTTGGGTTAAACTCCCAATTTTAAGTGTGTTTCCGAGATCAGGCTTATGTCAATACGGACTTACCATAGAAAATATTCTAATTCGTCGATTTTTTCAGGAGGCCATTTGAGTTCCATGTTAAAATCTTAGTCAACTGTTTCACTTTTTAAAAATTTTTCGAGCAACGAACTCGAGCTTGCTTGCTTATTTGTTCATCTAGTTTGAGGCAGCGGATCTGTAGTGGCTGAATCTATTTTGTTGGCTTTTGTTGGCGACCTCATGGTCTTTTTGACAATACGGCCGCGTATGAATAAAATCTTGACAACGTTTGCATTGGATTATAGTTTGTTTGCCCTTACGGATTGGCTCCATTTTGACTCTGATATCTAAGATATATTTAATTTTATAAGTATCGTCGACTTTCTCGTTTCGATCAAAAGTAAGCATGAAATATGTAATATATGATAGGCTATATCGCTGATAGAAAGAGATGACAGGTTTCTTCGTAGCTTGAGGCTATGGGAATGTTCAGAAAGTAGATATACATATACCTCTTGGAACGTTCGACTTAATATCCTAAAGGTGCACTACGGTTGCTAGTCTAAATGGCAGTTAAAGAAGCGATAAAACAGGTAAAGGGTAGGGAGCAAGGGAAGGAAACTTGAAACCTAATGTCACAGAATAGGTCCATAAACTTCAATGCGTTGTTCTTACAGAGTGAATTAAAATACTCATGTAGTTGTTCAAACACTTTTTAGTGTAGACTGAGAGTCGATCCTTTTGACAAATTTAATTCCTTCCGATCAATTTTAACCCAACTGCTTGATCAACGTGTATACTGAGTCAAAAGCAGACTCCGTCTCATGCTTGAGTCTCACTTCTTAGGTAACATAATCAAAATCAGCTCGAAACTAGCTTCTAACAACGATGCTGCTAGTGAGCTGAACAACACAACACGCCGTAGCTGGTATATCTCATCATTTGTGGAGACTGATGAGGACATTGAACATGCGGTTGCTTCCTTCAAGGCTTCAAGTCGCCTAACATCGATGGTTTGTATCCAGTTATGTTACAAAAATGCGTAGGCCAACTCCTGGCAACTATGAAGAGAATACAAACCGGAAAGGAGGACTACTTTCTCGCCAAGAATTTCAGATCTATAAGTCTGACTTCCTTCATGCTGAATAGCATAGAGAGAATGGTCGAGATCCATGTGCACAAAACCGCCTTGCGAATGTATTCTCCGTCGACGATGCTACACGAATGCCGACATTGAAGATCATGTGAGAGTGCACTTCAGAATCTAGTAGGCAAAATTAACGGAGCACTCGACAAGAAATGATATGCTTGGGGCATTTTCTCGCATGTGTAACTCGGCCAGACAACCCAGCGTAGACGATACTGGCTGTGGCCAATATGTGAAGGCGGTGGTAAACAAGGGATTGGTCGACTCACTGTTCAACGCCCTCAATAGTTCTAAAGTCTACTCGCAAGCATACGCGGATGATGTAGCTGTACCGTCTGTTGGACCGTGTCTAGCTATGTGCTCGAATACGCAGACTAGGGCTGCTTGCATCTGATCACACTGTAGTTACTGGTGCACTAGTAATGGGCTTTTAGTCAATCCTCTCCAAACTAAGGTTGTTATCTTCACGAGAGAGAGAAAGCTGCCTGTTCTGACTCATCTAGTCCTTAAAGGCATCACCATCCAATTTTCCTAAGAAGCTAAGAAAAGGGTGATCCATCGTGAGGTTTGATTTATAACATAAAATCGAATACATAAATTTGAAAGTGAACTTACAATTTTTACTATGGGTTAAAAGAACAATTCATGGCATTTGCTCTTTAGAAATGATATTATGTAAATATTGGCCAGGACTACGTCTAAAATGGTCCATTCGGAAAATCCAAGCTTAAAATGGGCTTTATCACTGAACAAAATTTCACGATAAAACACCTAATTTTCAATGAGTTTTTCCAGAGCCCATTCCCAGAAAATATGACGCAAATTCAAGTCGCCTGGCTTCAATTCTTGCACGAGTTGAATTTTGTACGCTTTTAGACCGAGATCCTCGCGTAAAATACGCCAAGTTGTCGAATACGCCAAGCCAAGCGTCATCGTAGATAACAAATTTCTTTGGACTAAACATGTTACGTCGAAAGCCTTTAAGGCGCAGTCGGCATTCTGGCAGAAGGCTCTTCTTGGTCTACATGGCTATGATAAGGCCAATTATATCCTATGTGTCGGCTGTCTGGTGGAATAACCTCTAATGAGGTAATGAGCCCCCCAATACGTGGGGGCTTTCCCCAGCACTCCTGGCTCCGCTCTAGACGCATTGATGAGTCTCCCTCCCATTTATATTCATATCATGGGCTGCACTCTCGAAGCCATTTGCCATCTAAAAAGACTCGATTTTTGGTACAATACGCAATGAAGCTTTGATGACCTTGCGTGCCATCTGATGCAATGATACCAGAACTCCTGCTGCGGAAAAAATACGAAATCGACTTCCCCTGTGTCCAAGATTGGTTTCGGCCAGAATATAGGCTTATCTTCACGGAAGGCTCCAAAACCAATACAGGATGTGACGCTGGTGTTTTTCTGGAGGACGACACCGTTAGATTTTACTTCACTTGCATCTATCTTCCAAGCAAAAACTTTCGCAATCCTGATGGCAGTGATCTATATTGCGGAGAACCAGTGGAGTAAGCGAGGCATTTGCATTTGAAGCGACAGCCAAGCTACGTTTAGATCCTTGTTAAACACCGTTACGACTTCCAAAACGCGGAAGTCGGAAGGCTAAATTCAGTAACCCTTGTCTACGTCCTAGGTCACAACGGGATCACGGAAAATTAAATCGTTGATTAACTTGCCAGGCAAGGTTCAGACAAGAGTTTTTTAGGACCCGAGCCTACATTGGGTCTCTGCGTTCTCAGTTAAGGCTCCCATTGACAGTGGATCTCATATGAGCACAACTGCAGGCAGACCAAATGAATGCTTCCCGACTATTCTAGGAAGACAGCGATTTTTCTTCTGTCCCTCAGCGAGAAGACTCCCGGTTGCTTACTGGCGTCGTGACATCGTCGGTCATCAGACTTTTGGTAAGCACTTAAATGTGCTGGGCATAAGTGTCACAACATCCTGCGATACCTGCTCTGAATGTGATAACGACAACGGGGAGCACTATTTTTGTGAATTTTCGTCTTATGCTCGCATCAGGCTGTAGGTACTCGGCGCTGACATGATAGGTGCTTATCACTGAAGCGCTTAATTATCTTTCTTCTTTTATTTAAAATAACTTTGCAAAGAGTACAATGAACTAAGTCTTTGTCTGAGTACTCTGTTCTGAGCTCTGCTGGATCACAATTTTTCTCACAACATATAAGCCCCTGACTCGACACTAGCGGATGAAAATTCGAAACCGGACTTAAGGTCATTGGGAATTAGTTTAAGTTCCAAAAATATGCTGCGAACACCTAGTTGATTTCTCTTAATTTTGCATTATTAAGTGAACCTTAACATATTATACCGGCCAGGGCTCACGGACCCGAGGATTAGGGAAATAAGCCAGGTAATTATATATTCCTTAACCAGCAAAATCTTTTATAATTCCAAATTGTAAGAAAGCCATCAGTTACATGAATCATATGTGAATATAAGGTAACCTTTGCATGCACAGTTCACAAGGAAATCCTTTTATATCGACTTGCATGTGGGTGTCGTTAGGTTTTCTTGTACAATATCGTCGGCCTGACCACGCATTTAATCCTACCTCATTCAAGTTATTTTTCAATTTTCATTAAACGAATTTTCTTTCCCATTTCAGGTAAATCATTTGTAAAGGTCTGCCTCTCCATAGAGATCAAACAGTTGAGTACTCAATTTATTTATTTTTTATTCAAAAAATGTGGAAATCAGAATTCAAGAAGTGGTTTCAATATGAATTAATTGTATTTACGTGTATCTATCTTCTGTAGAATCCTAATTAAGTCCCCAAACATCACTGTCAGTGTTTTTTTTTTTTTTTTTTTTTTTTCATGTCTTCACAACGCTGCATTCATCAACAATGTTTCCATAAGTCTGCGTTTCTGGCGTCTAAATATTCTTTGGGAATGTGAAAATAAAAATATCACGTACCAATATTCACTGGCAACATTTTCGAAAAAAAAAAAAAAATATCTGAAAATGTGGAAACACCAATGAAGCATGCCAGACAAATTTATGATAATTTCCATGACAGCTAATGATGATGATCCTTCATAGAATTATGGGGAAATGTTCATAGTTTGTCCAAAATATCTTCAACATACATCTTGACATCGTTAATTTTTTTTATTAGAATGCGTAAACTCATTAAGTTACAAGGGAAAAAGAATCAACAACCGAAACCACAGAAGTATCTGCAGTCTGATGTTTTGCTGGTCAACATTTAAATTAACTGAATTAGAATGCTTCATTTGTTTGATTGATATTAATCCGTCCTGTCAGGCTGTGAACTCCGGGAAAATGTCTGTGATCTCTATAAATTCGCAGAGATGCTAAATTAAGTTGCATCACAGCTCGTCATTTATCTAATTGCGCTTTTCTACAGTTGAGTGAGAAAACCTCGCAAACAAAGGAGAGTGTGTTTCATTGAGTAAGTTTAATTTCTTCTTATAGATGCTCCTTTAAAGATACACAGATAAATTGGACTGGTGCTTACCCAGTAGCTCAACTTAATTGTGGATCTTTTCAAGTTGTCAGCTTTCGATGTGTAATTTGAAAACGCACAACGACGATCAAATGCAGGTGTGCACAGTATTCTTCTTAGCTTCCCATTTTTGAGTTAAAACAAACTCAAATATGGACTCTGATGTTCGGATCAGATTCTATACTCCACTGTTGCAAGGGGTGATTCATCGTGAGGTTTGATTTTCAATAGACAGATCACGCGTGATTCCTACCAAACTGCTTTGTCATTTTTGTTCAGTATCGTTTGGCAAGTCATCATGGAAAGACTCATAGCACAACAGCGTCTCCAAATTATTCAGCTATATTACGAAAATCAGGATTCTCTGAGAAATGTTTTTCGTGCGATTTTGGGAACTTACGGTGCGCATAATCGACCTACTGAAACCACTATTGCCAAAACCATTCGCAAATTTGAGTACCAGTTTACATTAGTGGATGATACTCGACCGGTTAGACCACATCCAGTACGTAGTGAAGAGACTATAGTAGCTGTAGCTGAGAGTGTACGCGAAGACCGTGACGAATCGATTCGTCGTCGTTGTCAGCAGCTTGGCTTAGCGTATTCGACAACATGGTATATTTTACGTAAGTATGTCGGCCTACAAGCGTACAAAACTCAACTTGTACAAGAATTGAAGCCAGGCGACTTGAATTTTGAGTCATATTTTCAATGAATGGGCTCTGGAAAAACTCTATGAAAATCCGGTGTTTTATCGTGAAATTTTGTTAATTGATGAAGCCCATTTCTGGCTCAATGGATACGTTAATAAACAAAATTCCCGTATTTGGACTAATGAATAACCCGAAGAGTGCCAAGAGCTACCATTACATCCATTAAAAACAACTGTAGGGTGTGGTTTATGGGCTGGTGGAATCATTGGTCCATATTTCTTCAAAAATGAGGCATATCAGAATAGTCAATAGTAACCATTATCGTGCCATGTTAACAGATTATGTGCTTCCTGAAATTCAAGCACATGCTCTCAGTGAGGTCTGGTTTCAACAAGACGGTGCTACGAGCCATACAGCGCGTGAAAAAATTGACTCGTTGAGAAATCATTTTAGTGAGCACTTAATTTCACGTTTTGCTACGTTAAATTGGCCGCCTAGATCGTGCGATATCACACCTTTGGACTATTTTCTCTAGGGATATGTAAAGTCTCAGGTCTTCAGGAATAAGACAGCTACGATTGACGCTTTGGAAGCCAACATCACTCGTGTTATCCGCGAGATACCAGTCGCATTGCTCGAACGAGTTGCCCAAAATTAGACCTTTCAAATGGACCACCTCAGACAAAGTCATGGCCAAAATTTGCATGGTATCATTTTTAAAAAGTAAATGCCATGAATTGTTCTTTTAACTGATAATAAAAATGTTAAGTTCGCTTTCAAATTTATGTATTTTTTTTTTACATTATAAATCAAACCTCACGATGAATCACCCTATATATGGCGCAGTTGAGGGGATCTTCTTTTTTATGGATTGGGCAAACGATGTCGGGATTCGATTCATTAGGCATACATTCTCCTGACCAGATCTAAGAAATAACCTACTTATTACTTAGGTTATCGGACCCATTATGTCCGTGAGGTTCTCCTTTCGAAGGACAGGACCTCCGCTACTCCTACGCGCCATCGTGTACTGTTTCTGGAGATGTAATATTTATCAGATCTCTCCAACTCTTCCTCAGTTGTGCTGATCACCAAGAACTTCTAGGTCGGCCCACTTGTATGCCTCTCTGTGCGAGAGGGTTATATTGCATCGCTTGACTCGCGCTCCTGACCTTTACGAAGCGTATACCCAATCAAATGCCACTTACGTCTTCGTATGATAGATTCAATGGATTCCTGACTTGTTCTCGCATAAAGTTCTTCACTAGAGATACGGTTGGGCCAGAAAATCCTCAATATGTTTCGCAGACATTTATTCACGAACGTCTGCAGCTTTTTTGTGAGAGCGGATGTGATTTTCCAAATGCTGCACGTATAAATAAGCACGGATTGAACATTAAAGCGGAACAGTCGTAGCTTGCTCTTAGTGCTGATAGAGTTGTTTCCTCATATTTTGGACAGCATTCCGAACGCAGTCTTTATTTTCTCGATTCGGTTCATTATTTGTAGTTTGGTCCCGCCATCAGTAGAGACAATACTCTCAAGATATTGAGAATTCTCTACAATTTCTACTGTTTGTCTACTACTATTTGGTATGATGAGGAAGTTCTAAGGCTGATCGTTTTTGTTTTTGCCATATTGATCTTGAGCCCAACGATTTCAGCTTCTCTCTCCACTCTCGTTGTCATTTGATGGAGATCCATGATCCCATGAGAGTGAGGTTTGAGGTTTGATTACATGTTGTTGGCGCTTCTTCCTCGCGACCGACAAACTATAATCTCAACAGCAGACCAATGGTTTTCGAAGAAGGTGTGTTTCGTGCTACTGATTACTCTCAATTTATGTGAAAGGTGGTCCCCCAGTTGTTGGCGAACCGCGGGATGCTTAAGTCTACCAGTATTAAACTTAGGCATTCGGACGTTTTCTTGGGATCTTCGAACTGCAAATGTACGTGACCTTACGATAGCAACCATCAGATGGTAGTCCCGGACCATTACCATGTATGCACCTCTTCTGTTACGTACGTTCGGAGGACTGCTTGTAATTCACCGTTTGATCGCAAAGTGATCAATTTGGTTGAAAATTGCTTGTTTGTCCGTCGACACCCAACTGACTTTGTAGCACATCCTGTGCTCAAATATGGTTCCTCCTCTTACAAGGTGTTTGGCGTTGCAAAATACGATATTCACTGTGAGGTCGCCAACACAATGCTTTTGCATAAAATGCCGGAGCCCATCATAATCATTGCAATCTTTGGTCTCCCATTACCTATATGATATCTCCCCGTGGTGTACTATCAGAAGCAGCATTCAACCGATTATAAAAGGCCTCCTTCTTGTCGTCTAAAGGAATTCAGGAATTTAAGCCTTGAGTGCTGTTTTGGAAAGCAGCAATCCAAAATTGCGCTTCTTCGTCATTATATAGTCTGCAGTAAAACTTTTTCTATATTCTCAACATCGAGTGTGGCTCTACTACATGGTGTCCTTCTTCGTCTCTACAGGCTTTTGTAGTCTTCTTGCCTTGACACGTTGGTAAAATTTCCTAACATTATTACTTCCTCGTTATTATCTTCTGGAGAAACCGATGTTCTTCCCGTCTATTCTGCTTGTAGAGCGCCGCCGCTTTGCAGTCTTATTATTTTGATGCATGTGCTTTTTGGCATTCTTCATCAAACCAGAGATTGCTTGGTGGTGATCGGCCGAAACCCGGCACATTAGTTGCGGAGTCTCTGATGGCATGTTGAAAACATTACCAGTGGTCTTCGGTACTTCATGCTGGCAGCATGAAAGTGTTGAGAGATTTCGCGTTCGGCGAAGTTTCAGGCGGTCTCTTGCGATTGTAGAGTTTCTACATTATATCTTTTCGCAGCAGTTCTTTTTTGTTGTGGCCCTTGAGAAATCTACAATTGTATAATGCCTGAAACAAGGTGATCCGAGTCAATGTTAACTGCCCGGAACGTTCGTATGTCCAGAGTACTGAAAGCATGTCTTACGTCGATCGCAGTATGATAAGTTTGATTTAGCATTGCATAATCCGGAGACCGCCATGTTGTCTGACTAGGTGGGGTGTAGGCTATGTTTACCAACTGTCCTACCACAGATGTTCTCCTTTCGAGGAGATCGTTAAAACATTCTTTGGTGGCGTAGTCCTTATTTTCCGTAGGGCGCATGTAAGGCTTATGTTAGCGAACTTAGCCGTGCTGCAGATTGTCATAGGATCATCACTTACGTGTCGGTATTTCTAGACTTTTTCCTAAATCTGCCGAATATGGCAATTCGGCATCCGAATAAGCGCTGTTCCTTTTAACTATAAAAATCATCATAGTATATGTGTGTACATACCCGTATATCACAGTTTTTCATCCTCCTTATATCCAGCCCATCCCATCGCACTTCCTGGATGGCATTGATATCTTCGGGAGAGCACTCAAGAGCCTCCGTAATTGTTCGGCTGCACATGGCCTGCACTTTTTTTTCCGACGCCATTGATTGGTTCGGCATTTTAATCTCTTTCGTTGTTTTGCGCCCTGGTGTAGGCCAGTGTTATGCCGGACATGTCTTGTCATTTTGTCCTTGTTACCGGGACCATCACTGGGAGGTACAACAAACGAAAAGGGTTTGCATTTTCTCTGCGCTGGGCGTGTTCAGTTGAATACAGACTCACACTCAGTATACTTCAAGGCAGACGGTGATGTATACGTATGGGGACGATTCTGTGTTTGGCTTCGATTCTTCTACCCAGTTTGGTACCAGTCTTAAAATTACCGTACAGAAGGAAAAATGGGAGAAAGGTATGAGAACAGACTTCTGATACACTCTATTTCAAGGCTTTTATCCTGTAGCAGTATGTTAAATTCTCAACTTTGTATGTCCCTTTTCAATAAACTCTATTCGGTAGTGACAACAATAAACAGAAGTTATCTCAAAGTTAGCATGTTCATGTATGAATTGAGTTAATTGAATCATTTCAATACAACTTCCCTAGGCCTTTCTGCTAGTGACACTTGTGGTTACCATGTTTTGATGTCTACCAATCCGTATTCTCCTGGTTGCACCCACATACAAAGAGTAAAGCACATTACGAGTACGCTACGAGTACATAGGGATAGAGAACGATACCTGGTTCCCTATAAAATAGATTTCCATTTGATTGCTTTTTCCGTGTGGTCGCATTTCATTTGATGACACAATCGACGTTGCCTTAGGTTGTTATAGGAAATCGGAAACTCTGCATGACAGTTCGAAATTGAATTTAAGGTTCTTGCACGAGTATACCTCATGAATGAATCTGTTCCATGATCACATAGTGGGTGGTGAATGGATCGCATTTAATATTTATGCTTATTATTGATCGACATGAGGTAAATTTAAAATATACTGGGAGGGATGATTTAAAATAACAGTAACATGGGTGGCCGTGGTGTAGTGGTATATGCATAGACTCCTCAAGCAGAGGGTCGCGGGTTCGAATTCCGTGCGAGACAATTCTCTGAAAAAGTATTTTCATAGAATCCAACACTGATGTTGGAGTGGTTGCTGGCTGGGCTAAATGTAACGAACTAACAACTAGCACGTTCTAACACCCACTGGTTGAGGTTGCACTGGCTCCAGTTTGACAACCACCCCTGGGAAAAATTTCGAAACCTAATACACCTGAGTGTATTAGATAGTTCCAGGAGAAAAGCTAGTAAACGGGTATTCATATCTCCTTAGTGCACGCTCGGGATTATAAAAAAAAACATGTTTCGTGATGTTTACATTAATGAATGAGTGATTAAATTCAGCTAGTCTATATGTAACAGAATCATTCTGTTAATAAATGAAGGAAGGAAGCAGTTTTTTCGTTCCCTGGCCTCTATAAGTCTCCCAGAGAAGTGAACCTTCATAGTTTAATAAGCGTCTTGCCTAGGAAATATTAAGTAATCGTCTTGGTAAGATAATAAAGTCCAGGTACACTTATTTTAGACTATTGAATGGGAAAACTTTCCACCGAGCATCACATCGTTCTCTATAAAAGGGCCAATGGCCTGGAAGGTAGATTATTGTGTGGGGGGGAGGGTATAATGAATCCCAAATCACTGCGGCCACAGATGGGTCTAATGTGATGTCCTCTAATTAGAGCTCATTTATGACGCCGCAATTTGTGAGAAAAGCGGCTAAGTCTTTAGGTGGCATATATGTCCGTCGCTTCAAAGTAGAATTTACCTAGGTAACATTGATGTATTTAGATTAATCTATTGCATTCACACAACATCGACGCCTACGTCCAGATTTTACAATAAGCATCTACAACTTTGATGTGTTGTAGAAAGGAACTTTATGTACTTTATCTGGTATCAACTCTGACAATGGCATCGTTGCGAAAATCATGCTAAAAAACATTCTTGCTAACTGCTGCTAAAAAAATGGAACTTTTTTATGAAAATTGGTAATATTTTTATTCCAATATAGAGTAAAAACTCTCAGGTTAGAAACAAAATATCATACCTGTCAAATATGCACCGTAGATATGCCTATAAATAATCATTTTTTTGTTGTTGTTGTTTTTTTTTTTTTAATTTTTCATCACGTTTTCGGATAATTTCTTAAGTAGGTGAATCATTGGTGGAGTATTGACGTAGGCCTTGTGTTTAACATAACCCCAAAGAAAAAAAAGTCTAATGGTGCAAAAACCCACCATCTCGGCGACCAATTGAAGTGTCCATTTCAAAAAATCACACGTCCAGAAAATTTGTCAAGCAATAGAGCCATTTTTTCACTAACTATGTGAACTGAGTGGCGTTGTTCTGCTGAAAATAGACGTCATCCACGTCCATGGCATCAATTTCAAACAAAAATCATCGTTCAGTATCGCAATCAATTTACTGAAATGGTTGCACCAGCATCATTTTCGAAAAAAATGTAACCCAATGGCACCTTCAACCCAAAAACCTCACCAAACTGTCACTCGTTGTGAATGAGATTGTTCCACTACTACTCTTGGGGTTACTTACTAATGCAAAGATGAGGCTTTCCACTAAAAATAGATTTGTGTAAGAAATCATGATCTTATTCATTCATTTGCAGCACCCAATGAGATTAAGTACGGCGTTGTTTGTGGTCTGGTGGTAGACTAAGATTTTTATGCAAAAAGTTGTGCACGACTCCTGTGATCGTCTCGAAATGGACACACCTGGACTTTACATCGATGGCTATATGCCTAGCTGACCTTGCCGGACAAGAATGAGTTCGCGTCTTCCTTTCACTAAACCAATCCAAGACGTTAAAATTTTCCAATTAAATTCACTATAGCTGCGCGAGAAGGCGCTTTTTTGTCGATACAGAGCACTCAGATAAATAACTTGTCCATTGTACTCTTTGTAAGTCCCTCTAAAGGAAATCGTTCATCCTCTCATAGAAAGATGAGTAAGCGCTTCAGTGAAAAAGTGCCTACAGTACCAGCACCCACGCGTCAGCACCAAGTACCTGTAGCCTGATGCAAACGTAAGCCACGATGTCTTCATCTCTTCCACAGCAAAAATCACAGGATCCTGTGTCATTTACGCCCAGCACACTTAAGTGTAATGTTCTGTCATGACGACAGTAAGCAACATGCAGTCTTTTCTGCTGAGGGGCAGTAGAAAGGCCGCTGACTTCCTAGAGACTTTGGGAAGCATTCATTTGGTCTGCCTGTATCTCGCAACCTGCAGTTGTTCTTATACGAAATCCAATTGCCAACGAAGGCCAATGAGACCTGGGACTCAGACAAGACTCAGTGAATTT
The DNA here is from genome assembly GCA_907269105.1 of Volucella inanis. Lineage (NCBI taxonomy): Eukaryota > Metazoa > Arthropoda > Insecta > Diptera > Syrphidae > Volucella > Volucella inanis. Next base: position 127,063,660 of record OU026157.1, on the reverse strand, counting down.
AGCCTTCCATTTTCCGCGTTCAGCGAAACTCTAAGCGTAGGTTGGCTGTCGTTTCAGATACAAGTGCTTCGCATTCTCTACTAGTTCTTCACAATTTAATTTGTTGCCATCACGAGTGAGTATATCTCTGCTTGGAAGACAGGCGCAAGTTTTCCTAACGAGAAGAGAAATATAACGTTGTCGTCTTCTACAAAGACATCAAAGCCACATACTATATTGATATTGAAGCCGTCCGTGAAGAAACGACTGCATTCCTTCCCTGGTTCAGATACCGGCCGAAACCAATCCTGGGCAGGAGTTCTGTTGTCATTGTATCAGATGGCATGTCCATAAGACCAGAATCAGAAAACAGTCGGCACGCAAGGTCATCAAAACTCCAGTGTGTGCTGTACCTTCTTTTTAAACGGAAGATGGCTTTTAGAGTTCTGTCCATGATATGAATATCAACCATAGCGCTGTAAATCCAGAGGACTCTATCACTAAGAGAAAGGCTTTCAAAGTAACATGTTTAGTCCATAGAAGTTTGATATCTGGGATGAAACCCAAATACTTAGACTCCTTGGAAAATTGGATGGCGATCCCTTTAAGCACTTGATGGATCAGATCAGACACCTTTCTTCCCTCTCGTAAAGAGAATAACCTCAGGTTTGAGAGGGTGAACTGAAAGCCCATTACAAGCGCACCAGTCCTCGATCACGTCTAAGGTTTTCTGCGCTTTAGAACAGAGAATCGCTAGGCATTATCCAACAGACAATACAGTTACATCATCCGCGTATACTTGCGCAAAGACGTTAAAACTATTGAGCTTGTTAAGCAGTGGGTCAACCATCATGCACCAAAAAACAGTGGAGAGGCAACACCTCTTTACCACCGTCTTCACATACTGGCCACAGTCAGCATCCGCAATCAATGTCTATTCGCCGACATTGCTTTTACTCACAAAACTAGTAATTCGACTAATCCGGTCAAAAGTTGCGTTGTCGAAAGTACCTTCAAAGTCGATTAAGGTATTCCTTCTTGTCGAGTGCGCCTTCAATTCTACCTACCAGATTCTGAAGCGCACTCTCACAGGATCTTCCGCGTTAATAGGCGATATAACTGCGCTAGAACGCGCCTTTTTTTGTCGAAACAAAGTACTCAGAACACAAATAACTAGTTCATTGCTTTCTTTGTAAGTTCGTTTTAATGAAATCTTTCAGTCTTTCCTAGAGTACTTGCAGCCTAATGCAGTCGTTAGCCGCTCCACGGGTCGTCATCACTTTCACAGCAATAATCGCAGGATGCTGTATCACTTATGCCCAGCACTTTTAAGTGCTTAGTAAAAGTGTATTACCCCCACACGACGCCAATTAACAAATTGCAGTTTTTTCTGCTCAGGGAAATCAGGTTGACTTCTTAGCAACGTCAAGAATCATTCTTTTGGTCTGCCTGTAACCTTGGGAGTCATTGCATCGCCAATGGAAGCCTTAACCAAAGACGCAACCCAACATTGTTTCAGGTCCTGAAAAACTTTCCTGTGAACCTTGCCTGGCGAGTTCATCGGCGATATCTCATTGTGACCTGTGACCTGTGACCTAAACAAGACTCAGGGAATTTAGCCTTTAGACTTTCGCTTTCAGTGATCTCTTGCATTTTGGAAGCCAAAAGAGGGTTCAGCAAATCCCTAAGCGCAGGTTGGCTGTCGTCACAGATACAAATGCATGTCCGTAAGACCAGAATCATAAGATAGTCGGTATGCAAGGCTCCAATGCGTGTTGTACCAAGAGCACAGTTGTACCCCCATGTAGCCGAGACAGACCTTTCTGTGGAGACTGTTAAAAGCAGCAATTACTTGGTTTTTTGAGAGCTTTTTCCATCAACTAACCGACGCATGGGATCTAGTACAAAAGTTTGGACACTTACGAAAGTCAATGGAAATGCTATCGAGCGGTTCCAAAATAAAAGTTTTTCGGTTTTTCGGTTTTTCGGTTTTTCGGTTTTTCGGTTCCATTTACATCAATGGAGAAGGAAAGAGACGTTCCAGAGAATTTTGCACCGATGCTGACTTCGTCATCGGATAACCTAGATCGCTAGGTCACCCTAAACGCATGGACACCATCGTCTCGATCTGGAAAGTTTTAGACCCCAACCCAGAGGGGCAACACAGTAGGGAACGACCTCTGTGTCTGCTACTGGAAGCAGCTGGCAAAAGACCGCGTTAGCTGGAGAGGTATGTTATCTAAGGCCCTGGTCCACCCTGGACTAAAGTACCATGTAAGTAAATAAATAAGCCCTCGTAGGTAGCGATATACTATAAGTTTGGATAAATTTGCTTTTTAACAGCTCTTGAAAAGCAAAGTACGTCCCTTCGAATTTCTATAACTTCATCTCCCTTAGATATCATTCGGCACAGGTAGGTCTAGTACCTACTCTTGCACAGGTGGAATTTGAAGACGAGGTTCTTCTATTAATCCCCTGAGAGTATTTAAAAAAGCGGCCTAACGAAGAATAAACGCTTTAATTAATTTTATTTTTTGCCAATTGTCAATTCAATTGGTCTTCTAACGAAATTTCATAGATATCCTTGTTCCCCATTTCCGTGTTATGAAATCCACTGGCACCACTTCATGTTAGCATAGGTATTCTCCCTTCTGCTACTCTGCAAGTTGAAGGACCATATAAATTCATATAAAACTATGTACGCCTTAAATGTGTACCTCTGTGATTTATATCTACAATTTTCAGTTCCTAAACTTTGAAGTAGGGGTGATTCGTAGCAAACTATTCTCCTAGAAAGCCAACCAGGGCATAAATTCTCAGAAGGAACACTAGAAGAAACTTCTCATTTTCCATTTGCCACTTCATAATCGTACTTTTTATGAAAATTAAAAAAAAATAAAAAAAAAAGCTTGGAGAAGATTTATCTCAGAGTATATTCGTACAAGTGGCAAAGGTCTATGGCATCAAAGTACGCCTGAGAGCAAAATATTCAACTACGAGTACAAATATGGTACTCGTACGTTAGTACATACGATAGATACAATAATCCAAATAAGACATTCCATTCTGGGTGCTCTGCCAATTGTTTGAGAATTTTGCTGGAATTCGACTTCGACTCAAATCGTAAACTGTATTGGAGTCATGTTTCAAATTAAAACCAAGCAAACCATGAACCGGGGCCATGTGGAAAATGAAAATGAACCAAAAAATGAAGAGAAAAATCAAACAAAAATTGCATCAGTGTAGGACGTAGGTTGCCATCGGATACACAACGAAAGGAATGCTGAAGGATTCTCATAAATTGTGCTACACAGCATGTTGTCGTCATTTATTGCTCTTGACAGGCATCAAATTTTCCCTTACCCCATAGGAGATCATTCTCCATAATAGACGGGGTTGTAAAAAATAAAAAATAAAAACAAACGTCAACATTTCGAAAATACAAGTATTACAAGTATTTCATTAAAGTGTCGGAAATGCATCAGCTTAACTTCTCAACTTTAAAACACACTTAGAAGGGAACAAGCAATCGTGCATTGTGCGATTGACATGTGAGCGAGTAATGGCATCTTTTTTGGTGGCAGTCTTTTATAAAGTTTCTGACTATTGGCGGATTAGGTACGATATTTGGATGCGAAAATGCTTTAAAATCTTTGGTACGGTTTGAAAGTTAAAAGCCGGAAACTGCGGTTGCCAAGAACCTGTTCTAGCCTTGGGCCGAAACAGAGAGCTAGGGCTAGAGTGCCTACAGAGGCCAGACATTCACAAATGTTATCCTTCGATGACACATCATCACTTACGTAGCAAGTATCGCAGGATGTTGCGACAGTTATGCCCAGCACACTTAAGAGCTTTTCAAAAACATAATACTAGCCAGAAGTCTTTCTTAGTGAGTGACGTCGCAAAGCAATCGTTTGGTCAGTCGGCAACTTGGAGAGTCATGCCATCCGCAGTTATATTCCTGTCAATGGAAGACCTAACCGATGACGCAAACAGGCCTAACGTAGGCTCGAGTCCTAAAGAGCTTTTTTCTCAGCCTTGCCTTGAAAGTTTATCGGCGATCCCATTCTGACCTGGGAACGAGACAATACTCAGTAAATTTAGACTTACATTCTCAAACTATCTTGAAAGTCGTAAGAATGTCCAGCAAGGCTCTAAACGTAACTTGGTTGGCGCTACAGGTGCACAATATTTTTCGTTGCCATCTTTCTTATTTAAGGTGGAGCAGACCTGCGGATCAATCAAAGAGCGTGTTCAACCAGCTCGATTTTTAGCTAGCGCCTTCGGTTTCGCACGCTTAGTTTGCTGAGGTTCTTTTCCACTTGTATGCGCTTTCTGAGTCGCGGCTTTCTCCTACTGTGCTGTCCCTCAGGGCGGATTCAAAAACTTTTTGGACTAAAGCATTGGTGTTCATCCGCTCTACATGACCCAGCCATCTTAGTAATTGGGCTTTTACTCTTCTGGCTAAGTCGATGTGGTCGTACAATCCGTACAGTTCGTCATTGTATCATCTCCTCCAATCCCCATCTATGCAGATGGGACTGAAAATCACCCGAAGAATTTTCCTCTCAAAGGAGTCAAAGCACGCTCATGCATTTTTTTGATAAAGTCCATGCCTCTGCGTCATAAAGCAGCACTGGGATTGTAAAGATCAAGTATGTTGTTCGAGAGAGAACTTTGTATATCAATTGCCTTCTTAATCCAAAGAAGCAGTGATTAACAAGAGTTATTTTTCTTTTAATCACAGCGTTGGTATCGTTGTCTAAATTGATAGCGGAGCCTAGGTAGACAAATTCCTTTACCACCTCAAAATTATATTTGTCGAGGGAGACGTTCTATCCGAGACGGCGGTGTTTGATGTCCTTTCTGGTTGACAACATATACTTTGTCTTGCCTTTGCTGAGCATTACACCCATCTTCGCCCGCCTCCGCCTTAATACTCGCAAAAGTCCCGCTGACATCTTACGATTATGTCAATATTACCGTGTAAGTTGATGGACTTTTAAAAGATTGTGTCTTGCGTGTTGAATCGCATGACAGCGCATCGCTTTGTCTAAATTCTGTTTCGACATTAAAGGTCTCGATGAGTTCTTTACCAACCTTGATGGAGCAGCGTGCATTCTCCATCGCCATCCATCAGTAATGCCAAAACAAGATATTGCTCTGTATAGCTCGTCCCTATAGATGCTGTGATACGCGGCTTTAAAATCGTTGAAAAGGTGGTGTGTATCGATTTGATTATCATGGATCTTTTCCAAGATCTGCCGTAGTGTGAATATTTGATCGATGCTGGACTTTTCTGGCTTAAAGCCACACTGATATGGACCAATCAAGTTGTTGACGACCGCCTGTTACCGGCGTTCACACAATACGGGAGATATGATCTTGTAGGTGATATTAAGAAGACTAATGCCAATGTAGTTGGCGCAGTTCAGAGGGTCTCCTTATTGAGGATCGGACAAGCACCGTTGAGGTTCCATTCATGGGGCATACTTTCGTCCGACCATATTTTACAGCTCCTTATCAAGTCATCACTTGCCGTCTGTCAATTTGAAGAGCTGGGCATCCAGGCCATATGCTCCAGCAGCTTTGTTGGACTTACGCTTAGATATGGCTATCTTAACTTTATCCAGACCGGGTGGACGGAACTGTTGGTCTACATCGTTCAGGTTGAAAGGTTCATTCTGCCTGACAGCTCTGATTTGCTCTTTCCAAATCCTCAGCATCGACTGCAACTCTACTACAATGTTCTCCTGTTCGCATTTACAGGCTTCGGTTAGGAGTTTTTGTGGGTGGCATGTTTTTTTACCTTATGACAAAACTTTCAAATTTCATTCTTGGAGTAGCATCACTTATTTCCTCGACCACGCGCTTCTCATGTTCCTTTTTTTCCTCCTGAGAAGTTAGTGTTAGTCTTCTGTTGGTGAAACCCGTAAGCAGCTCTAATCTTTCTATGCAGCGCAGCTTTGTATCCATCTTGTTTAGCTGAATGTGCCTGCCGGCAGTCTTCTTCAAACCTAGGGTTTGTTTTGGTGGCCGAGTGAAAGCCAGCACATCAGAGGCGGCATCTCTGTTGGCTTTCTAACAATGTTGCAACTGGTCTTGATGCTGGCGACATAGGACCTCTTAAGAGATTACGGGACTCTAGATTGCGATTTTATTCGATTGTAGCTATCCCACATCAAACTTCCTCATAATATAAGCTTGCCTTTGCGATATTTTGGATATGCACAAGCATACCTTGGCTACAATAAGGTAATGGTCCGAGTCGATGTTGGCTCCCCGAAACGTTCGGATATCCATAATACTGGATAAGTGCCTTGCATCGATCGAAATATAGTCAATCTAGCTGATGGTTGATTGATCAGGAGTCCCCTCCAAGTCCAGTTAAGAATATCGAAATATGGGAACCACGTACTAGCTGAGACAATGTTTCGCCAAGCCGTCGATTACCCTGAATCCGTTATCAGAGTTGGTGTCGTGCAGGCTATACTTTTCGACCAAAGATGCGCTCTCTTTCTAGATTTCCATCAAAATTTCTGAGGACAACTTTAATATCATAGCTAGGGGACTACTCGTAAGGCTTGTCTAAGAGCTCGTAGAAGCAATCTTTGGTGTCGTCATCTTTCTCTTCTGTGGGGGCATGTGCGCGTATAAGGCTAATGTTGCCAATTTTAACCTTAACACGGATTGTTATGAGGCACTTGTTAACATGCCGGAAGCTAAAACTTCTTGCCTACGAGTATCTATGACAAAAACTCCGCATTTTGCTTTTGCAGTCCGATCCCATCGCATTTCTTAAATGGCGTAACATCTGCTTTGGAGCAGTCTAGGGGTCCAATTGTTTTTCAGCTGTATGTGGCCCATTAAGAGACCTAAGATTCTACGTGCAGATTCGAAGCTCGTTATCTTGTTTCGTTTGCAGAGGTTTTAAACAGTACATCCATCCGTATCCTAAGCTTGTTGTTGCATCGCCACTTGATTTATTTTTGCTAACCAACCTGGTGTGCCAGTTCCATTGTAGATATCCCTAGGTTAGGATCGGTCAGATTGAAACCAGTAACCCAAATATATCGGAGTAGCCCGGATAAGGTCTTATTTGCTTTGTTCCAAGACATTTCTTCACCGTTGACTCCATCTGGAGAATTCTACCGATGTCCCGTTTACAGTGCTGCTATTTTTGTCTACTGGTCAGCACTCGCGCTTACAAGTTTGATAAGTAGAATCCGGATGGATATCAACTAGTTGCCAAAATAAGCACAATTGATGTGTAGAAGCAGTTAAACTGGGCTCACCAAGTTGACACATCTCAGTGCCTCTGCGTGTTCATTTCCATTTTTGTCTCACAACACAAAATATATTATCCGGTTATAGTGTACATGCTTAAAGCCACCTTTTGGGACAACAGAAAAGGAGGTACCGACGAATTCAATAGATAAGTCGCTTTTCCGTTGACCAATTTTTCAGTTAAAATTCATACAACAGTTCTTCAAATGTTGTGACTTCGGGTTTTCCTAATCATACTGTTCACACCATCACATGACCAGTCATCTTTCTATTTCTGTGTAAATTTACAGTATCAGGCAGTCGAGAGGACTATAGGCAAATTGTCGACCTAAATAACAAATTCCAATAGTTTGCTGCCGATAAAATTGCCAATTTCCCAGGAATCAATAATGTTAAGCTCAACTGTGCGGGACACACAACGAGGCAGTGTTATCGAAATTGAATGGACTACTTCTGCCATAGAACACAGTACTTTGTGAAATATGCTAGGATTGCCATACAATCTTCAAGTACCCAACCAAGTATAAGCGGCACACAAAGCTGCTTCTGTAGAGGCAGAACTTCAAAGGCACGGTATAATGTGATGGATCACGGTTTTACTCTCTTGAAATCATGCATGTAAAATCGACGTAATCGACATGAACACATCTAAGTTGCATCCACGTTTAGATAAATTTCGTAGGGCTTCTTTATACCATTATACTTATCTGACCAGTATGTAGGTCAGATACATCTTCAAACTGATTTGAATTGGCACCTCTATTCAATCAATTAGTAAGGGCGGACCAGGTTCCACAAAGTTTATGTTAATTTGCTCACACTCAACTCAGTGTTCAATTCACTGTTGTTAGTTTTGTATCTTATATCTGTAGCCAAACGTTTTAATATATTAAGAACTTAACTAGCATTCCATCGACTACGAGGCTTACCTGATAAGAGAGTGCAACTACCTGACCGGGTAATGTTTTCCGTATTCCGTATACAGCTGTGGTATCAAAGGAACTATGACGAAGCATGGGCGATGGTAGATTTTCTTGTCTATTCACGTGGCAATGGGCTACAAAGTGGAGGTGACCGAAAGACAAGCCCTAACAATAAATTCTATTCAATTGCATTCTGCATTAGTGCGACGTGTATAAAATATTGAAACTCTGAGAAGTGCAATGTGGCATAAGCCACAGTAAGCGAACAAAACCGATAGTCACTTCAGCAATAAATGGGATGTAAGCTGTGACATAATCAAATTGAATTTAATTTGAATTCCATTTTAAACTTTGCAACGAATGTTGAAGTAAGTCAAAGACGTTGATTCACTTTGCCTATATCCATGGATGAGGATATTGACAATAGATTTGCACAAACATTTAAGTGTCCCATATGTGGAACATAATATTGTTTTGAAGACCACCATGGCACAAATCCCACCCACCTGGATCTTTTGTTGTTTCCTATTCCATCTGGCAATGATAATATTTTTCCGAATTGACTAGCGAAACTAATGACTAACGACGTTTCCAATTTGAATTTTAGATAAGGCTTTGTTACTATAAATATTGCCAATCGGCTACATACTCATTATTCCAGGCTTTTTCTATTTTCTTATCTTAGCGGATTTCCGCTCTATGAAAAGCAACTTCCTAGAATAACATACATAAGTTGTATATCTGCTACAGTCCGAGCTATACCATGGCCTCAGCTAACATGCCTCTCCAAATAGCGAGGTATTTTCTCAGTTATCTCCAGTTACGCACACGAAGCTAACTGAGGTCGCTTTCCTCTTGTGCGTACCACCTTAGATGACATCGTCTTCTGTCACATTGTCTCCTTTGGGTTGGAATCGAAAAAATTCCCCGAAGAACTTTTCTCTCGAAGCACACGAGATGGTTTTTATTTGTTTTAGTCAGTTTTCAAGGCTCTGCGTCATTAAGCAAAAATGCGATGATCATAGATAAAGTTCCTTCTTTAAAGTTAAAAAAAGCAGCGATTAGCTGAAGTGTCGGAGTTGACTGTGGGGTAGAGTTAGATAAAGTCCCTTAATATTTCAAAGACTCACCTGCCTAGGTACGTTATGTGACCCTTTATGTTTAGTCGCAAACGCTTCATTGAAACCTTGCTTTAATCGTCCCATTATGTGAATGTCGTCTGCAAATTCGAGCTACTGAGTAGACTTTTAGAAGATGGTGCCTCTAAAATTAACTTGCGAGCCTCATACAATTCTTTCAAGAACGATGTCGGAAAAATTACATGATAATGCATCACCTTGTTTAAGTCCCCTTCTGACATTGTGAGCTTCAATGGTTTCATCATTATGGACCTTAACGGAGAAGCGTGCATTCTTCGTCGTCATCATTCATAGTCGAGTTCATTTGACAGGGATTCCAAGGCTAGATACCACTCCGTACAGTTCATCTTTGTAGTTACTGTGTAGTGATGTGTATTCATATGGGACTCCTCGGTTTTTTCCGGGATCTACTATAATGTGAAATTTTGATCTATGGTGCACTTTTCTGGTCTTAGACCACATTAATAGGCGCCGATGTTGGCAACTGGTTTAAGGCGTTCATACAATTAGGTACACAGGATTTTATTGGTTCAGAAGGCCTATCTTCTTGAAGTTGGCGCTTTTCGGGGAACCGTTGAACTTCCATTCGTTAGGAATACTTTCGTCGACCCAGATTTTACAAATTAGTTGATGTGTGCTCCGTATCATGACCTGCTGCTTTAAACCATTCGACAGTTAAGCCATCGGCTCCAGCTGCTTTGTTGGATTTAAGCTTAGAGATTGCTGTCCTGACTTCACCTTGGTCATGCGAACTGAAATTTTGTGTGTCGTCGTACATTCTGCCTGACGGTGGGATTTTGTTCGTCATCACCATTTAATAGTTTGCAGAAAGAAATAATCTTCCTGGATTCTTAGCACCGACTGTGATGCTGGTCTTCAGGTTTTACGCCTTTGACATGTTCGTTTTATTTTTTCGTAAAACTTTCTAACGTCATTCTTCTATTAGCACCTCTCTAAGGCCTCGATCGAGGGCTTCTCGTGATCTTCCTTTTTCTCGTTCTTTTCTGCATAACCGCTCGGTAAATTCAGCGTTTTTCTAAATTTGCATGTCTGTTGGAACAGGCTGAATACCAGCGCATCAGAGGTGGCTTCTTTGATTGCTCTTTGTCAGTAATGCTGACAAGAGGTTCAGGGACATTCATAATCACAATGGTTTGCTAGTTTTGACTTTCTTCGGATATCCGCATCCGTACCTTGGCTGCAATAAGGTAATAGTCTGATGTAAGCTGCTCGGTACATCCAAAATACTGAAGGAGTGCCTTGCATTGATCACTATATGATATATTTGGTCGACGGATTGTCAATCTATATGTCCTGGCATAGTTCTATTACGTCCCGCTGCGAAATTTTTGGGTCTATAACTTAATTCGTTTTTAAGATGCTAAGAGATGGCGTAACTTGTAATATTCCATTGTTATTATTCCATTGGAACATGTGTTGGAAAGCTACTGTCATTGTACGTCATTTCAGTATATATCATTCATTTGAAGCGTAAACAACAATAATTTTTTTTACACAAATATGTCGAACTTTGTGCCTGATAAAGTGTTTTTGCGGGGAGTTCTTCTTCATGACTTTAATATAAAGAAAACTGCTGCCGAAAGTCATCGTATTTTGTTTGAAGTTTATGGTGAACATGCGCTAGCTGAGCGAACGTGCCAAAAGTGGTTTGCACGATTTAAAAGTGGTGATTTTGGCTTGGAAGACGATGAACGTCCTGGGCAGCCAAAAAGTTTGAAGATGAAGAACTGGAAGCATTACTCTATGAAGACTGTTGCCAAACACAAGAAGAGCTCGCAGAATCTTTAGGTTTCACTCAAGCAGCCATTTCAAAACGTTTAAAAGCAGCAGAATATATTTAAAAGCAAGGAAATTGGGTTCCACATGAACTCAAGACGAGAGACGTCGAAAGGCGGTTTTGCATATCCGAAATGCTGCTGGAACGCCACAAAAGGAAGTCATTTTTGCATCGGATGGTTACTAGTGATGAAAAATGGATCCATTACGACAACCCCAAGCGCAAAAAATCACATGTAAAACCCGGCCAACCAGCCAAATCAACTGCAAGGCCGAATATCCATGGCGCGAAGGTAATGCTCTGTATTTGGTGGAATCAGATGAGTGTGCTGTATTGAGGGTGAAACCATCAATGGACAACGCTACCGAACACAATTAATCCGTTTGAAGAGAGCAGTAGCCGAAAAACGCCCGGAATATGTGACCAGACACGAAGCAATAATTTTCCATCATGACAACGCTCCGCCCCACGTTGCTATTCCGGTTAAGAACTATTTGGAAAACAGTGGATGGGAAGTCTTACCCCACCCGCCTTATAGCCCAGGCCTTGCCCCTTCTGACTACCATTTGTTCCGGTCGATGCAGAACGCCCGCACTGAAATACGGTTCACATCAGAGAAGAATATCAAAAATTGGCTTGATTCCTGGCTGCTAAGCCGGCGCAGTTCTTTTGGGACGGGATCCACAAATTGCCAGAAAGATGGGAAAAAGTCATAGCTTCAGATGGGCAATACTTTGAATAATACTATTGTACATGTTTTTCTTAAATAAACGTTCAAATTTTGAAAAAAAAAAAACCGCACGAAAATAATTATATACCCAATAGTATAGGCTGTATCCGTTTCCCGAGATAAAGTCGTGAAGTGAGCCAACTAACTATCCTAAATAATCGTCGTATCTTTATTCTTCATCAAACAATTGTACTTCATTAAATACACCTCAGTAGTGCCTAGTTTGCTTTCTCGTTGTACTATCCCCATGGGAAATGATTCCTGGTGGATGACAACTTGGAATCCTTTACCTTATTCAGAAAAGTGCGCATCAGTCATCTGAGAAGATTGCGGTAGGTAAACTGAACATGAATTACCAGATGGGGTGAAAAGTAACCTCCTTAGGAATGAAAAAAAACTTTTTTTTTTAAATGTTTTTTTTTATTTTATTCAATATAGTCTCCTTTTAGTTTGATACACTTATTCCAGCGATTTTCCAATTTCTTGATCCCGTCCGAAAAGAAATTTTCCGGAAGGTCTGCAAAATACTCCTCCGTGGCGTCGATGATTTCCTCGCGTTAGCTGAATTTTTTATTGATGAGCCATCTTTTGAGGTTTGGGAAGAGATAATAGTCCGAGGGAGCCAAATCAAGTGAATACGGTGGATTCTACAACAATTCTGGCCGTAAGTCATTGATTTTAGCCGTGTTTGCGATGCTCTTGTGCGCCGGTGCATTGTCTTGCAAAAACAAAATTTTTTTTCGCTTCATGTGAGGCCGTTTTGCAGCGATTTCAGCCTTCAACCGCTCCAAAAATGCACAGTATTACTAATGGTTTTTCCTTTTTCGAGGTAGTCCACGAAGAGTATGCCATGATAATCCCAGAAAACCGACGCCATAACCTTTTCGACCCATCGAGCCTCCCTCGGCCGCTTCGGAGCACTCGTGCCGGCTTCAGTCCATTGCTGGGCACTCATTCTGTTCTCTGGTGTTCAACAGTTGCCAATCGATGCCGAAAGTCCGTCCGATTCCGCATCAGCAAGTCCAAACACTCTTTCGAAGTGCTCTCACGTTCGTGTTTTTGGTCAGGAGTGAGTATGCGCGACACCCAGCGACAGGATAACTTTTTCATATGCAGAATATTGTCCAAAATGTGGCGTGTGCGCTCAGTACTAATCTTTATGGTATCTGCTAGCTCACGCACCTTCACTTTCCGGTCAGCCAACACCATTTCATGTATTTTTTTGACATTGTCCTCTGTAACACCATCGTAGGGCCTGCCGCTGCGGACTTGATCGGTAATGGAGTTGCGGCCACCACGAAACTCTCGAAACCAATATTTGACGGTGTAATCTGACGGAGCATTAGCCCCATAATATTTATCCAACTTTTCGTTTGTTTCCTTCGCCGTTTTGCCTCTCAAAAAATAATATTTTATGAGAGAACGAAAATCGTTTTTGTCCATACTCAACATGATGCCAAACACGTCAACAACAATCAGCTGTCGAGACAAGACTAAAGACAATATCGCAATGAAATTTGACATGTCTGCCTAAATATGAACGGACTTCAAGGCACCATAACGCAGCAGTACATTCTGGCGGTGAAGGAGGTTACTATTCACCCCACCTAGTCTATCAAAGCTGGACAAACAAACCCTTAAGTTTAAGCCTTAGGGGGGTGGCCGTGGTGTGGTGGTATATACGTAGACTCCTCAAGCAGAGGGTCACGGGTTCGAATCCCGTGCGAGACAATTCTCTGGAAAAGTCTTTTCATAGAATTTGTATGTAGTTATATGAGAATCCCATCGGCGTCAACACTGGCATGAAGGCATAACACTGATGTTTGAGTGGTTATTGGTTGGGCTAAAATGTAACAAACTAACAACTAGACCCACTGGTTGAGGATGTACTAGATCGTTCCGTCCAGTTTTACAACCACCTCTGGGAAAAATATCGAAACCTAATTCACCTGAATTTCAAACTACTACACCTACCCGCCCGCGCACAGGAGAAAAGCCAGTGAAAGGGAATTCATATCCCGTTGGTGCGCGCGGGATTATATAAAAAAAAGCGGGATTTTTCTGTCACAAGGTTCACAAGAGTTTTCGTGCCATTTCAGCCAACCCACAAAGACTCTATTTAGGTATACCGGTATAAAGTGAACGTCAAGATACATACAAATGTCTAGACAGGGAACATTTATTGCGAACGGGTCTTAATTGCTATAACACCTGTCAAACATATTTAGTATATGGTACATCAAGTCATTGGGCAAACAACATCATATTTTTTCATCGTGTTAAAAATGTCGAATTTCGGGCCAGAAATTTTTTGTTTTCATTTGAAGAAAAGTGCTGCAGAGTCGTATCTTATGCTTGTCGCATAAAAAATCTAATTTGTCATTGTCACAAGAGGCACGCAAATCTTCGAAGATTTTTAGGAGAGCTGAAGTACAACTAAAATTTACACGAAATCCTGACTGGTATTTCTACACCCTGCCTGACTCGAACTGCAACCAACTTCAGACTGCTATAATTTCCAAACCGTTCATGACAGTAAGCTCAAATTTTGAAACATGACAGATCATTTTATTATTTACAAGCTTTTTAAACGATTTGCGTCTCAGTTGTGTTGAAAAATTTTTATCTGCGATGGAATTCAAACGTGATAGTGTGATTGCTTTATATTTGGCTGGAAAACCACAAGTAGCTATCGTTAGAGCCCTCCAGCACCTCAACGTGAACAAATCATTTGTGTTATCGGGATACTGGCAGCGTTGCAAAACGTCATGGAGGTGGTCATGAAAAAACAGCAACATCGGCAGAAAAGGTTCGGAAAGTAAAGCTCAACATATCGTTGGAACGGATGCAACACATACTGAAAAATGAGCTTGGGCTCAAGTCATTGAAGTTCCAAAAAGCACACGATCTTACACCGCAAGAGAAAAAAGTTAGATTCGAAAGAGCGAAGGAGTTGCTACTCTTGCACGAAAATGATGAGTTGCCGAGTTTGGTTTTTTCCGATGAGTCGCCATTTGTTATCAAACAATATGTCAACAAACAAATTGACCGAGTTTACTTGCCAGAGGGGTTCTTCGAAAATTTGCAGCTTCGGACGGCCACCAGAAAGCAGGCAGCACAGATGGTGATGGTCTGGGCCGCCATAACCCCCGATGGTCGCTCTCCGCTTGTATTTTTGGACCGTGGCGTCAAAATTAATGCGATCGTATACCGTGAAAATGTCTTAGAGTCAATATTGAAGCCTTAGGTAAACAATCATTTCGGTCGGAGACCGTGGACATTTCAACAAGACTCGGCACCGTCTCACAAAGCGTGCGTCAACCAAGATTGCTTAGAAAACAATGTTCCACACTTCATTTCTTCGAAACAATGGATTGCAAATCCGTTGGATTTCTCTGTCTGGGGTATTTTGAGGGCGAAGGTTGGCACTAAAAATACCAAAGTTTGGATCACCTCAAACAAGCACTTCGCCGGAAATGGGCCAAAATACCGCAAAGCCACTTGCGTGTAGCGTGCGATGCTTTCTTCAGCCGTCTCAAGGCCGTTATTCGCGCCAAAGATGGACATATTGAAAACTACTGATACAAAAAAATAAAAAAATTATATCATTTTAAAAAGTTGCAGTTCGAGTCAGGCAGGGTGTATATCTTTTATTTGTCGACTTATTATAATTTTAAAAACTACTTAAAAACGGTAAAATTGCTATAGGTTGGTATTTTACCGGGTTCCTGTTTAGCGATTTAAGAAGGGGTAGAACTATTGTGGTTTACCAGTTTTCCTGCAAAAACAGAAGTAAGTATAATTTTTATAAATTTAGGTACAACGTTATCTGGTCCAACGGCATTTGACTTTATACCTAATATAACAGCCCCGACAGTTGCTACATCTACACATCTATCTGAATCAGTATAAGTAAAGTTGTTCGTAAAAACTTGGGAGCTACGAATATCTTATGACATTGACTCTCTGTACGCCGATACAAAGGTCTTATTAAGTTCTTCCAGATCTATTAGAAGGTGATATTTTTTTCAGAGTAAGACCCATCTGGCGAATATTTTTTCAAAAGTCACAACTTGAAGAACATGATTCAAGTCTGTTTTTATAAAAAAAAAAAAAAAAAAAAAAAGATTTACTCTTTCTTAAGCGACGTGTTACAGCATTTCGATTGGATTTAAATTCTCTGTAAATTTTCAAACATTTGTAACGTCTCCATCTGGCATATAACAAATTTCGAGATTTTATCAATTCGACGACTTCCTGTAAAAGAGAAGGTTATTTAATTTTGATGTTTTTGAAACTTCGCAAATGCACATGTTTTGAAGCACAAACACTTGGAAGCTTGTGTCATTTGTATTATAAATTGGAGACCAATCCAAGGTCTGGGTCTCTTAATTAATTCGAGAATATTGGTTTGTTTTGAAGTTTGTTCCCGTTTCAACTGCTGGAAGTACCATATATCTACTGTCAGTAATATCATATCATAGTGAGAGAAACCAGGTGCAAATATCTGGTCATAATGCAAAGTTAAATCTGAGTCAGATACCAAAGCAACATCAAGAAGCGATGGTTTGCGATCTGACACAAAATGTGTAGGTTTGCTTAGGTTTGCAAAGTTGAGATGCAGTGAACTTACCATTTCCTTGAATGCTCTATTTTTGTTTCCGAAAACATTAAGGTTAAGATCGCCACAAATTACTATTTTAGTGGCGAAATCTTTGAGTAAGACACATATATAGGGTTTCCTAATAACGACTTGACAACTTTTTTTTTAAATAAAAGGCAAACCATTTGAGATATTTCAAAAACTTTATTATTGGCTTGAAATACAATCAAAACATTTATAAATGAAACTCGACTTCACACATTTCGGCCAAAACGGCCGCTATTTCACGTTCAATGTTGGCTCTGAGCTCTTCCAATAATCGGTGATCATGGCGCTATAATGCTGACCATTCACAGTAACGTGACGATCGTTATCGTCAACGAAAAAATATGGCCCAATAACGCCACCGGCATGCAAACCGCACCAAACAGTTATTTTTTGTGGGTGAAGTGGTGATTCATGAATCACATGTGGGTTTTCACCTGACCAATAACGCATATTTTGTTTATGACGAACCCATTGAGCCAAAAATGAGGTTCGTCATTGAAAATGATTTTGCGATGAAATTCATCATCTTGGCGCATCTTCTCCAGAACCCAATCGGAGAACGTACGTCGCTTCAAATGGTCCATCGGCTTCAATTCTTGAGTCAGCTTGATCTTGTATGGGTGTAAACCAAGCTCCTTACACAAAATACGCCATAATGTAGTCTGAGCGATGCCCAATTCTTGAGAACACCGTGAAATTGACTGATTTGGATCGTTTGCTACGGACGTCTGAACGGCAGCGATATTTTCGACACTTCGACCAACCCGTTGTCTCACTGACACGGCAACATCACACAACGAATATGTAGACTCAAATATTTGCACTAACCTTGTTATTGCCTGTCTACTAGGGCGAGAATTACTACCGAAAATTGGAGTTAACGCTTTTAAAGTTGCAGTCACTGACTCCGAATATCTTTAGAAAATTTTTATAATGCAGACGTTGCTCGTTAGTGTACTTTACCATGATGAAAATGTTGAGTTTACTGAATAAATTGACACTAACAGTTTGATGATTAGTGATAGAGTGCGTTCACAAATTAAATTCAAAGTTGTCAAGTCCCTATTGGAAAACCCTATAGTTTATGATCTGCTATGTTTGAAGCCATTTATTATTTCTCTACAAAAAAATATTCCATTAGATCAGTTGGAGTCGTTTTCTTCAGAATTTTAAATTTATAGCACTTTTTTATAAAAATTGCAACACCCCCTGCTTTCTTACGTTTTCTTTCACTACGAAAAATTCTCATATACGAGTATGCTAAGTTAAACAAATTGTCACACATTTCCGGCTTCAACTAGGTTTCTGAAACACATAAGACATCGACTATCCCATCATTAAACACATAGCTAAGATCATCAATTTTATTCCTCATTTTTGTTTACACAAAATGTCAATTAATGTTTTAGAATCACCCTGTCCTATTAGTGTATTAACCATTTGTGATACATTTACAATACAACAAAAGTAATACAAATAAAGTGCACGAGGAACAACTAAATTAAGAGAACAGAGAAACAAAAAGGTGTTCAGGTTTATTGATACAGGGAAGAAAGTAAGTAAGGAGTAAAACTAGTGAGAGAGATTGTGAAGAGAAGAGAATAAAGCATAAAAGGAAGAAAGAGTAAATAATAGAGAAAAAATTTTAAATAAAAAACTGGTTCTTTACAAGGCTTAACAATCTTCATAGTTGTTGAACGTTGGATACCTCCTGATTTCGTGCGTCTATTGCATTTAGTATTTTTTCGTCTTCTATTATTATGGGTCTCCCGTTTTTAGATTGTCTTACGATGACTGTTCCATTTTTAGTGGAGACGGAGAACAGCTGTTTTCTATGTTTGAGACAGCTTGTGTAGAAGAGAACGATTTTTTGCAGTTAGGCTCTCATTTATATAAATGTTGACATTTGAGTCATCTCCTGCTGCCTTAAATAGTTTGGTGGGTAGGTCTATCTTTACTTCATTTTGGTCTGGTGGACGGAATTCTTGACTTGCATCGTCAATATTGAATACCCTGACACGTTCCTTTTACCTTTTGGTTAAACTGCTGAACATTATTCCTGGAGTAACACCTCTCTATTTCCTCGATCGCGCGTTTCTAATGCCATTTCTTTTTTCTCGGTAGAAGCCGATGATCTTCTCTCCTTTTTTGCTCGTAGAGCTCACTAGCCGATCTCGTCCTTTTGTGCAGCCCCGCTTTGTAGGCATGTTATTTTGCTGCATGTGCTTGCCGGCACTCTTCATAAAACCAGGCGTTTTGGAGTGGTAGACCGGTGAAACCCAACACGTCAGTAGCGACATTTCTGACGTCTTCTTGGCTTCCAAGCCACTGGCATTCAACACTTGATACTGGCTGCAAAGGACTTCTCAAAAGGTTTTGTCGGCTTGTTGCGATTGCACAATGTTCAATGTGAAATCTCCTCATAGTATTTGCCCGTTGTTGTGGCGTCTGAGATATCCGTAGACGTACCTTGGCTGCAATTAGGTAGTGGTCTGAGTCTATGTTAGTCGCTCGGAATGTTCTGACATATACAATACTTGAGGAGTGCATTACGTTGATCTCAGCATGATCAATCTGGTTCTTATGTTCCCTTGTGGATTGAGGTGAGGAAACCATGTGGTTGGTATAGTAACGTTACGTCCCGCAGCGAAATCGATTAGCCTAAGTCCGTTTTCAGACGGACTTTCCGTTTGTGTCGGAAAGGTTATGTCTTCCGATGTCCTCTTTTCCGATTTTGGCATTTAACTCCCATTCCCATTTCCATGTCTGCACCCCTTCTGTTACGAACGTCCTGGATATTGTTTTTAAATCGCTGACTGATCGCAAAGTGATCAATTTTAGAAATTACTTGTCTATCCGTCGACACTTAACTGACATTGTGGCACGTCTTATACTCAAACGGCGGTTGGAGTTGCAAAAATGTACAAAACGCTCGCCATTGCGATCGCCAACACCATGCTTTTCGATAACATGCCTGAGCCCATCATTGTCATTGCCAACCTTGGCACTTAAGTCTCTCATTACCATTATCATGTCACCGCTTGGTGTACAATCATCGAAAAATACTCCTCTTTAGTATAGGATGACGTGGAAAATTGTGATACACAGGCGTAGATTTGAAGATACGATTTTGACACGGGGTATAGGATACCCAAATTTTTGGTGATGACACCAACTAGAAAACAGAACATATACCTTTCAGTCTGACGTAAAAGAAATGGCTTAATCTTGTTGTCATTTGCCAAAAACTTTAAACCAATGGTTGACAATAGCATTACGGCATCTTGAGAAAATCTAACTAAAATCGACACCATTTGGTTAGCCTTTTCCTTTTCGGTCAAAAAAAAAGACGGTATTCTGTCTGCTCGTATAGATACAGTTTATGTATTCAGCGTTTTCGTGCGCATATGAGTATAAAGGAAGTTTATGATTGTTTACTTATGTAATGCCTTACAGATCAATGTTAAGGAAACGAGCAGGACCCGCTTAGAAACCACAAACAAACTTAGGAAGTACATGTACGGAGTACATTGTAAATTCCATTGAGAGAGTTGTATAACTAGATTTGTATCTTTACACCTATTGATACTCGCATGTCCATTATGTTTGCCTTACATTAGTACCTCAAGTACCAAGCGGGGTCTCATATTTTTTGCATCCAAACAAGTAATTCTGAAGGAGATTACGAGTATTTATTTTATCAATTTCGCGTAGCCTAACATTGTTGAAATGTGATGAGATGATGAAATATTATGTCTTCATCTTCTCGAAACTCAGACTACAAACAGATCTACATATGTACGTACGTGTTCATATTCATCTCGAAATATTATCGTACTCATGAGTAGATGACTACGTACGTCTTTGAGGACCTATTTTCAACTAAATGCGGGTTAAGCAATATAAACAGCATTTTCGCGAGATACCAACTCTAAGAATCCCATCATTTTGAATCGGTTGTCGTTTGTCGTTAACCACCACCACTAACTCTGCCGCTGCAATGCTCGGGATTCAAGTTACTGGTTTGGATGGTAGTGATGACGACATATACTAAAAAGTGCAGAGTTTTGAGCAGCTGAGGATGCACATGGCTTGGCGACTATATGATGTGGATGGCATTGTCGTCACTTAAGTTGCATCATTTTCTTTTGGCGTGTCGCGTCTTTTTGGTAGACTTAAAAGTATCTCAGCAAATCCTTTTTTTTTAAATTTTATCTGATGAAAACACGATAGGTGGCCTTTATGGCATCGAGTTGAACCAACATCATGAGTCAGATTGCTTCCTATAATGTTTGTCATGTGAGACAATAATTTTTAATTGGTCCTGTAGAAGAACGGCTGAACTTTATTTTTGTAGCTGACAAACATATATTTTTTTTTGTTTGGAATCTGAAGACTCATATTATAGACGTGAAAATCTTTACCACTATAGTTAGCCCTCGGGATAAATAACGCTTTATACGTAAGACCATTGACCGTAAAAGTGTCTCCTTCATCACTTCGAAAGAAATAAAGTCCGATGATGCCGCCATGCCATAACCCGCACCAAACGGGTGCAGTGAAGTGAAGTGAAGTGACGACAGAAGCACATCGAAAGCTCCAAAAAGTTTACGGAGATGCTGCTCTAAGTGGACCAATGTGCCGTGATTTCAATGTTGACTACCGTCGGCCTGAAAGAAGGCCGAAATCCTTCGATGACGCTGAATTGTACGCATTGCCCGATGAGGAACCATGCCAAACGCAAGAAGAGCTTGTTTCAGCATTAAGAGTTACCGACCAGGCCATTTCCAAGCAATTGCATGCGTTGGAAATGATTCAAAAACAAGGAACTTGGGTTCTTTATGATTTGGAGTTGATCGTCGTTCTTTCGCCTGTGAACAACTGCTCCAGCGCCAAAAAAGGAAGGATTTTCTTCATCGTATCGTGACGGGTGATGAAAAATGGATTTTTTACAGCAACTCAGAGGGAAGAAAGACATTGGGACTACCCGGTCATGCTTCTACGTTGTCGGCTCGGTCGAATATTCATGCGAAATACGAGCAGAGGCACGAAAAAGTGATTCTACAGCATGACAACACTCGGCCTCACCTTGCAAAACCCGTTAAAACCTACCTGGAAATTCTCAAATGGGCAATTTTACCCCCCCCCCCCCCTTCATATTCCCCAGATATTGCGCCGTCTGATTAAGTATTACTTGTTCCTTTTGATGGCACATGGTCTGGCTGACGATAAATACTTTTACCGTGACGGTATTTGAGCTCTGCCAGAGAGAAGGGAAAAAGTTGTATCTAGCGATGGACAATGCTTTGAATGTTTAATTTTTAACTATTTTTTCACCAAAAAAACGTACAAAAGATAAGAAGCCTCGTTTATTCCAAGTGCTATTGCCTGAAACTGTTAATTCATCACGTAGCTCTCCGGCTTTTTCGTTCATATTTTGCTCTTGCGTGGCAGCAAATGTCAACACAGAATCAAAAACTGAACATTAGAACTGGCAACGCAGCTTTTTTATGTTTTGACAGTTTATTTTCCAATATAATCCCCTTTCAACTCGATTCACTTTTTCCAATTGCGCTGCAACTTTTTTAACCCCTCTGTATAGAACGACCTTTGTTAACCTGCGAAAAACTCCTCTGCTTCGGCGATGACTTAATCGTTCGCTCCGTATCTTTTAAGGTTTGGGAACAAAAAGAAGGAGCAGGGAGCCAAATTCGGAGAATACGGAGGATAGGGGAGCAATTCGAAGTGCAATATGACCAACATCGGCTGCGGAGGTGTAAGCCGGTGCGTTATAATGGTGGGAGAACACTTTTATCTTCGCCAAATGTAGTATTTTTTTCTTTACATAGACCCAATAAATCGACGTAGTATGCTCCTATGAATGTTTTTCCCTTCTCCAAATACTTAATGTGCATCACACCTCGCACGTCCCAAAAAACGGTGGCCATGCCTTTCCGGCCGAAAGCACGGTCTTCGCCTTGTTTGTAGCACGTTCACCGGGTAAAACCCCTTGTTTTGATTGTTCTTCGATCTCTGCTGTGTAGCAATGAACCCATATCTCATCGATGGTCACGAAACGATGCAGAAACTCCTCTGGATTTCGATTAAACAGGACCGAGCACGTCTTTAAAGTGGCGCAACCCATCGCGACGACAACTTTCTCATGCACAAAACCTCGTGCAGGATATGGCTAACGCGTTTAGTTGAGATCCCTGCTATCTCAGTCAACTCGTAAATTTTCACTCGGTGGTCCGCCAATACAAAATTATAGATTTTGTCCACGGTTTCCCCTGTGGTAACCGTTTTTGGGCCACCTGGACGCGGTTCATCAAAAATCGACGTGTGTCCACGGCGAAACTCTGCGAAGCAATGGACAACGGTTGTATGGGAAGGTGAATGGGTCCCATACACACCATCGAGTATGACTTGATTTTTTCGCAGGTTTTGCCACTCAAAAACAAAAATCCAATCACAGAGCAATACTGCTCTTTTTTCATGGTCGCAAAAAGCACTAACACGATGTTTTGAAATTGATGTCAAAATAAAACTAAACGTCGGATTGTCACCAAGTTTTGACAGAAGATCTAAAAGGGGTTATACGTAGTAGCGCCACCTATCTTCCAATCCGGATACTCGTCAAACAGCCATCGTAAGTAAGAATGTGTCATGCATCTGTATTACTTAAGATACAAGTTAAAGTTTCGTCACGCTTAAACCATTGTCAAAGAATTTGGTGCTGCTTATATATTTTTATTGGAAATTGGAAAGAACATGTTCGCGTATATCAACTGGAATTCATGTATACTTTTGGTTACCCTTTAAAGGTTTAGATATGCTTTTCACACTACGTACCCGTTCATACATATCAAAGTGGTATCATCGATGTGGAAAACCGTTTCACTTTAGTAGATTACATCACATCACATTGAACCATGCTTACCCACTATTTTTATTCTTTACCTTTTATCCTTTCTATCTTTTAACGTCATCGCATACCCATGGATAGCGATAAAAAAATAAATAGTTGTCTCCATCATCAACGCTGTACTACTAAAATATTTTTTTCTGTTTTTTAGGTTAAGGACAACACTAAGGCGGCGTTCGTATAATGTCGTTTCCTCATCCGCTTAATTTGATTCCTTGGCTTTTAATTTTCTGCACACGATAGCCGTTCTAATTGTTATTATTCGAATAAAAATTCTCACATAGATACATTACGACTACATGTGTGCTATTTGGGTGCGGTCTGACGCGCGACTTTTCTAATCCTAAAAGCCATCCCCACAGAGACTCATACATACAAGATGACAGCTCCTTAACTCCCCTACTAGGTCAATGCTTTACTTAGCTGCGTTCTGATGTGACCAGAGCTGGTTTGTTGGCCAGAGGCAGTGCTTTAAGGAGTGGGCCACACCATTTTGACATTAAATGATATTGATGGACAAATATTTCCCTTTCCTTCTACGAGCACATCCAAGTCCGCTTCTTGCGTTTGCGGCTACGTTTCGAGTCCTTGACGAGCACTTTGCTAGGATTTCACTCAGATAAGCGTTATGTGTCCTTAGACACGGTCATTCTAAAAACTGAGGTATGGGCGATTCCCCAATGTTTGCATAAAACTTTATTACATTTTTAGAAAGTAAAAATCGTTCACTTTGTAGGTCAAGTGTTGATCTACATATGAGAAACATACAATTTTGAATGTTATCAATTTGAGAATGTTCGATTCAAATTTTTGAGCTTTCGACATCATCACATGTGGCATTGGTAATGGATGTAGGGTAATGATTCTGAGTGTCTGTGTCAAGAGATTGATGTAAGTAGAGTGAAAAGTGTGTTCGTCACGCACTTCAGGATACGAGTATATGATATTTCTTTTTAAATTTTGTTCTATGAATACCATAAGCAACTCTTAATCATTATCTTTTATTGTTTAGCCATTGTAATTGTGTGCGTGTAAATGGGGCTTTAATGTCTTTATGGAAATGTGCTCCGAACGGGGAGTGTTTTTTTTGTTTTTTTTTTTTTAAGTGCGGCTTTCTAAGCAAAAATAGCCGCAAAGGATGCAAAGTTAAAAATAGCGCTTGTGTTATATGCAAATGCGTTTAACATTTGCATTTTACAACAATTTTTCCTTGGGTTCTAACAAGAGGATTTCTCGGTAATGCTCTGCAGATACTAAACAGTATCTCATAAAGTTTAGACTTATGGGCGATTGCGAATAAAGTAATTATGCAATACATAGAAATGCAATGAAAAGAAGCCATAAATGTAAAAATGAACTGGCATATAGATATATATAGTAGACCCATATAGCTTTTAAGGTGATAAGTTTCATAACCACTAAGAAGTGTTTTATTATCAGAAAGAAACATAGCAATAGATTAATATAGTAAATACGGATCGAGAACCAAGTGGTTATAAACAGAGATGTTCTCCTTGCAACGTCATAGTTATAAAATTTTCAAAACCTGCGCGATAAATTGGTTAATGATTTAATGTTTTGCTACTGCCAGTTCAGGTAGAAAATTCTCTAAAATGGATAAGTTAGATACAGTGGCAATGAAGATTTAAATAAAACAACAACAGTGTGGTATATAACATTGATTCTGGCTTTATTTGTGGAATAGCACATCATTCAAATAGCTTTGCTAGCAGTAATTTAAGCCGCGAGTTCAATTTTTTATTACTTAGGCCAATACGTGCGGCGTTATTCCGGTAATAGCGTGTCGAATGCTGGCCTCGAGCTCGTCCAAAGTGGTGGCCTTGTTAGGGTAGACTAAGGAATTGACGTGGCCCTAGAGAATAAAATGGAGTTTTGTCAAATCGCATGTTCGCGGCGTTGTTGTCGAGCTCTGACCATAGAAAGTCAGTTTACTTCGATGGTGCATTGACGGAGATGGTGTCTCCTTCGTGCGATAAACCGTACCAAGCAGCCAATCTTTGTGGATGCATTGATGTTTTTCCGCTGACCCAAAAATGGGTCCCGTCCAAGAAGATGGCTTTTTGGCCAAAATCCGGATTGTTTATTGTCCTTCGTCTTCAATTCATGCGTTAGCATAATCTTATACGAATGTAGGCCCAAATTAAACCGCAAAATAAGCCGGGTTGACTCTCTGACGATCCCAACTTCAGCTGATCGGCGCTGAATCGACATTTCTGGGTCTTCTTTGATACTAGCAGCTACGGCGGCTATATTTTCTTCAATTCGCATCAATATTCTTTTTTTTTTAAATAGCGCGTGCTTAATGGATCTGTATACCCTTTAAATGTTTGCACACAGCGCGGGGGAAAAAAATTAAGGAGAGCAAAAATAAAGGTGCGGATGAACATTGGTTTCAAATGTCTGAATGTTGCAATGACCGGGAAATAGAGAGCTCGACAGGGCATTCCACAAGCGAGTTTTTTGACTTAGGAATGAATCACGATATTTGAGAGTACGTCTGAAAGTGAGCTTTCAGGTATACTGCTGAACATTCGTAGCGAGACGAGTATTACGGTTGAAGGTTTGAAGGGGTGGAATGCTATGAAGCACTGGCGATGGAAGTTGACATTTCATCTGTGTTCAAGGGTGTCCATTGGCTGAGTGGTATTAGCATAACTTATGAGTTTTAGCACAAGGTTTTAAATCCTATCTAACATATGCAGCGATGGTATAGGAACACCTTACCAAATGTGGGTATTGTTTTCCAATTGCGGGCGGATAAATGCCTTATATATTGCGGTCAGATCAGAGGGGTGAAATATTTCTTACACCGCTTGAGGAAACCTAGACATTTCGCAGCATTTTTGACGACATCGAATATGTTGTCATTCCGGTCATTCATTTAATGTCAACAGAAAGCATTGAGTTTTGGAAGCATTAAATTCCACTCTGTTGATAGTTCCCCATTTGGTTATGCTGTTAATATCGGAATTAAATGAGCTTAACATACGATGCCGTTCCCGTTCAACAGTCGAAGAGCAGGGACGTGAGTTCGGAAACGAATATATAAAGCAAAGAGTACTCTCTCATAAAATCTTTTCATTAGTGAAAATTAAATAGATTATCGGAGACAGAATGAAGCCCTAGGGCACACCAGAATTTATTTTCCAATTTATTATCCAAGATAACTTGAATTGAACGCTCTGAAAAGTTATTTCTAATCCATTGAAGAAGACAGTTATCGTCCCCAAAACCATGCATTTTCAACAAAAAAGCCTGATGCCAAACTCTGCCATATGCGTTAGAAATATCTTGCTTTCGCCAAATTGATGTATGCTTCGAGTCCTTTTGTCGGTGAGACATGCCATCAAATCACCAGTGGATCTGTTACTGTGGAAACCGTACTGTCGTTCACTGAGAAGTTTTCGCGTTTCGAGATATTTCATGAGCTAGCGGTTTATCAGCGTTTCCATGACCTTGGAAAGAAGGTACGTATGTACAATGGCTCCGTAGAAAGAGAGAGAAGCAAATAATGGGCAAATAATGTTTTCCATCTGCTCGAAAAGAGACGGAAAGATTGATGGAAAACTTTACGCAGTGCTATTGCCAACGTAGAAGAAAACCTCTTCAGAAGGATGGGAAATATATCACCTGGACTAGCAGATTTGTGTATATTGGGATATTTAAGTACTCTTGCTACTCCGTGAGTGCGAAGAGGGATTCGTCCCATTAAAAATTCGACGCACTCAAGTTTAGGTGGGGACAAAGCAAAATTTGGAAGTATTGAGATGGCCCAAAGAGCTGACAGCTGGAACTCCATTAGTTGGGAGTTGGGATAAAGGATGAGGCTTAATTTGTAATACCTTTGGGGCAATGTAGTAGTAGACCTCAGGTTTTGGTCGTATTGGAATTTTACGTGATTGAGAAAGACAAGATCCTCAGTCGGGTTGATCTTGTAGGACCGAAAAAACATTCCTCTAATCAGCCTCTAAAACAGCCTCTTATCAGCTCGAGTCGTACCAAACATTTTCTTTTGGCTTAACGCACTTCATTCAATGAGGGATAAATGATCTCATTCCAAAGAAAATAGTGCCTGTGATCAACACGTCGTTATTGAGGAAACATAACGACCAGTTAAAATTCCTAAAAAAGCTTTTAAGTCTGCTTTAATTAGCACTTTCGTATGGCCATACAGTTCTTTTGGGAATCTTTTCTCTAACTGTGTGGTCGATGTATGTGAAGTTAGCTGATATGATACAGTGGCCCGACGAGTCTAGAGGGGACAGCACTTTGACCTTTTATTTACCAGGATGAGAAGACGATTGCAATTAACTTCTGGTATACGTATGGGCAGCGTCAAATTATTTTCCCCAGCGAAGATCATGACAGATCATTTTATTATTTACAAGCTTTTTAAACGATTTGCGTCTCAGTTGTGTTGAAAAAATTTTATCCGCGATTTAATTTAAACGTGATAGTGTGATTGATTTATATTTGGAAAACTTGGTTCTTCGAAAATTTACACCTTCGGACGGCCACCAGAAAGGAGGCAGAACCGATGGCGATGGTTTGGGCCGCCATAATTGCCGATGGTCGCTCTCCGCTCGTATTTTTGGACCGTGGCGTCAAAATTAATGCGATCGTATACCGTGAAACTGTCTTAGAGGTAGTATTGAAGCCTTGGGCACACAATCATTTCGGTCGGAGACCGTGGACATTTCAACAAGACTCGGCACCGTCTCACAAAGCGCGCGTCAACCAAGATTGGTTAAAAAACAATGTTCCACACTTCATTTCTTCGACACAATGGATTGCAAATTCTCCGGATGCAAATCCGTTGGATTTCTCTGTCTGTGTCACCCTGTATATTCTGCTGTATTTAATAAAGTTGTCAATCAAATGGGAAGCATATTTTTTACTGACGCTTCAGGCGGCACAGGGAAAACGTTAATCACAAAGCTTTTACTCACTAAAGTACGACTAGAGAAAGGAAAAGCCTTAGATGTGGCAAATCGTCTGTAATGGTTCAGGTCCATTTTGGGATGAATGTAAAGGGTTTTCCAATAGGGACTTGACAGCTTTGAATTTAATTTGTGAACGCACTCGTTCACTAATTATCAAACTGTCACCGTCAATTTATTCAGTAAACTCAACATTTTCATCATGGTAAAGTACACTAATGAGCAACGTCTGCAAATATTTTCTACAGATATTCGGAGTCGGTGACTGCAACTTTAAGAGCGTTAACCTCCAATTCTCGGTCATAATTCTCGCAGTAGTAGACAGGCAATAACGAGTTTAGTGCAAAAATGTGAGCCTACATATTCGTTGTTTGATGTTGCCGTGTCAGTGAGACAACGGATTGGTCGATGTGTCGAAAATATCGCTGCCGTTCAAACGTCCGTAGCAAACGATTCAAATCAGTCAATTCCACGGCGTTCTCAAGAATTGGGCATCGCTCAGACCACATTATGGCGTATTTTGCGTAAGAAACTTGGTCTACACCGATACAAGATCAAGCTGAATGAAGAATTGAAGCCGATGGATCATTTGAGGCGACGTACGTTCTCCGATTGGGTTCTGAAGAAGATACGACAAGGTGATGAATTTCATCGCAAAATCATCTTCAGTGACGAAGCTTATTTTTGGCTCAATGGGTTGGTCAATAAGCAAAATATGCGTTATTGGTCGAGTGAAAACCCACATGTGCTTCATGAATCACCACTTCATCCACAAAACACGACGTTATTGGGCCATATTTTTTTGTCGACGATAACGATCGTCACGTTACTGTGAATGGTCAGCGAAATGTGTGGCCGAGTCGTTGAAAATTGGGTCCAACGAATCGACCGCTGCAAACGTGCCCGCGGTGGCCATATGAACGAAGTCGAGTTCCATTCATAAATGTTTTGATTGTACTTCAAGCGAATAATAAAGTTTTTTAAATATCTCAAATTGTTTGCCTTTTATTTAAAAACAAAGTTATCAAGTCGTTATTAGAAAACCCTATACAATCTTAAATTATAGGATCTCTCGAAAGTAACCTTCTTGGGAATGAAAAAAAAAAATTGTAAATGCTTTTTTTTTATTTTATTCAATATAGTCCCCTTTTAGTTTGATACAATTATTCCAGCGATTTGCCAACTTCTTGATCACGTCCGAAAAGTAATTTTCCGGAAGGTCTGCAAAATACTCCTCCGTGGCGTACATAATTTCCTCCCGTGAACTGAATTTTTTATTGATGAGCCATCTTTTGAGGTTTGGGAAGAGATAATAGTCCGAGGGAGCCAAATCGATTGAATACAGTGGATTTTACAGCAATTGGAGCCGTAAGTCATTGATTGTAACCGTGTTTATGATGCTCTTGTACGCCCATGCATTGTCTTGCAAAAACATTTTTCGGTTTATGTGAGGCCATTTTGCAGCGATTTCGGCCTTTAATCGCTCCAATAGTGCACAGTAATACTCGCTGTTGATGGTTTTTCCTTTTTCGAGGTAGTCCACGAAGAATATGCTATAACAATCCCAGGAAACCGACGCCATAACCTTTCCGACCTCAGCCGCTTCGGAGTACTCGTGTACTTCGTACTTCGGAGTCCATTGCCGGGCACTCATTCTATTCTCTGGTGTTCAACAATTACCAATCGTCGCCGAAAGTCCGCCCGGTTTCGCATCAGCAAGTCTAAAAACTCTTTCGAAGTGCTCTCGCGTTCGTATTTTTGGTCAGGTGTGAGTATGCGAGGCACCCAGCGGCAGGATAACTTTTTCACATGCAGAATATTACCCAAAATATGGAGTGTACGCTCAGTACTTATCTTTGTGGTATCTGCTAGCTCGCGCACCTTCACTTTCTGATCAGCCAACACCATTTCATGTATTTTTTTGACATTGTCCTCTGTAACCTAGTATTTAAAAATCAATTCAAGAATGCAATCGCACTTCCCAGTAGGTCAAACATGCAATTTGGTATTTGGGAGGAAAAACTATCGATCGATGAACAAATGATTTCATATTTTGGCCGTCATTCCTGCAAAATGTCCATGCGTGGCAAACCCATCCGCTTTGGATACAAATTGTGGTGTCTTTGTTCGTCAGCTGGTTATTTTTATAACTGTTTACCATGTGCTGGATCAGAGGATAAGTATGATAAGCAGCTTGGTTAAGGAGCTGATGTAGTTTTACGCTTGCTGGACAATGTTGAGTATCCAAATCGCCACATGGTTTTTTTTTCGACAATTTTTTTATTATTATTTATTTATTATTATTATTATTATTTTTACATTATCTGAAAAACGAATATGTGCAACAGAGACCATACGAGCGGAAAGCAAATGGAAAGATGTCACCATGCAGTATTAAGGTTTTGAGGTTTTAGTTGCCACAAACTTTGACCAGATCCTGCCAATGGTACCTGCTAAAATATGGAAGAAGCAAAAAAACAAGCAAAGGAGAGGAAATCGTGAACCCCAGATACTAAAAATTTACAATAAAGAGATGGGCGAAATGGATCTTCACGACAATGTCGCGCAGAATTATTACATTGGAATCAGGACTTAAAAATGGTATTGGCCATTATAGATCTCAGTTTTGGATTCTGCTGTTATTAACGCATGGAAACTTTACTATTTCATTCGTTGAAATTGAAAAAAAAAAATATTCTTCATCAAAAAGACTTTCGGATGGAGATTGCTTATTTTTTGTTATAGACAGGTGATGAAAAGGAATCTGAAGACGTTAAGGAAAACGAAGGGAGAGACGTCAATATTACTAACCGATAGTCATCCAGTAAATCTTCCGCATTTCAGAAGACAGCATCTCATGGTTAAAATTGAGAAAAATAAGAAATGGAGATGTAAATTGTGTCATAAAACCAGTTCAAATTTGTGCAAGAGATGCAACATCGCACTTCATTCTCATTGTTTTGAGTCCTATCACTTAAAACAAAAAATACAGTGAATACAATATATAGCATTATAATAATTAAGTTTTTTTTTTTTTTTAAATAGCATAGAGCCCAGCGTTTGTTTAATCGAGCACCTCAAATCACGAAAACTAAAATTCGCAGATTTTTTTTGACCAAAAATTCGAGTTCAGTGGCCCAACCCTACTATGCGAAGATCCTTGGAACGATATGGGTCAAATTTTCGACAGAAAACAATCTTAAGGTGTTAAATAACATGGTTTTGGCCGTCTTGCTCTTGGTGTCTCATTTATAGCTTATGGATTTCCTTGACTCCAAATGCGTAATTATGTCAGTTGACGTAGCCATACAACCAAAAATAAGCCTCATTTAGATTTATGTCCTTCGCATACTCTTTTTGCTATAGCATCTCTCTACCGCATGCATTTAATACTTGTTTTGTGGAAAAGCCGTGCACGAACTATCTTGACATCTTCTCTAAGTCACTCTTATTTTGCTATTTTTTCTGCTTGGAATTTATAGTCTAATCATTGGTTGTGGGGGCCAGTACATTGGAGCCGCATTTTCGATGGCCTGAGGCAAGATAGCATAAAATCCACTTAACCAGAAATAAAGAAGATCAATGTTGGGTTATAAACATCAAAATCTAAACCGGATGCAAAGTATTATAATTTAACAACGGGCTTGCAATCAAATTGTCCTTATTAGAATGATTGATTTATACACCATGATTTAGCTTTCATTCAGTTCTGCTAGAGATTTCAGAAAATCATTGGTCTTCTCATCGAAATGAATCTTTTTAATCTATCATACATCACCATGATAAAATAGCTAAAGCCTTCACGGCTATAAGTTCCCGCTGCTTAAGCAACTCCGATTAACAGATTCGGGGTATCTTTTGACTTTCGCTACTTATAGTACATTGCCATCTGAGGCAATAAAACCAAAACTAGAGATGGTACAGAAAAATAAAGTCACCTTGGACTATCTCAAGGCTCTCATATATATAAGGTAATAGAGCCATTCTAAATTTTGTATTCGAAGCCATTGTAACAACCTCGATCGTGTCATTTTCCAGCAAAAGTTAGGAAAGGTCAAGCCATTCAACCAGACAATAAGTCAGTTTTTTTTACTACTTGTATGTGATGTGAAATTTCAAGATAACAAATCTTTACTTTGTTTTTTTTTTTTTCAGCCATATCCAAGCCTGCGTCAGATGAACATTCTACAGCTAACAAGGAATCACTACAAAATGATCAAAACGATGAATATGACTATGAAGATGCTAATATGGCAGCTGATCAAGATAGGTCTACGTCTTCAAGTCCTAAATCGACAGTGCTGCCATATTTTGATGTAAAAGTTGTCCGAAGGACTGTGAAACCTGGCGGCAATATTACTCTTGAGTGTCCAGTAAAGAATTTGGCAGGTAAAAAACATAAAAATAAGTGTAAAGAGTTGGCTTACATTCGATCAGATATTGTTTAATATTTTCACATAGCACATTAGATAAAACGTTGAAGGTATAAAATGAGATAATTCTTGCAAGACAAGATATTTCCTTTGTGTCTTCTCGTGGCCCGGCTTCAACTGATTAGAACCGTCTTGGTTCTAGACAATGTTTCCTCTGTTTGACTTATACTAATTTCTATTGGGTGTTAAATACATCCAGTCACCTTTTTTCCAGTTCTAATGTCCAGCACCCATCCTGAGATTTTATGAGCTTTTTGGTTATTGCAAGGTCTTCAGTCTTTCAAAATACTGTAGCATGATCATAAAGTGGCCATGAATTTGAGAAACTCCGTTTCATAACCTAAACACTGATACCATGTATGGACTAGTAGAGAACGGCACAACTTTTTCGACTTGAATAAATCAATTGTTCCATTTCGTTCCAATTTCGCCCAGAAAAATATGTAACAAATGGGCTGAAAATATTCCTCTGTTTCGGCGATTACTTCTTCATCGGTCTTAAATCTCTTTCCGACGAGCATTCCTTTAAGGTCTACGAACAGGAAATAGTCGCTGGGGGGCCGAAACTGGAAAATACGGTGGGTGGGGAAGCAATTCGTAGCCGAATTCATTCAATTTTGCCATCGTTTTCATCGACTTGTGACACGGTGCATTGTCTTGATGAAACAGCATTTTTTTTCTGCGATTTCGTCCTTCAAACGCTCCAACAACGCAATGTAATAGTCGCTGTTGATAGTCTGCCCCTTTTGGAGATAGTCGATGAAAATTATTCCATGTGTATTTTGGTCGTTTTGGACAAGGTTCGTCGCCTGCTCGCCACTCAGCTGACTGCCGACTTGATTCTGGTGTGAAGTGATGGAGCCAAATTTCATCCATTGTCACATACCGACGCAAAAATTTGGCTTTATTGCGGTTGAACAGCTTTAAACACTCCTCTGAATCATCAACACGTTGTTGGTTTTGGTCGACTGTGATCAACCGCGGCACCCACTTTGAACAGAGCTTTCGCATGTCCAAATATTCGTGAATGATATATCCAACACGCTCTTTTAATATCTTCAGAGCCTCAGCTATCTCGATCAACTTCACTTTACGGTCATTCGTAATCGTTTTGTGGACTTTTTTGATGTTTTCATCTGAAACAGCCTCTTTTGGACGTCCACTGCTTGCATCATCTTTGGTGCTTGTATGACCACTTTTAAATTTTTCAATCCACTTGCGAATGGTTTGTTCGGCTGATGCAGAGTCCGGGTAACACTTATCAAGCAATTTCTTTGCATCGGCTGCATTTTTTCCCATCAAAAAGCAATGATAAATCAACACACGAAATTGCTTTGAATCCATTTTTTTCACAATAAAGTTGCTTCACTCACAACGCTATATCTCGAAAACTAATCGTCCGACAGCTGTCAAATTCATACACGTATCTTTTGAAGGTTGGTACTAACTGAAAATAGTTTTGGACTTAATTCAAGTGGTTCCCTCTCTTAGAAACGGCACGTTTCCTATGTATTAAACATTGATCGATATTATCCTCCTTTGAATTTAGCTCGCCGGTATCATCTCGAAGGTATGACCAGCTGACACCTCCAAAAGGAAAACCACAACAAACAGTCAATCCAACGCTATTGGAACACCTGCGGTGTCCTGGTAATTTTGGTAAACTAATAAACCCTTTTCACCACGTCACTGAGGATAATTACTTACACACTTAGATGGCATTACAGTTCAGGGTGAACCTGGGTCTCAACTAGCAAACCTCTCCAACCTCTCCTCTGTATGGCGCTGTATGGCCAGCCTAATACGGCAATTTTGTATATTAATGTATCCATTAATTTCGTCACGGTCTTCGCGTACACTCTCAGCTACAGCTGCTATAGTCTTCACTACGTACTGGATGTGGTCTAACCGGTCTCAAATTTGAGAATGGTATTGGCAATAGTATTTTCAGTAGGTTGGTTATGCGCACTGTAAGTTCCTCGAATCACACGAAAAACATTTCTCACAGAACGCTGATTTTCGTGATACAGCTGGAGACGCTGTTGTGGTGTGAGTCTTTGCATGATGACTTGCCGAAAGATACTGAACAAAACTGACAAAGCATTTTAATACTAGTCACGCGTGATCTGTCAGAAAAAGCCTATTGGAAATCAAACCTCACAATGAATCACCCTATATTTTAAGATTATCGACCCAGAAGTTGTGACTCTGTTGATACATTTAACGTTTGAAGGTAACGAGTTCCATAGCCTGACTGTGTGAATGAAGAACAACCGGTAGCTGTCAAGATATTCGAAGGAAGACACATTTATGTTCATCGTTCTACGGAAACGAGAAAACACTAGTTTTTCATACAAGTACGACGGAATTTACAAAGATTTTATAAAGGAAAATACAGTTTCTGGCATATATGTCCTGCGTTAAAGTTCGTCCTTTGTACACGTACCGGTCCATATCATTACAAGCTTCCTGTAGCTTGTGCATTTAATGTGAAACAGGGTTAGGATAGACAGCCTCGGAATATATTACCAAGGGCACACTAAGAGTGCGAGCAAGCTTTTGTTGAGTTTCAAAGGGAATGAAGCTGGCGGTTTGCCAAATCTTTCTTAAGGACCCGTAAATATGCCCAACCATGAGGTTGATATGGCTATAGCAAGATAGCTTGCGGTTTATAACGAAACCAAGGCAGGTCACCACTTTTAGTTTACAGTTCGCAAGCCATATATCAGGGACACAGTCGAATTCGAAGAACCTGTTTGATATGGGCAATGCCAAGCATTTGTTTGGATTAAGAAGTAGGGCATTTCTTATGGACCAATCATTGATTGCAGATAAGTTACTATTTAAAAGTGAAACGAGTTGACGACGGATTTGAGCATCGTCAGCATAAAAATAAAAGAAACAATGTTTGCATACCAAGGGTAGGTCGTTCATAAAGATGAAAAATAAAATTGGGCCCAAAATAGAACCCTTTGGTACTCCCTGTTTGAGTGGCTTAGATGCAGATAGTCTCTTGCCATCTACAACATCTACAGCCTGTTAGAAAGATAGTCACGCAAGAGTCCAATAGCCCTATAGCTAAAACCAAATAGATGCTTTAGCTTCCAGCAAAGAATGTTGTGATTAACCCTATCGAATGCTTTCGAAAAATCAAGAAAACAAAACAAAGTTACAAAACTCTTATCGAAATCCCTCCTCTAGTATGTTAACCATTGCAAAGGAACAGTAATAACCTTTCTGAAACCCGGATTGAAGAGGTTAAAGCAAATTTCTAACAGCTATGTGGTCTCTAATCCGTCGAACAAGCACCTTCTCAAAGACTTTTGACAAGCACGGCAAAATCGGGAGGAGTAGAACCATTGGCTTTTTTGCATTTGAAGCAACTCTTGCGTGCTTACAGGCATCAGGAAAAGTTGACATGGTAATGTCGATAACGTGCATAAGATGACTAACAATTACAGGTAGAATAAACCGAATAAAACGAAGCGATATACCGTCTTCGCCGACAGAACTGAATTTGATTGAAGTAAGTGCCGAGAGTCCTTCGTTCTCAGTCACAATTTCAAAATCAGCTTGTGTTGACAGACAGGTTTCGGGTCTACGATCATAATCAAAGCTATTGGCTTCCAAAAAGAAATTGTTCAACTCATCTGGGTCTAAGGTGCACTCGTTTTTATTTTTGCTGCTTACATCGATCTGAAGGAGGTTTCTCCATTTGGGAGGCAAGCTTAAATCTAATTTATTCAGATAAAAGTTACGTTTGGATAGGCATTCCAATTTGATGAGGTTCGACTACACTTCCATTCGGTGTAATGTTTATCTCTATTTTTTATTGCACGAAGGGCATCAGATGTAAACTAGGGACACGCTTTATTTCGAATGACAACTATGTTCACAGGAACGAATTGATTAAAGAGAAGCCTCTTATAAGGCTTTGTAGAGATTCAAGTTTATCGTTTGGATTAGACGTCATCCAATCCCAAGGGACAGATGATGCCGCAACTTAGTTGAGATCTTCCTCTACTTCGTTGTCTGTGTAGATTCGAAGACCCTGCATGCCAGAGATTTGTGTCCATTTCCTCTACATGTCCAAGTCATCTTAGACGTCATCCAGCAGTTTGCCCAAGGGACAGATGATGCTGCAACTTAGGTGAGATCTTCCTCTACTTCGTTGTCTGTGTAGATTCGAAGACCCTGAGGGCCAGAGATTGGTGTTCATTTCCTCTACATATCCTAGTCATCCCGTAAACGCAAACGGGACCGAATATTTTTCAAAGGATTTCTCTCTTGAAATGTCTGAGGATATATTCATCCGATTTCGATAGAATCCATGCTTCAGCACCAAAAAGTAGGACTGGTATAATCAAGGCCTCACTACTTTATTGCCTTCTTCATTGAGTCTTCATTTTATTTCTGCTGAGGTGTTATTAGCAGAGTTCATAGCAGAGTCGTGATAAACAAAGTCCCTGAAGATCTGTCCAATTCGTCGACGTTTTGTATCCCTTCTTTTTAACAGCTCTCATTTCCTGCAAAACCCATTTTGGCAGCTTTCATTTTAATACTAGCGAGCGCATTTTAATAAATATCCCACTAGCCAATGACTGTAGTGGTTGAAAATCTAGAGCAGGGGGTAGCTAAGAGAATCAGCACAGGATTTTAAAATAACCGGGTAAAAACCCAAGAAATCTGGATTTTTACTGTCCCTCAAATCCTATAATGCCAACAATAATTTGGATCTAATAAGTACCAGAGAACTTGAGGCAGTAAAAGCTTGCATTGAATTGAAGTAATCCTCATTAAAAGAAGTAAGGCTGGAGGAATCATAAATACTTTGAAAAAACGACGCGAACATGTTCAAAATATCTTTGGGATTACTGGTTGATTTGTCTAGAAAATTCATAGTTGACGGGAAACCGATATTAGCCCGTTTGGAATTTATGTATGCCCAAAAGCACCTTGGGTTGGATTTCAGATTCGTTTCTAAGTGTTGAATGTATTTGTTTGAGAGGAACCTAGAAAGAAAAATAAATACCCACACCCACCCTTTCATATTAATTGCGGTCTAGACTTTCCTACTTGCGTGCAGCACCAACTTCTGGCGTTTCAATCTCTCACTTGCACGGCGTGAATAAGTCGATTAGAATTTTGATAATTTTGATAGGTAATCTGGGAATGCAAATATGACGTCTATCGAAAGATGGTATGCGTGAGTAAGGGAATCTCTAGTGGAAAAATTAGTTTATTATGTTTGTATTGAGGTTGCCACTCTTTGCTTATATACATATCTATTTACGCACTTCTTTTTTTTTTATTGTATGTACATTTGATTTTTCTTTTAGAAGCAAATGTCATCCTGTGGTTCAAAGAAGAAAACACAATCACCAACAGTTTGAATGTACTTGACAATGCCTACCAAGTGACAAAGTCGAATTTCAGCCTCATCATTCAGAATGCTACGGAATCCTTTGCAGGCAACTACTATTGTGAAGTTACACCTCAAAACATTCGCATGCAAACCATTTTGAAAGTGACTAACGAAACTATACCAGTGACACCAACCCAACCCGATTTACAACAGATCAAAGAGGCAGCTACAGCAACTGAGTCCAGTACAGGCTCAACAGCAACCATTAACTTGGCTCAGTCTTCCCTACTATCCCTAGCTCTTGTCTCAACTTTAATGTCTTACTCTCAATCACACAGAAGACACTTCCAAACGTTGCTTAGTTATTAAATTCTCAAAATTTGCTTCTAAAAGCATTTAAAATTAATTTTTTTTTTTTTTTTTTTTAAGTTAACGCAAATACGAGTATTGTACATGTAACATAGTTTAATTGGTGTGCAGGTCAGAGATTGGGTTCCAACCAACACAACCCAAATTCATAATCAATTAAAACAAACAATTGCCCATTAATTGATTAATTAATTGTTGATTCTTGGAATTAAACTGGCCACATGATTAAAATTTTTGTCAAAATTTAACAAAATTTTTTATACAAGAAAAACTTTAATTTTTTAATTTAAATTAATTCGAATTTTGAACGGTGATATATCAGCCCACTGATTTTTTTTTTTAAGACAACACACTTTGTTATAAAAAAAATAACCAAAACTAAATTCATTTAAGTCCAAAGATCGCTATATAAATTTCTAGATGTATGTATAATTATTTTTTGTTTAATTATTTTCTTGTAGATTGAGCATTTGGAATGAGACATTCTACTCTTATTGTTGCCTGCGAATGTGAGGCTTGAAAAAAAAACGAAAACAAAAAAAAAAAATATTTAAGTACAAATTGGTTTACTTATAGGAAATAGTTGTGTATGAATTAATTCGGATTAAGCTGAAGATAATCAAACAGAAGTGAAAGGAAAACATTATTTCGAATGGAGTTTTATGTTATACGCTTTCTAGTCAATAAGGATAATTTTATAATTTTCGTTTTTATTATAAATATTATTAGTAAAATAAAACAAGCAAATTGGTGAATTTTTTTTAAGATATTAGCATTAAATATTGTATTTGCAAATGTTCGAATTGGATAAATATTTGTAAGTTTAAAAATTGAAGATATAATTTGCAGAAATCTATTGGATTGTTCAATAAGTTCTGTACCTCCCCTTCTAGATTATTACCATAAGAATACATAACTTAATCTCTATCTTATTGCAATTATAACAAATTATTTAATTCAGTTCAATTTAAATTCAATCATAGGTACATTTTACCTTAACAGTGTGTGCGGAATGGAGTCTTTTAGGTGGCTTTCTGGTTCTAACTGGAATAAAGCTCCCCAATTTCGTCTTGGTCTGAACTGGTTAATTCGGCTGTTTTATTTGTTCATTCATCGTCCCTGGACTCTTTTCCTCCTTCTTCTTGCAGTCCTTAGAGCTGAATAAAATCGACTTCACTATAATTCATGTTTGCCATATATCTACACCTTTACTGATTAGTATATCGTCAGCAAGATTTATTTCCTACTTGGCCTCCGTAGAGGGCATAGCCAATTTTCTTAAGTACAATTCTAGGTATCCACGCTGCCTTTCCGCGATTGTAATTCCGGACGTAAATAGCCTCATTCGACCAGAAATCATTAGTTTGACCGTGTTTAATATTGAATTTCTTCTTCATGGCCGTTTTTGCAGTTAGAACTTCATAAGTCGACGAGTAAAGCAAGATTGTTTTTATTTTCCGGCCTATCATCATTTCAGCTGGTGTCAAACCACCCGGTAGCTGGGCATTTGGTGTTGTACGGTAAGAGAAAAGTAATGTTGGCAGCACATTATGTTGACCTCTTGCTCCTGCTTCTAATTTCTTCATGCTCCTTTTGAAGATATCCACGAATTTTTCAGATGGACCGATGGATTGGAGGTGGAATGGTGTCCGAATGTGCTGAATACTACTTTCGACGCAAAATTCGGCGAATTCACAAGACGCAAACTGGGTACCATTGTCTGATACAACTAGGTCCAGAAACCCAAATCTGGCAAAAACTTCTGCTAGTACTTCGATAGTTGCTCTAGCTGTAGTTGAGCTCATAGGATAAATTTCTGGCCATTTCGAATAAGTGTCGACTATGATCAGGTACATCTTGCCTTTAGGTGGTCCCGCGAAATCGAGATGAATACATTACCACGATTTAATTGGTTCTTTACATAATGAAAACGGAATTTTGACTGGTTTTGGAGCAGCTATTGCATAGGCCATATATTTTCGGACTGTTCTGTCGATGTCATCGTCAATATTGAGCCAGTAGATGTTGCTACGCGCCAAGGACTTCATTCGGATCTGGTTTTTGCAATCTTCCGAGTGGGATATATCACGATTTATCAATCGCGATAGCACGTCGGTGGAACTTCTTCACACAAAACACCAATGTAAGTGCTTCTTATTCCGATTGACTATAATTTTCTTCTGACCCTAACAAAGCTCACGAGACATGTGCAACAGGTCTAATTGACCCATCAGGTAACATATGCATGAGCACCTCCCAATGCCGTTCTTTGACGCGTCTCCTGCTACAATTACTTTTTTGGTTGAGTCGAAGGAGTTGCGACTGGAATGCCTATTTCACTTTGTTGAAAGCTGCCTGGCAATCTTTAGGCCTAACAAATTGCACGTCTTTCATTAACAATTTGTCCAAAGGGGCCCGTATTGCAAATTGTGAATAAAAATTTAACGTACTCATAAAAGCTTATGAGCTTCTGCGGCCTCTTTGGGCTCTGGAATACTGGTGATCGCGACTGTTTTAAGATCTTTTAGAATCTGGCCTGAGGCCTTGTTCATCGATAATAAACTCCAAGTTATACCGTTGTTTAAGGAATAACCCTCGTTGGTTGTTATTTGTTAAAAGTGATTGAGATTTCTCACTTACTTTAATCAGAACGGTCAATCAATGGTTGAAAAAAATTTAGCTTTAGCGAGTGAAACGAAGAAGAAGGAACTGATTGGCTTTCAGCGCGTTTTTTAAACTACTTGAAAAATCTCCACAGATTCTCACGCTTCCATTCACCTTCCGTACTGCTACGAATGGTGCGTAGAAGTCTACTGCTATTATGGCCTTAAGCTGTTCGAGACGATCAATTTCGTCGTTGCTTATTGACATTGTTGCGTATGTTATTGGGCGCTTTGCCTTGAAACATGGGGTGACTCCGGGCTTGAGATGCAGAATTTCTTCTGCTTTTGTACATAGTCCCATTGATCTATAAAAGAGATCGGATAACTTCAATTTTATTTTGGAAATCTTCTGTGAGATACTTGAAGATGAAGCTAGTTCCGATACTGTTGTCCTCACTACTGAGCAGATCGCATTGATTGGTAAATCAAAAAAATGTAGGGAGTCCATCCAATCTAGTCCCAAAACATTAAGTTCATTCAGTATAGATTGAGAATCCCTTAATGACATTTGGCATTTGAATTCTCCGCACAGTGGAACGGACTGTCCGCTGGCGCTCCTTGCCGACTGCTGTGTCGTTGTTAGAGTTGGTTCATCTAATTGCATCCAAACTTCCTGGGACAGGATGGTTATGTCCGACGCTGTGTCGATTTGCAATCGATATGTCTTTAAACTTTCACAAAACCCTTCCTTATGGCCACTTCGTCCGCATTCAGTACATTTATGGTTTTTGTACCAGCATCTTTCGGAGTAATGTAATCCACCACGAATCGATTATAAGTGGTCTCATCTTCTAACTTTCTTAATAGGATTCTCACTTTGTATGAATCGTCCAATTCCTTACCTTCCTCTTTGAAAACATCTTCGTATCAAGAATACCATTCACAGAAAGTCAATCCAATGCTTGGATCGTGGACAAAATTTTGCATTGAAAATTGCCAAAGTTTTCATGACTTTTTCAGAAGATGATTTGATCGTCGTAGATGCCGGTGGAAGACTTGTATTAAGAGTATTCTCAATTAAGGATTTGACAGTTTATTGTTGCTGTTGGAAAATATCCTGTTGGCTTTTCAGAAATGCTGCGAATTGCGTTGCGTCCATTTTATAGGCTCACATAAAAATCCTCGTCGCCACAAATTGTCGTGTTTTACGTACTCGTAATACAAATATTAATACTTATAGAGCAATGGAGTGTGTTCATAATGTGTACAACATAAGCCACCAATTTTTCGTCTCCTGTAACCAACAGTTACAGTCGAGTTCCATCTCAACAAAGATTCACAGACCATTAGGCGATGCATAATCTTTCTTTCACTGAGTTCGTGCGGAACCCAAACATCCACCTTTTACGACATTCTAAACCTTTTCAGTCTCTGCGAATGGGCGATATTAAACCGCTGAGCGATCTCCCGTTTCGTCAAATGCCTGTCAACGGCGACTGAATCCGAGATTAGATTGCCTTCTGTCGTGGGTGGACGTCCATAGCGAACAGAATCAGTAAGGTTTGCATTTCCTGAATGAACAATAAGTGTCTGCGCTTATAGTCGAATCTCCATACATGCTGCAAATCTCCCGTTGCGCCTCTGCTGCTTTGACACATTTTTTAAAGAAAAAAAAAGCAAAATATGCCAGAAATGCACTTTCTTGAGCACTTAAAACATGTCCGATCAAAACAAAGGATAAGGATAAAGGATAGTTCTCTCTATTGGAATCAACAACAAAAATTTCATAGCAATATACACAGAGACTTTCTGAAATGATAAACACCACTTCCAAGAAAAACACCGCAGGGCTTATTGAACAACCCAATACATATGTCCACTCTTAAATTTTATAAAAAAAAAACTTTAAATTGAATGTATGTATGTATACGCTGCGGCTTGTTAATTATAATTAGGAGAATGCAGTATCATAATGTTGTATTTTCCGGAGATCCTTTTCAGCCGCTCTGTTTCCTAGTGGCTACGGTGGCCTGTTGTTAATAGATGAGGTAGTTCTCTTCATAAGACACCTTAACATTTTTTGTTAAAAAAAAAAGGTACAAAGTTTGAGGTGGGAAGAAGTTGCCTACATGCATGATACTCCATGAAACAGTGTCTTTGCGTATTGCTGCATAAATGTACATCAAATTTTGTGCACTTGGAGTTTCGAAATCCATTTTTACAATGTGGACATCGACCCCTGATAATCCATTGTATCCAACGATTAAGTTGATCAATTCTTGTTTCATCCATTAGTGCTTCTACGTATCTCTGTTTTTTGGATATGTGAGGTTTCGATGTGCCTGTGTTCTGGGCAAGGTTTGAGTATTTGAAGTACTTCGTTGGATATCTGATATGGACTCAAAAGATATTTGGGATAAATAGGAAGGACGACTTCTTCTGGCTTTCATTGTTGAATTAATTGGGTTTAGAACTGAATCAGTGGCATATGCGACTTAAGATCTCTTCTACAATATATAGCAGCACACCATTCGTAACTGCAGTGTCAAAATTCCAGTATATGATACGTGTATAATACTTACTAGAATTGGTGCAGTGCTTTTTTGATTTCGAATTTGCTGAATTTTCTGAAAGACTTCGGCATTGTTGTTTGTTATAGGAGGAGTGGGACAGATCTTGACGCTCTTCGGGGGCTGTTTGGTTAAATTTTTGCTTAAACTTTTCAAGCAAGGGACAAATCTTAAAAAGTTTTTCGTAATCGGGATGACTTCTAAGTAGCTGTCGCTGGTTAGCCTCTCCTGCGCAAAGCAAACAAGATAAATTCTCTATAGGCATCATCGAACGCCTTTTCGAAGTCGATGAATAGCAAGTGAAGTAATGATCGATATTTAACTCACTGTTCGATGGCGATCCACAAGCTGTTGATGTGGTCCACACAGAAAGAACCAGTGCAGAATCCTGCTTTTTCGGCATAGAGTGT
The DNA here is from genome assembly GCA_907269105.1 of Volucella inanis. NCBI lineage: Eukaryota > Metazoa > Arthropoda > Insecta > Diptera > Syrphidae > Volucella > Volucella inanis. The sequence goes on along the minus strand of OU026157.1, from coordinate 127,019,517 downwards.
ATCTTCGAGGTGGTGTTTTATTCGCTTCAGGACGATTTTTGATATTACCTTGGATACTACTACTGGCTTCAGGAAATATCTCTGTTTCTCAATGAGTGGGTGCAGGAGCTCACTCGATGTTCTTGGCGCTCTTTGTAAGAGCTCTGCGGGAATACCGTCAAGTCCAACCCGTTTGATTGCGGTCAAGTTTTCATTAAGGGATACAGTGCGTAATTGGGAATTTGTTACTACGTACGAAAACACGGCTTAACACCGCAGAAAGGTCCTCCTTCAACCTTTTTAGCTGGTTCTCATCCGAAACTAGCAGAGATACGTCTGTGTCTTTTACCAGGTATTGTTTAGAGCTTTGGACATATATACTAACGGCCTCTTCTGTTACGATACGATGATACGATGAACTTCTCTCATCTTCATGCGATACGCAGACTCTAGCTCGTTTCTCCCTGCTGCGGGAGTAGATGCCCAAGTTCCTTCAGAAAGCCAAGCTCTGTTTCTTCCTTGCGACTGACTGTACTCAAACATGGTCCCGCCTATTACAAGGCGGTTGGCGTTGCGAAAATCGACAAAACGCTCGATAATGTCGTTGCGGTCCATCATTGTCATTGTCGAGCTCGGCATTACCTTTATGATGTCTCCGCGTGGTGTACTAGCACTCAGACGGTTATAAAGGGCCTCCTTCTCCTAGACAGTAGAGAGCTTCGTTGAAGCGTAACACTGTATGATGGTGTCGCGACGTAGTCAAGTTCGGAACTTGCCTTTCAGGATCCTGTCATTTAAAGGCTCCCAGGAAATTACACTTTTGAGATCTGTTTTGAAAAGCACCAATCCAACGTCAACTCTACGCTTTTCCGGAGTAAAGTAGTACAGTGTTACGAGCTGGAGACTTAAACTTCCCCGAGCACAACCATCTATTTTGTATTTGGTTTGTTGTCACTGGTCTTGAATACTTGATGCTGGCGGCGTAAGACCCCTTAAGAGGTTAAGGCAGACCATCCGATGTCGTCCGACGTCAAACTTCCTCACAGTATTAGTTTGCCTTTGCGGTATATCTGCAACCGTACCTTGACTACAATAATGTTAGCCCGTCGTAATACTGGAAGAGTGCCTTGAGTCGATCGCAATGTTATCAATCTGTCAGCGCTTGGAGGACATGGAAGCTACTCCTTCGTAAAGACCGATACATGATCGGGTCGAAAGAGATACTACTTTTCTCTAAAACTTTTACAGTCTATTAGAGAGTATAGGCGCTGGGCTATTTCTACTTCGTGAACAAGCTCTTTAAAAGCTGGAGTGATTATATATATAATGTATAGGTCAACTGTTCACCATTTCATTTAGCCGAAATCATTCTTTTCGTTTGACAGAAATCAGAGTTTGAAAAAAAAGGATTCCAAGTTTTTAAGACCCCATCGTTTAAGGATACACTTAAGCAGTGCTGTTCGTTCTATTACACAATATATACTCGGCCTTTAGCTTATAGGATTGACGGACTTACCTTTTTAAGGAATGTAAATCACCTAAAAAGTATCAAAATATATAAAAGAAGGCTGTAGTTCTTCATAATGCCCTTCAAAAAAAAAAAACGGTACGCCGGATTCTTCTGGCTTTCACCTAAAACTTTGACGGAAAGTGTTTGCAACCTGCCTGACCGAAAAATTAGGAAAGATGTTTTTGAGTTGGCATAGTACTTATACCTCTTCTTTTTTTAAAATTCATTATGCGCCAAATAGAAGCATTAGATCAATAGAGTTAATCACTAAATTAACTAAACTCTTACCAGCACGATGATATACTTACTACAACAAAATATTTGTGCTTTGCAAACAAAACAAAACAATTCATCATAAATACAATGCTTACGAATAGATATAAATTCATTAGTAACAAAACAAATCGTGTTAGCTTTTTTTAATTAGCTTAAAGCAATTGAATGTACTTATAAGCCAATAAAAAAAATAAAAAAAAAATAAAACGCAATTACCTTATAGAGAAAAATAACCACACAACTTTTGAATAAAAAGAAAAGTGCTTCTTAGATTGACTTGTAGGTTAACTAGTTTTAAGCCATTATATCTATGATAATATACACTTCTATTGTGAAAATTTATATATACAAAACTTATACATGTATACACAAATTTAATCTCTCTATGTATTTGAGTGTTTATAATCCAAAAACAAATGACCAAAAACTTCCACTTCCACTAGGAAAATATTTATTTATTTGTTAAGTTCTTCTTTTATTTGTTATAAGTTAAATTTCGAGTGCTATTTTGTTGTGAAATAAAACAAAAAGAAAACGAAAATCCCATAGTTTTTCATGGAAGTGAATTCCTAAATCATATCACACATTTATCTGTGAATTTTAGATTTTATTGTAACTAAAACAAATACGAAACACTGTAAGACACAACATCAATTATCATCTGAATAAATAAATAATATATATATCTTCATATATGTATCTTAATATTTATGATATTAATGTGTAAAGAGCTCTTATTGGAATAAATAAATAAATAAAATTATACGCAATTCATAGGCAAATAAAGCAGCGTTATTCGTAAATCGCATTCACCCCACTAAAGGTATATTTATTCACACACATTTATAGTTAAAATATTCAAGTAAAAGTATCAAATGTTTAATAACATTTCACATAAACATTTTGTTCAGAAATATTTGAATTAACACTTTTTTTAAAAAAAAAAAAAAAGCCTAGAACATACTGTATTATGTATAAACTTTGTTTTTTTTTTTCATAATAGTAAAACAATTTTTAAGAAAAATACTGTACTTAGAATGGTTAAGTTGTTTAAAAAATAAAAATTAAATCAGTTATATAAAATTTAACTTTTGATGATGTATGTTTTGCAAGCTTGTGAGCTTTGCCAAATTTGTGCATCTTAGAACAAGGTCACTCTATTTTAGATGACCTCCTTAGAGATACGAATAGTTTGCTGGTGTTTTCGCATTTGAGTGGTCCAATTATTTATTTTTTTTTTTTTTTTGCCAATTCTTTGAACTTTGGCAGGAACTTGAGCCCCAATATCAGCTAATTTGCTATACTAAAGTTTCTTTACTATCAGTTTCTCTATCAGGAGATTTCCGCGGATACGCGTACTTCAAATAAGATCTTGTTTCGCTACAACCGCCGTCATTCTTAAAACTCATTCTTAAAACGCTGTCAGTTTTCCTTTATGTTATTCGTACAACGTGCAACATTGCGATGTGGGGTGAAAAGTAACCTCCTTGGAAATGAAAAAACTTTTTTTAAAAGTTTTTTTTATTTTATTCAATAATATACGCTCTCCGGGGCGTCGATGATTTCCTTGCGTGAGCTGAATTTTTTATTGACGAGCCATCTTTTGAGGATTCAATGCACAGTAATACTCGCTGTTGATGGTTTTTCCTATTTCGAGGTAGTCCGCGAAGAGCATGCCATGACAATCCCAGAAATCCGACACATCGAGCCTCCCTCGGCCGCATCGGAGCACTCGTGCTGCCTTCAGTCCATTGCCGGGCACTCATTTTGTTCTCTGGTGTGTAATAGTGGATCCAATTCTCATCAACAGTTACCAATCAACGCCAAAAGTCCCCCCATTCCGCATTAGCAAGTCCAAACACTTTTACGAAGTGCTCTCGCGTTCGTGTTTTTGGTCAGGACTGAGTATGCGCGGCACCCAGCGGCAGGATAACTTTTTCATATGCAGAATATTGCCCAAAATATGGCGTGTGCGCTCAGTACTAATCTTTGTGGTATCTGCTAGCTCGCGGAGTTTCGGTGTAATCTGACGGAGCATTAGCCCCATAATATTTATCCAACTTTTTCTTTATGAGAGAACGAAAGTCATTTTTGTCCATACTAAACATGATGCCAAACACGTCAACAACAATCAGCTGTCAAAACAAAACTAAAGACAATATCGCATATTGAACGGACTTCAAGGCACCATAACGCAGCAGCGCATTCTGGCGGTCAAGGAGATTACTATTCACCCCACCTAGTGTATCAAAGCTGGACAAACAAACCCTTAAGTTTAAGCCTTAAGCGGGTGGCCGTGGTGTAGTGGTATATGCGTAGACTCCTCAAGCAGAGGGTAACGGGTTCGAATCCCGTGCGAGGAAATTCTCTGGAAAAGTATTTTCATAGAATCCAACACTGATGTTGGAGTGGTTGCTGGCTGGGCTAAATGTAACGAACTAACAACTAGCACGTACTTAAGACCCACTGGTTGAGGATGTACTAGATCGTTCCGTCCAGTTTGACAACCACCTCTGGGAGAAATATCGAAACCTAATTCACCTGAATTTCAAACTACTACACCCACCCGCCCGCGCCCTGGAGAAAAGCCAGTAAAAGGGAATTCATATCCCCTTGGTGCGCGCGCGGGATTATATAAAAAAAAAAAGCTGAATTTTTCTGTCACAAAGTTCACAAGAGTTTTCGTGCCATTTCAGCCAACCCACAAAGACTATAGTTAGGTGTACCGGTATAAAGTGAGCGTCAAGATACATAAAAATGTCTAGAATGTCTATTGCGAACGGGCCTTAATTTCTATGACACCTGTCAAACATATTTAGAATATGGTACATCAAGTCATTGAACAAACAACTTCATATTTTTTCATCGTGTTAAAAATTTCGAATTTTGTGCCAGAAATTTTTTGTTTTCATTTGAAGAAAAGTGCTGCAGAGTCATATCGAATGCTTGTCGAGGCATATGGTAATCATGCTATCAGAAGCAGCATGCAAAAGATGGTCTCAACTGTTCAGAGAATAAAGATTTTGATGTGAGAAATGAAGAACATGGAGGACCACCAAAAAAGTTTGAAGACGCCGAATTGCAAAAACAACATTCGATGAAGAGGACACTTTGAGTCAGAAAAAAATGGTAGAAATGTTAAATGTTGCACAACAAACAATTTCTGACCGTTTAAAAGCTTTGGAAAAAATCCAAAAATCCAAAAGTCATGAAATGAATGAAAGACAGATGGAAAACCAAAAAACCACTTGTGAAATTTTGTTTCAAAGACACGATAAAAAATCAGTTTTGCATCGAATTGTTACTGGCAATGAAAAATGGATTTATTTTCAGAATCCTAAACAGAAAAAATCATGAGTTAATCCGGGACAGCCATCAACTTCGACTGCAAAACCAGATCGATTCGGCAAGAAGACAATGCTGTGTGTCTGTTGGGACCAGAAAGGTGTGGTGAATCACGAGCTCCTAAAACCTGGTGAAACCGTTAATACAGATCGCTATCGACAATAAATGATCAATTTGAAACATGCATTGATCGAAAAACGACCAGAATGGGCCAGAAGACACGGCAAGGTAATTTTGCACCATGACATTGCAATGCTGAGCAGCACTTCGAATCCTACTAGGAAGTCGAAAATGAGGTGACATTTTGGTTTGCTTCAAAAGACGAACAGTTTTTTTTGGCATAGAGTCCATAAATTTACTGAAAGATGGGAAAAATATGTAGCTAGCAATGGCCAATACTTTGAATAATATTTTTTACTTTTCCGTTAAAAATTAGTGTTTTATTTGCACACATTTAAGTAGTGACTTCCTAAGAACCTTTTTCTAAAATTACTAAGACTGGGACGATGATATAAAAATTTGATTATATCCTCTCGTGGGACCACATCACCACAGCCTCTGCAGAGGTCGTTGTAACTAAGGTGCTGCTTTATTGCAGGTACTCTCCAAAAAGGTATGTCCAAAAGCAGTCCAACAAGCGTAAATAGTCAGCTCTGCCTTTCAAGAGATTCATACTTGTTCTGAATTCGCAGAGTTCCGGTCGTTATTGTCTTGAAGTTTCATAGATTAGAAGGTTTTTTCATGTTTCATTGTTTTGATCGTTTACTCTACTTGCATTCCTAGACTGTAGAGTGGAAGTTTCGTAATTTGATCCATCAGTTCTTTATCAAATGTACTTTTCATTCCCTGCCACTCATTTATGGATATGTACCCACAACAGGTTAACCTTATGGTGAAAGTAAATGGTCTTAAGCTCTTCATGACAGCGCTTTACGAGTTTTAATCTCCACTGCAGAGATGACCTTAATGGCAGCCTGGTTGGCAATAAATATGGTAGTATACTCGCGAGATATTTCCTATATTGTCACTTTGCTTGGTATACTCCAACTTTAACTTCGAATTCTCCCGTTATTAACGGTGAATATTTAACTTTCATTTAAACGTACATCATTCTTATATGAGTACATTTTGTGCTCTTAGCGCCGTCCAAATAAGATCCCGAACGCTTTTTTCAAGTCGATGAAGACGATATGCAAATCCTTGGAAGCTTCTCGATGAGTTTCCTTAGTTTATACTACAGATAACTTCGAATCGCGTCATATGTCGACCCATGTGCCTCCCACAAATTTTTATAAACTGTCTAGAAATCACACTTATATTTTCAAATCATGTGTCGCCTTTGCCTTTACAGAGTGGAATCAGAAAGCTCTCCCTCCACTGGTAAGACATTCCATGGCCCCTCAGCATTTTATAGAATCAACTAGCGAACCATTTGTTGCCTTAGATTTTCGATTGTCGTCCACACTTCTGGGGTGTATTAACTAGTCCGACTGCATGACCCCGATTAATTCTTTTACAGCTTCGCTAACCTCGGCTTGATTAAGTGGTTGAGATGAAAAACCGTGGCACAACTATTATGATGAATGTTATGGACAACAGCTGTAACAAAGAATGCTGTGACGCATTAATTCGGATGTGGATTGGCCATAAATTGAAGATTTAGGGGACATCCATGTATTTCAAACTGCAATTTTGTTTTGAAAAATAGCTCATATTGCAACAACAAATTATTCATTGTTTACTAAAATATTAGAAGCTTGAGAGAAAACTTCTCGGCTCTTGTCCACATATTGATTTTTTTGCGTGTATTCCAGATATTGTTTTCGTGTCTGAAATCTGGATCTAAGGGATGATTCATCGTGAGGTTTGATTTTCAATAGGCTTTTTTTGACAGATCATTTTTGTTCAGTATCATTTGGCAAGTCATCATGGAAAGACTTATACCACAACAGCGTATCCAAATTGTTCAGCTGTATCACGAAAATCAGCGTTCTGTGGGAAATATTTTTCGTGCGATTTGATGAACTTACTTATACATTCGCCAACTTGCTTGACTTGGTGTATTAGACAACTTGGCGTATTTTACGTGAGTATCTCGGCTCACAAGAGTATAAAACTAAACTTGTGCAAGAATCGAAGCCAGGCGACTTGAACTTGCGTCTTATTTTCAGTGAATGGGCTCTGGAAAAACTCAATGAAAATCCGGTGTTTTATCGTGAAATTTTGTTCAGTGATGAAGCCCATTTCTGGCTCAATGGATACGTTAATAAACAAAATTGCCATATTTGCGCTGATGAGCAATCCGAAAAGTACCAGAAGCTACCATTACATCCATTGAAAACAGCGGCATGTTGTGGCTGTTAACGGACTATGTGCTTCCGGTAAGCTCTGGTTTCAACAAGACGGCGTTACGAGCCATACAGTGCGTGAAACTATGGACTTGTTGAGAAATCATTTTGGTGAGCACTTAATTTCACGTTTCACGTTTATCTACAGTAAATTGGCCACCTAGATCGTGCGATATCACACCTTTGGACTATTTTCTTTGGCGATATGGAAAGTCTCAGGTCTTTAAGAATAATCCAGCTACGATTGATGCTTTGGAAGCCAACATTACTCGTGTTATCCGCGAGATACCAGTCGCTATTCTCGAACGAGTCGCCAACATTTACATGATATCATTTTCAAAAAGTAAATGCCATGAATTGGCAGTTTGTTTGCACTTGTAACGACGTATCAGCTGCTTAAAACACTTTCACAGTTTTACTTAAGAGGCTCTTATCAAATTGTTCTATCAATTGTATTCCGAATTAAGAAGAGAGATCCCACTTTGCCGGAATCCTTTTTAGAGTTCACAATTTAGCGCCGCAAAAGGTAATCCAAAGAATGAGTGGAAAATAATAAATAGTTTGCTAAATATGAAAACACTCGTTAAGAAACCTATGGTTTTTTGTTCCGATAACATAGAAGTGACTGATAAATGCGAAATTGCTGACGCATTCAATAACTTTTTCGCTGATATCGGTTGCAGACTGCAACGTAATCAAATCTATCAGTCTTGCTCTATCTGTCCATCTATTTACTGTAGCACAGAATCATCACAAAATTATTCTTTTGTTTTTAAGAGAATAACTTCATACTATACTTCTATACTTCTAAAAACTATTGTTCATTGACATTACCAAAGCATTTGATATGGTTGACCACAATATTTTACTGCCTAAACTGGAAAAAGCAGGCGCCCGTGACTTTATGTTGAAATCGTTTAAGTCCTATCTTGAAAATACGTTACAGAGAGTTAGATTAGATGAGTTTAGGAGCAATTTTAAAGTCATTAATTAAGGGGTACCTCAAGCCTCAGTCTTGGGTCCACCTCTATTTTTAGTGTATGGTATATGAGCTCACTATTAAATCTAGATTCCAAAGGTTCATCTACTGCTTTTGCAGATGACATAGGTTTATCTTATGGCTTAAATAGTCTATTGGATCTAGTTTCTGATATGAATTGGGATCTAAATGTTTTAAGATACTGGTTTGCTGAACATAAGCTAGTTATAAGCCTCAAAACGATACAAATGCATTTTAATTTATCTTCCTCGTGTGTATCGGGAGCTAATGTATATTTCCATACGCCAGAGTGTCAACGATATACGTTGTCGATATGAAACTGCTCTTCTAATCATTTCCATCCCACCTTTTGTTGTAGACAAAACTGTAGTGAAAATTGTTAGGGCTATGTTAAACTTGGACTCCAAAATAAAATTTGAGTCATTTAGATACTTTGAGAAAATATTTTCGCTACACACTTACCATAGACATTTTTATTATTCTTTTTCTTTATTTAAAAATTGCACATAAAATCAGGAAAAATAAAAAAATAAATAAAACTAAGCCTTGCCATATAAATATAAGTGAATGCCTGGCGCGCCCCGACAGAGAAGAAAAACGATCTTACCAAATACTGCTTCTACGAGCTCCTCAACAAAAACTACGAGAAATGACTTAAATATGACGTCAAATTCGTCTTTGACGATTTTAATGCTAATTTAGGCAAACTTGAAAATTATTCCTCACTTCACCTTGATCGGGTGAACGCAAATGTTGACTGTCTTAATCCAGGTTGAGTTTTTCATCTACCTGACGGTGGGATGTTGTCCGTCTTCATCGTTTAACAGTCTGCAGAAATAATCTTCAGATTCTCATCACCGTTTATTGCTTACTAAGAGGTTTTCTTCTCCATCCTGGCAGATTTGTGTTCAAGCGTTATAGTTTTTTTGGTAAGATTTCCGAAATTCATTCTTATGGTAGCTGTCCTGACTTTATCTCTCTAAAGCCTCAATCGAGCGCTTCTTATTCTCTTTCTTTTTTCTATTGAGAAGTCTACGTTTTTTCCGTCTTTTCTGTTCAAAGAGCCTGCGATCCCCACTCGTTTTCTTTTCCAAGGCCGCTCTGTACAACCGCAGTTTTTCTACAGTTGCCTACCTCCATTCGTCAACGAACCAGGGCTTTTTTGCTGAACCGGACTAAGCAGAATTTGTGTACAACATCGGAAGATAAAGAGAAACGCTTACGTTTAGAATTTCAGTGAAGACGTATTTGTCATAATTGTGATCACATCTCGTATCTCCTTTCCCAGTGCTCACTTCTTAAATCGGATACAAGCGCAGAACAGATCACTGTCGGTAAAGTAGAACGATGACTTTACGAATTAAACCTTAGGAGTTTCTTCAGAATATGACGTCAAGATTATTCCCTGTAACTTGAATGAGGGTATTTAAGAAAGATATACTTCACGAGTCAAGTATAAGCGATTATCTCTGGCTACCAGTTTAGCTGATGCAGTAATCACGTTGATGAGCAGCACAAGCTCAACTATCTATGATATTGGTTTTAACCAATCCATCAACAAAATCGTACCTGTTCAAAGAAATTCAGTACTTTCAGAGATGCAAACGTAGACACAGATAATTTTCTTGCAGCGCACTGATTCAGACCGTAATTGTTTAATAAAAAAATGCAGTGACATGGCATAAGACTCTTTAGTATGCCACATTGAAATGCAGTTTTGAAACTTGTAGTAGGAACCATGCCATAAACGCACAGCATTGAGTAAAGCAGTGCCAAAAAACTGGCCCAAGGTAGAAAATATGAAACACTTGATGGAAGCGTCAACTCTGACATGAAGGCATAACACTGATGTTAAATGTAACGAACTAACAACTAGCACGTACTAAGACCCACTGGTTGAGGATGCACTGGCTCCAGTTTGACAACCACCTCTGGAAAAATATCGAAACCTAATACGCCTGAGTTTCGAACTACTACACCACCCTCCCGCACCCTGGCGTAAAGCCAGTAAAAGGGTATTTATATCCCCTTGGTGCGCGCGCGGAATTATAAAAATAAAGCAGAAGTCAATAAAAAGACCAAACTCTTCAAATCAAGTACGTACTTTCCGACAATAAAACAGCGCAGAAGCTGCATATTATTTGAGAGTCGCTTTCGAGGCTCAATTACCAAAATAACAGAAATCGCAATCGTAATCAGCGAACATATGTATAGGATGTTTCATCGTGAGGATGAGAAGGTAAAATAAAACACATAAATTTGAAAGTGAACTTAAAATTTTTATTATCGGTTAAAAGAACAATTCATGGCATCTACTTTTTGAAAATAATATAATGTGAATGTTGGCCACGATTACGTCTGAGGCGGTCCATTCCGAAGGTCCAATTTTGGGCGATTCGTTCGAGCATAGGGACTGGTATCTCGCGGATAACACAAGTGATGTGAAGACCTGAAACTTTACATATCCCAAGTGAAAATAGTCCAAAGGTGTGATATCGCACGATCTAGGCATCCAATTTACCGTAGCAAAACGTGAAATTAATTTATAATTTCTCAACAAGTCCATTGTTTCACGCGCTGTATGGCTCATAGCGCCGTCTTGTTGAAACCAGAGCTCACCGAGACAATGTGCTTGAATTTAAGGAAGCACATAGTCCGTTAACATGGCACGATAATGGTTACCATTGACGGTAACATTCTGATTTGCCTAATTTTTGAAGAAATATTGACCAATGATTCCACCAGCCCATAAACCACACCATACAGTTGTTTTTAATGGATGTAATGATAGCTCTTGGTACTCTTCGGGTTGCTCATCAGCCCAAATAAGCAATTTTGTTTATTAACGTATCAATTGAGCCAGAAATGGGCTTTATCTCTGAACAAAATTTCACGATAAAACACCGGATTTTCATTGAGTTTTTCCATTCACTGAAAATTTGTTGAATTTTGTACGCTTTTAGGCCGAGATCCTCACGTAAAACACGCCAAGCTGTCGAATACGCCAAGCCAAGCTGCTAAGAACGACGACGAATCGATTCATCACGATCTTCGCGTACACTCTCAGCTACAGCTGCTATAGTCCCTTCACTATAGAACGCTGATTTTCGTGATACAGCTGAACAATTTGGATACGCTGTTATGATGTGAGTCTTTCCATGATGACTTGCCAAACGATACTGAACAAAAATGACGAAGCAGTTTGATAGGAGTCACACGTGATCTGTCAAAAAAAGCCTATAGAAAATCAAACCTCATGAGGAATCACCCTATATATACGTACATTGTGTGTTCTTGTATACAAAGACTACCGCTTGCCAATCAATAAAAAAAGCTTTTCCTTAAAATATGCAACAAAAATAGTGAAAAAAAAGCTTTCCACACTGCCGCAAAGTATCCATTGAAAGCTAAAACAAGGTTAAGTCACTGAACAGGGACCATATTTGAGTCGATTTTTATTTCACTCACAATTTAAGAAAAGTGATGCCACTGTACAGTAATACATGCGATACATATGGCCCACACATTACACTTTTGTTGTTTCCTTGGCTACAGCATACATGAAAAAATATAAGCAAACACTGCCACAGAAAGATGACAAATGGATTATGACCTTAATCACCAAGGAAATTGTATCAGATATGCATAGGTGCTTGTACATATCTACCCATATAAACTCTCTTACTCTAAAGGAGATTGGTACGTTTGGGTAACTAAAGAGTTTTTCAAAGCCAGAGAATCACATACAGCCTTTCGCGAATGTCATACCTGTGTTTTGGATTGTCTATCATTTAATAGCGGTAAGGAATACGCTTCATCAACGTTTACAAATCATAAGATTTTTTTATTGAAATTCGCGGTTAGTTTCGACTACGTTACGTGCGTTAACTTTAACTTTAGGACCGTTTTAATCATCCTGAAGTGAAGAGAATTTTACAGCTGTATACAGGTCCAGACATAACTTCCCCAAAAGATATAAAGATACATGGCTTTGTTTCTAAACAAAATTGCTGCAATTGTCAAGCTTATAGCCGGAGGTGTTTCATCAGCATCCATTGTATACGAAAAAATGTATTAGTTATTGTGTTTGTCCACCTGGCACCCATCGAGTGAATGCTGTAGCTGTACTCCGATATCCCAGCTAGTGTTTGAAGAACTTCGTTTCTTCTATAAATCTTCTCTCTGCCTCATCTTTCCCTGCAGTAAAGAGGACACTCAGTGGTAGGCAATGGATCTCCACGAATTGCTTTTCAGGAGAACATCCTTTTATACATTCTGAAAAATATCACCTTGCACTTGGAATATTTTTTCGCCTTCCAAATCATTCCAACGTTTTCTAGGTGAAAAGTTTATTTAGGTATAGGTATATCTGCATTTGCACTGATAGCCTAGGAGCCCATAAACTCGGTTGTAATAAGAGGAAACCACACTTTATCTGCAGCTCCACCACACTGATTGCCAGGAGAAAAACTCATTTATGTGACTTCTTGTTTCATATGTAACCTTGAGGATCTGTCCAAAATAACAATAGACTATCCACCAAATAATTTGGCGTGCAAATTATTCTAATAGTCTCTTTTATCTTTAGGAACCTGTGGTATCACAGAGGGTCTTTGGGCCTTTCTAGCCTAGGTGAGTCTTACTTACTTATTTACTTAGGCGGCACTGCAATCCGGAGTGGACCTGGGCCTCAACCAATAAGCCTCTCCAATTAGCGCGAACTGACTCCAGTTGCGCACTCTAATTTGGTTGAGGTCCCATTCCACTTGCGCTCGCCATCTAAGACGAGGCCTTCCTCTACTACGTTTTCCCTCCTGATTAGAGTTGGAGATTCTGCGAGCTGGAACGTTTGTGTGTATTCGCTCCATACGTCCCAGCCGTTTTAAACACCCATTGCGCAGTATTTTTGTCCAGGTCGATGTTCATTTTTGTCCATCGTTGAATCGTCTCCTCAATAAATCCTCAACGCATACGGGACCAAATATTTAACGAAAAATTTTTCTCTTTAAACGACCAAAGATATCTTCATCTACTTTAGAAAGAGTCTTACATAGAGTTTAAATGGTTGTTCGGGAGATGACCTTATCAGATGTGATAGCAGAGTCGAGACAAAGTCCCTTACTGCCTCAAAATTATAGATGTCGTTTGTGACATTCTGGCCGATTCGTCGATATACTTTGTTTTGCGTTCGTTAACAGAGAGACCCATTTTTTTTTCCTATAATCGCAAACGCACCAGTGAAGTTCGCTGTGTTCTACCAATAATATCTGTACCGGTGGCGTATGCAAGCAATTGAACAGACTTTTAAAAGATCGTACCTCTTGTGTTTGCTTGTAAGTTTTGCATAATTCTTTCGAGTAAGATGTTAAAGAAGTCGTTGATGGCGCGTCGCCTTGCTTAAGTTCTTTTTTGACATTAAAAGTCGCGCTTTAGTCGTTACCAACGTTGATGCAGCAGCGAGCTTTCCCCATCGTCATCCTGCACAAGCGAATAAGTTTGGCATAGATGCCAAAATTAGACATGGCTCTGTATAGCTCGTCTCTATAAATGCTGTCATATGCGGCTTTAAACTCATGGTGGTGAGTATCGATCTGAACTTATTGGGTTTTCTCCAGGATCTGCCATAGTGTGAATATTTGGTCAATTGTTCACTGACCGGGCCTAAAACCGTACTGACGGGGTCCAACTAGACCACTGACAAATGGTTTCAGGCGCTCGCACAATACGGCAGACAAGATCTTATATGCGATACCTCTATAGTTTAGAGGGTCTTCTTTCTTGTATACCAGGCAAACGATGCTGAGGTTAAATTCATCTGGTATACATTCATCCGGCCCGATCTTTGAAATAAGTTGGTGTATGCTCTCTACCAAGTCATCTCCTGCTGCCTTTAATAACTCGGCCGCCTTTCTCGACTTTCGTTCAGATTTTGCTATCCTCACTTCATTTTGGTCGGGTCAATATTGAATAGTTCGCCCTGGCTGATAGAGGAATTTGTGCTTTTCTATATCCTCAGCATCGACTAATACTCTACTACAAGGTTTCTGTTTGAGTCACATCACCCTGACACATTCTTGTCACTTTTTGGTAAAATTTCCGAGTTGCACCTCTCTATTTCCTCAATCGCCCTCTTCTCATGCTCTTTCTTCCCTCCTCTTTTGCTCGTAAAGCTCACGAGGCGCTCTCGTCCTTTTGTGCAGCGCCGCTTTGTAGGGATGTGCTTGAAGACACTCTTTATCAAACCAGGGGCTTAATGGTGGTGGGCGGGTGAAACCCAAAAGGTCAGTTGCGGCATTTCTGATGGCTTCTCGGCATCTAAACCACTGGTTTTCTGCACTTGATGCTGAAAGGACTTCTCAAGAGGTTAAGTGATACGCGATTGGCAAACGTTGTTGTAGATTGTTGCGATTGCAACTAGTCAACGTTAAATCTCCTCAACTAACTTGGCTCCAACTACCATATATAGTGGTTCGAGTCTATCTTGACCGCTCGGAATGATCGGACATCTAAAATACTTGAGGAGTGCCTTACATCGATCGCAACATGATCAATCTGGTTGACAGTTTGCTGATCCAGTGTTCGCAATGTTTTCTTGTGGATATTGAAGTGAGGAAATCGCCTAAATCGATTATC
This sequence comes from Volucella inanis, assembly GCA_907269105.1. Taxonomy (NCBI): domain Eukaryota; kingdom Metazoa; phylum Arthropoda; class Insecta; order Diptera; family Syrphidae; genus Volucella; species Volucella inanis. The sequence goes on along the minus strand of OU026157.1, from coordinate 127,004,426 downwards.
GATTTCCAGACATGGTGTCGTATAGGCCATGTCTTCCGCTTATGCTACCAAAGATGTTCTCCTTTCCAATTGTGTCATTAAAGTCACCTAGGACGATTTAAACGTCATACATCGGACATTGCTCATAGGTTTTTTCAAGTAGCTCGTAGAAACTTTGTTTTGTAGCATCGTTCATTTCCTCTGTTAGGACGTGAGCGCATATAAGGCTGTTGTTAGCGAATTCACTTCTATGCGGATTGTTATAACTCGTTCACTCACATGTCGATAGCTCAAGACTTCTTGCCTTAATTTTCCGCTTACAACAAATCCGCATCCAAATAAACGCTGCATGCGTTCTGTATCAATCACTGTAGTAAATATCCCAGTTTTTCATGTTTCTTTTGCCCAGCCCATCCCAACGCACTTCCACGATGGTGGTCTAGGGCCCCCGCTAATTGTTCGGGTGCAGGCGTCCTGTTCAAGGTCAACATTCAACGTTCAGATCCGAAAGTTTTGCAGGGTCGTCAACAGTGAACCCGTCCTTATCCGAGTCTATTGGTCGCTTCGGAACAATTAATTTTTAACCCCACGCACATCGCCCAAACTAGATGGCCAGGCTTTTTTGGTACCCCTAGGACAAAAGGAGCCGCTTCAGGGATGTGAGTTTTGCCAGCTCATCCGCCACCAACTAGATCTAGAGCCTAAGTAAGTCTGTCCAAAGTAAATAGCAAGCGAGGAAGTATGGTACTAGAATCACCAATCCTACTCACAAAGCTAGATCGTTGATCATGGGTTTTGCCGCACTTTTGTACGAATGTAACTGCATATAACTGCTGCAATATTTAATGATACAATACAATCAATTGACTGACCTATACTACAAATACTTATAATGTGAAACACTAATTTTAAATATTTTCGAAAAATTTAATTAGAGTTCCTCAGCTTAAAGCACAAATCCTCCGTCTTGGTAAAGAAGAATATTCAAATTGCCGAAATTTAGTGGAATGTCCGTTTGAGGACATGCGCTAACTCTGAATTGTTTTAGCAATAACGAAAGTCCAATCATTGATTGCATATTTCCAAATCTCAACCCAATACAATTTCTACGACCCTCGCCGAAAGGAAGCCAAACCATGGGATGCCATTGACGGAAAAAAGTTCAGGATTGAAGTCATCAGGATTTGGATAGATAACCGGATCATGGTGAATGGCCTGAACTGGTATACACACCTTGGCGCCCTTTTCAATGACAATTTCTGTGTCCGGGATCGCCTAGTCACACTTTGCTACTCGAACCAACAGGGATAAGACTGGATACTTTCGTAGAGTTTCTATAATTAAAAATTTGAAAATATTTCATATCACTCAAGCACTCGTATGTGAACTTATTTCCATATTTCTCATTGTCTTATTGATATCCTTTCTAACTCGATCCTGAATGTTTTGGTGTTGAGCCATTTCATACAAAACATACCCCATCAAGTTTGATGATGTTTCGAAACCAGCCCTGAAAAATACGAAAGCTTATGCGGTTATCTCTAATAAAGTCAATCCCCCATTCACGTCCTCATCTTGAAAAGACTTGTTATTTTTCAAAGCCATTAGCATATTCATAAAGTCGTTTCTTTGCACATTGTTCTTTTCACGATACTCAACGGTTTCCCTTACGATGCGCCTATAGAAATCCTCTATGTCCTTTGGTGCCCGACGAAGTCGAAAATATCTCGCATATTTTTTTGAAAGAAAAACATGAAATTTTCCCAAAATGCACCATGATTTTTCCGAAAAGCTGATTGTCGGCCCATTACTGCGAACTCAGAGCTTGGATCTTATAAACTGTTACACTCAAAGCCGAAGACACAGGTGCCAATCACATCTAGAGTGAATCTGAACATCATATCTTTGATTTCAACGTGACTACTTTGTTTCACTGAACTATGGAAAGCTCCAACGAACCTTTCAACCACACTGACACACCACGGGCTTGAAAGTAGAAGATAGTTTTTGCCTTAGTATTCGCCATTCACAGTCATCGACACTAAATAAATGAGCACTCAGCGGATCATCTCGAGCGTTGTTAAATATCCCACCAGTGGCGAAACTTTGAATATCCCGAATCAGGACATTTTTGACTACATTTAGATCGCACACTACAGCCGCTGGACAACATCATGTAAATACCGGCAATAGGAGATTTTCCTTTAAATGTTCGGTATGCCTGGTTAAGGGGGTCTGACATAGAACGACTTTCCCCAACACCTTTGAAGTTGCCATAGAAAAACTCCGGTTTGCACTGAGGTACTCCACGATCTTTCCAATAAGAATACTTCTTCCGAAATAGATACACAAACATAGTTACGAATATAAGACCGATTATAACGGATATGGTTGCCGAATTTATTTCCATGCTCGATTGTGGGCCATTCAATGTTCGAATGAATCTAAAGCAGATTCAAAAGAGTTTTCATCTACATGCACATATAGATACTGTAGAGTGTAAGATGATAAGTAATTTCGTTTGTTGGCTTTTCTGTATATTTTATGCAGATTACTTATCAAGTACGCTAAAAAAAGAATAATTTGATATACATAGAAAGTGTGTTAATTGCGCAATGTGTTTTTAAGACTTTGCACGTTTAATCGAAAATTCATTCTACTTTCTATATGGTACATTCCCTAGAAGAGAAGATGAATTCAAAGACTATTTAGTTTGAATATAAATTATATCAATTCCAAGAAGTAGAGATGAGTGTGGTGATTTTACGATAATAATTTCCCCCACACACAAATAACACAGTGGGCGAATACATAGCCACAACAATAATATTTTCACCTCAACTCCATTTTGAACGCGAGCTTCCAGCTTGTCATTTTCCGCTTTTCGTCAATCGTACGTCTTAAAGGACCATAATTTTTTTCAATCCCACCAAACACTCAACATAACCTTGTTTGCCGTCAATCCAGGCTAAAGTCGTTTGTGGTCCGTCACCGGCCTTTGACCATGAACGCTTACGTTTGATATTTTTTATAGTAAAAAAGCATCACATAGCGTATTTCTTCAGATATTTTACTCATATTCAAATCAGGATAACGTTTAACACGAGCAACGAATTACACAGCTGTCTTCACAAGTTGACATGTCACTTTCCAAACACGTGTTCGTTTGACACAATCAGTTAAGTGTTTCCATATAAATGGACACCAACACCATCTAGTGACAAAAAACCGCGGAGACTTTTTATATGACCCAATATTTGTAGTGCCAGTTGCACTATCTTTGACTTAGGTGCATTATGGTTGGCCCTTTAAAATGATATTTCAAAAAAGACTTGTTTTGTTCAACGCAGTCTATAAACGACTGCGCTAGCCTAAATGGAGCCTAATTTTAACTTTATCAAAGTTTATTTAAACTATTCTTACTATCGCAACTGGTCACACCTTTAGTTTATAGCAGATCGATAAAAATGTATATTCTCTAAATTCTGCTTATACGGGTTACTTGATAAGTTTGTTTACCAACCGAATAAATAAACAAACTTCAAATGTTTCTGCTGCACTTTGAAAAGCTATGTATGGTATATCTTTGTGTGCTAGCTTTTGTATAAATTACTCATTACTCGTACTATCAGCCAAAGAGAATTATTCTTAATCACTGTATTCAATTTTGGTGCGAATATCTTATCAGCTTAATTTGTGTTTATTTGTTGTATGCATAGATACAGTGAATTTCTAAAGAGAAACAAGCACGAGATACAGAGAACAGACCGTATATTTTGCAAATTGTAGACGCATGGGGCATACACCTTAGTCAATATTCTGCCTCCGGCAATTGCGTTCTGGAATTCAAGTGATTGTGCTTTAAGTGTACAAATTCCTAAATCGAAGTTTTAAAGTTTTCAAACTAAACATTTACTAAATATCTAAACTCGAAATTCGAGTCAAGTGCTATAGAATGATCTTTTTAACTTTTTCAAACTCTGTGTTTTCTTAACGAGGTGAGAGCAGAATATTTGTCTGGTTTGAGCTTTTTATCTCTCAAATGCAACATACATGTTTTCGTATGTATTTATATGGCAATTCTCCGTTTTCTTTTTTTTGCATTTTTGAGCTTTTGCTTGAAGAGCACGTACTTATATCTCAGCATACGTCGCTGATTTGTGATGTCTAATGATATTTTCCGGGTTGTATTATACAGTTGATCAAATACCATATATACGGTGATCGGTGATCAAATTCGTGTCCGCCTAAGGGGTGTGTCCGTATAAGGGACATTTTAATATGTAAACCCTTTCCTTATTCTTCAAAGTTAAGATTAAAACGCAAATTAATTCCACTATTTGATATTTTAATTCATTTGTTTACTTCATATGCACGCATGTAGGGAATTCATTGTACGCGCGTGCGTTTGTACCTAGTCCTGTCATCATAAATTCTATTACAAATATGAAACGGTATAAAAAAAAAATAGGTATATGAAAAAGGTGTCAACTTAAATATTGACACCCGGTAAAGTGCTTTCAGCGCCCATTGGTGGCATTTTTTTGTGTTTTTTTTTTACCCACATTCCTAGATTGATTTTTGACAGCTCGTTGGCGTAAGCAAATTCATACGCAAAAAATGATGTCGGTGTTGTTGTCCGATAAGTATAAAGTTAAAATGTCGATAAAAATTACGTGAGCTCCGAAATAAGTGCTTATGAAGTGGATCGTGCCTTTAAAAATGTAAACAAAGCAGCTGTGAAACACGAAGAAATTGTTGCGTTGTTAGTTTTCCATTAAATATTTGGTTAATACTCTTTAAGTGTTATGGTTACGGTTAAACAAATCAAATTCTCATAGATGCACAAACATATATCAAAATGATTATTTAGTGAAAGTGCAAGAAAGGTGAGAGCTGGTTGCAATTACTTTCTTGTACTTGATCCTGTTTCATTTACAACTTAAGAACCAATCCAATTTTCACCAATTGAAATATTCCCTTTGAAATAATACGAGGTGTGTTCAGAGAATAACGGATATTTTTAAATTTCTCGGGTTTGAAGACTCCGAGTATGATAAAATTTTCAGCTGTATTCATTGTTTACTTAGTGACAGCCGCTAAAGTTAGACGTGTTTCTATGAGCTCGGCAATTTTTGTTTTTTAATGAAATGGATCAAAGAATTTGCATTAAATTTTGTGCAAAAAATTTGAAACCTTTACAGTGGCATACGGTGAGCCTGCTCTAAGTAAAAAAATTTTACAGGTGCTCTGGGCACCCCAGCACATCCAAAAGATGATAACGTCAAAGCTGTGAAAAAAATTGTTTTAGAAAATCATCGAATTATCATAAGAGAAGTTGCTGAGGATGTTGGCATATCGGTAGGCTGGTGTCATGCAATTTCTTCTGATGTTTTGGCATGAGACGTGTAACAGCGAAGTTTTTTCTGAAACTTCTTAATTTTGATCAGAATAACCGTCGTATGAGCATCGCTCAGAAGCTGTAGAATGACGTCAATGAAGATCCTGAGAGACCCATGAAATGACAGAGAATTGCAACGAGTGAGGAAATAAAAACGGCATATCTGGAATATCTTAAGGCTATACCAAAAAGTGCTTATGAGAAGTGTTTCGGGGATTGGAAGAAGCACTGGAACAAGTGTATAATACCTAATGGGGACTATTTTAAAAGCGAAAGCATTAATGTACACAAGTAAATAAATATTCTTCTCAAAAAACTAAAATTCCCTTTATTTTCTGAACACACCTCGTATTGTTATAATATTAATAGAATACCATCCGCGAAAATGTAAAGTTGCATTGCATTGTCTTTATTGACTTGTTTAACAATATATTAAATATAGACTAAATACAATAAGAATAAAGACAATATATTTCCATTTTTTCAAGCACTATTCTATTTACCACAATCTAACCCATCTAAACATTTCACAAGCACTTATTTTGAAACTCATGTATTTGAAAACAATTTGTTTAACAAATGTAAGCTCAATAATGTACCTTAAATCTAAATTCTACCAGCTTTTAATTAAACTTCACTTTTTCAATGAAACTACTACATTTTCATTGAATCTATTACAAAACATTGATTTGACGTTTTAAATTTAGACTAGAGTGGAAATATCAAAATCAGCTGCGATTGTTTTTTTCGTTTGCACATATAAAACGATGATGCCAAGGTCCTCAAGTTAATACTCTTTGTTGGGTCCCTTTTCCTGTCCTTAATGTTAACTTGGTATTATAGTATTATTTTTATCGATCAATAACTTTATATAATGCAGTATGTACTTAATTGTTTCAATGAAGCATTCACGAAAAACACATTTTTATCAATTTTTACTGCAAAATATTTCAATAAATTATAAGAAATTTGTTAAATTCATGAAAATTAAAAAAAACGCACATTCGATTTGTTGCGGAAAATCTTCCCTTGCAAAGTCCTTTCGATCTCTTTTTTTTTTTGAGTGGGTAAACCAAGCTTTGGCGGAGGTGGATAGTAGTCATTTTCTTGAGCTTAACGTCAATTATAACTTTTACCCGTAAGCGCCCTATTATTTTGCCCCGCTGCTATCAAATCTGTTAGGTGTTATCTGTTATAAGGAACTCAATTTTCGTTCTCACATAGGTAATATGATAAAAAAAAGCCTACTCTGCCCTTGGCTTCATCAAGCACTGGTCTAACATACCTTTGTAAATCTTGGTAGCATCCTTATATTACCAAATCACTTTATATAATTTTTGGTAAACCTCTTCTTGAATGCACGAGCCAAATATGATCACCCTACTACGTAATTCAAATTTTTCAGATAGAAGTTTTTCAACGCAGGTTTTTACGATTTGCCTTACGTGATCTTCCCTGGGATAATAGCCAAAACTTACCACAATACACTGATCTGCTGAAATTTATAAAATTAAAACCCTTTCCTATACCTCAAAGCATTGCCGATATTCTCTTTATTCATCAGGGCTTAGTTAGTAATATGGATTGGATTGTCCTTCTTTACATCAACTTATTTCTTTTGACACCAACCCAGGTTCCACTTTTCCGGCTCAATCTTCACAGAATGGATTACGGACACTTGCCTGTATTCGACGACCACCTCAGCATAATCTCCCTCAAGAGCATTCTTTTTTCCACCTATCTATCATGTCCTAACTTTGTTTAATCGCCCCCACTCTTTAGTTTTAAGCGAAATTGTTAGTTTTAAAAATATGCTTGCAATAAGCCTTCTGAAATCTGTCTCGGGTTGACTCGGGCCTTAAATTAAATGAAACCAAACCTTATTGTTTCAAGACAAACCCTTATTACTCATTTGCCTAAAGAAACAGCTATTGCCAAGGGTAACCCTTCGCACGATTTCTGATAAAATCAGAAATCAGGGTTTGATCTTTGACATTTATTAAGTAGACACATGTAATTTATGCATTAGAGTTTATCAAACTTATTATGAAAATAGTCAATCCTTAAAATAAGTCAAAAATTCAAAGGTTCATAAAAAAATTTGAAGAAAATGGTTTGGTAGACCTAAAACTTGACGATCTACTGATAACATTGCTGCTCTAGTACAAAGTATCGCTGAATGACCTTCAGCATCAATATCATGACGTTCTCAGGCATTAGGCATTCATATATAGAAAAAGTAACATGACAGCGCTTCAAATTGCCTAAACCCTTATTAGACATCAAAGGTCTCGGATAAATTGCTTCCAACCTTTAGAGCAACGAGTGTTCTCCTTCGTCATACTGCATAATTTGATGAGTTTAGCAGGGATATTAAGGCTAGACATGGATCTGTACAACTTGTCTCTATTCATGCTGTCATATGCGGCCTTCAAATCGATAAAAAATATGATGGATGTATCTCTTTGTTTTTACCGTCCATGTTCAATGCTTTATTCTGGAATTTGGTCTGTCTTCGCGTTTAATAGTCAGCAGAAGTGATTTTTCCATATTTTCAGCTCTAAAAGTGACTCTACCACTTAATTTCATTGTTCATCTCTACAGTCCTCTGCTCGGGTCTTGTTGCCTTGACATGTTTTTTTATACATTTTGGTAAAACTTCCATTGTTTGGAGTTGGAGGGAAGAAACTCAGTACACCAGTTTCGGCGATTCTGATAGCTTTTTGGCATCAATACCACTGTTCTTGTTCGGCAAAGACTCTGGAGGTGTTTTGCAATTGCAGCCGTTCAAGGTTTAGTCTCCTTACAATATTCCTTCCTTGATAATTTTGCAGGTAACCGCCAGGTCCCTTCTCTCTCTCTCTCTCTCTCTCTCTCTCTCTCTTATTCGTTCCAAGCTAAGAGTTCTTGTGTAAATCTGTTCCTACAACAAATCCTTCATCCTTTTACCCTGCACAGCCCACCCTCCACTTTCTGAATGAAGGGGATATCTGCTTTAAAGTAGTTGATGTCAGATGTTTCTCCAGTTTTACGGCTGCAAACGGTCTGTTGAAGGTTCGAAAATTCCATGTGCAAATTCGAACATCGATATCCTTGTTTTCGTTTTGAACAGTTGTCAACAGTATATCCATCCTTATATGAGCCTTTTTCGTCAACGAATAGTTAACACCTAAACCTAGTAGTCCAGCCCCTTTTATGAACCCTTGGGTGAAAGATGCCCGGTATTCCGGACTCAGTAACCACCCACTTCGGATGTATTAGAGCTGCCGTTGGTCCATTTAGGGTTCATTCGCCACCATCACTATCTCAGAACCTTAATTGACTTCAGCTCCAAATTGTACGTGTTTCAATGGAATAATACAAGTTACGCCATCTCTTAGCAAACCGCTAAGTTATAGACCCAATATTAAAGCAGTTAGCACTTTATTTTCGCAAACAGTATTCTAATTTTGTTAACCTAAGATTTACCTGGAAGTGAAACACTCAAGAGTTACTCATTTTGGGCGAACGACAATATAAAAACCTTTAGTCGTGAGTTCTTGATGCTAGGTTGGTCTCTGTATTTTTAAGTTTGCTTTTGTTCGAAATGTTAGATTAACTTCGTAAGGGATGCAATCTTGAGCACTATATGTAAATGTAGTTCTTATACCCGAACTTTGTATTTACTGTATGATGTCATAACATTCTTTCTTTTTAGATTAAACCTACGTAATGATGGAGTACCAACTGCAGTTCTCTGAAAAGTACATTCCTTTTTTGGAAAATTCTCGTGTTCTAGAATCACCATATAGTAACAAAGCATTCGCAATAGTTGGCAATATCCTCTATGAATTCGAGTTTACTAAGGATGACGAACCTCAAATTAAAAAGAGCGAAAATACTGAATACCCTTTAGAAGATGCCAAACTTTTACACGTTGAACCAATTGATGGTAAGCATACGGCAATCATTGTAAAAATGGTCAAAGGAATCCGTATCTACTTACAAACAAGTGACAAACTCCTCTTGGCCGTTGAAGATGATCGATTTCATGACGTGTACGGTTGGAATCAGCCCGACAATAAGATATACTTTGGAAATTTTTTCAACGACTCCAACCATTTGGGTATGATGACCACACACGTTAAAAATGGTGTGAATTTTTATGCCATTTTCAAGGATGAACTTTTAGCCGATGAATTCCCCATTTATACTTTAGAAACGGAAAAACAAATTTTTGAAACCTATTGCCCGAATAGTTCACTTCAAATGCCAGCAAATCTGACTGATAAAAGGAAAAGTTCAATTGTATTACGGAACCATGAAGGACTGTGTTTTTTCAAATTTAACGAAGCCAACTGCATTGATTTTGTAATGAAGGTACCCCATTGTGGAGTATCAAAGCAAGCAAATGATGATGCAATCTTTTTCACCGATTTGACGGATCAGAAATATGCGGACATAGTTCTTTTTAATTCAAAGGGAATGTACCTTTACCAATTTGATGAAAGCTACAAGCTACTTCATTACAATCCATCGTTTTCCAAGGAACACGGTTGGACTGCCAATCACATGAAAACTGTCAAATTTGCCGACATTAATAGTGACGGTTATTTGGAAATGGTATTTACTGGACCTAAAGGTATCGAAGCTATTCAATATGATAAGTACGAGGATTGTTGGAACTCTATAATTGAAACATCGAAAATACGTCCTAGCATGCGACATTCTAAACTGATGCTTATAATACCACAAATTGAAGAATTAATAGACGATTGTTATTTTTTCACCCAACGCGAAGGGTCTGGTCTTCATTGGGCAAAGGTTGTTCCACTTCCTACATTATCGGATCAAAAATTGGATTCAAATTCAAACCGTTTAAGTACTACAATGACAACAGCCATGATACCTCCACGAAAGGATAATCTAAAAATGTTGCAGTCAACTCCCTTGTTGCGGGACATGAACATTTGGTCCGACATTAGCAATGGCATCAATCCAGCAACGGGAAAACCGAAATTTTCGATACCATTAGTCAATTTACCTGAACCATCCTCGCTTAAATTAATCCTGAATTACGACGCTTCAAGTTCAATTAATGATATCTTAGGAATTGGATGGTCAATGCCTATGAATCTTATAGCAATGGATGATAGTAGTAGTGTTTTTGAAGAAGACAATGTATTTATTATAGTTTTTCAGAACTCTACCCATGCTCTGGTTTATGAGCCAACCGAATCTACTTCCATTGTGCTTACCTACAAGATGATTTCAAGTAATGATCAAATGAAATTTCGAGCACGATTTCATTGCCAGCTGGATCAATGGATCGTGGACCTAGGTAATGGTTTTAAGCAGATATATGGCCGGACGCAATCAAATTCGAATCAAAAAGGAGCTGTTTCAAAAGATATAGTCTGGAAAAATTGGCACGGCCGTGGATTTGATTCTGTCAATCAATTAGAACGAACCCGAATGTGGTATCTGGCTGAAGTGCGCAATGAATGTGACGTAACAATTATGGAATTCTATTACGACGTAGACAGCGTGAAAGTACAATCCAGCCTGGAGTATACACGAGCAGTGTATTTAAAGAAATATCGTAACTATCAGCAAAATGAGATTGAGCTTTATTATGATGAAAAACCAACAATTGAATACGTAACTTATGATATTCGAGATCAAGAAGGTAACTACAACTGGGAACCAATTCGGACAAGGTACCTAAAACGTTACACTTTTACAATTTCATCATTGTCATCGAAGCGACAAGAGGTGATTTTTAATTACGACACCTCGAATGGCTATCGATTTTTGGCCGAAATTTTACAACCTCAAGATGGTTGTAATAGTCCTGTGGCTAAATTTGAATATTTAAACCTTTCGAAGGGGAAATTTGCCTTAAACCTCGCTCGATTACCAAATGATGTAAAAATTGAATTTTCCTATCATGCCATTGGAGAGGAAAACACGTCAAATGAACTTAAAAGGCTTGACATTTCCCCTGACTATGTGATTACCACCGGCGATGATTACATTTTGGTGAGTTATCTAAATGGTATGAGTCCAGGTCAACTTGTTTTACGATTGTTTAATCTGGAAATGACTGAAGAGCTCTATACATCGGATTCTCGCATCCAAGAATCTACAAAAGGTAGATGGCCATTACTGGGTGAACTCGGATCTGTATGCAATCACGAGATAATAAAAGGCGACAACTACTTTGGAGTAATCTTATACTATGCCACTACAAAATTTCTATGTTTATTTGGACGCACTAAAGATCCAAATTCGAATGCTGATGAATGGATAAAAGAATCCGTATGTCACAGGTTCACTGATAGTGCCACTATACAGGCGGGTCAAGATTTTTGTCTAGTCGCTGACCCACAATCATCTGTTGAGCTATTCGAATGGAGATCTGAAAACCGTACTTGGAATCAGCAAACTATTATCGCAAAAGCCCAACAGACAGTCATCTCGGTGTTTAATAATAAATTTGTGACATATGACAACTGTCACCTGTCACTTGGTTTTAAAGAAAACAATGGCAATTGGCAACACAAACCATTGGCAATTTTCCCAAATGCTCTCAGTAACATTGAAGATACTCTTAAACGATTTGACCTCACCGAAGAATATATGAAATTGATTCCAAATATTTTTCGCAATAATATGCTCAAATTTAGTCACAATTTGATTGCCTTAAACTGTCTTAATTTAAACGGTTATCAACTTCAGTCTACCATCAAACTCTATACCATTGACAAGTTAAAAAATATCTCGTATCAAAGCGACGTCGTAATCCAACAGGATAATCTCAATACATTCATTTCGAAGGCTGAAAAAGACGATGACGGTACATATTTTAAATTTAAGTACGAAATCCAATCAAATGGAAAGATCTTCATAAAAGTTGCCGACTTCTGGGGAACACTTTTAAAGAAACTTGAAAATGATAAAGCACTTGAACAGAAGGCGGAAGTTCACAAGCTAATCGAAAAAGAGATCAATGCACCAGCAACAAGATTTCTCCTTACCCTACAGAATTATATAATGTCATTTCATGAAAAGATGATCATATGCAACGATCAGAAATTGACATTTGGCGGTGATCAATGGCAACGTACCAGTTTGACAGAAAAAGAACGAACATTGGAAAGAGAAAATTGTTCAATTCCTTTGGCCGACAAATTCATTATAGAAAAAGTTAATAAAAATTCCAATGTGCAGTTGCTTAATGCAAAAACTAGAGAAATTCTAACTAATTTGACAGTTAATTTGACAGATGTGCAAGTATTTTATCCAGTCTACTTGGCAACACAAACAGAGGGTGCTGCCGTGCGTGTAATCGAATTTGATACTTCTACTAATAGTATTAGGGAAATGACACTTCCCTCGTCCGAGAAGCTTAGTCCATATTCGAATACATTTATGTTAATAACTGATGAGGGATTTAGTAGTAATAAATCAAGAACTGTTATTTTCCGCCAACAATACGGACTGAAAAAATACCTTCCAGATCAGGTTGTCAACGAGGTTACGGTAATTTTTGAAAATGGTAGAAATAAACGCGTGACTGGATTTGAATACGACATAAGTGCTGCTGAATTCAGAGGAAATACAGTCGTCTACTCGAAAATGTCCATGATACCGGCAAACAAGAAAAACTCTTACGGCTGGATAGAACACTCACTAACGAATGACATTTCAATAGCTTATGATAGTCATGGGGATGTTGTTAAACGTAGCTGCAAACAAGACCACCAATCAAATGATGATGACGAAATGGAAACAGAAACCGAAGAACAGATTGCATTTAAAAAAGGTAAGTTTTTGTACATTATTCCCATCTTATAACAATAAATTATAAAATAAAACAAGAAATTAGGCGACCCGGAAATACAGCCTTTAGAATTTCGGTTGTTGCTCGTGCAGTATGCGCCGTTGTTCCATTCTGTTTGAATCACAAGTTCTCCAGTCCCAATTCATCCAATTGAGGAAGAAGAAAGTCGTTGAGCATGGCTTTGCAGCGCTTGCCGTTAACTTTAGTCGTTTGTCCCGCTATGTTTTCGAAAAAAAAATAAGGCTCGATGACGCCTCCAGTGGGTGTAATAGCTTTTCTTGGGTTATATGCGGATTTTTGGTGCCCCAGAAGCGATTTGTTAAGTTAAGTTAAGTTTGCTTATTCACATATCCACAGAGATGGAAATGGGCATCTTCGCTCATGATTATTTTGGATGAAAATTTGTCTCTTTCGTGGTCGAAATTCAGGATGGCTTGAAAGCAGGTTATACGCGCTTGGCGGTCAACAGCTAACAGCTAGGTGGCACGTAATCTGGTCGATACTCCGGGGTCCTCTGCGACATCTTCAACCACGGCTGCGAATTTCTCAGCAAAACAGCTGCTCCGGAACCCGCCAGACGTGACAGCATCTCGTGTTGTCCCATACTCTTTTATGATACTATAAAAGTCGTAGTATTTACCCAGCTGATTTCAGATGACCGGGAAATCTGCGCCGAAATTCACGTTGCGCCAACACCACCGACAAATTATTCCGCAAAAAATCGTAACAATTATTCCGCGTTCTGTATTTTGTATCTGTTTACTTCACAAATGTCTATTCTCAGAAGGTGTTTCGATTAGAATTTTGGTTGGAATCTCCACATTCCGAAAGATCTAGGTTTCCCCAAGCAATGTAAGAAATATTTCACCTCCTCTTATCGGGCCACAGTATATAAGGCCTTTATCCGCCCAAACCTGGTCAGGTGCTACTCAGACCTCTCTGCACTTGGTAGAAAGGCTTCGAAACCAAACGATAAAACTAATATTGTCCAGTTAGTTGTATCCATCCAACGTCGATATAATTTCGCCTGCCTTAACTTGTTTTGTGACTACCTCCACCAGAAGTTCTTCAAAAAAGTTGTCATTAATCCACCCCTTCAAACTGTCAACCGCATTATCTATCGAATTATCAATGCTTATCCCCAATCCAACTTTCGGATGTTCTCCAAAATAAAGTTCTTCTGCCTAAGTCGTACAACGCACTTATGGAATGCCCATTCCAAGGAAACAACCAAGGAACAGCTAGTTATCCCTCCGGGTTAAATTAGAACATTTCGCTGACCGGAGCATTGGTGTCTATTCGCTATACATCCTAGCCAGTTTTCTGACTGGGTCAATGTCGCTGTATAGCTCGTATAGTTCTTCATTGAATCTGCTTCTCCAAAGGTTGTCTACACAAACGGGACTGAAAACTTTCCGAAGGACTTTTCTTTTAAAACGACTGGGGATACTTTCATTCATGCTTCAGTGCCATACAGTAGGACCAGTGTGATCAAGGTCTTACCATATAAAGAGACTTCTTAGTTTTTCGGGATAGGACCCTACTTACCTACCGTCTTAGCCCAAAGAAACGCGATTGGCAATAATGATTTTCGTTTTATTTCTGATGAGGTGTTGTTGGGAGAATTTATATAAACAAAGTCCCTTACTACCTCGAAATTAAGGCTGTTGATTTCGACGTTCTGTCCAATTCGTCGATGTTGGGTGTCCCAACTTGTTGACAGCATACATGTACTTGGTATTGGCAGCTTCTGCGAATGCTAGTATTTGGTGCTAGTTGTTGCATTTTTCGTCAAAAAATTACGAATAATGATGGCACTGTGCGACGGTGCGTTATCATGGTGAAAAATCCACGAGTCTCATAACGCCCAAATAATACTCTTTGTTTACTGTCTGCCCTTCTGGCAAAAATTCATGATGCACTACACCGTTGTAATCCATGAAAACCGTGAGTATTGTCTCTTTTTTTGACTGAAAACGACGTGGTTTTTTTAGTCTCGGCTCATTTGGTAAACGCCATTCACTTGCCTGATGTCTGGATTGCGTGTCGTACTCATAAACCCACGTCTCGTTTCCAGTAATAATCCGTTTGATGAATGTGCGATCGGATTCAGCCTCGCAAATCATCTCTTTTGCGACGTAAACGCGGTCTCTTTTTTGCATGAAATTGAGGTCTTTTGGCACCAATTTTGCTACTACACGACGGAAAACCAAATCATTAACCAAAATATTTTGGACGGATCAATAGGCAATGTTCAAGTCCTCCGCTATTACTCCTGTTGGTTAATTTACGGTTATTGACCAACATTTCTTTTACTTCATCAATGTTTTCGTTGGTTTTCGATGTCGATGGTCTGCCACTGCTTTCATCATCTTCGATTGATTCACGACCACTTTTGAATCGGTCGTGCCTCTGATAAACAACCGTTTTCTTTAGAGAATCGTTGCCGAAACACTTTTCCAACATTTCCAACGTTCGCGCACCATTAAATCTGTTTTTTACGCAAAATTTAATGCAATTTCGTTGTTGCAAATTTAAATCCGTTTCTAAAATTGTTAAAAATCGCCAACATACACAGAAATAGATGTACTCTTGGCTACGTAACTTTTGCAAATGTCAAGCTATGACGCTAAGATTTAGAGGGAATGTCAACAACAGATGTACCAAGTTCAGAAAAAGAACAGAACTCAAATCGGAACAATGGTAATTTTTCTCATATGCACTCGTGGTGGGCATCAAGCTGCTCAGTTGATTATTCCATAGTGTGGCAAGGAAGATCTTATAAAAGAAGTTGAAAATACTGTTGCGAAAGTTATCATATTTAAGAGATGCTCTTCACAAAGTCATTCCCCGCCTTCTTAAATAGCTCGTCAGTACCGGCAGCGTTGTTGCACTTAAGTTTGGATATGCCTATCACTTATTTAAGGTTGGCTGGGCGAAGTTACTGCCTATCACCATCCAGAATTAATGGTTTGTTCTGCTTTGTAGAGGAAACTTTATGATAATCGCCGTTTAACAGTTTACAAAAATGGTTCTTCCATATCCTTAACACTAACTGCGAAGCTACTACTATATTCCCTTATTCTTCCTTAAATGATCTCGTTTGTAATTTCTTGATCTGTCATGACTCTTTTATTTCTTACCAAATTTCTGGATCTTTCCACATATACTCGTAGTATGACACTTCTCTGATACCCGTGTTTCTACTTTGGCCATAACATGAAAACGTTCCGATTTATCCTTTGGAACGTCAGGACCTCTGGAGGCACGATTTTCTTCTCCTACGATGATAATTTTAATTTTTATTTTGGTGGGGGCTTAGGCCACAAGCTTAACATAAGCTTAATCTAACTTAAAAACTAACAGAAAGACTTAAGAGCTAAGAATCAAAGGAATGATGGAGGAGATCTTTGCTGAGACGAGGAGTGCTCAGGTTGAAATCAAAAAAGGAGAGGTTTGAGTTGACCTTTCGGAACATACGGGAGATTGGTTCGTTGAAGCCATAAGAGGTGCGGTGGACCGTTAGATAGAAGAGACAATGACAACGTAGACTTCGTTGTATTGGTGTTGGTGTTGAACGAAATAGAGTTGAAAGTAGATGCGCAGTCGATGGAACATGAGCGCAGTCGATGAACGAAAAGAATATCAGCAATATTCCTACGTTGTTCTAACAAATTCATATTGAGAAGTTTGAGGCGGTCCTGATAGGGAGGTGAAAGCAAATCAGAGGAATCGACGTTGAATACCCCCAACTCAGGAGACATAAGCTCGGCGAAAGAGGGACCAAGCTTGACTGGCATACTCACGCAAGGGGCAAACAAAGGTAACATAAAGAGATCTGGTTACATACGATTTGAAAAATTTGTTGGCTTTAAGGGTCATCTTATTGATGTGCGAACGGAAATTAAGCTCAATATCGAATAACATGCCGAGGTCTTGAAAAGACTGAACCAGAGGAATTGGTTGACCACAAAGAAAATAAGATCGGGAATGAGACGGGTTGCATCTACGTAAGACGGTTAAAGATTGACATTTGGCTGTATTAAGTTCTATCAAGTTTTTGAGGAACCAGTTTAAAAACCGATCAAGGTCTTCCTGAAGAAGGACAGATTCATGGGGAGAAATAGTTTTAGAAAAGTGTATGTCGTCAGCGCAAAGGGAGACGGAGGAGTGTTTAATAACCCTCTCAAGATGGACTCCAGGTGAGGCCAGAAATGGGATAGAAATGGAAATGGATCTAAGCCGAACACTATAATAAGGTCTTATCAGGTAAGGGGAAATCCATTTTAATAAAAGAGGCTTTAATAAAGCCAAGAGCAGACAACTTAAAGAGGATCTTTGATGAGATATCTAATCAAACGCTTTAGAGAAATCAGAAAAGACACGAATTCAACTAGATTTGTGGTAGTTGATCTGCCTTTTAAAAAACCATATTGTTGGAGTCTGAGTCTGATCAAATTGTCAATTGCTGCAAGAGCAAGTTGCTAAGACTCGATAGATTTAGCCGGAAGAATATAAAAACACATACCATTCAAGCATCTACCGGTAAGTGTTATTTTAACTGACACAAAGTCAGAACTAAAGAAGTCGAAGTTGCAACGAGAGAGGAGTCAAAGCTGTCGTAAATGGCCAGTAGTACACCAAGACAAGGAGAGTCAATCAAGGGGGGTGTGCGATAATCGTACCGAAAAACATTAAAAGAAATAAAGAATAACTCCTGTTTTTTTTTATGTTTGAAATAAGATTAGTTTCAGTCAGAGCGTAGATTGACGCAAAACGGCGTGGGTTTTAAAATGCAGTACTCTTACGTTCTGGTAATAGAAGGTGATAGGAAGGTTTTTTTATGATACTTTATATAAATTTTCCTGGGACTAAGCCATTAAGCGTAGGTATGTCTTTTTGAGGGGCCCATAAATAAAAAAAAATTTCTTAATGGAATCGTTTTTTTTCTTCGTTCGGGCGTGGCGAATATTAGGCTGATGTTGGTGGATTGTGAATTGATGCGGGTTGTTAAGAGGCGCTTATGCGCACATGCCTGAAATTTACAACTTTCTACTTAAGGCCATCTTTAGTTACACATTTACATCCAAAGAGCTATTACCTTTTGTTGCCAATCAATGTTATATACACCCTGACTGACTCGAACTGCAACCAACTTCAGACTGCTATAATTTCCAAACCGTTCATTACTGTGAGCTCAAATTTTGACACATGACAGATAATAATAATTTTATTACTTACAAGCCTTTTAAACGATTTGCGTCTTAGTTGTGTTGAAAAGATTTTATGCGCGATGGAATTCAAACGTGATAGTGTGATTGCTTTATATTTGGCTGGAAAACCACAAGTAGCTATCGTTAGAGCCCTCCAGCACCTCAACGTGAATAAATCATTTGTGTCTCGAACCATAGCTCGTTACCGTGATACTGGCAGCGTTGCAAAACGCTATGGAGGTGGTCATAAAAAACAGCAGCATCGGCAGAAATGGTTCGGAAAGTGAAGGCTCGAATTGAGCGAAATCCGCGCCGAAGTGAAAGAAAAATGACTCGTGAGCTCAACATATCGCTGGAACGGATGCAACACTTACTGAAAAATGAGCTTGGGCTCAAGCCATTGAAGTTCCAAAAAACACACGATCTTACACCGCAACAGAAAAAAGTTAGAGTCGAAAGAGCGAAGGAGTTGCTACGCTTGCACGAAAGTGGTGAGTTGCCGAATTTGGTTTTTTCCGATGAGTCGCCATTTGTTATCGAGCAATATGTCAACAAACAAAATGACTGAGTTTACTTGCCAGAGAGGTCCTTCGAAAATTTACAGACGGCCACCAGAAAGCAGAAAGCACCGATGGTGATGGTTTGGGCCGCCATAACCGCTGATGGTCGCTCTCCGCTCGTAATTTTGAACGTATTTTTGGCGTCAAAATTAATGCGTATACCGTGAAACTGTCTTAGAGGCAGTATTGAAGCCTTGGGCAAACAATCATTTCGGTCGGAGACCGTGGTTATTTCAACAAGACACGTCAACCAAGATTGGTTAAAAATCAATGTTCCACACTTCATTTCTTCGACACAATGGATTGAAAATTCTCCGGATGCAAATCCGTTGGATTTCCTGTCTGGGGTTTTTTGAAGGCGAAAGTTGGCACTAAAAAATAACAAAGTTTGGACCTCCTCAAACAAGCACTTCGCCGGGAATGGGCCAAAATACCGAAGAGCCACTTGCGTGCAGCGTGCGATGCTTTCTTCGGCCGTCTCAAGGCCATTATTCGCGATTAAGGTGGGCATATAGAAAACTGCTGATACAATTTGAAAATTGATGTATTTTCCAACATTTTTTGCTTTGGCACAATAAAATTTATCAAAAAATAAAAAAATTATAGCATTTTAAAAAGTTGCAGTTCGAGTCAGTCACCCAGTATGTTTAAGTTTATCATCCTTCTTACACACTCTCCATTTCATTGCAGGCGAAGAAACCGATCATCTGTGAGTTGTATGTAATATCTTATTTTCCACGAACTGTACCAAAATTCGTTTTTCAGTCAACAGCTACCCGCTTAATGGTGATCAAGGCTCCTATAATAAATTACATCGATCCTTGTCCCTCCTCGCTTATGACAACAAATTTCTCAATGCTATTTCTTCAACGTAAGACACCCAACTCATGTAAGTGCAATCAGTTTTAAGGGCCAAAGTGAAAAGTTCTCTTTCACATTTTCATCATCAAGATCAAGATCGTCTCTTGAACTTATTAAATGGTGGTTCAAAGAATTTTTCCATTTTTACGTGACTAGCACCCAATTCTAGCAGCATCTTCTTCATTTACAATGGCAACTATTGTATTGACGGGCAGTGCTGACGCGGAATATAAATTGCTTTACATCGACGTCGGTCGCAATGAGCGATTTTCCAAGGGCGGTGTTGAAAGCTGTGCATTTGGACAAGCGCTAAACACTTTTGTCAGCTGTGCCTGCCAAGTCCCACAGCACTATCCGGTAGAAAATTTCCTATCCAATCATCTTCGCAAATGATGCGTTCGGTTTGCGGCAGATCATTTTAAAACCGTACAGCCAACGCAATATATTCCGCCGTCATGCGTCATGACAAAGGCGAACTTAACTCTGGTGATTGGCGACGCGTTTTGGAAGCGGAAGATAAAATAATGTATCCATTAGAAAGACCACGTACTGACTCACTACTCGAAGCCCAAGATGTACGAAAGAAATTCGTGGCCTTCTTTATCGAAGAAGGTTAATTGGAGTGACAGTGCGCATCGATTCATTTGAACTTTTCAATTGTTTTTTTATTGACGTTAATCGCGACTGCAATCTAATAGAGATGGCAATAATGTAGAGTTGACAATCTTGCATCTGTGATGTTGTGGGATCAACTACTTTATCTTTGTTAGCATAATATCCTTTACTTCCTCTCCTATCATTATTCATCTTCACAGCATTTGTATACAAACTCGAAATAAAAAGAATAGAAACGCACAGTAGCTAAAATCCATTTATAGCGTCCAAAATTTGTCAGTAAAATGAAAACGGAAGCATCATAAGCTTTGAACATTTGACAATATCAATGAGTCCGACACGGAAACGTACAACAATGGTCTGACAATGGTACAAAGGTCTGAGAATACTTCTCCTGACAACGTTCAAATAGCAGTTCAAATAGTCGACAATATTGTAAGATCTGACAGCTGACAGTTCTAGAGCTGGTCTATTATAATTTTTCCTTGATTTAATACAATAATTTTATAACTTTCTATTTTTATTTATTTTTTCTTTTTTTATTAGAAACAACAATTTTCGATGAATCTGGCATGCTAGAGATAGCACAGTGTGTACCATTTCGTCTGAAAGAAGAATTCGTTGGCTATTATGGATTCGAGGACTATGAACAAAATACGATTGGCAACTCAAAACATTGGATATTCAACGAATCGAATATCATTCGTAATGGGTTCGCTCTTACTGGGCGAAACTACTTGCATCAAACAACCGAACCAATTGAGGGTGTCTTCCAACCATCCAGCAATCAGATAAAGCAGTTTATTGCTTCAACTTGGGTTCGACTGTCAGATCAACTAACTGAACTTCCAAAGATTGGTGATGTTACCCCATATCTAAAGGCTTTTATTCAAACATCTTCTGATACTGTGATTGAGTCTTTGCTGAGCGAAGTCAAACTTACTTTTGATAATTGGTTTTACTTGGAACTATATGTTGATTTAGACCGTGTAAGCAATGAAATACCAAATAGTGAATCTAACACTAATGACCTTCGAATTGTCATTCGTGTGGGACCGAGTGTTAATATTCCAATCGATATTGATCATGTCCGTTTTGCTCCATTGATTTCGGATTTCAATATCAGTGTTTTCGACAGAGCAACGAATTTAAATACGGCTGTCATTCAATCGACAGGAGTAATTCGACAAACAATTTACAATGTATATGGGACTCTTGTAGCCAAAACCGATGAACTAAATCGAATCGAAGAGATTAAAGTGTACTCAACATCTGATGAATTCATGAAGATGCCTCGGTCTATAATCACAATTCAACCAGAATTCGGTTACTTAGAGCAATTCGCACCTATTGCTTTTGTAAAACGTTGGAAGATCACCGAAATGTGTCCTTGGAAAATCACTCCCTATCACTTGGAACACGATGCAGCGACCAGTGATGTTCTACTGTTAAATACAAACGACATCGCACCAAATTCGTATGGCATCAAAATGCTTTATTCATTGAGTGAACAAGATACCGAATTAATCATCAACGATATTATACAATTGTCCAGATTCTCCAATCACTGCATGATAAATGTCAAAAATACAAATCAATACAAGTCGATCCCGATTCCAAACTCTGCTGAGATTCTTTTGCTGAAGGAACAAGATCGTCTCATAATTTGGATCAATGGAAATCTTAAACTCGATCTGACAACGACATCGAATACAACTGCGAACCTTTTGAAACTTATTATGGGCGGTAAGGTAACCATCAAGGATGTGATCGTGTTTAGCAAAGCCCTGGTTAATGTTAATTATCTAAACAGTTTAGGTGAACCAACCCAAGATATCTTCCTCGAAACAGCTAAATCGATTATAATCAAGGAAAAACTCTACGATGAATTGGGTCGTCAGCGTATCACTACTCAAAGGGTCCGCATCAATCCAATCACAAATTGTGAACCTATTTTAGGATACATGGCTAACTTTGTGAACAATGACAATTTTAATGAGGCGAATTCTATTTGGAAAACCGGACTTTTAAATGGTTTCGTCACAGAAACCATTGGTCATTCCTATGGATTCACTGAAATTCAATATGACAACAATCCGCTGAATGAGAAAACCATATCGTCACTACCCGGTAAGGAGTTCTCCTCGTCGGGAAATTTCTGCAAGCGATTCACAACCAAGACAACGAATCTTTTCATAGCCAATCGATATCCGAAAAGTATCAATACAAATGTTACCTACCAGGTGGAAGTCAAACCTGGAAAAATTGAAGACATAACCGTATTAAATGAACAGAATAAAAAAATTGCTAATCTTGTGCATGTACCCGGTGGTAAGGATCTATTCAGTACCTATAAACGTAACAAAGACGGTAAAATTATACAAATTTTGCCACCACTTTACTTTGAACGCACAGGAAGTTTCCATAAATTCAATTCGGATCTATTGACCACAACAGAGGAAGACTATCGACTTCAGAGAAAACTCGGTGTTCACATTGAATATAATAAAAATAGCAAACCAATTCGTAAAACTACAGCAGATGCTGGACCTGTGGAACATATTTATGACGATGATCAGAAACTCTGTTTTACTTTGTATTATTCATATACGGAACCAAATGTAGTGGAAACTATTATTTATTTTACTTATGACCCACTGGGACGGGTGCTTAGCACTGGGCATCTTTTAGACATAACCATTCCGAAAAATCAATTGTTAACTCTGAAGCTTAATTCTACAAATTCACAAGAATATCAGTCATTTGATTATGCAAACTTTGAACGGCATCCAACTCTAAGAGGACGCCTTCTAAGAACCATAACTATGAATCAACAAGAACCTTTTGCCGAAGTGATGGTCGTCAATAACAGAGGAGATGTCGTTGAGAAACGTATCATTTTACCCATAATAGAGGATACCGAAGGCACAAAGCCAACATTGGATTCCGATGTCAATGAAATACTTATCGGCAAGAATTATTTAAATGGACGCTTACACACCATTTTATATCCAAGTGAATATTTGGGTGAACCTCTTGTCGTCGTCTATGGATATGACAAACTAGGCCGGATCAATTCAATTGGAACTCCAAGTCATCCGAATAAGTTTTTACAAATTCAACGAAATGCTGCTGGACAAGTAACCGAAGAGATTTACGAACCAAACTCGGAGTATGCCTTCAAACAGGTGCGTAACTACAATGAACCTGGATTTCTTACTAAATTACAAAATAAATTCCAAACCGAAGATATCTGTTATACGGCACACAGCTATGGCGGAACAAGTAGAGGAGATGGATCAATATCAAAAATTAAATTTTCAGCCAATTGGCATAAAACATCACCGAACAAAAAAACACTCGGTCTGAATGAAAATTCTTTTGTGGAGGACTCTATAGGAATGTCATTAAATGACTCGAAAATATGTTTTAACACTTTAAAGAATACAGGTTACCTCGATAGTAACAATCAACAAATTAAAGCATTTTATCCGGACTTGGAAGTAGATATGCCTATTATCTGTACTTCAGGTGTACTTGGGCGACATGTGTCCAATGTTCTTGGTCATAATGGTTTCCCTTCCATACATGGATATCGATTTGATTATGGCCCATATGAAGAGTTAACAAAAGCAAAATATTTCATTGGCTCCGATGAGCCAGAGCCACTTCAACCGGAAACTTTTTCAAAGGAAATACCTGCTATAAGCCAAAGTTCATCCATTCAAATTTGGAATACACTAAAAGCAGGACAATATTTTGTTGAAGATCCCGATCGAACAAACTTGTCCAATTCACAGGCCAAGGAGAGTCACAAGAACTTCATCGGGTCAAATTTATTCAATCAGTTAAAGGATATCGACCAGGATTATGGCTTCATAGCATCTCCATTAAGAAAACTTTTAACATCGCTTTACAGTCATAGTCAAAAGGATTTAAAAATTGATTTAGCACAAATGGAAAACATCTTCAATTGTTGGCTGGGAATATCAAAAACGAAATCAAAATCGATAATTGAGAAAATATTCGATTTACTGAAGCAATATCTAACGAATCCCCTCGACGCAGACTTTCAGAATATTTTAAAAGGATACGATCCATATTTTCCGGAAATAGTTCGTGTACTTTTTACATACTTTGGCCGGCAATTGGGTAACTCCGAATTTGATGTGGAAACTTATGCGATCGATTGCAATGGTAATCATCGAATTTTTCATACAGGATTTAATCATTATCAACTTCAGTATGAGGAAAATTCAAATCGTGTCAATGGTATTAAATACAAGGCATTCGACTCTGCGAAGCCAGAGGAAATTTACCCAATGCAACATGATTCACGAGGTAATGTAGTTCAAGCATTACATAAAGGAATTAAATCCATGTCCTATCATCCAGTGTCGAATCTTTTACAAAAAGTCCAATTGATTAATGGCACAATTGTGGAATTCTTTTATGACAGCAAATGTGAAAGAATCCTTAAACGTCAGATAAACTCCAAGGGTGAAATTCGAAAGGAAATTCATTATTTACGCGACGAACAAGGTCGAAGTTTAGTCGAACGTGAATTGAATTTCTTAGATCCAGAACAACGTCCAGCTGTTTTAATTACAATTTACATATATGGCCCAGATGGATTAATTGGTTTTATACGAAATGATCAATTTTACAGTGTCTTAACCGATCATCAAGGATCGGTTAGACTAATTGTACGGAATGGAGAAGTAGTATCTGCCTACGATTACCTACCCTATGGAGATCTGATGAGAATCTACGGCTCAGATCCGGAGGCGCACATTTCATATCGATACACCGGCCAAGAATGGGATGCCGAAATAGGTCTTTATAATTATCATGCACGTTTCTACGATCCAAACATTGGTCGTTTCTATCAAATCGATCCGAAAGAGCAGTATTTTAGTCCTTATAAGTATGCTGGTAATTCGCCTGTATCCATGGTAGATCCTGATGGAGAATTTGCATTTTTAGCTGTTAGTTTAGCATTGATGGCAGCCGGAGCATATTTAGGCGGTGCGACAGCCAATAACTCATGGAATCCTATCAGATGGAAATATAAAGATGTGCGCACTTATTTGGGGATATTTGTTGGGGGTGCATCTGGATTTTTCTTTCCAACTGGCTTAATGTATAGTCTACAATTTTTAACTGCAGCGGGTTTAAGTACCGCAGCAGCAGTAACAGCAATGTCATCAACAGCTATAACATTGTCCTATTTAAGTGCGGCAGCAGCCAATAGCAATTGGAATCCTATCAAATGGGATTTTAGTTCACCAGTAACTTGGCATGCCATGATTGAAGGTGGCATGCTGGGTGCAACTATTTTTGGAAATTTTCGATATGTGTACCACGTTTACAAACAATTCTCAACAGTCGGCAAAATAATCTTTGTAGGAAGTTCAGTTTTTGTTGGCATTGGACTTTTTACACTAAATGGCAAAGCTACAAAATGGAACCTTAAAGATCCTGCATTTTGGTTTGGATCCGTATCCAGTGTAATTGCAGCACCTCAATTAGTAATTTTCGGAATAAATTCTTTAAAAACCACCCAAATGAGATGGGCTCTTTTGAAGGATTTATTATCTTCAAATGGCAATGTTACACCCGGTATGGTAGCTAAAGTCCTCTTTGGCGACGCTGTCATAGGAATCAGTGCATTCCTCATTGGCAGTGCTCTAAACAATGGTTATTCAAATTGCGACTGGACAGAAGTTAGTACATATCTCAATATTTTGACTGCCCTACAAATTAGTGCCCAAGCATACGAAATCGGCAAGAAGGGTGTATCTGCTGCTAAAAAGAAAATGCAGTTAAAACAATCAGAAAAGGCTTTAGCTCTTGCTGAAGAAGTCGCAAAGATGGCCACCGAAAAATACTTAGATATGATCAAGGAAACTGAAGTTAAAACATCTTTGAATGATGGTGTTGAAAAGCCCGAAAACGTGAGAAAAATCAATCCGAAAAATCCGGAGTACAACGATATGACAAAGAACCTACTTAAATCAGATAAAATTCCTAACACGATCATTTCAGTTGTGATAACTGATAAAGTTATTGTTATTGGATTTTCATCAAACTCCGCACCAGGTGTCTACCTTGCTTATGAACATAAAAATTTTTCCAATCCAACATTTAGAGCTGTTCATTTTGAAGTAAATAATAAAATGCTATGTGGTAAGCCGATAGCTATACGAGATGATGCTGTACTTGCAACTAAAATTCAAAATGCTGTACAGGACGTACAAAATGGAATCAAAGAGAACAATAAATTAACATTTCAAGTTGAAAACTTACATGATACACTACAGCAACGAGCAAATCTTGATAAAACTGTTGATCCAATAGTCAAAGAAAAAATCGTGGAAGCTATCAAAAACGAAATCATGTCCAATGGCTATGTTGAAGAAAAGTTTATCAATCAAAAGGCTAAAGAATTCAACTTTGAAAACGACACTATTCGTAGTTCTAATGATAAATTGAAACAAGCTCAATTGGAACTGGATGCACTCAACAACCAGGCAAAACTCAATAGAGATCCCATCGAACAAGCTAAATTTAACACAGAAAGAAAGCGTTTACAATCAAACGTGAATCGCGCAAAAAACGATCAAAACCGTATTACTATTAGAGAACGGCAAAATTACGTAAATCAACTTGCCGAGCCGGTACGAAAATTTAAAGAAAACCTAACATTGTGGGATATAACTAACTGTGCGGAAGCACACGTACTTTCGGCCATAGAAAGACAAGATCAAGTATTCGGAAATCAATTAGTCAAAAGACGTGCATGTGATGTACAAAAAGATGTTAAATATTTGGCCTCTTTTAAAACCTCAGATTTACCAACAAATGCCAATCCTATGACTCGCTGTGACAATTGTCTACAGAGTACATCTCAAATTCGAAACGTTCTAACCGATGACGGATTCATGAATAATCTTAAAAATTTGGCTACAACTGCACAAATCAAAGCTATGAATTGTGGTGCACGTTTGATTTTCCTTTCACCAATGTTGAACTGCGCAAAGATCAGAGAAAAAGCAAAACAAAAGAAGAAAGAAGGAAAAGAAAAGGACAAAAAGGAATAGAAACGACTATAACCAAATGATATCCATAATAACCCAAGCAACCTTAAAGCTATTTAATTTCGTACTGAGATAAAAAACATGACTCTAATTCCGCTTCACAAAAAATATATCTATTAATGTTAATATACAATGCATACCATATCCTCGTATACTTGTTAAACAATTTTGTACTTTTGAACTTAATAAACATACAAACATAGGCAACAAGGTCTTAAGGCAGCAAATGCTTTTTATTTCCCAGGAAATTAGATAAATTTTTGAACTCTTAACAGGCAAAGTTAAAATAACGACGAAAAGTAAAGCAGAATTTTTGTTTAAGTGAGATTTTGGTCTAAGAAGTGCGAATGTAGTGACGAGGTAGACAAAAATAATTAGTTTAGCCACGAGATAAACAAATTGAGAGGCGGCCTCAGGGCAGCCTTATCCGTTTAAGTAAAAAAAAAGTGATACAGATGTATATTTTTTTGAAATAAAAGTCGTAAAAACAATTTTTTGCCCTAGAACAGCACAAATGAAGATTGCATTTCGAACATATGCATTGAGTTTGTGATGTTTTGCAAAGTTTGCATTTTTAACCACCCTCTTTTCCAAGTCTCCAGTGTTGGCATATCTTATGTCAGCAACAGGATGTTTTGCCTCCTGACCGATGCCAGAACTAGGGCTGGGCTCTTTTTCTTGTGTTGAAGGCCTGCCAACTTACTGTTTTTCCTTATATTATAGTATAAAACAAGACCTGCAGCTATTCCTTCACGAAATTCAGGTAACTTCAGGAACTTTTCCTCTGTATAATTTGAAATATCAGAATGCCATGTCAACCAAATGATAAAAAAGTCTTATCATTGGGTTTCTAGTCTTTAGTCCACCCATGTGGTGTCAATTTCAATGTACTCCTCTTTCTTTAGTGCGTAACATCATGCTTTACTATACTTAAACGATTGTATATTTCCAACATATGGTATGTTGATGCTAATCTGACATTTTTATTGTCTCTCCACAAAACAGTATTTATGTCAATACCATACGCGTTACCGACATATTCAATTGAATATCCTTTTTTTTTTGATATCTTTATCCAAAGGAAGCTTCCAGTTTGGATTTCTGTTAGCTCTAATTGTTCTTAAAGTATATATCACCTTGATCAAAAAAATTTCGGAATTTATTCAAAAAATTAAAAATACTAGTTTATTCATCTAAATCTATATTGTCCCCATTAAAGTAATCCCCATCAACTGCAACACACTTATGCCAGCGCTTGATCCAATCCTCGAAACATTTTTTAAATTCGGTTTTCGGTATGTCCATCGGTATGTCCTGCGATTTTTCCATTACTTCCTCTCGGCTGCTGAAATGCGTACCCCGCAGTAGTTTTTTAACTCGATTGAACAGAAAGAAGTCACAGGGAGCCAAATCAGGTGAATTCGGTGGCTGTTGGATGGTATTTGTTGCATTTTCCGTCAAAAAAACGCACGAGCGACGGTGCGTTATCATGGTGCAAAATCCACGAGTCTCATAACGCCCAAATAATACTCTTTGTTTACTGTCTGCCCTTCTGGCAAAAATTCATGATGCACTACACCGTTGTAATCCATGAAAACCGTGAGCATTGTCCCTTTTTTTGACGGAAAACGACGTGGTCTTTTTGGTCGCGGCTCATTTGGTAAACGCCATTCACTTGCCTGATGTCTGGATTGCGTGTCGTACTCATAAACCCACGTCTCGTTTCCAGTAATAATCCGTTTGATTAATGTGGGATCGGATTCAGCCTCGCAAATCATCTCTTTTGCGACGTAAACACGGTCTCTTTTCTGCATGAAATTGAGGTCTTTTGGCACCAACTTTGCTGCTACACGACGGAAACCTAAATCATTAACCAAAATGTCTTAGGCGGATCCATAGGCAATGTTCAAGTCCTCCGCTATCTCTGTGATGGTTATTGACCAACATATCTTTTACTTCATCAATGTTTTCGTCGGTTTTCGATGTCGATGGTTGGCCACTGCGTTCATCATCTTCGATTGACTCACGACCACTTTTGAACCGCTCGTGCCACTGGTAAGCGACTGTTTTCTTTAGAGAATCGTTTCCGAAACAATTTTTTAACATTACCAACGTTCACGCACCATTAAATCCGTTGCAAATTTAAATCCATTTCTAAAATTGTAAAAAATCGAAAACTCACACAGAGATAGATGTACTCTTGGCTACGTAACTTTTGCAAATGTCAAGCTATGATGCTAAGATTTAGAGGGAATGTCAACAACAGATGTACCAACTCAAATCGGAACAATGGGAGCGCCACACTGTGGTTATTATTTATTATATTATATTTTATTTTGTTCAAGGTGGTATATAAAAAAAACTAAAAATACTATACAAGGTGAGTTACTCGAAAAATACGCGATATCGCGAAAAATGTTTCAGACAAAATTCACAAGGTTCTGAAGGGGACAAAAGATGGTGATCACGAGTTTGACCTTGAGAAACATTTTCAAGGTCAAGCGAAGGTCACTTTTGATTTGTCAAATGATAATTCCTGATTTTCATTGCTCAGTCGTATTCCTCAATGGGGCACACGACTTTGTCTTAAAGGTCTTATTCATCCAGTGTTAGATACCACTGCACTGGCACGCCTAAATCATTAATCGGTTTCCAACGTTGTTAGGGTGTTAGAAGGTCGAGATTTGTTTTGAGGAAGTCATTTGTCTCGAGTTAGGCAATAAGTTAAAAATCAAAGAAATTTCAGATAGAGACAAATTGTCCTAAACTTATCTGAGTGTCTATGATGTGCACTCTGCCCTTTTTTTCTGCTTGAACGGAACTGTACTTTATTTAGAAGTTCGATATTTGTTTTGAGGAACTGATTATTATTAGTAACGTTTTCCAGATTAATAATGCAGGCTATTTCAATTCAAGAGAAAATTGAAATGATATTGATTTATGGAGAAAGTGGAAGGAACATCGATGATGCTGTTGCTCTTTACGCCCAACGTTTCCCAGACCAGATACGATCGCGCGCTTCCTTTTATAGGGTCATCCAACACTTCACTGGTGAAGGAAGTGTCCAACCAAAGAAAAGAAATCGGTCAGATAGGGTGGCTGTTGAGGACAATGAAATAGCAGTGTTGGCTGCCGTTGCACACGATCCTCACATTAGCACTCGCCAAATAAGTCGTGAATCAGGAATTTCTCAAACGACTGTCTGTAAGACATTACATCGGCATAAATACCATCCTTATCATGTTTCAATGCATCCAGAACTTTCTAGTGAGGATTTTCGCAACCGGGTTTCCTTTTGTCAATGGGCACTTCAGCAAATTGAACGAGACCCCCTTTTCTTCGCCAAGGTGTTATTCTCTGATGAGTCGACTTTCACCAATCACGGTACGGTCAATCGACATAATATGCATTACTGGGTTACCGAAAACCCTTTTTGGTTGCGACTACAAGGGCTTAAATTATTGGGGATAAGTTAATAGGGCCATATTTTATTGAAGGCAACTTGAATGGCGAAAAGTATGCAAACTTCTTGCGGGACCATCTTCCAGTATTACTAGAAGAACTGCCATTGGAATTGCGACAAACAATGTGGTTTCAACATAATGGTTGCTAGCCCATTATTTCCAAGTAGCCCGGGGCGTATTAAACAATGTTTACCATTAACGATGGATCGGACGAGGGGGTCCGAGGCAATGGCCTGCTAGATCACCTGATCTTACGTCACTTGATTTCTTGTTGTGGGGCTAATTAAAAAATGAGGTTTACAGAAAAAAGCCAACAACACGTGAAGACATGAAAAGACGAATAATTAAAGCTTGCCGGAAGATTACGCCAGAAATACATCTCAGTTCTGTTGGTTCATTTAGAGCGCAGATAGCCAAGTGTATTGAAGTGAATGGTCACATTTTCGAGCATTTGTTGAAATAGTCTCGGGAAATAAACGTCGAAATGGGAATGGAAATTCAATGATTCAACAATGGGAGGCAAGGGGACCCACTCTAATTAATCACCCCGAAGGAAACAAAATACTGTTACGTCCACGTCGTTGTTTCTGGGTTATGCTAAACGCAGTATGTAAAAACAAATGACAAGCCTACGAGCAATACGACTGAGCAATTAAAATCAGGAGTTATCATTTGAAAAATCAAAAATGACCTTCGTTTGACCTTGAAAATGGGTCTCAAGGTCAAACTCGTGGTCATCATCTTATGTCCCCTTCAGAACCTTGTGACTTTTGCCTGAAACATTTTTCGCCATATTTCGCACTTTTCGAGTAATTTTATGTTTAAGTCTTAAGTTTTATGGCGCCCTCTGACGGGAAAAAAGTGTTTCATGTAAAAGAATTGTAATTTTTCACGCAGATTACGAATCTGTCAAAATGGGGCTCAAGGTCAAACTCGTGGTCACCATCTTATGTCCCCTTCAGAAACTTGTGACTTTTGTCTGAAACATTTTTCGCGATATCGCGTATTTTTCGAGTAATTTGGATGTCTCAAGTTAAAAAACTCACCCGGTATTTGAAGGAGGGGTGGGGGGCTACTATTTTAACTTAGCATACGCCTACTCAACACCCAACATACCGGGTATGCACAAAGCAAAGTGCAATAAAAATGTAGGTAAATATTTTTTAATTGTGAGGCGAATATGAAAATAGATGTACATTATTTATCTAAACAAATATTTTATTGAATAATAGTTAAATACACTGCTTACAAATAGTATGGTTGGTAGAATATTCATTATAAACGGGCATCGAACATTTTTTGAACGATTTTCTAGTCGAACGTCGTTTGTCACAAATGAAACAATAGCCTTTGTGTTTGATTCTTCCTGATGCATCACGTCTGAAACCAGAAGACTCTCCTTCAGATACAGAACTTAAAGGTAAGGAACGACCTAACATTTCTTTCAAACCATTTCTTGTGGAAAAATTTCGTGAAACCTGTGGATTTGCAGCACGTGCAGTGATATCAGGTTGTGCTAATTGGTTGCTGAGTTCCTGAAGAAATTGTCGACATCTACCGCTTGTTTTTCTTAGATATGGATTGTTTTTATAATATCGGGTCATATAAAAAGTCTTCACGATTTTTTTATTTTAAATCAATTTCAATCAAGTACATACCATACTGGCCATTATAACACAGGCGAACAATGATTTTGCGGCATGAGGTTTCGAAGTCAATTTTGGATAATCCTGGTCTACTGAATACGAAAATAATAACAGATTACCCGAATTGACTCTAGTTTTTGAGATAAATACAACTTTCATATAACGAAAATAAAATAAAAATATTAAATATATTGTGAAAGATTTTTTTTCGAATGGCAACAATGTTATAAATGATGATTGAAATAAGATTAATCATATTTCAATAAAATAAAAAAAAAAATTAAGAAAAACGTGTTTTATATGATTTCCTTTTGTATTTTCGCTCAGGACAGTCCCTTTGTAAGGTCCAGCAATAGTCCGCCATCATATGGTGATCCCACCACCCTTGATATCTTTCCTCAATTATCTGAATGTCCTGGTGGAACCGTTCTCCTTGTTCTTCCCTGTAATCACCCAGGTTGTGAGGAAATCTATTTAATGGCTAAACAAAAAATGCATTTTTATGCTCATATTAGCTTCCAGTTTTTCAAAACTCTTAAGCATGTTAGCGACTATAATTGAGTATTCTGCTGCTTTGTAATTTCCCAAAAAGTTTTTGACGACTGCTACAAAGTCTGTCCAGGCTTTAATTCAATCTGAGTCATGTGATTTTTAAAACCGAAATCCTCTATAAGAGTGCGAATTTGAGGTCCATCAAAGATACCTGCTTTCAATTTTTCTATACTGAGGCCTGGAAACGATACACAAATATATTTGAAACAATTACCACCCTTATCCAAAGCAAATCGTTTCATAACCCCAAGCTTAATATGCAATGGTGGCAGAATGATTTTTTTCTTTTCCCAGGCTCATATTTTCTCTCGGGAGCCAGAAGAGCCAGGAAGAGTACTCTTCCTTAAGTTTCGTTGAATGACCTATCGGGATCGAAGCTAACTTGTTCCCGTTATGCAGTAACACATATTTCAAACTTATTTTTGAGCTATCTTCTGACCGATAATTGGTAAAACTCATTATATTTAAAAGCCCAGAAATATTGCTGCAGTATATGAGCTCATTCTCTTAAGTAAAAAACGGAAGAATTTTTTTTTTTCTCTGGACCTATAAGATGTTATTGTTACGTCAGGCTGTAAACAATTTTTTTCTTTAAGTCTTGATGCAAGAAGCTCAGCTGATTTTTTCGATAAACCTAAGTCTCGAATAAAGTCATTAAGTTCTTCTTGAGAAAAACTCTGAACTGCAGGACTCCATCCTATAAAATCTCTTGAGCTTCTGCTTTCACAGTGTCTAACATTTCCACATCATCCCAGGAAGCGTTGGACAAGGCACTTACTGTACAATATTGGTGGCTTAGCCGATTGAATACATGGATAAATCCAAGAACGTTTTTTGTATCGGTTCGTACCTTTCACATTCACGGCACAAAAGTAGCAATGGTTTGTCGGCTCACTCCATTTCATTGGCACTCCAAATTAAAGCCCTTTTCGTCCTAATTGGCTCCAGTACCGAAGTGACTCCATACAATTTTTACAAACTTTCTAAGAACTTCACTAAGAAACTAATTGCCGCAAAAAAAAGAAAAATTATTTTGTTCCCCAGTGTTATCTATGACCTTTTGCCATTTTCCGGGTAGCTTCTTAATTCCATGGGTTTAAAACTTCTGTGGTTTATCAGCGAAAAAACTTGGCCAAGTGATTTTCAGCGGCTTTTCGGTCGGCCAATTTTTTACCATCAAGAAAG
Organism: Volucella inanis; assembly: GCA_907269105.1. Lineage (NCBI taxonomy): Eukaryota > Metazoa > Arthropoda > Insecta > Diptera > Syrphidae > Volucella > Volucella inanis. Next base: position 126,970,025 of record OU026157.1, on the reverse strand, counting down.
TTTTGCAAAGACCGAAACAAATGGTAATCAGAGGTTGCAAAGTCCGGACTGTACGATGGATGCATCAGAACTTACCAACCAAGCTCCGTCAATTTATTCTGGGTCATTAAATATGTATGTGGCTTAGCATTGTCATATGGAAGACAACTCCCTTCTGTTGGCTAATACTGGTCGCTCTTTCTTGAAAGCTTCATTCAAACGGCTGAGTTGTGCACAGTAGAGGATCGAATTGACCGTTTCACCACGTTTTAGCAGCTCATAATAGACAATTCCCTTCCAATCCCACCAAACACTCAACAAACGACACTTTGAAGTCGTTTGTGGTCGGTCACCGCCCTTTGACCATGATCGCTTGCGTTGGATATTCTCGTATTTAATCCATTTTTTATCGCCCGTAATGAAACGCTTCAAAAATGGTTCCATTTCGTTACATTTCAGCAACGTTTCACTGATGGTTATTCGGTCAATTATATTTCTTTGCGTTAATTCATGTGGCACCCAAACATCGAGCTTATTTGAGTGGCCTGTTCGTTTTAGATGATTCCAAACTGTCACACGTTTGATATTTAGTGTTTGTCGGTCTTGCTCCATCAGTTGCAAAATTTCATCGACTTTTTCAGTGACAGGCCGACCAGTGCGAAGTGCATCTTTTACATCGAAATTACCTAAACGGAATTGAACAAACCACACCTGGGCCCAGCGTTCACTCACAGCATTCTCACCATAAGCTGCACAAATTTTTCGGCATGTTTTTGTAGCGTTTTTCCCTTTTTTATAGTAAAAAAGCATTATATAGCGTATTTCTTCAGATATTTCACTCATATTCAAATCAGTATAACTTTCAACACGAGCAACAAATTACACAGCTATCTTCACAAGAAATGAAGCCTGACAAGGTGAAACACATGTTCGTTTGACACAATCAGATTAGTTTTTCCAGATAAATGAACACCAACACCATCTAGTGACAAAAAACCGCGGAGACTTTTTATTTTACCCAATATATAATATAAGAGGCCAAGGCAGCTACATCTAACATACCATATTATAAAATTTATCCATATTATCAACTCCACCATTACTAATTTGTGGTTTTTGCGCTTCTTCGATTCATTGCATTTACTTTTTGAAAATAATATCATGTAAATGTTCGCCATGACTACGTCTCAGGTGGTCCATTCGAAAGGTCCAATTTTGGGCGACTCTTTCGAGCATAGCAATTGGTATTTCGCGGATAACACTAGTAATGTTTTCTTCCAAAGCGTCAATTGTAGCTGCCTTATTCCTGAAGACCTGAGACTCTACATATCCTTAGAGAAAATAGTTCAAAGGTGTGATATCGCACGATCTAGGCGGCCAATTTACCGTAGCAAAACGTGAAATTAAGTGCTTACCAAAATAATTTCTCAACAAGTCCATTGTTTGACTCGTAGCGCCGTCTTATTGAAACCAGAGCTCACCTAGACCATGTGCTTGAATTTCAGGAAGCACATAGTCTGTTAACATGGAGCGATAACGGATACCATTGACATTAACATTCTGATTTGCCTCATTTTTGAAGAAATAGTGACCAATGATTCCACCAACCCATAAACCACACCATACCGTTGTTTTTAATGGATATAATGGTAGCTCTTGGTACTCTTTGGGTTGCTCATCAGCACAAATCCGGAAAATTTTCTTATTAACGTATCCATTGGGCAAGAAATGGGCTTCATAACGGATTTTCATTCAGCTTTTTCAGAGTCCATTCACTGAAAATATGACGCAAATTCAAGTCGCCTGGCTTCAATTCTCGCACAAGTTGAATTTTGTACGCTTTTAAGTCGAGATTCTCAAGTAAAATACGCTAAGTTGTCGAATACACCAAGCCAAGCTGCTGAGAACGACGACGAATCGATTCGTCTCGGTCTTCGCGTACACTCTCAGCTACAGCTGCTCTCTCTCTAGTCTTTTCAATCCGTGCTGGATGTGGTCTAACCGGTATCTAGTATCATCCACTAATGTAAACTGGGACTCAAATTTGCGAATGGTATTGGCAATAGTGGTTTCAGTAGGTCGAATATGAGCACCGTAAGTTCCTCGGATCGCACGAAAAACATTTCTCACAGAACGCTGATTTTCGTAATACAGCTGAAAAATTTGGAGACGCTGTTGTGGTGTGAGCCTTATCATGATGACTTGCCAAACAATACTGAACAAAAATGACAAAAATGTTTGGTAGGAGTCACACGTGATCTGTCAAAAAAAAGTCTATTGAAAATCAAACTTCACGATGAATCACCCTATACTTCGCCTTCTTTCGTTAATGTGGAGGTGCTATATTTCTATTGCTATATGCAACTTCAAACTGGTATTTTTACGATCATTTCTGCGGATTCTAGAAGCTGCTAGAAATTTCCTTTTGTTTGCGATAAGAGGTAGCTCTCCAAAACAGGTAGCAGCGCGAAACCGGACCGGAAAAGCGGAGACTCACAAGTCCCTTTAGTTTTACTCCAATTGTCTTCAAACGTTGACACAATAATCTTAACGTGTTGTACATTAATATAAAAAAATAAAAAATTTAATCGAACTTGGCGTTTTTTTCGGTCTTGGCTCTCCTAGGTGCTTCCATTGGAATGATTGGGCTTAGTTTTTGACGTCATAACCATATACTCATGATTCGTCACCTTTTGACCAAGTAAGGATCATCATTGTCGTCATTCAAGAGCTCCTGAGCGATGCTTATGCGATGGTTCTTCTGATCAAAATTGAGAAGTTTCGGAACAAACTTCGCTGACACACGTCTTATGACCAAAATATCCGAAAAAATTGCATGACATGAGCCGACCGATATGCCAACATTATCAGTAACTTCTCTTTTGACGATTGTCCGAAACAACTTTCTTCACAGCTTCGACATTATCATCCTTTGTTGATATACTCATGACGCGGTCATCTTGGAAGAGATTGTACCACCTGTAAACATTTTTCTTAGTTAGAGTAGACCCACCATATGCCACGGTCAATATATCAAAGTTTTAGAGCACTTGCTCTATTTTTTATAATAATTGAAACTTGCCGAGCACATCAAAACACGTCTTACCTTTTTATCTGTCAAAAACAAACTGAGCTATATACTTGAAACTGTGAACATATATTCGGGACATGTACTACCTTGATCCCGGAAATTATTCAGAAAATTAAAAATACAAGTTTATTCATCTAAATCTATATTGTCTCCTTTAAAGTAATCCCCATCGATTGCAACACACTTATGCCAGCGCTTGATCCAATCCTCGAAACATTTTTTATGTCCATCAGTGCTTCCTGCGATTTTTCCATTACTTCCTCTCGTTTGCTAAAACGCGTTCCCCGTAGTGTTTTTTTAACTCGATTGAGCGGAAAGAAGTCACAGAGAGCCAAATCAGTTGAATTCGGTGGCTGTTGGATGGTATTTGTTGCATTTTTCGTCAAAAAATTACGAATAATGATGGCACTGTGCGACGGTGCGTTATCATAGTACAAAATACACGAGTTTTCCGCCTACAATGCTGGTCTCTTTCGGCGAATTGCTTCACACAAACGTCTCATAACGCCTAAATAATATTCTTTGTTTACTGTCTGGCCTTCTGGCAAAAATTCATGTTGTAATCAATGAAAACCGTGAGCATTGCCTTGTTTTTTGACTGAAAACGACGTATTTTTTTTTTTTTTGGTCTCGGCTCATTTGATGAACGCCATTTACTTACCTGATGTCTGGATTGCATGTCGTACTCATAAACCCACGTCTCGTCTCCAGTAATGATCCTTTCTTTAGAGAACTTTTCCAACATTTCCAACGTTCGCGCACCATTTAATCCAACGACAGATGTACCAACTTAACAAAAAAAAACAGAACTCAAATCGGAACAATGGGGGCGCCACACGGTGACGTGAGAAGAGCTTAGGGAAAACAAAAACACACACACACGGACAATGTCTTATAATAAACGTAGTTATAATTTTTTTTTTGAGGAATTTATAATCACACACTTAGAATCTAATAGTCTAATTGTCATCATTACTATCTGAACTCATGCTAGCATCTTCATTCACCTCAAAATCAGATGCATTACTATCATTTTCGAATTTATTACTTGTACGAAGCAAAATCATGTCTTCATCATCTCCATTCTCATCGACTGGCTCAGTTGATCTTTTAATCTCACGTATTTCTCCTACTTTAGTTAGAATACTCAATGTGTATTTGTTAAAGTCACACCTAAAAAAATGCAGAAAATAGAATTATCCACTGCTCAAGGATAGTCTGTCAACTTTTTTACTAACTTACATCTTACTAAGCATTTCGTATTTTCTTGAAAGGCTCTCGTGCAATCCCAACAAGGAATGATGTTGGAATACATTATCTTGATTGCCATGGTGGGTGAGTAAGCAGGACGTCCATTTAAGATAAAATTCTATGTGCGGGGATTTTTGTAGCAATCGCGTTATTGCCTGAAGTGTACGATGAGCATATTCACCCGGAAGTGATGAACAAATTATTTCAACTGAAAAGATATAGATAGATATACTTAAGTTACATATACAGCATATGTATGTAGGCTCCTGTCTTCGTAAACCGAAGCCTTGCTTCGGTTATTTAAAGTTCACCATTCTTATCCTTGTTTAACAAAAATTGTTTCCCTAGATTTTCGATTCCTTTCATAACTATCATACATAATATCCAAACTGCCTTCAACCTATCTTGCCTACGCGTTTCTAGCAACAATTTAACGTATGTTGCTTAATAAAACGGTCGGTTCCCTTTAATTCATTTTTAACATTTGTTTAGAAGCTTTAAAAAGTGACGGTAGGCAAGTTCTACGGGTACATACGAGCAAAATCAATTGTACTCTACGGCGTAGTCAGCGGATAATTCTCTCATGTTACCAATCTTGACGTAATTCCGAGTGTTAAGCAAGAAGAAAGTAGAAACACTTTAATACTGGTACCCTATTAAAAGTAATTGTAGTAAGAGGATGAATGAATTAACAAGTCAGGCCCGGACCGAGATCCTGTGTGCTCCTGACTCCTATGGTACCGTGATTTAAGTAATGGTATAAACTACTAGTGGTCCTGCCGCCAACCTATGAACGGCCGCTTTTAACTTTTCAAATCATAGCAACCTTCGGTGAAGTCATCTGAAAACCATTACGATAAGTCCAGTACTTTGCTCTGCCCCTGTTGTTTATTAGACAATAATTGGTTAGGGATGCGGCTCGAAGAACAATACGTTGTTGGAGAATTTTCGCCTTAAAAAGAAACGTTCCTCTATTTAGATATTAAATGACTGATTACTTGGCGGTGCCGTTAATCTTTTACGTCGTTTAAACAGCTGATCACAATCAACTCAACTAACATACAGAGACTTTTTGGAGCACCTTCAGCGGGTAAAATCCATTGTTTCGATAGTTCTTGGGTCTCTGGTAGGTACCAATAAATCCGTGTCTCTTCGACGATCACGAAACGACGAATAAACTTTTTCGCATTTCGATTAAGCGTGGCACCCATCGCGCGGACAGCTTTCTCATGCCTAAAATCTCGTGCAGTATATGGCTAACGCGTTCAGTTGAGATGCCTGCTATCTTAGCCAACTCGTGAATTTTCACTCGGCGGTCCGTCCATACGAGATCATGCATCTTGTCGACGGTTTCCTCTGTGGTAACCGTTTTTGGGCCACCTGGGAACAGTTCATCAAAAACCAAAGTACGGCTCGGCGAAACTCTGCGAACCAATGGTAAACGGTTGTACCAGAAGGTAAGTGGGTTCCATACACACCATCGAGAATGGGCTAGATTTCCTCGCAGATTTTGCCACTCGAAAACAAGAATCGGATCACGGAGCGATATTGCTCTTTTTCTATGGTCACAAAAAATACTAACACGATGCTTTGAAATAGGTGTCAAAGCAAAACTAAGCGTCGGATTGTCTCAAAATTTTGACAGGCGGGCTAAAAGAGGTTATACTAAATGATGGTACACTCATTTTGGCTCAGTAACGCCACCTATCTTCCAATCCGGGTACTCATCAAAGAGCCCTCGTAGACCGAGATTTACGACTACGTCCATCTGACAAAAATTAAGTAGGAAAGAATATTTAAATTTAAAAAAAAAGCAACAAAGCTTCTGAACCGCTCTTATCGAGGTACTTAGGACAGCAGGAGATGATTTGGTAAAGGGTATACAGCAAGTCATTTCTAACATTTTTTCGAAAAAGAGCATATCCGATGAAAGAAACCTCAACCTTAATATTGGGCCAACGATTTTTCCTGCCATATTTTTTTAATGCCTAAAATCATTTGACAAAGATATGATTGACTATTATCGATCCAAAAAATACACAATTGACTAAGAAATCCAAATCGATATCATCGATACCACCACCATTACTTCGATTTCAAAATCGAATACGGCATCTATACAGGGCCATGTCGTCCCTACATCACTGTACAGAACGACGATGAAGAACACTATACACAAGCATTCTCATCAAGTCTTTTAACATCAAAAGACCTTAGACAAAGTAGTGCGCTGTCATGTGACTTCTTTTAAAACATACTGGCGCCAGAGGCACATTTTTTTAAAAGTCTATGCAACAACTTGGTTATGTAGACGACTTTAAAATTGTTGGCAAAACTAAAACAGAAACGGTTAATTGATTTTGTTTTGAGCGGGGACTGACTAAGTTAGCAAGTGATCTTTCATAACTGACACAATGCATAACCCTTAAGGCAAAATATGATGTATCCACGACTGAAGCGTAATTCAAGCTGCGCCATGCTAGGAGTAATTTAAAAAATTAAAGGCTTTTCTGCAGATAGGAGGGAAGGTGAAATCAATAGCCTCGTCTCGCAGCAAATTAGCTTGGGAATTCCCAATTTTTGACTTCTCAAAAACTCAGAATACGTCCTTGGTTTGAGTTGTCATTGACAGTTGAAGATGGCATGATTCTTTACTATAAAAGCAGGCTGTTTTCTTAAGTTTTTAAAAACTTCAACGATATTGTAAGCACTTTATAACTGAGGCAATTCGCTATTTTTTACAAAAGGCTAAAAAAAACTATGTTAAAAGCAAATATAAGGAGTAGAATGGACTAATTCTGTGTTAAGACAGAAAAAAAGAACAATTACGGTTGACAAGACAAGAATACTTCATAAAATCAACTGCATTCAATCAATTTTTGAATTTCATGTTACTTCAATTTTGTACCACACGTAGGAGAAGTAAAGTTATTTAATTTAAATCTATATACGAGTACATAAATATATACTTACTATTCTTAACAGGAATACCCTCAATTACAGCGGTAATCAAATGCGGTTCATTTAATTTCAATGCCATTATTAATGACTTTGAATATTCTTCATTCCTGAGGTTTTCGTAAACCGCTTTTGGTGTGACTTCTATCGATAAATCAAATGGATCGAAAACTACACCTAAACGACGAAACAAACGGAAATTTATAATAAATAAAATATTCGAATAACAAGTGATTTTTTAACCTTTATCTAATGAATAGATAAGTAGTCCTTCTGTACACGCAGCCACCCAAGATTGTCCGGTAGGAGAAAACCGCACTGAATACACGTTCACTTCAGGTTTAAAGTGCCTTGAAGCCATATCTCCCTTCTGTACACCTGGCAATCTTATCAAAACATTTCCTCCCTCCAATTCTTCACGCTGTTCTACTAAAGCCATATTGCCGAACTCTGTCATTTTTCGGCGATTAATAAAATCCTATGGAACAATATTCATTAAAAGCTTCGCTTATTGCTTACGATTATCTTCTGCAAATCTACTTACATCTAATCCATCAAAGCTATGATTTTGTGTAATTTCAAACTTTTTCAATAGAACCCCTTCCATTACATGATATATGCAAATAAATTGCGACTTTCCACCAGCAAGGATGCACTCACCATCAGCAGAATACTCAATCGATGAAAAAAATCTAAATATTGTCACAATTTTGTTATTAATTTTTACAATAGATTTCATGCCTTGTGAATACTTACTTTCCCTGAAGATTTTTCTTTGCTGTAATTATGTCAACTTCTGATCTTCCGCTAGACAGATCATTTCTTCCTTCAATCGTTGCAACTTGGTTAGATGTTTTTACATCAAATACCGATATAATGCCATTGAGTGTTCCAACTGCAACCTTTTTTTTTTTCAAATAAACTTAATTAAATAAAATTACTAATTTTAATGGTCTAGAAAGAAAATATCGAAAAATAGTACACAACACCCTTGAGTTGGCTGATATTTGTTATGAGTTCTGGTAAAATGCAATTTTCAGTTATCATCTGGCTTTGGTAGCGTGAATATCTCGTTATAATTTACGGTGCTCTTGGTCTGCAATCAATTTCTTTGTGATTCACATCACATTTCTTACGGATCTACATAACACTTGTTCGTACTAAAACTCGTGGCTGAAGATTTCCTTCCTTTTCTTGCTTAGATACGACATGGGCCTACAAGAGCCAATAATATGTTTGACAAGCTGTCTGATATGTCCTTCGAACATCGCAGACCAAAGAAAAATAAACGTGTGTGCTCCCCGGTAAAGCTTAGCCCATTTATTCTCAAGTCCGCTTAAAATACTCAATATTCATATTTTTATTCCTACTTTTACTTACTTGCTCACACGAATACCATAAAAGCAACAGAAATATGGTAATTCATTAACGAATTCATAAGCTGGTTTAAATAACTGTTCCCAAGCGGGTACAACGGTGAAATGTTTTCCTATTCATTTTTCAAACAATTTCCTTCTATCCATAGAGCAACATTACAAAGTTCAAAAATTCATCTTATCAGTTTTTGAAACGTAAATTTTCAATCGTCTTCGGAAAATGAGGTCCTTCTACACTTACTGGTGTAGTTTGTAGTGTAAATAGTGTCGGGTAGTACTACGCTGAAATTCAACTAAATCTATCTCCGTTTCAGAAGCAGCACTAGACAACTTTCAAAAAAAGAGACCAACACCAATTCTTTCCGCAGATTATTTTATTATTATTCTTATTGTTTATAGCTACCAGGGCTATCGTCTAGAATTGAATAAATTATTTTCTTTAAATGTAATTTACAAGTTTTACATAGTTTCTGAATAGATTGTATACGTCTTTGATATTTTGAGTAAAGGGCGTAAGTAATATTTTTTGTTAAACCACCGATCAGCGACAGCTTCAATAGAGTTAGGGTTTTCCAATAGGGACTTGACAACTTTGAATTCAATTTGTGAACGCACTCTTTCACTAATCATCAAACTGTCACTGTCAATTTATTCAGTAAGCTCAACATTTTCATCATGGTAAAGTACATTAACGAGCAACGTCTGCAAATTATAAAAACTTTCTACAGATATTCGGAGTCACAAAATCATCTTCAGTGACGAAGCTCATTTTTGGCTCAATGGGTTCGTCAATAAGCAAAATATGCGTTATTGGTCGGGTAAAAACCCACATATGCTTCATGAATCACCACTTCATCCACAAAAAATAACTTTTTGGTGAGGTTTGCATGCCGGCGGCCTTATTGGGCCATATTTTTTCGTCGACGATAACTATCGTCACGTTACTGTGAATGGTCAGCGTTATCGCGCCATGATCACCGATTACTTTTGGCTCGAATTGGAAGATATGGACTTGGACGACATGTTGTTTAACAGGATGGTTGACAACACAACAACACACGCTACAATCGGTTTATTGAAGAGTAAGTATGGTGAGCGTGTTATCTGAAGACATGGGCCAGTCTGTGGGGCTTCGTTAAGTCATTGGTTTATGCCAACACGCCAACGACGATGAAATGGCTCAGAGCCAACATTGAACGCGAAATAGTGTGGTCGAGTCGTTGAAAATTGGGTCCAACGAATCGACCGCCGCAAACGTGCCCGCGGTGGCCATATGAACGAAGTTGAGTTCCATTCATAAATGTTTTGATTGTACTTCAAATGGTTTGCCTTTTATTTAAAAAAAAAAAAGTTGTCAAGTCTTATATTACAAGTCCCTATATTACAATAGCAACAAGCTCCATAGGGCCATTTGTGTACAATTTTTCAACAAACGTACGGTATTATCATTATGCAGTTGTTCCTGATTGCCTGTTTTATTAATTAACATACATATTTATTAAGTATTTATGTTGGCTGTGTAGCTAAAGCACCGATGTAAATGTGCTGAGTGATCAGCACAAACCGCGTTGTTGCAGCTACAACAAAACGCTCGGGTTTTCTGCTTACGTTTATTCTCTGCAAGACATAAGTGGCACGATAGCCGATTTTTACGCGGTCCATATAAAGGACCAGATCCTGGTAATTGTGTCGCTACTACCTCAAAAGACAGAGAATTTTTCAGTTCAACAACAACGAATTTTGTGATAGCATGTTATTCGTGGTTTGGTGGCACGTTCCCCAATGTTTGAAATTGCCAATTGTCTCGTCAATAATTTCAAAAATGATGGTCGTTTGTCCGATTTTTACATTGTATTGCATTGTATATTATGAATGAGGCCAATGCAACAGTATCGATCATATTGTAAAACATTGCGAGCGGCCAACGATTTTTCGAACGTTTGCATGAATAAGTGCCAAGCATTTGATCCATAGTATCCACCCCAGATTTATTGGCATTGTAGTACAGAATAAGAATTGGCTTTCGCTTATCGTTTACATTATCTACATCACAAGTGTAATGCATACAAGTAGTAGATAACAGCAGCACCGATTTGTTTTTCTAGGTACATATGAGCACAATGAAATTTTGCCTTCGAAAAATCCAAGCAATGAGCTGCTAACAAAACACGGGGGATTTCTTAAAAACTCGGTTGGAACAAACGATTTGTTAGAGCTTACTATATCAACATAGGCAGTTTTTCGTTTTATCAATATTTCTGCCAAATCCAATGTTGAGAAGAAATTGTCGGCATATATTCTCCGGCCGGTATCAAGGAATTTTTCAGCTAATCGGAATACGATATTTTGGTCTTGATTGATCTCGCGCTTCTGATCCGGCATCTTTCCACCATAAATCATACCCTTGCGGGGCTAGTAGGACTTCAAATCAAACCACCATCACACTTTTATTCCTAACTTCGCTTGTTAGACGGATTGTATTGTGTGAAACGTGATAAGGAAAAAGTTATTCGTCCACGGTCATCGAATCGTGCGAATTGTAAGCTGCTACCAAATTAGCTTGCAGCATAAGCCATAAATCGTCAATAGCAGTAGTTTTGTTTATGAATAATCTCTCCGGCCGTGTTATCGCTTTACCAAAGCGAATAAATTTTGTTATATATGGTACATATATGAAACGGTTATATGAAAAAGTGGTTTATTTATTGGAGCATGTGTTGGGCCTTACAGTTCCTTAGCAGGCTCACTGTTTTATTTACACATCCCAGCATACAAAATGGTAGCCAAAAAATTATCAAACTCTTTTAGAGCTAACTGTTTGTAAAGTTTCTGCTTAGTTGAACGTGCTTCATTCCATGTAGCAATTACCTGCTTGGCTTTCCGAATCGATTCTGGAATGATGATGTGCGTCATATCTTCGGTGATTTGATATCAAAAGATGGTAAACGGATCATGAACCAAATTTTTCAATGGCCCTGACTTGATTTTAGTGTAAAAGACAATATTATGAGGACGAATGCGACTACTCGTTGGTGGATCTTTGAACCATTCTGTTTCCATTTTTACTTTTATATCACAAAAACCTCACAGTAGCGATGCTTTCTTACAAAACAATAGTCTCAGACATACTAATCAAAGCCTAATATGAGTAATTACCCGGGTAAAAACAATAATTACCCGACAAATGGACGGACAGCCTGAAAACGCCCGAATGGCACCCAAAACAAGTACAGGAAAATCCAAGCCCCTTAAGCTCACGTTTTTTTAGACGAAATGCAAAAAATGAGAACAATAAATAATTTTCTTAGAATAATCATAAGCGGATGCACTAATGCTGCCTGCGATACTGCACATGGTTAGTAAACAATCGGAAATACAATAGTTATTGCAACCTCTTTCCTCTTAATCATTTTATTGGTCATACGACATAGAAAAGGATTGTGTATGACTAACGACCATAAAAAAACTATTTTATTGCCCAATTCACATGAAATGTATCTTTGTTAACCTATCTCGCTTATTTTCCATAATCTCTTCTCTATAATACATGTAGGTACCTAGGGCCTTCTCGTTAATTACCGTACTAAATGTCTTCAAAATGAAAACACTCGAAATGTAGTGGACGCATTGTTTCGCAATAAGTTTTAATCGCTTCAGCATTGTTTTTTTTTATTGAATACAGTAAGCATCAAGCTTCTAACACTTGCATAAAAAGATTTGTGATCATAGGGACATTCTCGCTAATCGGAGGATTAAATAACTTGTTACAATGATGATTAACTATTGGGCACTCGAGTACGAAATGTTCAATTGTCAGGACAACATCCGATTGACAAAGCTGGCACACAAGACGGTTGTCTTTCATGTGGATGTGTCAGTACGTCATTTGTGTATGACCAAGTCTCAGTCTCAAAAAAACGCCAGTTCATTTTGGAGGAGATAGTTGTTGGGTAGGAGAAAATACGCCGATTGAATTAATTTTGTAGTGGTAGGTGTATTGACTCCAAAATTTTTTTTGTTGATGCTAGTATACGTTGAGTTGTTTGTTAAAACCTGTTTTGGATGGTGAATGCAGTGAGGCTGCGCTGTCTGCTAGTACATTACCGCGGATGCCCGAATAACCTAGAATCCAGACTATAAGTAGGTTTGGTGAATTTCGGATGATGTTGTCCCGAATTTTTGTGATGATGGTGGTACGGTTATTGATGCTTCGAATTGCATTAGCCGTAGAGAGACTATTAGAGTGTTTCTGCCAGAGGTTTTTACAGCTTCTGGATCGGAGAATATTGAAAAGTAATCTGGTAGTTTCTCGGCGAAAAGAACGTAGCCGTTTGCGGCGACTACTGTAAATCCAATACCAATCTCACTTTTAAAGCTTTCTGTGTATATTATGTCCCGCGAGTTATTGTTGTAGCTATTGATCATTTCTTGAAACAGTAGAAGCAGCCAGGGCGGGTACGCTTTTCTACCTGGCTTTTTAAGTACAGGATGTAGACCTGCCTTTCTCACGTAAAAAATTTTTTACAACATATGGGTTAAGAAAATATTCCGTTACTGGTCCTTAACGAAAGTATTAAGTACCTCTCCCCCCTTCTGATCGATTTAGGGGCTGACCAACGATCACTCGATTCCGATGACTCCTGCGGCGGTTTCTACGGTAAATTAAGCTGGAAGAGTGGAGAATGTACCGTAGAGGTTATGACTGTAATAGTTAATCTCCGTCTGAATAGAAAGCTGATTGATCGGAGTGCTGTTTTCCGTGGCTTGTGAAGAAAACCCCCTTGTTGATCAACTGCGTAAGATAGCCGAAGCTATATTTATACAGGAACCATGGATGGGAAATAAACAGCACAACTGTCACCATCCAAGGCGGTAGCCGAACTCATTGAATGCTGTTATTTCAGGAAGATGGTACCTATCCTATGCTGCGATGCTAATGCTCAGAATATTTTTTTGGGGCAGTAACATGCAACGTGGAACGTAATCATCTCCTGGATTTTATTATGTCGTCTAACATGTCAACAATGTTAACCATCAGTCATCTCTTGTCACGAAAGTAGAATCATTAATAATCGACTTAACCATATCCAACAGTTACGCTCAGGGCATTTTCGTCTGTAAAGTACTATTCATGTCAGACTTTAGGTACATTGAATTTAGAATCAGGTGCGGAAAACAACTGTACCCACTTTAAGATGGAGATAAGCAAGTAGCAAATGTGTTAATGCTCGCCTTCGACTCAGAACTTACAGAAGTTAGAGAAAGCTTATTGGAATTTCGAAGAATGCATCTTACAAAGATCGAAACTGTCGGTGAAACCAGTAAGCAAGTCAAAGTCCTCAAAAGCTGAACATCAACCAGACAGGAACCATTTAGCATAGCTGATGGTACTGAGTCGAAAGCAGGTAACCTTATCAGCTTCTATTATTGAAGCTGGTATCTGTCATCGGTTGTGGTTACGGATGAGGCCATCAAACACGCTGTTTGTTCCTACCACCCATGCAATATATTCAATTATGCTACAAAAAAATATAAATCATCTGTCGGTAACCCTGAAGAGAATATTCAATTCTAGCTAATCTGTATTAGATGTTATGTGACCTATGATACACCGATTTTATGGTTCTGTTAGATGTTTTCTAAGTCGAAATTCGACCTAAGTGAGCAGCACATTAATTATTTCACTTACCTCCTCTCCATTTGGTTTAAAAGCGACGCATGTAACATCTGACAGCATGTCGATTGTTTCATGTCCACTATTACTTTCTAAGCAGTTCCAAATTTTGATTGTCTTATCCCATGATCCCGAAATCAACGTGGAAGAAGTTTGAATTGGTGAAAATGCAATTGATGTCACTGGTCCCTCATGCCCGCTTAGAATTTCCAACAACGTACCTAGCTTCATTGACCACAGATAAATTTCAAATACATCTTGTCCGCCAGCGACAACTAATTCTCCAGAATAATCGATAGCTACACAGGCAAATTGCACTGGTCGAGGTGAAGTAAACGTTCGAAAATTTCGATATCTAGGAGGTTCAGAAAACAAGAGAGCATAAATTGAAAATTAACATTGAACTGCATCTTTTAGGTTTACCTTATAATGTCATATGCCCTCACAGTTCCATCCAACGAGCTGCTAACTAAAAATTTCTTGTTTTTGCTAAATTGCACACCAGTTACACCACTGCTGTGTTCACTAAATGTCACAAAGCAAAATCCGTTTGATGTATTCCACAACTTAACCTTCGAATCTTCACCCCCTGTTACAATATACTGTCCGTCTGGTGCGAATGAAACACAATTCATCTCGCTACTGTGACCCTGTTGTTTCATTATATATTGTTCACCTAAAAACAAAATGAAAAAAAAAATAATCAAATGTAAAAATTCATTACACTTGTGAATAAAAAACCAACAAACTTTGCCATTCCCAAACCAGCAACTGTCCCAATCCAGAAGAAGCCAAAGCTATCCAGTCGCCCGTTGGATTGAAGCATGCCGTGCTTATCGCATGCTCAGATATACTCAGCGAGTGGATCATATTAACATCGGGAAGTTCATACAAATAAAACGATCCAGTTGAAAATGCTGCCACCAGGATTTTTGTTTTCCGATTATATGTGGCCGCTGTAAGATGTGCATCTCGATTCTCCTTTCGCGGTTCATCAGCCAAATAGTGTCTGGCCAACTTTTTATAGAAGAACGGGTGCTTCTTCTTTGCATCGTCGTCCACAATCTCATTTTCATCCTTTTCGAAAAGATTCTCGTCGATTTTATTTTCAACTGTATTCTCCACATCGTCGTCCGATTCAGAGTCTTCTTCGTTATCTTGCGAGTCTCTCCTTGTTCGCTTTATGAGTAACTGCGATTGCTCCACCTTATTTACAATACTTTTTCGATTCGCTGATGAAATATCTGAATATTCCAAGCTGCATTCCCATTGGCAAAGTTGACCATTTCTACTAATTGTATTAATATTTAGGTTTCCTTCTTCGAAGAAGCATCCAACAATTCGATCGGTATGTCCGCCCAGAATGTACGTGCGAAAATTCTTCAAAAACTCGATTGCAATGATTTTTGTCGAGTTGTCTCTGCAACCGACAGCTAGAAATCTTGAATCTGACGACCAATCGAGCCACGTAATATCATCGTATGCTGCAATGAAATGCTTTACCAGCACAAAAGGATTATATTCACCGGTCACCTCTCCCGGGACCTTGAAGATGAAAACGATATTTTCTTTGGAAACTGCAAAATGTCGATTATCCGGACTGAATTGTACATGCTGAACGTGATTCTGAAACTTGTGCCTGTGAATAACAGCACACGATACCAAGCTAATTAGTTGTGCCTCTCCTTGTTCATTGACGGCGATCAAAAGATTGCCATTAGGCGATAGGGCTATTGTTGTATAGTTGTATCGACTCTCTGGTGACAAAGTTTTAGTTTTATTGCTAGAATAAACATTTAAACAAGTTCGGTCACTTGTCAGTCATTGATTTATTGTTAGAATGCTTACTTTTTGAGATCGTAAATGGTAAGTCGGTTACCCACTGGACTGATAATGGAACTTCCGTCAGGTGTAAAGCAGAGATTGCCACTTCGATAGATAGTTCCTAGAAGATTTGAAAACTGAATACACAATTAAATTATTTAACAAATCAAATATTTAATAATTTTACTTACTTTGTAGGAGAATTTCATGATTTGTTGAGTATCTTGAGGAAATCTAGACGGCACAACGAAAACAAGTAAACAAAAACACGTGCGAACCGAGAAATGTCAACTATGAATGTAATGGGTGCGTTCAGTGATACACATCAAATAATAAAAAAAAAAAACTGAAATTATTAAAAAATATTATCGAAATTCCGGCTCAACTGTAAATACGCAACTGTCGCATCGTGGAAGAATTTGAGCATGAGTACACTCTTTTGGATCTTAAGCGACTAACCAACAGAGGTTTGTGCGAAATGAAGAAAACATTGCCGTCGTAGTGGCAGTATCGAAAAAGACCCAGAAATGTCGGTTCGACGCCGATCATCTGAATTGGGCATCATCAGAGAGTCAAAGTGGCCTATCTTGCTGTTAGATTTGGGCCTACATCCGTATAAAAATGTGCTGACGCAAGAATTGACGTCGACCGACAAAAGACAACGCCGTGAGTTCGCTAGTTGAGCGCTAAAAATATAGAAATATTGGTCTGAGATCCGGTTTTTGGCGAAAACATAATCTTCTCAACAAGTAAAATTCTCTTTATCGGAGCTAACACAATCTACAAGTGTTCAGCCAAGCATCAATGCATCAACAAAGATTGACTGTTTGGTGCGGTTTACGGCATGTCGGCATAATCGAAACTTATTTCCTTGGAAATGAGGAAGGTGACGCCGTTACAGCTAATGGTCTCAAAAATAGAGCCATGTTAACCGACCATTAACCCTTAACCGACAACATCAATATATCCGAGCTGTGGTTGCAACAAGACGGCGCTACATTTCATACAAGCGACTTAGCGCTCAAAGTTGTGAAGGAGAAATTAGGCGACTGGTTCATCTCACGGCAAGCGTTCATCAATTGGCCATCGCGATCATGCGATTTGACAAAACTCGATTATCTTCTCTGGAGCCACATCAAGTCTTTAGTCTTCGCTAACAAGCCAACCACTTTCCGCCATTTCGCTACTTGTTTTCTGGGACGCATATTATGTTGATTTTACACTGCTGTAATACGCTTTATAGTAGAAAGTTTAGTCCATCATTGTGCCGATGTTTCAGCTTGCGATTTGTAATTTATTTCTAAGAAGCATCATTTTCCTCACCTTTGGAAACCGTCAAGCTCTGACACGAATATTTCTCTTCGACCCGGGATCACTCCTCTGCGAAGTGAGTGCCCGGTAGATTAGTATATACATATACGCTCACTTATGGTATATGATGCCTTACTTTCGTACTATTCTTCTTTCATCCGTGTGGCGCTGAATGTATGAATGTATACCCGTTTTTTTTTTTTTTTTTTGCCCCATGCATTGGTAGCCTTTAGACGTGGTAACCAGATCCTCATAAGATGTTAATGCGCGTCAGTCTCATCTTAGGTAATATTCTATAAACCGTTGTCGCACGACATACATTTGCCGATGATGCCGTGATCTATGTGACGGACACAGATTTTGGAGAGTGTCACTGTAAAATACAAAAGGACTTAAAAGCAATTAATAAGTGGTTACAACGAAATCGCCTTAAACTGAATGTCAAAAAAAAAAAAAAAAACGAAAAGAATGATAATGAACGAGAGGACAGGAGAGGATATAAGACTGGAAATTGACAGTGAAAATATTAAAAAAATGGACGAATTAAAGTATCTAGGCGTAGTAATTGAAAACAAAAAAAAAAAAAAGATCTCTAAAACATGTTGATTACATTTATAAAAAGATATCAAAAAAGTAGGTTTCTTAAGAAGAATAAGAAACACAACGTTTCAACATTAAGTGCAATTAATATCTATAACGTCATTTTTAATCACATTTTTTGAATTGTTCAACCGTTTTATTTCTGTGTACTGATAAGGTAGCTAAAAGGCAAATTTTACAAAATAAAGCCATGCGTTGTATCCTAAAGTACAATAGATATGTACCTATTAATGCTATATTAAATTCATTAAATTTGTTGTCAGTAAAACAAAGAATTGTTATAGTATTTCTATATTAAATTAAGAATAATTTAATGCCAAGATATTTATTAAAATATGTGCAATATATAAGAGATGTCCAGTCATATGCTTTAAGAAATAGTAACGATTTTAGATTACCAAATATGTTAAGTATGTATACACAAAATGCATTCACTTTCAAACTATTGATCTGTCAAATGAAACAAAGAATGAAGCATATTTTATATCTTTTAAAAGAAATGCATCGAATTCTCTAAATTTAAGTACTAAACTAATATTGTACACATATTATAATAATCTATTACAATAGCCCCTAAGGTGCTAGTAATAAAATAATAATACTATTAAATATAATAACAATTTTGACAAGCATCCGCAGATTCTTTTGAAATAATAAATCAAAATATGCTGGAAATTCACTTTCTTCATCTATTTTTAAAATAAAGTAAGTTTACGCCAAACATAATGTGAGCTAACAAATATATAACAAGATCAATCAATAATATCATTAGGATTAGATTAAGAGTTGTTTTGAATTTGAAAGTATTTATAAGATTCTGTCAAAGTGAAAAAAAAAACAGTAATGATTTTAGATTACCAAATATGTTAAGTATATGTACATACATACACAAAATGCATTCACTTTCAAACTATTGATCTGTCAAATGAAACAAAGAATGAAACATATTTTATATCTTTTAAAAGAAATGCATCGAATTCGCTAAATTTAAGTAATAAACCAATATTGTACACAAATTGTAATTATCTATTACAATAGCCCCTAGTAATAAAATAATAATACTAATTAAAATAATATAATTTTGACAAAAATCCGCAGAATTTGAAAATGCACTTTTTCGTCCTCTATTTTTAAAATAAAATTACGCCAGATATAATGTGAGCTACCAAATATATAAGAAGATCAGTCGATAATAATAACTAAATATTTATATGCCATTAGGATTAAATTAGAAGTTTTTTTGAATTCGAAAGTACTTATACGGTTCTGTGAAAGTGGGAGCACTAATTAATTGTACTAAATAGAAAAACTTCCCATTCGTCCGCCATGTTATTTAATTATTCCGAAAATGTTCATTTTCAAGTAAAAGTCTGCTGGAGTAGCAAGCATCTTTGCTGCTTTCAGGAAGTTCGTAACATTCATCATACTACATTCAAATTAAAATCATCATAAAAAGCAAAGTTAAAGTAATCATAAGCAATTGAAAAAATAAATCAAAAAAGGCAAGTTTATCATCAATCTATTCGGTGTGTTTTATTTATTTTTTTTAATTTTATTTTTTTTCTTTCTGAATCGCACGTAGTTAGTACACTTGGCAGACATTTTGTGGTTTCTTTTTTTTTTTTTTTTTTGCTTCCGTCTTCCAAATAAAATGTGATTGAGAAATGTTTTAACTAGAATTTTTCAAGTTTTATTATATTCTCTCCATTCGGTGGAGTTTTTAAATAACAATTAAACGTATTCAATAGTGAATATAATTCGTCTCCATACCTACGAATGTGTTCATGTGAGTGCATAATTAATGGAAATTCTCCGTGCCTATAATTTGTCTGAGCGTGCATACGTTTCTATCTGTAAAAAGAAAATTATTTACATATATGCGGACTTTGAAGAATGGGTTTTACCAAAAACAAAAAGAAAGAAAAAAAGTGGAACGGAAAGTATTGCATAAGCCAAGTGTATGTTTAAATTTGTAAATTTCTCCCCTATATACCTTTGATATGCGGAAAGAAGTTGTACACGTCGATGCACATTTGTATAAATCAAACCTATAATATACATTACGATACATACACCTCAATAGTCTCTAGTTTTAATGAATTTTATGTATTCTTATCTACCATTGCAGGCAATGAAAAGACAAAAGTAAGACCAGCAACTAAGTTTTTGCAAAAAAAGAAAAAAAAAAAAAAACATTAAAAAATAAACAGTCAACGAAATTAGTGTCTCGTCATCTTATCATCAGGAAGTGCTGTTACAAATCATTTGCTAAACAATTCATCAGAATGGAGCCCGAAATGAAGGAGCAAAAGGAACAAAAGGTCGCTGAAGAATATCTATCCAGTTTGGCTGACCTGAATGTAAACAGCAAGCCACTAATTAACATGCTGACAATTTTGGCAGAAGAAAACATCGAACATGCAGCCGTAATCGTCAAAGTGGTCGAACAACATATTGCTAAGGTTAATCAGAATCAAAATTCTATGGTAAACTTAGTTGTAGCGCATTTCTTTTCTCTCAAAAACGATTGTGTGGCGCATATAGCACTCACTCTCCTAACAAGGTGATTGTTTGTTGCCTAAACACTTGGTTTAGAGGAAAAGACACACTCAGAATGGTATTTTGAAATTTGGTAATACATATGTACGTGGTTTTTTTTCCCCCCGAGTATTACACGTCGTAACTAAGGTATTTGTTACCACTGTGATGTGACTGTGTTGTGTTTGTTATTACTTACTTATTGTTGTACGAGTAACGTAAGATTAAGTCATTTCTCAATAATGTAATGTAATTTGTTTAATTAGCTAAGAGACAAACGAGCAAATTGGCAAATGCAATATGTAATGACAAGTAATCTAAACAACGGAGAATAGATTTAGTTTTTTTTTTGTTTTAGAATAGAAAAAATAGACAAATAATCCAATAACATAGAGTATTCTTAATTTAATGTATAACTAATGCAACTGATTGAATGAAAGGAAAAGAAAATATATACTTTAGTACTGCCTGCCAGTGGTAATATACTGATGCAAGACAATTGCACACTTTTACTGTGTAGACATTTTTACGTGTCGATTTGCTTTTATCTATTTGTTGGAGTTGTTAAATTTTGGTAATTTTTGCGGCTCTTTTATTTGTATTTGTTAAAGCTACTTATACAGGAATCGGATAGCGTTAACTCGGTCGCCGCTTTCATTGTTCACGCGACATTAATGTTATGTTTTCTCCCTATGCAATAGGATCGTTTCTATAAAAACACCAAATAATAACTATTTTGCCTTGGAGTGTGTCGTTTCGTGTGTAGGTACCATTTTTTTTTTTTTTTTTTTTTTTGGCGGTGCTACAATCCGGGGTGCACTTTCATTTTCCATTGATGTAAACGGGCCAAAGTCACATGATAACGCATCACCTTGTTTAAGTTCTTTTCTGGCGTTCAATGTCTGTTTTATTATTTAGCATTCTCCAGCGTCATCCTGCATAGTCAAATGGGTTTGGCAGGGATGCCAAAACTAGACATAGCTTCATATGAGGTTTTAAAATCGATGAAGAGGTGATTTGTATCTACTTGGACCTTTTGAGTTTTTTCTAAGATTTACCGTAATGTGAAAATTTGGCGTAAAACCACACCGTAAAACTTCCTTTACTTCATTATTTCAGTAGCAATTCGTGTTTTTTCATTTTTCTTCTCAGAGGACTATGTTCTTTCCTTCTTTTCTGTTCAAAAATTTCTTCAGGGTCGCTCTGTACATCTGGTGTTTATCTGCCTGTTTATATTTGTCGTCGAACGAAGGGTTTGCTTGTTGGGGTGGATTAAACTCCAGAACATCTGATTGCTCTTTGGCTCAAATGCCACTGGTCTTCTACGTTCGATGGTGACCCCATCGTCGGTTGGGTACTAAGTCCAATGTAACAGGGATAGGTAAGACTGATTTTTCGCTCGATTGATGCTGTCGTGTAGTTGTTCTTTTATAGTGAAGCCCAGGTAAATAAAGTCTTTAAAGCCTTCTCAGCTTCTCATAGAGCGGCTATTGTCTGGTCAAATTAGTTATTCAGGTCGCTCTACAGTTTGAAGTGAATAAAGGCTTCGACAAATAAACTTCTCCAGTTGCGAACTATAAGATAGTTCAGATCTACATTTACTTTGGCGAGGTTTTTCTCTATTGTTTTGTCGCTATGTGTAGCAATCAAAGACACTTTGTTCATAACATGTTACTATGCAGCTTGTAAAGTTGCTGTTAAAATCTCCCTCCAAAACCCATCAACATATACAGAACAAAAATCACTCGAAAAATCTTACCATCAAAGTGACAAAGTATATCTTCATCTGCTGCGCTTATATTAATGCTTTGTGGCATAAATTAGTACTGTGATCATGAGGAGAGTTTCATTAGTCTTGACAGGTCCATTCATTTAATATTATAGAGTGATTGGCAAGTGTCATTATCAAAGTGAACAGTATAGCTGATGTTAATAAATTTGTGACGACTTCTCCGATTGTTCGTCGATGTTGTGCGTCCCTTATTATCAGCATGTACGTGATTTTGTCTCTCAATCGCAGTCAAACTTATATTTGCAGATTCTTTTCTACAGCCCATTGGCTTCTAACAGCAATGTTAATGATATTAACGTACGCGAGTGTGATTGCACAGAATTTTAGAAAATTGTAGTTCTGGATCTGGCTTGGCTTGCGATTAATTCCGACTTTTACAAAGCAAAGGGTTATTCAAAAGTCACACCTAGATACGTAAATATGTTCTTAATGTTAAGTTCATAAATTTTGGTGCGAATGTTGTTATTTTAGCTTGCCAGGTGGCCAGTTTATGTCACCATTATGTGAAATTATTTGATCGTTGAAAATAAAGTTTGTTTGTGTCTATTTCTTCAAATTGAGGCAAAAAAAAATCTTTAATCTCTTGTCTATAGCGCTTTCCATTGATAGTAACAGCTCTTTCATTTGTATCTTAGAAGAAAATTGGACCAATAATTTCACCACACCAAACAGCACATTTTTGTGGATGTAACATTTTTCTGAAATTATTCGAGAGTTTCTTCTTCCGAGATGCTTTATTGATACTAATATTCAATATATACATATAGAAGACACTCCATAAATTTTTTAATTCGAATCTTAAGAATATTTGGCGGTGTACGCCGCTTCCAAAAGGACACTGCGACGTAGTTAATGTTTACTATATATGAAAAATACAAAAAACGAATATATATATAGACATATAGGTTTATAGCATCACGTAAAGTAATTTCGATACCTATCTAAAATAAAAATAGAAGGAGACTTTTTGTAAAAAAATCGGATGAATAATTTTTTAAATATGTTGTCAACCAGGTTGAAAAACGTAATATCAAGAAAAACGCGTTCACAATTTCGCTGAAGGATAATTCGGCGTACAAACTAAATTTTTTTTTTTTTTTTTTTTTTTTTTTTTTTTTTTTTTTTTTTCTCACTATCAGTCAGCTATTCTTGGACTATAGAACAGCTTCTCAGCATCCAGAGACTCATCATTTTGTCCGTGTTTTACACGCAGACGACTCTCATGCGTGTTTTTTTCGGTTTTCAATATTTCCAATACATTGATGAGGCCAATATAAACATTGTTGAGAAGTATTGAAGCAATATAAGTAAGAGTTTCAAATGTGGATCTGCCGTTCCACGACGTCTTTGCCGCAAATTTCCATATAATAGAGTTTCAACACTCCTTGTCGGTTCTCCGACGATATGTCTTCGATTTTTTATCCATCACGGTACACGGAATACACGATACTAATCGAATCATAGATACGAATCCTACGACTGCCGAAAAACAGCTGACTATTTTGTGTTGGATTCTTCTGCGCTTGGTCACCGGGTTTCTATTCAATTCAGTAACGGGAATTTCTCATGTCTTCCCTCCTAGCGAATACAAATCTCTGCACAATTCGTGTAACTATTTAAAACTGAGCTGATGTGCACGTTACAATGATTAAAAATGTATTGAATCAAACTGACAATAGACAGACTTGAAACAAAATCAAGGCGCATTAACATGTGTACAATGTACACGTTTCACGAATCACCCTTTATTTATTCGTTTGGTAATATATTGTGCTTGTTTGCTTGCGGCAATCCAAGATTTTCTTTGGACGTGGCCTATAAGCCTACATAAGAAAAGCTTTGGGGTGGCCGTGCTGTGGTGGTATATGCATACACTCCTCAAGCAGAGGGTCGCGGGTTCGAATCCCGTGCGAGGCCATTCTCTGGAAAAGTCTTTTCGTAGAATTCGCATGTAGTTATATGAGAATCCCGTCGGCGTCAACTCTGACATGAAGGCATAACACTGATGTTGGAGTGGTTGCTGGCTGGGCTAAATGTAACGAACTAACAACTAGCACGTACTGTGACCCACTGGTTGAGGATGCACTTGCTCGTCCCGTCCAGTTTGACAACCACCTCTGGGGAAAATATCGAAACCTAATACACCTGAGTTTCAAACTACTACACCACCCGCCCGCGCCCTGGAGAAAACCAGTAAAAGGGTATTCATATCCCCTTTGTGCGCGCGCGGGATTATAAAAAAAAAAAAAAAAAAAAAAAAACGAAACTACAAAAAATTATGATGTCTGAATGTAGTCATTCGAACATATTTTCTTTTAACTGATTCAAAGAATTCGATGTATTGGTGTATACTTTTAATTTTTTTTTTTTAAATGTTGAAATAAAGTTTTGCGAACACCTAGCAGAGGCGAGTTGGAACGGTATGACGTTGCTCCGTCCCGCTGAAACCATGTTCTTTCGTTTAAACCAGAAAAGTTCAGCAGTTTTGGCATCAAGAAATTGTCCCATGGCTTAATCTTTTATATTCAAAAAAGTGCAGGTCTATTATTCATAGGTGAATGTAGAGGTTTCTAATGCATGCATTTCAGGGTTGTTGCACTCCAATGAAACTCGTCCGAAAACAATACTCATATGTAGTAGTAGTAGTAGTAAAACTTTATTGATTCAAACAAAAGAAGATTGAGTTGTTACAATGATAAGCGTTGACTTTTGCCGTCAGCCGAGAAAAGAGAGTTTTGAAAGCTTGTTTAATAATTTGCAGCCGGTATTTTAGAGGAGATTTTATAAATTTAAATAGTATAGTCCAGTTTTCTCCATTAAGAGCGCAAAAGACTTCTTCCGAAAAGAGAGTGTTTTTTCCATGAAAGAATCTTCTGATTGAGTTCAGCATAGGGTAAATGCTGATGAAATGAAGACTGTCTTTTCTTGTCCGATGGTTGCACAGTGTACATTCGTCACTTCCGACACCAGTTCTATGTGACATGTTATTACAAAATTTTGAAAACAACATGTTCAATGTTGATTAAAGCCCAGTTATATGATTAACGAATTGTTGCTGTTGACTGACATCTAGGGGCTTTGGCTAAATCTTTGCCCAAAAAGCGTTGTAACGATAATCTATAGCCAATCAAAAAGGAACTTGGTGATATACATAGAATAGTTTTCCATCTACCGAATGATAATTGAAATTGTTTGTTAGACTTATAAACATCGTCTTCTTTGCATATGAATGCACTAGCTCATAGATGGTGCGATCTTGAGATCATGAAAGTACTTATTGATCAAATCACTTCCTCTTGTTTGCCTACGGGTGGTCCTTATAAATAGAAATAAATAAGTGGCGCGACAACCCGGTGTCGGACCAAAGCCTGTCTAGCTTCCCGCACTCATTTTGTTTCTCACTTTGTGAATTTTTACACTCCTGAGAAGGGCCTAAAAACTGAGGAGCTTTTTATTAGGCAGAATTTGATTTTCGAAGGTTTGCCATTGCCCGCCGAAAGGGTGATGACGATTTTGAAAAATTTGCTGTTGTGCTCCTACCGTGACACAGCCGGAGAGTCAACCATCACGCCATCGTCACTACGGGTCCTTACTCCATTTAAAAAATATATATGCTTCCAACTCAAAAATATTTGTAAGTAGTGTTGAAAAATGAGTATGACTACAAGTGTTTGTAAAAAAAAAAAAAAATCATTGGTAGTAAAGAACAATGCTTTTCAAAAGAAATTCCGTAAAAAAACAACAAACTAAAGATATGTATATCTACGTAGAAGTATGTATGAATGTTTGTTTGTTTATTTAATAGATTTTATTTTCTAAAATTGTTTTTTAATAAATTTAAATTAAGTAGAAACAGCATAAAAATTATATTTTTATGCGGGTAGTACAATTGACTAAGGAGGCTAAGTTGCTATTTTGTATGCAAAAAAAAAATAATAATAATAATAATAACAATAAATATACATACGTGCAATGAAAACAAAAAATAAAAAAAACAGTGTTAGCACAAGCAGAGGGTGGATATTTACTTTTTATTTTTCTTTTCTTTTCGTTACTTTAAACAAAACAAAACAAAAAATAAAACACAAACAAAATATAGGTTCATCCAGATATAAAGCTACCAATTCTATATCTAATCGATTCAATTGTGAAAAATGTAAAAAATACATACATCCCCCTCTTCAGTCAATGTATTGTAAATATATTTTGTGGAGTTTTTGAACAGGTAAGCATTTTTTTTTTGTTTTATCCATATTTAATATTCGAATGAGACTACTCAACAATTTTTTTCACAAAAGGTAAGCGAGAAAATTCGTGAAAGGATGTACACTCTGCGTCAAACCTGGAATGAGGTGTTTACTGCTCAAAAATTGTACACCTTAGATGTCAAAGTGAACTGCATGGATAGAAATTGGCCCATAACAGCAAAGGTTACTAAATCGCCTGCTATTCATGTAAACCCAAATTTTCTAAAGAAGGTACATAAGTCTCAGCTCAACAAATTTATATTTTGTTTAAATTTAAAAAAAAAAAAAAAAATTATTTTTTATTTATTTAATTGTAGAAGGAAATGGAGGCAACACTTCGTGTGAAAACTCGAGAGCTTTTAGAGCTTGAAAAACGTAAACTAGAATTAGAACTTGAAGCAACAAAGAAACTGTTGCAAGAACAGGAGAAACAGTTGTCTAAACAGACAGAAAGTGTTAAAATACCACCCGAACATCCGGCACAAATCCGACATGCGTCTATGAGTCAAATGTCAGGTCCACCAATGCATCGCGGCGGCATGAACATGTTTCATAATTTTCGAAATACCGGCCCAAGGCAAGCGCCACCAAATATGATAAATATGCAACAGGTGAGCAACGTTAAATGTGTTTTTTATTTTGCATGTGATTTTTTTTATTATTTATTTATTTATTTATTTTTTTTTTTTCTGTAATATGCCTTTGTTTCCATTTTGAACGAAGCTTTCTCGACTCTGCTGATATTAGGGTACTAAATATTTTATACTGCAAACCTTTGTCTTAGTCTAATCTAAAAGTGTAATTGGTAAAAGGGGTCGTCATAATTTTATTTATTTATGAGATTAATTTAAACATACGAGTACAATCTGAGGCTTGAGAGTTTTTTTTTTTACAATTTATCCGCACAAAATTAGAGTACAATACCCACATTTGTTCAAGTGCTTCTAAAACATCTCTGCACCTACTAGATAGGATTCAGGATTCGAAACCGTGCGATAAAACTTATATGTGACACTAATAGCACTCAGATAATGGACACCCTGAAACACCGATGTAATACCTCCTGTGTCACTCTGTTCTATCGTTATTTCCACCAGCAGTGCTCCAAAAAAATCACCAGCAGCATTTTCCCCCTTCAAACTTTCAACCGTAACATTTGTCTGAGCTATGAATGCTCATTGGTATACCCTCCCTCAAGCCCATTTTCGGACGTACCCTGAAATATTGTCATTCGTTTCTAAGCCCTACAATTCGCTTATGGAATACCCTACAGAGCTCTATATTTCCTATTCATTATAACTTGCAAACATTTAAGACCAATGGTTTTTGGTATTTCTCTTTTCTTCCTTCCTGATTTTCCTTCGCCCGTGCTGGGTACAAACATTTTAAGAGTACACAAATCTCTTGAGAGCGCGCTAATTATAAAAAAAAAATAATTAAGAATTCTTATTATATCGCCTCTTGAAAATGACTCTCTTCGTCTACAATGCTTTTCAGTGTTCAACTTTGCAATGAATTTACCTATTTGATGTTGCTGTCTAATATCCAATGGTGGAACTCTTGTTTTCTTAATTTTTTAAACAATTATTTGCGATATTCCTTAGCTATAGTAGTATAATAAGTATGGAATACTTATTATATGTATTCGTATGTTAAATTTGTTATTAAAGAGCAACATTATTTTTGAAGTCTTTAAATGAGTTTAATTTTATCTTTAACAGGGTTATTCATCAGGTATGCCGCCGCAACACATGCATCAACAAAAGCCAAAAGTCCGCCCTGTTAATCCTGTTTTATTGAACACCATACGACATCGTGATCCACGTCTCGCAAGACAGCAACAACAGCAGCAGCAGCAGCAATCAGCTCCTCCTACTGAAGATAAAGCAAATTCTTTGCCATCCTCAGAATTAAAATCCAAATTTAATACATCGAATATGCTGGGTTCCATTACACAAGCGCCATCCCAACCAGCAACAATATCAAATCAAGCTAATAGTAACAATCAAGGTTCGAATTCATTTAGAAATTCAAAATCGTTCGAATCTCGTTCGTCGAAACGACGAGAAAATGATCGTTCGAATCATGATCGATCGTCTAGAGATAGAACCGAACATTCCTCAAAAACGCGCAGTGAGGAAGAACATTCTGATGGCGGTAGTGGTGGAAGAGCCAAATCAAATAGCGGCCCTAATCGAACAAAAAGGGGTGGAAGTAGATCACGCAGTGAAAGTAAATCACCCACACGCATCAGATCTTCATCTGCACGGTCGTCTAGTCGTAGTGGAAATAGTTCACAGGACAAAGATAAAGAAAAAGACAAGGACAGACGAGGAAGCAGCAGTAAAAGTTCCTCAGAAAGAAGAAAAGGAAATAGTAGCAGCAACAGTAGTAGTAGAAATGGTGATTCGAAATATTTAATTTCTTGTTCAAAAATAGAAGAAGAAACAGAAGTAATTAGTGGATCGAATAAGAAAAAACTCAATTCTTCACCTTCATCACCAGCCAAATATAAGGAAATAAAGTCTAAATCGAGTTCTTCAAAGTCGTCTAGAAATTATTCAGGCGGACGTAAACACAAATCACGTTCTCCATCGCCAGCTACTACAAAAGATGTTGATTTACGTATCATCCATCCAGATAAACGAGCTAGGCTTAGTTCTTTGCCTCTCCTTAAAAATCAAACAATAGAAAATGAGGAAAACATAATGCCACCACCACCACCATCGCTGGATATCATCCCAATGAAATTAGATGAAGCTGAGGAAAAAGATTTGCCAATAGAGGTGACCCCCACAACAATTGGTTTTGCTCCTTCAGACCTTGAACCTAAACCAATAGCTACCAACGTTACTGCTAAAAGTTTAGATCAAAGTAAGAATGATTCTATAAAATTTACAATAAGTATTACTACAATTACGTTTCGAAAAGAAAGTTTCCATAAAACTATCCCCGAAGTAGTGCACATTTTACTTACGATGATGATGGTTTTAATACGACCACCATCACCACCAAAGTTCCGGACTAAATTAAAGTTTTTAACAGCATTAGTTATATTAGAAAATGACTTGGGTATAACATGAGAGAATTCAAAGTTTGAATACACTGAATTTTTAAATGGGACACTTATACCAATATGCACTAAGCATCTTAAGGCTGGCCAATCTGAATTCTAAGTAAGAGAATCGTTCTTTCATATCATGGCGCTCTTAGGGTAAAGGGAAGACAGTTTTTTTTTTCTCCTATAAACAATGAAAAAAAAAAAAAAGTGATAAATGATGGATGACAAAATAAAATATAAAAACTGGATTTGTTGTTTTTATTCTTAAGTGTTTGCACACTCCACACGTTTTGTTGGGTTTTAGTTTTTTTTTTTTTTTTTTTTCTGTTCTGTTCTGTTTATTATTTATTTAATTACGAAAACAAAAATTTTCTCATCTTTCAAGAAGGCTTACACAACTTCTTTTTGTTTTCTTATTGACACAATGTGCTCTGCTCCCTGGGGAAAGATTATTTATTCAAATTTTCTCTTGCTTAATGTAAAAATTGTATAACAAGTTTATAACTAAAAAGAAAATATGAAAAAACAAAACAAAAATATAATAAAACTTAGTTGTTAAGTAAGAGTAAACGGAGAAATAAATAAAACGATTTTTCAAACCACAAGCATTCTATATAAAATATTTCTTCTAGTAAATACAAAAAAAAACTGAAAAACTGAAAAAAATATTATTTGAAATATTACTTTGCGATTTTTACATTGTTGAGGGATTAAAAGTTTTGTTTTAATTTATCGACTGCTACGGATGTCACTTAGTATCTCTCTCTTAAAAAATAAAAAAAAAAAAAACCTAATTCTAAAAAAAAAATTCTCAAATTTTGTTTTATAACAACAAAACGATAAATAATTGTTTATAGATTTAGAAGCAATTCATTCTGTAAAGGATGTTGACTTAAGACAATTTCAAAGAAATACAAGTAAAGCTCATCCGACTTCTACTCTATCAACGATGAATGTTGTACAATCGATTAATAAATTAGAAAAATCTTCAGAGACTCCTGGAAACACCGGCGACGTCAGCGATGTCATTATCATA
Organism: Volucella inanis; assembly: GCA_907269105.1. Classification (NCBI taxonomy): domain Eukaryota; kingdom Metazoa; phylum Arthropoda; class Insecta; order Diptera; family Syrphidae; genus Volucella; species Volucella inanis. The sequence goes on along the minus strand of OU026157.1, from coordinate 126,939,287 downwards.
AAAGGCAAAGAAATGGACGATCAAAAACCCGATGCTGATGATGATGTTCAAATGAAAGATGCAAAACCAGATGAAACGGCTATTCTAAATGGTAAACCAATTGGTGACAAAAAACGACCATCCACAGAAGACGCTGGAGAACCTATTGCAAAGCGGAGCAAATCTGGCAAAATGGACGGGTGAGTACTTCTTTTTTTTTTTTTCCTACATTTATACGTATTCGTTTTTTTTTTTTTTATTTATATAATTGTTTTTGTTTGTAAGCGAAAGGCTAAAATAAATAACAAAACTTAGCAAACAATGTGGCATTTTACTGCTGGTTTGTATAAATCCGTAACATCGTATACAAAAGCGACTTAAAAAAAGGAGGAGGATTTTTCGAAATTCGTAAAGTAAAATGTTGATAAGAATGGTTTAAAACATAAAAAAAGATGCAAAGAATTAATTATTAAATTTACTATTTACTAAATTTAAATTTACTATGCGCGATAGATTATCTTATTTATCTAACGGGCTGAAAAGTCAGTGCCGTTTTATAGTAAAATACAAATTTTTTGCAAAATTCAACTTTATTTATCAATATAGTTGCCTTCGAGGGCGATGCACTGATTGAAGCGATTTTTCAATCTTTCGATACCAGTTTTGTAGTACGATTTCGGTTTACCCTCAAAATAGTCCTCTGTTTTGGTGATTACTTCTTCATCGGTCTTAAATCTCTTTCCGGCGAGCATTCTTTTGAGGTCTGCGAACAGGAAATAGTCCCTTGGGGCCAAATCTGGAGAATACCGTGGATGGGGAAGCAATTCGTAGCCGAATTCATTCAATTTTGCCATTGTTTTCATCGACTTGTGACACGGTGCATTGTCTTGATGAAACAGCACTCTCTTTTTATTCAAATGCGGCCGTTTTTCTGCGATTTCGTTTTTCAAACGCTCCAACAACGCAATGTAATAGTCGCTGTTGATAGTCTGCCCCCTTTTGGAGATAGTCGATGAAAATTATTCCATGTGTATCCCAAAATACGGATGCCATAACCTTGCCAGCCGACTGTTGAGTTTTTGTTCATTTTGGACGAGATTCGTCGCCTGCTCGCCACTCAGATGACTGCCGAATTGACTCTGGTGTGAAGTGATGGAGCCAAGTTTCATCCATTGTCACATACCGACGCAAAAATTCGGCTTTATTGCGGTTGAACAGCTTTAAACACTCCTCTGAATTATCAACACTTTGTTGTTTTTTGGTCGACTGTGAGCAAACGCGACACCCACTTTGAACAGTGTTCGTAATCATTTTGTGGACTTTTTTGATGTTTTCATCTGAAACAGCCTCTTTTGGACGTCCATTGCGTGCATCATCTTCGGTGCTTGTATGACCACTTTTAAATTTTTCAATCCACTTGCGAATGTTTCGTTCGGCTGGTGCAGAGTCCGGGTAACGCTTAACAAGCCATTTCTTTGCATCGGCTGCATTTTTTCCCATCAAAAAGCAATGATAAATCAACACACGAAATTGCTATATCTCGAGAACGGATTTGATTTAAGTGGTGCACTCTCTTAGAAACGGACTCTTCAGCCCATATGTTATGTTATAAGTAAGAAAGAAAAATATTGATCCCTCCCCCTGCTACGTAATAGTTTGTTAAAGCGAATGTTTGATCCCTCATATCAGGCATTTTCATTTGTTTTTTAATCTTTATTCAAAAAGCGATAAAAAAAAAATTGAGAAAGTACCATTCAATAGTAATTGTAGTTGTCCTACAATGAAAAAATTAAAAAAAAAAAAAAAAACTAATGATTCCAAGAATTGCAAATTTCACCAAATATTAAGTGCTGATTGATTAACTCTTAACACAATTCTAATTCTAATTCTTGCCAATTTGTCGAAGTGTAGTATCTCTGCTCAATAAAAATTTGTTAAATTAAAAAAAAAAAAAAAAATACATAACGTCATCTTGGTGAGGTGAAGTAGGTCTTCTCAAAAAAAGAAAAAAAATTATTGCTCCTTTTGTAATCATCTGAAATCAAAATTCCAAAAGGATTATTGTTCCGTAGAGTTGTCATTCTGTCCCATAGCAGATTTAAAATATTTGAGTGAAAAATATGAAAATGGCGAAAATCAAAAATGGACCGTTTTTTCGGTTTAAAATCGAGATAAAAAAGTAGATATAAAATCTAATTCTGATCTCGGACAGAACCATTGTGTAGAAGATTGTGTTAAAATTTCTACCGAATCGGTCTAATAGTTTTTTTTTTTTTTTTAATCATCCGGGCCGACGGATAAAAAGTAATACTGCCGCAGTTGCATTTTACGCTCTCCCCTATTATTTGCTGTAAATGTAAAATGACTTAGTGTATCGGTCTAAATATTAAAAAAAAAAAAGAACGATTTTTTAAAGATCGAACATGAGACTACGACCTTAAGGGGCTAGGCCACTCTTATTAGTTCTTTTCGAATTTACAATGTCAGACGTTTATTGTACATATGATTGACTGTAAAACATAATTTTTATAGAATAATTTATTTAAAAATGTCGGCCGTGAAGCGTTTCTCAGGTGACTTCTCTTTTTTGGAAGGGTCTACGGCCGCACTATTTTGAGTCACTATTTTTTTTTTTTATTATTATACATAACAAGAGCTAGATAAGTACGTAGGATTTTTTTGATATATTAACTGGCAAAATTCGCAGAAAAATGGATAGTTCTATTGTTAACAACAAATGAACTATGCCATATAAAAAAAAACTTACGTTCTTATTTAGACAATATATTTTCAAAGGTCTAGTTAAAATTTGAAGTGAATTGGTTGATAATTGTTCAAGTTATGGTTGCGGTCAACTTGAAAAATGTAGTTTTGAGATGAACGCCTTTAATCCGCGATGCCTGCACCATGTAACTGGCCTTTTAGATTAGTGTCCTGCCTCTTTCTGCCTCTATTAGATTTTAATGCAATTTTCCAATCCTTTGCAGCTTTAGACAATGGTCTTTCTGCAAGTGGTCTTTGTCAATCTCATAGCACATTTCGTAGCTGTTAGGGCCGATTTCTAAATCCATCGCTTTCATTATGTGCAAAATTGAAGCAAAGCCGTCATTGTACATGCAAACTGCAATATCCATAACTATGTCCAACACAGTTTTACCACTAGAAATGGATTTTGGGGCCAATGCCAACACAGTCGAATTAAAACTTTCATTTACGCCGATACATCGAGTAAGAAAATGGTCTCTGGTCAATTCTCTGTAGACTCGATTGATAGCTTCATATACTTCAATCCGGAGGATCTTGCTTTTGTTCACAGCCAAAGTATTTGTAGCTTTAGCCTTTTTCCATGACCACCATGAATCTTCTCCGTTCGGACATTTATCGTGCTGCGCTTTTGCATTAGTAGATAATTTATGATGGAGTGTAACCCATATACTGTTTCTCATGTTTTCAACTGAATCACAGTTTCTACGAATGGCTAATCCATAATAAATAGAGTTCGTCTATTAGCTTTCTCGTCAATTTGCCCCTTCCACCGAGTTCTTTTGTATTCTTTTTCAAATTACACAGGTTTATACCCATTCGCTTTTGAACGTGATCTATATACCGCGCTTATCCTTTTCCCGTAAATTTCACCTGCGATTTGCACACTTTACAATGACAACGTTTAAAAAAGCTGAAGAAACTACAAAAAAGCTTTTCATACGATAATCAAAATCTAGATTAACCCCAATATCGTGCATATTTTCGCGGATGTACTAGCATTCATTTCACTTGGTGCGTCTAACTCGTGTCGATTCAGTGGTTTTCTTCCAAATATTTTCGGTATCTTGCTGTATGTATGGAATGCTTGGAATCATTTCAATTTATTTTATTAACTAAAAAACAAATAACTATAGAACCAAAATATGTATGTAAAAAATATTTAGAAATGAATATTCTTCGTACTACTTTTGTGATTGTATTGACCGTCTCGTATAAACACGCAAAAATATAAGGACTGTATCGAAAAGATATTGTGCACTTTAAAACATTTTTTTCCTCCAATTCCTATGCGATTTATGTTTTTAAGAAGTACCGCTATGTGACAGATGTATGGATGAATAGAATTGCGTTTTTGTTTTTTAGCGTGATCCTTTAGTTTTAATTATGCCGCGTATTGATTCGAAGGTTCGAAAAAATATTGTGCACGACTGATGTACAAAAATTGGTTTGCCATATCGGAAGTTGGGTAAACGATATATGGTATGTGCAAATTCAGTTAAAAACATAATTTTAAAGTTCAGGAATGAGTTCAATTTTAATGATTTTAAAAAAAGTGTGCTAAAAAAAAATGTTGTAGTGACCCGAAATTGGAGGTTTGAATATTATAGTTTATTTAAAAGAACCAATCGTCCATTCGTATTATGGCTAAAAACCTGAGGATAACTGTGGGCATGATTCAAAGAGAGAAAAAGAGAAACAATTAAGAACATATAAAAGCAAAAAGTTCTGGAAAGAACCAAAAACAAGAAGAAACAGGAAGAACCAGGTGCTTTACAAACGAATCTGTGGTGGAAAAATTCCATGTGTTGTGATGGATGACGAAACTTATATGGAAATGGACTCCAGTGTTTTACCCGGTCCTCAATTTCACACTAAGTTTAAAGACAGTGACGTGGACGATTCTATGAAAACAATTCGAACCTCCAAATTTAAGTACCTAAAAAATGGCTACAGTTCCCACAATATTTGGCCAGACTTTGCAACAGCACACTGCGCTAGGGAGAATTAAAGTCAAAAACAAAAATAACAATAAACATTATCAGTAGGTTCTACCCATATTCTTAGCACTGCAAATCGCATAGCTGTTTTTTTTTTTTCTTCCCGATACCAGACTAAAAATTAAACAAGAAAAAACTGTTACGTATTAACATTGTACATATTTTTAAAAATTTTAATTTCAAATTGTGTTCACTTACCTTCTAAATTGCCTCAAGTGGTAGTGTATTGACTTCCAAATCGGACGGTTCATGGTTCAATACCAGCCGATTTTTTTCAAGAAACTAAAATCACGTAAGATGAGTGGTTACCTAGAATACAGCAAGAAGTCCAATTAAACTAATAATTTAGTCTTCCCATTAAATGTTGGATGCCACCCATGCAGCGAAATAACCACTTATAAGTGTAATTGGAAAGTTTGTCTTTCGGGCGCGGCTGGTATTGAACCTCGAACCGTCCGATTTGGAAGCCAATACATGAGTGAATCATCAGCTTAATGTCATTTAAACCAAAATTACCTAAGATTTTTTCGAAATAACGGGTCGTGGCAGGCACTATACCTTTGAAGAAAGTCGTTTTATCCAAGGGCTTTGCTCTAAAATATTATATAAATTGATTGTGGAAACGTTGTTCTGCTAGGAGAATATGGTAACGTCGAAAGAGTTCAGAGGAAAAAAGGAAAAAAAAAGGCCGACAAATAGTGCAAATAGCTGAAAATTACCATTTCGATACTTCTTCAGAAATAGGTACAAAGGTAGAGTGGTTCCAATTTTGGTGAGTTCGTCAGCCCTACAATTCTCTGAAATGTCTCTGTGGCCCGGCACTTAACAAAGGTGGAGGTTAAACTTCTCTGTCATCTCCGTAAGAGATGATAGGTATTCAAGGGCGGTTTTAGAATTTAATGAGACTGAGTCCAGAGACATGATAGCGGCCTGACTATCCGAAATGATCCGGATAGGACAGAGCTACTTATCTGAGAAAACACTTTCACAAACCTAATTTAAATCAGAAAATATTAGGACTTTTTGACGATATAAATCAGATAGACTTTTCAAAAGATATGAAACATTCCAAATATTGTTTTGGGTAATCCAATTATTTTTGTTTCGGCCTCTTCGAATCCCGGCTGGAACTTGCGCCTCTGTTGATTCTTGGAGCGTGTTCTCCAACGACCTTCGTTGAACAACTCACTGATCGTTTGTTAATATGGAAACCCCCGCGAATTCGCGTGCTTTTTATTAGATCACGTTTTACTATACCGGGTGACATTCTTAACGTTTTCATTTTAGTCGCTGTAATTTTTTGCCACAATATTTCTCTTGCATCTTTCAGCATTGCAATGCGTACATTCAACTTTGAAGAACAACTATCATGTATAACAAATCTTTAAGTATAAATTGCATTTTTCCCTAACGTCATCCAATTCTTTTGGACGTTAACAACAGAACCTAATTTAAATTTCTCCTACTCTGGTTCGATGGCTCTTGCTCCTCTTACTATTGGCGATGCCGTTGTCGAATCTTAGTAAGACTGATCTGTAGCCTTTATCGGATTTTTTTTTATAATTAGCGCGCTGAAGGGGTTTGAGTACCCTTAAAATATTTATACAGAGCACGGGCTGTCATCAAGATGTCGTTCCGTTATTTTGCTGCCAAAATCTTCTATTGCACGCCGTTAAAATGCAACTGACTGTATACTACCTTTGTGTACGTCAAATTTAACTTTGAATTCTATTCTATTTCCGTTATGTATTAGATATTCGTTTTAACTTCATCGTACATACGAAGTGTTCTCACATTGGTACATTCATATGTCTCAAGCACAATTTCAAGTTTATAGCATACATAGTTCGTTTTTGACAGTTAGAAAGGTTAGGAGCTAGGCGATTTTCAATTATTAAAAAAATGAAGCAAAGATCCTCAAATTTTGTGTAAAAAATTTAATTAATTGCTCTTAAACACTGATGATCCTGACTTGCTCAAAAGTCATGAGTATATGGTTATGACGTCGAAACCAAAGCCCAATCGTCCCATTGAAGGCACTAAAGAGAGCCAAGACCGGCATCGCTGGAAAAGCTCAAGGCTATACTAAAAAGTGCTTATGAGAAGTGCTTCGATTATTGGAAAAAGCGTGGCACAAGTGAATTATATCTGAGGGGGATTACATTAAACTGGGCGACATTGATAAATAAATAAATATTTTTTTATAAAAATATAAAGTCACATTACTTTTTGAACAATCTCGTATGAAGTATCATTGTAATAAATATATATCTCGGGTACATTTTAAGAATTTAGAGGCCCATATAAAATTCCTCCGAACTTTATATATCGGAAAATAAGTGATTTGATCCCACTGCATGATCGTGGCTAATTTTTTTACTGCTTTTTTAGCTTGAATTTTTGTAATATTTTCCGTTTCCTTTTCATGTGTAGAAATTCTACATTAAGTAATGCGTTAAAGTACTGTTTTCATGTAATGCAAATTTCTAATATTTTTTTATATAATCTTTTGCACTACTTTTACATCTTTCATCGAAGTTGTTACATATACATTTCATGGATAATTCTTAATCCTGGCTTATGGTATTTTAGAGGCATTCGCCTAAATATAAAAATCATAGCTGGCCACTGCTTGCTTCAGTTTCGGTCAGTAAAATTCAGTTGTGATCTGCCAGTGATTCATCAATGATCATTTAAGAATCTTTTACTCGTGTTCGTATCCACCATTGCAGTATGTTATAAAAGACCGCTCTTGCTTGACAAATTGTATATTTGGTGGAGCATGTGGTTTGGATGAGTTTAGTGCATCTTTTGCTGCTGGCAATTGGTAGTTCGATTTCTCGGAGTGTCATTTAAAATCTTTACCAATGAAGAGTATTTCCTCTCTAGATGTTTTATGTATAAAAACTCATTGAAGTTGGCGCTAACAATATTCCAAATTACATGTTCCACTATCAGTTTTATGGCCATTAGTTGGGCCCTTATTTAGGTACAGTCTTACATAGGAGTTCAGATGTCAAAAATTCAATTCAAGCAACTCGATTATTGTTTTGTTCTGTTCCGTTATTACACATTTCTTACGTTTCGTGTCCCACATTTCGACATATCAAAACTATGTTACGTTGCCATAATACGTTTTCGAGCTCGAAACTTTTTCCCGTTATTGCACCGACCGCCAAGCTTGCGCTAAATAATTTCTTTCTTGTCCTCGTTCTAAGTGTGAAACGAATATTTTTATTGACCGGGATCAATGGTCCGCTATGCGGAAGAAGTGTATCCATAATTTTGCCGTAGTTTTATATTATTTTCTTTTCGTCTTTGAATTTATTGGATCCAGATGGTATATATCCAGATGATGTACATATTTAATATTCTTGATAGCGGCCCATGATGGTCAACCTCATGATATTCGGGTGGTTATTTTCCTACATTATGTGATTGTACCATAACTCTAGTAATCTAACCCGGTCTCTCTCTTTTTGTATGTTTTCCGAATCCAATTCAAGGCGAGTTTTAACGACTTTTTTGCTTCTCTTATATTGTTCGTCCTTAAGAAAAACAAAGTAATGAGCCTAACCATTTTTGGTTCCGCCCTCCTTTAACACTAATTACATTGGTCAACAAAAAAAAAATATTTATTTTTTACTCGGAGATAAAATTATGTGATTCGTAATCGTTGGTGTTTATAGAATCAGGGAAACTCTAATAGCCAAGTCACATCGGGATTTTGTGAGAAAATGCTTTTTTGAATTTAAGAATTTAACCAAAAATATTACCGAAAAATGTTATTTCTTGTAAAATTTCGTTGTTTTTTTGGAAGCATCTGCATTCCGTTTATAAGAACACCGCGGAGTCTCTCTTATAAGCGAACAACAGTAATCTGCCAACATTGATGGCTCCCATTTTCCTTGGTACCGTTGCTCTATTGCAGCAATGTCTTGGTGGAATCTCTAGCCGTGCTCATCGCTTACATCACCCATATTTTCAGGAAAGAAATTGAGATGAGAATGCAAAAACGAAGTTTTGGCGACATGTTGCATCCCATTTTATGATAAGCATCCAGCATTTTTTTTACATCATCTGCATAACCTGGAGTCTTATTGTTACCTAGGAAGTTTTCTGCTACTTTCACAAATGAACACCAGGTCTGTTTTTCTAATGAATCCAGAGTAGGAATGAAAGCTGGATCTTTTATAAGCTTTCTAATGTCTGGACCCACAAAAATACCTTCTTTAATTTTTGCTTCGCTTAGTGATGGGAACTTTTATTTCAAATAATTTAAACCAGGTTGGTCTTTCTTCATCGCTTTTGCAAAGTTTTTTATAAGACCCAATTTGATATGTAATGGTGATAGAATAACACGATGTGGTTCGATCAATTAAGGATTCCTTATATTTTTTTCTCCACAAATAAAGTTTCATCTTATACTCTCACAATGTGCTCCAATCGTGCTTTACTATCCAACTCACATAAAAAACAACAAAATTTTGTGTAACCTAGTTGTAGTCCAAGAAGTAGAGCAACAACTTTTAAATCCGACCAGTTATTATTTTTATATTCAATTTTTTCCAATATGAATGGTGTGAATTTTCTTTTAAATTCACACCATGCGCTAGGGGAATTGAAGGAAACTTATTACCATTATGAAGCAATACAGCTAGCCTTTGATGCGTCGATGAATAGCCGCCATTCTTCGGTTTTGTGCTCATAACTCAGTGACAGCATTAAGCCATTAATATCATTACAATACACCAAGTTATCGGCTTTCGAAAAATAAGGAACAAATTCACTTTGTCGCGTACGGTACTCTGTAATTTTTACCTCAGGCTTGAGCAGATTCCACTGCTTTAACCTTGAGCTCAGTATTTCAGACTTTTGTTTTGACAAATCCAAGTCTCTGACGAGGTCATTAAGCTCAATCTGACTGATGAGATGTGGTTCATCAGAAGACGTAGGGAGCTCAAATTCGGGATCATCCATGATTTCTTCTGAACAACATGACGAACTTATTTCTGCATACTTTATGGAATGCTTTGATCTTCGAGAAAATCCCTTCACATTGGTGCAACAAAAGTAACAATCTGTGTGACTCTGGGGCTCTCTATATATCATAGGCATTCCAAACGGCATTGTAGATGGTGGCACCTAAGGCAACAAATGTGTGGTGCCCAGAGTTTATCCTGATGGTTTATTTAAAATTTAAAATAAGAAAAGTAACACTTTTCAATAAATGGTGTTATTTTCTTTTTTCGGAAACTTGGTATAAATTCTCCACAAATATAGCAGAATAAATCTGCATAATTAACACAAGATCGTGACATTTTATCACTTTAATGCACTTCTAATATTCTTCTTAGGCAAATTAGTTTATTTTTTTAAATTACTAACAGAAAAACCGATTTAAACGATGTGCGATTCTATTAGAACTGACCTCGTTTGATAAAGATGTAAAAGTGTGTGCAGTTAGGTTGCTGTACGTGACCTAAACAAAATATTATTTTTCCCGTTATCTACAGGTCGAGTACTATAAGAAACACTGTTCATTATGTCCGAGCCCAGTGTTATTGTTGAAAATTACCTTTTAGATGAGGGATACCTCTAATAAATGCCGCCCTCCTATCTACCAAAATTCTGCTCGTCATTTAAACATCAAATATTGTTCGGAATATGGAACAACCTGGTTAATAAAATAATCGTGAATTAATAAAATGTCATTAAATGTGTGTGTGCTGGCTTTGTTTCAAACAAAATAAGAAAATACAAAAAAAAAAAGATTTTGTTTTAAACATATACAATAAATAGTGCAAAAATATAAAATAGAATGGTTTAAGCTCTTCGAGGACATGGATATTTTTAGTGTAATTTGAAAAGTTATTAAGTGGTTTAACGCTCAGAGAATAATTAAAAAAAAAAAAAAAAAAAAACACAAAAAATATGTTTGTGTGTAGTGTTAAAAAGTTTTTTATATTTTTTAGTAAACGGTGTACGTAGATACATATTATATGCTACGATTACATTATTACTTTTTTGATATTGTCCTAAAATAATAATTATTCCCAATTTTTTTAAAGCTTATTTGGTACAGAGGACGTTGATTTGAGAACAGTAATCCCAACAGTGATTCTCAGTCAGAATACTGGTATTATGACGCCACCTCCTCCGCCGGTTATTTCTAACGAAAAGGAAAATTGGGCTAAGGTTAAGGTATGTTAAAATTTATTGAATTAAAAAAAAAAAAAAGAAAACGATCAAAAGGGAAATTTTATGATTCGCAGGGATCATCACCCGCAACGAAAATATCACCAACTAAATCCAGTTTTGATGATGTCCGAGCAAAGTTGGCCAAAGCTGCTAAATTTAATAAAATGGGTAAGTTGCTATTTCATTCAAATTTAAATTTAATTTAATAATAAAACTAACTCTATTTGAATTAAATAGAAAAATCACACAAGGAACTATCACAAAAATTCAAAATCCACGAGTTGCAAGATGAGACGGCATCCCAAGAATGTAACGATACGAAAATTCGTACAATCATTAGTCAAGCTCAAGAACTGCTCGAAAATAAAAGCATTAATGAGGAGCAATATCATAATTTAGTTAAAACTGTTATGCAAATAAACGAAACAAATAAATTAAATGCTGCTAAACGTCTTGAATCAATTAATTCGGGGGAGAAAGCTTTCGAGCAGAATATAGAATCAAATGCCCCAATAGATCCCAATCGTGTTGCTCGTGAAGCTGTTCATAAAAAACGCATTCCAAAACTCAAACTGTCAAAAGAACAACAGCAACCAACAAACCAAAACATTGAAGCTCCCGCCGATTCAAAGGATACTATTGTTGTATTAGATGAGAATTCACAAGAAAAACCAGATTTAGTCCCTCCGATAAAGCAGAAACCAGAAAAGGAAAAACGTGTTAAGGTATCAAAGTGGTCCGCTCCCTCACAGCCAGCAAGTAATCATCTTCAAAATGCAATGCTTTTATCACAACAACAACAGCAGCAGCAACAACAACAGCAGCAGCAACAGCAACAACAAAGACAACGATATGGAATTGGTCAACCAAGATTACCTTTTAATAATAGAATGATTATTCCAAGTCCATGGCAAAATCCGAGCAGCGTATTTAATGGTAGTATGCAACCCCGTCCAACCATCCCCCATACAACAGTACCAGGTCCACCGCAACCACCAGCAATTATAATTCCAAAACCGTGTAATTCCATCGATAATCCCCAAGCAGATGTTGTGCGCACTATCACTATAGATGGACGCACCAAAGAGATACGTTTTTATGGTGATGTTGCAATTGTATTTATGGATTGGGATCAACCTCGTGAGATTGGCTTTCAACCGGGAACAAGAACAATCACTATTGATAATAAAGAATCGATCATTTTAAATTTCAATGAAGATTACAAAGAGGTCACAATTGACGGAAATTCGCACCGAATGAGATTTGCTTTTCCGTCTCGTGAATTATATATCGACGAACACTGGTATGAAGTGTATTTTGGAGGTCCGGCTATGCCTATTCCTATTAAAAACAAAATTCATTTATTACAAGCCGAGGGTCCACCTCCTCAAGTACACATTGGTATTTTGCGAAGGGATTTAGTTGTTGGGAAAATCAATATGATCGTTGATGCTAGGAATATTATTCCGGTTTTCTTAGATGCTGATCCACAGGTTTTCACATTAGATGGTCAACAGCACACCATAGAATTCGCTGACAATCTCAAGACTGTTATAATTAATAACGAACCCTTAAATGTTGAATATGGTGGTTTACCTAAAAGTTTACTACTAGGCGGTCGAAAATACTTTGTTCGATTTGGTGCCCTACCATCAGGAATCGTGCTTGGCCAACATATAATTAAAGGAATGAAATACTTAAAAATGCAACCACCAGTCGAAAGAGTTGTAACTCCTCCAATTGGTGCGATCGCTCAAACAGAAACTCAATTGTTGAATGCCGCTGTGCAGTCTACTACTGATATTGATGCTGAACTATCAACTATTTCATCAGAAGCATTACCGGCCACAATAACACAAACTGTGACTACAGCGCCATCAGTAATTCCAGGCATTGCCCCTATACTACCTAATGTCAATATCGATGAGCTTTTCCAAAAACTTATATCAAGTGGTATTATCAATACTATTACTAGCAGTAGTGGTGTTACTGATACTAAAGACATCAAAGAGGATTCAGCCGATTCTAAATCAACAAAAGATTTAGAACCAATTAAACCAATTAATCTGTCTGTTTCAGAAACAATTAAAACACGACAAGGAGCTATTATCAGTGCACTATTTTGTGGTATGCAATGCAGTAGTTGTGGTGTTCGTTTTCCTCCTGAACAGACTATAAAATATAGTCAGCATTTAGATTGGCATTTCCGTCAAAATAGGAGAGAACGTGACTCATCAAGAAAGGCACATTCCAGAAAATGGTATTATGAAATTTCAGATTGGCTGCAATATGAAGAGATCGAAGATTTAGAAGATCGGGAAAAGAATTTCTTCGAATCGCAACAAATCGATTTGGAATGTATTGATGAGAATTCGAATCAACGAACTTCAAGCTCACCAATTCCAAGTTGTCCAGCAGACACAGGTGATGTTGATCGAGCTTGTGACATGTGCCAAGAGAAATTTGAACAATTCTATAATGAAGATTTAGAGGAATGGCATTTGCGTGCAGCAGTTAAAGTAGAGAACAAAATTTATCACCCGCTATGCTATGAGGATTATAAGGTATGTTTTTGCTTTTTTTCATTTGTTTTACATATTTTTCTGAAGTATTTTATGCCAAACTATTCAAATTCCAAAATCCATTAAATTAAAATTATTGACATACTTGAATAGGCCTCTTTAAATCCACCCAAGCCGGATCCAAAAGCTGAAGAAAAGCCCGAAGAAGTAGTGCATATTGCTGAAATCACCATCGACGATGACAATGCGATGGATGTGGCTTTAGTTAAAGTAGAAAATGCCGATGGTAAGTTCTTATAAATTTTTATGCAATTCTGAAAGCTTCAACTAAATTTATAAATTCTATTTAATTAGATGGTAAAACTGAGACAGCAATCATTGCTGATGATGACGACGACGACGTTATTGTTGTACCCACAGAGGAGCCATCTATTACTGAAATTGAAGACGATGAAGAATATGTTCCAATAAATATGAGCAGAGAAGAAATGGGTGGAGTTGCTGATGAAAATAATGAAACACCAAAGAATGAATCTATAGAATCGGATGTTGAAATTCAAGAACCCCACATACCTTTCACTGATTTGGATACTTATGTTGAAAAACCTCCAACAATGGATGAATCTTCACAATCATCGCTATTAAATGTAAAAATCAAGGAAGAACCCAAAGATGATGATGAAGAAGATGATGGCTTTGAAGACGTGGGAGTTGTACTTATACCAGAAGAAGAAATATCAATTCAGAGCAGTGGTAAGTAACAAAAAAAAAAAAAAAAAAAAAAACTAAAAAAAAAATCAAAACAATGTATTTATTAAACACTGGATGTTTGATTTACTTGCAGATGAAAATACAGCCACACGCACAATATCTTCAACAGTATCTTCGCCTACACCATCACCAACGATCGTAGATGCGTCCGTGGAAATATCCCAGCCAGCGGCATTATCATCAGACGCGGCAATACCCGCGATAGCACTAGAGATACCAGAAGCTTCAGCCTCAATGGATGGTAATCTAGAACCACACGATAGCCACACTGCGACAACAGTGCTTGGTGTAAATAAAATTAAAATTAACATGACTAAAAATATTGTTAGCTCAAATAATAGTTCATCTACTATAGTAACAACAAAATCAAATAGTCTTAATCACAATGAAACAAAATCATCTACCACAACTAGTGGTAGTTTTAGCAATATATCTACAATTCCAGTTCTTTGTAGTGGTGCTACCAGCATGAGCGCCGCATTATCGTCATTAGATGATAGTAGTGAAGGCAATGGCCTTTTATTTTCTGGTCATTCGGCCTTTTCTACTATACCTTCATTATATAAACCAGTTGCAATTGATAGCAATGCTATTGCTACCACCTCAATTAATACAAATGTTATTCAGGTAATCACCTCACATACAACAACTGGTCCAGCGAACATGGATCCCTTTCATAGTAGTATACCAGTTATTGGCGCGAATAGTGTAAGCAGTAGTAGTACAACTATTACATCAAGGGGGGACAGTACCACTCCACCTTTGCCACAGACAGTAATTAAACCAACACCTGTGGCATTGGAAGAGGAAGAACCAACCTTTACTTTTAAAAAAGAACTAGAAAATGCCCAACTAAAAAAGATGAAAAAAATCGAATGTGGTGTGGAGGCATCCGGCCTATGTTCGATCATGTAATCTATCTTACACATAATTTCGCTAACTGCGATAATTATTATTTATTTCTTCTCTGTAAATAATTTAGATGCTTAAATATAAATTTATTTAATTTAACTTTTTTTTTTCTATATAAACTCATAAATTTTATTTTTAAATACATAACTAAATTACACACACTTTGTGTACTTATGATTTACATAAATTAAATTTAAGTTAACATTTATGATTTTAAGGTTTTTAGTTTTTTTTTTTTTTGAACTCTCAAATTATTATACATCACTAATGTGTACGACTCGTTTTTTTTATAATTTTTCATCTTTTACCACGAATATAATATTGAAAGTAGGAAAATCAAAAAAAGAAAAAAAAAAAACAAACAAACAAAAAAAAATGTGATAAATTTTTTTATGCTAATCTTTATTTAGTTTGATGAATAGGGAAATTTTAAAGAGAAAAACGTGAATAAAGAGAAAATGAAAACAAACTGATTTGATTTACTTGTTTTTTTTTTTTGTTTTTTTTTGTTTTAATATAACTTTATTTGGAATATATTAGTAGTAATTCTTAATTCTAGTATGTAAAGGAAACTATACCTTATATATATAATATCAAATAAATACATAATATATGTGGATTAAGCTGAATAAATCATAAAATAAAATAAATAATTTCGATTAAAACCTTGTTTTATTCTCTTAATTGAAAGAGTTATACCATATTTTGTTTGTTGGTCGTGCTAAACTACCACGAGTAGCTATTGGGTTGGCAAGAAATTAATTTCTGTTTTTACAAGGCGGTTGTGTTATCTTTGACAATGTTGTGATTTTTTTTTTTCTTTTGTCATCTGATAGCTATCCCTACTAAAAATCATCAGGCAAAGACAAACAATACGAATGGCCTTTAGTCTTTGGCAGACTAAGTACACCGGTGGGTATTTTAAAATTGCAACATGAAATGATCGAAGCTGACGCACATAAACTAGTAACAAAACAATCAAAGAAAAAAAATATATATAAAAAAAAGACTGAGATACAATGGAGTGATAAGAAAAGTCGGTCACAAACTACTACTACTGCTTGAGTACAACCCAAAATAATTACGAAATAGGAAACAAAAACGAGAGGCCAAATTCCAAATTAAGTGATTTAAGGGGAGATATACACCTAGGAGCCGGGAAAAAGGTTTTTCTTGTATTTTTTTAAGTAAAATTATTTGAAGTTTCGGATTGGGGGTTTAACTATCTAAAAATATGTTTAATTTTTTTTTTTTTACTTAAAGATATCGAAAATATACAAGGATATTGTATGATTCTGCGTAATCTGCGTAAACGGTATCCACTGGCGTTTCTTCAAAAATCATATGAAAAAAAAAAAAAAAAACAAAAAAAATATTAAATTAGATACTACGTAGTACATGATTATACAGGGTGAGTTTTTTAACTTGAGACATCCAAATTACTCGAAAAATACGCGATATCGCGAAAAATGTTTCAGACAAAAGTCACAAGGTTCTGAAGTAGACATAAGATGGTGACTACGAGTTTGATCTTGAGCCCCATTTTCAAGATCACACGAAGGTCACTTTTGATTTTTTAATGGGAACCCTTATTTTTTTTTTTGACAGATTCGTAATCTGCGTGAAAAATTACAATTCTTTTACATGAAACACTTTTTTCAAAAATGCGTTCTTTTCACGCCAGAGGGCGCCATAAAACTTAAGACATCAAAATTACTCGAAAAGTACGAAATATCGCGAAAAATGTTTCAGACAAAAGTCACAAGGTTCTGAAGGGGACATAAGATGGTGACTACGAGTTTGACATTGAGGCCCATTTTCAAGGTCAAACGAAGGTCACTTTTGATCTTTCAAATGATAATTCCTGATTTTCATTGCTCAGTCGTATTCCTCAATGGGGCACGCCTAAATTATTAATCAGTTTCCAACGTTATTAGGGTATTAGAAGGTCGAGATTTGTTTTGAGGAAGTCATTATTGCCTCGAGTGAAGTTAAAACTCAAAGACATTTCAGATAGAGACAAATTGTCCTAAACTTATCTGAGAGTGTATGATGTGCACTCTGCCCTTTTTTTCTACTTGAACGGAACTGTACTTCATTTAGAAGTTCGATATTTGTTTTGAGGAACTGATTATTATTAGTAACGTTTTCCAGATTAATAATGCAGGCTATTTCAATTCAAGAGAAAATTGAAATAATATTGATTTATAGAGAAAGTGGAAGGAACATCGATGGTGCTGTTGCTCTTTACGCCCAATGTTTCCCAGACCAGATACGATTACGCGCTTCCTTTTATCGGGTCATCCAACACTTCACTGGTAAAGGAAGTGTGCAACCAAAGAAAAGGAATCGGTCAGATAGGGTGGCTGTTGAGGACAATGAAATAGCCGTGTTAGCTGCCGTTGCACACGATCCTCACATTAGCACTCGCCAAATAAGTCGTGAATCAGGAATTTCTCAAACGACTGTCTGTAGGATATTACATCGGCATAAATACCATCCTTATCATGTTTCAATGCATCCAGAACTTTCTAGTGAGGATTTTCCCAACCGGGTTTCCTTTTGTCAATGGGCACTTCAGCAAATTGAACGAGACCCCCTTTTCTTCGCCAAGGTGTTATTCTCTGATGAGTCGACTTTCACCAATCAAGGTACGATCAATCGACATAATATGCATTACTGGGCTACCGAAAAAAGTCTCGGGAAATAAACGTCGAAATGGGAAGAATTCAATGATTCAACAGTGGGAGGCAAGGGGACCCACTCTAATTAATCATCCCGAAGGAAACAAAATACTGCTACGTCCACGTCGTTGTTTCTGGGTTATGCTAAATGCAGTATGTAAAAACAAATGACAAGCCTACGAGCAATACGACTGAGCAATGAAAATCAGGAATTATTTCGTACTTTTCGAGTAATTTTGATGTCTTAAGTTTTATGGCGCCCTCTGACGGGAAAAGAACGCATTTTTGAAAAAAGTGTTTCATGTAAAAGAATTGTAATTTTTCACGCAGATTACGAATCTGTCAAAAAATAGGGGTTCCCATGAAAAAAATCAAAAATGACCTTCGTTTGACCTTGAAAATGGGGCTCAAGATCAAACTCGTGGTCACCATCTAATTTCCCCTTCAGGAACCTTGTGACTTTTGTCTGAAACATTTTTCGCGATATCGCGTATTTTTCGAGTAATTTGGATGTCTCAAGTTAAAAAACTCACCCTGCATAATCAAGTACTTGTCATAGCCAATTTAGAAAATATTGATTTATGACAAAATGGCGAACGTTTGAACATAATTAGTGATTATTGAACTAAAAATTAGTTTTTATTTTGCTTATAAAACAAAGCCTAATTAACGAAAAAAAAAAAAAAAATCTATGACAAGTACTAGATAATAGTGTACAGAATAACCACAACAAAAACCGGTTCATTTGTTATCGAGAAATTTTGGGTATCGATTTGAAAAACGTGGTTTTAAGAACAACGCATTTGAAAATTTGGGAATAAATAAATCATGAAATTTGTCAACTTACATGGAATCATCGATACCAGGCCCATAGTGTAAGTGTTCTATGGTCGGCGAAAAGTTTGTAGCTTCTAAATGTTGTTGTCGGTACAGCATTCGGCCTTATTTCGTCTGTTCTTGCGCTTGCAGCTCAGCTCGACCGATATTCCTAACACGTTCATGACTTCCAACAATGAGGTGACACCAACCTGCATGTTGCAAGAAGTACAGTAATGTTAACGATTTTGGCCCCGCTGTTAATCGTTTTTGGAACTATCTTCCAAATAAGTTGGTTGGAGCTCTCATTGCTGTTGTGGGTATATCCGCCAACAGAGCGCTCCAACAATTTGTCATTGGTGAGGTCTTCGAATATCGGTTTGATGACATCTAATACCATTTTTGGCAATGCTAAATAATCGTGACAAAAAATTTTCAGTTCTCTTTTAGCTTTCGCTTATTGCCACTTGCGCCACGATTCGGGGTCTTCGGGACATAAATGATGTTGAGGGTTGCTGTCTGTTGAGCTGTAATGGTAGAATGTTGCCCATACTCCTTTTTTCATGTCATCCTTGGAATTACAGTTTCTGCGAATAGCTTAGCCATAGTAAATGCACAGTTTATATTTTGACGCCGATTCTGGGATTTCTTTTCTTGCATTCGCGAATACGGGTTCTAATTCGCTTTTGAACGTGTCCCTCGTATACTTTTTTTACGATTCTAATCTCATCACCATACGATTTCGCATTTACTTATCCCGTGTACGTCTTAGAGTATACTTTGCCTCATGCTTTTCAACGGATTTTAAAAACAATTCTTTGATAGCATTTAGCCTGCTGATCCGTCATGTTTGATCTGGCAATTTTCATCATGATTAGATTTCCATGAATGAGGTTCTGCTCGATGTTTTTGTGTTTATGCCAACATTCAGCATAATAGGAAGATTTTAAAGAAAATCAACAACTTTTCCTGTAAACTGATGAATGATAACCGCAACTCCATACAATGAGGGAAAACTTCGTTTTCGCCACGTACCACGTCAGTTTTGTTATATCAGCACTCGAATTTTGTTTTGTTATTTCCTGCAGCAGAATGAATGTTATTAATTATCATATCATACGTCGTTTATTGAAGCGGATGCAATAAATCCATGAGCCCACAAAATTCCATAGCTCCACGCAAACAAATAAAGAGCATTATAATTTCGTAAGCTGTGTTGATGTACGGGCACAAAGGAATGAAAGTCGGTTTGCACTATGAGCACGAAACTCTAATTTTAAAACCGAGCGCTCTTTCTATTAAGTATCGAACATTACTAAAACACTTTTTACATTTTACACATTTCGATAAGACAGAACTAATATACACGTCGGAAAGTTTTTCGAAAGTATGTCGATTTTTGGGCGGTATTTTCTTCTTGCTTCTCGAGAACCTTTATTTCTGATATCCATTTTCTTCCGAATATTTATTCACAAATGAAAATTCACTGTAACGACTAGTTCCAGGAACGGCAAACTACTGATAAAACGTGTCTATTCCTGGCATATAATAACAGTCGTATGATATTTCCGTTATACCTGGATCACAATAGAAGCTCTGTTCGAGGTGTCGCTTGCGCTAACTGTAACTGGTTTATTTATCGAAATATTGACTTGGCGTTTCCAGCAGATATTCTTGAGAGTATATGTAAGGGGAGTATAATTCCCACCAAGAAGGTTATATATCTGGACATCCCCAAGAGGCATCCCAGATTCAATAGTAAAAAAAACCAAGTAAACTACATCATAATAAACAAAAGATTCCTAAACTTTATAAAATTAGTAAAACGCTATCAAGGTTCAGATCATAATCCAGTTAAAGCAAAAATAAAAAAAAAATTGAAAAAAAGTTAAAAATAAACTGATTAAAAAATTAGGTAATATTGCGCGTTTTTTTCGGATGTTACTTTCCACAATGTACAAACCCAATTTAGTGCTGAAACTGTTATTGAAATTAGTATTTGGGATATATGTATTGCTCATTGAGTCTGCAAATTTCGTTAAGATCATTGTAAGCATTTTTACCTTAATTTTGAAATAGATGTGTTGGAAGTGTATTTTATTGTGTTTGTTCCGGAAGAACCGGAATGAAAATGAAGCTACTAGGGAAATCCAAATGTGTATGGGGTGGATGTCCTCAGATAGGCGGAGTTAGTTTGACCTAAAGAATGAACTCCGTTCGAGTAGGCCAGAAGAGCTAGACGATGAGCTCCTAAAACACACCGTCTTAAGACGGTCCACCACGATATACCCACTGACTGTCTTATGACAATCCATCCGTCATAAAGTTGGGAAAATGGGGGGCGGACGCTCCCATTTATTTCGCTTAATACAAGCTTAAACTAACTTCAAAAAACTAGGAGAAGAACAACTTTGAGACTGGAAGTGCTCAGGTTAAAATCAAAAAGGTCTGGGTTTGAGTTGGCCTCACGGAACATGCATGATATTGGTTCATTGGGACCATAATAGATGCGATGGGATGAAATATAGAAGAGACAAGGATAGCGTATATTACGAGGGTAAGTGTTGAAAGAAATAGAATTCTAAAGGGAAGCGCAATCCTCTGCGTTTTTCGAGGGCATTAAGGTTAAGAAGTTTAAAGCGGTCACAATAGGGAGGTGAGAAATGGGATCATCCCAGAGGCGTCCTCGAAGGCAAATTGAAGAAAACGACGTTGAATGTTTTCGATTCGGGATTTATAAACTCGCTGAAAGGGGACCACACTTAGCTGGCATATTCGAGAAGTGGCCAGACAAGGGTAATGTAAAGTGACTTCCACATACTGGTTGCAAGAAGACCAAGCGATGAATTGGCTTTAAGGATTATCTCATCAATATGCGAACGGAAGTTTAACTCTCTATCGTATAATATTCCAAGGTCGCGAAGAGATGGAACCTGGTGTACAGATTGGTCATGAAGAAAATAAAGTTGAGCTGGAGATTGATTGGACTTACGTGACAAAGTCATAGATTGACATTTGGAAACATAAACTTCAAAGGAATTTTTTAGACACGAAATGGAAGAAGAATAGAGTCTTGGTGTGAAGAAATAGTTTTGTAGAATTTAGTGTCGCCGGCGTAAATTGATAGGGAGCAGTGTTAAATAATCCCCTCAAGATCGTTTATAGTTAAAATAAAAAAAAGGGGACTTAGATGCCTGCCTTGTGGCAAAATACAAAATACACACCATCTGTCGCGAAATAATCGTCAAAGAAGAATCGAAACTTGCACTGCGCTTTTGTCAGGTTGATAAAAAATTGTTTCTTTACAAAATAGAGCAGCATAACATGCCAGAAATAGACTTCATCTGCTTAAGTTGTTACCGTCTGTATGGTGGGATAATAGATGAACTAAACTAAACTCTACTAAAACGTTTGCAAAGCCTTAAGCTTCGCACAGACACACTATATTTGAATTACCGACACATAACGCAAGCGTGTAAACTGCCAGAATGTGTGTGTAATAAAAATAACGTATTTTGAGTAAAATGGTAGGTTTTGTGTAAAATGAGATGGAAATTGCATTGATGACAACTCACAACTATTCACAGACAGGATCACACTGATATAGGCGATCAGTGGAAACGGGTTTTTGATTACCATTATCTGGAAAATTTGCCAACTATGTTAATTCATCGATGGGTAGGATACTTCCTACCCCAGGGGTGGGCTCATGTAACTTTGTTGCGACTTCTTGTCATAACAAAATTGAATCTAACAGTTAGTTAGTTGAATTGCATGAAACAAAAACATTTTAACACCAAAGTTCTAAACCTATAAAAATATTTCTACTGTTGGGTAAGTAAAAAAACACACTGACAAGTCGATCGATTTTAGCTTATCGACTCTACTGTCAAAACAAGTCGAAACAAAGTTATATGACGCCCATTTCGAAAATGGTCAAAAATTTCTGGTCGTTTCAAACCACATGACATTTACCCAGGCTATCACAACAGAAGACTACTGCCGGTCCGGTTAACCGAAGGGGTGATCTTTTCCATCAGGATTACGCTCGCCCTCATATAGGTGGGACCAACTGCACACAGGAGTACGATTGAGAAAAAATTAACTTATTTTTCAGAATTAGCATCTTTAGGTTTCCACTTGTTCCGAAGTCTGCAAAATCTTGATGAAAAAAAAATTCAGATCGTGATGATGCCCAAGAGGCGTTTGGAGTATTTTTTTTTTGTCATTTTCAAACAATTTTTTTAGTGACAGTATTAAGAAGTTGCCTAAGAGGTAGACCAGAGTGTTGTCCAATGGAAAATATTATTTTGCACTGACGAATATATTTTTTTCATATAGTGCAAATTAATTAACACTAAACATTAAAAAAATAAAACCTCTTAAACAAACAAATAGTCGAGGAAAACATCAACTCAGCATGGTCACCGATAAGAAGGATCATAATACTACTAAAATGGTGCTACAATCCGGAAGTATCAGCCCCTCAGCCAGTGAGGTTTTTTCGCTGTATAGGGCGTCTAGTTGAAACGTTTTCTTCATTTTTCATAGTTGCAAACGGGAAAATTAGTCGAAGAACTTTTCTCTCGAACGCATGGGAGCATTTTCATCCGCTTTCATCAGTATCCAAACTTCTGCGCCAAACTTTGGTGGCTCGAAAGAGGACTTTACTGCTCAATTCTAAGGCCAAGGAAGCACAGATTAGCAAGAGTGATTTTTTCGCACGATTGCAGCGCTGGTAATTTTGTCGGGGATGATAACGGAACCGAGGTAGATAAAGTCCATTACTACTGCTTATTGTGACGTTTTATGTTATAATTGGCATCGATGTTGTGTGTCCCTCTTTGCTGGTAGCAGTAGCTTGGTTTTCTTTCATTAACCGCTAAACATACAATATTTTGCGGCTTCTGATTCAATATCCGCAGCTCTCAATTGACAGAGCGTGGTGTTTATGCCATTATGTCAGTGTCGTCTGCATATGCGAGTAACTGAACAGACTTTTGAAAGATAGTGTCTCTGAAATTCATACGAAAACGCATCACTTTGTGTAAATCCTTTTCTGTATTGAAAGTCTCGGTTTTGTCATTACCGAACTTAACGGAGCAGCGAACTTTCTCGATCGTCATACTGCATAATCGAATGAGCTTGCCAGGGATGCCAAAAACTAAAGATGGCTCTATATAGTTCACTGCTTTAAATGCTGTCATATGCGGCTTTGGAATCGTTGAAAAGGTGACTTGTGTTGATTTTTCTTAAAATGCCGGAGCACGTGTTAAATTGGACAGAGAGAAGAAAGATTTTTGGGTTCAGTGGTTATTCAGCTGTATGGGTGGCAACTAACATTTTTATGGGGAGACCTAATTATTAGTGTAATTGGATTGTTGTTGTATTATAGGGAACCACTCATCTCATACGATTTTACAATACTTCCCTGAAAAAAAAAAATCTTTCAGGCGACGTTGGAACTGAACGCCGAACTATCCGATTTGAAATACACTTCCACTTGAGCCACGACCACCCCTGAGTTTTTTCTAAGACATGTGAAAATCTGAGGGTTTCTTGGCCTATAACACGCTGATAGGAGCCGGTCGGACTGCTTACGATGGGTATTAGGTGTCACATAGTACGGCAGACGGAACTTTAAAAAAAATTTTGAGGATATTTATTCCCCTGTAGTTGGCGCAGTTCAGTTGATTTCCCTTCCTTAGAATCGGACAAAATCAACAATTGTCGACCCAGAGCTTAGGGATGATGATGTATGCTCCGTATCCAATTATTATCTGCTTCTTTCAGCTGCTCGCCAGCTAAACTATTAGTTGCTTAGGTTTACTTCTCGATCCTTGCAGATTTCTGTTCGGGCTAAACAGCTTTGGCATGTTCATTTTATTTTTTGGAAAAACTTCCAAACTTCATTCTTCTTATAGCATTCGTCTAAGGGCTTGACCGAGCGCATCTCCCTTTTTCACTCGTAAAGCTCTCGAATCACATTCGTTCTTTTCTGCAGTGCCACATCCGCTGTTCTTCATGATTTGTCATCGAAACAGCGTTTTTTTTTTTTATTAGGGCAGGTTGAGACCCTCTACCTCTTCGATTACTCACTGGCAGTGATGGTCTTTTACATTCGATGCTGGCGTTATCGGACTCTTTAAAAGGTTAAGGAAAACTGGATTGGTAGAGGCCCTCGCCGAGGACGATTTTTAAGTCATATTCAGTACATTACTCGTAAGTTTGGTCGAGGAGGTCGTAGAAACAGTCCTTAATAAGGTCGTCATTCAGCCTGTCAGGGCTGGGCGTTTATGAGGCTTATGGTGACGAACTTACCCTTTATCCTAATAAACGCTGCGACTACTCTCCTCGTCGCGCCGGTAGAAGATATCACGGGTTTTTTAATCTTCTTTTTACCAGTCCATTATCGTAATGTAACACAACGTATGGACGTTTTTTTTTTTTAGGGTAATACGTGATCCTTAACGTCAACCGTCAACCGAACAACGAGGTCGGAATCTCTATGTAAAAATCTGTGCCCTTAAGAGCTTGGATAACTAATAACACTCCATATGAAAAGTCAAGAAGAGACAAGTTATTTGTTTTCAGTATACCGAAATGTTTGACGAATTTATAAGATCTAAAAATCGAGTTGTTATCATCTTAAAAAAAAAAGCAATACGTCTGTATTCTGCTAACAGATTTATTCAAAATCGAACTTCTAGGCAGATCTGGAATGAAATACGATTACTGACTGTCTGATCGAAGATGATAAATGACACCGATTTGATTTTGAAACGACTTCTAGTCTTATTACGACTTGAAGTCAAAACAAATGTAACCCCATTCCGGGGCAGTGAAGGACTTTGCTTTAAACCTCTGTATCTCGAAGTTGATGCGTTTTCGATTCCCACCATTTATACGAGTTTTTTCCTCAAAATATGTAAAGGATGCTCTTCTTAAAGTCTTCGACAGGTTAACTGGAAAACACTGTATATATAAAGATATTCATCCAGGTGCTTCACACAAATTGGTTTCCGATCTCTGAAAATTGATCTTCAATTTAAAGTCGTTGCATCATTGTTTAATTATTGTATATCGAAGTCACGATGCAAAAGCATGTTAATGATTTCAATTTTTGGACCTGATCCGTAAGCGATTTTTTCGTGGGCATACAACACTGAATGGTGTAGTGCGTTTGCAGGTTAACTTGTGAACGGGGGCTGTTTAATGAACACCCAGATTAAAAATGACAAAGCAACTTTTTTAAGTTTTGACAATTTATTTTTCAATATAATCCCCTTTCAACTCAATACACTTTTCACAGCGGTGCTACAACTTTTTTAACCCCTTCGTATAGTACGATTTTTATTGGCCTGCAAAATACTATTCCGCGGCGACGATGACTTACTCGTTCGACCCAGCGATCTTTTAAGATTTGGGAACAAAAAGAAATCGCAGGGAGTCAAATCCGGAGAATACGGAGGATGGGGGGGCAGTTCGTAGTGCAATTCGACCAATTTGGCTGTAGCGACTGTGGAGATGTGAGCCGATGCGGTATCGTGGTGGAAGAGCACTTTTTTCTTCGCCAAATGTGGTCGTTTTTTCTTCAAATCGGCACTGAATCGATCCCAACAAATCGACGTGGTAAAACGGTGGCTATCAACTTTCCGGTTGAAGGCACGGTCTTTGCCTTCTTTGGTGCACATTCACCGGGTAAAACCCATTGTTTCGATTATTCTTTGTCTCTGATTTGTACCAATTAATCCATTACTTATCGACGGTCACGATCGATTAAACAGGGCCAAGCACGTCTTTAAAGTGTTCTCACGCTTGCGCTTGTTCCTGGTGTGAGGAAACACGGCATCTTTCTCATGCCCAAAATCTCGTGCGGGATATGACTAACGTGTTCAGTTGTGATGGCTGCTATCTCAGTCAACTGGCGAATTTTCAATTGGCGGTCAATACGAGATTATGGATTTTGTCCACAGTTTCCTCTGTGGTAACCGTTTTTGAGCCACCTGGGTGCGGTTCATCAAAAATAGACGTGCGCCCGCGGCGAAACTTTGCGAACCAATGGTAAACGGTTATACGTGAAGATGAATGGGTCCCATATACACCATCGAGAATGAGCTTGATTTCTTCGCAGGTTTTGCCACTGAAAAACAAGAATTGGATCACGGAGCGATACTCCTCTTTTTCCATGGTCGCAAAACACACTAACACGATGTTTTGAAATTGGTGTCAAAACAAAACTAAGCGTCGGATTGTCACCAAATTTTAACAGGCGGGCTAAAAGATGGTACACTCATTTTGTAGTAGTAGCGCCACATATCTTCCATTCCGTGCACTGACTGAACAGACCTCGTAGCCTGTTCAGTTTAGAGAAGAGGAAATCTAACTATACGGTGTCAAAAGCCTTCTCCAAGTCAATTAAGCAGGCACTCGTGTATTGTTTTTTTCGATATTGGATGCATTAATCATTTAATTATTAAATAAGTGTAAACGTCGACATTCCTCCTTTTATTGGCGTGTGTTCAAAAGCTTCAATATCTTTAAGTTCTTTAAGAAGAAAATAATTAAAGTAGTTTTATAATATTTACTATTTTACATACATTCAAAGAAACAAACATTTTTGATATTTAATCTTCATACATACACACAATGTATTGATTCGTCCTCATAATAATTGAATCACATTCAATTTTCCTTACCTAAAAGCTATACAATTTTGATGCTGTACATTTCAGAAAACTTGTTTGCGCTTATCATCTACCATGAAACATTAAAAATAAACACTTTTGTTGTTCATTGCAGTTCTTTCTGATACGGATAACGATATAATTATCACGTATCTGGTCCTTAGCGTCCTTGTTTGCATGTTTATATGTATTTGAAACATTTTTGCTTGTCGTGTGGTATACGCGTTTTAAATAATATTGAGTCTGCTCGATATTGCGTGTTCAATAACGGTGTATAGCCAAAAACCTTTTAAGAAAAGAAAAATGAAATCAAAGATAAGATGATTTATATAAAAAAAAAAAAAAAAAAAAAACTTACTTGCGTGAAAAAATTAATACATTTATGCCTCTCCTGAAAGTGTGTATCATCTTCGCTAAGCGAAACAGGGCATCCAGGGCAACGAAAAGTCCATCTCGATGTAACTTTGACGGGTGGCTTCCTTGTTATATGTGATACTAAGAAATTCATAGCAATATCTTCACAATTCATATACTCGTCAACTTTATCTCGAATTGCTTGCGGAAGATAATAGGTATACAAATACAAATAGTATTTGTGAACAAATGCGGCCCCTGTTAGGACCATACTCAGTTCGCAGCTATAATTCGAATTGTAGTTCCAATTATGATTGGTGTTTAAGTCCCAAGCGTGAAAACGACCAGGAAAACCAACAACTCTATCCCGATGTTCACGCCAAACTCGAAAACCAAACAGGATCTCGTCGTGTCGTAAGTGAGCATCATCATCAACAGATAAAACCGCTTCAGTTTCAATCACATCAAATGGCAGAAAACGATTGTTTAGTGAATTGCGTGGTGCACGCACAACTGAAACTGGAACTCCAATATCCGGCCAACGAAGATCATCCAAAGGTGGTTTTGGGGAATTCCAAACAACGACTACTTTGTGGAGGTAGGGCAATCCATACAGACGGCCAAGTGAATCCATCAGTACTTGTTCTCTCTCATATGTCAACATGACTATAGTAAATTGTTCGCGTGGATAATTACCACCCAGAGCTTCGCTGAATTCTTTACCTGCTCCACCACTTCCTTTTCCAATTGGTCGAAATCCCATATGAGAACCAAGGAACTTCGCTTCCGATGGTAGAACTGGATCAAATGGTAGTTGAGGATAAAGATAAAATGGATCAACCCAATCGTTCCATGATTCACGAGCTTGCAAACGTAAAATTGTGTAATTTCTTCTAAATTGTGGACTAGGATATGGCGGTTCAATTGGCCCTAATGATTCTTCAGGTTCCGCATCAAGAACAGGAGGATCAGATTTTAGTGGTATGAAAGTGTTATTAAAAACTGATAGGGCTATGATAGAAGGTACTGGTCTTGGGGGAATTCCCAAACGATCCCGAAGGCTAGCAATGATCGTATCTACTGTGGCTTGAACTGAACTAAGATATCGTTCCCAAATTAGTCGTCCCTGACGACGCATCATTAAGAGATCTGCATCTTGCACAGCTCTTAAAAGAAAATGAAGTTCAGTTATGCGAGCTTTCGGCAACATTATGGAAATCCTCTTCCAGTCAATTGTATCTTCGTATGGTAGGTGAATCTCATCAGCTCCTAAAATAACTGGAATTGCACCTGAACGTAGTGCTTCATATAATCTTGCTAGCATTAAGGTTGAACTAACTTGCCTACCATCTGGTGGCGGTAGCATCAAAGCAAATGTCGAATCTTTAAGTACATTCTTTCGAGATGAATCAGTTCCGCATAATACCCAATCTCGATGGGAGTCTTCACTTTGTTGTTCTGTCGCTGGAACACATTTAAATTGAAGTAAGAATTTATCTTGCGTCGATCCCGAAGACATATCGCTTAAATGCTCTAAAATGAACTCATCCAATGAATTTAATGATGGTTGCTGCTCAAACGGACTTAGTTCGCCTTGAAAGGTAAGCAAATATAACCGCCTTGCAGGTATCATAGGCGCACATTCCTGCCAAACATCTCCACCAGGTGGCCCAAGTATTGGTGGAACTACTAAATCGTATCCTCTACGAAATTGCAACAGATCAAACGAAGATTGTACAATGATAGCTCTCATGGTATTCTGTTCACCAAGAATATTCGTTCCAATTGATGTTAAATCTCGACGCGCAAGGTTTAAAAGAACATGGTTCTTGCCATCGCCACCCCAAAATGGAAGTCTATATAATCTAACTATATCCAGCGGATTAGTTTTCGTCAAAATATTCTGCTTTTCATCATCTTTGCCTAGATATCGATTGTTTTTCACCACATCATTTTCAAACATTGCTTCTCCAACCAATACCAAATAAATACAAGCAATCTTTGGATCTTTAACAATGTGCGCATTGTAACCAAGTGTTTGCTTTATGGTTGTCTTCAGAAACCCGTCAATATCATACCCATTGCTGAGTACGCTGTATTCATCTGGATCATATAAATAAACAGGGAATCCTGAAGTTAGACTACAACGGGAGTGGTCAAAGCAGTTGTGCATTTGACAATAAGAAACTAATTGTTTGCTTAATGGAGGACTGGTTTTCGGATAGGAATTGGGAAAAATGGCTTTGGGTAATGCTAAATCGGGGGTATTTCGTTGAACAGCTTCTCTTTGTGCAACTTGTGCTTGCTCCACTGAAATTTTTAATCTCTCTAATTCAGTTTGTTCACGTAAAAGTTCCTGTTTGAGGTCTTCGATTTTTTGATTGTATTTACCAATGTCCGATTGGAGTTTTTGCCGACGTGATTCAAGTTCTCGCAATTCAATAGAAACGGTGTTCTGAAATAAATTTTATTTATTAAATAGCAGTGTATGCAAATGGATGAAAATTACAAATAGTATTGGAGACAGAACGGAGCCCTGCGGCACACCAGTACTTGTTTTGTGAATATCAGACTTAAAACCATCCACGACAACTTGTGTTGAATGTTCCGAGAGATAATTTCTAATCCATTGGAGAAATTAATGCCATACTCTGTCAAGTGCAATTATCTTGCTTTTGTCAGATTGATGTACGCCTTGGTTCCACTTTTGGGTGGGACATGCCATCAGATCACCAATGGACCTGTTGATACGAAAACCGTACTGCCGGTCATTCAGAAGTTTTCGTGTTTCGAGATATTTTATGTGCTGATGGTTTATCAGCGTTTCCATGACCTTGGAAAGAAAGGATGTAAGTGGGTCTGTAAAAGGAGAGAGATGAAGATTCGCCTTTTTTATAGACGGACTGGACAAATGTTCTTTTCCTTTTGCTCGAAAAGAGTCCTAAAGTGTAAGATTGATGAAAGCTTACGCAGTGGTTTTACCAGCGATATAGAGATAGAAGAAGGGGAGATATACTTTCTAGACGAGTGGATTTGTTTATGTTTAGATCTTCAAGTTCTCTTGCTACTACGAAATGGATTCGTCCCATTGAAGATCCGACGCACTCAATAGTAGGCGGAGACAAGGAGACGAGTGTTGAGCTGGCCGCAGAGTGTGCAGCAAACAGATTTGCTTTGTCTAAAGAGCAGGCACCTGGAATGTCTTTATAATTGATAAAATACCAAAAATTGTTTACTGCTTTTGGGACATTGTATTTTTTGCTTCAGTTTTTGCCCGTTATGAAAATTCACCCGTTTAAATTTTTGTCTATTTTCCTTGGTCGGGTTGATCTTTTAGGACCGAAAAAATATTTCCATAACCTTGTCAGGCTCTTTACAGCTCGAGTCGTACCATGCTTTTTCTTTTGGTTAATCCGATGAAGGATAAGGGATCTCATTCCAAAGAGAATAGTGTCTGTGAAGTCACGAATATATTAGACGTAATCCGATTAAATGATGGATTTCTACAAAGAGAAATAGGCTTAAAGTTATTCCAAAATATATACCCGGAAAGAAGCAGCTAAGATTGAAACACCACATCCATGCTATTATTGGGTTCACCCACCTACAATAGACAAACTGCGGTCTAATAAGGCAACAAAATTACAAATAGGATGCACAAAGAATGTAATAGGATTGCCCTGTACAAAGGTGCGGATGTAGTCCAAAAACCTTAATGGTTTTGGTTTTACCACATACCAATCGTCGGAAAATTTCTGCCAAGATTCGAGTACATTCGGACTATTCAACAGCAAAACCATGGTAGTACCAATACAGATTCGTAGGAAACGTAGATCACTTAAGCTGTGCTAATGTGAAAAACATATCAATAAAGGACTCAGATGGAGTTATTCTTAAAAATGGTCACAAAACAATTGTACTATGACAAAGGTTCAGCATTCAGGTTAATTTATTTTACCAGGCAATAATACCTTAATCCTAAGCATTTCTTCGATCCTCAACTTTAAGTCACTCGCTCGCATACTACTGAAGTCCTCATAGGCGTCCAACTGTGAACGGGACCGGTGAATATCGTTTGATGGCACATCACTATCGGGCTGTAAATAAAGTGCCAAATCATTATCGGTGACAGAAAACATGCGGATAAAAAAACACAAACATACGTTTCTTAAACTTCGATGCGCAAATAAAGGCAGCAATAACAACAACACTAAAACTAGCAAGATTATTTTGTAGATTCGAAGGTGACGAAACCACGATCCCATTGCAGAGGAATGAGGTAAAGTGACCCCGTACAATTGGGTAGTTGACGACGTCTCTGGATTTTCCAAGTTTGACATTTTCCGTAAGAAAAAATAAATTGGAGGACTTACACCATCCAGCGACAACTGAATTCGGAGCAAATTTGACTTTATATTGACATTATGTGAGTTGAATTTAACTTAAATTTACTCAAACGATGTAAATAATATAAAAAATATTTACAAAATACAAAATACACAATGTTTACGTTTTTGAAGAGGCGACTTATTTTGTAGGAGATGTCGCAAGCGACGACAATTCATTTGTGTTATTGGTGATAGAAATGAATATGTACAGTAAGAACGAAAAGTGAAATTCGATGCTACCAAATTCGGAGAAAGTTTATGTTACTAAACAGATCCACTTGATTGATGATTGATTGAAAGGTGCACCAGAATTTTAAAGGGTTTTGAGTTTAACGATTTAATTGACTATGGACGTTTATTAGTACTTTGTGTTTTTTTCTGTTAATGATAAATCTTCCAATAATGATATCTTTTAAACCTTGCTGTGCGCACTACCGTGTCACAGGAAGTTATGTATTTTAAAATCGATTTTCATTTCTCTAAAGGTATAGAAAATTACCTGTTAGTCTGTTGCCCCCTTATTCGTACGGTTTTTACTCTACGCAAAGCTAATAAGTCATCGGCTGCGTGTGAAATTTTGGCTGAATTGTTAATTTGGCATCAATCGGAACAATTTTCGCCTGGGTGGCCGTGGCTCAAGTGATAGTGTTTTGGCTTGCCGAGGTTCAATACCAGCCAAAACCGAAAGGCTTTTGTACAGGCAATTAAAATCTTGTGTGATTAATGGTTGCATAAATACAACATTAAGTCAATTTACACTAATAATTTAGTCTCCCCATTAAATGTTGGATGCCACTGGAGCTATACCTCTTCTTTCTATCCCATTTTCCGAAAAACTTAACACATGTACCCACTTAAGTGTAAAGTTTCGCCTGTGTTCATTCTTCGACCTCCATCCGTAAAAGGTAGAGTTGGTTAAGGTCAGAAGACCATATCTTCCGATGGGAGTTAGCTGAGTAGTCTTTTGAGTAGCTTGATGTCAATTCTTATTTGTATTGTAAATTTGTGTAAAGAGACGAGGCTCACTATTAACTTTTATGTACATTTCAAATATACCCGTGATATGCCATTTGCTGATGATACTTGTGTACTTACTTACTAAGATGACACTACAGTGGACAGGGATGGACTTGGTTTTGTCGTTAAATCTTTAATTCAAATCACTCAAAGAATTTTTCGTTGAACGGCTAAGCGTATCTTCATCAACTCCGCTAACATCCTCTATATTGGAGAAGCTCTTAGTGTCTCCTTTCTAGATCGGACAACCGGTGAAAAGATTCTATTCTTTAGGCATGCTTTCTGCCGACCATATCTTGGAAATGGGTGCATGCCCTCCACCAAGTTATCTCTCGTTGACTTATATAGCTCTGCAGGTTGGCTGCCTTGTTTAGCGGATGATTTATTCTTAAGCTTTTTGTTAATTTTGGTTTGGTTGATTGATCTCTTTTGGTTTATCCTGCCTGACAGCGGAATTTGAGTTGTCCCCGCCCTTTAACAGTCTGCAGAAGTGACTTTCCTATAACCTGTCTATCGACTGCTGTGTCCCTTTTACTATGTTGTATTCTTCACCTCTACAACCCTCTCTTCAATTAGTCTTAGTCCGTGTCCAGACGTGGCATCTTGCAGGTTAAACTTCCTCCCTTCTCATTTTGGCGTTAAAATAACCTAAGGCAATTTAAACGTCATACTTCGGACGTTGCTTGTAAATTTTGTCGAAGACCTCGTAGGGGTCTTCTTTGGTAGTGTCGTCTTTTCCTCTGTGGGGGTTTGAGCGCATCTCAGGCTTATGTTGCCAAATAAAGCCTTTTTGTTATCACACAAGCAAAAATTTGTATTTCCTCTGTAGATATTCCCAAGTATCGGCTCTTAAAGTTTTTTTCGTTTTATTAGGAACAGCCTAATAAAATCAGAAATCTTAAAAAAAAGCGCTGCTAGTTGAACACGAACCAACAGAACTTCGACTTTGACAAGTGACAGTCAATTTTGTGTTTACGCGCTGTTTATCCAATGTGAGCTTCTGCTTAACGTGGTTATTGTCTTGCAAACTTTAAATAAAAACAAGTTAGTCAATTTTTTTTATGAAATATGGAAGATAGCCAGACTGCAGTATTCGTAAGTAACTCGTCCTCATTCAACACAAATCCTTAGTAGAACAAATTTGTAGGGAATCGTCGATGAGCTAAGCACTCGGTGCAACATTTCTTTGACCGGCAAATTCGTTAATGGGAGTAAAATTTCGCTTTCAGCATACAAGCATATCACAAGGTAATGAATACAAAGGTAATTGATTCAATTTTAACTAAAATAATCCATTTTTAGTACAACTGAAGACCGACCAACTGAATATTCCGGCAAAGATGAAGTTAACATTTACCACCTTGAACCGGAGTTCATTTTTGATGATCCAATTTTGAGAAGCCTCATAGCTGAAGCCAACAATACATTTGTAACTTTACAGGATCTAAAAAAGAATGGCAATAAAAACAAAGGGGCATACTTAAAAATCTCTAGAACATATCGCAGTATCATACGTGCCTGTTTGGAGAAGCTACAGGATGAGAATTCTTCCCAATTGGATCTATCAGAAGAGAGTTCAAGGTTTCTTGTTTATGGAGAACAAACATCACAAAGAATTCGAAAGCTTATACCTGTGTGTAATTCTAGGTGCCAAAACTACATTACGATATTTTACTCTGTGGAATGCGTGTGGCATCTGTGTGAGATATTTTTCATTGATCCATCCCCATCAAATGTTGTAGTACCTCAACTGCTTGACTGGATTCGTTTCCATTTCCCGGCGGCTGAGCGAATGGCCACCGATCTTCTTTTATTGGGCAGGGAGGCTGGTGAAAGTAAAGATTACTGGCCTGCAGTTAGGGGATTAGTTCTACAAGGTCAAGTGGATTGTGTTAGAGCAATCCTACAATTGCATCCACTGTCGGAGAGCGCTGCATTTAAGATGGCAGAACAAATATTAAAAGCAATGCCCTCTGCCAGTGTAAGAAAAATAGTCAATTAACCTGACAACAAATTGAATTGTTTCTCTTGCTGTAATTGTAGCTTTACGGAGGCTTTTCTGTGCAAAAATTCCGTGCTCAATGGCAATATTGGTTAGTGGATACAGAGAGAAAACTTGCTGCTGATATCATTTCCATCGAACCGAACTTGGAGCAGATTATTAAGGTATTATCTATGGAGTAATCTTATTGAGAAAATTAAAATGAGTTTTTCTTTTTTTTTTTACAACGTTTCCTCGATTTAGTTGGTCACTGGGGATACAGCAACATGGAATGAACAAATCAAAGAATCAAATTATTGGTATGAGTATTTTCCAGGCTATCTTTTTTATACAGATCCTGCCTGCAAGCACTTCCAATTGGCTACACTGGCCAACTCATGGATAGGTCGTTGGGTCACCACCAAGAACCATCCGCAATCAACTTGTCTAAAGTATCTGGATAAAGTAATTCTCAATCTGATGGAAAATGATCTGCCCAAGGTGATTCATGCAATTCAGTTAATGTGCGATAATCGATGGTTTGTGACACATCTAACCGATTTACTATACAACTGTGAACAGTTGCAGATTTTCGGAGAAGAACAAGTCAAGTAGGTTTAAAAAGTTTCGTGTAGTTGTTGGAATTTTTGTATTTACGTTTGCGCCGTTTTTTTTTTAGTGAATGTGCAAAGTTGCGGGAGTCTCTTTTGTTTGAATTCGGTTCATGTCTGATGTCAAGAAACTCGCTTTGGCAGCTTGGTATGGATTATTTGGAGCATTGCTCTTATGAAGGTAAGGCATAGTGACTGAACTTGTTCCAGTTCCTGTGGCATTACTATTTTTTTCAGAATTGAAATGAGGCAATCGTTGTTTTTCTCAAGTCAAAATTAACCTTAATATTCACTCTGTAGTCCAGTTTCGTAAATGAGAAACCAATTAGACACTTGTCAAACGTGTAAATCTTTCGTGGGCCAGAGCTGCGTAGAACTCAAGATGTTTTGGATTCATGTACTTTAAAATATTTTTTTAAGGGCCTTCTGGTATTTTTTAAGTCTTCTACTAGGCTTGATAAGGTTGATGTAGCCCCATATTCAGGTCGCTGTTGGATAAAGTGCGGTATCGTGAATTTACGACAAATATTCTCTCTACTTGTTGAACCAGTTGAAGCGAATCGTTGAGATCGTTATTGTAAGAAGCTCCCAGATGGAGTTCTCTTTTTTGGCAGAAAGGTATGCATGTGTAGAAAATGTGGAGAAAAGTATTATCCCCCACCTCAACCTTGCTGTTCTTGGAGAAGTCGTATGAAGCCTTTTTGCATACCTCCCTACTAGACATCGTCAAGTAATAATGACCGAATGATGATCAAACTTTTCGGTCGTTTAAAAATTTAGTTTTAGCCAATTCTTAACCACTTGTCCATTATCTCATCTCTCACAGAGATGAACGGCAGACTAAGGCTACTTTAGAGTTTTTAAAGACCGCATCCAAGGAATTTAATGAAGCTTGGCTGTTCGAAAAGATATGAACGAATATTATGGAGTCTTATCGTCATTATTTTCACCTGCAGCCGGTTCCAGTGATCAGGAAATAGCAACCATTAAATGATGTTTATATGTACAAGACAGTCATCAGCGATCAGATTTCTATTTTTGAAAATCATGAAATCGTAAAATTGAAAGCGTATCTCTTAACAAGATAGCCAAACAGTACATCGCGTTGGGCTCGCAGGAAATTGAACTTGGATTTCTAGGAACGAAGGCAGGATGCTTGTCAATGCCAGATGACGCACATTTAAGGCCATTTTAAGGCTAAGGAGTCATCGGGAAAACAGTGATCTTTACAGGAGCTGTACAGTTGAGCGCCTCGCGAACTTGACAAATTTGGAAAGTATTCCGAGTACTGGTGTCTTCAACCCTAATTTCATTGCTTCAATTTATGTTTGGAGGTTTTTAATCGAAGACTTCCATGTTATGATCTCCGATTTACGAGTATATCTTTCAGTATACCGTCTGTGAGAGGATTTGAGCTTCAGTAGCAATCTTCAATCTTGTTCATATAGCCAGAGATTTACGTATTTGTCACCTCATTCTGTATGGCCACTTTTCAAGACTGAGTGAACACAGTGCAAGTTTTATACAGGGTGAGCTATAATTTATGACCATTTAGATCTTTTGCTTTAAGAATGTCGATTGTGGGTCATGGAGTATGCGCCGTTGTTTCGTGCTGCTGGAAACACACTACAAATGTATGCAATTATATAATGAAATGCCGATCTAAACTCTAAATTCCATCGTAAACAGCAAACCATGCAGCGAATTTTAGTAGATATAATGGCTTTTTGTGCATTACTTGCAGATTTTCAGTGCACCAGAACCGCAAATTTTGTTTATTCACGTATCTACAGGGAATGGGCCTCGTCAATACTCTACAATCACTAACGGATTATTTATCAAAAACATCGCGATGATTATTCCACATTCTTCACGAGTGTAGCGTTCCACTGCTTATTTACACAAATTCTAATTCAGTTTGCTTCACAAATATCAACATCAAATTGACTAAAATAACTAACTCCGTTTCCATTAGGATTTACTTGGACCTAATTTTGTATAGCAATTTGTTTTAATACGGTTAATATCCAACGGTTTTTCATCTTCTACTTCAAGGTCGCGGTGCTATGGAAATACTCTTAACAAAAATTCCTATTCGCACCGAAAAGCAGGCATTGAAAATGATAGGGATCTGCCGTCAAAGAGAACTGCATCTAGCAGGTATAAAATTATTAAAAATACGCAGATACAGAATGTAGAAATAATCAACACTTTATTATTTTTTTTAGAAAAGGAAATCTGCAAAGTGCAGTCAAAGAAATCTTTTGACGATCAACGATATGGTAACGCATTGGAGTGGGCTATTCGATCAAAGGACTCTATTTACGTCACATCTATTGCAGACTTTTTTCTCAATGTAAATGCATATCGGTGTTAATTGTAGGTTTCTATGTTTATTTAACTTCTTTACTCTATGTAGCACTATTCAAAAACTGGTGATATGTTGTGCCCAGATGTCATCTCAAATGTTGGAGCAAAAATGTTCATATCTCCACGTTTGGTATTCTTGGTGAAATATTTTGATTTCTACCAATTTTATCGGCGAAGAGATTTCCTACCTGCTGCAGAATTGTTAGTCAATTTGTTGGACTCAAAAATTATTCCAGAATAGTAAGTAGTTGGACGGATCATTAATTGAATGCTTTTTTTCTTTGTTTTTGATGTTTACCATTTGTAGCTTTTGGCCATCATTACTTATCGATACTATTCCATTGCTGGAGTCGAAAGATCCTAAGATACTAGCAAAAGAAACGTGTGCCATTCTTAATCACTTGGAGTCTCAATTAATACCTTTAATTGAAAAGAAAAAAAGAATTATGCAGAAACATCCAGATGTAAGTTTAATTGAAATAATTGCCAAACCAATTAACACAATTAACGAATGTTTTCGTTTTTGTTTTTGTTTCTTTTTGTAGTTACCAGTTGGCATACTTAGTGACTACCGTATTGAAAATATCGAAGAGATAATTAGTTTGCTCAGATTAGCTTGTGCAAGGAATCTGAGTAGAGCAATTATTATTGAAAACACTGTTATTGGTTGAAGTCGGATTAAATGAATTTTTTTAACTTAAATTCGGATTGTTTTGTTTTTGTTTTTTTTTTTTTTATTGACAGCAGCAAAGAATGCATGTTTTTATAATCATATACGAGTACAAAGAATTCTGGTTATAAAACATCTTTCAGTATTCAACAGAATAACTTAAGAAATTGCCATATAAATGTGATACGGAATCAAAATTGTCCCTCAACGGTACTTAATAGCTGTGATGAACGTAGATGTTTTGTACCAGGACTTGAGAAAGTTATGTTGAATTAAAAGGAAACCAGTTAAAATTCTTAAGGTAGCTGCTCAAGAAACAAAATGGTAATCTTCCAAAAAAAAAAAGAAAAGGCAGAGCCGTTTACTAACGAAAAACAAAAAAGTATCTGTTGGTAACATCTTCTTTCTTAAAATCTGTTGCCATCCATGGACTCGATGTCAGCGAGTGTTATTCCAGACACAAGCGAAGCCGCATTATAAGCACTTCAGCGGCGAAATTTGGGTGATGTTCAAATTTCCACAGTAGATTCAGCGCCATATCTCGGCAACTTCGATATATTCGTAGCTCAGGTCGATAAGAACATTCAAAGCTTGGCTAAGACTCCTGATATTGGTTTAAACTATTCCTTACCTCGTCCCAGAGGTTTTCTGAGTAACTCTCTTATCCCGCAAAAGAATACAAAAACCTCGAATACAAGACGCCAAGTGTTACCGCGATCGACTTATTACGATGGATAGGATCAAATATAGAGGGTGACCAGATGAAAACGGTAGGAAAAAAATTAAATAAAACAACAACGGTGTGAGATATAAAATTGATACTGGCTTTATTTTGAAGCTACGTTCATGGCATAATGTGTGGAATAGCACATCATTCAAATGGCCGCCTCGCATTCGCTGTCGATTGTCGGTTCAACTTTTAATGACTCGGTCCAATATGTGCGGCTCGAACTCGTCCAAAGTGGTTGGCTTGTTTGCGTAGAATAAGAATTTGACGTGGCAAGAGAAGAAATAATAGAGTGGTGTCAAATCGCTTGATCGCGGCGGCCAATGATGAACGCTCGCCGTGAGATGACCTAGTCGTCAAATTTCTCCTTCAAAGTTCTTACATCAACACAATCTTATACGGATGTAGGCCCAAATCCATCCACAAATTACCTGGATTGATTCTCTGGCGATGCCAGAGTTTTCTTTATTTCGCATCAATCTCTACCTGGTTGGTGGCTTAGTACCAAAATGATTGTACTGACGCTAAAACTTTTCCATTGTGCGATGAATTCCTCGCATACCCCCATCAACCATGAAGATAACCGACCTCACGTCGAAATTCACGTTGCGTATTTACAACTTACACGTTCTGCATGCGTAAAACAATGCACGGTGAAATGGCAAATTTTACTGAATATTTTAGCAGATGCATGTCATTGGCAACTTTGACAGCTGCTGAAACATAAAAATTGGAAAAACTATCATTGCTTTCTAGTCACCTGTTACAAAACAGGAAAAAATTCGACTTCCATTACGAACACATCTGCCACAAAATTCTGCAAATGTATCATGCGATGTCGTGGTAGATTTGGGCTAAGCCTAACAATTATTGACCTCAGGCCGATATTAGGTTATAAGTAGAATGCATATTTTAACTTTCCAGCAACATCTGGAAGTTTTATAAAAACTAGACGGTGCAAATCGGTCGTGGCCGAGAATGTGCGACTCCGGATCTCGGATTATTTCCTTACAATGTCCAATTGATGCAGCAATTGAAGGCAAACGACCATCCGCTTCGTTATCGCCTCTCAGTTTGGACCTTACAGCAGCTTGAATTGAACGTTGAGTTTCAACAAAAAGTCATTTTTCCTGACGAGGCGCATTGCCGCATCTGAGAACAAACACGTGATTGTCGAGAAGCCAATCCAAAGTGATAGTTTGGTACGGATTTTAAAGTAGTAGCATCATTGACCATTTCATTACAAAAGAAGATGTAAGCCACATGACATTTCCACTAGAAGAAGGGGGGTACCTCTTTCAAGTCAGGCACGGACCGAAGTCAGGGGGCTCTGACCTCTATGGTACATAGTTTTAAGTCCTGGTAAGGACTACTTCCACCCACCATGACATCATGACCGGCTGTTTGTAACTGGTCAAACCGTTGCAATTTTTAGTATTGCTTTAGCCGCTTATTATGTTTATTACTACTCTTATTTGACATTATTGATCGGCGTAGCCTCGATAAATGGGCAGTGGCCTTGGGTGATCAATACAATCCTGATTAAGTGGGTTAAGGACAAAAATATAGTTCCAGAAAAACAAATCGGTTTCGGTTTCATGATAACACATATCCCGTCCGTGCTTTTTCGTAGTAAAACACAAAATTTTTGCAAAATTCAACTTTATTTATCAATATAGTTGCCTTCGAGGGCGATGCACTGATTGAAACGATTTTTCAATCTTTTGATACCAGTTTTGTAGTACAATTTCTGTTTAGCCTCAAAAAAGGCCTCTGTTTCGGTGATTACTTCTTCATCGGTCTAAATCTCTTTCCGGCGAGCATTCTTTTGAGGTCTGCGAACAGGAAATAGTCGCTGGAGGCCAAATCTGGAGAATACGGTGGGTGAGGAAGCGAATTCATTCAATTCTGCCATCGTTTTCATCGATTTGTGACACGGTGCATTGTCTTGATGAAACAGCGTTTTCTTTTTCTTCAAATGCTGCCGTTTTTCTGCGATTTCGTCCTTCAAACGCTCCAACAACGCAATGTGATAGACGCTGTTGATAGTCTGCCCCTTTTGGAGATAGTCGATGAAAATTATTCCATGTGTATTCCAAAATACGGATGCCATAACCTTGCCAGCCGACTGTTGAGTTTTTGGTCGTTTTGGACGAGGTTTGTCGCCTGCTCGCCACTCAGCTGACTGCCGACTTGACTCTGGTGTGAAGTGATGGAGCCAAGTTTCATCCATTGTCACATACCGACGCAAAAATTCGGCTTTATTGCGCTTGAACAGCTTTAAACACTCCTCTGAATCATCAGTTTGGTCGACTGTGAGCAAACGCGGCACCCACTTTGAACAGAGCTTACGCATGTCCAAATATTCGTGTATTATATATCCAACACGCTCTTTTGATATCTTCAGAGCCTCAGCTATCTCGATCAACTTCACTTTACGGTCATTCGTAATCATTTTGTGGATTTTTTTGATGTTTTCATCTGAAACAGCATCTTTTGGACGTCCACTGCGCGCATCATCTTCGGTGCTTGTATGACCACTTTTAAATTTTTCAATCCACTTGCGAATGGTTCGTTCGGCTGGTGCAGAGTCCGGGTAACACTTATCAAGCCATTTCTTTGCATCGGCTGCATTTTTTCCCATCAAAAAGCAATGATAAATCAACACACGAAATTGTTTGAATCCATTTTTTTTTTTCACAATAACAAAAGTTGCTTCACTCACAACGCTAAATCTCGAGAACTAATCGTCCGACATCTATCAAATTTATACACGTATCTTTTGAAGGTTGGTACTAACTGAAAATGGTATGGATTAAATTCAAGTGGAGCCCTCTCTTAGAAACAGCCCATGTATAATTTATATCATATGCCGCGTCTAAGTTTGTATCTGATATATAATAGAATAAAAGCAAATAAAAACAATGCACGGGCACCTGCTTGATTGACTTTGAGATGGCTTTTGATACCATATGGTTCGACGGTAGACAATTTATCATAAAAATATCTGCAAAAACGTGCAGATCCAGTCTGCACGACCTTAATTCTATATTTCATTGGTCTTTAAAAAACGGGTTGAAACTTAACTTTTATAAGTCTAAATGCCTTGTTGTTTTTAAAACAAAATTGGACCTGTTATATTTCCCACAAATCATTTAAAACAACTACTATGTTGATTTTGTGGACACATTTAAAAACTAAGGAGTTATATTAAACAGACTTTTAACATGGAACGACCACATAAATATCATTGAAGGGGAGGGCTATGGCGTTTTGCGAACCCTATGGACGACCCAAACATTTACACCACTGAATACACGAGTTATATTAGTACAATCATTAGTAATTCCTACCGTTGTTCATATGTGTGAAATATTTGGCAATTGCGATTCAGCACATATACACGTAAATCATGAGTTGCTTTGATTCCGAATTGAGTTTTCTGTTTCTGTCTGTCTGTTTTTTTTTTGTTAAGTTGGAACATCTGTTCTTGACATTCTTTCTAAATCTTAGCGTCATAGCTTGACATTTGCAAAAGTTAAGTAGCCAAGAGTACATCTATCTCTGTGTGTGTTGGCGAGTTTTTACAATTTTAGAAATGGATTTAAATTTGTAACGGATTTAATGGTGCGCGAACGTTGGAAATGTTGGAAAAGTGTTTCGGCAACGCACGAGCGGTTCAAAAGTGGTCGTGAGTCAATCTGATGATGATGAAGATGATTAACTCAGTGGCAGATCATCGCCATCGAAAACCGACGAAAGCGGAAGACTTGAACATTGCCTATGGATCCGTCCAAGACATTTTGGTTTATGATTTGGGTTTCCGTTGTGTAGCAGCAAAATTGGTGCCAAAAGACCTCCATTTCATGCAAAAAAAGAGACCGTGTTGGCGTTGCAAACGAGATGATTTGCGAGGCTGAATCCCACATTTATCAAAAGGATCATTACTGGAGTGGGTTTATGAGTACGACACGCAATTAAGACATCAGGCAAATGAATGGCGTTCACCAAATGAGCCGAGACAAAAAAAAAAAAAAAAACTTGTCGTTTTCAGTCAAAAAAGAAGGCAATGCTCACGGTTTTCACGGATTGCAACGGTGTAGTGCATCATGAATTTTTACTAGAAGGCCAGACAGTAAACAAAGAGTATTATTTGGACATTATGAGACGTTTGCGTGATGCAATTCACCGAAAGAGACCAGAATTTTGGGCAGAAAACTCGTGGATTTTGCACCATGATAGCGCACCGTGCACACATAGTGCACCTGATTTGGCTCCCTGTGACTTTCTGTTCACACGAGTTAAGAAACCACTACGGGGAACGCGTTTCAGCAACTGAGAGGAAGTAATGGAAAAATTGCAGAAAGCACTGATGGACATACCGAAAACCGTATGTAAAAAATATTTCGAGGATTAGATCAATAGCTGGTATAAGTGTGTTGCAGTCGATGGTGATTACTTTGAAGGGGACAATATAGATTGAGATGAATAAACTTGTATTTTTAATTTTCTGAATAAATTCCGAAATTATTTTGATCAAGGTGGTAGTCATGGGCTTAGAAGGTATGATCACGTCTCACACCTTTCCATAAAAGTTGTAGGCATGTCATTTGAAAACTATCTTAAACTTAGAGCTTTGGTTTTTTTTAACATCATCAAAACACGGTTGCTTTCTTATCTCTACAACAACTTTGAATTTCCAGCAACAAATGTAAAATGAAATGTTGATTTCGAGGCCGTTTAAAGTGCTTGGCGTAGACTAAGGACTAAGGACCCAGAGAAAATAGTCGCCAAATTTCTCCTTTATAATTTCGAGCGTTGCGTTGCTTGTATGGCATGTAGCGCCATCTTGTTGGAACCACAGCTCGGATATATCGATGTTGTCGAGCTCTGACCACAGAAAGTCGGTTAACATCGCTCTACTATATACATGAGACTATTGAAGGTAACGGTGTCTCATTCCTTATTTCGAAAGAAATAGGATCCGATGATAAATCGCACCAAACAGTCAATCTTTGTGGATGCATTGATCCTTGGCCCAATAATTGTGGATTGTGTTTGCTCTACCAATTTTGCTTGTTGGCATCGCCGTTAAGCCAAAAATGGGCCTCGTCCGAGATGATTTTTTGGCCAAAATCCGACTCTCCTTCCAATTAGGGAACCCATGGGCGTTGTCTATGGTCGTCCGGGTTCAATTCTTACATCAGCATAATCTTATACGGAAGTAGGCTTAAATCCCACCGCAAAATACGAGAGCTGTTTGATTAATACCCGGATTAGAAATGACAACCCAACTTTTTTAGATTTTGACAATTTATTTTTTAATATAACCCCCTCTTAACTTTTCCCAGCGGTTTTGCCACTTTTTTAACCCCTCCATATAGTGCGACATTTGTTGGCATGCAAAATACTCCTCCACAACGGCGATGGCTTCCTCG
The DNA here is from genome assembly GCA_907269105.1 of Volucella inanis. Lineage (NCBI taxonomy): Eukaryota > Metazoa > Arthropoda > Insecta > Diptera > Syrphidae > Volucella > Volucella inanis. The sequence continues at coordinate 126,894,396 of OU026157.1, read as the reverse complement.
TTCGACCCGTACTTCTTTCCGGTGAGCTATCTTTTAAGGTTTGGGAACAAAAAGAAGTACCAGGGAGCCAAATCCGTAGAATGGGGAAGCAATTCGTAGTGCGGAGATATGAGCTGGTGCGTTATCGTGGTAGAATAGCAATTTTTTATTCACCAAATGTGGTCGTTTTTTCAAATCGGCGTTGAATCGGCCCAATAAATCGACGTAATATACTCCTGTGATTGTTTTTCCCTTCACCAAATAGTCAACGTGGATCACACCGCGCGCGTCCCAAGAAATGGTGGCCATCAGTACGTTCACCAGTTAAAACCCATTGTTTCGATTGTTTTTTGGTCTCTGGTGTGTACCAATGAATCCATATCTCATTGACGGTCACGAAACAACGAAAAAACTCTTCCGAATTTCGATTAAACAAGGCCAAACACGCCTTTGAAGTGGTTTCACGATTGTGCTTGTTCTCCGGTGTGAGCAAACGCGGCACCTCTCTAATGCCCAAAATCTATTGCGGGATCTGGCTAACGCGTTCAGTTGAGATGGATGTTCCTTTGTGGTAACCGTTTTTGGGCCACCTGATCGCGATTTATCACGACGTGCGGCCACGGCGAAACTCTGCGAACCAATGGTAAACTGTTATACGGAAAGGTGAATGGGTTCCATACACACCATCGAAAGTGGGCAGGTTTTGCCACTCAAAAACAAGAATCGGATCACAGACCGGTAATGCTCTTTTTCCACCGTCGCAAAACACACTAACACGATGTTTTGAACTAAGCGTCGGATTGTCACGAAATTTTGTCAGGTGAACTAATAGAGGTTATACTAAATGATGGTACACTCATCTTGGCTCAGTGGCGCCACCTATCTTTTAGTCCAGGTACACATCAAACAGCCCTCGTAAGCCGGCTTGACTCTCTGGTAATGCCCATTTCAGCTGCTCGGCGACGAAGTGACATTTCTGGGTTTTCTTCAAGTTGGCCGCTTCGGCGGCTATGTTTTCTTCATTTTGCACCAATCTCTGTGTAGTTGATGCGTTGATATCCAAGAGAGTGTTCTAACGCTCAAACTTTTCCACGATGTGATGAATTGCCTGCACTCTAAAGTCATGATAACGACTGATCTCCTGACGAAATTCACGTTACGTATTTACAACTGAGCCGAAATTTCGAAAATATTTATTAATAATTTCCGCACGTTCGGCAAGCGTAAAACAATGCATGAGAAACGGCAAACCTTACTGAATATTTTGACAGCTGCATGTCATTGGTAACTTTGAAAGCTGCTGAAACTTAAAAATTGGAAAAACTATCATTGCTTTCTAGTCATCCGTTATAACTTTTTTTTTTTTCCAAAATTAAAAGAAGTATTATTGAATTAAATTGAATTAAAGGTTAGAAGGATTCGTCGAAAGACATAAATTAAGTTTTTTGTTTTGGTTAAAGCGCTCGCATAAGGCCTGGAAATAAGAAGAAGGTTGTTGAGTTAATTAAGCTAGTTTTTAATTTATGTGGCATATACAATAAGTTATAATAAATTTAATAAACAAATATGCATTAAAAAAAGGGAACAAAGAAAAATTGTTGTTTTCCTTAAAGAAAAACCAATATTTTCGATTACACCTAATAATTTACGTAGCGAGTATTGTGAAAAGGGGCGGTCTTAATTCGAATCACTTCTTACATCTTGTAGTGTGGAGTCGCCTAGATTCGAACACTCCCAGTAGTCGAACATTTTATTTAACAGACCATCTAAACTATCTTGTTTCCCTGATTTTTCACTTTTTTAAATGCGAAATCGTAATTGTATTATCCCCCTTGACCATCAGAAGTCACCAGCTGGAGCAATTAATGTCAAAGTTATAAAAAGTAGCAGTTTGTGTTGAGGTTTCAGAGAAAGTGGTCATATGAGGTTTAAGTAGAAAAAAAACTGTTGCGAGTGTTGTGGAAAACTGCGTGTTTTGTGTTAAAATTCAGGTCTATACATTCCTCCAAAAGTTTTTTCGTTATATTATATCTATTACTATTTGTTTAATTAAAGTTTTATCTGAAAAGTAAGTAAATTTTATATTTTTACTGTTCGATCATAGGGAACTAAATTGTCACAAGTTTCCTATTCAAAAACTTGTGTTCGAATAAAGGCGATTTCTTCAAAATGTTATTCTCGTTTTCAGGCTTCAAATATTGAAGGCAACAACACAATTTTTACGTATTTAAATAAGTAAATGTAACAAAATCTTTTGGACCAGTATTCGAACATCTTTTTCCTTAGTGTTCGGATCAAGGAAATTCTACATTTTTGGTTGACTTTGTCGGACACAATGAAACGAATATATCAAGCGTATATATGAAGGCTCGTTAGCAAATGACTTAAAAGCTGTTCGTGATAATAATTTTAGCATTCGAGCAGCGAGTAGAGAGTTCGGTGTTCCGTTAGTACAATTCACGATCGCATCAAGGGGAAAATTGGCGATGAGCTAAAGCGAATGAGTCCTTCCATAGTTCTTACATAAAGTGAAGAGCTTAGGGATGTTTAATGGTTAATAAAAATTACCAAATGCAGTTTTCCCAAAAAAATTACCGAACTCTTAGATGTGGTTCAAAAGATAGTTAAGGATGAAAAGCGAAAAACTCCGTTCAAAGACGATAGACCCGACAAGAAGTGGTATTACAATTTTTTGAAGCAACATAAGGAGTTAAGCTTACGGGCCTCAGAATCATTATGTAAGGCCAGAGCAATCGTTATGGAAGAAATTATTCGCAACTGGTTTCGTAATTTGTAAAACTTCTTAAAAGAAATTAACGGTTCATAGATGACCCCACTATAATTTATAACGGAGACGAAACTGCTTTTAGTTTTTTCCCCAAAAACAGGATAAGTCATTGGTCCAAGGGGTTTTAAAAATCTTTATGAAGTAAAATAATCAAATGAGAAAGAAAACTTGACGGTTCTTTTGGTCTTTAGTGCCATCGAAGTGATTTTACTAGTTGAAATTGTGTTCCCTTATTTACGAAACCCTCCATGAAAACTCGTTAAAAATATGGCGGAAGATTGGATTATTGGTCGTTCTGAAACGGGGTGGATGACGTCGGAAACTTTCTATGAATATGCAAATGATTTTAGCGGGTGGCTTGACAACAATAATGTCAAAAGACCAGTTCTTTTACTGGTTGATGGACATTAGTTTCATTTGTCAATGGACTTAAGCGAGTTTTGTTCTAACAATGAAATAATCCTCTATTAACTTCCTCCTATCACAACGCACATCATGCAGCCCGCAGATGTAGGAGCGTTTAAAGGCATTAAAAGTGACTATAAGGTATCAGTGAGTATGCCTGAAAACACCGACAAGACTGTTACAAAAACAAACTTTTATAAAGTACTTAAAATGGTCCTAGATAAAAAAAAAATCGTTCTAAAATTGTACGACACGCTTTTCAAAAATGTGGTATTTACCCTTTTAATCCAAACGCAGTAGACTACAGTAAATGCGTACAAAACACTTTGGAAACCATTGAACATATTGCTGCAGACACTTTGATCGATAAAAACAATGCTGTAACTATACAAAAGCTTGATACGACAGTAGAAGTATTATCATCTCGTAAAAACGAGCTTCTAAGAAATAACTTGAACTTTGCTCAAAATTCTATCAGATGCTAAAAAGAACATTGAAAGAACATTGCGAAATTACCGGAATCCTTTAAATTACACATTGGTACACCAACCCATCCTACTTTTGAACCAGAACCATCGCCGAATCTCGTAACAATAATTTTGAGTTCACCCAAACAACAGTTGAATCAGAATCATTCCAATATACAAATAAAAGAGTCTTGTAAGCTTAACAACTTTTTGACTGTAGACTTTGTAGACTTTGAGGAAGTTATAGACGCAATTTTAATCGATGAACATATTCTTAACGGTATACCTATCTAATTAACTAATTATATATTTTCGTGTTAGTTGAGTCCTAATTTTGATTTTAGGTGAAGTTTTGAATCCGCTTAGCATACATTTAGATAACCTTTAAATACTCCTGGACTGACACATTCTACTCCTGAACCATCCACATCAAAACTGAAGCTATTAGACTCACCAAGTAGAACTTGTTCCAGTTTTGACAAGCATTTAAAATTCCCAGACCCTATAAAACCAAAGGGAGGCAGAGAACTACTGCCTGCAAACAGACAATCAATGTCTATTTCATCTAGCAAGTGAAAGGAATTTTATGCACACCAGGAAAAAATTAAACAGAAACGAAAAGATGATATTAGTACCAGAAAAGAACTAAAAACTGAAAGAAAAAATCAAAAAGCTGCGATGAAGAAAAACAAAAAAGACAACAAAACTATACCTAAAACAAACCGAAAACAATTTTGCGGTTTTTGTGAGGATGAGCTTGACACAGACGCTGAAGAAGATGGCCTTAAAAATATAGGCTGCGATACTTGCAAAAAGTGGTTTCATGAAATTTGAAGAGGCTCAAAATGAAGAATTTGTGTGTATTTTTTGCGCTTAAATTTTAAACCTTAAATTAAAGACTGAATTACATAATTTTTGTTTTTTATACTTTGTTTATGAATAGGTACTGTGATTTATTTATTTTTATGTTTTTTGTTTTCCTTTTAAGGGTTTATTAGTTTTGTATTTATTTTCAATAAAATTGAAATGAAGAAGACTTCAAAAAAGATTGTTAATTAATTTTTAAGGTTTATTCCCACATGAAATTTTATGTTCGAATTCTGGAAACGAACAATTGTTCGATTTCTACGGATTTGGGCTGTTTTTCAGTCTTTATTTTATTATAAAGAAACCATCAAAGTTACTATGGAAAACTTATATTTAGAACAAACATCTTGAGTTTTATTATCTAATAATTTCAACTTCATATATTTAGGTTGAATGGTTCTCTCACAGTTAACGATTACTTTACAGTAAACCACTAAGTGTTCGACTACTGGAGACATTACCATAATAAAAGAGATAATAGACTTGTTACTAAACAAACGGTTGATTTGAAAAAATTAAATAAACAAAATTAAGAACCGATTTACAAAGTAATAAGTGGCATCACTTACGTAGCCGCCATTTTCGATAGTTTCTCTTCTTGTTTTTTTATTCTCGTATTTTCTCATCCACTGTGTGGGTTCGCTTTCTGTCGAGAACCGCATATTTGAGTGATGTACCGCTGTTGGTTCATTGTTCGTAGGATGATGCATTTTGGCTCATTTTTCCCTTTCACTCCCATTCACATTCCCAGCAAAAGCAGAACAGAAAACAAGAAAAGGCGAGAGTTTCAAGGAAACACACTTTTCTGTGAGTGGTTTTTTTTTTGTTTCCAAAGCACACGGTCGCAGACAACGGTGTAGCAAAATTTACAATTTCTAAAGAAAATTAAATAAAAAAGAAAAAAATACAATAAAATCGTGTGCAGATATTCAGCGCAATTAAAACGTATCGAAAGGATAAAAATTAGTGAAATTGATTTTGTGAAATTATTGAAATTTATACAATTCAATTGTATTTCGGAGTGTTAAATTTTTTGTAGAAAGTGTGCTGAAAATTGAGAACTTCTGCCACCACAAAACGACTCTCGGGGTAAGAGTACCATGACCTACCTACGAGAAATTATTTTCTTTCTCTTGAATTTTATTTTCCCTCGTTGCCTAAGCATTATATTAATTTAGAAATTTGGAAAAAAAATTAAAATCAAACTGCGGGTGATAAAATAAATTTGGTACAACGCCAAAGATGAAAAGGCAAAAATTAAAAGAAAGAGCAAAAAAAGAAAAAAAAAAAACGTCACCGCAAAGTGAAAGGGCAGAATTATTACGATTTTTCCCAAACCATTCTCTTCCTAATCGTCTGCATGTGTGTGTAGTTGGTAACTTTAGTGTGCGTAGAGTGTAACACTGCAAGCCATAAAATAGCAGCACCAGCGCTGACTTCCGTCGAGCGTCTAGTGAAATTTTGCTGTTTTCTTTTTTGTTCTTATCTTTCTCCTTTCGATTTGGTGTTTTTTTCTTCTTTGTGTTGTTTTATTTTTCTGGTTAGTTCTCCCCTACACACATGACAATTGTCGCCTCGTTATACACCATGGAGTCAGACCAACTCACCTCTCAGCCAGCTATCGGCCTAACTATTTTGGTTTGTTCCACAAGGAGTGACGAAATTTTCAAATGCTTGTGGTAAACTTTTATTTTTCTTAAACTGTTAAAATGTGAGCGCCCTGGCTCGGTTACTTACGCCACACACCCGCTCTTAGTTAAAGTGCTGATACGTTTCTTTGTGAAGACATCATTCGCTGGCTGGATAGAGTTGATCGCTTACGTTTGCTAATGTGTCGCGCCTAATTCTGAGACTATAGTGTTGCCAAAAGTGTACAAAATTAATTTTTCCAGACAAAAAAAAAAAAAAAGAAATTGTTTCGTTTAAAGTGTAGTCAACACGCCGGATTTATCTTCATACACATGTTGCCGCTTTGTATTGGATTAGATTAACTTTCAGAACAGCTGTTAGTTGAGCTTGCACGTTGTTCACGTACGTTGTACTTGAGCGCTCCCTATTCGTAAGAGTGCGCTTATAGCGATGCTACAATCTTAAACGGTTTATTCGCAGGCAAACTTCTAACGCACTGATTTTTATTATCAGTAATCAGGATGCTTAATAAGACTTCAAATCCGTCATGGTTTCTCCATGTTCAAATTACTTTCGTCATTGAATTCGAACTTTTTGTATCCCCTTCTAAATCTGTGTATGAAAATTGGGTCATATTCTACATGAAAAACTGTTCATTCGGACCAATTTCTAATTGCTTTTCATACAATAAATCAAGGGCGGTGAAAGTCTTATTAGACACGTTCTAGTTATTTGTGGAAGATTTTTATTTTATTTTTTAATAATTACGTTCTAATTCGAAATGAAGGACAATTGGAAAAAGTAATACATTCTGCACAGGCGAAGGATTTCTACAGGAATAGGCAATTTCGGCCTTCGTGATTTTATATTCTCCTTTTATCCTCCTCGCATACGGAATAAGATTTATGGCGAAGATTTTTAGCTCTTGAAAATATCATAAAAATATTCAATATGTGATCTGCTTTTCTGTTTAATGCCTAGCAATCGGCATCATAAACGAAGGTGTATCAAATATAAATGTGACTCGTTTTTTTTAAAAAAAAACTAAGCTCGTAAAAAAAACTCTTCAGAAGTTCTCGTAGGCATCGGAGTACAAACACCATTACGACTTTGTTGTTGTCAAGACTTCTTTGAGGGGTCGAAGATGATAGAAGTCATGAGGTGATAATTCTGAATTGTAGGGTAGATGCTCTAGGGGTTCCAATCTTAACGCATCCATTTTTTGCAAAGTAGGGAGTACTGGCGTTGTCATGCAGAAGAATGAGACTTCTGGCCGATTGCTTATTCCTTTTATTTTGAAATGACAATTTCGCAGTATCCAGTAATTTACAATAATGCACATTAATTGTGCGTCCATCGTGGAGAAAATCAACTCGGTTGACAATCATATTTTTGACTTCACCGATGCTACCTCGTCGCTCTTTCTCCACTTCATACTTGCTTATTTCGACTCGAGTGGTGTGTTGCACCCAAGTTGTGTCACATACGACGATAATATTCAAAAAGACAATTCAAAAACGATGTCGCTAATGTTCTTCCGATAACAAAGTTAAAATTCGTCTATCGGACACTGTGAACTCCCAAGTCATCTGTCACAATTCGCTGGGTACTGCCGTAGCTGATGTTCACTTTCTCAATGATTTCGAAAAGAGTTCTAAACTCATTTCTCTCTAATTTTCGACTTTATCATGCCCTCCACGAAATTTATTGCCATAAAAACACACTGGTTCATGACAGGATGTTGTTCCCGAACTGAGCCTGTGATCGCCGCAAAATTTCGGCGATCATAAATCAAAAACTTTATGATTATTCACTGTTCCACGGAAACATACCATTTCTTTTCGGTCATCGTTTCTTTTGATAATAAAGAGACACCAGAGAGTGTTGCGATAGACTTCCAGGTCTAACATCTCCGAAATTTTTAAGAAAATCAATCCCGTTTATTTTTGACACACCCCCGTAGTAAGACCGGCAGTATCAGTGTTTTGTATGGTATATGAGTACATTTTGTCTTCCAAGTAAAGACTTTTGAACCCATTTGTTTTTAAGGAAAAGTTTTTGTTGAATTAGTTCACATACATATCTTATTGGTAGCCTGGCCTTCAGGAAAAAATTCATGACGCATAAGGCGTCACTGAGCATCGCCTTATTTTTTGACTGAAAACAATGTCGTTTCTTCGGTCTTGCCTCATTTGTGCAGCATGCCATTCGTTCGCTTGATGACATCTTGTTTTATGAATGTTTGGTTGGAATCAGTATTGGAAACCATTCATTTTGCAATGTTCACACAATTGATTGTTTAAAATCCCATGAAATGTGGATCCAATTAAAATGTGGGTCATCTGTTCTAACTCTCTGAAACGACCAGTAAATCTCCAGTGGTTGACGTCGATGATCTGGCAGAATTGTTGTCTTCATCAACGGTTCACGAAGGTTGGAAAAAAAATTCTTCCAACATTTCCAGTGTGTGCATTTCAAAAATCGCCGAGAAAAAAAAAAAAAAAGATTAAAGTACCTTTCACAAATATCATGCAGTGACGTTAAATTTGGTGGAAATGTCAAGGAGTGTGGGAACCAACATAAAATAGCGCCACACATTGGCTATCCCTGGAACTTTTTGAACTAGGTGGTAAATTATGTAGAAATATCGGTGTATACTGCATTAGAATAATGTATTTTGGTTTATTGAAGTCCAAAATCTCTGGATGATCCTCCAAATATCTTGGTTATTTGCGAAAGGGTGCTTGTTTGCTTCAATGTATGGTTCGCTCCGAACATTCTCATTTACATTAAGAGGCAGGGGTTTAGAAGGCCAGTGCACAACACTTTTTTGCCCAAACGAAAATTTTATGAGTTTCGCCGAATGCTATGGTCGTTATCTTGCTGGAAATGCCACTTAAGTTGCATATTATCTTCGGCTCATAGAATCATGATATTCTTTCGAATAGTTATGTATTTTTCTTTTGCTACACCATCGTGAGTTTTATGTTCCGTAAATTGTACGCTTCACCAAAAAGATTTATCTTTGTTTCATCGCTCCAAAGCAGGTTATTTTTTTTTTCACTGTGTCGCAGCTTGATGAGGGTCGTGTGGAATGTAGTTGAGTTTTTCATAGACAGTGCTCCATTTGTTTTTTTTTCTGAATTTCAAGAATATAAGCTCGCCCCCCAATGGAGTTCGGCAAGATGTTCAAGTTTTGCTTCTTGTTGCAATTCTCTGGGCCACAAAAAGGATTCGCCTTGGTTTTTGTAATTACCGCGGCTTTGTCTTTGGCGAACATTTATGACGGTTGTCCTCTGGTCTCAGGATTTTTTATTTATTTATTTATTTATTATTATTTTTTTTTTTGTATACATATATAGCGATAAAAAACATTTGAGGAACACATCTGAATGATTTTGCGTTGCATCTTATCTATTGATCTTTACTGGGACGGACGCTCCCGGTAGGAGCACAACAGCAAATTTTTCAAAATCGTCATCACCCTTTCGGCGGGCAATGGCAAACTTCCGAGCCGTTCGGAACCGGCAATAAACAGTAGGCCATGTTCAGGAGTGTAAAAATTTATAAAGTGAGAAACATAAATGAGTATGAGAAGCTAGGCCTTGGCCTACACACCATATCGTTACAGAATAAAAGCTTGCGCCTTTGTTCTTCCTTTTTTTCGCATACATTTACACAATATTTTGTTGAGAAAAAATTTATCTTAACATCTTTATGCGTTGTTTATGTAGCATACAACAAAAAATTTCGTTATGTGTTATGATAAGTAAACGGTGCTGTTATGTTGACCACAGCTGTATATACATTGTTTTTGTCCTAATTAATACTTAGGCCTATTCTTCAAAAAATTTAGCCCGTTCTTAGGCATACCAGAAAAGGTGGTATGTTGACAAAAAAAAAAAAAAAAAAAATCTCCGTTTTTGTCGAGCAGCTAGACAGATTTGATGAAGAAAGCGGCTTTTACGTTAATACTTGCTCTGCGCACTAGATTATACTAGATTATATGACAGCACATACTCTTACCACGCTTGGTACACGTTTGGAGGAATTGATTCTAAATTTGGTTTCCAATTCGTCATCTTCCAGTAGAACTCAAGACAATGAATCATATTGGGAGTCAAAGACGATGTACATAGGTTACCCTCTTGACTTGAAATTCGTTCGTCTTGTTTCAGTGTACAATTTTGATTTATAACTTGACACAGATGCCACACTGATACTTTTCGAATAGTGAATTGCAGACCGGACGTTCACATTTCGTCTATACAGTGTCTATTTCAATAATTACGTTGATTTTCAAAGGATTATCAAATGAGCTTCAAGCATCATATCTCGAAGAATTCCTTCTTCAAAATGTCTTTTTTAAATTTTGATTGGTTATATTAGCATTGCGCAGCGCAATCCACAATTTGAAAGCGGTGCTGGTAGTCAGATAGTGTTAATTAATAAACATCTGCAATAAATACTTTAACCCTTTGCGCTCTTTTGTAACTCAATGTGCTTATTTACGATGTGCGTCTGTTAGTCTCACCGAATATAGCAATTGAACTAAAAAGATGGATCAAGATCAGCTCAACTTCGGACGAATTCAATTTTGCCGCTTTGGATGAAGAAATTACATTGATTCCCGATGGATTACGCCACGAAATGAACGAATCCAGTGGAGAAGATAGTGAGGAAATAAGAGGTGTGAGACGACGAAAAAATAGAATTATAGAGAGCGAAAGTGAAGTCGAAAGTGAAACTGCGGAAGATGCAAGCAGCTAAAAATGGGTACCTTGCAAAGAGTACGAAGAAGTGTCGCTAAACTTCCATTTAATATCTGGCCAAAACACAGTACAACGAATAGTTTCTTATATGAAACAACCGATGGGTTTTTTTAAACTGTTTTTCACCAATGACCTCGTGGAAAAAATTACTGTGATGTGAACAGAATTCTGGCCATTTGTAATTTGTTATATTGTAATCAATATGGGCACAATGCCGTTGGCCGATTTGCAAGAATGTTGGTCGAGGAATATCGTCAGTTATATTCATTTCTATTCGGATACATTTACAAGAGACAGATTTAGCCAATTATTCTGGATGCTTCATCTGAAAACGAACAAGTTGCCTTTTGGACTATATCAACTAAAATCTCTTGGATTAATTTATACCGGGGAAGCATATACATACATATGTGTGGACGATTCAACGATAACATTTAAGGGTCCAAAAACCGAAACCGACAAAATGGGGTATCTAGCTGACTCGAAGACTGGCTACATTTGCTGCATTTTGCCACGGTCCTGTATCGACGGGGCAACAGAGGATTGTCACTTGTTTGATTACGAGGGTTGTTTGATGAGTAACCGGATTGGAACTAGGTGGCGCTACTGAGCCAATATGAGTGTACCATCATTTAGTATAGTCTCTTTTAGCCCGCCTGCCAAAATTTGGTGACAAATGGAAAAAGAGCAGTATAGCTCCGTGATCCGATTCTTGTTTTTGAGTGACAAAACCTGCGAGGAAATCAAGCCCATCCTCTGTGGGGTATATGGGACCCATTCACTTTCCCGTACAACCGTTTACCATTGGTTCAAAGAGTTTCTCCATGGCTGCCCGGTTTTTGATGAACCGGGCCCAGGTGGTCCAAAAACGGTTCCCACAGAGGAAACCGTGGACAAAATTCATGATCTCGTATTGGATAACCGCTGAGTGAAAATTCACGAGTTGGCTGAGATAGCAGGCATCTCAACTGAATGCATTAGCCATATCCTGCACGAGATTTTGGGCATGAGAAAGTCGTCCGCACGATGGGTGCCGTGTTTGCTCACACTTCAATGACGTGCTTGTCCCTGTTCGTCGGTTCGTAACCGTCGATAAGACATTGAATCATTGGTACACACCAGAGACCAAAGAACTATCAAAACAATGGGTTTTACCCGTTGAACGTGCTTCAAAGAAGGCGAAGACCATGCTTTTGGCCGGAAAGATGGTGACCATATTTTTTATTTTTTATTTTTTTTCTTTTTGAGACTAATTGGTGTGGCCTGCGTGTTCAAATATTTCACTCAAATAAATTTCCATAATGCATTTATATTCGTCTTTCATACCTTGTTTTTCGGTACTTGTCTCTCTGTCCGTTGCAATAATTAACATGTCGTTAAGGTCGCATCCAAATTTTTAGAATGCTTGCACATAGTGCGGGCGAAGGAAAATTAGTGAGGAAAGAAAGAAATATACTGATGAACGTTGGTTTTAAATGTTTGAAGGTTATAATGACTAGGAAATGAAGACTTACTTTTCAGGATATCCTATGAGCGAGTTGTGAGTCTTAGAAAAGAATCACGATGTTTTAGAGTACGTTTGAAAGTTGGCTTGAGGGTAAACTGATGAGTATTCAAAGCGAGACGGGTGTTACGGCTGATGGATTGAAAGGTCAAAATGCTCTTGGCAATTTCAATGAAGCTCTGATGGTGAAAAAAGCGATAGAACAAGGTAAGGCAGAACATATCACGTCGGTGTTCAAGGGTGTCGCTTGATTGTGTAATAGTTAATCTCTGCACTGCGTAGGCTCCGCTATTGCCCAACTGATAATTCTGAGTAAAACTCTAAAATGGTAACAAATTGTATCGCGTGTTCAAAGTGCTGTGCATTCTTAGTTCTTATTTTATTTTATATTGAGTACTTTTACCCTTGAGGAAATATGGAATAAAGGAATTATTGGGAACGTTTTGAGATCAGTGAAAATGAAATTGATATTGAATTGAAAAAAAGGAAAACATGTGTTATTAAGAGTGATACTGATAACATTGGTAGTTCTTCTAAAGAAATAGTTGGAGATGATAACAATGGCAAGATATTACAGAGAGTGATAAAGTTCCAGCAGGAAGAATAGATTTTACAATAGCAAGTTTCTCAAGTGTTGTAGAACCTTTACAGTTTTTGAAATAATTTTTCTGCGCTTTTATTGGGGTTATTATCAATATTGGTCGACAAATCAAAATACTAGAATTACTTTCTTCCCAGCTATTTTTTCAAGAAGTAGATTCAATCAAAGATTTTTTATACTGCATCTCAAAACACCTGATCCAGAGCTCGAATACAAAATGTTAATTTTTCACATGCTCCAAAGCAAAAATGTCTCAGAGTTGTTGCATTCTTAAATAAAAATCACTCCGAATGCAAATATAAGTTTTATCGCACGGTTTTGATTACTATCTAGCAGGTGCAACGAGGTTTTAGTAGCACCTGAAAGGCGTATAAATGCCTTATATATTGAGACAAAATCAGAGTGTATTTTTTACCTGGCTTGAGGAAATCTAGACATTTCGCAGCATTTTTGACAGCAGATAGCATTGTATTTTGGAAGCACTAAATTCCACTCTGTTGGTGCTTTCCTATTTATGTCGAAATGTAATCAGCTTAGTATACGCTGACATTCTTATTCTATACCCGAAAAGCCAAAACGTAAGTCTAAGAATGAATATGAAAATGAATATGTATAATGGATTAGGAGTAACAGACAAAAGTTCATGGATGAAAATTAAACAATGTCGGATTCAGAACGAAATCCTTGTGCACACTAGCATTTATTTTGTGGATACCAGACTTGAAACCATCCAAGACAACTTGAATTAAACCTTCCGAAAGGTTATTGAAGAAGAGAGTCGTCGACCCCAAATGCACGTATTTTCGACGAAAGAGCCTGATGCCAAACTCTGCCAAATGCCTAAGAATTTTTAAGTGCAATTTAAGTGCAACTATCTTGCTTTTGTCAGTTTGTTGCTCGCTTTGGTTCCACTTTTCAGTGGATCTGTTGCTAAGAAAACCATACTGCTGCTGGTCTTTGAGAAGTTTTCGTGTTTCGAGATAATTCATGATCTGATGGTTTATCAGCGTTTCCATGACCTTGGAAAGCTATGTAGGATGAGAGGGATTTGATGTTTTGACCTACAAATTCAATAAATAATTTATTGTACTTGTATTTATTGTATTGGAAAAAAACGTTTAAAAATGAATTACCTTTACAGGATTCACCCTTCATCGATTTTAAGCCTAGTAGGCTTGTATTTATTTAGTTTTCCCTTAACGTAACGTATTGTTATTCATAAATACAATACGGGCTATAATTTTATAATGATACTTTTTTTTTTTGTTGCGGGGTTGCCGCAATCGATCGACATTTGCGGACAATTCAGAAATGATTTAAGCCTTTCATTCGAGCTATTCGTGAGATAGAGTCAGAAACAGTCAACAAGGTCTTTTAAAAATTGTATTGACAGGATAAGTTACTGCAAAATCAGCCGAGGCAGCCACGAGCTCGATACCGTTGTAGGGTGTGGTAATAATTTTTCAATATCTACATTTTTTGATATTTCAACCCGATGGATAATAGGAACCGTGAAGTTTTTTTAGACCAAAATCTTCCACAATTTTAAAAGGTCGACAGTTCTCTATTGACCATTGTGTTATTACTTTAAAATCTTTTTTTGTCTTCAGTGTCTCTTTCGACTTTTTTTTTAATGTGTCCATGTCAGTTTTTGTTAATGTAGAGCATTTATGTTTTACTAAATTTGAGGTGTTTTTTTTGATTATATTTTAATACGCATAAACAACTTCTGGGTGCTACTAAATTTTCAATTGCACCAAACACATCCTTAACTTTACTTCTACCTCTTTTATTGTTCATTTTGAAGTCACCACTTACTATTCTGGCTTTAATCGGTGAATTATTTAACAAGCCAGTAGCACTTACCATTGAACTGTACAAATATTTCTAAAACCATGCTGTAGTGCTTACTCTAGTGGGTGGCGGTGGTGTAGCAGAGGGTCGCGGATTCGAATCCCGTACCAGGCAATTCTGTGAAAAAGTCTTTTCATAGAATTTGTATGTAGGTTTTTTTTTTTTCGTGGGAAGGTGAGAAATCTTTATCGACACTATAGGCCTATAATGAGCCTATAGTAGTGTGAGATTCTTACTCAAAAACACCTCCCTTATGCAAACCACGATTGAGTTCACACTCAACAAGCAGTTCTTCTATCGCATTTAATTTTGTTTTTATAATATATCCTGCAGGCGATTTTCCATTGAAAATTCCTGTGTACTTTAGAAAAATTACGCGCTGCTAATCACCGTACTTTTCAGACGGCGCAATAAATTTGTCTCGTCGAGGATCTGTTAAACAGAAATATTCGTATGTTTAATTACGTTCTGAACGTTTTCGACTCCTAAGTCTCTGTGGATATCATCGTTTCTAATGTACCACGGCGCATTAACAATCAGTCGAAGAACTTTGTTTTGGAATGTCTGTAATACATAATTAATGTTACTATTTTAAGTACAACCGCAAAGTTGTACACCATATGTCCAGATCGGTTTTAGCACTTGCTTGTATAACAGCAGTTTGTTCTCTAAGCTAAGCTTGGAATACTTTCCAATAAGCCATTAAATGTCTCTATATTTGATTTCAAGCTCTTCACGTTTTTTCTTGATGTGTGCTCTCCGTTTTAGTTTAGCGTCGAGTGTCATACTGAGATATTTGGCCTCGTATAAGGAATTCGCGTAAGGAATTCATACTGCGTTGATAAACACCAGTGGATTCTCAATTTTCTTGAGAGTGAAGTTTACGTGGACAGACGGCGCGATTCGCCAAGTCTTTGCCCAATTGTTAATCCGTGTAAGGGCACGTTGCAACTTGGCAGTTGCTTCTTCGACTGTTTTAGCCGTTGCCAAAATGGCAGTGTCATCAGCAAATGTGGCTAGGACAGTCTCGTCCGTTTGCGGTATACCGCGGGTAAAAAGCAAATATAGCTATATTGTCTTAAAAGTGGAATATTCGTTTCCGTGTCTCACACGGAAGAGTTGGTCTTCCAGGTATGAACCTAAAATACAAGACAATTGCTGGGGTAGGGCTTGTCGGAGTTTATATTTTAGGCCTTCATGCCTTACCTTATCAAAGGCTTGCGAAACGTCAAGGAATGCGCTTGAACAGACTAACTTACACTGGATTGCTCGTTCAATTACATCGGTTATTCTATGCACTTGGTCAACTGTAGAGTGTTGGCTTCTAAAGCCAAATTGATGATCAAGCAAGAGAGAATTTGTGTCGGTAATTGGTTTTAGACGATTAAGAAGGATTTGCTCGAAGACCTTCGATGTAATCGGGAGAAGCAATATTGGTCTATATGACTTGACTTTAGTCAGCGGCTTACCGGGTTTCGGAACCATAATTATGTATGTAGTTATATGAAAAATCCCGTCGGCGTCAACTCTGACATGAAGGCATAACACTGATGTTGGAGTGGTTACTGGCTGGGCGAAATGTAACGAACTAACAACTAGCACGTACCCACTGTTTGAGGATGCAATGGCTCCAGTTTGACAACCAACCAAAATATCGAAACCTAATACAACTAAGTTTTAAACTACTACACCACCCGCCCGCGCCCTGGAGAAAAAGCCAGTAAAAGGGTATTCATATCCCCTAGGTGCGTGCGCGGTATTATAAAAAAAAAAAGTAAATTAGTAAATATTTGGAAAGATATCGTATTTCTATCGTATTCTCATAGAGCATTTGGTTGGACTGGAGAGCTGTATTTTACTTTCAGTTGCTTCCACGTAATTAGAAAATAAATGCCCTTAAATATTGCTCTCAGATCGGTACTTTGAAGCAGGCAGTGGAAAAACAGCCAGTTTTGGCGAACAGGAAGGGCGTTGTTTTCCACCAGACCAGTGACAAAACAAAAGCAGAATTAATTTGGCTTGGAAGTAATGCAGTACCAAGCATACTAACCAGTCCTTACGCCTACTGACTACCTTCTGTTCCGATCTCCCCAAAACAATTTGAACGGAAGGCAATTTAATTTTGAAGATTATATCAAAACGTACCTGGAAAACTTTTTCACCCATAAGCCTGCTGATTTTACAAAAGATGATAGACCGTGATGGACAATATCTGATGGATTAAATATAAGCTTTTATACCAAAAATGTGTGTTTATTTTGAACCCTAAAAAAAACCGCAGAACTTATTAAAAAACCCAAGATAGTGAATGATATACATTAAAGTACGAGTATTGTGTTAGTTTTGTGAGAGCACATGAATGTATTCATGCAGACCTCTATTAATTAAGCAAGGTCCTACTTCTAAAACAAAACCTTTACCAAGGAGGACCTAATTCTTTAAAGCTATAGGTATAGGTCTTCAGAATATGGCATGTACATCCTCGTACATCCCCCAACACAGCGAACGACGTAAGGCAGTCGTTTAAAAAAAAAAACCTTAAAATTTAAACAGCTCTGAAGCCAAATTTCTTACATTTTTCGCGCTTTGGGGCATTTTACGTACTAAATAGAAGTGTTTCCTGTTCATTTAATATGAAATGTTGCACAGACGCTGTTCAAGGAAAGGATTTTGCGCACTCTTTTGCTATATTTAATCTTCAATTCAAGTTTCAATCGGCTTTACAACATATATTATTCTTACATATGCACGTCTTGCGTCGCTCGAATCGAATTGAATGTTGATTGCACTTTTTTATATTGTAGTTGTATGCGAAATTAGCTTCACCGATCCTAGTAGCTGTTAAAGTTTCTCGTATCATCTTTACCTTAAAAAGTTTCCCTGAAAAGCAATTTTGCACCGGTTACGTATTCACTTGTTTAAAATCACTTTGTTGAACATATATGTATATATGTATGATTTTTATTCATATTTTCGTTCTTTTTGTTGCTTTGCTTACAATGTTCCAGTAAAATATGCATGAATGAGCGAGTACAGAGATTACATCGATCTCTTTAACATTACGTTCTGCGCTATGGCATCATCGGTGACATTGACATCCGAATGTTTGGTACTAACAGATTATTATTTGCTTTTGAATGTACATTTTGTCTGCGAAACAACTAATTTTAAATGTTCTTTTGTATGCATTAGAGTATATCAACAAAAGTGACAATAACATCTCCAGTACGATTGACATGCGGAAAGTGAATTTTCTAATTTTGTTGTGTGTTATGTTCCGGTGATTGGTTCTACTACGAGTTTTTATTCTGTTTTTGTTATTGAGCCGTAAAACATAGAACATGACCAATAAATTGTTCTTCCATATTAGCCGTTTCTGAATTGTAATTGATTACAAGGGTACATTTTCAAAAAAAGTAGAGACGGTTGCGGTTTCTACTCTAAAAGGCTCTGTGTTGGAAAACGCATTTTCTGGTTCGTTCTTAAAGTCCAAATCTTCAAAAATTTAGGGAGCATACTCACCGTTCAATGTTCAAGTCCGTTGTTATTTATGGGCTTTTTTGCTATAAAGGCTGCCCAGGCGTCTTTCTAACTTGTCCATTTTTGAAGATCTCATTGATAAGATTTCAGGCTAATAGCACTTAATTCGTGCGGTTTGCTAAGAGATGGTGTAACTTGTATTATTTCATTGGAACATGCGGTGGACAGCTACTGTCATTGTACGTCATTTCAGTATATGTCATTCATTTGAAGCGTAAACAACAATAATTTTTTTTCACGCAAATATGTCTTCATTACTTTAATATGAAGAAAACTGCTGCCGAAAGTCATCGTATTTTGGTGGAAGTTTATGGTGAACATGAGCCAACTGGAAGCATTACTCTATGAAGATTGTTGCCAAACACAAGAAGAGCTCGCAGAATCTTTGAGTGTCACTCAAGCAGCCATTTCAAAACGTTTAAAAGCAGCTGGATATATTCAAAAGCAAGGAAATTGGGTTCCACATTCAAGCCGAGAGACGTCGAACGGCGGTTTTGCATGTCCGAAATGCTGCTGGAATTCCACAAAAGGAAGTCATTTTTGCATCGGATTGTTACTGGTGATGAAAAATGGCCAACCAATCAACGGCAAAGCCGAATATCCATGGCGCGAAGTTAATGCTCTGTATTTGGTGGGATCAGATGGGTGTGCTGTATTATGAGCTGCTAAAACCGGGTGAAACCATCAATGGATAACGCTACCGAACACAATTAATCCGTTTGAAGGGAGCAGTAGCCGAAAAACGCCAGGAATATGCGACCAGACACGAGGCAATAATTTTCCATCATGACAACGCTCGGCCCCACGTTGCTATTCCGGTTAAAAACTATTTGGAAAACAGTGGATGGGAAGTCTCATCTTACCCGCCTTATAGCCCAGACCTTGCCCCTGCTGACTACCATTTGTTCCGGTCCATGCAGAACACCCTCACTGAAATACGGTTCACATCAGAGCAGAATATCAAAAATTGGCTTGATTCATTCTTGGCTGCCAAGCCGGCGCAGTTCTTTTGGGATGGGATCCACAAATTGCCAGAAAGAATGGAAAAGTCATAGCTTCAGATGGGCAATACTTTTAATAATACTATTTTACATGTTTTTCTTACATAAACGTTCAAATTTTGAAGAAAAAAAACCGCACGAATTAAATTACATACCCAATATATATTTAACTTTTGTCGAAAAAGTGAAGTGTATCGGCTCCAAGAGCTTCGATCTGAGCCGTTTACCCACTCAGAATTCGCATTCTTGCGCAATATTTTAGAATCTACGATTGTTTTCGTTCCTGACCGTGTTATAAATATCAAAGGCCATAGTCTCAGTCGTGGATCTCTTCTCTACCATCTCCATTTTAACCTATGGTTTTGGGAGGTTATTGATGAAGCTTCTTCAAGTTTTTCAACCGAATTATTACTGAAAGATGGGTTCTTACTCTGTCCCTGAAATTCTGGCATAAGAAAGGTGTAAACAATAAAACTTGAAGTCATGCCATTGGTCGAAAAAAGCATTAGCACTGTGTTTTTCAACTCAAAATAAATTTTACTGATTGAGCACGCAAAAAGAGGTGAAACTAGCACATAACATCCAAAATTAATCATCCAATTTTGTTTTTGAATTACTTTTTTACTAAATAAATAAATAAATAAAAAAAAAAAAAAAAAAAAAAAAAAAAAAAAAAAAAAAAAAAAAAAAAAAAAGATTTTGAGTGATGGAAATCTTTATTTGGACCTTTACAATTGTTTTTCTTAAGTGAAAAAGATGATATCCGTCAAGTGGTCACCGCCAGTGTTGATACACATTTGTGCCCGTTTTATCGCAAGTTTTCCGGTGATAACTGTTCGCATTCCTGAGGCTTCTTGTCACAAAGAAAGAAGTCTGAAATGGTTAAATCGGGCGGTCTTGCTTGTCATGCCAAATCGCCAAAACGATGGTTGCACCGTCTTGTTGAAACCCCATGTTCACCAAAGCCCCGCTCATCGAATTTTGGCAGTAATAAGTCATTTATCATGATCCTGTAGCGTTCGCCAGTAACAGTGACCATATTGCCGATAGCGTTCTCAAAAAAATACGATGAAATCACTTTCTCGCGTGAACGCCGCACTACACAGTGGCCTTGAATGGATGTAATGGCTCCTCGTGTAATGAGCGCGTCTCGCCGCTCAAGATGATTTTCGATGCAAAATCATCCTGTTCGTTGTTGAGATTGAGGATGGCTTTACAGTATGCCCAATTGCGTGGCCTATCGTCGGGTTGATGTTTCTTCGTTCTCAGCGATATCGGCAAAGCCAAAGCCGCAATATACTCGGCCGAATGAACAGTCCGGTGGCGGCTTCTCCCTGCATAGTCTTCTGTGGTTCCACTCTGTTTGAGTTGAGTAGCTAAGCGCCGGAATGTTTGCCCAGTTGGCGCGACACGATTAGTAAATCGACGTCGAAATTCACGCTGCACTAACACCACCGATTATTGGCTAAAAATATCAACACAATTATTTCACGGCCTTGCAGAGTAAAGCGTTTCATTGCTTGCTTGTCTGTATGTATACTGCAGCTGTCTAGTTCACAAATGTCAAATACAATATGATTGACGTACGACGCCTATCTCCGATAGGGTGATTAATTTGCGCAACCTTGTATATACAATACATACCATATACACCCGTACCACATATACATATTTGTCGTAACTATGATTACATGAAAAAAGATTAGGTAGGTGGGTAGTTGTTTGTCAAATTTGTTAGTGGGCCAGTGGCTTGTACTAATACCTGAATGCCTCCCAGTCTAAGTAACAGTTATTTTTTTGTTACATTCTGTTCTATTACTTGTTGATAGGTTTCTTTCTCTTTCTGTCCTATTTTCCTAAAAACTTAACACGTGCTCAGGCATTTTAAGTGTAATAATATCCGCTTAAGTGTTTGTTAAGTTCTTAAAAAAAAGTGAAAGTTTTGATTCCAATCGGGAGTTAGAGAATGTTGAAATAGCTCGTTGGCTTTTTCATTTCCGTCTGCGCTACTGTGACTAGGACCCCAGAGTAGAGTAATATCGAACCGGTTACTAACCCAGGTGAGCTCATTGGCCTACTAGTTTTGAGGGAAGAGATTTCAATGGCTTAATAATTGTTGGCAACAAAAATTCCTTTATTGGATTTGAATATAGGGCTAAAACGCGCCACTGTGATAGCTAGGGTGTATTTCTGTCGAAAATTCTAGCCTCATTCGATCTTGTAGCCGTAAATAGAAGGGAAATCAACTTCGATGTATTTATTAAAATTTAGTTTGTTTGCATTTTGATTAGCTGCTTGAGTAGAAGTTTCAGGGCATTGATATATAGTCATTTGATATATTTGCACTATAGGTAACCATATATTTGGTATATAGGTCATTTTGGCGGCAAGTAGCATCTTGTGTCTCAATCGGGCTTGACCTAATGGCGCTGCTGGTGTTTGGACCAGTGTCAATATTTAATTGAGCAGCCTATTAACGACTGCAGTAGACCGGTGGCGCATTTGAAGTTGCCATAGTCGGTTATCGTATAACAGGGGATTCCATTTCCACCCATAGTCAGTCGATCCATGTTTTTGGGCGCATGTCTGTCGATTTGTTTCTCCACGTCGTTCTTAATTAGATTGTGATCAAGAGACTTTATTCTATAACCACTTCTATTTCAATTTAGCTGTGTGCTTTAGCTCATTTTTGTGCTGAAATTTCCATCTCAGAGGATTTGTTTACCAAATCAAATGTCCCATCCATTCGATAAACAGGACTAACACCACGCGAAGATGACCCCTAGAAGTACTTTCCATCACGCTTTACCGTTGACGTGGGCAGGAAGATAGTCTGAAAGAGAGGGAAAGCTTTTAGTTTTGAACGTGATGTGGAAGGATGTATAAAGAAGAATAATGTTTTAGGTCAACTGCTCACATTTACAATAAAAATTAAAAATGGTCCGATTGAAGAGTTTCGCTTATCAAAAAGTCGTTCATATCCATGAAAATATACAAAATATACATAATCGTGCAACGTTCATTTAAAGGACTTTCATGTCAACGCTAATGTGAATATGCATGTACTGTGTTCTACCTGATATGAATCAAAAGATATCGATTCATTGGTCCAGTTAGAATCTGCTCGTCTCAGCGTATCAGCTGAACAACGAACATTAGAACTTGTCATACGTTGTTCATCTCCGTATTCTACCGACTAACTTAATAGATAGGATTAAGTGCCTATTGTTATGCCGTTGTGGGGATTTGTAATATTTGTATCTTTTCTTGTCGATCTAGGGATTGACCCCCGAGCAGTGAAAATTTCATAAATCCTTAATTGAGGATGAATTGTTTAACAGGGATGGTTAATCTAATAGTTTTTCAAAAAGCGCAGTAGATGCGACATCACTTCTCAACCAATGTTTAATAATTTACACGAGATTCCAAAGATGTGCATATGTGGTATAGCGTTGTCATGGTGGAAATTGATTTCTTTATGATTTGCCAATTATTGCAAAATAAAATTCGATTTGCTTCTAAAGTAAGCTGTCATGACTTATGAGAGACATAAGGCGAGAATCACTAAACTAAACGCAAGCTACATACTCGTACTTGTTAAAACCGAAATTTTCTTTTTGCCAACCTAATACATACTTTGCATCACGCGGCAACATCTAGACCAGTTTTGCCGGGATTCCGAATTTAACGATCATCTGGTAGAGGTCAAGACAATGAATGCTATCATGTGCGGCTTCGAAGCCGTTGAAAATATGGTGAATCTTAATTTGAAATACGTTGTCCTTTTCCATTTAATTGATCGTCGGTATGCCGGACCCAAAACCACGAAAAGGGTTTGCAGAAAGGAAAATCTACGAATTACGATTTGAATTGCTTGACTACTCTCCTTAATCACCAGATCTAGCCCCAAGCGACTTCTTTCTTTTCCCTGGGCTAAAAGTTGCGATCAGTAGACTGAGATATTTGTCGAATTAGGAGCTCATAACCTTCGAAAACAATTATTTTGTCAATAAAGATGCCAAGTGCTATTTGGACGAGTTGAAAAGATGGGACTATACCTACCTAGGAGAAGTGAGTAGCAAAGAAAAATCAGGGAGGAAAGAAAGAGAGTTATCGATTAACGTTGGTTTTAAATGTTTGAAGCTCTTAATGATAAGGAAATAAAGAGCTAAATAGGGCATTTCATAAGCGAGTTGTACGGCTTAGGAACGAATCACGATATTTTAGAGTACGTCCGAGAGTGAGCATTCATTGTGAGACGAGACATTTCGGTGTTTGAGGGTGTCCATTGTCTAAGTGATATTAGTATCACCCATTAGTTTTATCGTACGGCTTTGAAATTCTTCATTTGTTAGGTCGGAAAAATCTTATCTTCCTGATTTTTGTTCGCCCTCGTGCGTAAACTTTTTGTTTTTTTATTTATTTATTTTTTTTTTTTTAATTCAGAAAAATATAAATTGCTCTTGGCAACACTGTTCGATAAACATAAATTCTTACATTTCCTTTCGCCTTGTCTATTCACTTTTGCCTTCGCACTTTTCTATTTCAGTTGTTTTTTTTTTTTTTTTTTTTTTTTTTTTTTTTTTTTTTTTTTTTTTTTTTTTTTTTTTTTTTCTTCATTTCACTTGAGTATTTTCGTCTGTGGGGTGTTGATGTTAGATTGAAAAATCAGAGGGGAAAAAGCAACCAAAATGGAAAAGAGCAAAAGGAAAGAGGAAAACAGGGAAACAAAAAAAAAAAAGACTCAAGACTCCAGACTTGAAAAAACAAACACAATTGCAGTGTTTGTGTTGGATATGATTTGGGAATGTTGAAAGGTGAATGGCGACCGCAACGAGTGTGAAGCGGATAGCGCGAATTAAAAGAAAGAGATAGAGATATAGATAGACTTAGAGAGACAGAACCCGTGTGGCGCTGTCGCTCTAACCATTGCGATAGGTGTGTGAGGAAAAAGTACTTCCACTTGCTGCCTTTCTATCTTGCTTTCGTGGGAATTGTAAATATTTTCTGCCTGCTGCTTTCTTTCTTCTCTGTTTGTTTTCTAGCGTGCACATTGAAATTATTGTTTAAATATTTTTTTACTATTTTGCAAAAAAAAAAAAAAATAGAAAAAGAAAGGAATAATTTATATTGCAATTTGTATTTTGTTGCACTTTCTTTTTAGTTTAAAATTTATTCAACAAAGCGACGAGCTTTAAGAGGAGGCAACCTTAAGAAATATTACCACTGTTACGGAGTATTTCGTTCGTCCCTTTTCTCGCTATTTGGAGAGAGACTGACCTATATACGCGCGCCACTTCTATTTGCTGTTGCTTTTGCTGCTGGTGAGTGCTGGTGGTTTTATTTATCACACATTTTCTTTGTGGTGTCTCTTCATATCACGGTGCGTGTGTGAAATTCGTCGTTGGAGTCAATTATCAAGACTGCTTGCTGCCTACCGATAGTTTCTGCTGCTGCTGCTGCTGCTGTTCTCCTTTCTATATTACACAGTTTAGAAGACGGCATATTCGAATATCAACAGGAGACTAGAAAGTTGTATAGGAGTTTCTACAAACAACAACAACAACAACAACAACAAAAGAGATAATAATAATAATTTACTAAATAACAAAAATCTAAACAAAATACGGATATATGATGGCCGATCAACAGTTCTTTTTAAAATGGAACGATTTCCAAACAAATATGGTTACATCCTTCAGACACCTTCGAGATGAGAAAAGTTTCACTGATGTAAGTATCCTTTTAATGTAACAATATTTCTAATTGTATTCTCTTCTTTTCGGTTTGGTTTTGATGGCAAAAAAAAAAAAATAAAAATAAAATAAAAACCTGGTTAAGTGCAATCTTGTTGTTGAACCATTCAATCGGAAGATCGGTCACTCTAGTTCTGCAGGGTTCAGTGTACAGTGTCCTGTATACACACAGTAGTCTTTGTCAAAAAACCACGTACGAGGGGTACTCCTTCCGTCTGTAAGAAACAAATTGATTCGTCCCAGCACTGTAGCTATTGATTTGGAAAGCCTTTGAAATGCGTTTTGTTGCAATTGTAAAAAGAACCACAACAACAACACAAAAAAACCTAACTTCGATGATGATGATGATGATGATGATGTGGAAGTGGATGTGGATGTGAAAGTTGTTCACCAAATCTGATAGGTTATAGACGTAGAACACCACTCGAGGAAAAAAAAAGAGAAATCGAGAAATCATGTGTACCTATACCAACTAACATCATTAATTCATTCTTCTAATGTTCTACTTTTGCAGTGCCAACCTAGTTATTTACCAGCATCTTAAAACATGTGAATAATTTCCCATTAACTGTGCTATTATGCCCATCTGTGATAATCGAAATTCAAAATTCCATTTTCTTAAATCTAATGAGTGAAGAAAGCACGTAGGTGAAGAGCAATTTGTTTTGTTTTGTTTTGTTTTGCTTTGCTTTCGATGGTGATTTTGTGAAAGTTGATCGATTACATGTTTGAATGTTCGTTGAAGAAGTAACCAATCTGCTTCAACTTTTGCCTAAAATCATTTATGCAAGTGATGTGCCTCAATCTTCCGAAGGCTGGAAGTTCTAATGACTTGTTTGATTTGAATGCCGGCTTTTCAATTGCATGTACATATGTACTCGTATGTATACCATATGTGAGCACGTCGTTCAGGCAATCAATTGAACTGAGTAAACGAGTGTGCCGGTGAAAGTCTTTTGTAATACAATAGTTTGGATTCTTTCAAAATGTACTATGACCCACATGTTTAGATACGATACAAGGTGGAGTTCATGTCGTGACAGATGAAGCCCTTTTAAATGTTGGGGAAAGTGTTCTTCTTTTATTAACCGTTGAAATCTAATGTTTCATATTTTTCCATATTTTTAAATTGCTGTCATGACGCTTGTGGGGTTGGCTAAATTTGCGGACCATAGAATCACTCCAAGGCTCTGTGACCGCTTTTTGGCGGCAAAAAATCTAGAAAGTTAATAAAATTAAACAGGGATAAGATTAGGACAGTAATAGGAATCCTGGCAGGACACTGTCTCCTCCGGAAACACGCAAATAGACTCATATACGATGTTTGCAGATTATGCCGTGATTTGCAAGCGGTTGAGGACATAACACACATACTGTGTAGAAGCACTGACTTCAAAGGTATTCTTGGCTTTTGCAAAGAATTACGTGTTTCACCACGGAGATTGTTTTTTCAACTGGTTCCACAGGGATCACGATCGGCCCGTTTTGGTGCCTGGTGTCTGTGTGATGGAATATCCATCATACCCCTGTTTAACCTAACCTAACCTAGAATCACTCTTAAGGCCAATTTTTTTTTTTTGCTATCACCTCGTTGTGTGACCAAGAGTTTACTGATGTCTTCGCATTTGAATGGTTCAATTTTTTCTTCTTTGTACCTTCGCTGGAACTTGAGCCTCTTAGATTTTTTAAGTTGGATTTCCCGACGATTTTCGATAAACTTGGCAAAACAAGGTGATTTGATTTGCTCAGTCAGAAATTTTCTGTTATCGGTTTCGAAATGAGGGAGACGTTCACGGATGCGGGTACATATAAAGTTCATATTTTTCGTACTTCGTACACAGTGTGTTAAAACTCAACAGGGCCAGTAAGTTAAAGCGGAATTTTGGGGAAAGTATTAGTTCAATTAGATCCTTGTGCGGATCTTGACGACTTTCACAAGGTCTGCTCGAAATCGTATGAGGTTTCCGGTAATGCGTTTCAAGACTTCCATTTTTTTTTTTTTTTTTTAATTGCTGCGATTCATATTTGCCGCATGTAAAGACAGCGCAACTTTGAATATACATCAGGCGTTGGACCGGCAGCTTGACGAATACTCAAAACATTACGTATTTGTACATATATATACCATATATCGATCTGCACGCTATTCTTTCGTCCTGTGTAAGCTCGTTTCTTTGCAGTGCATAATAAACAATATGGGCTTCGCCTTATTAAGAGCTTTGTAAAATTTCTTATCTCCTTCGTCACTCTTGTGTAAGTTTTCTAGGTCTAGCAGCATAGGCTCAACATAGGATCTACTGCAGATTTTGGACGACATATGTACATATTAGTCGCAGACTTTATGTTGTTCATTTGGATTGATATGTCTTATTCAACCTTGCTTCCATTGGAGATGATAGATGATTCATTGTTTGGCTGGTATATTTCTTTTGGTGTACGTTTTTTCTAGAAAAAATTGCAATCGTTTCAATGATAAAATGCCTGTAAGGCCAGTAGAGAGTAGAGAGGGAATCGGCGTGTCCATACCATCTTGCCGTCAAGAGTCTCATGTAATGTCAATGTCATCTATGTTTTGTTTACTTGGATATTCGAAATTGGGTAAACATTAGATTTTAGATTTTTCCTTCAATTATATTAATTCGCTCTATTTGTTGATTGTAAGTCGAATATCGAATTGGGCATCAGTATAGATTGACGATTGAACGATTGTTTTAGGCGGCCGAATGTGAAATGCGGTAACAGTGCATTTAACTTCGATCAATGGTACCTTTCTAGTGTTTGCTATTTCTTAAGCAATAACTTCACAGCTCCTGCTTGCGAGAAGGATATAAATACTGGATTGAACCAGAAGAATTCAAATGCAAATAACTAACTTGACGGCGTAATATTGAATGCTTTTATTTGTTTCCCTTTATTTATTTTTTATGATGGCAAACATAATTCATAAGGCAAACTTCCTCCGCAGAGGTCACTTTCCACTTGCCTTGAGTTCTCGTATTTATATCAATTCCGAAGCTGGCCAACTTTGGATTTATTATTCAGTAGTGAATAAAACGGGCATAAGATGTTCTGCTGTCGGACAGCAATGAAACCGCTGAATTAGAGAAGCTTTCGTAAGAACCGCTTTCTTTGTGTCTTACCTAGAGAGTTCATTAGCGATCTTACATCCTTGAACTGGTGTGAGAGTGATTAAAAAGTTTCGATTCTTCCACATTTTCTTTAAAAGTGTTGAAGGGGCGAAGCTTGAAGTTTCCGTGTTTTACAAAGACGCATGCGCCACATTTTTGATTCGCTTTCAAGATATATTTCGTGTACGCTGTGATTGCGTACCATTCGTCGAAACTTCAGTGAAAACTTTCATTAAACTACATACGAGTATGATAGAGCGTTCCATCTCATACATATCCTCGTAGATTCAAAGGATTATTCCCCGTTTGGGAATAGCAAATGATTTCTAGTATTAATAAAAAATCGACGGTGCCTTGGTAGTTTTTTGACGCGATATGTTTAGTTCAAAGAAGTTTTCTATCGAGTATAAAAGCCAGAATTATGCTTGTTATAATCACGGCTGGGGACGCGTAACCTCAGTTGTAAGAGACAGAACGCTAAGCTGTGGAGAACTTTTTTGAATTCTGTCATATATGTTTTGTCAACATCGGTGATATACATAGTCGGTTGCGAGCCGGTTATAACGGTTTAATCTCTTTGAACAAGAGACTGCGTGAGTTTTAGTACTGACCCGCCAGTTGACATAGGTACTGTGATTTAGTACATTGGTTCTCAATTATAAAATATTTCTGCCTTATTATAATGCATAATGCTACATAACATATGTACATACATACAGGAATTTGCTTAATAGTTTTCTGGATGAAACTTTGGGTTTATGCAAGTGATATCGAACCTGATAGTGTACTGTTTGAAAACTTTCTAATCTACTGATTTAGAGTCAAACAAAATTGAGCTCACATTTCTAAATGTTGCATTAGATTGCGTGGAGTTGTGTCTGAAAGAATTTCATACCATGGAGTGCAGGAATTTTTAATATGAAATATGCAAGTTACGTTTGGCAAGCTATTTCTCCTTTCGTTTACGACGTGTCGTATCGTAAAATACGAAAGACTCTAAAGACCCTTTGAGATGTTAGATCTTCCATTTTTTTTTTTATCAGGAACGACTCATACAAACATACTTATCATAGCTTCATTGGGCAACTTTATGACTGTGTGTCGTTCAGAGATATCGAAACCCGACGTACGCGTTGTGTTCAAAAAGTAAGATGACCTTATATTTTTATAAAAAAAAAATTTATTTATTCATCAATTCTAATATTTTCCCCTTCAAAGTAATCCCTCTCAGATATAATACACTCGTGCCAACGCTTTTTCCAACCCTCGAAGCACTTCTCATAAGCACTTTTTTGTATAGCCTTGAGCTCTTTCAGCGATGCGTTTTTATTTCCTTAATCGTTGCAAATCTCCGTCCTTTCATAGGTCTCTTCAGTTTTAGGAACAGGAAAAAGTCGAATAGGGCCAAATCCAGTAAATATGATTTTTTTTGGCTAAAAAATTTCTTACAAGCAGCGATGAATGAATGAGCAGGTGCATTATCGTGATGCAAAAGCCATGAATTTGATTTTCACAATTCCGGACATTTTTTTTCTTGGTATTGCTTCCTGCAAACTGTGCATAACTTTAAGGTAATACTCCTTATTGACCGCAATATGCCATGGTAATTGAAAAAAAAACAGTGATCAAAACTTTGACATTTCATCGAAGCCTAGTTGCTTCCATTGGGACGATTGGGCTTCGGTTTCGATGTCCTAATCATATACTCATGATTCGTCACCAGTTATGAGCCTTTTGAGCAAGTCAGTATCATCATTGACGACGGTTCTTTTGATCAATATTAAGAAGTTTCGGAATAAACTTCGCTGATACACGTCTCATGCCCAAAACATCCGAAAAAATTGCATGTCACGCGGCGACCGTTATGCGAACATTCTCAGCAACTTCTCTTATGGTAATTTGATAATTTTTTTTTGTTTATGTATTAGGGCGTTCACTTGTAAACATCATTAAGGATCAAAGAATTACTACCATTTATGTAAGTTATACGGATATCTTATGTGTACACAAGTCGGATTTTTAGCTTTGATCTTTCAGAATCTTTGTGTTTTTCCAAATTAATCTTAACATAAACCATCTACCAGCTTTAAGAAGTTTTCACATTTCCTCAGTGGACTCATCAACTGAAGATTGTCAGATTTTCAACGGTTTTTAATTAACTGCAGCTAATTAATCAGTTAATTTTTGTTGACTTCTTCAACAAAGTCGAGATTTCGCAAGCTCCCATTGTGTATAATAACCTCCATTTTCGATGTTGAATTGCCATTACGAAATGAAGGAATAAACTGATGCAACAACGAATAAGTGCTTATTCTTCTTTCCTAGCTTAAAACTCGAATAACTAGATTTCGGTTAAAGAATTATGGCAGATAAGGGGCGATATTTGCATTTTGTTTTGGAACTAAGCATCCTGTACAAATCAAGCCAAATACTCTACATATTGTAGAATTTTTGAATGCAGCCGCTTATTTTGTGGTAAATCTTAGGACAATGTAGCGAGCGTTGTCAAAATTGAAATCCTTTCTTGCCAAACGACAGCTTGATGTAATCTATATTGGCATGTAACGTCAATTCTCAACCAAGCTCCAAAAATTATTGGAGAGTGACCAAAGATGTACATATGTATATGGCCTAGCGTTGGTGAAAAATTTCACCACCTTTTCGATTGACCTATTCTGGCCATTTTTCGTTGATCGCTGTATTTAATCTGTCCAGTTGTTGACAATACACATCCGAATTGATCTTTTGATCCCTTGGAAGCAGCTCGAAATACATCACACCTTTCCAATCCCACCAAATTGAGAGAAAGATCTTCTTTTAGTGGATATTATTTTTTTTTAGTGAATTGTGTTGGCTCAATCTGAACCATGTTCGTTTTCGATTGACGTTACTATAAACATCCCATTTTTCATCGCCAGTTCGTTTCAAAAAAGATGACGATTATGGCTTTAATTTGATCATCGTTAAGTTTATCTGGTCGACCTGATCGTTGCTCATTTTTCAGTGAAAAATCTTCAAAACGAAATTTGTCAGACCAGACAAAGTAAGACTGACAGCTAATAAATGTCAAAATGAAAAAAATATGTCATTGACAGAAGCCATTAAAAAATATGACCAAAGACATCTACTCGTATTTGTGAAATCGGCACTTTGTTGCCAACCAAAAACAAAAAAATATACATTTTTCACTTATGTACCCTCATTAACGTGTCTTATTTTACGTACATCGTAACAAATATTTTGTTCTTTGAATATGTCACTTATAGCATCTTGCTTATTATTTTTAATTGGTAAAAATAAGAGTTGGCTCAATAATTTGTGTCCTATTGAATGTTATTATTATAAAAAAAGTATGAGTACTTCACGGATGTCTTGCATTAATAACCTCGACTATTTCTATTTCTGTCAACAAAAACAACGAAAAAATATAAAAGATTTAATAAAATAAGCCTTCCAAGCATATTTTTGGAAAAAGCTGGGAAGTTTGTAACCCGCCACTTTGTCTCAACAACTTATTCGCGGGTAATTAGGAACAAATTCGAAATTCCAAGAAAATGAAGGGAAAAAAGGGTTTTATGGTGATTAGAATTCCACCAAATCAACAACATAACTTTTCGTCGATTAATGTTGACTTTCGATGTTGTTTTTCCACAATCAAATCGTATGCTCCAAGACTTTTTCGTTCAACATTATTATATACGACCCATTTTTCTTCACCTGTTTCTTGCCTTACGCTTTGCAAGAAAATGCCAGATAATAATGCGGTTTGTCAAGTGAATTTTTCTTATATCACCTGGAACCTAAGTATCAACTTGATATTTTTTTAAAAGATTTTCCACATTCGGCTGACCGCAATCTCTCTCAGTTGATTTGACTCGATCAATACATTTGTTTTGTCGCCATCAAATTTGATTGGGCTTTCAAAGCGTGGTGTATTATTTACACTGAAATCTCCAGAATGAAATGTTGCAAACCAGTTGAAGTTTCATCTTATCGTCACCGTTAATATTGCATTACATTTTGTAAGTTTGCGCCGCTTTTCTTTTTTTTTAGATAAACTTTCTTTATTGAATAGTGCGGCACCTAAACATCGAGCCGAGGAATGTATCCAATTTGTCGAAAATGATTACCAACCCTTTGTTTTGTGCCTTATCTCCCACAGTCACATGTTTTTCGATGCCAATTAGAGCTTTTATTTCGTTTTTATTCACCAAGATCAACGAGTCCTCTATTGGGTTGTTCAATAAGTTCTGCGGTTTTTTTTCTTGGAAGTGTTTATCGTTTCAGAAAATCTCTGTGTATACCGTCATGTTTTAAGTGGTCAATATTTTTTCTTAAAAATGGAGGATAAGAAAGTGCAGCCTTAGTTTACATGCTTTCGTTGAAGAAAATACAGACCTTGCTGATGTTGTTCTCTCTTGATGTCCACCCATCACCAAATCTTAGCTGCAGTTACCGTTGACAGGCATTTAACGATACTGGAGATCGCTCAGCGGTTTAACATTTCCCATACAACCGTTTCGCAAAGACTGAAAAGGCTTGGAATGTCGAAAAAGAGGATGTTTGTGTTCCCCACGAACGCAGTGAAAGAAATATTATACATAGATCGCATAAGGGTCTGTGAGTCTTTGTTGAGATGGAACTCGCTTGAGACTTTCCTGAATAGAGTAGTTACATGGTGCGCTCTTGGTGAATACCGTAAACAAGATTTGCATTCTAAAAAGGTCATGTTGAACGTCTGATGGGACTGGCCAGCTGTCCTTTACTTCGAGTTGTTTCCACGCAATCAGACAGTAAATGCCGTTAAATATTGTTCTCAGCTCGATACTTTGAAACAGACAGTGGAAGAAAAAAGGTCTGAGTTGGCGAACAGGAAGGGCGTTGTTTTCCATCATGACAAAAGCTGAATTCATTCGGCTAGGAAGTTATACAAAACAATTTGAACCGAAGATAATTCAATTCCGAAGATGAGATCAAACGTACCTGGAAAACTTGTTCACCCATAAGTCTGCTGACTAACTAAAGAGGCATTATGCCTCTTCCAGAACGTTGGAAGAAAGTAATAGACCATGATGGACAGTATCTGATGGATTAAATATAAGCTTTTGTACCAAAATGTATACCAAAATAATATACCAAAAATGTTTTCAACTTTTTGAACAACCCAATAGATAGGGTGTATCTGTCGAGCTGAAACTTCCGGAACGAAAAATTTATATCTATCTCTCTTTTTTTTTCAAATAATAAAGCAAAATATGTCGGTAATCCTCTTTTTTTTGCTTTGAAATTTCGAATCCTGTGTGAGGAATGAGTGAGTGCGTTATTGTGATAAAGTTGACAACAACCTACAGGTCCACGAACGTGACGCAGAATCTCTCGGTTGTATTTATTTGTGAAAGTAGTTCCGTTTGGGGCGTATTTGTGATGAACCACGACAGTGAATTCAAAAAAGACGGTCAACATGACTTTTAAATTACTGCGGATCTAACTTGCTTTATTTCATGTTTGCATTGTGATGACTGGAACTTGAGTTCTGAGTCGTACTTATAAATCCAAGGCCCATCACCACATGAGAATCCCCAAGCTTTAAACGATATTTGATGCAGCAGGGTTGTACAACTCTCAATTTTAAAATGTTTATCTCAATTTTAAAATATGAGGGCTGTATGATGAGTACCCGGACTGAAAGATAGATGACGGTACTGAGCCAAAATGAGTGTACCATCAAAGTACCTCTCAAAGTTTAATGACAATCGAAATTTAGTTTTGTTTTGACACCAATTTCAAAACATCGTGTTAGTGTTTTTTGCGACCATGGAAAAGGAGCAGTATCGCTGCTTGTTTTTGAGTGGCAAAACTTGCCCATTCTCGATGGTGTGTATGGAACCCGCTCATCGACTTTTGATGAATAGCGGTCAGGTGGTTCATCAATTGTCCATCATGTACAGGTACATCATCTCCGTATACTTGTGCATAGACGTCAGAATTATTGAGCACATTGAGCAGTTAGTTGACCAACATACACAATAGCAGTGGAGACAAATCTCCGCCTTACGCGCAATCCATGTTTACACCCGCCACCACATATTGGTCGCAACCAGTATCCGCAATCAATGTCCTATTCACCAGCGATGCTTTTGTCTACAAAACTGCCGTCAAAAGTTGCGTTGTCGAAACCACCCTCAACGTCGATGAAATTGCCCAAGGCGTATGCCTTTTTGTCGAGTAAGCCTTCAATTCTGCCTACCATTGGTCTCGACCATTCTCTTTATGCTTTTTAGCGTGAATCCTTTCTAATTTTCAGTATAAAAGGCAATCTCACTGTTTGCCAGGTATTCGGTATGTATGCCAGTGCCAGTCTAGCAGTGAAAATTCTTTTCAGAGTTGCCAGCTGGTCTATACCTTTTTGTAATTTAAGTGGGTATATGCCATCGGTACCAGACGACTTAAAACCATCAAGGAAACCAATGGCTTGTTTGATGGCCTCATCCGTTACCACAACTGATGAGATATATCACCAACGACTCTGGCTTTAATTTGGTAAGCTGGAAAGTGAGCCCCATGCTCTGCTCTCAATTCAGTGTAGGTGCCATTAGATTTTCTGAGTGATTCCGGCTTGGTTGATTTTTTCTTTTTGAGGACTTTGATCAGCCTACTAGCTTCACCGATGGTTTCATTCTTTTCGCAAAAAGCTTTGTAAAAGGCGCTCTTCGAAGTCCGTATAAACTCCTTAAAATCTTTATGCTTTGATCTGTAAAGATTCCAATCTTCCTCTAAATTAGTTTCAGGTTACCGGCTTAGAAGTTTTCTAGATTCTTTACAAAGACGCTGTATGTCTGCGCTCCACCAAGGAACGGGCGATCACCAGGACTACTTTCTAGTTAGACATGCCATTTCAAAACACTTGGTGAGGGTACCGTTCAGGTTCTGAACACCTTCCTCTAGGTTTTGTTTTGTCGTGAGCTTAGGGGAAGCACTAATGTACTTGTCGAGCTCCTCCATAAATTGTATCCAGTTGGTTTTATGCGGATTCCTCCTCTTTAGCAAGGTCGAAACCTCGCATTCGATGTATCTATGGTCTGACATGGAGATCTCCGATAGTACTTTCCAGCCGGAGATTACTGGCATACTTGTTGGATAAAGTTAAGTCGATTACCTGCTGTCTTACTCTCGTAACAAAGGTTGGCTGAGAGCTAACTTTGTTGACAGCCAGGTCAGACGATAGTATGAAATCCAGAAGATGATTAGCTCCCTCACGTTGCACTTGGACTGCCCCAAAAAGTGTTCTGAGCATTAGCATCGCAGGAAGTTGGGACTTCCTGGAATCACAGTATTCAATTGATTTGAGTACACAAAATATTATAGATGGGTGATGGGGTGGTAGTCTCCTATTCACACTCATTTGGAAACAAAGGGGAAGTTAGCCCCTCTTAGATACAGATAGGGACGTGAGTCATACCTAGATTTAATGGTCTCGACAGAAGCTTTATCTAGGCCCACAACAAAAAAAGAGCCTTCCTTGTTCACCGATTATTTCTCTCCCTGTAAGGAGTAGATTTTCCACTTGTTAGTGTCTAATCCAGGGTTCTAGGTATAAAGACGCATTAGCATATCGCCCATATCCTTGAGTTGCCCAAGAACTCAGAAGATAGCGCGCGTCAGCTTGGGTTGTCTGAATATCTCGAAATTTTTGGCACAGATATGTTCAACCATTCAAAAGTTCCCGTGTCAGCACCGGTTTCAGCCGGATCTTGTGCGCTTGGAAACCCACCACCAGAGTTGTTTCTCAGCGGGAATTTCATGGAATTAGCCGAATTTCACCGACTAGAACTACAACCTTTGCTGGTTGTAGCACTTTGCTTACCCAGGCATCATGTCCGTATTAAATCACCGCTGATCTTATTTTCGTCGATGGGGTTTAAAGTCTTTATGCGATTTCCGTTCACTGAAATTACAGCTTTTGTTGGTTGCAGCACCGGTTCCATCCGGCCATCGTACGTGGAGAGATCCATTGATAAATTGGGTGCTCTGATTGCTCTTGGCCCTGATCGGGACAGAGAAAGAGGGCGCAGTTACAGATCCGAGAGC
Organism: Volucella inanis; assembly: GCA_907269105.1. Classification (NCBI taxonomy): domain Eukaryota; kingdom Metazoa; phylum Arthropoda; class Insecta; order Diptera; family Syrphidae; genus Volucella; species Volucella inanis. The sequence goes on along the minus strand of OU026157.1, from coordinate 126,858,017 downwards.
TTGGTTGGTTTCAGTGGGTGTCACTTTCACCGAACTGTTTCTTTTCTTCCACAACTGTGAGTGAGAATGAGACTTAGCACTCCCGCCTTCGACAGTCCTTAAGAGTGTGGCTCTCCTGGAGCCCACCGAAACATTTTCGGTTTTCTGCTGCCAAAAATAGCACTCTGACAAACCACTGAACTATTATGATGGAGTTCAACCATAACAAGAAGGGTATCTCCGGTACTCTCTACTGTTTCAGCTCAATCTATGATATCAAAAGTGTCGTAGAAAGAGCCGCATCAGAAATCAGAATCGAATGATCCAGTAGCTTCTGGGTCAGCGCCTAAATCAGCAGTGGGTCTTGGTTGGGCCCTCTAGAATCTGTGCCCTGGCCGCAGTCGAAAAGACCTCGGGTGGATTGTCTTTATTGCGAGTACAACCTGGAGTATAATCCTTGGGTGCCTCTCGCTCCTCCGTTTTAAATTAGCTAGCCTTTTAGATAACTAAGTCGAGGATTAGTACAATTGTAGATCAGAGGATCGAACTGAACGCGTTAGCCAGATCCCGCAAGAAAGTTTGGGCATGAGAAATGTGCCGCGTTTGCTCGCACCGGAGAACAAGCGCAATCGTGAGACCACTTCAAAGACGTGCTTGGTCCTGTTTAATTGAAATCCAGAGGAGTTTCTGCGTCGCTTGAGATATGGATTTATTGATACACACCAGAGACCAAAGAACAATCGAAACAATGGGTTTTACCCGGTGAACGTGCTCCAAAGTAGACGAAAACCGTGCCTTCGGCCAGAAAGGTGATGGCCACCGTTTTTTGTGACGTACGAGGTGTGATCCACCGATTTGAAGAAAAAACGACCACATTTGAAAAAAGTAGAAAAAAGTGCTCTGCAATTACGCAGCGGCGCACATTTTCGCAGTCGCCACAGCCAAATTGGTGAATTTGCACTACGAATATTTTGCAGAAAAACAAAAGTCGTACTATTCGGAGGGGTTAAAAAAAATAAAAAGCAACTCTGGGAAAAGTGTATCGAGGGGATTGTATTGGAAAATAAACTGTCAAAACCTAAAAAAGCTGCATTGTCAGTTCTAATCTGTTTATTCTTCAAACAGCCTTCGTAATATTTTTCAAATCTTATTTATATTAATGGTCTCAGAACTATCCTCATTTCAAAAATTCAGTTTTTTTAGTTTAATTTCTCAGTTTTAATTTTCTGGAAGGATTAACAAGATCAGTCGATAGAATGCATTTTAGTCTGTGTAACCCATGTAGAGTGTTGCCATAATCATAAACCGAACGTTTTTATTATACAACCCAATTATAGTTCATCAGCATAATCAGCGTGATCTATTTCTCAAAGTTTAGTTGGAAGAAATCTATTAAATCGAAAAAATTTAAAATTTCAGGTAACACTAGCCTGTGAAGGACAAACCTGTAAAGCACACAAGATGGTCCTATCAGCATGTAGTCCGTACTTTAAAGCGCTTTTAGAGGTAATTTATTTCAAATAATGTTTTTTTTTTTTTTTTTTTTTTTGTCAAACATGCTGGAATTATCGTTGAACTTATAGGAGAATCCCTCAAAACATCCAATTATTATTTTAAAAGATGTTTCATATATACATCTTCAAGCAATCCTGGAATTTATGTATGCCGGTGAAGTGAACGTATCACAAGAACAACTTCCAGCCTTCCTGAAAACAGCAGATCGACTAAAAGTGAAAGGACTTGCTGAGACACCTTCGTCCATTAAACGGGAAGGTTGATGGTAATAAAGAAGCAAAAGTGTTCCGCCCTTATATCGTTTATTCGCGCGTTTTTATTTTTTAATTCGTTTCAACCGACACACACATAAATTTCATTGTATTTTGTTATTATTATTATTATTATTTTTTTTTATTATTATTTGTTCTTCCTCTCTCTCTCTCTCTTTGACATTGATTTTTTTCTACTTACTCACGCATACATACATGTAGAAATAGGCATTGTTGTAATTTCAATAATAGTTGTTTCTCGAAAAAAAAACAAAACAGAAAAAAATAAAAACAAAAATCATTGCTACATAATATAAGAAAGAAAACCAACTGTTCAAAAAACAAAACAAAGAAAAAAAAAAGAAAAAAAAAACGACAATTTCAAAGACCGTTTATATTGTTTTATTTTTTAAATTTGAATTCAAAAGATATATTCATGTTTTAGACAAAACGTATAGCAGGGCATTATGTAAATGCATTCTAAATAATTTGTTTGGTTAAGAAAATAATTGCATATATTTCAAAAGAAGAAACAACAAAATAAATAGAGCATACACCACACAATTATACTTCTGACAGCTTTAATAGTTTTTAAGACAGTAATTACCTAGTAAAAGAGACAAACTGGCAATCGCTATCTAAATTATATACTTTCTTTACTAATTTCTTTATTCATTTTAATCAATTAGAAATAATAAGATAAAAACTGTAATATCATAACAAAGACAAATTGTGCTTCACTGTTCCTATAAACAAACCCAAGGTTTTTTCTTTAAAATTATGAATTTATCTTGTTTTTTTTTTTTTTTTTTTGTTTAATGATGTTAAATCTTATACATTACTTTTTTTTTACTGGTCAGAAATGAATAGAAAATAACAATAAATGACAATTCTGGTACCTGTATGTGTAGTGAACAATTTTTAAATTTTGAAACAACGAAACTTTAAACAATTTTAATTGAGTACGACTATCTGATACTGTGGTGGGAACAGCAATAACACATCGGTCAAAAAGACTTACTTCATTCATCAACATTATCTCCTTCAAGAGTGATGCAATTATTTCAGCGCTTCTCTATCATTTCGGTGTCTTTCTTTCTTGAACGAATTGTTGTGACTTTCAAAAAACGCTTTAGGTTTCGATATGACTTTATCATTTGAGCCCAACCTTATTTCCTGGAGCTAGGGTTCTAATGTGGTGTGTGTGAAAGTAATTCGAATTTCATTTCATACAATTTTGGCATTGTAACCATCGACTTCTTATATGGTGCAATGGCTTGATGAAAGATCACTTTTTTCTTCGCCATTTGGAGCCGTTTCTTTTTGATGTCGTCCTTTAACCGGACCAATAGTTCTATATAATATGTATTCGGTATTCATGGTTCTTGTTCTTTCAAGGTGGATGAATATTATGCCATGCGAATCGTAAAATACGGAGGACATAACCTTTCTGGCTGACTTGCCCTTTCGGACGCTATCCACTGTGCTAACCACCAATTTGATTCTGGATTGTAGTAGTGGATCTATGTTTTATCCAATTTTGTGGGCAAATTACCGCACGCTTGTCACTGGGAAACACAAATTTGGTATTCCCATCTACGTTATCGAGTGTCTTAATTTGATAATCTCTTATTCACGTAGGAAAACTACCAATCTCACGTGTGAAAGGATTTTGGGCATAGATGTACTATCATAAATGGACTAACATAGATAGACTAACATAGATAAACTAACGTAGACGTCAAACTTTCAGATATTGAACATCCAAAACACACTTTCTACTGATCGCCTTTACAAGTGTGACCCTGTCTGTAAATACGTGTGAATTGTCATCAATGTAATTGCCCCCTCATTTTACACAAAACCCGTCCATTTTACACAAAAAAATCTTATAATTACACACACAATAAACTTTACGTGCAAATCCCTCATTCTAGCAACTTTAGTTGTTAATTACTCTCATTCTAACAAATGAGTTTGTCATCTATATTTAATACACTGCTTTCTGGTATTTTCTTTAGGATATCAGCTATCTGCTGTAATATTTTGATGATATTTTTTTGATGTTTTCTGGTGTAGTCTCTGCTATTGAACGTCGCAAGCGTTCAGGGTAAATCACCGACTGATGGTTGTTTTCGACGAAGCAGATTCCTTACAACACTTCAAGCCATTGTTGAGTTTAGACACAGACTTGCCTTCTAGCCCGCCTAATCCCATTGAGAGCTCTGCAGAGATCGGAACTAGTAACAGACTATACGGAGGGTGCATCAAAACCTCCAAATCAAGCTTTCGCAACTTCTGACGGATCATTAAAAAAAGTATGCGGTGGGTTGTCGTAATCTTGTCTTACATCCACCTTTCCTATTCGTCAATTTTGGCCGTTTTCTTTCAATTGCTTTGTGTTATCCTAGAGTTGAGATTTTACCGTTTGTCCATTTGGAAGTACTGAAGTACTTTCCAGTCTCACTACACAAACACACCATCACCATCTGAGCTGTCAATCCTGGAATCGTAACAGCTTGTTCGGGCTGATCATTTTTTGCCCACGATTTGTGACGCATCCGATTATGATTTGTTTCAGAAATAGCTCGAGTTCATTGCGTTTCAACAGCGTATTGGAAATTGCGTATTGCGTATTGGATTAAACGCTACCTATTGCCAAAAATGCTACAAACTTTTCCAAGACTCAATATTTATTCAATGTTTTCGTTATATTTGTTGCCTTCAATGTTTAGTGGGATATCCTTTGTATCTAAAGCTATCATAAGTCTCCTTAGCAAACTTTCTACAGGTCTTTGGCAGCGCGTTTGTAGCTTTTTGGATTGATGTCCATAAATGGTTCAAATTTCCGTTTTTCTTTTTCGGTTCACATCATTTTACAAATTCTCGATGGGATTTAGTCCGGACTCCATGGTCACCAACTTAAAACCCAGATTTTGTCTTTCCGAAGCCAAGCTTACACTGTTTTAGGTCTATGATTGTTTTGTCATTATCATGGACCAAACTCTAAATTAAGGGCAGATTTTCGGAAGCATAGGCTTCTATTTATATGACCAACATAACGAAAATGCTACCCGAACCATAACGATCTGCCACCGTGTTTGACTTTGACCGCAAATCTGGATATTATTTCGCAATTATAAGTTCATAGTTTGTCGTTTATCTGAACTTCACCTTTTTATGTGGCATGGCGCAGTGTTTAACTTGGACTACTACACCAGAAACAACATCATTTTCTGAGTTATCAGGAAGAGAATTACCGTTGTTCTTCACCGAAAGTTGAAACTTTTCTTCATTTGGAGTCGGAGGGGTCGGCAGAAATTGATTAAACTCACAACTTATTCAACAGCAGATGGTTCCCCATTAAATTATTTTATTTCTTGTCACTGTAATGTCCAACAGTAGAACTGAAATTGGCGGTCTAAATTGTGGTGCCGTATAACATCTATGTTTAAACAATTGTTTTAACTGTCTCCCTGATACTCGGCTGCATAACAAAATTCTTTTCACTTTCAGATTGTTTTCGATCTATTGTCAAAACTTCAGCAATTAGCACCTAAAAAAAAAAAAAAAAATCAACGTAATCAACGTAACATAATATCGAATAAATGGATACAAAACGTATCCTCCATTCTTTATTGATGTTAAGAAGCAGCAATTAGCTAGAGTGATTCTTCGCATCATTTCCACCTTGGTGTCGTGTCGGAGTAGATCACGGGGCTGAGGTAGATAGAGTTCCTTACATCCACCAAGTTGTAGCTGCCTATCATGACGTTTTGTGCTTTTCTCTTTAGACAGCATATACCTTGTTTTGCGTTCACTAACTACCGAACTCATCTTCACGAATGCGAATTTCGCATAATTGTTTCAAGAGCGATGTTGAAAAAATCACATGTGTGATTTGTTGGTCCTTTTTTGGCTTTTTCATTATCCACCTTAACGGAATATTGCCATCATGCATAGCCAAATGAGCTTATCAGAACTCATTTCTGTAGATGTTGTCATATGTGGTTTCGAAATCGATTAATAGGTGGTGTGTATCTGGCAAGATCTGGCATAATGTGAAAATTTTATCTATGTTGAACATTCCTTGCCTGAAACCGCACTGATAGGGCCCGGTAAGACTGCTTACGAAAGGTCTTACGCGTCCATATAATACACGAAGTACGTTCCAATGAACGAATGCAATGGGTTCTTTGCCCATCCCATATTACGACTGTATTACAATCCATTAGAATCACATTCGTTGAGACCTGTTTCCTTTTACTGTGACATAGCCATCATACTTACTCATATGCACCACATTGATAGTATCAAAATTAAATTGAAAACTGAATTTGGTAAAAGTATAAAGTTTAGAATAACTATAAGTTTAAATTCTATTAAAGCAGTCATCACTATTCTTCTTCCGCAGAAACTCGGCAATTTAGAACTTATGCTCGTGCAATACGTTCTTGTGACCTTCGTTCAACGTTCGTATTTTTTTTTTTTTTTTAATTTTAAACTAATTTTACTCAAATTTTGTGTCAATTAGTTTTTATATTTTTTTTTATTTCATGTGAACTGGTAAAAGTTAAACTAAATAAAAGTACATACATATATATTTTCTTATAAACAAAAAGAAAAAAAAAGAAAAAAAAAGAAAACGTAAACATAGTGTAATATAGAAAATTAGATTAAAATAAAGTAAAACGCAAAAACTTTGATTATTATGTCAAAGAAAAGAAAAGAAAAGAAAATTAAAAACAAAAACAAAAGAAGCAACAAAAGAAAGACCAGTATTAGGGTTTTTCATTTGTTGCCTACTCGTAATCTCTCTCCTACCATTTCTTAAATTTCGCCCATTCATGTCATTCAAACACTTTTTTTTTTAACAGCAAAAATAATAAAATAATTTATTAAATCTTAAATGGATTAATAGTTAAGAATAATCACCAGCTATCTTGTATATTTATTTTATTTGTTGTTTCAGACTATTTGTACAATATTTATAAAACTATAGAAAAAAAAACTAAACAAAACATACAAAAAAGAATAAAAAAAAAAAACCAAAACAAAAATACGAGACATGAGATCACTAACATAGCGAGTAAACAAATTCAAAACCCAATTCAACACGAAAAAGAAAAACATTGTAATTATAAATATAGTGTGTACAGCAGCTTTTGTTTAATTACTGTTTAATTTAATTACTACCTTTACAATACGTTTCTGCATGAAATTCTCTTTTGGCAGATTGTTCAATTATTTTCATAAAATAAAATCAAAGTTTAGACTTTTTGTATTATTTCTTATCCCATTTTGAGCTTTGAATTCACTTGTAAATTTTTGTTTGTTTGTTTTCTTTTTTTATTATTATTTAATAGAAAAACTAATGTAACTTCAGACAAGAATAAAAAATGGAATGCTAAAGATAGAGAAGAAAAAAAAAAAAAAAAACGTTACTGCAAACACAGTAACTAATTGATTAATTGGAATTACTTAATTTTTTTTTTATATATACAAAATTTAAAGCTAAATATGCGAGTAAGATGTTCGCGTAGAAATAAAGAACATTTTAACAACTAACAGGTGGATTACAAAGACAAAACCGACGTGAAAACCTAAGTGATAAATGATATATGTATATTATATATTTGAGTATAAATAAAGAAGTATAATTAAAACGTAAATTTGTATTTGTGGAAGGTATAATTAAATATTAAAAACGATATTTAATCACATAAAAAAAGAGACAATTGTATATTAGAGCTCTAAGATCTAAGAAATAAAATGTTTGCAATAAAATAATAATAAAAAAAACAAAAACAAAATTGTTTAATTGAAAACAGTGTTTGTGTGTTTTGGTAACTCTTGCATTTCATCTTTTCAATCAACCGAACTATTTTGGAATGTAAATCCAGCTTCTTATTGGTTATTATTTAATTATTCATATTCTAGGAAAGTATTCCTACCTGAATATAGCAATTAAACTATGTACAGTGACCTTGGGAGTCCTAAAGCAGTTATAAAACAGAATAGCAAAAGCAATTAATTTGTTCTATTATAACAGAAGAATATTCGAGAACACTTTTGAAACACGTAGACACAATTTTTGGAGCAGTAAAGCCGTGCGGCTCAGTTTTTATCGTTCGCTCGAAGAAGTAAGATGACCCTTCGGACAGTGAAGACGAGGATTGGTTTCACAAAGATAACGCTCCGAATTCTGCTAATGCTGAAGCACCGGATAATGAAGATTGTGTCGATGACAAAGTCGAAATTGATGGCGGAACTCAAGAAGAAGAAGAAGACGGTGACCACAAAGGAGACGCTGAGGTGGATAGTGACAAGGAAGTAGCCTCAGATGTTTCAGCAACTTTTGTGACAAAAGACAAAGCGGTTTCGAATAAAACTCCTCAAAATCAGCAATGTTCGGCTAGAAATATTGTTAGGCAGGGAGTTGGGCCGAATAAAAGTACGAAAATGCTATCGATCTCTGGCATATTCCAAAATGGTTGACATTATTGTTCAGTGCACAAATTAAAAAGCAGAAGCCGAGTATCAATATTACAATAGCAAGCATCCACATACCGAGCCGCGTATATGGAAGAAAGTTATAGTATTTGAAATGTACTCTTTTTGGAATCTTGATAGGTGCTGGTGTAAATAACTCAAACAAAGAAATCATAGATTAAATGTGGAAAAAAAGCCTTTTCTGATTTTTGGAACATGATGAACGCAAGTTTCTGCGTTGTGGCCGTCGATAAGACATGGATTTATTGGAACACACTAGAGAGCAAAGAACAATCGAAACAATGGGTTCTGCTCGGTGAATGTGCTCCAAAGAAGTCGAAGACCGTGCTTTCATCAGGAAACGTTTTTTGATCCACGTTGACTATTTGGAGAAGGGAAAAACAATCAAGAGCATACTACGTCGATTTATTGGGCTGATTCAACGCCCAAGTGAAAAAAGTACTCTTCCGCCACGATAATGCACCGGCTCACACTTCCGCAGTCGCCACAGTCAAATTGGTCGAAACGCCCCACGAATTGGCTCCCTGCTACTTGTTTCTGTTCCCAAACGGAACGATCGAGGTCGCATTAAAAAAGTTGCAGTACTGCTGGGAAAAGTGTATCGAGTTGAAAGGGGATTATATTGAAAAATAAATTGTCAAAAATTAAAAAAGTCGCGTTGTCATTTCCAATCCGGGTATTCATCAAACAGGCCTCGTAAACTGTCTGTCTGTACCCGTGAATATAGAGCAAGATAGCCAGGTAATGTCAGGTAAAGATCCCGGTGCTTTAGGCGCTGGGGCCTGATAAGCAACCTTTACTTGTTGCATTGTATTTCCTCTACCTGCCGCTATTTAGTCGTAAGTAACGTGTGGACACTTCCACTTTCAGCTGCCGAGCCAGATTTAACAAACTCTTTTGTGGATATCCTCGGGCTTGTGGTTCTTTCCGCCCTAAAACATCGAGGCTGCATTTCGCAGTTCGACGCGGCGTGCCCGAACCGTTGGCATCAGATTATAAAATGTTACCGCTCCTTTTTACTCTTTCCCATAACACAATCTGTTAGTGTAGGACTTTTATACTTCCTAGACCATTCAGTTGGGAGTTAGCTGAACGAGGAAGAATGGCAGCTTGCGCTTCTCCCTTTAGACTCTAGCCGTGACAAATGGCTTTCCCCCACGAATTTGAGCTCTTCGCACTCCTATTCTTTCAGCAGTGCAAGTAGCTCCTACGAATCAGTCGACGTTTGCAGCTTCTCCCCTGTCGGGGTAAAGGAAAAGAACCCCGTCGCCAATTCTTTCAACAATTTTTTTTATTTTATGATAGCGCTCACTGTGTTACATTGTTGTGTTATGTATGTTATTGCATGCTTATTTAGTGGTATTTTTTTTACAAAAAAATTGTTGCCTATGTCCGACTCACCATACATAGCTCTTTGTATCGTGAGTTCCATCTTGTATGTATGTTACAACATAGGTGGAACTCTTTGTTTTGGTGTATATTGCTGTTTCTGCTGCTGTTTTTGATGCTGTTGTTGCTGTTGTTGTATTTTCTTTATTGTGGTTGTGTTTTTGGTAGCACTTGTGCTGGTGATTAGTCGTCTCGCTATTTATTGGCTGTTGCTGAGAGCTCAGAAGTTGTTGTTCCTTCTGTCTCCTCGCCACTTGTTTGGCTTTAATAGCCAGTATCTTATTTTGGAACTCTTTGATACTGCTGTTTAGAGCTTCGTTGTCTGACTCATAGGCGGCCAGAGCTGCAAAGTCATTGCTTCCATCCATTTGTGGCCTTCCCCACCATCAGAAACGTCAGGGTGTATTCGTCGTTGCCTACGGTTGCTGCTGCCCTTGTTATTGTTTTTGGCGCCTCTTCCCGCGTCCCATCAGGCAGCTCTTTAGAGGAAATTGAGAAGGAAATAGCTCACTCACAGTTCGATCACATTTATTTTTTTTTTTCATTGAATTGTATTTTTATTGTATAAACTATTTTTTAATAAAAAAAGTCCGATGTGTGTTGGGGATCGAACCTACGACCCTTGCGTTGTCTGTCACCAACACTACCGATGGACTACCGAACCAACTGCCCAAATCGTCTTTAATTGTCTTTTTGTTGAATTTTCTATTCACATTTTTACTTTAAATGAAGCCGAATCACGTCTTTTCACCACTGAACCAAAGAGACCTCATAAATGCAGTTCTGCTTTTCTCAGGGACTTCGAGAGACAAGTTATTCGGGTAATTATTCCTCCCGTTTTGGTCAGAAAATCTGCTTAGATTGTTGGTGATCTTGAGCGCATGGACATTAGCATCCCGCCTCAGAAAGTTTTTGCCCCTAACGCAAAAGGTCAACGCAATAGAAAGGGACCTTAGCCAACTTTGTATACGGAACTGGGAATAACTGACTGGGGCGGCAAGATAGCTGAGGCCTTGGTCCACTCTAGACTGTGAGTTCCAAACATGGAACGACATTTTCTCGTTCTTCTATACATGGCCGCTTCGCAAGTGAGTTGCCGGCTGAGTTGTACTAGTTTTGTTAGCCACGCGTTTGTAAGAGAGAGCACAACTTATATTAAATCCATACCATTTTCAGTTAGTACCAACCTTCAAAAATACGTGTATAAATTTGACAGCTGTCGGACGATTAGTTCTCGAGATATAGCGTTGTGAGTGAAGCAACTTTTGTTATTGTGAAAAAAATGGATTCAAAGCAATTTCGTGTGTTGATTTATCATTGCTTTTTGATGGGAAAAAATGCAGCCGATGCAAAGAAATGGCTTGATAAGTGTTACTCGGACTCTGCACCAGCCGAACGAACCATTCGCAAGTGGATTGAAAAATTTAAAAGAGGTCACACAAGCACCGAAGATGATGCACGCAGTGGACGTCCAAAAGAGGCTGTTTCAGATGAAAACATCAAAAAAGTCCACAAAATGATTACGAAAGACCGTAAAGTGAAGTTGATCGAGATAGCTGAGGCTCTGAAGAGCGTGTTGGATATATCATACACGAATATTTGGACTTGCTAAAGCTCTGTTCAAAGTGGGTGTCGCGTTTGCTCACACTCGACCAAAAACAACAACGTGTTGATGATTCAGAGGAGTGTTTAAAGCTGTTCAACCGCAATAAAACCGAATTTTTGCGTCGGTATGTGACAATAGATGAAACTTGGCTCCATCACTTCACACCAGAGTCAAGTCGGCAGTCAGCTGAGTGGCGAGCAGGCGTCAAACCTCGTCCAAAACGACCAAGAACTCAACAGTCGGCTGGCAAGGTTATGGCATCCGCATTTTGGGATACACATTGAATAATTTTCATCGACTTTCTCCAAAAGGGGCAGACTATCAAAGCGAGTATTTGAAGGACGTTTGAAGGACGAAATCGCAGAAAAACGGCCGCATTTGAAGAACAAGAAAGTGCTGTTTCATCAAGACAATGCACCGTGTCCCAAGTCGATGAAAACGATGGCAAAATTGAATGAATTCGGCTACGAATTGCTTCCCCACCCACCGTATACTCCAGATTTGGCCCTCAGCGACTATTTCCTGTTCGCAGACCTCAAAAGAATGCTCGCCGAAAAGTGACTTAAGACCGATGAAGAAGTAATCCCCGAAACAGAGGCCTATTTTGAGGCTAAACTGAAATCGTACTACAAAACTGGTATCGAAAAATATATTGATAAATAATTCGCAAAAATTTTGTGTTTTACTATAACACGGCACTGACTTCTCAGCCCATGTGTTATATGCAAACAGATAGTAATGCTTCGATCTTAAGTCAAGTCTGCACCAAAAGGAAGGCTAGGTGGTCAATAGCTTACGTGGAAATGTTCAATGAAAAGCACCCACCCCAACCAATGTTATGTAAGTTGCTGGAATGTACGAGCTAACATTCGAACTATATCAAAAGACTGCTTGCTTCCTGAATCGTAAGTATCTATAAGTATCTACAAGTAAGTAATGATATTGTATTTTCTAATATTAAAACACAGTTCCTGTTTGAAAATAAAATATATTTTAGTTCTATTTATAGTATTTGAATTTACGCATTTAAAATTTCTAGATAATTTTACTTAAGAATAAATTTTATTAAAATTAAGTCATAAAAATAAATTTAACTACAATAAGTTGAATTTAGCGATATAGTTAAAGGCTTTTAGAATTTTTAATTTTATTAACTAGCACTAGTCTACGCTATTCTAAAAAGAAATTTTGTTAATACGAGTATATGTATAATATGTACGTATAAATAAATGGACTTAAGTTTAAATTATTTTTAAAACTTTTATAAATCATATTTTATGGTATTTTTTTTTCTCCATCTTAGTAAATAGTTTAAATTATTTTAAATTCATCACGTGGGCTTATATTTATATGTATGATTTTGTTATAGGATAAAACTAAGTCTCTAGAACCTGATAGTGTATGAATCGTGGTAAATTGGATTGGTTCTAAAAATCGATCAAAATATTAAGATAGAAGAAGACCAAGAGTTGTTTAGGACAGCCGGTAAACTAAACGCATTTCGACTAATGACGGTTACGCCTTTAGTTTCTTCAAGGAACTTACATTGATTTGGATCATAAAATAAATGAAAAAAATGCGAAAAAACTGTTATAAATGAGCAGAAACAACATAAGCCTCACCATTGAGGCCCTAAATAGAAAAGGAGTTGCTTCAGAATGAAGAAAAGAAAGAATCTGTTACTCTGTTACTCGTATTCTGTTATTACCTTATTCTATAAACATGGAGCAAGCTTAGTGTTCCTTTAAGGAATCTATTGTCCACGCAAGATCATAGCGAATGTGCTTCCTCAACCATTAAACATGCGAGTAAAATTGAAAAGGTTTGATATATTATCACCGTAATGGAAAACTTCAGACATGTGAACGGCGGACATTTGAACATTTTTCAAATGCCAATGATCTTGTTATAAGAGTTATTGTGTTTGAGAACAAAATTTGCCCTAAAATATCTCGGTATCATCTAAAAGGCATGCAGAAAGCCAGATCCATCAGGAAGAAAGGCCGATCAGGTTGCATTCTACAAATGCAAAGCATATGGCCTTATGAATTTGAGTTACAGCAACCGCAGTAGTAGGGAGAAACCAGCTAGCGCTACTATATGGTTTTAGTATAAGAGAGTTACAACGCAATCAATTAAGAACGAAGTGGTGATCGAAAATGTAGGCAATAAGGATGTTTGCAAATTGTGCCGTGAAATAAGGCAAAGTCAAACAAAGCAAAATAATTGGCCTTTTTTCACTTGGCCTTATTTCACGCCACCTTTGAAAATATTATTTCTTTTAATTAAACACGTGAGAACGTCTTTAAATGTTTTTGAGCTCATCTGACCTCCAGACATTTCCAAATGCGGTCAGATCAGGATACTATAGGAATCACAATCCGAACACAAGCGTATTAATGGAGGACAGGGTCCTGCTGGGGTGTTTAATGCGAGCTAAGAGCTGCGGAGCCCAATGGGTGCAAAACGGGCAACACCAAGTGGGACCCAAAAAAGTTGTCTATTGAAAAAGTGCCAACCAAAGCCTATCTACAATCAGGGAACTCGGAAGTAAGGTAGATAATTTTGTAAAGCAAATAAATAGGTTTAGGCATGAAAATGTATGGACGACTTTCGGACATAGGCAGTGTTTTCCAATCAGAAGTACCAGGCGTTCTTGGGGCTACCGAACTAATGCGTTATGAGCACTGTTGTAGATCATCAATGCTGAAATAGTCTGAGGCAGTAACCTAATGTACAAGACATTACCTAGGCAAAAGCAAAACCGGACAATTGCTGATTTTGCGTTGACCTATTAAAAGTATTCCAAAATTGAAGTGAATTTTCTCTAAAAGGTTTAGAAAGGAAATTCTTGGTTGTTTTGTGGAAAATATTTAGGCCCTTCCTTTTGATTTGTCAATTCAATCGGTTGCCCATGAAAACCGGTGTGTTGTTTTTGTCGCCCAGTGTTTTATAAAGATCTCTTCTACTTTTTTACCTAATCCAACATACGTCAGTCTATGTGGAAAGAATAAAGTTTGGGAGGAATGAAAGACAGATACCAATGAAAAAAGGGTGCAAAAAGTTAAACCAAAACGTGTAGTTGGGTATAGAAATGAATCACGGTATTTTAGAAAAGAGGCTGAAGAGTGAATTAATACATAGTGAAACGGAGTGTTAGGGCTGAAGGTTTGAAGGGTAAAGTGCTATTGGCCTTTTGTTCGAGCACTTGAAGTGAAAATAACAATAAAACATTATGTCTGTAGGAAAATTGTGTTTTGGAAGCATTAAGTTCCTCTCAATTGATGGTTACCTCGTTGGTTATGCTGTTTAAATTGTAGTTGAAAGAGCTAAGCATATGCTGTCTTTTCCATTGGAAGGGTTGTGTGAGTCCAGGAGCAAATATGAGAAGCATAGAACATGGGCATCAACAAAGAAATATATTTGACTAAAGGTACCAGGCAAGATATATAAAATAAAAAACACAAAAACAGTGTCGGAACCAGAGGAGAATTTATTTTGTGAACATCAGACTTGAGACCTTTCAAAGCAGCTTTACCTTCTGAAAGGTATTTTCTGATGCAGAGAAGAAAAGATTTATTGATCACGTATTTTCAAAATAAGAGCTAGATGTCCAACTTTGTCAAATGCCAAAATATCAAGTAAAAATATAACTTTTTTGCCAAACTTGGAAGACTATAGTTGCACTTCAAGATGACATGTGGTATACCATCATATCTTAAGATATTTCATCTGCTGACGATGCATCAGGGTTCGATTTATTTTGGGAAAAAGGTTTGTAAGTGCCTCGGTCTATAGGAGGAGGGAGAAAAGATGTCTTTTTTAATGATAAGCTGGGAAAAATGCCTAATTCAGTTTGCTCAGAAAATTTCTAAGAAGGGCGAAACTGGCTGATCAACTACTTCTGATGAACTGACAGTTGGAATGGCATTGTTAATGAGCGTTGGTATGAAAGAAGTGATAGAATTTCCTATCTTTCACCAAACGTCTGTACTACCTTTGGGTAATGTAGAACCTTTTGTTCCAATTTTTAGTTCAAGAAGAGCTTCTCGTTTCTGAGAGAGATATTTGTAGACATTTTTGGCTCATTATATTTTTTTCTAGTTTTTTTTTTTCTAGTGTGATCAAGGATCCTCCTATTTGCCTCATTTAGTTTCTTACAGCTCCATTCAAATCGCGTTTTGAATTATAGTTTGATGCTACTGATGAATAGTATTTGTATGAGACGATTTTATCGTGATTGGGAAAATAGAATGATTAGTTAACTCGGCTTTATTTGACTTCCCTGTAACTATTGATATGACATAAACTATGTACCTATTAAGTTAAGAAGTTAAAAATAAGTCTAGGAGCGATTGTTATAATATTTACCAAACAGGTTGCAATTATGAGGCCGATATTACCTTTTTTTTTTTGACTGTCAAGCGGCAATAGAATCGAAAAACAATTGGAGGCGGTTCAAGGTGCCTAATAGCAAGAACCAGGGGGTTTAAGATGATCAGGAATTGCAAAACACAAAATCGACAACACAATAATAAAAGTAATCAAACTACCGGCAAGGTGAGTTTTAGTGGCCAAACGAGAAGGGATGGAAGAAAAGATTGCCTCCCCTTGCCGCGTTTGGATGATTTCTTATCCGCAACGGCAAGCGTACAATGACTATTCATATGGGACTTTCAAAGTGACTTTTGGAAGGAAGATGTGGATGCTGAAGACAAGGAGAAGTTAGCAGAGTCCGCCGTTTAGTCTCTGTTATGCACCGATGATGTTCGAAGGGGTGATGGATGAAGTTCTTCTCTTACTTAAACAATGTTCCTTCCGGTCATTCAAAGATCACATACAAAATTTAAAACTGATGCTTAAATGGTAACAAAGGGCCCACTTGAAACTAACCCAGGTAAGTGTCAGTTTTTCAAATCCTAAATTATGCACTTAGGCCGTATCGTCTTGGTTAATGAATTGGGGGCTGATATGCAAAAAATTCAAGCAATTAAACTCCGACCAGACCGCAAAATCAACTTCGAGGTTTCGAGGTTTTCTTGGGGTTTGTTTCTATTACAGGCAGCTTATGCAAGAACATTTGTATCTTGCTAAGTTGCTTTGAGAATACACAGAGGAGAAACGTCTTAAATGTAAGCTCATTAGTGCATCAATTTTGACTATTCCGACCACCGATGACCAAAGATACGGATGACGGATGTGTTGGTGGTTGGTCAAAAGCCAAGTGACTCAGAGGTAGTGATTGAATATTTTAGCCGTACTTTTAAATAGAATTGAACGAAATTACTGCAGCACGAGAGGAGAGTTAACTATTCTCACCACTACCTCTGTGAAAGGCGAATCCTCTTACATACTGACCAACTTACATAGTTGGTTGTGCATCTTTAACCAATCTGAGGCTCAGATGCTACGTCGCTGGAGCGAATAGAACAGTATAACTACGAGATTCAACATTGTCCATGTTCTCGATATGACAACACTTATGCCCGACTACTATATTCTATACTTACAAGCTGAAGAGACTACTCTGCCAATCAAACAACAAAAAAATCCACATTAGCAATGGTGAGAAAGAAGCTGGACTTGCAGTTCCGTATTTATGTATTTGGACGAATGTAGAAAGTCTTCCGTGAAGCTATGGAGTTGTTTAGCTGACAGAGAGCTGGAACAACATCTTAATGTCTTTAATCTGACAATCAAATGCAACTGGATTTCAGATTGGCAGCTCCCTCAAACTGACTGAGATCTGTTTCTAAGACTTTATAGCGAAGCAAAACGAGAACTGACAGAACTCTCGCCAACTATGCTTAACTTCGGAAGAAGATATGAGATGTGATATGGTTGAAAAAAATGACAGAAACAGGACAAGATAGCCAAGGGTATGCAGTAGCATAAAGAAGCCGCTTTTTAAAGTATACAAAGTGACGCGAGAAAACCGTAAAATAACATCCGAATTGATAAAGGATATGTACGTCCTGAAAAAAATAATGCCATATGTATTTTTGGAAGAGATTACACTTGGATTTTTAACCTCAAGAGGGTGGTAGCCGTCAGTATAACCTTCAGCTATAGAACGATTTGGAAAGACTCGGTCAAGATAGTAAAACAATTGTCAACTCTTGTCTTTAGATAACCAGAACTTTTATAGTCTTTTTTTTTTTACTTTCTTGTCGAAGGTAGTTTTGATCGATTTTCAGAGAGTGAAATAGCGACTTCTCATTACAATATGTTTAAGAATATATTTTATTTTGTTAAGACGTAGCCTGGTCTTTCAAACTATTCTAGTTTGAAGACCCGGCCTTAAAATCGCTAGACTGCAGTAGTTTTCCAAATTTAAATTTGAGTTTTATTTTACAACACGAAACACGCCAGAGACATGCATATTTTGAAGTGCCCATATGCATCTTCATTGTTCAAATATCTACATAAATTCAAATGTACATATTTGTATTTTTTTTTAATCTACTTTACTTAGTTCATCGAAGTATTTAACAAGTGCTCGAGGTGTGCGAATAAATAACATAGGCGCAAAAGCGATCCATCTAAATTGTCTTAAAAAATATTTTATACAAAAATATATCCACTTTTCCATAAAAACAAACAAGTAACTTATAGAAAAAATTAACAAAAAAAAAAAAAAAAAAAAAAAAAAAAAAAAAAAAAAAATTATAAAAACAACATAAAACATGGGACTTACATGTGTATCTATAATAAAAAGTATTTTTCTCTCTATCATTTAACAATTTATATTATTATCAATTTTAAAGCACCAGTTTCATTTGTTGTTTCTTTTAGAGTATCTACGAGTTCATATACTCATTTTCTAGCCCTGAAAACAATTTCTTTAATCATTAGCAATTTCTAACAATTTGTACAAAAACAAGAAAATAAAAAAATAATTATTATCAAAAATCGTGATCCTTGTATCATAGAAATGCCGTTCGATTTGAAACAAGCTTAGGATATTTGGTTGGTTTGGTCGTCATCAGACGATAAGGCTATTTTTTGTTAAGTTATTTCTTACAATTCATATTTCGCAGATAAAATTCAATTCTAAATTTGATAGATTTATTTCGTCAGTAAAATAATTTCATAAATTGTCTTTGGTTATTTTTTTTTAATGGAGCCCAGAAAATGATATTCTGGAGCTCCCTAAATCCTAGGACGATTTCATCAACAAAATCGGCCAATACAATAATACAAAAACGAAAAATAAAATCGGAAACACAGCTCGAGATACTTTATCGATTTCGCGCCACATTATCTTTTCAACTCCGGTGTCAACGTCTGTCCAAGCAACAGATAATAAACTCTGTCGACGAGCAGGTTTCGGAGGTCCACCATTTCCTTGAAGTGAAGCCTATGAAGACGCCATACAAGCGGCCATTTTAGAAAAAAAGAAAAAAAGGAATACCTACCTGGCCTGGAGTTGTTGGAGTCTGTGATGCCTTTCGTGATCTGACTGCACCACCCTCCCAGTTAGCAACTGCCGCACACTGACCTTTTTCCATTGCATTTATTCGCTTAAATATTAAGAGGATATAAAGAATAAAATAAATTATTGATTTATTATAAAGGGTGTTTTTTTTTAGCCTTTTTTTCCAATATGGCAATACTCAGACAGTTTGTAGTAGATCAGACAGCTGACATCATCTTTTCATTCAGTATTGTTTGGTATCATCTTAAAAAGATGATGATCGTGAAAGAAGTGTTCAATGAGAAATGTTTTAGACAATTTTACGGTCAACATAAATATTGGCGCGATGAAGAAGTGTCTATGTTAATTAATTGGCCTATGTCCATCGCTAGGATCTTAATTTACACACTTACAAGACTTAATTGCTGCAAGAATTGAAGCCAGGCGCTGATTGGGTTCTCGTCGAGTTGGAAGTCGATTTAGTTATCAACTTTCAAATTTTGTTTAGTGGTGAGGCTCAATACTGTTTCAATCGGTTTTGTTAGTACCTATCTAAACAAAATTGTCGAATTTGGAGCGAAGAAAATCTAAATGTGATTAATTAGCAACCGATGCACCCCAAAAAATGCACAGTTTGATGCGGTTTATGGGCTGGTGGCATCATCTGGACTTCTTCAGAGATGTAGAAAATCGAAGTGATAGAGCCCTGATCAACGATTTTGTTTTCGATGGTCTGCAGGACATTTGGTTTCAACATTTTCCGAGGGAAACAAAAAAAACAAAGTACTGTGAGAAGATATAACGTAGATAAATGCTGCAATCGAAAGACACTACCAAAATCTTTGTCGAAAGCTTATCCCAAATCCTCCAAACAATTTCAATGCCGCCAGCATCAAGTATTGAATACCTGTGGAAACGCTGCCAATGTGTCACAAGAGATGGCGGAACTGATGTTTTCGGTTTTTCGCGATCACCACCAAGAAACCCCTGGTTTAATGAAGAATGCCGACAGGCACATGTAGCTAAACAGGAAACTTACAAAGGCCTGCACAGAAACCTATAGAAATAAAGAAGGAACTTGTAGAAATGTTAGCTATAGTAAAGAATAGACTGTTCAACTTAGACGATGAGAACCAAAACGTCTATACACTTGAGAATTAAGGATATTGATATATGTATTAGCTTAAATCCAACAAAACTGCTGGAACTGAAAGCTTACGGTATGAGGTATTCAGAGCTATTGGAAGTGAATTTGGGGAGAGCATGTACACCAACTCATTTCTCAGCTCTGGTCAGAAAAGTGCATACCTGGCGAATGGAAACTCTGCATCATTTGCCCGATCTACAAAAAAGGAGACACCTTCAACTGCGATAACTATAGGGTTTCCAATAGGGACTTGACAACTTTGAATTTAATTTGAAATGCGTTCACAAATTTCACTAATCATCAAACTGTCACTGTCAATTTATTCAGTAAACTCAACATTTTCATCATAGTAAAGTACACTAACGAGCTACCCCGATTGGGTTCTGGAGAAGCTGCGCCAAGATGATGAATTTCATCGCAAAATCATCTTCAGTGACGAAGCTAATTGTTGGCTCAATGGGTTCGTCAATAAGCAAAATATGCGTTATTGGTCGGGTGAAAACCCATATGTGCTTCACAAATCACCACTTCATCCACAAAAAATAACTGTTTGGTGCGGTTTCCATGCCGGCGGCGTTATTGGGCCATATTTTTTCGTCGACGATAACGATCATCACGTTACTGTGAATGGTCACCGATTATTTTTGGCCCGAATTGGAAGATATGGACTTGGACGACATGTGGTTTCAACAGAATGGTGCCACAAGCTACGCAGCACACGCTACAATCGATTTATTTATTCGTGCGATTTAACGCCGCTTGACTGGTTTTATGCCAACACGGCGACGACGTTGGAAGAGCTCAGAGCCAATATTGAATGCGAAATAGCGGCCGTTTCGGCCGAAATGTGTGGCCGAGTCGTTGAAATTTGGGTCCAACGAATCGACCGCTGCAAACGTGCCCGCGGTGGCCATATAAACGAAGTCGAGTTCCATTCATAAATATTTTGATTGTACTTCAAGCCAATAATAAAGTTCTTGAAATATCTTAAATGGTTTGCCTTTTATTTAAAAAAAAAAAAAGTTGTCAAGTCGTTATTAGAAAACCCTATGTAAAGTCTTCTCAATATTGCACACAAGATTTTATCTGCCATAGTGTGTGCACATCTGAAACTCTTACTCAAACACTTGGTTTTCCCTTTTAAATTTGATTCCACAATTGATCAAATCTTTACACTCCAGCAGATCCTAGGAAAAACTCAGGAAGTCCAAATTGATTCCCGCTATCATATATAGACGAGCTATATACAGCTAACATTTGTAAAACTCTATGTAAGATCTTACGAATTCTTCGTAAGGTATTTGGTCCCGTTTGCGCTGACGGGTTGTAGGTCGATATGGATGGCTGGGACATGTAGAAAGAATGAACACCAATGCTTAATGCACTTTACAGAGTGATTGGAACAAACATGGATAGATTTCGCACCACGCATACTCGAATCAATCATACGCATCTTTGTATGATGCTCACGGAAAGGTGTGTTGCTGGTATGGAGCGTAACATTGAGGAGGACCCGAATAAGTCGATTCGCCAATTGTACAGCAATTAGGACTGTGTCAATCCACATAATAGAAGATTTCGCGGAATGACCTTGAATTATGAGTTCACTAGATTCTGCTTGCGCAAAAATTGAAGCCGCTTAGCTCCAGACGCTTACAGAAATAGTGCTACGCGGTGTCGTCATCACTCTTTCAGCAAGCTTCAAAAGATGGATTTTCTGCGGAGCGACAGCAATCAGTCGTTGACCTCTTACAAGTGTCGGGATGTATTCGCTTGGTCTATTGGTAACTTGGAGAGTTATGCGATCTGTAGTTATATTGACATGAAACCGAGGACACGAAAGTCCTAACGCATGTCCGGATCCATGAAAACTCTATTCTGATTTTATGGTGAATTGAGCCAGAGAAGCCTTGCTTTTTAGAACTACCTTGGAAGTGGTAAGTGGATTCAGCAAGGCCTTAAGTGCACCTTGACTTTAGCTACAGATACAGTTACAGTTAGACATTAGTCCGATACGACAGAGTAAAATTAGATAAATTTATTTGTGTCAGACGACTTCAAACTATCAAAGGAATCAACAGCGCTGTTACTACAACCGATGAAAAATACCAAAAATACCAAATACAGCGTGTTTTGTTGCAGATTCATTAATAAGAGCTGGTAAAGAGTTGATTCTAATAGGGGTACTTTGTAAGTCTCAAACATGACACAGAGAGTCTCTACTTTCGACTTAGTGTAGGTGCCTTCGATTTTCTGAGTGATTCCAGACCAGATGATTTTCATCTTTTGGGAATTCACTAGCATGCAGGTTTCAAAAGCCCGAATTACAATAAGTCTTGTTTTTGTGACTCGCATAGAACGTCTAGGGTTTTCTCACGTAGTCGCTGAAGATCGAATCCTTCTAAAGTATTTTCCAAACGTTAATGTGCTTAGGATACTTGCTGTTTAGTGCATACTCGATTAAATTTTGTCTTACATTCGTAAGACAAGACAGCCAGGTCAGACGATAGAATGAAATCCAGCAGATGATTGTATCTATTGTTGCATTTGCTGCTGTTAGAAAAAATATTTTGAGTAATAGCATCGTAGCTTATGAGAAGTCCCACATTTCTAGAATTACAGTATTCAGTGAGTTCAGCTACTGCCTTTGGTGGCGACGGTTGCACCGAGTCGTAGGGAAAATATGCTTAAATAACGACATATGTGAGCCATCTCCTGTCCGTTTTATAGCTTAATTTGCAGGAAATAAATCTTGGCTGCAAGATTACCCGAGTTAAGATGGAAATAGTTTCGACAAAAAAACGCATAAAAAGTTCTCAGTTTTTTTGATCGCTCTTCATATACATATACGAACCTTAAACTTCAGAAAACAAAGTTAGGTTCTTTCGACACCCATGGTTTTTACGTTACTTTTACGCGAGGTTTTGTATACAGTACGGAAATCGTCCATTATTATACCATACATACAATTACATATAAGAATACGGTGGCAGACATGAACGCTGGAGCTTAGTCTACTCGTAGTAAGATATAATAGAGATGTACTCGTAAAGTTGTTTCTTATCTGAACTCATTTGTGGATTAAAAGATGAGTCATATGATAACCTAGATATAGGGGTCTCGGAAGAAGATTTGTCTAAGCCCATGACGAGAGAATCCTCCTTTTCTCGATACTTGCTCTCCCTATAAGAAAAGATTTGGTGGATTTGACGGCATTAACTGACTTCCGTTCACTAGAACTTCGTCCTTTTGAAGAGATCGTTTTTTTACACGATCCAGAATTTTAATAAATTTCACAATTTGGTCACAGACGGAAAAATACGTATACATCTCCAGTTGCCACATTACGTAATGATTTCCCTTCTATGAGTAATTTTCGAGGAAGGCTCCAAATTAGTGTTGTAGGACTCCGATGGAGTCTATGCTAACAGCTTTATTTTTTATTCAAGGCTCTTACCGTCGATGATATTTCAGTAGTTCCGCGTTTGTGGCACACGTACTGCCTGTGTTGGTACATTTATAGATCCCGTGGTCTCACAGGTTGCCGGAAATAGATGGCCCTTCTCTATTCGGATGTTTGTTATGCACGTTGTCGATGCAATTTCCAAGGGATTGGTTGACCTTTTGCATTTATTGGTCACGCTGCTTTTACGAGGTCATAATCTATGTAGTTAATTATGCAATATTGTGCGTATTATTTTTATGTTTATATGTTAACTGGATGTTGGATTAGATGGAAATGAACCCCATTTTTGGATGGATGTCGTTTCTGGGGAGCCGAAAATCCATACGAGATTCACGAAAAACCAATGTCACCAAAAAGTCACTGTTTGGTGCGGATTATGGGTTGTCAGTGTCATCGCTTCGTACTTTTACGAAGATAAGACTGGAGGGACAGTTATAGTGAATGGAGAATGTTACCATAATTTTTTCCAAAATTAAATGAATTGGGTCTGGATGATCTCTGGTTTCAACAGGATGGTGCTACCGCCCACAAAAGCCATCAATCAATCAATTTGTTGCATACGAAAGTTGAAGATCGCATTATTTCGGTTAGATGAGAAGATGATTAGTCTCCAAGGTCATGTGATTTCACCTCAAGGTGTGTGGGGGTTTGAAGAGTAAAGTCTCTGTCAATAGTCTAGCGATTATCTCAAACATAACATCCGAACTGAAATTCTAGCCATTGACCCATTTATTCTTCAAAAAGTCATTATTAATTTTGTCTTTTGGATGGTCTCTTGCAACAGAAGCTGTAGTGGTCATATGAACAATGTTGTGCACCATTTATAATTGCCATAAATCAAACTTTATTAAGCAATAAAATTCTACATTAATTTCTTAATAAATGTGTACTTAATTTAATGAAAACTTCCACACTAGCTCTTGACTAACCCTTTATGTTTCCTTTGTTAGAGTTTCTCAGTCTTCCATAGAAAGATCAGATGGTGCCTAGAGATAATCAGACTCTTGGCTGGCTTAAAGCCAGTATTCCTCACTTTGCTTATTAATGTGGACTTCCATTGGCAATCAGGTGTGTCATAAATTTTTCTGCGCCAGAAAACAGAGTTAGTTGCACTATCGAAGATTTGTGTATTCTGGAAATGGGGAAGTTGAGGAGAGCCGATAAAGTTATGGTTGGCGTCAATCTGTTCAGGATTTCAGTATCGGTAAATTCAAAAACCATGAATGTCATAATAGCACGAAAATAAAATGGCTAAAATGTGCCGATCTTCAAATAAGCCCCTTAAGTGATAACCCCATTCTACAGATTGCGACCTTTTGAGTTCGAAAAAAAATAGCTGGACTGCGTCAATTTCCTCAGTAAAATTTAGTCTAGAAGCGGTGCAGTTTTACTTTACTGTAATGAGGACCTGATAACTATGATCCTTGAAAAGAAGGGACTTAAGACAGTAATGGCAGATGCCGTCTTCTAGGCTTACTAGGCTGACATAAACGTCCATCACTCAGAATGGGGTAGTTCTGATGCTAATTTAAGACACCAAAAAACGGTCTGTTGGGATTCTCTTAGAAAATTTGGCCTGATGAATCTTATCATGGGCTGCACACTCAAAAGCCATATTCTGTTTAAAAAGAATTGATTTAGGCTGATTGATTGATTCCGTAGTCTTTTGACCATAGATGCTTTTGACTCTGGTTTGCAATGACACTAGGTGGGTGCTAATACTGGAAAGAAATGAAGTTGGGTGCTAATGGCTGGTTCCAAAATGTTGGTGCTTGTGTCTTTTCGGATGTTACAGCATTAGATTTCACTTCTCGATAGGAAATTTTCCTTATCTTTAAAAGCTGAAAAATACGTTGATGACAATAAAATTTGTTGTGAAGAATGACGGGACGATATATACGTGTCTGCAGCGACAGCCAAGCTGTCTTTTTTGGGCTCCAGGTTGTAATGAGATCGTAGAAAATGAGATCGCTAGTCGGGCAATGCACAGAGAGAGATTTTCAGGACATGAACTTATAGTTTGTAATCGGTTAGGGTTTCTATTGACAGTTAGTTCCCTTATGAGCATAACTTTGCCAGGTTGCCGGCAGATCAATCGAATGCTTACGGACCTTTTAAAGAATCAATCGGTTTTCGGCAGGAAAGACTGTAGACTCCTTTATAGAATAATGCGCCTTAACTGCGCTTACTAGACATAAGTGACACCACCTCTTGTAATGCTCCATGCAAGACTGTATGGTGGGCCTTCGCATGTATTAGGTTGCAGAGGATAGGCGTTGGCATTGCGGGACTTAATTACTGAAGAGAATACAATTTGTATAAATTTATATTTTTTATACTTAAACAGTCTTTATTTCTTTCAGACTAAAAGTTGAATGAATATTTTAAGAAACTGAAGATACGTATTTAACATATATGATACTTACTATTGGTAGAACTTTAGGCACTTTATTGATTTGATATTGATATTGAACTTCCAGAACTTTAACAACAACAAATTCGGCTAATGCGGCAAAAACCGAGACCATGCAACCGGCCATCCAAAGGTCCAGAGCCTGAAAAAAATAATCCTTATTAAATAAAAAAACTGTTAAAAATGATTATAAAAAATATATAAGAAATATATAGACAAATTGTTAGTATTTTTTGTTTTTATTTTTTATGGTAAGTATCTGCTTACATTTGAATAACTGAGATTCAAGATCAGGTGGTTCAGTGTCTTACTGTGGCTTAGAGGACGACTAGAATGCTTTTATGTTTTAAGATATTTTGCTGTGATATGTTTTCTGTGCAAATTTTAGAAATATCTCTGCCTACCTTCCCGAATAATAGTATGCACAGATATGGAGTAACACCTAAAATAGAAAAACTTCTATATTTCAAACACTTTCCTTTGGAGGTATTCCTTGATATTGAAGGAATCATCGTCTGATGCCATCATAAGAAGTCTGAAGTAAACTCTTGTATTAACCTGTGGAATTGGAATGGACTAATGCTAAGGTGAGCTATAATAAACTCTACGTTTAGGTATGAGTTTGAAGAAAATAAGTCAAGAGATGGACTTCTCAAGGCATTGCCCTTCCACCCCTTATTTAAGTACTTGTAGTGGTTGAGATTTGAAAATATTATGAGGCGCTCAACGATGTTGTAGCACTTAGTGAACCATTCAATTATGCACTCTACCTTGTAACCAATTAGGCCAGCAGTTGAGGTCTGAGGAATAGTCTCAACAAAACGTAGGTAGTATTTTTAACTTGGAGAAGAGCAATCCCTACCCTAAACACATTAAGAATTTGGGCAACTTAAACAATTACTAAACCTGAATTAGTAAGCAGTCTTTCCTTCCAATTGCGTACTCAAAGATGGCTAAAAACCTTAACCTTTCACATGTGCACACTACTTTAGAAGAGGTCTTGTTTTAACGGAGGTCGATGTCGCTGTACAGGTCATAGCGTCCGTTATTTTGCCCATATTTTCTCCCACAAATTCCGTCAATATAAGTGGGACCAAAAATCATTAAAGCAATCTTATTTCCATCCACCTTCGTTAACATCAATATATCTGTGCCATAGAGCAGGACAAGGATGGAAAATAAATAGGGTCTTGTAAAGAAATTTCTTGGATATTCTTGACAAGCCCTTAATACTCAAGGGATTGACAAATCGAAGAATAATTCTAAGTTCGATTTCAGATAAGTTGCAATTCTCAAAGCTAATAGCGAGGTCGCATTCGTTGTTATACGTACTTCCTTGTTGACAAAATACAAGGCTAGGCCTAATTCTGCTCTTTAATACTTGCAAATGCGTGACATTTTGTTCCTTTTGCTGCATACTTTTGTTGCGTTCAAAACCTTTTCCGACACCAAATTTCAGAGCTTGATTGTTTTTTTTTTTTTTGATTGCCTTGTTGTGGCAGGAAGAATTAAGAGTCAAAGACCCCAAGGAGAGTGCGCTTCATAGTCTGGTAGGCAGAATTGAAGACGCACTCGGCAAGAAGGAATACGCCTTGAGCATGTTCAATAACCTTGAGGGTGCTTTTGATAACGCAACTTTTGATGGCATGTGCAACTCGCCCAGATAACACGGTGTAGACGAGTCACTGGTCTTGCGGATTAAAGCAATGCTGGTAAATAGAATATTAATTGATGCTGGCAGTGGCTAATCTGTGGTGGCGGGTGTAAACAGAGCCTGCCCGCAAGGCGGTGTTCTGTCTCCACTGCTATGGTGCATGCCCAATGCATTCAATAATTCTAACATCTACGCGGACGATGTAGCTGTACTGTCTGTTGGATCGTGTCTAGTGACTAGCCCTAAACGTGATTGATGACTGGTGCACTACTAATGGGCTTTCAGTCAATCCTCTTAAAACCGAGATTGTTCTCTTTACGAGAAGGAGGAAGCTGCCTGGTCTAACCCATCTAGTGCTTAAAAGCACCACTATCCAATTCTCCAAAGAAGCTAAGTACTTGGGTGCTATCCTGAATAACAAGCTTCTCTAGACTAAACATGTTACGACGAAAGCATCTAAGGCGCTCTCGGACTTCTGGCAGTGCAGAGGAGGTATCGGTAAAACTTGGGGTCTTTTGTCAAAAAAGTTTTTGATCTACACAACTATTGTATGGTAATGCATATTATATCCTATGCGTCGGTTGGCTGGTGGAATAAGCTCTAGCGAAAATATGTAATAGCTGCTTTCACCAGACTCCAAAGAACGGTTTGTCTCAGATCCATATCAATGGCTCCATTCTCAACACCATCTTCAGATTAAAAAGAATTGGTCTTTGATTCAACACGCACTGGCCAACACGATGACCTTGCGCGCAGGCTGTTGCACATGCAGTCCGATGCAATGACACCAGAATTCCTGTTGCGGAAAATTACGAAATTCACTTTCCTTGTGCCTAGGACTGGCTTCGGCCAGAATCTGAGCCAGGAAAGGAATGCAGTCGGGACTTCACGGCCGGCTCCAAGACCAATAAAGGATGTAGCGCTGGTGTCTTTCTGGAGGACGACAACGTTAGATTTCACTTCACGTTAGGAAAGCTTGCATCTGCCTTCCAAGCAGAATTGTGGAGAAACGGTAGAGGGGGCGAAGCATTTGCTTCTGCAGTGACAGCCAAGACGCGCTAAGGGCCTTGCTGAACACTCCTACGATCCAAGCTAGTTCGGGAATGCAAGAGATCACTGAACGCAGTCGAAAGGCTAAATTTAGTGACCCTTGTCTGGGTTCTAGGTCACAATGAGATCACGGGAAATGAAATCGCCGACGAACTTGTCAGGCACGGTTCAGAGGAGAGTTTTTCAGGACTCGAACCTACGTTGGGTCTGCCTGCGTCCTCGGTTAAGGCTTTCATTGACAGTTGGGTCTCATACGAGTACAACTGCAGATGATACAGCTCCGCAGGATGTAGGCAGACCAAACAGCCTTTCTGCTGTTTCTCAGCATTAAAGATTGCGGGTTGCTTATTGGTGTCGTGGCGGGACATTACACTTTTGCAAAACACTTAAATGTGCTGGGTATAAGTGACGCAACATCTTGCGATGCTTGCTGCGGAAGTGATGACGACACCGCGGAGTACTATCTCTGTGAATGTCCGGCTTACGCTCGCATTAGGCTGTAGGTATTTAGCTCTGACGTGGTGGGTGCCGGTACTGTAGGCACCTTATCACTGAAGAGCTTACTCATCTTTCTTCGTAATTATGGGTACTGTGAAATATTTTAAAGAAAATTAAATAAATGTCAATGCTGTTATACTTACCTTGACATAGGCAACTGGAGGTATATCTGCTCTTAGTCCAGTGAACATTGTAACCAATGTCAACATACAGGTAACCAATAATGTCACTCTTCCAGGGATTGCATCTAATCCAAGCCAGAAACTGAACCAAGACAACATTACCACTAACGATGAAGGGGCAAACGTTTGAATCAAATGATGACCGATTTGTCGTTCGAATCGCAAATAAACAGTTAAGCGGGAAAAGTTCCCTACTTTCTCGGGCATATACCCATCGCTCTCTTCTAATTCTAAAGGTTGTCCTAAATTATATTGCAAAAGTTTCAGCTCCGGATTTAAAGTCACTCCAGAATCAGACCATCTTAGTTTAACTTTTTTGTTGCTGTAAGAGACTGAAAGAGAAAGAACGGAATTAGATGAAAAATAGCGAAGGTTAACTTTGTGAAAATTTGAATAAAATTTAGGCCCAGCAAAATGGTTAATCAAGGCGGTTCAACTAAATTTGTATGGAAACATATGTAGAATGAAGGATGTTTCCCAAGACGCTGACAGCTTTCGTTTAAAGTGTGATAAGGGAAGTACGAGAATAAACCGTAGTTCGAGAACTCTATGCCTGATGTTTAAAAGAAGATGTCGTAAGTGACCTGTAATATGATACATCAATTTTAAAATGTTTGATTCTGTCAACATCGTAAAGTGGGAGAAGCAACAATCGATAGGGAAACAAACAGCAGTGGCCTTCCTCCTTTCATGCTAAGTTTCAATAATGCCGATCAAGGATTATAGTATAGTACAACTTGTTTATCTCTACAGATTTACCTTGGAAATGAATCTCGAAAAAGGGACTTCCTCAAGCGTTTTTCGATGTCTCGTAAGCCTCTGACACGGTGTGGCATGAAGGCTTTAAATTCAAATTACAACAGTCTATATAACGTATTAACAATCGAGACTGGACTTTTCCCTGCCACGGAAACAATTTTTCGCAATTAAAATAAATTTTAGCCGGCATACCGCAAGGAAGTGTACTCGGTCTGCTTCTTTCTCGCGTATATACCCATGATATAAAGCAAGAAGAGGGGAACATTTTAGCTACGTTTGCTACACTGCTATACTGGCAGTAGGAAAAACGATTGAAGGAACAACAGGTAAACTACAAAACGGTCTTAATAATGAAAATGAAAAGAAATGGGCCTGGCGCAATACCTTCAACGAAACTGAACCTATATAAGCAATTGTTCTTTCAAAACGACCAAAGATATCTTCATTCACCTTCGATAGAATCAATGCTTCGTGGTCATAAGGTTTTATACAGGTTCTTACTACTCATTTACCTTCTAAGCCCAAACAAACAGCGATTAGAAAGACTGTTTCTTCCATTTATTTCTACTGAGGTTCTGTTGGCAGAATTGATATCAGAGCCAAGGTAGGCAGTGTCTCCTACTACTTCGAAGTTTATTTTATTTATTTTATTTTCAAAGGATACAATACAAATAAATTTGTAAGGTCCGCTATTTTACGTCGGGTCACTATGACCACGTGACGTTGCCAATAGCATTATGTACATCTAGGTTTATAAGGGGTGATCCATCGTGAGGTTTGATTTTCAATAGACTTTTTTTCGACAGATCACACATGACTCCTATCAAACTGCTTTGTTATTTTTGTTCAGTATCGTTTGACAATTCATCATAGAAAGACTCACATTACTTGAGCGTCTCCAAATTGTTCAGATGCATTACGAAAATGAGCGTTCTATGGGAAATGTTTTTCGTGCGATACGAGGGGATAATCGATCTACTGAAACCACTATTGTCAATACCATTCGCAAATTTGAGTCCCAGTTTACATAAGTGGATGATACTCGACCGGTTAAGAGACTATAGCAGCTGCAGCTGAGAATGTACGGGAAGACCGTGACGAATCGATTCGTCGTCGTTCTCAGCAGCTTGGCTTGGCGTATTCGACAACTTGGCGTATTTTACGTGAGGATCTTGGCCTATAAGCGTACAAAATTCAACTTGTGCAAGAATTGAAGCCAGGCGACTTGAATTTGCGTCATATTTTCAGTGAATGGGATCTGCAAAAACCCGATGAAAGTCCGGTGTTTTATCGTGAAATTTTGTTCAGTGATGAAGCCCATATCTGGCTCTATGGATACGTTAATAAACAAAATTGCCGTATTTCCATTAAAAACAACGATATGGTGTGGTTTATGGGCTGGTGGAATCTTTGATCCATATTTTTTCAAAAATGAGGCAAATCAGAATGTTAATGTCAATGGTAGCCATTATCGTTCCAAGCACATGGTCTCGGTGAGCTCTGGTTTCAACAAGACGGCGCTACGAGCCTTTAAAATTTTTTTCAAATTTATGTGTTTTATTTTACATAAATCAAACTTCACGATGAATCACCCTATAGCTTACGACTGTTACGTTCTGTTAAATGCATACTCGTATACGTACTTCGTACCGCTTACAGAGCGCTGAGTTCTGCCTATTATGACAGCAGTTACTGATTATGTTGGCATATCGGTCGGCTCGTGTCATGCACTTTTTTTTGTATGTTTTGGGCATGAGACATGTGTCAGCGAAGTTTGTTTCAAAACTTCTTTATTTTGAACAGAAGAATCGTCGCAAGAGTATCGTTTAGGAGCTCTTGAATGACGTCAATGATAATTTCGACTTGCTCAAAAGGGTCAGGCATTGACATTGATCACTGGTTTTTTCGATTATCGTGGTGTAGTACATCAGGAGTTTTTAAACATTTCTCTTACCCTGACAGCTTTATAGCTCGAGTAGTACTATACCTTTTCTTCTGGTTTGATATTCTTAATCCTATGATGGGTAACGGATCTCATTCTAAAGAGAATAGTGTTTGTGATCATATCAGCAGCGGCTGATCATATCATATCGTCGTTATCGAGGAAACATAAGGACCTCAAAAATAGACCCACAAAGATACATAGATCCTAACCTTTGGTACTTTGATTTCCCGAAGCAAGTTGATTTAAAAACTTAAAAGTTCAAGATGACACTTTATAGAACCTTTAATTTGCTCATACGCTGTCGGGTGTTGTAAAAAAAGGAGAGCTAATACCGAGGTTACTTGAAATTCTGTGTGTAAGCGAAAAGCACAACCGCAAATTCTATGATCTGCGTTAAGATGTGGATATTTTCGAAAAATCTGTGATACAAAGACCTTGGCCCGGCTATATGAGGTGAAAGGACTATAAAACTTCATGTTGGATAGGTTTTGAATCCGGGTATATTCAGTTTAAATCAAATGATTGCAGTTTGGTATAGAAAAGTAAATGCTGGCTGACTCGAACTGCAACCAACTTCAGACTGCTGTAATTTCCAAACCGTTCATGACAGGGAGCTTAAATGTTGACACATGACAGATAATTTTATTATTTACAAGCCTTTGCGTCTCAGTTGTGTTTAAAAATTTTTATCCGCGATGGAATTCAAACGTGATAGTGTGATTGCTTTATATTTGGCTGGAAAACCACAAATAGCTATCGTTAGAGCCCTCCAGTAACTTAACGTGAATAAATCATTTGTGTCTCGAACCATAGCTCGTTACCGTGATACTGACAGCGTTGCAAAATGCCATGGAGGTGGTCATAAAAAAACAGAAACATCGGCAGAAATGGTTCGGAAACTGAAGGCTCGAATTCAGCGAAATCCGCGTCGAAGTGGAAGAAAAATGGGTCGTGAGCTCAACATATCATTGGAACGCATGTAACACATACTGAAAAATGAGCTTGAGCTCAAGCCATTGAAGTTCCAAAAAGCACACCATCTTACACCGCAACAGAAAAAAGTTAGAGTCGAAAGAGCGAAGGAGTTGCTACGCTTGTACGAAAGTGGTGAGTGGCCGAATTTGGTTTTTTCCGATGAGTCGCTAGTTGTTATAGAGCAATATGTCAACACACAAAATGACCGAGTTTACTTGCCAGAGAGGTCCTTTGAAAATTTACACCTTCGGACGGCCACCAGAAAGCAGGCAGCATCGATGGCGATGGTTTGGGCCGCCATATATGCCGATGGTCGCTCTCCGCTCGTATTTTTGGACCGTGGTTTCAAAATTAATGCGATCGTATACCGTGAAACTGTCTTAGAGGTAGGATTGAAGTTTTGGGCAAATAATCATTTTGGTCGGAGACCGTGGACATTTCAACAAGACTCGGCACCGTCTCACAAAGCACGCGTCAACCAAGATTGGTTAAAAAACAATGCCCTACACTATATTTCTTCGACACAATGGATTGCGAATTATCCGGATGCAAATCCGTTGGATTTTGTTTAGGAGGGGGCGAACAAATAAAGTGTAGACGGACTTGGTCACGTAAAGGTTACAGAATTCTTTGGATCACCATTTCACAAAACCTAGTACAGAGTTGCCTTTAAGGATTATCTCATCTATATGTAAGCAGAAGAGATGCCGAGATCGGGAAGAGATTAAAGGGAGGAAATAGGTTGGTTTTGGAGAAGGTAGAGTCGGGGAGGAGACAATTTTTGAGACACCAGACTGAAAATCTATCAATGTCTTGTTGAAAGAGAAAAAAGTCACGGGGTGAGGAAATGGTTTTGGAAAACTTTGTTTCGTCGGCATAAAGGGAAACAGACGAGTGTTTGATGATCCTATTGGGATAATTTAAGGTTAACATAAAAAGAAGCGGACCTAGATGGCTGCCTTGTGGAACCAAAAGAGGTGGCTAAAAATGGAGCCGGATGGGCTTACCTAAAATGACCACTGTAAAAACGGTTTTTCAGATAAAATGATACCCATTTTAACAGTATGGGTTCAAATCCGAGGGAAAGTAATTTGAAGAGCATTATTCGATGTGAGCTTTTCTCGAAGGCCTTGATGAAATCGGTTGCAACTACATCGACTAAGTTAGCATTCTCTAGGGCAGAGAGGGCAAGACATACGAATTAAACGAGATTTATGGTGGTTGACCTACCCTTCGGCAAGCCATGTTGTCTACGGGAGCTAGCTTAGAGCTTCATACAAAATACGTTCGAAGAGTTTGAGTATATAAGAGAGTTGGTTATTTCATTCTTTGTGGATCGGGGTTAAGATGAAGGGACATACAAAAGAGATTAGAAAGGGAAAGGTAAAGAGAAGAGGAACATTTTTTAAGAATTATGGCAGGGAGACCATCCGCGCTGGGTGTGAATTCGTGTTTAAGTTGGTGTAATTCATATTCGATGAAAGACAGGTCCAAGGAGTGAAAGAGAAGTTGATCATTGGAAAAGTTCACTAGGTAATTAAAATAGGAGGATGGTAAATAGGTTGGCTAGGTTTGTTACTTGTTGTTGGAAGAAAGCGAATTAGTTTCTTTTGTAGTTAACAAATTGGAAAAAGAACTTAGGGTCATTTATAAACTTAATTTGCGCATTGCTAAAAGAATTGTAAAGTTCGGTGAAATGAGATAGTTGAGATGAGATAGGTACCGAGATAGTTGAAATAGTCGGAAGAGGACGTGGTACTAAGGAAAACAGCCCATAACTTGTTTTTCTTATTTCGTAAGAAATGAAGCTTGCGTGGGAAAGGTGAGAAAACGGAATGTAGAGGGAAAACGAGTTTAATATTTCTCCATAAAAACGGATAGGTAAACATTTATATATAGGTTGTGTAAGTTAAAGGAGTATCTGATGAGATAGTCACTGATTTTGTAAAAGTTTGCGTCATAGAAGTCATAGAATGAGAGAGTTGTGGGTAGAGTGGACTGGACCGAAGAATTATGAAAAAACGAAAGAAGAAGGGGAGGGTGGTAGGTATCAATGTAGTTGGATAAACCGCTGACTTGGCGTAGGCTTGCGTCTGTTAAGCGATCTAAAAAGAAACATTCCTTAGCTGAGCTGGCATTTGAAGCAAATAAAAAACGATTGATCGTCTGATTGAGTCCACTGTAACTGAGGATGACTAAAGCCGCCGAAAATAAGGATATCATCAATAGAGTCAGACAGGTCAATTAAATGGTCAATTGCATCGATAGAAAGTTGGTTGGATTCGATATGTTGGGCTGGTAGGATGTAGCAACATAAAACGTAAAGGGGCTTGAGGTGGAGTATGATTCTTATTGCGACAAGGTCGAATTTAGAATAAGAAGAAATGGTAGTAAGTAAGTAAGTGAGGGACACTAATCTGGTACCATAGCTCATTTTAGAGAAAAGCCTTAGTTTTTAAAAAAGAATAACTGAAAGCTCAATTGGTATGGTTCGGCATACTAAGCGACATAACATGCATATGAACGTAGAAGTTAAAATTGCTGAAACATAAAAGAAGATGTATAAGAATAGGCAGGACGTCAAAATCGCGTTATTATAAAGACATAGACCCTCCTGTTTCGAAGCCCAATCAATTCTTCTATAATCTTCAGGAGGAATGAAGCCAGATAAATTGGTATTAGCAGCCTTTACTGCTAAACGTATAAAATAGCCTTATCAGGGAGTTAATCTATTACATAAGTTCACCTGAAGGTCCAGTAAAAGGATAGTGAACTTGGACAAGGACGATCTTTAACCAATCTACTGTACAAAACTGAAGACAAATACGAGGTAAGGCCGGTGGCATCATCTAGGTAATCAAGTAATAAATTATGAATATGCTAATAATTAATTAAAAATGTATAAAAGTTATTTAGTTACTAAAAGTATCTACTTACAGCTTTCAACGTAAATGGGACAAACTTGAATATCCATTGGGTACAGTTGGAACTCCATTTGACATGCGATGATCGCATGCATTCTCGCTGCGTATCGTATAGTTTTATTTTTGTAGAGAGTCACAGATGTAAATTTATGCGTCAAAGTGGCGATTTCTACAAAGAAAAATAATTAAGAAAAAGTGTAGAATAATTTATTTCATATTTTATAATATAAAAAAAATAAAGCGGTTACGTTGAATATCGGAAAAGGGGTTATCGTTTCAGATTCAAAATGAAATTAATTGCCGAGGCAATCCCAAGAGTAAAGGAATTACAGCGATAAACTGGCGGGTGGGTAGAACTATTGCAAAACATGAAATGGTTGAAACACCATTGAATCAAAAACAGGAAAAAGTATGGTAGCCAATATATATCCTCGTGGCATATCAACATCATTCTTTTCGTGAACTTCAAAATGGAGCTCAAATGAACTGAAGGCTCAATCTGGGGGGATTAAAACTCATTCGTCTCTCACGAGCGACTTTCTGACTAAAAACTTATTACTTAACTCAAGACTATTCATACGCCCTTCAGAAATAAATGGTGTTCCAACCAGAGCAGACAGATTAAATTTCGGGTCATATTGTGTTTGTGCCCTAACAGTCAAATTATTCTAAAAGTGGGATGTTAGACAGCTGAGTCATTAATGAAAAAGGATCGCTATTCGGTACAGCAACGATTTTTTAAAACGTTTTTCCAAAAATGATAAATATTTGATTGGCATATTCGTGTCTACAGGCTCTAAGTGACTCACTGACTCATTGGTTGGTTCATTGAATACTAACCCGGGAACGGTGAGTTTGCCAACAAAAACGTCTTCAGCATTCAGACCCAGTGTTGCATTCCGAGAGACGAAATCCAGCTTCATAGGGATGATATGGATCAAAAGCCAATTGTTTATCATCACGTGCAGCAATGTCATTTTTCAATTACAATGACCAGATAGCAATGATAGTTTTTATAATTGTTATATGGTATTTTAGAAACTGTCAAAGTTACCAATGACATCCAGCTGTCAAAATATTCAGTAAGGTTTGAAATTTCATCATGCATCGTTTAACGTTTGTCGAACGTGCGGAAGTTAATAAAAAATATTTTCGAAATTCCGGCTCAGTTGTAAATACGCAACGCGAATTTCGTCGCGAGGTCGATCGTCATCATGGCTTCAGTGTGCAGGCAATTCGTCGCACCGTGGAAAAGTCAAAAGCGTGCGTACACTCTTTTGAATCTCAAACCACAGAGATTGGTGCGAAATGAAGAAAATATAGCCGCCGCAGCGGCCAGTATCGAAGCAATGTAGATTCGCTGTCAATCAGTTGAATTGCAGTTGGATTTGGTAATACATTCGTATAAGTTGTGCTGACGCAAGAATTGAAGCCGGATGACCACAGACATAGCTGAAAATGTTGGCCAAAGATCCGGATTTCAGCCAAAAAATCAACTTCTCGGATAAGGCCAATCTTTTGCTCAGCGACTATGACAACCAGCAACATTGCCATTACTCGAGCACACACAATTCACAAGTGATCGGGAAAGCATTAATGCATCCACAAAGATTGACTGTTTGGTACGGTTTATGGCAAGGCACTGTCACTGTCTCAGGTCTCAGATATTGACGGATGTTAACCGAATTTCCATGGTCAGAGCTCGACAACAATATGTGGTTCCAACAAGACATATTTCATGTCACACAAGCGACGGACGTCATCTCACGGCGAACGTTCATCAATTGGCTGCCGCGATTATCCGATTTGACACCATGCGATTATTTTCTCTGCGGCTACGTCAATTTCTTAGTCTACGCTAACAAACCAACTACTTTAGACGAGCTCGAGGCCAACATTCGACCACACACAATGGCATATAACGATATATCTCATACCGCTGTTGTCTTATTGTATTAAAACTTTTTTCACTATTATTCTTATCTGCTCACCTTAAAATGCTAGCATACAGCACGGATAGAGGAAAATTAGAAAGAAAACAAAGATACCGATGCACGTTGGTCTTAAATGTATGCAGATTATAATGACTAGCTCCACTTTGCCCGAGTTTTGGCCAAGGGTACTTGCTGCATTTCCAAGATGGGGGTCAGCCTAAGAAGTAAAGATTTTCTATAAGAATTTCTTATTTAGTAAACAGCCAATTGATCGCTATGTTATTGTTTTTAGGAAAAGAGAGAGTGCACCAACATGGGGTGTTCTTCCGTGTGATTTATTTCTTGTAAATCAAATGTCTAAGATTAAGAATTGGGGACCATACCACAGACACAGTGGTGCGTGATCTTAACCGATTTGCTTTTTTGGAAGGCATGCTAGCGTTTCAAAACTCATTTGCTATTGATACGGAGAAAACACCTTCAGGTCCTACTGTCTTGAGCTGATCTAAGCTGTAAACTTGGTGTATCTAGGTATAGGTAAATAAATTTTCGCAAAGCAGTTTTGATGTGAGTTACTAAGGTGCTGCCTGTCAGGGAAATGAGTGGTCTAAACAGATCCAAGGATTCTTTCTTGGTAACTAAGATACACTCTTTAGAAGATTCTCCTTTAGTGAATCGGGTGATGTATGGTGTCAGGACACCATATATAGTATAGTTTCTTATTATACGAAGTCATGGACTTTGGCTCTATGGATTGTTAATGCTATGCAAAAACTGGAATCATACCTTGAATCAGAGGCTTACTAGAGTGAATTTTGATTGTCAAAAATGTCTAAAACCTACAACAATAAAGTCTTTTAAGTTAGGCACAATTTTGTTGGTATCTGTATAGCAGTAGGCTTAGAAAATCCAGTTTGAATTTTTGCAAATTTTGAAATAATGAAAGAAACCCTTTTCCAAATAACTACCGCACTAACTATCATATTTCCTCAATTGAGAAGTGAAGTGCTTAAAAAAATGCATTTTAGATTGTGTTTTTCGGAAGCACAAAGAAACTATTCTTTGTATTTGTGATGATAATTAAATATAAAATAAATTAAATTAATAAAGAGAAAGTGTATATCGTGTAGAAAAAGCTCCAATAAGTTCGGTTTAGTTGTGCATATTCGACTGCCATAAATAGTTAATAGAGCACAGCAAAAAGAGGAAACAAATAAAGTTAAATACTTCACAGGAATAACATCGAATTGTATATAACATAAAGCTATCCTTCTTGATTCTTGACGATAGCTTCAGCTCTGACAGTACAACCAAATTAATCTTGCATTGAAGTTGAAAATTGACATCGCATTAAGGGGCAAACAAATTGTAGGTCAGTCGAAGAGCAATAGTGATCAGGGAGACACACTGTAAGAGTTTTGGATGTACCAGAGCTGACTCTCTCATATCAAAAACATTTACTTACAGAGCTATTGTAATATATAACGAATTAGAAGTTGTCTTTCTGAAGTTCGATACATGCAGCTATCCTACATTTAACGCGATTACCAATATTGGGTCATATAAAAAGGCTCCGCGGTTTTTTGTCACTAGATGGTGTTGGTGTCCATTTATTTGGAAATGACATGTTAGGCTACATTTTTTGTGAAGACAGCTGTGTAATTCATTGCTCGTATTGAAAGTTATACTGGTTTGAATACGAGAGAAATATCTGAACAAATACGCTATATGATGCTTTTTTACTATAAAAAAGGGAAAAACGCAACAAAAACATGCCGAAAAATTTGTGCAGTTTACGGTGAGAATGCTGTGAGTGAACGCCTGACCCAGGAATGGTTTGTTCGATTCCGTTCCGAAAATTTCGATGTAAACGATGCACCTCACATTGGTTGGTCTATCACTGAAAAAGTCGATGAAATTTTGCAACTGATGGATCAAGACCGGCACGGAAGCTGTCTGGAGATAGCAGAAGCACTAAACATCAACCGTATGACATTGGAATCATCTTAAATGAGCAGGCTACATAAAGTATCTCGATGTTTGGGTGCCACAGAAATTTATTTGACCGAATAACCACCAGTGAAACGCTGCTGAAACGTAACGAAATGAAAGAGGATTACTAGGTGGGGTGAAAAGTAACCTTCTTGGGAATGAAAAAAAAATTTTTTTAAATGTTTTTTTTATTCTATTCAATAAAGTCCCCTTTTAGTTACACTTATTCTAGCGATTTTACAACTACTTGATCCCGTCCGAAAAGTAATTTTCCAGAAGGTCTGCAAAATACTCCTCCGTGGCGTCGATGATTTCCTCGCGTGAGCTGAATTTTTTTATTGATGAGCCATCTTGTTGGATGCGACAGCAATTGGAGCCGTAAGTCATTGATTTTAGCCATGGTTGCGATGCTCTTGTGCGCCGGTGCGCAAAAACACAATTTTTTTCGCTTCATGTAAGGCCGTTTTGCAGCGATTTCGGACTTCAATCGCTCCAATAATGCACAGTAATACTCGGTGTTGATAGTTTTTCCTTTTTCGAGGTAGTCCACGAAGACTATGCCATGACAAACAAAGAAAACCGACGCCATAACCTTTCCGACCCAACGAGCCTCCCTCGGCCGCTTCGGAGCACTCGTGCCGGCTTCAGTCCATTGCCGGGCACTCATTCTGTTCCCTGGTGTTCAACAGTTACCAATCGACACCAAAAGTTCGCCCGATTCCGCATCAGCAAGTCCAAACACTCCTTCGAAATGCTCTCGCGTTCGTGTTTTTGGTCAGTAGTGAGTATGCGCAGCACCCAGCGGCGGGATAACTTTTTCATATGCAGAATATTGCCCAAAATATGGCGTGTGCGCTCAGTACTATTCTTTGTGGTATCTGCTAGCTCGTGCACCTTCACTTTCCGGTCAGCACACACAATTTGTTGTATTTTTTTGACATTGTCCTCTGTAACCGCATCGGAGTCCCTGCTACTGCGGACTTGAACAGTAGTGGAGTTGTGGCCACCACGAAACTCTCGAAATCAATATTTTACGGTTTAATCTGACGGAGCATTAGCCCCATAATATTTATCCAACTTTACTTTTTTTCCTTCGCCGTTTTGCTTCTCAAAAAATAATGTTTTATGAGAGAACGAAAATCGTTTTTGTCCATACTCAACATGATGCCAAACACGTCAACAACAATCAGCTGTCTGCCTTAATATGAACGGACTTCAAGGCACTACAACCTTTTTTGCAGTTGCAGCGCATTCTGGAGGTCAAGGAGGCTACTTTTCACTCCACCTAGTAAATGTTCCCTATCGAGACATTTGTATTTTGACGCTCACTTCATATCGGTACACCTGGTATAGCCACAGATTATGAAGAAACTTATTAAGGCGTATGTTTTACGCTTAATAATATAGGCAAACCATTTGAGATATTTCAAAAACTTTATTATAGGCTTGAAGCACAATCAAAACATTTATGAATGGAACTCGACTTCGTTCATATGGCCACCGCAGGCATGTTCGCAGCGGTCGATTCGTTGGACACAATTTTCAACGACTCGTCCACAAATTTTGGCCGAAACGGCCGCGTTCAATGTTGGATCTGAGCTCTTCCAACGTCGTCGGCGTGTTAGCATAAGCCAATGACTTAACGTAGCCCCACAGAAAACAGTTAAGCGGCGTTAAATCGCACGAACGAAGCGGCCAATCGACTTGCCCATGTCTTGAGATAACACGCTCACCATACTTACTCTTCAATAAATCGATTGTAGCGTGTGCTGTGTGCTTGTGGCACCATCCTGTTGAAACCACATGTTGTCCAAGTCCATATCTTCTAATTCGGGCCAAAAATAATCGGAGATCATGGCGCGATAACGCTGACCATTCACAGTAACGTGAAGATCGTTGTCGTCGACGAAAAAATATGGCCAAATAACGCCGCCGGTATGCAAACCGCACCAAACAGTTATTTTTTGTGGATGAAGTGGTGATTCATGAAGCACTTGTGGGTTTTCACCCGACCAATAACGCATATTTTGCTTATCGATGAACCCATTGAGCCAAAAATGAGCTTCGTCACTGAAGATGATTTTGCAATGAAATTCATCATCTTGGCGCATCTTCTCCAGAAACCAATCGGAGAACGTACGTCGCTTCAAATGGTTCATCGGCTTCAATTCTTGAGTCAGCTTGATCTTGTACGGGTGTAAACTAAGATTCTTACGCAAAATACGCCATAATGTTGGTCTGAGCGATGCACAATTCTTGAGAACGCAGTGGAATTGACTGATTTAGAGCATTTGCTACGGACGTCTGAACGGCAGCGATATTTTCGACACTTCGACCGACCCGTTGTCTCACTGACACGGCAACATCACACAACGAATATGTAGACTTAAATTTTTGCACTAAACTTGTTATTGCCTGTCTATTATTGCGAGAGTTACGACCGAAAATTGGGGTTAACGCTCTTAAAGTTGCAGTCACCAACTCCGAATATCTGTAGAAAATTTTTATAATTTGCAGACGTTGCTCGTTAGTGTACTTTACCATGATGAAAATGTTGAGTTTACTGAATAAATTAACACTGACTCAAGTCCCTATTGGAAAACCCTATAT
This sequence comes from Volucella inanis, assembly GCA_907269105.1. NCBI lineage: Eukaryota > Metazoa > Arthropoda > Insecta > Diptera > Syrphidae > Volucella > Volucella inanis. The sequence goes on along the minus strand of OU026157.1, from coordinate 126,815,798 downwards.
ATTGGTGTGAAATCTTCTCAGATTTGCAGTCGATCTTGGCTAGAAAACTTAATGTCGCCTTTAACAGCTGCGTTAGAAATATATTTAATAAACTATAGAATACTTCTAACCCTTTTTATGATCTTTCATGACAAATCACCAAATTATTTGAAATGTTAAATCCAGTGTGTACCTTTCCAAAGATCTTTCTAACCATCTTCCTTGACACCTTCCCCGACACCGACCCGACAGTACAGCAATTTAAAAATCATCTATTTAATTTTCTTGCAAACAGCAACATTTGATATGAAGTCTTTATTTTTCTTTTTTCTGTCCCATCCTTTTCTTATATTTTAGCATTTAAGATTTACCAATAGAAATTGTATCTATTGTATCTTATCTATACAGAGATGAATTATATAAATAAATTAAATTCAATTAAATAACAGAGTGTATTTATGCAATAGTCCTATAGGATTACAGGTATTGAAATCGTGATCAAAGACCTCAACAAAAACAAAGGGGCGGACATTGACTGCATCCTTCCGTAATTTCTTCAAACTGCGCCAACACCAACGGCAGAATAATGCCGAAGAATTAAATAAAGGAATGGTGGTTAAATTCCCGTAAGGGAAATGTGTCAAAACCGTGTTTTTTTTAAAGAAATAGTAACCAGATAGGTGCGACACCATCTGTACGCCATCCTTAAGATGGTTAACCAAAAGCTACAAGTACGAGTACTTTGTCGAAAAGCATCCAAAAATAAATTTAATAACGACGATCAGTGTAAACGAAATAAGTACAACGAACTTCGGATCAGCAGGTTGAATGTTAGGCAAAACAATGAGTGAAGGACCTAGATTGCTGCGAGGTAGATATTTAAATTTACACTTGACAGCCATGATGAAAAACTGCGACATATGCTAGGGTGATTACTAAAAATTTATCAGTGAGCCCAGACTTAGATATGAACTATCGGACAACGTCTTGTTAAGCTGAATGCATCGGTTTCTATTAGTTTAAGAAGCTTTGCTTACGATTAGAGCATAGTTAGGGGACACATTCAAACCTTGTGGTATCATGTGGGTTGATAATCGAAACTGTCTGAGTTTGAGTTTATAACAGTTTTTGAAATTCATAATAGATTCTACAGAAGACAGCAAAGACAGCTTCTACGAAACGCACGAGCAGTACCCTAGAAAGGGAAAATATCCTTGGTGGTATTTTTGGAAATACTATGCAGAATGAGGATGTTTCTCCCTAAAATTTGAAAGAAATCTTATAAAATTTTGAAGTCGAAAAAGGTCTAGAACAAGGTGTAAGTTGTCATGTGACTTCTTTAACTCAATACTTCAACACGAGAGAAACAGCTTTTCAAAAAGAATGTTGCAATTACTGGGGTATGCTGATTAGTATCATTGACACAGACTGGTGCGATTACAAGTATTAAAACACGACTAGCTAAAATCTGTTTAGCAACAAAGGAAAAACCGAAGGTAAAAAATGAAAAGTGACACAGTAACAGCATTTCTCCTTGCTACCTTGGACAAACAAGACTCCAGCTTACCGTGTATAGTTTTGTCAGTACAGTGCTTTGTTGAGGGTTTAGAACACTATATTGACTTCTTTCTTGGGAGACCTTTTTGTAGGGACAAATTATGCGGGCTGGCGGTTTTTAAATCCTCCTTGTAATACTTCCACGTAATAAGTCCACTTTTGAGCGTATTACTCATAACTATTGATTTTGCTTTGCACTGTCCACCGCCTTTTCTTAAACGTTGATAACCGAGGTCATGTCAGTCATGGATTTTCCTGAAAACAAAGTCAGAAATTCAAATTCACGCTAAGGTTATACGAATATTAGTTGAAATACAGGGTACCGAAACGGAATTGTGTGTCTGACACAATTTCTCAAAGATCCATTTATCACTTTATGTAGAATGCAATCCTTACGAATGCCTTATGTCTGCACCGATGTCCTTCTAGTCTCCAACGATTTGCATAAATTAATTTTCATGACCAACCCACGAAACGAGTAGGAAAAAACCCAGAATTGAATATCGGTCACGGTTAAGTGATTAAACTTGAAATTTACAAAAATTTCAACAACATCAAGGTCAACCAACATCTATTGATTACGCAGTACATGTTCCTAACTTCACACTATACCTTCATATGGTATGCATATACCACACTTTCGTTAGTAAACTACTAGCATGTCCTCGAATACTCGACGTGGTTTGAGGTAGGTTCAGATACATAAAACTAACGCCACTTGTTTCGTGACTAACAACGATTTATAATCGGGGCATTGATTTTAGACTAGCCCCGTGTGTATTGAATTAAAGTGTTGCCATCTTTATATTAAAGAAAAAATTACCACAAATAATTTCAAAACAAATATTTACAAGCATTTCGGATACAATTTGATGATGATTGATGTAATTTAACTTGATTGATGTTCTCTATGGGATGACATGAACATGGTAATTAAGGGATGTCAATACTGTCGCCCTCAGAAGAGTAGTATATCTCTTTATTGAGATCGCTGACATGGGTCATATGATTCGATGCGTTTACGTTTCGTTAGTTTTTCAACATGTCCAGGATGTTTTGAAAGCGTATTAAACTTAATCCCTAATATTGGGTCTAGCGGTTTGCTAAGAGATGGTGTAACTTGTATTATTTCATTGGAACATGCATTGGAAAGCTACTGTCATTGTACGTCATTTCAGTATATGTCATTCATTTGAAGCGTAAACAACAATAATTTTTTCTCACTCAAATATGTCCAACTTTGTGCCTGAATGTGCGGGGAGTTCTTCTTCATTACTTTAATATGAAGAAAACTGCTGCCGAAAGTCATCGTATTTTGGTGGAAGTTTATGGTGAACATGCGCTGGCTGAGCGAATGTGCCAAAAGTGGTTTGCACGATATAAAAGTGGTGATTTTGGCTTGGAAGACGATGAACGTCCTGGGCAGCCAAAAGAGTTTGAAGATGAAGAACTGGAAGCATTACTCTGTGAAGATTGTTGCCAAACGCAGAATCTTTGGGTGTCACTCAAACAGTCGAGAGACGTCGAAAGGCGGTTTTGCATGTCCGAAATGCTGCTGGAACGCCACAAAAGGAAGTCATTTTTGCATCGGATTGTTACTGATGATGAAAAATGGATGGCGCGAAGGTAATGCTCTGTATTTGGTGGGATCAGATGGGTGTACTGTATTATGAGCTGCTAAAACCGTGTGAAACTATCAATGGACAACGCTACCGAACACAATTAATCCGTTTGAAGAGAGCAGTAGCCGAAAAACGCCCGGAATATGCGACCAGACACGAGGCAATAATTTTCCATCATGACAACGCTCGGCCCCACGTTGCTATTCCGGTTAAAAACTATTTGGAAAACAGTGGATGGGAAGTCTTACTTTACCCGCCTTATTGCCCAGACCTTATCCCTTCTGACTACCATTTGTTCCGGTCGATGCAGAACGCCCTCACGTAAATACGGTTCACATTAGAGCAGAATATCAAATATTGGCTTGATTCATTCTTGACTGTCAAGCCGGCGCAGTTCTTTTGGGATGGGATCCATAAATTGCCAGAAATATGGGAAAAAGTCATAACTTCAGATGGGCAATACTTTGAATAATACTACTGTACATGTTTTTCTTAAATAAACGCTCGAATTTTGAAAAAAAAAACCGCACGAATTAAAATATATGCCCAAACGAAGAGCCGACTGTTCTGTAAAGTGCCCTTCGTGACTGTGTGTCGCAATATCCTTTTAGTCTTAGTAGTACTTTCTTCCTTGATTATTCATTTTGGCGATCTTAAGTAATCACCAACGAACCGAAGACCAAAAACGGAGTTAAGTGTATGGGGATTAGCTCCCTAGCAACCGAAAGATGGTAACCGAAAGGGCGCGCCAAGGCCTCAGAAGAACCAGAAGGAACGGGTAAGAGAGAGATTGGGTCAAGCTACAGATTGTGAATTGGAAAGTGTTGGTTCTTGCTTACCTTAACTCCCTTAATAGAGATCCTATTAAGGAAGGTTAGATTAGATTAGGTAAAAGTGGCTGTTGGAAAGCTTAACCCCCTTAGACCTAATGGCCTATTGTAATGTTACGTAGTTCTGTGATTCTCTTACTCTTGGAACCAATTTGAGCTTATGATGAAGCGTACGAGACTTTTAACGTTTATGTATATTCTTTAGATTGCTAAAGTCATTGTAGAAGTAGGTAGAAGATTGTCTCCTTTTTCTCAACGTCCATGCAGCTTCTGAATAAATCATTTGTAAAGACGTCAAGACTTTTGCAGGTTGCCTATACGGCGGTGTCCATCTATGATAACATCTATGATGACGCTGATATGTTTCCTGTTTAGAAAGATCAAATTCTCAGAGCGATTCCAGATCTGTTTAGTCGCTAGACATGTTAACCCAGCAGTCCACTTTAGATCTGTTCTAAATCTATGCTAAGATTAGTATACCCATGCAAATCACCTACAGTGATTTTGAAGACGACAGGAGTGGCTTAGATTTATCTTATCTAAGAAAACACCGCCATCAACCCTGCTGTCTGCATTTGCTGGATTCAATGCAAACTTACTCAATGCCGAGCTTAATCGCACGGAATGAGAGACTGTTAAAACTGGTAGCCATATCAAAAACACGGTTACGGTTAAATTTAACCGTAAGCCTTGCTACTTCGCAAGGATGTAAAATCAGAGTCGCCCGGGTAGAAAGCCGTAAGAGATTGCGGTAAGCTATACCGAATATACTTTAAAGAAATCTTCGTCACAGTTCCACAAAGATTGATAGACCAAAGAGCGACGAAACTTTTCAATGTATTGTAGTCAAACCCTATAATATCTGCTTTGACTGCATCTCAGGATATTTTGTCCCTTATGCCCAGCAGATTTAAGGGCAACAACCTGCAGTTCTTTCTGCTGAGGGGCAGTAGAAAGACCTCTGAATTCCTAGAGATGTCAAGAAGCATTCGTTTGGTCTGCCTGCCTCCCGGGGAGCTGTTCCATCTGCAGCTGTATTTATATGAGACTCAACTGTCAATGGAAGTCTTAACCGGGGACGCAAGTAGACCCAATGTAGGTTCGGGTCCTAAAAAATTCCCCTTCAAACCATGCCGAAGATTTCATTTTCCGTGATTCCATTGTGACCTGGGACCCAGATAAGAGCCACTGAATTTAGCCTTCCGCTTCAGTGATCCCTTGAATTCTTGAACTAGCTTGGAAGTCTAAAGAGGGTTCAAAAAGGATCTATAGATGCTTCGTCCAATCCACCGGTTCTCCGTAATATAGTTCGCTGCCATCAGGATTGTGAAGTGAAATCTAACGTTTTCGTCCTCTAGAAAGACACCAGCGCCAGATTACCAGATTACGTCCAGGGATGCTTGCGCTTTAGAGCAGACGGTCGCTAGAGATGATTCAACAGACGATATAGCTGCATCATCCGCGTATGCCTGTGTATAGATGTTAGAACTATTGAGAGCGTTGAGCACTGAATCCACCAACATGCACCATAGCAGTGGAAGCTAATCTCACTGTTCGCCAGGTATTTGGTATGTATGCCAATGTCAGCTAGCAGTGAAAATTCTCTTCAGCGTTGCCAGCAGCTCGTTTATACCTCATCAAAGGAAGCAAAATGTTTGATGGCCTCATCCGTCACCACAACCGATGAGTAATACCAGCTACGGTGTGTTGTGTTGTTCAGCTCACTACCAGCTTCGTTGATAGGAGCTGATTGGGAGCTGGTTCCGATTTGGTTACATGATAGGTACCGTTAGATTTTCTGAGTGGTTACAGCTTGGTTGATGTTACTCTTTTGAGGACTGGTTTCGCTGATAGTTTCGATTTTTTCGCAAAAAATTTGTTTGCTTCGATCTGTGAAGATTCCAATATTCCTTCAAATTAGTCTCAAGTGAACGAATTAGAAGTTTTCTGGATTCTTTACGAAGATGCTGTTGGTTTGAATTCCACCAAAGAATGGGCGATCTGCAGGATTGCTTACTGGCTGGATATGCCCTTTCGAAACGTTTGATCCGGGTGACGTTCATGTTCTGAACAGCTTCCTCAAGCTTTTGTTTTGTCCTGAGCTTAGGGGGAGCACTACTGTACTTGTCGACATTCTCCTTAAATCGTGTTCAGTTGGTTTTATGCGGATTCCTCCCCCAACAATTCGATGTATCTATGGTCTGACATGGAGATCTCCGATAGTACTTTTCAGTTAAGTCGATTACTGCTGTTTTACACTCATAACAAAAGTTGACCGAGAGTCAACATTGTTAAAAGCCAGGTCAGACAATAGTATGTTGCATTTGCTACTGCCCCAAAAAGTGATTTGAGGCATAAGCATTGCAGCATATGATAAGCACCATCTTCCTGGAATCACAATATTCACTGAGTTCTGTTATCGCCTCCGGTGGTGTCGGTAGTAACGAATCATAGGGAAAATAAGCAGACGCAACGACGAGTTTGTGCCATTCTTCATTATTCGTTTCGTAGCTTATGTCTGCAGCAACTAAATCTTGGTAACAAAATTGCACAAGTTTAGATGCTGAGAGTGAGTAAGGCCTTGCCAATCGCTTGTCATAAAGTAGTGTGAAACCCCTCATCCGAAACCACAGATATGTGTATTCCACACTCATGATTCCTGTATGGATATTGTGTTGGATTTTGTATTCAACACGGAAAGCCTCCTACATAGGGATGCGATGCAAACGCAAACTTGGAATGTTGAAGGTTGATTTGAGTACACAGAATGGATAGGTACTGGGATGATCGTCTCGTATCCGCACTCCATTTCGAAACAAAGTGAAAAGTGGCCGTTTCAAAGTGCAGATAGGGTTGTGTGTCATACTTAGACTTAATGGTCTCGACAGAGGCTTTGTTCAAGTCCACAACAAGAGAAGAGCCGTCCTTGTTTTCCCGATTCTTTCTCTCCAGGGTTCTGGGCTTGAAGACGTATCAGAACATCTTCCGTTTCTCAATCGTTCAGATTGTTGTCATTGCCAGCCTTCTTAATAGAAAGGAGCTAGCAGCATATTTGTTTATGCGCCAGAGTTGCAACTTGATTGGTTGCTGCAAATGTTTCAGTCGGATCTTGTGCGCTGGGAAAGCCACTACCAGAGCTGTTTCTCAAGGATTTTACCGTTTTGGCCGACTTCCGTCGATCAGACCTACGACCTTTGATTGCTGTAGCATTGGCCTCGTCCGGACGTCGCGTGCGTATGAAACCACCACAGGTTTTGTTTTTTGGCAATAGGTTTGACTGCTTCACGCGATTTCCGTCCACCGGAGCTGCAGGACAGGTTTCATCCGGGCAGCGTGACATGCATCTCCCTTAATAACATGAAATGCCAGAAGGAAGATGAGAAGAAAACAAAATTATCTGGGCTATAGATTCATTCTCCGCTAAAATATTTGAGAGATGTGATATGTTATGCTGCCATGAAATGCCACACATTTGCCATTGGCTCTACATTAAAAGGAGCACTCACGAAAATATATTTACAACAAGTTGTTAATGCAGCCCGTATCTAGTTTCCTATATGTATTGCAGTTTCAATAGGATAGAAATGGAATATGCTCATGAATAAAACGGTTATAATATAGTTTAAAACACATATTTGTTTAACTTGAAAGAAAAAGATAGAAATTACCTTCAGCACCCATCAGATTAATGTTACCCTCAGACTTCTGCCATAAACAATCTGAAAAACAGCGTGCAAAAGTGTCACTGTGTTTCAAAAAGCAAAAATATTCAAAAAAAAAAAAAAGACAGAAGTTCGGAGCTAAAAATGCCAATAAGCTCTACCGTGATCCAAAATCTCGGTACAACAACACTAAAAAGGGGGAACAAATAAACGAGCATTTGCAACAAGGGGAGACTGAAATGATTTGCGCATTCCTTAGTCAAAAAAAAAACGCTGTTTACAAAATATTTTTGAAATACAAGAAAAAATAAAAAATAAAAATAAATAAATAAATGTGCATATATACGAATAAAAACATTTTTTAGACATTAATTAAAATTTTAACAATTTAAACTTGCGTGTAAGTCACTTTGTTCGTTAACGACAATGGCTTATGAAATCTGTTGAACCGCAGTTCCCTCACCTGCTTTTCGTAAAAGACACCTGAGGTAAACGAGTAAACGGTTCAGCGTCACAGGGATAATAAAAGAAGAAAGTATGGTGTCATGGAAGTGGAGGTATATATTTGAATACCGTAACTTGCCGGGCACTTCTTCTGCACAGCGGAAGAATGATTCCGGAGTAGATATAAATGTAATACTTCCCAGAAACAAACTATGAATCGCCAACTAAAGCTTCGGCACAATGTCGCGTCCAAGTTTCTGACTAAAAAACGTATTACGGCTACAACAACGTTAAATCGATATAATATGCAACCGAGAAATCAGGTGCCGAAATGCCAAAAACAGGGTTTGCTGCTTGAACTTGCAGCCTAAAACGTAGAAAATGTATTATTACGGAACGGGACAATATAAGAACTGATCCACTAGATCAAATTATAATCGTATCGACTAATGGCAATTAATTGTCATTGTTAAATGATGATAAAGCCTTGAGTATTGTTAGAACTTGCGGTGCAGTAGTCAGCGAGCATCGAAAGAGACATGTTTTGGTGTGAATGCGATTAAGTTTTAAATCACTTAAGACTACCATGCAGCCTTTCAGGAAACGGTTTCGGTATAAAAAGCTCCTCTGGTTAAGATACACTTACCTCGTGATCTACCTAAAATAAAACAAAAAGAGGAACTAAGCGCACAACAAGTGTGGATTACCTTTGAAGAAATGGGGGTTAAAAAGAGGTTACTTGCAAGGCTACATCCTGTTTCCACTGCTATATTAGATATGCATATTCTCAAGCATGTATGGTAGGTGTACTGCCCGTTGGATCTCGTCTTGTCTCGTCTCGTCTCGTCTTGGACATTCAGGTAAATCTCTCAAAACTGAGTTTGTTCTCCTTACGAGAATGAGTGTGTCTGAGTGTCTGACTTATCTGGTTCTTAAAGGCATCATCTTTAAGAACCTCTCCAAAGAAGCTGAGCTGTCGTCCTGGATAACAAACTTCTTTGGACTAAACAGCTTTTAAGCTTTTAAGTTGTTCTGGCAGTGTAAATGAGCTGTTGTTGGCACGTCTTGGGACTTGCCACCCAGAAAGGACCTTTGGACTTACTCGACTATGATAAGGCCAATTATATTCTATGCATCGGTTGTCTGGAGGAACAAGCTTTTACGAAAATACGTCGTTACTGCTTTCATCACACTCAAAAAACCAGTCTCAGTCTGCTGTATGCGGGCTTTTCCTGTCATGCCTAGCTCTGCTCTAGGAGCACTGATGTATTGCTCTCCAGTTGATATTTATATCATGGGCTGCACTCTCAAAGCCATCTCCCATTCTAAGAGTGGTATTTGGTATAATACTGGATGATCTTTCGTATCTACGGTCTTTTGGCTCTGTTGTGGAAAAAATACGAAATCGTCTTTACCTGTGCTCAAGAATGATTTCGACCAGAATCTGACCCAGGAAAGGAATATAGTCGGGCTATCCGTAAATGCTCTAAAAATCATTTAGGATGCGGCGCCAATATTTTTGTGAAGAACAAGATGGCAAGATGACAAGATTCTGAAGATCCTGATGGCAAAGATTCAGCGGAGGCCGAAACCGTGGCGACAACAAAGCGGCGGTTACAGCCTTTCTCAACCCTCTTACGATTTTCAAGCTAGTTCGAGGACTTCACTGAAAATCAGAAAGTTGAATTCACTAAGTCTTGCCTGGGTCCTAAGTCACGATGAGATCACAAAAATGAAATCACCGATGAATTTACAAGGTAAAGCTCAGAGGGGAGTTTTTCAGGTCCCCAAAATGGGTAAGCTCTGCCTAATTACTCTATTAGGGGTTCTACAGACAGCTGGGTCTTATAGGAGTATAATTGAAGGCGCTGTGAACAAACATTTTAAGGGTATTACTAACCCCTTGAGCGCGCGCAAATTAAAAAAAAAAACTGCAGACTGTATGACGCTCCAGGTTGCCGGTAGACCAAACGAATGTTTCCCGACGTATATAAGTGATCAGCGTTTTTTCTGCTGTCTCTCAGTAGGAAAGACTGCGATGTTCCACAAAGCTTACTGTGAGATAATGACGAGACCGCTAAGTACTACCTCTGTAAATGTCTTGTCTAAGCTTGCATAAGGCTGCAGGTACTCATCGCTGACGCAGTGGTGATTCTGTGGACTTTACCGCTTTCACTGGAGTGCCTTCTCATCTTTCTTCGAAAAAATTCTCAGTCATCAGTAAAAGGAACACAAATGATTAGTTCAGAGGATACAACAGCGGTAACCAGAGCAAGTGGTAGCAGCAGAGAAGAGTAGAAGTGAAACGTTAAAGCACGGGTAAGCGAGCTAACTTTTTTACGATTGCCCCACAAGAAAGAAAAAGCTCGCAAGAGATTCATTCGCCGAAATATATCCTCGCATGTTGAAGATGAGCACAAAAACCTTCTAATGGTGAACAACGAGATCTGAAATAAGTGGATAGAATTTCAGTAAAACCATTCTCTCGGCTTTAACGGGCTAAATGAAACAGGAAAATTTGCGGAAGCCGAAGTTAGTGGGGCGTGCAGTCGGACCCGGTATTATAATCTGTAAAATGTCTGCGACAATAGGAAAGCTTGAGTTTAAGTGGGATGCGATTTTGTTCAATAAAATGATGAGACGCGATCGAATGCTCATTTAGTGGGGACCAAACTTTCCTGTTCCACTGTACAAAGGCAAAGGTGACACGAGGAATTGCAACAGCTATTGATCGGTTGAAACACCGTTGGCTATTTTAAAATGTATGACAGGGTTCAAGACCGTCGATAGCGGAAAGCTATATGCTAGTCAATGTGGTTTTATGGGAGGCACGTCGGCATATGACGGAATCACATCGCAAACCTTCGAGGGATCTGCATGTTCCCAGAGCTCTTACTTGATTGGTGCTGAGATGTCAGAATATATTCAAGACGTATATAAAACTGATACGCGATGTGAACGATAACTTCAAAACGAAATTTAAATGCGCGGTGGGATTATCTGCAGAACTCTTTCTAAAGTTGGACTACATTAGCGCAGTGTACAAAGTCCAATGGATTATTGATGTCGTACATGATTTTTAATTGAAGCATGACACTAAGAAGTCCAATGATAGGGCTTTTACAATACATGCGACGACCCTTCAACCAACTCTTAATAATTGGATAATTGGGCTAGAAGGTAGCGGGTTACTCGTCACACGTATTAAGATAGAATTTCTATATTGTCGTACCTGTGAGACCGTAAATTTCTTAAATAATGAAAACTGGACTTAAATGTGTCACCCTGTCTAAATAAGATTTTTTCCGTATTGACTTTTTAAAGGGTGATCAGATAGCAATGATAGTTCTTACAATTGCTAAGTTTAAGCAGCTGTCAAAATGACCAATGATATCTAGTTGTCAAAATATTCAGTAAGGTTTGCCATTTCATCATGCATCGCTTTACGCTTGCCGAACGTGCGGAAGTAAATAAAAAATATACGCAAAGTGAATTTCGTCGTGAGGTCGGTCGTCATCATGGCTTCAGTGTGCAGGCAATTCGTCGCACTGTGGAAAAGTTCAAGTATGCGTACACTCGTTTGGATGTGTCTTTCGATCCAAGTAGTAGACAAAGATTGGTACGAAATGAAGAAAACATAGCCACCGTAGCGGCCAGTATTATAGAAGACCCAGAAATGCCGATTCGGCGTCGATCAGCTGAATTGGACATCGATAGAGAGTCCACCCAGCTTATTTTGCTTATGGGCCTGCTTCTACATCCATATACCATAAGATTGTGCTGACAAAAAAATTAAAGCCGGATGAGCATAGACATAGCTGGCTTGAACCAGATTGCTATATAGTGGGCCTTGAGTAGGAGAGGTATACCAGTAAATTAACCGTAGCAAAACGTGATTAGTAAGTGCTCACCAAAATGATTTCTCAACAAAATCATTCAACGCGCTGTATGGCTCGTAACGCTGTCTTGTTGAAACTAGAGCTCGCCGAGACCATGTGCTTGATTTTCAGGAAGCACATAGTCCGTTAACATGGCGCGATAACGGTTACCATTGACGGTAACATTTTGATTTGCCTCATTTTTGAAGAAATATGGACTAATGATTCCACCAGCCCATAAGCCACACCATACCGTTGTTTTTAATGGATGTAATGGTAGCTCTTGGTACTCTTCGGGTTGTTTATCAGCCCAAATATGACAATTTTGTTTATTAACGTCTCCACTGAGCCAGAAATGGGCTTCATCACTGAACAAAATTTCACGATAAAACACTAGATTAAGTTTTTCCAGAGCCCATTCACTAAAAATATGACGAAAATTCAAGTCGTCTGGCTTCAATTCTCACACAAATTGAATTTTGTACGCTTTTAGGTCGAGATTCTCACCTAAAAAACACGGTTTGTTAACATCGAAATCACCGTCGGAACCAATCACGGCACGTTATTTCACTTAGTACAGCATCTCCGTAAACTTTTTGGAGTTCTCGGTGCGATTCAGCCGGCGTTTTCTTCGAATGAAAGAATGAATTTAACACTTCCCGCAAATGACGATTATTTGACATAAAACAAAATCACTAATGTGTCAAAACCATATGCCTAATCTAAGTTTATGATGTTTTGGATATGTCAAAATTGACCAGCACTTAGTACTGGAGCCATCTATTGACTAACAGCGAGAACTGAGTTGTTCTAATATTATTTAAATCGATACAATAACTTGCGTACGTGGATGACTTAATGTGATTGGACGAACACAGCGATGGACACAGAGAAATGGATCTAAAAGTAAGGCTTGATGGTTGAGACCCAGGTTCACCCCGAACTGCAGCGTTACCTAAGCAAGTAAATATTGCCAGAAAGCTGCAAATGGACTTCAGTAGCCATCTGCGAAACATTTAAGCATTTTCTGACCCGAACACCTCCACCATGTATTGCCAGAAGAGTAGTAGGTCGGAGAAGATATAGTTACATGGCCCATAATAGTCGAGGAGGAATTGAGGCAACCAAGTAGTAGGCTCTCACCCATAACAGAAACTGGGACATAGCTTCAAGCAAATCGAATTGTGTTCATTTTTAAGCAAAACCAAAATTAAATAAACTAATAATTAAAAACAATTATCCAGAAAACGCAAATACAAATTAAAGCACTGCAAGACAACATTCGCCAATTCAATTGCGCATTTTGAAGTTCGGTCTCCCCGAAGAGTGATTATACAATGAATACGGAGACAGATGCATCTAATTTTAATTAACAAAAATAAAAATTATACTCAACAACAGTTTAGCTTAGCCGTTATGGTGAAATTTTGACAATTTTGCACATACATATTTGTTTGCTAAATTTTGATTTTTTAATTAATTTTTTTAGTTTTAATTACAACAATTTATTCAACAATATACTTAAAGCTTTGTTTAGATGAAAGTTTTTCGTTTCTCTATCGCTCTTGTAACGTAGCATAGAAGTCGTAGCAATATATGGACTGCCGTATCCTAAATTATTGAAAATAATTCGTTTATACAAAAGAAGGAAACGAAAAAAAAAACAAAAACACAATATAATTAGCGAAATCTAGATTTTGGGGTAAAAATAAAACATGCAGAAGAATATTCGTAAAAACTACATTTGCAAGGACAACACATATGGATACTACAAAGGTAAACACTTTTTATTTTTTATTATTTTTTTGTTTTCATTTTCTTTGGTTCTTAAAAACACAAACACAAATACAAACACAAACAAACACATGTTAGGGAAGTTTGGTAAAAAATTTGGGAATTTTTGAAATTTACCTGCTACTTTGGAATTTAAGAAATACGGATCTGGTTGCCAGAGATTATCGAAAAATTCTGGAAGAAGTGTCACATAATCATCACCTTCCTCGAAGATATCGTCCGATATGTCAAGGCGAGATTCCTCCCAACGTTGATGCACAAACATATCTACTCTGAAAAGAGATTCAATTCAATTCAATTCAATTTAAATTTACAATTTAAGTACAAGTAAGACTACTTCTTTTTACAGTGCTAACAAAATTATTTAGACAATTTAAAAATGACAAACTCGTAAGTAATACGTTTATCTAAATTTAGACCATCAATAAGGGAGAGGCAAGATGCTTCAAGCAACTCTGTAACGAAGCAGATCTTGTAATGGGAGTGGCGTATATTGAAGAGTAGTAACTCTCTACGAATATCCTGTGCGACAATGCTGAAGACAATAGTTGAGCATATATTGGCCCATAGACCAACTACGCAACGCATTCCCATGCGGGGAACACGCCCGGAACATAAACCGGAAATCACAATGAATGAGCTATAGGAGCATACAGGAAAATAGGTGACAAAAAAGCGCCTGGACCCGACGTCAGGGTTGTTCATCATGAGGTTTGATGACAGATTACGCATGACTCCAATCAAACTGCGTCTCCAAATTATTCAGCTGTATAGGAAACAACGGTGCGCATAATCGACCTACTGAAATCACTGTTGCCAATACGAGTTGCAAATTTGAGTCCCAGTTTACATTAGTGGATGATACTCGACCGGTTAGACCACATCCTGCACGTAGTGAAGAGTCTATAGCAGCTGTAGCTGAGAGTATACGCTAAGACCATGACGAATCGATTCGTCGTCGTATTCAAAAGCTTGACTTGGCGTATTCGACAACTTGGCGTATTTTACATGAGGATCTCGGCCTAAAAGCGTACAAAAATCAACTTATGCAAGAATTGAATATCAGTGAATGGGCTCTGGAAAAACTCAATAAAAATCCGGTGTTTTATCGTGAAATTTTGTTCAGTGATGAAGCCGATTTCTGGCTCAGTGGATACGTTAGTAAACAAAATTGCCGTATTTGGGCTAATGAGCAACCTGAGGAGTACAAACAGCTACCATTACATCCAATAAAAACAACGGTATGGTGTGGTTTACTGACTGGTGGAATCATTGGTCCAAATTTCTTCAAAAATGAGGCAAATCAGATTGTTACTGTCAATGGTTACCGTTATTGCGCCATGTTAACGGACTATGTGCTTCCTGATATTCAAGCACATGGTCTCGGTGAGCTCTGGTTTCAAAAAGACGGCACTACGAGCCATACAGCGCGTGAAACAATGGACTTGTTGAGAAATCATTTTGGTGAGCATTTACTTTCACGTTTTACTACGGTTAATTGGCCGCCTACATCGTGCTATATCACACCTTTGAACTATTTTCTCTGGGGATATGTAATGTCTCAGGTTTTCAAGAATAAGCCAGCTACGATTGACGCTTTGGAAGCCAACATTACTCGTGTTATCCGCGAGATACCAGTCGCTATGTACATTGTTCATTGTACCTTCCAAATGAACATAATGTCATTTTCAAAAACTAAATGCCATAAATTGTTCTTTTAACAAATAGTAAAAATTTTAAGTTCGTTTTCAAATTTATGTGTTTTATTTTATATTATAAATCAAACCTCAAAATGAATCACCTTATATGACTTCAAAGCAGCCATCCATAAGAGACCCACACGAAAAAGGTGCCTTGTGGAGGGGATCTTTCCTGAACCATGGAAACTCCAGCATCTGATGTTGTGACCTAAAGGAAATAAACCACCGAGTACCTTCATCGCATTGACCAATATGCCTGCTAGATGCACTGGGAAAAATCCTAGAACGCATCATATACAGCAGAATATATAGGGTTTTCTAATAACGACTTGACAACTTTTTTTTAAATGAAAGGCAAACCATTTGAGATATTTCAAAAACTTTATTATTGGCTTGATGTACAATCAAAACATTTATGAATGGAACTCGACTTCATTCATATGGCCAACGCGGGCACGTTTGCAGCGGTCGATTCGTTGGACCCAATTCTCAATGACTCGGCCACACATTTCGGCCGAAACGGCCGTTATTTCGCGTTCAATGTTGGCTCTGAGCTCTTCCACCGTCGTCGGCGTGTTGGAATAAACCAATGACTTAAAATAGCCCCATAGAAAATAGTCAAGCGGCGTTAAATCGCACGAACGAGGCGGCCAATCGACTGGCCCATGTCTTGAGATAACACGCTCACCATACTTACTCTTCAATAAATCGATTGTAGCGTGTGCTGTGTGACTTGTGGCATCATCCTGTTGAAACCACATGTCGTCCAAGTCCATATCTTCCAATTCGGGCCAAAAATAATCAGTGATCATGGCGCGATAAAGCTGACCATTCACAGTAGCGTGACGATCGTTATCGTCGACAAAAAAATATGGCCCAATAACGCCGCCGGCATGCAAACCGTACCAAACAGCTATTTTTTGTGGATGAAGTGGTGATTCATGAAGCACATGTGGGTTTTCACCCGACCAATAACGCATATTTTGCTTATTGACGAACCCATTGAGCCAAAAATGAGCTTCGTGACTGAAGATGATATTGCGGCTCCGAATATCTCTAGAAAATTTTTATAATTTGCAGACGTTGCTCGTCAGTGTACTTTATGATGAAAATGAAATGTTGAGTTTACTGAATAAATTGACAGTGACAGTTTGATGATTAGTGAAAGAATGCGTTGTCAAGTCTCTATTGGAAAACCCTATATTAGAAGAGCTTCAGAAAACCTCATTCTACCGTCGATGGCATAAAGACGTTAGTAGATACAGTAGCCGAAGCAATACAAAAGAGGAGATGGAGAGGATTGGAATATCCCTGGCCGGAATAAATGCATCAGAGTGGTTATTAAAGATAGTCACAGACTACTTTATGTAGAGGAAGGTAAAGTATCAGACGGACGATGGCGTTATCAGTCGTAGGACTACTTCTGTTGAATATTATGTACGACGGTGTTTTGCGCCTAGCCGTCGGTCAACCGTCAACCGCAAGGTGATCGGTTTCGTTGACGATATCACCGTGGTGACTGTGGCCAAGCATATCCACGAGATAGAGTCCGCCATTAATGAAGCAGTTGTCAGGTTTAAAAATTGGCTTGACTCGGCCGGCCTTGAACTAGCTGACTAAAAAACTAAAACTGTCCTAATAACCAGTAGAAAGACTGTGGAATATGCAAGTTTTCGGGTTGGAAACTATACAATACTCGGGAGTCATGTTCGATAACTGGCTGAAATTTAAACTACATGTCGAGTATTCTAGTAAAAAGGTGTCACAGATGCAGGGAGCGCTTTGTTTGATGCTGCCGAACGTCGGCGGGCTTGGAAACGCAAGGAAAATTCTGCTACTTAGAGTGGTAAGTTCCATCTTTTTATATGCTGCCCTAGTTGGGGAATCTGCACTCTCATCAAACGGATTAAGGAGGAAATATTCTTCGGCTTACAGGCTTTGCACAATCAGAACAAATTGCGGTTTCCGAACAATTTCGGGCGAAGCAGCCTGAGTTATAGCTGAGATGGTCCCTATTGACAATCTCGCCAAAGAAATGCAAAGGGCTTACATTAGGCTTTTCGCGAACAGACAAGATACCACACTTACCAGGAGGGTAAAGGATGAAAAAAGGGCAACATCTGCAGCACTATGGCAAGCCAGGTGGGACAACAAAACCAAAGGTAGATGGACGTTCCCAGCATTGGAACTTCGACAAAAAGAACGAACTGGGACTGTCATCATTTTGCGCAGTTTCTGTCTGTGCATGGTGGCTATTGAAAATACCTCCACAGGTTTGGACACGGTAGCTCGCCCTTTTGCCCAGAATACCCAGAAGAGGAGGACAACGCGAAGCACGTTAAGTTCTAGTGCAGATGGTTCACAAGCCCGGAGCTAGTAATAGACCTCATAATGAGGTAAGGGAGCGACTGGTTAGAAATCTGTTCCATCATAACGGCCGTGCAAATTGAACTGAGTAGATTGAAAGCATTAAGAAGGACCGAGGAGGCAAATAGAGACAAAAGAGAATAAAGTGATAAATATGCTGCTTCTCGGAAATAAATTACGAATCGCATGCTGTAACGTCGGCACAATGACGGGCAAAAGTTTCGAACTAGAAAACGTATTACGGCAACGTAAATCGATACAATATGCATTGAAAATCCAGCATCCAACGAAGGGCAGAGGCCCTTCGCTGCTATCACACAGATATAACCGCCATCCAGGAAGTGTGGTGAGATGAGCCGGTCGTAAGGAGGATAAAAAGGTGTCATGGTATGATAATTGCTATCGGGAAAAGAAACAGCGCTTATTCGGATTTGCCATATGCGTGACGGAATAAGGTAAGACAATCCGCATCAAGGTTCAGCTCGCTAACATACTTAATATGCACCCATTTCCCAAATGAAGATCAGGACGACCGACGCCATAAAAAAATGTCTGTAAGAGCTCCTCGACAAGACACATGAGCAAAGGAGGACATTTGATATTGTGGGACAGTTGATAAGCACATTCTATACCAAACCAAGTTTGGCAACTGGGTTAGGGTCATTAAATTTGCGACAGAAGGAAATATTACTAGCAAGCACACAGTTTCCTCATCTCAATATACAAAGATCATGGAAAACTCAGAAAGTTCAAATCGACACCCACAAATTTTTCATCGGTTTTAAGGCTGCATATGATAGCACTTATAGCGACGAGCTATATGGGGCCATGTCTAGTGTTGACATGTTTATTTTAGTTTGGATTGAACGTTGCAGTCGATAGCTATAAAATCAAGGTAGTAAAGGACTTTGTGCTATGAATTGTTAGCAGAAATAGAACGAAGAATCTTTCTTGCCAATCGCTGTTTCCTTGCGCAGTTCCCGAAAAACTAAGGGGAATCTATATAAGACCTTGGCCATCCCAGTCCTACTATATGGCGCAGTAGTACGGACCCTATAGAAAGCAGATGAAGATATTCAGTCCCGAGAAGATTCAAGGAAGATCTATATGGGCTGTACAGCGACATCGACCTAGTCAGAAAACTGCGCATCGGTCGCTTTAGATGGCTAGGGGATATAGAGCGAATGGACAGTAATGCTCCGGCCTATTTAGTGTTTGAATTTAACCCGGAGCAGTAGAGGAAGATGTCGCCTTAGGTGGTGCGCTTATGGATTGGGGTCAATATGTGATTATGGTGGTAAAAACGGGGTTCCCTCAAGGCGGTTTGCTGTCTCCACTGCTATAGTGCATGTTGTTTGACTCACTGCTTAAACCCCTCTCAATAATTATAACGAGAAGGGGCCTTTGGATGTACTTGGCTATAATAAGGCCAAATATGTTCTATGAGTCGTTTGTAAGGTGGAACAAGCTTTCACGACAATACGTCACTACTGATTTTACCAGACAGATTTCCCTTGCATGCCTGGCTCTGGCTTTCTAGATGCACTCATGTATCTCTCTCGATTTGATATTCATATCATTGCCTGCACTCTCAAAGTTATCCTTTATTTAAGGAGAAGTAGTTTTTGGTACAACATGCACTAAAGCTTTAATGACCATGCGCGCCGACTGTGATATTATAGACATCCCGTCTGATGTAATGACCCCAGAACTATTGCTGTGGAAAAAAATACGAAATCGACCTTCCCTCTGCCCAGGAATAGTTTTATCCTAAATCTGGGCCAGGAAAGAAATGTAGTCGGGTCTCGAGGGATAGTTCTAAAAACGATTTCGGATGTGGCACTCCTGTCCTTCTGGAAGACGACAATGTTAGATTTCATGCCATTCTCATAACAACAAATTGTTTTACGAAAAATCGTTGAAAGGGAAGAGGCATTTGAATCTGTATCGACAGCCAAGCTGTGCTTAAAGACTTTCTGAACTATTTTATGACTTCTAAGGCTGAATTTATTGAGTCTGGGTCCCAGATCATAATTCGATCATGCGAAATTAAATCGCGTATGGACTTAGCTTTTGCAGGCTCAGAGAAGAGTTTTTCAAGACGCAAACTTGTATTAGGTCTGCTTGCATCCACTGACAGTTGGATCTCATATGGGCATAAATGCAGATGGCATGACTCTCCAGCTCTGATGAATACTTCCCGACTTCTGAAAGAGGTCAACAGCTCTCACTCAGTAGGAAAGTCAAGAAGCATACTGGCGCCTTGACAGGGCATTAAGCTTTTGCTAACCATTTATATACATAAATGTGCTGAGCAGTATCATTAATACAAGCATAATGCGATTCTTGTTATGCTAACGACACGGCGGAGCACTATATTTGCGAATGTTTGCCCTACGTTTAGTCTGCAGGTACTCGTCACTGTCGTGGTAATACTGTAGGCGCTTTATCATTTAAGCAATCACTCATCTTCCTTCAAAAGGCTGATAAATTTCAGTAAAATGCACATACAAAGCATGAAGTGGACTAGTTCATTGATTGAATCCTCTGTTTCCACAGAAATAAGTATTGTAGTACAGCGTAAATAGCGAAGCTCAATTGTTAAAATACAGATATTGATTTAGCCGGATAACTAGGTGTTTGACTGCATTTAGGCAAGCAAGTATGTAGTTGCCTCTGTCAATCCAAAATGTTCGTCAGACAAAGGCATCCTAAAAAGAACACTTTTCGACCTAAACTGCTAGTCATCTCCATATCGCTTTATCTTATCAAATCCATATACCAAGAGCTAGTCGATTTTTTGACCTGATCTGTAGGCTATCACGTTGTCTGCGTGCGCTATACTATAGTGAAGGAGTTCATAAGATTGCTTATGAAGGTGTTGCATAAGATAGGCAAATGAACCTCACAGGAAAAATATTTAAAATACTAGTAACTAGTAATGCTAGAAAAGTAACCTCCTTGACCTCCAGAATGCGCTGCTACTGCAAAAAAGTTTATGGTGCCTTGAAGTCCGTTCATATTTAGGCAGACATGCCTAAGTCCGATACTGTCTTTAGTTTTGTTTTGACAGCTAATTGTTTTTGACGTGTTTGGCATCATGTTCAGTATGGACAAAAACGGTTTTCGTTCTCTCATAAAACATTACTTTTGAAAGGCAAAACGGAAAAGTAAACATAAGAAAAGTTGGATAGATATTATGGGGCTAATGCTTAGTCAGATTACACCGTCAAATATTGGTTTCGAGAGTTTCGTGGTGGCCGCAACTCCATTACCGATCATGTCCGCAGCGGCAGGCCCTCCGATGCGGTTACAGAGTACAATTTAAAAAAAAAATACATGAAATGGTGTTGGCTGACCGGAAAGTGAAGGTGCGCGAGCTAGCAGATACCACAAAGATTAGTACTGAGTCCACACGCCATATTTTGGGCAATATTCTGCATATGCCGCTGGGTGCCGCGCATACTCACTCCTGACCAAAAACACGAACGCGAGAGCACTTCAAAAGAGTGTTTGGACTTGCTGATGTGGAATCGGGTGGACTTTTGGCGTCGATTGGTGACTATTACACACAAGAGAACAGAATGAGTGCCCGGCAATGGACTGAAGCCGTCAAGAGTGCTCCGAAGCGGTCGAGGGAGGCTCGATGGATCGGAAAGGTTATGGCGTCAGTTTTCTTGGATTTTCATGGCATACTCTTTGTGGACTACCTCGAAAAAGGAAAAACCATCAACATCGAGTATTACTGTGCATTATTTGCAGCCGAAATCGCTGCAAAACGGCCTCACATGAAGCGAAAAAAAATATAGTTTTTGCAAGACAATGTACCGGCGCACAAGAGCATTGCAACCATGGCTAAAATCAATGATTTGCGGCTCCAATTGCTGTCGCATTCACCGTATTCGCCCGATTTTGCTCCCTCGGACTATTATCTTTTCCCAAACCTCAAAAGATGGCTCATCAATAAAAAATTCAGCTCATGCGAGGAAATCATCCACGCAAACGGAGGAGTATTTTGCAGACCTTCTGGAAAATTACTTTTCGGACGGGATCAAGATGTTGGAAAATCGCTAAAATAAGTGTATCAAACTTAATTAAAACAAAATAAAAAAAACATTTAAATTTTTTTTTTCATTCACCCCATCTAGTATGTTTAAGGATTACAGTCTAGAATGTTACTTGTGTAATTCGAAATATGGTCATATCGTCAGAGATTGTATCCATATCGAGTTATGTTATTGAACGCCACAGTTAGATTTATTTTCGTTTCTGAGTTATGGCTAGTAAATAATTGGCACCCATATGTTATCATAGGAATGATCAAAGTTTTGCCAATCTAAGTCGAACGTGTTGAGGGGTAAATTGCTTCGAAAGTGAAAGACTCCGTAAGGATCCATATATTTTCCCAACAACAGTTTGAATATGGTCATCCCAGGTAAGGGTAGAATACCAAAGTTCATAGCTTTATCGATATATTTAATTTGTTCGTTTCCGAGATATAGTATACTGCAGAATTATGCTATTATCAAGTTTATTTTTATAAATAATTAAGCATATGAACTGTTGTGGATTGAGGTGAAAACTATTTGTTTCGGACCAGCGAAGTATTCTTTTTAAATCAGCATCCAATTTTATAACACCATCTTCAATCATGCCCAACTTGCAGCTTATTCAAACTTGAGCATCATTAGCATACAAATCGATTCAAGATTATTCAGATTGGAGTGGAAAATCATTTATAAAGATCGTAAATAAGAGTGGATCAAGTATGGATCCCTGAGGAACCCAACAGAAAAGATTTAAAGGATGAGACGTTTTATTACCAATAACAACTGCTTGGCTTCTTCCATTAATATATGATAAAATCAGTTTTGCAGCTGTGCGTGAAAACCGAAATTGTTTTATTAGTTTCTTAATAAGTCTTTTATGATTAATTTTGTCGAATGCCTTCGAAAAATTTAAGAGAACTAAAAATGAAATAAAGTCATTATCCATAGAATTTCTAATATCGTCTGAAATCATTAGAGTAGCGGATACACAACTGTGGTTTTGTCTAAAACCGGAGTGATTTTCACTTAAGAGTTTGAATGTCCTTAAAAAGGTTGAAATGTGATTGTGTACAACTTTTTCTAGTATCTTTGACAGAAATGACAAAATTGAGATTGGTCTAAGCTCTTCTTGAGATAAACGACTGGTTGGTTTTCTTAAGACTGGTATAACTTTAGCCACTTTCCAAAGAGATGGAAAAGAAGACGTTGTTATTACAGTGTTAATAACATGTGTAAGCATAAGAAGAATGTGGGGTATGATCATTTTGATGAAGTGTGGATGTATTTCATCAAAGCCAGTAGCTGATGATTTTATTTTAAGTACAGCACTTAACACATCCGGAGTCAACAACCCAGTATGTTTCATTTGCTTCACCAGTGCTTTGTATAGGGTCAACAACCGGCAAAATCCCATTCAACGATCCACTAAAAGTTTAAGAATCATCATTTTCAGGGTCAATAACCTGAAAATATTCATCTACAAGTGAAATATTTTAATTATTACTGCTTTGAACAAGCATGTATGCTTGATCTCTTTGTTTAATAGAATTTATAATGTCAGCCGTAAACCAAGATTTTCTATCCATACCAGAAAGTTTTGTTTTCAGCGGTACCTGAATATTAAAAAATTGGTTTACTGAAGTTTGAATAAAATCGACTTGATCGTCCGGTGATGCCATTGAATAAATCATTTGCCAGCTTTAAACATTTAACAGCTTTAAAGTTCCTATACTTATGGACTGTTGATTTTACCTACATATGAACTCTAAAAGTCGCAAAAATTAAATCATGCCTTGAGAATGCAGGTGCAACAAGTTGAGAATAAAGCAGAACGTTGCCGATATTATTGAAACAAAATATAGTAAATCTAAAAGTGTAGAAGTATTTGATGAAAAATGTGTAAGATTTGGAGTTTTGACTATTGATAAGCCAAACTTTTTATTTTAGTGAGAAAACTAAGTGAGGTATCTTTCTGAAGTAAATCACAATTGAAATCTCCACAAAGGATCACTTCTAGGTAAAGAGACGAGAAGCGTTCAAATTTAAAATATTACCTTAAAAAGTCAATATGTTTATTGGGACGATAAATAACCCCAAGCAAACAAGTTCTGGATCCGTTTGGAATATCAAAGAAACAATATTCAAACAAAGATGACGACCCTGATTTTACAACTGGTTTAAAATGTATGATGTCTCGTACAATATATAAATTGCTGTACCACCATCTACACGATTATACTGTCTGAACGCATTAATTTGTAACCAGATAAACTGTATACAACATTTTTATTTCAGTTTGAAACATATAATATCTATATTTGACCCCCCAAGCACATCTATATTTGCAGCAAAGCTTTGAGCATTTATATGACAAACCTTTAGGCCATCACATTGTTTGAACAAAAATTCAAGCATAACTCGCAGTTTGTCGCCTCCATAATAGGCTAGTGGAGCATTACTATTAACACTATTAAAGAGTTTGCCAATAGGGACTTGACAGCTTTGAATTTGATTTGTGAACGCACTCTTTCACTAATCATCAAACTGTCACTATCAATTTATTCAGTAAACTCAACACTTTCATCATGGTAAAGTACACTAACGAGCAATGTCTGTAAATTATAAAAATTTTCTACAGATATTCGGAGTCGGTGACTGCAACTTTAAGAGCGTTAACTCCAATTTTCGGTCGTAAATCTCGCCCTAGTAGATAGGCAATAACAAGTTTAGTGCAAAAATTTGAGTCTACATATTCTTTGTGTGATGTTGCCGTGTCAGTGAGACAACGGATTGGTCGAAGTGTCGAAAATATCGCTGCCGTTCGGACGTCCGTAGCAAACGATCCAAGTCAGTCAGTTCCACGGCGTTCTCAAGAATTGGGCATCGCTCAGACCACATTATGGTGTATTTTGCGTAAGGATATTGGTTTACACCCATACAAGATCAAGCTGACTCAAGAATTGAAGCCGATGGACCATTTGAAGCGACGTACGTTCTCCGATTGAGTTCTGGAGAATATGCAACAAGATGATGAATTCCATCGCAACATTATCTTCAGTGACGAAGCTCATTTTTGGCTCAATGGGTTCGTCAATAAGCAAAATATGCATTATTGGTCGGGTGAAAACCCACATGTGCTTCATGAATCACCACTTCATCCACAAAAAATAACTGTTTGGTGCGGTTTGCATGCCGGCGGCGTTATTGGGCCAAATTTTTTCGTCGACGAAAACGATCGTTACGTTACTGTGTGAACACCGATTATTTTTGGCCCGAATGAGAAGATATGGACTTGGACGACATGTGGTTTCAACAGGATGGTGCCACACAGCACACGCTACAATCGATTTATTGAAGAGTAAGTATGGTGAGCGTGTTATCTCAAGACATGGGCCAGTCCATTGGCCGTCTCGTTCGTGCGATTTAACGCCACTTGACTATATTCTGTGAGGCTACGTTAAGTCATTGGTTCATGGCAACCAATTTGTGGCCCAGTCGTTGAAAATTGGGTCCAACGAATCGACCGCTGCAAACGTGCCCGCGTTGGGCATATGAACGAAGTCGAGTTCCATTCATAAATGTTTTGATTGTACTTTAAGCCAATAATAAAGTTTTTGAAATATCTCAAATGGTTTGCCTTTAATTTAAAAAAAAGTTGTCAAGTCGTTATTGGAAGACCCGATACCAATCATTTTTATAAAACATAAAATTAACTTTACAACTCTTCAAAAGAATGATTCCACACCAAAGAAAGAGGCGAAATTCAGATAAAAGACAAAAATTAAGAAAAAATCCGAACAAATTCAAAGTAATAGATAGAAAAGAAAATTCAAGAAATCTATCTATTGATGAATATTGTACTTTCGCTTGCGTTCAAAAAGCGGGCCCTGTTTTGCTACTTGGATTCTTGAAACTGTTTGCGAGTTTTAAACTTTTGTCCGTCATTGTGCAAATGTTTCTGGATGCTTCCGGATGTCAACGGTAAAAATGAGTTTTTTTTTTTGCATTGGTGCTACAATAATTGCGATTCATTTAAGTCTCTAAATCAAGATAGTGACTAGGCCAACACCTTGAGATCCATTAGTCTGTTAACATTCTTTCTGTAAACTTGAAAAGATTTATAGACCAGACTTATAGACCTCGGGCCAAAATAAATAAGGACAACTTCTGAAATCAAGACATATGGTGAATTGAGATTTGCCTACAATATCTGGGAAAATGTATTGTCTTGCCAAGCAGTAAGGTTGTAGATATCTTTTTGTCTTAAATGTAAACTTACCTAAAGTCCATATCCTCTACATTGATTGAATTAATATCTACTACGAATATGCTTAAATCTACTGTCACAGGTTCTCCTTTCTTAGAAGGCGGTCGAATTTCTGTGAAATATACAAACAGTTCAATTGTTAGAAAATATTATTAACTATTACCTATTATATTAAATATTGAATAAAATATTTAAGCCTTTGGTTAGATGATGAAAGGAGTGATACACCTTTGGGAAGGCTGTCGCCTTAAAATGAGATCATACTTAGGGTATAAGCCTGCAAATCAGGATAGGAATTTAAGAGAAAATTATATCAAGACCCACTGACACTCAGAACAGGTCCTGAATCCGTAGTGGGACTCTTAATGAACTTTTTAATGAACAAAAATTTGGAAAAATTACTGTCTTAGAACTAATGTTGACATCACCGGTTACCAAAAGATTGAGGCATTTTCTTTGGAAAATGAAAAGATAAAAATTCACAATGAGTATCTAACTTGAAATATTATAACAACTTAAATGGGAAGAATTGTAGGATCTTATGTTCAATTTAGATTGGAGGCAGAGATCACGCATTCCAAAATTTCACAATGAACTCTACGGTGGACGACAGAATAGCAGAAGTGTAACAACGATGCAAGCAATGAAAAGATTCGATAAAACTACGGCCGTGGAACTCCTGCTCCAATGAGAATCAGAAGAATTATTACAACAATTATGCTGAGCAAAGTCAAACTTCACACACAAGTATTATTATTAAGTTAGTTTTTCTTTTTATTGTTTCCATTTTTTCTTTGTATTCGTTGTATTGCTTTTGTTTGAATTTTTGTTTGTCATTTTATTTAGTCAGTCAATGTAGTTGTCAAGAGCAGGATTAGGGTGTACATATATATGTTGTTCTTTGTTGGTGCTCTCGACAGATTTTTTTTCTGAAATAATAGATTCGGACGATGAGGTATTGATTGGACTCAAAGTATGCCATCTTAACGCTCAAAACTTATTCTTAAAATGGATGAGTTCAGAGACGTTATTTGCATGTCGGAGACTTGGTTTTCCCGAGATGTGAAAGACGCAGTATATGCATTAAGTTGGTATAAACTTTTTCGGGCAGACATAAGTAATCGAATTAGTGGTGATGTAGCGATCTATGTGGGAGACGGTCTGACCCGTAAACAAAAAATTTCAACACCGATTGATTCACCCGTTGAATACCTTTTCATCGACATTATTTACGTTGATAATAGGTTTTGTGTATAGACCAAATATAAATATTGATCTTATACCTAGATATGGCTTAGTAGAAGAAAATTTAGCAAACTCTAGCAATGTTATTATCTGTGGAGCTTTTAATAACAATCTTTTGGTTGAAAGCCATCTTTCTGATAATATGAGTTCATTTGATTTGCACGCCGTAAATGCCGAAGTTCCTACTCACTTCACGAGCTCCTCCAGTACCTTGCTGGATCTCCTTTTTGTTAACAATACTATTAGGCCACGAGGGTGGCCGTGGTGTAGTGGTATATGCATAGACTCCTCAAGCAGAGGGTAGCAGGTTCGAATCCCGTGCAAGGCAATTATCTGAAAAAATCTTTTTTTAGAATTTGTATGTAGTTATATGAAAATCCCGTAGGCATCAACTCTGACATGAAGGCATAACACTGATGTTGGATTGGTTGCTGGCTGGGCTTAATGTTACGAACTAACAACTAGCATGTACTTAAGACCCACTGGTTGAAGATGCACTGGAACATCCCGTCTAGTTTGACAACCACATCTGGGAAAAATATCGAAACCAAACACACCTAAGTTTCAAACTATTACACCACCCGCCCACGCCCTGGAGAAAAGCCAGAAAAAGGGTATTCATAGAAAAAAGTAGGGTATTACTTTACAATCAAATCCTTGCACCCGCTTTTTCTAAACATGATATACTAATATTTCTTACATAAGATTTTGATGTTTATGCTAGTGCAGCGGAGTTTTAGAGATTTAAAACATATAGATAGATCTGCTCTTATACTACATATGAATAGCATTCGATGGGGCCTTGTTTACGGTATGCAGTCTTCAGACGACTAAGTTGACTTTATGCAGAGAAACATTAGTTATCCCTTTGATACTCACGTTCCGATCAAAACTGTAAGAATAAGACGGAATACAAGAGCCTGGCTAACGAACAATATTGGAGACCTGATGAAGCAACGTGATCAGGCTTATAGTCGTTGGAAACTCCACCATATTTATAAATATCTACGGAATAGTGTCGTACGGGATAAAGTAAGAGCTGCTAAGACACAATGTTATTCTAGGTAACTAAATATCAAGTCAGATAGCCGTTAACTGTAGGAGAACCTCCGTATTTTAGGGATTGATAAACAAAAGTTAGATTGCTCAAACAACATTGACGGTAATGAACTAAATTGCAGTTCCAGCCACAATAGTACGGAATTGTAATTCTTGTCCTGCAGCTCAAACAGAATCACCTTTTGTTTTTAATACGAGTAGTATAAATAATACGGATATAGTCGAAAGTTTTTTGTCGGTGAAATCGAATACTGAAGGAATATATGGAGTTCAGCTGGTCTTTATTAAAACTATTTTGCCAATGCTACTACCCTAATGGCTAAAATAATTCCGATCCCTAGGAATTCGACGAGTGACGAGTTTTGACCTATATCAATTCTGCCCTTTCTTTCTTGACAAGGTATGAATTATTAGTACCAATCCAATCTGGTTTTCGTGCCAAACACAGCTGTACGTCTGCTTTAATGAGTGTGGTAGAAGATATACGAAAAAAATTGGACCAAGGCTATATAATTTTTTTAGTTCTAGATTTTTCAAAAGGCGTTTGATATGGTTGATCACCCAACTCTTATCTATAAACTTAGCCATGAGTTAAAGTTGTCTCCGTCTGCAATCAGTTAACTTTCATCTTATTTTTGTGAAAGAAATCAGGGCGTGTTCCTCAGAGGATCTTTATCAGAGTTTCTTGCTGTAAAGCGAGGGGTTCCCCAAGGCTCGATTCTTGGTCTCCTCTTATGCACCCTGTCTGACTCGAACTGCAATTTCTTAAAATTTTTTGATAAATTTTATTGTGCCAGAGCAAAAAATGTTGGAAAATACATCAATTTTCAAATTATAACAGTAGTTTTCATTATGTCCACCTTTGCACCACTGCACGCAAGGGGCTCTGCGGTATTTTGGCCCATTCCCGGCGAAGTGCTTGTTTGAGGTGGTCCAAACTTTGGTATTTTTTAGTGCCAACCTTCGCCTTCAAAATACCCCAGACAGAGAAATCCAACGGATTTGCATCCGGAGAATTCGCAATCCATTGTGTCGAAGTGTAGAGGGTGCCTTGTTGAAATGTCCACGCTCTCCGAGCGAAACGATTGTTTGCCTAAGGCTTCAATACTGCCTCTTAGACAGTTTTACGGTATACAATGTCATTAATTTTGACGCCACGGTCCAAAAATACGAGCGGAGAACGACCATTGGCGGTTATGGCGGCCCAAACCATCACCATCGGTGCTGCCTGCTTTCGATTGGTCGTCCGAAGGTGTAAATTTTCGAAGAACCTCTCTGGCAAGTAAACTCGGTCATTTTGTTTGTTGACATATTGCTCGATAACAAATGGCGACTCATCGGATAAAACCAAATTCGGCAACTCACGACTTTCGTGCAAGCGTAGCAACTCCTTCGCTCTTTCGATTCTAACTTTTTTTTTTTGCGGTATAAGATCGTGTGTTTTCTGGAACTTCAATGGCTTGAGCGCAAGCTCAGTTTTCAGTATGTGTTGCATCCGTTCCAACGATATGTTGAGTTTACGAGCTATTTTTCTCCACTTCAACGCGGATTTCGCTCAATTCGAGCCTTTACTTTCTGAACCATTTCTGCCGATGTTGCTGTGTTTTTTATGACCACCTCCATGGCGTTTTGCAACGCTGCCAGTATCACAGTATCATAGTAACGAGCTATGGTTCGAGACACAAATGATTTATTCATGTTGAGGTGCTGGAGGGCTCTAACGATAGCTACTTGTAGTTTTCCAGTCAAATATAAAGCAATCACACTATCACGTTTGAATTCCATCGCGGATAAAAATTTTTCAACACAACTGAGACGCAAATCGTCTTGTAAATAATAAAATTATCTGTCATATGACAAAATTTAAGCTCACTGTCATGAACGGTTTGGAAATTATAGCAGTCTGAAGTTGGTTGCAGTTCGAGTCAGGCATGGTGTATAAACAATATAACCGCGGTTATTCAAAATTCTTCAAAGCATTTTTACGCTGATGAGATTCAAATTTATCTAAGTTGCCTTCTCGGCCTTATTGAATAATGTGTTACTGAATTAAATGAAGATCTTCAGCGTATTTTAGGTTGGTCCTCCGAACATGGTTTGGCACCTAATTCTAGTAAATGTAAATGTTTAGTTATTTTAAAAACACCAGTAAACCTTTCCTATTTTCCCAGTATCAGGCTGAACAGCTCAACAGTTGAATACGTAGGATCCTCAAAAAACCTAGGCATCTTATTTAATAGATGGAATAACCACATAAGGAACCGACTGTCCTTGACACTTAGTAGCGTAACCACTCAAAGTAGTTGGAGATGATATGTGTGTACACATATGTACTATCGATACTTACTACTTCGAGGAAGTATATAGTTCACTAACCTCAGGACAGATACTTATTAAGATAATGATTTAGTTATTTATTTTCTGAGTTAAATCTGAGCCCCAACTGCCTTCAACTGCCTCCAGTTGCGCACTCCAAGGTCTTACTCTTGTGGCACCTAAGTCCAAACGTTCCTATGTTGAATTAACAGTAAAAAATCGAAGATTCTTTAAACGAAGCTGTCGCATTTATTCGCTTGTAATAACCATTACAAGAGTCTGTAGAGTTCGTTGTTATTTCTCAAGTGTCGCTATCACAACA
Source organism: Volucella inanis (assembly GCA_907269105.1). Taxonomy (NCBI): domain Eukaryota; kingdom Metazoa; phylum Arthropoda; class Insecta; order Diptera; family Syrphidae; genus Volucella; species Volucella inanis. The sequence goes on along the minus strand of OU026157.1, from coordinate 126,784,707 downwards.
AATAGCGAAATCAAGTTAGACAAAGTAACCACCTACCTCAAAGTTATAGCTCTCTTTTGTCCGATTCGTCGATCTTGTGTCTCGACTTGGTTGTAATGAATTTTGAAAAATCGTGTCTCTAGTGTTAGCACCGGACGTCGTCATTTGCGCAAAGTTTTCAAGTTTAGCGTTAAAAAAGTAAAGTAGCAGGGCATCACCTTTCCCGACTCTTTTTTGACACTAAAGATCCCGATGAGAATGCTTCCGACATAAAATCTAACGATAGATAGATAGAGATACCAAACCTTAACGTGGCCCTGCATAGTTCATCTCCGTAGAGGAGGTCGTAAGCATCAACCCGAATTTCTTGGACTTTCTATACAATCTGTTCCAAGCGCGAATATTTGGTCAATTGTGGGCTTACTTAGCCTGTAACTGCACTAAAAAGCACCAACAAGATCGTAGACAAGTGGCGTACAGACAAGATATTGTAGGTGATGTTGAGGAAACTGATGTAGTTAATTGAGCTTCCTTTCTTCAGTTACTTTCATATATTGCACTAATAATAAGTGTCCAAAGGTACACTAAAATGGTTTCATGTATGGTTGTGACCCTAGAAAACTCTGTATAGTCCAGTTGACATTCGCAATAGTGACAATCCACACCTGCCAACATGCTCAATACTAATATATGACTCGATGACTGTTTCCATGTCGCGTTCGATAGATTGGGCCGCATGCTGTTTTTGACGGCTTGTCCCGTAAAACCAAAAGTCTCGAGCGGGCTCCAGAAGAGGCACAACTTAAACGATTACTATTTAAGGGCCAGCTATAGAGAAGAAGAAGGCGTCATGTAAACGTACAGCAAGTGTTGTTGAAGGCACAAATGCTAAAAGTCTAACTCTTACAGCGGCTACAGAGAAGATAAGCAGGTCGACGGAAGTGACACCCATTGAAACCGACCAACCTCTCGGAAGTTAAAATACACCCTCTTCTTCTTTCCCAAACAGGGTCAAGAGGAAGGAAGTTTCTGGCACTTTCTGTCGATGAATCTTTCTGCACATAATACCTGAATAAAATCCGTACTTCAACCAACAAAGGCTGCAGTTCCAGTGGACGGAAACTAGATAAAACGACCAAACCGACCGACGAAAACGACTGACGTATCTTCTCGCTTTCGAGGCAATTTAGGCCTGACTGGTAGGAGTCATCTCGAGCTTAAAGACATCACTATCCAACTCTCCGAATAATCTAAGTATTTAGGTGTCATCCTGGATAATAAACTTTCATGGAGTAAACATGTTACATCGAAAGCTTCGAAAAGCGCTGTTGTCCTTCTGGAAGTGCAAAAGAGCTGTCGGCAAAACATGATGCCGGTCACTGAAACACGAGACACGGCTATGATAAGGATAATTATATCCAATGCGTCGGTTGCTGGCGGAACGAGCTCTAAAGAATGGCCTATCTTAGCCCTAGCACGCATCGCTATCGCTCTAGAATGCATCTAAATAAATCTCCCTCCTCTTGATATTTATATAACGAGCTGCATTTTCAAATCAATCTTCTGTTTCCACAGAAGTAATGTTTGGTGAAACAGTGGAGTTTTGACGACTTTGCGTGTCGGCTGTCTTTTGCCTCTGGTCTTACGGACATGTGATAAAAAAAAATACGAAATCGATATTTCTTGTGCCCAGGAATGACTTCGTGCAGAATCTTGGCCATGAAGAGAATACAGTCAGGTCTTCACGGATGGCTTCAAAAGTAATTTAGGATATGCGCGCTGGCGTCCTCCTGGAATAAATTTCACTGTTCATTAGAAAAACTTGCGTTTGTCATCCAAGCGGAAATGTACGTCAAGATAATGCTAGCGAACTATTGTAAAAGGTGGGGCAAAAGTAATGTCATAATGTGAATGTGCCATAATTTTTGCGAATGGCGTTAAGTGTCATTCTCTTTGACATTTATGTATATTGTAGAGAGATAGAGAATTAGTTGAAAACAAGGAATGGAGCGATTCACGTTTGGTTGAGCATACGATTACTGCAGTGAGCACAGAACGGGCCCCCGCCCAATTTTTGAAGTTCGCCCGTCGATGACGTTGTCTTGTAAAAAGCGGAAGCAGAGCAACTGGTATTATCGTAACGGTTTTCAGATGACGCCATCGAAGGTTGCTACGATTTGCTGTGACCCTAAGATCAGCAACGGGTTTTAGATCGGCCTCGATCCATACCAAGGTTGGAACTTGGGTCTGTAATGTAGGTAAGCGATGGCGAGGTCTATCTTCGCTCCCATGGATATATGCGCTTCCAGTGAAACTAAGTCTTCTAGACATGTGTTCATGTTAAGGCCAAGAGGCGTTCTGAGGGGCAGAGGATATCTAAAAGAGTCCTCAAACATCGATGAGACAACGATGCCAACAGTTTGGCATCAGCAGGAGTTCGTAGGGTCGAATTTTACTGAAGACTTCAAAATGTTCCTTTATAAAGTCTGAACCGTTCACCAACTGCTGCCTGCTTACCGTCAAGTGAGGTTTACTTACTCCAAAAAAAAGTTTTACACATAAAACTATTAAATAAAATTATGAAAATTTTAGGACCCGTAACTGCGTTAAGACTGTCAGCTTCCGCAATTAAGGCTTCCCTTGACAGTTTGCTTTCATATGAGCATAACTGCAGGTGGAATGACTTTCCAGGTTTCTGCCTGACCAAATAAATTCTTCACGATTTCTCTAAGAGGTTCGCGGCTTGGCTCTGCTCCTGTGAGTAGGAAGACTGTAGACTGCTTACTGGTATGGTGACGGGGGACTACTTTTTGCTAAGCACTCAAGTGTACTGCGTATAAGTTTTTGTTCACCTTAAATTTTCTTCCGAAAGTTCGAGACTTCTTTCTTAAGCCTGTCGTCAACATTAGAATAGTCTTTATCCGAGGTTATCGTTGGTTCGTAACAGTAGAGTTCTTCGCTTCATGAAAGCGGATACGAGAGCTGCTGTTGAACTGTCAACTGTTCATCCATCAATATCTTTTATTCAGCAACATAACTTGCTTTAAAAAAAAATCCTTATTGACCTCAGCTTCAAAGTAGCTCATATGAGTATAATAAATCTGGAATACCGACTTCTGACACCATAGGTTAATCAGTCATGTCAATCCATCTGCCTTCTAAATTTCAGTCATTTCTGATGGAACATCATAGTCTCGCTATTTTCTACTGCCCCACACTTAGCCTTCTAAGCTTGGCAAGTCAGGTGGTGTTGGACAAAACGAGAAACATGTTGGATACTACACAATTGATATATAGTTGCAGCACTATCGTCAGGTTGACCTCAACTCGCACCAAGTATCCATTTTTGCTTCCTAAGCAAATATAAGGTGATTTATCGTGAGGTTTGATTTTCAATAGGCTTTTTTGACAAATTACGCGTGACTCCTATCAAATTGCTTTGTTATTTTTATTCAGTATTATTTGGCAAATCATCGTGGAAAGACTTATACTACAACTGCGCCTCCCAATTGTTCAGCTGTATTACGAAAATCAGCGTTCTGTGAGAAATGTTTTTCCTGCGATTCGAGGAACTTACGGTGCGCATAATCGACCTACTGAAACCACTATTGCCAATACCATTCCAAAATTTGTGCCCCAATTTACATTAGTGGATGATACTCGACCGGTTAGACTACATCCAGCACGTAGTGAAGGGACTATAGCAGCTGTAGTTGAGAGTGTACGCGAAGACCGTGACGAATCGATCCGTCATCGTTCGCAGCAGCTTGTCTTGGCGTGCGCGACAACTTGGCGTATTTTACGTGAGAATCTCAGCCTAAAAGCGTACAAAATTCAACTTGTGCAAGAATTGAAGCCAGGCGGCTTGAATTTGCGTCATATTTTCAGTGAATGGGCTCTGGAAAAACTCAATGAAAATCCGGTGTGTTGTCGTGAAATTTTGTTCAGTGATGAGCCTATTTGTGGCTCAATGGATATGTTAATAAACAAAATTGCCATATTTGGACTGATGAGCTACCCGAAGAGTACCTGCCATTACATACATTAAAAACAACGGTATGGTGTGGTTTATGGTCTGGTAAAAACATTGGTCCATATTTCTTCAAAAATGAGGCAAACCAAAATGTTACCATCAATGTAACCGTTATAGCGCCATGTTAACGAACAATGTGGTTTCTGAAATTCAGACTTATGGTCTCGGTGAGCTCTGAATTCAACAAGACGGCACTACGAGCCATACAGCGCGTGAAACAATGGATTTTTTTCTTTTCATGGGAAGGTGAGAAATCTTCATAGACACTGTAGGCCCGGAGCCTATAGAAGTGTGAGATTCTTACTCACTAAAAAACACCTCCCTTATGCAAACCACGACTGAGTTCACACTCAACAAGCAGTTCTTCTATCGCATTTTATTTTGTTTTTATAAGATATCCTGCAGGCGATTTTCCATTGAAAATTCCTGTGTACTTTAGAAAAATTACGCGCTGCTAATCACCGCGCTAGATCGAGAGGCTGTATGACCTTGTAATCGATTATTATGTTTACGCGCAAACATTTTAATTACGTTCTGAACGTTTTCGACTCCTGAGTCCCTGTGGATATCATCGTTTCTAATGTACCAAGGCGCATTAACAATACCTCGAAGAAATTTGTTTTGGAATGTCTGTAATACATTAATGTTACTATTTTTAGTACAACCCCAAAGTTGTACACCATATGTCCAGATCGGTTTTAGCACTTGCTTGTATAACAGCAGTTTGTTCTCTAAGCTAAGCTTGGAATACTTTCCAATAAGCCAGTAAATATCTCTATATTTGATTTCAAGCTCTTCACGTTTTTTCTTGACGTGTGCTCTCCATTTTAGTTTAACGTCGAGTGTCATACCGAGATATTTGGCCTCGTTCGCATAAGGAATTCGTACTGCGTTGATAAACACCGGTGGATTCTCAATTTTCTTGAGAGTGAGGTTCACGTGGACAGACTTGTTTTCATTAAGCGCGATTCGCTAAGTCTTTGTCCAATTGTTAATTCGTGTAAGGGCACGTTGCAACTTGGCAGTTGCTTCTTCGACTGTTTTAGCCGTTGCCAAAATGGCAGTGTCATCAGCAAATGTGGCTAGGACCGTGTCGTCCGTTTGCGGTATACCACGGGTAAAAAGCAAATATAGCAAAGGGCCAAGTACACTTCCTTGCGGCACCCCCGCCTTTATTGTCTTAAAAGTGGAATATTCGTTTCCGTGTCTCACACAACCTAAAATACAAGACAATTGCTGTGGTACGGCTTGTCGGAGTTTATATTTTAGGCCTTCATGCCATATCAAAGGCTTGTGAAACGTCAAGGAATGCGCTTGAACAGACTAACTTACACTCGATTGCTCGTTCAATTACATCGGTTATCCGATGCACTTGGTCAACTGTAGAGTGTTGGCTTCTAAAGCCAAATTGATGGTCAGGCAAGAGCGAATTTGTGTCGGTAATTGGTTTAAGAAGATTAAGAAGGATTCGCTCGAAGAACTTCGATGTAATCGGGAGAAGCGATATTGGTCTATATGACTTGACTTCAGTCAGCGGTTTACCGGGTTTCGGAACCATAATAACTTCGGGTACTTTCCACTGGTGCGGTACGTGCTCTAATCTAATGCTGGTATTTATAGATAGAGGAGCTTTAGCAAAACTTTTTTCGGCAACGCTTTAAGTATTGGGTATGTAATTTAATTCGTGGGTTTTTTTTTTTTTTAAATTTGAACGTTTATTTAAGAAAAACATGTACAAAAGTATTATTCAAAGTATTGCCCATCTGAAGCTATGACTTTTTCCCATCTTTCTGGCAATTTATGGATCCCATCCCAAAAAAACTGCGCCGGCTTGGCAGTCAAGAATGAATCAAGCCAATTTTTGATATTCTGCTCTGATGTATTTCAGTGAGGGCGTTCTGCATCGACCGGAACAAATGGTAGTCAGAAGGGACAAGGTCTGGGCTATAACGCGGGTGGATTAAGACTTCCCATCCACTGTTTTCCAAAAGTTCTTAACCGGAATAGCAACGTGGGGCTGAGCATTGTCATGATGAAAAATTATTTGCCTCGTATGTGGTCGCATATTCCGGGCGTTTTTCAGCTACTGCTCTCTTTAAACGGATTAATTGAGTTCGGTAGCATTGTCCATTGATGGTTTTACCCGGTTTTAGCAGCTCATAATACAGCACACCCATCTGATCCCACCAAATACAGAGCATTACTTTCGTGCCATGGATATTCGCCCTTGACGTTGATTTGGCTGGTTGGCCGGGTTTCACATATGATTTTTTGCATTTGGGGTTGTCATAATGGATCCATTTTTCATCACCAGTAACAATCCGATGCAAAAATGACTTCCTTTTGTGGCGTTACAGCAGCATTTCGGACATGCAAAACTGCCTTTCGACGTCTCTCGGCTTGAGTTCATGTGGAACCCAATTTCCTTGTTTTTGAATATATCCAGGTGCTTTTAAACGTTTTGAAATGGCTGCTTGAGTGACACCCAAAGATTCTGTGAGCTTTTCTTGTGTTTGGCAACAATCTTCATAGAGTAATGCTTCCAGTTCTTCATCTTCAAACTTTTTTGGCTGCCCAGGACGTTCATTGTCTTCCAAGCCAAAATCACCACTTTTAAATCGTTCAAACCACTTTTGGCACGTTCGCTCAGCTAGCGCATGTTCGCCATAAACTTCCACTAAAATAAGATGACTTTCGGCAGTAATTTTCTTCATGAAGAAGAACTTCCCGCAAAAACAATTTTTCAAGCACAAAGTTCGACATATTTGAGTGAAAAAAAATTATTGTTGTTTACGCTTCAAATGAATGACATATACTGAAATGACGTACAATGACAGTAGGTATCCAACTCATGTTCCAATGGAATAATACAAGTTACGCCATCTCTTAGCAAACTGCACGAATTAAGTTATAGACCTAATATCTCCCCGTTATTAAGTCATACCCCGGGGCTTTATTGGGCTTAAGCGTGTCTATAACTTGTCTAAGTTCCCTAAGTGTAGCCTTTTCTACTGGAAAATTTGTCGTCACGTCTAGCGTATTGACATTCTCAGGAAGCACCCCTCCATCGAATGGTTTAAACGTTTCTGCAAGAAGGTCGGCGAACATTAGCCTTTTCCTTATCTTCTTTCGCCCAGTCATCCTGGTTTCTTCTTATTGGTGCCACGTGTATTTGGGGCTTTCGAACACTTTTAACGGCTCTCCATATGAAGTAGTAGGTATCCTTTGTCGCTGTGAGTCTTTCAAGGTAGTTATTAATACCTTGATTATTGAAGTCCTTGATCGATTTTTTCAACAAGTTGCAGAGCCTATTGAAGGACGTTTTATCTTGTGGTGCCCGGTTTTCCGCGCTCTTCGTTTCGTCCTTATCATTTCTCTGATTTCCGGTGGATATCTTATGCCGACTTTGGGAACTTTGTTCGATTCGCGGGGAGTGTTCTTCCAGGCCGCTTGCTGTATGACTTCAACGAAACGTTCAACTTCTTTTTCAAGTTGATACTGCGTTCTAAGTGCTACTTTCAACTCAGTATTGTCTACAACGTCTGTTCGGATATCTTCCCAGTGAGTTTTGCTGTTAGTTAATCTGGGTGGTCTTTGTTTCTTAACCAAGAATTCGCACAGTGAGAGAATAACTGGAGAATGATCAGAGGAAAGATCGAAGACCTCTTCAACTTTGACGTAACTAGCGTTTACTCCTTTTCCGATAAAGAATTCTATTAGATCGGGTGTTTTGGCGACATCCGAGGGCCAATATGTCGGCTTGCCTGTTGAGTAAAAATAGCAACCACATTCCATACCAGCCCTGTAAAGAGTTTTGCCTTTTTGAGAGATACATATTGAGCCCCAAAAGGTGTGCTTCCCGTTAAAGTCGCCACCAATAATGAAGATTGGTCCAAGAGAGTTGAATAGGTCAATAAATTCTTGTTTTTCTATTTTGCAGCGCGATTGGCAATAGATTGAGGATATATTAAAAGAGTAATTTTTATTTTTACCGCGCACCACGGTCATTTGAAATTTGTCAAGTTCAATTATTGCTTCCAAAGTACGTTCAATGCAGTCTCTTATGAATAGGGATAACCCGCCTCTTGCGTTTCCCGATGGATTATGAGCGTGGTAGTCGCGGTAAACTTTTAGTTCCACGCGCGATTCTGTTGCCAGGTGAGTTTCAGAAATTAAACATATGTCAATTACTTTTTCCTGCATGAAAATATTTAGTTCATCAAGCCTTTTCTGTAGCCCGTTGGCATTCCACGCAAGTATATTGAGCTTCTTTGCCATAATTAGTTACAGAAATTGGCTTCGAATTTAAGAAGCCGTTCGACTAGTATCTTATTTATTTTAGTCTGTTCTTCTAGTCTCTCGAGAATTACTGATAACACATTTGAGGCAGGATCCGGTAATGTACAGTTAGTCATATTAACTCGCGCCGCTATTTGCGCGTAAGTTTTTCCAGTTTCCACTTGCGCATTGTTATTTGTGATTTTAGCGTTTGTCACCATTACCTTCTTTAAAGGCTTTGAAGTAGGACCGCTGTTGTTATTTCTCATTCTAGCTGTCCCTGCGTTTTTCAAAGGCTTCGTTTTTGATTGATCTCGTAGCTTTTGCAACTCCTTCGCGACTTCGCAGCCTCGACAATTAGCTGGATGTTTTCCCTTGCAGTTAATGCATATCGCTGGGGACTCTTTCGCGGCATTGCACTCTCGAGTCAGATGTTTGCCAGCGCATTTTACACAGCGAGGTTCCTTCTGGCAGTAGGCCTGAGTATGGCTGAATCCCTGGCAACGTGCACATTGATGAATCAGCCTAAAGTTTTTCCGCTGGATTTGTTGCGAAATCAATTTGGTGAGCACTTAATTTCACGTTTTGCTACGGTAAATTGGCCGCCTAGATCGTGCGATATCACACATTTGGGCTATTTTATCTAGGGATATGTAAAGTCTCAGGTCTTTAAGAACAAGCCAGCTAGGATTGACGCTTTGGAAGCCAACATTACTCGTGTTATCAGCGAGATACTAGTCGTTATGCTCGAAAAATTGGATCTTCCAAATGACCCACCTCAGACGTAGTCGTGACCAACATTTGCATAATATTATTTTTCAAAAATAAATGCCATGAATTATTCTTTTAATCAATAATAAAAATTTTAAGTTTACTTCCAAATTTTTGTATATTATTTTACATTATAAATCAAACCTTACGATGCATCATCCTATATATCATTAAATTAAGTTTTAACAACGGTTAAGATAGTTTACTTAGGGTACATAAAGTTCAAAATCCGTATTAGCTGGGTAATAGGTTATTGTTAAGGTTCACATATCGAAATTCTTGTAGGCATCATGGTATTCCTTTTGACTAGAAGGAAACATATTATGCAACTAATTACAATAGCTTTTTCCGTACCTTTATCGGTAAAGCTTTTCCAATGGTGGTCAGACCTCTTATTCTAATATTCGTCCAAGAATATCAGTACCAATCGTACGGTTTCCTTTGACTGACCAGGTTTAATGACCTTTCAACTTTGAATTGCTATGAGCCGAAGTATACCCTTTTGGACGCCAAAAACAATTTCCAATCTGAATTTCCGAAATCAAAGCCCAGCAACACTTTTATTGCTAATTGTTGGATGGAAAAACCGTTACGAGTTTATTTATTAATGGGCAAGCATAGTTGGAGAAATCCCTCAACTAGACACTAATAACTACGCTCCAAAAAATCCGTCTCACAATAAGCAATTCAAGAAGTGATTTCCTTCATTAACGGAGGCACAAATGAGCCTATTATGCCACAATGCTAAGCAAAGACGTCCTTGAACTTCCTCGAAACGTAAACATAACTCTATTCACAAAGGGTTACTAGAGTTTGCGCGGATATAAAAATAACGATTTTCGAGAGCAATGGTGTATTGTAAACAGCAGTCAGGAAAACAAAAAGACGCTGAAACTACTGGCAGATACTGATATTCCCAATATTTTGCGAGCAAGAATTTTTTTTCTTTTACTGTAAGGGATACAGCTGCATATACTATTACCAAGGATGGTAAATTAAATTATATAAAAAAAATTTTCTTTGAATTTTACGAGTATATACAGAAGGTGGGTGCTAATTGTGGCAGTAACTTCTTTTATATGAAAGTGGCAAAGTGGTGTTTCGCAATCGGTTGTCAGGAGTAACTTGATTCATAGAAGTTTAGCCACAATAAATAACTTCATAAGGTTAACAGCGTATAGATATGCATAACAATTTCTTTATCTATGTTATATTGTTGTATATGATACATATGTGCATGTTTGTTGGTACGAAATTGTAACAGAAAACAATGTCAAGTGATTTATCGCGAGGAGGATGTATTTCCTGGGGGTAATGAAAGCAAATCGTTTTTGAAAATTAGGGCAAAGTTTTCATAAGCTCAGACGAACAAGGAATATCCAAAAAAAGCGGACTCCGTCGATTTCATCTCTAGTTATTTCCAAAGTAGTAGAAGGATTTCACAGTGCATCTTGATTACTGCGTTTAAGTAAGCTTCGATTGGCTTACCTGTGTTGTAAATAATTCACTTATGATTTTTCAAGTTATAGCTTCAAAGTCTAACGGATATACTCGTCGTTTTACACATAAGTCCACTATCCAACAGCTAATGTCAAAAGACACCCGACATCCTGCTGGATGAGTGCTTAATGAGATGACAGCTGTTCCTATATCCACAGAAAGGGTTACTAAAATAACTGGCGTCTTTCGATTTAGGGACACCTGAAAAAATTTGACCTTCCAGGTTGGGAATTATACATAAAGTTAACTATTCGACTAATAACCACCACAATTGTCTTTAAGATGGTAAGCTAAGGACAATACAAAGCTGTAGGGTTTCCCAACTCCTCAGTAGTCGTGGTCTTGAAAATTAGGTAAGGTACGAGAGAGGTGTAAGAAAGTTCAACATCGAATGATAACATAAGGTCCTTTTACGATCGAGTTTCTCTTAACCTCGCGAGGAGTCAGATGCCGTCTGCATCAAACGTAGTATTTTTACTACCAGAGCAATCAGGGAGGCCGCCTTTAATGTACTGGGTTTCAAACCACCCCAACAGAAAGAAAAGAACGGGGGAGTTTTGCGCTCCCTAGAACAAAAAAGAGCTCGTGAATCGCTCGAACGAGGCCTTAGAAAGGTTTTAATGGAAGAATGAAAATCAGGAGTTTTACCAAAAAATTAAACGATCGTGCAAAAGTTGTTAAGAACGAACCACTGAAGGTGCTGAGAATCTGGAAAGATTATTTCTGCAGACGGTGAGGACTAATAACATTCCGCCGTCAGGCATTCAACCATTCAACCATTCAACCTGGATAAAGGTAGACAACATTTCCTTTCACTCGCCCTAGATGAATTCAGGACAGCAGTCTTCAAATTTATGTCTAACAAAGCCGCTGGATCTGAGCTGTTCAAAGCGGCAACATACACCAACTGATCCTTAAAATCTAGGTCAATGAAAGTATGTCCGATGAATGGAACCTCAATATTATTTGTATGATCCTAAGCAAGGGCGATCGCCTGAATTATGCCAACCAATGACAGCGTATATCAGACATTCACAGAGGCAGTGATTCCCTTTATCGTCATCATTTTTACAGCAAGTGACATAGGATATTACGTCACTTATGCGCAGCATACTTAGAAGTTAAGAGAAAGCATACTACCCGGCCACAAGTAGCTTACAGTACTTCCAACTGAGGGACAGTTACAAAGCCTCTGACCTCTTAGAGATAGCAGGAACCATTCGTCGGCAGACGCTCTTTTAAAAAGTCTCCTCTGAACTGTCAAGTTCTTCGGCGATTTCATTTCTCGCACTTCCATTATGACCTGGGACCATGACAAGACTTAGTGAATTCAGCCTTCACTCTGTGTCATAAAAGTCATAACAGGGCTTAGAAAGGCTTAAACCGGAGTTTGGTTTTTGCTACAGATTCAAATTCTTTAATCCTTAACCGATTCTTTACAATATATTGTAGTACGTTGCCATCAGGATTGCGTAGATTTCCCCTTGGAAGATAGAGCTAACCTTGCTATTCTCCAGAAAGCTTATTCCACCGGGCAACCGACCAGTACAATATAATTGATCCTATTATAGCAGTGTAGACCCAAAGGTTAACGCCGTCTTCTTTTCGGAGCAAACTGCGACTGAGAGCCAAAATTGTTTGCAAGCAAGTCTGGTTGTAGTATGAAATCCAGGAGTTAATTATCGAACTCGCTGCATTTACTACTGCCTCAAAAGTGGGCCCTAACTCAATTATTAAGGCTTTGTCCATAAATGACGCAGTCTAATAATAATCGGGCGTAGAGCTAACACTACATAGTTTTCTGATTTATTCCACGAAAGGCTTCTACGATTTGACCAGTAACATAACATTTTCGAGCGTGCACCAAGGGGATATGAATACCCTTTTACTGGCTTTTCTCCAGGGCGCGGGCGGGTGGTGTAGTATATAGTTTTTAAAACTCAGGTGTATTAGGTTTCAATATTTTTCCCAGAGGTGGTTGTCAAACTGGAGCCATTGCATCATTAACTAGTGGGTCTTGGTACGTGCTAGTTGTTTGTTAGTTACATTTAGCCCAGCCAGCAACCACTCCAACATCAGTGTTATGCCTTCATGTCAGAGTTAACGTCGACGGGATTGTCATATAACTACATACAAATTCCATGAAAAGACTTTTACAGAGAATTGCCTCGCACGGGATTCGAACCCGCGACCCTCTGCTTGAGGAGTCTATGCATATACCACTACATCACAGCCACCCCAATGCTGCCGGTCATTAAAGTCTTGTTGAAGGGGAAGACTTTTGGTAATCCATACCGGGACTTTTAAAAACAAGGTACTGTGGGAGTCAGGGCGACCTAGTGGGAACGTCAACGGCTGTGGTTGAAAGCTTAATCGCAAGAAGGGTATTTCAGTTGGTTCCGACACAATATAGTGTTGCAATGAGCACTGGGTGCTGGGGATCTAAGATTGGCAAGAGGTTTTAGGTCGGTTTCGACTCATACCCAGGGAACCCTCAACACAGGTTCCAAATCGGTTTCAAAGGAATGCCAAAGAGTGATGGCAAGGCATATTCATTCTCCCATGAATGTATGGCCATGAATTTGTGCATTCCGTGAACGATAGACGTTCATATTACAACACAAGAGACATCTGCCCCGAAGTCTCATCTTCCTCCAAAAATTTTATTCATAAAGATCGGAGATCTGTACTGCGGTAGATCGGGAAATTATTGACTCAAAATTTGAATTTGAACCAGTTGCGCAACAATCAAGTTCGTTGTGTAGGGCTTGCTTTACCTCCTAGTGGTGGTACCCGAGCAATGTATAAGGTCTTAGCGTTTGGCTTAGCGTTTCTAGGTAGCACCCTCCGTTACCGAAAAATAGCCGTTACGGAAACCGACGTTACGCCTGGGATAAGGAATGATCGAATGATGACGAATTTAGATATTGTACCCGAAATAAGATTGGTTTCTGGAATGTTAGGACGCTCCTCGGCGAAGGATCTCAAAATGCTAGATTGCTCCATTTGGAACAATAGTTCTTTCGATACAACTTGGTTATATTGGGAGTGCATGGAGTAAGATGTTGGTTGGACGTAGGAAACTGCCATTCTTTAACAAGTAGAAGTATGCTTCTCTACTCAGGCGAGCCCGCCGGTAGTCTACACGAATCCGGAGTGGGTCTGCTGCTAACATCAACATCGTGGATGCCCCGATTTCGGACTAGAGTACGGCGCGTCAAGATCGTGGCTTATCGAGGATACCTGGAGCCGGAATGAAAAGTCGTACTGTAGATACCTCAGCAATAGGGAGGAACGAGTCTCTGTATCAAAGGAAAATACGAGAAGTGCAGTGTAGCATACGACGGGACAAACGTTACTATATCAACTCCCTGGCCACAGAAACAGAGAAAGGCGCGAGCAGCTATGATAGCAGAACTGTTATAGATTTACCTATAGCTAACAGGTGGTCATCGGTATAGCCAACATCCGGTGAAAGGCATTAATATCAGCTTAAAAGCATTAAGCTTCTAAATCAAACTGAACTGCCCGAAGAATTAATTTCCCGAATTTGCACCTCCACTCCCAGTAAAGCTGAGATAGCTCCCGGATCAAGGCGATAGTACTAGATGGAATTCCAGTAGAGTTTCTGTGAGCCGCTCCGACAACATTACATCCTGTTGTTGAAAACATCCTGTTTGAAATTATTTACAACGAATGGAAGAAGGGTATGATTGTCAAGCTCCCTAAAAAAGGTAGTCTTATGGAGTTTGAAAACTGTTTGCGATCTACCCGCAGTTGCCAAGTAATAGCCAAAGTAGTTCTTGAGCAAATAAGTGGAACATCTGAAACTTATACTTGATGCTGTCCAAGCAGGTTTTCGTTCTGTGTCCTCCCGTATCGACCATATCAACACCCTTCGGATCAGTCGTTGAGTACTGGTTACCACATCTGTTTATTGATTTTGAGAAGAGGTGTCTACAGTACCAGCAGAAGGTTTATCTGTTACACCCGAGAAACTAGTAGCTATTGTCATAGCAAGTTGTAATTGGTCTAAATACCATGTTTTGCATAGAGAAAAGTTGTCAGAGAAATTCGAGATCCAAAGTGGGATCCGACAAGGTTGCATTCTGTCGCCGATACTTTTTTATTGGTAATTAGCGATGTGCTTCGCGCAGCCTTGTCTGAAAACGGAAAAACTCGCTAGACTCTTACTTTTCAACTCAAACATCTGGTCTGCGTTGACGATATTTGTTTACTCTCTCACAGGGTTATGGATCTACACGTCGACAAACGCCATGGGTTGGAAAATTAACGTCGCCAAAACCAAAATCATAAACTTCGGTACTAACTTATCAACTCAAGTTAGCATTGCTGAACAACCGATAGATAAAGTATAGAGTTTCTAAAATCTTGGGTGTATTGTCTCAACCAAAGGTGGAATCGATAGGAACCGGTGGCTTAGAGCAGCTGAAGAGGAGTCACGGCAATTGGGGTAGTGTTGGAGAGAGTTGAAGCTCACTAAAAGGAACCGTACGTCGGTACTCTTCGTCGCAGAGACCGGATGAAATTTAACGTATCAAGTACAGCATTTCTTATGACTTGCTGTCACCAATGTCAGAAATGTTCTGTTCTGGATGCTAGCATTATAACATAGAAGAGAGATTTCGAGAGATGCGATCAGAAAAGTTTTTAGCAGTCTCTTGTGATTGCAGCCGTTTCACTCCACATATCCTAAAACACAACTTTTGGTGCCTTGTCAACTGGGGTTTCCGCCTTTGCACCTTATCTAGATCAGCGTGGTAGTCTCAGTAGATGTTGGCCCTTTGAAACGTTCAGATATCCAGAATATTGGAGCTGTACCTTGCGTGGATTGCCATGTGATCAATTTGGTTGACGTTTGGTTTGGTTTGCGGATGTCAAGATGTAGAAAATGTGTGCTAGCTAAAATCACACTTCTCCCAGCGAATTTAGCCGTGCAGATTATAATCAGGCGTTCCCTTAGATGCCTTAAGCTCAAGACTTTTTTTCTCTAGCTACGAATTTCGATCCAAATACTCGCCATTTCTGCTCAGTCATTGCCTATTTTTCGCTTGTTAGGGGCGTCAATAGCGACATCATGTATAAATGATCGGCCATTTGTGTGAAGGGACGTATTCTTCGAGGAATATTGCTACTTTGAGGGCATTGCGAGTGATGGCGTTTTTTTCATTGGAAACTCGTCTATTAGAGTCCTGTAGACATCCTGATAAGATGCCGGAAATCATCACATGGGCCTTAGTTTAGTTAGTTGAAGTAGACTAAACGAGAAGGTTCTCTCAGAAATAAAGGATAGAGCGATTTGTTTGATGCCATAACGCGCAGAAATTTTGCTCAATTCCAAAACTTCGTTGAATTTGTTGAATAATGCTTAAAGTAGCAATTTGCAACGTCATACAATCCGATACCCGGATCAGACAGACATTGTAGGCATTTCAAAAAGTGCGGTACATAGCATATCATTTGAAAATTTGAACATGAGAAAGGTGTGTGCAAGATGGGTGCCGCGTTTGCTCACATTCGAGAAAAAACAGTGTCGTGAAGATGTTTCAGTTGAGTGTTTAGCGAAGTTTCACAGCAACAAAGCAGAATTTTTGCGCCGTTTCATAACAATAGATGAAACATAGGTCTATCATTTTACACCCGAGACAAAAGAACAATCGAAACAATGAATTCAAAAGTGTGAACCGGCTCCAAAGAAGGCGAAGACCGTTTTCTCTGTATTCAAGGTCATAGCACCGATTTTTTGGGATGCGCGTGTGATAATTTTCATTGATTATCTTATATTGCAATGTTTGAGCGAAGAAAGCAAGCAAAAACCGCCGCATCTGTCTAAGAAGAAAGTGTTGTTTCATCAAGACAATGCACCAGCTCACAAATCCGTTATTGCAATGGCCAAAATTAATAAATTAAAGTTTGAATTGCTACCTCATGCACTCTATTCGCCAGATTTAGCCCCCTCGGAATATTTTCTGTCCCAAAACTTTAAAAAATGGCTCAATGGTCAAAGATTTTCCAATGATGATGTGGCTATTTTGAGTAGCAACACAGTTCTTATTATAAAAAGAGAATTGAACTTTTCGAACACCGCTGGGAAAAGTGTATAAAGCTGTTGAAAGATAAATAATTTTTTTCCTAAAAGTTTTGTGTTTTCTTTGTTGAGTTGTGTACTTCTAGGATCGCCATCGTATAATGTAAAACAGAACACATAAGGTAAGTTTTAAAGTAAACTTAAATTTTTTATTATCGGTTAAAAGAACAATTCATGGCATTAACTTTTTAAAAATTACGTTATGTAAATGTTGGGCACGACTACGTCTGAGGTAGTCAATTTGGAAGGTCTAATTTTGGGCGACTCGTTCGGATAACACGAGTAATGTTGGCTTCCAAAGTGTCAATCGTAGCTGGCTTATTCCTGAAAACCTGAGACTTTACATATTCCCAGAGAAAATAGTCCAAAGGTGTAATATCGCACGATCTAGGCGGCCAATTAAACGTAGTAAGTGCTCACCAAAATGATTTCTCAACAAGTCCATTGTTTCAAGCGCTGTATGGCTCGTAGCGCCGTCTTGTTGAAACCAGAGCTCACTGAGACCATGTGCTTGAATTTCAGGAAGCACATAGTCCGTAAACATGGCGCGATAACGGTTACCATTGACGGTAACATTCTGATTAGCCTCATTTTTGAAGAAATATGGACAAATAATTCTACCAGCCCATAAATCACACCATACCGTTGCTTTAAATATTGATGTAATGGTAGCTCTTTTCGTGTTGCTCATAAGCCTAAATACGGCAATTTTGTTTATTAACGTATCCATTGAGCTAGAAATGGCCTTCATCACTGAAAAAAATTTCACGATAAAACACCGGATTTTCATTGAGTTTTTCCAGAGCCCATTCACTAAAAATATGACGCAAATTCAAATCGCATGGCTTCAATTCTTGCACAAGTTGAATTTTGTACGCTTTTAGGCCGAGATTCTTACGTTAAATACGCCAATTTGTCGAATACAACAAACCACCGACTACGCCGAATCGATTCGCCATGGTCTTCGCGTACACTCTCAGTTACAGCTGCTATAGTTTCTTCACTACGTGCTGTAGTGAACGGGTCTAACCGGTTAAGTATCATCCACTAGTGTAAACTGGGACTCAAATTTGAGAATGGCATTGGCAAGAGTGGTTTCAGTAGGCTGATTTCGTAATACAGCTGAACAATTTGGAGACGCTGTTGTAGTGTGACTACACAAAAGTGACAAAACAGTTTGATATGATTCAAGCGTGATCTGTCAAAGAAAGCCTATTGAAAATCAAGCCTTACGATGAATCACCCTATATTACGGCAGCTAGACAAAATCGGCGTGAGAGGAATCATCCTGAGGTGGTTTGAATGTTACCTAAAAAACTGTTACTTTAAAGTTAAAATTAAAGAACATTATAGCGATCCGGAGAATACACTGTATGGAACCATGAATTTAACCATGAATTGTTTAGTTAATATACTTTATGAACGTATTGAAATGGTGTCTTTTGAACACTAAGTGGTACTTGGATTACCAGTGGTAAGTGCATTATTTATTGAATATATTAATTAATTTCATGAAAGCCGCGATAAGAGAAAGAAGAAATTTTCGTTACATGCAATGAAAGGTAAACAGTATGAAAAGATAGGCAAAAATTTGGGGGCAAAAAGATGAATACGTACGAATTGTAATGAAACACATATAAAGATTAAGAAATGACCTGCATTAGTTCTTCTACGCTTGACCTGGAAAGTAGCCAGTTTCTTAAGTTCTTAAGGAATCTAAATTTGCTTTGGACAAGATTGCACATATCTAGGGGAAGTCTGTTGTATAAGAAGGGTGCTATAATGGTTGCAAATTGTCTTTAGTTCTCTTTGTTCACTTTTGACACTGTGACTGCAGACGGTTGCCTAAAAGTATATATTAAGGTACCACCTCTTCTGCGGTTCAAGTAACCGCCTCGCAAATAAAACATTCTCAGCACTTTATAAACAAATAGGTGGCAATATATTAAGAGATTGGAACAATGGAAAAGATGGTTCCCATTTGGATTTAAACATCATTACACGAACTACCTTTATTTTGGGCGGTGATAACAGGTTGTAGGTTCTTAGCATAGGCGTTGCCCCAGCACGAAATACCATATTCTAAACAAGAGTTGACAAGCGCATAGTAAATAGTGGTCAGTAGATTTGATGGCACTAATTTACGTAGGTGAAAAATCTTGCTCATAGCTATATTTAAACATTTTTTAATGCCGGCAATGTGGGCTTTCCAATTCAGTTTGCTGTCAATAGTCACACCGAGATACTTAAATTTCGAGACAGATTCTAGTTGTATGCAAGTATTTGTACAGTTAGAATCATGGAGACAAACTCCTTCTATGATCAACTGATTATAAAGGGAGAATGACATTACTTTGGATTTGCTGCTTAAAACCATTTGGTGGTGCGTAAACCAGTTCATTAGTATGGAGAGGTTAGTAATCATTTCTTTTTTTATGGTGTCAGCACAAATAGTGACGTAGGAGAGAACCAAATTATCAGCAAATGCTCTAATATTTCACTTTAGTGTTAATTTAAAAATCGAGTTTATATAAATAATAAAGAGCAAGGGCCCAAGGACCGATCCTTGGGGAACGCCAAGCCCAGGGCTATTTAAAGACGAGCTAAGAGTAGCGTTTACACGCACAAGCTGTTTACGGTTTTCAAGGTACGAGACTAAACATTTATTAATATTGCTTCTGAATCCAATTCTATAAAGAATTTTTATTAAGAGCTGATAATTGACTAGATCAAATGCCTTTGTTAAATCAAGAAATAGAGCAGCAGTTTTTTTACTCTTGTCGAGTCCATCGTGAATATCTTCTAAGAACGACAATACGATATCTTCAATAGACTAGCCTTTGACAAATCCAAATTGATTCTTGTTCAAGATTTTAAATTTATTGAGGAAGTTAAGCATTCTATTTGTAATTATTTTCTCCAAGATTTTTGAAAAAACCGACAGCAATTATATAGGTCTATAGTTATTTGGATCACATTTGTCTCCATTTTTGTATATTGGAACTATTATAGAAGTCTTCAGACACTCCGGGAATATACCACTTTCAAAACTGAGATTAGTTAAATAAGTTAATGGCTTAATGATGTGGTCATTCATTTTTTTTTACAACTAAGCTACTAATACGATCAATCCCAAATGAATTTTTCAACTTTAAGTTAGATACAACACAAGATACTTCATCTTCAGATACAGTACCGAAAAAGAATGTTGAAAGGACTTCATTGTCTAGAAGATATTCCGAAACGCTTATTGCATTAATATTGCAAGAATTTGGTCTGCAATTTTCGGCAATATTTCTGAAGAATGAAATTAAATTGTCGGCCATTTCTGCATCATTTGTAGTGGTCGTACTATTAGAAAATCTTAGACATCTTATGGCCTTGTCAACTTTATTTTTACTAAGCAGATCATTAGCAATGTTCCATTGCTGTTTTGGATTACATCTGCATTCGTTGAACTTATGTATATAGTAGGATTCTTTTTGGATATTTATGTCCTGAAGTATATCTTTCCGCTTCCTTTGATAAACTTTTTTTATTGAAGACATATGCAAGGATCAAAACTCGGGCCATTGCTTTTCATAGTATGTGTGAATGAACTACTTTCTGCTTTTCGGCAGAGTAAGGGATATGAGTATGCAACTGCAAAGAGATGACGGATACGAAACTTTTATTCGAAATGTGTCAACCTATAAATATTTAAGGGTTATCGTAGACAAAGCTTCGGCAGTCAACTTAGTCACTGTTCCATCTCAGGAACATTTTGTACGGTGGAGGTTCTCAGGCAGAGCTATTTTGCTATTCTCATCTATAACTATATTAAAATGTTAATTGTTTACGATATCAATAAAGAATTGAATTGAATTCAGAACCTCAACTGACTTTATAATTGTATTCGACTATGATAGGGATCCGAGCTTTTAAATCTGAACTCAATCCGCAATGAAATACTTAGCTCCGTGTTTGTATTCATCAATTAAACAAGTAACTGGATGTTAATTTGATTCTTCGGTATACTCCCAAAAAATTGACTGTAATTGCTTCCATTGCAAACTATAATTAATTATAACTATCACATCAGGGAACCTAGACTAAACATCACCAACCTAACAACCTAACTACGATATTGCATCTCCATCACGAGGCAATTTCTTGGGTTTGTTTCCAGTATTAACCTGAATTGGAGCAGTACAAGGATTCACTTGTGTGCTGTGTGGTGAACATGGAATGAGTGACGTCACAGAACCCACTTATTCTTCTATCCTTGAAATAAAAATACACAAAACCAAAAGCAAAGTTAAAAGAAAATTAACTTCTTATTTACATGTACGGGTATCAGTGGAACACGCAAAATTCGTCCTAGTAAAGAGTTAATGTCCTTTGTCAAGTTGGCACAAAAAACTGGTAAAAGGGGAGCCTAAAGCTTGTCAAGTACAATGCTATGACTGGTACACATCAACTGATTCAATGGGGTTTACTGGTTTTTGTTTTTTATTCGAATCATGGAACTGCAAGTTAGCTACAGCACGACTCGTTCTTACAGAGCATACTCATACTCGTAACTAGGGGCAGGTTGTTTTACCTTTGGTGTTATTTTAGGAACTGCAGTCGTCCTTAGGTAGCTAAGTTAGGAAAATGCATAGAGCGGAAAGGAGTTCAATATGGAGAGAAGAATTTTTTTTTTTTCATATCAAATGCCGACAGTGTAATGCAAATGTAATATACTAGCAGTTATATGGGTAGACAACCCTGATTTGTGTAGTGTACATGGATAAAAATGTCAAACATACAAACATATCTGTTTAGATACATACATATGACACTTGGATTTGCATTTGTTTTGTGTTCGATTATAATAAAGCTTACCCTTGACATAGTTGTGAGGAAGTACCACTCGTGGTTTTGCTGTGTAGTTCATGAGGGCATCCGTGGACTTAATCAGCCTGTAAAAGAAGAAAACACAAAAATGACAATGACAACCACTTGTAAATGTTGAAATCAAATAAAAAAAATGCTTTACGTATGGTTAACTTTGAATGGACTCTAACACGTACTTGTACTGTACTTATTTCTATCGGTACCTTTTTGTTATCATATTGAACATAAATGTGCCTACTTTCGTAAGCTCATTTAGGGCCCTAAAGAAACAGTCACACTTGGAGTATTCTTTCTTAAATGTGAGTCATGTTTTAGGGCTTCTTCTGGTTCCTACAGCTCCTAGCATGTCTTTCTTCCAAGTGGTAGTCTAAGAGAATAAGGGCCTAAAAAACATTGCAATTGGCAGGTAATCGAATGGATAGGTTGGTATCTAGAGTGCTGAAAAAAGACAATCTTCCGCTTCGCAGTTCTGTTTTGACATCTTATCTACTTCAAAACCTCTTCTGCCGGTACTGGGATAATCAAATGTGATGCCAAAAATACAAAGTAGACATTCAAGCATTTCAACATTTAAGACGAGCCAGTGGTGCATTAACATCTAAGGATTCAATCCCATGTCTGTAGGTGAGATCGGGTTCCCGTATCTGGAGACTACCGAAAAGCAAAAAAAAAATTTTATATACCATAATCGCACTGGTACCAGCGCCATATGAATGAAGGGACAATTGTACGAAAGTACTGAGTCGAGTAACTTATTGGCTTAAAAAAAATGAATTTCCAGTCACAAGTTGAAACGACATCAGAATGATGCGTAACAGTTTCGAACTAGAAAACGTATTACTATATCTAAATCCTTTTAGCCCTCGGGTGGCATAGAGCGATAATAATGTCTGCGCGTCATCTTGTTCGGAGTTCTGCAACGCGTTTGAACTCTCTCCAACTCATTAATAAAGAGCTCGATTCCTTCTCGACAATTCTGCACCATGTATGTCCCGGGCGCCCCGCTGTTCTGCCTTTTTGCGTAAGCGAAATGCATTGCATGGCGTATTTGGCGTACATGCCGTGAATCCATAATGTCTATATGTACTTGGCCCATTCTCTGATAAGGCTGTACATTAGAGATACAGTTGGGCCCAAAAAAAAAAATCTCAATATGTTTCTTAAACATCTATATGTACGAAGATTTGCATGTTATTGTCCATCGAATTCCACAGATGTCTTCCGTCAATGCCGTCACCGCTGATAACCACCAAAAACAATAGTGGTGACAGTAAACACACCTGACGTACTCCATTTTGAACTTCAAAATCCTCAGACATCTTAACACTGTGTAAAATTTAGCAAAATGTTTGCTCCAACGAGTGAGTTGTTCTTCATCAGTAGATTACCATCTATTCCGATCATCAGTGAGCTCCTTGGTGATTTTGTAGATAGCGCCTTGAAGTCAGTATGTCGATGTACTTATGTATGTCTTATAATACGCTGCACTTCCTTCTTCTTCACACGAAATTTGATTCCGTAGTGCTGAATCGATTCATTTCCAGGTTTCAGCCAAAAGCCATTTGCGGTGACTTTTCTGCCTTTCACCGACATAGGTGAAAGACATATTTTAGTGGTCGTCCACGCTTTTTGGCGCTGTGCTGCTGGTTGCTTCTATTTCTAAGGCAAGGTGGTCCATGAACTGTTGGCGCACTTGCGGACCTATGGGGCTGTTCTTTGAATGGTTGCTGTTG
This sequence comes from Volucella inanis, assembly GCA_907269105.1. Lineage (NCBI taxonomy): Eukaryota > Metazoa > Arthropoda > Insecta > Diptera > Syrphidae > Volucella > Volucella inanis. Next base: position 126,761,426 of record OU026157.1, on the reverse strand, counting down.
ACGGATGCAGTACGGAGGCATATATGTTATGAGCTAACATAAGATGTAGATCGCGTCCAATGTCTGTTCCGTGCCTGTTTCGTACGCTTAGAGGACAATTTTTAAAACGACGACTGATCGCAATATGATTTATCTGGTTGGATGTTCGCTGGACTTTAGTTGAGACCCAGCTGATCTTGTGGCAGGTGTTATGCTTAAGCATAGTGTTGTCTCTACCCATTGAGGGAGGGTCTTTGATTGGAATTTTATATTTCCTGGAAAAGAGTACAAGATCAGTTTTATGGGGGCTTACTCCCAATCCACTGCGATCTGCCCACTTGGTTAATCTGTAAGATTTCAGCTGAAGGAGGTATGAAGATTCTTGCCTGAGACAGCTATAACAACGTCATCCGTATATGCAATCACCCTTCTATCACCCGCTTCCAAGTATTCAGTTCATTAACATCTACGTTCCAGCGTAGATGAGAAAAGACACCGCTTTGAGATGTACCTCTGCTTACATATCTTTTAGCAGAAACCCTATCCAATTTGTAGTTAATTATCCTGCTACTTAGCATAAGACTGATTAACTTCCCAAGTGAGTGGTCTACTTGCAGATTTGACAGCGCAGTCGTGTTGGCGTTGTTAAAGGCTATGTCCAGGATAGCAACCATCTATATCAGATCATTCGATGTGGCTAGTCAGTAAATAAGCCCTTTCTACCGACTTTCCTTAATAGTAGGCATGTTGACCTGTTGAAAAAAGTCGTGGATTAGTCGTTATAGAGTTTTTAGAGGAAAAGATGAAAGACTTAGGTCCTTTTGGACAACATGAGAGCACTTTCGAGATTGGGAATGGAAACTACATTGACTTCTCTCCATGACAGTGGAATGTGGAATGTGGATGAGGGCTACACAGCTCCTCATGATATTCTCTAGCGTAAGCAGGATAATATCTGAGAACCTTTATAGCTCGGCAGGTATTATTAAGTCCGGACCAATAGACTTTTATGGTTTAAAGATACGCAGCGCCTAAATCAGACCACGAATTTGGTAGTCCTGTTTGTAAATAGGGATCCACCTGGAAAGTGAGTACCCAGTAGCAGGTTGAGTAGCAGTAGCAGCCATCAGTTTTTTTTTTTTTTTTTTTCAAAAAACTAGGCATTATAGGTTTTGTAGAGAGGATTTTTTTAAGCCGCGATGCCTTAGAGGTTTCTGTAATTTTGTCACAGAATGATCTTCAGGATTGTCGCCTTGCCTTTCTCAGTTCTTTTTTATTTGAGGGATTTGTTATATGAGTTCCAGTCAGTCACTTTTTTGTTCTTTTTGCTAAGTTGACAACAGAAACTGATCTAGCCAGATCCCAAGGTATCTGACTACCTTTTGACAGGAAAGATGCTGTCTTGCCCAATGATCGAGTACTTTCGCCAATTTTTTCTGGTATCCCTAGAGGCTCTAGACAAAGGCGTCCTAAAGAGAGTGGTTTCCGACTTTTGAAAGTTGATTTTGAACTTCCAGTCATCGCAAAATGGTCTTATCTTATCGAAGTCACGCTGCACGAGAGTGTTAATGACCTCGATTCTTGAACCGTTCTGTACGTTATCAAATCGTCTGCATACGCGATAGTATGGGGAAGTGAACCTATCAAGTCGCTTGTATAAATGTTGAATATAATCGGCGAATTGACCGCGCCCTGCTCAAGACCATTTTTAATTTGAAATATTGCAACAGAAGTCACATCACCATTTTTCACGATGAACTGTGTTGGTTAGCATATTGTAAAGAATGTACAAGAATGGTTTACTGATCCATAGCCTAGTCAACTTATAGAAAAGACCCTCTAACCACACGGTGTCGAAGGCCTTCTCCATGTCAACAAGGCAGGCACCAGTACATTGGTTTTTGCCTTTATTCCATTAGATATCGGACACCAGTTTAGACGCGGCATGTGAGATATCATGTCCCGCCTTAAAACCGAATTGATTATCCGGAACTATATGTTTGTCCTTAACCCACCTAGTCAGAGCTCTATTACCTTTTCAAACACCTTGCTGATATTCGGAAGGAGACTTATCTACCGAAGATTCGCCGGATTGGATATATCCTTTCCCGTTTTCCAATGCGCTGGATAATGTGCATTATTAATTGCATTATTAAACAGGGTGGTGTAAATGTCCACCGCTTCTAGAGGAAAATGTCGTAGCACGATGTTCGGAATACCCCACTGATTTCTTACTCCTGATTGTGTCAAAGATCTCATGGAGTTCTTCCATTCAAATAAATGAGGATAGGTCATCCTCTGGGGATACCATTATTTGCCATATTTTCATCGTTGAACTGGGTGAAACCAGAGCCCTCGGATCGCCAGTTCTCTACTTCATTTTGAAGTCGTGCAACAAGACGCGACTGTCCACTTCATAATTAGGGTCAATGGTATCAGTGGCCTTGTATAGTTCCTGGAAAGTCGCCCCTATGGCCTTAACCTTCTCCTGTAAATCCTCGATCACAAAAAAGTCGTCATCATCAGCGTCCTCATTTGGATCAATACCTGCTATTGTCAGTGCCATCATTATTCGTAATTTTTTGACGAAAAATGCAACAAATTCCATCCAACAGTCACCGAATTCACCTGATTTGGCTCCCTGTGACTTCTTTCTGTTCAATCGAGTTAAAAAACCACTACGGCGAACGCGTTTCAGCAGCTGAGAGGAAGCAATGGAAAAATCGCAGGAAGCACTGATGGACATACCGAAAACCGAATATAAAAAATGTTTCGAGGATTGGATCAAGCGCTGGCATAAATGTGTTGCGGTCGATGGGAATTGCTTTAAAGGTGACAATATACATAGATTTAGATGAATAATCTTGCATTTTTAGTTTTCTACATTAATTCCGAACTTTTTGGTACTGTAGAATTCTATAACCTCTGCTTAGATCACTTATCAGTAGTTATAAAAATTGGCAGTAGCATTGCTAAAATCGAAAGAACATTGGGGGTGGCTGTGCTTTAGTGGTATATGCATAGAGTCCTCAAGCAGAGGGTCTCGGGTTCGAATCCCGTGCGAGGCAATTCTTTGAAAAAGTCTTTTCATGGAATTTGTATGTAGTTATACACCCTGCCTGACTCGAAGTGCAACTTTTTAAAATGCTATATTTTTTTATTTTTTGATAAATTTTATTGTGCCAAAGCAAAAAAATTGTTGGAAAATATATCAATTTTCAAATTGTATCAGCAGTTTTCAATAAGTCCATCTTTGGCGCGAATAATGGCCTTGAGACGGTCGAAGAAAGCATCGCACGCTGCACGCAAGCGGCTCTGCGGTATTTTGACCCATTCACGGACATACGTCAGACAGAGAAATCCAAATGAAGTGTGGAACATTGTTTTTTAACCAATCTTGGTTGACGCGCGCTTTTTGAGACGGTGCAGAGTCTTTCTCTGGCAAGTAAACGTGGTCATTTTGTTTTTTGACATATTGTTCGATAACAAATGGCGACTTATCGGAAAAAGCCAAATTCGGCAACTCACCACTTTCGTGCAAGCGTAGAAACTCCTTCGCTCTTTCGACTCTAACTTTTTTCTGTTGCGATGTAAGATCGTGTGCTTTTTGGAACTTCAATGACTTGAGGCTAAGCTCATTTTTCAGTATGTATTGTATCCGTTCCAACGATAAGTTGAGCTCACGAGTCATTTTTCTTCTACTTCGACGCGGATTTTGTTTAATTCGAGCCTTCACTTTCCAAACCATTTCTGCCGATTTTGCTGTTTTTTTATGACCACCTCCATGGCGTTTTGCAACGCATTTTAAAAAGTTACAGTTCGAGTCAGGCAGGGGGTAATTTATTATCATATCATGCGTCATTTGTTAAAGCGGAGGCGGTTAATCCATGAGTTCTCAAAATTTCATAGCTCCACGCAAACAAATCCGCGATAAGAGCGCAATAAGAATCGTGTATTTATTTCGTAAGCTGTGCTGATGTACAGGCACGAAGGAATGAAAGTCGGTTTGCACGATGAGCACGAAACTACAATTTTAAAGCCGAGTTCTTGAGTGCTTTCACTAAAACATTCCGATAGGACAGAAAACACAGTCAGAAAATTCAAAGTTTGATACCCGATGTTTGGATCTTCTGATGCGAATATTTAGTATTTAGTATTTAGTATTTATTTATTTAGAACCACGATAGATGTGCATCAGCATATCAAGAAAGAAAGAAAAATTTATATAAAGTACAATAAATATAAGTTATCTTAATGCTAACAATGCGAGTTCCTTAAATCTAGTTCTGGGTAATACAATAGCGAGTTGATCATATACAAGAATAAATAATTTACAGCAAAACGTAACAGGCTCATTGGCTCCGTATGAAGTGGAGTGATGAACTTCAAATAACAATGATATTTCCCTAAGAACCCGTAGGGGGGCATAAATACAAATTAATGAAAGCAAGTACTCACAGTCAATAGAAAAACATAGTAAATCTCTAACGAAAATAACACAATGCATTTTACGACGAACTACGAGGGAATCAAATCCCAAAAGCAAACATTTAGAGCGATAAGAACAGTGGACATTATCATTCAGAAAGAAACGGCGAAATGCAAGGCGCAAGAATTTTTTTTTTTTGAAATCTTCTATTCTACGAACCATGCTGACATAAATGGCCTTGAGAGTGTAGGGGTCCTTGAAGTCTGATTAATTTATTTTCAGAAGTCCTAGAGCAGAGTTAGCTTTTGACATCAATTTGTTAAAATGGGGATCAAAAGTGAGTTTACTATCGAAAACAACACGAAGGTTTTTAAATTCAACTGCAACATTAATTAATTGGTTTCCAAGACGATAAGCAGGGGTTAGATTATATTGTGTTCTAATATATGACATGGTGACATATTTGTCGATATTGAGATGCAGATTGTTCATTCAAAAAAAATAATCTAAATCACTCTGGAAAAGAAGACAGTCACTGACATAGACACAAAAAATTTTTTATATCATCCGCATACAAAAGACAATGACACATTTTTGGAATTCTCGACAAATCATTTATAAAAATAAGAAAAAGTATTAGCCCAAGATGGCTTCCTTTTGGGACACCAGACACAACATTAATTTAAACCGAAAATAAATGTCCGATAGAAACGAATTGTTTTCTCCCAAACAGATATGACTTAAACCATGAAAGAAATGGGCCGAAAAATCTATAAAAACTTTTTTTAGAAGGATACGCAAATTAATTCTACTAAAGGCTTTCACGAAATCAGTACAAACTACGTGTACTTGCTTGTGCTTCTCGATGAAACCCAAGCAATGATTGATAAACTGAACTATTGTAGGTTAGAGAATCACCTACTGCTTAAGATGAATACCATCCGTTCCTTCACTAGGCGATCCAAAAGTTTAGGTATAATAGACAGTTTAGAAACTGGTCTATAATTCGAAATTTGGTCTTTTTTTTCCAGTCTTATAAACTGGTGTTATAAGCGAATATTTCCAATCATCAATAAATGTTCCACTAGCCAATGACTGATTGAAAATATAGAGCAGGGGGTAGCTAAGAGAATCAGCACAGGATTTTAAAACTATCGGGTAAGAACAGAAGAAATCTGGATTCTTACTCTCCCTCAAATCCTGTAATGCCAGCAATAATTCGGATCTAATAAGTAGCAGAGAACTTGAGGCAGTAAAAGCCTTCAAGGAATCGAAATAATCCTCATTAAAAGAAGTAAGGCTGGAGGAATCATAAATACCTTGAAAAAAAAAAAAAATGACGCGAACATGTTCAGAATATCTTTGGGATAACCGGATGATTTACCTAGAAAATTCATAGTTGACGGAAAACCGATACTAGCCCGTTTGGAATTTATGTATGCCCAAAAGCACCTTGGGTTGGATTTCAGATTCCTTTCTAAGCGTTGAATATATTTGTTCGAGAGGAACTTGGAAATAAAAATAAATTCTTTCCTCAACTGAGCAAATAATTCGTAATCCGATAGAGATTTATTCCTTTTAAAGTTCTTATGAACTCTGTTTTTGGCATATTTAAGGTTAAGCAACCGTTGGTTATACCATGGTGGGTGAGAGTTTACTCGTTTTCGCGCTCTAGACACAGTATTATTTAAAATATTGAAAAAAATCTTCGAAAAAGCCTGTTAAACCGAAGTTCATCACTCATTAATTTCAGATTGTAACTATTAAATTTAAAAATGAATTCAGTCGAATCACTAAACAACATTTGATTATTATAGACGTAAGTTCTGATTAAAATAATAATAGCGTTATGAGACACAGAATTTCTTATCAAAGGTAAGCTAGAATCAACAGAAACATTCAAATCTTTAGATGCAAAAACAAGATCTAACAAATTATTAAAAGAATTACGAACATTACTTAATTGGCAGAGATCTAATGACTGGAGAAAATCCAGTGTAACCTTTTCAACTTCCGAAGAAGACCGATACGGTAGCACATTATTTCTATCAGAAAACCAATCGAGTTTACTAAAATTAAAATCACCAAGGACACAAATGTTGATGGAACGTTGATCTACGAAAGTTGAATTGACTATATCTATATTTTGTAAGTTTCATGATCAGTCTTCAATTGTTTGGCCCTGGAATTAATATTCTAGTCGGAAAGATTTTCGGCATGTGATGTATTTTCTTCTTAATCCGATTTTAAGATCCGGATCGACCAGCTTCTCGAGAACCTCTATTTCTGATATTCATTTTCTTTAGAATATTTATTCACAAATGACAATTCACTGTAACGCAATGTTGCATGAACGGCAAGCTACTGACAAAACGTGTCTATTTCTGGCAAATAATAGCAGTCGTATGATATTTCCGTTATACCTGGAGCCGAGTACGCCAAAAAACACAGAGACGCTCTGTTCGAAGTATCGCTTGCCACTATATGCCTCTCGGTTCGAAGTCGCAAAACTCGATTCATTCTCTCGGCTGTAATTGGCTTATTTATCCAAATATTGACTTGGCGTTTTCACCAGATATTCTCAAGACCTCAATCTTAAAAAAGACGCAAAAAAATCGATCATGCTAGGTATATATTTCATCCTAAAACATGTACACTATTCATTAGTTGAGTCGAAGTAACGATATGGTGCACTTGTTTGGGGCAACGCTGCAACAACCCACATTAATAAGATACAAAGGCTGCAAAATACAGCGTTGTAACAAATTAACCTGAGTTACTCACGGAACGATGAAGGACCATTCAAAGTTCTTCATGTCAAGAAAATCTTCAAGATTACACATAACACACATAACATTCGACCAATTGATTACGCAATCAACACCAGAAAACGTGCCTAAATATGGTAGGGGACAACCACAATACAGCGTTCCTTCAACAAACAACGAATTATCTCGAGAAATATGTTAGTAAACAGAGAAAATTTCAAAACTAGAAAAAAAGAAAAACATAAAAACATTCTTACTCATCTAAAGTATCATAGCTAATTGTTATTGTTATTATTTTGTTTTTTGTTTGTTCATGACATCATTTGAATTTTTTTGAATAGCTATTCAAATCTCTCACTGTAAGCTTACTCCAACTATGGCTTCGAGGAAATTATAAAAATTGTTAAGCACCTTCAAATCTGTCAATAAAATCTAAATCTAATCTAGATCTAACCGCTCCTACCCTTGAGCTTTTATCTTTAGTTTTAGGTGAAACTGTTAGTTTTAAGAATACGCTTGCAATAAGCCTAAATAAATCTGTCCGGGGTGGGGTTAACCCATACCTCAAATAGAGTTAGCGTGTGGTGGGTCATGTGGCACGAGGATTATTGTGGTATAAAAATGTGAGTTAACCTTAAATGTCTTTTATACACGATAGTCGCACGTCCGGCTGTAACATACGCATTGTATGTAGTTGTGAACAATGTCGTCCATGCGGAAGTCGCCATGGAAGAAAATGGGTAGAAGACAGCCAACTCCATGCTGAGGAAATCAGCTGGTTTCCAAATGTTCCACGAAGTTCGCCATTTAATTCCATTCATTCGACAATAGAGGCTCAAGTTCCGGTCAGTTTTCTTACATCACTCAGAAAATGCTTGGCCTTGCTATCGAGATTATTCAAGATACACTGGTCTGTGGAATGGTTTTAAGGTCAGCCGATTTAGCCAAGGTCACAAGCGGCACAGTTGCTATGCAGATACAAGGGTCAAATATTTCAATAACATAAAGGGGTTAATGTATCCCCACTCATAGTACTTCCCCACTCAGAAGTACGTCACTGTTCTTATTCAAGCTTCATAGCTTAATCTAAAAAAGGGACAAACACCGTTCTTTGTTAAATAGAAAATATTTAAAAAATATCTCTCTAAAGTATGTAGGCATGCAAATATTTATCGATGAATCTAAGAGTTTAGAAACTGGAAAATAAAGACTAAAGCTGAGGGTTGCTTTATATAAAAAAAAATTCGTCTACTCACCATAGTGCTAGAAATCCTATTCCAATCGAAACAGGTGATTTTGTGTATTTCCTCAACATTATGCTTCCAAAATCATCTCACTTCATACATTATTTCAAATATTCACGTCTTCTTTCCGTCACAATTTAATTTCAATGATTTTTCGTTGTTCCGTGAATGCGGAATCTCTTGGTTTTTTTTTTTTTTTTTTTCAAGAAAAATTAACTAAGGCACTTTGAAAAAAAAGAAGAAAAAAAAAAAATGGCACAACGGAAGGCCTTGAACACTATTGTAAGCGCATTCAATTTTCACACTAAATTAACACAGTAGTGATCGTAAAAAATAATTTTTATCACAATTTCATGTCACAGGATTCACCAGAGTACCAGAGAGGACTCTCTAATTCAATTTAAAATTGTTTAGCTAAATTATGTGGAACAAAAATTAATTATTTCTAATTATGAGCAATTTGGTAATTTTTAAAGTGTTGTCACTGATGGTAAGCGCGCCGTCTTGAGTTTGAAAAAAAAAAAAAAAAAATAAAAATAAAATAAACTGCGGGTACTAGACCAACCAAAAATAAAAAAATCGGTTAGATACGAGTACTTGTTTTGGAGGAATTTTTCCGTATTTGTGTACAACCGTGTGTGGTGTCCAATGTTGAAAGTCGTTTAATTTTAAAAATTTACAACAAACTGCAGTAGGCCGGGAATGGTTGCAGTAGTTCGGGTTTTTCAATTGCCAGAGGATCTGCAAGTGAATGGAAAGCTAACATACAGCGAGTGTGACAATTGAATCGCGTGCCTATCTTAGTTGAAAGTGTTTAGCCGAATGGGATTCATTTCTAATGGGCATACTTAAGTGACATCTATTCATGCGGTCATGCTAGAGTCGAATTTAGAATTTAGTGTGCGGCTAAACGTCGTTGGAGAGGAATTAAAGAGTGTGCCTGACTGACTGCTGGGCTGTGGACTGAACTTAAAACTTCCTCATTATTCCAATGCCTCGTACGAGTACATGAACGATTGTGAAATAGAAACCTGGTCTCTGTTGTTTTTGTGGTGATAGTATCGGAAGTTTATCCATTGCAACTGATAGGTATGACTTCTGGTAATTTTCAAAATGTCCCATTCAATTTACGTTCACACTGAAGCCCAAAAGTAATGTGTTGAATATGACATACATGAGTAAGTAAACGGGGGTTTTAAATATGAAAACACGTATGGAACAGATCAAAAGTCAGTCCTAGAAGTCTTCCTCTATGGTTTTTCCACCAACTGTAGCTAGTGACTCTGTACGACTGCTTTAGATGAATGCATTGGCAACGATAAAAAAAGAGTCGTATCGAGCCAATACATTTGACACAATCTCCCGCCCGCTGCCCTTAGTACCGCACTCCAAGTTGGTGAAGATCCTTTTGCCGTGGTAGCCGTCCTTAAAATCGAAGACTCTTTGGACGTGAACTCCATTAAGTTAACATTGAACATCAATATCAGATGCTGCATCCGTAGACGCTTGACCTGATGAATGTACAGATCGTACAGTTCGTGATTGAATCTTTCCTCCATTCCTCGTCAATAGAACAGAAACGAAGTATCTTCCTCTCGAAACGGCCAAGTACTTTTTCAGTGCATTTCGACAAGATCAAAACTCGATTGCCCCTTTTTGAGTCTGATTATAGCACTGATGACTTTGCTGCTTGTAGCTGTCCAGTTAAGGTAGACGAATTCCTTAGCTTACACCAAAATATAACTGTCAACGTCGGTGGACCTACTTTGGCCGCATCCACCTTAATACTCACGAATTTATTATTGAGGCTTATTATTCGGAATTAAAAAATGATTTTGCGACCTTTCGTTGACCAGTGAGTTTTGAACGATGTTAAAAAAGTCATAAAACAGCGGGTCGCCTTGCCTTTCTTGACATTGAAGGCTTCGAGAATTTTCCATAGTTATCCTGCAGAGCCTGACGAGCTTAGCAGGAATATCAATTACTAGACGTGTTTATCTGAAATTCTGTGGATTTTCCTGACCTGAAACTGTATGATTGTTCCAGATTGTTCATGAATGCTCACATTATTCGGCAGAAAAGATCTTATAGGCGATGTTTAGGAGGAATTATTCCTTCATAAGTGCCGCAATCCAAAAGGTCTCAACAAACAATGTTGAGATTCTATGTCTCAGGATTTTTTTGTTTCTCTGACTTAATTTTACAGATTATTTGGTGAAAGCTACCCCTAGCTTAGCAGACAGTTTTGCTTCCATATTTTTACTTTAGCTTCGTCTAGGTAAATGTAGCTGAACTCTCTGAGGTCTATCTATAGGTCTATCTTCCATTCCTGCCTTGTGATCCCAGCAAGTTCGAATGTTATTCCTTCAGAAACATCTTTCTATTTCCCTTCCCTTCCCTTCTTTTCTGCTCGTAGAACTCACGAGCAGTTCACGTCCTTCGATGCAGCACAGCACTATACGCTTGTTTGGCTGCAGCTTTCAACTTTAAACTTTGGTGGTCTTCCTTGACTCCATTGTGACTGTGATATTGCATTCGTACCTTGGCTGCAGCAAGCTAATCATTCGAGACGATCTTGGTTCTTCGGAAACATTCAAATATCTGTTTGTGTTTAGGTTGATTGACCAGGGGATAGGAAAGTCCCTTTATAGATGTAGAGCAAGCTAGTAAGAAAGCCAACTCTCGTAAGAACAAACTTGCTTTACGAGTATTCAGGATTCTTATCATCTCGGTCCTGTTCTTTGATTCAGAGTCTTTTGGATAAAGACCTCTTGGCCGTTTCGAGGGTAAGATACTGCGTGTGATTTACGATTCCGTTTGTATTGACGTGGGATGAAGAAACTATATACATAGTAACATCGGTCTTAGATGGCTGGGCCATGTTGAGCGAATGGATACAACAGCTCTAGTCAAATGAGTTTCATTTCAAATCCCAGGGAACTGCTGAAGTGGAAGAGGACCTCAACTAACTTGAAGTGCGGCACTGGGGGTAGCTGGCTTGTTGATTAAGGTTCAGGTTCACCTTGGACTCTAGAGTTATCACGCTATTTGTGTAAACTCAACACACGTTTGGATTCCCACACCCGCCGAATGGAGGCGACCTGCATGGTGCCTGATCGGAAAACTATTAATGGCTCAGAACTTGGTCTGGGCCAGTAGCGCAACAATCAATTGCGATGAAGTCCTTGTTTTAGTGTGGTTGCCCCGGGCAACTATTTGTGCATCTTTATATACGGAAGTAGGCTGAAATTATAAGTATTTGGGATATGTTATGGAGGATAGCATTCTTCGTAACTGAAATCAAAACCGCTATTGAAACCGACACTACGCCTCGGAAAAGTAACGATACACGTTGACGACACTTGGCTATTGTACTCGGACAAAGATTGGTTTCTGAAATGTGAAGACATTTCTCGACAAGGGAATTAAAGGTCCTCAAAATACCAGATTAGTCTAATTAGAGGAGAAATTCATGTGGTATAAAATGGACATCTAAGAGATTAGTGAAGCTAGATGGTTGGGCAGTTTAAATATTCAACTCGTAACATTGTACTCCAAAAAGGTACCTAGCTCTCAAAAGCCTTCTTTCCTGGAAGGCTTTAGATGACAGAATACTGAAAGGACGTTCCAGACTAGAGTAGGTCGCGTCACTATCAAACAGTGTTACTCCTTAATGGAACTCTCTTCTGTCGAGGACAAGGAGGCCTTTTAAAACCAGCTGATTATTGCCTATGATAGTATACCAAGCGGAGACATCTTAATGGTAATAGGAGACTTAAATGACAAAGTTGGTAATGACAATGATAGGCTCAGGTAAGGCATATTATAGGAAAGCATGCTGTTGGTGAGCGCAACGAAAATGGCGAGCGAAGAGGCCGCTAGTAGGTGTGACATAATGACCATCTACAGAATTACAAATAAGCTTATAGGTTACCAAAGCTCTACAAAAACACAAAACCCTGCTAGATTCGAACGAGGACTAACTCAAAAGGTGGAAGGAGCACTTCTGTGGGTTTAAACCATGTTTTCGATAGTGAAGGACTATTGACCCGCCCGTAGTAACAAATTCCCAAATACGCACTGTATCCTCCAGTAGAGAAGATATATTTATCGCAATCAAAGCACTGAAGAACACTGAAGACTTGACGGTATTCCCGCAGAGCTCTTACGAGTAGCGCCAGCAACATTGAGTGAGCTCCTGCATCCACTCATTGCGAAATCTTGTGAAAAAAAGAATTTTCTGGAAGAATGGTAAAAACTAATGATTGTCAAGCTCCCAAAGAAATTAGACCTTATGCAGTGCGAAAACGGGAGAAGAATTTGCGTGCTGCATGCAGTCGTTCCGACTTCGAAAATGCGTCCAACAGTGTCTATAGAGAGTTTATCTGACTTGCTTTGCGCAGGAGGATCTTCCCCTATAAATTAATTGCTATTATTAAGGCTACATAGGATGGATCCAAATGTTACGTTCTGCTTAAAGAGGAACTCCTCTGCCAGAGGAGTTTGAAATCATAAGTGAGGTTAGGCAGGGCTGTATATTGTAACCAAAACTGTTCCTGTTGGTGATAAGTGATGTATTGTATGTAGCATGAAGGTCACCTCAAAATACGCGGACGACGTTTGCTTAATCTCCCACAGGATCATTGATCTCCATCAAATGACAACAAGGGTGGAGAGAGGACCAGAAATCATTGGGCAAAAGATCAATACGGCAATGGATATGGAGGAACAACTTTATCAGCCTTAACACTGTCAGGAACTCATCGGCTCTATCATACGAAGGCGTATGGGCATACGCTTCATAAAGGTCACGTGTGCATTGGGAGTCAAACGATAAAATAGAAACTTCTTACGCAGAGTGGCAGACAAATGGGCCGACCTTGAAGTACTTCACAAAGAACAGTTGAAGAGGAATCAGCACAGCTGGAGAAGAGTTGGAGTGAGCTATGCCCTGCAATAGGAAGCTCACGGACATAAAAGATACGAGGAGCTAAGTAAGAACTCGTAGGTATCATTGGATTTTCCCGTACTCAGTCTTCTGCCGTGTAAAGTTTAATGTTTCATATTTCCATGCAAAGTTCAACGCAATAGAGTAACATTAGTGTACAGAAAAGAAGGACATTTGCAGTCTGTTTAACCGTTAAACACAAATAATATTTCGTTTTCAGGCAGCAAAAGTTCTTCAAGTGGCAAAAGCCCTCATCAGCATAAACTATGATAGATATTTGGTGAAGACAAGAACGGAAAAACTGTGCAATATTACTTCATTGATCTTGTTAAGAAAATCGTCTGAGATATGTTGAGCAACAAATACCGTCGCCTCAAGCAGGATAGTCTTCAAATCGATATGGCGAAGAAATCGCGTGCTAAAATAAAGAGAAACCTAAACCAAATTAATGTGCCCACCTAGAAATAATTAGCGCAAGGTCATATAAAAAGGCAAGAGCTGGTTAAGCCCGGGTCTACCTAGAAGTTAGATGTTGGTGTGCAGTTTGTAGAACCAGCTTTTGACACTTCAGAACCGGAAACTACTGAAGAGGCAGACCTACCTGGAAAAGACAATTGAAACTAGTTTTCCACTTTTTAAACATAAATTCAGCTACCAAAATCTCAGAAATGAGTTAGCTTATCTCAACCAATCTATAAGTAGCTGGCTTAATTATCTATGCTAGGATAGATGATGGTTTGATATCACTGGTCACACTTTCTTTTGATCAGGTTTTATGGTTTAAATGATTGATTATGCTGTCAGGACCTGAGAGGTCATCACAAGTTGCTGTTTAAGTTCCACTGGAATTCAGTTGAGTCATAAACTATCAACTTTCTGAGGACTACCTACTTCTGTAGATGCAATATGAAAGAAGAGTTTCAGTTGCTCTCTATTGAGCTTGTCAACATCTACTTTCTTCGTATCTTTTTTTAAAAAAAAAAAAATATATATCGGATAATTCTCTTAAATCTTCAAAGTGACTACAAAATTTTTGTTCCGGCTGTTGAACTTGGTGTCCGACTGTGATGATGATCTTGAATAAATAAACGAATTGCTGATGTACATAAAACGGCTCTTTTCGCAATCTCAAGATCACGGAAAAAATTGTTTCTATTGCTCAATGGCAGCTAAGTCTAGGGTCTGTGGAAAGAGACACGTTTTGCATGCCTAGATATCATTTGTGTAAATTAATCATAGCATTCTTTAGCACAAAATAACAAAACAAAATGCAAAAAAACTACAAACAAGTAGTATAAAAATTACCCAGGCAAGATTGAATTATTGAATATCACATAATTGATGTACTATACTACGTATCAATTAAGAGTAACGGTGGAAGAAAGTTTGTCACTAATTAAAGAAATTAAAAAAAAAATTTTTTTTTTCCTTTTTTCATATATAGTTAGTACAGTAGGCTGCGTAGAACAAAGTATCTGTAGTTGTATAAACGTTGATATTTGAGGGATTTGCTTACTGAATTGTCGCTGAATAATGAGAGGAGATACAATAAATGTCTCAATCAATTCGTTTAGTACAAAAACGACTTCCAAGGGTGGGATTGGATTGCTTAGATCGGTTTTAAATTTATTTATATTCATTGGATTTATATAAGAAGAGACGCGGACACTAGTGGAAAATTACACTTCCACTAAAACTATTTGTAGATTCGGGGAATTGGCATTCTTGTAATCACCAATTGAATAGTTTAAAGTGAAATCATTTGTTTTCCTTGTGGGATCCCAAAAGCTTCATCTGTTCATCTTCTTTACAGAAAATTTGAATGCAAAAGCACCTACCTTTGAACCGAAATTGTCTGTCATAATATGCTAGGAATAATCAAAACTTCGAAAATCATGGAACGGAAAGCAATTATTGTATCTCCTTATTGGTGCTTTAAATATCTGAACGCTGGCAAGTCTCACTTGATTAAACAAGACAAGGAATCTTCATGCTGAACAAAATCAGCCTGAGTAAGGCGGACGCTCTACTATCAGAGTGGACTACGCGAAACAAAAAAAGAAGGCACTTAATGGCATGAAACCGCTAACCTAAAAAAGAAGACATGTCATATGGGTGAAGAATATTCAAGCTTTGTCCGAAGGACCTTCAACTGGCGTAAAATAATCCATGGATGATTTAAAGGGGAACAACCACAAATATTGTTGGTACAAACCAGGAAAATAATGACTAAAAGATTAACCACCAGCGCTTCGAAATCACCAGTAGCATTCCGCTCCCTCAAACCTTAAACAGTAACACCCGCTTCGCTATGAAAGCTCTACAATTTAACTTCAAGTCCGCCTTCAGACGCATCATAATCTGAAATATCATAATTTGTTCTTAAGTCATTAAACTCACTTATGGAATGCCCTGCCGAGCTCTCTATTTCCTAGTCATTATAAGTTGCAAACATTTAAGACCAATGCATAATGAAATCTCTCTTTTTTCAAGTTAAGGATACCTAAATCCCTTGAGCACTCGGCAATTATAAAGAAAAAGTCTTCTGAAAATTGGAGGAATTGCAAAAAGGTAGATCACCTGCTGCCAACTATGAAGAGAATCTTTATTCTTAGTTTGGCTTTGGCTTACAAACAGAAAGAGTAGAACATTTCTGAAGATGACTACTTACACGTTTAGCCTGATTTCCTTTCTAATTAAAAAATACAGAGAAGGCTTTAATGTGCACAGAACTGCTTTAGAAATGCATCCAAGAGTTGGATATGTACTCGACAAGAAAGAGGACGCCCTGAGAATTTGCTTCGAAAATGAGGTGCAGCTGTTAACAGCATTTGTGACACGGCCAGGCAACACGGCGTAAATTAATCACTAGTTTTGTTGATAGGAGTAGATTCTGCTCCAATATGTGATGACGGACCTAAATAGAATTCCCTGTAGGTCGGCCTCCTATATCTATTGCTACGGTGGCTAATGGTCATCTCTCCGCCTGAATTTCTGAACAGATCTAACTTCTTAGCTCAGACATATGCAGATATTGGGACTGTTTTAGAAGTGGACTTTTAGTCAATCTTCTCAAAAATTTCCTCAATGGGAAGGAAACAGCTGACTGGCCTGACTCATTATGTGTCTAAAGCATCATCATCTGTTTTTTCCAACATAGTTCTGGATTTGCAAAGAAGCTTACGGCAAGACATTGAGCTTGTCACTAAGGGGTGTTCTTAAAATCTATACGGCTATTATGTGACCAATTGTATGCTAGAAAAAGCTTTTAGAGTAATTCGTCACTGCTGCTTTTACCAGACAAACAAAGGCCTGACTCGGTTGCAAGGCACGCCTGCCTCTGCTCAAGACCAATTGATGAACTTGTCTGTGATTGATCGTATCATAGTCTGCATTTTCAAAGCCACCTGCCTTTTCAAAAGAAGTGATGTTTGGTACAAGCCAGAATGGAGTTTTTACGACTTTGTACGATACCCGTATCTTTGCCTCCGGTCTCATGGACATGCCGTCTGATTCAACGAGACCAAAAACGCTGTTACGGAAAAAAATGCGAAACCGACATTTCCTGTCCCTAGGAATGGTTTCGGTTATAGTCTGAGCCTCGAAAGGAGTGTAGGTCAGCAGGTCTTTACAGATGGCTTCAAAGCCGATCTAGGATGCCACGCTGGTTTTTTTTTGGAGGCCGACAAACTAAGCAATGTATTATCATATTATGTGGAATACGAAGGGAGCGAAATATGTTTGCAGCGACATCCAAGCTGCGATTGAGGCATTGCTGAATCTTTTCACGATTTTCCACCTACTTCTCAGAAGGCAGTTAGAAGTCTGAAATCAATTGGTGTTGTTTAGGTGCCAGGTCACATTGCTTTCAATAAAAGTAATACCGTCGACAAACTTGCTAGGCAAGACCAAGTAAAGAGCTTCTCAGAAATGAGAAGTTGCTGGTAAGGGCTTCCATTGAAAGGTGGGCTTATTGTGAGCATAATTACATATGGTAGGACTCCTTTCGATACCAGAAAATTAAACGAACGCTCCCAGAATTTTCTATAAAGTCAGTATCTTTTCTGCAGTATCATAGTAAGAATGGCTGCAGACTGAGTATTACTGGTGTGTTAATGGATACATCATCATTTAGGCAGCAGACATTTGACGCTGATGCACTGGGTCCTGGATGAAAAAAAAAACATCTTTCGTTTAGAGATTCACAGACGGTTTTTCCCCCTCGGACGCCGTATGTGATGTTCGTTCGATTATAGACCTTCATCAAGTGACAACCGACGTAGAGAGAAAAGCAAGCGTCGTTCGGCTGAAGATTATTTCTTCCAAACCAAAAAGGATCAACCTTGCCACTTCAGCCTTACAAATTAGCATTGCAGCACAATCAGTAGAGTTTTTACAAAACACCGTCTCTAAGGAAGGACGAACTGAACAACATAGCCATTTAAATAAATATCCAAAGTGCGTTCACCGTATTATCCAAAATATAGAGATGCAATGCTATCAGCCTAAATTTCAAGCTTAAGCTATTTTAGTCTGCTATATATGTGCAGCAGTTTAAGGGTTTTGTAGCCAATCCCCATTTTCAACTACGAGCTTCATGACGGAAATTGTCATTGTCCTATACAAATTACAACACAAATATGAAGGTGGCAGTGATTAAAACACTTTTTTCTTAGACAGCGTTACAGTCCGGGGGAGATTGGGCCATAACATGCTTATCCCGTATTTTTTCAGCTGCTTCCATTTGCGCGCACGAAGTTGGCTGAGGTCTTATTCAATGCGCCTGCGATATTCCTTTTGCTTAGGGACCTATGAGTAGGCATTTAAGTGGGGTTATCCGAGCGTTTCTGAAGAGATCGATGTCGCTGTACAACCAACAGTTTGCTATTATAAAATAACCTCAATTCTCTATTGATGCAAACGATATCGAAAATTTCCCAAAGAACTTTTTTCTCGAAGCAACCGAGAGCATATGTTCAGGACTGAGAAGATGAGTGTTTTGTATAAAGTCTTTTTGGTTAATCGAGAGAGGAATTTGTTACTTAATTGCCTTCTAAGCCCAAAGCTGCTGCTCTCAGGAACAAATATGAAAAGCAGATAGTACTGTCATCAGCAAAAGAATACGAGTGTATTGGATTAGAAGTAGCAGACAAGAGATCATTGTATAGAAGAAGTTTAAAAACAGTGTCGGAGACAGAATAGGGCCCTGAGGCACACCAGCATTTATTTTTATTTGTGAAATGAAATGAAGTTGAAACCATCCAATACAACTTGAATTGAACGTTTCGAAAGGTAATTTCTAATAAATTCGCATTTTCAACAAAAGAGCGTGACATCAAACTCTTTCAAATGCGCCAGACTTAGGTAAGACAATCTGCATCAAGGCTACACTCGAAAGACAAGGACGACGCCATAAAAAAAATTTAATACGAGCTCCTTGACAAGACATATGTCCGAAGTATGACGTTAAAATCGTAAGGAAAGGAGGACATAGCCTACTCGACTCCACGTCTGGGAACCGACTTAGGGTCAATGACTTTGCGTCGGGACGAGATATTACTATAGCGAGCGCACGATTTCCTCATTTCAATATACAAAAGGGAACATAGGGGTCTCCGGATTATCATCAAACGCTAAATCAAATTAAATATTTTGCGATAGGTATGCCTCCAGTATTCTGGACGTCCGAACCAACCAAGGATGCGAATGTGGGCTACTCAAGAACTACTGTGAGAATATATAATGTAGAAAATTTGCAATCTCAAGAGACCGCCAAAATATTCGAACGCCTATCCTGAAATCTTTGCCTCCAGCATCAAGTACCGAAGACCAGTGGGAACGCTGCCAATGTGACCATCATCAAGAAATCCCTGGTTTAATGAGGAATACCGACAAGCACATGCATCGAAACAAGAATTCTACAAAGCAGCGCTGCAGCGAAAGACGAAAGCTGCTATTAAGTTATACGAGCAGAAGGGGCGGAAAGAACACGGCTTCTCCAGAAGAAGAAAAAAGATCACGAGAAGCGCGCGACAAAGATATTGAGAGGTTGTACTCCAGGAATAACGTACGAAAGTTTTACCAGAAGGTAAAAAGAACGTGCCAAGGTAAGAAGACCCGTAAAAAAGCCTGTAGAGATGAAGAAGGAAACCTTGTACTTGAGTCACAGTCAGTGTTGAGAATGTGTAAAAAACTTTTCTGCAGACTTATCTTAGCTTATGGTTTACCAGTCGTTGGTATTCAAAGCTGCTGGAAGTGACTTCATGGAGAGCATGCGCCAACTTATTTCTCAGATCTGGTCAGAAAAGTGTAGTCTAATGAATGAAATCTCCGATCCACAAAAAAAGTGACCCCCTCAACTGCGCCAGCTATAGAGGTATAAGTCTCCTCAACATCGGATACCAGATTTTGTCTGCCTTATTGTGTGAACGACTGAAACCTTTCTTCAACAATGACCCCGTGGTCATATCACCATGGTTTCAGACCGGGAAAGTCCACAATCGACCAAAGCTTCACACATTGTCAGATTCAGCCAAAAACTTAAGAAGTACAAATCGATATCCACTATCATTTCATCGATTTAAAGGCTGCGTATGACAGCGTTTTTAAGCACGAGCTATATGGAGCCGTTTGTTAAGAATGATATTTAAGAACCTCCGTTGCTCCGTCAAGTTTGGTAACGACTTAATCGGGACCTTTGATGTCAAAAAGGTTCTATACAATGTTACACGCTGTCATGTAACTACTTACAAGCGAACACTGGAGGCACAATATTTCAAAAGTTTGTGCTAGCGTAAGCCGATAAAATTGCTGTTCGTTTGGGTTAGGAGGGCAATCATGTAGTAAAGCTCTTTCCCGAAGAACTAAAGTGACTCTATATAAGACTTTGACCATCCCAGTCCTACTATATGGCGCAGAAGCACGGCCATTATCGAGAACGGATGAAGGTATTCGGTCCCGGAAAGATTCAACGACGAACTATATGAGCTGTACAGCGGCGTCGACCTAGTCAGCAAACAACTCAGTTGTCGCCTAAGATAGCTAGGCCATGTAGAGCGAGTGGACATCAATGCTCCGGCAAGCAGAGTCTTCGAATCTAAAGATGCAGTAGAGGAAGACCTCACCTTAGGTGGCGCATACAAGTCGAGGTGGACCTCAATCGACTTAGAGCGCGCAACTAGAGGCATTTAAGTAAAGACCAGACTAACTGTTGATACTTGTTAGTTGAGGCCACGGTTCACGCCGAACTGCAGCGCCACCTAAGTAAGTAAGTAAGATAATTTATCCATGACCTTGAAAAGATGCTGTCATATGCGGCCTTGAAATCGATCAAGAATTGGTGTGTGTCGATTTGGTGGTTCTGAAAGTATTATGGATTTTCTTGATGTAAGTTACGTGTCAAATCACCATCTGCTTCTTTAAATGAATTAGCAGTTAAGTCTTTGCTGTGCTGATTGGCTGTTTGATTGTATGGTTCATTCTGCCTGACAGTGTGCTGCTGTTGGTAATCACCGTTTAATAGTTCGCAGAAATTATCTTCGCAGACTATCTGCACTGATTGTGGTTCTACCAGGAGGTTTCTTTCACCATTTCTTCAGATTCCTGTTCGGGCTTTACAGCTCTGACATGCATTTTTCATAAGGTACCAACCTCTTCTGGTGCCCCTTTTTATTTATTTCGACATGGTAGTCCTTGGTAAGTTCGATCTACTCTTCTTTCGGCGCATAGGCGTTTATGAAGCTTTTGCGAACGAGTTTATTTATTTGCAAATCATCGTCAGGCTTTTGCTCACCTGCTTGAGGCTCAAGGCATTTGAATAAACACTGCGACTATAACATTCTCCATTGTGGGTATTACAATTTTTCATCCTTAGATGACGGTTATGCCTGATTTGTGGCACTCGAAGATCCCCGCTACTTTTTCAGGGTAAGAAGATACCATTGCAAGCACGTCTCTTGAATCACTTGTGCAAGTTTTGGTCAATTTACCTTTATGAGGTTCATACTGATCAGTGGTATGCAGAAGGTTTTGCTAAAATCTCTAATTACAGACTTCCATCGGGTTAACCCAAGTTTCCTTCCAGACAAAGGGAGGATTTAAGAAGTAATAGACAGGCTCAAGTGATATCTACTTTTAGATACCTCTCTTAAGGATAATAGACAGGAGCGTACTCCTAAGTCACTATTGCTTTTCGTCTCATGATCTTTTCTCAGGCGTTTCACTTCCATTACTCGAAGCACGATCGTGATTTCATTGCAAACAAACAAGACAAAGAAGATATATTTTTATTATGAGTTGTATGCTAGAAAGATCGGAGAACATCGTACGAGTACGAACATATGTATCTGCGACACTTTCATCTGCACTTGAGAATGAATCTAATCCCTTTAATTGAGTTACTCGTAAGACTTTAATATCAATTGGATTTGTTCCGGTTACTGTGTGTGACGTCGTGATGTAGCGTTCAAATTGTTTATTCTACAAAGTGTACCGAATGTCAATGTTAATTACCAAACGGTTTTTATCACGTGTAGAGAAATTAATATTAATTAGTGTTTTACGAGTATCTTGGATGGTTTTTGCAATTTGTTGTAGGTCAAACATCAAATCGTTAACATCCGCAATTGGATGACATACTATACATATCTGTGGAACTTTGATTTAAACGCTTGAGGACTGAGGACGTTTGAAGAACGGTTTCATTCATTTTTTGTACATTTTATAGATAGCAAGGTGTTACAAGATATTCATATGTTCAATAACTCTGAGAGAAAACTGAATTCAATGCACTTGACAGTGTCAATGTCAATGTCAATGTCGACCTAATTTTGGAAGAAAGAATTCTGCGTTTCTGGTGTCCGAATGCTTTGGTGGTCAAGTAGTGGACTATAGTGGACTAGTCTCCGGTGAGGGTTAACGAATAGCTTTAATGTATACAGAGCACAAGTAAATAATGCCCTGTTAGACCGTATTTTGGGTAATTACTATACAGGCCCTCTTGAAGGAAAAGTACGCGACGGAGAGAAAAGATATTATGCAGAGTAACCTGTAGTAGCATACAGTCATTTGTTCTGTATCTCCTTGACACGGCGATAATTTATGGCAATTTGTTTCATTTATTTCTTCCCAACTCTTATTGTCGTGACGTGCTTCTGGCCTTTCTGTAGTATGTATTGCCCAGAATTGTGTATGGTATGCTTCAGTGATACAATCAATGGTGACCCTAATGGTCAGAAGCTATGAAGTTTTTAGACATGTATTTGTGAGTGGCCGTAGCTCAAGTAGTAGTGTATTGGCTTCCAAATCGGAGGGTTTGGCGTTCAATCTCAACCGCGTTACCTAGAATACTACAAGTCCAATTACACTAATAATTTAGTTTCCTTATTAAATGTTGGATATTACCCATGGGGCGGAAATAGCCACTGAGCCCAAATATTTTTCTTTCTATTTCTGTCTAGTTTTTCAAATAACTTAACACGTACTCAAGTTTATTAAGTGTAGTCATCCTCACTTGAGTGTTAAAAAAAAAACAAAACTTCAGACCAATGACAGCGTTACCAACAAACCAGACCAGTAAAGGCTCATCTGATGTTCTGGGTTTCAGTCGACCATTAAAGTGATATCATTGTGCCAATAAACAGGGTGTCCCAGTTTAGGTTTTCGTCCTAATAGCTGAAGATTCCTGAAGTTATGGCGAACAAAAAATTGTATTGCAGGGGGTTGCAGTTATAGGCCGTTAAAGTGAGAAACACGAATAAAGTGTTTAGCAAATGTTTAAGAAAAAATGTTTTCGATTCGCGAATACGCCGATATTATTTTCGTTTACGGTTTCTTTAATGCAAGGTTAGCTAGATTAGAGAGCCAACGGTGATATCCTAGACGGAGGATTCCTTCTAGGCCAACTTTTATCAATGCTTTTCACCGGCATACAACCGTCAGCACGTGGGTTAAGAAGAGAAAGATTGTCTAACATAACACCAGCAGAAGAGGAAGAAAGAAAGGTTGTAAGAATTCAGCCATCTATTAGCACCAGAATTCCTGCAGCACAGTACTTCCAAAAAAGGATTGAATTTTGCCATTTTTTGCAGCATCAACAAGATAAGAATGAGCAGTTTATTTAAAAAATTTTATGGACTGACGAAGCCCAGTTTACGAGAATGGGTATTACCAACCAACGAAATTCCCACTATTGGGCAGTGTCTAATCCTCAATTAACACGAACAACATCTTCTCAAAGGTAAAGATTCAGTTGAAATGCAGATGTTTTTCTTAACTGTATACCATTTTACAGAAGACTTAGCGTGAATGTCTGTGCCGACATATTGGGTGGTACTTTAGTCGGGCCATTCATTCTCCTAATTCAAGATTCTATTTAGAATTTTTGTGAGACCATTTGCCGGAACTCCTGGTGGAAAAGTCATACATAAAAATCGTAGATAATGAAGAGAAGACATAAGCTTTGATAAAAAAAGTTAACCTAAGATTTGAATATTTCGGGATAAACGCATTTTTCTGATGAAATTGGTAGCGCGATTTTTCAAAATGTAAGCTTTAAAAAGCCATAATTTTGGCTGGCGTTCATCGAACTCGAAGAATATTTTTAATGCACACTGAAATTCTCTTTCAAAAATGTGCACAACGGTTTTTTAAGTTGAATCCCTTAGATATCTACGGCCTTTTAAGAAGTTTTACCTCGAAATCAGATTTTCCTCACTTTAACGGCCTATAACTTGAAAGGGGGTGAAAATAGAACCCCCATATACAATTTTTTGTTCGCCATAACTTCAGAAATCTTCAGCTATCAGGACGAAAATCTAAGCTGGGACACCCTGTATGCATGAAACCAAGCAGAAGCTGATCAGTGTGTCAGTGTAAAGAACGTCTTGCTCGGTGACTATATTTTCAGAGAAGACGGGAGGAACATATGTTTTCAGAAAAGAATTCAATTTGTCTAACCCGGATGAAGCTAAGTAAGTAAGTACACCCCAGAGGCGTATTTGATATTGACAAATTGCGGCTGAGATCTCGATCTCGACTATGAGATCTGGCTAAATCCCCTCGATATTGCGATCGATGCAAGACAGTCCTCCAACATTTTTAATATTCAAACTTTCGAGCAGCTTTCATTGACTAAGACCATTATCTTGTTGTAGCCAAAATACGGATGCAGATATCTAAAACAGATTTAAGCCAGCGAACCATTGTGAATAGTTTCAACGTCAAATTGTGAGTCCGCCAGTTAACCTTAATATCTAGAGGAATCTGACGCTGCCAACATCGAACGCAGAAGACCAGTGGCATCACCACCAAAGAGGAATCAGAAAGGCTGACAAACATTGTTTCCTCAAAAAAAAAAAACGAACACGAAAAGCGCTCGATCGGGCCTTAGAGGGGTTGATACCATATGAAACGTGTATGTCAGAGCTGTAAAGTCCGAACAAGATACTGCAAGAATGGGAAAAGAAGCCTCATAGTAGATCAACAAAAAAAAAAAAAAAAAAATCTGGAGAGATTATTTCTGCGGATTGCTAAACGGTGATGAAGAACATTTCAGGGCCAGGTAGAACGAACTTTTTAATCAAACAGGCAATCAGAACAGTAATTTTAAAGCTTAAGCCTAACAAAGCTGCTGCACCCAATGGTGTAGCTGCCGATTCATCTAAAGTAGCAGATGGTGATAGGACAGGGAGCATACATCAAATCATCTCTAATATCTGATTCGGCGGAAGTGAGCCCGTCGGATGGAATCTCAGCATTGTTTGCCCAATTCTAAAGAAGAGAGATTCGCTGGGACTTTTTCAACTACATCGTATATAACATGCTGTCTGTCGTATTATGTGAACGCTTAAGACCCCTCGTAAGCAGTCTGATCGGTTTCTATGAGTGTGGTTTAGTCCAGGAAAGTCCACCATGCATCAAAATTTCACATTCCGGGAGATCTTGGAAAAATACAGCAGTTCCAAACTAATACACTCAAGGTCACAAATGACAAAACGAAAACTTTGATATCAGAAAGGATTTTATCATGGCGATGCGTTGTTATGTGATTTCTTCAACTTCGGTCTTGAAAGAATTACGCGGAACTCAAAAGTCAACTCCAGAAGCGCCATCTTTCATAAGTGTGTTTAGTTATTAGCATACACTGACGACATTGACATAGTGAGAGGAAAACAAAGGGCTTTCGATGGAAAGTATTCGACTATTGAAGCAGAAGAAAGAACAAGGGAAATGCTGTCACCAAACCTGGACACACACCATTGACGCTTCGGAAAAAAACGTAACGGTTGGCAGCTAAAACTTTGTAGTAGTAAGAGACTTTAAAAGAACAAACCAAACTATTCGTAAATGGTACCTTTGATGCCCAAGTCGGTTTTATCAGTGGCTTGTCCTTATAAGATGGCTCTGCAAAGGTGGAGCCATCCTTCCGGTCCTACTCGTATACACAAAATTTATGAAACAAGAGGGAGAGAGATAGAAACTAATATACCAAAAGACCACTTGAGGTTGTCAGGGGTTGACACTTCATCAGAAAGCTATCATCTGTCCACTAAGCGGCGGAAAAGAATGTGCAAATGAAAAACATAAGCCCACAGGGAAAGCTATGAAGTACCAGATGGCCCTTTTCATTTTAGGCAAGATCGCCAAAAATTACAAGAACCAGTCGAACAAGGTGAGATACCAGGTAATCATCGAAGAGTACAACGAGTACCAGAAGAATAAGCCAAGACAGGCAGCGAAGCGCAACAGGTCTCTAGACGGAACTCTTCAACGCTTAGCAGTGAAGAAAACTAAGGTTGACGTTGGTACGGCTGGCAAAACCACAAACAAACTAACCATGTCATCGGGCCAGTGTTGTCTAAGATCGACCCTTCGGCGACCCAGAGTCGAGGTTTGGGAAAGCATTGAAGCCAACCCCTTTCGACATGGTGATGGATCACTTCATTAATGACCAAGGGGGACCTCAGCCTAGCTTTGACTCTGCCGAGACAATTGGCTACTATTCGATGATCAAATGCATGGACTAACACGGACTGCCTGGGATAGTGCGAAGCTCTTGCAACATTCAGACATTTAAAATCAACATACATCTGTACTTGTACATGTACATGTGTGCATACATTTTAAGGGTACTAACAACTCCTTGAGCGCGCGTTAATTAAAAAAAAAAAACATTTTATCCCAGCAAATGACATTCCAAGGAAAAACTCAGTCCCCAATTCGGTTGCCCAATATAAAGATGGGCAAAACCAGTGGTTCAATGGATGACGGGACAGTCCTTAAGGTGGAGGAAACCCATAAGATCACTATGTCCTTCCTGCTTCTTATGAATAACGAGTGCCTAGAAGCACTAAGAAAGGCAGATAATAAACTTAAGTTTATCATCAGGTAAGCCAAGCTTAAGCTTTCTCTCTCGCTAGGTTTTCAGGACGATGTGGAAACCATCTAACCATCTAACCAGCTAACGCTGAAGGTCATACAAACAAATCTGAGGCATTCTAGGTGCGCCCAGATAATCTGCAAGTTTTCCAAGTATTAACATATGGATACCAGTATTACCAAAAGCGAAGTTATTCAGGCCTCGAATAGGCTTCAAAACAAATAATACGACAATACGACATTGGGCTTTTGGTAAGCTTCGAGTCTTGAGCCGAGACCACTAAGCCGATACGAAACCCTAAGAGAGTGAATTGGTAGAAAAAAATTTGGTCAAGTCTTTCGGTCAAAACTCAAAAACATACTTGAAATAAACGCCGAAGAGCTTTAGGTAAAAGTAAAGACTTTCAACAAGGCAAGGGACATTGCATACAAAGTCTCTTGTCCAGTTAAACGCATTAAAAAAACACTTCCCCCTTGGTGGAATAAGGATCTCTCTAATCTTAGACCAGAGCGATTCTCAATATCTATTGTAAACGCAACTTTTAGCAGTCTTACAAGGACTGTAAGAAACCTTCAATCCGTCAGGCTTATCAAAATTCTGTCCGAGGAATATTCCAACTCTTCGTTTCTAAGATGGTCTTATGGAGGATGGGGAGAATCTTCTGGTGAACACACATTTTCCCGGATGTAGTGATATAAGTACGGATCCCAATAGATTTTGGCAAGTACAACCTGCAATATCAATTCAATCCTTTCCGAGGAAAGAAAAGAAAGAAAAGATTTTCTGGGCTATTGACAGATTCGGCATACAACTTCTCATGCTACAGAGAACGCGAGACCTAACAATACCTTGGCTAGAGTCAGTCTTCAGAAACTGTTTAACACTAAACTACGTTTCCATTTCTTAGAAACGTGGTCGAGTACCGTTTATACCGAAAACAGGTAAACGTTAGCATGAGTCATTGAGGATTTCACACAATGCCACAGGGCGGCGTTATTTCTCCTCTATTCTGGCAACAGGTTATGAACAAAATGCCTGTATGACTAGGCAGAAAATGTTGACCCGTATATAGTATGAATGACGTGGTGATACTAGGGTCATGGAAATTTTCCTCCATGATAAGTGAAAACATTGTGGCTACTCAAGACCTGGGCTGCAAGTTGTGGTCTTGGTGTCAACTGAACTGATGCTGTTCAATACAAAACCCAAAACACCTGATTTTACTTCTCCCTGTCTTAATGGTCCTAATTGCTCCCATTATCCTCCAGCGCTAAGTATCTGAGTATCGTGCCTGACCGAAAATTCAACTAGAAGCAAAACACGGAGAAAGGAAGGTATGTGTCGCCTTTTATGCGTTAAGCAAAGCCTTTGGAAAGAATAGTCTAACCTAACCGCTCCCACTATTCTTCAGTGCTAGGTTTCTGAGTATCATGATTGACCTACAACTTAACTGGAAGCAAAACACCGAACACAGAGGAAGGAAGACATGTGTTGCCCTTTATGCGTAAATCCTTCAACCAAAGGTGACCTATACAGTCGTACTGCATCCAATTTTAGCAAAGGCTACAATCTCACGAAACTAAAAAGATTTTAAATAATACCTAGTACTGGCAATACGGGCTGAGCTGGGCTCAATGAGGTTGGCTCTAACGCATGTCCTTACTGTGCTCTGACATATTCTGTCTATGGACAGACACACAAGAGATACCGCTTGCATGCAACTCGGCCGTGACACAATGCACAAGCATAACATTGCTATCCTCAAGGATAGCCAAGCCGCAACAAAGCTATTAACTCGGCTATTATTGTGCATCCTACAAGGTGGTGCAGGAGTGCCGGAACGAGCTTGTCTGCTTCACGGTCACACTGCTCTGGGTTCCAGGACACAATGACGTATAAGGAAAAGAGTCTTCAGATAAACTAGCCTGGGCTCACTCGCGGAAAAGGTCTACCTCCAGCTGAGGGCGGTTAAAGGACAAATCCACTCATACTTCCTGCTAACCTACCTAAGATACTATATGGCCAACCTACGATAAGAGCAGAACCAAATACTTAGTAAATAGAATCGCCATGCCCAATTGGAGAACATGCAGCAAAACTAGGTATCCCTTACAAATCCCACCGCCGCAGTCGCAGGAATCAAAATGAGAAGGAAACTATCTCCCATTTTCTCTGCACATGTCCTGAATACATGATCTAATCCGTTTAGCTAACTCAACAGGCTGGATATAAACATCTGTCTCACATCTTCAGCAACACACATCATCTACCAGGTGACACGAGTCGTAGTTACAAAAAGGTACGTGCGAAAAATCACTCTTGCTAATCGCTGCTTCTAAGCCCAGAAGGCAACTGAGTAGTTAAGCCCTCTCTCTCGAGCGACAAAAAGGACATTATACAGGACACTGATCAATCTATTCCGAAAATATTCTCGGGCGCTTCGAGAGAAAAGTTCTTCGAGGAATTTTCGATCCCATTTGCATCAACAATGTTTTAACAGCGAACTGTACGGGCTGTACAGCGATGTCAGACTCGTTAGAAAAGCTTTGATAATCCAGCTTAGATGACTAGGTCACTTTGAATGCGCCCGTGAGCAATTACAGGCAGGTGGCAAAAGACCGCGTTTGCCGGAGAGAATTGTTAGCTGAGGCCCTGATTCACCCCGGATTGTAGTGCCCTCGAAGTAAGGAAGATGAGACTGAAATGGTTTCTTGATTGCGCGTCAATTTAAAATCGCATGGATTGAAGGTTTTCATTTTAAAACATTCTCTCTATATCCTTTAAAGGAAATTTGTTATAATTTGTCTGAGAACTACATCCATAAAAGCTGCAAAATACTCGTATATTCGAAAATGCTTGAAAAAATGGTTTTTGAAACCTGTTTCTTTATTTTTAAGAAAAAGATTTAAAAAAAAGAGGGCTGTCATTTTCCCAATAGAGAATTTACACATTTTTTTAAAAATAAATAGGAAAAGATCGAATTTCACTACATCTCCGCAAGAACTCAAAACCCAAACAGCTTTGGAAAATTAAATTCGTTTTCGAAAATGTTTTTTAGTTTTAGTTTAGAAAAACATCACTTTTAGAATATTTCTAAGAAAGAAAAATATTGTAATTCGCGCCCTTTAGCACAGTACCCGCGAGGAAGTCATATTTTCTTTCCACAACTGAAGTACTGGTATCTTTTCCGATTCAAATATCCTATTTCACTGTGCAGTGTCGGAAAGAATTCCCATCGGACCGTTGGAGTATTCGTACAACTGTTCTTTATTAAAAATTGACACTTTTCCTTCCCTTCAAACCAAATCGTATTGGTAAGGGGGGTTTTCCTTATTTTGTCAGGATTGCCTTCAAGACCATATGTTTCGTGTTGCATACTCAAATGTCTTTCGTCAAAACTTTTGTCACTTTTTTGTTTTAGGTAATCGCGAACTCATCGTTGAGTATGAAATTTTTCGAAAACAAAAAAAAGTTGAGGAACGCGCATTAAATTGACACGATTTATGCACTGCAGCACCTATCAAACGGACCACATCGATTTACCACCGAACCAAAGCACAAACGGCAATCGAACTAACTCGATTCGAAAGCTAAGGACCGACAAAACGACACTTTGACAAAGTACGAGTACTCGTGTTGCTGCGTGAAAATCCATTCGCCGTTCGAAAAGAACTAACTGAGTGTGGAAATTTGATTTTTACTTTGCCTTTGAATATACAATTTCAAAAATAAGCGGCACCGACACGACACACTAAAGGGGGTCTCTCATGCCTTAATAGGGTTGCCAGCACCGCCACTACCGCCGACGTCTTTTCCATTGCCGTTGGTGTTCCCGTTGCCGCTACCATCGTCTTTGTCATCATCGGACCAGTAGCGCTATATGAATGTACTCCTACTCATACTCATATTTGACGGACGGGTATGCCGCCGCGCGAAACTCCTCAACTTCTTGTGAAAGGATTACTTACTCTGGTATTTGAATTAACTCAGCTTCTAGCTGCATTCGTGTACGTATCCCTGGCTTTGTATGTATTGGAAATAATAAACAAAAGTACTATCCAAAGGCGAACAGTAACTAGCAACCAGCAAACTCACAACTCATCCTTTGCACATTTTAAGGTCGTTCATTCGATTAGAACCAGTAAATTTGACATTGCGCTTCCATTCATAGTGTTATTTATCCAGATTTCGCACTAAAAAAAAGTCCTGAATACCTTAACGGTGATTCGTACAGAGTTGCTGTATGGAGGCCTGTAAGGGTCAACTTTTTTGCTTAATGACGCACTAAAATACGAATGCGGATAGTGAGGGATGACGATGAGCGGTGGTTTGCGTATATGGTATGGTAGATAGGGATAGTTCTGCCAATTTGAAAGGAAAGCTTTTTTCACTTCGATCTGGTTAAATAGTTTTTGTTTGTGTGGTTCAATTTCCAACCCTCTAAGAGGGTGTAGATACTCGTACATGTGCATATAGGCTAACGTTTGGATGAACTGACTGATGACGTTTTTACTGTCAAGAGTTGTGGATTTGATTTCTTGATAGTATTCACATTAACAGATAGGTGGTGGTTTTGGATTAGGTGTATGGAATGCAATAATGACGGGGAGTAAAGTAGGCACTTAGCCATAACAGGCGGTGGGTTAATCGATAGTGTTGTAAGCAGCTGGTAGGGATGGCAGTTTGTATACAACATATGAATCTTCTATTGCGTGGACATACGAGTATTTTTGTATTTTCTGTCTTTAGTGTTTTTTTTTTTTACCTTTAATTATTCTTCCAACGCCAATTTGCTTTGTTTTCGCCTTTGAGGCTCGCGTGTTTTAAGGTGTATAACGCTCTTACTCTTGACTTGACCGCATATGGGGGGTCAGGTGAGCTAAATCTATATTTGTGATATTTATGAAAGAAAGGGAGCGCAAAAAATAGATATAAATTATAATTTATCCTTGTTTTGCCTTTTTATGACCTTGGATAAGGGACGTAACTATGGAAATGGTGGTTTGTAACTTCCTCGAAGGAATCCGGAAATGTGGTGGTGTGTGACTCGTGTATTGATTGGAATCGAACCAACCTGATACCCACCAATATCCTTCTCTTGCCACGAGGCTTAGGTACACTCTGGAACCACATTAGCCTAACTTCAGAGACGAGCCTACATGAGGATTCCTGGAACTCTGCGAAAGTACCAAAGAAGCTTGTCTCCACTTTAGTTTTAAGAGCACTATGCTTGTGCTGCTTACAGATCTGTGCAAATAGTAATCATTTCTTTGTTATAGACTTGGCTTAGTCGAGTGAGGGCCATCCATGTATCTTTGCAATTTAATGTCGCGTGTGCGAAGGTTTTAGGCGTCTCCTAATAGCTGTCGCAGTTGATTCCACCTTGCGCAACAGAAAAACATATTCTCGGCGGAATCATCCACCACAGGATTATAGTCGCATCCGTGTCCGAGGTAGTAGTACAACTTATTAAGACATCACTCCATATAGATGAGCGCAGAACGGATATGAGTTGGTGTATCCACCTACCCACAACTTCGTCATCCCATAACTGCAGCTAGTACTATCCTACTTGCCGATATTTTGTTCGGATTCCGGGGACAGAAATTTCTGTCTGCGCGTCAGCAACGCGACAGGCACGGTTCTCGTAATCACCATAACCGACGTTATGTTAAGATGCATTCCCCCACACTTTGAGGCTATACAGATATATAGAGTTGGCAACCGGTGATTAATCTTCTTTTAGTCTCATGCAGGACTTCAATATTAACCGGTAGTTTAGAGAGCGGAGCTGCTACCTTGCTGTTTGTGTCAGCCGCCCCCCTAATGTACTTGAGTCGTGGATCGACCCACACTGTGAGGTAGCGAATTAGCAGTATCGCCCGACGTTCATATGGAACTCTCTTCTTAAACTGGCCGTGACCCTGCAACAAGTACACCACTCTTGTTACGACTTGAGCGACATCGTTCGCAAAGGTGATCAGCTTAACCCCGGTGGCATTTCTAGGTATAGAAGTTGTCCTACACGAGGTTTCAGAGATCAAGTCCCAGCGCCAAGGTTTGGGCGAATCCCAACGCTTTTCCCTTCGCCCATCTGTCGTATCGTACTCGAATACTCTACTCTGAAGCTAGCTATTCAGTATTTTTCTAAAGTTGCTGTGTCAAGGCCTCTCGGATGTCGGTCCATCTTGGCGAATTGAATGCGTTCTTAACGACGTTATTCAGTATAAACACACGATCGCAATAGCGTTAGAGGACATAGTGGAGACAACCATTTAGAGCGCATTCACCGGGCCGACTCACCGACGAGTTTGGTCTAACAGCACCTTTTGTTCATTCTAAGCGTCCTCACCAGGGTTTTATTCGCTTCTTTAAACACTGCCATCGCCAACACCGCATCCCCGAAAACACGCAGCGCTACTGACATTCTTTGCATAAGGTTGAGATTTACTCGGCCCACCAGTAGCTTGGCACTTGTCTGCACCCAGATAGCTAACGAAACAGACAGGCATTGCATCGTTCTTTGATACGAATTATATGCGAATGGAGATTTTTATTCATGTAAGGTATTAGTCATTTAATATGAGCAGAAGCGCCCCTTGATCACGAGAAGATTGATCAAGCAAGTCATATTGAAGCCCGGAGTTTCCAAGTTTTCACTCTAGAATGGGCATTATTTTCGACCTCTGTAGTAGATAGCACAAAGTCTGAGCCTTCTTTTGACTTATAAATTCTTCTTTTATACTAGCAAACGTTTTGGTTCGTGAAATGAACACATTCATTCTGAAGAATCAATGAACGCATCCACTTTAACTTGACAGCTGTTCGATAAGTGACATTTATGGAAAGTTACAGTATGAAAAGTTTTTGATGTCAGTTGTTTGCATTCATGGAATGGCGCTCGCTCGAAAATCGTGTTGTCGTAATTAGTCTTCCAGCGAAATCTTTCGGATGTTGCGGCCACTGAAAATTACGCTAAACTTAAATTTATAAAGAATATGTAGGAAATAGAGAGCTCGGCAGCGCATTCTATAAGCGAGTTGTACGGCTTAGGAACAAGTCACGGCATATCAGAGTACATCCGAAAGTGGGCTTGAGGGTATACAGATGAGCATTCAAAGTGAGACGGGTGTTACGGTTGAAGGTTTAAAGGGAAGGAATGTTACTGGCGATTTCTATGAACCGCTGACAGGAGACATTATGTCGGTGTTCAAGCTCTCAATTGACTGACTGATATTAGTATCACCTACGATACTTATCGCAGGGTTTCGAATCCTATCTAGCAGTTGCAGAGATATTTCATTAGCACCTGACCCGATGTGGGCATTGTACTCCAATTTTGAGCGGATAAATGCCTTATATATTGTAGCCAGATCAGAGGGAGGGGGGACATATCTTATATCGTTTGAGGAAACCTAGACATTTTACAGCATTTTTGACGACCTCCATCAATGCTCAATAGAGTATTTAGATTTTAGATTTTAGATTTAGATGCTATTTTAATCACAGCATTGAGTTTTGGAAGCATTAAATTCCACTCTGTTAACAGTTCCCCAATTGGTTATGATGTTAGTATCGGAATTCACGCTGCAGTTCCTGTTCTACAGCATTAGAAGTAGCAGATAAGAGATCATTAATGCAAATTAATAAGAGTGTTGGAGACAGAACGGCGCCATGGGGAACACCAGCATTTATTTTGCGAATATCAAACTTGAAACAATTCAATACAACTTGAATTGAACGCTCCGAAAGGTAATTTCGCTAAACTTTGTCAAATGCCTAAGAAATATCAAGTACAACTATTTTACTTTCGCCAGATTGATGAACGCTTTGGTTACACTTTTCGGTGAGACATACCATCATGTCAACAGTGGACCTGTTGCTACGAAAACCATACGGGTCTGTGGTTTTGACAGTGAGAAAGAAAACCTCTTCATAAGAAGGGGAGATATACGATCTGGACCAGCAGATTTGTGTATATTGACATCTGTAAGTCCTCTTTCTATTATACGACTGCGAATGTAGATTCGTCCCATTGAAGATTCGACGAACTCAAGTGTAGGAGGGGACAAATCACATTGGCCTTGTCTAAAGAGTTGAAAGCTTGAATGTCACTCTAAATGGGCGTTGGGATAGAGAATAAAGCAGAATTTTTAATATTTTTGACGAACGACCAAAAATGTTTGTTACCTTCGGGACATTGTAGTATTTTCTGCCTCAGTTTTTGGTCGTATTGAAATTTCACACTCTTAAAAATGATGTTGCAGTCATTCCATTTCTGCTTGATACTCTTCAACCTATGAAGGATAAAGGATCTCATTCGAAAGAAAATAGTGTCTGTGATCATATCAGCAAGGGCATCCTCGTCTTTATTATGAAAGAAGGCTTGAGTCCGCTCCAATTGGCTTTCTCGTATTGCCAAAAGGTTCTTTTAAGAATCTTTTCTCTAACTAAGTAATAGAATGGTATGACGAGCTCAGAAGGGAAAGCATAACAGCAATATACTTATCAGGGTGAGAAGTTATTGTAAAACAAGTCCAGGGTGTTGGCGGTATGCCTATCAACGACTGGTATGCGTGTGTGCTCATTTACAAGTTGGATGAAGTTATTTTCCGCAGCGAAGATCTCAGCACACAATTCTTCAAGTGTTTTTTTTTTGTCGAAACCACCCAAAATTGTGTTTACTGAAATCGCCCGTAATAACAATTTCAGTGTGAGGATTCAGGGATACAATTCTTTGATTGGAGTCAGACAGCGCATCAAACTCGTTAAGGGTCGACCTGCTGTCCATTTTAGGACTTCTGTAAATAAAGCAATATTGAATAATTTGCTTACGGAGATGGAGTTTCAACCACATGAAGTTGAATTCCGGATTAGTACAGGGATCACATTGTGGTGGAGTTTGGTAAGCTACATCATTACGTACATAAATGGCGAGACCGCGGTGAGAGAAGAATAATGACGCCAGCTCGTAGGCAGGCAGGTTTAGATCAGCGTGATCTGAGGGGTGTGAACGGTGCTCTTTATTTACGCAAAACAGTGATTACTTTTTAGCTAGCATATGTTTGCTATGTCCACGCTAAATTCCCGAGTCACTAGAAAAAAAATGAAGCACAAACGTCGACGATGCTAGGCGAGGCTATGAAGTGAAATTTTTGACGTTGGTTCACCAAATTGTTGTAGGTGTTATGTTCTTATGAAACAGTGTACCAACAAAATTCTCACTCACATTCTGCTACCCATGAGTTAACCAGTTCCCGTGCCGTATGACAATTACAGCAACGGCATTGACTGACAATACGTACGACTAGAAACCGAAGAGGTGGGCTACCTGCACTGAGTAATATTTTTGGTTGATCAATACTAAAGTAGCCTCCTAAAGAAAAATAAGGTACAGCCAATAATGACATCTAATAAATTGTTTCCTTCTGACTGTTGAAAGGATGGTCTAGAAAGAATGTATCTATGGCTGGAAAAATGGTGGGATATCCAAAAAGACAATTTCATATAATTTTTTGTTTTATTTCGTGATTGGAAAATACTTATTGTACGAGTACATTATTTAATAAAAGAAACAAAACTTAAAAAATAAATATTTTCATAGAGTTACAATAGAATATATACATTGGTAGGCTTAATTTAAAAAAAAAAAACTTATTCTATTCAGTGCTGACACATGGAACTATTATTATGCAGCTGGGGGTATAAAATTGTTACAATTTTTTAGTTATATTTTTAAATATATATATATATATAAACCTATACATAAATATCTTTTGTAAATGGTAGGGTGATGTTATTAGGACGTTCTACATAAAAAAAAACTAAATAAAAATACAAACTTATGCTAAAAATGAATAGAAATACGGATAAGTATACTTGTCGTACACAACCTTGTAGTTTTTTTGAGTACTAATTTTTTTTTTTGAACTCTTCATTGAAGTTGTAAATGAACATTACATGTTAATTTGGAGTATGTATGTAAACCAAAAATGTTTAAATTACAAAATGTGCAGACGATGAGTGTCCTGTTTCAAAAGTCTTACTATCCTAAATGGCGTAAATGGCAACTGATTCCAAGAACGAAAACTCATTTGTACATGTGGATAATTTGCCCTATGCTTACTGTAGCTCCGGCAATAAGAGCCAAAATAGCACATATTGCTAAAATGGTATTCTTTATTAAAACCCATTTGCAGAAACCTAGACGATCGGGCCATCGATAGATAGTTTCAACCACACTTGGTACAAAGATACCTGAAAAAAATAAAAATTGATTTTTTTTTTTTTTTAAAAATATAACATTTTAGAAGTGGTTGGTAGTACCCAATAACGAAAAGAACACTGATCCAACTAAGCTGATGAAAGGTTCCAAGTCCGGAATGGCAGCTGCAATACCACCGGCAATCAGAATGATTCCTGTCCGAAGTAAGATTTGTGAGATATTTTGATATTTTTCCGAAAATTTATGTCCAATCTTCTTCCACAAAATATCATTCGGCACATAAAACTGTAAACCAAAAGTGAAGAGGATAGCCAGGGCCATTAAAATTTTTCCCGTATCAGCCAACCTACAAATAATAATGATTAATGTAAGATTATGTTACAATTTTATGTAAAAGATACGAGTATTCGTCAACTCACCATGCCCCTTTTTGCAAGTTCAAAGTTATGCTGCCCTGAATGATGTCACCATACTTAACATATCCAAAGAACCCAAGAGTCGCATACAGCGATACAACGGTGATCATTGCTGTGTTCAGTACACCAGGACACGAGAGAAAATCTTGAGGTCTCTTCATGGAATTTTCCACTGGCATGACGACTCCAATACCTTCCATGGCAAAGATGACAGTTGAGAAGAACAGCGGAATTTGAGCCCAACTTGAGAAAAGTGGTTTGTCAGAAAATACCAAAGGTTCATTGAACATGTAGTATAGGGTTATGGCGAATGTGATGACGATGAAACCATTAGCTACAGCCGAAAATGGAACCAGATACCTTAGGTCCCTTATCTGTCCAATTAAGAGGCATGGTATTACTGTCATTGCTATGTAGATGCGTATGTCCCAGTCGACATGACAGTCTTCGTTGATGACATTTTGAAAGGATGTCGCAATGAATACAACATAAACACAAATAGCTGCGTAGTATGTTGCCATGAGACCACCATCTACAAATTGCCTACAATAATAAAATGCAAAATGGTTAACATATGGAAAATTTAAAAAAATGTAGTTCGTCTTTTCAATTAAGAGCAACAGTGTCATTAAAAATCTAAGGTGACTTTTGTTGTGATACTTAAACCAGTCAGATGTGTTCTTCTTATTCTCTCTATTCATTCGTTCAATTCTCAATAAAAATTTTCGTAAAATTGCATTTC
Organism: Volucella inanis; assembly: GCA_907269105.1. Taxonomy (NCBI): domain Eukaryota; kingdom Metazoa; phylum Arthropoda; class Insecta; order Diptera; family Syrphidae; genus Volucella; species Volucella inanis. The sequence goes on along the minus strand of OU026157.1, from coordinate 126,723,297 downwards.
CCGGTTCTTAAGTGCTCGAATACATCTTTTTTTTTTTTGACTTCTGGCAAATTGCAACCAAACAAAAACAAAAATATTCAAACAATAATTCGACATACATATGTACATGCCCTCACAACTAATTTATCTTCGCGACCTATATTAAAATATGTCTTTGCGGAATTGCAAATTGTGTAATCGATGATAACAATGCTGACTGTTTAGCCTGCAAGGGCATCTGTAATAAAGCCTTTCATGCCGTTTGTGTCGGGTTAAACAAATAGAATACCGTGTTTATCAAAGAATTCTCCAATAATCTGCTTTTCTTTTGTGATGAGTGCAAGAGTATCTCACTCTCGCATGTACTTTTGGCAATAAACTGCCTAAGTGACTGAAATAATGTACGAAATTTCGGTTATCGGAAGGAGTGTTAAAAGTGTTGAAAAATTATGTAACTCAGTCCAGAGCTCAGCCGATGTTATAAAATCCAAAGTAAAATACATGGATAAACAAATTGCCGGTCTAGTCGAGTGAGACCCCGGGACATTCAGGAATGAAGAAGCTTCCTCGCGCCACCTGGAGTGTTAAGTGACATCAAAGCTATCTGTTCTGTGTTGGATTGTTGACATTGACGTTCATTTTCAGTCCTCGTCACACAAACAACTCTCTGCTAAACAATCAGAACCCATGCTCAAAGTTATCTTCGATAAAAGGAACGATGTCGGTGATAAACTTACTACGACTACTGAGATATTGAACATCACATCGCAACAATAAACAATTCAGCCACATCGCTCATGGCTGAATTAATGGAACCTGTAGTGGATTCACGCTCATCACCACATGTAAGTCATCTGCGGACGGTCAAACCTACTAATTCCCGCGAAAGTTTCGTCCAACTTGGCGACAGAGAATACATCTCTCGTTTTTTTTTTTTTTATCCCGCGCGTACACCAAGGGGATATGAATACCTTTTTACTGGCTTTTCTACAGGGCGTGGGCGGGTAGTGTAGTAGTTTTTGAAACTCAGGTGTATTAGGTTTCGGTATTTTTCCCAGAAGTGGTTGTCAAACTGGAGCCAGTGCATCCTCAACCAGTGGGTCTTAGTACGTGCTAGTTGTTAGTTCGTTACATATAGCCCAGCCAGCAACCACTCCAACATCAGTGCTATGCCTTTATGTCAGAGTTGACGCCGACTGGATTTTCGTATAACTACACACAAATTCTATGAAAATTTTTTTTCACAGAATTGCTTCGAACCCGCAACCCTCTGCTTGAGGAGTCTATGCATATATAACTACACCACGGCTACCCCCTCTATGCCAACTTCTACAGTCGCCGCCCCACGGAAGCTTATCAATCATTTTAATTCAACATTGCAAACCGGGGCTTTTTTCTGTACAGATAGTGTCATTGGGAAAAGTGATCAGACAAACTCAGTTGCTTATGATGGAACGATAATAACCCGTCTTTCGTTAATGACGTCCAGGTGGAAAAAAAAGTGGCGGGTTCAAATCCCTAGGCGGTAGAGGTATTGACGACTAAAGTTAAGGAGTAAGCACAAGCTCAGGTATGAGATATTCGTTTTGTTCTGCCCAATCTAGAAATACAGAGATCACGTAGACAGCGCCAACTAGTGGAAAATAAGCCTCATGAATATTGCATATAACACATGGGCTGAAAAGTCCGTGTCGTGCGCCACTTGAATTAAATCCATACCCTTTTCAGTTAGCGTGTAGATATTTGACAGCTGTCGGACCTCGAGATATAGCGTTGTGGGTGAAGCAACTTTTGTTATTGTAAAAAAAATGGATTCAAAGCAATTTCGTGTGTTGATTTGTCATTGCTTTTTGATGGGAAAAAATGCAGCCGATGCAAAGAAATGGCTTGATAAGTGTTACCCAAACTCTGCACCAGCCGAACGAACCATTCGCAAGTGGATTGAAAAATTTAAAAGTGGTCATACAAGCACCGAAGATGATGCACGCAGTGGACGTCCAAAAGAGGCTGTTTCAGATGAAAACATCAAAAAAGTCCACAAAATGATTACGAATGACCGTAAAGTGAAGTTGATCGAGATAGCTCAGGCTCTGAAGATATCAAAAGAGCGTGTTGGATATATCATACACGAATATTTGGACATGCGAAAGCTCTGTTCAAAGTGGGTGCCGCGTTTGCTCACAGTCGACCAAAAACAACAACGTGTTGATGATTCAGAGGAGTGTTTAAAGCTGTTCAACCGCAATAAAGCCGAATTTTTGCGTTGGTATGTGACAATGGATGCAACTTGGCTCCATCACTTCACATCAGAGTCAAGTCGGCAGTCAGCTGAATGGCGAGCAGGCGACGAACCTCGTCCAAAACGACTAAAAACTCAACAGTCGGCTGACAAGGTTATGGCATCCGTATTTTGGGATACACATGGAATAATTTTCATCGACTATCTCCAAAAGGGACAGATTATCAACAGCGATTATTACATTGCGTTGTTGGAGCGTTTGAAGGACGAAATCACAGAAAAACGGCCGCATTTGAAGAAAAGTGCTGTTTCATCAAGACAATGCACCGTGTCACAAGTCGATGAAAAGGATGGCAAAATTGAATGAATTCGGCTACGAATTGCTTTCCCATCCACCATATTCTCCACATTTGGCTCCCAGCGACTATTTCCTGTTCGCAGACCTCAAAAGAATGCTCGCCGGAAGGAGATTAAAGACCGATGAAGAAGTAATCGCCGAAACAGACGCCTATTTTGAGGCTAAACCGAAATCGTACTACAAAACTGGTATCGAAAGATTGAAAAATCGTCAGTCAATCAGTGTATCGCCCTCGAAGGCAACTATATTGATAAATAAAGTTGAATTTTGCAAAAATTTTGTGTTTTACTATAAAACGGCACTGACTTTTCAGCCCATGTGTAAAGAAACATATCCAATCCTGGATCCAAGCAGATCGATATGCATCACAGATTCGTCGGTTTTCGTACGGAGCTCTCCTAAATTTGCAAGATAACATTAACTTAGAGCATCAGCGTAGTGGTAATTAGGAGCGTTCTTTACGAGTCATATAAAACGAATACAGGTTTTAGACACCGGGTTCTCTTGTACGAGTCATACTGCTCGCCGGTATATGAACACTTATCGCAACATATAGGGTTTTCCAATAGGGACTTGATAACTTTGAATTTAATTTCTGAACGCACTCTTTCACTAATCAACAAACTGTCACTGTCAATTTATTTAGTAAACTCAACATTTTCATCATGGTAAAGTACACTAACGAGCAACGTCTGCAAATTATAAAAATTTTCTACACATATTCGGATTCGCAAAATCATCTTCAGTGACGAAGCTCTTTTTTGGCTCAATGGGTTCGTCAATAAGCAAAATATGCGTTATTGGTCAGGTGAAAACCCACATGTGCTTCATGAATCACCACTTCATCCACAAAAAATAACTGTTTGGAGCGGTTTGCATGCCGGCGGCGTTATTGGGCCATATTTTTTCGTCGACGATAACATCGTCACGTTACTGTGAACGGTCAGCGTTATCGCGCCATGATCACCGATTATTTTTGGCCCGAATTGGAAGATATGGACTTGGACGACATGTGGTTTCAACAGGATGGTGCCACAAGCCACACAGCACACGCTAGAATCGATTTATTGAAGAGTAAGTATGGTGAGCGTGTTATCTCAAGACATGGGCCAGTCGATTGGATCGTGGGACTTAACTCCGCTTGACTATTTTCTGTGGGGCTACGTTAAGTCATTGGTTACGACGTTGTAAGCGCTCAGAGCCAACATTTAATGGGAAATAGCGGCCGTTTCGGCCGAAATGTGTGGCCGAGTCGTTGAAAATTGGGTCCAATGAATCGACCGCTGCAAACGTGCCCGCGGTGGCCATATGAACGAAGTCAAGTTCCATTCATAAATGTTTTGATTGTATTTCAAGCCAATAATAAAGTTTTTGAAATATCTCAAATGGTTTGCTTTTTATTTAAAAAAAAATGCTACATAATGCTCTAACATAGGGACCTCCGATAGTCCTTTCCTGCCTATTACCTGGAACCTGGCTTTGACCTAACATTTTTGACAACCAGTTCATACTATCGAAATTCAGGAGATGATAAGTCCCATTTTCATGGAATCAAAGTGTTCAATGAAGTCGATTTCTGCCTTCGATGGTATTGGTAGTACTGAATCATAGGATAAACAAACCGACGTATCGGCGAAACGTAGTTTATGCCTGTAGCACCTTAATCTTAGTTGCAAAGTTGCTAGTTTAGATGCTAGGATTGAATTCGGTACATAAAGACAAGCTATGTTTCTATCAAGGTAACGAACGAATCGGTGAATGCGTGGATGCTTCGACGATGTATGCATGATCTACAGTCTGGAAAGTATTGCCGCAAAAAATTTACCTTCAGAGCTATAGCAAAAAAGATTATGATTCATAGTGAGCTTCGTCCATGCCTATCTGAAAAGAGGAGAGACACGATAGTGATACAAAAACAAAAAGTAAGCCATTTTAATAAATAGGAATTAGGCTGCGAAGAAAAGAGATGATCGCATAACAACACGGGTCAGCCAATCGATAATGCTATAGAAATTATTGAGAAGCTTACCCGATTGGGGCTTTAAGGAGTGTGGCAGCAAGAGGGGATTCTTAAGTAATAAAAGATTTGATGAAGAGCCATATGATGTTGCTTGGATCAAGTTAACGTTGGTGATTAAAGCTAGTATTAGCGCTGAAAATTAAGGGCTCATCAAGATAACCATTTCTCTGAGAATCCTATACATTGTCAATTCTTTCTGCACCAATTACACCCCACAGTCATCAGAGCCCTTCCCATATACCAATCACCAATTCATACTACTCTTGAACAAGCTTGGCCCTAATTCTGTCGGCTAAGTGGATCATAAGGGCAGTGTCATCAACCCGATATTCACTAACAAGATATAGTCTATATAAAAAAAGTCTATAGTGGACTGGTAGGGGAGTTGGATTCCGAGATATTTTTTTTTCACTGGCCATATTGTCTTGTCGTACAATGTTACAATTAAAAGTACTATATTTGAAGAACTTGTTTAAATACATCGAACACATCAACAAAACTCAAAAGATTTCCACCCGTCTGTAATCAATTAATATCAATTTCTTTATCTCAACATCTACGAGTATCTAGGTTAAATGACCGGGCCGATATCTATTTAGCCATAAAATACATACTCGAACACTGATCTCTATCAAGAGGTTGCTATGTATGATGAATCGACACTTATCAGGAAAACGTTTTAGTATCTGCACGGATTAGTTAAGTTAAAAAAAAAAGTATTTATCTGTTGTTAAGCACAAGGTTTTTTTCTACGCTTTAGAAATTTATTTGACGCATTTAAGAATGGGAATATCCAAAGATAAACTTGGAGGTTTATTACCCTCTAGCCTTTATGGAACTTGTACATGTCATACTTTAATTTCTTTATGATTCTGAAGAGTTAAAACAGCACAAAACCATAAAAAAACTGCCAATCATGTGATCAATTTGTTACCGTAAATTTTCCCGCAACAAAGAAAATTTCGGTCTCTCATTTTTTAAGTGTTAATACCGACCTCTGGCGTAGGTAGAGGTCAACCATGGTACCATCAGTCAGAGATCCAGACTACGGAAAACAATCTTCATGGGTTCTTGTGGTGGTTTTCTCCTTAAAGAAGAAGGAGGAGATTCTGTCGGTGGCAGGAGGTCCACCAAGAAAGCCATTGTCGGAGTCCGTATGGTAGACGAGAGACTCGCAACGGGTACCACCATATAAGACAGCAAAGTCGCCAATAGGTGGGGATTGACGGCCCTTTCAAGCCAAGCACCTCAACACGACGACAATGGGTGGGGAAGGACGATCCTTTCAGTAAAATGCCAACTAAACCCAAGTGGCAGTAAGAGTTAGAGAACACCACATCCTACAACCGATGTGGGTACTAAACGGAAGCATCATGTGCCATAATTGTATGGAAGCAGCTATTCAGGGAGCTAGAGAGCTGGGCGGTCGATACGGAAAGAGGCGACGAACCTTTTTATATGTAATTATACTCCAACGGAAGAGCAGCAGAGGAGCAACAGAGGAGCAACAGAGGAGCAACAGAAGAGCAACAGAGAAGCAACAGAGCACCAACAGAGGAGCAACAGAGGAGTAACAGAGAAGCAATGATTCGCTCTGCCTGACAGCGGAATTTGTGTTGTCTTCGGAGCTTAACAGGCTGCAGAAATAGTTTTCCCATATCCTCATCACATACTGTGACTCTAATATAAGGTTTCCTTGTTCATCTCTACAGGTTTACGTTCGGGTCTTATTACCCTGACACGGTCTTTTTACCTTTTGGGTAAACTTCCGAACATTATTCCTGGAGACGCACATCTCTAATTCCTCAATCGCGTGCTTCTCATTCTCTTTCATTTTTCTCCGGAGAAGCCGATGTTCTTCCCTCCTACTTTGCTCGTAGAGTTCACGAGGAGCTCTCGACCAGATGTCCTCTTTTTCAATTTTGCCACAAAAGTCCCCTAGGACGATTTTAACGTCATACTTTCTTTGGTATCATCTTTGGTATTTCCTCTGTTGGGGCGTGAGCGCTATAGTAACAAGCCTGATGTTAGCGAATTTGCTGTTCATACGGATTGTTATAAAGCGTTCACTCACGTGTCGAAATCTCAAGATTTGTTATTTCAAAGAAATTTGACACAATTTTCATCAAGCTCTTTCGTTCAAAATGCATACATTGGAGATCCAAGGGTTTTTTCTTCAATAAATTAAGCCTGACATCACCTGTTCTGTCTTCCATACTTTTCTCAACTATTAATTTGGAGCACTCCTTTACTCAAGACAGTACTTTCATCTTTCTAAATTCCTTTCTGGATTCACATATCTGCTTTTCGGCGATAGAAAAATTTAAGGTCATTGAGAAGAATTGCATGCTTCTAAAGTGAAATTTAAACACTCAGCTTTTAGCCAAGAATGACACTTGAACTATCAAAACTGACAAAAATTTCCATATTCCGCATTTGGGTGACCATATACTATACAATATTCGGTGTCATCGAAAATGCTGGGAAATGTCCATGTTTCCTCAAGCGATGTTAGGAATACTTTTCCGACTCTGTCCATGTCTCGAAATTTGTGAGGCATTTACCCGTTTAAAATTGGAGGACAATACTCACATATGGTCCCGTGGTTATCACACCGTAAGGTTTCAAAATCGTGCGATGGAAATCATAGAAGACAACACTTGTCATTGTATATCTTGTAATAACTGGATTTTCTTGCATATAAAGTTACATTACTACTACTGTTACTTCTACAATAGTAGAAGTCTGCCGTTTAAACTTAAGTATGATCCTTCGCTTGCTAACTTAGCCCTAACGAACTCCTTATTTTCTAGTCATTATAAACTCCAAACATTCAAAACCAACGTGGATCGTATCCCTCTTTCTTTCTTCCCTTATTTTTTTTTCATCGCCAAAAGAAGAAAGCAGCGGTTATTACCAGCCAACCGCTTTAGACCAATGATCTAGTGCTCTGTGTAGGCATGAATTCGATTGGGTCTCTAAACATGTATTGTGTAGCTACCTAAGTTCCTTAGATAGAAACGAAAACTGAAGAATAAGGTTACTAACACACTCGGTTCCATCCAGACAATTAGATATATGTACGTGTAGCTAGAATGGCCATAGAGTCTATTGTTACATTTTAGTCAGCCTACGGTTTGTTTTTAATCGAAACTGCTTTGCATGGCATTACTATCTGGTATTCAGTTTTAATCTAAAAAAAATAATAATTAATCTTCAAGTGGAAAAGGAAAATCACCACAAATACTTGTACATTATTCGACGTAGAAAGGTGGAACTATGTACAAAAAATGTTATCTAATAGATAAATAAGCTTCGTTTATCGCTTCTCCTTATCACAACACTCTGTGAATAATTGAAATATTTAACAAAACGTCAACTGATTGATTACCTTGCAAAACAAATCGATCATTGTACCTATATGGTCTAAAGCGACCTCAAATGAAATCTTTCTTAACTCAACTAAATATTAGCGCCATATGCATATCTCAGATGCAGGTAGACTAGAATTTGGCCAGTTTAGGAGTTTAATTTGATTGGAATTTAAACTTACTTTGCGAAATTAGACCATGATCTTAGCTTTTTGGGTCCATTCTTGAAGACTGCTTCTGCGGTTTCCGCGAAGCCAAGTGAGGTTACTTTCGTCTCCCAGCACATGTTGTGGGATGTTTGAACCTGAAAGAATTAATTCATCTATTCATAAAAGAGTACAAACAAATGTTATATCAATTAAATAATAGTATAAGCTACTACTAAAAATTATAAAAAAAGCCAATAACTGACTTATAAGTTGTAAAACTGCATCTCAGTCGTAAATTTTGTGAAGATAATAAAGCAATAAATGCACAGTTTATGACAGGTAATGACAGTTTATGGCTGAGTCATCGTAGTTTGCGTAGTGGTGTCTATCAAATAAGTAAACATGGATGACTACGACTATGGCTTGTCTGGCTGCTATTATATACAATAGACGATAAGATTTTGTCAAAATATTGGGATATTTGCCTCCTCTTTCTGACGCCAATTCAAAACGTCTTTAGGTCCTCATTGACTTAGTAGATGAGACTTCGTTTCTATGATTCATTTTAAACTTATTACATTCTCAGTTAGAGGGCTCTTGTACATTTGCTTAGTATTACATAGCAGAACCATCGCACGCGTTGATTCTTTGTGCACTCAATTGTAACATATGTATTGCATAGTATGCATTGTTCATGTAGATTGAACCGTAGATTCTTTCAGCACTCTCTCATAGTCCATAAATCGGCAAAATACTTAACCATTCAGTTGCTCCTTAAGGCCGAAGAAAAAATATTAAAAAATGATATTGTCTTAGTCTAAGACGACGGGACACTTTATTTGTTGCCACAAGATGCAAGGAATCTTGGTAAGTAAAAAAGTGCTGTATTAATTCCGTGTGCGTTTGTACCGAAAATACCAATATCATCGGCGTGCGAGAGCATCATAGAATTCTTAAGCGAACAATGCAAAAGATGTCGATGTCGGCAATCCGTTAAATGTTTCCATCATTTAGTCAGAGAAATCTCATGAGAAAGTATTGCCTTATCTTAAACTTCGCTTCTTTTCTAATGGCTCAGGCAATGAGCTTTGGAAGAATACTGAATGCTGGCACTGCGCCATACAAGTGATCAATTATCGTGCTGTCCAATGCGGCTTTATTTCTTCACTGGTGAAGTTCAATCAGTTTAAAGGTTTGCCACGTTTGCTTATCCTTCCATAGTTGGCGCAACTTGTAATTCTAGTCCCTAGGAGTACTTTTTTCCAACCATATTTTAGCTAGGAGCTAAACGGTGTATTACCACACTGCCTCCAGAATTGCAGAGTTCTGTGGGCAGGCCATTACCTTGTTACTTTACTATAGTTCACTCGCACGATGGTTTTCAAGTTTATCAACTACTGTATTTTTCGGAACACCTTAACCAACGTTAGAAGTATTTCCCATATCAGTTTTGAGAAATGCAGATTGACAAACATGTTGTGGAAACACAACTTCGGCACTTAAGTTTTCGACCATCAAGTTCTACTCTCACCTTTATGTGATGAAACCGGAAAGATTAGTTCTTAGTTTAGGGTACCTAATTGCTGAGGGACATCATTGATGGCTTATCATACTAATCTTTAGAGCTACCTCGACGAAAGCTCAATTTAGGAATAAAGCGAGGAAAGGAAGCTAGGCAACGAAGCAGCTAACATCAACTCAGATCACTACCTTGTTGTAGACAAGGTACGGATGCGGATATCCTTAACAAGCCAAGACCACCGAACCTTTTTGCGAAAGTCCTACGTCAAACGTCTACAATCGCAAGAGACCACCAAGACCTCAAAGGAACTCAAGCCCGCAGTGAATGGAAAAGACCATTGGCATCACTACCAGAAAGCAATCAGAGAGCAATCAGAGAGCAATCAGAGAGCAATCAGAGAGCAATCAGAGAGGTCGCCCCTGATGTACTGGGTTTCAGGCAAACAAAAAACCCCTATTTCGACCACAATTGCAGACTAGCAAACCTGAAAAACAAGCAGATGTACAGAACGGTCCGGCAAAATAACACAAAACGGGTTTTTCAGAGTTGCGGGAGAGAAATTTGGGAGTTTTACCAAAAGTTGTAAAGCCTGAACAAAAATCTGCAATGGGGGGGAGAAGGAAAATTCAGATAGAAACTCCAAATGGCAAATAACACCCCACCATCAGGCAGAATGAACTACTCAACCCGACCAAGATGAAGTCAGCACAGATATTTCCAAGCTTAAGTTCAACAAGGAGATGATTGGAGATGGAGCATACATCAGCTCATTTCCAACATTTGGGCTGATGAGAGTATACTCGACGAACGGAACCTCAGCATTGTTTCAAATAGATACGTCTTTAGCAAGCTCATTCCACTATGCAGGATGACGATGTGGAAAGCACGCTGCTATGTCAAAGTCGGTATGGTGAATTTAAATGAGCTTTGCTTAAAGCAATGGACTTTTGACTCGATAATAACCCCATATATGATAGTTGGCGGTCTTATTCAATCTAAGTCATGTCACTTTTCATTTGCATATGAACACGTAGCAAGGTTTTTTCTTCACATCACTGCGTAGCAACAAACCCTTTCATCCTGAGTATACCCGCATTGAAGAAGCCATGGCTATTAACCTGTTTTAAGGTTGCAAGTTGCCTATTAATGATCCCAGGAATGATCCACTGTTCTAATCTATTCGACATACATACATCTTCAAAGAGAGCATTGGCAAATTCTGTTGCCATGATTGTTCGACAACATTGTAAGGCTGACCTTCGTCGCAGTAAGACAGAAAGTAGTTATTAGTTAATAGCATTAAATTCGTGGTTAGGTTAGTTTAAACAGGAGTATGATGGATATGCCTCCACACAGACACCAGGCACCAAAACAGGCCTATCGCAATCCCTGTGGAACCAGTTGAATTTATCTTCGAATGGCAATAATCTAAACGACCTCCCTGGTGAAACATCTCTCTTTGCAAAAGTCAAGAGGCCCTTTGAAGTCCGTGCCGTCTATTTACTCCAGGTTTTCGAAAAAGTATTTCCTCAGACACAGTTGTGTGATGTTCTCAATAGCTTGCCGGTCACAGCAGAATCTGCAAATATCCGTATCTGGCAATTTGAGTTTCTTTGCGTGTTTTTTCAAGAGGCATTGTGCTGTCAGGATTCCTATTATTGTCCTAAGCTTAACCCTGTTTAATTTTATTAACTTTCTAGATCATTTGCCGTAAAAAAGGGGCCAGAGTGCCTTGGTACCCTGTGCCCTTCAAGATTTGACCACCTTAGGTGGGCAGTCTTTGTGATTCGTGTCGATAGTGTCCTTTACTATGCAGATGGGTGGTTTGATGTTGGCAACCTCACTATTATTGGGTAGCCCTCCTTTTCTTGCAAGCTTTTTCTTTTTCTTTTATACCGCTGTGTCCTGGCACCCAGCACTTTCTTACCCGGTTTTGATTGCATTATGCCTTGAGCATTGATGTTGGTTGATTCCATTGCCTTGAGTGCGACATAGCTATCGATGTAGATAGCTATATCTCTTTCATATACCGATCTCATCTGTATAAACTCAGTCGCCCTGAGGACAGCCAGAACTTCTGATTGGAAGACGTTGCTTGCGTCCAGTAGTCTTATAGACACTCTGAGTTCTGGGTCTTCTGTTGAGATACAAGAACCTGCTCCTTCCTCTGTTTTTGAGCCATCTGTTAAAATTTTATTTTTATTTGACCTTATTGTTGTATTTTTTTGCCAGTACGGAATGTCAAAGTTGATCAAGGAAGGAATTTCTTCAATTCCATTAGAATTGGTTTGCCTAGCGGTAACTTCTCTTGGATCGTCCCGTGTCCGAAACTACTGCTCTTGAAGTGGATTAGTGAGTCGTATCGCACTGCTCCCAGCAAGTTTTTTGATCTAAGAATCAAACGATGTTAGGTGCAGAAAGGTGTCCAATGCTGTAGTAGGGGTGGTACGGAGCGCACCTGTAATGGCTATGGAAGCTGTTCTTTGAACCACCGGTAATTTTCCGTAATCCGTTTTCTTGTTTCTTGCTTTCAAGGACACACTATTGCGCTATATGTAGGTACGAGTTTTAGCATCAAAGTATATAGTATATGTAGCTAGTACACCATTGCAGGCTTTAAGGCACAAATTTTTTCTATCGTTCTTTTGCAGATAAAAAGAGCTCTATATGCCATTCCAAGTTCCGTTTTGGAATGGTTGGCATTGATACTACAGCTTTTTGCGAATCGTAAATGGGTCATTCCACTATAAATCGTCGAAGCTATATGGGGAGCTTGAACGACCTCCTTCCGATTTATCTGAAAAGTGGTAGAAATACTCATTGGAGTAGTATGAATCATAAGGCAAAAGTTTTGCACAATTCGATATACTACATATATTGCGTGTAACGGAACTTCAAAAATTGGCAAAAAATCAAAATTTATGCTTTCTTTTATATTGGGTTTTCCAATAGGGACTTGACAACTTTGAATTTAATTTGTGAACGCACTCTTTCATTAATCAGCAAACTGTCACTGCCAATTTATTCAGTAAGCTCAACATTTCATCATAGTAAAGTACACTAACGAGCAACGTCTGCAAATTAAAAAAATTTTCTACAGATATTCGGAGTCGGTGACTGCAAGAGCGTTAACTCCAATTTTCGGTCGTAATTCTCGCCCTAGTAGACAGGCAATAACAAGTTTAGTGCAAAAATTTGAGACTACATATTCGTTGTGTGGTGTTGCTGTGTCAGTGAGACAACGGGTTGGTCGAAGTGTCGAAAATATCGCTGCCGTTCAGACTTCAGTAGCAAACGATCCAAATCAGACAATTCCACGGCGTTCCCAAGAATTGGGCATCGTTCAGACCACATTATATCGTATTTTGCGTAAGGATATTGGTTTACACTCATATAAGATCAAGCTGACTCAAGAATTGAAGCCGACTGACCATTTGAAGCGACGTACGTTCTCCGATTGGGTTCTGGAGAAGATGCGCCAAGATGATGAATTTCATCGCGAAATCATCTTCAGTGACGAAGCTCATTTTTGCTCAATGGGTTCGTCAATAAGCAAAATATGCGTTATTGGTCCGGTAAAAACCCACATGTGCTTCATGAATCACCACTTCATCCACAAAAAATAGCTGTTTGGTACGGTTTGCATGCCGGCGGCGTTATTGGGCCATATTTTTTCGTCGACGATAACGATCGTCACGTTACTGTGAATGGTCAGCGTTATCGCGCCATGATCACCGATTATTTTTGACCCAAATTGGAAGATATGGACTTGGACGACATATGGTTTCAACAGGATGGTGCCACATGCCACACAGCACACGCTACAATCGATTTATTGAAAAGTAAGTGTGGTGAGCTTGTTATCTTAAGACATGGGCCAGTCGATTGGCCGCCTCGTTCGTGCGATTTAACGCCGCTTGACTGGTTTTATGCCAACGACGTTGGAAGAGCTCCGAACCAACATTGAATGCGAAATAGCGGCCGTTTTGGCCGAAATGTGTGGCCGAGTTGTTGAAAATTGGGTCCAACGTGCCCGCGGTGGCCATATGAACGAAGTTGAGTTCCATTCATAAATGTTTTGATTGTACTTCAAGCCAAAAATAAAGCCTTTGATATATCTTAAATGGTTTGCCTTTTATTTAAAAAAAAAAGTTGTCAAGTCATTATAAGAAAACCCTATATAACCCGAGTGCTCGTGATTTGCGGCCTGTACGACCATGGTGGTTACGATGCGACCAAAATTGAACACAAAGTTGATAATTTGCTCTACGTGTAGGAAAAAATTGAGTCAGATCCGAAATTCTGATACAACGCCATCATTGCTGGAGGGTTGAAGATCAAATTGAAGTTGATAAAATATATTTCGATAAAGGCGTTGCATTCAATTTGATTAATGAATTCATTGGAGTATATTGGAGAAGATACATTCGACAAGAGAAGACTTAGTGACTTAAAATGTGCACTCAAAATTGAAAAAGTCTATGTTGAAAATTACAGAGAAAGTTTTCTCTGTTACTATAGATAATGATAAAAATAATTCCAGAGGAAGAATATTTCGTAGGGAAAATATATAAAAGAAAATTTCCATAAAACTTCAAGTAAAGACACCAAACTTGTTTTGTTGTCGACAAAATTGTAGAAGAGTTTCCATGATCGACAAGCTATATGATCAAGAAATCTAGAAAACTTCAATGATGCTTAATATCAAGCAATTGGTAGAAAGTTTTTACTGTGTAGACGATATCAGCCATTTAAAGCCAGGAAAAAAAGACTACGTATCTACAATATAAAGGTAACAAAAATTTATTTTCTCGGGTTCAAAAAGAAGATGTTTTGCTTTTTTGTAAAGATTTGTAAGATTGAAAATCAGAAAATACATATTCAAAAACGCCTGGTTCTGGCTAACCTTAGGGAGATATATTATAAGTTCAAAGAAGTTCATAATATTGGATTTTCAAAATTCGCGTTTTTAAGACCAAAGAACTGCATTTTGGCTGGGGCATCAGGAACTCATTCCAAAATATCAAACTCATGTTTGAGGGTTGCAATATATCAAGGCTGATAGAAAACGAAGATAAGCATCTCAATGACAGTAGAGCTTGCTTAGCTTTGGTAAATTGTAACCCTCCTGATATAAATTGTTACTTGGGCAAGTGTCTTAATTGCCCAAACTATTCTAAATTAAGGAGATTCTTTGACATACTATCAGTGGACCCACACACCGATCAAAATTGGAAGATCAAGACTTAAAATCTTTGAGGATTTCATTGAGAGTTTTTTGAAACGGCTTGGTATTTTCTTTCGTCATGTCTTTATAGCTGATCAACAAAACGGACATACTTGTTTTATTGGACTTTTCCGAAAATTATGCAGTGCAGGGATACCACTAGGCTAACGAATAAGCAACGATTTACTCTTTCGCAATACTGTTTATTACCGGAACCAGATGGATGGTATTAAAAAGGAAAGTTTTGTTGTAATCAGTGACTGCTTAAAGCATGACACTATCGCAATACACATATTTTAGCGCCATCTCTTAGAGTTCCTGCACAAGAAATGCCAACATTTTAGGAAAATTATTTATTTTACCTATGGATCTGATGAGCAATACAAAAACAAAAAGAATTTTTTTTTAAATTTAACATTACATGAACAGGATTTTGGATTGAATGCTGAATGGAATTTCTTCGCGACCTCTCATGGTAAGAGCGCATGTGATGGACTTGGTGGTACAATAAAAAGACTGGCTGCCAGAGCAAGCCTACAAAGACCGTAGAGGGAACACATTACAACTCTCTTATAGTTATATAACTGGGCAGCTGAGAATATAAGGAATATGAATTTCTCCTACGCGACCACACAGGAGTATAATGAATTGTGCTGGAAACAAGAAAACTTCATCATATTTCATCTGTTTCACAAGGAGTAATTAAAGGAAAATATTTTTCCTTTCCATCGGAAGAATATGTACATATATACTTAAAAGATAATAAATAATGACTTTTTTAGTTTTTAAGGCCTTGGGATACAAAGGCCCCAGTGTGACTTTTTTTTTTAAATGAAAATATTTATTACAGAATATTTAGCCGCCTATAAAATATTATTTTGACCGAACCCATAGAGATCCCAACTTTAGATTTGAAATGGAAATAGAGGATGAATCTCTCTATAATATATAAAACAAAAACAAAATACCATTTTTTGAGTTATTTAAGGATATATGTAAAAAGGATATTCTGGAATATCCTTCGTCCCTGAAAATAAAAATTGTTCCAAATCCTTGAAAGTTCACCTTTTCCTGAATTCAACAAGGTATATTTTACCAAATTCCGTTGAGCAGAGCCAAAGTTATGATTTTTTTAAATATAAAAGAAAGCATAAATTTTGATTTTTTTGCCAATTTTTGAAGTTCCGTTACACGCAATATATGTAGTATATCGAATTTTGTAAAACTTTTTTTGCCTTATAATTCGTGCCACTCCAATGAGTATTTCTACCACTTTTCAGCCAAATCGGAGGGATGTCGTTCAGAGCGTCAGTCGATCCTTCATGGAATGACCCAAATGCAAGTGCAAATTGATGTTTTGTAGCAGGAGCAACGACTAAAATTCTTTGGATGGATGTGACGACTTATCAATAGTTTAAAGAACTGGGTCATTTCTGGCCAATATAAAGAGGGCAATTCCTCCGATAAAGAAGATCCTAACAAAAAAGTATGATAGTTGATAGTTTTAATGTTCCGACACCCGACTAGGACGAAGCCTGAAAAATAACAAAACCGTGGGCTATAGGCTGGCTTATTCAAAACTAAAAGTGATCACACATCGCTTCTAAGCAAAATATTTTTTTTAATATATATAATGCGCGCGCTCAAGGGATTTGAGTACCCTTAAAATGTTTGTACTCAGCGCGGACCAAATATGGTCGGAAGAAAGCATACTCACTGACTAGGATTTCAACTCCCTCAACCCATTCAACATGAAACGATATGCCAATTCCTAAGATAATCTATTCGACTTCTGTAGCTTTCGATGAGTATCTCCTAAAAGAGTCCCAAGATGATCGCGTTAGTCGATGATGTTGTTAATGTCGGCACCAACGAACAGGCAGCCAGCTTAGCATTTTTCGGGGGAACAGGGTTAAGAATAACTTGTGTTTAACACTGTCGCTGGTTTTTGAGAAGTAACTGAGGAGAACTATGCCTCCGACTTGCATGAGGATCAACAATGACATCAGCCTAAGGATTCGGTGAAGAACAAACCTTGTTAACAGTTATCTTTTACTTCGCTCTCAGTGGATATTTGAAAAGTAGGATCATATCCCGAAGAACAAAAACAGCGCTCTCAAAATCGCTCATTCTTTTCGCTCTATAGAATGTCACTGAATTCAAGGGAATAATTATTCTTTAATAGGTCCACGGTCTAGTTTGGTGGTGTCATACCATAGTGAGCAAGTTCGATGACCATTATTCAAGAAACAATGTATTCAAAACCTAATCAGTGCTTAAAAGCAGAAAAGTAGACTATTTTCGGCACGCAATGGCAAACCTCCTGATACGAAACCTTCTGCTTATAAAAATGTGTCCCACTCTTCTTCGGAGTCGGCAAAATATCGTAGGTCCTCTTACACTATGCACAAAATGATAAGAAGAACAATATAGTGAATGGGGAGAGACAGAATTAAGATTTAGCCGGTAAACGGCGTGGCTGAACTGTTTAGGCCATGTTCTGCAAATAGATTGCAGTACTTTGGAAACACAGGTATTTTATTGGCTAAATCGTAGAAAGGGTTATATCTGTCGGAATGACCTCGATGATAAACATTGCGGATGCGAATAGCCTAGTATTTTAAAAGCGGCGAAGACTGATTGTCGGTTGTAATACCAGCCAAGAGAAAGAGGCTGCCGCGTTTTTGTACTTTTCCTTTGGAAGCTGTTCGCGGATTTAAGATAATCTCAAAGTTCAAAATGTGACAACATCAAAATGGAGCATCGGAAGCACTTTTTGGCCTATTTTTTAGGCCCTTTCGGGTGAGAGTCTTTAAATGAAACTAAGTGTGCTTCTTTGCAGCAATTCCTTTCATTACCGATGGAGAAATAAATTGGAAAAATACTCATACAGGAGGAATTAGGCATCCGACTAATTTCGCGGTTCGCTGATTATAATGACTATCGCCACCAGCCTTTAATATATGGTTTTCTAATAAGGACTTGACAACTTTTTTTTTAAATAAAAGGCAAACCATTTGCGATATTTCAAAAACTTTATTATTGGCTTGAAGTACAATCAAAACCTTTATGAATGGAACTCGACTTCGTTCATATGGCCACCGTGGGCACGTTTGCAGCGGTCGATTCGTTGGACCCAATTTTCAACGACTCGGCCACACATTTTTGTGAAACGGTCGCTATTTCTCGTTCAATGTTGGCTCTGAGCTTTTCCAACGTCGTCGGCGTGTTGGCATAAACCAGTGACTTAACGTAGCCCCACAGAAAGTAGTTAAGCGGCGTTAAATCGCATGAACGAGGCGGCCAATCGACTGGCCCATGTCTTGAGATAACACGCTCACCATATTTACTATTCAATAAATCGATTGTAGCGTGTGCTGTGTGGCTTGTGGTACGATCCTGCTGAAACCACATGTCGTCCAAGTCCATATCTTCTAATTCGGGCCAAAAATAATCGGTGATCATGGCGCGATAACGCTGTCCATTCACAGTAACGTGACGATCGTTATCGTCTACGAAAAAATATGGCCCAATAACGCCGCGGCATGAAAACGTCACCAAACAATTTTTTTTTGTGGATGAAGTGGTGATTCATGAAGCACGTGTGGGTTTTCACCCGACCAATAACGCATATTTTACTTATTGACAAACATTTTGAGCCAAAAATGAGCTTCGTCACTGAAGATGATTTTACGATGAAATTCATCATCTTGGCGTATATTCTCTAGAACGCAATCGGAGAACGTACGTCGCTTCAAATGGTCCATCGGCTTCAATTCTTGAGACAGCTTGATCTTGTATGGGTGTATACCAAATACGCCATAATGTGGTCTGAGCGATGCCAAATTCTTGAGAACGCAGTGGAATTGACTGATTTGGATCGTTTGCTACGGACGTCTGAACGGCAGCGATATTTTCAACACTTCGACCAACCCGTTGTCTCACTGACACGGCAATATCACACAACGAATATGTAGACTCACATTTTTGCACTAAAGTTGTTATTGCCTGTGTACCAGGGCAAGAATTACGACCGAAAATTGGAGTTAACGCTCTTAAAGTTGCAGTCACTGACTCCGAATATCTGTAGAAAATTTTTATAATTTGCAGACGCTGCTCGTTAGTGTACTTTACCATGATGAAAATGTTGAGTTTATTTAATAAATTGACAGTGTCAGTTTGATCATTAGTAAAAGAGTGCGTTCACAATTGTTGTCAGGTCCTTATTGGAAAACCCTATATATATGGTATACCCAATGACCTTGCTTAGAACTAGTCAACCCCATCCACATGCTAGATTTTCACATTGGTGGGGATATGGCTTTATCCAGTAGACTCCATTTAATGAAGCGGTCCAGCAGCGCGAAAGATTGTTTAGGCTATTTATCACTTGAGCGGTAATTGGAGAAAAAAGATTCTTCTTAAAGCATACAATTGATGCTGAGAGTTATTAATAAATTTCTTACTCAGATGTCGAACCTTCAAGCAGGTACCTCATACACAATCCGCCTATTCAGCCGTATAAAATACTCGCATTTGCCGGTTAAGATACTTGCATTGGAATTTGTAAACGAAGGTGTTAATACCTTTTAAGCGACCACAAAAGCTTTAAAGCGGATAAGTAAACAATTCAATTAGCGCGAAGTCATTGTAATGTACATATTCTGTTGACATACCCCAAATGTCAAATGATGTTAAACATCACCCACGTCAATTTGTGCAAACAGTGTTATTCGAATTTCATTCATTTATTTAGACAGAGCCTTATCATGAAAAATATTTACCAAACATCGAATCTGATATCTGAGAATTGATTTTGAAACATTTATGAAATCTTTTCGCCGACAGATGGAGTTACGGTCAAACTCACGGTTACGAGTAACTGGTGGTATGCATTAAGGAAATCTCCCTCCGTGGCAGAGAGTGAAGTGAACCGAGCAAGCAGCACCCATATCAGTCATAGTATGGTTGCTGCGCCAGCTTAAAACCTTTTCCAGTAAAGAAAGGGGAGTGATGAGCTTTACCCGCCATCGCGAAGCATGGCAGCTATGCCCTTCTGCTTTTCAAAAAAGCAAAATATGGATGGTAAAAGTGAAAAGGGGGCTGAAGTCCTGGTGGTCCAGGTTGGCTCCCGATCTGGGGATAGCCAACTTTTACTATCAAGCGTGGGGGCAACAACATTCGTTCTCCGCCCAGAGGTAGGTAACCAGGCCACTTTAGTTAATATAATAGTCACTGGGGAGGTAGGGAAGAAAACTCGCTCGTGGAGCGAAACGGAGTGCGAGATAATAAAGGATCTCGTGGTAGTGATGGACCCCTGGGTGTACTCATAAAAAATATGGCAACACACAAAGGACATCGATGAGCCAGAAGTACGATGGAAAGTGCGGCTAAGGCCTCTGCCTCCTCCTCTACTCCCGCATAGGACAAAATAAAGAGAGAGGGTGGTGATTCGTCCAGCCCCATTAATTTGGAGAAAGAAAAATGATCCGACCTCGCTCCCAGCCTCGAAAAAGTAAACCAACATTCCACCAAAGAGGAATGAAAGACTGTGTAGACAGGGGAGAGATTGGGCTTTATATCCACGAAATTTTCCAAAAAAGGGGGTCTTTTCGTCGGCGGACTAAGTCAGTTCCGAAGCAGTTCTTGTTCCAACCAGTCCAGGAAAAGAAATACTTGGGTAGTACCAGGGAAATATCTATTTATAAAGAAGATAGACGTGGAGAGTGAAGGACCATCAAGGCGGTACGAGAAACGATGGCTGGTTGGGTTCTGGTGAAACTTGATTGAACAGCCCATAGTAGTCGCGATAAGTTCGCCGCAGCCGTCACCGAAGCAGTGTTGAGCGAAAGCAAAGTTAGCCAATTAACCAAATGCTTGATCCAAGACGTCGAACCCACGGTGCGAACGAACTTCTTCTGAAGTGGATGTCAGGCAGTCCGCCGACACATTTAGGAGGAATCGGGCCGTCTATATTGAAGCCCATGCGTTTACCGTTGAGATTCTTAATGAGGTTGATCAGCTCAGAATATACTGGGTGAATTGGGTGTAAGATTCGAACCAGAACAGGAGCATGCGCTGAACTTATTGGATCCCCTTACTTCCCCCGTGGATGAAGAGTGGACCTGCTCATATTAATTGAGCGGTACCGGGGCACGCCGGAGTTTTGGTCTGCAACACCGACAAAATCTGCATTCGAGTCACCGTAGCTGCAGAGTGGTGAATCAGAGCTGGCGTAGAATATGATGAACGTTTTCCGAGATCGGAAAACAAGAACTGATCCCAAAGGACGGGCAGTGCTAGAGATGGTCGTGAGGCTTGATCTGACTGTGTTGAATTTTGGTGACAAAGCGACATCTAGACGGATAGGCACAAGGCACTCAGCTTCCACCCTGTTCCCGGATCACCCTGAAAAGAGAAGGGAGGACACCACTATGGTGGAGATGGGGTACTGAGCGTGCGAGATGGGGTACTGTTTACGTGCCTGACTATTCAGTAGCTGCTTGAAACTCTTACGCTTATTTCTTTTGGATATAGCCAACTAGCAACCGCTATGTATGGTAGATTACACTGGGAAAATCTTTTATAGAAGATACCTCCGATAATCAGTATGGGTTCCATGAGGGTCGAGGTTGTAGGGATAATAAAGCAAGCTTGGAAAGCCCCACATACAACTCGCTAAGATGAACCGACATCCGATAGGACTTGAGGCAGAAAAGTGTACCAGACTACCTTAAAAATATACTACAACACGACACAGCGACAAATAAAGAAGTGATTGACATCGGAGAAATGCCTAACTAGATCAGGCTGACCGGCTTGCGAATGATGTCACACTGGTCGTGACGGTGAGATCCCGTGAAGAGGGCGAGCGTAAGATATGATGGGCGGTCGTTATAGTGGCTGACTTCTTACGGGGCCAGGAGTTTGATATGGTTGTCATCACCAGACAATGATTTTTCGGGGGAACTTTCGTGTGTGTCGCGTGTGGAGTAGTTTACGCGACTCTGGCACTTCGCTATCTCAGACTGTTTGTCGACTCACGACTTACCTTTGGGGAGCTGATAAATCCACCCGAGAGAAACCAAAAGTAGGTTACTAGTGTCAGTCGTGGGTGGATGCGCTGTGACTCGGTGTCTCCGAAAGCCATTCATTTTGGTGCAATGCGTCAGATTGCCTGGGATTGCGTGCGCTTACCGAACGGTCTCCGCAACAGAAGTTATGGGGATACGAGAGCCGTGCATGTCGTGGATACACCGACTCATATCGGTCCTGAGCCTGAGCTGAGAGAGGTGAATTACTATCTTACCTAACTTCTTTCTGGATAAGGGCAATGAAAGCATCATACAGATGCGAATACTACTATATGGGGGAAACCTCCGAGTACACTTTCTTCATTTGCACAAGATGGTAAATACGCACCACAATATCTTTTCCGCGACATCAAGTTGCGAGGACACTTGTGGGTGCCTACACCCAGTTGGTAATAGTGGAAAAGAAAACGCAAGAGCAGGAGATGGCCGGGCCTGCGCCTCCTTACGCGTAGATACATGTTGATAAGGAGCCAAGCTGTGCTGGCTGTGCATATCTCTGACTCCGGATTGCTATAACACCAGAATGAACAGTCACTATGAAAGGTCTGAATTGAAGGCTACCGATAAGAAACTACGGTTTATGTCAGTATCTGACAGACATTTTCAAGCCGTTTTTTACAACCTGACCATTGTACGAGTCTCACACTACCGTAAGTCTCTACGGTGTCTGTAAGTAGGATTTCCTCTATTCCCCAAAAAAAGTTGTTGGCGATATAAATACTCCCATCACAGTCTGACTAATAAAGCCCTAATGCCTTCTTGATATAATCAGTTGAGATGGAAATACGCGTTTAATACACGTACTACCATATTACGAAATGGAACTCACTTCTTTTAATCAAAATTAATGACATTTTACGAGTGCCTGTATTTCCAGTTAAAGCCTGCACAAACACTGATATCGTAGCCACGCTTGTGGCTTCGTAATCGAATTGTTCTCAGTCGCCTTGAATTCACACGATTACTCTAATCATTCAGGTAATCGATTTTATTGTCGAGTAATTTTTGGTTGTTATTGTATTGTTTATATTTTATGATAAGCGAATTACGAGAAATTGTTGCCATTGGCATATGTAGGAATACTCTCCAGATCTGTGTCAAAGGAGGGAGACACCACGTGCTTCAAGCGCTCCGAGCACTCAAGTTTTCATTGAAATCAAAGGTCTTGACTGATGTAATTTTTAAAATTGGTAGATTATTAACAATTTTTTTGACGTATCTGTAGGTGCAAATGCAAGTATATCTGATAGATTGCTGTTGATTTAATCAATTAACAGTACAACGTCAATATTTTGTAAAGAAATTTCAAGAGTTTACCTTATTTATTGGTTGATAATGGAAAAAAGTGACGTCTAGTCTTTTTTTCAAATAAATTGTTCTTAACACTTCTTGAAAAACCACCGATTATGACGCCAAACAAGGTATATGTTGCATTATCAAACAGCTGATTTGGATCAATTAGTCAATTTGGAATCTCTACATTATACAATTATAAGCTCACATTTTTCGGCGAACGTTTAATTTATAGCGCTTGATGGAGGCTAGACGTTGATATATTTGTAAAAGTTAAGCGTGTTTTGTACGCAGCAGTGATAATTATGCCATAAAAATAGCAGATTCTGATAAAGCTTGAGTTATGATAAGATGAGGTGGTCGTGCCCATAATAAAAATTTAATTCTTTTATTGTTCTCCATTCCCCCATACGATTAGAAATCATGGAATAGTCCAAAGTCACATGGTCGCAATGAAAAACGATTACTTTCGACCTTAAAGGAGGAACATTTTCCGAATAAAGAGTAGATGGCGTTACTGTGCGGAGAAGATTTGGGCTTCAACTAATAAAGTTATACATTAAGTGCGATGTCATGCAATGCTTCCATTGCATTGGTGCTTGCCCTCTGAGGCGAGGTCTTTCTCTAACGCACTACTATATCTCTCCAAAGAGGAACCGTAGAAGGTCAAGAAAATGGAGATAATACACCTTGACCACCACCGTGTAGCGCTCCCATTGTCCCGATTTGAGTTCTGTACGTCTGTTGTAAACATTCTCTCTAAATCTTATTGTCATAGTTTGACATTTGCAAAAGTTACGTAGCCAAGAGTTCATCTTTCTCTGTGGGTGTTGCCGATTTTTTTTACAATTTTAGAAATGGATTTAAATTTGCAACAACGAACTTGTATTAAATTTTGCGTAAAAAACAGATTTAAAGGTGCGCGGACTTTGAAAATGTTGGGAAAGTGTTTCGGCAACGATTCTCTAAAGAAAACGGTCGTTTACCAATGGCACAAGCGGTTCAAATGTGGTCGTGAAGATGTGAAGACCATCGACATCGAAAACCGACGAAAACATTGATAAAGTAATCGAAATGTTGGTCAATAACTGCAAACTAATCATCAGAGAGAAAGCGGAGGATTTGAATATTGCCTATGGATGCGTCCAAGACATGATTTGGCCTTCCGTCGTGTAGCAGCAAAGTTGGTGCCAAAAGACCTCAATTTCATGCAAAAAAGAGATGATTTGCGAGGCTGAATCCAATCCCACATTCATCAAAAGGATCATTACTGGAGACGGGACGTGGGTTTATGAGGACGACACGCAATCCAGACATCAGGCAAGTGAATGGTGTTCACAAAATGAGCCGAGATAAAAAAAACACGTCGTTTTCAGTCAAAAACGAAGCCAATGCTCACGGTTTTCATGGATTACAACGGTGTAGTGCATCATGAATTTCTCCTGACGAAAAATGCAACAAATACCATCTAACAGCCACCGAATTCACCTGATTTTGCTTCCTGTGACTTCTTTCTGTTCAATCGAATTAAAAAAAACCACTACGGGGAACGCGTTTCAGCAGCCGATATAAAGTAATGGAAAAATCGCAGGAAGCACCGATGGACATACCGAAAACCGAATATAAAAAATGTTTCGAGGATTCGATCAGACGCTGACATAGGTGTGTTGCAGTCGATGGAGATGACTTTGAAGGGGACAATATGGATTTAGATGAATAAACTTGTATTTTTAATTTTCTGCATGCTTTCTGAACTTTTTGACAGCAGCTATGTTGTTTATGAGTATTTTCAGATGAAAACACAATAGGTAAGAGCAGATCTTATGGGCGCTGCTTGGGAGGCCTTTATAGTTACGAGTGTATCTTATCTCTTGTAGAAAGGACAAACGATGCAAATATTCCATGTTTTTTACATGTTTTCCTCTCAATATATCTCACACTTAAGCTGGTTCATGTTCCTAACAAAGTGGTATCTTATTGCTTGGAATAGTCGGTTGTTCGCCTACTAGCTAGTTCGTCAATATCTATCTTCGATATTGTTACCTATGTCCAAGGGACGAAATTCCCTATCACCTTCGTCCAGTGTGGATGGTTTTTTTTCTGATTGACATCAAGATTTTGACCATCGTTACCGTAAAAAAAAAGTTTTTCTATATCCTCAGCACTGATTGCAACTCTACTAGTAGCTATCCATGTTAGTCTTCGCAGGCTTCTAGTCTGGCCTTGCAGTCCTCGTATGCTTAGATAATAGCATCAAACGTCAGTCTTGCGGTAATATCTTTCTATTTTCTCGATCATACGCTTCTCGTGCTCTTTCTTTTTCCTTTTGAGAAGCCTGTGTTTATCCCTTTTTTTCTATTCGTAGGGAACACTAGCAGCTTTCGCCTTTTGTTGCAGCATAACCTTGCTTGTCTTGTGCTTCTTGTCTACATTGACTTTCAAACCAAAGGCATATTTCGCATTCCCATTGGTGTCCCATGGTTTGTTGCATGCTTGAGGTTAATGCGATCGACAAAGATTGGAACGGTCTTTTGCAATTGCATCTTTCTTACTTGACTTCGTTGTGACTGTCATATCCCTACGTTGGCTGAAACAAGATAGTGATCCGAGTCGATGTTCGCTTATCGGAAAGCTCTAGTTCTAGCATATTAGGAGAATATTTCCGTTGATCAGGTTATCTTAATTTTACACAGAACATAGATTGACTTTAACTCTGTTTTGAGGAAAAATACCAACAATAACTGTTTATTGGTGTTTCACTGATTTGACCAAGAGCAACATTACGGTAGTAATGCCCTGAAGGCAATTGTAATGCGACTTACCAATCGACATCGAGAAGTTTCTTGATATGAGTTAGAAGTCCAAGAAGGTGATCCAAGCAACTCCATCGCTAATGTTGAAGAGAGACCTTTCAGTTTTGGTAAAATCGTAACAAAAACTTTGGCGCGTTAGAAAGCCTACCAGAAGACTAATAGACCTTCCTGGGGAAACACAATTCAGACCAGTACCAAATTCGTGAATGATGAGCCCTATCTTAGACCTCCGCCAACCTAAGGATTACTGTGACCTGCATTTGATACATTTTCGTAGAAAGTTGAAAAACTTTCCCTGCGATGAAGGTATAAGCTGTGGCCCCAATGATGCTTACACAAGAGGGTCTGCCTCCAACAAGTCAAGCTGGAACCAAAATTCCAGCTGACTCCCATTGTGAAATTTCTGGTCAAGGTTACAGTAAGACCCCAAAAAGCTTTTCTTTTTTTTTTTAAAGAGCTGAACACTCAAGTTGGTATGACTTAACCTAAAGTGCCTGAGCACGTGCTTAGTTCTTAGGAAAATGGGATAGAGAGAGAGAAAAAACGTTCTAATACCTGTTCGTCAAAAACTTTCTTGACTTTAGCTAGTTAAGTAGCAACAATCAGGTTCGTAACGGTAGCATTATACTGGCCTAAGCCATCATAGAGCACTATACGGAAGAGATTAAAATATGTTGACGACACTAGAAAATGTATAAAGGACAACGACGTGCAACCGAGCAGTTAACAGAGGCCCTTGACTGCTATCACGCAGATATCATCGCTATCTAGGAAGTGCAATGGAATGGGTTGGATATAAGGAAAATGAAAAATAGTGATATGAACATATATACAGGAAAAGAAACAGCGCTTGTTCGGATGCGGATTTGCCAGAATAGAGCAAGAAGTCTTGAGCTTCCGACATGTGAACGAGCATCCTACGACAATCCGCATGAACGCTAAATTCGTTAATGTTACATAGCAACGCCACAAAAAAATGTTTCTACGAGCTCCTCGAGAAGACAGGATAGGGAAGAAGGACACCTTTGGTGGGACAGTTGGTAAGCCTAAACGAGAACACGTCTGGTAATAAACTTAGGCTTATTACTTGCGGATTTTCCAAGCGCCACAATCAGTGAGAAGACGTAAATTAAAAAAAAATGCCATAGTAAAGATCAGCCAGAATTAAGCCGCACGCAAAATCTCTCAAAAACTCCTATGCCGCCTACATCAAGTACCGCAGACCAGTGGCAACGCTGCAAACTGGGAGGCCACAACTGATGTGTTGGGTTTCATCCGACTACAACGAAGAATTCATCGGTTTGGTCAAGAATGCCGTTAATCTACAGATTGTAAACGCCGAAGAGCCACCACATTCCGCCGTCAGGAAAAAAAGACCATTCATCTTAGACGATTATAGCCAAACCTTTTGTCCACCTAATCAGAACGAAGTAAGGATAGCAAATTTTCTTATTTTATTCTGTGACTTGCTGTTAGTAACAACACTTCAACTCCTCCTAGAGCATAGGGCGACAAAAGTACTGGAGAGATTAGGTCAAAGCCTTGTGGTACCTAGACTCGATGAAAGGAAAATCCCTATATACACCTACTCGTGATGGAGAGTGGGGAACGCTAATTTACATAAAAGTGACCGAATGGCTGCCGGGATAAACAAACAAATTAGCATTGTTGGTTTGGTCACGTGTCTGTCCTTAGGTTGTACAAAAGCTGCCTAAAGTCGGAGGAACTGTATATGGCGGTCAACGGTATGAAAATCCGATGGTAAAGGAGCCTGTCTGTATACATAGTAGGCGGCTACGAAATGTGTCTGTTTTCCCAAAAGGCTGGTGTGCCTGTCGAATCAAAGGACAATGGCGTTATTAACCATATCTTGGAAAGCACCAACGGTGGAACGGTAATGAGTTCCGAAGTGGTAGCCAAACTTTGATGAATCCTTATACGGTCCTAATGGCTGTAGTAAACCGAACATCGGATTTGGGGGTGCCGCATCTTTCATGTAACAATATCAATCGAGATGCTACAAACAATGAATCGACAATGAGTATAGCAATATCTAAGCTTAAATCCAATAAATCAGCTTTACCTAATGGCCGAAGACCATTGACATCCCTGCTAAACTCGTCCTTCATAGTCGGTAAGGATTTAATCGAGGTCTTTGATGTCAAAAAGTTTTTTTAGACAAAGTGACGCGCTGTCATGTGACTTCTGTAATTTGTCAGGAACTCACAAGCGTACACTGGAGGCATAATCTGTACAACTACTAGCGTACGCTGATGGTATCGAAATAATTGGTCAGTGACTGGTGCGCTCGCTGGAATTGAAATGGAACATGTCAAAATGGGGTTAGCGTTAAAAGAGGGCAAAACCAAGTATAGGTATGTTGTAAACAAAAAGGGACATACAACACCGACGAATTGGACATAACGTCACAATCACACAAATGACTTTGTCTACCAAGGATCTGCTATAAATTCTGCCAAATTCTATACACCTCGGCAGAACTAAAACGAAGTATCACTCTTGCCAATCGCTGTTTCATTGGGCTAAGAATGCAATTGAGTAGTAAAGGCCTACCTCGAACAACTAAGGGAACTCTATATAAGACCTTGATCATCTCGGTCCTAATTTTTGGTGCTGAAGCATGGCATCTCTCGAAAGCAAATGTAGACAATTTCTGTTGTATCGAGAGAAAAATCCTTTTGAAAAATACTCGGTCCCGTTTATGTTGACAGCGACAACGCCTTTGATGGCTAGGATATGTATAGCGAATGAGTACCAATACTTCGGCCTACAGAGTCTTCGAATCTAACCCGGAGGGACAACTCACCTTGGCACGCACAAGTAGAAGGGGACCTCAAATTAGCTTAATACCGGAATAACTGAGGAGGCTTGTTAGTTCGGGCCCAGGTTCACCCCGAACTGTGGCGTCAACTAAGTAAGTAAGTAAATGCTTTGTACATCAGTCGAAAGTCTGATGTCCATTCGCCATATAACCAAGTAATAACAGATATTAATCTGTCTTCGTATGTTGTCTGACCATTGCCATTGTCATGCCATTAAAAACACAGAGCTTATGTAAATGGGCGGGGGCCGGTGCAGATGATCAATGCGAAATGCGAATATTTTGTGTCACAGGGTACTTTCGTGTATTTTGTAGGAAGAGGAAGTTCAGAGTAGTCCTTTGTCCAAATGGCACCTGGATCCTATAGAGCCACAATAAGAATAAAAAAATTTCCAGAAGACTTCTGTGTCACAACATAAAGGGTCCTTTGGATACCGTGACAACTATATTTTCGTTGTTGTCAAGGATTTTGTTTATCTGGAATCGTGTCAAGAAGTTCAATCTACGTAGTTGGTCACGAAGAGGTGATCACATATCACATGCCGGTGGGTGATAGGATCGGCTAGTTTGAGGATACTGTCGGTACGTATCCCAATACAAGCATGCATACAAGATGCATTATGATGCCACGTGAACTTAAGAACTTCTCTCTAAGAGTTGGAGCTTCGAATGAGACATAATAGAACAAATGGTTAATGTATGTATGTAGGATAGCAGCACGACCTGTTGCCTTACCGGATCATTGTGAAAATATAGAGAAGTGCTCTGCTAACATACAAAGAAACTGACCACCCAACCTTGTCACCTTGTCAGCTTGCCACGATTCATCGCTTGGTCCAAGGTTTTCCAAGTCGGCAAGTTTACAACGTATTTCTCTTTGTGATAAATTAGATAAATATTAGCTAGGGAGTATTTGTGGACCGGCCTGGCTCGTCAACATTAGGTAGCCAGCGCTTTATAGCTTCGATTAAGTCTCGGCTGTGTATATCTGCCATGTAGACGACTGGTGGTTAACTAAATGTGAACTGAAAAGTCGTTCATTCCATTTATTACCAATTTCTTGATAGAGAAGAGCGCTGCTGTGGCTCAACGATAAATGTGTGCTTGCGGAACTAGAAAAAAAATGTGTTCTGAAATCCAAGATTAGGTTTTGGCTGGGATTTGCGTTCCTAAATGGTATAGTATTGTGCAGGCGTCTAAGATCAAGCACTTACACTGAAAAATCGTCAAAAAATAGATAATAACATTTACTTACCAATATTCGCACACAATGCGTACACAAAAAACCAACAACCAGTGTTCCGATCATTCCAAAGAGTAATCCGGAATTTTTGAAAGCCATTGGCATGGCCAAAATCCCAGTACCCAAAGAGCTCTTCAAAAGGTGAGCCAACGACCCACTAGTAGTCCCTCCATTATCTTGGTCCCGATGATCAAATGGATTGTAGTCATCGTCTAGCTGACCCTTTTCGGTTAACTCGGTCCTAAAACAAGAAAAAAAAAACACAATGCTAAAGCGTCTGTGTAGTTGTATACGAGAATTTCATGGCACGTGGGCTAAGTTTAAATTTAACACCCCACATTACAATTATTCGACATTGTGGAATCTAGAAAGACAATTGGCCATAAAATTTCAGGTGGTAGTTAATTATCGTCACCATCTTTCTAGATTTTTTGTTTTTTTAATTTTCAACAACTTACGTTGAATTGAAGTCGCTTAGGGTAAACACAGATTGTGACTTCTCTTTGGAAGTTGGGTTTTTATCCTCCATCTGAAAAGAAAGATAAAAAAGCGAAAAATCAAATTTCAGTGTTGGTTCTACAGATACCACGATACCACACAAAAGGTCGTAAAGAGTAATTTTAGCGTTTTATTCGATTGTAAAATTGTTACCTGAATGGAAATGTCTGTCTCATGCTATAGCATAATTGTGGTAGCGACAAGTGTTAAAAATATTTTACCATATGCAGCCACAAGGTTCTTTGTTATCGGGTTCTGATTGCTATTTATTCAAATATTTGCTTTGGAAGTGGATAAGTTTTGATTTTGTTACAAAAGGATTAGACAAATCCTTAGAGGATTAATTAAAGCCATGGTATCTGAAAAAAAAAGGCTACGGCAACCGGTGTGCCTGTGGCAGCGGATGATTTCTAAGTTAGTTAGGTTAAACTAGTGCTATTTCTACATTAGCTGCTTTAAAAAATTGTAATACCAGGACTATCGGGACTTCCAACACTAAGTCAAGGTGTTGGAAAAGATTTGGCGGTGGAAGAGGCCTTAACAGGGGCCAACGGCAGTACTCAAATCACCGAAGCGGCTACAGAACTTGGTCTTGCCCCTTTTGTCATATGGGTGCGTGGGGGCTGGCGGTTGCATTAGGTTAACTGCCTAAACACGTAAAAAAGTAATTCTTACAAAGCGACCAATAACCGGATAAAGACGGATTCACTGTTGACGACTGATGAAAACGGTGATGTTTACTACGGTGATTGCTATAGGGAACGTCAGCATCGTCTATTTGGGTGCGGATTTGTTGTAAGCAGCAGACTTAGGCAAGAAGTCTTAAGCTTTAACTGAACGCCTTTTAACAATCCTTATCAAAGGTAAATTTGCTAACATCAGCCTTATATGCGCTCACGCCTCAACAAAGGAAAAGGAAGATGCTACCAAAGAAAGTTTCTGCGAGCTTCACGACAAAACCTACGGCGGCTTTAATGGCAAAATCGGAAGACAGACGATTTCCTCACTTCAATATTTACAAGGGTACATGGCAGACACCAGATCAGCAAACTGTCAATTCGATCGATTTAAGGCACTCCTCAAGTATTTTAGATGTCTAATCATTCCGAACGGCCACATAGACTCGGACCACTACCTAGTTGCAGTCAAGGTACGTCTACGAATATCCCAGACGCCACAATAACGGGGAAATACTACGAAGAGATTTAACATTGAACGTTTGCAATCGAAACAAGTCACCGGAACCGTTGCCGATCGCGTATCCCTCAACTTTCGAGAAGTCCTTTGCAGCCAGCATTAAGTGCTGAAAACTAGTGGCTTAGATGCCGAGAAGCCATAAGAAATGCCGCAATCGACGTACTGGGTTTCACCTGCCTACCTGCATGGGAAGCGTGCATCGAGAACATAGAGAGGTGCTTCTCCAGGAATAATATTCAGAAGTTTTACCAAAAGGTCAGAATATGTCAGGGTAATAAGACCCGAACGGAAAACTGTAGAGATGAACAAGGAAACTTTGTAGTAGAGTCACAATCAGACATCTTAGACAAACCAGTTTTGCAGACTTCTAATCGGCGAAGACAATACAATTCCGCTGTCTGGCAGAGCGAACCATTCAATATTGACGATGGAATCAAGCATTCCGTCCACCCGACCAAAATGAAGAGAGTGTAGCAATATTTAAACTGAAGTCGAGCAAGGCTGACTGGATGGCCTACTCGCCAAACTGAATAAGGCAGCAGGAGTTGACTTTGTAGAGAGCATACACCAACTTATTTCTAAGATTTCGTCCGATGAATGTATGCCTGATAAATAGAAACTCAGCATCGTTTCCCCGGTTGACAAGAAAGGAGACTCTCTAAACTGCGCCAAGTATAGAGGTACCAGTCACCTAAGCATTGCATACAAGATTCTATCTGCCGTATTGTGTGAGCGCCTGACACCATTTATTAACGAATTGATTGGACCCTCTCAGTGCAGTTTTAGGCTCGGTAAGTCCACAGTTGACCAAATATTCACACTATGGCAGATCTCGGAGAAAACCCAAGAAGTTCCAATCGATACTAACAAACTTTTTATCAATTTTAAAGCCGCATATGACAGCATCTCCAGAGACGAGCGATACAGAGCCATCCCTAGTTTTGGCATCCCTGCCAAACTCCTCTGCTTGTATAGGATGACAATGGAGAAAGCATCAAGGTTGGTAACAACCTTGCCGATACCTTTGATGTCAAAAAAAGATTTAGGCAAGCCGACGGGCTGACGTGTGACTTCTCTACCATCATACTTGAAAGAATTGTGCAAAACTCACAAGCTAACACACGAGGTATGATCTTTCAAAAATCTGTTCAATTGCTTGCATACGCCGACAATATTGATTTTATTGGTGGAACACAGTGACCTGTCACTGGTGCGTTTGCGAGTATAGGAACAGGATGGGTTTAGCGGTAAACGAGGGCAAAACAAAGTATATGCTCTCAACACCCAACATCAATGAATCGATAGTAAGGGACTTTGTCTACCTCGGAGCTGCTATCACATCTGAATATGACATCTCTTCAGAAATCAAATGAAGAATAACGCTTGCCAATCGCTGTTTCTTTGGGCTGAGAAGGCAACTATGTAGAAAGGCCCTCTCTCGAACAACCAAGAAAACTCTATACAAGACCCATGTGATCCCAGTCCTGCTTTATGGTTCCGAAACATGGATTCTCTCTAAAGCGGATGAAGATATCCTTAGACGTTTTGAGAGAAAAATTCTTCGTAAGGTTATTGGTCCCATATGCGTTGACGATTCAATGTTGAACTCTATGAGCTGTACAGGGACATCGATCTGGTCAAAAACCTGCGCATTGTTCATTTGAGATGGCTGAGACATATAGAGCGAATGAACTAATTCACGGTAACCGGTGAAAAAACTCAAAATGTGACGTAATGGAATCCCAGGGGAGAAGTTGTTGAGAAGTTCTTCTGTCAAATGGACTGTTGACATGTGTCCATAATGTGTTGGCATTATTAGAGCTTTTCTTTTGTAAATAAAACGGGCATGGCTGTGTTAACCATGATGAATGTTTTTGGCCGAAATATGAAGGTGATGGTCATGAATTAGGGAAACTCTTCTGCCAGAAAAGTTTTCTTGCTGAGTCATTACTCGAAATATTGACGAAATTTGACTGCCAAATAAAAAGCTTATCCCAACGCTCTACAGTATTCTGTGACATAAAACTGTCCCTGAACCAAAAATATTTGTTGTGCATGACAACAATGGCCTTAATATAGGCATTGTAGTTTTCGACGATGTAAGAGAAGCACAAAGGAAAAATCATAGCAACGGAAATGCCAGTGGTTGTAACGAAACAGGATACAGTAGGAAGTTCACGTATTTGTGGAAATCTCTAGGGAGAACAAAATATGGTTTTGCCATGATTATAGAAGGTAATCGGTAAATAATGGACAACTCACATGCAAAGACACCAAAGACCTTAAATGCGAAATGGGATCAAAAGTAAAATGGCCGCTACTAAAGTCTGCGAATTCAGACAACCTCAGAAACAGAGCAGTGGCAATGCGAATGCACGCTGAGACAGTGCTCCAACAGCACTGAGAGTTCGTGCAAATGAAGTGGCTCGCAAGAATAAATTACTAGTGCCCGAAGGATATTAGGATGAGGATGTAAGAGAAAGTCTTCTGATCAGTCTACATAGTAAGAAACAATAAAGAGGAGCGATAGCATTTTAAAATTTGTTCGATGACAATGATTCGGGCACGTCCCGTTAAACTGTAAGATGCAGCCTCGGAGTGTGGAAGGGACCACTGAATTCGTGATACGTGAAACACTAGGGGTACTTACTGGTCAATTACTGAGGTCAGTACACTATTATGTATCGACTTGGTCCAGAAGCGATAGAGAGTTCGCCGTTTCCCAGATACGGCTTCTATCTGAATCCCTATATGCCAGTGACCATTGAAAAAATGCGGAACTGTAGGAATTCCTACAATTAAAGAAGGTTTGCATTGGATAGAACGTTGACGAGAGCAGTCTCTTCAAGCTTGCTTCAAGCACAGTTTTACAGAAATTTGTCGAACAAATGAATTGACAGGTACCTTACACAAATGGACGGGACTATAAAAAGAGCGAACACCGAAGACATATTCCACAATAAAATTTGACACTTTGTAGCTCTTTGTGCAGTCAGTGATTTGACAGTCGATCAAAAAGCTCCAAATATTAGCTAAAACGATATGCAACGCTTCTATAAGTTTGTATTGGCACAACTAAATTAGACAGAACAAAACGACCATGCATATCTACATGCAATACTACAAATGATGCAGCAAGAAAAGATCCAGGTTAGGCTGTCGATGAGTCCTTTGTGATCGAACAAAGAATTCAAAAAAAGTGCACGGCGAATGATGCCTTTCGAAATGATATTGAGCCTTAACGGAACACTCATACAAAGAACTAGTTCAGTGTATTTCTTCTGGCCGTTCGTAGAAGGATGAGTAAGTAGGATGCCTGCAGTACTTTCAGCCACCATATTAACTGATTATCCAGAGCAAAAGTAAAGTGCGGTGTCACGATACCAGTACGCTGCTAATAGTCTATACTATTGATCCTTTACCCGTTGAGAAGCATTGGTTTGGTTTGGTGGAAAACTAAAGAGTCATGACATCTGCATTTATGATCATGTGAAATCCAACTGTCCATAGAAATCACGTAAGCAGTCCTAACGCAGGTTCGGATTCCGAGAAACTTGTCTCTGAGCCTTGGCTTGCCATGTTTATCGGCGATTCCATTGAGAAGTGATACGATTTGAGAAGCCTTCTATTTTTCAAGTTCGCTTCTTCTATCGAATCTTCACAATGTACTCGTAGATCATTGCTTTGAAGACGGACACAAGGGGAAAGCTTGTAAAACAGAAATCTGGTGAGATGCCTCTTACGGCATGTGCGTAAGAACCGAACCAAAAAATAGTCGGCGCGCAAGGTTATCAAAGGACCGATGTGTGTAATAAAGAAAACCACTTCTCCAAAAGCAGAAGATGGCTTTGAGAATGCGGTCTATGATATGAATATCAAGTGGAGGGAGATTCAGCACTGCGTCCACAGCAAAGACAGCCAATGCAGACCGTTCTATAGTAAAAGCAGCGTGACAAGTCTAGCCGAAACCACCAACGTTATTGATCCAAAAAAGTTTATTATCGTCTATAACAAACTTCGTTAGAGAAATAGATGTTGATGAAATAGATACATAATTATGGATGATGCCTAGATATCTCTTCAACTTGAAGCATAACAGGGAATCATCAGATAAAACTTTGTCTCATACCGCGATATTTGATTGAATATGAAAATCACCTTTCAATCTCACAGCTACAGCTTTTAGAGCTAAATACCCAACTAACTTCCTCCAAAAATCTTGCCATTACCTCATTCTGTTATACAGAGGCGTCCACTGCCAGGAACCTTACTGCAAGATTAGGAAGGATTTCAACTTTGGAAACCTACAAGATTACCTAAAAGAGATGTAAGGCAGGGCTAATGTATGTCCTGGGTTAATATCTGCAAAATGATTACAGGTACGAGTGATTCCTCGAGACTTTGGCCCTATCCTATCCAAAATACCACGAATCTCGAGTGTACTTAAGCCCCTGCGTAGTAATTTCGTTGACTTTGAGAGAGAGTCATTAGATATTCTCCTCATCTTTGAGGAAATTTTCCCACCAGCGGATCAACCTAGATACCATATACGAGAGAAAGTTAAGCTTGGCAGTTTGGGATTTCAAATCAAATAAAGCACCAAGATCCAATGACATCATCATTTCATAGCTACAGAATACGTCAGTGGCATCTTGCTGTTAACCTCTCGATACAAATCCGAGTGCCTGAAGCGAAGTAGACGTAGATGTAATACTCAAAATTGATAAATGAAAATCCTGATTTACCTTGATACTAATGGAGCCTTGAATATCGTTGACACTTACTCGATCATCACTTCTCTCAAAGAAGTATGTCTTGCGAAATTGTCTGCAGTTTGATCCATATTATTACTAACGTTCGAGTTATAATTACAAATCAAAGAAGACTCCAGAGAGGAATATCCCAAGGAGTTAGCAAAGACCTGGTAACCAATTAAGAGGACGCGGGATGTGGGGCGGTAATTTTCCCAGGCCAGGTTCAGGAAAAACTCTCTTCCCGGACGCGCAGCTGTTACTTTAGCCTCAATCCGACCAAAATAGAGCTGGTCGTCTGTACATAAGGAATCAAGATATCTTTTATAACTCCTCTCAAGCTAAATGTCGCTTTTGTGAGTTATAAACTGGGTCTAAAATACGTCATTAGACTAATTTTCTTTTATAGCATTGTTGTGAGGTGGTCATCCCTGACAGATTGTGAGATTGAGATTGTGTGGCATTCAGAAATAGGACGTGCTTATCTACTCCCACTGCACTGTGGACTAACTCAATAAACCGAGCTTCAAATTAGAGTTAGCCGAAATCATTTGCTGATACCAATTCTTCAGTGTACTTGCACTGCAGCGTGTTCTAAGCCGAAGTCTTGCATATTCATGAGGCCGTTTTTTGCAAAATCCTCAAGAGACCTTACAATATATGAAGACATCTACGAATCAATCAGATCCCTTGCTTTAAACTACATAAAATTAAGAGTGGTTAAGTTAGATGGGTAAGAAGCATAAGACGTATTCTGAGACACTCTAGGATGTCATAATGGGCTTTACGGACCTCTAGGAAAAAAAAAAAAATAGGCAGCTCGACAACATAAGGCCACCAATTTTCTGTGCCAAAGCCAGCCATAGGTGGGTTCACCGAGCCAACTGTGAGACATCTAGACCTATATGACACAAACACAATCCCAAATGATCAAGAGAGAAGATCGACAAGTTATTGGAAGACACGCGTAACAATTGGGTATTTAGAACATTCCCCACAATATTTTGTATAATAGCAACATGAATGGCCATCCTCCTTAAACCTGACCTGAATGATCTTTGCTCTACAAAACTACGGTCTTGAGATATCCATCAACAAATCTCTAAGATTTCAGGAGCAGTCAAAACATTACAAATAGGAAGTTTTTGGATCGAAGTGTTTCTTTCAAAGATGTTCGCGTTGCAGAGCAATAATAATACTTGGCTTCGTCGGAAGTAGCTTTGTTATACGAGTCACTAGTGCATGTGTCACGTCTGCTGACACATCTTAAGAGACCTCATCAGCATATATTTGGCTTATTGGAGATGTTATAACTTTTACGAGAAAATCTGCACTGAACTTTCGCTAGAAACGCAAGCAGAACTAATGTCAAACTTCGCTCATAGTCATTACTTTAAAACAAAAGGTGGCTAGGTCAACCACGCTGCATTATCTGATGAAAGCCGAAAGCGTGCTCGATGAAAGTTATAGAGTTCAACAGGTAGGACAAGTCTACCGATTTAATAATTCTGCACCGTGCATTTAATAACACTGGTAAGGCTGAAGCTCTTAGTTAGTGAGTCACTGATCGTGACGTGAAATCTATGCTCATGTCTGGGAAGAGGTTTTATATAGATCCATCCATGCGAGTACAGCTGGATACATATACGCGATGTATTCAAAAAGTAAGGTGACTTTATATTTTTATAAAATAAACATTTATTTATTCATCAATACTAATGCTGTCATCTTCAAAATAATCCGTCTGATACGTATAATACACTTGTGCCAACGCTTTTCCCAATCTCCGAAGCACTTTTTGGTATAGTCTTGAGCTCTTCCAGCGATACCGTTTTTATTTCTTCAATCGTTGCAAATCTCCGACATTTCATAGGTCTTTTCAGTTTGGGGAACAGGAAAAAGTCGCATGTGACCAAATCTGGTGAATATGGTTTCTAAGGCATGATTGTCATGTTGTTCTTGGCAAAAAAATCTCTCACAAGCAACGATGAATGGGCACGTGCATTATTGTGAGGCAAAAGCCATGAATTGACTTTGCAGACTTTTTTTTCGTATAAATTCAAGTTAATACTCCTTGTTGACCGTACGATCTTGAGGTAAAAACTCCTGATGCACTACGCCGTGGTAATCGAAACCTTACTTTCTGAACACACATCGTACGTGCAAGACTACATATATTGTGATATGTTGAGTTTCATTGTCGTTTTAGACTTGTCAAAGGCATTTGACAGTTCAGTTCATTCTATACTGATAAATAAACTGAAAACACAGTTCCTCATCGAAACTTCTGCGTGCTTAATAATGCTTAATAGCTATAAACTTATCTGGCCGTATACACTTAATTCGAATTTTCAATAAAACGAACCCACTTTTGCACTCGTGTACTAGCAAGATCTTAACACTAACATATCCCCCTTCTTCTGAAGAAGTGACCTTCCACGTTGGCAAAATCACTGCGTTAGCTTCTTCATCAATCCTTCTCTTTCAGACTCTTTCGAACAGATGGGAACAACATTTGTCTAGCCTGTTTCTAAAAAAGACGAATCTTATTTTCTCTCCTCCTACAGACCCATTGCACTAACGTCACTTCTTTTCAAGACCATAGAAACGCTGATAAATCGTCAGCTCATGGAATATCTCGAAACACAAAAACTTCTCAATGATTGGCAGTACGGTTTTCTTAGCAACAGGTCCACTGGTGATCTGATAGCTTGTCTCACCGAAAAGTGAGAAACCAAAGCGTAATTCAATCTGGCAAAAGCAAGATAGTTGCTATTTCTAAGGCATTTGGTGGAGTTTGGCATGAGGCTCTTTTTTCGAAAATCCGTGCATTTGGCATAGATAAATCTCTCCTTCAATCTATTAGAAATTACCTTTCGGAACGTTCAATTCAAGTTGTCTTGGATGGTTTCAAGTCTGATGTCAACAAAATAAATTCTGGTGTGCCCCAGGGCTTCGTTCTGTCTGCGACACTCTTTTCAATTTTCATTAATGATCTCTTGTCTGCTACTAATCCAATTTATTTATTCCTTTGCTGATGACAATACTTTCTTCTTTTCATATTCGTTCCTATACTCACGTCCCTGTTCTTCGGCTACAGAATGGGAACGGCAACATATATCAGGCTCATTAAATTTTGATATTAAGTGGTTAGGCCAAATCGATTCTTTTTTTTTTATTGCTTTCAATGGTCTCTTTGTACTCTCTCTCGAAGTACTTGTTTTGCAAAGTAAGAGTGTAGTACAAGGCCGCCAGGTAAGCAGCGAGCCTACCGTGCCACTACCACCACCACTGCTCCATATAAATCGCCAGTAGCATTCTGTCCCCTCAAACCTTCAATCGTAACACCCGTCTCGCCTTGAATGCTCATTAGTATACCTTTTAGTCCACTTTCGGACGTACTCTAAAATATCGTGATTCATTCCTAAGCCGAACAACTCGCTTATGGAATGCAAACATTTAAAAACAATGTACATCGGTACCTCTCTTTTCTTCCTCCCTACATTTCCTTCGCCCGCGCTGTATACAAAATTATTAAGGGTACACAAATATTTTTATAAAAAAAAACTTAACTCTCCTCAAATCTTCCAGTCGCCATGACTGTTCCCAAAGGTTTCGTACTAGGCTCCCTCCTTTTTTTATGTTTTATAAGTGATACATCCGAATGTTTCACGACTTCCACGCATTATATACAGTGATACCTGGATATGTACTCCTTCGTTTAGCTGCGTAAGCTGCATTGTCAACCAGAACTTTCAGGGCTCAAAAGTTTTCACTTAAACTGCTCACTAATTCACCCGTTGAAGTACTTGGCGCTTATCTACCGAACCCTTTCAAGTACCCCCTACGAGCCAAGAGAAAAGCTTAAATCTCATATAAATGCCTCGGATAGGTTAGCTACCTTGGACATAAACCACTTTTTACACCTCACATGTAATTTCAGTAAACTAATCTGTCAACCTCAAATGTCACTCTCTGCCATAGAGAATTTCAAAATGTCCTTTATGTTTTCGATCAATTTTAGAGAATATCAAGGTACACATTGTTAAAACGTTATGGGAATAAGCATCAAGGAGAAGTTGGAAATACGGGCCCACAATAAAAACAAAACTAAAACGAAGAAAGAATTGGTTAATAAATGTGATATTTCAACCATTAATAAGGTTTGCAAGAAATGAAAAGATTGCTGCTCAAAAAAAATTAAAACGAAAAAGAATTCGCAGTAGTGTATACAAGCGTGTCGAATGTGCCTGAACCAAATGGTCAAACAAGAGAGTAAAATGCTGTCATATCAAGTGTTATTGTGCAATTATACTCTGATTTCGAACCGAACAAATTCAAAAAAATTCACAGTGAAAGAGCTGCCGAGGATGTTTGTGAGGCTGATGATTTAACCACATTTGCCTTTACCTTCAGTGCTACAAAATTTTTCTTCCGAAAATATATTTTGATTGCCGATGAAAGTGGATTTAGCACTTTAGCACGCACAGGTAGCAATGTAAATGGTGGAAAGTACAAGAAATTCCGAATAACTGTCTGCAATATTACAGGGATGTACAAAAAAGTGTTTGCAACAGGAAAGGCACAAAGGCCTAGATCTTTAAAGAATAAAGCACTCCCTCTTCCATACTTTGCCAAGAGAGTCCTTGGATGTCGTCAATTCTATGGGGAACACTTCTACAATCGTTGGATACAGATATGAATTAAAATAATAGCAAAGAGATTTTGCATGTTAATGTTTAAATTTGTGCCGCTGAATATCACTGTACTTATTCAGCTGTTGGTTTATGGCTTTATACATAGGTCCTTGCTTTGAAAAACAAGTTGCCTTTGAAAGACTTCTTAAAAGCGAGCTTGGTGGTTTGTTTCCAAAGAAACAATTGCGGAATGCTTTCGAAAGCGAAACAATTATTGTTATGCCATGTTTGTATGAGTGATTATCAGATTTTTTCGTAGGCTAAAATATTAAATGGAAATGCACATGAGGATACAGAAACTGGATAATTGAGAAGTGTGTAGAAATACATTATGACAGCCACGAGGAGAACACATTCCATAGAGGTTATCCAACGCGTGTGTTTACCAATTAATTAAAGAGTTTGTTAAACATCTAAAGTACTGCTTTATTTAACATTACATGGTGTCAAAACTCGTTTGACCATAGAGTGACATCGGTAATGAAACCTCCAACAAACAAGCCTCTTGTCGTAGAACACGATTAGGACATGGCCAGAAAATGGAAGCTGTGGAAGCAGCAGTATTCATATTTCGAGATAGCTACGGGTATGGCTAATAAACCAAATAATATCCCGCCTGCAACTTTCATGTGTGCGATCGGCTATTCTGCTGTTCAGATGTTTTACACCTTTGCAATACCACATGCAGGAGCTGGAGTCAAGCTTGACATGGTAAAACACCAGTTTTACGTTTATTTCACTCCCAAATTTAATATTACTTTCGAAAGATACAGACTTCACAGAATTACCCAATAAGAAAATGAGACCATCAATGAACTAAAGGCAAGGCTGCGGTTTCAAGCTCAAAATTCCATGGAAAGCATATTACGTGATCAGTTTATACTCGGGATTATCAATGATGAACTTCGTACAAAGTTGCTCACGGAACACATAATACTGGCTAAAGCGATTGCAATATGTCAGTCCACAGAGCAAGCACAAAAACTCTAAAATAATCGAAGAGCTTCGCCGAGTAACGAAAGAAGTTTTGAAAGTCATCAAAGGAAACGGACTGACACTCAACAAATCGAAATGTGCTTTCGAGCAAAAAGAAGTCAAATTTTTTGGTCACATCATTGGCCAAAAAGGTATGTCAGCTGATCAAGAGAAAACATCCGCAGTCTCAAGATTGAAGCCACCTCGAAAGGAAATGCAATAAATACTCGACAAAATGAAATTATTAATAACCGAGCCTCCAGTTTTAAAATTGTAAGTGAAATTGTAAGTTATTCGCAGCTAGAAAAAGAAGCATAAGCCATCAAGTTTGGATGAGAACAATTTCAAACCCCTTGAAACGATTTTTAAGAAACCTATCTATTCGTCATCAGCTCGACTATTGCGCATTCGCTTAAGTTTATTAAATTACAGCCCAAAAGTCGTCTTTAAAAAGGGCAAACAAATGATTTTGGCAAATCCATTAAGTCGAGACTGAAAATCAACTCGTAGTTAGAAAGATATCCGAATTGGAACTACAAATGGTTGTTGTCATTTCAGATTTAGAACAGAAACGTTTAAAAGACTCAACTAGCAGTTATATAGGGCTTTCCAATAGAGACTTGACAACTTTAAATTTTATTTGTGAACGCACTCTTTCAATAATCATCAAACTGTCACTGTCAATTTATTCAGTAAACTCAACATTTTCATCATAGTAAAGTACACTAACGAGCAACGTTTGCAAATTATAAAAATTTTCTACAGATATTCGGAGTCGGTGACTGCAATTTTAAGAGTGTTAACTCCAATTTTCGATCGTAATTCTCGCCCTAGTAGACAGGCAATAACAAGTTTAGTGCAAAAATTTGAGTCTACATATTCGTTGTGTGGTGTTGCTGTGTCAGTGAGACAACGGGTTGGTCGAAGTGTCGAAAATATCGCTGCTGTTCAGACGTCCGTAGCAAACGATCCAGATCAGTCAATTCCACGGCGTTCTCAAGAATTGGGTGTTCCCAAAATTGGGGAATTGGTTTACACCCATACAAGATCAAGCTGACTCACGAATTGAAGCTGATGGACCATTTGAAGCGACGTACGTTCTCCGATTGTGTCATGGAAAAGATGCGACAATATGATGAATTTCATCGCAAAATCGTCTTCAGTGACGAAGCTCATTTTTGGCTCAATGGGTTCGTCAATAACAGCAAAATATGCGTTATTGGTCTGGTGAAAACACACATGTGCTTCATGTATCACAACTTCATCCATTAAAAATAACTGTTTGGTGCGGTTTGCATGCCGGCGGCGTTATTGGGCCATATTTTTTCGTCGACGATAACGATCGTCACGTTACTGTGAATGGTCAGCGTTATCGCGCCATGATCACCGATTATTTTTGGTGCGAATTGGAAGATATGGACTTGGACGACATGTGGTTTCAACAGGATGGTGCCACTAGCCACATAGCACACGCTACAATCGATTTATTGAAGAGTAAGTATGGTGAGCGTGTTATCTCAAGACATGGGCCAGTCGATTGGCCGCTTTGTTCGTGCGATTTAACGCTGCTTGACTATTTTCTGTGGGGCTACGTTAAGTCACTGGTTTATGCCAACACGCCGACGACGTTGGAAGAGCTCAGAGCCAACATTGCCCGCGGTGGCCATGTGAACGAAATCGAGTTCCATTCATAAATGTTTTCATTGTACTTCAAGGCAATAATAAAGTTTTTGAAACATCTGAAATGGTTTGCTTTTATTTAAAAAAAAAGTTGTCAAGTCGTTATTAGAAAACCCTATATTACGTCAAATAAAATAAATAAATTACATCATACACGCATTGCCGGTCAATATTGATTGTCTCCCAATCACTTTACGGGCATAGTGCACCTTCAAAAACGAGCTGTCCATGTACGCCGGAGTTATTTATAAGTCCCATATGGTTCTTATACCCATGCAGATGAGGCCAGATATACTAAAGTACTAGGTGGGGTGGGATTCCTCCTTGGGAATGAAAAAACTTTTTTTTAAATTTTTTTTTTATTTTATTCAACATAGTCCCCTTTTAGTTTGATACACTTATTCTAGCGATTTTCCAACTTCTTGATCCCATCCGAAAAGTAATTTTCCGGAAGGTCTGCCAAATACTCCTCCGTGGCGTCGATGATTTCCTCGCGTGAGCTGAATTTCTTATTGATGATGCATCTTTTGAGGTTT
The DNA here is from genome assembly GCA_907269105.1 of Volucella inanis. Classification (NCBI taxonomy): domain Eukaryota; kingdom Metazoa; phylum Arthropoda; class Insecta; order Diptera; family Syrphidae; genus Volucella; species Volucella inanis. The sequence continues at coordinate 126,678,813 of OU026157.1, read as the reverse complement.
GGGAAGAGATAATAGTCCGAGGGAGCCGAATCAGACGAATACGGTGGATGCGACAGCAATTGGAGCCGTAAATCATTGATTTTAGCCGTGGTTGCGATGCTCTTGTGCGCCGGTGTATTGTCCTGCAAAAACAAAAATATTTTTTGCTTTATGTGAGACCGTTTTTCAGCGATTTCGGCCTTCAATCGCTTCAATAATGCACAGTAATTTTTGCTGTTGAATGTTTCTCCTTTTTCGAGGTAATACTCGAAGAGTATGCCATGACAGTCCCAGAAAACCGACCCCATAACCTTTCCGACCCATTGCATCAGCAAGTTCAAACACCTTTTCCAAATGCTCTCGCGTTCGTGTTTTTGGTCAAGAATGAGTATGCGCGGAACTCAACGGCAGGATAACTTTTTCATATGCAGAATACTGCCCAAAATATGACGTGTGTGCTCAGTACTAACCTATGTGGTATCTGCTAGCTCGGGCACCTTCACTTTCCGGTCAGCCAACACCATTTCATGTATTTTTTTGACATTGCCCTCTGTAACCGCATCGGAGGTAGTGGAGTTGCGGCCACCACGAAACTCTCGAAACCAATATTTGACGGTTTAATCTGACGGAGCATTAGCCCCATAATATTTATCCAACTTTCCTTTTTTTTTCCTTCGCCGTTTTGCCTCACAGAAAATAATGTTTTATGAGAGAACGAAAATCGTTTTTGTCCATACTCAACATGATGCTAAACACGTCAACAACAATCAGCTGTCAAAACAAAACTAAAGACAGTATTGCACTGAAATTTGGCATGTCTGCCTAAATATGAACGGACTTCAAGACACCATAACCTTTTATGCAGTAGCAGCGCATTCTGGCGATCAAATTATATTTTGGCCACAAATGAACAAAGGCATTGTAAATTATATCAGTATCATCAAAGAAGTAACAACAAAGTGTTATTGGGGGACAAAAATGTTGCTAAATTCCCCTTCAAAATTGTTGGTTGTGATCTGTTTTTCTATAAAGGAAACGATACTATAATTCTTACTGACAGTTATACGGGCTTTTCCAAAGTCGAGGTACTACCAGAAGCAACCACTGGCAGTGTCGTCAAATTTCTTAAAAATATATTTGCCACTCATGGGATTCCTATGATTTTTAAGAGTGACAATGGTCCTCAATTTTCAAGCGCTGCGTTTAAACAATTTTTGTGGGAGTGGAAATCTGAGCAATGGAAACGGACTGACAGAGAGGGCAGTCCAAACTGGAAAAAAATATACCCAAAGTATGCGACTACAACAACTCTGACCTTCAGTTAGGTATACTAAATATCACATCTGCACAGAGATTTTACTCCAAAAATTTCAGGTCAGTTATTCCAACTACAGTGTCGTCTCCCCACATAACGACGAGCAAAAACTAATAAAATAGGGGCGAGATTGACAAGCTTATTATGCTAATATGGGAGCAAACAAACATAGTCTGCTGCAGAAAGGAGAACGCGTATTTACCAAAATCAACAAGAAAAAGTGGCAGCCAAACACAGTAGAACAACGGCTACATCCGGGGTCTTACATTCTCAGGGATGATAACGAAAGCAAATATCGTAGGAATTCAGCAAACATTAAGCCAACACAGGCAGTTATAACACGACATTCCAGGAGTGTGGTAGCCTCAAACGAAGTGCTAGCAGAGACTGAGCAACAATTGACTGCCCGGTGAGTAAAGCACATCAGCCACAACCAGTTGTAGCAAATCCCTCAGAAAGTTCCGACTTTATATCAACAAGATCTGGAAGAGTGGTAAGACCACCTCAGCGTCTAGCTTATTGATTTGAAGAAGAAATATGAGAAGTGGGTAGAAACATACCTTTACAGTGTGACAGATCTTTGGCACGCCGGCTTTGCGACGTCTGTCAGACATCCACATTATGACAGCCACGAGGAGAACACATTCGATAGAGGTTATCCAACGCGTGTGTACCTAATCAGTCTAGTGTCTACCAATTATTGTAATTAAAGAGTTTGTTAAACATCCGAAGTATTGTTTTATCATTATTACAATAATGATGGTATTGTAGAGGAACAAGGCTAAGAACTAGACAGAGAAATGTTTAATGAATATGTGTAAGATGACGTAGATTAAAAGTGTTATAGACAGTTATCTGATGCAGAAATTTAAATGGAAAATATTTCAAACAATCTAGAGAATGAAGATCGAGATGAAGAAGAAATCGAAGAAACCGAAACACCAACTTTTGGCGATGCATTGGTATATACTTAGAAAGTTCGCTTTAAGGAAAGCTGTTGGTTGAGAAGAGCTTGAACCCTTTGAGGAAAAAATATTTCAAGTTAAAAGAATATTTCAGTTGAAGGAAGCAATATATTGTATATTGCAGTGCAATAGCCAATATTTAATAAAGAGTAAGCCAACAGATGGTGTAGATGTCATCTACACAATCATCTACACGTCATACAATCCTTGGCAATTTTAGTCTTGGATTCGTTTCGCATTTTTGTTTTTCAATTGTATTACGAAAATGGGCGATCTGTAAAAGTAACATTTCGTAAAATTCGTGAATTTTTCGGTCAACATAATGACCCTAGTGAGTCTGGAATTCGTGCAATTGTGAAGCGTTTTGAAGAAACTGGTTCGGTATTGGCTCAAACTCCATATCTGCATGTTCAGCCAAAACATCGCCACTGTGAGGAAAAGTGTTCAAAACCAGAAAGGCATCTCACTTCGTCGCCGAAGTCAACAATTGTACCTCACTTATGGTACTTTACGGAAAATTTTAAAAGTTGATCTTCATTTCCACGTCTATAAAATCTAAGTTACACAACAATTGAAGCCTTAAGTGGTTGTTGGATCGCCAGGATCCAATTGATTGCCAACGAATTTGATCTTCTTCGATGAAGCACATTTTTGGATGGATGGGTACGTAAATAAACAAAAGTGTCATTTCTAGGGACCGAAAAACCCAAACGAAATTCACGGAAAACCAATGCGCTACCAAAAAAGTCATTGTATGATGCGGATTATGGGTTGGCGGCATCATTGGCCCGGACTTTTTCAATGAATGGAGAACGTGACCGGCTATTTTTTTTTCCAAAATTGAATGAATTGGGTCTGGATCTCTGGCTTCATCAGGATGGTGATACCGTCCACACAAACCATCAATCAATCAACTTATTTCGTATGAAATTTGAGGATCGCATTATTTCGGTTAGTGGAGAAGTTGGTTGGTCGATTGGTTGATTGAGAAGAGTAAGCTCAATGCTGATAGCCTAGCGACAATTCAAGACCTCAAACATAATGTTTTAACTGAAAATGCGGCCATTGATCGACTTGTTCTTCAAAATTATTCGAATTGTCGCTTGCAACAGAAGCCACAGTAGTTATTTTGTATTTTATTCATAATTGCCATAAACAGAACTTTACTAATTAATAAAATTCTACAACAACAATTTCACAACAAATGTGTGATTAATTTAAGAAAAACTTCCACACTAGGTATTGGCTCATCTATATATATAAAAAAATGTCAAAAACGTATGACGCTAATGATCTCAGTTGGCATTCGACCATACTCAATATAATTTTTTGTTATGAAAGATATGGTCGAGAAGAAGGTTTTAAGCTATGTGCTATGTTTGTTTCGGTCATGTAATCGTTTTATTTCATTCTCATTGGTTGCACGCCAATTCCTGATTTCGCTTTTGTTATTTCAGCCGGTGTATTTCTTTGACGTAAACTATTTTGCGTTTGTTCAATAAACATCGTTTGACCGCTGAGTGAAAATTCGTTTTTGTTCGTTTTTAAAACGATTTCTAAATAATACGTTTTGAATACAATAATATGGTACGTCCACGTGGCAATTTAGGCCGATCAATTCGGAAAGTTGCAGCTAGAAGAGATGCCAGAGCTGCTCACACAGATCATGAACGAGCTGATGTTAATGCGGTTAATCGGCAGCATAATGCCCGTCTGAAAGCTGCACAACGAATAAATTTGGTGCATGGTGCATTTTCGTATGATTCATATCTGAATTATACTTCTCTTGATGTGGTTTCAATTGAATTAATTACTGTTGTGTGCAGTCATTGCAAGGCATTCAAATTTAAACATGAGACTCCTGGATTGTGTTGTGCAAGTGGTCAAGTGAAATTGTCCAAATTGAATTCACCACCAGAGCCATTGCGGTCATTGCTCATTAGTGGAACGCCCGAATCTAATCATTTTTTGAAAAACATTCGAAACTACAATTTATGTTTTCAAATGACTTCTTTTGGTGCAACAAACATTGTTCTAGACCAATTTATGCCAACTTTTAAGGTAAATATTGCACATGACACAGTTCATGTTAATTTTGAAGATTGTAACACGTTGTGTTTGTGAAAATTTTGATATTCAACATATTCAAGGCCAAGTATACCATCGACTTGGTTCTTTATTGCCTTTTCCCGATCAAAGTTATCAATTTCTGCAGATATACTTTGTTGGCAATCCATCTGTTGAAACTAATCGACGTTGTGACATTTCGACAAATTTAAAAAGGCATATTGTTGCTGCTTTAGATCGCATGCCATCTGACGATTATGCAACTGTTATAAGTGCAGAAAAAACACCGCCAGGACAACATGCCGGACGGTTCAATGCACCGACCATCGATGAAGTCGCAATAGTTATTGTAGGTGATGAATTCATTTGTTTGTGAAACGCATTGTTGCTACGACGCATTACAGTATCCACTTTTGTTTAGTCGTGGAGAGGATGGATATCATTTGAATATTAAAATGAAAAATGCCTCTACCGGTAAGTAATTATATGTTTTCTGATTTTCAATAATTTTTTCAATTTTTGAATATTTAGATTTTAAAAGAAAAATTTATTGGCTTTCATTTTAGGTGTCAAAACTAATAACAAAGTTAGTTCAATGAATTATTACGGTAGGTCAAAATGAAGTGAATTACATTTCACATTGTCGTCAACTCTTTCATCAGTTCGTTGTTGACATGTATGTCAAAATTGAAACGGAGAGGTTGAATTTTATCAGGTTCAATCAGAAGAAACTTCGTTCTGAAGAATACATCCATTTGCGAGATGCAGTAAACAGTGATGGAAACGTCAATATGATAATATTGTTATCGTCATATCAAGGCAGTCCGAGACACATGCATGAATATGCACAAGATGTCATGACATATGTTCGTCACTATGGCCGTCCGGATTTGTTTATTACTTTCACTTGCAATCCAAAATGGACGGAGTTGAATGATAATTTGTTTACTGGACAAAATTCAACCGATCACCATGATATTACTGCCCGTGTGTTTAACCAAAAGTTAAAGGTGCTGATGAATTTCATTGTGATAAGCGAAATTTTTGGTTAAGTCAAATGTTGGATGTACTCTGTTGAATGGCAAAAGCGTGGTTTGCCGCATGCACATATCCTTATTTGGTTGGTTGGCAAAATCACATTAGATCAAATGGATGCTGTGATTTCTGCAGAAATCCCTGATCCAGCTGTTGATCCGAAATTGTATAATGTTGTTGTACAGAATATGATCCATGGCCCCTGTGGCGAAAATAACATTCATTCTCCATGTATGGTTAACGGAAAGTGTACTAAACGTTATCCAAGAGCTTTAGTGTCGGAGACAGTCACTGGAATTGATGGCTATCCGTTGTATCGTCGGCGATCTGTTGAATGCAATGGTCGATATATTACCATCAAAGTACGAGGTCAAGATGTTGAACTCGGTAATCGTTGGATTGTACCGTACAATCCGTTGCTATCGAAGGTATTCAAAGCGCATATCATCATTTAATACTGTAATTCTGTTAAATCGATTAAGTATATTTGCAAATATGTCAACAAAGGCAGTGATATGGCAGTGTTCAGAGTTGCTGAATAGAAATGATGAAGTGTTTCAATATCAAATGGGACGATTTATCAGTAGTAACGAAGCAATTTGGCGTATATTTTCATTTCATATACATGAAAGACATCCAACAGTTCTTCATCTTGCTGTAGATCTTGAAAATGGCCAACGTGTGTACTTTACAATTGCAAATGCTGCTGATAGAGCACTTTCACCACCAAATACGACGTTAACTGCTTATTTTTAAATTGTGTGCAGTTGATACTTTTGCTAGAACGTTATTGTATGCTGAAGTACCAATATATTTTACTTGGAACGTATCAAAAAAAGAGTTTCAGAGACGTAAGCAAGGAAGTCCTGTTGATGGTTATTCGAATGTGTTTTCCAGTGATGCTTTGGGCCGTTGTTTATACTGTGCATCCAAACAATGATGAATGTTTTTATTTGAGGTTGTTATTGGTTAATGTACGTGGACCTAAATCGTTTTCTGATTTACGAACAGTTGATGGAGTATTATGTGCTACGTACCGAGAAGCTTGTCAAAAATTAAATTTGTTGGAAAATTATGTGCATTGGGATGAAACTCTTACTGATGCATGCGTAAGTGCTCATCCAAATCAAATACGGACTTTGTTTGCAATTATTTTGGCTACGTGTTTTCCATCTAATCCATTGAATTTATGGACAAAGTTTAGAGACTCTTTATCGGAAGATATATTGCATCGAGTTTGTCGATTGACTTTTGATCCAATGTTAGACTATACACCAGAAATTTACAATGATGCATTGATTATGATTGAAGATTTGTGTTTGGCCATTTGTAATAAAGCATTAGCACAGCTGGGATTGACATCACCTAATTGTTCTGTGCATGATATTTTCGAGCTGGAGTTGCAAAGTGAATTGCGATACGATTGCGTCGAATTGAATGAATATGTTGTGGAGAATCATCCGAAATTGAATGTTGAACAAAAGATGGCATATGATACAATCATTCGAGCTGTTGATAGTGGAATAGGTGGTTTTCATTTTTTGGATGCACCAGTAGGTACTGGCAAAACACTTTTGATTTCATTAATTTTGGCAACGTTGCGTTTTACAAATAAAGTTGCGTTAGCATTGGCATCGTCTGGCGTGGAAGTTACTTTATTGGATGCTGGTCGAACTGCACATTCTGCGCTTAAATTGCCATTGAATATTCAAGTTATTGAAACGCCAACTTGCAATATTTCAAAAACATCTGGAACGGCAAAATTATTGCAGCGTTGTGACATAATTATTTGGGACGAATGTACCATGGCATACAAAAAATCTGTCGAAGCGTTAGAACGACGTTTGAGAGACATTCGAAATGATCGTGCATTATTTGGTGGTGCATTGATATTATTAGCTGGTGATTTCAGAAAAACATTGCCTGTTATACCTAGATCAAGTCCAGCTGATGAAATCAATGCTTGCTTGAAATCTTCATATCTATGGAGATCTATATCAATTTTGAAATTAACCATTTGCAGCTTCTTTTACTGAGCAATTGTTAAAAATCGGAAATGGAGCAATGCCTGTTGATGAATTTGGATTGATCACATTGTTAGGTGATTTTTGTCAATTTATGCAGTCCAAAGAAGAGTTGATTGAAAGTGTTTTTCCGCATATTGAGCAAAATTATAAAGGCCATGCTTGGTTGAGCGATAGAGAAATTTTAGCTGCGAAGAACAAAGATGTCAATGAATTGAATTTTGCTATTCAATCGAAAATTGATACGGTTACCAACGAAGATGAAGTAGTGAATTATTCTACTGAATTTTTGAATTCATTGGATGTGCCAGGAATACTACTGCATAATCTTGGATTGAAAGTTGGAGTCACGGTCATTATGCTACGGAACTTAAATCAACCACGTTTGTGCAATGGTACGAGGCTTGCTGTTAAAAAGCTGATGCCAAATGTTATCGAGGCAACTATCTTGACTGGCAAATTTACAGGCGAAGAAGTTTTCATTCCACGCATTCCAATGATACCTTCTGATATGCCATTTGAATTTAAACGTCTTCAATTTAACATTTGTTTGGCCTTTGCAATTACCATCAATAAAGCTCAAGGTCAATCGTTAGGAGTTTCCAGTTTTTCACATGGGCAATTGTATGTTGCCTGTTCGCGTGTAGGAAAACCTTCGGTTTTGTATATCTACACCGAGAATGCGAAAAGCAAAACAAAAAAAGTTGTTTACCACAGAACATTACAATAAACAAGTGTTATTTTCGATTGAATTATAAATTGTAAATTGTTTTATTTTATTTCTATCTTATGCACTACGAAGTGTGTAGGGTTCCGCTAGTTCTTTATATATTTAATCGTAGGTACAGGTCTGTAAATATGACGAATATGATTGTCATTTTAGCTGTACAGCTCATTTATTTTGTTTAATGTTTTTTTTTGTGTTAAACCTTATATTCTTATTATAAATTCAATAAAAAAAAATGCATAAGATGTGCAAAGAAGTTTAGTTTAGATTCATTTAGCTCCTCTAATTAGACCCATAACCGGGTTCTCTTAGTAACCTTAATGTGACACTTCGGATAGGTAACTTTCCCTCTTAAGTGTCCAAATAAGTCAGAAAAACTTCCAAGTCAGTTATCCGGGAACACTGTATGGTATATGCTGATGATATACAAATATATGCTTTATTTGCAAAATCCCATAAAAATATTAATGAAAATCTTAATCTGAAAACGTTAATAGTCAGGCTCATCAATAGAGGTAGACAATCCTAAGATTTCGCCCCAATATTATTTAACCAATTAGTATAGCGGTTACCCACATCCTCCCTGTACATTAAACTACCATAACGTAAGAGGTTTGCACTCTAACACTTGTGCTGTATTGTCTATATTTCAGAAACTTTAGTGAGCTTAATCTACCTCTGCCAAAGTGAATTCCATTGGATAATCACTTCTATTTTACCGCGGCAAACGCTAGTTCATCCAAAGAATGTCTATTCATTGATTTTATAATGTCCCTAACTCCTCTGGTAGGCAACTAGATCTCATTTTCACTAGTGATCCCATTAACTCTACAGTAACGTTTTGTCCTTTAACCCTTTCAACTATCGACAATTTTCTTTAGCCTCTTCTTCTCTCATTTTTCCATAACTCCTTACCACAATCCACTTCTTCCCCTACTATCTCTTCTTAGAACTTCCATAAGGCTAATTTTCACAAAATCAATATCTATTCTAGCAAATCTTTTGATTTTACAAAATTTTTTTTCTGACTAATCTAATTATCTTGGAATATACTTCCAATTAACCCAGTTCTATAACTGCCTCTATCAGCGCTTTCTCGAAACAACGCACACCAACCTTATCGACGACCCCAAGACAATTTATCAATTCGTCAACTAAATAGGAAAATCCGACGGTTATCCCCCCCCCTCTCGATCGATAATACGAGTATATCATCGACCGTCCCACATATTATCGCCAACTAGTTTGCAAAATTTTTTAAACAATCATTTACTGATAACTTCTTCGTATCTGAACTCATATATTTCAAGTACTTTACCAAATTTTGCATTAGCCCCTATCTCTCTCAATCTTTTGATAATATCATTATCGAAGAAAAGTTACAAAATCTCAATGATGAAGAGTTCCCAGCATTATTTTTCTTAAAAAGTGTGCCTCCAATATTTCGCACCCACTCCCTCCCTATTTCATCTAACCCCTAACAAAAGGGGAATTCCCGGAAGTCTGGAAAACCTCTGGAAAACAAAAAGGTATCAAAGAATGAAGTAACAAATGAAGTAAATCGACAACTACAAACTTAGTTGAATTCGTATTCTTTGCTCTTTCAGCCCTAAAAAATGGCAACGAAATCGATGTTCGATAAAAATCGAAGGTCTTCGATAGAATATCTGATCAACTGATCCTTTCAAATTATTTTTACTCGGTTTTGACTCCATATTACCATATTAAATGGATATCTTCTTATTTGGAAAACTGTAATTATAGCATTCGTTTTAGGTGAGCTTTTTGGTGTCCTACAAGGCAGCTATTTAGGGTCCATCTTTTTCATTTTGACTACAAAAGATATTGAGAGGATTATTAAACACTGCGCCCTATCTATTTACCCCGACGACACTAAATTCTACAAAACTATTTCTTCACTCCAAAACTTTATTCTCCTTCAAGAAGACTTCGATAGGTTTTCCATTTGGTATCTAAAAATTTTTTTTGATCTAAATGTCTCCAAATGTCAACCTATGACTTTGTCACATAAGTCCAATTAATCTCTCCCTCGATTTTATTTTATGCAATACCAACCTCTACCCCAGGTTAAATCCCTTCGCGACCTTGGAATATTTTACAATAGAGAGCTAAGCTTCCGTTCGCATATTGATGAGATATTCCTTACTATTACCTTTTTCCGGCTCGAATATGCCAGCCAAGTGTGGTCACCCTTTCAACGAGTTCATTTATCCCGAATTGAGAACATTCAATGTCGTTTTCTTCGATTTCCCTATGTGATGACTACCGCATAGACGTAGCTGACATTCTCTTCATTCATCGACTACTCTCTGGTTCTGTGGATTGCGCTTATATTTACAATTCTATTTCTTTCAACATTAACCCCCGTAACCGCACTATTTATTTGAAATGATAAGATTTGCGAGTAACCAAAGAATTATGCAAATAATTTTATTTAGACGTAAGTACCTTACTAGTCGACACTGCTTTATCCACGCGATTCATTTATTGAATTATCTACCAGTGAATATGAAAAGATATAGCAACACAAACGCGTTCACATATGAAGTATCTTACGAGAATACCTATAGTTAATAGTATAGATTCCCCATTAACCCTTTTTTGTGGAGGGACTATTCAGCACTCTTAAATTCAGCTAAATATGCTGATTAACATTCAGAAAGAGGTTGCTATCGATGAGTCTGGGATATTGGACATATTTCAGACCTCAAACCTTCACCTCTAAGCCTCTATGATGTAAATTGAATTAAAATCCGCATAGCGATTTATAGAACATGCAAATGCGTGACATCATACCAAGTCTGACGAGCACGCATTGCATAAAAAAAAAAAAAAAGTCATTGTGCTAAGCACCTGTGAGGTACATACTCTTATGTACGAGTATTCGTGAGACCTAGAAGTGTGCCATTGAAATATCTCGCTTCCGGCAAATGGTATTTTTTTTTCTTAAATTTTCCTTTCTTCCAATAAACTGCGAACAGATCAGGTTCCATCGATCGCATCATATAAGTTTTCAAACCAAATTTTTATTACGTATTCGCTACCGAAACACCGACGCCAAGTGTATCTTGCATTACAACAGAATTACGTATTTTCGATATATATATATTTTTTTTTTAACAATAAAATTACATTTTTATATAAAAAATATTATAAAAATTATTTTCATAAAAAATATTTAATTACGTTAACAAATAAAATCCTGCAAAATTGATTGATGGAATCAGATGTTTAAAAAAAAAACTGTTGTATTGTAATAAACAATTAATACACAATCAACCACACAATTTTTTTTTCACAATTGATCGTTACCTTTTAAATGAATACAATAACAACACAATAAAATTAATTAAAAATCTTAGCAAACAGAATCGGAGGCAAGTTGAACCGGGCAAATTAACCGTCAATCGAAGACTAAACGAAATCGATTAACTTTTTAACAAATCAACCAGAGTGTGTTAATCTTTTTTATTCAACACTCGATATTTCAACAAATATGTACAACTAATGCCACATCAGATAGACGAGCCTTTCATATCTAAATGGATTATATTTAGTACATGGTAATTTTGTTTTTTTTTTTTTTATGGTTACTGCCCTATCTTGGCTTTTTTAATTTTTAGAAAAAGAAAATAGAATTCTTTTACATTTTTATTTTTATTTTTTTATTTTCTGAATTGTCAAAGATTATTTAGAGTATCTAGTGATAAAATTTAAGCAGTGATTATAAGTAGCAAATTGTCGTTAAGGCCTAGATTGAGCGATTGAAGTGATTGTAGTTTTTTTTTTTATGAATTTATTGATGAACAATCAAGAGGCCAGAGGAAAAAGTTTAAAAAAAAAATTGGTTTACATTATTATTTACAATCTTTATTAAGACGAATTTATTAAGTATTTATAGAAATTTTTATTTTTTTTTGTACTTTTTCAAGATAGGGTAAGATAAGAATTAGAAATAGGAAAATATGTAAAATTTAATTCATAAAGTGGTAACAAACAGGGTGGGGATTTTATATCAATAAAAATGTATGTACTCGTACCTTCAGCGTATGTTCTACTCTGATACCAATTTTCATAAAATACTTTTTTAGAGTCTAAAGGGTCAACATACTGCGTTCTCACTTACAATGGCATAAATGCTTACTTCTTTCATTAAAATGGTAACGCGTACGGGTAAGCTATGTTGTACGATTATGGCAGGCACCGAGCGAAGTCAACCTGGCGATTGAAAGTGTTGTATCTGCTACTCTACATCACCCTTTCTCGTGGTATCCACCGGTCACTAGTCTCATGCAAGCAGCATTACTCGCCAAAATAATAGGCGCGAGTATCGAGAAGGGGAGAGTAACATCACCATTATGTCCTATCAGAAATTACTGATTCTCAGAAGTTGGAGGTACGGCAGATAAATTCGAGTGACTAAATCAACTACGGTGATAACCGTCACCATAGCAGCTTCTCCCCATAGGGTACTCCAACGATTGGAGTTTTTTTTTTTTTTTATAATAACGCGCTCGCACCAAGGGGATATGAATACCCTTTTACTGGCTTTTCTCCAGGGCGCGAGCGGGTGGTGTAGTAGTTTGAAACTTAGGTGTGTTTGGTTTCAATATTTTTCCCAGAGGTGGTTGTCAAACTGGACGGGACGAGCCAGTGCATCCTCAACCAGTGGGTCTTAGTACCTGCTAGTTGTTAGTTTGTTACATTAAGCAAAAGCCAGCAACCACTCCAACTTCAGTGTTATGCCTTCATGTAGAGTTGACATCGATTTTCATATAACTACATACAAATTCTATGAAAAGAATTTTTCAGAGTCTATGCATATACCACTATACCACGGCCACTCCGGAGTTATTGGGTATATATATTAATTCGTGCGTTTTTTTTTTTTTCAAAATTTGAACTTTTATTTAAGAAAAAACATGTACAATAGTATTATTCAAAGTATTGCCCATCTGAAGCTATGACTTTTTCCCATCTTTCTGGCAATTTGTTGATCCCATCCCAAAAGAACTGCGCCGGCTTGGCAGCCAAGAATGAATCAAGCCAATTTTTGATATTCTGCTCTGATGTGAACCGTATTTAAGTGAGAGCGTTCTGAATCGACCGAAACACATGGTAATCAGAAGGGGCAAGGTCTGGACTATAAGGCGGGTGGGGTAAGACTTCCCATCTACTGTTTTCCAAATAGTTCTTAATCGGAATAGCAACGTGGGGCCGAGCGCTGTCATGATGGAAAATTATTGCCTCGTGTCTGGTCGCATATTCCGGGCGTTTTTCGGGTACTGCTCTCTTCCAACGGATTAATTGTTTGAATTGTTTGATGGTTTCACCCATGCTAAAGCTAAAGCTAAAGCTAAAGCTCACACAATACAGCACACCCATCTGATCCCACCAAATACAGAGCATTACCTTCGCGGCATGGATATTCGGCTTTGCCGTTGATTTGGCTGGTTGGACAGGTTTCACATATGATTTTTTGCGCTTGGGGTTGTCATAATGGATCCATTTTTTATCACCAGTAACAATCCGATGCAAAAATTACTTCTTTTTGTGGCGTTCCAGCAGTATTTCGGACATGCAAAACCGCCTTTCGACGTCTCTCGGCTTGAGTTCATGTGGAACCCAATTTCCTTGCTCTTGAATATATCCAGCTGCTTTTAAACGTTTTGAAATGGCTGCTTGAGTGAAACCCAAAGAGCTCTTCTTGTGTTTGGCTACAATCTTTATAGAGTAATGCTGCCAGTTCTTCATCTTCAAACTTTTTTGGCTGCCCAGGACGTTCATCGTCTTCCAAGCCAAAATCATCACTTTTAAATCTTGCAAATTACTTTTGGCACGTTTGCTCAACTAGCGCATGTTCACCATAAACTTCGACCAAAATACTATGACTTTCGGCAGCAGTTCTATTCATATTAAAGTAATGAAGAAGAACTCCCCGCAAAAACACTTTTTTGAGCACAAAGTTCGACATATTTGAGTGAAAAAAAATTATTGTTGTTTACGCTTCAAATGAATGACATATAATGAGATGACGTACAATGACAGTAGCTTTCCAACGCATGTTTCAATGGAATAATACAAGTTACGCCATCTATTAGCGAACCGCACGAAGTTATAGGCCCAATATTAATGATTTAAGGTGATAGTAAAGAAAAAGTGGCGGATGATTCCCAAGCGGGTCAATGGCAGTTTTCATATCCCTGAATCGCGTTTTTGAATATCTGACCTCCTTTGTCTAAATAGTCCTGTTGTGTGGTTTAAGTAAAATAAAATTAACAGTAGAACACAGACTGAGATGATGCATTCAATATGAAAATTACAATAAGTACATATATTGCATACAGGCCAACTGTTATGGCACTTAGTGAAACATAGGGAGATTTCCGACCCACCTCCCAGATCAGATCACCAGAACTGGTGCCTTTATTCTTCTCTCACCTTACCAAACTCCACCTCAATATAGTCCCTGTTCCAATCCAGAATTCAACTTCAGTTGATTAAAACTCCATCTCCGTAAACAAATTATCCAATATTGCTTTATTTACAGAACCCCCAAACTAAACAGCAAGAAGTTTGATGCGCTGTCTGACTCCATACAAAAAATTGTATCCCTGTATTTTCATAGAAAAATCGTTATTACGGGCGACTTCAATATACATAATTCTGGTTGGCTTTGACATTCTAGACAGACAATACGCAAACAATGGCGTGTTAAGAACTTCGCTGCAGAAAATAATTTGACTTAGCTCGTAAATGAGCCCACACGAATACCAGACGTTGATAGTCACACAGCCAACACCTTCGACTTGTTTTAAGCTTCTCACCCCGACAAATACAAGGTCAATGTGCTCCCCTCTGCTCTCTAGGCTCGTCGGACCATTGTGTCATATCAGCTAATTTCTCGTACACCGACTACACATTTAAAGAACAGATTTCTAAAAGAACCATATGACAATACTAAAACGCTAATTGCAGCCGACTTTACAGCTTCTGTAGGAATTTCAACTGATCATTATGTTTCCTCGATAACGATGTGGATGCCGCTGCTGATATGATCACAGACACTATTCTCTTTGAAATGGGATACTATATCCCTCATCGGAGTATAAAACCATATCCAACCTCGATCTGTAAAGATAGAGAAATGTTTTTTTGGTCCTTCAAGATTTATCTGACAGAAAATACCGAAAAAAGTTCAAACGTGCCAGAAATAACTGCAATGTCTTTCTTAAGCGTGCAAAATTTCAATACGACCAAAAGCTGAGGCAAAAAATACTACAGTGTCCCAAAGGTAGTAAACATTTTTGGTTGTTCATCTAAAACATTAAAAATTCTGATTCATCCTCCATCCTAAAGCTTATTTAGAGTGACATTCCAGCTTTCAGCCGCCTATACTTGAGTGCGTCGAATCTTCAGTGGGACGAATCCACTTTCGAGCTCATGTAATAGCATGAGTACTTAAAGATCTTAATATACACAAATCTGCTGGTCCAGATGGTATATCTCTCCTTATTCTGAAGAGCTGTTCTTAATTGCTGGCAAAATCACTGCGTAAGGTTTTTCATCAGTTCTACTCTTTAGGTCTCTTTCCAAGCAGATAGAAAACAGCGTTTGTATTGCCCGTCCCTAAAAAAGCGAATTTTCTTCTCTCTCCTACTATAGACCCATTGCACTTACGTCCCTTCTTTATAAGGTCATGGAAACGCTGATAAACCGTTAGATCATGAAACATCTCGAAACACGAAAACTTTTCAATGACCGGTAGTACGGTCTTCGTAGTAACAGGTGCACAGGTGATTTGACGGCATGTCTCACAGAAAATTGTAACCAAAGCGTACATCAATCTGGAGAAAGCAAGATATAGCATGATTCATTGTGATGTTTGCTTTTCAATAGGCTTTTTTGACAGATCACGAGTGACCTCTATCAAACTGCTTTATCATTTTTGTTCACTAACGTTTGGCAAGTCATCATGGAAGGACACACACCACAACAGCGTCCCAAAATTGTTCAGCTGTATTACGAAAATCGGCGTTCTGTTAAAAATTTTTTTCGTGCGATTCGAGGAACTCACGGTGCGCATAATCGACCTACTGAAACCAATATTGCCAATACCATTCGGAAATTTGAGTCTCAGTTTACATAAGTGGATAATACTCGATTGGTTAGACCACATCCAGTGAAGAGACTATAGCCGCTGTAGCTGAGAGAGTACGCGCAAACCGTGACGAATCGAATATTCGTCGTTCTCAGCAGCTTAGCTTGGCGTATTCGACAACTTGGCTTATTTTACGTGAGGATATCGGCCTAAAAATGCCAAAATTGAAGCCAGGCTCTGCAAAAACTCAATGAAAATCCGGTGTTTTATCTTGAAATTTTGTTTAGTGATGAAGCCCGTTTCTGGCTCAGTGGATACGTTAATAAACAAAATTGTCGTATTTAGGCTGTTGAGCAACCAGAAGAGTACCAAAAGCTACCATTACAGCCATTAAAAACATCGGTATGGTGTGATTTATGGGCTGGTAAAATCATTGGTCCATATTTCTTCAAAAATGAGGCAAAACACAATGTTAACGTCAATGGTAACCGTTATCGCGCCATGTAAACGGACTATGTGCTTCCTGAAATTGAAATTGGCTGGGCTAAATGTAACGAACTAACAACAAACAAGTACTTAAGACCCACTGGTTGAGGAGGATGTACTAGATCGTCCCGTCCAGCTTGATAACCACCTCTGGGAAAAATATCGAAACCTAATACACCTGAGTTTCAAACTACTAGGTGAGGTGAAAATTAACCTTCTTGGGAATGAAAAACAATAGTCCAGGGGAGCCAAATCGGGCGAATACGGTGGATACGACAGCAATTGGAGCCGTAAGTAATTGATTTTAGCCGTGGTTGCGATGCTCTTGTGAGCCGGTGCATTGTCTTGCAAAACAACATTTTTTTTTTGCTTCATGTGAGGCCATTTTGCAGCGATTCCGGCCTTCAATCGCTCCAATAATACACGGTAATACTCGCTAGTGATGGTTTTTCTTTTTTCGAGGTAGTCCACGAAGAGTATGCCATGACAATACCAGAAAACCGACGTAATAACCTTTCCGACCCATTGAGCCTCCCTCGGCCGCTTTGGAGCACTTCAGTCCATTGCCGGGAACTCATTCTGTTCTCTGGTGTTTAACAGCTACCAATCGACGCCAAAAGTCCGCCCGATTCCGCATCAGCAAGTCCAAACACTCTTTCGAAGTGCTCTCGCGTTCGTGTTTTTGGTCAGGAGTGAGTATGCGCGGCACCCAGCGACCGGATAACTTTTTCATATGCAGAATATTACCCAAAATATGGCGTATGCGCTCAGTACTAGTCTTTGTGGTATCTGCTAGCTCGCGCACCTTCACTTTCCGGTCAGCCAACACAATTTCATGTATTGCTTTGACATTTTCCTCTGTAACAGCGGCACGCCCTCCGCTGCGGACTTGATCGGTAGTGAAGTTGCGGCCACCACGAAACTTTCGAAATCAATATTTGACGGTGTAATCTGACGTTGCATAATATTTATCCAACTTTTATTTTGTTTCTTTCGCCGTTTTACCTCTCAAAAAATAATGTTTTACGAGAGATCGAAAATAGTTTTGGTCCATACTCAACATGATGCCAAACACGTCAACAACAATCAGCTGTCAAAACAAAACTAAAGACAGTGTCGCACTGAAATTTGGCATGTCTGCCTAAATATGAACGGACTTTAAGGCACCATAACCTTTTTTGCAGTAGCAGCGCATTCTGGCGGCCAAGGAGGTTACTTTTAACTCCACCTAGTACTACATCACCCGCACCCTATAGAAAAAGCTAGTAAAAGGGTATTCACATCCCCTTGGTGGGAGCATGGTATTATAAAACAAAACAAAAAAAAATCAGCGAGATACCAGTTGCTATGCCCGAACTAGTCACCAAAAATTTGACCATCTGAATGGATCACCTCAGACGTAGTCATGGCCAGCTTGTACATGATATTATTTTCATAAAGTAAATGCCATGAATTGTTATTTTAACTGATAGTAAAAATTTTAAGTTCGCTTTCGAATTTATGTATTTTATTTTACATTATAAATCACACCTCACGATTAATCAAGTTGCACATGATATTTCTAAGGCATTTGACAGAGTTTGGCATCAGGCTCTTTGTCGAGAATATGTGCTTTTGGAATTGATGACTATCTTCTTCAATGGATTAGAAACTACCTTTCGGAATGTTCAATTCAAGTTGTCTTGGATTCAAGTCTGATATGCACAAAATAATTGCTGGTGTGCCCCAGGGCGCTGTTGTGTCTTAGACACTCTTTTTATTTTCATTAATGATCTCTTATCTGCAACTTCTAATCTAATATTTTCCTTTGCGGACGACAGTACGAGTACTCTCTGTTTCTCATATTCGTTCCCCGACTCATGTTCTTGCTCTTTGGCTGTAGAACAGGAACGGCAGCGTATATTATGCTCATTAAATTCCGATATTAACAGTATAAACAATTGGGAAACTATCAACACAGTGGAATTTAATGCTTTCAAAATTCAATGCTGTCTGCTGACATTAAAGCGAAATCTAAATTCCTAGTCATTATCCATGAATGGCATGGATACACACATTTTCGATATGAGTGTCGGTGAAAACTTACGTTGGAATGACTACATATTCGGTGTCGTCAATAATGCTACGAAATGTCTAGGTTACCTCAAGCGTTGTAAGAAATACTTCACCCTCTCTAGTCTGTCCTTAATTAGGCATTTATTCGTCCAAAATTGGAGGACAATGCCCAGATCTGGTCAGGTGCTAATAAAACATCTCTTTAGCTGCTAGATAGGACTCAAAACCGTGCGATAAAACTCATGAGTGATGTTAATATCACTCAGTCAATGGACACCCTTGAACATCGACTTTGTTTTCTTTATAACACTTGTTTCGCTATGAATGCTTATTAGTATACCCTGAAGCCCAATTTCGTAAGTACTCTGAAATGTTGTGATTCGTTCCCAAGTCGTGTAACTCGTTTATTGAATACCCTGCCTAGCTCTTTATTTCCTAGTCATTATAACTTTCAAACATTTAAAACCAAAGTTGATCGGTACCTCTCTTACCATTCTTCCTGATTTTCCTTCACCCGCCCCGTGTACAAACATTTTAAGGGTATTCAAATCCCTTGAGCGCGCGCTTATTAATAAACAAAGAGCATTGGTAGACTATAATGATATAGATATTAGTATGCACTACATCTCCTTTTTTATAAAAGAAGCTATTGTAAAAAATAATACATTTAAATTAATTGTGAAGCTTTGTGTCCTAACACGGGAAAAATGAGTGACTAAGAGGTTCTAACCTCTTTTAAAAAAACTCTAACTCACAGGTAGAACAACAAGCGCCAAGGGATTCATGACTGAGAGCGTGCTTAGCCAAACTTCGAATACGAGCTACCTCCAATTTAAATTCCCAGCCTTCCTGTCAGCAAAACGGGCTCTGCTGCTAGCTGACTTACACATCCCGATTATTCGTGGGAGTTACAATTAATGCACTAAAGGATATACCATATAACAGTAATAGAGACTGACGCATCTTTAAAAGCATCAAATTCTAGGGATGCATCCCGATTGGAACTTTGCTGCCAACTCTGACGTTGGAATGAGAAGCAAGAAATCGTCCTTCTGAGCGATTCAGACTCAGACACTATGTGAGAAAATGCAATTAGGATGCCATGTGTCTGTGTTCCACCCGTTAGCTCGAAAGTAGCTATAAATTCTGTGAATATCACACAAAAATCTACCGGCTACATTAGACTGAGTGGTGGTGTCGATGGCGTGATGGTTGACTCACTGGCTGTCACGCCACCTACCTGGGTTCGAATTTTTCAAAAATCGTCAGCACCTTTCGGCGGGCAATTACAAACCTCCAAAAATCAAATTCTGCCTGAGAAAAATCTTCTTAGGAGAGTCGTTTGGAACCGGTCATAAACAGTAGGCCGTGCTCAGGAGTGTAAACATTTACAAAGTGAGGCCTTGGCCTACACCGGGCTGTCTAGAAAACTTACTCTAGAGATTGCCACTGCCAAAATCGAAAACTAAGGCACAGAGGGCAAAAGAACTCAATCCGATGACTCCACTCCCCAGGGATCGGAAGTAAAGAGAACTCGAACAAGAAATTCTATAGTCAATAAGGTTACATATAGGAATATACTGGTTTGGGTGTAATGTCGGAAGCCATTAAATTGTCGATGTTTCGATTGAGCTTCGGGCAAAGTTGGCTGCCAAGGTCGTAGTTTTGCCTGCTCCAATGAAGCCACTGCAAATTGGCTGAGGAGTAATTTCTCCAAAATCATTTCCGAAATCAAACATCATAATCACGCTCTTTTTACAAAGTATCGGCCTATCAAGTGAGAAAATTCTCTCGTCCTTGACTGCACAAAACTCAGGTCTTAGCACCGGAACCTGGAGAGTCGTTTAGGTAAGTTGAGGTGCACTATATACATCCACCGCAACCAACACCAGTAGTCTATCAAAGGGACTACAAATCAAAAGCGTTAATACGTTTGCAGTTGAAGGTGATACAGAACATGAGGTCTAATCAACTAGTCGATTAACACAAGAATCAGCTGCTGCGAATAGACCCAAAAGTAAGGATCCTTTACCTCTATCGAGAAGCCAAGCGGCAGAAAACGCAGCTCGTTATGTGAGAAAAAGGGCAAAAAGCTACTCCCTTTGCTAGGTTTCCATACGTCGGAGAGGCGATAACGAACAGAGCCTCATACGGAACCCCATCCCCATCCGGACTCGATTTGCCAAAGTTATAAGCGCAGGTGTTAACCAGCAGAAAAAAAAGCTGCGCTATAAATGGGATAGCGGATGAATTCCTCAGCTAGAATTAACGGTGAAATAAAAACCCGAAACGAAACAAATAAGATCTTGTCCTCCTTTCTCACTTCACTCATGGTGCTGTGAGCGTTGATATCGCATCCAAGAACTAGATTTGAATTGCAAAGTTGTCACTGTTGTATCAGATCCAAAAGAACAGAAGGTATCGCATTATTTGTATTATATACATATATCCGGGGAAGTATCAGCGCACATGAATTGAGGTAGTTTGATTATCTTTGTAACTAGATCTTTGGTATTATACATTCGAATGAGAAGATACTTAATTGTGGAACTGATCCATAAAGCAGCCCTCAGTGGTGCTACAGTCCAGCGTCTCCAGCTAGCTTGATCTTTAGCTAGCTGCCACCAGTTTCGCACATTTTTTTCTAGTTCCCCGTCCCTCAGGAGCGGTTTCGAAGACTTTTCGGACCGGAGTATTGATGTTCTTCTGCTCTACATGACCCAGCCATCTCAGTCGCTAAGTCGATGTCGCTGTACAGCCCGTAGAGTTCGTCGGTGTGTCTTCTCCTCCACTCATCGTATATGCAGACGGTTCCTAAAATCATCCGAAGAATTCTCCTCTCAAACCAGGCAAGAGCACCCTCATCCATTTTTGATAAAGCCCATGTCTCTGCGCCATAGGACAGGTCTGGAACTATTAGGGTCTTATATAGGGTCACTTTTGTTGTTCGAGGGAGGGCTTTGCTAGTCAATTGTATTTTTAGCCCAAGATTGGCAAGAGTTACTCTTCCTTTCATCTCAGCGCTAGTGTCGTTGTCTGAAATGATAGAATCCGTTAAGAAGACAAAGTCCTTAACTACCTCAGGGTTATATCTTTCGAGGGTGACGTTGTGCCCGAGACTTCGGTATCGGGCATCTAATCCTTTTTTGAAACCAAAGGTCTTAGTGAGTTCTTTACGAGACACGACGAGTTTGTCATGGATGCCAAATGCTCAGTGTAGACTGCTTTTATAGAAGATACTGTGTGTAACGATTTGGGTCTCATGTGTGTTTTTAAAAAAATGTACCGTAGTGTGAATAGTTGGTCGATGGTGGACTTAACTGATCTAAAGCCACGCTGATATGAAACACCTGGTTGGCGAATGGCTTAAGGTATTCACACAATATGACAGATAGAATATTGTAGGCGATATTAAGAAGACTGATGGCTCTGTAGGATCGGACAAACAATGCTAAGACTTCATTCATCATAGTTTTGTCCGACCATATTTTACAGATGAGTTGATGTATGCTCCAGCAGTTTTATTGGACTTAAGTTTAGATATGGCTATCTTCACTTCATCCAGGTCGGGTGGGCGGAATTGTCATCCCGGTTGAAAGATTTGTTATCGCCGTTACACAGTCTACAGAAATGCTCTTTCAAAATCATCAGCATCGTCTGCGACACTATGGTAATAAGATGTTTCCTCCGTATTTTGTATCCGTGATATGATTTTTTTACCTTTTGGTACAACTTCCGAATCTCATTACTGGTGTAAATGATCGGAAAAGGATTTTGCAATCTCTTGCGATTGTAACCGTCCGGAGCCGTATCTTGGCTACAACATGTAATGGTCTGAGTCTATGGTGCTGGAGGAGTGCTTTCCGTCCAATCAGAAGTTTTTCAAGTGCCCTTATGAATATAGAGACATAGAGCTCGCAGAAGCCATTTGTGGTGTCGTCATCTTTTTCTTTTGTGGGGGAATGCGTGCATATAACTCTTTCGTTGATAAATTTTGCTTTAGAAAGGATTGTTACGAGGGGCTTGTTAACATGCCCGAAACTCAAAACTGCCTCTTACAACAAATGTGCGACAAATAGACACTGTTTCTGTCGTCAGCAATAGTCGCCGTAGTAAAGGTCGTAGTTTCCCATCCTCTTTTTATTTAGACCATCTCGACGCATTTCTGAGATGGCGGTAACATCTGCTTTCCAGAAGTCCACTGCTTCCGATGGTTGTTTGGCTTCACGAGGCCTAACATTCTACGTAAGGATCTGAAATTCGTTGTCCTTATTTCGTTTGCGGGGGTTGTCAACAATAGATCCGTCCGTTTTCGAGGCTTTGTTACTAAGATTTTCTTTTCATTGAAGAGTGATTACTCTAGCGTCACATCCCCAAACGTGGGGGACAGTTCCATTATAGTGACCCCTAGAACAAGGGGTTACGTTGGTTTGACCTAAGACAGTAACCCGTTCAGGGATGTTAGCGTTGCCGTTGGTCCATGAAGGCCTCGTCTGTCACATTCACTTTTCCAAGACCCTGACTTAGTCTCGGAAGTCCTTACCATCATGAGTTTCAAATACGTGGTTATAGCCTGGTACAGTTACAACACTGGGCATGGCCAAGTTGTCACCGCTCAGTGCCTACCCTATTTCTACAGCACCCAAACGAGTAGGACTAGGAATGCTATTGCTAACTTCACACTTCTTAACGTTTTGTGCACTTAAACATTCTTCCTAAAATGACCCTGCAATTAAAATCTGTGATACAATTATAAATTTGACTTTTTGAACAACAGTTTCATAAGAACAATATTAAATGCAATCGCCAATCGGATTCATTACTTCCCCAATAAGTCTATCAGCATTAAGTTCAATTTACGAGTACATGTGTATGATACTTATCCGAATTTCCGAGAAAATTAAATTGCTTAATCCGCATGACATTCCCTTCGCCCCTTCGTCCAATTGACAAAGGAATTTGGATTCGTTGGCTTGAAGAGTAATATTCCACCGCTTGTGATACAAGCTTTGTTAGATTGCGCCGATAAGTAGCACTGACAAATTTGATTCATTATCGGAGGGACTGGCATTGCGGATAGGGAATCTTTTTGGGACCCATCTTCGCAAAATGATCTTTGCAGGTGCACTGATAACAGATAATGCCGATAGTAGGACAAGTATAATCGTACTTATGATGTCGACAAGTTTCGAAATAGCCCATTATTGCTTGTTAGAGAGCAGTATGGTCAATCTGTACGTGTATTTGTATGATAACAGGGTTGTTTTGATTGCGTTGTTTATGTTTGTGGACTTTTTTGATGATATGATGACGATGACTGGTTATGAGTTGAATTTCGCCGATGACCTTGGTTTGAACTTGAAATTTGCTTATTGTTGCTGCAGTTATTGCACATGCTCCTTATCTAGTTCCATGCTTATACTCCTGCCGATTCTACGGTCTTCGGATTTGTTAGTGGAAAGTGCGGACTTTAAACAAGCCACGTGCCGTCGAACAATTAGCAGATTCCCTTGAAGTTTTGAGCTTTCGACACGTTAGCGGGCATCCTAAGACAATCCGCATTAAAGCTTAATTCGCTAACGTAAGCCTAATATGCACCCATGACCCTACAGAAGACAAGGACGAAGCCACCAAAAAATTTCCGAAGTATGATGTTGAAATCGTAGTAGAAGTAGTCCGGGTAGCCAACATGAATTTCCCAAGCGCCACAATTAAGAAGAACTACTTTGAAAAGCTGCAATCGCAAGAGTTTTTTTTTCTTATAATCCCGCGCGCGCATCAAGGGCATATGAACACCCTTTTACTGGCTTTTCTCCAGGGCGCGGGCGAGTGGTGTAGTAGTTTGAAACTCGGGTATATTAGGTTTCGATATTTTTCCCAGAGGTGGTTGTCAAACTGGAGCCAGTGCATCCTCAACCAGTGGGTTCTTAGTACGTGCTAGTTGTTAGTTCGTTACATTTAGCCCAGCCAGCAACCACTCTAATATCCGTGACGGGATTTTTTTATACAAATTCTATGAAAAGACTTCTTCAGAGAATTGCCTCGAAGGCGATTCGAACCCGCGACCCTCTGCTTGAGGAGTCTATGCATATACCACACCACGGCCACCCCCGTAGATATCACCAGAATCTTCGCACGAAAGCGAAATCTCTCAACAACTCCTATGCCACCTTCATCAAGTACCGCAGACCAATATGCCAATCAGAGACGCCGCAATTGATGCGCTGGGTTTCATCTGACCACCACCAAGAAATCCCCGGTTTGGTAATAAATGCCGGGAAACATATGCAACTATGGAACAAAAAAAGCCTTTAAAACTCCGTTGCAACTAAGGACGAGAGCTTCTTTTGAGCTCTACGAGCAGAAGGGACAAGAAGAGCGTAGCTCTTCCAAAAGAAGAAAAAAAAAATTGAGAACTTGTACTCCCAAAATTACTTAATGAAGATTTACCAGGAGGTAAAAATAACGTGTCAACTCAAGAAAACCCGTACAAAAGCCCGTAAAGATAAAAAAGGCAAACTTAAAGTAAAGTCACGATCGGTGCTGAGAATATGGAAAAACTTTTTTTGCAGACTTTACTTAGAAGCCCAACATCCCACCGTCATAGAATAGCCCATCCAACTAAGGTGATGAGAGACGAAATTTCCGTTCACCTGACCCAAAACGAAGTAAGGATAGCAATTTTCTTCTTTTATTCCGGAACCTGCTGTTAATTTTTTAACACTTAAATTTAAATCCAACAAACCCGCCTTACTTGACGGCTTGAGAGCGCCAACTCAATTTTCAGACCTGATTAGAAGAGAGTATATGTGATGCATGGAATCTTAGCACCGTATGCCCGATCCACAAAAAAGGAAGTACCCTCAACTGCGCTAACTAAGGGGGTATAATTTTCCCCAACATCAGATACTAGATTTAATCTGCCAAATTGTGTGAACGTCTGAAACCTTTCGCCTAAATCTTCACACTCCGGCAGATCCTGGAAAAACTCAACAAGTCCAAATCGATACCCACCATCTTTTCATTGATTTTAAGGCCGCATATGACAGCATTTATAGAGGCGAGCTATATAGAGCTATGTCTAGTTTTGGCATTCCTACCAAACTTGTCTGTCTCTTCAGAATGACTGTTGAGAACCCTCGTTGCTCCGCTAAGGTCGGTAACGACTAAACCGAGACCTTTGGCGTCCGAAGTGGTTATAGACTAAGTGATGCGCTATCATGTGACTTCTTTAACATCATACTTTCAAGAATTGCGCGGAACTCACAAGTGAACACTGGAGGCACAATCTTTCAACATCATGTGCAACTAATAGCGTAAACCGATGATATCGACATAATTACTGGAACTCAGCGGACTGTCACCTGTATGTTCGCTGGTATTGAAACGGAGGCTGCCAAAATGGATTTAGAGATAAAGGAGAATAAAACCAAGTATATGCTGTCAACAAGAAGCGACACTCAACATCGACGATTTGGACAGAACATCACAGTCGAAAATTATAATTTCGAGGCAGTTGAGGACTTTATCTACCTTGGATCTGCTATAAATTCTGCTAAAAACACCTCAGGGAATATAAAACAAAGAATCACTCTTGATAATCGCTATTTCATTGGGCTAAGAAGACTATTGAGTAGGGCCTATGCCGAAAAACTAAGGAGACTCTTTATAAGACCTTGATCATCCCAGTCCTACTTTATGGTGCCGTATCGTGGACTCTATCGAAAGCGGATGAAGATATTCTTAATCGATTCGAGAAAAAAATCCTACGAAAAATATTCGGGTTCGTTTGCGTTGACTGACTTTGGCGGAGAAAATTTAACGACGAACTATACGAGATATACACTGACATCGACCTAATCAGAAAACTGAGTATCATTCGCCTAAGATGGCTAGTACATGACATATAGAGCGAATAGATAATAATGCTCCGGCATGCATCGTGGAAGCTAAAAGCCAGTCTAACTGGAAGTTGAGGTCCACGTTCACCCCGAAATGTAGCGCCAACTAAGTAAATACGTAATAGTAATCTTCCTTCAGATGACCCAAATTATTGTTAAGACCGCAAGTGAATATGCCACGTACGAGCTCCTTGCGTAGATTTGAAACATCAAAAGTTAAACTGAGATTTTTGAAAGCAACAATGTCAACGTAATTTCTTTTATTGGACAACACTTCTGCCCACCTCTCACCCAACTTCTTAATGCTGTCACTAGAAAAAAAAAAGTTTGGCATTGACGAAAAAATACCCTAAGAGACTCTTGGGCACTATCACGAGATCTAAATTTTTTCCATCTTAAGGTGCTTAATGCCTATAGAGAATAAGGCGGATGCACCATTTTTTCCAGCTCAACTCCTGTAACTGTGTGCAGGTGTTCCTAGCTCTATGAAGGTGAGCGTTATCCTAATGGAATAGAACACCACTTCGATTAATCAGACCTGGCCGTTTCTGCTCTAGTGTCAAGTTGAATCTGCACAGCTGTTCAATGTAGACATCTGCGGTATAGCCTGGTTACGAAGCTAGAGTTTTAAATGGCTCATACCCTCAGCATCTTAACAAATACCTCGATTGGGAGAAGTCCATCTCTAGGATGTTTTGCTAGTCTGTTTTCTGAACCATCCCAGTGATGCCTAGGTTTAATGTTGTTGTAAAGAACCCATTTTTCATCTACGGTAACGATCCATTTTCCAAACTTTGGGACCTTTCTCATATTTGTTAGGTGTCGATGGATAGTCATATGGCTTACGTTCCCTTACCGTAACAGTTGAATTTTTTCCAACGTTGGATTTCAGGAGCTCATCGTCATCATCATCATCAGCCAAGGCAAATTATTGTTAAACTGAAATTTTCCGTTATGTGTTAATGATGCTTTAGGTGATGTTATCAAATAATGTCTAGGTAGATATGAGTACTTCGACGATAATAAGAACGATGTTGAGGATGCTGATGTCGTTGTTTTGCATGCAATTCGTGCATTGTGAATTCACGCCCCTTTACTGTTCATGGCTCAAATTAATTGAGTTATTGCCCCACCATTGACGTTACTCTCTCTGTCCTTAATCCGAGTCTGACGCCTTATCGTTTGCCTCCCATGCCTCATTCTGCCCCAGCAGCCCCACTATGTGCTTTTTCGTTTCCTGTTTCTTGTCGTTTTTTCGTTTCATCGGAGTTGTAGCATTCACAACGAAATGAGTGCCTATGTAGGAGCACTACCGGTGGATATAACGATACAATATCGTGCAGCAAGGAACACTTCATCCTTGTTGGATAATATGTGTATCATTTACAAGTATTATCGCACTGTTTTGAGTGCCATATATTGCGTGCAAAGGTATCTAAGGATTCGTTTTATCAGAGTTTTATCACTTCATGTTGCTTTTCGGTTTTATCCGAGTTTTGAATAACTTCATGTCGCTTTTTCGTTTCATCGGAGTTAAGAATTATTGCCCAACTAGCCATAAGAAGTTTCATTTCAAAAAGCGCGCCTTTTCATAATTATTTTCACTTTTAGTACCCAACGAGTAGAAAATGTCTAAAGATTCTAGTGCCGTGTAGGATTAACGTAATTTTTCTTTTGCTCTCTTGTATCTCGAGGTTGGATGAACGGATGTTAGTTTTAAAGATATCTAGCTTATTTTTCCACGTGGCTAGCATATTCGTGCTTTTTATATTTAATAGTGAAAGGGGTGCTAAAGAGCATTCGATTTTCAACAACATTAATTATTTTTTTCCAAAACGATGTCTTCTAAGAAGGCAGGCCAAGCGAGTATCATAACAGTGGTCCAACCCCAAAGATAGCAAATGCTGTGATGGCCGTTAAAATCACCATTAACAACAACGTCAAAAACAACAACGCGCAAGAGAAAAGTGGAAAAACTTACTCGTAAATAGCAGCGCGAGCAAATACGACCAACTGTAAATCACCTGATCTTGCTTGAAAGTTTTTCTCAGTAATCCTCGAGAGACTAGAAGAACTGACTAAAACAAGTAAGATAATAGTCGAACGGCCTCTCAACCTCGAAGCAGATCTGTGTAACGAAGCTCAAATTCTTACGTGGAATGCCAAAGGCCTACAGAAAAGTTTTGAAGAACTTAATATTTTTATTCAGGAAAAAGCAGTTGATATATGTTTAATTTCTGAAACTCATCTGACGACACAATCACGCGTGAAGCTAAAAGGTTACCATGACTACTACGCTCATCATTCATCGGGAACCGCAAGAGGCGGGTAATCCCTATTTATAAAGAACTGCATGAAACACTTTTTGGAAGCACAAATTGAATTAAACAAATTTCAAATGACCACTGTGCGCGCTAAAAATAAAAAGTACTAAGGATGTACTAATCCTCAATCTATTGTCAATCGCGCTGCAAAATAGAAAAACACGAATTCATTGACCTATTTAACTCTATAGGACCATTCTTTAGCATTGGCGGTGACCTTAATGCGAAGCACACCTTTTGGGGCTGGCATGGAATGTGGTTGACAATTTTACTCAACAGGCAGAGTGGCCCTCGGATGTCGCCAAAACACCCGATCTGATAAAGAAGTTTATCTATCGGAAAAGGAGTAAACGCTAGTTACGTCAAAGTTGAAGAAAGCTTTGATCTCTTCTCCGAACATTATCCAACTATCCTTTCATTGTGCGAACCGTCAATCTAGGCTTTGAAGTCGTTTGTAGTCGGTCACCGGCCTTTGACCATGATATTCTCGTATTTAATCCATTTTTCTTCGCCCGTAATGAATCGTTTGAAAAATGGTTCCATTTCGTTACGTTTCAGCAGCGTTTCACTGATGGTTATTCGGTCAATTAAATTTCTTTGCGTTAATTCATGGGGCACCCAAACATCGAGCTTCTTTGAGTAGTCTGCTCATTTTAGATGATTTCAAACTGTCATACGGTTGATGTTTAGTATCTCCGCTATCTCTAGACAGCTTTCGGTCTTGCTTCATCAGTTGCAAAATTTCATCGACTTTTTCAGTGACAGGCCGACCAGTGCGAGGTGCGTTTTTTACATCGAGATTTCCGGAACGGAACCGAACAAACCACTCCTGGGTCCGGCGTTGACTCACAGCATTCTCACCGTAAACTGCACAAATTTTTCGGCATGTTTTTGTTGCGTTTTTCCGTTTTTTACAGTAAAAAAGTATCGTATAGCATATTTCTTCAGAATTACACAGCTGTCTTCACGAAAAATACACCTTCAGATTAGCCTTTCCAGATAAATGGACACCAACACCATCTAGTGACGAAAAACCACGTAGACTTTTTATATGACCCAATACATTAAGTTCATATCTAGATGACCGACTCTTCCGTGTCAGACACGGAAACGAATATTCAAATTTTAAGGCAATAAAGGCGAGAGTGCCGCAAGGAAGTGTACTTAGCCCTCTGCTATATTTGTTTTTTACACGCGACATTCCGCAAATGGACGATACTGTGCCAGCCACATTTGTTGATGAAACTGCCATCTATCTTCCTGTATTTATCAACGCAGTACAAAGTCCTTTCGCGAACGAAGCCAAATATCTTGGTATGGCACTCGACGCTAAACTTAAATGGAGAGCACACGTTAAGAAAAAAACGTGAAGAGATTGAGATTAAGTATATAGTAGACACATGCACTGGCTTCTTGGAAAGTATTCCAAGCTCAGTTTTGAAAACAAATTGCTGCTATATAAGCAAGTGCTAAAATCGGTCTGAATATATGGTATACAGCTTTGGGGTTGTACCAAAACTAGTAACGTTAACGTTAACGAAATGATGATATCCACAGAGACAGATACCCACAAACTTAAAATGTTTGCGCGAAAACACAAAAATCGACTACAAGGACATACGAACATTTCTGTTCAACAGATCCTTGACGAGACAAATTTATTGCGCCGTCTAAAAAGGACTAAGCCTCTCGATCTAGCGCGGTGATTAGCAGTGCTTAGTTTTTAAAGTACGTAAGAAGCTTCAATGGAAAATCGCCTGCTCTTACTAAAGCAAAATAGAAAGCAAAGAAAGAAAGAACAGTTCTTCTGTTTGTTGAGTGTGAACTCAGTCTTAGTCTGCATAAGGGAGGTGTTTTTTTAGTGAGTAAGAATCTCATACTTCTATAATCACCGGGTTTTATTTATTACACCTGACACCATGTTGTGTGATTAAAAAAAAAAAAAACACTGTCACTGAGCTGATGCATTCAATAAGAAAGTAACAATATCTTACAATGAGATTTACGGATTTACGGATTACCCTGCAAATTGCAAATAGGACAACGACGCACATGAAACTTTCTATCTCTCAACAGGTTACATGCAACCTTTTAACCAACGGAAGGCATAAAACCTAGGAGCAGATATCCAGGAATTGCAGTGGAATGGGCCGACAAGAGGGGAATGGAAAATTGTACGATATGCGAGTTATGTTGGTGCATAGAACAAAAACGGCGCCTATTTGGTTGTGGATTTGCTCTAAGCGGCAAACTATGAAAAGAAGAGTTGAACTTTCGACAGATAAACGTAATCATTGTAGCAATTCGCATCAAGGCTAATTTCACCAACATCAGCAGGATATTTCCTTAATATTTCATATGAGGTCCTTTCTACCATATTTTATTATACTATAGGGTGATTCATCATTAGGTTTGATTTTCAATAGGATTTTTTTGATAGATCTCGTGTGACTCCTATCAAACTGCTTTGTCATTGTTGTTCAAGTCATTTGACAAGTCATCATAAAAAGGCTGACACCACAACAGTGTCTCTAAATTGTTCAGCTGTATTTCGAAAATCAGCTGAGAAATGTTTTTTGTGTGATTCGAGGAACCTACTGAAACCACTATTGCCAATACCATTCGCAAATTTGAGTCCCATTTTACATTAGTAGATGATACTCGACCGGTTGGATCACATCCAGCACGTAGTGAAGAGACTATAGCAGCTGTAGCTGAGAGTTTACGCGACGACCGTGACGAATCGATTCGTCGTTGTTCTCAGCAGCTTGGCTTGGTGTATTTGACAATTTGGCGTATTTTAAGTGAGGATCTCGGCCTAAGAGCGTACAAAATTCAACTTGTGCAATAATTGAAGTCAGGCGACTTGAATTTGCGTCAAGTCAATGGGCACTGGAAAAACTCCATGAAAATCCGATGTTTTATCGTGAAATTTTCTTTAGTGATGAAGCATATTTCTGGCTCAATGCATACGTTAATAAACTAAATTGCAATATTTGGACAGATGTGCAACCCGAAGAGTACCAAGAGCTACCATTAAATCCATTAAAAACAACGGTATGGTGTGGTTTATGGGATGGTGGAATTATTGGTCCATATTTCTTCAAAAATGAGGCAAATCAGAATGTTACCGTTAATGGTAACCTTTATTGCGCCATGTTAATGGACTATATGGTTCCTGAAATTCAAGCACATGGTCTCGGTGAACTCTGGTTTCAACAAGACGGCGCTACGAACCATACAGCGCGTGAAACAATGGATTTGTTGAGAAATCACTTTGGTGAGCACTTAATTTCATGTTTTGCTACAGTAAATTGGCCGCCTAGATCGTGCGATATCACACCTTTGGACTATTTTCTCTTAAGATATTTAAGGTTTTGGGTCTTCTGGAATAAGCCAGCTACGATTGACGCTTTGTAAGCCAACATTACTCGTGTTATCCGCGAGATACCAGTCTCTATGCTCGAACGAGTCGCCTAAAATTGGACCTTCCAAATGAACCACCTACGACGTAGTCGTGGCCAATATGTACATGATATCATTTTAAGGAAGTTAATGCCATGAATTGTTCTTTTAACCAATAATAAAAAATTTTAAGTTTGCTTTTAAATGTATGTGTTTTATTTTACATTAAAATAAAACGGTACGATGAATCACCTTGTATATGTATATTAATGATCTGATTGGTGTGATTTTGAACCTAGCTAGTGCACAATTTATTTAAATATTCACACTACTGCAAATCTCAGAACTCTATCCTACCAGTCTTGCTCTTTGGATTTTCGAGTGATGGGCATTGTAGGAGGATATATTACAGCGAACTTTTGTGGTTTCATCAAAAGAATGCGCATTTGTTACTTAGAGCATATGGATACTAAGAAGTTCATTTCTGGTGGGGCGTATAATTCGTAGGGGAAATCAATCATCTTGAAGTGCGCAACTAGAATTCTTGGTCAAAAGCAGCGCTTCTTAAAATGGTTCAAACCGTACTGCAGCGCTGTCTACGTACACAACTAATTTGTGTTACTACTACGTCACTTGTGAGGTTGGTCAAGTTTTCTTACCGTTGTACTACAAAATTTAAGAGGCAGCTCTATGTTCGATCACCTCATTAGTGAGGCTAAGAGTTTACTAATTGTTTCTCACTTAACTGGTGCAATTTGCTTTGTGCTTCAGCTAGAACTAGAGCAAGTTTTTGATCTCAAGACCGGATTTTCCAACGACCTTCATTGAACATGGCAAACCAGTTGATTGCTCAATCTTGGAGAATGAGTGTACTTTTTACTACACCACGTTATGTCACACTTCCGGTTATTCCCACTGTGCATATAACTTTCATTTTACCATTCCTATATATATCTTGCGTTCATTTTAAGATCTTGGAGGTTTCTGAGACTAATATATATGTAAAAAGCAAAAATTGTTGCCAAAGTTAGACTTTGTGTGAAAGTGGTAAATTTTTACCAGTTAAAAGAACATTCAACTGGTCTGTGTCCCATTCTTTTGTTTCTCTTTTTCGTCGCCTACCCCAATCGCTTTAAAGTTTTCCAATTACCTTAACGAGTTTGTTGATAGGTAGCATTCAAGACATGTAAGGTATCACGTGAAGCAGTTTAAAGAATGTTGGCGACCTTCTTACGGTCCTCGGGTCATTTTTGACCCATTTTAAGAAAGAAATTAAGTTTTCTCTAGGACAACATTTTTGAAGGACTTGATATTTCTTGACTTCTTCTAAAGTGTTGAGCGAAATATAATTACACATGATTTTATAAAAAATATTAGGAACTTTGCGACGTACAAACTAACGTTTTTTGTAGTTACTTGTCGCAGGATAGTTCATTTCAAAATATTGAATAATATATTGATGTGTAATTTATTTCGTGCGGTTTTTTTTTTCCAAAATTTTGAACGTTTATTTAAGAAAAACATGTACAATAGTATTATTCAAAGTATTACCCATCTGAAGATATGACTTTTACCCATCTTTCTGGCAATTTGTGGATCCCATCCCAAAATAACTGCGCCGGCTTGGCAGCCAAGAATGAATCAAGCCAATTTTTGATATTCTGCTCTGATGTGAACCGTATTTCAGTGAGGGCGTACTGCATCGACCGGAACAAATGGTAGTCAGAAGGGGCAAGGACTGGGCTATAAAGCGGGTGGGGTAAGACCTCCCATCCACTGTTTTCCAAATAGTTCTTAACCGGAATAGCAACGTGGGACCGAGCGTTGTCATGATGGAAAATTATTGCCTCGTGTCTGGTCGCATATTCCGGGCGTTTTTCGGCTACCGCTCGCTTCAAACGGATTAATTGTGTTCGGTAGCGTTGTCCATTGATGGTTTCACCCGGTTTTTACAGCACACCCATCTGTTCCCACCAAAGACAGAGCATTACCTTCGCGCCATGGATATTCGGCTTTGCCGTTGATTTGGCTGGTTGGCCAGGTTTCACAAATGATATTTTGCACTTGGGGTTGTCGTAATGGATCCATTTTTCACCACCAATAACAATCCGATGCAAAAATGACTTCCTTTTGTGGCGTTCCAGCAGCATTTCGGACATGCAAAACCGCCTTTCGACGTCTCTCGGCTTGAGTTCATGTGGAACCCAATTTCCTTGCTTTTGAATATATCCAGCTGATTTTAAACGTTTTCAAATGGCTGCTTGAGTAACACCCAAAGATTCTGCGACGTCTTCATGTGTTTGGCAACAATCTTCATAGAGTAATGCTTCCAGTTCTTCATCTTCAAACTTTTTTGGCTGCCCAGGACGTTCATCGTCTTCCTAGCCAAAATCACCACTTTTAAATCGTGCAAATTACTTTTGGCACGTTCGCTCAGCTAGCGCATGTTCACCATAAACTTCCACCAAAATACGATGACTTTCGGTTGCAGTTTTCTTCATATTAAAGTAATGAAGAAGAACTCCCCGCAAAAACACTTTTTCAGGCACAAAGTTCGACATGTTTGAGTGAAAAAAAATTATTGTTGTTTACGCTTCAAATGAATGACATATACTGAAATGACGTATAATGACAGTATCTTTCCAACGCATGTTCTAATGGAATAATAACAATGGAATAATACAAGTTACGCCATCTCTTAGCAAACGAATTAAGTTATAGACCCAATATTTAGAAAACGGAATTATGCTCAAAGAAAGGGAAACGAGAAGGAAAAATATTATAAAATTGGTGCCGGGATTGACACGTTATTCTTGTTCTAGAATTACAGAAGTCGAACCTTCCAGCTTTGAATTATTTTTTCCACCTCCTTTGATACGTACTATTTTGACCCTTACCAGTCTTGATGACAGACGCATATATGGTGAAGAATGGACTGATGTTGCATTCATTGGGGTACTTTTATTGGCCGGCGTTTTTCGACCAAACAGCGAAACCACTGAAAGTTTATGGAACTCTGAAAAAGGAAGACCCATATGTTTTGCAACCATGTCATTGAAGATTTTCAAGAAAATATCCAGAGTTATAAGGTTCGGCAACAGGGAAAATCGAAGTAAACGACGACTGTTAGATAAATTTGCTCCTAAACGTAAGTTGTGGAATCAGTGGGTTGACATATTCCAAAACTTGAAAATCCATCCCAAAATGTGACAATGGATGAGCAGTTAGTAGCTTTGAGAGGAAGATCAAAGCCAGCGAAATATGGAATCAAGTTTTGGGTACTTCGTGATTCTACAACGAGCTACTAGGTGGGGTGAAAAGTAACCTCCTTGGGAGTGAAAAAAACTTTTTTTAAATGTTTTTTGTATTTTATTCAATATAGTCCCCTTCCAACTTCTTGATCCTGTTCGAAAAGTAATTTTCCGGAATGTCTGCAAAATACTCCTCCGTGGCGTCGATGATTTCCTCGCGTGAGCTGAATTTTATATTAATGAGCTATCTTTTGAGGTTTGGGAAGAGATAATAGTCCGAAGGAGTCAAATCGGGCTAATACAGTGGATGCGACAGCAATCGGGGTCGTTAGTCATTGATTTTAGTCATTTTTTTCGCTTCTTGTGAAGCCGTTTTGCAGTGTTTTCTACCTTCAATCGCTCACACAATGCACAGTAACACTCGCTGATGGTTTTTTCCTTTTTCGAGGTTGTCCAACAAGAGTATGCCATGACAATCTCAGAAAACCGACGCCATAACCTTTCCTACCCATTGAGCCTCCCTAGGCAGCTTCGGAGCACTCGTTCCGACTTCAGTCCATTGCTGGGCACTCTTTCTGTTCTCTGGTGTTCAACAGTTACCAATCGACGCCAAAAGTCCGCCCGATTCTGCATCAGCAAGTCCAAACACTCTTTAGAAGTGCTCTCGCGTTTGGATAACTTTTTCATATGCAGAATATTGCCCAAAATATGGCGTGTGCACTCAGTACTAATCTTTGTGGTATCTGCTAGCTAGCGCACCTTCACTTTCCGGTCTGCCAACACCATTTCATGTATTTTTTTGACATTGTCCTCTGAAACCGCATCGGAGGTAGTGAAGGTGCGGCCACCACGAAAATCTCGAAACCGATATTTGACGGTTTAATCTGACGGAGCATTAGCCCCATAATATTTATTCAACTTTACTTTTTTTTCCTTTGCCGTTTTGCCTCTCAAAAAATAATGTTATATGAGAGAACGAAAATCGTTTTTGTCCATACTCAACATGATGCCAAACACGTCAACAACAATCAGTTGTCAAAACAAAACTAAAGACAGTATTGCACTGAAATTTGGCACGTCTGTCAAGGAAGTTACTTTTAACCTAGTAATGTCGCAAGTGACAAAAAAATTTACTCCTAAAGCAATAATGACTTAATTGTGGGTCTTTGAAACTTTCAAAGCCCTTCTTTTCTCTAAGAAGACTTCAGAAAGCAAACACAATTTTAAATCTTGTTCGCACATTAATAAAATATTTTTAGCACTCAAGAAGACAATATTGCCTGTATTTTATAGTGCACTATGTTGTTTCATAGAAGAGGTAAAACAAAAATATTATTTGTGCCGATATTGCAACGGATGTGCGAAGTGACAGATATATGTGCTACACAAAATCTTCTTGATTGACACTGTATTAAATAAAATTTCTAAAATATGTGATGCCCTTCATCCACATTTTGACCAATCAGATGTGGATGTGTAAAAGGATGAAACTCATTAATTCAATAAAAGAGAGTTGTGAAAGGAAAACTACAGGATTCGGCTCATTTAGTCCAATATAAGACGATTAAAAGAAGTTTAAACAGGATAAAAACTTTCATGGACATAAAGGAAATATTTTCAAATGAAAATGTAATGCTTCGTTATGGAATGTCTCGATATGACAAAAGTACGATTTTGGAATAGGATTTCGGGTACTCTATTTTCATGTCAACAAAAATGTGTAAACGAATTGAAGTCTTACTAAGGTCAGAGAGGAATTATTTTGTTGACGTTTACATGTTTACGGTTTTATTTTTGAGAATTTTATAAAGTAATAGTGAAAAATTCGGGCGAATTCTCAAAACTGAATGCTAAAAGTATAGTTTTCATCAAAAACTTTAATTCCTACATCTTATATTCGTTTGTCAATTATAGGCTTACCCTTTTCTCTTCTTACTTATGAGTAAGAAGTCTGAAGACGCATATACGCATGCTTATCAGTATACCGAAGCAAATTTGTTTAAATTTTCTCCCGCTTCCTTCACTTTGGATTTTGAGCAGGCACTAAGGAGGGGGTTGAAGAAAGTTTTTCCAGTAACGGAAATACGAGGATGCTGGTTTCATTTTTGCCGTGAAATCAAGAGAAATGTTTCAAAAATTCCAATTTTTTGAAAACTTTACGAAAAGCAAAGCAATTCCATCAAATTTTCAATAAGTTTCTTGTCCTTCCACTTTTAAATCCTCAGAACATACAAAGAGGATTCGAAATAATTCACCAAGAAATAACTGGGTTTTGACAGGTGTACGGTTTGAGTTGAGGGTTTTTTTTTTGCGAAAATAAAACACTAATTTTTAATGGGAAAGTAAAAAACATTTTATTCAAAGTATTGGCCATTGCTAGCTACACATTTTTCCCATCTTTTAGGCATTTTATAGATTCCACGGGAATAAAACTGTTCGTCTTTTGAAGCAAACCAAAAAGTCACCCAATTTTCGACTCCCTCGTAGGATTCCAAGCGCTACTCAGCTAAAGCGTGTCCCATCGATGAAAAACTAAAAGAAGTGGTAGTAGGAAGGAGCCAAGTCTGGTGAATACGGCAGGTGGGGTAGCAGCTCCCAGCCAAGTGCTTTGGTTGTATCCTGAACCAGTTTTGCTCTGTGTGCAGGTGAATTGTCATGGAGAAAAATTACCTTGCCGTGTCTTCTGGCCCATTCTGGTCGTTTTTCGATCAATGCATGGTTCAAATTGATCATTTGTTGTCAGTAGCGATCTGTATTAACGGTTTCACCAGGTTTTAGAAGTTTGTGGTATACCACACTTTTTTGGTCCCACCAGGCACACAGCATAGTCTTCGGGGCCGAATCGTTCTGGTTTTGCAGTCGAAGTTGATGGTTGTCCCGGATTAACCCATGATTTTTTCCGTTTAGGATTCTGAAAATAAATCCATTTTTCATCGTCAGTAACAATTCGATGCAAAACTGATTTTTTATCGTGTCTTTGAAGCAAAATTTCACAAGTGGTTTTTCGGTTTTCCATCTGTCTTCATATGGCACCCATTTTCAAGACTTTTGGAGCTTTCCCATAGATTTTAAACGGTAAGAAATTGTTTGTTGTGAAACATTTAACATTTCTGTCATTTGTTTCTGACTCAAAGTGTCATCTTCATCCAATATTGTTTGCAATTCGGCCCCTACAAACTCATTTGGTGGTCTTCCACGTTCTTCAGTTCTCACATCAAAATCGTTATCTCTGAACCGTTGAAACCATCTTTTGCATGTTGCTTCTGATAGAGCATGATAACCATATGCCTCGACAAGCATTCGATGCACTTTTCTTTAAGTGAAAACAAAAAAGTTAATGCATTCCGCAAGTCATCATTTTCTGGTACAAAATTCGACATTTTTAACACGATGAAAAAATTTGATGTTGTTTGCTCAATGACTTGATGTACACCCTGCCTGACTCGAGCTGCAACTTTTTAAAATGCTATAACTTTTTTATTTTTTGATAAATTTTATCGTGCTGAAGCAAAAAATGTTGGAAAATACATCAGTTTTTAAATTGTGTCAGCAGTTTTCGATATGTCCACCTTTAGCGCGAATAATGTCCTTGAGACGGCCGAAGAAAGCATCGCACGCTGCACGCAAGTGGCTCTGCGGTATTTTGGCCCATTCCCGGCGAAGTGCTTGTTTGAGGTCGTCCAAACTTTGGTATTTTTTAGTGCCAACCTTCACCTTCAAAATACCCCAGACAGAGAAATCCAACGGATTTGCATCCGGAGAATTTGCAATCCATTGTGTCGAAGAAATGAAGTGTGGAACATTGTTTTTAACCAATTTTGGTTGACGGTGCCGAGTCTTGTTGAAATGTCCACGGCCTCCGACCGAAATGATTGTTTGCCCAAGGCTTCAATACTACTTCTAAGACAGTTTCACGGGATACGATCGCATTAATTTTGACGACACGGTCCAAAAATACGAGCGGAGAGCGAACCTCAGTAGATATGGCGGCCCAAACTATCACCATCGGTGCTGCCTGCTTTCTGGTGGCCATCCGAAGGTGTAATTTTTCGAAGGATCTCTTTGGAAACTAAAATCGGTCATTTTGTTTATTGACATTTTGCTCGATAACAAATGGCGACTCATCGGAAAAAACCAAATTTGGCAACTCACCACTTTTGTGCAAGCGTAGCAACTCCTTCGCTCTTTCGACTCTAACTTTTTTCTGTTGCGGTGTAAGATCGTGTGGTTTTTGGAATTTGAATGGCTTGAGCGCAAGCTCATTTTTCGGTATGTGTTGCGTCCGTTCAAACGATATGTTGAGCTCACGAGTCATTTTTCTTACACTTCGACGCGGATTTCGCTCAATTCGAGTCTTCACTTTCCGAACCATTTCTGCCGACGTTGCTTTTTTTATGACCACCTTCATGGCTTTTTGCAACGCTGCCAGTATCACGGTAACGAGCTATGGTTCGAGACACAAATAATTTATTCACGTTGAGGTGCTGGAGGGCTCTAACGATAGCTATTTGTGGTTTTCCAGCCAAATATAAAGCAATCAC
This sequence comes from Volucella inanis, assembly GCA_907269105.1. NCBI lineage: Eukaryota > Metazoa > Arthropoda > Insecta > Diptera > Syrphidae > Volucella > Volucella inanis. The sequence continues at coordinate 126,638,616 of OU026157.1, read as the reverse complement.
ACTATCACGTTTGAATTCCATCGCGGATAAAAATTTTTCAACACAACTGAGACGCAAATCGTTTAAAAGGCTTGTAAATAATAAAATGAGAGATAACATGTGTCAAAATTTGAGCTCACTGTCATGAACGGTTTGGAAATTATAGCAGTCTTAAGTTGGCTGCAGTTCGAATCAGTCAGGATGTATAGTTTATTAAATGTGTTTGACAGGTGTCATAACAACCAAATTAAAGCCCGTTCACAATAAATGTTCCATATCGAGACAGTTGTATCTTGACGCACCGGTACACCTGGTAAATTTTTAAAGAATTTAAAAATTAATTAATTAAAAATTAATTAATAATAATAATTAATAATAATTAATTTAAAAATTTAATTTTTCGTTGATTTTGAGTTAATTTTGATTTTTTAGAATATTTCGAAACAATTCTGGGTTTTCAAAAAAGGTTTTCTAACCACAAGTATGGTCGAGGCTTATAATGGTAAATTGGGAAAACTCCTCCCGAAAAACGGAAATTTTTTCAATTTTGTTGGATCAGTTGCAAGAAGAAGAAACATGGCAAATGTTTGAATAGCCAAGAGCTAAATTTCAACATCGAAATCAATTAATAGAAAGCATAGCGTTAAAATTTGAAAATGATAAAATTATTCTTTCCGAATTAATAAATCAATTGGCAACGATTAGTTAATCTGTCTTATGGCTACAGATTAACATACATTTATTTATGAGTGTGAAAATTTTACAGAAGATGAAGTTGAAAGAGAAGATAACGAGTTTAAGGGCGAAGTTCAAAGGAATTTGCTTCCAAAACCCACGAGACATACTTTTCCAGCCTTGCAATCATTTTAAAATTTTAAAAGAGTATCAAACCAAAAGAAAAGGTATGGTATGACTCTAGCTGTAAAGAGGCTGTCAGGGTTGGGGAAATGTTTTTTCAGTTCTTCAAGACCAACCCAACAGAGTAAAACCGAAAAAAGTTAAAATGAACCAGGAATGACTCTAGAGTCTTTCTTAACCCTTTCGAACCGAAAATGCTCCGAAAGAAATCTGAATTTGCTGTCGAGGAAATATTAAATGTAAGGGAACAATACAATTTTTCATCGTTCGATTTTATTTTTTTCCACTAGGGGCGCTGTAATCGCTTGGGATATATGATCCCATCCGTTTTTTTTTCTTTTTATTTTTTGTAAATTGGGATGTATTGTCCCAACTGTATCTAAGGGAAATAAAGGAAGCAATTTGTAAATATTGAAAAGTTTAGAAAATTTAATTGTTTATTGTTTTTTACGTGGTAAGGAGTGAAACAACTAAAGCACAATGGAACATCACAGGCCGTGCAAGTAAATAGTGTTCTTGTATCATTTTTTCCGTCCTTTCTTGTAGCACTTTACACATCTCCTGCGTGTTTTTCTTTATATGGGCATATGATCGCCTAAAACTCCGTACTGTACAGTGCTACGCTTCTGATATCGCCCAGTTATTTTCTTTTTCGGTGTTTTAGTTTTCTGTAGACCATCGTTTATCATTTGCCCTGCCAGCGTTGACACATAATCATTGTAAGGTAACTTTGGTAAGTGATGAGTTTCTTTATAAATAATCCATGCGTTTACGCAAGTTGATTGAACTAAATTATAAAAAACTTTCTTCCACCAATTGCCGGACTTTCGATTTATGTAATAGAGTTGTGCCATTTGGTCGGATAAGTCGACCCCACCCATAGATTTGTTGTAAAAAATAATAGATTCTGGACAGTTAGTTTCTACCTTCTCACCATTCTTTTGTTTGCGTCGAATGGTTCCTAACTTAGATCCATGGCAGTTACTCATTACAGTTACCAATTTTGTATCTTCAGATTGTATTTGAATCCGATCGTTCCCAAATCTTTATCCTTTTTTTTATACGTTTCAATGGAAGATATTGTTCAGAGTAAATCTACCCTTGAACTTGACCATGGATTTATCTAAGGTCTGGAAAGAACTATCTTCTTTGCTTTCATTGAATGTTTTTTTTAACATTTGGCAACTTCTTCAATATAACATGCCTTAGAACACTCACTTGGCTTATTGGGGTTGTTGAAATAAAATTTCGAGTGCAACATAAGAAATCTTTCACGAGATATGCTATTTTTGATTAGTAAGCTACCAACCGATTTCTTTTTGCACATTTTTCGGCAACCGATTATATGGGGTTATGAACATTATGCCCAACACCACAAGAACTTCGTGTTGATCTGTTTGCACTACATCACGCACTGTTTTTCGGAACTTATCCTTTTTGGGAGCTTTTGAGGATTTGAATTCTTTCGTTTGTACATTGGCTTATCCATACAAGAAGGCTGTGTGGAAATAATTCAAAAACGTGTCCAATTCACTCGAACCCCTATCCACATTACACAGCACAGTGGGAATAGTTTCAGGTGGAACAATCATTCTTGGAACTGTGGTATCGACAGACCAAATATTTTCTGTTTCCGCTGTGAGCAGCCCAATATCTTCGGTGGTTTCCATACCGATAATCTCGTCATTTTGTGATTGTTCTATTTGTTCTGTCAAATTGACACTTTCTTCCATATCCGCATCTACTTGGTCGTCATCATCTTCAGAGCTCGAGTAATTTGACTGAGATTCTTCCTCTTCGTACTCCAAACCACTATCCTCGAAATCTTCTGAGGTTGCATATAGGACGTCCTCTATTTTCCTTCCTCTCAAACCTCGACTGGAAGACATACTTTCCTACATAAAAAAAATTATCGTGTAGCAAAAAAAAGGTACATTGCATATTTCAGGGACATATAATCCCAAAAGAAGAAACTACTGGGATATATTGTCCCAAAATATTAAAATACACAACAATTAAAATTAATATTAATTTTTTAGTATCAATAAAGTCAATATTTATTTATAATAAATTACTTGTTATTAAAATCTACAAAAAAGTGTAAATTATAAAACTTACATCACGTTATAGACAAAAAACAATGAATTTACGCACCAATTATGGATACACGTGCTTTTAAATCACAATTACCAACAACTGACGTTTGAAAACACCGCATAGGTAACGGGATATTAAAGTTTCAGTCAAAAACACCGAAAAAAAAGCCAACTGCAAATAATTTCCGTACTAAATTGTCCCAGTAGGTTTAAAATTTTTTTGGGATGTATTTTCCCAATAGGTTCGAAAGGGTTAACATGCAAGATTGCAATATGACAATGTCCCAAAGGTATTAAAAATTTTTGATCGTTCTTCAAAAACATTAGAAATGCTCTTTCATCCTCAATCCCAACGCTTATTTGCAATGACATTCCAGCTGTCAGCTCTTAAGCCAAGGCCAATCTGATTGCTTCATATTTTGCGGTCAGCTCAACACTTCCAAATTGTTGCTTGTCTCCGTCTACACTTAAGTGTGTCGAATCTTCAATGAGACGAATCCAATTTCGCACTTGTGTAGTAGCAAAAGTGTCCACTGGTCCAGATGGTATATCTCTTCTTCTTCTGATGAGATGTTCTTCTTCTTTCTCCTCCTACTATATAAACCCATTGGACTTATGTCCCTTCTTTTCAAGACCATGGAAACGAAAACTTCTCAATGACAACCAGTACAATTGTCGTAGCTACATGTCCACTAGTAAACAGATGGCATGTCTCATCGAAAAGTGGAACCAAAGCATACATCCATCTGACGGAATTGATATCTCTATTTTAATTACATACGCCAAACTTAACCGTCTTCCGAGACTGTACATGTTTAAGGTCTGTCACTTTACAATATGGATCGTTTAAAATGTTTTGCTTATTACGTCCATCTTAACGTATAATAGACATTTGAAGAGACTGGCTGTGTTACAGATGTCTTAAGGCCCACCCGTTAACGAAATGCACGGTCTACAGAAAATATGGCTGTTGTTAGTGAAAGTATTGAAGAACATCTAAATCTATCGATTTCACGGCGAGCACAGCACTTGGACTTATCCTAAAGCATAGTTTGCATTTGGATTTTCATCTACACTCTTATAGAGTTCAAATCTCTCAAGAATTAAAGTCAGATGTCAACAGAATGGGTAGAACATATGCCGATTGGCTGCTTGAACATCAGGGTTTGGATGATTAATTTCTACCCAACATTTCTTCAACGATTAGGCTCATTTTTCAAACTGTGGATACGTTAACAAACAAATTTGTCGCATATGTAGAAGCGAAGATTCACATGTATCTGTCAACAGACTCTTTTCACTATATGGCTTGCAATTTGGTCTGGTGGTGTCATTGGTCCATACTTCTTCGAAAATGAGAAAGGTGTAGCCAAATGGTAAACGTATTGTTTTGGCCTCAAATTGAACATATGAATGTGGAGGACATGTGGTTTCACCAAGTGCCACATCTCACACAGTACGACCCGTTTTGGCTTTAATGCTAGAAAAGTTTGTTGAATAAGCTATTTCGCGTTTTGGAGATGTGAACTAGCCACCAGGACCGTGTGATTTGTCGCCGTTGGATTCTTTTTTGTATGAGTATGCAAAAGATCATGTTTATGTACACAATCCGCAAAGTTTTGATTTTGAAAGCTTTGAAAACGATTATTCGAGATGTCATGGCCGAGTTATTGGGCGATAAGTGTCGAAAAGTCATCGGAAATTACCTTGTCTGAAACAAGTCCTGCAAGAACTCCCGTTTAGGACATTTGAATGATGTTATAAGTTATTCCATTCATAATGGCAATATCCAAGTAATATATTGAACTAAAACTTTTATCGAAATCTAAATCATAAATATATTTTATTTAAATTTACATTCGGCACCACAAAATGGATGATGAATCTTATGTTCCCTGCTGATCAATTTCCTGCTAATACTGGACTTTGCTTCACTGAAACTTACTTCCTTCATTTAATGCTAAACATGAGCAAAAGAATATATATTTCTTTATTATTTTGTCATGGTATAGTATAGCATTCTATACTACTATTTCAGATAAGAATCTGGTCCTTCCTTTTCACCAATCTTAGTTAATTAAACGTACAAGTACTCTACCATCACACTTGTGTTTAATTTATTCAAAAAAACTTTCATTAGCATTTAATTTCGAATGATGCAATTTAATTAATTCATACCATCAATGAGTTATACAACTTTAGAATCTTCTTTACAAATCTGAATTTCAAATACCTTCCGCCAAGGTGGCGGATACTTACTGATACTTACGAATAAAATTATGTACATCCAGAGACCCATTAACATATAATTTTCACCATAAATCGTTGTTAATGACATGTTCAACCATTGATCCCACAAGTTCACCTTGCAATTTTTATTATTTTTTTTTTTCTTCGTAAAAATGTAGTCACATTGCATTGAACTAACTAAAATCTATCTACAATATAGTAATACGTGATGAGAACATTGGCAAAACCGGTCAATGCTGCGTAGTGTCGGTTTAATATTAAAACCGGAAGAAAGTCGGAAGGCCTTTGATATAATCGTACATGATTCAAGCCTTCCAACTAAACGATCTTTTGAATATTCAAATCACATGCGCATGCACATACATAATATATGTTATAAAATATCTGTTGAATTTTAACGTGTTTTTCTTTTGAAAAAAGTTACTCATAAGACACTAAGGTGAATAACATCTGTTGATGAAGTTTTTTTGTCGAAAAAGACAATCGCAGTAGCACACTTAATAAAACAAACATTCAATGGAACTTTTGAAAAGTTCATTTCGTGTACAAACTTGCCTGAACTGTGTTAGATGGTGGGAGGAGAGTCATCTTTTTAACAAAAGGAAACAAGACGAATTTTTATCAATTTTGGACAGAGTTATGAAATAATTTCAGAAAATTTATGTCATTGCGAAAGCATTTTCCAATTTAAATTAGCTTCCAAACTTTGAAGCCGTGCCATTCTTATAAGTGTATCTCCTATTTTTGCCTCCTCAATATACAAATAGTTGTTAAATTACTATATGGTATCTACCAACACAAAAATCTCTTGAACCTTCTATCCATTAGGAGTGTTCTGTTTTTATAATAAGGGTGCAAACGGGGGATAACGAACACCTCTAAAATATTTGTACACTGTGAAAATGTAAGAAAAAGAGGTAACCGATGTACATTGGTTTTAAATGTATGGAGGTTATAATGAGTGGGTGTTCCATATCCCGATGTTTCAGAGTACATATGGAGATGAGTTTTTATCGGGAATTACCCGCCATGCAATGGCTTACAGAATATTTTCACGAAGGTGGATTAGAAAATCCCTGACCTTTTGAATGCAAGATAGGTTACTTCGGCAAAAAGACATAACAGATGACTACATAGCAATGGTAGTCTTTTCAATTGTTATGTTTCAGCAGCTGTCAAAGTTACCAACGACACCCAGCTGTTAAAATATTCAGTATGGTTTGCCATCGTTTTGCGCAAACCGGACTTGAGGAAAATATTAAAATCTATTTAAATTGCGGCTTAGTTGTAAATACGCAAAATGTGAATTTCGTCGTGAGGTCGGTCGTCATCATGGCGTCGGTCTGCTGGCAATTTGTCGCACTTTGAAAAAGTTTGAGCATGAGTACCGTCTTTTTGATCTTAAGCTACCAACCAGACATAGATTAGTGCAAAATGAGAGTAAACATGACCATTCAGCGCCGATCAGCTGAATTGGGCATCGCCAGAGTGCCAACCCGGCTAATTTTGCGGTTGGATTTGTATAAAACTGGATCTGTATAAGACTGTGCTGACGTAAGAACGATAGAAATCGCCGTGGGTTCATTAGTTGAGCTCTGGAAATGTTGGTCGAAGATCCGTATTTTGATTAAAAAGTCATTTTCTCGGATGAGTCCCATTTTTGGCTCAGCGGCTCTGTCAACAAGCGAAATTGTCATTTTGGAGTAATCACAATCCACAAATGTTCAGCCAAGTATCAATGCATCCACAAGAATCGATTGTTTGGTGAGGTTTTTGGTATGGCGACATCATTGTATCTTATTTCTTTCAAAATAAGGAAGGAGACACCGCTACCGTTTCAGGTCTTAGGTCTCTGGTATAGAGTGATGTTAACCGACTTTCTGTGGTCAATAGTCGACAACGTCGATATATCCGAGCTGTAATTTCAACAATACGGCGCTTCATGCTTTACAAGCGACGCAACGCTCGTAGTTGTGAAGGAGAAATTTGGCAACTGAGTCATTTTACGGCGAGTGTTCATCAATTGGCCTCGATTTCGAGGCAAGCGATTTGGCACCACTCGATTATTTTGTCTGAGGCTAGATCAAGTAGTCTACGTTAACAAGCCAACCATTTTATACGAGCTCGAGACCAACACTGAATCGCTTGAAGAACGGCCATTTGAATGATGCGCTATTCCACGCATAATGGCATGAACGTAGCTTCAAAATTAAGCCAGAATCAATTTAATATCTCACACACAGATTGTTTAGGAGATTATTTCATCATTGGAGCTAAATCTCTTTCAGCGAAGCAAATTATTTAGGTTTGGGCGCAGAAAGTAAACACTGCGGACTAGTCTAGATAATATGATGTGTGAGGGACACCAATTTAAGAAATTTCGACATGCACTTTCTTCTTGCCCAAATGCTGTCGTTGTTCTTTCAAAACGTCGTTGACCCGGTCCAGTATATTGAAATAGTATTTGCCGTTGATTGTTTTCTCCTTCTGAAGATTATCAAAGTGTATTATACGCCATGGCCTTGTTGGCGGACAGTAACTACCAAATTGATTTCATTTGTCGATTTATTGTATGAAGAAACTCACTATTTCGATTGCTGATGGGTTTCGGGTGTTATGGTTATGAAACGTGGCAAAACTTGTTGGTATGTGGGTTGAACTACATCAAACAACGCAAACTATGTTAAATGACGCCACTTGCGCATAATACGGCTGTAGTCTTTGGATAGGTAGTAGCTGACGGCAAAATCAAAAAGTCACGGAGTTATTGATCCACCCTTGGAAATAGGCACATTAAGTCTAGGGATGAACCTGTGGTGCATTAACGTGTAATGAATCTATCCGAAGGGTTCCGACTGGAGACTACTAGTGGGGTAGAGAAAAGCTAGATATGCGTTCATAAACTTACGTGTTTATTACCAGCACCACATGGATGGAATAGGAATAATACGCCCTTATGGAAATGAACTTATACTTATACACTACACCTCAGGACACTTCTTCAGAATAGAGGAGGAGTGATCTATATCAAATAGAAATATTATTACCAGAGCTCGATGATTTCCAGGAGCATTGCAAGCTACAATATTGGCACAATGACGGGCAAAAGTTTGGATCAAGAAAACGTATTCCATCAATGTCGGAAACGGGGAGCACCACTTGAATTTACAAAGGAATGCGTACAAAATATATTATTACGGAACAAAATAAATCACCATCTTGACAGTTGAACTCCTGGATCATTTCGCAAGAGTGTTTAAAATAAGCTACGGATAAGTGGCCATAAACCGCTGGTCGGAGCATCGAACTTTTCGAGTTATAGATACTGAGTAAGGTCAATGATTCTCTAGTAGTTCTTCAGATGATTCCTGAAGCTAACGGATGCTCAAACGCATTCCCTCTTCTTTCCTTATTTTCTTCCTTTCTGTCTTCTCCTTTCTCCCCTGGGCTGGCTCAAGGTGTTTTACGACCCGTGTAGAGAATCAGCTTGGCTGAGGGCCCAGTATTTTAAAAATAGCTCAGTCGTAAACGGAGTATCCAGATACCTGGCGACCTTCGGATTAGAGGGTCTCTGTACAGATGGACTTAACTTTCTCCCCCACTCTTTGGATCTAGTATGGATTCAAACAATAAATCAAAACCCGAGACCGGATGGTAATTCGGTGACTACATGGCTTTGGATACACCGAGAAAACGAAATGAGGTTAAGCTGTGGCAGGCCGTGGTGCACCTTTTAAATACAATCGCAATGAGCCAAACTCAAAACAACTTACCAGGAGTGGTAAGAATATAAAAGCTCATGGTGCACCTTCTAAAGGCAGGCGTAACGAGCCAAGCCCAAAAAAAAACTTTCCAGGAGTATCAAGACTGTGGCAAGTCATGTTCCTACCACTTCCTCCACAGCCGCGAGTTTGTGGCAGGCCATTAACTTCCTGCTGCTAAATACTAGAACTCCACCCTCAAAAGAGGAATAACAGACTCAGCTGCGTCAGCAAACCCCATCCAAGGTACTCTAAATCAGACGTAAAAAATGCCACACGCATACTCAAGACGTAGGTGAACAACACCATAAAAGACAGGTTATCTACTGTGCCAAAAACGGCTCCAAGCACCAGAGATTGTTGGAGCAAACCATGCCGGTTATCAAAAGCAAAAAAAAAAAAGAAGCGCCGAAACTTCCCCAGTACCTTCCAGTATCACATCTTTGAGGTCTTTTGATGAAGATGCAAAAATGATTACAGTGATCGATGAAAGCGACGCCGACGCTGAATTTTACCATCACGGTGGCAGATTGGTTAAGAGAAAGCTTCTTGTCCATCATGTGGAAAAACCCCAGACCACATTCCATCACAAGCTATGCTGGTTTGTACTAAAGCCACATCAAGTTTAAAATCGTAGGTGGTTTAGTTGAGGTTTGGTGGGGTGCAAAGCTCGAGGTTGTGATTAAGGAGGATATTCCAAGGCCAACAGACCAAAAACGCGCACCTGGATTCCAGCTGAACTCTCCTTTTTAGAAGACATGCTGGGGATCATTAGGTTCTGCAGTTCGACTCACCTCATGACTGGAAAGTCGCGAAACTGAAGGATCTAAGAGGCCCTTATAGATGCGCGTTAATTGTGATCAATAAGGAATCCCTTAATCCTCTGGCACACACTAATCATACAGTTCAGATTTGAGCTAATACAAAAAAGATGAGGAAGATTCTTATAAGCATGCTCACCCTCATTTAATTGGCACTGAAATTATAGCCTCTATCTTCTTTCCAAAAATAAATAGCGACGACTTTAATCTTTCTGAGATGACAGCCAAGTCGGCGGTTTCAACTTTTGTAGATGTGTCTAGATTTTGAAAACTCTATCCAAACTATTCAATGTCCTTGCCAGAACATTGCATCACCTAACTCAGCTATCACACCATAAAACATTCCGTTCCCCAACGTTGAATTCCCTCAAGTTTATGCTTACCTCCTGGCTGAGTGCAATCTGTTTCTATAACTTGAAGAGTGAGGCATTGGTGCGATGTACTTAGATATGTCATTATTGTCCTGTGCAGACTATTTCTATTCTTAGTCATAAGTCTGTAAATATAGTTTGCGTGTGCTTTAAGGATTTTGATATACGTATAATGGGGTGATTCCTGATTCGACATGTATTGCATACGTTGGCGTGCCAAATGCCTGAACCCCATAACACATGCAAGTTCTAACTGTTGCATTGAAAATTTCATATTTACATACGGGTAGATGCAATATTGATGTTCCGATTTTCAAAGAAGGCCACAAAATACCCAGATTTACCACTTTTGTGTGCCTCAAAAAATTTAAATTACTGCTTAGCAGCACTCCTAAATATCGTATTTGAATTCCCTTACACCCTCAATGTGATCACTTTGGTGCAACCAGTTATTTTCTACAAGATGCGCTAAGATAATTTCATTATTTGAAATGAGCGCTGTGAAGTTGATGGGAGTCCCAGGCGGCTGTGCAAGTTCGTTGAAATAACGAGCAGCATGCATTTGCCTTATTTTTCCAACGAAATCGCTGCAATATTTCGCCATTGGGCCCTATTCCGGACCGGAATTCAATTCATTTGTAGGCCATAACATTCAATAAAACTGGTTCTGAACAAAAAAGAAGAACTGTGACTATAGGTCCATGGTTTTTCGAGGAAAATGAGCATATTGTCACAGTCAATTGAGACCGTTATTGAACATGGTTATGAAGTTTCATTTGCACGACTTGATGAAATGAATTTAGAAGAACAATTGTTACGAGAGCACTTGCCAGGGCTTCTCATTTCTCTGGTGAGTGATTTAAAGTTGCCCGCCCTGGTCGGCCCAATTAGACCCCTTGTGACTTCTTTTTGAAATTCCGTGTCTATACAAAGCTCACGCCGACTTTGAAAGACCTTAAAAGGACCATACAGGAAGAAACGGCCGACATACCCATCAATATGCTGGACAAGAAACACTTGAATTCATTTCAACCAGTGCACATATAGTAGGAGTAGTCCGACCGAAAACCTGGACAAAAGTCGATTTTCTAAAAAGTAAAATTCTGACGTAAATGCTGTGCATAGCGTACAGCAAATATACATGGGTTCATATGATGCATTTTTTTTTTTGTTGTAAAGTTTGTGGCGTGAGTGAAATAAGATCAAAATCAACTGTTTATTTACTTGCATTTTTTTTTTTTTGTAATTTTTGGTAAATATTGTTTGGAGAGTGATTGTGAGTGGGTGTTTCAACAAACATAAAATTCTTAAATTTAAAATTCAGTTGCAGGTATTAAATAATAATTAAAGAGTAGATGCGGAAATATTAATTGTTCTTTTGTTTGTTTTAATGACAATGGGATACTCTGCAACATTTTGATAGTTTTCACGTTTTTTTTTTTTAAAGTCTAAGTGTTTTGTTATGAAATTGTCACTTTTAGAGAAAAACCCTCATACGCCATACGTTTTTTTTTTTATAATTATTATACTAGGTGGAGAGAAAAGTAACCTCCTTAACCGCCAGACATGCCAAATTTCAGTGCGATACTGTCTTTAGTTTTGTTTTGACAGCTGATTGTTGCTGACGATATTCGTTCTCTCATAAAACCTTATTTTTTGAGAGGCAAAACGGCGAAGGAAACAAAAGAAAAGTTGGATAAATATTATGGGGCCTAATGCTCCGCCAGATTACACCGTCAAATATAGGTTTCGAGAGTTTCGTGGTGGCCGCAACTTCACTACCGATCAAGTCCGCAGCGGCAGGCCATTCGATGCGGTTAAAGAGGACAAAGTCAAAAAAATACATGAAATGGTGTTGGCTGACTGGAAAGTGAAGGTGCGCGAGCTAGTAGATACCACAAGGACTGGTACTGAGCGCACACGCCATATTTTAGGCAATATTCCGCATATGAAAAAGTTATCCTGTCGCTGGGTGCCGCGCATACTCACTCTTGACCAAAAACACGAACGCGAGAGCATTTCGGAAGATTGTTTGGACTTGCTGATGCGGAATCGGGTGGTTTTTAGCGTCGATTGGTAACTGTTGAACACCAAAGAACAGATTGAGTGCCCGGCAATGGACTGAATCCGGTACGAGTGCTCCGAAGCGGCCGAGGGAGGCTCGATGGATCGAAAATGTTATGGCGTCGATTTTCTAGGATTGTCATGGCATACTCTTCGTGGACTACCTCGAAAAAGGAAAAACCATCAACAGCGGGTATTACTGAGCATTATTGGAGCGATTGAAGGCCGAAATCGCTGTAAAACGGCCTCACATGAAGCGAAAAAAAAATTTTTTTTTTTGCAAAACAATGCAGCGGCGCACAAGAGTATTGCAGCCACAGCTAAAATCAATGACTTACGGCTCCAATTGCTGTCGCATCCACCGTATTCCCCCGGTTTGACTCCCTCGGACTATTACCTCTTCCCAAACCTCAAAAGAGTAGGAGTATCTTGCAGACCTTCCGGAAAATTACTTTTCGGACGGGATCAAGAAATTATAAAATCGCTGGAAGAAGTGCATCGAACTAAAAGGGAACTATATTGAATTAAATAAAAAAAAAAAAAAAAAAATATTCCCAAGGAGGTTACTTTTCACCCCACCTAGTATGTTTAATGTTATTGAATTGTTTTGTGTAACTTGGGAATCAGTTTATTCGTTATATACTGTCAGTGTTTAGTTTTTGTGTAATAAATCAAAAATTGGCTTTAAAAAACTTAAAACAAACAAGTTTTTCTATTACGATCATCAGGTTCAAGAGCTGTGCCCAGAGACCATCTATACAGGGTAAGTTTTTTAACTTAAGACATCCAAATTACTCGAAAAATACGCGATATCGCGAAAAATGTTTTAGACAAAAGTCACAAGGATCTGAAGGGGATTTACGATGGTGACCACGAGTTTGACCTTGAGCCCCATTTTTAAGGTCAAACGAAGGTAACTTTTGATTTTTCAAATGATAATTTCTGATTTTCTGGAATTTTCTGTAAACCTCACTTTTTAATTAACCCTACAAGAAGAAATCAAGCGACGTAAGATCAGGTGATCTATGCCCCGGGCTGCTTGGGAATAATGGGCTGAACAACCATCATGTTGAGACCACATTGTTTGTCGCAACTCCAGTGGTTCTTCTAGTAATACTGAAAGATGGTCCCCAAGAAGTTTGTATACTTTTCGCCATTCAAGTTGCCTTCAATAAAATATGGACCTATTAATTTATCTCCAATAATTCAAGCCCTTGTAGTCGAAACCAAAAAGGGTTTCCGGTAGCCCAGTAATGCATAATATGTCTATTGAACGTACTGTGATTGGTGAAAGTCGACTCATCGGAGAATAACACCTTGGCGAAGAAAAGGGGTCTCATTCAATTTGCTGAAGTGCCCATTGACAAAAGGAAACCCGGTTGCGAAAATCCCCACTACAAAGTTCTTGATGCATTGAAACATGATAAGGATGGTATTTATGCCGATGTAATATCTTACAAACAGTCGTTTGAGAAATTCCTGATTCACGATTTATTTGGCGAGTGCTAATGTGAGGATCATGTGCAACGGCAGCTAACACTGCTATTTCATTGTCTTCAAAAGCCACCCTATCTGACCGATTCCTTTTCTTTGGTTGCACACTTTCTTCACCAGTGAAGTGTTGGATGACCCGATAATAGGAAGCGCGCGATCGTATCTGATCTGGGAAACGTTGGGCGTAAAGAGCAACAGCACCATCGATGTTCCTTTCACTTTCTCCATAAATCAATATCATTTCAATTTTCTCTTGAATTGGAATAGCCTGCATTATTAATCTGAAAAACGTTACTAATAATAATCAGTTCCTCAAAAGAAATATCGAACTTCTAAATGAAATACAGTTCCGTTCAAGTAAAAAAAAGGGCAGAGTGCACATCATATACTCTCAGATAAGCTTAGGAGAATTTGTCTCTATCTGAAATTTCTTTAAGTTTTAACTTCACTCGAAGTTCTCGACCTTCTATAACTTCTATAATTCGTGCGGTTTGCTAAGAGATGGCGTAACTTGTATTATTACATTGTTATTATTCCATTGAAACATGCGTTGGAAAGCTACTGTCATTGTACATCATTTCAGTATATGTCATTCATTTGAAGCGTAAACAACAATAAATTTTTTTTCACTCAAATACGTCGAACTTTGTGCCTGAAAAAGTGTATTTGCGGGGAGTTCTTCTTCATTACTTTAATATGAAGAAAACAGCTGCCGAAATTCATCGTATTTTGGTGCAAGTTTTTGGTGAACATGCGCTACCTGAGCGAACGTGCCAAAAGTCGTTTGCACGATTTAAAAATGGTGATTTTGGCTTGGAAGACGATGAACGTCCTTGGCAGCCAAAAAAGTTTGAAGATGAAGAACGGGAAGCATTACAAGAAGAGCTCGCAGAATCTTTGGGTGTCACTCAAGCAGCCATTTCAAAACGTTTAAAAGCAGCTGGATATATTCAAAAGCAAGAAAATTGGGTTCCACATGAACTCAAGCCGAGAGACGTCGAAAGGCGGTTTTGCATGTCAGAAATGCTGCTGGAACGCCACAAAAGGAAGTCATTTTTGCATCGGATTGTTACTGGTGATGAAAAGTGGATCCATTACGACAACCCCAGGCGCAAAAAATCATATATGAAACCCGACCAACCAGCCAAATCAACGGCAAAGCCGAATATCCATGTTTGGTGTATCAGATGGGAGTGCTGTATTATGAGCTGCTAAAACCGAGTGAAATCATCAATGGACAATGCTACCGAATACAATTAATCCGTTTGAAGAGAGCAGTAGCCGAAAAACGCGCGGAACATGCGACCAGACACGAGGCAATAATTTTTCATCATGACTATCATTTGAAAAATCAAAAGTGAAAAGAAAAATCAAAATGGGGCTCAAGTTCAAACTCGTGGTCACCATCTTATGTCCTCTTCCGAACCTTGTGACTTTTGCTTGAAACATTTTTCGCGATATCGCGTATTTTTCGAATAATTTGGATGTCTCAAGTTAAAAAACTCAACCGGTATAATATTATGGAAGAAAATTGTAGCGGGAATACATAATAAATGAAAAACTAAATTATCTTAAAAGCAAACAACTTCGAACCTATAAGCCAAAAGTTGCTAAACTTTTATACGATTTTAAGAAAAAATGGTTGTTTTATTCTTAGACAATAAATCATGGCTAGAAGGGTCATTGACAATTCACACCTCTTGTGCCAAATCTGGGCGGCCCGAAAAATCGTTTGATGAATTATGCGACAGGAGTAAACGAATGAAAACGGAAAAAATGTAGGCAAACTGTTCAAATTGAGGAATTAGCTTATGCAGCTCAAATGAAGTTGAGAGAATCGGGAAAAATTGCGGCATCAAAAGTTTTGACGGAAATCTTGAAAACTCCTTAAAGAGCGATGAAATATAAAAAAGTGAAAAACTTGGGCTTATTGTTGATTTCCTACGAGCTGGTTTTGGAAACACCAATGACGGAAATACAAGTAGAAGATTTTTTGAAAACCCTGAAGTTGCCTCCGAAATAACGGGAATTGATTTTAATCTGATATTTCGTTTAAAAACAATTTTAGAAACTATTTCAAGTGGATACAAAAATGGAAACAGCAAAACTTTATGTGAAGTTATACTCATGGTACCCAATGACTCCCACATTATATAAAATATTAGTTCATGGATCTGTCATAACGCTCTGCTTCCAATTGGGCAACTATCTGAAGAAGCGGCAGAAGCTAAAAATATATGTTTCAGGTTTGTGTATAAACTTTTTCTTTTTCAATTTTAAAAAGTTATGATTTTAACCAAATATATTACATATTTTAAATACAGACTGTACCGGCTAAACTATGCAAGAAAGTTTTCTAGGAGAGACTGCAACCTTGATATACTTAATAGGCTGCTTTTGAGTTCTGATCCTCTTCTAAGTTGCCTCAGAAAATCGTCTTCAAAGACAAAAAAGAAGTTTTCAATGGACACAAATGCCGCTGATGGTAGATTTTAATTTTTTCATGATGAAAATAGTGAAGAAAGTTAAGACAATGAAGATGTAGATAATGAAGAGTCTGAATACAGCGATTGAATACGTTTCTTTCTTTTTTTCAATTTATTTACATAAAACCTTATGAAATATATCTAAGATTTGTTTTTTTATTGCATAAATATTCAATTCTAATTTTGTCCAGGTTTTCGGCCGGAATGCTCCTATGTGCAGTGTATCGATAATTGTGGTCGTCAATTACCCGATATGTAAGATGTAAGCCACAACATTAAATGTTTAACTTTTCAATAAAAAAAGTAAAGTATACCTTTTTTCCTTTTTGTTTCAATGCATTCTGAAATAAGAAAGTTATCGTGCCGCACCTTACGCAATGACGTAATACAAATACATATCATGTTTTTGCTCCTTTTTTCGGAGTTTACTTTCAGATCCCAAAAATCCCAATAATTTTGCATTTGTAAAGCACCTGGGTTATCAGCCAATATAACAAGATCGTCAGATTATACCATAGTAAAACTTGCATGTTGATCACTGAGAATTGCACTAAATAATTGCAGATGCCATCAATATATAGAGAAAACATAATCGGACTTAAGATGCATCCTTGTGGTACGCTTAAGAAAGTGTTTAATAAGTTGCATAGGTCCATACCATCATACCGGCTGAGTTTTTTAACTTGAGACATCCAAATTACTCGAAAAATACGCGATATCGCTAAAAATGTTTCAGACAAAAGTCACAAGGTTCTGAAGGGGACATAAGATGGTGACCACGAGTTTGACCTTGAAACCCATTTTTAAGGTCACTTTTGATTTTTCAAATGATAATTCCTGATTTTCATTGCTCAGTCGTATTTCTCAATGGGGCACACATTCATTCAGTGCTAGATAGCACTGCACTGGCACGCCTAAATCATTAATCGGTTTCCAACGTTGTTAGGGTGTTAGAAGGTCGAGATTTGTCATTATTGCCTCGAGTGAAATTAAAACTCAAAGAAATTTCAGATAGAGACAAATTCTCCTAAACTTATCTGAGAGTATATGATGTGCACTCTGCCCTTTTTTTCTACTTGAACGGAACTGTACTTCATTTAGAAGTTCGATATTTGTTTTGAGGAACTGATTATTATTAGTAACGTTTTCCAGATTAATAATGCAGGCTATTCCAATTCAAGAGAAAATTGAAATGATATTGATTTATGGAAAAAGTGGAAGGAACATCGATGGTGCTCTTGCTCTTTACGCTCAACGTTTCCCAGACCAGATACGATTGCGCGCTTCCTTTTATCAGGTCATCCAACACTTCACTGGTAAAGAAAGTGTGCAACCAAAGAAAAGGAATCGGTCAGATAGGGTGGCTTTTGAAGACAATGAAATAGCAGTGTTAGCTGCCGTTGCACACGATCCTCACATTAGCACTCGTCAAATAAGTCGTGAATCAGGAATTTCTCAAACGACTGTCTGTAAGATATTACATCGGCATACATACCATCCTTATCATGTTTCAATGCATCAAGAACTTTCTAGTGAGGATTTTCGCAACCGGGTTTTCTTTTGTCAATGGGCACTTTAGAAAATTGAACGAGACCCCCTTTTCTTCGCCATGGTGTTATTCTCTGATGAGTCGACTTTCACTAATCACGGTATGGCCAATCGACATAATATGCATTACTGGGCTACCGGAAACCCTTTTCGGTTGCGACAAGTTGAACGCCAGCACCCTTGGAATGTTAATGTTTGGGCGGGAATTATTGGGGATAAATTAATAGGTCCATATTTTATTGAAGGTAACTTGAATGGCGAAAACTATGCAAACTTCTTGGGGATCATCTTTCAGTATTACTAGAAGAACTGCCATTGGAGTTGTGACAAACAATGTGGTTTCAACATGATAATTGTCCAGCAAATCATTCCCAAGTAGCCCGGGGCATATAGAACAATGTTTACCATCAACGATGGATCGGACGAGGGGGTCCGAGGCAATGGCCTGCTAGATCACCTGATCTTACGTCACTTGATTTCTTCTTGTGAGGTTTACAGAAAAAAGCCAACAACACGTGAAGACATGAAGCTTGCCGGAAGATTACGTTAGAAATACTTCTCAGTTCTGTTGGTTAATTTAGAGTGCGGATACACAAGTGTATTGAAGTGAATGGTCACATTTTCGAACATTTGTTGAAATAGTCTCGGGAAATAAACGTCGAAATGGGAAGAATTCAATGATTCAACAGTGGGAGGCAAGTGGACCCACTCTAATTAATCACCCCGAATCGTTGTTTCTGACTGACTGAGCAATGAAAATCAGGAACCATCACTTGTAAAATCAAAAGTGACCCTCGTTTGACCTTGACAATGGGTCTCAAGGTTAAACACCATCTTATGTCCCCTTCAGAACCTTGTGACTTTTGTCTGAAACGTTTTTCGCGATATTTCGTACTTTTCGAGTAATTTTGATGTCTTAAGTTTTATGGCGCCCTCTGACGGGAAAAGAACGCATTTTTGAAACAAGTGTTTCATATAAAAGAATTGTAATTTTTCACGCAGATTACGAATAGGGGTTCCCATTATGAAATCAAAAGTGACCTTTGTTTGACCTTGAAAATGGGGCTCAAAGTCAAACCCGTGGTCACCATCTTATGTTCTCTTCAGAGCCTTGTGGTTTTTGTCTGAATCATTTTTCGCGATATTGCGTATTTTTCGAGTAAGTCTCAAGTTAAAAAACTCACCCGGTATACCGCTGCAATAGTTGAGGCTAGAAAATTTGCATACAATGATAAAAACTTGTAAGATAAGCCCATAGTAAACGGCTTATAAAGTATGGCGTTCCTCTTCACGGAATCAAAAGGGGCCTTAAGACCCAAAAAGTTTGCACACAACCTTTTTTTTCGATGAACTTCTCTTTGGAACTTCTCATTGGAAAAATGTGGTTGGTCACTAAGATTATTGATTGTTAATTTCAATCCAGTTTGTGAATACTGTAGTTTTGGTCCCCTGTAGTTTTCTGCTTGATTAATATTCAGCAAATATGAGTCTTATTCTTATAGAATTCAGCGGAAATTCTATCTATACCTGGAGCTTTGTTATTTTTCAATTTGTGCTTAACTCTGTCCACCTCGACCATTGATATAGGAAGATGGAGAGAGAACTTTAACGCGTTATTATATATTCCTCTGGCTTTGCACGAAGAGGGAATGGCATACCCTCCGAAATATGAGCGACAATCGGGAATCTTGGATGTAAATGGCTCGCATTTTCTTTAACAAAATTATAAAAGGCTATCGAATACTTTACCAATAAAGGGAAAGATTTCGTGTTTCACTGTTTCGCAGCAGCAAGCTCTCGGCCTTATTTACTAGGTGATTCAAAATAAAGTTGCCTTTAAAATAGTTCCAAATTTTTCAAATTTAGCCAATCCCACAGAAAGCCTCTCAAATCCTCATCGTGACTTGAAGAATTGTCCAAAATAACCATCTGTATGGTCCCCGACTCTGCTAAAAGCGCCAAATATTTCAAACTCTAAGCAAATGCGGTCTTAGACCTCTATATTAGCGATAGGTCATTGAGATCGTGTGGTAGCAAAAAAACCTTCCCTACCCCAACTTCTGTAGATCGGACTAAGACCACTCGGTCTAACATTATTAGTTTGATTCTTGTCAAACATTTACTCATCTACTGTCTTTTTGATGCAACCTTTAGAAAGATTTTTCGATGAAAATCAATAAAATTTTCCATCCGCAGAATTTAACTCCTCTAATGCAAAACGACAAGATCACTCTTCAAATTTCGGTGTTCTCATATAGTGCAGAATTTTAACTCAGTATGTCTTATGCATATAGAAGCAGGTCCAAAAAAACCCCCACTGATCGACAAATTAAAATTCGAAACACATACTGCACATTTAACTGACATTGAACTTGCCGCAAATTTTTGCGACGAAATGCATTCATTAACCGACATATTCAAGTGAAACAGCCAGATCTAATCTCTTATTGCCGTAGCGCTTAATTAAATTGAGGCACGTTTCGCCATAAAATGTAAATCTCTACCCACAGACGTTCAAACAACAATATTATCAATTAACAACAATATTGTTAAGCACACTGATCAGATTGTCAAACTATATATTGTAAATGGTAGCTTTGATTAAATCTAATCGGCTAATCCATTCAATCGAAAGGAAGTTCATTAAAGAAAAAAGAAAACAAAAAAACTCAAATTGAACAGTAAATGAATGTCAAACAATAAATCAATTTTTGAACAATGCTATTCCAATGAATAAGTCGTAATTTGAATCGTAAAGTCGTTATATTGTGACAGTTTACCTATTTTCCCGCCAATATCTCACAATAGGAACGTGATGTCAAGCAAATTGTTCTCGTACAAAATCAAGTGAAGCGCCGATCGCTACTTAAAATATTCGTACCATAAGTTCGCTTGCCATTATTTAAGGCGAATTCATCTATCCAAAAAGAAATACTCACATCACACAGTAGTTGAGTTTCTGAGATTTTTATTAGAAAAATAGACGCGATAGTTTTTTTTTGGAACAGAATAAAGACTAAATTTACAGAATAGTGGTAGAGTATTGACCAGGTTAGGCACTCAGCGACGTCAAGGTGATACTAAGTGCCTAAACAACTCGTATGATTATATGGTATATCCATTTTTTTTACTTCCTCACGGAAGCCACCGTTTACTTGTCCCTTATAACTAGGCTTGACCTGCCAAACTTATAAGTTGAACTGGAGAAAATATGTTACGTCGTGTCAAAAACGACTGACCTTCAAAAGAAGGCGGATGGCGTCAACAGTAAAAAAATGTCCGATTCCATATATGAGCTTCAATTTTTTTCCGTACTCTTAAAATGTTTACTCATAGCGTGGGAAAGGGGAAGCTAGAGAGGGGAAAAGAAAGATGCCGATGTACGTTGGTTTTAAATGTTTGCAATTTATAGTGACTAGGAAATAGAAAGCTCAGCAGGCCATTCCAGAAGCGAGTTGTACGGCTTCAGAAAGAAACACGATATTTCAGAAAATATCCGAAAGAGGGCATGGTGTTATATTGATGAGCATTGAGCATGAGCAAGACGTGTGTTACGGTTAAAAGTTTGAAGGGATGATGAAAATAGCAATACAACAAGGTGAGACAAGGGACATTATGTAGGTGTTCAAAGAAGTCGAATGACTGTGTAATATTGGCATCATCTAAGTATTTTATCGCACGGTTTTGGAACCTATCTAACAGGTGCAGAGATATTTTAGGAACACCTGACCTGATGTGTGCATTGTACTCCAATGTTCGGCACACGAATGCATTATATATTGAGGACAGATCAGAGGGGGTGATATATATTTCTTACATCGCTTGAGAAAACTAAGACTTTTTACAGCATTTTTGCCGACATCGAATATGTGGTCATTCCAACGTAGGTTGTTATTGACACGTACACCGAGAATGGAAAGTTTTTCAGTTTCGATGACGCAAGCACCATTCATGGATAATTGCTGGATGTTTAAATTTTGCTTTAAAGACGGTAGACAGCATTGTATTTTGAAAGCATTAAATTCCACTACGTTGATTGCTCCCCAATTAGTGGTGCTGTTTATATCGGAATTTAATCATCTTAGCATACCCTACATTCTACATTCTACAGCCGATGAACAGGGACGTGAGTCAGGGGACGAATATGAGAAGCAGAGAGTACTAGTATTGTCGTCAGCAACAGAATATATTTGATTAGAAGTAGTAGACAAGAGATCATTAATTAAAATTAAAAAAAAAGTGTCGGATAAAGAACGGAGCACACCAGCATTTATTTTGTGGATACATATAATGTAAAACGGAATGTAAATAAATTACTAACAGCTGTTATGGAAGAAGAGTTTAATGACAATGAAATCGACTCCTGCTATGTAAAGAGCATCCAACCTATCAACAACAACAACACAGTTGGATCTTCGATAGCCTTTGTAAAATTTTCTAATGTTGGGAGAAAAACGTAGAATTACATCGAATATTTTTGACGGTCGACCAAACAACAACAATGTCAGTGGCAGCAGCGATAACTACGAGTACAGGTCATTATTGAAAAAGGCTGGTGCAAGGTATTGAAAAACGTGCAAGGTCTTAGTTATAAGGCGGGTGGGGTTTTCCAAATAGTTCTCAACCGTAATAGTAACGTGGGGCCGAACGTTGTCATGATGAAAAATTATTGCCTCGTGTCTGGTCGCATATTCCAGGCGTTTTTCGGCTACTGCTCTCTTCAAACGGATTAATTGTGTTCGGTAGCGTTGTCCATTGATGGTTTCACCCGGTTTTTACAGCACACCCATCTGATCCCACCAAAGACAGAGCATTACCTTCGCGCCATGGATATTCGGCTTTGCCGTTGATTTGGCTGGTTGGCCAGGTTTCACAAATGATATTTTGCACTTGGGGTTGTCATAATGGATCCATTTTTCACCACCAATAACAATCCTTTTTGGTTGCCCAGGACGTTCATCGTCTTCCAAGCCAAAATCACCACTTTTAAATCGTGCAAACCACTTTTGGCACACCACCATAAACTTCCACCAAAATACGATGACTTTCGGCAGCAGTTTTCTTCATATTAAGTAATGAAGAAGAACTCCCCGCAAAAACACTTTTTCAGGCACAAAGTTCGACATATTTGAGTGAAAAAAAATTTCTTGTTGTTTACGCTTTAAATGAATGACATATGCTGAAATGACGTACAATGACAGTAGCTTTCTAACGCATGTTCCAATGGAATAATACAAGTTACGCCATCTCTTAGCAAACCGCACGAAGTTATAGACCCAATATGTAACTGTTTTTGTATTGACCACCATAATGACAGTCGTCAGGTTTTTAAATTGTCCCTCGAAATATAGTATTCGTAGTTTAAGAGCTAACTTTTATACTTTTCTCTCTCATCTCACTCCTTTGGATCACTTACCAGATCTAACTTTTCTGTCTGAGATCTGGATATTTTAATCAGATCAGATTTTAATATAATGCTGTCTGCAATGATGATTATGCAGTTGGCGGTTTTACGGTATTGTATGGTAATAACCTTAAAGAATGTGTAATTGGAAAGTATAAATTGGCAACCGCAGATATTATTAGTGTTAATTGCATGGTTTCTGATGTCAATTTCTGTTTTATCTGTATCTACAGAATGCATAGGTGTACTACAAAAACAGTTCTTAAGATAAAAATGTAGTCTTATAGGGTGACTTTAATATTAATATCCTGGCTGATTCTTCTGATGTGGATAGCTATGTGCCGTGTGAGCTATAAAACTATAATTTATGACCTGCAAATAACTGGCCATAGTTTAACCAGTATTCAGCTTAATTGTGAGATTACCAGAAAAAATATATCTGCTGACAGAGAATTTATTAAAATCGATTTTGTTGGTATCGACGATACCAGAGTATTGAATAATATTGTAGGTCGACTATTTCCCTTTTGTCAGTTTTTTCTAAGATCTTTGAAAAGGGAATAAAATGTATCTTTTCTAGACAAGACCCACGATTATAGCGACTGCCAGTTAGGCTTCAGAAGTGGTAAATCTACAGAAAGTGCATTATTAAAACTGACAGGGGAAATACACCCTGCCTGACTCGAACTGCAGCTAGTGCTTGCTTGAGGTGATCCAAACTTTAGTATTTTTTAGTACCAACCTTCGCCTTCAAAATACCCCAGACAGAGAAATCCAAATGAAGTGTGGAACATTGTTTTTTAACCAAAAATTTTTTTACGCGCGCTTTGTGAGACAGTGCCGAGTCTTGTTGAAATTTCCACGGTCTCCGACCGAAATAATTGTTTGCCCAAGGCTTTAATACTGCCTCTAAGAAAGTTTCACGGTATACGATCGCATTAATTCTGACGCCACGGTCCAAACATACGAACGGAGAGCGACCATCGGCGGTTATGACGGCCCAAACCATCACCATCGGTGCTGCCTGCTTTCTGGTGGCCATACGAAGGTGTACATTTTCGAAGGACCTCTCTGGTAAGTAAGCTCGGTCATTCTGTTTGTTGACATATTGCTCGTAACAACTCCTTCGCTCTTTCGACTCTAACTTTTTTCTGTTGCGGTGTAAGATGGTGTGCTTTTTGGAACTTCAGTGGTTTGAGTCATTTCTAAGTATGTGTTGCATATATTCCTATGATATGTTGAGCTCACGAACCATTTTTCTTCCACTTCAACGCGGATTTCTCTCAATTCGAGCGTTCACTTTCCAAACCATTTCTGCCGATGTTGCTGTTTTTTTAATGTCCACCTCCATGGCGTTTTGCAACGCTGCCAGTATCACGGTAACGAGCTTTGGTTCGAGACACAAATGATTTATTCACGTTGAGGTGCTGGAGGGCTCTAACGATAGCTACTTTTAGTTTTCCAGCCAAATATAGAGCAATCACACTATCACGTTTGAATTCCATCGCAGATAAAAAATTTTCAACACAACTGAGACGCAAATCGGCTTGTTAGTAAGCAAAGGGCTTGTAAGTAATAAAATTATCTGTCATGTGTCAAAATTGGAGCTCACTGTCATGAACGGTTTGAAAATTATAGCAGTCTGAAGTTGGTTGCAGTTAGAGTCAGGCAGAGTGTATATAAAAGTTTGAATACCTCACAACTCAATTCTTGTCTTTTTATTGATATTACTTAGGCATTTGACATGGTTAATCACGATATATTGAAAAATAAATTGTGTAATGCTGGCTTTAGGGGCTTCATTCTTGAGTGGTTTACCTCGTATCTATTGAATCGTAAGCAAGTGGTGAAGATTAAAAACGAATTCAGTTCCAATAGAGGTGTTCCTCAAGGATCTGTATTGGGTCCATTACTTTTCCTAATACCACATATGCGAACTCGTTATTTATTCAGCCTTTTAAGGACAAACTGACAGCTTTCGCTGACGATACAGCCATCTCCTATTCAAATAAGAACTACTTTAGTTTATTACCGAATGTAAATTGGGATTAAGACATTTTAAGAACGTAATCAAACTCAGTTTATGATCTTTAATATAACGAGTATAATCTCCAAAGATCTGTCTATATATTATTACTTGCCATATTGTCTACGGTTCTGTTTAGCTGATTCACTTTTATGTAGCTTATCGACATTTAATGAAAATATAAGTTGCAATGAGGACTGCTTTAGAATTGAGCGCGTTGATAGCTTTAAATACCTAAGTATTGTTTTAGACTACAAGCTATCTTGGAAAGATCACACAAATTATATAAAACATTATTTAGATAAGATTATTAGACAGATATACCACCTTAGTCTTGACTGCGATATGCAAATTTTAAAAATGGTATACAATTGTTTACTTCACTTGTTCACTTCTTCCGTTTCTTCTACTTTACTGCACCTCGCTTATTTTATCTGTTACCTGTAATACTAAGGTGTGAGAGTATTTTTGAAAAAAATGTTCAAAAATTTCTCTTCTCTTTTGATCATAATGAAAACGATCTGTTTTTTAATTCATTGGTGTAAAATGAAATTCTAGCTTTTCATTTATTTTTTATTTTGAAATCACTTCGCTATGTAATTGTATATTTTATTTCCTTTCCTTTCCTAATCTTTTTATTAAATTGTATATTTTAAAAGTGATATGTACTCTTGTCTTCTGACAATAGATTGTACTAAGCTATTCTTTACAAATCTGTAAATTCATAATGCATCTCAAATTTGTAAGAATTGCATATATCGTTTGTAAAGGCATTAAGAATTATTATTATTATTTATTTTGAAACCATCCAATACAACTTGAATTGAACGTTCCAAAAGGTAGTTTCTAAGTCATTGAAGGAGAAGTCATCGATTCCAAAAGCACGAATTTTCGACAAAAAAGCCTGGCGCCATACTCTGTCACGTGCCTTAAAAACATCAAGTGCAACCAACCTGCTTTCAACTTTGCGGGGAGACATGCCATCAGATCACCAGTGGACCTATAGATACGAAAACTGTACTCACGGTCATTGAAAAGTTTTCACATTTCGAGACATTTCATAAGCTGATGGTTTATCAGCGTTACCATGAACTTAGAAAGATGGGACGTACCTGCAATCGGTCTTTAGAAGGAGAGAGAAGAAGATTCGGCCTTTTTAAGGCCTGTTTGGAAAGAGTCCTAAGGATCAGGATTACTTACGCAGTGGTTTTGCCAGCGGAGAGGTGCACGTCTTCACAAAAAAGGGTAACGGGTGACCAGATAGCAATAATAGTTTTTCCAATGATTATGTTTTAACAGCTGTCAAAATTACCAATGACATCTAGCTGTCAAAATATTCAGTCAGGTTTGCCATTTTATCCTGCATCGTTTTATGCTTGCCGAACGTGCGGAAATTATTAAGAAATATTTTCGAAATTTTGGCTCAGTTGTAAATACTGAGAATTTCGTCGTGATGTCGATTGTCATAACTAGATGGGGTGAAAAGTAACCTCCTTGGGAATGATAAACATTTTTTTTTTAAATGTTTTTTTTTTTTATTTTATTCAATAGTCCCCTTTTTATTTTATTTAGTCCCCTTCTAGTTTGATACACTTATTCTAGCGATTTTCCAACTTCTTGATCTCGTCCGAAAAGTAATTTTCCGGAAGGTCTGCAAAATACTCCTCCGTGGCGTTAATGATTTCCTCGCGTGAGCTAAATTTTTTTGGGAAGAGATAATAGTCCGAGGGAGCCAAATCGGGCGAATACGGTGGATGTGACAGCAATTGGAGCCGTAAGTTATTGATTTTAACCATGGTTGCGATGCTCTTGTGTGCCAGTGCATTGTCTTGCAAGAACAAAATTTTTTTTCGCTTCATGTGATGCCGTTATACAGTGATTTCGGCCTTCAATCGCTCCAATAATGCACAGTAACACTCGCTGTTGATGGTTTTTCCTTTTTCGACGTAGTCCACGAAGGGTATGCCATGACAATCCCAGAAAACCGACGCCATAACCTTTCCGGTGCCGGCTTCAGTCTATTGCCGGGCACTCATTCGACTCTCTGGTGTATAATAGTGGATCCAAGTTTCATCAACAGTTACTAATCGACGCCAAAAGTCCACCCGATTCCGCATCAGCAAGTCCAAGTCCAATCACTCTTTCGAAGTGCTCTCGCGTTCGTGTTTTTGGTCAGGAGTGAGTATGCGCGGCACCCAGCGGCAGGATAACTTTTTCATATGCAGAATATTGTCCAAAATATGGCGTGTGCACTCAGTACTAATCTTTGTGGTATCTGAAACATTGACATTGTCCTCTGAAACCGCATCGGAGGTAGTGAAGGTGCGGCCACCACGAAACTCTCGAAACCAATATTTGACGGTTTAATCTGACGGAGCATTAGCCCCATAATATTTATCTAACTTTACTTTTTTTTCCTTCGCCGTTTTGCCTCTCAAAAAATAATGTTTTATGAGAGAACGAAAATCGTTTTTGTCCATACTCAACATGATGCCAAACACGTCAACAACAATCAGCTGTCAAAACAAAACTAAAGACAGTATCGTACTGAAATTTGGCAAGTCTGCCTAAATATGAACGGACTTCAAGGCACCATAATCTTTTTTGCAGTAGCAGCGCAGTCTGGCGGTCAAAGAGGCTACTTTTCTGGCTTCGGTCTACAGGCGATTCATAGCACCGTAGGAAAGCAAACAGGCAAAGATTTGTTTGAAATTAAAGAAACATAACCGTTGTAGCGGCCAGAATTGAAGAGGACCCAGAAATGATCAACTGTATTGGCCATCGCTAGAGAATTAGCCTGGCTTATTTTGCAGTTTTATTTGCGCCTACATCCGTATAAGATTGTGCTAACGCAAGAATTAAAACCGGGCGACCGTAGACAACGCCGTTAGTTCTCTAATTGTGCACTGCAAATGTTGGCCGGTTTTCCGGATTTTGAACAAAAAATTACCTTCTCGGACGAGGACTATTTTTGGCTCAACGGCTACGTCAACAATCAAAATTGCCATTATTTGAGCAAACACAATCCATAAGTGTTCGAACAAGCATTAATACATCCACAAAGATTGACTGTTTGATGCGGTTTATGACAAGGCGGCATCATCGGATTTAATTTCTTTCGAAATGAGGAAGGAGTCAGCGTTACCGTCAGTGGTCTCACGTAAAGAGCTATGTTTACGGCTAGACAAAATCGATACTATATATCCGAGTTATGGTTCCAACAAGACGGCGCTATATGCAATTCAAGCGACGTAACGCTTGAAGTTGTGAAAGACAAATTTAGCGACTGGGTCACCTCATGAGATCATGAGATTTTACACCACGCGATTATTTTATCTAGGGATACATCAAGTTCTTAACCTACGCTAGCAAGTCAACCACTTGGGACGAGCTCCAGGGCAAAATTTGACACGCTATTACCGAAATAATGCCGCATACATGTACTGAACCGAGTCATCAAAAATTGTACCGACCTCTTGAAGCACTGCCAGCGAAGCCGATGCGGCCATTTGAGTGATGTTCTATTCCACACAAAATGGCATGAAAGTATCTTCAAAATAAAGCTAGAATTCAATTTAATATTTTACTATGGTTCTTATCAGGTCACCATTTACCATCTGGACTAGCGGATTTGTGTATGTTGAGATCTTTAAGTACTCTTGCTACATTGTATTGAATATTCGACGCATTTAAGTGTAGGCGGTGACAACGCACAATCTGGAAGCTTTGAGTTCACCAGAAAATGTGCAGCAAGTAGAAAGACCTTGTTCAAAGAGCTGACAGCTGGAATGTCATTGTGAATAAGCGTTGTATGTAATGACGCCAATTTGCGGCTGAGTCCGAATAAAAAAGGTAAATATAGGTTTTCCATTAGGGACTTGACAACTTTGAATTTAACTTGTGAACGCACTCTTTCACTAATCAGCAAACTGTCACTATCAATTTATTCAGTAAACTCAACATTTTTATCATGGTAAAGTACACTAAGGAGCTACGTTCTCCGATTGGGTTCTGGAGAAGATGCGCCAAGATGATGAATTTCATCGCAAAATCATCTTCAGTAACGAAGCTCATTTTTGGCTCAATGGGTTCGTGAATAAGCAAAATATGCGTTATTGGTCGGCTGAAAACCCACATGTGCTTCATGAATCACCACTTCATCCACAAAACACGACGTTATTGGGCCATATTTTTTTGTCGACGATAACGATCGTCACGTTACTGTGAATGGTCAGCGAAATGTGTGGCCGAGTTGTTGAAAATTGGGTCCTACGAATCGACCGCTGCAAACGCGCCTGCGGTGGCTATATAAACGAAGTCGAGTTCCATTCATAAATGTTTTGATTGTACTTTAAGCCCATAATAAAGTTTTTGTAATATCTCAAATGGTTTTCCTTTTATTTAAAAAAAAAAAAGGTATCAAGTCGTTATTAGAAAACCCTATAGTAACGAACTATATCTGTAGTTTAAGCTGCGCTTGTCAGGACTTCCAAGATAATTCGAGAATGCAGGACTGCACTCACTGCGGTCGGAAGGCTGCTTGCTACTTACTGAGTCTTGTTTGGTTCCCGGTCACAATCGGATCACGGCGATTGAAATCGCCGATGAGCTTGATTGACAAGGCCAATCACATACCAGTGAAGTCAAAAGCCACACGATCAAAATGAAGTAGAGATCGCAATGTCTTGCCTAAAGTATAACAAGGCTGCCAGACTGGAGCTGGCCAACTTTCGAGCTTTTCAACGCAGGAGAAGATGAATTGCTTCAGATCATACTCTATTTCGTTTTCGGAGATAAGTATGTTTAATGAATGAAACTTAGATCACTTGTACAGTTCACAAGGAAGGAGACCTTCTAAAGATATACCAGTTTTCTTAACATCGCGGCGAATTTTGTACTTGCTGTATTGGATGAACGCCTGTGGTTTAAGGCCCCACCCTGATAGAGCCATGTCTAGTTCTGGCATCCCCGCTAAGTTCTTCCGATTGTGCCGTATGACGACGGAAAATACTCGATACTCTGTTAAAGTTAGAATTAATCTCATCAAGACTTTTCGTATTTTGGAAAAATTTACTGAATGCAGAATGCAGAGAGCTGTCACTGCTTCATTCGCAAGTATTGAAACAGAACGGCCAAAAATGGAATTGGTCGCTAATTTGTTCTTAATTGATTCCGATGATGATTCCACATGATAAATCAAACGCCAATCGCATAGAGGACAACCCTACTAGCGTAACCGAAGAACGATCATCAATCGCACGCGAACACCAGTGAATAAATATCAGCGTTTCGGCTCGAAGTACAATGAAGTAGAGGAAGAACTCGTCTTGAGTGTCGCGTGGTTGTTTGAGGCTATGTAAGTAAGTAATCCATCAGCACATCACGCACTCAAAACCATCATTCGCTTTTATAGCGACACTACGTGAGACACTTGTAGTTCCTCCAAAAGACACCCCAAATGCCACATTTTTGCTTTACCATCGAGGTAACGTGCCTTATCACTGAAAATGATTTTCTTGACAAAATTCCAATTGTGATTCGAGTGGAACTACTCAATTATTTTCACGCGCTTTGTTTTCGAAACGCGATCAACCTTAAAAAGCAATAAATTTTGTAAGATTATATCATATATAATTTTATTATATATTATGTATAAGTCGTGCGTACCACGAATAACACTAAATTCCATTTCATCGTGGTGCGGTAACTGATATTTCTATTCTCAACTCAATCTCAATTCTTATCTTTGATGAACAAACAAGCAAGTAGTTTCTGAAACAATGCTCTTCGAAATGCCAGATGTCTTGTGAGTTGTTTGCGGAGTTGTTTTTCCATACACACAAAACCAACAAGGTAACTCTCATTAGCTTATGGCGTGTGCCTCAACCTCGATTTTAGAGGTTGAGAACGTCAGAACGTTATCACCTCCTCTGACCTGTTAGACGCGGTCAGTAAATGTGCTTTTGTTAAAGATTCTAGGCTATCAAGATTGCCACTCATTGGGCATAGTGGTCGTAAGTTGAGACATGCTTCTATTTTGGCTAGTAATGTTGAAAATTCTTCATAAGTAAGATGTGTTTCCCCAAAGCTTGACATATTTAACATCAGCTTCCTACAATCTGCCAAAGTTAGGGCAAGAGGGTGGTATTAAGTGTCATGTTATATCTTGAGCCGAAAGCTGATGTAATCAGTTAGATTTGAATTTTCACTTATGTATTGCCTCTTCAACTTTGTATATGCTCCTACAAAATTGGAGCTCCTACAAGCAAGATATACGAATACAGCTATGTATCCCTTAGTTTGGCATATAAGTATGGCATATCTTGCTTGTGTTTATCATAAATTGTTCGGCATAATCCACTCGTATATGTGTGAATGGTTTTGCTATATTGACACGTGGTGAGGGCAGATTGCCCATTAGTTGAACATGCTGTCTGGAACTGAATGTCTGATACTTAACACATCGTTTGATGAATCTGCTCACTCTTCCCCTTCTTTTAACTATCCAGTAAGCACGCTATTGTCAAATCATTTCCACTTGTTAAGTGGGATTCATGTGGAATTAACATATATTTCGCGACGACGATCCTACCCACACAAATGACGATTCCCCTTGTCGAGGCGTCATACTAGCTATCGACAACAGCCTTAACTCTTTTCCCATTACAATTTCTCCTTTCTCTAAATCCGACTTTGTCGCAATAAAAGTATCACTCCCTCTTAAGTCCCCTTACGTTATATGTTCCTACATCCTACCAGCTCAACCTATCGAATCTTGCCAACTTCTTATCGATGAAATCGACCATTTAATTGACCTGTCAGACTCTATTGATATCCTTATTTTCAGCGACTTTAATCTTCCTCAGCTACAGTGGACCCCATCAGATGATCAATTGTTTTTCATCTATGCCAAGTCAGTGATATATCCAAGTATATTGGTAGGCAATTAGACCCTATTTTCACAACAGATCCAATTAACTCCTCAATCTCACTCTGTCCCCTATCTCTCTCAACAATAAACCCCCCTTCTATTTTCATTTTTTCATAACTCCTCATTCCAGTCCACTCCCCCCTCAACTTTCTCATCACACGATTTTCATAAAGCAAACTTTACCAAAATCAGTGACTATCTCAGTAGATCCCTCTTTAACTTTCACAACCTAAGTATAAATGATGTCTTATCAATTTTTTATAAAGAAATATTTAATTCTTTTTCTCTTTACGTTCAGTTTTCCCGCCTTAAAACATCATCTACTATTCCTCCCTGGTATAATCGCAAGCTTCGTTCCTTACGAAATAAGAGAAACATGTTATGGGCTGTTTCCCTGAGTACCAGATCCTTTTCCGACTATTCCAACTATCTTGGTGCTTATCTTCATTTCACCGAACTTTACGATTAACTTTACCAGCGCTACCTTAACATTGCGCAAGTTAACCTTATCAAGTCCTTTTTCCAATTTGTTAACTACAAAAGAAAGTCCGATGGCTACCCTCCTTCCCTCTCTTTCAACAACAAGTCATCAACCGATCCACTTACCATTGCCAACCTATTTGCCACCTGTTTTAAACAATCCTTCACCAAAGACTCCTTTGTACCAGATCCATCCTCTTTTATTGTAGTTTTACCTACTGAACTTCTCCAATGGCCCACTTCTCTCCCATATTTTGGACTCATCTTATATCGAATATAAATTACACCAACTCAATGATGAATTCACACCCGGGCCAGATGCACTTCCTCTCTTTCCCTTGCTCTTTTTAATCTCTTTCGTCTATCCCTCGGCTTTGAACCCATTCTGTTAAAATGAATATCCTCTTATCTCGAAAACCATTTTTACATTTTTGGCCATCTCTGAAATTTCACAAGGCAGCCATCTTTCTCCCCTTCTTTTTATATTAACCATAAATGATCTCGATATGATCATTAAGCACCCGTCTGTCTCCCTTTACGCCGACGATACCAAATTTTTCAAAACCATTTCCTCTCCTCATGACTCTTTCCTCCTTCAAGAAGATCTTGATTGTTTTTCGAACTGATGACTCAAAAATTCTTTGGAAGTTAATATCAATAAATGCCAATCCATCACCTTTTTCATCGAGTCCTTTCAGGTCACGTTGAATGCACGTCCCTTCACAACTCCATTTTCCTCAACACTAACAATCGTAATCTACGTACCCCTCGACTCTTATGTCTTCCAACCCACCGCACCTCCTATGGCGCGAACGAACCAATCTCCCGTATGCTACGACAAATCAACTCAAACCCTGCCGTCTTTGGCATCAACCGCACCACTTCCTACCACAAATCCGTTTTTCTTCACCACTCCAACCAACCTTTGTTTTTTTGAAGTTTTAGCTTGTAAAGGGTTTTCCAACTTTAATTTGTGAACGCACTCTTTCACTAATCATCAAACTGTCACTGTCAATTTATTTAGTAAACTCAACATTTTCATCATAGTAAACTACACTAACGAGCAACGTCTGCAAATTATAAAAATTTTCTACAGATATTCGGAGTCGGTGACTGCAACTATAAGAGCGTTAACTCCAATATTGGTCGTAATTCTCGCCCTAGTAGACAGGCAATAACAAGTTTAGTGCTACAATTTGAGTCTACATATTCGTTGTGTGATGTCGCCGTGTCAGTGAGGCAACAGGTTGGTCGTAGTGTCGAAAATATCGCTGCCGTTCAGACGTCCGTAGCAAACGATCCAAATCAGTCAATTCCACGGTGTTCTCAAGAATTGGGCATCGCTCAGATCACATTATGGCGTATTTTGCGTAAGGATCTTGGTTTACACCTATACAAGATCAAGCTGACTCAAGAATTGAAGCCAATGGACCCTTTGAAGCGACGTACGTTCTCCGATTGGGTTCTGGAAAAGATTCGACAAGATGATGAAATTCATCGCAAAATCATTTTCAGTGACGAAGCTCATTTTTGGCTCAATGAAAGAACTATCACTCCGGTGCGTGGAAGGGTTCAGCCTGGTTAGAATTCCAACAGGCATCTTAGGCGCAAGCAAGTCTAACCAAGCAAAGTCAGATATAACAATTCTCATCAGTGACCCGCCTAATTCAAGTTTTGTCACCGATTCATTTACAACATCAGAGTAAGCACATGAAGGAAAGTTGACACGCTCAGCACGGCTGAATTATGCTGCGCTTATAAAAATATCATTAAATAGCACAAGGATAACTACATGAAGAGTATCACAATTTTCGGTAAAACAAATCACTACCAACTAGCAGCAGCATCGCTAATTCAAATCCATTCATCAAGGAGGTCTACTAAATGTTAGAGGAAGACTACAAAAAATCCAGAAATAATACATGGGCTCAAAAGTCCGCTTCTAAGAGAGGACACTACTTGAATTAAATCCATACTATTTTCAGTTAGCACCAACCTTCAAAAGATACGTGTTTAAATTTGACAGCTGTCGGACCTCGAGATATAGCGTTGTGAGTGAAGTAACTTTTGTTATTGTGAAAAAAAATGGATTCAAAGCAATTTCGTGTGTTGATTTATCATTGCTTTTTGATGGGAAAAAATGCAGCCGATGCAAAGATCTCGCTTGATAGGTGTTACCCGGACTCTGCACCAGCCGAAAGAACCATTCGCAAGTGGATTGAAAAATTTAAAAGTGGTCATACAAGCACCGAAGATGATGCACGCAGTGGACGTCCAAAAGAGGCTGTTTCAGATGAAAACATCAAAAAAGTCCACAAAATGATTACGAATGACCTTTAAGTGAAGTTGATCGAGATAGCTGAGGCTCTGAAGATATCAAAAGAGCGTGTTGGATATATCATACACGAATATTTGGACATGCGAAAGCTCTGTTCAAAGTGGTTTCCGCGTTTGCTCACAGTCGACCAAAAACAACAACGTGTTGATGATTCAGAGGAGTGTTTAAAGCTGTTCAACCGCAATAAAGCCGAATTTTTGCGTCGGTATGTGACAATGGATGGAACTTGGCTCCATCACTTCACAACAGAGTCAAGTCGGCAGTCAGCTGAGTGGCGAGCAGGCGACGAACCTCGTCCAAAACGACCAAAAACTCAACAGTCGGCTGGCAAGGTTATGGCATCCGTATTTTGGGATACACATGGAATAGTTTTCATCGACTATCTCCAAAAGGGACAGACTATCAACAGCGACTATTACATTGCGTTGTTGGAGCATTTGAAGGACGAAATCACAGAAAAACGGCCGCATTTGAAGAAAAGTGCTGTTTCATCAAGACAATGCACCGTGTCACAAGTCGATGAAAACGATGTCAAAATTGAATGAATTCGGCTACGAATTGCTTCCTCATCCACCGTATTCTCCACATTTGGCCCCTAGCGACTATTTCCTGTTCGCAGACCTCAAAAGAATGCTCGCCGGAAGGAGATTAAAGACCGATGACGCCGAAACAGACGCCTATTTTGAGGCTAAACCGAAATCGTACTACAAAACTGGTATCGAAAGATTGAAAAGTCGTTTCAATCAGTGTATCGCCATCGAAGGCAACTATATTGATAAATAAAGTTGAATTCTGAAAAAAAATTTGTGTTTTACTATAAAACGGAACTGACTTTTTTGTGCAATAGAATGTTGTAAGAGGCGTGTTCAAAAAATAAGGTGACTTTATATTTTTATAAAAAAAATATTTACTTATTCATCAATATTAATGTTGTCCCCTTCGAAGTAATCCCCCTAAAGCATAATATACTTTTGGCGCTTTTTCCAATCCTCGAATAACTTCTCAGAAACACTTTTTGGTATAGCCTTAAGCTCTTACGCCGATACCGTTTTTATTTCCTCAATCGTTACAAATCTCTGTCCTTTCATAGGTCTCTTCAGTTTATGAAACAGGAAAAAGTCGCATAGGGCCAAATCCGGTGAATATGGTAGCTGAGGCATGATTGTCGTGTTGTTCTCACCAAAAAATCTCTTACAAGCAACGATGAGGGAGCAGGTGCATTTTCGTAATGCAAAACCCAAGAACTGGTTTCCCGGACGTTTTTTTTTTCGTATTTTTTTCTGGCAAACGGCGCATTACTTCAAGGTAATACTCCTTATTGACCGTACGACCTTGAGCTAAAAACTCTTGACGCACTACGCCACGGTAATCGAAAAAAAAGTGATCAAAACTTTGACATTTAATCGAACTTGGCGTTGCGTTTTTTTGGGTGCTTACATTGGAACCGTTGAGCCTTGTTTCGATGTCATAACCATAAACCCATAATTCTTCACCAGTTATGATCCTTTTGACCAAGTCACGATCATCATTGACGTCATTCAATAGCTCCTGAGCGGTTCTCATTCGTCGAGTCTTCTGATCAAAATTAAGAAGTTTCGGAATAAAATTCGCTGGCATACATCCGAAAAAATTTGCATGACACGAACCGACCGATATGCGAACATCCTCAGCAACTTCTCTTATGGTAATTGGACGCTTTTACAAAACTATTTTCTTCACAGCTTCGACGTTATTATTTTTTGTTGATGTACTGAGGCGTCCAGAACGAGGTTCGTCATTGGCATCCTCTCGGCCATCTTGGAAGAGCTTGTATCACTTGTAATAATTCTCACAGTATGCCACTGTCAACATTTCAAGTGTTTAAGAGCACTGATTCCATTTTTAAAAGAAATCCACAAAAAAATGTCTCGCTGCTCACGCACATACACACGCTCACCATACTTACTCTTCAATAAATCGATTGTAGAGTGTGCTGTGTGGCTTGTGGCACTATCCTGTTGAAACCACATGTCGTCCCAGTCCATATCTTCCAATTCGGGCCAAAAATAATCAGTGATCATGGTGCGATCATTCACAGTAACGTGACGATCGTTATCGTCGACGAAAAAATATAGCCTAATAACGCCGCCAGCATGCAAACCGCACCAAACAGTTATTTTTTTGTGGATGAAGTGGTGATTCATGAAGCACATGTGGGTTTTCACCCGACTAATAACGCATATTTTGCTTATTGACGAACCCATTGAGCCAAAAATGAGCTTCGTCACTGAAAATGATTTTGCGATGAAATTCATCATCTTGTCGCATATTTTCCAGAACCCAATCGGAGAACGTACGTCGCTTCAAATGGTCCATCGGCTTCAATTCTTGAGTCAGCTTGATTTTGCATGGGTGTTAACCAAGATGCTTACGCAAAATACGCCGTGATGTGGTCTGAGCGATGCCCAATGATCCGACTCCGAATATCTGTAGAAAATTTTTATAATTTGCAGACGTTGCTCGTTAGTGATGAAAATGTTGAGTTTACTGAATAAATTGACAGTGACAGTTTGATGATTAGTGAAAGAGTGCGTTCACAAATTAAATTCAAAGTTGTCAAGTCCCTATTGGAAAACCCTATATAAACTGTCTTGAAAAATGTTATGTGCCGCTTCACGATGCAGATTGGGTAGAGTCTTGTACCAAAAAAATGTAACGCATCTGCACTAATGCAATCTAGTTACAGCACAACACCATCGTTGTCTTCGTCCTTAACAAAAATTTGTTGCATTTCTTTCATTTGATGTTAGTTGATTTTTTTCAATATCATATATCCGAATTTCAAAGCAACAACAACAATGAAATCAGGTAGACAAAAAACAACAATGGAAAATTCTCTCTTAAACATCTGATGTTCTGGTGAGCAACGCATAGTTTGCTTAAGCCATTGGTAAAAATATATTTATATCTTTGAGTTGTACAAGGAGATGCAAAAATAATGTCATAATGTGAATGTGCCATACCCGAAGAACGCGGAATTATTGTTACTGCTTATTTGACCACTTTCTGGTCTGTTGCTTTAAAGCAGCATGAATTTCGTCATTATTTTCCTCGTTAGTCTGCACAATGTGTGCGAACAGTTAAGCGTTTTGCTGAACGTTGCGTGCAAACTGGTCAAGAAGTGGCCGGCCCCGTATCTCGACCGAGAATATCACTGCTGTGGCACAGTACGTCCAAAAGGTTCACAAACATCGACAAGACAACACTGCACAAAATTTGGCATCTGTAGACGTTCGTTTTGTCGAATTTTGGTGAAAAACCTGAAGATGTTCTCTAAATAAGTGTCAAGTCAAGTAAGGTTAACATACTCCCATGCTCTGTTAAACCTGGTGCAATAAGTGGATGATTTCGTATCGTAGTAATAATGAGCGATGATGTGGTTATGTGAATAAAAATAATTTGCTTTTCTGGGGCAGGGAAAATTTACAAGAAATGCACGAAGAGCCATTGCATCTCCTCAAAGTGACTGTTTGCTACGGCATTTGTAGTGAAAAAGTTATTGGCCCTTATTTTTTTGAGGACACCGACGGCACAACTGTAATCGTAACTGGTGAGCGCTACAGCCAGATGTTAAACGAGTTCCTATTGCCGCAATTTACCAATTTACTGAATTGGGTCTAAAGTCATTGTTGGTTCCAACTGAATGGAGCAACCGTAAACACAGCTCTTGCGATTTTAAATTCTTATATACGTCTCGGGTACATTTTGACATTTCAGCGCTGTTGAAATAAGATTTCTAGGAATATTGTCCAAGTGTTGTAACTAACAATACTGATCTAGCAAATCAAAGTAAGTCGTACAATAGCATACCATACCAATCGAAATGGGTATAACATCAGCAAAAGAACATCTTGGCCTAATTTCTATATCTGGTTCACATTCTTTTGTTAAAAGAAAACTTTAAGTCCGAAAGAATACATTGAAGGAAATCCTAAATCCTCAATCCTATTGAGAGATAAGCTAACAAGATGGGTAGATCTTTGCGGAATGGGGGAAAACACATTGAACCTTTCTATATGTTACAAGTAGTGCAAGCTTAGCATTTACTGACAAGGTTAAATATTTGAATCTTACTTTAGCCAAAAAGCTAAGCTGGAAACTAAACCTACAAAGGAGGTCCAAAAAGGCCAATGTATCGTTATTTTTTCCTGCGAAAAAATACCCCAAAAAAAACTAATCGAAGTCCACTGCTGCCACAGCAGCAGTTCGCCATAAGCCAGTCTTTTAGTGAATCTTGAATACGAGGACTTCCAGTCACAGTCCAATAAAAGTTTCCAGGTCACTATTCAGGCTATTCTGAGAGGGAGATGTATTTCTGGAAAATAGATTGATTCTTGTTGCATTTAATCCTTTGTAAGATCATCAAAGTTCGACGTCGAAAAGCTGCAATCGCAACAGGTCTCTAAAAATTTTGCCGATCGCATATCCCTCTCTTAACATATTTAGGGTCTTCTAATAGAAATACTTGAAATTTATTAGGTTTTTTAGGCGGCTGTTGTTGTTAAAGCAACATCTATCAAATTTATTCTGAATTATTCAGTAGTGTATGACAAACCACTAGCGGCGTGAACTGGCTACCACTGGCGATTAAACGCTTTAAGAATTCTTCCTTTCTGGTATCTTAGATCGCAGATCTATGCGAATAAGCATTTGTTGTACTCAGAGTCAATATAATGAATGCCATTCAGCAAATTCAGCCAGATTTATACGACAAAGTCAAATAAAAAAAAAAAAAAAAAAAAAAAAAAAAAAAAAAAAAATGAGTGGATATCTCACGCAACTTGGTCTAATTGCATTTAAAAATCGAGCGTTTTTATTGAAATACCATATAGAACGTTGTTAACGAGCCATCAAAGATTTGATTGGTTTCAAAGCGCCGCCACAAAAAAAGATTTAGCTTGACGATGAATGTAGGCAGTTAAATCCAGCCAAGCAAGAAGCTTCTAAGTCTGCGCTTCATCGAAGGACGAAATCGTCTCGTGAGCTCTACAAACAGAAAAGAAGGAAAGAAAAGAGACCCTTTTGACTTCACCAACTATACAGGAATAAGTCTCCTAATTATCCCCTATAACATAAGTGAGCGTCGGAAGCCATTCATGAACAATCTGGTTGGTCCATACCAGTGTGGTTATATGCCAAGAAAGTCTATCACTGATCAAACATTCACATCGGATAAGATCTTGGAAAAAATTCGGGAATTTTAGATCGATAGTTTCTATTTGTCGACTTCGAAGCCGCATATACATAATATCTTTCGTAGAAACAAGCTATGGTATAAAACCTCTTAAACTCGTCAGGTTATTTAGGATTGTTCGTCAGTAATGAATCTACCGAGAACTTTAATGTCAATAAAGTATTCGGACAAGGCGATGCGCCTTGACTTATTTAACGTAAAAAAGTACTGATATTTTGTAAGTACGATCAATTACTTGCAAATGCGGATTTTGATATTAATTTGATCGGATCGTCAATGAAACTTTCGTGATTTTCAAGGCGAAAGCAGCCGAAATGAGTCTGACAGTAAACAAGGGCAAAACAAAATACATGCTGTCATCGGAAAAATATGCACACCACCGATGATGGCTTGGTAAGAGCGTCACCATTGGTAGTTATAACTTCGAAGTAGTTACTCGTAAACTCTGCGAGGGTGCATTTGACAATACCTCGCATGAGGCTATCAAACGAGCCCTATAACGAAAAGAAGCCAACAACACAGTATTCAGATGGATGTACGAACTGCTAAGCACTAGATCACCAGAGACACAGACAGCAGCTCAAACTATTAGAGTAGACACTGCAAGAGGGTGCCCACAAGGATGGGTATTATTACCCTTATGGTAATGTGGAGGCTTGTTATAGACGAACTACTGGGGAAAATTAAATCCGGCTAAGACCACGATAGTGCCATTCACAAAGAAAAGGAAACTTCAAAAACTCAAACACTGATACAGGTCAATGATGGGAAGTATCTGTGACTACATCTAGACAGCAAACTACTCTGGTAGTTTCCTCCTACACTGAGGAAGCTGCTAGAAAAGCAACCTGTGTTCTTATGTTATGTAAGAGCGGGAAAGTCGTGGGGCTGTACCCCTAGTATTCTGCGATAGATGAACATAGCGAATATGAAACCAATGATCACATATAGTGCAGTAGCATGGGCAAAACCATTCTGGTCACGACGCGGGAATCTCTCAACAAGGTGCAAAGCCTAGCGTGCCTATGCACCACCAGCGCAATGCGTACATGCCCAACTGCTGCAATGAAAATGCCATTGAAATTAATTTCCCTACACCTCATTGCCTCAGAGGCGGCGGACAAAACTATTCTAAGAATAGAAAAAGAAGGCACTGGAAAGAGAAAATGCATTAGTTCGAAAGAATAGGATGCACTACTCGGAAAACTTCCACTCTTGGCTTTTCCATGAGATGACAGCATTAGTAAATGTAACTTTAAAAATAATTTTTTAACGAAGCTCAGCAACAAGAAAGAATGGACCGATGAATCCACAATCTATGGACTGAGCAACCACACGATAAAGTGGTATACAGACGGCTCGAGAACTGATGAAGGAACTGGTGCTGGGAGTATTTGGCCCAAGAACGAAACACCATGAATCCATGGGCAAAAGTACTAGCATCTTTCAAGCAAAAATATACGCCATAGAAAGATGCGTTCGAATCAATCTCGAAAAGAATTACAGGAACTGTAACGTAGCGACTCGTTCAAGCATAGCGACTGGTATCTCGCGGATAACACGAGTAACGTTGGTTTCCAAAGCGTCAACCGTAGCTGGCTTATTCCTGAAGACCTGAAACTTTACATATGCCCAGAGAATATAATCCAAAGCCAGAATAGCAGAGCTCTCTCTCGTAAAACTAAAATGACTTTACACAATACCCTAACCATCCCGGTCCTACTCTTCTCTTAGACTTTGTCGAAAGCATGTGATTTTCGGTCCCATTTGGATTGACGGGGTATAAATGGGATGAATGGCGAGATAGTTCTAGTTAAGCGTCTACGGATCAAAAGCCTGAGATGATCGAGTACTACAGTTCCGGCCCGATTAGTTTTTGATTGTAACCCCGAAATGACGGCGCAGCAGAGGACGTCTGCATTTAACCCTTTGACGACCAAGATTTAACGGCTGCTAATTTTGCAATTCTGATTGCAGATTCGTATTCAGCGACCCCAAAAACCATATTAAAAATGTCAGCAAAAATATTTTTTCTCATCTGCATCCCATTGGTCGATAACGGTCAAAAAATTTGTGTGACTCATGCTGTTGATGTGTGACAGTTCACGCGAGTAACATATGTTAGTGCATCGCCACAGTTCGCGGGGGAATCCGAAAATAATATCGTTGTTGTTTTTTTTTCGGTTTAAGAGCTTAACACAAGTGACGGTTCAGTGAAAACTCAAAGAAACGGAACCACAATAAGTGAGTCAAAGTGAACTGTGGCGTTGCACTGACATATGTTACTCGCGCGTTACGACGTCCATTGTAATTTTTGGTTTTATTTTGAAACTTCCAAGAGAAGACATAAATCTCGCTCAGCAACAAATGTCACTCCTTTCAACAAAATAGGTCGTCGATGTGTTGCAGTCACATACAGATAATTGTCCAACTCACATTGCACAAATGGTTTCTGGTGTTTTCGGTAAGTTCTTGCTTTCTATCCATTATTCTCTGATTAGCAGCAACATGCAACGATCTCGTAAATACTTTTTAACCAACGAATGCTGACGCCAGTGACAACGATGACAATAATTTGAAATTGGCTGATGAAGATATGGCTTTTCTTGAAGGCTATGAAGAATTGGAAGTTGGCACTGAAATTGTTATTGAAGATGCTATTGCCTCCACCAGTGAATCAACCGAAAACAACACCAATAAAAGAGATTGTATATCTGAACACAACCAATTGAATCACAGCCATTGGAAACAAATAAGGAACTGAATTTCATATGTCGTTGACGCTTGAATCAAGCCGATTATGAATCACCGAATTACATTGATCCACCTGAATATGTTTATGGCGAAGTTATAAATCCAACAGTGTTGCAAGATGGCGATATGCCTAGTGTTTCGGAAGTTTTCAATGAGGTTTGCAAGTTCAATGTTTTGCTGGAATCAATCGTAACTCAGTCGGTACTTTACAACCAGCAGAGAGGCCAGTTGTTTACAAAAACTGTACCTGAACTGAAAGCATTTTTTGGAATTATTTAGGTGATGACCATTCACAAATTACCAGAAACTTTTATTTACTGGTCATCATTGCCAATAATATGCTGTACCAACTGCGTCCAGTGTCATGACCCGAACACGATTCGAAGAGATCCGGATAAATGAAGAAAAGCCGAGTCGAACTGATCCAACGTGTGATCGTGCCTACAAGATTCGTCCTGTCATTGATCATTTGAATGATACATCCAAAAAGTCCATGAGCGAAAGTAAATGTCAGTCTATCGACGAACACATGGTAAAATTCAAAGGCCACAACGTAATGAAGCAACACGTGAAGGCTAAACCGATGCCATGGGGATTCAAACTGTGGTGCCCAGACAGGCTATTTGCATGAGCTTGAAATTGGCATCGGTGAATCGATTGTATTGAATTTGTCATGTGGTTTGGGCAACATGGATATCGAACTGTTTTTTGATAACTTTTTCAACAATCCAATGCTGCTCTATAAATTGAAATTAATGGACATACGAGCTTGTGGTACGATCCGCAGCAATAGAGTTCAAATTCCAAAAGAATTTCCGATTGACCGAGCAATGAAACGTGGCGATTACACAAGTTTGGTTTCAGATGGAGTATCGGTTATTAAATGGATGGATCGTGCTGTTCATATTGCTTCAAATTGTTTAAATCTGAATGAAACTGTGTATGTCAAGAGACGGCAGGCTTTTTCCCTGAGAGAATCATCGTCATTTGTCCGAAAATGATCCATAAATATAGTAAAGGAATGGGAAGGGTTGACTTACTGAACCAGAAGAAGGTCCTTTGCCTCTATAATGCTGGAAACAAACTCCATGGAATAGATTTTAAAATTTTTTTCAGTCATACTATGTATACGATCGAATGTCGAAGATCAATTTGTTTGATTTAGTCGTGCATAATTCACAAGTTGTGTTCAGCAAAATCAATACGAAGAGATCCGATCCGCTTACAATATCTCTTTTGGAATTTCGAAGCCAGTTAGCCACAGAATTGATCGATTCTTTCTCAAGCCGAATTTTAGATGTGCCGGCGGTTTCAATCGAAGGTATGAATCGGTCTGAAAATATTCTTGCCAGATGCTTGAAACAAAATGGTCGTCAAAGGGGGTGGTACATGCAAGTACTAGGTGGCGCAAAAGTCACAACCCTATCTGAAGATGTTATAATGTTTGCGAATGGCGGCAAATGTCAATTCTACTTTGACATTTGAGAAGTAAACAGGAATAATTTGTACGGTTATTTTGCGGAATAATTCGTCGGTGGTGTTGTCGCAGTATGAATTTCAGCACACATTTCCCAGTCATCCCA
The DNA here is from genome assembly GCA_907269105.1 of Volucella inanis. NCBI lineage: Eukaryota > Metazoa > Arthropoda > Insecta > Diptera > Syrphidae > Volucella > Volucella inanis. The sequence continues at coordinate 126,594,139 of OU026157.1, read as the reverse complement.
CACCAAGTGGGCAAACATAAGGGACAACATAAGATGCTCCTAGGTCTGGTCGGCCCCGAAGCAGCCGTTCTGCTGACAATATCACAGAGGACCCTGGAGTATCGACCTGACGACGTGCAACGTAATTGAACATCAATCGGCAGTCTTTACAAAGAATTTCCTTAATAGACTGTAAGATGTTCCCTAACAAAGCGCAGACAGTGCATCAGCTGTTAGTTGTTGACCGTCAATCTCGTGTAACCTACGCTCAAGCCATCCTGAATCTCGAAGGCCAAGTTTTCACAGAAAATTATTATGAGTGACTAGGACCATTTCTATCTCTGTCGATACGTTAAAAAGCAAATTTATCACTTGAGAGTCAGACTGTAGCCATAGTATGTTAGTAATTTATTTTTTTCGTTTAATACAAACTTAAACTAACTTAGAAACTAGGACTTAAAACTAACAAAAATGAAAGGTCTATCACAAGGGCTTAAAGCTAAGGATGGTGAAGGAGATCGAAATTGAGGAAGAGAGTGCTGGGATTAAAATTAAAAACGGAAAGGTTAGAGTTTACCTTACGCAGCACACGGGAGATTGGCTCGTTAGAGCCACATGTGATGTTGTGGATTGGTAGATATAAGAGACGGGAACAACGTAGATTTCGAGGGTTAGTGTGAAATAAAATAGGGTTTTGGAGAGACGTGAAATCAACGAAACCTAAGAGGAGTAGGTGAATGAGAAGAATGTCTACTGCGTTCATTCCTTCCTCAAGAGTATTTAGGTTAATGAGTTTGAGACTGTCTCGATAGGGATGTAAGATTAGAGGATCGTTCCAAGGTAGACTCCGAAGAGCAAATCGAAGAGAACGACGCTCAATTCGCGATTCATGAACTCGCTGAAAGGATTAATAAATGCCTTCGACTACTTTTGCCTACATTTTGAAAATTTGAACTTTTTTCAACCTCTTGAATCCAATAGACGTCAAATTTGTAGTTCTTTTCATCTATCCCTTATAGAGCGCAAATTAAACCAACAGCAAATTGTAGTTATAACTGCGTTTACATAAAGTAACAACAAATCTTGATTACAATGTCCTACAGAAGGTAGTTTGTAGACAGATCAAAAGAGAGATGGGATAGTTATAAACTAAATCGCAAACCTTTGAAAATTTCTAGCCCAGATACAAGATCCATTAAATAATCGTTTTGGTATTTAATTCTATAAAATATGGGAAAAAACAAACTTAATTTTCAACTTTCAAATAGAACTGATTTGTGGATAAAAAAATGTCACTGTGCTCTATATATGTGGGTCTAATAAGTTCTGTCTCATACTCGTATACCATATCCGTAAGATAGGCGGTGTTGGCACTTATTATTGGGATAACCTCGATTCAAAACACTAACCAGCTCACATATTTGAGTGCAACAGCATTCGTTTATCTCAATGGTAACATATTCATCTCTGATGCCAGATTTATTAGGTTATGGTCATATTTCGTATCGGCCGACATACGGATAGATTTTAATTTTCGAAAAGCTGATCAGAACCAATCGATTGATCAGCAACAAGGCGAAGCAGATACACAATATCCATATGAATGAGTGTTAAGGTCTATAAACTATGAACTGCAGCGACTTACGAGTGTATCTGGGTAGTAAATCCGTCCTTTGCAATGCGTAATCCAAGAGTATTCTTGCACACTTGCACTTTTGTTTTAATAACAACACAAGTACGGGCACTATCTGTATCTCACCAATTATTTGATATGTAAATCAATCTCAAAGCGAAAACTTCCTTTTCGAGAAAAACTTTTTTTTTGTTTTTACGTAGATGTGTTAAGAAATTCGCTAACGGTAAAGGAGTACTTATTAAAAGTTTCCACTTTCGAGTTAGCGTTGCTCTTTTCGCGGCGGTCGATGGGTGACTGGCGGTTATTAGTTAAAAACATACGAGCTAGCAAATCAGGTGTGTTTCGATTGCTTTTGGATTTTGAGTCAAAGTTGGAAATTAGTCACATTTTTATAGTAAATGTTGTACAAGTACGCTGTAAGGTGTATAGAAGTATGGATACTGCATCAGCTGCTTGGTCCGCAGTTCATGAGTTCTCTGGAGGCAAACGTAGTCACAACAGAAAGAAATACTGATCAGTGATCGGTGATCGGTGATCAGCGATCGTAGCAATGCCACACAATTTCATTGATGTCTCGATAAACCGATGGATAGGTGTGTAATGATTAGTGCCTTAAGGCCACATTGTGTCTACGACTCCCTACTCTAGTCTGTATTCGTTTTTGTTTTTTGTTTTTTTTTTGTCTTTAACATGCAATCCACTTTAATAACATAGAAGATACGCGTATACAGAAAAAATATCTATCCTAACAAAAAAATAGAATAACAGGAAATTGGGTTATATATATGTTTGTTAAGCATTTGTAAATCATTATATTGGTGGGTTTAGAAAGAGCGTTAATGAGAGTACGAATATCTATCTCAAACTCTATCCATTATCTTTGAGCTGATAAAACTGATGTCACTTTTTGATTTAAATGTGGATTTGTATCTAATGGGTAGAAAGATGCAGATTTATCTTTTGGATTACAAGTTCATTGTTCACTTAATTATTGTTTACCCTTAGAAGCAGTATTCTATAAAAAAAATAAACGGCAAATTTGAGTAACTAATTGCTTATTTTATGGCAATCTCTGGTTTACTTCTATGCATATAGACTCTGCTTACACTTATGTATACGGAAGAAGAGTGGCCTTATACACACGTATGTTGAATGTAACTTTCTTATGCAAATAAGATGAAGGGTGACCAGATAGCAATGATGGTCTTCCCAATTGTTATGTTGCCACCAACCAGACAGAGATAGGCGCGAAATGAAGAAAACATAGCCAGTATCGAAAAAGACCCAGAAATGTTGATTCGGCGCCGATTAGCTGAATTGGGCGGAGAAATGATTCCCGCAGATCCGAATTTGGGCCAAAAAATTTTCTTCTCTAATGAGGCCGATTTATGGCTCAGCGATTATGTCAAAAAGCAAAATTACTGTTATTGGAGCGAACATAATCTACAAGTGTTCAGCACAGCATCAATGCATCCACAAAGATTGACTGTTTGGTGCGGTTTATGGCATGGCGGCATTATCGGAGTTTTTGTGATCAGACCTCGACAACGTCGATATATCGGAGCTGTCTTTCCAAAAAGACGAACCTCGAAGTTGTGAAGGAGAAATTTGGTGACTGGGTTCACTCACGGCGAGCGTTCATCAGTTAGCCGCCGCGATCATGCTATTTGACACAAATCGATTATTTTCTCTGGGACTACATCAAGTCCTTAGTCTACAATCCAATCACTTTGGATGAGATCGAGGCCAACATTTTACACGCTATTGCCGGAATAACGGTGCACATATTGGACCAAGTTATCAAAAATTGGACCTATCGCTTGAAGCACTGTCAGCGAAGCACAGGCGGCCATTTGAATGATGTTCTATTCCACACACAATGGCATGAATGAAGATTTTAAATAAAGCCAGAATCAGTTTTATAACGCACACCGTTGCTGTCTTATTTAAATGTTTTTTTTTCTATCGTTCTAATCTGGTCATGATTTACAATATTGTTTACGTTGTATGGCTGGCAGTACTCGAATGATGGTTGCTGTTCACACGGACTCGAGCGTTACTTCTGATTTAAAATCAGAAATAGCAGCACATCAGCGAACGAACATTCTATAATAGTTGGAATTTAAGCGGATGGGGACCTCCAAGCCTAATCAAATCCTTGGATCCTTTCTTTCTTTGTGACCCTTGTCAAAAGCCCTAAGGTTCCAAAAAGGTGAGATGTCGAACTAAGCGCCAATAATAACGAAAATCGCCTTACGGTATTCTCGATCGTTTACCAAAGAGAGAGTACCAAAGAGGCTCTACTTGCTACGGATAAACTTCATCAGAAAAGTCAATTGGTTGGTCAGAGTGCTATTTTACACGGCTTGTTTTGGAAAGCTAAAAGGATCGAACGAAGAGGCACACTCAGAAGCACTTTCATCTATGGGCCAGTGCGGGAAATAAAAAAACGAAAAAAGACGGCAAGTGAACACTTTTAGTGTTCACATCCGCGACACCCACTGAAATGACAAATTGAAACTGCAACTTTTTCTTCAGTCCTGCTGCTTCATTAACATCTTTTTTTAGATTAGCGGACGCAACATGTTGGCTTAAACCCGATCAGGGATAAAACTATAACCAAAAACGGTTTGAACGCCTTCCAATTCCCCACCCAGACTTCACAATGAGTTCACACAGACCTAAGTTTTATGACGATGAGGTATAGAATGGACTCGGCTCAGACGCCTCATTAACCCGCCAAACTAACCTTACCAAAGTGATCAATTGATGATTGCCGATGTTGGTAATTACATTTGCCATTGATACTACGAACAATAAAAGTCTAAACGTTGTTGCGTTTCAGAGTGTAAATAAGAATAATGCAAAAATACGATATATCGCTTCGGAACTATTAGATATCGATCAAGATTGGCGGAAGAATTGAGAAAACGAATTTTTACGATTCACCTTTCTAACCTGAATTATTATACATAATTGACTTGTTAGAATTAACATTAAGCAACATACATACATGTAGGCTATAGCAAAAAATAAAAATAAAAATTTATTTCCTTCTTTGAGCTGATATCATGATCATGTTTTTCATTGAATTGTAGATAGAAGTGTTTTCTTCATATTCGGAGCACATACGAGTATATACTCTTCTATAAGGACATCAGGACAGACTGTTTGTGCTTTGTGGTTTCAGAATAGTGTCCAACCTTGAACCTCCAAAAAGATAGGAAAACAACATTCATTGAATTTGTTTAAAATTTATTTCTTTTGTTAACAATTAACTTGTGGTTATTGCACTACATTTAAAGCTACATATAAATCCAATCCGAAATTGTACCTATCAAAGTATTCGTATAAGAAATACACCGTGTTATCGAACTACCAACGTGAACAGTATAAAAAATTAAAACCAAATAAATAAATACATACATACAATGATGTGTAATACAATAACTAACAATTCTGCAATAAACATTATAGTTATATAGTTTTCTGTTATATAATATTAATTAGTAATAGAATAATTCGGGAAAATTTATTTCGTAAATTGGTTTCTGGGTTTGTTGCTGCTGATTTTTAATATCACTTTGGGAAATTTGCCGCTCGATTGCCAGCGAATTGAATAGATCATTAAGACGGTTCTGAATGACGTCGTGCTGAAAAATAAAAAGAAATAAATTTCAATTGAAGAATTGTTTAACTAATTGCACTTATCAGTATATTCAAAAAAATGTTAGACCCAGAATAAAAAATCGAAATACCACACATCCAGTTCAAAGAAGTTTTATTGCGCGACTAACAAATGAATAATTTACTTGCCAAACCGCTTTACTTGAAACAAAAAGTTGAGAAAAATAAGAAAATAGTATACGAGGGCTGTTTGGTGAGTACCCGGATTGGAAGATAGGTGGCGCTACTGAGCCAAAAATAACCTGTCAAAATTTGGTGACAATCCGACGCATAGTTTTGTTTTGACACAGATTTCAAAACATCTTGTTAAGGTGGAGAAAGAGCGGTATCGCTCCGTGATCCGAATTTTGTTTTTGAGTGGAAAAATCTGCGAGAAAATCAAGCCTGTACTCGATAGTGTAACAAATAGGCTGAAAACTCAGTGCCGTTTTATAGTACAACACAAATTTTTTCCAAATTCAACTTTATTTATCAATATAGTTGCCTTCGAGGGCGATACATTGATTGAAACGATTTTTCAATCTTTCGATACCAGTTTTGTGGTACGATTTCGGTTTAGCCTCAAAATAAGCCTCTGTTTCGGCGATTATTTCTTAATTGGTCTTAAATCTCTTTCCGGCGAGCATTTTTTTGAGGTCTGCGAACAGGAAATAGTCGCTGGGGGCCAAATCTGGAGAATAGGGTGGGTGGGAAAGCAATTCATAGCCGAATTCATTCAATTTTGCCATCGTTTTCAACGACATGTGACCGTGCATTGTCTTGATGAAACAGCACTTTCTTTTTCTTCAAATGCGGCCGTTTTTTTTTTTGCGATTTCGTCCTTCAAACGCTCCAACAACGCAATGTAATAGTCGCTGTTGATAGTCTGCACCTTTTGGAGATAGTCGATGAAAATTATTCCATGTGTATCCCAAAATACGGATGTCATAACCTTTCCAGCCGACTGTTGAGTTCTGGACTATGTGCGTCGCCTGCTCGCCACTCAGCTGACTGCCGACTTGACTCTGGTGTGAAGTGATGGAGCCAAGTTTCATCCATTGTCACATACCGACGCAAAAATTCGGCTTTATTGCGGTTGAACAGCTTTAAACACTCCTCTGAATCATCAACACGTTCTTGTTTTTGGTCGACTGTGAGCAAATGCGGCACCCACTTTGAACAGAGCTTTCGCATGTCCAAATATTCGTGTATGATATATCCAACACGCTCTTTTGATATCTTCGGAGCCTCAGCTATCTCGATCAACTTCACTTTACGGTCATTCGTAATCATTTTGTGGACTTTTTTGATGTTTTCATCTGAAACAGCCTCTTTTGGACGTCTACTGCGTGCATCATCTACGGTGCTTGTATGACCACTTTTAAATTTTTCAATCCACTTGGGAATGGTTCGTTCGGCTGGTGCAGAGTACGGGTAACACTTATCAAGTCATTTCTTTGCATCGGCTGCATTTTTTCCCATCAAAAATCAATGACAAATCAACAAACTAAATTGCTTTGAATCCATATTTTTTCTACAATAACAAAAGTTGCTTCACTCACAACGCTATATCTCGAGAACTAATCGTCCCACAGCTGTCAAATTTATACACGTATCTTTTGAAGGTTGGTTCTAACTGAAAATGATATGGATTTAATTCAAGTGGTGCCCTCTCTTAGAAACGGACTTTTCAGCCCATGTATTATATGGGACCCATTTACCTCGTATTGACGGAACTGCGAGTGAAAATTCGCGAGTTGACTGAGATAGCAGGCATCTCAACTTAACGCGTTTGCCATATCCTGCACGAGATTTTGGGCATGAGAAAGCTGTCCGTTCGATGGGTGTCGCGTTTGCTCATACCGGAGAACAAGCGCAATTGTGAAACTACTTCAAAGTTGGCCCTTCTTAATCGAAATCCGGATGAGTTTCTGCGTCGTTTCGTGACAGTCGATGAGAGACATGGATTCATTGGTACAGACAGGAGACCAAAGAACAATCTAAACAATCAGTTTTACCCGGTGAACGTGCTCCAAAGAAGGCCACCACCAAAGAAAGTTGATAGCCGCCGTTTTTTTTTTTTTTTTGGACGCGCAAAATGTGATTTACGTTGACTATTTAGAGAAGGGAAAAACTCACATGAGCATACTACGTCGATTTATTGGGTCGATGCAATGCAGATTTGAAGAAAAAACGACCACATTTGGCGAAGAAAAAAAGCTCTTCCACCACGATACCGCACCGGCTAACATCACCACAGTCGCCACAGTCAAACTGGTCGAATTGCACTATGAATTGCTCTATCATCCTCCGTATTGTCCGGATTTGGATCCTTGCGATTTCTTTTTGTTTCCGCGGAGGAGTATTTTGCAGACCAACAAAAATCGTACTATATGAAGAGGTTAAAAAAGTTGCAGCACCGCTGGGAAATGTGTAAATCGTAAGCCGTACAACTCGCTTATGGAATGCCCTGACTAGCTCTTTATCTCCTATTTATTATAACCTTCAAACATTTAAAACCAACCTTCATCGGTAGCCTTGAGCGCCAACGTGCATCGGCAACGTGCGATTATAAAAAAAAGAGTTAACCATAGTTTACAAAGGCATCCGTATATACGGTCAATAACTACGTTGGTATGAGTATAGCCCAACTAATTGCAGTTTGTTGAATAGCCAAGGCTTGTTATTGACTCCACACCAGAAGGAACTGCGACTTATCTGGGTTTAAATATAGCCCATTTAATACTGACCGCCTATGCATTGGATTCAGATCCTTTATTGGTCGGGCAAAATGAAGTTGAACATCATGTGCATAGAGGTGTGTTGAAGAATTTTTGCCAACAGATGGTAGAACGTTTATAAATAGGGAGGATAAAATCGATCCTGAGATACCCCTATAGAATAGGCTTTAAAAATTTCTTCGGATATGGCTTCCAGATAGAAAACTGCGAACCATTGACTGAAGGCGAAGCAAGTTTTCAGTTTCCAGTACAGTATTTCATGATTGACCTTATCGTTACTAAGGCCTTATCGGAGTCTTTTTTCGAGTTTGTTAACCATTGCTCCGGAGCAATGTGGGCATGGGTTTAGAAACTTATAACGTGATATGTCAGAATTTTTTTTTTCTGTAAATTTCTCAAAGGCCTTATCCAAACATGCTAATTAGCCTAAAATCCTCTGGAGTTGTTGTGTTCGCCTTTTCAGCGATCGTGGAAAAGTGTATTGGGATACAGTCTTTTCCGGTAGAGTTAAACCTTATTGCTGTCACATCAGCAATAATATCATTTTCTGATACCACTTCGTAATCGCCCAATGTAGGCAATGGTAACTCAGGGACTTCCTGACTTGGGAGCGTAAAAAGTTTTTTTTTTAGCATTCGAAATAGTGCCAATCGATTTGTTAGGCGCACTTATTTGGATCTGTAACCAATCGGCATCGCTTCCATTTGACAGCGATTGTAGTATTTTGAAGAGCATCAAAGTTAACATTGAACGAAAAATACAGAGGTACGGCAGAGTGAGCGGAATGGATCAAACGATAGTTGATTAAATAGAAGTACCAGTGTCGAATCAGAAACAATAGCAAGGTCCAGAAGGCTAGTAGTGTATTCTTTAGCAAAGCGTGTAGGATAACTTGCATTGACGATTTCCATTCCAACAGAGACCAGATCTCATGATTGAAAGGTACACGAATCGACTTTCAATATATCTGCATTAAAGTCTCCGCAGATAATTAAATACTCATACAGTGCTGATAACGCTGAAAGGGCTGAGAAAAAAGGCGCAATGCATGCTAACTACAATGGTGAATGCTGATCGAATTCTATCAAGCGTTGTGAAGAGTATCGAAACTCGGTGGTTGTAGTTAAGAGTTTAAAGCGCCGGATTGCCGATATTTCTATACAAAATCAAATTTGGGTAAGAGTTAAAGTTCAACAACGTGTTCATAACGCAATTATTTACAAGAACTGGCAAAACAAGAACGATAATGATTGATGGAGGCTATGTCTGCTTAAATAGGTTCATAAACAAATACAAATAGATCTTTGTATATAGGTCACTCAGAATCCAAAATTGATTCCTTAGCGGCATCTGCACTCACTTTAATTCAGTGTCTGGTGTGGTTGCACTGTATTTTACATTATTATAATTATCGAAAACGCTGCATAAAAAGGCTGTCTTTGAGAGTATGAAGCTGGTGTTCTTTTAAGCGATATAATAGTTCACCACTAGCCGAAAGAAAGCCCCTATTAAACAGGTTTTGTAAGTTTAAACTTGTTTAGATGCCGCTACAGTTCGAAGTGGACATGGACCTCAGCTAATATGCCTCTTCAGCTAGCTCGGTCTTTTTCCAGCTACCTCACGTTTTACTTATATGAGCAACGTAAGATCAGGATTTCCTCTACTGCCCGGCCTATGCGTTCATCCATCTAGCCGGGTTATCCGAACCTTTCCAACAAAGTCAGCGTCGCTGTACAGCCCGTATTTCATTTTCCATCCATGCAAGCAGAGCCCACAGTTTCTCTCTAAGCGCCCAAGAGCATTTTCATTTGATTTCGCCCATGTCCAAGCTAATGCGGCCTAAAGCAAGAATAAGATGATCAGCGCTTTATATAGTAATTTTTACGAGAAAGGGCTTTACTATTCAACTGCCTTCTAAACTTAAAGAAGCAGCGATTAGGAGGGTTAAAATACATCCCGCTGCGTTCTTCTCATTATGTCAATGTTGTCTACTTATGCGAGTAACTCTGAACAGATTTTTGAAAGATGGTGCCTCTAGAGTTTCCCACAACTCTTTCAACAGTGATGTTGATGAAAATCACATTGACGGCTCGACAGCCTGATGTGGGCCAAGGCCTAGCTTCTCGCACTCATTTGTGTTTCTTATTTTGTGAATTTTTACACTCCTGAGTAGGGCCTACTGTTTATTGTCGGTTCCGAACGGCTCTCCTGAGAAGCTTTTTCATAGGCAGAATTTGACTTTCGGAGGTTTACCATTTGCCAAGGGTAATTACGATTTTTGAAAAGTTTGCTGTGGTGCTCCTCGGGATTCGAACCCAGGTAGGTGGGGTGACACCCAGTGAGACAAACATCACTCCATCGCCAGCACAGAGTTAAGGGAAACTCGATCGAAAAAAAAGACCCTGGTGGTCTCTTGCGAGAAATTTCTCTCTTGGCTGAGAAATTTCAGTGAAAGGATTATACAAGGAGTACAATTGCATAGTTCTTCATCTGAGTGCTCTGTTCCTACAGAAAAAACAAAAATAAAATAAAAAACTTCATTACCTTCGGTTCGGTGCGCTTCATAAGCTCTTCAAAATCACCCTCACGGAATGTTTTACCAATCTGCAACTGCTTTTCACGTTGCTCTTTCTTGAAAGCCTCTGTTGGCTCAGCCAAAGCACGTTTCATCGCTTCAAAGTTATACTCTGGAGCAAGAGTTTTCTGAAACAGAAAGTACAATATAAATAAGAAAAGGATCTATTGTGCTGTGTGTAAAAATTACTTACCTTTGATACGCCAGGCGAGCTACTAATACTATCTGCATCATTATTATAATTAGTCAGATCAGCTGAACTATTTCTTGTTGGGATTGTACTAGCCGCTTCGACCCATGAATGTCGATGTGACGGATTGTCCGATTGATTCAGAGAATATGGACTGCCTGTTTGCAATCGATTGTAGTCCATTCCGGCGTTTTGTAAATTCTCCGATAGAGCCATTTTATCGATAGACAAATGCGGTAGACTAAGATTGAATGATTTTCCGCTATTTTTCTTCGTTTCCAATAGAGGAGGAAGAAAATATACAGCCTCTTCTTTGCGTGAATCGCAAATTTTCTCTCCATATTCCATAAGATTGTTTATCCCTGTAACCCTAGCAATTAGGCACAATAGTGCAATAGCGATTTGATGCAAATTGCATTTGTGAACGTCTTTCAAATCTTCAGAGCCCAATGCAACTTGTTGAATGCTAAAAGGACAATCAAGAAATTTTAATTAAGCCGTAGGCCCTCATAATTGTGAACTCACCCTAAAATAAAAAGTAAAAACTCCTGAACCGTCTCACTGCTTGCCATCTCAACGATCAATAAAGCCGCAGTGTTATAACTGGAGGTTAATGCATCAATGCGATCCGACAGTGCCATACTGTCGATCAAAGCTTGCATTATGTTAGCTCCATATTTGTGAGTAAAAATAATATCCGATCTTGATGGGGGTTCCTGTGAGAGAGCGTTATACTGCTTAGTTGTGATAACACTTAGCACGTTCTGGTTTTGATGACGATCTAGTAGCGCCTGGAAAATTTGCATGACAATTATTCTTGTAGGATCATGTGGTGCTCTGGCCATTTTCAACAGCGGCTGTAAAAACGATGCTGGGAAGGCCTTCTCGAACGAAACAGTACTGTACTGTGTGCCGACTTTTAACAGACTCTTTAGAAGGATGTTCTGTAACATTTGATCCCCTTTGCTTTTCTTGCTTAGATCGGGAACTGTATTCATTATGAACAACATGATCTCTATTTTCTGGTAATCCGGGTGATGATTTGCAAATTCACCGAGTGCATTGATCAGTGCTTCTTGATATTGTGATTCTTCAGCCGTTATTTCGGTGGTAGTGCTTACACTTGTCCTCAGATGTGTGAGCAGATTGTTAATAATATCCAATGCCGATGGACCAACGCTTTCACCTGCTGCAATTGCAATAATCTTAGAGAGAACAACTGCTAGTGATGTTCTAGTTCTTGGAGACGATTTAAAGTTGTTATCAAGATGCTGCATCAGAGTTTCGACAACTGTGTACGAATACTGTGGTTGAATGGAGATCATCACGATCCGGAATGTGTGGATAGCAAAGGTGTTTGGAACCCACAGTTCATGGCGATCTAAGTGACTGTAAATAGAAAGTAATTAAAGACGAACTATTTATAGACAGTTAAATGGCTATTTTTTGTCTCATGTGCATTCATTGGAACTTCACCAACTTTTTAGCTAAGAATTAGGGCAGGAGCTGATAAACTGCAGATCTGGTTTAAGTCTTGTCCGTCGATTTCACAATTCTACCATTTAAAAAAATGCAAGATATGAAAGAGTGAGAGTCATAACGATGTAAGAGTACGTCATTTCGCAGTATTTGGTCGGAGTAACTAGGATCCAGATAGGAATGGATAAATGGTCGTGGACATAAAGTCGATAAGCGATCGCCTCGTTGAAATCACAGAGGAATGACCGATCGGACTTTTACGATATATTCAAGTGAAACTAAATGGCAATATATACTAACACTTTCCATCAACCAATGTTGGTATAGACTAACAAACTGCACCATATCAAGCAAAATGTGACTCAGTTAAAACAGAGTTAGAACTAATAAGATCAGGACAAGATATTGTTTTAGTTGGGATCATGAAATCCAGCTAAGAGTAAGTACACCCTATAACATCTTTTGTCGCAGCTGCAAAGACATTAATAAGAAAGGATCTCTTGCTTACTTTCTTTGCACCTGTCCGGCTCTTGTAAGAAGGAGGAAAACTCCTCTACCATAACCTCTGATAGTTATCTAGTAAAGGGATCCATTTCCTAAACTTTGCTGGATAGTTTAAGGTAGTTGCTTAAGCAAGGTACACAAGTCGTGGGAGCAAAGCGTTACAAGTGCTTATTGGGTTTTTATACTTACCACGCCACTCCTACCTATCAGCAAGACGGCACCGAATATTTCTTAAAGAAAAGAGGTCAGTTCAGAACCTAATCTTGGAAGAATTGCATAAACCAAGCGAAAGAACTAAGCGCGCAAGTTATGTAATAACTTCGAAGAACAAATGTAAAAGAAGTGGAAAAACTCAACTTGATGGCTGGCTTTAAATAAATTAAGAAACTTGGTGGAAGAAAATGAGACGAAGTGGCGCTAAGGAACAAAAACAAATGAACGGCGGCGCATATGGTGTATGCACTCTTTCGTCTCCGATTTTATTATTTTTACTGAATGTGCTCTCAATCATTAATTAATGACAAAAGGCAAACCTTTCAAATGTAGGCTAAGTACAGTGCGTTACCGATACGGTGGATCTTCATTTCGACTACGAACGTTGTAAGAGATGAGAAAAAGGCACTAGCTGAAGCAGGTGATGTAGCAGTAGAGGCATTGCATCGGGAGTTGGAAAATGTATCGTCAAAATCTGTAAACAGGCGACAAGAAGAGCAACGTCGACGCACACAGTACAATCAAACAAGCTGATATGTTCAAGATATCGGCAAAACGAAAAACAAATGCAAGAGATTCAATTGCAGAATTATATTGGAGCCGAAAAGGGATGCTTGCTAACAGGGAACTTTGATATTCGAAACGAAAGTCTCAGTGGCCGAAGATTTTCCTTTTTCCAATGTACGATGGTGGACCAACAAGTCCCTAAAAATGAAAACAGATGGCGTTGCCATCTCAAATTCAACATTTTGTTTGTCAAGAAGCATCTTTCAAAAGAACGCACTCAAATTTTCAGACAGATCTGTCAAATAGTTTTGTTGTGACAGTCGCCTACGAAAAGTGAATTTCGTGTGCTCATTAAACACTATTTTTGCGAAAAAAATAAGGCAAACCAAACAAAAGCTTTAAAAGTATTATAGGGACTCTTTACCGTCGATTGGAACCATCTACTCAATTTCGTTGCGGTCATACCAACACAAGTGACGCCGAACATCCTGGTCGCCCAATTGAGACCACCACACCAGAAATGATCGACAAAATCCGCGAACTTGAAGAGGCTACAGGCTTATCACGTGAATAAAAGCTATCTGCGAGATGGGTACCGTGTTTGCTCACAATTGACAACTTAAAAGGAGTGCTTGGCGGTGTTCAATCACAACTGGAACGAGTTTTTGCGCCGTTTCGTAACCGTGGTTGAAACATAGATTCATAAACCAAGGAACTGTCCACGACAATGGACTTCTCCTGGTGAATCGATGGCAAAAAGGCCAAGATGCGCCTGTCGACCAACAGTCATGATGACAGGCTTTTGGGATGCACGCGTTGTCATTCACAACGATTACCTTGAAAAGGGCAAGGATTGATTCGACGCCGATTTGAAGCACAAACGATCGTATTTGGGGAGGAAAAAAGTTCTCTTCCACCAAAATAACGCACCGTCGCACTAGTCTGCAGCCGTAATAGATAATTGCATGAATTAGGTTACGGATTGTTCCCTCATCCAGCATTTTCTCCAGATTTTGCACCTTGCGACTATTTCCCGAGGCGAATGAAGCAGTCATCGATGAAATAAACAACTATTTTGGGAGCCTCGTAAATCGTATTATTTTGAGGGCATCACCAAATTTGAGAAACGTTTGACGTAGTGTATCGAGTTGAAAAACAAAACTTTTTTTTTGGGCAAAACATTGTTCCTTAATGTAATTTTCACTGACTTATTGACCCATGACCTGTAAAACTGAAAATTTTGTAAAATCTATGGCACTTTCCGATACGGTCATACATTATAGCCCATCCACGATGATGATGAACTCAGATACCCAGTACATACAACTGGAGAATTCGTGGTCGAAGTTATCCGGATGTCCCAAACTCAAGTCTTTTAAATGGAGTCATTGGTAGAAAACTCCGAAGTATTTTGTAATGCTGAACAAATGAGCTAGTTTTGTCATGTACAACAAAGGTCGTCGGTTTAGCCAGTAAAAAAAAAAAAAAAAAAAAAATTGGGGCTGTTCTGCTCAAAGAACAATTTGATCACTCAAATGGGATGGCAGGAATATGTAGCATTAGATGTAAGGCGGGTGCAAAGTAGTCGATAAGAAGCCATGCCATCTTCGGAAAGTTTGTGGAGATGAAAAACATTTTCTGAAACCGCTCACGATGGCCGTAGAGCAGCAAAAAGCCAGGGGACATGCTCCTTTTTTAAGCTGATTTTCTTCAAATTTACAGATAGCACCAAACCATAGTTGAAGCGAAGAGCAGGTTAGTCTAATGTAGACATAGAAGTCGGTAGCGCACATATAATTTGCACATTACAGCTTTAAATGTGAGGTAAGAAAGCCTAATTGGAAAGCCGATCATTTTTAGGTTCCTTAAATTTCCTTAATCGAAAGATTGAAGACATTCTACGATGAAAACGAAAGCAAAACTTACGTCAATAGAGGTTTCAATACCGATCGAATATGACCAAACGATGCTCGACCAACCAGTTCTCTAAGTACTTCCTCGGCCAGCACAGGAGGCGTGATTTCCGTTGGATCCTCAGTTGGTGTAAGCTCTCCAAACTAAAACCAAAGCAAACAATTCCTTAGCAATCACTCTTCATTTTTCAATAAGACGAACAATGCCATACCTGCATGTTAAACATCAATGAAGGCACAATCTTTTCCATATGCTGCTTCTCCCAGATATTCTCTACAAGATCATCTGACACAGTCTTCCGAATGACGCCCTGTAATCCTTTTATGCCAGCCAAACGAATGCTATCCCGCAATTCAATGTTGTCGTGGTTACCATGGCACATTGATGAGAATTTCGATATGAAGAAATCATAGCGGCGATGATACGATGGAGTATCTTCCTCAATATTGGCGAATTTTACAAACTGCAAAGTAGAAAATTACAACCATCCATCCAACAAGAATCGGTGCGAGGTATTCTCACCGAATTTGTAGCCATAATCTGTAGATTTGGATTAGAGTCTTCCAACAACTTTTGAACCATGCGTAGAAATGACTCAACAAATAGATTCAAAGTCTGTGCATGACATGCCACCAACAGTAAATCCATTGCTTCCATTGCTATCTCCACAAACCTACAAAACAAAACAATAAATCGGTTTGTTCGGAATTATAAAATGATTAATAGTTGTGTGACTCACTTGTAACGCTTCCGATTGATGTCCTTTGTCGCCTTTTGATACAAATACTCACCAATACGATCCAATTTATCCGGAGAACTAAGCGAATAGAATGTCAACTTCTCCATGTTCGACTTGACTAGCCCATCTTCAGGATTCTCCGGGAATATATTGTCGACCAGGCGTTTGTAGCGTGGCCGTAGAGCCGAGCAGCATCCACAGCAACCTGCAGAAAATAGCAAAACGCATTGATATTCGAACATTGGGACACCATCAAAGCTAATTTTGCATTCACATTCACTCGTTTCTTATGTAATCTTTGTCATTTATTGTTTAAGATTGTAAAACTACCACAATTATCACAATTTAAATGTTTATTAAAACCTACCAGACATAATTGCTAAGGAGTGCGCAATCGATCAAAGTATTTTAGACGTGAGATAAGAACTCGCTGTGACCCTGTTTTTTATTTTATTTTTCGTTTGCTTTGCTCATCTGCTGAAGAAGCATAAGAGGGATGATGTCAAAAACATTTCACACACCTGACAGTTGACACACAAAATTACGTATCTCTGGATAGTACCTCTTTCCAGTGTTTGAAGTTTTAGTTTTTGAGTTTTGTTTTCCAGTGAGAATAGCTAAACAGTGCTCTCAGACTGGTGTTTTGTGATGGGAGTTTTTTTTTTTTATACAAATCGAAGGAGAGAGTTTAAAAATTTGTTAAAAATTAACAACAAAAGTGAAGTAGGATAAAAGAGAGATTTTCTGCTCATTCAAAAAGCAAATTTTCAATTTTATTTACTTGATTAGTGTGAAACGTTGGTGCCTACGCAACTATGATTCAAAGATAGTATACCAACCAGAGAAGAATAGGTTTCTCTATCATGAGTTATAAAATATATCTAATAAACGGAAGGATTTTAGTTTCATTGTAGAGTGTTGCTTCTGAATATCGATTCGACGCTTTTATAGAAAGGATAGATATTGGAAGGGAGGTTTATTTTTGAGGCTTAGGCTTAAAAATCCATCAATTTCAATAAAAAGATTTTCATAAATGTTTCTTGAATAAGTTAGAAGTCCAATGATGTTCTGGTACATTGCTAGATTACAGGTTCCATTTGCAAACGTCAATACAAGTGAAACTCGGTTGAAAGCTCTGAAACAATAGCGGGTCTAGGAAACATTAAAGTTCTGTCAGTTGCCGCTAACAAAAATGAAAGGAAAAGCTCAAAGAATGGCCTCTAATATGCTTATAATGGTCAATATTTTTATTCCGTCAAACACCGTCTATCACCGTACGTCACCACATTCTTAAATCAAGTTCATTAAGAGAAAAGATTAAGCCATCATCTTAATTTCCAGACGCTGGCAAATTCTTGAGAAGCCTTAAAAACCTAGTCTAGGAGTAAGTAGAAATACCCCTATGAGGTATCGAAAAAACTCTTCCACTCTTACCAGTTTTTTAAAACCACTTTGAATAGGTATGTTCTCATTTAACAAGCGGTGCGAGGTGGCGTTGATGCGATTTTAATTACCAGCCCTGAAAGTAAGAACGAAAAACGAAAATTTGTGTTGGGTGAATCAAACAGTTAAATAAGCTAAGAGGTATTAAGTATCAAATCAGATCAACAACCTTGCCGCAGACGAGAAGCTCACGACAAGATTTTCACTATCTTGTGAGCCACCTTCAGTATTTATCATGTGATTTCGCGCGGCCCAATATTTGGATGTGGGCTTAATATTTTAAGCATAGGTTCGACCTATGTTTAATGTATGTATAAGCGAGCAACTGGTGGCAATCAGAGCTTAGGTTATCCGCATTTTGTGTGTTATGTGCCGACGTAAAAAATGCACTCTCTGACTCTAACCCTAACCGCTGAGACCGCGCAGAGCATGTTCGGGATTACATGAGGAAATAGACAAAGGTAGGTAGACTTTGCAATTCGACGAAACGTCGAAGTAGTAAGCTTACATTTCCCACTTTTTGGATCCAAATACAGTGAATCAAATTGATCACACGCATTCAGTGTTTTAGGTGTCTGCACATTCCGAACTGCCAATATTGACTCGGGCCAACTAGTAGTAGTCAAAGTAATGATTGCGGAAATCAAAGGCAGTACAGCGGCTGCTTAATCCACCATAGGCCAAATTTTCACTGTTCGCTCAAATCTTGGGGAAGACCTGAGAATACCAAATCGATACCCATCATTTTAAGGTGGCATAAAATAGGGTTCTATGATCTTCTAGATCGAATATAGCTCAGTGGCCCAGTTATGGCACCGCAATTCTGCTAAGAGATCTTAATACAAGGCCGTATAAAAATATCCTCTTCGAGCGGGTCATCGGAAATCAAAGTCTGACAATAGAATTAGGTTTTTAGAATTCGTAACGGAACGTTGGCTTTCGATAGTCTGCCCGCGCTTCTTAAATCTGAACTATCCCATGATCAATAAATCGTCAACCAGATTGATTACATGGGGCCAACATCGACTGCCATTATTCCCTTTGAGGTAGCCAAGGTACGAAATGGACATATCAGACACTGCAATCAAAACAGCTTTATCATAATCCGTGTTTAATTGTTACATGGACATTCAAGATATGTGGTATTTGGCCCTGTTTGCGATGACGGAGTATGCAGGAGAAGAATAATCATATCGGCTATACAACAACGTAGGGTTCGCCTTGCGATTCAGATGGTTAGGTCAAATAGATCGCATGAACACCAACAATAGAAGCAGTCCTCATAAAAGGCTTTAGATAAGCATTCGCTTAGTTTTTTTTTTGAAAATAGGATAGAGAGAGGCAAAAAAGGTGTAGATAGTAGCTATTTCGCTCCATGGGTGGCATCCAATAATTTATGGATAAACATTAAGCTTTAATTAACTTGGTGTTGCGTTATCAGCAACTAATCACCTATAGTTGACTATAAAAAATTAATGTCTTTCGGGTCCTGTTGGGATTCGAACCCTGAACCGATTTAAAAGCCATACAGAAACTCTAAACCAAATTGATCACATTGTGATCACATTCAGACGTCGGAACCTTCACGCAGCTGATATTGACTCGGATCACTACCTTGTTGCAGCCAAGGCATGAATTCGGATTTCCCAGGCGCCACAACAAAGAGGAACTACTGCGAGAATATATAACATAGAAAAACTGCAATCGTAAGTGACCTCTAGTATCCCGAAATCCCTCAACAACTCTAGTACAGTGGCAACGTTGCCAAGGTGTAATCAGAGACGCCGCACTGATGTGCTGGTCGACCACCACCAAGAAATCCCTGTTTTGATTAAATGAAGATTGCCGGCAAGCACATGAAACTAAACAAGAATCCTGCATGGCAACGAAATACGAGAACTACTCGTAAGCTCTACGAGCAGAAGAGACGGCAAGAACATCGGCTTCTCCAGAAGCCATAATCGACGTAGTAAAGGACTTTGTCTACCTGAGCTTTGTTATAAGTTCTGCCAACAACACCTCAGCAGAAATAAAACGAAGAATCACTTTTGCCAATCGCTGTTTCTTTGGACTAAGAAGGCAATTGAGTAGTAAGAACGTATCCAGAAATCCAGTTCTACTTTACGGCGCTAAAGCATGGACTCTGTCGAAAGCAGAAGAATATATCGTCATTTGTTTGAAGAGAAAAATTGTTTGGAAAATATTCGGTCCCGTTCGCATTGACGGACTTTGGAGGAAAAGATAAAACGACAAACTATACAAGCTGTACAGCGACAGACTCAGAAAACTGCGGACATGTAGAGTGAACTATTTTGAAGATTTTGAAGCGCACTCATGCTGGGTTTTCTAGCTTGGTAATTATGTTGCGTCTTAGATAGAGGATGAATACGCAAAGCAGTTTTGCACAAATGAAGATCGACCATTCTTTCAATGAGGGAATTCAAACTTATAGATCTAAAGCTGTTCACAAGCGCGTAGTGCTCTATTTAGATTTTCGATATAAAGGCTACTCTCAATATTCGCCCGAATTTCGGCATGTATGCCAGTGCTAGGCTAGCATCGGTGCCAGGCAACTTGAAGCCATTAAAGGAAGCAACAGCATTAAGCTCTTACAAAAATACGTGATTGCTGCTTTTGTCAGACTTCAAAAAACGGCTTTAGACACATTAAGCGTTGCACACTTAAAGCTATCTTCCGTTTAAAAAAAGTGGTCTTTGGTACAACACGCACTGTAGCTTTGATGACCTTGCGCGTCGGCTGTCTTATGTCTCTGGTTTTATGAATGTACCGTCCGATGCAATCACACCAGAACTCCTGTTGCGAAAAAAATATAAAATCGACTTTCCCTTTGTCCAAAAGTGGTTTCGGCCAAAGTCTGAGCCATTAAGAGAATGCAGTCGGATCATCTTCACGGGCGGCTCAAAACCAATATAGAATGCGACGCTGCGGTCTTTCTGGAGGACAACAACGTTAGATTTTACTTCACGGTTGGAAAGCTATCATTTGTCTTCCAAGCAGAGATTTACGGAATGCGATTGAGGTGGCGAAGCATTTGCATCTGTAGGGATCTGTTGGGATCACGTTAAATGAAATCGCCGATGAACTTGCAAGTCAAGGTTCAGAGGAAAGTCTGCCTGCGTCCTCGGTTAATTCTTCCATTTACAGTTGGGTCTCATACGAGCACAACTGCAGATGGCATAACTCCCCCGATTGCAGGCAGACCAAACGAATTATTCTCGACTTTTCTAGGAAGTGAGCGACCTTTCTGCTGTCCTTCAGCAGGAAAGTCTGCCGGTTGATTACTGATGCCGTGACAACTCATTACACTTTTGCTAAGCACTTAAATGACACAATATCCTGGGATGCTTGCTGTGAAAGTGATGATGACACCTCCGAGCAGTATCTCTGTGAAAGTCCGGCTTATGCGCGCATCTGGCGACAGGTACTTGGCGCTGAAGTGGTGGGGGCTGGTACTGTGGGCACCTTATTACTGAAGCGCTTACTCATCTTTCTTCGTAAGACTGAATGATTTCATTAAAAGGAACTTACAAAGAGTAGAATGAACTGGTTCTTTTTTGAGTGCTCTGTTACGACAGAAAAAAAGGGGTGTTGTGTTATTCAGCTCACTAGAAGCTTCATCTATATGAGCTGCTTGTGAGGTGGTTCTGATTAGGTTACATAGAAAGTAAGCCTCAAGCATAAGACAGAGAGTCTCTGCTTTTAACTTAGTGTAGGTGCCATTAGGTTGATGCCACCAAAAGTAAGGAAATTAAAATAAGTGTCCTAATTCGATCGCTTGTCCAACAATTCACTTTTTTTTTTTTACGAAAGCCCATGAACATTATTAAAAGAAAAATTCAACAAACAATTCACTTAAAATATCGTCCTCATTCCAATTTAATTTTTTACTATTTTCAGTTGTCAAGCGACTTAAAGTGAAGTGTTCGGTTGTTAAAGACGAAAGTGGTGACATTTTGAACGCGACCTTGAAATAGTTCTGTTTTATGTATGCGAGAGGGGTTGAAAAATAACCATGTCAGCACGAGTACATAAGTTCTGTTTACAGTGGGTGGGAAATCTCTCGCACTCGTGGGAGTTTCAACACAACCTACATACACACATCTTGTAAGAGACTATATGTACGCATGTACATTGAGCAGATGTATGTTATATGATTCATTATATTGTATTTCTTAAATAAATTTAATATTGTCTGTACTTACAGCCGGGGTCTGTGCATTTCTGGGCGAAAGTATCGAAAAATTCCGGAAGTTCCACAGGTTCAAAGCAACACCTGATTAGCGCCATTGTTCTTGTTCTATATCAGTCGCATATATCCGTGTGAATTCCGTTATGTACCTAAATGCACTTTTCAATGAGTTAGTGTTTCTATCCGAGGTAACAAAAATAGTTTTATGCACTTAACCGAACTCATTGCACTTCTTTTGAAATTTCTTGTATATTCGTACAGTCCGTATCCGTTGAATCGAAAGCTTTTCACCTGTTTTCATTCAAACAGATGCGAGGGATGACCAAGTGCCCGATATCATACTTTTCCTTTCATTGGCATGTGTACAGACCATTACATATAAACATACTTGTATGTATGTTTACATAAACACTTTTTTAAGTTAATTGACTTATCGTCTGAAAGAAGCTTTATAATTATAGATCTCGTTGGAGTTTCTTCTTATTGATTCGAATCCTTAGTTTGAAAACTACATAATTTCATCCTAGAATCACTCCGAAATGGAAATAAAAAAAATGTAAATGAAGCGCACTTTATTTGAAGTGATTATGGGGGAAAAGATACAAATGTGTAGCGCGGATACTTTACACTAACCAACTGAATGTGTTTCTTATTGAAGGCTATTGTGACCGAAGAAAATGGTGAGTTTTCTCAGCACTCTTTAGGTTACTTGCGTCAGTGGGAAAAGGAAAATGGAAAATGGAAAACTTTAAAAGCTTTAGATACATTTGTATCTGCTGTGGGGAAAGCTAGTGCGTCTTGCTCGTATACCACCTTACCACGAATTGCCATAGCTGGGGTTGAACAAGTGGGCAATGCTGTTTTTGTTTGATAAATAGGGACAAAGCTCCTTTCGATTAGCTGTGAGAAGGAAGAACATTTTATCCAGGAACAACAACTAATGAAGTGCCAGTATTACAAGTTTGATGTATTATTCTTGTACCTTCATTTAAAGTTGGTTGAATTTTTG
This sequence comes from Volucella inanis, assembly GCA_907269105.1. Classification (NCBI taxonomy): domain Eukaryota; kingdom Metazoa; phylum Arthropoda; class Insecta; order Diptera; family Syrphidae; genus Volucella; species Volucella inanis. The sequence goes on along the minus strand of OU026157.1, from coordinate 126,571,334 downwards.
GATTTTATTTGTTGGTGATCGCAATTTGCCCAAAAAAAATTGTCTTGTTAACTGAGTCGTAAGCTAGTTACCTTCAGTTGTGTTCCTTATCTCTATACATATATGTGTATCGTCTTAAGCAAGAACTTAGGGTTGGCCGAACTACAAAGTTCTTCAGATATTATCTTGCTCACGCTAGAGAATATCGTGAGGAATTGTGTAGAACTGATCCACATTCCACTGTCAAGGAGAGAAGTCAATGCAGTTTTCATTCCCGAGGCCTTAAATGCTCTCATGTTGTTCCAAAGGACCTCAGACCTATAAGTCTATCATTTTTCCTTCTAAAAACTCTAGAATGACTGATTGATATCAATATTCAAGCTAAAATTGATCCCAGACTTTTCTCCAGGGCTCAACAAGCCTACTGTAAAGGAAAATCGGTGGAAACGGTTCTGCATTCGCTGACTAGCCACATCGAACGATCCCTACAATACAAAGAGTACACAATGGTTGCTTTCCCAGACATAGAGGGCGTCTTTAACAACGTCGACACATCCGCAATAACGAATGCGCTATCAAATTTGCAGGTAGACGAATCACTTAATAATCAGCAGGAAATGGGTTGGACTTCTGCTAAAAGATGCCGCAAGATGCCTTTCTTTGGAACTTAGTGGTTAATGAACTGCTAATATATTGTACTTGAAACCAGAAGGGAGCAGGGTGATTGCCTATGCGGACGACGTTGATATAGCCGTTTCAAGGAAGCATCGCAATACCATTAAAGAACTCCTTCAGCTATATCTTAACAGATTAACCCGTTGAGCGGGAGTTAACCCCCATAAAACTGATCTTGTCCTCTTTCTTAGGAAATATAAAATTCCAACTATAGACTCTCCTTCAATAAATACCAGTTTAGTGTTTTCCGATACAGCAAAGTACCTGGGTCTCATTTTTGACAAGAAACTAAACTGGAAACCTAATATCCAAGAAAGATCCAAGAAAAAAAGCAATTGGGAACAAATGGGGCCTCCAACTTCGAATAACCTACTGGCCATACATCTCGGTCATAAGACTGATACTCACATACGGTGTGATCGTCTGGTGGATGGCCTTAGGCGTTGCAGTCAACTGCAAAAAACTAAGCCAAATCCAAAGAACAGTATGCCTATGCACAAACGGAGCTCTACGCTCCACTCCCCCTGAGGCGCTAGACATTCCGTTTCACTTGACACCCATCGACATCTTTAGCAGACAAGTAGCTGCGACTGCAGCTATTCGCCTTGAAGGGACTACACAGTGGACAAATAATTTATTTGGCTACGCTAATATTCTTAATGTACTAGGAATCCACTTCGCTTTGACAAAGTCTTTCATGCGAGCTTTCCCTCTAGATCCTTTTGAAGACCAAGTCTATCCATTTCTATACAGATGGATCTAAAACCGAAAGCTGGGTTGGTGGAGGTGTTCTCGTCTTCCAAATCACTGTAGCGTGATATCTGAAAAGTATATCCGCATCTTTTCGGATAGTCAGGCCGCTATCAAGTTCCTGGACTCGGTCTCACTAAACTCTAAACCGGCCTTGAATGCCGATCATCTCTTACGGCGATGGCAGAGCATTTTAACTTTCAACTTTCTTGGGTGTCGGGTCACAGAGACGTTTCAGCCAATTGTAGGGCTGACGAACTCGCCAAAATTATATATTATATACTTTACCCATTCTACCGGAAAAGGGCAGCATGGGTATACCAATCGCTACGTGCAAATTATTATTTAAGCTGGTTGCTAATAAATGAACAGACCTAAGATGGACCGGTGGGCCAACACTTCTAGCGACTAAACAGATCTGGCTAAAGCTGGATCTGAATCGCTCTAAGAGTCTGATTCTTTTAAATAAGAAACATCTCAGCGCCATAACCATATAGGTGTCGTCATTGGACACTGTTCTATAGGCAAGCATGCAAGAAAGCTTGGCGTTTTCACAAACGATTTCTGTAGAAGCTGCATGGACGAGGAGGAAGAGGAGACAATCCTCCACTTTCTCTGTACATGCCCAGCTCTCTCCCAGAGAAGAAAACTTCATCTAGGAGACTTCTTCTAAGGGGTGATTCATCGTGAGGTTTGATTTTTAATAGGCCTTCTTTGAGAGATTACGCGTAACTCCTATCAAACTGCTTTGTGATTTTTATTCACTATCGTTTGGCAAATCATCATGAAAAGACTCACACTACAACTGTGTCTCCAAATTGTTCAGCTGTATTATGAAAATCAGCGTTCTGTCAGAAATGTTTTCCGTGCGATTCGAGGAACTTACGGTGCATATAATCGACCTACTGAAGATACTATTGCCAATACTCTTCGCAAATTTGAGTCCCATTTTACATTAGTGGATGTTACTCGACCGCTTAGACCACATCCAGCATGTAGTGAAGAGACTATAACAGCTGTAGCTGAGAGTGTACGGGAAGACCGTCGTCGTTCTCAGCAGCTTGACTTGGCGTATTCTACGTGAAGATCTCGGCCTAAAATCGTACAAATTGAAGCCAGAAGATTTGAGCTTGCGTCATATTTTCTCTGGGCTCTGGAAAAACTCAATGAAAATCCGGTGTTTTATCGTGAAATTTTGTTCAGTGATGAAGCCCATTTCTGGCTCAATGGATACATTAATAAACAAAATTGCCTCATTTGGGCTGATGAGCAACCCGAAGACTACCAAGAGCTACCATTACATCCGTTAAAAACAACGGTATGGTGTGGTTTATGCGCTGGTGGAATCATTCTTCCACATTTCTTCAAAAATGAGGCAAATCCGAATGTTAACTTCAATGACCATTATCGCGAGACGTTTCCGGACTATGTGCTTCCTGAAATTCAAGCACATGGTCTCGGTGAGCTCTGGTTTCAACCAGACGGCACTACGAGCCATACAGCGCGTGAAACAATGGACTTGTTGAGAAATCATTTTGGTGAGCACTTAATTTCACGTTTTGCTACAGTAAATTGGCTTCCTAGATCGTGCGATATCACACATATGGACTATTTCCTCTGGGGATATGATAGGTCTCAGGTTTTCAGGAACAAGCCAATTACGATTGACGCTTTGGAAATTAACATTACTCGTGTTATCCGCGAGATAATAGTCGCTTTGCTCAAACGAGTCGCCCAAAATTGGACTTTCCGAATGGACGATCTAAGACGTAGTCGTGGCCAACATTTACATAATATCATTTCCAAGAAGTAGATGCCATGAATTGTTCTTTTAACCGATATAAAAAAATTTAAGTTCACTTTCATATTTATGTGCTTTATTTTACATTATAAATCAAACCTTACGATGAATCTCCCTATACAACGAATTAAACGATCTAAAAAATACAGACGTTAAAAGTCTCCTACGCTTCATCGTAAGCTCAAATTGGTTCCATGAGTGAGGGGATCATAGACCCACTTGGCAGTACAACGGGCTAATAGGCCTAAATGGGTTGGTTTTCCAACCGCCACTCTAACCTAACCTAACCTAAGCAAGAACTTACTCGTCCTTGTTGACCCTTTATAAGGAAGTACAAAATTGATCGACTCGTTGCTTCAGTATCCATCTTCTCTATGTAATTCTTTCATTAAGGGTAGGATCAAAAGATTGAGAGAGAGAGGGGCCAATGCAGAAATTGGAAAGGTATTTGAAATACCATATATGGATCAGGTACGAAGAAGTTGTCTGCAAATGATTGTTTAAAGCAAAATAGTTGCCCATAGGATGTCGGTGGTTCAATGATATATAATCCAACTAGAGGGAAGGGGGATAAATATCTGATTGTGTCGAGGAAGCGCTGTTGGAGGCAGTTATGAAGCTGCGTGAATTGGAGGAAGGTTCTAGTTAGGGAGTTAGGGACGTCACTTACTTGGCTTAGGCTTGAGTCGGTTACACGATCAATGAATAGACATTCCTTGAATGAACAGAGGAAGATTAAAGTCACCAAAGCCTTACCTTTGGTAAGTCAATAAGTTGGTCAGTTGATTTAATAGCCAGGATGTAGGATTCGATAGGTTAAACTGTGAGAATATGGCAAGACACAACGTACAAAAATCAAGTTTGACAGAAGAGATAATGAGAAAAGTTTAGGTTATTGTGAATGGCAGGTAGGACACATCTGCATGGCAGAATCAGCTTTAAAGAGATCGTCATCTCGGAAAGCTATATAAGAGAACGGGAATAGCTCCTGGTTTCTTATGTCGGGGATCAGATTAGTTCTAGTGAGACCATAGTAGTCGAGAGAGAGGCCATGAGACTTAGAGTGTAAAATTAGTAGTAAAATTTAAGAGGTAGTTTGTTGTCTGGTTGAGTAGGGGAGTGCAGGAAGGTTGCAGGCAAGCAAGGCAAATTAGGAATGAATATCTTTTTATCACTAAGGCTAAAGAGCGCACAACGGCATTCTGTGGTGTCTTTGGTCAATTTAACGTTAGGTGGCGAAAGAGGACCAAAAATATGGGCAAGGGATAAGTCAGCTGTTTTCAGCCGAATGGTTCTAGCCGGTGATTTGAGAGTTTTAGCTTCCTTAACCTTCAATTATTCGTTGAAAGTTTAGGGTTGCTAATATTTATAATTCTTAAGACATAATCGGTTTCGGTTGCTATCCGGGATGTATCCCTCCATATCGTCTCCCTTGGCCATCCTGTTTCGAGGTAATTGCTGCAACAAAATTTGATTAATCCTTGTTGGTAGCTTCTTTCACAGGCGTATCCGTTGGCTTGACTGAAATGAGTCAGTTAAGTGATTCAGCTTAAGGAGTCTTAATGTACAGTCTCGGACCAAAAAAACCTATCCACTATTTGTTTAAACTAAAAACAAAACAAATTCACTTTAGTAATAGAATTTTTTTTATTTCTTTTAATTTTTATATTAAACAATAAATTTCTTCGCTGGTAGTAGGTATTGTTGCAACAGAGTCTACGCAGTACAACAGGACGCTGCTGGTCCTCGTTAAAAGGTAGAATATTCATACAAATGTAGCTAATAGATATGTAAATGTGAATATATTATTTTTATTATTTAGAAAAAAGTGTTAATGAACAATTTTAAATATATTATACATAAACGAATATAAGCAATGATGTAGGTATGCATATGGACGTGTATGTACGAGTAGTTTTATATCTTTTATATTGTGGTGTGCGTTTTATGATTGTTTGGATACTAATTGAAGTTGACAAGATGATCAAGTTAACATTAGTTGTAGAGTGAGTGTTTGACTATAGGCTACTTCTATGGATTTTGTATCTTTTGATTAGCACCGAGTATTAATCTGTTATGTAACTATTTTAGTTTTGTTGCCTTTTACTTTTTGGTTAAACTGCTGATGAAATTGTGATAGGAGATGTTGCATATTTGAGATGCGATTGTGTATGGAATGGTAGGTATTAGAGATTATTTGCGTCTTAAGGTCTCCTTTCGCGAGTCCATGGTTGAGGAGAGGTTAGACTTTGGGGCACTTGTACTCGATGAGTTTCGTATGGAGGACAAGTCATCCTTTGATTTAGACTTGGAATTGGTTGACGGACGTCTTGATCGCGATGATGGTTCGATCTTCTTATTTCGCGTTAAAGCGTTGGTTTCGTTTTGTGGAGGTGTGCTCTTTTTGGGTAGAGTTAAAAGTTTTTCCTATTGTGGAATGAGTGTGCCAATGAATTCATTTAAAATTTAAATTGAAAATATGTATGTGATGTACCTGTTCTTGTGAGTAGTTAATTTCGTAACCTTCACTTAGATGTTTTGGCTTCCAAGGTGCTAACATAGATACTGATCGTGAGACAGTTCTAGTCATTGGTTGCATTTTATTTTTATGTAGATCATCGCGAGATGTCGCACGTCTTCGGGAAGTTGTTGAGTTATATGGCTGGGGTATGGCACCAACTGTTGTGGCATGCAGATACACAATACTGCGTTGACTTTGCATACTGGATTCACCCTCAGTACCAGAACTGTCTGGGAGTCGATCAGGTTCCCTAAAAATCGGGGTAACGATTTGATATGAAAGCTAAGTGCTTATGTTATAGCTCACCTGGAGTGATATCGTCGATCTGCACTTCTCGCTGGCTTTGGAGGCGGCTTTAATGTCTGCTTATACGTATCGATATTGCTCGATGGAACTGGTGTTCTCCTTAAAGTATTTGATGTATTGACTGTATGCCTTTCGTTGCTTTTACGCTCATCGTACCGATGTGAGCGTTCTAATTTTTCCTTTGAAACCGACCGATTGACTGGAGCTAGTGGTTGTCTTTTATATTGATCTTCAGTTTCCGAACCGCTTTCGGAGATGTCATCAAGATTTCGGGATCTGGAGTAATGGCGCCTTTTGCGAGAATCGATTTCATCTATGCCATCTTCTTCAAGATTCTGGAGAGAATTGCTACGGAGGCGACTAGATGCAGCTGACTGAGGTGTTTGATTGATGCGATCGAGATGGTAAGCACTTTGAGAGTGTTTATGACTTCGATCTAAAGTTGAGATAGAAGGCCTCGATCTAACAAAGAGAAAACAGTGATTTTTATGAAAAACAGTAAAATTCAAGCATTAGCATAGACATAGGACCTTGGGCTTTTACAAATGCGAAATTTAGAGCTAATAGTTGAGTACTTCAGCGTGGTTTCATATGCATCCTAGCACACATCACATCCATGTTTGGAGACCTTGTTGTCGTTGTTCAAACTGGTTGAACAAGGATTGTTTATTCGTTGACCGTTTCTTTTTGCCCTTTTACACTCTGATTACTCCTTGTGGAAATGTTACCTTAACATATACGTTGACTATACCAGACCGTTTACTTAATAAATTTCCTTTACTATTACGAAGGGCCTGGGTTAAGAGTTTGGAGCTAGCTGCAAGCTGTACTATATTGTTTGAACTGCAGCTAATTGATGTTCGAGCTCCGAATTTTGATATTAGGACTAAATGTATGCCTTTCTGTATGCATCGTGGATGATATGGACATGTAAGACCATCTAGATATAGTCTCGTTATTTTATGATTTCGTAGACTCGTAGTAGTAGTAGTCACTCGAGCAGTTGAGAGAACTTAAGTGACAAGCTTGTTAAGGACGAATTACAATATGAACACATAAACAAAGGTTTCGTCTAGATGAAAACAACGTCGACGGTATCTTCACTTACCTGCTTTGATTCACTCGAAAGTGATGCTCTTTTAGTCCTTGAGCTGCTAGGCAAGTGAGTACCTTTCAGACAAGGCATGGATGTGGATGTTTCGAGAAAAAAAGTTGTCTTTTCTTATCACTCTGCTGTAAACACTTGAAAGGTCGTTTGCTTCTACCTTTAAGTGCCGAAAAGGTGTCACTTTAATGACACCACATCTTATGTCCTGGGTTTCACTTAATTACTATAGCGAAGGCCCAGTTTGATTGTGAGCCCATGCCGTAAAATAAAAAAGCGCTGTAGAGAACGACGGAAACTGCTCCGGAATTCAATGAATAAAAAATGTTGGGAGTGCATTGGGCTTCCCCAAAGAGGAGGGAAGAGCTAGAAAAATTCAGGAATAATCGCTTGCTATTAGTAAGAACAACATACCAGCATTGAACCGTGAATTCACAGCTGGGTTAAAATGAGATTATTTTCTCAGACAACTTGGAGATACTCTCTGGCCAAGTAGATAAGTGGCTGATCAGAATGGTGCTGCTGAACTTATGATATGTTCATGGAATGCTAACTGAAAAGACCTCATTCTAAGTACATTAGGGCTTTTTAATACAAAGATATGAAATGTCTTACAGATTAGGTTAGGGTTATCCACATTGCGGTAAACATAATTCGGTCTATGAATGTAGATAAGATTACCGCCCGTCCTCCGTGGGGCCACCGCGATGGGATGCGAACATTGCCAGAATGGTACCAATTGGTCGCATTTAGATGCGATAAAGGTAGGTGGTGACGAGGTTTCGTCGCCGTTTGATCATGGACGTTATATTTGGTGTACGATACATAGGGTTCGTTTTAGGTTTAGCTTAAACTCGTCATTTAAACTTAGGTTAGGGTTGAGTTAGTTAGTTTTAACAGCGGTCGTCCCGGTCTTACATAGTGGCATTCAGATGTGACCTTGCTGTTTTCTGTTCTCTTTCTCCTTCTTTCTGTTAGGTCCGTTCGTTTATTCGAAGTAAAGTAAAAATTTTTGGTTTTCTTTCTTCCGAAGACCTAGAGCCGAGAAATCGCGAGCATGCCACTGCCGTTGCCTCCATGGCGAACTAACATAAAATCCTTACAGATACTACAATTAAACTTTGAAGGGCGATTTTAGTACCCTCGATCTTTATAGAGCAGTCATCTCAGCAGTTATTGCTAAGGGATTGCAGTGATGCGAGCCAAACTAAGGGAGTTAGAACGGAAGAGCGCAACTGATATAGATACTAATTTCGGCATGAAAACTGGGGGATATCTAGGAACAGAAAGAGTTAACTGTGGGGCATGCCAGTCGACTCACATCGCGGCCTCTTCGACCAACTGAACTCCACATTACTGAAATTGACTTCAAAATAGACTTCAATCCCCTGATCTTGAAATGGAACGGATACAGACAACCTGAAAACATTCTCAGTAGGACTATGGTATTTCTGTTTTCCCAGACGGTTCTAAATTGCTATGTCGGGGACGTTTTCCCTAAAGAGCTCTTCTTCCAAAACGGCTTACTACTCATGCTATTTGAATCAGCCTGAATCCAGCACCGTTGATGGATACAACAATAAAAGATACCTAGACAGACTTCAGTTTGAGAAACATAAAATTGAGGGCGGTTAAATAATGCAACAGCTCTCTTAACGGAGCACCTAAACAGCATATAATCAATTGGCTACACACTCTCAAGCACTCACTAATGCTGATGGACTCTAAAAACGGCTGTGAGATATCGAGACCCATATGACGTATAGTCCATTCAAAATGAAGAAGTGAGTTGATCAACATTTAAAGAACTGATATCTTCAAACTGACAGATATAGTCTAAAGAGCCGCAGTCGGAAAGGTTTGTAATGCGACGATGATGTTTATCAATGCAGTCCGTTGCATCTTTCTGGAATGTTTACGGTAGTGCTCAGTGGACGTCACCAGACGGCTTAGCCAGGAGTGAGAATTGGTCTTATAACCGCAGTATCAGTCGGTATAAGACTTTGGATTGCAGACCACAACCTTATTCTAAGAGCATAGGGCAACTATAATACTAAGATCTCCTTTGTTTGGCTCTGCAACATTTTATTTCCACCTCAGTTTGCTGTCTAGAATAAGACAAAGATACTTGATACTTGGGACACTCAGAGAGGGGCTATTTTTGAAAATAAGACCAGTTCCGTTTTGGACTCATTGAAGTGAAGGCCACTGTATTTACGAATGGAGTATGCCTAAGACATTCTGGGGGTTGTTAGAGATTGCCACTGGGTGTTGAGAGCACTATGTCTGTGTGTATGCCACTATTGTGTAGTACCCAGTGTGCAGTGTGTTTCTATTGATTTTCGATTTCGTCTGTGGATGAATTTGTAATGACAGGTTAAGAATTCTTTCAAGGATAGATAGACTTGTAAGGTGCCCAGATTTTTATTGCTTCGAATAAGGCCATCTGCTGCTGCCAAATCTGAAGAAAATATCATTCACTAGAGTGTACACCAAACTCCTGGAAAACATCTACTTCTTTGGCAGAATCAAGTACCTAGAGTTATGAGTATCGTGGAAAGCAACCGGACTAGTCAGGCTGTTGGCGAGTGCGCCAATACCTGTACCCCAGAGCCGTGCTACTGACAATTTAATATCCGCGTTCTTTTATTGATGTGGTACGAGAAAAGACCAGTATGACCGGGCAGGGCGTTTAGCGTGTGGTCAATTAAACTAAAAACGAAGATACTGCTTACGACGGATCTGCTGTTGATATTCTACGGAAACGAAAGAACGATTTTCACTTTCGATTCCGCACGTGAAATGCTAGGTCCTAACAGACCAGGTACAGGTATCAAAGATAGGAGTTCCATCTACTACTACGTATCTTGAAAAAAAAAAGCAATTAGTACAGGCTATGGACTGCTATCGAGTATATATAATCGCCAAGAAGGAGAATGGGTTTGCTCTGGCAAAAGCAAGGCAATGTTGTTGCTCAAGAGAGACCCTTGGAAGAAGCTTAAGGTGTACTGCATGTAAGCGAACATCTCATGTACAATTCTCAACAAGGCCAAGGACGTCAGCACTAGCCTAGCAGGCGTCCATGCCTTCAATGAGTTGAAAGAGCACAGTTCAGTTTCAGCACAACAGACAGTTTCTAAGACCTCGCAAAAAGACCTATGGGCTAGATATGATATAAAAATCATCCTTGGCGACTTAAAGACAAACTTAGGAGGTAGAATTCACGATTTAGAAAGAGTTTTGATTAAGGATTCAGTTCAAGATTGGGTTTTTAGGTGTAACAGTCGCTAGTGACATAGTTGTAGACAAAATAAAAGTATACGTCTTGGCTTCTGATAGATTTCCGGTCTCATTATTTGTAAAAAGAATTAACTGCAGTCCGGTCTCAAACCAGAGAGGAGATGATTTCACAAACACCATCCTACGAATGTTATTAAAAAAAAAAAATTATACTTTCAACACATCTTACCTTGGAGTTGAATTAATTTTTGACAATGTTGGAGGGTTTGAATCCAAATCGGTGTCGCCAAAGAAACGGAAATTCTTTGGCGGAATTGGAGGCGGTGGTGGTGTACGGTACGCAGTTTTCTTGGAAATTGTTCTATTTTTTTCATTCTCACCATTTATTGTAGCGTCCAACTAAATTAAAAATTATTTTTCATTAAAACTGGCACAGCTTCTTAAGAAGACAAATATACGAGTACTTACCCTTTCTCTTGATTTGCTTTTCGATTTTCTATCCACGGATTTGAACCAAGAACTTTTTTCAGGCTTAGATTCAACGGATGTCTTCGAAATAAGTGGGGAATGTTTTCGTTTTGTATCGGATGATGTACGTTTAAGTAAGGGGCTAGATTTGGGCGTCGAAAGTCGACGTCGCATAGAAATATCTGTAGCCATCTGAGGAGAAAGTAATATATGATAGTTTTTCACCTAATATTTTTGTTTTTAATTTAAGAAATAGTTATTCCAATCTGCGCATCTTAAAAAAGATGATTCAAGTGATATTTAAACACGGACAGCTAACCTGTCGTTGTAGTTTGGGAGAGGATTCTTATATTCATAGGGCTTTTGCAGTATTTATGCCAGGGCTTATACATTACCTTTAATTACGTTCTATAGTACTTTCTACGAGGGTAAAAGGTGGTTTTAATGAGACTTAGTTACTTACTTAAAGTGGTGTTATACTCCGGGGTGGATCTGGGCCTCAATTAACAAGCATCTCCAGCCAGCTCGATTTTTAGTTAGCTGCTTTCAGCATCGTACGCTTAGTTGTTTGAGTTCCCTTCGCAGTCTTCTTCTACTGAGCTGTCCCTCTGTGGCGGATTTGAAGATTTTTCGGATCGGTGCGTTGGTGTCCATCCTTTCTATATGACTCAGCAATCTCAGTCGTTAGACCTTCACTCTTCTGGCTAAGTTGATGCTCGTCTACTCACCACTATCCGATAATCACCTGAGGAATTTTCCTCTCAAAACTTTATGCCTCTGCGCCATAGAGCAGGACTGGGATTATTAAGGTCTTATATAGGGTCACATTTGTTGCTCGTTGCTCGTTGCTCGTTAAATCCATCTTCGCCGCTTCCGCCTCTATGTATACTGGCGAAAGCGCCACTGACATCACGCTGCGCATCGCATTGTCTAAATCCAAGATCTCTTTATCGACCTTGATAGAGCTGGGTGCATTGTCGATTGTCATCCTGTACAATTAGATGAGTTTGGCAAGGATGCCCAAACTAGACTATGTATAGCAATATACACAGATGCTGCCATACGCGGCCTGAAAAACGGTGAATAGGTGGTGTACCATATATTGATTTTGAGCTCATGTGTGAATATATGGCGATATTGGATTTACCTGGCCCAAAGCTACAATGATATCGAGCAATCAGGTTGGTGACGAATGATTTCAGTCGTTCACACAATACGGCAGATAGGATCTTGTAGGCGATGTTAAGAAGACTGATTCCTCTGTAGTTGGCGCAGTTCAGAGGAGGATCTTGATCTTGAAGTTCGGACAAAAAATGCTGAGGTCTAATTCGTCGGACATATATTCGTCCGACCATATTTTAGAGGTGAGTTGGTGTAGTTCCTTGCCAAGTCAATGCCTTCCGCTTTGAAGAATTTTGCAGTCAGCCCGTCAGCTTCAGGAAATTTGTTGGACTTAGATTTAGACGGAGTTGTTAGTCTACATCGTCCAGGATGAAAGGTTTTTTTTTTTTGGCTTATAGCCGTATTTGGTTCGTCATCGAACATTGGCGCAGTTAAGAGACCGGACAAACAATGCTAAGGTTCCATTATCAGGCATACTTTTCTCCGGAAAAATCGTGGAAATGAGCTGGTGTATGCTTTCAACTAAGTTATCTGTTATTGCCTTCAATAAATTGGTAGTAGGCTGTTCGGTACGACAGCTTTTTGTTTTGCTACTTCTGCTTGATTGCCGCCTGCATTAAATCAGTAGTTTTGTGCGGGTAGTGGTGTGGGACTCGACTCATTTTTCGCGACGTTTTGTAATTGATGCCACTGATCTTCAACACTTTATTTAGGTCTCTAGGGTTCGTTGCGGTTGCAGCCGTATATTTCGGTTGTTGTAGCGTTTGACACATCCATTGATATACTCTCTGTGCAACTAGGCAGTTTTCCGAGTCCACTCATCTATAGTACTAGAAAAGTACCTCGATCGCAAGATGTTCATAAAATATTTGGTTGACTCGATGTTCAGCCAGTGTATTATATTAGGCTTGAAGTTTACTACCATTTTGAAGGAGTACACAGTCCTAAATGTGTAAAGAAAGGTCGGTTTGATTTGGTGTGGTTTCCGGTCGATTCATAATTATCACAATAAACAATGTTTTTTCAGGGCTTAAAAGGCATTAGCAAAACCTTGGCCGAATTAACGCTGAGACCGTAGATGTGCAGCTACATTTCGAGTTACAATTTTTTATTATTATTAGCATTGGCCCGGGTCTACCCCGTACAACTTTATTAAGCTTATAAACAAGCATAAACTTAAAGCTAAGCTTAAAAACTAACAAAGATATTTTAAGGGAGTTGCAAGTTGAGCAGTGTTTTTTTTATTTTGTATTTGCTGCTATTTAGGTCAAAAACTTCGGCGTAGTTGTTCGTTATACACAACTTTCTAGATGTGGGTTCAAAGTGACCGTAGTTGGTGCGGACAGATCTTAGATTACGGGGATTGGGAGTGAATGAAATATTTTGCGTTATTCTCAGGCAGTCGAGGCTTTCAGTCAGTAACTGGTGGATAAAAACTACATCAGCGACTTCACGACGTTTTTTTTTTTTAGGGGGGTAATCCATATGGATCGGCCCAAGGTAGAGCACTTAGTTCGAAACGTTGAACTGCTTCAGTTCTTTGAATGTTGATTAGTTTATAGGGTGACCAAACTTGGCTGCTATATTCGAGAAGAGGCCATCGAAAAGAAATATACAGGGACTTTTTAACGTAAGGGTTGACAAATTCTTTTGACCATCGTTTGATAAAGCCAAGTGCAGAATTAGATTTATTTATAATGCTGTCAATATGTGAATCGAAATTCAATTCTCTGTCACAAATTATTTCTAGATCCCGTACTTGGGTAGTGTATGAAATAGGCTCATCGCAGATGAAGTAGTTTCTTTGAGCGGGAGGTAGAAGATTGCGGGAATAGGTTATCGCTTGGCATTTGTTGACATTAAGCTCCAGAAAATTTTGCTTGCACCATACCGAAAACTTATTCAAATCATCTTGCAGACAATGGGAGTCAGAAGGCAATGAAATGACTTTGGAAATTCTCATGTCATCAGCGGAAATAGAAAGATTAGAACTCGTTAAAATGAGACTTATATCGTTAATTGTTAGGATAAAGATGATTGGTCCAAGGTGGCTACCCTGAGGGACACCAGATGCTGCTTTAATGGGGTCGGATATTGAAGATCTGAAGATGATCCTGTATTTTCGGTCTTCTAAATAGGATTTGGTACACGCCACAAAATTAGGGGAAACGTTTTTTTTAGTTTAAAAATGATACGTTGGTGAGAAATTTTATCGGATGCCTTGCTGAAATCAGTGGAATTTGAATCGACTTCATCACTGTCTTCTAAAGCATGAAGTGTCCTAGAGACGAAATCTGTTAGGTAAGTGGTCGTTGATTTACCTTTCATGAAACCGTGCTGATTTGTGCAGATAGTTGGGCTACAGTACGAAAGCAGTTGTGATAGACTTTTTCAAAAAGGTTGGTTATGCAAGAGGCAATGAATTTGCAATGAAGAAATTTGAGAGTTGATGGGTAATTGTTTGACTGGAAGAAGCGTTTGGGGTCCAAGACAAGAGGAACTTCTTTCGGAAGGTATATGGAACCGATTGGGCAAAGCAGGACAAAATTAACGAAAAGAAAGTTGATAGGGCAAGATCAATGCTAGTTGTTTCAGCAATAAAGTCAAAGTTAATGTTGCTGATGAGGTTTTTTTTTAGGGTAGAAAAAAGATGATCACTCCTATAAACGAGTAAGTTATCTGAATTGGATGTGAAGACAAGGTCAAGTTGTCTGTTCATTGTATTAGGTATTCCACAAATCTGATATAGACTTGGGTTGGTTAGGCAGTCCACCATAAATATTTCTATTTCCGAAGATGAATTAAGAAAGACTATATGAGACAAATCATCAGAAGGCTCTCATTTAAGGTGAGGGTGGTTGAAATCCCCTACTAGAACAATACAATCTTCAGGTTGTGCATCATCACTCAAAAAATCCACTGCGTGAACTACAGGTCAATAAGTCTCAAATGGTTGAGATGGGTGAATGTAACAACAAAGTACGTAAAGACAGAGTTTGGGGAGCGTAATATTGACACATAGAAACTCAAGGTTGTCAGTGTGGGTAATATCAACAGGAGTTGCGTGAAAACAGTTCCGGTTTGCTAATAAAACACCTCGGCCATAGGAATTATCAGCTCTTTCAAATCCATCTTTTCGAAAAACGTTGAAATTTTGAGGAGCTCATGGTTTTTAATGCTAGGAATTAGCATTAACTCACTTTCGAGAAGTGAGGCATTGTGGACTGGAAGATACAGAATTTAGTTTGTTAGGAACTGTAATAATTTTTAAAATTTGCAAGTGGGAAAGGCGTTTAGAGCTGACATGCGAAGACAGTGTAGAAAGATCATTTTGAACTTCGTCGGAAGAGACGTCGAAACTCTCATGGTAGTGAACGAAAATTTGGATCAATTAAACTGGCTTAGAAGGAAGACCTTCTCGTTGTATCCAAACCATAATGTTGGTTTTGGTTATGCCATCAATGCAAACCGAGTTGGGTTTGTCGTGCAATTAGGTAAGGTAGAGCCGAACATTTTCATAAATTTGGTGGTCTCTCAAACGAGATAACGACTATCATAATTCAAATCAGAAAATTTTGATGCGATAGGTTGGTCATGCATTCCGGATCTAGAATCTTGACTAGTGCGAGAGGTTGGATTGGTGATAAAGATGAGGAAAGGGTGGTTGACTTTAGTATATGGGAGCTAATATAATATAGGATATTTGTCTGATGGGGCAACGTTAGTTGGAACTTGGGTAGAAGGCGCAGGAGCAAGGTTAAATAAAACTCTGTTTTGAAACGACTTTAATGGTTTGATGAGGGGAGAGAGGATTTGGTGTAATGACTCTGGTGTTTTTTGTGAATGGAGAAAAGGGGGAAAGTAGTGTGGAGAATCTTGGAAAGATTTTGGTGCTAAATGACCAGTTTGAGACTGGATGTTGATGGGATAGGGCAGAATTGTGGGTGCTGTACTTTCTTTTATTAGTAAACTTATTATCTACCATATCCTTCTGTTGGGTGGTGACCATCTTTTCCGAGAATGCTATACCGTCCGATGATTTGAACATCCAATCGTATTTAGTGGGTATACGTATTTCAAAACCCTGACCGTTTTTGCTCTTGACTTTGCCAACTTGTTTACATTTGACGTTTTGTAAACCAAATTTCTTCCTAAAAAGGTCTTTGCTCCAGGACGGGCTGGATAACGTGGGGCAGCTATAGATATAGTGATATGGCAACAATCTTGCACTTACTTTGAGCAAAACTTTGCTAAAGAAAAAAATCTCATCTGTGGGGATTGATTCCTAACAGATCTTCCACTTAAGTGAAACATCAAAAACTCTGTCTCTCCAACATGCTCAAGACTATTAAAACGACTGACCAAATATCAATGATAATTTTTCCAATTGTTATGTTGCAGCAGCTGACAAAGTTACATTCATTTGACATCCAGCTGTCAAAATATGCAGTAAGGTTTGCCATTGAAAATTATTAAAAAATATCGTAATTCTGGCTCAGTTGCAGTTAAAACACTCTTTTGGATCTTGAAGAAGAAGAAAATGAAGAAAACATAGCCGACGTAGCGGCCGGTATCGAAAAAGATTCTGAAATTTACTGAATTGGGCATCACCAAATTCATCGTACAAGCGACTCAATGCTCGAAGTTGTGAAGGAGATATTTGGCGACTGCATCATATCACGGCGTCATCAATTTGCCGCCGCGGTCATGTGATTTGACACCACATTAACAAGCCAACCACAATCCACGAACTCGAGTCCAACCTTCGACACGCTATTGAAGGAATAACGTCGTACATATTGGACCACGTCATCAAATTTAATTTGTCCAGCTAATGATAGTACACTTTCGAATTCGTTGTTGTGGTGTTCGGTAGAAGCTAAAAAAATCGATTCTTTTGAAATCCCGTCAAACAGATAGCATCACCTTTTTTGACAATTATCGGCTTTGAAGTGCTTTGAGCCAGTTCATCTTTTATGCTCCATACATTTGCGTTAAACATTGTTGTAGACTATTTTCTCGTCCCCTGTGATGATACGCTTCAAAAATAAATCATATTTTTGACGTTTGAAAAGCAAATCACAGAGATTAATGAGACGGTTCAAATTTCTTTTCGTAAGAACATGAGGAACCCATAGATCACGAGTTATTATTCGGCGGTTTGCATCGATTAATGCCTTTATAGTGTCATCATCTGGCCTTCCAGAACGTGGTGCATCTTCAACATCAAAATTGCCGGATCAAAATTTTGCAAACCAGTTTTAAAACTGGCGTTCTGTTAGTACACCTTCACCATACACATCGGACAATTTGTTTCTTGCTTGAACAGCATTGAATTGCACGGAGCTATGCAGAAAACTTGTTGTGTTCCTGTGGACTTAAATTAATCGCAAAGACTGACTGCCTGCTTAAGTTTTTTGTTACTGGTATGTGCTGGCGGGACCTACCTATATGCGTTCAATGAGCCCTATAATGGCTCTTTGGCTACAGATGTATATTCAAAAAAACTAGCAAACGTGACAAGAATGAATAAATTCGATTTCGGATGATGTAACCGGATGTATTAGGACGCGGTTTTTAAGAGGATTTTTAGCAGTCTGAATTGGATTGGACAGTAGAGATCAGGTTCTGTTAGTTTTTATCCATTTCTCGAGGTTCTTTCCTCCTTTTTTCTCAATAATTTCGATAGTGATGTAATACTTCGGACACCCTTTGAAGTTATTTTCCTGAATCAATTAGTTTCAAAGTTGTTTGAGAAATTCTTTGAAGCAAAGATGAGTTGCTGTCACTGAGGCTTGTCCATTAATTTTCATTGCGCTTCCTTAGTTGACATTCTTAAGCGGTTCCAAGGAAAAAAAAACCCACATAACCAACCCACATCCGTTGCTATTTGTCTTAGAGACAAAAAAGATAAACGTTTACGGTATGTATCTATAATGTTCACAACTTAAAACCGTGTATCGTATTGTGTATCTTTAACAATAGAATAGTAATAACTTTATGTTCTGTTTTCACATTTCTATTCTACCTTGGTCATACACATACCATATGTAATTCTGACGTAACCGCGTTCTGTTATACATATAGTCAAGCCTACATATTAAGAAACATTATACGAGTTCGAGTACGTTCCTCATATGTATCTCGTAGCTCGTCATTGATTTCGAACGTAACCCACGTTTTGATAATGATTGCCAAATTGAACATTGCGGAGGCGAGGTATTCGATTTGTATTTGCCCCAAAAGAATGATCCAGCGAAGAGTTAAAAGTGAAGCTCATTACATGGTAATTTCGAGACATCTACAATAAAATTGCATGACCAAGATGAAGCACGTTGTCGTTGCAAAAGAAAACAACAATAATCCATAGTCGGGCAGGTAAGAGTAGTAGATGGATCCGTAATATCGTAGATACACTCATACAATTGTTTGCTACTAGATTTCTGCAAAATTCCTCAGTCACGTACGAACGCTTCGAGATAGGTTCATTTCTTAAGCAATGATGTAATCTCACCAAGTCAAACGTGACCAAGTCGAATTAAGATTTCCATGTGTGGCGCGATTTCTTCACTACGGAAAAGGGCCATCCGTTGTCAGTAATATTAAACAGCTGAACTGGGCATTCAAGTGTCTATCCTGTTGCAAATTAATTGCTGAATTTGAGGTCGTAAATGAGTGTGGTTTTTTTGGGTCCGCAGAAAATACATTGGATGGCAACGGTGCTGTGTTTTCGCATTTAGTTTTTCAAATAAATTTAGGGACCAGAAAGGTCATTTTTTTGGGAATTTGAAAATAAAAAATGACAATTATGCACACGGAGCTAGCATGGCAGCTATACTTACTTGTAAAATCGGTTGGCATCCGAATTTTAAAGTCCAGTTTATTCTAGAATGACTGACTAATACTAGAAAAATTCGATTTTTTTACGAGCAACGAGACTTCATCGTGTTTAAAAATATTGAAAAGACCCTTTCTGACTCAATATAGTGATTCGCGCCATTTAAAAATGAGTGTTCCATCAGGATGTCAGTACAAGCCTTTTGGATGACTTTTACATCCAAAAAGCTCTTTTATTTCATTGGCAAATGAATTTTTCCGAAAAGATAAAAGTCGCACAGTGCCAAATCAGGTGAATACGGAGAATGGTTGACATTTAAAATCCAAGAGGTGTTTATCGATGAGACAATGCCGTACAATGAACGACGAATGCGAATACAGCAAACTTTTTCAAACACTAAAATGGAAATATGCATTAACTGCTTGGCCCGGTGGATTGAACACTTTGTGGACAATGTTCTTGAAATTGTAAACGCAAATCAACATTGTCTTCACTTTGACTTCTCGAAACGAAATTTTTTAGGTTTTGGCGTGTCTGGCGCCTTCCACTCGGCACTTTGGCGCTTGCTCTCTTTCAACATATTAAAAACGCCACATTTGATCCCTTGTCACAATGTTGGAAAGTAAGTTTTTGGTCTGCTTAAAGATGTCCTTTGAATGTTAAATTCTGAGTAATTCTTGCTCGATGCTCATTTTTGTACCGACACAAACATACTGTCACTTCAGACGTAATAACTCCACTTCTATTCGACCAAATGTTATAAAATTTTGACAGCACGTCAGTGAAGGATGGAATTGCCAACTTTTACTTTGAAACCGATTTTGTACATTCGTCACTCTACTATTGAAGCCATTATGTTCATGCTTCAATATAAAGTAAATGTAAGACTACATAGTGTTGTTATGGAAAAGGATACCTGAGATCAGAATGATCTAGAAAGAAATAGAATTCAAGAAGAAGACGCAATAACGACTAATTGGCTTCGAAGGAGTTACATTTTCGCGCTAATTAATGCGAAAGAGCCATTTCGATGAAACACAATGCAGCTCTGATAGAAGACCTAATCCAACTTACACCATAGCGCCTTTTGGGATTTTATTTGTAGATTGGAGATGACGATTGCTTAGCGAGGTCCACCGTGAATATATACCTCGAATACGTACCAATCACTACGGAGCCTTATAGATTCTAAAATGTGAAAAAATCATCAAGCGATGCTAGTGAGTGTCCTTTTCCTTATGGGAACATTGTAATACTAAACTCTGTCAAGCCAGCTGTAAACTTTTAAGACTGCCACGTATGACTGCGTGGAAAAAATAGTCCTTTGACGTCCGAATAGAAGTCCATTTCCACATATCAATGGAACACATCATCTGATGCTAGCTCAAGTACACCAAAAAGTCTTTATCAACGCAGCCGTCAAAAAAGCAATTTCGCAGAGCTCTAGCTTAGGTATAAATTAACCCGAGGAGAATTTTAAACAGCAATAAGTATCAGTAAATTCCGCAGATTCAATGAATTGTGCAATGAAGCGGATGAAAACTCGAAACAAAAAAACAGAAAATAGTAGAAGGAGGGGCAGAACTATAAATTCCTAGAGTCACAGCCGGAGAGATATTTGACACTTGCAACAGATTTGGGAACAAAAAAGCTCCTGTGCCAGATGGTATGAATGGAAGAAACAGAAGCTCGGATTACTCCCAAAGGAGGTAAACCCACATAGGCCCCACGAGTCCTATGAATGCTGAATATGGCGGCAAAAGTATTGGAGCGTATCATCTCCAATGGTTTAGAAGAAGCCATTTAAGAAGCAGGAGGACAAGAATCAGAAAATTAATACGGTTTTCGAAAGGCACACTCACAAACTGACACATTGTTGCCATTAAAGCGGTTGTTGATACAACAACAATGGCCATAGAAGGACCGTGATGGTGAAGAGGCACAAAAAAGTATTGCTGTGTCATAATACTGGACGTCAAGAACGTTTTCAACATGGAGTTGGGCACATATTCTAGAAGCGCTGTAAAAAACGAGAGTACAGGGTCACAGGAAGAGTACACCAAAAATCGGCCCTGGGGCCGGTAGTATGCGAAATGGTAGAAAATGTAGCGAATCTTAAATCGTGGAGTTTGTGGATGACATCACTCTTGTCGAAACAGCAAAACCTGTAGAAGAAGTTATACAAATAAGCAACGAAACAATCTCAGCTATACGACGATGGCTGGCATCATCTTGTCTCTACAAAATAGTAGGAAACGAAAAGATACTAAAGAGCACCACAGTAGGAGAACATAAAATAGTACCCAAGTTAGTAACAAAATATTTTGGCGTCATGATTGTCTCAAGATTGTCTTTAAAGGAACATGTGAGTTGCAAATCTTGGCAGGTGAGTGTCTCTATAATGCTGTATATAGAAGGACCCAAGTATATCATAATAGGTGACTTCCCCTACCTAAAGTAGTTACGTCAGTAGAGCTTTATGGATCGCCAATCTGAGCCGCAGCTATGAATTTGAATTGACAAATTGACATGCGTGATCGCAGGAACGCTTCCAATTTATTTACTTGCAAAAGAGCTGAAGGGAAGAAACACGAGCTGAAGACTAACAACAATGTGGGAGATTCTCGCCAAAAGGCCGATAAACTTTTCTCCTTGTTTCGACAATCAAAACTTGGATAAACCGCTAACATAGAGAAGTTAATTTCTGCATAATAAAACTCCTAACGGGACATGGCTGTTTCCGGTCATATCTATATCGTTTTAAAAACGTTTGTCTATTTTGTAGTGATACTCCTGCAAACGTGGGACATTTGCTCTTCGGGGAATACTGGAAGAAGAACCAACTCCTGAGAGCATAGTACGTCACATGTTAGAATCGGAAAATAAATGGTACACGGGGACAACATCCGTCCATCCCCCAAAACACAAAATCCCAGGCAATATATGCAGACATACTTAGAGGAAGGCATATGCAACCATTTAGTGAATACCGACACATACCCTTTAACACAGCAAAACGACACAAACGTTAAATCTTTCTTACAGAATCCATCAAAAATGAACATCAGTACGCATACCCACACGTACAATTAAGTAATTCCAACAGATGTCATCCTTTTACAAGTCAGCCAGCATATTAACCTTGAACCAAAAATAATCAGCAGATCTGGAGGCACAACTGTTGACAGCTACTGAAAATCTGTGGCACTGGCGTCTCCTTGGAAGCCGACAGCGTTAAATTTGACTCCTCACTGGAAAATTCTGTTTCTCTGAAGACAGTTAGAAGGTTTAATTTACTGAGTCTTGTTTGGGTGCCCGATTCCATTGGGATCAATGCTGATGAGCTTACTGGACAAGGTTCAAAGGAGAACTCAGGACTTAGGGTTTCCATTGACAGTTGGGTTTCGTATGAGCATAATTGTAGATTGTAAATAGAGAACGAATGTTTTCCGGCTTCTTGAAAGGCTAATCGACTTAATTGCTGTCCCTCAGTAGAAGTGAATTTAGACTGATTACTGGCGCCGTAACGGGTAATGGAGCACTATCTCTATGAGTGTCGGGAATACTCTAGCATCAAACTGCAGATACTGGGCATTGATATGGTTGCTACTGGTACTTTAGGCGTCTTATCACTTCTATGAAAAATTGGGAAGGGATTCATTCTGAGTTCTCCGTAAAGCACTATGCATAGACCGTGTGCTTATGCCTACATTGAAGGTACCCATGTAAGGGGTGTGAAGAAAGGGTAAACTCCTGGGCAAGTCTAGAAGTCTATTCACATATGGATACCGAACTCCCAGAAAAACTAACTTCAAAATAATTTCATTATATCCGATGTACATCCAACTGGATCCCAACCAGATAACTGACACTTCTCATCTACGTCTTCAGGAAATACACTGCAAGGACTACACACTCGTAATGGTTCTTCCACATCAAACTGAAGGCACTTCCTTATATGAAAGATCATCTATAAACACATTCTACATAAGGATCAGATATCAGATGTCATTATGTCCTTTTACAGATTGTGTACACTAGTATCATTCAGATTTGAGGCCTTTGAATGCGGTTACTCCAACACGTAACTTGTGAATGTAGATCACTCTGTTGCTTTGTTGTTAATAGCTCCATTTGGAAATATGAGCAGACAACCTCTATCATACCTAAAAATGCTTTTAAACTGTGTTTCAGAAAAGCATCTGAATAACCAGACCTAGAGCTTAATAGTTAAGGAATAACCATTGCCCTTGATTGATCTCTTCAAAGTTCAATTTTTATTCAGCTTATTTGCTCGCAAAAAATAGACGTGTCAGTCGGTTAAAAATTGCCTAAAGGTCTTCTTATTTCATACTTAGTTCATACTTGAACTAGATTGTTGCACAAGGCCAAAAAATTAACGATTGACGAAATACACTCAATCTTATATACGTAGTGACAAAAAAAAAAAAAATCTAAAATAATTCCAATTCGTACCCTACCAACTTCAACAGAGCAACCACCTCCAAATCACTTGCCATAAAAATCAAATGTTTATCATTATGTAAGCATTCAAAATACATGTTTACAAGACCACTTTGCATTGCGATCTTAAAAAACAAAAAACAACAAAATATATATATACATGTTGTACATACAAATACGACTCACCTTGGGTTCACGGAGGTCATTTTGGCGGCTCCCACGATGTTCGCGATATCTTGAACGCATCTCTTCTTCTTTCACCATGTATTTGTCCTTGCCACCTTCATGCATTGCAGATTCACTCTTCCCATTGACCATAACATCCGCATCTTGTTCCTTCTTCCGGTTGCTACTAAAGAGCTGTTTCACCATTTGGAACCCACCGACTTTCTTATTTCGTTTGAGAGTATCTTCTGAATTCGAATGACTAGTTGATGGTGAAGCAGTATTTTTGCTACTTCGTCGTAACGTGGACGACGATGATTTGGGATATTTATCCAAGCGTGGGTCGAAGTGAGAGCCATCATCGATACTGCGTTCGCGATAGACGAAGTCGTATTTTTTACGTTGCGGATGTTGTTCCTCCGTGTGGCGTCTTTCTTTTTTGATAAATAATTCACAGGCTGCTACATCATCATGGAAGGTGCGTTTGCGCCATCTAGAATAAAGGGAGAATGATTTTTTTTTTTAGATAAAAGTTGTGTGAAAGTGGCACTTCCAGATATTTTTATTCAAAATCAATATTTTTGAGATGATCTAATTTTATATTCGAGATAGGAATATAAATGAAGACATTGAAGATTCAGGGAAGACTTAAAACGTTTGCCAGAAACTTCATTGATTGTCTTTCCTAAAAGCAGTAGATTCCTAGTTGGATTACAAGAAAACTTAACAATGAGCTAAGAGGTGATTTAATCGAGAAGATTTTTCTGAAAAGACTTTGGTAACGTAGCCTCACTTATTTCCGACGCAGTAAGAAGTTTGGAAAGTTTATCATCAGCATAGGCTTTGTATATGTTTTAGGAAAGGCGTGGTTGTTTGCTTTGCTTCTTTTTGACAGTGCATGGCGAATAATACAACGAACTAACAATATCAGTGACAGTTAAATGCAGCAGTGAGTACTGATTTTGATTTCAAAAGTTTCTGACAGTTTAGCCTCGTATGAATTGTGACATAATGCCAAGAACATAACTCCTGGGCAAGACTGTTCAAATGCGCCCATGTGCCGGTAATTTTTCCAATTGTTTTGGAAAAATTGGAAGAATACAACTACATATAGCACTAGTCCCGCGGTTCTTCTTTGGGACCTTAACGATCATATGTATCATATGTAGCAAAGTCTGATTTCTTCTGATCATTCAAGACACTGTCGTTTAAAAACCTTAATATTGCAAGTGCGTTCTCTATATTCCTGAACAGATCTTCATTCCGTATTAGCAAAGAACTATTAAGATTTATTATTGGATGAAAAGTGGAGCTTCATTCATTCATTCAAGAAGTGGTCTTAAAATCTCATCGGTTTGCAACAACTTCAGCCGGTGCAAGCGTTGTATACTACACTGCACTTCCCTTCTTCGTAAGCTGAAGCTGGAGTTAATGTTCAGATATGACGCACTATGGGATTCCAAAATCTGGCAGTGTTGTACCTAGGAATAATTAGTATGAAAGAAAAAGTGCTGTGGTCGAAGACCCACAGGAAAAAGTGGATTTGCTGGGAGCTTTTTTCGAGGCCGTATATACGGTGAACAATCCAGTTCTCTGTAATCACGACATTGACAACAGGGCCTACGTAAATCACTATTATCAGCGCAATGAACTTCAAAATTGGCGATTCGAGAATCACGGTTTCACCGTAATCAGTGAAGAAAACGCGACAAAGTTATCATCACCGATGGGCGAGTTTCCTCGCATTTCTTCATTCGTAAAGATGAACTCATGTGCATCTTTGAGTCTCTGAAAAACAAAAAGTCATCGGAAGTAGATGGTATCCAAAACGTCGTATTAAGAAACCTGCCCTTGGAAGCAGTGGATATATTTACTACGCTGTTTAAGAATACGCTGAATATGGGATTGGATATTATCCGACGCATGGGAAAATAGCACTGATACATCCTAGCCCGAAAAGGGATAAAGTTAGAACTAACCCTGCTAATCTTCGGTCGATTAGTTTGCTTCCGAATATTTGCATGGTATTCGAGAAGGTGGTCAATAGAGCGCTGTTAAGGTGGGTTGAGGAAAATAGTATAATCCCGGAAAATCAGTTTGGTTTTAGGGCAAGGCATGACTCTTTTTATGCTGCGTCAAAGCTGGTCTCCGACATACAATGGAATAAATGCAAGAACCAGTGTACCGTATGATTAGAGGGGTTGTTCTATAAGTTGACCAGGATGGACATACCGAAACCCCTGTATATATATAATTTACAACATGCTTATGAGAATGAAATTCATTATCAAATGTGGCAACGTCATTTTGAGCAAGGTATTTGACATTAAAAATGGCTTACAACAGGGGGCTGTGATTTCTCCGATACTTGTTAACATTTACACAAGTGATCTAGTAGGTTCTCTCAATCATGCCATAGCGTACGTAGACGATTTAGTGGTGTACAGATTAGGTCCAAAAATCGAAGTCATCATCTTAGCGTGACTTATGAGGTTTGGAAATTGAAAATCAATTTTTCAAAAGTTAGAAACAATCTTGTTTAGAGCTCTATTGCGATGGGCTTCTAGGGACACCAGATATAACTGAAAAAATTCGTCATCGTTGGGCAGCACAGACTGCCATTAGCGGTGAGAAGCGTAGTGAGATACTTTGGTATCTGGCTCGATAAGTATTTGTAATTTGACAAAAATATAGATGCTTGTCTCGCTGGGGCCAGCAAGACTTTAGCTCTGACAAGAAGGCTATTTCACAACAGTCAACTTGTCTCCAGAGTGAAGGCCATATGCTATGGCCAGTCACCGCCTATGGTTGCCCTGTGTGGTTCAATGTAGCGCCGTACCAGATAGAAAGGATTCGGGTTATTGAAAGGTAGTGTCTTAGGATCTGTCTCGGTGTGCATAGAACACCAGAATCAGAGTAAAAAAAAAAAAATACTGTACTATCCCAACAAAGCCCTGGGGCTAGTCTGAATAGGATTGACAATTTCCTGACAAAGGTGATTCGAAGACACGTTGCGAAGGCGGTGAACAACGATAATAGCCTGATCTTTGGGGCTTATTAACCCAATGAAATGTACCACGAGAGCTCACTTCTATCTCCCTCCAGAGGCATTTCTCTGTATTGATGCTAAAGGGTTGGTGCATAGCAGGGATGGTATGCCGGTAATATACCACCTCAATGCTCAGAAGCTCCTCCGTTTTAGTCCCGCGATTGCGGGCAGGGATCGGATCGATGCCGAGAAACAGTGCGCTGAATTCTGGTGACTTCAAGAAGGAGAGATGGTTGGCTTACTCTCCTAGGTCGGTACGTTATTAAGGTAACAGTCTCCTCCTAGTTGTAAGTTAGGTTAGGAATAGTTAGGAGTATCTCGTGGAAAGGCCGCATTTGTTAACATAAGACGGCGCCTCGGAGAAGTGAAAGATGCTTATTGGCATTGGTAAAATCTCGGTAATGCTTATGTACGATGTTGACAAATGCCAGGCGAAATCGCAATTGGGATGGTAACCGCCCGGTGCAAGAGACTGCGGGTGCTTACCACCCCGATTATAGCTTATTTAGGTTAAGTAGAATAGGGACATTGTTTTAAGTTTTATAAACAATTTTAAAGATACGGTATCTAAGTTTTTCGAAAATCTTTTTTTAAAAATTTTATATATTGTACTGTAATACTGATAGATGAGATTATTTGTAAGATAGTTTTTAAGGCCGACAGGCAAACTTTTGAATGAAATTGTTAAGTTTAGAGCATTCGTTAAGAGCCAGTAAGCTAGAATAAGTAACTATCATTGTCAAATTAGATTTAAGCATTTTTATCTAAAATTTAAGGTAATAATGAAAGAAACAATAAAAAAGAATTCAAAAGTAAAAAAAGTAAGGAAAAATTGCTGTTGGAATGGAATGGATTGCAGAGCTAGGAGGTTTAGCGAATAACTGTGATTTTCTGTGCTCTAAAGATGACTGTACTAGAGGGTACATTGATGAGATGATTAGGGACTCAATCATTTTGCACACGCCGCAACACCCAGTTCGTACTGCAGCGCTCCAGAAAACAAAGCCGACCCTTGATGGAGTGAGGGCATTTACAGAGGCATTCGAAGCCACACAAAAATCCATGCTGGTACTTAAAGGTGATCGTGTTCAGACAGTTAAGGTAAAACAGGTATCAAATTCGTCAACCCGTCAATTCGCAAAAGGAAGAGGTCGCAGCAAGACCCGCAGCTTCACCAAAAATAATCAGCATCAGAATCACAGTTTAAGCTCTCTAAGGTCATGCTCAGGGTGTTTTTATCGCCACAGTAAAGCTAACTGCAAATTTTTGAATGCTGTTTGCAGAAAATGTAACAAAAAAGAGCACACTGCTCTAGTGCGTTATCTTTATTACAGTAGCAGCAATCGTAGTGAATCGTCTTTTCATAACTATATATGAAAGATTATGTAAATAGCGTTATAGAAGAAAGCATTTTTTCTCTAGGTGATCTAGTTGAAACGCGTGGCAACAAATTATTTATGGACTTCAAAGTGAATGGAAGAAACGCCAAATTTTTGTTCGACACTGATGCCAGTAAATCAATTGTGATTTTGTCTGGCTTTAATGAAATTGATACTAGTAGCCCAGAATATTTGGAAACAAATCGTCGGATGAAGTCGTATGGCGGGACAGAGGTTCTTTTGCTTGGAGAAGTGATGGTGGAGGTGAAATTTAATAAACAGACCAAGCGATTACCTTTGCTTATTACTAACACGGTTCATGGTGACAACATATTCGGTTGGAACTGGGCAGAAGCTTTTGGTATGCGTGTATATTTTGATGGTACTCTGGACATTGAAGTTTTAGAAAATGTTCAATCTATAGAGCATACAAGCATATTTAAAGGTGATGTCAAAGCTTTGTGTGCTAGATTTGAACATCTATTTGCTCTAACTTTGGGTCACTGTAAGTCAGTTAAAGCAAAATAGTGTTTGAAGAGTATTGCAACGCCAAAATTTTTTAAGGCTAGGCCATTTAAATTTGCTCAAAGTGATGCATTCAAACTGGAAGCAAAACGACTCGAAGACAATGGTATTTGGCAGAAAATTCGATTTAGTGAGTGGGCTGCTCGTATTGTGCTCGTGCCAAAAGCCAATGGTCAGATACGAAGAATACCTTGTCCAACAGTTTCCAGAATTCATTCAGAAAATTAAAAATACAAGTTTATTCATCTAAATCTATATTGTCTCCTTTAAATTCATCCCTATCGACTGCAACACACTTATGCCAGCGCTTGATCCAATCCTCGAAACATTTTTTATAGTCGGTTTTCGGTATGTCCATAAGTGCTTCTTGTGATTTTTCCATTACTTTCTCTCGGCTGCTGATGACACTGTGCGACGTTGTGGTATCATGGTGCAAAATTCATGAGTTTTCTGCCCATAATTCTGGTCTCTTTCGTCGAATGGCTTCACGAAAACGTCTCATAACGCCCAAACAATACTCTTTGTTTACTGTCTGGCTTTTTAGCAAAAATGATGCACTACACCGTTGTAATCCATGAAAACTGTGAGCATTGCCTTATTTTTGGTCTCGGCTCATTTGGTGAACGCCATTCACTTGCCTGATGTCTGGATTGCGTATCATACTCATACTCATCTCTTTTGCGACATCAACACGGTCTCTTTTTTGCATGAAATTAAGGACTATTGGCACCAACTTTGCTGCTACACGACGGAAACCCAAATCATTAACCAAAATGTCTTGGGCGGATCCATAGGCAATGTTCAAGTCCTCCGCTATCTCTCTGATGTTTTTGATGTCGATGATCTACCACTGCATTCATCATCTTCGATTGATTCATGACCACTTTTGAACCGCTCATGATACTGGTAAGCGGTTTTCTTTAGAGAATCGTTGCCGAAAAACTTTTCCAACATTTCCAACGTTCGCGCATCGTTAAATCCGTTTTTTACGCAAAATTGAATACGAAATCGTTGTTGCAAATTTAAATCTATTTTTAAAATTGTAAAAAAATCGCCAACAACCACAAGGATAGATGTACTCTTGGCTACGTAACTTTTGCAAATGTCAAACTATGACACTAAGATTTAGAGAAAATATCAACAATAGATGTAACAACTTAACGAAAAAAAAAAAAACAGAACTCAAATTGGAACAATGGGAGCGTCACACTGTGACTCCACCGGGAACTTTTTAATCAAGGTATGTGGAGACTTCAAGATCACTATCAATTCGCAGCTGGAGATAGATCAGTACCCCCTTCCGCGCCCTGAGGAGATGTTTGTTATAGCTTTATAAATAATTTTGCACTAATAGCTAGTCCTTTAAACTTACTTTGTAAGCATGATCTAGAGTTCCGTGGGGAAGTTTCACAGGAGGAAGCATTTCAGAAGAAAGCCCAAATAAAGGATGCTATTGCATTAACGTATTATAAACCTGAGTTGCCGATTGTATTAGCCACTAATGCTTTGTATTATGGATTAGGTGCTGTCATCTCGCACATCAATCCGGATCCTGTAGCACATGCCTTTAAAACCTTAAGTGACTAACAACGCAACTACACCCAAATTGAAAAGGAGGCCTTTTCAATCATTTTCAGAGTTACAAAATTTCGTTAGCATTTATATGGCGGAAATTTCATTTCGCATACATAAGACTTTGCTAACATTATTTCACCCCAGTAAAAAGTTACCCATGATGAAAACAGGTCGTTTAACTCGTTGGGCTCTTATATGAATGAGCTTCAACTATGAAATTCGGTATAAAACTTCAAGCCAAAATGCCAATGCCGATGTTTAATCGCGACTTCTAATGGGTCCAGATCTGGAGTTTGATACCATGGAGGAATCTTGTCACGAAATCACAAACGAAATCGAGGACCAATTCGAAAAATTTCCTGTAAATGCCCACGATATTGCTCAAGAGACCCGGAAAGATGTCATGCTTAGCAAAGTACATAAAGTTTTACATTCAAAACGGTTAGCCGGATAAATTTCTACCTGCAGAATGTCATCTACTGAAAATTACAGGCAAGTCACCTGCGAAGACCCTTTATGGTCAAGAGCACCGGACTGTTTTATCACAAACCATTCCAAGCACAAAACCAGTTGCAAGCTGTCTATCTCAGCCTATATTCGCTATAAATCAAAATGTTTTTGCTCGCAATTATGCCAAAGGCCCCATATGGATCAAAGGTGTTGTAAGCCCTAGCACTTCCAATGGCAATTGGAGACGACATAAAAATCAGTTACGAGCCAGAGTTGAAACCAAGGACGATAGTTTTACTACTGCAAGAATACTATCGAATTCCATTCCATCTACTATTCAAACGCAAAATTATCAGTAAGGTAACTCGAATATGCTAAATAAAAACCTTATATTTTCCAGAGATGTTCAAGCTTAAATACCGAACAGAGTATCTGCAGACCGCAGTCAATTGTTGGCAGCCCAGTTTTATCTAGACGTTCAGGCCGCATAAGAAACCCTGTCGTTCGCTTTCAGTGTTGATTGTCTTCAAGTACTGGTGGGAAGGAATGATGTGTATATACTTAAACAACTGTTAACTAGCTGAGCTTGTTACAGCTTACATCCAGAGACGGGCTGTTCATCATCAGCTCTCATCTCATCAACATTGTTTTATTAAATAAATAATCCCTTAAAGTAACTTTCCTTACTATCAGGTGTACCGGTATGAAGATACAAATGTCTCAATAGGGAACATTTATTGTGAACGGGCCTTGATTTTTTTGGTTTGGTTGCTATGACACCTGTCAAACATATTTGGTATACACCCAGTCTGACTAGAACTGCAACCAACTTCAGACTGCTATAATTTTTAAACTGTTCATGACAGTGAACTCAAATTTTGACACATGACAGATAATTTTATTATTTAAATCTTTTAAACGATTTACGTCTCAGTTGTGTAGTAATAGTGATAGTGTGATTGCTTTATATGTTATTTGCCTGGAAAACCACAAGTAGCTATAGTTAGAGCCCTCCAGCACCTCAACGTGAATAAATCATTTGTGTCTCGAACCATAGCTCGTTATCGTGATACTGGCAGCGTTGCAAAACGCCATGGAGGTGGTCATAAAAAAACAGAAACATCGGCAGAAATGGTTCGGAAACTGAAGGCTCGAATTGAGCGAAATCCGCGTCGAAGTGGAAAAAAAATGACTGGTGAGCTCAACATATCATTGAAACGGATGCAACACATACTGAAAAATGAGCTTGGGCTCAAGCCATTGAAGTTCCAAAAAGCACACGATCTTACAACGCAACAGAAAAAAGTAAGAGTCGAAAGAGCGAAGGAGTTGCTACGAGCAATATGTCAACAAACGGAATGACCGAGTTTACTTTCCAGAGAGGTCCTTCGAAAATTTACACCTTTGGACGGCCACCAGAAAGCAGGCAGTACCGATGGTGATGGTTTGGACCGCCATGGTCGCCATTGGACCAATGGTCGCTTTCCGCTCATATTTTTGGACCGTGGCGTCAAAATTAAGCGATCGTATACCATGAAACTGTCTTAGAGGCAGTATTGAAACCTTGGGCAAACAATCATTTCCGTCGGAGACCGTGAACATTTCAAACAAGACTCGGCACCGTCTCACAAAGCGCGCGTCAACCAAGATTGGTTAAAAAACAATGTTCCATACTTCATTTCTTTGACACAATTGATTGCAAATTCTCCGGATGCAAATCCATTGGATTTCTCTGTCTGGGGTATTTTCAAGGCGAATATTGGCACTAAAAGATGCCAAGGTTTGGACCACCTCAAATAAGCACTTCGCTGGGAATGGGCCAAAATACCGCAGAGTCACTTACGTGCAGCGTGCGATGCTCTCTTCGGCCGTCTCAAGGCCATTATTCGCGCCAGAGGTGGACATATTGAAAACTACTGATACAATTTGAAAATTGATTTATTTTCCAATAGTTTTTACTTTAGCACAATAAAATTTATCAAAAAATAAAAAAATTAAGCATTTTAAAAAGTTGCAGTTCGAGTTTGGATCAATAAGCGGCGTTAATTCAATAAGAGCTCTAGTCATCGTTCACCGTGGGTTGATAGTGCTACCAGACTAATTTCCAAGCTGAAGTCAACCGCAGTATAAAGAGTTTCTAGCTGCAAGGAGACAAAGCTTCTTTGACATATTAAGTTCAAATTCCGTAGTGATCTCTAAACTTGGTCAAGATCTGAAAAAAAGAAATGCTTTCTAGAGGCTAGCGCTTTTATCTCTTTAACCGGCCCGATATGTGGAATAGAATTTTTGTAAAAATGTAAGTAATGACCCAGTTTGATTTGAACTCTAAGAAAGTAGATCTCGATAGATAAAATCAATTGTTTTGTTTTTTTTTTTTTCTAAAAACAAATCGGGAATCCAAGTTTACTACTAACATCAGCAGCACGAATAATAAGCGGATTACCAAGTTGTTAGAGATCCCTTTTAAGAAATAGATCTTATTTGACCGGTGGACCAGAGTTGTCGACATACTTTAACTCAAGTTCCCTTAATTTAGATCAGATAAAGCAGGATTCCCACATAGCGCAGTTCATCAAAATAGCTCGTTGCGATTCCCGGGGGAACTTTCTCCTTGAAAAACACTTAATATCACTGCAACAACTGATTAACTAAACTATCACACTCGCACAGTAAAGGCGTTTTATTTTCTTCGGCTCAAAGGTCACCGCAGAATTTTCAAGGTTTCTTTTCTGGCATAATTCCCCAAGGGACAATGTCTAAAAAGGTTTTCAACAAAGTTTTCAATTACCCGCTGCTCGGTTACAGAATTTCCCTAAATATCTTCTAATCAAAAATGCTTTGCATATCTTAGATATCTTATTAGGTAGGCATTATTATCATGCTCAAAGCGTGTTTTGATGTACCCAAATTCTTCTAGCTCACCTCACATTCTCGCTTGCAGCTTGTCTATTGATGACAATACCCCTCCTAGATATCAATCTCGGTTTCATTAGTTTTGGTGTCCTTGTTCACCTTATCTTCTCGCTCGCAGCTTGACTATCGATGGCAATACTCCTCGTAGGTATTAATCCTAGTTTATTAGCTCTGATGCCCTTGCTCACCTCATCTGCTCGCTCGCAGCCTGGACATCAATCCCAATCTCATTAGCTCCGATGCGCTTAGAACAGGTAGAACACTTTCAGGTCAGAATACCATATGTGAAAAGAATGCTAGTGTAACATAGATAACAATTTCGTTTGGCTTTGTTATTGTATCTATTTGACCCTTGTCCCTCTAAGGAAGTAGACCATCATACGGAATGTCATATTTTCGTGACTATTGGATAGCCCGTAAGTAAATTTGTTTTATGTTGGTAAGTTGTAGAGCACTGTTACTCCCTATTTATTACTAAATATGTCAATCTGGCAGTGACATCACGGTCAATGCCTTCTCTTTCTTTTGAATCTTAACACTCATTTTCAGGGTATCGTTGTTTTTCCTTTCACTGTCCACTGCACTAGTGCGCTATATAGGTATAGATCTATCCACCGCTGTACAAAAAGTGTCTTATAAGCCTTTTTAATTAATTCCCTTACATTAAGGTTCAAATCAAGTTTCTTATCCTGCATTAGTATATGTAATCCAGTCTTTCTAAGACAACTTAATTTTTTTTTTAAATTTTTAAGCGGTCAATTAGAGCCATAGATTTACACCTTCAAATTCAAGCATCAAAATCAGGGTTTTCCAGTTCTGAAGTCTTAACCTGAGATTTCAGTCATATCCTTGCGGTCTTTTAGAAGGATAGCTCAACGGCGATGTTTGTTTGGATGAAATTGTTTTGCTAAAATGTGGAAATTGAAAGTGATTAACACTATCAAAAGGAAACCGTAAGCCCCAAAGGGGCTTCTGGATAATTAGAACCAATAGACCTTAAAATACGAGAGAAAAAGAGTCAGTAGATTTGTCATGCCTTATGGCGCAAGCATAGTTTCATTGTAATGGAATCCACTAACTCGATCAGGTAGAAATGTGGTTATGTTCATAGAGAAGTATAGTCGTAAATGAATCCAGATCTTGGGGATAAACTTGGGAGGAAGTTAAGCATACAAAGATGTTGTAAACATCAACACGACGGCGGTGACCATCTGATGTCATAAAATGACTAAGTGTGAATGATCCAAAGGCTCGAAATACTAATAGACCTCACTCAGGTTGTATATTTTCACCAATGTTGCTCCTGATGGTCATCAGCAATGTTTCTACATACACCATCATACACAGCGACGTTCAACATAGAAAAAAGCTCTTTTCACATCAGCATAATCCACCTTCTGATCTGATTTTACTCAGATAGCAGCAAAAAATGCTGTGGATTGTTTGATGATTAATTAACCAAATATTGCAGCCAACGGCTATTTTGAAGAAGAGGCAGCTTAATGTCTATCAACTGAAAGTTGAAGTTTCATGTGTCACATATTATGAAGGCAAAAACGTCACAAAAATTGGTAACAAAATCTGCTCTATATCTCTACAGGAACCATGGGTGAAGAATAAATTTGTGGTGTCAGATGTTTAAGGGGTTTCACACCACTCTATGACTTTATGCCTTTTTGAACCGAACTCACTCTCAACATCCAAAACTGGCCAATTTTGCATCCAAGACTTAGTTGCTGTAGACATAAGCTATGAAACGACTGGAAAATGGCACATATTCGTCGATGCGTCTGTTTGTTTAACCTAACGTATAATTCATTACTGCCGCCACACCGAAAGTAGTAGAACTTATTGAATATTGTGATTCCAGGAAGATGTGACTTATCATATGCTGCGATGCTAATGCTTAGAACACTTTTTAAGGCAATAGCAAATGCAACGTGAGAGGTAATCATCTCCTGGCTCTGGGATACATACCGAAACCCTGGCGAACAGTGAGAGTTGGAGATCCATGTGCACAAAACCTCTATCACCGATACAACACGCCTTCCAACGCTGAAGATCCTGAGAGAGAGTGCTTCGGAATCTGATAAGCAGAATTTAACGTGCACTCGACAAGAAGAAATACACCTTGGGAATTTTCATCGCTGGTGAATAGTACACTGATTGCGGATGCCGGTCTCCGCCAATATGTAGTGGCGGGTGTTAACAGGGGATGCCTTCAAGGCGGCGTTCTGTCTTCACTGCTATTGTGCACGTTGGTCGACTTACTGCTCAACGCTCCTAATAGTTCGTCTATGTACTGTCTGTTGGATCGTGTCTAGCGACTGTTTGCTATAAAACCCAAGCAGCCCTATAGGTGATCGACGACTGGTTCACTAGTAATTGGGTTTCAGTCAATCCTCTCAAAATTGAGGTTG
Source organism: Volucella inanis (assembly GCA_907269105.1). Taxonomy (NCBI): domain Eukaryota; kingdom Metazoa; phylum Arthropoda; class Insecta; order Diptera; family Syrphidae; genus Volucella; species Volucella inanis. The sequence continues at coordinate 126,535,589 of OU026157.1, read as the reverse complement.
TTCCATTTACTAGAAGGAGGAAGCTGCCTGGTCTGACTCATCTTGTGCTTAAAGGCATCACCATCCAATTCTACAAAGAAGCCAAGTATTTGGGTGTTATCCTGGATAACAAACTTCTCTGGACTAAACATGTTATGTCGAAAGCCACTAAGGCGCTGTAGGCCTTCTGACATTGCAGAGGAGCTATTGGCAAGACACGGTTATGATAAGGCCAATCATTTCATATGCATCGGTTGTCTGGTGGAATAAGCTCTCGCGAAAAATACGCGATTGCTGCTTTTAATAGACTCCGAAGAACGGTTTGTCCCAGCACTTCTGGGTCTAGATGCATTAATGAATCTCGTTCCCTTTGTCATTCATATCATTGGAAGCACTCACAAAACCGTTCAAAAAGAAGTGGTCTTTGGTACAACACGCACTTGAGCTTTGATGATCTTGCAGTCTTAGTAGTCTGGTCTTGTGGACATGCCGTCCGTTGCAAATCGACGAAAAATATGAAATTGACCTTTTCTGTGTCCAGAACTTGTTTCGACTAGAATCTGAGCGAGGAAAGGAATGCAGTTGCTTCTTCAAAATGAAATAGGGAGTAGAAGCTTTCCTACGCCGCTGAAGTAAATATTAAATAAATTTCTTAAAAAGTATGGTGGGCAGACTCAGTCATCTCATCGGCCTATGGGTAACTAGAATGTTGATTCATAGAGACTAAAACTAAAAAATAAAGAAAGAAAAAATAGAAAAACTATAAATCATTTTGAACTTACTTTGAGTTAACATCTCCGTTGAACGACTCCTTTCGGAAATCATTTTCAATGCCAGAGTCTCCTTTATCGAAACTTCGTTGCTGATGTTTATCCCGTTGTAAGCTGTCTTGCCAGAGTTCTGGCTCCAATGAGTTCATATGGCCGCCCGTATTAATAGTAATTTTGTGTTTCTCCGGCGAAGACCGATACACATCCGAGCTGTATTGCAGCTGTGAGTCCAAGCTCTTTGGCTCATAGTCAAGTGGAGGGTTTATGTTATTTTCTACAAACTGTCCTGGTGAATCGATACGTTCTCTGCGTCTTGATTCCCGAACAATCGGTACACCCTGGTCATCACGTTTCGCTTCACGCTCATAAACTTCTCGAATACCACCAGTCCCATCGTCATAATACTTGGTGTGAACATATCGAGAAGTTTGATGAGAATTGGTATTCTTGCTAGGTGCGACCATGTCCAAATGGGTCCGTTCCGGAGAATACTTATTCATTATCTCTTCGGATCGTAATTTGTGGTAACGATTATAATCTTCTCGTTCCGGAGATAGATACTGGCGATGACTTGTATCGTGAAACTCCTCGCGAACTCTATTTCGTTCCGGTGACGCATGGTATTTTATGGTAACAGTCTCTGGTGGTGTATACCTACGTGAACTGATACGAGACTCTAGCACTGCTCGTCTACGACTGAGTCCATTCATTTCATCGAATGACTCTAGCTGCTGAGTTTGTCCTCGATTTGGAGGTGTAACATTTCGTATGATCGGTATAATTGGTGATTCTGTGGGAGATTTACTTCGATCATAGCTACGCTGCTGTAGATCATCTTCGTAGCCTTTGCGTATTTCGATGCCCAGACCTTCGTCCTCGTCACTATGATTTCGGGATGGTGTCAATTGTTGCCACGGCGAAGGTGAATGCTGTATACGGATCATTGTAGGCCCTGGAGGTGGAGAGAACGACTCTCTTGCCGGACTGCTAACCATATGTGATTGTTTTCCTATCGTAATTGTGCTGGTTATGTGATGACTAGATGGATGATCAAATGTATCTACTGAGTTACGGTTCGACATACCGTTCTGACTTAATCTAGGTAATGTATTCATATTGGTTGGTCTTCTTAAGACTCTATCTTCATCTGATGCTAACTGAGCGTAAATTATCTGTTCGTTTGGTCTTGTATATGAGAATGCTGGACCTGATATTGTCGGTGGAGGTGAGAATCTTTCCATTGACAATCGTTTAACCATTCCATTAACTGTTAGTCCCTTTGTAAGTGCTGGCTTCTGTGCTGGCAATTGAGAACTATGCATATCCTCCATAGACTTTGACTTGGGCTCTTGGAGTGCTGAAATCGTTTCAGCTATCGGTTTAGATGGCACGAGATCTAGATCCTTGTGATTGGTGTAACCTATATTACCACTCAGTTTTTGTTCACTGTTATACTTTGTTAAAAAGTCCGTTAGATCTGTTGCATTTTTTTCATCAGCAGTAATTGCCTCAGATTTTCGACGTTCTCTATTGAAGAGTTCCTCGAAGTAGTCCTCCTTTTGAGCGTTTTCGAGGATTGGACTTAATTGGGTTGGAAGCTGTTTACTGCTACCTGTAGGTTGATCGTCTTTCTCTAAATTCTTCTTTTTTAAAAGTTTGGGCTCTTTATATGAGCCAGCATCACTTTTACTACGAACTAAGCGTCGGCCACCGCTTTCGGCAAAACGTGAGGGACGTTCCTGATTGATATTAGGGTCACTCTTACGGCTAAATATGCTAAAGATGGATGGTCTTTTGGATTTTTTCGATGAAGCGTCGCTGACACTTCGGCTGACGGCCTTATCAACGGATTTCTTTTTGCGCGATGGCAGGGAATTAAATTTGTTTGGATTACTTGTAGATCGTTTATGGTTGGAGGCACTGTTGGCTTTACATTTGATGCGTTCTGCCTGTGCTAATACGAGAGCTGCTTCCTTTCGAATGCCCTCTTTTGATAAATCTGATGGTAGTTCCCTGCGGAGGTGTTGTGTGCTTGGCGGTTGAAGATTGGTCGTTTCGATTTTAAATTTCGCGTTTTCGTTGGAACGTGTGCCTGTGTGAGAGAAATGAAATTGGATTAGGGAAACTTTCGTAGCTTAGGATTTAGGACGGAAAAGATGTAATTTACTCTAATTTTGTCTTGGAAAAATGTTTGCATAGAATTTGATAAATAAAAGATTGGTGTGGGGATGACTATGACATCGTGAATAATTTGTGGAGCAAGAGTTATGCAAGGAGTACTCATGATTGCTATTGGATACAAACTATCCCAAGACTAAAGCCCGGGATGAAGGTACAACCAAACTGGCGTCTAGTCGACATTGAAAAACAATTTCCGTAAGACATGTGTATGATATATAAGGAAAACAGCAAGACCACCGGCTTAGACAAGCCGGTTAAACTATCAATCGAGTCAGAGCAGGAAAGGATGTTTTGTACCATCTAGTCAGAATTGTTTTCTACCTTCCGAATGAAGTCGGTAACAATACCAGAATAAGAATTTATTAGTTCGTTGGAGCCCAATTATTCCCTGGACATTCACATGAGATTTGTTCAGCTAATTTGTCTTATTCAAGTCAAAGTCGTCACATCGGAGAGTCGACTAGATTCATTCTTTTGAGGTGATATCTTAAACCGTTATATCATGTGAGGTAATCTACTAAGTTTTTAATATCATGCCCACTAATATGTAGACATCTAACGGCATTTTTGTTTAAGGGCAGAATGGCTCGTTTGGCCTGTTTAAGACCTGAGCTATTCTCCTAATATGAGATGCATCTCGAATGCTCACAGCTATCAATAGCTAAACTGACCGCTGATTTAGGAGTGTAGCAGAAGGGCTTAGGTCTATTTAAAAGAGTTTCTGAGCTCTTTTGGCCATTTCGTTGACCTTTTTATTCCCATCAATGCCCTCACTGGACACGATTTAAGGAGGAGCTCGACAGGTACAACAGTGCCCTCCCTAAGCGCAGGACAAAACAAAACTTGAAGAAACTATTCAGACAATAAACTGCAACCTCACCAAGTGTTTCGAAATGGCATGTTCAGCCATTAAGCAATCCTGCAGATCGCCCGTTCCGTGGTGGAACGCAGACCAGAAAACCTATAAACAGGTTACTTAAGACTAATTTGAACCTATAAGTCTGATTTCGTTCATGCTGAAAAGCGTTCTTATCGCCGTTGAGGGTGCTTTCGACAACACAACTTTTGACGGCATGTGTAACTCGGCTAGAAAATACGACGTAGTCACCGAGAAAGATCCTTTGGATCTATACGGCTGTGATAAGGCCAAATAATAATCCTATGGGCCTGTTGCCTCGTGGAAGAAGCTTTAGCGAAAATACGTGATTGCTGCCTTTACTAGACTCCAAAGAACGGTTTGTTTTGGATGACTTTTGGCTCTGCTCTAGACGCATTATTGAATCTTCCTCCACTTGATATCCATATCATGGTCTGCACTCTCAAAGCCATCTTCCGTCTAAAAAAAAGTGGTCTTTGCTACAACACGCATTGTAGCTTTGACGACCTTGCTGTCTTATGACTCCGATCTTATGGACATGCCGTCTGATGCAATGACACCAGAACTTCTGTTGCGGGAAAAATACAATACAAAGTCGATTTATTTTGTGCCAAGGACTGATTTCGGCCAGAATCTGAGCCAAGAAAGGAATGCAGCCGGGTATTCACGGACAGCGAAGATTTACGAAATCCTGGTGGCAGCGAACTCGATTATGCTATGCTTAGAGCCTTGCTGACCCCTTTTGCGATTTCCAAGATGATTCAGGAATACAAGAGTTCACTGATCGCAGTCGGAACTAAATTCAGTGACCCTTGTCTGCGTCGCAGCTCACAATAGGATCATCGCCGATGAACTTTGCCAGTCATAGTTTAGAGGATAATTTTTCAGGACCCGAACCTACGTTGGGTCTACCTGTGTCCTCGGTTAAGGCTTCCATTAACAGTTGGGTCACATATGAGCATAACTGTAGATGGCATAGCTCCCCGGAATGCAGACCAAAGCAATTCTTCCCGACGACTCTATGAGGTCAGCGGCCTTTCTGCTGCCATCAGCAAGAAAAACTGCAGGTTGCTTACTGGCGTCGTGACAGGACATTACACGTTTGCTAATCATTTAAATGTGCTGGGCATAAGTGATACAACATCCTGCGATTTTTACTGTGAAAGTGTTGACGACTCTTTGTGAATATCTGGTTTACACACGCATCAGCCTGCAGCTACTCGACGCTGACATGGTGGTTGCTGACACTATAGGCACCTTACTACTGACCACTTTAGACTGAACGATTTTATTTGAAAAAAACTTTACAAAGAGTACAATGGACTAGTTCTTCGTCTGAGTGCAGATAACCTCTTTGGTGCACGAGTCTAGGACTGTCTTAAGGGCCTTTTGCGTACGTGAAACCTATAACCAGCAGCTTGAAGCTACAGATCGAGGATCACACGAATATATAGAGTACTCACGCATAACATCGGCGGACTTAAAAATTGTCAGCGTTGCGATAGTTAAGAAATCATTGTGCAGAAGATATTGAACCAAACAACAGCTTACCATCCAACATTCAAAGTTACTGGAGCGCTGTGAATCGATTGTAGATCGATTGTAGATCCATAGCATGAAAGACATATCCCATGTGTTTCTGAAAATACCTGGAGAAGGATTGATTGACTAAAAAGCAATGATCAGAGAAGTACGGTGTAGTATGGAACATCGTACATAAGTTCAACTACATTAACGCGTTGGCTACAAGCAGTAAAGTTTAAACAAAACGTTTGCAATCATCGAAGAGCTTGCAGGTGATAATCGCTACAGCGCATAAGAATAAGTTGCGCCCTATTCGCTCGGCATGAGAATCAGATCATATGTGGGGTAGCACATGCTTTCGGGAGTGATATGCACTCAAGTCAGACAAATTTACCCCCTCAGTAAAGATAAGTTCACTTCTTCTCACTTAGAGGTATTTTTTCAGTAAAAAGCCAGGTGGACTTGATGGTATTCACGGGGAATTGTTGCGGGAGTTGCATCATACACTTGCGGAGAAAGTGTAGTAGAGTTCTTTGATCTCAGAGTACTTAACCAAAACCTTGACTGACGACTTAGTTAAATTCATAAGGAAAGTTGAGGAGTTTCTTGCCAAACCGACTTTTGGCATAGCAAATCCTGGTGACAGTAGACTTCGAAATGCAGAATGCAATGTCGTGGAATTCGTCAGCCCAAGATTGAAGTTAAGTGGATCTACATGGCGTAGAATGGTCGGGTAAGCATCCATGTAACTAGGAAAGAGCTTTGCAAGAAGCCGTACAAGACGATGCGAAGATGTATGTGACACAAATAAAGTGAATAGATTCGAATGGGAAAAACCATTCAGAGCGACCGGCGTACAAGCTATAAAACATATGTGTAAGTCCAGCCAGTCCTTCAGTCTCTTAAGGCAAGTTTTTGTTGGACGTTTTTTATTAGATGCCGTCCAACTTTCCAAAAAGCCAGTGAACGTCTTCAACCGCATGAGCCGACTGACTCAGTTGTATAAAGTGAGATATTTGTCTCTTGTTCATCCAAATGGAACAAAAACCAATTTAAATGGATCTACTCTACACGGATTCATACCAATATATCTGTTAAATGGTATGCCATGCGTGGTTTATTTTGCGCTAACGAAATCAATTTTCTTCGTATCTATCCACTGTAGGCACTTGTTTGTGTTACAGCTTTCAATGTCCTCTACTCCGTATGTCCCCCTCCTGACAGGTCAGGCAACAGTTAAGGTCTAATTTGAATTAAAAGATATTATCAATCCGCAAGACTATGTTGGACTACTTTTGCATGCGGACAAACCTTAATCATTGTTTTCGCACAAGTATCTTTTACCTGCTGGTACGATAGTACTCGTGTGTCTTGTTTCCAAGGTCGTTTCACGAACGCCGTGTAATTAAAATGATAGTAGTTTATAGTGGACCATATGTCTCAATAGCTTTCTGAAATGTCGATTGCAAATCCGCTCTAAGAATAGACTCAATTTTAACTTCACGACTAAGAATGGGAGCACATTAAACAGAGCAGTTTAGGAGGTCGTGTCTACGATATCAACTTCTCTGGACTCTTAAAGAGAAAGGAACATGTTTTTAGAGTCGTAAATGGCGTGGAGTTTATTTATTGCAGTTTTAAATAAAACAATTGTGTACAGGTGTTGTGTAGAAATATTTTTTATGATTGACAAACAAAATCTGAGATTTAATGTGTTTGTAGTTTATATTCAAGGATATCTCCCCTGTAAACAACTCGAAAGCTTGTAGCTGTAAACGCAAAAGAGGTAATGAAGGAGATTTTAACGAGACAACTTCAGAATTCGTACTTTCATATGGCAGCATCTCTTTGGGGGTAGCCTTAAGTGCAGCTCTCAAATAACAAGTAAATAAAAAAAAAAAAGTTATTGACCTGCATACGTCTTACATGTCTGAATAAGCAAAAAGACGTGTCAAAGGAAATAACTATTGACCGGCTTGTTACGACGCCCACGTATCCTGCGAGCAAATATGAAAAGAAACCCAAACGATGGAGCAAAGACATGCCTCGGAAACACCTTTTTCTAATACTGACAATCCAGGCAATCGAACTAATGAGAGCAATTTAAAATCTGCCCTTCAAATTTGGGGACCTTTAATAGGATCACTCCAATCAGGATAAAGCTGTCGCTTAAGAGAACATTTGTATAGTCAAATTAGGTTTTGAGAAGTAGCAAGAAGTAGCGGGTTGTAGCCTTAAGAACTTATTTGTTACTTGTGCTCACGCCTCTGATAGACATAATGATGAGTTGTACCGGTTTCACAGCGGCTTGGACTTAGTATACTGAAACATCACTTGAACAACAACTCGGTGAATTTCCTTAAAGTCTAGAATTCATCTATTACACACTTGGGTTGACACATTTTGAAATTCATCAGCGGATCTAGGTATATTAAGGAGCTGTTTGTGGGATAAATATTTACTCCGAAGTGGGGTTACGCCTTTACTACTTCGACGTTATTGCTATCGGCATTTGGCTTTTCCTCTAAACGGTGATCAATTGATTTTTTGTTTCCAACAGCACATAGTTGTATCTCATCTTGTCCTCATTTAGTTTTTGTGGTGGTTCAGCCCTCTTGATTTTATCTTCCATTGTTAGACGGAACTGTTGATGATGGTGTCTTTCATGTGAACTCGTAAGAGAAAACCAAATCAGATGGTGTAGACGCTAATGTATTTGGATGAAAACGGATTTACTTTTGACGGCCCTAGCAAACGTTTAAAGGACACCGATCTTCGGATCTGCATGTGGAATGTTCGGACCATCAACAGGCCACGTGTAGCCAGAGAATTAGCAAAAGACCTTGACTGGTGTTACGGATATATTGCTGGCATCCAGGTAGTGCCTTGCGATGGGACAGACATGAGGAGGAAGAAAAACTGTGATACTATGATGATTGCTTTAGGAAAAATTTACAGCACTTATGGTATTCTGGTGCGTATTTGGCATATGCGGCAGATTTAGGTATCAATCCCTATCAAGGCTTAATTCGTTAATATAAGCCTAATATGCGCCCATGCCACTACGGATGATAAGGAATGTTTTAACGAGCTCCTCGATAAGACATATGAGCAATGTTCAAAATATATGCCAGGATAGGAAAGGCAGTCATCTTTGGGAGGGCAATTGGTAAGTTAAGCTTACACGATAACACGTCTGGCAACGAACTTAGGCTTATTAATTTTGCGGCGGGACTTGACTAGCAAGCATATGGTTTCTTCATCTCAATATACATAATGGAACATGGTGGCCTTCAGATCATCAAACGCTAAATCAAATTGATCTTTTCGCGTAGACCTAGACATACCTCCAGTATTACCTCCGGTGGGCTATATTAACCCGGATCACCATCTTGTTGCAGCTAAGGTACCAATGCTTATCTCCCAAAGGCGGCAACAGAAAAGTATCGTAAAGTATCATCAAGTATCGAATACCAGTGGCAACGCGTCAGAGACACCTCAACTGATGTACTGGGTTGTAAATAAATAATAAGCTAAAAAAAAGTCTACAAAAGCGGCCCTGCAATGAAAGACGAGAGCCGCTTGTGAGCTCTATGAGCGGAAGGGACGGGAAGAACATCGGTTTCTCCAGAAGAAGCAAAAAAAAAGGCGCTATGAAAGCAATTGAGAGGTTGTACTGCAGAAATAACGTACGACAGGTAAGAAACAAGTTTCAAAGCAAGAAAATGCGTACAAAAGCCTGGAGAGATGAAGAAGCACAGTCGGTGTTGAAGCTATGGAAAATTTTTTCTGCAGGCTGTATAACAACAGAGCAGACCATTTAACTTAGATGATGATAGCCCAAACTTCCGTCCACCTCAAATAACAAAGTAATAAGGTAGCCGTACCTGACGGCTTACCGTCCGAGGTATTCAAAACTGTAGGACATGACTTTGTGGAGAGCATGCACCAACGCATTTATAAGTTCTGGTAAGAAGAGTGTATATCTGACGAATCACAGCAGCGTTTGCCCAATCCATAAGAAATCTGACTATAGAGGGACTTACACTTCAACGTCGGATACAAGATCGTGTCTGCCATATTGTGCGAATGTGTGAAACTCTTCGCCAACAACCTGATTGGTGGCTATCAGTGGGATTTCAGACCAGGAAAGTTCAAAATCTTCAAAAACCCAACAAGTCCAAATTGATACTCACGATCTTTTCACCGATTTTCAGGCCACATATGGCAGCATTAATAGAGACGGGCTATGTAGAGCAATGTCTAATTTTCTTATCGCTGAAAAGCTCGTCCATCTGCGCAGAATGACGATTGAAAATCCTCGCTTATCCGTCAAGTCTACTGACGACTCAATCGAGACCTGCTGTGCTGTCATGTGACTTCGTTGACATCATACGAGTACTTGAAAGAATTTTGCGAAACTCACATGCGAACACTTGAGGTAGAATATTTCAAAAGACTGTGCAACTATTAGCGTACGCCGATGACATCGACATAATTAGGAGAACTCAGCGACCTGTCCCGGGACGTTAGCGAGTATTGAAGCGGAAGTAACCAAAATAAGGTAAATGAGGGCAAAACTAAGAAGAGACACACAACCCCGACGAATTAAACAGAACGTCACAAACGTCAGCTATAATTTCGAGGTAATAAAGGACTTTTCTTGCCTTGGCTCAGCTATAAATTCTGCCAACAACGTGTTAAAACGAGGAATCACTATTGCCAATCGCTGTTTCTTTGGGCTAAGAAGGCGATTAAGTAGTAAGGCACTATCCCGAAAAATTAAGCAGACTCCATACTACTTTATTGTGAAGAAGAATGGAGGGTAGATGAAAAGTAGATGAAGATATTCTCAGTTCAAAATCGTTCGAAAAGTATTTGGTCCCGTTTGCATTAACAAGCTTTGGAGGAGAAGATTCCAAGACGAATAATACGAGCTGTACAGCGACATCGACCTGGTCAAATAATTGTTTGAGATAGTTGGGACATGTAGAGCGAATGGAGGCCATTGTACCGGCTGCTATTCGGGTTCGAAGTATCAGATGGGCTCAAATCTTCCAACTTAAAAGACAAAAGGGTTACTCTATAAATGATTGAACTTATGATTTCTGTTGTATGGAGTCGAATGCTGGACGATAAACAGGAAAGCAGAGTAGATATTGAACACTTTTTTAAGAAAATTTCTCATCGAATAATTGATCCTGTATGAAAGGATTGCGAATGGAGGAGGGCATACAGCAGCGTACTGTATGAGCTGTATCAGGTGAGGATGTAATCCAGAAAAAGAAAACACACACTAGATAGGGCACATCGAAGGAATGGACAATAATGCTCCAGCAAAGAAGATCTTCGAATCACGATAAAAAATACCTAACCTCTAATTTAAGGATCAGGCTATCGAGGATGCTAGAGCGCTGAAAACAACGTGCCCACGATCGAACAGAATGGAAGGCTGTCGTGTCTCATTGGAAGGCATCTTGCGTTGGTTAAGGTCAGGTACTGTATTAATGAATCTTCTTGTGATAAGTTGGTTTGTCCACACACCTGAAGCTGGCATAGGATAATCAGGGTGATTACATTTTTTTTTTGTTTTAATAAGTAAACAGGTTACGAGATGAAAACTTACTTGACTTGAAGTCGATGGAATTAAGAGCGCACTTAAGTGGAACAAAACACTTTTTTTTTCTTTCCGGAAATCACATTTTATTGATTAAATGAGAGTGTCTCCGAGTAACTCAATGAAAGTTGTGGCTGGTGGCTCTCGATAATATCACGGAAAATAAGATAGAAATTCAGACTTGTCTTTGTTCTGTCGAGATTTCCTTAGAACTTCCCTAATTTAATTTTTGAGATTTTTATAAAATTCACAGCCGTTGGAATCTCTGATGGTTTTACTACGCCAATTTTTACTTCTTAGCCCTTAAATCGTAACTTTCCATGCAAGGAGTTTTGGCTTGCTTCAAAGAGCGAAGTCCTCGAAAACTTAATAACATACTAATGTCAGCGTTTGACAAAATCATGCAGATCTTTTACTCAATTATTCGTACAATTCGACGACTTTTCTCAAGATATGTGCAAATTTAAGTTTTTGTTTCTGTAGATTCTATACTAACTTCTCGTTGCAGCTTTTTTTGTGTACTTGTTCCGGAAGCTCATTTCTTGAAAATGAGGCACTGGATCCACTTTTCTCGGGCATTTATGGAGAATGGTCGCGTAAACGAGCTTAGATGCTTAATGTAGATTTTAACCAATCCCGATACTGTAAGAGGTTTAACCCGACAGTTGTTCAATTATGAATCCTGCGACGACCACAAGGTTATCAAAGGCGGTATACGATTTTCTAAAAGAGAAAAGATACAGATCATTGATAGCATGTCTTCCTTCAAAGAACACATGGATACGCCAATCAATATTTCTACTATGTTTTCAAATTTAATCAGGTCCCTGTCTGTATCCTTTTGTGGGGGACTTTTCTGACAGAGAATTTAGCTCCAAGCCCCAACTAAAAGGTTGTAAAAGTCCTCGTTGCTATATACCGCAACCTCGATGGGGTTAGTTTATATAAGATTATTGTGGGACATGGTATAATGAATCCCAGATCATTGCTGCCACAGATGGGCTTATTCTGATGTCCTCCAGCAATTTCCGCCGCTTTAAGGTAGCATTCACCTAGATAATGTTGACGTGTTTCGATTAAACCATTTCAATCACGTAGTATAGTTTGTGTTTGGGTGTTTCCATGTCCTTGTTGCACAATCTGCAAGTAATATTTTGTGCTATATCCATGGTCATCAGGTATTTTTTCCACAGAGCCCTGTGAAATAAAGCATAAAGTTGATTTCCCACCAGAAATGAAGCTTCTTCTCCCATAGCCCGCGTTGTGATAACCATTTTAAGGGTACTCAAATCCTTTGAGCACGCGCTTATTATAAAAAAGATTTTAGTTCTTCCTTTTTAGGTGTTTATTGATAGCCCACAGAATGGTATTGGCATTTCGTCTGCTTTTTCATTGCTTTCATATCCACTATGTTCCGGCGCCCAAATCAGATGAACTTTGTTTGTGGTGGCGGTAGTTGTAGGAGTTGAAGGCAATCCCAGATCAGTTTTGATTTCATTTCAAAGGCGTTAATTGCAAGTAGGGCTGCTCTACTATTGGAGAGATTATAAATGATTTTGTTTGTTATACTCGTATATCTGTTTAGATTCTCTTGAATGCAAAGTTCTATAACATGGATACGTGTGGGCATATTGTATTCTTGTTGACGAATTTGACTTCTATGCAGATTAGAGCTTGTGGGTTTAAAGTTGATGAGTTCCGCTCTTTGATGTATAGCGTACACCAGCTTCCTATACTACAAGAATAGGCTTTGTAGTGTTTCAGAAGTTTCTGGAGCGAAAAGTGTACTTGCATTCTAGAAACCCAATCTCAAATCGTTCTCCGTTTTAGCTCCGGCTTGTGACCTAAATTCAGACACCCATCAATTGAGGTTTGTGTTGGTCTTTCATTTTTAACCCTTCTAAACTTGTGATTGGCAAATTCAATGTCACGGGTATGTTTCTTCTTCCTGATATAGTAGATAACGAAGAGGGTTTATGTCCGTGAGACAGTTTCTTCACGGAATATTTATTACTGTATACAAGGACGGAAGACAGAGAGCTACCAGAGACTCTCAAAGCCCTTTCACGATCAAATCATGTCAAACCTAAATAATGCCCAGGTCTTCAAAAAAAAAAGATCGGCGCCTCCAAATTTAGCCGTCTGTGACGTGGTTGACTCAGTTCGTAAATATGGTCCAGAAATCGTGGGACAGAAGGTTGAACTTTTCTGAAAATACGGTGATCTCATTTGAAGCTAAAATTACCTTGGTTCCATAAAAGACAGATTTATCATTAACTCTGAATGTCATTTTCATTTTACCAAAAAAATTGCAACAAAAGTCTAAAAGTCGAAACTCGGATGATGTCAGATTTTATTTATTACTCATTCATAAGCACTGCAAATGGACTGCAGCCGTTTTCAATTTTTTATTATTCTCGTGAAATTTGTTGAATTATTGTAGGTTGGAGGAACTGTAAAAGTAGTGTAAAGCAATGTAAAACTATCGTTCAAAATTAGTAAATCTACGGATTCTATAGCAATGAATGTTGTAACTATTTAAAAATCAAAATCGGTATGTGGATCTCAAAATCAACCCAGATTAGGCGAACCAAGTTAAACAGCTTATGCACTCGTGGGTGTTGGGACATCACTTGGTGACACCATATAACACGAGCTTAATCACTTTCAGGGTGGTTGAATCTATGAAATGAAAATACATTAATTTGTCTAGAAAATTGTCCATTCCTTTCGGCCTTTCAACCAATTCTAAACTGCGTAGGTGTAGTAATTTTTTGGAAATTTTGAAGTAAACCTGCTACCTAATTTGCCAATTAATCTTCCAAAGTTCCACAGATAAAGCTTCAAAACAAATGGCATTTAGAAGAACTTAGATGTAGGATCAGCTTATTACTTCATGTGACTCAGTTTCACCTTTAATATCGGAGGCAACTGTTTATCTTTTAGAGTTATGCTCGCTTCAAGCTTTAAATCTATTGTTCAACCTCAGAATAATTGATGGATGATGGAGATGGCCACATACAAACATACGTCTTGCAAACATACTCGTAGATGCTTTTCATAGATGTTAATGTCAGAAAGTAGTCCACAGTCTAGATTACTGAGGGACAGAATAGACGCACAGAAGTTTTCGAGGATGCAGAAAGTGTCAAAGCGGATTAGGTTTTAAGAAATCTTCCTCTATCCGCAAACCTATTGTGACGGATCAGGAAAAGCCTTCTGATTTCAGCGTTTAAAGTGAGTTCAAAGTAGCCTTGCCTTCTCGAACAAAAAGTCTGATTTTTGGGTATGGATAAAGATACTTCGCCCCCTCTACTGTTAAAATAATTCTCATTTGAATTGCGTATGTCTTCGTTTGCGGGTAGCTTGGTCTATGTTTGTCGTTCTACTACATATTTTTCCGGCCTTGGTTAGGTAGTTCTCATAAGGAAGCTTTATTGTTAGGAATATCAAACACCTTGAGATAGCCTTGAGGGAAGGGAAGATTTAGGAAGGCAGGATCATCAGTACATTTCGAGTGTGAAATAAAAAGCTCTTAAGCAGCCACGACAAACCATTTTTTTAGATTTTAGTGAAACAAGCAGTGATAAATTTGCGTGGTTGTTTATTCTACCACAGAACTCACGCATAGAATAGGATTGGACTTACCGAAGCTATGTGGATTCAGATGACACTCTTCGTCCGCAAGTTTAAAGCTCCTTTAACCCAGCAGCTCATTTTTGATGATTGACTGATTCTTCGGCCCAGCGCGTTAATATCAACTCGCTGACCAAATCCACAAATGAACAAGAATTGTTTCGAATGCTTTCGCGCCATAAAACAAGGTCAATATGGTAAGGGACCAATCACACATGCGGCCAAATGTTGCATTGTTGAAGGTACCCTTAGTCTTGATGAAAATACCCAAGGAGCAGTCTTTCTATTAAGTGCATGACAATTCTGTGTTGATATGCATGTTTGCTTTCTTTAATGCTCTTCACCGTGACGTTAGTGTGATTGATAGTTCTAAAGCTTCCAGCGAATCATCGCCTGCCCAGTTAATAAGAGAGAGGGAAGCTGTGAAATATAATATTTCCAGCCCTCTTATAATTGTTGCTGATCACGACTTGTGTAAGCACAGCTGATGCAATTTTTTCAGACAAGTCACAGAACATGATTCTCAAGACGAAGTCAACAGTGATGTCAATAGTCTTTAACTTATTCAAATCTCAGGATATTTGAGGGCTAGAAATGCTTACGCCAAAGTTTCAAGTAAAGTAATGGTAGTACTGATATTCCTTAGCCTACAACTTGGAACAAATTCTAAGTTTGTCTTTGACAAATTGCTCTTATACGCAAGCCCTCCTTTACACAGGTTTTCGTGGAAAAGACCTCCGGCGAGAAGAATGGAGTATAAAACTTGTTAGTGAAAGTCTGGTTAGAATGCGTGTGAAGGCTTAGCTTACCAATGTACTAATGACACTTCAGAGCAGAAGGATGGTTTCTCCATAAAGTATACTCATTAGGACGTTATGACCTAAGAGCAAAGTTAAGACTGTTTCGTGTAAATTTAAGATGAAAGCATATTTGGCGTAGTAAAACTGGTAGGCAGTCGCACTAAGTGTTTCAAAATGGCATGTCTAGCTAGAAAGAAATCCTGCAGATCGCCCGTTCCTTGGCGAAAAGAGGACTTTCAGCGTCGTCGTAAAGAATCCAGAAAACTTTTAAACAGCTCACTTAAGACTGGAAGATTGGAATCCATGTAGATCAAAGCAAAAATATTATGAGAGGCTTATTTGGATTTCGGATTTCGGAGGCGCTCTTCTTACAATGTTTTTTTGAAAAAAGATGGAAACTATCGGTAAAACCAGTAGTCTGGTCAAAGTCTTTAAAAGGGGAAGATCAACCAGGCTTTAGACTCACTTACCAAGTAACCTAATCAGAACCAGCTCACAACTAGCTCCTACTAACAAAGCTGCTAGTGAGCTGAATAACACAAGACCCTGTAGCTGTTATTTGTATATTGTATCTCATCGGTTGTGGCTATGGATTTGGCCATTAAACATACTGTTGCTTCCTTTGATGGCTTAAAGTCGCCTGGCACTGATGGTGTTATATACCAATTGCTGGCAACTCTTAAAAGAATTTTCACTGAGATCCATGTGCACAAAACCGCCTTATGAATACATCTTCTATCGGCGATGCAACACGCCTTCCAACGCGGAAGATCTTGAGCGAATGTGCTCCAGAATCTGTAAACAGGAGTTGCCTGTTTTGTCTCAACTGCCTTGGTGTATGTTGGTCGACTTACTGGTCAACATGTTCAATAGTTCTAACGTCTATGCACAAGCACACGCGGATGGTGCAGCTATACTGTCTGTTGGATCGTGTCTAGCGACTGTCGATGATGACTGGTGCACTAGTAATGGGCTTTCCGTAAATCCTCTCAAAACTGGGGTTGTTCTCTTTACAAGAAAGTGAAACTGCCTGGACCGACTCATCTAGTGCTTAAACGAATCATCATCCAATTCTTTAAAGAAGCTAAGTATTTGGGGGTCATCCTGGATAACAAACTTCTCTGGACTAAATATGTGAGGTCGAAATCATCTAATGCGCTGTCGGCCTTACGTTAATGCCTGTTACTGAGTCCTTTGGATCTATACGGCTATAATAAGGCCAATTATATTCAATGTTTTAGTTGTATGGTGAAATAAGCTCCCGCAAAAATACGTGATTGGTGCTTTTACTACGCTCGGATGCATTGGGGCTTTCCCCAGTACTATTGGCTCTGCTCTATTTCAATTTCCCTTGATATTCATATCATGGACTGCACTTTCAAAGCCATCTTCCATCTAAAAAGAAGTGGTCTTTGGTACAACACGCGCTGGAGCTTTCATGCCTTTGCGCGTCGGCTGTATTATGACATGCTGGTCTTATGGTCTGACGGATATGCCGTCCTATGCAATGACATCAGAATTTTTGTTGCGGAAAAAATTTGAAGTCGACTTTCCTTGTGCCCAGAATTACTTTCGGCCAGAATCTGACCCAGAAAAGGAATGAAGTCTTGTCTTCACGGATAGCTCCAAAACCAATATAGGATTGAACACTGGTTTCTTTCTGGTGGACCACAACCTTAGATTTCGCTTTATGTTAGGGAAGTTTGCATCTGTCTTCCAAGCGGAGATTTACGCAATCCTGATGGCAGCGAACTATATCGTGGAGAACCGATGGTGAGGGCGAATCATTTTCATCTATAGCGACAATCAAGCTGCTCTTAGAGCCTTGCTGTACCCTCTTATGACTTTCAAGCCAGTTCAAGAATGCAATCACTGAACCATCACGAATCACGAAGATTAACTTACCAGGCATGAGTCAGAGGAGGGTTTTCAGTACTCGAATTTACGTTGGATCTACTTGCGTCCTCGGTTAAAGCTTCCATTGAAAGTTGGGTCTCATAGGAGCACAACTGTAATTGGCACATTTCCCCGGGATGCAGGCAGAACTCAACGGCTCTTCTGCTATCTCTCAGAAGTTAAGACAGCAGGTTGCTTACTGGCGTCGTGATAGGACATAACACTTTTGCTGATCATTGAAATGTGCTGGGTATAAGTGACACAACGTCCTGTGGTGCTTGCTGTCAAAGTGATGATACCTTAGACACTTAGGCACCTTATCACTGAAGAGTTTTCTCATCTTTCTTTGTAAGATTAAAAGTTTTCATTTAAAGGAATTTACAAAGAGTGCAATGCATTGCTTCTTTGGCTGAGTGCTCTGTTTCAAAAGAAAAAACAATTTTTTTTTGAAAATTTCATGGGGAACTTAACTTTAGCAACTTATTGACTGCTAGGTATTTAGTTATTTGTTTTGCTATAATTTTCTTGAATGCCTTTGCCAGACATGGAGAATGCTAATATGTCTAAAATCAGCAGGTGATATTGGATTCCCTGTTTTACGAGCAGTAAAACCTCTGCACTTTTCCATATTTGGGGGAAAATGAAAGTTGTTATACACGAATTAATTATATGACCGAGGTGAGAGATAATTTGTGGAAAAATTAATTTTATGAAACGTATCGAAATGTTATCCTCACCTACTGAGTTGGTTATGCACTCAAATATTTCACTTTCGCTTGCTCACTTCAAGTCATCCAGTTTTAGTGCAAGGTTTACTTTTTCAGACAAATTATGAGATGGAAAACATGAGTTGCAGAATCATCTCCCAGAAAAAAAGTTGTTGGGCTCATCTGGGTAAAGAGGACACTTAACATCGTTTCTTTTTGGTATACCCATTGTACGAAGGTACAATTTTTGGGAAGAGAACTACTTAATTTAGATAAATAGATATTCTCCGCACTGTAGATATGGAAAAATTAGGCACCTATTTCTAGTTAGCAATGGATGGGTAATCCATCTTGTCTGAGGTTATTGGGTGCTTCGTAACAATAACTTTTTTACGTGGTTGGGCAGTTAACCCCACAGTTAACAGTTCACTGTTGACGACCCTCCAAAACGAGCAAAGGACAACGACTTTCAGATCTGCACGCGGAATGTTTGGGCCTTGAACATGCCTGCAGCCGAACAATTAGCGGAGGCCCTAGACTAAAGCAGACTTCATCGCAGGGATTGCTACAGGGAACATAAGGAGCGTGTATTTGGATGTGGATTTGTTGTAAGCGGCAGACTTACTTACTTAGCAGACTATGCTATCAAAGAACGTTTTCTACGAGCAATGTCCACTGTATGACGTTAAAATCGTTCTAGACGACTTTAAAGCTAAAATTAGAAAGGAGTAAATCTTTGGTAGCACAATCGGAAGACATAGCGTCACGACACCACGTCTGGAAATTGACTTAAGCTAATCGATTTCGCTGTGGGACATAACGTCACTATAGCAAGCGCACGATTTCCTCACTTCAAACGCTGAAACTGACGTGGTGGGTTTTACCTGACAACCACCAAAAAACCCTCGGTTTGGCGAAGAGTGCCGGCAGGCACATGCAGCAAAACAACATGCCAACAAAGCGGCGCTGCACAAAAGGACGAAATCGGCTCGTGAGCTCTACAAGGCGAATAGGAGGGAAGAACATCGGCTTCTCCAGAGAAAAAAGCATGAGAAGCACGCGGTCGAGGAAATCGAGAGGTGCTACTCCAGGAATAATGTTCGGAAGCTTAACCCAGAGGTAAAAAGAATGTGTCAAGGTAATAAGACCCGAACGGAAACCTGTAGAGATCAACAAGGAAACCTTGTAATAGAGTCACAGTCGGCGCTGAGGATATGGAAAAACCATTTATGCAGACTGGTAAACGGCGAAGACGTCACGAATTTCGCTGTCAGGCAGAGAGATCCATTTCAATATTGACGATGCAAGTTAAGAACTCCGTCTACCCGGCCAAAATTAAGTGTGAACAGCAATATCTATACTAAAGTCGAACAAGGCTGCCAGGCCGGACAGCTTATTCGCCGAACTATTTCAGGAAGCAAGAGATGACTTGGTAGAGAGCATACTTATATTTGGATTTCGTGAGGTTATTGTATGCCTGATGAAGTGAACCCCAACATCGTTTGTTTAGTTTACAAGGAATGAGACCCTCTAAACTGCGCCAACTGAAGAAGTATCAGTCTCCTAAACATCGTATATAAGATCTTGTCTGCCGTATTGTGAGAGCACCTAAAACAATATGTCAACGATCTGATTGGACCTTAACAGTGCAGTTTTAGGCCAAATATTCACACTACGGCAGATCTTGGAGAAAACCCGAGAAGTTCAGATCGATACTAACAACTTTTTTTATCGATTTTAAGTCCGCATATGACAGCATCTTTAAGGACGAGCTATACAGAGACATGTCTAATTTTGGCACCCCTGGCAAACTCATCTGCTTGTGCAGGATGATAATGGGAAAAGCTCGCTGCTGCATCAAGAACGGTAACGACTTAACCCAGACCTTTGATGTCAAAAAAGGTTTTAGGCAAGGCCACGTCATGCCATGTCATGTCATGTTACTTCTTCGACATCATACTTGAAAAAATTGTGCAAAACTTATAAGCCAACTCACGAGGTACGATTTTGCAAAACTCTGTTCAATTGCTTGCATACGCCGACGATATTGATATCATTGTAAGAACACAGCGACCTGTGACTGGTACTGTTGCGAGTTTAAGAACAGAAGCGACAAAAATGGGTATATGCTCTCAACAAGAAGGGACACCCAATATCGATGAATCGGCCAGAATGTCACAATGGATAGCTCTAACTTTGAGGTACTAAGCGACTTTGTCTACCTCAACTCTGCTATCATATCTGTAAACGACATATCTTCGGAAATCAAACGAAGAAAAACTCTTGCCAATTGCTGTTCCTTTGGGGTGAGAAGGCAACTATGTAGTAAGGCCTCTCCTGAACAACCAAGGAAACTCTATATAAGACCCTTTCAATTCAAATTCTGCTCTATTGTTCCGAAACTTGGATTCTTTCTAAAGCGGATATACACCCTGCCTGACTCGAACTGCAACAAACTTCAGACTGCTATAACTTTCAAACCGTTCATGACAGTGAGCTCAAATTTTGACACATGACAGATAATTTTATTATTTACAAGCCTTTTAAACGATTTGCGTCTCAGTTGTGTTGAAATTTTTTTATCCGCGATGGAATTCAAGCGTGATAGTGTGATTGCTTTATATATGGCTAGAAAATCACAAGTAGCTATTGTTAGAGCCCTCCAGCACCTCAACGTAAATAAATAATTTGTGCCTCGAACCATAGCTCGTTACCGTGATACTGGCAGCGTTGCAAAACGCCATGGAGGTGGTCATAAAAGTGGAAGAAAATGGCTCGTGAGCTCAACTTATCGTTGGAATGAATGCAATACATACTGAAAAATGAGCTTAGGCTCAAGTCATTGAAGTTCCAAAAAGCACACGATATTACACTGCAACAGAAAAAATTTTGAGTCGAAAGAGCGAAGGAATTGCTACGCTTGTACGAAAGTGGTGAGTTGCCGAATTTGGATTTTTCCGATGAGTCGCCATTTGTTATCGAGAAATATGTCAACAAACAAAATGACCGAGTTTACTTGCCAGAGAGGTCCTTTAAAAATTTAAACCTTAGGACGGCCACCAGAAAGCAGGCAGCACCGATGGTGATGGTTTGGGCCGCCATAATCGCCGATGGTCGCTCTCCGCTCGTATTTTTGGACCGTGTCGTCAAAATTAATGCGATCGTATACCGCGAAACTGTCTTAGAGGCAGTATTGAAGCCTCGTGCAAACAATCATTTCGGTCGGAGACCGTGGACATTTCAACAAGACTCGGCACCGTCTCACAAAGCGCGCGTCAACCAAGATTGATTAAAAAACAATGTTCCACACTTTATTTCTTCGGCACAATGGACTGCAAATTCTCCGGATGCAAATCTGTTGGATTTCTCTGCCTGGGGGCCTGAGGTATTTTGAAGGCGAAGGTTGCCACTAAAAAATACCAAAGTTTGGACCACCTTAAACAAGCACTTCGCCGGGAATGGGCCACAGAGCCACTTGCGCGTAGCGTGCGATGCTTCTTCGGCCGTCTCAAGGCCATTATTCGCGGCAAAGGTAGACATATTGAAAACTACTGGCACAATTTGAAAATTGATGTATTTTCCAACAGTTTTTGCTTTAGAACAATAAAATTTATCAAAAAATAAAAAAATTATAGCATTTTAAAAAGTTGCAGTTCGAGTCAGCCAGGGTGTAGATATCTTTGGTCTTTTTGACAGAAAAATTCTTCGTGAGATAATTGGTCCTGTATGCGTTGACGGGTTTTGGAGGAGACGATTCAACGATGAATTGTACGAGAGCTGTACGGCGACATTGACCTGGTCAAAAACCTGCTCATTGGGCATTTGAGATGGAATGAACACCAACGTTCCAATTCGCAGAATCTTCGACTCTAATCCGGAGGAACATCGCAGTAGAGGAATTGGACCTCAACCTATTTAGAGCGTGCAGCTAGAGGTAGTTAGCCAAAGAATGCGCTAATTTAAGAGGCTTATTGGTTAAGGCCCAGATCCACCCCGGACTGTAGCGGCGCCTAAGTAAGTAAGTAAGCAATGGATGGTTTACGTTTCCATTTACTGTATAATTTACCAAGTGGGTAAGGTCAAAAGGCTGAGTTAAAATAAGCTGAAATGGTTTAACTTTTTCATTTAGATTCAAACAATTAAGGCATAGCTCCCAGGTGGCTGAGGTTAAAGTATCCTCATACTTTATCATTCGACAATCTCGTCGAATGAAAGTATGCCCGAATAGTGGAATCTCAGGGTCTTTTATATCATTTTTTCAGAAACAGATAATGTCATGTCAATATGGTTCTACTTCTACCTACACTATATAGGTCCATTACCACCTAAAATGTTGTCATCGCTACTTAATTTGTCGGTCCAAATTCATAATGTTTTAATGCAATGTATGACTTCACCGATGTACATTAAACGCGTTTTCATTTTTTTTTTTTGCATAAAAAGACTCGCGGGATAGCTCAAAAGGCCTTATTTCGATGTATCTGTTCGTATATCCTGCCAACTTTGACATCATGACCCAAATCAGCTAATGTTGGCAGCAACTGATCTCGCATATATAATTCAGTCAGTTTTTCAACAGTCTTGTAACTGAAAATGAGTATAAAGTCTCCTTTAACTACAGGTTTCTCGCTTACATATTCCATTTTATCAACACGATATTAGGTCATCAGAGAGGCTATGCAAATACAATGACAAGACTTTCAAACTTTTACTGGGAAATTGCAAATCATTCGGTGCACTCTACGGACATTACTCGGGTAATTACCATATTTGCAAAATCTTGCAAAATCATCGTTAACGCAACCGTTAAAAAAGTTTCAACGCCGTCAATTTAGATGGTGTCTCTAAACTTTACTACCTTGGCAATCACAGATACGATATAAGGAATATTTCCAGTTTAATATTCATAACGATTGCGGTGCGATTAACATGCCCATTCTAATTAACTACTTACATTTTTCTTGTATGACATGTCAATATCAAAAAATTTGCCAGGAAATACCCTCATAGGATACTTTTGGCAATTTTTCTCCCAAACTTGTTTAAATCGTAAAACGATTTTTTATATTTTTTTTTGTCGCTTTAAATCCTAGAAGGTAAACTAAAATATAAATTAAAAAAAAAAAAAACTCACACAATACAATTGATTAATCCACAATCAAAACAAAAAAAATAAATTGGCTACTTCAGCTTCAACTCCTCGAGGCAATTAATTTGTCTTTATCTCGTTGAAATTGGCAAAACCTTCACGAAAATCATACAAAGATTGATCATAATTAGTATTTTATTCACTCAAAAAATTTCGGACGGAAACACAACTCCTCAAATTAGAAAGGAAAGAGATACAAATACACATGATTTAATTTCATTTTCATTTACTATCTCGAGTTCAATGTCAACGGCAGCGCAGAGGAGAAAAAAAAAAACCGAAACAAGAAAAAAGTATCTGTATCTACGACTTGTAATGGCTTTTAAATTACAGTTGTGCACTTAACTCCGTAGGGCTATTAAACTTTTATTTATTATAATATTACACAGCGGCACACGTGAGAAGCACTAAACATGTACATACGTCAAGCAAACGCGTTAAAAACGAACTCAAAAATGCACAATAAAATTTATGAGAACAAGAAAAGAAAACAGAAAAAAAAAAAAATGTTCAACATTACGAAAGTTACGAGTATCTAGACGGCTTAATCTGAACGTGCTTCCGAATGAGAAACACAAGCTCTGGTTACGAGCTCCACAGACGGAACCGTATTGAATCTTGCAGTGATGCGAACACCTTTTGCAACCTTCAGTTTCTACTGAAAACTCAACACAAAATCTTGTATTAGATACTCGTACATATATACGAGTAAGTATGTAAATATATAAAAAAAAAATTTAATACGACTAAAGAAAATGATCAACATATACTCTGGCAAAAACCAAAGTGAGCGCTAAGTAATTTAAGAACACCTCCGCCTTTGCATGTCGGTGTAAAAAGTTGGTAAAAAAAGATTTGAGAAAAAAAAAAAAAAAATAAATAAAATGCCCATTTATATAAATCTTATACGCGGCAGACTAACACTTGAACCTGTTAATTCACCAACTCGAAAAGGGGTCAGAGCGGAGACATATCAATGAACGTCGTGGTGTGATCCGCAGGTAGTCGTATATGAAAACATAGGAGGAAACTATCTGCGAGTATTTGGCGATTTGGGGATAGTTTTTCCATTTTTTTTTTACAAATTTCTTATAGAAATGATATAGATAAATTTTTATCATTTTTCTTTTTTGAAACTTGATCAACTAAATAGAAAGATATAACAAATATTTTGGAAAAATCCTCAGTAGACCCCGAGTAGCCGAACAAATAGTAGAGATTCTCGACTTCTACGAAGTTGACATAACCATCATCTAAGAGGATGCATGTACGAAAACTACTAAAGGCAACCAAAGCTACAAGGACATTCGGAACGTCTCTTCGTATCCGAATTTGTCGTCAGAGGAAGGCTTGGGTAAAAGGTCTTGAGCTGCAAGCATGGAAGCTAGCCTGACGACGATTGCCATTAAGACAGAATTCGCCAATATAAACTACGCCTCGACAGAGGAGAAGGACGAGCTTTCCAAAGATTACTTCTACGAGCTACTCGGCAAAATCTATGAGTAATACCCCTAATATGACGTGAAAATCGTGATTTTAATGTAAAGCTAGGCAAGGAGGGCATCTTTGTTAAAAGGGTCTGAAAGCACAGACACAGGCTTATATATTTTGCGGCTTGACGCAATGTTCCTATAGCCAGCACAAGGTCTCTCCACTTTGATATTCATAAAGGAGGTGCTGGTCAATAAATCATCGACAAAATTGATCATATTGCGATTGACGTATGGTACTCCACCAGTGTTTTGGATGCCGAATCGTTCCGAGCAGCAAACATCGACACTCGGACCATTATCTTGTTATAGTTAAGATTATTTATTTTGTTTTAAAAAGGGAGACCAGATAAGAACGATAGAAAAAAAAAAATAAAACAACAACGGTGTGAGATATAAAATTGATTCTGGCTTTATTTTGAAGCTACGTTCATGCCATTATATGTGGAATAGCACATCATTCAAATGGCCATCTTGCTGGCAGTGCTTCCAGCGGTCGGTCCAATTTTTGATAATCCGGTCCAATATGCGCGGCGTTATTTCGGCAAAAACGTGTCAAATGTTGGCTTCGAGCTCATCCAAAGTGGGTGGCTTCTTAGCGTAGACTAAGGAATTGACGTAGCGCCAGAAGAAGTAATCGAGTGTGTCAAATCGCATGATCGAGGCGGTCAATTGATGAACGCTCGCCGTAAGATGACCCAGTCGCCAATAAAATCGTAGAGCGTTGTATTGCTTGTATGGCATGTAGTGCCATCTTGTTAGAACCACAGCTCGAATAGCGATATTGTCGAGCTCCGATCACAGAAAGTCAGTTAACATTGCTCTATACCTAACACCATTGACAGTAACTGTGTATCCTTTCTCATTTCAAACGAAATAAGGTCCGATGTTGGTACCATGCCGTAAACCGCACCAAACAGTCAATCTTAGTGGATGCGTTTATGCTTGGCCGAAACACTTGGGGATTGTGTTTGCTTCAATAATGACAATTTTGCTGATCTAATGATGGGTCTCGGCAGAGAATATGATTTTTTGGCGAAAATCCGGATCTCCGGACAACATTTTCAGCGCCCAATTGGTGAATTCACGGCCTTGTCTATGGTCGTCCGGCTTCAATTCTTGTGTCAGCACAATCTTATATAGTTGTAGGCCCAAATCTAACGGAAAAACAAGCCAATTTTTTTTTTTATATTTTCGTGCGTGCACCCTTTTACTGAATTTTCTCCAGGGCGCGGGCGGGTGGTGTAGTAGTTTTAAACTCAGGTGTATTAGGTTTCGGTATTTTTCCAGAGGTGGTTGTCAGTGCATCCTAAACCAGTGGGTCTTAGTACGTGCTAGTTGTTAGTTCGTTACATTTAGCCCAGCCAGCAACCTGACAGAATTCCTTCATGTCAGAGTGGACGCCGACGGGTTTACATATACCTACATACATATTCCATGAAAAGACTTTTTCAGAGAATTGCCTCGCACCGGATTCGAACCTGCGACCCTCTGCTTGAGGAGTCTATGCATATACCACTTCACCACGGCAACCCCTGGCTATGCGCAATTCAACTGGACGGTGTCCAAACGGCATTTCTAGGTCTTCTTCGATACTGGCCGCTACGGCGGTTATGTTTTCTTCATTTCGCACCAATATCTGTCTAATTGGTGGCTTGAGATCCAAAAATGTGCACGCATGCTTAAACTTTTCCACGGTGCGACGAATTGCCTGTAAACTGAAGCCATGGTGATGGCCGACCTCACCTCAGTCGGAATTCCTATTTTTTTTTTTCATAATTTCCGCACTTTCAGCAAGCGCTATTCTATTTATCTCTGCCTGAGATACTGCAGCTTTCCATCCCCTTCAATCCCGGGCACGCTGTTACCAGTTCGTAAACTTCGTGATTTTTGAAGCGGAGGTTTGGTCATCTTGCTCATTTCGAATCAGAGTGCAGTGATTAAGAAATTCTCTTGATGCTCATCCGCTCAATGTGGTCAAGCCAATGCAGTCCACGATACCATTGTAATGAAATTCAAAGTCGAACGGCTAAAATCAGAAGATACCACCAGAGCATTTCCGTTCAAGTTTCCCTTAAGCTCTTAGGAAAACCGAGCCAGTACCAAATTTAGAGGATTAGCGGCATTACTGCCAAAGAGCTCTTAGAATGCTGTTTCTGATGCGCTGGGTTACAATCAGTTCTAAAAAAGAAACCCCTGGTTCGATGACGAATGCACATAGGCAAATTTAGATTGTGAATGGTTTTTGCAAATTGCGTCAAGTGTCATTGTGCTTTGACATTTGTCTTGTAGACAGTTTAAGAACTAGTTGACGACAAGAAATGAAGCGATACACACCTGAAGAGCGCGGAATTATTGTTATTGCTTATTTGAACAATTTTCTGTCTGTTGTTTGAATGCAGCGTAAATTTGGGTCACATTTTTCTCTTCATCCTGCACCATGTGCGCGAACAATTAAGCATTTGGTAGAGCATCTCCAAATTGGGCCCACTAGAAAAGTGGCCGGCCTATTGTTCGTTCGACCGAGAATATCACCTCTG
Organism: Volucella inanis; assembly: GCA_907269105.1. Lineage (NCBI taxonomy): Eukaryota > Metazoa > Arthropoda > Insecta > Diptera > Syrphidae > Volucella > Volucella inanis. The sequence continues at coordinate 126,508,423 of OU026157.1, read as the reverse complement.
TGGCCGAGGACGTCCGCTAACGTTTGTTGCATTGAATGACGTTTCCTTATAAAATGCAAACCGTTCACCAATTGCTATTTGCTGACCGTCAAGTGAGGTTAACTAACCGCCAAGATCTGTGAAACCTGGTGCAAGAAGAGCATGATTTCGTATTCAAAATCATAATGAGCGACGAAGCCCATTTCCACTGAAGTAGTTATGTTTGGGCCACGGAGAATTTACACGAAATACGTAAAGAGCCATTGCATCCCCGAATACTCTTCAATGTGAGTATTTCGATAGACACATCTGCGCCTTTAGAAACCCCAAGCGAACTGACTGGAAGAAATTCAGTCAGATCTCTTAAACTTAGAAGCATCTACAATCCTAGTATTCAATTGGTGGAAGCACTGGAAGCTAAGGTGAAGGCCCTTGAAATAGCCTTCGAGACCTCGTCTCTTGCCAAATTTAGCAAGAAAACTGTCCCACCGTGGTGGAAGGAAGATCTCTTCGATCTAAGAAAGCTGACTTCTGGTACAAGTACAAATTCTGCCTTAAAGTACACAAAAAAACAATAAGCAAGGCTATGCCCAGGCTTGGGCAGAGTACTGCCACTCTCTTGAAACTTTAAGGATTCAGTTAGACTAAACAAAATTTTGTCTAAAGAACATACTTGTCCAACACTCATCAAACGACTTGATGGAACATGGACAGATTCTAGTGAAGAACCACTGGAACTCTTAATGAACACTTATTTCCAGGGATGAAAAGATTGTGGGACTGGAATGCAGGTAATACAGCACGCAATTCGCACCCTGGTATGAAATCAACTCGTTAATAAGCGGGGAAAAGATTTCCTGGGGTACTTATACATACAAGTCACTTATAATACAAGTCACTTATAATACAAGTCACCAGGCCTTGAAGGGATAATTTTAACCGATTATGCTCCAAAGGAATTTGGAGAAGATTCTGCCCTGGTTAATGGTTATTTATAGTTCGACTCAACCAGATCTTCTCGTCCAAGGTTGCTATCAAAGCGCTCGACTCACTTAATACGTCCTCTAAACTAGTCGAACAGTGCAAAGAAAATTATTATGCAGGTTAGCGGTTGGTTTAATATCATTCTGCTCTGGGTTCTCGCCCACAGTAATATATAGGAACTTGACAACTTTGAATTTAATTTGTGAACGCATTGTCACTGTCAATTTATACAGTAAACTAAACATTTTCATCGTAGTAAAGTACACTAACGAGCAACGTCTGCATATTATAAAAATTTTCTACAGATATTCGGAGTCGGTGACTGAAACTTTAAGAGCGTTAACTCCAATTTTCGGTCGTAATTCTCGCCCTAGTAGACAGGCAATAGCAAGTTTAGTGCAAAAATTTAAGTCTACATATTCGTTGTGTGATGTTGCCGTGTCAGTGAAACAACAGGTTAGTCGAAGTGTCGAAAATATCGCTACCGTTCAGTCGTCCGTAGAAAACGATCCAAATCAGTCAATTTCACGGCGTTTTTAAGAATTGGGCATCACTTAGACCACATTATGGCGTATTTTTCGTAAGGATCTTGACTTACATTCATACAAGATCAAGCTGACTCAAAATTGAAGCCGATGGACGTTTTGAAGTGACGTACGATCTCCGATTGGGTTCTGGAGAAGATGCGCCAAGATGATGAATTTCATCGCAAAATCATCTTCAGTGACGAAGCTCATTTTTGGCTCAATGGGTTCGTCAATAAGCAAAATATGTGTTATTGGTCAGGTGAAAACCCACATGTGCTTTATGAATCACCACTTCATCCACAAAAAATAACTGTTTGGTGCGGTTTGCATTCCGGCGGCGTTATTGGGCCATTTTTTTTCGTCGACGATAACGATCGTCACGTTACTGTGAATGTTCAACGTTATCGCGTCATTAACACCGATTATTTTTGGCCCGAATTGGAAGATATGGACTTGGACGACATGTGGTTTCAACATAATGGTGCCACAAGCCACACAACACATGCTACAATCGATTTATTGAAAAGTAAGTATGGTGAGCCTACAGACGAATAACTTCATCAACAGAACTAGCACCGAGGTAGTAAAAATCACATCATGTAGTACGGATCACTGGCCAATTGGCTCACAATTTGCCAAGTAGGCATTCATTTTAACCTCCAATGCCGTAGCTGTAGCAGCTTCCACTTTCCCTTTTTTGAGGAATTACCAGAGATTTCTGGCATAAAATTCTGCAACATTATTAATTTTCTGAACTCCATAGAATGGATCTAAAAACTACGCTTTTTGCAACACTCTTCAACATCCAGAACATATGAGTGACCGCGCTACTTGTGTTTCTGGTAGGACCCTACCAGACAACCACTTCCACCTTTGGCTGAAGTTTTTCCCATTCGAAATACTATCATACTTTGATAAGGGGAAGAACGCGGCACAGGCTCGTAAAGAAATGTGTGTTATTGACGGGAAAGGATGTTTATCAGGAACCGCAGCATGGAAATGGTTTGTTTATTTTTGTTCTGGCAATTTTGGTGTCAATAATGAAAGTTCTGGCCTACAGATTGCCCAAAGACGGTAATGAGTAAGCTCTTATTCATGCAGGCTAAAATCGCTAGACCATGCCAGCCAGTAGCAACAAACTAACCTGCGTCGTAAAAGTGCTGACAATCCTATACGGAAGAGAATGGACAAACCTCAAAAGTTTGAAGGACAACGATATGCATAAAGAAACTATTAAGACAAGATGTAACGTAGAGAAACTGCAGTCGCAAGAGATCGTCAGAATATTCCTCAAACGCGTATCTCCTGAAATCTCTTAACAACTCTCATGCCGTCAGCATCTGCTAGTGAAAACCAGTGGCAACGTTGTCAACATGACATCAGAGATGCCGATGTCTGATGTGCTGGGTTTCACCCGACAACCACCAAGAAATCCTTGGTTTGATGAAAAATGCTGGCAAGCATACCATATACTGCTAAACAAGAAGTTTACAAAGCGGCGCTATAACGAAGGACGAGAGCCGCTCGTGAGCTCTACCGGCAGAAGATACAGGAAAAACTTCTGCAGAAGAAGAAAAAAGCGGGCGAACGAAGGTATGAGGAGGTTGTCCTCCAGGAATAACATATAGTAAAAAGGACGTGTCAGGGCAGGAAGACCTATACAGATCCCGTTAGAGATGAAGAAGGAAAAGTTATTGTAGAGTCACAGTAGGTACTGAAAAAATGGAAACAAATTGTCTGCATACTGTTAAACTGCGGGGAAGCCCAACATCCCGCCGTTAGGCAGAATAAGCCATTCAACTTAGACGATGATAGCCAAAACTTCCATCCAGTTCGACACGAGGTATTCAAGGCTGCTGAAAATGACTGACATGAAAATGTGGAGAGCATGCGCCAGCTCATTTATCAAATCTGATCAGAAAAGTGTATGCCTGACGAACAAATTCTCAGCAGAGACCCCCTTCATTGCGCCATCTTAGAGGTATAAGCCTCAACATCGGATACAAAATCTACGAGCTATATACAGCCACGTCTAGTTTTGGCAGAATGACTGTTAAGAACCCTTGTTGCTCCGTTAAGGTCGGTAACAACTTAACCCAGACCTTTGATGTTTTAGACAACGCGAGGCGCTGTAATGTGACTATTTTGACATCATACTTCAAAGAATTGTGCGAAATTCACACGCGAACACTGGAGGTACAATCTTTGAAAAGTCTGTGAACTACTAGCGAACGACGATTATATCGATATAATTGGAGTGCATTAGTACAAGGTTACCTCAAACAACTTGAACATTGGAGACATTAATCACGATGGTGATCAGGACGACAAAATGATTGGATAAGCACTTTAGTATCAAGGATTGATTTATTTGACGGATGAGTACATTCTTAGAGGATTTGGTCCATCTTAATAAAATGAAAGAACACAATAAAATGTATCGGATGTTACAATCAACGGTGTCCTAAAAGATAGGCGCATTTCAACAGACGAGTTGTGGAAATCATAACAATACGATGCTTAGATGCACATTCAGGAAGCAAAATTGACAACATTGAGGCAAAATTGAAGGTCTGGCAATTTGAATTTCGCATCCTACCAAACCAGCTTTTTCTAAATTAAAATTCTACCGGTGACGGTTGACCTCTAGTTGAATTCGAAATGCTAAATTACAAGCATAACAAGCAATCATTGTCGATTCGTATAAAAGTGTATGACACAGATGTATCTGATGACAGTAATAAACATGAGAATCAATTGACTCTATTCTACTTCCCGTTAAATCACTCCCGAGTGCGTGTATCTACCCTATAACATCACTTTAAACAAAAACAGGAATTGGAATAGTAGCAGACTTTTACTCGAAATGATTAACATTTCCAAAGTGTGATATGGAGAGAATCTTTCGCGAAAGTCGCCTTATATCTTATTCAATGTGCATACACCTTAGTTTTTTATTTTTCTATTTTTTTTTTCTCTCCCGAGGTGTCTTGGAACTTCTCGTTCGGATTTTGTCCGTCGCACCGCTCTCTACGGTAAAACTTGGACTGTCTGTCACATGGTGGGCGAATGATTTTATAAACACGAAGCAGCGAATAGTGATTGACTCAGAGTGTATTTTTAACTGATTTTATTGGAGCCTTGTTGAGTTGAGGATGATGTCAGTCGATGAGCTATTCAATTATGTACCCATACGACCACATACGTGTGAACTATTTTTTATTGTCGTTATGTATCGTATTTGCGTTTGGTTCAGGGGCTTGCCCGATATATTTTGAGCTGGTTTACCTACATTCGAATAATAACAAAGTGCGATAAGTATTTGTTATTGGACTGTTCGGCCTTAAACAATTTGCTAGAACACTTGATTAAATATTGGCATTGGTGGGTACGTATAAGCAACTGCCAACTGCTTAAGCACCTGCATGCAAAAGTCATTGGAACAACCAATGCAGATTAGAAAGTAACGCCTATTACGAGTTGCTTAGAAGCAGTCTGCAGTCGAGAGTAACAAATTTCACTATTAACTGTGATTTCTTTTTATTCAATATTTCCGCTTAAAAGTGAATGAGCACGTGATTCACATTATGACTAAACTAGCTTCTGGCCGACAATTTGTCAGCAAAAGAAGACAGCACAAGGACCTGGTTTGTGCAAAACAAATGCATCTATTCCTCTTCAGTAGGGCCTTTTTGCGACAAATATCAGAAAAAATGGGAGCAGGTCGTTAACTTTAAACAATTCCGACATACTCGTATGAGCATTGCTTACCGACCTTTTTCAAAACTTTTACATCATGGTACACGTTAAGAACTGCGAAAGTCCACGGGATGAGTCTAAATTCATATTTCTACCTTTGAGGAGTGCTGATATATGAAAAAAAAAACAGTAAACTAATACTGCTTTTTGTTTTTCTAGTGGTTTGTTTGGGAATTGAACACAAACCTCCGATGTAGTAGACGAATCAGTGCTCCCTCGCGTAAGTTTTTGTAAAATTAATTAAAACTCACTGATGCGCGATTTCAGTGCAAAGATATATAATGGCAACTGCGGACTATGTAAGACAATGGCGAAGAATTTGTTGTCATTGGAGGCATATAATAGCTGGGTCTTAATTAATCGGAAACCAACATCAAACTGATCATCAATCATTTAGAAAATCAATCAAAGAAGTTGGGTTGGCAAAACCGCATCTTCATCCGAGCTTTGTGCCTGCTGAAAAGTTATCTATTAGTGGGCTAACGATGAGCCTGTACTGAGTATGACTGTATTTGGAATAGCCGAGTGAATTTCAAGACGCATAAACCAAATTTGATATAAAGTGCCCTCAGATTTCTAGCGAGAGGTCCTCAGAAGAAGGATGAGCAACGGAGGAACTCCGAGCTGTGACACCCACAGCCAGACTTACGGAAGCTTTATTTGACGTACTTCGACAAGTTTAAAGCTCAAGCCAATAACTGACTTTGAAGACTGAGGCAGGGTCTTAAAAAAATAAATGGTACCGGATGAGTCCCTGATATGCCAACAGCAGCGCTCCTATCTCTGAAATGGGTTTTTGGCAACGGAGCATTCGTCTCCTTGTTCCAGGGGTAAAAAACAAGAACCAAGCCCTCTAAGCTGGTGTAACTTCCCTACCTTAGGAAAATCCAAAAAAAAAAAAAAATCGAAAATATAACAACCTCGGATATTGATGCCATTATAGTTGACAACCCCAAAAAACAAAAGAAGGACTATGATCTTCGGATCTGCACGTGGAGTGTCCAGACCCTTAACAGCCTATGTGCAAATGAATAGTTAGCACCTATCACGCGATATCACCCCATTTTAGTAAGTGCGATGGGATGGGCCGAGAAAAGAATGAGAAACTGTGACATTTACTAGGATGATTGCTACAAGGAACAGAACAGCACTTATTCGGGTGCGGATTTGTCATAAAATAAGGACGATGTGACCAAAGAATGTTTCCATGAGCGTAAGTAAGACGATAAAATCGTTTTATTGTAGATGATCTCAATATAAAAATAGGAAAGGAGGACATCTTTGGCAGGAGAGCTGGCAAGTACAAATAACTTGACACAACGTGTAAGAATGAACTAAGGCTTGTGTCATTATTACGAAACATTAAACCAGGTTGATAATTATGTGATCTATGTAAGCCCTGCATCCAGTCTGGAAATCTAAATCTTGGATTGAGGCAATATTGACTCGGATCACTCCCATTGAAAGTACAATGAACTAGAATTATAGTGAGAAGGTATAATGTAGAAAAGCTGCGATCTCAAAACACCGCAACAATATATAGCAACGCTTCCAATATGCCCTAATACAATCAAGAAATCCAAGAACAGTTCAAAGCGGCGCTATAACGAGTTCTACGAGCAAGAGAACATCAGTTTATCCAATAGACGACGATAGCCAAAACTTCCGTCCAACTGACCAAAACGAAATGAAGATAGCAAATTCCAATCTTAAATCCAATAAAGCTGCTGGACCCGATGGCTTTGATTACAACTCATTTCTAAAATCTTGCCAGAAGGGTGTAGGCATGATGATCAGCGACATTTGTCTGATATACAGGAAAGGAGACCTGTCTCAATTATAAAGCCATTAATTTCTGGATATGACATCTTATCAGAAGTCTTGTGTGGATGCTTAAACTCATTTATCAACGAACTAGTTTACCCCTATCTGTGTGGTTTTATGCTTGGTAAGCCCACAATCGTCGAAATATTCACTCTTTGGCAGATAATAGAAAAAATCCAAAAAACCAAATGATGATATGGACATCATTGACAGAACTCAACGGGTTCGAAAGATTCGAATAAGATCCTGCGTAGAAAGAACAGGCTTAACGCAGCCTCCCAGTTCAAGGAGATTAAAGAGTCCCGCGTTCGAAACAATATCCGGAAGGCATGTGTTTAGGCATCATGTAGAGAGATCGATAGGGCATGAAGAGAACCCACATCCAGTCAATAAGGAACCAGTTTCACCACCCAGTATAGAAGAAGTCGGCTTAGCTATAAAAAAGTTTAAGAACAATAAGGTCGCCAGCCCTGATGGCTTACTAACGGAGCTCTTCAAATACGGCGCTGCTTTAGTATGGGTGAATGCCTGAACTATCAGCTCCATATGCCCCGTCTACAAAAAAGTCGATCTTATATCTTGCAAGAACTATAAGGCATATCCCTGCTTAATGTCGCATATAAGATCTTATCCAACGTACTGTGTGAACGTCGGCACGTACCAGTATGGCTTCCGAACCGGCAGATCGACTAAAGACCAAATTTTTACACTGAGACAAATCCTGGAAAAGACCAACGAATTTCAGGTCGAGACTTATCATATTTCATCGACTTTAAAGCCGAATATAATAGCGTAATAGGAGCTATATACGGCGATAGACGAAATCGGGATTCCGTCAATACATCACGAGATGTGTCGCGTGACGCTGATAAAACACACGGACTATTTCAAAATATTGCAGGGGGCAGGTGTACACACGGAAGTCGTAATCTTCAACAGGTCTTATCAACTACTAGGGTATGCAGATGATATTAACATCATCGGTCGTTCCAGAATGCCATGATAGAGGCTAGGAGAAAGCGTCACTATTGATAGCAACAATTTCGAGGTAGTTAAGGAGTTCACCTTCCTCGGAGTAACATAAATGTGAACTCCACGAATGACACCCTATTAGAAATCGCACGAAAAATTGCGCTAGGTAACCGTGTTTCAAAACTCCTAACTCGAAACGTAAAAGGAATAGGTACTTAACAAAATCCTTATCGTGCTAGTTCTGCTGTATAGCGCCGAATACGGGGCGATAAGCAGGAAGGCAAGGATACTGGGCTTCTTCGAAAGAAAAATTCTTCGACAGATCTTTGGTACTGTGTGCGATGGTGGCGAATATAGAAGAAGATACAACCGCGAACTCTATGAGTTATATCAGGATGAGGATGTAGTCCAGAAAGTCAAGCGAATGAACAATAATGCTCCAGCTACGAGGATCTTCAATTCCCAGCCCCCAGGTTCGGAACGACAAGGAAGGACGAACGTTCGTTTTAAAGACCAATCCATCACTGATGCCAGTGTCTCAGGCAGAGATTCTTCACGGGTCGGGAGCCTGACGGAAGAAGAAGATGATTTAAAGTTAATTTCATCTCAACAGAAATCAAACGAAGAGTGATTGCCAATCGCTGTTTCTCAGGCCTAAGAAGCCGTAAACATATTCTATATAATATCTTTATCACCGCAGTTCTGCTTCATGGTGCAAGAGCATTGACGTTAACTAATGTAAAATTCGATTCCAACTTCTGGGGACAACGCAGTAGAGATAGACCTATGACCGACACAAGCCAGAGTCCGCGCTTACTGAAGAAGCTTGGTAGGTAGGTAGGTATTGGTCATAATTTAATTTAAAATCATTGTTTTCGAGCTGATCACTGAGTCTAGTAAAGTAAAAATTAAACGAGCCATCAGAAAAGAGAACTTCTTTTAAATTAAAGTTTGATGCCGTTAAAGAAAGTGGTGGGTGATGCGGGCTTTGATTGACTGATGATGACTGGCAGCTAAAGCAACATCATATTCGATAAACAAAGAGTTAAGGTCGAATTACTTCCAAGGCTTGTTTGTTTTGATCTTGCTTTTTCGATAACAACTAAAGCCACACGCGCAGCTAGTAAAGTGAAATTCGCTATCAAAAAAAGCATTAACTGCGACAAAATGGAATTCATTAAAGGAGTGACCCTTCAAAATCTCTCTCGGACTCCAAAAATCTAAAATGGTGCAATCACTTCGTCACGTCGACGTTTTAAACAATGTTTTGTTAAGTTAAAATTATTTTTATATTTAGTATACCACATCATTAAAAATAAATAAATAAACAGTAAGTAATATTTATAAAGTTAATATTTTACCTAATAATGTTATGATATTAATAACTAAAAATATGGCTACATACACTTGCAGATACAAGAAGATATCTGTGATTTTTTTCCCCAATAAATTTATATAGCGTAGGCTAGCTACTCAATGAAAGCTATGCATATTCGCGATTTTATTAAAAATTAATGTTACCACCTGTCACCTTCAATGTAAATTCCCACTCATTTTGGATAAGTTGTTTTTACTAAATAAAAGCGCAAAATTTATGAGCAGCCATTAAAAAATGCCCTTATATGTAAAATTTAAAATTTATTATAGTAAAAAAAAATATATATCAAAAAAACTAAGGCAAAGTCCAACTAGACGACTTTGTTGTCAAAATTGTGTGCACCACCTTGAATATACTGGCTGTTCAGACAAAATTTTAACATTTTTTGGCCGATAAAAAACTGCGACGTTATATGCACCGATTCGAAATGCAAACTAGCCGACTGAAATTCACAGCATCGGGAAGCATCTTCATGGTTTACTCTCATAAAGAAATTGGCACCGCCCAATGACGGGCTATTGAAATGTCAACTGCTATTTTCGTCGGACTTAATTTTTGGTAAAAGTGTTACGTGACTTAAGGCACTGTTGTATTAAATGATTGGTGGAGAGTTACATCATAATCACCCGTCCAAAGTTTAGATATCTTGTTGATTGATGAGTTGATTGAACATATTATTACGCATTTTGTGAACGCATTCTGAGAAGCGAATGACAGTTTCGAAGTTACTTTGAAATAAGCGTAGGGAATAAAGTGGATCACTTGAATGAGCGTGCACGCAACAGGGGTGTCAGAAGTGGAATTTTCATTTCGATATTGCCGAGGAATTATCAGACAAAGTCGAAAAAGTGCTAATAAAACTTAACCTCTTGTGTGCTGATTTCGAGTAGAAGAGTGCTCCTATTATACAACTAACTTACGAGCAACAGTGACAATCCTATGAGCCTAAAACAAAGAGCTTTTGCAAATACTGTTTTAGAGTGTTCTACTCCTGAACGTGGTACTCCCAAAGACAAAACCAAAATTCAGAAGGAGAACCTACAATTTTGCCAGCATCATCGTTACAGCTGTTGGAGGGATTATCAATCACAATTCGAAATCATCGACGAGGCCAACGAGAGGACGTCCTACGAAGAAGCTCGGACACTGGCAACTTTACATCGTGGAGAAAGCGTGGCCGTCCGGTAAAATTTGGATAACAATGATCATACTAATTACAATAAGCTAGTTTCATGGCAACAGCTTAGATTTATCAGTCAAAAGAAACACGTTTCTCACGCAACATTTTGTTCTAGGCGGCAGCGAGCACAGGCAGACCTTGGTGCATTTGCAAGTGATATACAGCGACTCGCGAATAGTGTTCAGTGATTTCACATCGAGCGCACAAGAGCGCATTGTCATTATGCAGTTTCTAGACGAAGGAAAATGTACGACTCTCAGATCCAAAAACCTTTTCCGAAGCGGTATCGAGAGCCATCACAGTAGAAGGTGCTCGTTTGGCAACTCAGACTATATGCTAGACTCGATCAATCGAAATTTCCACAAGAAATTGGGGTAATGATCAAACCGTAAACTCGTCGGGAAACGACCAACTGTTGACCCAACAGAGGTTAACTCTAACTACATCTATTCGGCTCCCAATTTTCAATGTCCATTCAAAGAAATTGCACAGTGAAATGAACAGTTCTTATGTTCATCGGCAGTGTGTCTTGCAGGATTTTAGTGGATACCAGATCATCGGGGATGATCTATTATTCCTCCATCTCTGGAAACGTAAGCCAGCAAATTTCTCATTGCTGGCGTACGCAAACTACACTTGGTAAATTTAAACGTCGCGTAAAGTTGCAAATGGCTGATTTTTCTCTTCCCGCTGGCATTCTACCATATGTGTCGACTAGAAAACGTTGGACTTTTCGTATTTTAAAATGGTAAAAGGCGAACATCAAAAAAGCAACGCTGCCGAAATGTCTATCCGAACTCCTTGTACGCTTAATCAAACACCTAGAGCCAACGCAGCAGTTAGCCGTTAAGGATATGCTGCGGAAATTTAAAGACATCTTTTCTACGGGCCCAGATGATCTAGTGAGAACTAAAGTCGTTAAACAACGGATTAACGTAGGTTCAGCTAAACCAATTAAATAACTCCTCCGTCGACTGCCTTTGGGAAAACACAGGGAATCGCGCAGAATATGCTGCAACGATCATAGAGGCCAATTCCAGCACATGGGCATTTTCCATCATAATGGTGAAAAAGAAGGATAGGTCAACGAGATTCTGTGTTGATTATCGCCACTTGAATTAAGTTACGTTTAACGATCAGGTTCAGCACGCCGGATTGTCAGTCAGGACGACTGACAACGGCATTTGCAACGAAAGATGGTCTGTGGTAGTTTAGAGTGATGAACTTTGGTTTGAAGAATGTTCTTGTTACTTTGGAGCGGCTAATGTCGATTGTTTTAAGAGGATTACCCCTGGAAATTTGTCTTGCTTTTTTGGATGACATCATGGTAAGACTTCCAAACACATGTTTTCAGCCATCTTAGACACTCTGGTCTAAAGCTAAATTCGTCAAAAAACAGTTTGTTTCGTAAAGAAGTCAAGTTTTTGGATATGTGGTAACAAGTAAGGGCGTATGAAAGGTTAGGTGAGGGTGGCGGTTCGAACACCTACCGACTTAGTGCTAATGAGCCGTTGTACTGCCACGTAAATCTATGATGCTCTTACTCATGGAACCAATTTGAGCTTATGATGAAGCGCAGGAGATTGTTAACGTCTGTATTCTTTAAATCGTTTAAGTCATTGTAGAAGAAAGCTCCTAAGTGGAGTTTTCTTTTCTGGGAGAGAGCTTGCCTATAAGGCAGTGTCCAGTGATGACACCTATGCTGGCGCTGAGAAGTTCCCTATTTAAAAAATCAGATTCTTAAAGCGATTCAGATCCAGCTGTGGCCAGATCTGTTTATACGCTAGACATGTTGGCCAACCGGTCTATCTAAGGTCTCTTCTCTTATTAGCATCCAGCTTAAATAATAATTTGTAAGTAGCGATTCGTATACTTATGCTACCCTTCCCTGGAATGTCCCTGTGACCCGCCATCCAACAAAGTTGACGGTTGAAGTGCTTTGCGGTTTTAGGATTTAGTGAGACCGAGTCGAGGGACTTGATAGCAGCCTGACTATCCGAAAAAATAGCCAGTATAGAGCTTCTTTAATAGTCAAGATTTCCGTCTAGAACATGCCGCAGTGATTCGGAAGACGGAAGGAGAGGCTTAGATTTAGCTTATCTGAGAAAACACAGCCACCAATCCCGCTATCGGTTATAGATCCATCTGTATAGAAGTTAATAGACTTATCTTTCTTGAAAGCATCTTCCTCCCAGAAGGTTTCAGATGGGAAGCTTGCATGAAAGCCTTTGTCAAATAAAAGTTCAAGTATGGTGTAATCGATGTTCTGTATGAGGATTTCTAGTCGCAGCTTCTTTCCTGCTGCAGATATTGGGGGGTGTCAAATGAAACAGAATATCTTATGCAGGGGAGGGAGTAGAATGTTTTTTGAACTCAGCTTAGTTTGTTGCAGTTGATTGTATTGTCTAAGGTCGTCCATCTGAAAACAACACCGTAAGTGAGTATCGGTCTTATGACCGAGATGTAAAGCCTTTGGAATATTTAAGTTTGAAGGCCTAAATGGCTTCTAAATGGCTTCTTTGCAAGAAAATAAAGCGACTTTAGCTTTCCTGAATGTTAGGTTTCCAGTATAGTTTCCTGTCAAAAATGAGACCCAGATTTTGTTGTATCGGAAGCGACTAAACTGGTGCCGTTTATTGAGCGAGATTCTATGATTGGAATTTTATATTTCCTGGAAACAAGGACAAGATCAGTTTTATGGGGTTTACTCTTTATCCACAGATAAAGATTTAGCTGAAGGAGTATTTAGATGTTTACCTGAGATAGCTATAGCAACGTTATCACCCTACTACTTCCCGTTTCCAGGTACATCAGCAGTTCATTAACTATTAAGTTTTACCTTGCTGCGTGCCTCTGCTGACACACCTTTTAGCAGAATTCTCACCCAGTTTGAAAGTGATTATCCTGCTATTAGGCATAAGGCTGATCAACTCACCAAGTGAGTCGTCTACCTGCAGATGTGACAGCGCAGTAGTGCTTGGCGTAAGGGCCAGAGAATTTGACAAACCCACGTATCTTTATTGGCCTGAGCATGTACCGCCAATTTGTACCCCAATTTTCTTCAATTGCTCGCTCTCTTCATCAACTTGCCGATAAAAACGTAATCTTCAAATGGACAGATCAGTGCGAGAGGGAGTTTCAAGAACTGAAGGGAGTCTTAACATCTTTTCCTATTTTGGGTAATTTTGATGAAGAAAGAGAACTTGTGCTCGATACCGATCGTGCGAATATGGCTTAGAAGGGGTGCTCTCCCACCCACTTTGAGGTACTTTAAATAGCCGGGCTTTAAATATATCAGAATGCAATTACTGCGCTAACCACAAAGGCAAGAGAACCCTTCAATATTTATCTATACGACGACAATTTTTAGTCCGAACAGATCACGCTGCTTTAAATTAGATGCTCTCTTTTAGAAACCTCAAGCCTCAACTAGTCCAGTGGATAGAGCGCATACAACAATGTAACTTCTGAGTTCAACACCGAGCTCTTTTGCGACGACGTTGTACAGGTGATGCTTGTAATCACTCTGACGTTAAGGAAAAACGACTGAAGGCTGAGGATTACGCAGATTACGCAGAAAAGGTCATCGACTGGATAAAAGCAGGAAGCTGCCCAATGTGGAATGCGATTTCGAGTGAGAGTAGTTTGCTCAAAGTTTATGGGGTGCAGTTTGGTAGCTTAAAATTAGTAAACGGCATTCTGTCGAAGAAATGGGTACCAACAAGAAGACAACGTTGTCAAAATATTTTACCACTATACTATGTCCGGAGGGCATTTCGGAACTAATAAAACTTTGGCGAAATTAAAATTCAGATTTTATTGGCTTGGAACGAGGAAAGATGTTGAACATTCCAAGGGTTGACTAGAGAAAAAACACAAGGAGAACAGTAGCCGTCGAATTTCTGTGACCTTCACCGCCCAAAACTCGAGAAAATAAATATGTGTCGGTGATAATGAACTACTTCCCTAAATGGCTTGAGGTTTTTCCCCTTGCAGGCCAAACCACCGATTCTATTACCAAGACTCTAGTCTATAAAGTCTTTAGACTCCTTTGGTGTGCCTAGTGAACTGCATTCGGATCAAGGAAGCCCATTTTTAGTCTAAGGTTTTTCAGATTGTAATGGTGATCATGAGTATACGAAAAACTCGTACAGCGCCACTTCACCCTCACTATGACGGACTCGTAGATAGGATTAATCGGACAATAACTCACTGACTATGATGATCTTCTCCCACTTTTTGCAATGGCTTATCGTTCATTGACTCAGGAGTCAAACAAAGAAAAGCTTTCTGTAATGATATTTAGTAATGCGATGCGGCTACAAAAATTTACGCTCCAAGACATATCGGGGATTTACCCAGCAGTTGCTGGACCAGCTTCAAGAACTCTAGAATAAAGCATGGAACGGTTGAAAATTGTGTGTGATTCACAATCGTCGCAGACGAGTTCGAGTCACCCCGAAACTTCAATCGGATTGGGATAGACCCTATCGCGTCATAGAAGTTATGAACGACGTGACCATCAAGATTAAAAAGACACCCAGATCCAAATTTAAGTTTGTTCACTTTAATCATGTAACCAGCTACTGGGGCAATAGCTTTGGTTCCTGTCCTTCCGAGAGAAAGATGTTGCCGGAACAGGTTCCAGTTCAAGAAGGTGGGAATTTACGCGTTTTGTGAACGCACCTTGAGAAGGTGCAGAGAATAAAGTAGATTACAAATTGAATAAGTGAAATCGTGTTTTTTTTTCTTTTTTTTAATCCGCGCCAATTATTCTGCCATCGTTTTGTGAAGCCCCAAAATAGATAGAGGAAGACTTCTCTTTAGGTAGCTTCAATGAAAATATATGCATTGACAACAACGGGCTTTAACATATCATAACCGCACTGCCTCGAGAATATTGGAATCTCGACGTTCACAGCTTTATCGTTGGGTGATTGCCACAACATCAGTTGGCGACTTGCTCTGTAACAAACATGAGGCAGATACAAGAATTGAGAGGGTCCACTCCCCTAAGATACTTAGGGTACTTAGACATGATATAAACAGATTCCGGAATGCTCATGGGTTCCAACAGTTTCTGGATTAATTTGTTACAGACTTAGAAACAATCAGTACAATTAGCCGTACAATTCACTAATGGGATGCCCTGTTGTGGTCTCTATCATATTTCCTGGTCATTATAATTTGCAAACATTTAAGAACAATGTACATGGGTACCCATTTTTTTATTCCTCCCTAAATTTCCTTCTCCCGTGCAAACATTTTAAGGTTACACAAGTGCTTCAAGCGCGCTCTAATTATATAAAAAGGACCGCACGTGTTCCTTAAAGTTAGAAGTTCACTATCGTGGACTGTATGGCTAACATACTCTCCACTAGAAAAATGGAAGCGGAAAGAAGATGTGACAAAAGGACTGTCTACAGTATCATGAAAGAATTTTCAGCAATGTACCAAACTCCATGAACAGGGCTTGGACATCAACCTATTGCTTCTGGATAAGGAATAGCTAGTAGGATGATAAAATCTTTTAGAGTGTGTTGCGTCCTAAGTTAGCAATCATCATACAAATCCCAAAATGAAAAAGCTTGAGAAATGGAAGTCTAGGTTTGTTGCCAAACTAGCGAACAAGAGAAACCTGACGCAACGTGGCTGCTAAAAAAGGATATGCTTTCTTCTAGCTGTAAGCACAGTTATAAAAAATAAATGGCGCAATATCCCGGTGTGGGCCAAGGCCTAGCTTCTCGCACTCATTTCTGTTTCTCACTTTGTGAATTTTTAGACTCCTGAGCAGAGCCTACTGTTTATTGCCGGTTCCGAATGGCTCTTCTGAGAAGCTTTTTCATAGGCAGAATTTGACTTTTGGAGGTTTGTCATTGCCCGTTGAAAGGGTTGTGTTGTGCTCCTATCGAGATACAAACACAGGTAGGTGGCGTGAAAGCCAGTGAGTCAACCATCATGCCATCGCCACCACCGATGGCACAGTATTAGCTAGAATAATATTGGATTTAGTTGAAGTTGAACAGTGCATCTGGTATAGATTCGCACTACATTTTGTGCCCACCGATTTGGAGAAGTCCCTTAAGAAACTTAAATCGACATGATATTTGGCGAGTAAGAGTGTACACAAAACTGGTTTCAAGAAAGCCTTAAAGATGCTGGTGTGTATGAGAGGTAACCAGTGCAATTCTTCACCATACTAAATTCTACATAGAAAGTTAGAAATGTTATGTCCTGCAGTGACAGATGAATACAAAACCAGCAACGATAGAGGCGTCGCGGATACGTCCCCTCGAAACTTCTCTTTTTTGTTATGATCAGCGATAAACTCCGAGCATGAGATGCAGGGACGATGGCAGTATATCTTAAACATCTTGACTACGTGGATGATGTCTCTTTGATCCAAATGATTATAAACCTGCACCAGATGGCTCATAACTGGAAATCTAGCGCCAAATGGTGATGGGTGTTTTAGTTAAGGCGCAGACCTAAAGTAAAGTAAATGAGTTAGAAAAGCCCTCGAATAAGGGTCGTTTAGTAATATAGGTACACACAATTTTCACAGCTCCCTGTCATAATGTAATTGTCATGATATCCGGTCTTGCATGTGTCTTGAAAAATGCAGCACACTAGACTTTCTAGTTTATTATAAGCTTAATCTGCATCATAGCATTCCAGCTATTGTTTGAACATAGGAGACACACTTATATTACATAAATCGCTCTTTTGGATGCATTCTTATGTAGATCCTTTATGATCGTGTTTTTTTTTTTGTCATTTCATTGTCCAGTTTTGCAGCAAACAACTATTGTAGTTGCTTGGATATTATGTATATATAATTGTAAATTTTATAAACTTTTTTATTATACAAATTTACAGAGCATAAATAGATTAGCAAATATAAGCGATTAAATCGTTAATTTAAATTTATTGTTAATTCAAAAAAATTTCAGCAAATGCAAAATATTTAAAGTAGCCTGGCATTGAGAATGCCATGATGAGCGGATCTAACCGTAAATAAGTTAAAAAGTAGAAAAAAGAATATTGTAAAACACTAACCGATTCTTTTCACATGTACATCTCGATTAAATGAAACCCTTGGGCCATTCGCTTGCAGTTTTTGGCTATCAGTTCGTTGAACAACAGCGTCCATTGTACTCTTCAGAGCTGTTCAAAAAAAAAAATTATAACTTGTTTCCCTTGTTTCGGTTTTTTTCTTCGTGTTTATTTCAAATTGAATGAAGCACTTCTAATGTCAGAGATAAATTCGAAAGAAATTTATATAAGGCCGTTCAGAATTGATCAATAATAATTTGTGAATACGAGTTTTCGTTTGGAGCCATTTATATGAGTAATTTTGTTACTTTTTCCTTAATTGTAATGGATTGCGGTCTTTTCGGTATTTATTTTATTATTTTTGTGCGCATTTGTTACTGCCTCCGAGCTTTCTTCAATTGGGCAAAAGTCAATGTTTCATAGGGTTGTTTTCTTTATTTTTATTTTTTTTGTTGAATCGTCGATCACTGTTATAAAACTCAGTTTAGTTTAATTACTCAGGTGAAGAAGGACGATGCTGAGTCTTGTCTTGTCCTGCCATTATTGGGTTGGGTTTCGCAAAATTGATATTTTTTGCTTATTTGACTCGCAGCAACTTGATTGTTTTCATTATGTCGCGTAGATGTATTCTGAAAATTTAAAATAAATAGATATTCAGATACAGATACAGATGCGTGTCTTAAGAATTGTTGTTCTGTTCAGCACATTGTTTGGTTGGCTTAGATTTTTATTTAATTTTTTTTTTTAGTAGAAGTAAGTAGAATTAGAGTGAGCTTGTTGTAGTGGAGAATTTTAATCCAGTTTTAGTCACATATCTAATGAATGAATGGCAGTATCTTTTGTAGTTTAGGTTAGGAATAATTCGTCATAATTTTAGTAATGTTTCACTCATGCATGTGCCTGGTTTATTCAATCAATTTTGATAGATTTCTGTTACTTTTTAACACAGACATTTGGCATTTGAAATTTAAAAAATTATTTTCAGTTAGCAGTTAATTTGTGGATTATTTTTAAATTTTGGTTCATGGTATGAATAAGAGTGGTTTAGATTTGCTTTTGTTTTTAATCAATTACTAAAAGTAATACTCCAAACTTGTTTAGCATGTTAATATGGTTATTAAGAAGAACAAAAATGGTCGGTAATTTACATAGTTTTTAAAAATGAGTTCAAAAAGTGTAAAACTAAAAACTAAAAGTGGCTAAAGCTGTTAATTTGTTTAATATACATACATATGTATAAAGGGTGATTCATCGTGAGGTTTGATTTTCAATAAGCTTTCTTGACAGATCACGAGTGACTCCTATCAAACTGCTTTGTCATTTTTATTCAATATCGTTTGGCAAGTCATCGTGGAAAGACCCACACTACAACTGCTTCGTTGTGACCGTGACGAATCGATTAGTCGTTGTTTTTAGCCGCTTGGCTTGGCGTATTCGAAAACTTGGAGTATTTTACGTGATGATCTCGGCCTTAAAACGTACAAAATTCAACTTGTGCAAGAATTGAAGCCAGGCGACTTTAATTTGCGTCATATTTTCAATGAATAGGCTCTGGAAAAACTTTGAACTTTTGTTTAGTGATGGAGCCCATTTCTGGCTCAATGGATACGTTAATAAACAAAATTGCCGTATTTGGGCTGATGAGCGACCCGAAGAGAACCAAGAGCTACCATAAAATCTCAGGTCTTCAGGAATTAGCCAGCTACGATTGCCGCTTTGAAAGCCAACATTACTCGTGTTATCCGCGAGATACCAGTCGCTATGCTCGAACGAAAGCTCACTTTCAAATTTATGTCCTTTATTTTACATTACAAGTCAAAGCTTACGATGAATCACCCTCTATATGCAGCTGCTCTGCTTATAATAAAGGTTTATACCATGTTATGTACCAGTCAAATACCGCAATACCTAACTATGCTCATACTTCTACTACTATTACTACTTAGGCCCTCGGATCTATTATGTCCGTGAGATTCCCTTAGCGGAAATAGGGCCTTTACTACTCCTACGCGCAGTCGCATTATATCGCTCAACTCGCAATGCACTCCTGACCTTTACGAAGTATGTTCCCAATCCGCTGCCATTTACGTCTTCGTATTATAGAGTCTATAGGTTCCTGATCTGTTCTCGCATAAAGTTCATCATAGAGATACGGTTGGGCAAAAAAACTTCAAGACAGCGGGTGTGATATTCCAAGTGCTTGACTCATAAAGAAGCAATATTGGAGTCAAACAGTCGTTGCTTCGTCTTTATTACAGAACTTAAGCGCAGCCTTTGCTTTCCCGATTCGGTTGATTATATTTAGCTCGGTCCCACTACCAGTAGAGACAATACTCTCAAGATATTGAAAATTGTGTATCATCTCTACTGGTAGTCCTTCTTGGTTAGATGAGAAAGTTGCAAAGCTGATCATTTTTCTTGTTGCGGTATTGATCTATAACCCAACGATTTCAGTTTCTCTCTCCATCCTCCAAAAACTTCCCGGAATTTATTCAGAAAAATTAGAAATACAATTTTATTCATCTAAATCTATATTATCCCTTTCAAAGTAATCCCCATCGACTGCAACACACTTATGCCATCGCGTTCCCGTATTAGCTTTTTAACTCGATTGAACAGAAAGAAATCGCAGAGAGCCAAATCAAGTGAATTTGGTGGCTATTGGATGGTATTTGTTGCCTTTTTCGTCAAAAAATTACGAATAATGATGACAATGTGCGACGGTGCGTTATCATAGTGCAAAATTCACGAGTTTTCTGCCCACAATTCTGGTTTCTTTCGGAGAATTGCTTCACGCAAACGTATCTTTTTGCCCAAATAATACTCTTTGCTTCCTGTCTGGCCTTCTGGCGAAAATTCATGATGTACTACACCGTTGTAATCCATGAAAACCGTGACTGAAAGCGACGTGGTTTTTGGTCTCGGCTCGTTTGGTGAACGCCATTCACTTGCCTGGATTGCGTGTCGTACTCATAAGCCCATGTCCCGTCTCCAGTTATGATCCTTTTGATGAATGTGAGATCGGATTCAGCCTCGCATAACATCTCTTTTGCGACGGCAACACGGTCTCTTTTTTGCATGAAATTGAGGTCTTTTGGTAACAACTTTGCTGCTACTCGATGAAAACCCAAATCATTAACCAAAATGTCTTGGACGGATCCATAGGCAATGTTCAAATCCTCCGCTATCTCTCTGATGGTTAATTTCCGGTTATTGACCAACATTTCTTTTACTTCATCAATGTTTTCGTCGGTTTTCGATGTCGGCCACTGCGTTCTTCATCTTTTATTGACTCACGACCACTTTTGAATAGCTCGTGCCACTGGTGGTGTAGTGGTATATGCATACACTCCTCAAGCAGAAGGTCGTGGGTTCGAATCCCGTGCGATGCAATTCTCTGAAAAAGTCTTTTCGTTGAATATGTATGTAGTTATATGATAATCCCGTCGTCGTCAACTCTGACTCGAAGGCATAACACTGATGGTGGAGTGCTGGCTGGGCTAAATGTAACGAACTAACAACTAGAACGTACTGAGACCTACTGGTTGAGGATGCACTTGCTTGTCTTGTCCAGTTTGACAACCATCTCTGGGAAAAATATCGAAACCTAATACACCTGAGTTTTAAACTACTACACCACCCGCCTGCGCCCTGAAAAAAAGCCAGTGAAAGGGTATTCATATCCCCTTGGTGCGCAAGCGAGATTATAACAAAAAAAAAAACCTGGTAAATGACCGTTTTCTTTAGAGAATCGTTGCCGAAACACTTTTCCAACATTTCCAACGTTCGCGCACCAATAAATCCATTTTTTTACGGATTTTTCGTTGTCGCCAATTTAAATCCTTTTCTAAAATTGTAAAAATACGCCAACACACACAGAGATAGATGTACTCTGGGCTACGTAACTTTTGCAAATGTCAAGCAAGAGTTAATGTCAACAACAGGTGTACCAACTTAACAAAAAAAAAAAAAAAACAGAACTCAAATCGAAACAATGGAGCGCCACACGCCCAGTTAGAATGAAAAATTGATTTTTCCCTGATTTTCCAGGATCGCTTTATAGCTTATGACTTCAGCAACTGTATTTGCTCCTGTCAAAGCAGCAAAAGGGAAGAAACTTCGAATTTGGGATATTAGCTGATTTCCCCGAGAGCACTTTTTACTGAACTTTTTCTCTTCGCTTCTTCTTCTTTCCACCACTTCTTCCACGTTTAAGGTGATCTTTTCAATTTTGTGGACATAGGTACTTAATACATAAGTTCAGCTGTAGCTGAATTATTAGCCCATAGATGAGACGTATCGCTCTCAGTATCTCCAACAATTCTACGGAAGTAAATCTATTCTCGGATTGCATTGTTTACATATCCTTCTCAATAATATTACGATTTCCAAAAATCATTTCTCTAGCAAAATCCTCCATAACCTTGATCAAACATTACTTACTGTTCTTCCAGTCTTTTCTGCTCTCTGAATTCACAAACAGTTTACTGACGATGTTGCCACCAGTCTTCCGCTCCTGATGATGGCAGCAAACGACTTCTGAAGTGCTTGGAAATGACTGCAGTTCGACTTCATATTTTCTCATACTTCCTCTTCGGTAGTTTGCCGTTCGGGATATCCGCACACATTCCTTGTAGCTAATGGTTGGCATGAAAACATCCAAGTAGGAGAGTCAAGTGATCGCCGCTGTTGTTTCTAAAATTTCTTGGCCGATAGTGTTTGTACGATCAGACTCAGCAACTGTAATGAGGCCGGTCATAGAATATTTCCCTGCTTTTGTACTCATTTCTCAACTTGACTAAGAAGTAACTATGATGAAGGGAGGTAGACTATAGATTCACAAAACAGTGAGGATATGTGTTCACTACTAAGTAAACGCCAAAAAAGTTGATTGATGGATGTATGCATTAAAAGGAAGTAATGAAGCCGACCATCAAAACTCTGAGCTAGAATATCAATTAGCAAAGGCTGTGGATCAAGCTTAGCAATATATAAAGGATGACGAGTTACCAATGATAGTTTTTTATCATTTAGTTAACGTTTTACGCTTTCCGAACGTGTGGAAATTATTAAAAAATATTATTGAAACTCCGGCTCAGTTATAAATACGCAACGTGAATTTCGTATTCGTGAGGTCAGTCGTCATCATGGCTTCAGTGTGCAGGCAATTCGTCGCAGTGTTTAAAAGTTTGAGCGTGAGTACACTCTTTTGGATCTTAAGCCACCAATCAAACAGAGATTGGTGCGAAATGAAGAAATCATAGCCGCCATAGCAGCCAGTATCGGAAAAGACCCAGATATGTCGATTCATTTGAAATGGGACCTTATCTCTTTCGAAATGAGGAACGAGACACCGTTGGTCTCAGGTATAGACTCAGGTTTACCGACTTTCTAAAGTCAAAGCTCGTCAACCTCGATGTATATAAGATGGGATTCGAAGTTGTGAAGGAAAAATTCGTCGACTTGTTCATCTCACGGTGAGCGTTCATCAACTCGCGCATTGCATCGAATTTTGGTGAAAGACCTGATGATGTTCGCTTAGAAAGTGCAAACCATTCAGAAAATGCTGCCTGCTGACCGTTAAGTGAGGTTAACTTACTTCCATGCTCTGTGAAACCTGGTGCAGGAAGAGATGGAGCCAAATGTTTTGCGACCAACAATTCAAAATGACACAAAACAAGCACAAAGTTTCAGGTGGTCATTTGACCGATATGGGTGGGATTAGTGGATTTTACTCCCCTAATGGCGTGAAAATGCACGCACAGGGTAAAGTTCTGAACGCGCTCAACTAAGAGAGATGCCAGATAATATATGATCCCTGTCACTGTACAGTTCAAGCTGATATACGGCCTCCACGCCTCCCGAAAGTTATCTCAACAGCCGCTGAACAGTGGACTAATGTATGGAGCTATGTTCTAGGCAAGAGGTTCAACCGGATTTGGCAGTTGTGCAACCACGTAAAAAAAACACATCGTTCGAGAGAACTAACTACCTAGGAAGAAAACGATTTAAAACGACGACAAGGTGCGAAAAAGAACAATGATTTGAGAGTATGCTCCTGGAATTTTAGAACAACAACTGGAAAATATCCTCACTGCAATCCAAGAAGTGCGCTAGATGAAAAGAAAGGAGTGCTTTATATATATTACAGCTGCCACAAAAGATTGCACATATTAGGATGCAGATTCGTTGTGTGAAAGCAGCTGAGATCGAAGGTCATCGACTCCAAACCAATTAGCGTTCGCCTGGCTGTGGTCCACATTCAAGGGAAATTCTACAATATGAAGCTGAGGACTCTGTCTATCTACGACCTTTTGGACGGAGCCTGTCCGAAGTACGATGTTAAAATCATGCTCGGTGACTTCAATGCCAAAATTGGTAAGGAGGGCATCTTTGGACGAGTGTCCGGAAAACACAGCCTCCACGAAACGACAACAGATAACGGCTTCCAACTCACTGACTTTGCGGCAGCTAGTAATAGGGTGATAATAAGAGAATCCACACAACAACCTAGCTAACTCCGGACGGTAGAGTCATCAACCAAATTGGCAACGTGATGATTGACACAGAGACTCGTCATAATGTAGAAACATAAGCAGGGGCAAATGTCGACTCTAACAAGCATTTAGTTGCAGCCCGACTCAGACCTTAACCATTGGAAAAAAGAAAGCTGAGCCAAATAACAAAAAAGACGTACAACATTGGATCCTTGGTATCACTGGAGATAGCTAGAGACTACAGAACGCAACTGGAAGAAAGACTTTGCAATATGCCATTGCCTACCACAAACGCCAACAATATGTGGTTACAATGCTGCCGAATCAACTTTAGCCACCCCCGACAAGAAATCTTTGGCATGATGACGAGTGCATGCAGAAGAAGCAGGCAATAGATGAAACCTATAAGAAGACGTTGAAAAAAAATAACCTGGGCAACGTGGGATGAATGCAGAACCAGAAGGAGGGAGAAGAAAAAGTAACTGCGAAAAAATAAAAGAGCCTTCGCAGTAATAAAAAGATGCTCAACTTTTATAAAAAAAAAGTTAAAGGCCTACAGATCAGGAACTCACTCTTTAAAAAAATTAAGGGGAAATCTTGTCATTTAAGCAGCATTTCCAACAGCTGCTTGATGGGCATGACCAGGAGAGAAAACTCAACTCCAGTCGATGAAGTAGTTCTTCTACCAACCCTAGTCCGTGGGTTCGGACGGATTGCCTTCAGAGCTCTTCAAAGCTGGTAACATTGTTTAGGTAAGGAGCATGCACCAGATCATCTGCAATATATTGGATGATGGAAGCATGCCCGACAACTGGACTGACTGCTTTATTTGCCCCAACTCAAGAAAAGCGATCCTATGTCTTGTAAAAACTACCGAGGCATATCTCAGCGTATGACAGTATTAATCGTACTGATTGGGATCGAATTCGGGAACCCAAAAAAAAAACTGCTCCGGTTGTGTCGCGCCACGTTAAAGAAAGCGCAATGCACCGTGCAGCTTGAAATCACTCCTCCGAACTATTACAAACATGCACCGGATTCCGGTAAGAAGGCGTGCTGTCGTGTGATTTTTTGAATTTTATACTAGAGCAGATAGTGCGAAAAGTCGGAGTAAACATAGAAGGCACTGTGTTTAACAAATCCATCCAGCTGCTGGGCTATGCAGACCATTATTGAGACTTTTACTGCTATAGAAGAACAAGCTAAACCTGTTGGTCAGTTGTCGAGCACCCTCTAGGAGAGAACCTAACAATCGAAAGCTAAAATTTTGAGGTAGTGAAGGGGTGGTAGATCCTCGCGACAAATAAAAACTCCATAAGTAACACCCTAGTGGAGATTCGACGAAAAATAACCCTAGGCAACCGCACCTACTTCGGTTTGTGCAAACAACTAGAGTCAAAATTCCTAACTTGAAAGTCCAAAATCATGCTCCACAAAACCCTGATCTTGCCAGTCTTGATTTACAGAGCTGAATGCTGGACGATAAGAAAGACAGCAGAACAGAACTTGGGATCCTTCGAAAGAAAAACTTTACGTCGAATATGTGGTCCTGTCTACGAGAAGGGCGAATGGAGGAGAAGATATAACTGCGAACTTAATGAGCTGTATAAAGATGTGGGTGTAGTCCAGAAGGCAAAACTCCGTCACTGGCTCGGCCACATCGAGCGAATGGGCGAGAATGCTCCAGCTAAGTGAATCTTCTAACCCCAGGCACCTGGTTCACGAGAGACTGAGCCTTCAGCTTAAAGACCAAGTAATCGCGGACGCAAGAAGCCTTGTTATAGAAAGCGGTATTAGCTCAACCTAAGACCGTCCAAGGGTCGCTGGCCAGATAAGTATGTAAGTAAGTAATACCATCAATTTTATACCTTCACAAAAACTTCACATGGAAACAGAGGTCAAGTTTGCATTATGACATTATTTTTGCCCCACCTTTTATAAAAGTTCTTGTCGTTGGCTAATTGGTTTAAGTTCTCTGTAATACAGAGCTGCTACTTTCCATTTTTGCCTACAGTGAGGTATTGGTAGTTTTCTCCAACTCCTTCGTCTATTTTGGATATGTTAGTGTACTACACAGGTCTATCTTTTGTAAAGAAGGGTTGATTCTGTTCCCAGTTATGTCGGTTGTTAGGCAATGTAACCTTGAAGTTACCGACGGGTGCCTGTAAGAGTAAACCCTAACAGTTCATTTCTCCTGATTGCAAGGGTCTGGGTGAAATATTTTGGTGTTGTTCTCATCAACTGAAATAAGCGTGTACCATAAGTTTTAACCAACGCTTTTTCTGTATGTAGAGATGAAGTGGTGGGAGGTGGGTGCTACGGTGGGTGGTGTTCTCATTCTCAAGCTTGTATGGACTTTTGTTAATTTTATGCCATAATATTTTGGACGCATAAGTGACTATAAGTCTAGCAATTGCTGTGAACATCTACAGTGCCATTTTGGAGTTAAGACCCAAGTTTTCACTTAGTCAATTTTTCCTGATTTAAAGTGAGATACTGGCTTCAAGTGAGTTTTTGATTCACTTGAAAACCTTATGGTTTCACCAAAAAGTGCTGGATGTTCATCCAATTGTCTGCTCTTGGTGAAGGCAATTTAGGTACTCTTTTTGAGGCTGAGGCTTAGACCATCTTTCTTACACCAGTCAGCAATTGTGCCCTTTGAAGCAGTTCAGAGACAGTTTCTTCGATTTGTTTTTTTTTGAATTTTTAAAAGATCTTTTGTACACATGGGCTGAAAAGTCAGTGCCGTTTGATAGTAAAACACAAAATTTTTGCAAAATTCAACTTTATTTATCAATATAGTTGCCTTCGAGGGCGATACATTGATTGAAACGATTTTTCAATCTTTCGATACCAGTTTTGTGGTACGATTTCGGTTTAGCCTCAAAATAAGCCTCTGTTTCGGCGATTACTTCTTCATCGGTCTTAAACCTCTTTCCGGCGAGCATTCTTTTGAGGTCTGCGAACAGGAAATAGTCGCTGGGGGCCAAATCTGGAGAATAGGGTGGGTGAGAAAGCAATTCATAGCCGAATTCATTCAATTTTGCCATCATTGTCATCGACTTGTGACACGGTGCATTGTCTTGATGAAACAGCACTTTCTTTTTCTTCAAATGCGGCCGTTTTTTTTTGCGATTTCGTCCTTCAAACGCTCCAACAACGCAATGTAATAGTCGCTGTTGATAGTCTGCCCCTTTTGGAGATAGTCGATGAAAATTATTCCATGTGTATCCCAAAATACGGATGTCATAACCTTTCCAGCCGACTGTTGAGTTTTTGGTCGTTTTGGACTATGTTTGTCGCCTGCTCGCCACTCAGCTGACTGCCGACTTGACTCTGGTGTGAAGTGATGGAGCCAAGTTTCATCCATTGTCACATACCGACGCAAAAATTCGGCTTTATTGCGGTTGAACAGCTTTAAACACTCCTCTGAATCATCAACACGTTGTTGTTTTTGGTCGACTGTGAGCAAACGCGGCACCCACTTTGAACAGAGCTTTCGCATGTCCAAATATTCGTGTATGATGTACTCAACACGCTCTTTTGATATCTTCGGAGCCTCAGCTATCTCGATCAACTTCACTTTACGGTCATTCGTAATCATTTTGTGGACTTTTTTGATGTTTTCATCAACGTCCTCTTTTGGACGTCCACTGCGTGCATCATTTTCGGTGCTTGTATGACCACTTTTAAATTTTTCAATCCACTTGCGAATGGTTCGTTCGGCTGGTGCAGAGTCCGGGTAACACTTATCACTTCTTTGCATCGGCTGCATTTTTTCCCATCAAAAATCAACGATAAATCAACACACGAAATTGCTTTGAATCCATTTTCACTCACAACGCTATATCTCGAGAACTAATCGTCCGACAGCTGTCAAATTTATACACGTATTTTTTGAAGGTTGGTACTAACTGAAAATGGTATGGATTTAATTCAAGTGGTGCCCTCTCTTACAAATTCATTCACTTCTATAGACCACACCATCCTGGAGGCAACTTTTCGCAGGCTAATGTAGCGTTGATATTTCTACAGTGAAGCTTGTTCTTTATCCAGTAAATTGTAGTTCTATCTACTCCTGTGTTTTAGATGCATCTACATATATATCGGGACATGCTCGGTGTTGTCGAAAGCTACTTCGATATCAAGAAAGCAGCCCACCGCAATTTCCTTGTCTCTTAGGGATTTCTCAATGTTTGTGGTGAGTTCCTGAAGAACATGAGGTTTATGAAGTGGGTTCCTATATAATGGACCATCCATGATGTGTCTATCAAGTATTTTGTCTACTGGTTTTAGAAAAAAAAAAAACGAGGAGGAGAGGCTCATCTGTATAATCTGTGTATATTAGTTGGTTTACTACCTGATTTGGGCATAAGCTTTTGGTATGCAACCACAGTCATAACTGGTTCAGTATATGTTAAGTAAGAACATTTCCTCGTACTGGCAGAAACCTTAATATATCACACTTGGGCTTGAAAAAATACATACACCTTCAGTGATTCCAGTATAAGTAAAAACAAGGTAAAATCGCAATATTTAAACAGCTCTGAGCTGACTATGCTACTATGAACTTTGATATACTCAACGTTGAGTTTGATATACTTTACGTTGGTTAAACAGAAAATATTAAGCATAATTTACATCGGTGGAATTTCAAAAAATGATTCTACAACGAACTAAACAAGCTATTAAGCGGCACGATTTCAACCTAAAAGTTCAATGAAATAGGTTATGACCTTGTCGTAAGAGGTTCCCACAAAAACAAAACAAAATATACTTCAACCAACTTGAAGCCAAGGTCATCTGTAGAGCCTCGGTATTTTAATCCCAATGGGAGTTGGAACTGAAGCCACTGTCATATGAAAGCAAGTAACGTTGAAATCGGATTCAATAAATCAGGGAGTTTTCTTATCATTAAATCACGTTCTCCATGGTAGATTTCTGCTTGAACATGTTGGCCACATCATGGGAATAAAAACTGTTAAGTAGGGGCCTACTCATTTTTTTTTTTAAATATCTATGCTAAATACAAATAGCTCAACTGCATTTTTGGCATTCATTGAAGAAGCATAACTTACTTTCTGTCAAACAAAATTCGGATGACGTACACTAGACTCAATTTAACCAAGAAAACTAGCAGCTGACCCTCCAATTTCCTTAAATTATAAGCCCCTTAAGTAGGTGGTAATTGAAAGCAATAATTCTAAGCTAGTTGCCACTTTTTTTTGTCAATTCTAAATTATCACTCACTTCCTCTTTAGCCGGTTTGCAGACTAAAAACATGCATCTGAGGTGACATTTCCAAGAACTTTGGCAATAAAAATATCACTATCTTATTTATGTTTGAGATTAAAAAACAAAATAACCGGACTCTGGCCAAAGAAACTAGTTTATAGTCCATTTAGATTTTTACTACGGATATCTACCGAGTCATTAGTTTAGTGACTACAATAATCCATTCTAATAGATTGTTGTGTGTATGTAGATTTTTTTTTTTTTTTACGTTTTGCCTTAGCAAGGTCGATTTGAAATATCCGATAGGACGGACACTATCAAATAGTTATTCACAGCTGTGTCAATCATGTTCAAGTATGATATAACAAATTCCAGAATTTATCTGGCACTAAATTGTATTGTAAAGGCGTGAAAAAGTAATTATCTTCAATTGTATGGAAATAAAAAGATTACAACGTGACTTATCTTCTTGATCAATTTGGTTTTATGTGGCACACTAAAGTATCTCACTGGGTTCTTACGAGTAGATACTTTTCCTTTTTTTTCAAAACTTACGTCATCATCAGTTTATGGTACAAAGATGTGAAGGGGATAACTTGTTTTCTACGGATCTATCAAGAAGTTACGAAACATCTATCACAAAGTTGTTTATCAATCGTGTCTGTGTCGAATAGTGGCCCCCTCTATTGAACTAAATTGGATGCCTCTAATGAGGACTAATTTAGTGATGGCTACTTTTGGTTGTTCTTGAAATTCCAATACACGTGCCATTTCCAATAATCGCCAACTGAATCGTGAATCTATTCTAAATATGTCGTACGTAGGTACATACTCTTAATTGGAATAGGTACTGAATGTAAAGCTTGGTGCTATTGAAAAAATATTTTGCAAGTTGATTGCCTAGGCAACATCCACGACCAAGTATCTTTAGAAACCATTCTCATATGTATATGAACGTCGTTCTTCTTGTCGTCGTCTGCTTGTCCACTAGCTCAGTGTATCTAAGCCAATACAGTCTTCTTATATTATTCCTTCTAATCCATATGCTCTTGTCAAAAATAGGATCCAGTAATTGACGAAGTATTCGTGCACCTATGAAGTTGCCAGTTTCAGCTATTTTTTCTTCTTGTCATCTAGCTCTTGGAAACATATAAGTATTTGTACTTTCAAGGTAAAAGTTCTTCGGAGCACATTTACCAAACTTTAGGACTTTTCAACCCGGCAATCATGTCAAATTAAAGTAGCATCTATTAGCTTAGCTAGATTGCCAATTGGTTAGATCTCTTCTAAGAGATCTGCTCTTACCTACCTTGAAGTGTTTTTGTGAATGTTAATATGTTCTTCTAGATATTGATTAGTATCAACATCCTTACTATTTTTAGTTATAGCACAGACAGATTTCAAGACCGTAGTGCGCCATATGTCAACATAGAAGGACAAATAATTAGCAGATCTGGCGATAGAGGTGCGGATGACACCTGGACATCTTTGCATAATGGCAGGCTTAGGTCAGGAAAAGAAAGAGGAAACATAACCCAAGGATATCAATAAACCTGTAGAGATGTATGGGAATACGTATTATTGAAATTTGAAATTACAGCAGTCTCAGCAGTAGGGAGATCTGAAGTAAAAGCCTAGAACTATATAGAAAGAAAGGAGGTTCAGCAATGCGACACAAAGACCTTTCATACTTCTGGCAATCAGGTTACCGGAAATGTCGGGGATGGAGAGGATCTACTGGTTATACTCGGAGGAGCTAGTGGACAAAGGTACGAGCATAAACTGTAAAGCCTCTGAATGCCATCCACTGGGGATGGCAACTACCCAACATCCGTTGAGTAGTGAACTAGTTTGCGAGGCAAATCAATCTCTCAGATGAGATGATATGTTTAAAGTTTGACACTGAATAAGACCCATGAAAACTACGAGACAGTATAATTCGATGCTATATACAATTGCAGTCCACTACACTACACTACTCCATGTAGTGGCACAGGAAACCCACTTGTTGGGTATTAAGGCCGAGCTCGGTAAGGCTCTAATTACGGTATACCAGACCATTCAATTTCGATTTTATTTTTGTGGGTTGACGGTTGCAGTATCCTTAATAAGTAAGAGTCGAATCTAACTGAAACGGTTTTCAACACTAACATTTTGGAAAGGAAAAAAAAATTCTTCCTTTTTAACCTGCCCTTTATTGAGTGATTGACTGACTTTTAGAATTTCAATAACTTTCTATCTAACCTGGTTACATAGCTTACTTTGCAGAAATAGTAATCAAACTCTATTCACAAGCGCTACTTGACATAGGTTAACCAGTGATTCCACGAATTGTTATCATGTCCTTTAGTGCTTTATTGGATTTTGAATTATATTACGATTCGTGGAATTCGTGAAATGTTGGGACCTGTGTTAGTGACCCTTTCTTTTACTCGTTGGATGGTTTGAGATTGTAACTCCTATTGCCGCAGCTGCCCCTGTCCCGACTACATCACTTAGTCGTTAAGTCGGTGGTGTATGTTCAGATGTAATATTCATGATTATCTCCGATCTGACTTTGGCACAGGCACTCATAAGGCCCTATAAGGCCCTGCGTCAACCCATGCATGGCCTCCCTGCTTGCATAGATAACCATGAGATCCACATATTCGGATGGAGATAGCGGGTTTGAGTGGAGGCCCAAAAAAAATAATACAAATGAATAGAATACCACAAAAACGATTAAAAACGCTGATGATAAGGGTTAGAGTCTGACCCATTATCTCCAAATCTTTTCCAGAAGAACACTATGTGTTCACCACAAAAAGTAACCACAGAGAAGGTGCATCCAAGCTCATGAAATGAAGAAAAATCAAAGGGAAGATAAAATAACAGCAGTCACCAATGATGGAAAAACTGAAAATGATTCTCCGGCGATCCTGGGCAGATCTATTTTTATAATCAGGCACGCTCAATGTTTGCACACAGCCCGGGCGAAGGAAACTTAAAAAAGTAAAAAAAGAGATGTACATTGTTCTTAAATGTTTGCCAGTTATAACGACCAGGAAATAGAGAGTACAGCAGGGCATTCTACAAGCGAGTTGTTCGGCTTAGGAACGAATCACTATATTTGAGAGTATCTACGTCAAACAGTTAGCTTGAAGGTGCATGATGAGCATTCATATCGAGACGAGTGTTATGGTTAAAGGTATGAAGAGGTGGAATGCTACCAGATGTTTCTATGGAGCACTGATTGTGGAAATAGCGATAAAACAAAGAGAGATACGAGACATTTCGTCGGTGCTTTACGATTTTAAATTCTATCCAGCAGGGTCAGAGATGTTTTAGAAGCACCTGTCCAGATGTGGGCATTATACCACAATTTTGTGCGGATGAATGTCTTATTTATTGAGGGGTGAAATATTTCGTACATCGCTTGAGGAAACCGTCCTAACACAGGTTGTCATTGAGACACATACCGAGAATGGAAAGTTTTTCGATTTTCAAGATGCAATTGACATTCATGGATAAAGGTGTTTGGATTTCGCTTTAACGACACCCTGCGTTGATGGTTCAGCATTTCGCAATGCCTTTCTCGTCCTTCAGCTGAAGAGCAGGGACATAAGCCCGGGAAGGATTATGACGAGAAGAGATTACTGTCGTCAGCAAAAGAAAACATTGGATTAGAAGTAGCAGACAATTGAAATAAAAAAAGAGTGTCGGAAAGAGAACAGAGCCCTGGGGTACATCAGAATTTATTTTATGAATATCAAACTTGAAACCATCTGAGAGAACTTGAATTGAACGTTCCGAAAGGAAGTTTCTAATCCATTGAAGAAGAGAGTCCTCGATCCCAAATGTAAGCATTTTCGATAAAAGAGCCTAATGCCAAATTCCGTCAAATGCCTTAGAAATACCAAGTGCAGCTATCTTGCTTTCGCCAGATCGATGTACGCTTTGGTTCCACTTTTCAGTGAGACATGCCAACAAATCACCAATGAACCTGTGATCATACTTTCGATCATTGAGATATTTCCGCGTTTAGAAATATTTCATGAGCTGACGGTTTATTAGTGTTTCCATGACCTTGGAAAGATGGGACGTAAGTACAATGGGTCTGTAGGAAGAGAGAGACAAATCTGTTTTCCATCTCCTCGGAAAGTCTTCTAAGGAGTAGGATTGATAAAAAAAGCTTACTCAGTGGCTTTGCCAGCGAGGAAGAACACCTTTTCAAAAGAAGGGGAAATATACCATTTGGACCAGAGGAATTGTGAATGTTAAGAACCTTAAGTACTTTTGTTTCTACACGAATGCCCAAATGAGTTCGTTCCAATGAAGTTTCGACGCACTTAAGTGTAGGCGGACACAAAGCACAACCTGGAAGTGTGGAGCTAGCCAGAAAGTCTGCAGCAGATTGCAGATTGGACTTGTCTAAAGGGCTGACAGCTGGAATGTCATTGTAAATGAGCGTTGGTATGGAGGACAAAGCAGAATTTCTGATGTTTTTGACAAATGACCAAAAGATTTCACTACCTTTGGCACATTGTAGTATTTCTCGTATCAGTTCTTGATCGTACTGCACATTGACTTTGTATTTGTCGGGGTGAGAAGTTAAAAACAAGTTCAGGGTATTGACGGGATGAGTATAAGCGTCTGGTGTTCGAGTTTGGATGTTGTCTGTCCAGAATGTCCAAGCCAACCAGAATTGTGTATATTAAAATCAAACACTCAGTTACCGCCCATTCCGTATGGTTAATACAGTAAGCAATAGTACTTTGACCAGAAGCGGGAGGGGTGGGATGCCCCCACTGTGTGATACTTTTTTTTTCTCCACTGCACTGCACTGGCACTGCATTTGCCAAAGCATTTATGGCCGCTTGATGGTTTAGAAAGATAGAGATCTCTGAGCGATCAAGTTCCATTCGTCCGGAATCTTGAAGAAGTCCTAGATCTATAGCATTTCACAGTAGACTCCAGCCCCAGTACTTTTCTCCATTTTGGGGCCGTCCGTGTACAAAACGTATTTTCCATTGTTGGTAACAGAGTTAGTTAACCGGTCATGTCTGTTAGGAAATGATGTGGAGAAACTGATATCAAAGTTCAAACTTCTTCTGCATCACAGACGGGAGTTCTAAATTGCGGTGCGTCCATAAGCCTGATTCATTTAGTCTGATTGAGGTTTTGGAAGCCGTGCAGTTAAGGAATTCGTCTAAAGAAAGATGCATTGTGTCCACCAAATCAGAGCACCATAGGTAAGAATGTGTCTTACTATGGCGATGTTCATCCAGTGTATTATACATTGTCTTAGTTCCCAACGTTAATCAAGGGTTCTTTGGCATGTTTAGAATGCTCTTAATGTTTTTTGTTTCTTTTTTCAACTTCTGAATGAAATCTGACTTTCAAAAGCCGCTTGAATATGTTCATATACTCAAAAAAAAAAAAAAAAAAGAACAGAGGTTGAGCCAGATGAGATACTCTCTAAGTTCTGGAAAAAATTGGGATCGGATCCAGATGGCTCATGATTTTATTCTTCAAACTCGGAGGAGGGAATATTACCTTCTTCCTTTGCACAAAGGTCAGACCGATACTCGAATCTGTGATAACTACTGTTCTGTCGAACTAATGTCACACACAATGAAGATCGTTTAGCAGGTATTAGACGGCCGTTTATGGCAAATAATACGGCTACCTGATGACGAGTGCATTTTTGTGTCGGGTAAATCAACAGCAGATGCAATCGAAAGCCTTTGATAGTTACCCAAGAGATCTTTTATGTGTGGCGCTTAAGACAACGAGAAATTTTAGGAATCTTCGCGTGCATGTTCACGGACATGTATGAGGGAGCAAAGACAAGAGTAAGATGTCCTACAGGAATCACAGAAAATTTCCCAATCTAAGTTGGTGTACACCAGGGAAGTATTCTCAGTCCTTTGCTTTTTATTGCAGTCCTTGATTATCTACTCGAAGGCAAAGTGACGGACCCCAAAGTGCATCAGTTATTCTTTCCTGAGGATCGAGCTATCAAAAATGTAGATCAAACGTCCCTTCAACACTAGCACTTGATGTATGGGTGGATATTTTGAAGGGAAATGGTGGTACCGAAATTAAAAAAAAAAGCAGAGTATAATGTGCTGCCCATTTTCTGATCCACACCGGTCTGTACCAGACATTGAAAAGTGGTTCGCAAGTGCAAAAAGTTCAAATATATGGGATGTATGATTAATAGCGAAGAAATTTGTGATGGCAACATCAATCACCGCATAAAAGTAGGGTGGATGAAGAGACGGCAAGTCTTCGCATTTGTCAGGCGCTCACATGCGATTTACATAGCTGGACAATGCACAATAATTATGAGGGAAAATTAACGGCAGCTGAGATGAAGATGACAGCAGGATTAACAAAGCTTGATAGAATAAGAAGTTCGAAGATTCGGCGAAGATTTCATGTAAAAGTACCCAACACAAGCAAGATAGAGCATGACAGGCTCAGTTGGCATTGTCATGTTTCAAGGAGTGATTCTTCGAAGTCTGACTTCCTTTATGCTGAAAAGCATCGAAACAATGGTCGGGATCCATGTGCGCAAAACCGGCTTGCGAATGCATCCTCTATCAGCGATGCAACCCGCCTACCAACGCGGAAGATCCTGCGAGAGTACGCTTCAGAACCTGGTAGGCAAAATTAAAAACGCACTCGACAATAAAAAATACGCCTTGAGCATTTTCGTCAACGTTGAGGCTTCTGAGGGTATGTGTAACTCGGCTAGACAACTCGGCGTGGACACATCACCTAGTTTTGCGGATAAAACTTATGCTGGTCAATAGGACATTGATTGCGAATGCTGTCCGCAGCCAATATGTGGTGGGGGGGGTGTAAATAGGAGCAACCCGCAAGGCGACGTTCTGTCTTCACTGCTATTGTACATGTTGGACGAATCACTGCTTCAAAGCGCAGACAGCTCTTGACGTGATTGACTACTGGTGCACTAGTAATGGGCTTTCAGTCAAATCAACGTGATTTATGCTTTTACCACACTCCAAAGAACGGTTTGTCTCCTGGTTCCGCTCTTAACGTGTGGATGAACCTCCTATATCATGGGCTATATTATCAAAGCCATCTTTCGACTAAAAAGAAGTGGTCTTTGATACAATACGCACTGGAGCTTTGTTGAACTTGCGTGCCGGCTATCTTATGACACCGGTTTCTTGTGCTCAGGACTAGCTTCGGTCAGAATCGGACGGCTCCAAAACCAATATAGGATGTGGCGCTGGTGTCCCTTTGGAGGACGACTACATTAGATTTAACTTCACGTTAGGAAATCTTACAACTGTCTTCCAAGCTGAAATTTACGAAATCCTGATGGCAGCGAACTAAGCCAAGTTACACTTAGAACCTTGCTGAACTCTCTTACGACTTTCAAGCTAGTTTGAGAACGCAGTCGGATGGCTGGAAGTGACCCTTGTTTGGGTCTCAGGTCACAGTGGGATCACGGCAAATGAAATCGCCGATGATCTGCCAGGCAGGGATCAGAGGAGAGTTTTTCAGGACTCGAGCCTACGTTGGGTCTGCCTGAGTCCTCGGTTAAGGCTTCCATTGACAGTTGGGTATGAGACATGAGCTGGTATGAGACAGCACAAATGCAGATGGCACAGCTTTGCGGGATGTAAGCAGCCCAAACGAATGCTTCCCGACGTCTCTAGAAAGTCTGCGGCTTTTCTGCTGTTCCTCAGAACGAAAGACTGCAGGTTACTTACTGGAGTCGTAATAGGGCATTACACTTTCGCTAATCACTTAAATTTTCTGGGCATAGGTGACACAACATCCTACGATGCTTGCTGCGAAAGTGATGACGACACCGCGGATCACTGGTACCGCGGTGCTGGTACTGTAGGCACCTTATAACCGAAACGCTGACATATATTTCGTCGTAAGACTAGATCACTAGATTAACTAGATCACACCAAGGTAAAAACATCAGCATTTTATTGGCCTCAGTGAGGAAGTGATCCGAAACCGAGAAGTCTGCTGGTATTTCCTGAGGTCAACCGGATAAATCCCACAAGCGGACTAGTAGGGATACAGTTAAGTGAGAGGGTTCTGATCTTCGCCGTAAGGAAGGAAGAAGATTCTTTTTTGGTAGCTACATCGAACGCCTACGGTTAGGCTTATTAAGAACCTCATAGATCGTGTTTGTTTAGTTTTCGTCTTATATGTTGATTTAGAACTCCCTCCAGGTCTTAGGTCTAACTCTGGGAATGAACATCACTTTTACTTTTTCAAGTTATTTGGGAAGTAGCGCAGCCTTAGACAACCGATGGATTTAAATTTTATAATGAAAGCGTTTCGCTAAGGTAGGAAAATTCTTAGTTTGGAGAGCTTATTGAGCGGAATTAATTACGTTTATGGCCAATTAGTAACATAAGAAAGTATCTAAGTTATATTAATGAATATAGATACTCGTAAGAAAGTTTCTTTTAGAATGATTCTAGTCTGATACATTATTCCTTTGGGCTTTAGATACTGCATTGATCAGAATGTATGTACCTGCATTCCTATATCAATCTCATTTTTCCTTTTAACCAAAGAAAAAGATAACATAGTGGATCTATCTTTTTGTTGGAGATATTAATAAACTATTGTAGTCTTGCAGAGGTCTTGTGATACATACACGTAGGCAATCTTTAAAGATAATTTAGATCAAAAGTAAGTGATAATATTTAAAGGAGATTGCCCTCGGCAACAACTGATCCATATAAGAAACAAAAGCATCAAAAAGAAGCAAATAAAAGAAATCAATGGAATCTTGGGTAAATCGGCCAAATACGCCTTATTCCCGATTTGTTTGATGATACCTTCAAATCGATATGCATGTATGGATCAACTTGGACCCACTCTGAACCTGATATCAGGAGACTTTTTTTTTTCTGTGTCTACGAGTATCCTATCTATTCCGGCTATCTGAAGTGAAAATCAATGACTAGATTCGAAGTGTATTATTATAATAGCACTCATGTATGAATATGTACAGGTATAGTGTATTATTATCAAAACCAACAACAATGTTGGACAGGAACCTATCATTTAAGGTGGCAGCCGATGGAAACATTGTTTCGAATTCACTGTGCTCTGGTATTCAAGGGATTGCTTTGAGCTGAGTATGTGCCAATTGTAAACACACATTAAAGTGTAATAACCATAAAATTTGTTTGCCTCAATTCCAGAGTATCGACTGGCATGGTGGATCAGGCTCATCATTGGTTCGTTTGATTGGTTTGGTCGCTCGGTCAGTGGTGCGGTGGTTCTACATATGTATTCTTGATAATTTTACGCATTTTTTTTTTTTTTTTTTTTTGTTCTCCATTTATTTGTACAGGTTCAATCAAGTTGTGGTTGATGGACTTACCTTGAATGGACCTACAATCTTGTTGTATACATAGTCAGTTTGACTTAGATATCGCTAACGGGTACAAATCAGGTAAAATATGGCAAAAAAAAAAAAAAAAAAAATTGAAATACATTGCACCTTACTTAATTCTAGGCTAAGATGAAGATTGAAGATTTGATGTACTCGTACACAGTTTCTTTTGGTATGAAAAAGTTCAATTTTGTGGTTTCCGATGTAGAGGTATGCCATGGTGAAGGTGGTCAGCATAGTATGAGTAAAATTATATTTGCTCTAGTTCCTGGAATCGACTCCTTTTCTGCTGCTTTTTCAGAAATTTTCGTTGAAAATCTTATTTTTTCCGTTCTGGTCTTGAATATGTGCATATTGATCCATTCGGAATTAATGACACAATCATCAATAGAAATGCCTTGGACGAACAACTCGTGCTCTCACATTTAGTTGGTAAGAAAATCGGGAAAGGATATGTCCTTTTTGTCAGAAACGAATTTTTTTTGTAGATAACGGGTAGTAAAAGAGCTACAAGATGTATCTTATAGTTGAGCTTACGAATTTACCACAACTATGGGATATTGTCATATTATTGACAGTAAACAAGCGTAGTATTGAGAAGGATGCGAAGGAACCGGTTCACCATCGTGCACTGTAAATGGAGCTGTGTCAACACAGAATTTGAATGGCATTAATGTGGAAGAGCTATGGTTGGAATGAGATAACGCAACATACTACAGAGTGCGGGGCACTCTATTAAAGTAAACATTCGATAATCGCAGAATTTTATGTAATCGATCTGTAAATTTGCACCTTTGGGTTGTTTTGGATTTGTGAAAATATACAATAAGAAGACGATTTGGAAGCTAAGATTCACTCATATGTGGCCCGATTTGCTTGAAATTTAGAATTCTACAATAGATTGCGCTTTGTTCGAGTTAGTCGCGAAGCCTAAAAACTTATTATTTACATAAATACCCACCAAGATAGTTAGGTCTATCATCACCAACGTTGTTCTGGTATGTTGGACAAAAGTGAATATAAAAACAACAATCATAAAGCCACACTTATTATTACCTTGCCCTACGGCATTCCTAGAGCCTTAAAATGGTCATCCTTCGTTGAACATTTATGTATAAATACACAATGCAGGAGGGCCGTCAGGACAGGGAAGAATGACTGGGACCATTGTAGACAAACACGTAAATTTATCATGATTAAATTGAGAAGTGATCAACAAAAGTATCCGTCAGCTTGAATTGACTAGTAAGCCTATGATCCTCTACTACGCGCTTTAGATTTGAGGCAGTATTCCTATGGATTAAACATTCAGTTTGGTGTAGGTGCTTTTGAAGTATAATTTTAATTACTCACGTTCAACCCATTCTTAAGGCGCTGGCCTTCCATTTTATGCACCTCAACGCAAGGAGATTGTTTTAGTATACTTTAAAGTCTAAAGTGCAGCTATGCTGACACGTCATAAGGTATTAAAGGTAACGAAGTAACTGATGATTTTGCAAAGGAAAGTTCTACCGAAAGGAAAATAAGCGCAACACCATTCCCCAACTATAAGCTCGATCTACTAAATAGCTATAAAGTAAAGCAATACTTGGGTAGGAAAATGAACTCATCTATCTCTTGAAAAATAACATCAAAAATATCTTAAAATATGGACACTGTGTTCCGGACATCTTCCATCTAAAATAAATTTATTTTTCAAAACAGAATGCCGACTTTTTCTAGAATATCACGGCACCACAAGACTCAAACTGTGTATTTGTGCAGTTTTCTGTTATTGCCCATGACCAACAGAGCCTCCATTAACTTATACAAAAATTGGGGAGTCCCTTATATGTCTAATAAGCTTCGAGATTACCAGATCTTACAGGTTACACTACTTTTATTCCCAAATAAAAAAAAAAAAAAAAGTAAGACCATGGCTTACACCTCAATCGTGCTAATTTTAGTTTCAGGTGATAACCATGGGTTATCATCGATGTTTATCCGGACTCGACTTATCAAACTATAAACGGGACAACGAAAGAATTCCCAGATGGAATCAACTGTGAAGTAAAATCCCGGAATTAAGCAAATAAGACATTATTCAGCCTATCCCGACATATTTGGGGATCAGGCAGCTTAGGATTTCCGAAACCAAATCAGGGTCCATTGAAAACAGCGCTCACATCCGCGAACGAGTGCCTTCTCATCCTACAGATATGTAGAATGAAAGTAGCCCTCCAAGTTGGTGGTTGCTTTGCCCGGCTATGCCAAAAAAAAATTTACGAAAAAACAAATCTCGGATACGGACGGATCCGATTATACGAACCCTGCGAACGAAACGATCTTCGAATCTGTACGCAGAATATAAGGTCCCTTAATAGGCCACGTGCAACCGAACAACAAGTGGAGGCCTTGGACTACTGCAAAGAAATGTTACCGCCATACAGAAATGTGATGGGATGAGTCTGACAAAAAGAGTAATAAAAATTGCGACATCTACATATAACGGCGATTATTATCGAGGGAAAAAGCATCGCCTATTGGGTTGTACCACATGAAATGCCTGATTTTGGCTCATTCGGAAAACAAGAAGTTCTCGAGTGAACATCTGTGCCAGAACGTTAAATTTTCTTTTTTTATAAAACAAAGTGGTACGTGTGCTTGACGAGTGAGAATTTTAGGGTTCGTTACAAGTACCGTTATTTTTTGTTAAGAATTATTTGCCATGTTGTCGGCAGTTCCAATTCGAACCCTGTTCCTTTACGAATTTAAAATGGGACATAATGCGTCATTGACAATGAAAAACATTAATGACGCATTTGAGGATGTTGCGGTGGGAAACCGGAAATGTTAAATGACGACGATGTTCTCCTTCAACCAGGAGAAACGATAAACGCTATGAAATATTGTGAGGAAATCGATATTTTAAATGCCAAATTCACTAAAAAGCAACATGCGATCCTTTTGCATGACAATGCTAGACCCCATACCTCACAGGTAACTGTGCAAAAACTGTTGCAGTTGGTATTCGAAATTCTTCCGCATACACCGTACTCTCTTGATATTTCCCCAACGGATTACCATCTTTTCGGCAATCTGAATTCATTTTGCTGGCAGAGATCATAAAAGCCTTTGAAGATTTCATTGCCTCAAAAAGTCAGCACTTCTACGAAAAATAAATATTTGACCGTGTATCACGTTGGAAGAATGTCATAGATGCCAAAGGATTCTATTTTGATTGAATAAAGACTTCCGGAAAAACAATATTGGCTTTCAAATTTTTACTATAAAATCGGACATTGGTACAACCCAATATTTGGATGCGGATTATTTGTTAGAAACTTAAGCAACAAGTCATGATCTTAAGTTTACGGCATGTTAACGAGCACCTCGTAATAATCCTTATTAGGGCAAAATTTATCAACAATAGTTTTATATTGGCGCATGCCCCCACATATGGACTTGGCAAGTTTTTGGACAAGACTTACGAGCAGTGTTTGTATGAAAATAAAATTGTCCTCGGCGACTTTAATGTAAAGCTAAGAAGAGAGGACTAGAACTGCTCAGGAACTCTACGAGAAGAAGATGAGAGACGAAGAGACAAAAAAAAGGAGCATGAGAAAAATCCGAGTCCGAAAGATCTTCGATACTGCCCCAGAGGGACAGAGCAATAGAAAAAGAAGGGGGTGGCCGTGGTGTAGTGGTATATGCACAGACTCTTCAAGCAGAGGGTCGCGGGTTCAAATCCCGTGCGAGGCAATTCTTTGAAAAAGTCTTTTCATAGAATTTGTATGTAGTTATATGTAAATCCTGTCGGCGTCAACTCTGACATGAAGGCATAATACTGATGTTGGAGTGATTGCTGGCTGGGGTAAATGTAACAAAATAACAACTAGCACATACTAAGACCCACTGGTTGAGGATGCACTGGTTTGTCGCTTCCAATTTGACAACCACCTCTGCGAAAAATATCGAAACCAAACACACCTGAGTTTCAAACTACTACACTACCCGCCCGCGCCCTGGAGAAAAGCCAGTAAAAGGGTATTCATATTCCCTTGGTGCGCGCGTGGTATTATATAAAAAAAAAGACTGCGATTCAGGTGGTCCCCGAAAGTGGAAGGGGACCTCAGTCAGCTTTGCGTGTGAAAATGGAAGCAGCTTGCTATAGAGCGAGCTGGCTGCTGACACTTTTTGGTAGAGGCCCAGGTCTATCCCGGACTGTAGCGCCACCTTAAGTAAGCGAAGTAAGTAAGGACTATAGCCTAGTTTCTTAAACTACCGTGTTGTTCGTTTTGTGTACACTTAAGATGTTTGCACATAGGATGATTAAATTTCATGCTCTTACAGGAGTTGAACCCAGACCTATGATTGAAATTCAAATTTATCGTTGAGAATATGCATATTCCTTGATGTTACCTTGTATCAAAAATCAATTCAAAGTGAATGGTCTTTGAAAGCACTTGCGATATCGATAAGGACGGAGATTCACGTCTGGGACAACTTGGGAGGCTACAATAACAACCTTCATGTATGGCATATCATTAATATACAAAAATTAATACGAATTATAAACTCGAACTCCATCTACTATTCGTAAGACATGCGGAAAATTATGGTTCAAACCAACAACCATAAGCTTTATGACATGCGTAATGACTACTCTTTGTGTGCTAGAAGAAGCCAAACCAGTTAAAGTGGTAACATTGAAGAATTACAGTCATACTTATGTAAGTCTACAGTTAAGTAGTTTCCCATCATTGTTCTCTGTTATGTGTTTGAAATGTTAACTACATTATCGGACACGCGAGTAAAAGAAGGTCAGCAGGGCAACGT
Organism: Volucella inanis; assembly: GCA_907269105.1. NCBI lineage: Eukaryota > Metazoa > Arthropoda > Insecta > Diptera > Syrphidae > Volucella > Volucella inanis. Next base: position 126,464,823 of record OU026157.1, on the reverse strand, counting down.
TCCGTCTTATGGTGCACACTGGTCGACTCTGCTTAACGCTTAAAGGCAGTGGCTTTTAGTACAACACGCATTGGAGTTTTGATGACCTTGCGCGTCGAATGCCTTTTGACCGTGGTCTTATGGACAAATCATCTGATGTAATGGCAAGTCACTCCTGTTGTTGCAAAAATACGAATTCGGTTAGGTTTCCACGTTAGGTAGACAAGTGTCTATTTCAAAACAGAGATGTACGCAATTTTAATGACAATTCATCTTTTTTTCTCTTCGTAACGATGAAAGGGGCAAAATCGACGCATCCTTGAAGACAGCCAAACTGCGCATTAAAGGTTGTTGGACCCTTTTATCATTAGTTCGAGTATACAAGGCTTCTCTGAATGCAGTCGGAAGGTTGAATTCACTGAGAAGTGTTTAGGCCCAAGGGCATAAGATCTTCAAAGGCCTTTAGAACTTGTATTAGGACAGCCATTACCCTCGGTTGAGGCTTGCATTCACGTCATGCCATACATTTTTTTTTGCACAACCATTAGAAATCATTGCAATGCAATGGTACAACGACACTCTTTATGAGATGAATGTATAAGGTCGCGATGTCCGAAACGAGAATTCAAAGCGGCCTTTTGATTTTTGCAAATTAAACTACTTACAGACACGAATATACACTGTTTCACCATCAGACCTGCCTCAAGTTCGGTTGAGTTTCAGATGATAATCATGGAACATTCAACCAATTAGATAGCGTTGCGATTAACCAACTTAAAAGTTGTCTTTTCGACGATACTCCACAGATGAAAAGAAAACCAACATCATCTTATGTTAGCTCAAATATGCATTCGCCCTCCTTTTTGGAATAGGATCCATGCCAAACACGAGTATTGTCAGGCACAACAACAACAGACTTCGAGACCTTGTGTAGACCTTGTGTAGATCTTAAAATGTGAGAAGCTTTTTGAGACCGTTGAAGGGAAAGACATGGCTTACAGATATTTAGAAACAGTTCGGAGAGCATATTGCAGACTATTTATTGATATTGTATCGAGGCTTTTGTTAAGCACCTAAACGTTCTAGAGGTTAGTGATACAACTTGTACGAGTACTTGGCACTGATGTGGTACTTTATAAGTGAAATTTTTGCTCCACTTTTAACGAACGAGTTAAAGAGGTTGTCCGTTGCTTGCAGGAAGTGTGATGGCGCCAAAAATTATTAGGTGCGCAACTAAGATATAGCTGCTTTTTTGATGAAAATGCAACTTTATTGTGAAAAAATGGTTACCAATGAATCATTCAAATTATTGCCCATCGCTGGCTCGAACACCGTTGGGGTAAAAGTGTTTATCTTTTGCGGAACTGCTGATCAGCAAGAACCAGTAATAATCGGACGACGCAATATCTGAGATAGCACTTTCCACTTGAGCGTTTCCAGGTAGGTTTTAAGTGGTTTGGCAACGTCAGGCCGAACGTTGTCATGATGTAAAATCACTTTTTCTCGCCTCTAATTGTATTGTGGCCATTTTTGCGGAGTGCTTGGCTCAATCGCATCATTTGAAGTCCATACCGTTCTCCAGTGATGGTTTCGTTGGGATTCAACAGTTCACAATAAACTACACCAACGTAGTGGAATGACTTTCTTCTCTTTGAGTTGCTGTAATGAATCAATTTTTTGTGATCCCTCACAACGCGATTCTCTAGCAATTGTTCACGACGCTCAAAATCCCTTGGCTTCAAATTATAAGGAACCCAATTTCCTCCCAACGCATGTAATTACTTGGAAATGGCTTGGCGGGTAATTTCTAAAGCTAAAGCAAGCTTTTACTTTTGCGCTTGGCACGGATCCTCATCGAGCAATGCGGACGGTCAACATCGAAATCACCGTCTTTGAAGCAACGAACCAATCACGGCACGGTGTTTAACTTAGAGCAGCATGTCATTAAACTTTTTGGAATTCTCGATGCGCTTCAGCCATCGTTTTCTTCGAATAAGAGAAGAAAATTAACATTTCCCGCAAACAACGATTATTTGGCCCAAAATCAAACATTTTCACATAACCAAAAGTATATATGACGCCAAAATAAAATCAGTTATATGTCAAAACGGTCTGTTAAACATGTGTCCAAGCTTGGTTCATGCCATTTTGGATATGTCAAACTCGACTAGCACTTACTGATGGAGCCAGCAAAGATATGTACTATGTAGCAGCTATAGAAGGCATGCTTCCTCGACTTGTATTACAAGATTAATGTGAACTACCTTTTACTCTAATAAGACATTGCAACCGCTTCCCAATTACAATCCTAAATTTGTCATTTATCTTTCCATGACCGATTGTGAAGACATATTATGATAATTTTTAGATACACCACCGACCATGTGCAATTAGTTTTCGATCGATTTTTTTTAAAGATTCTGCTACCGTTTTACCTTCTACCTACTTCTACATATATAGTCTCCACAACAGGTTAATGGTTATTAATTCAGCTATCATGACTTTCGGAGAGACTCTTATGTACTTACGTAGATAGAGCTATAGCCCTGGGTGAACCAGTGCCTCAACCAAACAAAAAACATCCAGTTTGACTTATATCTTCTCCTGCTCCAAAGCTCGTTATGGCAAACTGAATTAAAAACTGTCAACATTACTTTATTCTAACGAATTGTCACATAATTGCTACCCCCTTGTCCTTGGCGCGAATTCTCATAAAAAACAAAAAAAACGGTAATCGATCCTATTATGTAATCCACCAAGATACAATCTACATCTCAGAGCAATCGCTCCATCATGTAACATAAATCAATCTCGGCGAAAAATTAAAGAACAATGGCCCGTTATTTTATCGCTCCACGAACTCAGAAATTCAAAGTAAAATAAATTACGTCTCAAAGTCAATGCCATCTTCTAACGGCGAAATCAAATCCAAAGGATAAGACAAAGTCAGGCTTATTCTCATTTATCGCTCGTAACAATAAAATTTACATAACCACTTACCACTCATTAAATCATGGAATAAATAAAAATACACTTGAATCAGCTAGAAATTTGTTTCCCATTTGAATATTCTTGAATACGAAAAATCCCGAAAACCGCTTATTGTAGTGGCCAATAATGACGTCATCTAGCGAACATAGAAAAGTGAAATTAAATATAAATTAAGCCCCATTAGATACAATCACTTTGATGCTGCTTGAAACCCAACTGTGTGTTAATTTATGCAAACAAAATAATCACAAAATATTTCGTTATAAGGTTTTACACATATTTGCATACATGTAGATGTACTCGTATGTATAGTTCTAAAACTGTTATTCAGAACTAAGATTGATTTTAAAAGATTTTTCCCAAACCATGAAATGAAACAACGCGCTAATAAATACAAATGACGGAGGAATGCAAATCAATAAGATTAAGATAAACACGGACAACAAATTAATTTCTCAAGTTAATGACCGTTGCAGCTGGCTAGACACAAAAAGATGTATCTACTGAGTTCTGGTCAATTAGTAGAAAATGGCGATAATGGATAAAGGTCCGCGTATATGGGAAGAAAATACCTCCCCGGATTTGTTAGGCTTTAAAAAGTACATAGATTAACAATTTTTAGGTTTTGTTTTTAAAAAAAAATTACAAAAACGTCGTTGGCAGATATAAGATATTCCAACAAAATTTTCTAATTCTACCATATATAGGTAAATAGACTGATTAAAGGTTGTTTTAGTATCTATTGGTTAAATACTAAAATTAACGCAGACACATACGCGACGCGAGGTTGAAATATTTTCCGACCGAGGAAGGGAGGTACTGCTTAGAAGAACCAGAGCGGCTAGTGAGCAAACGGGACGACAAGACCCAAACAGAGGCCTCTGTAAATGAACAAGAGGTAAAGTTAGTAGAGTCGGTACTGGGGGTACTTCTGTAGACTTTTAAACAGCAAGAACAGTCCAAATGTAACGATCAGGTAGAATGAACCATTCAAGCTGGACGGTAAAAGGTTGAAAGAGATCTGTCCGCTCGACCAAAATGAACTGAGGATGCTTGATATAAGGGGTGATTCATCATAAAGTTTTATTTTCAATAGGCTTTTTTTGACAGATCACGCATGACTTCTATCAAACTGCTTTGTCATTTTTATTCAGTATTATTTGGCAAATTATCATAAAAAGACTCACACTACAACTGTGTCTCCAAATTGTTCAGCTGTATTATGAAAACCAGCGTTCTGTGAGAAATGTTTTTGTGCGATTCGAGGAACTTACGGTGCGCATAATCGACCCACTGAAACCACTATTGCCAATACCATTCGCAAATTTGAGTTCCAGTTTATCTTACTGGATGATACTCGACCGGTTAGACCACATCCAGCACGTAGTGAAGAGATTATAGCAGCTGTAACTGAGAGTGTACGCGAAGACCGTGACGAATCGATTCGTCGTCGTTCTTAGCCGCTTAGCTCTGGGAAAACTCTATGAAAATCTGGTGTTTTATCGTGAAGCCCATTTCTAACTCAATGGATACGTTAATAAACAAAATTGCCGTATATGGGCTGACGAGCAACCCAAAAGGCTACCATTACATCCACACATACAACGGTATGGTGTGGTTTATGCGCTGGTGAAATCATTGGTCCATATTTCTTCAAAAATGAGGCAAATCAGAATGTTACCGTCAATGGTAACCGTTATCGCGCTATGTTGACGGACTTTGTGCTTCCTAAATTTCAAGCATATGGTTTCGGTGAGCTCTGGTTTCAACAAGACGGCGCTACATGCGTGAAACAATTTACTTGTTGAGAAATCATTTTGGTGAGCACTTAATTTTACGTTTTACCGCCTAGACCGTGCGATATCACACCTTTGGACTATTTTCTCTGGGGATATGTATAGTCTCAGGTCTTCAGGAATAAGCCAACTACGAATGACGTTTCGGAAGCCAACATTACTAGTGTTATTTGCGAGATACCAGTCGCTATGCTCGAACGAGTCGCCCAAAATTGGACCTTCCAAATGGACCACCTCGGACGTAGTCGTGGTCAACATTTACATGCTATTGTTTTTAAAAAGTAAATGCCATGAATTTTTCTTTTCACCAATAATAAAAAATTTAAGTTTACTTTGAAATTTATGTTTTATTTTACATTTTAAATCAAACTTACCGATGAATCAACCTTTACATATTTTACTTGCCGAACTGATTAAGAAAGATGCATAATTTGCAGGAAATTACTTTGGGGATGCACCCCATGATGAGTATGATGAGTATGCACCCACTTTTCAGATCTGGACAGAAGAGTGTACGCCGATCCATAGAAAATAAATCTCCCTCCGCTGTGCAACTATAGAGAACTATCGAATAACATCGACTATCGATAGTTAGTCATTGAATGATTTCAACTATCAAATAGTTGTATTCATTTATTCATTTATATTCAAGCATTCAAGCAATATTTTGTCAAATGCCAAATGTCAAAGGAAAATTATTATTCGTCCGACAACATTATTAAGCTTATTAACAAGCAAAAACTTAATGCTAGGCTTAAAAAACTAACAAAGATATTCTTAACCTAATTGGGCCCGGAAAAATGTTGGTCGGGGGAGATGTTAAGGAAGTGGCGTATTGAGCAGTGCTTTTTTGATTTCGAATTTATTGCTATTGTTATACGCAACATTCTAGATATTTGTTCGAAGTGACCGTAATTGGTAAAAACGGGGGTTGTAAGTGAATGCAATATTTTACATTGTTCTCTGGCAATCGGTGTTTCCTGTCAATAACTGGTGGATAAAAAGTACATCAGTGACTTCACGACGTTTTTTTAGGGTAGTGTTAGCCTATTTTCATAGGGAGGTAGACCACGAAGTGTGAAACGAATAAATCTCCGTTTGACAGCTTCGATTGCTTGAATGTTGATTTGTTTATAGGTTGACTAAACTTGGCTACAATATTCGAGAAAAGGCCTTACAAAAGTTATGCAGAGGGACCTTGTAACGTAAGGAGTGGAAAATTTCTTTTGATCAGATTTCGATAAAGCTTTCAATATTTGAGCCGAAATTCAATTCTCTGTCACAAATTATTCCTAGATCCCGTTTTTCTTGCACAATACCAAAAACTTATTTAAGTCATCTTAGAGGCAATGGGAGTCAGAAGGCAGTGAAATGACTTTGAAAATTCACATCAGCGAAAATGGAAAGATTAGAATTAGTTAAAATGAGATTTATATCGTTGATCGCAAGGATAAAGATGATTGGTCCAAGGTGGCTACCCTGAAGGACTCCAGATGTTGCTTTAATGGGATCGGATTTTGCAGTTGTGAAGATGACTATATTCTCGGTCTTCTAAATAGGATTTGGACCATGCCACAAAATGAGGCGAAAAACCAAGTTTTTTAAGTTAAAAAATGATAAGTTGATGAGAAATTTTATCGAACGTCTTGCTGCAATCTTTGGATATGGAATCGACTTCATCGCCGTCGTTTCAAACACAAAGCGTTCTAGAGACGAAATCAGTTAGGTTAGTGGTGGTTGATTTACCTTACAAGGAACCGTGCTAATTTGTTCAGATAATACGGAAGCATTTGTTGATAGACCATGCCTTCGAAAAGTTTGGGTATGCAAGATAGTTTTGCTATGGGCCTATAGTTATCAACTTCGGCCTTGCTTATTGCATTTTCTTATGAATAGGAATGATATAAGATCCTTTCCATAGAAAAGGGAAAGTACGTGTTGAAACAGACAAGTTAAATAGGGCAGCAAGGGGAGGACCGATATGGATTACACACCCTTTTATTACAATAACCATAAGGCCGTCAAGGCCGGGCGAAAAATCATCTTTAAATTTGATTATGTTTTCAGATACCAAAGATTTTGTTATCCTATCAGTGCGGTCTTAGACCAAGAAAGTCCTCAATCAATCAAATTTTCACACGCTTGTAGATTCTGGAAAAAAACTGTAGAAGTCCAACTCGATACCCATCATCGATTTTAAAACCGAATATGGCAGCTTTTATAGAGACGAGCTATAAAAATGTTTGTCTAGTTGTGGCATCCCTGCTAAACTCACTGCTCCGCCGAAATCGGTAACGACTTAACCGAGACCTTTGATGTTAAAAAATGTTTAACATAAATTGACCTGCCCCGCTGTCATGTGACTTCTTTAACATCATTCTTAAAACAATAGTATGGAACTCACAAGTGACCATTGTAGCCCCATTTTTTTAAAAGTCTATGCACCTACTAGCATACTCCGATGATATCGAAATCATTGGTAGAACTCAGGGGGGTATCACCGGTTCGTTCGCAAGTATGTTGCAAAATGAGTTTATCTGTAAATAAGGTCAAAACCAAGTAAATGCTGTTCACAAGAATGGACACACAACATCCACGAATTGAATAGAATGCCGCATACGGCGACTATGATTTCGGATAGTAAGGGACATGTCTACCTTGGTTCTGCTATAAATTTTGCCAATAACAGCATAGCAGAAATAAAACGAAGAACCACTCTTGCCAATCGCTGTTTTTTTGGACTAAAAGAGCAGACTCTATCTTGAAATACTAAGGATACTCTAAATAAGGCCTTGATCATCGTATTCTTACTTAATAGCGCTGAAGCATAGACTCTATCGAAAGTGGATGAATACATCCTCAGTCGTTTCGGGAAAAAAATCCTTCGAAAAATATTAGTCCCGTTTGCGTTGACGAGCTGTACAGCGACATCGATCTAGTCAGAAAACTACTCATCAGACGCCTGAGATGGTTAGCACTTACGATGCGCTGATGCCTTTTTAAGGGTAAAACATCGATTTCAGTCTTCGTGAAGAAAGCAGTGATATACAAAATCTTGACAATGAACTACCAGATATGTGAGCATTGTTATCTATATTTGAATACCAAACGATTTGCATATTTGAATAGGAGAAGAACTGAAACTTTGAAGGAACAATTTTACAAAAATTTCACAGTATATTGTGAAAAATCGATAGGCTACACTTGAAATGTTGCCGAATCTTTTTAGACTGTTCGAGAATTCAATGGCTTTCTAAGTGCAGTCGGAAGCCTGAGTTCACTGAATCTGGTTTGGGTCTCAGGTCACAATAGGGTCAAGAAAAATGAAATCGCGAATGAACGTACAAACAAGGCTCAGCGAAAAGTTTCTCAGCATCGGAAATTGTTTGAGGACTGTCTGCGTTCTTGTTTAGATTTTACAGTCATAGTTGGGTATGACTCTTCAGGATGCCCGCAGTGCAAACGAATACTTCTATTATCCTTCAGTACGAAAGACTGTAAACTGTTTACTGGCATCAAGACGGAGCACTACGCCTCTGCTTAGTACGTTCATATGTGTGCTAGTCATAAGTAACAAACAATTCTGCGACGCTTGCTGTGAAGCAATGGCCTTACCGCGGGACATTATCGCTTAGAGTGTCTGATATCAGGGTGAAGGTACTTGGCTCTGATATGGCTTATGCTGACACTATCAATGAAACGTTTTTTCATCTTCCTTCAATTGCTGAGAAATTCCAGTGATTGAAACAGGCAAGGAGTACAATCGACTAGTTCTTAGTCCGATGCGCCGGCATGTGACTTATGTTATTTTTGGCCAAAAAATATCTCACAAGCAACGATAAATGAGCAGGTGCATTATCGTGATGCGAATGCCATGAGTTGTTTTCCCACAATTCCAGATGTTCTTTCCGTATTGCTTCTCGCAAACGGCGAATAACTTTAAGGTAATACTCCTTATTGATCACACGACCTTGAGGTAAAAACTCCTGATGTACTACGCCACGGTAATCGAAATAAACAGTAACCAAAACTTTGACATTTTCGGTCTTGGCTCTTTTAGGTACTTCTGTTGAAACGATCGGGCTCTGGTTTCGACGTCATAACCAAATATCCATGATTCGTCACCAGCTGTGACCCTTTTGAGGAAGTCAGGATCATCATTGACATCATTCAAGAGTTCCTGGGCGAAGCACATGCGACGGTTCTTCTGATGAAAATAAAGAAGTTTCGGAAAAATTTCGTTGACACACGTCTCATGCCCAAAACATTCGAAAAAATTGCATGACACTAGCCGAGCGAAATGCTAACATCCTCAGCAACTTCTCTTATGGTAATTCGACGATTTTCCAAAACAGTTTTCTTCACAGTTTCGACGTTATCATCTTTTGTTGATGTGCTGGGACGTCCAGAGCAAGGTTCGTCACTGTCATCTTCTCGGTCATCTTGAAAGAGCTTGAAAGACTCACCTGGTCAAATATTTTAGACGACTTTGATGCGAAATATTTTCTCCATTTTTTATAATAATTGAAAATCGCCGATCACACCAAAGCACGTCTAACCTCTTTATCTGTCAAAAACAAACTATGTATGCTATATACTTGAAACTGTGAACATATGTTTGGGACATGTGTACCAACACAGCAAAAATATTGATAATCGAATGTACATACGTTGCCCACGAAATTTCGAAAGTCACCGTGCTTTTCGAACACACCTCGTATGTTATATGCATTCTCCAGGAGAAAAAGTACACACAACACCAACGTAGTGGACAAAACTTCGAGATTGTGGGAGATTTCGGCTGATGTTAAGAACCAGGAAATTACATCAGCACAGAGATCAAACCGACCACAACCATAAAAGACCTTGAAGACTAGATTTTTTACACTATGGTGCATGGAGGTGAACTTTCTCAAAACACTTGGTAATATCGAGTACCAAATATTCCGTGTGACCTTAAGTCTCTTAGTTTACGGTGAATGTAGGCACATTTCCAAATAAAGACTGTACTGCAGCAAAGGTTTACTAAGTGGTGCACATAAGTGGGAAGAGACCTTAACCAACAGCTGGTCAATCATCGAGAGATCTGGTCCACCTCAAACTGCGCCGTCCACCTAAATAAGTAAGTAGTTTGATATGCACGTATAAGTATCTGACCTTTATAGACATCTAAGCGTTTAGTAAAATGGAATTGCTCACAAAAAATTCTTGCTCACCTTGAACTACAAATGTATAGTGGTATGTATGGTAAATACGTTTAATACGTGCAAGGTAAGCAACGTGAAAGGATACATTTTAACTTAAACTCTACTTGGTGTAAACCCGCCGAACTGACATATGACTATAAGTGCCCATTGTCATTCTATTGGTTGAATCACTAATTAATGATCGCTGTTAGTTCTATATAATTACGTTTGTACTCGTATACATGACGGTATTGAGACGTCACTCAGATCTTAAGTACATCCATATTCGTCGACACTGACTCACTACAAAAGTCAATCCAACTACGTACGTATCACCAATAATGACAAAGCGTCATCAATGTTACTGATCCATGTTTGGTAGTTGACCGAAATCAAAACATCATCCCATGCATATGCATAAAATGGTATCTTTTTGTGTGTAGTACTCGTATCTACTGGGAGAAACTAAATAAACAAGATACGAAAGGAGGAAGAAAAAGAAGAAGAAAAAAAAAACTTGTATACAAAGTTGTTGACCGTCTCCCGTCTTATTTGGGTAAAAATTCTCCCTTTAAGGCGCGATGTTGTAAATCACATGAATGAGACCCTATTAAAAGCAAACCTCAAGGTCCTTTATTGCATTAAAATTTTAAAAAGTTGTAACTCCACCTATACCTGAAAATATGTACATTTTTTGAAAACACCTTAAAAGGCTCCCACTACATGGTCGTTCTTGGTTGCCAAAAAATACCAAAAAAAAAAGGAAAAGACAAAAAAAAAAAAAAAGATGGGTGGCACAAATTCCCCATGGGCACCATAAACGTCTACTTTCTGTCTTGTTTCGTTGTGCTGCTTTATTTATTTATATTTAGCTTTTTGTTTGTATAACAAAGTAATATTCTGCACTTTCAAATAGTCTTCTAATCAAAATGAGAATCTGAAACCAGTTTTATTCGTATGTACGAGTATCTACGGTCTACACCGAACGCGCACTCATGGGTGTCTTTCGTTTCGATGTTGCAAAATATTTCCTTAAGAGTATTTCTTGTCTGAACTGTTGTTGCTGTTTCTGTTGCTGTTGCTGGTGTTGCTATCAATTCTTTTAATCAATGTAGCTAGCGGCGGATGCTGCCCTGCTCCATGCTCTCTATATAATGCAAAAAAAAAAAAAAAAAAAATGATGTCATCGACAACGACCTGACTTGGTCCGAAAATTCAAAGAAAAATTTATATTAAACCAATGGACTAACGAAGCGTTACAAACGAACCTCTCACTGGCCAACTTTTACTTTAGTTGCTTTTTTCTCAATTTTTTTTGTTTTGTTTTTTTTTTTTTTTTGCAGATACCCATATGTAAGTACAAGTATACTGTATATCTGTTAACCCTGAGGCACCCGTGTGTATGCAGAGTTTGTTCTGTTTCCCGAGGTAACCAGTAGCCGAATCCAAAAGGCAAGGAGTAACCAAACCACTCGACCACATGAACCTGTTAAACAATACCCCGAAAGCAAGTGATTCTTGTTCGGTACAGATAAAAAAGCATCTTTGGTGGTATTTCGTGGTATCTTGTGGTCCAAAAAAAGGTTTGGCCTGTATCAAACGTAAATTAGCAGGTACTCGTACTTTTTGGTTTGGTTTTAGTTTTGATCTCTCATTGAATTTATTTGTTCGGTCTAGATACTCGTACATCGTACGTATGTGAATGTAAGACGTTTAGGTTAATGTATTGGAAAGCAATGAGACCATTGGTATTGAATTTGAGGTCATTTTTATTGCCATGAATGTTATATAGGTGGTTAAGGTGGTTTAAGTGGTTAAGGTAGCGACAGTAAAATTCCATTTACGTGGGTGATGGTTAAGTTCGTTGATATTTGCATTTTTTATTGTTGTGATTTAAAACAAAAAAAAAAAACTTTAGAATTTATGATGTCATAGAGTGATTTGTTGCATACATAACTTTAATGATTAATAAAACTTTATTAACACAACTTAGATTATTTTTAGTAGTTTAAGTTTGAAATATAAAATGACCATTGGCTACTTCATATTTCAAAATTTCACTTTGTTAGGAAATGCTGTAGCGTAAACTAATAACTGCAACCTGAAAAACATTACTGACTTTAAAAAGTCTATGAACTTTGCTAAAAAGATTCGAAAACGCAGGAGTTCCAGATGCAATTGTAGTATTTGTTTTGTATTAAAAATTGAAAGAGGTACCTTCACAACCCATAAACAGGCGACAAGGGCTAGAAGAAATTTAACAAAGAGGCTAAAGAGTTAATATTCTTAAGACTGCGACACAACGAAGAAATAACTCGCAAGAGATTCAGTCGCTGAAATATTTTGGAGATGAGCAGTAAATTCGAAACGAACTTTGCAACATATAGAGACATATGTATAAACGCGATACTAATGGAAGAATTCTACGCAGTACCATTCCCTTGGCTGTTTCGTACAAAGAGCAAAGAGCACATTCTAAAGAAGGCGAATCTCGCGAAGCTGTAAAAACAATGAAACAATGAAATCAGGCCGGATAACATATCCTTTGAAGTGTGAAAATGGCGATTTTATTCATTTAAGTAATGAGACGCCATCGAATGCCTAACCAGTGGTGGGAGAGCTTTCTAGTTTCACTGTATAAAGGCAGGGCGTCACGAAAAATTGTAACAGCTACTGGATGGAGCAGATTAAATTGTCTGCATATCGTCTCTGTCGACTTGAAAAATTCCCAGAGATCTATCGAAAGCAATGGAGAAACATGGAGGAAATATTTAATTTTAGATATAATTATATTCATTACATATATCAGCGGTTAAACAAAGAATAAGAACATTTTGCAGAGGACTAGTCTTTTTTGCTTAGTATAATTCAATTACCTGGGCTCTCGAGGAAAGCCCAGGGGAATAGCGCCTACAGTACTAATACGAGTTTCCCCGTATGAAACCAGGAAAAAGCTTACATCATGTCGAGTGACAGCAGAAAGGGCGCTGTCTTCTCATAAATGTCCGAACAAACGCGTTTACTCTGCCTGCGACCTGAAAAAACATGCTCCATACAGCTGTGCTAATAAGTGACACTCAAATGTCAATTTATGTCCACTCCGAATGCGCCTTCACTTTTTAACAAATCCTCCTAATGATTGGCCTTGGCTCAAGTGGTAGTGTATTGGCTTTCCAATCGAACGGCTCAGGGTTCAATACCAGCCAAGTCCGAAAGATTTTTTTCAGATGAGTAGTTGCCTAAATATAGGGTTTTGCAATAGGAACTTGACAACTTTGAATTTAATTTGTGAACGCACTCTTTTACTCGACCTAGTAGACAGGCAATAACAGGTTTAGTTCAAAAATTTGAGTCTACATATTCGTTGTGTGATGTTGCCGTGTCAGTGAGACAACGGGTTGGTCGAAGTGTCGAAAATATCGCTGCCGTTCAGACGTTCGTAGCAAACGATCCAAATCAGTCAATTCCACACCGTTCTCAAGAATTGGGCATCGCTCAGTCCACTTTATGGCGTATTTTGCGTAAGCATCTTGGTTAACACCCACACAAGATCAAGCTGACTCAAGAATTGAAGCCGATTGACCATTTGAAGCGACGTATGTTCTCCGATTGGGTTCTGGAGAAGATGCGCCAAGATGATGAATTTCATCGCAAAATCATCTTCAGTGACGAAGCTCATTTTTGGCTCAATGGATTCGTCAATTAGCAAAATATGCGTTATTGATCAGGTGAAAACCCACATGTGCTTCATGAATCACCACTTCATCCATAAAAAATAACTGTTTGGTGCGGTTTGCATGCCGGCGGCGTTATTCTGCCATATATTTTCGTCGACGATAACGATCGTCACGTTACTGTGAATAGTCAGTGTTATCGCGCCATGATCACCGATTATTTTTGGCCCGAATTGGAAGATATGGACTTGGACGACATATGGTTTCAACAGGATGGTGCCACAAGCCATACAGCACACGCTACAATCGATTTATTAAAAAGTAAGTATGGTGAGCGTGTTATTTCAAGACATGGGCCAGTCGATTGACCGCCTCGTTCGTGCGATTTAACGCCGATTGACTATTTTCTGTGTGGCTACGTTAAGTCATTGGTTTATGTCAACACGCCGACGACGTTGGAAGAGCTCAGAGCCAACATTTAACGCGAAAGAGTGAACGTTTCGGCCGAAATGTGTGGCTGAGTCGTTGAAAATTGGGTGCAACGAATCGACCGCTGCAAACATTCCTGCGGTGGCCATATGAATGAAGTCGAGTTCCATTCATAAATGTTTTGATTGTACTTCAAGCCAATAATAAAGTTTTTGAAATATCTCAAAATGGATTGCCATTTATTTAAAAAGGTGCCAAGTCGTTATTAGAAAACCCTATACAACATCAAGTCAATGTACACTAATATAATTTAGTCTCCCCATTAAATGTTGGATACCACCCAAAACTTAAGACATGCTCAAGCATTTTAAGAAACACTTAATCCTGAGTGTTAAGTTGTTTAAAGGAAAAAAAAAGTACAATTTCCTCAGATATTTTGCACGAGGAGCATACGACAGATTTTAAGGACACCGAAATGAAACATGAAAGTCGGGACCGGTAACATTCCTTCCCAAATGTGGTGGAACTTTTCAAGCTTTTTCTCATGATTTTGATGTAATTATTCGTTAAGGATTCCACTAAGAGGGACGAAAACAACGGAATTACGTGTATTTAAAAAAAAAGGAGCAATACTATTCATTGTAACTAGACTAACTTTTAATTTAACTTTTCTTTTTAAATTTTAAAATAACAAAAATTATCCTTTTTAATATTGTGCATTATTAGTTTTGGGTTACCCTTGCGCCTTCTTAGTCTTTTTATGCACGCGAGAGGAGTCTTATGCGTTTACTTAGTTTGTATAGAAAGAAGTAAAAGAAGAAGCAAGCCACTCATTTCTACATTACCGTAGAGAAGTTTGAGAAGTTAATACTTACGTACCACTTGTCTTGGATCGTTAACATTGTTTTGCATTTATTTGTCCACAAAATAAGGGAGGGAAAGAAAGATAGATACCGATGAACGTTGATTTTAAATGGCTGAATGTTACAATGATTTCGAAGTAGAGAGCTCGGCAGACATACGACATTCCATAAGCGAGTTGTTCGGCCGAAAGTGGGCTTAAGGTTTACTGATTAGCATTCATATCAAGACGAGTGTTACGGTTGAAGGTATGAAGGAGTGGAATACTACGTGGAAACAAGACACTTCGTTGGTGTACGCATTTCTGACGACATCGAATGTGTGGTCATTCCAATGTTAGTTGTCCGAGAATGGAAAGTTTTTCTGCTTCGACGCTGCAAGTATCATTCATGGATAATGGCTGGGATTTTAGATTTCGCAGATAGCATTGCGTTTTGGAAGCATTAAATTCCACTCTGTTGATAGTTCCCCAATTGGTTATGTTGTCAATATCGGAATTAAATGAGCTTAAGGTGGGCTGTCGTTCCCCTTCTACAGCCGAAGACCAGGAATATGAGTCTGGGAAGGAAAATGAAAAGCAGAGAGTACTGGTGTCAGCAAAGGAATAAATTGGATCAGAACTAGCAGACAAGAGATCGTTGATGAAAATTAAAAAAAAAAAGTCGGATGCAGAACTGAGCCCTGTGGTACATCAGCATTTATTTTATGAATACCAGACTTGAAACTACCCAAGACAACTCAAATCGAACGATCCGAAAGGTTGTTTCTAATCCATTAAAGAAGAGAGTCATCGATCCCAAATGCATGTATTTTCGACAAGAGATCCTGATGCCAAACCCTGTCAAATGCCTTAGAGATATCTTGCTTTCGTCAAATTGAAGTAGCTTTGGTTCCTTCATGAGCTGGTGGCATACCAGCGTTTCCATGACCTTAAAAACAAGGAACATAAGTGCAATACATGTGTAGGAAAGATCCATCTCCTCGGAAAGACTTCTGAGGAGTAGGATTGATAAAAAACCTTATTCAGTGGTTTTGCCAGCGAGGAAGAACACCTCTTCAGAAGAAGGGCAGATCTGAACCAATTGACTTAGGTATGTAAAGATCTTTAACTACACTTGCTACTACACGAGTGCGAAAGTGGATTCGTCCAGTTGAAAATTTGACTTTGTTACTCAAGTGTAGGCGGACAGCTGGAATATCATTTTAAAAGAACGTTGGGGTCGAAGATGAGTCAGAATTTTTAATGTTTTTGACGAACGACCAAAAATTTTTACTAACTTTGTAGGACATAGTAGTATTTTTTGGCTGAGCTTTGGTCGCTTGAGAAAGACGGTAGAGTCATTCCTGGTTCGTTTAAACTTTTTTCAGTTTTTTTGTATCGGGTAGGTCTTGAAGAACCAGAAAAACATTTATCTATCTCAGACAGGCTCTTAACAGCTCGAGTCGTACTATGCCTTTTCTTCTGGTTTGATACTCTTCATCCGATGAGGGATAAATGACCTCATTCGAAAGAACATATCGGCAGTGGCATACACGTCATTATCGAGGAAACATAACGACCAGTTAAAATTCCAAAGGAAACTGTTAGGTCCGCTCCAATTATCTTTCTCGTAACGCCATATGCTTTTTTTAGGAATCTTTTCTCTAACTGTCTTATGGGGGTACGAGAAATTAGTTAGTTGATATGACATAGAGGTTCGACGAGATTGGAGGGGAAAACACATCAACAGTGTACTTATCAGGGTGAGAAGTTAAAAGCAAGTCCAGGGTGTTAGCGGTCCTTCGGGTGTTGTCTGTCCAAAATGTCGAAGCCACCCAGAACTGTGTAGTAATTAGCCCGCGTAATAATCACAAACAAAACAAAAAACATACACTGACGACGATAAGTAAGGCTACAAAGTGAAAATTCTGACGATCATGTACCGAATTAAATTGTTGTAGGTGTTATGCACTTAAAACAATATGAAGCAGTGCACTTACCTACAGTTATTACCTACACTCAGCCACTGCGGGCTGAGAGAGTTGTTGCTTTTACACTGCACTAGTTGTTTTTTCCCAGGCGCTGTTTTTTTTTTTTTTTTTTTTTTAAGGCACAGGAGGAAAATTAACGAAGAGGACCTACTGTGCGTCGTCCTGTTGGAATATCTACAAGAAGTTGCTCATTACCGATATGTTATGTTTGCCGTTGACGATAATGGTAATGCCGGCTTTGAACTGTAAGAAGTACGGATCAATGTCTCCGCCAGACCAAAATCCGCACCAAACAGTGACTCCTCCGAATGCATTTTGTGCTGGTGTATCTCGTGTGGATGTGCATAATTTTGCTTGCTTACACATCCGCTCAAACAAAAATAGCACTCGTCGCTAAAGATGATTTTTTTGGTGAAATTTGGGTCAACTTCAAAATGCTACAGAGCCCAATCATTTGCTGATTTGCGGACAATGTTCAACGCTATGACCTTGCATGGTGATTTGTCATACACTACTAAACAATTCCCAAAAAAATTGACAGATGTTGTTTGACCGCTATAACCTAAAAAATTTCGAGCATCCCTATTGAAAGAACCTATAATTGTAAGGCGCATAGACACCAGTAATAAAGACTTAGGTAAGGTCTTACCTAAAGAGGCGTATCCAGTTGGAAGGGCACTACACCCAACATGGTCTGCATAACTGAAGGCGGTTAGTTAGAGCTCCAGCTGGATGAAGAAGATGGTTGAGGATCACGACAGCAGCAGCAGTCTGTAAAACGCCATCAAAAAGCTAAATCTTTGTCTTTTTGCAGAGTTCAAAGTTGCACAAAAAGGAACATTTATAGGCTATAACTCTAAAAGATGATGCGCTTCTTAAGGATTTCAACAAGTTTGAAAAAGAAGTAAAAGGATATATGATTTCCTTAATCAAAAGCTGGGGAATAGCCTTATGAAGATACTAAGTCCCACAGTCCAATCATTTTATTTTTTAGAATGAATCAACTTCTTCTTGTTTTAAATGCCGATGTAGAATTCTAGGTCAGAAATTAAAACCATCAACGGATTTCTCTTCGCCTCAAGATACTCTCGGCGAGCAAATTTGTTTTTTTTCGTTTTGGGTATCCCCAATTTTATAAAGATCATCAATATCCCTTTCCCATCTATTAAATGAACTGCACACATAGATAATGAATAAAAAAAGATAAATCGATAAACGAATACTCCTCTAATTATTATTGAAAAGATACGGAATCGAAATTAATGGGTAAGTTTCAACAGATAAAGATTCTTACTAGTTTGGCGACTTCAACTTATGATAAAGTTATGAAGAATTTTAATAATTTGGAAGTTATACTTTCTATTGTTAGAAAGAAACACGCTTACCGACAAAATCTAAAGCACTATGTGGGTTACTGTTGAGATGTATTCATAAAATAAAATTCCACAGATTAATGAATCATATCGGCGATAGAAGTACTAGTGTGGGTTAATAATGTTCTACGAGTATCACTTTACTTAGGAAACAAAAGTCTTAATTATTTCAGAATCAGCATATCGTTTGTAGATACATAATTCTGTTAAAAAATTTTGCCAAACTGTAGTGAAAGCGTTCGATCAGCCGGACGGAAGGCTTTTTGAATGCAATAAGAGTACAAGTTTGTGTATCGGAATAACTTTAAATAACTTAACTATACTCCATGAGATATTTTAGAGATGATGTCATTGAACAGTATGTCATGAGTAAGCTTAGTAATGTTGAAGTAAGTAAAAACCGTATTTGAAAAGTATGACCGAAGAGTTTATCGTCACTCGTTTATTCGTCAAAATGAAATATCTTAACAAAATAAATAAATTCATTCCGAGAAGATAATTTTTATTTATTTTTTAACGTGAACGTCAAGATATTAACACATTCGGCGTCAAATGTCAATCACGTGCACGTACGAGTCAACGAACTTCGGACCGAAGCAAATCCAAATTCAAAGCGAAATCTGGTAATTTTATTACACATTGCCTTACCTGACGTTGGCGCCAAGTAAGTACGTGAGCTAAGCTCCAAATAATAAATGTGATTTTTCACTTCTTTTGTGATGGTAAACGATGAAAAGGTTCACAATTGAAGCGAATAGCTAGAAGAGGTGCAGCATAGACAAAGCCTTACGTTGTTTGTTTGCCATTTTTGGACAACAAAGGTTACGAGTCGAAACTTAATAGGTATCTGAAGTCATTGAGAGGAATGGTTTTATACAATAATTATTTAATTTTAAAATTAACAAAGTATAGACATTTGTTTATACACATGTAGTTCATCCTAATATATGGTAAATGATTGATAGGGAAACTGCTGACCGTGTAATTTAGATTGGGCCAAGTTCGTAGCGTAGGTATTCGATAGCTAAATGAGAAAACCCTTAATCATGCAGTCTAAAATGGCAAGGGCATGACGACCAGCAGTAGTATACTGGTCTATGCAGAAGAGACTAAACAAGTGCGACGAACCAGCTAATGGCCTCGGATAAAAATGAACTCAGTGTTGACGACTCTAGCTAATGTTTAAAGGACAACAGTGTTCAGATATGCGTGTGGAATGCTCGGACCCTTTACAGCCCACGTGTAGCAGCTCAATTAGCAGAAGCCTTTGACTTCTATCACGCAGATATCACCGCCACCCAGGAAGTGCGATGGGATGGAAGACATCGGAAGGATGAAAAACTGTGACACTCGTATTTAAGGTTTGATTTTTCTGGTGCTTGAAGCCATAGTTATCACATTTCGCACCAATTTTATGCTATTGGACATCAAACTAAAAACCCGTATAACTACGTAGAGTGCATACAGAAGAAAATAGACTCAGATTTAAGAGTGTCTATAAGACTACCGGACGCAAGCACTGTCTTTCAACCAGAAATTCTGGGTGTCCTTAGGGCGGATGTGCTAATGCAGATGACATCAGTATCCGAAAGAGATTTCGCTATCTGCATTGATAGCCAGGCCGTACTTAAGGCAATCGAATCGACCATTATCAATTCTGATATAGTCAGAGGCTGTCTATAATAGTGAGGTTGATAACATCATAGAAACTGCCAGCTTAAGATGGTCAAGTCTTGAAGGACACAGGGTATCTAAGGCTTTCTGGCCAATTTTTGACGGCAAAAGATCTAGGGAGTTAATCAAATTAAACAGGAATAATCTTAAGACAACAAAAGGAATCCAGACAGGACACCGTCTCTTGTAGAAACACGCAAAGAGACTCAAAATCTAACTACAAAGGCCTTTCAGTCAAAGAAAGTGGATGTTTCACCAAGGAGATTGCTTAGGTTTTTGCCCTTTGAATACAAATTCAACTGGTTCCACAGGGATCGCGATGAAACCGTTTTGGTGCCCAGTGTTCGTTTGAAGGCATATCATCACATCCCTGTTTTAATCTAAACTAACCTAATCGACTACATGGAAAATTTTAAGGAAGGATCTTAGTCTAAAACTTTACAAAATACAGCTCGTGAGAGATCTGAAGCCTAAATGACCTGTCACAGAGTCGAATTTTCTGGTTGAATGGGGCTTTTTATAAACAAAATTGCCGTCTTTGGTCCGATGAGCAACCTCAGGTAATACTAGAGCTGCCAATGCACCTGAAAAATGCACTGTTTGGTGTGGTTTATGGGCCGGCGGAATCATTGGCCTTTATTTTTTCAAAAATGACCATGAGAACAACATTACCGTCAATAATTTCTAAGTCTTTTTGCCCAAAATGCCACACAGCAAGCCGAATCCATGGACCAATTGAAAAATAAATTCGGTGAGCAATTTATCTCTCGTATTGAATCAGTGAATTTTTTTGGGGATACGTCAAATCGCCTGCTATGCGGATTAGCCAGAGTCAGTTGTAGCCGTGGAAGACAACATTACACTTATTATTAGCGGTTATCAAATCAAATGAAAATGTTAAACACTTGTGCAACTTTCATGTACTTTTTTTGACAACTAAAAATCAAACTTTTAAGAAATCACCCATTACTATGGTGATTGTTAAAATAAACAGAAACAGCGCCTATTCGGGTATGGATTTGTGATACGCGGCAAATTTAAGCAATAAGTCTTTAGCTTTCGACACGTGAGGACACGTGTCTTACGAAAACCCGCATCAAGGCCTAATTCGCTAACCTCACTTGTTATATTCTCATATTCTTCACTAGCACTGTAACTTCTGGTCTAATTGTCCTTTGGTTTTGTAGAGCTGCTACATCGAAGTCGTCATTGTCACAGAAGTCCTGCTGGTGTTCGTGTATAGTTCAATCTCAATATCTGTCCCGTTCCGCTTTTATAGTTGATTTTTAGTTATTTTTATTATTTTTATTGGTTATTAAGTATCACCTCGGCTCAGTCCTTAAGGAGTATGTTAACTATGTAGATGGGTGGCCGTGGCTCAAGTGTTAGTGCATTAACTTTTCGATCGGACGGCTCGAGGTTCAATACCAGCCATGACCGAAAGACTATATTTTTTCCAGGTAACTAAAATCTCGTGTGATAAACTGTTTCCTCACTACTAGGAACCTAAAAATTTTGTGGTCCCGTCGTCCGTCTCTAAATTGTTTGACCAGCTCATCTTTAAGACAGCTGAGTTGCTCATCCCTCCAATTTTTTCTAGGAATTCCCAGAACCATCTTTCGGGAGAGCTTGAAACTAGGTGATGGACCTGGGCTAACAGCTGGTCAGCGGTCACACCATCTTTCTTTTTAAGAATTTCAATGCGCAAATTGAAGCTCTCTATCAGCCAGTCTCTCTATCCCCCACTTGTGGATCGCTGTATCTACTCTCCGGTCGTCGTCGCTGTATGTATCCATATATATCCTGGTATCTGTCAATCCCCGTCGAGTGAGTATTTCGTATTATCGATCCCTGGTTTAAGTAAACATTTGTTAGTCGTCGTCAAGTCACTATTAAAACATGTGACCATTGAAAGCTCGAGGCAGCCTATCTTTTCACTCATAATGGCAATGGTGTTTTTTTTTTTCAAAAGTGGCCATAATTGTGTTCATTCTACCATTGCCCTTCCATATTTATTTGACCTCGCCTCCCTCTGTCTTGTCCTTTGGCTGTCCTCTGTTTGCTTCTGTCCACGTATGTTGAAGTCTTCGCCTTCAACCATTGTTCTGCGCCTCCCTCATGTTTGTCTGACGCAATGTTCGTACTCTTTGTATTGTCTAGCCTGTACATCGTAAGCGTTTTGTCCTTTTATAGAAGCTCGTTCTTGCTGAGGATCAAGCTCCCCTTGTTCAAACACATTGGAATAGGTTTCGTCTCACGAGACTTCCAGAATCGCTGTCAAAGGAAACGGAGCCGGAGCCATCTTACTGGTCGTTTGGTCTGGCATTTCAGTTCGTGGTCTTTGATTTTGTCAGTGGGTGAACGTATGTATTTAGATCAAGTACATCCGCCTTTGTTTCGATATTTGCCTTAGGCCGCGTGGTTATCCATTCTCCACTTTGGCTGAACCACATCACAGGAAGATAAGCCAGAGCCAAGGAGTCGCTAGCGTACCAATGCCGCTTACTCCTGCCTGAATAAACGTCTTGCAATGCCACCCAACGTACCAACAGGTAATAGGAACGTGCCAAGGTAAGAAAAGCCATAGATATGAAGAAGGAAATATTTTAGTAGAGTCACAGTCGGTGCAGAGAATATGGAAAAACTTTTTTTGCAGGCTGTATAACGGCGACGAAGCCTAACGTTCCACCGTCGGGCAGAATGTACCTTTCATCTTAGACGATAATAGCCAACATTTCCATTCATCCTAGTCAAACAAAGTGAAGATAGCTTAGTCAGAGTTTTATAGATGGCGTAGCAGTCTAGGTATTTAAAAAGGTGCTAAGCCTCCTTGCATGCTTGCCTATAAGACTGTGTCCAGTGATGACACCTATTTAAAAGATCTAACTCTTAGAGCGGTTTAGATCCAGCTTTTGCCAGATCTGTTTTGTGGCTAAACATGTTGATGCAACAGTCCACCTACGGTGTGTTCTTTTGTTAGCATCCAGCTTTAATATTAATTTGCACATAGCGATTGGTACTTGTAAAAAAGGGTTTCGGCAACGATTCTCTAAAGAAAACGGTCGTTTACCAGTGGCACGAGCGGTTCAAAAGTAGTCGTGAATGAATCGAAGATGATGAACGCAGTGGCAGAGCATCGACATCGAAAACCGACGAAACATCGATGAAGTAGAAGAAATGTTGGTCAATAACAGCAAATTAACCATCAGAGAGATAGCGGAGGACTTGAACATTGCCTATGGATCCGCCCAAGACATTTTGGGTAATGATTTGGGTTTCTTTAATGTCATGCGAAAAAGAGACCGTGTTGACGTTGCAAAAGAGATAATTTGCGAGGCTGAATCCGATTCCACATTCATCATTACTGGGGACGAGACGTGGGTTTATGAGTACGACGAATGGCGTTCACCGAATGAGCCGAGACCAAAAAAAAAAAAACACGTCATTTTCAGTCAAAAAAAAGCAAAGCTCACGGTTTTCATGAATTACAACGGTGTAGTGCATTATGAATTTTTGCCAGAAGGCCAGACAGTAAACAAAGAGTATTATTGGGGATTACTTTAAAGGGGACAATACAGATTTAGATGAATAACCTTGTATTTCATCGGGAACTTTTTGGAGGATAGAGAGAGAAACTGAAATCATTGGGTTAAAAATCAATACGGCAAAAACAAAAAGGGATCAACCTTGAAACTTCCTCAACTTACCAAGAAGGACTACCAGTAGAGATAATACACAATTTTCAATATCTTGAGAGTATTGTCTCTACTGGTAGCGGGACCGAGCTAAATATAATCAACCGAATCGGGAAAGCAAAGGCTGCGTTGAAATTCAGTCCAAAATAAGGAGAAACAACTCTATCAACTTAAAGACGAGGCAACGACTGTTTGGCTCCAATGTTGCTTCTTTATGGGTCCAGCACTTGGAATATCACACCCGCTGTCACAAGACAGCTGCAAATGTTCGTGAATAGATGTCCGCGAAATATCTTGAAGATTTTTTTTTTGCCCAACCGTATCTCTAATAATGAACTTCATGCGAGAACAGGTTAGGAACCCATTGACTCTATCATACGAAGACGTAAGTGGCAGTGGATTGGGAACATACTTCGTAAAGGTCAAGAGTAGTAGTGGTAGAGGCCCTATGTCCGCTAAGGGAACCTCACGGACATAATAGATCCGAGGACCTAAGTAGTAGTAGTAATAGTATTAACATAGTGAGGTATTGTGGTATTTGACTACTACAAAACATGGTATAAACCTCTATTTTAAGCAGAGCAGCTTCTTATATAGGGTGATTCATCGTGAGGTTTGATTTATAATGTAAAATAGAATACATAAATTTGAAAGAGAACCTAAAATTTTTTATTAGCAGTTAAAAGAACAATTCATGGCATTTTTGAAAATGATATTATGTAAATGTTGGCCGAGACTACGTCTGAGGTAGTCTATTCGATAGTCCAATCTGACTCGTTCGAGCATAGCGACTGGTATCTCGCGGATAACCCGAGTAATGTTGGCTTTCAAAGTGTCAATCATAGCTGGCTTAGTCCTGAAGATCTAAGACTTTACATATCCCCAGAGAAAAAAGTCCAAAGGTGTGATATCGCACGATCTAGGCGGACAATTTAAAGTAGCAAAACGTGAAATTAAGTGCTCACCAAAATCATTTCTCAGCAAGTCCATTGTTTTGCCGGCTCGTAGCGCCGTTTTGTTGAAACCAGAGCTCACCGAGACCATGTACTTGAATTTCAAGAAGCACATAGTCCGTTAACATGCCGCGATAACGGTTACCAGTTACGGTAACATTCTGATTTGTCTCATTTTTGAAGAAATATGGACCAATGATTCCACCAGCCCATAAACCACACCATACCGTTGTTTTGAATGGATGTAATGGTAGCTCTTGGTACTCTTCGGGTTGCTCATCAGCTCAAATACGGCAATTTTGTTTATTAACGTATCCATTGAGCCAGAAATGGGCTTCATCTCTGAACAAAATTTCACCATAAAACACCGGATTTTCAATGAGTTTTTCCAGAGCCCATTCAGTGAAAATATACTGCAAATTCAAGTCGCCTAATTGCACTTTTAGGCCGAGATTCTCACGTAAAATACGCCAAGTTCTCGAATACGCCAAGCCAAACTGCTGAGAACAATGACGATTCCATTCATCATGGTCTTCGCGTACACTCTCAGCTACAGCTGCTATGGTCTCTTCACTACGTGCTGGATGGGGTCTTATCGGTCGAGTATCATCCACTAATGTAAACTGGGACTCAAATTTGCGAATGGTATTGGCAATAGTGGTTTCAGTAGGTCGATTATGCGCACCGTAAGTTCCTCGGATCTCTCGAAAAACATTTCTCACAGAACGCTAATTTTCGTAATACAGCTGAACAATTTTGAGACGTTATCGTGGTATGAGCCTTTTATGATGAGTTGCCAAACGATACTAAGCAAAAGTGATAAAGCAGTTTGATAGTAGTCACATGTGGTCTGTCCAAAAAAGCCTATCGAAAATTAAACCTTACGATGAATCACCCTATATTTAAAATAATATGCTTTCAACATCTGTATGATTCTGGCTCTTGTTATAGTCGGAATAGATGCAGATTGCTGTATATTTTCTATTTTAGATGTCATATAGCTCCTTATTATGGAAATGTGGACCCTTTTGTAGTTTTCAATTCGAATTTAAGTTGACGTCTCGTCTTCATAAGTAGTCAGAACGTTTTTTTCATATCACAAGAATCATCAATTTAAATACACTTTGCGTTCTGTGAATGTTATCTGATGCACACGGAAAACAATAGGGAACTGATATGAAACAAAAAGCGTGGCTAACTAGGTATTAAAAAAAAGTGATTTGTCTCACATGATTACTAACAGGTAGATTTTTGTTTTTAATAAGAGTTTCAGTGTGTTTGAGTCATGTACCTGCAGAGTCGATAGCGCAGTCATGATTGCAGATGTGTTGGCATTGTTAAAGGCACCCTCTATGTCCAGGAAAGAGACCATTGTGTACTCTCTACTCGTATTTTGTAGAGTTGTAGGGATCGTTTGATGTGGCTAGTCAGTGAATTTAAAGTTGTTTCTACCAACATTCCTTTACAGTATGGATGTTGAACCGTTGATGAAAGTCGTGGATCAACTTTACCTCGTAAATGGATATCAATCAATCGTGCTGGAGTTTTCAGAATGAAAGATGATAGATTTATAGGTCTGAAGTGTTTTGAGACAACATGAGAGCATTTTCCGGCTTTGGGAGTGACAACTACATTAACTTTTCTCCATAGAAGTGGAATGTGGATCAGTTCTAAACAGGTCCTCGTGATATTCTCTAGCGCAGGCAGGACCTTTGTACCTTGGCACTTATAATATCGTCCATACCAGCAGGCTTGAATAGTTTGAAGCTATGCAGTGCCAAAAATAGCATATCTCTTGTAATCAGACCATTAATTTAAGTGATATTGGAAGAAGTCTTGTTTTGGTTGATACCGGCGATGAATAGGGTGCTACTTGGAAAGTGGGTGTCCAGTAGCAGGTTGAATGATTCATCACTTGAGGTTGTCCAAGAGCGTACGGTTTTTTTTCTTACAGGGAGGCATCATATGATTTGAAGAGAGAATTTTTTTTAGCCGCGATACCGCA
This sequence comes from Volucella inanis, assembly GCA_907269105.1. Lineage (NCBI taxonomy): Eukaryota > Metazoa > Arthropoda > Insecta > Diptera > Syrphidae > Volucella > Volucella inanis. Next base: position 126,438,236 of record OU026157.1, on the reverse strand, counting down.
GAAATTTCTGTTATTTTGTTATAGAATGACCTCTATGATTGTGTTTTAGCCTTCGCCAGTTTGAGGGGTTCTTTGTATGAGTTCCAGTCAGTCACTTGTCTTGTGCTTGTGTTTCATTCCACTTTCGGCCAATTCGAATGCCAAAAAGTCTCGTATATACGCTTAGTATTGCACTACGTTGACCATAGTTGTTTCACTATAATCTTCTTCGAATAAATAAGAGGCAACGGCTCTTTCAGAGCATACACCGCACCAGACCGTAACATTTGGTAAATGTTCTAAGGGTCCCAATACCGAATATAAGGCGTATTGTGTTTTTACACAGGGTAAAATGAGCTTCATCGGTCATGATTACACGGCCCCAAAAATCATGTTCACCAGCTAGGATATTTTGTATGTTTCTGGCGTCTCGACACAACATCCTATTAAGATCGGAGGTACCGGTTTATGTAATACTTACTTCCGTGTTTGGATATAGATGGAGCTTAATAATAATAAAACTGTAAAATTTAAGAACTTTAGCTCGTCCTTTTAACGTGTACTACTCCATCGCAAGTGTTTAAAACGAGCTAGAAAATGTCTAATTAATTTTTATTCTATTTTGATATCACGTACCGCTAAAAAATCTGCGCTTTTTTAGAGATGAGAGAAATCCCCAGACAGGTTGAAAGTTTGAAGGTATATGCGACTCGTTAAATAGGATTGTTTACATTCTTTTAGAATATCAGAATGAAAGGATTCCGTACTTCTGCAAAACTCATATGTTTGCAAGATGACCCTGTCTTACGCAACCAGCTAAATGAAGATTTCCACCAATCTCCCAAGTTTCTTGAGACAAAGCAAAGTTTCAGACTTCTTTAAGTTGATGTTGGAGGAAATAATCCATCCTGCAGACATCGACATTTTTGCATATTTATCTGTAGTTGGAGTGTCATTCTGCTAGTGCACTATGATGATATTGACATTTTCGGCGCTAACTCGACATGTCCTTGACTATAGAAAGAATTGAGTTGAGCAACTCAAAATGACCGATGTCAAGAAACAATGAATCTCGTCGTATTGAATAATAAGTTGATGTAGTCAAGTACACTCTCGATGTGAACAAGATTTTGCTTGTCTTGAATTCAGTATTAACACTGACAGTAGCTAGGAATAAATTTAAATGATATCTGTAACTTCAGACTCGAAAATAAGACCCCTATCTATAGTAGAGGGGCATAAATAATGGTCCACAAATAGTTCCGATAAGGGGATATTGTGGATTCTACAAAGAAAAAACTTTGCAAGATCTGTTGTTCCATCTGGGTTCACACGTGTGCACATTGTATTAGTTACAAGTGCAAAAATCTAGTTGCTGCACTGGTCAAGTCATGTTATGCGGATGGATAAAAACACTCTGTTCCAATAGGTACTCTATGCAGAATGTTTTAGTGAAACTCACAGAAACGAACACATTTATTTTCTTTGAAAGTACCAAATCGATGACAGCCTAAATATCACTAAGAACTGGCATCATCACACGCAGAACAGAGGTGTAGGCATATTGTCGATTCAGGTACCAGGCAAGAAGAAGAAGTGGTAACAAGTTTGCTTATTCATTTAAATCTTCCTACCATAACTGAATGTTAATGATGGTAATCTTGTCAGCTGATGATCATCTATCCTATGGTGTTATTTGTACGAGTTGATCTTCACCATAAAAGGAACTTACAAATATGGCTAGGCAATTAATTAAAAAAAAAAAATAATAGTAAATGGAACTCAAAGTCCCAAAATATCTTCCTACAATCCAAAATTTATATAAAACTAAAGCAGACAGTAACGCCTTTTAATGTAGGTTATTATCATTTTACAAATACCATAGATATGACTTCTACTCGTCACTTATGTGGTGAAATTCTATGAAATCGTTGACCTCTTTATCGTCTTATATCATTACTCGATTCCCACGTATCTTATCGATAATTCTATTGCCAAGCCTAACTTGTCATAAAAAGATAGCTTAGCGGATCTTGATCCAAATAAGAATGAAAACACCGATGAAAAGATGTTGGTAGAGATAATTTTCGCATTTAGCTGAAGTTGGATTTATTCATGACATGCATAGATATGGATGGATAGGCGATTCATGGTTACAATGAAGTTGGTTTTTCAGGGTGTCGGATTAGAAGAGATGAATGGTGTTGAAATACTGATCCAGTAAAAAAGATTCTATTGTCTACAGACTGATTTGTCTTACAGAAATGAGGTAGGTCCCTTTAAAAAAACCCTTAGGTTCGGGTTAAAATATGTGAAAGATACAAGAGGGATCAACATTATTTAAGAAAGAATTTGGGACGCCCACTTTAAATTGGCTGGGAAGAAGGTCCTAAAAAATTCAGATTTCAGCATAGAGAGTGTGTGTTTTCGCGACGTAGGGTAATGACCTTGGAATTAAATGAGACAAGATAGTTTGATACTGGGGAATACCACTCACCAAAAATATTGTCTACTCCAGTATAAGTATAAGCTGCAGCTTTCGAAGGTCTGGAGTTGTACTGATGCACTCCAGTAGTGCAAACCAATTACGTATTCAGGAAATCTCTCAGTCACCAGATACTAGGTTTCTTAGATAACATTATACCATATAAGGCGCGACTTGGGACTATAGCTGTATAGTTGTAACCATTTAGTTTTTTTTATAATTTCGAAACGTACATATTGGGTGTATATTTTAATTCGTGCGGTTTTTTTTCAAAATTTGAACGTTTATTTAAGAAAAACATGTACATCTAAAGCTATGACTTTTTCCCATCTTTCTGGCAATTTGTGGATCCCATCCCAAAAGAACTGCGCCGGCTTGGCATCCAAGAATGAATCAAGCCAATTTTTGATATTCTGCTTTGATGTGAACTGTATTTCAGTTTAGGCTATAAGGCGGGTGGGGTAAGACTTCCCATCCACTGTTTTCCAAATAGTTCTTAACCGGAATAGCAACGTGAGGCCGAGCGTTGTCATGATGGAAAATTATTGCATCGTGTCTGGTCGCATATTCCGGGCGTTTTTCGGCTACTGCTCTCTTCAAATGGATTAATTGTGTTCGGTAGCGCGGTAGTATAATACAGCACACCCATCTGATCCCCTCAAATACAGAGCATTATCTTCGCGCCATGGATATTCGGCTTTGCCGTTGATTTGGCTGGTTGGCCGGGTTTCACGTATGATTTTTTGCTCTTGTGGTTGTTTTAATGGATCCATTTTTCATCACCAGTAACAATCCGATGCAAAAATGACTTCCTTTTGTGGCGTTCCAGCAGCATTTCGGACAAGCAAAACCACCTTTCGACGTCTCTCGGCTTGAGTTCATATGGAACCCAATTTTCTTGCTTTTGAATATATCCAGCTGCTTTTAAACGTTTTGAAATGGCTGCTTGAGTGACACCCAAATATTCTGCGAGCTCTTCTTGTGTTTGGCAACAATCTTCATAGAGTATTGCTTCCAGTTCTTCATCGTCTTCCAAGCCAAAATCATCACTTTTAAATCGTGCAAACCACTTTTGGCACGTTCGCTCGGCTAGCGCATGTTCACTATAAGCTTCCACCAAAATACGATGACTTTCGGCAGCAGTTTTCTTCATATTAAAGTAATGAAAAAGAACTCCGCGCCAAAACACTTTTTCATTCACAAAGTTTGACATATTTGAGTGAAAAAAATTATTGTTGTTTACGCTTCAAATGAATGACATATACTGAAATGACGTACAATGACAGTAGCTTTCTAACGCATGTTTCAATGGAATAATAACAATGGAATAATACAAGTTACGCCATCTCTTAGCAATTAAGTTATAGACCCAATATGTCTGATCATTAAATATAGGGTGATTCGTCGTAAAGTTTGATTTATAATGAAAAAAAAACTCATAAATTTGAAAGTGAACTCAAAATTTGTATTATTCGTTACAAGAAAAATTCATGGCATTTACTTCTCTAAAATGATATCATCACGACTACGTCTGAGGTGGTGCATTCTGAAAGTCCAATTTTGGGCGACTCGTTCGAGCATAGCGACCGGTATTTCGCGGACAACGCGAGTAATGTAGGCTTCCAAAGCATCAACCGTAGCTAGCTTATTCCTGAAGACCTCAAACTTTACATATCCCCAGAGAAAAAATTCCAGAGGTGTTATATCGCACGATCTAGGCCGCCAATTTACCGTAGCAAAACATGAAATTAAGTGCTCACCAAAATGATTTCTCAATGAGTCCATTGTTTCACACGCTGTATGACTCATAGCGTCGTCTTGTTGAAACCAAAGCTCACCGAGACCATGTGCTTGAATTTTAGGAAGCACATAACCCGTTAAAATAGCACGATAACGGTTACCATTGACGGTAACATTCTGATTTGCCTCATTTTTGAAGAAATATGAGACAATGATTCCACCAGCCCATAAGCCACACCAAACTACGTGCTGGATGTGGTCTAATCGGTCGAATATCATCCACTTATATAAACTGGGACTATAATTTGCGAATTTTGTTGGCAATAGTGGTTTCAGTAGGTCCTTGAATTGAACGAAAAACATATCTCACAGAACGCTGATATTCTTAATACAGCTAAACAATTTGGAGACGCTGTTGTGATGTGAGTCTTTCTATGATGACTTGCCAAGCGATACTGAACCAAAATGACAAAGCAGTTTGATGGGAGTCACGCGGGATCTGTCAAAAAAAACTTCACGATGAATCATCCTATATATCAGATCATCAAATATATTAAATCGATCCGGTTAGTACTTTTCGAGATATACCTACACATATTTGTAAGGACGTTTCGGACTATGTGTAAGGTTCTTCCGAACTTTTAAATGCGTTTTTCTCAAAACTATGGATTCGAAGTCGGTAATCGAGATTTCTAAAAAACGGCTCAACCTATCGATCTGAAATTTTAACACAACCTTCTCAGGTATTGATCAAAGGAATAAGATTTTGGATAATTATTTCTATTTTTTTTTGGAAGACCTTTAGAAGGTCGTCTGCAGTAGCATACCAGATCGATATTCTCACAAATCGTCAGTGCCTATTGTAAGCTAAGATGTTGCCACTAAATGTAGCTATACTTTTTGTTTTTGTAAAATAAAATAACTATGGTGAGTATTTTCAAGGCCAAAGTAGAAAACGCAAGTAAGTAATGGGAGATCACAAGCTTGGCAGTCAGAGTAACAATAATGAGGAGTTTTTGGACTTCAACAAGACTGATTGATTATATCATCCTTCCAGGTCAGCCATAGTCTCAAAAACTGTCTTATAGACGTCCGAAATGGACATAAAGCCGACGTTTGACAAGAATGCAATCACCGCCTCTAGTTAGCTTTTAAAAGCCTACATATTTCATCGCAGAGATTCCCAAATACGCCAAAACAGTTCAGTGACCACCTCGATTAAGAAATAAAAACATTCAGTAGAACAATGTAGAGAAATAGATGACCACAGGATTATTGTAAAAAAATATTTTTGAAACTGGAGCATAGTCGTGTATCTATAACATCACCAAGGAACTCACCGACTTTATGTCTCCTGCCTCGCCTTGTTATATCACTAGACTACATCGAAAATGCTAGTAGCATCCCTACCCTTCAAATCCCCAACCGAAACACATGTCTCGCTATGAATACTCGTTAGTATTCGCTCAAGCCTACTTTTGGATGTATTCTGAAATTTTGAGATTTATCTCTAAACCGTACAACTCGCTTATGAAATGTCCTCCCTAATCATGTTAACATAAAATGAAAAAAATGAAAAAAATTATAATCAGAGTTCTAATCAACGTCTTTCTAATTTCGGCTGAGGATCAGCTTAGTACAGTACAGTATAGTACAGTACTTCGGTACAGTCCTTAACCATTTAGATGAGGGTGAAGGAACCTTAAATTTTCGAAGTAACAGATTCCCGAATTCCCGACAAATCTCCTTGTAAAACCCAAATAAAAACAGCAATCAATTATCTGGATGGCAACGGCTAACATAAGGCCTTCTAGAAGTAGCATCTTCCCATAGATGTTGATTCGCCAAATAACGAGTTAGAAGCCTCTACAGTGGGAGATATTGTAGCTCTGTTGTCCTACTCCACGCCTACTCGTGGCGTCACCTAGGAATTTCTTCAGAAATTGTAAAATGGAGGGGAAAACTTGCGAGCTTCTTGTGCCACAATACAAGATTAGCGTCTGTGGTCCAACGAGCCGCAACTGTAAAATAAATGTTTTGCTTGGAAACGCCACAACTAGCCTCGAATAAGGACTGATATTTTGCTGACTGACTTTTGGCTATCGAATACGGATAACGAAAGCATTCTTGAATGTTAGGACCCTCTTTGACTCACAAGACGAAGATCCTTAGATTGCCTCTTTCTGATATAATGGAAAAAACCACTCCTCAAAAAATAGTACCCTTCTTGCTCTACTCTTGAAAACAGGTCGGAAGCACTAGAGAGTCCGGCGTAGGACTGACTAACAGCATAAAGCAGCCTAATATCTTGGAAAACGTAGAGTGACCGGATATTGACGGCCAGAGTTCAGAGTAGAGTAAGAAAAACTGTTATCTTATATTAGCCACTATTCCCCTTCGTACTGCATTCGTCAAAAGCAACCGCTTAAACTTGTTTCGAGTTACCAGGTGCAGTGCCGACAGATTTCGGGATACCCTAGGGGGACCATCTTGCCAGCAGCTCAACGCATGAAGACTTAGATGACCATTGGAATGCTCTGAAAATTTGTTTTTGTATCTGAGGCAGTTGACTACATCTGTATAAGTCAGAAAAGTCACAGCAAATGGTTATCACCAGATACCTGGAAATGGATCGATGAGCGTATTTCACCGAGTTAGAAGCCTGATTTCGTGTGATATCCTGTATCAACGCGACAGCAGGACCGTCTACAGACAATAACTTACTCGTTCAGAGTTCTAAACAACATCCAGTGAAAAGTTTAGGTGCCAGTCTGCTAAATAGTGCTAAATAATTTAGGCGACAGCTTCGTAGTTCCAAATTTTAACGAGTGTTCCGCAGCAACAAATTTCCGAATTCAAACCGTAGCTCCAAGTAATACAGAGATAGTAGCCGTAGACAATAATGGTATTTCTGCTGAACTCCGCATAGTTACTCCAACCGCGAATTTTTAGAGCGTAGAAAAACTAGCGGTTTCCGGAGAAGTGGAGAAGAGGGAAGATCAACAAGTTTTCAAAGAAGGTGTATTTGATGGAATGTGGGTACTGGAGAGGAATATGCGAAAATCCGTGAGCTGGGAGACTGCAAAGGCTATTTTCTTTTCCCTTCTTCTGGACCTATACTCATCCCATGCTGCTCTGGTGACGCATTGCAACGTTTTCCTCAATTCCACATCTGTTACCTTCTTCTTTGCACATATTCATAACTATACCAATGATTTCTTTTCTGTGGTGGTTGCTAGCCTAAGGTGTTTTCGGCCACCTCTTTGATGAAAGTGCAGCAATATGACGACATGTTGTTGACGTCTGTGTTAGGCAATGGCATATCGAAGAGATTTTGGAAGGCAAAAGCTGCATTCTAAATGTTATCCAGAGTTTGAAGGAAGAATGTTCCCAAAACAAGAGCCAATCTGTGACAGCTCTGCTCCAACGTAGAATCAGTAAAGCTATACGCAAGTAGTATAGGTTAATGACATGACATTAAACAGGTGTCTTAGAATCATCTTGAGAATTTTGTGTATAGTTATCTCTTCAACGAGCAGTCTTATCAAGGAACGGGCCAAGAACTCATAAGCATTACTCTCCGAAGAAGAAAGCTGCAATGAACTAAACACGCTCTACGGTGCAAAGACAACAACAATATGATATATGGTAAGCAGTAGAATCCACTGATCAAGGCATCAGAACAATAGTACGAGTGCGAAATAGTTCAGCAAAACAAAGCTGACATTTGGAACCTTACAGTGGTGCCTTTCTATATCGCATACACCCTATACTCGTATATCAAGTCACCCGTGGACAGAAAAAAAGATTCAAAACATCTGAAATTGTTAGGCTAAAAAAGAGTTCAAGGACATACAAATATCAGCCCTTGACTTCAAAATAATTTCACTCCAGAGTTAACCAAAAGAAAAATATCTGACCTTTTTCGTAGTTTTCAGAGTGGTGCTGCATACTAAGTAGAATCGTGCCCATCTAAAGACTATATCGTCTAGTATGACGCTTATTTGCTTCTACTTGGTATGCAGATAGTGTAGCTTTAATTGAATTTCAAAAATTATTATATCGTGATGCGCATCGCATACACATTAATTATAGATACCTAGAAATGCAATATATATGTCTTGCTTTGGTCATCTGAAGTTCTGATCGGCATACTTTTATTCAGCCGCAGTTCTGAGTCCTAAACGGTGTCGTTAATTCGTTTATTGTATTTCTTGACAAGTAAAAGCTTTGGCTTATATATTGCATTGTGGAGTGAATTATTGTTTCGTGTTTGACAGTGGAATTTTGTAGAATTTAAATTTCTGTCAGTATTTTCTGTTAAGATATCGGAGAAGAAAAAAGGAAAGAGCCTGCATCTTGATGCTAGATATGCCGGGATGGCTTCTAAAGTCTATAAACTAAGTGTGAGAATATATTATGTGTAACTACAATACAATATTTCGAGAAAAAATATGACAAGCTATCTGCTGTGCCAAGATATTGTTCTAGCCAGGAACGACAAAATATTAGGTTTTCATTGACTTAGCCATTTCGATCGAATGTTCAATGACAACGCTGTAGCTAAGATGAGATTTGAATTGCTTCTCTTCAGTTCAGATTCTTTAATTCAACAAAAAGACTATTGCTCAAGCCAAAAAATCTACCTTCAGTTCACGCAGCTCTATAACTGCCTCTAATAGCGCTTTCTCGACACAGCGCAGACCAACCTTATAAACGATTCTAAGACATTTAATCCCCCTCTCTCAACGAATGACCCGCATACTATCGAAAACTATTTTGCAAACTTTTTTGAACAATCATTTGCAAACAACTTCTTCGGACCTGACCTCATATATTTCAAGTACCTTCCCAATTTCTCTATTGGCGCCTCTCTCCCAATCTTTTGATCCCACTCTTATCGAAGAAAGATAAATTTATCTCAACGATAAATTTTTACCGGGTCAAACGGGCTCCGAGTAATATTTCTCAGAAAGTGCACATCCAATCATTCATACACACTTTCCTCCCTACTTCATCTATCCCTCACATAAGGGGATTTCCCCAAAGTTTGGAAGACCGCTTTCATAACTTCGGTCCACAAAACAGGGATCAAAGAATGAATTTACTCTTCCTACCGTCCCGTTCCTAAGTTTTCTCACCTAATTGTTCGAAAGTTTTTTACATGAAGTTATAAGCTTTCAGTGCAAGCCGCTTATATCACCCAGGCAGCATGGATTTTTGGAAGCTAAATCAACTACCACAAACTTAGTTGAATTCTTATTCTTTGCATTTTCAGCCCTAGAAAATGACAACGAAATCGATGTTATTGCTACAGATTTTGTTTTCTATTGGTTTTGACTCTATATCATTTAAATGGATATCTTCTTATCTGGAGAGCTGTTATTATAGCGTTCGTTTTAGGTCAGTCTTCTGGTGTCCCACAAGGAGTCATTAAAGTCCCCTTCTTTTCGTTTTACCAAACGATCTTAAGAGAAATATTACTATCCCAGTTTACATTAGTGGATGATACTCGACCGATTAGACCACATCCAGCACGTAGTGAAGAGACTATAGCAGCTGTAGCTGAGAGTGTACGCGAAGACGTATTCGACAATTTGGCATATTTTACGTGAGGGTCTCGGCCTAAAAGCGTACAAAATTCAATTTGTGCAAGAATTGAATTTGCGTCATATTTTCAGTGAATGGACTCTGGAAAATTTCAATGAAAATCCGGTGTTTTATCGTGAAATTTTGTTCAGTGATAAAGAACATTTTTGATCTCAACCTGAGCACTTCTCGTCTCAAACTTGATCTCCTCCACTATTCTCTTATTTACTAACCCTTGACACTTTGTTTTGTTAAATTAGTTTAAACTTGAATTAAGCCTAATAAAGGGGAGCGTAAGCTCTCACCAAATTATATCTCTGGTTTCGATTTGAAAGATTTTTTTTTTACAGATACCTTTGGATGTGAAAGAAGTCCCGGGGCTGCCACTTTAACAATTCATGGTCAAATCATTTGTACTCTATAACGCAGCCCAGGGAATCTGTCAGCTAATGGACAAAATCATTTCCCATCGTTTGAAGGAGAAGGTCGTTGTCTATGTCGATGACCTCTTGGTTTGTTCTCCAGACTTTGAATCTCATGCGAAACTACCAGCCGAGGTAGCAAGATATTTAAGAGAAGCAAGTCTGACGACCAAAGGCATAAAAAGTAAATTATGTTATCGAGCGATAAAGTATGCGTAAAGTTCGCGTACATATGGTAAACTACATTGTTGCCGATGGCAAATGACGGACAGAGATAAAGATTCGAGAAATTTTCACACCCAAAACTCTTAAGCAACTCCGACGGTTTCTAGAAATGTACCATACGGGATAGAAGCAAGGGCTAACCCTGCAGTCTACTCCCGCATCATGGGTGCCTCTGTTGCTAACTAAACTCTTTACAATGGGCCATATAGAGCTGATAGTCCAGTCATGGGGCATGCTTTCATCACGCTTTATTATTTTTCGCATGCACTTTTCTATTCTTGTCCAATCTTAGTCTCTACTTGATGTCCATTAAGCAGCTGCTTAAACACATTTGCTATTAATTTCGTTTCGATGACTAGCCTTTTTCTCACTGTCTTGAAGTGCCTGCCTTCCGGGCTTGAAGCCGTTGATACCTTTCTTAAAATATATCCGGATATTGTGGGACTCTTCGAAATCCTTTAACTGGATGATTTCCTTTTTCTGGTTTTGATTATCTTCTCCCAACTTTTGAACAAATATCTTTTGATCTGTTTAATAGACTTTGCCTGATTTGTGACAAATGACGCTACATCTGATACCAGGTGTAGTCAGATAAATTTTGAATGTTTGAGTGGATATATTTGGTAGTAAATAGGACGAGAAAACTATCTGTAAGAATATATAAGTAGGAACATTTAAGTTTCAGCACCCTTCTTGGAATCTATTCTTGGAAACTCACCACTTAAAAAGTCGCTGCAACAGCAATTAGCCATGTTGTATCATGTCGTGAAGGCTGTGCTTTCCAATTAATCCCCGAAGATATTTCCCTCGAGAACGTTTTTGACATCATCATCCTCCAACTGGGAGGTCATAGAGCTCCATATAAATAGAGTTTTCAGCTTCGTCGGCATGTGCATACGCCATATCATCCTGATATTTTGGCATGTTGCATTTATGTGGATTATAACCAGGCAATCGCTGATAAGCTTGAGGCAATTTTTCATTGAGTACAGACAACTTTAAGCTGTAACAAATTTCGCAATTTTTTTGTTCGGGCATATCTGATCCATCTTAACATATTTTCGGAATCGCGATAATATCTGCCCTGTACTGCCTGAGGACAAATTAATTTTATTGAACAGTACCAGGGGTATACGAGTATAGTGTACGAAAGTTGAATGAAAGAACCTGTTGTTATGAGAGAACTATAAGGGCTGTTTGACGAGTACCTGGATTGGAAGATAAGTGGCGCTATTGAGCCAAAATGAGTGTACCATCACTTAGCATAACCTCCAGCGTTTGCTCACACTGGAGAACAAGCGCAATCGTGAGACCACTTTAAAGCTGTGCCGGAAAGAGGCACGGCTTGAACGGGTGTTCATCCAATAGCCTTCATAGTTCTACTGTAGAAGGCACTGGTTCCATTGATATTAGTTATTGTACTCCCTTCGGGGAGTACATTAATAGCTCCTCCATCAACACTTCTTTTCTAAAAACCTAACTTATTACTTAAAGCAGGCTTCCAACAACTAGGCTTCAGCTCCGAATATGTCAAATTAGTTACTTTGTGCTTTTATTTGGAGCTGTAACGCCATAGTTGACTCCATATAACGAATTTATCCACTTTCGTGCTTGAAGTGCTGCTCCTTTCGCCTCTTGTTCAACAGCCGTCCCTATAAGTTGAGCTAGTCACAACAACACAACGCGCATTTAGCTAAATAAAAAAACAGGCAGACACAAATAAAGTTTTTTTGACTTATCTTCATCTGCTGACTTGTATTTAAACTTACGTTGAACTAGCTACGTTTTTACTACATCTACATCTACATCTCTTGTAGCTTAAGACTGAGTAAGGAAGAGGTGTTCCAAATACATGTACATGTCCGAAAAAACAAACTGTTTAATCTACGGGATTGGCAAAGAACGTTGTCAGCTATCACGTCAAATGATATCACTATCTTTTCAGCAAGCAATAGCAAACTTCTGAAAATGAAAACCCCTGCTTTAGAAAGATATCTCATTCTCTAGCCATCGGAGGTAAAAATGCCTTAAACTCAAGTCCAAAGATATGCTCATGTTTAGTTGCTGTTTGATCGGAAGAACATCAAATATAAGACATCAGTGGCCATCCTGTTGGCATTCCAAAAAAGCTAATGACTTCTATCTAATTTTGGTCATCGTACTGCTTAGCCAAAATGAAACATTCCACAAAACGGCGCAAATTCGCTAAGATCTTCTCTGATGTCATACGAATATGAGCATGGTGACTAAAGTTTTGTTGTTCAGATCAGCTGCGTTGTTGTTTCTCAATTCGGTTTGTTTTGGCTTAATACTTTCCTCTGTGTGCACTGCCTCATCCGTATAACTAAAAGATACTATGCTACAACACAAAACTAAGCTTATATCGGTTCACAAACTTAAGATACGAATGGTATGCAAGTCAATATACCTACGGTTTTTTTCTTTTATTTTATTTGCAGTCCCGCTTGTTTGGGGATACATTCACAAAAATTTACAAAATTCAATGTTGTTACACACTCATATAACTAAATACAATTAAGCTATTGGAATTTGAATATTTATTACGGACTTATTTACATCTTTCAGATTTGCAAATTTTTTTGATTATTATACAGAGTGTTATGGATAGTATGTCGAAGAGTTTAAGGGGAGATTCCTGTTGAGAAAAGAATCGTATGCATACAAACTGGTTATGCATATAACTTTGCTTTCTTTTTGCATTATTGTATTTCATAAAAGATCTGTTTGATTTTTTTTCCAGAAGAAGAATCGAAAATTATTTTTTGACAGAGTAAAATGGGTTGTTGTAAAAATACACAAAAAATATAAAAAAAAAATATATATATATAAAAAGGCTCGAGATACAATTTTATTTGTAAATTCTATAAGGTGCGCGAGTAAGTTCTATCAATAGATGGCTCCAGCAGTTAGTGCTGGTCGATTTTGACATATCCAAAACGTCATGAACCAAACTTAGACACATAGTTAGCAGACCGTTGTGACATATAAGTGATTTTGTTTTGGCGTCATACCATATACTTTTGGTTGTGTGAAAATGTCTGATTTTGTGCCAAATAATCGTCATTTGCGGAAAATGTTCATTTTCTTCTTTTATTCGAAGAAAATGGCGATTGAAGCCTATCAAGAGCTCAAAAAAAAGCTCAAAGATGATTGTATCCGACGCTTCAAAGACGGTGATTTCGATTTGATGTTGACGAGCATCCGCGTGAGGCAAGGCACAAATCATTCGCAGACGCTGAAATGGAGATATTGCTCGATGAGGATCCGTGCCAGACACAAAGAGAGTTAGGCGCCAAGCCATTTCCAAACGATTACATGCGTTGGAAATGATTCAAAAACAAGGAACTTGGGTTCCTTATGAATTGAAGCCAAGGGACGTTGAGAGTCGTTTTTTCACCTGTGAACAACTGCGCCAGCGCCAAAAAGGAAGAGTTTCTGCAAAATTGATCATTACAGCAATTCAAAGTCATGTTGACTGCTCGCTCATGCTTCTACGTCGTCGGATCGGCCGAATATTCAGGCTGCGAAGGTTATGCTGTGTATTCGGTGGGAACAGGTCGATGTTATTTATTATGAACTGTAGTGTCTCTGCACTGCGCAGAGGCACGAAAAAGTGATTCTACAGCATGACAACGGTCGGCCTCATGTTGTCAAACCCGTTTAAGCCTACATGGAAACGCTCAAATTGGAAGTCCTACTCCACCCTACTTGTTCCGTTCTATGGCACATGATCTGGCTGATCAGAAGTTCCGCTCATATGAAGACATCAAGGAATGGCTTGATTCGTGGATAGCCTCAAAATATAAACACTTTTACCGTAACGGTATTCGAGGTATGCCAGAAAGACGGGAAAAAGTTGTAGCTAGCGATGGACAATACTTTGAATGGTTTATTGGTAACCATTTTTTCACAATAAATTTGCATTTTCATAAAAAAAAAAAAACAGCGATAACTTAGTTGCGCACCTAATACCATATAAACGAACTTGGAAGTATTATTAAACACTACCCCCTATCCATTTACGCCCGACACTAAGCTCTCCAATATTATTTCTTCACCTCAAGACTCTATTCTCCTTCAAGACGATCTCGATAAGTTTTCCACTTAGTGTCTTAAAAATTGTTGAAACTGCTGAATTGCTAAATTGCATTGTTTCCATATGGCAATCTATGACTTTGTCACCTATCGTGAACGCCTCAAAAATGATTAACCTAAAAATCTCGAAAAACAGAGACGTAGCTGAAATTCTCCTCATTCATTGGCTGCTCTCTGGGTCTGTGGATTGCGCATTCCTTTACAATTGTATTTCCTTCAACACTAATCTTCGTAGTTTAAGTTGCCTTCGTCTTTTCTATATTCCAACCAATCGCACTTCTCGTGGTTTCAACGAACCAATCTCCCGCATGCTGCGTAAGGTCAACTCAAGCCACCCCTTTTTCAAACTTAACCTGAGCACTTATCATCACAAAGTTGTCTAAGCTTGTATTAATCCTAAAAAAGCCTAATTAAATTGTATCTTAGTTTGGAAGATCTCAATAGAGTAGAAGTTCAAAGTGACTATTCTAAAGAATATTTAATGTCATTTTAGTGTATTCATATCTGATGTGGAAAAACGCAGTATCACTACCTACGCTTTTTGTGGCTTTTGGGCTGTGACCAGTGTTTTACCTTCGAGATACAGAGGTTTTAAGTAAACCCCTTGCGCTGCCCTCTTTTGACTCCTATTGCAAATAACATCTTTCAAGTTCATGTGTGTATCGTAACAAAGTTAATTGTTTCGAAGTAAATTAATGCGTCAAATGTTGTTGGAGATTAACTGATTTTTTTTAGCGTAAAATTTTGTCTTTGTCATCATACAAGGTGTGTTCAAAAAGTAAGGTGGTTTTAGAAATTTCGCAGGCAACGTTCATTCGATAATCTATTTTTTTTTTTTTTTTTTTTTTTTGCTGTATTGGTACACATGTCCCGAACATATGTTCAGTGTTTACAGCTTCAAGTATATAGCATACTTAGTTTGTTTTTGACAGATGGAAAGGTAAGACGTGTTTTGGTGTGCTTGACGATTTTCAATTATTATAAAAAATGGAGCAAAGAATTTGCATCAAATTTTTGTAAAAAAATCGGAATCAAGTAGTCTTAAACACTTGAAAAGTTGACAGTGGCATACGGTAAGTCTACTCTAGGTAAGAAAATTATTACAAGTGATACAAGCTCTTCCAGGATGGCCGAGAAGATGCCAATGATGAACCTAGCTCTGAACGCCCCAGCACATCAACAAAAGACGATAACGTTGAAGCTGTAAAGAAAATTGTTTTAAAAAATCGTCGAATTACCATAGTTGAAGTTTCTGAGAATGTTAGCTCATGTCATGCAATTTTATCGGATGTTTTGGGCACGACACTTCTTAATTTTAATCAGAAGGACCGTCGCATGAGCATGACTCAGGGGCTCTTGACTGGCGTCAATGGTGATCCTGACTTGCTCAAAGTGGTCATATTCACCGACTTTGGCCCCATGCGAATTTTTTCTGTCCCCAAAACTGAAGAGACCTATGAAAGGACGGAGATTTGCAATGATTAAGGAAAAAACGTCATCGCCGGAATAGCTCAAGGGTATATCAAAGAGTGTTTATGAGAAGTGCTTCGGGGAATGCAAAAAGCTATGGCACAATTGTGTTATAGTATATCTGAGGGAAATCACCTTGAAGGGGATAACATTAACATAACATAACAATAAATAATTTTTTTTTTTATATAAAAATATAAAGTCACGTTAGTTTTTGAACACATCTCGTATACTATGTTGTTCTCGCAAAGCTGCAGCATCATTTGATGCTACCTTTATTTGCTGAAGATTTTGTGACCTGTTGTGGAATGACAACTTGATGCAATTATGGTATAGTTTCCAATTACCATTCACTTATTGAGTCTCCACGAACTTTGCAGGCATTTCGTCTTCAAAAATTGCTCTTTCAACTTGATTCCCCATGACTTTGTTAATCGTTAAGGAAATTGTCAGTCATTTATGCCTAAGTCTTTTGTATGGCTTCCAAATCTTGTCTCAGAACATTAGATTTCTCAGATCATACATCACTGTGAGTGATGCTATATACAAACCAACTGCCAAATCGAGTCTTTTAAAGTCTTTGTCTTGCGGCTCTTTTTTGCGATTTTCATATAACAACTATGGGCGTAGGCTTTTATTTCAGTTAGAGTCAGGTTTGCTGTCTACTTCCGCAATATTTAGGTTGACTGCTGCTCTCCTAGACTTTTACGAAACTGTGATCGCTTGTTCGTCAATCTTTTTGCCAGTCAACTTACAATCTCTCATATATCACGTTTTTGGTAATCGAACGTTTTTATTGAATAAGTCATTTGTAGAATATGTACAAGCTTATCGGGTGTATCATCCTTCCCCCTTTAAATGTTGTTCGATAGTCAGAGAGGATGGGGTAATCTCACTGTCCGAAGTTAGAAATTTGTTGTAACTCAGATGAATCTTATCAGTTCAAAGGAGTAGCAACAGCATCTTATACATTGCAATGCGACCATTGTATCTATTTTCAGTTGTAGTTTGGTCACAAAGTGCTTTGCTTAATAACAGCTGTGAATGGGTTTTAATTGATAAGGTCCAAAGTTATGCTGGTCTTCAGCTGACTGCTTGCATCTACACATTCTATTGTATGTTCCGTGAGTTGTTTTTCAACTTGCACAAGCCATTTCAACAAAGATGGAGAAACCTTTTATTAAATTGTGGTTTCAAAGTTCACAGTTAAACTTCATAGAGCAGAGCTAGGGAAAGTTCATGTCTTATACGAAGTTTCCGGGTAGAAGTTGGGGTTGTTTCATGTTAATAATATGTACTTGGACGTTTTTTCTTTTATCTGTGAAGATACATTAGCGAAATTTTTCGCACAGTTCGACCATAACATGCAATCAATTGTACGAACATTTAAAATATTCTTGTGTTGGATTGGGAGTTACGCGCTTTTCTTTCGAGTAGTCACCGATCTAATAGAGGAGGGAGTATGTTTTTCAGTCACTCTGCACAGACGGTCGAACGGATTTTGTTTTTACTTGAAAGAAACTATGACAAAAGATAGAATAATGATAAGAAGGATAAAATCTTTTATAAGAGTCAAGATAAAATCAATGCATCTGTAGCTGAAGCAGATATGATTTTCATGGATCGTGCAAACAATTTGAAATTTTTTTGTAAAGCCCTTAGTGTCGTGGATTGTTTGGTCTTGGACGTTATTGCCTTATTATTAGATTCCCTAAGTCATACGAGGATGTCGCTTTCTTCTTTATCTACGAGTATACTGGGTTCTAAACTATTCCTTTCACACAATGTTTCTATATACTTTTCCTAAGTGAAATCTTCCAACTTTTCTTGTATGTTAAGTCAAAGATTTCGTGAAAAATCTCCTGATGTCTTCAAATTAAATTGCTATGAAGGAGCCTGAATGCATATAGTGAGCTAATGTTGATGGATCTAGCCGGGATAGTTGCAAATTGTGATTAGGTGTTCGTTCATGTGTTGAAAACTTAAAACTCTGAGTTGTAAAATGATTTTCTTTTATAATTTGCTGGCGCTCAAGGGTGTAAAGTATCCATAAAATGATTGCACAAATCACGGGCTAAGGAAATTCAGGGAGGAAGGTAACGATTAACGTTGGTTTTAAATGTTCAAAGTTTATAATGAGTAGGAAATAAAGAGCTAGGTAGGTATTCCATAAGCAAGTTTATTGCCTTAGAAATGAGTACGTTTGAAAGTGGGGATGAGGTTATACTGATAAGCTACTGGTGATTTCAATGCTGGTGGAAAAAGCGATACAATAAAGTGAGACAGGAGACATTACGTCGGCGTTCAATTGTGTCAATTGACTGACTGATATTAGTGTTACCTATGAGTTTTATCGCACGGTTTTGAATCCCATTTAACAGGTGCAGATGTGTTTTAAGCGTATCTGACCAGATGTAAACATTGTTCTCTAGTTTTGGACAAAGAAATGTCTTATATATTAAGACCAGATCAGATGGGGTGAAATATTTTTTACATCGCTTGAGGAAACCTAGACATTTCGCAGCATTTTTGGCGACATGGAATATGTAGTCATTTCAACGTAGGTTGTCACTGTCGCACATAACGAGAATAGAAAGTTTTTTGGTTTCGACGATGAAGGTGGTATTAATGGATAATAACTGCTTTAATGATAGCAGACAGCATTGATTTTTGGAAGCATTAAATTCCACTCTGTTGATTCCACGTATGTTCCACATACGTTGCCATTCCTGTTCAAAAGCCGAACAGCAGGAACGTGAGTGCGGGAACGAATATGAAAAGCATAGAGTACTGTCATCAGGAAAGGAATATATTGGATTAGAAGAAGAAGAGTGTCGGAGAAAGAACGGAGTCCTGAGGCATACCAACATTTATTTTGTGAATATCAGACTTGAAACCATCCAAGACAACTTGAATTGAAAGTTTCAAAAGGTAATTGTAATAAAAATAATAATCCATCGTGGTAGAACACCTATTCAGAAGATATACACAAATCTAGACCAGCAGATTTGTGTATATTGAGATCTTTAAGTACTCTTGCTACTACACGAGTTTGAAAGTGGATTCGTCCCATTGAAGATTCGACGCACTCAACTGTAGGTGGAGACAAAACACAATCTGGAAATGTTGAATTGGCAGCAAGCAGATTGGCCTTATCCAAATAGCTTTAGGACATTCTAGTATTTTTTGCCTCAGCTTTTGGTCGTATTGGCATTTCACACGCTTAACAAAAGCGATGGAGTCATTCCTGGGTCGTTTGAGCATTAATAAGCTGTTAAGTCCTTAGTTTTCATGATAACCAATACATATTTCATTCAAAGCTTGTGGATCGGTGGGGAGAAGTTCCTTTTGAATCAAAACTTGTACGTTGGTTTTGGTCTTACTATCAGTACATACTTATTATCTTATCATGTACATATGCAAAGAATACCCGAACGTTTTCGAAACGATCACAAGTTATCTCTTAGACGTGCCATTATAAATTTGGATGTGAAGATCTAGAGTAATGAAATTAGGTAACATTCCACCATAAGGAAATTCAAGAGTCATGTGATAGTAATTCTTCCTCTTATCCTAAGTTTGTATCTCCTTGTTCTCCGTTTATGCGCAGTGTTGCAAAAAAAAAAAATCGGAGACCCTCAATAAGTCAACTGAAATCACAAGAGGGCAGTAAACGAAATTATCAATTAATATTGGGGCTGACATAAGTCTCATGCTGACATCTTTCTCAAGGATATAGTTGAATAGTATCTAGATTCAACTGTGATAAAAGAAACATCGTTTAAAAAAGCAATAGTTTCTACAATTTATAAATAACATACCCAAAAGTATCTATTGTCTATTGCATACCAGAAAAACAACAATATGTCATGTAAAACAAAAGACCTGTGACAACTATAACTAACTATGGAATTACAATTCACGTAAGAGAAGGCTAAAGATATAATCAACTCGATTGACTTTCAAGTTTTCTTTGTAAAAAACAAATGCGGGGGAAGATCTGGCAATTCCACTAAGACAAAACTCAAAGCTCCACCGAACTCAATCCATTAAAAACAGATTTATTTTAATTTTAAGACAAATCAATCTTTAAGCAATTAATAGAAATAAAAAAACGATAATTGCTCATAAAAATAAAAATGAGTCTTTAAAGACTGAAGACTCATACATTCAATGACCAACTACTGTCTGTACAACAGAATTAAAAGCTAAAATATATCTAACACTGAGCTTGCTAATATTTGTGTTTCTTGTTTGTTGATTTGAAGTGTGGGCAGTTTGGTATATTTGAAGAAGATACGATCTTTGTGTAGGGTTTCCCTATAAAAAAAAAAAAAAAAAAAAAACAAAAAAAAAAAAAACAGTCTCCAGTCTCCAGGAGACGACAAATTATCCTATCCTCAGGAAATCGGGCTTCAGTAGACTTAACGGATATAGACAACTACTACCAATACTAAGATGCATCTTAGATCTAGATGCACACAGCTGTAGATAGTGGATTAACAACATTTAAGAACAGATTTTTTTTTTAAACCTCTCGCTATGATGACGTATAGATGTCAACAAGATTAGGTGTCTGTGGCCGTTATTTACATACTTGAAATCATTACAGATACATACGAGTATGTGCACATTTATTCCATTTGCACTCACTTTCGAATAATTACAAACAAAAAACTTAATTTCTTTCAAATTTATATGAAATACATTTTTTACAAATATATATAAAATATATATTATTCACAGTTATTTATATATTTATTTTAATAATTATTTATGTTAAGTAGATGTTGTCAGTTGGAAAAAATAGACAATGTCACAGCACCTGTTGTTAAGAAATCCCAATAAAAAAGTATTTAGACTATCTACGGTTAAAATTTTGCTCCCAATCAAAGATGACATCGTTAAAAACAGAAATTTGCTAAATTAAAAATTCAAAAATAAGAATTAAAGAACTCACCTTTTACTTCAAAAAATAAAATTATTTCATCGATTTTTTACAAATATCATTTAAACTACGATTAATTTTAAGACAACTTCTACTGCAATTAACACTTGAATTTTTCCTTCTTTACTTCTACTTTTTTATATACTATAAACAGTGACGTAACTAAATATTATTTCTTATTTAGCAATGCACTTAACCGACAATGTAAACACAATTACCCAGATACAATTACTGGATGTTCGAATGCAAGGTAAAAAATAAAAATAAGATGAAGTTGAAAAGAAGAATTATTTATTTTTATTCTACGCTTCCTCTAACTGGTTCGTATTGAAATATTGTAGTAACGACAATGAGGAACTATTAAGAATATTAAAATTTAAATAAAATAACAATAACACCCAAAGATTTTGCACTCTCGAGCACAATCGAATTCGTTAGAATTTGTTTGGATTTATTTGTTTGAATCGCTTGTATTCACGTTTAAACTTCGATAGTCACAATATCTCAATATATTGCGCACAGATACACAGATCAAGTTATAGGTTAAGTTATCGCGACCACGTCCAAAATGAGACTGCGCGCATCCCACTCTTAAAAATCTCAACTCTCAAATACACACTACTTTCGATTGAGTAAAAAGTAAAAAAAAAAAAAAAATAAAAATAAATAAAAAATAAACCTTTCCTCCAAAACTTTTCATTTGTGTAAAACAAATACAGATACTTTATCTATAAGGTAAGCTTATACCACGCTCATGCCAATTGGCATTAAAGTCTTATTAGTGGATGCCAGTCAAATGGTACTACAACGAAAGAGTATAAGCGAGAGGAGAATCTTCAGTAAAGTAAAGCTGTTTCACCTTTAAGCTAAACTGGTTACACATCTATCTATTAATGGGATTGCGTACTGTATTAGTTGCGCCTGTGGATGACTACCAGACCGCCAGACCACCAGACCACTGGAGACCCACCAGCTTGTGCGAACACACCGAACAAGTGCGCAATAGAAGCTTTTTTCTTTGCTAAATCGAAATAAGATTAAAAAAACGAGTAGGTAAGAGTATCTGTATCTGGAAACTGGCTTAAACTTTACCAACTCACACATGTATTGAGATCTGAGCAGGTGTCGTTAGCAGGTATTTACGAGTTTATTAGAAGCTTTCAACTTTTTCCTGCAAAAATTGTATTTGTATCTTCTCAACGATTTGAATAAATAAATGTCAATCCCAATTTTGCACCAGGCATAGATACTATCTTAGATGCAGTTTGGAATCACAAATAAGCTTCATGTGATCCGTACAAATTTCTACAACCCAATCACTTTGGACAGACAGTCGTATGCAATGATTTAGTGAATAAAATCACGTTTACGAGCACTTGGTGTAACTTGATGGATGTGGGTCTGACATCTTTTTCAATGTGTGGTGTTTTTACTCGTATCTGAAGCTTTGCAAATATCTTGTATAGAGCTTACGCAGAATTTTCATGGTTAACTGGTTTTATAGTTGTTTTGTGAATGAACACTTTAGAATGCTTTATTTTATGGAATAATTAATCGAAGCGAGACTTATGGGTACTTAAAGATGCCAATAGATACAGTTCAAAATTATAGAGATATCTGGGTAAAAACTTCGAGCTTCTTTGCCGTATTAATGTGGGTAGATGTGGGCAGTTGATTCTTTTTTTTTCTGTGATAATAAAGAAGACAAAGAAAACTGTGATCATACTCTTGCATTGATCTGGACCTTTGTCTTGGCTCATAAAAGATATCAATACAAATGGTATGTTATGACAAGACCCACTACCGAAAAAAATGTTATATTGAAAGTCTGTAAGCTACCTAAAGATTATAGCTGATAGGGCTTGTAGTCCGTAGACCGCATGAACTTATCCATCTGCTTAGATATTTCTGTAAGTTTGGATTGGATCTGGGCCGCAACCAACAGCTCTCTATATTTAGTCAATCTTGTGATATTCGCCTCCAGTTGCACACTACCAATTCCGTATGTGTTATCCCTCCGGAATAAATTCGAAGAAATTTTGGCCTGGAGTTGTAGTATTCATTCGCTGAACACAGGATTTAAATGAAGTTAGAGACAGACTTTTGGAATTTAGCTAAAAGATTGAATAACAAAGAAGTCAATAATCGCTCTCGTATACAAGTAAAAGTAGAGGTCTTAGCAGTATATTTTGAAAATTTGTTAAGCCCCCCATAGAGCCCAAATCATCACTTGCTTGCCCGACCTTACATAAAAAATGTGAAACTGGATGCGGCGATCACACTTCTAGAGGTGAAAATTGTTGCTTATGCTTGCAAGCTGAATAAGGCACCAGAAATAGACCATATACCCTACGAATTTTATAAGTGCTCCACGGAGAAATTTCAGCAATACTTTACTGGATGTTTTAATCAAATTCTCGATGAAGGAGTGGTGTAGATGAAAACTTCAGGAAAAACATTATCTTCTCAATCTTTAAAAAAGGGAGTGCAGAAGACCCAAGCAACTATCTAGGAATAATCTTTCTAAAACGTTTAACAAATTGGATAACGGATAATGGACTCCTTAGTAAATTTCAAGCAGGCCTTCGCAAAGAATACTCCACTGTGGATAACATTTTCGCGTTAACAAGCATAGTTAAGACATACCTTGATAACGGCAAGAAACTGCTGCTTTCGATTCTATGGATAGAAGTGCTTTCTTCCTTAAACTAAACAATGTAGAAGTGGGATCAAACCAATTGTCTTACTGGTTTGATACAAAAATGGGAGTCAAACAAGAATGACATTGATGTCCTTGATAACATTACTGCCTTTCTTCCACTAGGAATTGTTTTTAATGGAACGCGTAGTGACTGAGTGTATGTAACAACCGACGGAAAGCGGGTTGTAAGTGTGAATTTTGTTGGTACACTGTTTCCTATTGCTCCTTAACCAAGGTCAAAATTCTCACTTCGCAGCCTTGCTAAGCATAGTTGGTGTTTGTGTTTTCTCTGTTTGTTTATTTGTGGTTATGACTAAGGAATTCAGAGTTGACATAGCTAATATACGCTGGCTAAAAATTTTCTGGAGGAAAACACGTCTGTAAGTGCAGACCAGCAGTTTTGGCACTTAGTGAAATACATGTAGATCACCGCCAGCAACTCTCAGATTACTCTGATCTGATCTCCATAAGCAAATTATCCAAAATTGATTTATTTACAGAAGCCCCAAACTGGACAGCAATTCTACCTTCAACGAGTTTGATGCGCTGTCTGAATCCATTTAAAGAATTGTATCCCTGTATCCAAATACTGAAATCATGATTACGTGTGACTTCAATATACGCAACTGTGAGTGGCTTTGACATTCTGGACAAACAGTACTCGAAGGACGGTTTGTTGAGATTTTCTCTGCGGAAAACAACTTGACAAAGCTAGTAAGTGAGCCAATGCGAATACCAGACGTTGACAGTCATACCGCCAACACTTTGGACTTGTTTTTAACCTCTCACTCTGATAAGTACACCGTTGATGTGCTCGTTGGAATACTGTTTCATGTCAGATAATTAGTCGTATACCCATCACACAGTTAAAGAAAAGATTCATAAAAGAACCGTTTGGCAATATGAAAAAGCTAATTGAAGTGGACTTTACACCTTCTGTGGAAATTTAAGCTGGTCGTTCTGTTTCCTCGATAATGGCGTCGATGCCGCTGCTGATACGATCACAGACACTATTTTCTTTGGAACGAAATCCTTTATCCCTCATTGGATGAAGAGTATCAAACCAAAAGAAAAAATATGGTATGACTCGAGCTCTAAAGAGGCTGTCAGGGTTATAGAAATATTTTTTCGGTCCTACAATACCAACCCGACATGCAGAGGAAAACCGAATAAAGTTCAAATGAGCCAGGAACGACTGCAACGACTTTGTTAAGCACATGAAATTCCAATACGACCAAAGGCAAAAAATACTACAATGTCCCAAAGGTTTTAACAATTTTGGGTCGTTTGTCAAAAAGATCAGAAATTCTGCCTCATCCTCGATCCCAATTTGCAATGATATTCTAGCTGTCAGCTATTTGGCCAAGGCCAATATGCTTGCTGCACACTTAACTGCCAGCTGAACTCTTCCAGATTGACCTCTGGAAAACAGCATTTATCCAGCTCGTCCCTAAAAAAGGCGCAATGGAACTGTAGCAAGAAAGAGCTACATACCTATTGCACTTACATACTTTTTTCAGTCATACAAACGCTGATAAACCATCGGCTCATGAAATATCTCGAAACACGAAAACTTTTCAATGAGTGACAGTACCGTTTTCATTGCAACAGGTCCAATGGTAATTTGATGGAATTTTTCACCGAAAAATGCGAAATGTTTACGTTTACTATAAGAAATATTTCAAACCCTCTGATCTCAATATTATATTTAAGTCGTTCATCCCCTCACAGTCGGAGTACAATGTCCACATCTGGTCAGTTCCTTTTAAAACATATCTGCACCCGTTAGATAGGATTCAAAACCGTGCGATAAAACTCATAGGGGTTACTTATATCAGTCAGTCAATTGACACCCTTGAACACCGACATAATGTGTCCTGTTTCACTTTGTTTTATCACTATTTCCACCACCAGTGCTCCATTGAAATCGCCAGTAGCATTTCGCCACTTCAAACCTTCAACAGTAATACCTGTCTCGCTATGAATGCTCATTAATATACCTTTAAGCCCACTTTCGGACGTTCTCTAAAATACAATATCTTGTCTCGTTCCTAAGCCGTACAACTCGCTTATGGAATGCGTTGTCGAGCTCTATATATCCTGGTCGTTATAACTTGCAAACATTTAAAAACAATGTACATCGGTATCTCACTTTTCTTTCTCCATGAATTTCCTTCCCCCGCCCTATGTGCAAACATTTTAAGGTTAAGCAAATCCCTTGAGCGTGCGCTTATTATAAAAAAAAGTATGCAAATGACATCTTCCTACTGGCAGAAACGTCAAATATAAAGCAACTCATTGCCAACAAACTACAGCAATATTGCAGCAAATGGAATTTAAAGATAAACGCCGGCTAATCAAAAATTATGGTTTTCAGAAATGGCTCCGGTATATACGCTAGGGATGAGAAATGGACCTAGAAAGGTGAGGAGCTGGAAAAGGTCCAAGAGAACAAGTATCTAGGAGTAATCCAGACTCCCAAACTTTTTCTTGAAAAGCACTTCAGATCCAAACTACATGATGCTAAAATGGCCATCAACTGCAACTGGTAAGGACTCCTTGGCAAAAATAGCTTCACAACAAGCGTAAAGTACAAACTGTTTGAATCGGTAGTAAGAACCATAATGTGGTATGCTGCACAGGATTGTATCTTGAACCAGTTTTGCTTTGTGTGCAGGTGCATTGTCTTGGAGCAAAATTACCTTGCCATATCTTCTGGCTGGTTCAAATTGATCATTTGTTATCAGTAGCGATCTGTGTTAACGGTTTCACCAGGTTTTAGGAGCTCATGGTACACCACACCTTTCTGGTCCCACCAAACACACTGCATAGTCTTCGGGGCCGAATCGATCTGGTTTTGCAGTCGAAGTTGATGGTTGTCCCGGATTAACCCATGATTTTTTCCGTTTAGGATTCTGAAAATAAATCCATTTTTCATCGCCAGTAACAATTTGATGCAAAACTGATTTTTTATCGTGTAGTGTCATCTTCAAACTTTTTTGGTAGTCTTCCACGTTCTTCATTTCTCACATCAGAATCGTTATCTCTGAATCATTGAAACCATCTTTTGCTTCTCATAGAGCATGCCTCGACAAGCATTCAATGTGACTCTGCAGCATTTTTCTTCAAATGAAAACAAAACATAATGCTTTCTGCAAGTCATCATTTTCTGGTACAAAATTCAAGATTTTAACACGATGAAAAAATATGATGTTGTCTGCTCAATGACTTAATGTATACTAAATATGTTTGACAGGTTTCACAGCAACCAAACAAAAGAAAAAAATTAAGGCCGTTCACAATAAATGTTCCTTATCGAGACATTTGCATCTTGATGCTCATACCGGTACACCGGTACATTTGTACGTGGAATGTACAGATGAACATTTATAGCAAGACGGGTGTTATGGTTAAAAGTTTAAAGGGGCAGAATGCTACTGGCGATTTTTATGGAGCACGATGTCAGATATCTCACACATCTTCACTTTTCTGTTGTTAAAAACGATTGTTTGAATTTTTTTAATGTTTCCGGCACGGCATAAAGGCGTCATTTGGATGCCCAGGGCATTAAGCAAGATTTGTTTAATAACGACAGCATTTGGATTCAAAAAAATGACTTCTTTCGAGACCACATCCCTTATAATATTTTTCAAGTCATTCCTGTCATTTTAACAGTATTTTTTCCCATCAAATAGCAGTGTTTAATCAACGTACAATACGAAACTCGTGGTTTCCCATGATTTTGAAAATATCAAAAGGTCGTCACTAAAACTTCAATATCTCGATGACTTATGGTCGAAATGTTATCAAATTTTGACAAAATTGTTTGAATCGTATGGAAATGTAATCTGAGCCGCCACTTGACTGTTGAATCCACCACTGATTCGGTAACTGAAGTCCTTTCGCCGTCAGTGGATTCAGATAAAAGAGAGGAATTTCAATTTAAATTTCGTCCATAATATAAAAATTCCATTCAAACACCATTTATTGCAGTAAAGACTACTAATAAACCATTTAAATAATCACCATACAATTTACATTAACTAAAACCTTCATCCAAAACATCCAAACTAAAGAGATTATTTCGAAGATTGATCCTCAAAGACTGCTTTTGTTCGTGGTGTCCAATGTGTGGTGTTCTTTCTTACTTTCGTAGTGCCAAAACAAGTTTTAATTTACACCTCTTAGCTTGTTTGCGAAATAGTTAAGCCTGTTAGCAATGGCCAAATAAAACACGAGTTTAGGTGTACGAGTAAATTTGTTACGCTAATCGCTAATCTTGAACACCGCGATCTGATAAACAAAACCTCATGAGAAAAGCTGTCTTCAAACACAAGAAATGGATACTGAACTACCAGTACTTACTGGATTCCTAAATTTTAAATCTCAATCGGAATTCTATCTTAACCGGTTATCGAAAAAGAAAAGTAGTCAGCGTTACTGTCTCTTTTTTAAATAAAGCCGCCATGGTATCGAGCGGTTTAAAATATGCGAATCAAAAAACAAAAAGAATCCGAAAATTATAGAGTTTTCCAATAGGGAATTGACAACTTTGAATTTAGTTTGTGAACGCACTCTTTCACTACTCATCAAACTGTCACTGTCAATTTATTCAGTAAACTCATCATTTTCATTATAGTAAAGTACACTAACGAGCAACGTGTGCAAATTATAAAAATTTTCTACAGATATTCGGAGTCGCAAAATCATCTTTAGTGTGGAAGCTCATTTTCATGAATCACCACTCCATCCACAAAAAATAACTTTTTGGTGCGGTTTGCATGCCAGCGTAGTTATTGGGCCATATTTTTTCTTCGACGATAAAGATCGTCAAGTTACTGTGAATGGTCAGCGTTTTTGATTTTTGGCCCGAATTGAACGACATGTGGTTTCAACAGGATGGTGCCATAAGCGACACAATACACGCTACAATCGATTTATTGAAGAGTAAGTATGGTAAGCGTGTTAACTCAAGACATGTGCCAGTCGATTGGTTGCCCCGCTCTTGCGATTTGACGCCGCTTGACTATTTTCTGTGGGGTTACGTTAAGGCATTGATTTATGCCAACACGCCGACGACGTTGGAAGAGCTCAGAGCCAACATTGTCAACTCGTTATTAGAAGACCCTATATTACTGTCGAGATCTGCGTGAAAATAACACTCCTCCGGCGAATCAAATTGAAAGTATTAAAATGACTGGTTCACCTACACTTAAAACACTCAGAGAATAAGATCATAAAGAATGGTTGAATGCTCTGCACTCAATAGCTTTTCGGGACTAAGGAGGAACGCTTAGCCGAAGTACTACTGTCATAT
Organism: Volucella inanis; assembly: GCA_907269105.1. NCBI lineage: Eukaryota > Metazoa > Arthropoda > Insecta > Diptera > Syrphidae > Volucella > Volucella inanis. The sequence continues at coordinate 126,409,244 of OU026157.1, read as the reverse complement.
AAGAAGACAATGTTCTTTATTGTAGCTCATATGGAGGTGGTCTCTTCATAGTGAAGCTTATACAATCCGATATATCAATTCGCTGCAACCGAAATCATATGTTTAAGTGGCACAGAGCTGCAACTGAAATCTGCACAAGACTTAGCAATATTATAGTCAAATGGTCATACCGATTTATTAGAAAATACGGCTATCGTGATGAAGTCGGTCGAAAATGTAGCATCGGATATGATGATATTACTTTGAACCACACAAGTTTACAAGAAGTTTTAAACAAGCGGTGAAAACCTTAATAGCATCGATTGTGAAGATAATCAGTTGAGTGCTGCATCAACAATGGAACCCGGTTTTAGATATCCACTGCCACTAATACCACAGAACTTAAACGGCAGTGAGTTTGAGCTTAATTCATAACACAGTGTAATGTCGATGAGTCGTTTCCTTCCAACTTTCGATTAACTGAATAATATTTCCTTAAACTCTAGCAATTCGTCTATACAGGCTGAAATTTCTCCGCCAGCGATTAAAAGCATTCCAAGTAAACGGCCAAGAATACTTTTAACTTTAAACATAGACAAACCGCTGACATCAAAGCTATCATCCGCGCCAACTACCCCATTGTCTTTATTAGCGTTGCCATCAAATGAACTGAAGCCTATGGCTAGCAACGTCGCTCAGCAACAGCAAAGTTAAGATAAATACAAAGTATTCTAAAACTATTAACAAGTGTCCGTAACGACCTTCGTTGATAGAGCTGGTGGTTCAACTGTAATGCTTAAACTATCGTCTCCAGATTTAATTTTGATTTCATTTTGGTGGGCTTAATTTAAGCTAAAAAAACTAGGACTTAAAAACTAAAATAAAAAATATTTAATTAGGGTTTTAAGGCAAGGGAATGGTAAAGAAGATCGAATTTAAGGGAAAGGATGGAAAGGTTGGAGTTTACCTTACGCAGCATACAGCATATTGGTTCGTTAGAGATATATGTGATGCGGTGGGTTGGTAGATAAAAGGGGCGGGGTTAGTGTTAAAGAAAATGTAGTTTTAAAGAGACATGAAATCGACGGAGCCTAAGAGGAGTCGGTGAATGAAGAGAATATCTGCTGCGTCCCTTCGTTCGCCAACGTGAAGAGAAGTGGACCTAGGTGACTATCTTGAGGAACACCTGAAGTGGTCAAGAAAGGGGCGGAAAGGACAGACCTGAAACGAACACTATAAAAACGATTATCCAGGTAAGAAGATATTCATTTAAGCAAAATGGGTTCAAATCCCAGGACGGACAATTTGAACAGAATTAGCTGAATTGAACTGAAATCAGTTGTTATAAGGTCAACTTCTTTACCACTTTCTAAGGCTGATAGAACATAGGACACGAATTCGACGAGGTTAGTGGTAGTTGATCTACCTTTCAGAAAGCCGTGTTGATTAGGGGAAATAAGAGATTTTGACTGGAAGCTAAAAGTTTCGTACAAAATGCTTTCGAGGAGTTTGGTTATATGCGAGAGTTTAGCTATGGGGCGGAAATTAATGACTTCGCTTTTTAATCCCTTTTTGTGTATCGGTGTTAGGAAAGAGGACTTCCATATCTGAGGAAATTTACCTTGAGAGAGTGAGAATCGGAAAAGATTTGCAAAGGGACGGAAAAGTATTGAGGAACACTTTTTAAGAAATATGGATTGAAGATCGTCTGGGCCAGGTGAGTATTCATCATTAAGTAGTTGTTATTTATTTTTAATTGCTGTATGGTCAAAACTTTAAGAAATAGAGGGACCAATGGGGAGGTTAAGTATGTATTTGAAATAAGAGGGATCCGGTAAGATGGTATTATCGGCAAAAGATTGCTTAAAAAATGTAGCAAAAAAGTTGGCTATATTATGCGGATCGGTTGATGACGTGTTTTCATATTAGAGGAAAACCGACAGATTTTTTTTGTAATTAACGAATTGGTAGAATGACTTGGGATCGTTTATAAGCCTTGATTGCGCACTATCAATTTGTCGCTATTAGAGAACAATGTAAAGCTGGGCAATTTGAAGTTATGACCCGAAATAGATTGAATAGTCAGCAAAAGAGTTGAATCGGAGAAAAACTGCCCATAATTTGTTTCTCTTGTTACGTTATTTACGCATTGCAAATTTATCGTGTTCCAAACCAGATCTACTTGTTTGCAATGAAAGCTCTTAAATTGTTAATTAAGCTGAGCGTGTTTGCGAGAGTATCGAAACAATAACAAAACCACACCCCACAAGACGATCTTATCGACTTCGGAAGGCAAAGAACTCAATTGCAACACCATACCAACGTATCTAAAGACATTTGCACAAAAAATATCGATAGTGGTGACAACGATACAAACATCACATAAGACCGTTTGGACTTTTCGTCACCGAATAATAACACATTATGTGATTATATAACTATTGTGACCGTTTCTTCAACATCGAATCTATGAAAATAATTGAACATTCCAATGCCTAAAGAATACGAGCTAATCGCTAATACGAATCCATGCCGAGTAGCCGGAAATAGTTACTAGGGTTATTGAGTGCTACGAAAACCAAGTACACTACGACCTCAGGTCGTCGCCAATACGTCAAAAACAGCCAATGAACATAGAAATTACAACGGACTCAGTTATACCCTTGTCAGCAAAACTAAACGCGTCTAGCCAAGGATTCTATATGCTGATTGCTAATTGTGAGCTTTGACTAATAATGTAAAATAAAACACATAAATTTTAAAGTAAACTTAGAATTTTTATTATCGGTTAAAAGAAGTATTACTGGCAATTACTTTTTAGAAATGATGTTGGCCATGACTACGTCTGAGGTGGTACATTCGGAATGTATAATTTTGAACGAATCATTGAGCATATATCTCGTGGATAACACGAGTAATGTTGGGTTCCAAAGTGTAAATCGTACCTGGCTTATTTCTGAAGACCTGAGATTTTATACATCTCCAGAGAAAATAGTCCAAAAGTGTTATATCGCACGATCTAGGCGGCCAATTTACTGTAGCAAAACGTGAAATTAAGTGCTCACCAAAATGATTTCTCAACAAGTCCATTGTTTCACGCGCTGTAAGGCTCGTAGCACAATCTTGTTGAAACTAAAGTTCACCGAGACCATTGACGGAAACATTCTGATTTGCTTCATTTTTGAAGAAATATGGACTAATGATTCCACCAGCCCATAAACCACACCATACCTTTGTTTTTAATGGGTTTAATGGTAGCTCTTAGTACTCTTCGGGTTGCTCATTAGCCCAAATATGACAATTTTGTTTATTAACGTATCCATTGAGCCAGAAATGGGCTTCATCTCTGAACAAAATTTCACAATAACGCACCGGATTTTCATTGAGTTTTTTCAGAGCCCATTCACTGAAAATGTGACGCAAATTCAAGTCGCCTGGCTTCAGTTCTTGTTGAAGTACAAGTTGAATTTTGTACGCTTTTAGGCCGAAATCCTCACGTAAATTACGCCAAGTTATCGAATACGCCAAGCCAAGCTGCTGAGTACGACGACGAATCGATTCGTCTCGGTCTTCGTGTACACTCTCAGCTACAGCTACTATAGTCTTTTCACTATGTGCTGGATGTGGTCTAACCATACACTTATCATCTTATCATCCACTTATGTAAACTGGGCCTCAAATTTGCGAATGGTATTGGCAATAGTGGTTTCAGTAGGTCGATTATACGCACAGTAAATTCCTCGAATCTCACGAAAAGCATTTCTCACAGAACGCTGATTTTCGTGATGACTTGTCAAGCAATTTGGTAAGAGTCACGCGTGATCTGTCAAAAAAAGCCTATTCAAAATCAAACCTCACGATGAATCACCCTATATAATTGAGTCTCTGTTAGTTCTTCTTTGCCATACAGTATTGCTGTGCAAAACTGTTGTTCCGTAGTCTTACAGTGTGAATGAAAAATAAACTCAAGGAGTTAAAAAAAATGGCAGCGGTAAGGTTTACCGTTGGTGATTCTTGAAGAGCGAGTGAAATTCAGCCTTACATACAAATAAGACGGACTTTTAGTATTCGGAGATTTGTAGTTTACGCTAAGATAATGAGTCAAGCCAAAACTTGCGAAGACATCTGTAGAGACGACCAATGAGCACGTTGGTGTAATTGTGACCAGGTATGGTAGATTTCGAGTTATTGTACAGCCAAGACTAGTGGTTGATTCTACGACTTTGATTTTATTATTTTTAAGATGTAAATCAGGATTAAATTGAATTTTTTCTTGGATATTGGAATAAATTGGGGTTTTGCCGGATTTAGTAGCAACCCATTTGACACTGACCAAGAATATATTGAGAAAAGCGAGTTCATTAACTTTGGAGAACGGTTTCGTTAGGTGTAAGTAACATAGATGAACATCATCTGCACCTAGGTGTACTGAAGAGTGACTGCACATTGATGGCTGATCATTTATGAACATGCAGAAGAGAATCGGTCCCAATATTTAGCCCTGTGGCACACCTTGTTTGATTTCCACTAATGAAGAACTACGTTCACCCAAAACAATCCTTTGCGACCTACCGGAAAGAAAACTCACTGCTCACTCAGTAATCTCACTGCCCTTTCACTAAATCCAAAATTGTTCTTTAGCTTCCAACACAAAATTTTATGATTTACTTTATCGAAGACCTTCAAGAAATGCAACAGGCATAGAAATGAAACCAAGCCCCTGTCAAAATCTTGTCTTATTTCTTCAAGTAAATTGACCATTTCTGTGGTTAACTCTAAAACCTAACTGCTGAGCTCTCTGCAACTTATTGAGTGACAAGTGCTTCGCAATTTGTTTTGCTATGAGAAAACAACTGAGAAAACGTTGATGTTGTTATGTAAGACAAATTTAATAAAGCGTACTGGTACGCCATCTTCACCTATGGAGTCAGATTTGATAGCACTTATGGATTGGACAATTTCGTCTTCAGTGACTACTTCAAAATTTGCCAGTCTTGGCAGCGAGTGCACTACTTCCTCAGTCTGACTAAAATCAAATTTATTTATATTGGAATCATATCCCAGAAAAGCATGATTTAGTTCATCGGAATCGAGAACGTATTTAGAGTTATCGTTACTACTAGATATACCAATTTTACGCAAGTTACTTCAGACGTTTCTTTGCAGGAGGGAATATATTTAGTTTTGAGGCGAAATAGTACAGCTAAGGTGGCGTAGTTACGTGCCGCTTTGTACGAAGACCAGTAATCATTAGATGGTCTATGTTTCCACTTACTATATAATTAATTTCTTTTTTTAATAGAGCCAACCACTTCAGACGTTAACCATGGTACCATGGTACACATTGATCGAACAATAGTTTGAAACAATTTTACTTTTTCATTCGAATCCGCCATTAAACGGCATTGCTCCCAAGGGGCTGAAAAAGTGGCAATTTGGAGGGCATTTAAATCAATGGAATTGAAATCTTTAAACGTCAAGGTATCTGAGATATCAGTTTTAGACAAATTCACATTATAGGTACAGAAAAGAAGATCATGGTCAGAAACATCAAATTTTGTTTTGTACTCAATTTCTAATCGTTTAACATAAGTTTTTATCTTAGTTTTGAAAAAATGCCCATCACGCGGTATAGGACAGTACCGACATCAACGATAGAGGTGAGTCACTTTTTGATTATATTTTAAGTGCTAACCGCATTGTCTGCAATATTGGCAATGAGCCAACTTTTATAACAAGAAACCGACAGCAAGTGCTAGATATTACTCTTGTCTCCGACAACATCACTCAAATGCTAACGAACTGAATGGAATCGTCTGAATACTCATTTTCAGACCACAGGTACATCTAATTCAGCTTGAGTGATGCTCCCCTCCAGCCAAAAAAACATTCCGGAATTATTGGAAAAAAAAATTAATTTGCCAATATACTGTCAGAAACACTATCCTCTGAACTTTCAAGTCCCCTGCGTGACACCAACGAGCTTGACATGAAAGTCAAGGAATTCACCCTGTCTCTTAGTCAGGCTGCTTTCGGCACTCTTATTCACCCTAGAGTCAAAAAATGCCACACTGGTGGACATTAGCTTAGAAACACTTGCAGAAAAGTTTTCAACCTAGTAAAAAACCTAAGAAAAGTGACTGACTGACATGATCCACTTTCATGGAGAGAAGTTAATGTAGTTTTCATTTCCAAGGTCGGATAATGCTCTCATGTTGTTCCAAAGGACCTCCGACCTATAAGTTTATCATCTGTCATTCCGAAAACTCTAGAACGACTGATTTATATCTATACTCGAGCTAAAATTGATCCAAGACTTTCGTCAACGGCTCAACATGCCTACTGTAAAAGAAAGCCGGTAAAAAAGGCTCTGCATTCACTGACTTGCCACATTGAACGATCCCTACAATAAAGAGAGAACGCAATGGTTGCTTTTCTGGACATAAAGGGCGCCTTTAAAAACGTCGATACATCCGCAATCATAACTTCGCTGTCACATCTTGGTGTCATTTCTTCCCTTCTGGGTAACTTAATGGTTAATAAACTGCTGATGTACCTGGAAATGGGAGGTAGCAGGGTGATTGACTATGCAGATGACGTTGCTATAGCCATCTCAGGTAAGCATCTTTATACCATCAAATAACTCTTTCAGCTAAATCTTAACATTGTAACCCGTTTAGCAGGTCGCTGTGGATTTGGAATTAACCCCCATAAAACTGATTTTGTCCTCAGTTTGACAATAGACCCTCCCTCAATAAACCAGGTACCAGTTTAGTGTTTTTCGATACAACAAAATATCTGGGTCTAATTTTTGACATGAAACTAAGCTGAAAACCTAACATTCAAGAGAGAATCAAGAAAGCTACAGTCGCTTTATTCTCTTACAAACTCAAATATTCCACTGGCTATACATCTCGGTCATAAGACCGATACTCACCTACGGTGTTGTTGTCAGGTGGACGGCGTTAGACAATACAGTCAACTGCAACAAACTAAGCAGAGTCCATAGAACAGCATATCTCTGCATAAGCGAAGCCCTACGTTCTACTCCCTCCGCGGGATTAGATATTCTGTTTCACATGACACCCCTCAATATCTGCAGCAGGAAAGTAGCTGCGATTACAGCTATTCGCCTATTACACCGTATTTGAATTTTGGTTTGTAAAAGAGGTTTATGTATGCTTTCCTTCTAGAGACTTCTGGGAGGAAGATGCTTTATGGAGGACAAGTTAATCCACTTTTACACAGATGGATCTTAAATTGGTAGCAGGGTTGGTGGCCGTGTTTTCTCAGATAAGCTAAGTCTAAGCCTCTCCTTCCGTCTTCCTATTCAATGCAGTGTGTTCCAGACGGAAATTTTGGAGATTAAAGAAGCTCTATCCCGGCTGAAGAAAAACGTGATATCTGTATCTTTACGGATAGTCAGGCTGCTATCAAGTCCTTAGACGCAGTCTCATTCAATTCTAAAACCGCCCTTGAATGCCGATCGTCACTTACGGAAATGGCAGAGCAGTTTAACCTTTACCTTTGTTTCACTCCTTCGGACCACAGAGACATACCTGGGAATTCTACCTATTCTACCAGAAAAGGATGGCATAAGTATACCAACCGCTATAGGGTTTTCCCATACTAATGAAGGGTATTCCCCATTGCGGAGTTCGGCCTCGTATTCAGTGCAAAAAAAATCAGTTTGAATTGAGTTGGGACGGTGACAAGTAAAAAAACGTGAAATGTCTGGTAAATATCATCAACTGACTCGGGACGAAAAAGTTCAAATATTGACTTGGCTATCGTGATATTGCGGTCAAAATAGGATGCTGTCATTCAACTATCGTACGACTGATGAAAAAAGAAAATTTGGATCCACTGGAAAGGTAAAAAACCTCGGAACGAAAACGTAAAACAACCCAGAAGACGGACAATGTATTACAACGAATTAGCACGAAAGATCGCTTTCAAAGTACTCTCCGTATAAGAGCAGATCTGAGTGAATTTCATCAAGTTGATCTAAGCGCCGAAACCATACGCCGACGGCTACGGGAGATAGGTTTTATATGGAAGACGACCGGCGAAAAAACCTCTCCTAACCACAAAAATGAAAAAAGCTCGCTTGACGCGGGCAAAAAAGTACGAAGATTGGACGCAGGATGATTGGCGATGTGTGATATGGTCCGATGAAAGTAAATTTAATTTGTTGTGTGCCGTTCAAGTTTTGTTGTGTGTGAAAGGTTCAAGGACGAGTGCATAGTCAAAACAGTGAAGTTTCCTCAAAGCCAGATGGTTTGGGGATGTTTTTCTTTTTTAGTTTTGGGTATTTTGCACTTTGCACTATGATCGCTCAAAAGTATGGAGAATTAGTAAGGGAACAGCATCATTCGTATACTGACAAGTACATTTTTCAAGATGATTCTGCCACCGCGCCAAATCCGTAAGTAAAGTGTTATAAATCAACTTCTAGATGTCTACTTTATAAATAATAAACAGACAAGTAACTAGAGTCTTTCAATAATTTTCAGCTCAAGACAACGTTTGATGACCTCGGAATTACCAGACTAGACTGGCCAGCTAATTCACTCGATTTAAACCTAATCGAACACTTGGAATACTGAAATTTCAAGGAATATTACTGAACTTCTAGTAAACTCGATGCCTTTTAGAATAAAAGCGGTTATAACCGCCAAAGAAGGAGCAACTTGGTATTGATAATTTTTTTATATACACATACATAAAAAATGTATCGTTTGATTTTGTTAACTGTATTGTATAAACAGATGGAAATTAGATAGAAATACTTATAAGCTACTGGAGAGTAGTCAACAAAAATTTCATTTCATTATAAAAATTATTATCGTAGTTATTAATAATTTTTCAATCATTTTGATATGGTGCGGTTTTTATGACCGCAAGTGTATGTACTTATATACAGTATGGAATAATCCATCAAAATCATCCTTCAGACGGTGCTGGCTACTACGATGGGATAAAATAAGAACAATTGATGAGTTGTCATAGTTATAGCATCCATATTCGTCATATTGACGCCACTTAGTGCCTGCTTTAATCAGGGAACACCTATCTGAACTCTATTTCAATACAAAAATGAACTGCTGAATTGATTTCGGTGACTTTGGGAAGCATTTTGCTAGTGTTTCCTTGTTAAGACGCCAGCCATTTGAATCCATTGACGGCATTCTGTTGACGTTCACGTATTAGGTACCGAAAAGAACCGTCCAATGAAGTCCGTCGCATACCTAAGCTGACAGAAAACAGCCAATGACATTTTGTTATAGCTGAGAGTGTTTTCATTCTTTCAGCGAAGACAGTCTTGCTGTATTCTCTCAATACTTCCACCATTGAAAGTGGTGGTATGTATGTCCGAGGTATGTTCAAAAACTAAGGTGAAAAAGTAATTATTTTTCTTTTGCTGGATTGGTACACATGTCCCGAACATATGTTCATAGTTTCAAGTGTTTAGCATATTTTTTTTGTTTTTGACAAGGTTAGACTTGTTTTGGTATGGTAATTTGGTAAAAAGTGGTAATAAGTGCTCTAAAATATTTGAAATGTGTGGCATACATGTGAGTCTGCTCTCATAAATCGTCGAATTACTATAAGAGAAGTTGTTGAGGATGTTAGTATATCAGTTGGCTCGTTTTATACAATTTTTTCGTATGTTTTGCGCATGAGTGTCAGCAAAGTTTATTTCGAAACTTCTTTTGCATCACAAAAATGCACCTATAGTACTCTTTCATTGTTGGTTGGGAGAGGTTTTTTGGTCAAAAATAACACGAAAATCATGCCTTAGCCACCATATTTACCAGACTTGGCACCATGCGACATTTTCCTGTTCCTAAAACTGAAGAGACCTATGAAAAGGACGGAAATTTGTAATGATTGAGGAAATAAAAACGACATCGCTGGCAGAGCTCAAGGGTAGGTATACCAAAAAGTGCTTATGAGAAGTGCTTCGAGGATTGGAAAAAGCGTTAGCACAAGTGTATAACATCTGAGGGGGATTACTTTGAAGGGGACAGTATTAATATTGTATATTTTTTTTATAAAAAACATAAAGTCACCTTACTTTTTTAACACACTTCGTATTTCATCTAGCTATCGGTTAAAAACGATATTTTCCGTATTATTCGAAGGCACCTTCGAAGTGTTCCTATGCCAACATAAAAGTGCGATGTTTCGAAACAACAAAAATTCAAATTAAAGTCTTTTATGGCCGCACAAATATTTAGGATTTTCACATAAAAAAAAAAAATACAAACCATCCCATTAGTCAAAAGAAACTACATACCAGGTTCTAATACCAAAAAAAATTAGGGCAATCTTGTTCTTCGAAAATCATTTAAATAAAAGCTAAAAAAAGAACAACAAAAAACACACGCTTCTCGAACGATTTTCAAAGTTTTATTCGAAAACATAAAACGTTGTCAGTATGGAGATATGTAAACAAATTTCAAAAAAGTGCCGGTTGAAGGAGATTCTATGTATTATACATCTGTATTTGTATCTTAAGCTTGCTATTTGTTGCGAACAGCTGATTCATGTGCTGTTTATTTTTATCCGGCCCGCCAACATTTTGGTTAAAGATTTAGATGTTTTTTTTTTTTTGTTTTAGCTTTTCCTCATTTTATCGTTCTTTCTATTTTGGCAACGAATAGTCGTGTTGAACTTTTTAAAATGACGACAAAATGAAACGATTCCGATGTCTTCAAATGAGAAAGTTTCTTTGGGAACGCTGCCAGTAGTAGAATAGAAATTTTGAAATTCACCTGCATTGCATTTGCCGCATACTTTTTCGTTCGTTAATAGTAAAAAAAACAAAAAATATTAAAAACGGTGAGAGGTAATGGTGAGAAAAACAATATCTGAAAATGTCAGTTACTATTGAAAAGGTTCAAAAAGGCTGTTGGAAAACCGATCAAAACGACGAAGGTAAAAATTAAATTAACATAGATACGATGCATATAGATCCATACATATATTTGAATCCACATTCATATGACTGCATGCACGTATCTATATTTGAAATTGCCCGAAAGGTTGTTATTTAAATTTAAAATTTATTTTTTTGTTTATGTCAATTCGTTTTCTTTGTTATTTTTGAGAAGAAAAAGATATCTTATATATATTTTGAACAAAAAGACTTAAAGTGTGGGGATATCTTGCGGTTGACGACTTTTTTGTGTTTTTTTTTTTTTTCAAATTTTGTTTAAGTATTAATTTTCGACGCCCAATTATATTTTCGTTTTATTTTTTAATTTATATTTATTTGCATTGTTCGTCCACACACATTCGCTTGTGGTGACTTATTTAAGGATGATCGAATATTTCATTCGTGTTTTCTAATGAAATTTTATTTAATGAGATCTTTAGTCATATGTAGCACTTAAGATTCAATCTTTCTTTACTGCGTTGTTCTCATCAACAATGGCAGAAAACAAGGAGCGCACTTTTATTATGTTGAAGCCTGATAGCATCCAGCGTGGAATCGTTGGTAAGATCATCGAACGTTTCGAAAAGAAGGGTTGTAAATTGCTCGAGAGGCAATAGTTTGTCCATTCTTTACCAATTTGGTTGATTACATGAACAAGTAACTCGTTCTTACTCTAGTTTCGATAATTCCTGGCACAACGAACTGGGAAAAACATTTCTCTGCCGAAATTGTTGGTAGCATTCTGCCTCTTTAAACCCTCAACCATAGCCATAGCAAACGTCTCGTTGGAGCGCATTTTGGAAGTTATTTTGAGGTATCGTGACTCTTTCCTAAGCCGAACACCTCACTTATGGAATGTCCATTATTTCCTTTATTTACTAGCAATTATAACCCACAAATATAATATTTATGAGCAATGTACACCGGTATAGCACTTTGTTTCCACCCTTACTTTCCTTCACCCGATCAATTATATATAAAAGATCTTTATTAAGTGAGGAATCATAAGAATACCACATAACCATAACATTCTATAGCATGAAAAGGAAACAAAGTAAAAGGTGATTCATCGTGAGGTTTGATTTATAATTTAAAATAAAATACATAAATTTGAAAGTGAACTTAACATTTTTATTATCAGTTAATAGAACAATTCATGACATCCTCAGAAAAAATAGTCTGAAATAGAAAATAGTGTGATATCGCATGATCTAGGCGGACATTTTAAAGTAGCAAAACGTGAAAATAAGAGCTCACCAAAATGATTTCTCAACAAATCCATTGTTTCGCGCGCTGTATAGCTCGTAGCGTCTTCTTGTTGAAACCAGAGCTCACAAGACCATGTGCTTGAATAAGAGGAAGCACATAATCCGTTAACATAACGCGATAAGGGTTACCATTGACGGCAACATTCTGATTTGCCTCATTTTTGAAGAAATATCTACCAATGATACCACCAGTCCATAAACCACACCATACCATTGTTTTTAATGGATGTAATGGTAGCTCTGGATGTAAATGGTACTCTTCGGGTTGCTCATCAGCCCAAATATGGCAATTTTGTATATTAACGTATCTATCGAGCCAGAAATGGGTTTCATCACTGAACAAAATTTCACGATAAAACACCGGATTTTCATAGAGTTTTTCCAGAGCCCATTCACTGAAAATATGACGCAAATTCAAGTCGCCTGGTTTCAAATCTTGCACAAGTTGAATTTTGTACACTTTTAGGACAAGATTCGCCAAGTTGTCGAATACGCCAAGCCAAGCTGCTGAAAACGACGACGAAGAATCGATTCGTCACGGTCTTCGCGTACACTCTCAGCTACAGCTGCTATAGTCTCTTCACTACGTGCTGGATGTGATCTAACTGGTCGAGTATCATCCACTAATCTAAGCTGCAACTCAAATTTGCGAATGGTTTCGCCAATAGTGGTTTCAGCTGAATAATTTGAAGACTCTGTTGTAGTATGAGTCTTTTTATGATGGCTTGCCAAACGGTACTGGACAAAAATAATAAAACATTTTGATAGCAGTCATGCGTGATCTGTCAAAGAGAGACTATTGAAAATCAAACCTCACGATGAATCACGCTATAAAATACAGTACACTTACTTACGAATTTAGTTGGCAAAACAGTTTGGAGCGAAACAACAAGCCTCCCCAATCGGGGGTGGCCGTGATGTAGTTGTACATGCATAGACTCCTCAAGCAGAGGGTCGCGGGTTCGAATCCCGTGCAAGGGAATTCTCTGAAAAACACTTTTCATAGAATTTGTATGTAGTTATATGAAAATCCCGTCGGCGTCAACTCTGACATGAAGGCGTAACACTGATGTTTGAGTGGTTGCTGGCTGGGTTAAATGCAACGAACTAGCACGTACTAGGACCCACTAGTTGAGGATGCACTGGCTTGTCCCGTCTAGTTTGACAACCACCTCTGGAAAAAATATTGAAACCAAACACATATAAGTTTCAAACTATTACACCACCCGCCTGCGCCCTGGAGAAAAGCCAGTAAAAGGGTATTCGTATCCCCTTGGTGCGCGCGCGGTATTATAATAAAAAATAAATAAATAAGAAAATCAACACGATCTCTCGCCATGTGCCATACTCCATCTCTGCCATCTTATATCCCGTCTTCATCTGCTGCGCTGTCTCTGAGGGGTAGAGTGACAGAACCTGTGTTGATTCACTCAATGTGACCAAATCATCTTGGATGTTTTATTCGTAAAAACCTGGCGAGACCGATGTCACTGTATATTTCGTGGTTGAATCCATACGTTCAATTTAAGTTGTGTTGGATAGTTTCAAGTCTGACATTGACAAAATAAATGCTGGGCTCCGTTCTGTCTCCGACACTTTTTTTTAATTGTTATCATTAATTTCTTGTCTTTCACTTCTAATCTAATATATACATTTGTTGACGACAGTACTTTCTGCTTTTCTTATTCGTTCCGAACTCACGTCCCTGCTCTTCGGCTGTAGAACGGGAACTGGAACGTACTTTAAGTGTATTAAATTCCGATATTAACAGCATAGCTAATTAACAAGGGAAATTTAAATACCGAGCCATTGTTCATGAATGGCACTTGTACCACCGAAACTAAAAAACTTTCCATTCTCGGTATGTGTGTCAATAACAACTTACATTGGAAAGATAGCTTATTCGATGTAAGAAATATATCACCCCCACTGATCTGGCCTCATTCCGCATTCATGGGCTCAACATTTGAGTACAATGCCCACATCTCGTCAGGTGTTCCTAAAATTTCACTGCACCTTCTAGATGGGACTCAAAATCTTGTAATAAAACCTATAAGTGATGCTAATTTCACAGATTCAATTGACACCCTCAAACATCGAATCATGTCTCTCTCTGTTCTATCGTTATTTGGATCACCAGTGCTCCATAGAAATCCGCCCATTCAAACTTTTAACCATAACACCTGTCTCGCTACAAATTCTCATCAGTTTACCCTCAAGCCCACTTTTGAATGTATTGTACATAGAAATATTGTGATTCTTTGCTAATCGGTACTACGCGCTAATGAAAACCTCTGCCGAGCTCTTTATTCCCTAGTCATTATAACCTTCAAACATTTAAAACCAATGTAAATTGGTACCTCTCTTCTTTCCTTCCCAATTTTCTTTCGCCCGAGTTGTGTATAAAAATGTTAAGGATACTCAAATATCAAAAACAGTAGGACCGATTTGAATATTGAATTGCCTCTTGAGAAATTACGATTGGCAATGGTAATTCTCCGTCGATGTCGTTTATGGATGTAACTGTGATAGCTTCGCAGACGAAGTTCTCGAAGTTATAACTGTCAATGATGACATTACGACCAAGCCGCTGGTGATATCGCTCAATGCCCACGAAAACTTCACTGACCGCTCATTGTGGTCATCCAATCACGGCAATGTCATCCGCGTTGGCAAGTACTCTAAAACCTTTCTTGACATTGAAGATCTCGGTTAAATTACCCCTGACTCTGATTAAGCAGCGAGAATTCTTTATAGTCATCTTGCAAAGCGTGCCGATTTTGGCAGGGATGTCGAAACTATAACCCTATGCACGCTGTTATTTTTTTCCGGATTTATTCCAGCATGCTTTGGGCATGCTTTCCACTGATCATATTTTATAGATGAGCTGGATCAGATATCGTAGTAGTCCGTCTGCATAAGCAGCTTTACCAGGCTTAAACTTCGATGTTGGAATTATCTGTTATCCTGGGTGAATTGTTCATTTTCCCTAAAGGCGGTCATCATTGCTTGTGTACAGTCTGCAGAAGTAGTCTTTCCATATTTTCAGCACCTACTACAACTCTACTACTAGTTGTCCATGTTCATCTTTTAAAGCTTCCATTCTGGCTTTTAGCCCATATTTTCATATTCTTTCTTATTTTCCGAGAAGCTTGAGCACATGAACAGCTCTTGTTTGGATGCATTTACCTGCATTTATATACGTTCATCGTTAGAGGCTTCTTTCGGGTGGTGGTTTGAAACCAATCACACTAGAAGCAGCTTTCGTGATGACTCATTGACAACATTTACATTGATGTTCTATGGTTTGGTAAGGATTCGACAAAGATTCTAGTAATTGTAGGTTCGGAACGACGAATTTCAGCGGTCTTATTTGAATCCGTGGTGCCTGTGATATCCAAATTCACACCCTGACTGCAACAAGATAATGATCCAAGTGTGATGACAGTGTGATCAATCTATTTGAGGGTTGATTGATCTCTGTATCATCTCGAATGGTTGATGAGATGTGATGATCCAAGTGTGATGACAATGTGATCAATCTATTTGAGGGTTGATTGATCCTCTGGATCATCTCGGATGGTTGATGAGATGTTGGAATCACATGTTGGCTACCAAAAAGTCGGACGTAGTGTAATGGGGGCTGTTTCCTAGACTTGCATTAAGAGCTCCTAGCACAATTTTGGTGTCAAAGCTGGAGCACTGAGCATATGTTTGGTTTAGGAGGTCAAGGAATTCGTCTTTGGTGGTAATCTGCCTATAAGGGTATGGACGCACATGGGGTTTATATTTTCTAAATTGGCTTTGATACGAAGTTTTATAGGACGTTTGCTTATATGCTGTAAGCTTAAAACCTTTCACCTAAGTCTCAATCGCTCTTAGATTCACACAGCGATCAAACGACGGCCAATGAGACACGAAAAGCGGAAACCTAAAGTAGGGAAACGCAATTAAATAACAATCTCCTTCCAATGGCGTAACAATGGGTCTACATAGTCCTTAACTAGATACCTCAGTTGTATCCATCGTCTTCTTTCTTTATTTTTCGTCTACCGTCTACGCGATCTCATAAGTGTCCTAACATTTCATAGGCTAAGCAGAAATCCGTTGCCCTTAAAACGTTTGCTTTAGACGTCTACATTATATCTGTACATATCTGAGGCTGTTGATTGTCACTGACCTGTGATTTTTTCCACGATAAAAAAATTATCAACCTGGAGGACTAGGTCTTTAATAAAACTCCTGCACCAAGTTCGCTGAGGTCTTGAGAGCCACTGTTAGCCTATTCAGGTCTCTTGTGCCGCCATCTCTTTTCCAGAGAACCTACACAATCATGGAGGTAATTTTGGACTCAGACTCTAATGTGCAAGATATACGTCGATGAACAAGATCTAAAGAGAGATGTTCCTTGATTCGTAAATGGAATTTTTCTGACACCATCCTCATGGAGGAGAAGTGACTCTGTGCGAACACTCTTCTTCATCACCCTCAGGTCTCACCACACGGAGGTAAACGTAGGCGTTAAGGAACACTATTAACCACTATTCTCTATTTCAGCCTGCTATATTGATGTCGAAGAAGATGACGAGGAAACTATTAATCCTAACAGAACATATTCTGAGTGGGATATCCTGCCTGACATTATCTTAAAGGAAGTCTTTTCATATTTGAACGTAAAAGAGCGTTACTACGCAAGTTTGGTATGTCAATACACTGCCCCGCCCTAAAATTAAATTACAATATTTGAAAAACAACAGGTCTGTCGTCACTGGAACACTGCCTTTCACATGTCTGCGGTATGGTCGAACTTTATCGTCGATGACAGAACACTAACTCGCGCAAAATACAACTACTACAGCGGATGGCAGTACATTTTGGATCACATAAAAACTCAGAACTGCATGCAACGTGTTGGTCGACATATCGGTGGTTTGATTTTTCGACCCGTCCACAGTTTCAATAACCTTTTCCAGTTTATGACCCTACTGACGTGGAGCATTGACAAGGTAAGAAATCTATGAGGTATAACTTATTTTGGAGACAAACGAATTTTCTGCATTTTCTCATATTTTAGAAAGATGAACTGCCAGAACTTAACGGTGTTGGTTCAAATATTCGTAGATTAGTGTATGAATTTCCCTGTAACATGTCTCAAACTGAAGATCCTGAGGGTATAAAACTCTTCGGCACAGGAGGTACAATACTTAACATTTTTTTGACGGTTGAGGATTGTTAAACAAACTCACCACTCGGCTACTCATAATTTAAGGTCAATTACTGAAGTGTTTGAAAGCATTGATGTCGAGGCTGACAAAGTTACGAGTTTTGAAACTAATAGACTTTGTTCTGGAGCGCTTCGAGGCAAATCATCTACTTGACGAGGTCCTGGATTCCTGTTTTTTACATATGCGGGTCTTAAACTTAATTAATGTGACCACAATTCACTGTCCTGTTATGCATGTGGGACTCTTTGCTAACCTTAAAGTATGTAAGTTCTTGGCGCTTTAAGGGGCTATCTGTTCTAACATGATCCGAATTTAGATTCTCATAATTTCGCCTCAAAATATCGACGATGATGTGATTCTTTTGCTGGCGGATTCACAACTTCGGCATTTGCATATTTACCAAAACCGGTACACTCCAATGTCGGGATTTATTACTGCCTGCAGTATTAAAGCCTGGCGCGTACTGAAACGAGATAATCCTAGACTGAAAGTTCATCTTCGAGTTGAATCGGCCACAGATGGAGAAATTGTTATTCAACCAGATGCCCCTGTACATAGTGTCCTCTACAATGCTCCAAAAACTAAGGTATTCGTAAGATTCAAAATTCTTAAATAAACATATTTTCTTCGGTGCACTATACATATATCTAAAATTGTTGAATTACTCGTATTCCAGATCAAACCGGATATTCTACTACGAATGGTTGACTACTACAAGGGGACTCTTACAATTTATGGTCACGAACTTCTGCCTAAGTTTGTCAGCCCAAAATCCTTTGACAATCGCGTGGATAGTTTATTTTTACTGCTTTGTACTCAGTGTTGGAATCTAACAACTTTGGTAAGGCTTACATACATAGTATCTCTTAGCTGAAATTTCCCTTAAACTAACAAATATTTTATAGATAATCCGAGAAAAGATCTCGACGTCAACAGTTTTGTTAATAGCAAGAACTGGTAGAAATCTGCGGCAGTTATATGTGCGACGATTTGCTGTTATTTTGCGCTGTGATTGGCCAAAAAATCCAAATTGGTCGGAGGAATTTTATAAATGGCTGAAGCGTTCTTCACGGTCTTACGAATCTGTGGAGGCGGAGGTCTCAATGATTTTGGGTATCAGATGGCAATTTTTGAGTGATAAGGAATTTAAACAAATCGATATCGATGTTCGACAAAACTTATGACAAACATTTTCAAAGAAAAACCGTTACATTTGTTTTTTTTTTTTAATTTGTCGAATGTAAGAGCGCAGACACTAGTGGGTTTTCTTTATCAAAACTAACACAGACTGCGTGTACCACACCGCTTCTACTGGCATTTAGATGTATATTGCCCTTCTCCAATGTTGAATTGAGGCAATTCAACCTGTGATGATAGCTGTATTATGCAAACACTTGAATACTTTACAATTTTGGGTAGGACTCATGGTAGAGAGGCATAGGAAGAGCCTAGAGACAAGGACAGGTTGAATAGAGTTCTATTCGTTCATGTTATCCATAATTCAATCATCATGATTGGAACATCCATAAGATTTTCATCTTCTACAGCTGGAACACCTGTCAATACAGCGTCTGTATTTGTTTCTCTCCTTTCCGGAGGACTAACACCTGGTTTTGCAGCCAAGTTAATTAGCGTAAGTCCACATGCAGAAGTGGTCTTATAGAGGCTATGCTTTCAGACTGTATTACCTAAAATGCCACACTTTTCTAATTTGTCTTTGGGCATTGCCTGTAGGTCTTGTCAAAGAAGTTGAAGAACCATTCCTAAAATCTATTTCTTTTCTCAAGGCGTAAGTGCATATCTAGCTTTATGAGGAAACTCAAAGCATCTTGTTCTTCCTTCTTCCCTTAATATGCCCCTAACAACAAATTTGCATCCAGATAAATACTTTTCTGCTTTCTGTAACTTTGTAGTGATATTTTCTACATAGCAATCTAGAGTCACCTCTAATTGTTATGGCTTTTTGTGGCCCATTCAAAGTCCTAACTTTTATATTCCAGATCCGAATATCATTGTCCCTTTCTCCATTAGTCCTCATCCTTTATTCTTTTGTCGCTTAGCAATTGAAGTGATTTACGTGAGAGGCTAGTTAATCTCTTGCAAAGGCTAGCGTTAGTCCCCATAGAAGTAGCAGCTTCCGGTAGATGTTGGTAAAATAACAAAATAAAAGCCTCTACAGTCGAACATCTTGTGTCTGTAAACCAGTCCTACTCCACGCCTCCTCGCGACATCATCAGGGAATTTGTTTCGAAATTGCGAAGTGGAGGGGATAAATGGCGATTTTCCTGTTGGTCTGTGGTATAGCGAGCCGCAACCGTAAAAAGATGAATTGCTATGAAACGCCACAACAAGCCTCAGATACTGACTGATATTCCGTTGTCGATTTTTGAATATCGACTATGGACAACGGCAAGATTTTGGAATAATAGGACCCTCCTCAGCTCAGCTTACACCAACAGAAGGAAGCAGACTCATATGACGACCAGATTTCAGAGTAGGGTATGAAAAATTACCATCATCCAATACTATGAACCAACTAAAGCCGACGGTGAGGACGAAAAGGACAGTTTTTGCAGTCAACGTGGTGCCGCCCTTGACTTATCATAATGGGGGGTTTTAACACTAAGGTAAGCAATGACGGGAGTTAACGGCTTCGGAAACCGCAATGAGGAATGGTTTGTAGATTTCTTCAATACCAACCGGCTAGATATTGCAGGCACTCTGTTCTAGCATAAGCCTGTAACCAGATCATCTCGTGGGTCTCATCGGACAGGTAGCGAATTTTGCGAAAAATCGACGTTTCAGAAATTGCGTCCTAGCCGTCCGAAACGAACGTAGAACCGATATCTGAATGTCGCACGACCATCATCTTATGTTAGCTACCGTACGCCGTCGTACTGGATACGTCAACAGCAACCGCTCAAATTTTATTCGAATAACCAAGTACAATACCGACAGGCTTCGAGATCACCTAGTGTGTCAACAATTCAGGGAGAATCTTGCCATTAACTCATTGCATGAAGGAATGGATTGTCATTAGAATATTTTGAAGAATGTTTTTGTATCTGGGGCAGTTGACAACATCAGTAAAAGACAGAAAAGTCACAGCACATGGTTATCAGCAGATTCCTGGAAACGGATTGCAGCGGCATAAACAGTAACGAAAACCGAGCTTGAAGCCCAATATCGTGTGAAGAGGAAGAAAGTGCAGCGGAGTGTCTATGTTGACAAGCGTCCATACATCAAATTCCTTAAAGGTTTAAGAAGCAGTTAGAATGTGTGACATCAGGACCGTCTACAGCATCGCAAAATAACTTATTGTTGGTCGGTGTTCTAAACAACATCCAGTGAAAAGTTAAGGTGCCAGTCTGCTTATTTTGGATGAGGATCAGTTCAAAAGATGGAGAGAACGTTTCGCGTTAGTGTTAAATAGTTTAGGAGACAGCGTCATAGTCCCAAATTCCAAAAAGCGTGCCGCAGTAAAAAATTCCCGAATATGAATCGGACCTCCCAGCAACACAGAGATAGTAGCCGCTATCAGATCCCTCAAAATATATTAAGTGTTAGGCATTGATGGTATGTCTGCCGACCTCCGCAGATTTACTCCAACCGCTAGTTTTTAAAGCGTGGAAAGACGAGTGGCTCACGGAAGAGGGGAAAAGGGGGGTGATCATCAAGATTGAGTAGAAGGGCGATTTGACGGAATGTGGGAGGTGGAGAGGAATATGCGTTTTTCAAGCCGTAGAAAAGATAATAGCTATGATAGTTCTAGAGCGGATAAGATAGCATCTAGACCCAACAGGATCTCCAACAAGCGAGATTTCGAGGTGGATACTTTCGCGTGGATTACATCAACATCTTGCGAATCATCATTGAGCAATGCTTCGAGTTTAGGGCTCCGCTACATTTACTGTTCAGTGATTTTGAAAAGGCTTTCGAAAGTTTGAACGGAGATGGATAACCTTGCGCAGGAGTGATATACAAGGAAATGAGGGTGGTAAGTGTTACGTTTTGAAAAGTGGTAAGGCGTCAGATTACTATAGTAACGTACGTCATCAGCAGCACTAACAGAAAGGAATCGAGGATTGAGGTAGACAATGACATCTTACTTCAAACACCTGAACTATCCATGACAACGAACATCCAAAGGTCAAACTTATCGATGACATTTGCAAGAATAAATTATTCAATGGCCGCAATTCAGTTTGGATGTTTGAGATTCTTAATTTTCGTTGGGCTATTGGCATAGATTTTACTCTTCAAATAACGCCACAGAAAGAAGTCTAAGGGTATCAAATCAGATAAGTGTGGCTCAATTGCTGATTTCTTCAATGAATTGAGAAGCCTGGCTGGTTTTGATTACTTTCGCTCACTATGGTAAACTTACGGCCAAGCATGCTTATATGGAGTTTGCCCCGATACCGAACCAGTTTCTTCAAAACGCTTCACCATAACACGAATTTCGGATTCACTAGAACGATTATGTTGACAGAAAAATTCACGAATTTTAGGAAATATTACTATTTCATATCTCCCTTTTTGTTATAAGATAAAATAACAAAAGTGCGTTGTTATGTAGTAAAGGACTCCATAACTAAAATTGCCAAAGATTATATAAATTTTGTCAAGAAAATCAACTAC
Organism: Volucella inanis; assembly: GCA_907269105.1. Lineage (NCBI taxonomy): Eukaryota > Metazoa > Arthropoda > Insecta > Diptera > Syrphidae > Volucella > Volucella inanis. The sequence goes on along the minus strand of OU026157.1, from coordinate 126,387,186 downwards.
ATTAAATTCAGTAAATGATAGTAATTGACAGCCAACGTCCATACCATCTGTTGGCTCACCTTTTAAATCCACAACTAACCACCATTAAATTCACTAGTAGTTGCAGAATAAATAAAGGATGAATCATTGTGAGGTTTTTTTTGTCAGACCATGCGTGACTCCCATCAAACTGCTTTGTCATTATCAGTATCGTTTGGCAAGTCGTCATAGAAAGACTCATACCACAGCAGCGTCTCCAAATTGTTCAGCTGTATTACGAAAATCTGCGTTCTGTGAAAAGTTTTTTTCGTGCAATTGCATTGTTGCCAATACCATTCACAAATTCGTGTCCTAGTTTACATTAGTGGATGTTACTCGACCGATTATACCACATCCAGCACGTAGTGAAGAGACAATAGCAGCTGTAGCTGAGAGTGTAAGCGAAGACCGTGACGAATCGATTCGTCGTCGTTCTCAGCACCTTGGCTTGGCGTATTCGACAACTTGGTGTATTTAACGTGACGATCTCGACCTAACAGTGCAAAAATTGAAGCCAGACGACTTGAATTTCCGTTATATTTTCACTGAATGGGCTCTGGAAAAACTCATTGAAAATCCGGTGTTTTATAGTGAAATTTTGTTCAGTGATAAAGCCCATATCTGGCTCAATAGATACGTTAATAAACAAAATTGCCGTAATTGGGCTGATGAGCAACCCAAAGAGTACCAAGAGCTACCATTACATCCATTAAAAACAACGGTATGGTGTGGTTTATGGGCTGGTGGTCATTGGTCATTGGTCCATATTTCTTTAAAAATAAGGTAAATCAGAATGGTACCGTAAGTGGTAACCATTATAGCGCCATGTTAATGGACTATGTGCTTCCTGAAATTCAGGCACATGGTCTTGGTGAGCTTTGGTTTCAACAAAACGGCGCTACTAGCCATATAGTGCGTGAAACAATGGACTTCTTGAGAAATGATTTTGGTGAGCACTTAATTTCACGTTTTGCTACGGTAAATTGGCCGCCTAGATCGTGCGATATCATACCTTTGGACTATTTTCTCTATAGATATGTAAAGTCTCAGGTCTTCAGGAATAAGCCAGCTACGATTGACGCTTTGGAAGCCAACACTACTCGTGTTATCCGCGAGATACCAGTTGCTATGCTCGAACGAGTCCGAATGGACTATCGAACGAACCACTTCAAATGTAATCTTGGCCAACATTCACATAATATCATTTTCAAAAATGCCATGAATTGTTCTTTTAATCGTTAATAACAAATTTTAGGATTTTTTTCAAATTTATGTATTCTATTTTACATTATAAATCAAACCTTACGATGAATCACCCTATATAAGAAGCTGCTCTGCTTAAAAAAGAAGTTTATACCATGTTTTGTAGTAGTCAAATACCACAATACCTCACTATGCTAATACTATTACCAGTACTACTTAGGTACTCGGATCTATTATGTCCGTGAGGTTCCCTTAGCGGACATAGGGCCTCTACTACTACTACTCCTGACCCTTACGAAGTATGTTCCCAATCCACTGCCACTTACGTCTTCGTATGATAGAGTCAATGGGTTCCTGACCTGTTCTCGCATGAAGTTCATTATTAGAGATACGGTTGGGCAAAAAAAAATCTTCAAGATATTTCGCGGACATCTATTCACAAACGTTTGCAGCTTTCTTGTGACAGCGGGTGTGATATTCCAAGTGCTGGACTCATAAAGAAGCAACATTGGAGCCAAACAGTTCGTTGCTTCGTCTTTAAGTTGATAGAGTTGTTTCTCCTTATTTTGGACAGAAGTTCAACTCAGCCTTTGCTTTCCCGATTCGGTTGATTACATTTAGCTCGGTCCCGCTACCAGTAGGGAAACTACTCTCAAGATATTGAAAATTGTGTATCATCTCTACTGGTAGTCCTTCTTGGTTAGATGAGGAAGTTTCCAGGTTGATCCCTTTTTGTTTTTTCCGTATTGATCTTTAACCCAACGATTTCAGTTTCTCTCTATCCTCCAGAAAGTTCCCGATGAAATACAAGGTTATTCATCTAAATCTGTATTGTCCCCTTTAAAGTAATCCCCATCGATTGCAACACACTTATGCCAGCGCTTATAAATGTGAAAAATCTATGAGCCTACGTCTCGTCCCCAATAATGATCCTTTTGAAGAATGTGGGATCGAATTCAGCCTCGCAAATCATCTCTTTTGCGACGTCAACACGGTCTCCTTTCTGCATGAAATTGAGGTCTTTTGGCAACAACTTAACCAAAACGACTTGGACGGATCCATAGGCAATGTTCAAGTCCTCCGCTATCTCTCTGATGGTTAATTTAAGGATATTGACCAACATTTTTATTACTTCATCAATGTTTTCGTCGATTTTCGATGTCGATAGTCTGTCACTGCATTCATCATCTTCGATTGACTCACAACCACTTTCGAATCGCTCGTGAAACTGGTTAACGACAGTTTTCTTTAGAGAATCGTTGCCGAAACACTTTTCCAAGATTTCAAACCTTCGCGCACCATTAAATCCGTTTTGCAAATTTAAATCCATTTCTAAAGTTATAAAAATCGACAACACACACGGAGATAGATGTACTCTTGATGTTCGATGATGTTCCGCAAGGTGTTCGTGTGGTTTACACAGGAAGATCCAGTGCAGAATTCTGTTTGTTCGGCGTCGAATGCGTCTACGAGGTGGTCTTTAATTCGCTCCAGGATTGCTATTACTTTGGCTACTGCAGGCAGCATGCAAATTCCTCTTCAGTTTTGGCACTGCGTAAGGTCTCCTTTCTTTGGGAGCTTGAAAATCATTCCTTTTCTCCACTATTCAGGAAAACTCTGTTTCCCAAGCTCTCTCAATAAGTGTGTGCAGGAGCTCACTCTATATTGTTGGCACTACTCGTCAGAACTCTGTGGGAATACCGTCAGAAGTAATCAGAGTGTTTACTTCGCAAGTCGTTTTCAGCCATTCTTCAACTTGTGCACAACTTTCGTTATCGCTTTCCGATTCCAGACTATCATCTTCGCCTTTAGCTCCACCATTAATTGTCTCTTCTTTTCCAGTACGGCTTCCTTTTGATTGAGAATTGATTGCTGCTCCTACATAAGCTGCATTTCAACTTGCAATCTCCGCACATTGCTAGAGGATGCTTGGCCATACTACATTCGCCTACACAGGAAGAAGGATAAAAGGCAAAGCTAACTGATGGAATGAGACAGTGTCCAGTGAAGATGAACGCATTTAGTGACCTACGCCGAGTGACCTATACAGATTGTCTGATGCCAAAACATCAGCACAGCACACATTAGCACACTTAGGTGTGCACACTTATTTGGGATTCATTTTGTTGTGTTGTACCACTGGCTGTTTTATTGGATTCATTTAAAGCACTTTCTGGTAGAGTTGAACATGATGGATGAGCAAGGCCAATTGCGATGAGCAACAGAAGAAGTTACACCAACGCATATGCAGTGGAACCAAGCATCGCAATTATCACACCTTACCATGAGCAAATTATCTTCTTTGTTGCATCCTAAGGAACTAAAGGTTTTCTGCTTGTTCCCAGCATACAGTGGCTTGCGAACTTGGGCGGCATCTCGTAGTCTTTAACAATTTTTTAAGATGTTGGAGAAAAAGTCTTCGAATTTTTTCAATATGCATTTATTCTAAATTAAAAAATTCCTCTCCTGCTGCCATATGTAGAAATTAGAAAGTCAAATTAAAAAAAAAAACTTGTTTTCAATCAATTGTCAGTTTGGTTTCGTTCTGACATTGACAGTTCTTCCGTCATATTAATTTCGCTCTGGCATTGCCAGATCTTCTGTAACAATGTCTGAACTCATCATTGTCACTGCCGAACTTGGCATTCAAGTCTCCCATTACCATGGTCTACTATCATAAGTACCACTCAACCGATTATAAAAGGCCTCCTTCTCCTTGACAAAAGAAAGCTTCGGTGGGGAGTAACACTGTATGGTGGTGACGCAAATGTACTATAGTCCAGAACTTGGCTTTCAGAATCCTGTCGTCTAAAGGCTCCCAAGAAATTAAGCTCTTGAGAGTTGTTTTGGAAAAGAAGCAATCTAATGTCAGCTTCGCAATAGCTTCCTCGTGCCTTTTAGGAGTAAAGTAGTACAGCCAAAAGTCGTCAACGTGTTATCATTCCGTATCTGAGGCGTAGTGTCGGTTTCAGTAGCGGTTTTGATTTCAGTTACGCAGAATACTAACCTTCGTATCCTATCATAGTAAGCTTGGCATTTCGCAATTGTACTTTTAGCCTATTTACGTATATAGAGACACGCAAATAGTATCCCGGGGATAACTACGAGGAGGTAAAACAAGCATTTCATCGTGACTGATTGTTGCACTACTGGCCTACAAGCAATCAATCGTTTCCCGACCAGGCACGAAACAGGTCGCCACCCTTAGATCCTATGGAGTTTGGTTAGCCCTGTGGAATCCACTTTCTGTTCAATTTAAGAACGAATTCTAAAAGTTTTCACAAAACCAAAACTTGCTTCTTTAAAAAATCAATCGCCCATGCTGCACTTGTAGGAGTAAGTTGCGTCAGTGTCACTTGCCACTTATGTGAGCTTACCTTATTTTAGCATAAAAATCGATGCACCCTAAGTATGCACCCAACATATATATATGCATGTATGCCTGTAGAGGCCTTTTCCCAACGAACAATTTAAAGCCAAATAGTTTGCATTTGAATATTAACGAAATCGCTCCGCCTAAAACTATACCACACAGAAAAGTCAGATTCATTGAATAAAAACACTTTTATTTTGAAAAAAACATTTCGAATTTGTTTGTACACAATCAAAACTACAACAATAAAATTGGATTGAAAGAAATAACTAGAAAAAAAACAAAAAACAAAAACACATCGCTTCTTTCTATTTCAATGTTACAGCTTACAAAGCAACGCGATGAAAGCTATTGTGACGCCAAGGTCACAACCACCGTTCGCGAGATTCTCTTCTAACGAAATTCATCTCAAAAATTATGTCACTACAAAAATCCACGCGAACTATTACACAAATCGGCCAAGCGGGCTAAAAATATATACACCGATTCGATTTATTGAATTCTTTTTAATTTTTTTTTTTTTAACTAAAGTCTTTCGAAAATTAAATGCAGTGGCTGTGATCATGACCGACAATAGGCAAGCAATACAATTTGTGAAAAGGAATTCGAGAAAAGTTCATTTTTAATATTTAATTTCATCCCAAAAAAGTGTCTAAAAATATCTCAAATTAGTTTCGAAAACTATTTTCAAGAAAAAAAGTGAATATCCCCCCTGTGTCAGTGTGCGAAAAAAAAAAAAAATGAGCAAGACAATTTTACACTGGAGTTACCGTGACTATCGCAATGTCCCCATCGATCTATTCCTTTACGAAGATCTGGAGGAGGTGTATCTTAAGGAAAATTTCATAACTCAAATCCCAAAGTGGCTTTTGAATTTGACCACGTTGAAATTCATTCATTTGTCGGGAAACGCTCTGGAGGATTTACCGGAAGACATTTACTTTTTGGAAAATCTAGAATTCCTCGATGTGTCCAATAATAAATTGAAACATCTCCCACAATCTATCGGCGAAATGAAGGCCTTACAAAGACTGAATGTGAGTGGAAATCAGCTGACAGAAATTCCAAAAAGTACGCATACCACATACTGGCATTCTGGCTGACAGATACCTTGAGATGTTTCTGATCCTCTTTTTAGACATTGGACGACTGAAAAAGCTCGAAGTGTTAGATATAAGCGCCAATCAATTGAGGACCCTACCAATAGAGATGTCAGAATGCAATCGTCTTAATGAGCTTTCGATGAGTGACAACAGTCAATTGATGCACATACCCGAACGGATAGCCAACATGCAATCGTTACAATTTTTGGCGGCTGAACGTAGATATCTTTGGATTTCTGTTTCGAATTCAATAATAAATATTTCGATATTTTCTGTTATGTAGGTTGTGGCTTACTGTATTTGCCATCAGCGCTAGCCAAATTCCTCAATAGAGTGCAAATCTTTCAGAATCCCGCCATTACACATATTCCAATGATATACGAAAAGTTCTTTGCCAACTTCTATGACGCAATACAAACAGGCATGCCAAGGTAAGTACAAGTTAACATGTAGGAATATTCATCCACACATATGTTATATACGAGTTGTTAACAAGGAAACATGCCAAAAGTTTGTTTATGTTGTTGACCCATAAGTTATTGAACTTGAATCACGAAAATATTCTATTAGACCGGAATTGGAACCATTTTTTACAGGTGATAGAAGGAACTTTAAATAAATAACAAAAGGATGTACCTTATTGGTTGAAAAACATCTTTCTCATAAGTCTGCATTGCAACTGCGCCAATTGCGGAGTTAGCTAAATTGCCGGACCTCCAAATCATTCTAAAGACCACTCCATTTTCAGTCTCCTTGCTATTGAAGATAAGTATATGCTGAACTAACTTCGGCCACTTGAGCCTCTATTGCTTTTTGGACAAGATTTTTCGACGACCTCCGTGGAATTTGCAAAACCATCCGATTAGAACAGCCTGAAGCTTGTCCCCCCTCGTGGCCTATAGGGTGCCCATAATATCCACGCGTCGTGATTCCTCTCATACGTTTGCCTTCAGCGGGCCGCTTGTCTTGTCAATATAATTACTTGTTTATGTACTTATTTAATTTAATCAAAAAACATCTCCAGTCAGCTCGATCTTTAGCCAGCTGCCTCCAGTTTCGCACGCTAAGTTGGTTGAGGTCTGTTCCCACTTAAGTGCCCCAAATGAGTGTCACTGTTTGATGGAATCGTATAGTGTTGTGCATAAAATCCTTCCGGACTTTGTGTGGTTGAAATCATCTGCGGTAATGCGGGAGCCTGCATGTACTGAGGGTATCCGGGTGCATTACATATATGGCGTGCCAGGAACTGGCATTATTGCCTGCGATCCAACTTGAGTAGTAATCAGATTTATGTCGATGATGGGCGTATATTTGAGTTTGATTTGCCAGAAAACACATGTATTTTAGAGAATTATCACTTGTGGCACTTTCATAATCCGGATTTTCCAAAATTTTCCGAAGACTTGCAACATGACAACGGGAAGACAGCGAACACAAGTTCCTTTGCACTCACAGTGGACTCACTTTTACCAAATAAATATATTTTATGCGTTCTCCAATTATTATTGGAAGGAATAACCCCGTTCCCATACAAAGTAGCAAAAGCTCTTGATCCAAATATGTATAGGAACATTGAATTCGATGCATGGAATGAAGCGCGTAAAGAACTTAAATTGCAAAACTGGTATAATGGAGATTTGAACTTTAAGATTGGTGCCAAATGTCACGTTAAGTTGTTTAAATCTGAAACTGATCTCTACATATGCCACATTCCATGCCCGTGGAAAAGGGATATTGTATTGTGTTCGTCGAGCAGTTGGGTGAAAAACGTCTGGTACCATATGAATCTTTGCAACCACTGCCCCTGGACCAGTTCAAACATTGGACTCTGACATATCGTTTGCAGCGTCATCTGCAAAAATGCATTACATATCGTTATGATCATCAATTCAATTAGCGTGTGAAAGTCGATGAACAATTTACCACAAATGGATACTGTTTGCCAGATATGAAATCATCTGTGATTGAGGTGTTCCTTTCTTTCGACCGAAGCATTGATGTCCATCCGTTCTACATGACTCAGACATCTCAGTTGTTGGACCTTCGTTCAGCTCAATGCAGACGGATTCAAAGATCACCCGAAGAATTTTGTTCTCAAAGCAGCTAATAGCACTCTCATCCATTTTTGATAAAGTCCATGCCTCTGCGCCATACGTCAGGACTGGGATTATTAGGGTCTTGTATAAGGTCACTTTTGTAGTTCGAGATAGCCTTTGCCAGTCAATTGCCTTCTTAGCCCAAAGAAACAGCGATTGGCGAGAGTTTTTCTTCATTTGATCTCAGCGCTGGTATCGTTGTCTAAGGTGATGATGGAGGTAGACAAATACCTTAATGTATTCCTTAATGTATACACAATTCCTTGTGTATCCTTACTTGTTGACAGTTTAAACCTATCTTTGCAGTTTCATCTCAATACTCGCGAAAGCGCCAGTGATATCACGCTGTTTTCTTCCGATTTTGTCATTATCATTGGAGTAAGCGAGTAATTGGACGGACTTTTGAAAGGTTGTGCCACTTGTGTCATGATGTCATGAGAAACCGCATGACAACACATAGCCTTGTGTTAATCCATTTTTGATACCAATGGTCTAAGTGAGTTCTTTACCATACATAACTTGATGGCACACCATGAATTCTCCATTGTGAAAAGGATCACAAATGGAAAATCAATGAATAGATGGTGTGTATCGATTTGGAGCTCATGGGTTTTTTTTCCAAAATCTGCCGTAGTGTGCATATTTGGTTGATGGTGAACTTTCCTGGCCTGAAGCTATACTGATATAGACCTATCAGCTTGTTGACGAACGGCTTTAGGCGTTCACACAATACGGCAAAGAAAATCTCCTAGGTGATGTTAAGAAGACTTATGACTTTGTAGTTGGCGCAGCTCAGAGAATCTCTTTTCTTGAGGATTGGACGAACAAAGCTGAGGTTCCATTTATAGGGCAATCTTTCGTCCAATCATATTTTAAAGATGAGTTGGTGTATACTTCTTACCAAGCTCTGCAGACAGGCCGACCGCTCCAGTAGCTCTGTTAGACTTAAGCTTAGTTATGGTTGTATTCCCTTAATCATGGTCGGGTGGACGGGATTATTGATCTACATCGTCCAATTTAAAAGGTTGCAGTCTTTATACAATCTACAGAAATAATCTTTCCATATTCTCAGCACCGATTGCTCTACTACGCTGTTTATAGGCTTCGGTTCTGGGTTTGTGTCCGTTGGACTTTCTTTTTTCCTTTTGGTAAAACTTCTCAATCTCATTCTTGGAGTAGCACCTCTCAATTTCCTCCACCACGTACTTCTCATGCCCCTTACTTTTCCTCCTGGGAAGCCGGTGTTAATCTCTCCTCTTCTAATTGTAGTTCTCGTGAGCAGCTATAGTCCTTGGAAGCATCTTGCTTAGCTACATTTGCTTGCCGGCAATTGTCGTTAAACCAGGGAATTTGTGGTGGCACATCCGAAACGGCAAGTCTGATGGCTTTTTGGCAAAGTTGCCTCTGGTCTTCGACACTTGATGTTGAACACATAGAAGCTCTTAAGATATTAAGTTAGACTCGATCAGAAAATGATTTGGCGATCTCTTGCGATTGTAGCCATCTGACGTTGAACTTATTCACAGTATTAGTTTGCCTTTGCGACGTTCGAGATATCCGAATCGATGTTGGCCGCTCGTTCATTTCATTCGTAATGCTGGATAAGTGCCTTGCGTTGATAGCAATGTGGTCATCTGGGTGACGGTGGAGATCAGGAGATCTCCAAGTCCCCATATGAATATCGAAATGCAGGGACCGTGTGCTAGCTACGATAATTTTTCACCCTGCCTCAAAATATAGTGCAGGCTATATTTTCCGACAGTACTACCAAAGATGTCTTCCACTCCTAGCTTTGCTTTAAAAATGCCGAAGACAATTTGAATGTCATGGCTAATGCACTGCTCGTTAGTCTTATCCAAGTCCTCATAGAACCTTTGGTGTCATCGTCTTTTTATTCGGTGCGGCCATATAAGGCTAATGTTTAAAAATTTAGCCTCAATGTGGATTGTTACGACTCGCTAATTAACATGCCGTACTCTCAAGATATCTTGCCTAAGTCTGCCTCTAATAACTAATCCGTATCGAAACAGGTGCTGCTTTTGCCGTCGATAATAATCGACATCAGCTTTTCAGCAGTTGTTCGGTTGCACGTGGCCTATAAAGTGACCTAATATTCCGCTTACAAATCTAAAGTTTGTTGTCCTTGTTTCGTTTGCAGTGGTTTTCAGGGACGACTTATTGTTGCTTCGTAACTATAGATTTTTTCCATGGAAGTGCAGTTACCCCGGCGGCATAACCCCCAAAGCTAGAGGGCCAGTTCCATTATAAAGGCCTCTAGGACGAGGTGTCGTTTGGACTGAAGTCAGTAACTCGTTTTTTAATGTGAGCACTGCCGTTGGTCCATTAGGGGCTCATCCGCCACCGCTGATTTCATCTACGGAACTCATCCGCTCAATTTTACTTGTTAGCATAGCCCCTCATCCAAAATTGGGCCTCGTCCGAGAAAATGATTTTTTTGGCGAAAGTCTGGATTTCCGTCTATGGTCTATGTCTATGGTCGTCCGGCTTCAGTTCTTACGTCAGCACAATCTTATACGGATGGAGGCTCAAATCAAACCGCAAAATAAACCGGGTTGACTCTGTGGCGATGCCCAATTCAGCTGATGCGTGCCGAATCGACATTTCTGGGTCTTCTTAGATATTGGCTGCTACGACGGCTATGTCTGGTTGGTGGCTTAAGATCCAAAAGAGTGTACTCATGCTCAAACTTTTGCAAGGTGCGACGAATTGTCTGCACACTGAAGCCATGATTAAGATTGAAACGAGTTTCGAAAATATATCTTCAGGCTGAAAAGCTCATTGATATTCTGGAAAACTAAGAGTGTTCCCGCTGTCTTTATTTCTTGGCAGCCTATTGGTCAAATTGTCTCTTTCGACATTTTGGGACCTGCTTAATTTATAAGTGTTGGGCAAGACAAAATAAAAACATTACATATGTTATATGTAATTCGCTGTCGGAAATTACTGAACCTCAGAAGGACGACGTACGGGGGATAAATTCACATCATTGAACCAAAGATCAGTATCAGTCAGTACGGTTGATTCCTGATTTGGGCTACATCAACGAACTTGGAGCTAAGGTTAGTAAGGATTTTCAGGACTAATCAAGGTGCTGAGATAGCGATGGTGGCGAATAAACCCTAAATGTGCCAACGGTAGCTCTAATATCTCCGAAGTGGCTTACTGAGTCCGGAATACAGGACATCTTTCACCCAAGGGTTCAAAAAAGAGGCTGGGCAACCAGGTTTGGGGGTTAACTACCGATTGACAAAAAGCCTCATATAAAGACGGAGCTACTGTTGGCGACTTTTTAAAAACGAAAACAAGGATATCAATGTTCGAATCTGCACATCGAATGTTCGAACCGTGAACAGACTGTGTGCAGCCGAACAACTGGAAGAACATCTGACATCAACTACTCTAAAGCAGATATCCCCTCCATTCAGAAAGTGCGGTGGGCTTTGCAGGACAAAAGGATGAAGACTTTTTTTTAGGAACAGACTTACGCAAGAAGTTTTAGCATTCGAAAAGTAAGCAAACATCAGCCATACGCTCTTGCCCCATAAAGGAAAAAAGCCACGAATAAGAGAGAGAGAGAGAGAGACAGAAAGAGCAGGCGAGAGAGGGGACATGGCGTTACCTGAACATAAAATTGTCAACCAAACTGACAAACACTTCGAGTATTGTAGATGTCCAAACGTTCGGACCACTACTTCGTTGCACTTAAGAAAGGTCTGTGGATATCCCAAACAATACAACAACGAAGAAATACTGTGAGGAGGCTGCAATTACAACTAAACTCCAGAGTCTTTGCCGAGCGAGAACAGTGGTATTGATGCCAAAAAAGCTTTCAGAAACGCTGAAACTGAGATACTGAGTTTTATCCCTCCACCACCAAACAATGGAAGTTTAACCAAAATGTATAAGAAGCATTGAACATGAACGGTGAAAACAAACAGATCCGTCCATCAGAGGTCAACTGCATCAAAGCAGATGGACGGGTTGCCCTACCTCCCGAGCTTTTTAAGGTAGCCAGAAATGACTTAGTTGAGATCATGCACCACATCATTTCAAAGATTTGCTAGGCAGAAAATATGTCAGATCCTGGAAAAACCCACAAGAAATCCATATATAAACGCACCAACTCTTTATCGGTTTGAAGGCCGCATAAGACAGCATCTAAAAAGACTAGTTGTACAGATCCATATCCCTGCTAAACTCATCAAATTATGCATTATGACGATGGAGAACGGTCGTTGCTCTGTAAAGGTTGGAAACAATGTATCCCAGACCTTTGATGTCTAAAAAGGGTTTAGGCAATTTGATGCGCTGTCATGTAACTTTTTCAACATCATACTTTGAAAAATTGTGCAAATTACGCAGGTCAACAAGAGAGGCACACTTTTCCAAAAGTCTGTAGAACTTAATATTTTTGTGGATGTAATGGCTTTTTCTGAAATCATTCAAACGTTTTTGCTTGAAAAACCAGTATCATGTTCCAACAAACAATTGACGAAAGTTGATTATTATCTGTTGGTTTCAATTCTCGTGTTAATTAGAGTTTGAAATGATGCAAATGTAAATCCTTATTTAAAATACGCCAAAGAGTCGATAGATGAATGCCTAATGCCTGAAAACGTCATGATATTGTTGTTGAATATTCTTCAGCGATACTTTGTACTTCCTACAAAAGTACAAAAATAAATACTTTGGCACGACTGCCCGGTGTGGGCCAAAGCCTAGCTTCTCGCACTCATTTGTATTTCTCGCTTTGTGAATTTGTACAATCCTGAGCAGGGCTTACTGTTTATTTCCGGTTCCGAACGGCTCTCATGAGAAACTTTTTCATAGTCAGAATTTGACTTTCCGAGGTTTGCCATTGCCCGCCGAAAGGGTGATGACGATTTGAAAATTTTGCTGTTGAGCTCCTACCAGGATTCGGTTCCAGGTAGGTTGTCATGACAGCCAGTGAGCCAACCATCAGGCCATCGCCCCCACCTTCTCCTGTTTATAGTGCTACTATTTTGGTCTGCTTGTGAGCACTTTCGCTTATAAGTTTTGGCATGTCGACTCCAGATGGAGATCGACCAGTACCCGATGGTTACCGCCACGATGGTTACATGTAGTATTCTCTACGTACTCCTGTGTTTTGTGTACAGGCGTGTATGGTGTTGTCAAAAGTCCATTTGATGTCAAGGACTTCTGAAGAGCATGTGTTGTCGATTTTCCTCGTTGATATGCATATCGACATTCATGAATTGGGTTCCTATATAGTGGACCATCCTTGATATGTCTATCAAGTTATTTTTCCATTGTTCTTAGGAAAAATGAGGTGATGCCTATAAGTCTGTATGATTTGGGTAGATCAGTTGGTCTACCACCTGCTTTGGGTATAAAATTAACCCTTACTCCTTCAACACCAGGGGCTGTGAATGGGTCAAATGAATTGATGGCAAATTTTATTTTGCCTTCTCTGTTCTCTCAGTTCTCTGGAGAAAATTTGGAATTTGTGAACTGGGTTTCGGTTAAGAGCTATAGTGTCTGGAGACTGCTTTCCAGTTGTCATTGAGTTTGTTCATTAGTTCGATTCGATTAATGTGCTGTTTGGATAGAATTCTGTGGATACTAGCGCTGCTTCGAGTATCAGAGAGATTTTGACTGACTTTTTCCATGATTCTCTTCTAGCTCCTCTAACTTTTCTATACTTCGTGAGTATTTCCAAGTACTCAGCCATATACCGATCGCTGTTTGCGCTGTTAAAAAGTTTGGCGGTTGCCTTACTATTCTTTCTCGGGCAAGCCTGATGATAAACAGATTTAGTCGCAGCGTCGAGACTTTCGCAGTCCAAGTTCTAGGTTGTTAATGTCAGTTGTGGTCTTGTAGCAAATATCCGTGCATTCCTTTCTCTCTCTGTTCCATTTTCTTAAAAACCTTTTATATGCTCAGGCACTTTAAGTGTAGTCATACCCAATTGAGAGTTAAGTTCTTTAAAAAAAAATGCAATTCTAGACTCTATTCGTATGTGTCCCAATCTATAGATCCAGATTGTCTATTAAGTACGAAAATGTTAAAACCTAATAGGGTGTCGAATCAGATTTGCTGATGGTAAAACATCGATGTTTCAATTTGAGCATGCCAGTTCCTAACGAACATTTTTATAAATGGGATGCATAGGGTGAGATCAAGGACTTCTTCCTTAATTCTGTTTATAAAGTTGGGGTTCAAGTAGTTTAGGATTTCAAGATTATTTTTGACAAAAAATTCTAAAAGAGAGTCAGCTCTTTTGTTGATATCTGAGCTGCCCAGTCTGTATGGTAAGCATTCCCATCGCATTCAATTATAATCAGCTGGAGTCCTCGTAATGGCAGAAAATCCAGATCGGTGAAGTCACCTGCGAGGTAGGTTGAGTATATTACACCGTCTATCTTAGCGCCATTAGTGGGTAGCTAAACTATTGCCTGGAATTGGAATAGCTGTTATATTCTGTTTTAACTCAATTCAAGCTCCAGATCTTCCTGCAATTAAGGGATCGTAGAGTAACTCACCTGAGAAGCCCCTTACCCGGTCCTTGTAAGTATAGGGTTTTCTAATAACGACTTGACAACTTTTTTTTAAATAAAAGGCAAACCATTTGTGATATTCCAAAAACTTTATTATCGGCTTGAAGTACAATCAAAACATTTATGAATGGAACTCGACTTCGTTCATATGGCCACCGCAGGAATGTTTGCAGCGGTCGATTCGTTGGAACCAATTTTCAACGACTCGGCCACACATTTCGGCCGCAACGGCCGCTATTTCGCGTTCAATGTTGGCTCTGAGCTCTTCCAACGTCGTCGGCGTGTTGGCATAAGCCAATGACTTAACGTAGCCCCACAGAAAATAGTCAAGCGGCGTCAAATCGCACGAACGAGGCGGCCAATCCACTGGCCTATGTCTTAAGATAACACGCTCACCATACTTACTCTTCAATAAATCGATTGAAGCGTGTGCTGTGTGGCTTGTGGCACCATTCTGTTGAAACCACATGTCGCCTAAGTCCATACCTTCCAATTCGGGTCAAAAATAATCGGTGATCATGGCGCGATAACGCTGACATTCACAACAACGTGACGATCGTTATCGTTGACGAAAATATATGGCCCAATAACGCCGCCGGCACGCAGACCACACCAAACAGTTATTTTTTGTGGATGAAGTGGTGATTCATGAAGCACATGTGGGTTTTCACCCAACCAATAACGCATATTTTACTTATTGACGAACCCATTGAGCCAAAAATGAGCTTCGTCACTGAAGATGATTTTGCGATGAAATTCATCATCTTGGCGCATCTTCTCCAGAACCCAATCGGAGAACGTACGTCAAATGGTCCATCGGCTTCAATTCTTGAGTCAGCTCGATCTTGTATGGGTGTAAACCAAGATCCTTACGCAAAATACGAAATAATGTGGTCTGAGCGATGCCTAATTTTTGAGAACGCAGTGGAATTGACTGATTTGGATCGTTTTCTACGGACGTCTGAACGGCAGCAATATTTTCGACACTTCGACCAACCCGTTGTCTCACTGACACGGCAACATCACACAACGAATATGTAGACTCAAATTTTTGCACTAAAGTTGTTATTGCCTTTCTACTAGGGCGAGAATTACGACCGAAAATTGGAGTTAACGCTCTTAAAGTTGCGGTCACCGACCCCGAATATCTGTTGAAAATTTTTATAATTTGCAGACGTTGCTCGTTAGTTAACTTTACCATGATGGAAATGTTGAATTTACTGAATAAATTAGCAGTGACAGTTTGATGATTAGTGAAAGAGTGCGTTCACAAATTAAATTCAAAATTGTCAAGTCCCTATTGGAAAACCCGATATATGGCTCCTGGATGAAGGCTAGATCTAGGTGATACTTATTTGATCTACTTGTTAATAACGCAGAGGGGAATTTTACAAGCTGTATCGTATATACGATATGTTAGCAGAACTGCAAGCACTTTTAGCTTCTCCAGTGGACTGGCTGGTATCTGAGGTTTTAGACTTTGAGTATAAGTCTTCTGAAGTCTTTGAACGCTGAGGTTCTTTAGCCATTTCCACTGATGGGTTTAGCTGTCTGGTGTTTCTCTTGAGTCTTCCCTTTCTCGTGTCGAGCAGTCTTTACTGAGAGCTAAACTTTGGATTCAGTTTTGGTTCAGATTTTTTATTCTGATTTTGATCTTTTTATTCTAATCAGGATGAGGAAAAGTTTACACCAATGGTTTAGGATGTAATCCGTGAAAACCTCATACACTGTGAACGCGGTGGTTTCAACTCTTTACTGACCCTGAGTGCTCACCAGCTCTTTGCGAATATGCAGGAGTTTTATTTAGGGATTCAGGCTTGGAAAACTCCTTGTTAAAGTTGTCTGCTTCTAAAATGAAGACAACACAGTTGAATTTCTTGGAAACATCATGTCCCTGAGTAGTACACATATTTGTGTTTTTTAATGATATAATTCTGCCTACCGCAGACATGAGTCAGTTTTTGGCTACTGTGTCATAGCAGGTGATCAACATCCATCCGTCGCTGGCTGAAGTGGCTACAAATCTTAGGATGAAAAATTTTTTGTCGAATTTATCTATCTCTTTCAGTACGATCTTTCTCATTAGCTTCTTCTCTTAGTCTGTAAGCATCTGCGTGCATGGGGTGTAGGATAGCGACCTTACGTTAGCCCATAATATCTCTGTAGGATAGCCCTGAAGTGCTGGATCACTTCTCCATCACGCAAACTTCCTTTTATTTTGCTTTCACTTGAGCTTCTGACTTCTTCTAAATGCAATTTGTGAGCAACGTCTCAATTAGGTAAACCGGCACAAGGTGTCTTTAAGTGACTCTGTATCATAGGTGCGATAACTTCTACCATACTTCATGGCGTTCTCCTATCTGTCACATGGGGACACGTCTGGTCACCTGAGAAGCTCGCATTTTATCGCGGATTAGTAGGGATCATTCTACAATATATTTTCTTGTTGATGTAACATCCTTTTTTTCACTTTTTTTTAGACAAATTGAACACCCTCACTTCTTTTTCGTTCGTGAAAAAGCCACTAATACAAAATTATTGCTTCCAATTGGGACATTACGAGTATTTCGGGTGCCATCAGAAGAGAACCGCATTACACTATACGATGACTGCCTTCATGCACTAAACTATTTAAATTTGCATATTCCAATCTATAAGTGTCAAGAACTGCTGGATTCGTTGCCAACTAAATACCTCGGAGATCATATACGAATCGGCCCAACAGCTCGATGTACCAACAAAAATTGCAGCAACCCCCTGTATACCTCGTATTACTTTATGCCAGTTAGAAGGTAAACGACTTAATTAATTTAATTATCAGTTTATTGGTTTATAAGATATTATTTTCTATTATAGACGAAACAGCACTTCAAAGATCATCTTTACTTGTAGTTTTTGCAGCATGTATTGTGCAAACATGTGGTCCAAAGAAACTGGTAACAAGTACTATGGCTTAGATTGGGAATATTGTTAAAGATACAATTGCTACAGAGTGTATCTTAAGGAGAGTTTTCTAGTGCAAATGCATATGCTTGCATAGTTCAACCGACTACCAATCTGTGAGTAAATTTGTGATGTTCTTTTTTTTTTTTTTTAAATAGAGAAATGTAGATCTTATTGGATTAGAAAATAAAAAAAAATTATTGATTCATCTGTTTTTGTATCTTTTAGTTTTTTTTATTAATTAGCTTACAGATAGCGGCATCTATTGTATAAAGACACCAAAAGTATCGTCAAGCTCAAATAGTTGACAGAAGCAATAACCTATTCCCAAGGCTCATATAGACTTAAGTGTTGTTGCTGGGTAAATTGATAAGTCCTTTCCTCATTCTGTGGACGTATTTATTATTCCCGCACAATACATCTTCTTCAATCAGAAGGGGTTGCAACTTTAGCTTATATTGTTAGAATGGTTAGAGTGGATTGGCTGGCATACCCTTCAACTTAAGTGCACCACCATAGATGAGGAAAGTGTTGCTTTCATCTGCTTGTGACTGAGGACGGCTACAAAACATCCAGAGCGCGACGGAAAGACTTACTCCTCTTCAGCAAAACACCACACTTCATCGTACTACCAATGTAGAGTATATGTCTCAAGTGATGGACATGTGAGAGTGATGGACTAGCCCATCGGCTAGGTAGATGATCAGTGCCTCTGCAAAATAAGACGTTAGTGGCTTAATTATAGATTGTATTGCTATAAGCTCCCTTATATCGAGGTAAGTAGTAGTAAGAGCGATCTCTTTACATACGACGGCCTTCTTTATTTTGTGAATTTGTATTCGGTAAATTGACTTTAGACGTTCTGTGTTGATTGTTGTTGGGATACCCTTAAAATTTATTTTGAAGGCATGGTCGGATATACGCTTCATGATTTCGTATGGACATTCGTATGGTTTCTCACATGGTTTTTGCACTGCATCTACTCGTTCGAAGACATGTGTACATAAGAACAAGGTTACATGTGCGAAAGATTTACTCCTGGAATGATGCGCGGAAGGAACGGAATGTACCTGCCGCATTTGCCCGCGAAAATTTTCAACAAAGATTTGTGGGTCCGGTGGAAATTCTTCGTCGAAGAAAAATTGTCCCGGTAGTTTCAAAGATATTCCATAAACTAGTTCTGCAGAATTGGATTTTAAATCCTCCTTAAAACTGGTACGCAAGCCAAGTAAGACAGTACAAAGAACACTTACCCAGTCCGATGTTACTTGGCACATTATGGAGGTTTTTAGTGATCTATGTCACCTGTGGTCCTAAAGCGTGTGCTTCCGATAAGTTTTACCAGTGCATCAAATAAGGTTGATTTAAGTTGCGATCCCCTGTCCGATGTTATTGTTTAAGGTGCTCCGAATCTGCATACCAAGTTTTTAAAAAAAGCGTCTACTACATTTGCAGCAGTTATGTGCTTAAGTGATGTTGCCTCCGGCCATCTCGCAAACAGATCGATCATCGTCAATAGATATCGATAGCCATATACTAGTGGCATAACAACTATATTGACGTCTGCGTTGTGAAATCTATCGTTAGGATGGCGACTTATTTTACTGCGTTGGGATTGAATGCCGGATCGAGCCCATGAAAAAATCTCCTTGCACATGTTTGGCCAGACAAAACTCGTGGAATTTTGACGTTTTGTAGCTCTTTCACTGTGGTGCGAAAGATTGTGTACATTGTCGAAAATCTTCTTACGGAGAATTTATGGAACAAAGGGATGAATGTCCAACGTCGCAGTAGACAATTTTGTCTGTGCTTCCAATACGGAATCATCGCATATTTAGTGAAGAGTTTTCTGGACTAGCAAGTAGTTGTTCTAGTTCGTCGTCGTATTTTTGCGTCGTGGCCAATTCATCCGTGCTAACTAAAACCGGCATGTTGTTAGTGTTGATACGGGAAAAAGCGTTAGCTACTATGCTGTCCTTTCTTGACACATGCTCTATTCTCGTCGAATATTGCCCGATTTCCTCGAGTTGTAGTGCAACGCGATCGCAAGCGTGATTAGATTCTGAAAAAAGGCGTACACTAATGGCTTGTGGTCGGTAATGATCAGTTCTCTGCCTTCAATGACTTCACGTGGGCTTAGTTTTTTTTTAAAAAAACCCAAACGGTTGGAGTTGATTTTTCATGCGTTGGTCTAACGCAGCTCCGATAGCTGTGTCTGATGCATCACAACGAAGAAAAAGTGGTACATGGTCCCTTAGCTTCTCTTTACATTCTTCAAAAGCTCGGCTAGCTTCGGGAGTCCATTGCACAGCACACTTATCTCCTTTTTTGGCTCCAACTGTTAGGTCAACCAGGGGTGATTGTATTATAGCTGCACCAGGTAAACAATTGCGGTAAAAATTCCATAATCCCAAAAATTTTCGCAGCTGGTCCATCATTTGATGGGACATTGTTGGGAGCTAGAGGAATTTGATTGTAGGTTCGTCTTAAATCCAAGGTAGTGAAAATTGAACATCCACTAAGCTGATGACTAAAATCCCGGAGATTTGGCATGGGATATCGATCTGAAACTGTGATGTTATTTAAGCGGCGATAGTCCCCGCAAGCTCTCTAGCCACCGGATTTATTTTGCACTAGGTGGAAGGGGAAGCCCATTCACGTATTCATATATTGGAACTCCTCTCTTGCTGCTTTGAGTTTTTCACCGGCAAGGCGACGAGCTCGTTTCGCGACTGGATGTCCTTTGACGACAATATGATATCTACGAACGCTTTGAGAATGTCAGAATAACGATTTGTTTCGTCAATGGTTCGAATCACGTGTCTCTTCGTATTCAATTGTGTTTTGTTGTCGACGAGCATCCTCTTGCTTAGCCGAATGTTAAGGTCGTAATTGTGAATGAAATCGGCTCCGATGATAGCTTCTTTTACATCCGCAACTGTGAAAAGCCAATGAAATTCACGACAAAGTGCGAGGTCCAAAATCATGGTATATGTTTCGAAGATTGAAATGGCTGCACAGTTAGAAACGAAAAGTTTTGATGTGACAGGTACTTTATTATTGTGGTATCCTATGGATAAAACTAAAATATCGGCCCCCGTATCGATGAGGTACGATATGCCGCTTGTTTTGTAGATAATTTGCAGATGGTGACGATCATCGATGCCGTTGGCGACCGTCTGTACCTCCGACGGCAGCCTTAGTTTTCCGTCCACTTTGAACAGCCGGGTTTGCACATGTGTGCATCATTGCCAAATTTTTTATGGTGAAAGCACATCTTGTTATTACTGTTTTCGGAACGCTTATGTCTGATCGATGTTCTATTTTGCGAATTTGATCGTTTACACGATTGCCCCGTTGTCTTCAAAGCCAGAACTTCAATTGTCGTCTTGATCCCGTCCAGAAAGTTTATTTTGGGTTGTAAGATTGCTTCTTCCAATGCCAGAGACGTGACAGTGCAAGGATGTGCATTTGACATGTCGTAAATTTTACCTCCAACTTAAGCAAGGTTATCCAAATCTTAATACTGTCCTCATGTTTTCAGGCAACCGATCAAAAAGAAGTGTGCGCATAATTGCTGAATCGCACCGTCCATCAGTAAGTGATGGCTTTTTACCTGTGGTATCCTTCCCGTGCAGCATGCGGCGTAGCTGTGACTCAGGATTAGGAGCAAAATAATATATCAATCGCTCCTTAAGCGATAAAAAATTTGTTGGTTCCTGGTGGATTAATAGCTAGATCACTGACTGCGCTCAAGACATCACCTTCTAGACTTACTAATAGATGTGCGTAACGCTCGTCATCGTTGGTAACGCCACCAAGTTGGAAGGCCATTTCCATCTATGTTAGCCATTTCTGCAGGTAATGTACATTAAACTTCGGCAATTGGATACGAGGCGTCAAGACTCTTGATGTTTAAAAACATAAAAGTAGGCGTAGGCGACATGTGTTGGGTGTTATGTTGATGAACATATTGAGGCGACTGTACTGACTGTGCATTCTTGAGCGCTTGTATCGTCTCGTTTGCCGATTTAAGCTCCTCACGTGGATGGTCCATAACATCAACTGAAGATTATTCTGTAGGGTTAGACATGGTTGTATTTAATATTTTTAAATTGGTTTGAAATGTGGGTTTTGTTTCTTTATCGGCTGAATCCAGGTCTGTGTATGCAAGTCTTCTGTATAGTTTTCATTGAGTAACGAATGGTTGTAAAATCCTGAGGTTTCCAGATCACGTCGGGCTCACCAATTGTAGCGTAAGTTGACTATTAATGTGTTTTCACTTCTTGAGGACGTGAAGTGGACAGAATCACGTCAGACCTTTTAGTAGTCAACACGCGGCTCCAACATCTTAACATCTTTACAGACAATTGGCTATCCCGTGATCAATTAACCACCAACTAAGTTGATGTTCGAACTAACTAAGGAGCCAATATCGGCTAGGATCATTACGTTATAACAGCCAAGGTACGAATGCTGACATCAGAATTTCAACGAAGTCAAGTGAAACCAAAATTCGACGTAAAATAACTTCATTCACAAGGCACCTCTTAAAACTTTGTCGATCCCATTTTCCTCAAAATCTAACCCTTTCCCCATACACAAACCATAGAACAGCAACGGCAATGAACAAGCCATCACAGAAACCGATTCTGAGGTGAATACGAGTTTAACGATGAATGTAGGTAGAAACAAGCAGCCATACGTTTAGCATATGAAGTTCCGCTGGATCAAGGGACGAGAGCTGCTCATGAAATCTACGAGAATATGGAAAGATTAATTCTGCAGACTGTATTACAGCGATGATGGTCAAAATACCGCCGTAAATCCGTCCTCTGACCTAGACTACGTAAAAGTAGCAATATCTAAGTCTAAAACTATATAGAGCTGCTGGAGATGACTTGGTTGTGAGCATGTACTTATTTGAAAGGTATGGTCAGAAGAAGTACGGAAAATCAACATCATTATACAACAAGGAAAACGAAAGCCTACCACCACGCTCGATTAGATGCGTTAGCATCGTATCGAGATGATAGTCGTTTACCAAAGAACACGGTCATAGAGGAGACTTTTTTTGAAAGCGAGATCTGTGACCAATTTGAAGTTATCTATATAAGCGCTGTGACTACTATTCGCGACTCTTTGGCAGACCAACTGCAAACACAATCAACAAGGCGAAACTACAATGAGACTACCAACTTATTGGCATCGTCTCCGGCAAATCAACCATCTCATGGTTTACTATTACCCGAAGTCAAACTCCCCACCTTTGACGACAGCTTCATACAATAGCCATCATTCAAGGAAATCTTTCTGGATCGCATACATCACGACAATAGCCTGAATAATTTACAACGTTTTAACTACCTGAAATCATCATTACCAGGTGAAGCATCGAAGGATATCCAACACATTGCACTTGCAAAAAAGGAATTAAAATCCATGCTCTTGCTAAGAAAACTTTTAAATATCCGGTATGTCAAAAGGCTGATCATCCGGTTCGAGAATGTACAGAATTTATGGTATAAATCTAAGTGGATCAGAGAAGCGGTTGTTTGTGGAAAGCTTTAAACATTGCTTCAACTGTTTGGGATAAAATCATCGTTTTTCAAAGTGTTCTCTCATTTAGATCGAGAGACAACGATTCCTAAGCGACTCTTACACCATGCAATATCATATTATGTGCCTACCTAAAAACACATAGCGTCGCTATGAAAAATCGTTTGTGTAAACTAACTTTTTCCCTCTACTGTTGGCAGTTACCTTCTTGTCACACACACCGCCACCAAATCTTTGTAAATAAAAGGCGACTATGACAATCTGTCATCTCATAGATCGACGTCCGGAGTGCCCCAAAGATTGACCGACATTTTTTTTTCTCTTCAAAAAAAAAAAAAAAAAAAAAAGGAAATTAACTAAACTGTATTTCGGTATTTTTCATTTCATCATCTGAAAGTGGCGTGGCGTCGGCTTCTAAGAAATGTGCGCGAAAAGATGGAATTTCGCAAACATTTCCTTGTATATCTTCATTTTACATCTATGCTGAGACTGACTAATTGTTAAGGAAAATTCTGGGAGCTATAGGAAAATACAGAGCCACCAAATCAGTCTAAGGAAGATCAATGGTGTGAAAAATGTTATAATGATACGCATGAGCGAACAACAAACGGCAGAAACCTCGTTCGCCTCCTCCTTAAGACGGAGATTAATGCTTCAGACTTTCGGGAAGTTCAAGAGCAGAAACTTTGAACCCATTTGGATACCTGGAGAGACGATTATTAAAGGATGATAATTTGAAAGAAGCATATACCAAATGTATAAGGGAATACCTACATCTGAATCAAATGAAACCGGTGAAGGCAACTGAGGATGAGCAAGCAACTAGGTTGCACGATACACATCCACTTCACCCCGTCATTAAAAAGTCATCAGCGAGCACAAGGGTTCGCATCATTTTTGAAGCCTCTACCAAGACTTCTAATGGAAAATTGTTGAATGATATTTTAGCAACAGGGCCCGCTCTACAGAAGGATTTATCAGCGGTTTTAACAAATTGGCGAGTGTCTAAGTTCCTTTTCATGACCGACATCAAAAAAATGTTCACATAAATCGAGGTGAATGAAGAGGATAGTCAATATCAGCGCGGGAAGATCCTAAAAAGCCGATTCAGGAATATTTTTGCTCAACAGTTATGTTTGGAACCGCTCTTGCTCCCTACATAGCTATTCGTACAATGCATGAATTAGCATGCGATGAAGGTCATCGCTATCCATTAGTGGCAGAAATAATACAGCAGGAAATGTATGCAGATGACATCTTGTCTGGTGCTGGATCAATAGAACTAGCTTTAGAAAAGCAAAATCAGGTCATAGCGATGTTGCGTTGTGCATCTTTTGAACTACAAGTGGATGAGTAATCATCCCTCTTGAGCATCTGTATAGTCAAAGATTATATAGGGTTTTCTTATAACGACTTGACAACTTTTTTTTTAAATAAAAGACAAACCATTTGAGATATTTCAAAAACTTTGTTATTGGCTTGAAGTACAATCAAAACATTTATGAATGAAACTCGACTTCGTTCATATGGCCACAGCGGGCACGTTTGCAGCGGTCGAATCGTTGAACTCAATTTTCAACGACTCGGCCGCTATTTCGCGTTCAATGTTGGCTCTGAGCTCTTCAACGTCGTCGGCGTATCAAGCGGCGTTAAATCGCACGAACAAGGCGGCCAATCCACTGGCCCATGTCTTAAGATAACACGCTCACCATACTTACTCTTCAATAAATCGATTGAAACGTGTGCTGTCTGGCTTGTGGCACCATCCCGTTGAAATCACATGTCGTCCAAGTCCATATCTTCCAATTCGGGCCAAAAATAATCGGTGATCATGGGGCGATAACGCTGACGATCGTTATAGTCGACGAAAAAAATATGGCCCAATAACGCCGCCGGCATGCAAACCGCACCAAACAGTTATTTTTGTAGATGAAGTGGTGATTCATGAAGCACATGTGGGTTTTCACCCGACCAATATCGCATATTTTGCTTATTGACGAACCCATTGAGCCAAAAATGAGCTTCGTCACTGAAGATGATTTTGCGACTCTGAATATCTGTAGAAAATTTTTATAATTTGCAGACGTTGCTCGTTAGTGTACTTTACCATGAGGAAAATGTTGACTTTACTGAATAAATTGATAGTGACAGTTTGATGATTAGTGAAAGAGTGCGTTCACAAATTAAGTTCAAAATTGTTAAGTCCCTATTGGAAAACCTCATATGAGTTTAGGATAACGGATGCGATTAAAGCCTTAGGTTTATATTGGAACTCATCTACCAAAGAGTTAAAATTCAAAATTAACTTCGAAATTAACCTCGTTACTCCAACTAAACGCCCAATTTTGTCTACAACCGTGCGGATTTTTGATCCTCTAGGGTGGCTAAATCCTGTTACTATCTCAGCAAAATCAATATTATAGAATTCCTGTTCAAAATAGAGTGGGACACAGAAATCCCTCATGAAGTACAAGATACTTGGGTCGAATTCGGTGAAAAACAAACAAAGACAGCAAAGACAAGACCCATCCGTGTGAGTTACATACGCTCATTCTGTAGCTGCTTATCTACGAGTTTGTACAGAGGACGACCACTTTATTGTCAATCTTTTAATGGCCAAATGTAAAGTTAATCCGATTAAACCGAAGCTGACTATACCTCTGAGTATATGGAGCTGAGCTGAGTTGTGTGGAGCGGTTTTGGCGCTGAATTGACTGAAATTTATCAAACCTTCCTTTGGCATGGACTTTCCCTCGTCGAATATCTTTCTCTGGACTGATTCAACGATTGTTCTGAGTTGGATTCGGATTGAAAAAAGGCATGTCTATTGAAAACGCTTGGACATATGTCAAAGACTGTGTCAAAGGAAATAGGAAAAAGTATGTCTTAGGCATCTTTATAGATTTTAAGGGTGCTTTTGACAACTTAAGCATTCAAAAAAGGATTAAAATCCATGCATCTTGCTAAGAAAACTTTTAAATATCCGGTATGTCAAAAGGCTGATCATCCGGTTCGAGAATGTACAGAATTTATGGTATAAATCTAAGTGGATCAGAGAAGCGGTTGTTTGTGGAAAGCTTTAAACATTGCTTCAACTGTTTGGGATAAAATCATCGTTTTTCAAAGTGTTGCAGCCGTCGTTCATATGGAACATGTGAAAGTAAACATCACACACTCATTCATTTAGATCGAGAGACAACGATTCCTAAGCGACTCTTACACCATGCAATATCATATTATGTGCCTACCTAAAAACACATAGCGTCGCTATGAAAAATCGTTTGTGTAAACTAACTTTTTCCCTCTACTGTTGGCAGTTACCTTCTTGTCACACACACCGCCACCAAATCTTTGTAAATAAAAGGCGACTATGACAATCTGTCATCTCATAGATCGACGTCCGGAGTGCCCCAAAGATTGACCGACATTTTTTTTTCTCTTCAAAAAAAAAAAAAAAAGAAGGAAATTAACTAAACTGTATTTCGGTATTTTTCATTTCATCATCTGAAAGTGGCGTGGCGTCGGCTTCTAAG
This sequence comes from Volucella inanis, assembly GCA_907269105.1. NCBI lineage: Eukaryota > Metazoa > Arthropoda > Insecta > Diptera > Syrphidae > Volucella > Volucella inanis. Next base: position 126,360,798 of record OU026157.1, on the reverse strand, counting down.
AAATGTGCGCGAAAAGATGGAATTTCGCAAACATTTCCTTGTATATCTTCATTTTACATCTATGCTGAGACTGACTAATTGTTAAGGAAAATTCTGGGAGCTATAGGAAAATACAGAGCCACCAAATCAGTCTAAGGAAGATCAATGGTGTGAAAAATATTATAATGATACGCATGAGCGAACAACAAACGGCAGAAACCTCGTTCGCCTCCTCCTTAAGACGGAGATTAATGCTTCAGACTTTCGGGAAGTTCAAGAGCAGAAACTTTGAACCGATTTGGATACCTGGAGAGACGATTATTAAAGGATGATAATTTGAAAGAAGCATATACCAAATGTATAAGGGAATACCTACATCTGAATCAAATGAAACCGGTGAAGGCAACTGAGGATGAGCAAGCGACTAGGTTGCACGATACACATCCACTTCACCCCGTCATTAAAAAGTCATCAGCGAGCACAAGGGTTCGCATCATTTTTGAAGCCTCTACCAAGACTTCTAATGGTAAATTGTTGAATGATATTTTAGCAACAGGGCCCGCTCTACAGAAGGATTTATCAGCGGTTCTAACAAATTGGCGAGTGTCTAAGTTCCTTTTCATGACCGACATCAAAAAAATGTTCACATAAATCGAGGTGAATGAAGAGGATAGTCAATATCAGCGCGGGAAGATCCTAAAAAGCCGATTCAGGAATATTTTTGCTCAACAGTTATGTTTGGAACCGCTCTTGCTCCCTACATAGCTATTCGTACAATGCATGAATTAGCATGCGATGAAGGTCATCGCTATCCATTAGTGGCAGAAATAATACAGCAGGAAATGTATGCAGATGACATCTTGTCTGGTGCTGGATCAATAGAACTAGCTTTAGAAAAGCAAAATCAGGTCATAGCGATGTTGCGTTGTGCATCTTTTGAACTACAAGTGGATGAGTAATCATCCCTCTTGAGCATCTGTATAGTCAAAGATTATATAGGGTTTTCTTATAACGACTTGACAACTTTTTTTTTAAATAAAAGACAAACCATTTGAGATATTTCAAAAACTTTGTTATTGGCTTGAAGTACAATCAAAACATTTATGAATGAAACTCGACTTCGTTCATATGGCCACAGCGGGCACGTTTGCAGCGGTCGAATCGTTGAACTCAATTTTCAACGACTCGGCCGCTATTTCGCGTTCAATGTTGGCTCTGAGCTCTTCAACGTCGTCGGCGTATCAAGCGGCGTTAAATCGCACGAACAAGGCGGCCAATCCACTGGCCCATGTCTTAAGATAACACGCTCACCATACTTACTCTTCAATAAATCGATTGAAACGTGTGCTGTCTGGCTTGTGGCACCATCCCGTTGAAATCACATGTCGTCCAAGTCCATATCTTCCAATTCGGGCCAAAAATAATCGGTGATCATGGGGCGATAACGCTGACGATCGTTATAGTCGACGAAAAAAATATGGCCCAATAACGCCGCCGGCATGCAAACCGCACCAAACAGTTATTTTTGTAGATGAAGTGGTGATTCATGAAGCACATGTGGGTTTTCACCCGACCAATATCGCATATTTTGCTTATTGACGAACCCATTGAGCCAAAAATGAGCTTCGTCACTGAAGATGATTTTGCGACTCTGAATATCTGTAGAAAATTTTTATAATTTGCAGACGTTGCTCGTTAGTGTACTTTACCATGAGGAAAATGTTGACTTTACTGAATAAATTGATAGTGACAGTTTGATGATTAGTGAAAGAGTGCGTTCACAAATTAAGTTCAAAATTGTTAAGTCCCTATTGGAAAACCTCATATGAGTTTAGGATAACGGATGCGATTAAAGCCTTAGGTTTATATTGGAACTCATCTACCAAAGAGTTAAAATTCAAAATTAACTTCGAAATTAACCTCGTTACTCCAACTAAACACCCAATTTTGTCTACAACCGTGCGGATTTTTGATCCTCTAGGGTGGCTAAATCCTGTTACTATCTCAGCAAAATCAATATTATAGAATTCCTGTTCAAAATAGAGTGGGACACAGAAATCCCTCATGAAGTACAAGATACTTGGGTCGAATTCGGTGAAAAACAAACAAAGACAGCAAAGACAAGACCCATCCGTGTGAGTTACATACGCTCATTCTGTAGCTGCTTATCTACGAGTTTGTACAGAGGACGACCACTTTATTGTCAATCTTTTAATGGCCAAATGTAAAGTTAATCCGATTAAACCGAAGCTGACTATACCTCTGAGTATATGGAGCTGAGCTGAGTTGTGTGGAGCGGTTTTGGCGCTGAATTGACTGAAATTTATCAAACCTTCCTTTGGCATGGACTTTCCCTCGTCGAATATCTTTCTCTGGACTGATTCAACGATTGTTCTGAGTTGGATTCGGATTGAAAAAAGGCATGTCTATTGAAAACGCTTGGGCATATGTCAAAGACTGTGTCAAAGGAAATAGGAAAAAGTATGTCTTAGGCATCTTTATAGATTTTAAGGGTGCTTTTGACAACTTAAGCTGGGGAAGTATGTTTCGGCTATTGCATGATGTGAGATGGCAGAAAATTGAGCTTTGAAAAAGTTACTTTTCTAGCAGAAGCGCATATATACACGAAAGTGTATGTGTGAATGTGGAGCGTGGATATTCTCAGGGTTCTATTTGTGGTCCATTCATTTGGAATCTCATGATTGACCCAATGATAGCTGACAACGCGCAAATTTCAAGGATTCAGGACTATGCGAACACAGTGTTTGCTAGGTGTCGAATTAGGTAGCTATATCCTGAAGCTCAGTGAGCAGAGTTAAAAGGCGGCCAGTCCTGGGCAATAAGGTGCCCAACTAGAAGTAACCGCAAGGTTGCGAAGCTCGGCCGGAGGCTATACCACCTTGATCAAAAAGTTTCCAAAATTTATTCAGAAAATTAAAAATACAAGTTTATTCACCTAAACCTATATTGTCCCCATCGACTGCAACACACTTATGCCAGCGCTTGATCCAGTCCTCGAAACATTTTTTATATTCGGTTTTCGGTATGTCTATCATTGCTTCCATTACTTTCCCTCGGCTGATGAATTGTTCCCAGTAGTGGTTTTTAACTCGATTAAACAGAAAGAAATCACAGGGAGCCACATCAGGTGAATTAGGTGGCTGTTGGACGGTATTCGTTGCATTTTTCGTCAAAAAAATTACGAATAATGATGGCACTGCGCGACGTTGTGGTATCATGTTGCAAAATCCATGAGTTTTCTGCCTACAACTCTGGTCTCTTTCTGCGAATTGATTCACGCAAACGTCTCTTAACGCCCAAATGTTTACTGTCTGGCCTTCTGGCAAAAATTCATGATGCACTACACCGTTGTAATCCATGAAAATTGTGAGCATTGCCTTCTTTTTTGACTGAAAACGACGTGTTTTTTTTTTTGGTCTCGGCTTATTTGGTAGACGCCATTCACTTGCCTGATGTCTGGATTGCGTGTCGTATTCAGCATCGATCCTTTTGATGAATGTGGGATCGAATTCAGCCTCGCAAATCATCTCTTTGCGACGTCAACACGGTCTCCTTTTTGCATGAAATTGAGGTCTTTTGGCACCAACTTTGCTGCTACACGACGGAAACCCAAATCATTAACCAAAATGTCTTGGACAGATCCATAGGCAATGTTTAAGTCCTCCGCTATCTCTTTGATGGTTAATTTGCGGTTATTGACCAACATTTCTTTTACTTCATCAATATTTTCGTCGGTTTTCGATGTCGAAGGTCTGCCACTGCGTTCATCATCTTCGATTGACTCACGACTACTTTTGAACCACTCGTGCCACTGGAAAACGACCGTTTTCCTTAGAGAATCGTTGCCGAAACACTTTTCCAATTTCGCGTACCATTAAATCCGTTCTTTACGCAAAATTTAAAACAAGTTCGTTGTTGCAAATTTAAGATATTTAAAAATCGCCAACATACACAAAAATAGATATACTCTTAGCTACGTAACAATGTCAAGCTATGACGCTACGATTTAGAGGGAATGTCAACAAGGGATGTACCAACTTAACTAAAAAACAGAACTCAATTTGGAACAATAGGAGCACACGGTGGTTATTCCATGATCAATGTGGCATTCTAGTACCACGGGAGGTCAGGAGCTCCCGGAACTTAGTTCCGGTCTGATCTAGGAGTTGGCCTCCTTGTGGGAGTATCGTGGTGGCTGTTTATACCCAAAATCGCAGGGAAAGTAGACCAAGTAGTGCTTGGTCATCACATGGTTTGAGTAAATGTTGTAGCGTTCTACGACCTGTGCTCAACTATTTGATGATTATGGTGATAAACGGCCTGATCGATGTGGAGGTGCATTGCAACCGGGTGCCATGACCGACAGAATGGCAGAGGTTTTAGATAGCCCTCAACCCTATACCAAGGGAGAAGATCGTACGTTACACGCGACTTCTAGTAGGTACTGGAGGTGGTATTACTACGATCCAAAGGGCGCTGATTGATTCATTATATTAACCCTGCTGTGAGCGTTAGCGCTCCGTGGGATAAGGCCTTCACGGCAGGTGTCCACGTTAAACACAAGAGACGTTCTGTTCTGAGTTAGATTCGAATTGATCTCAGCCGATGTAAGGCGACAGAAGCATTCGTCGTGTGTTACTCTTTTATAAGTAAATGGTTATCGTTTTCCAAGACAGTTCGAATGATTGCATACTATCTCCGTTTCAGTAAAAATTGTAACCCGAGAGGAACTCGAACCCAACTGAGGAAACCAAAATAGCTACAATTTATGCAGTACGACTAGCACAATAAGAAGTTTTCGAACTCGAGTGGAATGCATTATTATCAAACCGACCACTGCCAAGAATTAGCAACTTGCGATCATTTAACCCATTCCTCGACAAAACAAATATTGTTTTACGATTTGGTGGAAGACTGAAGCACTCGCTGCTACCGATATGGAGCAAAAATACCGCTTATTTTACCAGCTAAATTTCACCTTACAAACTTGATAGTCGAAAATAGTCACTTAAGCACCCTTCACGGAGGCGTTAAATCATATCCGCAGAAGATTTTGGATTTTCAATGAACGTAACGTAGTACGTTGTGTCATTCATCGATGTGTTGTTTGTTTCATGAATCAACCGAAACCTTGTACGCAAATGATGGGTGATTTTCCTGGGCGGCGTGTTTGTCCTGCGAGAGCCTTTGCTTCCACTGGCGTAGACTATGCTGGTCCCTTCAACGTGTTGCTGTCAAAGGGATATATCGCAATTTTCATTTGTCTTGCCACAAAGGCTCTCCATATGGAATTGGTGGGAAATTTAAAAGCAGATTCGTTTATTGGTGCTTTAAATCGTTTTGTTGTCAGGAGAGGTATATGCAGTGACATATATCGATTGCGGCACTAACTTTATTGGGGCTAATAGGGATCTTCAGGATGATAAGGATACTTACTGCAGATATATTGAGAGTGTTTGTGTGTGGCGGGTGTAAAATCCCAAAAATATCATTTAAGACGTATACTTGGAGAACACAAAATAAACCTATGAGCAACAGTGGTGGCTCAAATTGAATCGTGCCTAAATTCTCGACCTTTGTGTCCTTAAACGAGCGATCCGGATGATCTAATGGTGCTTACACCAGGACATTTTTTGATATAGGATTCACAACTGGCGCCCCCTCTAATTGAAACAAATCGGAGAGGTCTACTTCAACATTGGCACCATTGCCAAAACTTAAACCGAAACCCAAACCAAAAGGTATGGTAAATGACATATTTTCAATAAAGGATGAAAGATTTTCTTGTAATCAATGGCCTCTTGGTCGTGTTGTGGGACTCCACTCTGGAGTGGATGGGCTTGATTAAACGCCCCATAGTGAAGTTATGCTCGTTGCCTATTCAAGATAAATACCAATATTCTTTGAAAGACCAAACAGAACAGTATTGCAGATTAGCTCTATTAATTTTAAAGAGGACTGACTAGATGATGTTCTTCCACACATAATCGCGGGGGAGATATGTTAAATCCTTGAACGTTTTCATCATATTCATTCAGGCAAAACTACACGAATGTATTAAGCTCTTTTCATCCTAATTATGTACTTCCGTTTTGAAGAACGACACGTGTATTTAATTCTCTTTGAGTCGTTCAGATTTTATCATAGTCGAGCTAGATCCAGTAGTGGTTCTTCTTTTGAACATTCAAAACGAATGTATTGTACATCGGGGCAACTCACTAGCTAGCGTTGGGAGCCAACAACTTTTGGAAAGTTATAATCAGCTCATCATGAGAAACTTAAGGCAACTGAATAGCTGGGCAAGGTGACTGGTTGATGTCCATATTCAGACTGGAGTGGAGTGTCATCGACGTAAAACTAGCACGGCAGTAAGCCCTTGATAAAGTCTAGCTATGACAAAATTTCGATGACGATTTGTTGAGTGAATGGTTTTAAGACTTAACTGCAGTTACCTTCCTCGATACAAGCCCTTTTCTGCTGTATCTATGTACGTCAATTAATTATCTAAAAGAAAACAAAGTACTTAGAAATCTTGAAACCAAACACTCGATTTTGCGAGTTCTCAAATGTCTCTTGATAAATTTGGTATAAACAATAAGATTAAGTGGAACGGAGAGAAAAACTAATTAAAATTAATTCAAATCTACTTGATTAAAGTTGGAAAACGGCCCCCAGGTGTAATTTTATCAGAGAATGTGTGGCAAGACCTATCTGTAATTTTCAACAAACAAACACTTCAGTTCTTGATAGCTTGCCACTCCTCTCTAGGGACACTATCACACTATCACACGAGTATGATAGTGCAGCAATCACTTGACAACAACTCAATTTGAACTAATTCACAGTTTCTTATTCTCTTCGATACAGATACTCGTAATAAAAAATTATGAACAAGATATCCCTTCATGCGGATCAATATCGATTATGCAAATTTCCAGAGCTCCGCGAAATATGGTATGTTACAGTCTCGACTCACACTCGTATATTGGACTGACATTGAAATTAAACAAAAACAAATCAAATTGTTGTCTATAGTATGCATACATTCATCTCTGACATCATCTGACAAATGAGAGATTATTCGGAACAGAGTCAATCTTTCAATTTGTGCCAGCTAGCTGATGTCGAACAGTGTATTTTCTGACGCCGGCTCGTGATGCTTGCACAACGAAGCGGTGTTCCCCTTATTTATCAGAAATAGTATCAGTTCTTGTGTGGTGGTTATTTGCGGGACTTTATGTTTATTAAAAACTGATTTTTAAAAAGCGATAAATAAGTAATCTCTTGATACAAGTATACTGACCAATACTTCTACCGCAACTGTGAACTCGTCCAAAGTTGAGGGTGAATAGATTTCAGCACTTTTTTTTCTATTTATATATTTATTGCGACTCAGATTAAATACTGAGACATTTTAATGAAACACCATTATACCATCTTCTACTATTAATCACGTTAAAAAGCACATTTTAAGGATATACAGTGGAACTGACCTGGGGTAAGTAAAACAAAAGCATTTCCATAAAAATAGTGAGCACTTAATCTACATTAATCGTATGTCCTTTATATTTTATAAAACTGTATGTCTTACGTGTCTGTGCATTGAAAATAATAATCGCAACCAATGCTTGTATATGTAAGCATCAAGTTTAAAATTTTTGTCGGTTTGTTTGTGCAACGCATTACGTAAAAACCACTGAATTAGTTGGGATAGTTTTTTATGAAGAAAGAAAGGACTTTACTTGATGGTGTATTAAGTCCTTGTTTTATTGCAACCATCTCACTCAGTCGGAATATGGTATACTTTATGCTATTTGAAATTTTCTGGTACAATAGAGGGACCAAAACACTTAGACAAAGAAATAGTCTATTGAAATCTTTCGGTCTTACGAAAAAAGATAAGTAAGCGCTTCAGTGATAATGTGCCTACAGTACCAGTATCAATCACGTCAGCGCCAAGTACTTGTAGCCTGATGCGAGCGTAAGCCGGAAATTCACACAGATAGTGCTCCCCGGTCTCGTTATCACATTTACAGCAAGCATCGCAGAATGATGTGTCACTTATTCCCAGCACATTTAAAAAAATTGTAAAGTAAAGTAAAGTAAAGTAAAGTAAAGTAAATGTAATAACCTGTCATGACGCCGGTAATCAACCTTAAGTCTTTCCTACTGAGGGACAGCAGGAAAGCTGCTGACTTTCTTAAGGTATCGGGAAGCATTCATTTGGTTTGCCCTTATCGTGAGGAGCTTTGCCATTTGCAGTTGTGATCATATTAGACCCGACTGTCAATAGAAGCCTTATCCGCCTAAATCCGCCACTACATATTGGCTTTTATCCACAAAACTAGTGATTCGTACATGCCGTCAAAAGTTGCGTTGTCGAAAGCACACTCAACGTTGATAAAAATGCCCAAGGCGTATTAATTTTTGTCGATTGCGCCTTCAATTCTGTCTAGCAGATTCTGAAGCGCACTCTCGCAGGATCTTCAACGTTGGAAGGCGTATTGTATCGGAATCAGAGGATGCATTCGCGCGATTTTGCGCACATGAATCTCGACCATTCCCTTGATGCTTTTTAGCATGAAGGAAGACAGACTTATAGGTCTGGAACTCTTGGCGAGCGAGTAGTCCTCGATTTTCGGTATAAAGGCCACTCTTACTGTTCGCTAGGGATTCGGTATGTACCATATGTCAATGCCAGGTTAGTAGTGAAAATTCTATTCAGAGTTGCTAGCAGCTGGTCTATACACAGTTTGTAACATAACTGGGTAAATATCATCGGTGATGGCATCATTCGTCACCACCAGCTTCGTTGATAGGAGGTAGTTGGGAGCTGGTTCCGATTTGGTTACATGAGCATGAGACAGAGAGTCTATGCTTTCGATTCAGTATAGGTACCGATAGATTTTCTGAGTGGTTACAGCTTGGTTGATCTTCCTCTTTTGAGGACTTTGACCAGCCTTCATGTTTCGTCGATAGTTTCGATTTATTCGCATAAAATCTTTTTGCTTCGATCTGTAAAGATTCCAATCTTCCTGCAAATAAGTCTAAGTGACCTGTTTAAAAGTTTTCCTGATTCTTTCCAAAAACGCTGCAGATCGATCTGAAGCTGGACATGCCATTTCGAAACACTTGATTAGGGTGCCGTTCAGGTTCTGAACAGCTTCCTCAAGCTTTTGATTTGTCCTGGGTTAAGGGAGAGCACTATTGTACTTGTCGAGCTCCTCCTTAAATCGTGTCCAGTAGGTTTTATGGAGAGTCCTCCTCTTCAATAAGTTCGAGACCTCGCATCCGATTCTGAATTCGATATATTTATGATCTGCCAAGGAAATCTCCGATAGTACTTCCCAACGAGTAATTTCTTGTTGGGTAAATTTAAGTTGATTACTTGCTGTCTTACTTTCGTTACAAGAGTTGTCTGAGAGTCAACATTGTTGATAGCTAGGTCAAACGACAGTATGAAATCAAGGAGATGAATACCTCTCACGTTGCATTTGCTACTGGATTCACAATATTCAATGAGTTCTGCTACCGTCTCCGATTGTGGCGGCAGTAAACATTCACATCCATGGTTCCCGTATGGATATTATGTTGGGCTTTGTATTCAACGGAGAAAAGCCTCCGTTGTGGAATCCGGGATGGAATTTTTCGTACAGATTTGTTTGGCCATTTAAATGTTTGCTGTGGGCAGCACCTCACTCTAAGAGTTCTGTTCTCCATATCGTAGCCCTCTGCTTGAATGCAAACATTCTCTATTTTGGTTAGCTCCCACAGTTGATCGAAACAGTTTTTGCACTTAACATAGTTTAGACTGTTATTATTACCAGCCCTACCAATCTAAAGCGCCAGAGAGGAGATAACAGCATCTTTGTAGGTGCGCCGGTCTCATCTCCTCTGGGTTTTTTAGAGGTTACTTTTCCAGCGACGTCCAATTTCCATCCGCCAGAGCTGCAACTTGTGTTGGTTGCAGCACCAGTTTCAATCGAAACTTGTGCGCTGCGAAAGCCACCATCAGAATTGTTTCTCAGCGGGGATTTTACTGCATTACTGCATTTTACGGCACTACTACCGACTTTCGGCGATCGGAGCTATGACCTTTGTTGGTTGTAGCACTGAACTCGTTCGGAGGTCGCGTGCGTGTGAAACCACAGCTAGTTTTTGTCAACTTCTGTTGACCGAAGCTGCAGCCTTTGTTTGTTGCAGGCCCGGTTTCATCCGGGTATCGTTCACGGAGAGACAGGAGTGACGGAAACTTTCTTTCTCTTGGCCTGTTCGGAACAGAAGAAGAAGGCACAAGTTCAGGTCCGAGAAGTTGATTGGTTTCAATGGGTGTCACTTCCTGCTTTTATTCTTTGTCGCCGCTGAGATAGTGATGCTTTTGGCACTCGCGCCTTCAACGGCACTTGCTAGCTCTTTGTGCGGTCAGAAACAGTATCTTGACCAACCACTGGCCTATTCTGATACTCTCTCCATCGTTCTAGCTCAATCTACCGAACGTGTCGTAGAAAGAGCCAAAGGAGTATTCAAAATCAAGGGTTCCAGCAGTTCCTCGAACCAGCGCCGAAATCGGCGGTGGGGATTGTATAGTATGTCGGGTGGGGCCTCCAGAATCCGTGCCCCGGCTGCAATCGTAAAGACCACGGGTCGATTATTGCTATTGCAAATACCACCTGGAGTATAGTTCTTTGGAATTACCTCCATACTGTTAATTATTTTACGTCTAGTTTGCACGTCTATGGCGTTTAGTTCGACGTCTCACCTGAGTTATTTTCAGAACCTTTGGATCTTAGACTCTTAAACCTTTCTGCCACGTCAAGGCAGCCAAAGAAAGAAAGGACTACTTACGAATACTGACTTACTTAATTAGGTGGCGGAACAGTTTGGGGTGAAACTGGGCCTCACTAATAAGCATCTTCAGTTGGTCTAGTCTTTAGCCAACTTCCTCTAGTTGCGCACTATAATTCTGTTGAGTTCCCCTTCTACCTGTGAGCGCTATTTAAGGCGAGGACTTCTTATGCTGCATTGTTCCTCCAGATTCACTTCGATGTCGATGTCACTGTTCAGCCCGTATAGTTATTACTATCCTTCAAAGTCCGTCAACGCATCGGGATCCAATATTTTTCAAAGAATTTTTCTCTCGAAATGACTGAGGATATCTTCATCCGCTTTCACTAGGCTCAATGCTTCAGCCCCATAAAGTAGGATGTATACAGAGTCTTCTTAGTTTTTCGGGAGAGGGCCTTTTTTTTCTGTCGGAACAAAGGACTTAGACAAAGAACTAGTCCATTGTATGGGGTAAGACCTCACTACTCAATTGCCTTTGTCAAATTTGATCTTTCGTTTTCGTTTTACTGAGGTATTGTTGGTAGAATTTATAGCAGAGCCAAAACAGATGAAGTCCTTTACTACTCCGATATTATAGTTGTCGGTTGTGATGCTCTATCCAATTCATCTTCCATTTTGGAAGATTCTGTTGCCACACCTAGCGAACGAACCGATGACAGTCTGCTAATTTCTATCATTTACGCCGATACTATTGTACAATAGTACAATATTACACCAGGCAAAAAGTCTACTAAATCATCGATGTATGTACAAAATAAAAAGATACGGACTAAGTGTGCATCCTTATCGTACTCCCATTTTTGTTTCAAGCCATCCGGAAATATTTTTTCCATTCTAAATAGCCGAACGATTACCTTCGTACTATCGTAAATTTTTAAGACATGTGAATTCTTTGAAGGACGCGTTGAGCAAAGATATTCCTCGATAGTTGGCTGGATGTGCTTTTTCTGGATGGGAAATATTAAAGCTTCCTGGAACTGTTGAGGTGTATTTCCAGTTTTGAGTATTTTGTTAAAGGCCATAGCCAAGTTACTTCTAAGGGTGTCCGTAGCATAATTAATTTTCCCTTCTCATCCCTCCCGCATCCCAAAAAGGTGGCCATAAGTCTTCGCCTTCTAAGGAGCACGTTCACCGGGTAAAACCCATTGTTTTGATTGTTCTTTGGTCTCTGGTGTATACGAATGAATTCATGTATCATCGACGGTAACGAGACGATGCAAAAACTAGTCCGGATTTTGGTTGAACAGGGCCAAGGGTGTCCCTGAAGTAGTCTCGCCATTATCCTTTTTTTCCGTTATGAGCAAACGCGGCACCCATCACGCGGACAGCTTAATCATATTCAAAATTTCGTGCAGGATATCACTAACGTGTTTAGTTGAAATGCCTGCTATCTCATCTAAGTCACGAATTTTCACTCAGCAGTCCTCTAATACGAGATCACGGATTTTGTCCACGGTTACCTCTGTGGTAACCATTTTTGGGCGGGTTATCCAAAACTGACGTTTTGGGCGACGGCAAAACTCTGCGAACCAATGACCGAGTAGCCTTGCTGTCCTACGAACAGCATGATCCTCGCATCCCTGTGTCATTGTAGAATTTGCCTTTTTTTAAAGTCAGTCTTCGTCAGCTTGAATACTATACTCAGGAAAGATATTCCGTGCATTAAGTTCATTCAAGGCTTTCTACCTTTTTCCTGCTGCTCGTTAGCACTGCTTTCGTTTTATGGTCTCGCAGTTGAAAGCCTAATATTTGTAGTCATAGGTAGGGTTAGTTTAGAGTGGTCGCAGTAGAAAATTGCAACAATTACGGCTTGAAAAAAACAGAGCCAAGATCTATTGTAAATTAACCTGTTTATTTATTTGAAAATTTGTTTACCTGTTAAATTGTGTTATTCGGGTGACCAGCAGTTTCGCTAATAGGAGCTGATTGTGAGATGGTTCTGATTAGGTTAGCTGAGAAATAAGCTTCAGCATGCAATTTAAATATGTATTACAAAGAACAATAGATCAAGTTTGATACAATAGTACACGGAACCGCTACCGTGGTCTTTTCAACTGCGGCACGGTTAAGAACTCGTGTTCTGGAGGCCTCAAACAACATATACTTAAAAAAAAAAAAAAAAAAACGCTGGCCTAAACAAGTTATTAAATGTTTCTATTACTTACTTTACTTAGATGCAGTACCTGGGCGTACAAATACAAACTCTAAACTTATTGTCAATGGTAAGTTTGTTGCCCACGGCGAATGCGCACCCAAATAGACCCTTTTTTTTCTCTGTAGCAATAGCCGTACTATACGAGTATGTCCCAATTTTTCATTATGGCGATACCTGTTTTATAGCGGTCCGCTAATTGTCCGGCTATACGCGCTCTGTTCAAAGTTCAAAAATCCCATGTGCAGATTTGAACGTCGTTGCCTTTCTTCATTTTTCAGTGTCAACAACAGTAGATAAGTAGATTGGACGAAACCAGTACCTAGCAGCTACCATGAAGAGATAAAATAAGTACATCATAGTTGTAATGCAATGAATTGCATATCCCTGCTGATACACCGGGTCTTGTAAAAAGATCGAAACTATCGATGAGACCAGTAGGCTAGGAAAAAATCCACCAGACTGGAATCACTCACAGAATCTTATGGCAACTGCTCTAAGTCAAAAGTTCGTACTCTTCTTTTCATACTTGTGACTTCCCAGGTAACCTAATCTGAACAATCTCACAATGAACCGTAGCTGGTATAGGTATGTATCACATCGAAACCGCTATTAAACATGCGGTTGCACATACCCAGTGTAGACCAGCTTCTGCGATATAGCGCAATCCTAGCGAATAGTGAGAGTAGCCTTTATGTCGATAATCGGAAGTGTCTAAGATGCAACATGCAACAGTAGATATTAGTTGTGTTAGTAAGACGCAACGTTTTCTCGTTTCAAGTGTAGACTCAAACAAAAAAAACTATCTTTAGCCAAATCACAAGAAAAAATTGAAAATTTTCAATTTAAATTCAACTTAGCGGATTCACTTAGGAACGGCTCTAAACCAATACCGCAATGTCCAATTTGAAGTGCTTCGATGACGAGGAGAAGGAGTTCATCTATGGATGTGTCTTTGCCGCATCCCGTCCCATCATGAAATCTGGATCAGCCATATACGAGTTGGTGCGTTTCGGATACCTCGAGTATCATGTCTCGCAGGTGACATGGCCACCATTCAGGTATACGAAAAAACTTCTGGCGTCACTGTCGGAGATCGTGTTTTTTGTACTGGCTAGTCATTTTCAGTTGAATTAGCTCAAGGTATTATGGGCAGCATTTTCGGCGGTATCCAAAATCCATTGAAAGACACCAACGAACTGACGAACTCCATTTACATTCCAAAGTGTGTTAAAGTGCCCACTCTATCTCGTTCGATTGTTTGGGAGCTCAATCCACTCAATGTAAAAGTTGGATCACACATAAAAACACTCTCGTCAAGCACAAGATGATCGATGGACCTCGTGCTAAGGGTACAATTCGTTATAATCCAGCAGCTAGTAACTACCATATCCAGGATGTTGTTCTGTTAACTGAATTCGACGAAGAGATCAGGACACACAGTATGTTGCAAGTATGGCCAGTTACTGAAAAGTTGCTAAGAAGTTGCCTGCTAATCATCTACTTCTTACCATTCAACATGTATTGGATTCGTCGTTCTCTTGTGTCCAAGGTGGTACCACTGCCATTCCAGGAGCTTTCGGTAGTGGTAAAATTGTCATCTCACAAGCCTTGTCTAAGTACATGTTATCGTCTACGGCGGTTGCGGAGAACGTGGCAACGAAATGTCTGAAGTATCTCGTCATTTCCCCGAGTTGTACCGCTCTTGTTGCCAACGCATTCAACATGTCTGTTTGGGTGTTTAGATAACTCCGAACGTGTTATCACAAGAACTTTAACGTATTTGTGCTACTTAGGACCAAGGTCAAGCAAATCCTACAAGAGGAAGAAGAAATTGTACAACTCATCAGTAAGGCTTCATTGGCAGAGACCGATAAGATCACTCACGGGGTTGCCAAGCTGCTCAAGGACGATTTCCTACAACAGTATTCCTACTCTTCATATGTCCTTTTTTTTCCCCAATCCGTTTACTTGCACTTAACCAGCAACTACAACTTCAATTCCTCTTTTAAGATCCTGCGGAAGTTTCTTCGAAATCTTGAAGGCGGACGCGATAATCAGAATTCACGCTCGGCATTTTCATCGACATTGACTCGTAATCGGCAACATTACTTTTGTTGGCATCTGTAACTTGGCCAGACAAAAGACAAAAGATAATATTTATTGCGAATGCTGACTGCGGGCAATATGTGTTGACGAGGAAATCAGCGACTGTTCCCGAGGCGGCGTCTTTCTACCTCTCAGTTTTGACGTCCATGCACAAGCATACGCGAATGATGTAGCTTTACTGTCTGCTGGATTGCGCCTAGCGACTGTCTGTTTTAAAGCGCAGGCAATATTGTGTTTGTATACTAAAAACGGGACTTCGGTTAATCCATCCAAAACTGAGGTTGTTCTATTCACCAGAAGGAGGAGGAGAGAAATCAGCATTCAATTTTTAAGAGAAGCTAAGAATTTAGGTATCATCCTGGATAACAAACTTCTATGGCTGTCTTTGTTTTCCAACATTGTAAAGGAGCTGTCGGCCTGTCAATGAGAAAGGTTCTTTGGATCTTCACGTCTATGATAGTGCCAATTATTACTTATGCGTCGGTTGACTTGTGGAACAAGCTATCACGAAAATATGTGATTGCTGCTTTCATAAAACCATAAAGAACCGTCTGTGTCGGCTGCATGATGGATTTCCACAGAACGCCTGGCTCCGCTTTAGACGCATTGATGAATCTTCCTGCCCTTGATATCTTCGGTTTCAAGAGATGTGTTTTGACGTAGTTTTGATGACTTTGTGCACCAATTTTACTTTGCCAATGGTGCAATGACACCAGAACTTCTGTTGCGAAAAAAAAAAAAACGAAAAACGAAATCGACTTTCCCTCTGCCCAAGATTGGTCTCGGTCAAAATCTCAGCCAGGAAAGCAATGCAGTGGGTTCTTCACGGATGACTCCAAAAACCGATTTAGGACGCACCTAATATCTCTCTCGCTCCTAAGTGGAGTTTCCTTCTCTGGGGGAGAACTGGTCCTGTACATAGAAGGTCTCCTCTTCCTCCTCGTCCATGCAGCTTCTAAAAAAATCGTTTGTAAAGGCGCCAAATTCTTCTTGCATACTTGCGGGTAAGGTAGTGTCCAGAGATGACACTAATGATGGCGCTGAGATGTTTCCTGTTTAGAAGAATCAGACTCTAAGAGCGATTCAGATTCAGTTTTGGCCACGTCTATTTAGTCCATCTATCGTCTGTTCTTTTATTAGCATCCAGCTTTAATATCAATATGAATGAAGCGATTGATATACCTATGCTGCCCTTTTCTGGTAGAATAGGTAGAGTGGTTCCAATTTTGGCGAGCTCGAGGGTTCTACAATTCCCTGGAATGTATCTGTGGCCTGGCACCCAACTGCTCTGCCATCCCCATAACAGATGATCGGCATTCGAGGGCGGTTTAAAAATTTAATGAGACTGAATCCAATGACTTGATAGCGTTCTTCAGCCAGGATAGAGCTTCTTTAATCGCCAAAATTTCCACCTGGAACATGCTACAGTGACTTGGAAGATAGATGCAGAGGCTTCGATTTCGCTTATCTGAGAAAACACCGCCACGCCACTATCGGTTTTAGATCTATCTGTGTAGAAGTGGATTGACTTGTCCAGAAGGATCTAGAGAGGAAGTGTATGCTGTTAAGAATCGGCAGAGGGGGTATAGCACTTCTATCTGAAGTGGTAGAAAAGATGTGTTTAAAACCTCTCACGACTACCAAGTCATTCCAAGAATGCAAGCTTCACTGAAAGCAGTCGGAAGGCTAAGTTTACTTTGAAGCCTAAAATCCCAAATGAAATTTCCAATGAACTTGTTAGCTACGGTTTGGGCTTCTAATGGTAGTTTTGTTCTATAGAGTGATTCATCGTAAAGTTTGATTTATAATGTTAAATAAAATACATAAATTTGAAAGCATACCTAAAATTTTAATTACCGGTTAAAAGAAAAATTCATGGCATTTACTTTTTGAAAATGATATCATGTAAATATTGGCCACTACTACGTCTGAGGTGGTCCATTTGGAAGGTCTAATTTTGGACGACTCGTTCGAGCATAGCGACTGATATCTCACAGATAACACGAGTAATATTGGCTTCCAAAGCTTGAATCGTAGCTAGCTTATTCCTGCGAACTGAGACTTTACCTATCCTCAGAGAAAATAGTACAAAAATGTGATATTGCGCGATCTAGGCGGCCAATTTACCCTAGCAAAACGTGAAATTAAGTGCTCACCAAAATGATTACTCAATAAGTCCATTGTTAGTTAGTTTTAGTTTTAAATGCATTTTATTTTCTTAAGCACTAACTCTTACATACTAACAAAAAATGCTTAAATGCTAGCTTACAATTACTTAACAATCTTATACTAACTTACTGGCTTCACACAGGCACTCTAAGCTAATCTAAATTCTTATATCTATGTCTTTCGACTTCATTTACATTTTATTTAAAAATTTTTATTTTGTATAATTATGGCTAAGAGAAAATATTTAACAAAAAACTTAGCCTATGGATGTAATTTTTTATTTTTTATAAAAACTTAATATCTAACTTAAAATAAACCTTAATCTACCTAATACTACATACACAATACACATATTAACACACCTAGACATTACACAATTATATACATATATTGGCATATACCTTTGTATATACTAATATATGTGTATATTTCTTAAGTGCTAACCTAAACCTATGCAAGCTGGCCATCGCTATTTACAGAGCAAATGGATTGGTCAGCTCTGCCTCATTAGTGAGGGTGGTCCGTACTTGACGGAAACGACGACGAAACATCTTCTTCATCATTCTACCACCAGAAATGCTGGTGCTGCCGAACGACATCCCTCTTTTCGCGATTCCCCACCGCCCTACTGAACCTGAGACGATCCACACTTCTATGTGCGACGTCTCTGTTGTAGTTGAGTCGCCTGTCCCCATCTCTCCGAGCGACATGGAAGATTAACGGAACCACTGATCTATCCTGGATCAACCCTATCTGATCTAAGTAGAGGAATGCTTCCGGTGGAACAAAGCCGTCAGAGCGCACACTCTCGTGGTAACGGTAATTGTAATAGTAAGCCCCAGATATCAGGTTATTCGTCGAGGCCATTGCTTTTGCAATGTGCCTTCGAGTCAGCTTAATTACAAAGTTGTCCACTCGTATTAGGTTCGCTCTGTTGTACAGGACCTCATTACGATAAAATTTTTTGTACTCCGACTCTGGTGTTCTGTACAAGCGAAGGCAAGCCCTCTCAAACACCCGAATCTTTTCCATTAAGCTTGCTCGCACATTGAACCACACGGGACACCCAAATACCAACATAGGCCTGATAAGGGCCATGTAGCAGATTACCTTTACCCTCGCATCGAGTTGGCTGCTATAAAACAGTCTCTTTGTAAGGGCAAAAGCGCCTTTAGCTCTGACCAGAGCAGCATCTACGTTTTTGTCAAAATACAGAAACTGATCTAGCCAGATCCCAAGGTATCTGACTATCTTTCGACAGGCAAGAGGCTGTCCGCGTTGTCCAATGATCGAGAACGTTCGCCAATTTTTTCTGGTATCTCTAGAGGCTCTAGACAACGGCGTCCTAAAGAGAATGGTTTCCGACTTCTGAAAGTTGATTTTTAACTTCCAGTCATCGCAAAATCGTCTTATCTTATCGAAGTCACGCTGCAAGAGAGTATTGATGACCTCGATTTTTGGACCTGTTCTGTACGCTATCAAATCGTTTGCGTACGCAATAGTATGGGGAAGTGAACCTATCAAGTCGCTTGTATAAATGTTGAACAGTATTGGCGAATTGACCGCGCCTTGCTGATGACCATTTTTAATTTGAAATATCCAACAGAAGTTACATCACCATTCTTCACGATGAACTGTCTGTTGGTTAGCATATTATAAAGTATGTACAAGAGTGGTTTACTGATCCCCAGCCTAGTCAGCTTATAGAAAAGACCCTCTAACCATATGGTGTCGAAGGCCTTTTCCAAGTCAACAAGGCAGGCACCGGTACATTGGTTTTTGCCTTTATTCCATTGGATATCGGACACCAGTTTAGACGTGGCATGTGAGATATCATGTCCCGCTTTAAAACCGAATTGATTGTCCGGAACTATATGTTTGTCCTCAACCCACCTAGACAGAGCTCTATTGATTACCTTTTCAAACACCTTACTGATATTCGGAAGGAGACTTGTCGATCGGAGATTCGCTGGATTGGATATATCCTTTCCCTTTTTGGGGAAAGGTTGAACCACCGCCGTTTTCCAATGCGCTGGATAATGTGCATTATTCATTGCATTATTAAACAGGGTGGCGTAAATGTTCACCGCTTCTAGAGGAAGATGTCGAAGAACGATGTTCGGAATACCATCGATCCCCACTGATTTCTTACTCCTGATTGTGTCGAAGATCTCATGGAGTTCTTCCTTCGAAATGAACGGGGGTAGTTCACCCCCTCTGGTAATGACATTATTTGCCATGTTTTCGTCACTGAACCGGGTGAAACCAGAGCCCTCGGTTCGCCAGTTCTCTACTTCATTTCGAATGTAGAAGTCGTGCACCAAGACGCGATCGTCCGCCTTGTATACTTCCTGGAAAGTCGCCCCTATGGTCTCAACCTTCTCCTGTGGATCCTCGATCACAAAGAAGTCGTCATCATCAGCGGCCTCATTTGGATCAATAGTTTAAGACACTGAAGGTCATTTTGATTTTTTCTTCGAAATAGTTTATTTATTTGCGGGAACATATTCGGGTTACTGGTGTTTACAGCCCGAATCTTGTTGTTCCAATACAAACTTACAGAAATTCTGTAATTCACTTTTATTAACGTTTGCAGATTTTTAATCGACGACTTCAGTGTCCTGATCTCCGGGTGTTGTCTGTCAGTAAACTGTCTGTACAAGTTTTTGAGCCTTGACAGAAGTCTACTTTTCTGTCGGTGCAGTGCGTCAATAGTAGGATTGCGGAACAGGTCTTCGTTAGTCGTACGTCGATACCGTGGTATTGTATTGTCCATAGTTTGTTTAATTGTCTCGTCCATTTGCTTTAGGTAATTGTTGATCTCCTCGTTTGACAAATTCCTATTGGACGGTGGGTGGACCGTGTTCGAGTAGAGCGCTCTTGTCAAGGTTGCGGAGAAGCGTGTCCATCGAGCCTTACTGTAGTTGTAAGAATATCTTTGGATAAACTCCTCCAATTCCGCAATTTCGTTGGGAACTGTAATTTCGGTGCTAAAACCGCAATGGTCACTGTCATACACGGAAGTGTGCAGACAGTTAAGCGTTTGTAAATTCGTGCCTGTTAGTCGTATACGTTCGTCGTACAGCAGTAGATCCAAATAAGACCCGCCTCTGGAAAACGATGGGTTATCCGTCGCTTTAATACCGAGTCTGTACATGACATCGTGCTGACCCCACCAATAGCGTAGTAGGTTCCCTCTAGTATTTGTCAACTGATTTCCCCAATCTCTGCGTTTAGCGTTGAAATCTCCGCCGATTATAAAATAATTCTCCCCCGATTCCAGCCTCAGAAGTCGAAAAAGCTTGTCGAGCTCTGTAATGAATAAAGTGAATTGTGAAGCCTCAGGTGCATAAACAGAGGCCAAGTACAGCCGCTTTCCACTACGGAGCGGGATGTAAATGACCACAGCTTCCAACACCCGGAACCTGCGCAACACGCCCTTGTACACTCTGTGAAATTTTATGCCTTCTTTAATGAAGATCGCGACACCACCTCCATGTTTGGACGGTTCCAACCCCTTTAGCAGCATCGATTGCCGCTTTTCACACTTCGGTGTGAATGAGAAGTGCTCCGTCGTCGTTTCTTTTAGGAGCTCTTTCACTTCCGCGTAGCCCTCCACTGTATTACAATGGATGGCATGACGATCGTTCCCCAATCTCTTAATGCTAAAATTGTTACCAATGACCAACTTACACAGGTCATTGGTTGCACTTACCTCTAATTTATAGGTATTGATGGGCGGCACCTTCTCCTTCTTCTTCTGCTGCTGCTGCTGTTGATGTTGTTGCTGCTGTTGCTGTTGTTGTTGTTTCTGCTGCTGCTGTTGTTTCTGCTGCTGTTGTTGTTTCTGCTGCTGCTGTTTTGTTTGCTGCTGCTGTTTTGTTTGCTGCTGCTGGTTTTGTTGTTGGGAGCTCGCTGCTTCTAATTGCTCCCTCTGCCGGCATGCTTTTTGTTTTTGCTTAATAGCAAGCACTTTTTCTTGCAGCTTTTGTATGCTGCTGTTTATGTCGTTGATTTCTTCATCCTCATCTTCCGACTCGGATGCCGCTAGAGATGCAAAGTTGTTATTGCCCCCCTCATCTTGGACCACATCAGCCGTTAAAACGGCATTTATTTTCTTCTTATTAAGATTAGGAGGGGTTTTCAAACTCCTCCTCCTTTTAATGGCTTTCGCCACGCCACTGGCAACACTATTGTTGCCTATTCCCACTCCCGTTATGGGAAGAGCGGAGCGCTCTCCACCATCCATCACGTGATTTGAATATTTACTTTTTGGGGGACAAAAAAAAAACATAAGAAAGTTCAAAGTATGGGCCTGGACTCGAACCCGTGTCCTACTTTCCAATGACCGATGCCGCTAACCGCACAACTACCGAGTCAACAAACTAGATATTAACTAATTGTGTTGAGGAGGAAACTATTTCACTATTTTATTTTATGTAAAGCCGAAACACGTCTGTTCTCTGCTGAGATCTGCGAACGGCCAATAAGTCCATTGTTTTACGCCCTATATGGCACGTAGTGCCGTCTTGTTGAAAACAGAACTCACCGATACCATGTGCTTGAATTTCAGAAAACACATAGTCCGTTATTATGGCGTGGTAATGGTTACCATTGACCGTAACATTCTGATTTGCCTCATATTTGAAGAAATATGGACCAATGATTCCACCAGCCCATAAACCACACCATACCGTTGTTTTTAATGGATGTAATGGTAGTTTTTGGTACTCTTCCGGTTGCTCATCAACCCAAATATGGCAATTTTGTTGTCGCCTAAATTCAAGTTGAATTTTGTACCGTTTTAGGCCGAGATCCTCATGTAGCCAAGTTGTCGGCTAAGCTGCAAAGAAGGAGGACAAATCGATTCGTCACGGTCTTCGCGTACACTCCAGCCACAGCTGTCTCTTCACTACGTGCTGGATGTGGTCCAACCGGTCGAGTATCATCCACTAATGTAAACTAGGACTCACATTTGCGATTGGTATTGGCAATAGTGGTTTCAGTAGGTCGATTATACGCACCGTAAGTTCCTCGAATCGCACGAAAAGCTTGTTAGAACAGAACGCTGATTTTCGTAATACGGCTGAACAATTTGGAGACGCTGTTGTTGTGTGGGTCTTTCTATGATGACTTGCCAAATGATTCTGAACAAAATAACAGTGCAGTTTGATAGAATCTGTCACGTGTGATCTGTCCAAAAAAGCCTATTGAAAATCAAACCTCACGATGAATCACCCTATCCCATTGAACCGCAGATGGCATGACTCTCCAGTTTGCCCGCAAATAAAACGAATGCCTCCCGACGGAATTACAAATAACATTTAATCGACACACGTAAAGTGAAGTTTCTTGCATGTCATCGAAAATTCTGCTGACAATATTGTATTTATATAAATAATAATCTACACTGATAAGATGAGCTATTTTATTAATAATAGCATTCACAACTATTGCAAACATTTTTTTCCGTAGCAATATCAAAAAAGGTTATCAGAAAAAAAATTCTGTAACTAAATTTGGTTCGCTGATTAAATAAATTGCACTGATTAATGCTCACAGTCCGCCAATTGACTTACATTAATTCATTAATTTTTTTTTATAAAAAGTATTCACTCTATATTCACTTTAATGCAAGTTAGCTGTTTGTTAAGTTCGCTAAGTTATTTCACTTTTTTTAAAATTGAAAACAGAACTAAAGTGGTTATCACTTCTAAATAAGATGGCGGTCCCAGAAATAATCGGCCTGACCAAGACAAGGCGGTAGTTGTTTGAAAATATCACTGTATTGAAAAGTACGCAGTCTATAAAGCATATGTTTCAAGTTTAAAGCGCCACGTTGTTTAGTATTTATTTGGCAGCCATCAATACTGAACGTTGTCAGTGAATTTTTGAAAATGGAGAAAATTGGTCATCGTTATGTGATACAATACTTTTATTTAAAAAGCCTCAGCACAACCAATATAAAAGCTGAACTGGATTCTACTCTGGGTGAGTGTGCTCCTTCGTTTACAAAAGTAAAAATTTGGATTGCTGAGTTTAAACGAGGCTGTATGAGCTGCCAAGAAGAGCATCGCAGTGTCGACCAAATGAGGTGACGACTCCAGAAATGGTGAAGAAAATCCACAAAGCGGTACTGGATGATCGTCGACTGAAAGTATGCGGTAAATCGCATATTATTTGAAAATTTGAACATGAGAAAGCTGCATGCAAGATGGGTGCCGCGTTTGCTTATACTCGAGTAAAAACAGTGTTGTAAAGGTGTTTCAACTGAGTGTTTAGCGAAGTTTCACAGCAACAAAGCAGAATTTTTGCGCCGTTTCGTATCAATGGATTAAACATGGGTCCATCACTTTACACCCGAGACAAAAGAACAATCAAAACAGTGGATTCAAAAGGAAGAACTGGCTTCAAAGAAGGCGAAGACCGTTTCATCTGCAGGCGTCAATTTTTTGGGATGCGCGTGGGATAATTTTCATTGACTATCTTGAAAAAGCAAAAACTATCAACGGCCAGTATTATGCGAACTTATTGCAACGTTTGAGCAACGAAATCAAGCAAAAACGGCCGCATTTGGCTAAGAAGAAAGTCTTGTTTCATCAAGACATTGCACCAGCTCACAAATCTGTTATTGCAATGGCCAAAATTAATGAATTAATGTTTGAATTGCTACCTCATGCACTTATTCGTCAGATTTAGCCTCCTCGGATTATTTTCTGTTCCCAAACTTGAAAAAATGGCTCAGTGGTCAAGATTTTCGAACGACGAAGAAGTGATATCGGCAGTTAATGCCTGTTTTGAGGAGCAAGACAGTTCTTATTATAAAAAGGGTATCGAACTTTTTGAACATCGCTGGGAAAAATGTATACAGCTGAAGGCGATTATGTTGAAAAAGAAATAATTTTTTTTTTAAAATTTTTGTGTTTTCTTTGTTGGGTCGGGTACTTCTGGGACCGCCCTCATAGTTCCTCTCAAAAATGAACATTACCTCTGTAAAAATGTTCCGCGATTTTATATATATACAAAAATTCAAATGTTGTGAAGGGAAATGCTTTCCTTTGAAATAACTGCGGCAAACCATACAATCGCCCACTTTTGAATGTGTCTCAAGAACTTCATCCCATAACTCCTATGTTCGAACACTTTCTCGAGCATTTAAGGGGGGAATGTTGCATAGCCCAACGACTTCAAATACATCCACAGAAGATAGTCCAGATGTTTCAAATCACAATATATTAGATGCCAGGCCACAGGTCTATTTCTGAAGATAATCTTGTCATCGAACACGTTAATTCAGCGAAGAAAAGGCCCACTTTTAGGATTTAACTTAATTCGTGCGGTTTTTTTTCAAAATTTGAACGTTTATTTAATAAAAACATGTACAATAGTATTGTATTATTCAAAGTACTGCCGATCTAAAGCTGTGACTTTTTCCCATCTTTCTGGCAATTTGTGGATCCCATCCCAAAAGAACTGCGCCGGCTTGGCAGCCAAGAATGAATCAAGCCAATTTTTGATATTCTGCTCTGATGTGAACCGTATTTCAGTGAAGGCATTCTGCATCAACCGGAACAAATGGTAGTCAGAAGGGGCAAGGTCTGGGCTATGAGGCGGGTGGGGTAAGACTTCCCATGCACTGTTTTCCAAATAGTTCTTAGCCGGAATAGCAACGTGGTGCCGAGCGTTGTCATGATGGAAAATTATTGCCTCGTGTCTGGACGCATATTCCGGGCGTTTTTCGGCTACTGCTCTCTTCAAACGGATTAATTGTGTTCGGTAGCGTTGTCCATTGATGGTTTCACCCGGTTTTAGCAGCTCATAATACAGCACAGCCATCTGATCCCACCAAAGACAGAGCATTACCTTCGCGCCATGGATATTCGGCTTTGCCGTTGATTTGGCGATGCAAAAATGACTTCCTTTTGTGACGTTCCAGCAGCATTTCGGACATGCAAAACCGCCTTTCGACGTCTCTCGGCTTGAGTTCATGTGGAACCCAATTTCCTTGCTTTTGAATATATCCAGCTGATTTTAAACGTTTTCAAAAGTCTGCTTGAGTAACACCCAAAGATTCTGCGAGCTCTTTATGTGTTTGGCAACAATCTTCATATAATAATGCTTTCAGTTCTTCATCTTCAAACTTTTTTGGCTGCCCAGGACGTTCATCGTCTTCCCAGCCAAAATCACCACTTTTAAATAGTGCAAACTACTTTTGGCACGTTCGCTCAGCTAGCGCATGTTCACCGTAAACTTCCACCAAAATACAATGACTTTCGGCAGCAGTTTTCAGTAATGAAGAAGAACTCCCCGCAAAAACACTTTTTCAGGCACAAAGTTCGACATATTTGAGTGAAAAAAAAAATTATTGTGGTTTACGCTTCAAATAAATGACATATACTGAAATGACGTACAATGACAGTAGCTTTCCATTGCATGTTCCAATGGAATAATAACATTGGAATAATACAAGTTACGCCATCTCTTAGCAAACCGCACGAAGTTATAGACCCAATATATAAATTTATTTAATTGACATTTTTAATTGTGACATTTAAGTACAATATATGAACAATATTTCCTTCAATTTTGAAAGCAAAATATTAATGATTAAGCCGATGGCACTAAATCTTCGCAGGCGCCTTGAAAATGTTGTACGCCGGTGAACCGCATAACTCATGACTGGATCATCTGAAATCAAAAAATCAAAATGTTATCACTAGATAATTGCTTTTGCAAAGTAAATTCTTCAATTTTTTAATTTTTGGTGACACTTAGAAGTGAAAACTTAACTCTGTATATCCAATACTGCGGCAATTTGTTATTGTGAAATTAATAATTATGAAAAATGTAAAAAGCTCCCAGGGATACCTGTAAGGAAGTAGTATACTAAATTTCAAAAAAATGGGTCGAGTACATTTCAATTTAAAAGGTTCACCGGCTTCAAAAGTGACAAGCTTCAGAGAATCGCTTTAAAGTTTTTTATACTAAAAAAACCCTTAACAGAGGTGGGCATTCCTCTAGAGAATAAGAAAAGATTAAAAGTTGATTAATCTTAGATGGTGAGTAAGGAGTGATGATTTAACTAATCATTAATCAAAGAGTCAAGAGTGATGAGTGTTTACTTTTCAATCTTACCCATCACTATTAATCTTGTTTGAAGTTGTTTTTGGCATAAATCATGCATTTTAATAAAGCATTATTAATGAATAAATAATACTTTTACAATGTATACCTTACTTTACCATAACCATAAATACTTCGCATTGGCACGGTATTGGTTGTAAAGCAAATGATTTATCAGGATTCAGGTAGGATTTATGAGGCACTAAAGACCGAAATGTGAATAGGAATTATGTGCTAAGAAAAAAAAACTGCAATAATTATGGTATTTCAATACTTTCTATCTGTATTAGAAATTTACAACATAACAGATATAACAATAATAATTTGTTCTTTAAACATAAAAATAAAAATACCCCGAAAACATTTTTAATGTGAATTAGCGAGACGGTTTTTCTAGCAATTAAAAATTTGCTTCAAATACGACTCTTTTTTCAAATAAATTATCCGACAGCTTATTAGTTTTTGGCAGATTGTTCATAGCTGCGTACGAGAAGAGTCTCTCTACTGGTGCTAATGAAGGCAGCGAAATGTTGAATTTGTAAAAGACCTTTTTACAACCTTCTTGTCTGACAGAATCTGCTGCTACTGCAAAAAAGGTTATGGTGCCTTGAAGTTCGTTTATATTTAGGCAGACATGCGATACTGTCTTTAGTAGACAGCTGATTGTTGTTGACGTTTTTGGCATCATGTTTAGTATGGACAAAAACGATTTTCGTTCTCTCATAAAACACTATTTTTTGAGAAACAAAACGGCGATGGAAACAAAAATTTGGATAAATATTATGGAGCTAATGCTCCGTCAGATTACACCGTCAGCCTCCGATGCGGTTACAGAGGACAATGTAAAAAAAATACATGAAATGGTGTTATATGACCGGAAAGTTAAGGTGCGCTAGCTAGCAGATACCACAAAGATTAGTACTGAGCGCACACGCCATATTTTGGGCAATATTCTGCATATGAAAAAGTTATCCTGCCGCTGGGTGCCGCACATACTCATTCCTGACCAGAAACACGAACGCGAGAGCACTTCGAAAGAGTGTTTGGACTTGCTGATGCGGAATCGGGCGGACTTTTGGCATCGATTGGTTACTGTTGAACACCAGAGAACAGAATGAGTGCCTGGCAATGGACTGAAGCCGGCACGAGTGCTCCGAAGCGGCCGAGGGATGCTCGATGGGTCGGAAAGGTTGTGGCATCGGTTTTCTGGGATTGTCATGGCATACTCTTCGTGGACTACCTCGAAGAAGGAAAAACCATCAACAGCGAGTATTACTGTGCATTATTGGAGCGATTGAAGGCCGAAATCGCTGGAAAACGGCCTCACATGAAACGAAAAAAAATTTTGTTTTTGCAAGACAATGCACCGGCGCACAAGAGCATCGCAACCACGGCTAAAATCAATGACTTGCGGCTCTAATTGCTGTCGCATCCACCTTATTCGCCCGATTTGGCTCCCTCGTACTATTATCTCTTCCCAAACCTCAAAAGATTGCTCATCAATAAAAAATTCAGCTCACGCGAGGAAATCATCGACGCGAAGTTGGAAAATCGCTGGAATAAGTGTATCAAAAAAAAACATTTAAAAAAAATTTTTTTTTCATTCCCAAGAAGGTTACTTTTCACCCCACCTAGTACATGGATATTTTCCAACCTTGCTAAATCTCTAAATGGATCATCAAAGTGCTTATGTGTTTCCAATTCAATTATTGATCCATCGTAGAATGGAATTCCAGGATATAAGAGATCTTCAAACTCAAAATATGAGTCGTCGTTTTTGTCGGCCTCATTGAGGGTAACTACTTGGTGGAACTCAAAATGTTTATCCTTGACTGGTTCTCTAAATAGATTTATTAAATAATCACGGTTTATTGAGTCTACGCCCTGCACCTATCTTCGTTGAAAGCAAGGGTTTGAAAGTTCTGCAATAGTCGCATTTTGAGAAAGTGTGGTATTGAATGAAAACAAGGCTCGAAAACTATTCAGAATATTATTTTGCAAAGCTGGACAGAATGGTTTGTAGTATACACAATCTTGTTGAGGTAAAATTTGCAGATGGTTTTGGGCAACTATAGGTGGGAGAAAAATATAGAAAAAAACATTATATTCTCCTTGCAAAATGTCTTTAAGTTCCCCAAAACGCTTGGTGCACTCTAGGTACTCAGAAGTATATAGAAAATCTAGAAACTTTTTTCTTTTATTTGCAATACTCGTTTTAAGAAATCATATAACGAAATCCATCTCATTTCTACCGGCCTTGATAATGTGTGCTCTAATACATTATATAAAACTTCGGCAGTTTTGGGTTTTACAGCAGATTTAATTTTTTAATGACACTATTTTTGGATGTCGTTCTTTGGCCACACACAAATATAGGATTTTCCAATAGGGACTTGACAAATTTGAATTTAATTTGTGAACGCACTCTTTCACTAATCATTAAACTGTCACTGTCATATTATTTGGTTTACACCCATACAAGATCAAGCTGACTCAAGAATTGAAGCCGATGGACCATTTAAAGCGACGTACGTTCTCCGATTGGGTTCTGGAGAAGATGCGACAAGAAGATGAATTTCATCGCAAAATCATCTTCAGTGACGAAGCTCATTTTTGGCTCAATGGGTTCGTCAATTCGTTATTGGTCGGGTAAAAATCCACATGTGTTTCATGAATCACCACTTCATCCAAAAACAGTGGTGATTCATGATGCGGTGCGGTTACGTTACTGTGAATGGTCAGCGTTATCGCGCCATGATCACCGATTATTTTTGGCCCGAATTGGAAGATATGGACTTGGACGACATGTGGTTTCAACAGGATGATCCCACAAGCCACACAGCACACGCTACAATCGATTTATTGAAGAGTAAGTATGGTGATCGTGTTATCTAAAGACAATGGCCAGTCGATTGGCCGCCTCGTTCGTGCGATTTAACGCCGCTTGACTATTTTCTGTGGGGCTACGTTAAGTCATTGGTTTATGCCAACGCGCCAACGACGTTGGAAGAGCTCAGAGCCAACATTGAACGCGAAATAGCGGCCGTTTCGGCCGAAATGTATGGCCGAGTCGTTGAAAATTGGGTCCAACGAATCGAATGCTGCAAACGTACCCGCGGTTTTTGAAATACCTCAAATGGTTTGCCTTTTATTTTAAAAAAAAGTTGTCAAGTCATTATTAGAAAACCCTAGATAAGGTGTTGCTGCAGCAACTTATGTAACTTTACAAGAATGTGTGTAAATTAAAATTTTCCAAGTTTTCGTCTTGGTTATCAGTAGTTGAATCAGTCTCATAATCATCGACACATTTTTTAACTATTAGATTGGCTTTTACCCCATAGACACAAAAGTTTTTTACGAAATTGCTGTATCGACTATTTTATTATTTAATAAATAAAATATGCA
The DNA here is from genome assembly GCA_907269105.1 of Volucella inanis. Classification (NCBI taxonomy): domain Eukaryota; kingdom Metazoa; phylum Arthropoda; class Insecta; order Diptera; family Syrphidae; genus Volucella; species Volucella inanis. The sequence goes on along the minus strand of OU026157.1, from coordinate 126,330,995 downwards.
AACATGTTTTTCAGTATTACGATGTCTGCGATTCGCTCTGCAGAGTGTGTGTTGCGGCAGATATCCTTTCGAAATTCTGCGATATCCAATACCAAGAAAACTTCTTCCACCAGACCAAATGTCACGAGTCGCACTAAAATAGGCAGTCTTCAAACATATTTTCATTAATTTTGCTCATTCTGAAAAAAATAAATATCAATATTCCTCCCCAAACTTGGTCTGGTTTCGAATGTCTAGACCTAGAACCAATTAGTCGAAGAATTTATTTTCTCCAATGCGCAAAGGATCCATTAAACTAATTACAAATTTTACCAACGTCTCATTGAACTCTTCAACAAAATTAAATTTGTTTGTAGAAATAACTTTAACTTTTTGTGTTACAAAGTAAAAAGGTTTCTTATTTTTTTTATATTCATTATATCTACACAGTAACTGTTTCAGTACCCTGCATTATCCTCCAAATTCAACGTATTTCGGAATGCTTAACATTACAATTTCCGATTGCTTTACAACCGTTATTATCAGATTTAAATTTAAAATATTTGCCATCTAATGTTGTTATCTTGTTCTAAAAGTAATCTTTGCTTTAGGAGTCTGAGTCTGGACCTTCAATACTTTGGCTAGGGATTGACATGACTTCTTGAAAAAACTATAGGTCACTTTTACTGATTTATATTATAAGTTTTAATTTTATTAATTTTTTAAGGTATTTCAAAGAAATTTCACGGCCAATGACAACCAACTGTTGACTAAGAAGTGGAGTTACAAAAAAACAAAAGGTTAGTGAACTATAGCTTGCTGTTTTTTTCCAATTTCTGTTATGTCAACTTTTGCATGTTTGAGACTTTACTTTGATTTGGTTTCTAACCAATTACTCTTACTCTACTCTATAAATTTATTCATGGCCGATGAGTAAAGGGTAATGAGTGAAAACTAAGAGTAAACACTCTCTTTTGAGAGTAATAAGTGATTAGTAATTATAAATAGCATGATTAATGAGTGAAGAGTGATGATTTAATGTCTTATTTATAATTAAAATTCGGTACTCATTTACTCAAGGAATGCCGAACTCTGAATGTCAGCATCCATATCTAGAGCATCGTTTTGATTTTGTCTACGTACAACTCTGCCATCGTTACTGACGTGTGCTGCTTGTTGCTCCACTCTGCTGATCCGATTACTGTGCTCTGTACTCGCCCATTCATGTGCGCTTGGTCCCGCACTGATTTTCATGTCTGGCATAAAGGTTAGCAAATCAAAACAATCTTCATTGAAGGTATATGCAGCCACATAAGCTGTAATTTTAACAATTTGTTAATTGAAGTACTACTCACTGATTTCGGACCGATTTTCCATATAAGTTGATTCAGGCTCTCATAATTATTTTTAGTAAGGCCTCCACAACATCGTTGTAAAAGCACGTCTTTACTTAGGTCCTCATAAATCGGTTTGATGCCTTCAGCAACATCATTTGGAAGTGGAGTGTAACTATGTTTGAATGAGTTTGGCGATTTTGTAGATGCAGCCTTCTGCCATTCGCACCACGTATCATCGCCATTTGAGCATTTATCTTGCTGCGGTTTTTCATCGGTGGCATTCTTCATCGTGATTGCGTCGACTGGCATGGCCATAATAAACTGTTAATTTATCAATCATTTTAGCTGTGAGCTTGCTTTTACCACCGAGACTTTTTCTTCTAATTTTTTTTAAGGTTTTCGTTTCTGCGCAAACGAGAGCTCATTCACTTCTGAACGTGGCCCATGCATTCTTTTTTGTGTATCATAAAATCGTCACCATAAAGTTTAGACTTTATAACACCACTGTATGTATGTCTTTGAGTCTCCCTCACCTATGTAGTTGCGGAACATCAACCCGAGATTTTGTAACGAACGTTGAAACATCTGAACAATAGAATCAACTTCCATGTTTCCAGCTGTTCCAACGTGCTAAGCTTTGCCTTGTCCGCTATTCACGTGCTCTTCATTCCACTCTTCAAACTCTATAAAATCTAATCTGCTTTCCTAAGTTTTGCAATCGTGGCAGTATGAACTTTTCACAAAAAGCACAAAGCTGCCTGGTAAGCGGGTCGCGCTACAGGTTGGCCATGCAGAAAATAAAGTCGAGGAGGAAATTGATTGAATTTACTTGGCAAATTCGTAGATTGACATTTGGAGACATTAAGGTCTAAGCAATTTGTTTCACACCAAGTGGAAACCCTATATAGTTTAGTAGAATTTGAGGTCGTCGGCGTAAATGGATAGAATGCAGTGTTTAATAATCCTCTCAAGATCGTTAATAGTTAAAATGAAAAAGAGGGTACCTAGATAGCTGCCTTGTGGGACACCAGAAGTGGCTAAAAACAGGGTTGAGAAGGCTGTTCTAGAACGAACAATTTGAAAAGTATCAATTGATGAGATATTTTATCAAAGGCTTTAGCAAAACCTGTAGCAATAACTTCGATTTTGTTGTCATTTTCAAGGGCTGACATGGCAAAGAATACGAATTGAACTAAGTTTGTAGTAGTTGATCTATCTTTCAGAAATACATGCTGACATGTATACTTTAATTCTTGCAGCAATTGAATTTTGTTAGCATGTAAGCTTGGATCCCTTTACAAAATCTTCCACAAAGTTGATGGACACAAGTCAATTTCTAGCATATGACAATGTATTGGTAAATTGGGATCTCCTCAACTTCGCCGACATTTTTATCATCTGTGTGGAGTCTTGAAGTCATGAAATCTTGAAGTCCAAAAGAATAATTGTATTGCGAAATACTTTAATTGTGTTGCGAAAAGTTGATTCATTTGATCGATTATGTTGAGCGTAAAATTGGCGTAGTGCTCTATAAACATTTTTAACTGAACACTGATTTTGGAAATAATTTTCCACAATTTGTAAACGTTGCTCGGTTGTTAGCCAAACAAAACTGAACAAAACATAGTGTCTGCTGTGAGATTAACTATCATCAAATTAACACCCTTTATAGCACTCTACAATTTTCATTTACAACTTATCCCAAATATCCTGCTGGACTGTTCTGCGCCTTACGATTCATCACATCTTTGCTTAACGTACTAAACGGATTAGGTTTCACGGCGTCTCACACCTGCTAATTCTATGGCTTTTTTTTCTTTACCGAAGTAGGAAAACTGTAGGGTCGCGCACTGTCAAGGTGCCAGTGTGGGACTCCTCCTCACAAAACCTTAATTCAAAAAAAAACATCTTGCCTAGCATTGCTCCGCCATAAAGCATAACTTCGTTGGGCAGGGGAATAGCCTTTTGAAAAGAAATCATGGGATTGTTAGTCGATTGTTATTTAAGTTCTCGTATTTCGTCATGTTGTAGGCTCATTAGGCCGACGACGGCCTCCTGGGGGCTGTTCTACGTGGCGGATGTGTTACGCATATTGGAATGTATTTGTATGTCAATGTGGGTAAATATGGATGTCCGGAGAAAATTCAGGATGAAGGGTGAGAGTGGCGGTTAAGAAACCAACCCACTTAGGTCTACAATCAATTTGAGTTTATGATAAAGCGCAGGAGACTGTTAACTTCTGCGTTCTTTAGATCGTTTAAGTCACTGCAGAAGAATGCTCCTAGGTGGCGTTTTCTTCTATGGGAGAGATCTGGACATGTACAGAGAAGGTCAAGGATTGTATCCTCTTTCTCCGCGTCCATACAGCTTCTACAGAAATCGTTTCTAAAAGCGCCAAGCCTTCTCACATGCTTGCCAATAAGGCAGAGTCCAGTGATGACACCTTTAATGGCGCTAAGATGTTTGCTATTTAGAAGAATCAGACTCTTAGGGCGATTCAGATCCAGGTTTAGTCCAGATCCAGATCTGTTTAGTCACTAGACATGTTGGTCCACCGGTTCATCTAAGGTCTGTTCTTTTATTAACATCCAGCTTAAATAATAATTTGCACGTAGCGATTGGTTTGGCGGTTTGGCGAGTTCATCGGCTCTGCAATTCCCTTGAAAGTCCCTGTGGGCTCTTTGATTCTCGAATCTTCTCAGTTCTATTGGGATGGCCGACACTAACTCCATTTTTCCTCTGAGAGGGACATTTCACTAATAATCACGTTTGTATGTGATTGTTGCTACCTGGCCTTCAGGATCGTGAGCAGTGGGAAATAGTGTCATCTGCATCCTCCTTCTAGTTTGGACAGGATGAACAGATTGGGGAGGAGTCATGCCCAAATTTGTGCAGATATTTTCTGAACACACCGTGGCCGGTTAAAAACTTTGTGATATTGTTCTACAACTCTCCTTTTCACCCAAGTTTCTATGTTGGGGATAAATTGGTATGCTCATCTTCCCTTAGTTATATTTTCCCATAGGTTCTGCCACTTTTGAACTGAGATATCACTTTCCTCCTTGTGAATTCTGCCAATGATCCATTGAGTAGATAAGAGTGTAAGCGTCTCAATTCTTCGGCCATAATATCAATAAACTTTCCTACCAGATAAAACGCTAAGGTCCGAACGGCGCAGATTGTTCTCAAAGCGATTGGTCTGTAAATTCGCAATATCTTTCTCCTAGATTCATTTATTGGCAGTGCGACTTATAGAGTATAACCGAGCTAAATACTACACCTAATGTCTTCAGTAGGAATTAGGTGATAGATGCTTTTCTTCCCAACGTAGTCTAGGTGAGCTTAAAGCTTAGTCTATTATGAATCATAATACCTAGGTATTTTAATGTCAGTTTTGATTGTATTACTTGATATCTTATTCATTGCCATGATAAAAACTGCTTCGGTTTTATGTACTGCTTAAGTCAGGCTTGCTGTTTCAAGCCAAGTTTGGCTCGGAAGATCGATTTGTTTGTTACCGATTCCATTTCATGGATGTGCTGGGCCACGGTTACCATTGCGATATCGAATGAAAAGCCTACTATCTTTGGTAGACTGAGGACACCGTGATATATAATATTCTAAAGCAAAGGGCCTAGAACAGATCCTTGTGGCACACCAGTTGTTCTGTTCCTGAAGTAGCTAGATATACTTCTGAGAATGAAGTTTGGTATGTCATTTTAGCAAGAGCATTCAATATAAACGTCCAATTTGCCGAAATGAAAGCATTTCTGTGGTCTAATGTGACCACTGCACAGTACTCCTCTGTTCCGAATCTTGCTACAACAGTCACTCTTTTGATTTCGTCTACTATGGAGCAGGATTTTTGGAACCCAAACTGATATTCTGACAACGCACTGCTCTCATCTACTTATGTCAACAGTCTGTTGTTTCCTAAAATTTTTCCTACGGTATCCAGAAAGCAAATAGAGTGATATGAGAAGGGAACTCCTGGAGGTCTATTTATTTTGAGCAGAGGCAAAAAAAAATGTAGCTTCAACCGATGTGTGGATGTACCTCTTTAAACAGTTGTAAATTACTTGCATAAGATGTCCGGTCTGGACAAGAAGATCTTGTAGGCAGCTTCTCAAGAGTTTATATCGACTTTGTCCAGCGGATATTTGGAGCTATCAAGCTGTTCTTTGGAGATGTCAGTACGATACCTCGACATCTGTTTGCGAAGAGTTTCAGCTTTTGTTTAACGGTGGCAGTTACATTTGAAGTATGATACTTCACCCATAAAAAAATACAAACGTTGATGCGAAAACATGGCAGTGCAGCGCTTTAGGCGCTGCCTTCCTGATACTAATCCTCATTTAAATATGTGTATCGTCGTAGACCGAGACAGACTTTTCAGATAAAAAAAATCATCAGCTTCAGAACCTCACGTTCAGCTGTTTTAGTTTAAGAGAAAGTGGTTGAGATGCTAAGGGATTTGCTTTTGAACGAAGGCGATGCAAAAGCAGAAAGAATGTAGTCAGCGTATTCTAGGTATTTCAGGTAAGTTGCCATTGTAGATTGAATCCTTCTACTTCTCTCAGGAAGTGGCGAGCGGAACACATGGCTTATTATTTTGATAAAATTCATTCAATTGGCTGGAATTAAAATCCTTTGAAAAATTAGTCTTACTACACTACATTTTGAATTTTCAGTGAGATATGTATGCTCCTAATTTTATCTCTACTTGTCTGCGGATAGGCATATGCCGTGATTTCTCTGCCTTTTACAAACATACATGTGTTCTTAATTTACACAAACATTTTCCACAAACTTTCACTAATTGCATACAATTGTATGATGAGATCTGCTCACTGTTCCACTTAGTTGTTGAAATCTAGGGTTCTAAGCGCACGTATTTTAGGGTTCAGAGCGGATCCTATACGAGAACCAAGAGACATAAACAAGAACCGCGATCTTAGAAAAAATTCACAGGTGTAGACATAAGTAGAAGGAGAGGTGACGGGTATTTGGTCGATGCTGGACTTACGAGTACCACGACTAGGCCCGCACTGATATGGACCTATCAGGTTGTTGATGATCGATTTGAGACACTCAAATAATAGCAAGGATCTTGTTATCGTTGTTTAATAAGCCTGCGCAACTCAGAAAATCTATTTTCATTAGGACAAGTCAGACGATGCTGTAATTCCATTCATCGGGCATGCCTTCCTCCGACGAAGTTTTACAGATAAGCTGGTGCATACTCGTACTCCTCACCAAATCATTTCCTCCAACGATGTTTCTGCGGTTTGCTTTATATGCTTTGTTTTAGGTTTTGTAAACCTAACACGTCGACTTTGTCTTACCTTTACGGCTCAGAAGCAGTTCTCAACAAGTCTTCGCAATCATTTGTGCATGATACGATTCCTGTTTGATCTAAAATGCCCACCGTCATTCATCGTCGGAATATTGGTTTCTTTATTGTTGTTGTTGACCTTGTGGATACTAGCACATCCGAACCGGAATTTCTAAAGGCCTTATTGCAGCATTACCATAAATCTCCTGCATTGGCTGTAGAACTAAAAAGTTTACGCTGTTATAATAAGCGCTACCAAATGTGCCCTCCTCCTTAATTCTGGCATTAAGGTCATGAGTATGATTTTAAAATCAATCTAAAACCCTGCAAATAGGTTCTCTGTAGAAGCTCACATAAACTTTCCTCGGTATCGTGGCAGTTTTTAATCGTTTTCTTGTTTGAATTGGTACTCATACCACACACAGTTTGTCCTCCCAATATTGGCGAGCAAGAGCAGCACCGGATGTTCAACTCTAGGGGTTTAGCCCATCTTAATACGTGTTCATCGTAAGTTCGCTTATCTATAGATAGACAGAAGGTACCGAAAAGAGACAATGATGCAATTTTTGTCCACTTCTTTACATATTCACTGACAGATAGAAAATTTTGTTTTAGTTTACTATCTAAGCCAAGTATCTGAAAATGTAAATAATGATATGTGCAATGCGTAGAAAATGTTTGCTATTTTTCATAAATTATCTTTGAATATCTGCACTATCTCAAACACATTCTAATTAAATTAAAGAAAATCACGATAGTTTACCCCTTTTCAATACAATATCCCACTAAAGCAAGCCTCTTTTGATTCCTTCGGTTGGTAAATAAAAATATATCTTATCACTGCGATACGGTAAAAGGTACTTATTACCTTCAAATCAACATCGTGGCTCTCTATCTTTCATTTCGTATAAATACGGAACGTTTCTCCAAGCCCTTCAACAGAAGTCATTTAACCATGATGTTCATCAAGATAGTAACTCTTTTATTGGTGGCCACAACTGCCACCCAAGGTCAACACAATCCAAACTACCGGGATGGTCGCAACACCATTGTACATCTTTTCGAATGGAAGTGGACTGACATTGCAACTGAATGTGAGAAATTCCTGGGTCCAAAGGGATACGCTGGCGTTCAGGTATATACATTCATAGGCATGAAATAGCTTAGCATGAAAAAAGATTTTACATTCTTGAGAAATTTAGGTCTCTCCTCCAAATGAAAACGCTGTGATTAACAAACGGCCATGGTGGGAGCGTTACCAACCCATTTCATACATTCTCACCACTCGTTCTGGAAGTGAATCACAGTTCCGTGAGATGGTGACTCGTTGCAATAAAGTCGGAGTTCGAATCTATCCCGATGTTGTATTCAATCACATGACTGCCAGCTCGCGAGTAGGAACTGCTGGGTCGCAAGCTGATCCTGGTAGCAAAAGTTTCCCAGCAGTTCCCTTCTCCTCTACTGATTTCCACTCAACCTGTTCTATTCATAACTACAACAGTGCTCAGCAAGTTCGTAACTGCGAATTGGAAGGACTAAAGGATCTTGATCAGAGCAAAAACTGGGTACGCGATCGGATTGTTGAATTTCTGAACAAACTGATTGACATTGGTGTTGCCGGTTTCCGTGTGGATGCTTGCAAGCACATGTGGCCATCTGATTTACAGGTAAATTTCATCTACGAAGGTTAACTGTGATTCAGCTTACAATGGGTTCTCTATTTTTCTGTCAACAGGTTATCTTCAACAGATTGAAAAATTTGAATACTGCTCAAGGATTCGCATCCGGTGCGCGTCCATTCATTTTCCAAGAAGTCATCGACTTGGGCGGTGAAGCTGTCACTCGCGAAGAATACACCCATTTAGGTGCTGTTACTGAATTCCGTCACTCGGCTAAAATCGGAACGGTCTTCCACAAGAAGGACAAACTCAAGTATTTAGTCAACTGGGGAACCGGTTGGGGATTCCTTCCGTCGAGTCAAGCATTGATCTTCGTCGATAATCACGATAATCAGAGAGGACATGGTGCTGGTGGTTCCAATGTCTTGACCTATAAGTCATCGAAACAATACAAAATGGCCACTGCTTTCATGTTGGCTCATCCATATGGCATCACTCGTGTCATGAGTTCGTTCGACTTTTCAAACAGTGACCAAGGTCCGCCGACTAATGATGGTGGTAACACAATTTTGTCACCGATTTTCAAAACTGACGATTCCTGTGGAAATGGATGGATTTGCGAGCATCGTTGGCGTCAAATTTACAACATGGTCGAATTCAAGAATGTTGTTGGAGGAACTTCCATCACCAATTGGTGGGATAACGGCAATAATCAAATCTCTTTCTGCAGAGGTAACAAAGGTTTCATTGCCTTCAATCAGGACACATACAATCTACACCAATCACTGAATACATGCTTGCCAGCTGGAACTTATTGTGACATCATTTCGGGAGCTAAATCAGGCTCGTCCTGCACCGGTAAGAAAGTGGTTGTAGGTTCCGATGGAAAGGCTACTATTTCAATTTCAACAGACGAGTCGGACGGTGTTCTGGCCATTCATGTAAATGCCAAATTGTAATGAGATAACGCTATTTGTTTACAAAAAAATAAAAACTTTTCCGTACTCAATGTCACAAATATTTCTTATTCCTGATATACCTACATATGTTATGAATGTACCTTATCCTTTGAACTTGTAACGGCTGATACTAACAGCTTGACTATGATTGATCGCAGAGTATCTTAAAGCTCTTTAGCAGGAAGGCTGACAGTCTGATGGGTCTGAAATCCTTCGAGAGCATAAAGAAGGTCTATCGTTATTTGAATCTCAATCCAGGCACCAGTTATTTTATCAGAAGCCAAACAGACTTTAAGAATGCTTAATACAGTACCTCTGACATCTTGAAAAGCCTTCTATGGTGACGCAGGGAATCTACTTTACCTTCTACGAGATTTTCTAAAATAAGTTTGAGGTAGTGCAGGAAGTGAGTGACCATAACCATATCCAATAATTCTTTCCCGAATTCAACATAGGTACCAACCTTGTACTAAAGCACGCGCGAAATCGGTGGAGTTTTATTCAGAACTTGAAGTGATATGGAGGATTCACTTGTGGTGGTAACTTAGGTAGAAGACGCTGTAGTTAAGGGCCAGTACACAGAGGATAACTTCTCTGGAGACCCTTTTCTTAACAAACTATGGTACGTGCGATGTTCTCGGTAAGACGGATGGTGTGGTTTAAGGTGAGTTTGTAAGGAGTCAGTCGCCTTTTTATTGCACATTTCTCCCTAGCCTTTGTATTTTTTTTTATATTTTCTTGTATTCTCCACAGGCACTGCCACTTCTTTTCCGAAAATACGCTGCAGGGTACTTAATGGCGTTGTTTGTCGGGGTGCTCTGGTTCCCTGATACTTAGTGCAGTGGAGATTGATGTTTTTTTGCCCACAACTGAAGCAAATCCGTAAGGACAAGCCGGTGGATTCGTGAAAGTTATCGTCGACTCCTATTTGGGCACATTATTCCTTTCTGTTCAATTAGTCTGTCAGGTTTAGTTTAGTTTTTGAGCCTACTCGTCCTTTGATTTTGTAGGGCCGCTACCTCGAAGTCGTCATTGTCAGCGCTGTATTGTTGGTCATTGCTAGTCTTCCGCGTAAAAGCGATCACGTGACGTTTATAATATTGGTTTCTGGTGGACAAATTGTATATTTCGTATGAAGCAACTGAAGATAAATGTCGCGACTCGGTCCTTATTGTTATGTCGCAGGTCTAGTTCGTGCATTCGGTTGGTCATATGTATCGTCATCAATCATATGTTGGCATAAAAGTCGTCAAAGGTTTCATACGGCAACTGTTTCCTATCCATGATAGACCTAAGAATTTCGTGGTCACGGTCTGTCTCTAAATTATTTAATCAGCTCAGCTTTAAGGTCATGGTAGCTGAGCTGCTCACATCTTTAGTTTCGTGAGAGGATGGTAAAGATCATGTTGTTATACAGATGGCAGTATAAATAAAGTTCATTGAATTCTGATCTTGAAAGTCCACTCACTTTAGAAAAAAAACATCCTTGGAAATGTGAGGTGGTAGGGAGCATGTTGTGGCTCCTTCGCATCACGAGGCACATTAACAAGCATCATTCCAAAAGGTTTCGTATATGGTACGCGATCGTCCCTTAAAAATTGGACGTGTCGAGAACCTCAACAACGAAAGTGTCTATTACCGCCCCAGAAAAGGTTTGAGAGGATGTTTTAACAGTGCTCACGCTTTTTGAGGCGTTGAATAGATTTTTAATTAAACTGGGGCGCACGCAGCAAACGGCCAGAGATGTGTATCAAAGGTTTGGTCTCCATACTTGGGTTTCTCGCGCGTGGCTTAATGGAACCTTGAAGAAATTGGGTCCATTAGCCAGGTTAATTCTATCCACTCCCACGATAAACAGGATCGTGGATTTGGTCGGACTTGAGCCTCCACATCACAGCAAGGTAGGTAAGAGTCATGAAAGAAAAATGTATACATACAAGCACATACAGTGAGCGATGCAGCTATAACCGCAGAATAATATTTAAACTAATCAAGGTCTGGTAGAAGTACTAAGTACGATTACTGTAATTTGGTTCCTACTTTTATGTAATTATTCAAAATCTATGCAGGAGCACTAAAAAAAACAATGCAGCTGCATTTGTTCATAAGTCACGTAGCAATGGAGTAGAAATATTGTGATTTTGACCATTTTCAATGAAAAATTTGCTAATTTTTAAGGGGTAAATGTAATTACAACGTGGGGCAAAAGTAATGTCATAATGTACCATAAATTGGCTGCCATTTTGTAAGAAAAAAAAAAAATCTTTGAAAATGTAAAATTGTTGACATTAAGTTCGAGAAAATGAGCACCCTCTAAGTTGATTCACATTTGTTGTTGCGCGCAAAACATCTGCCTCCAAGTTCAAATCGCCAAAATGGGAGATCACATGACTTGGAAGTTGGTTATTCACAAGCTTCATCGAGCTGTGTGGACGTTTAATCCGCAGGAAGCAATTTGGGGACGGTATGCATTCTATCAGAGAACATCTTCAGGTGTTTCATCAAAATTCGACGCAACGAATGTCTGCTGATCCCAAATTGTGTGCATCGTTGTCTCATCGAATTTTGTGGACTCTCTCGGACGTAATCAGCGTTAATATTTTCGGTTAAACTAGGAATACGAGACCGGTCACTTCTTGTGACTGGGTCTACTCAGTTTATACGAGATACTCTGCTAAATGCTTAATTGCTCGCATGTGCAGAACGCGTTTAACTTGACGAACTGATAACAGATTATGAGATGTCTTTATCGAATTGAAATACCGAACTATATCCGTGAATTTATAACGAGCTATTTCTCGAAAAGAATCCTCCTCTATGACGTCAACGATGGAGTTTAAATGTACAAAGTTACTGGCTCGGTCTTAGATCCCCTACTATGGAACACTATGTACGTTGAAATCTCACGCGTACAGATTCACTTTTCCGCTGTGTTAGAAACTGAAACGCTAGAGGGAATTCCACTATACAGCAACGAATCAATTGCAACTGTACGTCGCTGGTTAACTTACAACGGTTTGTAACTCTCCGATCATAAAACTGAAACGGTGCTTAGGTATTACGAGCAGGAAAATTCCCCAAACGACAACGATTGGAATAAGAATACATAAAATTCTTCTGATTGATAGTCGTTTATGCTTTAAATATCATCTAGATCAGATATGCAAGAAATAAAAACAAACTGTGAGTGCATTTACAATGCTGATGAGTAATATCAGAACCCCACAACAGAATAAAAGAATCCTCCTTGTTGAAGCGAACGAGTCCAAAATCGCCAGTTAGGTTAGGTTAGGTTAAATAAGGGCATGATGGACACGCCATCACACAAATATCAGACACTAAATCGCAATCCCTGTGGAACCAGTTGTCTTCAAATGGCAACATTCCAAACAAACTCGATGGTGAAATACACGATCTCTATGCAAAAGCCAAGAAGGTCATTGAAGTTCGTGCCGTCTATTTTCTCTAGGTTTTTGAATAAGTATTTCCCTAAAAGATATCTTCGACTGCGCGATATGGCCTTACATTTACACAGCATGTGCGTTATGTTTTCAATAGCTTGCAGATCACCGCAGAATCTGCAAATATCCGTGTCTGACAATTTTAGTTTCTTTGCGTGTTTTCGCAGGAGACAATGTCCTGTCAAGATTCCTATTACTGTCCTAGATCTTCTGCCGTCAAAAAGCAGTCATGGATAGCAGAGATGGATACCCTCTCTTGACCACCTTAGCTTGGCAGTGCCCCTCACTCTGAAAAGTGGTGGTTTGGTGTTGGCAACCTCACTATTGTCGAGTAGATCTCTTGTAAATTTTCTTTAATACCGCAGTTTCATGTGCACCTGGCAGCACAGTCTTACTCGGTTCTGACTGTATTGTGCCTTGAGCACTGTGCGACACTACTTATGTTATATATCAGAGTTGATGTAACTTGATTCCACTGCCTTGGGTGTGGTCTGGCTATCAGCCACCCTGAGGACAGCCAGAACCTCAGAAGTCTTATAGATACTCTTAGTTCTGGGTCTTCTGAGAAGACCTGACCATTGCATTCTTTTGCCAATCCTCCCTCTCCATATTTATTACATCATACGGGATGTCGAAGTCGACCAAGGAAATAATTTCATCCAATAGAATTGGATAGCCTGGCAGTACCTCCTCTTGGACCGTGCCATGTTCGAAACTACTGCTCTTGAAGTACCCCAGATTAGGTGCAGAAAGGTGTGCAATGCTGTCGTACGGTTGGTACGGAGTGCACATGTAATGGCTAAACTGTTTTCTTGTTTGTTGCTTTCACCATACTTACTACTACCGTATACGCCATAGCAGGTTTTTAGCACCAAGTTTTTCCTACTGTTCTTTTGCAGATAAATAGAGCTTTCCGCTACATTAAGATTCCAATTAAGTTTTTTGTCCAGAATCACACCCAGATACTTCGCGCTGTTCGAAAGGGACAATTCCACTCCGTTGAGTTTTGAGGGTCTGAATTGTGGTATCTGTTTTGGAAGGGTTGGCATTGAGACCTCAAATTTTTGCCAAAGTGCTGATCATCTTGAAAACACCTCCATAATGTCGCTTAAAATATTTAAATATTTTCACTGCACTATTATGGCAACGTCATCTACCGTGACACTTATTACTCATGAAAGAACACCCATTATTCCCCAAGATCTACACCCCTTATTCTTTTCAGCAAGGAGACATACGAACCACTGAAAATAATTTTTCGGATTCAATGGTCCGACGAGCCTAGAGGGGATAGCACATTGACCTTGTATATGTCAGGGTGAGAAGTAAGAAACAAGTTCAGGGGATCTACCTATGTTTCACTAAGTGTCAACAGATCTAGCCTGATAAAAACAGCATAAGCAGCGACCAAGTGCAAGCAACATCCTTCCTAACCAATCTATATACTTTGCAACTAGAGATTCGTGTCGCAAGAGGAGTTTGCCATGTTTTTGTCCTTCGCTAGAAGGTTTCGAAAACTAGTGTGTAATATACATACCATATAGAAATTCGAAGGTTGAGGATCATGAAATAAGAAATGTCTCTTTGTGTATGAAAGAGTTTTTATTTATATAAATTTATTGCGTAGTTTCATTACAATTTGGCATTTACATGAATGGCCAGAACACCGTCCGACTCGTCTGTTGAAATTGAAATAGTAGCCTTTCCATCGGAACCTACAACCACTTTCTTACCGGTGCAGGACGAGCCTGATTTAGCTCCCGAAATGATGTCACAATAAGTTCCAGCTGGCAAGCATGTATTCAGTGATTGATGTAGATTATATGTGTCCTGATTGAAGGCAATGAAACCTTTGTTACCTCTGCAGAAAGAGATTTGATTGTTGCCGTTATCCCACCAATTGGTGATGGAAGTTCCTCCAACAACATTCTTGAATTCGACCATGTTGTAAATTTGACGCCAACGATGCTCGCAAATCCATCCATTTCCACAGGAATCGTCAGTTTTGAAAATCGGTGACAAAATTGTGTTACCACCATCATTAGTCGGCGGACCTTGGTCACTGTTTGAAAAGTCGAACGAACTCATGACACGAGTGATGCCATATGGATGGGCCAACATGAAAGCAGTGGCCATTTTGTATTGTTTCGATGACTTATAGGTCAAGACATTGGAACCACCAGCACCATGTCCTCTCTGATTATCGTGATTATCGACGAAGATCAATGCTTGACTCGATGGAAGAAATCCCCAGTCGGTACCCCAGTTGACTAAATACTTGAGTTTGTCCTTCTTGTTGAAGACCGTTCCGATTTTAGCCGAGTGACGGAATTCAGTAACAGCACCTAAATGGGTGTATTCTTTGTTAGTGATGAATTCACCGCCCAAGTCGATGACTTCTTGGAAAATGAATGGACGCGCACCGGATACGAATCCTTGAGCAGTATTCAAATTGTTCAATCTGTTGAAGATAACCTGTTGACAGAAAAATAGAGAACCCATTGTGAGCTGAATCACTGTTAAACTTCGTAGATGAAATTTACCTGTAAATCAGTTGGCCACATGTGCTTACAAGCATCCACACGGAAACCGGCAACACCAATGTCAATCAGTTTGTTCAGAAATTCAACAATCCGATCGCGTACCCAATCTTTGCCCTGATCCAGATCCTTAAGTCCTACCAATTCACAATAGCGAACTTCATGGGCATCATTGTAGTTGTAAATGGAACAGGTTGAATGGAAATCAGAAGAGGAGAAGGGAACTGCTGGAAAACTTTTGCTACCAGGATCAGCTTGTGAACCAGCAGTTCCTACTTGCGAGCTGGCAGCCATGTGATTAAACACAACATCTGGATAGATGCGGACTCCGACTTTGTTGCAACGAGACACCATGTCTCGGAACTGTGACTCATTTCCTGAACGAGTGGTCAGAATGTACGAAATGGGTTGGTAACGCTCCCACCATGGCCGGTTGTTAATCACAGCGTTTTCATTTGGAGGAGAGACCTAAATTTTTTAAGAATGCAAAATCTTTTTTCATCCAAGGCTATGACATGTCTATGTATGTATGTACCTGAACGCCTGCGTATCCTTTTGGACCTAGAAACTTCTCACATTCAGTTGCAATGTCAGACCACTTCCATTCGAAAAGATGCACAATGGTGTTGCGACCATCCCGGTAGTTTGGATTGTGTTGACCTTGGATGGCAGTTGTGGCCACCAATAGAAGTGGTACTATCTTGATGAACGTCATGATTAAATGAATTCTAATGAATGGCCTAGAGAAATGTTCCGTATTTATACGAAGTGATACAATGTTGATTTGAAGAAGATTATCACCGTATCCCAGTGATAAGATATATTATTATTTACCACCTAGAGAGGGGCATGCTGTATTGACATATTTAATAATAAAAAAAAAAAAAAAAAAAAAAAAAAAAAAAAAAAAAAAAAAAAAAAAAACGGACGGACTATCGCGAGTTTCTTTTATTGAATTTAGATGTGTATGGCATAATACAAGTCTGCACACAAAGATTAGGAACCCACCATAAATCCGGACTTGGTTATCTGATTTGAAAGTGAGTTGAATGCGTACGAAAATGACTATTTATCATTTAAGTTGATTATATGAGACTTAATGAATGTCTCGCAAAATCTAGTGTTTTTCAAATTCGCAACGTATTTAAAAATAACATAGATACGAAGATTGTTAAAAAGGAGAAGGGGTTATTTCGCATTTTGGAAATGCAATCTGTTATCTGTGGTTGATGAGATCCGATAAACACTGGTTTTTGAAGAGAATAAGCAATGTGGCGATTCTTAGAATTCTTGGCATATCTTTTTCAGTTCGATTTTTAATAAACATATAAATTTGTGTTTTTTTTTTTGCGATTAATTATGTAAAACAAAAAAATATTTTTTCAGATCAAGGTCTGTGAGATAAAAAATATAAAAATATTGTCTTCCGCATATTGTTCAACAAGTTCAGCAAGTGAACACTTAAATTAAAGATAGCATTTGTCACATGAAGAACATTGAATACTGTAGGACAAAGGGCGTTACACATTCTCACTAAATCAAATTAGTGTGATTACCAATAGATTGCGATTGGTCAGTGATATAAATTGGCCAATAAATTGAGCAATAAAAGCTTCAAGAATCCTTATCGCGTGGTGCATTCCCTTACTGAGAAAGCAAAACAAACGCGATTAGCTACTTTGGATAAAGTAATGCGACGACAAGCAGCACATACTAATATACTTTGACCAAAAAAATTTCGAAATTTATTCAGAAAATTAAAAATACAAGTTTGTTCATCTAAAACTATATTGTCCTCTTCAAAGTAATCCCCATCGACTGCAACACACTTACATTTTTAATATTCGGTTTTCGGTATGTCCAATAGTGCTTCCTGCGATTGTTCCATTACTTCCTCTCGACTGCTGAAACGCGTTCCCGTAGTGGTTTTTTAACTCGATTGAACAGAAAGAAGTCACAGGAAGCCAAATCAATTAAATTTGGTGGCTATTGGATGGTATTTGTTGCATTTTTCGTCAAAAAATTACGAATATTGATGTCACTGTGCGATGGTGCAAAATCCACGAGTTTTTTGCCCACAATTCTGGTCTCTTTCGGCGAATTGCTTCATGCAAACGTATCATAATGCCCAAATATTACTCTTTGTTTACTGTCTGGCCGTCTGGCAAAAAATTCAAAATGCACTACAATGTTTGTTTTCAATGAAAATCGTGAGCGTGGTTTTTTTGGTCTCGGCTCATTTGGTGAACGTCATTCATTTGCCTGATGTCTGGATTGCTTAAACCCACGTCTCGTCTCCAGTAATGATCCTTTTGATGAATGTGGGATCGGACTCAGCCTCGCAAATCATCTCTTTTGCGACGTCAACACGGTCTCTTTTTTCCATGAAATTGAAGCCACTGCGTTCATCATCTTCGATTGACTCACGACCACTTTTGAACCGCTCGTGCTACCGGTAAACGACTGTTTTTTTTTTTTTTAGAGAATCGTTGCCGAAACACTTTTTTAACATTTCCAACGTTCGCGCACCATTAAATCCGTTTTTTACGCAAAATTTAATACAAGTTCGTTGTTGCAAATTTAAATCCATTTCTTAAATTGTAAAAAAATCGCCCATACACACAAAGATAAATGTACTCTTGGCTACGCAACTTTTGCAAATGTCAAGCTATGATGCTAAGATTAAGAGAGAATGTCGACAACAGATGTACCAACTTAACAAAAAACAAAAAAAAAAAAACAGAACTCAAATCGGAACAATGTGAGCGCCACACGGTGGTTATTCGGTTTTTTTTATCGCAGCACCGTTGCGACTCTATTTCCTCGTAAATAGGGTAGTGTACATGTATAGAGTTCTCCCTATGAATGATTGCACGCGAAGAATTGCTCATTTCATGGAAAAAGGTACGCAATAAAAAATAACCGGGACTGGATGGAGCACCATCATCATCATCGCCTTCAATATCACTATTCTATCACAAGATATGGATCTGCTACAGAGAAAGCTCTATTATATAAGGAGAATTATAACGTATGCGTCGGTTGTCGATTTTACCAGACTCCAAAGAACGGTCTGCCTCGGCTGCCTGCGGTCTTTCCCCAGAACGCCCAGCTCCGATCTGATAGAAGAATCTCGCTTTCCTTAATATTCATATCATAGGCTACACTCTCAAAACCATCTTCCTTTTAAAAACAAGTGGTCTTCGGTACAACATCCGCTGGAGCTTTGACATGCGCCGCCTGCAATGCCACTAGAGCTCTTGCTGTGGAAAAAAAAAATACGAAATCGACTTTCACTGTACTCAAGACTGAGCTAGAAAATGAATGTAGTCGAGTCTTCACTGATGGTGTCTTTCTGGGGGACGACAACGTGAGATTTTACTCCTCGTGCCTCCTAATCGTAACAAACTATATTGTGAAGAATTAGCGCAGAGAAGGAAGCATTTGCATCTGTAGTGAAAGCCAAGCTGCCCTGAACTCTCTTACGATTTCCAAGTTAGTTCGAGAATGCAAGACTCCACTGAACGCAGTCAGAAGATTGAATTCAGTTAGCCTTGTCTCGATACCAAGTCATAATGCAGTTACGAGAAATGAAATCGCCGATTCAAAGGAGAGTTTTATAGGACCCGAAGCAGTGTTAAGTCCGTCTTCGCCTTCGGTTTGGGCTTCCATTAACATTTGGGTTAATGTTGCCGTCAGATCAAGCGAATTCTTCCTGATATTTCTGTGAGGTCAACAACTTTCCTGCTGGCATCGTTACAGGGTACCACTTAAGTACTTAAATACGTTGGGCTAAAACAACATTTTGCAATGCTAGATGTGACAGTGACTTCTGTGAATGTCCATCTTACACTCACAACAGAATGCATGTACTCGGCGTTGACGTGATGTGTGCTGGCACTGTAGGCACTTTTTTCACTGAAGCGCTTACTCGTCTTTTTTCGAAAGACTGAGAAATTCCCTTAAAAGAAACTTACAAGGAGAACATGGACTAGTTTTTTGTCTGAGTGCTTATATAAATAAAATATAATAAATAGAATTAAATAAATAAGAAAATCCATTTTTTGGATTATGAATGGATTATGTCCTAAACATCAAATGCAGTCATGAGAAAATATTGATCAGCGTAGTCTACAGATCAAATAATACCATCCCATTTGCTCCACTCCATACCATCCTCGAGGAGAAAGGCTATATTGCCACTAACCTGCTAGATATATCCGGCTCCGTAGGCTTTTTTGGAATATACGAAATCGCTCGATCTAAACCCAGTCAACACGTATACCCCTACCCACTTAACGACCACTGACTCGACTCTTACCGATTCAATTTTTGTATCCAATATGGGGAAATTCCTGTTGTATAGCCATTTCTCAGCACCTGCGTTCTCAACTAATTTGCTGAGTCTAAAGTCATGGTTGAGGATTTTCATAATCTAAATTATGTTCAATTGCTAGCAGATATTATAGACATACTCGTATGCTGGGAGTATATATATCGGATTCCCTTTGTTGATAATCAAAATAGCTTTCTGCATGAAAAAATTGCTTTGCTCTTTAACAAACGTTAAATTAGGCTTACTCCTAATATCCTACAGCTTATGAAAAAGCGTGATGATGCCTAAAAAAGCGGGAAAAAATACCTATTGCATGCGTTTCAATTCTATTCTATTCTTCAGGCAGAGAGGTTTAGAAACATATTCGTGAAGTTGGGTTAGGAAAACAAAGAACTTCGGATGATATAGACTGCAATCAGCTTAACACGATTTTCTTAGCGTCGAGTGATCCTTCCTCAGTAAGCTTAACCACTTTCAACCTGTCACCTGACGATTGTAGAAAATCATACTTCGTTTTCTACATGCTACGCGAGGAAAATGTTGAAAAAGCGGTACTATCGATCAAATCAAACGCTATTCAATGAAATCCACCCAAAATTTGTTAAGCTTCTGCTTCCATATTTACTGCCTTTCAAAATACATGTCTTCAACTCAATTTTTCATATTCCTAAAAAATCGAAAGGAAATGCGGTGAAATTTTGCTATTCCTTTCAAAAGTTTTTGAGAAATGCATTCTAATTTAGATGAAAAAGTATTTTTCGAGTAAAAAACACTGCTCTGCGAGAACCAATCTGGTTTCCGTCATCGATAAAATTAGGAAAGCTGTTGACGAAAACCACCAATTCTAACGTTATTTGACTTTTCGAAAGCATTCGACACAGTTAACCACACTATTCTTTGCTTAAAGCTTAGAATTGTTCATTGCTTTCTTCAAAACTTATATATTCCTGTTTAGAAGGCAGAC
Organism: Volucella inanis; assembly: GCA_907269105.1. Classification (NCBI taxonomy): domain Eukaryota; kingdom Metazoa; phylum Arthropoda; class Insecta; order Diptera; family Syrphidae; genus Volucella; species Volucella inanis. The sequence continues at coordinate 126,310,465 of OU026157.1, read as the reverse complement.
AGCAACACGTTTTAATGGGCAACTGATGTTCGTGCTCTTTGCCAATAAAGAGAAGAGTACCGTAAGGCTTTATTCTTGGACCATTGCTTTTTTCGGTCTACGTGAATGAACAAGATTGTTGAACATAGCACAATCAATGTGTTCGCGGATGTTGCTTAGGTCCATTTTAGCTTTCCAATGAACTCGATTCAGGAAGGCACTGCGCCGTTAAATGAAAATCTCCAGCGTATACTTGCTTGGTTAGCCAAGAATGAACTGCGCCTTAATCCCAAAAGACAAAAGCACTTGTGATCCATAAAAATAAACTGGATCATACCCACTTTCCACCAATTCAACTAGCATAAAGTTCAATAGAGTATGTTGGCCTGATATTTTACCGGGCCCTTACATAAATGCCACTGTAGGTTAGGTATACGGCGGACTACGTGCTCATAGACAAAGCTCTTCTTACTGAAAACCCTACTTATACCGATTCTGCAATATTGTTCTAAAATCTTTTGCTGCCCTAACTACGACTGCAGAAGAAAGCTAAATGTTGCCCGATTTGTATTGAATTTCACCTAAAACGATATGACCATATTTCCTCTTGCTCAAAGCAAATCAACAGATGTACATTTGATAATGTGCTCAAATATAGAACCCTAAGTCTCTTGCATGATATAATTCAAACTAAGCAACCGGCATACATATACAAAAACCTACATTTGCTTAAGTCAGGTAGATCATGTATGCTATCTCAAACGAGCTGTGCCTGCTTAACTTCTAAACGCCAGTTTTTCGTAATTTCTGTACGCCTGTGGAATTCCTTGCCCATAAAATTAGGAAAATTAGAAACACTCATAAAATTAACTCATCTTTCTTAAAAATATGGTCAATGAAACAATTAGAATTTAAAATGTTCAATTTGTTTGTTTTGTTTTTTCCCTGCCAATGTGCCACAAGGATCCGTTTACGGTCCCCTACTATGAAAATCGTCATTTTTAGGAAGTGTTGATTTTCTTCTTTCAATCGAGGAAAACGGCGGCTGAAGCGCATCCAGAGCTCCAAAAAGTTTACGGAGATGATGCCTTTCAAAACGCTGAATTAGAAGCATGATGATGAGGATCCGTGGCAAACGCAAGAAGAGCTTGCTTTATCATTAAGAGTTGACGAGTGATGAAAAACTGATTCATGACATCAACTCAAAGAAAAGAGAAGTCATGGGGACTTCCCGGTCATGCGTCTACGTCGTCGGCTCGGCCGAATATTTACGCTACGAAGGTTATGCTGTGTATTTGGTGGGATCAGGTCGGTGTTATTATTAACTGTTGAAACAACGAAATCATCACTTGGGAACGGTATCGACTTCACTTGAGCACTGCGCGAAAAACGGACACAATACGAGCAGGTACATAAAAAAGTGCACGTTGCCAAACCCGTTAGAACCTACCTGGAAACGCTCGAACGGGAAGTCCTACCCCACCCGCCATATTGCCCAGCTATTGTGCCGTCCGATTATTACTTGTTTAGTTCGATGGCACGGGATCTGGCTGATCAGCAGTTCCGCTCATATGAAGACATCAAAAAACTGGCTTGATTTGTGGATACCCTTAAAAAATAAACACTTTTACTGTAACGGTATTCGGTATTTTCCGAAAGACGGGACAAATTTGTAGTTAACCATGGGCAATATTTTTTCACAATAAAGTTGCATTTTCATAAAAAAAAAGCGATAACTTAGTTGCGCACTTAATATATCGGAGGCCCAAAACAGAATAAAAGACTCCTTCTTGCTGGAGCTGAGAGTTCTATACTCAAGTACCGCAGGGATTTAATCTTATGTTGGAGGAGTCAAATCCGCCCACCACCTTAGCGCACTAAGAATCAAAATTTTGTCGTTATTTCGCATGATACTTTACTCGTTGTGTCTTCAATGCTCCCTGTGGGCATACTTTGAATGCCACAAGCCACTCTGAACAATTTTATTGAATCCCACTAGTGCGATTTTAGGCCCGGTGAATTCACAATATTCACGGCGGGTCCTATAAAAGAACCTTATAAATCTAATTATTTATAGATAAGGATGGCTGTTGGAGAGACCTACCCATTTAGGCCTATTGACCCATTGTAATGTCACATGGGTCTGTGATCCTTCTACCCTTGTAACCAATTTAACTTATGATTAAGCGTAGAAGACTGTTAACGTTTATATTGCCTAGATTGCTTAAGTTTGGGAGAGAGCTGGGCATGAACAACGTAGGTGAAGGATTATCTCCTTCTTCTCCTCCTCTCCCCTGTAGGTCCAGCAGAAATCATTTGTAATGACGACTAACCTTTTTGCATGTTTGCCTATAAGGGAGTGTCCAGTGATGGCGTCTATGAGAGCGCTGAGATGCTTCTTATTTTGAAAGGTCAAACTCTTAGAGCGAGCCTTACAATTCCCTGGAATGTCTCTGTGCCACAGCACCTAACTTAGGCAAATTTTTAACTGCTCCGCTAGCTGTAAGAGATGATTGGTAGTCGAGAACGACTCTAGAATTTAGTGAGACTGAGTCTTGGGGCTTGATAGTTGCCTGACTACCCGAAAAGATGCGGATATCCCTTACACGCATTCAAGAATCCATGACTCCTGGATTAGAATGATAATTTCTGCCTTTTCGGAAGGACGCATAATGAGTGTGGCCGATATCTTTTTGGAGTAATGGAGATTACTCTAGAGAAGCCGTAGCATCATTGCTACAATCTACCAGACGAGCCTTCACCATGGTGCTGTTCTTCATCCTCTGATCGTCAAGGATCTCTTTTTAATTCGTCGTCGGTTTTTTTCGTCAGTGTCAGAGAAGGAAACTGTCGCCTAGGATAAATTGGAGTCGTCGCTATCTATTTCAGTAAGAGATTTCGACTGAGGCTGAGGCTGAATTTGCTAATTCAGTTAAAACAGGGGGAAGTTGCTTATCCTTTTTACAAACAATTAGGTGTATTAACTCAAAGCCGAACCGAATTATATCTTTAGTCTGCGCTAGAGGATTAAGGGATTCCTAATTAATCACAATAAACGCACATCTATAATATAAGGGCCCCTTAGTTTTCCAGTTTTGCGACTTTCCGGTCAGTCTAGCCAGACCCTTCGGTTTGCTGAGCTTGATGATCTCCAGAATGGTTTCTGGGGAGGAAGGTTCAGCTGGGATCCAGGAGCGGTTTCTGGGCCTACTAAGGATATCTTCCTTAGCCACCTCGAGCTTTGCATTCGATTAAACCCCTCCTTAGCCAACTATGGGTTTGGTGTTAAGATAGAGGGATCTTTATTCGGCACAAGCGATAAGTTTGACGTGGCCTAGGTCAATGTTGCTTGTGATGGGAGATGGTCTGGTGCTTTAGCTTAAGCTAGTGTTATCGATCCAATTATTGTCGTTTTTGGCGATCTATACAGTCATAATTGCATCTTTTAAGACATTGACAAAAGAACTTAGAGATGTGATATTGGAAGGCCCATGGGGAGTTTTGGTATTTTTATTTTTGGGACTTTTGGGAACCAGCACGGTTTCCTTCAACGATCTCAAGCGCTTGTAGGAGTTCTTAAGCGAATTGGGAGATTTTTTTAAAATTTCTGGCTAGTAGCGCTGGCTGCATTTCTTGCTTTTTTTTCTTTTTTTTATAATTCCGCGCGCGCACCAAGGGGATATGAATACCATTTTACTGGCTTTTCACCATGGCGCGAGCGGGTGGTGTAGTAGTTTGAAACTCAGGTGTATTAGGTTTCGATATTTTTCCCAGAGGAGGTTGTCAAACTGGACGGGACGAGCTAGTACATCCTCAACCAGTGGGTCTCAGTACGTGCTAGTTGTTAGTTCTTTACATTTAGCCCAGCCAGAAACCACTCCAACATCAGTGTTATGCCTTCATGTCAGAGTTGACGCCGACGGGTTTACATATAACTACATACAAATTGCATGAAAAGACTTTTTCAGAGAATTGCCTCGCACGGGATTCGAACCCGTGACCCTCTACTTGGGGAGTATATGCATATACCACTACACCACAGCCACTCTCTTTTTGGATTGTGTTCCGCTCATATGAGAAGAGTCGACAATATGGTCTATCCGTACAGGCCCGCCATGTCGGGTTTAGCGTTTTATTGAACAGACCGTGACAGGGCTCTCGCGTGAACTCGTAAGCTCAAAATTACCCGCTCCAATGCTGGAATAAGGGTAACTCTGACTGACGTTAATTTTCTAAACCTCCGAATAAGATCTGTTGAAAATGCATGGCTCTAAAAAGGGTGAGTTACTGTATGGCTTTATTTCAGCCTTTAAGTAACATTTTAGACTTTTAAGCTATTCCGCCATAAGATGGGAGTAAAAGAGGAAACAATTTGAAGATGATGCGGCACGCTTTTAATGTATTAGTTCCTGGCTTAATCTTACTCACAAAATATAAATCTAATCTCTTCAATTTCATCTTTTCTAGTGCTCGTATACGGGAGTTCATTGCGGTCTCTTCAGCATGAGACTCCAGATTGTTTTCATTTTGGTCTCCTTGGTGTCGTGTATCAAAGGTTCTGATCCAAATAAGTGGTTCTATCCACGCAATATTGTTCACTTATTCGAGTGGAAATGGAATGATGTTGCCGCTGAATGTGAAAATTTCCTTTCCCGACATGGTTACGGTGCAGTTCAGGTACGAGTATAATTTTCAAACCCAGTTATAGGCATTGGAATATAAATTAATTATGAATCTTCTAGGTATCTCCTCCGAATGAAAATGTCGTCATCAATAATCGTCCATGGTGGGAACGCTACCAGCCTGTTTCGTATAATTTAATGACTCGTTCCGGTAGTGAATTAGAATTTTTTTCCATGGTAACTCGCTGCAATAGGGTTGGAGTTCGTGTCTTCCCGGACGTTGTATTTAACCATATGGCGGGAGCACCAGGTACCGGTACGGCTGGCTCAAGCGCCGACCCAAATAATAAAAGCTACCCGGCCGTGCCATATACGTCAAAGGATTTTCATACCTCATGTGTTGTCAGTAACTACAGTGATCCTTACAATGTCCGAAACTGTGAACTAGTTGGCTTAAAGGATCTGGATCAGAGCAAGGAATGGGTTCGCAATCGGATTGTTGAATTTTTAAACAAGTTGATCGAGATTGGTGTTGCTGGCTTTCGAGTGGACGCTAGCAAGCATATGTGGCCTGAAGATCTTAAGGTAAATATGTCCAATAAACATAAGATTCCACTAAAACATAAAATCAACTCCTTTCTAGGTGATTTTTAGCAGACTAACTGATTTAAACACCAGACGAGGATTTCCAGTTGGATCCAGGCCCTTTATTTTTCAAGAAGTGATTGACTTAGGTGGTGAAGCTATATCCAGCAAGGAATACACTGATTTAGGAGCTGTAACTGAATTTCGATATTCCGCTGAAATTGGAAAAGTTTTCAACCAGAAAAAAAATCTCAAGTGGTTGGTGAGCTGGGGACCCGAATGGGGATTTTTGCCCTCAAAGGACGCTTTAGTTTTCGTAGATAATCATGATAATCAACGTGGCCATGGAGCAGGTGGAAGTGATGTTCTAACTTATAAGGATTCAAAAAAATATAAAATGGCCAGTGCATTTATGTTGGCGCATCCATATGGCACGGTCCGTGTAATGAGCTCTTTCGACTTTTTGGACACAGATCAAGGGCCACCAACCAGAGATGGAGGTAAAACGATTCTATCGCCAACTTTTAATGCGGATGACTCGTGTGGAAACGGATGGATCTGCGAACATCGCTGGCGTCAAATTTCCAATATGATAGCATTTCGAAATACTGTCGGTCAGGGGGCTATTCAGAATTGGTGGGATAATGGTGCTGATCAGATTTCCTTTTGCCGTGGAAAAAGAGGATTTATAGCTTTTAATCAAGGAAATTCTGATCTCAACCGAACCCTAAATACTTGCTTGCCTAAAGGAAATTATTGCGATATTATTTCCGGTAACAACTTAGACAACAAGTGCATGGGCAAAACAGTTTCAGTCGGTTCCGATGGAATTGCCAATATTTTTATTGGAGCTAACGAAACTAATGGCGTTCTTGCCATTCATATTTACAATTAATTGTAATGGTAACTTTTATTCAATAAATTTATTTAAAAAACTCATTTTAAATATTTAGGACAAGTGTAAACTGAAATTTTCTTTTTCCCAATACTTCTCAGGGGTTTAGATTCAGGGCATGCCTTGATCACTTACATCACTCTACTTTGAAGAGGGTAACGACGACGGGACAAAAAACAAGGTTCATAAGATCGTGGCTGCAGAGAAATCATACGGTTACAAGCCGCACTATTCAGTGGGTGCTAAAAACTCAAATGCATTTTTCTTTTTTCGCCTTTTTAAACTTTAAACCGTAACATCCGCCTCACTATGAATACTCATCAGTATATCCTCAAGCCCACTTTCGAACGTACTCTCGAATATCTTGATTTTTCTCTAAGCCATAGCCATATAACTCGCTTATGAAATGCGCTGTTCAGATCTTTATGTTCTAGTCGTTATAACTTGCAAACATTTAAAACCAACGTGCATAGGTATCTCTCTTTCTGTCTTAACATTCCATTGAACGCAGTACGGGGACTAAACAGAGTCAAGTAAGGCCATTAAAATTCAATTCAACACTAGAATCTTTGCGTTCCGTTTAACTCTCTCAAATTTCGATGCAAATGTTGTCAAAAAAACATACAGTAAGAGAAACTGCTTCCGATACGCCAAAACGTTGCCCGTTGGCAGTAAATGTAGTCAGGTACGTGCAGCCAAACAGCAAGCATATGAAGCAACGCTAAAGCAAGCTCTACGAGTAGAAAAAAAGCAAAGAGTTCAGTAAGAAAGAGATGGGATTGCAAGAATGACGTCCGAAAGTTTTATAAGTGAATAAAATGAAAATGTCAGTGCCACAAAGGCAGAATAGAAGCTTGCAAACAGTGGCGGCTAAGACAGTGCAGCTACTATCTTGGTAGCTTTATCAGCCACTCTTCTTATGTGCTTCTCAAAGGTAAGTAGTAAGTCGACCCAAGTATTCCGATACATTTTGCCGCCTCAAGGCCTCACGAATATCGATCCATCTTGCCGAGTTAAATGCGTTCTTGGCGTTAAGCGTGACCAAAATACCGGCACTCTTCGTCTTGGGGGGGGGGGCTTTCCAAGCTTGCTTTACGATCCTTAGAGTCTTGGTAACCGCCATACACATCTAACAGGCCTCGAAAAATAAAGAGGCGTTGGGGTTTCAAGCGCCAACTACATGGCTCCGGCAAGCATGTTATCAAGCATTGAATATGGCCAGGAAGAAGAGAACTTCGTTCGGTACACAGGAGACTTACGGCCCGTTATTACTCTTTTCAGTACTTCGGGTGCAAAGGACTGACCTCTCCGGCTATGAAGTCCGCCCTTCTCTATTCAGGGTGATCCAGGAACTGGAAGAGACCACTTCCTCCATGAAAGGTGATTCCTTCGAGCCGATAACCTTGGCCGCACGTGTCACCTATCTCGGCAATAAACAAACAGAGCCATTTTCTCGTTCTGCTCGCCCTCATCAGATTATTTTTCGCTTCCTTATACGCTGCCACTGCAAATTCCGCCTGCCTGCGACTTCTGTGCCATTGGAAGACTCTTCAAAGATGTTGACGTTTTCTGCACAAGATCGCGATTTCCTAGGTCGATTCTCGCCTAAACCTAGGTGGTCTACAGGGCATGTACATGTTACATCATATCTTGAGGTTGGGTCGACACAACAGGAAGTTGCACAACAGCCAGAACTTCACGAAAAACTTTGCGGTTGAGCCGCGCTAAATTTAATCCAGTGGCACGTGTACGGAGTGCGCTCAATTCCTAGTCCTCTAGGGCACTCCAGGCGGAAACTCGCTCAGCAACGCTTGGCTTCGCAAACGTCATGTCAATCACCAAGTCTATGATGCCAATCCAACTGAACGTCGCTCTCGATCATCTCGATATTACAGCGATATAGGTCAAAGTACCATCGCCATCAGACACACTATGATGTCTGATGAACACATGAACAATTCACACTAGATGAAGACGACAGAGAATTCCACCGCCTGATCTACACGAGGTAGCCTTTTAGGAGGTAGAGTGTAATAGAGCTGCTGGTGCAGCTGGACTGCCTACTGAGCTATTTAAAGCAGCTAGAGATGATTTTGTTGGGAACTTGCACCAGCTCATCTATGAAATATGGTCAGAGTAAAGCATGCCCTTAAGCATTTTGACTGCGTCGTTTATAGAAAAACAAATCTCCTGTGATATGTCTAGTTTTGACATTCCGGACAAACACGTCAGGTTGTGCAGTATGACTAAGGAGAATTCTAACTGTTTCACTAAAGTCCGTAAAAATTAACCTATATCCTCAACTTCAAAAAAAGTCTTTAACAAGGCGACGTCCTAGAAAGAATCGTGCAAAACTCATTAGCCAAGAAAAGAGCGTTAATGAAGCGATCGTGAGTATTGAGGTGAAAGCAGTCAAAATGAATCTGACGATAAACGAGGACAAAACAAAATCCATATCTTCTGTCATCTGAAGAGGATGTATATTATCGACGGCTTGTCACCATTGACAAAAATCAGACGCAGAATTACTCTTGTCGATCGCTCTTTACTTAGACTTAGGAAGCGATTGAGTAACGGGACCCTTTTTAATAAAATACTCTTATCGTCACGGTGCTGCCCGGTACAGGGACTTGGACCTTGCCGAAAGCTGATAAAGAATTACTTGGTCTTTTCGAGAGTAACATACTGCGAGTGCACCAATTTGTTGTGCGGGACTAGAGGCAGACAATTAGGAATCGTGCTATGTTAGTTGCAGAGGCTTGTTGGTTGAAGCCCAGTTTCATCCAACCAAATGATGCATAAGAAAGAATTCGACTTATCCCAGTAACGCAGATCCAGAAACATTCCTCGGCAACAGACTGAAGAAAATAACCTCTGTTTTAAGAGGATTAACTGAAAGATCATTCCTGGTAATTGAATCGTGGATAATTTCTATAGCCCGCCTACACCCAAAACCAAACAGATGCTCAGCATGGCCAGTATATTATGCACGTGTGTTGGAGGGTAGGCGTTAGAACTGTTAGGAGGTTTAAGCGAAGAACAGACCAAAACAGGCATTTTGACACGTGCAAAGTAGCATGTCCGTATTCATCATCCTACATCCAATTCTGCCTGCTAACTTCTGAAGCCAGGTCTCACAAAGATCTTCTACGTTGGTAGACCTACAGAGACGATATATTATGAACATATAACTGAACTTGCTATTCAGCAAAAAGAATATTTTTGGTATTTCCAGTCTGGCCGACTGGGCTGATTTCACATATATAGTCGCCCTTGTCCATCTAGTTTAAGTTAGGAACCGGCAGATCTACAAGCAACAGGCTTTGAACCCAAGGTAATAATAATATTTCCACAAACCGTATAGTTCCTGGCAATTGTGACATTGAAAGCAAATGTGTTTGTTGAAAAGTAACAAATAGAGCAGCTTCCTAGTTACCCAATTTTGTTTACAGAACCTTGCCTACTAGTCAAGTCACTATAGCAATTTCTAACAAGTTTGTTTATTAGTCACATTGATTCGAAAAGTTGTCAGGATATTATTTTTCACATCGCAAATATATAATTTTTATGTTATTTAATTTCACACTTAAATCAAAATGATACGAATCCCGGGAATGCCCTTTTTACCGGGCACACAATTTAGAGATGTAAGTATTTGTATGAGATTTTTTGAAATAGATTTATAGATGCATATATCCTTTCCAGCTAACTAAAACAAATTTTGCGAAATCACAAAAATTTCTCAACTATTATGGCATTTCTATGCTTTCGGATCGTGAAGCACCGGCGCTTGTTGATCCACAAGGAACAGTATCCGATGCAAATTGTCCACCTCCAGAGCTACCATCGATATATCCACCTAAAGTTGGTCCTAAATTACCAGCGTGGTTGGCATATGACAAGCAAGTTCTTTGCTTCAATGCATATTTTAAAGAGACTCTACAAGAGGTCTACCATGCGCCGTATTTAGTTCGAAAAGTCAAAATGTTTTATTACCTTGAAGATGGCACAATGCAAGTTACCGAACCTAGAGTGGAAAATTCTGGAATACCACAGGGTTGTTTGGTGCATCGACAAAGGATACCCAAACCACCGCCCTGTGAAAATGAGTTTATATCGATTTTAGACTTGAATGTGAATACAACCCTTCAGATATTTGACCGTGTTTATCACATAACGGATTGCGATTTGTTTACCAGACATTTCTTGAACAGGGCTGGTATTCCAGTACCAGACCCGATTGATTCTCCTGTGTAAGTCATCTACATACGAGTATGTAACATATAGTGTCAAATCTAAGAAAATTCTTCTTTCTTCTAGAGATCCAACAACTGAGCATAGAAAGCGAACTGGCATAAAGCTGACTATGCCATCGACAAAGAAACATCTATTCGCTCAGTTCTTGGAGTATGATAGGAAAATCCTTAAGTTCACTGGATACTGGGATGACCGCTCAGAATTCGGAGATTTGCGTAATCTTGAAGTGTGCTACTATCTTTCGGATGATACAATGGACATCAAAGAGAATTTCCCGGTCAATTCAGGAAGAGAAGGTCCCTCAACTTTCCTAAAACGTGGAAAGCTTCCCAGAGTAAGTATACTCACTCATGTTGACACATTACCATATGTACGAGTAAATGTATGTGTTTCGGTCTAGGATTGGCAAGGACTTCCTCTACCGGGTCAAACAACTCATGTAACCATTTTGAATGTTCTCGGTGGAGGCCTTCAAACTGGTCGTTATATTGAAGATACCTTGGGCACCGGAAAGAAGGAGTTTTCTTATTATACCGACAAAGATCTTCAAATCGGTGCTGCCATCAATGTCTATGGACGAAGTGTTATTCTAACTGATTGCGACTCCTTCACAAAAGAGTACTACATGAAGAAGGTAAGTTCTCAGTCAAAAAAAAAAAAAAAAATCCATAAATCCATGAATCAGATTTGGACTTTTATTTTCTATTTCAGTATGGAATTGAAGACTTTACTCCCCATCCGCACCCGAGTAGATGTGAGGATCGTATTGCTCAGAAACCAAAAGAGAGAGTACTTCCACCCTATAATGGATGGGGGTCGTATGAAGACTCTGAAGGAAATTGCATTTCAGTCGAACCAAAACCCCCTCAAGCTGACTTTAAAAAATTTATCACCTTGGACAAATATGTTTTACGATTTGGTGCCAAAATGATCTCTACTATAAGAGATAATTGCGAGCGAATGTTCATAATATCCTTTTATCTTTCCGATGATACCATTCAGATATTTGAAGTGGCCTCCAGAAACTCAGGGTTCTCAGGAGGCGAATTCCTAAAACGGAGACGCATTTTCCTTCCGAATCAGGAAAAGTTTTCATCAAAAAGACCAGAGTACTACAAGCCGTATAATTTCTATATCGGAGCCACGGTCAATTTGAAGGATCACATTTTTACATGTGTGTCTGCCGATGAGTATACTCTAATCTATATGGAGTCACATCCATTCGAGGTAAGTTCGACATGGACTTCTCATAACCTTAAATTTCACAACTCATTTTTCATTTTCAGTTCCCTTTGGCCGATGTTAAGACCATCATGACTAAAGTTCGCGAGAGTCTCCGACCAAACTATAAGAACTTTATAGCCAAATACATGCCAGAGGTTAAAGGTGACACTGAGACAAGATTTGTCAGTTATGAAACTCTTAAAAGAGCTCTCATTGAACTTCTTGGAAACAATATTACTGATCATGAAATTATTACTTTATGTCGGTACTATTCAGCGGAACAAACATCCCCGAAGACATGCGATCGTGACACTGTACGATCAGCTGTACATTTGGAAATTCGAAGAAATCTCTGGGATGCCATCGATCATTTGAAAGAACACATTTATCACATCAATCCATTGCAAAAGGCTTTCATTTCGGAAGCCAAACTAAAAGCAGCTGTTAAAGGTTGTCGATTGCCATTTACCACCGAACTGATAGATGAGTTATTCATGGTATTAAATCACAACGATAGCGGTGAAGTGGAGCTCTGTGACTTCCTTTCATTTGTGGATGTTAATTGTAATCCTGCACCTGATATTGCTCCAGTGAATTACGCGTTCGAACTTTGTCCAAAGATCCCGTTCTTACATAAAGGACGACTGGTAAATTGGAATTGCTTTATACAGCATTTAGGATTGGAAGAAGAACTCATAAAGGAATCTGAATAATGCTAGGGATCTTTCTTCTTGCACGATATGGGTAATAAATCAATTTTGTGTAACTGCTACCAAAATGGTGTTCTTATTTTTAATAAACCGAGTCGACAACACTGAAACAGACAATACCAGGCACAAGTGCAGTTGAGCAGAATTTTAAGGGCCTCTTGATATGCGTACATTCTGTACAATAATTCCATGTGCAATTGTACTCACAAAAAAGTCAATTTGCTAGATTCAGGTCTTAAGGATTGCTCCCTTAAGATGCAGATAAAACCGAATGAATTCTTACTAAGTATATGAAGATGGAAATACGGTCTAATAAATTTGACTTAAACTGGTTAAAATTAACCACTCAAGTTAGAGCGGACTTAAGCTATTCCTATAGTAGGTTGTCTTCCACATCAATGAAGACACTTCAGGCCGCAGCGTACATATCCACTCGTTCTAAATGTTCTAGCTATCTTAAGCGATTCAAATGCAATTTTTTTATAACGTAGATGTCGCTGTATAAATTTTCGAGTTGTCTGCCTCCTCCCCCAAAGCTTGTCCATGCAAACGAGGTCGAAAATCCTTTTCGGCATGGATTTCTTTCCATTTTACTCTTTCTAAGTTCCTTTTAATGAAATCTTTCAGTCTTACGAAAAAAGATGAGTAGGCGCTTCAGTGATAAGGTGCCTACAGTATCAGCGCCCACCACGTCAACGCGAAGTACTTACAGCTTGATGCCGGACATTCACAGAGATAGTGCTCCGTGGTGTCGTCATTATCTTTGCAGCAAACGTCGCAGAATGTTGTGTCACTTATGCCCAGCACATTTAAGTGCTCTGCAAAAGTTTATTGCTCTGTCAGGCCACTGACCGCCTAGAAACGTCGGAAAACGTTCGTTTGTTCTGCCTGAATCTTGGGGAGCTGTGCCATCTGCAGTTGTGCTCATACGAGACCCAACTGTCAATGGAAGCCTTAACCGAGGACGCAGCTAGACCAAACGTAGGTTTGGGTTTTGAAAAGCTCTCCTCAGAACCATGCCTGGCAAATTCATCGGCGATTTCATTTTCCTTGATCCCATTGTGACCTGGGACACAGACAAGAGTCACTGAATTTAGCCTTCCGATTGCGTTCAGTGATCTCTTGCGTTCTTGAACTAGCTTGTAAATCGTAAGAGGGTTCAGCAAGGCTCTAAGCGAAGCTGGCTGTCGCTACAGATGCAAATGGAACCACCCTCCCACCGGTTCTTCGCAGTATAGTTCGCTACCATCAGGATTCCGTAAATCCCCACTTGGAAGATATATGTTAGCTTTCCTAACGTGAAATGAAGTCTAACGTCGCCGTGCTCCAGAAAGATACCAGTGCCACATCCACATACTATATTGGTTTTGAAGCCATCCGTGAATACCCGACTGCATTCCTTTCTTGGCTCAAATTCTGGCCGAAACCAGTCCTGGGCAAAAGGAAAGTCGATTTTGTATATTTTCCGGTATTCGTATTAATTCCGGTGAAATTACATCAGATGGCATGTCCATATGTCCATAAGAGCGGAGTCATAAGACAGCCGGTCATCAAAGGTCATCAAAGCTCTAGTGCGTGTTGTACCAAAGGCCACTTCTTTTTAAACAGAAGATGGCTTTGAGAATACAGCTCATGATATAAATAATAATGTGAAGTGCTGGGGAAAGCCCCCATGCATCTGAGACAAACCCTTCTTTTTAATCTGATAACAGCAGAAATCACGTATTTTCGCGAAATAACCAACGCATAGGATATAATTGGCCTTATCATTGTCGATAGCTCCTCTGCTCTGCCAGAAGGCCGGTAGCGCCTTAGATGCTTTCGACCTAATATGTTTAGTTCAGATAAGTTTTTGAAAAATTGGATGGTGATGCCAGAGCTTAAAAATAAGTCAGACCAGGCAGCTTCCCCTATAAAGAGAACAACCTCAGTTTTAAGAGGATTGACTCAAGGCCCATTACGATTACACCAGCCGTCGATCACGCCTGGGGCTACTTGCGCTTAAGAGTAGACTGTCGCTAGATATGATCCAACAGACAGTAGAGCTACATCATCCGCGTATGCTTGTGCATAGATGTGTGGAGGATGCATTCACGCGATTTCGAGCACATGGATCTCGAACATTCTCTTGATGCTTTTTAGCATAAAGAAAGCCACACTTATAGGTCTGAAACTCTTGGCGAGCGAGTAGCCCTCCTTTCCGATTTTCGATATAAAAGGTTAGTAGTGACAATTCTATTCAGAGTGGCCAGTAGCTGGTATATACCTTTTTGTAACATAACTGGGTAGATACCATCGATGATGGCGTCATTCCATTTCACCACAACCGGTGAAATATTCCAGCTACGGCGTGTTGTGTTGTTCAGTTCAGTACAAGCTTTATTGATAGGAGCTAGTAGGCACGAATTTGTGTCATTCTCCATTCGTTTTGTAACTTATTTCTGTAGCAACTAAATCTTGGTTACAAAATTGCTCAAGTTCAGATAGTGAGTGTGAGTTGGGCACATAAAGACAAAGTCATGTAGTGGTGTATGACCACACCTGTAGTTCCTGTATTATATTATGACATCTTATATAGTGCCTCCTTAGTGCTTCTTGTTTTTCAAGTGTTAGGTTAACCCCTCATTTAAGACCTCATTGTTAGTTAGAGTAATTGTAGTAAGATCTATCTGTGATATGTAATAAATATTTGTAATATCAAACTGTTCGTTTATTTAAGACCACGGGTCATCGGTGCCACCAGATTCCATATCTTTCTTTCAAGCACTTATGCATAATCAATCAATGCTTACTGAAAAATTTTCCAAAAATTCACTAGAATCTCATAAGTATAGTAAAAATCATCTGCCAAAAGTGCTGTGTAAAAATATACAAGAGTTCCAATATTATCTCTGTGTGTGTTGGCTATTTTTTACAAACGAATTTGTACTAAAAATTTTTCGATGATTGGATCAAGCGATGGCATAAGTGTGTTGCAGTCGATGGGGATTACCGCACGTTTGCCGCGGTCGATTCGTTGGACCCAATTTTCAACTACTCGGCCACACATTTCGGCCGCTATTTCGCGTTCAATGTTGGTTCTGAGCTCTTCCAACGTCGTCGGCGTGTTGGCATAAGCCAATTACTTAACGTAGCCCCACAGAAAATAGTCAAAAAGCGTCAAATCGCACGAACGAGGCGGCCAATCGACTGGCTAATGTCTTGAGATAACACGCTCACCATACTTACTCTTCAATAAATCGATTGCAGCGTGCGATGTGTGGCTTGCGGTATCATCCTGTTGAAACCACATGTCGTCCAAGTCCATATCTTACAATCCGGGCCAAAAATAATCGGTGTTCATGACGCGATAACGTTGAACATTCACAGTAACGTGACGATCGTTATCGTCGACGAAAAAAAATGGCCCAATAACGCCGCCGGAATGTAAACCGCACCAAACAGTTATTTTTTGTTAATGAAGTGGTGGTTCATGAAGCACATGTGGGTTTTCACCCGACCAATTTTTGCTTATAGACGAACCCATTGAGCCAAAAATGAGCTTCATCACTGAAGATGATTTTGCGATGAAGTTCATCATCTTGGCGCATCTTCTCCAGAACCCAATCGGAAAAGTTACGTAGCTTAAATGGTTGACTGATTTGGATAGTTTGCTACGGACATCTGAACCGCAGCGATATTTTCTACACTTTGAACAACCCGTTGTCTCACTGACACGGCAACATCAATACACAACGAATATGTGGACTCAAATTTTAGCACTAAACTTGTTATTGCCTATCTTCTAGGGCGAGAAGTACGACCAAAAATTGGAGTTAACGCTCTTAAAGTTGCAGTCACCGACTCCGAATATCTGTAGAAAATTTTTATAATTTGCAGACGTTGCTCGTTAGTGTACTTTACCATGATGAAAATTTTGAGTTTACTGAATAAATTGACAGTGATAGTTTGATGATTAGTGAAAGAGTGCGTTCACAAATTAAATTAAAAGTTGTCAAGTCCCTATTGGAAAACCCTATATTTAGGTAAGATGTGTGTATTCTTAATCTGACCTAATTGGTTTTTTATATGGGTTATTGCTAACCCATACTTCTTTGCTGGATATTTCTGTGGAGAAGACTTTATTGAAGACAGGCTTCGGAGATTCAAAGAAAATACCCAAATGTCTAAATTTAATACCGATACACTAAAGGATTTTGATTGCAGAGCAAGGCATTGAAGAAGAGCAAAGCGGTTGGACTTGACAATATTCCCGCAGAGCCCTTAAGAGTAGCGCGAATAACATCGACTGAGCTCCTGCACCCACTCTTTGATAGCTTGGTAAACAGACAGTTTTCCTTCTAAAGAAAGGAGACCTTGCGCAGTGTGAAAACTGAAGAGGAATTCGCGTGCTGCCTGAAGTAGCCAATAAAATAGCAAAAATTGTCCTGTAGCTAATAAAAGACCATCTCGAAGTAGGATCTTCCTATGTGGACCACATCAACACTTTCAGAAACCACATCGAATAGTGAATTGAATATCGATCACCACTTCAGCTGCTGTTCATCGACTTCGAAATGGCATTCGACAGTATTTATGTAGGCTTTATCTGGCTTGTTTTGGGCAGTAGGGGCATCGCAGATAAATTGATTGTTATTATCAAGACTACATATGATGGATCTAAATGTACACGTTCTGATAAAGAAAGGTTGTCAGAGGAGTGGGGTTAGGCAGAGCTGTACATTGTCACCAATACTGTCACCAATACGCGGACGACCTATGCTTACTCTCTCATAGGATCATGGTTCTCCAACAAATGACAACAAGTGTGAAAAAATAAGCTGAAATTGTTGGTCTAAAGATCAACCCGTCAAAAACAAAAAGATTTCTAGGCAACCAGTAGAGATGGTAAAAAATTTTCAATATCTTGGGAGTATTGTCTATACTGATGGCGGTATCTAACAAAATACGATCAGCCGAATCGGAAAAGTAAAGCTTCTATATAACTTTATCAGCCTAAAGACCAAGTCACGAATGTTCCGCTCCCATGTTTAATCTGTGCTTCTTTATGTGTACAGCACTTGGAAAGTTACACCCGCTTTCACAAGAAAGCTGCAAACTATCGTGAATAGATGTCTGCAAAACATCTTGAGGATTTTCTGGCCCAACCGCATCTCTAATGATGAACTTCATGCGAGAGCAGACTAGGAACCCATTGAGTCTATCATGCGAAGACTTTTGGGCATACGCTTCGTAAAGATCACGAGTGCAATGCGAGTCAAGCGAGTCAGACGAGTGGACGTACCTAGAAATACTTGGCGAAGAATCGTCGAAGAGAAATCTGCACAATTTGGGAAGAGTTGGAGAGAGCTGAGATACATACCTAGAAACCCTACACGGTGGTGTGGAACCTGACGGACATAATTGGTCCGAGGACCGAAGTAAGTAAATATGGTCTAAGAGAACACGGCTGAGTTTGGCTCCATACAGAATATTGGATAGTAACTATCACAAATCGCTGTTCCTTTTCCGTCGGTCCTGTAGTTTTGGTATTAATTGTCACAGTGTGGAAAAAGAGATAAGTAAGACTCCTGGAAACTCAGTACTTTAGCTCCGCAAAGGTGAATATTTAAATTCAGAATCATCAGTCAAATTAATCTCGATTTTGAAAAGTTATTATTTTATGAATATTTGAATTTGTTGTTTATTTTAATTATTCGTTGTAAAATAAATTTGTTCATTTTTGTGAAACCAAATTGAAACTGTCTAAAATATCTAACAATGCAGTGTACGAGTACATAATGTTATATACTTGATTTTGGATTGAAAATTTCATTGAATTGACCTATTGTTTTGTTTTTCTAGTCAAAATCCCGAAAAGATTCAATATAGCAGTGATGCTCTTCATGATGTGCCTCATGACCTACACAATGAGAGTTAACCTATCAATTAATATCATTGCCATGGTCGATACTACTTCAAGCAATAATGAAACATTAACTGATGTGCGTTACTCAATTAAATAATTTTTAATTCTGTTTTGATGATAAGATACTTTTCATTTCAGTATGGTCCTCGATATAAATGGGATCAAGATGATCAGGCTCTTTTGCTCGGCGCTTATTTCTATGGTTATCTATGCACATCCCTTCCAGGTGGTATGTTGGCTGAACGTTTTGGTGGCAAGCCCGTCGCTGGTTATGCATGTGTAATAGCTGCTGTTCTGACTGCTCTAACACCCCTTGCTGCATCTCTTAATCTGTGGGCAGTTTTTATATTACGCTTTCTCATCGGATTCGTTGGAGTAAGTATTCGAATCATATTATAGATACATACTTGTATTCGATATCTAGAAAGGAACACTTTATAAGAAACTTTTTGATATAGGGCGTCACTTATCCTTGCTGTCACAATCTGGTTTCAAAATGGGCACCACCAGCTGAAAAGGGTAAATTTATTGCCTCACTCATGGGAGGTACATTCGGCACAGTGGTTACTTGGCCAATATGCGGTCTAATCATCGAGTCAATGGGATGGGGCTGGGCGTTCTATAGCGTAGCTATATTCGTAATGGTTGTCTCGATAGTTTGGTTTATTGTTGTCGATGACAGTCCAGCTCAGCATAGTACAATCAGTACTGAGGAACGAGAATTCATAGAGAAATCATTAGGAGACTCAGTTTCGACTAAAAAGAAGTCACCACCATTCAAAGACGTGGCCATGTCGTTGCCGTTTTGGTCTTTGTTAATACTTCATTATGGTAGCATGTGGGGCCTTTACTTTTTGATCACAGCTGCACCCAAATTTATGAGTGAGGTAAACTATTACAAATGATTACGATTTATAGGAATCACAAAAGACTATAAGTAAATTCCTTCACAGGTCCTTGGCTTTAAGTTGTCATCAGCTGGCTTCCTGTCAAGTTTGCCTCATTTGGCTCGACTTTTGTGTGCTTTTGGATTCGGATCACTTGCTGATTTAATTCGTCGTAAAGATTGGCTATCAGTCACAAAAATCCGTAAATATTTCTGCGTTCCCTGTAAGTATATTATATGTATATCTCCTTGAGAGTACATATGTAAAAGGACGTCCTTCTAAAAGAAAATTTTACTTGCAGCACATATCATTCCAGGATTATTCCTTATTATCATGGCTTACTTCGGTAGCGATCCTTATGTTTGTGTGGCCATCATGACATTATCTTTAGGTTTTAACGGAGCTGCAACAGTAACAAATTTGGCCAATTCACAGGATTTGGCACCAAATTACGCTGGCACATTGTATGGAACGATTAACTTTGTGGGAACGACGCCTGGAATTTTCTCCCCATTGATTGTGGCAGCTTTCACAAGAGAACATGTATGTATTCTAGAACACAAATTTGTATCTTACAAAATCTTACATACAAATATACCTTTCTGCATCTTTTTTCTAGAATACCATCAATGAATGGCAAAATATTTTCATCATTGGAGCTTCTGCTTACATTCTACCTGCGATACTTTTCTGGTTCTTGGGATCGGGAAAAATTCAAAAATGGAACGATTATGATAAAGAAGAACCGTAGAAGGATGTTATTAATTCTTCTTTATAATCTTACGTATTTAACAAAATCAATAAATTAAAAGTCATCACAATTTTTTTATTTTTTATTTTTTTTTTTTTTAATTTTTTGTTAGAATAAGCATAATTTACCAGGTTTTACATTTTGAGTAGAACCACGTCCATAATGTGAGAGAATACATTTTCAAAGGCATTTGTATTACTAGATTATAAGTAGATTGATTTACACCTAATTCAATATAATAAATAGAAAGAGAAAAGATACAAGACACAAGAAAAAAAAAATGCTGTTTTATTTTAGTTTTTGGCTTTTGAAAGCCAAGGGCAGCTATTATTCGGCTCTCCAAAAGGCTACCGGGTAAAATTTACTACATGGCTTATACCATAAAATTTTTGTGCAGCGCTATTACATGTACCTTTCTAGCGTTGTAGGACAGTCCGTCATTTTTAATACACGACCATTTGACAGATAGCGTTTTGCCGCAACAGACGTAAAATATGACTATGCGTACTTTTTACCCAGTAGCAACTGTTTGTGTTTGTGTTTGTGTTATTTTTTTTTTTAGAATATCAAGATGTCTTTTTGCCACTTATGAAAGAACAAATTGAAGAATATCTATATTATTTCACATCTCACGGAAATGACTTTACATATCCTCAGAGAAAGTAGTTCAAAGATGTGATATCGCATGATCTAGGCGGACAATTTATAGTAGCAAAACGTGAAATTAAGTGCTCACCAAAATGATTTCTCAACAAGTACATTGTTTAAAGCGCTGTATGGCTCATAGCGCCGTTTTGTTGAAACCAGAGCTCACCGAGACCATGTGCTTGAATTTCAGAAAGCACATAGTCCCTTAACATGGCGCGATAAGAGTTACCATTGACGGAAACATTCTAAGTTGCCTCATTTTTGAAGAAATATGGACCAATGATTCCACCAGCCCATAAACCACACCATACTATTATTTTCAATGGATATAATGGTAGCTTTGGGTACTCTTTGGGTTGCTCATTAGCCCAAATACGACAATTTTGTTTATTAACGTGTCCATTGAGCCATAAATGGGCTTCATCACTGAACAAAATTTCACGATAAAACACCGGATTTACACTGAGTTTTTCCAGAGACCATTCACTGAAAATATGCCGCAAATTTAAGTCGCCTGGCTTCAATTCTTGCACAAGTTGAGTTTTGTATGAGATCCTCATGCAAAATACACCAAGTTGTCGAATACGCCAAGCCAAGCTGCTGAGAACGACGACAAACCGAATCGTCACGGTCTTCGCGTACACTCTCAGCTACAGCTGCTATAGTCTCTTCACGATGTTTTGGATGTGGTCTAACCGTCGAGTATCATCCACGAATGTAAACTGGGACTCAAATTTGCGAATGGTATTGGCAACAGTGGTTTCAGTAGATCAAATATACGCACCGTAAGTTCCTCGAATCGAACGAAAACATTTCTCACAGAACGCCGATTTTCGTAATACAGCTGAATAATTTGGAGACAATGTTGTAGTGTGAGTCTTTCCATGATAATTTGCCAAAGGATACTGAACAAATTTGATTAGGAATCATGTGTGATCTGTCAAGGTAAGCCTATTGAAAATCAAAACTCACGATGAATCACCGCATATGAGTACCATAGAACTGCCCGCAAATAAAACAAATGCTTCCCGACGGAATTACAAATAACGTTTAATCGACACACGTAAAGTGAAGTTTCTTGCATGTCATCGAATATTCTGCTGACAAGATTGATAGACATATATAGCTCATCGTCTACCCTGATGAGATGAGCTATTTAATAAAAAAATTGTATTCACAACTATTGCATACAGGGCACTGCCGTGTGAAAAAACATCTGATGACCATAGGCATAGAACAAGACAATACATGCAGACTGTGCAATGAGGACGTAGAAACAGCAGAACACCTACTATGTGACTGGAATGGTTCAATCAAAACACATCAACGTTACCTAGCTAAATTCTACCTTGAAGCGGCAGACATAGCTGCTACTTCACCTAAAGAATTAGCCGCAACATGACATCATAATAGGCCCTTCTGTAGCCGAACCTCCCACAACAATCTACATCTAAATGTGAACCTCTGTATTCTGGTTATCGTGCAGAACCGACTGTTTGTGACGGAAGACCTATCTAGTGTCTGTTGGTAACGGCCCAAAATATAAAGAAGAAAAATCGGCCAGACTCGACTATCTCTTTGACTTGGTCAACCAAATGTTGTTCGTTCATACGTTCGTTCGCTCTAAATACGACAATGTTTTTCCCCAGGACAAGGTTACGTATTTGTTGATAAACAGACAGTAGACTTACTCGTAGCAATATCTCGCAGGTTTTTTCTAATACAAAATAAATTTTGTAACAAGTGAGTGTCGTACACCGATGAAGACGAACATATGTTATGTACCCGCGCAGGCATATAAACTACAAAATTTAGGAAAAAAAAACAAAAACATAAATTACGTATATTACATGGCAACATGTTTAAAATGATAATCCTACACGTTGAGGTTTAATTTCAAAGTCTCATGGATTGTCATTTATCTCCGATTACGTTACAAGTTTTAAATTGTTGTCAATGATTATTATTTAACTGTTTAGCGGTTGACGATAACCTCTATATCCAAGTGAAAGCATGACATTGTGGCACAGCACGTGCTACCGGGTGTCACAATCACAATCAGATAAATACCATATTAACCACGTACATTTACGAGTACTTGTTTCAATTCAATATTCGCTTTCGAATAAACTTTGTTGGCATAACTAACGATCAAAGAGATGTTCATGGGTTGGATGACAGTTAATAATGGTGCTGTTGCCAGTGCTGTCTGATCAAAGCTTACAAGTAGAGAAAATTTTTGATTGACCCCAAAACTTGTAAGACAACCCAGTGATTTGGTTAGCCTGACGTAGGTGCTTGAAATACTTCTAAATTTTTTTCCTTGTCAACTGCGCATCTTGAGTTCGTACGAACGTTAGCGCTGTAAGATTGAAATGTCCCCTTCCCTACCCATATACGAGTACAAACGAGTATATTCGTATGAAATGATTTTATAACTTTTTCTTTAAAATTTCAAGTCCTTTTGAACTTTTAATCAATCCCAACCTTCACAGAATATAAGAAGCCACATCATTTGAATAGAATTTGGAAGGCTAATGTAGGGTATGCATGTTTCGGATGATCAATTTGGAGAAAATCCTTGAATTGACAAACAGATATCGCTGGCATTTAGCAATCAACTATGTACTTTATTTTTATGATTGGATACAGCAGACAAAACGGATATTTGTTTACATTTATAAAAATTATTGACTATGCCAGGTGCTTATCGAGGTGCGCTTAGACCAGTCCATTATGATACCACTGGTAAAATGTGCGAGAGAGATGCCATAGTTAGTCTTGGAAGCATAGAGATTTACTGATAAGTTTGTCAAAAATGGTGAAATTTATGGACCAGAGATTATCTTGATCTTAGAAGTGGCAACTGCCTGGAGTTTACATTCTGATGTGCGCCAAAACAATGCAGTAGCAAAGGAAATCCACTATAGATTCCTCCATCTCTTCCTCATCATCTCTACAGCTCCTGTATAAATCGTTGGGAGGAATACTCGCGTGTCAATGGTGTAGTGTTTTGATATTATGTTTGTGAATTTGGAGATGTCTCTTCTTCTTATAAGCTCTCCAGATCGTTCGGGATAGAGTATGAGTCATATTGGTCTAGATGTCTTACAATTGTCTTGATGACTCCACATATGGCTGACCGTAAAGATCGCTCGAAAGTTTGTCATTTGTCCGGCGAAGGACATTGGTGACTTGACGTTGCTAAGCTGTATACTATTTTTTTGCTATTGATCCGAGTCTGGCCAGTACAACAGTGATGCAATTCCCTGTAATGCCCAATTGTACCAGAATCAAAGAGAGTGTGTTTTCTATCTCACGGAGAGATGTGCGATAGTCTGTAACCACTATCCAATTCATGATGTCCGAAGTTGTCTACTCGTATATATGTATAGCATATGGCATTCATGCTTCCCTTGATTCGGTAAACAAACTCTGAATTTTTACTTCATAGCTGTGCTTAGTATCGTTGACGTTTGTGTGTGAGTTTTTTTTTTATAATTTAGAGTTGACCTAACATTCACTGCGTACATCCACGTCTGTAAATACAGACCAGCTGTTTTAGCACTTAGCGAAACACAGGAAAAACCCTTCCACACTTCTTACATCACTGTGATCTGAACTACCTGGCTACTAACTAGTGCCATTATTCGACACCCGAATGACGGTGTGTTGATATCTTCGCTGGGGAAAACAACACGACCCTGCTTGTAAATGAGCCATTGCAAATACCAGGCGTCGATAGTCATACCGCCAACACGCTGGACTTGTTTTTAACTTCTCATACTGATAAGTATCAGGCCGATTTATATTATGAGTACTATCCTCCCTAGGATGCATCATATCAACTGATTTTTTGTACACCGGCCACAAAGTTGGAGAAAGGTTTGCTAAAAGAACCATATGGCAATACGAGAAAGCCAATTGGAATGGACTTAACAAATTCTTTAAAAGTTTTAACTGGTCGTTATATTTCTTCCATAACGACGTGGATGCCGCTGCTGATATGATCACAGATACTCATCTCTTTGGAATGTGATCTTTTATTCCTCATCAGATGAAGGCTAACAAACAAACTCGATAGAGGAAAACAGACAAAATACGTTTCAATACGACTAAAAACTGGGGTAAAAAATTCTACAATGCCCCATAGGTTGTAATAGTTTTTGCTCGTTCATCTAAAATATTAGAAATTCTGCCTTATCCTCCATCCCAACAATGACATTCCAGCTGTCACCTCTTTGGACGAGGGCAATCTGTTTGCTGCACACTTTGCGGCCAGCTCTACCTTATATAGGGTTTTCGAATAACGACTTGACAACTTTTTTTTTAAATAAAAGGCAAACGATTTGAGATATTTCAAAAACTTTATTATTGGCTTGAAGTACAATCAAAACATTTATGAATGGAACTCGACTTCGTTCATATGGCCACCGCAGGCACGTTTGCAGCGTTCGATTCCTTGAACCCAATTTTCAATGACTGGGCCACACATTTCGGCCGAAACGGCCGCTATTTCGCATTCAATGGTGGCTCTGAGCTCTTCCAACGTCGTTGGCGTGTTGGCATAAACCAATGGCTTAACGTAGCCCCACAGAAAATAGTCAAGCGGTGACGAATTGAAAATCACACTAGAAAACTTAGTTTTGGAGTGTCTACGCATCTGAAAACTAAAGTAAGATACTCAACTACCGGGACCAACGCAGCAGCAAAAACAAATCAAAGTATAACGTAGCAAGTACGACTAATTTACCGAGATTTCCATACTGGGGATGTGGCGAGATGCATTTTTCCGCAAATTGTTCGTTCAAAGATCAGAGTGGCTAATCATGTCAGCATAAGGAGAAATCAATAAAAATTCAACTTCTTCGTTTTCATCTCGAAGTAAAAAAGTAAAATCCAGCAGTAGTGCACTCAATTCAAACCAATCGGAAATTTGATACAACTTTATAGCGTTTCCGATGTCACTATTATCTCGTAAAGGATACGGGTACAGCTTGGTCAACTGGTATTAACGATCAACATATGCAATGTGGCAGTAAAAGGTGCTCAAGGTAATTTAATCAAAATGCAATAAGCAAACAAAATTACCATGCCACGTAGCGAATCTTCCACACCTAAATCCAACTGCATGGATGAATTTGCAAGCCTTTATATATGTCTAGGGGTCTAAGCGACACTATGTTACATAAAGGCAGAATGCAACTAATATATTAAAATGGACTTTGCTGATATATTTACTGTTGCTTTAGACTATTGCACCAAATTTAAGGCGAAAATGTATCTTAAAAACAACATTACACAAATTTTTTAAAAGCACCCACCATAATAGAAAAAACTTTTGGCTAGGCAGCACCAATAGTAGCCGTCCGCAAAGTTAATTGGAAGTATCAGAGTATGTCCCGATTATTCAACAGGATTAAACGATAATCTTTAATCACATCAGCATCCTCTTCCAATGTCTAAAGAAATTTTCGTTAAACACGCAGGAACTAAAGTATTTACCCATATACCTTCAGGTTGAAGTCGAAGATGAATGAAAAAACTGGCTGACAATCAACACACATCGAGGATTTTTCGTTTTAATCGACTGCCTCCTAGAGTCAGCGCCTGGGCATTCCAACAAATTATGAATACAATTCTTTCTGGTCTTGAGGGAGTATCAGCATACTTGTATGACATCCTTGTGCTAGGAGGTTAAATGGAGCAACAAGTAAAAAGACTCCGTGCAGTACTCTTGCGAATGCGTGATGTCATCTTCTTAAGAAAACATCAACTAGATCCGGAAAAGACAAGAGCCATCGAATCCTTACCGGAGTCTCAGAACATCTCTCAGCTAAGATCTTTTCTAAGAGCAATCAACTATTATAGTCTTTTATCTCCAACATCAGTAAGCAAAGCATGCATTACTGCTGAAGGACACCAAATGGAAGTGGACATCAAATTGCCAAGCCGTTTTCAACAACTTCAAAAAAATTTTGCCATCAGACGGACTAATTCACTACAACAAAGAATTGCCGATCATTGTTGCAGCTGACACTTCCAATATTGGCATTGGTTCTTGTATTTCTCGACTAGAAGATGACAGCATCAAACCAATTCAGCATGCTTTGCGAATACTTACTGAAGCTGAAAAAAATTAAGGCCAGGTGGAAAAACAATGGTTAGTGCTTATTAACGTAATAAAAAAATTCCATAGAATGCTACTCGGACGTCACTTTACTTTTCAAACGGACCACAAGCCACATCTGGCTATTTTTGGTTCGAAGAAGGGTATTATTTTCCAATCGAATATATATTGTAGTAAGTCAACTGCGGAGTTCTGCAATGCAGACATGTTGTCTGAATTAATAGGATTCATTTCAAAATCCAATGCAGATGACTACGTAATTGCGAATGCTACAGTGGACAGCAACAACGTCGCACATCTCGATTTGGTTTCAACATTTACCAGTTACATTTAAGATGATACGTGATGCAAAGTTAAAATCACCAATTTTGCGTTCATGACTTGGCAAAAGGGACTTGTCCCCATCATTGTTCGATTTTATAATAGGCGTGAAACATTTTTCCGAGGAGCTCATAGGAACATTCTTTGGTAGCGTCTTCTTTTTACTCTTTAGGCTAATTTTGGCAAATTTAAGCTTGATACAGATTGTTACAATCGCTTTAGTAGATGTCGCAGCTTTTCATCCTCTTTTTGTAAAGCATTTCATGTATGGCGGCAACATCTGCTTTGCAACAGTCCAGGGCCTTCGCTAATTGTTCGGCTACAAGTGGCCTATAAGGGACCTAAAATTTCATGTACAGATCCGAAGTTCGTTGTCCTTGTTTCGTTTCCGAGGCTTGTTATTGCTTCGTAACAAAATATTTTTTCCATGGCCGGGCAGTTACCCTGGCGGCACAACCCACAACCTAGGACGAGGGATCAGTTAGAACAAAGCCAGTAACCCGAAGTAACCCGAATAAAGTCTACTTGTCTATTGTCCCGTAGCGCACTCGCGCTCATAACCAGCACCCGATGGTTACCACTTGGAGGTAAAATAAGCACAATTGATGTGTAGAAACAGTTGCAGCACTGGGTATGGCTAGGTTGACGCCTGTCAGTGTCTTCCCTATTTCCAATTTAAAAACCAAAGAACTTTATTCCCAGAGTAGCACGTTTTCCTCGACCGATTGCTTCTTATGCTCCTTCCGAAAAAACCGATGCATTTCCCTCTTATTTTACTCGAAAGGCTTATGAGCCGCCAGAGTTGTTTTTCTAAGTGTGCTTGTCGGCCCTTTTACATCAAATCATGGATTTCGGAGAGATAGTCGATGAAACGCAACATATCAGATGCAGCGATTCTGATGGCTTCTTAGCAACGTTGCCACTGATCTTAAGCGCTTGATGGTTGTTGCATAGAACGGTGTGGTTGAGGGATATGTGATCGGCAAAGGCCCGGCGAGTTCATCCCAATTGCAGCCGTCAAATATTATATCCCCTCACAGCATTTCTTCGTTGCTGTGGTGTCTAAGGCATACCTTAGTTGCAACGCCGTTCACATTTTTAATACTGCTGAAGTGTCTTGCGTCGATGCCAACATGATCAATTTGGTTGACGGTTTGGTAATCATTTGACTACCATGTGTCCTTGTGGACTTTAAGGCGAGGAAACCGTGTGCTAGTTATAATGATCTTCCGCCCCGCAGCAAAGTCAATTAGCCATAGTCCGTTACATACGTGGTCTTGGACAAGACATGCGTGCCAAAAATATAATCTTTAACTGTTTTTACTTGTACTTCGGCTATTGCGTTTATAAAAAATTTGCTAATTCTTATGTCTCGAGCAGATTCTTGATTTTGGTTTTGCTTACATACATCCTTCGAACTGCAACGATATTGCTGAATGGTTCGAAGCTATAGCCAGATAGATCATGAGAGATCTTTGCATTTTTGGGGAATAAATACAATTGTGTTATAAACTATTTGCTCTGTATTTATATATCGGTGAATGGGACATTTGATAACACCTCAAGTGAAGCTATTATATACGAATAAGATATGGACAGAAAAAAAGGCAACAAAACAGCATAGTATTTACCTGGATGTGTGAGCGATCGGGCACAGGGTGGCGTATCTAAAATTATAATCAGACGACCAAGTGCTTTTTCACTTTTCGTCAAGGTCCAAATTAGGACCAGTTTGGTTTTACGAGAGAGGACTATAAATTAGGACAGTAATTCTATGTCAATTTCTGCGGTAATGCCATTACTTAATTAATTATTAATTATAATTATATTATAGTAATTATTAATCCTTAAATACTAGGTGGGGTGAAAAGTAACCTCCTTGTCCCCTTTTAGTTTGATACACTTATTCCAGCGATTTTTCAACTTCTTCATTACGTCCGAAAAGTAATTTTCCGGAAGGTCTGCAAAATACTCATCCGTGGCGTCGATGATTTCCTCGCGTGAGTTGATTTTTTTATTGGTGAGCCATCTTTTGAGGTTTGGGAAGAGATAATAGTCCGAGTGAGCCAAATCGGGCGAATACGGTGGATGCGACAGCAATTGTAGCCGTGAGTCACTGATTTTAGCCATGGTTGCGATGCTCTTGTGCGCCGGTGCATTGTCTTGCAAAAACAAAATTTTTTTCACTTCATGTGAAGCCGTTTTATAGCTATTTCGGCCTTCAATCGCTCCAATAATGCACAGTAATACTCGCTGTTGATAGTTTTTCCTTTTTCGAGGTAGTCCGCGAAGATTATTCCATGACAATCCCAGAAAACCGACGCCATAACCTTTCCGACCCATCGAGCCTCCCTCGGCCGCTTCGGGGTACTCGTGCCGGCTTCAGTCCATTACCGAGTACTCAATCTGTTCTCTGGTGTTCGCCCGATTCCGCATCAGTAAGTCCAAACACTCTTTCGAAGTGCTCTCGCGTTCGTGTTTTTGGTCAGGAGTGAATATGCGCGGCACCCAGGGGCAGAATAATTCATATGCAGAATATTGTCCAAAATATGGCGTGTGCGCTCAGTACTAATCTTTGTGGTATCTTCTAGCTCGTGCACCTTCACTTTTCAGTCAGCCAACACCATTTCATGTATTTTTTTGACATTGTCGTCTGTAAAAGCATCGGAGGGCCTGCCGCTGCAGACTCGAAACCAATATTTGACGATGTAATCTGACGGAGCATTAGCCCCATAACATTTATCCAACTTTTTTTTTGTTTCCTTCGCCGTTTTGCCTCTCAAAAAATAATGTTTTATGAGAGAACGAAAATCGTTTTTGTCCATACTCAACATGATGCCAACCACGTCAACAACAATCAGCTGTCAAAACAAAACTAAAAACAGTATCGCACTGAAATTTGGCATGTCTGCCTAAATATGAACGGACTTCAAGGCACCATAACCTTTTTTGCAGTAGCAGCGCATTCTGGCGGTTAAGGAGGTTACTTTTCACTCCACCTAGTATCTTGAAGTTATGGGTGTAACTGTAAATAGCATGATATACTCGTAAATTAAACAGCAAATTTATTGTGGAAAAATGGTTTTAAATGAATCATTCAAAGTATTGCCCATCCCCAGCTACAACTTGTTCCCATCTTTCTGGCAGAGCTCGAATACCATTGCGGTAAAAGTGTTTATCTTTTGAGGCCATACACGAATTAAGAAAAAGTAATAATCGGTAGGACTTCCCATTTGAGGGTTCCTAGGTAGGTTTTAACAGGTTTGGCAACGTGTAGTCGAGCGTTGACATGCTGTAGAATCACCTTTTGTGGCCGCTTTTCACGCAGTGCTCGGTACAATCGCGTCAATTAAAGTCGATACAATTCTTCAGTGATGGTTTCGTTGGGTTTCAACAATTCATAACAAATAACACCGATCTGGTCTCACCAATTACACAGCATAACATTAGCAGGTTGGAAATGGCTTAGAGGGTAACTCCTAATGCTAAAGCAAGCTCTTCTTACGTTTGACACGGATCCTCATCGAGAAATGCCTCCAATTCAGCGTCTTCGAAGGCTTTTGGCCTTCCTTCACGCGGACTGCTACACTCGTTCTGGATACATAAGCACCAACTTTCCAACAAGCCGAAAGTGGGCTTGAGGGTATAAAGTTGAACATTCATAGCGAAACGAATGTTACGGTTGAAAATTTGAATGGGCGGTATGCTACAGTATGGTGCACTGTTGGTAAAAATAGCTATAAAACAAAGTGAGACAACAGACATTACATCGATGTTCGAGGGTGTCAATTGAATCCTATCTAGCAGGTGCAGAGATTTTTTAAGAGCACCTGATCAAATGTGAGCGTTGTATTCCAGTTTTAGGCGAGTGAATGCCTTACATACATTTGCCCGATTAGAGGGGGTGAAGTATTTCTTACATCGCTTGAGGGAACTCAAATAAAATTTCGCATTCATTCCAACGTAGGCTTTCATTGACTTACATATAGAGAATGAACATTCATAGACAATGTTAGTGGTTCCCCAATTAGTTATATTGTTAATATCAGAATTTAATGAGCTTAACATACGCTGCCCCTCCCGTTCTACAGCCGAAGAGCAGGGAGGATAGTCAGGGAACCAATATGAAATGTGGAGAGTGGAGGAATATATTGGATTAGAAGTAGGAGACAAGAGATCATTGATGAAAATTAAAAAAAAAGTATCGGAAACAGACCGGAGTTCTGGGCACATTAGGATTTATTTTGTAAACATCAGACTTGAAACCATCCAAGACAACTTGAACTGAGCGTTCCGGAAGGTAATTTCTAATATAAAGTGCAACTATCTTGCTTTCGCCAGATTGATATACGCTTTGGTTCTGTATTTCGGTGAGACAAGACTTCAAATCACCAGTGGACCTGTTGCTACAAAAAGCGTACCGCTGGTCATTGAGAAGTTTTCATGTTTCGAGATATTTCATGAGCTGACGGTTTATCAGCGTTCCTATGACCTTGGAAAGAAGGGACGTAAGTACAATGTGTCTGTAGAAACAGATAAAATTCACCTTTTTAAGGTGCGAGCTAGACAAATGCTGTTTTCCAACTACTCGAAAAGAGCCCTAAAGAGCAGGTTTGATGGAAAAGCTCTTCAGAAGAAGGTAAGAAATACCATCTGAACCAGTAGATTTAAGTATGTTAAGATCTTTAGGTACTCTTGCTGCTGCTGCACGATTGCGAAAGTGGATTCGTCCAATGCAGGCGAAGTATTGAGCTGGCCGCAAAGTGTGTAACAGCCAGATGGCCTTGTCTAAAAAGCTGACAACTGGAATGTCATTGTAAATGAGTGTTGGGATGGAGGATGAGGCGGAATTTCTGATGTTTTTGACAAACGACCAAAAGCGTTTACTACCTTTGGGACATTGTAGTATTTTTTGTCTCAGCTTTTGGTCGCATTAAAATTTAACACTTTTAAGAAAGATGTTGCAGTCATTCCTGGCTCGTTTAAATTAGTGGCAAGTAGCAAAACTTTGTAAAGATACTCCAACTGAGATGATATTTAATTTGTTAGGTTCCACTGCGGAATGGAATTTTTTTGATGCCATGTGATTAACTTTATACGATAGTTAAATCCTCTATCGGATTTGTGTGATATTCTGTAAGCCTTTATTTGTTTGCAACAATTTTGATGCATGAGATTGTCTTGACAAAATAATATTAACAACGGCCCTTCACGTCACATTTAGAGCATTCTTCTCCAGTGTTCGACGGTATATTCAAATTAAAAACAACTCAGATACTACCGATTAATTTATTATTAAATGCATAACGTACTTCGAATCTTAAGAAAACTCGTATTGCATCTTTTCTATTGCTAAATACTTGTAAGGGAACTGTCTTTTTATGAAAAACTCATTGAACATGATAAAATGAAAATAAAAAATTAAAAACAACACAATAAAATAAAGCAGAACGTTACACCTAAACCAATACCATAATTCTAGGGATCATAAAACGATGTATGAGTAATAATGCCACAATTATAATTTAGATTCGGTCAACCAGTTGAACGATTGTGGCTTGCGATCCGCAGACGAATTAATGATCACATTAATAATAGTAGGGCGATCAGTCAGTTGTTGAGCAGCTTTAACTGCTTTTTGCAATTCAGGAATTTCCTTAACAAAATGTCCCTGCATTTCGAACATCTGCAACATTTGCTCATAACGAACTTGAACACCAAGAGCCGACGGGGGAGTTCTAAAAACATAAAGAAAACACAAAACAAATATAAATTGTACCGAAAGATATTTCAAGTAAATAACAACTTACACTTGAGTTAGATCTCCGTTATTTCGTATGCTATCAAAAGTTTCCTTGTCAAATCCCCCGTAAATTCCACTATTATTCACAATCACAATAGTTATTGGAAGGTTGTAGCGTACCATTGTTTCCAGCTCCATGCCGGAGAAACCAAATGCTGAATCGCCTTCAACACATACAACCTTTTTACCAGGATAACGATCGCGACAATATAACGCTGCGGCTATGGCAAAACCAGGACCAACACCCATTGTGCCGAATGTACCAGCATCTAAACGATGTCTGGGAAGAATATTTGGTAACATTGAACGACCAATATCCATTGTATTGGCGCCTTCACTGACAATAATTGCGTCTCTCGGTATCAATTCTCTTAAATGATGGAATACAGTGTAGTAATTCAATGGTGGTTCGATGTTTTGCGACATTTTTTGTACAACTTCCTTATTCTTTTGACATTTTGCATTCAATTCCCTCCACCAATCGCTCTCGGAAGAAAATTCATAATTCACAGCGTTCATTTGTTCGAATAAATGCTCAGCGAATGGTTTTATATCAGACTGAACTGCAACACTGCTTATTACACTGTTGTGCAATTCTTCTGCACACAAATCCACTTGAATTACTTTCACATCCTTATCAAACCTCGGTGGACGACCGAAGTGCAAAATCCAATTCAAACGTGCACCCAAAAGCAAAACAACATCGGCTTTCTGTAATGCAAGAGTTCGTGCTGACGAAACACATTGAACAGCTGTGTCGGAAACAACACCCTTTCCCATTGGTGTCGGCAAGAAAGGAAGATTCGTGTTATCGATGAAGTGGCGTAGGATATTCTCTGCGTGAGCATAGGCAGCGCCTTTACCAATAATAACTAATGGACGTTTAGCAGTTGTTAAGAACTTCATGGCACGATGAATGTTTTCGGGATCGGGATAGACAAGTGGTGGTTCTGGATGAGCATACACTGGTGCTACTGTATCAACGTTAGCTTTCGATTGAAGGATATTGCCAGGAAAATCAAGGTACGCAACACCGGGGCGACCATATGTTGCATACCGTACAGCCTTTTCAACGTGTAATGGTATGAGGGCTGCATTTGGTGGTCGAGCAGCATACTTACAGTACGGACGGGAAAGTTCCACTTGAGGACATTCTTGAAATCCTCCGATACCTTCGTGATCTTGATTTGTAGATCCACCGATGACAATAAGTGGCCAGCAATTAACCTGTGCGTTAGCCATTCCACCTTCAAACAAAAACAACAAATTATTACATTTCACGTTGTTTGAAAGCAAATTCATAGAAGAGATGAACGATACGCAAGTTAGAATCTATTTTTGGTGAAAATTAAGAAGTAAAGCTGCCTTGTGGTGGATCACCAGTATCAAGGAGAAGTAAACTGTCAACCGTTAAATGTTATTTTAATGTTAAATGACAAAGTTAAAGAATGTCAACCGAATGTGATATATTTTTATTAGAGGCAACCGACCCTATAGAGCAGAAAGCAACGACTAGTAATACATTTTTTAATTGAGTATGAATGCCTGAGAATTTATTCGTAGTTTACGAGAGATGTATGTTAAATATTATGTCGGTAACAGCACCACAAAACCTAATTATTTCAAAACTGAAATCAGACATTGATCTGATTCCCTTGGCTCAGGAAATAACGGTGCTCAAGGAGAGTTCACATATGGATGAAAATTTTAAGGCTGGCCAAAATAAAATCAAATTTTGTCCGATACTGAGTAACATCCTTTGCCAGTCGGGAAAACTGTTATATTCTTGGAAATCAGGTGGGAGTGTATGTGAGCTCAGCAACCGGATATTGGCAGGCAAATTCCAGAAGAGAGTACGAAAGCTCATCATTATATATGTAGTGTTACGCACCGGCGAGGATCTCGACTAAAGATGATAGAGACAATTGTTAACTAGGTAACGACTACAACTAAATCCCTAACGATGACATCACAACTATGGTGAAGGGGTTTAACTCCGACGGTATTTATAGGAATGACACGACACTAAAACACTTGATCGACGTGCAGAGCATCGGAGACGAAAACGACAATGTTGAGTGGTTTGTCGATCTTTGCAAAGTCAAACACCTAGCTATACCACACACAGTTTGGTTGTCGAACCTTTCAGCTGTCTCTTATCGATAAGGCGGTAAACATTGTACCGGCAAAATCACATTGCGGTTAGTTGATGACTTGAATGGTAGCTAATTGGATGACAGAGGTATGTTGGTGAAAAGAAGAGAAACCACGGCACATGTCAGCAAACAGGTAAATGTGGATATAAATGCATAC
Source organism: Volucella inanis (assembly GCA_907269105.1). NCBI lineage: Eukaryota > Metazoa > Arthropoda > Insecta > Diptera > Syrphidae > Volucella > Volucella inanis. Next base: position 126,275,432 of record OU026157.1, on the reverse strand, counting down.
TTCGCTCAATTTGTACCAGCTTCAACAGATAAGGTGTACACAGTGTACGATTTAACGATGCGAACGACGAAACACTTGGGATGAGTTGGAAGTATATATATACGAAGTATCATCCGCTGTAAAGAAGGACCAGAATGCAAGCTGCTCCATCAAGGTCGGTAAAGAGCTCAACGAGACCTTCGATGTCAAAAAAGGATTTAGACAAGGCGATGCACTGTCATGTGAATTCTTCAGCATCGTTCTTGAAAAAATAGTGCAAAATTCAAACGCTAACACCAGGGGCACTATCTTTCAAAAGTCCGCCCATCTACTAGCCTATCCTATGCCGACGACATCGACATATATTAATCGGCAGAACACAGCAAGATGTCACTGGCGCTTTCATGAGTATTGAGACGGAGGCGGCGAAGATGAGTCTGGCGGTCAATGAGGGCAATACAAAGTATATGCTGTCATCAACAAAGGACACCCAACACCGACATCTCGGACAGAACGTCACTATAGAGAGATATTACTTTGAGGTAGTTAAGGGCTTTGTCTACTAAGGCTCTGCTATGATCTCAAGCAATGACACCACCGCTGAGATTAAACGAAGAATAACTCTGACCAATAGTAGTTTCTTTGGGCTAAGAAAGCAATTGAGTACTCTTTCGAACAACTAAAGACGCTAATCATCCCAGTCCTTCTCTATGGTGCAGAGGCATGGACTCCATCAAAAGCTGATGAGGTTACTCTTAGTTGTTTTGAGAGGAAAATTATTCGAGTAATTTTCGGTCCCGTCTGCAAAGACAGTGAATGGAGGAGGAGATATAACAAGAAGGTCTAACGACTAATACGGCTGGGTCATGTAGAGCGAATGAAAGCGAATGCTCCGGCCCAAAAGGTTTTCTAATCCACTCCCGAGGGACGGCGCAGTAGAGGAAGACCGCGACACAGGTGGCGCACGCAAGTGGAAAGGACCTTAACCAACTAAGCGTGCGTAACTGAAGACCGCGACACAGGTGGCGCACGCAAGTGGAAGGGACCTTAACCAACTAAGCGTGCGTAGCTGAAGACAGCTGGCCAAAAATCGTGTTGGCTGGAGACGCTTGTTGATTAAGGCCCAGATCCACCCCGGACTGTAGCCCCAGCTTAAGTAAGTAAGCAAGTAAGTATCATCAACATAGACAGTATCATTAGGATCATTATACTTAGTCGCATGTTTAAGGAATATGGATGTATCAAATATCATTAAATATTTTGGTACACGAAATGAATAGACTCATTCCCAAGGACCAATAAACGCATCCACTCCAACTTGACGGCTATTTGACAAGGGACATTTATGTTGCGTTCCTGAGTAAAAAGTTGTTGACCCCAATTATTTGCAATCATGGAATGGAGCTCGCTCGAAAATCGTGTTGTCGTAATTGGCATACAAAAATGCCAATACGAAATATTTCGGATGTTGCGGCCGCTGAAAATTACACGAAACTTTGTGTATCGAACCGTGAAGTTATTCGAAGGTACTGGTGGAATAGCTGACCATGCAAAATCTGGCCATCCGTCGCAAGTAATCAAAGCCGTGAAAAATTGAATTCGTAGAAATCATGGTGCGCAAGTTGAAATTCATGTCTCGGAAAATGGATATCAGCAAGAACAGCATGCCACGTGGTGATTTGAGATTCAACTCTTACAAGAGACACACCGGTCACTTACTCACAGAAGCATTGAAACAGAAACGTATGTCAAAATCGAGAGCCTTGCTTCGTCAGTTCGCAAAGAACGATCACAAACGAATTCATTTTACCGACCAAACAATTTTCACCTTTGAAAAATCGTTCAACAAACAGAACGATAGAGTGTATGCTCTATCACGACATGCGAATGAACACATTTCGAAAGTCCAACGTGGCAACCATCCAGATTCTGTGACGGTTTAGTGGGGAATTGCCTATGATGACGAAAGTGTATCAGACAGACGTTTGATTTCGCAAATAAACCGTGGAACTTTCAACAAGACTCCGCTCCAACTCATAAGATATGAGTCGAAAGCGACGTTCTGAACTTCATTTCCACCGATGATTGGCCATCTGATAGCTCATACCACAATCCATTAAACAAACAAACTACATATTCTCCGTTCTGTAGATTTGCTTACACTACTTGTGCTATACTATAGCATTCAAGTATTGAGTCTTTGGAGTGCGCCCTTGTCAGAGCAGTGGAAAATTTTTCAATGCATGAGGTGCGTACTGCAAACGATGAGTGGCCAGATCGACAACGACGTTCATAAAAGGCAAATGTGGGTCATTTCGAATAAGTTGTTCTACAAATTGTGAAATTTTGGGAAACTCAGAAGTGAACTTCAGAATGCATCATCTTTCAAAAATATGTTCACTTACTCGCATATACAGACGACATTGACATAATAGGAAGAACACAGCGAGTTGTCGATGGAACTTTTGTGACTGTTGAAAGAGAACAGAGGACTATTGAAGAGATGGCTTTAGCAATCAGTGAATTGAAAACAACATGAACGTCTAAAACAAAACGTCACTATAGGCAGATACAACTTTGACGACCTGGACAGAGCGCAAATCATGTGAAGAATTACTTTTGCATACGCTTCTTTGGCCTTAAAAGGCAATTGAGCGGTAAAATCCTCGTGCGAAGAGTTCCTTGATTAATTTTCAGCCCCAATAGAGAGTGGAGGACAAGTTTTAACACTGTTGTTCGGGCTGTTTAGCGACCCTGTCCTCGTCAGAAAAGCTCAGAGATTACGCTAGCTGGAGAAGCATGTTGGCTGGGGCCCTAAATTTCAGAGGTGAAGCGCCATCTAGAAAGTAAGAAACCGTTACAGTGAATGCTGAACGTTATCGACAGATGCTGACTGACTTTTATTTCCGAAAATTGGATGAATGTGGGTGAGATTTGGTTTCAATGCGACAGCGCTACACACACATTTCATAAAACGATCAGAAGATTGCACTATTTCGTTAAGAGTAGAAGTTGATTGGCACCGATATCATGTGGTTTAACTCTATCAGGCTCCTTTTGTGGAGCTTAATCCTTTTATGAAGCTTACGCCAACAATGCAAGAGCAATTTAAGACCTCAAGCACAACATTCGAGATTGGCGCCGTTGAACCGCTAATTTTGCCTTTTAGATGTTGACTTGTAATTTGAATACGGAACCTCCAAGTATTATTCCACTTGAATTTACTCCTTATCTTTTCCATTTTAGCTACCCGGTTTTAGCAAGTACCAGACATTGCAACTCAAATTATTTCTTCTTTAAGTATCAGCGACTGATTTATAATTCAAAAATTGCTCCACTTTAGCTACAAGAAGCTCTGTAAAAACACGTGATTATTCCTTATTTGCACAAAAGCAAAGATAATGAAAATTATGAGATTACAAGGTAGAAGCACAATATAACACAGTAACACAGTAACACAGAAGCCCAGTTCTCTATAAACCTCCTCCAAGAATGTCGTTAGTAGCTTAACTTGAAAAGATAAACTACTTTTCGTTTGAGAATTGGAGCCATCACAAACTCTTATTGACTGGAGGGATGTTAATATGATCTATGTTACATCCGCAGACAAGTATTCTTCTTCACAATATCTACTAACACGTGCCGTTTTATAGTAAAACACAAAATTTTTGCAAAATTCAACTTTATTTATCAATATAGTTGCTTTCGAAGGCGATACACTGATTAAAACGATTTTTCAATCTTTCGGTACCAGTTTTGTAGTACGATTTCGGTTTAGCCTCAAAATAGGCCTCTTACTTCTTCATCAGTCTTAAATCTCTTTTCGGCGAGCATTCTTTTGAGGTCTGCGAACAGAAAATAGTCGCTGGGGGGCAAATCTGGAGAATACGGTGGGAAGCAATTCGTAGTCGAATTCATTCAATTTTGCAATCGTTTTCATCGACTTGTGACACGGTGCATTGTCTTGATGAAACGACACTTTCTTTTTCTTCAAATGCGGGTGTTTTTCTGCGATTTCGTCCTTCAAACGCTCCAACAACCCAATGTAATACTCGCTGATGATAGTCTGCCCCTTTTGGAGATAGTCGGTTAAAATTATTCCATGTGTATCCCAAAATACGGATGCCATAACCTTGCCAGCTGACTGTTGAGTTTTTGGTCGTTTTGGACGAGGTTCGTCGCCTGCTCGCCACTCAGCTGACTGCCGACTTGACTTGACTTGTGTGAGTCAAGTTTCATCCATTGTCACATACCGACGCAAAAATTCGGCTTTATTGAGGTTGAACAGCTTAAAACACTTCTCCGAATCATCAACACGTTGTTGTTTTTGGTCGACTGTGAGCAAACGCGGCACCCACTTTGAACAGAGCTTTCGCATGTCCAAATATTCGTGTATGATAAATCCAACACGCTCTTTTGATATCTTCAGAGCCTCAGCTATCTCGATCAACTTCACTTTACGATCATTCGTAATCATTTTGTGGACTTTTTTGATGTTTTCATTTGAAACAGCCTCTTTTGAACGTCCACTGCGTGCATCATCTTCGATGCTTGTGTGACCACTTTTAAATTGTTCAGTCCACTTGCGAATGGTTCGTTCGGCTGGTGTAGAGTCCGGGTAACAGTTATCAAGCCATTTCTTTGCATCGGCTGCATTTTTTTCAATCAAAAAGCCATGATAAATCAACTCACGGAATTGCTTTGAATCCATTTTTTTTCACAATAACAAAAGTTGCTTCACTCGCAACGCTATATCTCGAGAACTAATCGTCCGACAGCTGTCAAATTTATACACGTATCTTTTGAAGATTGGTACTAACTGAAAATGGTATGGATGTAATTCAAGTGGTGCCCTCTCTTAGAAACGGAGAGGACTTTTCAGCCCATGTATTAGCAGGTATCGGAAGTCATTTAAGATGACAAAATTTGTTTATCAATATGGTTTAAGGTCTCTGGGTTTAATTGGTTTCTTTCACTTATTTTTGCGAAGTTCTATCAAATAACTAATTTTTAAGTGTTCCTCTTTTACTAAATGAAAAATCAAAGTCTGTGATATCCGGAATATGTCTTAGAGCAACTCAAAACTAGAAAAATTAAAAGACCAACAAAGGCGTTAATGAAGTAAAGCAGACAGTATAGGTGGCTAGCTATGCGGTTACGGCTACGTTCCCCTACTTGTCATAAAAGGCGACTAATCGAGGATTTACAAAATCATATTCAGACACTTTAACACCTAAGATTAGCCAGCGAGACACGGATGAAAAGACAATAGTACAAAAGCATAGCATTATGGAATAAATAAAGTGTACGAGGTGTGTTCAAAAAGTAACGTACACTCGATTCTCATTTTTGTAGCATACTTAGTTTGTTTTTGACAGATGGAAAGGTAAGGCGTGTTTTGGTGTGCTCGACGATTTTCAATTATAATAAAAAATGGAGCAAAAAGTTTGTATCAAACTATGTGTAAAAAATGGAATAACGTACTTTAAAACACTTGAAATGTTCACAGTGGCATACTGTGAGTTTGTTCCAAATAAAAAAAATTTACAAGTGGTACAAGCTCTTCTAAGATAGCCGAAAAGATGCCAATGACGAAACTCGCTCGCATATCAACCAAAGATGATAACGTCGAAGCTGAAAAGAAAATTGTTTTGGAAAATCGTCGAATTACATAAGAGGAGTTGCTGAGAATGTTGTCATATCGATCATTCAATTTTTTGAGTAAGAGACGTGTTTCAACGAAGTTTGTGCCGAAACCACCCTATTTTGATCAGAAGAACCGTCGCATGAGCATCGCTCAGGAGCTCTTGAATGACGTCAATGATGATGAATCATGGGTATATGGAGGAGACAGGTTATGAGAGGAGAGCCAAGACCGAAAAAAGCACGCCAAGTTCGACCAAATGTCAAAGTTTTGATCACTGTTTTTTTCGATTACCGTGGGGTAGTGCATCAGGAGCTTTTACCTCAAGGTCGTACAGTCAGTAATGAGTATTATCTTGAAGTTATGCGCCGTTTGCGAGAAAGAATACGAAAAAAACATCCGGAATTAGGGAAAAACTATTCATGGCTTTGGTATCACGATAATTCATAATGCACATGCTCATTCATTATTGTTAGTGAGAAACTTTTTGACCAAAAACAACACGACAATCATGCCTTAGCCACCATATTCACCGGATTTGGCCCCATGGCTGTTTTTTACGTTCCCATAACTGAAGAGACCTATGAAAGGACGGATATTTGCAACGATTGAGGAAATAAAAACGACATCGCTGGAAAACCTTAAGGCTATACCAAAAAGTGCTAATGAGAAGTGCTTCGAGGATTGGAAAAAGCGTTGGCACAAGTGCATTATATCTGAAAAGGATTGCTTTGAAGGCATCAACATTAAAATTGATGAGTCCGCCGAGCCGATCAGATCGTTTCTTCTTATCTATTTCCCATTCACTCTTGTTTTCGTTGCTGAATTTCCGCTACTCCGTTAGCTGTATCTTATTTTTTGCTCTTTCTCGTTGCCTAGTAGGTAGTAAAAAGAAAAAGTAACAAGTGCATAGCCTCCATGTGAAATGGCCTCCGGACCACGTGTGCTTACGGGAAACCGCTCTAGTGGTCTTCATGAAAGCCCACTTGCGGCACCCAATAACAAAAAACGAAAAAAAAAAAAAAACTAATTATACCCCTGTCGATGTAGGAAAAGTGTTCTCACAATTCAACGCAAATAATCCCCGTTTTATAATTATCGCCCCAGCAAACACCGATAAACCATTCTCATCCTTTAGCCTCTTTCTCTTAAAAAATCTATTGAAAGCATCAGTACGTACTACGAATCCATATCCCAACTCCGCGACGGAAATTTGCTGATTCAAGCTAAATCGCAAAAAATCGCACACATTTTCCTTTCAAAGAAAACCCCATCCAATTTCTGTCCCATTACAATCAAACTACACGATAATCTCAATGCCTCCAAAGGCACTGTGTTCGCCTCTTGCCTCATTGATGTTACGGAGAAAGAAATTGTTGAAGAAATGTCCTCCCAGGGTGTTACAAGCGTATTTAAATACACTAAAACCGAAAACGGTTCGCAGCGCCCTACAGGCCTAATATTGCTTACAGTGCAAGTTGGTTGGTATAACCGCAAAGTGCAAGAATATTTCCCAAATCCTATGAGATGCCGGAATTGCCAAATTCTTGGTCACACTGCTAAGAGGTGCAAGGGTACTCCCACTTGTGACACCTGCGACCTACCTCCACACTCACTTTGCAAGCAAAGGAGATACTGAAAATAAAAACAGTTCAGAAATGTAGTTTAGCACAGGCCAAACAAATATTCAAAGAAAAAAATCCATCCTTTTCCCCCCTCCTCCAGTATTCATCTGTCGTAATGAATGGAAACCAGTCATCTGCATTTACCAATTATAATACCAAGGAAAAAACTACGTTTCATAACAGGCCCCTACCTCTCCTGTCCTCCGACCCCTCCCCATTATCACTTACACCATCAACTTCAACGAACCAACAAATTACAACTCATGCCGATAACGAACACCATAACAAAATTAAAAAAAAAAAACAACATACTCTCTGAAAATAATACAACTTAAACAATAATTCCTAATAACAATATAAAAGTCACCCAGTCACACTTACCCCCAACTCTCCTATTAACGATAATGACCCTAACCATTCCCCTTTCACAAGGATTATGGCCCTTTCAAAAGCAAACTACAAAGCAAGTACATCCACACAGCCGAACATTGAAAAAGTAAATACCTCACCAATATCTACAGTTACTCAAGACCTTATCCGAAACCATCAATATTACCTCCCAATCACGCAATTAGAAGATGACTGTAATTAATCACCATATAGACCCAACAAATACTACATTTCCGACAATAAAAATGGCGATGAAGACTAGATCTAATAATAACTATATTTAGGCCCTTTACCAGGCCCGTCCACTTCAACATCCGTGTCGCGGAGTCTTAATGAACACTTCAAAAATAGTAGCACTTCAAACTTCCCCCAATGCACTAATAGTAAACCTTCACTGCCTACAGTGAACGCACTTTTGAAAGTTTTACAATGGAATCTAAAGGGTTATTATTGTATAGTAATTTTCATGAGCTGCAACTTCTGGTTAATGACATACTACCAAGTATAATCTCCTTGCAAGAAACTCATATCCCTTTCGGTACTCAATCGTTTTCACCAAAACATTATATTCCATATTTCCATAATCTTGACTCTAACCTTTTAAACCTTAAACCTTAAACAAGGAGTCTGCCTACTCGTTCACAAATCCATTCCACATACCCCCATTACAATAAACTCAAACAATCAACCTTAACATAAAAATTACTGTCATCTCTCTCTCTCTCTACATCCCTCCCGATTAAACGTTCGCAACGAACGTCCTTGAAGATATCGTAGATGGACTTAACTCTCCAGTTTTAATAACAGGCGATTTCAACTCATGAAGTGCTTCATGGGGTTCTAAAAAAACCAACAAACGTGGTAAATTGGTTGAACATTTAATTGCTAATTCAGGACTAGCGATTCTTGATGACGGTCAACCCACTCGCTTCTCCAATCATAACATTTTTATCTATGTAGACTAGTCTCTCCTTTCACCTTCCCTTCTTCCAAAGTCTACCTGGAATATTTCCGGCAACCTCTCTGGTAGTGATCACTTTCCCATTGTCATAACGTTAACCTCCGGCCCCCACAATCACCAGCCACGAAATCAAAACAATTTTTTGCTCACCAAAGCAAACTGGAATCGCTTCCGAACCACCATCTTAAGCGAACTACTCGCGAGGAAAGGATCTAATAATATTAATAAGGAATCTGCACTGATTCACAAGATCATAAGATCTGCAGCAAATTAATCCATTCCCCAGTCCAACAACAAGATGCACACAAAAACTGTTCCATGGTGGTACAAGGATATAACTTAAAGAAATCACCCACAGACTCAAATCTTATACTCTATCGGAGACTGAACGCCAAGTTTCGAAAAACGGTAAAGGCTGAAAAAAGGGTATGTTTACCGCCAATATCAGACCAAACTCCACCTCCCACAAACTTTGGTCTGACATTAAAACTTTAACTGGTACTTACGTACCACACTCCATCAAAACCATAAATACTGGCAAAAAAATGTTAGTCTGTCCAAAAGAGATCGTTGACCATTTCACTCGTACCTGGGAACAATTGGGGATGACTCAAAATTCAACCCTACGTTCATTAGGGAAAAAATCAAGATCTTTAACGACCAAAGCATATCTCTTAACCCCAGTCCTTCAGCACTCTACATCGAGTCCAATCTTAAAATGTCAGAACTCTCTGCTTGTTTGTATTCCGCAAAAGGTAGAACCCCAGGTTTCGACCGCATTTCATACGGAATGCTAAAAATCTGTCCCATCGATTTAAAAATTCGTCTATTGTCACTATACAACAACATCTTTGACACAGGAATAATTCCACAAGCATGGAAAGTTGCGAGCACGATCCCACTACCTAAACCAAACAAAGATCCCACCACTATCTCCGGGTACCAACCAATCTCATTGCTTCCTTGTACCGGCAAGGTTTTGGAAAAAATTATCGCCAAACGGCTTTTTTGGTTCCTAGAGAAAGAAAACCTAATAGACAAGCGGCAAGTCGGTTTCAAAAAAGGTAGATCCACCTTGGACGTACTCCTCATTCTCGACCATTTTATCTCCTCATCATTGTCCGAGAAAAACCATGCCTCTATTCTCAGTATAGACTTTGAACAAGCCTTTGATAGGATCGGGGCACATGTTGTATTAAAGCAACTACTAAAATGGAAGATTGGCCCAAAAATGTTCAATTTTATAAAGACTTTCCTTACCAACAGGAGATTTCATATAAAATACGATAACATCCACTCGAAATCTTACAGGTTTAAAAACGGTATCCCGCAAGAATCACCATTATCAGTGATCATATTCATTATAGCTTTTAATGAAATAAGCAAAGTAATTGAAACCTTCCAGAAGGTAGTACATGTACTTTACGCGGACGATCTTTTCATTTTTTCAATATGCAAAGACCTATCTGTAGTAGGCGATACTTTTTCCCGCATTATCGAGGCTCTGTCCAGCTGGAGCTAATATACAGGCTCCACTATCTCTTGCCATAAGTACGAAGTACAGTATATTTGTAAAAAGCATAGTTGCAGTAAAAATATTTTAGTTAATTTGAACAATGATCACATAAAAAATGTAAATTCCATCAAAACTCTTGAAATCCTGTTTGATTTCAAGTTTTCGTTCAAAAATCATTGCTTACACATAAGACAAAGCCTGACTGCCAGGGTGAATATTATCAAATACTTGTCCTCAAAAAATAGTCGTGCTAATGTAAATACTCTTATAAATTTAATTAAATTAATTGTGTTATCTAGGATTGACTATGGTCTACCAATTTACGGGAAATGCGACAAAACATCACTGCAATTCATCAAAACACCCTTTCACGACGCCGTCAGAACAAGTATGAAAACCCTCCGCTCAACTCCAATCAACAATATACTTGCCGAAGCAGGACTTTCTCAGATCCATTATAGAATTGGGCTCCTAACTGCAGTAATCATGCTGAAAATCAACTCGCCATTTCAGTCACCTATACATACTATCGTCCACCAAACCATAAAACGGAAACGAAGCCAGACTCCAATCAACCATATGCAAAGCACTTCAGTCCGCCAAAGATTTTAACATTCCCATCCTTACATCAAAGAACAAAATAAATCAACAACCATTCTGAACCCTTTCAGGGTACGCGGTTAACACCGGTCTTTGCCAGTATCCTAAAACTTTCCCCAACAGTAACATATATAAAGCTCTTTACCTAAGCATTGCTAACAAATTTAAATCCATCGGATGGAAATTCCTTTTTACCGACGCCTCAAAAACAGATAGCAACACGGCATTTGCAGTTGTTGACGAAAATGGAACCGAGTTATCTAAAGGCTTACTACCAAACTTTGTATCAACATTCACTGCGGAAGCATACGCTATATTCAAAGCGATTCAGATATCAAAAAAAGCAAAGACTGTAATTTTTCTGACAGTCTATCTGCAATATCCGCTGAAAAAAAACATCGCAAAACATCGTAAAAAACATCACAATTGTCGTAAAGATTCGCAACCTACTTATATTAAACAGTGAAACACTAAAAATCGCTTGGGTTCCCAGTCACATAGGGATCAGAGGCAACGAAGCGGCTGACACGGCAGCACGGTCAGCAACAAAAGAACCTTTGATCGCTTTCTACCAATTCAATAAAAAAGACATAACGAACTACATCCTTACAAATTGGGAACTCAAACTCAAAAACGACTGGACTTACTACAATCATACATATAAAAACTTTATCCTGGTGGAATCAAAGCAATCTACCCCTACAATGTCCCTCGGAAAAAACTACAAGTGTACACAAGGCTTAGAGTAGGTCACGCATAAGCACCTATTCAAAAGGGAAACACCTGCACTATGTCATCTTTGCGACGAACAACCTATGCTTATCATGCCTCACCTACTTTCCTGCAAAAAAGTTGACCTTACCTGCAAAAACATCACCGACCATAGTCTCTCTTTTCTTTTATCAAACGTTAACCTTGAAAATATAAACAATGTTTACAACATTATGAATGCCCTAAAGCTTGTAGATTCCATATAGCATTTTTGCAACCACTAGTTGAAAGCCCTGGCAGTTAGCACTAGATTAAGCATATTAACTTTGTAATTTACATACATTTTTAATAAAGTTATAATAATAATAATTATAAAATTGGTGAGTAAAAAAATATTTTTTTTTTAAATGTACAGTCACCTTACTTTTTGAACACATATTCATTCGTATATGAAGAGTATATCTTCAGCATAACAGTGATCCCGGAGTGAATACAAATATTCGATTGTAAGCTATATGACTTTCCAGAAATAAGCCACAGGGTGTCCACTGGAATATTTATGTCATTAAACTTGAATAAAACAAAAACTAGTTAGTTTAACATAGAGACAAAGAATAGGGATATTTTTTGAAAATGATATCGCCCAAATGCCGTCTATTTAGTCGCATACACTGCCGGAAACGGAGCAACGTGTTTCATGCTTCACGAATACTTTCTGTCACCTCTATAACAGGCCATAAGTTATTAGCGTAGACATTACTTTTGATGTAGACTCATAGAAAAAAAAAAAAAACATGGGGATTAGTCTAGAGAGCTCGGTGACTTGGTGGTACAAGGTGAATGCCTCTTTGCAGAGCAGAGTTTATGAACGAAATATTTACTTCTTTAAAAAAAAAAATTAAGCATTTCACACGGTAAACTCCAGCTTTTTAACACTAAATTTGCGACTAAAAGCGATTCTTCAAGGTCCAACAACAACGCAATTACTGTATTTTCAATGGCTTCGAGTTCTTTTAAGTGTAACGAATTGCTATCTTTTAGTGAAGATGTTGCATTTTTGAAAATTTCAGATTTACATTCGGCTTTTCAAGCTACAAAAACGTTCACATTGTAATTTCAGGGCGGTCCGCAGACGATCAATCTGCCAATTTATTTGTTGGGATCTTGATGGGAATTAATTAAGAGCTATGAAAGAATTGCTAGGAAACAGCGCCTTGCAACTATTGCACTGGAAGCACCTATTAACGCAGAATTTTAAATGCAAAACGTTAAGTAGAACGTATCCCAAAAAATTTTTGTCCTGGACGCCAAAAAGGGTTGCAATAATTTCATCATCACATCAGGTGGTTCTGATTTCATAAAAAAAATTATAAGCTTGTCACTTGTTCACGTTCGATTTGAATGTGCCTTACGTCAATTTGTCCTTAGTTTTCCAGGTGGTAAATTTTTTAGTTTGCAGTACCCCCACAATTAGCGGTTCAGATCCCAGTTTTTTTTTTTTAAGTTAAGATTGTGTCTTCCTACTATCATAGGACACAGCTGTTAGGCGCCCACAATCCTTGGAAAAGATTAGGTTCATCATATAAAACCAATCGATGACAACAATTGTTGTCTTGTTTGTACGAGCTCTAGTATATTTAGATACTTAACAGGTCACGTGGTGTAGAAAAACTAGCGGTGGAAGGTTACTTTTCAATCACTTTACAACACAGAGCGAACGCAGACCCTAAGGGCTTAATAAATAAATTTCCAATTGTTTGCACGATCCACGAAAATTATATTTGCTTCAACTACAAATGCATCGACTTTACCTCCTCCATTATGATCGGTGACTACTCGAAAGAATAGCGCGTAACTCCCAATCCAACACAAGAATATTTTAAATGTTCGTACAATTGATTGCATGATATGGTCGAATTCTGTGAAAAATGTTGTCAGGGAATCTTCATAGATAAAAACAAAAGCGCCCAAATACATATTATTAACACGAAAAAGCCCCAACATCTACATAACCCCGAATAATTCATATAAGACATGAACCTTTCCAGCTCTGCTCTATGAAGTTGATCTCTGAACTTTGAAAGAGTTTAAATCTATCGAAAGTAGATAACCACGATTTGATAAAAGGATTCTTCATTTTTGTTGAAATGGCGTGTGCAAGTTGAAAAACAACCCAACGCACATACAATAGAATGTGTAAGTGTAAACAGTCAGCTAAAGACCGGCATAACTTTGGACCTTATCAATTGAGAGCCAAGTTCACTGCTGTTATCGAGCAAGTAAGTAACACTTTGTGACCAAGCTGATATACATAAACAGGCCACTCAGTATCTTTAAATTATGTTTCTATTTTCGGCAAATTATTTTAACAATAACACGAGGTATTCAAGTGGAAGAAGAGTCTAAATTTTCACAGATAACCATTTAACACGAAGCCACTAAAAATAGATACAATGGTCGCATTGCAATGTGTAAGAAGCTGTTGCTACTCCTTTGAACTGGTAAAATTCATCTAAGTAACAAGATGGACAATGCGATGACCTCATCCTCTCTGACTATCGAACAATATTTAAAGGGGGAAGGGAAAGGAATCACTTACTCAATACAAAAGTTCGATCGCCAGAAATGTGATATATTGTAGACTGTAAGTTCACAATTCCTAAAAAGTATAGGAGAGCAGCATTTAACTTAAATACTGCGAAAGAAGACAGCAAATCTGACTCTTACTGAAGTCAAAGACTACTCCCACAGCTATAATATGAAAATAGCAAGAAAGATCCGCAAGACAAAGACTTTAGAGGACTCGATTTGGCAGTGGCTTAAAAAACTTCAACACTATTTTATGATCTGAGAAATTTAATCCTCTGCGATAAGATTCAGAAGCCATACGAAAAGGGAAGAATTCAATAACATTCTCTTGAGACGTTTTGGGGACAACGATGAAGTGGGATTTAGGAATAAATGACAACAAATTGCTTAGCGAATCACAAAATCATGGGGATACAAGTTGAAAGAGCATTTTTTGAAGACGATATGCCTGCAAGGACTTTCCATTTCAGGTCGTGGGGTCCTACCAATTTTTGCGAATATTTGAATGGTAATTGGAAGTTATACCATAATTGCATCAAGTTGCCACTCCATAACACATCATAAGACATTTCCTCACTTCTCTTCAGCAATTGAAGGTAGCATCAAACAATACTGCATCTTTGCAACAACAGGTAATGCAAACTAACTAATGTTAGTAAACCAACTAATAGTTCAAAAGCAAAATGCATCGCACGGCAGATTTAGTTTAAAAAGAACGTTCAGATTCATACAGCAAGTACCGGAATCACTCATCTAGAACCAGATGAGTATCATTTTGTTCGAAAATTTGGTAAAAACACCCGAAATTGATTCGAAAAACTACGATAGAGTCAGTTTCTATATAAATCCTTAAGACAAGAGTCTTAACACATCTTTGTGATTGACACTGACACTGAAGTTTCTGTTTTCACACCAAAATGCAATGAAATCTTGAACAAATCGATATCATCTCAGCTATTTGCTGGTAATAGACTGCAATTTAAACCTTAGTCTTCGCAGATAATTATATTTGAAAGCTCAATTATTCGTGCGAATTTCACTTAGTATTATGGACTCTATAAATCAGGAAATTAAAATGAAATCTTTTGAGATTCATGGATCGAAATGCTGAATATAAACGATCCTTTCGCACATCTATTAGCAGAATTAATATAACGATTCTCACTCCTACTTCGGTTGCAAAAAATTTCTATGTATTCCCTATATCAAGACAGCTGTCAGCATGCAAGATTTGTTCACCCTATAGCTGGCAACAGTGCGATACGACTCACTAATCTGGGTTACCTTGAAAGCAGTAATTTCCAATACAATACAACCGTAAGGGAGCTACTGCCCAGCCATCCAATTCTAACGAATGAAATTCCTTTCTTGGTCCACTTCAACATCCCGTATGATATATATCCGGAGGGGGAGGACTGGCAAAAAATGCAATAATCAGGTCAAATGAAACTGCAATTTCCACAGACGGCTCTAAAACAGATAAAGGAAAAGGTTTTGTCATCTTCTCAGAAGACCCACAACTAAAAGTGGCTATAAGACTGCCGGACGCAAGCAGTGTCTTCGAATCAGAGGTTTTGTTTGTCCTCAGGTCGGCTGAGCTAATGCAGATGTGATCGGTGTCCAAAAGAGATGGAATGGAATCAACCAACATTAACTCTGATACAGTTAAGAGCTGTCGCACAGTGCTTAAGGTACTATGCAATTAGAACCGGAAAGGAAAGGAAATGAACAAGCGGATTAGCTTGAAAGAAAAGGAAAGCTACTTGACAATAGGGAGGTTGCCATCACCAACCCACATTGCCGAGTGAGGGGAACTACAGAGGAAAAAATCATAAAGACTGCTAACCTAAGGTGGTCAAGATCTAGGAAGTTAATAAAATTAAACAGGGATATGCTTAGGACAGTAATAGAAATCCTGGCAGGACACTGTCTCCTGCGGAAACCGGCAAAGAAACTAAAATTCTCGGACACAGATATTTGCAGATTCTGTGGTGATTAGCAAGCAAGGACATAGCACACATACTATGTGAATGCGAGACAATATCGCGTAGTGGAAGGACATTTTTAGGGAAATACTTTTCGAAAAATCTAGAGGAAATAGACGGCACAAACTTCAAAGGATTCCTGGCTTTTGCAAAGAAATTGGGTGTTTCACCAGAGAGACTGTCTAGGTTTTTGCGATTTGAAGACAAATTCAACTGATTTCATATTATCGCGAAGGATCCTTAAAATTGGGTTTGAGGAATACTATTTAAACGTTCCAGAGATTTTGCCCTTCCATACCTAGATGATATCTTCAGCAAACGCCACGAACAACTCTTGCAATAGATATTTCAACGATTTTATACTCACGCGTTGGCGGTCATTATTGTCGAACATTATCAAGTCAAAGAAGCAAATGTTGTTCTGAACCCCGAATGATTCCTTGGCGTAATATACTTCTACCGACAGATGCTACGTACAGATGGGAATTTATCAATGAACCTAGATGCCTCCGAAAAGAAAATAAGCGCCGTTCTACATCAAATTATCGAGTAAGTTTCAGCCACTTCGAGTTTTTACTCATAGCAGGCGTTAAACAACGATACAGCACTTCCGACAGAGAGCTGGTATGTATAATACTGTTAAATATTTCCGGCAAAACGTGGAAGGACGAGATTTGTACATTCAAATCCTTTACGTTTGAGTTTAATAAATGCTATCGCTTGTAAATGTTTGATCAAGAGAGGAACAGTTTTTCATCGGCGCAGATTTGAATGGATACATCAAGGAATCGAACCGCAATAGGAAGAGAACATCAAACTCAGTGGGAGAAGATACACTGAGCTCATACAAATCACACAGACTGACTATACGCTACTTATTAAGGAAGAGCAGCTTTCTCTAAACAAATTAGCACTGCCTTTTGCTGACAGAATTGTTCGTGAAGAAACCAGAGAACAACTACCAAAAACCGGCATCGGCATTACTGTTGCGCCAGGAAAGAAGCTGAAATGGAATAATGAGATGAAAATGGTGATAAACCACAAAAAGCAAGCCTTTCAAGCGGTATTTTTTTAGGAAATTAGAATGGATACACCGACAATCTAAAGGTCAAGCAACACAAGAAATGCAACATCGAAGCACGACTAAACGAGCTAATATTTTTAAGATTGGGGGACAATGAAGGCAAAACTCGCAAGAGTTTCAATCGCCGTAATATGGTATATTGAAAATGAACGCGTAAATAATGGAGAGCAACGTGATTTGCAATTGCTGTCGTACACAAAGAGAAAACTGTGTATTTTACAGAAACCAAACATACTCTCCAAAGTGTAGCAAACAGTGGGAAATTTTGGGTTTAAATACGAGGCGATCCGTATAAACACAAAGGCAGTACGAAAAATTACAAAAACTACCGATCAGTGAAGCTAATCTTGCATACTATGCAGACATATGGGAGAGTCTTCTTCATTGCTCACGATAAAGTTTTGCTGCTCAATTGTCTTTTTAAATCATAGAAACAACGATTGAGAAGAGCTATTCTTCGTTTACGCCGTTAATTGAATTCACTGCAGAGTCTAGATAAATAGATTCCTATACAACCTTAAAATTGAAGTCAAATTTTGCTGAGGCATCGATATTGATTGTCCTTTTTTGGCCACTGCATATATTTTGTTCGGTTTCATTTACCGCTAGAACGATTTTTGCTGCTTCTGCGTCAATAATCCCAAAAGCTCCACTGACATTCCGCTGGTTTCTCCCGATTATGACACAATGTCATCTGCATATGCGAGATATTGGACAGGTTTTTGGAATAATGTGCCCCTGGCGTTGGCGCATGATATCGCATGATGTGTCGTCACGCTAAAACCTATTGAGACCTTATTTAACATCAAAAGATTCGATGATGGTTCTCCCAAACTTTGATAGTTTTACCCATGGTGGATACGTCCCATTGAAGATTCGACGCACTCAAGTGTAGGCTGGAATGTCAATGTAAATGAGCATTTGAAACTTCACGAATTACAAAATTGGATTTGAAGGTGTAGATTGTTCAAAATTGACAAAGTCCTACACACAATAACCAAGGGATGCCAAATCGTATGATCTTCAAGCTGAAGAAAAAGGTGTAAGGCTCGTACAACTTTTACTGACCTCTTAAACCAGAAGTCATCTACGGTCTTTGGTGACTTTCCGGTTAAATCAAAAGCCATCGTGGGATACATTTTAGTTAGATTTTCAGATTAAACAACAGCATTTTCCCCAGCAGCTCGAACAAAAGTAAACATTGCTGCTGAAAATGAGTCCATGATCAGGTACAAAGTCCTAAAAGATATGACCGAAAACAATGCAAGTAACACAGCGTATATACGTAATCCACAGGCTACACAATCGTCCCCTAGATATGCAAAAGCTTCCATTCTCAGTCACTAACTCATTTATCTAGACAACTTTGTTTGCCGTTCAAGCTGCACAATTTGAATATATTCAACCTAAATCACATTTACCAGTCACGTTTTTATTGAATATTTGATAAGGGCCTGATCTAGTCAACATCTGCTGGCACTTCTCTAACCATGACTCACACTTTACCCATCAGAAGCAAACAATTTTGCCATGTTCAGCCATAGTCATTTTATCTTAAACGCATTTAAAAAAAATAACAATTTTGCTCCCACGTACGTTGATCACTTCCAAAACAAGCGAAGCAATCTAATCTAATTTACATCTCTTTTACCAATAGCGTTGCTGGTTAATTACCTGTCACATGTAGCAATCCCGGTCCAGAGACAACCAGACAAACTCCTGGTTTCTTTGTTAAGTAACCAATGGCTTGGGCAGCATAACATGCAGCCTGTTCATTGCGCATCCCAATGTATTTTAGTCCAGCCGCCTGCATCGCCATTGACAACTCAACAACTGGGATTCCAATGATGCCGAACACATATTCAACTCCCTGTTGAGAAAAACGAAAGAAACAAAGGAAATTTTCAATTCAAGCCGCTTAGTGGAGGTCTGCAAAGTGCAAAATAAAAAATAAAAAATAAAAATGATTCTATCGACCTTTGGTCTCCCGCACAGTGTTAATGTTTTCGACGAAAAAATTAATTTGTAATCGCAAGATTAGCAAATGACAGTAAAAAGAAGAATTTTACAATGATATCGAACGAATAGTGGATTTGGTCAACTGTACTTTGTTACTAATTTTGTTGATAAAGTTAAGCGTTTTCCACTTGGCAATAATGCGAACACTTTTTTGGAGGACTACTTACCTGAGCTTTTAGACTCTCTGCGATGATGGTTATTGCGTCTACCTCGGACATTTTTCTGTAATTCGAATCACACTGGTCGTAGAAAACACAATACTTTACTATTCCGAGGATTTTTCTTTTGAGAAAAAAAGATTAGAGAAAACCAAAGAAAGAATAAAATTTTCTTTAAATGTTTCAAAGGTGAAAACACTTGTTAGCACGTCAGTGTAACTCAGCTGTTTGACGTTCGGCTAAGACGGCGTGTCAGTTTTTTTAACACTGGGTGCGAAAATGTTGATAGCCAAGTACAATATTTGACAAGAGCCACAAGCCAGCCCTTACCGACTAGTGGCGACAAAATGCCATGCGGCGAGTAAAATCTGATTTAGCAGAGACAAGAACCAACATAGACCGGACTCTGTTTGCATTGACAGTTGGATTTGAATTTATAAAAAGACGAAGTAGTTCGTTTGGAGATTACAAATGGGAAGAGAGTTTTAACACTTTGCATTCAACAGACCACCTGTAAACATCGAAAGCATTACCAGATTTAATGAGAAAAGGCCTTCCTATTAAGCCAGACGAATTGATGCAATTTTTCGTTTGCTATTATGCGATCTTCGACACCTCTTCTGACGAAGTTTAAAAATATCTCTCCATGCTTTCTTCGCATGTTATTGTAACTCCACACGTCTTTCACACTAACAAAGAACTATCACAGTTCCTAATCAACAGAATTTTTTATCACCATCCACCTGTCCAGAGTGTCCATCTACTACCAAAATGTAAGAGGTTTACGCCAATACATAACCGTTTTCATACAACTCCTGTTGACGTTGCTCATACTGACAATATTGACTTGGTATGTGTCGACATTACACTTCCCAAACGGTGCCTTAAGGTAACATTGAGTCCTATCGCATATAGTTCACTAAGTGGACTTTTTGATTGCTGCTGCACAAACCTCACATGAAATTGGTGTCCCCCGACTATTCGTCTCATTAATGATATAGCTTACCCAACCCCACCACAATGTGATTCGTATTCCAATCCAGAATTCAATTTCATGTGGTCAACATTCCATCTCCGTGAATAAACTATCGACTACTATCCACTACCCCAAACTGGACAGCAATTCTATCTTTAACGAGTCAATGAATTGTATCCCTGTATCCTTAATATGCCGTGATATCCGTGTTATATTTAAAATGCAGAAGATTTCTTTATTTGAATAGCAGAAGACTGAATCATTGGAGAATGGAATCGAATTTTCTAGCAAAGTGCAAATTTTTGTGAAACACTGGATTGTACAGAATATTCTCGAAAGATGTCGGGGAAGTATAAATATCAGCATCCCCCAAGATATGCAAGTCAGTTCTAATGTGGAATTTAAAATTTTGCAATACACAATTCTGGATGGCTTTAATATTCTGGACAGACAACACCCGAAGGACAGAGTCTAGTGTTTTTCATGAACTCCTGCCTTGTAGGCTTAATTTCACGGGATGCCCATACATCCATGGGCGCAAGGATACGCCTTGCCATCGCTCACCGTTAATTCTTTGATACCAAAGTTGAACTCGTGTTGGAGGCAAAAAGTTTCACCTTTGGTAAGGGTCGAGGCCGACCTAAAACCTGTTACTGATCTTAGGGTCACAGCACCCAGTATCTTGCAACTCTACATTGGGTTAAGACCCTTTCCGCGACTATGGGTTTAAACCACAGCCACCATGAGGCTCCCACAAGGAGGCCTACCTCAACAAGTCAGGCACGGACCGAAATCCGGGGGGCTCCTGACTCCCATGGTAGCTTGTTTTATGTCCTGGTAGGGACTACCGGTGGTCCTGCCACCCAACAGGACCTCTGACCGCTTGCTTGTAACTGGTCAAATCGTAGCAGCATTCAGAGGCGTTAAATATCGAAGGAGCTTCTTTATTCCCCATCGGATGAAAAGTATTAAACCAAAGGAAAAGGCGTAGTAGAACTGGAGCTGTAAAAAGGCTGTCAGGGTTAGAGAAATGTTTTTTCTCTACAATGGCAAACGAATAGAGGAAAACCGAAAAAAAAATTCAAATGACAGAATGACAGACTTTCTCACAAGCGTGTGAAGTGTCAATACGACCAAGAACTGAGGAAAGAAATACGATGATGACCCATAGGTAGTTGTTGGTCGTTCGTCAAAAACATTAGAATTTCTGCTTCATTCTCTATCTCAACGCTCACTTATAATGACATTCCAGGTATCCTCTTTGGACAAGGCTTATCTCAACACTTCCAGATTGGACCTTGTCCACGCCTAAACTTGAGTTCGATGAATCTTCAACGGGACAAATGCGCTTTCACACTCGCGTTGTAGCAAGAGTACTGAAGAGGCTTTTCTCCACGTTGGCAAAATCACTGGAAAACTTTTTCATCAATTCTGCTCTTTAGGACTCTTTCCGAGCAGATATGAAACAGTGTTTGTACAGCACTTCCCTAAAAAAGGCGAATTTTCTTCTTTTTCCTTCTATAGATCCATTGTACTTTTCAAGGTCAAGAAAACGCTAATAAACCGACACCTCTATCTTGAAACACGAAAACCGACTGTACGGTTTTCGTAGCAACAGGTCGAATGATGATTTAATGATTTGATGGCAAGTCTCATCGAAAAATGGAATCAAAGCGTACATCAATCTGGCGAAAGCAAGGTAGTTGCACTTGATATTTCTAAGGCATTTGACAAAGTTTGGCATTAGGCTCTTTGTCGAAAATGCGTGCTTTTGGGATCGATGGCTCTTTTCCTCAATGGAGTAGAAATAACATTTCAGAACAATTAATTCAAGTTGTCTTCAATGGTTTCAAGTCTGATATGCACAAAAAAATGCTGGTGTGCCCTAGGGCTCTATTCTGTCTCCGACACTTTTTTGAATTTGTGTCACTGATTTCTTGTCTGCTACTTCTAATCCAAGATATTCCTTTGCTGACTTCAATATTCTCTGATTTTCACATTCATTCCCGGACTCACACTAAATGGGGAACCACCAACACAGTGGGATTACTCTCTGCTATCGTTAAGGCGAAATTTAAACACCTAGCTATTATCCATGAACAACATTTGCACGGTCCATACCGAAAAACTTTCCATTCTAGGTATGTGTATCAATGATGACTTAACATACATTGGAATGACCACATATTCGATCTCGTCAAAAATGCTGCAAAATGTCTGGCCTTAATATGTAAGACATTTATCCGCCCAAAATTAGTGTACAATGCCCCTAAGACTTCTTTGCACTTGCCAGATTGGATCCAAAACCGTGTGATGAAATACATAGGTGACGTCAATATTACACATTCAATTGAAGCCCTCGAACACCGACGTAATGTTTTCTATCTTTCCTTGTTCTATTGCTATTTTCACCACCAGTGCTACTGGAGTATTCCTCTCCTTCAAATTTTTAACTGTAACGCCCGTCTCGATATGACTCTTGGCTGATCTCTGTAAAGGGTTTAAAGTTTTTCAGATAAATAGCCACAGCGTAAACAGCCTAAACAGAACTGACACTTGGTTCAGGCCTAATGGCCATGATCCCCAATTATAAATTGTTGTTCAACGACAGAATTCCTGACACACGTGGTGGTGAAATTGCTATGTATTGTAACGAGTCTCTCGGTTGTAAACTTTCCAAAATATCTGAAAGAAGTAGCATTGCGTAACTCCTTTTAAGTGTTTTATGTGAGCTGTTTACTGTTCGAGCACAAGTAGTCCTAGATATCACTCTTGTCTCCGAGTGATGTTGTACTCAAATGATAACGAACTGAATGGTATCGTCTGAACACTCTTGTTCAGGCCGAAGATATATCCAATTTAGTCTGAGTGACGCTCTGATGAATTATCGGAAAACTGATTGGCCAAAATACAGAGGAACACCCACTACTCTCCTCTAAATTCTTAACACCCTCACGTAACACCAACGAGCTCCATGTCAAAGATTTTACCCTGGCTGTCAATCAGGCAATGGCTGCTTTTTATCCTCTTATTCAACCTAGAAGCAGGAATGGTCGACAACAGTATGGGACCGCTTAGAAACACTCGCAGAGAACTTTTCCACCTAGCAAAAAGCACATGAAAAAAGACTGACCGGGACTCATACAAAGAATCCCTCAAAATATATGAAAAAGAATTGAGGAAGGCAAAGGGACAATTCTGGAGATCACTGGAGGCATTGCGGCCAAGAAACATCCTCTCTACAAATCTTATGATGTCTAGCTGAAAAAACTGATGATTCTTGGACAACCTTAAGTGATGAATCAGTCAACCTTCTCCTTGACATCCACTTTCTATGTAGCTCCCTACTCACTGCCAGTAGCAACTTTAGCAGGACTACTGCATCCGCAACTAAAATTCACGGTCTGATTATCAGAGGCAAGTTGCTCTGGGCACTGCATAGCTTAAAACCCTACAAGTCTGCTGGACCGGACATTAAAATACCTGACGAAAGCTTCAAGGATCCTCAAATATTATCCTGCCAACTAACCTGGAAACCTTAAATTCAAGAAAGATTCAAGAAACCTACAGTAGCTTTATTTTCTTGTAAAAAAGCCATCGGGAACAAATGGGGCCTTCTACCTCGCATAACCCTCTGACTATACGTCTTAGTTATAAGACCGATACTACTTGATGGTTGCCTGATGGATGGCCTTAGACAATGCATTAAACTGCAGCAAACTAAGAAGATTCAAAAGAAGAGAAGAGAGTAATCCCTTCGCTGCATTGGGTGCTCACTATACAGCGAACAAATAAAGTATTTGGCCATGATAATATATTTCATACATAGAAAATCCTTTCAGAGAACATTGGTTATACTATATCCCAATTTGGTTTGACAAAGACTTTCATGCAAGCATTCCCTTAAAATCTTTCTGGGAGAGAGATGCTTTCATGGATGACATGACATGCGGGGTTTTCTCAGATCAGCTTAATCTTAGCCTCTAATTCTGTCTTCTAAATCACCGTAGCGTGTTCCAGGTGGACATTTTGGCAAATCAAGTAGTCCTGTCGTGGTTAATGAAAAACGTGATATGCTTATCTTTTCGGATATTCAGGCCGCTTTCAAATACCTGGACTCAGTCTCACAAAATTGCAAACCTACCCTTGTCTGCCGATTATCTCTCAGGGAGATGGCAGAGCAGTTTAATCTTCACCAAAGTTGCGTGCCGAAGCATTCCCGAGAATTATAGGGCCGACGAACTCGCCAAAATTGGAATCATTCTACCTGTTCTTCTGGAAAATTAATGTTAAAGCTGGATGCTAAGAAAACAACAAACCTTAGATGGATTTAGTTAGATCTTTCAAAATAGGAAAACTCCATCATACGAGTATCATAGGTGTCACTACTGGACGCTGCCTTGTAGGCAAGCACGCAAAAGGGCCTGACGGTTTCACAAACGACTCCACCCCCACCTACTCAGTATATATACTCAGCTCTCTCCTAAAGCGAACATTTCACTTGGGACTTTCATCTTCAAAGACTTAAGCTATCTAAGCAATATAGACGTCTATGGTCTCCTATGTTTCGTCAGAAGTTCAAATTACTTCGAAGTATAAGATGATTACAGATCCATGTGAATGCCGAAGCATTCCCGAGAATTATAGGGCCAACGAACTCGCCAAAATTGGAATCATTCTACCTGTTCTTCTGGAAAATTAATGTTAAAGCTGCATGCTAAAAAAACAACAAACCTTAGATGGATTTCGTTAGATCTTTCAAAATAGGAAAACTCCATCATACGAGTATCATAGGTGTCACTACTGGACCATGTGGCATTGCAATGGGCCAATAAGCTTAAGTGTGTTGATCATTCCAACAGCCACTTTTACCTAAGCCAACCCATCCTAAGAGTTGCAAGATAGACGGTATTGTCTTAAATACGCTATAATGTAAAAATCTGGCCGAAAGTGGACTTTCCAAATCGTAGGCCACACAGATAAGGGCCAATCAGTTGATTTCCAAAGGTCTTAAGTGATTACCTAGTACGGCGGAGAAGATCTTAAAAGCGATCTTCAGAAGCCTAATGCTTTTTTAATTTGCTTGGAGTGATATTTCTCGCTGCCTTAAACGATTTGAAAGTAGGCCGTTAGTATTATGTTGGACTTTAGTTTTGGTATATTTATCCTCATTTCGTCCAAGTCGAGTGGACAGCAAAATCGACGTTAAGGATATCCACATAAGAACCTTGGCCATAATGAAATATACATAGTGGACCAAGCTAATCTGTGGCCCTCGGAAAATTTGGACACCCAGGTCATATATTTTGAAACCACCAGAAACATTCCAGTCTTACCATTTTTCAGATGGCGCTGGCATAGGTTGAAGATGATACATGACCCCATCTCAGACTATTGTAGGTACGCTTTGCTTCAATTTCAATGGTAATCAATCCGGTTAGTGATAGATTCATTAGAATGGTGACATATCCTCTTTTGAATTTCGAGATTCTGGAACGCGTTCTTGCTACGATGATATTTCGCTCCGAAACAAAGTCCATGAGTCGGAGGTGGTGTCATGTAGGCTACCTTTGCCATATTTGCTCCCGAAGTTGATCTTCCTTCCAGGCTTTAAAGTTATATCGATTTCAATGTTATGCTTATTGAGCGCTTTTTTACATGCCTTAAACTCAAAGCTTCCTGCCTTAGTTTGCTTCCATTGACAAATTTGGATTTATACGAGAATAGCCGGCTACTATTCTTAGTAACTATCTACGTAATATATTGTGATATAGTTTGAATGTGAACAGCGTCATCTATATTTGAGGTTTGAAAAGACTCAACCATTGAAGAATGGAGAATGGAAACACTTAGCGAGTTTTATAGCAAAATATGTATGGAACGCTAGACGGTACAGATTGTTCTCGAAAGATGTCAGGCAATGTCAGCATCCCCCTAAATATGCAAGTCAGTTCTAAAGTGGAATTTGAAATTTGAATTACAAGGAGTGATAAAGTGCTTTAAGCAAAAGATAAAGAAAAGTAAAAGGTACTGTCGGTCATTGAGATGTTTTTGTGTTTCGAGATATTTCATGAGCTGATGGTTTAGAAGCGTTTCCATGAACTTGGAAAAAACGGACGTAAGTGCAATGGGTTTGTAGAAGAAGGGAGAACAAGACTGATCTTTTTTAGGGATGTCATTTTCCATCTGTTTGGAAAGAGTCCTTAAGAGTAGAATTGGTTAAAAAGCTTACGCAGCGATTTTGCCAGCTGAGAAGAGCACTTCTTCAGAAGATGGGGAGATATAACATCTGAACGAGCAGATTTGTATATATTAAGATCTTTAGGTAGAAGTGTAGTCCTAGAAGTACCCGAACTGACGTATAGAATGACTATTGTAGAAAGCACCAAGCTTACGAAGTCTAAATTTGAAGTTTTACGACGCTACGTTGTTAAGTATTTGCTCGGTTGGCATCAATAGTGAACGCTCTCAATAAATTTTTAAATATAGAAAAAATTTATAATCATTATGTGATACAATACCTTCATCAGTCTGCAGCTTGTGGATATTTTAAGGAGCTCGACGATTCTCACTATAAACTGGGTATCGAAGCTATTGAACATCGCTGGGACCACGTAGAGAAATAAACATATTTTTCCCAATTTTTTTGTTAGGTCTGGTACTACACGAGTACGAAAGTGGATTTGTTCCGTTGAAGATTTGACGCACTCAAGTGTAGGCAGAGACAAAGCATAATCTGGAAGTATTGGAAGGGTTTTCCAATAGGGACTTGACAACTTTGAATTGTGAACGCAGTCTTTCACTAATTATCAAACTGTCACTGTCAATTTATTCAGTAAACTCAACATTTTCATCATAGTAAAGTACACTAACGAGCAACGCCTGCAAATTATAAAAATTTTCTGCAGATATTCGGAGTCGGTGACTGCAACTTTAAGAGCGTTAATTCCAATTTTCGGTAGTAATTCTCGCCCTAGTAGACAGGCAATAACAAGCTTAGTGCAAAAATTTGAGTATACATATTCGTTGTGTGGTGTTGCCGTGTCAGTGAGACAACGGGTTGGTCGAATTGTCGAAAGTATCGCTGCTGTATAGACGTACGTAGCAAACGATCCAAATCAGTCAATTCCACGGCGTTCTCAAGAATTGGGCATCGCTCAGACCACATTATGGCGTATTTTGCGTAAGGATCTTGGTTCACACCCATACAAGATCAAGCTGACTCAAGAATTGAAGCCGATGGACCATTTGAAGCGACGTAGTTCTCCGATTGGGTTCTGGAGAAGATGCGCCAAGATGATGAATTTCATCGCAAAATCATCTTCAGTGACGAAGCTCATTTTTGGCTAGATGGGTTCGTCAATAAGCGAAATATGGGCAAAATAGGGTGAAAACCCACATGTGCTTCATGAATCAAAACTTCATCCACGAAAAATAACTGTTTGGTTGAAAATTGGGTTCAACGAATCGAACGCTGCAAACGTGCCTGCGGTGGCCATATGAACGAAGTCGAGTTCCATTCATAAATGTTTTGATTGTACTTCAAGCCAATAATAAAGTTTTTGAAATATCTCAAATCGTTTGCTTTTATTTAAAAAAAAAGTTGTCAAGTCGTTATTCGAAAACCCTATATAAGGTAGAGCTGGCCGCAAAGTGTGCAGCAAACAGATTGCCCTCGTCCAAAGAGGTGACAGCTGGAATGTCATTGTTGGGATGGAAGATAAGGCAGAATTTCTAATATTTTAGATGAACGAGCAAAAACTATTACAACCTATGGGGCATTGTAGAATTTTTTACCTCAGTTTTTAGTCGTATTGAAACGTATTTTGTCTGTTTTCCTCTATCGAGTTTGTTTGTTAGCCTTCATCTGATGAGGAATAAAAGATCACATTCCAAAGAGATGAGTATCTGTGATCATATCAGCAGCGGCATCCACGTCGTTATGGAAGAAATATAACGACCAGTTAAAACTTTTAAAGAATTTGTCCATTCCAATTGGCTTTCTTGTATTGCCATATGGTTCTTTTAGCAAACCTTTCTCCAACTTTGTGGCCGGTGCACAAAAAATCAGTTGATATGAGGCATCCTAGGGAGGATAGTACTCATAATATAAATCGGCCTGATACTTATCAGTATGAGAAGTTAAAAACAAGTCCAGCGTGTTGGCGGTATGACTATCGACGCCTGGTATTTGCAAGGGCTCATTTAGAAGCAGAGTCGTGTTGTTTTCCCCAGCGAAAATGTCAACACACCGTCATTCGGGTGTCGAATAATGGCACTAGTTAGTAGCCAGGTAGTTCAGATCACAGTGATGTAAGAAGTTTGTCAATGTCCTTCGCCGGACAAATGACAAACTTTCAAGCGATCTTTAAGGCCAGCCATATGTGGAGTCATCAAGACAATTGTAAGACATCTAGACCAATATGACTCATACTCTATCCCGAACGATCTGGAGAGCTTGTAAGAAGAAGAGACATCTCCAAATTCACAAACATAATATCAAAACACTACGCCATTGACACGCGAGTATTCCTCCCAACGATTTATACAGGAGCTGTAGAGATAATGAGGAAGAGATGGAGGAATCCATAGTGGATTTCCTTTGATACTGCATTGTTTTGGGGCACATCAGAATGTAAACTCCAGGCAGTTGCCACTTCTAAGATCAAGATGATCTCTGGTCCATAAAGTTCACCATTTTTGACAAACTTATCAGTAAATCTCTATGCTTCCAAGACTAACTATGGCATCTCTCTCGCACATTTTACCAGTGGTATCATAATGGACTGGTCTAAGCGCACCTCGATAAGCACCTGGCATAGTCAATAATTTTTATAAATGTAAACAAATATCCGTTTTGTCTGCTGTATCCAATCATAAAAATAAAGTACATAGTTGATTGCTAAATGCCAGCGATATCTGTTTGTCAATTCAAGGATTTTCTCCAAATTGATCATCCGAAACATGCATACCCTACATTAGCCTTCCAAATTCTATTCAAATGATGTGGCTTCTTATATTCTGTGAAGGTTGGGATTGATTAAAAGTTCAAAAGGACTTGAAATTTTAAAGAAAAAGTTATAAAATCATTTCATACGAATATACTCGTTTGTACTCGTATATGGGTAGGGAAGGGGACATTTCAATCTTACAGCGCTAACGTTCGTACGAACTCAAGATGCGCAGTTGACAAGGAAAAAAATTTAGAAGTACTTCAAGCACTTAAGTCAGGCTAACCAAATCACTGGGTTGTCTTACAAGTTTTGGGGTCAATCAAAAATTTTCTCTACTTGTAAGCTTTGATCAGACAGCACTGGCAACAGCACCATTATTAACTGTCATCCAACCCATGAACATCTCTTTGATCGTTAGTTATGCCAACAAAGTTTATTCGAAAGCGAATATTGAATTGAAACAAGTACTCGTAAATGTACGTGGTTAATATGGTATTTATCTGATTGTGATTGCATGTGACACCCGGTAGCACGTGCTGTGCCACAATGTCATGCTTTCACTTGGATATAGAGGTTATCGTCAACCGCTAAACAGTTAAATAATAATCACTGACAACAATTTAAAACTTGTAACGTAATCGGAGATAAATGACAATCCATGAGACTTTGAAATTAAACTTCAACGTGTAGGACTATAATTTTAAACATGTTGCCATGTAATATACGTAATTTTTTGTTTTTCTTT
This sequence comes from Volucella inanis, assembly GCA_907269105.1. NCBI lineage: Eukaryota > Metazoa > Arthropoda > Insecta > Diptera > Syrphidae > Volucella > Volucella inanis. The sequence goes on along the minus strand of OU026157.1, from coordinate 126,245,496 downwards.
TTTTTTCTAAATTTTGTAGTTTATATGCCTGGGCGGGTACATAACATATGTTCGTCTTCATCGGTGTACGACACTCACTTGTTACAAAATTTATTTTGTATTAGAAAAAACCTGCGAGATATTGCTACGAGTAAGTCTACTGTCTGTTTATCAACAAATACGTAACCTTCTTCTGGGGAAAAACATTGTCGTATTTAGAGCGAACGAACGTATGAACGAACAACGAACAACAACATTTCCGGGCAAACCGGAGAGTCGTGCCATTTGCAGTTCTATGGTACTCATATGCGGTGATTCATCGTGAGGTTTGATTTTCAATAGGCTTACCTTGACAGATCACACATGATTCCTATCAAGATGCTTTATCAGTTTTGTTCAGTATTCTTTGGCAAATTATCATAGAAAGACTCACACTACAACATTGTTTCCAAATTATTCAGCTGTATTACGAAAATCGGCGTTCTGTGAGAAATGTTTTTCGTTCGATTCGAGGAACTTACGGTGCGCATATTTGTCCTACTGAAACCACTATTACCAATACCATTCGCAAATTTGAGTCCCAGTTTACATTCGTGGATGATACTCGACGGTTAGACAACATCCAAAACATCGTGAAGAGACTATAGCAGCTGTAGCTGAGAGTGTACGCGAAGACCGTGACGATTCGGTTTGTCGTCGTTCTCAGCAGCTTGGCTTGGCGTATTCGGCAACTTGGTGTATTTTGCATGAGGATCTCATACAAAACTCAACTTATGCAAGAATTGAAGCCAGGCGACTTAAATTTGCGGCATATTTTCAGTGAATGGTCTCTGGAAAAACTCAGTGTAAATCTGGTGTTTTATCGTGAAATTTTGTTCAGTGATGAAGCCCATTTATTGCTCAATGGACACGTTAATAAACAAAATTGTCGTATTTGGGCTGATGAGCAACCCAAAGAGTACCCAAAGCTACCATTATATCCATTGAAAATAATAGTATGGTGTGGTTTATGGGCTGGTGGAATCATTGGTCCATATTTCTTCAAAAATGAGGCAACTTAGAATGTTTCCGTCAATGGTAACTCTTATCGCGCCATGTTAAGGGACTATGTGCTTTCTGAAATTCAAGCACATGGTCTCGGTGAGCTCTGGTTTCAACAAAACGGCGCTATGAGCCATACAGCGCGTTAAACAATGTACTTGTTGAGAAATCATTTTGGTGAGCACTTAATTTCACGTTTTGCTACTATAAATTGTCCGCCTAGATCATGCGATATCACATCTTTGAACTACTTTCTCTGAGGATATGTAAAGTCTCAGGTCTTCAGGAATCAGGCAGTTACGATTGACTCTTTGGAAGCCAGCATTACCCGTGTTATCCGTGAGATGTGAAATAATATTGTATTATGCGGTCGAGCTCGAACATTCTGTTGGGGTCTTAAAAGTTGCCAATGAGTTGTTTGATCTATGCCAGTAAATTTTCCACTCTTGGTATACAACAAGGGCACATTATCCAGAAACGGGTAATTTTCCAGATTTATATGAGACTGATGTGACATAACCTCATCATCAGATGTCTACATGGTCGAGGATGCCCGTATGTCTTCTCCTTTAGATATTCTTCAATTTGTTCTTTCATAAGTGGCAAAAAAGACATCTTGATATTCTAAAAAAAAAAACAAAAAAATAACACAAACACAAACAGTTGCTACTGGGTAAAAAGTACCCATAGTCATATTATATCTGTCAAATGGTCATGTATTAAAAATGACGGACTGTCCTACAACGCTAGAAAGGTACATGTAATAGCGCTGCACAAAAATTTTATGGTATAAGCCATGTGGTAAATTTTACCCGGTAGCCTTTTGGAGAGCCAAATAGTAGCTGCCCTTGGCTTTCAAAAGCCAAAAACTAAAATAAAACAGCATTTTTTTTTTCTTGTATCTTTTCTCTTTCTATTTATTATATTGAATTAGGTGTAAATCAATCTACTTATAATCTAGTAATACAAATGCCTTTGAAAATGTATTCTCTCACATTATGGACGTGGTTCTACTCAAAATGTAAAACCCTGTAAATTATGCTTATTCTAACAAAAAATTAAAAAAAAAAAAATAAAAAATAAAAAAATTGTGATGACTTTTAATTTATTGATTTTGTTAAATACGTAAGATTATAAAGAAGAATTAATAACATCCTTCTACGGTTCTTCTTTATCATAATCGTTCCATTTTTGAATTTTTCCCGATCCCAAGAACCAGAAAAGTATCGCAGGTAGAATGTAAGCAGAAGCTCCAATGATGAAAATATTTTGCCATTCATTGATGGTATTCTAGAAAAAAGATGCAGAAAGGTATATTTGTATGTAAGATTTTGTAAGATACAAATTTGTGTTCTAGAATACATACATGTTCTCTTGTGAAAGCTGCCACAATCAATGGGGAGAAAATTCCAGGCGTCGTTCCCACAAAGTTAATCGTTCCATACAATGTGCCAGCGTAATTTGGTGCCAAATCCTGTGAATTGGCCAAATTTGTTACTGTTGCAGCTCCGTTAAAACCTAAAGATAATGTCATGATGGCCACACAAACATAAGGATCGCTACCGAAGTAAGCCATGATAATAAGGAATAATCCTGGAATGATATGTGCTGCAAGTAAAATTTTCTTTTAGCAGGACGTCCTTTTACATATGTACTCTCAAGGAGTTATACATATAATATACTTACAGGGAACGCAGAAATATTTACGGATTTTTGTGACTGACAGCCAATCTTTACGACGAATTAAATCAGCAAGTGATCCGAATCCAAAAGCACACAAAAGTCGAGCCAAATGAGGCAAACTTGACAGGAAGCCAGCTGATGACAACTTAAAGCCAAGGACCTGTGAAGGAATTTACTTATAGTCTTTTGTGATTCCTATAAATCGTAATCATTTGTAATAGTTTACCTCACTCATAAATTTGGGTGCAGCTGTGATCAAAAAGTAAAGGCCCCACATGCTACCATAATGAAGTATTAACAAAGACCAAAACGGCAACGACATAGCCACGTCTTTGAATGGTGGTAACTTCTTTTTAGTCGAAACTGAGTCTCCTAATGATTTCTCTATGAATTCTCGTTCCTCAGTACTGATTGTACTATGCTGAGCTGGACTGTCATCGACAACAATAAACCAAACTATCGAGACAACCATTACGAATATAGCTACGCTATAGAACGCCCAGACCCATCCCATTGACTCGATGATTAGACCGCATATTGGCCAAGTAACCACTGTGCCGAATGTACCTCCCATGAGTGAGGCAATAAATTTACCTTTTTCAGCTGGCGGTGCCCATTTTGAAACCAGATTGTGACAGCAAGGATAAGTGACGCCCTATATCAAAAAGTTTCTTATAAAGTGTTCCTTTCTAGATATCGAATACGAGTATGTATCTATAATATGATTCGAATACTCACTCCAACAAATCCGATGAGAAAACGTAATATAAAAACTGCCCACAGATTAAGAGATGCAGCAAGGGGTGTTAGAGCAGTCAGAACAGCAGCTATTACACATGCATAACCAGCGACGGGCTTGCCACCAAAACGTTCAGCCAACATACCACCTGGAAGGGATGTGCATAGATAACCATAGAAGTAAGCGCCGAGCAAAAGAGCCTGATCATCTTGATCCCATTTATATCGAGGACCATACTGAAATGAAAAGTATCTCATCATCAAAACAGAATTAAAAATTATTTAATTGAGTAACTCACATCAGTTAATGTTTCATTATTGCTTGAAGTAGTATCGACCATGGCAATGATATTAATTGATAGGTTAACTCTCATTGTGTAGGTCATGAGGCACATCATGAAGAGCATCACTGCTATATTGAATCTTTTCGGGATTTTGACTAGAAAAACAAAACAATAGGTCAATTCAATGAAATTTTCAATCCAAAATCAAGTATATAACATTATGTACTCGTACACTGCATTATTAGATATTTTAGACAGTTTCAATTTGGTTTCACAAAAATGAACAAATTTATTTTACAACGAATAATTAAAATAAACAACAAATTCAAATATTCATAAAATAATAACTTTTCAAAATCGAGATTAATTTGACTGATGATTCTGAATTTAAATATTCATCTTTGCGGAGCTAAAGTACTGATTTTCCAGGAGTCTTACTTATCTCTTTTTCCACACTGTGACAATTAATACCAAAACTACAGGACCGACGGAAAAGGTACAGTGATTTGTGATAGTTACTATCCAATATTCTATATTGAGCCAAACTCAGCCGTGTTCTCTTAGACCATATTTACTTACTTCGGTCCTCGGACCAATTATGTCCGTCAGGTTCCAACCACCGTGTAGGGTTTCTAGATATGTATCTCAGCTCTCTCCAAATATTCCCAAGTTGTGCAGATTTCTCTACGACCATTCTTCGCCAAGTATTTCTAGGTACGCCCACTCGTCTGACTCGCTTGACTCGCATTGCACTCGTGATCTTTACGAAGCGTATGCCCAAAAGTCTTCGTATGATAGATTCAATGGGTTCCTAGTCTGCTCTCGCATGAAGTTCATCATTAGAGATGCGGTTGGGCCAGAAAATCCTCAAGATGTTTCGCAGACATCTATTCACGGTAGTTTGCAGCTTTCTTGTGAAAGCGGGTGTAACTTTTCAAGTGCTGTACACATAAAGAAGCACAGATTAAACATGGGAGCGGAACATTCGTGACTTGGTCTTTAGGCTGATAAAGTTATATAGAAGCTTTACTTTTCCGATTCGGCTGATTGTATTTTGTTAGATACCGCCATCAGTATAGACAATACTTCCAAGATATTGAAAAGTTTTTACCATCTCTACTGGTTGCCTAGAAATATTTTTGTTTTTGACGGGTTGATCTTTAGACCAACAATTTCAGCTTATTTTTTCACACTTGTTGTCATTTGTTGGAGAACCATGATCCTATGAGAGAGTAAGCATAGGTCGTCCGCGTATTTGTGACAGTATTGGTGACAATGTACAGCTCTGCCTAACCCCACTCCTCTGACAACCTTTCTTTATCAGAACGTGTACATTTAGATCCATCATATGTAGTCTTGATAATAACAATCAATTTATCTGCGATGCACCTACTGCCCAAAACAAGCCAGATAAAGCCTACATAAATACTGTCGAATGCCATTTCGAAGTCGATGAACAGCAGCTGAAGTGGTGATCGATATTCAATGCACTATTCGATGTGGTTTCTGAAAGTGTTGATGTGGTCCACATAGGAAGTACCTACTTCGAGATGGTCTTTTATTCGCTACAGGACAATTTTTGCTATTTTGTTGGCTACTTCAGGCAGCACGCGAATTCCTCTTCAGTTTTCACACTGCGCAAGGTCTCCTTTCTTTGGAAGGAAAACTGTCTGTTTACCAAGCTATCAAAGAGTGGGTGCAGGAGCTCAGTCGATGTTATTCGCGCTACTCTTAAGGGCTCTGCGGGAATATTGTCAAGTCCAACCGCTTTGCTCTTCTTCAATGCCTTGCTCTGCAATCAAAATCCTTTAGTGTATCGGTATTAAATTTAGACATTTGGGTATTTTCTTGGAATCTCCGAAGTGCAGGTGTACGTAAATATTTCTTCTCTACTACATTTGCTTGAAAGTTGCTGTCTAATACAATAGAATACAGAGTCTTCCATCATACAGCTGCGATAGAAGCAATAATAGGATTAACGTCTCTTTACTTGTATAAAAACAAAGTGGCAAGTCTGATACAGATTAAATAGTTAAGTGTTAGCGAACACCCCGACCTAAGGATCCTGCTCTCTACTGGAACTTAATATGATCTGCACTGTAACAGACCGCCTTTATAAAGTCTTCTCCACAGAAGTATGGGTTAGCAATAACCCACATAAAAATCCAATTAAGTCAGATTTAGAATACACGCATCTAACCTAAATAGTACCATTGCAATGGCTAAAGTTCGAGTGTATTTCAGGTAGAGCTCCACGCCACGCCAGAAATGTGCCAAGGATATTTGCAAAGGCAAGCAGATATAAATGCCATTAGTACGCACACCATTGACTCCAAATCAGTCATATTCTGCTTTAAAACTCTCCAAAAACTAAGCTACAGGAACAAAATCAAACTGTGGTGGGTTCCTGGTCAGAAAAGACTCAGAAACTTCGTTTAATGGACTTGAATCCTTCTGATGCACTTCTAAATCAGCAGTCAATCTAGGTATTAGTAACTGGGAGCAGTCAAGATGCATCTCATATTGGGAGAATAGCTAAGGTGTAAGACAGGCGAAATGAAACATCATAAACCTAACTCGGCACGATATCAAAAACTTATTAGGTTACCTCACAGGACATCACTGTCTAAGATATCACCTCAACAAAACGAATCTAGTCGATTCTCCGGAGTACCGACTTTGTTTTGAAGAAGACGACAGCTGAACACATGATACGTGAATGTCCAGCTCTCAACTTAGAATTAGACGAAAGATTTTCTCCAGGAAACATTTCGGCTCCGACGAACTAATGAATTTCTCTGCTAGTTATGTTATTAACTTCTTTCGGAAGGTACAAAATAATTCTGAATAAATGGTTCAAAAGATCTTTAAGGGTAAAGTGCCTTTCTTCGCAAAATTCAAGTCAGAAAGTTAAAAAAAAAAAAAAAATACAGCAAAAATAGCTAATCCAAGAGAATGCATCCTGGGTAAGACATGAAAAATGGAACCCGTGTAGTTCCATTGTTCCATTGAACATAAGAAAACCATCAGAATTGACGAAATATATTGAAGATTTTTTTTTTTCCGTGGGTAGGTAAAAACCTTCAAAGGCACCATAAGCACGCGCTCATAAGAGCACCACCGCACCACCACAGCAGGCACCATAAGCACGAGTACCTACTGCCTATCACAGTGGCATAGCTGCGCTCATGGTAGTGTAAGATTCTTACTCATTAAAAAACCTCCCATTTTCTATAAGACTACGACTAAGTCATGTGGGTTTTCACCCGACCAATAACGCATATTTTGCTTATTGAGGAACCCCTTGAGCCAAAAATGAGCTTCATCACTGGCGCATCTTCTCCAGAATCCAATCGGAGAACGTAGCTCGCTAGTGTACTTTACCATGATGAAAATGTTGAGTTTACTGAATAAATTGACAGTGACAGTTTGATGATAAATGAAAGAGTTGTATGGAGTTGATGAATAAGGGTAAGTTGTTTATCTTTCTGTACGTGAAATTGACGTGTGTTAACTTAGTCTCGTTTAGCGCGATTTGGCAGCTCTTCGTCCACTCAAATATTTTGTTCAGAGGTCGTTGAAGTTTTGCAGTCGAGGACTCAACTGTTTGTCCTGTGGCGACGATCGCTGTGTCATCCGCGAACGTGGCTACCATAGTCTCTTCATCTAGAGGTATGTTTCTAGTGTACAATAAGAATAGGTATGGTCCCAGAGCGCTTCCTTGTGGAACGCCAGCTTGAATTTCCTTTAATTCAGATTATTCAATCCCATATCTAACCCGAAACACTCTATTTTCAAGATAAGATTCGAGTATTCTATTCACTTTTCTCGGTAAAATTTGTTGTAGCTTATACTTAAAGCCCCCGTGCCATACCTTGTCGAAGGCTTGCGATACATCGAGAAAAACGTTCGAACATATCTTGTTATTCTCGATAGTATATATTGAAGATGAGCAGGAAAGTCGACTTGGGTTTAAATGGCCCCCAGTTGATCTACTGTATAAAGGCAAAGGTGACACGAAAAACTGCAACAACTAATGCCGGTGTAACTAATGTCACATGCTATAAAAATATAAGAAACAGATCTGTACAGTCGATACGTGCATTTAAACTCCATGACTGTCAATGCAACTTTGCGGTTCAAATCTTACGATGTCTTCATCGATATATATAGGTTCCACAAATCTTATTCAGATAACACTAAGCGGGTGTAATAACATATGACCTACTAAGAATAAGGGAAAGCGATAGTGGAAAATCTCCAGGCTGAACAAATCAGTTTATTTAGACATATTCAATGAAAGGGCTCGGAAAATTCGATCTAAAAAGCAATAGAGGCTCAATTTCCAGCCGAAGTTTGAAAAAGAGGCCAAACGAGATTCAGTTGTACTGCTTAAATGCAAAAACACCAGCAAATCGTGTGTATACAGACCATTACAACAGATGCAACTATTATTTTTCTTATGAAATAATTTGTGCGACTACAAATTCGGTATCCCTTCATTCGTCCCAAACTATAAGAAATATTTTAAAATCGGAAATGAAAGTCAGACAGGTGTAGCCTTTCATAACACTTAGCTACAAGTACTCATTACACAACACATCTAATTAACATGCCAATTATTGTAAAAAAAAAACGCTTTCAACCCTCTTCAACCCTTTTAGACATTTCTACAAGTCTCATAAATTAAATTACATTGCTATTCCTTCATTAATTACAAGTTTAAGTATGCACAACGACGAAAACATGGTACTGATACCGGCAGATCTCCATAATAATGGTAATTCATTTGGACGTCTCCTTTCCGATGATTAAATCACGATTTATCTAAGAATTTCGTGATGTTCATCTTAGATTAGGTGCATATATTTTGGCTACTCTTAAACAAATCTTCTTTGTATGTTGGGCTTATTCCGAAATTCACTTTCCACAAAATCGAACTTCAACTTTTCAACCATGAGCTAAGGAGCGCCCTTGGGGTTTACCTGCTAATTTATTAACTTTGTAGATAAATCATTTCATTAAATTTATAACCTCAGAATCCAATAGTAAATATCTGAACTCGAAGAATTGGCGAATTTCGATAGTATCCACACAGGCATCTTAAAAACAATAATTTACTCGTATACGAGTACGAAATAAAACTTCTCTCGGATTTCTGTTTTTGTTTAATAGCTTGTCACGTAAGTTCAATTAGCGCATCCCAAAGCAAATAGCAATAAGTTATATATGTCCGTATACTTGGGCGTTAACGTTTGTCGTTTGCTAAGCGTGTTTTCGTTAACGATTTTGGCACTGAATGTCAGGCAGCACTAAAAGAAAACAAATTACTCGTCCGAGTATCTGCAGCAAAAGTTTATACCATTCACGGTACTTGTATCTTTGAGTAGTTTTTTTGTTTCAGTTCTTTTTTTTCTATTTTTTTCAATTATTTACTGAAACAATTACAATACGATGAAGCTAATTTATGCCACATACTTGCATTAAAGGTAGAATGAGGTCAGTGTAATGAGCTTTTCAAGGAAGCAGACTAACTTCATTGATCGAATCTAGGTATGGATAATTCATTGAACACCCAGTCTACTATGGATAATTACTTGTATATACGATATACTCGTACAAATTTGATGATACACCGACAGTAGAGGCAAACACTTTGTTGGAAATTATTGAGTTTGATATCATGAGCAAGTATGGGTAGGAGGTCGCAGACCTCACATAATATATCTTGGGCAAGTCTCAGAATCATCCAAATGAGGCTCTTAGTACCTACCTGTATATTACTTTTCACGCTTTCTCCATAAAGCTGCGTCAAACGCTTAATCACACGCTTATATGAGTCAATCAGTTGGCACAAAACGCAATTCATTGCTAAAGGCAAGCATATGTGTTCTCTTGGGAAACACTTTTTTAACTCTTCCAAAATACAGATATAATAAACATACTACAATATATAATATCCATACAGTAATCATGGGTGTGGAATAAACGCATCTGTGGTTTCGGATGTTTAAGGGGTTTCACACCACTTTATGACTAGCGATCGGTAAGACCGAAAGCTTGTCTTTATGTGTCGAATTCACTTTCACCAACTAAACTTTTGCCATTTTGTAATCAAGAAGCAAACGGAAAATGGTACAAATTCGTCATTGCGTCTGCTTATTTTCGGCGGTGATTCCGGAAAGATGGGACTCAACGTACTAGGTGGGATGCAAAGTAACCTCCTTGACCGCCAGAATACGCTGGTACTGCAAAAAAGGTTATGGTTGAAGTCCGTTCATACTTAGGCAGACATGCCAAATTTCAGTGCGATACTGTCTTTAGTTTTGTTTTGACACCTGATTGTTGTTGACGTGTTTGGCATCATGTTAAGTATGGACAAAAACGATATTAGTACTAAGCTCACATGCCATATTTTTGGCTATATTCTGCATATGAAAAAGTTATTCTGCCGCTGGGTGCCGCGCGTACTTACTCCTGACCAAAAACACGAACGCGAGAGCACTTCGAAGGAGTGTTTGGACTTGCTGATACGGAATCGGGCGGGCTTTTGGTGTCGATTGGTAACTGTTGATGTAACTTGGATCGACTATTACACACCAGAGAACAGAATGAGTGCCCGGCAACGGGCTGAAGCCGGCACGAGTGCTCCGAAGCGGCCGAGGGAGGCTCGAATGGTCGGAAAGGTTAATGTGTCGGTTTTCTGGGGTTGTCATGGTATACTCTTCGTGGACTACCTTGAAAAAGGAAAAACCGTCAACAGTGAGTATTACTGTGCATTATTGGAGCGAAATATAGCTGCAAAACGGCTTCACATGAAGCGAAAAAAAATTTTGCTTTTGCAAGACAATGCACCGGCGCACAAGAGCATCGCAACCACGGCTAAAATCAATGACTTACGGCTCCAATTGCTGTCGCATCCACCGTATTCGCCCGATTTGGCTCCCTTGGTCTATTATCCTTCCCAAACCTCAAAAGATGGCTCATTAATAAGAAATTCAGCTCACGCGAGGAAATCATCGACGCCACGGAGGAGTATTTTGCAGACCTTCCGGAAAATTACTTTTCGGACGGGATCAAGAAGTTGGAAAATCGCTAGAATAAGTGTATCAAACTAAAAGGGAACTATATTCAATAAAATAAAAAAACTTTTAAAAAATATTTTTTTTCATTCCCAAGGAGGTTACTTTTCACCCCACCTTGTATGCTGCGATGCTAATGCCCATAACACCTTCTGGGGCAGTAGCAAATGCAACGTGAGAGGTAGTTGGCTCATAGCCAACTTTTGTTATGAGAATAAGGCAGCAAGTAACCGACTTAACTTTATCCAACAGATATGCTAAAAAAAAGTACTGGCTGGAAAGTACCATCGGAGATTTTCATGTCAGTTCATAGATACATCGAATTCAGAATCGGTTGCGAGGTCTCGACCTTACTGAAGAGTAGGAATCCGCATAAAACCAACTGGACACGATTTATGAAAGAGCTCGATAAATACAATAGTGCTTTCCCTAAGCTTAGGACAAAACAAAAGCTTGAGAAAAATGTTCAGAACATGAACGTCACCCTCACCAAGTGTTTTAAAATGGCATGTCCAGTTAGTAAGCAATCCTGCAGATCGCCCGTTCCTCGGTGGAACGCTGACCTGAAGGGTCTTCGTAAAGAACCCAGAAAACTTCTAAACAGGTCGCTTAAGACTAATTTGGAGGAAGATTGGAATCTTCACAGATCAAAACAAAAAAAATTGTAAGAAGCTTATTCGGATTTCGAAGAGCGCCTCTTACAAATCTTTTTTGGGAAAGATCGAAACAATCGATGAAACCAGCAGGCTGGTCAAATGCCTCAAAAGGTACCTATACTGAATCGATGGCAGAGACTCTCCGTCTCATGCTCGAGTCTCACTTTTCAGGTAACCCGGTCGAAACAAGTTCAAAAATAGCTCCTATCAAAGAAGCTGGCTGTAAACTGAACAACACAACACGTCGTAGCTGGTATATCTTTTCAGTTGTGGTGACGGAGGCCATCAAACATGCTGTTGTTTTCTTTGATGGCTTCAAGTTGCCTGGCACCGATGGCATTTACCCCGTTATGCTACAGAAAGGTATAGACCAGCTGCTGGCAGCTCTGAAGAGAATTTTCACTGCTAGCCTGGCAGTGGCATACATATCGAATCCCTGGCGAACGGTAAGAGTGGTATTTAAGCCGAAAATCGGAAAGGATGTCTACTCGCTCGCCAAGAATTTCAGACCTATATATAAGTCTGACCCCCTTCATGCTGAATAGCATCGAATAGATCGAATGTTCGAGATCTATTTGCGCAAAACCTCTTTGCGAATGCATCCTCTGTCGGCGATGCAACACGCCTACCAACGCTGAAAATCCTGCTAGAGTGCGCTTCAGAATCTGGTAGGCAAAATTGAAGAAGCACTTGACAAGAAGAAGTTGACAACGCAACTTTTGATGGCATGTGCAACTCGGCCAGACAACACGGCGTAGATACGTCAATGATCTTTTGGATTAAAGCAATGCTAGTGAATAGGACATTGATTGCGGATGCTGGTCGCGGCCAATATGTTGTGACGGGTGTAAACAGGGGCTGCCCGCAAGGCGGTGTTCTGTCTCCACTGCTATGGTGCATGTTGGTCGACTCACTGCTCAATAGCTCTAACGTCTACACACAAGCGTAAGCTGATGATGTAGGTGTACTGTCTGTCGGATCGAGTCTAGCGACTGTCTCCTCCAAAGCGCAAACAGCCCTAAACGTGATCGACGACTGGTGCACTAGTAATGGGCTTTCAGTCAATCCTCTCAAAACTGCGGTTGTTCTTTTTACGTAAAGGAGGAAGCTTCCTGTTCTGACCCATCTAGTGCTTAAAGGCATCACCATCCAATTCTTCAAAAAAGCTTAATATTTCGGTGCTATTCTGGATAACAAACATCTCTGGACTAAATATGTTACGACGAAAGCATTTAAGGTGCTGTCGGCCTTCTGGCAGTGCAGAGGAGCTATCAGCAAGACATGGGGTCTGTCACCGAAAAGGGTCCTTTTTATCTACACGGCTATGATAAGGACAATTATATCCTCTGGGTCGGTTGTCTGGTGGAATAAGCTCTTGCGGAAATACGTTATTGCTGCTTTCACCAGACTACAAAGAACGGTTTGTCTCGGATGTATGTGACCTTTACCTAGTGACCCTTGTTTGGGATCACGGTAAATGAAATCGCCGACGAACTTGGCAGGCACGGTTCAGAGGAGAGTTTTTCAAGATCCATTGACAGTTGGGTCTCATACGAGCACAACTGTAGATGGCACAGCTCCGCGGGATGTAGGCGGAACAAATGAATACTTCCCGACGTCTCTAGGAAGTCAGAGGTCTTTCTTCTGCAATTTCAGTAGGAAAGACTGAAGGTTGCTTACTGGCGTTGTGACGAGACATTATACTTTTGCAAAGCACTTAAATGTGCTGGGTATAAGTGACACAACATCCTGCGATGCTTGCTGCGAAAGTGATTACGACACCACGGATGAGGCTTACGCTCGCATCACGCTGCAGAAACTAGGCTCTGATGTGGTGGGTGTTGGTACTGTAGGCACCTTATCACTGAAGAACTTACTCATCTTTCTTCTTAAGACTGAAAGATTTCGTTAAAAAGAACTTTACGAGGCGTACAATGGACTATTTTTTGTCTGAGTGTGCTGTTCCGATATTAAAAAAAAAAATAAAAAAAAAAAACACACAAGAAGTACATTGAAGTAGTAGTCTTTTACACGGTGAGATATACGAGTATCTAGACTTCGTACAACATAAAAACCTTCTCTATTATTATCGATGGCTGAGTCTAAAATGTGACTTGGAACAATAAGGTACGTCACGGATATTTTCGAAATATTGTGAGGAGACTTAAAGTTGAAGGGCTGTAATCGCAATAGACCGCCAAAACCTTTCCCGATCGTGTGCTGAAAATAAGTTTCATTAACTCCACAGGGCCGTCTGAAGTGCAGAAACTGATGGGTTGAAATGTTTGGATTGATAAAGAGTACAAGTAAGCACATCTAACAAAACATCTTGCCCTTAATGTGGCGCAGGTTAGGGTGAGGGTGGATCCTGCCTTGTACGAGCAATGAAGGTTCTTTCCTCGGTTTCTCCAGAGAAAAAAGAAGAATTATGAAAAGTGAACAATCGAATAAATGGAGAGGTGCTACTTCTTGGAAAAGTAAACAATATATTAAGCCGATAAAGATGAACAAGGATATTCAGTTTTAGAGTCACAGTCGGTGCTGAGGATACATAAAAACAACTTCTGTTAAACGGCGAGGACAACTTAAATTCCACTGTCAGGCAAAATGAACTATTCCTGGACCTGGACGGTAAAGGTCAAGAGATCCGACCACAATGAAGTGAGGACACAATATCCAAGATTAAGTACAACAAGACTGCCATATTTTGTGTACGTCTTTCTCAACGATCTCATTTGCCTCTTTCAAGGCTGGTAAGTCAACAAATAACTAAATATTCAAGCCACGGTAAATTCTGGAAAAAAGCTTAAGAACTTTAAATCGATACTTGATTTGAAGGCCATATAGGACAGCGTCTTTAAAGGTACAGAACCCTATCTGATTTTGGCATCTCTGCCAAACTCATCAGGTTGTGTAGAATGACGGTGGATAGCCCTCGCCACTCCGTAAAGCACGGAAACAATCTTACTAAAGACCTCTGGTGTGAAGAAAGCGAAAAAACGAGGAAGTCATCAGACACGGCATCTCTGGTTGCTTTTTGGAATTGTGCCGCTGATCTTCGTTACTTGATCCGACGTAAAACTTTTTCACCAGCATTAGTTTGCCTTTTCGATGCTCAGGATACCCGTAATTGTACCTTGGCTATAACAAGGTAAAGTTCCGAGTCGATGTTGTCGGTTCGGACATCGGTAATATTGTAGGAGTTCCTTGAATCGATTAAAATGTGGACAATCTGGACGATGGTTGATTGATTAAGAGTTCTCCAAGTCCCCTTATGAACATCGAAGTATGAGAACTGCATGTTAGCTATGTTAAAACAATGTTTCACCCCACGTCGAAGTCGATTAACTTAAATCCGTTATCGGAGGTGGTGTCGTGCAGGCTAAGCTTTCTGACAGTACTACCAAACATGCCCTATCTTTCTAGCTTTGCATTAAAATCGCCGAGGACAATTTTTATGTCCAGCTCATCCCATCGCATTTCTTGGATGGCGGTAACATTTGCTTTGCATCAGTCCAGGGCATCCGCTAGTTGCTCAACTGCGCATGGTCTCTTTAGGAAACCAACACTCCACGTGCAGGTTTAGGATTTTTTTTCCTTATCGGGCAATTACTCCGGCGGCTGCACAAGCCCCCCAACCTGGAGGGCCAGTTCCATTTACAAGATATCCTTAGAACCAGGGGTCGGTTAGACCAAAGCCAATAACCCGTTCATGGGTGTGAGCGCTGTAGTTCCACTACATTCACTACATCGACTTAACGTACAATAGATTAAAAAGAGTAAGGGATCTAGTACAGAACCTTGGGGAACACGGACGTTGACGATTTTAGATTCCACAAAACTGTCTCCAATTTTTACTTTTCGCATTCTGGTTTTAAGATAAGATGCAAACCAATCTATGACAAAGCCACATCTCTTCTCTTGTGGCGTCATCATCATATTGGTCGAAGGGCTAAAGTCAAATGTCTAGCCTGCACATCGAATTTTTAATAATTGGACTCTAATGAATCTGAAAGAAGATCTAGATTTTTTAACGGAAAATCATCGCATTTTTTACAAATTAATGAAATAAACGATTTTATTTGTGTGATTTTCATGCCGGACTTGTCATCGGCCTATATGGGGTTTCAACAGGACGATGTCACTAGCTATACAGCGCGTGCAACAATCAACTTATTGACTTCGGTGCTGTTCTTATCATTAGATATGGCTCTGCTTTGCCGCCCCACTCATGCGATTTAACACCTTTGGATTTTTATTCTCGGGGTTACATTAAGTCTCTTGCGTATGGCAATAAGTCTAGGCAATTTGGAGGTGAATATTTGATGTGAAATTGCTGGAATATTGTCCAAATCCAAAACCAAATCCTTGGTGAATGAAATGAAAATGGCATCATCGTCCGAAATAGACGAAAAGTCGGCATTGAGTTGGTATGAGATCATCACCTTATGGTAGGTACTGTCTAGTTACGTACTGCATTTGTTGAAAGAAATCGCAAAATTACTAAAATGCCTAGATAGAACATCGACCGGCTAAAGATCCCTTCGTTGTGCGAACAATGATCATATTTCGTTAGGAATGGAACCAATCAGCAACTCACTGCCGAAAACTATGCAAGAAGGTTTTTTATATTTCATGCGAAAAATATTTTTGGTGAATGGAAAGCAAGACATAGTACGTGGCTCATCGAGGATGCGTGGAGGTAAGAACGTAAGCTACTTAAAGCTGGTATTGTAGATACCCCAGCACTAGCTAGAGTCCCTATATTGAAGGAAAATGAGAGAAGTGCAGCGTAACTTTTGACGAGACGAACTTACCTATGGCAACGCCCTGATTACAGAAGCAGAAGCTATGAAAGTTCACCAGTATACCCTCAAGCCCAATTTCAGACGGACTTTAAAATATCGCGATTCATTCTTAACTCAACTCTCTTATGGAGCTCCCTATTTCCCAGCCATTATAACATTCAGACATTTAAAACCAACGTAAATCGAATCATCATTCTTCCCTGCCTAATTTTCCATCGCACACGTGCAAACATTTTAAGCGTACTGGGTAATGCAGATGTGATAGTAGAACCGTTTACAGAATCACCAAAGAGCTGGCAGGTGATCAACGATTTACCAAGGATCAGCTCAAACGATAGAAAAAGCATTTTGCTACGGTCTTAACCGTATTTTGCACAGCGATACTTTGGAGGCAGAGGTGGAAGGTAATATTTTAGACTGTGAAAACTGGAGACGCATTTGCATTCTTCCCGTAGTTACTAAGGTTCTTGAGTTCTTGAGCAAATAAAGCAGAAAATCTGGCTTTCGCTCTGCATCTCAACTCAAACCTCTGGACTACACTAACTGTTTGATACTACTAGTACTTGTCCAAATATTAGTTTTTTGTTAAAGTTTCTGTGAGTCACTGCTTATAAAGTTATCGGACGACCAGTATGCAGTTGCATCCTAGAAACAATTTACACACGATAAACGATAGACAACAAAAATTACAAAATGTTTGAATTGTAATCATTGATTTCTAATATATCTGTGTGAAAGATTGAAATTTAAGTATTTTTTTTGTAATCACATTTCAGAATGTGATATTTATTATTATCATAAACAATTTGAAATAAATATTTTTTGTTATTATCTATATTTATTTATTATATTTTTAAAACAACCTGTTATTTATGACATACTATACGCAACTCATGCTTTTTCTATTAGGTTAGCCAGGAACCCGGGTGGCTCATACGTGATTTTTTTTTTCTAATGCAAAATTTTTTTAGTAAAATTTTTTTTTTTAAATATGTCGAATGCAAACTTCGATAAAGAGTCGGTCAAACTGTGGGGATTTAAGAAGATTTTGGTCAATCTTTGTTGTAAAAAAAATTATTCAACAGAACGTACTCCCATGGGTACCCGGGTGGCAGCACTACGGTTAAAGTCTAGTGTTAGTTTCAGTTTGGTACGAACTTGTATAAAACCAATTAGCCCGAAATAAAGAAGACGCCCAAACTCAGAAACCATATCAAATGATTTAATAAAAAAAATATAAGTAAACAATTTCCAATAATATATAAATTGTAACAAAATTAGAAAATCAATATTTGTAAAAAAAAAAGTATACTTACATCCCTTCAGGCATGGTAATGCAAGGAAAGTCATCTTAAATAAGTTAATATATTCACAGCCGTATAAAATTAATTTATTCTTCTCCTGTCTTTAATTTGAGCTCATGTCCTATAAGACTGCAAATAAACAAAATAAAAAGATTTTATTTTAATAAAATTGTAAGTTCTTTAAACAAGTACAAATATCGAGGACAATATTTATTACAATTCTTACAATAAATTTTCAGTTCATATGATTCTTTTTAAATTTAAGAATATATACCACAAAGATGTTTTATATTTATTGTAATAGATTAAAAATCCATTCTATGCATTTCACACGATTACTAACTACTACTACTACTACTACTACTACTACAAGGCTACTACTGACTTTCGGGAACACTATCTTGTTAAAGACGAACTAAATTGACTTACTCTTATAACCTATTGCTAAAATATTGCTCTTTAAATAGTTGTCATCAACAAACCTAATAATCCGGCCCGTCTATCACAAGAAAAAAAAAAGAACAATTCCACAGATACCATATTTATCTTTGTGGTACTTGTACCAGAAGTGTGCAAATTAGCAAATTATTAGAGAATACAA
Organism: Volucella inanis; assembly: GCA_907269105.1. Classification (NCBI taxonomy): domain Eukaryota; kingdom Metazoa; phylum Arthropoda; class Insecta; order Diptera; family Syrphidae; genus Volucella; species Volucella inanis. The sequence goes on along the minus strand of OU026157.1, from coordinate 126,227,320 downwards.
AAGCGCTTTATTTTATTTTCAACACAAATCCAAACATACATTAAATAAATTTATTTTTATAATTAATAGGTTATATTGTAGTTTATCTCTTAATCTCGTAAAATTACAATTTGTTATTGCAAGATTTACACAAAATGTACAGAGACATGGGTACAAAAGTATATCTCTTCCATTAGAAACGGTGGACGTTTACATTACCCTGTTAACATCGTATTCCCAAAAAGAATTAAGAACACATCCGATCCGGCGAATCTTCGGTCGATAATTCTCCTTTTAAATATCAGCAAGGTGATCAACCGAGTTCTGACTCAGTGGGTTGAGGATAAACATACATATATTTCTGAATTACTAGTTTGGTTTATAGGCGGGGCATTGTATCTCACATGCCGCGTCTTAACTAGTATCTGATATGCAGTGGAACAAAGGCAAGCAACAAGCCTGCCTGATAAAACGATATTGCAATGAGTGAAAGTTGAAGATCAATTTTCGGGAATCGGAAACCATTCCTTTTAGGACGCCTTTTTCTGATACCAGAAAAGAACTTGCGAAAGTTATCGACTTCTTGCTTGCATCTGGCTGGATCAATATCTACATTTTAACAAACATATAAATGTTGTATTGGCCAGAGCCAATGTTTTCTGTCGAAACAGAGGGCTCAGATAAAGAACTATTCCATTGTACTCTTCCTAAAGTTCCTTTTAATCAAATCTTTCAATCTTACGAAGAAAGGTGAGTAAGTGCTTCAGTTTTAAGGTGCCTACAGTACTAGCCCCATGTCAGTGCCGAGTACCTGCAGCCTGATGCGAGCATAAGACGGTCATTCACAGAGATAGTGCTCCGTGGTGGCGTCATCATTTTTACAGCAAGCATCGCAGGATGTTGTGTCACTTTTGCCTAGCACATTTAAGTGATTTGCAAAAGTGTAATGCCCTGTCATGACGTTAGTGTGCAACCAGCAATCTTTCTTGCTGAGGGACAAAAGAAAGGCTGTTGACTTCCTAGAGACGCCGGGAAGCATTTTTTTGATCTTTTTATAATTAGCGAACACTGAAGGGGTTTGAGTACCCTTAAAATATCTGTACACACCGAGGGCGAAAGCAACTTAGGGAGAAAGAAAAGAGAGGTATCGAAATAGAAAGCTCGGGAGGGCATTCCATAAGTAAGTTGTGGGCCTTAGGAACGAATCACGATATTTCAGAGTGCGTCAGAAAGTGAGCTTGAGGATATACTCGTACTGATGAGCATTCATAGAACACTGGTGGTGAAAACAACGATGAAATAGAGTGAGACACGATACATTACGTCAGCTGTGATATTTGTATCAACTATGGGTTTTATCGCACGGTTTTGAATCCTATCTAGCAGGTGCAGAGATGTTTTAGGTGCATCTGACCAGATGTGGACATTGCACTCCAATTTTGGCCGGATGAATGCCTTATATATTGAAGCCAGATGAGAAGGGATAAAATATTTCTTACATCGTCTGAGAAAACTTAGACGAATAGGAGGAGTTCCTTGCGTTGATCGCAATGTCGTCAATCTGGTTGACGGTTGATTGATTGGGAGATATTCATGTCCCTTTATGAATATCGAAATAAGGGAACCGCGTAGTAGCTATGACACTATTTCGCCCCACCGCGAAGTCAACCAGCTTAAATCCTTTATCGGAGGTGGTGTCGTGTAGGCTGTAATTTCCGACAATAATACCAAAGATGCTCTCTTTTACTATCTCTGCATTAAAATCACCTAAGACAATTTAAATGTCATAGTTAGGGCACTGCTCGTATGTCTTATCTAAGAGTTCGTAGATCCTCTTTTTGGTGTCGTTATCTTTCTAATCCGTGGGGGCATGCGCGCATATTAGGCGAATATTTAGAATTTTGGCGAATTTAACCTTGATGCGGATTGTCGTGAGACGCTCGTTCACATAATTGAAACTTAAGACTTTTTGCCCTAGTCTGAATCCAATGACAAATCCACAGCCAAATAAGCGCTGTTTTTGTTGCCGATAGCAGTCGCCATAATATATAAATATCCCAGTTTTTCATTTTCTTTTTGCCCGGTCCTTTCCATCGGATTTCTTGGATGGCTGTTAGTTGTGCTTTGTAGCAGTTCAAAGCCTCTGCTAGCTGTTCGACAGCATACGGTTTCTTAAGAACCTAACATAACGTACAGATCCGAAATTTGTTGTCCTTGTTTCGTTTGCATGGTTCGTCAACAGTAAAATCATCTATATACGAGGCTTATTGTTGCTTCGCAACTACATATATATGTTTAACGCAGTTAGGCAGCTACCCTGGCGTACAACCCCTAACCTGGAGGGCCAGGCCCTTTGTTAGAACTCTTGGATGAAAGGAGCCGGATCTTCCAGTGTCAGTAACCCACTTCTGAGATGTGAGAGCTGCCGTTGACACAATGGTTTATCTGCCACCATATCTTTTTCAGGACCCTGACTAGTCCTGAAAAATCCTTACTGACCTCAGCTTAAAATATGTATGTATGTCGAAGTAGCTCAAGTAAGCCTGGGCTCTTTCTGAGTGATTCATCTAAGACTACTGAGACTCGTTCAGTCAATCTTTTTGACAAAGCATTATAGTGTTACTACTTTCTTCGTGTTCAACACTCGCGCTTATAAGTTCAGTAAATCACACCGGGATGGGCAGACCAGTACCCGATGGTTACCTCGCGGAGATAATATAAGTAGAGTTGATATGTATGAAAAGTTACAGCAACTGCTCTATTCACAACACCCAGCTTCCACTACTACTTAAAGTTAGAAGTGAAATAAATCTGAGCTGAATGTCATCTCATTAAGCCTGGATTAGCTGTGACCACCATACTTTGTGCTGAAAGAAACTAAATTGAGTAAAGAGCAGGTTAAAACACAGATATCACTACCAAATGTGTCTCCAGCAAGTCATCTGTTGCAAATATATTCGTACAAGGAAACGTATATATTTCATAATTCCTTAACATTAATTTTTTTTTAACCACCAAACGAACACTTAATGAACTAGAAGGACACCAGACTGTGAACCATGGGAAAACCAAATTCAATTGGTTGAATAAAATTGTAACAAATAATTGTTAGACGATATATTCCTCACTAATTAAATGCAACAACTTTCTATCACTGCAGAGTACAAATTACAAAATTCTCCATAAACTGAATAAACGTGGAGCAATTTTTGAATACGTTAAGTTACGTGCGATGAAAAGTGAATTATAAACAATAACCTTAAAGGAATTTGTCTAGACTTAGGAAAACCACAGGGGAAGCATATATGTATATACAACTGCGGCTTTCTCTGAACAAAGTATTATAAATGCTATTTTGAAATAGGAAACAAAGTGTGCTTTCAAGTATATACACATCTACACATCCAGCACAGACTTTCTGCGATACTTAGCTCAGCTGTTGGAAAACCTAGCTTGAAAGCACAAGCACAATGTGGTCATACAATTTGCAATTTGCCCTCTCATGCTCTCCCAGTCGTATCATAATCAACCAACAACTGGTCTAAATACAATTTAATGAAATCTAATAGAAAGAATGGAAGCCAAACTTGATGAAGCTCCGCAAATAGCTAAAATGAGGAGCCTCACCCTAGATCACAAGTATTTAAAAAAAAAACATCTCTTTGATAAAGAACCATTTTTCATTATTCAGGATATTTTTGGGAAGCACTTCTCACTTCCTTATAACCTTAATAGCTTCGATAAATAACAAATGCTGGACTCTACAATATGTAAATATTCATACCAAGCCAGCCATGACTCGATGTGCCTATTTCGGGGCGTCGCTATCCCAAGTGTTGTATGTTTTCTCCATCCCTTACAAATAAAACACAACCTATTCTGATATGTTATTAGAAATATTATACAATGAAGCATTCCAAGCTACATAGATTAACCGATGTCGCTGGAGCAATTCTCTTATTGGGTTGTTCTATGCTGCTTATCTTCTTGACAAACAAAAGTCAAGCCAAGCCAAATTTTGTTGATAAGCTGAAGTTTTTCGATATGTGTTGATGATGCTTTTGGTGTTATTACCAAGTAATGTCTAAGTACATACTTTGATGGTAACGATGGTAACAATGATGAGGCGTAAACTTTACTGCTCATGGCTCATTCTGTTCAAATAAGTGCCCCACCGCAAGTATTACCATCTTTTCTTTTGTTCCCTATTCCGAATCTGTCGCCTTTTCCTTCATCCCGCACTACCCGCACCTTTTCCTTTTTTGAGTGAACGGAGTTTTAGCATTCACTAAGAGATGGGTGTTGAGGACAGTTTGGAGTGGAAGAAATCAATTGGCTGAGTAGGAGCACTACTGGTGGAAATAGCGATAAAACATCGTGAAGCCAAAAATACTTCGTCCTTGTTCTGGATTTGAATGCCATCTAATGGGTTCAAAAGGTCTAAGGATTAATTTTATGTCGCTTCTTCGTTTCATCGGAGTTTGGAATCACTTCTTGTCGCTTTCTTTATCATTTTATTGAGTTCGAAATTTTCATGAATTTCATAAATAAAGTTTCACTTTAAAATACCATTAAGTGGCGCTGAAAGTGTTTTCTATAGGCTTAGTGAGTATTATCGCACGGTTTTGAATGCCATCTATTTGGTACATATGAGTCCAAGGATTTGTCACATCGGAGTTCAGAACCACGTCAATTCATCTTTTCTTTTCACGAAATTTGGAATCGCTTCCTGTCGCTTTTTCGTTTCATCACAGTTAAGGATTACGAAATTATAGTTAAAAATTGCGACTTTTTTGTAAGCAAACAAATTCAACCTACCTAGGCACTTTATTAAAGAAATTAAGCTGACAATGCTAGGAATCTTGACCAATCTTGTAAGTTCGTTAGAACACAAAATTATTTTTGAGCATTGTTTTATAAATAGCCAAAATTGCTTGAACACAAAGAGTTTCGCTTTTTTTTTTTTTTTAAAGCACTTAACACCCAAGTAGATATATATGCCTCAGCACATGTTTAGGCTAAAAGTTGGGGAAGTTGGAATTTTAGTGGAACTTGTCTGGTTGCTGATCTCTAGTCAACTACTCACTTTATTTGATTTTAGTCAACTAAAGTTAACTAAGGTAAATGTCTTTCGGGCGCGGTTGGGATTTGAACATGGAACCTTCCGATTTGGAAGCCAGTCCACTACTACTTTATCCACGGCCACCAACCAACGAAAAGTCAGCTTACACATATTAACCCTACTATAGCAGGGATAATAACATGAATAGTTTGTGCTTAAGATTGAACCAAAACTCGTATTCCAATGGCGCCAACTACAGACACATAAGTCTTCTTACAAGAGCCTCTCGTTAACAACTTGATTTGTCCATATCACTGTGGCTTCAGTCCAAGAAAGTCCACAATCGACCAAATATTCACATCACATCAGATCTTGGAAAAAACCCATGAGCTCCAATTGATCCTAAGGCCGCTTATGACAACATCAATAGAGGCGAGCTATACAGTACAATGTATAGTCTTGGCATCCCTCCCAACCTCGTCCGTTTGTGCAGGATGACGATGACAAATGCAATCTGCTCCATCAATATCGGTAAATAACTCACCAAGACTTAGGCAAGGCGATGCGCTGTCATGCGATTTCTTTAACATCATTCTTAAAGGAACAAAACTCACGCGCTAACACAAGAGGCTCAATAGTCACATACGCCGATGAGTATTGAGACGGAAGCAACGAAGATGGGCTTCAGAGCAAGACCAAGTACCATAAATGTCGTCAACCAGAAAGGACACCCGAAATCGACGTCTCGGACAGAAGGTCATCCTCGATAGATATACGAGTAACTTTGAGGTAGTTAGGGATTTTGCCTACCTAGACTCCGCTATTAATTTAGACAATAACACCAGCGCTGGGCGAAGAAGGCAATTGACTAGCAAAGCCAACAACAAAAGTGACCCTATATAGACCCTAATATTCCCAGTCTTGTTCTATGGCGCAAAGGCATGTGAGTAGAGGAGGAGATACAACGACAACGACTTAGCCAGAGGTCCAACGACTGAGGTTATTGGGTCATGTAGAGTGGATGGACATCAGTCCAACAAGTCTTCGAATCCGCACCCTAGGGACAGCGCAGTACAGGAATACCGCGACTCAGATGGCGCACGCGCGCACCTCAATCAACTTAGTATGCGAAACTGGAGGCAGATAGGTAAAAATCGAGCTGGCCGGAGACGCTTGTGATTTAAGTCCGGTCATTAAACTTTTTGTAAAAATTTAAATGAAAATAGAAAAAATAAAAAGATGAGTTGTCGTGCCATGGTCAGCTGTCCTAGAATGTTAAGGCTCATGATGAGTTACTAGATAGCTTGTGAAAAACCAGGACCGATCTCAAAACGTTTATTTGCTATTACAGAAGACATTTCAGTTTTTAACTTTATTAATTGAACATTGTTCGTAAAGGAGTTGTGGGAGTTATTGGCCCCTATAATATAATCTGTGCTTTAAGCATAGTTCGAGGAGAAATAGAATCAGAACAGCAAGAGCTGCGTTTGAAATAATATCTAAAATATAGCCTATTTTCGAAACTGTTCTCTTTCAAGGTTAAGTGAGAATCCCGAAGCTGTAAACCTGTTTGTATATGAGTTTTTACGTAGTGTTGCGAATATTTTAATTTAACCAGATCTCAAACTAACAGGTTTATACGAGGCAAAAGCCTATAAATAGCAAATATTGTTCTGACAAAGGATACAAAGATATGCAGAATTATGGACGAGGTGATGCAGTGGTATATAGAATATCATGAGTGGTATCAGACCTAACGATGACAAAGCAGTAGATACTGTGGGATCTTAGCCTCGTCTTTTAATTTTCATAAATGACTTTGAAAGCATATATTGCTTGACTTGCCTGGGGATTTTTGTAACAAATCGAAAAATGTGAATGTCATGTGACAAATATAAATAAATTTTATATTAGGACAATTTTATCACAAGACAGAGAGGGGAATTTTTGTATTTACAATATATTCGTACCTTTATACTTGTAAGTATTTCTGCATATCATTTGTAAGTGATATAACATATTTCAGGTTTATTCGTTAATTAGCCTGTCACACCGGATCGGTGGACACAACAAAAGTCAACAAAAGAGATAAGAACACTCTCCGAAGAATAATCACTGTGCATTCATATGTACTCGTATGTATAGCACGTATAGCTCGATTGGCATATGACTACCGGTTTAAGGAATTTGGAATTTGGAAGAAGCTTTGTGAAATATTTTATTATTGCCCAGCAAAATAAACAGAAATCCCATCGATCCAATTTAGGCTCACTCTTTCGAGAATACTCATATGGAGCACGATCTCACCAGTAACCAGCTGAATATTGGCTTCCAAGCCCTGAAAAATGTTTGGTGTATTTATCATCAAACAGTTAAGACCTAACACACTTACATAGCCCCACAAGAGAGAATCGAGTGGTGAAAAATCGCATGATCTCGGTCATCAATTCTCTGATCCACTCCGCGATATAATATTGTTGTTGAATCTAATCCTCAGTAAGTCAATAGTATGATGATGATGCTATCAGTGTAGAGATTAGATCTGCCTCAGTCTAAAAGTGGAAAATTTTCCTGTTCACAAGCTTTTTTTGTGGTCTTTCAACAAATAAAGACTTAGGAGTGGACAAAATAAGATCAATAGATCTAAAAATGAACACCAATAGTTCAAATGTTTATAAATAAAAGACACCAAGGCCACGTCAAACTCATCGCTTGTGCCGATCAAAGATCTTATACCAAAGTCATACCAAATACCAAAGGTGGATTAGGAAAAACTTGGCCAGGTGCAAAGGTCGAGGTCGTGGCTAAGAAGGATTTCCCTAGCAGACCTAGACTACTACTCAGCAGTACGAGCAATACTAAGAGGCCTTTATAGATGCGCGTTAAATGTGATCAATAGGGAATCCCTCAACCCTGAGTTCAACTTCGAGTCAATTCACCGATAAGCTATTTCCTCTTCCTTTAACTGATTTAGCAAATTCAACCTCAGTTCTTGGACCATCCTGAAATGGATAGTGACGACTCCAATTAATCCGAGGCGACAACTAAACTGTCGGTCTCCTCCCCTGACATTCTATCGGAAATGGAAACCGACGCCGAATTAAAACAAGATCCTTTCCGATTGAAGGATGAAAATTAGCTCTTGGGCACATGTTTAGAATCGAAGGTGGAAGGTGAGTGGAAGCTACGCTGATAATATGTAGCAATAATACGGTTTTTCCAGATTAATCTCCATGATTCTAAAAAAGCTTCGGCCGCACTTATCATCATCATCCTAATCCAGGAACCATGGACTCTAGAAGGCATGGACTTGGTATACTTGTATACCTTCCGCTCAGTAAAAGGGACAAAGGTAAGATAACATTTTGTATACTAGTGAAACATAGCTTTAATGCTCTCTTACATCCTTACCTCAGCGACCACGACATATGTAGCCATTGCCAGACTTGAGACTGCCAAAGGCACCTACTGGCCGGTATTGGCATATCTTGGCTACGATCATGTGGGCCCTCTCCCTGGTGATAACCTGGAGAGGATGGTACTAGAAGCTGGAAGGCTAAAAGCTGCCTTCATCATCGGGTGTGACGCTAACACTCATCTCACGGTATAGGACAGTACCAACATAAACGATTGATGTGAGTCACTTTTTGATTATATTATACGTACCAACCTCATAATTTTCATAACAAAAAACCGACAGAAAGTGCTAGACATCGCTCTTGTCTCCGACAACATCACTCAAATCCTGACACTGAATGATATCGCCTGAACACTCATTCTTATATCGCAAATATATCCAATTCAGCTTAAATTATGCTCCTCCCAAACAACCAACATTCCGGAATTATCGGAAAACTGATTGACCAATATACAGTCCCCCGCGTAACACCAACATGAAAGTCAAGGATTTAACCCTGGCTCACAATCAGGCCTCAATCCAGAGGCAAAAAAAAAGCCGCACTGATGAACATCACCACTGGAATCGCTTATAAACTTTTGGGAAAAACTTTTCAACTAACCGAAAAGCGCTGGAACTCATACAAGAAATCCCTCAAAATAAATAAAAAAGAGCTAAGGAAAGCAAAGCGGCAATTTCGGATATCATTCTGTAGCAAAAACACAGAAAACTCCGAGGCATCGCAGCAAAAAAAATTAGCTATGCAAATCCTTTGAAATAGGATGAATATCTGTTTGAAAAAAATCGATGGCTCTTGGATAACCTCAAGTAATGTATCACTCAACCTGCTACTATTTTATTTAAGGCTCCTTATTCGCGGCCAGTAGCAACCACAACAGGACTACTGTAGCCGTTCTGATAACGAGAGACAAGCTACTTTGGGTGTTGCAAAACTTCAAACCATACAAATCTGTTGGGGCCGCTACAAAGGTCCTCTGATATTATCGTGGCTTCGCTTTAGAATATCATGATGTGTAGGAATGATCCACATTTCACTGTCATGTAGAGAAGTCAATGTAGTTTTCATTTCAAATCCGGAAAATGCTCTCATGTTCTATAGTCTATAAGTCTGCCATTTTTCCTTCTGAAAACTCTTAAACGGCTGATTGATATCCATATACGATCTAAAATTGATCCACTATTCAACAGTAGGCTCAATATGCCTGTGCCTCAATGAGTTCTACACACATTAACCAACCACATCGAATGATCTTTACATTGTAAGGAGTACACAGTGGTCGCATTCCTAGACATAAAGGGCGCCTTTAACAACGTCAACACAACAATGCAATCACGTCTGCACTGTCACCTTAGCAAGTAGACGACTATAGCAAGACAATGAACTTCAAACTGTGTGGGACTTCTGCTAAAAGATGTAACAGCAGAGGTAAGTCGGAAGGCGATATTTTTTCGCGCCTTCTCTGGAAATTAATGAGCTGTTGACATACCTGGAAGCGAGTGTGGTAGCAGGGTGATTGATACATCTTAAGCATCTTAATACCATGAAAGAACTTCTACAGCTAAATCTTAAACAAATTATGTTTTGCAAACCATATTGTTAATAAATGAAAATCAAGATCAAGAAAGAGTATTGGTCCTAGTGCAGAACCTTGCGGCACCCTTAGGTGAAGAATTTCAATTTTGCTTCTGGCACTTTCAATTTTCACTTTCTGGAATCTATGTATTTTCCAGAAATCCACGAAATCCAGTTCTTCCAATTTTCTCAAGCCTTAAAGAGTGATTAGCCATATCAAAGGCTTCACCAATGTACTCGTATGCTCTCTCTGAGAAGCAATCTGGTGGGCAGAATTAAAGGCACACTCAACAGTAACTTTTGACGGATATATATGAATCGACCAGACAACAAGGCTTTGTGGATAAAAGCAATGCTGATGAAAAAGACCTTGATTTCGAATGCTGACTGTTGCCAATATTTAAATGCCGGGTCACTTGCAAGGCGGCGTCCTATCTCCACTACTATGGAACATGTTGATCGATCCAGTACTCAATAGATGAAGCTTTACCGTCTGCTGGATCATGACTCATGATTGTCTGCTCTAAAGCGAAAATGGGGGTTTAGAAATGGGGTTTCAGACATTAACTGGTTCGATTTACCTAGTTCTTTGTGGCATCGTCATCCGCTTCTCCAACGAAGCTAAGAATTAGGTATCATCCTTGATAACAAATTTCTTAGCACGCATATATCGTGAAAAACGTCAAAGTCGCTTCCGAAGTGTAAAAGAGTTTTCTGCATAACAAGGGCCTTGTCACCGAGGATATTACTCCGGATATATGGCTATAATAAGGCTAATGATACATATACTATGCGTCGGTTGTATGGTGGAACAACCTTCCAGGTATTGTCATCCAATGTTAGATTTCACTCTTCGTTAGGGGACTTCCAAACAAAGATAAACACAATCCTGATGACAATGGATCATATTGTGTTAAACCACTGAAGGTGGCTGTGAAACAAGCCTTTTCTGAAAGCATTCGAAAGACTGAATTTACTGAGTCTTGTTTGCATCCCAGATCACAATGGGATCACAGGAGGTAAAATCGCCGACTCACTTACTGGGCAATTTTCAAAGAAGAGTTCTTCAGGACCTGAACTTGCGTTAGAAACTGCCTGTATTCTTGTTTAGAGCAGTTTGGTTTCATATAAGCTTAATGCAGATAACATGACCTCACCCTAAAGTGTGTATGACTACATTAAATGTGCCTGGGCACGTGTCAAGTTTTTAGAGAAAAGGAAGAAAGTTTTTTGGGCTTTTGTTTTTGTATTGTAGGCAATCACTCATCTTACGTGATCTTAGTTGCCTGGTATTTACTTAAGCCACAGACACCCACGAATACTTCCCGACGTCTCTAAAAGCTTAGTAGAAAATACTGCTGTCAGTCTACTGGTGTCCTGACGCCGCTTTACACTTTTGCAAAACCCTTAAATGGCGACACCGCGGAGCACTACCTCTCTAAGTGACCGGCTTACTCCCGCGTCATGCGAGGTGGTGTGGTTGGTGGTGAAACTTTAGGCATTTTTTCACTGAAGCATTTACTAATCTTTCTACGAGGAGTTAAAGTTCTAACTCCTCTGTCTAAGTAGTCTTTTCCGTTCCAATATAGTTTCGTCTAAGGAACCAAGAAGGCTAAAAGACGACTATGTCTCTGGCAAAAATCTCTTTGAAATGGTTCGGTACCGCCTTTCAGTTGAGAATGTATTGTAGAATGTAGACTCCTTCGGTATATTTAAAATTCTTGAAAAAAAACTTAAGTTACATAGAGTTGTCTGGTGTTGGTCTTTGTATTCTCGGCATCACAACGTAACAATGCATGATTCTGATATTGGAATAAATTTTAAATAATAACCCAGACCTCTCTAAGACTTCTTCCACAAACAGTAATAGAAGGGATTGCAAGATGTCCTGAGTACTCCAGCAGAAATAGCTTCAAATAGTACCTTCATCGGCCTTTCTATTAGGATTTTCAAAATAGTCTTAACGCCACTCAATGTAAGTCAGATATATACTAGCAAATAATTCACAGAGTATTTTTTTAAATAAATATTCGCAAAATCGCACCAAATTTCTCCATGAGAAACGTAACGTGTTAGCAAAATTCACAATTTTATGTATTCAGAGTTAAGAACCCAATTCATCCTACAGCTTTGCTTCATTTTGCACATTCTGTCGCGGAGGACAATTATAAGTTCTTGACAATCACTTTTTTATACTAAAGTGGATTTTGTGTCAAGATTTACTGCACACACATATTTTTACGATTATTGCAAAATCGAATTAAAAGCTCATTAATCATTATTACGATAAAGATACTAAAAAATTTAAGTATCTACGGACAACTTGAGAGTTCTCCCGAATTTCTTAATCCTATTGCATCATCTTATTTTCGGTACAGTGGACCGAATAAAACGAAAATATTTGTGTGTTATTTGAATCAGCTTGTGGCACGAATACCACTTGTGGCTTTACCGTTCTTCTTCAGTACCATAAGCCAGTCATCCTTAAACCATTTTATGTATCGCCTTGCACATAATTTCTTCGCCGCATGGATCTGGAGAAACAAATGTTGATTGACCCGGAAGAGGTTTCGTTTAAAACAAAATAAGGTCCGGTCAAGAACCTCAGTAGATACCATGTAACCATGGATAACTGGCATTTATGGGATCTTAATTTCTCCACCAGCTTATCTTTATCACTGATTGAAACTTAATAATTTGTTTCCATGGAAAAAATGGAATGTTGCACGGCGTCTTGAATGGTTCGAATTTTCGAAGTTGGATTAAAGAAATAAATTTGCATGAAGGAATGGAATCTGCTTACATTATGAAGTGCCTCAAATAGCTTTTTCGTATTTATTTCACGTTCGGCCATAATAATTTAAAGATCACATGCGGCGATCATTTCAATGCTACTTAATGCTTTGTTAGCGTATGCGCTAAGACCCCTTGAAACCGCACTTTACTTACCCGGAATAAAGATGGAAAGTGAACGCATTTATTTGGTTTTGCTCGATTTTATTTGAACGCGTTGGGCATTTATATCATTTCGCACGACACATCCGAGTTTCAAGTGTTAAAAAGCAAAAGATACTTTGACACATGTGAGTAGCTTGGTTTGTTCGTTTTTACTATTTATATCTCTAATTTTGGTGTTAGTTTAGTTACGTAAGGTAGTAGGTGTTTTGAAACAAAACCGACCTTGGAGAAACAATAGTAATTGTTGAGTTAGAGCCTTTCATATGGAATATCATATTGCTCGACAAAATACTCGTACACCAGAATCAAGGTTCAACGTTCTTTTGATTGGCGCATCTTTGAATAGAACAATGCCAGCCATGAACATATGCGATATTTTTTTCTGGGGTGACGACAACCAATTAGTTTCATACCAGCAGCTATGGTCAATGAATACAAATTTGCTAAACCGAGATGATCTTTTCCACCATTAAAAACAGGTTGGTCTGTGGCCCAGCGAATCATAGAAATGAAAGCACACGCCTCGAATATAGACCAATTTTTGATTGCCAAACATTGGCTATCGACAACAAACCACTAGAACCCTACTTGACGACGGAAAAGGGGAACACCAATCTCTAGATTCCTACAACTGAAGTGGTACATTATGCAGTAAAGGGTTTTCCAATAGGGACTTGACAACTTTGAATTTAATTTGTGAACGCACTCTTTCACTAATCATCAAACTATCACTGTCATTTTATTCAGTAAACTCATGGTAAAGTACACTAACGAGCAACGTCTGCAAATTATAAAAATTTTCTACAGATATTCGGAGTCGGTGACTGCAACTTTAAGAGCGTTAACTCCAATTTTCGGTCGTAATTCTCGCCCTAGTAGACAGGTAATAACAAGTTTAGTGCAAAAATTTGAGTCTACATATTCGTTGTGTGATGTTGCCGTGTCAGTGAGACAACGGGTTGGTCGAAGTGTCGAAAATATCGCTGCCGTTCAGACGTCCATAGCAAATGATCCAAATCAGTCAATTCCACGGCGTTCTCAAGAATTGAGCATCGCTCAGACTACATTATGGCGTATTTTGCGTAAGTATCTTGGTTTACACCCATACAAGATCAAGCTTACTGTGAATGGTCAGCATTATCGCGCCATGATCACCTATTATTTTTGGCCCAAATTGGAAGATATGGACTTGGACGACATGTGGTTTCAACAGGATGATGCCACAAGCCACACAGCACATGCTACAATCGATTTATTGAAGAGTAAGTATGGTGAGGGAGTTATCTTAAGACATGGGCCAGTCGATTGGCCGCCTCATTCGTGCGATTTAACGCCGCCTGACTATTTTCTGTGGGGCTACGTTAAGTCATTGATTTATGCCAACACGCCGATGACGTTGGAAGAGCTCAGATCCAACATTGAACGCGAAATAGCGGCCGTTTCGTACGAAATGTGTGGCCGAATCGTTGAAAACGAATCGACCGCTGCAAACGTGCCCGCGGTGGCCATATGAACGAAGTCGAGTTCCATTCATAAATGTTTTGATAAAGTTTTTGAAATATCTCAAATGGTTTGCTTTTTATTTAAAAAAAAAGTTGTCAAGTCGTTATTAGAAAACCCTATACAAAGTGGACATCCCAGTAATAAACGAAATTATTGAGATTGGTGGGAACATGGTGTCCTAAATTTCGAAGCCCGCAAAAGCTTTTTATTCTATGAAAGTGTTATTCATAGGGGAAGGGCTCTTACTTACCAGAAAGTAGTCCATGTTGAGTATCAGGAACATAAACATTATCCCATGGTACGTTCCGCTTATAAAGACGATACCTATAGTATACTGAGCGCAGCTACCAACTCAACACCTTACAGAAATATCGTGATCGTTATGGAAGATTTTCACGTGAAGGTAAGCAAAAGCAGCACATTCAAATATGTGATTGCACCACACGGCTTAGGGGACACAACAAATGAAACCAACGAAAAATGAGTTGACTTTTGCAACGTCTTGCAACATCAACCACGTAGTCATTAACGGCGCACTGTTTGAGTTGTTGAGTTTTGACTGATAGATAACAGACAATCACCCAACCATTACCCTACATTTTAAAAATTGCTCCCAAAGCGTTCGTAATATAGGTCGACCTGACACCTAAATAGAGAAGAATCACCATCTAATGGCAGTTACTATAAGTCTTCATACAGCACCTGTTATTCAATTGCTAACGATACCCAGGCGTTATACCGACAACCTCCGAGATCCACAAATACGTCAACTTAGATATAATAAATAGCCATGCCACAAAGGTAGAGAAAAATAGCAACTTCGCTTCTAAGGGCATCGATTGTCCACTTGAATGATGTGAAAAATCTTTAAACGTCTGGAGTAGGGGCTTAATTTGTATTGACATTTACTCGCCTAGGAACAGTGGGCTTCACCGCATCCGTAGAGCTGACATCGAAGGCAGCCAATCGTAAAGGTCGTTTATACACCGCAGAACTTGTTAGAACAGTTGCACTTCGTACCTGATCAACCTTAGACACCCTTGTGCCGATTAACCTTTCTTTGGGGCATGTTGACAACCTTTATTGGCTTAGAGGGTGTAAACCAATTCGAACGCCGAGTAATGGTTGGGACGTATTCCTTTGCGCTGAGTTATTATCTGCATATTTCTGATTCACTTCTCAATTCCATATGGTCATCGCTAAACGCTGCTAGTGGCTTCATTCCCCTTGAAGATCCCAGCAAGAAACGGTCTGCAGTTACGGCTTCTTCGTCTTCGGTGCTAATAGAAAAATATGTTAGCGGACGTCAGTTAACGATATTTTCCACTTCAGTCGTAAAAAATCGTCGAAACGATTTCTGCCTAATTTCATCTGCTCAAGGGTTGTTTTGATAGATCGAATTAGCATCTCCTACAAATAGTCGTAGATATGAATGTCTCCATAGCTTCTGATTGTTAACATTATTATAAGTTTCTTTCAACTCGCGTTCTGCACCGTGAAAGTTGGTGCCGTTGTGGTAATGTAGCTCTAGTGTTATTCCTAGTCTTGCCAATACATTAATGTGGATCGCACGAGTGGTGAGACAAGTTAATAAGACCCCCCATTGCTTGTCAGTTCTTCTGAAAAATGTCACATGCAAGGGGCCAAAATAATCAATTTCTACTGTGGAGACTGTGGACGTGCCTTCAAAATATTACAAACACGGCATGATCGGCAAATAAAATTGAAGATTGTTCTTAATCTCGGAGTGTGGAACCGCTGGTGAATTTCATTAAGAATGGTCTCGTAGTTGTGGTGCTTATACCGATGTTGATAGTCCATAATTATCAATTTAGTGATATGGTTTTTTTCTGCGAAGAACAATTGGACGTTTTAAGCCTTTCGAAAGTTCTATTCTGCACGTACTACTTGGCCTTCATTACGCTGTGCTTCTTTAATCAGAATCTGTTATCCCCATCATCCCACGCCTTTTTTTCGTTTGGTGATTCTTGTGTTGTAGGATCCCATATATGGTACATTCTTCTTGGGCTTGACCTTGACTTTCTAACACATCTAGCTAACAATGCACAGCAGCGAAGCAGGTTTTTTCAGTTGGAAAATCTTCTGATATTGAACTGCCCTTCGTTACTTTTGTCAGGTACGTTTACAAACTGGATCCTGAGTTCTTCTCGAGTCGTTTTCGGTGATTGTCCAACTTCTGGTTGGATCGTTGAACCTCATTGGCTACGTTGTGCTTTGAGGGAATCCATCTCTTCTTTAACACGTCTGAGTATCCCATAATATCACTGACGCGAAAGGCAACGAATTGCTTGTATTTTCGATGGTCCGACCGCATTCATGCTAAAACGTTCTTGTAATCAAATCAGAATACTCTGGATAAACGGGCACCAAATGTGGCTATTTGCAGTTTCAACATTTTCACTAGGATCACTAGGTTTACCGGCTTAGATACCCCAAGGCTGTCATTGTATAAGAATTGCTTCACCACCTCTTGTACATAGGCGTCGTTATCTGGTGAAGCAATTCTTATACAATGATAGCCTCAGCCCGTTAAAGAAAAGCGCGCTCTAAAACTTAAAATCCAAAGTTCATCCGACAGTAGGCACTTTGTAGACAGTAGAAACTGCATTCCAGCGGAACTTTATCAATTCACGCCTAACACTTTCGTTAAGATCCTTCAATTAATTTTTAAGAAAACAGAATCCGAAGCCTTTCCAGAAGTCCGAAATAGAGATTGACTTGAAATTCGAAGAGGAGTACGACAAGGTTGCATTTGCTAGCCTCTGCGAATGTGAGCCTGTCAGCACTGCCTACAGGAAACATGGGTCTGAGATCGATTATGTCATTATATCGTAAAAATCTTGACTATGCCTGCTCACACATATCAAATGGATTAAGTTGACAATAAGAAATAGAGCGCCACTCACCTAAAGAACGCAGAATTATTTTTACTGCTTATTTGACCAATTTCTGGTTTGTTGTTTCAACGCAGCATGAATTTTTTGGTCGTTTTCCTCATCGACCTGCATCCACGTCGTCCGTTCACGAACAATTAAGCGTTTGGCTAAGCATCTTGTGCAAACTGGGTCCACTAGAGATGTTGCAAGAACCTGTATTGCTCGTCCGACAGAGAATATCACTGCTGTGATACTCAAGTAAATACGGCTAAAACAAAGGCCCTCAGCATTTTAATTTTCGGCATAATAGCACTGAACTCATAATTGGCAGACAGTAAGTCAAAAATGTAAGCAGCTTCCAACATCTGAAAAACAGTGTGGCACCAAACAAACACCAAAAAGCTAAAACTGACCTGAAACCTGGAGAAACAATGTTGTAATAACGAGAGAGCTGTAAAATTGCATAAATAGATTTCCTCGCAGCATCTTAAGGATTTTCTGGTCAAACCTTACATCGAGCAACCGGGTTGCGGGCTATGATCGTGTTAGGAACTATTAGACATCAAATAGACATGGGAAAGTCACTCATTAGGAAGTACGTAGTTCAACCAGACGAATGATCCAGCATAGATAGAAATTTAAATTAAATTAAATTAATTAAATTAAAAATTAAATTTAATTAATGGACAACGAACAACTGAAGAATTCCAAGAACTAACATTGTAAAGCTCTAAACGAGGTTTCACAAGATCTACGGAAGAAGAAGAATCCTTGAGCAGCTCTATAGGTTCAAATACTGCTTATTTATAATGGATTTCATCAATCGATAGTTAATCCTTACTTTCTAACCAAGTTTGATTCCATCGGATACGCCCTCTACGTTCGCCCTGCCTACGCCTACGTTCCCATAACTTTTCGTTGTTTTTCCCACATTGGTCCCATAGTGCGTCACTGATACTCTTTTATGTTCTGCTCTGCTTCATACATTCTCTTGACTCAGCCCTTAACGCACCTTGAAAAGGCGTTAACGAATGACTGAAAGATACGCGATTAGGAAAATCTTGTGATTGCAGATATTCAACGTTGAATATTTTCACATGAAATATTAGGCCATTGATAGGTGAAAGGTGAGGAAACTTAGTACATTAGTCGTTGGTTTTGCCAAGGATCTCATAGAAACATTCTCTAGTAGCACTTTCTGTTTCTTCTGTGCTCGTATGAAGGCATATCACGCTGATTTGGGCTGATCAACCCTTGATGCGGATTGTTGCATTGCATTTGCCCACGTGCTGAAAGCTAAAAACTTCTTGCCTTAATCTGGTAGATAGTACTTCTGTTATCTACATCAGTAAACATAGTATATCTCACGAACCATTTTCTTGCACGTCTTGAGTGGCAATGAAACGCCTTTACAGCATTCAACGGTCTCTGCTAGTTGTTCGGTTCCACATGACCTATTCAAGACTCAAACATTCCATGCTTTATGCACTTTCTGGCACTTTACAAAGAATTGTATCCCTCCATTCTCATACAGAAATCGTTATTACGGCCCAATTTAATATACACAATTCTGGGTGGCTTTTACATTCAGAACAGGCAATACCAGGAGGACCCAGCTTGAAAATGACCCCACGCGAATACCAGACGTCGACAGTCATACCGCCAACACCTTAAACTTGTTTTTAACTTTTAACTGATAAGTACAAGGTCGATTTACTATCGCCTCTGGACTCTTCGGTCCACGGTGTCATATCAGCTCATTTCACGTACATTGGCCACACATAAACAAAAGATTCTTAAAAGGACCGTTTGGCAATACGGGAAAGTCAATTGGAGAGGACTTAAATCCATCATCGTATAAAGAGTATCAAACCAAAAGAACGGACATGAGACGACTCGAGCTGTAAAAAGGCTGTCAGGTTTAGAGAATTGTTTTTTGGGTCCTTCAAGATCAGCCCGACAGAGGATAACCGAAAAAATTTTAAACAAGTCAGGAATGATCCCAACGTCTTGCTTAAACTTGTGAAACTACAATATGACCAAAAATTGATGCAAAAAATTATGCAATGTCCCAAATGTAGTAACAATTGTTAGTCGTTCTTTGAGAATATTTAAAATTCTGCCTCATCCTCCATCCCAACGCTCATTTATAATGACATTTCAGTTGTTAGCTCTTTGGACAATGCCAATTTGCTTGTTGCACATTTTGCGGCCAACTCAATTCTTTCAAATTAGACCTACACCTACACCACCTACATTTGAGTGAACTGAATTTTTAAAGTGAAATTGTTAAAAATCTTAACATAAGCAAATTCGCTGGTCCAGATTCCCTACTTCTTAAGAGGTGTTCATCCTCGCTAGCAAAACCACTGCGTAAGCTTTTCATCAATCCTACCCTTAGGACCTCTTTCAAGAACATGGAAAACAGTATTTGTCCAAGCCGTCCCTAAAAGAGGCGAATCTTCTTCTCTCCCTTTCTACACACCCATAGCACATACATCTTTACTTTCCAAGGTAATGGAAATGCTGATAAACCATCAGCTCATGAAATATCTCGAAACACGGCAACATCTAAATAACCGGCAGCTCGGTTTTCGTAGCAACAAGTCCACTAGTGAATTGGTGGCATGTCTCACAGAAAAGTCGAACAAAGCGAACATTAACCCAGCGAAAGCTACGTATGTGCACTTGATATTTCTAAGGCATTTGATAGAGTTTGACATTAGGCTCATCGTTACCGAAAATGCGTGCTTTTGGGATTGCCCACTCTCTTGTTCAATGGATTAGAAACTACCTTTCTACATGTTTAATTCAAATTATCTTAAATGGTTTCAAGTCTGATATGTGCCCCAGGGTTATATTTTGTCTCCGACACTCTTTTTAATTTTTATCACTGATTTCCTATCTGTCACTTCTAATCCAGTATATTCTTTCGCTAACGACAGTACTCTCTGCTTTTCATATTCGTTCCCTGATTCACATTCCTGCTCTTCAACTGCAGAACGGGAACGCGAGCGTTTGTTGAGCTCATTAAATTCTGAAATTAACAGCATTACAATTTGGGGAACCACTAACAGACTAAAATTTGATGCTTCCAAAACACAATACTGTCTGCTGCCGTTAAAGAGAAATTTAAACACCCAGGCATTGTACATGAATGGCACGTTCATCGTCGAAACCGAAAAACTTTCCATTCTTAGTATGTGTGTCAAGAACAACTTACGTTAGAAAGACTCACATCCGATGTCGTCAAAAATTCTACGAAATGTCTAAAATTCCTCAAGCGAAGTAAGACTTCACCTCCTCTGATCAGGCTTCAATTTATAAAGCATTCGTCCACCCAAAATTGGAGTACAATGCCCACATCTGGTCAGGTGCGCCTAAAACATGTCTGCGCCTGCTAGATAGAGTTCAAAACCGTGCAATAAAACTCATAGGTGATAATAATATCACCCAGTCTATGAACACCATTGAACACAGACGAAATGTCTGGTGTCTCACTATGTCTTATGGCTATTTCCACCATAGTGCTCCTTCAAACTCAATATACCCTCAAGCCCACTTTGGGACGTACTCCAAACGATTGTGATTTGTTCCTAAGCCGTACAGCTCGGTCATGGAATGCAATGCTAAGCTCTCTATTTTCCAGACGTTATAACTTGCAAACATTTAAAACCCACGTTCATCGCAACCTCTCTTTCTTTCCTCCCTAATTTCCTCTAATCGCTTGGTCGCTTGTAAAAAATTCGAAGATCCTATTACTAGCGCCGTCAAAGTGGGCGTATTTTATAATCTCAAATTGAACAGAAGCACACCGCAAGTGATTCAGGTTCATCGGCACTAACTATCATAATTGATTTCCTCTTGAAATAGCCAACATAGCAATCAGAAGTGATTGCGAAGATCTTCTTGAACCAAGTCTTCCTAAACATAAAAAAACTATTGACGTTGCCCAAAAAATGAGTATTCTAAGGAGAGCCCAACCGAGAAAATAGAGAAAACCTATTCCAAGACCAGGATTTGACAATTCTACCAATGGTTAAAGAAACCATGCACTGGCTACGAAACACTAAAGAAGCACAGGCGATCTTATTTATAAAAGAAGAGAGTGAACCGTGCAAATTGAATCTTCACATCATTAGGGAGATCCTGAAAGGAGTCCCTCTAGACTGCGAAAATTGTACGAACATTAGTCTTCAAACAGCTCACTAGTAGCCTCGTCGATTTAGGCCCGAAATTACATGCATTGTATACATAACTTCAGATTTTGGAGTTTCAAAACGATATTCACTGTATCAGTATCAGTTTTAAGGGTAAGCGTCTACAAAAACAGCTCTTTCAGCTCGAGTTTTGACATCCTCATCCGCCTATTCATCTACTCATTTAAAGTTAGTTTATATTATAGTACACTGATACACATTGACAAATGACCACAAAAACGATACAAAAATATAGTGAATTCAGCTTATGGTCATTTAACTTAGACGGCAACTTCCTGTAGAGAATTATCCTTGACCGCTGTCAACTTTATAAAGAAAAAGCGATTTAAAAAGTAAAAATTGGTTCACAAATATGTTTATTTTATCACATTTGTGTTATTCGGAACACCTTTTCCAGTTCTACGTTTACTCTTCATAAACTTTTTATGCGGCCTTTTTGGTATTCAGCAAAAAAAAAAAAAAAAAAAAAATGCTAAGTTCACAACAAAAACTGCTTTCGAACAAATCGCTGGAATCGCATTAAATCGCAACACCTGTTGGGACAACTTTTTTTACCACACAGCAAGTTTTATGTTCAGAATTAGTGTCTAAGGTGATTTTAATTTTGTTTTGGCTTATTAGTTTCTTATTTATGTTTTACAAATTAGCACATTTCTCTATTTCACCTTCTCCATGACAAATCATTCAGCAATTATCACATTTAACAGATTCTGAATTTTTTTTTTATTGTTAAACGAAAAGCTGTGGTTTTCAATACGGATGTTTGAGATAGAGATACAAATTTTTGCTTCTCTATACAAATGTAAACATTTATAAGAAACACAGTAGTTATCTGTGATTTTATCTGTCCGTTTGTAACTTAAGTGCTACTCACAAATTCGATGCTTTTACCATGGTGTAGGGTGTTTATCTCTAAAGTTTACATTGATTAGATTACTATTAGGTCTTACCACATGAAATGTTATATGTTATAGTAAAAATTAAAAAATCAATATTATTTCTCCGTTTTTTATTCAATCAAAATAGGATCCTGATACCGGTATAAAGTGAGCGTCAAGATACAAGTGTCTCGATAGGGCACCTTTATTGCAAACTGGCCTTATTTTTTTTTATTTTTTTTTTTTTTTTTGACACCTGTCAAACATACTTATTATACATCAAGTCATTTAGCAAACAACATCATATTTTTTCATCGAATCGAATGCTTGTCGAGGCATATGGTGATCATGAGGAATGAAGAACGTGGAAGACCACCAAAAAAGTTTAAAGAAGCCAAATTGCAAACAATATTGGATGAAGATGACACTTTGAGTCAGAAAAAAATGGCAGAACAAACAATTCATGACCGTTTAAAAGCTATGGGAAAGATCCAAAAGTCTTGAAAATGGGTGCTACATGAATTGAATGAAAGGGAGGTGGAAAACCGAAAAACCACTTGCGAAACTTTGCTTCAAAGACACGATAAAAAATCAGTTTTGCATCGAATTGTTACTGGCGATGAAAAATGGATTTATTTTCAGAATCCTAAACGGAAAAAATCATGGGTTAATCCCGGACAACCAACAACTTCGACCGCAAAACCAGAACAATTCGGCAAGAGGACTATGCTGTGTGTCTGGTGGAAACAGAAAGGTGTGTTGTACCATGAGCTCCTAAAGCCTGGTGAAACCGTAAATACAGATCGCTACCGACAACAAATGATCAATTTGAACCATTCATTGATCGAAAAATGACCATAATGGACCAGAAGACACGGCAAGGTAATTTTGCTCCATGATAATGCACCTGCACAATTTCTGCCGGAAAAATGAATTCAGATTGCCGAAAAGATGTTAATCCGTTGGCGAAATACCAGGAGAGTACGGTGGATGCGGATGAATTGCAAATCCCAACTGCAACAGTTTTTGCACCGTTACTTGTGAGGTATGGGGTCTAGTATTGTCATGCAAAAGGATCAGACTGTACCTATTGACCAATATTGCAATATGTTGATTTCCGTTTATCTGTTACGTTTATCGTTTCTCCTAGTTGAAAATGTCCACCAAATTGTCACCATAACTTTTTGGGTAAAGATCGGGGGTGTGTTTTAATACATTATCCACTTTTCATCCAGTACAAAAACTGTTCAATTTGGTTTCTTATTGTAAGCGATGCGCGTATTTCCTGGCACCGCAGTTTTTGAGATTCGTTCAGTTCATGGGGTACCATGAACCTTTCTTATGAGAGAAAGGTGCCGACTCATTGCCATTGGGGATACTCCCATTATTTGTGCAATCTCCCGCACCGATTTCATTGATTCTGCATCCACCGTTGCTCTTAAAACATCGTCGTCATTTAAGGTTTCCGGCTTCTCACGGGGTTCATTTTCGAGGCTGAAATCTCCCGAACGGAACTTTCCAAACCAACGTCGTATAGTGCGTTCGTTTACCGCTACATCCTCAAATGTGTCATTAATGTTTTTCATTGTCAATGTCGCATTATGTCCCACTTTAAATTCGTAAAGGAAGAGGGTTCGAAAACGTTTTGGCACAGATGTTTACTCGAGAACTTCTTTATTCCGACCAAACGAAAATCGAACATTTCATGTAGTACAACCCAATAGAATGGAAATCGATAGGAGATAGTAGGAACAGAGGGAGACTATCTACCCGATGCGACGACATCAAGAGGATAGCTGCCGAAAACTGCATGAATTCGACCTAAAATCGAAGCCAGCGGAAAAATTTAGAGGAAGCCTATGTTGAGCAATGAATGATGAATGATGATGATGATGATGATGATGATGATGATGATGATGACATTGATTAGAACACAATCATATATGCTAATGTTACGATATACCTTAATAGGGCGTATAAAATAAATTAAAACTTAATGGAAATAAAAGCGGTGACTTTTCAAATCAGGGAGATAAATACGAGTACTCAAAGGAACAACAAAAGCGGTAATTCCTCCGAGGCTGTTCATCATTTACACGAGCGATGTAGTATGTTCTCCCAAATACTTCAGGGCAGATATACTATACACCTACCAATTTTTTTTGCATTTTCTTCAAGCCTGTGGTCTTAAGAATATATGATGAAAACACTACGTGAATATTTCGATATATAAGCCAGTTACAGCCGAGAGAGTGAAACGAGTTTTGCGGCGTCGAACCAAGAGGCCAGTAGCGGCAAGCTACCCTTCGAACAGAGCGTCCGTAAACTTTTTTTATGATTCTATTGTGTTTTTGGTCGTGCTCGGATCCAGGTATAACGAAAATATAAATATAACCAGAAATAGAGATGTTTTGTCAGCAGCGTTACAGTGAATTTCCGTTTGTGAATAAATATTCTGAAGAAAATGGATATCAGGAATA
The DNA here is from genome assembly GCA_907269105.1 of Volucella inanis. Classification (NCBI taxonomy): domain Eukaryota; kingdom Metazoa; phylum Arthropoda; class Insecta; order Diptera; family Syrphidae; genus Volucella; species Volucella inanis. The sequence goes on along the minus strand of OU026157.1, from coordinate 126,202,352 downwards.
AAGGTTCTCGAGAAGCCCATCGATCGATCGGAGCAAGAAGAAAACACCGCCCAAGAATCGACATACTGCTGAAAAACTTTCCGATGAGAATATTAGTTCCAGTGTCAAAATATTGAAGAATGACCATAAGACATCCGCACCAGAAGATCCAAACATCGGGTATCGAATTTTGAATTGTTTGACTGTGTTTTCTATCTTATCGGACTGTGTTAAATGCTGCTTCAAGTATCGTTCAATCGGTGTTAAACAATCTGTAACAGAGCAACAGGAAATAACAAAATAAAATTCGAGTGCTGATATAACAAAACTGACCGTTTCAGAAGATGGCACGTGGCAAAAACGTAGTTTTACCTCATTGTATGGAGTTGCGGTTCTCATTGGTTAGGACGGTATAATTTCGGCCAAACTACAAAGGTCTTCATATATTATCTTGCTCATACTAGAGAATAGAATTTATCCACATTCGACTGTCATGGAGTTTTCATTCCCATAAAGTACCTCAGACCTATAAGTCTATCATCTTTCCTTCTGAAAACTATTGAATGCCTGATTGATATCCATATTCCAGCTAAAATTTATCTAAGATTTTTGTCAACGCCTCAATATGCCTACTGGAAAAAAAAATCGATGGAAACGGTTCAATACAGAGAACACACAATGGTTACTTTGCTAGACATAGAGGGCGCCTTTAAAACGTCGACACATCCGCAATCACGACTGCGCTGTCACATCTGCAAGAAGACGACTCACTTGGGGAATTGATCATCCTTATGCTAAATAGCAGGATAATCAGCTCAAAACCCGGTGAGACTTTTGCTAAAAGATGTGTCAATAGAGGCACGCCGCAAGGCGGTGTCCTTTCTCCCCTTTTTTGGAACTTAGTAGTACATGAACTGCTGATATACTTGAAAGCAGTAGGGAGCAGGGTGACTTTATTGTGAAAAAACGCTTACAAATGAATCATTCAAAGTATTGCTCAGTTTTTCCCATTTTTTGGACAACGAATTAAGCCATTTTTTAATGTCTTCATATGAGCGGAACTGTTGATCAGCAAAAACACGTGCCATCGAATGTCAAAAGTAATAATTGGACGATGCAATATCTGGAGAATATGGCTGGTGGAGTAGGACTTCCCATTTGAGCATAGGGTTCAAAGGGCATGAGGCCTAACGTTGTGATGCTGTAGAATCACTTCTTTGTGGTTCTGCTCGTATTATGGCCGTTTTTCGAGTAGTGATGTTTTCATTGGGTTTCAACAGTTCATAATAAATAACTACGACCTGGTCCCACAAAATACTTTCGCAGCGTGAATATTCAGCCGATACGACGACGTAGAAGTAGACCGGATAGCTCCCATGACTTTCTTATCTTTGAGTTGCTGTAATAAATCCATTTTTCATAACCCGCCACGATGCGATGAAGAAAACCCTTTCATTTTTGCCGCTGGAGCATTTGTTTTCAGGCGAAAAAACGACGATCAACGTCCATTGGCTTCAAATCATAAGGAACTCGAGCCGCTTGTTCTTGAATCATTCCCAACTCATGCAATCGCTTGGAAAAGTCTTGGAGGGTAACTCTTCATACTGAAACAAGCTTTTCTTGCGTTCGATGTGCTTCAGCCGCCGTTTTCTTTGAATGAAATAAAATCAACATATGTCTAAGCTTGGTCTATGACGTTTTGGATACGTCAAAATCGGACAGCACTTACTGCTGAAGCCATCTATTGACAAACGGCGGAAAACTATGTAATAACACGATATTTATATATACTAGATTAAGTAGATATGTAAATAGTTCCCTACAGGGTTAGTCCCAGAAGTTCTCGACCTGTCGTATAGTTGGCGGCTGTTGTTTAAAAAGAATGACTATTGTATACAGTACCAACCTTATAAAGCCTAAATTTGAAGTTTGGCAACGCTATGTTTTCTTGTACGTCGACACATAACGTAGACATAACGTGCAATATTATTAAAGACAACAAAGTTTGCGCCTAGTGAGTTATCAAAGGAATGAGTAAGGACCTAACTAGCATTAACCTTGTATTAACTTGAGTGAAGCTTTGGGACTAAACCAAACTCCAATAGTTTTAGCTTTATCCAAAAACTGAATAAGGACATTTCCAATTTAAATTGTGAGAAAGTTGCTTGTGTTGAGACAATTTCTGTTTATAACTAAGCATTTCGTTTTGAGCGGGTTCAGTCGTAAGTAGTTTTCTTGAACCCAGACAATCATCCTTTATAGGTCTTCAATACATTTAACTGCCGCATCTGTAATTTGTCCAAGCGCAAAACTTAAATAGAGTTGACCATCGTTGGCAAACATGAGATACTTGGAATATTTAATTATCTTAGGGACATCATTTATAAGAATTAAAAAAAGAGCTAGGGACCCAAAGTGGATCCTTGAGGAACACCTGCTGAAGTTTCAATAAATTCAGACATAATGTTGTAAGCTGTTTTTTTTCTGCCAAACAGGTACGAATAGACTAAGTTTGCAGCTGATTAAGAAAAAGTGTACAAAGTTGAAAGCTTAGACAAAAGGAGCTTATAATTGACCGTATCAAAGGCCTTGGAAAAATCTTAAACTGTCAGAAGAGTAACTAAATTTGTCAATGTGTCAAAAAACTGATATTTGGTTGTGAATAGACCTTTCCAAGATCTTTGAAACGTAGGGCAAGATAGAAATAGGTCTGTATTCAGCAGGAGAGTTAATTGTTGCTTTCTTTTTGAGAACTGTAATGATGTTTGCAACTTTCCATGCACACGGAAAAGTAGATATTATTAAACACGTACATAACGACTGGCAGAAGGTATCCTCTTTTAAAAAAAGAGGATGAATTCCGTTAATATTAACAGCTTTAACTTTTATTTTTAGTACTCCTTTAACAACATCAATTTGCTCAACCCTAAAGAATTCAAAGGAGACATTTTGCGACATATGAGTGTGCTGGAGTAGTGCCTCTGATGTTGTTTGTATCTCAGTGAATTCTTTATTTACCTTATTGGGAGTGCCCACCATAGTAAACTCGTTTTGTTTTTTTTTTTTTTTAATTTTGGCGTTAACAGAGTTTCGTAATATTCGAAAGGCTTCGTAGAACTCGGAAGGCTTGAACCGTTTCCACTTTTTGTACATCCCATCCACATTACGATTATTCCTTAGCTCATGGATTTCTAGAGTGAAGCACGTGAAGCAGTTACATTGTACTACCTTGGTTTTAAGTAGAACGTGTCTGCTAAAGAGCTGAACGATTACATCTTAAAGATATTCAGCTTGGGCATTGACCAACATTTCGCAATAGAGAGACTGTCAGTGAACAATTAGAAGACCCTGCTTAAGTAGCTCCACGTTTATGTTCTTAAAATCTCTGAAGGTGTACGTTAATGGCTTTTTACAATTTGTGAGCCCAGGATAAAGCCGTATCTAGAAAAAACAGGTGCGGATGCCTGACTGAAAAAAACCTCCTGAATATCACTTGCAAGAAATAAATCTAAAAGAGTGTTGATATAACTAGTAAAGTGCTTTGCAATATTGAAATTAATAATGTCGATTTTATTTTTCCTGTCCGCTCGAAAAATATTGTAGCCAGCATGGAATAAAATTCATTCTTTATGTCGGGGTCAAACCATGTCGCAGAAACGCACACAACACAACACAACAACGCAAGAACCAACAAACAAACATCTAAACCTATCGTTTTTACCATAAAAACATTGCACACTCTTAGACCTTCACGTACGCGTAAATTATCATTCGAGCAACGATCTCCGAACATATTTTCGCCTATTTCACCCAGTGCGTGAACTAGCAGAAATAGTGGAAATTTCAAAAAACACTGTACATCGCATGTTTCAAAGCAATTAAGGCAAATTTTGCGACGATTCATAACCATGGATGAAATATGGGTCCATCACATCACACCTGAGCCGAATAAACAGTCAAAACAATGGATTAAAAGGAGAGAATCGGCTAAAAAATAGGCGAAGACAATTCCATCCGCAGGCAAGGTCATGGCATCAGTTTTTTTGGATGCGTGTGAGATAATTTCCATCAGCGCTTGAAAGATGAAATCAAGAAAAAACGGCCGCATTTGAAGAAGAAAAAAGTTTAGTTTCATTAAGACATTGCACCAGTTTACATATCCGTATGATGGCCAAAATCAATGAGTTAAAGTTCGAGTTGCTTCCTCCTCCACCCTATTTGGCAGATTTAGCACCTTTGGATTATTTTGTATTTCCGAACTTGAAAAAATGGCTCGGTGGTAAAAGATTTGCAAAAGTAAAGAGCTGGAATCTGCTATGGATGGATATTTTAAGAAGGTATCGAAGCTATTGAACATTAGAATATTGTTTGAAAGTGTCAAGTGAAGTTGACCATCAAAGACTCTACAGCACTAACGAACGACCTCCAAACTAGGAAATTTTGTTAGTTGTTCCACATGAACGTTCCAATCGTTCAAAATTAGATATCACAAAAAACACAACACGTTTCCTGTTTATCATAAAACAATTTCACCACATTAGACAAGGAAAACCCACTGCCAAACCCACTGTAAAAATGCATATTTGAGAAATTTCCCAAAACAAAAACTGAAGAAATTTTATGGCAACCTCTAAATTTGAAATAAAGAACTCAGATAAATCAATATCTCACCGCATAACTAAATGATTATTCTAGTAATGATGATAAGTGCTGCCATTCTACACGTGAACGTTAGGTGAACAGAAGCACTTCAGTTGAGTTCTTGTTGAAATCCCAAGAAATGCTACTGCTACGTGAAATTTCAATTTTAAGGCATACAGGAAGCTCACACAAAGTCTAAGTGACAGATAATTCAAGTATCGTACTCAGAAAAGTCAATAAAGATACGCCCAATGAAAACACGTACGTCAAGCACCACTCAAGGCTGCCAATCAATTTTAAAATATCGCAACAAACTAATACTTTCTGGAATCAAAAAATAATCAATTTGCAATCTTAATTTTTCAATTGCTTCGGTTAATTCAAGTATGCGAAAAAACACCTGAATTATAGAATAATCCATGCGTGAAATGATTCAACAAAAGATTACTTCTCAGGTATATCGTAGTTAATTGGGACGTCACAAGATATGGACACGTAACTATATATAGGGTTTTCCAATAGGGACTTGACAACTTTGAATTTAATTTGTGAACGCACTCTTTAACTAATCATCAAACTATCACTGTCAGTTTATTCAGTAAGCTCATCATTTTCATCATGGTAAAGTACACTAACGAGCAACGTCTGCAAATTATAAAAATTTTCTACAGATATTCGGAGTCGGTGACTGCAACTTTAAGAGCATTAACTCCAATTTTGGGTCGCAATTCTCCCTAATACACAGTCAATAACAAGTTTAGTACAAAAATTTGAGTATACATATTCGTTGTGTGATGTTGCCGTGTCAGTGAGACAACGGGTTGGTGGAAGTGTCGAAAATATCGCTGCCGTTCAGACGTCCGTAGCAAACGATCCAAATCAGTTAATTCCACGGCGTTCTCAAGAATTGGTCATCGCCTAGACCACATTATGGCGTATTTTGCGTAAAAATCTTGGTTTACACCTATACAAGATCAAGCTGACTAAAGAATTGAAGCCGATGGACCATTTGGAGCGACATACGTTCTCCGATTAGGTTCTGGAGAAGATGCGCCAAGATGGTGAATTCATCGCAAAATCATCTTTAGTGACGAAGTTCATTTTTGGCTCAATGGGTTCGTCAGTAAGTAAAATATGCGTTATTGGTCGAGTGAAAACCCACATGTGCTTCATGAATCCCAACTTCATTCACAAAAAATAACTGTTTGGTGCGATTTGCATGCCGGCGGCGTTATTGGGCCATATTTTTTCGTCGACGATAACGATCGTCCCGTTACTGTGAATGGTCAGCGTTATCGCGCCATGATCACCAATTATTTATGGCCCGAAATGGAAGATATGGACTTGGACGACATGTGGTTTTAACAGGATAGTGCCACAAGCCACACAGCACACGCTACAATCGATTTATTGAAAAGCAAGTATGGTGAGCGTGTTATCTCAAGACATGGGCCAGTCGATTGGCCGCCTCGTTCGTGCGATTTAATGCCGCTTGACTATTTTCTGTGGGGCTACGTTAAGTCATTTGTTTATACCAACACGCCGAAGACGTTGGAAGAGCTCAGAGCCAACATTGAACGCGAAATAGCAGACGTTTCGGCTGAAATGTGTGGCCGGGTCGTTGGAAATTGGGTCCAACGAATCGACCGCTGCAAACGTGCCCGTATGAACGAAGTCGAGTTCCATTCATAAATGTTTTGATTGTACTTCAAGCCAATAATAAAGTTTTTGAAATATCTCAAATGGTTTGCCTTTTATTTAAAAAAAAATTTGTCAAGTCGTTATAAGAAAACCCTATACATATAATAAGTATCTGTTTATATTAAACACTTTTTTAGCAACAGTTTTTCGCCTCAAAGTTACAGTAAACCAATACAAAAGTGAATACATTTTGGTACCAGGAACAGAATGAGTTTCCTATGCTCACATACATATACGAGTGCCTATTGTAAAAATGGTAATGTTATCACCAACGATATGGTAGTTTTATTTAATGCTATTATAGCTTATAACAATTCTTCGTTGAACCCGTTGACTCATTGAACAATGTTATTGCCGGCGCATGCTTAGAATTGATGTCCTTCTGTGAAGGCAGAATGTACAATTGTAACTGAGTGTTAATAAGAAATTGTTGCCTACAAAATTGATTTGCTGCCATCGTCATATTTGTAATGATAAAACAGATGAGGAAAATACTTGCACCTGTATTTGATTTTTTTTTCTGTATTTGTGTTTGTCATAAAAGCCAATTATCATCAACGAATGAACGCTGAGCACAAAGATGCAGTTTTTTGGATACCAAACATTAAGGATCGAACCATCGATGTCTACTAAGTTAGAGACTCGGTCAATAATTAAATTTTTTCAGAAAATTAAAAATACAAATTTATTCATCTGAATCTATATTGTCCCCTTTAAAGTAATCCCCATCGACTGCAACACACTTATGCCAGCGCTTGATCCAATCTTCGAAACATTTTTTATATTCGGTTTTCGGTATGTCCATCAGTGCTTCCTGCGATTTTTCCATTACTTCCTCTCGGCTGCTGAAACGCGTTCCACGTAGTGATTTTTTAACTCGATTGAATAGAAAGAAGTCACAGGGAGAAAAATCATATAATTTGGATGGTATTTGTTGCATTTTTCGTAAAAAAAAATTAATAATGATGGCACTGTGTGACGGTGCGCTATCATGTTGCAAAATAAACGAGTTTTCTGCCCACAATTTTGGTCTCTTTCGGCGAATCGCTGCACGCAAACGTCTCATAACGCCCAAATGATACTCTTTGTTTACTGTCTGGCCTTCTGGTAAAAATTCATGATGCACTACACTGTTGTAATCCATGAAAACCGTGAGCATTGCCTTCTTTCTTGACTAAAAACGACGTGTTTTTTTGCTCTCGGCTCATTTGGTGAACGCCATTCACTTGCCTGATGTCTGGATTGCGTATTGATCCTTTTGATGAATGTGGGATCGGATTCAGCCTCGCAAATCATCTCTTTTGCGGCGTCAACACGGTCTCTTTGATGCATGAAATTGAGGTCTTTTGGCACCAACTTTGCTGCTACACGACGGACACCCAGATCATTAAGAACCATTAACCTCCTCCGGTATCTCTCTGATGATTAATTTATGGTTTTTGACCAACATTTTCGTCGGTTTTTGATGTCGATGGTCTGCCACTTCGATTGACTCACGACCACTTTTGAACCGATGGCGACACTGGTAAAGGACCGTTTTCTTCAGAGAATCGTTGCCGAAAGACTTTTCCAATATTTCCAACGTTTGCGCACCATTAAATCCGCACCATTAAGTTCCTTGTTGCAACTTTGAATCCATTTCCAAAAATTGTAAAAAATTGCTAACACATACAGAGATAGATGTACTCTTGGCTACGTAACTTTTGCAAATGTCAAGCTATGACGCTAAGATTTAGAGAGAATGTCAACAACAGATGTACCAACTTAACAAAAAAGAACAGAACTCAAATCGGAACAATGGGAGCGACACATAGTGATTATTTAATTTATTTTTATCAAGGTGGTATAAGATCTATTCCAGCAAATTTAGGGCTCAGATTTTTTGAAGGGGGATAAATCAAGCTCGGCGATTTGGAGATCTATTCGCCAAATTGGTATCACCAGAAGTGACTCTGAGAACAGAAATATTGACCTTAACGAGCTTAATCGAAAATTTGACAATAGTACACCAGCCAGTAGCAATGAAATTGACTTCTCCTTTTTTGATGCCTTCACAGCGAAACAGCAAACCTTCTATCCTTTCTCTGTTCAATCTACAACCGTAGATGAGGCGCTATTACCTCTGTAAAGTCTTACGCTGTAGGTTTTTATACTATCCACCCGAAATTCATAAAAATTCCATTGCCTGTTCTTTTTAAACATATAACACATTTTTTTAATACAATTAGAAGGTGTGTTCATAAAGTAAGGTTTATATTTTTATAAAAAAAAAAATTATATTTATTCATCAATATAAATGTGGTCCCCTTCAAAGTAATACCACTCAGGTATAATACACTTGTGCCAACGCTTTTTCCAATCTATTTATAGGTCTCTACAGTTTTGGAAACAGGAAAAAGTCGCATTGGACCAAATCCGGTGAATATGGTTGCTGAGGCACGATTGTTGTGTTGTTTTTGGCCAAAAAATCTCTCACAAGCAGGTGCATTTGCTTCTCGACAACGGCGCATAACTTTAAGGTAATACTCCTTGTTGACCGCACGACATTCAGGCAAAAACTCCTAAAGCATTGCGCCACAGTAACCGAAAAAAAACAGTGATCAAAACTTTAACATTTTATCGAACTTGGCGTGCTTTTTTCTCTTTTCTTTTCTCTTTTTTTTTGGCTCTCTTGGGTATTTCTATTGGGACGATTGGACTTTAGTTTTGACGTCATAACCATATACCCATGATTCGTCACTAATTATGATCCTATTGAGCAAGTCAGGGTCATCGTCGGCGTCATTTAAGAGCTCCTGAGCGATGCTCATGCTGACACTCGTCTCATGCCCAAAACATCCGAAAAATTGCATAACACGAGCTGACCGATATGCCAATATCCTCAGCATCTTCTCTTATGGTAATTCGATGATTTTCCAACAAAATTTTCTTCACAGCTTCGATGTTATCATCTTCTGTTGATATGCGGGCGACGTTCGTCATAGGCATCTTATCGGCCATCTTGGAGGAGCTTGTTCCAGAGCAAACTCACCGTATACCACTATCAACATTTCAAGTGCTTTAGAGCATTTGATTCCATTTTTTACACAAATTTTTATGCAAATTCTTTGCTCAATTTTTTATAATAATTGAAAATCGCCGAGCACACCAAAACACGTATAACCTTTCTATCTGTATGAACTTTACTAGAAACTGTGAACATATATTCGAAATATGTGTACCAACACAAATTGATAATCGTTCATTTTCTTTTTTATATATACACTGAGTTACAAAAAAAGTGGCGCACCCATATTTGTTTTGTTATCATTTTAGTAATACTCGTATACCGCTATGTTTTTGCGGGGCTTTATTGTTTTTAGTTATTTTTCGATTAAATTGAATATTTTTGTGCATGTTTGCATAATCTTTTTCCATTTTCTTTGTGATACGTGTTTCGTATTGAGAAAAACCGCATTGCAATCGTTTTTTTACACTAGACGTGAGAAATACCAATTTTGATATTCCGTGGTACCGTTAGAATTTTAATAAGTTTATTGTTAAGAATGTGTTTTAATTTGATTAGGAAGAGCCCTTAAAAGGTACAGGGCAACGCAATCCTTCATTCGGCGTCCAGAATCAGGTCGCCCCAGAATAACTTTTTCCAGGGATGACCGATATTTGGTACTGCAAAGTAAACGGGATCGTCACCAAACAGCAATTGAACTGTCCTACAAGCTACGATCCGTTAGAGGCACAGCTAAAAATGCACAAACGGTGAGGCGACGATTGCTGAAAAATGACCTGAGAGCAGGAACACCTGCTCGTGTACCGAGACTAATGGTACAAGATAGGAAACGTTGTATGGAGTTTGCTCGTCTTCACCGACTGGGTAGAGTTTTGTTCACCGATGAGTCCAGGTTTTGTCTACGCTCAAAAGATGGACGCAGCAGAATGTGGAGATGGCCAGATGGGAGATACTCTTCAGCAACAGTAGCACAGCAGGAAAATTGTTGGGGAGGTTCCGCCATGGTATGAGCAGGAATTTCGATGTCCGCAAAAACCGAATTATCTTGGAGGAATATGTGGCTCCCTTCGAACCATTCATTGGACAAAACTTCCTGCTGATGCAGGACAATGCTTAACCGCACGCGGCCAGGTGCGTCACGGAGTATTTGCACGAGGTAGAAATAGAAACATTGGATTGGCTTGCAATGAGTCCGGACATGAATCCCATTCAACATGTTTGGGACCTCCTAAAGAGAAAGGTAAGAATGCGACCTGCCCTTCCAGTGACATTCAGGGGGCTGAGAACCGCTTTGATCAAGGAATTTGACAATTTAGATGATACAATTGTCACAAACTTTATCCGAGGTATGACCTGGCAAATAACGACATTACTACATACTCGCGGAGGCAATACTCACTATTAAATCAACGTAGACTTGTTAAAAAAAATAAAAGAGAAAAAAATATTTTTTGAAGTTTTTTTCCAATTTTTTAGAATGTTTATATAAATAAATAAGACAATGATAAAAAGAACCGTTTTTTTTTTTAATTACTTAAAGTTATCGCAAAATTTCAAGGTGCACCAAACTTTTTGTAACTCAGTGTATAACGTTATTTCATTAAAAAACTTAAAGCTATAAAACGGTTATTTAAAAGTTCAAAAAGAATTGAAATAGTTGAGGACAATCTGTTGTCAGATTCTGATAAGAGGCGAATGTACGATTCGTATTTAACAAAAAATTTAATTAATTTATCGATATAAGCGATAAGATTAAGAGATTAAATCAACTCAAAAAAGAAGAAAAGGGAAAAAAAACAAAATTAAAAGTTGAGATACAAGTGTTTTGAAAAGCAAATGAAAAGGAAAAACCAATAACAGAAAAAGAAATCATTCCAAAGGATTCAGTAATCTACCAATTACAGCGTAGTTTAAAAAAAAAGACAATATTTAACGTTTTTAAGGAATACTCGCTTACATCTAAGATTTACAGGAATTTTATTAAATAAACAGGGCGCAGTAATAATATAGAAGCAAGAGAAATGCGATATTGTGGGTATATGGACGAGATTTCAGGTGTTGACAAATAAACTGCGATTTTCATAAACCCTAGCTTGACATAAAAGTCAGGGAATTAACTTTGTCTCTCAATCAGCCTATGGCTGCTCCCTGCCCTCTGATTAAACTTAAGGGCATGAAAAAACCGCACAAGTGTTCTTCAGCACTAGGACTGCTTGGAAACACCTGCAGAAAATTTTTCAACACTGCAAAAAGCACAAGAAAAGTGACTAACTGGAGCTCATACAAGGAATACCTCAAAGTATATAAAAAACAGTCTCCTGTGGTACATCATAAGCCCAAATTGGTTTCAATTGATCTACGTCGCAGTTTAGTTCAGTTTCAAGTTCATAGTTTACACCCACAAATATGGTAGAATAGCACTTACCATAATAATACAAAGCAGTGTCATCGGCAAAAGCTGTGAGTTTACCTTAAACCGCTGAATGAAAAGCGAATTTACAAAAAAAAAAAAAAAAACAGAATAGGACCCAATACAGTGCTTTGCGGAACACCTATATTGATGAGAACTTTTGCACTCAAATAATTTCGAATCCTAACTCTCTGACTAGGATTTTCCAAATAAGAAGTAAACCAGTCATGGATAAAACCTCTGAAACCAGCATTATAAAGTTTTTTTAAGCAATACCAGATCCAACATATCAAAGGTTTTAGTGATGTCAATAAATAGAGCAGCAGGGATAAGAGATTCATTTAGACAGCTTTATATAACTCCGCACAACTTTAACAAGGAATCTTCAGTGGATTTGTCACTTCGAAAGCCAAACTGCGAGTCACTGAAGAAACATGTTTTGTCTAAAAGGGTCAGCATTCTTAAAGGGGTTCAACTTATCGAAAACTTTAGAAAAATCTGATAAACGGGATATTGGGCGGTAATTATTTAGAGACATAGTATGACCTTTTTTATGTAGTGGGATTACAACAGCTGTTTTTAATGATTCAGGAAAGATACCCTTTTGAATGCTCAAACTAAAAATATGACATAAGACATCTCAAACGAGAAATGATATGTTTTTCAATGCTACATTAGAAAAGTAGTCATTAAACATAGTGGCAACTTCAAAAGGCTCAGCTATAGTCGCATTGTTAAAAATGACTGTGACATCCGAGTTAGGTCGGATTTTGTTTCGAATTTTTTCGTTGACAATCTGCCATCCTTTTTTGGAATTACCAATATTTTGGGCGTTGAAAAAGTATTGCCATTTTCAGCTCCTGACAAACCTTATCATAAAACCATTTCAGATCAGAATTATAGGGATGTTTTTTACACGCTTAAACAAATTTTTTTCAGGCTGATTTCAGTAATCAGAGTACCAGTCATCCACTGATTAGGGGTGTCAATTTGTTGTTCTTGATATGGATGAACCCTTTCTGCCAGAACGCCTTCGGATCCACTTTATGGAGAATATATTTGGTTAGAACTGTTGCTCATCTACGTAGCAGTGCCGGACAGTTTGTCTACAGGTGCGGGTAGAGATGTATCCCAACCGTAAAGATGTTTACTACAAGAAAAGTGGAAGTGCGCCACTAGTGCTCCAGACTGTACTCTTATTTGTTTCTTTTAAGGTGAAAGGGTTATTCAACTCATTTGCTATTATAATTTCTTTGACCGGTTAAGACCATGTAGATCGTTCCGTATTTGACTGTGCATAATCTTTATAATCGTTGACCTCTGACCAAGTGGCTCAGACTCAGAGCAAGTACGTCATTTTCACGTCAGTTGAACAAAGCAGGTTCAAGAGTGCGATAAAGAAGGGATGCAAAACAGTAAGTGGTATAAAAGAGTTCCGAGATGAAGCGCATGCGTTCCAAGAACAACGCTCCACCCCAATCCTAAACGAAACGAGTTCGCATTTGGGACGGAAAGGTCGACAAATTTCTGTATTGCAAAATAACGAACTATGGCAGACTGGCAGTCGTACAGTCAACCTCGATCGTAAACCTCACACGAATGAGCAAATGGTTCAAATACAAGAGAGGATTATGGATATCACGGTCAAGGTACGTGGTGAGGATAAGAAGCCTGCATTCTGCAGTGCAGTAGGCTTTTGATCGTTTGTGCGTTAGAGAAGTTAGAGGTGACGTGATTTTCCTAGGGGATTCTTAATGGCCAAAGAACTCGACCTAAAACTTGCAGACTTCTGCAAAGATAAAAATGTAGGGATATCGCCCACTTGGTTCTTGCAATAAACGGAAGCGCTAAGAAGCGGCTCGTACCAATTTAGTCAGACCGATCACATCTTCAAAAGCTTAGACAAGAAAACCCAGCAGAGCTTTAGATCAGGGACCACGTCAGTTTAAGCTGGCAGAAGCGTGAGCGATAATCTACTTAGGGCTAGCATCAGCGCTACCGCTGTTCGGGATTTAACACTAGCCGCACCCGAAAGACACTATTTTCTGCAGGCAACTAAATTCACGTAAGAAGGGTAGTTGCTTAGAATACAACAACAAGTCCAATTACACTTATCACTCAGTCTCCCCATTAAATGTTGGATACACTGGAGCGAAATAACAACTTCTTTCTCTGTCTTGTATTCCTAAATATTCAATACGTGCTCAGGCATGTTAAGTATCATAACACCCACTTTAGTGGGTCTCCAGACAAATAAAGGACATATCAACGGTCCGAGAAGTAGGAAAGATGGTCCCTCTCAACAGGGTGCCGTAGGACAAATCCAACAGAGCACGGAACCCTGATTATGCACGCAGGAAATGATATCCCTTCTGAGCTTGCTGCAGGCTATGGGTGCCTTGGACACCTTTAGGCAGCGATATAATGAAGAGAACAAAAATAATTGACGTCCATATCAGAGAAAGCTTATAAAATAGCTTGCCTCTCTACCTATGTCAGTACGCCTCTCAGAAAGGCAAATTGACGAAAGGTGATCTGATGAAGCTGAAATCAAAAGCATTTTCCTCTGTAAAGAAAGCTGTAGACCATACTGGATATGATTCCAAATCAAATGCTTTGGTGCATAGAAACATCGATCATCCTAACATCAGACTCGACTGGCACCCGCACTTAAACAACATAATGACTAAAGCAACCAACGCTTTGTGGGCCTACCTTCGCGTAGTATGGTAGACTAAAGTCACGCAAAAGACCAATAGAGTACAGCGTGTCTGGAAATTTTCGGAGTTTTTCGAACCTGCCCCACATCTACAATAGAAGCAAAAATAGGACTAACGAGACTACACTTATATATAAATACGGTGGCGTTACGCAGCACAGTCAGTCTGGTAGAAATTAGGGAGTTAAGTCTTAGCGAACACCCGGACCTAAGAACGCTGCCTCCCTCAAAAACGGAACTTGATATGATCTGCACTGTAACAAACCAAACCTGCCTTCAAAAATCATATGCTTCAATAAAGACTTCTCCACGGAGATTCCCAGCAAAGAAGCACTGGCTAGCAAGCAATAACCCACCAAACAACCAAAATTGAATTGGAAGTCAGATTTAGAATACACACATCTAATCTAAATATTACCATTGCAATGAGTCAAAGTCTCAAGGTATTTCAGGCAGAACTCCATGCCATTCAAGCATGGGGCAACCATACTAACAACTCCGGTATCAAAGGCGCAAACATCCATATATTTACGGACAGTCAAGCAGCTATGTCTGCCCTTAGCTTGCACGCCAATGACCCCAATTCAGTCATGTACTGCTTCAAAATTCTCTATAAAACAAAGTTCTAGGAACTAGTTTTAACTGTGGTGAGTTCCTGATTGATGGGAATAAAAAAGCCGACGAACTAGCCAAATAGGACTAAGGAACTCCTAAATCAGCAGTCAATTTCGCTATAAATTTTTGGGA
This sequence comes from Volucella inanis, assembly GCA_907269105.1. NCBI lineage: Eukaryota > Metazoa > Arthropoda > Insecta > Diptera > Syrphidae > Volucella > Volucella inanis. The sequence goes on along the minus strand of OU026157.1, from coordinate 126,187,148 downwards.
GCAGTTGAATAGCTCAGTTCTAAGCCTACTTGCCCTTGAACAAAGACGTCAATAGATCTATAAATCTAACCTAGTAGGCTACCTCGCAGGAAATCACGATTTAAGATATCACACCTCAACAAAACGAATCTAGTCTACTTTCCGCAGTGCCGGAGTAGAAAACAAATCTGAATAAATGGTACAAAAGACATTTTAGGTCAAAGTGCCTTACTTCGCATATGGCGAGTCAGAAAAAAAAAACGCTCCAAGCATATCAAAGAAAATCAAATGAGATTGCCACTACATCTGTCTCTGACGTTGCCATTGACATATGAGATGTAATTCGAAGTCATATCCAATCCGATACATAAAATTAGTTATTTTTCAGCTATTTTCCATCTATAACCGACATGAATTCCAGGTTGGTTGTTGAATTAAATTCTTATTAACACTAATTTCAATCAAATTTCAAATACATACTATGTCACTACGGCCTCGTGATCAAATTCCTTCCCAAATAAAAACGAAAACCCGTAAACGGCTCCAACTGGACTGACTCCAACCAGCCATTAAACCAGTAAAATAAAGCCAACATTTTGACAAAACCCTTGAGTGATTCCTAATTTATTACCAAATTATTGGCGTAACAAAAATCAAATAATCAACACCGATAAAACCAAATCTTGGACACCAAAACCAGCACCAATTGTAGAAACCATTTATTTCCCCAAATCGCTGTTTCAACGCTCCATAAACAGTGTTCGATAAGAAATTTCACTTATCACAACAACAGTTGTTTATAGTATTTATGACGAAAAAAAAAAAAAAAACACACTCTATGGCCTACGCACTTGACCATGACATTGAAACCGGACTACCCAAACTGGTCGCAATTGCCATTTCGAAAATCCCAAGCCAGTAGCCGCCATCCGGGTGGTTAATCAAATGTCAGCTTAACCACGCACGTTGCAGTGATACGAATCAACTTATTTCCCAAGTTGGGTGAGCTTCCTCTATTAGCGCCTGTCAATTGGGGGTATCAATACTCTCGTACTCGTATAATCGTTACCACCTGACCTAGACAGAGTAAATTGAGTGTACGCCTTTGCCGGCAAGCACCATGTCTTCATGCTTGGCTTTGTAACTGTCTGTTTGATTTCAACCACAAGTGTCCATTATCGTGTCCCATGGAAGCCAGTATGAGTAGCTCTATCCATTAAATCGCTTTTCGGAACCAAAGCCTTCTGAGTGATATCAGTTTCAAATTGTCTTAATCGAATTTCATTCGAACATGAGATCTACTAATGTTCATTCTGATGTCGTGATCACATGTGACGATCTCCATTATCCAGTGCGCTGTTAGATGTCTGTTTCTAGTATTTCCACCGCACTTGCTCGCCTTTCAGTAGCACATGTGCGTGCAATTGGTCATTACCAGGTAATTTTTATTTTTTATTTTTTTTTTTTTTTTTCACAATATACAGATTGTTATTTTTTGTACGATTTGTATCTGAAATGCATTGGAACGAAATGTGAATAGCGAAAAACCGCTGCTGCGAATATTATGCAACATGTGGGAATCAGCAGCTGGTATTCGTATGTAATCAATCTAAATTACAGATACAAACACCATGCTTTTATTTTTTTCCAGGTAGGAATTGAATTTCGAGTGGCACTACAAATACTAAGCTTTGCTGTTTGTTATGCAATGTCAAGGATATCTGGCGATAGAAAAACTGTTTCGTTCGATATTTGAATTTAAAATTGCAACGAATAAGTTGGTATAGATGAGAATATATGTATGTAAATAGGCATAGTGGGGAAACTAACAAATACTCGTAAGTCTGTAGATATTGTGTATTATTTCAGGTTTTTGATTGTTTTCTAAGCCGCTTGCCGATTCACGATTTTGTCATATGACTGCCCATAACTTTTCTCACAGAAAAAAGATGGCTCGAACGACTAATTTCTGTATAACTGATGCATATGGCAATTAAGGAAACAACCAACTGGAAATTTAATTTATACCGATAGTGTTCCGGCACAAGTATATTGAATTCCGAATCCGATATGAAACCATTACTTTGCTGAAAGGGTGTAATCTGGTTAAACACCAAGTTGACATGTTACGAATATAAGGAACGAAGGAAGTCTATCGGAAATATCTATCATAACTACATACGTTTAGCCTCAGAATACGACACAGTGCAAAACTGATTACAACTTGAGAAGAAGTGACATGTTCCGGTAGAAAATTCCATTGCAGATCACCTGTTTCACTCCGATGGAGTTTTAAAATCCAGCGACGTTGCAAATAAAACAGAAAACTTCTTAGAAAGTAATTTAGAACTTATTTGCAGAAAAAGCAACTCAACGTCAGTCATCGATTGTCATGAGAAGTTATAGCTTCAAGTCGTCATATATATAAGATAAATACTAGAGCTATTTTTCAATATAATCCAGCGGTTCAATATAAGCAGCTGTGCTGCAACTTTTTTAACCCCTCCGTATAGTACGACTTTTGTTGGCCTACAAAATACTCCTCCGCGGCGGCGATGACTTCCTCGTTCGACCAGTACTTCTTTCCGGCGAGCGATCTTTTAAGGTTTAAGAATAAAAATAAGTCGCAGAGAGCCAATTCCGGAGAATACGGAGGATGGAGGAGCAATTCGTAGTGCACTTCAACTAGGGCCCCCGCCCAATTACCAAGGCTTTGCCCATCAATGACGTTGTCTAATAAAAAGCGGAGGCAGAGCAAATGTACTGTTCTTATTGTAAAGGTTTTCGGTACCTCACGCCTCCGAATGCTGCTCTTATTTGACCAGTTACAAGCGGCCAGTTAGAGGTCCTGTTAGGTGGCAGGACCATCGGTAGTCCATACCAGGACTTAAAACAAGGTAGCATGGGAGTTAGGAGCCCCCCGGATTTCGGTCCGGGCCTGACTTGTTAAGGTAGACCCCCTTGTGGGAGCGTCATGGTGGCTGTAATTTAAGCCCAAAGTCGCGGGAAGGGTCTTGACGCAATGTAGAGTTGCAAGATACTGGGTGCTGTAATTCTAAGAGCAGTAAGAGGTTTTATGTCGGCTTCGACCCTTACCAAGGGTGGAACTTTTTGCTATCAACACGAGTTCCGCTTTGGTATCAAAGAATCGACGGTGAGCGATGGGAAGGCGTATTATTGCTCCCATGGATGTATGGGCATCCCGTGAAATTAGGCCTACATGGCAGGAATCTACGTTTAGCACGAGAGACGTTCTGCACTTCAACTCATTTGGCTGTGGCGACTGCGGAGGTATGAGCCGGTGCGATATGGTGGCGGAAGAGTACTTTTTTCTTCGCCAAATGAGGTTTTTTTTTTCAAATCGGCATTAAATTGTCCCAATAAATCGACGTGGTATGCTCCTGTGATTGTTTTTGCCTTCTCACACCTCTCACAAACGGTGGCCATCACCCTTCCGGTGATGGGTAGAACTCATTTTTTCGATTGTTATTTGGCGTCTGGTGTGTACCAATAAATCCATGTCTCATCGTCGGTCACAAAAGGACACATAAACTCCTCCGGATTTCGATTAAACAGGGACAAGCACGTCTTTGAAGTGGTCCCACGATTGCGCTTGTTCTCCAGTGTGAGCAAACTCGGTACCAAGCGCGGACAGCTTTCTCATGCCTGCTGAGATGAGATGCCTGCTACCTCGGCCAACTCGCGAATTTTCACTTGGAGGTTCGCCAATACGAGATCATGGATATTGTGGTAACCGTTTTTGGGTCCTTTTGATTTCCTCGCAGGTTTTGCCATTCAAAAACAAGAATCGGATCACGAAACGATACTGCTCTTTTTCCATGGTCACAAAAAAACACTAACATGATGTTTTGAAATCGGTGTTAAAACAAAACCAATGGTCGGATTGTCAGGCGTGCTAAAAGAGGTTATAGTAAAAGATAGTACACTCACTTTAGCTCAGCAGCGTCAGCAGCTGCACAACTCGCTTTTTTCCCTCTGCCGAACTCTTTGTTTTGTAGTCATTATAACCTTCAAACATTTAAAACCACCGGTTGTCGGTACCTTTGTTTCTTTCCTCCCTGATTTTCCTTCGGTTAAGGGTACTTAGATCCCTTAAGCGCGCGCAAACTATAAAAGCAAAAACAGCTACAGATTAATACAACAGATCAGGGCTTCCAACTCGCAGACTTTGCGACAGCTAGTAATACAGTAATATGTAGTACGAGGTTTCCTCACAAAAGAATTCACACTCCAGATAGACGAACTGCCAACCAAATCGACCAAATGCTTATTGACGGAAGTTACTCCTCAAAAACATTCAGATAGGCAAACATCAACTCTAACTATTACCTTTTTGCAACCGGATTCAGAATTCGACTGTCAAATGAAATAAAGCTGCAACAACATCGAAAAAGGAGATTCAACATTGGACTCCTATGTACACCGGAAATAGCCAGAGATTACAACGAGCGCCTTGACGAAAAACTCTCCAACATTCCAGTGTCTACCACAGATGTCAAAAATATGTGGTCATATGGCTGCACTTCTATCTTCAGCTTCACCTCTTCAAGGCCTGAGCAATGTTTTCACAAGGAGCGTGTACAAGAAAATTTACAAAGCATGGAAGAACGAAAGCATGCCCGACGACTGGAATATCAGCTCTATCTTTCCCATCTTCAAGAAGAGAGATTATGCCTTATAACAACCATGGGAGCTATCCTGTCCAGATTACTGTGTGAACGTCTGAAACCGTACTGTAGGACATCAAACCAGATTCTCACATTAAGACAGATCCTGAAATAGACCAACGAGTTCCAAGTCGACAAACACCATCTCTTTATCGACTTCAAAGCTGCATATGGCAGCATCAATCGCACAGAGCTTTATAATGCGATGGCCGAATTCCGGATCCCAGTAAAACTGACGTGAATTTCGACAAGGAAACGCGCTGTCTTGTGACTTTTGTTTGTTTTTGTTTCATTTGATGGCTTTAAGTCACCTGGCACCGATGGTATATACCCAGTTTTGTTACAAAAAGGCATAGACCAGCTGCTGGGAACTGTGAAAAGAATCTTCACTGTTAGCCTGGCACTGGTATACATACCAAACACCTGACGAACAGTGAGGGTGGCCTTTATATTGAAAGGAGGACTACACTCTCGCCAAGAGTTTCAGCCCTTTAAGTCTGTCTTCCTTGTTGCCTTGCGAATGCATCCTCTGCCGGCAACACGCCTACCATTACAAAAGATCCTACGAGAGTGTCGCTTGAGAATCTGGTAGGCAGAATTGAAGGTGCACTCAATAAGAAGGAATATACTTGAGGGGTTGCCCGCAAGGCGGCGTCCTGTCTCCACTGCTATTGTGCATGTTGGTCGACTCACTGCTTAACGCGCTTAATAATTCTAACGTCTTTACACGAACATACGCGGATGATGCATCTGTACTCTCTGTTGGATCATTTCTAGCCACTGTCTGCTCCAAGGCGCAGGCAACATTAGACGTGATCAACGACTGATTGACTAGCAATAGACCTTCAGTCAATCCTCTCAAAACTGATATTGTTCTCTTTACAAGAAGGAGAAAACTGTACCATCCAATTCTATAAAGAAACTACTAAACATTTTACGTCGAAAACATCTAAGGCTCTGTCGGCCTTCTGGTAGTACAGAGGGCTATCGGTAAGATAGATGGGGCCCGTCACCTCAAAGGGTTCTTTGAATTAACACGGCTATGATAGGGCCAATTATATCCTATGCGTTGGTTGTATCGCGAAAATACTTGATTGTTGCTTTTATTAGACTCCAAAGAATGCTTTATCTCGGATGCATGGGTTCTTTTCCCAGCATTCCTGGCTCCGCTCTAGATGATGAGCAGATTGATGAATCTCCCTCGCCTTGACATTCATATTAGGGGCTGCACTCTCAATGCCATCTTCCGTCTAAATAGAAGTGGTCTTTCGTACAACACGCACTGGAGCTTTACGCGCCGGATATCTTATGACTCCGGTCTTATGGTCATGCCGTCCGATGCAATGACATCAGAACTCCTGTTGCGGACTTTCCCTACTAACTTTCCAGTACTAACTTCGGCCAGAACATGAGCCAGGAAAGAAATGCAGTCGGGTCTTCACGGATGGCTCCAAAACCAACCAATATAGAATGTGGCGATGGTGTCTTTCTGTAGGATGATAACGTTAGGAAAGCTTGCATCTGTCTTCTTAGCGGAGATTTACGCAATCCTGATGGCAGTGATCTATATTGCGGAGAACCAATTGAGAGGGCGAAGCATTTGCATCTGTAGCGACAGCCAAGTGGCGCTAAGAGCCTTGCTGAACTCTCTTACGACTTCCAAGCTGGTTCAAGAATGCAAGAGAACACAGAACGCAGTCGAAAGGCTCAATTCAGTGACCCTGGTCTGGATCTCAGGTTACAATGGGATAACGGGAAATCGCCGATGAACTTGTCAGGCATGGTTCAGAGTTTTTCAAGACTCGAACCTACGTTAGGTCTATCTGCATCCAAGGTTAAGTCTTCTAATAAAAATTGGGTCTCAAATGATCACAACTGCAGATGGCACAATTCCCCGTGATGCAGGCAGACCAAAGACTGCAGATTGCTTACTGCGTCGTGACAGGGCATCACACTTAATGTGCTGGACATAAGTGACACAACATCTTGCGATGATTGCTGTGAAAATGATGATGACACCGCGATGTGCTATCTGTGTGAACGTCTCACTTACGCTCATATCAGGCTGCAGGTACTCGGCGCCGACATGTTGGGTGCTGGTACTGTAGGCACCTTATCACTGTAGCGCTTACTCATCTTTGATGATTAAAAAATGTCGTTAAAAGGAACTTTACAAAGAGTACAATGGACTAGGTCTTTGACTAGGTCACTTACAGTTGATCAGCAATCCTTGGTGGAGCGTTACCATGCACAAGCATACAATTTGAGGCGACCTAGACTGATCTTCGTTTGTAGTGAAGTTCACGAGAGGGAGAGCCATAATATATCATTTCATCCAATCCAGACTGATATATTGTAAAAGGTCAAGTTTGACTCTATCCGTCAAAAACAGAGTCGATTTCAACGTCTGAATTAAATTTCACAATTATGTTTCCAACAAGTTAAAACTTAGCTTTAACACCACCTCGGTGGTATATCATTTTCACTTTGATTTCCGTACTTTGACCACGAGATAGTCTGACTGAGCAAAGATTATGTACTCTTACACATATGTATATCCCAACGATACTCAAAGAGGAAACTGAAAAAATCGGATTAATAGCGTAACACTCGGTTAAGCGGCTTCCGTACTTGTGTCTATATTTTAAACAACCGAAATTGCAGTACACATTAGTTCAGATTATCAAGTCAACATTATTGTAAAAAAAAAAAAACAAATAAAAACAGTACTCGTAATTTAATTCAACTCGCATCACCTAGATCCGCGATACGGCTTAATGCTCTGTTGAGATTTTTGTCTAAATGTATCTACGTTTGGAAAAAGCAAAAATAACTACAAAACCACAAAAACCGATTGGCAATTTCTCAGATTAAACAAAACATTAAATGCATAATTAGCTGTGATGGCTATAAATAATTTAATTGGCATCATCTACGGTTCAAACATTTAACGACAGCTTGATTTTTTTTTAACTTAAACGTGATTTATTATTTCTGTCGTTGGTTTTGTCTTCTTTCCATGACATGTTTGGGGTTTAGGTTTCACTGTTCAGTAGTTTTCCATTCACAAAATTTAAACTTATGAATTAAGCTTGATTATAATAACACACGCAGACAAGTCAGTTATGCTAATGCCAGTAGAATACCAAAAATGTAATTGCATCCGAATCTGTGACTGATTTGTTCCGACGTTTGTCGAATCTTGTTTTGAAAACAAAAAAAAAAACAGCTGCAGATAGCGAGTATAGATTTGCCAACATTTATGAATATCCCCTCGGGTTATCGTTTTCTGGAAATTATTCAGCAAATAGTACTGAAGTTGAAGTGGTTCAAAGTGAATTTGTAGTTCCTATGAAAATGGAAATCACCGAAGCAGAAGTCGTTAATAAAGATTAATCTACCGCAGAAAACCCCTGGTACCTGCTGATCTTAAATTAACAACAAGGGGATGGTAGCACAATGGAAAGTTGTCACGTGACCTACTTTGTGATTCGTCATCTTAAGCCAAATCAACTGACTTAGATTAGCCCTGAAAGGAATTTTCGAAATTTCTCCACATTTCTGCGCGTGGGAGTTAAGCACGCAAAAATGAAAATATTGACATTGATGGGTCGCAACTAGTCAAGTTCTACTTTCTTCAACCGTTAGCTTCAGGCAGATATATAATAAATATTCTGGATAGCGACTTGTTTACTTTGCTCCAGGTAGACGTGGCCACTCTGAATATTTATGAATGAGTTACATGTTACTCGTAAGATGTCTACGAAGTAGGGTAAACGAACTATGGACCTGGTAAATGGAAAGTTAAGCCACTAACATACCACGTATAGCCGATATACGAGTACTCGCAGTTACCCTACATATATTGCTTTAAGGCAATGATTTCCACCGAAAAGACAAACATCGGTTATTTTTGTCATTAAAGGCAAGTCTTAGGCAAGAAGTCATGAGTTTGAAAGGACATTTCGCAATAATCCGCCAACATCAACCCAATATAACACACACTCCAACGGCATGGAAAGACGATGGCACCTAAGACTATTTCTAGGTGCTCCTCCTGTTCATGATGTTTAATGCGTCCTAGGCATTTTCAACTCGAAACAAGGAAAGGAGGACATCTTACCTTTGTAGTACATTCAGTAAATATAACCTACATGACACCACATCTAACAACGGATTAGGAAGATATTTTCATGGAGGACAAGTCTATTTACTTCTACACAGATGGATCTAGAACCGATAGCGGGATTGGTGGCGATGTTTTCTCAACTAAGCTAAATCTAAACCTCTCCTTTCGTCTTTCAAATCATTACAGTGTGTTCCAGGTCGAAATTTTGGCGATTATGGAAACTCTGTCCCGGCTGAAGAAAAATGTGATATCTGCAAAGGATGTCCGCATCTTTTCGGAGAGTCAGGCCGCTATCAAGTCCTTGGACTCAATCTCATTAAATTCTAAAACCGCCCTTGAATGCCGATCATCTCTTACGGAGATGGCAGAGCAGTTCAGCCTTCACCTTTGTTGTGTGCCGGGCCATAGAGATATAGGTATACCAATCGCTACTTGCAAATCATTATTAAAGCTGGATGATAATAAAAGAACAGACTTTCGGTAGACTGGTGGACCGTTTTAAGAGGCTAATTCTTCTAAATAGGAAACATCTAGCACCCTCATAAGTGTCATCACTGGACACTGCCTTATTGGCAAGCATGTAAGAAGGCTTGACACTTTTACAAACAATTTCTGCAGAAGCTGCAAGTACATGTTCAGCTCTCTCTCTCAGAGAAGAAAACTCCACCTAGGAGCTTTCTTCTGCAATCTTAAGAATATAGTTAACAGTCTCCTACGCTTCATTGTGACTTCAAATTGTATCCATGGGTAAGACGATCATAGATTAACGTGGCAAACACAATGAGTCAATAGGCGTAGGTGGGTTGGACTTTTCAAACCGACACTCTCACCTACCTACCTACCTAACCTAGCTGAACGTTTTCTGCCGCCAGCGTCTTGTCACAAAACCCCATGACACAGTTTCCAAGAAGCTATCAGAGATGCTGCAATGCGAAAATTGTTGTCATTTGACAATAAATCCCTGCTGGCATACTCGTATACTAGGAGACAGGCTGTTCCGTTGGCAAAAAAGGCAGAACAAGAACCAGCTTACCAGGAAGAAGAAAAAGCAGTACGAGAAGCGCTAGTTCGAGAAAATTTCGGCTTTAGAAAATTTTTAATCAACAAGATACGAATGTAAGACTGCAAGAATAACCAAGGGAACCTAGTGATAGATTCGCAATCAATACTGAGGATATGGAAAAATCACTTCTGCAAACTGATAAATGGCGATGACAATCATGAGGTCACGAACCACCAACACTGAGCGTTTATGCTGTCCACCAATCGATATGAGGTTAGTCATATCCAAACTTAAGATGCCTGTACAGAAGGCCTAGTTATCAAATTGCTTAAGGCCGTGGGTATTGACTTTGTGAAGAGCATGTCTAAAATATAATCGGTAGAAAGTATTAGATGCGCAACTAACTTATCGCTGTTTCTTTTTTATGAAAATGCAACTTTATTGTGAAAAAATGGTTACAAATGAATCATTCAAAGTATTGCCCGTCACTAGCTAAAGCCTTTTCCTATATTTCTGATAGAGCTCGAATACCGTTACGGTAAAATTATTATTTTTTGAGTCTATCCACGAATGTGTGGCTTACACTTTTTGATGTCTTCATATGAACGCAACTGCTGATCAGTCAGACCATGTGCAATCGAACGAAACAAGTAATAATCTGGGGAATATGGCTAGTGGGGTAGGACTTGGAAACGTGAAGTCGAGCTTTGTAATGCTGTAAAGTCACTTTTCCGTGCCATCGCTCGTATTGCGGACGTTTTTTCGTCGGCCGACGACGTAGAAACAAGACCGGGCAATTCCAGGCCTCCGTGTGGCTTGAAGCCTGTAAAGTTCAGATTTTTACAAGATAATAGATCTTAGAGAACACTCTTAAAATCCTAATCCACATCAACCACCTATTTGTCGATTTTAAGCTCTCCTATGACAGAGTAACATATGTCAAGAAAAACTATGCGAAGTCATTCAAGGTTTCGGAATTCCTGTTAAGCTCATGCGGTTCCATATGATACATGAGAGGATGGCTTAAGCTAATACTGGAGAAATAATTTTCCAAAAGCCTGTACAACTTCTTGGATATAAGCATGACATAGACATTATCTGCAGAACAGAGCGAGGTGCTAGAAAATTCATGAGAATTCACAATATAATGGTTTGAGCAAAGCATGGCAAAAGGCAGGTATAGCTTCGAAATGGTCAAGGGCTTTTTCTATCTGGGTTTCGTAGTTCACATAAATAACCTCACTATCGCTGTTCTTCTTATCTCACGCAATTGGGTTCTCTCTGGCTTCCAAGATAATGGCCTTTAAAACATTGATCATCCCAGTCCTTCTCTATGGGGGCAAAGCCACAGACTTTATTAGACAGCAGACTGTAGCGCTACCTAAGTAAATAAGTATTGTCTACAGCTGCGCATGCAATCTATGTCATTTAAACTCTTCACTTAAGCCATTTGGGTATGGAAGGATCAAGGTAGGCCCTGAATAGCATCAACTTAGCATAGACCAGTGCTATAACTTTTATTTTATAATTAGCGCGCGCTCAAGTGTCATAACACCCTTAAAATGTTTGCACACGGCGCGGGCGAAGGAAACATAGGGACAGAGAAAAGAGAGGTACCGATGCACATCGGTCTTAAATATTTGCAAATTATAACTTCTAGGAAATAGAGAGCTTGGTAGGGCATTACAGAAGCGAATTGAATGGCTTAGAAACGAATCGCGATATTTAAATCATAGCTAGACGATTGTTACCGTTGAAAGTTATACATCAACTTTTCTTATATTACAAAAACCAGAAGATCTTGACAATGATGAAATGGACCAAAGACAAGAATGCAGAAAAACTTAAACAAGTACGTACCTAGGTGACCGGTAATCGTACAAAAACAGCCGAATATGTGCGCATGTCCCTGCGGAGAAGAAAGATGAAGTCACCAAAGAAAGCTTTTACTAGTTGTGCGATGAGAGCCATTATGAACAGGGCCATTAAGGTGGAGTAAGTAAGGAAGAGAGGGCAATTGTGGTGGTACTGTCGGAAAATTTAGCCAGTAGTGGCTGATCTTGCTGAGGAAATTTGCGACTTGGCAAAAACTGTAGTGTCTAGTACGTGATTGTCGCAATTCAATATGCAAAATGGGTGATGGAATAATTTGTCGTTAAATTGATCACTATGCGATCATTATGCAACAGGCATGCCTCCAGCATGATAGATGTTCAGACTCTTTGACTTGGGCCAGTATCTTGTAAGACCAAAGATATGGTAGTGAATATTCCGAGCATTCCATAGACAAGAAAATATTAAAACTTTGACGGTGGTGTTATGTGTTTGTCTCGGACTCTACAAAGACACTGGTTCGACAAAGAATACTTGTAAGCCCATGCAGCAGGAACCATATAGAGCCGTGCTTTATAGAAAAAACAAGTTGTGCGCAAATTGTACGAGATGCAACCAATTTGTTGAACTAAACGGCTTACCCGCCGAGCTATTCGCAGCAGCATGCGATGACTTGGTAAGGAGCATGTACTAACTCATCTACGAAATATGGTTGAACAAAAGTATTTTTGATGTATGTTTCCTCAACATTGTTTACCAAATCCACAAGAAAGGAGACTACTTCATACAATCCAATAAAATCCGAATTGGTATACTGTGTTAATGCCGTCAGCCCTTCGTCAACAACAGTCTAACAACAAGTCCGCAACAGAACAAATTTTCGAACTACGTTAGATCTTGATTTCATGGTGAACTATGAGTTTCATCGTTTTAAAGGCCACATAAAACAGCAATGACATAAAAAAAACTACGCCAAATTCGTCTGATTGTATTGTACAACATGACAAGGGAAAATTTTCCCTGCTCAATCAATCTCCAAAGAGACCATCGAGATCTCCGGTATCAAGAAAAAGGAATAGGCACGCCGAAGAACTGTCGTACGACTTCCTAAGCATCGTTCTTGACAAAAAAAAACTGCGCGTAACCCATTCGTGAGTATTACTTTGGGAGGCGCGAAGATGGGTCTAGCACTCAACAAAACTCCAATTGTGTCGACTTCAGCCTATCACTGTTCCTTTGAACTTCAAAGGAAATCAACCTAAGTGATCTTGTTTAAGACACTTACTGTCGCAATCATGCTCGATGGCCCAGAAATATTGAACTTGTCAAGAATAAATGAAGGCGCCCTGGGCTGCTGTGAGAGGAGTTTACAATAACGAACATTGACTTGGACCTAGTCATGACTGGGACATATAGAGTGGCGTTTAAGGTTGCGTTTCCAAATGGAAAGTGACTTCAGCTAGTCTGTCACGCGTAACTGGAGCAGGTGGCTAACGATTGAACCCGATGGAGAGCCTCTTTGGTAGAGGCCGATGTCCGTTCCGAAAAAAAAATTACTTTACCATATTTTTAATTTTATTCTTAGCCCAACAACAATAACATCATGGAGAGCAGGTAAAACACGTGCACATAAATGTGAAAGTAACAAATTAGCTAATAACACCGAATCGGACGTGATTAATTAACGATTAAAGCCCAGTCCGATAAACTGGCATTGAAAGAGATTATTAATTGCAATCACATTCTTTGAAAGGTTTTGTTTTGGGTTCTTAATGGCCTTGCACTCAAAAGTATTTTTGTGTAAATGTGAAAGTATTTAATGGTTCTTGCAATCTGAATCCATAATGGACACATCTTTTGTCTGGGTTACAAAAAATAAGTCAATTTTACTTCTGCTGTACTAAGCAGAGAACTAAGGATTAATTTGTAAATAGTTCTACTCAATGACAATTATTTTAAAAATTAAGACTTTCGAGTTCCAGACGTAATGTGAGGTCCTTTAACAGATTCCATACAATTTATAGAATAAAGGGTTTCGATGTCCCTGAATGAATGAATGTCCCTGCTATGCTTTTTCAGGCCTTAAACATTCGTGAAGTTCTTTTAAAAGCATGTCGCACACTACCATTGATGAGTGGCAACTCTGGTTAATCCTCTCATAACTAATATTGCCTATAAGCAACATTGTACTTATAGGCTTCTAAGCTCCGCTACTTTAATTTTTTCGACCTGCGGTTTTTTGCATTATGTAGCCTTATGTGTTGTGCAAGCTTACAGCTATTGTAAGCTGTGCACATGTTCAATCAGTAGCCGTTCTCCGTAAAGTGAAATTGTCAAGATCGCTTCTTGAAAAAAGTGATCATCATGAAAAGACTAACAGCTAAACAACGCTCACAAATTATTAAATTTTATTATTAAAGTTCGTGCTCTGTGAAAAATGTTTTTCACAACAATTCAACCCATAGTGACTAAATTTCGCACTAATTTCACGGTATTGAACATCAAAACCACTTACTAGGCTGCTGTATTAGCCAGTGTTAATGAAAACCGTGTTTTGCCCATTCGTGGCCGTTCGCAGCAATTGGATTGTGTTACTGGACTACGTAAAATATCTTACGCAAAGATCTTGGTCTAAAACCTTGCAAAATACAGCTTGTGCAAGAACTGAAGCCGAACGGCCTGACACAGCGTCGAATTTTCGGTGAATGGGTCTTAGAAAAGCTTCGGCGACGAAGATAATTTTTGGTTGAATAGGTATGTTATTAAATAAAACTGCCGTATTTGGTCCGATAAGCAACCTCGAGCAATACAAGAGCTGCCATTGTACTCGGAAAAATTCACTATTTGGTGTGGTTTATAGTCCGACGAAATCAATGGCCCATTATAGTCAATTGCGCCCGCTATCGTTCAATGATTTACAACTTTTTTTGCCCAAAATGTACCAGCTGAACCTGGTCAGCATCTCCAGTTCCAATTTATTAAACTGAAGAAGGAAAAAATCGTTGAGCATGGCTATGTAGGACTCGCGGTCCACAGTAGTAGTTTGACCCACCCGCCAGATGACGCCTCCAGCGTAGACAGCATACCATGAAGTAACTTTAACAAGGTGTTATAGATCTATTTTCGGTTACACAAAAGCAATAATTTAGCTTATTCACATATCCACAAAGATGAAAATGGGCCTCGTCGCTCACGATGATTATCAATGAAAAGTTGTCTCCCTCCTAATCAAAATTTAGGATTGCTTGAGCGTAAGTTACACGTGATTGACCATCAACAGCTAACAGCTGATGCACTGTCTGCACTTTGTAAAAAAATATCTTACAGTCTTTTACCAAAATTCTCTCTTAAGACTGGTAGATACTCCGGTGTCCACTGCGATATAATCAACCACAGCTGCGACATTATCAGCTAGACTCTTTGAGTTGAACACCCCTGAAATAAATGGTATATGCGCTATGCGGATAGTACACTGGTGTATACCAGGTGTACCGGTATGAAGTGAGCGTCAATTTACAAATATCTCGATCGGGAAAATTTACTGTGAACGGGCCTTAACTTTTTTTGTTTGGTTTGACAGGTGTAAACATATTTAGTATACATCAAGTCATTAAGCAAACAACATCATAATTTTTCATCGTGTTAAAAATGTCGGGTTTTGTACCGGAAAATGATGACTTGCGGAAAGCATTAATTTTTTGTTTTCATTTGAAGAAAAGTGAATCGAATGCTTGTCGACGCATCAATCAGTGATCATGCTCTATCAGAAGCAACATGCAGAAGATGGTTTCAACGGTTCAGAGATAACGATTTTGATGTGGGAAATGAAGAACGTGGAAGAACAACCAAAAAAGTTTGAAGACGTCGAATTGTAAACAACATTGAATGAAGATGACACTTTGAGTCAGAAACAAATGGCAGCAATGTTAAATGTTGCACAAAAAACAATTTCTGGCCGTTTAAAAGCTATGAGAAAGATCCACAAGTCTAGAAAATGGGTGCTACATGAATTGAATGAAAGACAGATGGAAAACCGAAGAACCACTTGTGAAATATTGCTTCGAAGACACGATAAAAAAATCAGTTTTGCATCGAATTGTTACTGGCGATGAAAAATGGATTTATTTACAGAATCCTAAACGGAAAAAATCATAGGTTAATCCGGGACAACCATCAACTTCGACTGCAAAACCAGAATGATTCGGCAAGAAGGCTATGCTGTGTGTCTGGTGGGAACAGAAAGGGGTGGTGTACCACGAGCTCCGTAAACCTAGTGAAACCGTTAATACAGTTTGCTACCGACAACAAATGATCAATCTGAACAATTCATTGATCGAAAAATGACCAGAATGGGCCAGACACGGCAAGATAATTTTGCTCCATGAAAATGCACCTGCACACAAAGCAAAACTGGTTCAGGATACAACCAAAGCACTTGGCTGGGAGCTGCTATCTCACCCACCATATTCACTAGACTTGGCTCCTTCCGACTACCATTTGTTTTCATCGATGGGACACGCATTAGCTGAGCAGAACTTCGAATCCTACGATTAAGTCGAAAATTGAGTGAGTTTTTGGTTTGCTTCAAAAGACGAACAGTTTTACTGGCGTGGAATCCATAAATTGCTCGAAATATAAAAAGATGTGTAGCTAGCAGTATGTGTAGCTAACAGTTGGCTGTTGTATCGCAGAGACCTCACATATACATACAGGTGCCAAAATGAATCATATGCCGCTAATAAAGTTTCGGTTGGATAGTGCTACGAAGTTTTGAACGCAACTCAAACAGCAGTTTTACCGAAAAAAAGAGGTCGCCTATTACCGATAGCGTCAACCCCTTGATCACCAGTTCTTTCAAGCTCCTATAAAAGAGCGTATGTTGCAGAATCTGCAAAATTCTTAAGATTTGACAATCTTGGTCACTGGGTGGAATGGGGAACAAAAAGCAGATGCAGGCTATGCCACACTGGATATCCGCGCTCTAAATGCAGCAAATGCTGTGTTTATTTGTTGTGCAATCCACAAAAAAATTGTTTTGTATTGGGTATGTAATTTAATTCGTGCGGTTTTTTCAAAATTTGAACGTTTATTTAAGAAAAACATGTATAATAGTATTATTCAAAGTATTGCCCATCTGAAGCTATGACTTTTTCCCATTTTTCTGACAATTTGTGGATCCCATCCCAAAAAAACTGCGCCGGCTTGGCAGCCAAGAATGAATCAAGCCAATTTTTAATATTCTGCTTTGATGTGAACCGTATTTCAGTGAGGGCGTTCTGCATCGACCGGAACAAATAATAGTCAGAAGAGGCAAGGTCTGGGCTATAAGGCGGGTGGGGTAAGACTTCCCATCCACTGTTTTCCAAATAGTTCTTAACCGGAATAGCAACGTGGGGCCGAGCGTTGTCATGATGGAAAATTATTGCCTAGTGTCTCGTTGTCGTAATGGATACATTTTTCATCACCAGCAACAATCCGATGCAAAAATGACTTCCTTTTGTGGCGTTATAGCAGCATTTCGGACATGCAAAACCGCCTTTCGACGTCTCTCGGCTTGAGTTCATGTGGAACCCAATTTCCTTATTTTTGAATATATCCAGCTGTTTTTAAACGTTTTGAAATGGCTGCTTGAGTGACACCCAAAGATTCTGCGAGCTCTTCTTGTGTTTGGCAACAATCTTCATAGAGTAATGCTTCCAGTTAATTCATCTTCAAACTTTTTTGGTTGCCCAGGACGTTCATAGTCTTCCAAGCCAAAATCACCATTTTTAAATCGTGCAAACCACTTTTGGCACGTTCGCTCAGCTAGTACATGTTCACCAAAAGCTTCCATCAAAATAAGATGACTTTCGGCAGCAGTTTTCTTCATGAGAAGAACTTCCTGCAAAAACAATTTTTCAGGCACAAAGTTCGACATATTTGAGTTAAAAAAATGATTGTTGTTTACGCTTCAAATGAATGACATATACTGAAATGACGTACAATGACAGTAGCTATCCAACGCATGTTCCAATGGAATAATACAATTTACGGCATCTCCTAGCAAACCGCACAATTAAGTTATAGACCATAAGTTGACACATACGATACTACATTTTGTTCATCTGACAGTTAAGTACAAATTCATACAAGTTGAGTGGTTATATCGAGTTTTATGCCTGAAAAAGAACATATGCGGCACGCATTGCTTTTCTTATTTAAAATGTTAAAAGTCATTGTTTGCATTGAGACATGGTTTTGACAATTAAAAGTGGTGATTTCAATGTGCAAAACAGTGAGTTCTCTGGTAGACCACAAAAATGCGAAGACAAGGAATTGCAGGAGTTATTGGATGATGATCCAACTCAAACTCAACGGCAATTAGCAGAAAAATTGCATGTGTCACAAGAAACGAGCAATGGGGAAGATCAGTAAACTCGGTAAATGGGTCGCAACGAAGGAAAATCATTTTTGCATCGAATTGTGACGGGTAACGAAAAATGAATTTATTTTGAAAACCTAAAGCGAAGAAATAGTGACTTTCACCTGGCGAGGCCGGTACTTCAACACCAAGGCCAAATGGCTTTGGCAAGAAGATCATGCTCTGTAATTGTTGGAACCAGAGCCGTATTGTATATTATGAACTCTTGAAGCCCAAGTGTTAATACACAACACTATCGCCAACAAATGATTAATTTAAACCACACATTAATCGAAAAACGACCAGAATAGGTCAGAAGATATGGCGAAGTGACTTTGATACATCACAACGCGCCAGCCGTCTCTCACATCAAAACTAGTGAAAGACACCTTAAAATTGCTTGGATAGGACATCACTCTGCTCGGGCCGTACTACGCAGACTTGGAACCATCTGACTTTTACCTCTTCGCATCGCTTGAAGAGCAGCACTTCTGGCATGCTATTCATAAATTACAGATGTATAGAAGCCGGTGGCCAATATTTTGAATAAAAAAAAAAAATAACTTCCCCAGAAAATTACGTATTTTTTTTACAAAGAAAACCGGAAAAAACTTATGCATAAACCTGTTAAACATCGACCTTATACTGCTGTTATTTTAACCACAAGTGCTCTATCGAGAGCAGCAAACGTAACCGTAACACTCATGCTCATCAGCTTACTATAAGGTATACCGCCGGTCGTGCGCTGCCTTAATTTTATAGTTAATTTTATAGTTTATGAGCTCAGTTTAAAGTTTACAACTGCTTGTAAAATATGATTGAAGGCATATTAGTTACAACAAAACTATCTTGTCAATAAAATAGTGTCAACAGAAAAATGTATACCGTCGGTCGTGCTCTGCGTTAACATTTTAAATTACACAAAGCCCTTAAGCACGCACTAGTTATAAAAAAAAATCTAATTCTATAGAAGTTTATGAGCTCAGTTTAAAGTTTACAACTGCTTGTAAAATATGATTGAAGGTATATTAGTAACAACAAAACTATCTTGCCAATAAAATAGTGTCAACAGAACAATGCTGCCGAAAGAAGCTATTGTTTCATTGGAAGTATATAACTATTAGCGAAATTGCACTGTATCTCTCTAACAATTAGCAATGAAATGTTTAATTTTCACATTTTCATTCAATTTATCAATAAAAATTTTCCTAACCATTTAAACTTTTCACATTCCTGCAAATTCATTTATAATCACCTTACGAGTACTCGTACGTAAACTTGTTTCCCTAAGTAAAAATTACTATTATTGTTTGTATTTTGTGTACAACGTGGACATATACAAAACAAGTTTCATTTTGTTAATATTTTTTAATTGCTAACAATTTAACAAAAATATTTTAGCCGATGAAGCAGTAATAAAACTTAACAATTCATTTACTGGAAGCCGTAAAATAAAAACACAGGTGTGCGTAAATTAATAAATAGAATATGTTTATTAAATATACATAATCTAAAAATGTACCAAAATGCAAAAGAACCAGTTAAGAAAAAAAATAAATGGGTCTAACGGATGGTGAGACACTTAAGTTTCTTAAAATAGATTGAAATTTTCTAATAATTTTTTTTTAAATTGCATAGTTATTACTTTATTACAAAAATGGTATAAACTAATTTATCAGCTTAATTTTGTATGCCAAGATCACAGTTTTTTAGAAACGCCATTTGAAATTTCTGCATTTACAAACCAAGAATACGCTGACATTATTTACGTTTATGGGCTGTGCAATAGAAGTTCAACTAGAGCGCGACAAAGATAGCATCCAACCGACGACTTCCTAGTGGAGGAAAATTTGGATATACTTATTGCAGGCAGGACGCGGGAGCTCCACAAGTAAGAAGAATTTCGGATTATGAAAGAATACTTTAAGCTGTTACAACTGATCCATCAATCAGCATCAGACGCTTAGCTTTGCAATTTAATGTGCCCAGAGCGGAGATTGGATGACAACGAGTTTATTAGCAGAATTCTTTAGGAGGACCAATCTCAATTTATAAAATTTCATAATCTTCATACATACTCGTATATGGGCTGCGGACAATCCAAGGAGACATAAACATTTCAACACAAATTCAGTGTCAATATGTGGCAGGTGTAATTGAAAACCAGTTAATCGGCCCTTTCAAACTACCACCTAGACTGAATTCCACAAATTATCTTGAGTTTTTGCGAAATGATTTACTAGAACTATTCAATAGGATGGCGCTCCAGCCCACTATGGTCATGAGGTCAAGAATTGGCTAGATGAAGAGCACGGTAAACGTTGGATAGCAAGAAATCGCCTTCAAGATCTCCTGACCTTACAGTATTGGATTTTCTTGTATTGGAAAGAATGAAAGAACTTTTTATTCAACCGAAATAGCAACTTTAAGTGAATTGGAAGAGCATAATCTCGAAGTGCCATCGAAAGTGGGGCATATAGAACGAACTAGGAAACTTTGAGCACTCTTCTAACTATTTAAGTGCCCACATAAAATAAAAAATATAGAAAATCATCATAAAATCATGAATAAAAATTCTTAGCTATTGGAGCTTAACGACAAAAAACATCTTTTTTACTTAAGTTTTACCTAGGGGTGATTCATCGTGAAACTGCTTTATAATTATAATTTTTGTTCAATATTGTTTGGCAAGTTATTATGGAAAGACTCACATTACAACAGCGTTTTCAAATTGTTCAGCTGTATTACGAAAATCAGCGTTCTGTGAGAAATGTTTTTGTACGATTCGAGGAATTTACGGTACGCATAATCGACCTACTGAAACTACTATTGCCTATACCATTCGCAAATTTGAGTCCCAAATTACATTAGTGGATGATACTCGACTGGTTAGACCACATCCAGCACGTAGTGAAGAGATTATAGCAGCTGTAGCTGAGAGTGTACGCGAATACCGTGACGAATCGATTCGTCTTCGTTCTCAGCAGCTTGGCTTAGCGTATTCGGCAACTTGGCGTATTTTACGTAAGGATCTCGGCCTAAAAGCGTACAAAATTCAACTTGTGCAATAATTGAAGCCAGGCAAGTTGAATTTTCGTCATATTTTCACTGAATGGGGTTTGGAAAAACTTAATGAAAATCCGGTGTTTTATTGTGAAATTTTGTTCAGTGATGAAGCCCATTTCTGGCTCAATGGAGACGTTAATAAACAAAATTTTCGTATTTAGGCTAATAAGCAATCCGAAGAGTACCAAGAGCTACCATTACATAAAATAAACAACGGTATGGTGTGGCTTATGGGCTGGAGAAACTATTGGTACATATTTTTTTTCAAAAATGAGGCAAGTCAGAATATAACCGTCAATGGTTATCGTAATCGCGTAATGTTAACGGACTATGTGCTTCTTGAAATTCAAGCACATGGTCTCGGTGAGCTCTGGTTTCAACAAGACGGCGGTACGAACAATAAAGCGCGTGAAACAATGGACTTGTTCAGAAATCATATTGGGGAGCACTTAATTTCACGTTTTGCTACGGTAAATTTAGGCGGCCATGCGATATCACACCTTTGGACTGTTTTCTCCGGAGATATGTAAAGTCTTAGGTCTTAAGGAATAAGTCAGCTACGATTGACTCTTTGGAAGCCAACATTACGAGTACTCGTGTTATCCGCGAGATACCAGTCGCTCGAACGAGTCGCCCAAAATTGGACCTTCCGAATGCACCACCTCGGACGTAGTCATGGCCAATATTTACATAATATTATTTTCAAAAAATAGATGTCATGAATTGTTCTATTAACTGGTAATAGAAATTAAGTTTACTTTCAAATTTATATGTTATATTTTACATTAAAAATCAAACCTTACGATGAACCACCCTTTATTATAAAATCTCTAGGTTTTTTTTGCAAACTTGGTGACTATTTTTTTTTATTATTATTACGTTCATAAACACAAAAATAGTAAAACCTTATGTGTATTAAACATTTTTTGGAGAAAACAGGCTTTCTAATCTAACAGGCTTAGTAATTGGATATCTGAAGACTCACGCAAGGTATCAACTTTATTTAACGCAGTTACAAAGGCTAGTATTTTTTTTTTCTAAAATTACTAACAGAGCAATTTCCGCTAATATGGGTCAAGATACACCAAAGTAAGCCTTTCCTTAAATCCTCGATAAGTGATGTCAATATTAGAGATAGACCCTTACTGCAGAGTGATTTTTTTCTTAGAATATACCCAATCATATGTTACATAAACAAAACATTATGTCCAAAACGATGTTTAAATGGTCAACGTTCCCAGAACCCTAGACTAGAAACTGAAAAGTGAAAGATCTACCCTCAGATCAGATCAGGGAAACAGGGAATCGGGAAAACAAGAGGCTATACTATTGTTGTGGGCTTAGACAAAGCTTCTGTTGGGACCATTAAGTCTGGATATGACACACGTTCTTATCTGCACTTTGGAACAGTTAAATTTCACTTTGTTTCCAAGTGCGGATAAGAGACGACCATCCTCAGACTCAGACCAACCTTCAGCATTTAAGTGACGAAAATCTAATTATTATTGGAGACCAATAGATATCGTGAGCTCAAATGTTGTTGTTCTATAGATATGTATGTAATCGTTTTTGTCTGAACATGAGTTTGTCTCATTTATCAATATCTAACACCATATTGTTAGATATAATAGGTCAGTTCTTTAAGATAGAAACTGATCAATGCGCTGATCTTAACTTCAACCTTCGAATCACCGATCTTTCTACGACAGATTTAGTCATCAACTGCTTACAGAACAAAAACATATCCAACCTTACTGTTCCAAAGTTTACTAACATAAGTCAGATTTTGCTGGCGAGCGCTGGTGTTTTTTAATTCATCAAAGAAGATGTTTGTTTATACTGAAAATGCTTCTGTAACCTATAAATTGGCTTCTGAGAGTTTAAAAAAATCTGATCGAGTCAATTTGATAAAAGCTGCGTAGAAAATCTTGCAAACATCCACTTAACCTAACTTCGAAAGTACGATACACCCGTATGTGTCAATCAATTATAAAAGAAATCAAATCTTATCGTACCAGATACTTTCAAAGCAAATTAAAAAGTGCACAAGGAAATCTTAAATAAGAATGGAATGTTGAAAACTGCTTAGTTAACCGTTGAAATATTAATCCTATTACAGATTCAGTTACGAGGGCTGTTTAATAAATGACAACGCAACTTTTTAAGGTTTTGACAATTTTATTTTTCAATATGGTCCCCTTTCGACTCGATAGACTTTTCCCAGCGGTGCTACAACTTTTTTAACCCCTCCGTATAGCAATTTTGTTGGCCTACAAAATATTTCTTGTTGTGGCAACTGCAAATGTGTGAGCCGGTGCATTTCTTCAAATTCAAATTGGCCCAATTAATCGACGTAGTATGCTCCTGTGATTGTTTTACCCTTCTCCAAACAGTCAAAGTGGATCACACGCGCGTCCCAAAAATGGGTGACCATTACCTTTTCGGCTGAAGCCACGATCTTCTGGTAAAACTCATTGTTTCGATTGTTCTTCGGTCTCAAGTGTGTACGAAACGATGCACAAACTCCTACGGATTTCGATTAAACAGGACCAAGCACATCTTTGAAGTAGTCTCACGATTGCGCTTGTTCTCCGGTGTGAACAAACGCGGCACCAATTCCGCGGACAGCTTTCTCATGCTCAAAATCTTTTCTAGAATATGGCTAACCCGTGATAACGAGATCATGGATTTTGTCCACGGTTTTCTCTGTGGTAATCGTTTTTGGGTCACCTGTGCGCGGTTTATCAAAAACTGACGTGCGGCGACGGCGAAACTCTGCAAACCAATGGTTAACTGTTGTAGAGGAAGGTGAATGAGCTCCATACACACCATCGAGAATTTACTTGATTTCCTCGCAGGTTTTGCTACTCAAAAACAAGAATCGAATCACGGAGCGATACTGCTCTTTTTCCAATGGTCGCCAAAAACACTAACACGAGGATTTGAAATCGGTGTCAAAACCAAACTACGCGTCGGATTGTCACCAAATTTTGACTGTCGGGTTAAAAAAGGTTATACTAAATAATAGTGTGGTGCTGCCGCCAATGTGTGAGAGTGATAATATTAAGTGTTACCAAGTTTGGCACCAGAATCCTTATGAGCTAAAACGGAAATTTAAAAATATAGGGCAAACAGGAAAAGGTACTTAAATTAAAGTCGCGGGAAGAGAAATATAGTACCAAACACGTGTAATTGTATGAAATGACCGAGGAATCGAAAAAGGGACAAGCGATGACCACAGCGAGAATCAAAAACACCAACATTTTCACCAGCTCCATCTTCAACTCCACACACGAAATCCAAGATGCAGACCTAATTAATACTTTCTGCACCAGCAGAGTTTTCCTGTATACTCTCCGATTGGGTAAAATGGACCAGGCGATTCGAGAGGTATCGCGTAGGAAATGGGCTAAACGTGCATGCAATGCATGTGAGAACGACACGTGTACGATAGGTGTCCGGCATAAAACACGAGGGGCCAAGAGGAGTCTGTGAAGTCAAAGGCGATTTTGGCAGAGATGAAGAAGTGGGATACTTCGTTGGCGTGGTGACAGATAAGTGGTCTGTTGATTTATGGCTAAATAATAAGAAAATTACATTTTAGGTTGACACAGTGCGGATGTAAAATAAACTTCAAGATTTGGGAAGTTCAACCAGACTGAAACCACTCAGAAAATCTGATGAAATCTATACAGAGTCGAAAGCGGAAAATCTCTGTCTCATGCTTGAGGCTCACTTCAAAGGTAACCTAATCGGAACCAGTTCACAAACAACACCTATTAACGAATCACCAAACACGAAACACCACAACGAATCATCAGTTGTGGTGACGGATGAGGACATTAAACATCCTGTTACTTCTCCTTTAATGGTTTCGAGTCGCCTAGCACCGATGGCATATACCCAGATATGTTACAACTGCTAGCCTGGCACTGGCATACAGTGAGAGTAGCCTCTATACCAAAAATCGGAAAGGAGGACTACGCCCCCGCCAGGAGCTTCAGACTTATAAGCCTGACTTCCTTCATGTTGAAGAGCATGGAGAGAATGGTCGAGATTTATGTGCACAAAATTGTTTTGCTCATATGATTACACCTTCTGTCTGCAATTCAACACGCCTACCAAGGTGGAAGATCTTGTGAGAGTTCGCTTCAGAATCTAGTAGACAGAATTGAAGATGCATTTGACAATGGTGCTTTCGAAATGGCAATTTTTGATGGCATGAATAACTCAGCCAGGCGTAGAGGAATCACTAGTTTTGTGGATAAATGCAATGCCGAAATCGACTGTCGTCAATATGTGATGGCGAGAGTAGACAGGGATTCGCACGCAAATCGGCATTCTGTCTCCACTGCTCAACGCACTTAAAAATTCCGACGTCTATGCACAAGCATACGCGGATGATGTAAGTGTACTGCCTGTTGGATCGTGTGACGTGATCGACTATTGTTGCACTAGAAATGGTCTTTCAGTCAATTCTCTCAAAACTGAGGTTGTGCTCTTAACAAGAAAAAAGAAGCTATCTGATCTAATGAATCTGCAAAAAAAGCTAAGTTTTTGAGTGTCATCCTGTATAACAAACTTCTATGGACTAAACATGTTATTCTGAAAGCCTCTCAGGTGCTTTCGGCTTCTAGAAATGCAAAGGAACTGTCGACAAATTATGTCACCGAGTAGGGTCAGTACATCATAAATCCCTACACGGCTAAGATAAGGCCAATTATATCCTCTGCGGCGGTTGTCTGGTGGAATACGCTCTAACATTGTTTATTTTTCCAAAGTTTCAAGTCAATCGGAGTTAAACTCTAGGAGAGAAAGCATTTGAAAATTCTTTTCAGTAGGTTTGGTCAACCAGGTGCTCGCTTTCTAAGTGTCGAGTTACATTTATATGTGAGACTTGGAAGAAACAACTCAATATTGCAGAGTTTTAAGAGTTGTATGAGGATCTTTTAGAAAAAAAACTAATTCAGGTCCAATTATCAAGGACCAGTAGGTAATATGAAAGTTTTATCAAAAGTCTATTTTTGAAGTCGGTGGACAGGATTTCTCACAAACTAATTCACCGATCTTTTTGAAATTTTACACACTTCTTCTGGATAGGATTGTCTATGGATACTTTGATTAAAACTATGTGGTGTAGATCTGACAGAGAATAAATTGGAATACCAACATTAAAAACATAATAGTCAAAGCAAGCAATGCTCTATGGATCTATCATACCACATTCAGTGAAATCTAGTTTCTGCAACGAAAAGTTATATTTTGATTAAATACCAAGATACTTACGTACAATGTTTCCAAGTAATAAAATACCTTGAAAGGATGTCTCACGGGAGCCCTTGAATGCCTTATCTTACTCATTACGTTGCACAAAATTAGAGAAAAAAAAAAACAATCCTATAATTGGCACTACGCGAAGCGGTAGCACTCTGTCTTTCAGTGGAGAACGATTAGCAAAATTATCTGGCAATTTTCTCGAACCCTTCGAAGCTAAAAATGATCCACATGGCATCTGACTTCATGCCCCTTCGGCAGGAAACTTGGGACCTGTTACCGATTGTATATCGAAGGTCAAATGATTCAGGTATATTAATCAATCTCGAGACAGGTATAAAAGGTATACTAACTGATAACTAAGGAGAACCTTGTGTGATGGGTAAACTCAACAACTGTTGCAAGCAATGCTCTCCAAAATCCAGTTAAATTAAACAGAGTAAGGTAACTAGCGGTTGATAAATGAGCCAGAAAGTGCTGCCGAATCCTTCTACAGTTCTCTTAAGTCTAAGCTCAAAATCCTACTTAACACATGGGAGAAGAAACTTCACCTAAGTTACTTGGGGAATACTCAAGAAATAAGAAATACGAAGCAAAACCATCTATCACTTGATCGACATCAAAAAATTTATCAAACACAACAGACATTTCCAACTTTGCGGATACAACGATCTTAAATCTTCTAGTCCGAGAGACGACACCTTAATAGAAGGCCACTTTATAAAATGTTTCTCTAAAATAGATGAGGACCATTTGCAGTTCCCAACGGGAGAGAATGGAGAAAGAGTCAACTTCACCTCAGGATCTCTAGGATCCCTAAGTAAGTAAACAGTAAGGAAAGCTACTTTTGGTAACAGCCTAATATTTCAATTTCCCAATACGAACAGATACGTCGGAGGCACGCTGCTTGAATTAATTTGATTAAACTTGATTTTACATGCTATAAGGTATGGTTAAGCCAAACTATTTTCTTTTTAATACTCGATTGCAGGCATTTTTAATTACAGCACGAATTTATCATCATGTAAAATGTGTATGTATAGTGAAAAACTCTTCCTAAACAATAAGTGCCGATCCAAATTGGAATAAGATATTTTCTTTGTTAGTTATCAAAACATTCCCAAAGATGATAAGTGATTACAGTAGTTAAGCTTAAATTGATGGCTATCGGATTATGCATGCAACGTATGCATGAGTGCTTTTATTCAATGCTCGTGTGTTTAAACCGTTTAAACTTTATCAAAGGCACTTTATTGTCGATAACTTAATTTAAGAACTTATTTATCGACTTTCAACAAATCTTACTTTGGTAAAACTTTATAGCAAGTCAGTACTATAAGCCGTTAAGTTCGAACGTCGAAATTCCAAAAGAGTTGAGGAGTTACGTCATCCGATGATGCACTAAAAACATAGAACAAATAACTTCTGACTTAGGCATCCTGTACAGTAAGCAATGGAAATCTTCTAATGACAAAATCTTTGCTGTTCAGAATCAACCAAAAACCATAGGTTCCAGTTATCTGTGAACAGCATGATCAGAGGCGATCAATAGAATATTTGAACCTAGCCTTCAAGACCAGCAAAATTTTAATGCTTTTCTCTTTTATCCTCGTAGCGCATTCTAGCTTCAGCCAATGACGGTTACTCGTATATTGTATTTGGTAAAGATCTAAGCAATCCATTAGTTCCACCACCATCATCTTCGGGCTTATACAAATCTAAGTGCAATAGTTGTTGAAGGTTTCATAGTTTGGTTCGTAATTGGGTTTCATAC
The DNA here is from genome assembly GCA_907269105.1 of Volucella inanis. Taxonomy (NCBI): domain Eukaryota; kingdom Metazoa; phylum Arthropoda; class Insecta; order Diptera; family Syrphidae; genus Volucella; species Volucella inanis. Next base: position 126,159,002 of record OU026157.1, on the reverse strand, counting down.
ATACCATATCTGAGAGAGAGTTCAATTCTGAAATACAGTGTTTAAATCTGTTTACAAAAGATCTGTTTGTAACGGCGAAAGGACACATATGAGAGCACCGTTTGCGGAAGGAAATATCGAAGACTTAAAATATGAAATAGATGAAACTTGGATAGAGAATTATAAGGTGATGATTCATCGTAAGGTTTGATTTATAATATAAAACGAAATACATTCATCTGAAAGTGAACTTAAATTTTTTATTACCGATAAAAGGAACAATTTATGGCATTTACTTCTTAAAAATGATATCAGGTAAATATTGGCCATAACTACGTCCGAGGTGGTCCACTTGGAAGGTCTAATTTTGGGCAACTCGTTCGAGTATCTCGCGGATAACACAAGTAATGTTGCCTTCCAAAGCGTCAATCGTAGCTGGCTTATTCCTGAAGACCTAGGATTTTACATATTTCTAGAGAAAATAGTTCAAAGTTCTGATATCGCACGATCTAGGCGGCCAATTTACCGTAACAAAACGTGAAATTAAGTGCTCACCAAAATGATTTCTCAACAAGTCCATTATTTCACGCGCTATATGACTCGTAGCGCCGTCCAAAGCACACCGAGACCATGTAATTGAATTTTAAGGAGCACATAGTCCGTTAACATGGCGTCATAATAATTGACGGTAACATTCTGATTTGCCTCATTCTTGAAGAAATATGGATCAATGATTCCATCAGCCCATAAACCACACCATACCGTTGTTTTAAATGAATGTAATTGTAGTGAATGTTAATTAACGTATCCATTGAGCCAGAAATGGGCTTCATCACTGAACAAAATTTCACGATAAAACACCGGATTTTCATTGAGTTTTTCCAGAGCCCATTCACTGAAAATATGACGCAAATTCAAGTTGCCTGGCTTCAATTCTTGCATAAGTTGAATGTTGTACTCTTTTAGGCCGAGATCCTCACGTAAAAAACGATAAGTTGCCAAATACGGTAAGCCGGTAGGTCGATTATGCGATCGTAAGTTTCTCGAATCGCACGAGAAACATTTTTCACAGAACGCTGATTTTCGTAATAATATACAGCTGAACAATTTGGAGACGCTATTTTCCATAACGATTTGCCAAACGATACTGAACAAAAATAATAATGATAGGAATCATACGTGATCTGTCAAAAAAAGCCTATTGAAAATCAAACCTCATGGATCCTACTATATAGTCCACAACAACAAACGCACGGTTTTTACAGGAAAACAGAACTCATTTAGTCCGAAGTCATCTGCTTCTTGAAGCTCATAAGGCATTTTACGACCACATTGGTCGAGTAAAAGCATGCGTCGGTGAGTCATTTTCTACATTTAGTGAAATCTTGGTCTACGTTGTTAAGCCCGTCAGGATCAAGTATGTAAGCTGAGCACTCCGTAAACCGGAGCTTTTCCTTTTCGAACACAAATAAGGAACTCCACAATTCAACTCTCCTTTCATAAACGAAAAATCTTTAAATTATTCATTTGAGTGAATTAGCAAGATAATAAGGTAAACTCAATAATAGCTCGGTGTTCAAGAACGTATAAGGATCGCATTCTTCTATCAAATATCCACGGAACATTCCAATGAATCTACGACAACTTAGTATGGTGACAATCTACAAACAAAACCAGCAACGTTAACCTATTGAGAAAATTGCAGAATATTGTAAGAACAGGTATATCTAGTACCATGAATGGAGGTTATGTTTTGTCTAATAGCCTTAGATATCTATGTGCAACAATCGTGCTTTTAGACGAAGTCAGCTCAGTCCTATCAAATAATGTATTATATACGCCCTACATACAACCACATAATGACCATGAGATACCACTCCCCAGTATTATTTCAACAGAGAGGCATAAGAAAGAAACCCCACATGGAATGACGAAGGCAAAGATTGATCTAATCTATGGTGAGATTATTCATAGCATAAAATCTGGAGAGGCTGCATCAGAATCAGAAGAACACAAAAAGGAGGACTAATAATCCAGCTCAAAGAGTGAGAAGACAACACAGCTGAATTTAAAAGTGTTATGAGTGCAGCCTAGGGAGAACCAGCAAACTTTAGGACTTTTATCCATTTTTGTGAAACAAAAAGTACAACAACGGGTGGACACTCTTAGACTAGCGAGACGCAACATAACCAGAGCCATCAAAAAAAGGAAGAGTGTCTGTCAAGAAGCCGACGTAAATCCATGGGGCTTAGCATATAGATTGGTCATGGCAAAACTAAAAGACTATAAGATATGACGATAACACGCTCGAAAATGCTGAGACCCGTAGTAAAGCACCTGGAGCACAAACATCAGCCACTATGTTTGTCAGAAGTCAGTGTAGAAAAAATTCCACTAATCACCCTGAAACAGTTACTAAGGGCATGGAACAATATAGGTGACTGCAAAGCGCCTGAATAAAGCAATAAAGGCGGCAGCCAAAAAGAGACCAAACCTTATCATAACGACAATCCAAAGGTATCTACAAGAAGGAACATTTCTCGAAAAATGGAAAACGTAGGATTTGGTTCTGGTTAGTACCAAAAGGAAAGACGTTCCCTGGGGTGCCATCTTTCTATGCCTCTTGGACACCGTGGGAAAGATTCTCGAGAGGATAATTTATAGTATAATAGACTACTAGCAGTAGAAGAACAGAAAGGAGCCTTTTCAGACAACCAATTTGGCTTCAGAAAAAAGCGTTCAACAGTTGATGCCATATAAGCGGTAGTCGATATCGCAACTGATGCCATCAAGAGAGAAAATGGGCTCTACGGCACAAAGAAGTACTGTACTTTAAAAATGCTTTTAACTCTGCGAGCTGATTATCCTTTATAAGGGCACTATTGACCCACCGTATTAGAAGCCGAGGAACAATTCAGATAAAGACGTTCCCCACAGATAACGGTCCTAAGGCCACTGTTATGAAACATAATATACAACGCAGTGTTACGAATAACGATCCCCAAGAGAGAAACAATAATTGGATTCAATGGCATTGCCATCGTGACGGTAGCCAAATAGATTCAGGAAATGAAATCAGCCATAAATGAAACAATCGCTCTGATAAACGATTGGCTTATCCCCGCCAGATTGGAACTATCCGATCATAAAAACGAAGCTATCCTCATAACAGGTCGGAAAACTATTGAATTCACCAATTTTCAGATCAGTAACCAAACCATCACGTCGAAAGAAACAATTCAGTACCTTGGAGTTATATTGGACAATAAACTGCAGTACAAAAAGCACTTGGGTTATATACGAGTGTGTGAAAGAGCCTCGAAGGTATAGGCTGCTATGTTGCGAATATTGCCAAGAAGAACCATACTTTCCAGAGTAACAACAAGAACTAAGAATGACACTAAGAACGAAGGAGACTATCGTCTACATACAGACTCTGCGCTTCAAGGACAATTGGTTGTTTTCGGAACATCTCAGATGAAGCCGCCTTTGTTATAACTGGAATAGTCCCCAGTTTAGATAGAAAAATCTTAGGCGAGCACGACGCCAACGGTATCAAGCCAATTAAAACTGAAGAAAAGGCAGCTTCAATAACTATTCGGCAGACCTGTTGAACTAATCCAACAAAAGGCAGATGGAAGTTTAAGTTAATACCGACCATCCAATACTGGATATGGATATCACGTCACGGTGGTTATCTCAAATATCTAAACCACTTCGGGCACCACAACTCACCTTTTTGCCCAGACTGCCCAAATCAGGTGGAAGACATAAACACAAACCAAATATTGCGGTCAAAAGAAAATTGAATTGAGATTTGCACATTCGTGACTTTTTCGGGATAAAATGGGATCTCGAGAGCCTCAAGCCTCATCACTGAAGATGATTTCACGGTAAAAATTCAGTTCAACTACGAGTTGATTTTCAGTCCATTCAGCAGACGCACGCAACCGATGGTCTATTGGTTTTAACTTCTGCATCAGTTGGATCTTAAACGGGTGTAGACCTCAAAATTTTGCAAGTAGTTGGCGGACAAAGGCCGAGTTTCTTTAAACGGCGTTGAATCGATAAATTGGGTAATCGGTTACACTCACCTCTACATAGGCAGTGACTTCTTCGGTACACACAGTATGAGCCCGCATTTGATAAAGATTATCCAAAAAAAAACTTGCAAAACGAGCTACGGATAATCGAGAGAAAAAGCTGATGCAGGTGTAGAACTATAGAAGATGAGCATAGATTTCTTACCAGTCCCGCGAGGTCAAAATGTGTAGGGTATGATCTGAGCATGATATGAGCAATCAGGCTAGCGAATAATGGATCAAAGATTAGGAAAAGTGTCTGTACTGGGATTTTTTTAGCATTCGATGTACATGTCGGCTTCAAAATCACAATTGTGTCTTGTAACCCAAAGTATTGAGTGTAGCAAAAGCGGTTAGACTAGCGACTATTAGGGCAATGTTTGCATATGCATTGACATCTAGATCGCTATACTGTTGTTGCAATAACTCAAATCCTGTAAAGCGCTGTCCTGACAAATTAAAGACTCTTTGAACTCACCTTAATGTTATACCATAGTCAGCTGAATGGCCTACCAAAGTATTAAGCCTCTACTTAGCACGCTGAGGCTGCAAATTGAGCAAAAGATGTGAAACATCTAGGCAGTATGGTAAGTCAGACATGCAAAAAGATCAAAACAACCTCTGCCGCAAGTGTGAAAACTACTACTGCAAAATTACTCCCAACTTATCACTCTGATGCAGAAAACCTATCGGAAGATCCTATATTTTTTGAAAATGGCGGCAAATACCAATTCTACTTTGACATTTGTAAAGTAAACAGATACAAAATACACGTCAACAAGACATGAATCGCTGTTCTCCTCAAGAGCTCGGAGTAATTGTTAAGATTTTTTTGCAGAAAAATTCGTCGGTAGTGTTGGGGCAGCAAGAATTTCGGCCCAGATTTTCCGGTCGTCGGACACCAACTGAGCAAACACTTCGACATTTAATCGCTCGCCTAGAAGAGTATGATACAACACGAGATGCTGCCAGATCTGACCCGGAACAACCGTTCTGCCCAAAATAACGCAGCTGTTGTTGAAGATGTCACAGAGGACCTCTGAGTATCGACCAGACGACGTGTCACGTAATTGGGTATCAGTCCGCGGTCTTAACAGAGAAATTTGGTAAAAGACTGTAAGATGTTCCCTTACAAAGTGCAGACAGTGCATCAGTTGTAAGCTTTTGACCACCAAGCGCGTGTAATCTATGCTCAAGCCACTCAAAATCTCGACCACGAGGGAGACAACTTTTCATCGAAAATCATCATAAGCGACGAGGCCCGATTCTATCTCTGTGAATATGTGAATAAGCAAAATCCGCGTATAACCCACAAAGAGCCATAACACCTGCTGATAGTTACTACATAGTGTGCTGTTTACGCTGGGGGCGTAATCGAGCCTTATTTTTTTGAAAACACCGAGGGGAAAACGACTACTGTGGATGGCAAGCGCTACAGAGATACATGCTCAATGACTTCCCTTCCTCAATTACATGAATTGGGGCTAGAGAATATGTGGTTCCAAAAGATGGAGCAACGACGCATACTGCACGAGCCACAACCGAAACTCTGAGAGATGCATTTCCGAGTCGCCTAATCTCTTTTTTTGGTTTTGATTTAACCGTTCCAGATTTCTTTTTGTGGGGTTTTTTGAAGTCACGAGTCTATGTCAACAAGCCTCAGACTCTTGAAGCCCTCAAGAAGAATATCCGTGAATTGCGAGAGAATCCATGGCCGGAAGTTCTGGTGAGTGTGATGGAGAATGCAATAAATCGGGCCCGTTTGGTCATCAATTCCGGCGGCCGCCACTTAGCTGATATCATTTTCTCAACTTAATCGAAAGAAAATTAAGACATCACATAAACACAATCTAAAATCAGATTCGCGGATACAGATTGATGAAATTAAGACGAAATAATAATCATAAGAAGTTAGGTAGAGTCGTACTACTACATCTTCTCCCAATAATCGCATTTAGTTAGTTTTAATGGACCTAAGTGCGACAAGAAATTTAGACAGATACCCCAACTAACCAAAAACCTTACCTAACCTTAAAGTTGGCACAATGTACCCTTAATATCTTATACAACGACCAAGCGTTCTTTTTTTTTCAATCGTAAATCTATAGCACAAGTGGTGAAACTAGTATTTGAAAAAATGATGATATATACCAAAAATAAATTAAGACAAGCTGCTTTAAAATTCTAATAACTTATTATACGCCTCATAATATCAAAATTATTGGAATATATTAAACCGGCCTATTTCTGAAATTACGTGATATTATTCTGATGAAGAAAAAAACTCATTCGATATGTTTTAGCATAAAAATACAAAACCTGTTGACCGGCCTCTCTCAGAAAATTCTTGTTTTCAAATTTAAAATTCTAAAATAGAATATTGCTGCACAAGAGTCACTCTTGACGTGATACTGTCACACAGATACAGAAGAAAAACTCGGTTCAAAAACGATAAAATAGTAGGACTAGAGGGCATTCTCTTGTAGCCATTAAAAAGAGCGACTAACTTCTGTATCCAATACTAAATTGACCTTGAACATCCAAGGGAATGTAGCAAGCAAGTGGAGAGAAATTCTTTCGGTGTTCGTTGCGAAAATAATAGCAAAACAGGTTTCTACTCCGAATCCTCTGGAATCGACCGGTCAACATCATTATTAAGCTGAGCGTCTTCGGCTATCGCTATCTTACTTTAACAGTGTCAATGGAAATTTTATTGGGTTTTCAAACGATTGATGAAGCACCAAAACAAAAAACGAAATATCAAGGTGACGGTCAATGAATTAAACATTCTTACGGCATACGACATTAGCGGCATATCATATAGAGGATTTTGCTCGGGTCTTGTATACAATATCTTGTATGGCCGCATTTTGCTCGAACATTCTAACGATGTCCTTATTCCCTTGAACACGAGCTTAGTACCATGGACTACCACAGAATAGCAACCATTCTGTTTTTAGCCTTTGCATTGTGACTTATAAATGTTTCGTCGAAGGACAACCATCGACAGAAATAAGTATCTATAGAGTGATTCAGTCCTGATTGAAGACCGAACTGCACAAAATACTCGTATATTCAACCAAATTGTAAAGATGTCTTGAATTTTGAACTGCAATGACATTGTAGAAAGCCTATGCCTAATTCAATCCCATATGGGATCCGTTCTGCTATCGGGTGTTTTTTAAGAGGTATTGAGCCTTTATTAAAATTAAAATATAGAAAAATTCATGAAGTGACCAATATTTTGACTTCATTAACTAGAATTGGAATTTAGCGTTAATAAATTTGGACATATGGCTATCGAGGTTGCGTCTATGAAGTCCATCCTATCGGTCCAATTGTGCATCCCTTTCTCCAACATAGCCGGCCTTATTTCGACAATAATGCCCCAAATGTTGAATTCTATGTTAGCAACTGTATGAAGCTTATCAACATATAGTATATAAATAACTTTACATACAAAATGCAGTCCAACAGAGTCAAATCACTAATTGGCATGTACATTTCTTAAGATGATTCGCTCACCAAACGTTTGTCCCAGTAAAGTGATGGTTTGACAATCTAATATATATGGCATGTAGCGCCAAACCATTTGTGTCTTAGAGCATTGTTATTGACATCAACTGTAGAATTAAAAAAATCGTTGATCATTTGCTTGTAGTGCTCACCATTGACGGTAATATTGACTCCTTTGTCAGATTTGAAAGAAAATGGCCAGTTATGCCCACGTCATGCAAATCGCGCCAAAACGTGACTTTGTCGGGATATAATGGAGTCTCGAGAACTTAGTGAGGATTATGCTGATTTCAAAAATGGCAATTTTGCTGAAGATGATTTGACGGTAAAAGTTCGGCTCAATTTCCAATTAATATTCCGCCCGAATATCACCGAATGCAATTGATTGTCTATTGGCTTCAACTGCTGTACCAATTAGATATTAAACAGGTGTAGGTGAAGATCTTTTCTCAAAATCTTGTAAGTAGTGGACGGGGAAATACCGAGTTGCTGGGAACGGCGTTGAATCGATAAATTTGGGTTCTCGGTCACACTTCTTCGATACACACAGTATGAGCTCGTGTTTGATGAATATTATCCATAAAAGTATGCGTAGCCATAAATCGATACATAGTTTTGCATATAGGATGCTCAGATGAACGATTATGAGTATGAACGCTGTGAATTGGGCATAGTGCTCTATATGTTTGGCGCACAGAACGCGAATTTTGGAAAAAAAAATGTCCACGATTTCTAAACGTTGTTCGGGTAAGACACGTCCGCAGTCTGACAGCTGGTTTGACAGATAACCCTATCGAAAGTTCTACATATATCTCTAATATGTGAGTCAATATTGAAAGGTAGGCATATTTAATTCAAAAAGGACTCACAACCAATCATCTTATTAGACCATAAAGGTAGATGGTGACACCTAAAATATTTTTATTAAAGCAAATAGATTGAGATTCGTGACAAGGTACGGGTTACAAAACTATGAGCTCTGTGAATTTGTGTGTATTCCAGGAATTAGCACAAGTCTTCACACTTAAGACAAATCTTTGAGAAAACCAATGATTCAGATTGTAAAGCACGCTTGATTCGTGACATGCGTCAAAGTCAAACATGCTCAATTAGCATTGCCATTTCATCATGGAAAGACAAACACCCGAACAACAACAATTTTATTACCAAAATTCGTGCTCCGTGAAAAATATTTTTCAAGAAATTCGACAATTTTATGGTCGTCATAACCTATTGAGCAAACAATTCAAGCCATAATGACCAAATTTCGCACCAATTTCACGCTATTGGACATCAAGCCAACTACCCGTATTCGTAGATTGCGCATAGAGAAAAACATTGCTGTTGTATACGCCAGTATTAATGAAGACCGTGATTTGTCCAATTGCCGCTGTTCGCAGCAATTGGGATTGTATTACCAGATTACGCAAACATATTGGTCTAAAACCTTACAAAATATAATACAGCTCGTGCTAGAACTGAAGCCGCACGACCTACTACAGCGTCGAATATTCGATGAGTGTGTCTTAGAAAAACTAAAGGAAGATCCGCTTTTTTATTAAAAAATTGTCTTCAGAAACGAATCTCAATTCTGGTTGACTGGGTACGTTATTAAGCAAAACTACCGATGAGCTACCTAAGGCAATACAAAAGCTGCCAATGCACTCGGAAAAATGCACTGTTTGGTGCGGTTTATGGTCCTGCGCAATCATTGGCCCATTATCGTCAATAGCACCCGCTTTCGTTCAATAACTTCGAACTTATTTTTGCCCGAAATATAACAGCTGAACCTGGTCAGCATGTGGTTCCAGCAAAACGGCGCTGCATGCTACAATACAGTACGTGTATCGATGGACCGATTGAGAAATGAGTTTGGTGAGTAATTTATCTCTCGTTTTAGACTGGTGAATTGGCCGGCTGTATCGTGCGATTTGACGCCTTTAAACTTACTCGTCTATGCCGATAAACCAGCTTTAATTGCAGTAGAAGACAGTGGAAGACAGCGTGGAGCCAGCTAATAACCTCAAAAAAGTAATTTTGAAATTGGATTCCCCGTATGGACCAATTAAAACGTAGTCATGATCAGCATTTACATAAAATAATCTTTAAAAAGTAAATGGCAAATACTGATTCATGGAACCCAATAAAAATTTTATAAACTTTTGCAATTCATCTGTGCTTTTTTTAAAAATAAAAACAAAACGCTTAAAAGTTATCCTCGTATTATCCGGAATTCTACAAAGTAATGGCCAAACTTGAGTTCCGAAAATCATGATGCGCATGAATACTAATCACATGATAAAGCAGACTGCGCACAGAGCAGGTACAAACAGAAGCTCGACCGATATTGACACAATTTTTACCTTTCTTCAGTCGTATGGGGACCTTACACTTTAACTTAAAATTCTTCGAAATGAATTGATCCTAAGTCTTCCGTCGCTGTTACCAACAACAAAGCAGGAGTTTTTCTTCTCTATGAACAGAATTCGTTGGTGGCGATAGCGTGATGGTTGACTCACTGGCTGTCAACCCACCTACCTGGGTTCGAATCCCGGTAGGAGCACAACAGCAAATTTTTTAAAATCGTCATCAGCCTTTCGGCGGGCAATGGCAGACCTCCGAAAGTCAATTCTGCCTATGAAAAAGCTTCTCAGGAGAGTCGTTCGGAACCGGCAATAAACAGTAAGGTCCTGCTCGGGAGTGTAAAAAATTCAAAAAATGAGAAACACAAATGAGTGCGAGAAGCTGACTATATTACTTGGTCACATGGAGCTAATAACGCTCCTTCCTAAGAGGAATATCATTTTTTTATACCTAGGCTTAATCCTAGATACCTGGCCCTGAAAACAAAATGCTTGAGATCGAGGTGGATAGACGGCGAACCAGCTTAGACATCGTTTTTTTTTTTTTTTTTTGACGGATCAGCATTCCGCCGTAGAAGCAGGAAAAAGAGAAATACCGTTTTCTCCGGTTATATTTAAAAGAAAACAATTTATTTATCATTTACATAGTCACCGTTATTTTCAACAAATATCTCCGAACGTTTTACAAGCTTTCGGATTCCGTTTTGAAAGAAACTGTGTGGCTTTCCTTCAAAAAATGTCGTAAAGTAGTTTTCGGCAGAACCGTTCAGAACCGGTTCTGAAAGGACCGAAACAGATAATAAGATAATAGGTGTGGGTAATACGGCGGATGCAAAACTCCTTCAGGTTTTGTAACGATTTTCGCCAACATGTGGCTTTTCGCTATCATGACGGGAGATGAACTTTCTCATTAATCTTAGAGAGTTTCTTACAGTACTTACTCACCGTAATTGTCTTACCAGGTGAAAAAAACCCGAAAAAAATTATAACCCTGGAAACTCATCAAGAAGAAGTAAGCCAGCTTTTGCCATGGGTTGTGCACTTTCACCTGCTTACTTCGAGCTCCTTTATCGATGTTGTACAGAATCCACTTCTCGTCACCTATTGCGTTAAGGCAATGATATGGCCGCGGAGACACGGTCCAACAAATTTCCAATCCAAGTATCTTGCAATGGCGAAATGCTCACTAATAGTCAATATCTCTCACTAAGCCTCGCACCATATAGAAATCTGACAAGTCACTTTTTAACGGTCTTTAAAGCAGAAGCACGATCCGAATAGACGCTTTGAATATTTTCTGTTGCATGTCGGAAGAACTGGTATACAACAAGGCCATAAAACAAATAATAGTTGCGACATGTAGCAAACTTTCTTTGCAATGATTCAATAGAAGAGTAAGACAAGAGAGACAAACATTTATGGTAGAAGCCGAGATAGTATAGAAAACATAGAAGCAAATTCATGAGGATTAACATGAACACTGCTGTACGCTGCTGAATGGAGAAGAACACCAAAACTTTAAATATCAGGCAAAATTAACACGAAGTGAGGAAAGTCATTACCAGATATGGGAAGTGTGTTGAGATTTACCCGATCAACAAGAAAGAAGACACTCCTAACTTCCTCATTTATGGTATAATACTTTTTCTTTAATTTATCGTGAAACTAAATGGTTTTCTTTCAATGCAATATCGGGCTAGGAAGCAATCCCTTTTCTTCGTTTTGCGATAAATCTCAGGAAATTCAACAAAAGTCACAGATTGATACCCATCAATCAGCTCTTTCTTTGTGTACACTAGTATAGAGACAAACTGTACAAATCTATATGTACCTTGGTCACACCAATAAAATCATGTATCTGTGTAAATTGACAACTGAAAATGCTAAGATCGAAATCCACTGCACAGAACCTTTTATGCCGGAAAAGGATGAAGTCAAAGTAATGTGCTGTTCTAACTTTTGGTTAAAGGGTACATCAAATAGAATAAGCTCTAACAAAAATATCTTTAAATCAAACGAGCCCTGGGCTAACGAAGTAATTAAGTAGCAAAGCTTTATCATCTTAGTCCCGTTTTATGGCACAGAAGCATGGACTCTTTCTCAGGTGATTAAAAGAGTCTGACCTATTTTAAAATAAGAGTTTTGCGAAAAGTAGAGTGGAGAAGAAAACTCGAACATGCCAAAGGTGCTTTCCAAAATTTCTTGTAGGGAGAAGTGCTAAAAAATATCATCCGGATAAATGCTACATTAACTTCCGTAGATGTCGCCTTCAATATTTATCATACAACTGCCTTGAATCGCATCAAGAGGCTTAGTTTTGTGTCAAAACTTTCTGTATGGATACCACACGAATCTAGTTTTGACTTCCTTGCCAAAATCGTCAATTTGTGCAGAATGACTGTAGCGAATTTTAGCTGCTCTATCAAGTGCAGCAATGAATTAACCGTGACCTTCAATGTCAAGAAAGGTTTTAGAAGCGGAAACACGATGTCAATTTTACGGCTAATCTGGAATAGTAAAGCAATAACAAATGCCACCTCAACAGAACTCAACAAAGAACTAATAAGATTAGAAACAAATAAAACTGCTGTTCATAACCTAATAACCGGAAAAGTCCTTAAAATGTTGTCTGGCGACATTAACTAAGTTTCTTTATATTATAAACACAGCACTTATATTATATAATACCTTACGAGTCAGCGGAAAGTTGCATAAGTCATAATGTCATAAAGAAAAATACCGAGTCACAAGAAGTCTTGGAGACAGATTTAATTTTTTAGAGAAAACTACGATTCTTGAAGGAATATTGCCGATAATTGACGGGAAAAATCGTATTCCTGATCAACGATTTGGGCTTAGAATCATTCTTTCAATTATTGAAAAAGCTGATGAAGAATGAAAGATATTTTTAAGTCCTTGACAAGGTGTGGCATAAAAGCTTGAAATTGAAATTGAAAGAGATCTTGCCTTCGAGCCTATATATTGTACTATGGTGTATAAAGTCATCCAACTCGTGGTCCAGATTTGACATATTTGGTTCAGTCACATACAGTTCAAACCAGACTGTCATCTGAGACTATATGTGTTTAGTTTAAGGTTTAAACTAAAAAATTGTTAAAATTGTGAAAACTTATATCAAAAATAGTAATTTTGTAGTAAGTATGTGGACGTTTTTAAAAACGTCTCAGTGCTAAAAATGTGCCAAATTGTGTGATTAATTTGTTTATAAAGTTTTATAAAATAATTTTTAGTTTCATTGCCTCCGGATTGCAAAAGAAGTTTCAAAAAAGGTGATCATTTCAATTTCAATTTTATTTTTTATTTTTAGTTACGATTCAGAGTTACAATTCAGTTACAGAGAACAGTCATTTATTTGAGCAATCAAAGCAATGGAACCCAATGTTGGAGTAGGAAGTGTGCCTTATTTGGCGAGTTAAGTGATTTAAAAGATAGCATATTGCCGACCTATGAAGATGTGATGAATTTTTGTGAGTGAACCCGCTAAAATATGAGAAGAAAACGTTACAAAAAAAATCGTTTAAAGTGCGAAAAACTTCCCAAGTCGCACTCTAAAATACCTAAAAATAAGTTGGAAGATTTTCGTCTTGAAAATAAAGTAAATATTTCGACTTGCAAGTGTCGAGATTTTGTTAAATGTACTTGTCTTAAAAATAAACAAATTCCTGCAAGAGAACACTGTTTTATAACAGATCAACGAACACCTAGAAAAATTATGATGGTTGGCATAGACGTTGCTGCAAAAATAAAATATTACTAGCACGCTAAAAAGAAATAAACAAACAACAAAAGGTGGCCGAAATATGTACGGACAAGTTTAGTAGCCCATCTGAATCCGAATGTTCTCAGTCAGATTTTTAAGAGCCAATTGATTATCAGTCCCTGACTCCAAAAGTTAAATCAGAAAGTCGATTATGCTCGTCTATCAAAAACATGCGATAAACATGCGATATAGCTTTACAGCAAAATAATTCACATATAACTGCATTATACTTCGATTGAAGAAAAGATCAAACTTTGGTTAACTCTGAAAAAGATGGAAAACGTTATAGGCGACGCGTACTTGAGGAGCATATTTCTTTGATAAAAGAACCTCGATACATTTCAACTGTATCAGGCACTGTAAAGTGTATAGAATCCAAAATATTTAACTTCTTCTTGAATGCGGATATATTAATGCATTATCTGATTGCATTATTACGAATATTGATGGCACTGTGCGACGGTGCCTTATCATGGTGCAAGATCCACGAGTTTTCTGCCCACAATTCTGGTCTCTTTCGGCGAATTGCTTCACAGAAACATCTTATAACGCCCAAATAATACTCTGTGTTTACTGTCTGGCCTTCTGGCAAAAATTCATGATGCATTACACCGTTGTTATCCATGAAAATCTTTTGATGAAGGATCGGATTCAGCCTCACAAATCATCTCTTTTGCGACTTTAACACGGTCTCTTTTTTGCATAACATTGAGGTCTTTTGGCACCAACTTTGCTGCTACACGACGGAAACCCAAAGCATTAACCAAAATGTCTTAAACGGATCTATAGGCAATGTTCGAGCCCTCCGCTATCTCTCTGATGGTTAATTTGCGGTTTTTCACCAACATTTCTTTTACTTCATCAATGTTTTCGTCGGTTTTCGCTGTCGATGGTCTGCCACTGCGTTCATCATCAACCGCTCGTGCCACAGGTAAGCGACCGTTTTCTTTAGAGAATCGTTGCCGAAACACCTTTCCAACATTTCCAATGTTCGCGCACCATTAAATCCGCTTTTTACGCAAAATTTAATACAAGTTCGTTGTTGCAAATTTAAATCCATTTCTAAAATTGTAAAAAAAATCGATAACACACACAGAGATAAATGTGCTCTTGGCTACATAACTTTTGCAAATATCAAGCTGTGATGCTAAGATTTAGAGGGAATGTCAACAACAGATGTACCAACTTAACAAAAAAAAAAAAAAAACTCAAAACGGAACTGCCAACACATTGATGGCAGTACGTCTGGACAACATAAATTTTCAAGGACAATTGGCAGAAAACTTGAAAACTGTGAATAAGGACCTATAACTCAATTTCAACCTATTCCAACCAACTTACCGGAACTTTTTGCTGAAGATATTAGTACAAACCAGAAATACTTGTACAGAATAGTTCAAGCAGTTTCAACTGGTATATTTCCTGGCGATTTAGCATACAAATCACCAGGGAAAATGTCCCATGCCCGATAGGATTCTCCGTCTGTTTCAACTGAGACTGCCTCTGCAAATCTAATCACTTTTGCAACGTATAGGGCTCTCTAATAACGACTTGACAACTTTTTTTTAAATAAAAGGCAAACCATTTGAGATATTTCAAAAACTTTATTTTTGGCTTGAAGTGCAATCAAAACATTTATGAATGGAACTTGAATTCGTTCATATTTTCAACGACTTGGCCACACATTTCGGCCGAAGCGGCCGCTATTTCGCGTTCAGTGTTGGCATAAATAATAGCATAAATCGATGACTTAACGTAGCCCCACAGAAAATAGTCAAGCGGCATTAAGTCGCACGAACGAGGCGGCTAATCGACTGGCCCATGTCTTAAGATAACACGCTCACCATACTTACTCTTCAATAAATCGATTGTAGCGTGTGCTGTGTGGTTTGTGGCACCATCCTGTTGAAATCACATGTCGTCCAAGTGCCGCGATAACGCTGACCATTCACAGTAACGTGACGATCGTTATCGTCGACGAAAAAATATGGCCCAATAACGCCGCCGGCATGCAAACCGCACCAAACAGTTATTTTTTGTAGATGAAGTGGTGATTCATGAAGCACATGTGGGTTTTCACCCGACCAATAATATATATTTTCAAGGTTTACGCTCCGGTATGGTTTTCCATTAAAAAAACCCACCGCAGCTGTAAAGATGGATTGCGACACTTTTTTAAACTCATCGAACAAACCAGATGTTTACCGACAAATTTGAAAGCCGTTATCGATCCAGTAACACAAGGAAATACCTATTTTGCACATCCGGAAAATTTATTGCTTGCAATGTTGACAAATTCTCAGCGTCACATTCGTGAATTAGCTGCCCTTCAAATTTTTAAAGCTAGATCACCAATATCTAACAAATTGCGTCTTTTTCAGTTACCAAAGCTAAACTTTAATGCATCAACATATTATGACCTATTGAACTGGCAAGAATATCTTCAATTGTTTGTTCAGCAAAAAGGAGAAGGAGAATTAGAGTTATTGCGTCTTTCCTTGCCATACACAATCCGTAGAAAGAGCAGTCAAAGCTGTGACTGAAGCTTCAACTACTTTAAGTAATAAATCAAATAGAATCGAGAAGAGCAATGCCAAAATTTGACAGTAAAAAGGATTTTTTCACAAACTAAACCGTTCAATACAAAACCTTTTCTACTTTTTTTTTTTGTAAATTTATTTACTTGATTCAGTTTCTCTTAAATAAACATTGAATACAATTAATTTACGTTTTTTTATTTATGTTGATTGGTGTAAATTTGTATGTCATATCGTTGAGCCTTTTTTACCGACATTTTTGAGAATTTGCATGTTAAACTGGAGGCAGAAGAGTGATTCTGATTGCTACCAAACTTTATTATCTATTTACACTTACCATTTGGCACCGTTTTTTTACTGTACCCGTAAAAAAACTGACAATTCTTTTTTCTCCATATATGAGTGACCCTTGACCATATAAGAACGATAGAAAAATAAATTTAAATAAATCAACAACGGTGTGAGATATATAATAAATTGTATCTTTACTTTGATGCTACGATCATACCACTATGTGTGGAATACCACATCATTCAAATAGCCGCCCCGACTTCGCTGGCAGTGCATCAAGCGATCGGTCCAATTTTTGATGATTCGGTCCAATATTTGCGGCTATATTACAGCAATAGCGTGACCAATGTTAGCCTAGATCTCGTCCAAAGTGGTTGACTTGTTAGCATAGACAAAGGACCTGACGTAGTCCCATAGAAAATAATTAAGTGGTGTCAAGTGTTGTGGCCAATTCATAAACGCTCGCCGCTAAATAAACCAGTTGCCAAATTTCTCATTCACAACTTCAAGTGTTGCGTTGCGTGTATGACATGTAGCGCCGTCTAGTTGGAACCACTCTATTTTCTCTATACCTAAATACCTGAGACCTCTGACGGTAACGGTGGCTCCTTCTTCACTTCGAAAAAAATAAGGTCCGGTGATACCGCAATGCCATGAAGCGCACTAAACAGTCAATTTTTGTGGATGCATTGATGCTAGGCCAAATGCTTGTGGATTGTGTTCACTCTAATAATAGCAATTTTGCTTGTTTACATAGCCGCTGAGACAAAAATGAGCTTTGTCCAAGAAGATGAGTTTTTAGCCAAAATCCGGATCTCCGGCCAACATTTTCAGCACCCAATTAGCAAGCTCACGGCGTTATCTATGGTAGCTCAACTTAAATTTTTACGTCACCACAATCTTATACGGATGCTGGCCCAAGTCCAACCGAAAAATAAGCCTTCTTGGTTCTCTGACAATGCACAATTCAGCTGATCGATGCCGAATCAACATTTCTGGGTCTTATTCGATACTGGCCGCTTCGACGCACTTCCACTCAAACGTTTCGACGATGCGAAGAAATGCCTACACATTGAGGCCATGATGATGACCGACGTCACGACGAAATTCATTTTGCGTATTTACAACTGAGCCGGAATTTCGATATTTTTTAATAATTTCCGCACGTTCGGCAAGCGTAAAACGATGCATGATAAAATGGGAAACCTTACTGAATATTTGGACAGCAGCTGAAACATAGCCATTGGAAAAACTATCATTCCTATCTGGTGACCTACGTTTCGCGCATTACGAGCAGATTATTGTCGACATAATCGTCCATCTGAACATACTATGGGCAAAACTGTAAAGAAAATTCGAAGAAATCTGTTAGTGAAAGTATTGACGAAGATCCAAATCTGCCGATTTGGGTTTGTTTAATGGCACACTATGGTATACTTTGCATTCGGGTTTGAATCTACGCCCTTATAAAATTCAACTCACTCAAGAATTGAAGCCAGCTGGCCTCGGAATGCGTAGAACATATGTCGTTTGAGTGTTTGAACTTCAGAGTTGGGATGACCAATTTTCACACAACATTTTTTGTATGCTTATTTTTTACTCGATGGATATTGGAAAGCGAAAACCTACATGTATCTGTTGAAAGACCATAGCATCCACGAAAAGTCACTGTATGGTGTATTGGTCCATACTTCTTCGAAAATGAGGAAGGTATTATCGTCACTGTCAATTCTCAGCTCTACAGCCAAATGTGAACCAACATTTTTTTTGGCCTCAAATCGAAGATATGGTTCTGGAAGACATATGGTTTCAACATGTGGTGTTGGCTTTATTGCAAGAAAAATTTTCTGAACGAGTTATTTCGCGTTTTGGTGATGTGAACTGACTACCAAGATCAGGTGATTTGTCGCCGTTGGATTTATTTTTGTGGTATGTCCAATGTCCAATTACCTAGGGCAGGGTAATTGCCAAATATGTGTCGTGAAGTCATCGTAAATTACTTTGTCAAAATTATTTTTGATTGATTGAATGATGTCATATTCCATTCATAATGGCAAGATCCAAACAATATATTGAAATGAAAATTTAATCGAAATCAATCTCATAAATGTGTTTTATTAAAATTTACTTTCGGCACAACAAAATGGATGACTATGTAAAGCCACAGAAACGAATTTCTACAATTCAAAAAGTTTTAGCCAGTATACCGCAAGGAAACTTTCTCGATCCGCTTCTTTTTCTCTTATATACCGTCTGAACCAATGACTGGAAAAAATACGGGCTATCCTAGTTTCCTTTGAAGACGGAAAAAACAGCAGTTTAACTATAAAACGCTCTTAATTGTGAAAATTGTCTTCAATGAAACCAAGTCTGTTGAGTTGAATTGTTAAAATAGAAGCCGCGGAAAAATAAAACCTAGAGAACCAGAAACTTGCAAAATATTCAAAGCTTAGCAAACTAATCTTATATTTATTTAACACTGCAGCTGTATCAACAAAACGAATGCCAATATTTTTCAAGCCAAAAAAGAAAATTTAACCATGCATGGCGATTTGTATAGGGACCTTGGAAATCTTACAGTGCGACAGTGCACAAAATTTGACTAAGTTAAAACATCAACAATAACATAAATACAATTCTACAAATGTTGGACAAGCAAACTGTTTCGCCCCCTTCGAAGAACCAAATATTTCAACCCAGCGCAATAAACAAAGGGTGAGCAATTTATTGTGAAATCAATGTAGAATTTGGAACACAACATCGTTCGTATAACCACCACGGCCTCAGTTGAAAGCAACCCTCCGATTGTCAAAATTATCGATAACTTTTTGAAAAATAAGTGGGTCAGTGGCCGTAATTTTGTTTTGGATGTTATATTTGAGATCCTGAATTGTCGCTGGCTTACTCTTGAAATAGCCTCACAGAAAGATATCTAAAGGTGTCAAATTGCATGATCTTAGAGGCCAATCAACTTTTCCTCTAACCGAAATAATGCGATCTTTAAATTTCGTAAGCAATAAATTGATTTATTTATGGCTTCTGTTGGCTGTAGCAACATTTTTTTGAAACCAGAGATCATCCAGACCCAATTCATTAAATTTTGGAGAAAAAAAATATAGCCGATCAACTTATTGCAGTAACGTTCTCCATTCAATGTAACTGTCTCTCTAGCCTTATCTTTAAAAAAAGTACGAACGAATGGTTCTGCCAACCCATAATCCGCACCATACGGTGATTTTGTGGGATGCATCGGTTTTTCGTGAATCTCATATGGGTTTATCGGGTCCCCAGAAACGACAATTTTGTGTTTTTACATATCCATCCATCGCAAAATAGGCTTCATCGGAAAAGATCAAATTTGGTGACAAATTTTCCTGGCAATCTATCAACAAATTGACGAAGTCGTGTTGTTGTTGTTGTGTAATTTGGATTTTATAGTCGCGCATATGAAGATCAACTTTTATAATTTGCCGTAAAGTGCCGTAGATGAGGCTCAATTATTGACTTCGGCAACGAATTGAAGTGCCTGGCTGGTTTTGAACATTTTCGCTCACAGTGGTGAAGTTTTGGCATGTACGTTCTTGCCGAGCATGCTAATATGCAGTTTGACCCGATACCGAACCAGTTTCTTCAAAACGCTTTACCATTGCACGAATTCCGGACTCACTAAGGAGGTTATGTTTACCGAAAAATTCACGAATTTAACAAATCGCCCATTCTCGTAATAAGATTGAATGACAAAATTGAATTGTTGCGTGATAAATGACTTCATGACTAAATTGCCAAAGTCTATATGATATCTGCTAAAAAGATTAACCACATTGAATTTAGTAAGTGACAGTAATTGCGAGCCAACATCCATACCATCTGTTGGCTCACTTTTTAGCAGAACATACAGAAACATTTGGTTATAGAAAAATTGTTCGATAGTCGCAACTTAGTTGCAATAACAATAACCTGCCGATTTCGAATGAAGGTATTTTTATTGAACACAAATCTTATACTAATACTCATAGTATCCTACAGATGATTACAGAATCTACAGAATCTGTCCGTACCATGAATTTTCTAATCTCTAGTTCAAATTTAAATATATATATATAAACGAAAGCTAAACTCCTTTTGATGCGATCAAAGAACCCAAATGAATCTTAAGCAGTCTTAATATGAAAACAAATCTTTATAGCTTTTCCACAAAAAAAAAAAAAAAAAACTTGGAAACGTTCTAGAACACCAACTTTAAATTTACCTGAGATACTTTTTCGACCTTATCTTAAGCCTTAGCCGTCAAAACACTAAGATCAAGAAAAATATTTATTTAATTTAGAATGCATGCAAAATTTTGCAATAGCATCTAGATACACAATTCTTACCTTATGCAAGACGAAGATAAGGCAAATGCCTTGGGTAAATAGAAAGGTAGAGAAAAAAGCAAATTAACAAATATTTTCTTCCAAAATAAGAAAAAAAAACCCCCCGAAAGAAAGCAATCGCGTTCTGTAAGAGTACCGACGTCTTTTTTTCTTTTTTGTTGTTTCAGAATTAAGATTTATATTCACTTCACCGGTTATTTAAAAAAAAAAAAAATCCACACTCACTCAAACGAAACAAGGTACTTTCTTGAGTACCCCAATTTATATTTTTATAATATTTAAGGTTTAACTAATTTAAAAAAAATATTTAAATAACACGTAACGTATATAGTATATGATATTCCACACAATTTTTATATACAAATTTGTTTGGTTTGTTGCACTTGAAAAAAAAACTATTAAAAACTAATTATTAAATCGTCAAAACTTAGATTTTCCAATGAAATCTAGTAAATTTAGTTTTTTTTTTTTGAATTTAATTTCAAACTATCTTAACAATTGTCACCAAAATTTTTGTAATTACAAATGACTTAATTAGATTTAACGGTGGTTTACACTTAAAGGGAGAGCGTTTACTAACGTACAAGATACCAATGAGTATTCGTAGCGCAGTGGAATTAAACCAAACTAAACTAAACTGTGAGTACTTACTACTATTTGCTCGAATATGAAGCGATCGCGACGAAGCCCCAGAAACGAATGCGATCTGCCACTCATACGGATGAGTATTAAATTTAGCGATTTTTTTTTTTTTTTTTTATTTTTTCCCTACCAACGATATTGTATGTGTACCTGTATAAGCGAATATATCGTGTTTGGGGGATTTCGAGCAATTAACGCATAATCGATTGGTAATACGGTGAAATCGCTTTGATCGCTTGTATTAGTTTTAGCTCTTTTTTGACGTACGATCGTTTTATTTTTCATTTTTAAGTTCAGTTAAACTAATTCGGTCCTTTGGGTTTGTTGTGGCTTAGCAAGATACCCTTACACTTGGAAATATACAGGGAAAAATATAAAAAAAAAAACTGATCTACACTCATGAAATCACATGAAACTTTGCGTCGACATCTACGGATATGTCACCTCAAATTCACTGCAGAAATTCATAAAGGGTGTCATATTAACACATGACCGTTAATAAGAAGAGTGTATTCGTGCTCATATTGTTTGAGATCTCTGTGTATCTGCTCTGTTAGTTTTTAAAATTGAAATCTTCTTTATAAGTGATAAGCATCTTTGTGCTGGTTGATAATGTTTTAAGGGTATATAAACGTACAATAGATACGAAACGAATTCTCATATCTACCATATAATAGAACGACTTTACTCACTTTGGTAACACGTATGTAATCTATAGCTTTTTTGGAATAAATTCATACGAACATGAACAGATAACCAGAGTTACATTACATTACATTACATTACAATAGATACGAAACGAATGCTCATATCTATCATATAATAGAACGACTTTACTTTGGTAACACGTATGTAATCTATAGCTTTTTTGGAATAAATTCATACGAACATGAACAGATAACCAGAGTTATGGCTAAGCGAATACCACGATACCCTATGTGATAGATAAACGAAAGCAAACAAAGCACACATATTTCTGATAGCCGATACAATGGAATGGAAGTTGGGATAGATTTATTCAGATACCAGTGAGTCTGCCCTTTGTTTTACACATCTCTCTAATCCCTGCAGTTAGATTCCTCAAATTCGGCGAAGGAAATGGAAAATTAGAAGCCTTAACGTGGCGAGGAATCCTAAACGACCTATTGACAATAACAAAATTAGTGTTAACGTCGTTCAAAGAATTCGCCCAATTGAATGACAGTTGCAATTAAACAGCAGAGACGCCGCATGTTTAACCAGACCAACATAATAAAAACCCAGTTTGACGGAGATGTCGCAACTTCGGCAATCCACCTATAGTCTTCTCGATCGCAGCCAGAGCCCAAGAAATTACCAATTTAGGCACTGACCTTTGATTCGCTAGATTAGTCGGTCCAATGACTCCTACGACTCTTTTTTTCTTCGACATGTTCCTTAGATTGGGTGGAACGATGGACTGAATACAGGTTAATAATGGGCAGGTGGCCGGTCAAAGCGCTGTTTTTGACGGCTTGTACCGAGAAATCGAACATATCGAACGGCCTTCAAAATAAGCACACTCTGAAAGACTACTGTCTAAGAGCATTTGAAAAAGGAAATAAGAGGTGAGGCAAACTGACCCTGATAAGTGCACCATTAATGTGCTCTTTCCTTTAGGCTCTTCGAACCATTGTATATATCAGCTAATTTCTCGTACGCCGACCACACATTTAGAGAAAAGATTCTTAAGAGAACAGTATGACAATACGAGAATGCCACTTGTAGCGGAATTAGGAATTTTAACTGGTCGATATGTTTCATCTATAATGACGTGGATGCCGCTGCTGACAAAATCACAGACACTATACTTTTTGGAATGAGATCCTTTAAGCATGGTATGACTCTAGCTGGAATGATCCCGTCAGGGTTAGAGAAATGTTTTTTCAGCCTTTTAAGGCCAACCCGACAGAGGAAAACCGAAAGAAGTTCAAACGAGCCAGGAACGACTACAACGTCTTACTTAAGCATACGAAATTCCAATATGACCAATAACTGAGGCAAAAAATACTACAATGTCCCAAATGTGGTAAAAATTGTAAATTATCCTCCATCCCAATGCTTATTTACAATGATATTCCAACTATCAGCTCTTTGGACAAAGATAATCTGCTTGCTGCACACTCTCCCGCCAGCTCAACTATTCCAAATTGGGCTTTGTCTTCACCTACACTTGAGTGCGTCGAATCTTCAATGAAACGAATCGTAGAAGCAAGAGTACTTAAATATCTAAACACACGCTGGCCTAGATGGTATATCACCCCTTCTTCTGAAGAGGTGTTCTTCTACGCTAAAAAAACAACTGCGTAAGCTATTCCATCGATCCTACTCTTTAGGACTCTTTCCGAGAAGATGAAAATCAGCATTTGTCCAAGGCGAATCTTCTTCTCTTTCCTCCTACAGACCCATTGCACTTACGTTTAATCTTTCCAAGGTCCTGGAAATGGTGATAAACCGGCAGCTCATGAAATATCTCGAAACACGGAAACTTCTGAATAACCAGCAGCGCGGTTTTCGTAGCATTAAGTCCACTAGTTAATTGGTGGCATGTCTCACAGAAAAGTCGAACGTGCATTTGGGATCGATGAATCTCTCCTTCTCCTCTCCTGTCGTTAAAGCGAAATCTAAACACCCAGTCATTATCCATGAGTTACGTTGGAATGCCCAAGTGATGTAAAAAATACTTTCCTCCTTCTGATCTGACCTTAATATATAAGGCATTCATCCGCCCAAAATTGAAATAGAATGCCCACATCTAGTCAGGTGCTTTTAAAACATCTCGGTACCTACTAGATAAGATTCAAAACCGTGTGATAAGACTCATAGGTGATGCTAACATCACCCAGTCAATTGACAACCTGAAACACCAGTCTATCGCTTTTCACCACCAGTGCTCAATTGAAACTGCCAAAAGCATTCCGCCCCTTTAAACCTTTAACACCCGTCTTGCTATGAATGCTTATCAGTTTGCCCTCAAGCCAATTTGAAATATCTTATTATTTCCTAACCACTATAACCTTCAAACATTCAAATGGGACATATGTAACATATATCGGTACCACTGTTTTTTTTTTATCCCAAGCTTTCTTTCGGCCGCTCTGTGTGCAAACATTTTTAGGGTACCTTAACCCCTTGAGCGCGCACTAATTAAAAAAAAAAAAACGAAAACCTACGTCGCTAGCTCGACTCTCTTCTCTAGTGGTGACAGAGAAAGAAACAAAGGAATATTCCCTCCGAAGCCAACGAAGCTCTCGGAATTGTACAACGGAAGGAACAACGTTTCCATTTCACGTGGATTTTTCCGCGCACGATATCCGGATAAAACCGGTGCTGCAACCAACAAACACTGCAGTTCTAAGTGGAACGAAATCAGCTGAAGTTGTCAAACTCATCGGCAAAACAAATCCAGCGCTGGTCTTAAACGCACACGGTGTTCGAATAAGGCCAATACTATAACCAGCAGAAGTCGTACGGCTTAAAGCGATGTTGCAGTAACCACTTAACCAGTATCAGTAAAGTAAAAGTTTCAGTTTGGGTAGACGGAAGTTAGATATCTAAGGAAAATCCACTAAGGAAATCCTAGGCTAGACTGGCGTCTAGATAAAGCAGTGACAGTTTGTATTCACGCAGAGGACGTTGGTATTGAAAGCAGGACTTTTAATGTGAGGGAGTCCACAAGAAGGTCTGTGCTGCACAAAATCGTCTATGAACTACGAAAATGGAAAATATACTTTCACCAAAAGAGAACAAACTGGATAACCAAATGCGACTACTCTCACGTCGTGGGCTTTAGTAGGCTTTTTTGACAGATCACGCGTTACTCCTATCAAACTGCTTTGTCATTTTTGTTCAATATCGT
This sequence comes from Volucella inanis, assembly GCA_907269105.1. Lineage (NCBI taxonomy): Eukaryota > Metazoa > Arthropoda > Insecta > Diptera > Syrphidae > Volucella > Volucella inanis. Next base: position 126,133,561 of record OU026157.1, on the reverse strand, counting down.
TTGGCAAATCATCATGAAAAAACTCACACCACAACAGTGTCTCCAAATTGTTCAGATGTATTACGAAAATCAGCGTTCTGTGAGAAATGTTTTTTGTGCGATTCGAGGAACTTACCGTGCGCATAATCGACCTACTGAAACCACTATTGCCAATACCATTCTTAAATTTGTATCCCAGTTTATATTAGTGGATGATACCCCACCGGAGACTATAGCAGCTGTAGCTGAGAGTGTACGCGAAGACCGTGACGAATCGATTCGTCGTCGTTCTCAGCAACTTGGCTTGGCGTATTCGACAACTTGGCGTATTTTACGTGAGGATCTCGGTCTAAAAGCGTACAAAATTCAATTGTTGCAAGAATTGAAGCAAGGCGACTTGAATTTGGCTCATATTTTTAGTGAATGAGCTCTGGAAAAACTCAATGAAAATTCGGTGTTTTATTGTAAAGTTTTGTCCAGTGATTAAACCCATTTCTGGCTCCATGGAGACGTTAATTAATAAAATTGTTGTATTTGGGCTGATGAGCAACCCGAAGAGTACCAAGAGCTACCATTATATGCATTAAAATCAACGGTATGTTGTGGTTTATGGACTGGTGGAATCATTGGTCCACATTTCTTCAAAAATGAGGCAAATCAAAATGTTACCATCAATGGTAACCGTTATCGTGCCATGTTATCGGGCTATTTGCTTCCTGAAATTCAAGCACATGGTCTCGGTGAGCTCTAGTTTCAACAAGACGGCGCTACGAGCCACACAGCGCGTGAAACAATGAACTTGTTGAGAAATCATTTTGGTGAGCACTTAATTTCACGTTTTGCTACGGTAAATTGGCCGCCTAGATAGTGCGATATAACACCTTTGAACTATTTTCTCTGGAGATATGTCGCTATGCTCAAACGAGTCGCCCAAAATTGGACCTTCCGAATGGGCCACCTCAGACGAAGTCGTGGCCAACATGTACATGATATCATTTTACCAAAAAAAGTTGCCATGAATTGTTTTCTTAACCGATAGTAAAAATTTTAAGTTCACTTTCAAATTTATATGATTTATTTTACACGATGAATCACCCTATATATAGCCCTTACTAAGCAATTAAAGCTTAGTAACATATGCTGACGTATACCAATGCGAGCTTCAACCTACTTATTTGGGAGATATTTCCAAAAACGATGAACAGCGTGGCCAAAATCTTTACCATTGCTATATTTCTTGCAATATGCAAGTTCAACAATGGTGTCACCGCACTATTGGAAGTCATGAACGTGTTAGGAATATCGGTGGGATCAGAAGCGAACTTCTATGCTGCACAAGAATACGAAGACTAACACTACGGGCCTGTTATCGATGATTCTATGTTAGTTGGCAAATTTCTTGATTTATTCCCATATTTTCAAACTCGTTTTTCTCAAAACCACGTTTTTTTAAATCGGTACCCAAAATTTCTCAAAAACCAATGAACCGATTGCCTTGATTTTTTTTGTGGTTATTTTAATTTTCGTTACTTAGTTTTGTTTTATAGGCAAAATAATAACTAATTTTTGGGCCAAAAATCACTATTTATGTTTAAACGTCCGCCATTTTGTCATGAATCAATGTATTCAAAATCGGCTATGACAAGTATCAGATTAGAGTATCTAATTAAATAATCTTTTTGGTTTTTTTCCAGATGATTTTTGAAGAAACGCCAGTGGGTACCGTTTACGCGTTTTCTAAATGTGTTAACTTTTATATAGTTAATTTCCAATCCGAAAATTCAAATAGTTTTCTTTTAAAAAAAATACACAAAAATGCCCTTTTTTCTGACTCGTAGGTGTACGTATAACTTCCCTTAATCAAGTTTCTGACAAAATTACAACATTTGATTTGCATATGACAGCGTCTGTTAGATCGGCAGTATGTGGTCGGAGGCTCTGACAATTAAGGGTATACGAATATAGATAATCCACTTCTTTGAGCTATAAAATCAATTATATGTTTATCTACAGTTACCAGTCGATTCAATGAAAGCCTTCAGAATTCATCCTGTATATGAGACATACTAACAGATGCCCCTCGGCCATGATAAAATGTAGAATCACCTATATCCGTTGTAATCCATAATCCTTAACTACTAGAACACGTGATAAAGCAACGTGAATTAATGATTGTGAGTGTTTTCTTATCATATTCATAAACAATTTTAGAATACGTGCTCCCCTGAGACTTGTGAATGGTCGTTTCACAAGCACAAACTAATGATAGATGTGATCGTTTTGCGTTGATAGTTTAATTATTGTTAAGAGGGGTTCTTGACGATCATTTTCAGATTAGTACAGCAGTTTTACAAATATTATTTGCTGCTGCGTAACCAGCTTTTTTTTCTAATTTTTCCACACGTATTAGATGACTCGATCATTATGCACTAATTTGCCCATTGCACCGTTTGTTAAGCCATCTGCCACATCAATATTCGTTCTGATGATTTTTTATTTTTTTTTTTCAAAATTTGAACGTTTATTTAAGAAAAACATGTACAATAGTATTATTCAAAGTATTGCTTATCTGAAGCTATGACTTTTTCCCATCTTTCTGGCAACTTGTGGATCCCATCCCAAAAGAACTGCGCCGGCTTGGCAGCCAAGAATGAATCAAGCCAATTTTTGATATTCTGCTCTGATGTGAACCGTATTTCAGTGAGGGCGTTGTGCATCGATCGGAACAAATGGTAGTTAGAAGGGGCAAGGTCTGGGCTATAAGGTGGGTGGGGTAAGACTTTCCATCCTCTGTTTTCCAAATAGTTCTTAACCGGAATAGCAACGTGAGGCCGAGCGTTGTCATGATGGAAAATAATTGCCTCGTGTCTGGTCGCATATTCCGGGCGTTTTTCGGCTACTGCTCTCTTCAAACGGATTAATTGTGTTCGGTAGCGTTGTCCATTGATGGTTTCACCCGATTTTAGCAGGTCATAATACAGCACACCCATCTGATCCCACCAAATACAGACATTACCTTCGCGCCATGGATATTCGGCCTTACCGTTGATTTGGCTGGTTGGCCGGGTTTCACATATAATTTTTTACACTTGCACCGATGCAAAAATGACTTCCTTTTGTGGATTTCCAGCAGCATTTCGGACATGCAAAACCGCCTTTCGACGTCTCTCGGCTTGAGTTCATGTGGAACCCAATTTCCTTGCTTTCGAATATATCCAGCTGTTGTTAAACGTTTTGAAATGGCTGCTTGAGTGACACCCAAAGATTCTGCGAGCTCTTCTTGTGTTTGAAAACAATCTTCATCTTCAAACTTTTTTGGCTGCCCAGAACGTTCATCGTCTTCCAAGCCAAAATCACCACTTTTAAATCGTGCAAACCACTTTTGGTGCGTTCGCTCAGCTAGTACATGTTCACCATAAACTTCCACCAAAATACGATGACTTTCGGCAGCAGTTTTCTTCATATTAAAGTAATGAAGAAGATCTCCCCGCAAAAACACTTTTTCAGGCACAAAGATTGACATATTTGAGTGAAAAAAAATTATTGTTGTTTACGCTTCAAATGAATGACATATACTGAAATAACGTACAATGACAGTGGCTTTCCATCGCATGATCCAATAGAATAATACAAGTTACGCCATCTCTTAGCAAACCGAAGTTATAGACCCAATATAATATGCCCATAACAAATACAATTTCATATGACAGTCCTCCAGTCTCAATAATTGTTATCTTGTGTAGCTTTTGATGTACAAAGGGTTCTTGCTGAGCCAACGTGCAACGAATATACACATCTTTGGCTATAGAGACTGCTTTTTCTTTTACTTTATTCAACATGTTGGTATTGAATAACCGATCCCACGTGGGCAACAAAAATTGTAATTCGTGTTCTTGAAGTCCTTTACCATTACCAGTTTTTGTTAAAGTAGATGAAAACAAATTTTATACTTCTCCATAAGATGGGTTCAACAATCGTTTGTTTTTGTTGTTTGTATATTGTGTTGCTCAAACTATCACCACCAAAATTTGTTTTATAATCATGCTTATTTCATCGATAATCAAGACCTTACGTACTTAAATAATGCTCGTTATTGATGAGGTCTTTCGTTCGATAATGGCAATAACTTTGAGATGAAATGAAATGAAATGAATTTTTAAATGCCGTATGTACATTAGTACAGCAGCTTAGCTGCTTTCCTGTAGAGCCACATGTAATATAGGGTTTTCCAATAGGGACTTGACAACTTTGAATTTAATTTGTGAACGCACTCTTTCACTAATCATCAAACTGTTACTGTCAATTTATTCACTAAACTCAACATTTTCATCATGGTAAAGTACACTAACGAGCAACGTCTGCAAATTATAAAAATTTTCTACAGATATTCGGAGTCGGTGACTGCAACTTTAAGAGCGTTAACTCCAATTTTCGGTCGTAACTCTCGCCCTAGTAGACAGGCAATAACAAGCTTAGTGCAAACATTTGAGTCTACATATTCGTTATGTGATGTTGCCGTGTCAGTGAAACAACGGGTTGGTCGAAGTGTAGAAAATATCGCTGCCGTTTAGACGTCCGTAGCAAACGATCCGAATCAGTCAATTCCACGGCGTTCTCAAGAATTGGGCATCGCTCAGACCACATTATGGCGTATTTTGCGTAAGGATCTCGGTTTACACCCATACAAGATCAAGCTGACTCAAGAATTGAAGCCGATGGATTCGTCAATAAGCAAAATATGCATTAATGGTCGGGTGAAAACCCACATGTGCTTCATAATTCACCACTTCATCCACAAAAAATAACTGTTTGGTGCGGTTTGCATGCCGGCGGCGTTATTGGGCCATATTTTTTCGTCGACGATAACGATCGTCACGTTACTGTGAATGGTCAGCGTTATCGCGCCATGATCACCGATTATTTTTGGCCCGAATTGGAAGATATGGACTTGAATGACATATGATTTCAACAGGATGGTGCCACAAGCCACACAGCACACGCTACAATCGATTTATTGAAGAGCAAGTATGGTGAGCGTGTTATCTCAAGACATGGGCCAGTCTATTAGCCGCCTCGATCGTGCGATTTAACGCCGCTTCACTATTTTCTGTGGGGCTACGTTAAGTTATTGGTTTATGCCAACACGCCGACGACGTTGGAAGAGCTCAGATCCAACATTGAACGCAAAATAGCGGTCGTTTCGGCCGAAATGTGTGGCCGAGTCGTTGAAAACGTGCCCGCGGTAGCCATATGAACGAATTCAAGTTCCATTCATAAATGTTTTGATTGCACTTCAAGCCAATAATAAAATTTTTGAAATATCTCAAATGGTTTGCCTTTTATTTAAAAAAAAAAAGTTGTCAAGTCGTTATTAGAAAGCATTATATATGCATTGCAGTAACCATTGTGCTTTGTAAAAGGATTATAGATGTCCATAATGAACCAGTCAAAAATATTGGAGTTGGAGCAACTTACGCTTTGCTTCTTATTTGCCTTTACAAAATTCTGCATTAGGTATTACATTTTCTGTCTACTTTGCGACGGGTCCAAGCTTATTTAATACAGCCAAATGAATGACTATATTATATAATTGTTGGATTGGGTTCGATTCCGTCTAAATCCTGTAATTCTGCTTCACTAGGGTCGTTATCGTTTTCGTGACACAGATCGCGACGAATTGAAATCTTTCCTAAGATTTAAGATTTGATCCTTGTTGTCGCCATAATGATAAGGACAAGGAAATCTTTGTTTGTTCCCTTTTGTTTTGATGAGATCTAATTCATTGAACGCAGCAGCATTATCGCTTCGTCTTATCGCATCATAGCGATAACCTTTTTTTTTGTTTTTGCTAACACATCTGTTTTACACTGATGAGTGATTTTCATTGTGGCACGAAATATTGATAAGGCCAGTTGTGCTTAAGTGAAAAAATAATTAAAAGAAATATAAGTTTAAGCTAAGTTTCGACAGAAATATTTATTTATTTGTTAGAAAAAAATGGTTGCTTTAGATTTTCGCAAATATCAATTGCAATGCCTTATGGAAAGCCATTGACCGAAGAGAAGCAAGGACGTGTGGCTGTTTACAGAGAACAGGGGAAAACAACAAGAAAACGAAAAAAGTTAAACTGCAAATTATATAAATCTTGGCAAAAATTATGGAGTTAAGCGAAGTAGAGGAAGAAAACCAACATTAACACCAAGAGATATTCGAGAAATAAGACGTCTTGCTGTAAATAAATCCATCAATCCTTCAGAAATTGTAAGCATTCTGGAGCTTAATGTGTCAACACGGCGGTTGCAACAAATTTTAAAGTCAAATAATACCACTGAATATGTTAAACGCACGCCGAAACCGACGCTTACAGCACGATACAAAGCGAACAGATTGACTTTTGCTGAAAAATTTCAATTTTGGGACGTGTAAAGTGGTATTTTCTGACGAAAAAAAAAATTAATTTAGATGGGCCAAATGGTTGCCAAAAATATTGGCATGATAAAAGGGCCGAAAGGCAGCTCAGGCATGCTCGCAATTTCGGAGGAGGCACGTTAATGGTTTGGGGTGCTATAAGTTTCTCTGGAAAGTCACCTATATGTTTTATATCAACTAAAATGAATAGCCAAAATATACTAAGCTCTTAGATGATGTTTTAGTTGACCTTGGGGATCAATTATTCGGTAGCGAGTTTATATTTCAACAGGACAACGCGGCTATTCATGCACCCAAGTTTACAAAGGAGTTTCTAAAAACCCGCAATATTTCTCTATTGGAATGGCCCGCTTGCAGTCCTTGAGAACATGTGTGAGGTTTTGTCGCGCAATATTTTTAAAAATGGATATCAGTTTGATAATTATACATTATACTGGTGGGGTGAAAAGTAACCTCCTTGACCGCCAGAATGCGTTGCTACTGCAGCCTTGAAGCCCGTTCATATTTAGGCAGACATGCCAAATTTCAGTGCGATACAGCTGATTGTTGTTGACGTGTTTGGCATCATGTTGAGTATGGACAAAAACGATTTTCGTTCCCTCATGAAATATAATTTTTTGAGAGGCAAAATGGCGAAGGAAACAAAAGAAAAGTTGGATAAATATTATGGGGCTAATGCTCCGTCAGATTATACCGTCAAATATTGGTTTCGAGAGTTTCGTGGTGGCCGCAACTCTACTAACAATCAAGTCCGCAAGTTACAGAGGACAATGTCAAAAAAATACATGAAATGATGTTGGCTGACCAGAAAGTGAAGATGCGCAAGCTAACAGATACCACAAAGATTAGTACTGAGCGCACACGCCATATTTTGGGCAATGTTCTGCATATGAAAAAGTTATTCTGCCGCTGGATGCCGCGCATACTCACTCCTGACCAAAAACACGAACGCGAGAGAACTTCGAAAGAGTGTTTGGACTTGCTGGTAGGTAATCGGGCGGACTTTTGGCGTCGATTGGTAACTGTTGATGAAACTTGGATCCACTATTACACACCAGAGAACAGAATGAGTGCCCGGCAATGAACTGAAGCCGGCACGAGTGCTGCGAAGCGGCCGAGGGAGGCTCGATGGATCGGAAAGGTTATGGCGTCGGTTTTCTGGGATTGGGAAAAACCATCAACAGCGAGTATTACTGTGCATTATTGGAGCGATTGAAGGCCGAAATCGCTGCAAAACAGCCTCACATTGTTTTTGCAAGACAATGCATCGGCTCACAAGAGCATCGCAACCATGGCTAAAATCAATGACTTACGGTTCTAATTGCTGTCGCATCCACCGTATTCGCTCGATTTGGCTTCCTCGGATAATTATCTCTTCCCAAACCTCAAAAGGTGGCTCATCAATAATAAATTCAGCTCACGCGGGGAAATCATCGACGCAACGGAGGAGTATTTTGCAGAACTTCTGGAAAATTTGGAAAGTTGGAAAACACCTAGAATAAGTGTATCAAACTAAAAGGGGACTATATTCAACAAAATAAAAAAACATTTACAAAAATTTTTTTTTCATTCCCAAGGAAGCTACTTTTCACCCCACTTAGGTGAGGTTTTTTTTTTTAAGTTAAAATACTGTGGCATCTGTGGATCAGAAGTTAACAACAATCTGTTGAGAATATTCATGTTGCATGATGTTCTAGAAAATTGTTTAGCAAAATTTTGTCTATATTGCCGGAAATGCTTGTTACTGGCCTCTAATGCCTCTTCGGAAAGTTTAAGTGACCTATGTTCTATATTCATGGGACCTTGTATTAGTATCTTATGAACATAGGGGGTCATATAGACGTATAGACTTACATATAAACGTGGCGTTTCATTGCAAAACACAGCTAGTTTTGTTACATTAATCTTATGTCCGCTTGATATCACTTCTATAATGGTTCTAAATCTGTTTATAAGATCAGAGTCCACTTCAGTTATATTAGCACCATTTTCGACATCGGATCTTTGAAGTCTTTTTGATTGCGCATCTTTGTCTCTTCAACTAATTGTTTCTCTGCTACAGTCGAGCTTGTCACTTCTATTTTGTAGACTAGATGGAGTATGGACTCAAAAAGCCGTATTCTTGCATCGAGGATAGACAATCCAAATTGAAAAGTATCGGGGTTTTTCTCTCCCCTTGTATTTAACTTTTAAAATCTTTAGATGTCTCATTACATACATATATAACAGCGCATCGTAGACAATATATTTGTAGCTGCATTACAAACCTTATCATCAACCATAGTCAACAATAAAGTGTGCTTGATTTTTAAATTTCCTCCCTATAATTCTGTTTGAGTCAAGTCCTTAATCTGATCATTAATGTACATTATTTCGGTCTTAGTGATATCACTACTTTCATGTACAAATCTTATACCTATAGGTCTACGAAACCTGGTCACCTTTATTACACAGAGTCTTACCGGCACAAATGAACTTTGAAAAATGTTATCATCGCTATCGGTACCATTTTCAAACTTTTGTTTAAATTGCTGCTGCTGATAGCCATCACAACCCCATTTAGAAATTAGTTCCACATTTGATCTTTCTTCTTCCGTAATAGTTATTTTGTAGAACTTCATCAAGGTATTCACAATGGCGTGTCGCAGTACGGTTATATTTCTGCACTATTTTCAGTACCTCGATAAGCGTCCTTTTTTGGGTAACATTTTTCTTTTGCTTTTTTTAATAAGGGATAGCAGGGTAGACTTCTGGTAATGGCTGAATATCTTTTATTTTTTGTTGTCGACTATTTTCTGCTTGAAAATAAACGCTTTGTCGGGAGACGAAAATATTTTTTTTATAACTGTAGATGCACTGCTGTTCCCAGCTGCCCGTAAATTCATCTCAACGGCAAAGGTTAATTCCGACACACTATTTTTTTCTCGTAGCTCTTTAGTCTCACGCCTTTTACTGCAATCACCACATTCTTCAAAAGATTTTGATGGCCTTCTAGCAACATTTCGATGCATCTGCATATATCTGCATATACTGCATCGTCTACCCATTTATAATTATTTCTTTTAAAAACCTGTCCAAATTATAAGATGAATTTCTCCATTTTTGTTTTAAATCTAATTAAAAGTGATTTAATGTTCGTTTAAATTCATTTATATTATCTGACGGACAGTTGGTGATTTCCAATAAATAATTTTCCATATAAACCAATTTTTCATCTATAGAACGCTCTTCACAATCTTTAATATAAAGGGTGATTTATCGTGAGGTTTGCATTATAATGTAAAATAAAACACATAAATTTGAAAGTGAACTTACAATTTTTATTATTCGCTAAAATAACAATTCATGGTATTTAATTTTTAAAAATGATATCATGTAAATGTTGGCCACGACTATGTCTGAGGACCAATTTTGGGCGACTCGTTCGAGAATAGCGACTGGTATCTCGCGGATAACACGAGTAATGTTGGCTTCCAAAGCGTCAATTGTAGATGGCTTATTCTTAAAGACCTGAGACTTTACATGTCTCCAGAGAAAATAGTCCAAAGGTGTGATATCGCACGATCTAGGCAGAAAATTTACCGTAGCAAAACGTGAAATTAAGTGCTCACCAACGGTTACCATAGACGGTAACATTCTGATTTGCCTCATTTTTGAAGAAATGTGAACTAATGATTCCACCAGTCCACAAACTACAACATACCTTTGTTTTTAATGGATGTAATTGTAGCTCTTGGTACTTTTCGGGCTGCTCATCAGCCCAAATACGGCAGTTTTTTTATTAACGTATTCATTGAGCCAGAAATGGGCTTCATCACTGAACAAAATTTCAGGATAAAACATCGGATTTTCTTTGAGTTTTTCCAGAGCACATTCACTGAAAATATGACGCAAATTCAAGTCGCCTGGCTTCAATACTTGCACAAGTTGAATTTTGTACGCTTTTAGACCGAGATCCTCTCGTAAAATACGCCAAGTTGCCGAATACGCCAAGCCAAGTTGCTGAGAACGACAGCGAATCGATTCGTCACGGTCTTCGCTTACACTCTCAGCTACAGCTGCTATAGTCTCCGGTCGAGTATCATCCACTAATATAAACTGGGACACAAATTTAAGAATGATATTGGCAATAGTGGTTTCAGTAGGTCGATTATGCGCACCACAATCCATGAACAAAAATGACAAAGTAGTTTGATGATCGGATCTGTCAAAAATCAAACTTCACAATGAATCACCCCTTAGTTATAGAGATCTCTTCTAGTGATTTCTTTCACAGTTATGTCTGTTTCTATAAGAAATTAATGTCGTTAATTGAGATTTGAGAAATATCTGTTTTCAAAAAAAAAAAGTCGTCTTATAGTAGTTCAAGAAAAAAAAAATCTCAAAAATGAAGGCGGAAATATGCGGAAAGTTATTTTTCAGAAATTGACTCACTATACACTGTAGTATCATAGGTAGCAACGTTTTGCTTCGGACAATACCCGGCAGTACAACTAAATGACTAATTTTTAAACATAGAGTATACTGAATATTTATCTCATCATTTGACAGATTCTAGACTATGATAAAAAAAAATATTCAATATACACTCATAAAAAAAAAAAATATAGATATTCAAAGATGTCATTGTCATAATGTTGTCCAGTTCTGGTCGCTCTTTCTTGATAGTTTCATTCAAACGGTCGAGTTGTACACAGTAGAGGATCGAATTGACCGTTTCGCCACGTTTTCTAGCTCAAAATAGACAATTCCCTTCCAATCCCACCAAACACTCAACACAATCTTTTTTGCCGTCAATCCAGGCTTTAAAGTCGTTTGTGGTCGGTCACCGGCCTTTGACCATGATCGCTTGAATTGGATATCTCGTATTTAATCCATTTTTCATCGCCCATAATGAATTGCTTCAAAAATAGTTCCATTTCGTTACGTTTCAACAGCGTTTCACTGAAGGTTATTCGGTCAATTAAATTTCTTTGCATTAATTCATGTGGCACCCAAACATCGAGCTTCTTTTAGTAGCCTGCTCGTTTTAGATTATTCCAAACTGTCATACGATTGATGTTTAGTGCCTCTGCTATCTTCAGACATCTTCCGTGCCGATATTGCTCCATCAGTTGCAGAATTTCATCGACTTTTCAGTGACAGGCCGACCAGTGCGAGGTGCATTTTTTACATCGAAATTTCCGGAACGGATTCGAACAAACCACTCCTAGGTTTGGCATTCAATCACAGCATTCTCACCGTTTACTGCACAAATTTTTCGGAATGTTTTTACAGCGTTTTTCCTTTTTTTTTATAGTAAAAAAGCATTACAAAGCGTATTTCTTAAGATATTTCACTCATATTGAAATCAGTAACACGAACAACAAAATACACAGCTACTTCACAAAAAATGTTGCCTGACATGTGACCTTTCAAACACGTGTTCGTTCAGATAAGTGTTTCCAGATAAGTGGACACTAACACCATCTAATGACAAAAAACTATAAAAATGATCGATGTCAGTATACTCATTGTTTTCAAAATTCAGTCTAATACTCTTGTACTGCTTTACATTATCACCAAACCCTGATTCATCTAAATGCATTGGTAACAATATAGTGGTGGTTCGACAAGGAATGAACGGTTTCTCAAATCTGCATTGTTAGAACTATTTTTTTTTTTTTATATAACAGGTGAAAATATGTTTGTGCATTTATCGGTTTATATTCCCCGGTAATTCAACAATGTTGGCTCTAAGCCAACTTTTGTTACGAGAGTAAGGCAGTAAGTATTCGACTTAACTTTATCCAATAGATATAGTAAGAATATTACTGCAGATGCGAGGTCTCGACCATGCTGAAGAGGAGGAATCCACATAAAACCAACTAAACACGATATAAAGAGAAGCTCGACAAATACAATATTGCTCCTCCTAAGCTCAGGATAAAACAAAAGCTTGAGAAAGCTGTTCAAAACATGAACGGCACCCTCACCAAGTACTTCGAAATGACATATCCAGTTAGATAGCAATTCTGCAGATCGCCCGTTCCTTGGTGGAACGCAGACCTGCAGCGTCTTTATAAATTATCCAGAAAACTTCTAAACAGATCCCTTAAGACTAATTATGAGAATGATTGGAATCTTTACAGTTCAAAACAAGAAGATTTTAACAAGCTTATTCGGATTTCGAAGAGTGCCTCTTCGCTTTTTGCGAAAAGATTAAAACTATCGGTGAAACCAGTAGGTTGGTCAAAATCCTCAAAAGGAGAAGATCAACCAGGCTGGAACCACTCAGGAAATCTGAAGGTACCTATACCGAGTCGAAAACAGAGACTCTCCATCTCATGCTCGAGTCTCACTTCCCAGGAAACCAAATCATGATGGATGGTATTTACCCAGTTATGCTACAAAAAGATGTAGACCAGCTGCTGGCATCTCTTAAGAGAATTTTCACTGCTAGCCTGGCAGTGGCATACATACCGAATCTCTGGCGAACAGTGAGAATGGCCTTTATACCAAAAATCGGAAAGGAGGACTACTCGCTCGCCAAGAGTTTCAGACCTATAATTCAGACTTTCTTCATGCTGAAAAGCACCGAAATAATGGTCAAGATCCATGTGCGCAAAACTGCCTTGCGAATTCACCCTCTGTCAGTGATGCAACACTCCTACCAACGCGGAAAATCCTGCGAGAGTGCGCTTAAGGATCTAGTAGGCAGAATTGAAGACGTACTCGACAATAAGGAATAGGCATCGGGCCTTTTTATCGACATTGAAGGTGCTTTCGACAACACAACTTTTGATGCGATTTGCTACTCGGCCAGATAACACGGCATGGACGAGTCACTGGTCTTGCGTTGGCATGTGTAAACAGTAGCTGCCCGCAATGCGGAGTTCTGTTTCCACTGCTATGGTGCATATTGGTCGACTCATTGCTCAACGCGCTCAATAGTTCTAACGTCTATACACAAGCATACGCGGATGATGTAGCTGTACTGTTTGTTGGATCATATCTAGAGTCTGTCTGCTCTAAAGCGCAAGCAGCTCTAGACGTGATCGACGACTAGTCCACTAGTAATGGGCTTTCATTCAATTCTCTCAAAACTAAGGTTGTACCTTTGACGAAAAGGAGCAAACTGTCTGGTCTGACTCATCTAGTGCTTAAAGGCATCACCATCCGATTCTCCAAAGAAGCTAAGTGATTGAGTGTTATACTGGACAACAAATTTATCTGGACTAAACATGTTACGTAGAAAGCACCTAATTCGTTGTTGGCCTCCTGGCAGGGCAGAGGAGCTATTGGCAAGACATGGGGCTTATCACCGAGAAGGGTTCTTTGGATCTATAAGGCGAATTATATCCTATACGTCGGTTGTTTGGTGGAATAAGCTCTCGCGAATATTTGCTTTTACCAGACACCAAAGAACTGTTTGTGTTGGATGCATAGGGCTTTCTCCAGTACTCCTGGCTCCCTTCTGGATGCATCGATGATATTCACATCATGGGCTGCGCCCTCAAAGCCATCTTCCGACTAAAAAGAAGTGGTATTTGGTACAATGCTTCCCGTCATCTCTAGGAAGTCAGCGGCCTTTCTGCTGTCTCTCGGCAAGAAAGACTGCAGGTTGCTCACTGGCGTCGTGACAGGGCATTACACTTTTGCAAAGCACTCAAATATGCTGGGTATAAATGACACAACTTCCTGCGATGCTTGCTGCAAAAGTGATGACGACACCGCGGAGCACTATCTCTGTGAATATCCGGCTTACGCTTGCATCAGGCTGCAGGTACTTGGTGCTGACGTGGTGGGTGCTGGTGCTGAAGGCACCTTATTACTGAAGAGCTTATTCCAGTTTAGTTCCAGATCTTCTGAAAAGATACCGACCCCCGCTCCGTCGTCCATTATGGATCCATCTGTGAAAATCACGATTTCACCATTCCTCTTTTCTGGAAGTAATCCATTCTCAATACGAGTTTTGTGATTCCTTTCCATAATATGCACTTGTGTTATACCATCCATAGACATGTTCAGTTCCCTAATCTCATTTTTGGCAAGTTCCAGGATCCTCCTGTGTCCATAGATGGTACTCCTATTGTGCCATTTCACATTTCGATGCAGACGAAGTGCTGTTAGGGCCGCTGTTCTCTTAATAAATAAGTCTATCGGTAAAATTCCTAAGATCACTTCCAATGCGCATGTTGCTGCAGTGTGTATTGCACCTGTAATTCCTAAGCATGCTAAGCGTTGGACCCTATCCAGGTGCTTCTTAGCAGTCTTCTGGGAAGCTTTCGCTCACCTACAAAAGAAGCGTAGGTGATAATGGGTCTAATAATCATCGTATACATCCAGTATGCTGACCTAAGAGAGAGTCCCCACCTATGTCCCCATACACGTTTGCACTAATGTAGTACCCTTTTTACCTTCCGGACCTTCTCCTTAACATAGTAGTTCCAAGTAAGTCCAGTATCTAGGTATACTCCCAGATACTCAACCCTCTTGGTCGTTGTTAGTTCCGATCCGAAAAGGTAAGTGTGAAAAGTGAAATTCCAGATTTTTCCTCTTCCTAGTGAAGATTATTAAATCTGTTTTGTCCGCATTAATGGAGAGCCCTTGTTCCAGATACCACCGCTCAACCACTTTGAGTGCACTCCTCATGTTATCCACCGTGACGACTATGAATTTGCCTCTTGCTATTATTGCAATGTCGTCAGCATATCCCACTGTGTGAGTGCCCGTTGCCTCAAGTCTGTCGAGAAGAGAGTCTACAGAGATATTCCACAGTGTAGGTGAAAGAACACCCCCTTGTGGGCAACCTCTGCTGACCCTTTCTCGGAGTTTTAAGGTTCCCGTCTGAATATTTATCGCCTTTCCATTTAACGTATTGTCCACACATTTTTCCACCAGTGGGTTAAACCTACGTTTTTCCAAAGCTTGTTTTAAACTTTCAAAGCATATCCTATCGAAGGCACCTTCAATTTCTATTATAGTGGTCATCGCAAAGCCCCCGGTATTTAGCTCTTCCCCCGCAGCGCTTACTACTTGATGTAGCGCTGTTCTGTAGACATATCTGCCTATAGGCATGTTGTCTACTATTCAAAGGATACATCTTAAGCGCCGTACTCTCCATATCTCCATATAGTTCACCACCATTATAATTAAATTAAATTAAATTAATTAATTAAAGAATAAGCATAGTATTAACTTTATTTAAAAGAATTGTATCACTTTAAAAGACTAATCTAATGTTATCAACCATCTCAATCAACAAAAAAAAACTCGAAAGACTTCTTTAGTGGATACATTAAACTGGGTAGTGATCAAAAAAATATTCGAAGTTTTTATTTTTGACAAAATGGAGGCTTCATAAAAAAATAGAATTTTCGACCATAATTGCCACGTAAAGTTGTTTTAAAAAATCTTATTCCTTCGATAAATACTTAAGGAATATATCTGAAAAGGTTGTGTTAAAATTTCAGACCGATCGGTTGAGCCGTTTATTAGAAATCTTGAACACCGACTTCGAAGACATAGTTTTGAGAAAAAAAAATATTTTTTTTTTTACTTGCATGGAGTCATCTACTCCAGGACCATAAGATGAATTGTATGAGCAGCTTCTAGTACCTCAAAATAATGTTGTCTACGAGCGATTCTTATCTCTGGCGTACTCCCATGCGTTCCCAAGTCATATATCATGACGCGCTCCTTAACTTTTTTAACAGTGCGAAACGTCCTTACAAATATGCATATATCTCTAAAAAAAAAAAAGTTACCGGACTTACTTACTTACCGAAATTCTCAGGGAATATAGTCAGATACATGTGCATTAGGAAAATATTATGTATGTAATTTAATTCCTGCGGTTTTTTTTACAAAATTTTAACGTTTATTTAAGAAAAACATGTACAATAGTAGTATTCAAAGTATTGCCCATCTGAAGCTATGACTTTTTCCCATCTTTCTGGCAATTTGTGGATCCCATCCCAAAAGAACTGCGCCGGCTTGGCAGCCAAGAATGAATCAAGCCAATTTTTGATATTCTGCTCTGATGAGGGCGTTCTGCATCGACCGGAACAAATGGTAGTCAGAAGGGGCAAGGTCTGGGCTATAAGGCGGGTGGGGTAAGACTTCCCATCCACTGTTTTCCAAATAGTTCTTAACCGGAATAGCAACGTGAGGCCGAGCATTGTCATGATGGAAAATTATTGCCTCGTGTCTGGTCGCATATTCCGGGCGTTTTTCGGCTACTGCTCTCTTCAAACGGATTAATTGTGTTCGGTAGCGTTGTCCATTGATCCTACCAAATACAGAGCATTACCTTTGCGCCATGGATATTCGGCTTTGCCGTTGATTTGGCTGGTTGGCCGGGTTTCACATATGATTTTTTGCGCTTGGGGTTGTCGTAATGGATCCATTTTTCATCACCAGTAACAATCCGATGCAAAAATGACTTCATTTTGTGGCGTTCCAGCAGCATTTCGGACATGCAAAACCGCCTTTCGACTTCTCTCGGCTTGAGTTCATGTGGAACCCAATTTCATTGCTTTTGAATATATCCAGCTGCTTTTAAACGTTTTGAAATGGCTGCTTGAGTGACACCCAAAGATTCTGAGAGCTCTTCTTGTGTTTGGCAACAATCTTCATAGAGTAATGCTTCCAGTTCTTCATCTTCAAACTTTTTTGGCTGCCCAGGACGTTCATCATCTTCCAAGCCAAAATCATCACTTTTAAATAATGCAAACCACTTTTGGCACATTCACTCAGCTAGGGCATGTTCACCATAAACTTCCACCAAAATACGATGACTTTCGGCGGCAGTTTTCTTCATATTAAAGTAATGAAGAAGAACTCCCCGCAAAAACACTTTTTCAGGCACAAAGTTCGACATATTTGAGTGAAAAAAACTATTGTTGTTTACGCTTCAAATGAATGACATATACTGAAATGACGTACAATGACAGTATCTTTCCAACGCTTGTTCCAATGGAATAATACAAGTTACGCCATCTCTTAGCAAACCGAATTAAGTTATAGACCCAATACAAAAAAGTCAAACATGACAGCAATTTTGAACCCTAAACCTCGCGGACTTGCTTGATTAAAAGTCACATTTTTTTTTTACAAGTTTTACACATTACTAAATTACTAATTGCATAAGAAACTGAATCAAATTCAATAATGCAATATTCATGAGTTGGATCAATCACAATATTACGAGTTTTATCATTATTTTGTGATAGTTTTTCAGCGGATGTTCTGGTATTCGGGGTAGACTGCTCGAATGGGTGTTGATTTCCCACAAACTTTAGTTTTATTGAAACTGATCTATGTCTGGGAATATCGTGAGTAGCTTAGTTAAAATACAGAACTTGACCACTCATTTTTACTAAAATAACTTACGAAGTGCTCAGTATAACGGTCACAGTAAAATTAAATGTGACGTAGTTATAAACGTATAATAATGGTGTATGATGACGACAGAGCGCAAACAAAAACTTTGATAGACCCCGTAACAAACGTAACTTTCTGACCGCTGGACGGCTACTCTTTAGAAGGCTGTAACTCATAGACTATTTGAGATTAACTATCGATTAAACCTTGTTACGCTGTGTAATTTTTCAAATTAAGAACAATTGTTTGTTTTACGAGTACTATGTTGCTTCTCGTTCGACAGAATTTTTCATTCGAGTAAAATGTCACATTTGTTTCGTTTCGTTCGAAAGTCGTAGTACAGTCAACCTTCGAATGAAAAATTAACTTTCAAAAGATGTACGTCGTTTTTACTAAATGAGAAATCCTCCAAAATCCTAAATAGCTTCTTACATAGGCACCGGAATATTGTAATAAGAGTTTAAATGTGACAAGCTGAACTTCTCCGGTACCGAACTTGTCGAAGAAGGAACCGCAAAGATCATCGGAATCGAACAAGTTTATTAAGGGGTTATAGCCACTTGCAAGGGCAAGTGTGTTATGCATATTCGTTAATAATAAACCTTAAAAAATATCCTCACAAAATTTTATTATGATCCGAGTTTTAGAACCGGAGTTATATGCACGATCCACCGGTGCGGCGTGACTTTGGCCGTACAGCTGCCGCACTGTGTTATAATATTAAGCGACTGTCATTGGTGTTCTGCCGCATTTGCTCACTCCGGAGAAGCGCAATCGTTAGCCACTTCAAAGACGTGCTTCGCTCTGTTTAATCGAAATCCGGAGTAGTGACACGAAATCGTTTCGTGAACGTCGATGAGACATAGATTCATTGGTACACACCCGAGACCAAAGAACAATCGAAGCAATGGGTTTTACCCGGTCTATATACTTTAAAGAAGGCGAAGACCGTGCCTTCGGCCGAAAAGTTGATGGCCCCCGTTTTTTAGAAAGCGCGATATGTGATCCACTTTGACTATATAGAGAAGAGAAAAACAATTACATGAGCATACTATGTCGATTTATTGGGCCAATTTGAAGAAAAAACGACCACATTTGACGAAGAAAAAAGTGCTCTTCCACCACGACAACGCATCGGCTCACACCTCCGCAGTCGCCACTACAAATTGATCCCCCATCCTCCGTATTCTCCGGATTTGACTCCCTACTACTTATTTCTGTCCCAAACCTTAAAAGATCGCTCGTCGGAAAGAAGTACTGGTCGAACAAGGAAGTCATCGCCGCCGCGGAGGAGTATTTTTCAGGCTTACGGAGGGGTTAAAAAAGTTGCAGCACCGCTGGAAAAAGTGTATTGAGTTGAAACGGGATTATATTGAAAAACAAATTGTCAAAACCTTAGAAAGTTGCGTTGCCATTTCTGATCCGGGTATTCATTAGAAAAAAAAATTATCTGGAGAGTTGCGAAAAGATACATTAAGAAAAATTCAATTCGAAAACAGCAGAAACCGACAAAAGTAGTTTTAGTTCGTTGCGTTAAAAAAATAAATTAGATGACGAAGAATTCTAAATTTTATCAAGATGCCTGCAGCATTATCGCTGTTAGTGAAGTGTAAACAGTGTACGATTATATCCGACATTTGTATGAAATAAATAGACGCTTCGTTTTCACTATGCGAATGTTTGGTATACGTACTCCATCATCTTGCAGCACGTATCTGAAAGTGACAAATTTGTTTTCGATAAATTCATGCAGTTGGATATCAAGAAAGAAAAAAAAATTAACGAAATCACCGAATAAAAATTTCACAGTGTCAGGCGATGGAACATGAAAGAAACGCGGTTGCTCTTTATGATGTTGCTTCTTTAATTGTCTATTACACCGGAAAAATACTCGTTGTTGTAGTAAAAAGCGCATACTGCAAAAAAGTTTGAAAACGAAAAATTGGTACAGCAGAATACAAAAAAGAATGGAAGATCAGTCATGAGCCTAACTATCTTGCTAACCACAAGTGGATGCGATGAAAAAATATTTGAGTGAGTAGAAAAATTATTTGAACGGGGATTCTAAGACCTACAGTGCCCTAGTAAAACTGTTGAAGTGTCTGGTAAAAAAAGAATTCATTATACATGTGTAAAAGCGCTCACGTGATTGCAAAAAAAAAAAGAAAAAATAAAGGTCTCGGAGAACAGGGCAAGTTAACAGCCAAAGTTATGGATAATTGACTGTTTTCTATTGTTTAATACATGAGCTGAAAAGTCAGTGCCGTTTCTAAGAGTACCAACCTTCAAAAGATACGTGTATAAATTTGATCAGCTGTCGGACTATTAGTTCTCGAGATATAGCGTTGTGAGTGAAGCAACTTTTGTTATTGTGAAAAAAAAATGGATTCAATTTCAATTTCGTGTGTTGATTTATTATTGCTTTTTGATGGGAAAAAATGCAGCCGATGCAAAGAAATGGATTGATAAGTGTATCCACTTATGAATAAGTGTAATCCACGCAAGTGGATTGAAAAATTTAAATTGGTCATACAAGCACCGAAGATGATGCATGCAGTGGACGTCCAAAAGAGGCTGTTTCCAATGAAAACATCAAAAAAGTCCACAAAATGATTACGAATGACCGTAAAGTGAAGTTGATCGAGATAACTGAGGCTCTGAAGATATCAAAAGAGCGTGTTGAATATATCATACACGAATATTTGAACATGCGAAAGCTCTGTTCAAAGTGGGTACCGCGTTTGCTCACAGTCGACCAAAAACAAAAACGTGTTGATAATTCAGATGAGTGTTTTAAACTATTCAACCGCAATAAAGCCGAATTTTTGCGTCGGTATGTGACAATGGATAAAACTTGGTCCAATCACTTCACACCAGAGTTAAGACGTCAGTCAGCTGAGTGGCAAGCAGGCGACGAACCTCGTCCAAAACGACCAAAAACTCAACAGTCGGCTGGGAAGGTTATGGCATCTGTATTTTGGGATACACATGGAATAATTTTCATCGACTATCTCCAAAATGGGCAGACTATCACCAGCGACTATTACATTGCGTTGTTGGAGCGTTTGATGGACGAAATCGCAGAAAAACGGCCGCATTTAAAGAAAAAGAAAGTGCTGTTTCATCAAGACAATGCACCGTGTCACAAGTCGATGAAAACGATGGCAAAATTGAATGAATTCGGCTACGAATTGCTTCCCCACCCACCGTATTCTCCCCCAGCAACTATTTCCTGTTCGCAGACCTCAAAAGAATGCTCGCCGGAAAGAGATTTAAGACCGATGAAGAAGTAATCGCAGAAAAAGGGGGGCCAATTTTGAGGCTAAACCGAAATCGTACTACAAAACCGGTATCGAAAGATTGAAAAATCGGTTCAATCAGTGTATCGCCCTCGAAGGCAACTATATTGATAAATAAAGTTGAATTTTGTGTTTTACTATAAAACGGCACTGACTTTTCAGCCCTTGTGTTAGGTATTCGCAGAAACACAGAGTCTGGAATGAGAGATGCAATTTGGGCCACGTATTTTCACTACAACTCGACGAATCAAAAGTGTCAGCATTAAAAATGGCCTGACATCAGTGACTCGTAGTGTGGACGGAAGAAAGCTTATGGTACGCTGCTCGCAGGTAGGAAGACTAAAACATCTGCATTCCAGCACAATTATATGGTATAGCTCTCACTCAAGAAGTTTTGAAGGCTTTTTACGTTAGCGGATTTACGCAAAGCAATAACGAAAGTTACAATCAACATATTTGGAAAATAACATCGAAACATCTACCGGGTGGAACAATTCCTGTTCAAATTGCAGTCCATGCATCTGCCTGCATGCTCAATGAAGAAAACATAGCCCTGCTCAAGATACTCGAGGAACTGGAAGTGTCCTGCGGTCGAAACGCGCACGCCTACATAGCCACCGCGGACGAGTTTGCCATTACGACTGCTGAGCTATGCGCGGAAAGAGCTATAAGAGAGGGTAGAATGCTTCGAAGACAGCAGCAAATCGATGCTCTCGAGGCTGCAAAAGATGCAGGAATCGATGACTCGGTGTGAGTGTACAAAAATTAATGTTACATATAAAAATTCTACACGGCACGATTTCTCAAAATCTAGACATCGATCATCACCAATTTTTTTTCTGCTTCGATCTTCGAAATATAACTTTTTGTTAAAACAGCCGCCATTTCTTCAAAATTATGCCCACCTTCACGATGCTCAAAAAAAAAGCGCTTCCGTAATACATATTTTTGTATTGAAAAAATTTTACAAGAAAATATAATAGAGAAAATCTCGTCCTTTCGCTCGCCAAAAGTGGCTTAAGCATATGATCTGCATGATCCGCAGTCGAGAACTACACCATTAGATTATCAATATTGCGAACACCACCTCCATACTGTTTAACCATTTAAAGTCTGGACCTGTTATTTTTTTCTTCCAAAACCGTATAATTTTTGATTGTCAAGCCATCTTACCACCACAAGGCAACCAAAAAACGGAAGCCAAAGAAGATTTATTTTATTAACCAAAGTCAACGCACAGTTTGCTGTAAGAATTCAAATCAAAATCAATTATATTTGTTTTAACGGAAACAACTACTGTATTTATTTATATAATTGATTTTCAATCATAATAATATTGCTAGTTTTCTTAATCATTGCTTTTTATTTTGTTTTATTTTTTATTTTTGTTTGTTTGTTTGTTTTTTTTTTTTTTTTTTTTGTATATGTAAAATAAATGACATTAAATATATAAGAGTTAGACGATCGTTGAAAATTTGAAATAACAATTTGATTTATGTGTATCATATTATAATAAATATTTTTATCACTTAACGCTTGCGCAAAAAAAAAATTTCAACTTGTGGAGAAACGCATTTTAAATATATTTTGCATTTAACTAATTGTATTTATGTTTACGAGCATTTCTTTGCATTTTATTTTAATTGTTTTTACAATAATGGATGTTAGTTCAAACAAGAAAAATATTGTTTGCTGTTTTTCTTTTGTTAAGTCTAAAAGTCTATAGTGCGCAGTTTCAACAAGTAACAATTACGAGAAAACAAAGAAAGGTTAATATTTTTCTTAGTTTTGATATTTTTTTTTGTTTTTTTTTTTTTTTTTAAATAAAACAACTTAAATAAAAATAAAATTCAGGACTTAACACAACTGAACACTGCCTTTAAATAGATCCAAAGTAGAAAATGAGCAATATTTAGACCTTAACATACAGCATACGATGTGCACAGGCTCTACCAACTAATTTTCCATATTCTAAAATTGATTCACGATCATCGTCTTCGCCAGTTATCTGAAATTAAATTGAAGCGAAAAAGAAAAAAAAGGACATGGGAAATCAATTCTTTTGATAGTTTGTTTCTAGGGTAAATAGAAAGAAAATAGATGGAAGTAATAACGAGATTTATCTAAAGAAAATAGAATAACAAACGAAAAATAAAAAATAAATTATAATAACTAAAGTGGATGAAATGAAGTAGGTACTTCGTGTTGAGCAATTTGATTTTTGTTGCAGCAGTTAAGGAAACAAAAGAGAAAGAAAAAAATGTGTTAAATAAAGAAAAAAAGATATGGTATTTACCTCTTTATAAATTCTACTCCTTATCATATCCAACATATTGTCTAACGTCTCAATGTTAAAAGACTGTAAAAAATTCGTTTGGATTTTGTTTTTTTTTTTTCTCATGTATACAAAAGAAAATAAAAAAAAAACAAACAAAATACAACAGAACAAAGAGAATACAACATAAATTACCGTAAAGAGATAGTGATGAACATAAGAGAAAAGAAGAAAAAGTATAAATGAAAACAAAGAACACAAAATAGAAATCAAAAGACAGAGGAAGAAATTAAGATTTTACGAAAGCAGGAAGGTAAAGCTTTGTTTTAGTTTGGAACTAAAATAAGATTTAAAAAATACAATTACCTGAATATATTCACGGTAAGTGACGCAGGCGTTATTTTCAATCAGCAACAGCACTAAGTCCAGATGGTTTTCTAAGAAATCATCTACATCTTTTACTTCAGGATCCTTACTAAGTCGCTGATACTTTTCAACATCCAATTGCTGTCGGATTTCTACACACACAAAGAACAATTAACATAAATTCAATAAATAATATATTTTTCATTAACTTACCATTTGTAAGTAGATTCCATGTATATGTTTCAGGACAAAGCAAGTAAGACGGTACAAGTTTGCCTTTGTATCTCATTTTAGGGCAAGAGTGTATATAGTAGCCCATGTAGTAATACTTTAATGATGGCACGGTTTGAACGAGTTGTTGAACGAATTCAATTTCTCTGCAGGAATATAAAATTTGTTAAATGTTTTCAAGATGGAAACATTTTTTTTATGATAAGAAAATTGGTTACTTTTAACAACCGTAACCAAGAGTTCGAAGTTCATTCAACAAGTCATGGAAAATCGTCAATATAAAATAACTAACTCCCTCGCCGCACTATGGTTCCAAATGACAAAAGTCTTGGCACAAATCGAAAGCCAATATCTTCATTTGATTATTTCGTTTTTCTTGGAGGAATAAACATACAATACACAATTTAAAAACAGTAATCAAAAGATTTTTTTGATAAGTCATTTGATTAATATAGCTCTTCAAAGTTGATCAATAACAAAAAAAAAAAAATTAAAAGCGAAGTTCTCCATTACATTCGAACATACATTACGTTTGACAAACTAACATATAGTGCCTGACAGTGCCTGAAATTTCGCGAGCAACATACATTCGATTATCGGTTTTATTTTTGCTGTGTTGGTACACATGTCCCGAACATATGTTCACAGCTTCAAGTATAGGGTTTTCTAATAACGACTTGACAACTTTTTTTTTTAAATAAAATGCAAACCATTTGAGATATTTCAAAAACTTTATTATTGGCTTGAAGTACAATCAAAACATTTTTGAATGGAACTCGACTTCGTTCATATGACCACCGCGGGCACGTTTGCAGCGGTCAATTCGTTGGACCAAATTTTAAATGATTTGGCCACACATTTCGGCCGAAACGGCCGCTATTTCGCGTTCAATGTTAGCTCTGAGCTCTTCCAACGTCGCGGTCGTCGGCGTTTTGGCATAAACCAATGACTTAAGGTAGCCCCACAGAAAATAGTCAAGCGGCGTTAAATCGCACGAACGAGGCGGCCAATCGACGGGCCCATATCTTGAGATAACACGCTCACCATACTTACTCTTCAATAAATCGATTGTAGCGTGTGCTGTGTGGCTTGTGGCACCATCCTGTTGAAACCACATGTCGTTCAAGTCCATATCTTCCAATTCGGGCCAAAAATAATTGGTGATCATGGCGCGATAACGCTGACCATTCACAGTAACGTGACGATCGTTATTGTCAACGAAAAAATATGGCCCAATAACGCCGCCGGCATGCAAACCGCACCAAACAGTTATTTTTTGTGGATAAAGTGGTGATTCATGAAGCACACGTGGGTTTTCACCCGACCAATAACGCATATTTTGCTTATTGACGAACCCATTAAGCCAAAAATGAGCTTCGTCACTGAAGATGATTTTGCAATGAAATTCATCATCTTGGCGCATCTTCTCCAGAGCCCAATCGGAGAACGTACGTCGCTTCAAATGGTCCATCGGCTTCAATTCTTTAGTCAGCTTGATCTTGTATGGGTGTCAACCAAGATTCTTACGCAAAATACGCCATAATGTGGTCTAAGCGATGCCCAATTCTTGAAAACGCCGTGGAATTGACTGATTTGGATCGTTTTCTACGGACGACTGAACGGCAGCGATATTTTCGACACTTCGATCAACCCGTTGTCTCACTGACACGGCAACATCACACAACGAATAAGTAGACTCAAATTTTTGAACTAAACTTGTTATTGCCCGTTTACTAGGGCGAGAATTACGACCGAAAATTGGAGTTAACGCTCTTAAAGTTGCAGTCACTGACTCCGAATATCTGTAGAAAATTTTTATAATTTGCAGACCGTTAGTGTACTTTACCATGATGCAAATGTTGAGTTTACTAAATAAATTGACATTGACAGTTTGATGATTAGTGAAAGAGTGCGTTCACAAATTAAATTCAAAGTTGTCAAGTCCCTATTGGAAAACCCTATATATAGTGCACGAGGACTGTTTGATGAGTACCCGGATTAGAAATAACAACGCAACTCGTTTAGGTTTTGACAATTAATTTTTCAATATAATCCCATTTCAACTCAATACACTTTTCTCAGCTGTGATGCAACTTTTTTAACCCATCTGTACATGATGACGTCGTACGTACGTCGATGACTTCCTTGTCGACGCGTACTTCTTTCCGGCGAGCGACCTTTAAAGGTTTGGGAACAAAAAAAATAATCGCAGAGAGCAAAATCCGGAAAATACGGAGAATGGGGGAGCAATTCGTAGTGCAATTCGACCAATTTGGCTGTGGAGACTGCGGAGGTGTGAGTCGATGCATTATCACCACTTTCTCTTCGCCAAATATGATGATTTTTTTTCTTCAAATCGGCGTTGAATCGGCTCAATAAATCAACGTATTATGGTCCTGTGATTGATTTTCCTTTCTCCAAATAGTCGACACCTTTCCTGCAGAAGGCACGTTCTTCGTCTTCTTTGGAGCACGTTCACCGGGTAAAACCCATTGTTTTGATTGTTCTTTGATATCTGGTATGGACCAATGAATCTATGTCTCATCGACGATCACGAAACGACGCAGAAACTCCTCCGGATTTAGATTAAACAGGGCCAAGCACGTCTTTGAAGTGATCTCATTATTGCGCTCTCGTCCAGGATGTGGTAAACGAGTTCAGTTGATATACCTGCTATCTCAGCCATTTCGCGAATTTTCATTCGGCGGTCCGCCAATACGAGTTCATGGATATTGTGCACGGTTTCCTCTGTGGTAACCGTTTTTGGGCCACCTGGACGCGGTTCACCAAAAACCGATTTGCGGCGAAATTCTGCGAACCAATGGGAAACGGTTGTACGTAAGGCGAATGGGACCCATACACACCACCGAAAATGGGCTTGATTTCGTCACAGGTTTTGTCATTCAAAAACAAGAATCGGATCAACGAGCGATACTCTCGGTGTCAAAACAAAACTAAACCTCGGATTTTCACCAAATTTTGACAGTCGGGCTAAAAGAGTTTATACTAAATGATGGTATTCTCATTTTGGCTCAGTAGCGCCACCTTACTTCCAATCCAGGTACTCATCAAACAGCATTCGTATTTGTTTTTGACAGATAAAAAGGTTAAACATGTTTGGTGTGCTCGACGATTTTTAATTATTATAAAAAATGGAGCAAAGTTTTGCATAAAGTTTTGTAGAAAATATGGGATCAAGTTCTCTTAAACACTTGAAATGTTGACAATGGCATACGGTGAGTAAGCTTTAAGTACAAAAAAATGTAAGCAAGTAGTACATATATATTAAGCTCTTCCAAAATGGCAGAGAAGATGCCAATGACAAACCTCACTTTGGATGCCTCAGCACATCAACAAAAGATGATAACGTCGAAGCTGTGAAGAAAATTGGAATATCGACGGATTACCATAAGAGAAGTTGCTGAGAATTTTAGCAAATCGGCCGCTCGTGTCATGATGTTTTGGACATGAGACGTGTCAACGAAGTTTGTTCCAAATCTTCTTAATTTTGATCAGAAGAACGGTCGCATGAACATCGCTTAGGAGCTCTTGAATGACGTCAATGATGATTCTGACTTGCTGGAAGCACCCAGGAGAGCCAAAACCGAAAAAAGCATCGCTCTAAGAGCTCAAGGATATACCAAAAAGTGCTTATGAGAAGTGCTTCGAGAATTAGAAAAATCGTTGGCACAAGTGTACTATATCTGAATGGGATTACTCTAAAGGGGACACATTCATATTGATGAATAAATAAATATATTTTTATAGCAATATAAAGCCACCTTACTTTTGAACACACCTCGTAAGTTATAAAGGGAACTAACAAAGTTTTCATTAATTTTAGCTTAGTATCACGAGGAATAAAGCAGGCACATGTCTTCTTTATTTTTTATCATTACACGAGGGATTACAGTTTATTATAAAACCTAATATGGTGACTTAGTAAGAAAAAGAAAGGAAGATTTAGCAAATTAGCTCTAAGAAGACGTTTTCTGAGCGTAATGACCATTGGATCGTCCACCAATCCAAGCAGAATCCAAACCTAAGAACACCAAAATAAAGAGACAGGATAGAGAAACATCTGAACATTACTTGCAATGCTGAAACAGTTCGAAGAGTTCTACGCAGAGCTGGATTAAATGGTAGAATTTCCTAAAAGAAGCCATTCGTAAGCCAAAAAAAAACCAAAAAGGTTCGATTGCAATGAAGGATTCTTCGTTATGGAAAAATGTTTGAACACTTAGAATAGTTGAAAAGAGCTAAAGCAAATCGAACAAGATGCACAAAGCATTTCTTAATTGTCTAAATGTATGAGGTGTCACAGGAATTAAGTTTTTTGAATGAACGGGACTTGGTCCAAAGTGTAACTTAGTTATAATTTCAGAATGTTTACCAATTCTTTTGCTATAATTTTTTATTAATATCATTTGCAAATATTACTCACCTTAGAGATCCGTAAGTACCCAATGATAAAAAGCTATAGTCAGGATCGTAAAAGAAATATACCGAACTGATGCAAAATGGTAAAATGTCAATAACTCCGACTGCGATTAGTTTATCATCCAACCAATACTGTTGATGAAATGATCCATACCCGCATGCAGGTCCATCATGTGTCTTTGTATGCTACAAATGATACCAAGTAACAAAAAGAGAAAAATTCAAGTATTACATATTTGTGTATTAGAATGATGCCTTCTCTGACAGTAAAAAGTACAGAAGATCGCGTATGTTTTTTTGTGTTTTATACTTGTTTTGTTTGTTTTGTTTTGCTTTTTTTATTTTTTTTATTTTTTTTTTTTTTGCCACTCTTGCATGTCACACTTTGCTATAGGCTTTGCTATACCTTCAACGGTGAGCCCTTTAAAAATCCCAAAAATTCCTTTAAATTTTCTGGCGGGTCATTGTGTATTGTCGTTTGATATCGCTCATACAGACCGTATGATGTTGGCAATGTTATGGTGAATTGTTTGCTCATCACATTAACCAGTGATAACTACGAGTAGTTAGCCCCAAGTATTAACAAATCCACATCATTACCATGTTAATTCGATTAATTGTACCGAAATGGAAAAACAAAAAAATAAAGAAAAGAAGTAACATTAATTCACTACCTTTATGGGTGATTTATAGCAGAATCTTTCGAGATTGGCTTTTTTAAGCCTTGCCGGGTCATCCTTATGGATAATTAATTGATATTTGCGATAAATATCGAAGACCTCGTTCGTGACCCCTTTATTGGATGGGACTAGGACGACCTAAAAGTACATCAACAAGAACACAATCAAATAAAGAGGTCACTATACGTAACGGCCATAGAACAAACTACGTATTCTACTTTACTACAAACTACATATTCCATGCAATACCTTCAATTTGTGACAATCACTCGGCGATACAGAGTTCACATAATCTTTTAAAGTCTTCTCTTGATTTTCTGAACCCTTTGAACTAGTTTGTGGTGTTTTTATTTCTCGGGTTGTAGTATCCTCTCCTTTAGCTCTTAATTTAGCTTCTTTACGTTCTCTACGCATTTGTTTTGCCTTTTTACACGGCGGTTTCAATTCGTCAAAAGCTAAAATAGAGAAAATTAAATTTTCTAATTAAACAACCAAAACTAATAATGTTTAAATTACATTTTTTTGATCCATCTAGAGAGCTGGATTGAGCTGCAACAGCCGGCACATCTATCGGTACTACTTCAGATTTGCTTTTTCCCGAAGCTGAAAAATCCTTTTGTGGATTGGCCTTTGTTACAGCTGCCATGTCGACTTCTCTTATTGGTACATGTGGTGGTTGAGGCTCATCACGTATACCACCAGTATGGCCTTCTTCAGCTTCAGTATGTTCAGTATGATGGGGGTCACTTGGGTGGCTGCCAGACTCGTTTGATTTGAACTCTTCATTTTTATGTTTTTTACCATCGCGAAGGAAATGATTCATTCGCTTAAGAATTTTTTTATGCGATTTCGACAGCTTAAAATCGTTTGTATCGCATCTTAATTTTAAAAATGACAAAGCGATACATTTGTTAATAAATTTTTTGCAAAAATTTAATTAAAAACTTACCTTATAGCGTAGCATGGGCAGCATGTGGTTCTATTATTTGGCTTATAGCAATAGTGTCCAGATCGCCTCCAGCCCCGATCGATAAGGTCTTGATAATCTTTTGGTGCCAAACTATAGGCATGCATTCCTTATTTTCAACACAATAGAAAGTGAAAATTTCAAAGTTGGTTTGATTGAAGAACAGGGAAGCGTACTTATAAGAGGAGAACAAAATGACAAGTGCCATATCCATCAAATCGACAACTAAAGATCAGCGAATGGAATAGGCTGTTGCTAATAGATGCAACCATTATGCAATCAACTTAAAAAATCAATAAACAGAGAAATCCGAAGTCGAATTTTCTTCTTTTTTTTTGACTGTGACACATATCACATCAGATGCGATTACTTACACGTGTAGCTTTAGCTAACAGGGCTTAATATCAAGCTGCTGGCCACTCTTAGATTAGATTAGAATTTGAGCTGTAAGTTAATTCCTATGTTAACTTCTGCAAACATATTTCAATCACATCACCGCTCCTAAATAGTTCAACACTAGGATTTTTTTTTATGTTTTTGTCATCTCTCATTAAAGATTGTAAAGTTCTTGCGCCATTTAAGCGGTATCTAGTGTATGTACAACTGAATCATAAACCATTATCCTCAAGAGCTCTGACATCTAATGTTCAAAGATTCCACCACCCATTTCCCCAGAGAAACTAATTTGTCATCCTGGATAACAAACTTCTTTAGAAGTTTAATTGAAGTGAAAAGTGAGAGCTTTCGGCAAGTCACTGGACTTGTCAGCGAGCGGATATCTATATTGGTTATCTAGTGGAAGAAGAAAAAAATTTCATACATCGTTGCTACGTTTACTAAGCTATTTACTGCAAGTAAAGGTATAGGGTTTTCTATTCTATTCTATTCTATACACATTTCGGCCGAAACGGCCGCTATTTCGCGTTCAATGTTGGCTCTGAGCTCTTCCAACGTCGCGGTCGCCGGCGTAGTCAAGCGGCGTTAAATCGCACGAACGAGGCGGCCAATCGACTGGCCCATATCTTGAGATAACACGCTCACCATACTTACTCTTCAATAAATCGATTGTAGCGTGTGCTGTGTAGCTTGTGGCACCATCCTGTTGAAACCAAATGTCGTCCAAGTCCATATCTTCCAATTCGGGCTAAAAATAATTGGTGATCATGGCGCGATAACGCTGACCATTCACAGTAACGTGACGATCGTTACCGTCGACGAAAAATGATGGCCCAAAACACCGCCGGCATGCAAACCGCACCAAACAGTTATTTTTTGTGGATGAAGTTGGGATTCATGAAGCACATGTGGGTTTTCACCCGACCAATAACGCATATTTTGCTTATTGACGAACTCATTGAGCCAAAAATGAGCTTCGTCACTGAAGATGATTTTGCGATGAACGTATGTCGCTTCAAATGGTCCATCGGCTTCAATTCTTGAGTCAGCTTGATCTTGTATGGGTGTAAACCAAGATCCTTACGCAAAATACGCCATATTGTGATCTGAGCGGTGCCCAATTCTTGAGAACGCCGTGGAATTGACTGATTTGGATCGTTTGCTATAGACGTCTGAACGGCAGCGATATTTTCAACACTTCGACCAACCCGTTGTCTCACTGATACGGCAACATCACACAACGAATTTCAGACTCAAATTTTTGCACTAAACTTGTTATTGCCTGTCTACTAGGGCGAGAATTACGACCGAAAATTGGAGTTAACGCTCTTAAAGTTGCAGTCACCGACTCCGAATATCTGTAGAAAATTTTTATAATTTGCAGACGTTGCTCGTTAGTGTACTTTACCATGATGAAAATGTTGAGTTTAGTGAATAAATTGACAGTAACAGTTTGATGATTAGTGAAAGAGTGCGTTCACAAATTAAATTCAATGTTGTCAAGTCCCTATTGGAAAACCCTATATTTACGACAGATGGAATATGTGATTAATTGCATGTTGTTCACCTGAACCTTTGTTCTTTTATATTTAAACTGTATCACCATACTACACTAATAAATGTAATCATTTCCGAAGACTTTAACGCCGACTTACTCAGAAGTACCTCTCGGTCATGCCAATTATGAGATTTCTTATTTTTAATTTTTTGTTTTTTTTGTTTTAATTTTGGTGGGGACTAAGGCCATAGTTTATTTGGCTTAAAAACTAAAAGAAAGACTTAAAATCTAGGAATCAAGGGAATGATGGAGAAAATCTTACATGAGACGAGGAGTGCTCAGGTTATAATCAAAAACGAAAAGGTTTGAGTTGACCTTTTGGAGC
Source organism: Volucella inanis (assembly GCA_907269105.1). Lineage (NCBI taxonomy): Eukaryota > Metazoa > Arthropoda > Insecta > Diptera > Syrphidae > Volucella > Volucella inanis. The sequence goes on along the minus strand of OU026157.1, from coordinate 126,101,249 downwards.
GTACGGGTGATTGGTTCGTTGAGGGCTGTTTGATAAGTACGCGGATTAGAAGATAGGTGGCGCTACTGAGCCAAAATGTACCATCATTTAGTATAACCTCTTTTAGCCCGCCTGTCAAAATTTTGAGACAATCCGACGCTTAGTTTTGCTTTGACATCCATTTCAAAATATCGTGTTAATGTTATTTGCGACAATATATCGCTACCGAGTATCGCTCCGTGATCCGATTCTTGTTTTTGAGTGGCAAAACCTGCGAAGAAATCAAGCCCATTCTCCATGGTGCGAATGAGACCCAATCACCTTACCATACAACCGTTTACCATTGGTTCGCGCAGAGTTTCGCCGGGTGACCCAAAAACGGTTACCACAAAGGAAGCCGTGGACAAAATCCATGATCTCGTATTGGCGGACCGTCGCACAGTGTGAGAATTCGCTCATCTAGCGGAATTTAATTACAGAAAAAGACTTGCATAAAACGATGTAAGAACCGGTTTCACTGGCAGCCTATACCTTCAAATAAATGATTTAGAAAGGATTGTTATGTTGAAGTTATGTAAAATAAAGATAATTGGACTTGAAGTTGAAGTTTGTGATAATTTCAGTGGCAATTGGCTTGTGAAGGTAGTTTTGGTTTTTCTTTTATTTCTTCTTTTTACTTCCTGGCTTAATGAAACCTTAACTCTGCCACACAAATTTTTAGATGAAATTCCATCTTCTTCAAATGTAATCAGAGTTGGAAAACCGATAAAAAACCTTTAAGAGTGCTGTGAAAAAAATTAAAAAGAAAAACCGCCCACCAGGACAACCACTATTCAAAGAAGATCGTACTATTAGGTGTTTTTTTGGAATCGGTTCAATGCTTATTTCCAATCTACGTGCAAATTGCACGAACAACTTAACCTATACACGCTGCAAGATATTTATCGGAGTTGACGCGCATAGCAACAATGCGTCCTATGATAACGATAACTTGTATGGAAGTGCAAAAACTTTTCTTTTTTGTCACTGTCACTTTTCGAAAAATAAATTATCCCCCGATGTTAATAGTTAACGCCAATAGTGTTTTACCTACAAAAATTAAGCGCTTATACCTTATCTATCTTAAAGATAGAGATGCTCTACGATACCATGGAAGGCACCCGAAGAAAAGAAATCACCTGGGATTCTGGGACCTGACCTACTTTCCTGGTAGGGAATCCAGATGATATCGCCGCGGTAATTACGGCAAAGGGCGCGGGGAACGCGCAAATGATGCTGAACCAGAATATGAGACGGGTTAACTCATGGATGGATGAACATCAAGCTAGACTAGCTACAGAAAAAACGAGATAGTCCCACTGAGCTGTAATAAGCAAGGAAGCAGTGAAATACTTGGGACTAACTATCAATACGAAACTCACCTTCTAGCAACATATAAAGTCCGTATCGGAACGAACGTCGAAGGTCTCAGTGTCACTAAGCAGACTGATGCCAAACGAAGGCTACTAATATCTATCACACACGTTTCACCTTGATATAGAGGTTAAATCTGGGCAGACGCACTCCGACAAGAAAAATATAGAAACATTCCAGCCTTCTAGTACTTTTTTCGTTTGCAAGAGGTGGAAAGCTCAACGATGGGAGCTGGGAAGCAGCATCGGCGTAATCAGTCCAAAAATCATGGTAGAAACGATGCTGATGAACGATCAGACCTAGAACCAAATTTGTTCCTTTGTAGAAGGCACACTCAGGACAAAAAAGAGAGATCGAAACGCACGTATTTCGTTAACATACTGATTAAAGCCTCACTGGCAATCTAGAGTAAACCCGAACAAAAAGATAAATTTGAAAAAACCGGCTCTAAAAGGGAACGAAACCTACACCACTCTGAAGTTATATGAAAACGGTTCCCGAGTGGATGGTGTCAAGATAAGGTAGTTTTTAGAGGCTTAAAATCGCACATGAAGTACAGCGAAATGGCTTCTGATCACGTCGTCCAACATTGCTATACGTACCATATGTTAAAGTTGGACGAAGGGCTGCCGTATATAATAAATCTTTAGGTTCAAGCGGCGTTTCTTTATCACAAAATATAGTCGATTTTAAGCTACGACATTTACATCGCAATTTCATTGGTATTTGACGACAGGGCCTAAGTATTTAAAGCACGATGACTCCTAAAAAGATTTAAGGAGTTGGGTTGGATGTTTCTGAAAAACGGCAATGCAAATATTCGGTCTTAGTATAGTACGCCTGATTCATAACCCGCTATCGCCCAGCTCCTTTATCGAATTATTAACGGCGATTTGCTGCTTCAATTCAAATCCTTTAAGGATCCGACGATGCGTGTCTGTTTACACGTCTTAATGGCATTTGAAATGTGGGGTTAAGCATGCATATTTGGTTACACGTCAGCGATGCTTAAGACCGCATAACGTCCCTGTGTCTGATTACACGTCAATGGCAATAGATCAGCGAAAGCTGCTTTAGATCCAACTCCCACAAAGCTAGTTTAGATCCACATCTCACAAGCTTACCGACTTCTCTGTTTCATTAGGGATCCATGGGTAGTCCCATTCCCCTAATGCGCTTCTGACTCATCTTAGGTGTGACTGAATATGATTTTTTCTCATTTAGTCGCCTTGATAAGCCAGGGAACTGACCGCAGCAATATTACATGTATAAGCTGTTTTTTTTTTTTATAATACCGCGCGGGCACTAAGGGGATATGAATACCCTTTTATTGGCTTTTTTCTTCAGGGCGCGGGCGGGTGGTGTATTAGTTTGAAACTCAGGTGTATTAGGTTTCGATATTTTTCCCAGAGGTAGTTGTCAAACTGGACGGGTCGAGCTAGTACATCCTAAACCAGTGGGTCTTAAGTACGTGCTAGGTGCTAGTTCGTTACATTTAGCCCAGCCATCAACCACTCCAACATCAGTGTTATGCCTTCATGTCAGAGTTGACGCCGACGGGATTTTCATATAACTACATACGAATTCTATGAAAAGATTTTTTCACAGAATTGCCTGGCACGGGATTCGAACCCGCGACCCTCTGCTTGAGGAGTCTATGCATATGCCACTACACCACGGCCACCCCATGCGCGAATGGAACATGGTCAATAACTTGTTACTTTTGAATGCTTGTTCAAATACAGGACAGTCACGTTAAGTACAGATGATTTAACACTGCAGCGAAAATTTTCTTACAGATGAAGTGATTAAATTGTTTTGATGCTTACTGCCTATTGAATTGGGTCCTATTGATCTTGTTTGCAAGACCAGATTTTAAATAATGTGCTTCTGATGAACAAGTGTTTGACAATCAACCGCTTGTGAGACCCATCAGGTTTTTCAGCATTAACTTGTAGATCATAACTAGTTGACTGTAAAAGTTCTCACCCTCTGTAGTAGCTTACGTCTGTTCCTCTGTCCGATGAGCTTTTGTTAGCATTCACATCGCACTGGACTCGCACACGTTTCCAGCTGGTTTGGTTTCCGACAATCCATCTTCCACCTAATGCAACTCCTCGTTTAGGAATCTGCCATGTTTTTCGTAAATTGGAAAGGGTATTTACCTCCTTGAATCCGATCCTTAACACTGTGGCTGGTCGTAGATCAAGTGGTAGTGCATTGGCCGTTCCCGAAAGACATTCTTTTTTCAGGTAACTAAAATCTCTTAAGATGAATGGTTGATAAGTCAATTTACACCTGTACTTTAATATAACCATTAAATGTTGGGTGCTACCCATGGAGCGAATTAACCATTGAGCTCAAACATCTTTCTCTCCCTCTTTCTATCCAATTTTCGGAAAAACTTAACTCCGGCATTTTAAAAGTATGCATACCCTCTTGAGTCATGCTTTATCATGCAGATGTGATAGATTTGATAGATGTTTGAGTTGACATTGAGTTCTTTAAAAAGCAGATTACGAAAGCTGTACAGCGACATCAATCTGGCGAAAGAAATCCGCATCAATCGCCAGAGATGCGTAGGACAGAGTATTCGTTTCTTACTTAGAGGAACAATACAACGAGTAAAGTTCTTGAGAAATTTATTGGTTGAGGCCCAGATCCAACACGAACTGTAGAACTATCTATGTAAGAAGCTTATTAGTTGACAATGCGCCTCAAGCTCGTTTTTAATCTTAAAAGGGTACGAATACAATTTTCCTTCGTTTGGTGGACTTGTAACGACAATTAGAGAAAAAAACTGCGGCAATACACCATTCGCATTTAAAACAAGTCAGAACCAATCAGCGTCGTTAAAAACTTCCAACCATCTTGAGATTGGGAAAGCGTTTATTTATTAATAATTCCAACTTCACTAGTATACCATACCAGTATACATTACATCCATTACAGCTACGATTTAAGCTTAACCAGGATGTTTATACTTTTCCAAAGCTCGAAATAAGTCCCTTAGCTTAGCTCCGATCCTATATTTCTACCAATCCAAAACGTAACAGCTAATCGTATAGTAAAACCCAAACTCGAAACACTATGTGGATGCAATTTATAAAAACCAAACACTTTACGAGCCGCAAAAGTCCAGCACATAATTATATTATCACATTGCGCACAAGTTAATCCATTATGCATTCCGAAAGAGCTGTTATCGATTATAAGTAAACAAAACATACTCGCCTAAGCCATAATGACGCACCCTTAACCGTTCTAAATCAAAGATCACTAACAAATCTGACGAGTATTCATTTCTTAAAAACCTCCCTCTAGACCTTATCAATTTTTCGCAGAAATACATACTTTCCCTTGTCTCGCTTTTCCAAAGTAGTCTGCCCGCGAAACACAATTCCAATTCTAAAAAACATTCGCACTGCACCATTGAATCACAATGTAAATATCAACAGTTTACAGATGTTGAATATCACCAGCTTTATGCCAGCACAGGAAAAGGCTCCAAATAGAATTCATTTTCATAATTCCTCTGAATACTTAACCAAACAATAAACCAGTATGCACGAGAAAATCGTGCGATTCTCGCCCACCTACACGCCGCCAAAAGCTCTACGACCCGGTTATTCCCTATTGCTAAGTGTCACAATAGAATTTCAGCCATGAATAGAGGAGTTTTATCGAAAGTAGAACACCGCCATGACTTTTGAACCCAAATTCCGCAACTCACTATGAAAATAAAAATAAAAACAAAACCCAAATCAATCCGGCGGCCTTAATCTAAATAGAACAATAAACAATAGTAAAAATGTAAACGCATGGATGTACGAATACATAAAATGTACAACATTTTCATGAAATCTTATCAAATAAAGAAATCGGGCGACTACCCCACTATTGAGGCTACCTAGATACAAAATATCCCCTCTCGCCAACATGGCTAATTCTTTTTTTAGGCAATTTTCAATAATTGCGACACATAAACTCACTCTATGGACCATTCAAATACTAATTGAATTCAGCTAAAATATATTCTTACCATGAGAATTACTACATTCGGTGTTTTTACAATAGCCGCACCTACTAGTCTGTTTGCCATAGTAGTCTATAATTGTCGGTTCCATTTGAGATTTTGAAATGATGTTGGCTTCTTCGATTTGTTTTCTTTTCTTGCACTTGTTTGGTGTTTCCTTGGATTTAATTAAATTATTTTAGGAATTCGGCTCGATTTTGTCAATTGTCCAAGATGTGCAGAAAGATAGAAAAAAAAGTAAAACTTAACCAGAAAATTGGAGAATTTTTATGTTGCCAACTTTTTTTACTTGGTTTCCTTATGACTAAGGGCCCAGCTGGTTTTGACAATTGGAATATTGTGTGACTAAAAATGTGCTATGTTGAGACAGGGTGTTATCGAAAGTGACAGCCACAGGGATGTGATATTAAATCTAATGATTATAAAAAAATTCATTTTCATTTTAACTTATATATTTTCGAAGACGAATATATATTAAAATTTAGGAAAGAATAAGGTAAACTTGAACTCTTTCGCTCTGGGTGTTTCTTTAAATCACAAACCAATATTTTTTTTGTTTGTCATACTGATTTACCGAAAAATTTCATAAGATATCGTTCATTAAATTTATTGTATACAAAATAAAATAAATAAAATGAGAAGTTATTTAAGTCTGTTAGTTCTTTTTCTAAAATAGTTACAATTTGAAATTAATTTTTAAATTTTACGCCGTTATATGCATACATTTTCTAAAGGGTGACCATTACATTAAATAAAACTACAAGTAAGAATGATTCTGGCTTTACTTGTCATTATGTGTGGAATAGCACATCATTCAAATGGCAGCCTCGCCTTCGCCGGCAGTGCATCAAGAGGTCGGTACAATTGTTGATGACTCGGTCTAATATAGGGTTTTCTAATAACGACTTGACAATTTCTTTTTTAAATAAAAGGTAAACCATCTGAGATATTTCAAAAACTATATTATTGGCTTGAAGTACAATCAAAACATTTATGAATGGAACTCGACTTCGTTTATATGGCCACCGCGGGCACGTTTGTAGCGGTCGATTCGTTGGACCCAATTTTCAACGACTCGGCCACACCTTCACACCAGGCATAAACCAATGACTTAACGTAGCCTCACAGAAAATAGTCAAGCGGCGTTAAATCGCACGAATGAGGCGGCCAATCGACTGGCCCATGTCTTGAGATAACACGCTCACCATACTTACTCTTCAATAAATCGATTGTAGCGTGTGCTGTGTGGCTTGTGGCACCATCCTGTTGAAAAAATAGTCGGTGATCATGCCGCGATAACGCTGACCATTCACAGTAACGTGATGATCGTTATCGTCGACGAAAATATATGGCCTAATAGCGCCGCCGGCATGCAAACCGCCCCAAACAGTTACTTTTGTGGATAAAGTGGTGATTCATGAAGCACATGTGGGTTTTCACCCGACTAATAACGCATATTTTGCTTATTGACGAACCCATTGAGCCAAAAATGAGCTTCGTCCCTAAAGATGATTTTGCGATGAAAATCATCATCTTGGCGCATCTTCTCCAGTACGTCGCTTCAAATTGTCCATCGGCTTCAATTCTTGAGTCAGCTTGATCTTGTATGGGTGTAAACCAAGATTCTTACGCAAAATACGCCATAATGTGGTCTGAGCGATGCCCAATTCTTGAGAACGCCGTGGAATTGACTGATTTGGATCGTTTACTACGGACGTCTGAACGGCAACGATATTTTCGACACTTCGACCAACCCATTATCTCACTGAGACGGCAACATCACACAACGAATATGTAGACTCAAATGTTTGTACTAAACTTGTTATTGCCTGTCTACTAGGGCGAGAATTACGACCGAAAATTGGTGTTAACGTTCTTAAAGTTGCAGTCACCGACTCCGAATATCTGTAGAAAATTTTTATAATTTGCACACGTTGCTCACTAGTGTACTTTACCATGATGAATATGTTGAGTTTACTGAATAAACTGACAGTGACAGTTTGATGATTGGTGAAAGAGTGCGTTCGCAAATCAAATTCAAAGTTGTCAAGTCCCTATTGGAAAACCCTATATATGCGTCATTATTCCGGCAATCGCGTGGTTGGCTTGTTGGCTTAGACTAAGGACTTGACGTAGTTCCAGAGAAAATAATCGAGTGGTGTCAAATTGCGTGATCGCGGCGGCAAATTGATGGACGCTCTTTGTGACATGACCCAGACGCCAAATTTCTCCTTCCCAATTTCGAGCGTTGCGTCGCTTGTATTCCATATAGCGCCGTTTATTGGAACCACAGGTCGAATGTATCGATGTTATCGATATATACCTGAGACCATTGAAAGTAACGGTGTCTCCTTCTTCTAAATTGTGGTTGCTCCAATAATGGCTATTATGCTTGTTGACATAGCGGCTGAGCCAAAAATGGGCCTTGTCCGAGAAGATGATTTTTTTGACCAAAATCCAAAATACGACCAACATATCCAGCACCAAATTAACGAACTTAGGGCGTTGTCTATGGTAGTTCGGATTAAATTTTTACCTCAGTATAATCTAAAATAAGCTGAGTTGATTCTCTGGCGATGCCCAATTCAACTGATTGGGCCGAATCAACATTTCTGTTTTCTCCATTTCGACCAGCCTCTGTCTGGTTGGTGGCTTGAAATCTAAAGGAGTATACTCGCGTCACGACGTAGTTCACGGGACCGGAATTTCGATAATATTTTTTAATAGTCTCCGCACGTTCGCAAGTGTAAAACGCTGCATATCTTACTGAATATTTAGCCAGCTAGATGTACCCCTAACATCACAGCTGCTGAAATGTAACAATTAGAAAAACTGGTATTGCTATCTGGTCACCAGTTAAATACTATGATATATTTATTTTATTTTATTTTTTTACATTAGGTTGGGTTTGCAGATCGATGAGGTGGAGCCGAGTCCATTCCATCAGACTTAAGTCTGTGTAGAACCATTGTTACGCTCGGGTTTTAAAATAAGAAGTAGAAGATGATTGTGGTTTCTAGTTTGTGTTTCCACTTTCCGTCTCGAGCTAGTTGTCGTTTTGACCCTGAGGACATCTAAGCCATCTTGTTGCATCCGCGAATCTGAAAAGATATGTAACTGAAGCAGCAGATAGTTTTGAAAGATCGTGGAAGTAATAACTTCCTATAGTTCTTTGTCTCAAATTACTGAAGCTGGGACAGTAACACAGTCTCTGTCAATGTCGTCAGTAGGGCGCAGCTTTACGTGCGCCTCCAAAAAATGGTAGCCTGTCAGGAATTCAACAAACGTAGGTAACTCAGCTCTGATTTTCAAGGGAATCTTACTTGTGCTAGATTAGCTGAGTTCGGGCCATAGTTGTCTTGAGGTCTCACAGGTTGGAAGGTATTTCCACCTTTCATTGACTTTTTTTGTACCGTTCGCTTCACTTATATTCACAGAGTGCAGAGTGGAGGTTTGATACTTTAGTAGGTATACGAAGGCTGTCCCGACTCAACAAAGAAAACTCAAAAAATTTGGAAAAAAATTTATTTATTTTTCAACATAATCGCCTTTCAGCTCTATACACTTTTCCCAGCGATGTTCAAAAAGTTCGATGAACTTGATGTTGGTAACCTAACAAAGAGGCCGCAAGCCTGGATGCTTTCGCTACAAGCAATATCTTATCCCAGAAGACACTGCTGTAAGTTGATCCATCCGTGAAGATGGATATCGAGTCTGGTACCACTTGTTTCCTGTACCTTTCATGTTGAATGATGTTTCAAAGTCGTGATGTGGTATTATGTAGTCTGTATTGGAGCATAAAACCTGTTCACTTGTAAGGATCGAAGTGTGGCCTGTCGGATTTTGTTTCCAACTATTAAGCTGGCCAAGTATATTTTCCAGTCCCGCATATGCAATCCTCTCATTAACCTAAGATTGCTAGTTTTATTTGTGGGTTGACACTGATACCGTAAATTAAGATGGGTCTGACGGTAGCCGTGTACATTTATAGGATAGTCTTGGAGTTAGGTCCCCATTTCACGTACTTTGACATTGAGTTTCCAAATCAGCTTACTATTTAGAACGATATCTAGGTATATAGCACTGTTGGATAGTCAGACGTCGAATTGTGGCAGCATAATAAAATAAAAATAATAAAAATGAATGAAAAATGAAATAAAACACTTTCATTGACAACGGTCGAAAGAAGATTAGGGCAAGCGCTGGATATGGGCAACTTGATTTTCGAAAATATGCCGAAAGGCTTAAAGACTGGACGAAAGAAGTTTTCTACGATGGAGCAATAAATCCAAATCCGAGGTATTTGGCACAAAACAAACCTAGAGCTGGAGACAGGATGTTAGCAGACAGTGTGGTTCCTACTCTCAAGCATAGAGGCGGTTTTATTATGATTTGGGGATGTTACCCTCAAGTGAAGTGGGAGATGGGTTTCGAGTGAGGCGGAGCCATACAAAACAATATTGGAAGAAAACGCTGTGACCCCTGGTCAAAATGATAACGATTCTAAACACGCGTCAAGACTTTTTCAAGACTACCTGAGACAAAGAGAAGATAAAATAAATCTTACAATCCAGGATATGGCCGCCGCAACTACCAAATTTAAACTTTTTAGAGCTGTTGGGAGAGGAACTGGATAGAAGATTCCGGGCAGAATGCTCATAATAAGAATCTACGTGTGAAATAAATTATTGGAGTACAAGGTACCCATCTGGCCTAAAACATATCTGTAGCTACTAGTTAGAATTCAAAACCCATACCCATATCACTCTGTCAATGTACACCCAGCACATTCGTATTTACTCCCAACATACCGAGAAAAAACGGGTGTAAATATCGGAAAACCTTAAATAGGATTTTTTTTAAAATTTGATGAAAAAAAAGGGAATCGATGCGACAAAATTTCTCCTCAGTCTCCTTCGAGATTTTCACCTTCTATAACAACAAATTTTTTTTATAAGTTGTACAGCGGCGTTGACTTAATTAAATAATAAGGCCTGCGATATATGAAGCAAATGTGATATCCGTACGAAACAAAATAATCAAAAACTAAAAAAAAAAGTACAAGACTACGTATTGATCAAGTTACTGGTAGCGTCACCGTGTGGCGCTCCCATTGTTCCGATATGAGTTCTATTTTTTCTTTGTTAAGTTGGTACATCTGTTGTTGACATTTCCTCTAAATCTTAGCGTCATAGCTTGACTTTTGCAAAAGTTAAGTAGCCAAGAGTACATCTATCTCTGTGTGTGTTAGCGATTTTTTTTACAATTTTAGAAATGGATTTAAATTTGCGTAAAAAGCATTGGAAATGTTGGAAAAGTGTTTCGGCAACGATTCTCTAAAGAGCACGGTCATTTACCAGTGGCACGAGCGGTTCAAAAGTGGTCGTGAGTCAATCGAAGATGATGAATGCAGTGGCAGGCCATCGACATCGAAAACCGACGAAAACATTGATCAAGTAAAAGAAATTTTGGTCAATAACCGCAATTTAACCATCAGAGAGATAGCGGAGGACTTGAACATTGCCTATGGATCCGTCCAAGACATTTTAGTTAAAGATTTGTGTTTCCGTCGTGTATCAGCAATGTTGGTGCCAAAAGACCTCAATTTCATGCAAAAAAGAGACTGTGTTGTCATCGCAAAAGAGATGATTTGCGAGGCTGAATCCGATCCCACATTCATCAAAAGGATCATTACTGGAGACGAGACGTGGGTTTATGAGTACGACACGCAATCCAGACATCAGGCAAGTGAATGGCGTTCACCAAATGAGCCGATACCAAAAACACCACGTCGTTTTCAGTTAAAAAAGAAGGCAATGCTCACGGTTTTCATGGATTACAACGGTGTAGTGCATCATGAATTTTTGCCAGAAGGACAAACAGTAAACAAAGAGTATTAGAGTAGAATTGTGGACTTCTTTCTGTTCAATCGAGTTAAGAAAAACACTATCGGGAACGTGTTTCAGCAGCCGAGAGGAAGTAATGAAAAAATCGCAGAAAGCACTGAGTTACGTATCGAAAACCGAATATAAAAAAATGTTTCGAGGATTGGATACAGCGCTAGCATAAGTGTGTTGCAGACGATGGGGATTACTTTGAAGGGGACAATATAGATTTAGATGATTAAACTTGTATTTTTAATTTTCTAAATAAATTCCGAAATTTTTTGATCAAGGTGATATGCATGCTATTATCCATCGAAAAAGTGTTGATTTTTAGTCACAATTCATAGAAATATAACAAAATATTTGGAACGATTCCAATAAATAAAACAAAAAACATCCTATATCAGTTAATTTATTTTCGTTTATCTGCGCGAAAGTCCCCCAAATCTATTTTATCCATCAGTTAACACATTAAATCACACATATGTTATGTACGAGTATATGTACAGAATTAGTCACAAAGTTATTCATACCGTGTTCACTCGAGGAATCCTCTAATTAAAGGAGCCATTAAATTTGATCACTTCCTGTGGTCGATATTGTATTAACAGTGGTTGTAGATAATTATTTTAGGCAAAGAATGAAAATATTAAGATACTGGCGTTAAATTTAACAATTATTGTATAGTGCAGTACAGGCATCTGCTATAATCATGTGGATGGCCATTCAGTCGCTGAAAAGTAACCTCCTTGACAGAATGCGCTGCTACTGCAAAAAAGGTTATGGTGCCTTGAAGTCCGTTCATATTTAGGCAGACATGCCAAATTGCAGTGCGATACTGTTTTTAGTTTTGTTTTGACAGCTGATTGTTTTTGACGTGTTTAGCATCACGTTGAGTATGGACAAAAACGATTTTCGTTCTCTCATAAAACATTATTTTTTGAGAGGCAAAACGGCGAAGGAAACAAAACAAAAGTTGGATAAATATCAGATTACACCGTCAAATATTGGTTTCGAGAGTTTCGTGGTGGCCGCAACTGCACTACCGATCAAGTCCGCAGCGGCAGTCCTTCCGATGCAAAGATTAGTACTAAGCTCACATGCCATATTTTTGGCAATATTCTGCATATGAAAAAGTTATTCTGCCGCTGGGTGCCGCGCATACTTACTCCTGACCAAAAACACGAACGCGAGAGCACTTCGAAAGAGTGTTTGGACTTGCTGATACAGAATCGGGCAGACTTTTGACGTCGATTATTAACTGTTGATGAAACTTGGATCCACTATTACACACCAGAGAACAGAATGAGTGCCCGGCAATGGACTGAAGCCGGCACGAGTGCTCCGAAGCGGCCGAGGGAGTATGATGTGTCGGAAAGGTTATGGCGTTGGATTTCTGGGATTGTCATCGCATACTCTTCGTGGACTACCTCGAAAAAGGAAAAACCAGCAACAGTATTACTGTATTACTGTGCATTATTGGAGCGATTGAAGGCCGAAATGAAAATTTTGTTTTTGCAAGACAATGCACCGAGCATCACAACCACGGCTAAAATCAATGACTTACGGCTTCAAATGATAAGAAATGGAAACAAAGTGATGTTTGGCGATCGTAAATGTATCATTTCCAATAAGTACGGCAGTGTGATTGCTACAGCGACTCTGGTGGACGATTTGTTCAAAGTGAACTGCAAACTGACAGCCCTTCTGCGAAGTGGAAATAGTTCTTTTGTTTGAGATGAAAAGGCAACGTATGTGAAGCAGCAAAAGGCGTTCGTAACGAAAATTAATACGGATATTTTCCATCGTCGAATGGGACACGCTGACATCGACAAAATAAAAAAATTAGCGCTAGTAGCTGATGGAATAAATTTGCAGAAAAATAAGTTAGATTCAGTGTGCGTGACATGTGTAAAAGGAAAACCAACGCGGCGACCATTTTCAAACGGTAATTCGAGAGCATCGGCGCAGTGGGAAATCATGCATTCAGACGTTAATGGACCGAAAGAAATGTAATCGTTGCTTGCAAATGTTGGCGAATCGGAGGTGCAATCGTTTGGTGGAGCGCGATTCTACATCACGTTTATCGATGACTACAGTCTTATGTGTTTTGTTTACGTGATGCGGCTGTTTACATGTGAATCTATTGCCTTGTTCTGGTAACAATAACAAAACACCGTATGAACGGATGCACAGCAATGGTTCATGTGCCGAAGGAGAAACGACGCAAGTTGGACGTGAGATCAATCGAATGTATTTTCGTTGAATATTGCACTAAGTCAAAGGCGAATTATCGAAGAAAATTCGAGCGATAAAGAAGATGCCAATATAATAAAATTTGTTATTTTCCCGTCGGAAATGGCAATCGTCGATTCGTCTTCGGAAATGAACGTGAGTAGCAAATGTTTTGACGCTGACGACATCAATATTTTCACGACAGATGTGGTTGATGACACAACATTGGAAAATGCTGACGAGGAAATTTCACATATTGAAACGTCTATAGTGACTGAGCATCGTATGCAAAGGATCCAGATACAGTCGATGAGGCATTGGGTCGCTTAGATTCGGCCCAGTGGAAGAGTGACATGCAAAGCGAATACAATTCACTCATCAAGAATCAATCGTGGGAATTATACGATTTGCCAACCGGCAAACGAGCCATTGACTATTAATGGGTATTCAAACTCAAACGGAATACGATATCGAAATCAATCAAACACAAGGCAAGACTTGTCGTTCAAAGTTTTTCACAGCAGGAGGGAATTGATTATCAGGAAACTTATTCACCTGTTGTAAAATATGCATCCATTCGATTCCTGATTGCAATGGTTGTGAAAAAGGCACTGCGAGTTCGACAATTGGATGCTGTGATGACATTTTTGAACGGTGATCTCGAAGAAGATATTTACATGCTTTAACCACAGCATTTCAACGACGAAACGGGGCGAGTGAGGACTGAAACAAGCATACAAATAACAAGAATACAAAATTTACTGAGGTTTTGGGTTCAAGCCGATTGACGTAATGTGATGCAGATTCATGCGTTTTCTTTTACATCAATAGCGACATAATTATCATTTTGGCTGTTTATGTCAATGACATATTGATGTTTTCAAAAAACATGAACTTGGAACTTAAAATTGTGAACAATTTAAAGCTTCAAGATGAAAGATCTTGGTCATGTATCATCGATTCTCGGTGTCAACATTACAAGATATGAAGAGAAAAATACAATTTCACTCGATCAACAAAACTACATTGCGAAGGTCCTAGATGCGTTCAGAATCGGTGGACATTTGTTATGCGCTGTCAATGCTTACCAAATTTAATCGAAATCCAGGAAACGTACATTGGAAGCGTTAAGGTACTTAAAGGGTACCATTAATCGACGATTCGTCTATCGGAAGTGCGACGACGAATTGATTGGGTTTTGCGATGCCGATTATGCACGCGGCATCGACGATCGACGATCGGTAACTGGATATACATTTGTCTTAGATGGAGCCGCAATTTCGTGGTGCTCAAAGAAACGACGAACTGTTGCACTGTCGACTACCGAAGCTGAGTTGATGGCCGTTGTGTCAGCATCACAAGACGCACTATGGCTAAAGCGACTTAAGTGCGAAATATTTCCCGATGCACCTAAGAACATAACCATCTATTGCAACAATAAGAGTACGATTCATGTGGTAGTAGAAAATTCGTGCTCGCAGCGAACAAAACACATTGATGTTTGGGCTATAAGATAAAGGCAAAGCTGATCAAACCAATATACATTTCGACATAAGAAAGTTTTGCCGATATACACACGAAACCGATGAGCAGCGATAACCATTGCAGATTTACCAATTCACTTGGTCTTAAGATAATTGTATTAATATTGATATCTTTATTATGATTAATTTTATTTGCACTCAGCAAGGAATTGACTTAACTATTTTATTTAACATTGAAATATTGAATTGAATAAGCTGTGTTGCTTATATAGCCATAAGAGTTTTTGGCTAACAACGTCTGTGAATAGGGCGAGAAATCATAAGACTGTGTGAGTTTCTATCACAAAGAGGAAGTACAGCGGCAATGTCCAAGCAGTTAGAAGTTATTAACATAAGTGCATTTAAAAGTCAGAAAGGATATTTTGTTATAGACGCAATAAACGTTGTCAAGAGATAGCCCAGGAGTTTGAATGTAGCGGTGACATCGTTGAAGAAATCTCCACAGAGCACATAAGGAACTATAGACTCTACGCGGATATAGTGCGGTATTTATGTTATATAACGGGTGATCAGTTGTTATGTTTCAGCAGCTGTCTATGAGACCAATGACATCCATCATCATGCATCGTTTAACGCTTGTCGAACGTACAGAAATTATTGAAAAATATCAAAGTTCCGGCTCAGTTGTAAATATGCAATGTGAATTTCGTCGTCGGTCGCCATTATGGCTTCAGTGTGCAGGCAATTCGTCGCAACGTCGAGAAGTTTGAGCGTGAGTACACTCTTTTGGATCATAAGCCAGCAACCAAACAGAGATTGATCCGAAATGAAGAAAACATAGCCGCCGTAGCGGCCAATATCGAAGAAGAACCAAAAATGTCGATTCGGCGCCGATCAGCTGAATTATGCATCACCAGAGAAGCAATTTGGTTAGATTTGGACTTACATCCGTATAAGATTGTGCTGACGCAAGAACTGAAGCCAGACAACTATATACAACGCCGTGAGTTCGCTAATTGGGCGCTGGAAATGTTGGTCGGAGTTACGAATTTTGGCCAAAAGATCATCTTCTCGAACGAGGCCCATTTTTAGCTCAGCTCAGAAGTGTCGAGTTGACCATCGACGAGTACACACGCTCAAATGCACTTGCGAAATTTTTTACTCGCGTTGGAAAAAAAAAAACCAGCGCACATGAGTGACCAAAAACATCATTGGTGTGGGCATAAATTTTTTATTTTAATTTTTTTTATTAAAACAAAACGAGAAAATAACATCCACAGTGCGTTCATCCCAATTGCCCTGTTCCTGGTCATACTGTAGCTGGCACTCGGTCACTCCTGTTGCTGTACTAGGTGAAGTGAAAAGTAACCTTCTTGAGAATGAAAAACATTTTTTTTTTAAATGTTTTTTTTACTTTATTCAATATAATTATTCCAACGATTTTCCAACTTCTTGATTCCATCCGAATTCCGTCGCTTCATGTGAGGCCGTATTGCAGCGATTTCGCTCCACTAATGCACAGTAATACTCGCTGTTGATGGTTTTTCCTTTTTCAAGGTAGTCTACGAAGAATATGCCATGACAATCCCAGAAAACCGACGCCATAACTTTTCCGACCCTTCGAACCTCTCTCGGCTGCTTCGGAGCACTCGTGCGGGTTCAGTCCATTGCCAGGCACTCATTCTGTTCTCTGGTGTGCAACAGTTACCATTCGACGCCAAAAGTCCGGCCGATTCCGCATCAGCAAGTCCAAACACTCTTTCGAAGTGCTCTCGCGTTCGTGTTTTTGGTCAGGAGTGAGTATGCGCGGTACCCAGCGGCAGGATAACTTTTTCATATGGAAAATATTGCCCAAAATATGGTGTGTGCGCTCAGTACTAATCTTTGTGGTATCTGCTAGCCCGCGCACCTTCACTTTCCGGTCAGCCAACATCATTTCATGTATTTTTTTGACATTGTTCTTTGTAACCGCATCGGAGGTCCTGCCGCTGCGGACTTGATCTATATTGGAGTTGCGGCTACCACGAAACTCTCGAAACCAATATTTGACGGTGTAATCTGACGGAGCATTAGCCCCATAATATTTATCCAACATTTTTTTTTTTTTTGTTTCCTTTGCCGTTTTGCCTCTCAAAAAATAATGTTTTATGAGAGAACGAAAATCGGTCTTGTCCATACTCAACATGATGACAAACACGTCAACAACAATCAGCTGTCAAAACAAAACTAAAAACAGTATCGCAATTTGGCATGTTTGCCTAAATATGAACGAACTTCAAGGCACCATAACCTTTCTCGCAGTAGCAGCGCATTCTGGCGACCAAGGAGCTTTCTTTTCCTGGTATTACCTACATTATCATATAGCAAGTGCAGTAACTGAGTGTATGTAAGAATCGATAGATAGCGAGTTGAATTTGATGAATTTTTACTTTACAGCTGTGCTTATTATCGTCGTTGTTTGTGTTTTTTGTGTTTGGCTTTTTTTTATAACGACTTGGGAATTTAGAGCGGATATAGCCAATATTCGCGGTCTAAAAAGTAATCACTTTTCTGCGTACGTCCACGTCTGTAAATACAGACCTGCTGTTTAGTTCCAAAAAAATTATATTCCTGTCATTACGGAGGATTTCAATATATAATACACAATTCTGTGTAACTTCGATATTCTGGACAGATAACACACGAAGGGCGGTGTGTTGAGATCTTCTCTGTGGAAAATAACTTAACCCAGCTTGTAAATGAGCCCACACGATAGTCATAAGGCCCACACCCAGGACTTATTTTTAACTTCTCACCCTGACAAATTCAAGGTCAATGTGCTATCCTGTGTAGGCTCGTCGGACCATTGTGTCATATAGATAATTTATCGTACTCCCACCACACAGTTAAAGAAAAGATTCCTAAAAGAATCGTATTGCAATACAAAAAAGCCAATTGGAGCGGACGTAATAGCTTCTTTAGGTCGTTATGTTTCCTCGATAACGACGTGGATCCCACTGCTGATATGATCGCAGACACTATTCTCTTTGGAATACGATTCTTGATCCCCCAGCGGATAAAGAATATCAAGCCAAAAGAAAAGGCATGGTACGACTCGTGTTGTAAAGAGGCTGTCAGGGTCAGAGAAATGATTTTTCGGTCTTTCGAGGCCAAACCGACAAAGAAAAATCGAAAAAAATGTATACGTGCCAGGAATTACTGCAACGTCATTCTCAAGTGTGTGAAATTTCAAAACGACCAAAAGCTGAGGCAAAAAATACTACATTGTCCCAAAGATAGTAAAAATTCTGAATCTTCCTCCATCCCAACGCTTATTTACATTGGAATTCCAAGTATCAGCTCTTTGGACAAGTCCAATCTGTTCATTACGCACTTAGTGGTTAGCTCAATACTTCAAGTTTCTACTTTGAGTACATCGAATCTTCAATGAGGAGAAATAACTTTCGCACTCGTGTAGTGCAAGAGTACTTAAAGATCTAAACATACGCAAATTAATGGTGTCCCCTTCAAAGTAAGCAGTTTTTGGTATAGCCATGATCTCGTTCAGTGATCCCGTTTTTATTTCCTCAATCGTTGCAAATCTGCGTCCTTTCAAAGGTCTCTTCAGTTTTGGGAACTGGAAGAAGTCACATGGAGCCAAATCTGGTAAATATCGTGATGCAAAAGCCATGAATTGTTTTTCCACAATTCCAGACGTGGTAACAGGCCACGGTAACCGAAAAAAAAAAACAATGATCAAATTTTTGACATTTGATCGAACTGGGTGTGATTTTTTCAGTCTAAACTCTCCTGAGTGCTTTCATTGTGACAATTGTGCTTTCGCTGACACACGCCTCAAGCCCAAAACATCCAAAAAAGTTGCATGAAAAAGAGCGACCGATTTGCAAACATCCTCAGCAACTTCTCTTCGCAGCTTCGACGTTATCATCTGGGGCGTCCAGATCGAGGTTCCGGCCATCTTGGAAGAGCTTGTACCACTTGTAAACATTTTTTTAGTTAGAGCAGACTCACCATATGGTATTTCACTATCTACATTATAAGTTTTTTAAAGCACTTGATTCCAATTGATTGATTGATGCAAATTCTTTGTTCCATTTTTTATAATAATTGAAAATCCTCGAGAATACCACAACTTTGAAGGTGTTTTTTTCACGTTAGCAAAACTACTGTGTAAGCTTTTTTATCAATCCTCCTCTTAACGACTCTTTTCGAGAAGAGAGAAAATAGCATTTGTCCAGCCCGTCTCTAAAAAAGGCGAGTTTTCGTCTCTCTTCTGCTACACTGCACTTACGTCCCTTTTTTCCAATGTCATGGAAACGCTAATAAGCCGTCAGCTAATGAAATATTTCGAAACACGAAAACTTCTCAATGATCAATAGTACGACTTTCGTAGCAACAGGTCTACTGGTGATTTGATAGCACGTCTCAGCGAAAAATGGAACCAAAGCGTACATAAATCTGGCGAAAGCAAGATAGTTGCACTTGATATTTCTAAGTCATTTTACAGAGTTTGACATTAGGATCCTTTGTCGAAAATGTGTGCTTTTGGGATCAATGACTCTCTTCTTCAATGGATTAGAGATAACCTTTCGGAACGTTTGATTCAAACTGCCTTGGATGGTTTCAAGTCTGATACTCACAAAATAAATGCTGGTGTGCCCCAGGGCTCTGTTCTGTATCCGACACTCCTTTTAATTTCCATCAACGATCTATTGTCTGCTACTTCTAATCCAATATCTTCTTTTGCTGAAGATTCATTTGTTTTCGAAATCATGCCCCTGCCCTTCGGTTGTAGAACGGCAACGGCAGCGTGTGTTAACCTCATTAATTTCCAATATTAACAGCGTAACTAATTGGGGAACCCTTAACAGAGTAGAATTTAGTGCTTCCAAAACACAATGCTGTCCGCTGTCGTTAAAGCGAAATTCAAACACCAAACCATTATCCATGAATGGCACTTGCATAGTTGAAACCGAAAAACTTTCCGTTCTCGGTATGCGTGTTAACGACAACTTGCGTTGGAATGACCAAATACCCTATGTCGTCATCGTTAAAAACAAATCTATTTGATAGGATTTAAAACCGTGCGATAAAACTCATAGGGGATACTTACATCACTCAAGCAATGGACACCCTCGGACACCGACGTAATGTTTCGTGCCTCTCTCTGTTCTATCACCATTTCCATCACCAGTGTTCCATTGAAGCCGCCAATAGCATGCCGCCGCTCCAAACTTTTAATTATTAAACCCATCTTGCTATGAATGCTCATCAGTACACCATCAAGAACACGTATTCTAAAATATCAATTCTTCCCTAAGCAACACAACTTGCTTATGGAATGCCTTGAATATATCTTAATTTCCTAGTCATTATAACCTTCAAACATTTAAAACCAACGTTCATCGGCACCTCTCTTGCTTGCCTCTCTAATTTTTCTTCGCCCGCACTGTGTGTTGTTCAGAATCTTTAAATCTCTTGATTGCGCGTAAATTATAAAAATTCATATAGGAAGTCAACCGCATTAATGGTAAGCGTGTGTTGGTTAGCAGAAGCGAAAAGTACGTGTATAAAATATATTTATTATCCTTACATGAAGAAAGACATAATAGATACAAAAACTGAAGTTTAGCAACAGTTAATAAAACTATCTTAAAATCTATGATTAATTCCCAAATTAAATGAAGTATTTTTCCGCCCATCAAAGGCACCACCGAATGTGCGAGTCGTTCCTCCAGTCAGATCTAGTCGGGTCATGTTGTCTGGGGACTTCCAAAGATTGGCAGTACCACTCAGTCCAGCTGTGGTACCTCCAATTTGTGGAATTGTATTCGCACTTAAAGCGGCTGAATGTCCATTGACGTGATTGTAACTAAGACCCGCACCAGTGTTATTAAATTTAAAGCCATTGTCCATTTTAGTTGTACTGTGGAAAGCATTTGCATCTATACGGTGCGTAGCATCCTTGTGCAAATTAATAGATCCAGCTCCAGTTAAGGTGTTTCCAAAACCTGGTGCATTGGTATGTTGAACCGATAAACTGTGGTCGTTTCTAGAGATAAGATTGCAGTCATTTAGACAACACAAATATTTTGATTGAAAATCCAGACTTACTTGGAAACACTAGCAAATGCTCCTGTTGTCACAGGTCCTCCGGAAGTACTTCCAGATGCAAATACTCCTGCTGCAGCATTTTGCTTAGCATCACCTATGTGATGTGAGGCGCCAATTGTTGCATTGCTACCGGAAATAGATCCTTTGATTTTTGATTAAAAGAAAAATATTTTTTAGTAAATAGCTTGGCTTTGGTTAATTTTAGAACTTTTTTACCTTCCATCTTAGTGAATTTGATGTCTTCTGGTCTAAAGATACTTTCAACTGTGACAGATATTGCTTCGCCTCTATTTTATATACTAGTGGTGCGGTTTGCGTATGGATGTACAGTATTTATCTTAAGAAAATTCCCTTTAAATGAGGGGGATTCCCGGGGCCTTCGATTGTACTTATATTGCAAATTATCAACGTCCCGTTGATTAGCTTATCAAAAGGGGATTCATTTGAATGATTTTGTTTAAAAGGGCACAGCTCCAGAATAGAAAGAACATAAATGAAAGCACGCGTAAAAATATTATCTAATCAAGAGTGAATTAGTCATATTCGAAGAATCATTTTGCGACGCTCAGTGTGAATGGATTTTTTTTTTTAATTGCAAAGGAAACCATTGTCACGCAGTACTCGTATGTGATCATAAATTTGTTTGATTTGAGACCCGGGTCAACTCCGGACAGATTTATTAAAGCATAGGTGGGGGTTGAGCCAACAGCGAACTGAACTCTCTCAGGCGCCTTGGCGCGAACCTTTTATCCTTAGTTTTACCCAGATATGGCGGATATATCCCACGGCCTTACTCGTGGGATATACTTTTTCCTAACGGTATTTAGCAGTTCGAGAGAACATTCAATAACGAGAGCGATTTCACCCGTGAGCAGACTGACACTCATACTGGTGATGTTCAGGGTAGGTCCTCGATCGAAGAGGTAGCCAAGGCAGCTGGAACATCCGCTGCCGAAGCTACCTCCAAGATTAAGAAAAAACCGCCTTTAAGAGAGCGAAAGTCATCCTGGCCAACCAATCGTTTACTCAGCAGGTGGAAAGCAAAAGAGAAGTTGATCGCAAATTTCCCGGGAAGGTAAGCCGATCCGGCGGCCTCTACCTCCTACGCATCAAAATTAAAAGAAGAGACTAGTGTTCGCAAGCAAAGCTGTCGAAAGACGAGCTTCTCCTTGCTGTAATAAACGAGCTGGAACCTTGCAGTCGTGTGATAATTGACCAGTGAAAAAAACGTCGAGGGTAAGTTCCAAGACGCCCTATTGTAGGAATTATTCATCACAGGAAACGGGGAGCTTCAATTCCATGGCGCTGGTTGAGAAGGTGGACGCAACGTTGTAGCTTGTGGAAAAAAGCCTTAAGTGTACTTCCTCAGCAGCTCCATTTTGAAGGTACGCGTTCCTTGGAAGGGCATCAAACTGGCAGAGTTGGAAAAGTACACTCTCCCGACGACATGGGTTTGGGTTACGTGTTCTTACGAAACCCTGAGCAGCTCCTGCCACTAATCCATTCAGAATCCGAAACTAAAAGCCGATATATGCACAGTTTTTAAGACGGGTCCTAGGCGGCAGTACGGGCAGAATTTTCTGCTATCTCTTTACAGAGACTGCTCATGATATGGTAAGGTAAGTTCTGTCATCATTTATGATGCAGTAATGGCCTTTTTATGGAACTCACCTGTGCACCTGTGCAAGGTGGTGGGAAAAAAAGAGAAGAGTCTACGTTTCGGTGAACTTCCGATGGCGGCCTTCCTCGATACATGGTAGAATGAAATTACTTAAATATTTTAAGCCACATTATGGAGGTTGCCTGAAAATGATCAGCACTTGGACAAAAAGCTGTGGTCTCAACACCAACCCTCAACAGGTCAGATTACACCGTCAAATATTGGTTTCGAGAGTTTCGTGGTGGCCGCAACTCCACTACCGATCAAGTCCGCAGCGGCAGGCCTTCCGATGCAGTTACAGAGGACAATGTCAAAAAAATACATGAAATGGTGTTGGCTGACCGGAAAGTGAAGGTGCGCGAGCTAGCAGATACCACAAAGATTAGTATTGAGCGCACACGCCATATTTTGGACAATGTTCTGCATATTAAAAAGTTATCCTGCCGCTGGGTGCCGCGCATACTCACTCCTGACCAAAAACACGAACGCGAGAGCACTTTGAAAGAGAAGACTTTTGGCGTCGATTGATAACTGTTGATGAAACTTGGATCCACTATTACACACCAGAGAACAGAATGAGTGCCCGGCAATGGACTGAAGGCGGCATGAGTGCTCCGAAGCGGCCGGGGAAGGCTCGATGTGTCGGAAAGATTATGGCGTCGGTTTTCTGGGATTTTCATGGCATACTCTTCGTGGATTACCTCGAAAAAGGAAAAACCATCAACAGCGAGTATTACTGTGCATTATTGGAGCGATTCAAGGCCGAAATCGGTGCAAAACAGCCTCACATGAAGGGAAGAAAAATTTTGTTTTTGCAAGACAATGCACCTGCAAACAAGAGCATCACAATCAATGACTTACGGCTCCAATTGCTGTCGCATCCACAGTATTCTCCCGATTTGGCTCCCTCGGACTATTATCTCTTCCCAAAGAAATTCAGCTCACGCGAGGAAATCATTGACGCCACGGAGGAGTATTTTGCAGATCTTTCGGAAAATTAATTTTCGGACGGGATCAAGAAGTTGGAAAATCGTTGGAATAACTATATTGAATAAAATAAAAAAACATTAAAAAAAAATTTTTTTTCATTACTTTTCACCCCATCTAGTATAGTAATGCTCTTTTTATCTGGAAAAGAACGGAAGGAAAAATGTTGGGCTTAAAATCTGCTATGGTGCATTGGATGTATACGGTGGTGGTAAGACTTTTACTTACATCTGGCGCACTAGTATGGTTTAAAGCAGCAAACAAGAAAACAATTTACGCAAAATTTGCGGCGGTTCAAAGAACGGCTTTCATAGCCATTATAGGTGCTTTTCATATCACCAGTACGGTAGCATTGGATACCTTTCTACGCCTAACACTGCTTGATTTACAGATAAAAATACTTACTGACAACAGTGCGTTACGACTGACTAATTTAGTTCACTTCAAGAACAGAAGTTACGGACATGGCATGGTCCCAGCCAGCCATGGTTTTACTGCCAGTAAAATCCTATTCTATCGGACGAAATTCCTTCCTTGGCCGACTTCGACATTCCTTATGATATAATATATCCGAAGAGGGAGGGTTGGTGGTTTAATGTTAACAACCTCACTATTATTGAGTAGCCCTCCTTTTCTTGTAAACTCATCCGCTTATTCACTCCTTTTATATCACTCCTTTTTTATCAGCACAGTTTCACCCGGTTCTGACTGCATAATGCCTTGAGCACTGTGAGATAGCCCCTGACTGTATCAAAAATGATGTTGGTCGATTCCATTGCCTTAAGTGCGGCCTGGCTATCGATGTAGATAGAAATGTCTATTTCGGATACCATTTTTTTTTTTTTTTTTGCCAGTCCTCAATCTTGCATACATACGGAATGTCGAAGTCGACTAAGGAGGGTCAGCCGCTAGTATTTCTGAGGGGAATCTTCACTGCTAGCCTGACACTGGCATGTATACCGGGACTCTGGTGAACAGTGATAGTAGCCTTTATACCGAAAATCGGAAAGAGGACTATACGCTTGCCAAGTTCTTCAGCCCTAAAAGTCTGACTTCCCTCATGTTGAAAAACATCAAGAATGGTAGCGGTTCATGTGCGCAAAACTGCCTTGCGAATGCATCCTCTGTCTGTGATTCAACACTCCTGTTGCGCTTCAGAATCTGGTAGATAGAATTGAAGGTGCACTCGACAAGAAGGAATACGCATTGTGCATTTTTATCGATGTTGAGGGCACTTTTGACTACGCACCTTTTGATGGCATATGTAAGTCAACCAGGCGTGGAAAAATCACTAGTTTTGTGGATAAAAGCAATGCTGGTGAATTGCGGGTGCTGACTGACGCCAATACATGCTGGTGCGGGTAATAAGGAGTTGCCCGCAGTTCGGTGTTCCGTCTTCACTATTACGGTGCCTGTTGATCGATTCAATAATGCATTAAGTCCGACGTCTATGCACAAGCATAAGCAGAAGATGTAGCTGTCGTTGGATCGTGTGACGTGATCGACGATTGGTGCACTAGAAATGGGCTTTCAGTCAATTCTCTCAAAACTGAGGTTGCTCTCTTTACAAGGAAGCTATCTGGTTTGACTCATCTAGTGAATAAAGGCATAACCATCCGATTCTGGATAACAAACTTCTCTGGACTAAAAATGTTTTGCCGAAAGCCTCTAAGGCACTAAGGACCTGTAACCGAGAAGGATTCGTATAGATTCCTACACGGCTACGATAAGGCCAATTATAGCCCATGCGTTGGTTGTCTGGTAGAATGAGCTCTCATGGAAAAACGTCACAGCTACTTTTACCAAATTCCAAAGAGCGGTTTGTCTCGGCTTTCTTTAAAACACCTGGTTTCGCTCTAGACGCATTGATAAATCTACCCCTCCCCGCCCCATTGATATTTATATCATGGACTGAACTCTCAAAGCCATTTTCCGTTTAAAAAGACGTTTTCCTTAGTGCAACATGCACTGGAGCTTTGATGTTTTTACTTGCTTGCTGTCATATGTACATGACATCTGATGTATCCAGTGGCTTTTTTAGGATGCATTGGTTTTTCGTGAATCTCGTATGAGTTTTCCGATTCCGATTCCGAGCCCAATCGCTGACGTCGGCGACGAATTGAGCTGCCAGACAAGTTTTGAATACTATCGCTCACAGTGGTGGTGTTTTGGCGTATACGTGCTGGTCAAGCACGCTGATATAGAATTTGACCCAATACCGAACCAGTTTCTTCAAAACGCTTCACCATTGCACGAATTCCTGAATCACTAGGGCGATTATGTTGTCCGAAAAAATCATGAATTTCACGAATTTAACAGATCGCCTATTCTCGTAATAAGATTAAATGAAAAAAATTGAGTTGTTGCATGATAAACGACTTTATAACTAAAATTGCCAAAGATTGCATGACATCATTCAAAAAGATCAGCAACATTGAATTCAGTAAATGACAATAATTGACAGCCCTCACCCCTCTTTATTAAATCAGGTTTGAAGTGAGAATAAATTTGGGAATCATTACCAATAGCACGTGCAGATTGTGCTATGAAACTGAGAAGTCTCCACCAACCGTCTCGTAGAAGACCAATATTTTTATATTTTCTATGAAGAGTATCTGAGGGCGATCTCGCAGAATGAACTGATCCAATTCCTGGAAATATTAAACAACAATCTGGTCGCAGTGCTTAAGTGTTTTTGCGTTTCTCTCCGTTATTATATCCTGGTTTGGAAAATTTTGCATTGACAACCAGCCATTCCCACCACAAAATCGGTAAACTGACGACATGAGGTAGAAAATTACAAATATTTGGCAGTTTATGTATAAGAAATCATTAAAAAATTCTGCTACAATCTTCAAAGCTGTCTCACTAAATTCATTCAATCCGAAAGCTTTCTTTTCGAAAATTCACTCAAAAGCTGTATGTTGAAAGTTCTGTCATTTGAAGTTCATTAAAACAACTAATTATCAGTCAGTTAGTCAGCTGCAAAAAATGGTCAAAGGTGGATGGTTGTTGTGCGTGTTTTTATTTTGTGTTTATGCAATGGATTAGAAATTTTTTTTACAAAATTGTGAAATAAATGTGCTTCAAGACTCGAATAACAATCCGGCCAGCAAGTGTTTACTCGATTTTTATTCATTAAAACCATTCTTCTCATCAATTACTCCATCCACCGGTCGACATCCCCGATTATTAAGTTTCATTGTTAAAGAAAAATCAATTGCCAACAGTTTTGTGCTCGTAGATACAGTAGGTTTATCGCGCGACCGGACTTTGTTCGAACCAAAAAAAAAAAAATTATAAAAATTCGTGTTGCTGAAGAAGCAATTGTAAAAGTTTTCGCCGGTCATTGGTCATTGTCGGTTTTGAAAAATTCCTCTTTGTCATGTCATTCTTCACGCTATGGGATTACCTGGTGTTGGTGCTCGTTCTTGTCATCTTGGCGACTATTGGCGTTTACTATCGCCTGACCGGCGGAAGACAAAAAACAACAAAAGAATACCTCTTGGCTGGTGGCAATATGCCCGCTTGGCCTGTATCGTTTAGTCTAATGGCCAGCTTCATGTCAGCAATAACACTGCTTGGTGTCTCTCAAGAAAGCTATCAGTATGGGACAACGTTTGCCTGGATTAACTTAGCTTATGTATGTAGTACACCAATTGTTGCATATTTATTTTTGCCGGTCTTCTATAATATGCGGGCCACGAGTGTCTACGAATATTTGGAGAAACGATTTGGATACTCAACAAGATTGGCGGCATCGACGGCATTCTCATTGCAAATGATTCTTTATATGGGAATCGTGCTGTATGCTCCTGCGTTGGCATTAGAAGCAGTCACTGGAATCAGTAAGGGAACAGCGATTTTGGTTATGGGCTGTGTGTGCACTTTCTATTCAGTAATGGGAGGTATGAAAGCTGTAATGGTCACAGATGTCTTCCAATCAGTTCTTATGTTTGCGGCTATCTATTGTGTCATACTTTGTTCGGCATTTAAAGGAGATGGATTCGGAGCCATTTGGGAGACTGCTGCAGAAAACGGACGAATTAACTTTACAGTATTCTCTCCGGATCCCACTGTTCGACATAGTGTCTGGTCACTTTTAATCGGTGGGTCTGCAACATATCTAAGCATCTATGCAATAAATCAAGCACAAATTCAAAGACTGATGTCAGTTAAAAGTCTAAAAAGTGCACAACGAGCGTTATGGTTTAACTTGCCAATCCTTTGCAGCATAAGTTTTTCAACTCTATTCAGTGGATTGGCTCTTTACTACTACTACAAGAATTGTGATCCGGTATTGGAAGGCAGAATCAATGTCAGAGATCAATTGATGCCATTATTTGTTGTGGATACTATGGGAGCCTATCCCGGATTGTCTGGTTTATTCGTGTCTGGAATTTTCTCTGCAAGTTTGTCCACAGTAAGTTCAGCTGTAAGTTCACTATCGGCTGTTACTTTAGAGGACTACATCAAGCCGTTCTATGAAAAGATTCTCCATAAACCCTTGGAGACAAATACTGTACTTCCTACAAAAATCATGGCATGTTTGTATGGTGTAATTTGTGTGGCTCTAGCTTTTTGTGCTGGTGCTTTGGGTGGAGTTCTACAAGCTTCACTTACTGTTTTCGGTATAGTTGGAGGTCCTCTGCTTGGATTGTTCACCCTTGGAATGTTTACTACGAAAGCTAATCAACGTGGTAGTCTGTTAGGACTTTTGTTCAGTTTTATCTTCTCGTTTTGGATCGGATTTGGTCGACCAAAACCGCCGATACCAGTTCTTCCATTAACAGCAACTGGTTGCTCGAATTTTAATGAAACTATTGCCGCAGTAACAACAGCATTTGTTCCATCAGTTGAAACAGAATACTTCTACCTCTTCAAACTATCGTACCTATGGCTTTCAGTACTAGGATTTCTTATCACAACCATTCTGGGGTACATCTTCAGTGTTTTACTGGAAAAACTAAAACTAGCTAACAATGATGTGATTTATGTAGACGATGCTAGAACTGAAATCGACTATGATCTCTTTGTGCCACCTCTGTCGAATCGACTCAAACGAAAATCCTTAGCTCAGATGGTAATTTTAAATGGAAACGGTCATTGCCACAAAAATAGCGAATTCTAATTATATATCGAATGCATTTTATATTTATGTTAACTGGTGTTTGAATTGTACAAAATTGGTTCATAGTAGATATATATCTAGGTATACACAGTAAGCACAAATGAATTCCAAACGTGAGACCTACTCGTATTCAATCGATTGTAGGGAAATGAGTACGCATTTGATTCCAGGTAAATCAAATGAATTAAATTGTTGGTATTGTAATAAGATATTTTTATTTATAACATATATACTATATTTATAAACAATATTGTGTATGATTTATAAATACTCAAACGTTATAAGCAGACAATCGGCTGTTTTAAAACCAAGTAGCTTTGCAACTAGTATAACTTAAACACACTACATTCACTGAATATTCTGGTTGTTGATTTTTTTTTTTGTTATCTATGAATGTGTTTATTTGAATTGTGGAACTAGCTATAATTTTGAAAATTGTTAATTTATATTGTTCTAATTTATACTAATTTACACTTAAAGCCTGTGACTGTCGTCTTTGATTGAAGGCGTTTGTAATATGTTTTCATATGTAGGACTTACTTATTAGGGATGTTTTAAGTTATGTAGGTTTAACAAATATTATTTCTATCTCTTCGTTTTAAATAAACACACATCTTTTTATTAATATTGTTTTATTTTTTGTTCTTTATCATATTTTTTGTTTGCAGGCAACATGGGTTCACTGCTGCCAATATTTTTTGATCTGTTTCTTAGTTCACCGTCATGTGTAGATAGTGATGTGTTAAAGAGCATGCAAAAAATACGATCTTACTTTCATCAGGGTATAAAAGAGTGTAACGTATACATTTTAGAGCAATACTTGCATACTTATTTATTTACGTAGCGCCCAACAAAAAACTCACTTCAATAGACAAATTTGTTCAGTACATCCCATTAATGGTGTCAATGCCATCAACGTGTACAACTGTTAAATTTGGAGATTTTTGTGTAAATCTTTTGCTGACGATGAGGGTGAAGTAAGAATCAGTCTGGATTTGATGAGATTCCTCCCGGTTCTGCCAAAGTGTAAGTATTTAGTCAATTGTTACCTTATCGAGCCTAAGACCGGTACTAAGACTGGGGTGGCCGTGGTGTAGTGGTATATGCATAGACTCCTCAAACAGAGGGTCGCGAGTTCGAACCCCGTGCGAGGTAGTTTTCTGAAAAAATCTTTTCAAACAATTTGTATGTAGTTATATGAAAATCTCGTCGGCGTCAACTCTGACATGAAGGCTTAACACTAATGTTGGAGTGGTGACTAGCACGAACTAATACCCACTGGCTTGTCCCGTCCAGTTTGACAACCACCTCTGGAAAAATATCAAAACCTGATACACCTGAGTTTCAAACTACTACACCACCCGCCTGCGCTCTGGAGAAATGCCAGTAAAAGCGTATTCATATCCCCTTGGTGCCCAAATGGGATTGTATATAAAAAAAAACTAATAGTGGCCAATGAGATCGTTGATGGCTTCAATTAAAGCCATACTACAAGCCACACTATTTTGAGTCAAGAGTTTACTGATATTTTTGCATTTAAGTGATCAAATTCTTTTCAGACTCTTCTTCGAACCCCAGCTGGAACTTGACCATCATCAGTTTCGAAGACGTCTTTCTTTTTTCGATGCATTCTTCTTAAACGTTTTATAACTCCCGCTCAACCACCACCAATCACCGCCGTTTATTTTTCTTAATCGTTCCAATATTACGATGCACATTTTAAAGCTAAACGAACGGCTTACGTATATCATATATACAAAGTTCAAAAAGTAAGCTGACATTATTTTTATAAAAAAAAAGTAATCCCCCTCAGATATAATACACTTGTGCCAACGGTTTTTCCAATCCTCGAAGCACTTCTCATAAGCATTTTTTGGTATAGCCTTGAGCTCTTCCAGCGATGCCGTTTTTATTTCCTCAATCGTTGCAAATCTCCGTCCTTTCATAGGTCTCTTCAGTTTTGAGAACAGGAAAAAGTCGCATGGGACCAAATACGGTGAACATATTGGATGATCGTGTTGTCGTGTTGTTGTTGGCCAAAAAATCTCTCACAAGCAACGATGAATGAGCAGGTGTACTCGTATTATAATGATGCATTGTATTGCATTGCAACAATGATATATTGCTTCTCGCAAACAGCGCATAATTTCAAGGTAATAACCCTTATTGACAGCACGACCTTGAGGTTAAAACTGATCTCTCTTGAGAGCTTCCGTTCAGACGATTGGGCTTTGGTTTCGACGTAATAACCATACATCCATGATTTGTCAGGAACATCATGACGTCATTCAAGAGCTCCTGAGCGATGCTCATGCGACGGTTCTTCTGTTTAAAATTAAGAAGTTTCGGAACAAACTTCACTGACACACGTCTTATATCCAAAACATCATGACACGAGCCAACCGATATGCCAATATCTTCTGCAACTTCTCTTAGGTAATTCAACAATTTTCCAAAACAATTTTCTTCACAACATCGACGTTATCTGTTCTTGTTGACGTGATAGGGCGGCCAGAGCGAGGTTCGTCATTGGCATCTTTTCGGCTATCTTGGAAGAGCTTGTACTCACATTTAACTTTCGGTTTTACGTATCATTTTGAAATTTTAGCGCCGTCGAAATAAATAAATAATCTTTGAGAACACTTTTTCTAGATCAATCGAGTCGATATGAGGATCTTTTGAAGGGTCACGATATTTCTCCATCATTACCCGTGAACTTTGAATTGCGTCATACATTGGCCTGCCTCCCACAAAGGTTGGTTTGGTTTTGATGTCTTCACGGAAATTTCTGTCAGCAAAAGTCAGTGCTGAATTCCTTAGTAGTTGACCCGAGATAATTGTAGAAGTTTGTACTCGCCGTGTCGTGTTATTTGAGGATAGATGATAGTCTATCTGGGTTTGGTGTCATCTGCTGCAATATATAAAGCTCATTTGATATAGTGAGACCGCAAAGTTACTCGTTCTACAACAATTTTTTCCTTGACAGCTTTATTTCTCTCTGTTGAATGTCCCAACGTATCCATTTAAATTTGCATTGGGGGAAATTTATATCCTCCCTTGATATTGCATTTAAAAACCCTTCAAATTGTCCACTGCTTACTTAGGGTGTAGCTAACCAAGTTTCGCGTCTAATTATATCAGTTTCATTTTTAACATATATCCGATCGCTAATCATCATATCTATGAGTTCAGCTGTCAAGATTATGTGCTTATTTTGTTCCATTCTGTAGTTATAGCAGGCCCTATTTCGATTTTGCGTTGCCGTAATACGGTTTCTGGTTTGGAACTTTTGCCCGTCTTTGTGTCGATGTTCCAACTTGCGAAACGTAGTTTATTTCTGAAAAGCTACATATTGCCCGGAAATCGTAGAGCTCTGACAAAAATATTTCTC
The DNA here is from genome assembly GCA_907269105.1 of Volucella inanis. NCBI lineage: Eukaryota > Metazoa > Arthropoda > Insecta > Diptera > Syrphidae > Volucella > Volucella inanis. Next base: position 126,068,934 of record OU026157.1, on the reverse strand, counting down.
TTCGACCAAGGATCACTCCGACGGTCAGCAGAAGAAGAAATGTCCGGCGACGTAATGGTTTCATATACAGTGGTGGACATGAATTAGCACACTCATTCAGAAAAGAAGAAACGCGTTCATATTTCTTTTCTTTTTTTTTTTTATTAAATGTGTTATTAAGAATTGTTGTGCTAATAAGTTTTGAAGTTGTAATTCCTGTATATAATCTTGGATACGAATTTATCATATTTGTCATATTTCAACCAAAGAAGATTGACTTTTGACCTTTGTCAACAGTTCAAAGAATTCAATATTGCGTGGGAAATTCTCTGTTTTTGATGACAGCAATATACCTACTATAGCAATAACTTTCTACTAAAGCCTCGCAACGTCCTTTTGGAATAACATAGCTACCATGCATTTTGATCCGAATAAATTGTTTGGCTTTATTTTGTTCAATGTAGTGCTCAACATCGTTCCATAGGTTATCGATCAGGTTGAAATCGGGTAATTAAGCAGGCCATTGATGTTTTTAACTTCTAAGTAACTCTAGATTAGTCTGGAAGCGTGTTTACGGTCATTGACATGCATGAAGCGCCAGTATATTTGCAAATTCTCTTCGGCATATTGCATCATTTGATTCTCAATGATTTCCTTATAGACACGCTGGCCCATTTCTTTTTGTAGATTTGATTATTGGGCCAATACCATGTCAAAAAAAGCAGTGCAGTCTTGCTTGTTATGAGGATGACATATATTTTTTTCTGTCAGAACCAAACCGACAGAACAAAGTACATTGCTCCAAAAATTTAGTGAATTATCCAAGTAATCTCTTTTAAACCTTCCTACTTTGGCGATGCAAGTATTTTATAATATTTATAATTTACGCGTGCTCAAGGGATTTGTTTACCCTTAAAATATTTGTAGGTACACACACAGGTCTGCAAGTTATAACGACGAGAAAATAGAGAGCTCGGCAGGGCATTCCATAAATGATTTGTACGGCTTAGGAATGAATCACGATATTTTAGAGTTCATTCGAAAGTGGGCTTTAGGGTATGTTGGCGAACATTCATAGCGAGACGGGTGTTACGGTTGAAATTAAAATTTCAAAAACATTAGAAATCCTGCTTCACCCTCCATCCCAACGCTCATTTAGAATGACATTCCAGCTTAGCTCTGTGGACAAGGCAAACCTGCTCGCTGCAGACTTTGCAACCGCTCAACACTTAGTCGAATCTTCAATGGAACGAACCTACTTTCGCACTCGTGTAGTAGCAAGAGTACTTAAAGATCTGAATATACACAAATCCGCTGGTATATTTCCCCTTCTTCTGAATGGGTTTTCTTCCTCACTGACAAAACCACTGCGTAAGCTTTCACATCAATCCTACTCTTTAGGACTCTTTTCGAACAGATGGAAAACAGCATTTGTCTAGCCCGCCCTTGAAAAAGGCGAATTTTTTCTCTTTTCTCCTACCGACCCATTGCACGTCAGCTCATAAAATATCTGGAGATTTTAAAACTTCTCAATGACCGGCAGTACGCTTTCTTATCAAAAGGTCCACTGTTGATTTGATGGAATGTCTCATCGAAAATGTAACCAAAGCGAAAGCAAGATATTGACACTTAATATTACTAAGGCATTTAATAGAGTTTGACATTAGGCTCTTTTGCCGAAAATGCATCCTTTTGGAATCGACGACTCCCTTCTTCAATGGATAAGAAATTACCTTTCTACCAGGATGGTTTCAATTCTGATTTTCACAAAATGCTGGTGTGACTCAGGGCTCTATTCTCTCTTAGACACTCTTTTTTAATTTTCATTAATAATCTCTTGTATGCTACTTCTAATCTAATATTCACTTTACATTTCGTCAAAACCGAAAAACATTCAATCTCGATATTTTTGTCAATGACAACTTACGTTGAAATGACCACATATTTGATGCAACGACATGTCTAGGTTTCCTCAAGTGATGTAAGAAACATTTCACCCCTCTGATCTGGCCTCAATATATGAAAGAGGGCATTCATCCGACCAAATCGGAGTACAATGCTCACAATAATAAAGTATCTCTACACCTGCTAAATAGGATTAAAAGCCTTGCGTTAAAACTCATAGATTATACTGATATCACTCATACAATCCACTCCCTCGAACACCGACGTATCATAGCATTCCGCCCCTTTAAAACTTCAACCGTAGCACCAGTTTCGCTATGAATGCTCATCAGTATACCCTCCAGCCCACTTTCGGATATACTCAAAAATATTATGAGTATTATGAAGTTATAACTTGTAAAAGTTTAAGACCCATGTACCTTGGTACTTGTCTTTTCTTGCGCCCTAAGTTTTTCTTTGCCAACGCTATATATAAGCATTTTAAGGCTACACAAATCCCTTGAGCGCGCGCTAATTAGATATAAAAAAAAATTGGACTTCAACGATTTTTGGAATCACATGCTACACAGCCTATTAAACATGAGAATGTACACGTGTCTGGCTTTTTTTTTTTTTTTTTTTTTTTTTTTTTTTTTAAATTAGCAAGCACTCAATAAAATGTTTGCACATAGCGCGGGCGAAGGGAATTTAGGGAGGAAGAAAACAGAGGTACCGATGTACATTGGTTTTAAATGTTTGCAAGTCATAACGACTAGGAAATAGAGATCTCGGCAGGGTATTCTATAAATGATTTGTACGGCTTAGGAATGAATCACGATATTTTAGAACAGGTCCGAAAGTCGGCTTGAAGGTATACTGATGAGCGAGACGGGTCTTACGTCTATGGGGTACTGGCTTTCGGTGGGCATGGAAAAAAGAGGTGCGCATCACATTGCATCAAGTTTTCGTCAAATGCTCTATACAAATTAGATCTTAGCATCATAAAAACGATGACTGAAATATGGCCAAGAACTTCATATTTCTGCATCAACAAAGTAAAATGTTGAATTTCTTTTTTTCATTGATGTCCTCAATTTTAAATGTGTATAAACCACGAATTACCCATGGAGCTGCATCTCTAGTGTTAAAAAACTTGACCTTAATACACCCATGTATATATATTTTTCTTTTCTTTCATATTTTTACACAAAAAATTCAACTTATGTAAAAAAAGAAAAAAAAAAACGAATAATAAGACACAGATAACACTTCGGTCCACAAAAATGTCTTCCAGTAGTAAACACGAGTATCTTAGATACGTGACAAATACTTGAATTTATTTTATATCAAGGTAGGCAAATAAATTTTTTATTGTATACTTTCTATACTATGTATTGTATTATAAACAAAAGAATTTACATATGTAAACAATTATTTAATAAAATATTGTATGTAGTTATGAGCCAGTGAAAACTAACGTATTGTAATTTTCCAAAAACGACAATAAAGGTTATATTTGAGTTTAGTTCTAGTTCAAAATTAAATGTTTATAACTCGAAATGCAAAAATGTTCATTTTGTTTTATACAACAAACAATGTCGTGTGACAAATAAAAGTGCTTTTATATACCAATGACGGGCGTATTTTTTTTACAAAGTGTTTTAAAACAGACTTGAGCCCAAGACAGGAAAAATTGTCGGTAGAAGTGGAATCCCTGGTGAGCTATTAATATAGAAATATATTAAATTAAAAAGAATCTCAGATATTGCCAAGACGCAGTACATGATTTTGATTGTTTTGGAGTTGTTATCTCGTTTTTATATTTTCAAGGTGATTGCTGCCAACATTTTATTGGTAATCAATTCTGTAGCTGCGTAGGTTATTTACTTTAGAATTGTTTGCCTCATTTTAGTGAAATGGAAAGTTCGAAATGATTTGCGAAAAAATTTTTTTGAAGCCTACATACTGTGCTGGCCATCTAAGCATTGCTTCTAGTGATTAAATGCCTACAAATCGATTACACGCGGTATACGAGGGGGGACCCAGAAATACCCGACCCAACAAAGAACTTCCCAGCGATGAAGTTCGATACCGTTTTTATAATAAGAACTGTCTTGCTCCTTAAAATAGCCATTAACTGCCAATATCACTTCTTCATCGTTGGAAAATCTTTGACCACTGAGCCATTTTTTCAAGTTTGGGAACAGAATATAATCCGACGGGGCTAAATCTAGCGAAAAGGGTGCATGAGGTAGCAATTCAAACTTTAATTCATTAATTTTGGCCACGGATTTGTGAGCTGGTACATTGCCTTGATGAAACAACACTTTCTTCTTAACCAAATGCGGCCGTTTTTGCTTAATTTCTTCACTCAAACGTTGCAATAAGTTCGCATATTACTGGCCGTTGAAAGTTTTTCCTTTTTCAAGATATCTAAAGAAAATTATCCCACACGCATCCCAAAAAATCAACGCCATGATCTTGCCTGCAAATGAAACGGTCTTCGCCTTCTTTGGAGCCGGTTCTCCCTTTTCAATCCACTGTTTTGATTTTTCTTATGTCTCGGGTGTAAAGTGATGGACCCATGTTTCATCCATTGAAAACATCATGTGAAACTTCGCTAAACACTCAATTGAAACATCTTCACGACACTGTTTTTGCTCGAGTGTGAACAAACGCGGCACCCATCTTGCATACAGCTTTCTCATGTCCAAATTTTCAAATAATATGCGATGTTGTGGATTGTCTTTACCATTTCTGGAGTCGTCACGTCATTTGGTCGACCACTGCGATGCTCGCCTTGGCAGCTGTTACGGCCTGGTTTAAACTCAGCAACCCAACATTTTACTTTTGTAAACGAAGGAGCAGATTCACCCAGAGTAGAATTCAGTTCAACTTTCATATTGGTTGGGCTGAAGCCTTTCAAATAAAAGTATTGTATCACATAACGATGACCAATTTTCTCCATTTTCACAAATTCACTGACAACATTCACTGTTGATGGCTTGAAACATATGCTTTATAGTCTGCGTACTTTCCAATACAATTTTCAAACAAATACCGTCATGTCTTGGTCAGGCTGGGTATTTCTGGGACCGCCATCGTATTCTAAATACTACATAAATACAGTATCTATTTTAGATTGTTTCTCATTGTGTGTTCCTTTGCTATCAGGTCCAGTACATAAATTATATCAGTGAAACGAAACAATGTTCATGAGATACTTACTGCTTTACTGATTGCTTTACCATAGAAAATTTAGTGGAATTGAAGGATATTTTACCAAAGTTGTACGAAAACTGCAGTAACGGTCTTGTTTTGTGGTGATTTTATTGTCAACGTTTTTACGTGCAACAATTCAATTAGTCAATTTCATTACTTCTGTGATAAGGTTAGGTTTCCCAATAGCGAATTTTCGTTATCCTATTTGTTTTAAGTGCATAACTGTTCTTCTGTTACTTGATATATTTCTAACAACTTCTATATCTTATGCACTTTCTTTCGGGCAAGTTAAGCTAGTGTACTAGTGCTGCCGAAAAGTATATCCTGCACGACATCACCTCCGACTACGGATTTATCATAGACTAATCGATTTTGCGGCGGGGCGAAACATTGTCGTAGCTATCAAGTGGTTCACTCACCACATTGTGACCGACGCAAGGCATTCCCAGAGTATTACGGATATCCGAAAGTTCCGAGCTGCCAACATCGACTAGGACAGTTGTTCAGTTTTTGTATTCAAGAATATAATAAACATCGCAAAGGCAAGCTTACACTGATCACCAAAACCGTTTCCAACAAGTCACCCTTAATCACTTTAGAGCTCCTATGCCGCCATCATAAAGTATCGTACACCAGTGGTAACATTTCCAAAAACCTATTAGAGATGCCGCCTCTGATGTGATGAGTTTCACTAGGCCTCTATAACGAAACCCCTGGTTTGACGACGAGTGGCGGCAAAGCGGCGCTGCATAGAAGGCTTCTTAGAATGTAAAAGAAGAAGCATGTGAATCGCGCGGTCGAGAAAATTGAGAGATGCCACTTCAGGAATGAGATTTGGAAGTTTTACCAAAAGGTAAAGAAAAAACATGCCACGGACACAAGCGCTGAACCGAAGCCTATACAGACGAACAAGGGAATATCGTAGTAGAGTCACAGCCGATGACGAGAATTGAAAAGAGCATTTTTGTAGAATGTATAACGACGATGATGAACCAAATACCATAGCCAGGTAGAATAAACCTTTCAACCTAGACGAAATAGACCAACAATTCCATTCATGTAGTGAAGTCAGCCTTGTACAAACTCAAGCCCCACAAAGCTGCCGTAGCGAAAGGCATGACTGCCTTGCCCTTTAAAGCCTCATGCAATTACTTAGTAGGGATTTTGAGGATGCGTATAACAACATCTATAGATACGAGCTGTACAGAGCAATGTCTAGTTGTTATAGAATTTCAGTAATATTATTCCTAAATAGTGCAAAACTCACGTGCCAACACAAGAGGTACCAATCTTTCAAAAGTTTGTCTAACTACTTGCATACGCCGATGATATTCACATAATCAGAGAAAGCAGCGTGACGTCAATGACTCTTTCGTGAGCATTGAGGAGGAAGAGATGAATATAGTGTTATTGGTCAATGAGGACAAGACCAAGTATATGCTCCCAACCAGAAAGGACACCCAACACCAACGTCTCGGACAGAACGTCACCCTCGACAAATATAACTTTGAGGTACCTAAGGACTTTGTCTACTGAAGTTCCGCTATCAATTCAGACAACGACATCAGCGCTAAGATCAAACGAAGAATGACTAGCAAAGCCTTCTCTCTAACAACAATAGTGACCCTACATGAGACCTTAATAGCCCCAGTCCTGATCTATGACGCAGAGGCATGGAATTTATCAAAAAAGGATGAGGGTGTCTTGGCTGCTTTAAGAATACAATTATTCGAGTGATTTTCGGTCCCATTTGCATAGACGGTGAGTGGAGGAAGAGATAAAATGACGATCCGAGATGGCTGGGCCATGTAGAGCCGATGGACACTTATGCTACGGTGCAAAAAGTCTTCAAATTTGTCCCCGAGTGACAATAAGTGCACGCAGGTGGAAGGGGACCTCAACCAACTAAGCGTGGGAAACTTGAGGTAGTTTGCTAAATAACAAGCTGGCTAGAGAACGTTTATTGGTTGACGCCCATGTCCACCCCAGACTGTAGCGCCACCTTAAGTAATTAAGATTATGGAAGAGGTGATTCATCATGAGGTTTGATTTTCAATAGGCTTTTTTTGCCAGATCACACCTGACTCCTATTAAACTGCTTTATCATTTTTCTTCAGTTTCGTTTGGCAAGTCATCATGGAAAGACCCACACCACAACAACGTCTCCAAATTGTTCAGCTGTATTACGAAAATCAGCGTTCTGTGAGAAATGTTTTTCGTGCGATTCGAGGAACTTATGGTGCTCATAATCGACCTACTGAAACCACTATTGCCAATACCATTCGCAAATTTGAATCCCAGTTTACATTAGAAAATAATACTCGACTGGTTAAACCATATACAGCACGTAGTGAAGAGACTATAGCAGCTGTAGCTGAGAGTGTACGCGAAGACCGTGACGAATCGATTCGTCGTCGTTCTCAGCAGCTTGGATTGGCGTATTCGACAACTTGGCGTATTTTACATGAGGATCTCGGCCCAAAAGTGAACAAAATTCAACTTGTGCAAGAATTAAAGCCAGGCGACTTGAATTTGCGTCATATTTTCAGTAAATGGGTTCTGGAAAAACTTAATGAAAATCCGGTGTTTTATCGTGAAATTTTGTTCAGTGATGAAGTCCATTTCTGGCTCAATGGGTACCTTAATAAACAAAATTACCGTATTTGGGCTGATGAGCAACCCGAAGACTACCAAGAGCTACCAATTCATTCATTAAAAACAACGGTATAATTTGATTGAATTTGGTGGAGGCTAATGCCCCCATTTATTTCGCTTAATGCAAGCTTAAACTTACTTAAAAAATTAGGATTTAAAAAGCTAACCTAAAAACTAAAACTAACTGAAGGGTTAGTGAAAAAGGGAGTGGTGGAGATCAAGTTTTAGGCCAGAAGTTCTCAGGTATAAATCAAAAAGGGGGAGGTTTGAGTTGACCTTACGGAGCATGCGGGGGATTGGTTCGTTAGAGCCATAAGAGGTGCGATGGGTTGGGATATAGAACAGACGAGGACAGCGTAAATTACGAGGATTAGTGTTGAAGGAAATAGAGTTGAGCAGTCGGAGAGCAGTCGATGAATGAAGAGAATGTCGGCTTTGAGGCGGTCGCGATAGGGAGGTAAGATAAATGGGTAGTCCACGAAGAGCAAAATGAAGAAAACGACGTTGAATGTTCTCGATTCGGGATATATGAGTTTGCTGAAAGGGGGACCACACTTGGCTTGTATATTCAAGAAATGGGCAAACAAGCGTAATGTAAAGTGACCTTGTCACATAAGGGTTGCTAAATTCTTTAGACCAACGTTTGATAAAACCGAGCGATGAGTTGACTTTAAGGATTATCTCATCAATATGCGAATGGAAGTTTAACTCTCTATCGTATAAAATTCCGAGGTCGCGAAGGGATTGCACCTGGGGTACAGGTTGGTCATGCAGAAAATAAAGTCTAGAGGGGGATTGATAGGACTTACGAGACAAAGTCATAGATTGGCATTTGGAGACGTTAAGCTCAAAGCAATTTTTTAGACACCAGGTGGAAAACCTATCGAGGTCTTCTTGAAGGAGAATAGAGTCTTGGGGTGAAGAAATAGTTTTGGAGAACTAAGTGTCATCAGCGTAATGGATACCGAGCAGTGTTTGATAATCCTCCCAAGATCGTTTATAGTTAGAATGAAAAGGAGGGGACCAAGATGGCTGCCTTGTGGGATACCAGAAGTGGCTAAAAACGGCGTTGAGAAGGCTGACCTAAAGCGAACGCTATAGTAACGGATCTCCAGATAAGAAGATATACATTTTAACAAAATGGGGTCAAAACCGAGGGAAGACAATTTGAAAAGGATCAGTTAATGTGATATTTTATCGAAGGCCTTAGCGAAATCTGTAGCAATAACATCAATTTCGTTGCCATTTTCTAAGGCTGAAAGCGCAAAGGACACGAATTCAACTAAGTTTGTAGTAGTTGATCTACCTTTTAGAAATCCGTGCTGACTTGCACTGAAAGCTTAGAACATCATATGTGATGGTGGTTTATGGGCTGGTGGAATCATTGGTCCATATTTCTTCAAAAATTTGGCAAATCAGAATATTACCGTTAGTGGTAACCGTTATCGTGCCATGTTTACGGACTATGGGCTTTCTTAAATTCAAACACATGGTCTCGGTGAGCTTTGCTTTCAACAAGACGGTGCTAAGAGCCATACAGCAATGGAATTGTTGAGAAATCATTTTGGAGAGCACTTAATTTCACGTTTTGCTACCTTTGGACTATTTTTTTGGGGATATGTAAAGTCTCAGGTCATCAGGAACAAGCCAGCTACGATTGACGCTTTGGAAGCCAACATTACTCGTATTATCCGCGAGATATCAGTCACTAAATTGGACCTTCCGAATGGACCACCTCAGAATTTTAAGTTCACTTCCAAATTTATGTATTTTATTTTACATTATAAATCAAACCTCGAGATGAATGACCCTATATTTGTTTGGTCTGTAGGTACACTGTAGAGTTAGCTATACTCACAAAAAGTCAGAAGTACAAACCGAGGGCGCAGGCAGGCTTTGCGCATATTAGGGTGCAGGGAAACTCTCCTTTGAGACGCACATAATAAATTACTCTCATTTCCCGGGATCTCATTGTAACCTGAGACCCAAACAAGACTCAGTGAATTCAACCTATCGACTGCGTTTAGAAGAGGTTGGCTTAATGGATCTATTCATATCTTAGAACTGATAATAGGGTTCACCTTGGCCTTAAACAAAGCTTGACTGTTGCTACAAACGTAGATATGTACTTTACCCCCAACACAGATTCTCCACAATGTGGTTCATTGACATCAAAATCGTGTATATATCCGCTTGGAAGACTGATGCAAACTCTCTTAACAAAGAGTGAAATCAAACGTTGTCGCTCTCCGCAAAGAAACCAGTGCCGCATCTTAAATGGGTTTTGGAGTTACCCGTGAAGATCCGAGTAATTCGTATTTTCGTAGCAACAGGAATTCTGATGTCATTTCATTAGACAGCATGTCCATAGGATGGAAATTAATAAACATACGGCGCGCAAGGTCACAAAGCTCCAGGGCGTGTAGTACTAACGACCAGTTCTGTATACACAGAAGATTGCTTTGAAAATGCAGCTCATGGTGTGAATATCAAGAGAAGGCTGATTAATCATCAGGGCAAAACCAGGTATGCTAGGAAAAGCCCTAAGAGACAGACTATTCCTTGGAATATATTAAAAGCAGAAAAGAAACGTATTTTCGTGAGAGCTTGTGCCAACCGAAAACCGGTATTTCATACATACATACAAATACGCTACATATGTTTGGAAGACTAATAAAAACATTTATAAGCGTGATTTCTTTTTTGGATACTATGACATTCCAATTATACACTCAGTCCTTTGAACCTCTAATTAACTTAACCCTGAGTCAACAATAAAAACATTCTGAGAGCTCCATAAAGTTTTAGTCTTAAGCCACTTTAATTTGAAAACAATATTCAGCTCCGCGATAAGACGATTAGAATTTATGATAATTTACTCGCCAGACTATCACGTTCAGTTCACCTATGACATACCGCATGTACAATAAATCAATTACATAAATACTATACACTTCGGAAGAAAATATTAAGACACCCCCTAAATCCTTAAAAAAAATTTGTGCGGAATATTGACAAAGCCGATGGGTAAGAGGATGTGCTTAGAACAACCTATCTTGAAATTATTTCAGGAAAACCTTTAATTTTCTTGGTGTATGGGAAAAAAGATATTTTATTCTGAAGTATCACATAAACAATTTCGAAATTTAGGAGTGCAGGTTGGAGTATAGCAAAAATTTCAAAGTCAACGAGGAAAAGTCGAACAAAAACTTAGTAAACGATTCCGAAGAAGGTCTCCTGGAAGACCACCCTAAGGAAAACGTGAGATTGAACCTTTAAAAGAAAACGTGCCCAACAACTAGGGTCAAACATCTAACTCGATTGACAAAATCACGATCACAAAAATTCTGATCTTACCAGTTTTGTTTCGGGAAGCTATGCGTTAAGTAAAATAGACCAACAAAAATTCTACGTTGGTCTTCTTTGCAAGAAAGAGCAAATGTAACAGAAAGTAAAACTGTGAACTTTATAAAATATATATAGAGGTGTGAATGTAGTCCAAAATCTGAAAATCGAAACCACCAACTGTAATGCTTTAGAAGTATATACGTATATACGTACACCATTGAATTCTTTTATGTTGGGAAGAGATTCGTCCTTTAACGATTGTACATTTTCCGCCCACCATAACGCACTGCAATAGTGAAAGTATTCTTCCTTGAACTTGCTGTGGGACACTTGTTAACTGTGGCATACTCTGGCTTTCAGAGAGTGTATTGGTCATTGTTTCGATCTGGTAATCTGGTAATTCGTACGAAAGCAAACTCTTTGCAATGTTAAATAAAAAATATCTTCACACGTCTTAAGATCGGACTGAAGTAAAGTTGTGAATGACGTAGCGCAGTCTCCACCACTCGTCGTACTTTTGTACCATATCAGGCATTCTGGGTTCGATTATCAAACCATATACCGAAAAATAGAAAAATCTAATTTTAGATGTCACTAACTTGAAAGTCATCTAAAAACCATAGGTCCCCTTTGCTGTAGGCAAAATGGTAAGACGAATAACAAAGAAAGTAAGGAGTCCAGTCGTTAGCCCACACGAGGCTGTATTGACATTAATTTTCTTATTTTTTTTTTTTGTTTTATTATTAACAAGCTGAGGAAATAAAGTTCCGCTTCATTTCGGAAATAATCCTGAGAAAAGTGATTGAGTAAAAATTAAGGAAAGATAATTGTATCTTTTTCTGTATTGTGATGTTTTATTCAAGACACAGTAATTTCACATTAATGTCATTTCATGCGGGAACGAAAAAGTCAGTAGTCACGGATTTATAGCGGCCTCAATTGACTGTAACGTTCTAGACTAGAAAGCTAATCGAACAGTGATTTTTTCGTGTCAATAATGGCTTTTGAACTTTTTTCATTTTAATTGCAGAAATTTTGGGGGTTGACGTAGCTATTCCACTAAAAATGAGAATACAATTTTATTCTGAAAAAAAAAAATCAAAAGAAGAAGTCGAAAATGAGGCTCGCTTACCCAATATCCATACGCATCGAATGAGTACGATAGACAAACGGCTTTAATTCCTCCTCGAGCTGGATCAATCTCGTAAGCCAAGATCTTCCCGCAAAATTTTCCGTAAATAAATCTAATGGACATTTTGGATAGACATCAACTGCTTCCGCGGAGCGCACTATACAACGCTCTGTGCATTGAAAATGCTTCATAAAATGAATATAGCCCGTGGTAACTTTTTCGAACCGAGTCACGATTTCACGTTGCTCTTGCGCTAAGTCTATTCATGATGAAATGATCAACAGTAAGCACAAATTAGCTGTCAAATTGGTTTTCGCTCCAAAAAATGCTGTCAATTTCAAAAAATTGATCCTGTATCCTGTATTTTGTCCCACCGAAAACGAAAAACGAAATGAAATGGATCTGAACCTGTAAAACGAGTTCTGAGTCCCTTTTGCACCCATAAGATAGCATTCACAACCGTGTGATAGTACTCGAAAATGACACTAATGTTATCTAATATCACGACTATCCCGATGTTGTATCGTGAGTATGGGCGCATAGAGTCATGGCTCGTTTCGTAGGAGTAAGGTGAGTTCTCATAATAAATTAGCTATGTTGTTGAGTATCTCCAGCACACATATCATACCTAGGAGTGTGATGGATATTCCATCATCCTAACACTGGTCACCAAAATGGGCCCAACGCACTCCCTGTGGAACCAGTTGAATTTATATTCAAATGGCAGAAACCTAAGCAACCTCCAATTTCTTTGCTAAAGCCAAGAAGACCTTCGAAGTTCGTATACAATTTTTTTTCGACTACGCATTCACGCAGTAAGTGTGTTATTTGCTCAACATATTGCAAATCACCCAGAATCTGCAAATATCCGTATCTGAAAACATGAGTCTCTTTGTTTGTTTCCGCAGCGGACAGTGTTCTGTCAGGATACTTATTATAGTCCTCAGCTTACCCCTGATTAATATTATTAACTTTTGCCGTCAAAAAGTGGCCTTGGATACCCTGTGTCCTTCAAGACTTCAACACCTTAGGCACTCTTTATGATTTTTTCGTCAATAGTGCCCCTTATTATGCAAAGGGGTGGTTTGATGTTACCACCCTCACTATTATCGAGTAAACCTCGTCTTCTTGCTAGCTCATTCGCTTGCTCATTTTCCTTTTTACCGCAGTGTACTGGTACTCAGCACAGTCTCACCCGGTTTTGACTGCATAATGCCTTGAGCACTATGCGGCAGACCCTGATTATATCAGAATTGATGTTGGTCGATTCCATTGCCTTAAGTGCGGCCTGGCTATCGATAGATCTTTCGAATATCGATCTCATCTGCATTAGCTCACTCGCCCGGAAGGCAGCCAGAACCTCTGATTGAAAGCACTGCTTGCGTTCTGTAGTCTTATAGACACTCTTATTCCATCTATCTTACGGAATGCCAAAATCGATAGTCATCCATTAGAATTGGATTGCTTGGCAGTGGCTTCTCTAGGACCGTGCCGTGTCCGATACTACTGCTCTTGAAGTGACCCTAATGTATGTTATGCTCACTAAATTCCGTTATTAACAGCATAATCAATTGGTGAACTATTAACAGAGTGGAATTTAATTCTTCCAAATTCTGTCTGTCCAACTTCCTCAAACGGTGTAAGAAATACTTTTCCCCTTCTAATCTGTCAATACATACGGCATTCATCCGCCAAAATTTGGAGTACAAACTCAAAGGTACTCGTAATACTAATATTAGTCAGTCAATCGACACCCTCGAATACCGACGTAATGTTTTATTGCTATTTCCACCACCAGTGCTCCATTTCGACCCTTCAAACCTTCAACCGTAACACAAGTCTCGCTATGAGTGCTCAACAATATACCCTGAAGCCACCTTTCGGATGTACTCTGAAATATCGTGATTCGTTCCTAAGCCGAACTACTCGCTTGTGGAATGCTCTGCCGAGCTATTTATTTCCTAGTCATTGTAAACAAACGTACATGGGTATCTATCTTTCTTTCCTCCCTAATTTTCATTGAAGGCGCTGTGTGCAACCATTTTAAGGATAAAAAAAATAGGGTGTCTTATAATTTTGTGCCAGAGTGTAAGTTCGTTTATTGGAACAGTCACTTATGTTAATTGCTCCACTGACTTATGAAATTCGTAGTCATAAAACGAGAAGATTATGTACGCATGCACTTTCTTACTGGATCCTATAAGCTTACATCCACGTTTATTGCATCATAGGTAAGTTCATTGCTGCAAAATTTTTGTGCTCTTTTGCTATTTGAAGATAATATCTTAGACGTCGGTTGTTGGTTCATTGTTTGAACATTTTTATTGAGAGTAAATTAGTTTATGGTTGGCCTTTATGGGACTGCAAATATTATTTTACAACTTTTGTATTTGCGCTATTAACAAGATATAAGATAAAGCTCCTATTGAATCATAAAATAATTTAAACCTTAGAACCGTGCATCGTTTGCTAGAACTCCTAGAACAAATAAGATGATTCCAAAATGATACCATCTGTCGGAAGGTGATACTCCTATGAGATCATGGAAAAACGGTGATCAGCCACCTCATTTCATGTCACATGTCTATTCACAAACACTTTGTTTAATTTAAGAAGAATGTATGCCTAATGAAGGAAACTTCGACATCGAAGAATAAAAGGGCACCTTTAGCTTCAATTGTAGGCTCCTAACGATAGTATTGGAGTAGAACCCACGCAAATAAATCACGCTCGCAACTCTCATGCATTTAGTATGCTATATGGTATACTTGCGCATTGCCAAATCCCACATAACATTCATACAGAATCAATGGGTGTGGTGATGAATATTTGCGGCATTTCGAGACTACAGCACGACCTAGTTATCAACAATGCTAGCTCCCATCTAACATTTGTTAGAAAAGGAAAAAAAGCAAATCGAATTAATCCCACCCAATTTAATTATTGTACTTAATTGCATAAGGTGGCTCTACATTCTGCGATGGACCTGAGTTTCATCCATCAAGCGTCTCCAGCTCGAACTTCAGTAAGCTGCCCAAAGTTTCGCACGTTAAGTTGGTTGAGGTCCCCTTCCATTTGCGTGCGCAACTTGAGTTGCGGTCTTCCTTTGCTATGCTATCCCTCAGGAACATTTTTTGAAAGCGACCATTCGTGTTCATCCGCTCTACATGACCCAGTCATCCCAGTCGTCGGACTTTCACTCTACAGTTCATCGTTGCATCAGCCGGTGAGTGATGCAGATGGGTCCTAAAATCAATTAATAAAGTCAATGCCTTTGCGCCATAGATCAGGACTGGGATTATTAAGGTCTTATATAGAGTCATTTTTGCTGTTCGAGAGAGGGCTTTGCTAGTCAATTACCTTTTTAGCAACCAAAGATGCAACAATTGCCAAGAGTTATTTTTCATTTGATCTCGCTGGTGTCATTGTCTGAATTGATAGCGGAGCCCAGGTAGACAAAGTCCATTAATACCACAAAGTTATAACTGTCGAGAGTGTCGTTATGTCCGAGACTTCGGTGTGTCCTTTCTTGTCGATAGCATAGACTTGGTCTTGTCCTCATTGACCACTAAACCCATTTTAGCTCTATACCCGCGAAAGGGTCACTGACGTCACACTGCTTTCTTCCGATTTTCTCAGTACCATCAGAGCATGCGAATAGTTAGATGCACTTTTGAAAGATTGTGCCTCTTGTGTTGGCGCATGAGTTATACACTATTCTTTCAAGAATGATGCTAAAGAAATCGCGTGACAGAGCATCGCCTTGTCTAAGTCCCCTTTTGAAATCAAAGGTCTTGATGAGTTCTTTACCGGCTTCGATGGATGGAGCAACGAGCATTCTCCATCGACATTCTGCACAAACAGATGAGTTTGTCATTGATTCCGAAACTAGACATTACTCTGTGGTGGTCTTTCCTGGACTAAAGCTATATTGATATCATTATATCAGTGATATACCAATCCGGATTTTGACGAACGGCTTCAGACGTTCCCACAATACGGCAGAGAGGATCTTGTAGACGATGTTCAGAAAACTTATGCTTGTGTACTTGACGCAGTTCGGAGGGTCTCCTTTTTTAAGGATCGGACAAACAATGCTGAGGTTCAATTCACTGGACATACTTTCGCCTGACAATATTTTACAGCTATTCAACAGCTCTAACAGCTTTGTAGAACTTAAGCTTTGAAGTGGCTATCTTTACTGCATACAGGTTGGGTGCAACTAAATTGTTGGTCTACATTGTCTAGGTTGGAAGGTGCACTCTGTCTAAAAGTAGTATTTAGTTCGTCATCGCCGTTATACACTCCATCTAGTTCGGTTCGGGGTTTGTGTCCGTGGCATGTTTTTATTTTTTGATAAAATTTCCTAATCTCATTCTTGGATAAACATCTCTCAATTTCCTCGACCGGGCGCTTCCCATGCCGTCCGATGTCATGATTCCTCACAGTGCTAGCTTGCTTTTGTGATATTCGGAATATCCGCAACCGTACCTTAGATACAACAAGGTAATGGTCCGAGTCGATGTTGGTCCCTCAGAAGGCTCGAACAGCAGCAACACTTGTGGCAATTGTGGTCAATCTGGTTGACAGTTGATTGATCAGGAGTTCTCCAAGTCTCTTTATGAATATCGAGATGCGGGAACCGCGTGTTAGCTACGACAGTTACGCCCCGCCGGAAATTCGAATAGCTTGAATCCGTTATCGGAGGTGGTATCGTGCAGGCTATACTTTCCGACCAAAGATGCTCTTTCTTCCTAGCTCGCCGATCACAATTTGGATGTCATATCTAGGGCACGTAAGCTCGTAAGTCTTGTCCTTCTCCTCAGTCATCCTTCTTTTCAATTGAGACGTATGCACATATAAAGCTTTTGTTGGCAAATTTAGCCTTAATATGGATTATTACAAGGGGCTGGTTAAGATGCCGGAAACTCAAGATTTCATGCCTAAGTCTGCCTCTAACAACAAATCCGCATCCAAATTGGCACTGCCTTTGCTGGCGATAACAATCGCCGTAGTAGATGTCGCAGTTTTTCATGCTCTTTTTGTCCGGCCCATCCCATCGCATTTCTTGGACGGCGGTAACATTTGCCTTGCAACAGTCCAGGGCCTACGCTAGTGATTCGTTTACACATTGCCTATTAATGGACCTATCATTCCATGTGCAGATCCGAAGTTGGTTGTTCTTGTTTTGTTTGCAAGGGTTGTCAAAAGTAGATCTATCCATATCTGAAGCTTGTTGCTTCGTACGTTTTTTTGGTGAGCGCTGCCGTTGATCCATTAAGGTTTCATCCGCCACAATATTTTCTTCCAAGAACCTGAACTAGTCTCGGAAACCCTTACCGGTCTGAACTCCAAATATGTCGGACTATCCCGAATAAGTTCTTATTTTATTTCAACGTTGATTCTATCTGAGGAATTAATCCGCTGTCCCATTTATAGTGTTGATATTTTTGTCAGCTAATCAGCAGTTGCGCTTATAAGTTTGGCAAGTCGAGTCTATATGATCATCGACCAGAATTGATATGTTACAACACTGGACATACCCAAGTTGACACCTCTTTGTGACTACCCTATTTCTACATCATCTAACCACCAATTTTATTATTTAGAAGGAAGCAAACAAATGGAGAAACGTTGGACGAAGTGTATTGACGTCACAAGAGACTATACTGAGAAATACAATATAAATTGTATGAATTACAAGTATAACTCATTTAAAATGTCATAGACATCCTTCGTATTAGCTGTCCATAAGAGTCCGACCGCACTCTACACGCTGGAGTCAGCAACAACTAATTGACACTTGACAGTCAGCCCATTTATTAGTCTTTACTCTTTGCTTTACATCGCTGCCCAAACCTCTTCTTGTTCAAGGGAATGCAACTGCTGCCTATTATAGCCCATCATCTGATAGATATGTTGCTAGTATAATGCGCCCGATCTTCTTGCTGCTAACAATGTAGTATTTATCGAGAGTTATTGTGAGAATCGATGAGAGATTGATACAGCAGTATCTTTCCATTACAAAGGCTTGACGTTAAGTTTCTATGGGCAACAAGATGGGTTTTCTAGTCAACGTTGGCTCTCTGGAATCTTTTCACACCGAGAACAGAATATGAATAGAAAATTAAATATGTTATACTAGCTAAGATATCATTGGGCTCCACCACAAATTCGATGAATCCCAATCTGATTGTTTGGCGCACAGACAATTTTTTCTATTTGTACATTCAAGTATGTTATCCTTTATAAATTTATTGGTAATATTGGAAAGGGTGATCTAAGCCAACAAGCAACAAAAAATCTGCAAGAATGGAAAAAGGAACCTCATAGTAGAACCACAGTCGGTGCTAAGAATCTAGAAAGATTATTTACAGACCGCAAAACCGTGATGAGGAACAACATCCCACTATCAGGCATAGTGAACCATTCAATCTGGACGTAAACAAACAACATATCCACTCAGGCAACCAAGATGAGGTGAGGATAGCTATTTTCAAGCTGACGTCTAAAAAGTTGCTGGACTCTATGGCTTTACTATGTACTAAGCTACTTACAACAGCAGGTGATGATTAAATACGGAGCATACGTCTCGTCTCCAAAATTTGGCTCGTCGAAAGTATAGCCAAAAAATGGAACCTCAACTTTGTTTGTCTGATCCTAAATAATTGCTCATCTGAGCCAACTACAGCGGAATAAGTCTACTCAACCTCCAACCTCGTATAAAAAATCCTGTCTGCCATATTACCTGAACCTCTAAAACCCATTGTTAAAAGTCTGACCAATCCCTATCAATATGTTATTGGACCAGGAAACTCCACCAAATACCCAGGAGTTTCAACTTTATACACACCACCTCTTCGTATGGTAGCATATCTAGAGATGAACTATATCTAGTTTTAGCATCCCTGCCGAGTTTATTCGATTATGCGATATGACGATGGACAATGCTGATGCTTTAAAAAGGTCTTAAACAAGACCAAGCTTTGTCATGTGATTTTTTCATCATCGTTCTTGAAGGAAATGTGCAAATCTAACAAGTCAACTTCAGAGGTACAATTTTCCAAAGGTCTGTTCAGTTATTCAGGGCAGTCAATTACTAACCCATCATCATTTCTAACTTTTGATTGCTTCGCAACATTACAAATTTTACGTGACTGGGTGGCTTACCACATTCATAACCCTGAACCTGGAGGACAAGGCCCACTTCGAGTATATGAGAGCTCCCGTTGACCCATTAAGGATTCATCTAGCACGATCGCTATATGATCTTTTCCTAAAATACGATACATTGGAAAACTTCATGTAAAGAATCTGATGCTATACTGACAGTTAACCTTCTCTTACTTAACGCCAGCACTTGTAAATTTGTCAAATCAAACCTGGTTTGAGGCGACTTGTACTCGGTGATTACCACAAGGTACTGACTAACTTACTTAACGAGTCTACAGTTTTCCATCCTCTGCGATCCCGGGGACGCTGCTTCCAGTTATCCAGACCAAGCGCTCTGGTATCCACGATGGCATGGTCTCTAAAACGGAGGTTCGGCCTTCCTTGTCGTCTCGAACCGGGGGGCTGAGAATCGAAGATCCTCTTAGATGAAGCATTTTTTCCTTGGACTACATCCATATCTTGATATAGCTCATAGAGATCGATGTTTTCCATTCGCCTCCTCGCACAAAGGACCAAAACGAGCCCAGTATCAGTTCTCTCTTTTTGCTTATCGTCCAGCACTCAGCGCCATACAGCAGAACGGGCAGGATAAGAGTTCTGTAAAGCAAACTTTTCGTCCTACTAGTAGCAAAGGTTTCCTAAAGTAATTCTTCATCGGATCTCAATTAGGGCGTTATTCGTGCACACACGTTTACTCCGAGATAGGTGAACTGCTTAACTCGTTTACTTCGAGACCAACAAATTTTACCTGTTCTTCAATCGCATTGAAAGCTTCTATCACGGCGTGCTGGAACGACCGATGATGTGAATATCGTCCCCATATCTAGGAGATGAGAGAACTTGTTGAAGGTAGCGCCTTTAATGTAGTTCTGCCGGGATCCCGCACTCGGCCATCGCCGTACAGAACTTCTGACGATAAATACTATCATATGCGGCTTTGAAGTTAATGAAAAGTGGGTAAGTCTCGATCGAAATTCGTTGGTCTTTTCCTGGTACGTGCCGACGTTCACACAGTACGTTGGGTAAGATCTTATAGGCGACATTAAGCAGGGATATGCCTTATATTGTAGTTCTTGCAAGACATAGGATCGCCTTTTTTGTAGATGGTACATTTGGAGCTGATAGTTCAGTCATTTACCCATACTTGGTTGATGGTTTGGTGCATGCTCCGTTTTTAGGGCATCAGGGCCTGCGACCTTTATATAGCTAAGCCGACTTCTTCTATACCGGGTGGTGAAACTGGTTCTTCATTGACTGGATATGGGTTCTTTTCCTTTTGTAATACTTTCTTTATATGATGCCCATTTATCAGCCACTGAAAATGCTGCTTAAACAAATCTACTATTCCCTGTGCTCCGGTGTTTAGGTTTCCTTCGTAGTTTCGAAGAGCTTGTGTTCCGGTCTTGAAGCCAGCCACCAGTTGCTTGACATTCTTGTAAAACCTCCGGGTGTTGTTTCAATTGCGGGACTCTTCAATCTCCTTGAGCTGGGAGGCTTCGTATGCCCCCTTCTTTCTACCCAGGATCTTTTTCTCCTCTCTTTTACTGGGTCGATACTCTTCCCACGATGTCCCTGCTTTTCGCTGCAGCGTTTTGTTCAGAAGGTACATCATCTGTCTCCTTTCTCGGTATACGCAATCATCATCATACCACGGGCTTTTTTTCTGGGGTTGCTGGCACCCTACAATGGTTTCGGCTACCTCCCTAATGATTTTGAGATAGTGGCACCACTGACTGTTTGAATTGGTAGTGTTGACTGAACAGTGGATATTTTCTCACTCAGGCGCTTTCTGTAGACTCTAGTTACTTCAGGTGTGCTTAGGTGTCTAACGTCGAATTTTTTTTCTGGGCAGTTCGCAGCTTCTTCTCGTTGGACAGTCGAGCTCTGAATTTAGCCGCAACAAGAAAATGCTCAGAGTCGACGTTTGCCCCTCGAAATGTGTGCTTATCGGCTTGAAGTGAGTGACTTGTTCTCTAAGCCGATTACCCACGACGAATCCATATCCTAATACATACAATTTTTTATCGTAGCTGTAATAAAAATTCAATTTGAAATAAAATTTTTCTTTTTCATCTTATCTGATCCTGTCCTTCGATCTCCTGGATCACGGTAATATCTGCATTTTACCGCGTGAGGACAGATTTAAACTTTTGAGTAGCACCTGGGGTGTACAGTGTTTGTACATTCCAAATACATACTCTCAAATCGTATTCCATTGACTGACGAGTCTAGTTACCATTTGAGGAGATTCACTATCCGAGGCTGGTTGTATCTCTCTCATAACTAAGTTTTTTTTGATATGATAGGGAAGTATCCCGATACCAAAGCCTCAACTTGTACGGCCAGGCCCTTGCTTCGATTTTAGGACAGCAGGCTTGCTATTCCAGTGCCAGAGCGCCGCCGTTGACCCATTAAGGGGTCCAACTCCTTTTCAACACCCCGGCTATATATGGTACATAGCTATTTCCTCTGGGTGGATGTTTAATTGAGAAGTGGTTATTTTCAGGACGCAGTAGGTGATGATGAACAATATGAATTCTGACATCGACCACTTAAGAGTAGGCAATAATAAGCTCGGAAAAGCTCAAAGATTCAACAACCTTCTGAGTATTGGTGTTTTGAATTAGCAAAGAATCAAAAAGCACACTTATCTCTGTACAAAATGATAAGGCGAATAACACCAATCTGCGCAGATACTTTGTAGGTCAATCCATCAATCTGCAGTTCATTTTATTTTATTGAACATAAATGAGAGAATTACGTCTACTCGTAAGCGTGCAACGATGGAAATGGAAGATAATTTCATAAACTATTCTCAATTATTTTCAAAACTAAGATTTTCAAATAGCGGTTAGTGTTTTTAGGGTAATAAAAGATATGAAACACTCGTATTTATTCTAATCTCTTGAGCCCATATTGAAACAGATTTCGCTAAGTCAGAAAGAACGTATCTGTGTACGTGTTAAATATGATCTCCGACATGATGAACTTGTTGAATTGGCGGCATTCTTGCTTAACATATGTAAATTGACGATAGTAATTCGTAAATGTCTCATATCTAGAATTTGTTGTTTTCCCCCAATTTCAGACCAAAGTTCAGTCTCTAGGAATTAAACAAATTATTAAATTACGAACAACCTCCACGTCAAGTCTATTTTCCAACAATCATTCCGATAAGAGTATCTAGTACATATGGTAGGTGATCGTACTTGTGTCACATTTTCAATGCATTCTCATATATAATCGGTGTGTGTGTTTGCATGTACAACACATATATAGCCTAATCCAGAAATCTAATATTTTAATTATGATAGTTTGTTAATTCATCAATTAGGCAAATGATTTTGAATTAGCCGCGGTATTCGAAAGAATGAATAACTGCTGGTAGCGACAAATGATGGATGAGATACCATTGTGACGTTTGAATCTCTATCGGCGTTTTGAACATGCGGCGGGTCAGTAATAACATTGTAAAAACAATTGTAGCAACTCCAAGGAAATCACAAGTTCTATGAGTTCCATATAATTCGATGTTTGCCAGAACTCATGTTTCGATCACTGCACTAACTTCATCAACAGATTTGTTTTCGAAGAAAAGAAAAAAAAAAGCCTGATGTACGAGTAAGGGGTGATTCATCGTCAGGTTTGATTTTCAATAGGCTTTTTTCAACAGATCACGCGTGACTCCTATCAAATTGCTTTATCATTTTTGTTCAGTTTCGTTTGGCAAGTTATCATGAAAAGACTCACATTACAACAGCGTCTCCAAATTGTTCAGCTGTATTACGAAAATCAGCGCTCTGTGAGGAATGTTTTTCATGCGATTCGAGGAACTTACGATGCGCATAATCAACCTACTGACACCACTATTGTCAATGGCATTCGCAAATTTGAGTCCTAGTTTACATTAGTGGATGTTACTTCACTGGTTAGACAACATCCAACACGTAGTGTAGAGACTAAAGCAGCTGTAGCTGAGAGTGTATTCGAAGAACGTAACGATTCGATCCGTCGTCGTTCTTAGCAGCTTGGCTTGGCGTATTCGATAACTTGGCATATTTTACGTGTGGATCTCGGCCTAAAAGCGTACAAAATTTAGCTTGTGCAAGAACTGAAGCCAGGCGACTTGAATTTGCCTCATATTTTCAATGAATGGGCTTTGGAAAAACTCAATGAAAATCCGGTGTTTTATAGTAAAATTTTGTTCAGTGATGAAGCTCATTTCTGGCTCAATGGATACGTTAATAAACAAAATTACCGTATTTGGACCGATGAGCAACCCGAAGACTAGCAAGAGCTACCATTATATCCATTAAAAACAACGGTATGGTGTGGTTTGTGGGCTGGTGGATTCATTGGTCAATATTTCTTCAAAAATGAGGCGAATCAGAATGTTACCGTCAATAGTAACCGTTACCGTGCCATATTAACGGACATGGGCTGAAAAGTCAGCTAAGGTGAATGGGGAAGCAATACGTAGCCGAATTCATTCAATTTTGCCATCGTTTTCATCGACTTCTGACACGGTGCATTGTCTTGATAAAACAGCACTTTCTTTTTCTTCAAATGCGGCCGTTTTTCTGCTTCGTCCTTCAAACGCTCCAACAACTCAATGTAATAGTCGCTGTTGATAGTCTGGTCCTTTTGGAGATAGTCGATGAAAATTATTCCATGTGTATCCCAAAATACGGATGCCATAGCCTTGCCAGCCGACTGTTGAGTTTTTGCTCGCCACTCAGCTGACTGCCGACTTGACTCTGGTGTGAAGTGATGGAGCCAAGTTTCATTCATTGTCACATATCGACGCGAAAATTCGGCTTTATTGCGGTTGAACAGCTTTAAACACTCCTCTGAATCATCGACCCGTTGTTGTTTTTGGTCGACTGTGAGCAAACGCGGCACCCACTTTGAACAGAGCTTTCGCATGTCCAAATATTCATGTATGATATATCCAAAACGCTCTTTTGATAGCTTTAAATCCTCAGCTATCTAAATCAACTTCACTTTACGGTCATTCGTAATCATTTTGTGGACTTTTTTGATGTTTTCATTGGAAACAGCCTCTTTTGGACGTCCACTGCGTGCATCATCTTTGGTGCTTGTATGACCACATTTAAATTTTTCAATCCGCTTGCGAATGGTTCGTTCGGTTGGTGCAGAGTCCGGGTAACACTTATCAAGCCATTTCTTTGCATCGGCTGCATTTTTTCCCATCAAAAAACAATGATAAATCAACACACGAAATTGCCTTGAATCCATTCTTTTCACAATAACAAAAGTTGCTTCACTCACAACGCTATATATCAAGAACTAATAGTTCGACAGCTGTCAAATTTATACACGTATCTTTTGAAGGTTGGTACTAACGGAAAATGGTATGGATTTAATTCATTCTCTTAGAAACGGCACTTTTCAGCCCATGGATTATGTGCTTCCTGAGAAATCATTTGGGTGAGCACTTAATTTCACGTTTTGCTACGGTAAATTGGCCACCTAGATCGTGCAATATCACATCTTTGGGATATTTTTTCTGGGGATATGTAAAGTCTCAGGTCTTCAGGAATAAGCCAGCTACGATTGGAAGCCAAAATTACTCGTGTAATCCGCGAGATACCAGTCACAATGCTCGAACAATTCGCATGAAATTGGACCTTCCGAATGGACTACCTCAGACGTAGTCGTGGCCAACATTGATATAATATCATTTTCAAAAAATAAATGTCATACATTGTTCTTTTAATTGATAGTAAAACTTATAAGTTCATTTTGAAATTGATGTGTTTTACTTTACATTATAAATCAGACCTCACGATGAATCACCCTATATTTTTGTTTCTTTATTTTATCTATTGCCATTTGTATTGTATCTATTTACATTTGAGCTCGTCCTGAACTCCTTCTGGCAGCTTAACCAGATATTTGTCCCGGACTCGCTAAAAATCACTATTGACAAAGGTTGCAGGTCTCGAATCGAACCGCTCCATTGCCTCCTCCAGCTTGCGCTTCCGGTCCTTAGATGTCGATGATTTTATTGTATGTGAGGACTAGCTGACATCTGGTATGAATGTTAAAATTTGTTGCCCCTCACCAATGTCCTCCATCAAGTTAAAAAACTGGAAGTGCCTTGTTGAGGACCGTGGATTAATTCCTCATCATTCTACTGCAAATTTGAGACATTTCTGTAATATACAATAAAATAACGTGCAAATATTGGGTCTATATAAGATGGCGTAACTTGTATTATTCCATTGTTATTATTCCATTGGAATATGTGTTGGAAAGCTACTGTCATTGAAGGTCATTTCAGTATATGTCATTCATTTGAAGCATAAAAAACAATAATTTTTTTTCACTCAAATATATCGAACTTTGTGCCTAAAAAAGTGTTTTTGCGGGGAGTTCTTCTTCATTACTTTAATATGAAGAAAACTGCTGCCAAAAGTCATCGTATTTTGGTGGAAGTTTATGGTGAACATGCGCTAGCTGAGCGAACGTGCGAAAAATGGTTTGCACGATTTAAAAGTGGTGATATTGGCTTGGAGGGCGATGAACGTTCTGGGCAGTCAAAAAAGTTTGAAGATGAAGAACTGGAAGCATTACTCTATGAAGATTGTTGCCAAATACAAGAAGAGCTCGCAGAATCCTTGGGTGTCACTCAAGCAGCCATTTCAAAACGTTTAAAAGCAGCTGGATATATTCAAAAGCAAGGAAATTGGGTTCCACATGAGCTCAAGCCGAGAGACGTCGAAAGGCGGTTTTGAATGTCTGAAATGCTGCTGGAACTCCACAAAAGGAATTAATTTTTGCATCGGATTGTTACTGGTGATGAAAAATGGATCCACTACGACAACCCCAAGCGCAAAAAATCATATGTGAAACCCGGCCAACCAGCCAAATCAACGGTAAAGCCGAATATCCATGGCGCGAAGGTAATGCTCTGTATTTGATGGGAACAGATGGGTGTGCTGTATTATGACCTGCTAAAATCGGGTGAAACCATCAATGGACAACACTACCGAACACAATTAATCCGTTTGAAGAGAGCAGTAGCCAAAAAACGCCCGGTATATGCGACCAGATACGAGGCAATAATTTTCCATCATGGCAACGCTCGGTCCCACGTTGCTATTCCGGTTAAGAACTATTCGGAAAACAGTGGATGGGAAGTCTTACCCCACCCACCTTATAGCCCAGACCTTGCCCCTTCTGACTACCATTTGTTCCGGTCGATGCAGAACGCCCTCACTGAAATACGGTTCACATCAGAGCAGAATATCAAAAATTGGCTTGATTCATTTTTGGCTGCCAAGCCGGCGCAGTTCTTTTGGGATGGGATCGACAAATTGCCAGAAACATGGGAAAAGGTCATAGCTTCAAATGGGCAATACTTTGAATAATACTATTGTACATGTTTTTCTTAAATAAACGTTGAAATTTTGAAAAAAAAAAAACCGGACGAAAATAATTATAAACCCAATAGTATAATACAAAACATCAAATCTGTTTACAATCGAGGAGTTACGTAATCAGAGCACTTCCAATTTTCGGTTTTTTTTTTTATTTCTTTAACAAATCAATCCCTCAGTGAATGCCATCGGTTTTGGCATATATCGACTAGAATAAGAACACGTAAGTAACATATAAAAAATATTTGTATGCAATACTACCATCCACATCAACAGCAACCGCTACATACATCTACGCTTTTTCTTTTAAAATTTTATTTTTATAGGATGGCAGCGTTTTGCCGTGCAGACATCTTTTATGTTCTTCAACATATTTCTGAAAAAAAAAAAACATTTTACAAAAAACATTTTACAAAAAACATAAATTGAATAAAAGACAAAATCTACTTACATCAATTCAAACGAAAACCAAAAAATAACGAACTCAAACGATACGAAATAATTCAAATGTCAATGTCAATGTTTTCTTTTCAAGCTATGACAATTTCTCTTCATTCTCTCAATGTCTCCACCAATGAAAGTGCTTACTCTCAATTTGTGAATGTATGGTCCTCAATGTGTGAATGTATGAACTGCCAACGGATTGAAAAGTAGAAATAGACCTACTTTATCCGTTCGTTCCATCATATCCGTTGCTTATGGGCCTGCTTCCATAATAAAGTGTATATTCTATCCCGCTGTCAGTCGACAACGTCGACGCAACGGATGCAAGGGATTCTATGGGCCTTGGCCTTAAGCCCTAGTTACGTCAAATTTAAAGAAAGCTTCGATCTCTCTTCCGATCATTCTCCAATTATCCTTTCATTGTGCGAATGAAAGATAGCAACAGGGGTGATACAGCACCTCAACGAAACAAAAAGTTCTCCATTTCACACATTCCCGCTATACAATCGCTCTCTTTTTTTTTTTTTCTATTTCCAAATTGACAGCTGAGCTTTTAGTTCTGGGTCAGAGTTTGCTGCGGTAGGTTGTACTTTTCTTTTTACAGGCATGGCTGGGGTGACACGTCACCCCAGTTGCTATTTATGTTACTATACTTTTTTTAGGTTTTATTTCGAACTTCTTATTTTTTCCAGTTCAAAATGGCTTTTCAATCAATTGAAACTTTAAAAAAGTATGTGCAAGAAGTTCGCGGTAATAGTTCTGATGATGACAGCAGTGTATCCGATGTGGAGTTTTCGGAAACGGAGGATAACGTCTCCGAGCATTCGCAGCAAGATGATATCATTTGTAATTGCTCTGATGACGACGAAGATATTCCGTTAGCTCAATTGCAGGGAAATGTTTTGAGAGAAAAAAATGGACACCATTACGAAATATCGTCACTATACAGCGACTTGCAAAAGGTGATGCACCGGGTATCAATTGTGAGAGGGATGCGTTCAGAATTGTATTTGGTAAGCCAGTTGAATTAATAACATTATATACAATAAAGAAATAGACCGCCGCGTAAGATTGTATAAAGAGCAGCGTTATATACATAAGACTGACCCCACTGAAATTGAAGCCTTAATTGGACTTCTATTTTTTTCCGCAAAAAATACAGACAATCGGAAAAACAGTCAAGAAATGTGGTCGCCTTTCAGTGCATCTATATACAAATGTATTATGTCTTTAAGCCGTTTTCGATTTTTACTGATTCAATGATAAAGACAACAGGGACAGAGACGACAAATTTGCTCCTGTTCGAGAAGTATGGTCCACATTTTGACAATTAACGAACAATTGTTGGCGTTTCGTGGAAAGTGCCCTTTTCGTGTATATATAGCTTCAAAGCCAGATAAATATGGACTTAAAATAGTGACTATGTATGATGCTATGAACTTCGAAGTTCTGGTCGTAATATTACTTATAACAATTGGTTTACTTCAATTCACTTTCTTAAACTATGCTGAACGACTACAAATTAACCACTATTGGTACACTTCGTAAGAATGAACGTGAAATACCTAAATCTTTTCTACCTATGAAAAACAAGAAGGCATTGTCTTCTCAATTTGCATTTGATCAACAAAAGACACATGTATCTTTCACTCCGAACCGCAGTAAGTCTGTAATATTATTATCTACTATGCATTATAGAAAAGAAATCAATAATGACATTCAAAAACCAATAATCATTCAAGATTATAATGCAACTAAAGAAGGTGTTGACACCTTTGACAAAATGATGCACAGTTATAGTGTCAGCAAAGGTACAAGACGTTGGCCACTCCGGTATTTTCATGGTATGATATGATTTTATTGATGATAAGCACCCTAATAAGCCAGAAAAACATTTTCGTAAATATTTTTTGCGACAGTTAGCATTACAACTTGCTGAACAACATATGAGGCGCCGATTGCAAGCAAATTTATATAGAGAGTTAGGTGATAGTATTCGAGCCGTTCTAGGAGACATCCAGGAGCCAGAAGTTAAAGAACCGCCATTAAAATTAAAGAAGCAGTTAAGATGCGCCATTTGTGCAAGAAACCGCGACAGAAAAGTTAAGACAGCTTGCGCAAAATGCAGGTTGCCAACGTGTCCAGAACACCGCAGTGAAATTTGCAAAAACTGTTTTAATTAATAAAAAATATACTTTTTGTGTTAATTTTCCCAAAAATTAATTTTAATTAATTTTTCTAATGAATTTAATAAAACGTTTTTAAAAATTAAAGTTGCATTTTGAGATTATTTCTTATTATTTATTTTAGTTGAATACACTGGAGTACCAGTGTATTCCAGATTATCCAAAAAAAAAACTCACTGGGAAAATTCCGAATATACTGATTTAAAATTACCGCTAGAACGCCGTATCAACTTGAAAAAGAAGTTGAACGGTTTTTTGAAGTCATACAGCCGGCGGCCTGGAATAACACTCCACTCGAATCGAAGAAAGTTGCCAGTATCGGCATAAGATTCCGGCCGGAAATCATGGAAATGATAAGGAAGAAAAGAAAAGCGCGGAAAAAGTGGCATGAAACTCGGGCTCAACAAGATAAAATGTCCTTTAATAGGCTCTGCAACTTTTTTAAAAAAAATTGATCAAGAATTCAATAACCAAGGCATTAATAACTACCTAGAAAGCCTCACAGCGACGAAAGCTACCAATTACCGATGTAACTGAACGAACAATCGGGTTTAAGCTAGTCTGTTCAAGCGCATTCCTTGACTTTTCGCAGGCTTTTGATAAGGTATGGCACGAGGGCCTGAAATATAAACTTTGACATATCCTACCCGAGCAATTGACTCTTCCGTGTCAGACACGGAAACGAATACTCCAATTTTCACACAATAAAGGCGGTGTGCCGCAAGGAAGTGTACTTAGTCCTCTGCTATATTTGCTTTTTGAACACGACATATCGCAAACGGACGATACTTTGCTAGGCAATAGCTAAAACCATCGAAAAAGCAACTGCTAAGTTACAACGTGCCCTTACACGAATTAAAAAATCGACAACGACTTGGCGAATCGCGCTTAATGAAAACAAGATTGGCCATGTGAACTACTCTCAAGAAAACTGGCAATCTACCTGTTTTTATCAATGCAGTACAAATTCCCTTCACGAACGAGGCCAAATATCTTGGTATGACACTCGACGCTAAACTTAAATTTAGAGCACGCGTTAAGAGAAATCGTGAAGAGCTTGAGATTAAGTATAGAGACATGTAGTGGCTTCTTGAAAAGTATCCCAAGCCCAGTTTAGAAAACAAATTGCTGCTCAATAACAAAGTGCTGAAACCGGTCTGGACATATGGTATACAGCTTTGGTGTTGTATCAAAACTAGTAACGTTAACGCCTTACAGACATTCCAAAACAAAGTTGTCTGAGGGTTTATTAATGCACCGTGGTACATTTGAAACAATAATATCTACAGAGACCTATGAGTCGAAAACCTTCAGAAAGAAATTAAAATGTTTGCGCGAAAACACAAAAATCGACTTCATGAACATACGAACATTTCTGTTCAACAGATCCTTGACGAGACAAAGCATCGGGCTTATAGTGTCTATGAAGATTACTCACCTACCAATCCTGCTGCATTAGTTGGAGCTGTTTCCAACGTGAAAGTCTACCGGTCTTGATGTCCAACAAGTTTGGTTCCGGAGTAGCAGTGATGGGGCCGCCCACCAAGAAGTGCCCAGGGGTCAAGGCGACTAAGTCACTGGGATCATCAGACTGTGCTGACAAAAGTCACGAATTAAGAACAACTTAAATTTACTTGAGGACGGTATAAAATTCCTCAAAAGTTAGACTTCCTTCGCCGATGGTTCGTTTCAGATGATGTTTCATGCTCTTGACGCCGGCCTTTTATATGCCTCCAAAGTTCAGAGACCCTGATGGAATAAAGTGCCATGAAATACCGTTGCACGAAATGGATCGCGGTCCTTTTTCTGCTTTCGAAAAGCTGCAAAATCCTCCTTGAGTGCCGCAATCGCACCAGAAAATGTCGTTGCATAGTCGCTGTAGATGCTAGAGCTATATCCTCGTGTAAAAAAGAAGCGTCGCAAAGCTGCAAGGAACGTCTGGTGGTCATATCGCTCACGAGTTCGAGATGGATAGCTCTAGTGCTTAGGCAGACAAAAGAAGCAACCCATCCTTTGTAACTACGATGACTTCGACCATCGTGCTTGAACGGAGCAGCAGCTGTACAACGAGGAGTGGGAAGACTTCCCATAATTTGAGTTGTAATTAGTGGTTTTTGACAAAAATATGTCAAAAAATGACGAATGAACTTTTGAACTGAAGCCCGACCATCGATTATCCAAAAGCGTCTTCGGAGAAAATTCAGAGTTCAGAGCTCAGGCTGTGCACCAGGGTGATTTCGAATGTTGTCCTTCTAGTTTGTGTTCAATAAAACGAAGGCACCAGCATTTAACTCCAACTTATGTATCGATGTAGGAGTATCTGCCGAAAAGACCCAGTGCTTCAAAATTCTCCGTCAATTTGGATAGGGCTTGCGAAATTAATGAAGTTACCTCAAGTAACTCTTTGACGTCGCAAACTTGTTTCGGCCATTCGTTTTTTATCTTTTTTTAGCCAGTCTGGATCAGTCCACCATATGTCGAGGTTATGCCGGGAGCTTACGTCAGCAAGGTTACTATTAGTGGGCATCACTTGACATACCGCCAAATGTCAATAGCTGTCAGCTCTTGGATTTTGGTAATCCGATTGGCAACGTATTGCTTATGTTTTCCAGGATTTGACCGGCTTAAATGGATTTTGCCTATTCTGACTCAATCTAATTTTCGACGAAAATAAATACCTTGAATGTGTACATAAAAGATGTGTTTAAAAAGTAAGGTGACTTTTGAAATTTCTCGGGCAACATACACATGTCCCGAACATACCAACTTGTTCCGATTTGAGTTCTGTTTTCTTTTTTTTTTAAGTTGGTACATCTATTGTTGACATTCCCTCTAAATATTAGTGTTACGTAGCCAAAAGTACATCTATCTCTGTGTGTGGTCGCGATTTCTTAAAATTTTAGAAATGGATTTAAATTTGCAACAACGAACTTGTATTAAATTTTGCTTAAAAAGCGGATTTTATGATGCGCGAACGTTGGAAATGTTGGAAAAGTGGTCGTGAGTCAATCGAAGATGGTGAACGCAGTGGCAGACCATCGACATCGAAAACCGACGAAAACATTGATCAAGTAAAAGAAATGTTGGTCAATAACCGCAAATTAACCATCAAAGAGATAGCGGAGGGTTTGAACATTGCCTATGGATCCGTCCAAGATATTTTGGTTAATGATTTGGGTTTCCGTTGTGTAGCAGCAAAGTTGGTGCCAAAAGATCTCAATTTCATGCAAAAAAGAGACCTTGCTGACGTCGCAAAAGAGATGATTTGCGAGGCTGAATCCGATCCCACATTCATCAAAAGGATCATTACATCGGGCAAGTGAATGGCGTTCACCAAATGAGCCGAGACCAAAAAAAAAACACGTCGTTTTCAGTTAATGCTCACGGTTTTCATGGATTACAACTGTGTAGTGCATCATGAGTTTTTGCCAGAAGGTCAGACAGAAAACAAAGAGTATTATTTGGGCGTTATAAGACCAAATTGACCAGAATTGTGGGCATAAAACTCGTGGATTTTGCACCATGATAACGCACCGTCGCACAGTGCCATCATTATTCGCCATTTTTTTTTACGGAAAATGCAACAAATACCATCCGACAGCCATCAAATTCACCTGATTTGGCTTCCTGCGACTTCTTTCTGTTCAATCGAGTTAAAAAAAACCAGTACGGGGAACGCGTTTCAGCCGCCGAGAGGAAGTACTGGAAAAATCGCAGGAAGCACTGATGGACATACCGGAAACCGAATATAATAAATGTTTCGAGGATTGGATCAAGCGCTGGCATAAGTGTATTGTAGTCGATGGGGATTACTTTAAAGGGGACAATATAGATTCAGAGTACATCTCCGTGACTTAATGAGATTAAACCGGATCGTATGGGTCGACGAAACAGCGGATAACGACTCATTCTATGGTAACTATAGCTCGAAATGATCCAAAGGCCATCTGAGAAAGGAAAATCAATTAAAAAAAAACACAACAAATTTTAAAAAAAAAGTTATTGTGAACAGCGATAGACATTGCAAAGTTTATGCATTCCTACATGTAGAACTACTTTCTAGCCTAGGAATTCGCAACTAGAATTTAAGTTCGTTCCAAAGCATTTGTATAGCTACGACAGTAGGTGAACATTAGCACAATACGGACGGATTAACGCACGAATTCCCTTGGACGGAGTTAACAACGACTGAGGTCAATTCAACGATAACTTTATTACTGATCTTGTTGCATGTTTGCATGAGTTATAAAATGTAGATAGTGACAGACCTGAAGTTCCCACTGAATACTTCCAAGGAACGAATCAACTTTCGTGTAGTAGCACGATCTCAGTATACATAAATCTGCTGGCCCAGATGGTATATCCTTCCTTCTTCTGAAGAGGTGTAAAAACAGTATTTGCCCAGCCCGTCACAGATATCAATTGCAATAACAGCAACAATAATAGTTGCAGTAGAAGTAGTCATTTTCGTAATAAATCCCCGCCAGTGAAATGCGAAGCTACTTCAACGGCAAGTAATTATAGCGTAACCGGTGCGAATGGTGACCTAGACGGTTGTCTTTCATTGAATGTCGGTGCTATTGTTGAAGACGATGCTGAAATAGATGTCTGAGTTAAGCTGGAGAATAACTTATGACGAGCTGCAAACATTTCAAATAGAAATACAAGTATTGCATTCAATGAAGCAATTACCACACATTGTTAAGTGTTGCATGTGGATGTACCACCCTCATTACCGCCTGATTTCCCGCCACAACGTTTGACCAAAGAGCAGCTATTGCATTTGAAGAATAAGAAACAAGCGGTTAGTCCGCAATTGCAGGAGTTTTGTTTAAAGCATCCGATAGCGGTTGTGCGTGGTTAAGTTGGTGCATTAAAATTAGATTTGGGTTTATTTTCAACGAAACATTGAAGCGAATCTGGATCCATTAGTCACCCGCTGAGAATTGGGATAATACGCTGGAAGAACAAAATATGCACAATATCAGGAGTCTAGTCTTTCACACACAGTTTGAAGGAGGAACGTGAGAAAGGGTCAGCCGGAGCACACACAATACCTGATTCAGACTCAAAAGACTCAATGAGCGGTGAATGGCAACCGGACTTTGTTGAAAAATGTTGAAAAAAGTGCCGTTGAAATTCGGGACTTATGTAGATATCTCATCCGAGCGTAAATGACGACCGCAAAAGATCCCCGCTTTCCATCGTGTGATATCAGCTGCAAATATGCTATTACATTTCGGCCTGTTGGACGCCTGGTCATTAGGAGAATAATAATTTTTGTTCGATTAACATCTACATTAGACCAGGAGACTGTGAATGTTTTGCAGTGCCTGACGCCTGATGGGGTGGAATCCATAATCTGTGAGAAGAGAACAATATAAGTTATTTGCACTGGTCATTGTGGCCGGTCTCGGAGGATCTTAACAAAGAAAATATTCCTGTGTATAGATCTATTCAAAGACCAGGCGATTCGGTGTGGGTTAATGCTGTTTGTGTTTGTGTTGCAGCCAGCAAGCGGTTAATGCAAAAATATCACCTGGAATGCTGGTCCGTTAATAGCGCGACACTATTCATTGGCTATAGAGAGATACGAGTTGAACAAGTTGCAGAGTTTCAAAAGTATTGTGCCAAGGGTGCACTTAAGTTGGAATTTAGCACGAAATATCAAAGTATCGGACCCTACGCTGTGTTTGCTGGAGACTCTTAAGAATGTTTTTCACGCATTGGACAACGTCAAGTCGAAAAGGGTTGAAGTGCGTTTCCATGATTGTGGAAAGTGCGTTCAGAGCGAAGTGGAACCTTCAACATACCTTTCATAGGCAAACAAGAAAAACGCCCCGTTATCCATTGCATAAGTTGTACCCGCAAACAAGCGCCGTCCATACAACTCAAAGTGTGTTTAGAAGAATATCGTCTATCGGAATTATGCCAGATCTATGATCAATTTACATTATTTAAACCACCAGCTCCACCGAGTCCACAGTTAAGGGATCGTAGTTAAATTTTTTTCTTTTATTATTATTTTAGTTAAATAACAATTTGTTTGTGAAACATTGTGTTTGTTGTTTTTTTTAAATAGTTCTTTTCTCTCCTGGTACAGATCCATTGCACGTATGCACGTCCCTTATTTCCAATATTATGGGAACATAAGTAGAATCAAAGTCTACATCAATCTGGCGAAATCAAGATAGTTATACTTGACAGAGTGTCAAAGTTTCATCAAGATATGCAAGAAATAATTTTCCCCTTCCGATGTACAAGGCATTTGTCTTCCCAAAACTGGAGTGCAATGCTCACATCCGGTGATGTCCACAAGATCTCTCTCAACAGCAGGATCTGATATTACAGTCAATTGACTCCCTTGAACACCGACCAAAATCTCTTGCTTCGCCTCACCATCCTATCTTTAAACTCTCAGCCGTAACAATTTTCTCGCTATGAATGAACATAAGTTTACTTTCTGACGCACTCTGAAATACCGTGATTCTTTCCTAAGTCGCACAACCCACTTAAAGAGAGCCTACCGAGCTTTTTATATTGTAGTTATTGTATAACGCTAAAAGTTGCGTTGCGAAAGCACCTCCGAATGCCCAATGCGTATGTACTTCTTCAATTCTGCCCATCAGATTTTTAACGCTATCTTGCTGGATATTTTGCGTTGCTAGACATTGCAGCATGCCTTGAACAGAAGCTGCATTTTCGAAACAGTTTTGCGTACATGGATCTCAACCATCCTCTCCATGGTTAGAATAATAGGTCTGAAGATATTGGAGAGAGTGTAATCATCTTTCGGTATAAAGGATGATCTCACCGTTTGCAGGGTTTTCGGTTTGTATGCCAGTACCAGGCTAGAAGTGAAAGGTCTCTTTAAAGTTACCAGCAGCTGGTCTATAACTTTTTGTAGCATAAAAGGTGACTTGAAGCAATCAATGGAACTTGCAGCGTGCTTGATGGCCTCATTCGTCACCACAACCGATGAGAAATACCTACTATGGTGTTTATTAGTAGACTCACTATTAGTCTCTACTATAGTGGGCTACAGTTAATACTGTCCAAGTGCCTCATAAGAATCCGCATCAAGACAAAGTTCGGAAATATAGGCCTGATTGGCTTTATGCCACTATAGAAGATAACAGTGACAGCATAAAGAGCGAATTCTATGACTTCCTAAACCAAACATATGCTTAATGGCTTAAGGGGGCTACCACATCTCAATATCAATAAAAGGACTTGGCTATGCCCTGGTCAATCAACTGTCAACCAGATTGATTATATTACGATCGACGCCAGGCACACTTCATCTTGATGCAAGCAGTGTACGGGTAAAGATATCGTAGACATAACAAGTAAAACCACCAAATTTCAACGCCTAAAAACTGCAATTGCAAGAGACCTATAGAATAATTGCCGATTTCCACTGACCTTTCTCAAAATCCCAGCTGTCCAACCATAGAACCCCAATGGGAATGCTGTCAACGATCAATCAGAGCTCCTGCGTCCGATGTTACTGATTTCAAAGCGGTGCCACAAAGAAACCTCAGGTTTGACCATGAACGCCATGACGAGATTTGCTCAGAGCTACATGATCAGATAAGAAATGAAGAGCGCAGGCTTCTTGGAAAAGAAATGTAGAGATCTTACCGCAGAAATGACATCCGAAGATTTTGTCAGAGAATAAAACTAACGTGTCAAGGAGCAAATCCAGAGAATGGAAGCTTTCAAAGATGAATACGGACAACTAGTACCAGAGTGGGTGCTGTGCTGAAAATATGAAAAGACTATTTCTGGTGACTGTTAACAGTGATAATGGTCAAAATACCGCTTTCGGGCAGAACGTGCCATTCTCCCGAAAATGACCTACACCTAATTAACGTAGCAATTTTGAAGCTAAAGACTTAACAAGCTGCTGACGCAGATTGAGTTCTTTACATCAGTTGTAGCTGAACTGGTTACAGACACTCACCAGCTCATTTGTAAGTTTGGTTGGAGTTCTTTTTCACAAGAAAAGAAAGCTGTTTGACTGCACCAACTGTACAGGACTAAGTCTCCTAAATGTATAATGTAAGCATTCAAAGCCATACATGGACAATCTTATTGGTCCATATCAGCAAAGTTTCAGGTCAGAAAAGTCCGCTGTCGATCAAATATTTACACTTCGCCAAATCTTGAAAAATCAGATCGACACTTACCATTTGTTTCTCGAGTTCAAAGCCGCATATGACAGCGTATATTGTGTTTATCGTTCTGGTTCTGCTTAACAGCGCATAGAGGCTTACACTTTGTCGAAAGCGGATAAAGAGACACTTGGCTGTTTTGGAAGAAAGAAACAGCGTGTGATTTTCTGCCCCGTTTGTATTGACGGGGAATGGAGGAATAGATTCAACCTCGAACTGTACACTCTGTATGGCGACATCGCTCTAGTCATCATAGATGACTGCGCCATGTTGGGCGAATGGACACTACAGCTTTGGCCCAACGAGCCATCGGGCCTCAAAACCCGATGACGGCACAGCAGAGAACGACTAAGAAGACATATCACCTTTTCTTAGTAAGAACGAATATTTTGTCTGGCATTCAATGCATCACAAGTCAATACGACAAGGGTGCCGCAGACCCTCACAAGAAATCCGATGCCAGCAGCATCAAACGTACATAGAAGACCATTATCATCATTAACAAGCAACAGACATTATTGCTGCAGACTGTTGAACGGTGATGACGAACAACATCCCAATGTTAGGCAAAATGAATCATTCAACCTCGACGGGATATACAATATTTCCGTCTATCCGCCCAAGATAAAGTTAGGACAACTACCATATTTCTAAGTTCAAGACTAACAAAGCAGCTGAACCCGATGAATTAATGGACACATCAAATCATCTTCAAAATCAAAATAACGATAGTAACAGCATGTATGTCCGAACCCAAGGAAGGAAATCTCCTCAACTGCGCCAAATATAGGGGAATAAGTCTCCTCAACTCTTTGTCTATTGAAACAGAAGCGGCAAAAATAAGTTCACCTATCAACGAAGGAAAATCAAAGTATATGCTGTCAACAAAGAGGGACACTCAACTTTGATGGCTAGGACAAAACGTGACGATAAGCAGATACAACTTTGAAATAGTGAGGGACTTTATCAACTCAAACAAGTAACCAAAAAGACATCATGCAAGACACTGATCATTCCAGTTCGGTTTTACGACGTAGAAACTTGTACACTCACGAAAGCGGATGAAAATTCTCACAAGCACTTCGAAAGAAAGGTTCTCCAAGTGATTTGCGGTCCCGTTTGCAGCGTACAGAAAAACGTGTACCGTGTACGGCGGCACGGAAAAACTTGGCTAAGATGTCCTATAAACACCAGTGTCCCAGCTCGAAAAGCTTTCTATCCCAACCCAAAGGGACTACAAAGTAGAGGACGCCGTCAGGTTAGGTGGTACTAGCAAGTTTAAAGGAACCTCAGGCATCTTCGTATTGGCAACTGATTGCTTCCCGTCAAAGGACATTTTGGATCGATGCAGCTTTTGTAGGACTTTGACGGTTATTTACTAGAATAAATTTTAAAATTTTTATTTTCTTTCGTGGCAACTGTACAATAAAGTAAAGAACGAAACCAATGAACTTTTACTTTTGGCTTGTTTCAGTTGCATAGGGGGCCTCTTATAATGCCTGTGCTTGCTCTAGATAAACTGATGGATCTGCCTTCTCTCATTATTCATGTTTTGGACTGGAGTCTCAAAGCTATTTTCCAGTTTAAAGGAAGTGATCTTTGATACAACTCGCACTAGAATTACAATGATCTTGTTCGCCGACCTTCTTCTGATGAAATGACGGCCACACTCAGGTTATTGTACCCAATTTTCAATAATATGTATCTTCAACGCAAACAAACAGAACAGCAAACGCAGATGTAACAGCAGGTTACATCTTGGGCATGAGCTGCTTTTCAGCATGAAGAGTGTCAGACTAATAGGTCTGAAGATCTTGGAGAGTGATCATGTTTCGATCTCACTGTTCACTAAGAGTTCAGTATGTACGTCAGTCATACATACTTTATCTTCAGTTACTAGCAGTTGGTATATACCTTTTAATACAGGCGACTTGAAGCAGTCGAAGGAAGTTGTAGCTAGATTGATGGCCTCATCCGCCACCACAACCGATGGGAAATACCTACTACGGCAAATTTTTGTTAAGCTCATGAGTACAGGCGTACTGTACAAAATTCAAAGTGGCTTCCTGTACCCCTTTTGATCTGCAAAGATT
Organism: Volucella inanis; assembly: GCA_907269105.1. Taxonomy (NCBI): domain Eukaryota; kingdom Metazoa; phylum Arthropoda; class Insecta; order Diptera; family Syrphidae; genus Volucella; species Volucella inanis. The sequence goes on along the minus strand of OU026157.1, from coordinate 126,029,235 downwards.
TGTCTTTATCCAAATTGAACAAATGATACAATTGTGTCCCAGTATGTCAGTAAAACGGACTTAGTGAGGGTACCATTCGGGTTCAGAATAACCGATGTGTCCTTAGCATACCTGTAAGATAGCGTAAATAGCTACTTGTTGCCTTACTACCGTAAAGTTTTTAAGAGCCCACACTATTGCCCAGAATATGACCGACTTTTAGTTTACGTTTGCTACTGCCCCGTTGCAGCACAAAATCAATCCAATCTTCCGTTTATCACAGCATCCAATGAGTCCGGCTACTGGCTTTGGTGTTGGCGACAGTACCGAATCAAAATGAAAAATAGCCGGCGCAACGACGAATCCTTACCTTTCTCGATTCATTCCGCAGCAACTTCACCTTGGTTGCAAAATTATCTAAATTCGAATGATGAAAGGGAATTCGAAACATGGAGGCCTGTTCTGTCTCTGGGCGCTCGTCAGTGGCGTGAAATCTCTAAACATCCCAAACCGGAGATGTTTTCTCCTCGTTCGTACATGTTTCCTGCATGAATATTGTAATCAACACGGCATCATCATTATGGCATAGGACTATTGCTCTTCTTATTGGGAGGAATGGCGTCCTCGTTAGTTTACCGTCTCAAAACGAGAACTTTAGAATGATGCTACCGTAGATTGCATGAAAATTTATAGAAATACCACAAAAAACGTGTAAGAGTAACATGCCTTAGTCTACAGGTTAATTGTTCACAAACGCTCATGGTACATAAAATTGCTACAGGGCAACTGCGTTATTAGGAAGTCCTTCGATCCGAAGTGCTCATCAGACGAATACGAGGCCAGAACTAATGGAGACAATGCCTTTGAAACTATCTCAAACCGCCTCGTTGTTCACACTGTCGTTCACAAAACTTAACACAGAAGCCAAAAGAACACGATACCTTGGAACGCACCATGTTTTACACCAGCTTCCACATAAAACACAGCAATACTTTTGGGACCAAACACAGCTCACACTCTGTAGAGCGCCACAGCAAACACAATTTCAATACTCTCGTCTTCTAACCATTCCCACTCCTCGGTTACACCAAAACAAGCCACTGTTAACACCAAATTATTCTGGAATTCACATTTTTAGATTCTTTTTATTTATCTTCTAAAAAATTAAAACGCACAGAACACAGCTGTGCCACCTCACAAACGTAAATACAAAACAGACTATTCTGCGTTTACTTCTTCTTGGACACACCAACAGTGCGACCACGACGGCCAGTTGTCTTGGTATGTTGACCACGGACACGGAGACCCCAGTAATGACGCATTCCACGGTGAGCACGAATCTTCTTCAAACGCTCCAAATCATCACGTAGTTTTGAATCCAAGGACGAGGAGGTGTATTGTGTGTACTTGCCATCGATGATGTCCTTTTGTCTATTCAAGAACCAATTGGGGATCTTGTACTGCCTTGGATTCTGAATGATTGTGACAATTTTGTCGACCTCCTCATCGGTGCACTCTCCAGCGCGCTTGGTCAAATCGACATCGGCTTTTTTGAGTACAATGTTGGCATAACGACGACCGACACCTTTGATGGCAGTCATAGCGATGGGTACCTTGCGCTTACCATCGATATTCGTATTCATGATACGAAGAATATGCTGGAACTTCTCTGGGATAACTAGAGACTGCAAAGAGAAAATAAACAAATTGATTAGTACTGAGTTGAAAAATTTGTTTCAACAAAAGTGCACTTTTTATCACGATACATGGGTAAATTTAATTGGAAAAGTACGTATATCATATTAGAAAATAGTTTTGCAATATTTTTATTTGAATTTATGCACTGATGTTTGGTATTTTAATAGATTTTGAAGCACTCACCATTTTGACTATATAAGTTCACCGAATTCGAGCGAAAAAGACAGATAGGCGGAAGTCTGTCAAGTGTCAAAAATCAGAATCGACGACAGCGCCATCTAGAAGTCAGATTTAAAGCGTATGCAAGATTCGTCTGGATTACTGAAATGGAAGCATTCAACAACATTCATATATTATTTCATTTTTGAATATATCTGCACATAATATATTAACAGTCGAAATTCAACTCTTTTAAAATTTCGATCTTTTTTCTTTTGAAAACTTTATTCTTTATTGATAAATCTACCAACCGGCATTAACTCTATTATCTGTAATAAAAACAAAAAGGTTTTCATCTTGGAATTTTAACAAAATTTAAAATTATTTTTATTAAAATATTGGTAGGTTACGACATTTTGAAAAATTAAGAAAACATTCTAAAATATTGCGCAGAAGCTACTCGCCCAAAGTTTTGTAAAAGCGAAAAATCCGTCTGCAAACAGAAAATTCAAAAGTCGACACAGCATTGTACGTATCCTTTTGTCAGCGAAACTTTCAAGGAATTAAAGTGTCAGATCAAATGATCTGAGTTGGCTGGGAAAATTCAAAAATCGACATGGGATTCATGGCATCAAAACGACAGGAGAAAAAGAATCTGCAAATTATGAAGGCAGCGATTAGTAGAGGGAAATCTGCAGTCTCTAGACTTTTATTTGAAAAGGTGAACACTGCACAGTAGAAATACTCTACGAACGATCGTGAGCTATAAGCGATCTACTTACAGTATTTCCATTACGTGCTCGAGGGGAGGCAGAAAACAAGTCAACGTAGGGTGATTACTGACCAATGGACCGTCGTTTCAACCATATAAACGAAGACATAATCGGTCCACTGCATGTACCCAAAGGCAATCGTAACTGCTTGACTTGTGTAGACTGCTTCTCGAGATGACCGACAGCAATTCTGATACCAGACATTAGCGTAAGTTTTTAGATTGAGCTCTTCGGTGTCCCATTTCGTATAACAAGCAATCAAAGTCGTCAGCTCGAGGTGGCCGTGTTTGAGCAGTAGATGTAGTTATTAAATGTACAACACTTTAAGACTACAAATGGACTACACTGAAAGCAGCAATTAAATGTTATCAGACGAGTGATTGAAGCGATGCTTTACCTTTGTCGTTGCTTGGGCGGAAGAAAGAGATGTGTGGCAAATGAAGCGGATTTTGTAAAAAAAAATCCATGGTTCAGTTGTTTAAGCCAAATATTACATGTTACGCAGAAATGTTTCTTACGCGTAGATAGATGGTGGTTCTATAGCTGGCAACGTTGTTAAAAGTGACATGTGACTGACGTCTGTAGCTGTCATGTTTGAAAATGAAAAGTCAGTTGGTGTTCTTTCTTCATCGACTATGACGACAATTAAAATTGCGACAGATTATGATGCCAGTACTGATGTCTTGGCGATTATGGATTATGCCGTGGATTTTGATGCAACTGAAATGAGAAATTGGGTGGACTTTGATGCGAATACTGCAACATTTGATGTTTTAAGCTAGAAAGAAAGAATTGAAACGATCAATAAAAAGCTTGAACCTGTTGAGGCAATCAAACCGAGTGCAACACTTTTGAGTTTTTAGAAAACTTTAACTGCCCTGAAATAACGCCACAGGATACAACGTTAATTCACCGCATAAACGAAAATTTGATAATGTCGTTTGTCTGCCAATGGACAAGACTCACTTCTCGAAATGATAATCAAGATTGGCTACCTACATCATGTAATTTAACACCGTGCGGATTCCTTCATTGGGACCACGTCGAAGAGAAGATTTATTTCAACGCTTCCTAGACAATTGCAATACTTAATGTCAAATTATATGGTGTTATTGTGAAAAGTAGCTTACCTAAATATTTGGCGGTCGTGACAAGATTTTTCTACTTCCTACGACGTAGCCGTATTGAGGGCCTACACTGGAAAGATGAACTAATAAGCTGTTGGAAAAAAATAACAAGCTGCTTGTATAAGTAACATATGGGCTGAAAAGTCAGTGCCGTTTTATAGTAAAACACAAATTTTTTGCAAAATTCAACTTTTTTTATCAATATAATTGCCTTCGAGGGCGATACACTGATTGAAACGATTTTTCAATCTTTCGATACCAATTTTGTATTACGATTTCGGTTCAGCCTCAAAATAGGCCTCTTTTTCGGCGATTACTTCTTCATCGGTCATAAATCTCTTTCCGGCGAGCATTCTTTTGAGGTCTGTGAACAGGAAATAGTCGCCAGGGGCCAAATCTGGAGAATACGGTGGTTAGGGAAGCAACTCGTAGCCGAATTCATTCAATTTTGCCATCGTTTTCATCGGCTTGTGATACGGTGCATTGTCTTGATGAAACAGCTTTTCCTTTTTCTTCAAATGCGGCCGTTTTTCTACTATTTTGTCCTTCAAACGCTCCAACAACGCAATGTAATAGTCGCTGTTGATAGTCTGCCCCTTTTGGAGATAGTCGATGGAAATTATTTCATGTGTATCCCAAAATACAGATGCCATAACCTTGCCAGCCGACTGTTGAGTTTTTGGTCGTTTTGGACGAGGTTCGTCGCCTGCTCGCCACTCAGCTGACTGCCGACTTGACTCTGGTGTGAAGGGATGGAGCCAAGTTTCATCCGTTGCCGACGCAAAAATTTGGCTTTATTGCGGTTGAACAGCTTTAAACACATCAACACGCTGTTGTTTTTGGTCGACTGTGAGCAAACGCGGCAGCCACTTTGAACAGAGCTTTCGCATGTCCAAATATTCATGTATGATATATCCAAAACGCTCTTTTGATATCTTCAGAGACTCAGCTATCTCGATCAACTTCACTTTACCGTCATTAGTAATCATTTTGTGGACTTTTTTGATGTTTTCATCTGAAACAGCCTCTTTTGGACGTCCACTGTCAATCCACTTGCGAATGGTTCGTTTGGTTGGTGCAGAGTCCGGGTAACACTTATCAAGCAATTTCTTTGAATCGGCTCATTTTTTCCCATCAAAAAGCAATGATAAATCAACACACGAAATCGCTTTGAATCCATTTTTTTTCACAATAACAAAAGTTGCTTCACTCACAACGCTATATCTCGAGCACTAATCGTCCGATAGCTGTCAAATTTATACACGTATCTTTTGAAGGTTGGTATGATATGGATTTAATTCAAGTGGTGCCCTCTCTTAGAAACGGCACGGATCCCCCGTATTATGTAATACGATTCTCCAAACTTTGCCTCATTTGCTATTGATATAAAGGATGATCTTTTTGCTTTTTGTTTTTTTAGTGTTCTATTTTTGAGAGCTCACAAATTATTGAATTTTATTATCAAAATTTATGCTCTGAGAAAAATGTTTTTCGAGCACTTAGACGATCTTCATAATCGACTTATTGATCAGGCAATTCAAGCCATAGTAACCAAATTTCGCACCAATTTTACGCTATTGGACATCAAGTCACCTACCTGTATACGTAGAGTGCGTACAGAGAAAAATATTGCTGCTGTTTCCGCCAGTGTTAATAAAGACCGCGGTTTGTCGATTCGTTGCCGTTCGCAGCAATTAGAATTTGGTTACTCGACTACGTGGAAGACTTTTGGGAAGGATCTTGGTCCAATACCTTACAAAATACAGTTAAAGCAAGAACTGAAGTCGAACGACCTGCCACAGCGCCGAATTTTCTATGAGAAGAGCTGGAAGATCCGCTCATTTATCAAAAATATGTCTTCAGCGACAAATTTCACTTCTAGTTGAATGGGTTTGTTAAAAAACAAAACTGCCATATCTGGCCCAATGAGTAATTGGGTGAGCAATTTTTCTTCCGTTTTGGACCGATGAATTGGACTCTAGATCGTGCGATTTGACGCCTTTATACTATATTTTTCATGAAGATACGTCGAATCACTCGTCTATACCGATGGACCAGCGTCAATTACAATCTTAGAAGACAACATTGCACGTGTTATTAGCGAGATCCAGCCAATATATCCGAGAAAATGATTCAAAATTAGACTTTTTGTGTGGACCACTTAAAATATAATCGTGGTCAGCATTTACATAAAATAATTCTTACAAAGTAAATGGCATGCATTGATTTATTAAATTAAATAAAAATTTTATACATTTTTGTAGTTTTCTTCTACTTTTTTTTTCAAATTTAAAAACCATGCTCTTAAAAAATCACCCATTACTTGTTCGACTTGTGGAGAGACACTTAGTTAGGAAAAGAGTTGAATTAAGGATATGCCACTCTACTTACGCTACATCGCGGCTTCGCCATTTCAACTAACTTTTAGCTGTCGTTAGTGCGTAATTTAAACACCCAGCCATTGTCCATAAATGGCACTAGCATCGTCGAAACCGAAAAAGTTTCTGTTCTCGGTACTATATGTGCCTCAATGACAACTTTCTTACATATTTGGTGTCGTTGAAAAAGCTACGAAACGTCCAAGTTTTCTCAAGCAATGTAAGAAATACTTCACCCGCCCTGATCTGTCCTCAATATATAAGACATTCATAAGCCCAAAATTGGAGTACAATCTTTGCACCGTGCAAAGCCGTGCGATAGAACTCATAGGTGTTACTAATATCAGTCAGTTAATGGACACTCTTAAGACTTTTCGTCTGAAAATATTTCGGTCTGTCCACATACTGTACCACTTTCCAAGCCGGAGCCTCAAACATTTATTAGGACGCTGCTTGGTTCCACCTGACACCAACACTCGCGTCGAGTGTCGCAATATATGTTATGTATTTGTACTATACATAAATAGACAGTTAAGTAAGAATCATATCTCATATCATTTGAACACCATTAATTCGAGAATAGTTAAAGATTGCTATGAATTTCTCAATGAGATGGCTACGCACCTCAAAATACCACTCAGTTGGGCTTTAGAACACTTGGATTCGGATCTAAAAACAAACAACAAAAATTAAACAGCTTTACAATGTCAATTCACCAATGTCCTCTCTAAGGCCAGTCATAAGTGGACTCATGGAGACAATTGCCAGACATCTAGATTAATTAGATCCGAAATACACAAACAGAGTCATGGGAAACTGAGCACCTGGCAGGAGTTACTGACATGAAGAGGAATGAAAATCTGTCACGCATTTCCTTTGTAACTGTCCTACCCTTGCACGTATGATAATGTAATCCCTAGGCAGTTACCACATTCGAGATCTTAAATCTTATTACATAAGGAAATCTCTTTGGATCTAAGATTAATTAGGAAATTGCCCTCCCCCACGTTCACCCAGTGGTATTAAAATGGACTAACCTAACTGAAGGCACATATTGTTCAGGCATAAGTGCCACCATTAACACCAACAGGCCAAATTTCTCTCAAACTTCTTTCGTAAAAGTTTTATGAAAGAAGGATACACCCAGGAGTCCGACTGGTTCTGCTTATGGTTTTACGAAATATTGTACTCAAATTCTAATCATCGTGTGCCACTCGTCTCCAAGTATTGGCATTCGGACTATACTCGTATACTATTCAAGTGAATCCTATTAGGAAGCTATTTATGTATGAGTGCTCGGATGTATGATTGCTTTATTATGATGGAATTTACTTTGTATTACATGTGCACGAAATTATCCTTGCAAGCAAAAGATGAAAAATTACTAGGTCGTGCCCTTGCTGTTGTTTATTTTATTTTAAATTAATTGCTTCTGTTAGTGGAGGAGCAATTAACTTACAATAAAATATGAGTGCCCTGGCATGAACGCAGTTCATATTTCTGGGATCTGTTGCTAATCGCTCAACGAGTTAATTTTTTTTACGAAGTAAATTACGAAGGACAAGCGTGAGTACGAGCGTATGCCAAAAGAGGGAAAAGTCTACGCCCACAATCGAAATCATTATATTTACTGCATTTGTGTGGCCTTACTCAGCCAAAAAACCATTTCTCTTTTATTTGCATATAATTTGATTGCAAACATTTTTCCTCTCTGGTTAATTAATATCAATTTAAAGCCCGTTACCAAGACACCGTGACACACTCATTATACAAGAAAAGGACTAAGACTACTTGCAAAAAATGGCTCTAAGAATTTTTTAAGAGAAAGACCTTCCTAAAAGAGTTCTTGTGCTTCCTTTTGATTTGATTGTATGTTAGATCTCAAGATCATAATTTTGCTGACATCGTTCTAAGCAACACAACTGACAACTTCCATGTAAAAAGCTGTGGTTTGTTATTTTGTAGGTCAAGACCGAGGCCTTGATGGTCGAAAAATTGGGTATCGCCGGGTTTATTTTGCGGGTGGATTTGGGCATACATCCGTATACGATTCTTGTGATGCAAAAATTGAAACCGGACGTTTGACCAAGTATCAGTGCATCCACAAAGATTAACTGTTTGGTGCGGTTTATAGCATGGCGGCATCATCGGACCTTATCTCTTTCGAAATGGGAAACGAGACACCGTTACCATCAATGGTCTCAGGTATAGAGCGATGTTAATCGACTTTCTGTGGTCAGAGCTCGACAACATCGATATATCCGAGCTGTGGTTCCAACAAGACGGCGCTAAATGCCATATAAGCGACGCAACATTCGAAGTTGTGAAGGAGTAACTTAGCGAATGGGTCATTTTACGGCGAGTGTTTTTTAATTGGCCGCCGTGATTATGCGATAAACTTCACCTCATGAAATATCTTGAAACACGAAAACAGTACAGTTTTTGCAATAACAGGTCCACTGCTGGAATGTCTCACCGAAAAGTGGAACCAAAGCGGACATCAATCTGCCAAAAGCAAGATAGTTGCACTTGATATTTCTAAGCCATTTGAAAGTTTGGCATCAGGCTCTTTTGTCGAAAATGCGTGCATTTGGAATCGATAAATCTTTTCATCAAATGGAATAGAAACTACATTTTGGAACGTTCAATTAAAGTTGTCTTGGATCGTTTCCATTCAAACTTGTGGTATTCACAAAATAAATACTGGTGTGCCCCAGGGTTCCTTTCTGTCTCCAACACTATTTTTAATCTATTATGATCTCTTGTCTACTACTGCTAATCTAATATATTCTTTTGCTGATAATAATACTCTTTGCCGTTCATATTCGTTCCCTTTAGAACGGGAACGACAGCATATGTTAAGCTCATAATTTCCGATATTAACATCATAACCAACTGAGGAAACACCAATAGAGTGCAATTTAATGCATCCAGCCAATGTCCAAGAATGGTATTTGCATCGTCGAAACCGAAAAAATTTTTCTGTATGTGTATCAGTAGTACATATTCGATGTCGTTAAAAACGCTGCGAAATATCTAGGTTTCCTCAAGCGATGTAAAAAATATTTCAGGCCCTCTAACCTGGCCACAATACGTAAAACCTCTATCTACCCAAAGTTGGAGTACAATGTCCACTTTTGCTAAGGTGCTCTTAAGACCACTTTGCACTTGCTAGATAGGATCCAAAGTAGTGCGATAAGACTCATAGATGATGCCAATAATACACAGCCATTCGATACCCTCCAACACTGGCGTAACGTATCCTGTCTCACCTTGTTGTATCGCTATTTTTACTACCAGTGATACACATAAATTGCCAGTAACATTTCCTGATTATTTCCTAAGCTGTGCAACTCGCTTATGGAATGCCTCGCCAAGATCTTTATTTTCTATTCACTGTAATTTGCAAATATTTAAAACCAACGCGCATCGATATCTCCCCCTTTTCCCTCCCTAACTTCCTTTTGCTCGCGCTGTGTGCAATCATCTTAAGGGTACATAAAATCCTTTGTGCGCTAGCCAATTATAAAAAAAAAAAAAAAACAAAACCAAAAGCTAAGCAACTGGCAGCTGGCTTTAAGCCTGACCACAAGCTCTTCGAAATAGTATATGAAATTTAGTCACCGAAACGCTGGATTACATAGTAGATACTCGTATTTTTAAGAAGCACTTCCAGCAAGTACTTAATGGGTATCAGGTTGAGAGATACTTAAGAAGTATTACCCCCTTACATTATAGAAAAGCTTTCGAGAAGCTAAAGAACAACGAGGCTGCCGGTTCAAATGGCCTACCAGTGGATATTTTCAGGCATGAAAGCTAACGTTTTGGTAGGGCATGCGGATGACTGGACTTTCAGATCTATATACCCCATCTTCAAGAAACATCATCCTAAGTCTTGTGAGAACTTTCGAGGCTTAATGTTGCATAAAAAGATCGTATTGAATGCAAACGTCTCAAACCGTTCTGAAACACACTTATCGATACGTACCAGTTTTTCACACTACCACAAATCCTAGAAAAGACCAACGAATTTCAGGTCGAGACTCACCAGTTATTCATCGACTTCAAAGCCGCATATCATAATATTCATCATCTGGAGCTCTATACGGCGACGGCCGAGTTCGGGATCCCTACAAAACTGATCTAGATGTGTCGCGTGATGCTGAAAAACCCAAATTGCTATGTGCAATTTCAAATAAGCTCCTCCGAACTATTTCAAACATGCACCGGATTTCGGCAAGGAGATGCGCTGTCATGTGATCTTTTCAATCTCGTTCTGGAGCAGATAGTGCACAGGCAAATGTCAACACGGAAAACACTTTTTATAAAAGTTTCTTTCAGTTACTGGGATATGCGGATGATATTGACATCATCGGTCCTTCCCGATTAAAGCACAGCCGACATTTGTTGGCCTTGAGGACAAGACTAAGTACCCTATATGCTATCAACAAACAAACCAGGATCTCTCCATTGCCTAGCACATATTGTCACTATTGATAGAAACAATTTCGAGGTAGTTAAGGAGTTTAGCTACCTCGGTGTAAACGGGAACTCCACGAATGATACCCTAGTATAGATCCGACGAAGAATTAACCCAGGAAACCCGAAAGATGAAAAGTGTGCTTTACAAAACCATTATTCTGCCAGTTTTCCTGTATGGTAGTGCTGGACGATATGCAGGAAGAGAAAACTGCCACTGGACTCCTTCGAAGAAAAAATTCTTCGAGGGATTTTTGGTTCTGTGTGCAAGGAGGTCGAATTGAGAAGAAGAAACAACCGCGAACTCAGTAAGCTGTATCGAATTTTGATGAACCGCGCCTAGGTGGCCCAAAAAGGGTTGCCACAGAGGAAAACAAAAAACAAAACCCACGATCTCGTATTGGCGGACCGCCGAGTGAAAATTGACTACGTTTGCCATATCCTGCACCAGATTTTGGGCATTAGAAAGCTGTCCGCGTTATGGGTGCCGCGTTTGCTCCCACCTGAGAACAAGCGCAATCGTGAGACCACTTCAAAGACGTGCTTTGTCGCATTTAATCAAAATCCAGAGGAGTTTCTGCGTCGTTTCGTGACCGTCGATGAGACATGGATTCATTGGTCCACACCAGAACACCAAAGAACAATCGAAACAATGGGTTTTACACGGTGAACTTACTCCAAAAAAGGCGAAGACCGTGTCTTAGGCCAGAAAGGAGATGACTATTTGAAGAAGGTAAAAATAATCACAGGAACATACAACGTCGATTTATTGGGCCGATTCAACACAGATTTGAAGAGAAACGACCGCATTTGGCGAAGGAAAAACTGCTTTTCCTTTAAAGATTGCTCGCCGGATAGAGGTTGTCATTTCTAATCCGGATATTCAACAAACAGCCCTCGTATGCATACGAGCACAATCCCGAAATGTGTTACCTGAGGGTACATTGCCATTTTGAGATGCTGCTTCTAAACACCATCTTCGGTAACTATCTTAGCAGCAGGATTTTTTTTTGGTTAAATTTCAGTAGAAGTTCATGTATCCACACTACCGTCTTAGCCAGATACACAACCACAAAGCATTTTTACCATACCCCAAAGAACAGTTGAAGAGTCTCTGTTACTGTGCAACATATCTCTAAACAAGTTATGTCGACGCAACATCACCGAATCGTATGTTATGAATGAAAATCGTGTCTTCATTTGAAATATTTTCGCGCATGCTAATTTCAAAAAAAATTTGTTGGCATCATATCGGCATTTGAATGAAAATCGCGGGAAACTCAATTCGCCTTAAGGACAAAATTCTTTTCCACAACAAATTCGTGTGGCGGCATCAGTTTAAATATCCCATCAAACGGATTAGCATCGATGCGGGATTCAATTTCGTGAGTTATGTATTGCGTTTCGAATATTTTACGTGCGTTCTCGTAGACAAGACACGTCTCGTTCGATTTCATACGTTCGGAATTCTGCGTTTTCGTTGCGTACCATCAAATGGTTTGTGAAAAAATTGCGTTCAAATAATTTACGAGTTCTCGTATATCGTGTCTGGCGAAAATTACAATAATTGATCGCAAGAGTGATAAAAAAGGAAAATAAAAAAAAATTCAAATTGAAATAGAAAGTGCATAACTGTGTAAACAAATGTGGGAGCGTTTTAAGTGCACGTAAATGAATAAAGTGCCTCATTAAGAAAGGAGAAAAGGATATGCTAAGTGATATATATTTTGTAATGAAACTGCAATGATTGGCCAGCATTTTTGGGTATGTGATGTGTCTGTCTATCAGTGTCATACAAATTTTCTTTTGAATAGAAATTTTCCAAGTCGTTTCGTTAAGGAATTCACAGAGAAATTTTGCATCAAAAGTTTTTCAATTTCGAGGTACTTAACTCCATTTGGATTAGCTGGGATTTTCCTAAAGATGCAAATATATTTTCTTCTTTTTTTTTTTTAAACTCTGTGAATAATATATTAGAATGAATATACGACTATCTTGAGGGAGTTATTAAAGCCCTAACCCTACTGCTAAAGTGGTACACTAGGCTAAATATAGAAAGTGAATTTAAGAGATTCTTTAACCGAATAATGCTCGTAGTTTGTGGGAAGGTTGTTTTCTAGCGAAAAGGAAATCTGTGAACTTTTTATTCAATGCTAGGAGCTAATAAGTTTTAAATTCTAAATTCTACCATTTTATAGGGTGATTCATAGTGAGTTTTGATGGCAGATCACGCGTGACACCTATCAAACTGCTTCATCATTTTTGTTCAGTATCATTTGGCAAGTCAACATCTTGTCTCCAAATTGTTCAGCTGTATTACGAAAATCAGCGTTCTGTGAGAAATGTTTTATTCGTGCGATTCGAAGAATTTACGGTGCGCATAATCGACCTACTGAAACCACTATTGCCAATACCAATCGCAAATTTGAGTCCCAGCTTACAATAGTGGATGATACTAAAGTGAAGAGACTAAAGCAGCTGTAGCTGAGAGTGTACGCGAAGACCGTGACGATTCGATTCGTCGTCGTTCTCAGCAGCTTGGCTTGTCATATTTTACGTGAGGATCTCGGCCTAAAAGCGTACAAAATTCAAGTTGTGCAAAAATTGAAGCCAGGCGACTTGAATTTGCGTCATATTTTCAGTGAATGGGCTCAGGAAAAACTCAATGAAAATCCGGTGTTTTATCGTGAAATTTTGTTCAGTGATAAAGCCCATTTCTTGCTCAATGGATACGTTAATAAACAAAATTGCCGTATTTGAGCTACCATTACATCCATTAAAAACAACGGTATGGTGTGGTTTATGGGTTGGTGGATTCATTGGTCCATATTTCTTCCAAAATGAATCAAATCAGAATGTTACCGTCAATGGTAACCGTTATCGCGCTATGTTCGGTGAGCTCTGTGTGATATTTTCAGGTCTTCAGGAATAAGTCAGCTACGATTGACGCTTTGGAAGCCAATATTACTCGTGTTATCCTCGAGATATCAGTCGCTATGCTCGAACAAATCGCCCAAAATTGGACCTTCCGAATGAACCATCTCAGACGTAGTTGTGTCCAACATTTACATTATATCATTTTCAAAAAATAAATGCCATGAATTGTTCTTTTAACCGATAATAAAAATTTTAAGTTCACTTTCAAATTTTTGTATTGGGTCTATAACTTCGTGCGGTTTGCTAAGAGATGGCGTAACTTGTATAATTCCAGTGGATCATGCATTGGAAAGCTACTGTCATTGTACGTCATTTCGGTATATGTCATTCATTTGAAGCGTAAACAACAATAATTTTTTTTCACTCAAATATGTCGATCTTTGTGCCTGAAAAAGTGTTTTTGCGGGGAGTTCTTCTTTATTACTTTAATATGAAGGAAACTGCTGCCGAAAGTCTTCGTATTTTGGTGGAAGTTTATGGTGAACATGCGCTAGCTGAGCGAACGTGCCAAAAGTGGTTTGCACGATTTAAAAGCGGTGATTTTGGCTTGGAAGACGATGAACGTCCGTGAAAAAAAAGAACAGTGGGTGTTCTTTACCCAAATCCGGCCACGCTTGTGCAAAGTGTGTCAGCAGAGCCGAAGAGGGCACTTATTAGATGTATCAAATGTTCTAAATATAATTGGCTTTACTCGTATGCTACGAGTATTTGAAATTTTAATTTTCCTACCTTGTTCGAATACCCTTCACCTAGTGGTGAAGCCTTGTGTGATATTCTGGCCTTATGTATCCGTCCAAGTGATCATAATGATTAACGTCCTGTTAATACCTTGAAAAGTTTGAACTAGTATTTGCAGTGGTTTCCTTGGCATGGTTTTGCATTGCCTAACACCTTACAGACTTGCAGAGATAAATTCTTAAATTAAAACTCAGAAGTAATTTATTGGGTGCGTTAGTTGAAAGCAGCTGTTTCTTTGCCAGGACTTGTTAGTAACGAGTTATTTGTCTTCTCGAAGTACATAGATTAAAACTACTGTAACTGCTGTAACGACTTAAATATCAAACCAATATGAATGAAGAGTTCTTTTACAAATTCTCAAACAGATTCACTTCTGGAATTGTTGGTTTCCTACCTTATCGAATAAGACTCTTGGTGCTTGACCACTCAACTAGCTTCAGCGTGTTCCGGATTTAAAAAAAAAGGAAAAAAAAAAATCACAAATCAATTAAACCCAAACTCAGTTGATAGGGTTAGTGACTTACAGTTTCTAGACGCAAACATATGTTGTTTAAACGCATTTTTATTTTCTTAATTCATTAATTCTTACATGCTAGACAAAAAATGCTTACAAATTAGCGTAAATAACTTAAAATTATCTTAATCTAACTTACTGGCCCCATGCGGGCACTCTAAGTTAAACTTAACAATTAAACTATGTCTTTTGACTTATCTTACAGTCTATCTACTAATTACATATTTACAACTAAAACTAAGAAAATAATTTAAGGAAAAACTTAGTAAATGGACCATTTTTGTTATAATATAAAACTTAAAACTAAAACTTACAAACTACCTAAAAATAAATCTTAAAATACTTAACCCACTTACATCTAATACCTATTATATACACACATTCTATATATATATATATATATATATATACATAATATATATATATACTTAATATATAAATATATGTACATATGTATATATATTTTTTTCTTTTTTTCATTTTTTGTTTATTTTTTATATTTTTTTTTCTTAAATCTAACTTAATCCTACCTTAAAACTGTGTAAGTCGGCCATGACTAAAATATTAGGCTTCATACAAAGAAGCTACGCAGTACTTGAGGAATTCGTCAACGAAGCTTCCTCTCCTTCAACCAGTCACCATAATTGCTGGTGCTGCTGAGCGGCAACGCCAATCTGTCCTGGATCAGACCTTTCATATCGAGGTAGAGGAATGCTTCCGGAGGAATAAAACCGTCAAAGCGAACTCTCTCATGATACATATAATTAGGGTAGAAAGTCCCAGAGATCAGGTTGTTCGATGAGGTCATTGCTCTCGCAATGTGCCCTCGAGTCAACTTAATAACGAAATTGTCAAGGATAGAATTTTATGTACTCAGACTCTGGTGTTCTTTATAAGCGAAGAGAAGTCCTAAGACAAGCCCTCTCAAACACCCGAATCTTTTCCAATAAACTTGTTCTCACGTTGAACCACACGGGACATCCAAATACAAGCATGGGCCTGATAAGAGCCATGTAGCAGATCATCTTCACGCATACATATATACTCGTACTTATGTGTACATACTAATATTGTATTGTTTGATTCTATTATAAATAAATCTCAGTTTGTATACTTTTAAACAGTTTGTTTCATTACAAATAATAAAAAAAAGAGTATTGCCGAAACCCGGGATTGAACCGGGGACCTTTAGATCTTCAGTCTAACGCTCTCCCAACTGAGCTATTTCGGCAGTCATAACTCAACTTCTTTTAAAATCCTTTTCATGTTTTTATTTTTGTTCCTTCGTGTTTTAAATAAATACCACATTGATAAAAAAAAAAACGGAATAACCACCGTGTGGCGCTCCCATTGTTCGGATTTGAGTTCTGTTCTTTTTTGTTAAGTGGGTACATCTATTGTTGGCATTCCCTCTAAACCTTAGCGTCATAACTTGACATTCGCAAAAGTTACGTAGCCATGAGTACATCTATTATTGTGTGTGTTGGCTAGTTTTACAATTTTAGAAATGGATTTAAATTTGCAACAACTTGTATTAAATTTTGCGTAAAAAGCGGATTTTATGGTGCGTGAACGTTGGAAATGTTGGAAAAGTGTTTTGGCAACGATTCTATAAAGAAAACGGTCGTTTACCAGTGGCACGATTAGTTCAGAAGTGGTCGTGAGTCAATCGAAGATGATGAACGCAGTGGCAGACCATTGACATCGATAACCGACGAAAACATTGATGAAGTAAAAGAAATGTTGGTCAATAACCGCAAATTAACCATCAGAGAGATAGCGGAGGAATTGAACATTGCCTATGGATCAATCCAAGATATTTTGGTTAATGATTTGGGTTTCCGTCGTGTAGCAGGAAATTTCATGCCAAATGATCTCAATTTCATGCAAAAAAGAGGACTTGCTGACGTGGCAAAAGGATCATTACTGGAGACGAGACGTGGGTTTCTGAGTACAACACGCAATCCAAACATCAGGCAAGTGAATGGCGTTCACCAAATGAGCCGAGCCCGAAAAAACCACGTCGTTATCAGTCAAAAAAGAAGGCAATGCTCACGGTTTTCATGAATTACAACGGTGTAGTGTATCATGAATTTTTGCCAGAAGGCCAGACAGTAAACAAAGTGTATTATTTGGGCGTGAAGCAATTCGCCGAAAGAGACCAGAATTGTGGGCAGATAACTCACGAATTTGCACAATGATAACGCACCGTTGCACAGTGCCATCATTATTCGTAATTTTTTGACGAAAAATGCAACAAATACCATCCGACAGCCACCGAATTCACCTGATTTGGCTCCCTGTGAGTTCTTTCTGTTCAATCGAGTTAAAAAACCACTACCGGGAATGCGTTTCAGCAGCCGAGAAGAAGTAATGGAAAAATCGCAGGAAGCACTGATGGACATACCGAAAACCGAATATAAAAAAATGTTTCGAGGATTTGATACAGCGCTGGCATAGTTGTGTTGCAGTCGATGGGTATTACTTTAAAGGGCACAATATAGATTTAGATGAATAAGCTTGTATTTTTAATTTTCTGAATACACCCTGCCTGACTCGAACTGCAACCAACTTCAGACAGTGAGCTCAAATTTCGACACATGACAGATAATTTTATTACTTACAAGCCTTTTAAACGATTTGCGTCTCAGTTGTGTTGAAAATTTTTTATCTGCGATGGAATTCAAACGTGATAGTGTGATTGCTTTATATTTGGCTGGAAAACCACAAGTAGCTATCGTTAGAGCAATCCAGCACCTCAACGTGAATAAATCATTTGTGTCTCGAACCATAGCTCGTTGCCGTGATACTGGCAGCGTTGCAAAACGCCATAGAGGTGGTCGTAAAAAAACAGCAACATCGGCAGAAATGATTCGGAAAGCGCAGGCTCGTATTGAGCGAAATCTGCGTCGAAGTGGAAGAAAAATGGCTCGTGAGCTCAACATATCGTTGGAACGGATGCAACACATACTGAAAAATGAGCTTGGACTCAATATATTGAAGTTCCAAAAAACACACCATCTTACACCGCAACAGAAAAAAGTTAGAGTCGAAATGGCGAAGGAGTTGCTACGCTTGCACGAAAGTGGTGAGTTGCCGAATTTGGTTTTTTCCGATGAGTCGCCATTTGTTATCGAGCAATATGTCAACAAACAAAATGACCAAGTTTAATTGCCAGAGGTTTTTCGAAAATTTACACCTTCAGACGGCCACCAGAAAGCAGGCAGCACCGATGGTGATGGTTTGGGCTGCCATAACCGCAGTTGGTGGCTCTCCGCTCGTATTTTTGGACCGTGGCGTCAAAATTAGTCTTAGAGGTAGTATTGAAGCCTTGGGAAAACAATCATTTTGGTCGGAGACCGTGGACATTTCAACAAGACTCGGCACCGTCTCACAAAGCGCGCATCAACCAAAATTGGTTAAAAAACAATGTTCCACACTTCATTTCTTCGACACAATGAATTGCAAATTCTCCGGATGCAAATCCGTTGGATTTGTCTGTCTGGGGTATTTTGAAGGCGAAGGTTGGCACTAAAAAATACCAAATTTTATACCACCTCAAACAAGCACTTCGCCGGGAATGGGCCAAAATACCGCAGAGCCACTTGCGTGCAGCGTGTGATGCTTTCTTCGGCCGTCTCAATGCCATTATTCGCGCCAAAGGTGGATATATTGAAAACTACTGATACAATTTGAAAATTGATGTACTTTCGAGTCAGTCACCCTGTATATTCCGCGAATCAAGGTAGTATGTATAAACTAATGTTGATAAATTAATTTAAATCACTACCTACGTTGTAGATTTCCTACGGGTACGACTTTTGCGATAGCATCAGGGAATTCTGTGAGACCGCTATTTTTTGACAAACATTTAGTTGTTAGACACTACTGTGTCTATTGGAGATTTTCGATTTGTCGAAAGATATATTACTTCAAGCGAGTGTCGTTTGTTGTTTGTGCACTTGTAGTATTGCATTAAATTGTCCATGCGCTAGTATCATCGTGGTTATTTTAGTTGTTGAATCAAGGAATATGTCACATTCGATTTGTTAGCATTGAAATTTTGTTCTCAAGGTGATAAATTCACCGGCAAATAATTTTAAGGTAGAAAGTTGAGCTGAAATCATTGCGATCTTCCACCAAGGGCAACCTCAGTCGTATTAAAAAGCTAATCTCTACTAAAGGGGATACATTTATGGTCGCTGAGTTAGAATGTCGGTTGGGAATCCTCGAATCATACTTCAAGCAAGTGTTGAACGTGCAGTTAGTAATGAGGCGTTTAGAGCAGACGTCGAGGACATTTATGTTGCTACGAAAGCGCGTATAATGGCGGTGTTAAAGGAGTCTAGCACTTATGCTACTGGTAGAGATAGTTTTAATACAACTGTATTATTGTTAGTATTATTTTGGCGTTATGAGACGTTTGCGTGAAGCAATTTGCCGAAAGAGACCAGAATTGTTGGCAGAAAACTTGTGGATTTTGCATTTTTACAATTTTTTGACGAAAAATGCAACAAATACCATCCAACAGCCACCGATTTTACCTGATTTGGCTCCCTGTGATTTCTTTCTGTTCAATCGAGTTAAAAAAAAACCACTACGGGGAACGCGTTTCAGTAGCCGAGAGGAAGTAATGAAAAAATCGCAGGAAGCACTGACGGACCTATCGAAAACCGAATATAAAAAAATGTTTCGAGGATTGGATCAAGCGCTGGCATAAGTGTATTGCAGTCGATGGGGATTACTTTGAAGGGGACAATATATATTTAGATGAATAAACTTGTCTTTTTAATTTTCTGAATAAATTCCAAAATTTTTTTGATCAAGGTGGTATATATACCAAGCCCAATATGTCGTACATATACGCCTCATGTGATCTGCTTATGTTATATAGCGATTACGATACGGGATTAAATTTGACACATTGTGCCATAAGAATAGAGCAAAGTTTGTTTGTGCAATTATGTGTGTCCGTATAGGAGATAAGATCAAGCTTTCTTCGGGATTGTTGATGGTACCCAATTCGAAAGCACTGGAGTTCAAAAGGCAACTGATGAAGAGGACTTATTTCTCAGACTTGGTAGTGGTAAAATGCGATTGATCAGATTGAACCTATTTCAATTAGGTACTTACAATTTAAATTACCGAGAATTCGAGAACATTCTTTTTAGTTGGCTCAGTGCTGGGTTCTTAACCTTATAATACTAACACATACGTAAATTTGACGTGCAGTTTTCAAATATTTTTGTGTAACAAAGCAACCTTTTTTCTCCCACCCGCTGGCTGAAAGAAGTGCACTAGCCCATTGTTGTGTAGTTGATTGTTGTGAGAATCAGAAGTTTGTTGTGTTTTTTATTCACTTATACCTATATTAGTTGATATACAAAAAAATTACACGTTCACTTTTGTTGGACTGATGTTTTTATTAAATGCTAATTTGATAAGCAATTTTGAATGATGCAATTCATGAAACTGCGCACTGTCTTCGGTCAAAATAGCAGTAAGAGCTTGTGAAGAACCTCTGTATAGAAAAATCCTAGCTATATTTGAAGAATTGGACAACAATGAAAGTGGAGAGAAAGATGCTGTTCAGAGTGAATCAGGGGAAGAATCGCTGTTTGAAGGTGATGATAGTGACAATTCAATTTCAATTTATTCGGGTGCAGAAGTATATATATATATATATATATATGTAGCTCAATTTAGAAATTATTAGTTAACATTATTAATATCGCATTATGAGCATAACAAGGAGAAATTAATTTAGTTATAATAATATTAATAAAACAATAATAAAGCACTAATAAAAACAAAAATATTTATATACCATATATAAAGTAATGATTAAATAATATTTAATATTTAATTAAGTAAAAAGTATTTGAAAGAAAATGTATATGGTATGGAGAAAGGAGTCTAAAACTGAGGGGAAGAAGTACCAAAAGAAAAATGAAGATATAATGAAGACAGAGAGAAAAATGCATTGATTGCCGAAAGCTTGCAAGTAATGCACTTTTAATTTGCTTTGTTTTTTATGTAACAATTTTTTTATATCAAATTTTAAAGTACTAGGGCCACCAAACAGTAATATGTGAATGAAAAAAAATTGACAAGTCAGGGTCCCTTGTGACATCAAAACATATATTTTCGTAAAAAGTACAAACATAAGCTACATTTAGAGAAATTATTGCTTAATATGGAATAAATACTTATGATTTTCGTGAATGTTTGGCTTCTGGAAGGTCTTTTTTAGATCTCCAACAATAATTTGCTAGCATTCCTGGACTCTATTTAGATTGATAGTGCTTCTCCATTAAGGAAATGTTTTGATGGAACCTCTCGCCTTGTTCGTCACTCACAGCACCCAAATTTGCTGGAAAGAAACCCAGATGAGAGTCCAGCATATGTATTTTTAAGGACAGCCCAAAGCTTTATATGACATCCCTATTTATTCCCTCTTTAATTTTTGCCTAGCTTAGTTTGGAGAATTTCTTTTTCAGATATACAAATCCACTGCCATTCTTAGGCATAGATTTTAAAAAATTTTTCATCAGGCTTAGCTTTATCATCAGGGTTCACTAAAGGGCAACAGTTTCTTTGTAAAGTGATTTTTTCTGTCCCTACTGTCCCATTAGCAAATTAAACAGCAAAACTCTGTGTAACCAAGCTGTAGTTTAAGCAAAAGTGCAATGACTTTAAAATCGCCACAAATTTTTCAAACGTGTTTACTGTATTCAAGTTTTTCAAGAAAAAATCTCATATACTCGTAAGTCTCTTTCATATCAGAACCATGAACAGTCGGCACTGAAGAAAGTTTATTTCCATTATGCAGCAACACTGCTATCAAACTAGTTTTTGAGGAGTCAATAAACAATCGCCAGTGATTTGGATCATATTCAAAATTTAATAAATTCATCAAAACAGGAACGTTATTACAATAGACTAAATCACCTGCTATAGAAAAGTAAAGTTTTATTTCATCGTCACGATGTCGAAAATAAGAAATTTTCTAATCAGGAGAAAGTAAATTCCCGTCGTTTAATCCTGACCCCAAAAGCTCAGCTTATTTTTTAGACAGATTCAAATCACGTACTAAATCGTTTAAATCACTTTGTGTCAATAAGTGCAGTTCTTTTGAAATTGACGGTTTATAACTTGGGTCACTATCTTCAGATACCTTATCGTGCTGACTTAGAAAAAGTTCTGGAGTAGAACACTGACTTTCTGATCGATTTGGAGGCTTTGGCACAGGCAGTTCGGCACTTTGTAGGATGGGTCTGTTGGCCGAAGACAAGTTTGGATACTGGATAGGGTGTTTGGACTTGGTTGCATAACAATCACTTACATGAGCCTTTGGTTCGGTCCAAATTATTGGTATAGCAAATGGCATATGTTTGGGTTCTTGTTTAGCCCAACCTAATAGCAATCTCACACACGTTACACAACATTTATGTGGAACCCAGGATTTATCTTGATTCTTCACAGGAAATCCAAAATAGTCTAAATAGCACTGTTAAATGAAGTTAATTCTCCACACACATAACAAAAACTGTCGGGGTTGTTAGAACCCTTTCGTGGCATGTTTACGATGTAACAAACGTATATAAGTTGTGAGTTAGTTGAATGCAATAGTTATACAGTCGTCTAAATGAAGTTATTTAAAAAAAGACAAGTATATGAGGTCAAAAATGAATAATGACCTTCAGACGGCCGAAGAAAGCTCGAAGTGGCTCTGCAGTATATTTTCCTATTCCCGGTATTTTTTAGTGCCAACCTTCGCTTTCAAAATACCCCAGACAGAGAAATCCAACGGATTTGCATCCGGAGAATTTGCAAGCTATTGTGTCGAAGAAATGAAGTGTGGAACATTGTTTTTTAACCAATTTTGGTTGACGCGTGCTTTATGCCGATGGTGCCGAGTCACTGCCTCTAAGACAGTTTCACGGTATACGATCGCATTAATTTTGACGCCACGGTCCAAAAATACGAGCGGAGAGCGACCAACGGCGGTTATGGCAGCCCAAACCATCACCATCGGTGCTGCCTGCTTTCTGGTGGTCGTCCGAAGGTGTAAATTTTCGAAAGACCTCTCTGGCAAGTAAACTCGGTCATTTTGTTTGTTGACATATCGCTCGATAACAAATGGCGACATTGTTGTAGTGCAAGATTGTGTGCATTGTGGAACTTCAATGGCTTGAACCCAAACTCATTTTTCAGTATGTGTTGCATCCGTTCTAACGATATGTTGAGCTCACGAGCCATTTTTCTTCCACTTCGACGAGGATTTCGCTGAATTCGAGCTTTTAATTTCCGAACCATTTCTGCCGATTTTGCTGTTTTTTCATGCCCACCTCCATGGCGTTTTGCAACGCTGCCAGTATCACGGTAACGAGCTATGGTTCGAAACACAAATGATTTATTCACGTTGAGGCGCTGGAGGGCTCTAACGATAGCTACTTGTAGTTTTCCAGCCAAACACTAACACGTTTGAATTCCATCGCAAATAATTGCGAACACACAACTGAGACGCAAATCGTTTAAAAGGCTTGTAAATAATAAAATTATCTGTCATGTGTCAATTTGAGCTCGCTGTCATGAACGGTTTGGAAATTATAGCAGTCTGAAGTTGGTTGCAGTTCGAGTCAGGCAGGGTGTATATTGTTAATGAAGGTACACCAATATGAACAAAATTCATCGCAAAGTTCGTGTGACAAAAAACAGTGCTTACTTGTGTATTCGCCTAATAGTGGCAGGAAGAGTGTTCCAAAGTCTGGTGGTGTATACGAGAAAGAGATGTTAGATGATGGTGTTTCCAACTTTAAAGTTCTCTGTGACTGAGCAAACTGAAATTTTTGATTTGGTGATTTGGTTAAGATTGTTTTGTGCAAGAAGATACAGCACCTTAATTACCAGTAATTTTGAAATGTGCAACCCAGCACAAACTTATGAATGTGGGATAATTGTTCGTATCTTCTTATTCCATATATACCATATATCTTACCGTATCGTTGAAGGCAACGAGTAGTTTGTGCTTGTGAGAGATCGAATCAAGTTTACAAAAGATAGGAATGGCATAGTTAAAAATCAGAATAAATAGAGTCTTGATCAATCTTAACTTGGTGCTTCTTGGTGTAAAGGAAAAAAAAATCCAGAGTTTTCGTAATCCTGAGTAAATACGGGAGACAATGAAGTTAACGTGGTCTGAAGTAGAAAGTGTACTATTTATTTTGTAGCCAAGATTAGACACAGTATTGGAGAAAGTAAGTCTTGTGGAATGGAGATAGATAGGTTTAAGCCATTCAGTACAAAAAATTTTTTTTTTCTATAAGTACCAGTTGACTTTTGCCAGGATTTAATAATAAACCATTATTCTGGGAACAAGTAACAATTGAGGCTAGATCTAAGTTACATTTAGCCACAAGATCACAAGGATAAATAAATTTGTGCGTCATCAGCATAAAGATGGACCGTAGCATTTTGGCAGAGTTGTGATAGGTCATTTATAGATATGCAAATTAAAATAGGGCCGAGGATCGAGCCCTGAGGTATACCAGCGGTTATATTGATCGGCGTTGAATATTTTCCATTGGCTACTATCCTTTGTGAACGCTTAATAAGATATTCCCCTACTAAATTAACTGAACGTTCATGAAATCCAAAGTAAAATTTTAATTTAGTGCATAAAATTTCATGATTGACACAATCAAAAGCTTGAATACTTTAAACTCGAAGCAATGCAGGAGTCTAAACATAAACATGCAGGA
This sequence comes from Volucella inanis, assembly GCA_907269105.1. Taxonomy (NCBI): domain Eukaryota; kingdom Metazoa; phylum Arthropoda; class Insecta; order Diptera; family Syrphidae; genus Volucella; species Volucella inanis. The sequence continues at coordinate 126,004,689 of OU026157.1, read as the reverse complement.
GCGAGATAGGAATGCTTTATGCAAGTCATTGATGCTTTTATATTCGTTGAATTTTGGCTTTTGGTTATGACAATTGAGCGCAAGTTTCTCTAAAATTTTTTGGTGGTTGGTCGGCACTAATTTTGGAGAAATATTTTTTTTTTGCCCTTTTTGTCATCATGGATGCTAAATTCCTGGATCTATAGAAAACCTTTCGGTTATGTCTTGTAGGTTCAATTTTCCAATTTGCATAAACATTTCTTCTTTTCCGAATTGCGTCAAGCACCTCACTTGTAAACCAGGAGCATTTTTTGGCGCGAATGGTTACTTTTCTGAAAGGAACAAGCGTACTAAAGAGCTCATTTATCAATGTTTGGAAAAAGTCAACTCCAGGGGATTATGCCAGCATGGTAATAGAGGCCGTTGAGGTTAATGGAGGCAAATTCTCGAAATTCAAAAGAATCTCGCAGGACTTCGCAAGTCGAAATTTATTCAGAAAATTAAAATTACAAGTTTATTCATCCAAATTCATATTGTCCCTTTCAAGGTAATCCCAATCAACTGCAACACACTTATGCCAGCGCTTGATCCAATCCTCGAAACATTTAATATATTATATTGGTTCGCAGTGGCCGCATTTCGGTTTCCAAAAACCAAAAAAAAAAAAAAAAGCCAAAAAACGGTTTCCGTAGAGGAAAGGTATGAGATGAGATAAGAGGTATCTCAACTGAATGGGTTAGCTATACCCTGCACGAGATTTTGGTCATGAGAAAGCTGTCCGCGCGATAAGTGCCGCGGAAAACAAGCGCAAAAGTGAGATCTCTTCAAAAACGTGCTTGACCCTGTTCAACCGAAATCCGGAGGAGTTTCTGCGCCGTCTAATTCATTGGTACACACCAGAGACCAAAGCGAACCACGGCAGCTGATGAAAACAACCATCTCCTTTTTTGTGACGCCAGCTCAAAGCCTTGATCACGCAGCCATATCATATTTTTTGCGACCACCTACCGTATCTTGCACTTCGCCTCCTCATGGTATTTCGCCGTCACGATTCGTATGGCATCGTCTGGAAAGTCGATGAGTCAGATCACCATCAATGTCACTCGCTTTCCTTTCCGATGTTGTTAACATCCATTAACATACCTTCTCGCCCTTGACATTTTTACCCTGACTGAAATCAATCTGATTCCCGACATAAAGAACCAAGAATTATTCTCCCTTCTTTTAATGTTTTTCGCGATGTCTAACTGATTACCAGATTCTTTTCTAACTTTTTTCAACTAACTCAGTACTTATCTTCATTTCACCGAACTTTAAAAACTTAACGAGCGCTACGAAACGAACCTAAGTCCCTTTTCCAATTTGTATGTTTACTCACCATTGCCAACCTATATTCATCATACTGAACTTATCCGATGGCTTGTATCGAATATAAGTTACACCAACTTAATGATGAATTTTCACTCATCTTTCTAAACTCTCTCGTCTATCCCTTTTCGTAAGGAGAATTTTTTTCAGGCCTGGAAAGCATCCTTCATAACCCCGATCCACAAAAAATGATCAAAGAATTAAATAACCAACTATCGTCCCATTGCTAACTCTTCGAAAGTATTTTGTATGAAGCTCTAAGCTTCCAATAGAAATCACTCAAACAACATGGCTTCCTGAAAACTAGGTTAATCATCACAAATCTTGCTGATTTCTTATTTTTTGCCATTTAAGTCCTAGAGAATGGTAATGCAGTGGATGTAGTTACAATCGATTTTAGTATGGCCTTCAATAAAATCTCTCATTGATTAATAATCTTCCAATTGTTATTCTCGGCTTAAGCCCATACTGTTAAAATGGATATCCTCTTTCCTGGAAAACCATTTTTACAGTGTTAGTTTTAGGTCCACTCACTCGCTTTCATTTTTGGTCAATTCTGGAGTTCCACAAGGCAGCCTAGATGTTCTTCTTCTTTTTATTAATAACTATAATTGAACTCGATAGGATTATCAAACACTAGTCTGTCTCCCTTTACACCGACGATACAAATTTTTTAAAAACCATTTCCTCACCCCAGGACTTCTTCCTCATTCAACAAGACCTTGACTATTTTTCGATCTGCTGCCTCAAAAATTGTTTGGAACTTTATATTGCCAAATACCAATCCATCACCCTTTCACATAAGTGAAACCAATCTCTTCCTCAACTCTACCCTTCACCAGAACCAACCTATCTCCTCTGTTCAATCTCTTCGAAACCACGGCATTCACACAAAATACAGCTCAAATTCTGTTTACATATGGATGAGATAATCCTTAAAGTCAAGTCTGTACTAGGTTTTGTAAAACTGTGGTCTACACCAACCTATACGTGAGCAGGTCTCTCTATATTACCACATAATTATGTACATATCTTGAAAATCAAAAGTGTCCAGCGTCGTTTTCTTGAATCGACTCTTCGAGGTATGCCCTGAGATGATTCTGACGATTCAACCTTGAGGAACGCAAAGATACAGTCGACTTTTTCTTCAAACTCTAGTAATTTACCAACTCAGCACAGCTCCTATGGGGCGAACGAACCAATCTCCCATATGCTACGAAAGATCAATTCAAATCTTACCGTCTTTGACTTTAATCGCCTCAAATCCGACCTCCTTCAACCAACCTTAGTTTTAAGTTTAGATCTAAGTTTAAGTATAATTTAAGTTAGTTTAAGATTATTTTAACTTTACCTTTTTTTATTTACGATTGGTTATGCCACATTTTCCCAAAGAAAACATCACACTTCTGGGTATTTTTTTTAAAAAAACAGTTCTTCTTAGAAATTATAAACTTGGGTCCCATCGTCGAAAATAAAAATTCCGTTCCAATGGCGTAGGACATTAAGCCATGACTTTACATGGCCGTCTGTCCCGAGGACTTATGTCATTGCACCTCTGGTCGAGGTAGTGCAGTCCACACTCTTTGGCTTTTCAGAGAAATACGAGGTGTGTTCAAAAATTAAGGTGACTTTATATGTTTTTTTTAGAAAATACATATTTATTTATTCATCAATATTAATGTTGTATCCTTCAATGTACTTCTCCTTATATATAATACACTTGTGCCAATGCTTTTTCCAATCCTTGAAGCACTTCTCATAAGCACTTTTTGGTATAAGCTTGAGCTCTTCCAGCAATGCCGTTTTTATTTCCTCAATCGTTCCAAATCTCTGTCATTTCATAGGTCTCTTCAGTTTTGGGACGAATCTGGTGAATATGGATGAGGCATAATTGTCGTGTTGTTTTTGGCCAACAATTTTTTGTAATCAACAATGATCCTCTAATCAAAATTAAGAAATTTCGGAACAAACTTTTCTGACACAAATCTCATGCCTAAAACTTTCGAAAAAAAATGCATGACACGAGCCGACTGATATGCCAAAATCCTCAGCAACTTCTCTTATGGTAATTCAATGGTATTCCAAAACAATACAGCTTCCACGTTATCATATTTTGTTGATGTGCTGCGGGGTCCAGAGCGAGGTATCGTCATCTTCTGAACTTCATTAGTACTCACACCCTCTCTTTCCTATATTAGATACTCCTGATGCAATCACTTCCTGAGATCATAACTTTCCACTGAGTGCATTGTCTTCAATTTCGGTTTCCGTGTCCACATTTTCCTCAAGGGTTGCATTTTTTACGTTGTCGAACCGAAAGAAGTCAAAGAAAGCGTAATGGGTACAAAGAAGGGTGGGTACAACTCAATTTCTGGTCCAATTGGCTGAGTAACTGACTTTTCCAATCACTTTAAGTTATATTTTTTGAAATTAAAATTTCCCACCAAATATTGACTTCGTACTTGTATATGTAGAGCACCTAACTGAATGTTTGTTTAATTTTCTTTAGAGGCTATGTTTGGCTCTATGTTGGTTATTTATGATGTACTTGTACATATCTTTACCGTGCGCTTGTAGTAAGGATATCCGAAGTTCATGTTGTGTTTTTACTGAGCTGAATTATCCTTGTGAAAGATTTACCATTCATGCTGTCACGAATGCTTCGTTCTTAGTTTCGGTGTGAAAGGCAGTAGTTGCCCTTTGGTTTGTCATATGGAGAGCTTCTCTGATCCCAGTTAGGCAGATGGAAATTTGAATATCGTCCTATTCCAGTGTAATACCATAAAACTTTAGAAAAGGTACATGTTATTGCATTGCAATCCAATGCACTAATTTGTCAGTTACAAATACCTTGGAGGAGTTCGTGTGCTTATAAGGGCTCTTCAGGAGTTGACTAACTTTAAACACCCTCGCTAGCATAAATTTTTGAAAAAAAAAAAATTGTTATATGAACTCCAACTGATTCTTGGTACTTGCCATTCATTTGTTTGTGGGTCAGCACCTCGCAAGGCTTTAGAATTTTTTCCGGCTCCGCATTGTAATCAAAAGTTTTCCTTTTTTTGTTTTATGTTTCTTTAAGGGATGCTTAAATAGGTCGTGTTGCGTTAGAAAGCCTGTTTGAAGATGTTGGCAATTTTTATTTTAGTTTATTGCATACTTTAAACTTTTCTCGGTTATCTATTCGCTAGCCGAGCAACTGTTATCTGTACTGAAATGGTTAGGTAAGATGTGATGCCACATGGATCTATGATACTCCCACTGTTGGGATGAATTTGAGCTTCTGATGAAGCGTAAGAGTCTGTTAACGTCTATGTCGCTTAGATCGTTTAAGTGGAGTTTTTAGGAGAGAGATAAGAGAAGGTGGAGGATTATATGCTCCTCCTCTACATCCATGCAACTTCCGCAGAAACATGCTTGCCTATAAAACAGTGTCCAGTGATGATAGTTATCAGAGCGCTGAGGTGGTCTCTGTTTAGAAGAATCAAACTCTTACAGAGATTCAGATTGTTATAAAGATGATATCTTCTCCAGATAGGATAAACAGAGTAGTTCCAATTTTAGCAGATTGTTCGGCCCTGCAATGCTCTGGAATATCTCTATGACCCGGCACACAACATAGGTGCATGCTGAACTGCTCTGCTATCTGCCTGTGAGATGATCGGCAGATAAGGGCGATTTTAGATTTTTTTGAGACTGAATCCAAGAACTATCCGAGAAGAAAAGACTATCCATTTACCTTCAGAGATGACAGCTCAGTCGTGATTACGGATGTATTGACGTTGTGAAAGGCATCTTCTATGTCCAGGAACGCGACCATTGTGTACTCTTTATAATGAAGGGATCATTCGATGTGGCTAGTAGGTAAATTTATAGCTGTTTTTACCGACTTTCCTTTATAGTAGACATGTTAAGCCGTAAACAATTCGTGGATCTATTCTAGATAGTATAACGATATCAATCAGTCGTTCTAGAATTTCCAGAAGGAAAGGTGATGTCTGAGGTCTTTTGGGAAAACATGCGATAATTTTTCCGCTTTGGCGGAAAATATCGACAAGAAATTGAGGGAGTATGCTCCTCCTTGAAGCAATGTACCATAAGTAAAAAATACATGTCTACACCGAAGAATAGTTTCAATATTATGTAATTATGTAACCTTAATCCTCCAAAATTGTGTTCCACTCCATCGAAATGTTATTGAAGTCACAGTATTCAATCTGATTTCCTCAGTGGGAAGCTTATATAGGGTTTTCTTATAACAACTTGACAATTTTTTTTTAAATAAAAGGCAAACCATTTGAGATATTTTAAAAACTTTATTATTGGCTTGAAGTACAATCAAAACATTTATGAATGGAATTCGAATTCGTTCATATGGTCACCGAGGGCACATTTGCAGGAGTCGATTCTTTGGACCCAAAATTCAACGACTCGGCCACACATTTTGGCCGAAACGGCCGCTATTTCGCGTTCAGTGTTAGCTCTGAGCTCTTCCAACGTCGGCGTGTTGGCATAAACCAATGACTTAACGTAGCCCCACAGAAAATATTCAAGTGGCGTTAAATCCCACGAACGAGGCGACCAATGTCTTGAGAAAACACGCTCACCATACTTACTCTTCAATAAATCGATTGTAGCGTGTGCTGTGTGGCTTGTGGCATCATCCTGTTAAAACCACATGTCGTCCAAGTCCATATCTTCCAATTCGGGCCAAAAATAATCGGTGATCATGGCGCGATAACGCTGACCATTCACAGTAACGTGAATTGAATGAATTTCGTCGACGAAAAAATATGGCCCAATAACGCCGCCGGCGATCTCAAGTAAAATCTGTTTACCATGAAGTTAGGTTAGGAAGGATGCCATTTAGAATAAAAAATCAAGGTCGATAGGAAACACGCAAGGTCCATCTCTACTCAGAGTGTTGGTCGTTTTATCAGTTTGTGCATAACTTAGAGGTTGGCAGAGATAGTTTCTTTGCAAGGGCTTCTCAGAAACCAATGCTCCAATGTTTGACACGAACTGAGATGTCTGTGTAGCATATCGTTTCTGCTATATTAACTAGCACCGGACTTCTTAGAAACGAAAATAGAATAAAATTAATTTTATTGAAGTAAGGAGTTAAAACAATAATTTTTTAATCGTTGTTTTCCCCAGTTCTTCCATACGGCAACATTACATAAAAATCAAGACATCCTCGGCTAGAGGTGTTACTGAGGAAATGGACATTAAGCCTTTGTACTTCGCATCTATGATAAAGCGCCGTCCCGCCTCCAACAACACGTTTGTACCATAATAGTAACTGCCAATAGGCTTCTTCGAACACACTTTGAGTAGTCAGTCGTCCTGAAGAACATAGAGTTCAGGATTGAAGAAGGTGAAAGATAGGCACTCTTCACATGCCGAGAATTGAGTTCTATATTATGTCAGAGAGGTGATTGAAAGAAAATAAATATTCGGTGTGTCAATCACAACATTCATGCTTTCATTATCGTTTCGAAAGGTTGGAGAGTGGTGTCACTTCAAACAGAATGTGACTGTTTCCATAACGAACACTTGTCACAAGAAGCCGAAATCTATCAAAATGGTCCTTATCAAAACCACATTTGAATCACCCAAACCGAAAATGACCTCTGCGGTGCCAAGTGGTGCCCCAAAATCCGGGTATATTCTGCCTTATAAAATTAATTAATTATACATATAGTGATTGGGTACAAATGCGAAAATTATTTCTCGAATTGGTATAAATTAATTTAGGGTTGCGGTCGGTCGGTTCGATATTGGACGGTGTCATTTAATGTGCTTGCACATTACACGTATGTCTTGTACGAGTATGTATATCATAACTTATGTGCAGATTTTAGTTGAATTGTGGTTCAGCACTCTATTAGCCGCTATCTGCATATTAATTTTCGTAATTATTTGATAAAATATTTTCAATTTGTTACCTGATTGGCACCGATTTATCATTCAGCTGAAGATTCAATTTTAAATCTTAAATTGGTTTAACCCTATTACTGCCATGTCATTTGACTAACGTAAACTGCCAGTGTGTGACTTGGAGACACTAATGCAAGATACATGGAGAAATCATTTATTTTATTGAATAAAATAAAATTCAATACAAATTATTTAGCGATTGCCATTTATCTATTTGTTTTTACATGTTAGACAAACTACAATTTTCTGACAAACACCACAGAATTGCTAAGAAGATCGTCCTTTTTCATAAGGGCAGCAGTAACAGCGTCTGTTCTGCATCGTCTCTTATTTGATTGTACTGCTGATACAGAAACGTTTGACTGTTAAAAAAAAAAACTTACTTCGACGCTGTATATTTGGAATGACTAAGGCTTTGGTGAGTTCTTTCAAAAAAAGTTTTCGCCGAGAATTAAGCTTGGCTTGGTTCCAGTTAGGGTATAAATTTAGCCAAATAACTTTTACTGCAATACCACACACGTCAATGATATTATTGGATATATATTTTAATTCGTGCGGTTTTTTTTCTTCAAAATTTTAACGTTTATTTAAGAAAAACATGTACAATAGTATTATTCAAAGTATTGCCCATCTGAAGCTATGACTTTTTCCCATTTTTCTGGAAATTTGTGGATCCCATCCCAAAAGAACTGCGCCGGCTTGGCAGCCAAGAATGAATCAAGCCAATTTTTGATACTCTGCTCTGATGTGAACTGTATTTCAGTGAGGGCGTTCTGCATCGACCGGAACAAGTGGTAGTCAGAAGGGGCAAGGTTTGGGCTATAAGGCGGGTGGGGTAAGACGTCCCATCCACTGTTTTCCAACTAGTTCTTAAGCCGAGCGTTGTCATGATGGAAAATTATTGCCTCGTGTCTGGTCGCATATTCCGGGCGTTTTTCGGCTACTGCTCTCTTCAAACGGATTAATTGTGTTCAGTAGTGTTGTCCATTGATGGTTTTACCCGGTTTTAGCAGCTCATAATACAGCACACTCATCTGATCATACAGAGCTTTACCTTCGCGCCATGGATATTCGGCTTTGCCGTTGATTTGGCTGGTTGGCCGGGTTTCACATATGATTGTTTGCGCTTGGGGTTATCGTAATGAATCCAATTTTCATCACCAGTAACAACCCGATGCGTTTTGTGGCGTTCCAGCAGCATTTCGGAAAAGCAAAACCGCCTTTCGACGTCTCTCGGCTAGAGTTCATGTGGAACCCAATTTCCTTGCTTTTGAATATATCCAGCTGCTTTTAAACGTTTTGAAATGGCTGCTTGAGTGACACCCAAAGATTCTGCGAGCTTTTCTTGTGTTTGACAACAATCTTCATAGAGTAATGCTTCCAGTGCTTCATCTTCAAACTTTTTTGGCTGCCCAGGACGTTCATCGTCTTTGAAGCCAAAATCACAACTTTTAAATCGTGCAAACCACTTTCGGTACGTTCGCTCAGCTAGCGCATGTTCACCATAAATTTCCACCAAAATACGATGACTTTCGGCAGCAGTTTACTTCATATTAAAGTAATGAAGAAGAACTCCCCGCAAAAACACTTTTTCAGGCACAAAGTTCGACATATTTGAGTGAAAAAAAAATTATTGTTGTTTACGCTTCAAATGAATGACATATACCGAAATGACGTACAATGACAGTAGTTTTCCAATGCATGTTCCATTGGAATAACTCAACATATATATATTTTTTTGTTTCTCACAATCATTCAGTTATTCCTGGAACAAAGAACAGCTCCTTAGCTTCCAGAGTCTCATCATTTTTTCAGTGTTTTGCTCCGCGTCACATATCTGCTTCTCATCAATGTCTGGACAATATTGGTAGAGTGCTTCACTGATTTTTATTTTCAATATTTCTAATATGACCATTGTTGAAAAGTATTGAAGCAGTATTAGCGGCAGTTTCAACTGTGGATCTGCCGCTCCACTATGTTTTTGGTGCAAGTTTCTATATAACAGAGTTCAAACATTCGTTGTTATTCTGGTGAAACACGCCTAAACATCGTTCAAGAAGCTCGTTTTTACTAAGGTCCACGTATATCGTTTTTATTGCCTCAATCCAGAAGTATGTATATAATCGTTCAAAGTTCCTTTGGCATTCACCTGCTGCAACGATCACCAAGAGACTTCTCCTTCCGGGCAATACTCATGTTGGGGACTCTCGTCTGTGGAACAGTTGTGATAGAATGTAGCCCAGACAGCTTTTATATATCTTTCAATGAATCACTATTCTGACGAATTGCAAAACCGTAGAATGTAGTTAATTCTCCAATGAGCTTTCCCATTTCCCTTTTTTATAATTTCGCAATCGTATTTCCATCCGTTTTTGAAGATGGCTGACACATTCTTTTTTCTTCACATCATACGTAAAGCTTGCACGCTTTTGGCAATAATAAGTTTTCCAATCACTGTCTCCGATATAATTGACGTATTTCATTTCGTGAAATTCCTCCGCTCTTTGCCTGCAGAACCAACGTAATTTGCGTTAAAGTATTCAGCATGGTTTTTAGCCAATTTTGATATTCCTCCGAACCAGCTTTGTCTTTCCACAAAGCTCATGCATTTCAGTATGCGTATTTCTCACAAATATCAATTACTGTTTTCGAGGGATAACTGATAAGTGTCGTGACACCATCTGACAAACTAAAACCGGGCTTGTGCCAAGTTCCATCACCAAAAACTGTCAATCTATCTAACTTGCCGCACTTTTCGGCGATTAATTTTTTTTTTTCTAAAGAAATCTAGTTGGCAACTGCTCAACTTTCTCGTAGAGCTGCAGCTATCCCTGGGCTCTTCTTTCTTGATACCTATTAGGTGGATCGATTTCGACAACGATATGACTTTTTGATTTTTTATCCATCACGATACACACAATACACGATACGAATTGAATGATAGATACAAATCGTACGACTGCCGAAGAACAACTGACTCTTTCTTATCGGATTCTTCCACGCTTGGTCACTGGGTTTCGGGAGTTTCCATTCTCTCCCCTCCTAACAAATACAATACGATACATTAACCGGAAAATATGAGGAAGGATAAGGGTTCATAGGGGCCAACAGTCGATGGGCAGGTAGCAAACTAGTCTAACAGCCGAACATCTACCGCTCGGCACGGTCGTGCACTTGAAGCAGTTCCACATAAAATGCTGTATTTCCGTCAATTTTACGAATTTATTTACTAAATTTGGTTAGAGTATTCTTTCGAAAAAAAAGAAGATTTACTCTACCAAACAACTGACGCATAGAATAAAATTGGTCTCACCATGGCCGTAAAGATTTAGAGAACCCACCTACGTCTTGCGTAAACCTCCTTTACACTATTATAGAGTTAACAGCGCCTTGTATTTGGCACCCAAATATATAGATTCATTGGAGGAACGCAAGCTAGATTAGTCAGATCAGTTTTCGCTCTCTGAGATGAGCGTAAGGTCAACTTTGAAAGCATTGACTGAAACCTTCTTTCTAGTGCTCCGATCGTTGATTTGGTTTAAGTTTACTCTGCCAACGTCTCCAACGACGCATTCAGGTTGCCAATGTTGGAATGACTTCTGACCCAGTAAACATTCCTCAAAATGATTCTGCTTAATAACATTCCTTTAATCCGCTAAACCGTCAAAATGCCCAACGCGTACTCCTTCTTGTTAAGTGCAAATTGATCTCTGCTTACTAGAGTGTGTATGTTTTAAGTATTTCAGAAGAAGCTGTCTGGTTTAACTCATCTAGTGCTTAAAGGCAGCACCATCCAATTCTCTAAAGAAGCTAAGTATTTGGGTGGATAACAAACTCTAGAGCGCTGTCGGTCTTCTGGCAGTGAAGAGGAGCTATTGGCAAAATATGGAGCCTATCACCGAAATGGGTCCTTTGGATCTACACGACTATGATAACGCCAAATATATCCTATGTGTCGTTTGTTGAAGATTTCGCGAAAATACATGATTGCGGCTTTTATCAGACTCCAAAGAACGGATGCATAGGGGCTTTCTTCAGCACTGCTGGCTCCGCTCTAGATGCATTGATGAATCTCCCTCTCCTTGTTATTCATATCATGGGTTGCATTTTCAAAATCATTTTCCGTTTAAAAAAAGTGATCTTTGGTACAACACGCACTGGGGCTTTGATGCCGTCCGATGCAATGACACCAGAACTCCTGTTGCGAAAGAAATATGAAATCAACTTCCCCTGTACCCAGGACTGATTTCGATCAGAATCTGAGCCAGGAAAGGAATGCAGTTGGTCTTCACGGATGAAGGATGTGGAGTTGGTGTCTTTCTGGAGGAAGACATGTTAGATTTCACTTGACGGTAGGAAAGCTTGAATCTGTCTTAAAAGCGTAGATTTACACAATCCTGATGGCAACGAACTACATATATTGCAGAGAACCGCTGGAGGGGGCGAAGCATTTGCATCTGTAGCGATAACTAAGCTGCGCTTAGTGCCTTACAACTTCCAAGCTAGTTCAAGAATGCAAGAGATCACTGAACACAGTCGAAAGGCTAAGTTCAATCACCCTTGCCTGGGTCCTAGGTCATAATAGGATCGCAGGAAATAAAATCGTCGATGAACTTGCCAGAGGAGAGGTTTTCAGGACCCGAACCTACGTTGGGCCTGCCTGCGTCCTCGATTAAGGCTTCCATTGACAATTGGATCTCATATGAGCACAATTGCAGATGGCATAACTCCCCAGGTTGCAGGCAGATCAAACGAACACTTCCCGATGTCTCTAGGAAGTCAACGGGCTTTCTGCTGTCCCTTTGCAGGAAGGACTGAAGGTTGCTTACTGGCATCGTTACAGGTCATATTTTTCCTAAGCACTTAAATGTGCTGGGCATAAGTGACACAACATCCTGCAATGCTTGCTGTAGGAACTCGGCGTGAACGTGGTGGATGTTGAGTGTTAACGTGTTGGGTTCATAATTTTCCAAGTTTCCCTCCAAATCTTTTATAACTTTTAAGAACTTTTGTAGTTTCCTTACCTAGTCGGTGCATATCTGCGTTCCGCAGGGAAATGAATGGTTTACAGGAGCTCTTTTCTTCTTTCACATAAATTCAAAACATTTGATGAGGCCACCGTTTACTTTTTGAACATTTTCCTTTAGATTTTCAAGGTATTTGCCAAGCTTTTTCGGATTTCTCCTTAGCGAGAAGGATTCACAATTCAATGTACCGATGATCTGATATGGAAATCTCCGACAGTACTTAGCTTGTGCACATGAAGATACACAGTCATACCACTGACCTGTTTCGATAATGAAAATCCGTATAGTTGGATACATTCGTTCTCATATTCACTGTTGACTTTTTCCCTAAATGTAAGAGAGACGTTTAAATCATGAAATGAGGTGGCGGTCCAATACAGTTAAATAGTCACATGAATATGTAAAAAATCTAAAAAAAAAAAAAAAATATATCACGAACAGAAGAGTTGTATTATTAAGTACTATTTGACGTTCAAAGGTGTCGAGTGCTTTTAAAATATTCCTGTCAGTACTTCAAAGAGCAAGAAGCACTTTAAATGTTGTAAGAGCAAAACTGCGCTTATACGAATCTTCTGTTTTCTAACTGAATGTTAAATTAAGTCCCATATACCTATACATATGTAAATCGGAAGTCCATTCATTTTATGACTTTCGAGTCCTTCGCTGCACTTGAGTTACTTTCAAAGAACTACACCCGGGTTAAGCAAAATCCTTGAGAATTATATGTTACCACACAAACAGATAGATAAGAATGTATTTTGAATCCAGAAGCGTATAACACGTTGTACTGCAATAAATACAAACACTAAAGGACACAGCAACTGTAGAATTTATAGCAAAGCTATAAACTGGCGTTGCCACTGAGAAATTTGAAATTAAAAGTGTCCCGAAAAAGGGGCCGTGAACATTGGCAGCAGTTTCAAAAATAAAGTTGTGCGGGGAGTGGCAAATGCTAGGTTGAGAAAGTTTAAATTTCTATTTCTAGTTAAAAGATGAACCAATCTTTGAAGTGTCAAACTTTTTTTTGGCTTGTCAACTGATTTATCTTCATTCATCCTCTTGGAAAAATAGTAAAAATTAGAAAGTGAATTTCAAAAATATCATATCTACGACGCCGTCTTGAGACTCGTCATTAGCTGATAGAAACTTGAAAAAGCCTAAAAAAATCCGTACTTCTGTATTAGGACTTCTTACCATGCAGCGAAATGCCTTTAATGAACAGAAGTCGTCTATTTCTCATTCAGCCCTAAGTGGAATGCTGCAATACATTCTGTGATGATTATCACAGAACAATACAATCACTAAATACATTCTGGAAATGAGCGAAGATGATAAATAGGAAGAAGAGGAAAATGGAAAGGAAAAGTAAAAGTTTTTATTGCAGATCTCAAAACAATGGTGATGGATTTAATTAAGAAGAAAAAGGTTGATTTGAACTTCACAGTATTTCAAAGCGGCGCAACAGGGCCACCAGTACGTTCTGTTAGCGATTGGATGGACTTGAAAAATGAGTTTGCCTCAATGATTGTTAAGGATGTGAGTCTCAGTGATGGACCAAAACGTATCATAATTTGTATGGAAGTCACAGCATCAAATTTTTTAAAGCCTTGGAAAGCTCTAAGAAGCGGCATGACCATGAAGCCCTTATATCTAAATTTCATATAAATAAAATGAAGAGAGTGTCAGGTACTTGTCCAGAGACAAATAGGGATCTAATCGACAAAGCTCAAGCGCACTATTAATCGCTACTATCGTTACGATTGCGGAATACTTAATGATAAATCTCATTCTTGGAAAACTTGATATCAATGCTCAAAGCAGGTGGGTGGAATATACCAATAAGGGCATTGAAAGGTGCGAAAACTTTACGAGTTTCGTTGAAAGGTACTATACACATCAACACAAGAACGGGTGGATCAGTCTAGAAACTAAGGATGGAAAGCAAATGGAATGGAGAAGCGGCCACCGTCAGGTAAGAGGTATCAAACTACATTAATTGCAAGTTCGCATGAAATTAAATGTCTGGAATGTCGATCAACTATGCATGTTTTAGCTGATTGCGTTATATTTTTGGCCCTTACACTCAAAGAATGGTCGAAACAGGTTCGACTTATGAGCGCATGTGTAGCATGCCTTCGATCAATGCACTCATATAGATTTTGTAAAGGTGTTTTTGAGAAATACTCAAGGAAGTACCACATCCTATTGCATTTTGAAGGTACATTATCCATTGTTCAAATTAAAAGTAGCAGTAGCGTGCAAAAGGCTTTTTTATTATCACAATCTTTTGAAAATTAGCAGGTTTTATTAGCTTTTGTGGTTGTATATGCTATTCTTTGTCATGTCCTACTAGGTTGTGGATCCACAGATCATTATATTTCAGAGAGGTTTGTTAAGATGAGAAATGCACATGGAATCGAGAGAAGGAGCGATAACGTAATGGAAGGTATAGGAAGCATTGGAACTTCTTCACGAGGACAATGGTTCCATCATTTATGAAACTGAACGCTTCGATATTCATGCAACTATTTTACAAAAGATGACCGATACTTATCTTCCTATTGCTTTCAAAGTTTCAAAATTGAATATGCCATCGCATGTTAGATGAGCAGATCTTGACTTTAATAGGCTTTAGCATGGATCTCTTCATAGGTGGCGGTTAATTTGGGATTTTTTAACCAGTGAGTAATACTCTTTGGCCAGATATGGTTATATGGTTATGTAACCGCTGGACTTGTTGTTTCATCTTCATCGTCCCGTCGCAGAACATTCTATACATCTAAGGCGATCTCAGAGAATTTGGAATCCTCAAATAAGTTAGTACAACGTTTTTGGAAAATCGACTCTTGTAACAAGTATTATATAGTACAAGGGAAATTTTTTTCTAAATCCCAAGGACAAGGCCATTGAGCAGCACTATGCACTAACAACTCGCCGCTATGTGGTGCTATGTTAACCCTTTTGCGCTGATTCATAAATTCTCGGAGACTCATTTACTGTAGCTACCCGCCGTTTTTTGAGCAAATTTGAAAAACAACCCCTAATTAAGCAAATGTATTCAGATTTTATTAGATATTATAAGCGTCTTAGTCATTTAGAAGTGGTCCACAATTTAGATTCATCTACCAAACTTAAAACAGAGTGGTGCTCGATGCATCATGTAAGCCATTAAATAGTGTTTCTTTGAATGACATACTATTTGTTTGCTTACGTCGTTTCAGCACATATACAACAAATGTATCGGCAAGTAATGGTTAATTTAATGGCGTAAGGATCGAAATGAGCCATTAAAGCTTATCGACTTCTCACTGTCACGTACGGTACAGCTACGGTAGCTTATTTGACAATTAAGACATTACAACAATTACCAGGTGACGAAGCTAGGGATTATCCGATTGGTGCTAAGTGGTTAAAGAAGAATTTTTATGTTGGTTATGCGATGCTAGGTGTGAATACTATTTAAAAACTCATTGAAGGCCGATGTTAACTAGTCCGAATTTTAGATCAAGGAGGATTTAAACTGACCAAATTCTGTTCAAATTCAGAAGTTGTGATAGCGGACACTCCTTGACACTAGGATTAACTTGGCAACCTGATGCAGACGTTTTTCGTTGTTCATATAATGAAGGTGAGCTTTCGCCAAAGGTTAAAAAGCGATTTGTTTTATCTCAGGTCAAGCTAGATTATTTGACCCCCTTGTGCTAATTTTCCTCATGGTCGCATTAGCAAAAATGTTTTTTCAAGACTTGTGGAAGACAAACTTTGGCTGAGACACTTAGCTACCTAATGATCTTTCTGAGAAGTGGAAGAAGTTTCATAATGAAATAGTAGCACTAAAAGAGGTTACAATCCCACGATACGTATTGAGTGAGACCGACATGGTTTCTGCAACGCAAGTGAAAGGGGCTATGGTGTCTGTGTATATACACTAGCGATCACTAGGATAAGGCCATACATTTTGCAATCGATGTTCACTCTTTATATCTGTTGGAAATATTGTACCCAGACACTTTTACTACCTGTGAACAGGTACATATCTTTTCAACAGGAAGTCATTAAATGAAAGGGTAAATAAGAAACGACCGTTGAAATTTCCCAAGTTCAAACAATGAAATACCGTAAACTGGGGTGACTTTGTGATTTATTATTTACAGCCGGATGTCGCCAAAACACCTAATCTAATAGACTTCTTTATCGGAAAAGGAGTAAACGCTAGTTACGTCAAAGTTGAAGAGGGTTTCGATCTTTCTCCGATCATTCTCCAGTTATCCTCTCATTGTGCGAATCCTTGGTTAAGAAACAAAGACCACCCAGATTAACTAACAGCAAAACTCACTGGGAAGATTTCCGAATAGACGTTGTAGACAATACTGAGTTAAAAGTAGCACTTAGAACGCCGTATCAACTTGAAAAAGAAGTTGACCGTTTCGTTGAAGTCATACAGCAAGCGGCCTGGAAGAACACTCCCCGCGAATCGAATAAAGCTCCCAAATTCGGCATAAGATATCCACCGGAAATCAGAGAAATGATAAGGAAGAAACGAAGAGCGCGGAAAAAGTGGCATAAAACCCGGGCACCACGATATTATTAATATCGATCAAGGACTTCAATAATCAAGGTATTAATAACTAGCTTGAAAGACTCACAGCGACAAGGGATACCAACTACTCCATATGGAGAGCCGTTAAAAGTGTTCGAAAGCCCCAAATACAAGTGGCGCCAATAAGAAGAAACCAGGAAAGAAAGAAGATAAGGAAAAAGCTAATGTTTTCGCCGACCATCTTGCAGAAACGTTTAAACCATTCGAGGGGGGGGGGGGGGGGTTGCTTCCTGAGAATGTCAATACGCTAAACGTGACGACAAACTTTCCAGTAGAAAAGGCTACACTTAGGGAACTTAGACAAGTTATAGACACGCTTAAGCCCAATAAAGCCCCGGGATATGACTTAATAACGGGGGAGATACTTAAAGCGTTGCCGAAAAAAGGTTTGCTAAAGCTGCTCTATCTTATAAATGCCACCATTAGATAAGAGCACGTACCGCACCAGTGGAAAGTAGCTGAAGTTATTATGGTTCCGAAACCCGGTAAACCGCTGACTAAAGTCAAGTCATATAGACCAATATCGCTTTCCCCGATTACATCTAAGGTCTTCGAGCGAATCCTTCTTAATCGTCTTAAACCAATTACCGACACAAGTTCCCTCTTGCCTGATCATCAATTTGGCTTTAGAAGCCAACACTCTATAGTTGACCAAGTGCATCGAATAACCGATGTAATTGAACGAGCAATCGAGTGTAAGTTAGTCTGTTCAAACTTTTGATAAGGTATGACATGAAGGCCTAAAATATAAACTCCGACAAGCCCTACCCCAGCAATTGTCTTGTATTTTAGGTTCATATCTGGAAGACCGACTCTTTTGTGTGAGACACGGAAACGAATATTCTAGTTTTAAGACAATAAAGGCGGGGGTTCCGCATGGAAGTGTACTTGGCCCTCTGCTATATTTGCTTTTTACCCGTGATATACCGCAAACGAACGACACTGTCCTAGCCACATTTTCTGATGACACTGCCATTTTGGAAATGGCTAAAACAGTCGAAGAAGCAACGCCAAGTTGCAACGTGCCCTTACACGGATTAACAATTGGACAAAGACTTGGCGAATCGCGCTTAATGAAAACAAGTCTGTCCACGTGAACTTCACTTTCAAGAAAACTGTGAATCCACCGGTGTTTATCAATGCAGTACGAATTCCTTACGCGAACTAGTCCAAATATCTCGGTATGACACTCGACGCTAAACTAAAATGGAGAGCACACGTCAACAAAAAACGTGAAGAGCTTGAAATCAAATATAGAGATATTTACTGGCTTATTGGAAAGTATTCCAAGCTTAGCTTAGAGAACAAACTGCTGTTATGGTGTACAAATTTGTGGTTGTACTAAAAATAGTGACATTAATGTATTACAGACATTCCAAAACAAAGTTCTTCGAGGTATTTTTAATGCGCCGTCACAAAGACTTAGGAGTCGAAAACGTTCAGAACGTAATCGATTACAAGGTCATACGAATATTTCTGTTCAACAGATCCTCGACGAGACAAATTTATTGCGCCGTCTGAAAAGGACTAAGCCTCTCGATCTAGTGCGGTGATTAGCAGCGCGTAATTTTTCTAAAGTACACAGGAATTTTCAATGGAAAATCGCCTGCAGGATATCTTATAAAAACAAAATAAAATGCGATAGAAGGACTGCTTGTTGAGTGTGAACTCAGTCGTGGTTTGCATAAGGGAGGTGCCTATGCCTATAGTGCCTATGAAGATTTCTCACCTTCCCATGAAAAAAAAAAAAGTATTTACAGCCGAAGAAGAATCTGAATTTGTAAAACGCATCATTGCTATGTCTTCCTTTGGGTTTCCCATAACCCCACTAGATTTGAGGCGGATTAAGAAAAGCTATCTATATAAATCTGGGAGAAAAGAAACTCGTTTTAGAAATAACATGCCTCGCCTGGCTTGGGGATATTAGTTCATTGAGCGTTACAAATCATATTTCAAGGACTCGAGCCAGTATCAATGAGGTCATCATAAATAACTTTTTTGACCAATAACGAACTGAACTTGAAAACATACCACCGTGCAACATTTAGAATTATGACAAATTAGTAGAAGACCTAGGTTCCAAAAAAGTTTTGGTAAAAAGGAGGACAAAATACTTTTAAATTCATTTTTATTGATTCTTTTATTATTACTTACATTTTAGACAAAAATGCTTAAATCTAATTTAACAATGATAGTTACTTATTCTAGCTTACTTTCTCTTATCGAGCGCTCTAAACTTTACCATCTCATTCAAAGTTTACCTTTCGGCCTTAAAAACTATCTTACAATTAATCTCATCTATCAGTATTACAATACAATATATAAAATTTCTAAGAAAATTTTTTCGAAAAACTTAGATACCGTATCTTTAAAATTGTTTATAAAACTTAAAACTATGTCCCTATATTACTTAACCTACCTTAACTATAATCGGGGTGGTGAGCACTCGTAGCCTGTCGCACCGAGTGGTTACCATACCAATTGCTTCGGTTACTTCTCAACGGCGCCGCCTTATGTTGACGAGCGCGGTCTCTTCACGAAATCCCCCTAACTATCCTTATTCTAACTTACTACTAAGAGGTGTGTGTTACCTTAGTAACGTACCGACATAGGAAAGCGAGCCCATCCTCCCCCCTTCTAGAACCATTCGGTGTACTGTTTCGGCATCGGTCCGTTCCCTGTTGCCAATCGCGGGACTAAAACGGAGGAGCTCCTGAGCATTGGCGACATACCCGTCGTAGATGAGCCGGTTGTCCTTCGCACCGCGGTGGCGGTGGTATATTACCGGGGTACCATCCCTGCTTTGCATTAACCCTTTAGCATCAATATAGAGAAATGCCTCTGGCGGGATAAAGCCCAATAGAAGCGTGCTCTCGTGGTACATTTCATTGGGGTAATAAGCCCCAAAGATCAGGCTATTATCGTTGGGCATTGCTCTGGTGCTCTGTACAAGCCGAGACAGGTCCTAAGACACTGCCTTTCAAACACCCGAATTTTTTCCATCTGATACAACGCTACATTGAACCATGCTGGACTACCATACGCGATGATTGGTCTGATTAGGGCCACGTAGCATATGACCTTCACCCTGGAGACAAGTTGACTGCTGTGAAATATCCTTCTTGTCAGGGCTAAAGCCTTCTTGGCCCCAGCAAGACAAGCATCTATATGTTTATCAAAATACAAATACTTATCGAGCCAGATACCAAGGTATCTCACTACGCTTCTCACCGCTAATGGCAGTCTGTGCTGTCCAATGATGACCAAATTTCGCGAGCTATGTCTGGTATCCCTAGAAGCCCATCTCAATGAAGTTCTATACAATATTGTTTTCGACTTTTGAAAATTTATTTTCAATTTCCAATCGTCCCAATACGCCTTAATATGATCGAAGTCACGTTGCAAGAGCGTGTTAATGACTTCGATTTTTGGACCTGATCTGTATGCCACTAAATCGTCTGCGTACGCTATGGAATGATTGAGGGAACCTACTAGATCACTTGTGTAAATGTTAAACAGTATCGGAGAAATCACAGCCCCCTGTTGTAAGCCGTTTTTAATGTCAAAGGTCTTGCTTGAAATAACATTGTTACATTTAACAACGAACTGCTTTCCCATAAGCATGTCGTAAATCATATATAGCAGGGGTTTCGGCATGCCCATCCTGGTCAACTTATAGAAAAGCCCCTCTAGCCATACGGTGTCGAAGGCCTTCTCAAAGTCAACAAGGCAGGCACCCGTACACTGGTTCTTTCCTTTATTCCATTGTATGTCAGAGACCAGCTTTGACGCAGCATGAATAGTGTCATGTCTCGCCCTAAAACCAAACTGATTTTCCGGAATTATATTATTTTCCTCAACCCACTTTAACACCAAACTAATTGACCGAAGATTAGCAATCCCTTTTCGGGATTGAGTGTACTACAGCTGTTTTCCAATGCGTCGGAATGCGCATTGTTGAATAGCGTAGTAAATATATCCATTGCTTCCAAGGGCAGGTGTCTTAGTACGACGTTTGGAATACCGTCTACTCCCGACGACTTTTTGTTTTTCAGAGACTCAAAGATGCGCAGGAGTTCATCTTTTCGCACGAACAAATGCGAGGACGCTCGTTCATCGACGACAAAATTCAGAACAAAATACCCTGAAGTTATTAGAAAATTTACTAAGGCATTATGTATGTGGTAATGCAGGTGAGGTGGTAACGATATTTGTAAACTACAAGTCAATAAAATTATGGCATTCATGGGTAGAACTGGTGTAATCAACTGGTGCATAATTACGTCAACTTTTCCACAGCTCTGGAAATTTGCAAGAGTTTTGCCAATAGCAAAGAAAACAAATACATCTTCTCCTGTTGATTTTAGACCGGTTAGCATTCTACCTTGTCTATCAAAGGTTTTTGAAAAGGTTTTGCCAAAACAGATAACGAAGCACTTGTCACTGAATCATTTATTGTATGCTCAGCAATCTGGGTTTAGAGCTAACCACAGTTGTGCTACAGCTATGGTGAACCTTTTTGAAGAATTAAGGCAGGAGTGTGACAGGGGTTATGTTGCGTTGTTGTGTTTGCTAGACTTTTCTAAGGCATTTGATAAAGTTAATCATAAAGTTCTGTGTTGGAAGCTTAAGAATCACTTTGGTTTCAACGAAAGAGCTGTAAAATTGATCAGTAGTTTTCTCTCTGGCAGATCACAAAGGGTTACTTCTGGGGAACGTTTTTCACTGTTGAAAGAAATAAATGAGGGAATTCCTCAAGGCTGAATTTTAGGTCCGATACTCTTCTGCATGTTTATTAATGACCTTCCAACAGTCTGTAAACATACTTCAGTACACCTTTATGCTGACGATGTCCAACTACATTTAGCGAAGCCTTATGGTAACCTCAATGAAAACTTAAAACATATTGCAACCTGGTCTGTAGCTAATGGGCTGCTTCTTAATCCATCAAAATCTCAAATAATACCCATTTCAAAAAATAATTTCGATCCTTGCCTCCTTCCCGATGTTTACCTTAATAATAACAAAATTAAAGCTGTGGACTCTGTCACTAGTCGTGGCTTTATTATCAACCGAAATTTGTCTGGATACAATCACACAAATGTGGTCGTGGGTTGTATCTACGGATGTCTTTGCAAATTGTGGATCAGTGCTTATTTTACCCCTCAGGAAACAAGACGAAAGCTGGTACAGTCTCTAATTCTACCCTTCATAACATATGCTGAGGTGGTCTATTGCTGTCTTGACTATTCATCCAAGCGAAAACTGCAAGTTGCCTTCAACGACGCGGTGCGTTATATCTATGGCATACGTAGATATGACCATATTTCTGTGTTTACCAGGGGTAAATCAACAATATATTAACGCCAGGAATTGTATGGTTTTTCATAAAATTATTATAACTCAAAATCCGTCTTACTTGTTTAACAGACTCAATTTTACTCGCTCCTCAAGAACAATCAACCTCATTCCCTATCGCTAGAATAACCTTAACTCGTCACGTTTATTTTTTATCCATACTATAAGGCTTTGGAACTCTTTGCCCTCTCAATTAAAGAATATTTCAAATCCAACTAATTTTAAAAATGCAATCTTTCAACATTTCTCCAACTTATCAATTTAAATTCTTTCCCTCATTATCCACTCCCGTTCTTTGTTCATTCTCTAAACCTTGACCAATTCTATATCCAACCACAAATCTCCATCTCCCTTCTCCACTGCCCCTATTCTTGATCCTCTTTTCCCCCCCACAGTTAAATTAACCCAGCAAACCAATGGAACTACAGAAAGTCGCTATGCACTCTCTAGGCTTAGAGAGAGAAAGATATATGAAGATTCGTCTCTTTCTCGCCTATCTACACGACAAATCGGACTCGGTCTACTACGAAGGGAATACCAAAACCAGCGTCATGGTATCCATCCAGCAGGAAGGCCTCCCTACCGACCCTATCAATCTCAGGAACCTTTATGTCAGGTACCACGAGATTTTTAGCATGTCCCCCCAGAAAGTAGCAGACGACCTTGCGGCATTCGGCCACTACGTTCACTCTAAACGAGTCTCACACCTACAGAGAAACCGAGCTGATCACGATAAATTTTTTCGTCCATAACGTGCCTTCCTCGTCAGCACTTAAACCATCCCGCCATACATCTCCACCACACAACATCCCTCTTACATTTTACTACCAGAATGTAAGAGGTCTTCGCTCTAAAACCAATGCTGTCCTACGTCCATCGCATTCTCTTCCCTTTGATATTTACGCCTTGACTGAAACCAATTTGATTCCCGACACAAAGAACCAGGAATTGTTCCCCCCTACTTTGAATGTTTTTCGCGACGACGATCCTACCCGACCACACGATGATTCCCCCTGTCGAGGCGTCTTACTGGCGATCCACAACAGCCTTAACTCTTCTCCCATTAGCATCTCTTCATCCTCTAAAGTCGACTTTGTCGCTATAAAAATATCACTCCCCTACATCCTGCCAGCTCAACCTACCGAATCTTACCAACTTGTTGTCGATGCGATTGACTATTTAATTGACCTGTCTGACTCTACTGACGATATCTTTGTTTTCGGCGACTTTAATCTTCCTCAGCTACAGTGGATTCCATCAGATGATCAATCGTTTTTCATCGCTTCAAATGCCAACTCAGCTAAGGAATGTCTCTTCATAGATCGCTTAACAGACTCAAGTCTATGCCAAGTCAGTGGTGTATCCAACTTTATGGGCAGGCGATTGGACCTTATTTTCACAACAGATTCAATTAACTCCTCAGTCTCACTTTGTCCCCTATCTCTCTCTACAATCGATAACTTCCACCCCCCCCACCCCCCCACCCCCCTTCTACTATCATTTTTTCATAACTCTTCTTTCCAGTCCACTCCTCCCACAACTCTCTCATCCTACGACTTTCATAAAGCAAACTTTTACAAAATCAGCAGATCCCCCCTTAACTTTCACAACCTAAGCGTAAATGATGCCTTATCCATTTTTTAAAAAGAAACATTTAATTCTTTCGGTTCCGTTTTCCCGCCTTAAAACATCGTATCCTTTGCCATCTCTGCCCTGCCCTTCTATAAAATCTCTCATCGATTAATACGCTTCAAATTGTCTGCCCTCGGCTTTGAACCCATACTGTTAAAATGGATATCCTCTTACCTCGAAAACCGTTTTTACAGTGTTCGTTTTAGTTCAGCCCACTACGCTCCATTTTTGGCCACCTCTGGAGTTCCTCAAGGTAGCCATATCGGCCCCCTTCTCTTTATATTAACCATAAATGATCTCGATAGGATCATCAAATACTCGTCCTTCTCCCTTTATGCCGACGATACCAAATTTTTCAAAACCATTTCCTCTCCCCATGACTCCTTCCTTCTTCAACAAGACCTTGATAGTTTTTCGATCTGGTGCCTCAAAAATTGTTTGGAACTTAATATCACCAAATGCCAATCCATCACCTTTTTACATAAGCGGCTCAAATGTTCTCCCCGATTCTACCTTCTCCACAACCAACCGATCTCCTCCGTTGAATCTCTTCGCGACCTCGGCATTTTGTGTGATAGGGAGCTCAATTTCCGTTTGCATATGGATGGGATAATCCTTAAAGCCAACTCTGCAC
Organism: Volucella inanis; assembly: GCA_907269105.1. Lineage (NCBI taxonomy): Eukaryota > Metazoa > Arthropoda > Insecta > Diptera > Syrphidae > Volucella > Volucella inanis. Next base: position 125,980,154 of record OU026157.1, on the reverse strand, counting down.
TAGGTTTTGTAAAACGATGGTCCAAAGAATTCACCAACCCATACGTGACCAGGTCCCTTTATATTACCTTTGTTCGTCCCCTCCTAGAGTACGCTAGTCAAGTATGGTCCCCATATCATCGCGTTCATATCTCGAGAATCGAAAGCATCCAGCGCCGTTTTCTTCGATTCGCTCTTCGAGGTTTGCCCTGGGATGATTCTTTTACTCTGCCCCCCTATCAAAACAGTCTCAACCTTATTAACCTAAACACCCTTGAGGAACGCAGAGATGCAGCCGACTTTCTCTTCATTCATCGACTTCTTTCAGGTCAGGTTGAATGCACGTCTCTTCACAATTCTATTTTCCTCAACACTAACCCTAGTAAGCTACGTACTCCTCGTCTCTTCTATCTCCCAACCCACCACACCATCTATGGCGCGAACGAACCAATCTCCCGCATGCTACGAAAAATTAATTCAAACCCTAGCGTCTTTGACTTCCACCGCACCACTTCCTACCTCAAATTGGTTCTCCTTCACCACAACAACCAACCTTAGTTTTAAGTTTTAGTTTAAGTTTAATTTTAAGTTATAGTTTGTATTAAGCCTAATAAATGGGGGCTTTCGCCCCCACCAAAAAATTATCCTATCTCACACTTAGATTAAGATAAATATTGTTATTAGAGTTAAATATTTTGAATTATTACAACTGATGTATATTACTAAGTACTATAAAAGATCATATCTTAATGTACAAACCACTTAATAAATGTATTGAAATGAAATGTAAGGTGGCCCCTAACAGGAGCGTTACAATTGCACTAATTCAGGTTGGTTTTACAGCCACATCTTTGAAGATTGGTTTATGAAGTTAATGCTTCCTATTTAAAAAAAAAAAAAAAAAAAAAAAAACAAACAAACGTGTAGAAAGGTGTTAATATGCGATAATTTAAGCTCTCATTTAAATATGGAAGTGATAACAGCGTGTGAGGTCAACAGCATCGCATTTATTGCATTGTCACCTAATGCGACTCATATGCTTCAGCCTGCAATACTGGCATACTTTAGACCAGTAAAAGGTCTAAATTTTAACGGAATAGAGGGATACACGTTACGGGAATAGATGTGCTACCATCCCTAAAGACTGATTTCCAGGACTTTTGACAAAGTTATTTCAAAAGTTGGAGCTCAATGGTCCAAGCAACTTAAGGTCTGGTTTCCGGAAGTGTGGTATTTATCCCCTAAATAGATTGTTTAAAATGTTTTGGATGCAAGCCTTCCACAAGAAGAGAGAACAAATGAATATTTTGTTCAATTTTTACGAACACAAGGAGAGATACCACAAAAACTAGAGAGATCAAAAAATGAAAACGGTTGAATCTGGTTTCAGGGAAGAGCATATCGGCTCAAGATTTAGTGGCTCCAGATGAACCTAGACAAAAGAAAAAGCATCCCCAAGAAAGGCGTACATCTTCATTTTCAGGTGAAACTAATATGGATGGATATTCTCTTAGAGAAAGTTATTGCAGTCCCTCTCTTGAAGAGAGAAGGCAGCAAAGTAGTCATAGTGTTACAGAAAATAGTTCAGTTTTTTAAAGAGCCAATTACGAGCTTGTATTGTACGATGGTCAGCGGTATCCGGGCAAAATAACTCAGGTTGATGGTAATACTTACTTGGTAAGCACCATGATAAAACGCGGGGTATTTAGGAAATGGCCAAAGGAAAGGGATTGGTATGACTTAATAAACATAGTTATAGCTATCAAAGAGGCCAATTTGATTTCCAAAAGGGGCCTGTACAGTGTCCGGGAAATGACTGTGTAAAAAATAAAAAAATAAAAACACCCTTACTTTAATAAAATATTTTTTTTTTTTTTCAATCCTAAAAATAGCAAATTTGTATTGACTTTATGCCATAACTTATAAGCTTATACCTTTGTAACCAGAAGTAGTATCTTATATAGAGTTTTCTAATAACGACTTGACAATCTTTTCTTAAATAAAATGCAAACCATTTGAGATATTTCAAAAACTTTATAATTGGCTTGAAGTACAATCAAAACATTTATGAATAGAACTCGACTTCGTTCATATGGCCACCGCGGGCACGTTTGCAGCGGTCGATTCGTTGGACCCAATTTTCAACGACACGGCCACACATTTCGGCCGAAACGGCCGCTATTTCGCGTTCAATGTTGCCTCTGAGCTCTTCCAACGTCGTCGGCGTGTTGGCATAAACCAATGACTTAACGTAGCCCCACAGAAAATAGTCAAGCGGCGTTAAATCGCACGAACGAGACGGCCAATCGACTGGCTCATGTCTTGAGATAACACGCTCACCATACTTACTCTTCAATAAATCGATTGTAGCGTGTGCTGTGTGGCTTGTGGCACCACTCTGTTAAAACCACATGTCGTCCAAGTCCATATCTTCCAATTCGGGTCAAAAATAATCGGTGATCATGGCGCGATAACGCTGACCCTTAACAGTAACGTGACGATCGTTATCGTCGACGAAAAAATATGGCCCAATAACGCCACCGGCATGCAAACCGCACCAAGAGTTATTTTTTGTGGATGAAGTGGTGATTCATGAAGCACATGTGTGTTTTCACCCAACCAATAACGCATATTTTGCTTATTGACGAACCCATTGAGTCAAAAATGAGCTCCGTCACTAAAGATGATTTTGCGATGAAATTCGTTATCTTGGCGCATCTTCTCCAGAACCCAATCGGAGAACGTAGCTCGTAAGTGTACTTTATTATGATGAAAATGTTGAGTTTACTGAATAAACATTTTAGATTATGTTTAAGTCCGGTGGCCATGGCGAAAGTTACACGTCTTCTGATTGAATCTAATTTCTAACAACCCTGGAAGTGTGGATGGGGGTATTATCTTGTTAGAATACCCAAGACAGGGGTCCGAAAATGTTTTACACTTTTGGAAATTATCGTTCCAGCAAATATTTGTAGTTGTTTCCGTTCATTGTTGTGGACTAAAACGCCAACTCGATTGTGCCATAGTAGGCAATAGCTCCCCACACCATTACACCTGCTGTACGGCTGTGATGTATTGCCAAAATAAACTCCCCCTTTCTTAGATCATGGAAATTGAAGTTGTAACCATCAGGATTAAACTTTTTTTAATCCGAAAAGATGACGCGTTACCATTCACTGCTTCAAGAGACATGTTCTCCTGCAAAATCATTTGTGTATATTGCTTGCAGCAAAACAGGTTTCTTTTTAAGTTTTCTCTGTATAGTACCACTTTTTCGTATTATCCTTCGGACCGTTGCTATGCTAGCTGATACCTCGCTGTTGGCCCTTATTTTAATCGCTGGTGGAGTAGAATTTGAGGCAAGCCGTAGAGTTAACCACTTTTCTCGCAATGTTGTGCGTCCTTTTTAATTTTCTCCATAGTGTTGTGGATTCGCAAGATAACTACTAACAACAGTCTTACTTTTATTAAGCCTCCTTGGAATTTCTAAGCCTGAAAGTCCTAACTCATTGAAAGCATTTTTTTTCCTCTTTCTGTCGCTGTAAAAGTAGTTCCGGAACCCATTTTTTTTTTAAACTAAATAAAAATGGTTCTGAGTTCACTGTCACGAAAAATTCGCAATGGCCTCATCCTACTAGTAGTGGCGCATCTATTTATATGCTTTTCAAGTAGTTCATTGTTTGATCTTGGGAAATTCCAATACTCGTTTCTTATTTACCCTTTAATTTTACGACTTCATGTTCGGAAAATATGTACCTGTTCCAGGAAGTAAAATTTTCCGGGTACAATATTTCCAAAAGGTATAAAGAGTAAACATCGGTTTCAAAATGTATGGCCTCATCCTAGTGATCACCAGTGTACATGGTGTTTGCATGTTATTTGAAGCTAAATTTAGAGTATCACCAAACAAGACGCTTACAATATCAAGAATTGAATTATGCGCTGCAAAACTTCTGGTGGACATGATAGAAAGATTAGAGAGGCTTCAACTGATGAGATTTTATACTGGACTGATTCTTCAACTATCGGTCTTATTTGGTTGCATAAAGAACATTTCAAATGGAATACATTTGTAGCTCAAAGAGTCGTTCATATACAAGAAGCTACAAGCTTCTGTATGGGCTGGCCTTTTCACGGGAAACGATATTGAATTGACCACAGAATTCCAACTGCTTTAACTTCATTCATCCACCTTTTCTTTATCTTTATCTATGAACTTGGGGGGAAAAATAAATATCAGTTTGCGATCTATTTCTCTAACAAATATAGAATCCACAGACTTATTTTTGGGTTTTCATAAATTAATTTCTTCTAGACAAAATAGACGCAACTTTTTTAGGTTTTGACAATTTATTTTTCAATAAAATCCCCATTTAACTCGACACATTTTTCCCAGCGGTGCTGTAACTATTTTAACCCCTCCGTATAGTAAGACTTTTGTTGGCCTGCAAAATACTCCTCCGCGACGGTGATGACTTTCTTTTTCGACCCGTACTTCTCAGGAGCCAAATCCGGAGAATGCGGAGGATGGGGGAACAATTCGTTATGAAATACGACCAGGAACTGTGTAAGGTGGTAGTTAAAGTTTCCCCCCGCTCTCTTTTTCCATGATTTTATGGTGGGAATGAGCTTGTGGGTTCACCTGCCTTTTGTAGAGTTGTCCCACCTGGTTTTCCACAGCATTGCCGATACTGCCCTTTCCTCCCCCTTAATCCTTTTCGCCTAAGGTACATCCTCTGCATCTTATCCGCAAGAATGTGGATGGGGACCATCCCAGGCTGCTTCGTCGGAGATAGTTCGGAAGCTGCTGAATACTCTGATTGCGCGGGTTCGAGTCCCATGCGAGGCAATTATCTGAAAAAGTCTTTTCATATAATTTGTATGTAGTTATATGAAAATCCCGTAGGCATAACACTGATGTTGGAGTGGTTGCTGGCTGGGCTAAATTAAACGAACTAACAACTAGCACCTACTAAGACCCACTGGTTCAGGATGCACTGGCTCCAGTTTGACAACCACCTCTGGAAAAATATCGAAACCTAACACCTGAGTTTCAAAACGACTACACCACCCGTTCGCGCCCTGGTGAAAAGCCAGTAAAAGGGTATTCATATTCCCTTGGTGCGCGCGCGGAATTATTAAAAAAAAGAGTCTGTAAGCTGATGATAGCTTCCTCCTACGCGCACTTGTCGCCAGAGCACCTATCCGTACCGAGGAGGCGTATGGAAGTACTGAGCTGATCACTCTGGACAGCAGGATCCTGCTGGGCGTATCCAGGCCAGCCGATGTTCGGGAGCATTCGGGAGAGTGCTCCCTGTATCAGCGATGCCTTCTTACTGGAGTACTCGACGTGGGTTTTGAAGTGTAGTCTATTGTCGATCATGACTCCAAGCTACTTCAAGTATTCTTTGGACCTGATTCTTTGGTTTCCAACCTGGAAATTTGCATATTCCATCGTTTTGCGGCTGGTTATTAGGACGGCTTTAGTCTTGTGGGCAGCCAGTTCTAGACTGGCAGACTCCAGCCGCTCCTTTATTCTTTTAACTGCCTCATCCGTGGCAGACTCCACCTCGTAAACGTGCTTGGCTACTGTTACCACTGCGATATCGTCAGCAAAGCCAATCCCTTTGACTCCATCGGGCAGTGTAAGCCGTAGAACTCCGTCGTACATAATATTCCATAGAAGAGGTCCAAGGACTGACTCTTGCAGGACTCCGGTGGAAACGCTGTAGTGTTTAGTGCCGTCGTCAGTATGGTATCTTAGTTTTCTGTTGCTGAAGTAGTCCGTGACTATACTCAGCAGGTAGTATAGTGTATCCATTCTGACCAGGGATCTCCTAATGAACGACCAGTTCGCTGAGTTGAACGCATTTTTGACATCGAGCGTTACTACCGAGTCCCCCTTGAAGCGGTTCATTGAAAACCGACGTGCGGCCAAGGTGAAACTCTGCGAACCAATGGTAAATGGTTGTACGAAAAGGCGAATGGATGCCATACAAACCATCGAGAATGGGTTTGATTTTCTTGCAGGTTTTGCCACTCAAAAACAAGAATCGGATCACGGAGCGATACTACTCTTTTTCCATGGTCGCAAAAAACACTAATACGATGTTTTGAAATTGGTGTCAAAACAAAACTAAGCGTCGCATTGTCAAAAAATTTCGACAGGTGGGCTAAAAGAGGTCATACTAAATGATGGTACACTCATTTTGGCCCAGTAGCGTCACCTATCTTCAAATCCGGGTACTCATCAAACAGCCTTCGTAGCTTTTGAGAATCAAAGTGAAATTATATTTTTTTCGAATGAAATTCTTACAATTCGACCATCTGGACTATGAATCGTACGTTGTTTATTAGTATTTTCTTTAGACATGAAATACGGAAAATTACTTTAAAAAATTTAATACGAAGGTTTCATGTTCTGTGGAGATGCTATAGCTATAAGGAATCTGCTATATTTGAAGATTTTCCAAATGCTTGATTAAGTACCTATCATTAGGTACTTTTTTGTCCTCGAATAGTCCTTTAAACTCTGGTAAAAGTTTTTTTTTTTTTTTATTAATACCGGGAGTTACTTCGACATTCTTTATCAAAACATAATCACCGATGTTATATATTGCGTATGAGGAATTTTGTGCCGTTTATCGAAATAAATTTTGTTAGCTACTTAAGAACGAACAGTGTTTTTCTCTGCTTCTAGATTTCTGGGCTTCATGTTTTCATCCCCTTTTGGGATGACACCAAACAATAAAATACTTGGTTAACAAGATTATTTGAAGCAAATTCTACCTTCCCCAAATGTTTAGTCTCTTTACCAGGATCTAATTTGCTCTCTTTGGCAAGCATTGGTGTTCTACTTCGTTCTACGTTCTACTTGGCCATTTAATTGAGATGAACTTGTTGCGACCTTAATATGTTGAATGCCTTCTATATGACAAAAGTTAGAGAAGTCATCTGAAGTGAAACAACTTCCTCTATTTGATATGATATGTGTTGGCTTACTGTACGAGAAATATGATTCTAGACTTCTGATTAAAGTTTAGCGAACTTTGAACGACCAAAAAGATGTGTTTTTTAGTGTTTCGTTCACAAGAGGGTAATGGTCCATAATGTTCAAAATGAATTGTCTCGAATTGTCTTTAGGGATACTGTGCAATACTCCTTCCTTTTTAACAGGTGCTTTGGAAAAATTAGTGTTTTTAATACAACTCTCGATGTAAGCTATAATATTAGCCTTCATGTAGTTATTCTCTATGGTATACAAGCCCGTTTATTAACTCAAGTGAAAAGTTTCCCTTTTCAATAACATTTCAATTAATCGCTTTACGAGTGTAACAGGAATTTTCTGCTGTGAGGCAGTAAGAACATGTTCAAAATCCTCGGGTTCTATAACTTAGTAGCATCTACTAAGAGCGTCGACATGGTTTATCTTTTTGCTGTCTCTGATTACATAATCAAAATCTTGAAGCTCTAAAGCCCAGCGAGGGATCCTAGGATTCAACTTTTTCTTATTAAGGATTTACCAACTTTTATGATCTTGACCTTAATACCTCTAAGATAAATTCCAAACCTCCTTAGAGCGTAGGCGATAGCTAATGTTTTAAATTTATAGGAATGGTATTTAGACTCCTGTGCTGTAGAAAGCTTAAAAAAATGGATGAAATGATTTATCATCTTGACGCTGCAGTATCTGCATCTGCATTGGCTTTGTAGATATTAAGTAATGGAGCATTAAGTAAATTTTGCTTCAACATTTCGAAGATCGACAACTTCTTTTCGCCCAAAACGAACTCTGCATTCTTTTTTATAAGGTCATATAGTAGTTTTGATAAAAAAGAAAAGTCTTTTTATAAATCTACGGAAATATGAGCAAAAGCTCAGGGATCGGCATCGTAGGCATCGGACAATCGGCTATCGCCCGCAAACCTTCGAACGGCCATGTTACGAAAAATGTGTATTTTACTCAGTCTTCTGCCATTTTTACATTGTGAAACCCGCTCTTCAGGTCTAACAATGAAAAATACCTTTTACTTCTCAACTTATCTTAATGGTTTTCAATAAGAGGAACAGGACACTTATCCTTAACCGTATTCTTATGAAGCTGCCTAAAATCAATGCACATCGTAAGCTCGCCTGTCTTCTTTTTGGTAAGCACTATTAGAGAAGAAACTCTCCCGAATTAGATTATTCTTAATCAATTCGTCTAGCATCGTATGCAACTGCAAAGTATGCGCGTGTGGTAATCTTCTAGGAGCACAAGTAAAAGCACTGTTCCTGCTTTCATCACATGACATTCCATCAGTATCTTTTTATCAGTCGAAAACCCGTTAAATAATCGTATATCTAAAATTTTACGTTCTTCGTTAAAATTTAAATTTTCGCTAATTTTCTAATAGATTTGGATGAGTGGAATTTGCTTTGATATCAATGTGTTTAGTTCGTGTCGAATATGCATTATTCATCGCCAACTAAACTGCACTAAGGTTGTCACAAAACAGTTCGATTGACCGGAGTGAATTTATGAAAAGTTCGTCCTCAAGGATTTTGAGCCAAATACATTCTTGTGTTGCTGCCATCGTTGACATAAATTCCGCTTCTGTCGTTGAGATCGGTAGTAAATCGCCGCTCGTCCTCATCACTGTTCCAATCTAAGAAAACTGAGAGTTATTGTATGTTATCTTTATATCAATTGTTCCTATGCTTCGCAGCACTCCAGTGCTGTTCAATTGCTGCCAGGATCATTGCATATCGACTTAATACGTTGACCGGGAAACATATATCTGGTCTTGAGACTTGTAGGCAAAATTGCACAGCCTCAACCAGTTGCCGATACGGCAAATCCGTCATCTGATTTCTCTCATCATCGTTACTCGGGCACATCTTGGCTGATATTTTTTGATTAATACCCATTGGTGCAACCATCGGATTACAATCGCTTAATTAAGAGAAATGGTCCTGTTTTCCTGTTTCTTGTTACTCGAATTCCGAAATATATCCCTCTCATGTCCTTCATTTTAAACTGCTCGAAGAGAACATCAGTGAGCTTCTGTTCCAGTTTTGCGTCATTGCTGAATATTAGAATATCATCCACGTAAATGGCTATGATGAACAACCGCGTGTTTTCGACTAGATAATAAATGCATTGATCTGTCGACAAACACTTAAGTCCAAAATCCATAAGTACTTGGTTCAGAGTATAGTTCCAAACACGAATCGATTGATTTAGTCTGTAAATTGACAACATCGGTCTGTCCCATCAGAAAATCGTTCAGCTTGCAATGGAAAAAGACTGTCGCAACATCCAATTGACGAATGTTCAAGTCAAATTTAGCTGCTATTGCCATCATATATCGAATTGTTGTAAAGCGAACTATCGGGGAAAATGTCTCATGATAGTCCACACCTTGAACTTTGGCCACCAATCTCGCTTTATATCGTACAATTTTTTCTTGGCTGTCGCGCATCGATTTAAACACCTATATGCATCTAATCGGTGATTTACAAGCGGGTCACTTCACTGGGTGTTTTATTTTGCTAAAGCGAGTCGAATTCATCTTCCACTCCAAATGCCTTGTTTGAATGTTGATGGATCACTCCCAAAGAAAGCGAAAGCAAAATTAGCGTAATTTGGTTTCGGCTTCCCTTGATTCCCAGAAGATTTTGGGTGAGTTTGCAGCATTTCTTCTTTATCATCTGTATCACTTGGTTGCTAAATATCAACTACTGTCGTTACGGTCATCGGTAAATGAAGTAAACGATTACAGCTTCCAAATCACTCCATTTTACAGGTAGACCTGATGTTTGCGAATCACTTATTGAATTGAGGTCATTAGGAGGCACATCCTCCCCTGATTCGCAAAATTTTCTTTCTTCACCTTCGGAATAATCTAACAAAAAACGATTATCTTGAGATTCAAAATCAATTATCTGATTCATGCCACTTGACTCAAAGAAAGTTGTAGAGCCTGTCTGCTTTTGCATCTGAAGCATATCCAATGAAAGTGCATTTAATGGATTTGCTGTCTAGTTTTTCTTGACTCGGAGAAGGCGCGTGTCGGTCGGTCTTTGATTTTTCCAGATCTTTTCAGGTAACTTCCCTTCGGTTCCTTTACTTTGTCCATAATCGTTCTGTTCATGCGTTCTGATAACCCATTTTGTTGTGGGCTATAAACAGATGATTTTTGATGGAAAATTCCATATTTCTCAAAAAACTCCCGGAATTTATTGTTGCAAAACTCGGTGCCATTGTCATTCCTAAAGCACTTTAATTTGTGGTATGTTTACTTTTACACCCAACTTTTTTTGAAAAATCATTGATTAACGACACAAAATGACGAAAACCACTTATTGATTCCACCGACGATGCTTGACAAACATCACTATGCACCAATTCAAGTAATTTCGTTGTTCGGTTGCCTTTATTTTTAAAGGGAGAGCGGCATTGTTTAGCTTTGACACATGTATCGCACACACTTTTTTGCGGAATTGAAATATTTTTTAATTCGCTCCTTCGGAACGTCATATATTCAATTCTAGAGTGTCCAAAGCGACGCGACCATGCCATAAAATCATATTCTCCTTGGGCTTTGTTGTAATTGTTGGCACTTTCTACACCTCAGCATTTAAAGATTTGACAACTTGTGGAACATCTAATTTAAACAAATCGTTTACTAAACTTGCTGTAGCAATCACATTCTAGTTTGAATCAAATGTTCGGTACAAAGTGAACTCGATTGATTGTTATCTCGTCCTGGTTTCCATCTTTTAACACACCTTGCTTTACGCTACCGACACAGTCAATTAAAATTCTGTCACAGTTTGCCACAATCACCTCTATTTGCACTGGCTCTCGTATATTGGTAATGATCGACTTATGTTTGGTCATACCATATGTACGATACAACTGCTATCAATGTACCAATCTGACGGCAATTCACAAACATGGTTTCGTTTCTATCATTTTTGTGTTGCTGCATTTTTTTTTGCTTTAGGGCAATTTTTTAACGAAATCTTATTAGGAACAACATCCAAAGTAATGGCTTTTTTTTTTTTGTTTTGGAATTTTTTACGACTAAGGCCGCGTCGCTTAAATCAAATTCTTCATTTTCATAGACTAAGCCTTGCATTAACAAGTTTTTAACGTTGTCAAATGGAATTTTTTTTGAGGTATTTTCCACCGCAAGTATAGGGTTTTCTAAAAACGACTTGACAACTTTTTTTTTTAAATAAAGGGCAAACCATTTGAGATATTTCAAAAACTTTATTGTTGGCTTGAAATACAATCAAAACATTTATGAATGGAACTCAACTTCGTTGATATGGCCGCCGCGGGCACGTTTGCAGCGTTCGATTCGTTGGACCCAATTTTCAACGACCCGACTCTTCCAACGTCGTCGGCGTGTTGGCATAAACCAATGACTTAACGTAGCCCCACAGAAAATAGTCAAGCGGCGTTAAATCGCACGAACAAGGCGGCCAATCGGACTGGTCCATGTCTTGAGATAACTGGCTCACCATACTTACCCTTCAATAAATCGATTGTAGCGTGTGCTGTGGGCTTGTGGCATCATCCTGTTGAAACCACATGTCGTCCAAGTCCATATCTTCCAATTCGGACCAAAAATAATCAGTGATCATGGCGCGATAACACAGAAACGTGATTATCGTCGACGAAAAAATATGGCCCAATATGGCCTGCATGCAAACCGCACCAAACAGTTATTTTTTGTGGATGAAGTGGTGATTCATGAAGCACATCTGGGTTTTCACCTATTGAGCCAAAAATGAGCTTCGTCACTAAAGATACTTTTGCGATGAAATTCATCATCTTGGCGCATCTTCTCCAGAACCCAATCGGAGAACGTACGTCGCTTCAAATGGTCCATCGGCTTCAATTCTTGAGTCAGCTTGATCTTGTTTGGGTGTAAACCAAGATTCTTACGCAAAATACGCCATAATGTGGTCTGAGCGATGCCCAATTCTTGAGAACGCCGTGGAATTGACTGATTTGGATCGTTTGCTACGGACGTCTGAACGGCAGCGATATTTTCGACACTTCGACCAACCCGTTGTCTCACTGACACGACAATATCACACAACGAATATGTAGACTCAAATTTTCGCACTAAACTTGTTATTGCTTGTCTACTAGGGCGAGAATTACGACAGAAAATTGGAGTTAAAGCTCTTAAAGTTGCAGTCACCGACTCCGAATATCTATAGAATTTTTTTTATAATTTGCAGACGTTGCTCGTTGGTGTACTTTACCATGATGAAAATGTTGAGTTTGACAGTGACAGTTTGATGATTAGTGAAAGAGTGCGTTCGAAAATTAAATTCAAAGTTGTCAAGTCCCTATTGGAAACCCCTATTTTATTAGCTTTTAGTCAACAGGTAAACTTACCTTTAACGAACCGGCTACTTCCTAAGAACAGCTTTCTTTTGGTTATCACTTGCTGTTGGGGGTAATTAATTCTGGCAAGAGTCCCACAAGCCCTTAATTATCATGTGTGCTCTTGCATCTACCTTCCATTCAGAGTAATTCTCCCTGCCTTTTAGGTGACTAAATGGTATTTGCGAGATCATTTTATCTGTTGTATTTTTCGTAGAGTCGTCGACAGGAATATTGTCAGAATCTTGAGATAAATCTGCGATGTCTTTAACTGATTCACCTAGTTTGACAGTCTCAAATTTGTCAACCATGTGACAAGTTCGCTTTGAATTAATTACAAAAGTTACACGCAAAGAAAAACCAGAACCATAGAAAATTTCAAGAAAATATAAACCACGGCAAGCAAACTAAACAAGTGCCCACTTATTTCTGATAAAAAAGGCTGCGGATGGCTCATCACCTGATAGATTTGGGTAAGTCAAATTTTCCATTCTCTGTAGATAGCTCATTATTCTAGAGAATCATTACTGAGTTGGAATGTGGGTAATTCTTCAAAATGTGCCCTTTTTGCCCACAGCAAAAACACGAGCCTCGTTCCCTTTGTGGTTTTGGGCAATTGGTAACCATGATCTCGATTTCGTTGCAGTTAAAGAAGCATAGGTTGGTGGCTTTTCTTCGGACTTGATTGCGAGGAGATGCTGTAGCAAAAAAGTTTCAGTCCTCATTTTTTCATATTTACGCAAGGTGTTCTTCATCTCGTATAAAGGGTCGGATTTTCTTATTAAACATGGAATCAGGAATTCGTCTGATAAGCTGATAATATATTGTTCCTTGATGTTTGCAGAGGCAGCTATCTCTACATAGCAAGTACATACTTCTCCATTCTTTTTTCTTTCCGTTTTCACGGTGCCATTAACTGTGTGTATATCACTGGCAGTTGTGTGCTGATAAAACTCCGTTAGCAAAGCGGTTTTTAGTTCACTCAATGAACGGCATAAATTTGAACTTAGAAAAAGTAATGCTATTCCTCTTAGCAGACGCTGCGTATACAATAAATGAAGCGTTTGGATTTGTCCAATTTGTAAATGCATACCTTTCCTTTGACGCTTTTATCCACTTCGCTGCCGAATAGTTGTCGTCACCAGAAAACGTTGATAGTGAATCCTCAACTTCACGGAAGGAATATACGTGGGCTAAAAAGCAATCACCTGGCTTCGAACTAGTGCCGCTATTCTTTTCTCATCGCGGTCTCGCCTTTAGGTGCGTAGTGACGTAGCTTACCAAACTCCACCACAATGTATTCCCTGTTCCAATCCGGAATTCAATTTCATATGGTTAAAATTCCATTTCCGTAAGCAAGTTGTCCACTATTGCTTTATTTACAGAAGTCCCAAACTGGACAGCAATTCGACCTTTAACGAGTTTGATGCGCTGTCTGACTCCATTCAAAGAATTGTGTCCCTGTATCCACACACTGAAATTATTATTACGGGCGATTTCAATATACACAATTCTGAGTGGCTTCTACATTTTGGACAGACAACACCCGAAGGACCTTGTGTTGAGACCTTCACTGAGGAAAACAACTTGACGCAGCTTGTAAATGAGCCCATGCTGATACCAGACGTTGACAGTCATACCTCGAGGCTAGTCGGACCATTGTGTCATTTCAACTAATTTCTTGTACACCCACCACGGAGTTAGAGAAAAGATTCCTAAAAGAATTCTTTAGGAATTTTAACTGGTCGTTTCGTCGATAACGACGTGGATGCCGCTGCTGATATGATCACAGACACCATTCTCTTTGGAATGAGATCCTTTATATTGTACTTCATCGGATGAAGAGTATCAAACCAAAAGAGAAGGCGTCGAACTACACGAGTTGTAAAGAGGCTGACTTAATTACAGAAAATTTTTTTCGGTCCTACAAGACCAACCTCACTGAAGAAAACCGAAAAAATCTAAACGAGTCAGGAATGACTGCAACGCCTTTTTTAAGTGTGTGAAATTCCAATACGACCAAAAGGTGTGACAAAAAATACTAGTTTGTCCCAATGGTAGTAAAAATTTTTGTCTTTTGTCAAAAACTTTAGAAATTCTGCTTCATTCTCTATCCCAACGCTCATTTATATTGACATTCCAGCTTCCAGTTCAACGCTTCCAGATTGTGCTTTGTCTCCGTCTACACTTAAGTGTGTCGAATTTTTAATGGGACGAATCCACTTTTGCACTCGTGTAGTAGCAAGAGTACTTAAACATCACATATCCTCTGGTCCAGATGCTATATCTCCCTTTCTTTGCGTAAGCTTTCTCATCAATCCTACTATTAAGGACTCTTTCCGAGCAAATGGAAAACAGCATTTGTCTATCCCGTCCCTAAAAAATTTTCTCTCTCCTCCTACAGACCCACTGCACTTTGGTCCCTTCTTTTCAAAATTATGGAAACGCTGATAAACCATCAGCTCGCGAAATATCTCGAACCACGAAAACTTCTCAATGACCGGCAGTACGGTTTTTGTAGTAACAGGCCCACTGGTGATTTGATGGCATGTCGCACCGAAAAGTGGAACCAAAGCGCACTTCAATCTGGTGAAAGCCAGATAGTTGCACTTAATATTTGTAAGGCATTTGACAGAGTTTGGCATTAGGCTCTTTTGTTGAAAATGCGTGCTTTCGGGATCGATATCTCTTTTCTTTAATGGATTAGAAATTACCTTTCGGAACGTTCGATTTAAGTTGTCTTGGTTGGTTTCAAGTGTGATACTCACAGAATAAATGCTGGCATGCCCCAGGACTCCGTTCTATCTCCGACACTCTTTTAATTTCCATCAACGATCTTCTTTTCTTGACGATAGTATTTTCTACTTTTATATTCGTTCCCGAATTCATGCCTCTGCTCTTCGGCTGTAGACCTCATTAAATTCCGAAATAAACAGCATAACAGAGTAGAATTTAATGCTTCCAAAACATAATGCTGTCTGCTGTCTTTAAAGCGAAATTTAAACAAGCAGCTATTATCCATGAATGGCATTTCCCATTCTCGGTATATGCGTCAGTGATAACTTACGTTGGAATGATCACATATTCGATGTCGTCAAAAATTCTGCAAAATGTCTAGGTTTCCTCCAGCAATGTAAGAAATATTTCTCCCCTCCGATTTGGCCTCAATATATAAGGCATTCATCCGCCCAAAATTGGAGTACAATGCCCACATTTGGTCAGGTGCTTCTAAAACATCTCTGCTCCTGCTAGATAGGATTCAAAACCGTGCGTTAAGACTCATAGGTGATACTAATATTAGTCAGTCAATCGACACTTTTGTACACCGACATCCCACTTCGAATGTAGTCTGAAATATCGTTATTCGTTCCTAAGCGAGATCGCTTATGGAATGCAACTTCGAACTTCCTTTTTTTCTGGTCGTTATAGCTTCTAAACATTGAAGACCAATGTAAATCGGTACCTCTCTTTGCTTCCTCCCTAAATATTCTTCGCCCGCGCTGTGTGCAAACATTTTAAGGGTATACAAATCCCTTGTGCGAGCGCTCATTATAAAAAAAAGAAAAAAAAAAGTGGGCCACTTAATTATGTCACTAACACCGACACACTGTTTTCCCCAATACTAAATTTGTCAAGTTAATTGTTCCAATAACTTGCTACAATCGTCCCTTTAAGATAGATTTAATTCCATACGTTGGTAGATCCATTTCCGCCAATTTGTCTTTTAACTGCTGAACAGTCGCATTATGTGGGAATCTTTCTGCACGCGCGCTCATTATTCCTAACTTTTACGAGTACAGTTAATTCTTTTTAAGAAATCACAAATTGTACTTTCGACAAACAAAAATAATTGAATTTCTTTCTGACTAACTTTCTGACTTTCGCTAATCTCACTTCTGAATAACTAACGCAAAACTCAAAACTCATCGTCTTCTTCTTCTTCACTTTATTACAACCGACTCAAACTTAGCTTGCATGGTTACAGGAAAAGCTTAATATACATACGAGTATAGGAGTTTATCTACAACAATCATTTTGATCCAACGTCCTTTTCTGATTGTACAGATACTACTCAATCGAGAGTACATAAAGAGATCTGAATGTTTTAATGTGTTATATAGCTTTTAAGAATCAAAGTGAAAAAATATTTTTTTTCGAATGAAGTTCCTACAAAAATATGTTTAAAAATTAACAATCATTGTATCATATTAATAGTTCAATTCTCTGGGTGCCCGCTGAAGTTTGATTCAGAATAAATCAATCCTAACAAAGCAAATCTTTCCTGGTTTTTTTTTATCAGGGGACATCACACAGTTTGCCATATAGATATCACCCAGATCCTCATATTACATTCTCCTTAAATGCTTAAATGCACTAGAAAGCACTCTTGCTAAGCGTTTACCTTTTGCTTTAAGCTGCGTATTTATAGCCAAACAAATGTTCCCTTATTTGTTTGGCATCAACTACACACCTCCCGTCAATGCATTTTGTTGGTACATAATCCAGAAATCCGATTACAATAAGAACCAAAAACAACTTAATAAATGTATTCTTCTATTTTCACGTCTTACATTTAAAGATTGAAATATCATATCCTATATCCTGAATGAGAAAGCGGTTTTATTGTCTTCTTTGTTCCAATTCGAATCCCCAATAGACTTTATTTCAGCGTTAAAGGAACAAAGGATAACCCACCTGCCAATTTTGTGACCTTCCTTGAAATAGAAACCTAACCGGAACGAAATAAATGACAAGATAAATTGCGAGCAGATAGAAGTTGAAAGAAAAATTCGAAGAAATGAAAGGTAGGAGACATGTTATCAGAGTTACGTAAATGAAGTTCCATGTGGGTGGCTCCAACCTCATCATATCCATCTGTTACAATTCTCTCCTGTCATCCTTTTATGCTTTCAATATAACAGATAAACGACGACATTTGAGGGGGATTGAATTTTGTCGATGATAATTCATTCGAGACTGTGTTCTTCCAGAATTGTTCAAGAAACTCATCTCTTTGTTCTCAAAAATATTGAATATTGAAACCGCACGTTAAGCTCTATATATGACAACTTGACATATTAGAGTGCTTATAGCTGTAGGCGTTTTCTTTATTATTTATGTTCTTTTGTAAATATAACTATAATGCTTCCTGTAACCGTATGATCTGCCCATTAAAATTTCTTTGAACAGGAAACTAGTGTTGGACATACATTGTCCAGTCAAAAAGATTATAAACTTCCTTATGAAATTGAGGAGGTCACAAGCCGAGAGTTTGGTAATGTCATCAAGGTTCACAAGATTCTCATGAGACAGGTTTATTTTGGTTCATATCTTTGAGCACAGAGTCCAGTCCATAGAGGAAGTTGGGAGGTTTTCTGATTTTTTGAGATATTCCGGTTGTTCCGGGAACGAATACGAAAAGCAGAGAGTGCTGTCATCAGCAAAACAATATACTAGATATGTCATCTTTGGCTAACTGCCTCCAAGTTGGTTGAAGTCCCTTTCCACTTACGCGCGATACCTAAGGTGAGGCCTTCCTCTACTGCGTTGTCCATCCGGATTAGAGTCCAAGATTCTGCGGGCTGGAGCGTAGGTGTTCATTCTCTCTACATGTCCCAGCCATCTCAAACGTTTTATGCGCAATTTTTTGACCTGGTCGATGTCGCTGTAAATCTCGTACAGTTCATCGTTGAAACTTATCCTCCAGCACCCTTCAACGCATACGGGTATCTTTACACAGGGTTCGAAACCATAGAGCAGGACCGGGATCACAATGGTTTTATATAGAGTTTCCTTTGTTGTTCGGGAGAGGGTCTTGCTACATAGTTGTCTTTTCAGTCCAAAGAAACAGCGATTGGCAAGCGTTATTCTTTGTTTGATTTCTGGAAAGATGTCGTTTTCAGATGTGATAGCAGAGCCGAGGAAAAAAAATCCCGTGAAATTGTGGAATTCTGGCCGATTCGTCGATGTTGAGTGTCCCCTCTTGTTGACAGCATATATCTTTTTTGCCCTCGTTTACCGTTAGAGCCATTTTTGCCGGTTGTTTTCCTATACTCGCAAACGCACCAGTGACAGCTCGCTGTGTTTTACCAAATATTTGTACAAAGTTTCGAAAGATCGTAATGTGCCTAAATCTTATTTTGACGACAAAGGTCTTGGTTAGGTCTTTACCGACCTTGCTGCAGCAGCGAGCTTTCTCCATCGTCATTCTGCATAAGCGGACGAGTTTGGCAGGGATGCCAAAACTAGACAGCTCGTCTTTGTAGATGCTGTCGATAAAAAGATGGTGAGTATCGATCTGAACTTATTGGGTTTTCTACAAGATCTGCCGTGGTGTAAATATTTGGTTTACTTACCGGGTCTAATAGAGTCCAATCAGATTGTTGAAAAATGGTTTCAGGCGCTCGCACAATACGGGAGGGAAGATCTTATATGCGATGTTTAGGAGACTGATATACCATATCTATAGTTGGCGCGGTTTTGAGTGTCTTCTTTCTTGTGAATCGAGCAAACGATGCCCTATCAGGATACATTCATCCGACCAAATCTTGGAAATAAGTTGATATATGCTCTCTACCAAGTTATTTAATGCTGTCTTAAATAGTTCGGCGGATAGGCCGTCTCAGTTCAGATATTGCTATCCTCACTTCATTTTGGTCGGGTGGACGCATTTATTGCCTTTTATCGCCAATATTGAACTGTTTCCACTGCCTGACAGCGTAATTTGTGTCGTGTTCGTGTTCTACAGAAATGGTTTGTCCGTATCCTCAGCACCGACTGTGACTATACTACAGGGTTTCCTTGTTCATCTCTACCCTGACACGTACTTTTTACCTTTTGGTAAAAGTTCCGAACATTATTCCTGAAGTAGCACCTCTCTATTTCCTCGATCGCGCTTCTCATGCTCCTTCTTTCTTCTCCGGAGAAGCAGATGTTCCTTCGTTCTGTCGTGCAGTGCCGCATGGGGTTCACCTTGAGAGACGCTGACTTGGCTTTTTCCCATTAGCCTTCCAAAGTATACTCCGTATATCACTTTCAACCCTTAAGATTTGATGTTGGGTTTTGGAGGTTCCAAGATTGTGAAGTCCTATTGTATTGCAAGCTTTGTATAACTTTTAATTCACTGAATCTCCTGCCAGCTAACTGGAACAACACCCAGCCTGACACTTCCCACTATATTGCTATAAGTGGTCTTAGCTTGATCTAGGATGTTCTATGTTGTTGATATTGAATCTTCGGATCAGATAGATTTCACTGCGGTATTTTTTTATCGGGTGGTGAGATGTCAATTTCTACAGCAGGTTCCCTAGTCTGAGCTATTTTCAAAGCTTGTTAAAGGCGCCTACATTCCGACGGTGTTAATTTTACATATCAGCAGATTGCTGTCGCTTTTTCTCAGCGTCTGGGGTTACACCTATGTACAGAGAGCTCATTTGACAGCATGTTTAGTGTGTCTTTACAAAATGTGCTTGGATTTGAGTCGCTCAAATTGGATAGATTCCCTTCTCTGCGGGACCAGTACAATTCACCTAAGGGTCCACAGGGCTACAGTATTGATTGCAGCACGTTTGTTTTTTTTTTTTTTTTTATTAATTTTGATTCTTTCTAATAATCAGGAAGAAATCACCGGTCACCATAGCCCATTTTGCTGACCGAAGGGCTGGTATTGAAGTCACATAGTCACATAGTATTCGAAGTTCGCATACTAGCGACTAATCATTCTCTTGTATATGCATTCTTCGGCATATGATGTTTCAACTTGAATTAGGGATTTTTTAGGGAAGAAGTACTTCTAAAAGTGTTGAAAAAAGAATAAAAAGGGAAACAATATCAGAGCTACTCCGTCGTATTGAGGCAGTGGGCCTTCTTCTGCGACTATGAGCCTAAACCTAAAACCACCTAATGTACAGATGTTGTTTGTATTTATATTCTGGTCATTGTTTGGTAACGTTGGCCTTTGCCTATACCTTGAGCTCTGGTATAACTTTTTAAAAGATAGAACGAGGTCATCAGAATAGCGACCACAACCTATGTAGCCAAAAATAAGCGTCCTCTCGAAAATTTACTTCGAGCTGCCTAAGAGCCCAATCTTTGGTCTTCCATCGCAAGCCATGGTCTCGTAGTTTTCGTTCTGGCACTCGCTTGACTCGTTATTGGTTTTGCCTCATATAGACTGTATGTCATGCGAATTTTATTTATAATACGACGAATAGGGAACACATTTGGTCGATTATGAGGACCAATAAAACCACGTAATCTTCTACATTCAACAAAGGTTGAATGACACGGAGAAATTTTTCTAGTGTACGAGTTACTCTACTGATGGCTATTTCTCAAACAACAATCGACATACATGTCATGGAACTGTTACAGATATAACCGCGGCCTAAAAGTTATTCCTATTGCTATAATTTAAAAGAAAACTGGAAAACTCAATAATAAAAAATTGCATAACTTACTCAATTGTATACATCTGTAGATGATATGATATCTACCGAAAACCAACCTCTTTACTTAGACGTGAAAAACCTGCTCACTGATAATTCCATTGAAGTTGTCAAAATAAGAAATCAGAAGAAAATTGATTGAAGTGAAACCGACCAGAAAAGTATCTATTCATCTTAAAATCCCATGACTACCATATAACATATATGTAGAAGGGTTCGAACGAGTATGTATGTTAGAAATATGAATGACTGAAACGATGTGTGATTCCATGACATTGGCAAGTGCTTGTGTTCATGTTCTTTTAATCATCTTCACTTAATGTTCTCCTTAGAGTTCGTTAGCGGAAACAATTGAAATTTTATGACTGAACTATTTATGAAGAATTGATTTCGCAACTTTAATATAACCCTTTTAAGTTCAGAACCTAATTACAAGAACTACGATGCTATAAATAGTCTTTTTAAAGAAAATAGCAGAGTTTTCACTTAGAGGAGAGTATGTTACGAGTACTATGGATGTAGAAGATTGAATACCTTAATAAAAGTTTAATACGAGTTAATCTCGAGTAGCAACAATAAAGACCATTTATGTATGCTTTACGTTTAAAAGTACAACATATCCACATCGATTTCCCTGGGTGATGACGTAGCCTACCAATGTGATCTCTGTTCCAATCCAGAATTCGACTTCGTGTGATTAAAAATCCATCTCCGTGAGCGAAAATGCAACAACTGCCTTGGTTACAGAAGCTTCAAATTGGACAACAATTCAACGTTTAACGAGTTTGATGTGGCGTCTCTCCATACAGTTAATGAAGGTATATTGAAATCCTCTCTGCGGAAAACAGAGCCAGCTTGTAAGTGTGTCCTCTCGAATAGCTGACGTTGATAAAAATACCACCAACACCCTGAATTTGTTTTAAACGTTCTACCCTGATAAATATAAGGTCGATGTGCTATCCCCCTAGCCTCGTTTCACCGCTGTGTCATATCAGCTAATTAATAGATAAAAAAAAAAAAAATTATTAAAAAAATTGTTACAGCAGTACGAGGAATTTAATTGGAGGAGACTTATGTAATAGCTTCTTAAGGAATTTTAATTTTTTCCTTGATAATGAGGTGGATACCGATGACACTATTATGACCGCTTGTTTCTTTGGAATGAATTCACTTTTCATTTATTGGCTTAGGAGTATCAATCCAAAGAAAAAGACGTGGTATGACGCAAGCAGTAAAGTTTGCTCATTCATCGAAAATCATTCTGGTTCATCCACCATCCTGACGCTATCGGCTTTTTCAACAAGACAAATCTGCACTCTTTGTAGCCAGTTAAACACATCCAGATTGTATCGTGTGTACAGTAGTAAGTTGTTAACTTAGAGTGAGTAGCATACCGTTATACAGACATACAACAAGCAAATTTTCTGAAAGATCTTAATGTTTTGGGTCTATAACTTATAATTCGTTTATATATTTCGTGCGGTTTGCTAAGAGATGGCGTAACTTGTATTATTCCATTGGAACATGCGTTGGAAAGCTACTGTCATTGTACGTCATTTGAGTGTATGTCATTCATTTGAAGCGTAAACAACAATAATTTTTTTTCACTCAAATATGTTGATCTTTGTGCCTGAAAAAGTGTTTTTGCGGGGAGTTCTTCTTCATTACTTTAATATGAAGAAAACTGCTGTCGAAAGTCATCGTATTTTGGTGAAAGTTTATGGTGAACATGCGCTAGATGAGCGAACGTGCCAAAAGTGGTTTGCACGATTTAAATGTGGTGATTTTGGCTTGGAAGACGATGAAGGTCCTGGGCAGCCAAAAATGTTTGAAGATGAAGAACTGGAAGCATTACTCTATGAAGATTGTTGCCAAACACAAGAAGAGCTCGCAGAATCTTTGGGTGTCACTCAAGCAGCCATTTCAAAACGTTTAAAAGCAGCTGGATATATTCAAAAGCAAGGAAATTGGATTCCACATGAACTCAAGCCGAAAAGCGGTTTTGCATGTCCGAAATGCTGTTGGAACGCCACAAAAGGAAGTCATTTTTGCATCGGATTGTTACTAGTGATGAAAAATGGATCCATTACGACAACCTCAAGCGCAAAAAATCATATGTGAAACCCGGCCAACCAGCCAAATCAAGGGCAAAGCCGAATATCCATACCGCGAAGGTAATGCTCTGTATTTGGTGGGATCAGATGGGTGTGCTGTATTATGAGCTGCCGGGTGAAACCATCAATGGACAACGCTACCGAACACAAATAATACGTTTGAAGAGAGCAGCAGTAGCCGAAAAAGAGCCAGACACGAGGCAATAATTTTCCATCATGACAACGCTCGGCCCCACGTTGCTATTCCGGTTAAGAACTATTTGGAAAACAGTGGATGGGAAGTCTTACTCCACCCGCCTTATAGCCCAGACCTTGCCCCTTCTGACTACCATTTGTTCCGGTCGATGCAAAACGCCTTCACTGAAATACGGTTCACATCAGAGCAGAATATAAAAAATTGGCTTGATTCATTCTTGGCTGCCAAACCGACGCAGTTCTGCGATCCACAAATTGCCAGAAAGATGGGAAAAAGTCATAGCTTCAGATGGGCAATACTTTGAATAATACTATTGTACATGTTTTTCTTAAATAAACGGTCAAATTTTGAAAAAAAAAACCGCACGAACTAAATTACATACCAAATTTACAAAACCTTTTTAGCTTTTAAATCGATCCCAATCAATCCTTTACTAGTAGATGGAAAACATCATATGTCCAGCCTGCCCTTACTTCTTTTTCTTCCTCTTAACTCATTGCACTTAACATATCTCCCTTCTTTCGAAGATCATGGAAACTCTGTTAAAACGAAGATCTTACAGTAAAAAAGACAAATGAGGCCTCTTTAGTAACACATGTAACATGTGCCAATAGAGTTAAGCTGGTTGACGTGGTGGATTTCACCGAACTACCCATATGAAACTGCGATCTATAAGGATGTTTCAGAGGTATATTTTAAGGAAAGGAAAGTTGTTTCCCAAGCTCAACGACGTATTTTTTTTTTTTTTTTTTTTTTGTCGACGGAGTGCTTAATTTTCAGTAACTCTTCCCTAGGAACAGAAAGTACTACTTCTTAAAAGAATCAACGTTACTAATTTTTCTGTTTCTCCGGAGAAAAAATTAAACAGTATGTAGCCCATTCTATGAATAATGTTCTGAATAATTTTTTTTAAAAGTTAGAAGAACGTGTCAAGCCAACAAGAGCTGAATTGAAACCAGTAGACATGAGCAAGAATATGGTAGAGTCACAGTTAGCACTGGGGATGCGAACCATTTAACTTTGGCGATAATATCTCACGACAAAGGTACAAGTATTTAAAATTAAGCAAAAAAGAGCTTCCAGACACAGGAAATGATTTGGTAGAGCACACACCGACTCATTTAGAGGAAAGTATGAAACTACCAAAGGAATAGATCCTTACTATTGTTTGTCCGTTCTACAAAAAAGGAGAGCTTCTTTAATCCGCCAAAAATACTTTCAGTCTTCTTTATAATATCCTGTTCGCATTTATATTTCGGCAGGTCGTAGAGAGAGAATCTAAGACGTCCAGATCGATCGATTTTAAAGCCAAATGCCATGTCAAATTTGTTTACATATCAAACCAAGTGTTATGTTAAGAAGGCAATTGAATAATAAGCCCTTTTCAGGAGACAAGAAGACCCTTGATAAAACTCTATCGTTTGACTTGCAATGCACTTGTGACCTTTACAAAAGAATATGCCCAATCCACTGCCACTTACGTCTTCGTATGATAGAGTCAATGGGTTCCTGACCTGTTCTCGCATAAATTTCATCATTAGAGATACGGTTGGGCTAAAAAATACTCAAGATGTTTCGCAGATATCTATTCACAAACATTTGCAGCTTTCTTATGACAAGGGATGTGAAATTCCGAGTGATACAAGTGATACCCATAAAGAAGCACGGATTCAGTTTTGGAGCGCTACAGTTGTAGCTTAGTTTTTGTTTCTCCATATTTTGGACAGCACTTCAAACGCAGTCTTTGCTTTCTCGATTCGGTTGATTATATCTAGTTCAGTCCTCCCATCAGTAGACACAATACTTCCAAAATATTGAAAATGCTCTACCATCTCTACTGGTTGTCCAGAAATCTGTACTTGATTACATGAGGAAGTTCCAACACTGATCCTTTTTGTTTTTGCCTTATTGATCTATAACCCAACGATTTCAGTTGTCATTTGATGGAGATTTATGATTCTATGAGAGAGTAAGCATACGTCGTTCGCACAGTCCAGATGTTTGAGGTGTGATTGTAGAGTCCACTAAATTCCTCCATTTCCAGTTGACAAAGCTACATGCAGTACATCACTTATTACCAACAGGAACAGTATTGGTGGCAGTATACAGCCCTGCCTAAACCCACTAAGAATTTTAAATTTTTCTGACAATCTTCCTGTGACATTTAGATCCATCATATGTTATCATATGTTGCCTTGATAACAGCAATCAATTTAACTGGGATGTCACTTCTGCGCAAAGCAAGCAAGATATATTCTCTGTAGACACTGTTGAATGCCTTTTCAAAATCAATGAATAGCAGGTGAAGTGGTCATCGATATTCAATGTACTGTTTGATGATGATCCGCAAGGTGTTGATGTAGTCCACACAGGAAGATCCAATGCGGTATCCTGCTTGTTTGGCACCGAGTGTTTCTTTGAAGTGGTCTTTTATTCGCTACAGGACGATTTTTGTTACAACCTTGGCTACTGCAGGTAGCAGCAAATTCGTCTTCAGTTTTCTGCGCTATGTAAGGTCTGCGTTTGGGAGCTTGACAATCATTCCTGTTTTCCACTCTTCAAGGAAACTTTCTGTTTTCCAAGCTTTTTTAATGAGTGGGTGTAGGAGCTTATTCGATGTTGTTGGCGCTTTCCGTAAGAGCTCTGCGAAAAAAACGTCGGTCCAAACGCTTTGTTCTTCTTCAGTGATTTGATTGCGGTAAAGATTTCTTCTCTACTGGGAGATACAGTGTGTATTTGAGAATTTGTTACTACGGGCAGCTCATTGGTCATTGGGTTTACTTCACTGGCGAAAAGGCGGTTTAAAACCGCATAAAATTGCTCCTTCCACCTTTTGAGCTGGTCCTCTTCCGAAACTATCAGAGATCCATCTGTGTCCTTTACCAGGTGTTGTTTAGAATTTTGGACACCTGTGAGCTCTTTGGTAATTCTGTAGACCTACTGTAACATCTACTAGCGGCCTCTTTTGTTTCTGTAGCCAATGCGTTGATATAGTAACGCTTATCACGTCGCACGCTGCTGGCCCAATTCTAGCTCAAGTTTCTTCGGAAAGCCAAGCACTGCTTCTTATTTGCGACTGACAGACTATATTTTCAGCACAGAATATAATGACATTTTTCACAGCACACTAATGCTTTTCGGTGAAGGTTGGTTCCGTGCTACTGATTACTCTCAATTCTTGTGAAAGGTGGTCCCTTTGTTGTTGGCGAATTGCGGGATCCTTTAGTCTATCGGTATTAAACTTAGGCATTTGGATATTTTCTTGGCCCCTTCCATTTGCATGTCTGCACCCCTTCTTCTACGAATGCCCTGGAAACTGCTTCTTAATCGCCGACTGATCACGAAGTGATCAATTTGGTTTGACAACTGACTTTGTGGCACGTCTTGCGCTCAAACACGGTCTCTCCTATAACAAGACAGTTAACGTTGCAGAAATCGACAAAACGGTTGCCATTGTCGTTGCAGTCGCCAACACTATGCTTTTCCATAACATGCCTGAGCCCATCATTGCCATTGTCAACCTTGGAATTCAAGTCTCCCATTACCAGTATGATGTCTCTGCGTAGTGTTCTGTTATAAGCAGCACTCAGTCGATTATAAAAGGCCTCCTTCTCCTCGACAGAAGAGAGCTCCGTTGGGGCGTAACACCGTTTGATGGTGAAGCGAGGTCTAGTCCGAAACCTGGCTTTCAGGATCTTCTCGTCTAAGATCCCCCAGGAAATTAAGCTTTTGAGAGCTGTTGAGATTCTCGATAGCCTAAAGGTGTTTTTCTGAGTGCAGTAGTATAGTGTTACGAGTTGGAGACTTAAACTTCTTCGAGCCCAGCCATCTAACTTCACTAATCCCTTAGATGTCCATCTTATACCGTATAAATTCCTTCTTTAATTTGAGGAACCTCCAAGTTAATTTGGAATTTGTGATAAACCCAAGATAGTATAAATTTAAGAATTGCTTCCTTTCAAGTGGAAAAAGAAGACATGTGCTCGTGACGTACCGCGACTGTTAGCCCAACTATTTACAACTGAATAATCGAGTGTTTTTGTTAGTTTTGAAATTATATTTTTCCCTGCAACTAGAAATACATCGTCACACACGTTGAGTCGTTGTTTCCAGGGTCTCATCTACTACAAACAGCCGTATGAGCGGTTTGGGGATGCCATCATTGACTGTTTTTTCACATAACACTCCTCCAAACGTGGAGCTCCTTATATGCGACCTTAGCCTAGTCCAATCGAACAGTTAAGTTCTGTACAGAGTGCTTACGAAAGCGTCAAAACTTACACAGTTGAAGGCTCCCTCGATGTAAAGGAAAGCGACTAAAGTAATCTCTTTGTAGTGGCGGAGGGGTTTTTCCCTTTATATACCTACTCGTAGACATTAGGCATTTTGTGACCTAGACCGGTTGTCGTCCCCATCCATGTTTCTGTGATATATTGCTTATTAGCATTTGAATTTACTCGCAGAAAAGATGGCAGAATAAGTATGATTTATCTATGATTGCCAAAGGCCCGGATATACTACTTAAAATTCAGTGTAGCTAAGGAATTCTGCATTTGTTATTATCTTTTTTATAAAACTCGGTCGAGATGCTGTCGTATTCTTTAATAGAGGTTATTTAGGTTGACCATTCCATTGATGTAACTGCGTAGTCTATGGTTGGTTAATCTCTTGAGAGCACTACTAAGTGATTCGACGACATCGTCGGCGGCTACTTCTGAGGTAAGCTACTTTTTGGATAGCACTCAGCTACTCCTTTCACCTCACTGGAAACTCTTGACCAGTTGGCCATATGCAGATTTTTTAGTTCTTTCTGCCAATGCAAATATTCCAACGATGGTCAGGCGATTCTGAGTCTGCCACTGCATCCACATGTGTTGAATGGAACACCCCACATAATATTCACACATGAACCAAGGGTGTGAAAAAAATGCAATTGTGCGGGATTTTCACATCACTAAATGACGAGCAAGTAGAGATTTTTAGAGAATTTATGTTTCCATGCCGAATTTACTTTAACCTTCTAAGCTTCCACAATTCTGCAACAAAGATTTAGTTGCTGGAGACATAAGTTACGAAACGAACGGAGAATGACACAAATCGACATTACGTCAGTTGATTTTACTTACGATTCGGTACTGCCCGAATAAGGTGATTCTACAATAGGAGGATGGGACTTATCATATGCTATAGTGCCCAGATTACTTTTTGGTTAGTAACAAATTTAAGGTTTGAATTTTTCAGCGTACCTTCCTTATACTATTGTCTGACCTTGTTACGAAGTTTAACCAGCAAATTATCGCCTTAACGCTATCCAGGTTCAAGAACGCCAAACGTCGGAGAGTTCAATTGTAAACCATAGGTACAACAAATTTTGAGTTGGATGCAAATACGAACCAACTGGACACGCTGTAACGAGGAGCTCGGCAAATCCGTCCATGCTTTGTTTAAGCTGGGTATATTCATCGAGGATGCTTCGACAATGCATCACTAGTTTTGTAAATAAGTTTTGTAAGGATAAATAGTTGCTGGTCGCAGGGCAGAATTCTGTTTCTCCCTCTATGGCGTATGTTGGTTAACTCACTGCCATGCGCCATCGACGATTGGTACGCTAGAAACTTCTCCAAACTGAGGTTATTCCCTTCAAGACATAACTCGTCAACCATTTGATTTTCCTATAAAGCTAGGACCCAGTTTCTGGTTGTGATCTAACAACTTCTCACGTCGACGTAAGACGCTTTCGGTTTCTGACAGTGATTAGGAGCTATTGAAAAGGACATAAGGGTTTCTCGGATCAACAAGGTCATGGTAATACTAAATATCTCGTCACGAAAGTTGCCATGCAAAGAAGCCGCTGTTAGTTTAACCAGCCAGAGATCAAAGAACGGTCTGCCTTCTCTTCCATTTTTTTTTTTTTTTAAATTAGCGCCCATTCAAGGGGCTATTAGTACCTTTAAAATGTTAACACATAGCCCGGGTCTCTACTTTTAACTTATTCGTAAGTCTCCTTTCCCTTGATCGTTTCGTTCGTTTAAGTAGAATTGCGCTCAGGTACAACACGGACTGAAGTCTTAAAGAGCTTGCGCGAAAACTGTTATTTGGTTCGGTCTCATGAACATGCAATGATACCAGAACTCTTCTTGCTGCGAAAGTCATCAATTTTCTCTCAGAAATGCTCCCGGCCAAAATTTGTACGAGGAAAGGAATGTAAACGGGCCTTGGTAGATGACTCCAAAAATGATCTAAGATGCGATGCTGATGTTTTTTTGGAGAACGGCAGTTTTCATTAAGAAAACTTGTCTCTGCCTTCCAAGCAAAGATGTACGCAATCATGAAGGCATCGAATTATATTGATATCTATGCGGTGAAAAAAGCGAAGTATCTGTGTAGCCAAGCTGGGCCTAAAGCCTTGCCGAACTCCTTCAAGATTTCCAAGTTAGTTTGAGAGTGCAAGGCTTCTGTAAACCTAGCCGGAATACTAAATTCTGGATCGCGGGGAATGAACGCAGAAATACAAATTTAGATGGCTTACAAAGTAACCGTCTAAAAAAAGGAAGGCTTCCTGACCTCTCGGAGAGGTTGGCTATTTTCTTGTTGCTCTTCAGTAGAAAGGACTTTAGACAGCTAAGTGTCATCGTGAAGGAGCATTATGCTTCTAGTAGGCACCTGAGTGAGCTGAATATAAGTGACACAATATCCCGAGACTCTGGCTGTAAGAGTGATTACGACACCTCATTATCTTCGTAACTGTCTGTTCTATGCTCGCATTATGCTGCAGATACTTGGCGCTGATGTGGTGACGACGAATAACTAAGAACTTTCAGTAAAAGGAAAATACAGGTAGTACAATGGACTCAGTACTCTTCTCCGAAAAGAAAAATTGTCTTCCAAGGCACCAAAAGGAGGAAAAATTGGATTAATTACGTATAAAATCCTTAGAAAACTCTCGGCTTCAATTGATCGCAAGGAGAGTAGCATATATATTATTGAAGAAAGTCAATAAAGGAAGAAGATAACTTAGGTCTTCTAAAAAGCAATCAGGCGAAAGAATTGAGTCAACAGATGCAACCATAGTACTCCATATAGATACCGCAAACAGAAGGTAGGATTGATATGGAGAGTATCATTTTCCATAGGAGTTGTGCCCACAGAAACCTAGGTGACCAGAGACTATTTATTTTCCAGCCATCACTGAATGCAAAAATTATGTAGTTTGTGAGCTTACGCAGTATTTGCTCTCTGTGGCTCGTTCATTCACGTATTGCATTTCCAGTCTTCCTGATTCGATTTGTTAAAAAAATATCCTGTATTTATATTGCCTTTTGCAAGAGAATATTCTCTACCGGAATTGTTTTCGCAGGTAAATCCTTTAATCTGATTTCAAGTTACGGAGGAGTAAATATTTCAGAATAAGGGCAATCGTTTTGCACATTATTTCTCAGAGACTCGAGTTGAAGAGCTTAATACCACAGAGTTTATAAATTTCCTGCGAATGGCAATATTTTTAAAAGCTCGAGAAATGTTCTCGAAATTTATTTTTAAAAGTAACCATCCTAAAATAAATTGCTCTGTTAAGAGGATGACATGTAGGAGGAGTCCTTGAAAAATATTGTGTCTATAGGTGCTCATGTAGAAATGAGTATTTCTTTCTGTTAATTTTTAATATGTTTCTGAATTTTTCCGAACCTGTAAAAGATCAGCAAAATATTCGAACCTTGATGGTTATTTTTTACGTTCACGGTCCTTTTTTGTTTATTTTTTAGTTTGTAATGTTGCGTACTTGTACGGATTAAAAGATTTCCTCGGTGAAATTTGCATATTATCCGGAAAAATGGAGGTACTGTCGTGGAAAATTCAACTTACTTGCTCCGATGGCTACCTTCACTTTATCCAGGTCAGGTGGATGAAATTATTCATTGTCATCGTCTAAATTGGATGATTCATTCTGGCTTACAGCGGAATTTTTCTTATCTTTGCCTTTTTTTTATTTTGCCCGATAAAGTCATTCCATTTCTACGACACAGACTGATTTACAACTATGAAATTTTGTTCCCTTGTTGATCTTTGCCGGCTTTAGCTCGTGCTTTGTGATTTGACATGTTCCTTTTACACTTAAAGTTTGGAACCTTATCCGTGCTTAAGCCGTGTGCTTAAAAAAAAGAAAAACGCCTTGTTTTTCTTATAAGTTACTCGTGATCATTCTCTCTTTTCTAGTTGTTGAGCTCAGTCTCTTCTGCGCATTTTTTTGTAAAAGAAACTCGACACAACACAGCCGGCATCACATATGAATATTTGGCGACGCTGATGTTGGTTTTGAGTTCTTAATGCTAACAGCGTATGACCTTAAGTGAGATAAAGACACTCTACATGGGCCAAGGCTCTGGAGATTTTTTGCGATTTTATCCAGCTGCCCGGAATCAGGTTCGAGGCAAAGTCAGTTCATGGAAATATTTCGACATCCAGCATACTGAGGGAGGGCCTTGAATCTGAAAAGATTCTCAGCGAATTTTCCTGCCCGGAAACATTCTCTGACTAAAAGAAGACAGTGGTTCGGGTCAACGGCAGATCTTGGATAAATTTTGACATAAAGCATACTGAAGGAGTGTCTTGAATCTGCAATGCGGTTAATCTAAAATAAATAAAGAGAAAAACATGAACTGACCACGAAGATTATTAGCTTGAATTTTGCGTAAGTATTTCTTTGCCTCAGCGTATTGCTGTAAAGCCCTTATATTTTGTTGCATATCTGTTGTTTAAAATTGCATAAGAGGTGTGTTCAAAAAGTTAGTTGACTATTGAAATTTCGCGGGAAACGTATGTACATTCGACTATCGATGTCCTATACACATTTTCAAGTATATAGCATATCTAGTTTATTTTTGACAGATAGAAAGGTTAAAACGTGTTTTGGTGTGTTCGGCAATTTGCATCAAATTTTGTGTAAAAAATGGAATCAAGTGCTCCAAAACCCTTAAAATGTTGACAATGGCATACGGTGAGTCTGCTCTAAGTAAAGAAAATATTTACATGTGGTACATGCTCTTTCAAGATGGCAGAGAAGATGCCAATGACGAACCTCGTTCTGGCCGCCCCAGCACATCACTAAAAGATGATAACGTCGAACTGTGAAGAAAATTATTTTTAAAAAATAAGAGAAGTTGCTGATGATGTTGGCATATAGGTCGGTTCGTGTCATGTAGTTTTTTTCGAATGTTTTGGGCATGAGACTTGTGCCAGCCAGTGATAATGTTGATCAGAAGAACCGTCACATGAACATCGCTCAGGAGCTCTTGAATTACGTCAAAGATGATCCTGACTTGCTCTAAAGGGTCATAACTGGTGTCGAATCATGGATTCGTTGCTTGTGAGGGATTTTTTCGGCTAAAAACAACACGATAATCATGTCTCAGTCATCACATGCATCGGATTTGGCCCCATGCGCCTTTTTCTTGTTCTCAAAACTGAAGAGACCTATGAAAGAACGGAGATTTGCAAGGATTGAGGAAATAAAAACCAAAAAATGCTTATGAGAAGTGCTTCGAGGATTAGAAAAAGCGTTGGCGTATTGTGTGTATTGGGGATTACTTTGAAGGGGACAATATTAATATTGATGAAGAAATAATTTTTTTTTTCATAAAAATATAAAGTCACCTTAATTTTTGAACACATTTTGTATAGCATTTAAAACAACTACATACTATAAGTTTCTTCTGATCAAAAAGTGATTAGGACTGTATTGTCTTTTCGAAAGCTTTCTTAGTTGTTCAGTTGTATTCTCACTCTATGCAAACAACTATCTCCTACCCAAGCCGATTACATGCCGGAGTTGGCTTTGGCAGTTTCTCAATGTCAACATCAACTATTGTATAAGTAGATATTTACTCCACATTGCTATACATAAAGGTCATCAGTGTATGCGAACTGTTGTACAAACAAACGATAGAATGTGCTTTTGATTCGCCACATTCATTTCAAACATGACATTGAGTTAATGATAACTTTTTTCTGACATAAAAGTTACTGTCATTACCAAACTCTATTGGGTAGTGACCTTTTTAAATCGAAATCCTACACAAATGAACTAGATAGCTTGTCTCTTAAAGTGCAGACATATACAGACTCGAAATCGATGAAAGGTTTCCAGAATCGATTTTGAATTCCTCGGGTTTCTCTGAGAAATACGTCAACGTTTATATTTAGTCGATAGCATGGGAAACTTATTATGTCTAATACCGGAGTGACAAAAACCAATTAAAAATAATTCAGGAGTTCATACAATGCGATACACGAATACGTAATGCTGACCAGGCTGATGCTTATCTTGTTAGTGTAGTTCAAAAGTTTTGTGTGTGTGTTATTTAAGAAATGGCCAAACCACGCAGAGCTTTCATAAGGCTGGCCGAACCACTGGTATTTACTGGTTGTTGGTGTGTTCTACTTTTTCATTGAATTCTTTATTAGTTTTTTCGAAGATGAGTGATTTATTCTGCGTGAGAGTGGATCTTTGTTACGTTTAAAGAGTAAGTAAATGAAATTCTAACTTCATGCTGTATTACCACTCCAAGCCCTTTCTTGCTCTTTAAAATTAAGGAGACTCTAGCGATAGATAGTCACTTAGAATTGCATCCGTTTGATTTGAGCTACAGTTTTTCTTTAGTACTCTATTATCCGAGATACAAACACTACAAACCTAGACTACAGTAGGATTGTAATAATAGTTAACAGGTCCTCGAAAAACTCAGAATCTTAATTATTACAGCTGTGCCTGGGGTCATCGGTGGTAAAGTCATCTACAACTCCAACTGCCTATCGCCTCACAGCTTACATATAATATCTTATGATTCCAATTCCAATCTGGAAAACCAAGTCCTTTTTTTTTGTATCGGAATAACTGTCTTGAAAGTCAGAAAATATAGATCAGGATTGCGTATATGGTATCTCCGCTTGGTGGGCAGACGCAAGTTTTTCTAATGAGGACTGAAATCGTCCTCGTTAAAACGTTGTCGTCCACCGGAAAAACACAAGCGCCGCATCCTATTGCGATTTTGTAGCCATCCATGAAGACGCGATTAAAATTCTTTTTCTGGCTCAGATTCTGACCTAAACCAGTCCTAGACATAAGGAAGGTCGATTTCGTATTTTTTCCGCAGCAGGAATTCTGCTGTCATTGCGTCAGATGGTATGTCCATAAAACTAAAGTCAAAACACAGACGGCGTACAAGTTCATCAAAGCTTTAGTGCGTGTTGTAGTGCAGTCATTAAAATATTTATATAGGGAGGGAGATTCATTAATGCATCTATAGCGGAGCCAGATGGTTGGAGAAAGCCCCCATGCAGCCGAGACAGACCGTTCTTTACTCGAAGAAATGGAACTCTTCTGTAATGAGACGGTACGAACAAAAAAGTGCTGGCTTCTAAGGACCGGATTGCAACTTGCAGGTCATAAATGGACTGTCAAGGCTCATGAGCAATGTCGGAGGACAGAAAAAAATTAAAGACTCTTATTAGCGTGGGTCGCTAGTTTCATATAGTTGTACTGCGCAGAGATATGGTCAAATGATATTCTCGGCGACGAACTAAAACGACTATACAAAGGGCGAGTATAAAGTGGTCGGTTAGACACCCATAGAAGAAAAGCCGAGAGAAACCACAGCTTAGAAAACAAGCGTCATGGTTTTTATCCAGCAGGAAAGCCTGACTACCGCCATTTCCAGCCTCAGGAAACTTTATATAAAGTATTAGGAGATTTTCAATACGCCCCCCTAAAAAGTTGCAGACGATCTTGCCGCTCTTCGTCACTGTGTACACTATCCAACGCAGTCGACTTGAGCACGATAAATATGTTCGACCCTAAAAAGTCATGCAAAAATAGCCCTTCCAGGGGTTATTCCTTCTTTCCTTTAATGTTTTTCGGGATGATGATCGCACACTTTCCTTGATTGAATCCCCTTGTCGAGGTGTCCTACTGGCTATTCACAACAGCCTGAACTCTTCTCTCGTTGCAATTTCATCTTCTTCTAAGCTCGACTCTGTGTCGGTTAAAATAACACTTACTCGTAGATGCTTGTATGTTATGTGTTGTTACATTCTTCCGGCGCAATATATCGAATCCTACCAACTTGCTCTTGCAACAATTCACAGTTCGATCGACTTATAAGACTCGCTTGATGATATGATTATCTTCGGTGATTTTAATCTGCCCCAGCTGAAGTGGACTCCATCTGAAGACCTATCTTTTTTCATCGCATCCAATCCCATTTCTTCTTAGATCGGCTAACAGATTCTAGTCTATGCCAAGTCAGTATCTTCAAAACTGATCCCATTAATTCATCAGTATCGTGTTGTCCCCTATCTCTTTCAATCAACACCTATCTAAGTAGAGCTTCTTTAAAGTTTACCAATCTATCTTTGGTTGCTGCTCTCTCCATTTCTCTCCATACAGAGAAATATTCAAATCCATCTCCCTTTATGTGCCTTATTCCCACCATAAAATTTCTTCTATATCCCCTCCTTGGTATAATCGTAGATTTCGCTCTCTACGAAACAAAGAACCAAGTTATGAGCACCCACTCTTCTTCCGACTATTCAAATTGTTTAGGTATATATCTTCATTTCATTAAACTCTATAACTCTCTCTATCAAGGCTACCTGAATGGTGTGCAAACCAATCTCATAAATGACCCCAAGTCCTTTTTTCAATTTGTCAATTGCAAAAGTAAGACTGATGGTTATCCCCTCCCTTTCTCCTCCCTCCTAAATCTTCAAGTTATTCAAATTTCTTTGCTTCATTTATCAAATAATCATTTGCCAACAATTCCAGATCCCTCTTACTTCAATGATCTACCAAATTCTCCATTGATCCCTTTCTCACTTAAAATTTTGGTCCTGAAGAAAAGTTACTAAATCTTAAAGATGAATTTGTACCTGGCCCAGACGGACTCCCCGCCGTGTTTCTTAAGAAATGCTCTTCCAACCTGTCTTTACCCCTTTTTTATACGAAGTCTTAAGCTTCAAATGCAAGCCTTTTATTTT
The DNA here is from genome assembly GCA_907269105.1 of Volucella inanis. Classification (NCBI taxonomy): domain Eukaryota; kingdom Metazoa; phylum Arthropoda; class Insecta; order Diptera; family Syrphidae; genus Volucella; species Volucella inanis. Next base: position 125,943,999 of record OU026157.1, on the reverse strand, counting down.
ATCCCGGCAACATGGTTTTCTAAAAGGTAGATCAACTACCAGAAATCTAGTTGAATCCGTGTCTTTTGCCCTCTCAGACTTAGAAAATGGCAAAGAAATCGATGTTAACGCAACTGATTTCACTAAAGCGTTTTCGTCCTCTTTAAATTTGTTTGCTGTCGGCTTTGAGCCTCTCCTATTAAAATGTATTTCTTCTTACTTGGTAGACTGATATTATAGTATTTGGTTTAGATCCGCACTTTCTGATCCATTTCTGTCCTCATGTGGAGTTCCAGAAAGCAGTAATATTGGCCCTCTTCTCTTCATTCTTACTATCAACGATGTTGAGAGGGTCATTAAACACTCCTCCCTCTCCCTTTACGCTGACGGCACAAATTTTAAAACTACTTCCTCTCCGCATGACTCTGCTCTTCTTCAAGAAGACCTTGATCGGTCTTAAATCTGGTGCCTCAAAAACTGCCTAGAACTTATAATAGCCAAATGTCAATCTACCATATAACCTTCTCACATATAACCATCTCACTTGTCTCCTCCCATGGAGGAGAATTTTAGCACAATAACTTCCTCGCGAAGTAATATCTAACAGTAATTCCGCGAGGGCAAAATTCGGTCCGCGAATATTCGAGGGAGGTGTTTTAGCCGGCACTACTTATATGTGCCGTCCAAGAACGAAAAAAAGTCCGTTCTTTGCAGCGTGGTAAAAGCAATAATGATGTATTTTCGTGAGAACTTATTCTACCAGACAACCGACGCATAGGATATAATTGGCCTTTTCATAGCTGTGTCGATCCATGGGACAATTCTCGGTGACGGGGACCATGACATGCCGACAGAGCCTTACAGGCTTTCGACGTCCATAGAAGTTTATTAAGTATTAGGATTACACCCAAATACTTAGCTTCTTTGGGGAATTGGATGGTGCAAGATGAGTAAGACCAGTCAGCTTTTTCCTTCTTGTAAAGAGACGAGTCTCAGTTTTGAGACGTTTGACTGAAAGTCCATTTCTAGTGCACCAATCCTCGATCCAACAGACAGTACAGCTGCATCATTCGTGTACGCTGAGCAGTGAGTCGATCAACAGGCACCACAACAGTGGAGACAGAGCCCTGAGTTGCGGTCAACCCCGCCATCACATATTGGCCACAGTCAGCATCCGCAATCAATGTGCTCTACACCAGCATTTCTTTTATCCACAAAACTAGTTATTCGTCTAGGCCTGGCTAAGATACACATGTCATCAAAAACTCCGTCAATATCGATGAAAATACCCAATGCGTATTGATTCTTGTCGAGTGCACCTTTAATTCTGTCTGTCAGAACTTGAAGCGCGCCAGTTTTATCTTAGCTGAGCGGTAAAACTAAAAAAAAAAAAAAATAACTTTTTGCTTTTACTTAACCACACCATATACACCACTTTATATTATTTAAATAGAAAAAGACCTATTGCCGGAATAACATGGAATAAATTGAGAGAAAAGGCACTGTCAACAAATTAACACCATCCACGAACAAATCTACAGCGAGCGTGACTATATGCGTCTTCGAGGAACGACTAGCTAAGCTACTTGATGAAATTTCAAATTATATTTCCACCGAAATAGATTTCTTGCGAAATGATTTAATTTCATCAATTGAAGAAACTCTGTCTTCGCACATCAAAGAAGTTGACATATCTCTTAAAAGCTTAAAAGAACGGCAAGAGAACGTCGAGATTCTTACTGACACAGTCGAAAAGCCCATCCAATCTCTACAAACAAAAGAACAAGAGATAATTCCACGAATAGCTGATTCATGCACACTCGAAGAGGAAGGGACTGACCAAAAGACATGTGAAGCTTTCGAACGGCAAGAAATTCCAGCTGATGGCATAACTTATGGTGTACCTCAACTACTAAATGAAAATTTAAAAACACTTTTTCACCATCTTTGCCTCGCTAAAGAAATTCCGTCTTGCATGCAGTGACTCTTTTTTGCAAAAATCACAAGCAGCTATGCCTCCAATGAGTGGACATTCAAGCAGAAAACAACATCTACCGTACCCATATGTACGGGAGTATAACTAACAAATAACCGCTCCATATACCAACGAGCTATGCGTCTCAAACGCAGCAAACAACTGTTTTCTGTTTACGCACATTTCGGTGCCGTTTATAGAGGGTGATTCATTGTGAGGTTTTTTTTTCAATAGGCTCTTTTTGACAGATCACGCGTAATTCCTATCAAACAGTATCATTTGGCAAGGCATCATGAAAAGAGTCACACCACAACAGCGTCTCCAAATTGTTCAGCTGTGTTACGAAAATCAGCGTTCTGTGAGAAATGTTTTTCGTGCGATTCGAAGAACTTACGACCTACTGAAACCACTACCAAACCACCACAGTCCCAGCTTGGAATAGTGGATGATACTCGACCGGTTAGACCACATCCAGCACGTAGTGAAGAGACCATAGCGGCTGTAGCTGAGAGTGTATGCGAAGACCGTGACGAATCGATTCGTCGTCGTTCTCAGCAGTTTGGCTTGGCGTATTCGACAACTTGACGTATTTTACGTTAGGATCTCCCTTAAAGCGTACAAAACTCAAGAATTGAAGCCGGGCGACTTTAATTTGCGCCATATTTTCAGTGAATGGCCTCTTGAAAAACTCAATGAAAATCCGGTGTTTTATCGTGAAATTTTGTTCAGTGATGAAGCTCATTTCTGGCTCAATGAATACGTTAATAAAGAAAATTGCCGTATCTGGGCTGATGAGCAGCCCGAAGAGTACCAAGAGCTACCATTACATCCATCAAAAACAACGGTATTGTATGGTTTATGAGCTGGTGGAATCATTGGTGTGTTAACGGACTTTGTGCTTCCTGAAATTCAATCACATGGTCTCGGTGAGCTCTGGTTTCAACAAGACGGCGCTACGAGCCATATAGCGTGTGAAAAAATGGACTTGTTGAGAAATCATTTTGGTGAGCACTTAATTTCACGTTTTGCTACGGTAAATTGGCTGCCTAGGTCGTGCGATATCATACCTTAGGACTATTTTCTCCGGGGATATGTAAAGTCTCAATTCTTCAGGAAAAAGCCAGCTACGATTGACGCCTTAGAAGCCACCACTACTCGTGCTATCCGCGAGATACCAGTCGCTATGCTCGAACGAGTCGCCCAAAATTGAGCCTTCTGAATGGACCAGCTCAGACGTAGTCGTCGCCAACATTTACACAATGTAATTTTTAAGAAGTAAATGCCATGAATTGTTCTTTTAACCAGTAATAAAAATTTGAAGTTTTCTTTCAAATTTATGTATTTTAATTTACATTACAAATCAAACCTTACGATGAATCACCCTTTATTTGTGTTATCTTTTTCAGTTTCTGGAAGAAGATATATTCGTTTTGGTTAAACAGTAGATTACTCTTCTTTCGTTGGTCGCTGGTTTTATATTTTCGAAGCCGCGTTGAGATGACTGACAGTTTCAATCCCATTGTGTCAAGACATTTTTCAGCTGTACTGTTCTTATATCTTCGGATTATTTTTTTAACAGATTTTTCTAATTTCTTAGATTTTGTTCTATTAGCTGGCATATACTCAGCCGTATCATTTCAATCTTTCGCTTTAGTCTTATTTCTCATTTCCAGTGGATTTTTAACTTCTTTGTAGACCTTCTTATGTATTAAAAAGCTTCAGAACTAAGGCTTTAACTACATATATTAACGGAGCTGCAGAACAGTAGCAACTGTCTCTATTAGATTCTTCAGCTGGGATGTTAAATTCGGTTCTGTTGGATTTATCGTTGGGTCAATTGTTTTGGTCTCCTGTTGTTGTTGTTGCACATCAATTGTATGATAATTTGCCATTTCAGGTTCCCGGGCTCGTTGGTCGGTTCGCTTGGTATCCCGCTGAACTTCCTCTTTAAGGAAGTTATTATTATAATTATTGGTTGGTAACTAAGTATTTGCCGATTTCACATATAGATGTCTCTGGCCATATTTTTTAAAGATTTCTGTCAATGACTTTTTTTTTTTCTTTTTGACATTTGTTAGCTGTCAGTCTTACTTTGCTTTAGAAGCAAAAAGCTACTAAATATTTACGTGATGTGTATGGTGAAGAAGCCTTAAAAGAAAGACAGTGCCGGAATTGGTTTGACAAATTTTGTTCCGGAGATTTTTCACTGAAAGATGAACAACGATCAGGTCGACCAGATTTATTTATTTATTTATTTATTAAGCTTATTGCAAACATACATACTTAAAAAACTAAAGGATGGGAGCGGTTAAAGAAAGTTACGTGAGGAATAGGTGGAAATCAGAATATTCTTGAGGGAGAGTTTGCTGAGATGAAACTCGAAGAGAGACAGAATATCGTTAACTTCACGAAGCCGTAATTCGTTCTGTGAAGATTGAACCGGAAAAGTGGCATAGAACTAAGATTGCGTAGATTCTTGTTAAGATAAGTAAGTTGAAGTAAGGAGGAACACTCGATATTACCAACTAAAATTTGATGAATAAAGAGAATGTCGGCAACTTTTCGGCGTATAGAAAGAGGTTGAAAATTTATAAGCTACAGCCAGTCAGTGTAAGGTGGTAAGTTTTGATTTTCATCCCGGGGAAGGCCACGTAAAGCAAACCATAAAAACCTGCGTTGAACAGCTTCTATCCGGAGGATGTGAGTTCCGTAGTAGGGTGACCAAACTTGACTAGCATATTCAAGAAGAGGCCTAACAAAGGTTATGTAAAGAGATTTGGTAACATAAGGATTGGAGAACTCCTTAGACTAGCGCTTGATGGAGCCAAGGGCAGAGTTGGCTTTTTTTTTTATTATACTATCAATGTGAGAATGGAAATTGAGATCCTTATCGCAGATATAACCTAAATCACGCAACTCATTCACTAAGGGAACAGGCAGATTAAAGATTAGATAGCAACGAGGTGAAGTAGGGGGGCGTTTACGGGTATAAGTTATAGACTGAGACTTATTGACGTTAAGCTCAAGAGAATTCTTCTGACACCAAGTACAAAATTTGTCTGGATCTCGCTGCAGTAGTAGGCTGTCTGAGGAAGATGATATAAAGCTACTGTCATTGTACGTCATTTCAGTATATGTCATTCATTTGAAGCGTAAACATCAATATTTTTTTTTTTTCACTCAAATATGTCGAACTTTGTGCCTGAAAAAGTGTTTTTGCGGGGAGTTCTTCTTCATTACTTTAATATGAAGAAAACTGCTGCCGAAAGTCATCGTATTTTGGTGGAAGTTTATGGTGAACATGCGCTAGCTGAGCGAACGTGCCAAAAGTGGTTTGCACGATTTAAAAGTGGTGATTTTGGCTTGGAAGACGATGAACGTCCTGGGCAGCCAAAAAAGCTTGAAGATGAAGAACTGGAAGCATTACTCTATGAAGATTGTTGCCAAACACAAAAAGAGCTCGCAGAATCTTTGGATGTTACTCAAGCAGCCAATTCAAAACGTTTAAAAGCAGCTGGATATATTCAAAAGCAAGGAAATTGGGTTCCACATGAACTCAAGCCGAGAGACGTCGAACGTCGGTTTTGCATGTCCGAAATGCTGCTGGAACGCAACAAAAGGAACTCATTTTTGCATCGGATTGTTACTGGTGATGAAAAATGGATCCATTACGACAACCCCAAGCGCAAAAAAATCATATGTGAAACCCGGCCAACTAGCCAAATCAACGGCAAAGCCGAAGGTAATGCTCTGTATTTGGTGGGATCTGATGGGTTTGCTGTATTATGAACTCCTAAAACCGGGTGAAACCATCAATGGACAACGCTTCCGAACACAATTAATCCGTTTGAAGAGAGCAGTAGCCAAAAAACGCCCGGAATATGCGACCAGACACGAGGAAATAATTTTCCATCATGACATCGCTCGACCCCACGTTGCTATTCCGGTTAAGAACTATTTGGAAAACAGTGGATGGGAAGTCTTACCCCATCTGCCTTATAGCCCAGACCTTGCCCCTTCTGACTATCATTTGTTCCGGTCGATGCATAACGCCCTCACTGAAATACGGTTCACATCAGAGCAGAATATCAAAAATTGGCTTGATTCATTCTTGGCTGCCAAGCCGGCGCAGTTCTTTTGGGAAGGGATCCAAAAATTGCCAGAAAGATGGGAAAAAGTCATAACTTCAGATGGGCAATACTTTGAATAATACTATTGTATATGTTTTTCTTAAATAAACGTTCAAATTTTGAAAAAGAAAACCGCACGAAAATATGTACCCAATATATCCCGGGTATTTTATACGAAAGAATTATGCCCTGCTGAAGCGTAGTCCAAGTTTATCGCCCTTGCGTGTTATCACAAGCAACAGTTTTTCTGCTTGTGATAGGACATGTCTAACTCTAAGCTTCTCCAGATTAGAGGAAAGATGTTTAGGTACTAGTCCTGTGGAGTTATGTCCATCACAGAAACATTGTACATTGCGTTTAGTTCTTTGTCTAAGGCCGCGTATTTAGAGATCTTTGTGGAGTATTTTGTGGTTTCAACTTAATTTTACTGCTACTACCCTCGCCACCACATATTGACCACAGTTAGCATCCGCAATCAATATCCTATTCACCAGTATTGCTTTTATCTACAAAACTAATGATTCGTCTACGTCGTGTTGTCAAAAGCATCGTCAATATCTATGAAAATGCCTCAGGCGTATTTCTTCTTGTCGAGTGCGCCTTCAATTCAACCTTCAGAATCTGAAGCGTACTCTCACAGGACCTTCTTCGTTGGCAGGCGTGTTGCATTCACAAGGCGGTTTGGCGCAAATGGATCCCGACCATTCTTTCGATGCTTTTCATCATGAAGAAAGTCAGACTTATAGGTCTAAAACCTTTGGCATATAGAGCGAGTAATGTTTCTTTCCGATTTTCGGTATTAAGGCCAGTCTCACCAGGGTTTCGGTATGTATGGCAGTGCCAGGCTAGCAGTAAAGATTCTCTTCAGAAATGTCAGCATCTGGTCTTTACTTTTTGTAACATAACATGGGATATACCATCGGTGCCAGGCGGCTTGAAATCATCAAAGGAAGCAACAGCATGTTTAATGGTTACCACACCGATAAGATATACCAGTTACGGCGTGTTGTGTTGTTCAGCTCAATATCAACTTCTGTGATAGGAGCTAGTTGTAAGGTGGTTTCGATTAGGTTACCTGGAAAGTGAGACCCAAGCATGCTTTCGACTCAGTATAGGTACCGTCAAATTTTCTAAGCCTGTTTGATCTTCCTCTTTTGAGAACTTTTAGCAGCCCACTGCTTTCACCGATAGTTTCGATCTTTTCGCAAAAACTTTGTAAGAGGTCCTCATCGAAATCCGAATAAGCCTCTAAAATTTTTTTTGCTCAAAATTAGTCTTAAGAAACCTGTTTAGAAATTTTCTGGATTCTTTACGAAAACGCTGCAAGTCTGCGTTCCATTAAGGATTAGGCGATCTGCAGGATTGTTTATTAGCTGAATATGATGTTTAAAAACACTTAGTAACGGCATCGTTCGGGTTCTGAACAGCTTCCTCTAGCTGTTGTTTTGTCTTGAGATTCGTCCTCTTCAACAAGGTTGAGACCTCGCATCCGATTTTGAATTCATTGTACCTATAGTCTGACATGAAGACTTCCTATAGTACTTTCCAACTAGTGATCTCCTTAGTATATCTGTTGGCTAACGTTAAGTCGATTACTTGCATATGTTGACAACCACGTCAGACGATAGTGTGATTGCCTCTCACGTTGTATTTACTAATGAGCATTAGCATCATAGCATATGATCAGTCCCATCTTGGAATCACAGTATTCAATGAGTTCTTCCAGCGCTTCCAGTGGTGACAGCAGTAACGAATCATAGGGAAAATAAGCACACGCACCGACATATTTGTGTTATTCTCCATTTACACCTTACCTCTTTATCTATGGTAGTTGTGGGTGACCATGGTTCAAGTGGTAGTGTATTGGCTTCCAAATCGGACGGTTTGGGGTTCAATGCAAGTCGCACCCAAAAGACATTCTTTATCTAGAATACAAAGATAAGTCCATTTACACTAATAATTTTGTGTTGGATGTTGGATGTTCATGGAGCAAAACGACCGCTGAGCCCAAAATTCTTTCCTTTTCTCTGTCAAATTTTCCAGAAAACTTAAAACGTGCTCCAACATTTTGAGAGCAGTGAGTGTTAAATTCTTTAAAAAAAAAATTTAACTAACTCACTTTTTATTTGTGTGTTCAGAACTTTCTGCTGATGGTAAAATGTCTCCAAATCAAGGATAATCTAACGATATGTCTTTAAAGTAAAATAAAAAAAATTTTTTTCTTTTTCATGAATAAATAAACAATTTCGATTTAATTTTCCAATGTGTAAAGTTATCTTACGGATTATCAAACAATCATAACTACAATACAAGGACAAGAGGAGAACGCTTATGTAGATACATTTTAACCGAACCAATGAGTCAAACCGATGCCACCGCCAAAGTTATTTCTCGAAGGCATTTGTCCGCCAAAAGTTCTCGATGCGGTGCCGGTTAAATCAAGACTCGTTTGCCTATCAGTTGATCTCCATAAATTGGCTTTTCCAGTTAAATCAACGCTATTTGCTCCAAGTTGAGGAATCCGACTGGCACTTAATGAGGCACCATGTCCTGCGGCATGGTTGTAATTCAGTCCAGCTCCGACACGATTAAAATTGAAGCCATTCTCTAGATTTGTTCTGGAATGGAATGCGTTCGCATCAACTTTGTGGGTATTGTCTTTGAACAAATTTGCGTGGGCGCTTTGTGAAAATGTTTTACCGAATCCCGGAGTATTTGAGTGTTGTAATGCGATACCATGACCGTTTCTATTAAACAAAATTACGTTATAAGAAATAAACCAAAAATCAATAGAAGGAGACTTGTTTGACTTACTTGTTGGCATCTAGGAAAGCGCCTGTGGTTACTGGGCCCTTCATTGTATTGCCACTGGCGAAAACACCACCTCCAATGTTGGCTGAATCAGTTCCAAACCTCTTGCCAGCTTGTAAATTTACATCTTGTCCACCCAAATGATTTGATGCCACAGAACCTGACATTTGTGCTGAGGCATAAGCAAGAGCAGATACAACAATGGCAAACGTAAACACGGCTGACTTCATTTTTCTAGAATACTAGCACAATTATGTTCTCTTTGTGTAACAGTTATTTGTATCTCAAAGAGATCTTTATGAATGGTCTCTATTTGTGGAATAAAATCGTATTTATAGCTCTCTGAATAAGCAGCATCTACTGTATTTCTGTATCTCTGGTAGCTGCTTGTGCTTCCCCTAGATAAGGAAATGTCTTCGTTGTAATTCACTCGACTAAAGTGCTGATAACGAGCAGATACATTCTGACTTCAAGTACAGCTAAACTCTTAATTAGTTGTATCTGTTGGCGGTACAACAACAAAGAGAAATAGGGAAGAAACGATTTGGTGATTCCTATTCTATGGGGAAAGCCCCAATAAAATGCCCCGCGAATAAAGTGCGTGGATGCTACTCCAACATGAATAAATTTGAGTGATTGTACGAGTACAATGTACAATGCTGTCTTTTTAAATTGAATAAGGTCATTAAGATTAAATTCCGAAGTTCTTCCCCTAGAAAGCCCGCAAGAAAAATCCGCAAGAATTCGCTTGAAATCTGAAGATTTCTAAGTTAGTCAGAGATGCGAGTTTTTTCTTTTTTTATTCGAAATCGATAATGATGTCTCGAGCTTGTGTGGTGATAATTAAACAAATAACAAACAAAATTAAAGAAGAGTTTCTATAGCTGGAAGATGGGAAAAATTTAACTTCAGGTAGAGTGGCACAGCACAGAAGTGAAGCCAAGCCAATAGATGGAAGGAGAACTTGGAGCTCAAAAATAAGGTGGTTGAGAATTCATCAAAAATGGATATTTATTTGCACATGATAATAAATTATTATAAATGTTTAGTATAGGGTGATTCATCGTGAGGTTTGATTTTCAATTGACTTTTTTTGACAGATCACACGTGACACCTATCAAACTGATTTGTAATTTTTATTCAGTATCATTTGGCAAATCATCATGGGAAGACTCACACCACAACAACGTCTCCAAATTGTTCAGCTTTATTACGAAAATCAGCGTTCTGTGAATGTTTTTCGTTCGATTCGAGGAACTTACGGTCGAACCATTCGCAAATTTGAGTCCTAATTTACATTAGTGGATGATACTTGACCGGTTAGTGTTAGTGCTTCCTGAAATTCAAGCACATAGTCTCGGTGAACTCTTGTTTCAACAAGACGGCGCTACGAGCCATACAGCGCGTGAAACAATGGACTTAGATTGTGCGATATCACACCTTTGGACTATTTTCTCTGGGGATATGTAAAATCTCAGGTCTTCAGAAATAAGCCAGCTACGATTAACACTTTGGAAGCCAACATTACTCGTGTCATCCGCGAGATACCAGTCGCTATGCTCGAACGAGTCGCCTTAAATTGGACTTTGCGAATGGACCATCTCAGACGTAGTCGCGGCCAATATTTACATGATATCATTTTCAAAAAGTAAATGCCATGAATTGTTCTTTTAACCGGTACTTAAAATTTTAAGTTCACTTTCAAATCTATGTATTTTATTTTACATTATAAATCAAACCTCACGATGAATCACTTTGTACTTATCGTGTGGTGTGCTGCCGTCAAAATCAAAGTGACTGAAAGATCAACAAGAGAAAATTAAATCTTAAAGAAACATTAACAAACATCTAGATACTTGTTGGTCTAGTTAGCAAATTTAAAGTGAAAGAGTTATTTGAGTCCCAGTTTCAGGACATTGGTAATGCATCGTTATTGGTTGAAAAAATGTTCCGTCGGAGGTGTGCATTATTGCCACTGCCACAGGTACGTCTGGACACTTGGTGACATCTTCGATGCGTCCCAAAAGCCACTTGAGATTATTTTGGGCTGTTGCCATTTGGATCGATTTTGTAAAGTTGTCAAATACTCATTGTGCCATCTCCTCTAAAAGCCTTGGATCGTGTTATGTTACTGCTTACTTGATTGGTGGGTGTTTCCAGGTGACTCTACTCAGAAACAATTGTTAATGGTTTACCTATGAGAAAATGACCTGGTGTCAAGGGTTTAACTTAGTATCGGACATAGAACATAAAGGGCGTGAGCTTAACACACTAAATGTAGACCATTTTTCAAACGTTAAGATTGAATTTCCTAAAACGCGTCGTAGGTGCAGTTTTACTGACTTGACGCAAGCCTCCCAAAGGCCATCGAAATATGGTGCGAACAGAGAGTTCCACCTCTTCAGTTCCAAGCTAAGAATTAGCTTTTAATTGAATATTTACTAGTTTATGTTCCTTGAGACCAAAATAACAAAAAAAAAAAAAAATAAATAAATAATGGTTTACTTTTTGGTGTTGAAAATAACGGTTTGTATCACTAGTGATATCTTGGGCCTTTATAAAAATTTATTTTTGCATGTAGCATGAATGAAATTTCTTAAATCAATTTCTTGTACTTGTAAAACACAAAAATACATTGCAGGTGTTGCGTTTTGCAAATGTGAGTTTATTGCATCTCTCAGCGTGACATTTAGATCGATTGGCTTGCTCACTGTGAGCCATTTCAGACAAATAGTTGGCGTTCTTGCGATTGCACGTGGTATAGGCACCATTCTACGTTGTAAAACATGCGGTTTGTGGCTTAAATCCAGTTCAACATTGAGTTGCGTTATCACAGTGTATGAAATGTTCAGCTATGTCCAAATGAAAGAGATAATATGAGAGTATATATCTCTTCCGCTATCCGTTGAGTTTTACATGTGTACTATACTGAATCCTATAGGAAACCATCACAACATCGAAAAATGATGCAAAAATCTAATTGTCCTCTTCTGAGTCCTTTGCAATCACCCGGTTCAGCTGATCAAGACCACCGATACACTCACTGTATTGTTTTTTTATAGCATGCGGTCATGGTATATCAATTTACCACTTGTCCTTTTAAAACCAACGATGGCAATCCTAAATAGGCTTAACAGCGTTTGCAGAAGACATGAAATTAATTGGTCTACTGCCAAACCATTTGATTAGATACAGAGCTCCATTATTTCTTACAACTTGATCATGGGATAGTATTTCTCTTCTTAAATCTGTATCTTTTTTAGCCGCACGATATTCGAGCTGTAAAGTGGCTGTCAGGGTTGGAGAAATGTTTTTTCGGTCATACAAGACCAACCCGACAGGGGAAAACTGAAAAAAGTTCAAACGAGCCAGAAATTATTGCAACGCCTTTCCTAAGCGCTTGAAATTTCAAGAAGACCAAAAGCTGAGGCAAAAAATATTACAACGTCCCAAAGTTAGTAAAAATTTTTTGGTCGTTCGTCAAGATTAAGCCTCATCCTCCATCCCAATGCTTATTTAAAATGACATTTCAGCTGTCTGCTCTTTAAATAAGGCCAATCAGCTTGCTGCATAGTGCATACTTTGCGGTCAGTTGAATACTTCCAGATCGTGCTTTGTCCTCACCTACACTTGAGTGCGTCGAATCTTCAATGGGACGAATCCACTTTCGCACTTATGTAGTAACGAGAGTACTTACAAATCTTAATATACCTCCTTGATCTATCTCTGTGTATTTTGGCGATTTTTTACAATTTTTTTTACAAACATTGTAAATGTTGGAAAAGTGTTTCGGCAACGATTTTCTAAAGAAAACGGTCGTTTACCAGTGGCACTAGCGGTTTAAAAGTGGTTGTGTGTCAATCGAAGGTGATAAACGCAGTGCCAAACCATCGACATCGAAACCCGACGAAAACCTTGATGAAGTAAAAGAAATGTTGGTTTCATCAGAGAGATAGCGGAGTACTTGAACAATGCCTATGAATCCGTCCAAGACGTTTTGGTTAATGACTTGCGTTTCCGTCGTGTAGCAGAAAAGTTGGTACCAAATGACCTCAATTTCATGCAAAAAAGTGACCGTGTTGACGTCGCAAAAGAGATGATTTGCGAGGCTGAATCCGATCCCACAGTCATCAAAGAGATCATTACTGGAGACGAGATGTGGGCTTATGAGTACGACACGCAATCCAGACATCGGGCAAATGAATGGCGTTCACCAAATGAGCCGAGACCAAAATAAACCACTTCGTTTTCAGTCGGTTTTCATGGATTACAACCGTGTAGTGCATCATAAATTTTTGCAAGAAGGTCAGACAGTAAGCAAAAAGTATTTATTGGGCGTTGTGAGACGTTTGCGTGAAGCAAATCGCCGAAAGAGACCAGAATTGTGGCCAGAAAACTCGTGAATTTTGCACCATGAAAACGAAAAATGCAATAAATACCATCCAACTGTGTGACTTCTTTCTGTTCAATCGAGTTAAAAAACCACTAGGGGGAACGCGTTTCAGCAGCCGAGAGGAAGTAATGCAAAAACCACAGGAAGCACTGATGGACATACCAAAAACTGAATATGAAAAATGTTTCGAGGACTGGATCAAGCGCTGGCATAAGTGTGTTGCAGTCGATGGGGATTACTTTAATGGGGATAATATAGATTTAGATGAATAAGCTTCTATTTTTAATTTTCTGAATAAATTCCTATTTGATCAAGGTTATGGTATATCCCCCTCTTCTTCGGAAGAGTTGTTCTTCCATGCTGGCAAATCATTGCGTAAGCTTTTTCATCAATCCTATTCATAAGGACTATGTCTGAGCAGATGGAAAACAGCATTTGTTCAGACCATACCTAAAAAGGGCGAATCTTCTTTTTTTCTTTTTCTACGAATTCATTGCACCTTCTTTCAAAGGTCATGGAAATGCTGATAAACCATCGGTTTTCGTAGTAACAGATCCCCTGGTGACTTGATGACATGTCTCACTAAAAAGTGGAACCAAGCTCTTCTGTCGAAAATGCTTGTATTTGGGATCGATAAATTAGGTTGGAATGAATACATGTTCGATGTCTTCAAAAATGCTGCGAAATGTCGAGGTTTCCTCATTCGATGGTAAGAAATATTTCTTCCCGTCTGATCTGGCTTAAATATATAAGACATTCATCTGCCCAAAATTGGAGTAAAATGCCCTCATCTGCACCTGCTACATAGAATTCAAGACCATGCGATGAAACTCATAGATTATATTAATGTCATTCAAACAATTGACACCCCGAGCACCCAGGTTATGTCTCCTATCTTACTTTGTTTTATCGCTATTTCCACCACCAGTGTTCCATAGAAATTGCTAGTAGCATTCCGTTTTCTCTTCTAATGAATCAGCTAAAGTCAACACGACTTTACTATACTTCCAACATCTAGCTTCTCGGGTGTAGGAGCCTGGTAATTATCACGTTGCTATATGGCCTTCAAATGGGATAATTTGCTCATCAAAGCTGACACTTGCAGGTCTTTCATATTGATGACGTTTGGCACGAATTTTATCATACAAAGGTTTTACTTTACAAAAACGGTCATTTTGTCTGATATAGTGATTATATCCATTGTCTGCAAATTGTTCCAAAGATGGTAAAAACTGTCTCTCGTAAAAGCATCAGCTTCAAGTGGATGTCTTATACGTTTCTCCAATGCCATTCTATGACGTAGATATGATAGTAGAATGCTGACTCCCCAAAACTGTCTGACTTCCTTTGGAGTTGTCTGCAGTTGTGTGCCATAGCGGGCCATGTAAGCAGTGTTCGACTTCCCAGCTAAGTCTTCAAAAAGGTGAAATCAAAGTAATCCGAAAAATAATCGTTGGCAAAGGGGCACTGGTGTCTTCATGGATGTCTTCTGTTAGTAGTGTATAAATATAGTTTTTGTGCAGTCATTTTGGATACCTCCCTCGTAACTGGCTTAGGGGAATACTACTTTCTTCATCTTCCGATGGCAAAAGCAGTTAAAGATTGCGGGCCAATCTCTTCGTCATCGTCATCTATGTTTATGTTCAAATTGGAATCATAAGAGTCAAAGACTACCAAATATTCCTCAAGTTCACGATCTGTAAGTTCTCGAAACAAATGAAAACAGCCTTCAAAAAAAAACTTGAAGCAATTCAAATGGCGGGGTTAAGTTCAAAGGTATTACATATGATACCTGACAAAGACTGACCCTTCACATAGTATAAACGCAGAAATGAATCGCGTACTTCGCATACAACAGTTTATATGCGCAGTAACTTTCATAAAACAGCGAAAATCGAAATGATTTACTAAAATTTTCACAAAAACTTAACAAGACGTCTTTTCTCCTTCGCGTAGCTTAAAGTCTGATTATTTCGACAAGCCTTGCAAAGATTCATTGCAATGGTGTCGAGAAAAAAAATTCAAAACGTAGGTATCATACATACGATAGCGGTCCCAGAAGTAGCCGACCAAACAAAGAAAACACAAAAATTTTGGAAAAAGATTTATTTATTTTTCAACATAATCGCCTTTTCCCAGCTATATTCAAAAATTTCGATACCCTTTTTGTAATTAGAACTGTCTTGCTCCTCAAAATAGCCATTAATTGCCGACATCACTTCTTAATCGTTGGAAAATCTATAACCACTGAGCCATCTTTTCAAGTTTGGGAACAGAAAATAATCTGGCGAATAGGATGCATGAAGTAGCAATTCAAACTTTAATTCGTTAATTTTGGCCATTGCAACAACGGTTTTGTGAGCTGGTGCATTGTCTTGATGAAAAAATGCGGCCGTTTTTGCTTAATTTCCTCACTCAAACATTGCAATAAGCTCGCATAATACTGGCCGTTGAAAGTTTTTACTTTTTCAAGATAGTCAATGAAAATTATCCCACGCGCATCCCAAAAATGGACGTCATGACCTTGCCTGCAGATGAAACGGTCTTCGCCTTCTTTGGAGCCGGTTCTTAATTTTGAATCCATTGTGAAGACATTGCCAGCAATGTCTGCTAGCTCGTGCACTTTCAGTTGACGATCATCGAGTACCACTTTGTGGATTTTCTTCACCATTTGTGGAGTCGTTGTGTGTTTGCTTCAGAACTAATTTGTGCATTCCCATGAGGTACCGTCGAGCATAGTTGAGAAGGTAATGATTACGTTGTGTAAATGATTACAGTATTAATTACAATAACAAGTAATTAGTAATTGAAATTTTCTCCATTACAATTACAAATAATTGTTATTGAAATTTTTCAATTAGTTATTACAGGTAATGAAAAGTTTTTAATTACACAGTACAAGTTACGTAGTTCGGAAAATAAGTCAGTGAAAGCAATTATGGTAAGGGAACAAATTTAACCATGGACAATTGGTTCACATCAATTCAGTTGGTCGAAGGTGAAGTGCCACCATCCTTCGTATCCAACTGAAAGGAACTTTTGATTTCTTCCCAATTTGATTTCCAAGACAGCATAACTTTGGTTTCCTTTACACCAAAGAAAGGAAAAGGAGTGCTGCTAGTATCTTCCCTTCATAAAAATAAGGATATTGATTTGGAGACAAAAAAAAAACACACATCAAGCGTTTACACGTTTGATCAACTTGCTCATAATTACTCAGTCGCAAGGAAAACTCGCAGGTGGCGAGTTTTTTATGCTGTGCTTGATCAGGCCGGCATCAATTCAATGGATGAATAGAAATAAAAAATATAAAACTTAGATTTGCATTTGACAAAACCTAATGTGCAAAAGCGATTGGGACAATATATCAATAATCATTTGAGAGGTAACATTGCAAAGGTGCTAAGAGATTTAACGGAACTGGATTCAGATCATTGCAAGGATATTTGCCTTAGAGAACTCCAAAAATTAGATGCTTTTTATGTCCTAGGCCACGCAACAAAAAGTCGAAAACGACATGTGTAAATTACCAAAGGCACATCTGCCCCGACCCCCGAGCGAAGTACTAGGTGGAGTGAAAAGTAACCTCTTTGACCGACACAATGTGCTGTGTACTGCAAAAAAGGTTGTGGTGCCTTGAGGTCCGTTCATATTTAGGCAGACATGCCAAATTTCAGTGCGATACTGTCTTTGGTTTTTTTTTGACAGCTGATTGTTGTTGACTTGTTTGGCATCATGTTGAGTATGGACAAAAACGATTTTCGTTCTCTCATAAAACATTATTTTTTGAGAGGCAAAACGGCGAAGGAAACAAAAGAAAAGTTGAATAAAAATGATGGGGCTAATGCTCCGTCAGATTACACCGTCAAATATTGTTTTCGAGAGTTTCGTGGTCGCCGCAACTCCACTACCGATCAAGTCCGCAGCGGCAGGCCCTCCGATGTGGTTACAGAGGACAATGTCAAAAAATACATGAAATGGTGTTGGCTGACCGGAAATACCACAAAGATTAGTACTGAGCGCACACGCCATATTTTGGACAATATTCTACATATAAATATATCCTTCATTCCTAAGGAGGTTACTTTTCACCCTGGTCTATAACTATTCGTGCGGTTTGCTAAGAGATGGCGTAACTTGTATTATTCCATTGTTATTTTTCCATTGGAACATGTGTTGGAAAGCTACTGTCATTGTACGTCATTTGCGTACAAAGTTCATGTCATTGAACTTTGTGCCTGAAAAAGTGTTTTTGCGGGGAGTTATTCGCTACTTTAATATGAAGAAAACTGCTACCGAAAGTCATCGTATTTTGGTGGAAGTTTATGGTGAACATGCGCTAGCTAAGCGAACGTACCAACAATGGTTTGCACGATTTAAAAGTGGTGATTTTGGCTTCGAAGACGATGAACGTCCTGGGCAGCCAAAAAAGTTTGAAGATGAAGCACTGGAAGCATTATTCTATGAAGATTGTTGTCAAACACAGAAGAGCTCGCAGAATCTTTGGGTGTCACTCAAGCAGCCATTTCAAAACGTTTAACAGCAGATGGATATATTCAAAAGCAAGGAAATTGGGTTCCACATGAACTCAAGCCGAGAGACGTCGAAAGGCGGTTTTGCGGAAGTCATTTTTGCATCGGATTGTTACTGGTAATGAGAAATGGATCCCTTACGACAACCTCAAGCGCAAAAAATCATATGTGAAACCCGGCCAACCAGCCAAATCAAGGGCAAAGCCGAATACCCATGGCGCGAAGGTAATGCTCTGTATTTGGTGCGATCAATGGACAACGCTACCGAACACAATTAATCCGTTTGAAGAGAGCAGTAGCCGAAAAACGCCCTGAATATGCGACCAGACACGAGGCAATAATTTTCCATCATGACAACGCTCGGCCCCACGTTGCTATTCCGGTTAAGAACTATTTGGAAAACAGTGGATTGAAAGTCTTACCCCACCCGCCTTATAGCACAGACCTTGCCCTTCTGACTACCATTTGTTCCGGTCGATGCAGAACGCCCTCACGAAATACGGTTCACATCAGATCAGAATATCAAAAATTGGCTTGATTCATTCTTGGCTGCCAAGCCGGCGCAGTTCTTTTGGGATAGGATCCACTAATTGCCAGAAAGATGGGAAAAAGTCATAGCTTCAGATGGGCTATACTTTGAATAATACTATTGTACATGTTTTTCTTAAATAAACGTTCAAATTTTGAAAAAAGAACCGCATGAAAATATAGACCCAATACGTGTATAAATTTTCCAGATGTCGGACGATTAGTTCTTGAGATATAGGGTTCTGAGTGAAGCAATCTTTGTTATTGTGAAAAAATATGGATTCAAAGCATTTTCGTGTGTTGATTTATCAGCCGATCCAAAGAAATTGCTTAATAAGTGTTATCCGGTCTCTGCACCAGCCGAACGATCCATTCGCAAGTGGATCGAAAAATTTAAAAGTGGTCATACAAGCACCGAAGATGATGCACGCAGTGGACGTCCAAAGGAGGTTGTTTCAGATGAAAACATCAAAAAAGTCCACAAAATGATTACGAATGATCGTAAAGTGAAGTTGATCGAGATAGTTGAGGCTCTGAAGATATCAGAAGAGCGTGTTGGATACATCATACATGAATATTTGGACATGCGAAAGCTCTGTTTAAAGTGGGTGCCGCGTTTGCTCACAGTCGACCAAAAACAACAACGTGTCGATGATTCAGAGGAGTGTTTAAAGCTGTTCAACTGCAATAAAGCCGAATTTTTGCGTCCGTATGTGAGAATGGATGAAACTTGGCTTCATCACTTCACACCAGAGTCAAGGCGGCAGTCAGCTGAGTGGCGAGCAGGCGACGAACCTCGTCCAAAACGACCAAACACATGGAATAATTTTCATCGACTATATCCAAAAGGGGCAGACTATCAACAGCGACTATTATGTTACATATAGACCGATGAAGGAGTAGTCGCCGAAACAGAGGCCTATTTTGAGGCTAAACCGAAATCGTACTACAAAACTGGTATCGAAAGATTGAAAAATAGTTTCAATCAGTGTATCGCCCTCGAAAGCAACTATATTGATAAATAAATTTTTGCAAAAATTTTGGGTTTTACTATAAAACGGAACTGACTTTTCAGCCCATGTGTTATGTGTTAACGTTCTAGGGTTAAAAACATTAAAAGAATTTTTCGTTAGTCTTCAACACCAACATCTCAAAATTCGTGTCATGGAGGTTTTGCCTTCTAAGAATTAAGATTAAACCAGCAAGTGAAAGTAATGGTGCTACTGGTGCAGAAGATGTTGATCGAGCAAATACCCTTGACACCAGGAGATAGGTCTTCAAAATGTCCACTAATGGAGTTTTGTTTAGGAAAAATTGCGAAAATTCATCTTCTGAGGGACTCTTTATTGTGTACACATCTTCAGAAGGGTCTAAAATATCTGAAATAAGCACACAATTCTTTCGAACTAATTACTTATTTCTATATACAATTGTTACCTTTTGAATTGTAATTATCGTCACCAAAATCAAAAATGCTGTTTAAAGAAGGTTTCACTTTATGTTTATTCGAAGAAGGTTAACATAATTTATGTTTCCGGTAATACAAGTCAATAATATTAAAAATAACACCTCTGGTCATGCCAGACAATGAAGATAAAGCCTTCAACCAGCTTATGTTGACCGAAGGGTGACAAGCAGCTGCAACGATAGCATCATGGGCCTCTTCGGTTAGATAAAAGTATGGTTCAAAACGAGTTATAAGACTCCTCTGCATTTGCTCAAAAGTATCATGAATAAATGCTAATATTTCCGCGTTCAGCATTCTGTCGGTTTTTACTTTTGAGGTTGTCAAAGACGGTATTAATAAACCAAAATCAACCTTGTAAGAAATCATGTATTTCTACATACCTATGTCTTCATCATGTTGCAGTATTCTTTCAGGTAGGCAACATCTAGGATAGAAAAATGCCTGTACCCCAGCTCTGCGCATACTTCATTTATCTGATTATCTACCTACAGAATTTGCATTACGGATTCAAATAAAGAATTCCAGCGAGTAACGACTGTACTTTTCAGAGATTTTTGAATAATTACAGATGATTTTGTTGACCTGTTCGTTTTTCTCCAGATTGCGCCACATTTGGAAAACGCCTAAATAAAAAATTTATTGAACGCCTATTGCAAAATTCGATAATGTGCTCGAAAATTTACCTCAGTATGTATATGGTATTCAAAATATCGCTTTTTGACTTTAGGGCTGATAAATCGAAATTCAAACCAGTCATTATCCTATACTTGCATACTTGCATCGTCGAGACTGATAAACTTACCATTCTCGGTATGTGTGTCAGTGACAACTTACGTTGGAATGACCACATAATCGGTGTCGCCAAAAATGCTGCGAAATGTCTAGGTTTCCTCAAGCGATGTAAGAAATATTTTACACCATCTGATCTGGCCAGGCATTCATCCACCCAAAATTGGAGTACAATGTCCACATCTGATCAGGTGCTCCTAAAACATCTCTGCACCTGGTGTGCAATAAAACTCATTGGTAATACTTATATTAGTCAATCCATTGACACCCTCGAACACCGACGTAATGTCTCCTGTCCCACTTTGTTTTATCGCTATTTCCACCACCAGTGCTCTATTGAAATCGCCAATAGCATTCCGCCCATTCAAACTTTGAACCGTAACATCCGTCTCGCTATGAATGCTCATCAGTATACCCTCAAGCCCATTTTCGGATCTTAAATATCGTTATTCTTTCCTAAGCCATACAACTCGCTTATGGAATGCCCCGGCGACCTCTGTGTTTCCTGGTCGTTATAATTTACAAACATTCACAAACAATGTACATCGGTACCTGTCTTTTCTTCCTCCCTAAATTTCCTTCGTCCGTGCTGTGTACGAACATTTTAAGGGTACAAAAATCCCTTGAGCCCTCGCTGATTATAAAAAAAAAATCGTGGCGTCGAGATGTCTGCTTTTATTCTACTCTGTGACTTAATATAACAGTTTGGCCTACGACAACAGGTTCAGTGTTAAGCACATTATGTACCAGATGGAGCAAAATTAGTCATCCAATTTTGTTTTTGAATTACTTTGTTACTAAATAAAAAAAAATTATTTTGAGTAATGAAAATCTTTATTTGGAACTTTAAAATTGTTTCTGCTAAGTGAAAAATGGTTGCCGCCAGTGTTAATACACATTTGTGGACGCTTTATCGCATTTTCCACTACTTTCCGCAAGATTTTCGGTGATAACTGTTCACATTCCTGTCGAATATTGCGATTGCCTGAGTTACTTCAAGTAGCCCCCCCCCCCCCCAAAAAGTCTGGGATAGTTAAATCGGGCGATTTTGCTGGCTATGGCAAATCGCCAAAATGGGAGATTACGCGACCAGGAAACGTTTCCTTCACAACATCCATTGTGGCTCGTGCTGTTCACCGAGAACTGCTTAACCGTCCTCATAAAAAAAAAAAAAAAAAAAAAATACGGCCCAATCACTCTTCCCGCGTGAGCGCACCACAACACACCACACAGTGGCTTTGAGTGGATGTGATGGATTTTCGTGCTTAGGTGGAAATGCGCATTGTCGCTCATGACGATTTTCGACACATCATTTTCGACATTTCCTCTTCGTTGTTGAGATTGAGGATGGCTTTACAGTAATTCACACGCGACTGATGGTCAGGAGACATAAACTGATGCACTTTATACGCAAACATGTGTAAGTCTTTCACTAAAATTCGCTGGAGGGTCCGTCTGGTGATGTCCAATTGCGTGGACCGTCGTTTGGTTGATGTTTCTTCGTCCTCAGTGACATCGGCAGTTATTGCCGCGATATGCTCGCGGCCACGCCTTGCTTGGTCTCCTGTGGTTGGCGCGACACGAATGGGAAATCGAAGTCGAAATCCACGCCGACCGATTATTTATTAAATAAAAACAGTTCAGTGTAATCAGATCCGGTAATTGAAAATGGGCTGTTCTGCTGAATTACATGCAATGGTATATCGCCCATCATTACTGCTTACACTGTTGAATTATATTGTTGACTAGATTTCTGTTACCCATGATCTAAAATTCTTATCGAACAAAAGCAAAGGTCTTAGATACGCTTGCATGCAAATACCGTTGACAGATACCTGAATCGGGCAAAGATCCTTTTGGTTAAATGATAGGAAACTTAATGCTGAAAGATGACGTGTACTTTCTTCTAAATACTCCCAATACCACTATTTGGTAGGCTCTGCAACTAAGTGAAGGAATTGTGCTATTGAAGGGACCTCTGGTTCTTCCAGCTGTTATACCTGACTACTTGCCATGGCGGTGGTACAATCGTGTCCTCAATAACAGCCGTTAAAAGCAATGTTATCCGTTCAGCACTAGAAACACCTGGGCAATGATAATGACGTGTTACTGCTTTCGCACAGAATTCTAAATCTTTACCAGATGGTCCAGAATTTAAAATCTGGAATAGGAATTAAAGTAAATGCGTCCAAAAGCAAAGCGTCTAACCTTCGAAACTGCTTCCATCAACTTATTTTTGATAGACAGGAAGTCCAGAAAGTTGAACTCAATGTGGCAGCAGTATCAGGAAAGTAAAATCTGCGTTCAGTATGCCATTTTTCTTACTTACCTCAGTTAGCGAGGTTTTCAATTGCTTTAAATTGCGCACTCCAAGATAAACATCAATCTTCTTCCATTTGCAAGCACACCTTAGCTACACGTACTGTTTTCCTATACTAAGTTTTGCCTCCAGGAAGTCGAAAAGTCTTCTGGCGTTAATATTCATCGCTCTACATATTCTAGCCATCAAGGCCTATTACACAGGATAAGTCTTTTCAAAATTGTAGTCTATGCGGCTGATATATATAGCATTTGCCCAGCGACATTTAAACGCATGAACGTGGCCAGTCGATATATGTGATATAAAGAGGTCATATTGGCAGCCTCATTAAGGGCCTAATTCTGGCGCCATGGGAGTCAGGAGCCCATGGAATTTTAGTTCCAGGCTGACTTGGAAAGGGAGCGTGATGGTGGCTGTTTAAACTTAAAACAGCAGGAAGGGTTTTCCGACTGTCGTTGGAAAATCCTAAAATGTAGCAAATCCTACTGTAGGCTTCACCCTCTATCAAATTGGAAGTCTAGCCTGCATAATGACTTCGAATAGATACTGATCTTAATAGGATTTTCTCAGGATGGTCTATAGGTCTAGAATGGGGACTATTCCTCATGTAAGAGTATGAGGCACATCATGGGCTTAAGCAATGCACGACAGGTGAAATGTAAGGCACAGGCAAAAGATGTTAACTTTGCTAACCAGTTCAATGACACTCCACAGCCCTTTTTGCCCCTCCAAAACCCGTCAATGCCTTTCGAGATTCACACAATTTTCTCAAGCATAATGCCACATGACATGCCACACCTTGTCAAAAGCCTTTTTACCATCAAATGCTGTAAGGGGTTTCGTCGGCCACTTGTTGGAATCGTCGGCTTTAGCTTGTTGGAATCGGTAGAATATAGACAGCCCTTAAGCGGATCAAATTCGACGAATATGCAAGACAATGGCGGTTGAGTTCGGCTTCCGTATTGAAACCTTAAAAAGAAAAAAAAAAAAAAACAGATTTCTAACTAACGGATAACATTGCTTTTAACGGCTTTTATTGAGGACACGATTGTACCACCACCATGGCAAGAAGTCAGGTATAACAGCTGGAAGAACCAGAGATCCCTTCAATAGCGCTACCCATGCAAAATGCTGTCAATGTCAATTGTTTTCTCCTTTTGCAGCTGCTGCACTCCGAAGTTTGGTTGAAATATGGCAATCACTTTGGCCTAAGGTGTTTGCTGATAATATGCATGTTGCCGATATAACTGCAAAAAGGTTTTTCACAGGCCTCTAGTGAACGTCCACAGATGTGTCCCGAATCTAATTATTAAATCCATTTACACGCTGATTGAATTATTTGCATAATCCGAATTCTGAAATTTGTCGGCATAAGTCAAGGGGATATGAAAGCAAGTTAGCAAGCAATTGCCAATATGCCCGGAACGTTTGCAACGAACAGTTGCAACCCTCTCCAAGAAAATAGGTTGGCCAAATCCATTACGATAGTACCGTCGATACCTATGATTTCACCCAAAGAATTGCTTGAAACATGTACTGCTAAAAAGGTACGTGGGACTGGATGGTATCCTAAACGGACCCTTAAGGATCGAGCCGGATCGGACTTATTTGGCGAAATGTTAAACAAATGCCTTTAAAAGGGCGTTTTTTTTTTTGTGTCTTGGAACCGTAAACGGCTATTGCCAAATTCAAAAGAGAACCTAGAATCGCCCTATCCGGAAAAATCCTTGGGCGGATCATTTACAGAGTCTCTAATGGTTAAAGTGGTCACCTGTTTTGTAAACTTAAATCCACGGGATGCCCATAGGTCTATAGTAGCAAGGATACGCCTTGCCATCTCTATTTGCTCAAGAAAATATACCAAAGTAGTACATGTTTTGGAGGCATCCCTTGGTATGGGTCGAAGCCGATCTAAAACCTATTGCTGATCTTAGGGTCACAGCATCCAGTATTTTGCAAGTCAACATTCGGTCAAAGACCCTTCCCGGGACTTTGGGCTTAAACTACAGCCAGCATTACACTCCCACAAGGGGGACAAGTCATGCCCGGACCGAAATTCGGGGGCTCCTGACTCCCATGGTACTGTATTTTAAGTCCTGTTAGGGACTACCGGTGGTCCTGCAACCAACAGGACATATGTTATGACAGGCAGCTAGTAACTGGTCAAATAATCAAATTATCCGAAAACCATTACGTTAAGACCAGTACATTGCTCTGCACCCTCTCTTTATTAGACAACGTCATTGATGGGCGAAGCTTTGATAATTGGGCGGGGGCCCCGGGTCTTTTACAGTAAAAGAGTCTACTAGAAATTGAAACAACGAAAAGTTGTTTGGAATAGTCAGTGTCAAGAGATACTGAGAAATACTGCGCCATCATAACACCAGATGTGAAGAACGCTTTTAATTTGGCGAATTTGGAACGGAATGACATGTTTTGCCTACAGATTTCATACAAAGTGTCGATCATCAGATTTCCTGAAGATATAACCGTGGTGGTTGTAGCAAAAATAAGAAGTTAAACTTCACAGTAACATCAATGGTTAGCTAGCATCAGCTTGTAACTTGCCGATCATAAAACGGAGATTTCGCGTAAACTACAAATACGGATTCTGAACTGATTTTGGGTACTAGAAGAAGCATCAGTCAGAGAATGACAACAGCTTGAAAATACAGATTGCGAAAAACATTTTACTAACAACATTCGACGAGCTGATGAAGCAAAACTTCATTTACATTCCTACATACATACCTTGTCATACGATTTTCGAGAAAACTTTATTTGAGCAAGAAATTGTAGGTTGTTTTAGACAAGTCATTGAAAACGTCCAACGGTGTTTAACTAAACGTTCAATTGTTGTTTGGACAATTTCTAAAGGTAAAACTGTGTCCACATTATCCGTCACTGGAAGTTTCATGTCTGAATTATATTGTCAGTTGATACTTTGGCCCAATGGCCAAGGCTTAGTGTCTTTGGAATGGCATCAGATCTGTGTATATTTAATAATACAAACATACATCAGAAATGTAAGTGGACGATCTTGTTTGAAGGAAGCAAATTCAAAATAAGAGACATTAAACAGCGGACTTCAATATTCGTAAATGGGCTTACAACTTTGAAGAACTTTTTAAAGGCGTCAAAATGCATTACAACACCCTCGTACTGCGAAAGGGGTTTGCAGAACATGGGTACCCCTTAATAAAGGGTTTTCCAACCGGGACTTGACAACTTTGAATTAAATTTGTGAACGCACTCTTTCACTAATCATCAAACTGTCACTGTCAATTTATTTAGTAAACTCAACATTTTCAATATGGTAAAGTACACTAACGAGCAACGTCTGCAAATTATAAAAATTTTCTACAGATATTCGGAGTCGGTGACTGTAACTTTAAGAGCGTTAACTCCAATTTTCGCTCGTAATTCTCGCCCTAGTAGACAGGCAATAACAAGTTTAGTGCAAATCAGGCAACATATTCGTTGCGTGATGTTGCCGTGTCAGTGAGACAACGAGTTGGTCGAAAATATCGCTGCCGTTCAGACGTTCGTAGCAAACGATCCAAATCAGTCAATTCCATGGCGTTCTCAAGAATTGGGCATCGCTTAGACCACATTATGTCGTATTTTGCGTAAGGATCTTGGTTTACACCAATACAAGATCAAGCTGACTCAAGAATTGAAGCCGATGGACTAGACGTACGTTCTCCGATTGGGTTCTGGAGAAGATGCGCCAAGATGATGAATTTCATCGCAAAATCATCTTCAGTGACGAAGCTCATTTTTGGCTCAATGGGTTCGTCAATAACCAAAATATGCGTTATTGATCGGGTGAAAACCCACATGTGCTTCATGAATCACAACTTCATCCAAAAAAAATAACTGTTTGGTGCGGCGTTATTGGGCCATATTTTTTCGTCGACGATAACGATTGTCACGTTACTGTTAATGGTCAGCGTTATCGCGCCATGATCACCGATTATTTTTGGCCCGAATTGGAAGATATGGACTTGGACGACATGTGGTTTCAACAGGATGGTGCCACAAGCCACACAGCACAGGCTACAATCGATTTATCGAAGAGTAAGTATGGTGAGCGTGTTATTTCAAGACATGGGCCAGTCGATTGGCCGCCTCGTTCGTGCGATTTAACGCCGCTTGACTATTTTCTGTGGGGCTACGTTAAGTCATTGGGTTTTGCCAACACGCCGACGACGATGGAAGAGCTCAGAGCCAACATTGAGTGCAAAATAGGGGCCCTTTCGGCCGAAGTGTGTGGCCGAGTCGTTGAAAATTGGGTCAAACGAATCGACCGCTGCAAACGTGCCCGCGGTGGCCATATGAACGAAGTCGAGTTCCATTCATAAATATTTTGATTATACTTCAAGCTAATAATAAAGTTTTTGAAATTTCTCAAATGGTTTGCCTTTTATTTAAAAAAAAGTTTTCAAGTCGTTATTTGAAAACCCTATATATATACGGAAAACCAAACGCCGACAAAGCCATCTTGTGCTATCTTGTGAGGAGGATAGTGTTATGCGTTATTAAAGAAAAACTCCCCATGCAACAGCTTCGGATCCGCAAGCAATCATGCTACATCAAATGAAAGAAATAAGGGATTATAGCCGTTCAAGTTCGGTGCATACTGCCCTGTACAATGAACGTGAAGAAAGGTTTCTTAAAATAATTTTCTGCTATTTTTTCAACTTTATCCTTGGAAAACTCTTAGGAACCCAAGAGATACAGATAAGCTGGATTTTTTTTAACACCATTTAGCGCATGTATACAAAAAATGTTGAATTTAGGATGGATCCAGTTGTCAATCCAGTTGTGCAATCGATACTATCAAATTAGATTCTGTAAGGATGCTACAATAAATAAAAAAAAGTACCTGCGCAATATTTAAATTGAAAATAGAGGAAACGTTATTTGATAATGGCTTTTCAATGGAATCTTATCCCAAGGTCGCTACTCGAAACGACATCTTTCTGGGGGCGAAATTTGTTCCAATGCTGGTCAGCCAAATAGTGTGGTTGGTTGAAAATCACCCCCTATAAGCATGAAAAGAATTGCGAATCGAATCGAAACTCTTGCCTCAAGAGGCAACGGAAATTGCTTCGCAACGAATTGCACTCATGCCATCACTTTAATCCTGTACAGGATTTGGTTTCATGGGATATCCCCAGAGAGAGTATTATTGATTCCTATTGCAAAAAAAGACTTTATAACTTGTCGATGAACGTTTTTACTATACACATTTGTTAGAATACCATATGTCTAATGTATACATAGGTATATGATGCTTGAATCTTTACCAAAAACCCGTCACAAACACACCATACCTTGTGCAAAGATGTCGATAGAGAATATTCATTTCAAACATTAGCCTACCGAACCGTGTCCTGGTTTTTATTTTTTGAATATTCATATGGACCTAGAAATACTGGCAAAGTGTGTGAGATTTACTTTTCCAGTGGTAAAACGAGTCCAATGACACTTAAAAAAAAAAAAAAAAAAAAAAAAAAAAAAAAAAAAAAAAAAACAAAAATTTTTTTTTCTCTCAATGGCTCGACTGTTTTCCTAAACATTTCAAAATTCTGTTTTTTTTTTTGTTTTGTTTTGTTTGTATTGTTAGTAAACTGGCGCCAACTGTTTTCAAAATAAACTGAACTGATGTACACACATATATCTGTATTTTCTGTTTAAAAACAGATGTCCTGCACTCGTCGATATGTCGGTTTAGATTTTTCCGAGACATAGATTCTGAATATTTATTTTCTTAATAATTTTTATTTTACAAAAAAGAATTGATATGGACATCAATCTCAAATGTGTTCGACATACATACTCGTATGTCTTCCACTGCTGAGCATTGCGCTCCATACGTGATCCAGCCACCTCAATCGTTGGACCTTCACTGTTCTGACTAAGTCGATGTCGATTTACAACGCTGTACATTGCGTCGTTGTTTCTTCTCCTCCACTCACCGAAAATCACTAGAATTTTCCTCTCAAAGCAACCATCTTGATAAAGTCCATGCAACTGGGAGTAATTAGGTCTTATATAGGACCACTTTTATTGTTCGAGCGAGGGCTTTGCTAGTCAATTGCCTTCTTAGCCCAAAGAAGCAGCGATTGACAAGAGTAATTCTTCGTTTGATCTCAGCGCTGGTGTCGTTCTTTGAATTGATAGTGGAGCCTAGGTCGACAAAGTACTTAACGGTGTTGCGTTATCTTTCTGGTTAACAGCATATATTTGATTTGGTCATCATTGATCCTTTAACCCATCTTTGCTATTTCCACCTCAATACTCATGAAAGCTCCACTGACATTACACTGCTTTCTTGTGATTTGCTTTGGCGTATGCGAGTTATTCATTTTTGATATACTGTATCTCTTGTGTTAAGCTTTGCACTATTTTTTCAAAAATAATTTTAAGGAAATCGCATGACAGCACATCGGCTAATCTTAATCTTTTTTTGACATCATCCTGCCCAAGCAAACAAGTTTGGCTAGATGCCAAAACTGGACATTGCTCTATATAGTTCATCTCTATACGAAGATGCTGTCATATGCTGCCTTAAAATCGATGAACAAGTAGTGTGTATCGATTTGGAGTTTGTGGGTTTTTTTCCAAAATCTGCCTGAGTATCTGGTCGGTAGCTTAAAAACGGACCAATCAGGTTGTTGACGAAAGGTTTCAAGCATTCAGACTGCTGTATTGTAGTTGGTGCGGTTCAGAGGGTCTTCTTTCTTAAGGATCGAACAAGCAATGCTAAGGTTCCATTCATCAGGTTTACATTCGTTCAACTATATTTTACAGGTGTGTTGGTGTATGCTCCTTACCAAGCCATCGTCTGCTGGTTTAAAGAGCTCGGCAGTCAAGGCCATCTGCTCCAGCCGCCACTTAAATGTGGCTATCTTCACTTCATCCAGGTCATGTGGATGGAATTGTTGGTCTACGCCATCCAGGTAGAAAAGATCATTCTGCGTGACAGCGGTACCTACTTGGTTCGTCATCGCCGTTATACAGTCAACAGAAGTGCTCTTTCAAAATTCTCAGCATCGACTGCAACTCTTGCACTACTTTTCTTTGTTTGTTTCTACACTCTTCGGTTTTTTTACCTTTTGGTAAAACTTTCAATTCTCTTTCCTGAAGCAATAATTATCAATTCCACGACGGCGCGCTTCTTATGCTCCTTCTTTTTCGTCCTGAAAAGTCTCTACCATTCTGCTCATAGAGCTCGTAAGCAGCTCTAATATTTCTTTGTAACGCCGCTGTGTATGGATCTTTTTTGACTGCATATGCTTACAGGGATTCGTCATCAAAACAGGCAACATCTCTGATGGCTTTTTGGCATTGTTGCCACTTTTCATCGATACTTGATGCTGGCGGCATAGGACCTGTTAAGAGATTAAAAAAAGTTCGATCGGAAGATTTGGCTATCTCTTGCGATTTAAGCCGTCTGCCGTCAAAGTACCTCAAAGCATTAGCTTGGCTTAGCGATGTTCGGGATATCCGCAACCGTACCGAGTCAGCGTTGGTCCATCCGAACGTTCGAACATCCATAATGCTGGAAGAGTTCCTTCCGTCGATTGCATTGTGGTGAATCTGATTGATAGTAAATTGATCATGAGTTCACCAAGTTCCCTTATGAATAACATGATGCGGTAACCGCGTGCTGGTTTACGACATTGTTTCGCCAAACTTATCGGAGGTGGTATTGTGCAGGTTAAACTTTTCGACCAAAGATGCCCTCTCTTCCTATCTTTGCATTTAAGTCGCAGAAGACAAATTTAATGTTGTAGCTAGGGCACTCGTACGTCCTGTTCAAGAGCTCGTAGAAGCTATCTTTGGTGTCAACTTTCTCCGCATATAAACCTAATGGTGGCAAATTTAGTCTTAATACGGATTGTTATGAGGCTTTCTTTAATATGCCGAAAACTCAAGACTTTTTGCCTTAGTCTGCCTCCAACAACAAATCCAAATCCGTTGATAACAACTGCGGTAGTAGACGTCGTAGATTTTTATACTTTTTTTATCCGGCCTCTCCCATTGCATTTCTTGGACGAAGGTATACATCTGCTTTGCAGCAGTCTAGGACATCCGCTAGTCTTTTCGGCTCCACGTGGCATATTAAGGGACCTTATATTCCACGTGCAGATCCGAAGGTCGTTGTCCTTCAAACGTTTGCAAGAGTTATCAAACAGTGAATCTGATTTTATTCGAGGCCATCTTGACGTCTTTTAAACCTCTTTCGTATAGAGTTGTGAGCCTTAGACAGCGTAGGCCAGTATTATGGTAATGGCCGAGCATGACCGTCAACCACCATTGTGAAGTAAGGCACAATGATTTAAGCATCAATTCCTTGTAGGTTTTATCAAGAAGTTGTAAATCTTGGTTGGATCGCATATTTCTTTTGTGCGGGTGTGACCATATTTATATCCGGCCGATGGTGTTGAACTTAGCCTTGATGCTAATTGCTACACGGCGTTGACTGGCGAATCGCATATTTTAGGTTTCTTCTGTTCATATATTGCTTATAGGTGCTGATTCTGTTGTCTGATTTAGTCATTTAACTATCCCTGGTGCGGTGGATGTCAAAGACAGTATATTTCGAATTGATTTTTTGTAGCATACGGGAGACTGGTTCGTTTGCGCCATAGGAGTGTGTTGGGTTGTTAGGTAGTAATGACGAGGGGTGCTTAGATTCCGAGGGTTAGTGTTGAGGAAAATAGAGTTGTGAAGGGACGCGCATTCAACGTAACCTGAAAGGAGTCGATGAATGAAGAGTGCTTAAGTTAATAAGGTTGAGACGGTTTTGATAGGGCGGCAGAGTAAAAGAATCATCCCAGGCAAACCTCGAAGAGCGAATCGAAGAAAACGGCGCTGGATGCTTTCGATTCTCGAGATATAAACGCGATGATATGGGGACCATACTTGACTAACGTACTCTAGGAGGGGACGAACAGAGGTAATATAGAGGGACCTGGTCACGTATGGGTTGGTGAATTCTTTTGACCATCGTTTTACAAAACCTAGTGCAGAGTTGGCTTTAAGGATTATCCCATCCATATGCAAACGGAAATTGAGCTCCCTATCACACAAAATGCCGAGGTCGCGAAGAGATTCAACGGAGGAGATCGGTTGGTTGTGGAGAAGGTAGAATCGGGGAGAAGATTTGAGCCGCTTATGTGAAAAGATGATGGATTTCAAACGATTTTTGGGGCACCAGATCGAAAAACTATCAAGATCTTGTTGAAGGAGGGAGGAGTTACGGGGGGAGGAAATGGTTTTGAAAAATTTGGTGTCGTCGGCGTAAAAGATGTCCTATCAAGATCATTTATGGTTATATATAGAAAGAAGGGGACCGAGATGGCTGCCTTGTGGAACTCCAGAGTTGGCCAAAAATGGAGCCGGGTAAGCTGACCTAAAACGAACACTGTAAAAATGGTTTTTAAGGTAAGAGGATATCTCTTTTAACAGTATGGGTTCAAAGGCCGAGGGCAGACAATTTGAAGTGCATTAATCAATGAGAGATTTTATCGAAAGCTTTGCTAAAATCGGTTGCAACTACATCGATTTCGTTGCCATTCTCTAGAGCAGAAAGCACAAAGGATACGAATTCAAAGAGATTTGTGGTGGTTGACCTACCCTTTAGGGACCATGTTGCCTAGGGGAAATAAGTGATTTGCATTGGAAGCTTAGAGCTTCATACAAAATACTTTCGAAGGGTTTGGGTATATGGGGGAGTTTAGTGATGGGACGATGGTTGGTTATTTCATTCTTTGAGCCTTTTTTGTGGATCGGGGTTATGAAGGAAGTTTTCCAAGCCTGAGGAAATTCTTCAGATGGCAGGAAGGCCATCTGGGCTGGGTGTGAATTCGTCATTGAGTTGGTGTAGTTTATATTCGATATACTAAAAGACGGGTCCAATATGTGAGAGAGAAGTGCGTCATTGGAGAAGTTCAGTAGATAACTGAAATAGGATTGATCTCGTACAAAGTAGTCGTTGGTGAAGGATTTTTTTTAAAAAGGGTGGCAAATAGGTTGGCAATGGTGAGTGGATCGGTTGATGACTTATTGTTGGAAGAGAGACTTGCGTATTGTTAAGATAGCGCTGGTAATGGAAGATAAGCACCAAGTCGGAAAAGGATCTGGTTCGCAGGAAAACAGCCCATAACTTGTTTCTCTTATTTCGTAAGGAACGAAGCTTGCGATTGCACCAAGGAGGACTTGTAGATGATATTTTAAGGCGGGAAAATGCAACGTGTAGGGAAAAAGAATTAAATATTTCTTTACAAAAAGGGGGTAAGACATCATCTATACTTAGGTTGTGAAAGTCAAAGAGGGATCTGCTGAGATAGTCGCTGATTTTGTGAAAGTTTGCTTTATGAAAGCCGTGGGATGAGAGGGTTGTGGGTGGAATGGACTAGATGGAAGAGTTATGAAAAAATGAAAGTAGAGGGGGGGGGGGGGGTGGTAGTTATCGATTGTTAAGAGAGAAAGGGGAAAAAGTGAAACCGAGGATTTAATTAAATCTGTAGTGAATATAAGGTCTAATTGCCTGCCCATATATTTGGATATACTAATGACTTGACATAGACTTGAGTCTGTTAAGCGTTCTAAGAAGAGACATTCTAAGGAGTTTTTATTTGAAGCGACGAAAAACGAGTAATGATCTGACGGAGTTCACTTTAGCTTGAAAGATAAAACCCTTTTTGTTTCAACCTCTTTATCCTCGCGCATAGCCTACATTGAAAACCTGAAGGATTAGGCTGCAGCTGGGACTTATTATGCAATTGGGCGAGATATTTTGAGCTGTCGTGTACCCATTTGTTCTCTGCACACCGTCTAGTCTTAAAAATCATAGTCTATATGAGGTCTATCAAAGAAGATCATATAAGAAATTTTGTATGCTTACAGTTGGCGCCACCATTGATTCAATTGAGCAAATTCATCATCAAAGCCAATCAACAGAATATTATACTTTTGACGTCTTCTCCTGATCGGCACCCAGTTCGGCATGTTAACTTCAACTACTGGTGGATACAACAGTTGATGTGCAATCATCCGCCGCTCTGTATCTGCTTATTGTACAGCACCAAATCGGAAGAAATATTTCATTGCCCCAACTATCTCCTTTGATCAAGTGAAAATGTAATTTTCATTCTCGTCCTGACCTTCAAATATGATTGTACCCACACGTGGATAGATCATCCAATTTATTCAAGCTTCGAGTGTACTCACATGTCCTAATAAATGGCTATAAATTCATCACCTTGAACTTCTAAAGCGTGCATTTATTCAGTCGGCAACAATACACCAGATGCTGAAATTTTTACGACCTTAGGGTTATGGATTTAAATGAACGGTCTATTATTTTCCAAAATTTAATTTTTTTTTGGATCGAGTAAGCAGTGCTCTGGAACCGTAATAACATCTTGTTTTATGACACCTTAGTATGCGGATACATTTTTCGTCATGTGTTCACTTTTAAAACAAACACAATCGCTCAAGACCTTGGCAACGTTCCGTCCTAGTGTGCTTATTAAAAATTTATGAGCACTTGGCGGTGCCGTAAGTAAATCCTCATTAATTACAATTTCCTTAGTGTAAGGTGCAATTTGTATTGATGGCTGTTGTATGGTAGCATCTGCTCAGATGAATTTCAGAGATTAATTTATCAAGTTTTGACATTTCTTTTATGAGATGACAAAACGAAAAAGAAAAGTTTTAAATATTCAAAGTAAGTGGGAGTTTTCTAGATCAATTTGTTAGATTTGCTAGAACTCGAAACAATCGAGAGCATTTTTAAAGAACGGAAAGCAGTCGGACTGGAATGGCAAATGCATGTTTATGCAAATGAAATACAAAATGCTAAAACCTTAAACGTTTTTTGAGTTACTTAACTCAAAACTTGAAAGATCTTAAGATGGATATATGGTAATATCAATACACAAGGGCGGTCTCCGTATCATGAAACGTTAAATCAAATTAATCACTTTGTGATCGACGTTTCGGGCAGCCAATATTGACTCCGGCCACCAACTTGTTGCAGCCAAAGTACGAATGGGCATTTCCCAAGCACCACAACAAAGAAGAACTACAATGAGAAGATATAACGTAAAGAAGGTGCAATCACAAACAACTGTCAGAGTCTTCGCCGAACGCGTATCCCGAAGTCTGTCAGCAACCTCCATGTCGCCAGCATTACATAGTGAAGGTCAGTGGCAACGCTTTCAATATGCCATCAGAGACGCCGATGTGTTGGGTTTCACAACAAAGAAACCCGTGGTTTGATGAAGAATGCAGCTCAACAAGAAGCGTACAAGGCAGCGCTACAATAAAGCACGACAGCCGCTCGTGAGCTCTATGAGCAGAAGAGATGAGAGAAAATCGACTTCTTCTTCAGAAGAAAAAAGAGCACGAGAAGCGCGGTTGTACCTCAGGAATAACATATTGGAGTTTAACCAACAGGTCAGAATAACGTGTCAAGGTAACAATCCTCGTACAGAAATCTGTAAAAATGAAGAAGAAAACCTTTTAATAAAGTGACATTCGATGCTGAAAGTATGGAAACACTTTTCTGTATAAAAGCGACAAAGCTCCACATTCTGTCACCAGGCAGAATAAACTATACAGCTTAGATGATGATAGTCAAAACTTGCGTTTACCTGACTAAAGCTAGGTAAAAATAGCAATAACTAAGCTGAAAAAAAAACAGCTGGACTTGATGGCCGAGGTATTAAAAGTTGCTGGAAATGACCATGTGGAGAGCACACATCAACTCATATCTCAGATCTAGTCAGAAGGGTTTATGCCTGAAGAATTGACTCTCAGCATCATTTGCCCGATCCGTAGAAAAGATTGGAATGTCCATACATCCATGGGAGCAATAGTATAATACCAAAACAGAACAAGTTTTTCCCTTGGTATGAGTCGATGACGATCTTAAGGTCATAGCACCCAGTACTTATTTGAAACTCTAGAATGGGTCTAGGACCCTTTCCGGTATTTGGATTCAAACCACAGCTACCATGACGCTCCCGCAAGGAGGCCTACCTCAACAAGTCAGGGCCGGACCAACACCCGGGGGATCCTGTCTCACATGGTATCTTGATTTCCCTTGTAACTGGTCAAATCATAGCAAACTTCGGTGACGAAATCTGCAAACCGTTACGATAAGACCAGTACTTTGGTCTGCCCCCGCTTTTTATTAGACAACGTCATTGAATGTCGAAGCCTTGATAATTATTGGGTGGCCGCCCATTTCAAAAAAAAAAAAAAAACAGAAAGAAGTCTAAATGTCTCACCATCCTTTCATCGATTTTAAGGCAGCATATGACAGCACTTCTAGAAACGATGCGCTATATAGAGCCATGCCTAGGTTTGGCATTTTTGACAAACTCGTCTGCCTGTGGAGAATGACGATTGGAGATGCTCGCTGTTTCGTCAAAGTCGATAACAATTTAACCAAGACTTTTGATGTCAAAAAGGTCATGAAGAAGCTGTCATGTCTGTCATGGCCTTTTTGCTTAACATCCTCTACTTGAGTGTGATAAACATGGAAAGCACAATTTTTCAAAAATCTGCGCAACTACGAGCACACCCCGATAATATCGAAATATGTAATTGGGAGAACACAGCAGGCTCTCACCGATGGGTTCGCTAGTATTGAAACGAAAGCTGCCAAAATGAGTTTAACGGTAAATGAGGGCAAGTACAAGTATAGGGTGATTCATTGTGAGGTTCGATTTTCAATAGACTTTTTTTTGACAGATCACGCTTGAGCCTACCAAACTGCTTTGTCATTTTTTTTCAGTATCGTTTGGCAAGTCATCATGGAAAGACTCACACTACAACAGTGTCTCCAAGTTGTTCAGCTGTATTACGAAAATCAGCGTTCTGTGAGAAATGGTTTTCGCGCGATTCGAGTAACTTACGGTGCGCATAATCGACCTACTGAAACCACTATTGCCAATACCATTCGCAAATTTGAGTTCCAGTTTACGTTAGTGGATGATACTCGACCGGTTAGACCACATCCAGCAAGTAGTGAAGAGACTATAGCAGCTGTAGTTGAGAGTGTAAGACCGTGACGAATCGATTCGTCGTCGTTCTCAGCAGTTTGGCTTGGCGTATTTTACGTGAGGATCTCAGTCTTAAAGCGTACAAAATTTAACTTGTGCAAGAATTGAAGCCAGTCGACTTGAATTTGCGTCATATTTTCAGTGAACGGGCTCTGGAAAAACATAATGTTTTTCATCGTGAAATTCTGTTTAGTGATGAAGCTCATTTCTTGCTCAATGGATACGTTAATAAACATGTGCTTGAGTATGACTATGTGCTTATTGAAATTCAATCACATGGTCTCGGTGAGCTCTGGTTTCAACAAGACGGCGCTACTAGGCATATAGCGCGTGAAACAATAGACTTGTTGAGAAGTCATTTTGGTGAGCTAGAGTAAATTGGCCGCTTAGATCGTGCGATATCACACCTTTGGACTTTTTTCTCTGGGGTTATGTAAAGTTTCAGGTCTTTAGGAATAAGCCAGCTACGATTAACGCTTTGGAAGCCAATATTACTCGTGTTATCCGTGAGATACCAGCCGCTATGCTCGAATGAGTCGCCCAAAATTTAACCTTCCGAATGGACCACCTCAAACGTAGGCGTGACCAATATTTACATGATATCGTTTTTAAAAAATAAATGCCATGAATTTTTTTTTAACCAATAATAAAAATTTTAAGTTCCCTTTCAAATGTTTGTGTTTTATTTTACATTATAAATCAAACCTCACGATGAACCACCCTATACATGGTGTCAACAAGAACGTCACAGTTGACAGCTTTAATTTCGAAGTGGTAACGGATTTTGTCTACCTTGGCTTTGCTATAAATTCTGTCAACAATACATCAGCAGAAATACTTTAGAACGAAGACTAACTCTTACTATGTCGAAAAACTAAGTGGATTATACTATATAAGACCTTGATCATTACAGTCCCACTGTATAGCGCTGAAGCCAGGACTCTATCGAAAGTAGATGAAGATCTCCTCATTAGATTCGAGAGAAAAATATTCGGTGCCGCTTACGTTGACGGACGGGCTTTGTGGATACAATAAACTATACGAGCTGTACAGCGACGTCAACCTAGTTAGAACACTGCGTATCAGTCACCTGAGATGGCTATAATATGTAGAACGAATGGACACCAATGCTCCAGCCGGCATCTCCTTAGATGGTGCCCACAAGTAGAAGGTGACATCAACCTATTTGGTGTTGGGGCTCAAGCTAATCCGAACTGTGGCGCCACCTTAGTAAGTAACTAGCTAGGTTCAAGGCTTGATATACGGATTGGCTTTCACGACTTAGTCTTAGTTGCTGTAGGCGTAAGCTACGAAACAAATAGAGAATACTGTCATCGTTGCGTCAGCTTATTTTCCCTATTATTTGGTACTACCGCAACCACTGAAGGCAGTAGCCGAACTCATTGAATGCAAAGAAGAGGCAATCATCTATTATATTTTGTAGGGCCGTCTTGTTGGAATCACAAATCGGCCGGGTTCAGCTCGTGTATTTTGTGCAAAAAAAAAGTTTAAAATCATTTAATGATAGCGGGCGCTATTGTCGGCAACGTTTCTCTCAAGATCATTTCTGAAAAAAATACAGGCCAATGATTCCATCAGACCAAACAGCGCATTTTTTCGGGTGCTTTGGCAGTTTTTTTTATTAACATACCCATTCAGCCAGAAATGAACTTCCATCTTCATCGGCTTCAGTTCTTGCATGAGGTTTATGTTGAAAGGTTTTAGACCAAGATATTTTCGTAAAGTCGTCCACAATACATTCCCAATCGCTGCGAACGGCGTCAAATGGACATTTTACGGTCTTCATTAACACTAGAGGATACAGGAACAAAATTTTCCTCTGTACGCACTTTACGCATACGAGTAGGTGGCTTGGTGTCCAATAGTGTGAAATTGGTGTGAATTTCGGTCACTAAACGCTTACTTTTCAATGTTAGCACCTAGATACATGGTAAGTCTATAGTTGTCAGAAAAAAATATTTTCAGAATTAACTCTATTTATATGCAAGTAAAGGATAAGCCAACAGCTAGTGTGGAAGTTTTCATTAAATTAAACACACGTTTATTGTGAAATCTATGTATAATTTCAGCGATTAATAAATTTCGGTCTGTGACAATTATGAATGGAATACAATATCGTTCATGTGACCACCACGGCTTTTGTTGCAAGCGATCATCCAAAGAT
The DNA here is from genome assembly GCA_907269105.1 of Volucella inanis. NCBI lineage: Eukaryota > Metazoa > Arthropoda > Insecta > Diptera > Syrphidae > Volucella > Volucella inanis. The sequence continues at coordinate 125,904,799 of OU026157.1, read as the reverse complement.
CAAAATTATCGATGACTTTTTGAAGAATTAATAAATTGATTGATTGATGGCTTGTGTGGGCGGTAGCACCATCTTGTAGAAACCAGAGATCGTCTAGACCAAACCCATTCAATTTTGAAAAAAAAAAAATAGTCGGTCATTCACTGTAACTGTCTCTCCAGCATTAGCCGCACTATACAGTGATTTTTTTTGGGATGCATTGGTTTATCGTGAATCTTATATGGGTTTTCTGGTCCCCAGAAACGACAATGTTGTTTACTTATGTACCCATCTGTCCAAAAATGGGCTTCTTCGGAAAAAAAGTTCACGAATTTCAAGAAATGTTATTTTTATAGATCCTCCATTTTCGTAATAAGATTGAATAATAAAAATTCATTGTTACGTGGTAAACGACTCCCTGACTAAAATTGCCAAAGATTGTATGACATCTGTCAAAAAGATCAACTACATTGAATTCAGTAAATTACAGTAATTAGCAGGCAATATCCACATCATCTGTTGGTTCATCCTTTATAATTAGAATTCGCTTTATTGAGAAAAAAAATTGATAATACAAAAAATCTAAATAAAAAATTACTTTTGATGCTTACTAAAACACTCCGAACATAAAGAAGGACTTTCTTTACAAGTAGAGCAAATTGTGGTAGACTTTTTAACTTTTCTTGCAGCGGCATCTTTTTGTTATTTTCCGATTTCTTGAGTCCTTGAGTCCAATATCTTATAGATAACCAAAGCGGTCACTGTGGACGTTGATAGCAAAAACGCAAACACGATTTTATGATACTATCGAATAGTCTTTTCTAAAGGCGTGATTATAGTCAACTATATATAGTTCGTATCTATTTGATTTCCTGACCTTCCTCTTTTTCCAGTTTCCACTTCCTCCAATTCATGTTTAATGAATAACATAGGAACGTCGCGTTTGTCTTTCCACTTCGTAGCTACTATTCCTATATTTCCAAGGCCTTTTATTTACTTTTTAAGGAAACTGATGTGTCAAAGTTATCTGTTCTAATTGTTCTTTTTCGGCCAGATATAAGACAATTTGCACGAGTTTATACATATATAGGGTGACCAGATAAGAACGAAAGGAAAAACAATTTAAATAAAACAACAACGGTGTGAGATATTAAATTTATTCTGGCTTTGTTTTGAAGCTACATTCATGTCAATATATGTGGAATGGCACCACATATGGTGACTGCCGCGGCTTTGCTGGCAGTATTTCAAGCGGTTGGTCGAATTTTTGATTACTCGGAACAATATGTGCGGTGTTATTCCGGCAATAGCATGTCGAATGTTGGCCTCGAGCTCATCCAAAGTGGTTAGCTTGTTAGCATAGGCTAAGGATTTGACGTAGCCCTAGAGAAAATAATCGAGTGATGTTAAATCCCACGATCACGTCGGTCAATTAATGAACGCTCGCAGTGCGATGACCCAGCCGAAAAATTTCTCTCACAACAACTTGTAGCTTGTATGGCATGGAGCGCCATATCGTTGAAACCAGAGCTAGAATATATCAATGTTGTCGAGCTTTGACCACAGAAAGTTAGTTAATATCGCTCTATACCTGAGATTGATATTGACGGTAACTGTGTCTCCCTCTTTATTTCAAAAGAATTAAAATCCGATGATGCCATCATGCCATAAACTGCACCAAATAGTCAATCTTTGTAGATGCATTGATTCTTGGCCGAACACTTGTGGATTGTGTTCCCTTTCATAATGGCAATTTTTCTTGTTGACATGTCCGCTGAGTCAAACAGGCCTCGTCTTGGCCGAACACTTGTGGATTGTGTTCCCTTTCATAATGGAAATTTTTCTTGTTGACATGTCCGCTGAGCCAAACAGGCCTCGTCCGTGTTTTGTCCAAAATCCGGATTTCCGGTTAACATTTCCAGCGCCCAATTAGCGAACTCTAGGTGTTGTCTCTGGTCGTCAGGCTTCAATTCTGGCGTCAGCACAATCGTGTACGTATGTAGGCCCAAATCCAACCACAAAATAAGCCCGGTTGGCTTTTTGGCGATGCACAATGCAACTGATCGGAGCTAAATCGACATTTCTGAGTCTTTTTCGATACTGGCCACTACGGCGACTATGTGGTCTTCATTTTTTATCAATCTCTGTCTGGTTGGTGGCTTAAGATCCAAAAGAACTCACGCTCAAACTTTTCCACGGTGCGCCGAATTGCTTGCACACTGAAGCCATGATGACGACTGACCTCACGTTGCGTATTTACAACTGAGCCGAAATTTCGATTTTTTTTTTATAAAATATCCGCACGTTCAGCAAGCGTTAAATGGTGCATGCTGCTTGTTGGTCATACGTTAGAACTTGTGTAGCAAAGTTTGTAAACTTTCACTTATTTGTGTGATTTGCCAGGGTTATACTACCGAAATTGGAGCCTGGCACGCCAACGATTCATAGATTCGTCAACAGCTAAGATATCATTTGGATTTCTTGTGTTGACGAAGTTATTTTCAAGAAGCTCCAAAAGGTTACTAACCTTTCCTGATTGGTTTCCCCTAATAGTCGAGTTGTCTGCAAAGTATAGAAACTTGAGAATAAACCGGAATCAATTTCGTAACATCAGTGGCCCATTGTGATGCCACGTGGATCTGTGGTCTTCTTACTCATGGAACCAGTTTGAGCTATTGTCTATAAAGTAGTGTCCAGTGATGACACCTATGATTGCACTGAGATGTTTTCTATTTAAAAGGATTAGACTCTTATAGCCGCTAGACATGTTGGCTCAACAGTCCACCTAATGTCTGTTTTTTATTAGCATTCAGCTTTTAATTGATTTGCACGTAGCGAATTGTATACCTATGCCCCACTATTCCGATAGAATAGGTAGAGTGGTTACAATTTTGGCCAGTTTGTCGGCCCTACAATTTCCTGGAATCTCTCTGTGGCCCGGTACCCAACAAAGGTGAAGGTTGAACTGCTCTGCCACCGTCCTGACTATCCGAAAAGATGCGGATATTATTCGCAGACATCACGTTTTTCTTTAGCCAGGACAGAGCTTCTTTAGTCGCCAAAATTTCCGCCTGCAACACGCTAGAGTGACTTGGAAGATGGAAGAAGAGGCTTAGACTTAGCTTTTCTGAGAAAACACCGCCAACAACCCCGATATCGGTTTCTGATCCATATGTGTAAAAGTGGATTGTCCTCCAAGAAAGTATCTTCTTCCCAGAAGGATCTAAAGGAGAATCTTACATGAAAGTCTTTGTCAGACCAAAATTCAGGTATGGTGTAATCGATATTCTTTGTCAAGAGTACTTTTATATTAAGAATATTAGCGTGGCCAAATAAATTATTTGTCCGCTATAAAGTCGCTTTAAGTAAAGTGACTCTATATATTGATAAAAAAATATTTATTTATTCATCAATATTAAAGTTGTCCCCTTCAAAGTAATCCTCGTCAATAGAATATACTTATGCTAACGTTTTTTTAAATTCTCGTAGCACTTCTCATGAGCACTTTTTGGTATGGCCTTGAGCTCTTCCAACGATGCCGTTTTTATTTCCTCAATCGTTGCATATCTCCGTCCTTTCATAGGTCTCTTCAGTTTTGGGAACATAATAAAGTCTGCTGGCTCGGTCATGATTGTCGTCTTATTTTTGGCCAAATAACATCTCAAAAGCAACGATAAATGAGCAGGTCCGTAATCGAAAAAAAAAAACAGTGATCAAAACTTTGACATTTGATCGAACTTGGCGTGTTATTTTCGGTCTTTTCTCTCCTGGGTGCTTCCATTATAGTATACCCATGATTCGTCACCAGCTATGACCTTTTTGAGCAAGTCTGGATCATCATTAACGTCATTCAAGAGCTCCTGAGCGATGCTCATCCGACAGTTCTTCTGATTAAAATTAAGAAGTTTCGGAACAAACTTCGCTGACACACGTTTTATGCCCAATACATCCGAAAAAAATGTTGACACGAGCCGATATACATATGTCAACACCTCAGCAACTTTTCTTATGGTAATTCGACGATTTTCCAAAACGATTTTCATCGACGTTATCATCTTTTGTTGCGTCCAGAGCAAGGTACTTCATTGGCATCTTTCCGCCTAACTTGGAACAGATTGTACCACTTGAAGGCAATTTTTTTTTACTTAGAGCAGACTCTTTGTGTGCCGCTGTCAGCATTTCGAGTATTTTAGAGCACTTTTTCCCATTTTTTACACGAAATTTGATGCAAATTCTTTGCTCCATTTTTTATAATATTTGAAAGTCGCCAAGCAGTGAATATATAGTCGGGACATGTATACCAATCCAGCAAGAAAAAAAAAAAAAAAAAAAAAGATAATCGAAATTTCAAAAATCACCTTACTTTTTGAACACACCACATTGTGCGGTTTTTTGTTTTGTAAGATGGTGCAGATACCATTTCGGTGCAAGAGATATTAGTGGTTAAACATCCGTTGCAGCGTTCGATTTATTTTTGATAAAAGCCTTAAGTGAATCCATTTAATCCGTCAGTTGCTCCACGTATTTGTATTGGCTCAAGTATATCTTCCTCTTTAGACGATTCGGTAAGATCTAAATTACTAGAATTTTCATGAGAACTCATCTCAGTCCGAAGAAACAAAATCCATGTCTTTATCATCCGAAACCTCACCACGAAGCATGTTTTAACTTATAGGGAAAATGCGCTCTGCCATTTGAATGCTTTTATTTCAATTGAACGTGAATGGTAAAAGCAAAACGTTCATATAAAACAGCTATGGAAAAAATACCCGTGCCTAGGTCACGTGGTACCTCATGGGTTTCGGTTACGTCAGGTGCCATGAGACCCGCCGGGAGTTACGCCTAAAAGACACACACGTAACAAATTTACAAAACGCAAAACAAAAACACATGGGAACTCGGTACTAGTACCGCGTGCTTTTAGTAGCACCACATGGGCATAGTACCCCGAACTTTACAAATTTATTTATGTTGTATAAACCAAGCTGGAGTCACGCTATAAATCTGATGGCATCTGCACTGCATAATTGATCTAACAGAACCGTAGATGATGTCATTGGTTATGGTGACGGTTGAGACTAACTGACACGGTATTAGTTGCTTTGATGGTTTCAAGTCGTCTGGCATATAAATCAGCTGCTGGTATCCTCGAAAAATAATCTTTAATACCCTATCGAACAGTGAGAGTAGCTTTTTTGACGAAAATCGGATGAGGATGACTACACGCCCGCCAAGAGTTTTGGTTCTATTAGAGCCGTTTTGTTTACAGTTGGTTTAACCTCTGGTTAGGAACGGAATCTTTTTGTGTAGCAAATTACGAGTACTGTATTACGTCAAAAGTAACCCGCGATTTGAAAACCAAACAAAATTCTAGAAAATCATTGGTTTAATTATTATTCTGGTTCACTAACCAAACCATGGATTCTCTGGTTAAAAATTTCGTGAATAAGCGCAATCGATGGTTACCAGCCTTAATAACCACTGGTTAAAGTTAACCGAGCGTGAACAAACCGGCCCTTTGTCTAATTTATTTCATGTTAAAGGGCACGGAAAAACTAGATCGAGCTCCATGTGCATAAAACTATTTTGCGAATGCATCCTATGTCTTATTTGAAACAGATCTCCCAATGCGGAAGATGCTGAGAGTGTGCGTTTTAAAATCAGGTAGGCTAAACTAAAGACGAACCTGACCAGAAGGAATAACACATGGGCTGAAACGTCCGTTTTATAGTAAAACACAAAATTTTTGCAAAATTCAACTTTATTTATCAATATAGTTGCTTTCGAGGGTGATACACTGAAACGATTTTTCAATCTTTCGATACAAGTTTTGTAGTACGATTTCGGTTTAGCCTCAAAATAGGCCTCTGTTTCGGCGATTACTTCTTTATCGGTCTTAAATCTCTTTCCGGCGAGCATTCTTTTGAGGTCTGCGAATAGGAAATAGTCGCTGGGGCCAAATCTGGAAAATACGGTGGGTGAGGAAGCAATTCGTGGCCGAATTCATTCAATTTTGCCACCGTTTTCATCGACTTGTGACACGGTGCATTGTCTTGATGAAACAGCACTTTCTTTTTCTTCAAATGCGGCCGTTTTTCTGCGATTTCGTCCTTCAGACGCTCCAACAACGCAATGTAATAGTCGCTGTTGATAGTCTGCCCCTTTTGGATATAGTCGATGAAGATTATTCCATGTGTTTGGTCGTTTTGGACGAGGTTCGTCGCCTGCTCGCAACTCAGCTGACTGCTGCCAAGCAAATTTTGACAGCATGCGTAACTCGTCCAGACAACACAGCGTAGACGCATCACCAAGTAGCAATGCTGGTTAATAGGACACTGTTTGCGGATGTCTACTGCAGTCAATACCATATGTGATAGCGGGGGTAAAAGGGGTTGCCCGCAAATCGGTGTACTGTTTCCACTATTATGATAAATATTGGTTGACTCACTACTTAACGTCTAAATGGATGTAAAGTCTATGCCCAGGCATATGCAGATGATGAATTACACTGCATGTTGAATTATTTCCACCGACTGTCTGCTCTAAGGCGCATGCAGCCCTGTCTTTACAAGAAAATGGAAGTTAACTGGTCTGACTCATCTAATACAACATCACAGGACTGCCTGCTTCATGGCAGTCCTGCTTCATGGCACTCCATTGCAGGGGTTTATTGGTAGAGGCCCCAGCACCATCTTAGTCATTAATTAAGTAATTAAGTATTATGTTTCCAAAGTAGTCTGCTGTCTGTCAGAAACGTACATGAGTACGAGCACAAATAGACAGTTTTTTTGTTATAGATTCTGCTTGGCTACAATTTTTAAAAGACAAGTACTCGTATATACATAAACTAAACAGTCAAGGTTGCTTCTAATACTTACATACAAATAAACTTTACACAAATTTATGTGCTAAAGGATTATTTACGAGCATATAGCTCAACTAGACGTTCCTACATCTTTGGGTATCTCTAAGTTTACTCTCTCGGTGAAACCAAATTTATTACCTTAATCTAATGTTTACGCTCACGTGAATTTGTTTGTTTGCATTTACGCGGAGATTCCATTTTAGATGGATTCGAACCGCGTAAACATTACCTCAGACGACGATTTAAACTGACCGTGGTCGAGATGATATTCTTAAGTTTACAAATTCTGGGATGCGCGTAGTTTATGTATATTTGTGTGTCATTCAGATCAAAAGGTGTCATCGCATCTGGCAATGTTAACATTCGTCTTTGGCTTTGTTTTTGTTCTAGTGTACTTTGCTTGTCGGTCGTATAAAATCCTTGACAAGTGAGTATACTTGGGGAATCAGGAGATCTACTTCAACCCTGCGGCTGGAGGGAAGTAAATGATTTGTTAACACAATGTGATTATGTCACAAGGAAATGTTTATGTTGGCACTCAATTTTGTTGATCACATATTGTCATAATTTTTGTTTGGCATTTTATTAGAGATGTGTATGGATGCCGCATTTTGGGTTGCACGAACTCTTCAACACGAATTTGTTTTCGATTGACAATGATACATTTTTATTATTTCTTTTTTTTTTTCATTTGAGGGAAGCTATACGAGTAGATATTAGTTGGAAGTGTGATAGGAAACAAGTGTCCGAGTTAAGAATTTGTGTTGTTTTGCGGACATTGAATCCCAATTAAAAATTACTCGTAGTTCGGCAAAGAAACTATAATGTCGAATAAATAATGCATAAATTGACAATTGTGAACGTCTTATGCAAAAACAACTAAGTGTATATCTGCGCCGATATAACTTGTTAGATCAATTCCAATCTGGCTTTTGTCCCAAGCACAATTGTATTTTCGTTCTAACTAGAGTTGTAGAGGACATAAGATCAGGGCTAGATGCAGACAATGTCACCTTCTTGACCCTATTTGACTTTTCCAAAGCCTTCGACAGTACTCTGCAAAAAACTACGCGCTTCATTTAACTTTTTTCGGTTTGTAACGAATCTTATTTCGTCGTACCTCAGTGATAGAAAACAGGCTCTATATATTAATAGCATTTTAACAGATTTCCTCTCTTTGGCCTAAGGGGTTCCCCAAGGGTCAATTTTAGGTCCACTGCTTTTCACGTTATACATTAACAAAGTTCCAAATAAAATACTACACTCATTGATACACATTTATGCTGACGACATTCAAATCCACCAGAGTTGTCCTCTTGGTTTAATTGAAAATTGTGCCCGAAATATTAACCAGGACCTTGAGCGTATTCTGAGCTGGTCGGTTAAGAACGTTTTAACTCTAAATTCACATAAATGCAAATGCTTGGTGATTTCCAAAAAAGTTTTGGATCTGTTGTACTTCCCGCCTAAATCTATTTAGGCAACGTAGCTTCGAAGATGGTGTTTTCAGCTAAAAATTTAGGGATCGTGTTCAACAGGACTTCGACGTGGAACGACCACATATATTCTGTTGTTGGTAAAACCTATGGTATTCTCCGAACGCTATAGACAGCTCAACAATTTACACCGTTGAAAACAAGAATAATACTTGCAAAATCTTAGCCATTCCTGTACTCACAAACGGATGTGAAATCTTTGGAAATTGTGACTCTGTTAGCAAGAGAAAGCTCCAAGTCGCTTTGAATAGTATCATTCGATATGTGTATACCTTACGTAAGTATGACCACATTTCACATCTATCTAAAAACCTTCTTGGGATGACTTTTAAAAATTTCATTAAGTTTTGTACATTAAAATTTGTATCTAATATCTTAAAAACACGTCAACCATAGCACCTCTATAAAAAAATCCAATTTCCGACATTAATTACACTCTGCCTGACTCGAATTGCAACTTTTGAAAATGCTATGTTGGATAATATATAAAATATATAAATTTTTAAATTGTATCAGCAGTTTGCAATATGTCCACTTTTGGCGCAAATAATGGCCTTGAGACGACCGAAGAAAGCATAGCACGCTGCACGCAAGTGGCTCTGTGGTATTTTGGCCCATTACCGGCGAAGTGCTTGTTTGAGGTGGTCCAAACTTTGGTATTTTTTAGTGCCAACCTTCGCCTTCAAAATACCTTAGACAGAGAAATCCAACGGATTTGCATGCGGAGATTTTGCAATCCATTGTGTCGAAGAAATGAAGTGTGGAACATTGTTTTTTAACCAATCTTGGTTGACGCGCGTTTTGTGAGACGGTGCCGAGTCTTGTTGAAATGTCCACGGTATCCGACCGAAATTATTGTTTGCCCAAGGCTTCAATACTGCCTCTAAGACAGTTTCATTGACGCCACGGTCCAAAAATACGAGCGGAGAGCGACCACCGACGGTTATGGCGGCCCAAACCATCACCGTCGGTGCTGCCTGCTTTCTGGTGGAAGTCCGAAGGTGTAAATTTTCGAAGGACCTCTCTGGCAAGAAAACTCGGTCATTTTGTTTATTGACATATTGCTCGATAACAAATGGAGACTCATCGGAAAAAACCAAATTCGGCAACTCACCACTTTCGTGCAAGCGTAGCAACTTCTTCGTTCTTTCGACTCTAACTTTTTTCTGTTGCGATGTAAGATCGTGTGCTTTTTGGAACTTCAATGGCTTGAGTTTAAGCTCATTTTTCAGTATGTGTTGCATCCGTTCCAACGATATGTTGACCTTACGAGCCATTTTTCTTCCACTTCCATGGCGTTTTGCAACGCTGCCAGTATCACAGTAACGAGCTATGGTTAGAGACACAAACGATTTATTCACGTTGAGGTGCTGGATTCTCTAACGAAAGCTGCTTGTGGTTTTCCAGACAAATATAAAGCAATTACACTAACACGTTTGAATTCCATCGCAAATAAAATTTTTTCAACACAACTGAGACGCAAATCGTTTAAAAGGCTTGTAAATAATAAAATTATCTGTCATGTGTCAAAATTTGACACTTCCTTCACTGTCATGAACGGTTTAGAAATTATAGCAGTCTGAAGTTGGTTGCAGTTCGAGTCAGGCAGAGTGTAGATCAGCTTGTTTAATATTTCACTACCGCTTTTTTTTAAAAAAGAAATCAGTGTCATTGGAAAATTTAAAAAGGAATTGCTACTTTTCCTATCTCGCTAGTTCTGTTTTTTATAGCAACGCCATGTTTGGTTTTTATTTTCTTTTTTTTCTCATACCTTCCTTATATTTTAAATTTTGAATTGTTAAATATGTATCTTTTAGCTTTACAACTCATGAGATCACTTTCTATCTTCTAAACGTGAAATAAACTAAACTTAACTTGCATCATATTTGCTCTTCGAACATCTAATAAAGTTTTAATCCGCCTTAGCATACCTTGGATAAGGTTCCTTACGATGTTGTCGTCCAAATTCTCCCATTCTTTGAGCAGAGCAGATTTCAGCCCACTGAGTGTTTCTGGAATGGCAGGTCGCTTCCTAATTATTCTTCCCAGCAGGTCTCAAATGTGTTCGATGGGATTTATATCCGGTCTCATCGTAGGCCAAGCCATCACATCGATTTTTACTTCTTGTAAATATTCGGTAACGGACCTGGAAATGTGTGCTCTAGCATTTTCATGCATCAGAAGGAAGTTTTCTCCAATAAATGGTGCGAATTGAACCACATATTCCTCCAGAATGTTGGTGATATAATAACTGGAGTTCAGCGAGCTTTCCACGATGCACAGATCGGTTTTCCCGTGCAAGGAAATTTCTGCACACACTATGATGGAACCTCCCCAGAAATTTCCCCTTTGGGTAACTGTCGCCGAAGATTATCTCTCACCTGAACTTCTCCACACTCTGCTACGTCCATTTGGTGAGCGCAGACAAAACATGGACTCGTCAGTGAAAAGAACTCTACTTCAGTCGGCATTGGTCCAATCTTGGTGAAGGCAAGCAAATTCTATCTGACGTCGCACAAGTACCGTAAGTCTCGGTCTTCTTGCTCTCAGGCCACTCTCCACTAATCGCCGTGTAACAGTTTGAGTACTCACATCTGTCCTTTTAACGGATCTAAGTCTGTGAAACAGCTCAACAGCTGTTTGGTGATGATCTCGGAGGCTTTGAATTATCAAATATCGATCATCCCAGGTGTAGAAGTTGGTTTATTTGTACCTTTTACCGGCTCTTCTTAGCGTCGTCTCCAGTTTCCTGATTATAACAACAGCATACCGCACACTTCGTCCAACCAAAGCCAGCGTCCTGGCCACTTCTTCTGCCGTTATTTTCATATTTCACGAAAGCCAAAATGTGTATAACTTGCGTCTAGTAAGAATGGGTGGGGTACACTTCCCATTTGGGTTTTTCGCGCAGTGCTCGGCTCAATCGCATCAACTGAAGTCGATAGTTCATAATAATAATACCGACTTGGTCCCACCAAATACACAGCATAACCTTCGCAGCGTGAGTATGCGGTCGAGCCGACGACGTAAAAGCATGACCGGGCGGTCCCGGTCCCGTTCTATTTGATTTGTTGTAATGAATTCATTTTTCCGTTACGATTCGATGAAGAAAACTGGAGCAGTTGTTCACAGGCGAAAAAACAACTTTCAATGTCCCTTGGCTTCAAATCATTGGGAACATAAGTTCCTTGTTTTTGAATCATTTCCAACGCATGCAATCGCTTTTAAATGGCTTTGCGGGAAACTTCTAATGCTGAAGCAAGTTCTTCTTGCGTTTGGCACGGATCCTCATCGAGCAATGCCTCCAATTCGGCGTCTTCAAAGAATGTTGGATTTCCTTCACGCGGACGGTCGATAACATCGAAATCACCATCTTTGATGCGATTGAACCAATCACGGGACGTTGTTTCACTTGAGCAGCATCTCCTTAAACTTTTTGGAGTTCTCGATGTGCTCCAGCCGCTGTTTTCTTCGAATGAAAGAAGAAAATCAACACTTCCCGCCAACGACGATTATTTAACACAAAATCAGACATTTTCACGCAATCAAAAGTATATGACGCAAACACAAAATCACTAATGTCAAAACGGTTTGTTTACCATATATCTAAGCTTGGTTTATGACGTTTTGAATTTCTCAAAATCCACCGTGAAAACAAAGAAAAAATCTTTGGATGGGGTTTGGATGGAGGATGAGGCAGAGCTTCTAATGTTTTTGACGAGAGGCCTAAGATTGGTATTATTTTTGGGATATTGTAGTACTTTTTGGCTCTGATTTTGGCCATATTGAAATTTCAAACGCTTGAGAAAGACATTGCAGTCATTTTTGGCTAGTTTAAACATTTTTCGGTTCTCCTTGGTCTAACCCTGATAGCCTGTTTACAGCTCGAGTCATACCATGCCTTTTCTTTTGGTTTGATACTCTTTATCTGATAAAGGATAAAGGATCTCGTTACAGAGAGAATAGTCTATGTGATATCAGCAGCGGCATCCACATTTTTATCGAGAAAACCCAGCGACCTATTAAAATTCCTAAATAAGCTGTTAGGTCTGCTCCAATTGGCTTTCTCGTATTGTCATACTGTTCTTTTTGGAATTTTTTCTATAACTGTGTGGTCGGTGCATGAGAAATTAGCTGATATGACACAATAGTCCAACGAGCCTAGAGGGAAGAGCACATCAACAGTATACTTATACTTACTTGGGGTGGCCGTGGTGTAGTGGTATATGCATAGACTCCTCAAGCAGAAAGTCGTGGGTTCGAATTCCGTGCGAGGCAATTCTATGAAAAAGTCTTTTCATAGAATTTGTATGTAGTTATATGAAAATCCCGGCGGCGTCAACTCTGACGTGAAGGCATAACACTGATGTTGGAGTGGTTGCAGGCTGGGCTAAATGTAACGAACTAATAACTAGCACGTACTTAAGACCCACTGGTTGAGGATGTACTAGCTCGTCCCGTCTAGTTTGACAACCACCTCTGGGAAAAATATCGAAACCTAATACACCTGAGTTTCAAACTACTACACCACCCGCGCCCTGGAGAAAAAGCATGTAAAAAGGTATTCATATCCCCTTGGTGCGCGCGCGGTATTATAAAAAAAGGGCGAGAAGTTAAAAACAAGCCTAGGGTGTTGGCGGGAGGGCTCAATTTTAAACTGGGTTAAGTTGTTTTCCGCAGCGAAGATCTCAACACACCGTCCTTCGGGTATTGTGTGTCCAGAATGTCGAAGTCACCCAGAAATGTTTATATTGAAATCGCCTGTTATAATGATTTCAGTATGAGGATACAGGGATACAAGTCTGTGAATGGTGTCAGACAGCGCATCGAATTCGTTAAATGCCGAATTGCTGTCCAGTTAATTTCATATTAAATTAAGATTGATAAGCAATTTTTTCAAAGCGATGAAAAAGATAGACTAGGCTCTAATATTTTGAAAGAAAAGTTCCCATCTTTAAGTGACCAGCTATTGTTGGTGCAGATATTAGGAAGCTTATAAGCGATTCATGATTCATTTCTACTCTGGATTCGTTAGAAAAAGAGAGGCCTGGAGATCTTTCCTAAAAGTCACAAAAAAATTTCTTGGAAACCATAGGACTCTTGATAATGCTCTTAAGGTGAGACATGTCATTAAAAATCCACTTTCTGCATTCATGCAATGAAAGCTTTCTCAAGAAATTCTGATGTTAAAAAGAAGTTTTGGTAGGATTTCCGGAGTCTAGACGCCCTACAGATACGAATTACATAATTTTATATCTGAGTTAGACTAAAGATATTAAGGTCCCCGATTTAATCCCGGGTTCTGGCATTCATCTTTTTTTTTTTTCTATTTCCCATGACAAAGCTTGTAAAAGTATACGAAGTTAGATTTGTAATAGAATCAAACGATACAACTTTGATGGGATTTAATTGCAGCTCCATGTTAATTTGTACCCATACAAACGAGTACATCGGTAAGTCACTAATCTTATTTACTTTTTTTTTAATTCCGGAACACGTTCTAGCTGGTTAAGTGGTCGGGTTCTAAGAGTCACACTCAGTACTTGCTATTTATCAAGGTTATTATTAGAAGGTTAGTGACCCCATCAGTGTGCGCTCCAATTTCCAATATGCGACGCCAGACGTCAGAAGCCACACCTTGGATGACCCTATTACCCAATAAGAACTAATGCAAGCGCTACTTTATCTGAAAAATAGAAAGGCTGCAGTTTTGGATGGTACGCCTAATGAAGGACCGACGTTGTATGCTCCTGTGATTGTTTCTTCCTTCTCCATTTAGCGTGGATCACAACTCACGCGTCCCGTAAAACTGGTGGTCATCACCTTTCCGGCCGAAGGCAAAGTCTTCGCCTCCTTTTGAGCACGTTTACCGTTGTTTCGATTGCTTTTTAGTCTCTGTTCTGTACCAATGAATACATGTCCCATCGCCGGTCATGAAACTACGCAAAAACTTCTCCGGATTTCGATTAAACAAGGCCAATCACGTCTTTGAAGTGATCTCACGATTGCGCCTGTTTTCCGGTGTGAGCGAACGCGGTACCCATGGCTAACACATTCAGTTGGGATTCAAATGCATTGTCTTCAAGAAATCATTTCGTCAATCGGTCACCCACCCATTGGCTCCTCTGATAATTTAAAGAACCACTTTGGTGAGGCCTTTTGACAACTTCGGAGTCGACTTTGCTGGGCCATTATATTACGCGAATTCTGAAAATAGTGTCATACACAGAGCTTACTTACTTACTTTTCCTGTCAGCAAGCCTTGGAGGGTCTGAGCCTCAGCTAATGCCGCTTTTCATCTTTCTTTGCTGTCCCTGGCACGTTGCTTCCAGTTTACCAGATCAAGGCTTCTGGCGTCCACGATTACTTGATATTCAAACCGGAGGTTCGGTCCTCGTTTTCTTTTTGAACCAAGTGGCTGGGATTCGAAGATTCCATTAGCTGGAGTATTCTCGCTCGTACGCTCTGGCCGAGCTAGTGTAGTCAACGGATTTTTGCCTTCTGGACTACATCCTACAGCTCGCAGAGTTTATTTTTATATTTTCTTCTCTATTCGCTCTCCTTGCAGACAGGACCAATTATTCGATGTAGAATTTTTCTTTCGAAGAATACCAAGATGTGCTCCGTTGTCCTGCTTATCGTCCAGCGCTCAGCTCCCTAAAGGAAGACTGTCAAGATCAGGTTTTTGTAGAGAAGAGTTGTTTGGACAAACCGAAGAAGCAGCGGTTGCCTTATTTCTCGTCGAATCTCCACAAGGGTATCATTTGTAGAGTTTATATTTGCCCCAAGGTAGAAACACTCCTTCACTACCTCAAAATTATAGTTGTCGATTGCTAGATTCTATCCTAAAAGGCGTTCAAAGGATCGGTTTTTAGTCGACAGCATGTACTTTGTTATATCCTCATTTAGTTCTATAGCAGTAAAAGCCTCAATAACATCACTCTGAGAACGGGCGATGTTGTCGATATTGCTTGCATTACCCAGCAGCTGGATGAATTTGTTAAAGAAAGGGTCTTTCGCATTATTTGCTCCAGCACAAGATTAAAGAAAACACACGTCAGCGCGTCTCCTTTGCGGAATTCGAAGCATGCTTACAATAATTCTGAGGCTTTGTTTTCAAGCTGCACGGTGCATTGCGAGTTCTCAAACGTGCGCGATACAGTTGGATCAGCTTTCTCGCCATCGCGTTATATAGTTCAGTGCGATGAATACTGTCGTATGCGGCTATGAAGTCGATGAAGAGATGGTGAGATGCCTCAATAATGTCACGCTGGGAACGAGCGATGATGTCGATATTGTTTGCATAACCCAGAAGCATGTTTACAATAATTCTGAGGCTTTGTTTTCAAGCTGCACGGTGCATTGCTAGTTCTCAAGCTTGCGTGATACAGCCGGATCAGTTTTCTCACAATCGCGTTATATAATTCAGTTCGATGAGTACTGTCGTATGCGGCTTTGAAGTCGATGAAAAGATGGTGAGTATTGACTTGGAACTCGTTGATCTTTTTCAGGATTTACCGCAGTGTGAAGATTTGTTCTTCTTGTTGTCCGGCCGGAAACCACACGGATAGGTGTCGATGAGTGTGGTACAAAACGGCTTTAGTTGTTCACACATTATTCTGGATAGGATTTAGTGGGTTAGGTTAAGCAAGGATATGCTCGGTAGTTCTTACAAGACATAGAATCGCTTTTCTTGAATATACCGCAACTTTCGAGCTCCGAACCGGGCCGCAAACAAATAGTGGTCAGAGCCGACATTTGCCTCTGTAATTGTTTGCACATTTAAGATGTTTGACGAGTGTCTTACATCAAACTACCGTCCGGAGTTAGTCAGGTTGCTGTGAGCATTTTCTTATGAGGGAATCTTGTGCTACGTATTTCCGTATTACTAGCTGTCGCAAAGTCAGTGAATCGGTAGCCATTATCTATTATCATTTCGTGGAGTCTGTATTTTCCGACCTTTCTGCCAAAGATGCGCTTCTTACCAATTTTAGAATTGAAGTCCCCGAGCACATTCGGACAGGCTTCATCCAAAAGGTCGTATAAATCCTCTTGGATAGTTTCCTCAGCTTCATTGGTAGGGGCGTTAAAGTTGTAGAATTTCCCTTCGATGCAGATCACAGCTGAGAGATCGTTAACTGGTTTGAAGTCGATGACCTTCAATCAGCCGCTTCCCACAACGAATCCGCATCCTAATACATATTGTATGTGCAACCTTTTGTGATAGCTGTAATATATATCGCATTCCTTTCTTTTCATCATTCCTGATCCTATCTAGTGCACTTTCTGGATCGCAGTAACGTCTGCCTTATACTGCGTAAAGTTATTTTCCAGGTCTTGGGCAGATCCTGGAGCGTATAATGTTTTAACATTTCAGCACTATAGTCTTAAATCATTGTCCACGCACAACCACAAGTAGAAGAACGTGTCCTCTTGCCTATAAATATGGCTGCATACATTAGTTCACTATGCAGTGGCTGCTGAGATAGCCAGGAGCGCCGCGTGGAGGTTGTTTGTCAGCTTGAATTGTTCAGTGAGAGGGATCGTATTTGTCGTCTCTCCTACTTCACCTTGTATGTGCATTTCCATGTCATTGGAGGTGTTGAATCCACCAACCCACCCTAGCTGGCACAAAGCTTACATATTAATATTTAAATATGACAACGGACTGTTGTTTAATGGCTGTAAGTCGTTTTACAACAAGGAGTGGAGTGCTTACGCCACCATCTAGTCAGATAATGCGAAAACATTTAGAAGAAAAGCTATGGAGCTAAGTAAAACGTAGGCTACTCTAGATAACGACGTTATGCATGATTTCATGGTTCAAAAACTAATTAAATAAAATTTAACTGTTGAGCGAGCACCTTGGTGAGGTGATTTCTGTGAGAGATTAATCAGAACCATTAAGGACACTCTAAATGTCGGTATTGGAAAGGCTCAGCTTACATTCGAGCAGCTAAGAACAATAATTATCGGAGCGGAAGCTGTTATTAAAGATCGTATGGTATTCTTCAAGTCGTATTGTAGAAAAATAGAAATCAGGGAGCTTTGGAAAGAACAAGTGATGTACAATAATAGAATGGCGAAACGATAGCATAAAAAATACCTGTAGCTTTTGCAATCGTTTCACTAAGGCAAGTCCAAAACTTCAACAAATTTAAAGGAAGGTGGCGTCGTTCTTTTATTCGATACTGCCACATTGCGAATCCGCAGAAAATTGGCCGTCATTGGACGTGTTTTCTTAGGAAAAGATGAAAAGACAAGAACGTGTGAAATACGCTGCGCTAACGGAAATAAACTACTGAGGCCAGTTAAACTCCTAAGCCCTTATATACACTGGAGTTGCCTAATTTGTATGAATATTCTTTTTTTTTGTCTTCCATTATCCTTTTTTGAATTCCCAGTAATTATCTTTGGTTCAGTTCTTGTCTTAAACTCTATACGTAATCGTAAAGATTGTTTCCGTCTTCTATTTTACATGGTGTTCCTCAGGTCCCTATTGCATCTATTAGAATAAACATTCTGCTGTCGTGTTCACAGTGATTGATGGCAATTACTTGGAAGCAAAATAAGCACAAATGATGTGTAGCTATAATTATCATATAATATGTGCATCGTCAAGTTGACGCCACTCAGTTTCTCCCCCTTTTTGTAATACCAAACCCAATAGATACTGATGTAGGAAGATAGATCTCCTCTGCGACTGGCACTTTCAAAAGGTCATTTAAAGCAAAGCTGTGACTTGATATGGTTGACCTTTCATGTGAATAATTTTAAAAGGTAGTAGCCCATTGAAATGACTGTTCTTAAAACTACTACCATGTAACATGCAACCTAAAGGAGAAACCATAAGCTAAGAAAGGGTAGTATTACCTCGTATAAAACTTTTATTAAAAAAACCCACTTTTACTTGTACATAGAGCTATAAAAATTTGTACTCGTATCTTTACTTCTTTTGTTTATAGGAAATAACCGTTAAAAGATTTCACACTTCATTTTTAGGAGGAATATTAAAAAATGTACTCCATGGCATAAGATTGCACCTTATGGCGGAAGTGAGTTGTTCTCATTATTTTTTTAGTAGCAAAAATTTTATTATGCAAAACTTCATTTTACAAAACCCACATATGCAGTGAAAGATGTACATACATGCAGTAAAGTTTGGTTTAACTTTCTAAAATATAAGAGAATAGAGCTGGCACTGTACTGTGGAGCATATGAATTACTTTGAGTTGATGACCTCGAATATTTTTGTCTTTTAACCAAGGAAATACGTGGGTGGATCAATTAGTGTCCATTCTAAGGAGAGGTGGATATGCGATTTTTTCACAGTTTTTTTTTTTTCGTTATTGCATTTCAATTTAATTTTATAAATATTTTTTGTTTGGTGCGAATGAAGGATGAATGATGTGAACAATGATGTGATTCCAACTGGAATTAAAACGACACCGATTTTCTGTGCGACCTGGTACGTGAGATTGGGCTGAAATCAGTACTGAACTGTCGGACCAATGGCACTACCAACAAAATCAAGAAAGCGGACTAGGTTTCGATTACTGAGCGCTTTAACTTCCATCCTTCGGTGTGTTTATGATTGCTTTTTCTATTTTTAAATAATTTATTGCAAATTCTTGCTGTTTCTTATATGAAGATTGCCACTCAGCCTCTACACTGAGCATCGTACTTGTCGAGTTATAGAGGCTAAGTAACGTCAATGTATCGCGAGAAGCTATCCAGACGTGTCCTGAAACTAAAGGGTGCTCCACCCCAATGGGTTGTTCAGCCGTATCGGCAACCTCTATTTAAGGCGCTCTACATAAGACTTTTTATCAAAACCTTCGGATCTATCCCGGAGATTGAGACAAGTGCGGACATAAAGAGGTTAGGTGGACTAACAACATCCTAAAAGACTACTCCCACTGCTCACAAAATGCTAAAAGACTCCTCCAAGCGTCAGAGATCGTTAAAGGAAATCATGCCGGTTTACAAGAGGCCCAAAACTCATAACACCAAAACCCTAAGCCATCCAACAGCACATCTTTGAGGTCTTTTAGCGAAGTCCTAAAAGACGCAATAACGATCGCGGTAATTGACAGAAATGACGCCGACGGATTGATAACACCTGAACGGTGGAAGTTTAGGCAACTTCTTGGCCATCATGCGGGAAAACCCCGGACCACCGCTCATCACAAGCGACGCTGGCTAGCGAAGGCCACGACAAGTTTATTGCATTTGCCAATCTTTTCATCAAAGCCATATGTAGATTAGGAAAGATTTAGCCAGTTGCAAAATTCAAAGTCATGCCTAAAGAGGATATCCCTGGCAGAGCCGCACTTGGATCCCAGCCGAACACATCTCCACAGAAAGCATTCTGCTGATTATCTAGCTCAGCAAACCGATTTTTCCGACTCATGACTATAAAGTAGCAAAACTGGAACAACTAAAAGACCCTTGCACAATAGATGCGCGTTGATTGTGATCAATAAGGAATCCCTTAACCCTATATTGTAGACTAAAGGCATGATTCTGCTCGGTATCGAGTGAATTCACCAAGGGTTTACTAAAGAGATGAGCTGAGTGCTGATAAGCAACCTCCTCCTAATTTATCCGAAACTTCAAATTCAACCTTAGATCTTGGAGTGTCGATAACCTTTCCAGCAACGAAAAGCAATAACTCCAATTTATCCGAGTCGTTAACTAAGCCGTCGGTCTCCTCTCCTGATGCTATACGATCAGTTGAAGAAGATGCGCTTTTGGGCACATGGTCTGAATCGGAGGACTTAAACAGCACCGTAGTGAAGGCTACTCTGGTAAATTGTAGCAATGATACGGTTTATCAAGATAATTCTGCATCACATTTAAAAATGCTTCGACTGCGCTTATTCAGCTTCTTTCCAAAAACGTAGAAGGCAACGTCCTAACCCAGGAATCATGGATCTTAAATGGCATGGTTCGCGCATTTGGGACGCCTGTATACGTTCTGTTCTATACGTGAGAAAAAGATAAGATTAGAGCTTGTATATTAGCGAAACGTGGCCATAATGCGACTCCGACTTAACCGTTACCAGACTAGAGACTACCAAGGGCTTCTACTGGCTGGCATCGGCTTATCTTGGCCAAGATTAAGTGGGCCCTCTCCCTGGTGATAACCTAGAAAGGGCGGTACTGAAAGCTGAAAGGCTAAAACCTAACCTTAACTCCGACAATGTCACTTAATTGCTAACGAACTGAATGATATCGTCTAAACACTCAAACCGATGGCTCTTGAACAACCTGAAGTGATGGATCACTCAAACTGCTGCTGAACACTCACTTTCCAGGAAGCTCCCTATTCGCGTCCAGTAGCAACCCAAAAAGCATTTCTTCCACCGTGGCCAAAACTCATGATTTGATTACAAGAGACAAACTGCTTTGGATGCTGCATAACATCATACAAGTCTGTCGGCCTGGACGGTATAATACCTGACGAGCTACACACATCCTCAGATATTACCATGCCACGCTAGAGAATATCATGAGAAGCTGTGTGTAGAACAAAGAGAAGTTAATGTTGTTTTCATGTAGCGCCCATATTGTCCCAAAGGACCTCAGACCTATAAGCCTATCATATTTCCTTCTGAAAACTGTATTATAGAACGACTGATTGATATCCTTGTATTATCTAGAATAGATCCGGCTCAACACGCCGACTGTTAAGAAATGTCTGTGGAAACGGCTCTGTATTCACTGACTAAAACATCTCAACGCCATTATAGGTGTCATCACTAGACACTGTCTTAGAGGCAAGCATGCAAGAAGGCTTGGCTCCTTTACAAACGATTTATGTAGAAGCCTTATGAACGAGGGGGGAGAGCAGACAATCACCCACCTACTCTGTATATATCCATCTCTCTCCCAAGGAAGAAAACTTCACTTAGGAGTCTTCTTATAGAATGACTTAAACGACCCAAAAAATAAAGACATTAGCAGTCTCCTGCGCTTCATCATAAGCTCAAATTGGTTCCATGAATAAGAGGCTCACAGATCCACGTCGCATCACTGGCCCATTGTAGGTTGGTATTTTACAACCGCCAACCTTACCTACCTAATTACCTAGTGTATAATACAATTGGTTATGCCAACGACTTAGTTATCATCATTAGATGCAGAGAGACTAACCAAGTCGCAAGAACGCTTTCAAAATGCCCTAAAGACATTCGTGGACTAGTGCACCACAGATAATCTCTCCATAAACCCAAATAAGGCTGTCATAGTTGCTTTCACTAGAAACATAAACTAAGGCACCATACATGGGCCTATCGTCACATGTATGGCAGCGCATGGGGCAACCCTCCAAAGATCACTCACTGGATTTATATAATGATAGCCACGTCCATCCTAACATACGATGGCGATGCCAGAAGTATCCGACGCAAGAAAAAAAACACAAAAATTTTCGAAAAAAATTTATTTATTTTCCAACATAATCCGCTTTCAGCTCTATACACTTTTCCCAGCGATGTTCAAAAAGTTCGATACCCTTTTTATAATAAGAACTGTCTTGCTCTTCAAATTAGCCATTAATTGCCGACATCACTTTTTCATCGTTGGAAAATCAGAAAATAATCCGACGGGGCTAAATCTGGCGAATAGAATGCATGAAGTAGTAATTCAAACTTTAATTCATTAATTTTGGCCATTACAACAACGGATTTGTGAGCTGGTGCATTGGCTTGATGAAACAAGACTTTCTTCTTAGCCAAATGCGGCCGTTTTTGCTTAATTTCTTCACTCAAACATTGCAATAAGTTCGCATAATACTGGCCGTTGAAAGTTTTTCCTTTTTCAAGATATTCAATGAGAATTATCTCACACGCATCCCAAAAAATCGACGCCATGATCTTGCCTGCAGATGAAACGGTCTTCGCCTTCTTTGGAGCCGGTTCTCCTTTTTGAATCCATTGTTTTGATTGTTCTTTTGTCTCGGATGTAAAGTGATGGACCCATGTTTCATCCATTGTTATGAAACGGCGCAAAAATTCTGCTTTGTTGCTGTGAAACTTCGCTAAACACTTAATTGAAATATATTGATATTGACACTGTTTTTGCTCTAGTGTGAGCAAATGCGGCACCCATCTTGCACACAGCCTTCTCATGTCCAAATTTTCAAATAATATGCGATGTACCGCACTTTTCAAAATGCCAACAATGTCTGCTAGCCCGCTCACTTTCAGTGAACGATCATCTAGTACCGCTTTGTGGATTCTCTTCACCATTCCTGGAGTAGTCACCCAGATTCATCCAGAGTAGAATCCAGTTCAGCTTTTATATTGGTTTTACTCAGGCCTTTCAAATAAAAGTATTGTATCACCAATTTTCTCCATTTTCACAAATTCATTGAGAACGTTCACTATTGATGGCTGCCAAACAAATACTAAACAACGTGGCGCTTTCAAACTTGAAACGTATGCTTTATAGATTGCGTACTTTCCAATACAGTGATATTTTCGAACAACTACCGCCATGTCATGGTCAGGCCGGGTAC
Source organism: Volucella inanis (assembly GCA_907269105.1). Taxonomy (NCBI): domain Eukaryota; kingdom Metazoa; phylum Arthropoda; class Insecta; order Diptera; family Syrphidae; genus Volucella; species Volucella inanis. Next base: position 125,881,935 of record OU026157.1, on the reverse strand, counting down.
TTCTGCCTCCGTATACTTCTATAGTATGGTGAACTAAAGTCACACAAGAGACCCCCATTTTAAAGCTTAACAGAGTACAGCGTACTATATTGCATGTTTTGGCATTTTCGGAGCCTTCCGGACCTACCGCGATAGAAGCAAAGTGGCATTACGCAGCGCAGCAAGTCTGATACAGATTTGAGAAGGTAAGAACCCTACTCTCCGAAGTACCGGAACTTGATATGATCTGCACGGTAATAGACCGCCTTCAAAAAATATTAAGCGTCAATAAAGGCTTCTGCGCGAAAATTTCCAGCAAAGAAGTACGGGTTTGAAAAAACCCACCAAACAGCCATAATGACATAAAGTGGTATACGGATGGTTCTACAATAGAATCAGTAGTGGGAGCTGGAATACACGGACCAAACCGAAATATATGGTAACCATAGCTATGAGCGAAGATCCCAGTGTATTCTACGCAGAACTCTACGCCATTCAAGTATGTGCCAACCATTTTTACAACTGTGGCATCAAAGCCGCAAACATTCTTACCCAGACAGTCACACGGCTATAAATGCCCTTAGCTCGCACACCATTGACTCCAAATCAGTCATGTACTGCTTCAAAATCAAACTGTGGTGGCTTCCTGGTCATGACCTTGATGGGAATGAAAAGGTCGACGAACCGGCCACAAAGGCTCCTTAATCAACAGTCTATTTAGCTGTTAATAGCTGGGAGCATTCGAGATACATCTCATATTGGGAGAATAGCTCAGGGCTAAGACAGCCATCCTGTACTTCAACAAAAATGCCAATAGATGTATGGATCTATGTCGGTAATATATACAGGGTGAGTTTTTTAACTTGAGACATCCAAATCACTCGAAAAATAAGCGATATCGCGAAAAATGTTTCAGACAAAAGTCACAAGGCTCTAAAGGGGACATAAGATGGTGACCACGGGTTTGACCTTGAGACCCATTTCAAAGGTCAAACGAAGGTCACTTTTGATTTTCAAAATGATAATTCCTGATTTTCATTGCTCAGTCGTATTCCTCAAGGGGGCACACGACTTTGTCTCAAAGCTCTTATTCATTCAGTGCTAGATACCACTGCACTAGCACGCCTAAATTATTAATCGGTTTCCAACGTTGTGAGGGTGTTAGAAGGTCGAGATTTGTTTTGAGGAAGTCATTATTGCCTCGAATGAAATTAAAACTCAAAGAAATTTCAGATAGAGACAAATTGTCCTAAACATATCTGAGAGTGTATGATGTGCACTCTGCCCTTTTTTTCTATTTGAACGGAACTTTACTTCAAAAAGAAGTTCGATATTTGTTTTGAGGAACTGATATTTTATTAGTAACGTTTTCCAGATTAATAATGCAGGCTATTTCAATTCAAAAGAAAATTGAAATGATATTGATTTATGATATATGATTTACGCCCAACGTTTCCCAGACCAGATACGATCGCGCGCTTCCTTTTATCGGGTCATCCAACAATTCACTGGTGAAGAAAGTGTGCAACGAAAGAAAAGGAATCGGTCAGATAGGGTGGCTGTTGAGGACAATGAAATAGCAATGCTAGCTGCCGTTGCACACGATCCTCACATTAGCACTCGTCAAATAAGTCGTGAATCAGGAATTTCTCAAACGACTGTCTGTAAGATATTACATCGGCATAAATACCATACAAATTGTGTTTCAATGCATCAAGAACTTTCTAGTGAGGATTCTCGCAACAGGGTTTCCTTTTGTCAATGGGCACTTCAGCAAATTGAACGGGACCCCCTTTTTTTCACCAATCACGGTACGGTCAATCGACATAATATGCGTTACTGGGCTACCGAAAACCCTTTTTGGTTGCGACAAGTTGAACGCCAGCATCCTTGGAATGTTAATATTTGGGCGGGAATTAGGGGAATTAGGCGTGATGAGGGGGTCCGAGGCAATGGCTTGCTAGATCACCTGATCTTACGTCACTTGATTTTTTCTTGTGGGGCTCCTTAAAAAGTGAGGTTAACAGAAAAAAGCTTGCCGGAAGATCACACCAGAAATACTTCTCAGTTCTGTTGGTTCATTTAGAGCGCGGATAGACAAGTGTATTTGAGTGAATGGTCACATTTTCGAGTATTTGTTGAAATAGTCTCGGGAAATAAACGTCGAAATGGGAAGAATTCATTGATTCAATAGTGGGTGGCAAGGGGACCCACTCTAATTAATCACCCCGAAGGAAACAAAATGCTGCTACAAGACAAGCCTACGAGCAATACGACTGAGCAATGAAAATCAGGAATTATCATTTGAAAAATCAAAAGTGACCTTCGTTTAACCTTGAAAATGGGACTCAAGGTCAAACTCGTGGTCACCATCTTATGTCCCCTCCAGAACCTTGTGACTTTTGTTTGAAACATTTTTCGCGATATCGCGTATTTTTCGAGTAATTTGGATGTCTCAAGTTGAAAAACTCACCCTGTATATCAAAATGACTTTAGTCGACTCTCCGAAGTGTCGCCTTTATCTTGAAGAAGACGAAACAGCTGAACACATCTTATGTGAATGTCCAGCTCTCAACGGAATTAGACGGAAGATTTTCTTCAACGAACAATTCGGCTCCAAAGAACTAATAAATTCCTCTGCTAGTAGTGTTATCAAATTTATTCGGAGCCTAACTACACTTCTGACTAAATGGTGTAAAACATCTTTAAGGTCAAAATGCCGTACCTAGCAATTGGCGAGTCACAAAAATAAAAACAAAATTGTTATTTAAGAGTAAAAATCGCCTTAAAATCATAGGTAGGATAAACTAAGTCATGTTTTGAGGAGGCGGTAGCTGTAAGTTATGACATCATTATCACATTAAACTATGCAAAGTGATTGTACGTTTCGTAGAAACTTTAGATACTGATAACCTTAGATACCTTATATAGGAACCATGACTGCCAGTTTAGTCTTTCGGTTCATTACATTAGTGCATCAACCTGTTACCAAGGTAAGCTTTGATAGCTTTGCATTGACATTACCTTTAAAGCCCATAAGACTTAAATGACATGCCGCAAGACCATCGGAATCTTAATGAAGATGGTTAATTGGAATAATCCGATTAAGCGAGCACGATTTCTCAAAGCGAGTTGCAAGAAAATCTATGTCACACTGGATTAAATTGCAATCACTATTCACCAAGAAGGTGTTCCGGTTCAAGGTTCCGAGAAGTGGGAATGAATGTCTTTCTGTGCAACTAAAATTTGTGCGCATTCTCGTCCTCGCTTAGGTTTAAGAGATATGCATCTAAGCTTACTTGATTGTCATAAGCATCATCAATAGGTACATGCACTGTCTTCATAGCATACGTATACACATGCATATTCGTATCTGAATAAACGTGGCGCTTCATAAGCCACAATATATCTAACATAAAAATCAAAGTGAAAGCAATTAAGCGTACTCATAGATAAAGTTAACAGTCATTAAGATAATTGGTGTGTTTCAAACCATTAAAATTATTTCTTCAATTAGTTTTAATCGTGTTATATAGTAATCAACGGGATGCTTTAGAAATTGCAGTCCTTTGTGGGTGAATTTATGACTTCACTATCAGTTAGAAATAAATTGTGCAGCAAACGCCGCACGTTAATTTTGTCCCCCGTTCTCAAAACAATACTTGATAGCCCTGAGCATTTATTAGAATTATAAGTGCAAGCACTTTTATTAATTACCATGACATTAACAACTTGTTCAAAATGTATGTACGCTTTCAGAACATTTAAGAATCTATTGATAGTGCCGAATTTAAATCGGTCAAAATCTTACTTATGAGTATTCTAGAACCATATCTTGCAAAGTGTCCGCCATTGTTGTTTACGGAGATTTAAATTGTGATTTGCTAAATTCTCCAAGTCCCCTACAGTTGATCGATGAATTAAGGAATATAGATAATCCTCAATCCTGTCTATGTGTTGATAGCATCCCACTTTCCCAAAACTGAATCCACTCCCCTAATCGACTTTTATCATAAATTAATGATTGAGAGCACCTAGGAACCTAGGAACCTAGTACGAGTATCGAGACATGAATAAAATCGGAGACTAAAAATTTTAATGAATGTCCTCGCAATCAATAATTAATGACTGACACTCGGAGCATCTATCCGCCGGGGTCCATTTTTTTTTCTTTATTGGCGATATCGCCCTTAAAGGTCTATTTCACAGCCAACTAGCAACGGCGGTATGATATGAAATTTGAAGAGATAGAAACTGTTATAAGCTACAGGTATCTTTGGATCATTCAATGCGAACATTTACGGTACGACGTTGCTGATACACATTGGGAGAAAATTTATTAGATGACGTCTGTAAACCAAAAGTTAGCGCTCCTGAAAGATAATTTGAATGCACTTTCTGACCATTATGTACCACTTAAGTCTAAAGCAATTAGAAGTAGCTCGTACTTCGACTAATTCATGAGCAAGTTGCGAGTATGCATTTTGTTGGTGCACTATTTCCTATTGTTGTAAGGGAATTCTCAATTTTGCGTATCAAATATACGCGTGCTAAGAAGTTATCAATTTTCTGCGTACGTCCACGTCTGTAAATTCAGACCAGCTGTTTTGGCACTTAGTGAAAGAGAGGTAGATCACCACCAAACCTCTCAGATCACTCTGATCTGAAGCTAACTGGCTACGATTTAGTGCCACCATTCTTCTCTCGCCATTTACGTACGTAGTGATGTAGCTTATAAAATTCCACCACAATGTTGTCCCTGTTCCAATCCGGAACTCAATTTCATGTGGTTAAAATTTAATTTTCGAACTGGACAGCAATTCGACCTTTCACGAGTTTGATGCGCTCTCTGACTCCATACAAAGAATTGTATCCTCATACTGAAATCGTTGTTACTGGCAATTTTGCTATATACAATTCTGGACGGCTTTTTCATTTTGGACAGACAACACTTGAAGGACAGTGGGTTGAGACTTCGCTGCGGAAAACAACTTGACGCCGCTTGTAAATGAGCCCACATGAAAATACTAGACGTTAACAGTCATACCGCCAAGACCCTGAACTTGCTTTTAACTTCTCATGCTGATGAGAACACATATGATGCGCTCTAGGGTTGTCGGAACACTGTTTCTGTGCAGAATTAGAGAAAATATTTTAAAAGAACCGTATGGCAATACGAGAAAGCCAAGTAAAGCGCTCTTAACAGCTTCTTTAGGAATTTTAATTGGTCGCTATGGTTCCTAGATAACAACGTGGATGTCGCTGCTGATGTGATCACAGGCACCATTGTCTTTGGAATGAGATCCTTTATCCCTTATCAAATGAAGAGTATCAAACCAAAAGAGAAAGCATGCTATGACTTGAGCTGTAAATAGGCTGAGAGGGTCAGAGAAATGTTTTTTTGGTCCTTCAATCCAACCCGACAGGAGAAAACCGAAAAAAGTTTAAACGAGCCAGGAATGACTGCAACGTCTGAGCTGAGACTACAATGTCCCTAAGATAGTAAAATATTTGGTCGTTCGTCAGAAATATTAGAAATACCGCCTCATTCTCCATCCCAACGCTAATTTGAAATGACATTCTAGATGTCAGCTCTTTACACAAGATCAATCTGCTTGCTACACACTTCCAGATTGTGCTTTGTGTCCGCCTACACTTGAGTGCGTCGAATCTTCAATAGTAAAACCACGGTTTTTTCATCAATCCTTCTCTCTAGGACTCTTTCCGAGCAGATGGAAAACAGCATTTATCCAGCCCGTCCCTAAAAAAGGCGAATCTTCTCTCTCTTCCTACAGACCCATTGCACTTACGTCCCTTTTTTCCAAGACCATGGAAACGCTGATAAACCGTTAGCTCAGGAAATATCTCGTAACGCAAAAAGTTCTCAAAGAGCTACAGTACGGTTTTTATGGCAACAGGTCCACTGATGATTTGATGGCATGTCTCACCGAAAAGTGGAACCAAAACGTACATCATTCTGGTGAAAGCAGAGTTTAGCACCATCCCTCCTTCAATGGGTTAGAACCTACCTTTTGGAACGTTTTGTTCAAGTTGTCTTAGATGGTTTCAAGTCTAATATTCACAAAATAAATGCTGATGTGGCCCAGAGCTTCGTTCTATCTCCGATACTCGTTTTAATTTTTATCAATAATCTTTTGTCTGTCATTTCTTATCCTTTGATGATGACAGGACTCTCTCATGTTCCTCTCATATTCGTTCCCGGGCTCACGTCCCTGTTCTTCGCCTGTAGAGGAACCACTAACAGAGTGGAATTAAATGCTTCTAAAACACAATGCTTTACGACAGCAGTATTCTGATAATTTGAAAAACCCAGCCATTGTATAGCACTTGCATCATTGAAACGGAACAAATTTTCATTCTCGGTACGTGTGTCAACGACAACTTACTTTGGAATAATCACATATTCGATGTCGCCAAAAATGCTGCGAAATGTCTAGGATTCCTCAAGCGATATAAGAAATACTTCACCCCCTCTGATTTTAATATGCCATAAAAGTTGTTTATCCACCCAAAACTGGAGTACAACGCCAACATCTGGTCTGGTGCCCGTAAGCCCTCTTTGCACCTCCTAGGTACCAATGTCATTCGACACCCTCGAACACCGTCGTAATGTCTCCTGTCTCAACTTGCTGTACTACCACCAGTGCTCTACCAAAATTCGTAGTTGCCTTCCGCTCCTTCAAATTTTTAACCGTAACACTAGTTTCACCCTCAGAGCTACCTTCGGAAATACTCTGAAATGTAGTGATTCGTGGATTGCCCCGCTGCACTCTCTATTTTCTAGTCGTTATAACTTGCTAGCATTTAAGACCAATGTACATCGATACCTTTTCTTTTTTTCCTCCCTAAATTTCCTTCGCCCGAGCTGTGTACAAACTTGAGCGCGCCAATTATAAGAAAAAAAAAGACATTTGGCAGATCCTAGAAAAAACTCAAGAAATTCAAACGGACACCCAGGCCGTATATGATAGCATTTGTAGAGACAAGCTAAATAGAGCCATGTCTAGTTTTGCTACCCTGCTGAAGTCGTCCGCCTGTGCAGGATAATGATTGAGAATGCTCGCTACACCGTCAAGGTCTCACCTTTAATATCAAAATATCAAAAAAGGTTTTAAACAAGATGACGCGCTGTACAGATATTATGCGGAACTCATAAGTGAAGACTGGAGGCACAATCTTTCAAGCAACTATTAGCGTACGCCGATGATATCGACATAATTGGGAGAACACAGACTGTTGTCACCAGTGCGTTAGCTGGTATTGAAACAGAGGAAGAGAAAAACCAAGTATATGCTATCTACAAGAACGTCGCAGTCGATAGCTGTAATTTTGAGGCATTAAAGGATCTTGTCTATATACGAAAAAATAAAACGAAGAATCTCTCTTATCAATCTCTTTTTCTTTGGACTAAGAAGGCAATTAAGTTGTAAACTAAACCGAAAAACTAAGGAGTGTCTATATATGTATGACCTTGTTCATACCAGTCCTACCTTATAACGCTGACGCCTGGACTTTTTTGAAAAAGGCATTTCCAGAGAAAAATCCTTCGAAAAATATTCGGTCATGTTTGAGTTCACTGGCTTTGGAGGAGAAGGTTCAACGACAAACTATACGAACAGAAAACTGCGCATCAGTGGAATAGACACGAATGATTCGGCGCGCTAAGTCTTCGAATCTAACAACGCACCAGAGGAAGAGGTCAGGTCAGGCAGAGCGCAATCGTAGAGGGAACCTCAACCGACTTGGAGTACGCAACTGAAGAGGCTTGTTAGTTAAGAGCCAGCTTTATATCGAACTGTAAGTAAGTAAGAACTCGTGCTTCTTGCTGGCTTTTATGACGTACTATAAGCCCAGAAGCTTAGTAAATATATATGAACAAAATGATATCGTTCTCAAAGGTTATATACGTAAAGTTACAAAATATAAATAAAATCCAAGTCAGTTACAGTAGTATACTTGTAATTACATATATTGTATGTTCATATGTATAGGGTTTTCCAATAGGGACTTGACAACTTTGAATTTAATTTGTGAACGCACTCTTTCACTAACCATCAGACTGTCACTGTCAATTTATTCAGTAAACTCAACTTTTTCATCATGGTAAAGTACACTAAAGAGCAACGTCTGCAAATTTTGAAAATTTTCTACAGATATTCGGAGTCGGTGACTGCATCTTTAAGGGCGTTAACTCCAATTTTGGGTCGTAATTTTCACCCTAGTAGACAGGCAATAACAAGTTTAGTGCGAAAATTTGAGTCTACATATTCGTTGCGTGAGACAACGAGTTGGTCGAAGAGTCGAAAATATCGCTGCCGTTCAGACGTTCGTAGCAAACGATCCAAATCAGTCAATTCCACGGCGTTCTCAAGAATTGGGCATCGCTCAGACCACATTATGGCGTATTTTGAGTAAGGATCTTGGTTTACACCCATACAAGATCAAGCTGACTCAAGAATTGAAGCGGATGGATCATTTGAAGCGACGTACGTTCTCCTATTGGGTTTAAAATCATCTTCAGTGACGAAGCTCATTTTTGGCTCAATGGGTTCGTCAATAAGCAAAATATGCGTTATTGGTCGGGTGAAAACCCACATGTGCTTCATGAATCACCACTTGATCCACAAAAAATAACTGTTTAGTGCAGTTTTCATGCCGGCGGCGTTATTGGGCCATATTTTTTCGTCAACGATAACGATCTTCACGTTACTGTGAATGGTTAGCGTTATCGCGCCATGATCACCGATTATTTTTGGCCCGAATTGGAAGATATGGACTTGAACGACATGTGATGGACGACATGTGCTACAAGCCACACAGCACACGCGACAATCGATTTATTGAAGAGTAAGTATGGTAAGCGTATTATCTCAAGACATGGGCCAGTCATGCGATTTAATGCCGGTTGACTATTTTCTGTTTGGCTTCGTTAAGTCATTGGTTAATGCCAACAAGCCGACGACGTTGAAAGAGCTCAGAGCCAACATTGAACTCGAAATAGCGGCCGTTTCGGCCAAAATGTGTGGCCGAGTCGTTGAAAATTGGGTCCAACGAATCGAGCGCTGCAAACGTGCCTGCGGTGGCCATATGAAAGTTTTTGAAATATCTCAAATGGTTTGGCTTTTATATAAAAAAAAATTGTCATGTCGTTATTAGAAAACCCTATATGTAGTATCAGTAAACTTCGTTGATCTTCTGAATTGTGTGAATTCTAAATGTTATGTTGCCCTGATTTCTAACTCTTTTAAAGTCTGCGCTTTACACTCAATTTCATTTCTAGGCAGTTGTTTTTCAGATACATACTCGTATTTGCATTTCGAACTTTGTTGTGGATTTATACATTTTTTTTAAAGATAATTTAACACTAACTAATACAGTTTTTTCTCTTCCCGTTTTTAGGTGAGTGGCCAGTACACATTTGATTAACTTCATGAATGGTAAGGTATCCTTTTATAGAATAAAACGTTATTAGGTTAGATTAGATTAAAACAGGGGTTTGATGCATGTACCGTCACACAAACACTAGGCACCAAAACAGGCCCATCGCGATCCCTGGGGATGCAGTTGAGCTTATATTTAATTCAAACCATCTCCCTGGTGGAACATCCAATTTCATCCAATTTGCTCGGTTTTCGCAAACTCACCGAAGTGTAGGTCCTTCTCTATTTTTCCTACCACCTCGTGCAGGGCCGTTTCTACAGATTTTTCTTTGCATGCTGTGACTCAATCAAAAATTCCTTGCTGCATCTGTTTCTAATATGAACCTCAAATATTCACTTTGGGGTTTTAAGCATAAATGAAGACAGACTTATTTGTGTGAAATCCTTTGATGTTATATGCCCCTGTTTGCCAGCTTCAGGTATAAAACCCACCTTAACTTGCCTCTAACTCATTTTTTAGACTGTATCTCAGAATTTCCATAATTTTTTGGATTGGTACCTCCGGCTCTTTCTGTAGCAAAATCGGTAGAATACTATCCAGACCGTGAGATTTGTACGGCGTAAATGACTATTAATAAGACCGCCTGTTTCCTCTTCGGAGAGAGAGATATTAATGTTGTTAGTGTGACGTAGTATGCCAAAGTCATCTAATTAAGTGGATCCAGGAAAGTGGGTTTCCACCAGCGTTGTCAGAACCTCTTGGCTATTTTTAGCTCAGGCTCCGAAATTTTTCCTGAGGTAACTAGAAACGCTTGCTTCTTTTGAAAGCATTTTGCGTTACTTTAAAGCCTCATCTGTTACCGCGATAGATTCTGCCTACTTCTGCCATGAAGAGGTCTTTGACTTTCTAACTAGGTACTGGAATTGTTTTTTACTTTCGTAAAATTCTTTCGATGTACTGACAGCTCTGAAAAGCTTCGCAGTTTTACCTTTTTACCTCACCATTTTAGTTTAGCCCTTATATGTGTTCTGTGTGTTCTTAACCGCCATTGCTATTGTATTACTTATATTTTCTACCGCCCTTTCTAAGTTAACAATATTTTCGCAGGTGATTGATTGGGTATCCAGGTGTACTAGTATATTTACCACTTCTGTATACTTGATAGAATCAGACTTTTTTGAAAACTACATCTGCTGTTCTAAAAGTTCATTCTGTGTTAATGGAGTAGTCCCAGCAGCCTCTCATGGTACGTGTAAGGACACGGATTTAAAAATTAAAAGCTTTGGTCGAAACTAATAATTGAATATTGACATCTATAGATCGGTATTATATTGTATAGTGTTTTCTAATAACGACTTGACAACTTTTTTTTTTAAATAAAAGGCGAACCATTTGAGATATTTCAACAACTTTATTATTGGCTTGAAGTACAATCAAAACATTTATGAATGGAACTCGACTTCGTTCATATGGCCACCGCGTTCAATGTTGACTCTGAGCTCTTCCAACGTCGTCGGCGTGTTGGCATAAACCAATGACTTAACGTAGCCATACAGAAAATAGTCAAGCGGCGTTAAATGGCACGAACGAGGCGGCCAATCGACTGGCCTATGTCTTGAGATAACACACTCACCATACTTGCTCTTCAAAAAATCGGCACCGTCCTGTTGAAACTACATGTCGTCCAAGTTCATATCTTCCAATTCGGGCCAAAAATAATCGGTGATCATGGTGCGATAACGTGACGATCGTTATCGTCGACGAAAAAATATGGCCCAATAACGCCGTCGGCATGCAAACCGCACCAAACAGTTATTTTTTGTGGATGAAGTGGTGATTCATGAAGCACATGTGGACTTTCACCTGACCAACAACGCATATTTGGCTTATTGAAGAACCCATTGAGCCAAAAATGAGTTTCCTCACTGAAGATAATTTTGCGATGAAATCCATTATCTTGGCGCATCTTCTCCAGAACCCAATCGGAGAACGTACGTCGCTTCAAATGGTCTATCGGCTTCAATTCTTGAGTCAGCTTAATCTTGTATGGGTGTAAATCAAGATCCTTTCGCAAAATATGCCATAATGTGGTCTGAGCGATGCCCAAAATGATTTGGATCGTTTGTTACGGACGTCTGAACGGCAGCGATATTTTCGACACTTCGACCAACCCGTTGTCTCACTGACACGGCAACATCACACAACGAATATGTCGACTCAAATTTTTGCACTAAACTTGTTATTGCCTGTCTACTAGGGCGAGAACTACGACCGAAAATTGGAGTTAACGCTCTTAAAGTTGCAGTCACCGATTCCGAATATCTGTAGAAAATTTTTAGGATTTGCGGACGTTGCTCGTAAGTGTACTTTACCATAATGAAAATGTTAAGTTTATTGAATAAATTAACAGTGACAGTTTAATGATTTGTAAAAGAGTGCGTTCACAAATTAAATTCAAAGTTGTCAAGTCCCTATTGGAAAAACCTTTATATTACAAGGTGTCGCAAAACTGATAATTATTGCTAATGGCGTCGGACGTCAATCACATTTGACATTTGTGAACTAGACAGCCGCAGTACATTGTACAAGTAGACAAGCTATGGAGCGCTATACTCCGAAAGAGCGTGGAATAATTGTGTCGATGTTTTTGACCAATAATCGGTCGGTGGTGTAAGCGCGTGAATTTCCACGTCGATTTCCTAATCGTGTCATGCCATTTGGGCAAACATCAACCAGACGACGGAACACGCAATTGGGCATCACCACATAAACCCTTCAGTGAATTTTAGTAAAAGACTTACACATGTTCCCGTACAAAGTGCGAACAGTGCATCACATAATGCCTCCTGATCGTTAGTCGCGTGTGAATTACTGTAAAGCCATCCTCAATCTCAATAAAGAAGAAGAGGATATTGTGTCGAAAATCATCATGAGCGGCAAGGCGCATTCCCAACTAATCGGTTACGTCAATAAGCAAAATCTTCATTTGTGAGGCACTGAAAATCCGCGTGTGATGCACGAAGAGCCATTATATGAACTCAAAGTCACTATGTGATGCGGCGTTCACGCGGGAGAAGTGATTGGGCCGTATTTTTTTGAGAGCGCCATTGGTAATACGGTCACTGTTACTAGCGAACGCTACAGGGCCTTGATAAATGAATTCTAACTGCCGGAATTAGATGAGCGTTGCAACCGCACACAAAACACAAGCTACAATTGATATTGTGAGGGAAGCGTTTCCTGGTCGTGTAATCCCCCGTTTTGGCGATTTGGCATGCCCAGCAAGATCACCCGATTTTACCATCCCAGACTTCTTTCTTTGGGGCTACTTGAAGTTGCCGGTTTATGCCAACAAGCCTCAGACAATCGTAGCCCTTAAGGAGAATATTCGACAGGAATGCGAACAGTTATCATGCGGAAAGTCATAAAAAATGCGATAAAACTGACACAAATGTGCATGAACACTGGGGGCAGTCACTTGGCGGATATCATCTTTTCCACTTAACAGTAACAATTGCAAAGGTCCGAATAAAGATTTCCATTTTTTTGGTTTATTTAGTAAAAAAGTAATTCGAAAAACAAAATTGGATGATTATAAATGTTGTCCAAGTAAAAGGTCCTGATTGTCCTGTTTTTTTTTTTTTTTTTTCTTCTGTTGGAAAAGATCACTTACACAGTTGTACTCCTAATGCAAGGAGTGCATAAGTGCATAGTTAGCACTCGTCATACGACGTAGCGCATACAGCCTGAAGCGAGCGTTACCCAACAATACAATGGAAAATGCAATGCATTTTCGTTGTCACCCTTACAGAAAGAATAGTAAAGTATTAAGTAAGTACTAAGTTAAGGCGCCAGAAATCAGTCGAGTGCCTTTTCTGCTAAGTGGCAATAAGAATGTGTCCTTAACACTGACTTTCCAAGTGTAATCGGATCGTAATAATGTTTTTACTGTGAAGTTGGCGGACGGCGGAGACCATGGCTTGATGTGACGTTTTTCTTTCGGAACGGATATTCGTACGTTAATTTTTTTCTTTCTTTTCTGGCTTATTTCCGCTTGCTGGTGAGCAGCTGATTTTCAATTTATTGTCTGGTCGTTCCTGCAAGATCCACTCAGTTTCGCGACTTAATTCTTCTCTGTGCGTTTCAGTGGTTTGATATCGAGTGCTTACAGACTAGAGAAAAGTCATTTTGCTACTTAGAACCCCTGAAAACATTCAAGATTCTGGATACTCAAGACACATTTAAGATATGGTATGGCGAGGCAAACAGAAATTTAAACATCTCTGTGTTATTAAATAGTTCAAGATCTTCAGAAGAATTTTGGAGAGCATGGAGACGCACGGAAGGAGGGCAGAAACAGCCCAAGCAGTTCGATATGTGGTTCCTTTAATTAAAGACGACTTTTTGGAAATAATCGTTCATCATAAGTGAAGTTAACCAAACCATCGAAAATATTAAAACCTGGAAAGCACCAGTTAATGACCGGATTCCTTTTGAGTTCCTCAAAAACTGTCACAATTACGTCTGAACTCAATTAAATTTTTCATACTATATAGCTTGGAACATGAACAATTTCAAAAAAATCAATAAAATTTCCACTTCACAAAAAAGGTAATTACCAGGATGCAAATAAGTACATATGAATTTCGTTTTTGCACACATCGAACAAACTATTTGGGTCAATACTCTTTAACAGGCTAACACAGTGGGTAGAGAATAATGAAATCCTCCATGAGTTCTAGGCTGATTTTAGAAGAAAATACTCAACTGCCGACCAAATAAATTCCCTCGTCAACATTGAGGAGTCCTTTGAAAGGAGAAATAAAATATTTTACGAGTATGCGTTCTTCGCCGTAAAGTTATTTTCTATAAGCTCTATAAAATTGGTATCTCGAGCAAAGTCGTTAATGTTTTAAGAGCTATTTATGAAAATAATGGGATATTCCTGCGATGGAGAGTGCATTACTGATGAATTCGAAACGTCTATGGGAGTAAAGAAAAGTTATATTTGAAGTGCTCTGCTGTTCATCCTATTCATTAATGACATCATGGATGCTATAGAAGGCGGTATATAGCCTGGCCGAATAAAAAATCCGCTGACGACATGGTATTTCCATTATTTATTTATTTTTCTCGAAAAATTAAAAGTCAACAAGACTTTTTCCCGTTAGTCTAATGTATAAGTATGAACTGAAAAATAACAAAAAAAAAGAACAAAAATTTATGATAAACTATGTAACATATATATAAGGCATAATTTTTGACGGTATATCCAAAAAGAGTATCGTAACTGGCTTACCAGCAAACACAAGATTGCTATTGGGTTGTTGAATACTATAAGTTCTGCGGTTTTTTTCTTGGAAGTAGGGTTTATCGTTTCATAGATTTTTGGCTATTTAATTCAATAGACAGGTCTATCCTTTATATCTTTTATGAGAATCTGTTTTGATCGGATATGTTTTAAGTGCTCAGGAGAGATTTGCAGCGTGCATGGAGATTCGGCTATAAGCGCTGACACTTGTGAGCATTTTTTTACACGCTTTCGTTCAGAATATACAGACCTTGCTCATGCTGTTCGTTCTGCACGTGCACCCATCATAGACGACAATTAGATTTTGGATGCAGTTACATTGTGCAGGCATTTGACGACACGGGAGATCGCTTAGCGGCTTAACATCGCCCATACAACTGTTTCGCAGAGACTGAATGAAGGCTTGGAATGTCAAAAAAAGGTGAATGCTTTGGTTCCTCATGAACTCAGTGAAAGAAATATTATGGATCCCTGAGTCTTTGTTGAGATGAAACTCGCTGGAGACTTTCCTGAAAAGAGTGATTACGGGAGATGAAAAATGAGTGGTTTACAATAACATTCGGCGTAAGAGGTCATGATGCTCCTGGTGAAACACCACAATCGGTCGGTAAACAAAATTTTAGTTTTCTATCATGACAACGCCAGACCACACACAGCTAAATTCATTTGGTTGGAAAGTTATGCAGCACCCACCGTACTCTTCAGACCTTGCGATAGTTTGGTTTTGAAGCAGTACATGACTGATTTGGAGTCAATGGTATGCGAGCTAAGGGCATTTATATCCGCTTGACTATCCTTGTATATATGGATGTTTTCGCCTTTGATGCCAGAGTTGTAAATATGGTTAGCACATAGTTGAATGGCGTGGAATTCTGCCTAGAATACACCGGGACTTTTCGCATACCTATGGTTATATTTGGGTTTGGTCCCACTCCCGTTTCCATTTCAGAACCATCCGTATACCACCTTATACCCACCTGTTTGGTGGGTTAGTGCTAACCCATGCTTCTTTGCTGGGAATCTGCATGGAGAAGCCTTTATTTAAACATAATGTTTTTTGAAGGCGGTATGATACCGTGCAGGTTATATCAAGTTTCGATATTTCGGAGAGCAGGGTCCTTAGATCCAGATGTTCGCTAAAACTTAACTCTCGAATTTGTATCAGACTTGCTGTGCTGCGTAATGCCACTTTGCTTATACATATATAGGGTTTTCCAATAGGGACTTGACAACTTTGAATTTAATTTGTGAACGCACTCTTTCACTAATCATCAAACTGTCACTGTCAATTTATTCAGTAAACTCAACATTTTCATCATGGTAAAGTACACTAACGAGCTACGTTCTCCGATTGGGTTCTGGAGAAGGTGCGCCAAGATGATGAATTTCATCACAAAATTGTCTTCAGTGACGAAGCTCATTTTTGGCTCAATGGGTTCGTCGATAAGCAAAATATGCGTTATTGGTCGGGTGAAAACCCACATGTGCTTCATGAATCACCACTTCATCCACAAAAAATAACGGCGGCGGTATTGGGCCATATTTTTTCGTTGACGATAACGATCGTTACGTTACTGTGAATGGTCAGCGTTATCGCGCCATGGTCACCAATTATTTTTGGCCCGAATTGGAAGATATGGACTTGGAAGACATGTGGTTTTAACAGGATGGTGCCACAAGCCACACAGCACACGCTACAATAGATTTATTGAAGAGTAAGTATGGTGAGCGTGTCATGGGCCAGTCGATTGGCCGCCTCGTTCGTGCGATTTAACGCCGCTTGACTATTTTCTGTATGGCTACGTTAAGTCATTGGTTTATGCCAACACGCCGACGACGTTGGAAGAGCTCAGAGCCAACATTGAACGCGAAATAGCGGCCGTTTCGGCCGAAATGTGTGGTCGAGTCGTTGAAAATAGGGTCCAACGAATCGACCGCTGCAAACGTGCCCGCGGTGGCCATATGAACGAAGTCGAGTTCCATTCATAAATGTTTTGATTGTATTTCAAGCCAATAATAAAGATTTTGAAATATCTCAAATGTTTTGCCTTTTATTTAAAAAAAAAGTTGTCAAGTCGTTATTAGAAAATCCTATTTAGGCCTATTAGTCCTATTATTGCTTCTATCGCAGCAGATCCAGAATGCTCCGGAAATGCCCAAACTTGCAAGACTGTACTCTGTTAAGCTTTTAAATGACGGTCTTTTGTGTGACTTTAGTTCACCATACTATAGAAGCATATGTTATGATGGGTCTGACCATCATTGTATAGGCAAATCCAGTGAGTGATCTTTGGATAGATACCCCATGTGCTGTCATATATGCGACGACAGACCCACAAAGCGTTGGTTGCTACAGATATTTTGTTGTTTAAGTTAGAATTCAAGTTGAGACTTTTGTCTTGGATTTTCCAGAGATATTGAACACCTTCGGAATACTCAACGATGGTATCGTTAAGTGAAACGTTGTTTTTTCTTTTAGTGAAAATAATTACGACAACTTTATTTGGGTTTATGGAGAGATTCTCTCTGGTGAACCAGTCTAGGACTGTCGTGAGGGCGTTTTGCATACGTGCAGTGACTTTGTTGGTTTCTCTGCCTCTAATGATGATGACTAGGTCATCGGCACAACCAATTGTATTGTAACCTAAATTGCTTAATTTGTTAAGAAGATCATCGATGACCAAAGACCACAGGTGGAGCGATAATACGCCTTCCTGCGGGCAGCCCCTTACGGCTGACACTGATACTGAAGTCGGCCCTGATCAAGTAGAAATCATCCGACTTTCAAGTATCGTTTTGACCCAGTTAATGGTAGGTTAATCGATGTTTCTGTAGAGCAAAGCATTTGATATGAGTTCAAATCTAGTATTGCCGAAAGCATCCTCTATGTTAAGAAATGCGCAAAGCGCAATTTTCTTACAGCGGAAGGAGCTTTTGATATCATCTCTCAACGTACTAATATGGGTGCAGAGACAAACTATCACATTTTCTAAGCTTTCTCTGATATGGACGTCACTAATTCTTTCTATTGTTCTCAGATAAAAACGCTGTTGAACCTTAATAAGGAAGTCCAGGCCTTTTGTAGCAGAGCTGGAAAAATTCCGTCAATGCCTGGTGCCTTGTATGGTTTAAATGATTTGATAACCCACCTTATCTTATACGGACTGAAGAATTTTCCGGGTAAACTATTGATTCTGCTGAGGTTTCTGGGAAGTGAAACGTCCTTTGCCTATCAATATTATAAGACTCTGATAAGTGAAGGTGAAGCAACGTATTAAGGGTTTCCTTACGGTCACATGTGATTGTACCATCTGGTTTGATCATACATACTACTGCAAGAAGTTCCTTAATTTTTCGCAGTAAGCACGCCAGGATGTTCTCTTTGATCTTCGAAACTCTTGGTTGTAGTAGGTTAAACGGAATCTTTATTTTTCCCAAGTCCCGGTGCGTGTGTGTGCATTGGCGTCGCAACCGATAAGAAAGTGAACTTGCTTGTTTTCACAGTACCGAAGAAGTTTCTGTACTGGTGTGAGAAGCACTTTCTCAGTACGCCGATGCGCATACGAACCTGCAGTTGCTGGCGTTTGTAGTGTTCAATCTATAGTGCCACTAGGTCCCTAGTTATGAAACCTTAAAGGAGTGGGAATTGTATGGTATATCTTTCGCAATAAAGATGGCTGGCCTCGGTCTAAAAAGACCTTTGGGAAAAACTATCTCGCTGGTTTAACTTTTTAAACTAAAAATCTTACCATGATTTGCCCATTGCTCTTGGCACATCGCTGGCTAGAGATTTCCATGGCACCTATAGCTCGGCGCAGCTTTGTCTGCAGAAAGGATGTTATTTCTTAAATGCATAATCAGAGTTCCTTGCTCTGTAGGGCTTGTGGTAACACTTTAGACATTCAGCACCTTGTTGAGAGAAACTATCTCTTCTACCTTTTGGACCATTGATATGTCCTTTAGTTGTATAGCCACCTATTGAATTCGCCGCCGGATTTGGCCAGAGTCGAAACTGGTTTGTGGAGTTGCCATTTCTGACTATAGTGCCGTGATGTGCTGTGGTATTTGCGAGAGCAGCTATTCCGCTTTCTGTAACTACAGCGCTTACGGTGGCTCTGGCGTTAGCCCTAGATGGGATGTTACTCACGCTTTCTTCTGACGGCGTACTTGTTATGTTTAGGTTAACTGATTTCTTTTAAGGATAAGCTTGGTTTAACCAAAACAGTATGCTACCAGGCACTTCAGCTCTTCGAGAAGCTTCATAATTTTCCGAGCGTTGCTTGATAACTTCGCCCGATCGCCAGATGTCATTTCGGCATCGACAGAGTTTTCTAAAACATCGCTACCTGATGATACAATTGTATAGGCATCATTTTTTGTTCTCTTTGGAAAAAAAATATCAATTTTGATTCTCACGAGTGTGCGGGATATTCTGTCGCCCGTGGTCTACCCTTCTAACCACAGGAAGGTCATCTTTAAGTCGGAGGTCGCCTGGTATTCAAAGTTCCCAAACTACCGATTAAGCACCCTTTTAGCCATGCATCCATCGGCACTCTCCGTTCCACCACTATATTGGTGGCAAAAATGGCAAAAGTGCATTGAAATTGCACGTGATTTGAAATTTCTAGGAATATAGTATGGATCACAACAAACCTGCATATGAATACACACTAAACTAAGAGTACAGTTGCTTTTGTCTGGAGTCAATGCATTCAAAATATTTAAGTGCATAGCACACTCTTTTAAGCAAAAAATATTGCATGCACGTGCAACATTAATACTCCTTTACAAGTATGGGATTCATTTAATGCAGTTGAGCAATTCTTCCGTTTTTTCCTCAATAGAACCCTTTGGTTCCTGAGTAACACCCTCAGGTATATGTTGCATCTGGAGACAGGTGTACCCCCTACTCTTAGAAACGTTAAAAATGCATACGGACTATATGCATCCCATGAAATCAGTCATCCCTTAAAAGAAAATTCAGCATTCTTCTGGAAAATATGGGACATCACTTCTATGACAAAAATTCATCCGAAACTCAGCAGTCGTACTATAGAAGCTACTACAGTAATTTGAGATATAACTTACCAGAAAGGTCCTACATACTTGTTGTCACAAAATGGAAAGGATTAATATAATTTTTAAGGTGAAGGGAGAGTTGTGTGACCTTTGCCGTCCGAACGTAAGAGAGGTTGTGCTCCACTTTTTAGTGATATGTCCAATTCTAAAAGCACTTCTTAACAGGCCGATTGTAGCCGAACAATTAGCGGAGACCCTAGAATGCTACAAAGCAGATATCTCCACCAACCAGGAAGTGCAGTGAAATGGGACGGGCAAAAGAAAGATGAAAAACTGTGATGTTTACTACGGTGATTGCTATAGGGAACGTAAGCAGCGTCTATTTGGATTCTTATTAGTTGTTAGCGGCAGACTTAGGCAAGAAGTCTTGAGTTTTCGACACGTGAATGAATGCCTCATAACAATCCGTATCAAAAGTAAATTTCCTAACATCAGCCACATATGCGCTCACGCCCAGAAGGACGATGCTACCTACCAAAGAAAGTTTCTACGAGCTCCTCGACAAAACCTGCGAGCAATATCCACTGTATTAAGTCAAAATCATCAGGGAACGTAAGCAGCGTCTATTTGGATTCTTATTTGTTGTAAGCGGCAGACTTAGGCAAGAAGTCTTGAGTTTTAGACACGTGAATGAATGCCTCATAACAATCCGTATCAAAAGTAAATTTCCTAACATTAGCCATATATGCGCTCATGCGCAGAAGGACGATGCTACCTACCAAAGAAAGTTTCTACGAGCTCTTCGACAAAACCTGCGAGCAATGTCCAATGTATTACGTTAAAATCATCAATGAACGTAAGCAGCGTCTATTTGGATTCTTATTTGTTGTAAGCGGCAGACTTAGGCAAGAAATCTTGAGTTTTCGACACGTGAATGAATGCCTCATAACAATCCGTTTCAAAAGTAAATTTCCTAACATCAGCCACATATGCCCTCACGCCCAGAAGGAAGATGCTACCTACCAAAGAAAGTTTCTACGAGCTCCTCGACAAAACCTGCGAGCAATGTCCACTGTATTAAGTCAAAATCATCAGGGAACGTAAGCAGCGTCTGTTTGGATTCTTATTTGTTGTATGCGGCAGACTTAGGCAAGAAGTCTTGAGTTTTCGACACGTGAATGAATGCCTCCTAACAATCCGTATCAAAAGTAAATTTCCTAACATCAGCCATATATGCGCTCACGCCCAGAAGGACGATGCTACCTACCAAAGAAAGTTCTACGAGCTCCTCGACAAAACCTGCGAGCAATGTCCACTGTATTAAGTCAAAATCATCCTAGGCGACTTTAATGCCGAAGTTGGAAAGGAGGACATCTTTGTTAGCACATTCGGAAGATAAAGCCTACACGACAAGATGTATGGAAACGAACTTAGACTAATTGATTTAGCTGCGGGAAGTAACGTTACTGTGGGAAGCACACGATTTCCTCACCTCAATGTTCACAAGGGAACATGGCAGACACCAGATCAGTAAACTGTAAACCAGATTGATCGTGTTGCAATTGACGTAAGGCACTCCTCAAGTATTTTAGATGTCTGAACATTTCGAGCGGCCAATTTGAAGTAGCCAAAGTACGCCTACGGATATTTCAGACGCCACAACGGTTGCAATCGCAACAAGCCGAGAAGCCATTAGAAATGCCGCAACTGACGTATTGGGTTTCACTCAATCACCAACACGAAACTCCTGGTTTGGTGGAGAGTGCCTGAAAGCACATGAAGCAAAACAACATACTTACAGAGAGGCGCTGCACAAAATAACGAGAGAGGAGGGAAGAACATCGGCTTTTCCGCATAAAAGAGAATAAACATGAGAAGCGCGCGGTCTAGGAAATAGAGAGGTCCTACTTCAGGAATAATGTTTGAAAGTTTTACCAAAAGGGACAAATAACGTATCTGGGTAATAAGACCCGAACGGAAACCTTGAAGTAGGGTCACAGTCGGTGCTGAGGATATGGAAAAATCATTTTTGCAGACTGCTAAACGTCTGATCAACGACTAAAAGACTGAAGACGACATAAATTCCGCTATCAGGCAGAGCCTGATCGTCATCGTCAATGACGATGCAAGTCAATAATTCCGTCCACCCGATTAAAATGAAGTGGGGATATCAATATCTAAACTGAAGTCGAACGAGGCTGCCGGCCGGACGGCCTACCCGCCGAACTATTAAAGGCAGCAGGAGATGACTTAGAGGAGATAATACAGCAACTTATTTCCAAGATTTGGTCGGATGAATATATGCCTGATGAATGAAACATCAGCATCGTTTGTCCGTTTCCAAGAAAGGACGAAGTCTAAACTGCCCCAGCGTCATCTCTGACATGAAGGCATAACACTGATGTTGTAGTGGTTGCTGGCTGGGCTAAATGTAACGAACTAACAACTAGCACGTACTTAAGACCCACTGGTTGAGGATGTACTAGCTCGTCCCGTCCAGTTTGACAACCACCTCTGGGAATAATATCGAAACCTAATACCCCTTAGTTTCAAACTACTACACCACCCGCCCGCGCCCTGGAGAAAAAGCCAGTATAAGGGTATTCACATCCCCTTGGTGCGCGCGCGGTATTATAAAAAAAGTCTCAAAAACATCGCATATAAGATCTTGTCTGCCATTTGTCAACGATCTGACTGGAGCCCATCAGTGCGATTTTAGGCCCGGTAAATCAACAATTGACCAAGTATTTACACTACGGCAGATCCTGGGAAAAACCCAAGGAGTTTAGATCGATAGTTACCACCTTTTTATCGACTTTAAAGCCGAGCCGAGACGAGCTGCACGAAGTCTGTTTTTGGCATCCCTGCCACACTCGCCCGCTTGTACAGGATGACAATGGAGAAAGCACGCTGCCGCATTAAGGTCGGTAACTACCTAACCGAGATCTTTGATGTCAAAAAAGCCAAGTGATTTCTTTAACATCAGACTTGAAATAAATATGCAAAACTCACAAGCCAACACACGAGGTTCTTCAAAAGTTCAAGTGCTTGCATACGCCGACGGTATTGATATTATTGGTAGAACATAGCGAGCTATCACTGGTGCATTTGCGAGTTTAGGAACAGAAGAGTGAAAAATGGCTCTAGCGGTAAACGAGGACAAAAAAGATATATGCTGTCAACAAGAAGAGACACCCAACATCGACGAATCGGTCAGTATGTCACAATCGACAACTTTAGCTTTGAGGTAGTAAGGGACTTTTTCTACCTTGGCTCTGCTATCACATCTGAAAACGACATCTATCCAGAAATCAAACGAAGAATAACGCTTGCCAATCGCTGTTTGTTTGAGCTGAGAAGGCAACTATGTGCTATGTAGTAAGGCCCTCTCCCGAACAACTAAGGAAACTCTATATAAGACCCTTGAAATCCCAGTCCTGCTCTATGGTTCCGAAGTATGGACCCTTTCTAAAGCGGGTGAAGGTATCCTTGGTCGTTTTGAGAGTAAAATTATTCGTAAAATATTTGGTTCCATATGCGTTGACGGGTTCTGGAGAAGACGATTCAACGAT
Organism: Volucella inanis; assembly: GCA_907269105.1. Taxonomy (NCBI): domain Eukaryota; kingdom Metazoa; phylum Arthropoda; class Insecta; order Diptera; family Syrphidae; genus Volucella; species Volucella inanis. Next base: position 125,858,652 of record OU026157.1, on the reverse strand, counting down.
GAACTCTACGAGCTGTACAGCAACATAGACCTTGTCAAAAAACTGCGCACTGGGCATCTCAGATGACTGAGTTATGTAGAGCAAATGAATACCAACGCTCCAGCCTGCAGAATCTGGGACTCTAGTTCGGAGGGACAATACTGTAGAGGAAGGCCTAGCCTTCAGTGGTGCGCGTAATTGGTAAGGGACCTCAACCAACTACCAAGCCTACCATGCCGTTTGTGTCGAGTTAAACAAAAGAAAAACCGTGTGACGAATGCAAGAGTATTTGACTCTCTTATGTGCTTTTAGCAATAAAATGCCTAAGCGACTCAAATGACTCCTACCAAGACGCACTCGCCAAAAAAATTACGGACAAAGTTTCGGCTATCGAAAACAGTGTTAAAAGTGATAAAAACTATGTAATTCAGTCCAGAACTCAGCCGATGTTATAAAATCCAAAGTAAAATACATGGAAAAATAGACCAATAGCCGATCTAATCGTGTTAGACTCCCTAAGATCCAGGATAAAGCCATCTGAATAAAGTGTTGAGTGACATCAAAATTATCTGTTCTGCGCAGGTAAGATCCAACCAAAAAACGTAACGACATTGGCACTCATTTCCAAGCCTCGTCATACAACTCTCTCCTTAACAATCTTATCTTTGATAAAGCTTACGATGTCAATGATGAACTTACTGCAACTCGATCCCACGTATGCGATATTGAACATCACATCACAACAATAAACAGCAAAATCGATGGCTCACCAAACTTCCCGCAGCTCTAATCGAACGTCCACTATACCTAAAACATCGCTTATGGCTTAATTAATGGAACCTGAAGTGGAGTCACGCTCACTTCCACATGTAAGTCATCTGCGGATGGTCCAACCTACTGATTTCTGCGAAGTTTTATTCATCTTGACAACAGAGTTATCAAGCTTATCAATCAATTTAATTCAACTTGGACACCTTCCAAATAGTAACATAGACTTGACAAGCTTGCTTTGAAGAATCAATTGGTCACTATGCTTCTTATCAATGGCGCTTCTCCAAATGCTGATGTTGATTAGATCTAGAATTTCTTCGAAAAGAAAAGAAATGGCATCACAATCAGCCACTGCAATTTGCTTAAAACTTCTTACCACAAATTCAAACGTTGCTTAAAGATCAATTTTCCGGCTAAATATGAATCCAACCAGTAACAATTTCAATCTTGAAAAGTTGTGTGTTTGAAACTGGTTGGAAAATTCGACCAAAAAGCAGGATAAAGTAAAGATACCGAAACCCGTTCTAAACCGTCGCAAACCTGAAGCTAAATCTAGTAATAAGATACCGAAACCCGTTTCTAACTCCTGTCCCGTCACATATTCCCCAATTTCGTCCCTCTTACCCACATCATAAACCAACCTCATCAGTCCTCTAAATATATAGCACCATCTGCCTCCTTTCCACCCAGGTCCCTGCACCAACGTGTCTCTTTCGAATTAACCCCAACCTCTCACACTGGCTCTTCCGAAATACCCAACCCTTCTGCATATACCCCTTCTTTCCCAAATTTCAATCTCAAAACCAGATCACTAGATCTCAAATCCCTCATTTAAAAATGTGTCTAATGCCCCTTCAATAACTGCTGTCTCGCCCTTAACTTCTTCATTCACTTAACCCATTTTTGAGCCCTTTCTGAATCCTAAAGCTAAAACAACTCAACAAACTTTTGATACGACAGAATGTCGTTATGCACTTTCTAGATTCAGAGAAAAAAAGACGTACGTACGTTCTAGCGTATCTGCATGACAAATCTGACTCAGTTTGATATAAAAGAAAAACTGAAACAAGCGTCATGGTCTCCATACAGCAGAACAGTCTCCCTACTCACCTTACAAGTCTTAGGAACTTATATATCAAGTTCCACGAGATTTTCAATATGTCTTCCCAAAAAGTCTCACACGACCTTGCTGCTTACGGTAACAACATGCACTCAAAAATAACCTCACATCTTCAACAACTTGTCATACCTGACAACGCCAAATTTGTTCGTCCTTAACGTGCTACCATTGTCAGTGTTTCAACCATCCACTCCTATGCCCTCTCGAAATAACATTCCTCTTACCTTCTATTACCAAAACATAAGAGGACTGCAATCTTAACCCTGTGCTGTCTTGCGCCAATCTCACGCTCTCCCATTTGACGTCTTCGCTCTCAATTATTCTCAATATAAAGAATCAGAATTCTCCCTGTCGAGGTATCCTACTGGCCGTCCATAATGTCCTAAACTCTTCCCCAATCGCTGTTACTAATTCTTCTAAGCTTGACTACGTTTCAATAAAGTTAACACACCCCTGCAGCCCCTGTATGTTATGTGTTTTTACATATGAACTACCGGCGCAACTTATTGAATGCTACCAACCCGCTATCAATGTCATTGATCAAATAATTACCTTATCTGATCCTCTCGAAGATATCATCGTATTCGGCAATTTCAATCTACCTCAACTGCTCTGGACTCAATCAGATAATGAATCTTCTTTTATCGCAAACCCTAAGTCGAGTAAAGAATGCCTCTTCTTAGATGAGCTTACAGACTTGGCTTATGCTGGGTTAGTGAGGTCTCCAACTATATGGGTAGGCAATTAAACCTCATTTTCACCACTGACCCCATAAACTGCTTTGTTTCACTCTGTCCCCTCTCATTTTCGACCATTGATTAATTACACCTACCACTTTTTCTCCTATTCAACCCACTCCATCTGCAGTTGCCTCTTCTTACGACTTTCATAAAACGAATTTCCGCAAAACTAGGCATATGTTAGTAAGTGTTCTTATAATTTAGCCAATATGTCCCCCAACGATGCTCTCTTTTCATTTTCAACAGAAAATTATTCTACTTTTCTCTTTGTCTCCTTTTAGTACAATAAAACCCTTTCTACGAGCCCACCGTAGTATAATCGTATACTTCGCTCTTTACGTAACAAGACAAACAAATTATGGGCAGTTTTCTTCTCGGATCATACCTTCCATTCGCCCAGCTTTATAACGTTCTCTACCAGCGATACCTTGATAGTTCGCAATCTTAGCTTGTAAACGATAATAAGTCTTTCTTCCAATCGTTAACTACAAAAAAAAAAAAAAAAAAAAACTGCCGGTTTTCCTCCAGCACTCTCATACGAAAACATATCGTCAACCGATCCGCATACCACAGCAATCCTTCGTACCGGATCCCTTCTATTTCAAATACCCAATTGGCTTCCCCATTGGACCCTCTATTTCTCAAAGTATTCATCATGCCATAATAGAAAATAAGTTACAGTAACTAAATGATGAATACTTACCCGGCCCAGGTGGCCTTCCATCCATATTTCTTAAAAAGTGTTCCTCAACACATTCCCACAGCCTTTCAAATCTCATCCGGTTATTGCTCTCTCAAGGTGATTTTTCACAGACATGGAAGTCTTCTTTCATAACCCGATACACAAAAAGGGATTAAAGAGCGAAGTCTCTAATTACCGCCTCATAGCTAAACTTTCACATATACCGAAACTACTCGAAATCTTTTTGTGCGAAGCCTTAAGCTTTCAGTGCACATCTCTTATTTCCCCTAATCAACACGGTTTTCTGAAAGGTAGGTCAACTACCACTTACCTCGTCGAATGCTTGTCCTCTGTTCTTTCAGCCTTGATGTTATAACAACTGCTTTCAGTAAAGTTTTTGATAAGATATCTCATAAACTAATTCTTTTCAAATTGTCTGTCCTGGGCTTTGAACCCATTTTGCTAGAATGGATATCTTCTTACCTGGATAATCGTTTTTATGATATTTGTTTCAGATCCATTCTATCGGCCCCATTCTTGGCCACGTCAGGTGTTCCTCAAGGTAGTCACCTAGGTCCACTTCTCTTCACTCTAACTATTAACAATCTTAAAAGGGTCACTTTAAAACTCCATTTTCCTTTACACTAACCCTAGAAATCTACGTTGCTCCCGTCTCTTTTATCTACCAATCTCCCGTATGCTGCGTAAGGCAGACTCCAACCTTTCCGTTTTCGATTGTAATCGCAGCACTCTCTGCCTCAACTTCGATCTTCTTCACCATCCCTAGCTTTAAGCCCTAGTCATCGACCCTTCATTTTTGTTAGTTTTAAGTCATAGTTCCTAAGTTAGTTGAAGCTTATATTAAGCTTAATAAATGGGGGCGAAGTCCGTTTGGCTTGAGCTCTCTGACCAAAGATAAAATAAAAAAAAATGAAGAGACAGCTTTTTGGAACTATCTCACATCAAACGACATTTCAGTTTGCTCACTAGTAAGGCCCTTTATTTATCTGGGACCATGAATATGTTTCTACTTTCGAAATCGGGACATCTCATTCTGCAAATTAAATATCTCCGGCACATTAATTTCCCAGCTATTGAACGTCTCCTAAATACGATATGTCCGAAAGAGCTTTGTGCTTTTAATTGAAGCAATGTCATTAGTCATACTGACGTAAACGCAACAGACATTCAATTACTCGTAAATTTTCTTTTGGCGGTTCTATTAAAATGTTTGACCGCTGCGAGAACCGACATGCTAATAAGGGTGGTTTTCACGATTTTCGTGTTGTCGGAGCTAATTGCTGTGTTGGAACATGCTTTGAAGTCAGCTTAATTTATGATGCAGGCGTTTCAATGGTGGAATGAACAAAAATATACATGTACCCAAGCATTGCTGTGGAAACGAAACACAAACACTAAGTCTTCATCCCACGAAAAACATGCAATTTTGGCGGATTTTGAGATGCCGATAATGAGGTTGTGTCATGAAATGCCAGAGGTGCCACTTTAGCGCTTTAAACTTACAGTGCATTCCGGAAAGTAGTTTATATATTTTATTTTCCAGTGGTTGTGAAGGGGCAGCATTTTAGAATAATTAAATTCGAGATACGTGTCGCCGCATAGCTTATGACGATGGGAAGGTAGAACTATTCCTATATTTCGTACAAGAGTGGTACACAAATATTATGCAACATATACCATACGTAACCGCTGGCATATAATGGGTGATTTTTTAAGCGTTTGGGTTTTAATTGTCACAAAAAGCACAGGAAAATTACAAAAATGTATAAAATTTTTATTTGAGTTAATAAATCAATACTTGCCATTTTATTACTATTCATTATTTCTTTATTTCATTTAACTCTTAACCACCTAACGGCGCACAGTGTGTCATTTTGCGAATCTAGCGGAACTCTATTCGTTGAGCTTTTAAATAGTTAGTTAATGTTAAACTGATAAATTATACAATGATTGTTTGTTATTTTGTGAGTTTTTAAGTTTACTTGAGTTTTAAATATTTATTTACATACATTTATCTCATGAAACGCTTTAAAAATCCTCTCTTTTGAGCAGCTTTTTTTTTTAATACAAAATCTTTACTGAAAAATGTTGGTATATCGCTTTGATCCAAAAATTAAAAATACAATTTTATTCATCTAAATCTATATTGCCCCCTTGAAGGTAATCCCCATCGACTGCAACACACTTATGAAAGCGCGAAACTGCGACTGCGAAACATTTTTTTATTCGGTGCTTGCTGTGATTTTTCCATTACTTCCTCTCGGCTGCTGAAACGCGTACCCCGTGGTGGTTTTTTAACTCAATTGAACAAAAAGAAGTCACAGGGAGCCAAATCAGGTGAATTCGGTGGCTGTTGGATGGTAATTGTTACGTTTTTGTCAAAATATTGCAGAAATGCAAAATCCACGAGTTTTCTGCCCACAATTCTGGTCTCGTCAACGGCCTCGCACATTGAAAGCATCGGTTCCCACTAGATCACCGAAATCCAGCAGTGTTGGGCGCGGTAAGTACGTAGGTGGATGACCACATGGGAACTCAGTACTTCGCATGCTGTTGACAAAACGCGCCACATGGGCATAGTACCCCGGCGTTAAATCCCGGACCCTACAAATTAATTTGTATCGTTCCCTTGATAATAATAATAATAATAATAATTCTGGTCTCTTTCGGCGAATTGCTTCACGCAAACGTCTCATAACGCATAAATAATAGTCTTTCTTTACTGTTTGGTCTTCTGGCAAAAATTCATGATGCACCACACCATTGTAATCCATGAAAACCGTGAGCATTGCCTTATTTTTTGACTGAAAACGACGTGGTTTTTTTTTTGTTCTTGGCTCGTTTGGTGAACGCCATTCACTTGCCTCATATCTTGATTGCGTGTCGTACTCATAAACCCACGTCTTGTTTCCAGTAATGAACCTTCTGATGAATATGGGATCGGATTCAGCCTCGCAAATCATTTGGTCTTTTGGCACCATCTTTCCTACTACATGACGGAAACCCAAATCATTAACCAAAATGTCTTAGACAGATCCATAGGCAAAGCTCAAGTTCTCCGCTATCTCTCTGCGGCTATTGACCAAGATTTCGTTTACTTCATCAATGTTTTCGTCAGTTTTCGATGTCGATGGTCTGCCACTGATTTCATCATCTTCGATTGACTCACGACCACTTTTGAACCGCTCGTGCCACTGGTAAACGACCGTTCTCTTCGTTGTTCGTTCTTGCAAATTTAAATCCATTTCAAAAATTGTAAAATTTCGCCAACACACACAGAATTAGATGTACTCTTGGCTACGTAACTTTTGCAGATATCAAGCTATGACGCTAAGATTTAGAGGGAATGTCAACAACAGATGTACCAACTAAATAAAAAAGACAAAACTGAAATTGAAACAATGGATACGTTTCACTGTTATTCCCAGCAAAGCTTGTAATTTTATTTGTGCAGACACATCAGTCACAATAAATGTTTCTTCTGCAGGATGGCAATCCTGTTTTGCTTCTTGCACTAAATAATATGCCGGATAAACATTCGCATTGAGTTCTTTCAGCTGCTGCCAAATTGCTTTGTACTAAAAAGTACTTAACCTTGTATTTGTTCCTCTTTTCTTGGCTTAATCTAGCCTTTTTAATATTTGTAGCTCTTTCGGGAGAAGTACTTAAGAGCTCCTTGCCAATATTTGCTGCATCTCTTTTAACTGATAACCGCAAACTCATTTCAGCAGCAAGTGCAATTTCACGAGCCAAGCAGTTCTTTTATTTTCCCTTTTTGGACGTTTAGAGTGCATCGTCAAATGATTTTGAAGGTCGTCTACGATTTGCATTTGAACTTGTTGAAGGAACACCTTCAATAAAGCCTTTTGGCAGTTGAACATCCTCTTTTAACCATATTTCATTGGCTTTTTCAAATTTTTGAACATTTCGTTCCACACGTGCACGCATTTGTCATAGGTTAGCAAACAATTTTCTCCTGCGTCTCCTTAATTATGTGATTTATTTGATGTCAGAATAAATATAAGCGACGGAAGTATTAAGAGATTGGCGCAGTAAGAGATATCTGATGAGGAAATATGCAAGACGAGGATTACGTTGACGTGGAACCTGATGAGACCGAAGATTTCGCGCTGTATGAAGACTGTGATTCCGATTCTGAAATGGAGGTGGATGACGAAGTAGCTCCGCCGAAATACAGTTCGTTTAAAACCCATTTAGTAGGTGTAGTCTCTTCAAGATCTCATTCTAGAGCACGTCAGGAGAATGATTCTTCAGATGATAATATTCCCCTTTCACGTTTGCTGTCTCGATGTAGGTACAGAGGGAATAATTTTTTTGATGCTAATCGCTTTCATTGGGCATCTACACTGAATATCGCTCGTGCAAGAACACAGCAGCATAATATTATATAACAAACGCTGGGTGTAAAACCGGCTTTTCATTACATACTTACTAGATCCTCGACGCCATTGGAGATTTGGAGCTTTTTATTTAGGACTTTTGCAAAGACCGAAACAAATGTTAATCAGAGGGTACAAGGTCCGTCAATTTGTTCCTGGTCATCAGAGATGTGTGTGACAGTTCTCTTTCTGTTGGTTCTAGCAGCTCATAATAGACAATTCTCTTCCCTTGAGTCACCAAAGACTCAGCATAACCTTGTTTGCCATCAATCAAGCGTTTGAATTCGTTTGTGGTCGATCACCGGCTTTTGACCATGAACGCTTGCATTGTATTTTCTCGTATTTAATCTAGTTTTCATCGACTGTAATGAGTCGCTTCAAAAATGGTTCCATTCCGTTACGTTTCAGCAGTGTTTCACTGATGGTTATTCGGTCAATTAAATCTTTTTGCGTTAATTCATATGGCATCCGACCAGTGCGAGCTGCATCTTTACATCGAAATTTCCTGAACGGAATCGAACAAACTACTCTTGGATCCAGCTTTCACTCACAACATTCTCACCGTAAACTGCACAAAATTTTCGACATGCTTTTGCAGCGTTTTTCCCTTTCTTATAGTAAAAAAGCATCACATAGTGTATTTCTTCAGATATTTCACTCATATTCAAATCAGTATAACTTTTAACACGAGCAACGAATTACACAGCTGTCTTCACAAAAAATGTAGTCTGACACGTACCCTTTCAGACACGTGTTTGTTTGACACAATCAGATTAGCGTTTCCAGATAAATTGACACTAACACCATCTAGTGACAAAAAACCGCGGAGACTTTTTTTTATGACGCAATATAAAAAGCAGACTTGTGTTCAAGACTCAGACCTTATAGAGCTAAAATCTTGTATTGAACTTTTGTTTTATACAGCAATATTCAAAGAAAATCACGAGCATTACACAACATTGTATAGTACTGACAGCACCGGGCAAGAAATTTACCGTTGCATTATTAGTTAAAATAGCCTGGAAATTCTAATGAATACTACATATACGATTTAAAGATGCCGAGACTAGAGAACAGCGACGTGAATTTGACTTGTCTGCTCCTATTTCTGAACTTTTCAATTGTTTTGTAAAAAACTGTTAAGAAGCTTACACGATTGGAACTTGTGCCTGTACAGATGAAATGCAGGTGCCTTTTCGCGGTCGTTGTAAATTCAAAATGTATATGTCAAAAAAACCAGCACGGAATGGTTATCTTCTCAATGCCTACATTTATCTTAGCAAAGACTCTGATGGGAAAGATTTGACTCAAGAAGAAAAGAGACTGTCAAAACCAACTTAGGCAGTTTTAAGCCTTGTCACCCAATCGATGGAACCAATGGGAACTTAACCACTGATATTTGGTTTTTATAAATAGAATTGATCAATATCTTAAAAGAAAAAACATCTCACTTTTGTGGGTACTTTGAAAAGGAACAAACGTGAGATACCTCCCGAGTTCAAACCATCCAGGCAGAGGTCAATTGAGTCATCGATACTTGGTTTTACCAACGATATCACCGTGTCACCTTATGTGCCGAAGAAAAATAGAGCAGTGGTCATGGTTTCGACGAAAGACGAAAGAATTAAGAAACCTGAAATAATATTATACTGCAACCAAACAAAAATAGGAGTTGATCTACTCGATTAAAGATGCTCAAACTACTCCACTTTCCGTCGTTCACAAAGGTGGTCTTTAATTATGTTTTACAGATTGTTGGATATATCTTCATCGAATGCATGCGTCATTACTAAAAATTCCAAATTTTAAGTTCCTATTGCAACAGATCTTATTGTATGAGTGTGGTCATTTTTTGCGCTAAAAATGTTAATATAGGATTTTCCAATAGAGACTTGACAACTTTGAATTTAATTTGTGAACGCACTCTTTCACTAATCATCAAACTCTCACTGTCAATTTATTCAGTAAACTCAACATTTTCATCGTGGTAAAGAACACTAACGAGCAACGTCTGCAAATTATAAAAATTTTCTATAGATATTCTGAGTCGGTGAGTGCAGCTTTAATAGTGTTAACTCAAATTTTCGATCGTAATTCTCGCCCTAGTAGACAGGCAATAACAAGTTAAGTGCAAAATTTTGAGTCTATATATTCATTGTGTGATGTTGCCCTGCCAGTGAGACAACGGGTTGGTCGAAGTGTCGAAAATATCACTGCCGTTCAGACGTCCGTAGCAAACGCTCCAAATCAGTCAATTCCACAGCGTTCTCAAGAATTGGGCATCGCTCAGACCACAATATGGCGTATTTCGCGTAAGGATCTTAGTTTACACCCACACAAGACCAAGCTGACTCAAGAATTGAAGTCGATTTGAAGCGACGTACGTTCTCCCATTGGGTTCTGGAGAAGATGCGCCAAGATGATGAATTTCATCGCAAAATCATCTTCAGTGACGAGCTCATTTTTGGCTCAATGGGTTCGTCAATAAGCAAAATATGCGTTATTGGTCGGGTGAAAACTCACATGTGCTTCATGAATCACCACTTCATCCACAAAAAACAACTGTTTGGTGTAGTTTGCATGCCAGCGGCGTTATTGGGCCATATTTTTTCGTCGATAAGGATCGTCGCGTTACTGTGAATGGTCAGCGTTATCGCGCAATGATCACCGATTATTTTTGGCCCGAATTGGAAGATATGGATTTAGACGACATGTGGTTTCAACAGGATAGTTCCACAAGCCACACAGCACACGCTACAATCGATTTATTGAAGAGTAAGCATGGTGAGCGTGTTATCTCAAGACATGAGCCATTCGATTGACCGCCTCGTTCGTGTGATTTAACGCCGCTTGACTATTTTCTGTGGGGCTACGTTAAGTCATTGGCTTATGCCAACGCGCCGACGATGTTGGAAGAGCTCAGAGCCAACATTGAACCCGAAATAGCGGCCATTTCGGGCCGAAATGTGTGGCCGAGTCTTTGAAAATTGGATCCAACGAATCTCTTGCGATTGCAGCCGTTCAACTTCAAACTTTCTCACAGTATTAGCCTAAATTTGTGGTGCTTGGGATATCCGTGACTGTACATCGGCTATAACAATGAGCGCAAACTAAATATACATGCTGTCGACTAGGTCAGGCCCCGGACTGTAGCGCCATCTAAGTAAGTAAGTTATGCTCACAACCGATTGCAAGACAATAGCACGATTTAATCAACAAAGGGACACCTGTTAAAGCGGAACAGCGAGCGTTTCTAAAGGAAGAATTACAGCGTAGTGCTGTCACGCGGATGGCGCGGGTGGCAGCTTTTACAGAATCTGAAGTTACCGGGACGTGTATTTCAACGGAATCACATACCCTTTGAAGCATGGGCAACTAAAGGAAGTCTTGGGCTTAAATGACATTTTTGGGAAGAGTTTTCTTGTTTCACTGTATAGGGGCAAAGCGAAACGAGAAATTGCAACAACCAACGATCGGTGAAATTAAAGCAGCTTATCTTGTAATTATACGAGAGAGTTCTGGAGAGTCAACAATGCAATATCATTAATTTCCATGTTGTGTCCATGAAGTTATTGCCCTGTATGAGAGGTGCTTTTACGGCTTCTTTGGATTTAGAGACGCTGCTGGAAAGCGTTATTGTATATCAGTGTGGTTTTTGGCCTTTAATCGCCAAATAATTGCCCATTGAAAACTTTTACTGGAATAAATTATTTCATTTATTGACGCATTTACTGTATATATCGGTTTTTGTTGAATGTTTGTTGCATATATGTATCTGTTTGTTGGGATTCACGACGCTGTTATCTTCTTCATACTCGTATAACCAAATATACTTCAGGTCTGGATATCAAATTTTTTACGATCCTCGTTATTTACCCCTTAGTCGGAATAAGGAATACCTTACGGTGTAAAGCTATTCTTGCTATCACAAATCCACCAAATGTTTATTCCATATTTATCCGGCTTCGATGGTATACATTTATTGCCGAAAAGAAAAACGGCCTAGGAAAGGACCAATTGTTCATTTATAATCAAATTTACCCAGGGAACAAACAATTCCTTCAAGCTCTTACTGATGATGTTCAAGAATTCTCGGCCCTTTTTGTGCTTCTGGTTGTGGGATCATCAAAACAAATATGTAAATCTTGTCAATGGAGCACAACGATTTTCCCCTTGAAGTCCTGAATAATAAATTCCACATCAGAGGGCTTCAAAACTCTGTGAAGTCATGAATGCTTTTCCTACATACTCCAATGTTAGTTTCCAATCCTAAAAAACAGTCTCAATTTTCACATGAACGGCTGGCTGCTTAACATGCAAAGTCATGCATAAACGATTTTATTAAAAATAATTTTTCATGGAGGTAGAGATTGAATGCTTCCAAACAATCGAGGATGCTATTTTTTATGCCTACGGGTTCTACTACTATTCAGAGGAATATTTGACCACACCTTTCCAACTTTACTTAGCTCCGTGGATTGTTCTCGAATTTTGTCATCCGAATTCAACAATTCGTCTTCAAGATGACTTTTATATCTTTCAATAATATCTTTACTAGCTTCCGGACTTCCGGTTACGACTTCAGCAAACTTTTTAAAGACATAGACCTCCATTGCATATGGAATGTAGGACTTTTAATAGACCACGGTTGGGGGAACGATTCGCAGTTGCCTTAAACTGGTATAAAGTGGATAGATATTACCGCAATCTATGAAGCGCGATTGGATGGACCCGATAAGAAGCAGATGAAAAAATACGACTTTATTCCGGCGACCATTATTATAAAGGACAAAGTCGGAGTTTATTTGATTGTTAACTCCCTATTCGAGGGATACTTAGGCAAGAAGTCTTTAGATTGCGGCTTGTATGTGAAAACCTCATCAACATCAAGTGAATATAAGCCTGATTTGTGTTCATATCCCTACAAAGGATAATGGCGACAGCATCAACAACTTCCAGCTAGGATACCTAAATTGCTCTAGGAGATCTTAAAGTCATCGGGAAACGCAGCCTGCATAATACCTGCATTAAACAACTGATTCCAGTTTTCGGAATTAGTAGCCAGCACGCGGACTTGGCTATTGCCTGATCAACCTATTCTTACATGCTTGCCTATAAGGCAGTGTCCAGTGATGACACTTATGATGGCGCTGAGTTGTTTACTATTTAGAAGAATCAGACTCTTATAGCTATTCAGATCCAGCTTTGGCCATATCTGTTCTAGGCTTGTTCTTCTATTAGCATCCAGTTGTAGTATTACAAATAGTTTGCACATCGCGTTTGGTATACCGATGCTACCCTTTTCCGGTAGAATAGGTAGATGGGTTTAAACTTTGACGAGTTCGTTAGAAATGATCGGCATTCAAGAGCGGTTCTAAACTTTAAAGAGACTGAGTGCAGGGAGTTGAAAGCGGCCTGACTATCTGAAAAGATGCGGATATCCCTTGCAGATATCACGTTTTTCTTCAACCAGGACAGAGCTTCTTTAATTGCCTTTAATTTCCACATAGAACACGCTACAGCGATTTGGAGATCAAAAGGAGGGGATTAGATTAAGCTTATCTGAGAAAACACCACCACCAACCCCGTCATCAGTTTTAGATCCATCTATGCAAAAGTGGATTGACTTGTTCTCCATGAAAGCATCTTCCTCCCAGAAGGATCTAGATGGGAAGTTTACATGAAAGTCTTTGTCAAACCAAAGTTCCGGTATAGTGTAATCGATGTTCCTTCTGAGGATTCCTAGCGTGTTAAGAATATTAGGGGGGCCAAATAAATTATTTGTACACTATGTAGTCGCTTTACTGGAATATCTGCAGTACAGCTACTTGCCGGCTGAAGATACCGTGGGGTATCAAGTGAAACAGAATAGAGCATAAGGCTCCGCTTATGCATAGATATGCTATCTAAGACCGTCCACCAGACAACAACCCTGTAGGTTGAAGGTCCCATTTGTTCTTAATGGGTTTTTTTTTTTTTTGCTAGAGAATACTGTACCTTTCTTGAATCTTTTTTGAATGTTAGGTTTCTAGTTTAGTTTCCTGGCAAAAATGAGACCCAAATATTTTACTGTATTGGAGAAGACTAGAATGGTACCGTTTATTGAAGGATAGTTTATGATTAGAATTTTATATTTCCTGGGAAAGTTGAAAAGATCAGCGATCTACTCAATGGGTTAATCTGTTAAGATTTAGCTGAATGAGTTATTTAATAGTATTAAGATGCTTACCTGAAACAGCTTTAGCAACTTCATCCACATTTAATCATCCCGCTACTGACCGCTTTCAATGGTATATCAACAATTCATTAACCACCAGAATGGAAAAAAGGACAGCGCCTTGAGACGCACCTCTGGTGAAACATCTTTTACCAGAAGTTCGAGCCAGTTTGTAGTTTATTATCCTGCTTTTTAGCATTAAACTTTTCAACTCCACAAGTAGGTCGTCTACCTGCAGGATCGACAGCGCAGTGATTGTGGATGCTTAACCATATGGTAAACAAACCGTTTTAGCACATTCGTGATTTTGTTTTGGCGTCACGTATTTTTGGTTGCGTGAAAATGTCTGATATTGTGCCAGATAATCGTCATTTGCGGGAAGTGTTGATTTTCTTCTTTCAGCCGAAGAAAACGACTGCTGAAGTGCATCGAAGGCTCCAAGGTTTATGGAGGTATATGGAGATTTCGATGTTGATGACTGTCCGTGTGAAGGAAGGCCATCCTTCAAAAACGCTGAATTGGATTCATTTCTCGATGAGTGTCAAACGCAAGAAGAGTTTTCTTCAGCATTAGGAATTTCCCGCCAAGTCAGTTCCAAGCGATTGCATACGTTTGGAATAATTCAAAAACGAGGAACCTAGGTTCCTTATGATTTTAAGCCAAGGGACGTTGAGCGTCATTTTTTCGCCTGCTCTGGCGGCAAAAAAGGAAGGGTTTTCTTCATTTTATCCTGGCGGGTGATGAAAAATGGATTTATAACAGCAACTCAAAGAGAAGAAAGTCATGGAGACTGCGCGGTCATGCTTCTACGTCATCGGCTGGTGAGACCAGGTCAGTGTTATTTATTATGAACTGTTGAAATCCAACGAAACCATCACTGAGGAACGGTATCGACTTCAATTGATGCGATTGAGCCAAGCATTGTGCGGAAAACGGCCACAATATGGCACGAAAAAGTGATTTTACAGCATGACAACGCTCGGCCTCTCGTTGTCAAACCTGTTAAAACCTATCTGGAGACGCTCAAATGGGAAGTCCTTTCCCACCCGCCATATTCACCAGATATCGCGCCGTCTGATTATTACTTGTTCTGTTCGATAGCACATGGTCTAAAGACATCAAAAAATGGCTTGATTCGTGGATAGCCTCAACTCAATTGCGATGGGCAATTCTTTGAATGATTCATTTGGAACCATTTTTTCACAATAAAGTTGCATTTTCATTACTTGACAGTGGAATGTGGTTTAGTTCTACACAGCTCCTCATGATATTCTCTAGCCTGGGCAGGATGATCTCAAAGAGCCATCAGTTTTTATCAAACAGCTAGGCATCATATGATTTATTGTGAGAGTTCGACTGAGCTAACTATAAAATAACTTTGCTGTCATTATGTGTGTATCTGAAACCATTCATGAATAATCTGGTTGGTCCGTACCAGTATGGTTCAGGGCAAGAAAGTCCACAATCGATCGAGAATTTCACGTCTCTTGTGAAGGGACGTCGAACTCGTCCTAGACAGACGGAATAGACAGAATGTCACCATTGGCAGTTATAACTTCGAAGTAGTTAAGGCTACTTTGGCTCCACAAGTACAAACAGCACCAGTTCAGAAATCGGACGCAGGAAGCCGTGTTAAGGTCCAGGATCACTTTCGACTGTGGTGCTATCTGACTTAGCAAGAAGGTTCGTATATCGTTATTTAAAACGATATTTGTCTGGGGCAGCGTTAGGAGCTGTTAAAGAATTTGAGCTTAGAGGGACAAACTATCGTAAGGCATTAGAAAGATTAGAGAAGAGGTTTGATAACAAGTGCTTAATCTTCCAAGAACATATTAACTTTTTACTAGAGGTTCCGAAAGTTTCCAAGGCCACTGCTTTCTCTCTAAGAAACCTGGAGGATAGTTTTAATACACACCTCACAGCTATGTTGTCGATAGGTAGTTATCAGGGCATTACCAATGCCATACTCATATCTCTTGCGTTAGATAGAGTGGATCCAGAAACGCAAGCCAAATGGCAAGACATAGTTGATTATAATCAACTGCCGTCGTGTGATGAATTCACGAAGGATCCAGAACCGGTGTAGAATAATGGAAGCGAAGGAAGCTAAAATACTGCATTCGGAGAATGCATTACCAACTTCAAGTGCTCGAAACGATCGTCGTTTCTACGGTGATCTACGGTGTTAGCTGTGCATCAGGTTCAATTTCCATATTGCAAATCAATATGGTAACGATTGCTGCTCCCAAACGAAATGCAGTATTTGTTCTTTACCCCACCACCACCTACTACATAGGTTTGCCCCCATTACGGAGCCGAACGTTGCACCTACCTCTGGGGCGAACGGTGAAAAAAATATATCGCCTTTATCCGTCTTACTGGGAAGTACAGGAAATCAAGTGGTACTAGCTACGGCAGTAGTTGAGGTTAGAGATTATTTGGGAAGTTATCATCTGGTACGTGCTATCTTGGATTCTGCATCGCAGCTAAATTTCGTAACTGAAGAGATGCCTCAAAGGTTAAGACCTGTAATGAGCTATCAAAAATCAAATATGTTATACAGGCGATTTGCAAGTCGAGTATTTCCGATTTCAAAACAGATCTGGAATTACTTGTCATCAAGAACATTAGCGATCTACAGCCAACTCGATCATTCGCTGTCGATAATTGAGATATCCCAAAAAAACATAGTTCTGGCCGATCCCAATTTCAACAAAGCTTCTAAAGTCGGAGCTGAATGCTTTTTCGAGTCGTTGTCTATTGGGCAGATTAAGTTAGATGGCCGACCCACTATGCAGAAAACTTTGTTTGGTTGGGTAGTATATGGGCGATACGACCTTTCGTTAGTACCGAACGCAAGTGTATGTTTGGTAAGTGGTCACGGACAAACGGAGGATGCCAATTTAAATAAATTGGTAGAAAACTTTTGGAAAATAAAAAGAGTAGAGTCTAAGAAAAATATCCTTACCCCTGATGAAGAACGCTGTGAACAACATTTTTTAAACACAGTAGAACGAGGGGAGAACGGTAGATTTGTGGTTAAACTGCCACATCCAGAAGTGTTAGGAGAATCGCTCGGCATTGCAAAGAAAAGATTCTTTCATTAGAAAATAGGTTGGATAAAAATCCAGAAGTTAAGACAAAATATTGCGAATTCATGGTAGAGTATGAAAAGTTAGGTCACATGGATAAAATTTTTCGACATCAATTGGACCAAATCAACTTAGGCCAGAATCGTCGTCGACGAAACGTAGAGTAGTGTTCACATATTTCGTTGAATGAGGTGTTGCTAAAGGGTCCAGACATTCAAGATTCGTTGTTCTTAATAATTCTACGCTTTCGATTATACAAGTACGCCATAACCGCAGATATTGCTAAGATGTATTGGCAAATACGAGTTGAGGAAGGCAATAGGAAGTACCAGTGCATAGTTTGGAGGAACAAAGCCACGGATGACCTACAAGGATATCAGTTGAAGACGGTTACGTATGGAACAACGTCTGCGCCCTTCCAAGCAACGCGCTGCTTATAGATGCTAGCAGATAGCAAAACATTGAAATTTCCCTTAGGGGCAAAGGTATTGAGGGATGATTTTTATATGGATGACCTCATAAGTGGAGGAGATTCTGCATAATAAATCTTAAACATATACACAGAAGTCAGTACGAATCAATGACTCTGACATCATAAAGACGTTAGGAATCAAGTGGAACCCCCAGAGTGATCAGCTGCAGTATATGGTTCCAGCAATACAATTTTTGAAGAATATTACTAAGCGTGTGATTCTAGCGGAGCTGTCCACTCTTTTCGATCCGTAAGGTTTAATTAACCCCGTTATTGTAAAGGGCAAGATTATCGCCCTTATCGGTGAAAAAGGTTAACTGGGATGAATCGGTCCAAGCTAGAGTCTTTAGCGAGTTGGAATTGGGTCCGCAATCCAGGTCAGTACAAATGCATGGATTCGCGGATGCATCACTGCACGCCTAGGTTAGAATTGTGTGCTGCGGAGCAAGCAAGCTGTTGGTGGCGCTTCTTGTTAACATTATGCCAAATTTAGTACACATTGTTGAGGAAATTTTTCTGTGGACAGATTCAGAAATAGAGCTTTGTTGGTTGTCTGTACATCCGTCTACATGGGAAGTTTTTGTAGCGAATCGAGTATCTAAAATACAAAGCGAGCTGCCGGCAGCAGTTTTGAAACATGTTGGCTCTAAGCAGAATCCAGCTGACATCATATCCAGAGGAGCATTTGCGAGCGAGTTGTTGGAAAGTCGGTGATTTTGTGGATCAGAATTTCTATATCCACCGAAAACAAAATGGCCGGAGAAGGATTGTTGCAAAATCAGTACGAGTATTCCTGGCCAAAGAAAGGGAGATGCTGTGCTATTAGCCGCTAGAGTATCTTCCGAATTCAGCGAAAACTACCTGAAATATACCGACTTTCAAAAGGTATTACGGGTCTTTGGATACCTGAGTCGATGGATAGCTAACCGGAAGAAAACTGTAGAGCGATTATCAAATGTATCAGAGAAAGGTAAGGTTAATATATTCGACACAAGCAGCACCCCCTTACTCTCAGCGAATATACTGAGTGATGCGTTGAATAGGATACTTTGGCATGTCCAACAGAAAGCCTTTAAAGAAGAAATTGAGCAGTTGGAAAATGTGAAGTCGATTAGCCCAAAAAGTTGTATCAAAAATCTTAATCCCTTCCTAGATACAAATTCTGTAAAACTACTCCGAGTTGGTGGGCGTTTACAGAATGCGAACATTCCTTACCTTGTGATATGTCCTATCCTACTCCCAAAATCTAACCTATTTGTCAAAAATCTTGTTGTTTATTTGCACAGGAAAAATTACCATGCTGGGCCGCAGGCACTAGTTGCAATCATCAGACAGCGCTTCTGGGTTCTTGATGTGCGCAGATTGGTGAAGAAGGTGGTAGACAACTGTCTACATTGTTTCAAGTATCGACCGAAGTTTTCCAGTCAAATTATGGGAAACCTTCCAGTTGATAGAGTGCAGCTGTCCAGACCGTTCCACATAAAAGGTGTAAGCTTTCCATTTAACATTGAGACGTCGAGGATAGCGTATGTTGCTGTGTTCTTGTATTTTGCGGTCAAGGCAGTACATCTGGAGGTGGTATCCGATCTGTCCACATAAGGTTTCATAGCAGTCCTCAAGAGGTTTGTCGCGCGACGGGGACTATGTAGTGATATCTTCTGCGACAATGGGACCAACTTCGTTGGAGCCCGAAATGAGTTGGTAGAATTCCGACAGCAATTTTTGAAGTAGCAGACCCAAAAGGAGATTGCAATATGGTGTGCAGCGGAGCAGATACATTTTCACCACATCCCGCCTAGAGCACCTCATTTTTAGGGTCTGTCGGCAGGTGGAGGCAGCCGTAAAATCTGCCAAAGCTCATCTCTTTCGTACAGTTGGGCTAGCTTATTTGATGTTCGAAGAGTTGTCCATGGTCATGGCGGATATTGAAGCAATTCTAAACTCGCCACCCCTCTGCGCTATGTCGATTGATCCAAGCGATGAAGAAGTGCTGACTCCAGGGAATTTTTTGGTCGGTGCCCCTCTAAATCCGATAGTTGAACCATGCATAGAATCAGAGCAAGTAAGCGATCTTAAAAGATGGCGACGTTTATCCCAGATTAAGATACGAAAGATACGCTGGAATTGAAATAGAGGCACGACTGGTCAGGAGAAAATACGGCCGAGTTTTATTTTTTGGAGGTTGAACGGTGAACCTAACTAAGCGCTTGTTGAAACAGCCTAATAAAATTTGAATAAAGGCATAGTTGTAGTTTTTTCTGCTTGATATAAACCATCGGACAAATCGGGAAGACATTGTTCTTTTATAGGCGAAAAGTCGCAAAAACTATTGCGATTAATCACGAAGAATACATTCAATACGTGTGCCATGGATATTTTAAACCGTTCGATTTCAAATTACTTGGCCAAATCAGGTCTTTCAGGATCCTTTCGCTTACTTTGATCGTTTTAATTAGGAATAATTGGTATAAAGTTTCTAGGAGTACAGGAGGTCTGTGTGCATATAATCCGTCCAAAAATTGTCAAACAATTGTACTCCTGTTTGATTTATTAGGCGGACTCTATTAATCATTGTTATATTTAATGCCTCCCAACTGTATCATATTACTTAAGCATTCCATGCTGGGTGCGTTATACCTTTCACATCAGTAATCAACATGCCCCTTTATCTTTCTCCCTTCTAAGTACTAAGTACCAATCAACTATAATGGAAAATGTCACAAAATATAATGTTCAAACCGACACTATCAATAGATATCCACTAGAGTCATGTATTCAGATACGCAATCTATGGACAGATATTAATAAACTTGTTCGCCGAATTCGCGCCACAAATTGTTGATGAAATTCCATCTAGATGTGATAAGGACTTTTTAACACAAAAGATCAAGTTAAGTTAAGTACGCTGTTGATTATTAATTGAGGAAAAATCCCAAAATTCTAGATCTTTTCCAATTTTTTTGGCATAAAATGAACGCAAAATTAACATTGGGAATGTGCGGAGATAATGGCAGGCTTGCCCCGAAATCAATGTCTTAAGGAAAGCAAATTGAATTTATTAGAAACAGTTAATGAGCTAAATTTCAATTAAGCGTAACTTAAACCGATTTGTCTGGCACTGCGTTCTTTTAAAGATAAATCGTCTGACATTTCTCGTCGCCTTCTATACGAAGTCACATTACACATTTCACTATGTCATTTGTCAAATCTGGCCACCTTGTGCCTCCTCCATCAGGTTTCCGAAAGAGAGAAATGTTATAAGTGCCTGAATTGAAGTTTCTTAGCTCTGCTATCAGATTTGTCAGATTCGCATGAAAAGAGGAAGGAAATGAATAGATGTAACCAACATGTCATCTTCGGCAAACAGTTTACATAAATCAAATTGGCACGCGCTAAAGGATTTGGAAAATTGGAATGTTATTCCCTTTAGTAATGCAAATAACGTTTGAATTTTGAAAAGGTTTTATATCCAATTGGGAACCCCACCCCAACCCAGTCAATCGAAAAGCAAATAATTTAAACAAAATGTTAAGTGATGCCTGTGTAAAATAATTCCAAAGGAAGCTCTCGTAATAGTTATTTAAAATTATTTATGTAGCAGAGCTGAGGGTGGATAGTAGGAGGAGCGTGCTAATGAGCATCGATATATTTACAAAGCAGTAATCACTGCAATATGTCTGTTATTTTGACATTTGAAGTAACATTTTCGAATACGTTTGTGTGGAAATTGAGACCTAAATCACCATGAACTTCATGAAGTCATGGAATCCTAGTAAATTAATCAAATTTGTCCACCTGGATAATGTGCGCCAATCATTTATTATTCCCAAGTGCTGGCAGTAGAACACAATGGCAATATTCTACTCGTATTCGAAAGGGTTCAGGAATTTTCCGCTTATACGATGTTAGGTGCGTGCGTCCGATTAATGACAATAAAATGTTTCGATTATCTTGATCTTGTAATTGTTTGGGATCCCAGGACGATACGAACATAGAACATTAGTCTACTCATGGCTTAATGGAGGTCAGTTCTCTAGTTGTTTCTTCAAAACTCTTTAAGTGTTCTATTCTAGGGGAAGAATTTTTAAAATTGTAATTTAACTACTTGGGAAGATTTAAACGGCTGTTCACTTGATAGAGCGTTCTATATATGTACACCCTGTATATGTGTTTCTCTGTTGTTTTTCACTGTTCTATCAGTATCTGCAAGCGACTCTATTTTATATAACTTGGACATATTGGGAGTGAGTGAAGCAAGATGAAGCTCTACTCAGAGAAGCCGTCCGATAGTTCCCGACTAGAGTACTGCGCGGCACAATCATACAGTGTTACGCCCTAATGGATTCCTCGACTCAAGATGAAAAGGATATTTTCTATAATCGTTAAGCACAACAACACAACGCCGAACGGAGATATCGTAATCGTGATTGGGGACCTGAATTCACAGGTAAGCAACGAAAATAAAGGGCTCAGACATGTAATTAGGAAGCACGGCCTTGGCGACCGAAATGACAATGGCGATCTCTTAGATCGCCTAGTCATAGGAGGCACCATGTTTGAGCATAAGACCTGCCACAAAGTCAGCTAGGTATCAATTGGCAGGCAATCATCGTCCAACCAAATGGACCATTTGGCGATCAATTTCAGATGTAGCTACTGTCCAGTAAAGTAGTGAGTCTGTTTAAAGACTTCGCAATATCTCTTAAATGCTAAAGACCCCCTCTGTATCAGCTCAAGTAATGGAACGAGCTATTCGTAATGGTCCTTAACCATGTATTCACCACAAATCAAGCTGAGCTGCTCGAATTAACAATTTCTCGAATTCGCACCTTCACTCCCAGTAAAGGTGAGATCGCCACCGTGGTAATAGCGCTAAGGAATAACAAGGCGATAGGAGTAGGTGGTATTCGCATAGAGGTTCTGCGAGCCGCTTCAACAGCATCAACAGAGCTTTTAGGTACTCATGTTGAGACGATTACTGTATTTATCATACGGAACGGGCAGTAACTGAGTGTTTGTAACAAACGATGGATAGACAGTTGTGAGTCTGAATTTCGTTACTGCACTGTTTCATATGGTCGTAAGGGCATTAAACCTATAGCAATTTGATTCGGTAAACCAATGTCTGAATTTTCCCTTCACAGCTTTACTTAGGATCGTCGGTGTTTGCGTTCTCTGATTTTGTTTGTGGTTTGTGTAACTTACCAAACTTCACTACAAGATAGTCCCTGTTCCAATCCCAAATCCAATAACGTGTGGTTATAATTACATATCCGTAAGCAAATTATCCACTATTGCTTCATTTACAGAAGCCCCAAACTGAACACTAATTCGACTTTTAATGAGTTGGATGCGCTATCTGACTCCATACAAAGAATTGTATCCCTGTATCCTCATACTGAAATCGTTAATACGAGGGATTTCAATATACACAATTATCGGTGGCTTCGACATTCTGGACAGACAACACCCGAAAGATGGTGTGTTAAGATCTTCGCTGCGGAATACAACTTGACCCAGCTTGTAAATAGGCCCACACGAATACGATACGACGACGTTGATAATCATACGGCCAACGCCCTGGACTTGTTTTTAACTTCTCATCCTGATAAGTACAACGTTGTGTCATATCAGCTAATTTATCGTACACCGACCAGACAGTTAGAGAAAAGATTCCAAAAAGAACCGTATGGCAGTACGAGAAAGCCGATTGGTGTGGACTTAACACCTTCTTTAGGACTTTTAAATGGTCGTTATGTTTCCTCGATAACGACGTTGAAATGTTTTTTCGGGCCTACAAGACCAACCCGACAACGGAAAACTGGAAAAAGTTGAAACAAGCCAGAAAAGACTGCAACGTCTTTTTTAAGCGTGTGAAACTTCAATACGACCAAAACATTAGAGATTCTGCCTCATCCCAATGCTCATTTACAATGACATTCCAGCTGTCAGCTCTCTGAATAAGGCCAATTTGCTTGCTGCACACTTTGTGGCCAGGTTAACACTTCCAGATTATGTCCGCTCGTATTTGAGTGCTTTCGAAATTATTTATTAGCAAAAGTACTTACCTGGCGATGGGCCAGGTGTTCTCCTACGCTGGTAATATCACTGTGTAATGTGAATGTTGTGTTCCATTCATAATTGTGTGTACATCAAGAATGTCAAATTAATTAGAGTTGTGGGCGCTGTCTTTGATCTGTGTATTAGGTTCGTACGCCGCCGCTGTGAATAATCTTTCAAGGTCTCCCGACTGCAGCTGCCAATGACGTTTCACAGAGGTTGGGTACTAGGCTCCCAACTTCATCACGCTTGGCCACCATTTGTTATCTTGATCGAATCCATTCGAAAACTGCCGGTCAACTAAAATGTTGGGGGCATTTTTTGCACTGATGACAACACCGTCAACCTGCAGATCCATGTTCTTTTAAGAATGATGGGAAGTTCTCCTCTTATGGGTGACGAAACTCATCAATATTGCTAGGGAAGTAAGTAACATCAAATTCAATACAAGGCGCACTAAATCGGTATCGAATAGCTAAAGTAATAAAAACTTGTTCTTTGTGCTGTTTTCAAACAGAAAATTACTTGTATCTTCCGAGCCCAATTCCTGTTAAAGATCAAATTAATTTGATATTGAACAGGTTTTGACAGGATGGTGTAAAATTCTGGCGATTAAAGTTGTCCAAAAGCACTAGTTTGAATAGAAATTCATATATTGAACCACTGAAACAATATATTTTTAAATATACTGTCAAAAAGTGGTCTCACTTTGAGCCATTCAAAAAGAAGCACCAAACAAACATTTCTCCATTCAACATAATACTTTCAAAGTAGTTATTGAAACAAAAGTCCTATTAAGAATATCTCTTAATGGAGTACACTTAGTGTTTTTTTTTTTTTTTTTTTTTAATTTGAAAACTGTCACCCTTAATGCTCAATATGACTTTTGTTTTCCCCTCGTGTAGCGCTAAGTAAAAGGTAATGTTTTATCTTCATTGTTTTTCATATCATTTAAGTTTGGATTTTTTTTTTTTTCCTTGGTTAAAAGCTTTTAGCAAATTGACTTTACTTCTGGGTTAAAACTATGAGGGTGTAGAAAATTGATGATAATGAATCGGTCTACCCATATTTATCGAGTGTTTGCTATTACATAGAATATCGCAAGCCCTCTTGTGATTATATTGCAAAAGGTATAAAACACTTTGGTACACAATAGGACAACAGATGTTGTATTGAATTCGTAGTTCGTGGAACCTAACTCATTATTGCATATGAACATTTGAATTTGATAACTTAAAAGCATGTTAAGTTGGTCTCTAAACGTACATTGAAGTAGTACTTAACCTGTATTCTGTACTGCGATTGGTTCTGTACTATGCTCTAATACAATTAGTGCAGAGTGTGTTATATGACTCGAACGAGTATACAATAACTTTATAAACTAAAAAAAGAATTTGTTGTTATTCGTATTTCAAATTTGATATTTTATGAGTATTATGCATATAAGAGCATACGGAAGGGATCCAAACATCCAAATATCCAAAAATCCTGCGGTTTTTTAGGGTTAAAGTTAAACACATATTTTTGCTATGAAAGCTCCTATTTAATCTATTAGATATCGTCCATCATGGTCTATTAATTTCTTACAACGTTCTGGAAGAGGCATAATGCCTCTTTTGTAAAAGTTAGAAGACTTATAGGTAAAAAAGTTTTCCAGGTACGTTTTGATCTCATCTTCGGAATTAAATTACCTTCCGTTGAAATTGTTTTGGAGGTGGTAGGTAGAAGGCGGAAGGCCTGGAGAGTACGGTGGGTGCTGCACGACATCCTAGCCAAATGAATTCAGCTTTTGTTTTGTCAATAAAGCTATGTGTGGTCTGGCGTTGTCATAATGGAAAACAACGCCCTTCCTATTTGCCACCTGCGGCTTTTTTCTTAAACTGCTTGCTTCAAGGTATTGAGCTGAGAGCAATATTTAATGAAATTTATTTTCTGACTGCATGGAGGAAACTCGAAGCAAAGGACACCTCGCCAGTCCCATCAAATGCTCAATAAGACTTTTTTGGGATGCAAATCTTACTTACCGATTAATTGCGGTGTTTCACCATAACAACAAAGGAACCAACATATCTTTACAATAAAATCGAGTTTTAGTTTAGTTTAGTTCATTTATTTAGTTTAGGAACAGTAAGAATGAATCTTATAACTATGTAATAGCTAGTTAAAATATAGGGGGAGTGAAAAGTAACCTCCTTGACCGCCAGAATGCGCTGCTACTGCAAAAAAGTTATAGTGCCTTGAAGTACGTTCATATTTGGGCAGACATGCCAAATTTTAGTGCGATACTCATGTTGAGTATGGACAAAAACGATTTTTGTTCTCTTATAAAACATTATTTTTTGAGAGGCAGAACGGCGAAAGAAACAAAAAAAAAATTTGGACTAATATTATGGGGCTAATGCTCCGTCAGATTAAACCGTCAAATATTGGTTTCGAGAGTTTCGTGGTGACCGCAACTGCACTACCAATCAAGTCTGCAGCGACAGGCCCTCCGATGCGGTTACAGAGGACCATGTCAAAAAAATACATGAGATGGTTTTGGCTGACCGGAAAGTGAGGATGCGTGAGCTAGTAGATACCACAAAGATTAGTACTGAGCGCACGCGCCATATTTTGGGCAATATTCTGCATATGAAAGTTATCCTACCGCTCCTGACCAAAAACACGAACGCAAGAGCACTTCGAAACAGTGTTTGGACTTGCTGATGCGGAATCGGGCAGACTTTTGGCGTCGATTGGTAACTGTTGAAAACCAGAGAACAGAATGAGTGCCCGGCAATGGACTGAAGCCGACACGAATGCTCCGAAACGGCCGAGGGAGGCTCGATGGGTCGGAAAGGTTATGGCGTCGGTATTTTGTTTTTGAAATGGCATACTCTTCGAGGACTACCTCGAAAAGGGAAAAACCATCAACAGCGAGTATTACTGTGCATTATTGGAGCGATTGAAGGCCAAAATCGCTGCAAAACGGCCTCACATGAAGAGAAAAATCTGTATTTGCAAGACAATGCATCGGCGCACAAGAGCATCGCAATTATGGCTAAAACCAATGACTTACGGCTCCAATTGCTGTCGCATCCACCGTATTCGCCTGATTTAGCTCCCTCTGACTATTATCTCTTCCCAAACCTCAAAAGATGGCTCATCAATAAAAAATTCATCTCATGCGAGGAAATCATCGACGCCACGGATGAGTATTTTGCAGACCTTACGGAAAATTTCTTTTCGGACGGGATCAGAAGTTGGAAAATCGCTGGAATAAGTGTAATAACAATTTAGTTATTACAGAATGAGTTAACTATAAATGAATAATACAAACAAAAATTAAAAAAACAATTAAAGAAAAGTAGGATATGATTACAAAGTCTATGAAAAAGGACAAATATATATATAATAATTATATAACTTAATTCGTTCCTTTGGAACATGCGTTGGAAAGCTACTGTCATTGTACGTCATTTTAGTATATGTCATTCATTTGAAGCGTAAGCAACAATAATTTTTTTTTCACTTAAATACGTCGAACCTTGTGCCCGAAAAAGTGTTTTTGCGGGGAGTTCTTGTTCATTACTTTAATATGAAGAAAACTGCTGCCGAAAGTCATCGTATTTTGGTGGAAGTTTATGGTGAACATGCGCTAGCTGAGCGAACGTGCCAAAAGTGGTGATTTTGGCTTGGAAGACGATGAACGTCCTGGGCAGCCAAAAAAGTTTGAAGATGAAGAACTGGAAGCATTACTCTATGAAGATTGTTACCAAACACAAGAAGAGCAAGCAGAATCTTTGGGTGTTACTCAAGCAGCCATTTCAAAACGTTTAAAAGCAGCTGGATATATTCAAAAGCAAGAAAATTGGGTTCCACATGAACTCAAGCCGAGAGACGTCGAAAGGCGGTTTTGCATGTCCGAAATGCTGCTGGAACGCCACAAAAGGAAGTCATTTTTGCATCGGATTGTTACTGGTGATGAAAAATGGATTCATTACGACAACCCCAAGAGCAAAAAATCATATGTGAAACCCGGCCGACCAGACAAATCAACGGCAAAGCCGAATATCCATGGCACTAAGGTAATGCTCTGTATTTGGTGGGATCAGTTGGGTATGCTGTACTATGAGCTGCTAAAACCAGTTGAAACCATCAATGGACAACGCTACTGAACACAATTAATCCGTTTGAAGAGAGCAGTAGCCGAAAATCGCCCGGAATATGCGACCAGACACGAGGCAATAATTTTCAATCATGATAACGCTCCTCCCTACGTTGCTATTCCGGTTAAGAATTATTTGGAAAACAGTGGATGGGAAGTCTTACCCCACCCGTCTTATAGCCCAGACCTTGCCCCTTCTGAGAAGGGGTCTTCTGAAGAGAAAGACCGGAGTGCGAAATTAAAGATAGTTTTCAAAAGACATACCTAAAACTTTAACTGAGAGGTGTAACGCATGATCATATCTTCTTAGCCCATATATGTATCGAATGACACTGTTGAAGGCAACTTGTAATTTTCGTGTGCATACTGAATCACAATTTCCATATAATTCACACCCATGAACAAGGATTCGAATTAAAAGTGATTTTACCAATATGATTCGTGTATCTAGTGGTGTAATTGGTTGAGATGTCCAAAAGGTTCGCAAAACGCCATAATCCTTCCCATCGATGATGTTAATATGGTCGTTCCATGTTAAAATCTGTTAAATAAAACACCCAAATACTTTAATGTATCCACAAAATCGACGAGGGATTTATTTAAAGTGATTTGCGGGAAGTATGGCAGATCCAATTTTGTTCTAGATATAAGAAGACATTTGGACTTATAAGGGGTTGAGTGTCAGGCCATTTTGCAAAGACCAGTCAAAAATACTACTAAGATCCTGATTAGTTTCAAGGCAACAATTTTCAATGAGACCTAGTGTGTAGCTTCGGTAAATTAGGACGTCATCCGTATAAATGTGAGTTAAAGAATGTGTGACTAGATCTGGTATCTCATTTATACCAAGTGTACCGGTATGAAGTGAACGGGTATTAATTTTTTTTTTGTTTGGTTGCTATGACACCTGTCAAACATATTTAGTACACATCAAGCCATCGTGTTAAAAATGTCGAATTTTGTACTAGAAAATGATGAATTGCGGAAAGCATTAATTTTTTGTTTTCATTTCAAGAAAAGTAAGGCAGAGTCGCATCGAATGCTTGTGAGGTATGCTCTATCAGAAGCAACATGCAAAAGATGGTTTCAACGGTTCAGAGATGACGATTTTGATGTAAAAAATGAAGAACGTGGAAGACTATCAAAATAGCTTGAAGACGCCGAGTCGCAAACAATATTGAATGAAGATGGCATTTTGAGTCAGAAACAAATGGCAGAAATGTTAAATGTTGCACAAAAAATAATGTATGAACTTTTAAAAACTATGGGAAAGATCCAAAAGTCTGGAAAATAGGTGCCACATGAATTGAATGGAAAACCGAAAAAACCGCTTGTGAAATTTTGCTTCAAAGACACGATAAAAAAATCAGTTTTGCATCGAAATGTTACTGGCGATGAAAGATGGATTTATTTTCAGAATCCTAAACGGGAAAAAATCATGGGTTAATCCTGGACAACCATCAACTTCGACTGCAAAACCAGATCGATTCGGCAAGAACACACTGCTGTGTGTCTGGTGTGACCAGGAAGGTATGGTGTACCACGAGCTCCTAAAACCTGTTGAAACCATCAATAAATATCGCTACTGACAACAAATGATCAACTTGAATCGTGCATTGATCGAACAACTACCAGAATGGGCCAGAAGACACGGCAAGGTAATTTTGCTCCATGACACCTGCACCTGCACACAAAGAAAAATTGGTTCAGGATACAACCAAAGCACTTGGCTGGGAGCTGCTACCCCACCCGCAGTATTTATGAGACTTGGCTCCTTCCAACTACCATTTGTTTTCATCGATGGGACACGCATTAGCTGAGCAACACTTCGAATCCTACGAGGAAGTCGAAAGTTGGGTGACTTTTTGGTTTGCTTCAAAAGACGAACAGTTTTACTGACCTGAAAGATGGGAAAAATGTGCAGCTAGCAATGGCCAATACCTTGAATAAAATGTTTTTTGCATTACCATTAAAAATTAGTGTTTTATTGAGTATGTAATTTAATTCGTGCGGTTTTTTTCAAAATTTGAACGTTTATTTAAGAAAAACATGTACAATGGTATTATTCAAAGTATTGCCCATCTGAAGCTATGAATTTTTACCATCTTTCTGGCAATTTGTGGATCCCATCCGAAAAGAACTGCGCCGGCTTGGCAGCAAAGAGTGAATCAAGCCAATTTTTGATATTCTGCTCTGATACAAATGGTAGTCAGAAGGGGCAAGGTCTGGGCTATAAGACGGTTGGGGTAAGACTTCCCATCCACTGTTTTCCAAATAGTTCTTAACCGGAATAGCAACGTGGGGAGGAGCGTTGTCATGATAAAAAATTATTGCCTCGTGTCTGGTCGTATATTCCGGGCGTTTTTCGGCTACTGCTCTCTTCAAACGGATTAATTGTGTTCAGTAGCGTTGTCCATTGATGGTTTTACCCAGTTTCAGCAGCTCATAGTACAGCACACCCATCTAATCCTATCAAATACAGAGCATTACCTTCGCGCCATTGATATTCGGCTTTGCCGTTGATTTGGCTGGTTGGCCGGGTTTCACATATGATTTTTTGCGCTTGGGATTGTCGTAATGGATCCATTTTTCATCACCAGTAACAATCCGATGCAAAAATGACTTCCTTTTGTGGCGTTCCAGCAGCATTTCGGAAATGCAAAACCGCCTTTCGACGTCTCTCGGCTTGAGTTCATGTGGAACCCAATTTCCTTGCTTTTGAATATATCCAGCTGCTTTTAAACGTTTTGAAATGGCTGCTTGAGTGACACCCAAAGATTCTGCGAGCTCTTCTTGTGTTTGGCGACAATCTTCATAGAGTAATGCTTCCAGTTTTTCATCATCAAACTTTTTTGGCTGCCAATGTTCAGCTAGCGCATGTTCACCGTAAACTTCCATCAAAATGCGGTGAATTTATTGAGTATGTAATTTAATTCGTGCGGTTTTTTTCAAAATTTGAACGTTTATTTAAGAAAAACATGTACAATGGTATTATTCAAAGTATTGCCCATCTGAAGCTATGAATTTTTACCATCTTTCTGGCAATTTGTGGATCCCATCCGAAAAGAACTGCGCCGGCTTGGCAGCAAAGAGTGAATCAAGCCAATTTTTGATATTCTGCTCTGATACAAATGGTAGTCAGAAGGGGCAAGGTCTGGGCTATAAGACGGGTGGGGTAAGACTTCCCATCCACTGTTTTCCAAATAGTTCTTAACCGGAATAGCAACGTGGGGAGGAGCGTTGTCATGATAAAAAATTATTGCCTCGTGTCTGGTCGTATATTCCGGGCGTTTTTCGGCTACTGCTCTCTTCAAACGGATTAATTGTGTTCAGTAGCGTTGTCCATTGATGGTTTTACCCAGCTTCAGCAGCTCATAGTACAGCACACCCATCTAATCCTATCAAATACAGAGCATTACCTTCGCGCCATTGATATTCGGCTTTGCCGTTAATTTGGCTGGTTGGCCGGGTTTCACATATGATTTTTTGCGCTTGGGATTGTCGTAATGGATCCATTTTTCATCACCAGTAACAATCCGATGCAAAAATGACTTCCTTTTGTGGCGTTCCAGCAGCATTTCGGAAATGCAAAACCGCCTTTCGACGTCTCTCGGCTTGAGTTCATGTGGAACCCAATTTCCTTGCTTTTGAATATATCCAGCTGCTTTTAAACGTTTTGAAATGGCTGCTTGAGTGACACCCAAAGATTCTGCGAGCTCTTCTTGTGTTTGGCGACAATCTTCATAGAGTAATGCTTCCAGTTTTTCATCATCAAACTTTTTTGGCTGCCAATGTTCAGCTAGCGCATGTTCACCGTAAACTTCCATCAAAATGCGGTGAATTTCGGCAGCAGTTTTCTTCATATTAAAGTAATGAACAAGAACTCCCCGCAAAAACACTTTTTCGGGCACAAGGTTCGACATATTTAAGTGAAAAAAAAAATTATTGTTGTTTACGCTTCAAATGAATGACATATACTGAAATGAAGTACAATGACAGTAGCTTTCCAACTCATGTTCCAATGGAATAATAACAATGGAATAATACAAGTTACGCCATCTCTTAGCAAACCGCACGAATTAAGTTATAGACCCAATATGTAATGCACTTGATAATGATGCAAAAATATAACCGAACAAACGTTTGGCTTTTATACCGTTATTTCTTTTTGTGATAAGGCGTGTGGTTATTGATATTCACAAAGATCAACCGTAGTGCGAATCAAGTGATATTTTTTGTGAATAAGCAATGACGGCTAAGCATCCTCTAATCCATCCTAAACTAAATAACTTCTCAATGTTTTGTTCATGAGGAGATTTGGTGTCGACCAACGAAAGAAGCATTGAATTTTTAGAAGAATCTGGTTTAATTCCCGCTAAAACATCCATTCCCCCACTGTGTTGCAACTTACCTATGAAGGTAGAAAAGTGTAGAAATGTAAAGTTCGGTTGGATGTGGCGATGCTCAAAGAAAAGCTCTAAAAAAAACGGTGACATAAAGGAATACAATTAACCCATCCATCGGCACATTTTTCCATGGACCTCAATGTCGGTTTTTCAGGTAAATTAATTAAATCTTAAGCTACAACCTAAGGATTTTTTAAAAATATTATTACATGTATGTTATGATTTTAAAATTAACATATAATCGCTTGGCGCCATCACGACAATATTATTGTATAACTATTGTCGTGAAATAGCCGAAATAATAGCATCTCACGTCGATGTTAATATTGGCGGCTAAGGAAAAACTGTACAAATCAACGAGACCTTTCTTACAAAAAGGAAATACCACAGAGGCCGTTTAACCGAACAAATGAAAATCGTAGTGTTGGGGTTATTTTGTAAAGAAGATAAGGTCGGACGCTTCTTTAAAGTGAACTCCAAAAGTAAATAAGACTTCTGGCCTTATATACACAAATATGTTAACCCCAACAGCAGTCGTATTTGTACCGACAGCGCACGCCAATACATAGGTATTGAGAAAATGTTCCCTACTTCTACGACTCATGAAATTACACAGCAAAGGCGAATATGTTGACAAGATCGATGCAACCAATACTATAAATGATCTTGAGAATCAGAACAAGCTTCTGAAAAAATCAATTTTATGCCGCAATACAACGCAGCACTTTCACCAATATATGACGCCTTGAAAAAAATTATAAGGACGACATGGGCTCCCAAATCACGGAATTTTTAACTGACGTAAAAAAAGTGTACCCAGGTTTTGTCAAAGGTAAAGAAAGTGTGGGTTTGCAACTGAAGGACTTCGATCCTCCGACTGCTCGCAAAGAGCACTTAAAGGTTTGGATTAAACTTGAATGTGAATTATTCAAAAACTATTCACACAAATAATTTGATGTAAATTTTATATTAAAGAGTAAATGTAAGGCTTTCAAATCCTGTATACTACTTTATTATAAGTGTTGCCGTTGTTTTTTTAATAATTTCTTTCCCATTTTAAGTCATTTTTTTCTAAAATTGCCCTTAAGTCCCAAACAGGGCGAGATAGACACCCTCCCGTCCTCCCATAGTAAAAAATGCTGGTTTTTAACCCCTCTACAAAATACCGTTATCAATTCTTGGCGCCAAAGTTATCGTACTCTCCCCGAAAGACCTGATTCATCGAATATGTTTGGTTCCCAGATTGCCATACGATCATGAGAAATAAGATCGTTGATGAACTTGATAAGAATGACATGGAGAATGACTCAGGGTCTTAAGACTACCTTCGATCTTGGGCTTTATCGACTGTTTAGTTATTTGTTCACATCAACTCAAAAAACTTTGTGGTGTTCTTGCTGTCACTCAACAGAAAATATGACTCCTTTTACCGTACAACAATATCTTATAGCAGTAACAGTGACTAATTCAAACAGCTGACATCCCTAACTGCTGCAGTTTTTCGAAGATACTTTAGCAGGCTCATAACCATATGCAAGTTTAAAGTAATTCTGAGTAATTCAAGGTAGTAAACGAGATCAGCTTTAATTTCTAATATCTAATTCTATTTTTTTACATGTATAAAGTCGTTAATATTATTTTTCTTTTGTTAGTAATATTTACTGAAGTTAATAATCTGAAATACTTAACTCACATTCACATACATTAGGCGATGGAACAATCTAAACCACCAATCGCAGCTAAGAGTCGAGTTACACCAATTAAACAGCTCAGCATGGAGGAAAACCAAAATTCAGAATTTAGAAATTTTTTTACAGCGAGAAGCTGAGAAGGAAGAAATAATTAACATAGAAAGGGAGAAAGGATTTTCTAAATGTTTTAGAAATGTATAAGTAATATTTCCCATTTTTAACGTCCTGAATTTAGTATTTTTTAAACAATCAGAATGTTTGAATGTTCCTAATTAGTTAATGAGTTTTGGTAAAACTCTTCCTTTTAGTAAATGTTAATGTACATACATAGGTTTGTTTCAAATTGAAATTAGAGAAATCTGCTTCGTACAGATCATTATTGTGATTTCATCCCTATTTTGTTTTGGTATTTTCAGTATCATTATGGTTTTCCTATTCAATTTCCTAAATTTCGATGGGAATTAATTCGGATTCACTATCATTTAATTCTTCTTTTTGAATGACTACATTGTGTAGAATAACAAAAGCTGTAACTATATATTGTAACTACTTCAAACTCATTAGTTGTTTTATGCCAACATATTTCAAAATTCAAAATTTGCCTTTGATCCTTGCTAATGCTTTCTCAATACACACATTAGTCGAGCTGTGTTTGAAATTGAATTTACATGGGAGTAAGAAATCCATTGTCCCGGTATAGAACTAGAAGATTCATTCTCAAAGAGTATGTGGAATTGACAAGAATAAAACCAGAACCCACTACAGCGGCAAAGTTAATTGCAAGTTTTGTTCCCAATACGACTGCTCTCGTAAACAAAAGCATCATAGGAGCTTTAAGGAAATCTGAAGAAGATATCAATAAACAGTTGCCTACTGTCACAAATTGCCTGTAAAACTGGACCAACTTAGAAAGTTTCTATAGTGTCAACATATAATTATTATTTTTTTTTTCCAGTTTCTATTTTGGCAAATATAACACATAGCCATAGACATAGACCTTTATTGTACATAGAAGTTAGCTTAAGATATTGCAGTTCATTGAGGTAACAAAATAATAAGAAAGAAAACCAAACCTTAAGCTTGGAAAAAATGTTGAAAAATTGCGACTTTAAGCATAACATTAGGGCTTATTTTAGGGAGAAAGTGCTGGGATTGGTTCGTTAGAGCCATATTTGGTGCGATGGATTGGTAGATAAAAGAGATGGGGGCAACTTACGAAGGCTGTTCGACGGGTACTAAAATTGGAAGCTAGGTGGCGCTACTGCAAGGAAATCAAACCCATTTTCGATGATGTGTATGGGACTCATTCACTTTCCCGTACAACGGCTTACCATTGGTTCAAAGAGTTTCGCCAGAGCTGCACGTCGATTTTGATGAACCGCTCCCAGGTGGCCCAAAAACGGTTATCACAGAGGAAACAGTAGAGAAAATTTATGATCTCGTATTGGCAGACCGCCGAGTGAAAATTCGCGAGTTAGCTGAGATGAAAGGCATCTAAACTAAACGCGTTAGCCATATCCTGCACTAGATTTTGGGCATGATAAAACTGTCCGCGCAATGGGTGCCACGCTTGCTCACATCCGGAAAAGTTTCTGCATCGTGACCGTCGATGAAACATGGATTCATTGGTAGACATCAGAGACGAAAGAAAAACCAAAGCGATGGATTTTAATATGTGAACGTGCTTCAAACAATGCGAAGACCATGCCTTTGGGCGGAAAGGTGAGGTCATCGTTTTTTTGGGACGCGCAAGATATGATTCACTTTAACTAAATCAGTTGCAGCTACGCTGGGAAAAGTGAATCGAGCTTAAAATTGAATTCATCAAACAGCCCTCGTGGATTTCAAGGGTTAATGTAAAATAAAATGGAGTTGTGAAGAAATGAATGTGAATGAAAAGAATGTCCGCTGCCCCCTTCATTTCTTAAGGGTATTCAGGTTAATGAGTTTTAGACGGTCTCGATAGGTAAGATTAGGAGATCATAATCAAAGAAAACGACGCTAGATGCTCTCAATTCGGGATACATGAACTTGTTGAAAAGACACCATCCTTGGCTAGCATACTCGAGAAGGGGGCCATCGAAGGTGATATACCATATAGTGATCTGGTCACGTACGGGTTGCAGAATTCTTTGGACCATCTTTTAACGAAGAAAAGTAATGAGTTTGCTTGAGTAATTATCTCATCAGTATGCGTGCAAAAATATGCCAAGGTTGCGGATAGACTGAATAAGGGATATAGGTTGGCCGGGAAGGAGCCTTACGTTGTACTTACGTGAGAAGGTAATCAATTGACATTTGGTGAGATTGAGTTCTAAGCAATTCTTGATGCAACAGGTGGAAAAACTGTTTATATCTATTTGAAGGAGGCTGCAGTCATGTTGTGAGGAAATGGATTAAAAAAATTT
This sequence comes from Volucella inanis, assembly GCA_907269105.1. Classification (NCBI taxonomy): domain Eukaryota; kingdom Metazoa; phylum Arthropoda; class Insecta; order Diptera; family Syrphidae; genus Volucella; species Volucella inanis. The sequence goes on along the minus strand of OU026157.1, from coordinate 125,822,446 downwards.
GGTATAGTCAGCGTAGAGAGAAAGTAACCCTTTCAAGTTTGTTAATAGTTAGGGTGAAGAGAAGTGGATTTAGGTGACTACCTTGAGGAACACCTGACGTGGACAAGAATGAGGCCGATGGGACAGAGAGAAAGTGCTGAATATTGAATGACCCATTCAAGATCGTTAATTGTTAGGATGAAGAGAAGGGGACCTAGGTGACTACGTTGAGGAACACCTGACGTGGCCAAGAATGGGGCCGATAGAACAGACCTGAAACGGACACTATAAAAACGATTATCAAGTTAAGAAGATATCCGTTTTAGCAAAATGGTTTCAAAGCCCGTGACGGACAAATTGATCAGGATTAGTTTATGAAATATTTTATCAAAAGCCTTACTGAAATTAGTTGTTATAACGTCAACTTCTTTACCACTTTCTAAGGCTGAGAGAACAAAGCACACGAATTCGACGAGGTTAGTGGTAGTTTATCTATCTTCCAGAAAGCCGTGTTGGTTAGGGAAAATAAGAGATTTGCACTGGAAGCTTAAGGTTTCGTACAAAATGTTTTCCATGTGTTTGGGGATATGTGAAAGTTTAGCTATGGGGTGGTATTTAGTATTTAGTAACTTCACTCTTTAGTCCCTTTTTGTGTATCGGCGTTATGAAACAAGACTTCCATATCTGTGGAAGTTCACTTTAAGAGAGAGATAACCGGTCGATATTTGAAAGGGTGTGGGAAAGTGTTTAGGAACACTTTTTAAGAAATATGGATGGAAGGCCATTTGGGCCGGGTGAGTATTCATCATTTAGTTGCTGTAACTTAATTTCTATTACTGTATGATGAAAACTTGGAGAAATAGAGGGCCCAATGAGGAAGCTAAGTAGGTATTTGAAATAGAAGGAATCTGGCAAGTAGGAATTGTCGGCAAAGGATTGCTTTAAAAAAAAAAAAAATAGCAAAAAATTTAGCTATGGAATGCGGATCGGTTGACCATATGTTTTTGTATGAGAGTGGTGGAAGGAAACCGTCAGTTTTTTTTTTTTTTTTTCTTTGTAGTTAACGATTGGTTGAAAGACTTAGGATCGCTTATAAGCTTATATTGCGTACTATCAAAGTATCGCTGGTAGAGAACGTTGTAAAGCTGGGCGAATGAAAGGTATGACCCGAGAGGAAAACTGCCCATAATTTGTTTATCTTGTTACGTAAAGAGCGAAGTCTACGATTATACCACGGTAGGCTCGTAGAAAGGGTTTTATTGCGCGAAAAGGGGACATAAAGAAAAGTAGAATGGAACAGTTTTCTGTTGAAAATGAAGAGAACACCGTTAAGGTGTTTTATTGGTGTTTTATTGGCGAAATTAAAAGAACACGTACTAAAATATGCGTAATTTTGCGGAAATTCGCTTTATGAAAGTCGTAAGGAGCGGCAGCTACAGATGGAGTGGGCTAGTAGGAGTGTGGCAGAAAAGAGAAAGAAGAAGTGGTGGGTGAAAGTTATCAATGGTTGAAAATGAGAGGTAACAGAGCGATACAGGAGAGTTTATGGGGTTAGTGGTGAAAATGAGGTGTAGTTTCCTACCAATATAGTTGGAGACTCAACTACTTCGGCATAAGTCAGAGTCTGCTCACCCAAGAAGAGGCATTGCTTTTACTCGAGTATGGGTTTGCGATAAAAAGAGATTTATCATCTGATTTATCATCGCAGGCGTCTTAGATTTTATAATTTTATGTAGATAAATGGTATTCCTAACGTCGATGTAGTGTTTAAGAGACATCCCCAGCAAGCACTTTGAGTACTGCGGAACATGGTCATATCTTCGTAAGCCATGAAACGCTGGGACAGAGAGTCAGTACAACTGTATATTACCTTAGCATATGTGATAAGAGGCAGAATTAGAGTTTTGACTAGTTTTTGTCTGCTATTAGTTGGAGTAAAACTTGCGAATTCATCCTCCAATACGGAAGATCTTGCGAGAGTTAGCTTAAGAATCTGGTAGTCAGAATTCAAGGCGCACTCGACAAGAAAGGATGGCATTTTCATCGACATTGAGAGTGCTTTCAACAACACAACTTTTGACGGCATATGTAACTCGGTTAGGCAACAATGTACTTTCTGTTGGATCATGTCTAGCGACTGTTTGCTATAAAATGCTGGCAGCCCTAGACGTAAACGACGACTGGTGCACTAGAAATGGTCTGACTCAACTAGTGCTTTAAGGAATCCCATCCAATTCTCCAAAGAAGCTAAGTACATAAGTTTTATCCTAGATAACAAACTTATCTGGACTTAACGTGTTACGTCGAAAGCATCTAAGGCGTTGTCGGCCTTCTGGCAGTGCAGAGGAGCTATCAGCAAGACATAGAGCCTGTCACCGAGAAGGGTCCTTTGGACTTACACGGCTATGATAAGGCCAATTTTATATTATGCGTCAGCTGTCTGTCGCGAAAAAACGTAATTGCTGCTTTAAAGCATGGGAGCTTTTGATGTTAATATCATGGGCTGTACTTTTAAAGTCATATTCCATTTGGAAAAAGTGGTCTTTGATACAACTTTGATGGCTCGCAAGGTCAAGGCTGTCTTAAAACTGTGGTCTTTTCCTGTTTGTGGAAAAAAAACGAAATCGACTTTTCTTGTACCCAGGACAGGTTTCGGCCAGAATCTGAGCCGGGAAAGGAATGCAGTCGGGTATTCAAGCACGGCTCCATCACATATATGGTATATGGTATATAAGACATGGCAACCGTAGATTTCACTTCACGTTAGGAAAGCTTGCATATGTCTTTCAAGCGGGCATTTACGCAATACTGATGGCAGCGAACCGGTGGAGGGGGCAAAGCATTTGCATCTGAAGCGACTGCCACACTACGCTTAGATCTGAACCCTTTTACGATTTCGAAGCTTGTTCAAGAATATCTTGGCCTTCACGGGATCACTGGAAATGAAATCGCCGATGAAAGTTTCAGACATGGTTCAGAGGAGAATATTTCAGGACCCGAACCTACGTTGGGTCTACCTGCGTCCAAAGCATACCAAAGGAATGCTTTTGGACGTCTATATGAGGTCAGCGGCCTTTCTGCTGTCCCTCAGTAGGAAAGACTGCAGGTTGCTTACTGGCGTCGTGACAGGGCATTACATTTTTCCAAAACACTTAAATATGCTGAGTACGGGTAATACAACATCCCACGGTGATGACGACACCGCGGAGCACTATCTCTGTAAATGTCATCTCTCTTCGTAATACTGAAAGATTTTATTAAAAGGAACCTTAAAAAGGGTACGATGGAATAGTTCTTTGGCTGAGTGCGCTTTTCTGACCATAAAAACCGTTCTTTAGTGACCAGAGATGGATGGATGGCTAGGTCTTCATTGATCACGATAATTAGAGTTGGACGTTATCAGCATATGGATGGATTAAAGCGTATTCCAATTTCAGTAGCAAGTCAATTATGAACATGCAAAACAGAAGAGGTCCTAAGATAGAACCATGAGGAACATCTTGTTTTAAAGTCTTCAGCTGGAAAAAAGATTTCGCCATTAAGGACCTTTGCATTCTACCTGACAAGAAGCTTTTTATCAGCTGTGTAGTCCTCTCATTTAAATCAAAAAGATATTTCAACTTCCGGCAGAGAATGTCATGATTTACTTTGTCGAAAGCTTTTGAGAAATCCAACAACCAGGAATTGTTAAAAATTGTATAATATTCCCATCGGCTGTCATCAAGAATATGTGCAATTACTGTGGAACAGCTGTGATTAGCTCTAAAGCCTAATTGAAAAGAGCTGGGCAAGAAATTGACTGATATGTGGTTTTGCATTTGCTTGGCAATACTCCTCTCAAAAACTTTCAGCTAACATTGTAACATGCTTATTGGTTTAAAGTCATTTAAAGTTGAAGCGTAAGTTTTTTTTTAGGAATAAGCATAACATAAATAATTTTCCAGGGTTTTATGTGTCATATGCTTCAAATGATTAATGATACATCGAAGTATAAGTTCAATAAAACGAAAAGGAAGTCCATCTGAATTCGACCTGATAGTACCAATGCGCTTTCCCTTACAATTTCAAACTCAGCTAGACTAGGTATTGATATATTAGGATTAGAGGAAAAGTCAAATGAATAAGTCATTTGTCATCCAAAAAGTGGTCATTGAGTACATCTGGATCAAATTCACACGTAGTACTGCTTCCATTTCCACTAACTCTAATCCTACGCAAGTTGTTCCAAAGTTTTTTGGGCAGTAACGATGTATTCAATTTGGAAGTAAAAAAGTTTTTTTTTTCTTTTTTTGGCAGTACAAACTACACGATTCACATTGTTTTGCATTGCTTTATATGCTTCCCAATTAGGAGTTGAATTACGTTTCCAATTATTGTAAAGTTTATTTCGTCGCTTTATCAAATGTAACACCTTGGCAGTAAAACAGGGACAGCTTTAATTATACATGTTGACGGTTTTAGTGGGCACGTATTCGTAAAATAAGTAGAAGATACAATTTTGGAAGTGATTCAATTTTTCATCCGAGTCAGGATTTAGTCTACAAAGCTCCCTGTGTAGAGCGATAGCAGCATTTTGTAATGAATCAATGTCAATTGAACAGATGTCTTTAAATGATAACGATGATGGAATAGGTAGGGAAACTTACTAAACATCAACAGTATAAAAAAGTAAACCGTGATCGGAAAGCTGGTGAAAGAGAAGGTCAAGAGTAGGGTCAGATGTAATTGAAAGGTCAAGTAAACTAGGTTCAAAATCTGCAAAGAATTTAGATGGATATTAACGATTTATTATTTGTAGTCCCCGGAAGAAAGTAAGGTCTTGGATTTGAAAAGCACGCGAATCGTTTTTCAATTGATAAGCATTAAAATCCCGCAATATAATGATATGTTCATACAGTGTAGAAAATTCTGATAGTGTTAGAAAAAAAAGTACAGGAGGGCAGCCTCTATTAGGAAGATGAAATTAAAGACACACATATTAAATTATAATACACAGAAAACAATCTAATCCTGTAACCCTCCTCAACCTCCTCGAAGATAAGATAACAGCATTCTGGGCCTAGTAAAACAAGATGCTGGAATGCTTGTAAGCAACCTTCGTGGTCTACCTTGGGAATATAAGGTTAAATTAGGTTTGTGAGGGGTATGCGTTGCCCCGTAAAAGGCCGTTACGTCTCATGGCACTCTGGGATAGTCTCGTCTGTGAAGGCAAAAGTTTGCTGATGTGTTCGCATTTGAGTCATCGTCCATATAAAGAATTACTCTTTTCGCGCCTTTCTCAAACTTCGGACGTAAATTTTTATAGATTGCACCCAAGCTTTACAGCTGAGTTGATCCCCGACGAATGCGTATATGACATCAGTGCATTCGTACAAGTCCCTTGTTCACGCCTTTACAGGCGATTTCCTGGGTAGCTTAGACATGAACTTCGTTGCGGAGAACAACATGACGCAACTTGGAAATGAGCCCACACGAATACCAGACGTTGATAGTCATACCGCCAACACTCTGGACTTGTTTTTAACTTCTCACTCTGATAAGTACACCGTTGATGTACTGCTGCCCCCTTCATTTCTTAAGGGTATTCAGGTTAATGAGATTTAGACGGTCTCGATAGGTAAGATTAGGGGATCATTCCAAGGTAGACACCGAAGAGCATAATCAAAGGAAATGACGCTAGATGCTCTCAATTCGGGATACATGAACTCGTTGAAGGGACACCATCCTTGGCTAGCATACTCGAGAAGGGGGCCAACAAATTATCTCATCAGTATGCGTGCAGAAATATGCCAAGGTTGCGGATAGACTGAACAAGGGATATAGGTTGGCCGGGAAAGAGCCTTACGTTGCACTTACGTGAGAAGGTAATCGATTGACATTTGGTGAGATTGAGTTCTAAGCAATTCTTGATGCAACAGTTGGAAAAACTGTTTACATCTATTTGAAGGAGGCTGGAGTCATGTTGTGCGGAAATGGATTTAAAAAATTTGGTATAGTCAGCGTAGAGAGAAAGTGACCCTTTCAAGTTTGTTAATAGTAAGGGTGAAGAGAAGTGGACTTTTTAGCAAAATGGGTTCAAAGCCCGTGACGGACAAATTGATCAGGATTAGGTTATGAAATATTTTATCAAAAGCCTTACTGAAATTAGTTGTTATAACGTCAACTTCTTTACCACTTTCTAAGGCTGAGAGAACAAAGCACACGAATTCGACGAGGTTAGTGGTAGTTTATCTATCTTCCAGAAAGCCGTGTTGGTTAGGGAAAATAAGAGATTTGCACTGGAAGCTTAAGGTTTCGTACAAAATGTTTTCCATGTGTTTGGGGATATGTGAAAGTTTAGCTATGGGGTGGTATTTAGTATTTAGTAACTTCACTCTTTAGTCCCTTTTTGTGTATCGGCGTTATGAAACAAGACTTCCATATCTGTGGAAGTTCACCTTAAGAGAGAGATAACCGGTCGATATTTGAAAGGGTGAGGGAAAGTGTTTAGGAACACTTTTTAAGAAATATGGATGGAAGGCCATTTGGGCCGGGTGAGTATTCATCATTTAGTTGCTGTAACTTAATTTCTATTACTGTATGATGAAAACTTGGAGAAATAGAGGGCCCAATGAGGAAGCTAAGTAGGTATTTGAAATTGAAGAAATCTGGCAAGTAGGAATTGTCGGCAAAGGATTGCTTAAAAAAAAAAAATAGCAAAAAATTTAGCTATGGAATGCGGATCGGTTGACCATATGTTTTTGTATGAGAGTGGTGGAAGGAAACCGTCAGTTTTTTTTTTTTTTTTTTTTTTTTTTCTTTGTAGTTAACGATTGGTAGAAAGACTTAGGATCGCTTATAAGCTTATATTGCGTACTATCAAAGTATCGCTGGTAGAGAACGATGTAAAGCTGGGCAAATGGAAGGTATGACCCGACAGGAAAACTGCCCATAATTTGTTTATCTTGTTACGTAAAGAGCGAAGTCTACGATTATACCACGGTAGGCTCGTAGAAAGGGTTTCATTGCGCGAAAAGGGGACATAAAGAAAAGTAGAATGGAACAGTTTTCTGTTGAAAATGAAGAGAACACCGTTAAGGTGTTTTATTGGTGTTTTATTGGCGAAATTAAAAGAACACGTACTAAAATATGAGTAATTTTGCGGAAATTCGCTTTATGAAAGTAGTAAGGAGCGGCAGCTATAGATGGAGTGGGCTGAATAGGAGTGTGGTAGAAAAGAGAAAGAAGAAGTGGTGGGTGAAAGTTATCAATGGTTGGAAATGAGAGGTAACAGAGCGAGACAGGAGAGTTTATGGGGTCAGTGGTGAAAATGAGGTGTAGTTTCCTACCCATATAGTTGGAGACTCAACTACTTCGGCATAAGTCAGAGTCTGCTCACCCAAGAAGAGGCATTGCTTTTACTCGAGTATGGGTTTGCGATAAAAAGAGATTTATCATCTGATTTATCATCGCAGGCGTCTTAGATTTTATAATTTTATGTAGATAAATGGTATTCCTAACGTCGATGTAGTGTTTAAGAGACATCCCCAGCAAGCACTTTGAGTACTGCGGAACATAGTCATATCTTCGTAAGCCATGAAACGCTGGGGCAGAGAGTCAGTACAACTATATAATACCTTAGCATATGTGATAAGAAGCAGAATTAGAGTTTTGACTAGTTTTTGTCTGCTATTAGTTGGAGTAAAACTTGCGAATTCATCCTCTGTCGGCAATGCGAAAGATCTTGCGAGAGTGCGCTTAAGAATCTGGTAGTCAGAATTCAATGCGCACTCGACAAGAAGGGATACGCCTTGGGCATTTTCATCGAGATGAGGGTGCTTTCAACAACACAACTTTTGACGGCATATGTAACTCGGTTAGGCAACAATGTACTGTCTGTTGGATCATGTCTAGCGACTGTTTGCTATAAAATGCTGGCAGCCCTAGACGTGAACGACGACTGGTGCACTAGAAATGATCTTTTAGTCAATCTAAGGTTTTTCTCTTTACGAGACGGAGGACTCTGCCCGGTCTGACTCAACTAGTGCTTTAAGGAATCCCATCCAATTCTCCAAATAAGCTAAGTACATAAGTTTTATCCTAGATAACAAACTTATCTGGGCTTAACGTGTTACGTCGAAAGCATTTAAGGCGTTGTCGGCCTTCTGGCAGTGCAGAGGAGCTATCAGTAAGACATAGAGCCTGTCACCAAGAAGGGTCCTTTGGACTTACACGGCTATGATAAGGCCAATTTTATATTATGCGTCAGTTGTCTGTCGCGAAAAAACGTAATTGCTGCTTTAAAGCATGGGAGCTTTTGATGTAAATATCATGGGCTGTACTTTTAAAGTCATATTCCATTTGGAAAAAGTGGTCTTTGATACAACTTTGATGGCTCGCAAGGTCAAGGCTGTCTTAAAACTGTGGTCTTTTCCTGTTTGTGGAAAAAAAACGAAATCGACTTTTCTTGTACCCAGGACAGGTTTCGGCCAGAATCTGAGCCGGGTATTCAAGCACAGCTCCATTACATATATGGTATATGGTATATAAGACATGTCAACCGTAGATTTCACTTCACGTTAGGAAAGCTTGCATATGTCTTTCAAGCGGACATTTACGCAATCCTGATGGCAGCGAACCTGTGGAGGGGGCAAAGCATTTGCATCTGAAGCGACTACCACACTACGCTTAGATCTGAACCCTTTTACGATTTCGAAGCTTGTTCAAGAATACCTTAGCCTTCACGGGATCACTGAAAATGAAATCGCCTATGAAAGTTTCATACATGGTTCAGAGGAGAATATTTCAGGACCCGAACCTACGTTGGGTCTACCTGCGTCCAAAGCATACCAAAGGAATGCTTTTGGACGTCTATAGGAGGTCAGCGGCCTTTCTGCTGTCCCTCAGTAGGAAAGACTGCAGGTTGCTTACTGGCGTCGTGACAGGGCATTACATTTTTCCAAAACACTTAAATGTGCTGAGTACAGGTAATACAACATAACACGGTGATGACGACACCGCGGAGCACTACCTCTGTAAATGTCATTTCTCTTCGTAATACTGAAAGATTTTATTGGAACCTTAAAAAGAGTACGATGGAATAGTTCTTTGGCTGAGTGCGCTTTTCTGACCATAAAACCGTTCTTTAGTGACCAGAGATGGATGGATGGCTAGGTCTTTATTGATCACTTGGTCAATTTCGTGTAAAGGTCGCGATAATTAGAGTTTAACGTCATCAGCATATGGATCGATTAAAGCGTATTCCAATTTCATAAGCAAGTCAATTATGAACATGCAAAGCAGAAGAGTTCCTAAGATAGATCCCTGAGGAACACCTTGTTTTAAAGTCTTCAGCTGGGAAAAGATTTCGCCATTAAGGACCTTTGCATTCTACTTCACAAGAAGCTTTTTATCAGCTGTGTAGTCCTCTCATTTAAATCAAAAAGATATTTCAACTTCCGGCAGAGAATGTCATGATTTACTTTGTCGAAAGCTTTTGAGAAATCCAACAACCAGGAATTGTTAAAAATTGTATAATATTCCCATCGGCTGTCATCAAGAATATGTGCAATTACTGTGGAACAGCTGTGATTAGCTCTAAAGCCTAATTGAAAAGAGCTGGGCAAGAAATTGACTGATAAGTGGTTTTGCATTTGCTTGGCAATACTCCTCTCAAAAACTTTCAGCTAACATTGTAACATGCTTATTGGTTTAAAGTCATTTAAAGTTGAAGCGTAAGTTTTTTTAGGAATAAGGATAACATAAACAATTTTCCAGGGTTTTATGTGTCATATGCTTCAAATGATTAATGATACATCGAAGTATAAGTTTAATAAAACGAAAATGAATTTCATCTAAATTCGACCTGATAGTACCAATGCGCTTTCCCTTACAATTTCAAACTCAGCTAGACTAGGTATTGATATATTAGGATTAGAGGAAAAGTCAAATGAATAAGTCATTTGTCATCCAAAAAGTGGTCATTGAGTACATCTGGATCAAATTTACACGTAGTACTGCTTCTATTTCCACTAACTCCAATCCTACGCAAGCTGTTCCAAAGTTTTTTGGGCAGTAACGATGTATTCAATTTGGAAGTAAAAAAGTTTTTTTTTTCTTTTTTTGGCAGTACAAACTACACGATTCACATTGTTTTGCATTGCTTTATATGCTTCCCAATTAGGAGTTGAATTACGTTTCCAATTATTGTAAAGTTTATTTCGTCGCTTTATCAAATGTAACACCTTGGCAGTAAAACATGTTGACGGTTTTAGTGGGCACGTATTCGTAAAATAAGTAGAAGATACAATTTTGGAAGTGATTCAATTTTTCATCCGAGTCAGGATTTAGTCTACAAAGCTCCCTGTGTAGAGCGATAGCAGCATTTTGTAATGAATCAATGTCAATTGAACCGATGTCTTTAAATGATAACGATGATGGAATAGGTAGGGAAACTTACTAAACATCAACAGTATAAAAAAGTAAACCGTGTTCGGAAAGCTGGTGAAAGAGAAGGTCAAGAGTAGGGTCAGATGTAATTGAAAGGTCAAGTAAACTAGGTTCAAAATCTGCAAAGAATTTATATGGATATTGACGATTTATTATTTGTAGTCCCCGGAAGAAAGTAAGGTCTTGGATTTGAAAAGCACGCGAATCGTTTTTCAATTGATAAGCATTAAAATCCCGCAATATAATGATATGTTCATACAGTGTAGAAAATTCTGATAGTGTTAGAAAAAAAAAGTACAGGAGGGCAGCCTCTATTAGGAAGATGAAATTAAAGACACACATATTAAATTATAATACACAGAAAACAATCTAATCCTGTAACCCTCCTCAACCTCCTCGAAGATAAGATAACAGCATTCTGGGCCTAGTAAAACAAGATGCTGGAATGCTTGTAAGCAACCTTCGTGGTCTACCTTGGGAATATAAGGTTAAATTAGGTTTGTGAGGGGTATGCGTTGCCCCGTAAAAGGCCGTTACGTCTCATGGCACTCTGGGATCGTCTCGTCTGTGAAGGCAAAAGTTTGCTGATGTGTTCGCATTTGAGTCATCGTCCATATAAAGAATTACTCTTTTCGCGCCTTTCTCAAACTTCGGACGTAAATTTTTATAGATTGCACCTAAGCTTTACAGCTGAGTTGATCCCCGACGAATGCGTATATGACATCAGTGCATTCGTACAAGTCCCTTGTTCACGCCTTTACAGGCGATTTCCTGGGTAGCTTAGACATGAACTTCGTTGCGGAGAACAACATGACGCAACTTGGAAATGAGCCCACACGAATACCAGACGTTGATAGTCATACCGCCAACACTCTGGACTTGTTTTTAACTTCTCACTCTGATAAGTACACCGTTGATGTACTCTCCCCTCTAGGCTCGTCAGACATTGGCATCAAGCCAAAAGAAAAGGCATGGTACGACTCGAGCTGCTAATAGATTGTCAGGGTTAGAGAAATATTTTTTCGGTCCTATAAACTGTCAGATTGTGATAGAGGAAAGCCGAAAATGAATGAATAAATGAGCCAGGAATGACTAAAACTGATTTTTTAAGCGCGTGATATTTCAATACGACTAAAAACTGAGGGAAAAAATGTTTCAATGTCTAAAAGGTAGTAAACATTTAACATATGGTCGTTCGTCACAAATATTAGAAATTATGCCATATCCTCTATCTCAACGCTCATTTATAATGACATTCCAGCTTTCAGCTGCTGGCTGCATATTTTGCGGCCAGTTCAACATTTCCAGGTTGCGTTTTATTAACGCCTACACTTAAATACGTCGAATCTTCAATGGAACGAGTCCACTTTCACACTCGTGTAGTAGCAAAAGTACTTAAATATCTTAATATTCACAAAACCGCTAGTCCAGATGATATATCTCCTCTTGTTCTTCCTTGCTGGCAAAACAACTGCCCAAGCTTGGTGGAAAACCGCATTTATCCAGCCCGTCCTTAAAAAAGTCGAGTCTTCCTCTCACCGGCGAAAGAAAGTGATAATTCTAAGGTATTTTATAGAATTTAGCACCATCTCTCCTTTAATGGATTAGGAACTCTGTTTTGGAACATTCAGTTCAAGTTTTCTTGAATGGTTTCAAGTCAGATATCCACAAAATTAATGATGGTGTGCTCCAGGACTCCGTTCTATCTCCAACACTATTTTTAATCCTTATTATTGGTCTCCTGTTCGCTACTTCAATTTAATATATTCCTTTGCTGGCGACAGTACTCTCTCCTTTACATATTCCTTCCCTGGTAACCTTCCTTGGGGAATCACTAACAGAGTAGAATTTAATGCTTCCAAAACACAATGCTGTCTGCTGTCGTTAAAGCGAAATCCAAACACCTAGCCATTGTCCATGAATGGCACTTGTATCGTCGAAACCAAAAAACTTTCCATTCTCGGCTTGTGTTTCAATGACAACTTACTTTGGAATCACCACACATTTGATGTCACTAAAACTGCTGCAAAATATGCTTACAAGACTTCCCCGAACTATATAAGAAATACTTTTCCCATCTAATCTGGCCTGAATATATAAAGCATTCATCTGCCTAAAATTGGAGTACAATGCCCACATTCCTCAGGTGCGCCATAAATATATCTGCAGCTGCTGGATAGGATTCAAATCCGTGCGATAAAACTCATATGAGATACTAATACCACTCAGACAATGGAAATCCTCAAACACTGACTCGTGTCTGTGTTCCATAAAAATCGCGTGTAATATTCCGCTCCTTCAAACTTTCAACCATAACAACGTCTCGCTACGAATTCTCATCAGTATTCCCATAAGGCCACTTTCGGACGTATGGTATTCTGAAATATCGTAATTCGTTCCTTAGCCGTATAACTCGCTTATGGTATGCTCTGCTGAGCTCTCTATTTCCCAGTCTTTACAACTTTTGGACATTTAAAACCAACGTACGTCGGTACCTACCGTAATTTTCCTTCGCCCGAGCTGTGTGAAAACATATTAAGGGTACCTTAACCCTTTGAGTGCTTGCTAATTTAAAAGAAAAACACAAACTTATTGAGCACTTGATCGACTTTTTGAATCGAATAATCGCTCATCATGCATAGATGCATATGCAGCAGTCATTCATGTACGAGTGATATCAAATAAACAGGAGAAAATATACTTGTTGGCATCGAAGACCAGAGTGGATTCAGTTAACAACATATCCTTTTCATGACTGGAACTCTGTGCATCGTTATTACTAGCAAGTGAATGGCCGTGGATCAATTTTTAATGCATTGGCCTCGAAATCGGATGGTGCAGTGTTCAATCTTAACTGCTCCCGAATGACATTCTTTTTTTCAGCAGCTAAAATCGTTTTACTGGTTGCCTAGACTAATAATTCAATTTGAATGCCACTCTGCTCTGCTCCCGCTCCACATTTTCTTGAAAGTTTTGTATCAAGCGATTTATTAAGAACAAATCCTGTGAAAACAGAAGAGGAAAGAAAAAAAAAAGGTTCATCCGCATCACGTACGTTTCAAATTTTACAAAAGGTGCTATTTTGCAGAAGAGGTCAACTCTCTGAATGACGAAAGACCCGTGCCAAAAGCAAGCTCACTTCAAACCCCTAACCCCTTTCTCGACGAAAAAGAAATTCACTGCTCCCATTTCAGCAACGACATCCAATAATACTGAAAAAAAAAATCATCTAATTCTCTGCTTGCTGGTAGCAGATACCCAACATTAAACCCTGTATAGGGGTCAGCAGATAATAATGGCTTATATATTGGAAACAATGGGCACATCCTATTTTCATTTACTTTAACAGCGCCCAATATAAATATGGTAGATATTGTTTTCGTCAAGAAAGACAACCTTCTCCCGTCCGAAATCCACGCGAGTCATCGATCTACATTCCGAATTAAACGATCTTACGCAAAATTCGATAATTGCCAATATTAAATTAAAAAATATCACAATACATGAACTTACCCCAAAATCCAAGACTATATGGTAGACACAAACCAAAAAACAGATACTTCTGAATCTGTGTACCCTTAGAAAAAGTAATCCGAAAACAACCCCACATAAAACAATAGAAGTTAACTCATCTACATAACCCTCGGCTTAGACTTTGTTTTCTTTAAATTTTGCTTCTCTAAATTTTCATGCGGATGATGCAACTGATGGTAATAATCCAGTACAGAAGCAAACTACCAAGAAGGCAGGACACCAACAAACATCATAATATATCAAATCTGGAGGCCGGGAGCAACAAAATAAACGAACACAGAAAAAGCACAGAATTGTGCACGGAATGTGATGGTGGACCGCCGCATCGTATCGTTGCAACGGTAGTTGCACGTCGAATATGATAATAGACTTTAATTTAGGTAAACAATACTCGCAATCACAAGTAGAAATACGCAGAATACTTAAACCACTACAAATCAACGGTATACGATAAAATACCAAAATCACCACTGAAACGTGACGCCATAATAACAGTCCGAGGACACAGAGGAAGAAAACTGCAGGCCAAATGCTAAATGTTCCCGATACTATTGTGCAATACACCATCGAGCTCTTTCTCCATCATTCAAGGATGATCGCTTCACAATCAAGAGCACTACGTAACCAGTCACATTAATTAAAAGGAAAATCGGGTGAATTATGTGGGAAGCGGATCGAACCAAATCAAAACATATGCCTGATCAATTTTCAACAGGGTGAACTACCTAAAAGGTATAAACAAAAATATGTACATTATAGTAGTCACAAGATAACCAAGACTGTATAAATCGAACAATGTCACTTACACTATGATGTGGTATATAACACCACCAAGGCTTCTCACAAGGAGTTCAAGGAATTTGAATCTATTTGAATTGAGACATTTGAATTTAAATAGAGAAAGTTTTATAACGTTCAACAAACGTCAGCGCAGTTTATTTTTCTTGTTCAACAGAAATTGAGGAAATCGACTTTGCAGTGAATCAAATAATCCCTCTTGATGAAATGCCATCTCCAAAATTATCTCTAGACGTTCCCTACGTCCAGAACATAACATCCCTGCGATACAGTTCCATTTCCTCTGCTGGCGCGCAAGAAGGCGTTCAGTCAGGTTAGATCACATACTTCCATTTTTCTTTGCATAAAGGCAAATGCATCACGAAAAATTGCAACAATTACCGATCAGTAAAGCTAAGTCGAATTTTATAAAAATGCTCGTTCGAAGTTTGTAGAAGGAGCGAATAGAGTAATATCTACATGGATTACTCAAATGCGAACACATCAGCGAACACTTGTCCTCACATATGAGGCGATTGTTGCGATAAAAGCTCCAACAACAAGTTCTACTCTTCCCCTTCTCCATTCGCCTTCACCCATCCACATTCTCTTCCGTTGATTCTTCAAAATCCCAGAAGGGTGGCGGGTAGTCATGGGTCCGTGGGGCACAGGTGCACCCCTTTGGTATCTTGAATGATCAACAACCGAAGATATAACGGACGGTCAGTTACCAAGCAGAAAGAGGATGATGTGTCGAGATAAAAGCGCGGGACCAGCCTCAAACATAAATAAAGTATATACAAGAGCCGAAGTTCTCGGCTCCTATTGTGTTATCTCTCCTATAGGGTAGTCACCTTAGATTTAGAAGCCATCTCCGCTTCACCCCTAACTCTCCTGAGCAAACCGTTGTTTGTCCCTAACCCTTCATTTAATGTCCGTTGTCTCCTTGAGGAAGAATATTAGCGGAAAGAATTAGTGGGTTCTTGAACTCTGTCTTTCTGTTATATGCTTGTTGAAAGGGACAACCAATAGATCTGTAAGAAGGCAGAGACCGGAATCTCTATGGAAGTGACGGACGGTCAAGTTAGTCACAGTTCTGTACGTCTAGAACCAAATGGATGGTCTGGATCCCTCTGCGTATAGTAAATACCTAAAGCCATAAAACCAAGCGGACTGCCACAGACGCTCTATGGGTCACCATCAGAACCACCTTAAAGATAGAAAGAGAGGATAGTTTGTAACAAAAAAAAAAACATTTTGTGAAGAATGGACCCCTATTTGCGCGCTCCTCATTTATTAAATTCTTGACAAATGGATTCGTCGGGATGTCGTCTTTCATTGTATAGCGCTTCAGACATAGAATTCCTTCTCCCCTGCTCGTCTCATGAGTAGTTCCTTGTTTCGCCCTCACTCTACGCCATCTGACCATTATCAGAAACGGATAATGATCAGGATTTATAAATGCAAGTAGGCCATATATTGTTGGCAAGTTGCCAATCCCAATGACTGATATTAAGGGAAAATATTAGCTCGGGCCAAAAAAGCGCTTTTTATAAAATAGCAAGTTAAGCTAAGTTGTCATCTCAAATCGAAACCCAAGTGACAGATCGTTACACGGATCTCAACCACCAACTGTATGGGTTGGTTTTTTTCTATTTAAATTGGTTTTCGCTTATTTTTGGATTTTCTGGTTTTGCCGGCAATTGAAAACATTTAATTTTGATTAGATCGGGGTAATTGTGTAACACGAACCCAAAATGCCAGACTTTTACGGCGACTCATACATTTTTTTACGTAACCACAGATATTTGTTTACAGTATCGGTTTAGCTCTAATTTATTTTAAGTGCTGGTACAAGTACTGTGCTCCCGTGCGGTTCCCCATTTTGATACTTACAGCTTCCAACGCTGCTTGATTTCGGGGATCTAGTGGAAACCTATGGCGTGGATCAATGGTTTCTGTTTCCTTGAATTCACTAGAAATAAACTGTCGGCCGTTATCTGTCACAATGGTATCTGTTAAGCCCTCAAGCGTAAAAATTCCACATGGAATTGATATTGTTGTTGAGAACATATTGATGACAAATATAAATTTAGAGAATGTGTCTACACATATAAGCCATATGCTTCCAAGAAATTGACCGACGAAGTCCAAGTGTATTCCCTTTCATTGGTGATCGGATTTTGGCCATGAGGAAATTTCCTTCCGAGGACCTTTGGTTGACTGCTGGCATTTTAGGCATTTCGCTGTCTGTTCCGAGATATACTTATCCATTCCAGGCACCCACAAGAGTCTCTTCACGAGAGTTGATTTATTCGGGATATGCCCCAGTATGCGCTGTGAAGAAATGTCAAGACCTTAGATAATGGGATAACAACACACAAGAACCCATTCTGAAGCAAAATAGTATTATCTTGGAAGGTTAAAGAAAATCTCCCTTCTTATCTGTAATTCTGTGGCTTGGGTAATCCGTTTGACGTCTACTGGGATTTTTTCAAAATGCTTTTCATAGGTGATAGATAGATATGAGATTTCACGATCATCAAATTCTTTTTTCAGCTCCCATTGGTAGCCGGAACAGTACGTCGGCGTTTATGTGCTTGCTCGTTGGCTTATAGCGAAATGTGTTTCCATAGGCTATCCACAATATTGCCCAACATTTCAACCATTGTATCGCATATACTAGATGGGGTGAAAACTAACCTCCTTTGGAAAGTTTGATACACTTATTCTAGCGATTTTCCAACTTCTTGATCCCGTCCGAAAATTAATTTTCCGAAACATCTGGTCTCGATGATTTCACGCTGAATTTTTTATTGATAAGCCATCTTTTGAGGTTTTGGAAGAGATAATAGTCCGAGGACCGATTTCGGCCTTCAATCGCTCAAATAATGCACAGTATTACTTGCTGTTGATGGTTTTTCCTTTTTCGAGGTAGTCCACGAAGAGTACGCCATAATCTTTACGACTCATCGAGGCTCCCTCGGCCGCTTCGGAGCACTCGTGCCCGCTTTAGTCCATTGCCGGGCACTCATTCTGTTCTCTGGTGCTCAACAGTTACCAATCGACTCCAAAAGTTCAAACACTCTTTCGAAGTGCTCTCGCGTTCGTGTTTTTGGTCAGGAATGAGTATGCGCGGCACCCAGCGGCAGAATAACTTTTTCATATGCAGAATATTGCCCAAGATATGGCGTGTGCGCTCAGTACTAATCTTTGTGGTATCTGCTAGCTCGCGCACCTTCACTTTCCAGTTAGCCAACACCATTTCATGTATTTTTTTGACATTGTCCTCTGTAACCACATTGCGGCCACCACGTAACTCTCGAAACCAATTTGACGGTGTAATCTGACGGAGCATGAGCCCCATAATATTAATCCAACTTTTCTTTTGTTTCCTTCGCCGTTTTGCCTCTCAAAAAATAAAGTTATATGAGAGAACGAAAATCGTTTTTGTCCATACTCAACATGATGCCAAACACGTCAAAAAATATCAGATGTCAAAACAAAACTAAAGACAGCATCGCACTAAAATTTGGCATGTCTGCCTAAATATGAACTGGCTTCAAGGCACCATTACCCTTTTTTGCAGTAGCAGCGCATTCTGGCGGTCAAGGCGGTTACTTTTCACTCCACCTAGTACTGAAAGATTTTTTTCCAGGCTAAAAATAGACAATAAGGGTTTGTGATCTGTTAGAAGAATAACACGGTGTACATTGGTATAGTTGTTCAATTTTTGAATGTATCGTCTATAGTGTATATTAAGGGTTTTTGATGCATGGCGATCAGTAACTCAGATCCATCAGAGAGAACATGAGAAATCAGGGCTCCAATGTCATGTAAGGATGTGTCTGTGGCCAGTTCCCCACAGTAGTAGGAAGGTCATCACGAAAATAAGTTGTATGTTCTAAATAGGATTTAAAATTTTGAAATGCTTCTTCCTGTTCTTTCCTCCGGACCCCCACAAAATTATCAAGGCTACACCCATCAATGACGTTGTCTTATTAAAAACTGGGGCAGAGCAAAGTACTGGACTTAACGTAACGGTTTTCAGATGACGCAATCCAAGGTTACTACAATTTGACCAGTTACAAACGTCCAAACATAGGGATTCGCGGCAGGATCACCGGTAGTCCCTGCCAGGAATTAAATCTCAGTACCATGGGAGTTACGAGTAGGAGCGCCCGGGATCACGGTCCGAGTCTGACTTGTTGAGCCCTCTTGTGGAAGCGTCATGGTTTCTGTGGTTTGTACCCAAAACGCAGGAAGAGTCCTAAAGCTATTGTAAAGTAGCAAATAAAAACTGGGTGTTGTAATCCTAAGATCAGCAAGAGGTTTTAGATCGGTCTCGACCCATACCAAGATTGGAACTTGTGCCTCCCATATAAGTTCTGCTTTGGTACGATATTATACTATTAATGTAGGTAAGCGATGGGAAGGCATATTTTGCTCCCATTAATGTATTGGCAACCCGTCTTCTAGAAGTTTTGTTCTTCCAAATAGGATATGTCTTTATCGTAACTTGTTAAATGTGGATGCTTTTTGAAATAAATTTCTTTTATATTTTATATATGTAGTTATTTAAATTTAACCAAAGAAGCTACAAGTTGGACTTCCGTGGAAGTGTCTTTATAGCTCCTACTTTCAATTCTTAAGTTCGTACACCCGATGAACTGTGCGTGTGGCCCAAATAAGTAATTTCTTTCCAAAAGAAAACACACTTTTGCAAATTACAGGTCAACCCAAAACATTTCAATCCCTCAAAAATGTTTCTGAACCGGTCCAAGTGCTCTTCGATGGTTTCAGATTTTACCACTATATCGTCTACATATATAATAACGCCATCAGTACCAGCAATTACCCGTTCTCCAAGTTCCTGCAAAAATACTCACTACAGTCAGCAAATAAAAGGGCTTCACTTAGGATTTCTGCGATATGTATTCTTCCAAGCAAAAAGTCTACCAACAGGGTACAGGGAAAAAAGATACGGACTGAGTGTGTATCCTTGTACCACTCCCATTTTTGTTTCAAATAACTACATATATTCGAGTATTATCTTAAATTTTTAAGACATTCCAATGTTCAAAAGCTGCTTGGGATCAACGAAGAAGGCGTAGATTTTTTTTGTTCCATGAATAATCCGGTGATTTTCCGCAGTACAAAAATGTTGTCAATAGATAAATAGCTGCTGCGAAATTTAGCTTTACTCGTATATTCTTTTTGTGGTTTTTTGAGTTTGAATAAAATATAATACTTTGTAGGACGCGTTGAGAAAGGATATTCCTCGATATTTGAATGGAACTGATAAAATATTAAAGCTTCCTGAAACTGTTGCGGTATAGTTGTGTGTTACCCTCAAATTACTTGTGAGGGCATCCGTAGCTTTCTTAAAAAATTCTACAGGAATCCTATATACACCTGGAGATTATCCATCTTTTAATTTTCCCAATGAGAGTTCTTGGCTACTTGAAAAGTTTTTATTTACTTTCAACACAAACTGGAAAAGTTTGGCGAACTTTTAAAATACGAGCATTTATATTTAGGACATAAGATTCTGTACGTATATTCTTACCGACGATTAAAAGAACCGAAATTGAGTTGTCAAGATTAAATGTAAGATTAATATAAGCATCTACTTTGAAAAAGCTTTCTACAACAAAATAAAGAGAATAAAGTACCATTGCAAGAAGACCATAAATCCTATATTCCTACGACTACGTTTTGTAGAAATAAACTGTGCGTTCAAAGTTTGCTCATAAATAATAATAAAAAAAAAAAAAAACAAAAAACAAAAGAAGTGATTTCTTATGGTGCTCTTCCTGGAGAAAATGTCCCAGGATTTCCATTTCGTAAAAGCCCCTAGATGACGTTAATCTCTTATAGACAATTAAATAAAAGTTTTCCTCAACTGCAAGTGCCTGAAATTTATTCATTATACAGTTTTTTAATGTCCTTCCCCTCAGCCTTATAAATTATATATGTTTCAACCCAGATGTTGAAATATCCTCTTTGTAATTTGAAATACTCCACTTCCGCGTTTTTGGTAAGGAAAACGGAAAAGAATATTTATCATGATCTGCTACGAAGGTTACGCCTTCGTACTTTCAAAACTAAATGATGTGCTAAATCCTTTTATTTATCGATACCACCTTTCGTTGTTTTTAATTATTCATTTGAAAAAGGGCAACAAATAAATCTGCTTTTGAGTATCTGAATAATGAAAACAAGGATCTAAAGAAAGATTTTCTGAAATTTCATTAAATTATTTAAATTAGGGATCAAACCTTAATTACAAGTCTAACCGTTATCTTATTTAGGATCCTTGTTTCCAAATGAGTGTTTTTTTTATTTTATTTTTTATTTTTTTTGTATAGAAACCTAAAAATAACATCAAATTAGTTGTATGTTATATTTCCTTAGAAGCTCTTTCATTTGTGCCTGGAGGCTGAATTTCTACAACATCGAAGTTTAGCTGAATATTAATATCGATAAGGAACTTAAGGACTTTTCACTAAATGCACTCCTATGTACAGCGTAAGTTTAAATGCTTCTTGTTTGGCTGCATGTATCTGGTATGTTTTTAAGTAGCGCACGCTCAAGGGGTTAAGGTATCCTTAAAGTGTTTGTATACAGCGCGTAGCATCCACTTTAAAACAAGTGATTTCCTTGTGGCGGTTGTAACATCCAATTATATTAGAAGCAGCTATTCTGAAGGCTTGTTGAAAGCATTCCCATTTGTGTTCTACGGTTTGTGTTAGGGGGCCTAAAATTTGACAGAGTTTGAATGAAACGCGATCGGCAAAGATTTTTTTTTTGGCCATGATGCGGACTATTATGAGGCGTTCGCTTACTTGCTGAAAGCTTAAGACTTTTTGCCTAACTTTTCCTCGAATAGCGAATTCACATCGAAATTTGCGTAATCTTTCATCTTGGTACCTTGTACCATACGCTGAAGTAAGTATATGTCATACTTTTTCATCACTTATGGTATTATAGTTATATCTACTGCATAGTAGTCTAGTCTAGTATTTGATCAGCAACAGGTGGTCCGTAAAGGCTCCTTACATTCCAAAAACGATATTTGTCGTCCTTCAAACCTTGCTTAGCATCCTCGTTTTTTTTTTTTTTTGTTTTGTAATGACTCGGGAATTAAGGGTGAACATAGCAAACATACGCGGGCTGAAAATTTATGCAGTCTTTCTATGTCTTTCTGTGAAAGACACTTTAGTGTCTTCAAAATCTAAGAGTCTGTCGTTTATAGTTTTTGTCACTTTATCGAAATAATAAAATTGATTGGGCTAGCCCCGGATCTTTTGTCATCGTTTCTTCAAATAAAACCTCAAAGCGTTTGAAATCTAGGTGAAGTAGGTTTAGAATTATATCAGATGCTTCATAGAGTTCGTTTCTGCTATCCATTCCTTTCTTGCTTACTAAAATGGTGCTCTAGTACACTGTGAAATAAGACCCAAACTTAGAAGCATTTCTCGGTCCTTTCTGTATTAAGGCTAAAAGCAGCGTCTTTGGGCCTCGCTGATGTAAACTCGCACGATTTTTGAGACTTGGTCGACCATGTCGAGATATTTTCCTAGATGTGAAGATTGTATACCATTTTGTAAAAAATATTAACATGATGACTTTTTTTAACTGAGAACAATATGCCAAATATCTGTCCACTCGCAAATTTTGTTCAAAATGTTGTTGTTTACCTAAATTATTAAATTGACACTAAAATGAGCCAGATCATCTGAGAACTTGATGGACTTCGCGATCAAGGGATTTGTGTGCCCTTAAAATGTTTATTCACAGCGGAAAAAAATGAGGAAGAAAAGAGAGGCGCCGATGTACGTTGGTTTTAAATATCTGAATGTTATAATGACTGGAAAATAGAGAGCTTGGCAGGGCATTCCATAAGCGGGTTGTACAGCTTAGCAACACGATATTTTAGAGTACGTCCGAAAGTATGCTTGGGTGTGTACTGATGAGCATTTATAGCGAGGTGGGTGTTCCGGTTGAAGGTTTGAAAGGGCGGAATGCTACTGGAGTTATCAATGGAGCACTAGCGGTGAAAATCGCGATAAAACGAAGTGAGACAGGAGACATTATGTCGCTGTTCGAGGGTGTAAATTGATTTACTGATATAAGTATCACCAATGAGTTTTATAGCACCTGACCAGATGTGGGCATTGTAATCCAATTTTGGGCGGATGAATGCCGTATACTCGTATTTTGAGGCGTGATCAGAGGGTGTTAAATATTTCTTACGTTGCTTGAAAAAACCTAGACATTTCGCATCACTTTTGGTGAAATGTGTGGTCATTTAAACATAAGTTGTCATTGAAATACATACCGAGTATTAAAAGTTTTTCGGTTTCAACGATGCAAGCGCCACTCATGGATAATGGCTAGGTGTTTGGATTTTGCTTTAATGACAGCAGGCAGCATTGAATTTTGGAAGCATTAAATTCCACTCTGTTGATAGTTCCTCAATTGGGTATGCTGTTGATATCGGAATTTAATGAGCTTAACATACGCTGCCGTTCCCGTTCTACATTCGAAGAGCAGGGACGAGAGTCCGGGAACGAATATGAAAAGCAGAGAGTACTATCATCAGCGAAGAAATGTATTGGATTAGAAGTAGCAGATAAGAGATCGTTGATGAAAATTCAAAGGAATGTCGGAGACAGAACCCTGAGGCACATCAGCATTTATTTTGTGAATATCAAAATTTTGTGATTTGCAAGGGTGAATTTGATCCCATATTCATCAAAAGGATCATTACTGGAGACGAGACGTGGGTTAATGAGTACGACGCGCAATCCAGACATCAGGCAAGTGAATGGTGTTCACCAAATGAGCCGAGATCAAAAAAACCAGGTCGTTTTCAGTCACGTTTTTCATGGACTACAACGGTGCAGTTCATCATGAATTTTCGCCAGAAGGCCAGACAGTAAATAAAGAGTATTATTTGGGCGTTATGAGACCAGAATTTTGGACTTCTTTCTGTTCAATCGAGTTAAAAAACCACTACAAGGAACGCGTTTCAGCAGCCGAGAGGAAGAACTGGAAAAATCGCAGGAAGCACTGATGGACAAACCGAATATAAAAAATGTTTCGAGGATTTAGATGAATAAATTCGTATTTTTAATTT
Source organism: Volucella inanis (assembly GCA_907269105.1). Lineage (NCBI taxonomy): Eukaryota > Metazoa > Arthropoda > Insecta > Diptera > Syrphidae > Volucella > Volucella inanis. The sequence goes on along the minus strand of OU026157.1, from coordinate 125,798,583 downwards.
GAAGGGAACTTTTTAAAGAAGAAGAAGAACTTATCGAGAAGTTTTCGCGTCGCAATATATTTCATAGGCTGAAGGTTTATCTGCCTTACCATGACCTTGGAAAGAAGAGACGTAAGTGCAATAGGTTTGCGAGAAGAGAGAGAAGAGGATTTGCCTTTCTTAAAGACGGGCTGCACAAATGCTGTTTTCTGTCTTCTATGAAAGAGACCTAAAGATTGAGATTTTTTTTTTTTGGGTAGGTAAAAACCTTTATAGGCACTATAAGCACGCGCTCATAAGAGCACCACCACACCATCACAGCAGGCACCATAAGCACGAGCACCTCCTGTTTACCACAGTGGCGAGAATCGCTGTGTCATCCGCGAACCACAGTCTCTTCATCTGGAGGTATGTCGCTAGTGTACAGTAAGAATAGGTATGGCCCCAGAACGCTTCCTTGTGGAACGCCAGTTTGAATTTCCTTAATTTCAGAGTATTTAATCCCATATCTAGCCCGAAACAGTATATTTTCAAGATAAAATTCGAGTATTCTATTCATTTCTCTCGGTAAAATTTGTTGTAGCTTATTTTTTAAACCCTCGTGCCATACCTTGTCGAAGGCCTGCGATACATCGAGAAAAACGCTTGAACATATCTTTTTTCCCTTTTCAATTACATCTGTTATCCGATAGATCTGATTGATTGTGGAATGTTTGACCCTTCAATTTTCGGTTTTAAACGTTTAAGCAGAAGAATTTCGAAGACTTTTGAAATTATTGGCAGGTGCGAAATGGGTCTGTGTAATTTTTTGGTAGGATTGATGAAAAGCTTACGCTTGCTTAACTTGCTAAGAAAGTCATGAAGAATGACTCAGGGTCTTAGGATTACCTTTGATCTTGGGCAACTTTGTTGTATTCTTGCTGTCACTGATCAGAAAATAAAACTCCTTTTACCGTATAACAATATCTTATAGCAGTAGCAGTGACTACTTCAAGCAGCCGGTATCCCCAACTACTGCTGTTTTTCGAAGATACTTTAGCAGGCTCATAAACATATGTAAGTTTCACTCTGAAAACTTTTTTGGAAATCTTGAGAAACTTAAGCTTATGTTGTTATCATAATTTGCCTCCAAAAATTATTATGAAATCTCAAATTAATAACGTGTAACATGGCTAAATATTGTATTAGCCTCGTCAGAAAGAGTATTATCACTTATCCATATATGTGTCAGCTTTGAAAACATGCGTAACAAATTATTTGTGTATTATTCTCAGAGTTTCCTATAAGATTCTCGTAGCATACACGGAAATAGGCAAACATTGCAAAATGATAGTAAAGCTGGTCTTAATCCGAAGGAATGGATATCCAAATGTTGCTTATCTCATACGATGAACCTTACAACATCAGCAAATACTATTTTAGTATCGTTCCTTTTGTTTCAGTTGATATTTCCAGCGATAAATTATGGACAATGAAATAGTATTATCTTCTTCATTGATCTACCTCTCTGTAGATAGAAATAACAATATATGAGCGAGAAATTAATCGTAGTAAAAGTTCTTTTGACTTAATTTATGCTATGATGCAGTAGATACTTATAACTATATTATGAACCGTGTTACGTAGCGATAGTTAATTCACTTTTATTTGTATTTCTTAAACGAAATTTGCCTCCTTTCTTTGCCAAAATAAAATAGAAGTATGTATCTTTATTTAAGGAAATTTCCCTTAGATAATCTATAATGACCGACAAGAGTATACTCGTATGTTGAAGCTTATTACCTATCCTTTCAGTAATAAAAGACTTCTAGTTCAGCATTGCTTTGCGGTGAGCCCACAAACAACAGAGCTTAGTATAATTTTTTTCCTTTTAAAGGAACATGGGTTGCTAAAGGGCAAATCTATAAACACCAACCTTATCAAATATATCTCCATCACTCCACGTAACTTAGAATGGGGTAAGGAAGTTTGTGTGGCCATGTAGGCCAGATTTATTTATGTACTTGGAGAAATGGAGGAATTAAGAGATATTATTGCAGGAATGAGTTTCGAACAATGAAGGGTTGCAAAGCCAAAAGAAAAAAAAAAATGCAAGACTGCGAATATGAACCTTGGCAACTAGTAGTAGAGTCGCAGTCGGTTCTAAGAATATGCAGATACTTCTTCTGCAGAGTGTGTAAGGGCGATGGATAATTAATAGCCTTGAACGTAGACGACAGATACTAGGTTAGGGTAGCAATACCGAAGCCAAAGTCAAGTTAAGCAGCTGGCGCTGATGAATCACCTGTCGAACTATTTAAAGCAGTTAGAGATAAGCTGGTTGAAAATATGCAAAAACATGTTAGATGTGGTTAGATGACAGTTGGTTTGAAGCATGGAAATTCAGTATCGTTCATCCTATCCAGAAGAAAGGAGACTATTTTGACTGCGCCAGTTCTAGACGAATACGACTTGCAAACATTACTTAAGCTTACCTCGATTAAATATTCACAGCAGATCTTGGAAAGAACCTGAGAATTTCACATCGACACTCCCCATACATTTGACGACTTCAAAACCGCATATGACAGCATGCATATAGACGAGCTATACAATGCGAAGTCTAGTTTTGAAATCTCTGCCAAGTTCATCAATTTTTGTAGGATCAATATGTAGAATTCTCGTTGGTTTATCAAGATTGGTAATGAATTAACTGAGACCTACAATGCTACAAAAGGTTTTAGATAAGGCGACTCTCTGTCATGTGATTTTTTTGACATCGTCCTAGAAGAAATCATACACTTCGACAAAAGAGGCACACTATTTTTAAATCTGCACAATTAATAATGTACGCGGAAAGACTTCGTTTTTTATTTCGGCTCCACAGTTACAAACAGCAACGACATCAGTTCTGAATTCAGACGCAGAAGTACTCTTCCCTTAATTCTGCTCTCTAGCGCAAAGACTTCGACCTTGTTTAAAAAGGATAAAGAAGTACTTGTTCGTTTTGACCGAATATAATGGATGGGATTTGCGGTTCTGTTTGTATTGACGGGTTGTACAGTGCCATCGGTCTAGTCAGGTGTTTAAGGATCTAACGTCTGTGATGGATAATAGATACCACAGCTCCGGCCCAAAAAGAGTCTTCGAGTCTAACGGTCTAATCGTTAGAACGGTTGATATATTCTCTATGGAATTCAACCTGATTTCTATGCTAAAAACAGCCTCATTGTGATCGAGATTTAGTTTTTAATTTTTTATGCTGAAGATCTTGGATTGATACTTATCTTCGTCATGAATAGCTACAATCATTCTGCAGCTTAAAATCTTAGAAACCACTGTGCTCTGCTTAACTACAAAATATTTTTAGTGTCGAGGAATATGCCATGCTAGGCCTACCTCTCACTGAACAAGCTATGAAGCATTTAAAAGCAGAAGCGATAGCAGAATTATTAAAGAAGAGATTCGTGCAAACTTCACTTCTTACAAGACGAACCATCAACACAAAGCTGGAAGCATCCTCAGTTCGAAAACCTGTAAGTTGGGGGACCAATGCCGCAGACCTACAATAATGTATGCAGTTTGATAGCGAGCCCTAGGTAAACAAACCAACTGCCTATTTCTAAGAAGCGTACTAATATAAGCTTACTTGTGTAACAGCGGTACTCTAAGATCGACCATCACTGCCGTCACAGACATAATTTTCGAGTTTAGTTAGCAAAAAGCGGCCTATACGCTATTTGTATGAAAGAATCTTCACAGTGGATTCCACTTCAACAAGCTTCGAGGCTATTTCAATCCAATCGTTGGGAAAATGGGATAAAAGGCGTTATCTATTACGTCATGCTCAATACTTTGCAACACTATTTTGAAATCAGCAGGTTTGGCTCGCATTTAGGCATGTATTATCGACAGGATAACGACCTCGTATCTGGCAAGACTTTTTAAGTTTTTATATTGTCATTTTTTGCATTTACACGCTTTGATTTTGAAGCGGTCCTGAAACGTTCCTGATTTTGATTTGTGGAATTTTTACCTTTTCAACCCGTAAAGAGTTGTTAAGCCCTCCTCGTTGCTTCGATCTATGATAAAATGTATACTTACAGCCTATTGAGCCAAAGTGGTGCATTTAAGTCACCCAAAATGCTTAAACCTTAATAGGAACCTAAAGCCAGAAAGTCCTCAAATCAGCTGACGGCATTACTGCCCGAGGTATTCAAAGCAGCTAAAATCGATTTTGTGGAAAACATACATCAAATCGTTTCTCAGATGTGTATCAGTATCGTGTGCCCGATCCACAAGAAGGAGATTCCCTAACTGCGTCAACTATAGAGGTATATCTCTCCTCAACATCGCATACATGATCTTATCTGTCATATTGTGTGAACGTCTAAAACCCTTCGTCGAGAACCTGATTGGCCGCTATCAGTGCGGTTTCAGACCATGAAAGTCCACAATTGACCAAAACTTCACACTCCGGCAGATCCTGGAAAAAACTCAAGAAACTGCAGAATGACGATTGCGAACACTCGCTGTTGCGTCAAGGTCGGTAACGACTTAACTGAGGCCTTTGATGTCTACAATGATTGTAGACAAGGTGACGCGATGTCGTGTGATTTAACGCAGATGATGTCAACATAACACACACACACAGAACACAGCGGGGTTTCACCTATGGGTTCCCAATTATTGAAATGGAAGCTGCCAATGAAAGCAAACAAAATTGGACAAAGCTTCTCAGTCTACAGCTATAATATCGTGGTAGCAAGGGACCTTGTCTACTTCCTTTGCTCTGCTATAAAATCTGTAAACAACAAGAGAACGAAGCAAAAATAGAACGAAGACACTCTTGCCAATCGCTGTTTCTTTGGGCTGAGAAGGCAATTGAGTAGTAAAATGCTAACCCGAAAAACTAAGGAAACTCTATTTAAGACCTTGATAATCCCTGAAGTCTGGGCTCTTTCGAAAAAGTCATTTCGAGTGAAAAATTCTTAGAAAAATATTCGGTTCTGTTTGCGTTAACTGGCTTTGGAGGAGAAGATTCAACGGCCAACTATACGAGCTGTACAGCGACATCGATCTAGCCACAAAACCGCGCATCAGTCGCCTGAGATGGCTAGTTTATGTAGGGTCAATGGACATCCTTGCTACGACTTGTAGATTTTTCGAATCTAAACCGGCGGGACAAAGCAGTAGAGGAAGACCCCGCCTTAGGTGGCGCCCACAATTTGAAGTGGACCTCAACGGGGAGGCTTGTTAGTTGAGGCCCAGGTTCACCCCGAACTGTACAGCCACTTAAGTTAGTAAGTAAAGGCCGAAGGCGTTGCTGCTCTCCTCAGAATACTTCTTCATGTAGGCATGTTTGGTAGAGTTTGTCCCTATAGGTACGTTTTAGTTAAAACAACATTATTGCGGAGTTTTGCTAAGTCTGTGTGCGGTGTAGATATTATAATTTTCTTACTGGTTCATAATAGAGCCTAAGCATTTTAATTGCACGCACTTCGGTAAGATGACTTCCTTCAAAATAATGTCAGGAGTTTGGTTTTCCTAAACACAACACAACGCAGATATTTATTCCTAATGTGAGTGAGTCGTTATCCGCTTTCTTCTATCGCATTTATCAAATTATTTTATTAAGTGTGGAGGTCTGACATATGGTATCGTTGGTTATGATGGCGCTTTTGAACGGCAAAAGGAAGAGAAGTCATTGCTTCTTCAATAGAAAGTCTTGCATGAGTGATGACGGAACGCTGCCTTACGGCGAGCCCATATTTACCACCGTTATCATACATCAGATGCGGCCATCTTCAGTAATAAGGAGAGCGTAGCCTAGCTCAGAACACACACCATCTCCAGGGATAAGTGTGCATGTTGCCCGTGGTCCAGTGTGAAGTTCATCTCCATGTCTAAGAGTCGGTGTCATTTGCCTAAATCAATCAATCAAACGTTTACGCTACCTGTTGACTACTTGCACTGAAAGCTTAACACCTTATACAAAATACTTTAGAACACTTTAGGTATATTAGAAAGGTAGTTAGCTGCTTCATTCTTTGATGTTTGATCCTCTTTTTATTGCGGAGGGAGCCCTGGTAAAAATTCATCAAGATGAAGATTAAGATTTTGTAAGTTTTTTACGATAAGAGAAGAATCAAAAGATTCAGAGAGAAATGGTCCAATGAAGAAACTGGGAAGACACTTAAAAGATATGGGATGGTGAAGGTTTAAAAAAGTTTGCAAAATAGTTGGCCATAGTATTGGGTCTATAACTTAATTCGTGCGGTTTGCTAAGAGATGGCGTAACTTGTATTATTCCATTGCTATTATTCCATTGGAACATGCGTTGCAAAGCTACTGTCATTGTACGTCATATACTAAATATGTCATTGATTTGAAGCGTAAACAACAATCTTTTTTTTTCACTCAAATATGTCGAACTTTGTGTCTGAAAAAGTGTTTTTGCGGGGAGTTCTTCTTCATTATTGAAAACTGCTCCCGAAAGTCATCGTATTTTGGTGGAAGTTTATGGTGAATATGCGCTAGCTGAGCAAATGTGCTAAAAGTGGTTTGCATGATTTAAAAGCAGTGATTTTGGCTTGGAAGATGATGAACGTCCTGGGCAGCCAAAAAAGTTTCAAGATGAAGAACTGGAAGCATTACTCTATGAAGATTGTTGCCAAACACAAGAAGAGCTCGCAGAATCTTTGGGTGTCACTCAAGCAGCCATTTCAAAACGTTTAAAAGCAGCTGGATGTATTCAAAAGCAAGGAATTTGGGTTCCACTTGAACTCAATCCGAGAGACGTCGAAAGGCTGTTTTGCATGTCCGAAATGCTGCTGGAACGCCACAAAAGGAAGTCATTTTTGCATCGTATTGTTACTGGTGATGAAAAATGGATCCATTACGATAATCCCAAACGCAAAAAATCATATGTGAAACCCGACCAACCAGCCAAATCAACGGCAAAGCCGAATATCCATGGCGCGAAGGTAATGCTCTGTATTTATTGGGATCAGATGAGTGTGCTGTATTATGAGCTACTAAAACCGGGTGAAAACATCAATAGACAACGCTACCGAACACAATTAATCCGTTTGAAGAGAGCAGTAGCCGAAAAACGCCCGAAATATGCGACCAGACACGAGGCAATAATTTTCCATCATGACAACGCTCGGCCCCACGTTGCTATTCCGGTTAAGAACTATTTGGAAAACAGTAGATGGGAAGTCTTACCCCACCTGCTTTATAGCCCAGACCTTGCCCCTACTGACTACCATTTGTTCCGGTCGATGCAGAACGCCCTCACTGAAATATGGTTAACATCAGATCAGAATATCAAAAATTGGCTTGATTCATTCTTGGCTGCCAAGCCGACGCAGTTCTTTTAGGATGGAATCCAAAAATTGCCAGAAAGATAGGAAAAAGTCATAGCTTTAGATGGGCAATACTTTGAATAATACTATTGTAGATGTTTTTCTTAAATAAACGTTCAAATTTTGAAAAAAAAAAAACCGCACGAATTAAATTACATACCCAATATATGAGTCGGTAGATAAAATACGAGGTGTGTTCAAAAAGTAAGGTTATTTTTGAAATTTCGCAGACAACGTACATTTGATTATCGATTTTTTTTTTTGCTGTGTTGATACACATGTCATGAACATGTATTCATAGTTTCAAGTATATAGCGTACTTAGTTTGCTTTTGACAAATAGAAAAGTAAGACGTATATTGGTGTGCTCGGCGATTTTCAATTTTTACAAAAAATGGTGAAAAGAATTTGCATCAAATTTTGTGTCAAAAATGGAATCTAGTATTTTAAATATGACAGTGGCATACGGTGAGTCTACTCTAAGTAAGAAAAAAATGTCTTCAAGTGTTACAAGCTCCCCCAAGATGACCGAGAAGATGCCAATGATGAACCTCACTCTGGATGCCCAGAACGTTAACAAAAGATAATAACGTTAAGGCTGTGAAGAAAATTGTTTTGAAAAATCGTCGAATTACCATAAGAGAAGTTGCTGATGAAGTTGGCATATCGGTCGACTCGTGTCATGCAAATTTTTCTGATGTTTTAGGCATACGACGTGTGTTAGCTAAGTTTGTTCCGAAACTTCCTAATTTTAATCAGAAGATGTTTTGATCACTGCTTTTTTCAAAAACCGTGCCTTAGTGCATCAGGAGTTTTTCCTCAAGGTTGTACGGTCAATAGGGGGTATTACATTGAAATTATGCGCCGTTTGTGAGAAACAATACAAAAAAAAAAAATCGTTCCGGAATTGTTGAAAAACAATTTATGGCTTTTGCATCACGATTTTGCATTCGCTCATTCATCGTTGCTTGTGAGAGATTTTTTGACCAAAAACAACACGACAATCATGCCTCAGCTACCATATTAGATTTGGCCCCATGCGACTTTTTTCTGTTTCCAAAACTGAAGAGACCAATGAGAGGATGGACTTTTGCAACGATTGAGGAAATAAAAATGACATCGCTAGGAGAACTCAAGGCTATACCAAAAAGTTCTTCTTCGAGAATTATAAAAAGCGTCGGCAAAATTGTATTTTGTCTGGTTTTTTTAATTTTTAAAATTTTTTTATTTTTTGTTTTAAATATGAAGTCCCTTTACTTTTTGAACACAAATCGTATGATGTGCTGAATTTTCTTTTCTAACTTACGAACTGATAAAAAGAATCAGGTTTGTTGGTAAAGTCGATTTGCGCAGTGAATTAGAGGTAGGTTCCATAATAGTAAAAGCAGTCAGAAAAAGAATTGTTGCAAAGAAAAACTGGCCAAAATTTATTTGTTTTGTTTCGTAAAGAGTGAGGACTGCTGTTATACTAAGGAAAGCTAATCTTACCTTTCGAAATTTAATCATTAATAAGAATACCGAAATATATAGAAGATAAACTGAAATATCAGATCTTCTTTTAGTTTGAAGGTCTTCCATATTTTCCTTTGTCCATACTATAATTTGGAACATAACGTACAATTTTCGACCAAACATTGACTATCAGTTCACAAATTCTCTCTTCCCGGGTTGGGCTCTACTTCTCTACTCTTTATTTAAATATCTTCGAAGTGAATCTTCATTTTAATGAATCAATCAATCAATCAATCAATCAAAATTGTGCTGAATGTTTGGGGTATTTCAACATTGTATGGAACATCTGGAACACTTTTGACAGTATCATTTATTCAGCTGTTGTCATGAAGAGTTCCTATTGAACTTATTTTTTGCCACCTACGTGAAGGGGCAATGTGCTTCATTTTAAATTTGTTGGCCCTTGTTCGTTGGATTAACGATCAACCATGGTTGAGATATTTTGTCAACGGGGCCAATTTTGAACAGCGATTGAATGAAATAACTGATTTTGTGACGAGATTGATCGCAGCTTATCATTTTGCGGATTTCCTAATAACAAACATATTTTTATATAGGGTTTTCTAATAACGACTTGACAACTTTTTTTTTTTTAAATAAAAGGCAAACCATTTGAGATATTTCAAAAACTTTATTATTGGCTTGAAGTACAATCAAAACATTTATGAATGGAACTCGACTTCGTTCATATGGCCAACGCGGGCACGTTTGCAGCGGTCGATTCGTTGGACCCAATTTTCAACGATTTGGCCACACATTTTGGCCGAAACGGCCGCTATTTTGTGTTCAATGTTGGCTCTGAGCTCCAACGTCGTCGGCGTGTTGGCATAAGCCAATGAGTTAACGTAGCCCCACAGAAAATAGTCAAGCGGTGTTAAATCGAACGAACGAGGCAGCCAATCGACTGGCCCATGTCGAGGTAACACGCTCACCATACTTACTCTTCAATAAATCGATTGTAGCGTGTGTTGTGTGACTTGTGGCACCATCCTATTGAAACCACATGTCGTCCAAGTCCATATCTTCCAATTTGGGCCAAAAATAATCGGTGATCATGGCGCGATAACGTTGACCATTCACAGTAACGTGACGATCGAAATCATCGACGAAAAAATATGGCCCAATAACGCCGCCGACATGCAGATCGCACCAAACAGTTATTTTTTGTGGATGAAGTGATGATTCATGAAGCACATGTGGGTTTTCAATCGACCAATAACGCATATTTTGCTTATTGACGAACCCATTGATCCAAAAATGAGCTTCGTCACTGAAGATGATTTTGCGACTCCGAATATCTGTAGAAAATTTTTATGATTTGCAGACGTTGCTCGTTATTGTACTTTACCAAGATGAAAATGTTAAGTTTACTGAATAAATTGACAGTGACAGTATGATGATTAGTGAAAGAGTGCGTTCACAAATTAAATTTAAAGTTGTCACATTCTATAACCTTATATTTAATAACTCATGATAGGTGAGCATAGAATAAGCTTAAAGTAGCGGTCCATGAAATCCAGAATTTATAGAGGATATGGGTACTGAAGAACAACATTTGATGGATTTTGAACATCGTTATCGGGGCCAATATAGTGAGAGAATTATGGGAGATGATGTTTCGGGGCTTATTTGCACGAAGACAATTTTTTTTTTTTTTTGTATATTTTATTGCTATTTGTTTTAAGTTTTTTTAGTTAGTAAAAAACAATTCAAATTCAAGGTGGGCCATAATGTATGACCCTGCTTTAGAATGTCGTACAGTATATTGCTCTGTTGGAACCACATTTCTTCCAGTCCCAACTCATCCAATTGAGGGATGAAAAATTCATTGATCATGGTTCTGTAGTACTCATCATCCATTGTGACCATTTTGCCCGCGCCATACAAAAAAGCAATGGTCCAGTGGCTCCTCCAGCTTATACAGCACACCATGCAGTGACTTCGAGTGGATGTAATGGCTCTCCGTGCATTACTCGCGGATTTCCATTTCCCTGGAACCGCAAATTTTGTTTGTTCACATATCTAGATGGGTGGAAATGGGCCTGATTTACAGTCAAAACCCATCAGCTAATGGACTGTCTGCTGTTTGTAAGGAAATATCTTCACGTGCGTGGAATTGTCAATTGCCAGGCTCGTCGTCGGCTCGATGTCGGCGGACATCTTAAGTCACGGCAGCGATATTCTCAAGAAAATGAACGAATTAAATGAGTTACGAGATCTTACGAGATCTGAGCTTACTCTTTCCCGTGTTATTCCAGTCTCTGAACGCCGCATTTAACGACAAGTGGAAGCCGGGCGGCTAGGAAAACGAGGGCGAAATGCATGTTGTGTCCAAATCACTGACAAATTGTTCATCAAAAACATCGGGACGTTTTCCAGGATTATAGCGATCCATTGCGTATTCATACAAATTCTAATTCTGTTTACCTTGCAAATGTCAAAACCGATGGTGATGGTCGAATTCGACCTGCAAAAAAAAGTCCAGCAGAAGCAATCAAATGCGCTATCATCTATAACCTAATGCTGAAACCGATAATGCGTAGATCATGTGTTGACATTTGTTTTCATTTCAATCAGAACAGAGCATCCTAACAAAGAACTAATCCATTTTACTCCTTGTATGTTCCATTTACAAAAACTTCTCAGCCTTTCGAAGAAAGATGAATATGCGATTCAGTAATAAAGTGCCTAGAGTACCAGCACTCACTACATCAGCACCGAATACCTGCAGACTGATGCGACCGTAGGCCGAACATTCACGGAGGTAGTGCTCAGCGGTATCGTTGTCACTTACACAGCAATGCGTCGCAGGATGTTGAGTCACTTATGCATAGCATACTTAAGAGTTTAAAAAAATTTTAGAGTTCTGTCACGATGATAGTAAGCCTCCTACAGTCATTCCTACTAAGCGACAGCATGAAAATCGTGGACCTTTTAGAGATCTTGATTGGTTTGACGGCAGTTGTTTTATTTGAAGTTAGGCTGCAATTGTCTAACACTGAATAACTCTCCTCTGAGCATTGGATAACAAACTCATTGACAGTTTCATTTCCCGTGAATTCAGCTTTCTGACTGTTCAGTTAAGTCTTGCATTCTTGAACTAGCTTGGACGTCATAAAAGGGTTCAGTTAAATTTTAAGCGGAGCTGTGCTATTGGTAGAGATGCAAATGCTTCGCTCCCTTCAGTAATTCTTCATAACACAGTTCGTTGGCATCAAGGCTGCGGGTATTTCCGTTTCGAAGACAGACACAAGTCGGTTTTCGAGCCCTCTATGGAGAACCGACTTCATTCTCTTCTTGGCTTAGATTCTGACCGAAATAAAACCGATTTCTGATTTTTTTCCCCAACGGCGTTCTGGTATATTCCTAGAGTCAAAAGGCGGTCGGCCTGCAAGATCAAAAAAAAGTGCAAAAGAACACTTCCCTTTGGTGGCTTTGAGAGTGGAGCCCATTATATGAAAATCAAAGGGAGGGAGATTCATCAGTGCGTCTAGACAGTCTTGTTAGGGAAATGGTTGTTTGGTGTCTGGTAAGAGCAGCAGTGTGATATTTTTGAGGAAGCTTATTCCAAGACAACCAACGTATAGATATAATCTTATCATAGCTTGTGTACATCCAAAGGACCCTCCTAGGTGACAAGCCCCATGTCTTACTGAAATCTACTTTAGGCTACCAGAAGCCCGACAGACCCTTGAAGGCTTTCAACGTGACATGTTAAGTTCAACGAATTTTATTATCGTTTCATTGGGGAAACTGCTGGTGATGCCTTCAAGCACTAGATAAGTCAGGCCAGTCAGCTTCCAATTTCTCGCAAAGAACACAACGTCAATTTTGAGAAAATTAACTGAAATAAGTAAATATTTTAGTGCGCCGTAGAGCAGACAGTCCCTAGGCGTTTTCCAACAGACAGTAGTCACTATATTCAACAAATCTGTGCAGCTGGTGAGATACACATACGACATCGACACTGTCTATCGCTTCCACAGGCTGCGTAATAAAGATTTTCTTAGAGTTGAAGAAGGAAGTCCCATGTACAAGTACTAGCTGGGGTGAAAAGTGACCTCCTTGGGAATGAAACAAATTTTTTTTTTAAAAGTTTTGTTACTTTATTTAATATAGTGTCCTTTTAATTTGATACACTTCTTGATCCCGTCCGGAAAGTAATTTTCCGGAAGGTCTGCAAAATACTTCTCCGTGGCGTCAATGATTTCCTCGCGTGAGCTGAATTTTTTATTGATGAGCCATCTTTTGAGGTTTGGGAAGAGATAATAGTCTGAGGGAACCAAATCGGGCGAATACGGTGGATGCGAGAGCAATTCGTAGTAAGTCATTGATTTTAGCCGTGGTTGCGATGCTCTTGTCTTACAAAAACAATTTTTTTTTTTTTGCTTCTTGTGAGGCCGTTTTGCAGCGATTTCCCTCCAATAATGCACAGTAATACTCGCTGTTGATGGTTTTTCCTTTTTCGAGGTAGTCCACGAAGAGTATGCCATGACAATCACACAAAATCGACGCCATAACCTTTCCGACCACCCATCGAGCCTCCCTCGGCCGCTTCAGAGCACTCGTGCCGGCTTCAGTCCATTGCCGGGCACTCATTCTGTTCTCTGGTGTTCAACAGTTACCAATCGACGACAAAAGTCCGCCCGATTCCGCATCAGCAAGTCCATACATTATTTCGAAGTGCTCTCGCGTTCGTGTTTTTGGTCAAGAGTGAGTATGCGCCGCACCCAGCGGCAGGATAACTTTTTCATATGCAGAATATTGCCCAAAATATGGCGTGTGCGCTTAGTACTAATCTTTGATCGGTAGTGGAGTTGCGGCCACTGCTAAACTCTCGAAACCAATATTTCACTGTGTTATCTTTCGGAGCATTAGCCCCGTAATATTTATCCAACTTTTCTTTTGTTTCCTTCGCCGTTTTGCCTCTCAAGAAATAATGTTTTATGAGAGAACGAAAATCGTTTCTGTCCATACTCAACATGATGCCAAACACGTCAACAGCAATCAGCTGTCAAAATAAAACTATAGACAGTATCGCACTGAAATTTGGCATATCTGCCTAAATATTAATGGACTTCAGGGCACTATTAGCCTTTTTGCAGTAGCAGCGCATTCTGGCGGTCAAGGAGGTTACCTTTCACTCCACATAGTATATGCAGCCAAAAAAATATCTATCCAGCGCTTAGGAAAAAATATCACTGCCAGATTTCACTTGACGTAAATTAGGGGCTTAAATAAAGACTAAGCCTCTGAAACCACTGCTACTTCAGCTTGGCACAAAAAAAAAGGTTTAAAGCTCCTTACTTAGGTGACGAAATGCATGTTCTACAGAACACCGATTCTTCACCGACGGTGAGCGGTGAACGTAAAATTTTAGAGATTTGACAGCAACCTCTATGAGCAGTGCCAATATGTAAATGTTTTTCTGACCGACACTGGTTCTTCCACATCAAGCAAATACCTATAATTAATACACGAGAATGTTCTGATTGCCGCTCTAGATTCGAGACGTCAAGAAATGCGACATTCTGTTTTAAGGATCAAGTAAAAATAAATTCATATCTTCTATGTGTATTTGGTAAAAAATGGGCAAATCAACGTGAAGACCATCTATAGTTTAGGTCTGCATCGCTTTCATCAATAGATACGCTGCAGAAAGCATTCAACTATAGGCCGCAATTCAGGCATGTTGCTTAGCTGCTATTTATTGAATGGCCAATGTTAGTGGTACTTATGTATATCTTCAGTTTAGGCTATTTCGGCAGCGCTTGTCGTGAAGGTCCAATGTTCTCCCTAAGCAGGTTTTCCCTCATATGATACCACAAAACCAATGCGGTCAAATCAATGCCGCTATTGCCGCTATTGCCGCATCTGAAGTATCAGGCTAGATCCCAAAAGTGATAGAAGTTTACCACCAGGAAAACGTGAACAACTATTTTTATGTTTTCATACAATTATTTCATAGTCATACATCCAAAGCTTATTGTTGTGTTACCTCAGATCAAGCACCTCGTGTCCTGATTTGTTATGCTCGTCATTCGATTTATCACGTTTTCTATTTCCAAAGAAAACCTTGTATAGAGTCGCGTGTATTTGAAGGTCTTTCTTACTAACAAGTTGTTCGCCTGCAACTTATATTTTTTATAGTGAACCCATATCCACTTTTTAATGAACCCATATCCCTGAGAAGCCTTTGTTTGATGGAACTTAAAATGACTAATCTCTGTCTTCAAACATTAGACACACTTTACTATACCAAAACCTTAGGATTGGCATTTTTTTATAGGGCGATTCATAATTAGATTTGATTTATAATGTAAAGTTCATTGTTTTACGCGCTGTATTGATCGTAGCGCCGTTTTGTTGAAACCTGAGCTCACCGAAACCATGTATTTGAATTTTAGGAAGCAGATAACACGGTAACATTCTGATTTTTTTTTTTTTTTCTTTTTTCATGGAAAGGTGAGAAATCTTCATAGACACTATAGGCCCGGAGCCTATAGTTGTGTGAGAATCTTACTCACTAAAAAACACCTCCCTTATGCAAACCACGACTGAGTTCACACTCAACAAGCAGTCCTTCTATCGCATTTTATTTTGTTTTTATAAGATATCCTGCAGGCGATTTTCCATTGAAAATTCCTGTGTACTTTAGAAAAATTACGCGCTGCTAATCACTGCGCTAGATCGAGAGGCTTAGTCCTTTTCAGACGGCGCAATAAATTTGTCTCGTCGAGGATCTGTTGAACAGAAATATTCGTATGACCTTGTAATCGATTATTATGTTTTCGCGCAAACATTTTAATTACGTTCTGAACGTTTTCGACTCCTAAGTCTCTGTGGATATCATCGTTTCTAATGTACCATGGCGTATTAACAATACTTCGAAGAGCTTTGTTTTGGAATGTCTGTAATACATTAATGTTACTATTTTTAGTACAACCCCAAAGTTGTACACCATAACAGCAGTTTGTTCTCTAAGCTAAGCTTGGAATACTTTCCAATAAGCCAGTAAATATCTCTATATTTGATTTCAAGCTCTTTACGTTTTTTTCTTGACGTGTGCTCTCCATTTTAGTTTAGCGTCGAATGTCATACGGAGATATTTGGCCTCGTTCGCGTAAGGAATTCGTACTGCGTTGATAAACACTGGTGGATTCTCAATTTTCTTGAGAGTGAAGTTTACGTGGACAGACTTGTTTTCATTAAGCGCGATTCGCCAAGTCTTTGTCCAATTGTTAATCCGTGTAAGGGCACGTTGCAACTTGGCAGTTGCTTCTTCGATTGTTTTAGCCGTTACCAAAAATGGCAGTGTCATCAGCAAATGTGGCTAGGACAGTGTCGTCCGTTTGCGGTATATCACGGGTAAAAAGCAAATATAGCAGAGGGCCAAGTTCACTTCCTTGCGGCACCCCCGCCTTTATTGTCTTAAAACTAGAATATTCGTTTCCGTGTCTCACACAAAAGAGTCGGTCTTCCAGATATGGACCTAAAATACAAGACAATTGCTGGGGTAGGGCTTGTCGGAGTTTATATTTTAGGCCTTCAAGTCATACCTTATCAAAAGCTTGAACAGACTAACTTACACTCGATTGCTCGTTCAATTACATCGGTTATTCGATGCACTTGGTCAACTGTAGAGTGTTGGCTTCTAAAGCCAAATTGATGATCAGACAAGAGGGAATTTGTGTCAGTATTTGGTTTAAGACGATTAAGAAGGATTTGCTCGAAGACGGAAGAAGGAAAGTTTGTCGTCACGTCTAGCGTATTGACATTCTCAGGAAGCACCCCCCCCCCCTCCCCAACGAATGGTTTAAACGTTTCTGCAAGATGGTCGGCGAAAACATTAGCTTTTTCCTTATCTTCTTTTGCCCAGTCATCCTGGTTTCTTCTTATTGGCGCCACGTGTATTCGGGGCTTTCGAACACTTTTAACGGCTCTCCATATGGAGTAGTTGATATCCTTTGTCGCTGTGAGTCTTTCAAGGTAGTTATTAATACCTTGATTATTGAAGTCCTTGATCGATTTTTTCAACAAGTTGCAGAGCCTATTGAAGGACGTTTTATCTTGTGGTGCCCGCGTTTCTTGCCACTTTTTCCGCGCTCTTCGTTTCTTCTTGTCATTTCTCTAATTTCCGGTGCCGACTTTGGGAACTTTGTTCGATTCGCGGGGAGTGTTTTTCCAGGCCGCTTGCTGTATGACTTCAACGAAACGTTCAACTTCTTTTTCAAGTTGATACGGCGTTCTAAGTGCTACTTTTAACTCAGTATTGCCTACAACGTCTATTCGGAAATCTTACCAGTTAGTTTTGCTGTTAGTTAATCTGGGTGGTCTTTGTTTCTTAACCAAGGATTCGCACAGTGAGAGGATAACTGGAGAATAATCGGAGGAAAGATTGAAGCCCTCTTCAACTTTGACGTAACTAGCGTTTACTCCTTTTCCGATAAAGAAGTCTATTAGATCGGGTGTTTTGGCGACATCCGAGGGCCAGTATGTCGGCTTGCCTGTTGAGTAAAAATAGCAAGCACATTCTATATCAGCTCTGTAAAGAGTTTTGCATTTTTGAGAGATACATCTTGAGCCCCAAAAGGTGTCCTTCGCGTTAAAGTCGCCACCAATAATGAAGATTGGTCCAAGAGAGTTGAATAGGTCAATAAATTCTTGTTTTTCTATTTTGCAGCGCGATTGGCAATAGATTGAGGATATATTAAAAGAGTAATTTTTATTTTTAGCGCGAACTACGGTCATTTGAAATTTGTCAAGTTCAATTATTGCCTTCAAAGTATGTTCAATGCAGTTTCTTATGAATAGGGTAGGTCGCGGTAACTTTTCAGTTCCACGCGCGATTCTGTTGCCAGGTGAGTTTCAGAAATTAAGCAAATGTCAATTACTTTTTCCTGCATGAAAATATTTAGTTCATCAAGCCTTTTCTGTAGCCCGTTGGCATTCCACGCAAGTATATTGAGCTTCTTTGCCATAGTTAGTTACACAAATTGGCTTCGAACTTAAGAAGCCGTTCGACTATTATCTTATTTATTTTAGTCTGTTCTTCTAGTCTCTCGAGAATTACTGATAACACATTTGAGGCAGAATCCGGTGATGTACAGTTAGTCATATTAACTCGCGCCGCTATTTGCGCGTAAGTTTTTCCACTTTCCACTTGCGCATTGTTATTTTTGACGTTGTTGTTATTGGTGATTTTAGCGTTTGTCACCATTACCTTCTTTAAAGGCTTTGGAGTAGGACCGCTGTTGTTATTTCTCATTCTAGCTGTCCCTGCGTTTTTCAAAGGCTTCGTTTTTGATTGATGTCGTAGCCTTTGCAACTCCTTCGCGACTTCGCAGCCTCGATAATTAGCTGGATGTTTTCTCGAGTCAGATGTTTGCCAGCGCATTTTACACAGCGAGGTTCCTTCTGGCAGTAGACCTGAGTATGGCTGAATCCCTGGCAACGTGTACATTGGGGAATCATTGAATAAATTGAATTTATGGCATAAATTCTTTCTAGGCTTTCGGTTTTGTCGAAAGTTAGCCTAAAGTGGGGAAGACCGCGTCTTGGGGTCGTCCTCTCGATTTCAACATTGCGCTGTTTTTGCGTCGATTATCCTCAAGTCTTTATTTTTAAGGTCATTTACGATGTTTTCTTTAAGGCAAGAGGGATGCAATCCTCTAGCTACAACGCGTATGGGTCTTTCCGTTTTATTTTCGTAGGTATGCCATTGAATCTTCTCGACATTTAATTTTTGCGAAAGGGAACGGTAGTTGTCTGGATTAATTACATTAATAGTCCATGTATCATTATTGCGAGATCTTACTTTATAATCGGTTGAGTGATTTCAGGATTATGTGCAACTTGTTGTAGTCCGAGATTCCAAAAACGTTTATTGGCGGCGGCGGTCTTTTTTTGGGTTGCTTTGTTGGCTTATCGACCTCAGCAGTGTTAAAGCTGGCTTGCTTCTTTGTTTGTTCAATATCAGGCGGGGAAGTAGCTTTGCGCTCCTTACATGGCTTTTTTTAAAGTATCCAGTCCGTCCGGACTAGCTCTTCTTCGTCCGTGTGAAAACTCGAGTTTTCGGGGCGGTCAAGTAGCGAAACAGACTCAGACTCAGATTTAGATTGCGGCTTAATGGCATCTAGTTGCTTTTTCAGTTCGGCACAGAGCAATTCCATGTTTTGGAGTCTGGTGCAGAGATCAGAATTTTCGCGTTCGAGATTTTGTAGCTTATTTGATGTAATGCTATTGCCCTGAGCTACCGACTGTGTTTGGTCTTTGCTTTCGCATGATTTTCCTAGCGATCGGCGTGCTGGAGATCTCGTGACCCTTGAGCATTTTTTAAATGGGTCCTGGTTTATATTTGTATTATTTTGAATATTATTTGAACTCATTTTAGTTCCCACGAGTAGCGGAGAAAGGGTAGTCCGTCTGTCCAGAGATCCGCATTATATTCTTACCCCTAACCCGAAGGGGTGGTAACATTCTGATCCATTCTGATTTGCCTCTTTTTTGAAGAAATATGGACCAATGATCTCACCAGCCCATAAACCACACCATACCGTTGTTTTTAATGGATGTAATGGTAGCTCTTGGTACTCTTCGGGTTGCACATCAGCCCAAATATGACAATTTTGATTATTAAAGTATCCATTGAGCCAGAAATGTACTTCATCATTGAACAAAATTTCACAATAAAACACCGGATTTTCATTGAGTCTTTCCAGAGCCCATTCACTTAAAATATGACGCAAATTCAAGTCGCCTGGCTTCAATTCTTGCACAAGTTTGTACGCTTTTAGCCGAGATTTTAGCCAAGCTAAGCTGCTGAGAACGACGACGAATCGATTCGTCAAGGTCTTTACGTACACTCACAGCTACAGTTGCTATAGTCTCTTCACTACGTGCTGTATGTGGTCTAATCGGTCGAGTATCATCCACTAATGTAAACTGGGACTCGAATTTGCGAATGGTGTTGGCAATAGTGGTTTCAGTAGGTCGATTATGCGGTACGCATCCTCGAATCGCACGAAAAACATTTCTTACAGAACGCTGATTTTCTTAATACAGCTGAACAATTTGGAGACACTGTTGTAGTGTGAGTCTTTCCATAATGATGATCTGTAATCGATGATGATTAAAAAATCGGTAAATCAATTAATATCACCATGTTACCATGCGCGGGTTTATACTTATAAATTTCTTACGACTTTAACTTTTTGTCATATTTGTATGTCTAAAAAGAACACCCAATTTTCCTCAGACGAAGCCGAAATTAAAGCCATTTATAACTGTCTACTACATGCCGCACTTAGGTATTGTTTGAACAAGAGCTCCAGGCACATGATACATATATCCGTACGTCACATTTTTCAACTCTTCTTAATAAAAAATGTATTCATAATTACAAGTACAAATAAAATTATTCCACAGTTAGCTGTTTAATGATCCTTGTTTGTTGGCATAACCATGGCATGTGGGAATATCTAGCAGAACTTTATTAATATTCATCGCTTCGTCACATGGGAAAACAACTAATGGATGCTCAACACAACCGCAATTTCGCAAACCAAAAATAAATCCTTCGTAAGAGTACTCCACTTTAATATTTCATAGCTAAAACAGTTCATGGATATTGCAAATTTGAAGTTGCCTCGCAACATCGAAACGTACTCAGATAAAAAAAAAAATAAAAAAAAAAAAAAAAAAAAACACTCTCAAGCAATTTTTATACATTTTTTAAATGCCATGTAATTTTGCCATTTTGCCGGAGCACCGTGCAGATCTATTTAATCTTTGGCTTTATTGTTTTCAGATACGAAGTCGACTACATTAACTGATAACATGATTTCTAACCTCAATGGGACTTACTCGTACTTTTCTCTGCGCTTTTTCATATAACCTTACCATAAACCTGCTCGTTAAAACTTGCTTGGTCTTGAGGGCTATATAAAAGGAAATTATAACTTTCAACCTTCATGAAATTAAACAACATAAATGACTACCCACAAAGGTTTACCGATTTAGGAATACTTTTATTTTTCGCCGGAAACGTTAATCACCTTGCAAGTTCTAGGAAAGGCATCCTTTTCTTGGAATCGATTGAGAAGGAAACACAAGTGTGTATGAACACTTTAAACTACTTCAAAACGCCAGGAATGAAAGTGCACTTTGTTAGATGATGCGCAAGATGAATAACTTCCTTCAAAAGGAAGCACTGCATGACATGGTTGCCACATCAAATCAAAAATGAAAGTTTAATGATGAAAGTTTACAAGAATAAGGCGGATTGTGTTGACTGTTGTACTTCACAAATTACCAAAGAACAAACTTTTGGAAGGATGCTTGGAATTTAGATGAATTCGTCCTTCGAAATTCGGTTTCGGTTAAGGGATGTTATCGGTGGAAATTGCGGCAGTGGTAATAGAATGCAATCACGTGGAATAGATTTTCAATTTCCATCGTAATTAATTGGAATTGCTTCTTAACATCCCCGAAGTATTGAAGCGTTCGCAGTTTGTCTTAGTTTCCGGTTTCTTGGAGAATGTTGCCACTGTCAGTTTTGTAAATTGTTCGTTTGTAATTACAATAATCGATTTTCTAACTGGTGGAGTATCGTTTTATTTTTTCTCACCTAGATGACGTTATTGGATTGTTGAGATTGGGTGGGGGGGGGGGGGGGGAGATAAGACTTAAGTGGTGGTGTATTGGCTTCCAAATCGGAAGGTTCGACGTGAGATGACTGCTTACCCAGAATACGATAAGTTCAAGTACCACTTTTGTCAATGGATGTTTTAAAACCTTCCCATCAATGGATAGGTCTGGCTGGACCTTCATACATTTTGTATGAAAATTGATGGAACTCAAAGAAAGAGTTGAAGTTTTTTTTGTTATTTTTGACATGTTTTTATTTTTATTTTTAATTTAAAGTTTTTTCTTACATAACATTAATATTACGAAGTATTTTCTGAATACAGTGTTGTAAACCGACAGGCTCTTCACAGGCAGTGCATGCAAATTTGGTTTTTCTTTGTAAGGAGTGATTCATTAATAGGATTTTTTTGACAGATCACGCGTGACTCCTATCAAACTGCTTTGTCATTGGCAAGTCATTATGATAAGACTTACACCACAACAGCGTCAGCTGTTTGTGAAAAATGTTTTTCGTGCGATTCGAGGAACTTACGGTGCGCATAATCGGCTTACTGAAACCACTATTGCCAAAACCATTCGCAAATTTGAGTCCCAGTTTACATTAGCGGATGATACTCGATCAGTTAGACCACTTCCAGCAGGTAGTGAAGAGACTATAGGAGCTGTAGCTGAGAGTGTAAGCGAAGACCGTGACGAATAGATTCGTCGTCGTTCTCAGCAGCTGGCTTGACTTGGCATATTCGACAATTTGGCGTATTTTACGTGAGGATCTCGGCCGAAAAGTGTACAAAATTATACTTGTGCAAGAATTGAAGCCAGGTGACTTGATTTTGTGTCATATTTTCAATGAATGGGCTCTGGAAAGACTTAATAAAAATTTGGTGTTTTATCGTAAAATTTTATTCAGTGATGAAGCCCTCTTCTGGCTCATTGGATACGTTAATAAACAAAATTGCTATATTTGGGCTGATGACCAACCCGAAGAGTACCAAGAGCTACCATTGCATCCATTAAAAACATCCATTGGTCCATATTTCTTCAAAAATGAGGAAAATCAGAATATTTCCGTCAATGGTAACCGTAATCGCGTCATGTTAACGGACTATGTGCTTCCTGAAATACAGCGCGTGAAACAATGGCCTTGTTGAGAAACCATTTTGGTGAGCATTTAATTTCACGTTTTGCTACGGTAAATAGGCCGCCTAGATCGTGCGATATCAGACCATTGGACTTTTTTGTCTGGGAATGTGTAAGGTCTCAAGTCTTCAGGAGTAAGCCAACATTACTCGTGATATTCGCGAGATACTAGTTGCTGTACTCGAATGAGTCGCCCAAAATTTTACCTTCCGAATGGACCACCTCAGACGTAGTTGTAGCCATCATTTACATGACATCATTTCCAATAAGTAAATGCCATGAATTGTTCTTTTAACCGATAATAAAAATTTTAAGTTTCCTTTCAAATTTATGTATTTTATTTTTCATTATACATAAATCAAACCTCACGATGAATCTTTCTATATTTCATCGTTTATTCTTCAAATTCTACACGACTTTTTCTAGCCCGTTGATGTCTAGCTATTGCTTGGCTGTGGAATCCTATTTTGCAGTGAAGCTCCGAACAAAGATTTTATGCCATTTCAAACGGTAACCACGGCTCTACGAATTAACTGCAAAGGATTAACCCCAAAAAATTAAATGAAATAAGTTCCAAGAATTTCCATATAAATTTAGGAGTTATTGCAGGTGAAAGAACTCCAAAGTGTTGGGGCTTTTTTCATCAAGTTTTGGATTTATAACACCTTTTAGTGTTAGGAGTTATTTCATTTGTATTAAAATAGCAATTTGTAAGACAAGTGCGATACATCGCATATTATTTGAAAATTTGGACACGTTTGCTCACACTCGAGCAAAAACAGTGTCGTGAAGATGTTTCGATTGAGTGTTTAACGAAGTTTCACAGCAACAAAGCAGAATTTTTGCGCCGTTTCATAACAATGGGTGAAACATGGATCCATCACTTTACACTCGAGACAAAAGAACAATCAAAACAATGGTTTCAAAAGGGAGAACCGGCTAGAAAGAAGGCAAAGACCGTTTTATATGTAGGCAAGATCATAGCGTCGATTTTTTGGGATGCACGAGGGATAATTTTCATTGACTATCTTCAAAAAGGAAAAACTATCAACGGCCAGTATTATGCGAACTTATTGCAATGTTTGAGTGAACAAATTAAGCAAAAACGGCCGCATTTGGCTAAGAAGAAAGTGTTGTTTCATCAAGACAATGCACCAGTTCACAAATCTGTTGCTGCAATGACCAAAATTAATGAATTAAAGTTTGAATTGCTACTTCATTCATCCTATTCGCCAGATTTAGCCCCGTCGGATTATTTTCTGTTCCCAAACTTGAAAAAATAGCTCAGTGGTCAAAGATTTTCCAACGATGAAGAAGTGATATCGGCAGTTAATGGCTATTTTGAGGAGCAAGGCAGTTCTTATTATAAAAAGGTTATCGAACTTTTTGAACATAGCTGGGAATGTTTTTGTTGTGTTTTTTTTGTTGGGTCGGGTACTTTTGGGACCGCTATCGTATAATGTCCCCTTCAAAGTAATCCCCATCGACTGCAACACACTTATGTCAGCGTTTGTCCAATCCTCGAAACATTTTTTATATTCGGTTTTCGGTATGTCACAGTCACAGGGAGTCAATCGGGTGAATTCGGTGGATGTTTGATGGCATTAATTGCATTTTTCTTCAAAAAATTACGAATAATGATGGCACTGTGCGACGGTGCGTTATCATGGTGCAAAATCCACGAGTTTTCTGCCCAAAATTCTGGTCTCTTTCCGCGAATTGCTTCAAGCAAACGTCTCATAACGCCCAAACAATACTCTTTGTTTACTGTCTGGCCTTCTGGCAAAAATTCATGATGCAATACATCGTTGTATTGCCGTGTTGAAAACCGTGAGCATTGCCTTCTTTTTATGACTGAAAACGACGTGGTTTTTTTTTTGGTCTCGGCTCCTTTAGTGAACGCCATTCACTTGCCTGATATTTCGATTGCGTGTCGTACACATAAGCCCACGTTTCGTCTCTAAAGATTCTTTTGATGAATGTGGGATCGGATTCAGTCAGATTCGACCATCAGCACGGTCTCGTTCTTGTATGAAATTGAGGTCTTTTGGCACCAACTTTGCTGCTATACGACGAAAACCTAAATGTCTTGGACGGATCCATAGGCAATGTCTAATGTCAAGTCCTCCGCTAGCTCTCTAATGGCTAATTTCCGGTTATTGACCAACATTTCTTTTACTTCATCAATTTTTTCGTCGGTTTTCGATGTCGATGGTCTGCCACTGCGTTCATCATCTTCGATTGACTCACGACCACTTTTGAACGGCTCGTGCCACTGGTAAACGACCGTTGCCGAAACACTTTTCCAACACTTTCAACGTTCGCTCACCATTATAGTTAGTCCGTTTTTTACGCAAAATTTAATACAAGTTCGCTGTTGCAAACTTAAATCCATTTCAAAAATTGTAAAATTTCGCCAATACACACAGAATTAGATGTACTCTTGGCTACGCAACTTGTGCAAATTTAAAGCTATGATGCTAAGATTTAGAGAGAATGTCAACTACAGATGTACGAACTCCACAAAAAAAAAAAAAAAAAAAAAAAAAACAGAACTCAAATCGGAACAATGGAAACGCCACACGGTGGTTATTCCGTATATATTTGATCAAGGTGGTATATATATATAAAAAAGCAATATCTGGCAGTGAAGAATATTATGTACCTCTACCTAGGACCCTAGAATTTTTTCTTATTTATTTATTTTTAATTATTCATTTCATTGTACAGATTTTTAACTTAATTTTAAAAATTTCATAATAATTTATAATATGGTGAATGGATATAGGATTTTCTAATAAAGACTTGACAACTTTTTTATATATTGGGTCTATAATTCCGTGCGGTTTGCTAAAGATTGCGTAACTTGTGTTATTCCATTGTTATTATTCCATTGGAACAAGCGATGGAAAACTACTGTCATTGTACGTCATTTCAGTATATGTCATTCATTTGAAGCGTAAACAACAATAATTTTTTTTCACTCAAATATGTCGAACTTTGTGCCTGAAAAAGTGTTTATGCGGGGTGTTCTTCTTAATGAAGAAAACTGCTGCCGAAAGTTATCGTATTTTGGTGGAAGTTTATGGTGAACATGCGCTAGCTGAGCGGACGTGCCAATTTTGATCAAAAAAGTTTGAAGATGAAGAACTGGAAGCATTACTCTATGAAGATTGTTGCCAAACACAAGAAGAGCTCGCAGAATCTTTGGGTGTCACTAAAGCAGCCATTTCAAAACGTTTAAAAGCAGCTGGATATATTCAAAAGCAAGGAAATTGGGTTCCACATGAACTCAAGCCGAGAGACGTCGAAAGGCGGTTTTGCATGTCCGAAATGCTGCTGGAACGCCACAAAAGGAAGTAATTTTTGCATCGGATTGTTACTAGTGATGAAAAATGGATCCATTACGACAACCCCAAGCGCAAAAAATCATATGTGAAACCCGGCCAACCAGCCAAATCAACGGCAAAGCCGAATATCCATGGCTCGAAGGTAATGCTCTGTATTTGATGGGATCAGATAGGTGTGCTGTATTATGAGCTGCTAAAACCGGATGAAACCATCAATGGACAACGCTACCGAACACAATTAATCCTTTTGAAGGGGGCAGTAGCCGAAAAACGCCCGGAATATGCGACCAGACACGAGGCAATAATTTTCCATCATGACAACGCTCGGCCCCACATTGCTATTCCGGTTAAGAACTATTTGAAAAGTCGGAAGTCTTACCCCACCCGCCTTATAGCCCAGACCTTGCCCCTTCTGACAACCATTTGTTCCGGTCGATGCAGAACGCCCTCACTGAAATACGGTTTACATCATAGCAGAATATAAAAAATTGGCTTGATTCATTCTTGGCTGCCAAGCCGGCGCAGTTGTTTTGGGATGGGATCCACAAATTACCAGTAAGATGGGGAAATGTCATAGCTTCAGATGGACAACACTTTGAATAATAGTATTGTACATGTTTTTCTTAAATAAAGAAACGCTATGAGAAGCACTACTTTAGGAATTATGTTCGGAAATCTTACCAAAAATGTAAGCAAAATTTGTGAAAGTAATAAGACCCAAACCTTGGGAATGAATAAAGAAGCATAAAAATCATGTAAAATCGATTCTTAGGATATGAAAAAACCATTTCTGCAAGACAACATATTTAAATTCTGCTGACAGGTAAACCAAACCATCTAATCTGAATAATGGCTGGAAAATCTAGTGTTAATTTGCCGAGTATTTCAAAACAGTGGGGGATAACTTGAAAAAAGATACTAGTTAAGATAAATCTAATATTTAACCAGAATAAAGTCCGCCTGATAATTGGAATCATTTTGCTCGATCCTCAAGATAGAAGTCGGTAATGTACTGATACCCTCTGTCACCTCAATACACGATTACGGCCAATAAAATCTGATAACATCGTGCACTTGGTTAATTTCGCATCGGGCTTCGGTAAACGATGGTCCAAAAAATTCTTCAACGCTTACGTTACAAAATCGCTTTAACTGCTTTTTGCTAGGCCCATTTTGCAATAGGCAGGCTACAGTTGATCTCCCTTTGACGACGGCTGCCACTCTATGCAAATTGAAGAAGCTCAACATAATGTATATAGCGTGATTCATCGTACAGTTTGATTTATAATATAAAATAAAAGACGTAAATTTGAAAGTGCACTTAAAATTTTTATTATTCATTAAAAGAACTATAAATGGCATTTACTCCTTGAAAACGATTTCATGTAAATATTGGCCATGACTACGTCTGAGGTGGTCCATTCGGAAAGTCCAATTTTGGGCTACTCGTTCGAGCATAGCGACTGGTATCTCGTTGATAACACGAGTATTGTTGGCTTCCAAAGCATCAATCGTAGCTAGCTTATTGCTGAAGACCTGAGACTTTACTTATCGCCGAGAAAATAATCCAAAGATGTGATATCGCACAATCTAGGCGGCCAATTTACCGTAGCAAAACGTGAAATTAAGTGCTCACTAAAATGATTTCTCAAGAAGTCCATTGTTTCACGCGCTGTATGGCTCGTAGCGCCATCTTGTTGAAACCAGAGCTCACCGAGACCATGTGCTTGAATTTCAGGAAGCACACAGTCCGTTAACATGGCGCGATTACGTTTACCAATGACTTAAATATTCTGATTTGCCTCAGTTTTTGAAGAAATATGGCCCAATGATTCCACCAGCCCATAAACCACACCATATCGTTGTTTTTAATGGATGTAATGGTAGCTCTTAGTACTCTTCGGGTTGTTCATCAGCTCAAATACGGCAATTTCGTTTATTAACGTATCCATTGAGCCAGAAGAGGGCTTCGTCACTGAACAAAATTTCACAATAAAACACCGGATTTTCATTGAGTTTTTCCAGAGCCCATTCACTGAAAATATGCCGCAAATTCAAGTCACCTTACTTCAATTCCTGCACAACTTGCATTTTGTACGCTTTTAGGCCGAGATCCTAACGTAAAATACGTAAAATACGACGAATCGATTCGTCACGGTCTTAGTGTACTCGCTCAGCTACAACTGCTATAGTCTCTTCAAAACGTGCTGGATGTGGTCTAACCGGTCGAGTATCATCCACTAATGTTAACTGGGACTCAAATTTGCGAATTGTATTGGCAATAGTGATTTCAGTATCGAATCTTTCTTACAGAACGCTGATTTTCGTAATACAGCTGAACAATTTGGAGACGCTGTTGTGGTATGAGTCTTTTCATGATGACTTT
Source organism: Volucella inanis (assembly GCA_907269105.1). Taxonomy (NCBI): domain Eukaryota; kingdom Metazoa; phylum Arthropoda; class Insecta; order Diptera; family Syrphidae; genus Volucella; species Volucella inanis. Next base: position 125,770,223 of record OU026157.1, on the reverse strand, counting down.
CCAAACGATACTGAACAAAAATGACAGAGCGGTTTGATAGGAGTCACACATGATCTGTCAAAAAAGCCTATTGAAAATCAAACCTCACAATGAATCACCCTATATCTATCCGTATTGCATTACGCGGTCACCTTTAGGTATATACTTTCCTCCCAACTTGCTCTTTCTACATCAGGTTTTAACTTGATGTGTAGCCTAGACGGCATTGCTCTGATCTCTTTTAATACCAACCCATGGAGTCTCAGAAATGGATCCCTTTCCGATCTCAATTTACATCGCATCGATTACGATTGCAACAGACCTTTGACCAGAATCCTACGAACTGCGAATAGCATGTTCATTGAATTGAATGCTAACATTGATAGACCAAAGGACTTCTTGCATTTCGAAAAGAAATTCTTTGAGACATAGAATACAAAATTGAGAACACCTTTTTGAATATTATCCTGCTTTACATAACAATTTCTAAATACAAGAGTCCTCAACTTTTTCCTCCGATATATTTTGCGTTTATAGATATAATTTTTACAGGCAGGAGACCCTTCAACTTTGTTACGTATTCAAGATTTTTTAAGTAAGATTTCTTGTTCAAAAGATCCCTTTAAATTATACAAACCCGTATATGATATTTCTGCGGTTGTAAAAAGTAAAGTGGTTTCTTTTTTGATGAAAAAGTTGTGTTGAATGTTGAAGAGTTTTCTTTTATACTTTTTCTTTTTTCACTTAGCATTCTATTTGAAGTGCTCTTGTTCCATAATTATTGCACAATTTCACAACCGGAATATCAACCGAAAGAACTCACTCAAAAATTGTCTTTTGAACATAACTTCCATGCCACAGACAATTAGCCAAGTTCAAAAGTAACAGCAATCCTCAGAAAAACGTGGATTCATCATGGAAAATAAAACAGGAATACTCGTAACGAATTCTGTGGAAACTTAATATAATAGATTAGTGGCAGCTTTAAGGAGAAGCTCGGAACAGAAGATAGAGGAAGTGGTTCAGCCCCTGAACCGCGCCCTCACCACGCTGCTAAGCTAGTACTGGTGTATTTCCACAAACAGAATTCTTGGCGAACAGTAAGAGTAGCATTTATGCCAAAAACATGAAAAGATGACTACATACTAACCACGAATTTCTGACCGATCTGTCTGACTTCCTTCGTGTTGACTGAAGAGTATGGAGTGAATAGTCGTGGTCGAGCTTCGTGTGTAAATTCAGATAAGCTTCTTTAGCACTTAATGAAAGACAGGTAGATCCCCACCCGTCTAAAGCTATCTGGCCACGAACTAGTGACACTATTCTTTCCTCACCATGGTCTTTTCATTTACGTGCGTAGTGATATAGCTTACCAAACTCCACCACACTGTGATCCGGGTTATAAAGCGGGATTTCAATTTCTGTGGCTAAAATTCCGTTCCCGTAAGCAAAATATCCCCTACTGCCCCAAACTGGACAGCAATTCGACCTTTAATGAGTTTAATGCGCTGCCTGATTCCATACAATGAAGTCTATTCCTGTATTCTCATACTTAAACTGTTATTACGGGTGACTCCAATATATACAACTCTGGATGGCTTCGACATTCTGAAAAGACAACTCCCGAAGAACGGTGTGTTGATATCTTCGCTGTGGAAAAAAACTTAGCCCTGCTTGTAATTGAGCCCACACGAATACCAGACGTTGATGGTTCTACCGCCAACGCCCTGGACTTGATCACATCTTTCATCCTGACAAATACAAGATCAATGTGGTATCCCCTTTAGGCTCGTCAGACCACTGCGACATAACAGCTAATTTCTCGTATACTAACCACATAGTTAGAGAAAAGATTCCTAAAAGAACCGTATGGCAATATGAGCAAGCCAATTGAAGTGGACTTAACACTTTTTTTAGGTATTTTAATTGGTCGTTATGTTTTCTCCATAACGACGTGGATGCCGCTGCGGATAGGATCACAGACATTATGCTCTTTGGAATGAGATCCTTTATTCCTCATTGGGTGAAGAGTATCAAATCAAAAGAAAAGGCGTGGTACAACTTAAGCAGTAAAGAGGCTGTCAGAGTTAGAAAAATGGTTTTTTCGGTCCTACGAGACCAACCCGACAGAGAAAACCCGAAAAAAGTTCAAAAGACCCAGAAATGACTTCAACGTCCTTCTCAAGGGAGTGAAAATCCTATACGACCAAAAGCTTTAGCAAAAATTGTCAAAGATATTAGATATTCTACCTCATCCTCCATTCCAACGCTCATTTATAATGACATTCCAGTTGTCAGCTCTTTGATTAATCTGGTTGGTGTACACTTAGAGGCCAGTTTAACATTAGCAGATTGTGCTTTGTTTTAGCCTATACTTGAATGCGTTAAATCAAATAGGAAAAATCCTATTCGCACTCGTGTAGCAAGAGAACTTAAAGATATCAATATCCGCTGTTACAGATGGTATGTAACCCTTCTTGTTCTTCACTCGCTTTGCTTCCTCGCTGGCAAAACCACTGCGTAAGCTTTCTTATCAATCCTACTCTTTAGGACTCTTTTCGAGCAGATGGAAAACAGCATTTATCCATCATGTATCTCAAAACGATGAGTCTTGTTTTCTCTTCCTCTGTGTTACATACTCATTACACTTAAGCCGCTTACTTCCAAGATCATGGAAACGCAAATAAACTGCCATCACATGGAATATCTCGAAACGCGAAAACTTGTCAATGATCGACAGTACGGTTTTCGTATCAACAGGGTCACCGGTGATTTTATGCCATGTCTAACCAACAAGTGGACCCAAAGCGTACATTAATCTGAAGAAAGCATGATAGTTGCACTTGATATTTCTAAAGCAATTGACAGAGTTTAGCATCAGGCTCTATTGTCGAAAATACGTGCATTTGAGATCGAGGACTCCCTTCTTAAAAGGATAAGATCAAACAAGTTGCTTGCATGGTTGAAACTGAGAAACTTTCCATTCTCAGTATGTGTGTCAATGAAAACCTACCATGGAATGAACACATATTTGATGTCGACAAAAATGCTGCGAAATATTTAGGTTTTCTGAAACGGTGTGAGAAATACTTTTTTTTACCTCTGATCTACCCTCAATATGTAAGGCATTCATCCTCCCAAAATTGGCGTACTATGCCCACATCTCGTCAGATGCGCCTAAAACATATGTTATCTGCAGCTACTAGATAGGATTCAAAACCGTGCGATAAAACTGATAGGAGATACTTATACTCAGGCAATGGACACCCTCTAACACCGACGAAATGTCTCGTGTATCACTTTGTTCTATCGCTATTTGCAACCGTAACACCCGTCTTGTACTGGTATCAGTACACCATCAAGTGATGTCGGCAAAAATGCTGCAAAATATCTAGGTTTTCTGAAACGGTGTGAGAAATACTTTTTTTTACCTCTGATCTACCCTCAATATGTAAGGCATTCATCCTCCCAAAATTGGCGTACGATGCCCACATCTCGTCAGATGCGCCTAAAACATATGTTATCTGCAGCTACTAGATAGGATTCAAAACCGTGCGATAAAACTGATAGGAGATACTTAAACTCAGGCAATGGACACCCTCTAACACCGACGAAATGTCTCGTGTATCACTTTGTTCTATCGCTATTTGCAACCGTAACACCCGTCTTGTACAGGTATCAGTACACCATCAAGTCCATTTTCGGATGTAGTCTAGAATATCGTAATTCGTTCCTAAGCCGTACAACTTGTTTATGAAATGACCTGCCAAGCTCAATATTTCCAAGTCCATTTAAGACCAGTGTACATCAGTGCCTTTCTTTTTTTTCTCCCTATGCTTCCTTCGTCCGCGCTGTATGTAAACATTTGAGGTGTTATAACCCCTTGAGCGTTTGATTCGTGACATGTGTCAGACTCAAACATGCTCAGTTAGGATTATCATTTCATCATGGAAAGGCTTCCACCCGAACAATGCTTGCAAATTATTGAATTTCGTCATCAAAATCGTGATCTGCGAGCCGTAGTGACGAAATTTCGCACCAATTTCACGCTATTAGATATCAAGCCACCTATCCGTATACGTATAATAGAGTGCTTGCGGAGGAAAATATTGCTGCTGTCCATTCTTCCCCGTTCGCAGCAATTGGGATGGTGTAAGTCGACTACGTGGAAGATTTTACCAAGATTCTTGGTCTAAAACTTTACAAAATACAGCTCGTGTAAGAACTGAAGCTGAACGACTTGCCATAGCGTCGAATTTTCGGTGAGTGAAAGCTGGAGGAAGATCCGATTTTTTATCGAAAAATTGTTTCTGGTTGAGTGGGTGTGTTAATAAGCGAAGCTGCCATATTTGGCCCGATGAGCAACCTCAGGTAATACAAGAGCTGCCAATGAAATACACTGTTTGGTGCGGTTTATGGTCCTGCGAAATCATTGGCCTGTATTTTTTTTTTTCAAAGATAACTATGAGAACACCGTTACCGTGAATGGCGCCCACTATCGTTCAATGAATTCGAACTTTTTTTTTTGCCCAAAATGCACGAGCGAAACCGGTTCGACATGCGGTTCCAGCAAACCAATTAAGAAATAAGTTTGGTAAACAATTTATCTTTCGTTTTAGATCGGTGTATTGGACGGCTAAATCGTGCGATTTGACGTCTTTAGACTATTTCTTATGGGGTACGTCAAATCACTCATCTATGCCGAAAAACCAGTGTCAATCGCGGCCTTAGAATACAGCATTATACGTGTTATTAGCGAGATACCAGAAGTATAGTATAAAATGGATCTGGAACAGGATGAACTGTTTATCCTTCCCTATAAACAAATATTGCACATGGTGGAGTTTCTGTTGATTTAGAAATTTTCTCTCTGCATTTAGCTGGTATATCATCTATTTTAGGTGCAGTAAATTTTACTACTACGCATCTTTCTTTCCATTTGTAATACAGCTTCCTTCGCTTATTGATGGAGTTAAGAATTTAAGAAGAAAGGAGGAGTACATTTCGAATTTTTAATTTTAACTGTCTTTAGTGGTTCATCTTTATCGGATAGCTTTAGAACAAAGTTTTGAAAGGAGGTTAAGTATAATAATTTGTCATTAGCTCCAGCAGTTAACATGCATTAACTCCAACATACTGCATTAGTATTTCTATGTAGAATGCCACTATAACTGACCGTTATGAGGGTGACATGAAGCGGAAAGTCAATTTTGTAAGTCAGAAAAATTAAGTCGTGTTTAGATAGGCCATCAAGAGAGATTTTATCACAAAGGAGAACATTTTCCGCATCAGACACTGCGATGAGATCGAGTAAGCTTAGAACTACATTCAGTTCATACTGAGTAAGCGAGTAGCTAACAGTAGCAAGATCATTTTCAGTTATAAGATCAATAAATTGCCTCGACAAACTATGTTTTATCAACAAGTTTGTGTTGAAATTTCCGCACAAAATGTTATGTTCATAGCCGACTTTTGCTAAGGCCTTGAAAAAGGGTAATGGACTGGAAAAATATTTGGCTCTTCAAATAAACAAATGTATAAAGGCATTTCCAATTCCCGTCCGTAATTTTCACTATTTTATATTCAATGTCGAGAGCTGTAGACACCGATTCAGCGATTTCTAGGCCGTAAATTCAACCGACAGTACTATAGATTGCAATACCATCACATGTGGTGTATTCATTGCGATATAATTTGTACTGCACAATACAATAAACAATGTTTTCTGCTTTAGGGTCAAACCATATTTCACCAATATAGTTAACATCGACTAGAGAATCCTTAAATGTGTGTCTTAGATAATTTGGTTTACTGGCGCTAAGACTACGGGCATTGATAAGAGCGTGTTCAAAAAATAGGGTGACTTTTGAAACGTGTACATTTGACTATAGATTTTTTATTTTTTTTTGCTATTTTGCTACACATGTCTCGAATCCAATGAAGAACATCGCTCTGGACCACCCTGCACATCAACAAAAGATGATAACGTCAAAGCTGTGAAGAAGAATGTTTTGAAAAATCGTCGAATTACCATAAGACAAGTTGCTGAAAGATGTTGGCATATCGGTTGGTTCGTGTCATGCAATTTTTTCTAATGTTTTGGGCATGAGATGTGTGTGAGCGAACTTTGTCCCGAAACTTCATAAGCATCTCTCAGGAACCCTTGAATGATGTCAATGATGATCCTGGCTTACTCAAAAGGGCCATAACTGGTGACGAATAATTGATACTGTTCCCAAAACTGAAGAGACCTATGAAAGGACGGAGATTTGCAAGCATTGAGAAAATAATCGTTATCGCTGGAAGAGCTCAAGGCTTTACTAAAAAGTGCTTATGGGAAGTGCTTCGAGTATTGGAAAAAGCGTTGGCACAATTGTATTACCAGGTGTACCGGTATGAATTGAGCATCAAGATACAAATGTTTCGATAGGGAACATTTATTTTTGTTTTGTTTGGTTGCTATGACACGTGTCAAACATATTTAGTATACATCAAGTCATTAGGCAAAACAACATCATATTTTTTCATCGTGTTAAAAATATCGAATCTTGTACCAGAAAATGATGACTTGCGGAAAGCATTAACTTTTTGTTTTCATTTGAAGAAAAGTAAGGCAGAGTCGCATGGAATGCTTGTGAGGTATGCTCTATCAGAAGCAACATGCAAAAGATGGTTTCAACGGTTCAGAGATGACGATTTTGATGTGAAAAATGAAGAACGTGGAAGACTACCAAAACAATTTGAAGACACCGAATTGCAAACAATATTGGCTGAAGATGACACTTTGAGTGTCAAACAAAGGGCAGAAATGTTAAATGTTGCACAACAAACAATGTATGAACTTTTAAAAACTATGGGAAAGATCCAAAAGTCTGGAAAATGGGTACCACATGAATTGAATGAAAGACAGATGGAAAACCGAAAAACCGCTTGTGAAATTTTGCTTCAAAGACACGATAAAAAATCAGTTTTGCATCGAATTGTTACTGGCGATGAAAAATGGATTTATTTTCAGAATCCTAAACGGAAAAAATCATGTGTTTATCCTGGACAACCATCAACTTCGACTACGAAACCAGATCGATTCGGCAAGAAGACAATGCTGTGTGTTTGGTGGAACCAGAAAGGTGTGGTGTACCACTAGCTCTCTAAACCTGGTGAAACCGTTAATACAGATCGCTACCGACAACAAATGATCAATTTGAACCATGCATTGATCGAAAAACGACCAGAATGGGCCAGAAGACACGGCAAGATAATTTTGCTCCATAACAATGCTAGTGCACACAAAGCAAAACTGGTTCAGGATACAACCAAAGCACTTGACTGGGAGCTGCTACCCCATCCGCCGAATTCAACAGACTTGGCTCCTCCCGACTACCATTTGTTTTCATCGATGGGACACGCATTAATTGGGTTACTTTTTGCTTTTCTTCAAAAGACGAACAGTTTTATTGGCGTGGAATCCATAAATTGCCTGAACGATGTCCTTGTCCTTGGTAAATATTTTTTTATAAAGATATAAAGTCACCTTACTTTTGATACTCGTATACCTACATTACTATTACCTGCATCATTGACTATGGAATTAATGGAACAAAACATGTTTACACTAAACAAGAACGTGAGAGCCAGGCCACTAATTTTCTAGTGAAACCACCAGCCACTATGTGTAAACATATTCTCTTACATCCTTGCTTGATGATACCTGGGTTCTCCAATGACAAATTGGCTCTAAGTTTGAATATTTTTGGGGTTATGCAACGTTCTTTTAAATTGGAATGGTGTACATTGCTACCCCGATATGATCGGCGGAATTATACGAGTACTCATTGCCAGATAACCATGGATATTTCAATCTGAGAGATTTATTTGTTTAATTAATTGTACTGATGAACTGAACAGTTGCATTGCCTAGCACATTATTAAATTTATTAAAACATTATTTCATGCCATTTTTTATTTGAAAAAAGTTTCGGGCATATGTCCACCACGACTACTATTTGCATATCTACTACATATCTCGGTAGCCAAATGATGGGTCCATTTCGTTTAATAAATTTGTTCTGAATGTCTGCGAATCTCTCGGCACCATAATTACGATACCAAACTGGATCTGAATCGGTGTATGAATTAGTTTTTGAAATATACGTCTTTGGAATCGCTTGGCATCTGGATGACGTTTATCGAAATAAGTTTGTGATCTGCGGTTAAAGAGTAACTCAGTAGGAGATCGACTGGTAGTTGGATGTAGACTTATATGTTGATGCAGCATGAATCTTACCAACGCAATTTGATATCACTTTGTATAGGTTAGGTTAGGTTTAAGTGGCTGTTGAAAAACCAACCCACTTAGGTCTGTTGGCCCATTGTGATGCCACGTGGATCTGTGATCCTCCTACTCCAGAAACCATTTGGAGCTCTTAATAAAGCTTAGGATACTTTAAATGTCTATGTTGCTTAAATCACTTAAGTCGTTTTGCAAAAAGGCCCCCAGGTGGAGATGTCTTTTTTGGGCGAGAACTGGACATGTACAGAGGACGTGAGGTTTTGTCTCCTCTTCCTCCTCAAACATGCAGCTTCTGCAAAAGTCGTTAGTAAACATGTCAAGCCTTCTTACGTGTTTACCTATCAGGCAGTGTCAGGTGATGACACCAACCGCCCATTTCTTGTTTGCACGTAGCGATAGGTATACCTATGTTTTCCTTTTCAGGTGTGATAGGTATAGTTGTTCCAATTTTCGCAAATTCGTCGGTCTTACAATTCCTTGGAATGTCTCTATGTCCTGGCACCCAGCAAAGATGAATGTTAAACTGCTCCGCCATCTCCGTTAGAGATGATCGGCAGTCCATAATTGTTCTTGAATTTAGAGAGCATGAGTCCAGGGATTTGATAGCGGCCTTACTATCGGAAAAGATGCGGATATCCATCGTAGATATTACTTTTTTCTTCAGCCAGGATAGGGCTTTCTTTATGGCCAGAATTTCCGAATACCAAACAGTGATTGGGGAGGCGGAAGGAGAGGCTAAGATTAAGCTTTTCGGCAAAAACACCACTACCAACCCCACTAACAGTCTTTGAACCGTCGGTGTAGAAGTGGATTGAATTGTCATCCAGGAAGGCATTTTCTTCCCAAAAGGATCTTGAGGGAATGCTTACATGGAAGCTCTTGTCAAACCGTTGTTTTGGTATGATGTAGTCGATGTTTTCTGGTAGATTTCCTAATGCGTTAAGAATATTTGCGTGGCCAAAATGTTTATTTGTTTGCTATAAATGTCGAGGGGTGTAAGGTGAAACAGAGTGTCCCGACAAGCGAAGGGTATAGTGCGTAGGGCTCCGCTTATGCCCAAACATGCTGTTCTTTGGACATAACTTAGCTTCATGCCATTCACTGCTTTGTCTAAGGCCGTCCACCAAACAACAACCCCGAAGGTGAGTATCTACCTTATGATCGAGATATACCATATAGCAAATGGATGATGCGAGGTTGGCGGCCCCATTTCTTCCCGATGGCTTTTTTGCAAGAGAACAGAGCTACTGAGGCTTTCTTTACTCTTTCTTGAGTGTTAGCTTTCCAGCTTAGTTTCCTGTCGAAGTTTAAACCCAGATATTTTGCAGTATCGGAGAAGACCAAGCTAGTAATGTTGTTTGATGGAGGTCTATAGTCGGGATTTTGTATTTCCTAGAGAAGAGGACAAGATGAGTTTTATGGGGGTTTATTCCCAGTCCACAGCAATCCGCCCAGCTTGTTAATGTGTTAAGATTATACTGCAGTAGCTCTTTAATCTTGTGTACGTGTTTTCCTGAGACGGATATAACAATGTCATCCGCATACGCAACCAGTCTGCTACCACCCTCTTCCAGGTATATCAGCAGTTCGTTAATAACTAAGTTTCAGAGAAGGGTGAGAGGACACCGCCTTGCGGCGTACTTCTGCTCATACTTCTTTTGACAGAGGACCCACCCAGTTAGGAGTTGATAATCCTGCTTTTTAGCATGAGATTGATCAGGTCCCCAAGTGCATCATCTACCTTCAGAGCTGACAGCGCCGTCGTGATTCCAGATGTTTTGACGTTGTTAAAGGCGCCTTCTATCTCCAGGAAAGCTACCATTGTATATTCTCTATAATGTAATGTGCGATGTGGCTTTCCTTTGCAGTGGGCATGTTGTGCCGTCGATAGGATTCTAGGATTCAAGCTAGATCGTATATACATAGATATCGGTCGTTCTATAGTTTTTAGAAATAAAGATGATAGACTAATAGGTCTTAGGTCCTTTGGGACAACATGAGAACATTTACCGCTTTTGGGAATGAAAACTACATTTACTTCTCTCCATGACAGAGGTATGTGGGATAGTTCTACGCAGTACCTTATAATATTTTTAAGCGATGTCAAAATTATATCTGAGGATCTTTGTAGCTCGGTTGGAATTATACCATCCGGCCCAGCAGACTTATATGGTTTGAAGCTATGCAGTGCCCAGAGAAGTTTGTCTCTTGTGATAAGGCCAGTAATTTTTTTCGCGGCTGCAAATTCTATTATTACTGTTGCTAGCCGTGAAAGGGGAGCTAACTGGAAAATGAGTATCCCGTAGCAGGTTGAGTGATTCGTCACTTGTAATCGTCCATAAGCCGTCGCTTTTTTTCAAGCAGCTAGGCATCGAAGGATTTGTTGAGAGGATTTTTCTCAGTCGTGATGCCTCAGAGGCTTCAGTGATTTTATCGCAAAAGGACCTCCAGGATTCACGCTTTGCCGTACCCTCAATTCTTTTTTATATGTTTTCAGGGATTCTTTGTATGAGTCCCAATCAGACGCTTTTCTTGAGGTTTTTGCTTTGTTGAAAAGTTTTCTACAAGAGTGTCTAAGCAGCCCCAGTGTGGATGTCCACCAGTATGGCTTTTTCTTGCCTCTAGGTTTAATTACAGGACAGGCGACGACCAATGCGCGGTTAAGAGCCCGTGTTAGAGCCTCGAATTTCGAGTCAAGTTCATTGGTGTTGTCCGGGGGGCTTGAAAGGTCGGGAGAGATACTTTTTAAAAGTGTTTCCCTGTTTCCAGTTTTCCGATCGTTACGAAATGCTGTTTGGCGGGGGGAAGCATTCATTAAATTGAATTGGATGTATCTGTGGTCTAAAAAAGAGTGTTCAAACGATACCATCCAGTTCGTTATTAAATGATCACTTCGTTCGGAGACAAGAGTAATGTCAAGCACTTCTTTTCGGTTTCTTGTTATGAATGTTATAGTGAGTTAGTACTAATAATGTATTCAAAAAGTAACTCACCTCTATCGTTGGTATTGGTGCTGCCCCATATTGTGTGATGCGCATTGGCATCGCATCCTATGATGAGGTCAGTATTGTTTCTTCCTGCTTTCATTACCACCCTTTCCAGGTTTTCACCATTAAAAGGGCCCATTTGGTCGTGACCCAGATACGCCGATGCTATCCAGAAGCTATGACTGGCCGTTTCCAACCTGGCAACGGTTAAGTCGGGGTCGCAAAAGTTAGAAAGTAGAAATGAATTCAGGCTACGTTTCACTAATATACAAGTTCTGATCACATCTTTGTCTTTGGTATATAGCGGATCGTATAGAGATGTCCTTAGTCTACGAACCACGCCTTCAGCAATCCATATTTCTTAGATTAGGATGATGTCATCTGTGCCGTTGGAAAGACGCAGAATTAGTGTGGCCGAGGCCTTTTTTGAGTGGTGGAGGTTAATTTGGAGAAATCGTAGCGTCATTGCTGCAATCTTCCAAAGAAACCCCATCCACGGTGCTGCCAGAGTTCTCCGATTCTGAAGACGATCCCAAAAGCTCACCCTCCAAGTCTGATCGTGAAGGAACTCTGTTTGTTTTGTCGTCAGTATCCATCTCCGACGTAAAATTAGAGAATAATGCCAACGTCTTGTTAGTCGCCCCTGACAGGTCATCGCTATCCAACTTAGGGAAGTATATCGTTACTCCAATGTCCGAGGCTAGGTTTGTATTTTCTGTTAGCATTCAGCTCGTCCTTCTTATAGACTCTTGGGTATCTGTCCTCTAGTTTCGCGACCTTCCAGTCATGAGTCAGAAGGGTCAGGTTGCTGAACTTGATGATTTCCAGAATGTTTTCTGGGGAGGAGGGTTCAGCTGGGCTCCAGACGCGGTTTGAGGACTGCTAGGGATATCCGCCTTTGCCACGATCTCGAACTTAGCACCTGGCCAGACCTCTCCTAGACCACCTACAGCTTTTTTTTTTATAGAAATCCCAGGATCTCTGGTCAGTGCAAGAGATCAGCTTGACGTGGCCCTGGTACCAGTCAGCGTCGCTTGTGATGGGAGGTGATCCGGGGTTTTCCCGCATGGTGATAAAGAAGTTGCTCGAAAGCTTCAACTTGACCAGCTGCCACCGGTCTCCCGAAATGGATCCGTCGGCGTCGCTCCTATCGATCACCACGATCGTGATCTCGTCTTTAGGGCATCGCTAAAAGACCTCAGAAATGTAGCGTCGGAAGGTCCTGGGTTAGTTCTCATTTTGGGCCTCTTGGGAACCGGAATGGTTTGGTAAAACGATCTCTGGCGCTTGGAGGAGTCTTTTTGTGATTTGGAAACGGTGGGACGTCCATTTTTGAGGATTTTGTTTGCCCACCCTAGTGTCCTTTTTGTTTCCGCATCTCTCTACCTCCGGAATAGATCCACAGATTTAGATGATGCGTATCGCATTTCGGCGTTTTAACTTATGAAAATCGCCTTGCTGTGATTAACTTTCTTCAGATAATCTTTGGTCGTACCCACCATTCGCTCCACTTCCCCATTTGAAGACGGACGAAATAGAGCTGATAATAAATGTTTGATTGAATTATTTCTACAGAATATTTTAAAATCAACAGAAGTGAAAGCTGTTTCGATATCAGAAACAAAGATGTCGGAAGGACTATGAGTAGCAAAATATTGTCTTAAAACCGCCATGGCACATGAAGATGATGTGGCAGAGACAAAGTGAACTTCCAACTTCTTGGAATATGAATCCGCTATCAAGAAGATTAAGTTTTCTTTGAATGTAAATCCTAGATTATGAATTTTTTATTCCTTCCCACGTGTGACCATACGCTGGTATATTATTTTGTCGCATTTGTTGGCATGTAGGACACTACTAAATGTCTTCATCAAACTTTGGTCACCTAGAGTAACACCTCGCTAGAGCTTTTATGCAGACTATACCGGGATGGTTTGCGTGGGGAGCGTTAAGAACTGCTGATTGGTGAACCTGTGGAATCAGTACTCGTTGACCCCGCTCTAAACATCCTTTAATGCAGGAAATTTCATCTTTCCTGTTGAAGAATAGTTTGAATTCTGGATCGACTTAATTTGGCCAGCCCCTCAATGTCCAGTGGGAAACACGGAAGAGAATTTTGTCCGCTTTTTGTTCTTTCGAAATATCGCTGGCTTGTATTATTGGAATGTCTAGCATTTCAATCACTAACAAACCTTTTAATTTATCAAATGCATCCCATTTCCATATATATGCTTGGTCCAAAAGTCTGTGAAGTAGGTCTGCTAATGTATCTTTTCTAGATAGGAATGAAAGGAGGAAAAATTTCGAAAAAAGCTAAAAGGTCCATTTTATTCCTGGGAGCTGGGGTGCTCTTAATAACCTAATTTTTTTCTGTTAGCGGATGAATGCCTTTAGCGTTGATTCGAAAACCCACGAATCGTAATGTAATCGTAACCCATACTTCTCTAGTCTTTTGAACACTTCCAGAAAAAATTTTGCAAGCCTTTTTGAGTTTTCTGCTCTTACAATGAAATCTTCTAAATAAAACTCCACTCCTCTTACTCCCTTTAATAAACTTGACATTGTCTTCTGAAATTCACCTGGTGCTGAAGAAATTCCGTATTGAAGTCGTTTTATTTTATAGGCATCTTTAAGAGCACTTTGGTTGTAACATCATCAAGCCAAGTCAAGTTTTGCAAAAAACTAAGCCACAAGTAAAGTTTGCTATCAAGTGGCTTTTTGAAAGAAAAAAAAGTATGAGTATTAAGAGCTTTATCTGTTGTAGAATTACCATATGTCTCCACAATTACGGACTGTTTCATTAGGCTTGATAAAGGAAACGATGCGCGTGGCTCATTGTGAAAAGACAACTGGTTCTAAGATTCCGTGCGAAACCATATGGTCAAATGGAACCCTCCTAGCTGACAAAAAAGAATTTAAATGCAGAAACACCGGTGGTCCCTTGTAAATACCAAGTTCACTTCTTTTTGTGTTTTTTTTTTTTTTTTTTTATAATCCCGCGCGCACACCAAGGGGATATGAATACCCTTTTACTGACTTGTTTCCATGGCGCGGTTAGGTGGTGTAGTAGTTTGTAACTCAGGTGTATTAGGTTTCGGTATTTTTTCAGAGGTGGTTGTCAAACTGGAGCCAGAGCATCCTCAACCAGTGGGTCTTTGTACGTGTTAGTTGTTAGTTCGTTACATTCAGCCCAGCAACCAGTGTTATGCCTTCATGTAAGAGTTGACGACGGCAGGATTTTCATATAACTACACGCAAATTTCATGAAAATACTTTTTCAGAGAATTGCCTCGCACGGGATTCGAACCAGCGTACATCTTCTTCATGAGTCTATGCATATACCACTTCACCACGGCCAGCCCGTGGTGGCAATTAATGAGTTTGTTGAAGGATGCGTTTTATCGTTTTTTTGTACAATTTGTACAATCACCCTACCGGAAGATGGCATAATTTTTGAAAATAGCGTCGTACGTCAATCATATTTGACATTTGTGAACTAGATAGCTGCAGTGTACAAACAGACAAGCAATGGAGCGTGGAATAATTGTGTCGATGTTTTTGACCAATAATCGGTCGGTGGTGTTAGCGCAGCGTGAATTTCAACGTCGATTTCCTTATCGTGTTGTGCCAACTGGGCAAACATTCCGGTGCTACTCGACTCGAACAGAGTGGAACCACAAAAGACCATGCAGATCATGGACGCCATCGGATTGGTCTTTCGGCCGAGAATATCGCGGCTGTAGCAAAAGCAACCAGGCAACAGACCACGCAAGATTTACACATGCTCCCATACAAAGTGCAAACAGTGCATCAGTTAATGCCTCCTGACCTTCAGTTGCGTGTGAATTACCTCAATCTCAATTACGAAGAGGACGATTTTGTGTCGAAAATCATCATCAGCAACAATGCGCATTTCCACTTAAACGGTTACATCAATAAGCAAAATCTTCGTTTCTAGGGCACTGAAAATCCGCGTATGATGCAGGAAGAACCATTACATCTATTGAAAGCTACTGTTTGATGCGGCGTTCACGCGGGAGGAGTAATTGGGCCATCGGCAATACGGTCACTGGACGCTACAGGACCATGATAAATCACTTCTTACTGCCGGAATTGCATGAGCACGGTTTGGTGAACATGTGATTTCAACAAGACGGTGAACTTCACACCCAGCACGAGCCATAATGGATATTGTGAAGGAAGCGTTTCATGGTCGCGTAATCTCCTGTTTTAGCTGTTTGGCATGGCCAGCAAGATCGCCCGATTTAACGATTTCAAGTTAGGTTTCTATATTTCTGGCAGAGAATCGCTTTGTCACGAACACTATGTTCTAGGAGGTCTTGAGCCGCGTCACAAAGATTAAGTTTTTGTTGCAAGATATTCATATTTTCTTGAATATAGTTTTGAGCGCATTTTTATATTTTAGACATCTTCTTTTATCGTTTATATGTTCAGATCAAACGCTGCTGGCTTGGATTTTTTTTTTTAATTATTCCCTTCTGTCAGTTCTTGGAACTAGGTATAACTGATCATTATTCATGGTCTTGCTTTTAAAAACGTTTATAGTTTAAACCAAACTTATAGCACAGGTGTAAAAGAAATATTTGAAATTAATTTCTCTAAACTGATTCGGTGCTTATCTTTAGAAATGTGGGATTCTGTGTATAGTTCGGATTGTCCTTTAAGTGCTCTTACTTACTTTTTAGAAAAACTAAAAGGGTTTAAAGAATAAATTCTATGCGCAAAAATAAAAACAGAATGAAACAAGCTTTAGTTAAACAGGTATATAGAGAATTACAATCTAAGGTACGGAATCTAATAGATAAGCAAAAAACTGAATACTATGAAAACAAATTTGCAGAAAGTCAGTATAATCCTAAAGAGCAATGACGTATTAATTAACATGAGCTTGACTTTGTGCATCCAAATGTCGAAAAACTAGTCCCACTGCAAATGAAATATCTGGACGAGTACCAATAGTCAGATACATTAGGCATCCAACGACTTCCCGATATCGAAAATTAGATCCTTTTGAAGATTTCAATATAGTTCTCGGCAGGAGTTAAAACCGGCTTGCTGTAATCCATGTTGAATCTCTTTAAAAGATTATCAGAATAAGTCGCCTGATTGATATGAATTTATCAGCTGGGACTTCGTGCAAGTTCCATGCCAAGAAACCATTTAACATCTTAAGTTGTTATTTCGAAATGAGTCTGCAAGAAATTGATCAACTCTAATGCATCATATTTGTCCGGTCCATCATCAATATAAATGACAAGGATCAAATGCTCTTCACCTCCTTCTCGGATAAATACACAAGGATTCATTTTACTAGCTTTAAGATTGAACTTCTTAAGCACGCTTGTGAATTTCTTATTCCAGCATCGTGATGCTTGCTTCAACTCATAAAGGCTTTTTTTAAGTCTGCAAACCCTTTTCGATCCATCATCAACGCCTTGAGTTTGCTGCATGAAGATCCCCTCGTTATCCAAGTCTCCATTTAGAAAGGCTGTCTTTACATCAGATTCAATCCTTCATTAGCGGCAATAACGAATATCGCACGTATTGAAGTAAACTTTGCCAGGGCTGAGTGTCTCCACATAGTCTATTACGTATTCTTGATTAAAACCTTTTATTACTAACCTAGCTTTAAACTTTTGTTCCCCGTTTGTCCCTAAGTTCTTTAGCTTGTAGATAAACTTGTTGTCGATGATTTTCAGATCCGACGTACGTTTAACAATTTTCCATGTTCGGTTTTGCAATAAGCTCTTCATCTCCTCGTCCGTCGCCGCTTTCCAATAATTGGCATCTTTGCATGTAACAGCGTCTTTGTAGTTGTACGGCTCACCCTAAACGAAGAAAGCATGTCTTTCGATTAAGTTGCACGCACTTGATGTACCTTCATTTTCCCGACTTCTCAATCGATCTTTTAATGGAACTTGTTTCTCTTTACCACATCGACATCATCTAACCTTCTATTGGAATTCTCCAGAGATAAGTCTTATTCTATATCACTTTGGCAGGAATCGAAATCCACTGCTGGAACAAAAAAGGTTTCAAAATAATTATCAGAATTAGAAAACACGTTCTCTTCTTTTCCAGCTTCAACCGTTTCCTTAAAAGTAACATCCCTTGTTACTTCTACTTTTCTAGTCAAAAGTATCCACAACCAACGAACAATCCATTTTCCGCTTTCTTGTCCAACTTTCTGTGTTTCTGCTTCGGATTATGACCAAATGCTTCAGCGCCGAAAACCTTGAAGTCACTCATTTCAGACTCCTTGCCATGCCACAGCTCGTATGGATTTTTCCCTTTAAGTTTAGAACATACACAGTAGTGTTCACAGCTTGCGCCAAAAACCTTTTAGGAATCTCTTTTCCTAAGAGCATTGTCCGAGCAGCTTCTATAACGATGCGATTTTCCCTCTCAGCACTTTCATTTTGTTCTGGCAAATTGAGTGTTTGCACTTTGATATACTCATTTACGAACTCGGTCCCATTATCCGTACGAAGCGTTTTAATTAAATGCTGTCTGTCACTTTTGGCTCGATTTATATATTGTTCAACTGAAGCACAAACTTCTGCCTTATTTTTCACGAAAAATACGACTTTAAAATGTGAATAATGGTCCTTAAACAGCATGAAATACTTCGAGCCTCCTACTGATGTCTCTTCCATAGGCCCGCATACGTCAGCATGAACCAGTTCACCTGGCTGATGAGATTCAAAACTACTTTTGGGAATAGGTTAACTATGTTGCTTTCCAAAGAAACAGAAATCACAAGTAAAATTAAGATTATCTTTGAAAGTAAAAGTGATACCTCTTTTTGACGTGCCATCCTTTTATGTCTGACCTTAAGAGGCAAAATACGTTTTGCAGCCACGGTTTTTCTCACACCTTGCACCTTAAATTGCATTCTAAAAATTGAAACAAATTAAATCTCCCACTGCCACTATAGGTCCATCACTTTTAGCAATTTAAGATAAGTTAGCAGAAATCATTGGCACATTCAGAACATTCGAAAGATGCTTTCCAGTCCAAGTTTTACCATCAAAAGCAAAAATATTTATATTGCCGATACCCAAAGCTGAGATTTTCTCGCCGCTTCCAATACGAATTCCTATTCCTTCTACTTGACATATGGTCGCTCGTTTCAGAATCCAAATACCAAAAATCGTGTTGGAGGTGACTGCTGCTTCACTTTGACCTACATTTTTACAATCGATCGCTACGGATTTGCAAACAGGTGTATCGCCCCTTAGCACCTCTCTTTTACTTCTACTCCATGGATCACCATCGCTCATCATTGGTTTGGGCTCGAATACATCGTTCCTTTCAATTTCAGCCCATCGTTGATTATTGATTATAAAAGATCTGCAAATATGTGCATCGCCCTTTACAGACTCACCTCGACTTCCAGTCCTCGTTTGGTTGATATATCTCTTTTGACAATCTCTTTTCCAATGACCATACTCATTATATGCAAAACTCATTTCCTGTCTTCGAAATTTTTCTTTGTTGCTTTCGTGCCTTTTGCTTTCCTATCGATGCTGTTGCTGTGCTTGTAGAATAAGATAATTGTGACGAATGCGTGCTTCTTCCATTACCAGCCGTGACGTTAGATTTTCCAAGGTTTGCTCTTGTTTGTGTAAAGATTCTCATGTACAGAAAAAATATTTAAACTCACCTGGAAGATTCATCAATAGCTTGGTTATAACCATGCTCTCTGATACATCCTTTCCCACATCCCACAATATGTGTTGCGACATCATCTTCTGGATCCTTTTCAAAACTGTAAAGCGCTGAAGCAGCATGTAAACAAAGGCCTTCGTTGTCTGTTCATACACGGCTTTTCCACATTTCCTATGCAGTACTAGGTGACGTGAAAAGAAACCTCCTTGACTGCCAGAATGTGCTGCTACTGCAAAAAAGGTTATGGTGCCTTGAAGTCCGGCAGACATACCAAATTTCAGTGCGATACTTTCTTTAGTTTTGTTTTGACAGCTGATTGTTGTTGACTTTATTTTTTGAGAGGCAAAACGGCGAAAGAAAGAAAAGAAAATTTGGATAAATATTATGGGGCTAATGCTACGTCACGTCGCAACTCCACTACCGATCAATGTCAAAAGAATACATGAAATGGTGTTGGCTGACCGGAAAGTGAAGGTGCGCGAGCTAGGAGATACCACAAAGATTAGTACTGAGCGCACACGCCATATTTTGGGCAATATTCTGCATATGAAAAGTTATCCTGCCGCTGGGTGCCGCGCATTCTCACTCCTGACCAAAAACACGAACGCGAAGCACTTCGAAATCGTGTTTGGACTTGCTGACGCGGAATCAGGCGGACTTTTGGCGTCGATTGGTAACTGTTGATGAAACTTGGATCCACTATTACACACTAGAGAACCGGCACGAGTGCTCCGAAGCGGACGATGGAGGCTCGATAGGTCGGAAAAGTTATGGCGTCGATTTTCTGGGATTGTCATGGCATACTCTTCGTAAACTACCTTGAAAAAGGAAAAACTCAACAGCGATAATTACTGTGCATTATTGGAGCGATTGAAGGCCGAAACCACTGCAAAACGGCCTTACATGAAGCGAAAAAAAAATTGTTCTTGCAAGACAAGGCACCGGCGCACTAGAGCATCGCAACCACGGCTAAAATTAATGACTTACGGCTCCAATTACTGTCGCTCATCAATAAAAAATTCAGCTCACGCGAGGAAATCATCGACGCCACTGAGGAGTATTTTGCAGACCTTCCGGAAAATTACTTTTCGGACGGGATCAAGAAGTTGGAAAATCGCTGGAATAAGTGTATCAAATTAAAAGGACGCCAAATTAAATAAAGTAAGAAAGCATTTAAAAAAAATTACTTTGGGTTACTTTTCACCCCACCTAGTACTGCAATTAACGATGTGCCTTAGTGGAACAGGTCCACTGCTGGTCGCGATAATTCGTTAGGTTTTACTATCTGTCTTTTGCCACCTTAACTTACGTGCAACACTACGTGAATATTTAAAACTCTCAAAATATTGTAGGTATTAAGAAAAAACTGATTGTCCTTTATTTTACTTTTTTTTTTGCCGCGTGATCTGGGCCCATAACCTGTTAAGTTAAACTGTTAAATAAAACCGCACAACCGCCTTTTTCGATCAATAAAAGTAATCTGTACTTTACTATACATACATTAGTGTAAGTTAAGAAGAATATAAGTTACAGTGATTTAGTTTAGACCAATTAGATACTATAAAAGTGATCGGTAGCATTGGCAAATTCAACATATTCAAATAATCATGATATTCGTTACCTTACAACAGTATTCAATTAAATGAAAGTAATGAAAGTTAACTACGCGATAAAACTAGTTCATACTCTTTCTATTTCGGGTCCATTAGCAATTCGGAAGTTCTTGCTACACCCTAAAAACTAAAAACTCAAGTGGGATAGAAGGCATTAGTAACGTAATAATCAAGAAGATAGGAAAGGCAATTGTAAACTCCTTGCGTTAAATTATTAATTCAAGCTTTCAGTGCGGAATATTTCCTAATTACCTTAAAACTTCGATCCGATTCTTAAAAAGGGTGATTCAAGTGACCCAAAAAATTATAGACCAATATGCTTGTTATCGGTTCTCTCAAATATTTTTGGGAAAATAATAATTAAAAAAATACTCAACTTTCTTGAAAAGAAAGGTTTTTGGAAAGTTAAGTACAATGAAGATGCAATTGTGGCCTTTTTAAGGAGAATTTACAATGCATTCGATAATAATCAAAAAACACCTGGACTTTTTCTTGATTTGACAAAAGCCTTTAACTATTAATCCAGAAACTAAGTAACGCTGGTTTTAGAGCCAATATATCTGAATGGTTTAAGTAATACTTGTTTAATCGAAAACAGCGCGTTAGAATAAGGAGGTTGTAAGCAATGAAGTAGATTGTCCAAATACTGGTGTTCCACAGGGGTCAGTTCTAGGACCAATCCTTTTCCTTGTCTACCATAATTCCATATTTTCTGGACATATAATTGGTTATGCAGACGATCTTGCACTTTCATACGCGGACAACACTTCAATTACAATTCGAGACCATTTCGTGAAGGAGTTAAGGTATCTTGGAATCATAGTAGATAATAAATTAAACTGGAAGTCACACATAAAGTCCCTAAAGAAATACTTTAATACCATATACCATATATCCTTAAACAAAATGTTTCACTTGCGGAAGTAATGCCAGCGAGATTACTTTCAGTTATCTACTACGCATTGGTTCAATCACGGCTTGAGTATGGTCTTGCATGTTGGAGTTGTACCTATATAAGTAACCTGAATCCTATTATTGTAGCACAAAAAACATTATTCGGTTATTGCTATATAAAAACTTCGTTACCTACTCAAAGTATTTTTTGTTAGAAGTTTTAATAAAGGGTGATTCATCGTAAAATATGTAAAATAAAACACATAAATTTAAAAGTGAACTTAAAATTTTTATTATTGGTTAAAAGAATAATTCATGGCATCTACTTTTTGAAAATGATATCATATAAATATGAGCCACGACTACGTCTAAGGTGGTCCATCCGGAAGGTCTAATTTTGGGCGATTCATTCGTGCATAGCGACTGGTATCTCGTGGATAACACGAGTAATGTTGGCCAAAGCGTCAATCGTAGCTGGCTTATTCCTGAAGACCTAATACTCTTCATATCCCCAGAGAAAAAAAAACAAAGGTGTGATATCGCACAATCTAGGCGGCCAACTTACCGGAGCAAAACGTGAAATTAAGTGCTCATCAAAATAATTTCTCAACAAGTCTATGTATGGCTCGTAGCGCCGTCTTGTTAAAACCAGAGCTCACCGAGACCATATTCTTCAATTTAAGGAAGCACATAGTACGTTAACGTGACACAATAACGGTAACCATTGACGGTAACACTCTGATTTACCTCATTTTTGAAGAAATATGGACCAATGGTCCCACCAGCCCATAAAAATAATGGATATAATGGTAGCTCTTGGTACTCTTCGGGCTGCT
The DNA here is from genome assembly GCA_907269105.1 of Volucella inanis. Taxonomy (NCBI): domain Eukaryota; kingdom Metazoa; phylum Arthropoda; class Insecta; order Diptera; family Syrphidae; genus Volucella; species Volucella inanis. The sequence continues at coordinate 125,747,932 of OU026157.1, read as the reverse complement.
CATCAGCCCCAATATGGCAATTTTGTTTATTAACGTATCTATTGAGCCAGAAATGGGCGTCATCACTGAACAAAATTTCACGATAAAACACTGGATTTTCATTGAGTTCTTTCAGAGTCCATTCACTGAAAATAAGACGTAAATTTAAGTTGCCGTGCTTCAATTCTTGCACAAATTAAATTTTGTACGCTTTTAGGTCGAGATCCTTATGTAAAATACGCCAAACTGTTGAATACACCAAGCCAAGCTGCTGAAAACGACGACGAATCGATTCGTCACGGTATTTGCGTACGCTCTCAGCTACAGCTGCTATAGTCTCTTCACTACGTGCTAGATGTGGTCTAACTGGTCGAGTATCATCCACTAATGTAAATTAGGACTCAAATTTGCGAATGGTTCGACCATAAGTTCCTCGAATCGCACGAAAAACATTTTTGACAGAACGTCGATTTTCGTAATACAGCTGAACAATTTAGAGACGCTGTTTTGGTGTGAGTCTTCCCGTGATGACTTGCCGAGCGATACTGAACAAAAAAAAAAAAAACAAACCTCAAGATGAATCACCCTGTATTTTACAAAATCATTTCCAGCCGGCCGCCAGCAACATCTCGGTAAGTAGGCTATTACTATCGACAGCCTTACTTCGTCGACATTAAGTGGAGATTGTCGACTCTCATAGCAACAGAAATAGTTCTTACATATCCCCGACTGTGAATCTACCACTAGATGACTTTGGTCACCCTTGCAGGCTGCCGTTCGTACTTTGTTGACATGGAGTGTTCCTTTTACCTTCTGGTAAAAATTTCAAACGTTTTTCCTGTTAGAGAAAATCTAAATTTGCTCAATCTTGCCCTTTTCATGCTTTTTGTCCTTTTATCGAGAAGCCGAGAAGCCTTCCTGTTTTGATCATACAACCTGAAAGTCGTTTTTATCCACATTTACAGCGTGACTCTATATGCTTTCTATATGTGCCTGAACGGCAAAGGCCCTTGCGTTTTAGGCGATTGAAGTTTTTTTTAATGACAGTGTCTTACGATATTCCAAAGCGGCTCAGGGGATATCAATATATTACGTACCTTGGTCACGTTGAGGTAGAAATCTGAGTCAATGCTCTGCCCTCGGGACCTTCAGTAATCCAAAAAACCGCAAGCGAGGCTTTTGTTGACCTATCAACTGCCTAGTAATCAACCTACCACCATCCAGATTGGTTAGGAGACCCAAGGTCAAAATACCAATCAAATTCACAGCTTCGTTGGAATAATAAAACAAGTCCATGAATCGTTTGAATAGAATGCATCCATGCAAACACCTTAGACCAGGGACTGTAGTTGGGGCTCCCGGTAGGAGCACAAAAGCAAATTTTTCAAAATTGTCATCACCCTTTCGGCAGGCAATGGCAAACCTCCGATAGTCAAATTCTGCCTATAAAAAAAGCTTCTCAGGAGAGCCGTTCGGGACCGACATCAAACAGTAGGAAACACAAATCAGCCCACACCGGGCTGTCGTGCTATTTTTTTATTTATTTTTAAGATCGGGCTGTACTCCGGAGAGAAATTCGCTTAAGCCCCGATAGTTCACCATAGATTTCCGGAACAACCTTTTTTTACCAGATTTTTAAATTACCTTTATCGCCTGAATTATTGCGTTCTCATGTTTTTGCGGCTTCGAAACTATTTTCTGTTACACCTTCTTGCAAGATTTCTTAATTTCTTGAAGTGATTTTGATTTTAGCTGCCATAAAGTCGTGGTTCGGCTTAATGTTGGTCACATCTAAGGATTAATACTGAAATGGTCATAATTCGATTAATTGAATATCATTTCAGTGGCCGAGATGGTTCCAGTATTCCGTAAATATTGATGTGAGAAAACCGTATGACATTTCTGGTTATAATTCTCGTTTGTCAATTGCTCTAGCAATTACCTTTTTGGCATTAAAACACCCTAGCCGTTGTAGTGTACCTTGTGGTCGAGAATAACATGTTTGAGAAATGTACATAAGGACACTATTTTTACGTGACTTTTATGGGAAAAACCATTTTTACCACCTCGTATATGTTAACATGGTAGACCTTGTATTGGCCTAAGTGCATCATCCGATAAATATTTCAACCCAATCTAACCTAATCTACATGTGGCCAAGAATATTAAAAGTTTCTTTGTTTTATGACATTAAAAAGTTTTTCATGTAGAGCTTGTGTTAATTATTTCAACAGTAAAGTAACCCTAATCGAAATAAATGTTATTCACTCTAAATCCTTTCAGATGCGTGTTTCAATTCATGGTGTCAGAGAGCTTTTAAATCGAAGTTTAATCTGATTTTTCTAATGCCATCCTCACGGAAAATCTTATGGAAGATTAACTTTACGAAACTATTTAGCCGCAATGGAAAAACTACCCCATCATCGAATCCCTACCGATGGTGTGTAAAAAGCTCACCTGGGATTAGTATTTGATGACGATGGACTTCGCCTTTATAATCAGATAATGGAAAGACATACACGTGAAGGAAGACAGACCATGGAAATGAAAGAAATCCATGGAATTTCTATAACTTGGAGAGCAAACTTGCCTGTAATCAGTTTATTTCTGGACTGCGGGATGAAAAAATTCGAGAAGAACTGATGAGAAGTAGAGATGAGGAAATATCGCTGTCAAAGGAAGTTGATATTGCCAAGAGATATCAAGAGTATCCCGATAAACTCGTACGATACGACAGTCATCGTAAGTTAAGTGCTTAAGTTTTTCGCGGTATTGGATTTCCAGTTGTTAAATTCCAAAAATTACAAAACATTACAAAACATGTCTATCAAAGCCTTGGTTTATCATATTCGTAGAATATCCTTCGAATTAAGAGTTATTTTTCCCCGAAATTCGCTAGCTAAACTATTCGATATCAGTTGTTGCCTTAACGTCAGCTATCAGTTGGCAAAAATGCCGTCCGATGTACAAAGCGCCTATGAAGCAAGCCTTCTTGGAGGAGCAAACAAATAATTTCAGCAGCGCAAGCAGCCAAGGATTGCAATTGTGAGAGGTTTACACACCCTCGCTCTGCTGACAGCATGTCAATCAGTTCACCATCTCTGGCTTTGTTAACTGATGTCAGCCTTTAGCATTGAAAGTCAGTTTTACACATCTGAGATCTCAACAACAACTAAAAAATGTCAATCAACAACTCTAATGGATCAACCCAGAGACGCATAATAATTTACTTGATACTTTGGAAAAGATTGTCATTGATTTCATCCACTGCTTTGAGGATGTAAACCGATCCGTCGCGGCGTTTACAGTACATGTAAGGGCACCTCAACAGCCATTCGATCGATTTATTGTCCTGAGCTTAAGACCGGAGTTCGCTCTTTACAAGGAAAAATTTATAAATTAGAACGTGAAAATTTCTCCATTGATGTCATTCTACGTACTGCAAATGCAAATCTTCTAAACATTTTCACTATATGCATTGAGTGCATACCTACTATACATCAAAACCAAAATGAGTCTTCCGCGCTAAAAGCGAAACTAATACAGACGGTCCAGCAGTCATAATACAATTTTCTTCTTTGGGAGATAAAATTAGATTGCTGATGTCCGTCAACTCTACAGATAACAAAACATAAAAGACGCTTTGTTTGCATAATGTTGGATTGCAATCTGGCTTGCAGATACACCTGAATGGAAGGCTTTCTGCACTCAATCATAAGACTAAAATGTCAAAGACAACTGAGTGCTGTGTTTACCCAATGAAGAAGTTTTTCATTCGATCTTATGCGCAATTTGGATTCTCTGTATCTCAACTGCATTTTAAATCTACAATTATATTAATTTTTGTATCTTGTTATCTGGTCAAATTATATTGTATCTGAGAATATTTGTTATTTCTGCACCTCTTCCCATCTGCTTGTAGACCACTAGTACACTATTCTATTCTCTGTTTGAGTGCCTTAGTGAAAAGGAAATTACTCGTTGGTGCTATCAGTGTATGATATCTCTCTGGGAACGATGGTTTGAATGACAACCTACGCTCTAGAAATTTTTAGTGAACAAGGAGAGTGGCTAAAGGTGTGTCATATTGATGCACAAAGTTTATCGGAGAAAGTTGATAAATTTAGATCTCGGTTTGTTCGTTTTGAGGGGCCAAAATCGAATTATATCATTACCTTGTTGTAGCCAATGTACGGTTGCTGATATCTTGAACATCACAAAGGCAAGCTAACAGTGTGAAAAAGTTTGACTATGGACTACTACAATCGCAAGAGATTGCCAAATCTCCTTAAGAGATCCTATGCTATCAGCATCAAGTATCGAAGTACAGTGACAACATTGCTAAAAAGCCATCAGTATTGTATGCTTTGATGTACTGGGTTTCACTCGACCACCACGACGAAATCACTGGTTGGAGCAGTTCACGCGATCTACGAGCCTACTACATGTCACTGACGCAAACATACTACTGAACAAGGGAACATAGTACTAGAGTTATAGCCAATGTTGAGGATTTGAAAGGAGCATTTTTGTTAACTGTATAATGCCGATACCAAATAATCAAAAATACATCTATCATGCAGAATGAACCTTTCAATCTTGCCCTGAATGAAGTGAAGATAGCCATATTCAAGCTTAAGTCCAACTCAGCTGCTAGAAATTACAGCCGAGTTCTTTAAAGTGGCAGGCAGTGACTTTTTTTTAGACTTCTGACTGCATTCTGTGATCTCTTGGATTCCTGTACTAGCCTTGAAGTCGTAAGAGGGTTGAGCAAAGCTCTGAAGATGCAAATGCGTCGCCCCCCCCCTACCGGTTTCCCACAGTATAGTTCGTTGCCATCAGGATTGCGTAAATTTTTGCTTGGAAAACAAATGCAAATTTTGCTAACGTGAAGTGAAATCTTATATAGTCGTCGTGTAGAAAGACACCAGCGCCAAATCCTGAATTAGTTTTGAAGCCGTCCGTGAAGACCCGACAGCATTCCTTTCCTTGCCTTGATTCTGGCCGAAGCAAGTCCTGGGCACAAGCAAAGTGGATTTCGTATTTTTTCCGCAACAGGAGTTCCGGTGTCATTGCATTGGACGGCATGTCCATAAGACCGAAGTCATAAGACAACCGGCGCGCAAAATCATCAAAGCTCCAGTGCGTATTGTATTGTACTAAAGACCACTTCTTTTTAGGCAATCAATGTCCTCATCCATTGTTCTTAACGTCGAGGCTCAAGGCGCATTCCTTCTTGTCGAGTACGTCTTCAATTCTGCCTACCAGATTGTAAAGCGCACGCACACATGATCTTCCGCGTTGGTAGGCGTGTTGCATTGCCGACAGAGGATGCATTCGCAAGGCGGGTTTTGCCCATCTGTCGTGTTGTGTCGTTCAGCTCACTACCAGCTCCGTTGAAATGAGTTGTGAGCTGGTTTCGATTAGGTTACCTGGGAAGTGAGATTCGAGCATGAGATGGAGGATGTCTGCTTTCGACTCGGTATAGGTACCGTAAGATTTTCTGAGTGGTTCCAGTCTGGTTGATTTTCCTTTTCTGAGGACTTTGACCAGCCTACTGATTTCAGCGATAGTTTCGATCTTTTCGCAAAAATCTTTATAAGAAGTCCGAATAAGCTTCTTTGACCTGTAAAGATTCCAATCTTCCTCTAAATTAGTCTTAAGTGACCTGTTTATAAATTTTCTGGATTCTATACGAAGACGCTGAAGGTTTGCTATTTACCAAGGAACGGGCGAGTAAGTTCGGCACATAAAGACAAGCTCTCGGTCTTATCGATCGCTCGTCATAAAGAGGTGTGAAACTCGTTAAACATCCGAAACCACAGATACGTTTATTTCACACCCATGGTTCCTGTATGGATATTATGTGGGGCTTTGTATTCAAAATGGAAAGGCTCCTACACAGGAATGTAGTAACAGACCTGGAATATTAAATTTTGATCTGAGTACACAAAATAGAAATAAAGCTGAAGTTAGCCCTTCCAAGGTGAGTCATACCTAGACTTAGTGGTCTCGATAGAAGCTTTGCCATAGCACACAACAAGAAAAGAGCCGCCCTTGTTTTCCCGATTCCTTCTCTCCCTGTGAGAGTAGTTTTTCCACTTTTAAATGTCAAGTCCAGGATTCTGGGTATGAAGACGCTTCAGAATATCTTCCGTTTTTCTAAGTAGCTCTGGAACCCACAAAATAGGTCAGTTTAGGTTCTCTAAAAACCTCAAAAGATTTAGTTTCCAGGTTTGGGATTTTCGGCACAGATTTGCTCAGGAATTCAAAAATTTACTACGTTGAGTACTTCACTCTAAGATTTCCGTTCTTTATACCGTAGTCATCTGACTGAATGCGCACATTCTCTGCTTTGGCTTGCTCCCACAGTCATACAAACTGTTGTCATCGCCAGCCTTCTTAATTCGAAGCACTAGAGCGGAGATAGCAGCATCCTTATAGTTGCGTTTCGTACCCTTTAGCATTTCGGGGTTTTTTTGGAAGTAACTTTACCAAAGACGTCTAAATTCCGTCCGGCAGAGCAACTTGTGTTATTTTCAGTACCGGTTTCAGCTGGATCTTGTGCGCTGGGAAAGCCACCACCAGAATTGTTTCTTAGCGGAGATTTTACCGCTTTGGCCGACTTCCGTTGATCAGAGCCACAACCTTGTCTGGGTGTAGCAGTAGCCTCGTCCGGACGTAGCGTGCATGTCAAATCACGGCTGGTTTGATTTCCGTCCACCAGAGTTGCAGCCTTTGCTGCTTGCAGGACTAATTTCATCTGGGCATCGTGTGCGGAGAGACCCATCGATAGGAGTGTCGGAACCGTTTCTCTTCTCCGTCGCCGCTGGAAAAGTGCGACTTTTGGCACTCGCGCCTTCGACAGCACTTGCCATCTCTTTGGGCCGTGCGTTTGCCTCGCTGCCCTTAGACGGTAGTCCTTCAGAGTGTGTCTCTTCTGGAAGCTCGTTTTACCTTTTCGGTTTCCCGATGCAAACCGTCAGAAACAGTACCCACCTAGTACCCAGTACCAACCACTGGTCTATTTTGGTGGAATTTAACTGCAACAGACAAGGCCTCTTCGATATTCTCGCTCGATCGTTCCATCTCAATCTATTGAACTTGTAGTCAGAATCAAGTGTTCTAGCAGCTCCTCGGTTAGCGCCGAAATTGACGGGGGGTATGTAAAGTATGTCGGGTGTGGCCTCCAAAAACCGGGCCCCGGCCGCAGTCTAAAAGACTACGGGTGGATTGTCGCCAATGCGAGTACCACCTGGAGTGTTATCTTATTGGGTCACCTCCATACTGTTTACTCTTTTCCATCCAAGGACGTCTTGGTGCTTATTTGACGTCTCTTCTGGATTCTAATATCTTAAGCTTTCCTGCCACGTCAAGGCACCCAAAAAACAGAAGGGGGCGGTGACTTGGTAAGAAGGACATAACTCATTTATAAAATATGGTGAGACGAAAGTATGTCCAATGAATGGAACCGTACCATTATTTGTCCAATCCTCAACCAAATACAAAGTTGAGGATTGATGATGCTTAAAGCCATTCTTCAACAACTTGGCCTTAAGCCAGAAAAATTCTAAACAAAATAACCTCTAGCTGAAATTTCTGTTTAGGTACTCATTAAATATTTAAATATATGCGTTCGGTACTGAGCAATAGAAATTCTGTGGTATTAAGGAAAGGTTATCTAATTTTTATACGAATGCTGCACTATATTTAGTTTTGCCATTTCAAGAATTTTCGAGCTGCCAACTTCTTTAATTGCATTACACAAAGCCTTTTGTTCTTGTTTGGAAGTACATTTTGACACATTCAATGTTGCATTGACTTATATTGTTTTGACATGTGACAGCTCGTGTTAGATCTAATTCGGAGATGTCATCGCGCATTCCTAAAATTTTTATTCGTGGTTCATGGATTCGTGTTCATTTATGCATGTTCTAAAATTCTTTTTCTATTGTTTTAACTGAATTTTTATGTCATTTGATGAGGATACATTCATTGTTTACATTTTTTACTTCATGTATTTTGAGTGACATATGTATTTGTTGGGTGTATGAGAGGATGACTCTTGTTTTTTTTATTGCTTTGGTTTTCTTTTCGTTTTATTACTTTTATTTCATTTCATTCTTTTACTGTCTGTGCGTATATTGCCTTTTGTTTTTGTGGCTACATAACATTTGTGTTTTGAGTGCTCTTAATTATTTCTATAGCTTTTTTTATTTCAGTACTTATTTTTTGAGATTCGTTGATCCGCTTTAAGCATACTAGGATCATCGGCGAACATAAAGTTTATTCGCGGATTAGTTTCGAATTTGTTGTGTTTACACATTTGATGTGCAATTTTTTTTCCAATATACCACTACACATGATGATGTGTAGTGATGTGTCACTTTTATTGGATCTATCCGGATGTTGAATCTCGATGTAGTTAACTCTACGGAATCAACGCATTTTACATGTTCTACCAGCACACTTTTCGGCATATTTCCCACTACTGACTGCCAGAAAATATTTTCTACCCAGGTTTCTGTACTTGTCTTTTCTAGGCATGATCTTATCTTTGCCACATTCAGCTTAACCACTACTAGAAATCTCTCGACGTACATGTTTAGGGATTTTAAAAATTTTAAAACGGATCTACTTGAGCAAGATCTTAGAAGGGTCAATTGAATGTTTCCTATTTTGGAAGGGCAAACTTTTAGAGTGATTCAGATCCATTTTTGCACCTAATCTGATTTTTTTGGTCACTAAACATGTCCATCTGCACCCTGTTGTCTTAGTTTTGGTTTGCACGTAGCGGTTGGTACACCAATGATAACTTGGTGTTGGATAGGTAGAGTGGTTACAATTTTGGCGAGTTCATCGGTCCTACAGTTCTCTGGAATATATCTATTGCCCGGCACTCACCCTTGGAGGGATGTTGAACTGCTCTGTCATCTCCCAGAGAGATAATCAGAAATCAAGGCCGGTTTTAGAATTTTGTGAGAATGAGTGCAATGATTTGGTAGCGGCTTGACTATCTAAAAAGATGCGGATATCCCTTTCAGATATTACGAATTTCTTCAGTTAGGACACCCTACAGTGATGTAAAAGCAAGGAGCCACTTTGGTGAACCCTATCTGAGAAAACATCAGTAAAAATGGATTGACTTGTCTAAGAAAACATCTTCCTCCCAGAAATATGTAGAGGAGGTGCTTACATGAAATTACTTGTCAAACCAATGTTGGGGCATAGTGTAATCGACGTTCTTTGGAAGGATTTCTAATATATTAAGAATATCAGCGTAGCCAAATAGTTTATATGTTCACTGTGTAGTCTCTTTAAGGTAAATAGCTGCGTAAGCAGCCACTTGACTGCCAAAAATATTTAACAGAAATATGCACAGATATGCTGTCCTTTGGATTTTGCTTAGTTTTCTGCAGTTGACTGCATTGTCTAAGGCCCTCCACCAGACAATCAGGCTGTAGGTATGTATTGGTCTTATAAGCGAGGCATATAGCCAGTCGGCTATGCGTGGTTGAAGGCCTCATTTCTTCGCATTGGATTTTTGCATTACTCTTTCTTGAATATAAGGTTTCCAGATTAGTTTCCCATCAAAAATTTCGCTGTATCGGAAAAGACGCAGCTCCCTCCGTTGATTAAGGGAGGCTATACGATTTAGGTGTACGAGTTTTTTAATGGTATTAAGATGATTACCTGAGACGGCCATGGCAACGTCATCCCCATAGGCAATCAACCTGCTACCACCTACTTTCAGGTATATCAGCAGTTTATTAACCATTAATTTCCGTTAGTAGGGGAGAGAGGACACGGCGTATCTGCTGACAAATCTTTAGCAAAATTTCCAGTCAATGTGAAACGATTTATCAATGTTCTGTTTAGCATAAGACTGATCAACTCCCCAAGTGAGTAATCTACCTTTAGAGTTAACAGCGCAGTTGTGATTGCAGATGTGTTGATGTTGTTAAAGGCACTTTCTTTGTCCAGGAACGCGACCATTCCGTCATTAGTCAGACTTTCCTTTGCAGTAGACATGTTGAGCCGTAGACAAATGTCGTGGATCAGTTCTAGATCATATATGGATATACATTAGATCAGCCGACCTGGAGTGATAGAAAGATGACAGACATAAGTCTGTTTTAGGTCTGAGGTCCTTCGGGACAACATGATAACGTTTTCCGGCTTTTCGAAAGAAACTACATTAATTTCTCTCCACAACAAAGAGATGTAGATTCTTTCTATGTCACTCCTCATGATATTCTCTAGCGTTGGCAAGATGATATCGGAGGACATTTTTAGCTCGGCAGGTGTATACCATTCGGGCCAGCAGACTTCTATGGTTTGATGCTTTGCGACACCCAGAGCAGCTTGCATCTTGTAAACAGACTGTGAATTTTAGCAGCAGTAGTCCTTCAAATGTTGCTACTAGCCGCGAACAGGGGGTTATCTGAAAGTGGCTGTACGGTAGCAGGTTGAGTAATTCGTCACTTGAGGTTGTTCAAGAGCCGCCGCTTTTTTTAATAAGTGAGCCAGGGTGAAATCCTTGACTTTGATATCAAGCTCATTGGCGTTACATGGGGGACTTAAGAGTTCGGAAAAAAGTAGTTTTAAAACTGTTCCTCTGTATTTTGGCCAATCTCTTTTCTGACAATTTCGAAATGTATGGATAATATGTATCTGTGATCAGGAAAAGAGTGTTTATCCAATTCGTCATCATTTGAGTGATGTTGTCGGACACAAAAGCGATATCTAGTAATTCTTGTCGATTTTTAGTTACGTAAGTGGGCTCATTACCAATATTGCAGACAATGAGGTTAGTACTTATTTTGTAATCAAAAAGTGACTCACCTCTATCTGGAAACGTCGGTACTGCTCCATATCGTGTGATTTGCTTTGCCATCGCAGGCGATGATAAGATTAGTTTTCTGACTTCTAGCTTTCAAAACCACAGTTATTAGGCTGTCACCAAGGAGCGCGCCCACATAGCCATGGGAAAGATATATCAGGTGTCCTAAGTCCACGAGCCACGCATTCTACAATTCACAATCTCTTAGGTTAGGATAATAGCTCTGTATCTTTGGATGGACACACAATAATTGAGGCCGACACCTTTTTGGAGTGACCGAGGTTAATCTGGACAAACCGTGTTTTCATTGCTAAAATAGATCAGGGAAGCCACCACCCACGGTGTCATTTGAGTCCTACGATTTTGAAAATGTGCCCTAAAACTCATCTTCAGCCTCTTTTTGATTCATCGTCGGTTTCCATTTCTGACAGTGTGTCAGATATGCAGGTCGTCGGCTTGATTATCCTCGGACAGATTTGAGTCGCCGCTTTCCATTTCAGAAAAAGATATTGACGCTCCGAGATCTGAAGCTGTAACTCATGTTGAAATTAAAGGAGTTGCTTATCAGCATTCAGCTCATCCTTTTTGTAAACTCTTAAGGTTAAAGACTCAAATCCGAAACAAATCATGCCCTTAGTCTACACCAGATAGTAAAATTGTCAACATTTACAACAAAAACTTGTGGAATTTACTTTTTGTCTTTGGTTTTCACTAAAAATTGTAACCATTTCTTGTCTACTTTTATTAAAATTGCGTTTAAAATACAATTTAATAAAAACTTTTCAACATGGCGATGTCAAAAACAACAAATAGCGTTAACAGAAAAAACTTTAAGGACTTGAAATTCCCAATTCTTTATCAGACAAAGAATGCTTCGGCAATCAGTGTAAAATCTGAACGCGTCCTTTCACGATATTTCCATGGTGTCCGCATATCTGCATGAATGCGTTGCAAGGAGACAGAAATCCGCCAGATTTGTGCACGGTCCCAAAAATATTTGCCAAACCTGCGTGCTTGACTTTGAGTACGGTCTGTCAATACCTCAAAGCGACGTGAATAAAGAGTACTATATCCAAAACATCGCCAATGTCGATGGAACAGAAAAAGCCGGCATAGTTGGCAAGAATTTAGCCGCAACCGAAATGCTATCCATACTATCAGGCACTCCATCATACCATAAACGAAACCGATCTCATATTTATTTATTGTGGGTGAAGAGTGAATGTAAACGTGGAGAAGAATGTTCATACCTATGAACCGGATGATCCACTATGCGAACAGAATATCAAAGATCACTACAACGGTCGCACTGATCCGATTGCTGAGAAAATTATGAAACTCGCTTCTACACTGTAGAATACCACAAGAGCTTAAAAACATCATAATTCTCTACGTTGGTAGTCTCAGTGATGACATCACCGAACCACAAATTCGCTACAATTTCTATCAGTTTGGTAAAATTCGTTCTGTGGGATTGCTACCCTGGCACCATTGCGCCTTCTTTCAATGCACCAAACCAGGACCTGCTGAATTAGCTGCCGAACAAATCTTCAAAAAGTTAGTCATGCCTCTATCAAATAAGCCCATTCGCAGACAAACCGTGGACAAGACCGATCGCCGCTATGACATTCCAGCAATTTCGCCGCTCGCTACGATTAATCCAATTGATTGCTTCAATATAAAGCAAGGGGTTACAGTTCTGCCTTCTGGAATAAATCTTCATCAGATACTGGCCAAATTCATACCTCCGTCATCGTATCAAATGTATTCTGAGGTAGCAGCATTGGCGACACCTTAAACGTCGATAATTGTGCCTTCGACTAGTGCCTCTGTGAAAAATTCCACTCCACCGTCACACAGCGCCCTGATGCACTATTTCAGTCAAGATTCCTAACGATTGGGTTCATTTAAAAAGTAGATAAGGACACGCTTAATTAGACAATTAAGGAATTCCTTATTGATCACAATTAACGCGCTTCAATAAGGCTCCCTTAGTTCTCCAATTTCGCTAATTTCCAGTCATGAGTCGGAAGGGTCATGTTACTGAGCCTAATAATCTCCAGAATGTCTTCTGGTGAGGAGAGTTCAGATGAGATGCAGATCTGCTAGGGATATCTTCCTTACCACTCGGACAGACTTCTCCGTTTGTATATAAACCGGTAGATCTTTGATCGCCACAAGCTATAAGCTTGACGCAGCCTTGGCACCAGCCAGCATCGCTTGTGGGGAGGTGATCCGGGGTTTTCCCGCATGGGCGCAAAAAAGCTGCCCGAAGCTTTAAATTGACCAATTTCCACTGTTTAAGTAAAATTGATCCATCGGCATCATTTTTATCGATGACCGTGATAGTTATTGCGTCTCAGATATTTGACTTTGGAAGTAACTGTGAGCACGGTTTAGACCTCCGGAATCGATCTGGGGTTTTGATAATGCCAGCGGCATTAACATGTGCCTTGCTAACGCGGCTAAGTCTCTGATTTCTTTTTTGAGGACCGTGGCTTGCCATAGTATTGCCAGTCCTTGAGAGTTTAGGGTTTGACTTGTTGCGTTTGCCTTTAGAATGTGCACCATGGCCTGCCATGGTCAGTGTGGTTACCTCGAAGCTACTCGTAAAACGAGTATTGCAAAACGAGTTGTCAGTCTGTACAGGGATCTGATCTATACAGATAAGGCTACGTAATCCAGAGGTATCTGGATACTTCATTCTCCACTGAGCTAGTTTTTAAAGACACTGTGACATCAGCCAGGATAATCCCCGGCACGGGTCGTATGACACCTTGCTCCAGCTCAGGCAACATAGGAGTTGGAAGGAAGGAAGAGAGTGAAGAAGGGAGAGGAGGAATGAATGTGAGAATCCTTTAGTTGCAGAACTTATCGCAAATCATTGGCCTTACTTAGCCTCTACAAATCGACAAGAGCAATGCTCAGAGTAGAGGATGATGTTATATTAACAAGCTTTGCAATGTATGGTATTCTGTAAAAAGATATCACTCACTCTGCCCATAACTTCAGAAATAAATGTTTTCTTGTTGTCAACTACATAAAATCATCACTAGTTTCCCTAATGGCAATAGAAAAGCAGAAACTACCATGAAAATTGTGAAATGTCTTATCAAGAAGTGTGAAGAGGTTTCTGGAAAGCACTGCTACAACATCGGAGTACTCCAAATTCAATAGAACACTCTCCAGCGCAAAGGATAATGTCAAGGTCTGTAATAAAAAAAAGTGTTCTACCAAAAATATGGGATAAGGTAAAAGAGAAAATTAATCGACGCCAAGTTGATTAGTAAGAAGGGATAAGTAGTAGCCATAAAGCTGATGATTCAAATAACACCGAAGGACTCATACAAAATGAAGTTTCTCCTACATCATTTTCAGTTGGAATTAATGGGAGAACACATACGCGGAACAGCCAACATCTCAAGCCGCACTCAGCAGATGACAAAGCTAGTGTTCAATCTCACATCGAGAAGTAAAGAAAAATAAAAAGTTTTAACAATAATTCTTGTAACTCTTTATAGAAAGACAATATACGTAACGTTACAGGGAATGAAGACGGTAACTTGTTCGTCATTGGTTTTTCTGCCGGTGGTTTTCATGAGCTTCTCATTTTAGGCAATGGCTCAGACGTTATTTTATTCTTACTTATGCGGTCATAATATTCTTTACGAATGCTCATTTGTGGGCGTATGTTGTTCATTATAACAAACTTTAGGGTGGTTTATGTTTGTATGTATGTATGTATCTTAAGCAATGCGTCTATTCTGTGAAGCTGAAAATGTCACATCTTATGCACTTTAAGAGGTGAAGACCTTTGTGAAAGACCCAGACTTATTGTATGGGCCTTCCTTCAGAACATTATATAAACTTAATTACCATCAGGTAAGCCATAAGAAACCAATAAAAGCTTTTGCCATTTGTTCTGTGAGTATTCCAGAGCTCACCTTTCGCTTGAACGCGCATACATTTCAGTCAATTAATGTTTGGTCATAAATGTTTTTACCCTCACCCAGATACTTTATCGATTTTTTTTCTTCCTAATTCTCAGTGGTGTTTGGCTGTATCTGTGAACTGAGCATCATCATAAAATTGTTTATTCGCTTTTTTATTAGAAAATAAAAATGTTAATCTTTTTTGTTCATGGTTTAAAATAACGTAATAACATAAATGCTCTTGGGGATGACACTCTATGCACCGGAAAAGGGATATGTAAGAGCATAATCATATAAAAGCAAATTTAAAATAATTTCACGGGTGCATTTCTTAAAAATACTGGAGTAATAAAAATTTAACTTACTCCGGATCCAAAGTGTTCGATTCAAGTGAATCTCCTAGATATACCATATTTACAATATTTTAATCTAAGACTCTGTATTAGTTTTTAATTTTCATTTTCTATTTACTATACATTTTTAACTGGTTTCATTTTTCTTTCAAGTAAGCGTCATTTTTATGAAAATTCCTATTCGGTAAGAGTTTTTTTTCCCACAGTTTTGGTGGGGGCTAGGGCCCCCATTTATTTCACTTAATACAGCTTAATCTAACTTAAAAACTAACAGAAAGACTTAAGTGCTGGAAATGATGGAGGAGATATAGTTTTGCTTCACAGCTGTACTTAGTTTCGTCGGTGTTTGTGTTTTTCTTCTTAAATGATGAGTAGCATACGTCCACGTCTGTGAATATAGATACAATATAGTTCGGACACTTAGAGAAACAGAGGTTCTAAGAGCTCTCAAATTACTCTGATCTGAAGCTACCTGGCTACGAACTAGTGCCATTATTCTTCTCTCAAACTCCACCACAATGTAATCCCTGTTCCAATCCTTAATTCAATTTCATGCGGGTAAAATTCCATCTCCACCAGCAAATTATCCACTACTGCTTTATTTACAGAAGCCCCAATACTGGACACCGAATCGATCTTTAATTTAACTTGTCTTATGTGCTGTCTGACTAAAAAAGACTTATATCCCTGTATCCTTATACTGAAATCGGAATATAGAGTATCAAGCCAAAAGAAAAAAGATAGTACGGCTCGAGCTGTAAAGAGACTGTCAGGGTTAGAGAAATGTTTTTTCGGTCTTTCAAGACCAATCCGACAGAGGAAAACCGAAAAAAGTTTAAACGATCCAAGAATAACTACAACGTCTTTCTTAAGCGCTTGATAGGTAAAAAATACTACAATGTCCTAAAGGTAGTTCACACTTTTGGTCGTTCGTCAACAACGACAGTTCCATCCCAACGCTCATTTACAATGACATTCCAGCTATCAGCTCTTTGGACAAGGCAAATCTGTTTCTTGCACACTTTGCGGCCAGTTCAACACTCCCAGATTGTGCTTCGTCTCCGCCTACACTTAAGTGCGTCGAATCTTCAAAGCGATATTATTAGTGGATTCACTTTCTTACTCGTATAGAAGCAGGAGTTCTAAAATACCTTAACATTTACAAATCCGCTGATCCAAATGGTATATCTTTTTCATCTATCCTACTCTTTAGGGCTCTTTCCGAGCAGATGGAAAACAGCATTTGTCCAACCCGTCCCTAAAAAAGGCGAATCTTCTCTCTCCTCCTACGGACCCATTGCACTTACTTCCCTTCTTTCCAAGATCATGGAAACCCTGATAAACCGTCAGCTCATGAAATACATGAAAACTTCTCAATGACAGAGTTTCGCATCAGGCTTTTTTGTCGAAAATGCGTGCTTTTGGGATGAACGACTCTCTCCTTCAATGGATTAGAAATTAGTTTTGTTTTGGTTTCAAATCTGATATTTACAAAATAAATGCTGGTGTGCCCTAAGGCTTCGTTCTGTCTCTGACACTGTTGTCTGCTACTTCTAATCCAATGTATTTCTTCGCTGACGATAGTACTCTCAGCTTTTCATATTCGTTCCCAGATTCACGTTCCTGCTCTTCGACTGTAGAACGGGTATGGAAGTGTATGTTAAGCTCATTGATTTCTGATGCTCACAGCATAACCAATTGGGGAACAATCAACAGAGTGAAATTTAATGCTTCCAAAACACAATGCTGTCTGCTGTTGTTAAACCGAAATCCAAGCACTCAGCCATTATCCATAAATTGCACTTGCATCGTCAAAACAGAAGAACTTTCCATTCTTGGAATGTGTGTTAACGATAACATACTTTAGAATTACCACATATTCGGTGTCGTCAAAAATTCTGCGAAATGTCTATGATTTCTCAAGCGATGTAAGAAATTCTTTACCCCTTCTGATCTGGCCTCAATATGTAAGGCATTTAACTGCCCGAAATTGGAGTACAATACCCACATCTAGTCTAGTGCGCCCAAAACATATCTGCACGTACTAGATATGATTCAAAACCGTGCGATAAAACTCATAGTACAATAGATATACCCTCAAGCCCACTTTCGGACGTACTCTTAAATATCGGGATTCGTTTCTAAGCCGCATAACTAGCTTATGGAATGCCCTGCCTAGCTCTTTATTTTCCACTCATTATAACCTTCAAACAGTTAAAACCAACGTTCATCGGCAGCTCTCTTTCCACCCTCCCTAATTTTCTTTCGCGCGTGCTATATACAAGCATTTTAGGAGTACTCAAATCTCTTGAGCGCGTGCAAATTATAAGAAAAAGGATTGCTCAGGTTGAAATAAAAAACGGAGAGGTTTGAGTTGACCTTTCAGAGCATACACGTGTTTGGTTCTTTGGAGCCTTAAGAGATACGGTGGACCGGTAGATAGAAGAGATTAAAACAACGTAGATAACGTGAGTTGGTGTTAAAGGAAATAGAGTTGAATAGTTGAATAGTTGAAATAGAGTTCTTCTAACGAATTTATATTGAGAAGTTTGAGGCGGTCCAGATAGGACGTTAAAATGAAAGAGTCATTCAAGGGCAGACCACGGGGAGCGAATCAGAAAAATCGAATCAAACATAACAGGCATATTCAAACAGGGAACGAACAAAGGTAACATAGAGGGATCTGGTTACATACGGGTTGAAAAACTCCTTGGACTACCATTTAATAAAGGCAAGTGACGTGTTGGCTTTAAAGATCGTCCTATCAATATGCGAAGGGAATAATATGCCAAGGTTATGAAAAGGCTGAACCAGGGAAAATGGTTGACCATGGAGAAAAAAGGAAATAGTTTAAAAAAAATGTTGTGACGTCAGCTTAAAAGGAGAGCGAGAAGTGTTTTATGACCCTCTTAAGATCGCTAGTAGTAAGAATGAAAAGAAGAGGACCAAGATGCCTGCCTTGTGGAATTCCAGGTGAGGCCAGGAATGGAACAGAGAGGGCAAATCTAAAACGAACACTATAACATCGGTTTATCAGGTAAAAAAGCGATTCAAAGCCGAGGGCAGCCAATTTGAAGACGATCAGTTGATGAGATATTGAATCAAACGCTTAAGCGAAATCAATGATTTCTTTGCTTAAGACTTGCCTCTAAGGCTCCGAAATCAAAAGACGCGAATTCAACTTGGGTTGAAATAAAAGATTTGCATTTCAAGCTTAAGACTTCGTACTAAATGCTTTCAAAGAGTTTGGGTATATGAGAGGGTTCAGCAATAGGACGATAGTTGGTAATTTCATGTTTAGATTTGTTTTTGTGTATCGGGATTATAAAAGGGGTCTTCCAAATCTGGTGAAATGCTCGATGTGTAAGGAATAGACGAAATATGTAGGGAATGGCTGGAAGAGCATTTTTTAAGAAAAACAACTGGAAAAATATCTGGGCCAGGTAGAAATTCATCTGCTTTTGTTACTTTTCTTCAATAATAGCAGGATCGAAATTTTGAGTGAGAAATGAAAATTGGTCATTAAAGTAAGACGGAAACAACAAAGGACTTGTTGGCAAATGTTTGTTTGCAAAATGTAGCAAAAAAGTTGACGATCACTTGAAGATTTGGTTTCGAAAATGAAAAAAGTCTTACTTTTGCAATTACCAAATTGAAAACAGGACTTGGGGTCATTTATCAGAGTAGTTTGTGCCCTATTCAGGTAGTATTGATAGAGGGAGTTTTAGGGTTTGATGAAATGAAGATATGAACATAGATAGTTTGAATAGTCGGAAGAAGAGTGGTTAAAAAGAAATACCGCCTATAACTTGTTTCTTCTGTTTCGTAGATAGCGGAGTCTACGAATATTCCTAAAAGGGGATGTTGAAGATGTTTTATGGCGGGAATATGACGCATAAAGGAAGATGAATTTGAATATTTCTTTGTAAAAAATGCATAGGGAAGCGACTAGAGACAGATAGCTTTGAGCTTAGATAGGTATTGATTTTGTGGAACTTAGCTTCGTGAATTGCAGGGGAAAGCGACTAGAGAGAAGAGTTGTGGAAAAATGAAAGAAAAGGTGGAGGATGAAAGTTCCTAATAGTTGAAAGAGATAAGGGACAACACGATACTGAGGGGTTGATGGGATCAGTTGTGAAAATAATATCTAATTGCCTTTCCATATATTTCGAACGCCACTGCCTTAGACAAGATTCTGTAAACCGATCTAAAAAAGGCATTCATTAGTAGAAATGAGATTAGAATCGATGAGAAAAAATAGATTTTCGAATGGAGTCCACTTCAGCTTAGCCAGATTTAAATCGCCGAAGATAATGGTATCATCAAGCGAGTCCGATAAGTTGATCAAATTGTGAATTTCATCAATAACAAGTTGATAAGATTCGACAGGTTGGATCGGAAGAATGTAGCAACATATAATATACAAGCGTCTACGAGTAAGTGTTATTTAACCTGACACAAAGTTGAGCTTAGAAGAAAATGAAGTTGAAACGAGAGAGAAGTCAAAGCTATTGCGAATGGCCAGTAGGACTCCTGGACAGGGACAGTCAATCAAAGGGGGTATTGGATCATCATACCGAAAAACATTGAAAGAAAGAGGGAATATCTCCTGGTTTTTCTACGTAAGGGATAAGATTAGTTTCAGTCGGAGCGTAAATAGATATCAAATGAGAGATCATGCGATTTACGCAAAGCTGCGTGAGTTTAAGAACGCAGTCCTTTTACGTTCTGGTAGTAGAAGGTGAGGTTTTGTCATGACTTCTTAGATTCGAAAGAATTTATCGTGGTTAAGTCGTCTGCGTTGGAAGTTTGAGAAAATTTTAGAGTGAACATAGTGGTTAAGAGCGGTAAGATCGGCTGCAACTCTTTTTGGCAGATTTTATCGGGGATATGAAAGCTGGACATGGCTCTGTATAACTCGTCTCTATTGATGCTGTCATATGCTTCCTTAAAATCGATAAGAATGTGGTGCGCATCGATTTAGACTTTTGCCTTCAGGATCTGCCATATTGTGAATATTTTGACGACTGTGAATTTATCGGCCTTAAAATCACACTGAAAGGGGACAATCAGATTATGGATAAATGAATCCTGTCGTATGAGAATCAACGGCGTATAAAGTATCGAAAATGCGTTTTTGCCTGCCTTCCACATAGTTATTGCCCGCTGCCTTAATAAGCTTGGTAAGTAGGCCGTCCAGCCCAGCAGCCTTGTTTTTCTTAATCTTAGATGCTACTATCCTCTTGACTTTCACCGCCAATGTTGAATGGTTCTTTCTGTCTGTCATTGGAGTTTGACTTGTCTTTGCTGTTCAACTGTACCTCTACAGCAATATTTCGAGTCTTTTCGACTTGACAGTGTTCTTTTTAATTTTTGTTAAAGCTTCCGAACATTAGTCCTGTAGTAACACCTGTCTATTTTCTCGATTGCGCGCTTCTTATGCTTTTTTTTTCTCTGAAAAAGCCGATGTTCTTCCCTTTTTTTTGCTCGTAGAGCTCACAGGCCGCTATCGCTTTTTCTTCCAGTGGTGCTAAGTAAGCTAGTTCTTTCCCTATATGTACCTGTCTGTATTCTTCATAAAACGTTAAGTTTCGTGAAGATGCTCGGATGAAACTCAGCATATCAATGGTTGCATATGGTATGCCGGGAGGTTGAGGAAAAGGCGAAAGGTGTGCTAAGAGATGGCGTAACTTGTATTATTCCATTGTTATTATTCCATTGGAACATGTGTTGGAAAACTACTGTCATTGTACGTCATTTCAATATATGTCATTCATTTGAAGCGTAAACAAAAATAATATTTTTTCACTCAAATATGTCGAACTTTTTGCCTGAAAAAGTGTTTTTGCGGGGAATTCTTCTTCATTACTTTAATATGTATAAAGCTGCTGCAGAAAGTCATCGTATTTTGGTGGAAGTTTATGGTGAACATGCCCAAGCTGAGCGAACGTGCCAAAAGTGGTTTGTACGATTTAAAAGTGGTGATTTTAGCTTGGAAGGCGATGAACGTCCTGGGCAGCCAAAAAAGTTTGAAGATGAAGAGCTGGAAGCATTACTCTATGAAGATTGTTGCCAAAGACAAGAAGAGCTCGCAGAATCTTTGGGTATCATTCAAGCAGCCATTTCAAAACGTTCCACATGAACTTAAGGTGCGAGACGTCGAAAGGCGGTTTTGCATGTCCGAAATGCTGCTGGAACGCTACAAAAGGAAGTCATTTTTGCATCGGATGGATACTGGTGATGAAAATTAGATCCATTACGACAACCCCAAGCGCAAAAAATCATATGAGATACCTGACCAACCAGCTAAATCAACGGCAAAGCCGATAATCCAATGCGCGAAGGTAATGCTCTGTATTTGGTGGGATCAGATGGGTATGCTGTATTGTCAGCTGCTAAAACCAGGTGAAACCATCAATGAACAACGCTACTGAACACAGTTAAGCCGTTTGAAGAGAGCAGTAGCCGAAAAACGCCCGGAATATGCGACCAGACACGAGGCAATAATTTTCCATCATGACAACGCGCGGCCTCACGTTGCTATTCCGGTTAAGAACTATTTGGAAAACAGTGGATGGGAAGTCTTACCCCACCCGCCTGATAGCCCAGACCTTGCCCCTTCTGACTACCATTTGTTCCGGTCGGTGAAGAACGCCCTCAATTGGCTTGATTCATTCTTGGCTGCCAAGCCGGCGCAGTTCTTTTCGGATGGGATCCACAAATTGCCAGAAAGATGGTAAAAATTCATAGTTTCAGATGGGCAATACTTTGAATAATTCCATTGTACATGTTTTTCTTAAATAAACGTTCAAATTTTGAAAAAAAAACCGCACAAATTAATTTCTATACCCAATTCTTCTGCTGAGACATTAGTTCAATCCAGATAGATGACATGGTACATAGCTTTCTTGAAATGCTACATTAATGCTGCATTTGGCTTAACAAAGACTTCGACGAACAATCAACCTCCCGTGGTTTGTTACCTAAAAATAAACTTCATCGGATTCGTCGTGATAGGATTGACTCAATCACGGTACTCTTTCATGTTGCTGAAAAAACACTGTGAACAAGCAGGTCAACTTCGACAGGGTCACTGCACACTTGCCTGTGTAACGTTTCCTGTTCAGTAAGGTACAAGGGAGTCGTGAATATTTGGCAGCTTAGTGAAAGACAGGAAACTTTTCCGTCCTTTCTCTCAAAAATAATTCGTAGAGAGCACTCAAGCACTTTGCAGAAAGTACTATAGAATGTATATAAAACAAAAAGTTGTAATTCTGTTGCCAAACTCTATTTATCATAAAAATCATATCCTTCCAAACAGCGACAAGGCATACAAATACCATAGAATCTAAAGTTTTCGTGTAGTTCTCAAGCAAACAAAGAAGAAACTAGTCAAAGTCCTTGAAGCACTTTTTTGGCTTCAAGGAGTTCTATTATTGTTGAACAATTCTTTTCTCAAGAATTTAAAATAAAAAAGAAATATTTTCAATGCACAATCACACACCTGCTGCTGCTTTACAAGAGAAAGAGAACTACATATATAGAATAACTACCTGTTTATTATTAAACAATATATATAAGAGTAAAAACAAACAGGTTTCGAATTTGAGAATTCAAAAATATTTATTTAACTTTACAGCAACTTTAATAACACGAGTAACTCAAAGTTCCTTGTTATGTTTTCAGGGGTGGTTTTGTCAAGGTCAATAACTTCTGGGTCGCACGTTACGCGTGTGCATATTTCCGGAACCTTAACACCAAGTGAAAAGCTCCCGACATGATTTACCCGAAGGATGAATAACGAAGTTTAAAGAGAAAAATAAATTATGGATTAGGGCGAGACTATGTCTGAGTTCTGTGAATTTGTTATTATGTCATTGACATGGTATCGATTTCCATCAATAAAGGTGCAAAATACAAAATCACCATATCCTTGGGCTTAAGTCTTGGAATGTAGAAGAATATTTCAAAATATTTTACTTTGGTCGATTTTAATCACAAGAAGTCTACTTAAATCGATTATTATTAATTAAATATGTCTTCCGTCCTTAAGCAGACTCCTAAAAGTGTTTTGTGAATACTATCAATGGAGAAGACACAGTAATTGTAATCTAGAATCGTCGACTATTGGGATGAAGCTCCGCCAAAATTCCTTATTACAAGAGAACAAGTGGTGACGTAGGAAAAGTAAATTTTTTCTTGCTTTTAAGTGTTGGCAGAAATTAGGCCATTTAGTTGGAAAATACTGGTCAACAGGTGTTCCTATTTTAATAGATGAAGTTGTGTCATGCCACTGAACAAATTCCGGGAGATGTTGTAGTTATTGGATTGACCGCCTTTTTCAGAATCGCTCCAAAATCTGTCTCGTTGAAAACGAGATAATCTTGATTCAGAGATATGGTTCAGGTACTATGTTAATGTCGCAATAAAAAAATGTCCCGAAGTTAATGCTTCGATATCATTGGGATCATCTGACAGTGGACAAATTGGTCGCAAATTTAGGACGGTCTCTATCTGTGCTAATAAAGGAGAAAACTCTCCATATGTTCAAATAGACTCACCAATTTGATTAGACGGGCGGTTCCAATTTACCACCATAGTGAGGTGCAGCTGGGGTGTTATTTGGTTTAATTGTTAGCTAGCATATCCACGATAGAAAGCAGAATTGAAAACTCTTCAAAGTTCTACTTCAGCTCATATCAAGTTGATACCACAACCACTTTTCATAGTGGCACAGATACCACGAACCTTATACCTTATACGTAGCTAAGAAACCTTCCGTTGTTTTGGCTGCTCGTCCTCTCTAAGTTTTCAAAATAAAAGGTCTAGCATAGTCCACACTGAAGTTAAAGAATGGTCGAGAAGGAATGGTGAGAATGCAGTTGTCTCGATGTTTGTTGCAGCTATATGACAGGCGCAGATAACATCGATAAAAGAATGAGCGCACTTAGAAACGCCCTCTTAGAAACCAAAAAGTTCTTCTTAATCTTACCAGCATCAACTGTAAACCACAATGGAAAGTTGCTTGATGTATATAGCATAGTTCAAGACAAAATTGTTCAAGATCGCATCTTTTGGCATAATTATGGGATGTTTCATGTCGAAGCCGCTTTCCAATTCGCAGAACTTGGCTTTTTGAATTGTTTTTTTTTTTTTTTTTTTTTTTTTTTTTTTTTTTTTTTTTTTTTTACTGTTTTATTAGAAATGTCCCGAACATATGTTTACAGTTTACAGACAGATAGAAAGCTAAGACGTGCTTTGATGTGATCGGTGTTTTCAATTATTATAAAAAATGTAGCCAGGAATTTTCATCAAATTTTGTGTATAAAATACTTGAAATGTTGACAGTGGCATATGGTGAGTCTGCTCTAAATAAAAAAATATTTACAAGTTGTACAAGCTCTTCCAAGATGGCTGAGAACATGCCAATGACGAACGTTGATGAGGATCTTGACACATCGGTCGGCTCGTATCATGCAATTTTTTCGAATGTTTTGGGCATGAGACGTGTGTCAACAAAGATCGCTTAAGAGCTTTTTAATGACGTCAATGAAGATCCTGACTTGCTTAAAAGTGTCATAACTGGTGACGAATCATGGGTATATGATTATGACGTTAAAACCAAAGCCCAACCGTCCTAATGGAAACATCCAGGAGAGCCAAGAACGAAAAAAGCACGCCAAGTTCGATCAGATGTCAAAGTTTCGATCACTGTTATTTTTTTTTTATAACCGTTACGTAGTGCATCAGGAGTTTCTACCTCAAAGTCGTACGTTTAAAGAAAAAACGTCCGGAATTGTGGAAAAACAATTCATGACTTTTGTTTCACAATAATCCATCTGCTCATTCATCGTTACTTGTGAGAGATTTTTTAGCCAAAAACAACACGACAATTATGCTGCAGGCACTATATTCACCAGACTTGGCCACATGCGACTTTGTTCTGTTCCCAAAACTGAAGAGACCTATGAATGGATGGAGGTTTGCAACGATTGGGTAAATAAAAATGGCATCACTGGAAGAGCTCAAAGGTATACCAAAAAGTGCTTATGAGAAGTGTGTTGAGGATTGAAAAAGCCGTTGGCACAAGTATATTATATCTAAAAAGGATGTCTTTGAAGGGGACAACATTAGTATTGATGAATAAATAAATATTTGTTTATACGCAGCATTTTTGGAACTTCATCATCATCATTGATTGTCTTTGACACACATGCGAGTACCGAAAAAGGAAAGTTTTCTGGGCTCGACGATGCAAGTGCCAAACTGAAATAATGCCTGGATATTGTTTTAAAAACAGCAGATCATATTTTGTTCAATCCACTCCAAATTCCACTTGGTTGATGGCTCCCTTACTAATTGCGCTATACATATAGAAATTTCATGAATTTAATATACGCTACCGAACGCGTTTTATCATACATCCAAAGAGCAGATACATGAGTCCAAGGACGAATATGAAAAAGAGAGAATACTGTTGTCAGCAAATGAATACACTTGATTGTAAGTTGCAGACAAAAGATAATTGATGAAAACTAAAAAAAAAAAAAAAATGTAAGAGACAGAACAAAGCCCTGTGGCACACCAGAATTTATTTTGTGGATATCAGACAAAAATAATTTCTAATCCACTGAAAAAGAACTTCATCGATCCCAAATGAGCGCATTTTCGATAAAAGACCCTAACTCTGTCAAAGGCCTTTGAAATACAATCTTGCTTTTGCCTGATTGGTTTAGACTTTGGTTTCACTTTTGGGTGAGACATGCCATCAAATCATCAGTTTTGCTGAAAAGAAATATCATGAGCTGACAGATTTGCCATTTTCAAGGATGGGTTCGCACAATGCTGTTTCCCATCAACTTGGAAGGAATTGGAAGGGTAGAATTGATAAAAAAAGATAAACAGTACTTTTGGCGATATGCAAGGATACTACTTCAGAGGAAGATGCGGAAATATACGAAATATACCATCTGTACAAGCGAATTTGTGTTAGTTAAGATCTTTTAGTACCCTCGGACCTATCTGACGAGTGTCAAATAGGACTCGTCGCATTGAAGATACTTGAAGCTCAAAACAGAATTTCTAGTATTTTCGAAGAACGACCGAACATATTTAGTGGCGTTGGGACATTGGTTCATTTTTGCATCAATTTTTGACCGAATTTTACGCTTTTTTTTAAAACCGAAAAAAAGAATTCCCAAACCCTGGTGGCTCCCATATAGTATAGCTGATCATGATAACTAACTCACCTGTACTGGCAGCTCACTTTGATTTGAGTGCACATCGCTGGCGAATACACGGTTAAGGGTCATAGCAAAATCACTTGCTGTACTTCTCTCATTCTTCGATACAGAGACTCTAGCTCGTTCCTCCCCACTGCTGGGGTATCTACAATACGAGCTTTAAATAGCTTACGCTCTTTAATCACCCCCTAGGTATCTTCCATAAGACACGTGCTATGTATTGCCTACCATCTACCAACAGTCATTTTCCTAATGTTCCGTGAAAACATTTCTCACAGCGTTCCAATGTTCTTGGATGGTTTTCGGCAGTGAGCTGGTGATTAATTCCTAGCGAAAAGTTGTTGTTGTTGTTATACATAGGCATTCTAGTGATATTGCGGATTCTTTAAACAGATGCAGTACTTAACTTGACATAATGTGATGAACTCGTACCAACCCCATGTCGGCTCCTTGTCTATTTCGGACGTCTAAAATACAAGCTCGATTGAACTCCAAATGGTCGATTTTATTGGACAATGGATGGCACTCAGTTGACTTTATGGCAGGTGTTATGTTCAAACGTGGAGTCTCCTATGACTAGGCGAATATTTCACCACTGTCATTTCGGCCGCCAAGATCATGTTTCTCGGTCACATTACAATGACGGCATCTCCGTTCGGTATTGCATTGAGTACGGCACTTAGTTGATTGTAGAAGTTGTCCTTTTCATGATCAGCCGAAAGATTCCTTGGGGCATAACACTTTATAATCGTGACGCGCCACGATAAAATCCTAACACCATTTAGTTGCCAGGAAATTAAGCCTGTGCGTGCTATTGCTGTTAGCAAAGTAGGACAGTGTTACACGTTGGGGATTAGTACTCTCCCGCGTCAAACTCCACTTACTCCCAATACAACCAAATTACTGAAAGGTGAAAGGTGAAAAGTAACCTCCTTGACAGCCAAAATGCGATGCTACTGATTGTTGTTGACGTGTTTGGCATCATGTTGAGTATGGACAAAAACAATTTTCGTTCTCTCATGAAACATTATTTTTTGAGAGGCAAAACGACGAAAGAAACAAAAGAAAAGTTGGAGCTAATGCTCCGTCAGATTACACCGTCAAATATTGGTTTCGAGAGTTTCATGGTGGCCGCAACTCCACTACCGATCAAGTCCGCAGCGGCAGGCCCTCCGATGCATTACAGAGGACAATGTCAAAAAAATACATGAAATGGTGTTGGCTGACTGGAAAGTGAAGATGCGCGAGCTAGCAGATACCACAAAGATTAGTACTGAGCACACAAGCCACATTTTGGGCAATATTCTGCATATGAAAAAATTATCCTTCCGCTGGGTGCCGCTGGGTGCCGCTGGGTGCCGCGCATACTCATTCCTGACCAAAAACACGAACACGAGAGCATTTCGAAAGAGTAATTGGACTTGCTGATGCAGAATCGTGCGCACTTTTGGCGTCGATTGGTAACTGTTAAGCACCAGCGAACAGAATGAGTGCCCGGCAACGGACTGAGCGGGCACTAGTGCTCCGAAGCGGCCGCGGGAGGCTCGATGGGCCGGAAAGGTTATGGCGTCGGTTTTCTGGGATTGCTATGGCATGCTCTTCGTGGACTTCTTCGGAAAAGAAAAACCGTCAACAGCTAGTATTACTGTGCATTATTGGAGTGATTGAAGGCCGAAATCGCTGCAAAACGGCCTCACATGAAGCGAAAAATATTTTGTTTTTGCAAGACAATGCACCGGCGCACAAGAGCATCGCTGCCACGGCTAAAATCAATGACTTACGGCTCCAATTGCTGTCGCATCCACCGTATTCGCCCGATTTGGCTTCCTCGGACTATTATCTCTTCCCAAACCTCAAAAGATGGCTCATCAATAAAAAATGCAGCTGGAAATCATCGACGCCATGGAGGAATATTTTGCAGACCTTCCGGAAAATTACTTTTCGGACGGGATCAAGAATTTGGAAAATCTCTGGAATAAGTGTATCAAACTAAAAGGGGACTATATTGAATAAAATAAAAAAAAAAACATTTAAAAAAAATTTTTTCATTCCCAAGGAAGTTACTTTTCACCCTGACAAATCTGACATTTTGAGGTTCTTCGACCTCTCAGGCGAGACGCATCCTAACATTCCCGAAACCGATCTTAGCCTGAGATATAATAGACAAAAATCATCATCATCTGATCATTCGTTATCCAAGCGGTAATGTCCGCAGCTGGTATTTTTCGTTAATGCAGGGTGCTTACCTTTACCTAAGACTAGAAACGCTAGACCGTTCGCACTTGCAATTTTAGTCTACATGTACCATATAAGGATAAATCGAAGAATAGTTTGGTTAGATAGGCAGATATCTACGAAAATTTGGATGGGGCGCTCTATAAGTCTGGCGAAAAGAACTCAATTCTCGAAGTAAATTGTCAGAGCCCCCAAGTCTTATAAGGGTTTGATCCTTTCCATGATGACTTACCAAAATGTGATGAACAAAATTGGCATACACATCTTATAAATCTTTGTTAGTCTACTCAAAGAAAACATTTTTATACGACAGAAACAAAGATACGTCCTCTGTCTAGAATCGGGAACATCAGCGCAATATTTGAAAAAGTGTCATTGATACGAATAACGACTTAAATTGTTTGAAACTATATTCTGCACCTAAAAAACAATCATACCCTGGTTTGGTAAAAGCAAAATAAGTGTTTCTCAAGAAAGATTACATTTATAAGGACACCAATCGAAACCAATAAAATTCCAATAAAGAAAAATCTATCTAAATCAAAACCAAAACGTTTAACACATCATTATTTCAATAATATGTAACATTCCGTAGGAGTTTGAATGTTACATACTCGTACAAGGGCAAAAGTTTAGAAATCCTGCCCCTCTTTCTTCAAGCAGAGCTGATTTGATTAAATTGTACTCGTATATGTCTTGTCTACATACATACATAGAAGTCTTTACTTCAAAAATCTTTAAATCATGTAGGTATACACATAGGGCGACAAATCTAAGCATTCTTCCCATCTGAATGTCCTTTGAGATTACCGGCAGTTTTCCTGTTGAGAAAACAGGAATATGTAAGGTTGCGCTTTGAGTCCTAGTCTATACGCACCCTTCATTGAGGACATTGAGGATTTTTTACCTGGAGGTGTAGAGTATGCAGGTGTACTGGAAAAAGCTCTTCTTTCTGCGGTTGGCGTAGTGTTGTTACTTAATCCCTACAGCTCACAATAAACAGACTCTTTGAATACTGCAAAATGAGGAATCTGATGGTGAACCTAAGTAACACTCATAGTGACGTTCACAGACTTACCACAATACCCTAAACTTGTTTTTAACTTTTCATACTGATAAATGCTAGGATCGTCGGACCGGTGGGTCATATCATATATTTTCTCCTTCACCAACAAAGTTAGAGAAAATATTCCTTAAAGAACCGTATGGCAATGCGAGAAAGCCAATAGGAGCAGGCTTAACACATTCTTTAGGAATTTTAACTGGTCTTCACTGGTCACAGACACCATTCTCTTTGCAATCATATCCTTTATCCCTCATCGGATGAATATTATCAAACCCAAAGAGAAGGCGTGGTACGACTCGACCTGTAGTTGGCTGTAAGGGATAGAGATGTTTTTTCGGTCGTACAAGACCAACTTGACTGAGGAAAACCGAAAAAGTGCAAACGAGCCAGGAATGACTGCAACCCCTTTCTTAAGACTGTAAAATTCCAAAACGACCACAAACTGAAGAAAAAAAACACTACAATGTCCCAATGGTAGTAAAAATTATCGGTGGTACGTCAAAAACATTAGAAATTCTGACTTATCCTCCATTCCACCGCTCATTTGCAATAACATTCCCTGTCAGACAAGTTCAGTCCACTTTTTCCCTTACTATTTCATCTTACAACTTTCATAAAGCTAATTTTCGCAGAATTAAGTATATATCTTAGCAAATCTTGTTTTGAATTTACCAACCCATCTTTATCTGATGCTGTCTCCATGTTTTACAATGAAACATTCAATTCCATTTCTCTTTACGACCGCTTTTTTGGGCATAAAACAACATCTACTTCCCCTCCCTGGTATAATAAAAACTTCGCTCTTTACGAAAGAATAGAAACAAATTATGAGCAGTTTTTCTTCGCAACAATTCTTATTCTGACTACTCTAACTATCTTGGAACCTACATCCAATTCACCCATCTCTATAACTACCTCTATCAGCGCTTTCTCGAGTTAGCGTAGACCAACTTTATCAACGACCCTAAGATGTTTTATCAATTCGTCATCTACAAAAAAAAAAAAATCAGACGGGTATCCCTTCTCTCTCACGTTTGATAATATATCATCGACCGACCCACGTACTATCTCCACCTATTTTGCTAAATTTTTTAAACTTCTTCGTACCTGACTCCATATATTTCAAGTACCTTCCCAATTTCTTTCGATCCTTTCCTTATTGAAGGAAATTTACCCGGGCAAGACGGGAGCCACGCAATCCTTCTCTCCCACTTTCCTCCCTCTTTCATCCATCTATCTCAAGAGGGAAATTCCTTAAGTTTGGAAGACCTCATTCATAACCCCGATTCCCGAAAAGGGATCAAAAAATGAGGTAACTAACTACCGTCCCATTGTAATGCTTTCTCACATACCTAAAATGTTCAAAAGCTTTTTATATGAAGTTCTAAGCTTTCAGTACATGTCACTTGTATCACTCAGTTAGCATGGATTTCTGAAAGATGAATCTACTACTTAAAACTTAGTTGAATTCGTACCTTTGCGCTTTTGGTCCTAAAAATGGCAAAGAAATAGATATTATTGTTACAGATTTGCTTAGGACTTCGGCAAAATATCCTCTTCAATTATCTTTTCTCGGCTTTGACCCCATATTATTAGAATGGATATCTTGTTATGTGAAGAAACGTTATTATGGCATTCATTTTAGGTTATATTTTCAACCCCGTTTGTAGCCACTTCTGGTCTGCCACAAGGTAGCCTTTTAGGTCCCCTCTTTTCACTTTAACTATTAACAATTTTGAAAGGAATATTAAACACTCCATTTACGCCGACGACACTAAGTTCTCCAAAACTATTTCTTCACCCCAAGACTCTAATCTCCTTCAAGTAGACCACGACAGGTTTTCCACTTGGTGTCTAACAGATTGCTTTGATCTTAATGTCTGCAAATGTCAATCTATGACCTCGCCACGTAAGTGCAATCGATCTCCCCCTCGACTATATTTTCTGCATGACCAACCTGTACCCCAGATTAAACCCCTTCGCGAGCTTGGAATTTATACGATAGAGAGTTAAACTTCCATTCGCATATTGATGGCATAATCCATTAAGTCAAACCATAGCTTGTTTTTATGAAATCATGGTCTAAAGAATTTTGCATCCGTTATGTGACAAGGTCACTTTACATTACAATTATCCGGCCTCTTCTCGAATATGCCAGCCAAGTGAGGTCCTCCTTTCAGCGAGTTCATATATACCGAATCGAGAACATTCAACGTCGTTTTTTTCGATTTGCCCTTCGAGGACAATCCTGGAATGACCCCTTTTTCTACCTTCCCTATCGTGACCGCCTCAAACTTCTTGACCTAAATACCTGCAAAAAAAACCCTGTCTAGTTCTGTGGATTGCGCTTCCCTTTACAATTCTAGTTTTTTCAATCACTAACCCGCGTAATATACAATATCCTCGTCTCTTCTATATTCCAACTCACCTCACCTCTTATAATTCCAATGAACCAATCTCCCGCATGCTCCGTAAGGTCAACTCAAACCTCCCCCTTTTTGATTTTAACTTGAGTAATTCCCGTCATAATCCTGAACTTCTCCACCAGTCCCTTACTTCCTATTCCTTAATTTTTATTAGTTCTTAGGTTCTAGTTTTTTAAGTTAGTATAAGCTTGTATTAAACGAATTAAATTGTAAAATAAAAATGCACACTTTGCACACTGTGCTTTGTCCCGGCCTACAGTTGTGTACGTTGAGTCTTCAATGGGACAAATACATTTTCGCACTTGTGTAGTAGCAAGAATATGTTAGTTTAGCATCGCAACATACATTAAATCGCTGGTCCAGATGGTATATCTCCCATTCGTCTGAAAAGATGTTCTTTCTCGCTGGCAAAACAACTGCGTAAGCTTTTTTATTAATTCTATTCTCTAGGACTCTCTAGGAAAACAGTATTTGTTTAGCCTGTCCCTAAAAAGGGAGAGTTTTGTTCCTTTCCTGCTACAGACCTGTTGCACTTACGTCACTTCTTTCCAAGGTCATGGAAACACTGATAAAATCTCAGCTCATGAAATATCTCGAAACAAGATAACTTCTCAATGGTGAATTGATGGGTTTTCTCACCGAAATGTGGAACTAAAGTCTACACCAATCTGGCGAAAATAAGATAGTCGCACTTAATATTTCTAAGGCATTTGACAAAATTTGATATCAAGCTTTTTCGTCGATCGAAAATTAGGGATCGAAACGTTCAATTCAAGTTTTCTTGGATGGTTTCAAGTGTGATATTCACAAAATAAATTCTGGTGTGCCGCTGGGCTCCGTTCTATCTTCGACACTGTTTTTAATTTTCATCAACGATCTCTTGTCTTATACTTCTAATCCAATATATTTCTGACGACAATACTATACTCTCTGCTTTTCATATTCGTTTTTTGACTCACGTCCCTGTGGCTGTAGAACGGAAAGGGCAGCATATGCTGAGCTCATTAAATTCCGATTTAAAGAGCATCACCAATTGGGGAACAATCAACAGAGTGGAAATACAATTCTGTCTGATTTCGAAAAAGCGAAATCCAAACACCCAGCCATTATCTATGAATGGCACTTGCATCGTTGAAATCGAAAATTTTTCCATTTTCGGTATGTGTGTCAAGTTCCTTATTTTTAAATCATTCTCAACGCTCACTTGGAAATAACTTGCCGGGTAACTTCTAATGCTGAAGCAAGCTCTTTTTGCGTTTGGTGCGAATCCTTATCGAGAAATTCCTTAAATTCAGCGTCCTCGAAGGATGTTGGCCTTTTTTTACGCGGACGGTCGTCAACATCGAAATCACCGTTTTTGAAACGACGAAACCAATCACGGTACATTGCTTCACTTAAAGCAGCATCTCCGTAAACTTTTCAGAGTTCTCTATGCGCTTCAGCCCCCGTTTTCTTCGACTGAAAGAAGAAAATTAACACTTCCCGCAAATGACGATTTATTTGGCACAAAATCAGACATTTTCACACAACCAGTATATGGCGCCAAAATAAAATCACTTATGTGTCAAAACGGTTTGTTTATCATATGTCTATGCTTAGTTCGTGACGTATTGGATATGACAAAATCGATCAGCACCTACTGCTGGTACCATCTATTTACATACAGCGAATGCGCACCTAGTAAAGGGTGATTCATCGTAAGATTTGATTTATAATGTAAAATAAAATACATAAATTTAAAAGTGAACTTAAAATTTTTACTATGGGTTAAAAGAACAATTCATGGCAATTATTTTTTGAAAATGACATCATGTAAATGTTGGCGACGACTACGTCTGATGTGGTCCCTTCGGAAGGTCCAATTTTGAACGACTCGTTCGAGCATAGCGATTGGTATCTCGCGGATAACAAGAGTAATGTTAGCTTCCAAAGCGTCAATCGTAGCTGGCTTATTCCTGAAGACCTGAGACTTTACATAGCCTCACAGAAAATAGTCCAAAGGTGTGATATTGCACGATCTAGTCGGCCAACTTACCATAGCAAAACGTGAAATTAAGTGCTGTTTCGCCAGCTCGTAGCGCGGTCTTGTTAAAACCAAAGCTCACCGAGACCATGTTCTTGAATTTCAAGAAGCACATAGTCCGTTAACATGGCGCGATAACGGTTACCATTGACGGTAACATTCTGATTTGCCTCATTTTTTGAAGAAATATGGCCTAATGATTCCACCAGCCCATAGACCACACCATACCGTTGTTTTTAATGGACATTATGGTAGCTCTTGGTACTCTTCGGGTTGCTCATCAGCCCAAATACGGCAATTTCGTTTATTAACGTATCCATTGAGCCAGCAATGGGTTTCATCACTGAACGAAATTTTACGATAAAACAGCGGATTTTCATTGAGTTTTTCCAGAGCCCATTTACTGAAAATATGACGCAAATTCAAGTCGCCTGGCTTCAATTCTTGTACAAGTTGAATTTTGCACATTTTTAGACCGAGATCCTCACGTAAAATACGCCAAGTTGTCGAATACGCCAAGCCAAGCTGCTGAAAATGACGGCGAATCGATTCGTCACGGTCTTCGCGTACACTCTCAGCTACAGCTGCTATGTGGTCTAACCGGTCGAGTATCATCCACTAATGTAAAATGGGACTCAAATTTGTGAATGGCATTGGCAATAGTGGTTTCAAATCGCACAAAAAACATTTCTCACAGAACGCTGATTTTCGTAATAGAGCTGAACAATTTGAAGACACTGTTGTGGTGTGAGTCTTTCCACGACGACTTGCCGACTCGAGTCACGAACTGAACTGTCAAAAAAAGCCTATTGAAAGTCAAACCTCACGATGAATCACCCTTAATAAAAACTAAGTTTTAAATTTTCTTTGAAAATGTATCTGAGCATTTTCTCGAGCTTTTCATAATGCGCCACACCTCAGACTTGTATTGCGTAATACATTATAGACCACATGGTGGCTTCGAAGGTTTTAAACTTCATGATTGAACTAACTTTCATTTTACTTAGCAGATACCTCCAGTTGCAATTCATTTTCCTTTCAGCTTCCTTAGGTTGTTCGATTAGGTGTTTTTTTAATAATATTCGAGGTGTTATGATGACCTCTAAATACTTATACTCCTTCACAACTTCAATTTCTTCATTTTCGCACGTCCATTTTCAAGAACCGCCCAAATCCATTCCGGAGCACTATTACCTTACATTTGTTTATGTTGGTGCTGACTTTGACACAGAACTCAGTATTGATGTAGCCTACGAATATTTATCATCATTTGCATAGTTATTGGCGATTCCACTAAGATAGCAACGTGGTCCGCCTAAAGAAGAAGCTTCTCCTGATAAAAAATAAAGGAAAGACAAGAAAGACAACTCCTATATTTGACTCGAACTAATTGGATAATTTGTTACCATCCCACACCAAGGTCCTTTTCCTCATAAAGGTTTTGAATTAATCTGAGCATTTTCATTGATGATCGTACATTACTCAGCCTATAGAGAAGAGCTTTTCTGTCAATGCTGTCGAACGCGTAGAACTTTTTCGCTTTGTCAAATTATATCTCTAATTTATATCTGTCGAGGATGACGTTCTTTCTGGTGCAAACTATCTGGAGGCTCGACCAATCCGGCGCCATAAAAACACACTAAGCATGCCTAATTAGAGAATAAGTGTTGGAACTTTTTATATTTCATGGCTATGACTAGTCATTAGACAAATGCTGAGATCTAGATACTACATGAAAGACTGAAATGTGAAGGCAGGTATGAGTAGGTCTAAAAAGTGAAAGCTTGCACTACGAATACTCAATTTCGGTTGGTTTCATTTAAAAAAATAATTAGTGTGCGTCTGCCCTTGATAGAAAAGGCATTCATTTTGAAAACGCCGAAGCTCATCCATTGATTTTCAGTATTTTCGGTTCTCCGTTTCGATTAAAATTCATTGAAGTTATTTTCAACACTAAGGAATGAATTCCAGTCTGATAAGCCCACCTGTTACGTAGACGTGTGTTGCACAAAATAAATTCTTTCATATTTGACATCTTTGACAACATCGAAATGTAACCACGATATAAGTGTCATGTCTTCGGATAACCACATCGCACTTCGCCTCTCATGAATGAAATCAAAAGCAAATAACTCAAAAGTACATATACAAGGTCGTGTGTATGTATGTATCTCTATGGTATTTATTCCAATAAAGTTCAACCAATGTTCAGATGTTCTGTGGATAATTCGCAAGAATTTTATGAAGCTTTTCCCTTCACACGACAGAGAGAAGGCAGAAAAATTCTTGCAAGTTCTTGAAATATTTTTCCCTAAGAACTTAAGGCATCACAATAAACCTATTTGCTATCATGAGTAAGAGATAAGCGTAATAAATCCATAGAGATGCGAGATTTTATTTACCCATTCTGTTACATAATCTTCATGCTTGATGGATGGGAATGATACAAATTAAGTCGGACACGCTTTAAGCTATACATGTACCCGAGTACAAGTTTCCCTATATACTCGTACAAGGAAATAGAAAAAATGTTGATTCTCTTAGAAAAGTTACCATTACCTTCGAGTTCATGACGGCGCACATTGGCTATTGAAATTAATGTCTTTCTTTGCTTCATTCCCATTTCAAATACAGGGTGTCAAACATGCCTCTTTTGATGACAGATTGGATCCCATTAATGCTAAGCATCACATAGCAGAGCTTATTAAGAGTGTTGACTGTTGAGTGTTTATTCAATTTTCGAGAGGCATACCTTACGAATTCTTGCATAAAATACGAACAAACTGCGGGAATACGAGTGTCTCGTTTCTAATTTTTTGTTTTATTAACGAACAAGAGCTGGGAGTTTTCGTAAAAGCTAAAGAAGATGTAGAAATAATTAGCACGTTCCAGATAAAAGCTAAATGAGACATAACCTATTTAATTTTTAAGGACGGCATTTTAGTGTACTACGGATGAACGCGTTAAGGGAGAATTCAAGACTAAGGTAAGGGAAAAAATAGCGATTTATTCCGACATGGCATGTTTATAATTGACTTACAGTGAGATCTACAATACGAACAGACACCTTAAGGGACACGAACACGAATTTAGTAGCAAAGTCACGGAGTGTCTCGTATATAATGAGAACAAAGGGCATAAGATGGGCAAAGCACGATTGCTGACGGCTGGGACAGAGGCGCATATAAGAGCGTGCACTGGCCAACTAAAAACGTTAAAGTCTGTATAATGTCGTTATTGGCATTAATGTTGGAAAGTAGTTCAGTCCATTTGCGTGCTACTTGAATTTCCGTTCACAAATTACCTGTAACTTACTTCTTACTTGCTTAAGTGGCCCAATAGCTGGGGGTAGAACTGGGCCTCAACTAACGAGGCTGTGGTACTTTCTATACATGCTATCCACATTAGGTGAGAGTCTTGCTCTACTGCAATGGCCATCCTGATTGGATTCGAGGACAATGCGGGTCGGAGCATTGATGTCCGTCCGCTCAACATGTCCAAACTATTTCAGGCGATTGATGCGCAGTCAATGTTCCTGCACAGCTTCCAAAACCCTTCAATGTTCATGCTTCAGCGCCATAAATTATGACTGGCATGATTAAGGTCTTATATAGAGTCTCCTAAGTTTTTCGGTATCCTTCCTCATCAAGACAGAAATAAGGTCCGATGAAGCCGCCATGCCGTCCTTATGGATGCATTGATGTTTGGCTGAACGGTTGTGGATTGTGTTCACTGAGCCAAACATGGGTCTCGTCTGAGAAGATGATTTTTGGGCCAAAAACCAAATCTCCGGCCAACATTTCCAGCGCCCAATTAGCGAACTCACGACGTTGTCTATGGTCAGCCGGCTTCAATTCTTGCATCAGCACAATCTTATACGGTTGCTGGCCCAAATCCAACTGCAAAATAAGCAGGGTTGATCGGCACCGAATCAACATTCCTGGGTATATTTCGATACTAGCCGCTATGGGAGCTATGTTTTCTTCATTTCACATCAATCTCTGTCTGGTTCATGTCTTAAGATCCAAAAGAGTATACTTGGACAAACTTTCCTACGGTACCACGAATTGCCTGCACGCTGAAGCCATAATGACGACGACCTCACAACGAAATTCACGTTGCGTATTTACAACTGAGCTGGAATGTCGATAATATTTTTTAAGTAAGCTAGCCTTACTGAAAATTTTGACAGTTGGGTGTCATCGGTAACTTTGAAAGCTGCTGGAACATAATAATTGGAAAAACGATCATTGCTATCTGATCATCCTCTAGAATTACGAATTGTCTGTCACACTATAGTTATTCTTCTGCCTTTAAGCTCGCCGATACATCCTTGGATCCTCATAACATCGCGTACATATTAGCTCAATTCTTTAGCCACTCTCTTACTTAAGCAGCGTTCCACAAACATCGTTGATTTAGACAAATATTAACGGTTAGTTAAATATTGAAAAACTTAAGGATGAATACTTTTCTGGTTCTGATGGTCAACTGCTATCATTTCAGAAAGATGTGGCCTGTACTCAGCACAACCTCTAACATCTCAACATTTCACACGATACTTTCTTTAGTTCCTGGAAAAATGCATACATAATTCTGTTCCAGTAAAGCGGTCGAGAAGACGACATTCAAATTATAGACTCTTGGCGAAATTGTCCTCTATACGAAAGCTTTCTGAGTTTTATTAAAGGGTAGGAACACAACCACAATTGGTATCAAGTGTCCTGTGCACTCTGGAAGATGTTAAAGAAGTTTGTTTGTTACAGTTTGCCATTTTATTTTGAAAGATTAACACCACAATAACGTGTTGAAGTCGTTGAAATTTATTTCTAAAATCGAAGCCCTGTTCGCGAAGCTTATAGAGCACTTTGTGAAGTTTACGGTAGACATCATTCGCCATCTGAACTCTCTATTTATCGAATTATTGATACTCACGAGCAAACAAGAACGAGAACAGTGCGTACAGAAAGAAATATTGCGAGGAGGTCCCGAATTTATCGATTTGTCATCATTCCCAGCAACTTAGTCCTTGTCAATCCACTATGTAGAAAAATTTGCGTAAATATTGGTCATATAAAAAGTCTTCGCGGTTTTTTGTCACCAGATGGTGTTGGTGTCCATTTATCTGAAAATAATAATCTGTTGTGTAAAACGAACACGTGTTTGAAAGGTGACATGTCAGGCTACATTTTTTGTGAAGACAGCTGTGTAATTCGTTGTTCGTGATAAAAGTTATACTGATTTGAATATGAATGAAATATCTGAAGAAATAAGCTATGTGATGCTTTTTTACTATGAAAAAAGGAAAAACGCTGCAAAAACATGCCGAAAAATTTGTGCAGTTTACCTTGAGAATGCTCTGAGTGAATGCCGGACCTGGGAGTGGTTTGTTCGAATCCGTTCCGGAAATTTCGATGTAAAAAATGCACCTCGCACTGGTTGGCCTTTCACTGAAAAAGTCAATGAAATTTTGCAATTGAGGGAGCAAGACCGGCATGGAAGCTGTCTGGAGTGCGGAGGCACTAAACATCAACCGTATGATAATTTGGAATCGTCTAAAACGAGTAGGCTACTCAAAGAAGCTCGATGTATGGGTGCCACATGAATTAACGCAAAGAAATTTAATTGACCAAATAACCATCAGTGAAACGCTGATGGAACGAAATGGAACCATTTTTGAAGCGATTCATTACGGGCGAGGAAAAATGGATTAAATACGAGAATATCCAAAGCAAGCGATCATGGTCAAAAACCGGTGACCGATCACAAACGACTTCAAAGCCTGGATTAACGCCAAATAAGGTTATGTTGAGTGTTTGGTGGGATTGGAAGGGAGTTGTCCATTATAAGCTGTTAGAACGTGGCGATACTGTCAATTCGATCCTCTACTATGCACAACTCGCCCGTTTGAATAAAGCTTTCAAGAAATAGCGACCAGAATTGAACAGAAAGGGAGTTTTCTTCCATCATGACAATGCTAGGCCACACATCTTTGATGACCCGGAACAAATTGGGGGAACTTGGTTGGGAGGTTTTGATGCATCCACCATATAGCCTGGACCTTGCACCCTCTGATTACCATTTGTTTCGGTCTTTGCAAAATTCTCTTGATGGTAAAAGATTGGCCAACCGAAGAGCCACTGAAAATCACTTGGCCAAGTTTTTCGCTGATAAACCACAGAAGTTCTACACCGATGGAATTATGAAGCTACCCGAAAAATGGCAAAAGGTCATAGATAATAATGGCCAATATGTACTTGCAGAAATTGATTTTGAATACAGATTTTTTTTTTCAAAAATGTACCAAAAAACCGCGGAGACTTTTTATATGATCTGTTATCTTAGCCTCAAGGCTTATAAGATTCAATTGGTGTAAGAGTTAAAGCCGCGTAACTGTTTATTGCATCGGATGTTCAGTGATTGGACTTCAAGTCAACTGGAAAATTGCCCAGATTTTTACTGCGAAATTTTTTTCAGTGATAAGTTTCCTTTCTGGTTGAACGGCAACGCAAACAAGCAGGATTACCATATTTTGAGGACAACCCTCACACTGTTCACCAGATATCATTCCATCCAGAAAAAGGTACCGTATGGTGGATATTGTACACCGGTAGCATCATTGGTTCTTATTTCCTCGAAAAAAGGGCCGCCGGTATAATGCGATGATTAACGATGATTAGTTTCCAAATTCGCGTGACATCAATATGGAAGAATTATCGTTGCAACAGGATAGTGCTCCATCCCATAATACTTGCAAAAGCATGGCTTTATTTCAAGAAATAGACGATTGGTCACCAAAATCATTCGATTTGACGCCATTGGATTATTTTCTGTGGAACAACGTCAAGTCTCTAGACCAACGATTGACGCTTTGGAGCAGAACATTGTTCGAGTAATACGCTATAAAAGCTCCCAATTGGATAATTGGACCTCTAAAATGTGCTTGTATTAGGCAGCAATTGCGGATATATGCCCGAAGATTATTCTCAAGCTGAACCTCAACCTTTCGAACGAATCTAATAAGTCGCCATCAAGTTAACTTCTTTGTGTTTTATGTAAAAAAGGGACTGAATCCTTCAAAAAACTACCTTTTGAATGGACTTTCCCTTTATTTAGAGATGATTTTTGAATATCACCGAAGAAAGTATTTGGAGGAGGACGACGTTAGAAAAACAAGTGTTTGTCTTCTAAGCAGTAATATACTCAACTCTAATGGGAATAGACTTTATTGTAAAAAAAAAAAAAACTCGTGAAGGGGACGAAGTTTTTGCAGCTATAGCAATAGCGCACTTAAGGCCTTGGTGAATCATCTCACTACTTTTCAGCTAAATTGAGAATACAAGACTTTTCTGAAAGGGAAATTTAATCCACAGAATGGTTTTCTGACCTCGGGTGACAACAGGATCCCCGAACATTAGGCAACCGATAAACTTGCTAGGAAAAACTTAGAGGAGTGTTTCTCAAGACCTGAACCCGCGTTAAAATTGCTACCGTCCTCGTTTAGAGACCTCATTGACTGTTGGGTCTCTTGTAAACATAGCTCCAGATAGCAGAACTCCTCAGGATGTCTCTGAGATTTCGGCGACTTCCCTCAGTATGAAAGACTGTAGACTGCTTCCTGGCATCACAAAATCTTGCAACGGCTGCTGTTATAACAATGACGACTTTGCAGAGCACTATTTCCATAAATGTCTGGCCTACGCTTGCATCAGACTTCAGGTACTCAAAGCTGATGTGGTAGATTTCGACACTTTTCCACTGAAGCTTTTTTAATTTTTCTACGAAAGGCTGCGAAATTTCATTAAAAGCCACATACACAGAGTATAATGGACTACTTCTCTATCTGGAAGCTCTGCTCTGTAAAAATATAATGATAATATTCCTCTTTCGATAGCTCTTAAAAGGAGGCTTATCAAATTGCATTGCCACTGAAGTTCCTTCAGCATTTCGGTTTTTACTTAGTGTCACAGTAAGCGATTTAAAACTTAAAGATAACATCAGTGCTTCACCAAAGATACGGCAAAACCATATAAAATTGGGAGACGTTAATCGCATTCGCAATGTATCTGAAAATTGTAAAAGATGAAACGACAGTATTTTTCGATTATACACCCATCATAGGCGCATAGTTTGTATTGAATTATGTACTTGCTGCCAAAGTAGCCACGTTACAGTGACCACACTGGGGCAAAAGCAATTTCTAGTATTTGGCAAAAAAAATTTTAAAAAATAATGGAAATCCTACTTTTCAACACAACAAACTCCCATAGTTCTTTTTTCCGACTGGCGATGTGATCAAATAACTTTTTGTATGGATATAGTGCTTCTGTAGAATGTTAGTGAGTTTTCCCGAAACAAGGACGAGAATAGCTCGCTTTCATAATACGTCAGTTTTTCCACTATTGTCTGTGTCCATTAACACGTCCGCCTTAGAAAACGATTTTTTCCAATATCCTGTCCATACATGTATTGCACGAAAATGAATCGAAAAGAAAGAGGAACTCATCATTTTTCAAAAACAGTGATGTTTGGATGAACTTACAATAAAGGATGCATATGCACATTGATTGGTACTCGGAATCCTTTTTCTTTGGAAAAAAAATTGCCTGGGTTTCTGATTGATCGATTTTGTTTTGAAGTATGAGAATGATGTTCTTGGACACAGATGTTCGTCGGCAGCTTTCAAGTGTGATTTCATCAACACTTTGAATACATTATTATGTACTATGTATGTTAGGTAACCTTCTGTTGGTATCCTTAGTCCGGAGAGTTATTTCCTTCCACTTGTTGACATGCACTACGTTTCTGAAAAGACACAGAGTTTTTGTGGTTGTCTTTCTCTTTACTGAAAACAAAGTGTCATTTTCCCTTTATTGGTGTTTTCGGAGAAACAAAGGATAAGAAAAACAAAATGTCTTAGCTAGGTGGATGATGCTTTTGTCTTTGAAATGCATATGAAGGGTGTTCTTTTGCGTTCTTCTATATATTTTGGGATCAACTTTTTAACTTCAGACCGAGTTTCCAAAGTTTCTTTCACCCAAGGGGATAAAATTATACAATAAGGCGGCAACTCAAATGGGTTCAAATAGCACCCGAAGACATCGATTTTACAAAATTTCAGGCTGGTTGTAGATGAATTGAGCAGAATCGGA
The DNA here is from genome assembly GCA_907269105.1 of Volucella inanis. NCBI lineage: Eukaryota > Metazoa > Arthropoda > Insecta > Diptera > Syrphidae > Volucella > Volucella inanis. Next base: position 125,704,680 of record OU026157.1, on the reverse strand, counting down.
GTGACACGTGTTATCTTTCGTCTAAAGTCTGATGAGGTGTCGGAGTACCTTTACCTACCTATCACTATCAGAAAGTTGAAGACTGTGGTACCTAAGAGTTATAACTTCCAAATTTAATGATTTGTATATGATGAGGACCTCTGCTGATAGGATGAACCTTATCGTCAGGGTCGGCAATGACAAAACCGATACCTGCAGATTAAGAAAAAGACTTTAGGAAGGCGATGCGTTGTTATGTGATTTTTTCAGAAACACAAGTCAAATCCAGAGGCACTATCTTTCAACAGTCTGTTCAGTACGTAGTGTACTGCCAATAGAGCATTAGCGATTATTGAAGCAAAGATGGGTTTATCATTCGACAAAGGAAAAACAAAGTTTTCAGTTTTGGGTACAAGAAAAATGTTGCATGGAGCCAAATCCGGTGAATATAGTGGCTAGCTGAGGCATGATTGTTGGACGTTTTTGGCCAAAAAATCTCACAAGCAAAAGTGAATGAGCAGGTGGATTATCGTGATACAAAAGCCATGAATGGTTTTTCCACAATTCCGAATATTTTTTTCTTATTGCTTCCTGCAAACGGCGTATACATTCACGGTAATACTCTTATTGACCGTACGACCTTGAGGTAAAAATTCCTGATGCACAACTCCACGGTAATCAAAAAACAAAAACAGTGATCAAAACTCTGACATTTGATCGAACTTTTCGTGCTTTTTCGATCTCGGCTCTTCAGGGTGTTTCCATTGGGACGATAGGGCTTTGATTTTGACTTCATGACAATATACCCATGACTCGTCACCAATAATGACTCTCTTGAGCATGATCATGATCATAATTGATGTCATTCAAGAGCTCCTGAGCGATGCTTATGCGATAGTTCTTCTGATCAAAATTAAGAAGTTTCGGAACAAATTTCGTTGACACACGTCCCATGCCCACAACAATCCAATTGCATGACACAAGCCGACTGATATGCCAATATCCTCAGCAACTTCTATCATGGTAATTTGACGATTTTTTGAACAAATTTTCTTCACAGCTTTCTTTATTATCTTTTGTTGATGTGTTGGGCATCTAGAGCGAGGTTCGTCATTCTCGGCCATCTTGTAAGAGCTTGTGCCACTTGTAAGCATTGTTTTTTACTTAGAGCAGACTTACAATATACCCCTGTCAACATTTCTAGTCCTTAGAGCACTTGATTCCATTTTTTGCACAAAATTTGAAGCACACTAAAACACGTCTAACCTTTCTATAGGGTTTTCTAATAACGACTTGCAACTTTTTTTTTACATAAAGGGCAAACCATATTTCAAAAACTTTATTATTGGCTTGAAGTACAATCAAAACATTTATGAATGGAACTTGACTTCGTTCATATCGCCACCGCGGGCACATATGCAGCGGTCGATTCTTTGGACCCAATTTTCAACGAGTCGGCCACACATTTCGCCCGAAACGGCCGCTATTTCGCGTTCAATGTTGGCTCTGAGCTCTTCCAACGTCGTCGGCGTGTTGGCATAAACAAATGGCTTAACGTAGCCCAACAGAAAATAGTCAAGCGAAGTTAAATCGCACGAACGAGGCGGCCAATCGACTGGCCCAAATCTTGAGATAACACGCTCACCATACTTACTCTTCAATAAATCGATTGTAGCGTGTGCTGTGTGGCTTGTGGCACCATCTAGTTGAAACCACACGTCGTCCAAGTCCATATCTTCCACCGGGCCAAAAATAATCGGTGATCATGGCGCGATAACGCTGACCATCCACAGTAACGTAAGGATCGTTATCGTCGACGAAAAAATATGGCCCAATAACGCCGCCGGCATGCAAACCGCACCAAACAGTTATTTTTTGTGGATGAAATGGTGATTCCTGAAGCACATGTGGGTTTTCACCCGACCAATAACGCATATTTTGCTTATTTACGAGCCCATAGAGCCAAAAGTGAGCTTCGTCACTGAAGATGATTTTGCGATGAAATTCATTAACTTGGCACATCTTTTCCAGAACCCAATCGGAGAACGTACGTCGCTTCATGGTCCATCGGCTTCAATTCTTGAGTCAGCTTGATCTTGTATGGGTGTAGATCAAGATCCTTACGCAAAATACCCCATAATGTGGTCTGAGCGATGCCCAATTCTTGAGAACGCCAAGGAATTGACTGATTTGGATCGTTTGCTACGGACGTCTGAACGGCAGCGATATTTTCGACACTTCGACCAATCGTTGTCTCATGGACCCGGCAACATCACGCAACGATTATGTGGACTCAATTTTTTGCACTTAACTTGTTCTTGCCTGTCTACTAGGGCGAGAATTACGACCGAAAATTGGAGTTAACGCTCTTAAAGTTGCAGTCACCGACTCCTAATATCTGTAGAAAATTTTTATAATTTGCAGACATTGCTCGTTAGTGTACTTTACCATGATGAAAATGTTGAGTTTACTGAATAAATTGACAGTGACAGTTTTATGATTAGTGAAAGAGTGCGTTCACGAATTAAATTCAAAAGTTGTCACGTCCCTATTGGAAAACCCTATATTTGTCAAAACAAACTACACCCTGCCTGACTCGAACTGCAACCAGCTTCAGACTACTATAATTTACAAACCGTTCATGACAGTGAGCTCAAATTTTGGCACATGACAGGTAATTTTATTATTTACAAGCTTTTTAAACGATTTGCGTCTCAGTTGTGTTGAAAATTTTTTATCCGCGATGGAATTCAAACGTGATAGTGTGATTGCTTTATATTTGGATGGAAAACCACAAGTAGCTATCGTTAGAGCAATCCAGCACCTCAACGTGAATAAATCATTTGTGTCTCGAATCATAGCTCGTTGCCGTGATACTGGCAGCGTTGCAAAACGCTATGGAGGTGGTCATAAAAAAACAGCAACATCGGCAGAAATGGTTCGGAATGTGAAGGCTCGAATTGAGCGAAATCCGCGTCGAAGTGCAAGAAAGTGGTGAGTTGCCGAATTTGGTTTTTTCCGATGATATGCCATTTGTTATCGAGCAATATGTCAACAAACAAAATGACCGAGTTTACTTGCCAGAGAGGTCCTTCGAAAATTTACACCTTCGAACGGCCACCAGAAAGCAGGCAGCATCGATGGTGATGGTTTGGGCCGCCATAACCAGCGATGGTCGGTTTCCGCTCGTATTTTTGGACTGTGACGTCAGAATTAGTGAGATCGTATACCGTGAAACTGTCTTAGAGGTAGTATTGAAGCCTTGGGCAAACAATCATTTCGGTCGGTGACCGTAGACATTTCAACAAGACTCGGCACTGTCTCACAAAGTGCGCGTCAACCAAGATTGGTTAAAAATCAATGTTCTACACTTCATTTCTTCGACACAATAGGGTATTTTGAAGGCGAAGGTTGGCACTTAAAAATACCAAAATTTGGACCACCTCAAACAAACACTTCGCCGGGAATGGGCCAAAATACCGCAGAGCCACTTGCGTGCAGCGTGCGATTCTTTCTTCGGCCGTCTCAAGGCCATTATTCGCGCCAAAGGTGGACATATTGAAAACTACTGATAAAATTTGAAAATTGATTTATTTTCCAACATTTTTTGCTTTGGCACAATAAAATTTTTAAAAAAATAAAAAAATTATAGCATTTTCAAAAGTTGCAGTTCAAGTCAGGCAGGGTGTAAATGTTCCATATACTTAAAACTGTAAAAATATGTTTGAAACCTGTGTACAAACACAGTAAAAAAAAATCGATAGTCGAAGGTAGGTTGTCGCGAAATTTCAAAAGTCACTTTACTTTTTTAACACACCTCGTATTATATCAACAATGAGTGAAACACAATCTTGACATCTAGGACAAAATGTCACGATAGGCAGCTATAACTTAGAGGTATCAACTCTCTCTGAAAATGACACCAGCGCAAAAATTATGCGAAGAATCATTCCTGCTATTCGTTGCTACTTTTTACAAATGAAAGCATTTTGTCGACCTTGTCTTGCTTTACGGCGTAGAAATTGATGAAAATGATGAAATTGGATGAAAAAGCTCTCAGACGCTTCTAGAAAAAAAGTTATTTAGGTACGTTTCGATCCCGTTTGCAACAATGCACAATAAAGGAGACGTTTCAGCAGCGAAGTGTACGAGATGTACATTCTTCTCAATCATGAACAAGAAAACTTCGTAGCAACAGTTCCACTGGTGATCTGATGGCATGTCTCACAAAAAAGTGGAACCAAATCGTACCTCAATCTGGCGAAAGCAAGATAGATGCACTTGATATTTTTAAGGCATTTGACAGAGTTTGGCATCAGGCTCTTTTGTCGAAAATGCGTGCTTTTGGGATCGACGACTCCCTTTATCAATGGATTAGAAACTACCTTTCGTTCAACTCAAGTTGTTTTAGATGGATTTAATTCTAAAGTTCACAAAATAAATGCTGGTGTGCCCGAGGGCCCCGTTCTGTCTCAGACATTTTTATCAATGATCTCTTGTCTGCTGCGGATTAGAAATCCAAAATATTCCATTGCCGATGATGGCACTTGCATCGTTGAAACCGAAAAATTTTCAATCCTCGCTATGTGTATCAGTGACAATCAACGTTGAAATTACCACATATTTAATGTCCCCAAAAATGTTGCGAAATTTCTAGGTTCCCTCAAGCTATGTTAGAAATATTTCAACCTTTCTGACATGACCTTAATATATAAGGCGCTTATCTGCTCAAAAGTGGAGTACGATTCCCACATCCGTTCAAATAGCCATAAGACCTTTTTGCACTTGCTAGATAGGATCTAAAACCGTGTGATAAAATTTATAAGTGAAGCCAATTCCAGTCATTCGTTACTCTTGAACACCGGCGTAATGTCAGCTGTCTCACCTTGTCGCATTTCGATTTTCACCACTCATGCTCCACCGAAATTGCCAGTAGCTTTTCACATCTTCAAACTTTTAACCGCAATAACCGTCTCGCTATGAATGCTCATCAGTACACCCTCAAGCCCATCACGGACGTCCTCTAAGATATTGTGATTCTTTCCTAAGCCATACAAGTCGCTTATGGAATACCCCACCGAGCTCTTTTTTCTTAGTCATTATAACTTGCAAACATTTAAAACCAAAGTACATCGGTGTCTCTCTTTTTTTTCCTCTCTAACTTCCTTTCGCCCGCGCTTTGTGCAAACATTTAGAGTTCATAAAATCCGTTTCATCCTCTTAAGATCGTTTATAAATTAAATAAAAAAGAAAGGACCTAGATGCGTGCCTTGTGGGGCACCAAAAGTGGATAAAACTGCACTTGAGAAGACTTTAGAAATAACATCGAATTCGTTGCCATATTCCAGGACATAAGGCGCAAAAGACATGAATTCAACTAAGTTTGTAGTAGTTGATCTGCCTGATAGCAAACACCATGCCGCCTCCCCCTCAGGTGTCCAGCCAGCTGTTTAAATTTTATTTTTTTTAATATAATAAACTGATGCTTCCCCGAAATGAAGTCATTATCATCAATAGACAATCATTGTTCTCCATCATGTTATGGATATTGCCAACAAAAAGTCTCACATTTCAAAGCCTACCTAGAATCGCCAGTAAAACTTTTTTAATCAACCATTTTCACAGGAACAGCAGCAACAAACAAAAGGAAAAACTTAATAAAGGGGTGCTTGAATACAAGTTTCATCAAATGATATTCATGGTCAATTCGTGGGTATTTTATTCTCTCATCCAGATATTTTCCATAATAATCTGTGATAACAGATAATGCGCTTTAAGATACTTTATCTCCTCCAACTTATTAGTTTTTTTTTTCTCCTCTTTTTTGGTAGGTCGTCCACTCTGACCCTGAGGATGGTTAACCTTAATTTTTATATTATTCAGAGAAATTTATTAAGATATGTATTTGGGAGTTGGCTTTCTGATGAAATGGAAATGCGCTCGACTGGAATTAAAGGAAAAATTAATTACGTCGTACACAAAACGAGGAGAGAGTACTTCTAAAAGGGTTAAGTACAGTTGAGACTATGGATTAGATATTCAAAGTTTAGTAACATGAATTTTTGGGCAATTTTTCTGTTTACTCTGTATGTATGTGTATATTCTTTTTGGCTCTTTATGTTCAACGAATACTGTGCGTTCTTTTTGAATAACTGGCCTTCACCAGTATGGCTTAAAGTGAGTGTACCACAAACTTTACATTCCAACTACTCTGGAAGTCAATATTGAACTTTTTTAGAAGCTGCAAAATTTGTAAATCCCTCGAGCGAACCTTCCTTATTTATTAACCGAGAAATGCAGAACTGTAAAAAAAAATTTTTGTTTCAAACACTTCGTTCTATACCTCATGGAATCATTTGATTTAAGACCGTAGTGGATGGAGGTATAATCCTGTTCATTACATCTGACATGTTGGTATGGCTCACGATATACGACCGTGGCAATAAATTCTGTTTTTTAGGGTAGAGTTTTAATTACAGATAATATCTCAAAAAAGATTTGAGAAATCGTTGAGGTACGAAATTTGCACGGTGTCATAGAAATTAATGAACATGGATACGCGCAGGGCACTTAGACTAATTCCTGACCGAACCGAAATGTTCATGTCATAATTGTTTGCCTAAATTCTCATGCTTAGATACAGAGAAAAAATCCGACCCGAGACACATTTTACGGCAACAAAGAACTCATTAATCATGCCCTTCCTGTTCTTTTAATTTTACTAACTGTAATAGTAATTATTTTTAATTTAATTTTGGTGGGAACTGGGACTCCCATTTATTTGGCTTAATATAAGCTTAATACTGAGACTGAAACTAATCAAGAGGACCTAAAAGCTATGAACCAAGGGAATGATGGAGGAGATCAAGTTTGACGTAAAATTAAAAACAGAGAAGTCTGAGTTGACCTTTTAGAGCATACGGGAAATTGGTTCGTAGGAGGACAACATATCATAAATTACTTTCATTGATGTTGAAGGAAATAGAATTGTAAAGGGAGGCGTAGTCCATGGAACCTGAGAGGAATTCAAATTGATATGTTAGTGGCTTTCCTGTTAGGGAGGGTCGTTCCAGGACAGACCACGGAGTCAAAATCGGATAAATCGAAGGTAATTACCCTTCTTGAAACATAAAAACAGATGCAAGGCGCATTTGGGCTTAAAGCTACTTGATGAGCATGAGAACTAATGGACCTCACTGAATGTTGCCACTGTGATGATTCATATGTGTGCAATTTATCGATAAATGGATTTTTATTTGTATGTACAAGCGTATAATGACGCTATATTGAGTTGCTGTTCGAGTCAGCAAATCACGTCAAAACGTTGGCATTAAATGGTTTCCTGAGAAGGAATTTTTTTTCATTTCGGAATGTTCAACCCCATACAGATGACATAATGAAAGGATCCATTTCGTCTGCCATCGCTAAACTTTTCCACCCGCTCAGATAGATTTCTCCCTGCAACGTACCGTCAAAAAAATTCATACAGAATCTTTGGTGTTTAGACTCGAAGTGGGATGCACCAGTTCCTACGGAATTACGTAAACGATGAGAAGCCTTCCAACAGATCCTGCCAAAAATCGAAACCATTGAAACTCCACGGTGGATGAACACAAGACAAAACAACAAGAACATCAAATTCCATGGATTCTGCGATGCATCTACAAGGGCATATGAAGCCGGTTACACTTCCTCGTCTTGAGTTTTGTGGAGCAGTTCTGCTAGCTTTGCTTGTAGACTATGCTGTGAGGATCCTGGGAATACCGACCCACAAGGTCAACACATGGACTCACGGATTCCATAATTACGCTAGCATGGACACGAATTTAGCATCACTAGGAGTCTTTCTTCTAACACTCCAATCATCTGATTTGTGGTGGAAAGGTCCCGAATTCCTGCAAAATCGATGGGAATACGAAATTCCCGACTTATCTGTCGACTACGGAGGAGAAGAAGCGTGAAGTTAAAATAAACTGTACCCAAGACATTGCACGGGATAGCATCACCCAAGTTATTCACCTCTACTCTCATCTCTCAAAAGTGGTGCATCTTTGGTTTGCCTCCAATTGTATTCATATCCACAAAAGATTCCCGAAATAATGCTCCATTAATGGCAGATAAACTGGAAATAATTTCAGACGATAAAAGGAGGACTAAGCTTTACTGGTGTACTCAAACAGACGCAATAAAAGGTAACATAGAGAGATCTAGTTACGTAGGGGTTGGAAAACTCCTTGGACCACCGTTTAATAGAGGCAAGTGATGAGTTAGCTGTAAGGATCATCTCATCGACATGCGAACGGGAATTAAACTCACTGCCGAATAATAAGCCAATGTCTTGAAAAGATTAAAACAGGGATATAGATATAAGTGAGAAGGTTATGTATTAGCATTTGATGGTATTAAATTTTAGACAATTTTTGAGGCACCACATCGAAAACCGATCAAGGTCTTCTTGAAGAAGAGCGGATTTTTTGGGAAAAGAAATAGTTTTAAAAAAATATTGTGTAGTCAGTATACAAAGAAAGGTAGGAGTGTTTAATCACTCTCTCAAGTTCGTTAATTAAGAAAAAAGAGAAGTGGACCAAGATGGCTGCCTTGTGGAACTTCAGAGAAAGCCAGGAAACGAACTGAAAGGGCCAATCGAAACCGAACACTATAATATTGGTTTAACAGATAAGAAGATATCCATATTAATAAAAGAGGTCGAAAGCCAAGAGCAGACAATTTGAATAGGATCAATTGATGAGATATCTGAATAGTGAAATCGGTTGCAATAACGTCGACTTCTTTTTCATTTTTTTAGGCTACGAAAGCAAAAGACACTAATTCAATTCAAGAAAACCATGTTGTCTAGGCAAAATATAAGACTTACACTTAAAGCTCTAGGCTTTGTATGAAATGCTGTCATAGAGTTTGGGTATATGAGAGAGTTTGGCAATGGGATAATAATTGGCAACCTCAGTCCTTAATCCCATTTAGGATTATAAAAGAGGTCTTCCAAATCTGAGAAATTCTCCCTGTGTAAGGGATAGATGAATAAGGTAAGAAAAGAAGAAAGAGAGATTGAAAGAACATATTTTAGGAAAACCGTCCCAGAGGTTAAAAATTCATCTTTAAGTTTTATAACTTTTCTTCAATAACAGCAGCATTGGAATTTTGAGTGAGAAATCAAAGTTGAATAAGAGGAATCTAGAGTCAACGATCTAACCACACTAAAAGTATCGGTGCTCGCTAGATACCGATACCAAATATGCGTTCTGTTGGCAGTCTGAACACATGGAGTACAAGGGACCAGTTTTGTGTCTGATTGCTACCGTTCCAAGAAGGTGCTTCGAATTATATGCGAGTGAAAATTTTCATCCGCATATACTATAATTCGCAACATCTTTTATAATTAAAAAAAGGGATCTGGTACGAAGTATTTGTTGACAAATGATTGTTTGAAAATTGTAGCAAAAATGTTGGCAATGGCAGGATCACTTGAAAATTTGTTTTCGAAAGAGAGGGAGGAAGGATAACCGTCTGTCTTACTTTAGCAATTGACAAATTGAAAAAAATTACTTGGGATAGTTTATAAGATTGGGTTCCTCACTATTTAAGTAGCGTTGATACGGAGAGTTGTAGAATTTGATGAAATGCAGATAACTATGTACCTGGATAGTTCCAATAGAGGGAAGAAGAGTAGGTTCGAAGGAATAACACCCATACTACATATGTAACATATTTCTTCCATGTATCTTAGATAAGCCGCTCTGTTTTGGATTACCTTCTTACTGGTTTGATTCGATTTGAGACCCAGGTCAACCCTGACAGGTTTATTAAAGCTTATTACAAGCACGCAGAAATTCTAGACTTAAAACTAGATTAGGTTAATTTAGGTAAAAATTGCTGGTGGAGAGACCAACCCACTAAGGCACATTGGCCCATTGTGATGCTACGTGGATCTGTGTTCCTCCTACTCTTGGAATCAATTTGTCATTATAGAAGAAAACTTTTAAGTGGATTAATCTCCTTTGTGCAAGAGTTGGGCACAATCTGCACATGCAGCTTTTGCAGAAATCATTTGTAAAGACGTCAAGCCTTTTTGCATTCTTGCCTATAAAGCAGCGTCCAGTGATGACACCTATGATAGCTCCGAGATATTTCCTTTTTCGAAAAATCAAACTCTTAGAGCGATTCAGATCTAGCTTTGGACAGATCTGTGTGCTCATAATAATTCATCCGACAGTCCACCTAAGATTTGTTCTTTTGTAAGCATATATTCTTACAGCTTTAATATTAGTTTGCACATAGAGATTAGTGTTCCGATATTACACTCTTCCGGTAGAGTAGGTAGAGTGATTCCAATTTGTGCCCCAGCACCCAACATAAATGAAGGTTAAACTTTTCTGCCGTCTCCCTTAGACATGATGGGCAGTCTACTGTTGATCTAGAATTTAGTAAGACTGAGTGCAGGGATTTGATAGCGGCCTAACGATCCGAAAAGATCCTTGCATCCCTTGCAGATATTACGTTTTCCTTTAACCAGAACACGTTACAGTGATCTAATAGGCGCAAGGAGAAGCTTAGATCAAACTTATCTGAGAAAACACCACCACATCCAGTGCCGCCCACACATGCTGTCCTTGGGACTTTCCTTGATTTGCTGCAGTTAACTGCATTGTGTAATGCCATTCACCACCACCCCGTGGCCGTATAACCGAGATTTATATATATCCAGTGCTTAATACGAGGGCTGTTTTATGAGTACCCAGATTTGAAGATAGGTGGCGCTACTGAGCCAAAATGAGTGTACCAGCATTTAATATAACCTCTTTCAGCCCCCTTGTCAAAATTTGGTGGCAATCCTATGTTTAGTTTTGTTGTGACACTCATTTCAAAACAACGTGTTAGTGTCTTTTTGCGACCATGGAAATAGAGCAGTACCACTCCGTGAAATCTGCGAGGAAATCAATCCCATTCTCGATGGTGTCTATGGGACCCATTCATCTTCCCTTACAACCATTTGCCATTGGTTCGCAGAATTTTAACGTGGCCGCACTTCGGTTTTTGATGAACCGAGCCCAGGCGACCCAAAAACGTTTACCACAGAGAAAACATGGACAAAATCCATGATCTCGTATTGCCGGACCACTGAGTGAAACTTGGCTATGAAAACAAGTATCCTAACTGAATGCGTTAGCCATATCCTGCACGAGATTTTGGGTATGAGAAAACAGGCGGAATCATGCGATCACTTCAAAGACGTGCTTGGCCTTGTTTAATCGAAATCCGAAGGATTTTCTGCGTCGTTTCATGACCAGCGATGAGACATGGATTTATTGGTACACAACATAGAACAAATATCAATCGAAACAATGGGTTTTACCTGGTAAACGTGCGAAGTCGAAAACGAAGACCGTGCCTTCGGCCGGAAAGGTGATCACCACCGTGTGTAACCCACGTTTACTATTTAAAAAAGCGATAAACAATCACAGAAGCATACTACGCTGATTTATTGGGCCGATTTGAGGAAAAACTGGACACATTTGGCGAAGAAAAAAGTGATCTGCTACCGGCTCACACTTCCACAGCCGCCACAGTCAAATTCGTCGAATTGAACTACGAATTTCTCCCCCATCCTCTGTATTCTCCGAATTTGCTCCGTGCGACTCCTTTTTGTTCGTTAAAAGATTGCGAACGGAGGGGTTCAATAGGTTACAGCCCCGCTGGGAAAAGTGTATTAAGTTGAAGCGGGATTATATTGAAAAATAACTGTCAAGACCTAAAAAAGTTGCGTCGTTATTTCTAATCCAGGTATTCATTAAACAACCCTCGTATGTAGAGCCCGACTCGACTTCCACCGACTTTTTGAAACATGTGTAGATATCAATCGTCACTCTATGGTTTTCAAAAGGAAATACTTATAGGTCTGAGGTCCTTTGGCACAACACAAGAACATTTTTCGCCTTTGGAAATGAAAACTACATTAACTTCTCTTCATGATAGAAGATCATGGATCATTTCTATGCAGCTCCTCATGATATTCTTTGGCGTAGGCAGGATAATATTTGAGGACCTTTGTAGCTCGGAAGGCATTATATCGTATGAACCAACAGGCTTCCATGGTTTGAAGCCTTGAAAGGCCCAAATCAGGTTGTTGCTGGTAATCAGAACGTTTGTTACAGTTGCAGTAGTCCTGTTTGGGTTGCTACTGGCCGCGAATACTTACCTACCTGGAAAGTAGATCTCCATCAGAAAGGTGAGTGCTTCATCGATTTTTTTTTTTTTGATAGCTAGACATCGTAGGATTTCTAGAGAGGATTTTTCTTAGCCGCGATGCCTAAAAGGTTTCTGTCATTTGTAACAGAATAACCTCCAAAACTGTAAGTTTGCCTTTCTCAGTTCTTTTTTATAAATTTTGAAGGATTCCTTGTATGAGTCTTAGTAAGTCACGTTTCTTACGCTTTTCGTCTGTATTATGGCCAATCAGTTTTCCGTTAGTTTCAGAATGCACTTTATGTACATTTCTTGGTATAAAAATGGGCTTATTGCCAATGTTTCAAACATTGAGGTTAGTACTAATAATCTAATAAGCCTCTACAACTCGTCAAGTTCGATGTTCAGGTAGAGGTTTGTGAAACAAACAATAGAATTATATACTCCTAAATAACGCGGAATAATCGTCAAGACTTTTTTTGATGAAATTCATACATTGTGGCCCACACATTCCAATCCGACGACATATATTTACATACGAGTATCTCAATATGATGTTTTGCTTTTCAATGCCAATTTACCATATGTATCATCGATGATTCACTTTTAGATATTTACCTTGCAGTCACACCGAATAGGTGCCTCGGATCGCTTCTTATGTAGTTTATGCAATATATACCATAACAATACTGCGTCTCCTTAAGTTTGCCGTTCGTATATACCAGAATTTCGTTCAAGATTTCCGGGCTTTAAACACATTCTGCACATTCACATTGACATCCTTAATTTGTATTCCATTGTTTGACTGCATTGCATTCCTCGTATGCGAACAAAGTATCAAAGTTTGTTCCATTGAATCCCGACGTTCTTTCCTTTATGATATATTATATATTAAGCTGGTGTATATCAGACACTTGAAATACAACATCTGTATCCCACACAGAATAGATTCATTAGAAATGCATCCTTAACATGTCCAGCATGATGTTGCAATGAATTAGTTTATACTGAAACGTTTATGCTAGTCTAACAAGGGATTTAAAACTTCTCACAAAACATTGAAGCAATTTCTCAGTAACTACCTTTTGTGCTTTATGTTTCATAGAAAACAATTTCCATTCAAACGACATTTCTTGTCCCCATCTATTGAAAATAGAAAATTACGAATTCAATCTTAATAGTTGCTGTTCCGCACAATTTTCTAGATATTATCTAAGTTTCGAAAGGACTTTTCCGGATTTTACAGAAATGTCCCATTTAAGGAAATGCTTGGAAGTTGTTAAATGATTTAAGTAAGAATCCTAATGATTCCCTTGATATCTCTGAAAGCTTACTGGAACCGTTGCTATTGTAAAATTAAATCATAAATTGTTTGTAGTACTGTTAAGTCTAAAATAATGACTAAATGATATAGATCCTGCGTAGCCTTGCCGGCATCCACTGAGGATACGTTGTTTTGCATTTTATGATTGTAAATTTCGTTACGTGCTAATGATAATTAGAAAGTAAAGAGCTCAATACGACTTAGAAAGGAATCATGATATAGTATTTCAGAGGATTAAAGATTTGAAGGAGCGTAATGCTACAATATCATGTAGCTATGATATATTGGTAGTGGACAGTGTCGTTCGACTGGACAGTATTGGTGCCATATATGAGTTTAGTCAGGTGGTTTTGAAATCACTTTACTTCACTTCTGGATACCAAGTGGCCTAGTATCTTTTTCTTCTTCAGCGCCGCACTTAAGTTATTCGCTTTCTTCACCCCTTTGGATTAAAAGGCACTCCGTCGCGGTTGTAACGTCAGTCACTGATCAAACTTTTTTGATCAATTTAATCTTGCAATCAAGGCAAGGGCGTTTTCGTCAGCTTATTACTTACTTACTTAACGGGCGCGTGAAAAATCTCCTTGAGACATAGCAGCCTTCTACAATCTCCGATCGGTTTTCCTTGTCGTCTTGAACCTGGGGGCTGTGAATTGAAGGCCCTCTCTACTGTTAGTTTCTTGGTCTACATGCGCTTCTTGATACGGCTTATAGAGTTCGCGATTGTATCTTCTCATCCATTCACCCTTCCCGCGCACGGGACCACATATTCGACGAAAAATGTTTCTCTCGAATCTAACTACTCTGTTTTATTACTTATCGTTCAGCACTTAGCTCTGTTGATCAATGTTTTGTAGAGCATTTGTAGAGCCATTTTTTTGCTTAACCGAAGTAGAAGCGGTTTATTAGGGCAAGTCTTTGTCGAATCTTCTCCAGGGTTTCATTCGTTCGAAGTTACTGTTACTGTTACTGTTAATGTTGTTGTTCTCATTTACTTCAAGACCAACTCGTTTCGTCTGTTCTTCAATTGCCTGAAAAGGCTCTATAATGGCGCGCTGGGAGCGACCGTTGATGTCGATGTCGTCTGCGTATGCTGGTAACTGGACAGATTTATTGAAAATATTGCCTTTCATGTTAACATCTGCCATGCACACTATTTGTTTCAACACTAAATTAAAGAAATCATATGACAGTGTATCTCTTTGGCGAAATCCGGTAACGGTTTGGAATAGTGCAAAGGGACTCTTTCAAATTGCACATCGCACCGTGTGTTTTCCAGCGTCACGCAACACTCCTGGATGAATTCTGCCGGGATCCCGATTTGGTCATCTCCGTGTGGAGTTAAAGATGATTAATTTTTTCATATGCTACTTTGAAATCGATGAAAATATGGTGAGTCTTGACTTGAAATTCGTTGGACTTTTCGAGGATTTGCCTTAATGTCAACATTTGGTCGATTGTCAATCTGTCGGGCCAGAAGCCACCCTGGTACGTGCCGATAAATCTGTTTGAAATACGCTTGACACGTTCATACAGTATTATACCATACATTGGATAGAATTTTAAATATATGCTGCATTTAGTAGGGACATGTCTCGATTGTTCCCCTTTCTTGCAGATGCAGTATATAACATAGAACTAATAGTATAGTCATCGAATATACATCTATACCTGGTTGATAATTTAGTGCCGAAATATCACCACCATGTTCGATGGTAAGCCATCAAGACCGGTGGCCCTTGTTGCTCTTTAGTTTTTGATAGCTGAACTGGATGTGGGTTCTCTTCTACCTACCTTATACCCATTAAGGAGCTGCTTCAATATACATATCTACTACTCCCTGCGTTTCGATGGCTAGGTTTACTTCACTGTTTCAAAAAGCCTGTATTTGGGTTTGAAACTAGTCGCATAACTTTCCTGAAAAACACCTGGATGTTATTTCTATGGCGGTACTTCTTGTCTGGGATATCCCTGTCTGTAGGGCGTTTTCTTTTTACGCAAGATCTTCTTCCTTCTTCTGGCTCGGTACTTTGCAGCGTTTGCAGCTATGCATTTTCTGTCACCTTTTTCCGGCGTACGTACTCATTAATTAGCCTACGGTGGGCTCGGCTACCCCTTTGATGATGTCGCAATCCTGGTCTCACAGATCATTGGCGTTTGTGGATGGTGAATGCTCAGCGGAGAGTTTCTTGTAGACGCTCTCTATAGGCTCTGTCTACTCCAGTCGTGATAAGACTTCTTATGTTGAATTTCTTTTTCTAGGCGGTCGGTAGCTTCAAGAAAGTGGTCAGAGTCGACGTTTGTCCCTCTACATGTTTGCAGATTCGTGCATCGCATCTATTAGGGTTGTATGAATTCGTAGTCTTTGAAACCTAGTGCCAGTTATCACTGTATTGCGAGTTAAGACAAAATTGATTAGCCGAAAGCCTTTTTCTACTATCGTGTCGTTTCGGCTGTGCCTTTCGACTAATCCGCCGAACATGTTTTTCTAACCAAGTTCAAATTTGACTTCTTACTCCGGACACGCTCTGTCTTGGAGGTCATAAAAAAAATCTTCTTGATAGTGTCCTTAGCTCATCGATAGGGGGATGTGCATATATTAGGCTAACGTTTTGGAATGATGTACTTATTCTTATTCGTTTAAATCATCATCCAGGTGCATACTTTCAATACGTAGACCGTTAACGTTCCGAGTCGCAATCTTAACTGAGGGAATCCGTTGGCATCTGAGGCTGGTGTCTTTCTCACAACTAGCTGCGTTTTACCTGATAGGGTAATTATCCCGATGGCACAACTCCAAATCTGTAGGTCCACTTACATTGTGAGAACCCCTAGAACGAGTGGCCATTTGGACAGATGTTAACTTTGGGGATGTGAGCGCTGTCGTAGACCTGTTATTATTATTATTATTTTCAAGGGAACGATACAAATTAATTTTAAGGGTCCGGGATTTAACGCCGGGGTACTATGCCCATGTGGAGTGTTTTGTCAACAGCACGCAGAGTACTGAGTTCCCATGTGGTCACCCACCTACGTACTTACCGCACCCAACACTGCTTAATTTCGGTGATCTGTTGGGAACCGATGCTTTCAGTGTGGCGAGGCCGTTGACTGTCGTAGACCTATTAAGGGCTCATCCGCCACCATCTATAAGAACCAGACGGAAATCTTTATCATTCTAATCTTCAAAATGTCGAAGTAGTCAAGAAAAAGTTTATTTTTTGTTTCCAATTGAAGCTATGACGAAACCGTTCATTTCATCTAGGGAATTGGTTCGCTGTTGGTTTCACGTTTAGCAAGTCGAATCTGAATGGACAACAACCAGTAACCGATTTTTACCACTTGGAGAAAAAGATAAGAAAAACGATAAAAACGATAGAAAAAAAATTAAATAAAACAACAACGGTGTGTGATATAAAATTGATTCTGGCTTTTTTTTTTGAAGCTACATTCATGCCATTATTTTTGGAATAGCACATAGCCGCCTCGTCTTCCCTGGCCGTGATTCCAGCATTTGGTCCAATTTTTGATGACTCGGTCCAATAAGTGCGGCGTTATTCCGGAAAAAGCATGTCAAATGTTGGACTCTAGCTCGTTCAAAGTGGTTGGCTTGTTAGCCTAGACTAAGAACTTGACGTAGCCTCAGAGAAAATAATCGAGTGGTGTCAAATCGCATGACCGCGGCGGCCAATTGATGAACACTTACCTTGAGATGACCCAGTGGAGAAATTTCTCCTTTACAACTTCAAGTATTACGGCGCTTGTATGGCATTAAGTGTCGTCTTGTTGGAACCACAGTTCGGATGTTGCCGAGCTCTGATCGCAGAAAGTCGATGTCTGCTTCCTCATTTCGAAAGAAATGAAATCCGATGATGCCACTATGCCATAAGCTGCACCAAACAGTCAATCTTTGTGGATGCATTGATATCTACTTGGCTAAACACTTTTGGATTGCATTCGCTCCAATAACGGGAATTTTGCTTGTTCACATGGCCACTGATCCAATATTGAGCCTCGTCCGAGAAGATAATTTTTGGCCATAATCCGGATCTCCGGACAACATTTCCAGAGCCCAGTTAGCGAACTCATGGCGTTGTCTGTGGTAGTCCGGCATCAATTCTTGCGTCACCATAATCTTGTACATATGTAGGCCCAAATTCCACTGCAAAATAAGCCGGATTGACTCTCTGGCGATGCCCAATTCAGCTTATTGGAGCCGAATCAACATTTCGTACCGTTCTCTGGCTGGTTGGTGGCTCCAAAAGAGTGTACTCATGCTCAAACTTTTCCACGGTGCGACGAATTGTCTGCATACTGAAGCCAACAGTATGACAACCGACCTCACGATTAAATTCGTAAAATAATGTACGATGAAATGGCAAGCCTTACTGAATATTTTGCCAGCTAAATTTCATTGATAATTTTGACAGCTGCTGAAACATAACAATTGGAAAACTAGGACTTTTATCTGGCCATTCATTAGATGTACCGTCTATTGTACCATGCTTAGCGACTGTATGCTTTAAATCTTGTCATCCCTAGGCGTGTGTGCCACTTTTGTCACACTACAAAAACGATCAGTCCCAGTAGCATAGGCATTTCCCTAGCTCTGTTCAGGACGCACTGATGAATCTCCCTCCTCCTTTGACACTCTCATTATTAGACTGCACTACTAAACATCTAAATCTGAGTCAGAAAAATAATGTATTGCGGTCTTCACGGATGGCTTAAAAACTGATCTGGGAGGCAGCGCCCGTGTTTTCCTGAACATATGAGATTTCACTCCATGTTGGGCAAACTTGCTTGTCTTTTCAAGGGAAATATACGAAGTCCTGATGGCAATGAACGGGGCAAAGTAACATTCGTCTGTAACGATACCCTAGCTGCGCACTAGGTCTTATTTGACCTTCAAGCTAGTTTGAGAATGCAAAGCTTTTCTGAACGCAGTCAGAATCTTGAATTCACTGAGTCTTGTTAGGGTCACTGGAAATGAAATTGTCGATAAACTTGTGAGACAAGGCTCAGAGAAAAGTCTCTCAGGATCGGAAATTGCGTTATAACTAATTGCATTCTCAGTTGGGGCTTCTATCGCCAGATTGGTTTTATGTGACCATAATTGCAGATATCATGACTGTTCAAGATGCCAGAAGACCAAACGAATGCTGTCCGATGCCTTCAAGAAATCAAAGATTTTTCTGCCGCCCCTTAGTAGGAAAGACTCTACGCTGCTTACTAGTCACCACGCTTTTCCCAGGCATCGAATTGTGACAAAAAAAAAGTGACACAACACTCTAGGACACCTACTATGATAGTCAGGACTACGCCGCAGAGCACTACCTTCTGGTGCACTAACTAAGGCTCAAGACTATTTTCTGCGAATGGAGTTCCTAAATTGAGACCTTGAGCAGCTTGAAATTGACTTTTATCTTTATTTGTGATGAAGTTCACGCTTGTCTTAATAGACTTCTGGAAAAGAAAAATTACCCTTTCTTGTATTGAAAATCTAGAAAAGACTACTTATTTACTGGATTAGGTCCCCCAACAACGTAATGACTATGTGTCATCGTGTTCGGTATTCTAAAACGCGCTTGAATTGCCTTCAAGTTATCTCCAAATCTTTGCATTCCTTCTCAACTGTCCTTCAGAGACTCATAGGCTCAATTTCGTCATCTAAAAAATTGCAGCGTCCTTACTAGGTGGGATGAAAAGTAACCTCCATGGGAATGAAAAAAATTTTTTTTTAAATGTTTTTTTTATTTTATTAAATATAGTCCCCTCTTAGTTTGATATACTTATTCCAGCGATTTTCCAACTTCTTGATCCCGTCCGAAAAGTAATTTTTCGGAAGGTCTGCAAAATACTCCTCCGTGGCGTCGATGATTTCCTCGCGTGAGCTGAATTTTTTATTGATGAGCCATCTTTTGAGGTTTGGGAAGAGATAATAGTCCGAGGGAGCCAAATCGGGAGAATATGGTGGATGCGACAGCAATTGGAGCCGTAAGTCATTGATTTTAGCCGTGGTTGCGATGCTTTTGTACGCCGGTGCATTGTTTTGCAAAGACAATATTATTTTTCGCTTCATGTAAGGCCGTTTTGCACCGATTTCGGCCTTCCTTCGCTCCAATAATGCACAGTAATACTCGCTGTTGATGGTTTTTCCTTTTTCGAGGTAGTCCACGAAGAGTATGCCATGGCAATCCCAGAAAACCGACACCATAACCTTTCCGACACATTGAGAGTCCCTCGGCCGCTTCGAAACACTCGTGCCCGCTTCAGTCCATTGCTGAGAACTCATTCTGTTCTCTGGTGTTCAACAGTTACCAATCGACGCCAAAAGTCCGCCCGATTTCGCATCAGCAAGTCACGAAGTGCTCTCGCGTTCGTGTTTTTGGTCAGGAGTGAGTATGCGCGGCACCCAGCGGCAGGATAAATTTCATATGCAGAATCACATTTCATTTATTTTTTTGAAATTGTCCTCTGTAACCGAATCGGAGCGCATGCCGCTGCGGACTTGATCGGTAGTGGAGTTGCGGCCACCACGAAACTCTTGAAACCAATATTTGACGGGGTAATCTGACGGAGCATTAGCTCCATAATATTTATCCAACTTTTCTTTTGTTTCCTTCGCCGTTTTGCCTCTCAAAAAAAGGGTTTTATGAGAGAACGAAAATCTGTTTTTGTCCATACTCAACAAAATGCCAAACACGTCAACAACAATCAGCTGTCAAAACAAAACTAAAGACAGTAACGCACTGTATCGCATGTCTGCTTAAATATGAACGGACTTCAAGGCAACATAACCGTTGTTGCAGTAGCAGCGCATTCTGGTGGTCAAGAAGGTTGCTTTTCACTCCAACTAGTATTTTCTGTTTAATGAGTAATGGTCAACATTACCAGACAATAGTCAGTGATAATTTCTTCAAAATGCGGATTTCTTTGATCCGTTCGATATCCGGTTCCGTCAAAACTCGTTTCATACTGCCCATGAAGCACTTGACTTACTGAGGACTCGATTCAATGACAACACTATATCGCGAAATGAACCAGTGAGTTAGCCACGGACATAGTGTCACCTGTGCACTCGACTACTTTTCGTGTAAACTCTTTGCTGTATCCAGATTCTGTATCTTGGTGTGATACAGCGCCAACCGCTTTAAAGAGGAATCCATATGTCTGTAATCGCATTCAAAACATAATGTCGTGAGTCATTCTTTATTAAAAAGATTTTTCAAGCTCAGTTCCTGTCACTATTGTTTGAAAAGAAAGTTGCTCGTAGTTCTCTATGAAACCCCCTTTCTATCTCTTATACAGTGATTAATAGGAATTTGCTAGTGTTTTTTGACAACGGCGTTGACTTTCCAGGCACTGAGGCAATACATCAATTGTGCAGAGTCCACCGAAATGAGTTCAGATACTCTTTTGACAGCAGTGGTTGTTTTAATCGTTTTCTTTTCCGTTCTTGTTTGTGTATTGTACTGGTATTTGGTTCTGGAACAATCACTGGTCTTAGACAAATTCTTTCCCCCTAGTCTTTTGTGAAACTCTCCATTCTGTAGTGTTGATTTTCGAGTGTTGTGTGTGCAAAAGATTCCAATTCAATTCATTTTCATCGCGTTCGGAACACATTTCTCTTTGTCATTTGAGAAATTGTCTCTCATGCATTTAGCAGTGATTACATCGGAACACATGTCCTAGATCCAGCTCGGTCTTCTGTAGCTCAAACTGTAAATGACGGCTTGATATTTTTATTGTGAAGCTGAATCAATACTATACTTGAGGCTTTTGTTCTATGGGACGAGGTTGAGAGTTAAACCCACCGCAGCGCCTGTCAGCCTAATTTATTGCTAAAGAAAATCCTGTCGACTGTTATGTTGGTGCGGATTCTATTCGCCTTTGCACAAAGTATTTGAGCCTTGACGCAACGTTTCCAATTAAAACTTTCTTGGAATGAACCAAATTTGATACCGACGAGTTATTAGGCTTTCTTTCTAATTTATTTTCACAACTCAGTTTTGTTTTAATTATTTATAAGCATAAATGTTTGCCTCGCAAAGTCCTTTAAAGTCATCCTTTGATTCTGTCCTTTTTTTCTCATTTCAGATAACCGACAATGGCATTGAAATCATTTAGAAGTAAACTACTATAAAGAACTGTGCATAAAGATACATTTGCATGCGGCATTTGGCGCACAACAGTAAAAGATGAAGGCAAAACAAGAAAACCATTAAGCCATACAAATACGAGTACAACAATATCAAACGCAGAAAATAAGCTCAAGTTCAAAAGGGAGAGTAACAAACTACAACGCGACTACCTTGTTTTCCTCTTTAAAAGTCATGAAGGACATTCTGCAGTATAGTTTGGATGCATTTACTACAAACGAAACCATTGCGCTTTTGGAACGCGCTGCAACAACAGCCCTTTCTTTTCACAGTGGGGTGACAGCAGACGACGATATCGTTGAATTACTTATACAAAATGCATCTGCAACCGAAACACCTTATGTACCATATGTCCTTCGGCCAGAAACTTACATCGTCCCGGTACTGTTTGCATTAATCTTTATTGTAGGTGTTCTAGGAAATGGAACGCTTATTGTGGTTTTTCTGGGTGTACGACAGATGAGAAATGTTCCAAACACGTAAGTACAAGACGATAAAATATACTTATATACATATTCGTGCATGCAAAGTTACTTTTGTTTTCAAGACAATGTGTATACCTGCGCATACCTTCCAACCTATCGCAAATGATTTTTATCCCTTTAATACAATTCTCGTTAAAGTTTACTTTTTTCTATTTATGGTATTTCTATTTTCTTTTTCCAATTAATAGAAGCACAATTCTCATTGATGTGATTGACTTTTTAATTAAGATTAAGGAAGCTAGGCCACTTCTATTTCATTCTTTTCTATCCTAGGAAACGTGTTGGGAAGTGACATTTCGACAAATGATTTCTATTCCCCGAACAGCTATCCAACGAAGGATAATTCAAATTAAAAACTTTCATTCACAAACAAAATTCGATTTACTCGTATTTTACATTCATATATATAAGCCGTCTAAACATTGAGAATGTAATTATATCTGGCTCTGGATTATCGCTTAAGAAAGGTGGCAAATGAACGTCGAGGTCGTTTGCAGTGGGTCAATGACTAACAGAGAATTGCCTCAACTTGTTCTCCTTCTTGTCGCGATTTAATTGTGAAAATTTGAGCCCGAGGCGTATTAGCATCTATTGAGGCCACCTGAAGTTTGTATGCAGATCGGAGTCTATGACTACCGGTGGAGCAATAGAAAAGTTCGTAAGAGCCACATGGATAAAAGTGAAAAGTATAAAAGTGCGACATCACGTATCATGTTTCAAAAAACAATAAATGAAATAGTTTTCATAAAATGAAAAGCAAATTATTTTTGAAACCCTTTGTCTAGTTTTTACACTCAAACCAAAAGGTTTATCCATTTCACGTAACAAAGATTACCTTGCTTGCCTAAAACTGATAGACATATACACCCTAAGTTTGCGATTTATTTTTTATAGTTGTTCCACAGCCGGTGGAATCAAACTTTTTTTTTATAATTTGGACGCGCTAAAGGGATTTAAGTATGCTTAAAATGCTTGCACACAGAGCGGGTGAAGGAAAATCAGAGAGGATGGAAATAGAGGTACCGATGAACGTTGGTTTTGAATGTTCGGAGGTTATAACGCTAAGCAGGGCATTTCATAATGAATCACGATATTTAAGTAAGTCCGGAAATGCGCATTCATGAGCATTTATAGCCAGACGAGTGTTACGGTTGAAGGTTTGAAGGGACGGAATGCTTCTGGCAATTTCTATGGAGCACTGTTGGTGAAAATAGCGATATAACAGAGTCAGACACGAGACATAACGTCCGTATACGAGGATGTCCATTGTTTGGGTGATATTATTATCACCTATGAGTTTTATCAAACGGCTTTTAATCCTATCTAGCAGGTGCAGAGATGTCTTGGGCGTACCTGACCAGATGTGGGCATTATACTTCAATTTCGGGAGGATAAATGCCTTATATTGTATATTGAGGCCAGTTATCAGAGGGGGTAAAGTATTTCTTACATCGCTTGAGAAATCCTAGACATAGAGTAGAGAATTTCACTTTAATGACAGCAGACAACATTGAGTTTTGGAAGCATTAAATTCCACTCGGTTTATAGTTCCCCAATTGGTTATGCTGTTAATATTAGAGTTTAATGAGCTTACCATACGCTGCTGTTCCCATTCTACAGTTGAAGAGTAGCGACTTGAGTCAGGGAACGCTTACGAACGATCGTTAATGAAAATTAAAAAGAATTTCGGTGACAGAATGGAGCCTTGGGGCACACCAGCACTTATTGTGTCAATATCAGACTTGAAATTATCCAAGACAATTTGAATTGTAGTTTCTAACCCATTAAAAAGGAAAGTTATCGATCCCAAAAGACCCTGATACCAAACTCTGTCAAATACCTTGGAAATATTAAGTCCAACTTTCTTGCTTTCGCCAGATTAGTGTAGACTTTGGTTCCAGTTCTCGGTAAGACATGGCATCATATCACCAGTAGATCTTTTGCTACGAAAAACGCACTGCCGGTACGGTATTTCATGAGCTGATGGTTTATCAGCTTTTCCGTGACCTTGGAACGAACGTAAGTGCAATGGGTCTGTATTAGGAGAGAGAAGAAGATTCGCCTTTTTTGGGGACGGGATGGAAAGGGTGATAAAGAGTAGGACTGATGAAAAAGCTTACGCAGTGGTTTTGCCAGCGAAAAAGAACACCTCTTCAGAAGAAGAGGAGATACACCTACCATCTGGACCAGCGGATTTGTGTATATTGAGATCTTCAAGTACTATTGCCACTACACGAGTGCGAAAGTGGATTCGTCCCATTGAAGATTCGACGCACTCTAGTGTTGGGTGGTATTGGGAGTGTTGAGCTGGCCGCAAAGTGTGCAGCAGGCAGATTGGACTTGTTCAAAGAGCTGACATCTGGAATGTCGATATAAATGAGCCTTGGGATGGAAAATGAGGGAGAATTTCAAATATTTTTGACAAACATCCAACAATTTTTACTACCTTTGGGACATTGTAGTATTTCTTGCCCTAGTTTCTGGTCGTGTGAGAAATTCATACACTTAAGAAAGACGTTGCAGTCATTCCTTGCTCGTTTGAACTTTTTCCGGTTTTCCTCTGTCGGGTTGGTCTAGTAGGACCGAAAAAACCTTTCTCTATGCCACATTTCTCTAGCCTTTTCTTTTTGTTTGATAACTTTCATCCGATGATCATCCGAGGATCTCATTTCAAAGAGAATAGTGTATGAGGTCATATCACTAGCGGCATCCACGTCGTTATCGAGGAAACACAACGACTAGTTAAAATTCCTAAAGAAGGTGTCCAGAGCGCTCCAATTGGCCTTCTTGTATTGCCATACGGTTCTTTTAGAAATCTTTTATCTGACTGTGTGGTTGGTGTACGAGAAATTAGCTGATATGACACAATATTCCGAAGAGCTTAGTAGGGTGAGCACATCGGCGCTGTACTTATCAGGGTGAAAAGTTAATAACAAATCCAGGGTGTGAACGGTATTACTATCAACGTCCGATATACACATGAGCTCACTCACAAGCTGCTGAGCAAGATCTCAACACACGGTCCTCCAGGTGTTGTCTATCCAGAATGTCGAAACCACCCAGAATTGTGTATATTGAAATCGCACGCAATAACGATTTCGTTATATGATTTCGAATACAGGGATACAATTCATTGAATGGAGTCAGACAGTGCATCAAAACCGTTTAGGATCGAATTGATGTCCAGTTTATGGATTCTGTAAATAAATTTGAGATGAAATGAATAATTTGCTTACGTAAATGTAGATTCAACCACATAAAGTTGAATTTCATATCGGAACATGGATCACATTGTGGTGGAGTTTGATAAGCTAGATCACTATGCACCCAAATAGCGAAACCGTGGTGAGAAAAAGATTATGACACTAGCTCGTAGCCAGGTAGCGTGATCTGAGAGCTGTGGGCGAGGATCTACCTGTGTTTTACTAAGTGCCAAAACAGCTGCTCTATATTTACAGACGTGGACGTATGTGTGCTATGTACCGAAGATACTTAGCACAGCTATGAAGTAAAAATTCAGAGTTGGTTTACCGAATCAAATTGTTGTAGGTACTGGTATCTCGAAAATAAAAGCATGGATGGTAAAAGTGTTTAAATGAACCATTAATCAAACGAGACCAGATGGGTTGCTCTAGTTTTAATATTCTAAAAGTCATACCTAAATAATTGTGAGTACCCACTTCTCTGAAAGAACTTTTTAAACACCCTGTTACTCGGTAGGTGTTGAAGATTGACCCCTCCTCCACCTCCCATACGATTTTTTCCATAACATGAATCAGCAAACATCTGTATATAGGTAGATATTAAATTCGAAGATTGATGGATTCCTTATTTTTAACAAGTATGGTATGTGTACCTTTCGAGGAGTCATAAACAATAAATAACAAAGTGGCGCCTTAACCTTCCAGATTCCAGCTCGGATTGATAGCCATCCATTAATCTGATGTTATGGAAATGATATCTTGTGTATGCTATTAAAGTAGGTTGTATTAAAGGTTTTCTTTATTTTCACACATTTGGTTTTAAGGATAATTCATTTATACGCTATCTTTATGTGAAGTTATTCATCGCGTATGTATATACATACATGTATACTCGAACATCGTATAGCAAGCGAAAATGACGATTCATCCCCATTGTTATTAAGCAATCAAAATAAGTGCTGATTGCCGTAGATACGAGTACAGATGAGAAGAGGATACATCCGGCTCCATAAGAAAATGTTAATATCTAATATTTGCGGGAAAAGAAATCTGCGGTATTCCTCTAAATCATCACACGCCTATTTGAATCGTTAAATTGATCATCAAGTCATTAAGTAGCCATTTTGTCTACACAAATAAATATACAAAGTTGAGAGTTGGAAATTAATATCCCATCGACTAGTGGCATCATGAACGTAATTTTCATTAACTTTATCGCTGTCTTGCTGTGAAAGTTGAGCTCTTAATTATGACATAACTTGGGAGTGGGATAGAGATTTCATCACTTGATTATAGATGTGGGTACGATTCTATTATTATATCAGGAGGCTTACATCCCTTGCATGTCCTGTTAAAAGGACACTGAATAATGAATTTTCGGAATTCATTTTAGATGTTCGTCGTTTGATGGATTGTTTCTCGAGTCATTTTTTCGTAAAGACGATGACTCACTAAAATGATGGTAAGCTGATGAGTTTTGTCCAGAATGCTCTTTAACCAATTTCGAAAGAATCTGGCAATGAATTCTTGCAAAATGGAATACTTTACGAGCTCTATTACCATCCTTGAAAGTACCTAAGCTTAAGTAAAACTTGCAGTTGGAAAAAGTCAATAGATGTTTTAATAGCCTAAGCTTTATGGATCCTTTATTTATACATGAAGTAGTCAAATGTTATGCAACATAAGACATAATTGAAAATTTGAATTACCATAAACTGAGAACCGAGTCACCCAAAGCTTTATTATGCTTAATACAAGCAAGGACTTAAATAATTAACCTTACAAATAGCAAATTTTGCTCGTTGCTGTGAGTTTGGAGTAGAGCACGGGAGGGATGGGAGGAGTAGAATGCAGTCTTGGTGAATAGTTTGATGAGGTCATAGTCAAAGAAAACTTGACTTCGCTCAACATTCCAGACATGGACTCATGGTATTCATTATTCAGAGTGAGGATGAACACGGAACAGGGGAACATTTCGTGGTTTACCATTAACCGAGATGTGTTGCAATAAATGAGAAGAGCTAAACAATGATGAAAAAAATTTTGGTTTTATAATAAATTAAGACAAAAATATATTCCATATGTAAATAGAGAAAATAACTCCTCCATATAAATATTCTCAGCCACTATTCTACGCACGTATATGTATGGTATATCTATGTATGTTTAACGTAATTTTCTATGTAACAAATGGTATAATTACTTTAGCTAATAAAGTCTATAGAAGCAGAAGTAAATAGACAACATTATACACGTGCTGTACACGTGCATAAATCCTACTAGGGCTATTTAATGCATACCCAGATTGGAAGATAGGTGGCGCTACTGAGCCAAAATGAGAGTTCTATAATTTAGTATAACCTCTTTTAACTCGCTTGTCAAAATTTGGTGACAATCCGACGCTTAGTTTTGTTTTGACGCCCATTTCAAAACTTCATGTTAGTGGTTTTTGCGACCATGGAAAAAGAGCAGTATCGCTCCATGATCAGATTCTTCTGTTTGAGTGGAAAAACCTACGAAGAAATCAAGCCCATTCTCGATGGTGTGTATGGAACCTATTTACCGTTTGTCATTGGTTCGCAGAGTTTCGTCATGGCCTCACGTCGGTTTTTGATGATCCGCGCCCAAGTTGGCTGAGATAGCAGGCATCCCAACTGAATGCGTTAGCCATATTCTGCACGAGATTTTTGGCAGAAAGCTGTCCACGGAGAACAAAAGCAATCGTAAGACCACTTCAAAGACAGGCTTGGCCCTGTTTAATCGAAATTCAGAGGAGTTTTCGTCGTTTTGTGACCGTCGATGAAGCATGGATTCATTGGTACACATCAAAGACCAAAGAACAATCGAAACAATGGGTTTTACCCGATTAACGTGCTTCAAGGAAGGCGAAGACGGTGCCTTGGGCCGGAAAGGTGTTGGCAACCGTTTTCAGGGATGCGCAAGGTGTGATCGATGTTGATTATTTTGAGAAGGGAAAACAATCACAGCAGCATACTTTTGGGCCAATTCAACGCCGATTTGAAAAATAAAACGACGACATTTGGCGAAGAAAAGAGTTCTGCCACTACAATAACGCACCGCCTCACAGCTCCGCAATCGCCACATCCAAATTTGTCGAAATGTACTACGAATTTTCCGTATTCTCCGCCGTGGAGGAGTACGAGTATTTTGCAGGCCAAGAAAAGTCTTACTATACGGAGTGGTTAAAAAAGTTGCAGCACCGCTGGGAAAAGTGTATCAGGTTGAATGGAGATTATATTGAAAAATAAATTGTCAAAACCGGTATTCATCGAATAGCCCTCGCATACCATCTGGACCACCGGACTTGTGAATCTTAAGATCTTTAAGAACTCTTGCTACTACTACGAGTGCGAAAGTAAGCGGAGACAAAGCACAATCTGGAAGTGTTGAACTGGCCACAATGTGTTAAGCACAGACTGACTTTGTTAAAAGAGCTGACAGCTATAATGGCATTATAAATGAGCATTGGGACGAAGAATGAGGCAGACTACTATGATGGAGTCAGATTTTGGTTTACCCGGAAACTTCGACTTATGGGAAGCGGTTGCATATTTAAAGCAGTGCAGATCCTATCAAAAATTGTACCAACATCCGTTGCATTATTTCGATTTGTTGTTTCCATAATGACAATTCTGCATTTAAATTTTTTTTTCTGGTGCTTTTTGATGCTTTCAGCTTCCATTTGCAGGTGATTGATGTTGCTTTGGATATCATCAGGAATGTAGAAACGCGACCCTTGAATATCTCAAGTTCATTTTCGATGCGTGCAATTTTTTCGAATGAAGCGATGCAGGAGGATAATCTTTCCTCCATGTCTTTGTGGATTTTAGTTGCTCGCCCTATTCAGAAATCTTGTTGAGTAAGCTGGAAAAACAGTTCGAAATACGGTGGCCCTGGATGGTGCTTCATCAGCAAAAGTCAAAGCCAGTGTATAGGCACACTGTGGTTGAGTGAAAAATCATAAAAAAAATCATCACACGAAAATGTTCACGATTTAATCCAATCGACAATTTTTTCAAGCAAACTGCACTCGCATAACAAAACATTCTGAGTACATGGACCATTAAAAATATGTTACGATGCTGACAGATAAGATATCTACAACGGCAGGAGTTATTTGGTTTTGATAGGATTGCATGGTAAATGGGCTTCAGCAGTAAGCTGATAGACTCAACTTTCGATTGCAAATGTTGGTCTTGCACATTTTTCACTAGTTTGAGATACATCGCGGTAAACAAACCATCCCACTGGATTTTTATTTTTTTTTTTATATATACAAAGGGAAAGTGGCTGTATGTGTTTTGTATGCAAATGAGATAAGGTGTAGGACCAAAATCTACTTTGGTTCTAGTACTACTGCTCCTGCAGATTGTGTAAAGATATTCAAAATCCATTACCAGAAAATCATTATTCAAATCCTCCCATAAGTTTAGCCCTACGAACCCATAACGTTTTTTCTAAGAATAAAGGAAACTTGGAAGACCTACTCGTACTTGGTATTATTCTGGTCCATCGCCAACTCAATTTCGTAAAAATTATTGTAAATGTGCTTCTGCTTCACCTTACCATTTTTTGCCACCTCCCTTTACCTAAGAAACATGTTAATAAATGTTCGCCATTTCGCTGGTCCTCTTCCTCAAACAAAAAAGGACTCTTCCAAACAGCAGATGCTTTGATATATTCTCAGGCCATTTCACTGATCCCCAGTTCGTGGGTATTCATTTTTCATTTACAGTTTCGACCCTACTTTACGATGCGCACCTACCGTCGTAAACAGTTTCTCTGTTTTATAATTGATTCTTAGAGTAGGCACCAGGCGGTTCGCTGTTCTTTGAGGCGCCTAATGGTGTTTGGCACTTCTCCAATAGGAGCTCTTGCCTTTTATCTATTTGGTTCGTGCGTCTGCTGAGATGCGATAATTACGGTTGTTTTTCCTTCATTTAGTACCGGATGACATCCAAGCGGAAAAACATCGCTTCCAACGTGAGGTTTCCTAATGTTGTTTTTCCACATGGTTGTCCTTGGTGTAAGATGGTTTCAAATGCCGCCAACTCTTTTTGTCAGGGACCAATTTAGTTTTCCACTTTTTAACACTTCTCCTGAATTTGCATGTTTCTACAAACACACCCAAAATATCAAAACATTGGTCGGCAATTATCCACTTAGAATAACATCCCAGTACTAATTTAGTTTCGGGTTAGTATTCGGTTGAGGTTAAGTAGATCGATCGATGCAGCGTTAAGCTATAGAATGGAGTAGACCAAATCATGTGGAAAGTATTCGTGGGTAGTTTATTGGGTAAATTTAGTTAACATAGTCTTCACCCTTAAATTAAGGCGATAACAAGCTCACAAATTTAAATTTTATAGGACATAGAGACAAGCTATTAAGATTTTGAATGTATATACATATAGTAGATACACGGTTTTCTCACAAAATTAAGTGAGCTTGGAGTTACAGCATTTTCTAATTTTCCGTTGGAATAATAACTATAAATTTCAAAGGGATGCCCAGTTTAAGAAGCGTTAGATATCAGGTTTGGCTAAGAGATGGCATTCAAATTTAATTTTCAGAAAATTTGGAGTTACACACTTTTCTGGTTTCACCGACGACATGGCGGATGTTAATATAAAAATAATTGCAAAATGAACAAGTGGATGATTTATTTTTGTTGATATACTATATGTAGTGTTCGTAAGAAAGTCTACTGTGTCCGAGTCTGAGTCTAGTAAGTTAATTTTATATCTTTACGAGATAGTTAAGAAGCTGCAGCGTAATCTATGATAGAAGATTCGTTTTTGTTGATGATTCTGTACCAATCCGACGTTTTTGCTCAGATACCATATTTTGATAAGGGTCAGTAGATTTTCTAATAAAATTGTTTGAGTCGTGATTATTGTAGTTGATGGCGAAAAGAGAAGGGATTTTGAGGATTTCCTTCGCTGTTTTGTCAGCGAATTCATTGCACGCTATTGGGACGTGACCTGGCACCCATATTAACAAGGTATTTGGAGATTGTAGATGTTATTGTTTGGTTGTTGGGGTTAAGGATATCATCAATGGAAGATGCAAAGTCAGCGTAAATAGCAAACTTTTTTTTTGTTTATGTTTTTAGTGATTTGCAGCGCTTTAAATGTGGCTATCATATCCGCTGTAAAAATTGAGGAAAATGAGGGTAATACATAGAAAGGAGCAGATCGTTTCGCTTTCTGTGGTGACACTAAAACCTATCCTATCGCCCATTATGGGGCCATCTGTATAGATAAAACAATGTTTTTTGAAATTATTTTTGAGTTTGGAGAAATAAGCTCACTAGGTGTGATGAAAAGTAACCTCCTTGGGAAAGAAAAAAAAAAATTAAATGCCTTTTTTATTTTATTCAGTATAGTCCCCTTTTAGTTTAATACACCTTAGGTTAGGGGTTAGAATATACCCGAGGTAAGGCATGCCTGTCGTAAGAGGCGACTAAAATCCACTGGGCCGGATTAAGGTGTTAAGCGACCCGTGCCTGAATCGACCAGGTTGGGGGTCCAGTATAAAAATAGCTCAATCTCTAACGGAGCATCCGGATACCTGGCGACCTCCGGATCAGCTAGCCTTATTTGTCTAATGCGGATCTCTGGACAGACGGACTACCCTTTCTCTGCTACTCGTGGGAACTAAAATGAGTTCAAATAATATTCAAAATAATACAAATATAAACCAGGAACCCTTTAAAAAATTCTCAAGCGTCACGAGATCTCCAGCACGCCGATCGCTAGGAAAATCATGCGAAAGCAAAGACCAAACACAGTCGGTAGCTCAGGGCAATAGCATTACATCAAATGAGCTACAAAATCTCGAACGCGAAAATTCTGATCTTTGCACCAGACTCCAAAATATGGAATTGCTCTGTGCCGAACTAAAGAAGCAACTAGATGCCATTAAGCCGCAATCTAAATCTAAGTCTGAGTCGGTTTCGCTACTTGACCGCCCCCAAAAACTCGAGTTTTCACACGGACGAAGAAGAGCTAGTCCGCGAAACGGACTGGATACTTTAAAAAAAAAGCCAGGTAAGGAGCGCAAAGCTACTTCCCCGCCTGATATTGAACAAACAAAGAATCAAGCCAGCTTTAACACTGCTGAGGTCGATAAGTCAACAAAGCAACCCAAACAAAGACCGCCGCCGCCAATAAACGTTTTTGGAATCTCGGACTACAACAAGTTGCACATAATTCTAAAATCACTGTGCTCAACCGATTATAAAGTAAGATCTCGCAATAATGATACATGGACTATTAATGTCATTAATCCAGACAACTACCGTTCGCTTTCGCAAAAATTAAATATCGAGAAGATTCAATGGTATACCTACGAAAATAAAACGGAAAGACTCTAGCGTTGTAGCTAGAGGATTGCATCCCTCTTGCCTTAAAGAAAACATCGTAAATCATCTTAAAAATAAAGACTTGAGGATAATCGACGCAGTTAATATACTTGCGCAAAAACAGCGCAATGTTGAAAGCGAGAGGACAACCCCAAGACGCGGTCTTCCCCTCTTTAGGCTAACTTTCGGCAAAACCGAAAGCCTAGAAATAATTTATGCCATAAATTCAATTTTGGGACTTGTTGTCAAAATTGAACCTCCGCGGAAAAACTCTAGGCTGATTCCATAATGTACACGTTGCCAGGGATTCAGCCATACTCAGGCCTTCTGTCAGAAGGAACCTCGCTGTGTAAAATGCGCTGGCAAACATCTGACTCGAGAGTGCAATGCCGCGAAAGAGTCCCCAGCGATATGCATTAACTGCAAGGGAAAACATCCAGCTAATTATCGAGGCTGCGAAGTCGCGAAGGAGTTGCAAACGCTACGAGATCAATCAAAAACGAAGCCTTTGAAAAACGCAGGGACATCTAGAATGAGAAATAACAACAGCGGTCCTATTCCAAAGCCTTTAAAGAAGGTAATGGTGACAAACGCTAAAATCACCAATAACAACAACGTCAAACAATGCGCAAGTGGAAAGTGGAAAAACTTACTCGCAAATAGCGGCGTGAGTTAATATGACTAACTGTACATCACCGGATTCTGCCTCAAATGTGTTATCAGTAATTCTCGAGAGACTAGAAGAACAGACTAAAATAAATAAGATAATAGTCGAACGGCTTCTTAAGTTCGAAGCCAATTTGTGTAACTAATTATGGCAAAGAAGCTCAATATACTTGCGTGGAATGCCAACGGGCTACAGAAAAGGCTTGATGAACTAAATATTTTCATGCAGGAAAAAGTAATTGACATATGCTTAATTTCTGAAACTCACCTGGCAACAGAATCGCGCGTGGAACTGAAAGGTTACCGCGACTATCACGCTCATCATCCATCGGGAAACGCAAGAGGCGGGTCATCCCTATTCATAAGAGACTGCATTGAACATACCTTGGAAGCAATAATTGAACTTGACAAATTTCAAATGACCGTAGTGCGCGCTAAAAATAAAAATTACTCTTTCAATATATCCTCAATCTATTGCCAATCGCGCTGCAAAATAGAAAAACAAGAATTTATTGACCTATTCAACTCTCTTGGACCAATCTTCATTATTGGTGGTGACTTTAATGCGAAGCACACCTTTTGGGGCTCAAGGTGTATCTCTAAAAAAGGCAAAATACTTTACAGGGCTGGTATGGAATGTGGTTGCTATTTTTACTCAACAGGCAAGCCGACATATTGGCATTCGGATGTCGCCAAAACACCCGATCTAATAGACTTCTTTATCGGAAAAGGAGTAAACGCTAGTTACGGCAAAGTTGAAGAGGGCATCGATCTTTCCTCCGATCATTCTCCAGTTATCCTCTCACTGTGCGAATCCTTGGTTAAGAAACAAAGACCACCCGGATTAACTAACAGCAAAACTAACTGGGAAGATTTCCGAATAGACGTTGTAGATAATACTGTGTTGAAAGTAGCACTTAGAACGCCGTATCAACTTGAAAAAGAAGTTGAACGTTTCGTTGAAGTCATACAGCAAGCGGCCTGGAAGAACACTCCCCGCGAATCGAACAAAGTTCCCAAAGTCGGCATAAGATATCCACCGGAAATCGGAGAAATGATAATGAAGAAACGAAGAGGGCGGAAAAAGTGGCATGAAACCCGGGCACCACAAGATAAAACGTCCTTCAATAGGCTCTGCAACTTGTTGAAAAAATCGATCAAGGACTTCAATAATCAAGGTATTAATAACTACCTTGAAAGACTCACAGCGACAAAGAATACCAACTACTCCATATGGAGGGCCGTTAAAAGTGTTCGAAAGCCCCAAATACACGTGGCGCCAATAAGAAGAAACCAGGATGACTGGGCGAAAGAAGATAAGGAAAAAGCTAATGTTTTCGCCGACCATCTTGCAGAAACGTTTAAACCATTCGATGGGGGATGCTTCCTGAGAATGTCAATACGCTAGACGTGACGACAAACTTTCCTTCTTCCGTCTTTGAGCACATCCTTCTTAATCGTCTTAAACCAATTACTGACACAAATTCCCTCTTGCCTGATCATCAATTTGGCTTTAGAAACCAACACTCTATAGTTGACCAAGTGCATCGAATAACCGATGTAATTGAACGAGCAATCGAGTGTAAGTTAGTCTGTTCAAGCTTTTGATAAGGTATGACCTGAAGGCCTAAAATATAAACTCCGACAAGCCCTACCCCAGCAATTGTCTTGTATTTTAGGTCCATATCTGGAAGACCGACTCTTTTGTGTGAGACACGGAAACGAATATTCTAGTTTTAAGACAATAAAGGCGGGGGTGCCGCAAGGAAGTGAACTTGGCCCTCTGCTATATTTGCTTTTTACCCGTGATATACCGCAAACGGACGACACTGTCCTAGCCACATTTGCTGATGACACTGCCATTTTTGATAACGGCTAAAACAATCGAAGAAGCAACTGCCAAGTTGCAACGTGCCCTTACACGGATTAACAATTGGACAAAGACTTGGCGAATCGCGCTTAATGAAAACAAGTCTGTCCACGTAAACTTCACTCTCAAGAAAATTGAGAATCCACCAGTGTTTATCAACGCAGTACGAATTCCTTACGCGAACTAGGCCAAATATCTCCGTATGACACTCGACGCTAAACTAAAATGGAGAGCACACGTCAAGAAAAAAACGTAAAGAGCTTGAAATCAAATATAGAGATATTTACTGGCTTATTGGAAAGTATTCCAAGCTTAGCTTAGAGAACAAACTGCTGTTATGGTGTACAACTTTGGGGTTGTACTAAAAATAGTAACATTAATGTATTACAGACATTCCAAAACAAAGTTCTTCGAGGTATTGTTAATGCGCCGTGGTACATTAGAAACGATGATATCCACAGAGATAATAATCGATTACAAGGTCATACGAATATTTCTGTTCAACAGATCCTCGACGAGACAAATTTATTGCGCCGTCTGAAAAGGACTAAGCCTCTCGATCTAGCGCAGTGATTAGCAACGCGTAATTTTTCTAAAGTACACAGGAATTTTCAATGGAAAATCGCCTGCTGGATATCTTATAAAAACAAAATAAAATGCGATAGAAGGACTGCTTGTTGAGTGTGAACTCAGTTGTGGTTTGCATAAGGGAGGTGTTTTTTAGTGAGTAAGAATCTCACACTAATATAGGCTCCGGGCCTATAGTGTCTATGAAGATTTCTCACCTTCCCATGAAAAGTAATTTTCCGGAAGGTCTGCAAAATACTCCTCCGTGGCATCGATGATTTCCTCGCGTCAGCTGAATTTTTTATTGATGAGCCATCTTTTGAGATTTGGGAAGAGATAATAGTCCAAGAAAGCCAAATCCGGCGAATAAGGTGGAGCCCTAAGTCATTGATTTTAGCCGTGGTTGCGATGCTGTTGGTTGCAAGAACAAAATTTTTTTGCGCTCCATGTGAGGCCGTTTTGCAGCGATTTCGACCTTCAATTGCTTCAATAATGCACAGTAATACTCGCTGTTGATGGTTTTTCCTTTTTCTAGGTAGTCCACGAAGAGTATGCCATGACAATCCCAGAAAACCGACGCCATAACCTTTCCGACTCATCGAGCCTCCCTCGGCCGCTTCGGAGCACTCGTGCCGGCTTCAATCCATTTTCGAGCACTCATTCTGTTCTCTGGTGTTCAACAGTTACCAATCGACGCCAAAAATCCGCCCGATTCTGCATCAAGTCCAAACACTCTTTCTTTCTTTCGAAGTGCTCTTGCGTTCATGTTTTTGGTCAGGAGTGAGTATGCGCGGCACCCAGCGGC
This sequence comes from Volucella inanis, assembly GCA_907269105.1. Taxonomy (NCBI): domain Eukaryota; kingdom Metazoa; phylum Arthropoda; class Insecta; order Diptera; family Syrphidae; genus Volucella; species Volucella inanis. Next base: position 125,668,031 of record OU026157.1, on the reverse strand, counting down.
AGGATAACTTTTGCATGTGCAGAATATTGTCCAAAATATGGCATTTGCGCTCAGTACTAATCTTTATTGTATCTGCTAGCTCGCGCACCTTCACTTTCCGGTCAGCCAACACCATTTCATGTATTTTTTTGACATTGTCCTCTGGAACCGCATCGGAGGGCTTGCCGCAGCGGACTTGATCGGTAGTGGAGTTGCGGCCACCACGAAACTCTCGAAACCAATATTTGACGGTGTAATCTGACGGAGCCTTAGCACCATAATATTTATCCAACTTTTCTTTTGTTTCCTTCGCCGTTTTGCCTCTCAAAAATATAATGCAAATACGTCAACAACAATCAGTTGTCAAAACAAAACTAAAGACAGTATCGCACTGTATCGCATGTCTACCTAAATATGAACTGACTTCAAGGCACTATAACCGTTGTTGCAGTAGCAGCGCATTCTGGCAGTCAAGGAGGTTACTTTTCACCCCACCTAGTATTATAGGGGGGTTGTGGGACTTTTTATGAGATCTTAGAGAGGAAATGACGGAGGAAAATTGAATTAGCCAAGAAGGTGGATACAAGGAGGAAGGTTAAAAAGGTTGGTAAGGGATGTTCTATTCGTTGCAGAGAATAGAAGAATGTCCTGTATCTACATTATTTTTTCCTCTATTTTTTCTTTTTAACTAATCTATGGAGTGGGGAACCTTTGGAGGAAAATAAAGTGGATTTGTATAGCTTTAGTGTGGACTGATATATATATAGGGTTTTCAAGAGCTGGCAGTTTTGCATCGAACAGATGATTATTACTGATTGGAGTGGTACGGAAGGCGTTGAGGGCCTTTCTTATGGCGGAATTATAAATAGTTTTAATTTTGTTAAGATGGGATTTGGAGGAGAAACCTTAAAGAAAAAGTCCATAGTTAATTTTGCCAACTATTATGGATTTGATGGTGGAAATGAGGGAAACAGAGTTGCAGTTAAATTTGTTGTATGAAAGGGATTTTATTGTGTTCAGTTTTTTCCCCACAGTGGGAAGAATAAATTCGATATGTCCATTCCATCTGTAATTTTTAGTATGTCAACTTTCTCTAGATTAAAGATATTTTAAACAATTTTGCATGTGCATTTGTATTTTCTACAGATATGGAGATGTTTGCTTTTTATATGGCATAATTTAGCTCCAGAATACTCGCACCAGGTCAACATAGGCGCAGCATTTTATTTCTTTGTGAAGTGATAGGGTGATGGAGAGTTTGTTAAATGCTCTAAGGAACAGTGGAACAGACAGGGGCGAGCCTTGAGGGATGCCGTTGAATATCGGCAAAAAATGTTCGGGCCTACATTCCAGACTTTAAGTTGATCAATTAATGTGTGGACTTCGATTTTGTCAAAGGCTCTTATGATGTCGAGAAAGATAAGGGAAAGATGAATACTTTTCGAAAGGGAGTTGGTTATAATGTGATTTTCCCTTCTTGAATCCCATTTGATAACTGCAGAGAAGTTTGTTATGAGAAACAAACCACCAGAGTCTGTTGGCTAATGTCTTATCAAGTACTTTGGCGCAACAATTGTTAAGGGATATAAGTCTGTACGATTCTAGAAGTTTAAGTATGGGAATGACATTACTGTTTTTATAAAGTTTGTGGATGAAGTTATGGAAAATTGAATTGTAAAGCTTGACAAGTCTAGCTTTCATGGAAATAGAGAAATTTTTTAACATTGCATATGATATTCTACCATCGGTAGGTGTCTTGCCTTTTAATTTGTTTAATGCTATGTCTAACGCGAAAAGACTGATTTTTTTGTCAATCATTTTTCCATTTTCTGAGTGGGAGTAAGAGACAGAAGGGATAGAGATAAGTTTATTTTGACAAAAACAATTGGAATAATTTGAATCGTGAGACTCTTTAGACCAGGATTTAGAAAAGTGCTTGACAATGGAGTGGGAGTTAATGCTAAAGGAGTAAGTGGGTCACATGAAAGAGGAAGTATTAATGCAACAGAATCTTCTGATATTACACCAAATTTTTGCAGTGGGAGTATATGAATTAATTACAGAAGTAAATTTATACATAGATTCTGATTTAAAAATTTTTATTTTCCTTTCTTATAAGGCGTAAACTCTTTTATAATTGATGACATTTTCAGTGGAAACATTGCGTTTTAGAGAATGCAAAGTCTGTTTTTTCTCCTTTTAGCTGCTCAAGTTCGTTGTTCAACCAGGGTACTCTTGGGTTCCCTGCTGAAAAAGAAGTTTGATGTTTTGTGGATGTTAGCAGTTTCTTTGTTAATATTGCAACTGAAAGGGCGAACAGAGCTATGTTTATCTAGAAGTCGTTGGTAAAAAATCTAATCGGCTTCGTCAGTTTGAATTAAATTCTTTTCGCGGAAGGAGGGGGAGAATGAAACATTGAAATTATAATTAGGAAGTGGTCACTTTCACAGATATCATTAAAAACATTTGGTATCAGCAGTTAGAATTGGGAAACAGAAAGAAAGGTCAGTATGGGTTAATGTGAGTGGGTGCTAAAATGTGTAGGACATCCATCATTAAGAAAGAGTGTTACCACGATGGTTGTTTTTGGGCGAGCCTCAGCTAGAATTCCAGCTGTTAAAGTCGTCAAGTACTAAAGTTGGTACATGTAGAGATTCAAGGACATTCTTTAATTTGTTTGAATTAAAAGGTTGAACTGGTGAAATGTAGACATTAATGATTGAAAATTTGAGCTTGGATGAGATTGTAACGCCAAGGGCTTCAAAGTCATTGTTAAGGATAAATTGGTTAAATTGAACTGATGAATGAATTCAGAAAGCCATTCCGTCATAGGGACTTGGGGAATGGTTTTGAGGGATGAAATGATAGTTGACTGAGATGGTAATATTTATTATGGATGTCAAGTGGGCTTACTGAAGGGCAATAATTTTGAGAGTGTTTGATTTAATAAGTATTAATAAATCATTATAATTATTTAAATAGATTTTGATGTTCCATTGAATTATTTTTAATGCAGTGTAGTGAGTAATTTGTGGTTGATGATCTGATATATTGTTGAACCCCCGCCGTTCTTGAGTTAAGCTGTTGGTTGCCCAGAGTTGAGCCCAAACAAGGCCGACTAAGGATGGCAAGGTCAGTAACTTTGGAGATTATTGTTTGTTTAGGACGAATCATAGTCATCCGTATGTGTATGTTCAGAAGGAAGGTATTTGTTTTGCATACGTTTTAAAGACTTTGAAAGAAATAGCAACCAAGATACGCGATTCAAAGTATTTTGCGTTACTGAATTGCAAAAAAGAGTTTTGACAGATAAAGGCGTCAAAGCGCACGAAAAGTTTACTTTCGATGGCCACTCCGTGGAGTAGGTACTCCTTTCACTCGCCTGTCATTTGGACACTTCGTCTTCGAAGAAATATTGTTCAGTTTGCTCGAGAACAAAAAAGACAAACGTCAAAATGTGCATGGATGACGTGTTAATACACAGTGGGTCAAGAAAATGAATTCGAATCATTGACGCAAAAGGTTATTTCAGTTTTTTCACGTGTTGGGTTGAAACTTAATTGCGTTTTCTCTTAACATCGGTTGGAATTTGTATAGACCAGGACCAAGTCGACACTATTAAACGACTCAAAGAATTAACAAACGTCCTTGAGTTTCAAAGATTTTTTGGAATGATAATCTACCTGCGTAAATTTGTTGTCGATTTGTCGAATATATCTTAACCGCTACGACAGCTTATTAAAAAGGATATTACATGGCAGTGGGCAAAGGAGCATCGAGGTGCATTGGTGTATTATAATATGTTATTATGACGTGAACCTCGACGTCAAATTGCAAGTAGACGCCCGCAAGCATAGCTTAGGTGCGGTACTGATACAAAACGGTCAACCTGTGGCTGATGGGTCAAATTCAATTACTCCAGCTCAGCAAAACTATCCACAGATAGAAAAGGAGGCCGTAGCCATATACTTCGCAAGCAAAAACGATAGGAAAAGAATTAAATAAAACAACAACGATGTGAGATAGAAAATTGGTGCACTGCGCTCCGTATAGATTTAAAAAAATTTTATCCGTAGATAAAATTAGCAAGCTCACAGCGTTTTCTATGGTCGTCTGGCTTCAATTCTTGCATCAGCTTAATCATACGGATGTAGGGCCAAATCTAACCGCAAAATTATCCGGGTTGACTCTCTGGCCATGCCTAATTAAGCTGATCGGCACCGAATCGACATTTCTGGGTCTACTTCGATACTGGCCAGTACGGCGGCTATGTTTTCTTCATTTCGCATCAATCTTTGTCTGATTGGTGGCTTTAGACCCAAAACTTTTCCACGGTGCGAAGAATTGCCTGCACACTGAAGTCATGATGACGAACGATCTCACGACGAAATTCACGTTGCGTAATAATTTATAACTGCACCGGAATTTCGATATTTTTTAATAATTTCTTCACGTTCGGCAAGTTTAAAACGATAATATGGAAAATGTTACTGAATATTTTGACAGTTGGATGTCATTGGTAACTTTGACATCTACTGAGACATAACAATTTGAAAAACTACCATTGCTATCTGGTCACCCTTTATGTATAATGTTTTACGCTAGAAATCGAAAACAAACCTTTGGAAGCAGTTTTTAAAAAAATCTTTCCACTGCGCTCCGTATAGATTTAAAAAAATTTTATCCGAAGAAATACCATTTTCCCCGAAAATAGCTTACAAAAAGGGCAAAGAGATTGGAGTGACTTATTCTGCAAGCCTGGATTGCAATCAATTACAAAACGCATCAGTTTTTTCGGGGGCACGTCATCTTCTACAGAAGGACACAAAACAGGATACAGAACTACGAGACGTGTTTAAATATGTACGAGACGGATGGCCCCAAGACGTCTCTCAAATTACGACCAGTGGTAGGCCATATTTGACCTTTAGAGATGATTATAATTCCTTCCAGCTTAAGCAACGCAATCCAAAAAAAAAAAAAAAAAAAAAATCATTACCAAGGTAACCAAAATGTTGGTACTTTGTTTTGGCTTGGACTGCCTTAAAACATAACAAAATACATAAAATCTTGCGCTATCTGCCCTGTAACACAAATTTTAAACCGTCGAACGGTGAAACAAACAAATAGGGCCTAATGATTAGGGATTTTTTCCATCGAACTTCAAATCCTATTACCCACAATCGAATGGTCTGGCCGAAAGGTATGTTTAGGAAGCGAGAAAGCTCTTAAAGAGATGCTCTAAAGATAACAGCGATATCGATCTTGCATTGATCAACGTGATAAATACACTACGTTGCATTCATAGCGCGCTTCTTTTTATTTTATTCGTCAATGACAAATGTATGCAGACGACATCGTCTTCCTCTCTGATACAATCAACGGGATGCAGTTAATGATAAAAAAGACTAGCTGAGTACTGCAAGCTAAGGAGCCTCACGGTTAACCTCGAAAAGTCGAAGATAATGATGTCTAGAGGGGGAAGCGGTAGGTATTCGCGCAACGAAGAGCCTTCAAGGTGAACGTATTGAAATATTAAGAGAATACAAATACCTAAGAGTTTTGATATCAGCAAATCTTAATATCGGGTTTTCCAATAACGACTTGAGAACTTTTTTTTTAAAATATTGTAAAAGGCAAACCATTTGAGATATTTCAAAAACTTTATTATTGGCTGGAAGAACAATCAAAACATTTATGAATGGAATTCGACTTCGTTCATATGGCTACCGCGGGCACGTTTGCAGCGGTCGATTCGTTGGAACCAATTTTCAACGATTCGACCACACATTTCGGCCGAAACGGCCGCTATTTCGCGTTCAATGTTGGCTCTGAGCTCTTCCAACGTCTTCGGCGTGTTGGCATAAACCAATGACTTAACGTAGCCCAGAAAATAGTCAAGCGGCGTTAAATCGCACGAACAAGGCGGCCAATCGACTGGCCCATGTCTTGAGATAACACGCTCACCATACTTACTCTTCAATAAATCGATTGTACCGTGTGCTGTGTGACTTGTGGCACCATCCTGTTGAAACCACATGTCGTCCAAGTCCATATCTTCCAATTCGGGCCAAAAATAAATCGGTGTTTATGACGCGATAACGCTGACCATTCACAGTAACGTGACGATCGTTATCGTCGACGAAAAAATATGGCCCAATAATGCCGCCGGCATGCAAACCGCACCAAACAGTTATTTTTTGTGGATGAAGTGGTGATTCATGAAGCACATGTGGGTTTTCACCCGGTCAATAACGCATATTTTGCTTATTGACGAACATATTGAGCCAAAAATGAGCTTCGTCACTGAAGATAATTTTGCGATGAAATTCATCATCTCGGCGCATCTTCTCCAGAACCCAATCGTAGAACGTACGTCGCTTCAAATGGTCCATCGGCTTCAATTCTTGAGTCGGCTTGCTCTTGTATGGGTGTAAACCAAGATCCTCACGCAAAATACGCCCTAATGTGGTCTGAGCGATGCTCGATTCTTGAGAAAGCCGTGGAAATGACTGATTTGGATCGTTTGCTACGGACGTCTGAAGGGCAGCGATATTTTCGACACATCGACCAACCCGTTGTCTCACTGACACGGCAACATCACACACGAATACATAGACTCAAATTTTTGCACTAAACTTGTTATTGCCTGTCTACTAGGGCGAGAATTACGACCGAAAATTGGAGTTAACGCTTTTAAAGTTGAAGTCACCGACTCCGAATATCTGTAGAAATTTTTTTTATAATTTGCAGACGTTGCTCGTTAGTGTACTCTACCACGATGAAAATGTTGAGTCAACTGAATAAATTGACAGTGACAGTTTGATGATTAGTGAAAGAGTGCGTTCACAAATTAAATTCAAAGTTGTCAAGTCCCTATTGGAAAACCCTTTATATTAGTTGCTAAAACTTCCGCTTTGTCCTTAGAAGTTGATACTAATGACCCATTTACTGATTTTTCTTGCGTAATATTTTGGCTGCATTCCAGAAAGTTCTAGAGTTCTCCATAAGGAGTTACTATATTCTGCTATTCGGATTTTTATGAGATGAGTGAAAGCATTCATTCCATAGAAATAGTTGAGTGATCTGTTTCTCTGCCAAAGCCTTCTATAATGATTTCTTATTTTAATTAAGTTAATTAGTTCTTGAGGTAATGTAAATGCTCTTTCTGGTATTTTTAAGGGAACAGAAGCACGAATGCTTTCAAATATTTTCCTATGAAATGTTTCAATATAATCGTCGATGTTTTGACTGTAGGTTGTTAGAGAGATGGTATCTGAACACGCCCCAGTTTGTGTTTCTGTAATCTAAGTATTGCACGTTTTTTTTTTTTTTTAGAAAAGGACTGAGTAAAATAATACAGCTGAAAGGAACTGATTAGCTTGTCGGAACTAGGAGCGTTGTGCACAACAGGAGTGGTAAACGAATTAGGAGTATTGGTAACAAAAAAATCTTGTATCGAAGAAGAGTACCTACTGCAGGCGGGGATGTATGTAGGACTAGAGGGGTACATTATTGTAAGGTTATGTCTAAAGCATAAGTTATAAAATGTGTTACCCCAAGCATTTGCCTTCAAAGACCCCAGCTACGATGTCTACAGTTTAGATCACCTCCTATGACAACATTGTCATTGCTTAGTAATCTTCTAAGGCCATTTTTCAAGCACTGAATTTTATACAGATTACGTATATCTCCTGGAAAATGAACTGAAAAATTGTAGGGCAAGTATTATTACTTAATTTAATTTCGACTCCAACGTTTTCCAGTACTAAAGTGGGTTTAATTGGTAACACAGAGTGCACGATACCTTTTTTTAACCACGATCGTTACGATAACAGGAATAGTTATTACATTTAAAACGAATATTTCTTTGGAGGCCAGTTTCACATATGAGACGAACATCAATATTCAGATTGGAGAGAAAATTGGAAAACTCAACGATCTTGCTGCGAATACCTCTAGCAATCCAACATAAAAGTTTGAGAAAAGACTGAGTGTTACTTATCATTATTATAGAGATATTTACCTGCAAGCTAAGTAATTACTTTGAACTGTTGAGCTTTGGTATTACAATTTTTAAGCTCGGAGACCATATCAAACATTAGAGAGGATAGTTCTTCATATGAAAAAAAATCATGCTTCGCTGATGAATAGGATTTGTATGAACATCTCATATGTGTTCGCTGTTAAGCTGGCATTTGTTGCTGCATATGACGTGAAGATCGTGGAAGAGAAGGGAAGTCATCCGCACTGTTGACATTGAATCGTTTCGGTGCCACCGATGGTACAGCTTGAGATTTCAAGGGAATTGGTGCGCGTGCACGAGACGTTTTCTAAGATTTAATGATTTTCAGATAATCTGAACGACACTTGCAAGTTTCGTCGGTAGATTTGTGGTTACCTCCACAGTTAGCACATTTGGAAATGCCGGTTGAAGTGCATAAACTAGTTTTGTGATTTCCCGAACAGTTGGCGAAAAAGGTTTTCACATTACAGTGTCTTTCCCCGTGATCCCACATTTGGCAGTTGTGACATTGGGTAAAATTTTTCTTAACACGCCGTTGAAAATCCTACCTCACCCGGGTAAGATAAATCGATTTAATATTTTTCCTAACATCGCCAAGACGAATTGAACCATTCTCAAAATAAATGATGTAAAGAAACTCCACAAGTTTTTTAAATTGTTTTTTTAATCATTTTAACTCCATTATATCTGAGTCCATGTGCTATTAGTTCATTTTTTAATAAGTCTGTAGGATATTCACCAAGGCCAAAAAGTACTACCTTAAATGATTTTTCGCATTTTAGATCATGCGAGAAGAATTGGCATTGTTGGGCTTTCAGCGCATTCAAAGCGGCTTAATAAGAATCAATTGATTCACAAAACACTTTTATATCTATCGACATCTTTTTAACAGAATACTAGGTGGAGTGAAAAGTTATGGTGCCTTGAAGTCCGTTAATATTCAGGCTGACATGCCATGCCACATGCTGACATTCAGTGCAATACTGTCTTTAGTTTTGTTTTGACAGCTGATTGTTGTTGACGTGTTTGACATCATGTTGAGTATGGACAAAAACGATTTTTGTTCTCTCATAAAACATTTTTTTTTGAGAGGCAAAACGAAGAAGGAAACAAAAGAAAAGTTGGATAAACATTATGGGGCTAACGCTCCGTCAAATATTGGTTTCGAGAGTTCCACTACCGATCAAGTCCGCAGCGGCAGGCCCTCCGATGCGGTTACAGAGGACAATGTCAAAAAAAAATACATGAAATGGTGTTGGCTGACCGGAAAGTGAAGGTGCGCGAGCTAGCAGATACCAAGATTTGTACTGAGCGCACACGCCATATTTTGGGCAATATTCTGCATATGAAAAAGTTATCCTGCCGCTGGGTGCCGCGTATACTCACTCCTGACCAAAAACACGAACGCGAGAGCACTTCGAAAGAAAGAAAGAGTGTTTGGACTTACTGATGCGGAATCGGGCGGACTTTTGGCGTCGATTGGTAAGAGAGCAGAATGAGTGCTCGGCAATGGGCTGAAGCGGGCACGAGTGTTTCGAAGCGGCCGAGGGAGGCTCGATGTGTCGGAAAGGTTATGGCGTCGGTTTTCTGAGATTTTCATGGCATACTCTTCGTGGACTACCTCGAAAAAGGAAAAACAATCAACAACGAGTATTATTGTACATTATTGGAACGATTGAAGACCGAAATCACTGCAAAACGGCTTCACATTAAGCGAAAAAAAAGAGAAAGCCGTGGAAATGACTGATTTGGATCGTTTGCTACGGACGTCTGAAGGGCAGCGATATTTTCGACACATCGACCAACCCGTTGTCTCACTGACACGGCAACATCACACACGAATACATAGACTCAAATTTTTGCACTAAACTTGTTATTGCCTGTCTACTAGGGCGAGAATTACGACCGAAAATTGGAGTTAACGCTTTTAAAGTTGAAGTCACCGACTCCGAATATCTGTAGAAATTTTTTTTATAATTTGCAGACGTTGCTCGTTAGTGTACTCTACCACGATGAAAATGTTGAGTCAACTGAATAAATTGACAGTGACAGTTTGATGATTAGTGAAAGAGTGCGTTCACAAATTAAATTCAAAGTTGTCAAGTCCCTATTGGAAAACCCTTTATATTAGTTGCTAAAACTTCCGCTTTGTCCTTAGAAGTTGATACTAATGACCCATTTACTGATTTTTCTTGCGTAATATTTTGGCTGCATTCCAGAAAGTTCTAGAGTTCTCCATAAGGAGTTACTATATTCTGCTATTCGGATTTTTATGAGATGAGTGAAAGCATTCATTCCATAGAAATAGTTGAGTGATCTGTTTCTCTGCCAAAGCCTTCTATAATGATTTCTTATTTTAATTAAGTTAATTAGTTCTTGAGGTAATGTAAATGCTCTTTCTGGTATTTTTAAGGGAACAGAAGCACGAATGCTTTCAAATATTTTCCTATGAAATGTTTCAATATAATCGTCGATGTTTTGACTGTAGGTTGTTAGAGAGATGGTATCTGAACACGCCCCAGTTTGTGTTTCTGTAATCTAAGTATTGCACGTTTTTTTTTTTTTTTAGAAAAGGACTGAGTAAAATAATACAGCTGAAAGGAACTGATTAGCTTGTCGGAACTAGGAGCGTTGTGCACAACAGGAGTGGTAAACGAATTAGGAGTATTGGTAACAAAAAAATCTTGTATCGAAGAAGAGTACCTACTGCAGGCGGGGATGTATGTAGGACTAGAGGGGTACATTATTGTAAGGTTATGTCTAAAGCATAAGTTATAAAATGTGTTACCCCAAGCATTTGCCTTCAAAGACCCCAGCTACGATGTCTACAGTTTAGATCACCTCCTATGACAACATTGTCATTGCTTAGTAATCTTCTAAGGCCATTTTTCAAGCACTGAATTTTATACAGATTACGTATATCTCCTGGAAAATGAACTGAAAAATTGTAGGGCAAGTATTATTACTTAATTTAATTTCGACTCCAACGTTTTCCAGTACTAAAGCTGGTTTAATTGGTAACACAGAGTGCACGATACCTTTTTTTAACCACGATCGTTACGATAACAGGAATAGTTATTACATTTAAAACGAATATTTCTTTGGAGGCCAGTTTCACATATGAGACGAACATCAATATTCAGATTGGAGAGAAAATTGGAAAACTCAACGATCTTGCTGCGAATACCTCTAGCAATCCAACATAAAAGTTTGAGAAAAGACTGAGTGTTACTTATCATTATTATAGAGATATTTACCTGCAAGCTAAGTAATTACTTTGAACTGTTGAGCTTTGGTATTACAATTTTTAAGCTCGGAGACCATATCAAACATTAGAGAGGATAGTTCTTCATATGAAGAAAAATCATGCTTCGCTGATGAATAGGATTTGTATGAACATCTCATATGTGTTCGCTGTTAAGCTGGCATTTGTTGCTGCATATGACGTGAAGATCGTGGAAGAGAAGGGAAGTCATCCGCACTGTTGACATTGAATCGTTTCGGTGCCACCGATGGTACAGCTTGAGATTTCAAGGGAATTGGTGCGCGTGCACGAGACGTTTTCTAAGATTTAATGATTTTCAGATAATCTGAACGACACTTGCAAGTTTCGTCGGTAGATTTGTGGTTACCTCCACAGTTAGCACATTTGGAAATGCCGGTTGAAGTGCATAAACTAGTTTTGTGATTTCCCGAACAGTTGGCGAAAAAGGTTTTCACATTACAGTGTCTTTCCCCGTGATCCCACATTTGGCAGTTGTGACATTGGGTAAAATTTTTCTTAACACGCCGTTGAAAATCCTACCTCACCCGGGTAAGATAAATCGATTTAATATTTTTCCTAACATCGCCAAGACGAATTGAACCATTCTCAAAATAAATGATGTAAAGAAACTCCACAAGTTTTTTAAATTGTTTTTTTAATCATTTTAACTCCATTATATCTGAGTCCATGTGCTATTAGTTCATTTTTTAATAAGTCTGTAGGATATTCACCAAGGCCAAAAAGTACTACCTTAAATGATTTTTCGCATTTTAGATCATGCGAGAAGAATTGGCATTGTTGGGCTTTCAGCGCATTCAAAGCGGCTTAATAAGAATCAATTGATTCACAAAACACTTTTATATCTATCGACATCTTTTTAACAGAATACTAGGTGGAGTGAAAAGTTATGGTGCCTTGAAGTCCGTTAATATTCAGGCTGACATGCCATGCCACATGCTGACATTCAGTGCAATACTGTCTTTAGTTTTGTTTTGACAGCTGATTGTTGTTGACGTGTTTGACATCATGTTGAGTATGGACAAAAACGATTTTTGTTCTCTCATAAAACATTTTTTTTTGAGAGGCAAAACGAAGAAGGAAACAAAAGAAAAGTTGGATAAACATTATGGGGCTAACGCTCCGTCAAATATTGGTTTCGAGAGTTCCACTACCGATCAAGTCCGCAGCGGCAGGCCCTCCGATGCGGTTACAGAGGACAATGTCAAAAAAAAATACATGAAATGGTGTTGGCTGACCGGAAAGTGAAGGTGCGCGAGCTAGCAGATACCAAGATTTGTACTGAGCGCACACGCCATATTTTGGGCAATATTCTGCATATGAAAAAGTTATCCTGCCGCTGGGTGCCGCGTATACTCACTCCTGACCAAAAACACGAACGCGAGAGCACTTCGAAAGAAAGAAAGAGTGTTTGGACTTACTGATGCGGAATCGGGCGGACTTTTGGCGTCGATTGGTAAGAGAGCAGAATGAGTGCTCGGCAATGGGCTGAAGCGGGCACGAGTGTTTCGAAGCGGCCGAGGGAGGCTCGATGTGTCGGAAAGGTTATGGCGTCGGTTTTCTGAGATTTTCATGGCATACTCTTCGTGGACTACCTCGAAAAAGGAAAAACAATCAACAACGAGTATTATTGTACATTATTGGAACGATTGAAGACCGAAATCACTGCAAAACGGCTTCACATTAAGCGAAAAAAAAATTCTTTTTTGCAAGACAATGCACCGGCCACAAGAGCATCGCAACCACGGCTAAAATCAATGACTCCAATCGCTGTCGTATCCACCGTATTCGCCCGATTTGGCTCCCTCGGACTATTATCTCTTTTCAAACCTCAAAAGATGACTCATCAATAAAAAATTCAGCTCACGGGAGGAAATCATCGACGTCACGGAGGAGTATTTTGTAGAGTATTTTGCAGACCTTTCGGAAAATTACTTTTCGGACGGGATCAAGAAGTTGGAAAATCGCTAGAATAAGTGTATCAAACTAAAAGGGGACTATATTGAATAAAATAAAAAAACATTTAAAAAAAGTTTTTTTTTTTCATTTCCAAGGAGGTTACTTTTCACCCCATCTAGTAGTTCGAAATTTTTAATTCGTTTAAGAACTTATGCACGAATTCACAATTTTTTTGAAGAATCTTAATTGGTGGAATAAAGATTTTTATTGGAACTAACACATGGGCTGAAAAGTCAGTGCCGTTTTATAGTAAAACACAAAATTTTGGCAAAATTCAACTTTATTTATCAATATAGTTGCCTTCGAGGGCGATACACTGATTGAAACGATTTTTCAATCTTTCAATATCAGTTTTGTAGTACGATTTCGGTTTAGCCTCTAAATAGGCCTCTGTTTCGGCGATTACTTCTTCATCGGTCTTAAATCTCTTTCCGGCGAGCATTCTTTCGAGGTCTGCAAACAGGAAATAGTCGCTGGGGGCTAAACCTAGAGAATACGGTTTGTGGGGAAGCAATTCGTAGCCGAATTCATTCAATTTTGCCATCGTTTTCACCGACTTGTTACACTGTGCATTGTCTTGATGAAACAGCACTTTCTTTTTCTTCAAATGCGGCTGTTTTTCTGCGATTTTGCCCTTCAAACGCCCCAACAACGCAATGTTATTGGCGCTGTTGATAGTCTGCCCCTTTTGGAGATAGTCGATGAATATTATTCCATGTGTACACCATAATACGGATGCCATAAGCTTGTCAGCCGACTGTTGAGTTTTTGGTCGTTTTGGACGAGGTTCGTCGCCCGCTCGCCACTCAGCTGACTGCCGACTTGACTCTGATGTGAAGTGATGGAGCCAAGTTTCATCCATTGTCACATACCGACGCAAAAATTCAGTTTAAACACTCCTCTGAATCATCAACACGTTGTTGTTTTTGGTCGACTGTGAGCAAACGCGGCACACACTTTGAACAGAGCTTTCGCATGTCCAAATATTCGTGTATGATACATCCAACACGCTCTTTTGATATCTTTAGAACCTTAGCTATCTCGATCAACTTCATTTTAGATTCATTCGTAATCATTTTGTGGACTTTTTTGATGTTTTCATCTGAAACAGCCTCCTTTGGATCCACTGCGTGCATCATCTTAGGTGCTTGTGTGACCACTTTAAATTTTTCAATCCACTTGCGAATGGTTCGTTCGGCTGGTGCAGAGTCCGGGTAACACTTATCAACCCATTTCTTTGCATCGGCTGCATTTTTTCCCATCAAAAAGCAATGATAAATCAACACACAATAACAAAAGTTGCTTCACTCACAACGCTATATTTCGAGAACTAATCGTCCGACAGCTGTCAAATTTATACACGTATCTTCTGAAAGTTGGTACTAAGTGAAAATGGTATGGATTTAATTCAAGTGGTGCCCTCTCTTAGAAACGGATGTCCATGTATTAGTTGCACTGATTCACTGGTACACATGTCCTCTCCAAGATCGATGTCTTTGTGCGATTGAAGAGGCAGAAAAGCAGTACCACGACGCAACATTTTGCTAGTTGAGGATGTAGAATCCTCTAGGGAAAAAGCGCGACGCTTCAAAGTTTCGGTTGTTTATAAGATTCTTGGTAATAGCAAACGAAAGCTCGACTAATCGCTCGCAAGAAACTCTCTAATACTGTCTTTGACTGCTGTGGAACTCTTAATGTGGGCATCATTTTGGTCTTTGCAAAGTTTATCACTAAGCTATTGTCGTGACACCACTTTGAAATCTTGTCAAATACCTTAGGCTTCTATGCTTTACCACAATGAATATTGACATTCGAAATGCAAATGCCGCTGATTTTGTAAAAATCCGTAGAAGTTCATTTGTAAATAGAATGATTGAAATTGGTCCTTGCATATAGCCTTGTGGGACACCGTATTTGCTTTGCTTCTCACCGCTTATCACATTGGATATCTTAACTTTACTTCTTCTTTCTGTTAAGTAGTTTTTAAATCCATTTCGCCGTTCTACCTCCTTTTCCAATTCTGTGCAAACGTTCCATGAGTTTGTCGTATCGATGGCAAACATAATGAGAATATGATGGCTGTTCTCTAAACCCATGTACCTAGCGCAAAGGAATACACCGAAATGATAAAATCACCATCCCTAGGATGGTTTTAGAAGCTTCCATTGAATAAATTGAGGAACATTTTCAAGTTCTTAAATTGTTAATTTTAAATGAAGCAAACCCCCTGTCTCCAATGACACCCAACCAAAATAACTTTGGTAAATACGTTGCGCAAAGTTGTGAAAATTTACTTTCTGGGGTAGTCACCCACATTTTATTGATTAACGGATAAAGCTACAATTCAAAGGATTAATGCAGATCAAGTTAACTTTCTACGACAGAACTGTTTCTTTTCATCACGTCGGAACAACAATTACATATATACTAAATTGAAATTGCATTTATCACAAAATTAATGGCATAAATTTATTTTCACTCCGCCTGCCATACAATTTATCCAGCGTCCCGACAAAGAAAAAAAAAAAAAACTATCTTTTGTGTGCTAATGTAGAGATGTATAAGTCGAGTCTAAGCCTTACCCTTTCTAAAATATTTCGAAATGAAATATTTGCTCTTGTAATTACATAGAAGAAGAGATCAATCCCCATACCTATCCATCCAATTAGAATTGAAGAACCGAAATCAAATCCGTTCTGTGTAATTAGTTTATTATTTGAACAAAAGAGTCTGAACGTCTTTCTCACAATATAATAGTACATAATCAACTCCAAGAATCTCGGTACTGACGTATCTACCCTCTCACAGAAATTAACAACTCCCACATTCGAGTATATCACATTTGTCCATTATGAAATTATTCTTTGGCATCAGAGAACCTCATTGAATTAGTAGGATTTCATTTAAACGAAGTGGTTTCTGTCGGTCAGTATATCACCCAGAGTATTGGAAATGGAAGTTCTTCTTTCAGAGAACAAAAATCAACATGACAAATGCCCATGATTCCCTCTTAAATTTGCGAACTATTAGGAGATATTCATGACAAAGAAACTCATCTGCCAACTGGTCACTGTAATTAATTTTTAACTCAAATTGAAATTTGAAAATTATTTGAAATGTATTTTAGATACATTATATGAATTGTTTTGTTGTTGTTTCTTCCCCACAGATACATTCTTTCATTGGCCTTAGCCGATTTGTTGGTAATTGTAACGACAGTGCCACTAACATCGACCGTTTACACCGTAGACTCCTGGCCATGGGGTAGCTTCCTTTGCACACTTTCCGAATTCACAAAGGACGTGTCCATCGGAGTGTCTGTGTTCACATTGACAGCCCTATCTGGGGATAGATACTTTGCCATTGTGGACCCATTGAGAAAATTTCACGCACATGGTACGTTCAATAATCAGCTAAAGTGTACTCATGATATCTATTCATAATGGACTTTTGTTTCGATTATATTTCCATTTATATATTTTTAATTCAGGGGGTGGAAAACGTGCCACACGTATGACAATAGCAATTGCCGTTTCTATCTGGATTCTGGCGGTAATTTGCGGTCTACCAGCTATAATTGGGACAAATATCAAAGTGAGTAGATTGATTTATAACGAAACCATACCTCTTAATTTTGACAGGTGACATGCGATGTCAGGGTTGTGAAGGATTTGGAAATTGTATTTCATTCTCGTTGGCATTGATCTCATTCCATTTGGTGATTTGGGCGCTTCGACTAAAGATTTGAATAATAATTTGACAAGTAACAAGAGATTTGTGTTTTTGCTTATGTCTTTGCAGCAAGTTGAAATTAATAGCAACAAATCCTTTTCCTACTGCTATCCGTTTCCAGATAAATGGGGACCACGATATGCCAAATCAATGGTGCTGTTGAGGTTTTTGGTTTACTATTTCGTACCGTTACTAATCATTGGAATATTTTACGTGCTGATTGCGAGACATTTGATATACACAGCCAGTGTTCCTGGTGAAATGCAGGGAGCTGTGAGGCAGGTAAGTTTGATTTTCATTTTAATTCCAATTCATTGAGAAACCGAGTATTTATAACTCAAAGGATTTGAGTACCCTTATAATGTTTGTACACAACGTGGGCGAGGGAGGCAGAAAAGCGAAATACCGATGACATTGGTCTTTAATGTTTGCAAGTTATAATGAATGGCAAATAGAGAGCTGGCTAGGGCATTCCACAAGCGAGATGTAGTGCTTAGAAACGAATCACTATAATTTTTAGTACATTCAAAAGTGGGCTCAAGGGTGTACTGGTGAGAATTCATAGCGAGACGAGTGTTCAAGTTGAAAGTTTGAAGGGCCGGAATGCTACTTGCGATTTCTATGGGGCACTAATGGTGGAAATAGCTATATAACAAAGCGAGGCACGAGATATTTCGTCAGTGTTCGAGGGCGTTCATTGACTCGTGCAAAGATGTTTTGGGATGAAATGACCCGACTAGATGTGTGGGCATTGTACTCCAATGAGATGAATGTCTTATATATTGAGGTTTTTGAGAAATCAAATGTGTGGTCATTTCAACATAGATTGTCACTGATACACATACCGAGAACGGAAAGTTTTTCGGTTTCTAAAATGCAAGTACCATTCATAGATAATAACTGTTTATTTAGATTTCGCTTTAATGACAACAGCCAGCGTTGTGTTTTAGAAGCATTAAATTCTACTCTACAGGCAGACAAGAGATCATTGATGAAAGTTGAAAAAAGCGTCAGAGACCGAACAGAGCATTGCGAAATACCAGCATTTATTTTGTGAATATCAGATTAATTGTTTCGAAAAGTATTTTCTAATCCATTGAAGAAGAGAGTTATTAATTCCAAAAGCACGCATTTTCGGCAAAAGAGCCTGGTGCCAAACTCTGTCAAATGCTTTGTAAATTCAAGCGAAACTATCTTGCTATCGCCGGATTGAATGCACGCTTTGTTTCCACTTTTCGGTGAGACATGCCATCAAATCATAAGTCGACCTATTGCTACGAAAACCTACTGTTGGTCATTGAAAAGAAGATCTGCCTTTTTTAGAGATGTGCTTGGAATGAGTCCTAAAGAGTAGGATTAATGAAAAAACTAACGCGGTGATTTTGCCAGCGAAGAAGAACACCTCTTTAGAAGAAAGGGAGATATGCCATCTAGACGAGTGCGAAACTGGTTTCATACCATTGAAAATTCGACGCGCTCACGTGTAGGCGGAGGCAAAGCACTATTTGGAAGTGTAGATCTGGCCCCAAAGTGTGCAACAAGCAGATTGGCTTTGTCCAAAGAGCTGACAGCTGAAATGTCATTGTAAATGAGCGTTGTGATGAAGGATAAGGCAGAATTTATAATGTTTTTGACGAACGTCCAAAAGCTTTTACTATTGTACTTTTGGAACATTGTAGTGTTTTTTGTCTTAGCTTTTGGTCGTATTGAAATTTTACAAGTTTGAGAAAAACGTTGTAGTCATTTCTGGCTCGTTTAAACTTTTTCCGGTGTTCTTCCTTTCTGACAGCATCTTTGCAGCTCGAGTCGTACCATGCCCTTTCTTTTGGTCTGTTACTGTTAATCTGAGGACAGATAAAGATCTCATCTCAGAGAGAATAATGCCTGTGCGGTATCCACGTCGTTCTAGATGATACATAGCGACCAGTTAAAATCTCTTAACAAGCTGTTAAGTCTGCTATAATTGGCTTTCTCGTATTGGCATACGGGTCCTTTTGGAATCTTTTTTTTAACTGTATGGTAGGTGTACGAGAAATTAGCTGACATGACGCAATGGTCCGATGAGCCTAGAGGGGAAAGCACATCAAAGGTGTACTTATTAGGGTGGGAAGTTAAAAACAAGTCCAGGGTGTTGGCGAGATAACTACCAAAGTCTGGTATTTGTGTGGGCTTATTTACAAGCACAGTCAAGTTGTTTTTCGCATCGAAGATCTTAACACACCGTCCTTTGGGTGTTTTTTGCCCAGAATGTCGAAGCGACGCAGATTTATGTATATTGAAATCGGTTGAAAGGTTGAAAAGTTGAATTGCTGTCTAGTTTGGGGTTTCTATAAATAAAGCAGCAGTGGAATTCCAGATTGCAACATGAATCGCATTACTTTGGAGTTTAGTAAGCTACATCACTACGCACGTAAATGACGAGACCATGGTGAGAAAAGAATAGTGACACTAGTTCGTAGCCAGGTACCTCCAGATCAGAGTAATCTGAAAGGTGTGTGCGAGGATCTACCTGTGTTTCACTAAGTGTCAACACAGCAGGTCTATTTGTACAGACGTGGACGTACGCAGAAAAGTGATTACTTTTTAGCTAAGGCCACAAAAAGAAAATTCTGACGTTGGTTTACCGAATCAAATTGTTAACTTCAGCCTAACTGCTTTGCTCTATTAATTCATCGGAGAACTAAGAAAATAAGAGACTCCATAGAAAATGTAAAAATCTTTTCTTGTTGTAATGCATTACCACCCGACCGTTTGCTCTGAAAATCTCCAAAATTTTGAACTTTATAAAAATTTAATTAAAGGACCACACAACAATTGGATCAGTAGATAATCGAAACTCCAGTGCGA
The DNA here is from genome assembly GCA_907269105.1 of Volucella inanis. NCBI lineage: Eukaryota > Metazoa > Arthropoda > Insecta > Diptera > Syrphidae > Volucella > Volucella inanis. The sequence goes on along the minus strand of OU026157.1, from coordinate 125,648,205 downwards.
ATTGTATCGAACACCAATTCTTTTGAATAGCATGATGCTATTTGAAATAATGTCCACGGTATAAACATTGAAAGAAGCAGACTACCCAATGCATCAAGGGAAAAGCCAGATGTACCAGGAAATCTAAGACACACATTTCTAAAGATTTTGTTGAAAGCAGCAATGACACACGAGTATTTAAGCAAACGATTGTTACACCAACAGGGTATTTCAGGCTCTCTGGCCGCTTTTTGACAGCAAAATATCTAGAAAATTAATAAAATTAAAAAGTGATAAACAGGAATCCTGCGGAAATACGCAAAGAGAATCAAATTTTCAGATACGGATATTTGTAGATCTTACGATGATCTGCAAGCCGTTGAGGACATAATACATATAGATACTGTGTGAATGCGAGGCAATATCGCATAATCGAAAGAAATTTTCTCTAAAACTAAGAGAAAATAGACGGCACGAACTCCAAAAGTATTCTTGGCTTTTCCAAAAAATTGGGTATTTCACTAGAGAGATTGTTTAGGTTTTTGCCATTTGATGACAAACTCAACTGTCTCCAAAGAGATCGTGATAGGCCCGTTTTGGTGCCTGGGGGTCATACTTCTTTTTAACCTAACTTAACCTTGTCCCACCAAATGTCTAACGTATGGAAAATAGATCTTTTTAGATCCAAAAACTAATTGTTCTCTGATCATAGAATGATCAAGTTCAATGTCAAAAACTTACTCATACCGCTTACAAAAGTACTAACTGGAAAAACTTTACAATTCAGATAGATCAAACACGTTATGTCCCCAAAGGAATCAAAACGAAACCTCCGCCGAAATAGACTATGCAGCGGAGAAACTAAAGATGATCTTCACCCAAATTTTTGACAAAGCATGTCCTACTAAGACCAGGAAATCCAAGAACTCCCCACATTCGCGGACTAAAGAACTATATACACTTCATTGCGAAACTTTTCAATGCAGTTAAAAGATCAAACCTGTGCTCCGGCTGGGACAAGCATAAAGCCTGTCTAAGGAAATGCAAGAGCGCAATCTATATACACCACTTTAAGAAAATCATGTAGAAAGATTTACTCCAACAATAGAGTGTACCAAGTTAAGGAAAGTCATATGTAAGGAATCCACAACAGTTAGAGATCTAAAACTATCAGATGGTAGCTACATGAAATCTAACACCGACGCTTTGGAACTCTTGCTGGAAATCCACTTTCCTGAATGCATTCCTATTCCAACACCAAATCGACACCGTTTTTCCTAAACAATATGAAATCCCAGAGGGGATACTAGAAGAAAACGGCCTCTTTTTCTGTTTACAAATTCTCTAGACTGGACAGAATTATAACAATCGTGCTGTTAAAACGAAGCAGGCTGTGAAACCGATCTCAGGCCCAATTGACTAACGTCATACATTTTCAAAACTTTAGTACTCTTCACCCAAAAGACTTAGTCTCTAGCATGTCTATACAAAATGTAAAAACACGGAGTCGCCCCTATATGAAGTTGTCAGCACGATTGAGAAAAGTCTTTAAGACAAAGAACATAAACTAACAGCATTCCTTGACATCGAAGGCGCCTATAACAATGTCAACATTCCCACTATGAGTAGAAACTTAGGAGATGCTGTACTTCAACCTGCTTTAACGAACCTGATAACCTGTATGCCCCGCGACAGAAACATCAATCCAATACTATGTAACTTGGTATTGAGGGTCACTAACTTAAAGGGCACCCCTCAAGAATGATTGATATTCCATCTTCTGTGGACCCAAGTTGTAACGAAATACTTCTGAACCTAAAAAAGAAAAGGAATGTGCAGATGATGTGGTTCTCATGGCCACGGGTAAGTTTCTCCCCACGATTTGTGAAGTTCTAAACAATGCCCTCAGATTCCTTGGAAAATGAGCCAAGATACATACATTGGCTGGAATCAACCCGCCAAAAACAGAGCGTGTTCTATTTACACATTTAAATTTACACAATTTTATTTTCCTTCCATAAATAGAACAACCCTCTGACTATCCAAATGGCTAAATACCTAGGTATCGTACTATTATAGATTGCAAACTGAATTGAAAACTCAATGTCGAAGAACATATAAAGAAAACAACGAACGCCTTCTACGCTTTTAGCCGTATACTTAGGAAAAAATGCGAACTCAACCCCAAGACTATCATATTAAAATACAAGGCTATCCTCAGACCCATCCTAACCTACGGCAGCTTAGTATGGTGGCAATCCACAAAGAAAACTTGCAACCTTATGTTAATGACAAAGGTACATACTAATGCCATAAGGACGTCACTAACGGCGAGACTAGAAAATATACTTGGCCTCTTGCCACGAATCTGCAGCAAAAAGCACTTTAAAATTGAGTCAAATTAATGGGTGAACTGGATTTATGCTCCAAGACTGCGTAATACCTCATCACGTCTGCATTTCCACAAGCAGAGAGGAGTGGAACAGGAAGCAAATAGTACAAGAATCGATATCCATTTTTACGGATGGATCAAAAATGGAGATAGGAACCCGCGCTGGGATTTTCTCCAGTCAATTAAACTAACATACTTACAACGCCTGCCGGACTGCCTGAGTAAGGCAATTTTCCACGAGAATATTATCCTATATATTGATAGCCTGGCTCCCATTAAGGCCATCGCGGCGGTCGAGATCAAATCGAGGCTTGTGAAGATTAAGGCTCTTTGCGTTCAGCATAAGCTTACACTATGCTGGGTCTCTGATTACAAAAGAGTGGTAGGCAATGAGCATGCCGAGCTCATAGAAAAAAATCCTTTCTATAGAGTGAACTGCCAAATCAAAGAATCAAACCTCCACTTTATATCGCTTTCGGATTCGCAGATGCAACAAGATGAATTAGACCCGCTCAGGGACCAAATGACAACCAACGCGAGACGGAAAGCGGAAACTAGGACTAGGAACCGCAATCAAATACCCATCCCCACTCTACACAAATCTAAGTGTGATGAGGTATAGAATGAACTCGGTTCCAGAGACCCCATCCACTGATGGTGAATTCATTTGATACTAGTTATCCGTATGTCAGACCAGATAGATGGCCTCATTTTCATGAACAACATCAGTTTTGAGAGTTTTAAGAGAATTGAATGACGGTCAGGTGGATGGGTGGCATTGAAAGACGTTAAACTGTAACTATGGCTATCTACATAGTCATTGTCCTTATTTGATATGATTTTCTCGTAACGGCCACCAAATATTTGTCTCGTCTATCCGCATTTGACTTGATAAGCTTCTAAGCGTGATTGTACAGAAGAAAGGAGGTCATAAACTGTGTACTCGTTGCCTCGTATAGAGAACAGCATTCTTATCAGATCTGAGAACTGAGTTTTTGGATGCCCTACACAAATTCATTTCCATCAGCGTTAAATATCTCGGTCGGTGAGGCGTCAGGTCCAGCAGCTATGTTGAATTTCAGCTTAGATATTGCTATCCTTACTTCATTTTGGTCAGGTGGACCAAGCTTAATGGTCTATTCTCGTAGAGCTCACGAGCAGCTCTAGTCCTTCGTTACAGCACCGCTTTGTTCACTTCTTATTTAAATGCATGTGCTTGCTGGCATTCTTTATCAAACCATGGGTTCCTTGTTGGTGGTCAGTTGAAACCCAGCACATCAGTTCTGATGCTTTTGATGGCACGTTGGCAGCGTTCTTCGGTACTTGATGCCAGCGGCATAAGATTTTGTTAAAAAATTTCGCGATACGCGTTCGGTGAAGATTCTAGCGATTTGGAAAATCTGCATTCGCAACTTGGGAGGTTCGGACGTCCAGACCACTGAAGACTGCCGTACGTCTATCGCAACATAATAAGGAAACGAAACCGTGTACTTGTTATAGTGATATTTCGTCCATATGGTTACTAACTATTCTAGTTAGTACTAGATGTCCTCTTTTCCTATTCTGGCTTGAAATTGTCTTGCACGATTTTAACGTCATACTCCGGGCATTACTGATGTGTCTTGTCGAGAAGCACGTAGGAACATTCTTTGATGACGTCGTTCTTGCCTTCCGTAGGGGCATGGCCGTCACGTCTTCTTAATCTAAATGTCAGTACTATACTCCTACCCGAGCAAATACTCGCCATTTCAGGCTGCGGCCAGCGACCACCACTGCGAAGTAAGGAAAGCACTTCGATACAACCTTCATTGTTGCGCTGATGTTCCAATCTAAGTTATAGGACAGTCAGGAGTTACCCGATCAATAGCCACGCAAGTCCCCTTGTTTTTTAAATAAGCCTTAAAATTACCTGCCCCGGCTGGTCATCACCAAAGTTGCATTTTTGGGCACTTAGCAGTCGTCAACAACGTGCAGACTAGTCGACGAGCTAGAAAGCCCCGATCATCTTCATTTCGATGAGCATTGCCTGTCCACGACAACCTTTTATGTACTCGAAATCCTAACTTATCTCGTGTCTAGGAAAAATTCAAAAACATAATAGTGTACCGTCTCTGAAGAGCATATCTCCCCTTGTTTAGGTACCAGTAATGCCTTTTAACTTCGATCCTATCCCTGTACGCAGTTTTGGGATCAAAACAGAAGAGCTCCTAAGCACTGGCCACGTAACAGCTGACAATTTCCCATTTTTGAGTCGAACCGCGAAAGTGGTAGTATAATACCAAAATAAAATCCTCGCGCAGCTCTAACACTTTAGAGAAATGCCTCTGGCAGAACAAGTATTGTGACAAATCAGGCTATTGCCACTGGTCTTCACTCTTGTTACGTGCATGCAGTCATCTCAATGAGGATTTTGGCAGGTATGTTAAGACGAGGTCCACACTTGAAACAATCTTTCTGAAGTGCTAAAGCGTTCTTGGCCCCACCGATGCAAACATTAATATATATAGGGCGATTCATCTTGATTCATAAATTTGAAAGTCAGCTTAAAATTTTTATTATCGGTTAAAAGAACAATTTTGAAAATGATATCATGTAAATGTTGGCCACGACTACGTCTGAGGTGGTCCATTCGGAAGGTTCAATTTTGGGTGACTCGTTCAAGCATAGCGACTGGTATCTCGTGGATAACATGAGTAATGTTGGCTTCCACCAGTCCATAAACCACACCATACCGTTGTTTTTGATGGATGTAATGGTAGCTCTTGGTACTCTTCGGGTTGCTTATCAGCCCAAATACGGCAATTTTGTTTATTAACGTATCCATTTAGCCAGAAATGGGCTTCATCACTGAACAAAATTTCACGATAAAACACCGGATTTTCATTGAGTTTTTCCAGAGCCCATTTACTAAATATATAACACAAATTCAAGTCGCCTGGCTTCAATTCTTGCACGCTCTCAGGCCGAGATCCTCACGTAAAATACACCAAGTTGTTGAATACGCCAAGTCAAGCTGATGAGAACGACGACAAATCGATTCATCACTACGTGCTGGATGTGGTCTAACCGGTCGAGCATCATCCACTAATGTAAACTGCGACTCAAATTGGCGAATGGTATTTTCAATAGCGGTTTCAGTAGGTCGATTATGCGCACCGTAAGTTCCTCGAATCGCACGAAAAACATTTCTCACAGAATGCTGATTTTCGTTATACAGCTGAACAATTTACCGAGGCGATTGTGTTGTGAGTCTTTCCGTGATGACTTGCTAAACGACACTGACAAAAAATGATAAAGCAGTTTGATAGGAGTCACGCGTGAACTGTCAAAAAAAGCCTATTGAAAATCAAACCTCACGATGAATCACCCTATACTTACATTTATATGTAAGATGTGGACGAATTTTATTTGAAGCCACTGTGACGAGAAAACGACGAAGACCAACACACAAAACGAACGAAGAACATGAAACAACAGACAGGAACATAAAAGAATAAACAAAAAAAAAAAAATGAAGAGTAGATCAGGGCCTTTGGAAGCGGTTTCTGGTTTTCCTTAAAACCCCTTGTCAATGAAGTTTTTAACAAAATTAATTCCGACTTTTAGAGAATCGCCATATTTCAAAGTAGTAAACTGTCGTAAACTCATAGCGAGACTGAGGTTGAAGGTTTGCAGGGATAGAATTCAACTTCATTTTCACTTCTGGTGAAAACAACGATATGTTTGCGACATTAACTCGGTGTTGGATAGAGTCAATTAACTGGGCGATATTGAGCTTTATCTAGCTGTAAGTACAGTGGAATTTTAGGGGCACCTGACCCGATGTGGGCATTGTAATTAATTTTCGGTGTTCAAAAAGTAAGGTGACTTTATATTTTTATAAAAAGATATTTATATATTCATCAATATTGTGTTGTCTCCTTCAAAGTAATTTCTCTCAGATATAATACACTGGCGCCAAGACTTTTTCCAATCCTCAAAGCACTTCTCATAACTACTTTTTGGTATAGTTTTGAGCTCTTCCAGCGAAGACGTTTTTATTACCTCAATCGTTGCAAATCTCCGTCTTTTAATAGATGTTCTCAGTTTTGGAAACAGAAAAAATTCACATGGGGCCAAATACGATGAATATGGTGGCTGAGGCCTATTTTTAGCTATTTTAAGCCAAAAATCACTGACAAGAAACGATGTATGAGTAGGTGCACTATCGTGATGCAAAAGCCATGATTTGCCTTTCCACAATTGCAGAAGTTTTTTTCGTATTGCGGGTGCATAACTTCAAGCTAATATTCCTTATTGACAGTAAAACCTTGAGGTAAAAACTCCTGATGCACTACCCCACGGTAATCGAAAAAAACAGTGATCAAAACTTTGACAGTAGATCGAACTTGGCGTGCTTTTTTCGGTCTTGGCTCTCCTGGGTGCTTCCATTGGGACGATTGGGCTTTGATTTTAACGTCGTAACCATATACTTAAGTTTCGTCACCAATTATGACCCTTTTGAATAAATCAAGATCATCACTTACGTCATTCAAGAGATTCTGAGCGATGGTTCTTCAGATCAAATTAAGAAGTTTTGGAATAAACTTTGCTGACACTCATACTCAAAACATCGGTAAAAATTGCATGACAACCGACCGATATGCCAACATCCTCAGCAACTTCCCTTATGGTTGTTCGTCGATTTTCCAAAATAATTTTCTTCACAGCTTCGATGTTATTATCTTTTTTTGATGTGCTGTGGCGTCGAGGGCGATTTTCGTTAATAGCATCTTTTCGGCCCTCTTGGAAGAGCTTGGACACTTGAAAACTTTTTTTTTATTAAAGCAGACTCACCGTGTGCCATTGTTAGCATTTAAAGTGTTTAAGAGCACTTGATTGCATATTTTACGCAAAATTTAAAGCAAATTCTTTGCTCGATTTTTTTTAATAATTGAAAATCGCCGAGCACACCAAAGCACGTCTAACCTTTCTATCTGTCAAAAACAAACTAAATACGCCATATACTTGAAACTATGAACATATGTTCGGGACATGTGTACCAAAACAGCAAAATAAAAATCGTAATCCAATGTACTATACGCTGCCTGCGAAATTGAAAAGTCACCTTACTTTTTGAACACACATTGTTTATGTTGGATTTATGATTTTTTTATTATTTAGAAAAAAATAATTTTTAACGTTTTGCAATTTACAAAAATAAATAACAAAAGATCAGTAGAATAATTAAACTTAACTTTCCAAACCACCGACCGATAACAAACCCAAATCCATGCAAGAAAAAAACTGCAGTCCACGGTAGCCCGTCACTATCACTTCACGTCACCCCAGCCACCAGACATTCAGGTGGTTCAGCAACCCATATCAGGCATACGCCTTGGCAATCCACGATAATACTACACCAACTCCAAACGCTCCGGCAACAACCCATATAATCTTCTCCCAATTTGTAATTTGTTGCCCATGCTGCATGTGTGTTTATTCTTTTTCCCATTTAGGTCATCGGTATCTTATATCCAGCAGTACGGTGACTTCCATTCCGCTGACACACATGCACCTTCAGTAACCCACGCCGTTGTTGTAATACGAGCTCAATGCTTCGTGATGCGTCGGCAGCATGGAAAGATTCTAATGAGTATGGTATTCTCGTAAACTACCTACTTTGACATCTTAAACATAAAACTTATCTTATGACCACACTATCTCAATGTAAAAAAAAAAAAAAAAAATTTAATTCATCAATAATACACAAAAAAAAAATTCTAACTTTGGTCCTCAGGTACGAGCTCGGAAGAAAGTCGCCGTCACGGTCCTTGCATTTGTGGTAATTTTTGGTATCTGTTTCCTTCCATACCACGTATTCATGCTGTGGTTTTACTACTGGTAAGTTGACAATTTATTTATTTTTTTTTTTCCAATAATTTTCACTTATTAATAAATAATTCGAAATTTTGTTTTCGTTGATATACTCGTATTTAGGCCAACCGCACAGCAGGACTATAATGCATTCTGGCATGTTCTACGTATCGTTGGCTTTTGTTTGTCATTTGCGAACAGTTGCGCCAATCCAGTAGCGCTCTACTTTGTCAGTGGGGCATTTCGAAAACATTTCAATAGGTATTTGTTTATTAAATACAAACCAGAAGCATGATATACGTTTAAAACTAAAATTTGTGCATCAACTCAAATATAACCTCGCAAAGGCGTTCTAATGTAAATATTATCCATTAGAACCGAATTATATAGTTTGTATTTTATTGTATATATGAACCTAATTAAAAGAAAAAATCAATCCCAATACGCATGCGAAGAGTATTATGGACCAAATTAACAAACATGCTTTCTAACAAATATATGTTACATACTCATATACTCATATTTAGTCGTACATAATAACTTTTAGAATGAATTTTGCTTTTCGTTCTTGTTTTGTGTTTCTGCTGTCGATGTACATATCATACATATATTTTTGTTGCGTCAGAAAAAACTTAGAGAAAACTAGAAACAATAAAATTTATTAAACAAAAAGACAAAAAAAAAACAAAAACAACAGACTAAAATGTTGTGATGAATTGTACATATTTGTGGATTCAAGAGAAATTTTTGCCCATTTATGTAGATATTTGTTTTGTCAAGGATCTTCAGCTGGTCGTAAAAAACGCACGGATACAATTGGTGCACGTGATACATCACTAACAAGTACGGCATCAAGACGGTACAACTCAAGACGATCGTACCACCAGAGCACAATTCGAAGGTGAGTTTCCTTTTCCATCATCCTTTGAGTTTTGTATTTTTATTCCTTTTTGCTAAGGTTAGGCATATATAGGGTCATACATTGTGAGGTTTGATTTTTAATAGACTTTTTTTGACAACGAGAAGACCGTGACGAATCGATTCGTCGTCGTTTTCAGCAGCTTGGCTTGGTGTATTCGACAACTTGGCGTATTTTAGTGAGAATCTCGGCTTAAAAGCGTACAAAATTCAACTTGTGCAAGAATTGAAGCCAGGCGACTTGAATTTCCGTCATATTTTCAGTAAAAAGGTTCTAGAAAACTCAATGAAAATCCGGTGTTTTATCGTGAAATTTTGTTCAGTGATGAAGCCCATTTCTGGCTCAGTGGATACGTTAATACACAAAATTGCCCTATTTAGGCTGATGAGCAACCCGAAGAGGACCAAGAGCTACCATTTTATCCGTTAAAAACAACGGTATGGTGTGGTTAATGGGTTGGTGGAATCATTGGTCCATATTTCTTCAAAAATGAGGCAAATCAGAATGTTACCGTCAATGGTAACCGTTATCGCTTCCTGAAATTCAAGCACATAATCTCGGTGAGCTCTGGTTTCAATAAGACGGCGCTACGAGCCATACAGCTCGTGGGGTGGCCGTGGTGTAGTGGTGTATGCACAGACTCCTCAAGCAGAGGGTCGCGGGTTCGAATCCCGTGCAAGGCACTTGTCTGAAAAAGTCTTTTTATAGAATTTGTATGTAATACATGGGCTGAAAACTCCGTTACTAAGAGAGGGCACCACTTAAATTAAATCCATACCATTTTCAGTTAGTACCAACCTTCAAAAGATACGTGTATATATCCTGTCGGACGATTAGTTCTCGAGATATAGCATTGTGAGTGAAGCAACTTTTGTTATTGTGAAAAAAAAAAAATGGATTCAAAGCAATTTCGTGTGTTGATTTATCATTGCTTTTTGATGGGAAAAAATGCAGCCGATGCAAAGAAATGGCTTGATAAGTGTTACCTGGACTCTGCACCAGCCGAACGAACCATTCGCAAGTGGATTGAAAAATTTAAAAGTCACCGAAGCTGATGCACGCAGTGGACGTCCAAAAGAGGCTGTTTCAGATGAAAACATCAAAAAAACATCAACGAATGACCGTAAAGTGAAGTTGATCGAGATAACTGAGGCTCTGAAGATATCAAAAGAGCGTCTTAGATATATCATACACGAATTTTTAGACATGCGAAAGATCTGTTCAAAGTGGGTGACGCGTTTGCTCACAGTCGACCAAAAACAACAACGTGTTGATGATTCAGAGGAGTGTTTAAAGCTGTTCAATCGCAATAAAGCCGAATTTTTGCGTTGGTATGTGACAATGGATGAAACTTGGCTCCATCACATCACACCAGAGTCAAGTCGGTAGTCGGCTGAGTGGCGAGCAGGCGACGAACCTCGTCCAAAACGACCAAAAACTCAACAGTCGGCTGGCAACTTTATGGCATCCGTACTTTGGGATACACATGGAATAATTTTCATCCACTATCTCCAAAGGGGCAGACCATCAACAGCGACTATTACATTGCGTTTTTGGAGCGTTTGAAGGACGATATCGCAGAAAAACGGCCGCATTTGAAGAAAAAGGACAATGCACCGTGTCACAAGTCGATGAAAACGATGGCAAAATTGAATGAATTCGGCTACGAATTGCTTCCCCACCCACGGTATTCTCCAGATTTGGCCCCCAGCGACTATTTCCTGTTGCAGACCTCAAAAGAATGCTCGCCGGAAAGAGATTTAAGACCGATGAAAAAGTAATCGCCGAAACAGAGGCCTATTTTGAGGCTAAACCGAAATCGTAATACAAAACTGGTATCGAAAGATTGAAAAATCGTTTCAATCAGTGTATCGCCCTCGAAGGCAACTATATTTATAAATAAAGTTGAATTTTGCAAAAATTTACTATAAAACGGCGCGGACTTTTCAGCCCAGGTTAGTTATATGAAAATCCTGTCGGAATCAACATTGACATGAAGGTATAACACTAATGTTGGAGTGGTTGCTGGCTGGGCTAAATGTAACGAACAACGAACTTACAACTAGCACGTACTAAGACCCACTGGTTGAGGATGCACTGGCTTGCCCCGTCCAGTTTGACAACCACCTCTGGGAAAAATATCGAAACCAAACACACCTGAGTTTCAAACTACTACACCATCCGCCCGCACCCTGGAGAAAAAGCCCGTAAAAGGGTATTCATATAATCTTGGTGCGCACGGTATTATAAAAAAAAAGACTTGTTGAGAAATAATTTTGAGAAATAAATTGGCCGCCTAGATTGTGCGAAATCACACCTTTGGACTATTTTCTCTGGGGCTATGTAAAGTCTCAGGTCTTCAGGAATAACCCAACTACGATTGACGCTTTGGAAGCCAACATTACTCGTATTATCCGCGAGATACCACTCTCTATGCTCGAATGAGTCGCCTAAAATTGGACCTTCCGAATGGGCAACCTCAGACGTTATCATGGCCAATATTTACATAATATCTTTTTCAAAAATGCAATGAATTGTTCTTTTAACCGATAGTAAAAATTTTAAGTTCGCTTTCAAATTTATGTGTTTAATTTAACATTATAAATCAAACTTCACGATGAATCACCCTATACCTACTCCTGCCATAAGTTCTGTTACAAATATAAAACGATCAAAAAAAAAAAAAAAAAGGAAACATATTGCACTCAAAATTGTTTCATTTATTAGCCCACAATATTGATTATTAAAAAAAAAAATTGAATTCACTCGGAATGACTGCCTTCTGCTTTAACACGAGCTTCCAAACGGTGTGGTCATTGGGCTATAGTGGCACGTACGGTTTTCGTGGAGATCGAGGACGGTTCTGTGTTGTTGTCCAATTCTGATTACAAACAATAATCCAGTGGATTCAGATCTGGACTCCCCGACGACAATCTTCTGCTGCTATAAAGCCAGGAATATTGACTCTGAGATACTCCAGCGTGGTTTTGTCTATGTGAGTTGAAGCAAGGTCCTATTGTAAGATCCATCTGTATACATTAAAAATGGTATTTGTCAAACCCTTCACAATACCCTATAGCACCTTTGCACCAGCTTTGACGGCTTTTTCACAGAAATAGAGGGATGCGACACTATGGTGAGAGATCCCCTACCAAACCAATACGGAAGCGGGATAATGACCACGTTGAACCCTTGGAACAATTTTTTTTGCTCCCTTAGTGAAGTGGCATATATTTTGTCATTTTGTTTGTTGAAAATTTCTTCACGGTAAAAATTTTCTGTTTCGTAAACAGAATGTATTCATGGTTATTGTCCGCGTGGCACTGCAAAAGTCGCTTGAATCTTTGCAGCCTAATTTTTTTTAAAAACCCGTGGACCGAAAATTCGCTTTCATATGCAGATTATTCCGAATCAGCCTAGACATGGATCTGGTTGATATATCCAATTCCTTGGACATGATTTCTGCTTCTTAAGGGGTTTTCTCCGAATTCGTTTTTCTCGCACTGCCTTTACTACCGCATTCGTACGAACGACGCGCGGGCGACCACTTCTTGATCTGTCCTCAACTCCAGACAATTCACCGAAGCGAGCAATAGCAATAGAGCAGTAGAAAGTGAAATCACTCCAACTCCAAAATTTAGCCAGCATTATTTCCGCACTTATGCAACGCTATTACCACAACTCGACGCAGCACTCCATGTTAATATATAGTTTACAAACTAAAACCAAACTGACTAGTATTGTTCACTGTTCAGTGCATGTGTTCTGGAGAAAAAGTTAATGGTTCTATTCCCGGAAGAAGTTTTGAACACTCAGCGCTGGAAATTATGTTTCAGAACCTATAGCCAGGCTAGGTACATAAAACCAATCAGAATGTTTTTTTTTCACTATCATTCATGGATGAAATTATTTGGTTTTATTTCAACTATCGAGACAAAATTAGCCCGGTCATCGTCAGTAGCTTACGAAATAAGTGAAGCTTCAATTAGATCCAAATGCGATTACTCCTTGCCGATTCATGCAGACTTCCCAATGTTTTCATGTTCCACTCCCAAACCGGAGCAATATACAGAGAAATTTATCAGTTGGAACGCTTAAAATGCCAACATCTGGTTCCAGTTCGTCAATAAGAGACCTTGCTTTTAATTGCTTGGCGGAATGAAGCAACGTGGCGAGTTCACTATCTTCGGAGAATTTATTACCTCTGAACTGAGAAACCTTCTGCTAGAGCATGTAAAAGCTGAGAAAGCTCTCAAGTTAAGTCTTCTTCACTGGGATAGAGCTGAATATGCAAGGAATAAGTAGAGAATTGTTTCCTCCTCCTCCTCTTCCATGCAACTTCTGCAGAAGTCGTTTGTGAAAATGCCATGTCCTTCTGCATAACAGAGATGTTTCCTATTTTGAATGGTCAAACTCTTAGAGCGATTTAGATTCAGTTTTGACCAAATTTGTTTGTTCGCTAGACATGTTGACCCAACAGTCTACCTGACTCAACATAGGTGTTACTAATGAACTACTCATGATCAGCAGTCAAGTGCTGTTTTTGAGTTTTGAAAGACTAAGTTTTTAGTCTTTAATTGCGGCCTGCCTATCCGAAAAGATTCGGATGTCCATTGCAGACATCACGTTTTGATTTAACCTGGATAGAACTTCTTTAATCGGCGAAAATTTCCGAAAGGAGAGGCTCAAGTTAAGCTTATAGAAGAAAACACCACCAACCCCGTTATCAGTCTTGGATCCATCTGTGTAGAAGTAGATTGACTTACACGGAAGTCCTTTTTAAATCAATGTTGAGGCTAAATGCAGTTGATATTCTACGGCTTATATTCTACATTTATATAGTTTATTTGTCCACTGTGTAGTCGCTTTCATACCAATAGAATAGAATATCCAGTGCAACAGAGGGAGTAGTGCGTAAGGCACCGTTTATGACATACATACTGTCCTTTGGACTTTGCCTAGTTTGCTGCAGTTGACTGGATTGTCAAAGGCTATCTACCAGACAACCACCCCGTGGGTGGGTATCGATCTTGTAACCGAAATGTATAGCCAGTGGGTAATGCGAAATCGAAGTCCCCATTTGTTCCCAATAGCTTTCTTGGAAGAGAATTAAGCTGCTGTAGCTTTCTTCACTCTTTCTTGGATATTGGGTTTCCAGTTAAGTTTCCTGTCAAAAAAAGACTCTATTGGAAAAAACTAAGCTGGTACCGTTGGGTCTATGATTTGAATTTCATTAAACATTTCCTGGAGAAAAGAACTAGATCACTCTGTTTGGGATTACTCCGTAGGAGTCCGCCCAACTGATTATAAGATTCTGCTGTAAGAATTCTTTAATGGTGTTGGAATGCTTTCCTGCGACGCCTAAAGCAACGTTATCTAGCACCCGCTTCCACAGGTATATCAGTAGTTCATTAACCACTAAGTTCCAGAGAAGGGTAGAAAGGACAGAGCCTTGCGGCGTGCCTCTACTGACCTTTTTTTAGCAGTTTTAGCAGCTCCCCAAGTGAGTCGTCTACTTGCAGAGTTGACACCGCAGTTGTAATTGCGGATATGTTGACGTTGTTAAAGGTACCCTTTATGTCCAGAAAAGTGATGCCATATAGGGATCGTTCGATGTGGTTAGTCAGTGAATGCAGAGCCATTTCCAATGACTTTCATTTACAGTAGGCATGTCGAGCCGTTGACAGAAGTCGTGGATCAATTTTAGGTTGTGTATGGATATCAATCAGTCCCTCTAGAGTTTTCATAAGGAGTGATGATAGGCTTATAGGTCTGAGGTCATTTGAGAGAACATGAGAACATTTTCCGGCTTTGGGAATGAAAACTACATTGACTTCTCTCCATGACAGTGGAATGTGGATCAGTTTTACACAGCTCCTCATGATATTCTCTTGCGTGGGCAGGATAATATCTGAGGAGCTTTATAGCTCAGCAGGTATTATAACGTCCGTATCAGCAAACTTATATGGTTTGAAGCTATGCAACGCCTAAAACAGCTTATCTTTTGTAATCAGTTCATGAATTTTTCTTAGCCGCGATGCCGCAGAGGTTTCTGTGATTTTGTCACAGAATGACCTCCAGGATTGTCTCCAGGATGTTTTATATATTTTGAAGGATTCCTTGTATGAGTCCCAGTTAGTCACTTTTCTTGCACTTTTTGCTTGATTTAAAAGTTTCCTGTAGAGGTTTTTAAGCGGTTCCAGTGCTAATAGGTTAAATAAGAGTACAGGAAGCAGTCAATAATTGATTGAGAGCCAGAGTGAGATCCTTGATTTTGCTTTTAAGTTGGCGGAGAGCAGCATCGTTCAGACTGAAATGGATGTATCTATGATCTGAAAATGAGTGTTTAGACGATACCATTCAACATTTGAGTGATGTTTTCGGAGACAAGAGTGATTTCTAGCACTTCTTGTCTACTATTAGTTATGAAAGTGGGCTCATTGCCAGTGTTGCAAAAGATGAGGTTAGTACTTGTAATCTAACCAAAAAGAGACGCAGCTCTGTCCTTGGTGTTGTTACTATTTATATCGTGTGACGTAGGTTAGCATCGCCAATTTTTGATGAGGCCAATTTTTAGCCTTCCAGGTTCTAAGATGTCACTAGGGAGAAGAACCAACTTTTCTTGACCAAGATATGCAAGTATCTGCCAGTAGGTGCCTCTGGCATTCACCAGTTTGGCAACTGTTATCTCGTGGTCGCTGGGAGTTAGAATGTAAGAATACATTATGACACTAGCATACAAGTTCTAATCTTACCTACTCCTCTTGTGTAGAGCGAAGCTTATTCAGGTATCACAAGCCTACTAACCATTTAAAATGATGTCTTCTCCGTTTTGGATGACGTAGAATGAGTACTGCCGAGATCTTTTTAGAGCGATGGAAGTTAGTATAAAGAAACCGTAGCATCTTTGCTACAATCTATCAGAGAAACCTTTACCACAATGTTTTTCGAGTCCTCCAAATCTGAACATGAGCTCAAGAGCTCATCTTCATCATCTGATCGTAAAGCATCTCTTTTTAATTCGTCGCCGGTTTCCATTTCCGAAAGGGTATCAGAAAAAAAGACCATCGACTTAGTTGTTATCTCGTATATAGTAGATTGGAGTCGTCTAATTCAGGAAAGGATACGCTCCAAGATCTGAGGCTGAATTTACTATATCAGTTAAAGGAAGAGGAGGTTGCTGATCAGCATCAAGTCTTGTAAGCCCTTAGGTTTACTGACTCGAAACCGTACCGAATCTTTCCATTGGTCTACTCTAGAGAATTCCTTATTGATCACGCATCTATAAGCGCCCATTAGTTCCTCCAGTTTCGGGAATAATAAGCCGGAAGGGTTGGGTTGCTGAACCTGATGATCTCCAGAATGCTTTCTGGAAGGAGGGTTCAGCTTGGATCTAGGTGCGGGTTCTGGGTCTGCTAAGGATACCCTCTTTAGCCACGAGCTTTGCAACGGCGTTACCTCTCCTAATCCACCTACGGCATTTTTGTAAACATCGACAGATCTTCTGTAGGTATAAGCAATAAGCTTGACGTGACCTTGGTGCCAGATAGCCTCGCTTGTGGTGGGAATTGGTCCGGGATTTTCCATATGATGACCTAAACTGCCACCGTTCAGTTGCTATTGTTCCATCGGCATCGTTTTTATCGATCACAGCGATCGTTTAAGCTTCTTTTGGGATTCGCAAAAAGACTTAAGAAATATGAAATTGGAAGGGCCAGGAAGGTTCTTACGTTCCTAATTTTGGGCCTTTTGGTAATTGGCACAGTTTTCTCTAACTTCATTCTTTGGCCTTTCAAAGATTTTTTTTTAGCATTTTGGAAGTAGTGTGGAATTCGTCTTTAAGGATGTTCCTGGCCCACTCTATTTTTCGGTTCATGTCTGCTGTTCTCGCAACCTCCGAAACGGATTCTAAGGTTTTGATAATGCCTAAACCATTTCGGCGTCTGATATAAAGTGCCTTGGATGGAGCTTGCTGACGCGGTTGAGCCTCTGATTCCTCCTTTGAGAGAGGATTTTTTGTAGCAACATACCGCCCGATATCCCACGAGAAGGAAGTCCATCTATACAGAAATCCGCTCTATACAGATAAGGATAGCTAATTTGGAGGATGCCTGGTATCCGGATACTCCGTTCATAACTGAGCTATTTTTCATCAACATTAACCTTAGTCAGCCTCTAAAACTAGTTTATAGGGGATATTCGTGAACTGGTTCTGATTAAGTTACCTGGACAGTGAGTCTCAAGTATGATATAAAGAGTCTATGCATTCGACTTAATCTTTTGTATGTAAGGGCCAGCAGATATTCTGTGCGTTTCTTATCTGAATTTGATTGAATTTAACTGACTGAATTGTAAATTCGATGTATGTTACCTAGTTTCTGACATGGAAGCTACCCATATAACCAAGTGTATCTGCTGGATAGCGTAAGGCCGACTACTTGATGTTTTACTTTCGTAACAAATGTCAGACTATAGTATAAAGTCCAGGAGATGATTGCCTGTCAGGATGCATTTTCTACCATAACAGAAAGTATTTTGAGCAGTAGCATCGTAACATACGATAACTTCCAGATTCAGATCCAGATTTGTGTTTCGTTCAATAAGTGGCGGTTGTTGCAAATCTTACTGAAAATAAACTGAAGTACCGACAAATATGTGCAATTCTCCGTTGGTTTAGAAGTTTATATCTGCAGTAACTCTGTATATTTTGGTATCAAAATTGTCCAAATTTAGATGGGAAGAGTGAATTCAACACAAAAAGACAAATCCTCGGTCTTTCCAATCCTTCGTAATATAGTGGTGAGAAACCTCTTAACCATCCGAAACCACAAAAACGTTAATATACGATGATAAAGTGATATAGGGGAATTTAAAAAAAAAAAACGTAAAGAACTAATTAATGTCCGATAAATTCACTTTTTTTTTCTGCTTATTTCTCTTTTGAACGATCGCTTAGTAGCGGTAGCAAAATTTAGCGTTTAGTACTTATATCTGTTCGAAAGATAGCCAAATGTACTAAAAGACTTTTCTTCAAAGTACCGTAAACAGTCTGTACGTCTAAGCTGGAACCGGATTTGAGTCTACCTATTTTTATGTTTTAAAATATTCCTTTCACGCCTCTACTCGTTATCTACTGTCATAAGCAATTATTAAAGGTTAAGGCAAAGCATTCCATATGGTGAGAGGAGATAGAAATGTAACACCACCTGTGGCGTACAATATGCCGACACGAACGGTCTATATAAACTCAAATGCAATTAAGATTAACTGGGACTGATAAAAACACCTTTTGGGCCCATAAACAAGGCAACGGACGTTAGGCATTATTGAACTGCTTCGTTGATATACCCTTGTACCATAAATCCTAGTCGTAAATCAGTGGTGTTGAGATTTTAGCTTTTTTACCGTGAAAACGAACAATTTGCCTGGGTGGTTATTGTTAATATCAATCTGAATTGTGGGTTTATTGATAGGCTGGCCATTTTCAGGTGTTGTGGCTTTGATGGGATTGAAGAAAACTCAATTACTTGCCTCCTCTATAAAACACACTGAGAAGTTGCAGCCGTACTTGAAAGATTTTTGAAAAAGCCCCCAATTTAGTGGCACACTTCGTAATATTTTTATTAATTTTCTAAATAACAATTGAATTTTAAAATTTAGGATTTATTATTAAAAAACCATGTATGCTGTCAATGACACGTGAAGATCAACATCTGTTCTTCTTGCTTATGCTGTGGTCATAACTGATTCAGGGCTGGCAACAAATAGAAACATACGTAACTACTTTTAAACGTATGCCACATAGATTGACGTTTATAGAGGCGACTTTCATCAACGAAAGTGCAGCAGCACTGTAAGATTCTACGCTGACAGATTTTTGATTTGTTGCGATGTTCTGGAATTGGAATTTCTTTGATTTTATTTTTTTTGTTTATTCAACTTTCTAAAGCTGCGTCTACAATAGATGTAACTTAACATCCTGGTGTCAAAAGTTGAAGGATTCGTGTTTCTAGTAAATAGTTGTGTAACACAGTTTTTGATGTTACGGTGTTGTATCATGAGGTCATCAAAAAAAAAAAGGATTTGCTGATGTTGTTGCTCGACAGATACAAACCGATAGATGTGTTGTCGCGCAATTCCTGAGAGTGATGTACCATAATCTTGAATAGTTGGAAAACTTCGTTAACTAAAAGAATGCTGACATGTATCATGAACTTATTATTAACGTAGAGTGGTGTCCTTATTATTATCGGTAAATTCATTTTTGATATTTTCTCAAGGAATCTTAGGTTATGCGGAAGTTAGGTAGATGCTAGATGCAGCTTGAACAATTGTAATTCGTACAATTCCATCAGTTTCGTCAGTTGTCTTTTTGAATCTTCTCTTCGGCCAAAGTTTTCTCGGATTATTTTCGTAAAGAACAATGACAACGCCATTTAGAGAAGTACATTCTGTGATCTTAAACCCTTATTCAGCTGCTCCAGAAAGAGTCTCCAAACTGTTCTTTCAAGAGCCAATTTGGCCAAAGTGGCTTAGTTCCACTGAAAAAGCCAAGTAAAAAATGATTAGGTGTGAGTGCTTCTTCTTCCTCTCCTATCAAAGGGACGTGCATAAATTCCCGAGTGCTTATAATATTTTCTACTTCAGCCATCATTGTAAGTAGGAACTAATCGTCAGGATTTCTTGTTGGCTTGATTACAGCTACCGTTTGTTTAACTGAACGATTTTTTTTTTGGTGTGAAAATCTTCATAAACACTATGAACCCGTTGCTCATAGTAGTTTGAAATTCTTACTCACTAAAAACACGCCTCCCTTCTTATCGACTACAACTAAGTTACCTTATCAAGTAGTTTCCGTTTCAAATAACGTTCGCGTGGGTCAGGTAGCTTTCCAGCAAAAGCACCTGCTAGTACCGTTATTATATGCGGATAGTCCTTATCGCGCCAGATCGAATGGTCTCATTCTTTGTAATCGACGCACTAAGCTTGTCTCGTCCAGAATTTGGAGTGTTTTATTACTACAATGACCATGAAGACGAATACGGAGTTTGTGAGCAAAGTTCATTATTTCGTCCTCGACGGTAACTATTCCTAAGTCTCTGTGGATATCACTGTTTCTGATAAACCATGGGGCGTTCACGATTTGTCTTAGAGCTTAGAGATTAGTCCAAACAGGTTTAAGCATTTGCTTATAGATGAGTTTGTTATGTATACTTAACTTGGAATGTTTTCCTAGTAGCCAGTACATTTATCTGAATTTATTTTCAAGCTCATCACGTTTCTTCTTAACATGCGGCTTCCATTTTAGTTTTACATCTAGTGTCATTCCTAGATACTTTGCTTCATTTGCATGTGGTATTTGTACCGAGTTATTGAAAATATGAAGATTGTTTATTTTCCGGTACGTAAAATTAACATGAGTAGATTTTGTCTCGTTGAGAACAATTCGCCATATCTTTGTCCATTCGTAGATTTTATTCAAAGCCGACTGAAGTATCTGTAGCTAGTATCGCCGTGTCGTCCGCAAACGTGGCTATTATGGTACCTGATTCTTCCAGTATGTCTTGAGTATAGAATAAAAACAATACCGGTCCAAGTACACTTCCTTGCGGAACTCCAGCAGCTATTTCTTTAAATTCCGAGTATTCGGTGCCATGTTTAACACGAAAAATTCTGTTTCTCAGGTACTATTTCAGAATCGTATGCAGATCTCTCGGAAGAACATGGCTAAGTTTAAAATTTAAGCCTTCGTGCCATTTCTTATCGAAGGCTTGAGACACGTCAAGAAACACGCTAGAACATATCTTTTTCCCCTCTAAGGCTTTCTCAATTTCATTCGTAATTCTAAAAACCTGGTCAATTGTGGAGTGCTTAGTTCTAAAACCGAATTGATTGCAAGCGCTTCAATAAGAGTAGGTCTGTAGGACTTTTTTTCATTTAGAGATTTGCCTGGTTTCGGGACCATTATAACTTCGGCAACTTTTCATTGGCTTGGAACGTTTAATAGTCTTAGCGCGGCATTTATAAGTTGAAGCAGTTTAATCAGGGCTTTCCTTGGCAGCTCCTTGAGAATTTGAGCAGTAATTAAATCATAACCAGGAGCTTTGTTATTTTTCAATTTTTTAATTGTTTGGTTAAGTTCTCGTAGCGATACTGTTTTTATTCTTAAATTGTCCGGTGCCGTAATTATATAATTAGAACCTCCTGTTAACGCCTGTCCAACAAAAGGCTTAAACATTTCTTCTAGGTGCTCGGCAAATAGATCCGCCTTCTCTTTATCTCCTTTTGCCCATTCGCCATTATTTTTTCTTATGGGAGGAAATTCCATTTGAGGCTTTTTGGTTCCCTTCATGGCTTTCCAGAGAGAGTAATTTGAACTTCTTTCGGCAGTCAGACCTTCGAGATATGTAGTGATATTCCGATTTTTGTAATCTCGTATTGCTTCTTTCAATTTGTTGCATAAATGCACTGGGGAGCACGGGATTGTTGCCACCTTCTTCGCGCTCTCCTCTTTTCTCTTACCAGTTCTATTATTTCCGGCGGATATTTTATTTCACTACTTGCTTTCTTTTTTCTTGTTGGAGTTGGGTTGTTGTTTCAGGCAGCGTTCTGCAGGACTTTGATGAATCTGTCGACTTGGACTGCTATTTCGTTTTGTGTTTTTAGCGACACGTTTAGAACAATATGTTCATTGCAGTAGTTTCTAGGCGCCACTTCTTTCTTAATTAAGAGTATGCTTAGTGTTAAAATGACTGGTGAGTGATCTGAGGAGAGATCATAACTTTCCTTGATGTTTGTAGAAATTTTGGCTGCTCCCTTTGTGACAAAGAAGTCTACAACATCGGGGGTCTTTGTTATATCCGAAGGCCAATATGTTGGTTTTCCTGGCGAGAAAAAGTCAACTTTACATTGCATGCCGGCTTCATAGAATTGTCTGCGTTTCGTTGTATAACATCTTGAGCCGCAGAAGGTATGTTTCAAATTAAAGTCACCACCAATTATAAAATTCGGCCCGAGTGAATCAAAGATACATTTAAAATAATTCTTTTCTAGCTTGCATCGCGGAGGACAATAAATGGATGCAATGTTGTAGTGCAGGTGGTTATATTTTACGCGAACCGAACTTAACTGCATTGCATCGCATTCAATCTTCATATTTATAGAGTGCTCAATACAATCTTCAAAGAACAATGAGGATCCGCCTCTGGCATTGTTTGATGGGTGGTATGCATGATAACCACAGTATCCCTATAGTTCCACACGAGGTCCTTTCCTCAAGTGAGTTTCAGAAATCAAGCAAATATCAATATTGGCTTTTTGTAAGAACACTTCCAGTTCGTCGAGTTTTTTAATAAGGCCGTTTGCGTTCCACGTCAATATTTTAAGCACTTGTTTCATATTCATGCTTGAAATCGAGTTTTACGTAGTTCTTTCTCGAGATTGCTCAATTTTTAAATTTTTCAATTTCAATTTTTTTAAGCGTATCGCGCCTTTTTTGGAGTTCTTTCGCGATAGTTTGCTGGGTGCTCTTGTTGGCAATTTATGCAAGACGGTGGAAGTTCTTTATTTAAGTTGTACTCTTTTGAGAGATGTTTACTGGCACATTTTACGATTGAAGCCTTGGCAACGCTTACATTGCGGGATCGATCTTGTGTTCTTTCGCACATGTTCGGTTTTGACTACGATATTTAGAATTGTTTTGATGCTATAAATATCTTCTTTATTTTGGGACTTATCGAAACTATGCATAGACAGTGGAAGTCCCCGCTTAACCAAGATTTCCTCGTCTTCCTCTGTTTTTCTCTTTTCTTTTTTAATAATATTTACGACGTCTAGAACTTTAAAGCCCTTTGCATGAAGGTCGCTTACAATATCGTTTTTTAGTACACGAAGGGTGAAGTCCTCTCGCTATTACACGTAATGGTCTCTCTGACTTGTTTTCGAAAGTGTACCATTGGATCTTCTCTTTGTTTAATTTTTCGGACAATGTTCGGTAATTATCGGAGTTGTCGACGTTAACTTTCCACACATTGTTGCGCAGTGATGTAACCTTATGCTTACATTTAAGCGTATCTTTGAGAAAGCAATGCAACTTGCTATAGTCTGAAACCCCAACAACGTTGATTGGAGGTGGAAGACGTAATTTTGTTGGGAGTTGCTTTTTATGTGACTCCTGGCTCTTATCTGGAACGACTTTAGGTGAACAACCAGCCTTACGTTTCTTAGACGGTCTTTCCTTTACGGTCCAATTTGTTTCGCGCGTAAGCTCTTCTTCGTCCGTATGGTATTCGCAACTAGTTGAGCGGAGTGGACTGCTTTCTTGAGCTTCGTTTATATGCTTTGTTTTGATAGTCATGTTTCCCTCTCGGAGTATGTCTACTTCTTTTTTAAACTCTTGAAAAAGTAGCTCAATTTGCTTTAGCTTCATACGGAGTGTGTTGTTTTCGTCCTCCAAGCTTTTATTTGTCACTGAGTCCGTTTTTTCGCGCGTAGGCGCTTCGGGCGGACTTCTTTTCCAGGAGAAATTCGATCTTGGTGGTGGAGATCGTGCTACCCTTGAACTTTTAGAAAAGGGATCAAACGACTGCGGTAAATCCGTTGAATTTACTGCGTTATTTGCTTTGTTTGTATTATTTGTTTTATTTGTTTTATTTTTGTCTAGGTTCATATTTAGATCCCACGAGTATGGTGGAATGGAGGTCCCCGCATCAGAGACCCCTGTAATGCGGTAAAGCTATGTTACAACCAGAGGACGCCAGGTATCTGGAGGACTCCGTTCGCGGTGCTCTATTGATTTTACATCCCGAGAACCATTCAGGCATTGGCACGGATTGCATAACACCTTGCCTTGAGGATGGGATACTTATTTGAGTGGCGGTGCCCCCCCCCCCCCACGAATCTGGGAATCCGGCCCAGATGGATTTTAGTTGGCTCTTACGACAGGCATTCCTACCGCGGGTATATTCTAACCCCTACCCACAGGGGAATGAACGAATTAAACGTTCCCGGCTACCACCCATATGAGAGGATGCTGGTGGTACAAAAGTCCACTTAAGTTTGCCTTCCCCCGCGCTTTCAATTATTTTGCCCCCATCAATTAGCTCAACTGCTGCACGAGATTTCTAACTCATAAAATTAGTCCCATTATCTGAATAAACATAAATCGGAATATCCCTTCTAGATATACAATAGATCTTTGTAACGCCAGAATACATGAATCTGCCAAAAGTAAGTGTGTAACTTCAATGTAATGTGTATAACTCGTATTATCAAGCAGGTCACAAACAATCCCCAAATTTCTCTTTTCCTCCCTACTGAAACAAATATTTGACCGAAGAAGTCTATGCCGATGAATGAAAATAGCCTAATAAATGTTTTTATTCTCGCCGGTGGAAGAATTGTTAGTATCACCTTTGTACAGCTTTCATGCGAACTCTTAAACGAGGAATGTAAAATCGTTGGTGGACTTTCTTTATGGTGATGATGGAACTTTCGATGATAATGATCTGCAATTAAAGAGGTGATATAATGGTGTCTGGGTAGCACGATTGGCCTTTTCGTATTAAAACAATCTTCCGTAGATTCGTCTATTAGACCTTGAGTTCATATCAAACCAGCATCGTCTAAATACGGTGTCGATTTATGAAGTGGGCTAGTATCTGCAAAAAACTTCAATGTTTACATTGCAGCGACTTCATCATTAGCTTTGCTTCCTTGAACAAATAAATGTCAGCTTCGTCAGTACATGTGAACTCGGCCTAGTTTGTTCGGTATTTTAGTATCTTTCGAATGAATTCGAATAACTTCGCCATGCTATTTCTCCGATGCAATTGGTTCAATCTTGTGCGCAACAGCTTCGGAATTTGACCGGAAGTTGCAGATTTCGAATATGCCACGTAGCGACGTCTTTGGAAACGCTAACAGCTTTCTCTTCACTATTGAAACTATTGACATAATGGTCCACACAGCGAATTTGGTTTATTGCATTCTATGATAATTTGGTGAAACATTTCTTTAATGTCAGCACGTATACCGACCTTTCTTTCCCCGAAACGTAAGATAATTCCTAGTTATGGCAAAGTAGTATCTGGTCCTTTTAGTAGCGTCATGTTAAATTAACTCCATTCACTTTCGGCGCTGCATCCCAAGCAATCTGAACTTTTTTGGGTCTATTGTGACCGGAAAAATTGGTAAGAACCATGGTTTATTCGTTGAAATAGCACTGCTCTCAACTTTCTGTGCGTAAGCTCTGTCCAGATAATGCTGCATTAAGTCGGATATAAGATTTCGGAGGTTTGCTTCTGATACATCTTACGTTTGAGACAAAGTAGACGGCGTTCTGCATTAATCATGTTACTACTAGAGAGTTCGATCGTAGTGAAACGACACCTCGAATCTGTCACCAACTTTATGACACCTTTTTTGCTTTGTTAAATCATCTTCCATCTACGTTACAGATGATCATCATCCAGTAATGCGAAAATTCGTATCGATTTATGCTTACAATATACGACCACTGGGACAACTTTGTGCGGTGTACAACTTACCAGCGGTGTGATGAATTGGAGAAGGGACCATGGCGTATAATGTTACATTATTGTACTTTTTGATGTTATGTAAGAGTTTGTGGTGGCGAAATGTTCAAGCCCGTTCCCAGCATCTCATTGAAGACGAGCTTCGTTTTTTGTGTCTTCGAAGGCAGGTATGACACAATTGCAAATATTGTATCACCTGTTTCTGAGATTTCTTCGGCTTATGAGGCTTCTGCTGTTGCTTTTTTTAGCTTTTTTATTCTCCGTAGCTAATTTTATAAAATTGTTACAAAAAAAATACTCCTGCCCAATTCTCCGCGGACTGCAACATGTGATCGAGGATTAGTGACGGGCTCGGCAGAATAGTTCTTTTCGGGCGTAAGGTTGTAGATGCTGTCTCCATGTTTACGTTTTATCCTATTATGGATGGTCGGTAAAAGTTTGTATGTGCATCTGTCTCTCGTTGTACTATTCCAGTGAGCTTGCCACATAGCTATTGATGCTGCCTTTTCTTTAATTTCGATCCTCTTAATTCCATTGGCGTCGTGTTGACTTAAGGCTTTTCTGTTATATATCCTCAACTTTACATCTGCAAGAATGTCGTCGGGAACCATTCCAGCTATAACAAAGGAGGCCTCGTCTAATTGTGTGTAGCCCAGAAAGTGTGTATATTGACGATAGTGTCCTTTTGATCTCCGTTGTTTTCAGTGACTGCTCCCAGACTGAGGCGGCATACAACAAAACTGACGTGAGAACTCTGGCGAGTAAAATCCTTCTTGCATAAATAGTCCACATGTGTTTTGAAATGTAATCTGTTGTCCAGCATTACTCCAAGGTATCTAACCGCTTCTTTGCACCTGATTATCTGATTACCAACCTCGAGCTGGCGAAATCTACAGTTCTTCGACTGATTATGAGGACAGGTTCTGGTTTACGGTCGGCTAGTTTTAAGCTTGTGCTGCTGTATAATCCTTTATTCGGACAGTGATTTGCTTGTAGCGGATTTAATTGTACACACTGTACACACTGTCACGACAGCAATGTCATCAGCGAGTCCAACTGTAGGACACCGTCATACATGATGTTGCACAATAAGAGTCCTAAGACCAATCCCTGTGTAACTCCAGCAGTGACGTTATAGTATTGTATTTTTCACCTTCATCTCTATTATATCTCACTTTCTTGTTGTTGAAATAGCTCGTCATTATACGCAGCAAGTAATATTACATTTCCATGCTAGCGGCCAGTGGTACTGCTGCACAGTACTCCTTTGTGCCGTAGATCCGTTTTTCCCCTTCGATGGCGCCTTTTGCTATATTAACTACTGTTCTTATGGCATCAACAATTGATCGCATTTTTCTAAAGTCAAATTAGCAGTCTGAGAGTGCTCCTTTTTCGTCTGCCACTAGAAGTAATCTATTGTGATATATGGTATATGGTATATGAATGCAGATTTGTCATATGCGGCAAAAGGCGAGATTCGCTAACATAAACCTTATATGTATGCGCCCAGGTCCCTACGCAGGACTATTACGGGGCCACCAAAGAATGATTATATGAACGCCTCGACAAGACATATGAGCAATGTCCGATGTATGACGTTAATTTTAACGCCAGGATAGGGAAGGAGGACACCTTTAGTGGAACAGTTGGTAAGCATAATCTATACGACACCATGTCTGGAAACAGACATGGGATTATTAACTTTGTGGCGGGAAAAAATTTCACTATAGCAAGCATACGGTTTCCTTAGCTTAATATACACAAGGTGACAAGGTGCTCTCCAGATCACTAAACACTAAATCAAATTGATCATTCTTTCAATAGACGTAAGGCTTACCTTCAGTATTCTGGACGTCAGAATGTTCCGGGCAAACAACATTGACTCGGATGACTTGTCTTGTTGCGAATGTAGATTTTCCAAGCGCCGCAATACAAGAAGAACTACTATGAGAAGATATAACGTAGGAAAGCTACAATCGCAAGGGACCGCCTGAATCTTCGCAGAACGCGTATTCCGAAATCTTTTTATAACTCTTATGCTGCGAGCATCAAGTACCGAAATCAGTGAAAACAAAGACGTTGCCAACGTGTCACCATAGACACCGCAACTGATGTGCTGGATTTTACCGGACCACCACCAAAAAACCATTGCTTTAATGAAGAATGCCGGCAAGCACATTCAGCTAAACAAGATGCGCTGCAACGAAGCACGAGAGCTTCTCGTGAGCTCTACGAGCAGAGGTGACGAGAAGAACATTGGTTTATGCAGAAGAAGCAAAACGAGCACGATAAGCACGCAATCAAAAATACTGAAATGCTATACTTAACAAACGTACGTTACAGGTAAACAAACGTGTCAAAGTAATAAGACCCTTACAGAAATCTGTAGCAATGAGGAAGGGAACCTTGTAGTAGAGTCACAGTCGCTGCTGAGAATATAAAAAATCTTCTTTTGCAGACTGTATACCGGCGAAGAAGTACAACATGACGCCCTCATAGTAAAGTATTCAACTTAGTAGATGATAACCAGAACTTCTGATCAAAATGGTGGCAATATTTTTCTAAGCTGAAGCGGCTGAACCTCACGGTTTACCGGCCGAGGTATTCAAAGCAACTATAGTAAAAGTGACTTTATGGAGAGCATACACCTACTCATTTCTCAGATTTGATCAGAAAAGTGTAGGCCTGATAAATCTCGAAATCGTGTGCCCGATCCATAAAAAATGAGATCCCCTCAACTGCATTAACTATAAAGATATAAGTCTCCACAAAAATCTTCACATCTCGGCGGATCCTGGAAAAAAATCCAGAAGTCCAAATCGATACGATTCATCTTTTCATCGATTTTAAAATCTCATGTGACAACATTTATAGAGACGAGCTACATATTTGTAGAACCATGTCTAGTTTTGGCATCCCTACCAAGCTTGTCCATTTTGTGCAGAATAGCGATGGGGAACGCTCACCGCTCCGTCAAGGCGGTAATAACTTAATCGAGAGCTTTGATGCTGAAGGCGCAATCTTCCAAAAGTATGTACAACCACTAGCGTAAACCGTTGATATCGACATATGTAATTGGGAGAATAAAGCGGGCTGTCTCCGGTGCCTTCGCTACTATTAAACGAAAGCTACAAAAATGGATTTGGTGGTAAATGATGACAAAATCAAGCCTATTCCTACAACAAGAAGGGACACACAATATCGATGAATTGGGCTGAACGTCAGGGACTCTCCCTAAGTTGGGTCTGCTAAATATCGAAACGAAGAATCGGTCTTGCCAATTGCTGTTTCTTTGGGCTAATAATGCAATTTGTAAGGCCCTATCTGAAAAACAAGGGAGATGCTATATAATCTTGTCATCCTAGTCCTACCTTATGGCGTTGAAGACTAGACTCTTTTAAAGGCGGTATATATACCGACGATCTATACAAACTGTACAGTGACATCGATCTAGTCAGAAAACTGCGCATCAGTCACCTAAGATGGCTAGGACACATGAAGTTGGCTAAAGACTGGCCTAACTGGAAAGGCTTGTTAAGTGAGGGCTAGGTTCCCTTCATACTATGTATGTAGGTAAGTAAGAAATTCCTTAGTAGTGACATAATTCATATTGAATAGCCTTGCGAAGTAGTACATTCCAAATAAAGCCTTTGTTTATCATATATTTGTGTCTCATACTGGTGGAACTAGTTAAAGCCTCATTTAACATGTCATATTCGACGTGCTCAAAACGCCTTTCTTTTTTATATTTGTATCTCTATTTTCATTCAATGTAAACATTTGTCAATTATTGTTAGTAGTTTCTCATCGATAAAAAATAGACTCAATGGCCATTCCTTAGGATCCAACTGACCAGCTTTACATTGAGCCCCAGGATGATAGAGCTAAATCTTTCATTGTGGTGTTCTTAATATTCCCTTTAATTTGCAGGAATATTCAAAACTCGAGAAAAATTTCTTGAGACGTAGTTAGACAAGGAATTACGTCATCCGAAGAGAAATGATCACGAAAGTTTGGTTTGTGCATCACCATGAACAAACATCCTAGATGTGGCAGCTTTTCGTATTCTCATCGCACACTTCCAAGTAGTACCTCACTTCTGCTTTGTAGCAATCAAGAATACTCTTAAAATATTACCTACACGCGGATCATTTAATGTTTAAAAATTGCGTATGTGTTACAGAATTGAACTTGCTGATGATTATGACAAGTGCTTGTTGAATGGTAGTTGCAAAGGAGACCCAGATGGCGAATTGACCTTTATCAGAGGAACATCATGCTCAATAATAGAATACTGTTTTGTTTTGAGAAATTGGCTCAAGCTTCTAGACAGTTTTCAAGTAGGACCCGAGATCTTTTCGGACCACATGCCCTTGGAAGTATCAGCGAAACATGAATGTGAATCTTATCTAACTACGCACACAGCCTTTTACAGCCAATATTGAAGCTCTAACTGAAATAATAAAGAAATCCATTCCGCAACAAAAAGATTTAAGAACTCATAAAATATATAAACAAAAATGGTATGATTCTGATTGCATGAAAGCTAGAACCAAGTCTTTTAAATTTCTCAAACTTCTGAGGTCGAATATCCTTAAAACACTCTATCAAGATGCCATCAAGGAATACAAACACATCTGTTACATCAAAAAAGTAGCCTTTGAACAACAAAACATTGCGATTATAAATAATTCAAAATCTTCTGCTCAGTTCTGGAAATCTGTCAAATACCTAAACGGACACACGTCTAACATCTCTGTAACTCTTAGAGCCCCGCAACTCAAGACTCATTTCGATAAACTTCTTAACGCTCCATTAACCCCGTCGCTACTTCAATATGCAGCCCCTCTGCTCTTAGACGAAAAATTAGACTCTGCATTTACCCTGGAAGAAGTCAATAAAGTAATATGCAAATCGAAATCAAATAAAGCACTTGGTATTGATCGCATCCCGTTTGAGTTCTATAAGAATTGCATATATGAGTTTATGACTTCTCTCACAATTGAATTTAATCTCACAATTGAAGGAAAGCAATAATTTTTCCTCCACACAAAAAGGGCGATTACAGGGACCCGAAGAACTACAGAGGAATCACATTTTTAAACACTTCAGCCAAGAAGTACCCAAGATTGTATGAATGGGTACAATAACATAACATCCTTAAAGAATTTCAAGCTGGATTTAGAAAAGGTTATTCTACAATCGACCAGATATTCTGCTTAACAAACATTGCTGAAACATACCAAAGCAAGAAAAAAAAGTTGTACGCCTTTTTTGTAGATTTTCGAGCAGCGTTCGATTCAATACCACGTGAATCACTCTTTTACAAGCTTTCCAAAATCGGTGTATCAAGTAAAATTATTCGAATCCTGAGAGCTTTGTATGAGAATAATATTGCATATGTATGGGATGGAGACTTAATTTCTGAAGAGTTCGAAACTTCAATGGGTGTTAAGCAAGGCTGTATTTTAAGTGCTCTGCTTTTTATATTATACATCAATGATATAACAGATGATGTCAAAGGTGGAATAACATTTAACGGTGTATCGATTCCTGCGCTGATGTATGCTGATGATATCGTCTTTCTGGGTGACACAACCCAAGGTATGCAGTTAATGATAAACAGGCTTAATGCTTTCTGTAAAAGTTGGAATCTCACTGTAAATCTTGATAAATCAAAAATGATGATATTCAGAAATGCAGGAGGTCGCTTCTCACATTTGGAAAAGTGGAAGTTAGACGGGGAAGAAATTGAGGTAGTATCCAAACACAGATACCTAGGTATCCTTATATCGTCCTCCTTAAATTTCAAACTACGCTTTAAGGGGTTACAAAGGCTACGATGCTGTGGAAAAATTTCTTCGCTACTTTTTGAAGAAGATTTTCCGATTACCAAATACCCCGAACTATAAGGAACTCCTCCTTTGCTCTTGTACAGGCTCAAAATACACTTCAACTATATTCTAAAAATACTAGAAATGAATGAATGTAGGAAACCAAACGTAAAAGATAATTAAGAAGCATAATTAGAACAAACGGTGGCATTTGCGAGGAATGGAAGAAAACAGCTTTTGAATGCGTATTAAATCTGTCTATTCAAATGAACGAGCATCCTCATCTTTTAAGAGAAAAATTTAATTCGGTTTTGGAGAATATTGGCAGATATACATATGACCAATATGTCGAAGAAGTTGAATCGTCACTGTTTAGGAACTATTACAGGAAACTAAACCATTTTCTAAATGAAAAAACATACTTCCTTAGATAGTCACGCAGTTGAAAAAATAAGTACTATTTTCAAACTAAACTTTATACCCCATAGACCAGATTTACCAATACTTTGTGACCTCTGCAACATGAAGAAGATAGAAGACATCTTACATTTTCTAAGTGTTTGTCCGATTTTAAAAGAATTTCGTCTATCAATGTTCAGAAAACATGGATGGAAAGTCTTATATGATTACTAGTAGCAGCACTTTGTTATAGAAAGCGTATCATAGATGGAGATTTTTAATGTAAAACTTAAGTATGTATTTTGTCAGCCTGGTAGACGGCCACAGGCCAAACCATTAAAGACTTAGGTTAATCGTTACATTGTAAAACATTTATTGAAAATAAAAGTCAACTAACTAACTATTACAGAATCTCATCGTCTGTTACTCCTATAGAAGGCGTAATTGATAAAATACGCCAGTATTGACTTTTAGTTTGTGTTTGATGTTGTTGAAGATAAAATCTGATAAAATGGGTTTCTCATAAGTCGTAATAATGAGTATTTATCAAATTGCGACTGAATGTAGATAGATTTCAACAGGTTTTCGATAATTCTTTATACCACAAATCATTTTCCCAACCATGTACCTATACCCTATTTTGCTTAAGAAACCAATTTAGTATCTGCCTTCAGGTACTTATTTTAACTTTCAGATACACCATTTTCACCAGCTTGATAGTCACTTTCATTACTGACTCTATCTTTACAGACTTCAGGAAACCACTGTGACGATGCTACCGCATGGCATAAACGCAACCGATGGTGATTGTGAATACAATTATCGCCATGAGCAGAATCTTATGTGAGGGCCGATAAAGTGGCAGCGCTATAGTGAAAGTACCATATAACGAATGGAGATTCAGGAATCAAATTAAGTTTAAGTATTCCAGCCTGGGGTGGACATCATTGCAACGGATACATCAAACAAATAGGATTAAAAAAAAAATCTACCTTTACATCCTAGGTCTCAATAAAGGCTATACACAAACGAACCGATTCAGACAAAGCTTATAAATATTTAAATCGCAGTAATTAAAACTATTTTTGCAACATTACATACAATATTTTCGTATTTTATACAATAAATAATTGTTTAATGTTTTGTATATATAGATTTATGTAGTAATTTGGATTCTTTTATATAAAGTTGCGTCTGAGGTACATTTAATGTATGTACGTTATGTGTACGAACAAATGTTGTTTTATTTTGTTTTTTTTTAAATAACTCATCCTTGTGTGAGTTCTTCATTTATTTAGAAAATAAATTTAAACAAATTGTTATAAGAAAACAGTGTAATTTAAAAATAAAAAAGATTTTCCATTAAATTATACAATTTTATTTTGTTTTTATTTTTCTAAAAAAGAATCAAATGAGACCTAAAACAAATTGACATCAAGGACTATCTATTGAAGTAGGTAAGTGATTTGAACAACAAAAAAAATCCAATGAAGGCAATTCGCGAATTTCTAATATGTAGCGATGCTCCTGGCTAAGTAGAATATATTAAAGGCTTTTACCTCATTCCCCAGTTGTACCTGTCTGCTTTCGTTAATTGCTAACTCACTACATTTTACTTCATCCACTTACCCACACAAAGCCTTATTAATATGTTTTTCTTCTCTTATGCTAATAGAAAAGCTATTACCATAATTGATTTCTTACTTAACATATCTTACAGCACTTCATCTTGAATACGTTTTGGATTGTATACCCTCTCTGTGAAAAATTTACCCTCGTACCCATCGACGTACGTTATGTTGATTAAATTTTTTCCCAAAAAATGTTGGATAAAATCTTTTCTAATCCCCATGATTTGACCGATTATCTATCGAACTTTGCATTCAACATGGATTTAAAAAAAAAAAAATTCTACTTAAAAATTTTGCATTTGGAAAAACAAACGCGTACGAGCCAACCGGGGACCCCGATAAAAAAAGCATGAGTTTCTTATAGTACCAACTTGGCTACACGTGTGGCGCCCCTATTGTTCGGATGTGAATTCTGTTATTTTTATTAAGTTGGTACATACAACTTACAATCTTAGGGTCATAGCTTAACACTTGCAAAAGTTACGTACCCAAGAGTACATCTATCTCTGTGTGTTTTGCCGATTTTTTTATAATTTTAGAAATGGATTTAAATTTGCAACAACGAACTTGTATAAAATTTTGCATAAAAAACGGATTTAATGCTGCGCGAACGTTGGAAATGTTGAAAAAGTGTTTAGGCAATGATTTTCTCAAGAAAACGGTCGTTCAAAAGTGGTCGCTAGTCAATCGAAGAACATTGATGAAGTAAAAGAAATGTTGGTCAGTAACCGCAAATTAACAATTAGAGAGATAGAGATGGATCCGTCCAACACATTTTGGTTAATGATTTGCGTTTCCGTCATGTATTGGGTCTATAACTTAATTCGTTTGCTAAGAAGTGGCGTTACTTGTATTATTCTATTGTTATTATTCTATTTGAACATGCGTTGGAAAGCTACTGTCATTGTACGTCGTTTCAGTATATGTCATTCTTTTGACGCGTAAACAACGGTTTCCAAGGTTTGCACGATTTAAAAGCGGTTAATTTTAGCTTGGAAGACGATGAACGTCCTGGGCAGCCAAAAAAGTTTCAAGATGGAGAACTGGAAGCATTACTCTATGAAGATTGTTGCCAAACACAATAAGAGCTCGCAGAATCTTTGGGTGTCACTCAAGCAGCCACTTCAAAAGGTTTAAAGGCAGCTGGATATATTCAAAATCAAAGAAATTGGGTTCCACATGAGCTCAAGCCGAGAGACGTCGAAAGGCGGTTTTTCATGTCCGAAATGCTGCTGGAACGCCACAAAAGGAAGTCATTTTTGCATCGGATTGTTACTGGTGGTAACATTACGACAACCCCAAGCGCAAAAAATCACATGTGAAACCCGGCCAACCAGCCAAATCAACGGCAAAGCCGAATATCCATGGCGCGAAGGTAATGCTCTGTATTTGGTGGGATCAGATGGGTGTGCTGTATTATGAGCTGCTAAAACCGGGTGAAACCATCAATGGACAATGCTATCGAACACAAATAATCCGTCTGAATAGAGCAGTAGCCGAAAAATATAATAATAAAAAAAAAAATAATAATAAAATAAAAATAATAATAATAAAATAAAAATAATAATAAAAAAAAAAATATAATAATTTTCCGTCATGACAACGCTCGGCTCTTCGTTGCTACTCCGGTTAAGAACTATTTGGAAAACAGTGGATGGGAAGTCTTACCCCACCCGCCTAATAGCCCAGACCTTGCTCCTTCTGACTACCATTTGTCCCGGTCGATGCAGAACGCCCTCACTGAAATACGGTTCACATCAGAGCAGAATATCAAAAATTGGCTTTATTCATTCTTGGCTGCCAAGCCGGCGCAGTTCTTTTGGGATGGGATCCACAAATTGCCAGAAAGATGGGCAATACTATTGTACATGTTTTTCTTAAATAAACGTTCAAATTTTGAAAAAGAAAACCGCACGAATTAAAATATATACCCAATAGCAGCAAATTTTGTGCCAAAATACCTCAATTTCATGCAAAAGGAGACCGTGTTGACGTCGCTAAAGAGATGATTTGCGAGGCTGAATCCGATCACACATTCATCAAAAGGTTCATTACTGAAGAGGAGACGTGGGTTTATGAGCACGTTACACGCAATCTAGACATCAGGAAAGTGAATGGCGTTCACCAAATGAGCCGAGACCAATAAAACCATGTCGTTTTCAGTCAAAAAAGAAGGCAATTCTCACGGTTTTCATGGATTACAACGGTGTAGTGCATCATGAATTTTTGCCAGAAGGCCAGAGTATTATTTGGGCGTTATGAGACGTTTGGGTGAAGCAATTCGCCGAAAGAAATCAGAATTGTGGACAGAAAACTCGTGGATTTTGCACCATAGTAACGCACCGTCGCAAAGTGCCATCATTATTCGTAATTTTTTGACGAAAAATGAAACAAATACCATTTAAAAGCCACCGAATTCACCTGATTTGGCTCTTTGTGACTTCTTTCTGTTCAATCGAGTAAAACACCACTACGGGGAACGCGTTTCAGCAGCCGAGAGGAAGTAATTAAAAAATCTCAGGAAGCACTGATGGACATACCGAAAACCGAATATAAAAAATGTTGGATTGGATCAAGCGCTGGCATAAGTGTGTTGCAGTCGATGGGGATTACTCTGAAGGGGACAATATTGATTTAGATGAATAAACTTGTATTTTTAATTTTCTAAATAAATTCCGAAATTTTTTTGATCAAGGAGGTATTCCAGCATATGAGCTGGAATATTTAAGTTTAAAATTGCACTATTTGCCACTTTCAAAAGTCATATCATCAAGCATCAATTGTCCACAGTCAGAGCCGCTTTTAAGTGGGTAAATTGAAAAGAGATAACGCACTGTTAAAGACACGTCTTAACGCCTCGACATATCGAAGCGAATTCTCTAACCACCAACAGATTGAACGGCTCTTAAACACCTGTGTGTATGTTTAAATAAAAAGTCATTTTTCTTTTTTCGCACATGATCATTTCAGAATTAAATATTTGAATTTGAATTTGAATGGGGCACTTGCTACTAGGTTTAGTTCTAAACTTGGCTATAGACTGTTTCTTTTATTTATATTTCCGGGTATTCCTTTGAATTTATGTTTTTTTTTTTTTTTTAATTTACTATTTTTTGAATTTATGTAATCCATTCGTCTACATATCGTACCTAGAATAAATAGGAGGCTCAGTCCGGTTATACGCTGCTCTAGTTTGGGTGGGAGCCATAGCAAAAAAGAAGCGAGAAGAAAGTTATAACCAGCGTATCGACTTAGCGCGTTAAAGTTAATCAGCGGCTTTAGAACAATTTCGGACGAAGTAGCTTTTATCAGTGCCGAGATACTCTTCATTGATATACTTACGGACGAAATATAGACGAAATAGGAGGCGACAGCCCTCAAAACGATATAAGAAGACAGAGTGACTTCAATGGACAGATGGCAAGCTTGGTGAAACACAGTAAAAATGACAAACCGAAATCATGAGCACTTTAACTACCATCTATCGTTTCTCGCACGGTAAATCTCTTTTTTGCCTAGATTACCCAAATCAGCAGAAAGACACAGAGAGTGTAGTATCCTACTGCATACGCTGTCTAGGATGAAGAACTGTCATACCGAGTACACAGATCGCTTACCAGCCCCGGAAGTATTATAATACGGCAGTCCCGCAGGTAGAGTGGTCAGAATGTGTTGGGTGTGGTTTAGTGATTTAGTACGTAGCCGTATTTCTGGAATCGAGCAATCAGTCTAGCAAATCGTGCAAATCTTTGGCGTAACAAAAAAAAGATAAAAAAAAAATATAAAAAACTCAGAGTGGGGTTATTTCAACTATTAACTTCCTCTAAAGTTTGAGTAAAATACCGACACTAAATCTTGGATACAAAATCAGAATTTTGAATGCTGCAAGCTACTCGTACGTCTTTAACTTTTTTCTGTTAACTGAATAATAAGTGACACAGGATGGAATAGCAGATTTTGTGGATGGATTTGGTCAACAATTTTTCTAAATTTTCACCAGTAACCTGTAACAAAGAATAAATTTCAAAAATATCGGCAAATATGGTGGTATATTCTCATAGTATCAGTATCGTTTTTAATATGTTCAAGATTTTCAATCAAACAAAACATCATCAAGGCAAAGTGGTATTATGTATCCAGACATGTGATTCTTTATATTTTGTTAGAGTACACTTTAACCTCTTAACTTCTACTCAACACACCCTTAGTTAGTTTAATGCCCTTACAACCTCATACAATATCTACCCCGACGTACTAAGTGGTGCGTACAAGATAGTTCTTAGAATTAGCCTTTGGATGATTTTTTTTTATAAATTACAGAACACGAGTTCATGACCTGCAGGGCAAAGACTTAAAGTGCAAGTAAGCCACTCTAAGCATAATAACCCATGGCAACGTTCTCTGACATACAAGCAATATCTTCGCCTTCTTTTCGTACCTTCAGATACTTCGTAATGTGTCATTTTAAACGACGGAATCGTCCTGATGCGACATAGTCGTAACACACATCGAATGAAAACAATTCTAAAGTATTGATTTTTTTCCCTTCTCTGTTGAAATTACTCAAGACCTTTATATTTTATTAGCCTTTGAGTCATGAAAAAAACCTCTCAGATATTTTGACAGACATATTGTGTATGGGAATAGGTACAGGAACACCATGTCTTTGCTGTCATAAAAATTCAATTACGTTGCCGTCATTGAAATATGTCGCAAACTCACATAACCACAATTCTATTTTGTTCGATAGCAAAAAAAAGATACAAGCATTTTAAATATATCTAGAAAAGATACACAGCAACGTTAATAACTATAGAAACAATGGACTGTAAGTTATATCATTTTAACGCAATTTCTTACCCTTGAAGATCATTTAATTGAGTTATTGCTTTTTTTGAAACACATACTCGTACAACTTGGACGTAATGTCCATATAATAAACGTATGAGTTAGGAGTGCCATCGGCAGCTCTTCATATTGTGACAGAATTATTTCTTTCTTGCTTGGCTATTACTTTTGAACTCGTAAATCGATGAATGCAATCGGTATTAAGTGTCGATTGGGTCTTATAAACGGTTGTTATAAAATCGAGAGCGCCTAGTGATTTTAATTACAATTTGTAGTAAAGTAGACCGTTATAACTTCCGTGGAAATGTAATTTTGTACTTTTAGGGACGATGTTTTCACTGTTGAACGCATAGATGTAAGAACGGGTTAACATTATTGAATATTACTATGTTCGAAATGATCTATTGTTACAACGTAAAGAATACTCGTATATCGTTAGCATTTTGATGCTGCAACAAACACGATGAACAACTTAATAACCCATTTTGAGTAGCGGATTACGATAGTTGATGTACCACGTACGAGCAAATGTTCATCAAAGTCAAATCGTCTACGACGATCCATCTGTATTCCGTTGGGTATCTCCAGAACACCACTAAGACTGATTTTATAATGTGATTTGGGACAAAAATCAATTTACTCAGGAATTATTACCATGTGAAGCAGAATAACGACTTGAATATGACAGTAGATGCGTTCAGTTTACTTACTTACTTAGGTGGCACGACACTTCGGGGGAAACCTGGGCCGCAACTGATGAACCTCTCTAGTTAGCCTTGTTTTTATCTAATTGCCTTCAGTTGACACTCCAAGTGGGTTGAGGGCTAATATGTATGCACAAAATATATGCCTACACCACTATACACGCATACAGTAATTTCAAAAGGTCAGTTCAAATTTGCATGCATTAAGTAGAGGCCCAGGTCAACCCCGGAGAGATTTATTAAAGCTTATTGCGAGCATATTCTTAAAACTAACAAGCAAGCAGTGCAGGATGTTGTAGGATACAATATACATGCGTGATGTATGCCATGCACACTTATTTGCTTAGCAAAACTGTAGTGCATTGTCTGCAGTAGTGCAGTTCTGCTCAAATGAAACCCTAAAAAACATTTCTCTAAGCCTTGCCTAGAAAATTCATCGGCAATTTAATTTCCTTTATCCAATTGTTACCTGGGATCTAAAAAAGGCTCAGTGAGCTTCAGTCACAAAGGCAGCCGGGCAATTGAAAGTCACAAGACAACTGACGCATGGGAAATAATTGGTCTTATTAGAGTCGTGCAGATTGAAAGGCCCCTCCTCGGTGACAAGCTCAAGGTTTTGTTGAAATATCCTCTATACTACTAGAAGGCCGAGAGTGCCTTAGAGGTTTTCGACGTGACGTGTCAAAAGAAGTTTGCTTTATAGGATGCCACCTCGAGAAACGTACGCTTTTAAGCACTAAATGAGTCGAACCAGTCAGCTTCATCCTTCTCGTGAAGAGCGCAACCTCAGTTTTCGAGAGGGTTGACAGAGAGCTCATGCCTGCGCTTTAAAGTAGACAGTTGCTAGGTATAATCTGCAGCAACATGGACATATTGAGTCAACCAACAGGTTACAGATGCCGTCAAAAATTGTGTTATCAAAAGAACTTTCAATGTCGATGAAAATGTAGCGTGTGTCTTCAATTCTCACATGATCTTTAGAGTTTATAGGCATGTTGCATTTTGGAAAAAGGATGCATTTGCAAGGCAACCGTAGGCTCATAAGACTAACCCATTTTGCTATGAAGGAAGATGGACTGATTGGTCTGAAGCTCTTGAGCATTTTTTCCACATCTCGCCATGGAACATGCGATCTGAAGGATATCTGAACATATCAACTTTAAAGACTTTAATCACAAGAGGTATTTTTGAGATCTGTACAATATCCTTTACCTTTTTGATTGTTCTAAGTTCCAAGCTCCTTCTTAAGGCATGTCCATTTGATTTTTCGCGGTTTATCAAGAAAATCAATAGCATTATGGAAGTTGCTTATTGTGCAAAATATCGTGAATTATCATCATGTGCACGTTCTGTATTAATCAATTTACTCTTTTCCACTTACCCATGTATAGAAATAGATTTCCCACATCGGTCATATTGAAACGCCTTAAGTTTCAAAAAACTCTTTCACTTATGTCATACTATAACAAACAGCCGAATCGATTTTGGGATAATAAGTAATAAAAGATAAGCACATCTCCTGCTTCGTTGAATATCCTCCGAAATGTTGAGCGTTTCCGGTTCGACGTCTACAATTTAAATCCAAAAAAAAAGAGAGATTATAGATTTATTATGACTTTATTTCATTCTCTAGCTGTCGAACCTGTTAAAAATGATAATCGTAATTGTCATCCTCAATGATGCGTTCAATTTCCTTGCCATTACGCACATGACGCAGCGTCATTTTACGCCCGGCTTGATAGGAATGCAATGTTCCGGAAATGATGTTAATTCCATCCTCGGGAAACATCTGGAATGTTAAGGGCAATGGTTGTTGGAAGTACCTTCATTGAATAATTAATCGTGACTATTTTGCTTTCAGAAAATAAGAAAGTTCAAGGAAGGCAGACAGGAGAACAATCTCCTAGGTTTAGTTAAAATGCTGAAAATGTCGGCAATACAAGTCTCTCAAAAATTAAATTTTTTTATACCATTTCGGGAGGGGAGATACTCACTATTACTCACTTTATTCTTGGCGTATATCTTGGTATTGATTGCGTACATTTGAAATGCCTTTTGTTACTATAACATTCAGGGGTTGATAGAGTTTGTTAAATTTCCCTTCAAAGTGGTGTTGGAACTTAATGGATGGTTTTTGTTGGCTGCTTATGGTTG
The DNA here is from genome assembly GCA_907269105.1 of Volucella inanis. Lineage (NCBI taxonomy): Eukaryota > Metazoa > Arthropoda > Insecta > Diptera > Syrphidae > Volucella > Volucella inanis. Next base: position 125,606,954 of record OU026157.1, on the reverse strand, counting down.
GAGGGTTTTTGGGTTAGAAGGACGAAAGCTTGGGTTTGTTAATTTTTTTTTTTTTTTAAATACAAGCAAAAGAATTAATAAGGTAACAACACTTTACTATGCCGCAATACATAAACAGGGGCTTGACAAATGGAAGGCAATTTGTTCTCAGATGGAAGTTCAATGTTTAAAATCTATAACATGTCCATAACAGCATAAAACCATTTTCAGGGCATTAACCCCTATAAGTGAAATTTTATTGTAATTCGTTCCGACATTCATTAAGTGCAGACGTGCTAAAATCTCGACCCCCAAAATTATTTCCATTTAATTTTTCCCTGCCTAATTTGCAATAATTCGCACAAGCTATTTCTCTGTCATCGCTTTTTGTATGGTTTTGCTGACTCGAATTGTTTACTTCCTTTAAATCTATGAAAAGTGCACAATAATCGTAAAGTGAAATTAACAACTAACCCAATTTTCATTTTCAACTGACCTACCCTAATTAATTCCTCATCTGACATGATGAATTATGTAAAAATTCAAATTGCTCCCTAATAAATGATCCAAATGCTGTTATGGTGATCTGCAGAGAGCTTTATATCAAATCCTTCCATGCACTTTGCGTTGGCTTGAGTAGACGATACATCGTGTACCCAAGAGATTTTACCTTTTTGTTTTATTGTGATGAGTGTAAGGACATCATTCCGTCCCACATTTTACTTGCAATTAAGTATATCAGTGAATCGGAAGTTGGCTCAAAATAGTAATTTAATTAAACGAAACAATAAACACGACGTTAGTGGAGATTTAAAACATTAACTATCCAATAGTGTTAAATTAATAATAAATTCTACGGTCTTTCTTAGATTTTCATTTTCAAATGAGTGATTTAAGCAACGAAATAACCGAATCATGCCCGCTGTTAAATGAAAATGCTCACCACATCCGTATAAGTTCCAGTAAAATCGAAGATATACCAGTGCAATCACAGCCCCTACGGACCATATCACTCAACACATCGATTCTTACTGAAATGCTTGAATCTGCAATTATGGATTATCCTGGGTCACCTTCTCCTCCACCACAAGCCTCTCCGGAATTTGATTCTACTACATCAACTCCTGAACCCACAATCTTATGATTCGGAATCTTATGGACAGTTTCAGAGTGGAGCAAAATAATAAAAAAGTTCAACTATTTCTACAAATCTGAACCAGTATCTCTTTTAATAAGATGTACACATCCCGATCGAACCAGGCTAGTTAGTCTTTTTTAAATGAAAATTTAAAATTGACGCCAGCAACTGCCGTCAGATCTGCACCAACACCTTCAAGGTTATCACCCCGTTGAAATATGAATGGATGCTCCTCAACCCTCATTTCGACGTCATCAGTCTTGATGAAATAACCGAATACAGAAATCAATAAACATCGCAAGGATGTCATTTAAAATCCACTAAACCTAGAAAATAGAACAATGTTAACATTAAGTCTAATCCTATGTCTTCCACCCCGTACAATCCAATTCCCTAACATGTGATCCCCTTCCCAGTCCTTTAAAAAACCTAACATTTCCTCATTCCACTCAAACAAAAACGGCTTACCCTTACTTTATTCGCTCTAATATTTTTAATCCCTCTTCATCTTCTACGCTAGACTCCAACCCTAAAAATACCACACCACCTTCCTTTTTAGACCCCATACTTCCTCTTAAGGCAAAGTTAACCTTACCTATACAGAGGAGGATGGTCGATATGTTCTCATTCGATTAAGAGACCGCAGATAATATGATAATCTCAGACAGATGTACAAACTCAGTATGCATCGATGATATAACGAAAACCACTGCAATGTTTTCCATTCTGCAAGAAGAAGGTAGTTTCAAAAACTATCCACCACTCAATTCTTTGCTGAAGCCTGCCAAATGTCTGTCCCTGTATTATCAAAACGTAAGAAGATTACGAACTAACATAAGATATTTGCTATGTATCTTACTTCGCAGATTCTGCCCTATGACATTTTTGCCCTTACAGAAACCAATTTCACCCCTAATACGAGGGCTGTTTGATGAATACTCGGATTAGAAATGACAACACAACTTTCAATATAATCCCCTTTCAACTCGATACACTTTTCCCAGCGGTACTGCAATTTTATTAACCTCTCCGTATAGTACGACTTCTGTTGGCCTGCAAAACACTCCTGGAAGAGCACTTTTTTCTTCGACAAATTTAGTCGTTTTTTCTTCAAATCGGCTTGGAATCGGCCCAATAAATCTATGTAGTATGCTTCTGTGATTGTTTTTCTCTTCTCCGGACGAAGGCACGTTCACCGGGTAAGACCCATTGTTCCGATTGTTTTATGGTCTCTGGTTTATACCAGTGAATCTCATCAACGGTCACGAAACGACGCAGAAGCTCTTCTGGACCAAATACTTTTTTGAAATGGTCTCACGATTGCATTTGTGAGAAAACGTGACACCCATCACGCGGACAGCTTTCTCATGCCCAAAATCTCGTGTAGGATATGTCTAACGCTTACAATTGTGTTACCTGCTATCTCTGCCAACTCTAATACGAGATCATGGATTTTGTCCTCTGTAGAACCGTTTTTGGGTCACCTGAGCGCGGATCATCAAAAACCGAAGTGCGGCCAGGGCGAAACTCTGCGGACCAATGGCTAATGATTGTACGGGGAGATGAATGGGTCCCATAAACACCATCAAGAATGGGTGTGATTTTTTCGCAGGTTTTGCCACACAAAAACAAAAATCGGATCACGGAGCGACACTGCTCTTTTTCCATGGTCGCAAAAAACACTAACACGAAATAGGTGTCAAAGTAAAACCAAGCGTTAGACTGTCACCAAATTCTGACAGACGAGCTAAAAGAGGTTATACCAAATGATGGTTCACTCATTTTGTCTCAGTAACGCCACCTATCTTCCAATCCGGGTACTGATCAAACAGCCCTCATATTAAGAATAATGAATTATTTTTCCAAGATTTCGATGTACACCGTGATGATGTTCTAGATAAAAAGGACAATTTATATGACCGTGGCGTCTAGACACTTTAAAAAATCGTTCACTGCATTCTTTAAATTCGTTTGCGACAGAATTCCTATTTGCAAGCTCAACCTATATATTTATTGCTGCTATAATTGCTCCTCTCAACCGATTCGAGGGTAGCAGCCTGTTTTTGATGCAATCGATTGTATTTTTAATGCCGCTGATGACTCCGACTTCTTAACTGCAACAAATTTCACATCTGATAAAGAAAATGTTTTCAACTGCCTTACTGACTCTGGTATCTAGTATCAATTCGGTTGAGTCACCAATAACATTGTCAGACAACTCGACCAAGTCTTCACAACTGATAAAGATTACTGCGTCATTTTAGAAAGTAAGCATCTTCTCTGTGTAATCCTTCTAAAACTAATGGCGCTTGGTCTCCAAAAAAGCTTTTGAAGAACGTGGGTTCCATCCTATTTAAATGAACGACATTAATATATTCTCTTTTGGTCCTTAAAATCTGACCCAATTCAAGCCTCCTTTGGTCCAATCAAGGCAGCCACCTTGGTCCGTTAATATTTATTCTGACCATTAATGATGTTGCTTGCATCATTAAAAATTCATACATATATTGGGGATATATTTTAATACGTGCGGTTTTTTTTTTCAAAATTTGAACGTTTGAATCGTGTCTGGTCGCATATTCTGGGCGTTTTTCGGCTACTGCTCTCTTCAAACGGATTAATTGAGTTCGGTAGCGTATTGTGTTCGGTAACGTTGTCCATTGATGGTTTCACCCGGTTTTAGCAGCTCATAATACAGCACACCCATTACATTACAGAGCATTAAATTCGCGCCATGGATATTCGGCTTGGCTGTTGATTTGGCTGGTTGGCCGGGTTTCACATATGATTTTTTGCGCTTTGGGTTGTCGTTGGATCCATTTTTCATCAACAGTAACAATCCGATGCAAAAATGACTCCCTTTTGTGGCGTTCCAGCAGCATTTCGGACATGGAAAACCGCCTTTCGACGTCTCTCGGCTTGAGTTCATGTGGAACCCAATTTCCTTGCTTTTGGAAAAGAAATGGCTGCTTGAGTGACTCCCCAAGATTCTTTGAGCTCTTCAGTTCTTCATCTCTCTTAACATACACTCCTCTTAACAAATCTAAGAAATGAGTTGATGTAATTTCTCCATTAAGCCACTTTCTGGAGGTCTGAGTTCCTTAGCCGGTAAGGCGTGAGGTCCAACATCTTTGTTGGATTTAAGCTTGGATATTGCCATCATTAGTTCGTTTTTGTACTGTGGCCGGAATATTTGGCTATCATCGTCTAAGTTGAATGGTCTATTCTACCTCACTGCTGGATTTTTTTCTTATGACCGACTGTGGCTCTACAGTCAGTTGTGCAGGTCTTCTTGCCTTGACAAGTTCTCTTTATCTTTTAAAAAATTTCCGTACGTTAATCCTGGAGAAGAGCCTCCCAAAATCTTCGACCGCGTGCTTCACATTTCTTATTCTGGAGAAGCCGATGTCCTACCCGTCTCTCCTGCTAGTAGAGCTTACAAGTGACTTTCGCTGCAGCGCCGCCTTATACGCTTCTTATTTAACTGCATGTGCTTGCCGGCATTCTTCATCAAACGAGGGATTTCTTGGTGGTGATCGGGTGAAACCCAGAACATCAGTTGCGGCATCTCGGCTGGCATGTTTGCAGCCTTGCCATTGGTCTTCTGTACTCGATGCTGGTAGGAGTTGTTGAGAGATTTCAGGATACGCGCTCGGCGTATATCTTCTACGTTAATGGGTGAGTGCACTTCAAATAGCTTCTACTCATAAATAGTGATACCTGGCTGTGTGCTTAAAAATCTATATTTTCTGATGGTTACAACTTCATTTTAAGTATCGGCCTGTTAAGCTGCGGGTATTCGTACTCTCATTACCCATACAAAGTTCCTTTAAATGTTTGGTTTAGAACTGATCATGTATTCCTTGTCGACTGCTCGACACTTCTAATACCTTACTTATGCCGATGCAGAGGGACTTAGTTAGGAGGCTCTATAGTCCCTGGACGACGTCCGCAAAATGCTTTCAATTTCGCACGCCAAGTTGGCTTTGAAGAACTTGGAAGCTGGAACGCTGATGACTATCCGCTCTTCATGTACTAACCAATTAAGATAACGAAGTGACTAAGCTTCTCCTCATCCTGTGGAACCATGGTGGATACAAACATGGAAGTTATGCTTACCTTTGCGATATGTTGTGCTAAGGCAGCATATACTAGTACAGATTTCATTTTTTTACAGCTCTGGTGCCTCAAGAATTTGGTGTCATTGGTTGCCTGGAAATCGGAAAAAACCCTTTGTGGCAACACTTTCACATAAAAAGCCGTTTTCTTTCGTCACCTACTTCTTTGAAAACTCTGAGAGCTGGTTTTAAACGCCCTCTGAGACCAGATATGCCCAAATCTAGAGACTGAATACATTCAACGCTATTGTGTCAATCTTTCATCCGTCCAATGTTTTCAGCCCATTTAGCAGGAAGTAAAACAAGCACTTGATGCCAACATAAGACGTTGTTTCCCGTCAATGATCGTCTAGGCCCCCTTATGATGATGCTGTTGCCAATGTTTAGGAAGTTTGTCTATGGTATGCTCATCGTCTAACCTCCGTATTGGTTGAAGATGCTTTTTTGTATAGCTTTAGCTTCTACTTAGCTGGCGAATGACTAAAAAAGACCTCGTAGAAGCAATATCGCCCGATGGCGAGTAAGAGCCACTGGTGTCGACAACCTAGCAGTTCTGTTACTAAGCCGTACTCCTACCTCCTCGAGCTACCATCTGGGAATTTTTTTGGGAATTTGCGAACGGGATGAGGACGAACGGCGAGTTTGCTGAGCCACAAAACAGGATAAGTGTCGATTGGTTTATGGCCTAGTGAGTCATAACCGTTAAAAAGATAACTGCTACGAAACTGCACCAAACGCCTCGGATACGGACGGAAAACATGTTGACGACCTTTTGCTATCGAATAAGGACAACGATTGGATTTTGGAACGTTAAAAAACTCCTCAACTCACTCCAGGAAGGGCCTTATAACGCCAGATTTCTCCACCTGGAACGCGAGTTCACACGATTAATATCAACATCCTGGAACTGATTGAGTTACCAGAGTTGCTGGGAGACATAAGTCCCCAAAAAAAAGCACTGGCATGCTCTACTCTGCTAAATCAGCTGGAAATGCTTTGGGGTCTGGAGTAGAATTGATCCTAACTCGAGCTGTGCACAGTGTCCAGATTACAGGGTAGAGTAATAAAAGTCACCGACATACAATTCTACGCTTCAACTGAAGACGCGGCTAAAGATTAAAAGGACGATTTTTACAGTCAATTAGGAGCCGCCCGTAGGGACATCGTAGTGATGATGGGAGATTTCAATGCCAAGGTAAATAGCGACAACACTATGCTCAAACAAGTGATAAGAGTTCGCGGCCTTGTAGATTTCTCCAATACCAATCACCTAGTCATTGGAGGTACGCTGCTTAAGCATAACACCTGCCACAAGATAATGTGGGTCTCAACTGACAGGCAGCGAACATCCAGTCAGATAGATCACATTGCGTTCAGCCATCGCTTTAGAAGTTGTCTTTCAGACGCCCGAAACAAACGTGGAGCAGACATTGGTCAAAAATGTGATCACCATCTTACCATATGTTAGCTCATATAAGACTTCGTATTGCATCCGTCAACAACAACCATTCAAACTTGCTAAAAACAACCAGGTGCAATACCGACAATCTCAGCTGTAAAAAATGTGTTTGCAACTTAGGCAAGCACCTACATCGGTAAAAGACAGAAAAGTCCCCGCACATGGCAATCAAAGTTCAGATTGCAGCCACCTCAACAGTAGAGAGAATCAAGCTAGAAGTCCAATATCATGTTAAGATATGAAGAAGAAGAATGAAGTGCGGCATAGTGTAAGATGTGACAAGCAGTACATCGACACACTGGCAGCAAGCAGGTGCGAAATCACAGTTGGGACTCATTGGTGGTCCCAACTCCAAACAACACCCAGTGAAGAGTATAGATGGTAATCTACTGATTTCGGATGAGGGACAACTCACTAGATGGAGAGAACATTTTGATACGGTCTTAAACCACTTAGACGATGGCGCTATGATCTCGAATTCGGATGAGTTCTCCGATTCATCAAATTCCCGAATTCGCATCTAGCCTCGTAGTAAAACCGAAATAATGACAGCAGCCAGGTCCCTCAAAAAAAAAAAAACAAGGCGGTAACTATTGATTGGATCCCTGCCGAACTATAGTAAGTGGTGCCAAATGTATCGGCTGATCTGCTACAGCCGCTCATATGCAGAGCGTGGATATTGAAGAGTTTTCGCAGGAGTGGAAAAGGGGGATAGTCGTCAAGCTACCAAAAAAGGGCAATCTGATTGGGTTTGGAAATTGGCTAGGTATATGCGTTCTTCAAGCAGTAACCAAAATAATGGCTACAATAATTCTGGAACGAATCAGAGAACATTTAGATTCAACTTTCGACGTCGAACAACCAGGCTTACGCGCTGGAACCCCCTGCATCGACCATATAAACACCTTACGGATCATTATTGAGCGACGCGTTGACAAAAAGTATCAGCTACATTCACTGTTTATCGGCGGCTTCTAGAAGGCTTTCGATAGTTTGAATCGAGATGCTATATGGTTGGCCTTACGCAGGAGGCCCAGGAAAACTAATAGCCATTATTAAAGCTACAAACGGGGGTTGTAAGTGTCTCGAGTTGCACAATGGTAAAATGTCTAAGGACTTTAAAGTCCAAAGTGGAATACTTCAGGGGTATATTTTGTCACCACTATTGTTTTTAGTAATTATTAGTGCAGAAGTGATGGAAGGCAACTGTGGAATTCGATGGACAATGACATCTTTTCTTTAACACCTTGACTACACTGACGATGTTTGCCTACTTTCACATCGGATAATGAACCTTCATTTGTGGGACTTAAAATAAACACAGCTAAAACGAAAGCTCTTAGCACTTCCAACGCCAGTCCTTAATTTAACATTGCCGGACAGGAGCTCGAGAAATTTGACAACTTTCTATACTTAAGAAGTGTGGTCTCGGCTAACCGGGGTGGTACCGAACTGGGTGTGTGCAGCAGAATTCGGAAGGCTAAAGCTGCGTTCGGAATACTATGCAACATCTTGAAAAGCAATGTTTTCAGCTTAAGAACGGAATTGCGACTGTTCCGCTCCAATGTAAAATCAGTGCAGCTTTATGAATGTTGTGCTTGGAAGGTATACACCACTACCACATGCAAGCTGTAAACCTTTGTACTTATTAGATGTCTAAGAATCATCTTGAGGTTTTTTTTGGCCAATTGTATCTCTAATGCACAGCCTTATCAGAAAACGGGCCAAGAACCTATAGATATTACTATACGGAGAAGAAAGTGACGCGAAGACAGTTCCATTGCGAAGTACGCCATGCGATGGAATCCGCATACCCAAGCAAGTAGAACAGCGGGGCACCCGATACAAACGTAGCACAGAACAGTCGAGGAGGAATCGAGCTCTTTAAGAATGAGTTAGAGAGAAGTCAAACGCGTTGCAGAACTCGGAACAAGATAGTGCGTAGGCGTTGGTCGGCGTTGGCTTTCGTTTAGCTTTCACGTTTTCACGTTTAACATCGCCCAAACAACCGTTTTGCAAAGACTGAAAAGGTTTGGAATGTCGAAAAAGATGGATGTTTGGGTTACTTACGAACTCAATGAAAGAAACATTATGGATCACATAATAGTCTGTGAATCTTTGTTGAGATAGAACTCGCTTGAGACTTTCCTAAAAAAATGGTTACTGTAGACAAAAATTGGTGACTTACAACAACATTCGGCGTAAGAGTTTATGGTGCGCTCCTGGTGAAACACGGCAATCGGTCGGTAATTAAAACTTGCAGTTCATGTTGAGCATTTGGTGGGACTGGCGTAGTGTCCTTTACTTCGAGTTGCTTTCACGCAATCAGACAACAAATATTATTAAATATTGCTCTCAGACAGTGGAAGAAAAAACGGTCAGAGTTGGCGAAAAGTTAGGGCGTTATTTTCAAACTATAAGACCAGACCTGTGTGGTCTTTAGTGACCAAACAAAAGATGAATACATCTGGCTCTGAAGTTATGCAGCAACCACTATAATCTCCAGACCTTGCGCTTTCTGACTACCATCCGTTCCGCTTTCTTCAAAACAATTTAGACGGAAGGCAATTTAACTCCGTAGATGAGATCAAAACGTAGCTAAAAAACTTTTTTACCCATAAGTCTGCTGACTTTTACATAAGAGGCATTATGTCTCTTCCAAAATTGTTTGTTTAACTTAAACCCTAAAAAAATCGCACAACTTATTGCACAACCCAATGTATTAGCTTCTACCCTGGCGTAGAATATCGACTAAATTGGACCTGTTTGCGGACTTCTCACCATCGGTACAGGTGATACGTATGTACACACACATAAGTGGTTTCTGATATCAGTTTAAAGAGTACGTTTAGTCAAGTGAACAAATTTACACATTAAATGTGTAAGAAGGAAGTTAAGTTATGAGACACCCCCAACTCGGAGAGTTAACCAAAGTAACAACCATACTTTATGGGGTCTGACATAAATATGATAACATTTATTCGATGTCAAGTTTCCCCAGAGATTAAATCAGAACTCATCCATCAAATCCCGGAGAACATGTACTCGTAAAGTTAAGCAAAGAGCACAAAAGTAACTGAACTCTGGTTTACATTACACCATTCAACATGGCAAAGCAAAAACAGCTTGAGACAAGCAAATAAAAACCAAACTATCATAAAAAAGAAAACTTTCAAATACTATTGATGATGCTATCAACTGAATTATGAAACACAGCTTGGTCCTTGAATTGACAAACAACGGAGAGATAGGTGGGATGGTCTCCTTTTGCTCACAACATTCTCGTAGTATTAAAGTTTTGGAATTTCTCTCCATCAAATTTTGTTAATAAAGAGATGAGTAAATATCTCTGTCAAAAACATAGAATGCTGATAATTTTTTGTGATAAAAATTGAATTTGAAAAAAAGGTCAAAAAGATTCAAAGGAGACCCAGCGGTGATCCTAAAAAGGTTGATAAGCTTTGCAGTGGTGCCAGGTGGAGGATTGTCCTGGGATAGGAAACATCATTTTGCTATTTGTTTGAATTTGGTTAATTAGTTAGATTGGGTGAAATTAGTTGGCCAGTTAGATGCTGTGCGATTAGGGTAGACACTGACCTCCGTTAACCTAGTGATGCCCAGTTCTGTAACTATGACGTGCAGAAGACGTATTTACTCGGCAAAAGCTACATACTTTAATCTCTTTGGGATTGAGGTCAACAAGGATTTTCAGGACTTAGCAGGTATTAAAATTCAATGGCAGCTCTTTTATCCCCTCTGGCTCATAAAAGGGTGATTTATCATGAAATATCTCATCCCTTCTGGTTAGGATATCAAAGAAATGAACTGATGCGTGCGATTAATTACCTGACCTGCAAAAAACCATACTGTTGTGAGGCAACTATAGACACATTCACTGTTAAAGACAAATGTAAATATAATGATAACGAAGTTAGGATATGCACATGGAATGTTAGGTCCATTTATAGACTACTTACCGGCAAAGGCAAATAATTTACAAAGGCCCTACATTTCTGCAGACAAGCATAAGCAGTTCAACAGTGGCATATTGTCTTAGGCGGTGGACAGATGCTTCTTTCTTTATTGATACTGTCAACAGTACATATTTTTGTCATCACTGATATTAGCATTTGGCCTGTTCACTATTCCCTCCAGTTCTACTGTGAAGAAGTCCCACGACAGTGCATCACCTAGACGAAATTCGGCACAAATTTAGAAGAGTTCGAAGGAATTGTTTTCAAACCGCCCATTGCCGTATTAGTTTTATCGAGATTCCAAATTGAGGTATCGTCCTAAAAGGCTTATGAGTTTGAATTTTAAACTCGCTTATCTTTTTCGGGACTTGCATCAGTGGAATAATGTGGTATATAATCAATCTGTCTTTCTGGAAGCCACACTAGTATTTGCGGATGTTGCAGAAAATCTTGGTACACAAGACTAAGTAGATCCGACTATATACCTTTAGAGATCGGCAGTCAGTGGGTTAACATTCGGACTATCATTCGCAGCTTTGTTTTAACTGCAGCAATCTCTTAGTTACTAGGAGAGACGACTATTTTTTCTTTAACTGGAAGTGATTAATACGCTGGATATCTAAAGTAGATTCATTCGGCTGTAATACTCAGTCTATTGAGTGTTGTCATCAGTTGAGAGCTTGAACTCATCACTTATATGAACATTTTTGGGACATTGGTAACTTCTTGTCATTAAACAGTCTGATTTCGAGCTTATAGTCAGAGTTGCCTGAGCGAAAGCGCATTCACAATGTACGATGCGTAACTCGAATGTGTGTATAGGGTTTTCTAATAACGTCTTGACAATTTTTTTTTTAAATAAAAGGCAAACCATTCGAGATATTTTAAAAACTTTATTATTGGCTTGAAGTACAACCAAAACATTTATGAATAGAACTCGAATTCGTTCACATGGCTACCGCGGGCACGTTTGCAGCTGTCGATTTGTTGGACCCAATTTTCAACGACTCGGCTATTTCGCGTTCAATGTTGGCTCTGAGTTGTTCCAACGTCGTCGGAGTGTTGGCATAAACCAATGACTTAACGTAGCCTCACAGAAAACAGTTAAACGGCGTTAAAGCGCACGAACGAGGCGGCCAATCGACTGGCCCATGTCTTGAGATAACACGCTCACCATACTAACTCTTCAATAAATCGATTGTAGCGTGTGCAGTGTGGCTTGTGGCACTATCTAGTTGAAACCGCACGTCGTCCAAGTCCATATCTTCCAATTCGAGACAAAAATAATCGGTGATCATAGCGCGATAACGCTGACCATTCGCAGTAACGTAACGATCGTTGTCGTCGACGAAAAAATATGGCCCAATAACGCCGCCGCCATGCAAACCGCACCAAACAGTTATTTTTTGTGGATGAAGTGGTGATTCATGAAGCACATGTGGGTTTTCACCCGACCAATAACGCATATTTTGCTTTGAGCCAAAAATGAGCTTCGTCACTGAAGATGATTTTGCGATGAAATTCATCATCTTGGCGCATCTTCTCCAGAACCTAATCGGAGAACGTAAGTCGCTTCAAATGGTCCATCGGCTTCAATTCTTGAGTCAGCTTGATCTTGTATGGGTGTAAACCAAGATCCTTACGCAAAGTACGCCATAATGTGGTCTGAGCGATGCCCAATTCTTGAGAACGCCGTGGAATTGACTGATTTGGATCGTTTGCTACGGACGTCTGAACGGCAGCGATTCTTTCGACACTTCGACTAACCCGTTGTCTCACTGACACGGCAACATCACACAACGAATATGTACACTTAAATATTTGCACTAAACTTGTTATTGCCTGTCTACTAGTCCGACAATTACGACTGAAAATTGGAGTTAATGCTCTTAAAGTTTCAGTCACCGACTCCTAATATCTGTAGAAAATTTTTATAATTTGCAGACGTTGCTCGTTAGTGTACTTTACCACGATGAAAATGTTGAGATAACTGAATAAATTGACAGTTTGATGATTAGTGAAAGAGTGCGTTCACAAATTAAATTCAAAGTTGTCAAGTCCCTATTGGAAAACCCTGTATAAGCTCTGGTCGATTTAGCTGGCGAAAGTAGCCAAGTTTGCGGAGAGGCAGGAAAATATCTGAGGAAATTTTTTGTGTTACGGCTAAAATCGGAAAAGATCGACAGAGCCTTCTCGATCGACTATTATATAATCTGTCAAGACCTTCATGACACCACCATCAAATACAAATTAACAGTGCCAGCACACCCAAAAAGCCAAACCAGATGTCGCCTTTAAAGCGTTACATTTCTTTCTACCACTGTCAGCACACCCAAAAAGCCTGAATATGTAGAGAAACAAAAACTGAACAGTTTGGTGTTCAGTAAAAGGGCTAGAGCTGCAGAAGGAGAAAAAAAACACGAGAGGCGCACTATCGAAGATATTTAGATGTTGTGCTCATAGAATAACATACACGAAAGTTTTAGCAACAGGTAAATAGAATGTGTCAAGGAAAGAAGACTCGTACAGAAGCTTATAGAGATAAAAAGAAACCTTGTAGTAGGAGAATCGTTGGTGCTGATAATATGGAAAAACTTTTTCAGCAAATTGTATAATGGCGAAGAAGCCCGGCATTCAACCTTGACGATGATAACCATCACTTCCTGCCACCTTACCAAAACGAAGTAAGGATGGCAATACCCTAGCTTAATTCAACAAAAATGCTAAATCTGACGCTTACCGGAAGAGGTATTTAAACCTGCTGAAAGTGGCTTTGTGAAGAGCATACACAAACTCGCTTATCAGACCTTATCAGAAGGGTGTATTCCTGATAGATTCAAGCTGAGCTTCGTTTGCCCGATTCAACTGCGCCAACTACAGATTCTTATGTTCCATATTGCATGGATGTTTGAAACAATTCGTCAATAGCCTGATAGTTTCAGACCAAGAAAGTCTAACATCGATCAAATGTTCACACCCTACAGATCGGGGAAAAAAACTCAAGAAGTCCAAATCGATACCCAACATCTTTTCATCGATTTTATGGGCGCATATGACAGAATTTATAGAGACGAACTACAAGGCCCGCAACCAAGTTAATAGATGGCTCCATCAGTAAGTGCTAGTCGATTTTGACACATCCAAAACGTCATCAACCAAAAAAATGTACCGTGATTGGTTCCGTCGCTTCAAAGACAGTGATTTCGATGTTGACGACCGTCTTCGTGAAGAAATGCCAAAATGACTCAAAGACGCTGAATTGTAGACATTTCTCGATGAGGATCCGTGCCAGAAGAGTTTTTTTCAGCATTGAAAATGATTCAAAAACAGGGAACTTGGGTTTCTTATGATTTGTATCCAAACAACGTTGAGCGTCGTTTTTTCTCCTGTGCAAAATTGCTCCAGCACAGTGACAGGTGATAAAAAATGTATTCATTACAGGAACTCAAAGGAAAGAAAGTCATGGGGCCTGCCCGGCCATGCTTCTACGTTGTCGGCTTGGCCGAATATTCACGCTGCGAAGGTTATGCTGTGTATTTAGTGGTACCAGGTCGGTGATATTTATTATGAACTATTGAAACCCAACTAAACCCAACCCGCACTGGGGAACGGTATCGACTTCAATTGATGCGATAGAGCCGAGCAAGAAGCCGAGCCGAGAACCGAAACTCTCAAATGGGAGGCCCTACCCCACATGTTATATTCCCAAGATATTGTACCGTCCGATTATTACTTATTCTGTTCGATAGCACATGGTCTGGCTGATAACCAGTTCCACTCATATGAAGACATCAAAAAATGTATTGATTCGTAAATAGCCTCAAAAGATAAACACAAAAGATAAAGTTGTTTTTTCATAAAAAAAAAACAGCGCACCTAATAGTTTCTAGCTGGACATGCCAGTTTTATATACTTGGTAAGGGTACTCTTTAGATTCGGAACAGCTTCTTCTAGCTTTTGTCTTGCCCTGAACGTAAGCGGAGCACTGTTTGTCTTGCCGAGGTCCTCTTTAAATGGTGTTCACTTAGTTTCCCACGGATTCCTACTCTTCAACATGACCGAGACCTCGCATCCGATTCTGAATTCGATATAATTATGCTCTGACATGGAAGCCTCCGATAGTACTTTCCAGCCTTTAATCTCCTTAGCATATCTGTTGTATAATGTTGAATCGATTATTTGTTATCTTAGGATAGATTAGGTAAACGTGGCTGTTGGAAAGACCAACACACTTAGGCCTATTGTGCCAATGTAATATGAAGTGGATCTTTTAACTACGCTTATTATGGAGCGTAGGAGACTATTAAGGTCTTTAGTGGAGTTTTCTTCTTTCGCGTGCAACATTCAGGTTCTGCAGAAATCATTTCTAAAGAAGCCAAGCTTGTAAGGCAGCTTCCATTGATGACAACTATGAAACAACTTTTTAGAAAAATTAAACTCTAGGAGCGATTTAGCTTTTGCCCGATCTGTTTGGTCGGTAAACATGTTGAACCAACAGTCCACCTAAGGTCAATTTTTTTGTTAGCATCCAGCTGTAATATTAATTTAAACGTAGCGTATCTATGCTAGCCTTTTTCGGTAAAATAGGTAGAGTTGTTCCAATTTTGGCGAGTTCGTCGGCTCTACAATTGCCTGGCATACCTTTTCGGCCTGGAACCTAACATACGTGAAGGTGGAATCGCTCTGCCATCTCCAGGAGAAATTGTTGAGGATGCACTCGCTCCAGTTTGACAACCACCTCTGGAAAAAATATCGAAAATTAAAAAACCTGAGTTTCAAACTCCTACATCACCCGCCCGCGCCCTGGAGAAAAGCCAGTAAAAATGAATTTATATCCCCTTGGTGCGCACATGATCGGCATTCAAGGGTAGTTCTAAAATTTACTGAGGCTTATGTAGAAAAGATACAGATATCAAGTTTAAGCTTGTTTAATCGCCAAAATTTCCACCTGGAACACGCTGCAGTTGAAGAGCTAAAGGTTTAACTTATCTGAAAAAACACCCCGCTATTAGTGTTAGATACAAAGTTCGGGTATAGTGTAATCGATGTTTTGTTGTATATGAAGAAAATTAGCGTGGACAAATAAATTATTTGTTCACTGTGTAGGCGCTTTAAGGCGAATAGATGCGAGTGTCAAGTGAAACACAATATCCAATACTGCAGGGGGAGTAGAGCGTAAGGCTTCGCTTATGCATAGACATGCTGTTCTTTGGACTATGCGTAGTTCGCTGTAGTTGACTGCATTATCTAAAGACGTCCGCTAGACAAAAACCCCGTAGGTAAGTCTTGTGACCGAGAATATAACCAGTGGGTTATGCGGTGTTGAAGGCCTAATTTTTTCCTGATGGCTTTTCTGCAAGAGAAAATCTACTGTAGCTTTCTTGATTCTTTCGGGAATTTTAGGTTTCCAGTTCAGTTTCCTGTTAAAAATAAGAGCCAGATATTTTGCTGGTACCGTTTATTAAAGGAGGGTCTATTGGAATTTTATATTCCTGGAAAAGAGGATTGGATCAATTTTATGGTGTTTTACTTCCAATCCGAAGCGATCTGCCCAACGGGTTAATCTGTTAAGATTTAGATGAAGGAATTCTTTAATGATATTAAGATGCTTACCTGAGGCGGCTATAGCAACGTCATCCGCATAGACAATCACCCTGCTACTTACTATCTGCTCCAGGTATATTAGCAGAACCACTAAGTTCTTACTGCCTCATCTTTTAGCAATTTGGAGTTGATTATCCTGCTATTTAGTTTAAGACTGATCAACTAATCAAATGAGTGGACTACCTGCAGAGTTAACAGCGCAGTCGTGATTTCGGATGTGTTGACGTTAATAAAGGCACCCTCTACGTCCAGGAAAGCGACCAATGGGTAGGGATCGTTTTGTCGGTGTCGTTTTGCCGCCCTCTGTTTATTTTATATACTTTTTTGCATGAGTTCCAGTCAGTTACTTTTCTTGTGCGTTATCTTACTTTCGTAACAGAAGTTAGCTGAGAACCAACATTGTTGACAATCAGTTCTGGCGATAGTATGTAGTCCAGGAGATGACTGCTTTTCACACTGCCTGAAAAACTATTCTGAGCATATGTTAAGCCCCATCTTCCCCCAACAGTAAATAATAAGTTCGGTTAGCGCATTTGTTGGTGGTGTCAGTAATAAATCACAGAGAAAATAAGCAAACGCAACGACGAATTTGTGTGAGTGAGTTCGGCGCATAAAGACAATTTCTCGGTGTTACCGAACACTCTTCGTCTTGTATTGATATTATGTGAACATCAGGCTACAATTACTTGATTCTAATGTAGAGGGTCACTTTGTCATGGATGCGTTTAATCAGTTTCTATACAAGGACTGGAATGGTGTAGCTATGTACGTACGTAGATAATTCTTTTAATGCTCTAATCCAATTTATTTTTTTATATATCAAGCAATTACTCATATGTTTGTGTCAATGATTTACAAATCGGAATAAACTTTTGCTATGAACAGTCACAAAAGTATTTACCTATAAAATAACGTTTTTATGACCGGAAAACTTGAGCTACCAAACATTCATGGTCACCATACTTGAGTCGTAAATTCGAAATGGGATTTCCTATCATAAATTACGAACAAACTTTAAATCGATTTTACGGATGTTAACAGTTTCAAATGTGTTCCTTGTTCTTCTTACTTTTCTATAAAATAAAAGTTTATACCACAGAACCAGATGGAAAAGTCCTTTTGTTTCTTTATAAATTCTTTTGCTTAACATAGATCTCGGGGTTCTGTGTTATAAATTTTAACTATTTACGTAATAACTTTATTTTAAATTAACACCATAAAAGAGCGTTTAAAACAAGCATCGTATACTGAGCCGAATTCTCGAGCCATTTTCTACAATTTCAGTTTCAGCAGTTAAACTTAAAAATACGGTGTATCTGAACATCGATCAGGACGAAGTTTTAGCTTCGCCTTGGGCGTTTTCATCGAAGTTGAGGGTGCTTTTTACAACGCAACATTTGATGGCATATGTAACTCTGCCATTGTGGATTAAAGCAATGCTGGTGAATAGAACATTGATTGCGGATGCTGACCGCGGGCAGCTATGGTGCATGCTGGTCGACTCACTGCTCAACGCGGATGATGTAGCTGTACCGTCTGTCGGATCGTGTCTAGCGACTGTCTGCTCCAAAGCGCAAGCAGCCATAAACGTGGGCTTTCAGTCAATCCTCTCAAAACTGAGGTTGTTTTCTTTACAAGAAGAAGGAGGCTGCTGGTCTGACCCATTTAGTCTTTTAAGGCATCACCATCCAATTCTCCAAAGAAGCTAGGTATTTGGGTGCTATCCAGAATAACAAACTTCTCTGGGCAAAACATGTTACGAAGAAAGCATCTAAGGTGTTGTCGGCCTTCTGGCAGTGCAGAGGAGCTATCGGTAAGACATGAAGCCTGTCACCGAAAAGGGTTCTATAGATCTACATGGCTATGATAAGGTCAATTATATCCTATGCGTCAGTTGTCTTGTGGAATAAGCTCTCGCGAAAATGCATAACTGCTGCTTTCACCAGACCCCAAAGAACGGATTGTCTCGGATGCATGGGTGCTTTCCCCAGCACTTCTAGCTCCGCTCTAAACGCATTGCCGAATCTCCCTCCCCTTGATATTCGTACCATGGGCTGCACCATCAAATCCATCTTCCGACTAAAAAGTCGTGGTCTTTGGTACAACACTCTACTGGAGCCACGATGACCTTGCGCGCCGGCTGTCTTATTACTCCGGTCTTTAAGACATGCTGTCCGATGCAATGACAATGGAACTCCTGTTGCGAAGACAGGTTTCGCTCAGAATCTGAGCCAGAAAAGAAATGCAGTTGGATCTTCACAGACGACTCTAGAACCAATATAGGATGTGGCGCTGGTGTCTTTCTGGACAACGACAACGTTAGATTTCACTTCACATTAGGAAATCTTGCATCTGTCTTCCAAGCAGAATTTTATGCAATCCTGATGATGAGAAGTAACCACCTTGGGAATGAAAAAAATTTTTTTTAAATGTTTTTTTCATTTTATTCAATATAGTCTCCTTTTAGATTGATACACTTATTCTACCAATTTTCCAACTTCTTGATCCCATCCGAAAAGTAATTTTCCGGAAGGTCTGCAAAATACTCCTCCGTGGCGTCGATGATTTCCTCGAGTGAGCTGAATTTTTTATTGATCTTTTGAGGTTTGGGAAGAAACAATAGTCTGAGGGAGCCAAATCGGGCGAATAAGGTAGATGCAACAGCAATTGGAGCCGTAAGTCATTGGTTTTAGCCATGGTTGCGATGCTCTTGTGCGCCGATGCATTGTCTTGCAAATACAATTTTTTTTTTCGTTTCATGTGAGGTCGTTTTGCAACGATTTTGGCCTCCAATCGCTCCAAAAATGCACAGTAATACTCGCTGTTGATGGTTTTTCCTTTTTCGAAGTAGTCCTCGAAGAGCATGCCATAACAATCCCAGAAAACCGACGCCATAACCTTTCCGACCCATCGAGCCTCCCGCTGCCGCTTCGGAGCACTCGTACCGGCTTCAGTCAATTGCCGGGCACTCATTCTGTTCTCTGGTGTTCAACAGTTACTAATCGACGCCAAAAGTCCACCCGATTCCGCATCAACAAGTTCAAACACTTTTTCAAAGTGCTCTCGCGTTCGTGTTTTCGGTCAGGAATGAGTATGCGCGGCATTCAGCGGCAGGATAACTTTTTCATATGCAGAATATTGCCAAAAATATGGCGTGTGTGCTCAGTACTAATTTTTGTGGTATCTGCTAGCTCGCGCACCATCACTTTCCGGTCAGCCAACAACATTTCATGTATTTTTTTTTTTTTTTTTTTTTTTTTGATATTATCCTCTGTAACCGCATCGGAGGGCCTGCCGCTGCGGCCTTGATCGGTCGTGGAGTTGCGGCCACCACGAAACTCTCGAAGCCAATATTTGACGGTGTAATCTGACGGAAAATTAGCCCCATGATATTTATCCAACTTTTCTTTTGTTTCCTTCGCCGTTTTGCCTTTAAAAAAATAATGTTTTGGGAGAGAACGAAAATTGTTTTTGTTCATACTCAACATAATGCCAAACACGTCAACAACAATCAGCTGTCAAAACAAAACTGAAGACAATATCGCACTGAAATTTGGCATGTCTGCCTAAGTATGAACGGACTTCAAGTCACCATAAATTTTTTTGCAGTAGCAGGGCATCCTGGCAGTCAAGGAGGTTACTTTTCACTCCACCTAGTAAATTGCGGAGAAACGGTGGGGGGGTGAAGCATTTGCATCTGCAGCGATAGCCAAGGTGCGCTTAGAGTCTTGCTGGACCCCCTTATGACTTACAAGCTGATTCGAGAGTGCAAGAGATCACTGAACGCAGTCGGAAGGCTAAATTCAGTAGCCCTTGTCTGGGTCCCAGGTCACAATGGGATCACGGGAAATGAAATCGCCGACAAACTTGCCAGACTCGGTTCAGAGGAGAGCTTTTTATGACACGAATATACGTTCGGTCTTCCTGCGTCCTATGTTAGGGCTTCCATTGATTGCAGATGGCACAGCTCCGCAGGATGTAGGCAGACCAAACGAATACTTCCCGGCGTCTCTAAGAAGTCAGCGGCCTTTCTGCTGTCTCTCAGGAGGAAAGACTGCAGGTTGCTTACTGGCACCGTAACGGGACACTATACTTTTGCAAAGCACTTAAATGCGCTAAGTATAAGTAATGCAACATCCTGCTATGCTTGCTGCGAAAGTGATGACGACACCGCGGAGCATTATCTCTCTCCGGCTTACGCTCGCATCAGGCTGCATGTACTTGGCTCGGACGTGATGGGTGCTGGTACTGTAGGCACCTTATCACTGAAAAGCTTACTTATCTTTCTTTGTAAGACTGAAAGATTCCTTTAAAAAGGAACATTACAAGGAGTACAATGGACTAGTTCTTTGTCTGAGTGCTCTGTTAAAAAAAAAAAAAACAAAACTGATCAACAAGCGAATGGCTCTAAGGATTGGAGCGACCTCAACCGTCGGTAACTACTTGAATTTGACAATCGCAACACTATGAAGGTATTTATTGCAAAAGTAAACAAAAAAATGTGGAAAAGAATCACCAAACAACTGAAATGTTGTTACATTTCTAGACAACATCCGTGAAAATCTAACCGGCTTATTGGTCAAATGAGGACCATGGTAGGATTTTAAATCGTCATTTTGCTTCAACTCTCATTTGTGCTTTTGTCATCATTACGGTAATATCTACGAAATGATTAGGAGTCTGAAAAATAACAAGACCACCGAACTTGATGGTATTCCTCTGAAGCGGTGACTACACACATCTGCTGGGCTCATGCTCTTACAGGTGAAAAAGACATAAGGAATCTCGAAAGTAGATAAACATAATTACAGCCAAATTCTCTACATAAAAACGTTATATGAACTACGTGAACTATAGAAGAATCTGGTTTCTAATTCCCAAACAATTCCCAAAACAATTTTCGAACGTATAAAAAAATTCATCTTGAAGATACACACGATATAGAACAAGTTTGGTTGCGCAGTAAACTTTTCTGTGTCGACCACACGGACTACTTTATATTGAAAAACAATTCATTGACAAGTTGTTTTTTTTTTAATTATTTTTTTTTTCTGTTCTCAACAAAAATTTATTCCTTCATAAAATATATCTAATTGATTTGCTTTATAGAGAAGCGGTTATAATTTATCAACCCTGCATCTACACCGACAACCCAACTCTCATCGGCGACGGCGACGGCGTCGTTTCCATCCGCCTTGTGACTGTCTGCGTGCGAAAATGAGATTTGGTTTTGCATGAGTTTTAAAATCTTTAAACAGGGTGTTCCTAAACATAATCAATTTTTCCTATTAGTACGAGTAATTCTTACTTACAATACTAAACCGGCTTCCGACCTGTGAAGAGTCTCGGTCTGATACACTGAAGTCTTCCATTCTTTACGATCCCGGGACAACTATTCCAGTTATGTAGAATAAGCACTCTGATATCCTCGATGGCTTGGTCTTTAACACGGAGGTTACGCCTTCCCTGTCGTTTTTAATCTGTATACTGAGAATCAAAGATCATCTCAGCTGGGGCATTGTTGTCCATTCGCTCGATGTGGCAAAGCCAATGAAGGCGACGTATTTTGGCTTTTTGAACTACATTCACATCTTGATACAACTCATAGAGTTCCAAATACAGGACCAAATATCAGTTCTACCTTCCTGCTTATCGTCCAGCACTCGGAGCCATACAGCAGAACTGGCAAGACAAGGGTTTTGTAGAGCATACTTTTCGTCCTTCGAGTTTTAAGCCCAATTGTTTTGCCAGACCGAAGTATCAACGATTTCCTAGGATAATTTTTATTTGGATTTTCACTTGATTATCAGTAGGGTGTGGAGTTCACGTTTACTCCGAGGTAGGTGAACTCCTTAATTACCTCGAAATTGTAACGTTTTTCATAAGCAGGAGAAAGATAATGGTTTGTTTGTTGAAAGCATGATAGTCTCGTCCTCGTTTACTGCAAGGCAAAAAAATATCGCGTGTTCTTCAATCGCCGTGAAAGCCTCCATCACGGCATGCTGGGAATGACCGATGATGTCGTCTGCATATTCCAATAGTTAAAGGACCTACTGAATATAGTGCCTTTAGTAGCGCATCTCTTTGCCGAGATCCAGTGCACGTTTGAAATTCGTTGGTCTTTTCCAGGGTTTCTCTCAGTGTGAAAATTTGGTCTATAGTCGATCTACCGGGCCGAAAGTCACACTGGCTTGTGTCGATTAATGTGATGCAAACCTTTGAGACGTTCACACGCGGTACATTGGATAGGATCTTATATGCGACATTAAGTAGGAATATGCCTCGATAGTTCTTGCAAGGTATATGATCGCACTTTTTGCAGATGGAGCATATGGAGCTGATAGTCCAGCCATCGGGCTCATTTTCTTTCAACCATACTTGGTTGTAGATTTGGTGCATGCGCCTTACCAAAGCATCGCCACTGTATTTGAAAAGCTCCGCTGGTAGGCCATCACAGTCTGTGGTCTTGTTTTTCTTAAGCTTTTTTATATCTTAGCCGACTTCTTCGATACTGGATGGTCGAACTGGTTCTTCATTGACTGGATGTGGGTTCTCTTCTTACCCTTTCACTCTCTCTAGATCTATATGGGCATCATCCATTAAACAGCTGCTGGAAATGCTGCTTAAATATATCTACTATACCCTGTGCTTCGGAAACTAGGTTTCCTTCGCAGTTTCGAAGAGCCTGTATTCCGATCTTGAAGCCAGCCGCCACTTGCTTGGCCTAAAACCTCCGAATGTTGTTTCGCTCGCGGGACTCTTCAATCTCCTTGAGCTGGGAGGCTGGTAGGTCCCCTTCTTTCTACGCATGATCTTCTTCTCCTGTCTTCTCCTGGCTCGATACTCTTCCTGCATCTTCTGTCACCTTTTACCTGTATACGTATTCATCATCATACCATGGGCTCTTTCTGTGGGGTGGCTGGTACCCTACAGTAGTTTCGGCTACCTCCTTGATGATTTTGCGATACTAACACCACAAATTGTTGGCTTTGCTGGTGGGTGACTATTCTCTGTAGACTTAGGCGTCTCCAGGTGTGCTTAGACGTCCAACGTCGAATATCCTTTTCTGGGCAATTCGCAGCTTCTTCTCCTCGGACAGTCGAGCTCTGAATTTTACCGCAATAGGAAAATGGTCAAAGTCAACGTTTGCCATTCGGAATGTGGATGTGTCCTTTGCATCGATTTGAGAGTTGGGGGTTCGATGGTCCGGAGAGCGCCAGGTTATTGTTTGGATCCTTAGTTTTGGAAACCTTGTCCTACTTATCACCGTATTACCGCTTCTGCTACAAAATTGATTAGTCAGTAGCCGTTGTCTGTTGTCGTTTCATAGATTCTGTGCTTACCAACTATCCAGCCAAAGGGGTTTTTCTTTCCGACTTTAGCATTGAAGTCCCCGTGCACAGTTTTGACTTCATACTCCGGACAGGCTCCGTTTGCTTCATCCAGGAGCTCATAAAACTCCTCCTTGATAGAGTCTTAAGTCTCGTCGGTGTGAGCTTTTGATGCGGATCACAGCCAGGTGATCAAGTATCGGCTTGAAGTCCGTGACTTTTTCCCTAATTCGATCTCCAACGACGAATTCACATCCTAATATAATATAATAGATCGCAGTAATATCTGCCTCCTACCCCGTACCGCTGAGGTGTATAGTATTTGTACACCCATATAGATGCATACTCTCAAATCATAGTCCATTTACGTTGCGAGTCTAGTCGCCATTTGAGGAGATTTATTATCAGAGACGAGCTGTGTCACTCTCATAACTAAGTTTTTTAGACATGGTCGGCAAGTTACCCCGAGGGCACAACCCCTAACCTAGAAGGTCAGGTCCTTGTTTTGATCTTAGAATAACAGGCCGGATATTATCGTGCCAGTAACACACTTCGGGTTATGAGCGTTGCCGTTGACCTATTAAGGGTTTATACGCCACCAACTCTTTTCCAGCACCCTAGCTCAATATTGAAAATCCCTATAGATTGACATGGTATCTGGATATGTCGAAGAAGCTCATATAGGGATTACACTTAGCTGATGATCCCAGCTAGAGAATTCGTCCGCTGCCCCCTGGAACAAGAAGTGATCGATTTTTAAGAAGGAAACTACGCCAACTACAAGAGAATATTCTTTCCTTCGCGTACAAGATCCTATCCTCCATAGTATGTGAACGCGACGTAAGAGTTATGTCGAGTTATGGTGTCCCTGCCAAACTTGTTCGCTTATTAAGGATGATAATGGAGAAAGCTTGCTGCTCTAAGAATATGAGTAATGAAAGTTCCATTTGATGTCAAAAAAGAATTTTGAGAAGTCAACGCGTTGTCATTTATGTCTGCAACATTATTCGTCAAAATATTTAGCCAAACCCGTCTGAAAATATCAGAGGCACAGTATTTCAAAAGTCTGTAAAACTGCTTGCATACGTTCATGACACTGATGATAAGATGCCCCACATTTACGTCGATTGAAACAGAAGTGACAAAGACGAGTGGTGAATGGAGTATTTGGTTCAACCTGGCAGCAAGTTTTTTTGATAAGATTCGACAGCTTAAGAGGTTTTGTCATCGCTTGTACAAATGCCAGAATCGGAGAACATACTCGTCATACAAAATGTTATCTTCATCAGGTCCCCTACAACAGGCCGAAAGTGATAAGAGAGGAAACTATTCACTCAAAGCATTATTGTAAGAGCATCCAGCTGATCTGCGAGGATTATTTATCCTTCGTCAGAGCAACGCCTCTATGTGGGATAAAAGAGGCTGATCCATTATAAACTAGTGGTACCGCCATTGCTACAATATCTACAGAAAGGCTAATCAACTATGATAAAGATCATGCGTCTTCGATGCAGTAGAGAGATAAGAGTACATAATTATGAGGATGTTGCTCGCAAGCGTCAACAATTTTAATCACTTTCGTGCTAAGAGTACTTCAGGGAAGCGTGTTATGGAGAAGAATTGCTTGACCCACGGTCATGTACATTGACAGTCGAATTGCTGACGAGCACAATCTTGGGTACATTGAATCTCTTCAATTTTATGAGAGTTTACTGTGTGTATTTTACACAGTCAAAGCAACTTTTAAAATTAAAAATTTTTGCATCTATTCAATACAAACTGTCACAACCAGCAACTCCGATTAAACACCCTGTTTCCGATTTGTATCTAAAGGAGGAAAAAATATCTTATAGCATTCGCAGTATCCGGTTTTCAAGCACTTTCTTGGGATAAAATTCTTCACCAAGATATCCAAAGCTCTGTCAAGATAAAAAAAAAATAATTGGCACTCTCGTGATTTTGCTTTTAGACGTTATTCGAACACAAGACACGTGCAGCAATACGTGGGAAAGATTTTTGTTGTTGTTTTATCGTGAGGGCAAGTATCTGGTAATGTAACAGGTGAAGCTGATCATTATCTTGAGAAACTGGACTGATGACTAGCGTGCTGTGGATGTATTGTCATTGAAAATTATATATTGTTTCGTATCTATTAGACAGTATTCGAGAATTTCTGTGTACACACAACTCGGTTTATGAGGGCCTTTTATAGTTGAGAAAATCCCTTTAGAAATTAATTAATGAATTCAGCATTATGGGCTTCTATTGCAGTTACTGGAATACACTTTCCTGGAACAGATTTCTTTAATAACTCAACCCTCACTGGAGAACAAGACTACTTTTATAAGGCCACGGAATGTGTTAAGGCGAAAATATGGTATAGAACGACATGTGATGCTACCTTGTGGTATGTTTTCGACTATACATAAATGGAAGAAATAGAATTGGTGCGCTAGAGATCTTAAGCTTTACTTGTACCAATGATAATTTACCTTCGATGAATTGAAAATCCTTGGCTTTCGCTTACTAGTCTCCTCATTCAAATTTTACTGAAATCCGAAATCGCTAAAGTTTCAAAACAGAGACCAAGTCTCCACGAATGATGGGAGTGCAATTCGAAGGCTCTCCAAGGAAGAGCGTAAATAATTTTTTGTTGAGCACTCAGACAAAGTCTATTGTACTCCCTTTAAAGAGTTTTCCTCAGCCTTTCGAAGAAATACGAGTAAGCGTTTTAGTGATAAAGTGCTTATAGTAGCAGAACCACTATTTTACGGCGAGTACCTGCAGCCTGATGCGAGCGTAAGCCGGACATTTCCAGAGGTAGTACGACGCCAGTACGCGACCTACAGTCTTTCGTACTGAGGGACAGCAGGAGAACCGCTGAATTCCTAGTGACGTTGGGAAAAATTCGTTTTCTATTCCGGCAACCTGTTATTTACAGTTGTGCTTGTATGAAACCCAATTGTCAGTGGAATCTGTAACTGAAGATGTAAACAGACCTAATGTTGGTTCGGGTTCTGAAAACATGTCACCTGAGACTTGCCCGGCAAGTTCATCGTTGATTTTTTTTCATGATCCCATTGTGATCTGTGGCGCAGAAAAAACTGTGCGTATTTAGGCGTGCATTCTCGAACTATCTTGGAAGTCATAAGAGGGTTCGGAAAGTCTCTAATCACAGCTTGGCTGTCGTTACAGATGTTCTTTTCAATATTAATCATTGCGATCAAGATTGTGTATATCTCCGCTTAGAATACAGACGTTTCCTAACACAGGGTGAAATCTAAAGTTTTCGCTCTCCACAAAGACAACACCGACGCATCTTAATCGGTTTTGGAGGCGTCCGCGAAGACCCGACTGCATTCCCGTCTTGGCTCAGATTTCGTAATTTTTCCACAGCAAGTGTTCTGGTGTCATTGCATCATACGGAATGTTTGTATGTTGAATGCAAGTACATGTTGCACCAAAGGCCACTTTTTTTTTTAAACGAAAGAGTGCAGATGAATATCAAGGGGAATGGGGTGCAATTTCAAATGAATTTATCCATTTAATTAGCCTTAGCCTTTTAACTTTGACCGGAACAATGTCTAGTCGACAGCTCCTTTGCACTACCAAAAGATCAATAGCGACTTACGAGACTTTCGATGTAACATGTTTAGTCCATAGAAGATTGGTATTCAGGATGACACCAAAATATTCAGCTTCTTTAGAGAATTGGATGCTGAGGACGAGTCAGACCAGACAACTTCCTTCTTCTTGTAAAGACAACAATCTCAGTTTTGAGATAATTGACTAAAAGTCAATTTCTAGTGCACCAATACACCACATCATCAGCGTGTGATTGTTCATAAATTTCAGAATTATTAAGAGCCTTGTGCGTTGAGTCAACCTACATGCACCACATCAGTGGAGACAGGACGCCGCGTTGCGGGCAACCTCTCTTTATTTTTTATTTCATATTGGCAGTCAACATCCACAGTATCCTTTTCACCAGCATCACTTTAATTCACAAGACTACTGTGATTCATCTACGTCGTGTTATTTGACCAAGTTACGCATGCCATCAAATGTTGCGTTGTCGAAAGCACGCTCAATATCTATGAAAATGCCCAGGGTGTATTCCTTCTTGTGGATTGGTTCTTTGATTCTGCCGATTCGACGATTCTCACCATGCTTTCAATATGAAGGTAATTAGACCTAGAGATCTGAAGCTCTCCGTATGTATGCAAGTGTCAGACTATTAGCTAAGTTTCTCTTAATAATGGGTGAATCATCGTAAGGTTTGATTTATAATGTAAAATAAAATACATACATTTGAAAGTGAACTCAAAATTGTTATTGTTAGGTAAAAGAACAGTTCATGGCATTTGCTTTTTAAGAACGATATCATGTAAATGTTGGTCACGACTACGTTTGAAGTGGTCCATTCGGAAGGTCCAATTTTGAATGACTCGCTCGAGTATAGCGACTGGTATCTCGCGGATAACACGAGTAATGTTGGTTTTCAAGCATCAATCGTAGCTGGCTTATTTCTTAAGACCTAAGAATTTACATATCCCCAGAGAAAATAGTCCAAAGGTGTGATATCGCACGATTTAGGTGGCCAATTTATCGTAGCAAAACGTGAAATTAAATGCTCACAAAAATGATTTCCCAATAAGTCCATTGTTTCACGCCCTTTATGGCTTGTAGCGCCGTCTTGTTGAAACCAGAGCTTACCGAGACCATGTGTTTGAATTTCAGGAAGCACATAGTCCGTTAACATGGCGCGATAACGGTTACGGTAACATTCTGGTTTGCCTCATTTTTGAAGAAATATAGACCAATGATTCCATCAGCCCATAAACCATACCATACCGTTGCTTTTAATGTATGTAATGGTAACTCTTCCGTCTCTCCGGGTTGCTCATCAGCCCAAATATAGCAACTTTGTTTATTATCGTATCTATTGAGATAGAAATGGGCTTTATCACTGAACAAAATTTCACGATAAAACACCGAATTTTCATTGAGTTTTCCAGAGCCCATTAAATGAAAATATGACGCAAATTCAAGTCGCCTGGCTTCAATTTTGTACGCTTTTAGGCCGAGATCCTCACGTAAAATACGCCAAGTTGTCGAATATGCCAAGCCAAGCTGCTGAAAACGACGACGAATCGATTCGTCACGGTTTTCGCGTACATTCCCAGCTAAAACTGCTTTAATCTCTTCACTACGTGCTGGAAGGGATCTAATCGGGACTTAAATTTGCGAATGGTATTGGCAATAATGGTTTGGTCGATTATGCGCACCATAAGTTTCTCGAATCGCACGAAAAACATTTCTCACAGAATGCTGATTTTCGTAATACAGCTAGACTATCTGGAGACTCTGTTGTGGTGTGAGTCTTTGCGTGATGACTTGCCAAACGATAGTGAACAAAAATGATAAAGCAGTTTGATAGGAGTCACGCTTTGTCTGTCAAAAAAAGCCTATTGAAAATAAAACCTCACGATAAATAACCCCTTAGTTGCCAGCAGCTGGTCTATCAGAAGGATCAAGAGACTTGAAGCCGCCATCAAAGGACGCAACTCCATGTTTAATGGCCTCATCCATCACCACATCACCACAGCCGATGAGATATGCCAGTTTAACTAACTATCCGCTTCGTTAATAGAAGCTGGTTGTGAACTGGTTCTGACTAGGTTACCAGGAAAGTGAGTACCAAGCATGAGACGGAGAGTCTCTGCTTTCGGCCCAGTATAGGTGTCATCAGATTTTCTGAGTGATCTGAGGGGTTGAGGACTTTGACCAGCCTACTGCTTTCAGTTTCGATCGTTTCGCAAAAGCCTTTATAAGAGACATCCTTTTTTTTTTTTTTTGCTTCGATCTGTAAAGACTCCAGTCTTTCTTCAAATTGGTCTGTTAGAAGTTTTTTGGTTTCTTTACAAAGTCGTGGCAGATCTGCGTTCCACAAAGGAACGAGACATGCCAGTTCCAAACAATTGATGAGAGTACCGTTCAGGTACTAAATAGCTTTCTCTAAGTTTTGGCTTTTCCTGAGCAGTATTGAACTTGCTGAGGTCGTCTTTAAATAGTGTTTAGTTGGTTTTCCGCGGATTCATCCTCTTGAACAAGGTCGAGACCTCGCATCTGATTCTGAATTGTACCTATGGTCTGAAAAGGAAGCCTCGGATAGTACATTCCAGCCAGCAATCTCCATAGCATTGAGTTGATTAATAAAAGTCTTTTAACCCGTAAGAGTATTCAGTCCACAATATTTTTCACTGAGGCTTACCAAGAGCTCAGCTGAATTTCGAAGAACGTTGGCAAGTATTTGCTTGGTATGATCATATATTCAGAGGATTAGCAAAGTTGTTTTGTGTGCCATGTCTAGCCAATACGGGAGGGAAGTCATACCATACAAAAACTTACTTATTTACCAGTGGAGTATTTCTTTGAAAGTGCATTCTTTGATAAGCGTGCTAAAGGGCTGGACAGAGCATTTGGAGCAGAGCTAAACGGAAATGGCTTCAATTCATTCAAGACAAACCTTTCTCTGGAATCTACCAAATACTTCGTTACAATATTTACGGAAGGCTTAATATGCTAGATATGGTTAACGCGCTAACAACGCGTGCCTACCATCTTATTTGACGTACAATAGATTTGTCCACAAACTCATTCTTAAAAAAGTTGATTTCTTTTCTTTTTTAAGGATCCGTGCAATGTTGAGGTTCCATTCGTCGAGCATATGGTAGTTAAGAGAAGATTTGGTGCATGCACTTCACGAAGCCACCTCCCGACGCTTTGAATGAGCTTGAAGGAACCTATCCTCATATCGTCCACGCTGGATCGGTGATTGTCAAAAAAAAAAAAGGTAGTGGTCCGAGTCAATGTTGGCCCCTCGGAGCGTCCGGAAAATTGATCAGAGACCAGTTTCCTCATGAATGTGGAGAAAACTGGATGCTTGGTACAATGACACTTCGCAACAAAGCGAAATCAATATGTCTTAATTGCTTTCCGGACTTCATGTAGGCTATATGTGTAGACCGTATCATCAAAGATGTCTTGGTCGTAATTTAGCTTATTTGGTTACCATCAACCTCAAACTTCCTCTTTTTACAGTAATTACAGATTTTTGAGTGATCGGCACTGTTGAGGAGTCCTGGTGTAGATGAAGGTCAAGGTTTGCTTACTCATAGTTCTCGGCAAGCGCTACAATCCATTTTGGTATTGAGAATTCTGAAGATGGCTGATTAATTTTCGACATCTTAGCTCCATTAGGATCTAGAATAACCTCTTCATTATGGTGAAACAGTTCCAGTATTTGAGGTGAACGTTTTTAAATTATGAGGGTAATGTTTATCAGAGTCCGGATTTTCACCGTTTTCGGCCGATGTTGTTCTTTCGTAGTTCAATAACGATGCTGATAAAAGTACCCTTCTTCAGACTTAATGACATGACTCACAAATGTTTCACGTTCATATCATCATACGAAAATACATCAGAGTATTCATTTCAAATGGTTTGTGTGTATTTTGATTTTTAAAAGATGCTGTGGACTTTCATAAAAAAATTCTTCCAGAGCCAGAGAGTCAGAATGGTGGCAGGTGTACGTGACCCTTGCCTCTTCCGAAAAAACGTCCTTGTAACGAGTGACTTTTAAACAAGAAATCTACTGCTGTTGCTTTATACACTCGTATACTGACTTTCTACTATCGTTCATTGTTTAAAAATAATATTCTGCTGATCAGAGATTCACCGCGCTATAAGTAAAAAGTGAGTTTTTACTTGGACGCAGCGCGGACGAAGGAAAATCAGGGAGGATGGAAAGGGAAGTACCGATGAATGTTGGTTTTAAATGTTTGAATGTTATAATGACCAGAAAATAAAGAGCTAGACGATATTTTGGAGTACGTCCGAAAGTGGGCTGGATTGTATACCTACTGATGAACATTCATATCAAAATTGGTGTTACGATTTAAAGTTTCAAGGGACGGAATGCTACTGGTGATTTCTATGGAGCACTGGTGGTACAAATAGAGATAAAATAGAGTGAGACACGAGACGTCGGTGTTCAAGGGTGTCCATTGTCTGGGTGATATTATTATCACCTATGAGTTTTATCCCACGGCTTTGAATCCTATCTAGCAGGTGCAAAGATGTCTTGGGTGCACCCGACCAGATATCGGGCGGATAAATGCCTTATATCTTGAGAAATCCTAGACATTTCGCAGAATTTTTGATAACGTAGAATATGTGGTCCTTCCAACGTAAGTTGTCATTGACACACATACCGGGAATGGAAAGTTTTTCGGTTTCGACGATGAAAGTGCCATTCATGGACAATGGCTGGGTGTTTAATATTTACTTAAATGACAGCAGATAGCGTTATGTTTTGGAAGCATTAAATTCTACTCTGTTAGTGGTTTCCCAATTAGTTATGCTGTTAGTATCAGAATTTAATGAGCTTAACATACGCTGCCGTCCTGCTTTAGAGCCAAAGAGCAGGGAGGCGAGTCAGGGAAAAAATATGAAAAGCAGAGTACTGTCATCTGCAAAGGAATCTATTGGATTAGAAGTAGCAGATAAAAGATCGTTGATGAAAATTAAAATGAGTATCGGAGACAAAACGGAGTCATTGGGCATACCAGCATTTATTTTGTGAATATCGCACTTGAAATCATCCAAGACAACTTCAATTAAATGTTCCGAAAAGTAATTTCTAATCCATTGAAGAAATCTCAAGTGCATACATCTTGATTTCGACAGATTGATGTTGCTACAAAAATCGTATTGCCGGTAATTGAAAAGTTTCATGAGCTCACGGTGTTTCCATGACCTTGGAAAGAAGTGACGTAAGTCCGATGGGTTTCTAGGAGGAGAGAAGAATATTCGCCTTTTTTAGGGACGGTATGGACAAATGCTGTTTTCCATCTGCTCGGAGAGAGACCTTAAGTGTAGGATTGATGAAAAGCTTACGCGGTGGTTTTACCAGCGAAGAAGAACACCTCTTCAGAACAACTTTTGAAAGTTGTATCACAGAAAATACACAAAATTTTAACAATAATTAAGAAGGTTAAGAAAGAGGTTTAATCGAGCGATGTAAGAAATATATCACCCCTTCTGATGTGGCCTCAATATATAAGGCACATTTGCACTATCCATTGAGCGCGCGCTAATTTAAAAAAACAAAAAAAACAAGTTCCCGGAGAAAAATATAAATTGTTTCAATAGGGATGGTGATCCTAATTTACTCTGACTTATCCACATGGAGGTGGATACGGCCTGATGGTTGGCTCACTGGCTGTCACGCCAACCTAACTGGGGTCGAATTCCGGTAGAAGCTCAATAGCAAAATTTTTTAAATCGTCAACACCCATCGGCGGGCAATGGCAAACCTTCGAAAGTCAAATTCTGCTTATGAAAAAGCTTTTCAGGAGAGTCGTTCGTAACCGGCAATAAACAGTAGGCCCTGCTCAGGAGTGTAAAAATTCACAAAGAGTGAAATACAAATGAGTGCGAAAAGCTAGGCCTTGGCCAACACCGGGCTGTCGCGCCAAAGTATTAATTTATTTTATTTTTATCCACATGGAAGGCATTTAGGGCGAAATTGAGCTTGAAGTCGAGTTGAAGATGTGTTCAATCCGTGACCACATTATCTTAGAACATATCTTCGCTTTGTTACTTTAATGATTTGTTCTATATAGCGTTTTTGGGGAGTTCCAGTTCTCCTCACGTTACCTCACCGAATCACATCAATAGATAATCGCTCAAAGCGTTGCTGGTCTTCACCCCTTCACCTTGTGTTAAAGTGTTGCCAATTCAGCTGCACAATTTTATTTAATATTAAATATGTGTGTACATATTGTAAGAGATTTTACAACTGGCAACTCTTCTGGGCTGATTTTGACAGCCACTGACAGAACTATAGGAGAATGACTATAGAAAATTTAATTGATTGCTTTTGAATTAGAATAAAGAGAATTCGTTTTGAAGTCAAGTGGAATTGTTTTTCTGTTTTGTTCGCTCCTCGATAACGTCTGAACGTAATTATCGTAACAATATATTACATAAAGCTGCAACATCTATCTTTCATACTTTACTTATACTCTAATCCTACTCTTAATCATATTATTAATTACTGAACTATAAATTAGCTACTTCCGTTTTAAGGAAATAAAGAATGAGTCGAATAAGTACCGTCGTTTTGTCAAATTGTCTCCTCACACAAGTACAACAGTGGTGACGAGTATAATTGCCTTATTTAATTAGTACCATGAAGAATGTGGTAGAGCAGTTAAAACTAATTGCAAAGCCAAATTAATTTGGATTAATTCTGGAGATAGCAAACAAAATCTTCAAACAAGAAGTTAATACTCTCTCGAAGTATTGCCTCAGAACATTCAAGAATTTCACTTCGATCCAGAAAATGGTATTACTTTTCAAAGATAGCATGTGCGCTACTCCGATCTATTTGAGAATGATACATCAAAATTATATGACGCTATGAAGTCAAAGTTGCTGATGAGGAAACTTTGACCACAAGAGCATAGCCAGTATCATTTTGCCAATTTTGCCAAAAACTCATGAAGAGTATAAATTGGAAAATATTTTCGGAATATAAAAATCAATTTTCAGAATGCGATATGAGCCAACAGCTAATTTTGAAGTCTCTATCAAATTGAACACACTCTTTTCACGAAATCTATTTCAATTATGAATGTAGCACAACATCGTTCATATGATAACCACGGCTTCTGTTGCAAGCGACCATCTAAAAGTCAAAATTATCGATGACTTTTTGAAGAATAAGTGGGTCAGTGGCCGCAATTTCAGTTTGGATAGACCTTACTCTTCAAATAACCCCACAGGAATAAGTCTAAAAGTGGCAGTTCGTATGATTTTGAAGGTCAATCAACCGAAATAATGCGATCTTCAAATTTCGGACACAATAAATTGATTAATTGATGGCTTATGTGGTCGGTAGCACCATTTCACAAAATTTTGGAAGATAATAACCGGTATGTCGCAGTAACGTTCTCCATTCACTGTAACTGTCTCTTCAGCCTCATCTTGGACAAAGTACAGGCCAATGATGACGCCAACCCATAATTTACACCATACAGTGTCATTTTTGGTTCGCACTGTTTTTCGTGAACCTCGTATGAGTTTCCCGGTCCCCAGAAGCGACAATTTTGTTTATTTACGTAGCCATCCATCCAAAAGTGGGCTTCATCGTAAAAGATCAAATTCGATGACAAATTGGCTTGACGATCCCACATCCAATTAACAAATCGGCGACGTGGTAGATAGTCCAAAGGCTTCAATTGTTGAGTTAGTTTTGAATTTATTGGCGTGCAAATGAAGATCAACTTTTGAAATTCGCCGTAAAGTGCCATAAGTGAGGCCCAATTATTGACTTCGGCGACGAATTCAGGAGCCTGGCTAGTTTTGAACACATCGCTCACAGTGGTGGTATTTTGGTGTAAACGTACTGGCCGAAAATGCTTATATGGAGTTTATCCCGGTACTTTAACTTTTGCAGATCACCCATTTTCGTAATAAGATTGAATAACAAAAATGCATTGTTGCGTAGTAAACGCTTCTACGGCTAAAATTGCCAAAGATTGTATGATATGATGATATCTGTCAAAAAGATCAAGCACAATAAGTTCAGTAAGTGACAGTAATTGACAGCCAACATCCACACTATCTGTTGGATCACACTTTATTAAAACAAAAGAATATATATATAAATATAAAAATTGGTACTGCAAAAACCACCTAAATAAAAAATTGCTTTTAGTGCTTACTAAACATAAAAAGGACCTCTTTCAAAAGCAGAATCTTCTTCACTTTTTTGTAGCAGACTCTCTGCCTTTACCTTTTTCTTATTTTTCGAATTCCTGAGTTTCCTTCAGTATATGTTTTATTGTTGATGACGTTTGTGCAAGTTCTTCAGGACTGCCTAAATTTTAAAATTGTACATTTTTCCGAGGTTCCTTGCTTTGCATGATTATAGCCAACATCATTCGTAACTTCTTGATTTCCTGACCACCTCTTGTTCTTTTTTCGGTTTTCACTTCCCCCAAGCCATAATTTGCGGATAACATGAGAACGTTGCGTTTGTTTTTCCACTTTGCAACTACTATTCCCGAGTTTCCAAGGCACTTTTGTTTAATATTTTTTTTTTTTTTTTTTTTTTGTTTAGCAGTAGCAACATCTTTTGTATTGCCTGTTCAATTGCTACTTAGTGTACCAATGAGATGGGTTTGGCAATTAAGAAGTTGTTTGGTTAAGGAAACTGATATGAAAAATCCAAATATTTTTCGGCTAGATCCAAGACAATTCGCGTAGAGTGTGAAGTCGCTGAGGTTTGTCTACCCCTTTGATGGTAACCATCATTTTTGGGTGACCAAAAGAGATATAAAATTGACTCTGGCTTTATTTTGAAGCTAAATTCATGCCATTATGTGTGGTTTAGCACATCATTCACATTTTTGATTACTTAATTAAACATGTGCGACTTGTATTCGCCCCAATAATGGCAATTTTGCTTTTTAACATATCCGCTCGTATGTGGTACTCGTCCGAGAAGATGATTTTTTTCACAAAATCAAGATCTCCGGCCAACATTTCCAGTGCCAACATCCGTCTGCAATTCTTGCATCAGCATAATCTTTTACCGATGTAGGCCTAAATGCATAAAATAAGCTGGGTTAACTCTCTGGCGATGTCTAAATCAACTGATCGGCGCCGAATCGACATTTCTGGGTTTTCTTCGATACTGGCCGCTACTGCACCAATCTCTATTTGATTGGTGGATTAAGATCCAAAGAAGTGTACTGACTCTCAAACTTTTCTATTTAGGACTGAATAACAAATTAGTTACTTCCCTTACTTTTTTGTTAAAATCGAAAAAATGAGTCGAATAGGTACCGCAATAGTTGCGAAAATAGAAGTAAATCTTGCAACTGAGCCAAATTTTTGGTTGGAATCAATTCCCTCTTGTTGACTTTAACTTTTATTAACATACCGGGCTTTATAACGCTTAACATTATTTTGTTCAAAAAGTTTCACTTTATATACCCACTTGCATGCTACCTGTTGGACCCTTCACGAAATTCTATGTCTTGTTAAACGAAGGGCTTCCATTTCTTCATCCATACCGATCTACCACAGATACGAATCTTGTGAATGCAAAGCTTCAGTGCAAGTCAATGACTCTTACGTCTCAGCCATAAACGCATGCCCTTCTAGAAAACCAGACACCAAACTTGGTTGGGCTTTTTATTGTTGCGAAGCTTAGATTTAAGATCAGACTATGAATTTCTATGACCCTGAGGTCATAGGTCAAAATTAAAAAAAATTCTTGATATCATCTGGTTTAATCGCAACTTTTTTCAGGCTCAACAACAATATC
This sequence comes from Volucella inanis, assembly GCA_907269105.1. Taxonomy (NCBI): domain Eukaryota; kingdom Metazoa; phylum Arthropoda; class Insecta; order Diptera; family Syrphidae; genus Volucella; species Volucella inanis. Next base: position 125,569,946 of record OU026157.1, on the reverse strand, counting down.
ATGTGGCTTAGTCTCCTCCTCTGCATTTTTCCTGCCTTAAAACCATCTTTTCTTTAAACACAATGTCACGAAAAAGCCGTATTTTGTTCCGGATATCCAACAAAGACACTCGAGAAAGCTTTTTTGTCCCACTTCTGTCTCTTCTCTTTGGAAATATGTATAAAAACATTGCTACCGAAAGTTCTCAAGTTATTTATACTGGGAGTTTGCTTGAACCACAGCTCATAGGGACTCTTATTCTATTTTATAGGGACCGCTGTGTTGACAGCTTCAGTTCATAGCCTACGAGACAAGTTCTGGCTGTTTCTACAATAAACGAAATGTCCCTCTAAGCACACTTACATTTTTTTAGGACTATAAGGAATAGACAATTGATGCATTATTCCGCGTTTTGACAATAGATCGTGTAGATGTTTACCATATTTATAAATTCCAATCCGTTGTTGATTGAACTTCATTTAGAATTTTTTTCGATTAAATATGAAACCTTGCTTTATTGTTTAACAAAATAACCTCCTCCTGGTTACTTCGTTTCCATGGCGCCACAAAGGTCTGCATGCACGAAGATACAGGGTTCTGGTGCTCTGCACTGACTTCCGCCAAATGTAGAACAATGCATCTTACCTATAGCACCTACATCGCAAAAAAAAGTTCAAATTGTCAATACAATTTATACCTCGTAAACTAAGCACCCTTTTTCCTTATCCAATGCACACATGACCTAGTCTTTTATGGCACACTTCAAGAGATTCACTTTTCATTCATAATTAGCCACGGAACTTTCGTTCTCTATGCCTATGACGATTATGGAGACCTTTCAAAATCTCACATTTTTTATTGATAGTCTTTATCTATACTACATCCCAAAAAGAACCAATTAACCCAATGTCCAGAACAAAAAACAAGTTTGTAAGCAGGTTTTTTTTCAACCCACTTTTGGTAATTAAAATCTTCGATATTAATTTCACGTCTGCCGGGTGCCTTTATTTGCGTCCCATTTCCCACAATTATCATCATTGGTGTCTCCAATTTCTCATAAGAACTGAACAATTCTCTGCTAAAACACAGTGTTCACTCGCTAACGAATCTAAGACCCAATCATCTACTGTCACAGCACTTCCGATGTTGATTGTCTCACACACGAAGGCGTCACAATTCCTCTCATCACTATTGATACTCTCACGATGGGCAAATGGAGAAGGCTGCTTCATATTGCTTTTCTTTGGACCATTATTCTTTCAATGACCATACCGCTTCCATAAAAGATATTTACATCTGCGTCTCTGAGAGTTCTGATTCTGATTTCTTTTCTCGTTTCTTCCATTAGAGGTCTTGACCTGAAATTACCTATAGCCTGCTGTTTTATGTTAATCGATTCTCAAGCGCTAAAAAAATGCACAAACATCGGTAAGTAATAATTAACTAGAAACCAATTCACCGACTTTCCTAAGCTGTTGAGGTATTTGAGGATCAGCCATATAATATTGAGGATACTATACATTTTCATTTAGGAGTCGCAATTATTTTCAGTTTTTTTATCATTTTTCTGCCAAGCCCGTAACTCTAGTTTGGTATTTGGTTTTATTTCGCCAAGAACTGGCATTACTTCTTCTTCAGTTACAACCTCAAACAGATCAATGTATTTGGAAGAATATATGTAGTATCACCACGACCACAAAGAAACTACAAATAAAGTTTAATCACTGTAGAATACCCCAGGACATCCTAGCACAAACGGCCAAGAACGAAAATTCGGCCTAAATACTAACTGGATTTTCGATAAGGCATAACAAACGAAAATATGGATAAGTAGACGCTATGCTTTCCAGGATACAATCCACCAAACAGAAGGCTTCGTACTGGCGAAAATAAATGTGAACCATTGCTATGCGCGAACCAGGTTGACGTCCAACGATACCAACAAATGCTCGACAATCAAACAGCGCACGCTCTTCAGAGAGTCCAAGTGCTTATAGATGTCGACTTTAAGCCGTGGGCCACAGAATGAGAAAACAGAAAGCAGGCCAGAGAACAGGCCTCACTGGAAATATTCGTTCCCCTATCGATAAGTATCGCCAACAATAATATGCACGAATCCTTACCGGAAGGCTGGAATAGTCTCTATCATCGACCTTTGTGAGCAGCTCGATCCTGAGAACCATAAAGTAGAGGGCCGGTGAGGAATACTCACATAGTGACCACCAAATGATAGTACTAGAAATGAAAGAAAATAAACCTGCTTCCAAAACTCGCACTCACAATTACTATTACCACTGCGTACGGTGCATCCATGCGTAGAAGAACAAACAGCAGGAAGGCACCACCGTGTTACTAGTGGAAATATTGTAGGAAATAAAGATACTTTGGACCTACAAGCCTGACCTAAGTTCAAAAAGGAGACCAGACTCCCAACGATGCCTTGACACTTTTAAAGATGACGGATGGGCAGAACAGTACCCGGTGGTTACCACGGCGAGGTAAAATAAGTACAATTGACATGTATGAAAAAGTTACAACAGCTGGGCACCGCCAAGTTGATGCCAATCAGCGCCTACCCTATTCGTACACACCCAACCACCGATTCCACATCCTTGAATAAACTTGATCCTCTTTTTACATGGCTTGTCCGGCCAAGAAAATGTCGTGAAAATAAGATCAATTTTCCTATGAAAGCGCTAAGTCATTCCAATTTTTAGAGAAAGCCGTACAAAACAAAAATATAGTGCAATTAAAGCACTTTTTTGTATGCATTTAGGACACATTCGTTCCATTAAAAATTTAGATATTTTGAAGGTACTTACTATATAAAAAAAATTATTTATTCATTTTAAAAATAAGATCAGTCTTGTCTGATTTATACATTTTTAAGTTTTAAAAAAATTGGCCATAAGCCGCTGTGGCGTTTTTTCTTTAACTTCCTAGTAAATAAGGCGGAAGTTTTCTATTGCTTCTTTTATATCTCGCTGAAATTTGGCTGAACTGTCTTTATTTGGAACATGGCTCAAAAAATGTATTTGCAATTCGATTGCTTTTTCTAAGCCTTGCTGAATTAAGTTCGCGATAAAGCGTCCATCATCACAGCATAGCTCCTCTTCACTTTCAGCCTCGTTATTATTTTCGTTTAAGTTTAGCAGAATTTCATCATCACCCAAAATAGGAATTTCAAAAAAGTACCCAGAATTTATTCAGAAAACTATAAATACAAGTTTATTCATCTAAATCTATATTGTCCCCTTCAAAATAATCCCCATCGACTGCAACACACTTATGCCAGCGCTTGATCTAATCCTCGAAACATTTTTTATATTCGGTTTTCGGTATGTCCATCAGTGCTTTCTGCGATTTTTCCATTACTTCCTCTCGGCTGCTAAAACGCATTCCATGTAGAAAGAAGTCACAGGGAGCCAAATTAGGTGAATTCGGTGGCTGTTAAATGGTATTTGTTGCATTTTTCGTCAGAAAATTACAAATAATGATGACGCCCAAATAATACTCTTTGTTTACTGTCTGGCCTTATGGCAAAAATTCATGATGCACTACACCGTTGTAATCCATGAAAACCTTGAGTATTGCCTTCTATTTTGACTTTATATACTTGCCTGAGTTCTAGATTGCGTGTACCGTGCTCACAAACCCAGGCCTCGTTCCCAGTAATGATCCTTTTGATGAATGTGGAATCGGATTCAGCCTCGCAAATCATCACTTTTGTGACGTCAACACGGTCTCTTTTTGCATGAAATTGAGGTATTTTGGCACCAACTTTACTGCTTTACGACGGAAACCCAAAACAATAACCAAAATGTCTTGGACGGATCCATAGGCCATGTTCAAGTCCTCCGCTATCTCTCTGATGGTTAGTTTGCAGTTACTGACCAACATTTCTTTTACTTCATCAATGTTCTTCGATTGACTAGCGACCACTTTTGAACGACCATTTTCTTGAGAAAATCATTGCCTAAACACTTTTTCAACATTTCCAACGTTCGCGCAGCATTAAATCCGTTTTTTATGCAAAATTTAATACAAGTTCGTTGTTGCAAATTTAAATTTAAATCGATAAAAAACACACAGAGATAGATGTACTCTTGGCTAAGTTACTTTTGCAAATGTCAAGCTATGACGCTGAGATTTAGACGGAATGCCAACAACAGATGTACCAACTTAACAAAAAAACAGAACTCAAATCGGAAGAATGAGAGCGTCACAAGGTGATATTATTATTATTATTTTCTTTTTTTTTGATCAAGGTGGTATGCAATTAAGTTTGGATTTGCATTCTCCTTTTCCAATACAGCAGCATTCTACAAATTCTTCAGCGTACTTTTCTTAATCTCTTTACTAGCACAGTTATTGCATTTTATACAATTTCGTATATTAAACGCTTTCCATACTAAGATCACATTTAACTGGTTGTCGGTTGTGCGTCAAAATTTGATTGGAAAGGTGCTTAACATAGTAAGCCTTGAATGTAGCAATGATTCCCTGGTCTAGCGTTTGAGTCAAGGACGTCGTGTATGGTGGCAAAAACTTAATTTTAACATTTTCATGTTCAATGACTGAATGACCAGGTTTATTGTCAAAGAGTAGCAAAGTCTAAATTCTTTGATTGCAAATACTCGCGGACCTCGGAGACAAAACATTTGTCAAACCAATCTTTGAAATGCGACGCTGTCACCCAGGCTTTCTTATTTGCCACCCAATACAATGTCAACTTCTTTATGTCAAGATCTATAATAAATTAAAAACTGGCAAAATAGTCTTAACGTTAACAACAAGTCGAACAAATATTTACCTTTCAAGGCTCGAGGCTTCGGACTCTTGTTAACAAGTAGCAGTTTCAATATTTTACCGCCTGATGCATTGCTGCATAGTAACAATGTGAAGTCCCATTTACAATACTGCGATATTCGATACGCTGTTCGAAAAAGAGAGCGGATGAAATATTTCCGTAACATGTACTTCAATGTGTTTTTTAACAATAATGCAAGTCTCGCAGCTAGCATCGCAGTCAATTTCGAAAATCTGGAAAAATTTCGCATCTCGCAGTGCGTGATAGCTTTTTTTTTCATTTTGAGCTTGTGATTTGTGAGTGGTGTTTCATTTAATTAGCAATTCACTTGACAATTGTTCGTCGCATCTCGCAGTATTGTAAATGGAACTTGATTCGGTCTTTTGCTGCCTTAAACCCTTTAACAGACTTTTCCTTCTTCGCTACGTAAGTACGACTGGACATTTTTTTTCCAGAATGGCCCTGTTTCATCCGCATTGAAAACTTGATCAGGAACGTAACCGCCCGACGCGATAGCATCTAAGAGAATTGGAGTAAAATCTTTAGCTGCTTTTTCATCTGCTGATGCACACTCTCCTCTAATTTTTACATTGTAAAACGAATTTTGATTAAAAAAGTTTTTAAGCCAGCCATTGCTAGCACAAAAGGTCAACTTGTCGGATTCAGTTTATTATCATTTAAAAGAACAATTCATGGCATTTACTTTTTGAAAATGATATCATGTGAATATTGGCCATGACTACGTCTGAGGTCGCCCATTCGGAAGGTCCACTTTTGGGCGACTCATTCGAGCATAGAGTGTGGTATCTCGCGGATAACACTAGTAATGTTGGCTTCCAAAGCATCAATAAAATAGTCCGAAGGTGTGATATCACATGATCTAAGCGACCAATTTACCATAGCAAAACGTTCAATTAAGTGCTCACCAAAATAATTTCTCATCAAGTCCATTGTTTCACGCGCTTTATGGCTCATAGCATCGTCTTGTTGAAACCAGAGCTCACCGAGACCATGTGCTTCAATTTTAAGAAGCACATAGTCCATTAACATGGCGCGATTACAGTTACCATTGACGGTAACATTCTGATTTGCCTTATTTTTGAAGAAATATGGACCAATGTTTCCACCAGCCCATAAACCACACCATACAGTACCGGTCGAGTATTATCCACTTATGTAAACTGGGATTTGTGAATGTCAAGGGCAATAGTGGTAACAGTAGGTCGATTATGCCCACCGTAAGTTTCTCGAATCGCACGAAAAACATTTCTCACAGAACTCTGATTTTCGTAATACAGCTGAACAATTTGGAGACACTCTTGTAATGTAAGTCCTTTCATGGTAATTTGCCAAACAATACTGAATAAAAATTATAAAGCAATTTGACACGAGTCATGCGTGATCTGTCAAAAAAAGTCTATTGAATATCAAACCACATGATGAATCACCCTATATAAAAAAAATTTTAAATTCTGCTAATTAAATTCTGAACATCTGCCAACCTCGTCCATTGCCTTCAAAAATAATCTGAAATCTGAACAAGAACAATTATTACAACAAATAAAAGACTATAAAACATTAACACAACAAGTTTACGACCAGACTTTACGACCATATTGTTAACAAACTTAATCAAATCAGAATTGGCCCCCTAGATTACCTACAGAATGGCACTATTTATGAATCCAATGACCGACATTACCAGTTAGCTCGCAGATTCAATCAGCATAAAGTATGAAAAACAATTAAACTACAATAAAAACAAAGGGAAAGTTTATAAGCAGAAGATTAAAAAAAAGAAAAAAAAAAAAAACAAATCTGCTAGCAAAAAATTAAGAATTATTTTTTTATTGTATTTCCTCCCAGTCTGGTAGTACTGTATAGGAATCGAAATAAAATATTTAATGGAGATGGAATCAATTAATGATATACTTTACGTTACATAAACAATTTTCAATTACTTTTTTTTTTTTAACTACCCGTACAAACGAGGGCTGTTTGATGAATACCTTAATTAGACAGTTTATTTTGGTACCGAGACCGCAATGGTCACTATCATACACGAAAGTGTGTAGACAATTTTAGTATGCTGGTTAGTGCAGGTCAGTTCTATTCGTGTGTCGAACAGCAGGAGATTCAAATATGGCCCGTGTCTAGGAAACGACGGACTATATGTCGCCTTAAGGCTGAGTCGGTACATTACACTGTCCTGAACCCACCAGTTGAGTAATAGGTTTTCTCTTGTATTTGGGGTATTATTTCCCCAATCTTTATGTCATCGAGTTCTGAGATAAATAAGGTTGATTAAGTAGCCTTGCATACATAGATAGATATCATATACAACCGCTTTCCACTATGGAGAGGGATATAATAATAATAATATGTAGGGTGTAGTACATTGCCTTGAGGTTTGTTCCCTCTTTCAAAGCCCCCTCACAACTTAATTCAACAGGGATTATGTTGGAGTGTTTATGCTCTGGCAAGGAAAATCTACTCAGAGCACATCATCCAGTCCAGTTTCTGGTAGATCCTTTTCTTGAATTTAGTGTTTTCCCAAATATTTAAATCTTTTTTGAGTCAGTGCCTCACAGAGTTCCATGATGTGTTCTGAAGTTTCTGTGGACTCATTGCAGAATCTGCAGAGACCTTCATTTGATATCCCTATCTTCCATTGACTGATATATGCCTTAAATCTTTTGAGATTATAATATCCTAAGAGTTTTTTGGCTTGTCTCAGACCTTGGAGATGCCGAAAGGTTCTAGCCCTTTTCTCCTTTTCTGATTTCCTGAATTTTTTCCTTTAATGTTTGTTTCCCTATCCCGCATAATGGTTCAGGTCCTATGCCCCTATGCCCCCTGTCCCTTTACTCGCTAGAGAGTCTGCCGCCTCGTTACCAATAATGCCCATATGGCCTGGTATTCAGCAGACAGATAATATAATTTGCTTGCCCAATTTGTTGAGACTTTGTAGGCATTCCCATACAAATTTGGATTTAATGACAAAGGAATTCGGTGCGTTATTGCTATGTTAGAGTTCCTGTTATTCTTTTCGAATTCTTTTCTTTTTTCTATGGCGCATATTTCTGCTTGAAAGATGCTGGTGCTCATGCCCATGGATTCATGGTGTTTCGTTCTTGGCCCAAATACTCCTGCACCACTTCCTTCATCAGTTCTCGAGCCGTCTGTATACCACTTTAACGTGTGGTTACTCCTAATGTTGTCATCTCTTGGAATAACCAAGAGTGGAAGTTTTCCGAGTAGTGCATCATATTCTTTCCCCTTTCCAGTTTCTTCTTTTGCTCATCTTAGAATAGTTTTGTCCGCCGCCTCTGAGGCAATGAGGTGAAGGGGAGTTAATTACAATAGAACCTCCATTGCAGCAGTTGGGCATGTGCGCATTTCGCCGATGATGCATAGGTATGCCAGTCTTTGCACCTTATTGAGAGATTCTCACATCGTGACTAGACTGGTTCGTTTCGCCCATGCTACTGCACCATATGTGATCATTGGTCTCTCAATCACCATGTACATCCATCGCAGAATATTAGGAGTACAGCCCCACGACTTTCCCGCTAGTCTCTTAGATATCATAAGAGCACGGGTTGCTTTTTTAGCAGTTTCCTTAATGTGATTTTTCCAGTAGTTTGCTGTCTAAATGTAGTACTAGATACTTCACATCATTAACCGGTATCATTTTCGTGCCTGACAATCGGATTTTTTTGAGTCTTTGAAGTTTCCATGTCTTAGGTGGGTTGATGTTTAGTCCGGCCATGAGACTATAACAAGCCTCCACATTTAGGGTGATAATACTCCTATAGTTTCAGCTGCTGACTCTGTTTCTGCTGATCTAGTGCTCAGCAATTCGCACATCCATCTGGATACTGTGTTGTTGGCTTCTTTTCGTTGTAGGGCTCGTTTGATAGCCTCATGCGAGGTATTGTCAAACGCCCACTCAATATCAAGAAAGGCACACAATGCTATCGTTTTTTAATTCAGAGCACTTTGCATAATTTCTGTTAGCTTATACATGGCCGTTTCTGTCGATCTGCCCTCCCTGTATGCATGTTGACGATGATGCAGAGGGGACCTAATTACTATTTCCTCCCTCAGGTAATGGTCTACAACCTTCTCTATCGTTCTATACGATTTTAGCTGTGTTGGGTCTTTATTCCCCACCTTCGGTATGAACACAACCTTTGCTCGTCTCCATTGTAGTGGTATGTAACCTAAGGCAATACTACTCTTCGCATAAGCCCTGGCAGCAGCGCGTGGATTTGATCCACACGCGTATCCTGTTTTGTTATCCGACGTTTAAGCTGAGCCAACGCACGATAGCTAGCATGTCAGGTACAGGTTCCGGTGGTCTAGGTGCTGGAGCCTGAGAAGATACATTCGTTTGTTGTACCGTATTTCCCATACCAGGCGCCATTTGCGCCTAGGTAACTTGAGCAGTAACGGCTGGTGTTTCTACATGTACGAGTGGACTTTTAACTTTCACTTTTTGCTGCCGAGCTTGATTTACTTTTTTGGTGTAGGTATTGAAATTTGGGACAACCCCAATATTTTGCTGTGTGTCCCGTGTTCCTACATAAGACAGAATGGAGTTGGAATTTTTCTTACGCCTCGTCCTTACGTAGATCGCACTCCACAGACTTGTGGTTCTTGTGGACATAATCTGGTAGTCTAGGCCTTTTATATTTCTTAGACCATCCAGTTTGCTATTGGGAGTTAACTGAAACAAGAAAAGTGGTAATTTTCTCTTCTCCTTTTTGGCTCTCGCCATAACAAATGACTGAACCCTCAAGAATTTGAGCTCATTTTTTTGTCCGCAGTGCAAGGAGCTCCTCCGGATCAGTCGACGGTTCCACATACTTCAGCAACATTGTTTGCAGCTTTTCAACCTTCGATGTGAAGGAGAAGAGCTCCGTCGTCGAATCCCTTACCAGGTTTTTATTTTTGTGATAGCCCTCCATTGTGTTACAGTGGATCGCGTGCCTATCTATACTTAGTCTTTTAATAAAAAATTATTACAGCCTTTGGCTGGCTTACATGACTATGTAGTATAATCAAATTCAACTTTGTGAGTGTTGATTGGAGGTACCTTCTGTCTGTTTTTTTCTGTTGTTGTTATTGTTGTTGCTGATGTTGGTTTTGAGCTTTTAAAAATCTTAATGAACAGCTTACATCAGTCCCAATTTTGAGGCACGCTTAATCCGATAAACAATTTGTTCTGAATACTGACGCATGCGATTATGGTTTGGGAGCTACTTGGCTCTGATGCAGATCGAAACGGGAAACTAACGCGGTTGATAGAACGCCTTCAACAATACAACTCCCGCGTGCAGCACGACGCCCTTGTGCTGACATGAACTGCAATCACTGTGAATCGAAAGAGAATCGTTTTCAACCCAAAGGAAAATACGTGATCGGATTGATTTAGCTGGTGAGTAGTGATTTTGATGTTAACAAGCTCAGGCGTGCTCAGAAAAAGGACGAAATTCTCTCGATGGTAATGCAATGGGTCATTGGCCTCAGGCCAAATTGGCAGGAAGTCTCAAGAGAAACTGACGATATTAAAGCTTATTGGGCACAATTTCATGCCTCAGTTCTACGAAAAAATTTGTTATGCAAAACGTGGACACCTCCTGTACATCGACAACCACAACGTTTACTTCCAATAATTCCTCGAAGTCTCTTAAATGAATTTAAAAGAATGTACCACGAAGCACCAACCGGAGGACACTTTGGGACAAATTAAACATTTGAAAAGCTAAGATCACGGTTTTATTGGATCGGCGCCAGAAAGGACGTTGAGCGTTACTGTGTTGAATGCCATGTCTGAGCTTCAAAACGAGGGCCTCAAACCAAAATAAAGGTGGACATGCAAGTTTATCTAGCTGGCGAACCATTCCAGCATGTAGCACTTGATGTGTTAGGGCCGCTGCCATCCACTAGAGACAGAAAGAAATACATGCTTGTACTGATGGACTATTTCTCGAAATGGGTTGAGGTGTTGCGAAAATCTTACTGCATCAAGTTTTCTGCCGTTATGGAGTACCATTGGAGCTACACTCAGACCAAGGGCATAATTTTGAGTCGGCTGAATTTCAGAACACTATAGAATTCATGGGCATTCGTAAAACTTGCACCACGCCATTACATCCTCAATCTGATGGCATAGTAGAGCGGCTAAGCCTCACAATACTTCATTACCTTGTCAAAATTGTCCACGATAAACAGGACGATTGAGGTGACCTTCTTCCCCTTTTCGCCATGGCCTACAGTACGTCAATTCAGGAGTCAATTAAAGAGACTCCATTTGCAATGTTGTTTGGACGTGATATGCGACTTCCACCAGACATGAATTACACCGATCTTGTATCCGAATGAAAACCAGGTATGATCTGAACTTAAACTCTCGTAAATTCCAGATGGGAGACTTTGTGGGGCCTTACAATCCAAGAAGAAGACTTCTTGTATGTCCCAAACTTCAATCGGAATTGGGACGGTCCATATAGAGTCATAACAGTTTGAGCGGATGTCACAATCAAAATCCAGAAAACACCGCGATCCAAGTCCAAGATAGTGCATGTCAATTAGCAGACACCGTATCGAGGTACCAATGTCAGTGCCTGGCACCCGCAAGTAGCTCTAGCTCCTGTCATCTTCTTCTTTCTTTTAATATTTCGACACCTATTTAATTTGACACTACTGTTTTTCTTTTTCAAGAGGAATAAACGTGATTTCTAACCTCAGTTTGTATTTGATTTTTGTTAATCGCTATAATTCCCCTCATCCTTTCATCGGTTCTCTCAAATATTAGCAAAAACGCTACAATAGCAAGCACTTTTTGTTGTAGCTGTCTGATTATACTAGTCAGCGCTTTAACCTCGTCATCTTGGTATCTGACCTTCAACACCATCAGAAACATATTTGAATTCGTCTTTTTTGGAGTCATGTCTCTTTCGTTGAGCAGATGCTGCCCTTTCTGAAGTTCTTGGTGCCTCTTTCCACACTCCACCAGGCAGCATTTCTGCCGAAACTAATAGGAAATAGCACTTTACTAGATTGGGAGTTGGTTTTAGCTTTTTTCTCCTCTTTGTACCCAACCTATATTGTTGTTGTTGTTTTATTTTAATACAATTTTAAAAAGAAAAAGTCTGATTCACTTTGGGGATCGAACCTACGTCCCGTCCCTTGCTTCGTCGGTCGATAACACTACCGTTGGGCTACCGAATTTTTTGCCAAAATAAATTATAATTTTTTTTTTTTCTACGAAAACTTTTTATTCACTTCAATAACTTGGAAAAGAAGTCGAAACACATGTGTTCTTTACGGAGATCTACGAACGACCGAGTCGAACGGGCTAGTCAATTGGGCCAAGAATGCCCCTGACATGGCACAAGTGTGATTCAGTCATCGAATTAACATATGGTAGTTCCGAACTGTAGATATTGTTTGATATCGCTTTATATAAAACTCAATAGATAGAGATTAGGCGTGAGAACACTACCCATCGAACGCAAATCGTTCGGTCCTGTGGCGCAATGGATAACGCGTCTGACTACGGATCAGAAGATTCCAGGTTCGACTCCTGGCAGGATCGACTACGCTGAACTTTTTGTAATTTATGTCTGCCAAATTTTTTATGTATGCATTGTACAATAGACGCTAAAAACATATACTTTTTTAATTTCCTAAAAATATTACATTTTAAAAAATAATTCAATTATTGCTGGCTTATGGAAGAAGGGTCTTGAAGTTCCATTTTCCAATAGAAAAAATATACAAACCTCTCCAACTGGTCACTTGCCGCATCAGTAAACTGATGTCGAGTACCTTCGCTGCACGGAAGTACATCGAAACGGAGAAGTTTCATATCGAGTAGAGCTTTATACTATAGAAAGTATTAAGCACGCGCATGGATCTTTGTCGAGATATTTTTGCCAAAACTTTTCGTAGTAATTCTTTCTATTTAAATTTCCGCTCCTTCATTTATAGCTTTGCTTTAAGTCTTGCATTTCGCATTTGCTTTTCGTTTTCCATGTTTACCATTAGCGGCGTTTTCTGTCGTAGATTTTTCCCCGTTGCGTAGTTGGTGTCACTTATGTATTAATTCAGCCGTAGATTTCGGAGGCATTTTACCGACACAAAGAACACGGGTAATGAAACCCAACGTTACGAACTGACTCCCACATGAAACTGGAAAATAATAATAGCGAATAAGCACCAGCCCTTGAACAGTAAGGCAGAAGCGGTGCACAGAAAAGTATTTTGATCCGCAGCACAAAAGCATGTCCATGCCAAAATACTTGATAAACATATAGTATCAGGGGTGATCCAAAACCCTGGACTTGTTTTTAATTTCTCACCCTGATAAGTAAACCGTTGATGTACTCTGCCCTCAAGGCTCGTTGGACCATTGTGTCATATCAGCTAGTTTCTCGTACGCTGACGGTAAAGTGTCAGTTGACTTTATGGTGAGAATACCAATTGAAGCGGACTTAACGGACTTTTAGCTGGTCGCTATGTATCCTCTAGAACGACCTTGATTCCGCACAGGTACTATACTTTCTGGGATCAGAACCCTTATCCCTCCTCAAATTAAGAGTATCAGACCAAAAGAAAAGGCATGGTACGACTCGAGCTATAAAAAGGCTGCCAGGGTTAGAGAAATTTTTTCCGATCTCTCAAGACCAACCCGACAGACGAAAACCGAAAAAAGTTCAAACATGCAGCAATGATTGTAACGTCTTTCTTAAGCGTGTGAAATTCCAATACGACAAAAACTGAGGCAAAAAATTATACTGCGTCCCAAAGCTTTTGGTCGTTTGTCAAAAACCTCAGAAATCCTGCCTCATCGACCATCCCAACGCTCATTTACAATGACATTCCAGCTGTCAGCTCTTTACACAAGGCCAATCTGCTTGCTACACATTCCGCGGAGAGCTCAACATTTCCAGATTGTGCCTTGTCTCCGGGTACACTTAAGTGCGTCGAATCTTGAATAGGAAGAATCCTCTTCCGCATTCGAATAGTAGCAAGAGTACTTATATTTACCAAAATCCGCTGGTCCAGATGCTATATCACGCCTTCTTCTTTCACTCTGGAAAAATCACTGCGTAAGCTTTTTCATCGATCCGACTCTTTCCGAGAAGATAGAAAACAGCATTTGTCCATCTCGTCCGTAATGCTGATAAACCGTCAGATCATGAAATATCTCGAAATACGAAAACTTCTTAATGACCGGCAGTATGGTTTTCGTAGCAACAGGCCCACTATTGATTTAATGGCATGTCTCACCGAAAAATGGAACCAAAGTGTACATCAATCTGTCAAAAGCAAGATAGTTGCATTAGATATTTCTAAGGTATTCGACAGAGTTTGGCATCAGGCTCTTTTTTTAGGAAATCGATGACTGTCTTCTTGAATGGATTACACATTACCAGGTTCCAGGTCTAATATCCACAAAATAAATGCTGGTTTGCCGCATGGCTCCATTCTGTCTCCGACATTCTTTGGGAACCAATTGGGAAGCTCTCAACAGAGTGGAATTTAATACTTCCATTCTCTGTATGTGTGTCAATGATAACTTACGTCGGAATGACCACACATTCGGTGTCGTTAAAAATGCTGCCAAATGTCTAGGACTCCTCAAGCGATGTTAGAATAATTTTTCCCCCTCTGATCTGGCCTCAATACTCGTACATTTGTAAGTGGAGTAGTCGGCAATTGAATGACCCAGGATCTCATAGTGAATATCAAATGTAGGTTAACACAGATCCTGGATAAAGCACTATGCAAGTACATTTCGAAGGATCAAAGAATTTTTGGAATTTTTTACCCACAGCTTTCATTTATTGATTTTGTGCCTCACGAGATTTCAGATATGTTTTCTACCGCAGCTGTTGCCGCAGATATTTTTTATTTCTCCCCGAATGCCGGATACAATATATGATATCCCATCTTTCGATATGATTAAACGAGCGCTTCCTGAGTCTATAAATGACGTTGAGAATATTTTTAGCTTGATACAAACCACAGCTATAGTCTTGTTATAGTTAGAGGGATCAGGAATAAGGTTATTGGTGAGGCAAATGAAGCTTTAAACTTTCAAGGTACAGCTATCGAATAGGAGGAAATCAAAAGCAACCTGATACTGTCATACATTACTCAGATAGAAGACATGGAACTACCCTTATTTGAGGGAGTTCCTAGATATTCCAAGAGTTTTTTTACTCAAATATAACGGATAATTTATCGGCTATGATTAATCATATGAAAATTCATGAAGTAGATAGGATTAGGAGGAAGGTGGGAATAATAATGCTTATCACTGCGGCCAGGTCGGCTATACCTTTGAGTGAGCAGGCAGTGATAATTTTTTGCTCAAAGTATGGTTTACCTGCAGTACGTACACGTGTTCTGCATAGGTAGTTACAATGGCAAAAGGTATGCATTGCTTTTTCTTCGTCCTCGTTATACATGCGACAGGTGTTGTCTTGTGTTATTTACATAGTCATGAGGTATTTTTTGACACTACGTATGCCTGACGAAAGCTGTAGGAGTTGTTTTGTTCTATTTAGCGAAAGGGTTGGTAAAAAGTTTTCGACTTGCTATACCTTCAGTTTATAGTAATGGAACGCTTTTGCTTTGGTTTTTAGCCAATTAGATACTTATGTAGATTTTTAGGACGCTAATTGGTAACCCGCAGAATGGTCCAGGCAATTTGAAAGTTGATGCTAAATTTTTTCTGGGCAACTAGTCTGCTCTTTCATTACCATCATAATCACTGTGACCTAGCACTCAGGTTAAATGGACTTAATTGATGCTGGCTAGTGTTTTGAGAAGTATATTGCAACTCAGAAAATTTTTAAGCTTGTCTCAAAAGCGTTGATAGCAAGTAGGGCTGCCTTATTGTCGGAGGCAATATAAATATTCTTGTTGGTGCCAGATCTATAGTATTTAAGTTCTCCCTCACGCAGAGCTCTATTGCGTACAATGAGGTGTTGGTAGTTTTTCCTTATACTCCTGCTCCAACTCTTTCGTCTGTGGTGGATTTGTCGGTGTACCACACCAGTAAATTTCTTTTTAACAGGGGTTTATGCTGTTCCCAATTCTATCGACCAGGGCATGTAACCTTAAAGTTATGGTTGAAGTTGTATGTGACTTTCGTAGTACCTGTAGAGGCAGGTGTTTGAAGTTTGTTTTCTTCGGCCTGTGTATGCTTTTCTTTAGTTTTATTCCACTGAATTGGAAATGCATAGACCCCAGTTTTTACCCAGTAGCTTTTGTTGGTTCATAGAGAGATGCAGGCCTTTTCTATGTTCGAAGTGAGTGTTTGATCCAGAGTAAGCAATGGAAATTTCACTTCACTTGAAAATTTTATGGTTTCATCAAAAGGTGTTGGATCCTTAAGTTTTTCTATTTTTGTTCTCTTGGTGAAGGCAATTATGGTGCTCTTTTTGGAGTTTACGTTTTGGCCAACTTTCTGGCACCAGTGACTGAGAAGGTTGAGTACCTTCTGGAGTAGTTCGGATATACTTTCTTCGAATTAACCTCTTATAAGGATAGAAATATCATCAGCGTATCTTTGGAAATAGAAACCGTCGTTATTGAGTATGTTTAGCAGTATATTTATTACGATGAACGAAAGTAGAACGGCAACCGTTTGCAGCCGTAACGCTGATTCTGTCACTGTCTAATATAGTATTGCTTACTCCTGTGTTTTAGATGCATCTTCATATCTGTATATATCGAAAGCCCCTTCGATGTCAACGAAGCAGCCCACTGCAATTTCTTTGTCTCTGAATTAGGATTTAAACACGTTAGCTAAATTAGTAGGATTTACATGTGTTCGTGCATCTGTACACGAGAGATGCGAACTGGTAGCTAACTGGTAGCTTTAATAGCAGACGAATTTTGACCGCGAGTGGGCTGCATTTTACACCCTGCTAGTTTGACTCGCGTGTGTATAGTAAACTCTAGGCGAGGGACTTCTCAATCTTTATGGTGAGTCCTGAAGAGCAAGCGTTGTCGATTTTCCTGGTTGATAGGCAAATTGGTTTGTATGAAGTTTGTTTCTATATTTTTACTAATTTTTTCTTTCAAATAATCGCGCGTTTAAGGGGTCAAGGTACTCTTAAAATGTTTGCACACAACGCGAGCGGAAGAAACCTAGGGAGGAAAGAAAAAGAGGTACCGATGTACGTTCGTTTTGAATATTTGAAGGTTATAATGGTTAGGAAATAAAGAGCTGGGCAAGGCATTCCATAGCATTCCATAGGAAAGAATCACAATATTTCAATGTACGTCCGAAAGTAAGCTTAAGGGTATACTGATGAGCATTCATAGCGAGACGGGTGTTACGGTTGATTGTTTGAAAAGGCGGAAAGCTACTGGCTATTTCAATGAAGCAATGGTGGTAGACATAGAAATAACACAAAGTGAGACAGGAGACATAATGTCGGTTTTCGAGGGGGTCCACTGTCTGAGTGATTTTACTATCCGCTATGAGTTTTATCGCACGGTTTCAAATCCTATCTAGCAGGCGCAGAAATGTTTTGATCGTAAGATTACTATTAAGTAGAATTGTTCTATATCTAGTATTTAATTAAACAATAATCACTTGTGCAGGCTGGTATTCGTCGATGTCTATCCGGACTCGACTTGCCAAACTTACAAGCTAGTGCTGACCATAAGACAAAAACTATAAATGGGACAACGGATGAACTCATAGAATCAACGGTAAAATAAAGAAAATACGACCTTATCCGGGCTGCCCCGACAAACTTGGAGCTCAAGACTAAGACCTAAAGATTGGTCTAACGGGGTTAACTGCACGATCATGGCGAAAACCTCTAGGTACGAAGCAATAACAAGCCTCCGATATGGACAAATGTGCTTTCGACAAGCCTTGGAAACAAAACAAGGACAAGGAACTTCGGAATGTTAGCTCCCTTAATAGACTACGTGCAGCCGAATAACTAGCAGAGGCCCTTCATAGGACTTGTTACCAACATCTGCGGACAAAAAGAGGACGAAAAACTGCGACATCTACTACGGCGATTGCCACTGACTGCAAAACCAGCCCCTATTTGGGAAAAAATTCCTAAGTTTGTAGCATGTAAAAGAGCGCCTCGTAACAATCCGTATAAGGGATATATTTTCCAGCATTAGCCTCATATGCGCGAGTTAACCCCGTTTAATACATCTGTACACTCCCAGGATGTAGTTAACACACCTACGCTACATACCATACATACATCCCACGATCGAAAACTACTTCGAGTTACACTTCTTACGAGAAGTGCTGAAATTACCCCTGGAGATCTTAATGCAAAACTAGGAAGGAAGGAAATCTTTGGTGGTACTGTCGGAGATACTCCTGATATTCATAAAGGGACTTGGAGACCTTCTGATCAATCAAACGTCAACCAGATTGAGCACATTTAAATCGCTACAAAGCACCCTTTGATTTGGACCATTAACGTGTTGTAGCCAAGGTACGGTTGCGGATATTCTGGAAATCGCAATGGCAAACTAACAAAATAATGTGAGGAAGTTTGAAGCCAAATAACAACAATCGCAATGGATCGCCAATTTTTTTTTACTACGTTGCTAGTAGATATCAAGTATCGAAGACCAGTGACAACAGGAGCAAACTAATGAAGTTAGGGACGGACGTACAATAGGTACGATAGAACCTATTTTAGTGCACAAAACCAATACTCTAATATTTTTTCTTCAAGTTAATGACCCGATGATGCATACTGGCCACATACTATACATGTACCACCTTGATCAAAAAATTAAAAATACAAGTTTATTCATCTAAATCCATATTGTCCCCTTCAAAGTAATCCCCATCGACTGCAACACACTTATGCTAGCGCCTGATCCAATCCTCGAAACATTTTTTATATTCGGTTTTCGATATGTCCATCAGTGTTTCCTAGGATTTTTCCATTACTTCCTCTCGGCTGCTGAAACGCGTTCCCCGTAGTGGTGTTTAACTCGATTGAACAGGAAGAAATCACAGGGAGCCAAATCAGGTGAATTCGGTGACTGTTAAATGGTATTTGTTTCATTTTTCGTCAAAAAATTACGAATAAGGATGGCACTTTGCAAAGGTGCGTTATTATGGTGCAAAATCCAAAAGTTTTCTATCCACAATTCTGATTTCTTTCGGCGAATTGCTTCTCCCAAACGTCTCATAACGCCCAAATAATACTCTTTGTTTACTGTCTGGCCTTGTGGCAAAAATTCATGAAGCACTAAACCGTTTTAATCCATGAAAACCGTGAGCATTGCCCTCTTTTTTGACTGAAAAGGACGTGGTTTTATTTATTCTGGCTCATTTGGTGAACTCCATTCACTTGCCTGATGTCTGGATTGTGTGTCGTACTCATAAACCCACGTCTCGTCTCTAGTAATGATCCTTTTGATGAATGTGGGATCGGATTCAGCCTTGCGACGTCAACACGTTCTCTTTTATGCATGAAATTAAGGACTTTTGGCAGCAACTTTGCTGCTACACGACGAAAACCCAAATCATTAACCAAAATGTCTTGGACGGATCCATATGCAATGTTCAAATCCTCCGCTATCTCTCTGAAGGTTCATTTGTGGTTATTTCTTTTAGTTCATCAATGTTTTTTTAGTTTTCGATGTCGATGGTCTGCCACTGCGTTTTTCATCTTCGCTTGACTCTCGACCACTTTTAAACCGCTCGTGCCACTGGTAAACGACCATTTTCTTTGCAGAATCGTTGCCTAAATACTTTTCCAACATTTCCAACGTTCGCGCACCATTAAACCCGTTTTTTACGCAAAATTTAATACAAGTTCGTTGTTGCGAAATTAAATCCATTTCTAAAATTGTAAAAAATCGCCAACACACACAGAGATAGATGTACTCTTGGTTACGTAACTTTTGCTTATGTCAAACTATGACGCTAAGATTTAGACTGAATGTCAACAACAGATGTACCAACTTAGCAAAAAAAAAAACAGAGCTCAAATCGGAAGCGTCACATGATGGTTATACCGGGAGCTTTTTGATCATTGAGGTGGTAAGTGAATACTAGTATCTTCTAAGTTTTAAATCGCGATAACCTGAGAATGGTGCTTTATAGGAAAAAAAGGATTAATATTTCACGGTCTACAAACTTTCACTTATCCATTTTTTCGGTAGTTGTCACCGTTTCAGAGATATACGCAAAAAACGAAAATTTGTAACCGTTGACCGTGGATTAAAAACAACGCACAAGCATTTGTAATGACGTATTCAGGACCTACATATGTACATATACACAAATCTAGTTTACCTGGAATGAATGCAAACTATTTTCGTCTATTTTGTCTGAGTTAGAA
The DNA here is from genome assembly GCA_907269105.1 of Volucella inanis. Taxonomy (NCBI): domain Eukaryota; kingdom Metazoa; phylum Arthropoda; class Insecta; order Diptera; family Syrphidae; genus Volucella; species Volucella inanis. The sequence continues at coordinate 125,549,783 of OU026157.1, read as the reverse complement.
CATGACATAAAGTATACACAGGTGCACAAACTAGAACAAAATATTACAGTTACCTATTACACAAATATCTTTATGCATAAAAAATTCAGATTAATTTTTAAAATTCTTGTAGACAGCACATTCTTTTGACAGCTTCGAAAATTCACAATATTTTCAGTAGTTACCATCGAACCATCTACCAAAAAAACGTGTATTCGTCCCTGAATATATTGAAGTACTTGCACACACTGGTCCAACCAGGCTACAGGCATACATATGTGTGTATGTATGAATATCCCTCCCAGTCTCGAGTCTCTTAAAATCCAAAGAAATTTTTGTACAACCGATACAAAACACCAACAAAAACTGAAGAAAAAAAAAAGTAACTAATACCCAAGAACCGTGTCTATACCGTGTCTTTACAAGCACTCGTAGATAGGTAGAAGCATACTTGAACATAAACAGGCAGCAGGCACTCAACAATAAAAACAAAAATAAAGATTAAAACACATTTATCGGAAGAACACGAACCGAAACCAAGTCCAAGACCCAAAGAGTAACGAGCATGAATCGAATTTTCAATACTCAAATGCGAACCAAACCCGACCCAACATAACCGTTGGTACCCAGCGCATTTACTCATAACACAAAATCCATACAGATACTCATTTAACACACACACCAGTGCACATTCAAAATATACCGGCAAAAAAAAAAAAAAAACAATCCAACACAAAGAACTCAAAAAAAAAAAAAAAATTGAAAGAATTCCCTATACCTCCCGAGGAGGTATTCCAGTCTAACAAGTTCCAGCTGGTAGCATGCCCCGTATTCGCAAAGGGATGAGCGCGCAGTTTAGATCGTTGTGCCGCCGCGTTTTGTCCATGAATCGATCGTGAGCGTTTTTCGTTTTTGGAAAAAAAAAGTTAGTAAAACTGATCGAGTTGCGATATTTTGCATTCGAAGGCTACAGTTCTCCTCTTGTATCTACGGTGGATACGATTTTGAAATTCGAAATTTTTGTGATAATACCAGTACGCACATCTGGCGGTAAATCGTGTCGTTTGATTGATAGAGGTACAAGCCCCGAACCCTCTGCATACTCGATTAAAACCAGCTGCCGTTCTGTATTGCTCTTTCCATTACCCTCGCTTCGAAAAGTGTGTGCACGGGAAAGAGCAGATGCCGATGTTTTGTTCGTTTTTTATTTTCAAAAAAGTAAAAATAAATTAAAACGTCTTTGACGTTGTAAATTTCGTTGAATTTAAAATATCTACAGCGTTTCTTTTTTTTTTTTTTAAATAAAAAAAAAATAGTGTTTCGAGTGTTAAAATATAAAATTGCGCATAGTGCGTAGTGTAAAAAGTTGAAGTTAATAGCGAAAAGTGCGTAATTTGTTAAAGTGAAATCATGAAGCATGCCCCAGTGTTTAAAGCTTTGGAGCTCCTTTCATATATCCTCATATTGATTACCCCCCTAACGTGGTCATCACCAACAGTGGCGCATGAAGGTCATCAGCATCAATCTTCTCCAATCGCACTACGCCACGATGATTGGCGTCGAATGGAAACAATGGATTCAAATGGATTATACCTATTGGAATGGTGGATCAAGGGCAAGGAAATATATTTTCGTGTTACAGTTAATACTCAGGGATTTATTGGATTGGGTTTTTCACGAAAATCCGCACGAATGTCTGGCTCCGATTTGGTATTGCTCTGGGTCGATGATCGTACGGGTAAACCAAATATTCTGGTAAGTCTGGTTGCATACATATGTTTTTGTATTGTTATATGATTACGAGTACGAGTATCTTGTAAGTTACCGGATGTCGATAAGGATTAATTGAACGAAGCATTAGAATAAATTTATTTCTCGGCACTAATGTACATGCATGCAATAATTCATATGAACAGGGTACACCAATTTCGACTGACTGATGTAAATGCATGCAACTTTTGGATTTTTTTATTTTTTACACAAAAAAAGGAAATTTGCTATATTTTTTTAATTCTTCGTATAACATCACTTAAATAACCTCAATTTTTTGCTGACAATTATTGGCTCTTTCTGAGGTGTTTTGCATTACGGCAGTCATCTCTGCACGCATATTATTATTATTAAGCTGCAGACTTTCCAGCTGAGGGATAGGAGGAAAGTTGCTGTCTTCTTTCCATGATCCGATTGTGACCTTGGGTCAGTCAAGAAAGAGGCATTTTTAAATCGTTTTCCTAGGAATCTGTGAAGACCCGAAAACATTCCTTTCGTGGCTCAGATTCTGTTGAAAACTATTCCTGGGCACAGGAAAAGTCTATTTCTAGTTCTAGTGTCATTGCATTAGACGGCACGTTCATAAAACCACAGTCAAAAGACAGTCGCGTAGCACTGAGAACTTCCCTTAAGACGGAAGATGGCTTCGAAATTGCAACCAACGATACTGATATCAAGAGAAGGGAGATTCAGAAATGTGTCTGAAGCAGAGCTAGATGTACTACGTTTAACGAGTCAAGGATTTAACGTGAACACCAGTTGGGAAGATATAATTTCACGGGATGCCAATACATCTTGAGTACGAATTCGGAACTGCATTGGAGGCACAATTTCCACCCTTGGTATGAGTCGAGGCCGATCTAAACCCAGTATAGCACTCAGTACTTATTTTCAACTCTACATTGGGTCAAACCAACAGGAAGACTCTTCCCACGATTTAAGTTTGAACTACAACCACCATGACGCTTTCACTAGGAGGCTTACCTCAACAAATCATGTCCGATCCAAGATCCGGGGTACCGTGATTCTCACGGTATCGTGGTTTAAACCCTGGTAGGGACTACTGGTGGTCCTGCCTCCAGCAAGACCTATGACTGTACGCTTGAACTTGTCAAATCGTAGCAAGCTTCGGTAGCGTCATCTGGAAATCGTTATGATAGGACGAGTACCTGCTTTTTATTTGATAACGTCATTGATGGACGATGGTGGCAGGCCTCAAGTCTTACCGCATCAGTTCCTGTGCGCTGCCAGAAGACCGACAGCGCCAAAGTGTCTCCCGATGTAACATGCTAAGCCCATAGATTCCGTGGAGAATCGGATGGTGATGCTTTAAAGCACTATATGAATCAGACCAGTCAGATTCCTCCTTCTCGTTAAGATAATGATCTATCACGTCTAGAACTGCCTGCACTTAAAAAAAGACCATCGATAAGCATAATACAATAAACAGCTATGCTACAATAAAGGCGTTAGCACCAGTGAAGGCGCAAAGCAGTAAGTCTATCAACATGCACCATAATAGTGGAGACAAGACGTCTCCTTTTCAAGCAACTTTTGTTTACGCTCGACATCACATATTCGCCTCAGGCAGGGTCCTATTTACCAGCAAGGCCTTTATCGAAGAAACTAGTGATTAGCATATCCTGTGTTGTCTGGCTGAGTTACACATGCCACGTCTTCTCATTATCGATGAATATGCCCAGCGCTTATTCCCTTTTTTGGAGGCATTTTGTGTTTTCGACAAACAATGTATCCGCAAAGCTGTTTTGCTTACATTAATCTCAACCATTCTCTCGTTCAACATGAAGGAACTTAGAAATTTGAATCTCTTTTTCGATTTTCGTTATGAAGGCTGTTCTCACTGTTAGCCAAGGTTTCGGTATCTTTGCCAGTGCCAGGTTAGTAATGAAAATTGTCCCCAAAATTACGAGCAGTTGATCTATATTTTACATCTATTTTGTAGCATAAACAGAAATATGCTATCGGTGCTAGGGGACTTGAAACCGCCAAAGGAAGCAACAGTGTATTTGATGTCCTCATCCGACAACGTACCAGCTACGTTCTGATGTGTTATTGAGCTCATTTGCGGTTTCATTAAAAGGGGGTGGTTGTGAACCGATTCTGATTTAGTTACATTTGAAGTATATCTCTTAGTCTAAGTTCCATTAGACTGTGTGATTTGAACCTGACTTTTTCTCCTTTTTGAAGGCGTTAACTAGGCTCCTGTTTCGACCTCTTTGCAGAAGTCCTTGGAAGACGCAATTTTCGGAATCCGACGTGTAAAGATTTCAGTGTACCTCCAAATTTGTCTTAAGCGAGCTGTTTAGAAGTTTCCTATATATATAGTCTCAGCTATTTTTTTTAGGACCATCGGATCTGTGACATTTAAACTTTCCTGCAATGTCTACGCAGCCGTTTTGATTGTCCGAGATTTTTCTTCAGTATTATTTGGCAAGTCATCATGGAAAAACCCACACAACAACAGCGTCTCCAAATTGTTCAGCTGTATAACGAAAATCAGCGTTCTGTGAGAAATGTTTCTGGTGCGATTCGAGGAACTTACGGTGCGCATAATCGACCTATTGAAACCACTATTGCCAATACCATTCGCAAATTTGAGTGCCAGCTTACATTAGTGGATGATACTTGACCGGTTGGACCACATCCAGAACGTAGTGAAAAGACTTTAGCAGCTGTAGCTGAGAGTGTACGCGAAGACCGTAACGAATCGATTCGTCGTCGTTCTCAGCAGCTTAGTTTGGCGTATTCGACAACTTGGCGTGTTTTACATTAAGATCTCAGCTTAAAAGCGTACAAAATTCAATTTGTGCAAGTATTGAACCCAGGCGACTTGAATTTGAGTTATATTTTCAGTGAATGGGTTCTGGAAAAACTCAATGAAAATCCAGTGTTTTATCATGAAATTTTGTTCAGTGATGAAGCCCATTTCTGGCTCAATGGATACGTTAATAAACAAAATCGCCGTATTTGGGCGGATGAGCAACCCGAAGAGTACCGAGAGCTACCATTACATCCCCGAAAAACAACGGTATGGTATGGTTTATGGGCTGGTGGAATCATAAGTCCATATTTCTTCAAAAATGAGGCAAATCAGATTGTTACCGTCAATAGTAACCGTTGTCGCGAATTGTTAACGGACTATGTATTTCATAAAATTCAAGCACATGGTTTCGGTGAGCTCTGGTTTTAACAAGACGGTGCTACGCGAGCCATACAGCGCGTGAAAGAATGGACTTGTTGAGAAATCATTTTGATGAGCACTTAATCTCACGTTTTGCTACGGTAAATTTTCCGCCTAGATCATGCGATATCACACATTTGACTATTTTCCCTGGGGATATTTTAAGTCTCAGGTCTTCAGGAGAAAGCCAGATACGATTGACGCTTTGTAAGCCAACATTACTTGTGTTATTTGCGAGATACCAGTCACTATGCTCGAACGAGTCGCCCAAAATTGGACCTTCCGAATGGACCACCTCAGACATAGTCGTGCTCAACATTTACATGATATCATTTTCAAAAAGTAAATACCATGAATTGTTCTTTTAACCGATAATAAAAATTTTAAGTTCACTTTCAAATTTATGTACTTTATTTTATATTATAAATCAAACCTCACGATGAATCACCCTTTGTTAGCTGCGAAAGCTAAGTGGATAACGTGCTTGACAACATCGAAGTAATGTCTATCTTGTGTGGCATTTTAGGCGATATTTTGGCTTCTGCCCGTTCTTGCAGGCTTCCGTTTATACTTTGCTTTTGCAACCAACCAGGTAGTAGTTCTTGTGAATGTTGGACCCCCGGAACGTTTCGACATCCAGAAGACTGGAATGGCACTAAGTGATCAATGTTGTTGATGGTTTATTGGTCAGGAGCTCATTCGTTCAAGATATAGGAAGCTTATTCGTGCTATGATGACATTTCGCCCCGAAGCGAAGCCTCATAAGCCTGTGCTCGTTGTCGGAGTTGATGTTGTGCGTCATGTCGTATTTTAAGGATTCGGTATCTTGTTGAGAGGCTCATGCGCGTATATTAGGCTGATGTTGTCGAATTAAACCTTTATCCGGATTATCTCTAGGCTCTCGTTCAAGATGATTTGCCTAAATATGCCTCTTTTGACATAGCCGGTGTTTGTTCTCTCGATAGCGATCACCGGTCCAATCCATTACGAGAGCTGTGTGATAATTACCCGGATTGGAAGATAGGTGGCGCTACTGACCTAAATGAGTGTACCATTATTTAGTATAACATCTTTAGCCCGCCACCCATTTCAAAATATCGTGTTAGTGTTTTTTACGACCATGGAGAAAGAGCATGGCTTTGAGTGGCAAAACCTACGAGGAAATCAAGCCCATTCTCGATGGTATGTATGGAACCCACTCATCTTCCCGTACAATCGTTTGCCATTCGTTCGCAGAGCTTCGCCTTGGCCGTACGTTGGTTTTTGATGAATCACCTCGCCCAGGTGGCCCAAAAACGCTTTCCACAGAGGAAATCTATGATCTCGTATTGGCGGACCGCCGAGTGAAATTTCGCGAGTTGGCTGAGTGTCGATAAGTCATGGTTTTATCCGGTGAACGTGCTCCAAAGAAAGCGAAGACCGTGCCTTCGGCCGAAAAGGTGATGGCCACCGTCTTTTGAGACGCGCGCAGTGTGATCCACGTTACCTATTTGGAGAAGGGAAAAACCATCCCAGAAGCATACTACGTCGTTTTATCCGGACGTTTTAACGCCGATTTGAAGAAAAAACGACCACATTTTAGGAAGAAAAAAGTGCTCTTCTACCACGATAACGCACCTGCTTACATCTCCGCAGGTGATGTTCGCTCGCCGGAAAGAACAATGATTCGAATGAGGAATTCATCGCCGCAGCGGAGGAGTATCTTGCAGGCCAACAAAAGTCATACTGGGAGGAGGGATGGAGGGATTAAAAAAGTTTCAGCTTCTAGGAAAAGTGTATCAAGTGTATTGTTTGCCTTTTTAGGCAAACAGTCACAAACAGTGATATCTAATTGTATTCAAGGCTACCGGCGTTTTCACAACCATAATTTTTTTGTTTTTAATTGCGAAGGAATTGCCTGGATCCTTGTGGCATCATACGAAGCTTTTGCCATTGTTTCCATTTGGGTCATTTCTACTTTAAGAACCCTGACAGCTGGCTCTGAATTACCTTCAAGAAACCCTTCATGCTGGACGACGTTAAATTTATCTGCTCTTCCCCTGTTTGTATATGTAATGTCGAGCTCCTGCTCGCTGTTGCAATTTTAGCCTGCTTATGTAAGGGAACTAAGCACGAACTTGTCGTAATTCTGTCCTAATGTTTTATTAACTCTGTAGTTACCTGATTAAGAAGTCGTCATCCAGACTCCCTTATCTCGGTGTTGTTGTCGATGCATCTACCTACTTCTAAGTTTCATAATGGTTAACAGTTTAACAGTCTTCTCAATATCCAGATACTTTTGCATGCTTTTATCTTCACTGCAGTCGTAGTACACCAAATAATTTGAGTCCTTCATCATGATTTTACCATAACTTCTTGCAATCTTTTGTTTAAATAGATGTTAGAGAGTATAGAAGTGGTTTCTGATATTCCCACAATTTCCTCATTCATTGGCTGTCCAAATTAGTTCGATATTCAATCAAGATATTCGTGTTTACTTCGAAACCACGACTCACTATCGAAATAGTAGATTAGACCCCAAAGTATGCTTCCGTAGACCAAAACTGACAAAATAAATTTCAGTCGAAATCGAAACAGTGGAATCAGCAGAGCGCCGTATCTATCTACACATGTACATACATAACATATATATACATATGGAAGTAGTAGTCGGAAACATAAACTTCATGCATACCGTCTCATTTTGTACTTGAATGAACAGCATTTCAAGGACAAATTGTAATATTCTTTCTCATCAGCTCCTTCGAAGAAAAGGTTTTATTTACATCAGCGAATGTACGTGTAGATGTTTTGTAGGGATATAAGCCAGCAATACATGTACCATATTTACGATATGCAAAACAGGTGAATGACAAACAGGTTAAGGTATTTCCTTTTTTTTTGTTTTAATGGCACATCATACCTACACAAGCCTGTAACATAATAGGCTACATCGCTTGCTGTCATCAAATATGTCACAGGAAACCCGTATCCTCATACAAACACAGGAAGCATTCTACCCCTAAAAAACAAATAAGACAAAAAAATCGTAGAGAAACCGCTAAGAAAACCGTAAAGTAACCGGTCTTATTGCTCCTTCAGCTAAAAAAAAAAAATAATAATAATAATAATCGCTATGATGATATCCTTACCTTACCTGTTGTGGTTGTATGGGTTTCCCCTTTTTTCTACACAAAGCCGCAGGCGACACAAATGGTTTCGGAAATTGGCGCACAAGACGTTCCACTCATGATATTCGATAATCCGGCCCTGTTACATGGGATTTTATATGCATGTAACACACACATTTACACAATTAAATAAAGTATTTTTATGATAGGCAATTCTATCCCACAGGGAAATTAATAGCATGTGAGGAAGTATCTACATTGTCTCATATAATTTTGGAGAAATACAATAATAATTGCTTGGCTCGCTGCAGCCTATATGTTTGTGTAGATAAGTATCTGTCAAACGTTTATGCAAATAATAATAATAATCGTATGTAAAACGAAAATCTAAATTTGAATGAATCGGTTACTTGTGCAACCTAATTTAAATTTAAATATCATATACATATACACTTACCGCACACATACCTATGTATGATATGTACATAGTATACCCCTTTCTATGGCTTGTTAGATACATGCTTTAGTAATAATTTTTATATGCCTGGTATTTCCAAGGACCCAGACATTATGACACAATAAAAATGCTCCCTTTTCAATTCCGTACATAATTTTTCATTTTTAATTTAATCTCTTGTCATCTTTCGACAGTAGAAAATAAGGTACAAATACGAGTACACCTGAGGACTTTTACAAATTTCATTTTGAAAGGTTCGTATGTAGGTACGGGTACTTTACCAGAGGTGTTACACAAGTGAAATCTGTTACAAATTGATCTTACTCGTTTTAAATCCCAGCACAAACTCCCTTTATTCATTACTTTAAGAAGCTCTCCGAGCATGTTACATGAGAATACATGTGCACATATTTAATGTCAAGTATATGCTAAATTGCTATTGTATAAGTTCAGTTTAAATGTGTTTTATGCATTTACATTATGCTACAATTTCCCTTTTTTTACAATTCAGAGGAAAAACGTTTTAACACTTCTTCTAACGCTTAAAATTCATTGATAGATAAAGTATGTAGAAAGCTCAGTATATCTTTATACATTTTATGTATAATTACTTACAAAATCAAAACAAAAAGCAATTATTAGCTATAATTCTTAAATTAAGAGATAGTAACAAGGGTTAAAAAATGTTTCTACCCCTGGTTCTGCAAGTCTCGTTAGACATTGTTAAAGGCTGAAAGCTGTCTGAACCATGAACCATCCCTATTTACTTTCGAATATCAGAACTGTTGCGCCTGTATTGACCGCCCTCTTTTTCTGCTACGTAGAATATTGAAGTGTGCCGTGTTTTTGACAATAATTCCTGGTTTCCAAATATTTTTATCTCCTACCATACATCTATCATTTTTTTTTTTTTTATATATGCTTAATGCTAGTTTAAAATTACTTAACAATCTTATACTAACTTACTGGCCCCACACAAGCACTCTAAGCTACTCTAGATATGTCTTTCGACTTTATTTACATTTTACTCTATTTTATAATATTTATTTTCTATACTTAAACTAAGAAAAATATTGTTAACAAAAAACTTAGCATATGGGCATTATTTTTAATTTTTTTATAAAAACTTAGTATCTTACTTGAAAAAAACCTTAGTCTACCTAACCTACATACACAAGACACACATACACACACCTAGGCATTACACACAATAATATATGTACATACATTAGTATAGGGTTTTCTAATAACGACTTGACACTTTTTTTTTTTTAAATAAAAGGCAAACCATTTGAGATATTTCAAAAACTTTATTATTGGCTTGAAGTACAATTAAAACATTTATGAATGGAACTCGACTTCGACTTCAACGACTCGGCCACACATTTCGGCCGTTCAATATTGGCTCCGAGCTCTTCCAACGTCGTCAGCATGTTGGCATAAACCAATGACTTAACGTAGCCCCACAGAAAATAGTCAACCGGCGTTAAATCGCACGAACGAGGTGGCCAATCGACTGGCCCATGTCTTGAGATAACACGCTCACCATACTTACTCTTCAATAAATCGATTGTAGCGTGTGCTGTTTGGCTTGTGGCACCATCCTGTTGAAACCACATGTCGTCCAAGTCCATATCTTCCAATTCGGGCCAAAAATAATCGGTGATCATGGCGCGATAATGCTGACCATTCACAGTAACCTGATGATCGTTATCGTCGACAAAAAAATATGGCCCAATAACGCTGCCGGCATGCAAACCGCACCAAACAGTTATTTTTTGTGGATGAATTGGTGATTCATGAAGCACATGTGGGTTTTCAACCGACCAATAACGCATATTTTGCTTATTGACGAACCCATTGAGCCAAAAATTAGCTTCGTCACTGGCTTCGTCACATCTTGGCTCATCTTCTCCAGAACCCAATCGGAAAACGTAGCTCGTTAGTGTACTTTACCATGATGAAAATGTTGAGTTTACTGAATAAATTGACAGTGACAGTTTGATGATTAGTGAAAGAGTGCGTTCACAAATTAAATTCAAAGTTGTCAAGTCCCTATTGGAGAGCCCTATATAAACCTTTGTATATTCCAATATATGTATATATTTTTTAATGGCTAACCTACGCCTATATAAGCTGGCCATCGCTATTTACAGTGCAACTATACTGGTCAGCTCTACTTCATTAGTGGGGCTGGTCCGTAATTCACGGAAACGACGACGAACCATCTTCGCCATCATTTAACCACCAGAGATGCTGGTGCTGACGAACGACATGCTTCTTATCGCGATTCCCCACCGCCTTACCGAACCTGAATCGATCCACATCTCTGTTGTAGTTGAGTTGCCTGTCCCCAGCTGTCCGAGCGACATGGAATATTAACGAGACCGCTGCTCTATCCTGGATCAACCCTATCTGATTTAGGTAGAGGAATGCTTCCGGCGGAACGAATCCGTCAGAGCGCACACTCTCGTGGTAAAGGTAATTGGGGTAGTAAGCCCCATTTATCAGGTTATTCGTCGAGGTCATTGCTCTTGCAATGTGCCTTCGAGTTAGCTTAATTACGAAGCTGTCCACTCGTATTAGGTTCGCCCTGTTGTAAAGGACCTCATTTGGATAAATATGTTTGTACTCCGACTCTGGTGTTGTGTACAAACGTAGGCAAGCCCTCTCAAACAACCGAATCTCTTCCATTAAGCTTGCTCGTATATTGAATCAAATACCAGCATGGACCTCAGAAGGGTCATGTAGCAGAGAAATTGATCTAGCCAGATCCCAAGGTATCTAACTACCTTTCGACAGGCAAGAGGCTGTTCGTGTTGTTCAATGATCGAGGACTTTTGCCAATTTTTTCTGGTATCCCTATAGGCTCTAGAGAACGGAGTCCTAAAGAGAATGGTTTCCGACTTTTAAAAGTTGATTTTCAGATTCCATTCATCGCAAAATCGTCTTATCTTATCGAAGTCACGCTACACGAGAGTATTAATGACCTCGATTCTTGGACCTGTTCTGTACGCTATCAAATATTATAGTTTGCGTACGCAATAGTGTGGGGAAATGAACTTATAAAGTCGCTTGTATAAATGTTGAATAGCACATCTAAACACAAGTTTAGATGCGGCATGCGAGATATCATGTCCCGCCTTATAACCGAATTGGTTATCCGGAACTATATGTTTGTCCTCAACCCACCTAGACAGAGCTCTATTGATTACCTTTTCAAACACCATACTGATATTCGGAAGGAGACTTATCGACCGGAGATTCGCCGGATTGGATATATCGTTTCCCTCTTTGGAGATAAGTTGAACCACCGCCGTTTTCCAATGCGCTGGATAATGTGCATTATTCATTGCATTATTAAACAAGGTGGTGTAAATGTCCACCGCTTCTAGAGGAAGATGTCGAAGCACGATGTTCGGAATACTATCGATTCCCACTGATTTCTTACTCCTGATTGTGTCGAAGATCTCATGGAGTTCCTCCTTTGAAATGAACGGGTGTAGGTCATCCTCTCTGGCGATGACATAATTTGTCATATTTTCATCGTTGAACTGGGTGAAACCAGACCCCTCGGATCACCATTTCGAATGCAGACGTTGTGCACCAAGACGCGATTGTCTAGGTCATAATTAGGGCCAATGGTATCAGTGGCCTTGTATAGTTCTTGAAAAGTCACCCCTATGGCCTCAACCTTCTCCTGTGGATCCTCGATCACGGCCTCATTTGTATCAATACCTGCTATTGTCAGTACCCGTTCGTTGTCTGTTGTCCGGGCTATTTTAAGACACTGAAGGTCGTTTTGATTTTTTCGCCGAAATAGTTTATTTATTTGCGGGAACATATTCGGGTTACTGGTGTTTACAGCCCGAACCTTGTTGTTCCAATACAAACTTATAGAAATTCTGAAATTCTCTTTTATTAACGTTTGAATATTTTTAATTGACGACTTCAGTGTCCTAATCTCCGGGTATTGTCTGTCAGTTAACTGTCTGGTACAGATTTTTGAGTCTTGACAAAAGTCTACTTTTCTGTCGGTTCAGTGCATCAGAGGTAGGATTGCGGAACAGGTCTTCGCTAGTCGTACGTTGATACCGCGGTATTGTGTCCATAGTTTGTTTTATTATCTCGTCCTTGAGGTACTTGTCGATCTCCTCGCTTGACAAATTGTATTGGACGGTGGGTGGAGAGTGTTTGAGGAGAGTGCTCTTGTCAAGGTTGCGGAGAAGCGTTTCCATCGAGCCTTACTCTAGTTGTAAGAGTATATTTGGACAAACTCCTCCAGTTTCCCAATTTCGTTGGAAACTGTAATTTCGGTGCTAAAACCGCAATGGTCGCTGTCATACACAAACGTGCGCGTTTAGCGTTTGTAAATTCGTACATGTCAGTCGTACAGCAGTAGATCCAAATAAGACCCGCCTCTGAGAAACGACGGGTTATCGCGGCTCTTTGTTCGATCCTAATCAGTGAATTAACATTCACCGCAAGGACCTTTAAAGTTTGCTCAACCATGTGCGTACCCATTACGATATGTCCGGCAGCAGCGCGTAGATCTGGTCCACCCGCTTGTACCTGCTGTTGCAGCTAAGCCATCTGCTCTTGGATTGCGAGCAAGATGGCCAGCATGTTAGGTGCAGCTTCCGCTGTTCTCGGCATTGGCGCCGGAGAAGCAACAGCCGCTTGCTGTGCCGTAGCACCTTTACCTGACGCCATTTGGGACGTGACGGCTGGTGTTTGAAACCTAACAGATGTAGGTTCCACCTTCTGCTGCCGATCCAGTTGTGCTTTTTTAATGTCAGCGAACTTAGGACAACCCCGATAATTTGCGGTATATCCCCCTTTCTCACATAACACGCACGAGAGCTGCGTCCTATCGGATGCTCCGTCCCCCTACCCAGAGCACAGTCCTCGGAACTGTGGTTCTTTGCGCACTTCACGCATCGAGGCTGCATTTGGCAATTCGACGCGGCATTGTATAACGCTTTCGCTTCTTTTTAATTTTTCCCAGTGAACCACCTGGTAGTCCAGGATATTGATAGTCCTTAGACTATCCAGACGGCTTTCAAGACTGAGCTGCACCAGGAAGAGGCAGACTCCGTTTCTCCCGCCTGGCTCTAGTTGTGGTAAATAGCTTTACCCCCACAAACTTTAGTCCTTCGCACTTCTTCTCTTTGAGCATTGCCAGGACCTCCTCAGGATCAGAAGACAATTCCAACCCCTTCAGCAGCATCGATTGCCGCTTTTCATACTTCGGTGTGAATGAGTAGTGCTTTGTCGTCGTTTCCTTTAGGAGCTCTTTTATTTTCGCGTAGCCCTCTACTGTATTACAGTGGATGGCATAACGATCGTTCTCTAATCTCTTAATTTTAAAATTATTAACAATGACCAACTTACACAGGTCCTTGGTTGCACTTACCTCTAGTTTATAGATGTTGATAGGAGGCACCTTCTCCTTCTTCTTCTTTTGCTGCTGCTGTTGTTGTTGCTGCTGCTGCTATTTTTTCAGCTGCTGTGATTTTATCTGTTGTTGATTTTGCCGCTGTTGTTATTTCTGCTGCTGCTGTTGTTTTTGCTGCTGCTGTTGTTTCTACTGCTGCTGGATATGTTGTTGTTACAGTTGTTATTGCTTTTCTTGTTGGGAGCTCTCTGCTTCTAGTTGCTTCCTCTGCCTGTTTCTGTTTAATAGCAAGCACTGTTTCTTTCATCTTTTCTATGCTGCTATTAGGATCTTGTATCTTTCGACTCAGATGCCATTAAAGAGGCAAAGTTATTGTTGCCCCTCTCATAATGGACTTCATCAGAGACGTGCATCAGCGCATCATCAAATTTTTGTTTGCTCTGTTGTGCTTCATTTTGGTTAAAATTATATATTTACAAAAAAAAAAAAGTTTTAAGTTTGACCCGGAATCGAACCCGCGTTTTACGATTTGGTGACCGACGCCGATAACCGTTTGGTTACCAAGTCAATTCGACAAACTGCTTAACAAAGAAAACAAAAATTTTTGAAAAAAAAAATTATTTATTTTTCAACATAATCGTCTTTCAGCTCTATACACTTTTCCCAGCGATATTCAAAAAGTTCGATACCCTTTTTATAATAAGAGCTGTCTTGCTCGTCAAAATAGCCATTTTCTGGCGAGGAGGCTAAATCTGCCGAACTGGGTACATGAGGTAGCAATTCAGAGTTTAATTCATTAATTTTGGCCATTGCAATAACGGATTTGTGATCTGCCTTTTTAGCCAAATGCGGCCGTTTTTGCTTGATTTCTTCACTCAAACGTTGCAATAAGTTCGTATAATACCCATGTTACATCCATTGTTATGAAACGACGCAAAAATTCTGCTTTGTTGCTGTGAAACTTTGCTAAACACTCAATTGAAACATCTTCACGACACTGTTTTTGCTCGAGTGTGAGCAAACGCAGCACCCATCTTACACACAGCTTTCACATGTCCAAATTTTCAAATAATGTGCGATGTATCACACTTTTTGAAATGCCTACAATGTCTGCTAGCTCGCGCACTTTCAGTCGACGATCATCCAGTACCGCTTTGTGGATTTTCCTAACCATTTCTTAAGTCGTCACCTCATTTGGTCGACCACTGCGATTCTCGTCTTGGCAGCTCGTACGGCCTCGCTTTAACTCAGCTACCCAAAATTTTACTTTTGTAAACGAAGGAGCAGACTTACCCAAAATAGAATCTAGTTCAGCTTTTATATTGGATGGGCTGAGGCCTTTCAAACAAAAAAGTATTGTATTACATAACGATGACACATTTTCTCCATTTTCACAAATTCACTGACAGCGTTCACTATAGATGGCTGCCAAGCAAATACTAAACAACGTGGCGCTTTCAAACTTGAAATGTATGCTTGATAGATTGCGTACTTTCCAATACAGTGATATTTTCAAACAACTACCGCCATGTCAGGCCGGGTACTTCTGGGACTGTCCTCGTACACTTACGAGAAAAACTGAATTACTTTCCCTTTTATTTATTCTTTTTTTTTATCTACTTTTCCACTTCTTTTTTTTTATTTTTACTTTAGAAAAGCTGAAATACATCTATTCTCTACGGAGATCTGCGAACGACTGACATCTATCATTAACCTCAAATTGTGGCCTAGGATGCTACATTTTATTATATGTTTTCCCATGTTATTTCTTTTTTTTTTTTCTAAACTAATCGTCGATATCCTGTACTATACGTATATGTTTTAAACAAGTTAATATGACCTGGAAGTTGTGTCCCAAGTCTTCTGTTTTGCATAACTTGAGCAGGCGATGCTGACATGCCTTTGACTGGTGTGTTTCTGTAGTCGAATAGCGCTAGGTAATATTCCTCCTCTCTACAACCTATCCCTAGCAGATTTTTTGATATTTGAACGGCCCTTTCGGCTAGTCCATTTGATTTTGGATGTAAAGAACTAATCGTCTCAATAACGAAATCTAATTTCCTTGCAAAGTTTTTACACTCAAATGAAGAAAAAGGTATGATTGATATAACTTCTTTTGGTGATTTGTTTTTTTATTTTCTTTAGCTCCAACCATTTTGTATGATAATCAGTCAGAACTACTTTCTGAAAGGGAAACTCTGGTATTTTATGGGAAATTATTGGTTCCTTGCAATTTTTATTGTGATATTTTTGACAGAGCTGACATGCTGCAGCTATTTCCTCTATATGATTGCTAATACCTCGCCAATATGGTATATACTTAAGACATTGCGTTCTTTTTCATTTTCTCCACCCACAAATGTGAACCATAAAGTTGACGAAGAATCTCAGGTCTCATGTTTTTAAGGACTACAATTCGATTTTCAAAAAACAAAATACCATCTTCGAGAAATAAGTATATCATTCCGAATTTTAAAGTAAAATTTCAAACTCTCATCTATTTTTGCCTTATCATTTGGCCATCCTTTCTGACTCAGCTCTTTTAATTTACTCAATATTACATCTTCATCAGTACTCTTTTTAAAATCTGATTTTCTGTCCTCGCAAACGTCAATTGATAACACCGCTTCTGTTATATTAGGGTCCTTCTCAAACTTGTTTGTATCTTCAAAATATCTTGATATATAATCTGCTATAATATTAGGTCTATAACTTAATTCGTGCGGTTTGCTAAAAGATGGCGTAACTTGTATTATTCCATTGTTATTATTCCATTGGTACATGCGTTAGAAAGCTACTGTCATTGTACGTCATTTCAGTATATGTCATTCATTTGAAGCGTAAACAACAATAATTTTTTTTCACTCAAATATGTCGAACTTTGTGCCTGAAAAAGTGTTTTTGTGAGTTCTTCTTCATGAAGAAAACTGCTGCTGAAAGTCATCATATTTTGGTGGAAGTTTATGGTGAACATGCGCTAGCTGAGAGAACGTGCCAAAAGTGGTGATTTTGGCTTGGAAGACGATGAACGTCCTGGGCAGCCAAAAAAGTTTAAAAATGAAGAACTGGAAGCATTACTCTATGAAGATTGTTGCCAAACACAAGAAGAGCTCGCAGAATCTGTGGGTGTCACTCAAGCAGCTATTTCAAAACGTTTAATAGCAGCTGGACATATTCATAAGCAAGGAAATTGGGTTCCACATAAACTCAAGCTGAGAGACGTGGAAATGCAGTCCTGCTTGTCCGAAATGTTGCTGGAACGACACAAAAGGAAGTCATTTTTGCATCGGATTGTTACTGGTGATGAAAAATGGATCTATTACGATAACTAAAAGTTCAAAAAATCATATGTGAAACCAGGCCAACCAGCCAAATCAACGGCAAAGACGAATATCCATGGCGCGAAGGTAATGCTCTGTATTTGGTGGGATCAGATGGGTGTGCTGTACTATGAGCTGCTAAAACCGGGTGAAACCATCAAAAGACAATGCTACCGAACACAATTAATCCGTTTGAAGAGAGCAGTAGCCGAAAAACGCCCGGAATATGCGACCAGACTCGAGGCAATAATTTTCCATCATGACAACGCTCAGCCCCACGTTGCTATTTAGGTTAAGAACTATTTGGAAAACAGTGGATGAGAAGACTTACCCCACCCGCTTTATAGCCCAGACCTTGCCCCTTCTGACTACCATTTGTTCCAGTCGATGCAGAACGCCCTCACTGAAATACGGTTCACATCAGAGCAGAATATCAAAAATTGGTTGATTCATTCTTGGCTGCCAAGCCGGCGCAGTTCTTTTGGGATGGGATCCAAAAATTGCCAGAAAGATAGGAAAAAGTCATGGCTTCAGATGGGCAATACTTTGAATAATACTATTGTACATGTTTTTCTTAAATAAACGTTCAAATTTTGAAAAAACCGCACGAATTAAATTGCATACCCAATACATAGGCTGAAAAGTCCGTTGAATTAAATCCATACCATATCAATCAGTTAGTACCAACCTTCAAAAGATACGTGTATAAATTTGACAGCTGTCGGACGATTAGTTCAACGCTATATGCGTTGTGAGTGAAGCAAGTTTTGTTATTGTGAAAAAAAATGGATTCAAAGCAATTTCGTGTGTTGATTTATCATTGCTTTTTGATGGGAAAAAATGCAGCCGATGCAAAGAAATGGCTTGATAAGTGTTACCCGGACTCTGCACCAGCCGAGCGAACCATTTACAAGTGGTATGAAAAATTTAAAAGTGATCATACAAGCACCGAAGTTATTGCACGCAGTGGACGTTCAAAAGAGCTGTGTCAGATGAAAACATCAAAGGAGTCCACAAAATGATTACGAATGAATCTAAAATGAAGTTGATCGAGATAGCTAAGGTTCTAAAGATATCAAAAGAGCGTGTTGGATGTATCATACACGAATATTTGGACATGCAAAAGCTCTGTTCAAAGTGGCTGCCGCGTTTGCTCACAGTCGACCAAAAACAACAACGTGTTGATGATTCAGAGGAGTATTTAAAGCTGTTCAACCGCAATAAAGCCGAATTTTTGCGTCGGTATGTGACAATGGATGAAACTTGGCTCCATCACTTCACACCAGAGTCAAGTCGGCAGTCAGCTGAGTGGCGAGCAGGCGACGAACCTCGTCCAAAACGACCAAAAACTCAACAGTCGGCTGGCAAGGTTATGGCATCCGTACTTTGGGATACACATGGAATAATTTTCATCGACTATCTCCAAAAGGGGCAGAATATCAACAGTGACTATTACATTGCGTTGTTGGAGCGTTCGAAGGACGAAATCGCAGAAAAGCCGCATTTGAAGAAAAAGAAAATGCTGTTTCATCAAGACATTGCACCGTGTCACAAGTCGATGAAAACGATGGCAAAATTGATTGAATTCGGCTACGAATTGCTTTCCCACCCACCGTATTCTACAGATTTTTGACCCCCAGCGACTATTTGCTGTTCGCAGACCTCAAAAGAATGCTCGCCGGAAAGAGATTTAAGACCGATGAAGAAGTAATCGCCGAAACAGAGGCCTATTTTGAGGCTAAACCGAAATCGTACTACAAAACTGGTATCGAAAGATTGAAAAATCGTTTCAGTCAGTGTATCGCCCTTGAAGGCAACTATATTGATAAACAAAATTGAATTTTGGAAAAATTTTCTGTTTTACTATAAAACGGACTTTTCAGCCCATGTTTTATGTAAATGTTTTCCTGGCATATATTTGACTTTAATATGAAAATTTAACAATTTTAGACGCACTCTTTGCAACTAAGAATTAAATTTCTTGCAGGCATATAAAGTGGCGAGAAGTTCCTTTTCTATCTGACAGTACCTACTCTTCGCTTCTGTAAAACTCCTGGATGCATGTGAAATTGTTTAACTATCTTGTAACAGAGAGCAACCTAAACTATTTTGAAAGGCATCTGTTTGAATACATATGTTTTTTGATACATCGAAAGGTTTCAAAATTGGGAAATTCAAAATAAAATTCTTGATCTTGGTAACTGCCCTTGAATCTAACAAATTGAAAGTCACATTTTTTTAAAAGTTCTCTCAATGGAGATGTAAGTTCTGATGAACTTCTGCAGATCCTTTTCATCTCGTTAATTCTTCATGTTTTGTATGGCTCGTACGTCTTTATCTGGTCGTACACCACTTTCAGAGAAAATATGACCAAGGTACCTAATTTCTTTTGCATTTATCTGCATCTTATCTGGGTTAAACTTTATGTTATTTTCTCTAGCTCTGTTCAGTCTATTTCCAAAACCATTCGCAAATTTGAGTCTCAGTTTACACAAGTGGATGATACTCGATCGGTTAGACCATATCCAGCACGTAGTGAAGAGACTATAGCAGATGTAGCTGAGAATGTACGCGAAGACAGTGACGCATGGGTTATAAATGGCCTT
Organism: Volucella inanis; assembly: GCA_907269105.1. Classification (NCBI taxonomy): domain Eukaryota; kingdom Metazoa; phylum Arthropoda; class Insecta; order Diptera; family Syrphidae; genus Volucella; species Volucella inanis. Next base: position 125,529,941 of record OU026157.1, on the reverse strand, counting down.
ATCATAGCCGTGTAGATCCAAGGTCCAAAGGACCCTTTTCGGTGACAGACCCCATGTCTTGCTGACAGATTATCTCCACTGTCAGAAGGCCGACAACGTATTAGATGCTTTCGTCGTTACATGTTTTGTCCAGAGAAGTTTGTTATCCAGGATAGCACCCAAATATTTAGCTTCTTTCGAGAATTAGATGCTGATGCCTTTAAGCACAGGATGGATCAGAGAAGGCAGCCTCCTCCTTCTCGTAAAGAGGACAACCTCAGTTTTGAGAGAATTGACTGAAAGCCCATTACTGGTGCACCAGTCGTCGATCACGTCTAGCGCTGCCTGCGCTTTGGAACAGACAGAACAGCTACATCATACGCGTATGCTTGTGCGTAGACGTTAGAACTATTGGGTGCGTTGAGCGGTGAATCGACCTACATGCACCATAGCAGGGAGACAGAACACCACCTTGTGGACAGTCCCTGTTTACACCCGCGACCATATCCTATTCACCAGCATTGCTTTAATCCACAAGACCAGTGACTCGTCTACGCCGTGTTGTCTGGCCGAGTTGCACATCAAAAGTTGCATTGTCAAAAGTACCCTCAACGTCGATTAAAATGCCCAAGGCGTATTCCTTCTTGTCGAGTGCGTCTTCAATTCTGCTACCACATTCAGAAGAGCACTCTCGCAGGATCTTCCGCGTTGGTAGGTGTATTGCATTCGTAAGGCAATTTTGCGCACATGGATCTCGACCATTCTTTCGATGAAGGAGGTCAGACTCATAGGTCTGAAATTCTTGGCCAGAAAGTAGTGCTCCTTTCCGGTTTTAGGTATAAAGGCCACTTTCACTGTTTGCCAGGGATTGGGTATGTATGCCTGTGCCAACTAGCAGTCAAAATTTTCTTTAAAGCTGCCAGCAGCTGGTCCATACCTTTTTGTAGCAAGCCAGGCTACTTGAAACTATCAAAGGAAGCAATCACCACAACCGATGAGATATACCAGCTACTTCGTGTTGTGTTGTTCAGCTCACTACCAGCTTTTTTTAATAGGATCTAGTTGTGAACTGGTTTCGATCAGGTTATCTGGAAAGTGAGACTGACGCATAAGACGGAGAGTTTCTGCTTTCGACTCGATATACGAGGGGAGTTCAACATATTCTCCGTATCGGGGTGAAGTTCTGGTGATATACATATATAAATTGACTTATTAATAAAGTTATACTATTATTTTAGTATGTTGCTGTTAAGTTTCATATACATGTGATTATTAATTCACTTTTAATCTCTAGGTAAACACAATCAACATAGCGAGTGAGACGATGATGGTGACAATTGAGCACCGCGCTGTGATTTAATTTCTTACAAAACAAGGAAAAAGTCAAAAAATTATTCATGAAGAGACGGTGGCTGTTTACCAAGGTTCTGCATCTTCGTTGTCAACTGTGCAAAAGTGGTCAAGTGAGTTTAAAAAAAGCAGATAGAGCATTGAAGACGACCTCCGCTCAGGCTGCCCGCTTACTGCTTGTACGGATGAAAACATTACAGAGGTCGAGAAACTTGTACTTGAGGATGCCCGAATGAAGGTGAAAATCGTGGCAGCTTTCGAATGGTACCATACACACCATTCTTTTTGACCACCTTAACCTTTCAAAAGTCAGTGCAATTTGGATGCCACGAATGCTTACAGCGCCTCAGAAAAAAGTGCGAATCGCGTGCTGTAGAGAGCTTTTGGAGCTTTGTAGTGAAAGTATTTTAGAACGAATTGTTACTGGGACGAAACATGGGTTCACCATTATAACCCTGAAAGCAAGCAAGAGTCCATGCAGTGGCACAAAAAAGGTACAGACCCTCCAAAGTAGTTCAAGATCACTCCCTTTTCATTTTCCTTCATATCGATACTAAGAATATTTTGAACTCCCCTCGTAGGTACCGTCATATTTTCTGAGTGGTTCCAGACTGGTTGATCTTGAGGGCTTTGACCAGCCTACTGATTTCAGCGATAGTTTCGAATATTTGTAAGAAGCGCTCTTCGCACTTTGAATAAGCTTCTTAAAATCTTTTTGCTTTGATCTGTAAAGATTCCCATCTTCCTCCAAATTAGTCTTAAGGGAACTGTTTCGACGTTTTCTGGATTCTTAACGAAGACACTGCAGGTCAGCGTTCCACCAAGGGACGGGCGATCTACATGATTGCTTACTAACTGAACATGTCATTTCGAAACCCTTTTTGAGGGTGACATTCATATTCCAAACAGCTTCCTCAAGCTTTTGTTTTGTCCTGAGCTTAGGAAGAACACTATTGTATTTGTCGAGCTTTTCAATAAATCGTGTCCAGTTGGTCTTATGCGGATTCCTCTTCTTCAGCAAGGTCGAGATCTCGCATCCGATTCTGAATTCGATGTATCTATGATCTGACATTGAGATCTCCGATATTACTTTCCAGCCAGTAATTTTCTTAGCACCTGTTGGATAAAGTTAAGTCGATTACTTGCTGCTTGGCTGTTGGCTGTGAGCCAACGTTGTTGACAGATTACTTCTCACATTGCATTTGCTACTGCTCCAGAAAGTGTTCTGAGCATTTGCATCGCAGCATATGATGAGTCTTATCTTTCTGGAAAAACAATATTCTACTATCGCCTGCGGTGGGAAATAAGCTGACGCAAAGACGAATTTGTCATTCTCCATTTGCTTCGTAGCTTATATCTGCAGCAACCAAATTTTGATTACAAAATTGCACAAGTTTAGTTGGTGAGAGCGAATTCGGCACATAAGTACAAGCTCTCGGTCCTACCGATCACTCGTCATAAAGTGGTGGGAAACCTCTTAAACATCCAAAACAGATGCGTTTATTCCATATCCATGGCCACTGTATGGGATATGTGTCCATAGGCCGTACTTATGCCATCAATCGCTTTTGTGAGTAAAAAAACACTAAAATTTGATAGAAGCTGGGCCGGGGTTTCTTAGAGAGATCACTATGAATTTGGGGTTGTTTGATTCATTGTATGTTGGGAAGACTATAGTTAACTCTATTGGGGAATAGGTAAGTTTTCTTTCGCTTTTTGGATGTTCGGGAAGCGGCACTACGTCGAGAGTACTGTACCGATTACCCGACAACACGTTTGGACCAGAGGACATGATTAGTGTTGGGGTTTCCTTTCTGTTTTCACCAAATAACGGTTCACACTCGGCGGGGGGAATGAAAATGAGTAGGATAATGGGCTACTTACTAGCTGAATTTACCGATAACTCAGAGAGAAAACAATCAGAAAACGGTGTTATCGGCTCGAAGGTCAGTCGATGACTCTATTGTCGAAATACTTTGTCAATATATTTTAAAACCTCAGTGGCAAGAACTGCAGTAATTTGAACTTTAAGCCTTCGTGCATCCTTTTTTTCTAGCAAAGCTTTTCAATTACGTCATTGATTCCCCTGCATCCAAGCTGGTGATTAGGATTACGATTTTTTGCGTCAATAATTGGCACTTTACGTCTCCGAATTATTCTCCCAAATATTTCTGTAAGACTTCTTGTCATTCGGAGGTTATCCTAGTTTTAAGACCATTATGACTTCAGCAATTTTTCACTGACTCGGAACGCATTCTAACAACATCAGTTTGGCGTTAATAATATAAAGAAACTTAGTTAATGGTTTTCTAGGTGGCATTTTAAGGACTTCTCCGGTTACTAAGTCATAACTGGGATCTTTCTTTGGTTTTTATTTCTTCATTTTATCTAAGCATATCATTTGTCATCGTGTAATTAATTATCTGACGCTCTTTTCGATTCATTAATACTGCTGATGAGTGCTTGACCGTTGAAGGGCATAAAGATTTCTTCCAGATGGCAAGCGAAGATTTCCGCTTTCTCCTTATCTTCCTTCGCCCATACGCTGTTATTTTTTTTTTAATTGCTGGCGCTGAGGCTTTAGGTCTTTTAGTACATTTTAATGCTTGCCAAAGTGAATAATTTGATTCCCATTTTGCTGTCCAACATTTAAGATACGAGCCTATAGCACGGTTTTAGAAGCTGTTAATGGTTTCTCTCAGCAGGTTGCACATATATTTTTGAACGTGTTTTATACTATGGATCACGCCTTTGTTGGCATTTCTTACTGACTTTTCTTTCGGTTTCTTCTTTGATAGAGTGTGTTATTCCATGCGGCGATTTATAGTTTTCAACGACGTGATCAACGAACATCTAGTTCGTGTTCTATTTTTTTCTTCAATTTTATTCATGAAGCCGTCCCAATTAGTTTTTCTGCAAGTTAGCCTTGCTACGTCTTGCTTTTAATTACAGATTATTGCAATTGTCAAAATGACTGAAGAATGATTAGAGGAAGTTATGTCTTCGTAAATTATGGATATTGAATCTTCGGCCATGTCAATGCAAAACCCAAGTATGATAACGAGAATTTGGTAACACAGTGGGTAGATCATTGATAAATATAGAAAAGAGTATTGGACAAAGAAAAGATACTTGGGGAACACCACTATTAACCGGACAGAAGGAAGATAATTCATTATTACAAAAAACAGCTAAAAAATTAGTTTACAGTATAGGGTTTTCTAACAACGACTTGACAACTTTTTTTTTAAATAAAAGGCAAACCATTTGAGATATTTCAAAAACTTTATTTTGGCTTGAAGAACAATCAAAACATTTATGAATGGAACTCGACTTCGTTCATATGGCCACGTCGGGCCATGGTTTGCAGCGGTCGATTCGTTGGACCCAATTTTCAATGACTCGACCACACATTTCGGGCGAAACGAGCCGCTATTTCGCGTTCAATGTTGGCTCTGAGCTCTTCCAACTGACTTAACGTAACCCCACAGAAAATAATCAAGCGGCGTTAAATCGCACGAACGAGGCGGCCAATCGACCATGTCTTAAGATAACACGCTCACCATAGTTACTTTTCAATAAATCGATTGTAGCGTGTGCTGTGCGGATTGTGGCACCATCCTGTTGAAACCATATGTCATCAAAGTCCATATCTTCTAATTCGGGCCAACAATAATCGGTGATCATTGCGCGATAACGCTGACCATTAACAGTAACGTGACGATCGTTATCGTCGACGAAAAAATATGGCCCAATAACGCCGCCGGCATGTAAACCGTACCAAAAAGTTATTTTTTGTGAATGAAGTGGTGATTCATGAAGGGTTTTTATCCGACCAATAATGCATATTGCGACTCCTAATATCTGTAGAAAATTTTTATAATTTGCAAACGTTGCTCGTTAGTGTACTTTATCATGATGAAAATGTTGAGTTTACTGAATAAATTGACAGTGACAGTTTGATGATTAGTGAAAAGTGCGTTCACAAATTAAATTCAAAGTTGTCAAGTCCCTATTGGAAAACCCTATATTAGATAAATTTAACTTTGTAGTGAATTTATCACAGAGAAGAGTTGAGTTAGCATAGTCAAACGCTTTAAAAAAGTCCAATAAAATTAAAAGATTTTTTTGTATTGGCATCAATTGCCTGTCTTATATCATCAGAAGGTCAGAAGCCTTATTGAAGAAAATTAAATAGTTTTCCCTTTTCAGTATATTCCTCGATTTAGGTGAACAGAAGTGGTTGAAAGGCGTTGGGTGGGAAATGAAGGATAGAAATAAGTCTTTTTTAGGGATTTGTATAATCTTGATGAAAGAGGCTAATCTGTTGCCTTAAAAAAGCTTAAAACAATTTCAAGAAGCAAAATCCAACTTCCAATGGCAACGTCAACGCATTCCAACGTTCAGCTGCCACCATTTCAATTAGCACATTTATCCGGAGACGTAACGGAATGAACACACTTTCACGACGCATATTTGTCGCTTGTGAATAACTTGCAGGTATTGTATGACTCCCAAAAACTGCGTTATCTTCGGTGTAGTCTGCAAACAGAAGCCCTAGAAGTGATTAAGACAAATTAATTACAGATGACAACTACCAGGCGGCGTGAATCCTACTTGAAATGCGTTACAACATGCAGCGTGTCATGGTAGACTCTTACTTCAGAGCCTTATTCTCTCTTCCAAAACTAAATGCCGAGTCTTTAAAAGGTATAAGAACATTATTAGACAGCACTTAGGAACAGTTCCACCAACTGGGATGACTAACTTGTGCATCTAAGAATCACTAAATAGAACCCAGAGACGCATCGATAATATTAGCTAAAATAGGAGTTGCGGCCAACTTCAAGCTCTAACCATTCAAAGAAGAATTTCCGTGGTGAACGAAAAACTTTATGGGACAATTACCTGTTAAATGCACATCCTATACGAAGAATGTCGAAATACATTATTCGCACTTGCACTTGGACATCACATATTGTCAACATTTCCGCAACTCACGTTTCCAACTCAGATCAACAAACTATCTTGGATGCTATTGCTAAAGTGCAAGATAGAATCGGTCGTCACCAAGTTGTCTGAATCCTTTTAGACAATGCCTCACATCTCACCTACATGACGTAAGCTGGCGTCGACAGACTTCAGCTGAATATAAGAACTTCAACCACAGTTGTATAGTACAATTGGTATTCTCCTCACTCAAAGACAGCTTTTCTAAAACCATACAAGCAAACATATTGCCGAAAAAAAAAACGAATAGTTTCCCGCGGGGACGCATCGATAAATGTGCATGACCCCACATCGACGGGCTAAACTTAGCCAATCCAAACGACATTTTTTCAGGCTGAGAACTGCTTCGAGGTTCCAAATATACTCCAATTGTACATTAATCAACTCTTGGCTAGGTATTACTCGGACAAGTATTCGATACAGACACAGCATGCGCATTCTGAACTACCATCGCATGCCATTCGAATTCTTTTTTAACGAAAGCAATTACCAGGTTTCGGCACTTAGAAGAGCTTTCTGAAACTAAGTATCTTTCTTATAAGGAGCGTATGAGTGATGTATTCTTGGATAGGACACACTCTCGACAAGACGATAGCCGCTATATTGTAAAGTTTCCCTTTAAACGCGACGTTCCACTAGGAAGTTCTTTAACATCACTCGTGATTCTTGGAATTCATGTAAGATTTCATCGATTCGGGCCATATGGAAGAAGCTGATGACATTCCAATTCCAGGGAAACATGAATACATGTCACATAGGGCGGTCATCCCACAGTCCAGCACGATGACTAAGAGAGTTGTCTTAAAAGCCTCATCTAAGACGAGCTCGGGAATTCCAGCTCCAATCTGACCTGAATACAATCCTACACCATGTACTGGTAGGTGAATGTTCATCCACCTCATACCAATTTCCACCATATTGTATAGGTGTTCCGGCGTTTAACTGTGACGTATGACGTTGCTTCGTCTTCTCATTTGGCTGTCAAAGCTCTAAATCAAATTACTATTGACGAAGAATCCCATTTTCCGGAAGCATCCCGAATCATGCAACGGGATTTTTATATGGGTGACCTTCTTACTGGAGGCGCTACGAAGAATCATTACATCAGCTGCAGGTACAGCTTTCAAACATGGTTAATCGAGGAGGCTTCCATCTGAGTAAATGGTCATCGCATTCCCTATACCCATTCTCAGCTCTATTCCAACTGAACAACGAAAAGCTAATCCTTCAATTGACCTTTACGGTTCCGCCAGCGTAAATACATATACGCATATAGCGTGTAGGTTCATAATACAGATATGGTATTTTCTATCTCTTTGCTTTCAGAGCCGCTAAGTTATTTGATCCACTGGATTTCCTTTCGCCAACAACAGTCATGTTTCACGCTTTGTGGTCCGAAAGTATATTGGGATGTATACGGTATACCATGAACAGCCGCCTAACCTTGCGGATATCAAAATATTGTACCAAAATGTATAGATACTAAAGCGATTTCAATTACTGATCTTCAGGGCCCTGCAGACGCCTCTCAAAACGTATATGCAACCCTAATCTATGCAAGGACAATCGACGACATTGCCGACATTACTATACATTACTATTCACTGCGAAGACCAAAGTAGCACCCATCAAGCTGGTCTCTACCTCGTTTGGAGTTGTGCGCTGCCTTATTATTCGCAAGATTTGTGGCACATCCGGCTAAGTTCCTTCTTGTGGTTTATGGGTGCTTGAAGCCAATCTCGCAAGTTAAGCGATCAGAGCTGGCCCCGTCCCTCATTTAAGTTGTGCTGATGCCGATTTTCGTTTTTTCTTTAGTTTCTTCGAAGAAAGTTACTTCGGTAGAAGTCGATGCTAACTTGAAAGTTGTTCACCCAAGATCGCTTTACAGTTGTTTACTTGCTATATCATAGATAGTAATCTATATACTGCTGCAGTATCTATGTATCGTAGTTCCGTGACTTCAAGAGCGCCAGTTTAAACCTGCATCGATTAATTATACTTCCTTTCATGATATTCCATTTAAGAGCTTATTGCTTGTTAAATTGTTCCAAAGGATTTCTATTTCTGAATATTCACTGTCCACTTGTGGAGCGTTCCAAGGCTATTATGGCCAAGGAATAATTTTCGTCGAGTCAATGCTAGGTCAAATGTTTCAAGGCAGTCGATAGTGCAATTAAATTAGGTATAAAGTTGTCGATCATCGAGCATGCTCTTGATGAATTATCCTCATTCTCATGAGTTCTATAAAACTCTGCGAAAAGTTCACAATATCCAACGTCAATAAGATGCTAGACTAGGTTTTCGGCTGCACTTAAACAGACAGGTTTTTGTATTACGTATGCAGTAGAACAGAAGTAAGAAGCATTCGTTTGTCTCTCCCTAAGTTCCATGTTGTACTTTAAGTCATGATTTGAAGGCTTATGTCACAAATAACATGTATGTACATATGTGTAGAACAAAAAACCAAAATCATTTATCCTCACATATTCCGATGAAATAATACAAATAACACAAATACAAAAAAAAAAAAAAAAAAGCCAACAAACCGACCACAACATATATGTTTACGTGGACGAGTATTTAAACGAATTCGATTAATTTCCAAACGCAGAGGATTCATTTCACAGGTTAACCGAAGAGATTGGTGCAGGTATCACAGGTACAAAAGATACCACCCGTTACACAGTCGGTTTCGATATTTCTTCAGAACCAGAAGCGCAAGGATGAAGGAATCGCTTGAAAGTAAAAACCAAAACCTGGCAGGTTACACGACTTGCCAAACTGCTTTTCGCTAGTACAAAAAAAAAGATATTTTGAACCAGTTTACATTCCCCTGTAGACTCATCGCGTGGAATGTACATGTACACAGATACACCCATATATAACTCGCCATTCCCATCGTTTCTGCCTTCATAGCCACTAATTGTTAATTTTTTAATAAATTCAGACTTCGGAGAGATTGTGTTTTTATCGTTATTGTTACTATTACTTTGTTCTTCTTTACTTTGGCTTTCTTATGAGCACTTAAGGCCGAATGGTTTGATTAAAATGCTAATGGCTAGCCAAACACATTTGCAGAAAAGAAAAAAAGTTTTTGAAATTGCAAATCATCGGGACACATAACAGCGCAGGCATCTTAAGTTTACGATGCCGTGAGAATTCTTTCAGTTACCATAGGGTATTGGCGCCAATGCTTAGGTGGCAGGAATAAAAGAATTTTTCTAATTGAAGTGATTCTTGAACTAACTTTTCATAAATGACTAATCAATTAGTGCTGCACAATATTTTAGAAAATCAATTCACTCAATTGCTGCGTAGACTTGGAGACCTTCTTGAGAGTATTACCCAACGTGTAGTACTGTACTGCTCCTTAGAAAAAAAACTAATCAGAACCGTCCGCGAAAAACTAATATCGGGCTACTACTTACGATAGACATGTTAACATTTGATCTTGGCTCGTCGAGGACACATTTTAACATATCTCAATCTCTGCCTACACCCGGTCTCCTTGTATTACGGGAGTTCGACCTTTACAAGGGGCAAACATTTGCTCGGATCACTACCTTCTTGGAGGTGTGTTGGGAAATTCGACCTCGTAAAGATATCACAAAAGACTGCCACAGTCTTTGCCAATCGAATGTCCCTTAAATTTTCGCTATCAGAAAAGTTGTCTGTAAATCGTGCATTTTATCCATCCACTAAAAAGAAACCTGTAGTGTGATGCTGAATATAGGCAGACATATGCAACTAAATAAGAATCCTATAGGGAGGAGTTCCAAAAAATGACAAAGAAAAGTGCATGCCAAAGTTGTGGCAACGGGTTAAGTAATTATGCCAAGGCTATAAAGCACAAACAGAAGTCTATAAAGACGATCAAGGAAACCCAGAAGTACTATATAACATATCCTGGTTTTGAGTTTTCCGTCAGAATGAACGTGGTAACATGGAAGGCTATGCGAAAGGTTTCCTCAACTCGATGTTGATTATGAACCGTATTATTTTCAATAACTAGTCATGACTTGGAATTTGCAAATAATGGTCGATAGAAGCACATCCAATAAATTTAACCTCTATGTCGTTTCGCTCATTCGCAAAAAAGGAGACCTTTGAACCCAATACAGAGAAAGGAGCCTCCTTAATATCATATCAAAGATACCATTTGCCAGTTAATGTAAAATTTTACCTCGACAACATATCAATGTAGTATGAGGCCAGGAAAATCTACCACCGACTGATTTTTTTCATATTAAGGCAGATCTTGGAAAGAATGTTTTGGACAAAACGATACATTAGGCAGATATAACTTCGAAATAGTCCATGACTTCGTTTACTCAAGCTCCAAGCTCCAAGCTCAAACTTAAGGAGGCAATTCTATAACAAAAAGTGAAACCTTATTCAATAAGTAAGGTGACTGACCTCAGATATAAAACAATTATGCCAACGCTTTTGCCAATCCTCGAAGCAATTCTCATAAGCACTTTTTGGTATAGCCTTTAGCTCTTCCAGCGAAGACGTTTTTATTTCCTCAGTCGTTGCAAATCTCCATCCTTTACCAGATCTTCTCAGTTTTGGGGACAGGAAAAAGTGATATGAATATAAGTCCAGTGGATATGGCAGCTGAGGCCAAATATTACTTCAAATATTGTGGGGTTGTACAAAATTCATATCAAGCTAATTTTTTTATAAATACAGGTTAAAATAGAGATCTAAATGATAGAGCGTAACAAAACTTCAATTTCGTTGTGATCAAATTCGAGAAGCCATGACCTAACAACACAAATTTTTTATTATTCGAATTCATTCAGGGAGTATATTAAAAAGCTTACAAGAGACAATTGTATAAAATTTGTTGAAATATGTAGTGCGAAACGTAGGGATACTAACAACATTACTAGTTTGGCTACGCAAATAATGCATTTATATATCCTCCTCTTATAAAAAAGATTTTTAAAACTGAAAAAATATACAATAAATGCCCCACTGGCAGTATTTTCATGGTCTTAAACAAGTCCATAGAAGGTGTTAATCGATTAACTTTCAACATGTTGCTTACAGAACATTTTTGGAGGACAACTATCTGCTGAAGTTTGGTGTGATAAACACCACCCCAGCAACCAATACTATACTGAAATTTCGAGTGATATTGATAGAAAAGAAATTCTTGAGACGATACAAACACGGAATAGATAATAGAAGGCACTGTCTTAAATTGATAATGTGCTTGGACCAACTCATATTCTTGTCAATAATAACTCCTAGGTATTTAAATTCCACAACACTCTCAATTTTAAAACAATCTCCACTACAGCCGGCTTCGGAATTGTAGTGTATAAACCTTTGCTCAGACCATGTACCATTAATTAAAAAAAAAAAAAAAAAAAACCTAGCGCAATCAGGTACATGAAATATCACATCCAGGTCAGGCTAATGTTATTGCTAATCACTAATTTATGTGTAGCAAACCAATAAGTGGACATTATTGTTTATACTTGCAATAAAATTCAATGGGCTGGCCGAGGTGTAAGCAATTCCAAGGTCATCTGCAAATGCTGTGTTTTTACCATCAAACGATTCCGAAAATAAAGAATTAACATAAATTAAAAACAGAATTGGACCAAACACAGATCCTTGAGGCACACCTAGATTAGTTACACTGGAATTACTTACACAGTTTCCAATTTTGACTATTTGAGTTCAATCCTTTAGTTAGGACTCAAAACATTTAAACATGGAAATGCGAAAAACCACTTTAAAAAGTTTATCTTGGAGGATACTGTAGTTTACCATGTCGAAAGCTTTTTTAATATCAACAAAAGTCCCGACACAATTCTTTTTCTGATCCTTCCCTCGTCCTGCTCTAACTCCATACTGCATTGGGCTAAAGAATTTAATTTTGTTAAGATATGAAAAAATACGTATCTTAATTGTTTTCTCAAATACTTTAGAGATAGAAGATAATAATCATATGGGTCTATAATTGGTTTTGTCACTCCTATCGCTTTTTTTGAATAGAGATATCACTATTTATCAGGGAACATCCCAGAAACGGTACTTAAGTTAAATAGATGTGCTTAAGTATCTACAGTATTTAACGCAGTTCTTTTTAGCACTAAATTAGATACTTCATCTCTGCCACAGGAGCCGGAATTCCTTAAGGAGCTTATTATTTTGAGAAGTTCACAGCCCGATATTGCCTCAAAAAAGAAGCAATTTCTGAAGAAATTCTCCAGATTATTGGACTCTGTGCAGGAGGTACAAGAGAAGGACAAGTAACACGGAGAAGATGGGCGATCAACCGTGGCAAATTAATAACTAAAGAATATATGGGTTGAAAAGTCCATTGTAAGCCGTTTGTAAGAGAGGGCACCACTTGAATCCAATACCATCCATACCATTTTCAGTAAGTAACAACCTTCAAAAGATACGTGTATAAATTTGACAGCTGTCGGATGAATAGTTCTCGAGATATAGCGTTGTGAGTGAAGCAACTTTTGTTATTGTGAAAAAAATGGACTCAAAGCATCCGGACTCTGCACCAGCCGAATTAACCTTTCGCAAGCGCATTGAAAAATTTAAAAGTATTCATACAAGCACCGATGATGATGCACCTAGTGGACGTCCAAAAGGAGCTGTTTCAGATGAAAACATCAAAAAAGTCCACAAAATGATTACGAATGACCGTAAAGTGAAGTTGATCGAGATAGCTGAGGCTCTGAAGATATCAAAAGAGCGTGTTGGATATATCATACACGAATATTTAGACATCCGAAAGCTCTGTTCAAAGTGGGTGCGTTTGCTCACAGTCGACCAAAAACAACAACGTGTTGATGATTCAGAGGAGTGTTTAAAGCTGTTCAACCGCAATAAAGCCGAATTTTTGCGTCGGTATGTGATAATGGATGAAACTTGGCTCCATCACTTCACATCAGAGTCAAGTCGGCAGTCAGCTGAGTGGCGAGCATACATTGAAGCTCGTCCAAAACGACCAAAAATTCAACAGTCGGCTGGCAAGTTTATGGCATCCGTATTTTGGGATACACATGGAATAATTTTCATCGACTATCTCCCGAAGGGGCAACAACAGCGACTATTACATTGCGTTGTTGGAGCGTTTTAAGAACGAAATCACAGAAAAACGGCCGCATTTGAAGAAAAAGGAAGTGCTGTTTCATAAAGATTATACACCTGTCACAAGTTGATGAAAACGATGGCAAAATTGATTGAATTCGGCTACGAATTGCTTCCCCATCCACCGTATTCTCCAGATTTGGCCCGCAGCGACTATTTCCTGTTCGCAGACCTCAAAAGAATGCTCGCCGGAAAGAGATTTAAGACCGAGAAGAAGTAATCACCGAAGCAGAGGCCTGTTTTGAGGCTAAACCGAAATCGTACTACAAAACTGGTATGGAAAGATTGAAAAATCGTTTCAATCAGTGTATCGCCCTCGAAGGTGACTATATTGATAAATAAAGTTGAATTTTGCAAAAATTTTGTGTTTTACTATAAAACGGCACCGACTTTTCACCCCATGTGTTACATACGGCTGTAGGAACTTTCGCTTTTTAACGTGATCGATTTACAGATATCAAGAGTACTACGACCGGCAATGTTATTAATTACTTGCCATTCTTTATTCCGATTTCCATTTGCCATCCTTATCCTGTTCTGAAAGTAGCTCTCATGGCAACATGGTAACAGAGAAATTCTCTGTTAACTTTTTTACTCATACGAAGGAGACGAATTTTTAGGATTGAATTTAGTTCAATTTTTTTTTTTTTGAGTATATGCTTCAGCCTTATTTTCTTGAGTAGCGAGTAATATATCCAAGTTTTAAGTCTAGTATTGTGTAAAACAGTAATGCTAGAGGAGTTAACATGTTTTTGAAATTTTCTTAGAAATGTATCATACGCTAAAGAAGCATTATCTATACTATAGACTTCAGCCCAATCTTCAAAACGCAGTTTATTATTCAAATCAAGAAAAACTATTTTAGGCACATTTAGGTGCACTATCGTGATGCAAAAGCCATGAATTTTTCTTCTACGATTCCGGACTTTTTTTTTTTTTTGTATTGCTTCTCGCAAACGGCGCATAACTTCAAGGTAATACTTCTTATTGAACGCACGACCTTGAGGTAAAATACCTGATGCACTACGCCACGGTAATCGAAAAGAAACAGTGATCCAAACTTGGCTCGCCTGAGTGCTTTGGCTCCGGCGTCATAACCATATACCCATGATTCATCACCAGTTATGACCCTTTTGAGCAAGCAAGGGATCATAATTGACGGCATTCAAGAGCTCCTGAGCGATGCTCACGCGACGGTTCTTCTAATCAAAATTAAGGAGTTTCGGAACAAACTTCGATGACACACACACGTGTCACAGCTTTGACGTTAGCATTTTTTTTGGATGTGCTGATGTGTCCAGAGCGAGATTCGTCCTGGCATCTTCTTGGCCATCTTGGAAGAGTTTTTACCAATTGTTGAAATTTTTTTTACTTAGAGCGGACACCGTATACCGCCGTTAACAATTCAAGTGTTTTAGATCACTTGAATCCATTTATTACACAAAATTTGCTCCATTTTTAATAATAATTGAATATCGCCGAGCACTCCAAAACACATCTAACCGTCTAACCGTCTAACCTTTCTATCTGTCAAAAACAAACTAAGTATGCTATATACCTGAAAATGTGAACATATGTTCGGGACATGTGTATCGATAACCAAAGTCACCTTACTTTGTGAACACACCTCGTTTATCGAAGATAGTTTGAATAGTTTTCGAACGACGATGCTGAAGTCTTTAAATCAAATATTGGAAGGATATTTAAAAAATATTAGTCAGCCTACCATAATGTAAATGAAGTTATCTCAAAAGATTAAAATAAGAACATCGGAAATTCAATTTCTAACCCAAGATTCAAAACCTAAATTACCATTAGATTTGCAAAGATTTGTTTTCACTCGCTTTAAAAAGAAGGAGACCTACTTTAAATAATCCTTCGTGTACGAATAGTGAAAGTCATTTTTGATGTTCCGTATCAAACGCATCGATTTATTTCAGAGCTTTGTAGCGATATGATTTTTGCAGGCACCTTAACTTCTGCATAAATCCAGCGAGTGCCAGCTAAGCGTGTTTTAGAAATAAAACTGGAACTCGATGGGGCATTAAGTTTGATGGTACATGTAAGACAATGGCGATTGAAGGCTTCATCTTTCGGGGTGAAGTTCTCAAGGAGCATTATAATATCTCATGGTCTGAAGTCATCAAGAATTTTTACCTATTGTTTGTAGATTCATCACAGACTTGGTACTGTGATATACTGTAG
This sequence comes from Volucella inanis, assembly GCA_907269105.1. NCBI lineage: Eukaryota > Metazoa > Arthropoda > Insecta > Diptera > Syrphidae > Volucella > Volucella inanis. The sequence continues at coordinate 125,514,269 of OU026157.1, read as the reverse complement.
ATCTACTTAAAATCATAAAAGGTAACATAACTCTTCTGTCAAAGTGTAGGTCTGGCCAGACCTTTTCTATTTTCGAAACCATTTTTTCCTAATTGATTGTGTAGCTATCTTTACCAAATTTCCTCACTTTATCAGCATACATACGTACATAATACATATTGTGTGCACAATAAATTGTAAATCTAAGTGGGTGAATATCTATACAACAACCCGTAGAATCAATGGAGTAAGTCTGGCCAGACCGATAGCTGCGCAAGACGAAGAATGCTTCGTATCTTAGTATCTTGAAGACAATGCTATGTGTTTTTTGGTCTTTGTCAATCACGCCAAAATGCTGCATACAGATGAGTTGTGGAAAACCAACATGAACCCCATATTCAGCGCAACGATGTCGCTAAACCGATTTTGGCCGATAAATCGATTGATAAGATTTAACGATCAAAGGACTCGTGTCGAACGGCAGAGTGCAGATAACGCAGCTGCCATTCGGGACATGTGGACTATCCTAAATCATCATTTGGAAACTGCGTATACGCCGACAGAAGTTATAACCATTGACGAACAACTATGTATTCCCATACAGTGGAAACCCACGATTTACACAATACATACCATCGAAGCCTGTATGGTGAGCTTGTGATTCCAGCAATGGATACCCTTGCAAAGGGATTCTGTATACAGGCAAAGAAGATGAACATCAGAGAGCTGTAAATTTGGGGGAGAAGGTGATGATTGAATTAACAACCAAGTACCAATCCAGCTGGAGAACTGCTGTTGCTGACAACTTTTTTACAAGTTTTGAATATGTAGAAAAACTTTGAGAATCTGGACTGGCCTTTGTTAGACTTATTCGACGGAATAAGAAGTCCATTCCTAAAGATATGCTTCCGGATCGTAGTCGCTTAACACAATCCACTATCTTTGGATTTATGGAAAATGTCGCAGCAGTGTCGAAAAAATCTTAGGCAGTCATTATACTGTCAACACTACGGCACCAAATTGGTTGGAATAGCAAGAAAACCACAAGTAATTCTGTTTTACAACAAACATAAAGCTGGCGTCGACGTCATGGATCAAATTTCGGGAGAATATACATGTAAATCTTTCTTCGGAGCACCATTGCAAAAAAGGATTCCACAGCTCAGCAATGGCCAGACATCCACGAGCCAGAAAAAGTCGTTTAGATTTTGCAGAATAAACGATGAAATACAAAGAAAAAACAGATTTGCCTGCGAAGAGCCTGTCTGTTTACAACACAGTATTCAGTGACATAAATGCCATAAATTTGTAAATCAGGAAAATACTTAATAATATTAATGTTATGTAGAAAAAAACTTTAAATTAAAAAATAAAAATAATAACGTGTCCCAAATAACAAAAAAACTTCAATAATTTCTTTGAGTTCAGCCAATTTTTATACAAAATGTACAAAGGTCTAGCCCGAATTATTCTATTGATGGGAAGGTTTTAAAACATCCATTGACAGAAAAGTTGAATAAGAAATTGATGACCTTCTTTTATCCTATGCAAATTTTCTCGTTGGAATATTTCCGTGAAGAGTGCCAACGTGCAGAGAAATTGTAAGTAATGTGTAAGTACCTTTCCGGGACGAAACATCAATGAAATCGAACGTGACGTTAATTCAGATAAATGGAATGAAATGGACTCCTATTCACAATGGAATATAACTTCTTGTCCCAGCCGTTACAACATCTAAAAACAAAGCCGTACTCGTCAACTCCATTCGCAGCAATAGTCTACTATTCCGAAACCATTGATTTATGAAACAAAAACACCCCATTTACCTTTTCCGTTGTACCTAATAAATGACTCGCTCAGCGCCTTACGAAAAGGACTCACGCAGCCGGTAGTCTATCGAATAGGGTAATTTTGATTGTATTTTAAACACGCTTCTGACGCTTTCTATCACTAAAGAACCACAGGCTATTACGTCTACATACTAGAAAAAACCCAACCAAAACTCCTTCATTGGTGAAGTAATGGCGCTAGTAGAAGCGCTCAACTTCGCAGAGGTTTTTAATTCAAAAACAACAATATACACCTACTACTTCAGTGCAATATGCAACATCCAAAACAACAAAAGTAAAATTTTCTCTGCTGCGTTGTCACTTCAAACTCCTCTAGCATACTCGTACATATTATATTGACACCCGGACATGTGGGCATACCTGGAAATGAAAAGCCAAACGCGAGCGCCCGTCAATATGCCTCTGGTGTATTTCATGGTACCGAAAAGTTCAAGAAATTCAAATCGAAGTAGAAAACCGCTGCTTCTTACAAACACATATGCCCTCTTTAGCGTCTGCATTCTACAATGAGTCCTTGAGCCCTATACAATCAGTTAAACTCTGCAGTATGAGATTGGAACATGCACTACTTAATAAAGCCTACCTGTACAACAGAAGTACTCAACCATTACGCAACATTTGCCATGAGCATTTAACCATACATCATGTCCTTCAAAACTGCCCACTTACTAGATATCACTTTGCAGATAATATTCCAACCCTATCAGAGCAGCTTGATCCCTTCATACCGCGTCAAATCCTAAAATATTTCCACTATTCACTTAACTCAAATTATCTTTTCATGGATAAACACAGTTAATATTAAATCGTACGTCAAATAGCAGCTATTTGGGTATAGTTCCGGCGATACAAATTTATTTGCATTTACCTGTGAAAAATAAAAACAAAAAATTTACCAATACAAAGTGCTGTGCAAGATTTTTATTTGTGTCTTCCACAAAGTATGATAGAGTGGAAATTTACACCTACAAGTCAGAGATGTGAGGTTCAGGAGTTACTTTATACAATACCAAACCAATACTTGAACTTGCATCCATTATTCGTCGCATGTCACATCAAGAGTAGATAAGATCATCAACTATAGGGTGATTCATCGCGAGGTTTGATTTTCGATAGACTTTTTTTGACAGATCACTCGTAACTCCTCAAACTGCTTTATCATTTTTGTTCAGTATCGTTTGCCAAGTTATCATGGAAAGACTCACACCACAATAGCGTCTCCAAATTGTTCAGCTGTATTACGAAAATCAGCGTTTTGTGAGAAATGTTTTTCGTGCAATTCGAGGAACTTACGGTGCGCATAATCGACCTGCCAATACCATTCGCAAATTTGAGTCCCGGTTAGACCACATCCAGCACGTAGTGAAGAGACTAAAGCAGCTTTAGCTGAAAATGTACGCGAAGACCGTGGCGAATCGAATCTTCGTCGTTCTCAGCAGCTTGGCTTGGCGTATTCGACAACTTGGCGCATTTTACGTGAGGATCTCGGCCTAAAAGCGAGATCGAGCTAAACGACTTGAATATGCGATATATTTTCAGTGAATGGGCTCTGGATAAACTCAATGAAAATCCGGTGTTTTATCGTAAAATTTTGTTCAGTGATGAAGCCCATTTCTGTTTCAATTGATACTTTAATAAACAAAATTGCCGATGAGAAACCCGAAGAGTACCAAGAGCTACCATTACACCCATTAAAAACATAGGTATGGTGTAGTTTATGGGCTGGTGGAATCAGTGGTCCATATTTCTTTAAAAATGAGGCAATCAGATTGTTACCGTCAATAGTAACTGTTATCGCGCTATGTTAACGGACTATATGCTTCCTGAAATTCAACACATGGTCTCGGAGAGAGAGAGGAACAATGGACTTGTGGAGAAATCAATTTGGTGAGCACTTAATTTCACGTTTTGCTATGGTAAATTGGTCGCCTAGATCACACCTTTGGTCTATTTTCTCTGGGTATATGTGAGGTCCCAGGTCTTCAGGAGTAAGCCAGCTACGATTGACGCTTTGAAAGCCAACTCGTGTGATCTGCGAGATACCAGTCGCTATGTTAGAACGAGTCCCCAAAATTAGAGTTTCGGACCACCTCAGACTTAGTCGTGGTCAACATTTAAATGATATCATTTTCAAAAAGTAAATGCCACGAATTGTTCTTTTAACCGATAATAAAAATTTTAAGTTCACTTTCAAATTCATGTATTTTATTTTACATTATAAATCAAACCTCACTGTGAATCACCATATATAATACAAGAGGGCTTGAGTTCCAAATCTCCAACCGAAAAGCAAAGAAATTTATTTATTTTTCTGACGTAACCAATCTTCGGCCAGACGGTGACAACCTTCCGAAGGTAGATCCGTTTCCTATGAAAAGTCCTTTTATTTGACGCTGTTAGTTTTTGTTTTTTAAATTCCTGACTCGCCAATTGAGAAGCACGACACTTTGACCTAAAAGATAGGCTAGTAGGTTTTCTACCTTCCGATTGAAGTTGATAACAATACTAGCAGAGAAATTCATTAGTTCGTTGGAGCCGAATTGCTCCCTGAGGAAAATCTTCCATCTGAATTAGACGGTTTAGGGCTGGACATTCACATGTGATGGGTTTAGCTGTTTCGTCTTCTTCAAGACAAAGCCGGCACTCCGGACACTCAAGACAAGTTTCATTTTGTTGAGGTGATATCTTAAGGCGTGAGGTCTAGTGATCTATTGGCAGTTTTGTTGAAGGGCAGATTGGCTTGTTTGGCCTGTCTTAGACCTGAACTATTTTTCCAATATGATATGCATCTCGAATGCTCACAGCTATTAATGGCTAAATTGACTACTGATTTAGAAGTACAGCAGAAGGGTTAAGGTCCTTTAAAAGGAGTTTCCAAACCCTCTTTGGCCAGTTCGTCGTCCTTTTCATTCCCATCACTACCCTCATGAGCAGAAACCCATCACACTTTGATTTTGTTCCTAGAGCTTAGTTTTTGGAGGGTTTTGAAGCAGTACCTGACATGACAGTACAGGACATTTATAGCTGCTTATCTGTCCGTGAATATATGTTTGCGCCTTTGATACCAGAGTTGTACATACTTTTTATTACTATGGTCCATGTATTCCAGCTCCCACTCCCGATTACATTTTAGAACCATCCGTATACCACTTTATGCCCTTATGGCAGGTTGGTGGGTTATTGCTAACCCATGCTTCTATACTGGAGATCTCCTTAAAGAGCCTTTATTGAAGCATAATGTTCTGGTATTTCAGAGAGTAGGGTCCTTAGGTCAGGGTGTTTGCTAAGACTTAACTTTTTAGTTTGCACCAGACTTGCTGAACTGCATAATGCCACTTTGTTCATATAAATGTGTAGGAAGGTCAGTCCTATTATTGCTTCTATCGCAGCTGTGGGGCAAGTCCAGAAGGCTCTGGAACTCCCCAGACGTTCACGACGTTGTACTCTGTTGAGTTTTAAAATGCGGCCTTTTCTGTGACTTTAGTCCACCATACTATAGAAGCATACCATATGTTATGATGGGTCTGACCATCATTGTATAGATCCAGTTAGTGATATGTGGTGAGATGCTTCATATGCTGTCATACATGCGACACCAGGCCCATAAAGCATTGGTTGCTTTTAGTTATTTTGTTGTTTAAGAGAGAGTTCCAGTTGAGTCTTTTGTTTAGGATTACTTAGATATTTAACCCTGTCGGAGTACTCAACGATTGTATCGTTAAGTGAAAATATACCTGAGATTATTCCTCTTCTCTTAGTGAAAGGAACTATGACAGCCCTATTTGCGTTTATGAAGAGATTCTCTCTGGCGCACCAGTCTAGGACTGTCTTAAGGGCGTTTTGCCCTTCGGTAGTCTCTCTGCCCCCAATGATGCTGACTAGTGTTGTGTTGTAGCCTAAGTTGCTTAATGATCAATGACCGATGATGATAATATACCTCCCTGCGGGCAGCTCCTTACGGCTGATTTTAATACTGAAGTCGGCTCTCTTGATGGTAGGTTGATCTATTTCTATAGAGCAAAGCATTTCATGTGGGATATTCAGAGTTTCATCGCGGTCGCGTGAGATTGTTCCATCTGGTTTGATAAGCAATTCCATGCAATCTGGATGTTTTTGGAATAGGGCTTTATGAAGTCGTGCTACCGCAGAAAGTGCTTCGGGTCTCTCACAGTAAGCACGCCAGGAGTCTCTCTTTGATCTTCACAATTCTTGGTTGTAGTAATTTAAAAGGGATCTATTATGTTCCCTAATACCGGTGCATTTGGCTTTGTTGAAAAGCTTCCTCACTATATTCCGAATAGATTCTAGATTCTCATTCCACCTCATCTCTACGCATCCCACCGTGCACAAAATATCAAAGCACAGTGACTGAGAGGAATTATATTTCTAAGATTGTTGGACCTTCAACTCGATGGGATTGCAGTTTAACGTTATTTCCTATAGAAGGAAGTTCTTCCGACGTACAGCCATTAACTTAAAATGTCTTATAGCTTTGACTACTCATGATGGATCAAGGACTGTGGAGTTCGAAATGCAGGCTGGGTTTAATAGAAGATTGAGGAAGTGCTTCCCGTGGAAATGAATGAGTTCCGGAGATGAATTTAATCAACTTGGTTACGCTGAGGATATAAGTTGTACATATGTATTGTAGCAGATTCCTTATAGGAGTTCCATTAAGTCCTGCAGCTGAAGGTTGGTGTGGCAAAGACAAAATTTTTCGTTAAATGTACCTTTAGAATTCTCAACATGTTTTTTTTTTTATAATACCGTGCGCGCACCAAGGGGATATGAATACCCTTTTGCTGGATTTTTCTCCAGGGCGCGAGTGGGTGGTATAGTAGTTTGAAACTCAGGTGTATTAGGTTTCAATATTTTTCCCAGAGTTGGTTGTCAAACTGGACGGGACGATTTAGTGCATCCTCAACCAGTGGGTCTCAGTACGTGCTAGTTGTTAGTTCGTTACATTTAGCCCAGCCAGCAACTACTCCAACATCAGTGTTATGCCTTCATGTCAGAGTTGACGCCGACAGGATTTTCATATAACTACATACAAATTCTATGAAAAGACTTTTTCACAGAATTGCCCCGCACGGGATTCGAACCCACGACCCTCTGCTTGAGGAGTCTATGCATATACCACTACACCACGGCCACCCCAACATGGTTCGGTGAAGTAGCTTATTTATTCTAAACATCCTAAGGAATCTCTTATTTTAATTGAACAACTAAGATGTTCACAAAGATGAGCTAAGATTAGAATCTCTGCTTTCACCAGGATACAGACATATTTAAGGTAAAAATGTTTGGATAAATGCAGGATCTTTACAGAAATCATAAGCAAAAAAAATACAAATTTTAGCGTGTTTGTCACATTTTTGAGCACGCTCACACCAGATGTATCTGAAACATAACACGTCTATGTAGGGATGATCGTACTTAAGTGACAAGGTATATGGTAGTTGTCGTTCTCAAGAAGTTGATTCGAGTAAAGAAAAATATTGACAAGCATTCAAAAAAATCTTAAGTGAGGTAGATGGTCCATATCCTTCGCAGAAGTAGGGAAGTCGGTTTTTCCTAGAAATATAGCCCCTGAACGCATCTTTGAATCTATCAAGTTATCTTTCGAAGGGAAGGGAAGGTATGGTATGTGTGGTCATATGGTAGAAGGACTTGTGCAAGAGCATCAAGTACAACTAGATTGCTGTCAACAATATTTTTTCACTTTTTGTAAAAATAGTGGATAATCTCCTTTTATTGCTACGGTTAATATGTTTGCTCATAATATGACTCTTGTCGTTGATATCCCTGCTCTGCCTGATATTGTGATCCATTAACGGCACTCTAATATACACTTTGTGCGAGCCTGTACACCAATATGATTCGTACGTACCCGAAGAAACATGCTTCTTTGTATAGTGGGACAGATAAAGGTCAAGCTATGTGGAAGCTTCTTGAGCCTTGCGCTTGTCTTGTTCTGATCCGTAAAAATCCATGTCTTGCATCATCAAAGAAGACTTGGGACTTAGTTACTATAAAAGATATACTGGACACTTGCTAGCAGTCGTACTGTTATCAAAAGCTTTCTTAAGGTGGTACGCTCAAAGTGCTTAAAGACAAATTCTGTTCACTGACGAGAAAATTTTTACCGTCGAAGAAATTTTTAATAAGCAAAATGATCGATCGGACATCAAAAGAAACTTCAGAACATATTCCAAGGGTTTGAAAAGCCCACTAACCCGCAAATGTAATGGTATGGTGGGGAGTAAGCTACGATGGCATAACCAACCTCCATTTTTGTGAAAAGACTTCGGCGAAAATTTACCAAACCACTGTTTACCTTATCCGCGCTATCGACAAATTTCCGATGAATTAGGTCCGTGATGCGTTTGATGATTGATGAGCAAATGGCTGCCATTTCGAATGTAGTCTTCCATAACTTGCAACTAAGGATTTGGCAAATGAGAAATATAATTTGTTTCTAAAAATATCAGCGCCTTTTCATTTGGCGTAAGTTTTGCTTTGTATCAGTATTTGTGACCAAAAGTTAGTATTCACGTTTAATCTTTATAAAACCGAAGATTTCGGACGACCGAAAAGATAGTTTCTAGTCAAATACGAGGGCTGTTTGATGAGTACTCGGATTGGAAGATAGGTGGCGCTACTAAGCCAAAATGAGTGCACTATCATTTAGTATAACCTGTTTTAGCCTACCTGTCGAAATGGTGACTATCCAGCGCTAAGTTTTGTTTTGACACCCATTTCAAAACATAGTATTTTTTATGACCATGGAAATAGAGCAGTATCGCTTCGTGATCCGATTCTTGTTTTTGCGAGGAAATTAAGCCCATTATCGATGGTGTGCACGGGACTCATTTTTCTTTCCGTACAACCGTTTACCATTGGTTTGCAGAATTTGGCCGTGGCCGCACGTTGGTTTTTGAACCGCGCCCAGGTGAACCAAAAACGATTACCACAGAGGAAATCGTAGACAAAATCAAGGATCTCGTATTAGCGGACCGCCGAGTGAAAATTCACTAGTTGGCTGAGATAGCATGCATCTCAACTGAACGCATTAGTCATATTCTGTATGAGATTTTGGGCATGAGAAAACTGTCCGCGCGATAGATGCCACGTTTGCTCACACCGGAGAACAAGCGCAATCGTGAGACCACTTCAAAATCGTGCTTGGACCTGTTTAATCGAAATCTGGAGGAGTTTATGCGTCGTTTCGTGACCATCGATGAGACATGTATTCATTGATACACACCAAAAACCAAAAAAAAAAATCGAAACAATGGGTTTTATCCGGTGAACGTGCTCCAAAGAAAGCGAAGACCGTGCCTTCGGCCGGAAAGGTGATGGCCACAATTTTTTGGGAAAGACAATTGTCGATTTATTGGGCAAGTTCACCGCCGATTTGAAGAAAAAAAATGAACACATTTGTCGAAGAAAAAAGTGCTCTTCCACCACGATAACACACTGGCTCATACCTACGCAGTCGCCACAGCTAAATTTGTCGAATTGCTTTACGAATTGCTTCCCCATTCTCCGTATTCTCTTGATTTGGCTCCCTGTAACTTCTTTTTGTTCCCAAAACTAAAAAGATCGCTCGCCGGAAAGATGTACGTGTCGAATGAGAAAGTATTTTACATGCCACCAAAAGTCATACTATACGTCGTTGCAGCACCGCTGGGAATAGTTTATCGAGTTGAAAAATAAATTGTCAAAACCTAAAAAAAATGCGTTGTCTTTTCTATGTATGTCTCTCTGGTTCTATCTACGCTGCTGCTCAACTACGGTTGTTAACAATGCCCCAAACTGCTCAGCCTTGACTGTATGACCGCGTACATCAATCACTCGTTCACTCGCTACCGTCTGACTTTCCGAGATAGATAATTGTTGCAATTAACATCTCAAAGGAATCGGACATTCCGTGCCATTCTCTACTCATAAGCCGAAAATGATCTTCGCATTTCAGAATCCGACTGTTGTCCATATTTGATAACCAACGGAGTTTCAATACGTATTCGAGGCATTAATTTTAGATGCAGAACAAATAGTGTTTTACTCGTATAGTGTTGCTCGTTGGCCCATAGCCAACTAAACATTGTCCTGTTTCTTTGCCGAAGACGGTCCGCTATTTGCACTCCTCGTTTCGCATCGTTTGATTTAAGTCCCAATTGGGATCACAGTAAGAGTCACTATCTCAGGTATTAAGTTTTTCATTTCCATGCCCATCTTCGGATGACACTGCCTTATTTTTTGTAGTACTAGCCAACTAAGGGATTCCCAGCATCAGCAGAGAGCGTCCTATTGCAATGGATGAAAATGTGCCCATAAAGGCATTCCGAAGCGTCACAGTGTGTTTTAATTTACTTCACGGAGCACCAGCAAGGAAACTATGAATGAAGAAAATGTGTTTGATGGTTAGGTTATACGGGCAGTGTTTTTTTTTTTTTTTTTTTTTTATTATGTCCACACCCTGAACTCAGCTTTTAAATCTTTCTTTTGTTTAAGAATTAATTTACTCTATTAGAGCTGACGGTTTTTCTCTATACTTTTGTTTACTCCTTTTGGATTCGTCTTTTTTCTCGGGAGCCATGTTGTGAAGGGGATTTATAGAAGCGCGGCAAACAGAAGCAGAATCACATTCTCTATTCATTGAACGTCGCACAGAAATTATAATTAATTCAATGACTTGGAAGAATAGAAAAAGAAGTTTCAAAACAAGAACAAAATAAAAAACTTTGATAACATGTGTAAGAGTAGTTGCTGATGTCAGATCGGTAGGACGGAGTCCGGTTTTATTACCATGTTGTATGTGTCACATGTATGTGTGCTTGGTACTTTACCATGTCCTTTTCTTTTAATTTTAATGTAAGTAAACATTCATGTGTTTGTATGTACAAAAGCGATTACTTGAATGTTACTTAGTAAGCGTTACAGGAAGAATTGCCAAGAGGAATGAATAGTAAGACTGGGAATGAGACTGGCTGACTGAATATGGGAATCGAATCAATCATATTTTGATGTGGGTCAATAATGACTCTGAGGATTATACATCATATAAATGTTTCTTATAGTGTTCTTAAACTGCTTTTCACAGTTTTTCACAAAACACTGTCCCATGTGCTTCCGTGGAGTTACTCTTTTGGGCACACTTTCACCAAATAGGAATTGTATAATTTTACAGTCAGAAAACTACTTTTTTACACTTCAGATATTTAAAAGCGCATGGGTCTATAAAGGATGACTGTGTCGGATGACTAATTTCATCTTTTTTTCATCGTTCTCAAGCCTTCCATCAATGTTAATAGAATTAGTGTTCCGTAGAACTTGAAGTTAATTTCCCGAAAAAAGGGTTTTAAAATAAAGCTGACACAGTGGCGATTTTATTGGGCGTCTAGACCGCCCCTGATGTTATTTATTTGTGCCTCTTGGCATGTAGATGAACTTTTAAATGTTCCATTTATTTGTAAATATGTTATATACATATGTATGTACTTGTCCTCCTACTGACTTCAAAGGTCGTTTCGTTGGACTTTCAATTTGATGAATCCTCTATAGTTTGACATTTGGAGCGATGATGGCGAAGTTGACCGTGTATCCGATAACTAAGACGAATTTATTAGAGATAGTAGGGAAGTAGTTCAAAGTAAGGATTTGGTTTAACAGAATTAAGTATTTTTTTGATGCCACAATTCACCTAACCTGGTAGCTGGGTACCATGGTAAGAAGTCTTTAAACCCATCCTGTGAAACTTCAGCATATGAGTTAATTTTACCTCTACCCGATTATTAATTAATTGAAAAATTGGGAAGACAAATGTATATAGGGTGATTCATCAAAAGGTTTGATTTATAATGCAAAATAAAACACATAAATTTGAAAGTGAACTTAAAATTTTTATTATTGGTTAAAAGAACAATTCATGGCATTTTACTTTTTGAAAACGATATCATGTAAATGTTATCTACAACTACGTTTGAGGTGGTCCAAAGGTCCAATTTTGGGGACTCGTTCGAGCATAGCGACTGGCATCTCGCAGATAACACGAGTAATATTGGCTTCCAAAGCGTCAATCGTAGCTGACTTACTCCTGAAGACCTGAGACCTTACATATCTCCAGAGAAAATAGTCCAAAGGTGTGATATCACATGATCTGGGCGACCAATTTACCATAGCAAAACGTGAAATTAAGTGCTCACCAAAATGATTTCTCAACAATTCCATTGTTTCACGCGCTGTATGGGTAGTAGTGCCGTCTTGTTGAAACCAGAGCTCTCCGAGACCATGTGCTTGAATTTTAGGAAGTATATAGTCCGTTAAAATAGCGCGATAACGGTTACTATTGACGGTAACAATCTGATTGAATCATTTTTGAAGAAATATGGACCACTGATTCCACCAGCCTATAAATCACACCATACCGTTGTTTTTAATGGGTGTAATGGTAGCTCTTGGTACTCTTCGGGTTTCTCATTAGCCCAAATATGGCAATTTTGTTTATTAAAGTATCCATTGAGCCAGAAATGGGCTTCATCACTGAACAAAGTTTCACGATAAAACACCGGATTTTCATTGAGTTTTTCCAGAGCCCATTCACTGAAAATATAAAGCAAATTCAAGATCCTTCACGTAAAATACGCCAAGTTGTCGAATACGCCAAGCCAAGCTGCTGAAAACGACGACGAATCGATTCGTCACGGTCTTCGCGTACACTCTCAGTTACAGCTGCTATAGTCTCTTCACTACTTGCTGGATGTGATCTAACCGGTCGAGCATCATCCACTAATGTAAACTGGGACTCAAATTTGCGAATGGTATTGGCAATAGTGGTTTCACGAAAAACATTTCTGACAAAACGCTGATTTTCGTAATACAATTTGGAGACGCTGTTGTGGTGTGAGTCTTTCCATGATGACTTGCCAAACGATACTGAATAAAAGTAACAAAGCAGTTTGATAGGAGTCATGCGTGATTTGTCAAAAAAAGCCTATTGAAATTCAATCCTCACGGTGAATCACCCTATATGTAGTAGATCACAGTTTCTCTACTCCCGTTGGTTACGCATTCATTGGGATAGGCACTAAGTGTCATCAATCATAATGTGTTTAGGCAATCTGGAATATTTTCTACCACTTAACAACTGAGTCTTAAAGCTGCCGTTGGATCAAAGTTACAAGGCGCTCTCTAGCAAGATATTTAGATTAAAACCCGAATTATGCAGGAGCAACAGTCAATTTTCAGCCATAGACAGAGTTTGATGTTACAAAGGGAGTCTTTGTTGCAAAAGAAGAGATCTGTAATCGAAGAATCAGCCTGTAATCGGATAGCGAAAATAAAGTTTATTCACAAGTCGAAACCTAGCTTAATGAAACTGAAGAATCAAACACCCTGCCTCCCATTGCCCCCAAAGCTAAAAGTACAACATCTGTGCAGATTGCAATAGAAACAGAGCAGGCGTCTATGGATCGATCGAAGGATTCTTGGACAAATTTTCTCAAACTTTCCGAACTGGAACTGCAGTGTACTTCAAAACTAGGCAATTCATCATCTTCAACAAGGCTACCCGGAGTGCTACCAAAAAACCTTTCAAGTGTCCCTTATGAAGAATTAGCCGCTTGGGGCAGCTTGCAGCAGTCAGTGGGATTTTCAAATTGATATCAAAGTTTACTGGGAATCCTGAGGAATGGGTTTTGTTTATCGCCAGATATGAGTAACCAAAATCACTCTGACGATTTTCTAATTATGAAAATTCGATACAATAGCGACATGCACGGAATGTGTTTAGAAATTTACTGTCACACATTATCATTATCTATGAAGTTCGGAAAACCGGAGATATTTTACTGACACGGATAAGTGAAGGAAGGATAAGGAAAAAAAGTGGTCCTAAAACTATTGTGAACTTTGCTGTTGAGGTACACAATATACGAATATGAAATCTCTTAAAAAATCCCGAAGTAGGACAAGTATTGTTCCCCAGGACTCCAAGACCCTTTTGTGAAATATATGTTTAAGGAATAGAAAATAGCATTTGTTCAGTCCAGCCCTAAACACGGCGAATCTCACGAGAGATTTGATGTTATGAGCAATGTCAGCTTAGCGGTGACGATTCTGGGAGCAGCAACGTACTTAACGAATCCAATCGTCACCACAATCGATGTTACCATCTGGTAGAGTATTATTTAACTCACTTGCAGTTCTAGTGATAGTAGCTAGTTACATAAAAAGATAATTTTAGGAATAATACTAGGAGAGCGACTCACTGTAGGTGCCATTAGGTTTTCTGAGTGCTTCAAGTTTGGCTTATTTGTCGATATTTTCGCAAAAGTCTATAGGCGGCACTCATGGAGTAAGTTTTTTGCTCGTTTTAAGTCGATCTGTTACACCAGTCTACCTCCAGTCTACCTCTGGAGATCTGCATTCCACCTTGAAACAGGCGATCTACAGGAGTTTGATATGGCAAGTCAGTACAAGACATTTAATGTGAGAGCACAGTTCAAGTTCTGAACAGCATTTGCGGGTTCATCATGTTCCTTCTTAAGCCGTGCCTAGTTCAAATTTCTCGGATTCCTTCTCATAGGCAAGATCGAGAGTGCATCATATTTGGAAATCGTGGTACCAATCGTCCGAGATGGATAGACTGGAGCCAAGATTTTTGGTAACCATTTAGGCAGATAATATTAAATCCAGACAATCAATTCCTCTACCATTGGAATTGATCCTGGCGTGGAAAGATGTGGAACTTCACAGAATCTTGTTCTGATATACTATATATTGATTTTTTAAAAATAGAAATGATAAAAATAATTTTAAAGTTCAAACTTGTTCACGGTGCTCAAGGATACGAGTACTCCTATGTAAGATTTATCCCTAATACATACACATTTACAAATAGACAAATTGACGAAACCCGATATCGTTTGTATATGAGCAGAACCCTAAATACGAATAAGCCGAATAAAGTACATACGAGTACGTACCAAGACAAAGCCTCGTTTAATTAAATTAATTAAGTTTCTTAATTAAGATCTTTCGGTGCTGCTTTTATTATCCTTTCTTTGTTACTCTTTTGTGATGTAATTGATGCTATTTAATTTATTCCTTAAGTCACGATTCACGTAAGCAAGCTGATTGCCATGTAAGATTGCTGTGTCACAGATACTTGATGTGTAGTATAGATCCAAATGAATTTCTAAACAGTGATAATTACACATCGGCTTATTAGGTTTCGTTGATAAAATTTTGATGTTACCTTTCGAGTGTGTGAATTAATTTGATTTTCAAGAATATATTTCTTATCTAATCTCTGAATGAAAACAACTAGGAATGTGCTCACAAAGGGGCCCTTCCGAGAGTAAAACGACAACTCATGTAGTCTGGGACACTGTATTCATGTATAAGAACCGGACGACTTGCCCCCCAGTTAATATATACAGACAAGAAAATATTAGGACTGGAAGGTGATAATGAGGGTATAAATAGGATAATCACATTTAAGATCTCAAGTTCTGTGTTAATTGTTGATGACCGGAAAAATGTGCAAACGAGATTGACCTCTCACACAATCAGAGAAGGATTAAAGTAGCCATAAAGCTGACAACCGCCGTCCAGACAGACAGAAGGTATAACATTTACTACGGTCGTTCTAATAGATAGCAGTGTTCTTTTGGACTTACATATATTGGTTGTAATCGATAGACTTATGCCAGAAGGTTTCGATTTATAAGCAAAAGCAGTGACAAATTGGGAAACTGGTCAGATGAAACCAATATCCAGTACTAATCGATGTCATATAGTAGTTACAATACTAGGCTCCGTCAGCCACCAGAAAACTGGGCAGAACTTTAAAATTAATGTGATAACCGCATTGATGACTTGAACTTCCTTCGATATTGCCATGAACTTACCCACATACATTGAGTATGTCAGTGGCAAAAAGTTTACCAGTATGAGTATCAAGTTCGTTGGGATTCTTAAGGCTGAAAGTGTTTTTTGAGCTTTGCAGGTCGCCCTGGTTTATGGTTTATTGGCGATCGGATTTCATTTGTGCCAGTTGTGACCAGATGAAACACGATTTGACAGCTGAGGGAGCAGAGCTTGTATTCTGTCACATGGTACTAACAGTCCGACAGACGAAGGCTGATAATAATTATTGAGAACTAGCTGGGCTAATTTTATTTATTTATTGTTTGGTCGGATTGCCAAGGGTTGCGAAGACAGCGAAATATCCCTAAGTTATGTATGTTGCACGTCGAAATGTATGTTACGCTTTGAAACCAACAACATCAAAGAAATAAGCGAACTCTTGTGAACGACAAATTAAAAACGAGCAATAACCCTAAGGGTTATGAATACAAAAAGGCTTTTCATTTTATTGTTGCGATGGTATTTATACAGATTTTGATTACAGTTTTTCACATAGTACGTTATGTTTTAACGTTTGAAATTTGAAGCGGATTTAACAATTATGAAAATACCATATATAGGTACTGGTGTACAAAGAGCACCAGATTTGTATCTGACCATCATATTAGTTAATACAATTTTGGTACAATGTTTTGTATGTACATATGTACAAGGTGGCTCAAAATTAATCACCCTTTCGAAAGATGGTATAATTTTTGCAAAAAGCGTCGTACGTCAATCCTATTCGACATTTGTGAATTAAACAGCTATAAAACAGACAAACAATGAAGCGCTATACTCCGCAAGAGCGTAGAATAATTTTGTCGATGTTTTTGAACAATAATCGGTCCGTGGTATTGGCGCAGCGTGAATTTCGATGTCGGTTTCCTAATCGTGTCGCGCCAGTTAGATAAACATTCCGGCGCTTAGCTACTCGAGTGGAACCGGACTGGTCATTCGGCTGAGAATATCGCGGCTGTAACTGCCTATGTCGCTGAGAACGAAGAAACATCAACCAAACGACGGGCCACGAAATTGGGCATCACCAGACGGATGTCAAAGTGCAAATAGTGCATCAGGGAATACCTCCTGACCGTCAGGCGGGTGTGAACTACTTTAAAGCCATCCTCAATCTCAACAACAAAGAGGACGAGCCATTACATCCACGAAAAACCACTGTGTGGTGCGGCGTTCACGCGGGAATAGTGATTGGGCCGTATTTTTTTGAGGACGCGATCGGTAATACGGTCACTGTTTTTGGCGAATGCCAGAATTGGCAGCACGAGTAAATGGATATTGTGAAGGAAGAGTTTCCTGGTCGCGTAATCTCCCGTTTTGGCGATTTGGTATGACCAGCAAGATCGCCAGATTTAACCCAGACATATTTTTTTGGAGCTACTTGAAGTCACGCGCTTATGCCAACAAGCCTCATTAAATCGCATTCCTTAAGGAATGCTAGTTCTTGGGCTAGTTAATGTCCACCGTGAACGACCTGGATATATACTGATGACCACCGTTTCCAAAAATAGATTTTCACGGCATTTATTTAACGCCAGCGTTGAATCTTTTGGTCTGGACTATCTGGCTTTTGTTGAATTGTGTCCGATGGACAGACCACCTGTGTTTCTAAGACTGGCATTCTATTGTTGTATCTATGATCCAAAAAAAACGATTCGAATAGTTTAAACCCACAACCGACGAGTTTAAATGAGAACAGTATTTACGGCTACGATAAATTCGATAGTCGAATTCTGAGAACAAGCGTGCGAAGAAGCTTGAGGCGGAACTTCAACATAGTCTATCGTTAAGCGAGAATATAATACACTTTCTCTGGCATACAACGCCGAGTCGTAGGGCACGGAATCATCAAATCCAAGGACAAAAGTCAAGTATAACCCCAACACCGGAATCACCAATTTCCTTAAACTTAACCCTGCGATAGGTAGCTGAAACGATGTGCCTGAAGGATCCGCAATACAAACCAATCCGTATGCGTCCAATTGAGAGATATAGAGAAGATTTAATGTGAAAATCCAAAGACTAATGCAACTGGTGTGGGTGATTTTTTCAGCTCTTGCTTGAAGATATCAGCACCGATCTTCAAGGAACGGGTTGCCCTTCAAAAGAGCACAAAACCACCAACGGAACCAAATAGTTTGCCTACATCACCTAATTTGATACGTAAGTTCAGTAATATAGAGTTAAAGCTATCTAAAAGCAAACTTGAGGCATTCTGTATATCTAACGATGATCAGGTGAATGGCGCTAGTGGTAACTGTGCCGATGGAGAGCAGCAGTGATGAAGAGTCGATAATGCCAAATAAAGAGAGGATGATCCTCTTCTAAGAAAATTTCGTGCAAACTCTAATCATTCATCCGTCATTTAGAAATATTAAATACGATGATGTTGGAATGGATTCCGAGTCCCATTCGTCTGAAGAAAACGATGGCAGTGAGCACATTAAAGTTAAGTCCACAGAGACGGATGGAAAACCGCCACTTCTGCCATCTTCATCACAACCAACCGAATCTGAAGCGGCGAAAGTTCAAGATTTTGTCACTTCAATAACCCTCGGCTGCCGTGATTCCATTGAAAGTGTTTTCTTTTTATTTTTCAACAAGGATGCCGATGCTATTACATTTAAGAATCCCCAGCCTCGCACATGCATTAATCAAATTACGACACAGTCTATGGCGCCAGCGGTTGTAGCTGCTAATATAAGTCTGCGATCCGAATATTTTCGTAGTAGATAAGGCCAGGCTATGAAGCTTTTTGCGTTGATTTGGACAAAAAACCACCGCATTGGATTGCTAGGATTTCTTTCAATGATGACCCAATAAGCAGATGTGCTGGTGTAAGTGCTTCATAATCTTTGGGATCTGTTGACATCGGGGTAATTGGTCTTGGAAGAAACAAGAAACGGTTTTAAAAAACGGCTTCAATAGCCATTAGAGGTGCGTTCCATACCACCCCAAGGGCAGCATTGGTATGGCACCTAACACCGTTTGATTTACAGATTAAGATCAAAAAACTTTCTGACAACAATGCAATACTACTCACTAATCTGTCAAGAGCATTAGTTTCGGACATGGCACTGTCCTACGAAATCCTATGAAATTCCTTCCGTGGTCGACTTCGACGTTCCGTATGATATAATATATTCGAAGAGGGAGGACTAGCAAAGAAATGCAATAATCAGGTCAATTTTCACAGACGGCTCGAAAACAGAGAAAGTAAAGGTTTTTGGTATATTCTCAGAAGAGCCAGAATTAATCAGAGGTTCTGGCTGTAATCGGGGCGGCTGAGCTAATGCAGATGAGATCAGTATCCGAAATAAATACCGCTATTCACATCGATAACCAGGTCACACTCAAGCCAATGGAATCATCCAACATCTACTCTTATACAGTCTGAAGCTGTCGTACAGTTCTCAAGACACTGTGCACTCAGAACCGGTTAAGACTGTGCTGGGTGCGAGTATACTGCGGTATTAAAGTAAATAACCAAGCAGATAAGCTTGCAAGAAAAGGAGGGCTACTCGACATTAGTGAGGTTGTCAACATCAAACCAAAACACTGCATAGTGAGCGGCACTATCGAGAAAAAAAATCACAAAGACTGCAAAACTAAAGTAGTCAAGTCTTAAAGGACACAGAGTATCCAAGGTTCTTTGGTCCATTTTTGTCTCGTTAGCGCGACCTGCATGACCAGCATGGTCCAACATGATAATTTGGTATGTGTAAATGTCGAACTATGGTAATGAAAGTAGACTAGTAAAACTAAAACTGTGAAATAAGAATGGAGGTTTACATTTTTCTTAAATATTGTAGTGCCTCAATCGACCTGTCACTTTCAATAAAAGAAGACCATTTTTCTCCTAGATAAAAGGGTTCAACCATTTTATAGATCGCATCGGCTTCGCTTTCTTACTTATTGCTCTGATCTGATGTAAGCTGGTTAAACAATTCAAGACCAAGTAAACAACCTTGTGGAACTCCAGAACTAGCATATTTTTCATCAGAACTACAAGTATTTACAAATACATTAACCGAAACTTTGAACTAACCTGAACTAATTAACCAGACGTTGTCAATCATACCGCCAACACCTGATAAATACAAGGACAATGTGCTACCTACTGCCGTTGCACACTTTGCGGTCAACTCAACACTTCCAGATTGAGCTTTGTCCCCACTTGCGTTTCAGCGCGCCGAATCTTTAATCTGGCGAATCCACTTTCGCACTCGTGTAATAGCAAAATTACTTAAAGATTGTAAACATAAGCTTTTTCATCAATCCTAACCTTTCGGGCTTTTTCCGAGCAAATGGAAAACAGAATTTGTCAAGCTCGTCCGTAAAAAAGGCTAATCTACTTCTCTCTCTTCCTACAGACCCATTGCACCTACGTCAATTCTTTTCAATGTCATGGAAATGCTGATAAACCGTCAGCTCATGAAATATCTCGAAACAAAAACTTCTTAATGACCGGTAGTATAGTTTTCATAGTAACAAGTCCACTGGTGATTTAATGTCATGTCTCACCGAAAAGGGAAACCAAAGCGTACATCAATCTGTCGACAGCAAGATAGTTGCGCTTGTTATTTCTAAGGCATTTGACAGAGTTTGGTATCAAGCTCTTTTGCCGAAAATGCATGCTTTTGAGATTAATGACTCTCTTCTTTAATGGATTAGAAATTACCTTTCAGGACGTTCAATTCAAGTTGTTTTGATCGGTTTCAAATCTGATATCCACAAAATAAATTCTGGTGTACCCCAAGAATCCATTCTGTCTCCGACACTCTTTTTAGTTATCATTAGCCATCCCTTGTCCCTCTTCCAAATCATAATCAATTGAGGAACTATCAAGAGAGTGGAATTTAATGCTTACAAAACTAAATGATATGTGCTGCCATTAAAGCGAAATCTAAATACCCTGACATTATCAATGAATGGCACTTGCATCGTCGAACCCGAAAAACTTTCCATTCTCGGTGTTCACTGTAGTTAGGCTTTTTAGAGATAATACAAAACTTTTTTCTAATTTCCATATTTAACAGCTACAATCAGACCAACTTAAAAATACATCAATTGTTCATATCAGGTGGACCATAAAAAAAAAACAAAATAAGAGGCCAAGTGTGGGAACAAAAATTATTTTCGCGAATTGCAATCGCTGAAATGCGATGCCGTGCACTTCCAAAATAATTTCTGTTCACACACTCGCGGCAGACTCGATGGAATGCTTAACTCAGGCTCCTATCAAACTGCTTTATCATTTTTGTTCAGTATCGTTTGGCGTCATCATGGAAAGACTCACATCACAGCAGCGTCTCCAAATTGTTCAGCTGTATTACGAAAATCAGCGTTCTGTGAGAAATGTTTTTCGTGCGATTCGAGAAACTTACGGTGCGCATAATCGACCTACTGAAACCACTATTGCCAATACCATTCGCAAATTTGAGTCCCAGTTTACATTAGTGAATGATACTCGACCGATTGGACCACATTCAGCACGTAGTGAAGAGACTATTGCATCTATATCTGAGAGTGTACGCGAAGACCGTGACGAATCGATCCGTCCTCGTTCTCAGCAGCTTGGCTTTTCGTATTCGACAACTTGGCGTATTTTACGTGAGGATCTCGTAACATATAAAAAGTCTCCGCGGTTTTTTTGGTACATTTTTGAAAAAAAATTTTCTTTATTCAAAATCAATTTCGATCAATTACATATTGGCCAAGTGATTTTCAACGGCTCTTCGGTCGGCCAATTTTTCATTATCAAGAGAGTTTGACCGAAACAAGAGGTCAAAACAAAGATTCAAACAAAGTTTGAATGGTTGCGTAAGCTGCAAAAGTCAGAAATTGTACTCTCCCGATATCCGCCTCTCATAAAAAAGACCTTAAGGACTTTAAAATAGAATAAATGGCGCAAAGGGAGAATATTCAAGGCTAAGAGAGCAATATTTTCTAAGGCAAAAAAGGCAAGGAGTAGCAGATAATATAAATAGATATAATAGATATAAATTTACTCATCAAAATACGGGAATTACGGAACCACAAGTATTTGTATTTAAACTCTGTTTTAAATTTCTTAGCTGCCATTATTAAAGACGAGTTCAGCCTAGCATTATCATGATGGAAGACAACACCCTTTCTGTTGGTCAATTCTGGTCGCTCTTTCTTAATAGCTTCATTCAAACGGTCGAATTGTGCATAGTAGAGGATCTAATTGAACTTTTCGCAACGTTCTAATACATCATAATAGACAATTCCCTTCCAATCCCACCAATCCCACCAAACACTCAACATAACCTTATTTGCCGTCAATACATGCTTTGAAGTCGTTCGAGATCGTTCACCGGCCTTCCACCATGATTCAGGTGGCACCCAAACATCGAACTTCCTTGAGTAGCCTGCTCGTTTTAGATGATTCCAAACTGTCATACGATTGATGTTTAATGCCTTCGCTATCTCCAAACAGCTTCCGTGCCGGTCTTGCTTCATCGTTGCAAAATTTCATCGACCTGTGCGAGGTGCATCTTTTACATCGAAATCTCCGGAACGGAATCGAACAACCCTCTCCTGGGTCCGGTGTTCACTCACAGCATTCTCACCGTAAACTGCACAAATTTTCCAGCATGTTTTTGCAGCGTTATTGCCTTTTTTATAGTAATAAAGGATCAGGTAGCGTATTTCTTCACGAGCAACGAATTACACAGCTGTCTTCACAAAAAATATGGCCTGATATGTCACCTTTCAAATACGGGTTCGTTTAACACAATTAGATAAGTGTTTTCAGATAAATGGAAACCAACACCATCTAGTGACAAAATACCGCAGAGACTTTTTATATGACCTAAATTGAATATTTGGTATCTTATTCCTGTTTTTGGGATTTCCTTCAAATATATATTTTTTATTCCATCAAGACCAGCTGTTTTTTATTTTTAAGATGTTTAACTAAAATTGAGTGTCGTCTTCGTAGCAAAAGCATTATTTGGGGTTTCTACGTATGATATACACAAAACTCACTCATTTTATCGTAAATAACCCTAGTTGTGACCAGGTAACTTAGGTGTCCGGACACTGAGTGATTCTTGACAAAGTTAGACAAATGTTATAGTATTTTCTTTCAATTTCCGCATTAACGGAACTATGAATATGGAGAGGAAATTGTACCACTGTGTAGTCAATATTTTTCATACAATTAATGTTTTCGAGATCTATAGAGACACTGCACAGTTTTAAATTTATTTATTTTCGAAAAACGGTCCAGTTAGAATTTTTTTTATATCTATGTGATTTGCATGGAAACGTCTCAAATATTTATCCTTAAACCTGGGGTACCTACATTTCACTCAAAGTTATTTAACGATTTTATTTCAGTGAAAATGCAGTTCACAATATTTTCATCTTTTTTTTGTATGATAACCAAAACAGAGTCGTCCCTTTTGAGTATGCCAGGAGGAATTCTGAACTCAATATCAAATTCCCAAAGCACTCTTATTTTTACCTGTTTCAGTTCCCCACAATTTAGTGGTTTAATCACTGACTAATAGATTAAATCCCTTTCACGTAACACCTGACATTCATCTAAATGACTTGACGCATGCAGTAGGACTATTAGTCTAATTTGCATACCAACATTGCAGTGGACCCCATTTTCCCCATTGTGCTATATAGGTATCTACATATGCGTATTTGTATGCTTCGGGAAGTAACTGCGGCAAAGTTTCGGCTTTTGGCACCTGGACCACCAGGGTGAAATTATAGATGGCATTTACTGTTATGCAGGTGAATAAGTACTCCACTATAATATTCAAACAGCGGGTATCTGGATAATGCTAATTTCTCCGGTGACCCTCATACACACGCTCTCCAAACATATGTGTGGAAGAACTCGAAAACTATCTCCCGAAAGTTTTCCAGTAGAAGAGGGTTTATTTGTTGAAGGTCCTATAATTCAGAACTAAGGAAATGCCATGAATCTGTATGAAGCAGACAATCTACCTTGTTTAAAACTTTTCCAAGTAATGAAATGTCTATCCCGGTTATGTGAATTAGTAAAACGTGGACCCAGGCCCAGTCATCGTAGTGTTCGTTTTATCATTATACCATATGCACAGAGATCAGCGATATTTGTCAAAACCGAACCGTTGAGGATTAAAAGAAGTTTTGCAGCTGCTTAGTATTAGGTGGAGTGAAAAGTGACCTCTTTGACCGCCAGAACGCGCTGCTACTGTAAAAAAGGTTATGGTGCCTTGAAGTCCGTTCATATTTAGACAGACATGCCAAATTTAAGTGCGATACTGTCTTTAGTTTTGTTTTAACAGCTGATTGTTGTTGACGTGTTTGGCATCATGTTGAGTATGAACAAACACGATTTTCGTTCTCACATAAAACTTTATTTTTTGAGAGGCAAAACGGCGAAGGAAACAAAAGAAAAGTTGGATTAATATTATGGGGCTAATGCACCGTCAGATTACACCGTCAAATATTAGTTTCGAGAGTTTCGTGGTATCCACAACTCCACTACCGATCAAGTCTGCAGCGGCAGGCCCTCCGATGCGATTACAGAGGACAATGTCAAAAAAATATATGAAATGGTGTTGGCTGACTGGAAAGTGAAGGCGCCACAAAGATTAGTACTGAGCGCACACGCCATATTTTGGGCAATATTCTGCATATGAAAAAGTTATCCTGCCGCTGGGTGCCTGAAAAAAACACCAACGCGACAGCACTTCGAAAGAGTGTTTGGACTTGCTGATGCGGAATCGGGCGGACTTTTGGCTTCGATTGGTAACTGTTAAACACCAGAGAACAGAATGAGTGCCCGGCAATAGACTAAAGCTGGCACAAGTGCTCAGAAGCGGCCGAGGGAGGCTCGATGGGTCGGAAAGGTTATGGCGTCGGTTTTCTGGGATTGTCATGGCATACTCTTCGTGGACTACCTCAAAAAAGGAAAAACCACCAACAGCGAGTATTACTGTGCATTATTGGAGCGATTGAAGGCCAAAATCGCTGCAAAACGGCCTCACATGCAAGACTATGCACCGGCGCACAAGAACATCGCAACCACGTCTAAAATCAATGACTTACGGCTCCAATTGCTGTCGCATCCACCGTATTCTCCCGGTTTGGCTCCCTCTGACTATTATCTCTTCTCAAACCTCAAAAGATGGCTCATCAAAAAAAAAAAATTCAGCTCACGTGAGGAAATCATCGACGCCACAGAGGAGTATTTTGCAGACCGGAAAATTACTTTTCGGACGGGATCAATAAGTTGGAAAATCGTTGGAATAAGTATATCAAACTAAATTTTTTTTTTCATTCCAAAGAAGGTTACTTTTCACTCCATCTAGTAAAAGAGTGGTTGCGTTAGAAAATTTCATTTTCGTTATCGGATTCTGATTCGAATCTTCGGCCAATTAACTTTCCATGTAAAGGGTTAGCCAACATATGGTGTGGATGCTGGCTGTAAATTCAGTTATTTACCGAATTCAAAGTGGTTGATCTTTTTTGACACATGTCATACTATTTTTGGCAATTTAAGTCATGGAGTCTTTTACCACGCTACTACACATTTTTGTTGTTCAATTTCATTACGAAAACGGACGATCTGTAAGAGTAACATTTCGTAAAATTCGTGAATTTTTTGGTCAACATAATCGTCCTAGTGAATTTGGAATTCGTGCATTTGTGAAGCGTTTTGAAGAAACTGGTTAGGTATCGGGTCGAACTCCATGTTGGCATACTACACCAGCACGTACACGACAAAACATCGCCGCTGTGAGCGAAAGTGTTCAAAACCAGCCAAGCACGTTAATTTATCGCAGAAGACAACATTTTCTGTTTTTATAATGGGAGCGTGCTCAAGGGATTTGTGTTCCCTTATAATGTTTATACAGGCGAAGAAAATTTAGGGAGCAAGAACAGAGAGGTACCGATGTACATTGGTTTTAAATGTTTACTAGGTAAAACGACCAGGAAATAGAGAGCTCGGCAGAGCATTCCACACCTAAGTGAGTTGTTCGGCTTAGGAACGGATCACGATATTTTAGAGTTTATCAGAAAGTTCGCTTCAGGGGCATTCATAGCGAGACGGTTGTTAGTGTTGAAGGTTTGAAGGCGCGGAATGTTCGATTTCAATGGAGTACTGGTGGTGGAAATAGCGATAAAACAAAGTGATGCAGGAGACTTACGTCGGTGTTCAAAGGTATCAATTGACTGACTGATATTAGTATCACCTATGAGTTTGAATCCTATCTAGCAGGTGCGGAGACGTTTTAGAAGCACTTGACTAGTTCTGGGCATTGTACTCTAATTTTGGGTGGATCAATGCCTTATACACATATTGAGGCCAGGTCAGAGGAGGTGAAATATTTCTTACATCGCTTGAGGAAACCTAGACATTTCGCAGAATGTTTCGCAACGTCGAATATGTGAACATTCCAACGAAAGTTGTCACTGACACACATACCGAGAACGGAAAGTTTTTTGGTTTTTGGTTTGGTACAATGGTTTGTAAGTGCCATTTATAGATAATGTCTTGGTATTTATATTTCGCTTTAATGACAGCAGACAGCATTGTCTTTTGGATGCATTACATTCCACTCTGTTGACAGTTCCCCAATTGGTAATGCTGTTAATATTAGAATTTATTAAGCTTAACATACGCTGACGTTCCCGTTCTACAGTCTATGACTTTTGTCAGCAAAGGAATATATTGGTTTAGAAGTAGCAGACAAGAGATCATTGATTAAATTAAAAAGAGTGTCGGAGACAGAACGGATCCCTGGGGTAGACCAGCATTTATTTTCTGGAATATCAGACTTGAAACCATCAAAGAAAATTTGAATTTAACGTTTCGAAGGGTTATTTGTAATCCATTGAAGAAGAAAGTCATCGATCATAAAAACACGCATTTTCGATAAAAGAGCCTGATACCAAACTCTGTCTAGTGCAACTATCTTGCTTTTGCTAGATTGATGTACGCTTTGGTTTCAGTTTTCGGTGAGACACGCCATTAAATCACCAATGAGCCTGTTGCTACGAAAACCATACTGCCGATCATAAACAAGTTATCGTATTTCGAGATAATTCATGAGCTGACGATTTATCAACGTTTTCATGACTCTGTGGGAAGAGTGAAAAGAAGATTCGCCATTTTTTAGGGACGGGCTGAACAAATGCTATTTTCCGTCTGCTCGGAAAGAGTCCAAGAAGTAGGAAAACTTACGCAGTGGGTTTGCCAGCGAGGAAGAATACCTCTTCAGAAGAAGGGGAGATATACCATCTGGACCTGCGGATTTGTGTATATTAAGATCTTTAAGTACTCTTGCTATTACACTAGTGCGAACATTTATTCGCTCCGCTGAAAATTCAACGCACCCACGTGTAGGCAGGGACAAAGCACAATCTGGAACTCTTGAGCTGGCCGCAAAGTATGCAGCAAGCAGATATGCCTTGTCCAAAGAGCTGACAGCTGTAATGTTATTGTAAATGACTACCTTTGGGACATTGTAGTATTTTTTGCCTCAGTTTTTTGTTGTATTCATCGCTTACCAAAGACGTTGCAGTCATTCTTAGCTCGTTTGAACTTTTTCCGGTTTTCCTCTGTTAGGTTGGTGTTGTAGGACTGAAAAAATATTTCTCTTATTTCTCTTACCCTGACAGCCTCTTTACAGCTCAAGTCGTACTATGCATTTCCTTTTGGTTTGATACACTCAATTCAATGAAGGATATCATTCCAAAGAGAATAGTGCCTGTGCAGCTTCCACGTCGTTCTAGAGGAAACATAACGATCAGTTAAAATTCCCAAAAAAGCTATTAAGTCCGTTCCAATTGGCTTTTTCGTATTGCCATAAGTTTCTTTTAGGAATCTTTTCTCTGACTGTGTGGTTGGCGTAAGAGAAGTTAGCTAATATAGTCCGGCGAGCCTATATATCAGGGTGAGAGGTTAAAAACAAGTCCGAGTGTTGGCGGTATGACTTTCAACGTCTGGTATTCGAGTGGGCTCATATACAAGCTTCGTTAAGTTGTTTTCCGTAGGGAAGTTCTCAACACAGGGTCCTTCGGGTGTTGTCTGTCCAGAGGGCCTCACTTATGTCACTTTATGGTGAATTTAAAAAATTCATCTTCACTAGCACGCTTATAAAATCCGAATTACACAACAATTGAAGCCATCTCCGTCGTCGGAGTTTCTTTAACTGGATATTGGATCGCCAGGACAATTTGTCATCGAATTTGATTTTTGGATGGATGGGTACATAAATAAACAAAATTGTCATATCTGGAGACCACAAAACCCAAACGAGATTCACGAAAAACCAATTCATCCCAAAAAAGTCACTGTATGGTGCAGATTATGGGTTCGCGTCATCATTGGCCCGTATTTTTGTGAAAGTGAAGCTGAAGAGACAGTTACAGTGTATGGAGAAAGCCACCGCAACATGTTGACCGGCTATTTTTTTTTTTCCCAAAATATAATGAGTTGGGGCTAGACGATCTTTGGTGGAAACAGGATTGTGCTACTGCTCATATTAACCATCAGTCAATCATCTTATTGCATACGAAATTTGAAGATCGCATTATTTCGGTTCGAGGAGAAGTTTATTGGCCTCTAAGGTAAAGCAGTTTGACAACCTTAGATTTCTTCCCGTGGGGTTATTTTAAAAATAAAGGTCTGTGCCAATAACGCAGAACTTCACTAATTAAAATTCTACTTTGATTTCACAATAAATTTGTGTTTAATTAAATGAAAACTTCCACATTAGCTGTTGACTCATTCCCATGTGAAGAGCTTGCTTAAAGAAATCCACGTGTTCATTCTGATTGGCATCTGTTCATAAACAATTCCACAAATTTCTTAAAAGCTGTTGCTCTACAGTGGAAATACATTTTCATCAATACTTTCGAATCGTTCCTTGATGCTCAAAGTGTGAAAATGGTGCTTGAGAGTTTAAAGTATCATATGTACATATACTCGTATGCCAGTGACAACGGATTTAACTAAGATTCGCAATCTGGTGGGAACGCAAAGCGGGTGTTCCAAACATCTTTACTAGCTTTACTTATGGGGCAGTGGAGCAGACAATTTGCATTACCCAGAGCACTCTTGGTCTAAGCGAACCGAGTTCAAGATAGGAAAAAATGATGTTAAGTGTGCCTTAATTGCCGATCTGAACACATATCAATGGCACAATTGCATATAAAATTAGGCCTTTTGAAGCAATTTGTAAAAGTTTTTCAAGATTTTGAAAACATATAAACAGACAAGCAATGGAGCGCTATACTCCGCAAGAGCGTGGAATAATTGTGTCGATGTTTTTGATCAATAATCGGTTGGTGGTGGTAGCGCAGCGTGAATTTCTACGTTGATTTCCTAATCGTTTCGGGCCAACTGGGCAAACATTTCGGCGGTTAGCTACACGATTCGAACAGATTGGCAACATAGGAGACCATGCAGGGCGTAGCCGCCGCCGGTCTGGTCGTTCGGAAGATAATATTGCTACTGTGGCTGCCGATGTCGCTGAGAACGAAGAAACATCAACCAGACGACGGGCCAATTGGGCATCACCAGACGGATCCTACAGCGGATTTTAGTGAAAGACTTACACATGTACCCGTACAAAGTGCAAACAGTGAACCAGTTAATGCCTCCAGACCGTCAGTTGGGTGTGAATTACTTTAAAGCCATCCTCAATCTCAATAACGAAGAGGACGATTTTGTGTCGAAAATAATCATGAGCAACGAGGCGTATTTCCACTTAAGCGGTTACGTCAATAAGCAAAATCTTTGTTTCTGAGGCACTGAAAATTCGCGTGTGAAGCACGGCCGTATTTTCTTGAGGACACCATCCGTAATACGGTCACTGTTTCTGGCGAACGCTACAGGGCCATGACAAACGACTTCTTACTACCGGAATTATACACCTTGTATAATATTGTACAAAAAGTTTATTTTTAACCACACGGTGGGCCATAATACATATATGACCCAGTTTTAGAATGTCGGTTGTGACTCGTACAGTATACGCCGTTGGACCGTCCTGCTGGAACCATATGTCCTCCAGTCAAAATTTATCTCTATAACGCTCTATAACGCTCATCATTGATGGTGACCGTTGGGCTCATGCCGTCCAAAAAAAACAAAAGAACAAAATCTCTAATGACTGTTCCAGCATAAACCATACAGCGACTGTAAGTGGAAACAATGGATCTTTGTCCATTACTCGCAGATTCTAAGTGCCCTGGAACCGCAATTTTTGTTTGTTCACGTATCCACAAAGGTGTAAATGGGCCTTGTCACTCACAATTACTTTTGACCCAAAATGGTCCACTTTGTTGTTGAAATTTAGGAGGACGTAAGCGTATGTTAGACGCAATTCACGGCCAACACCTAATAACTGATGGACTGTCTGCACTTTGTCAAAAAACATCTTCAAGGGCGTGGAACTGCCAATTGTGTGGCAAGTCCTCTGATCGATGTCGATGGAACCTGTACGATATCTGCCGCCACGGCAGTGGTATTCTCGGGCGAACGGAAGGTACGAGGCCTTCCAAGGTTTGTTCCTGTCGTGCATCTAAAGGCCGCATTGAACATTGAACATTGCGTCAAAATCACCGACGAGCTGTTCATCAAAAACGTGATGACGATTATTCCGCGTTCTTCAGGAGTATAGCGTTCGATTGCTTATTCAGACAAGATCTAGTTATGTTTGCTTCACAAATGTCAAACATGAATTGACATTCGACGCCATTTATAAAATCGATGGCACTTTCCGATAGGGTCATACCTTATGGCAAACTTGTAAAAGGTGATTTGTTTGCTGTTTGGTTTTTCAGTGTCCTGTTTTTGACAGCTCATGCTTGACTTCTGACATATTTTAGAGTCACACATGATCAGTTGGTATTGCCATTTTATTATGAAAAGACTTACACTTGAACAACGTTTACAAATTATTGAATTTTATTATCAAAATTCGTGCTCTGTGAAAAATGTTTTTCCAGCACTGAGCTAGAAATTCGAATCATAGTGCCCAAATTTCGCCCTAGTTTCACGGTATTGGACATCAAGATACCTACTCGTAAGCGTATTAGGTGTTTCAGTGTTAATTAAGATGGTCCATTGTTCATTCGTCGCTGTTCGCAGCAACTGGGATTGCATTACTCAACTGAGTGGAAGATTTTACGCAAGGATCTTGGTCTTAAACCTTAGAAAGTACTGCTCGTACAAAAACTGAAGCCGAACGACCTGCCACAGCGTCGAATTTTTGGTAAGTGGATATAAGAGAAGCTGAAGGAAGATCCGCTTTTTTATCGAAAAATTATCTTCAGCGACGAAGCTCATTCCTGCCGCATTTAGGCTAATTATTCGGAAAAATGCACTGTTTGGTGGGGTTTATGATCCGACGGTCATTGACCCGTAAACCTGGTCGACATGTTGTTCGAGCAAGACGGTGCTACATGCCGTACAGCACGCGAATTAGGCAACTAGCTGGTGCGATTTGACACCTTTAGAATATTTTTTTTTTTTTGCGAGGATACATCAAATCACTCGTTTATACCGATAAACCAGCGGAAATTGCAGTCTTGGAAGACAACATTACACGTGGTATTAGCCAGATACCAGCTAATATGCTTAAAAAGGTGATATAAATCATGGTCAATATTTACAATAAATAATCTTTAAAAAGTAAATTGCAAAAATTAATTTATAAACTCCAATAAAAATTTTATACATTTTTACAATTTTCCTGTACTTTTTTTGACAATTAAAAACTAAAAAATCAATCATTACTTTCTTCAACATAAAATTTGAAGTATAGGGTTTTCTAATAACGACTTGACAACTTTTTTTTTTAAATAAAAGGCAAACCATTTGAGATATTTCAAAAACTTTATTATTGGCTTGAAGTACAATCAAAATATTTATGAATGGAACTCGACTTCGTTCATATGGCTACCGCGGGCACGTTTGCAGCGGTCGATTCGTTGGACCCAATTTTTAAGAACTCGGGCACACAATTCGGCCGAGCTCTTCCAACGTCGTCGGCGTGTTGGCATAAACCAATGACTTAACGTAGCCCCACAGAAAATAGTCAAGCGGCGTTAAACCGCACGAAAGAGGCGGCCAATCGACTGGCCCATGTCTTGAGATAACACGCTCACCATACTTACTCTTCAATAAATCGATTGTAGCATGTGCTGTGTGGCTTGTGGCACCATCCTGTTGAAACCACATGTCGTCCAAGTCCATATCTTCCAATTCGGGCCAAAAATAATTGGTGATCATGGCGCGATAACGCTGACCATTCACAGTAACGTGACGATCGTTATCGTCGACGAAAAAATATGGCCCAATAACGCCGCCGGCATGCAAACCGCACCAAACATTTATTTTTTGTGGATGAAGTGGTGATATTTTGCTTATTGACGAACCCATTGAGCCAAAAATGAGCTTCGTCACTGAAGATGATTTTGCGACTCCAAATATCTGTAGAAAATATTAATAATTTGCAGACGTTGCTCATTAGTGTACTTTACCATGATGAAAATGTTGAGTTTACTGAATAAATGGAGAGCGACAGCTTGATGATTAGTGAAAGAGTGCGTTCACAAATTGAATTCAAAGTTGTGAAATCATTTGCATGGGAAGGGGCCTTGATTCTCAAAACTATTACGAAATTGTTTTGAATATTTTTGCATTAATACTGCACTTGCTGTCCCAACCGGTTCCATATTAAGTGCCATTCACTGAAGTCAATTGTAGTGCATACTACATAGAAAACCTGTAGCCAACGCAGATACGTCTACCAGAAATGTTAAATTTAACGAAAATGTCGTTTAGCGCTCGTTGTCTACTCGTACAACTGAAATTCATTGGTTAATCTCGCAATAAAGCTTTAAACCTCTCAACGAATGAACGGCAGGAATGAGTATAAATCGACTCAAGTATTTCATGGACCATGGTACACCTGTTTGGCGAGCCAATCCAAAATTGTCCGCATACTTACGGGTACACTATGCTCACTCAACAACGCACCCTTTTCCAAATCGAATACACTAACGTAAATCACATTCGAATACTCGTTTCAGGTTTTAGTTAATGGCTCTGTTTTTTCAATGTGTCTACATACGTAAACTGAACCATACATTTAACATCTATGCATTCAGATGGACATGCTCTTGTATATGGCTGGTCGATGATTGTGTCTTGTGTGATACCACGAATTTACTGAACCATGTCGGTTGTAGTATAATTAACAATTCCGCACAGGTACCACCGCAAACGCAATATTCGTTCACCCAGCCTTACGCGAATATTGCAGGTGCCTGTTGAAAATTTAAAACACCCTGCACAAAAACTATGGTTGTGACAAGTATCTATCGATGTCACGTTTGTACGGATGCTTATACTCTGTTTATAAGTGTATTCGTGTGCTTATGCAACAATCATTTTTGTTCACCTACGCGCAACGGCCGATCAGAAACTCTGTGAACACATGAAATGAATTTCTTTATGAGAGTTGATGACGGCATTCCAGTCAAGGCCGAACAATGAGGCCTTTCCAGGAAGATTGTATGCTAAGAACAACATGCCCCAGGCTATTAGTGGGTAATGAATCAATAAATGCATGTACTATGTACATTGAACATACTACACCGGCTGTGTGTATCCGCTCAATATAAAAAAAAAATAGCTAATGGTCTTCAACAGATGTGCCGTGCTTTCTCTGTATCCTTGGTTGGTAGTAAACTACCTCGTTGTCATCCCAATGTACAGGTATAAATTATACCACAAGCAGATTCGAGATTAAATGAATGTTGGTCATTTTAAACGGTCGATAAGCTTTCCAAAAAATGTGTTTTCAATTTTAATTGGTTTAATTAAAGTAAATGGTGTTGGTTTGTGTATTGAACGTGTTCATGTCTACTGGGTTTCAATTATGATCGCATAATTTTGTATTTCCATTTTAATAAATATTTTGCATGTTGATGCCTCTGGTAACTCTCGTGTCCCATGTGACATTAATGACGCGTGGTCTGATATCGTATTCCGACATGAAATTCTTAGCAACGTAGCTGCACCTGAACCTTAAAGTGTGAAGCTGAGGGTAGGGCGAAGGAATAAAGGTGCCCTGTGACTAATATGTCCACCGGGTGGGTTTTATGTAACCTCTTTGGGTTTGACCCTGGAACCTGTAAAGAGACTGCTGACCCCTGTGGAGTGTATTCATAAAACCACCGAGCTGCAGCGTGCCACTCTGATGTATATGAAAATCTTTGCTGAATCTTTTCCTAAACCCTCTAAACCCTGTCGATGCATATTGGATAAAGTATTCTAAGGGGAACATTTACCTCTAACTGACCAACAAAGTCTTTATCAATTTTTGACAATCTGAATCAGGGGTATCTGAGAGAAGGATATCTAGGAGTAAGAATGCAAAGTGAATATTCTCGTGAAAGAATTTTAGAAACTACTGATACATCAAGATCAAGTTGGTTGGTTGGTTGTGTAGTTGGTTTGACTGCCTGTTGGGCACAAGTACACTTTGGTCGGAGTAGGTCCATTATGATACCACTGGGTCTTGATCCATTTCTGCCAGGAAAACCTAAAAGTTAGAGAGAACATTTTTAAAACCAATTTGAGCTTCTGTTGAAGCGAAGGAGTTTGACTACGAGATCACCGGGGCTATCCGGAAAGTATGGCTAAAAGTGACTGACTTCAGGCTGTCAGTGTAAATGCAGATATCTTTGGCCGATATCACATTATATTTCAGTCAGGAGAGAACTTACTTTCTTGATAGGAATAACCTCCGCCCGATAGACACTGCAGTGGTTTCGGTGGCGGAAGGAGAGATTGATATTTAGTTTTCCAAAAGATACCAGCTCTTACATCTTTTTCGATTTTTGAGCCGTCCGTATCGATCTGAATGGATTCTTTTGTCAGGTAATGTGCCATCCACTCAGTCTTGATGATTTTTGAAGCACTTATCGAAGCAGTATTTGGTAGTAGTGCAGTCGATATCTTCTGAGATTTGTCCAAGGTTATCTAAGAATGTGGATTGGTCCTTGTGGATATAGGACCACTGTGAATAAGCTTTGGACCTTATGCGTTAGCAGCTACTTATTTTCCGAAGATCTCTAGAGAAAATGAGGAAGAGAATGGTGTCCAGTGATCCTAAGAGAGCCATTAGTAAACATGAAAGCCACACGCTGCACCTTAGGTTACGAAAGTGAGTTGCCTTGTCGAAGGCAGTCCACCAGAAAATGGCACCATACATTAGTATGGGCCTTAGGACAGCCCAATACATCCAGTGCGATATTCGGGGTTGTATACCACATTTCTTCCCAATCGCTCTTTTACAGGAGTAGATGTCTATAGTGGCTTACATAATTATTTCTTGTACATACTAGGTAGGATGAAAAGTAACCTCCTTGACAGCCAGAATGCGCTGCTACTGCAGAAATGTCCGTTCATATTTAGGCAAACATGCCAAATTTCAGTGCGATACTGTCTTTAGTTTTGTTTTGACAGCTGATTGTTGTTGACGTGTTTGGCATCATGTTGAGTATGAACAAAAACGATTTTCGTTCTCTCATAAAACTTTATTTTTTGAGAGGCAAAACGGCGAAGGAAACAAAAGAAAAGTTGGATAAATATTATGAGGCTAATGCTCCGTCAGATTACACCGTCAAATATTGGTTTCGAGAGATCAAGTCCGCAGCGGCAGGCCCTCCAATTATAGAGGACAATGTCAAAAAAATACATGAAATGATGTTGTTTGACCGGAAAGTGAAGTTGCGCGAGCTAGCAGATACCACAAAGATTAGAACTGAGCGCACACGCCATATTTTGGGCAATATTCTGCATATGAAAAAGTTATCCTCCGGCTAGGTGCCGCGCATACATCCTCTTGACCAAAAACACGAACGCGAGAGCACTTCGAAAGAGTGTTTGGACTTGCTGATGCGGAGTCGGGCGGATTTTTGGCGTCAATTGATAACTGCTGATGAAACTTGGATCCACTATTACACACCAGAGAACAAAATGAGTGCCTGGCAATGGACTGAAGCCGGCAAGAGTGCTCCGAAGAGGCCGAGGGAGGCTCGATGGGTCGGAAAATTTATGGCGTCAGTTTTCTGGGATTGTCATGGCATACTCTTCGTGGACTATCTCGAAAAAGGAAAAACCATCAACAGCGAGTATTACTGTGCATTATTGGAGCGATTGAAGGTCGAAATCGCTGCAGAACGGCCTCACATGAAGCGAAAGAAAATTTTTTTTTGCAAGACTATGCACCGGCACACAAGAGCATCGCACCCACGGCTAAAATCAATGACTTACGGCTCCAATTGCTGTCGCATCCACCGTATTTGCCCGATTTGGCTGCCTCGGACTCAAACCTCTAAAGATGGCTCGTCAATAAAAAAGTCAGCTCACGCGAGGAAATCATCAACACCACGGAGGAGTATTTTGCAGACCTTCCGAAAAATTACTTTTCGGACGGGATCAAGAATTTGGAAAATCGCTAGAATAAGTGTATCAAACTAAAAGGGGACTATATTGAAAAAAATAAGAAAACATTTAAAAAAAAATTTTTTTCATTCCCAAGGAGGTTACTTTTCACCCCACCAGTATATTAGCTTTCGAAGATAGTTTCCTTTTTAGAATGAGAACAGGGTATTTTGCTCATTCGGCAATAAGAAAATATGTACGGTGGATTTTAAGGGAGTCAAAGTGAGGAATCTTGTTTTTCCCTGAACCATTCAAGTTTTGTGTAGATTGATGGTTAGGTCACACCGACCAGCCCAATTTAGGAGCTTGGAAAAAACGTTGTTCATTAGATCGCTTAGAGGGTCATCCTGTCACCCTGTCATCCCTGTAGTCTTCCCTCTCCAGGATTTTAAGTAATTCATTTACTATTAAGCGAGGTCCCGCCCAATTCAGTGGTAATAGTCCTGAGATTTAGAAGTTGAATTATTGGCTTTCCAGACGAGGTCTCGACTCCGGCATTTGAAAGTGCAGTGGTGATCGCTCCTGGTTCAACGTCGTTGAAGGCTCCTTCCTTATCATGGAAGGCTACCAGATAATATGATAGTAATGACTTTAATGCTGTCTCAATTTTCCTTTGTAGTATGAATGTTGAAAAGCTGACAGCAGACTTACGTCAGTGCTGCAGCGTAGGTGAATCAATTAGGCAATCAGTCTTTCGAAGATGTTTAGGAAAAAATACGTCAAGCTGATAGTTCTGAAGTCCCTAGGGCAGGCGAGCGAGCTTCAAGTCGCTTTAAATATGAAGACCACTTTTGATTCGGTCCAATTCCTAGGAATATAGGAAGGTTTTCTACAGCCCCTAAAGATGGTTAACAACCTAATAGGAGAGTGTGGTTGGAGATTTTTTGTATTTCAGCGGGGATAATGCTATCCGATTTGGGTATCTTAAAGGATTTTGAAGCTATATATGGCCCAGATGAGCGTGGTTATAAAAATATCGGTATGAGGGGCTATATGAGCGTCTATTGTTTTCACAGGTTTTCATTAATACAACCACGAAAGTGGGTGTTGGAAAGAAGCTCGAGCGATTCTTCACCAGACATGGTCCAACATCCATCGGGTTTTTGTAGAAAGTTAGGAATGGTTGTGGAGAGAATTTTCCTCAGCCTAGAAGCCTGCGAACACGATTTTGTTGCAGAAGAGCCTCGAGGGTTTTGCGTTTGGATTTCCGAAGTTCCCTTTTGAAATAATTTAGGTGTTTTATTGCTGTCGGTAACTTAAGGCCGTTTCTAGATAAATTAATAGAATAGTTGGCCCAACGGACTTAGTTTCCCCAATGCATTCTTCTGATATCTTTTAACGGCGATGAAATGGTGGACGTATTCAATGGCATACTCGTTAAACAAGATTTAATGTACAAATGAAAACCTAGTAAGACTATTACGGGCTTTTCTTTTAAATGCGGCTCGGCTAGATAGTAATTTCTGTAGATTTCCGAAAGGAGGATACAAAAGCATGCAGTTTTTAAAAAAAATTCTAACAATAGCCATTGAATACCCAGTCAGGTTGTTTTAATAGATTTTCAATGGCTATGCCGACTTTCTCTGGACTAAGTGGGAGAAGTACTTCTTCAAAGAAAGCTCTTTTTCCACGATGTATTCGTGGCTACACGTGTAGCAAGTTCAAGCATTCTCTGGGCTTGTAAATTATTATGGAAGATATATCCCGAATGTTTTCATTATCATAGCACCAGTCTCATGGCACCTAGCTCACGAAATATGGTGGACACCATAGCATTCCAATGATGGACGCTAACAGAGTGCAGACATGGGCCATGTATCTAGCAGCAATTAACTACAAATTTAAGTACATCAAAGGCAAAGATAATAAGGTGGCCGTTATGCTATCTAGATCCTTAAATAAGGACGAATAAGAAGGAGTTCATAACAAAAATAAATAAAGTATCGCTCAAGAACGTACCAAGGAAGATCGAGTTCTTAAAGAAGTCCCAAAAATAATAGTCAAGGGGTGGCCAAAGAGTGTCGAAGAGAATTTAAAACCATATTGGCGTAGGAATGATGAGCTCAATTTAATCGATAGCGTAATCATGTGGGAGTACCGATTTCTGGTACTAGGACAGCTGCCGTCAAATTTATCTGAGGAGCTGCACATCGCACAGTTGGGCATGTATAGAAAACAAAATCATTAGCTAGTCGTATGTTTGGTGGCCAAAAATGGATTTGTGCATTTAAGAAATGGTGAGAAGTTGCTTAGCTTGTGTAATTCACAATGCAAATTCCCCAAAAGCTGTCATTAACCAATAACTGGAAGCAAGGGAACCATGGGAATTTATGATCATCGTAGATGCCAGCACGAAATGGGTGGAAAGTTATCCGATAAACACCATCGCTGCGAAGACCACAATTGGGGATTCGATTTGCCAAAAACGTTAGTGACAGATAATGGAACGACATTCACGGGAGCGAATTCCAGGCTTTTATTGAACGCAATGGGAAAAAGCACATAACTCCCGCCCCCCTTCCGGGAACACGGACAAAGCGGACTGACAAAAAATGCATGAGTCATTCAAATCGGGGTTAAAGAAGATTTCAGAGGGAGGAGAAAAGTCGGTGTGTATAGCATTAGCAAGATACTTATGTCATAATCGTCTGGCAAAACATTCCACAACAGGTTAGTCACCTGCATCATTGATGCTCAAAAGAAATTGATGTATGAGAGAAAATGAGAAAATGACAAACTAGTACGACGCGATCGAAAGGAGTTTTATACTGGTGAATATGCCTTAGTTAAAGATTATCGAAAAAATAAACTTTGATCAGTAGCACATTTAGAGAAGAGGATTGGGAAGCAACTTTACAATAACTCTGTAAAAGAATTCTTCCTAAGCATTGATTCGAAAAAAAAACTCAGCTCTCCATGTCATTTCATTCCATTTTATATGCCTTTTTATTGTACATAATAAAATTCTCACATAGAAGCATGAATAAGTGCCATGTAACTGATAACCTTCACACTCGCATCGAGTTGGCTGCTATTAAAGTCTCTTTCTAATGATAAAAGCACCTTTAGCTCTGGCTAGAGCAACATGTTGGAAGATAGGTGGCAATATTGAGCCAGCATGATATTACCATCATATAGTATAACCTACTTCAGCCTGCAAATATTTGGTGACAATCCAATGTTTAGTTTTGTTTTGACACCCATTTCAAAATATCATGTTAGTGTTTTTTTAAAATCATGGAAATAGAGCAGTATCGCTCCGTGATCCGATTCTTGTTTTTGACTGGCAAAACCTGCGAGTAAATAAAGCCCATTATCGATGGTGTACACGGGACTCATTTTTCTTTCCGTACAACCGTTTACCATTGGTTCGCAGAGTTTCACCGTGTCCGCAAGTCGGTTATTGATAAACCTTGCCCAGATTTCCCAAAAATGGTTACCACAGAGCAAACCGTGGACAAAACTAATGTTCTTACCAATACAAGCCGAGTAAAAACTCGCGAGTTGGCTAAGATAGCAGGGATCTCAGCTGAACGCGTTTACCATATCCTGCACGAGATTTTGAGCATAAGAAAGCTCTCCGCGTGATGGGTGCCGCGTTTACTCACACCGGAGAACAAGAGCAATTGTGAGCCCATTTCAAAGACGTACTTGACCGTCGATGAAACGTGGATTCATTGGTACACACCAGAGACCAAAGAACAATCAAAACAATGGCTTTTACCCGGTGAACGTGCTCCAAAAAAGGCGCAGACCATGCCTTTGGCCGGAAAGGTGATGGCCAGACCATGCCTTTGGCCGGAAAGGTGATGGCCACCGTATTTTGAGACGCGCAAGGTATGATCCATTTTGACTACGTTGATTTGTTGGAGGGATTCAACGCCGATTTGAACAACCAAAATTGGCAAAGAAAAAGGAGCTCTTCCGCCACGATAACCCACCGGCTCATATCTCCGCAGTCGCCACTGCCAAATTGGTCGAATTGCACTACGAATTGCTCCCTCATCCACCATATTTTACGGATTTTGCTCCGTGCGACTTCTTTTTATTCTCAAACCTTAAAAGATCGCTCGTCGGAAAGAAGTACTTGTCGAACGAGGAAGTCATCGCCGCCGCGGAGGAGTATTTTGCATGCCAACAAAAGTCGTACTGTACGGAGGGGTTAAAAAAGTTGCAACACCGCTTGGAAAAGTGTATCGAGTTGAAAGGGGATTATATTGACAACTAAATTGTAAAAGCCTAAAAAAGTTTCTAATCCCGGTATTCATTAAACAGCCGTCGTACATTTATGTTTGTTTAAAATACAGATATTGATCTAGTCAGATCCCAAGGTATCTGATTAGATTTCGACATTGAGTCGTTGCTCATGTTGTGCCGCAGTTGAAAACTTTCGTCAATTCTTTCTGGTATACGAAAAGCCCCAGGCAAAAGCGTCCTAAAAAGAATGGTTTCTGACTTCAGAAATTTGATTTTCGACTTCGAGTGTTGGCAATATCGCTTAATCTTGTCGAAGTCAAGTTGCAAGAGCGTATTAAAGACTTAAATTTTTGGATCTGATCTATAAGCGATCAAATCGTCTGCGTACGCTGTGACATGGTGAAGTGAACTCACAAGATCGCTTGTGTGGATGTTAAATAAGGTCGGCGAATAAATCGTAGCAGACCATTTTTAAAATCGAATATGCCAGCAAAAGTCCCATCGCCATTCTTAACGATCAACTGTATACTAGTGATCATATCAAAAGGAATTTACACCAGTAGTAGGCATATTTATTGTCGCACTCCTTCATAAAAATACGAGTCAATACCTGAAACTGCGTAAGGACTTTCGGCTTTCTCGGTTAGGTCTCTTAAATGTTACAGATCGCTCTCTATTGGGTTGTGCAATAAGTTCTGCGGTGTTTTTCTTAAAATTAGTGTTTATCGTTCCAGAAAATCTCTGTGTATGCCTTTAGAAAATGTTGGTTGTTTATTCCAATAGTGAGAGTTATATTTTGCACTGTCACGAGAATTTGTTTTGATTCTACGTGTTTTAAGTGCTCAATATTTTTTTTCTTTAAAATGGAGGATCAGAAAGTGCATTTGAGTATTTTGTTGTTGTGAAAATAAAACACTAATTTTTAATGGGAAAGTAAAAACCATTTTTCATCCACTTTTCGACTTCTTCGTAGGATTCGAAGTGCTGCTCAGCTAATGCGTGTCCCATCAATGAAAACAAATGGTAGTCCGAAGGAGCCAAGTCTGGTGAACACGGCGGGTGGAGTAGCAGTTCCCTGCCAAATGCTTTGGTTGTATCCTGAACCAGTTTTGCTTTGTGTGCAGGTGCATTGTCATGGAGCAAAATTACATTGCCGTGTTTTCTGGCCCATTCTATTCGTTTTTCGATCAATGCATGGCTCAAATAATAGATCATTTGTTGTCGGTAGCGATCTGTATTAACGGTTTCATCAGGTTTTAGGAGCTCGTGGTACACCACACCTTTCTAGTACCACCAGACACACAACATTGTCTTCTTGCCGAATCGATCTGGTTTTGAAGTCGAAGTTGATGGTTCTCCCGGTTTAACCCATGATTTTTTCCATTTAAGATTCTAAAAATAAATCAATTGTTCATCGCCAGTAAAAATTCGATGCAAAACTGATTTTTATAGTGTCCTTGAAGCAAAATTTCACGAGTGGTTTTTGGGTTTTCCATCTGTCTTTCATTCAATTCATGTGGCACCCATTTTCCATACTTTTGGATCTTTCCCATAGCTTTTAAGTGGTCAGAAATTGTTTGTTGTGTAACATTTAAGATTTCTGTCATTTGTTTCAGACTCAAAGTGTCATCTTCATCCAATAGTATTTGCAATTTGGCGTCTTCAAACTTTTTTGGTGGTTTTCCACATTCTTGATAAGCTTTCGATGCGACTCTGCAGCACTTTTCTTCAAACGAAAACAAAAAATTAATGCTTCACGCAAGTCATCATTTTCTGGTACAAAATTCGACATTTTTAACACGATGAAAAAATATGATGTTTGCTCAATGACTTGATGTATACTGAATACCTTTGACAGGTGTCATAGCAACCCAACAAAAATAAGGCCCGTTCACAATAAAGATATTGGCATTTGGTATTTTGTTTTTTTCTTTATAAAAGGTGTTAAAGCGACAAAGGCACAACGGGAAATTTGCGCCATGTATAGAGATTCGGCCTTACACGCTTTCGTTCATGACTTGCATGTCATGTGGGACTGCCGAAGTGTCCTTTACTTCGAGTTGCATCCACGCAACCACACAATAAATGTTCCACTCTCTCCAAAACAATTTTGACTGCAAAACTTTTTCAGCCATAAGTCTGCTGAATTTTACATGAAGGTTTTATGTCTCTTCCAGAACATTGGAACAATGTAATAGACCAAGATGGGCAATATCTGATGGATTAAATATTAGCTTTTACACCAAAAATGTGCGTTTAACTTTAATCCCAAAAAAACACAGAACTTATTGACAACCCAATATTTGAGTGTCCGATTCAGGTAGTCATCGGCCTAAGGAATAAGACACTGGTTGCACGCCAAGAAAGATAACTGCAGTTATTACGGATATAAAGCCTTTTTTGATAAAAGAACTTAATTTATATTGCCTGAGCATATACTAAGGTTTTTAGGAAATGAACGAAGTATGTTCAAAAAGTAAGGTGACTTAATATTTTTATAAAAAAAATGTATTTACTCATCAATATTAATGTTGTCCCCTCGAAGCACTTCTCATAAGCACGTTTTGGTATAGCCTTGAGCTCTTCCAGGGATGCCATTTTTATTTCCTTAATCGTTACCAATCTGCATCCTTTCATAGGTCTCTTCAGTATTGGGTATAGAAAAAGTCGCATGGGGCCAAATCCGAGAAACGATGAATGAGTAGGTGCACTATCGTGATGCAAAAGCCATGAATTTTTTTCCCAGAATTTCGGAGGTTTTTTTCGTATTGCTTCTTGCAAACGGCATATTACTTCAAGGTAATACCCGTTATTGACCGTACGACCTTGAGTTAAAAACTCCTGATGCACTGTGCCACGGTAATCGAAAAAAACAGTGACCAAAACTTTGAATTTTGATCGATCTTGGCGTGCTTTTTTCGGTCTTGGCTCACTTGGGCGCTCCCATTGGAAGGATTGGGCTTTGATTCCGACGTCATACCCATATACACATGATTCGTCTCCAGTTAAAACTCTTTTCAGCAAGTCGTGATCATCATTGACATCATTCAAGAGCTCCTGAACGATGCTCATGCGACGGTTCTTCTAATCAAAATTAAGGAGTTTTGGAACAAACTTCGATGAC
Organism: Volucella inanis; assembly: GCA_907269105.1. Classification (NCBI taxonomy): domain Eukaryota; kingdom Metazoa; phylum Arthropoda; class Insecta; order Diptera; family Syrphidae; genus Volucella; species Volucella inanis. Next base: position 125,470,681 of record OU026157.1, on the reverse strand, counting down.
ACAAACACGTGTCATCCGTAAAACATCCGAAAAAATTGCATGGCATGAGCGAATTCTCTAACGGTAATTCGATGATTTTTCAAAACAATTTTCTTCACAACTTCGACTTTATCAACTTTTTTTGAAGTGCTGAAGCGTTCAAAGCGAGGTTCGTCATTGGCATATTCTCGGCCATCTTAGAAGAGCTTGTGCCGCCTGTAATAATTTTTTTTTTACTAGAGCAGACTTATCGTATGTCACTGTCAACATTTCAAGTATTGGGTATATATTTTAATTGGTGCGGTTTTTTTTCCAAATTTGAACGTTTATTTAAGAAAAACATGTACAATAGTATTATTCAAAGTATTGCCCATCTGAAGCTATGACTTTTTCCCATCTTTCTAACAATTTGTGGATCCCATCCCAAAAGAACTGCGCCGGCTTGGCAGCCAAGAATGAATCAAGCCAATTTTTGATATTCTGCTCTGATGTGAACAAATGGTAGTCAGCAGGGACAAGGTCTGGGCTATAAGGCAGGTGGGGTAAGACTTCCCATCCACTGTTTTCCAAATAGTTCCTAACCAGAATAACAACATGGGGCTGAGCGTTGTCATGATGGAAAATTATTTCCTCGTGTCTGGTCGCATATTCCGGGCGTTTTTCGGCTACTGCTCTCTTCAAACGGATTAATTGTGTTCGATAGCGTTGTCCATTGATGGTTTCACCTGGTTTTAGCAGCTCATAATACACCAGACCCATCTAATCCCACCAAATACAGAGCATTACCTTCGCGCCATGGATATTCGGCTTTGCCGTTGATTTGGCTGGTTGGCCGGGTTTTACATATGATTTTTTGCGTTTGGGATTGTCGTAATGGATCCATTTTTCATCATCAGGAACAATCCGATGCAAAAATGACTTTCTTTTGTAGCGTTCCAGCAGCATTTCGGACATGCAAAACCGCCTTTCGGCGTCTCTTGGCTTGAGTTCATGTCGAACCCAATTTCCTTGCTTTTGAATATATCCAGCTGCTTTTAAACGTTTTTAAATAGCTGCTTGAGTGACACCCAAAGATTCTGCGAGCTCTTCTTGTGTTTGGGAACAATCTTCATAGAGTAATGCTTCCAGTTCTTCATCTTCAAACTTTTTTGGCTGCCCAGGACGTTCATCGTCTTCCAAGCCAAAATCACCACTTTTAAATCGTGCAAACCATTTTTGGCACGTTCGCTCAGCTAGCGCATGTTCACCATAAACTTCCACCAAAATACGATGACTTTCGGTAGCAGTTTTCTTCATATTAAAGTAATGAAGAAGAACTCCCCGCAAAAACACTTTTTCAGGCACAAAGTTCGACATATTTGAGTGAAAAAAAATTATTGTTGTTTACGCTTCAAATGAATGACATATATTGAAATGAAGTACAATGACAGTAGCACGAATTAAGTATAGTATAAAATATAGACCAATATTTTTAAGATTTTGATTCCATTTTTTACACAAAATTTTATGCAAATTCTATGCTCCATTGTTAATAATAAATGATAAACGTCGAGCAAACTAACACACGTTTAACCTTTCTATTTTTCAAAATCAAACTAAGTATGCTATACACTTGAAATTGCGAGCATATGCTCGGGACATAAGTACCAACATAGCAAAAAAATTCAATTATCGGGTGCACGTTTCCCGCGATATTTCAAAAGTCATCTTACTTTTTGAACATACCTCGTAAAGATGTTTAAGCTCAGTGGTTATTGGCATTCATGGGGAGGGCTAAATTCTAAGTGGAAGTTGTTGTTGTTGATTTCTAGTCTACCACTCATCTTCCTTGAAAAGAAGATTCATTTTTTTTGAAAAAATGAATGTCTTTCGGGCTCGGTTGGGATCTTAACACCGAACCATGCCATTTGAAAGTCAGTCCACTAGCAGTTTAGCCACGGCCACCCACCCAGTGGTCATGTGATTGAACATTGTTCGAACTCTTTCTTTTTTTTCATAAAGTAACTGTTTACGCCAGTACATTGACGCTCCTCGGTCAATTGAAGAATTGAACAGTCTACATCCATTCTGTTGTCGATGAAATGCAGTGTTAAATGTTTAAAAATGTGATCGTGGAAGTCATGCCTGATATTTTTTTTTTATCACTAATGGCAATCCTTTTTCTATCGATTAAATAAAAATCAAAGCTTGTTTCGGAAGAGATGTGTGTTTTCCAGATTAGTCGCACTATAACTTTTTAATGAAAAACGTTGTACTTGCACAAGTCGGCGTGTCAACAACCATCATCAACTATTGGGATATTTTTGAGGGTACGAAAGCAATACTTTCCTCTAACTGCCAATCATTCTAATGACAGGTAGAACTTCACCCTTTTAACAACGGTTTCCAGCGTAAAGAATTTTGTTATTCATATCAATGTGCTTGTTGCCGATGAGCACATGACAAACTGCTTGATCATCGGCCCTTTTAGTCAAAGTTTAAGAAACGTTAATTGGTTTGCAGAGTTCGTTCTTAAATGACCCATTAGAAGCTTTTACAGCTAAATCGAAATTGACACGCCACTTAAATCTTCCTCTTTGTCGTGCGTCTAATTAACAAATCTGTCAAGTTCTAGCTACTGATTATGTCCAATTCACCGAATTGTTTCACGACCAATTTCCTTTGCAAACAATCATTTCAAACGGGGAACAGTCCATAGCGCCGCAGACTGATGACTAATCCATTTACATTTACAAATCAGACACATACCAAAATTCAAGAAATCCATAGAATCGAAATCTATATTCATCAAGTGTCAGAATTGATGCGATTCGAATTGAATTGTTAATGGGGTTGATATTGGAGTTGGTTAGCCAGGTGCTTTACCTTTACCTGCTTGGCATAATTTATAAACTTTTTGAATACTTATTCCTCCGTTCTCATTCATTTTTGGAATAAATCAATGTTGAAGATTGTTGTACATGTTGCTTATTAGTCAGAATTTCCTACCAAATAACAGTAGACAGTGAATTGTTTGAGACATAAACAATTGAAATATTCAAATTAACAATAAGCTATCTTGTCAGTTAATTTGTTCATATTTGTCTGCTACACTTGACAACAAAATCGTATACCGAGAAACTGTGACACGTTATTGGAAGTGCATTTAATTAAATTTATAATGTCAATGCCATTCCAACATCGTCTGCAACGCATTAAAACCATTTATGCATCTTTTCGTGTCTTATTGCATCCTTCTCTATGCAGATGTCCGTAGAATTTTGCTGGAAAATTAGATTCTCCCAAAAATTCTAAAGGCACCTGCTCCTTCACATAAACATTGTCACAGTTACTAGGTAAACTATCTGTGATCAGGGAAACAATCTGTTTCTACATGTATAACGTTCACATAGATATTTCACTAATTCCATTAAAGTGCTAAGTGGAATTCAAATAGCTGCTGCTCCTGGTTTGCCTTAAAATGCTAGGTAAATCATGGTAAATCCTCCAACATAGTTGACATGGACTTAGGAGAAGAAATGTCCCTCAAGTATAGCTTAAAAAGACTGCAATATGGACTTAAGTTATCATAAATCTAAGCAAGGCATTATTATTCTCAAAAAAGTGAATGTAAATTTGTGCGGTAAGAAAAAGGATTTACCCACGTAAACCTTGAACAGGAACCCAAAAAACAAAGCTAAATCTCAGATGCAGGTAAGAGATCTATTCCAGTTGTAGAGCACTCTTCCAAAATTTAAACAATTTATCATATTAACTAAGGAGTTTACAGTTTTAAAATAAGCTACTTCCAGATTGTTTTATGGTATCATTTGTCTATAATGTGTCAAAAGTCTACGCCTGTCTCAGAAGATTGTCCATCGGTTGGATCACGGTTGTAGTCCATATCATAAAAACTATCGCTGGAGTCATCTGCTTATGGTTTCATACGTGTTTTTCAAACTTCTGGACACAGTATGGTCCAAAGAAGTTTGGGCGAAAATTCAAACCAGTTCGAAACCGGCCGAATACTTAGTCGCTGGTCGCCGCCTTTGGATAAAGTATTTAGTTTTTCAGCCTGCATTCTCGCTATATGTTCTTTTTCTTGATTTTGCTTTTCTAGATGGAAAAGTCTCCTCAGTAGATCGATGGTATGTCGAATGGGAATTTACGTGCCAGAACCATTTCTTTTGACTGTTCGTCGAAAGTTTTTTTTTCTGTCGTAACAGAACACTTAGACAAAAAACAAGCCCATTGTTCTCAATGTACGGACCTTTTATTAAAATTGATTTAATAGAAGCCTGATGCGAACCTTACATTCACAGAGGGAATATTCCGTGATGTCTTAACCACTTTCATGGCAAACGTGACATTTAGGTGCAAAGCAAGTTTGTATTGATCCGCAAATACATCAGAAGGAGCCTGCAATTTTTTTTGCTGGGGGACAGCATGAAGTTGCTGACATCTTAAAGACGTCAGGAAGGATTCTTTTGGTCTGTTTGCAACTTATAAATTTATGCCATCTGTAGTAAGCTCATATGAAACTGCGTTCGGTGAAATCTTTCATTCTCGAACTATCTTAGTAATCGTAAAAAGGTGAGGCAAGACTTCAAGCGCGACTGAGCTTTCACCACCTTCACACCGATCCTTCTTGATATACAATAGTTTATTGCCATAAAGTTTTGCGTATATCTCTCGTTGGAAGATAGGCGTAAGTTTTCCTATCATTAGGATGAAAAAGTTTTTGAAACCATTCCTGGGCATAGTTCATTTCTTTTTTTTTTCAGGAGAATGAATTCTTCTGTCAGACGCCATGTACATACGATCGGAATAAGAAGATACTGGGCGCGCAAGCTCGTTAAAAATATAGTGACCACTTTTCTTTAATCAGAGGATGATTTTGAGAGTGTAGCCCATGATGTGAATTTATAGTGCGTACAGAGCAAACCCAGTCGTAACAGATAAAGCCCCCATAAAGTCGTCACAGGACGTTCTGTCAAAAACCAGGAGTACGTAAAAGGTCCATGTCGTGAAAATTTTTCCACAAAGTAACTGAATCATAGAATATAATAGGTCTTATCATAGTCGTGCAGATCCAGAAGACCCTCGTCAGTAATAAGTTCCATGTCTCGTCCAAAGCTTCTTAACACTAACAGGAAGCCGAAAGCACATAGGAGGGAGGCTTTTGACGTGAAATGTTTGTTATAAGGAAATGTTTTATCCAGAATGACACCGAATTACTTCTGTTAATAGATGGATGGTTAGTCAAGCCAGCTTCCTCCTCCACAAAACTAGTGGTCGGCATAAGAACTTCTTACGATTTCATTAGTTTACCTGTTCGCTTTACCTTGACACTCTAACCATCCAAGCTCGCTGAGTATGTGCACTGCTACATTACTGACAATAGTCCAGTTTGCCTCGCATCGCTTTTGTCAGGAGTTTGCCACTCTCCAAGTTGATCCCATAGAGCTGCATATACTCTTACTCTCGGTTCCGTATCGTCATAATAAAGAACCACTTGTTTCTCATATTCCCTTACAGTTTCGTAATATGGGATAGCCAATTGACACCCACGAACACCGACGTAATGTCTCCTGTCTCACTTTTTTTTATCGCCGGTAGCATTCCATCCCTTCAAACCTTCAACCGTAACACCCGTCACGCTTTAAATGAATGATCATCAGTGCGGTCTCAAACCCAATCTAAAATATCGTGATTCTTTCCTATCCCGTACAACTCGCTTATGGAATACCCTGCCGAGCACTTTATAACGACTAGGGTCTATATCTTGCAAACATTTTAGACCAATGTATATCGGTACCACTCTTTTCTTCCTCCCTATGTTTCCTTCGCCCGCGCTGCTTGCAAACATTTTAAGAGTACCAAAAACCGGCCATTTTTTTAGACTTCCTGAAATTTCAATTGTCGTGTACTGTGATTTGCTCAGGGATTTTACCGTCCGTGTCAGGCAAACAAATATGTTAGGACGACTCAGGAAAATGCTTTCTGAAAGATGTGAGGGCATTCTCCTCTTGACCAGAAAATTAGGCCGCGAATATGTTGGCGTGTATAAGCTGTGCTCTATACCATATATATCTCTCCAGCAAAGCCGTTTGCTAGACTTAATTTCATGTTCTTACTTCCCGATATGTTCTTCGCCATACCGAGTCCGGAAGCGATAGGAAATTATTTTTGTTCGTTCTTTCGTTTGGTATGACAATACCGGTCTTAATTCTATGATTTCGGGATTCCACTTGTATACAGAAGGGGATCTCGCCTTTTCAGCCTAAACATAACATATAAGTTCCCTACGGTTCTGGGTTCAGTTACCGCCTCACTGACGACGAAACTGTGTCCAGTTAGTGCGGATTGCTAAAACGGTGCCGGCAGTAAAAATTTTAAGATTATGGTTTCTATGCGTATAATGATCATTTACGCGCCAGTTATTATCTCTCAGCAGACCGCTGCTTGTAAAAGTCATATCAATGATAGAACCTACTATTACTGTGTTAAACTTGTTTGTAGTTCCGGTGTTACTTTAGAAAATGTCCAGACAAAATAATGCCTCAAGTGGAGCTGGTCATTTACGATTTTTTGTTTATGAATTGGTCCATTCTGAGACCCATGCATTAAAAAATGGCTGCAATAATGATAAGACTCTTACCAATACCGTAGGCGACAAGTCCATCAATGGTCATGTCGAAGATTTCGGTAACAGCGCTAGGTGGTATATAAGAGCTCAGAGTTTTCCTTAATGGAGCATTGCCACAAACCTAAATCGCTAACTTATTTGTAATGTGGGTGAGCCGACACTAAAGGTTTGTTCTAGAAGTTCTTGAGTCACTTCACAATGATTGAGATTTAGCCGCAAAGAATTCATATTGAATCGCTCGGATTATCGAAGATCACAAAGAATCTGAAACGATAATTGCCTATAACCCCTCATATTTGTGCTTTAATTCAGAAAAACCTTCTTAAAAATGTATTACCGCTGTTCAAACACATGACTTCATGATAACAACTTACAGCATTAGCATGTCACATTCTGTTTTATGTTCAATGCTCTACTCAATGGTCATACTTCCCGAAGAGAAATGTCCAGCTGGCAACTAGCATTGTTAAATCTTTTTTTCATCGCAATCCAAAACAATCTTATATCATTGACCGATTAGATAAATTCGGAAAATCTTAACATCTTCAATGTCTGCTAAGACTTTCAGTTCAAAGCTCAGGTCGGGTATACCTATTCTTACTCAGCTACTCCGGGAAAGCTTTGCATTTTCTTGACAATTGCTGGTATCCAATGACGGCAGAATGATGATGATGATGACCCAGAAACTCGATCTCTTGTTGGAAAAACCGACATTTTATTCACCTAATTCTCAGTCATATCTAGCACCTTCTTTACGTTTGCAGTGCTATACAACAATACCGATCCGAAGCAGCTCTCTGAAAACATAGTTAACATACTTTTAATAAGGCCTTGGAAAGTTGCAGAGGTCAATGGGAACGTAACAACGAAAATTCCACTTTCAAGGTCCAACGTCGAGGAGTAAAAAGCGTCCTTCAGGCGATAATTTTGCTTTCACTTACTGGAAGCGTGTACATGTACTTGTGAATTATCTTGTAATATCTGCTGCTGACTGTTCGTAAAACCTGAGCCACAGCCCAATTATCAAGGCTTCGCCCATCAATAACGTTGTCTAATAAAAAGCGGGGGCAAAGCAATGTACTGATCTTATCATAACGGTTTTCTGAATTTAACGCCTCTGAAGGTTGCTCCAATTTAACCAGTTACAAGCGGCCGGTCATAGGTCCTTTAGGTGGCAGGACCAACCGGTAGTCCTTACAAGGAGTTAAATCACCTTACTGTGGGAGTAAGGAGCTCCCGAATCTTGTGCCGGGTGACTTGCGGAAGTAGGCCCCCTTGTTGGAGCGTCATGGTGGCTGTGGTTAAAACCCAAACCGCGGGAAGGTTCTTTCTTTTGCTTGGACCCAATGTAGAATTTCAATAAATACTGGTTGCTGTGACTCTAAGATTAGTAAGAGGTTTTAAATCGGCTTCGATTCATACCAAGAATGGAACTCGTGCTTCCAACACATTTTCTACTTTGGTATCTAAGTGAATTAACGGTGAGCGATTGCAAGGCGTATACTTGCTCTCATGGATGTATGAGCATCCCGTGGACTTAAATTTACACGACAGGCGACCATATAAAACACTGCAGACATATGTTCGCCATGCCTAACATCGGCAATAGCCGAAGTGTAAGCCACCGGGCATAACACCGGTGGTGTTAACGCAGCGTGCATTTCGAAGTCGATTTCCTAATTGTGTCACGGCAACTGGACAAATATACCGGCGCCTAGCTACTCGACTCGAATAGAGTGGAAACACAGGAGACCATGCTGCTCGGTCGGCTGAGAATATCGCAGCTGTGGCTGCTGATGTCGCTGAGAACGAAGAAATATCAACCAGACGACGGGCCACGAAATTGGGCATCAATAAACGGACCCTACAGCGAATTTTAGTGAAAGACTAATACATATTCCCTTACAAAGTGCAAACAGTGAACCAGTTAATGCCTCCAGACCGTCAGTCGGGTGTGAATTACTTTTAAGCCATTCTCAATCTCGAAAATCATTATGAGCGACGTGGCGCATTTCCACTTAAGCAGTTACGTAAATAAGCAAAATCCGCGTGTGATGCACGAACAGCCATTATCTCCACTCAAAGCCACTGTGTGGTGTGGCGTTGACGCGGGAGGGGTGATTGGGCCGTATTTTTGTGAGGACGCCACCGACAATACGGTCACTGTTACTATGCGAACGCTATAAGCCCATGGTAAACTACTTTTTATTGCCAGAATTGAAAGAACGGGGCTTGTTGGACATATGGTTTCAACAAGACAGTGCAACCGCACACATAGCACGAGCCACAATGGACATTGTGAAGGAAGCGGTTCCTGGTTGCGTAATCTCCCGTTTTGGCGATTTGGCATGTCCAGAAAGATCGCGCAATTGAATCATCCCAGACTTAACAATCACCGGAAATCTTGCGAAAAGTCATGGCATATGCAGTAAAACGGGCACAAATGTGTATCAACACTGGCGGCAGCCACTTGGCAGATGTCATCTTTTCCACTTAACAGAAGCAATTGTAAAAGTCCAAAAAAAGATTTCCATCACTCAAAATCAATTTTCTTTCATTTACAATAGTAGAAAAGTTATTTCAAAACAAAATTGGATGATTAATTTAGCATGATTTCACGCTCATAAAATCCAGGTCATTTTTGACCTCTTCTTTTGAAGTAAAGGTTTTGCCGTCTTAAAAAAATTTGTAGAGACTGGTAGAAATAGTAATCAGAAGGTGCCAGATATGGTGGATGTGGCAGTAGATCCCATCCAAACTTTAAAAGTTTTTGGCGGGTCACAAAACTTGTATGAGGTCTTGCATTATCTTGGTAGAATACTACACCTTTTCTATTGATCTATACTGTCCTTTTCTGTTTAATAGAATCATTCAATTTGTCCAGCTGATGACAGTATACTCCAGAATTAATTGCTGTGTTGTCCGATAGGATCCCACAAAAAAAGGATTTCTTTGAAATTCCATCAAACATATAGCATCACCTTTTTTGACGAATATCGGCCTTCGAAATGCTTTAAGTCGGATCCTCTTTTTTACTCCATGATCTCTTGCGTTAAACATTGTTGTAGACCACTTATTTCTCGTCCCCAGTGATGGTGCGCTTGAAAAATGAATCATTTTGTTTGAGAAGCAAATCACAGATATCAACGCCGCGGCACAAATGAGGAACCAAGAAATAAGAAGGGCCAAGAGAAAAATCGTCATACAATCTTCTTCTGAAACTTCTGTCATACAATCGATGACACGAGAAGCTATGCTCGTATTCATAAAATACACAAATGCTAGTATTTCTTCTAAAAACAAAGTCCTGAACAAAGTTTTTACCATTAGTATTAGCAAAGCAATTTCCGTTAACATGGGTCAGGGTTCAACCAATTAAGCAGTTTCTTAAATCATCGATAAATGATGTCAACATTGGAGATAGACCATTACTGCAGAAAAAAAAAATTCCAAGAATATACCCAAAAATCATTTCCCAAATTATCCTTGACGAATAATGATTATGCAGTTTAAGTATGGAGTTGGCTGTGAAAAAACAATGAAGTCCTCTGTTGGAAAAAAAAAAAAAACCAAATTACTTTCCGAACAAACCAATAGTATCTTTTATTAGCCTTGTGGCAACATTCAACCAACCAGATCAATAGAAGCTTTATCTGAGGTCACCCGCGTGCTCTTCCATATATCTTAAAGTACACATCCACATAAATATTTAAACTCAGGATAGTCTGATCGTTTGTCGGTAACCGTCGCCACGAAGTCTTCCATTTATCCATCAGAGAAACCCAATAATACGATTGAGAAATAAACTTAATGTCAAAATTCAGTATCGTTTAGGAAAGCCTAAGGGACAATGACTTAGATGAAATGCCTTTACCCTTTATTTCCTTTCTCTGATATTGTATGTATGTAATTCGTGTTAACTGTCAATTTGTGTTATTTATTACTAAAAATTCTTTTCCCCAAAAATGTTAACTTTCAATTCAATATCATGGATATTTGCGTAGGCCTAATGTTCAAATTCTTTGGATAAACATCTAAGCTTGTAAAAAATGTTTCTTTAATGGAGGTATTGACCAGATGTTGGCAATAATGTATCATCCTTAACCCTTAAATTGGGTTCACTGTCCCACACACTCAAGATTTAGAAAAAGGAATAAATAGTCCTTTTACAGATGAAATGATTTTTTGATCGATTTACAAAATTGGATACTGTTTCCTGTCAACTGGATTCCAAAGACTTGACCTTACCGAAAATCGCTTTGAAATAAAAATATTCATTTCCTGCCATTCAACTGATAATCCTGCCAGAAGTTCATCCTCTCAGATGGAATAATTTTATGCCGCCTACTTCTTAACGAAAAAATATTTTCGGAAAGTCGTTGAGGATTCCTTTTAAAGCTTTGCCACAAGTTATTGTTATTGTCTGCACTTGTGTTTTATCGAGTTTACGAGTATGTATCTATGTATGTATGTACCTCCGAATACTCGTATAGCGAAAGAAATTTATAACAAAGTGGCAATAAGTTTGTCTATGGTATAAAAAGGCTCAATAATGTGGTGTTCAATGGAATGGCGAAAAAAACTCATACGAAAATATGAATGCCAAATTATGATAGTCAACTTGTGATTATACATTTAGATACGTACACTGTCTTATTGAATTGTTGGGTAGAATTGGGAAATGTTCAATTAATGTAGAAGTCGTACCCATCATTTGTTGGGTAAGAAACCCTGTTAAAACCATATTAGTGACCCCGATCGCAGTTATAATGAACACGGAAGAAAAAACGGACATTAAGCAATCCAATGGCAACCCAACGCCAAACAAGGACAGGAACAGCAACGAAGGTGCGCAGATTGCAAAAATGTCGATCCGAATTCCACCATTCTGGCAAGCAAGCCCAAACTACGCATTGCTGAAGTGGAATCGCAATTTATAGCAGCAGGTATCACAAACGACAAGACAAAGTATCGCACGATTGTCGCCGCAATGAAGAGTACAATCCTTTCACAAGTAAGCGATGTAATACTAAGGCCACCGACTAGTGACATGCATGCTTACGACCTTAAAAAAACCGCTTAATCGACCAACGCTGACTCTGAGCAGAAGCGAATAAAGAAACTGCTGTAGGACTTGGAATTAGGTGATACGCACTCTTCACATTTGCTGAGAGAAATGCGAGGTCTCGCTAGCAGCTAAATGAACTTCAATATATTGAAGTCAATTTGGATGATCAGCAAATTGTGGATGTTGAACACGCTTATTACACGTGATTCTTCCATTTCACAAACATTACTGGAGAGACAATTGGCAGGGATTACGAGGAAGATGGCAATTTCAAAAGCATCCATGAACCATCAATTTAGAAGCAGAGACAGGAGCCGTCACGGCATAGCTCACCATATCGTGACAAAAGGCTCAACAGTATTTACCAAGCCAAGGTGACTGTCACCGGAAAAACTAAAAGCGGTCAAACCGGAAATTGATTTTCTTCTTGAATAATCATACATAAGAAGAATGGAGGGAGGAAACCTTGCGGTGATTTTAGGCATTTAAACAGCATCACCAAACCTAATCGATATCCGATCCCACATTTACAAAATGTCACTCAAGGTCTATGGACCACTTCCTTCGCGAATTCGATTTCGCTCGACCATATTTAGACGGCATTCGAATCTCATCAAAGGACATACACAAACATCGCCACACCTTCGTCTCGCCTTTGAGAGACTGCCGGAGTTCAGAGTCGTCCTCAATACATCGAAATGTGTGCTAGGCAAATCTAAAATACGTTTTTTTGGGTTATTCGGTCAGTAAAGAGGAAATCAAACCACCACCAGAGCAAATTGAGGTTTTAAGCTACCCAAACGAGTGTTCGATCTGAGACATTTCTTGCTAATGACCAATTTTTTCCAGAGATTTTTGTCCCGCACCGCTGAAGATTAACCGCTACTTTCAAAAGAAATCAAAAGGAATAAAAAATAATGATAAATCGATAATCAACTAGACGGAGGATACCATACAGGAGGATACTTTATGTAAAGCTACACTTTTTATTATCCCGAAACTAGATGCACCCTTTTCATTAACGGTTGATGACCCCAGCACTGAACTGGGAGATATTCTTCAACAACACGACGGTGAAAAGTGGCAACCTCTCAGATTTTACTTGGAACGGCTTAACTCATCTCAGACAAAGTACAGCAGATACAACTGAGAGCTCCTTGGGGCATATAACGCTGTAAAATACTTTCAATATACCATATGCTCGAGAACAGAGAATTCATTACTTTTACTGACCATAAGCCGTTGCAGTTCGCTTTCCAACAAAAAATAGAGAAGGCTTCGCTGAGGCAAATTCGTCATTTAAACTTGTTGGCCCAATAGAACAATGAATTATTTTTCGAAGAGTTCTATCTACACCGTGACGATAGTCTAGATAAAGAGGTGTACTTCTAACTTTTATACACTCTCGTCTCGAGTCTAGGCCCTTAAAAAAATCGTCCATTGCATTCTTTGAATTCGTTTGCGCTAAAATTCCTATTTGCAAGCGCAACCTATATATTTGCCCCTCTTTGTTATTTTGACTCTGTTATCTTTTTTAGGTGATTTTAATCTACCTAAGCTTCTATGAGCCCAGACATACCAGCCCTTTTCACTACAACAAATCCCACCTCTGATAAAGAAAATCTTTTCATCGACTGACCTACTGACTCTGGTCTATATCAATAAAGTTGTGTCACCAATAACATTTTCAGATAACCCGACCTAGTCTTCGCCACTGGTGAAGATAACTGCACCGTTTTAAAAAGTAGACATCTTTTCTGGAAATTGGATAGTTACCACCCTTCCCTTTCACTTACATTGTCTTATGACACAATGGTTTTAATCCCGTTTCCTATAAGTACAATATTATTAGAGTTTTGATTTTTATAGGGCCAATTAAATACTAAATACTAAATGCACCATCATTTAGTATAACCTCTTTTGCCCCCCTTTTCCGCCCTTTCACCTTCCCGTACAACCCTTTACCATTGATTCGCAGAGATTCACCGTGGCCTCACGTCACGATGACCTTGACGAGTTGGCTAACATGACAGCCATATCCTATACGAGATTTTGGGGCTGTGAAAGCTGTCCGTGCGACGGGTGCCGCGTTTGCTCACACCGCAGAACAAGCGCTATCGTGAAACCAATTCAAAAACGTGCTTGGCCCTGTTTAATCCAAATTCTGTGGAGTTGGTACACACCAGAGACCAAAGTACAGTGGAAACAATGGGTTTAACCCATTCGCTCTAAAGAAGGCGAAGAACATGCCTTCGGCCGGTAAGGTGATGGCCACAGTTTGTTGGCACGCGCGAGGTGTGATCCACGTTGACTATTTGGAGAATGGAAAAACAATCATATTAGCTTACTACGTCTATTTATTAGGCCGATTCAACGTGCTCTTTCACCACGATAGCGCACTGGCTCACACCTCCGCAATCGCCACAACCAAATTGGTCAAATTACGTTACCAATTACTCCCCCATCCTTCGTATTCTTCGGATTTTGCTCCCTAGGACTTCGTTTTGTTCCCAAACCTTAAAAGTTCGCTCGCCAGAAAAAGGTACGAGTCGAAAGAGAAAATCATTGTAGCCGCGGAGCAATATTTTAAGGCCAACAAAAGCCGTACTATACGGAGATTATAATTAAAAACCTTAAAAAGAGCCAGACCACTTTTTATTTATTTCTTTCCTGCTTAAATAGCGGTCTACGAACAAGTTTGGAATCTGTGTCTATAACTTTAGAACAAAGCCCTGATGATCTTCCCGCTATATCATATATTTAAAGAGATGTGAAATGCTCCTAGCCTAACCTCTCACAGATCTCTCTCAGCTCTCTCAGGCTAGAAAAGGTTTTTTATTATTCCCCACATAAAAAAGGTCAAAAACACGATATTTCCTTCTATTGACCAATTGCTAAGCTGTCCTGCATAACTAAGTTTTTTCAGAGCATTATTTATTTTTTTCCAAAACCAGCACAAATTTATCAAGGGTAGTTCTACAACCACCAACCTAACGGAATTCTAAAATTAATAGCTCTTGGTTTCCAAAATGCTTTGTAACATGGTTTCCTTCCTTTGTACACGAACGGCATTACTATGTTCTATTTAAGTCCAAGGTTTCTGACCTAAATAAAAACTCTCTTTTAGTGTCCCTCAAGGCAGCCACCTAGGTACCTTATTATTTATTCTGACCATTAATATGGTTGATTGCTTCATTAAAAATTCATACATATCTGTTCAAGTAGATGGTATGAAAATCTTTAGATATATGTTTATCATCTTCCTCAGACAGCCTACCACCAAAGGAAGATTTAGACAGGTCTTGTTCTTGTTGTCAGAATAATTTTCTTGAGCTTAACGTCAATAAGTCTCAGGCTATAACGTATACCCGAAAACGCCCTCCTACTTGACCTTGCTACTATCTAATCCTTAATCTAACTGTTCCCTTAGTGATTGAGTTGCGTGATTTAGATTTTATCTGTGATAATGAACTCGATTTCCGTTCTGACATTGATAATATAAAAAAAACAGCCAACTTTGCCCTTGGCTTCATCAAGCGCTGGTCTAAGGAGTTTTTCAATCCTTATGTTACCAAATCCCACCAAATAAAAACGGAAAGATCGAACATATTAATCTAAAAAATTTACATAACGTCACAAGATGGAAAGCAACGACCAACTATGACCAGGAGCGCAAGAGCAAGTCTAACCACCAGGCATTGAGCCTATTCTTGTACAGATCATCTCCCAAAGCAGCGCTTTACTCGATAATATTGTCGAAATGTCACTTGGTGCGACAAATTTAACAGCAACAGAGTTAAAAATGGATGCATTTGCGAAAAGCATCAACGAATTTCATCATGATCCGAAAAACGGACAAATTTTCCAGTCTGGTACAGGCGCTACAAGGATCTCTTTACTGAAGATGCCAAACAATTCCACTCCTCAAGCAAGGTAAAATTTTTAACTCATATCATTCACCCAATATCGCATGATAAGTATGTAGATTATGTCTTACCCAAACTACCACAAGAATTAAGTTTTACCGAAAAGTTGTCAAATCTGTTTCGGCGCTCCGAGTCAGTTTTCGCCGCTAGATTTAACTGTCTACAAATGACCAAAAGCGAGTCAACCGCAATTGTGAAAATTTCACAATGAATCAACTTAAATGCGTCGTTTACGTGATGCGTGCAGATATCCGCATCAAACTTTTGTCTCTTCTCTACAAGAAGGCAGACCTTACAGTGGATAAGCTAGTGGCAGAAATTCTTCGGTGTCATAAACTGCAAAAAGACGCGTTCATGATTGAAGCAGGATCGTCCAAAGTCCTCCACGTTGCGACCAAGCAAACCCAGCCAAGTCATCGCATATTCAGGCACCGCGAAACGCCTTGTTGGTATTCTAGGGACTGCGCTTTCGCAGATCATAAGTGCAGGGAGTGCAGTGAGACTTAAAATCGATACACTCAAGACACAGCCAGCGATGCATCATCGAATCAAATTCCGATTATAGGTGAATTCGACGCTCACAAAATATTTCAAGGCAATCATCAGGTCAGCACAATCCATGTTTCCGAAATCAGCAGTTTTTCGGAAAGCTAATAGGAAAATATAACCTGTGGGAGAAACTAATCAGCATTTTTTGCTAAACAATTAACACAGCCCGCAGAGCATCAGACATCAAATCCATTTTTCGTTCCAAAAAGACCTGTAGCTTATTCCGCTTTACCAGCGGTGTACAAGGAACGAAACAGGTTACAGGATGTTGGTATTACCTCACCTACCATCTACTCTGTTTTGGCAGCTCCGATTGTCGTTGTCAAACGAGCTAATGCATCCGCATCTGCGCACACTATTTAACAGGGTTGAATACCTGCTTGGAAACTCGTAGTCATCCATTACTATTTCCAGAGGAAATGTTTACAAAAATGTCTAATTGCAAATGTTTTACCCGCATTGACCTGTCAGATGCCTACTTACAAATGGAAGTAGATGATGAGACTAAGGAGATATTTACCATCTATTGCACACTCATCGCGGCCTTTATATACACCCTGCTTGACTCGAACTGCAACCACGGGGTGGTCGTGGTGTAGTGGTATATGCATAGACTCCTCAAGCAGTGGGTCGCGGGTTCGAATCCCGTGCGAGGTAATTCTCTGAAAAATTCTTTTTATGGAATTTGTATGAGTTATATGTAATCCCGTCGGCGTCAACTCTGACATGAAGGCATAACACTGATGTTGGAGTGGTTTTTGGCTGGGCAAAATGTAACGAACTAACAACTAGCACGTACTAAGACCCACTTGTTAAGGATGCACTGGCTCCAGTGCAACCACCTCTGGAAAAAATATCGAAACCTAACACCTGAATTCCAAAACTACTACACTACCCGCCCGCGCCCTGGTAAAAAGCCAGTAAAAGGGTATTCATATCCCCTTGGTGCGCGCGGAATTATAAAAAAAAAAACCAACTTCAGACTGCTATAATTTCCAAACCGTTCATGACAGTGAGCTCAAATTTTGACACGTGACAGATAATTTTATTATTTACAAGCCTTTTAAGCGATTTGCGTCTCAGTTTTGTTGAAAAAATTTTGTCCGCAATGGAATTCAAACGTGATAGTGTGATTGCTTTATATTTGGCTGGAAAACCACAAGTAGCTATCGTTAGAGCCCTTCAGCACCTCAACGTGAATAAATCATTTGGGTCTTGAATTATAGCTCGTTACCGTGATACTGTCAGCGTTGCAAAATACCATGGAGGTAGTCATAAAAAAACAGAAACATCGGATGCATCACGTTCTGAAAAATGAGCTTGGGCTTAAGCCATTGAAGTTCCAAGAAGCACACGATCTTACACCGGAACAGAAAAACGTTAGAGTCGAAAGAGCGAAGGAGTTGCTACGCTTGCACGAAAGTGGTGAGTTGCCGAATTTGGTTTTTTCCGATGAGTCGTCATTTATTATCGAGCAATATGTCAACAAGCAAAATCATCGAGTTAACTTGCCAGAGAGGTCATCCTTGGACCGTCATAACCGCCGATGGTCGCTCTCCGCTTGTATTTTTGGACCATGGCGTCAAAATTAATGCGATCGTATACCGTGAAATTGTCTTAGAGGCAGTATTGAAGCCTTAGGTAAACAATTTCTGCCGGAGACAGTGGACATTTCAACAAGATTGGTTAAAAAACAATGTTCCACACTTCATTTCTTCGACACAATGGATTGCAAATTCTCCGGATGCAAATCCGTTGGATTTCTATGTCTAGGGAATTTTGAAGGCGAAGGTTGGCACTAAAAAACACCAAAGTTTGGACTACCTCAAACAAGCACTTCGCCGGTAATGGGCCAAAAAACCGCAGAGCCACTTGCGTGCATCATGCGATGCTTTCTTCGGCCGTCTCAAGGCCATTATTCGCGCCAAAGGTAGACATATTAAAAACTACTGAAACAATTTGAAAATTGATGTATTTTCCAACATTTTTTGCTTTAGCACAATAAAATTTATGAAAAATAAAAAAAATATAGCATTTAAAAAAAATTGCAGTTCGAGTCAGGCAGGGTGTAGTAAACAGGTTCGCTTCAGGTATCAAAGCAGCCCCCGGTGCTTTTCAAAAAGCTATCTATACAATTCTAGCAGTTATACAAAAAGCGTCAGCTTATATTGATGACGTCATTGTGGCGACTGAAACAGAAAAAGAAAACATCACTGCAGTTCAAGAAGTTCTAAGAAGATTCTCAGAATATGGTCTCACAGTTCATTGGGACAAGTGTAATTTTTTTTTTTGCCAATGAGTTCAAGTACTTGAGACAAGTCATCAGTCATGAAGGACTCCGACCAGATCCCAACAAGCTCACAACCATCAAAAAGTTGTCACCGCCAACAAATATCATTGATCTTCGGTCATTCTTTGATGCTGTAAATTATTTTGAAAAGTTTATAAAGCAGATGAACTTCTCAAAAGCAACACAAAGTGGTAATGGTCAACAGAATGCCAACAAAGTTTGGAGAAATTCAAAAAGTTACTCTCTTCACGACTCAGCAATATCAATAATCGTTGCCGCAGAAAATTCAATCCTCACACAAGCCATTGGTGTCGATCTTTGGATCAAAAAGGGGATACTGACATTAACTTTAAAGTTTTACGACTACGATGTAAAATTTACCTCAACTAACGACTTCGATTATGTCGACGTTCTTTTCCGCCTCATTTTATAGGGAAACATCAAAATTCGATTCTTATTTCTACCAGAACCTTCTACATGATGATTTCTGAATGAAAACCCATACACTTTAACTATTCGCTTGATTTAGTAAATCCTCACGACCCAAGATAGGAAAGAATGTTGCCTACTTCCGATAAAAAGAAAAACAATATCCGCTTTTAAAGTACTTCTTTGAAGGATATGATTAAGTGAATGAATGAAGGTAAAAGTATGCGGACATAATGTTCAATACGAATATTTTATGTATCGATTTTTAAGTCATCTCTCTAGGATAACGTTTTATTTCCGGATGATTGCCCAGATATTGGGAAGATCCTGTTTGCATAAACTTGCCTTCACCCAATGGGTTTTAATCCAAACCAATTCAATTAAAAACTTTCAGTTTCTCCCAATTGAATCCAGCAAAAACTGATTCACTAATCCGCTTGGTAATCTAATTAGTGAATTGGAAAATAAACATAATCCTTTAGATACAAACAGACATTTTGGCTACCCAGTAGCTTGCCAGCAATCTATGATACATTTAAAATTTGCTCATCTGAAAAACTTTTACACGAGAGGAAATCGGAAATTTTGAAAATACGAGTACGAGTATTCAAACCGCAAGCCTTTTTTTGTTCCACTTATAAACTGCATGGAATTCGAATTTTTTTTGTTCAGTATCTGTCATTACTCGTTTGCTACTTTAATACTCAATACCCCTTCGAATACAATTTCAGGAGTAGACCGATTAAAATATCCAAAGTTTGAGTTCTGTGAGATTCTGAAAGAATCTTTTTTTTTCATATTCTCTTAAATTCAAATCTTTGACATTTGAGTTTTATTCTAGACTTTATATAAGAAATATACAAATTATTTGAGAATAGGTAGTGACATTTGGATTTTAAATAAAAACAGTGTTAAATGGCACTTCATATTCATATTTTTATTTTTTTTTTTTTGTTAGTCACAGTTTTTGTGGGCGTGATTTTCTTCAAGAAGCTTATAGTTTACAAAATTATTATAACTTAATTCGAGCTAAGTTTGCGTAACTTGTATTATTCCATTCTTTATATTCCATTGGAACATGCGTTGGAAAGCATGTCATATATGTCATTCATTTGAAGCGTAAGCAACTTTGTGCCTGAAAAAGTGTTTTTGCGGGGATACCGACATTAACATGCGACATGCATGTTAACATGCGCTAGCTGAGCGAACGTGCCAAAAGTGGTTTGCACGATTTAAAAGTGGTGATTTTGGCTTGGAAGACGATGAACGTCCTGGGCAGCCAAAAAAGTTTGAAGATGAAGAACTGGAAGCATTACTCTATGAAGATTGTTGCCAAACACAAGAAGAGCTCGCAGAATCTTTGGGTGTCACTCAAGCAGCCACTTCAAAACGTTTAAAAGCAGCTGGGTATATTCAAAAGCAAGGAAATTGGGTTTCGCATGAACTCAAGCCGAGAGACGTCGAAAGGCGGTTTTGCATGTTCGAAATGCTGCTGGAACGCCACAAAAGGAAGTCATTTGTGCATTGGATTGTTACTGGTGATGAAAAATGGATCCATTACGACAACCCCAAGCGCAAAAAATCATATGTGAAACCCGGCCAACCAACCAAATCTACGGCAAAGCCGAATATCCATTGCGCGAAGGTAATGCCATGTATTTGGTGGAATCAGATGGGTGTGCTGTATTATGAGCTGCTAAAACTGGGTGAACCATCATTGGACAACGCTATCGAACACAATTAATCTGTTTGAAG
Organism: Volucella inanis; assembly: GCA_907269105.1. Classification (NCBI taxonomy): domain Eukaryota; kingdom Metazoa; phylum Arthropoda; class Insecta; order Diptera; family Syrphidae; genus Volucella; species Volucella inanis. The sequence continues at coordinate 125,450,057 of OU026157.1, read as the reverse complement.
AGAGCAGTAGCCGAAAAACGCCCGGAATATGCGACCAGACACGAGGCAATAATTTTCCACCATGACAACGCTCGGCCCCACGTTGCTATTCCGGTTAAGAACTATTTGGAAAACAGTGGATAGGAAGTCTTACCCTACCCGCCTTATAGCCCAGACCTTGCCCCTTCTGACTACCATTTGTTCCGGTCAATGGAGAACGCCCTCACTAAAATACGATTCACATCAGAGCAGAATATCAAAAATTGGCTTGATTCATTCTTGGCTGCCAAGCCGGCGCAGTTGTTTTGGGATGGGATCCACAAATTGCCAGAAAGATGGGAAAAAGTCATAGCTTCAGCTGGGCAATACTTTGAATAATATTATTGTACATGTTTTTCTTAAATAAACGTTCAAATTTTGAAAAAAAAAAACGCACGAATTAAAATATATACCCAATATTATAAATAATATAGTAAATTACAGCGGCAGAGAAAAAAAAATTATTTTATTTGGAAACAATTTATACAAAAAAATCAATTAACGAAGCGCAACAATACTTGGATTTCAGTGTGGCTAAAATATAGAAGCCATAATTTTACCTTACTCAAATAAATGCAAATAGGTTTCTATTAAATTCGTATTTCCACAGGAAGGCTATTAAACAATTTAGTAGAGACAAAAGAGTAGAAGTTTCTGAAACTAGTAGAACGAAATATTGGGATATGAGCAGTATATCTTACAAAGCTACTTAAATTATGCGTATCAGATATTGGACTTTGCATGTAACCACCTCTAATAAAAAAAAATTTTAAAACTTTATAAAAGTTTCAATGGTAAAATTTGTAATCTCTTGAATAAATCAATCAGGCGACTCACATTTTTGAAGAGTAATTGTTGAATTTTATTGTGATATGCTCCACCCCAACATGCAATTCCACACTGCAACTTTGAATGAAATACACTCCACGAAATAATGATAAGGCCAAAGAAATCTTTGTTTGTTCCCTATTGTTTTGATGAGATCTAATTCATTGAACGCAGCAGCATCATCGTTTCATCTTATCGCATCATAGCGATAACCTTTTTTTTTGTCTTTGCTAACACATCTGTTTTACACTGATGATTGTTGTACGAAATATTGATAAGGCCAGTTGTGCTTAAGTGAAAAAATAAGTAAAAAAAATATAAGTTTAAGCTGAGTTTCGACAGAAAAAGGGTTTGTACTAGTGGGGTGAAAAGTAAACTCCTTGGGAATGAAAAAAAAGTTTTTTAAATGTTTTTTTTTATTTTATTCAATATAGTCCACTTTTAGTTTGATACACTTAATCCAGCGATTTTCCAACTTCTTGATCCCGTCCGAAAAGTAATTTTCCGGAAGGTCTACAAAATACTCTTCCGTGGCGTCGATGATTACCTCGCGTGAGCTGAATTTTTTTATTGATGAGCCATCTTTTGAGGTTTGGGAAGAGACAATAGTCATTGATTTTAACCGTGGTTGCGATGCTCTTGGGCATGCGTGGTGCATTGTCTTGCAAAAACAATTTTTTTGTTTCGCTCCATGTGAGGCACAGTAATACTCGCTGTTTATGGTTTTTCCTTTTTCGAGGTAGTCGACGAAGAATATGCCACGACAATCCCAGAAAACTGACGCCATAACCTTTCCGACCCATCGAGCCTCCCTTGGCTGCTTCGGAGCACTTGTGCCGGCTTCAGTTCATTGCCGGGCACTCATTCTGTTCTCTGGTGTTTAACAGTTACCAATCAACGCCCGATTCCGCATCAGCAAGTCTAAATACTCTTTCGAAGTGCTCTCGTGTTCATGTTTTTGGTCAGGAGGGTGTATGCGCGGAACCCAGCGGGAAGATAACTTTTTTATATGCAGAATATTGCCCAAAATATGGCGTGTGCGCTCAGTACTAATCTTTGTGGTATCTGCTAGCTCGCGCACCTTCACTTTCCGGTAAGCCAACATCATTTCATGTTTTTTTTTTTTTTTGACATTGTTCTTTGTAACCTCATCGGAGTGCCTGCCGCTGCGGACTTGATGTAGTGGAGTTGCGGCAACCACGAAACTCTCGAAATCCATATTTGACGGTGTAATCTGACGGAGCATTAGCCCCATAATATTTATCCAACTTTTCTTTTGTTTCCTTTGCACTTTTGCATCTCAAAAAATAATGTTTTATGAGAGAATGAAAATCGTTTTTGTTCATACTCAACATGATGCCAAACACGTTAACAACAATCAGCTGTCAAAACTAAACTAAAGACAGTATCGCAATGAAATTTATCATGTCTGTCTAAATATGAACGCACTTCAAGCACCATAACCCTTTTTGCAGTAGCAGCGCATTCTATCGGTCAATTAGGTTACTTTTTACTCCACCAGTAGTCTTAAATATTTATTTATTTGTTAGAAAAAATTGGAATGCTTTAGATTTTTGCAAATAACAAGAATCTAAAAAAAAAAGTAAAACTGTTATAGCAAATTATATAAATCTTGGCGAAAAAAAATGAGTTAAGCAAAGTACAGGAAGAAAACCAACATTAACACGAAGAGATATTCGAGAAATAAGACGTCTTGCTGTAAATAAATCCATCAGTCCTTCTGAAATTGTAAGCATTCTGAAGCTAAATGTGTCAACAAGGCGGGTGCAACAAATTTTAAAGTCAAACAATACCATTGAATATGTTAAACCCACGCCGAAACCGACGCTTACAGCACGACACAAAGCAAATAGGTTAAATAAAGTGGTTTTTAATTTAGATGGGCCAGATCCAACGATATGTTGAGCTCACGAGACATTTTTTTGAAGTTCGACGCGGATTTCGCTCAATTCAAGCCTTCACTTTCCGAACCATTTCTTCCGATGTTGCTGTTTTTTTATGACCACCTCCATGGCGTTTTGCAACGCTGCCAGTATCACGGTAAACCATTTGAGATATTTCAAAAACTTTATTATAGGCTTGAAGTACAATCAGAACATTTATGAATGGAACTCGACTTCGTTCATATGGCCACCTCGGGCACGTTTGCAGCGGTCGATTCGTTGGACCCAATTTTCAATAACTCGGCCACACATTTCGGCCGAAACGGCCGCTATTTCGCGTTCAATGTTGGCTCAGCTCTTCCAACGTCGCGGTCGTAGGCGTGTTGGCATAAACCAATGACTTAAAGTAGCCCTACAGAAAATAGTCAAGCGGCGTTTAGTCGCACGAACGAGTCGGTCAATCGACTGGCCCATGTCTTGAGATAACACGCTCACCAATAAATCGATTGTAGCGTGTGCTGTGTGACTTGTGGCACCATCCTGTTGAAACCACATGTCGTCCAAGTACATATCTTCCAATTCAGGCCAAAAATAATCGGTGATCATGGCGCGATAACGCTGACCATTAACAGTAACATGACGATCGTTATCGTCGACGAAAAAATATGGCCCAATAACGCCGCCGGCATGCAAACCGCATCAAACAGTTATTTTTTGTGAATGAAGTGGTGATTCATGAAGCACATGTGGGTTTTCACGCGACCAAAAACGCATATTTTGCTTATTGACAACCCATTGAGCCAAAAATGAGCTTCGTGACTGAAGATGATATTGCGGCTCCGAATATCTGTAGAAAATTTTTATAATTTGCAGACGTTGCTCATTAGTGTACTTTTCCATGAGGAAATTGGTTGCAATTCGAGTCAGGCAGGGTGTAGATATTTACACTTTTTTTCTATTTTTATTTTCTTAGCGGCCATATAGAGAGCCCTATAATAATTTTTGAAACTGTCATTAAGAAATATCTTCTTATAAGTACCTTCGATTCAAATTGATGAATTCAGCTTTTTCAACGCAGGTAATAATGATTTTGGGGTAAAACCTTAACATACATCAGGACATCAGAAAATAAACTACCACAAAACCCAAACATCGACCAGAAACCCACAGGAAAATCACCTAAAAAGCAATCAGACACTGAAGTAGAAAGTAACCCTTAGAGGTGTTAAAATATACTGTAACAGAATTTTTTTTTTTTGTATTTGAAGCGGTTTTTATGTCAACTGGGTCTGACAAAATGATGAAATCAATTTTAAGAATCAAATTAATTAAGTGTCCGTTTATTATATGCGTACCCACAACCTCTGTATCCCCCGGACGAAGGCAACGCTTTTGGATAAATTATAATTAGTCCTTTTGTGGAATACACTTTGAAAATATGGCTTCTAGCCAAAAGTCAAAAGTCGAATTTGCTCTATAGAATCTCTTAATGATTTATGTTTCGTATTTGGTTTTCCCACATTGATGTCAATGTTGTTGAGCAATGTTCTCCAAATTGTCAGGATGTTTGTATGCGAGTACTATTTACATTTTTCCTCGTTCATCAATCGATATTCAAGAGTTTTTCACATCATGGAAAAAACTCAAACTGAAGCGATGTGTATGTATAACTACGTACTTCACAAATCGTTCCCGATAAATGAAAATAGCATTTTAAAATTCATTCGGATGGTATAACGTTAGGTATGTGCCTGAAAAATGCTTCAACCTACATCGGTTTTTGTTTGATTAAATTGTTGACAGTTGAGATAACGAAAAATGCCTTGCACTACAGCTCTATCCACGTCTCTATACACATACGAGTACATACATATAAACAAATGGTTACTTTAAGCATCCGGCGTGAATGATAGCTTGAACCACAAGAAATATTCTGGAATCTAGTCCGAGCTTTTGCATGCAATTGAAACCAACTACTCGCAATTCTATTTATTTTTAAATTCATTTTATCATTAAGTAATGATTGATAGCACTTTCACGTATTTAATTTTTTCGCATCCTCCCCGGGGGTCTCGCGTCACGATAGATTTTGTAATCCGCTCGCCTACAACAGAACGAACTGTTTAGACAGTATATCGAGCGACTGCTAATCGTTTATACGGGAAACCTGCTGAATTACCGTACTCATCTCTAACGTACAAAGCCTGAAAGCTTATAAATTACCGCGGACATTATGAGTTTAATGGAAACCTGAGCGTAGAAATAGCCGGGTTCAAATGCGTCAACCAACACAAACTGGATGGAGTGCGTGCCAGAGGGATCGCTTTATATGCTACGAACGCGAAGGCGCTCTGCAACAACTGGATTTTGGAACAGAACTGTTAACTGAATACCAGTCAGTTTGGTTTCAGTTTGCTAACTATTAACATGGAGTGGAGCGTTAAAGAGAATGGAGTCTCGGTAATAGCGTTGCATAAGTGCGGACAGCCAAAGTGGCCAAATTGTTGAGTTGTTAAAACCACTCGGAATATCGAGAATATTCGTTTATCGGGCTATTGCTCACTTCCGCAAATTGTTTGGAGAAAAGAGCAGGCCAAGAAGTGGTCGCCCGCGCGTCGTCTGAACGAATGCAGTAGTAAAGGCAGTGCGGGAACGAATTCGGAGAAATCCCATTAGGAAGCAGAAGATCATGTCTAAGGAATTGGTTATATCAACCAGATCCATGTCTAAGCTGATTCAGGATGATCTGCATATGAAAGCTTATCGTCGGTCTACGGGTCATCTTCTAACACCTCAACTAAAGAAAAATTGGCTGTCGAATACGCCAAGCCAAGCTGCTGAGAACGAAGACGAATCGATTTCTCACGGTCTTCGCGTACACTCTCAGCTACAGCTGCTATAATCTCTTTACTACCTGCTAGATTTGGTCTAACGCGTCGAATATCATCCACTAATTCAAACTGGTACTCAAATTTTCGAATGATATTGGCAATAGTGGTTTCAGTAGGTCGTAGCACCGTAAGTTCCTCGAATCGCACGTAAAACATTTCTCACAGAACGCTGATTTTCGTAATACAGCTGAACAATTTGGAGACGCTGTTGTAGTGTGAGTGTTTCAATGATGACTAACCAAACGATACTGAACAAAAATGACAAAGCAGTTTGATAGCAGCAACGCGTGATCTGTCAAAAAAAGCCTATTAAAAATCAAACCTCAAGATGAATCACCTTATACTAATCCCTACGTAATCGGTTGGCCAACATGTCTAGCGACTCAACAGGTCTAGCTAAAGCTGGATCTGAATCGCTCTAAGAGTCTGATCCTTCCAAACAGAAAACATCTCATAGCCACCATAGGTGTCATCACTGGAAACTGCCTGTATTGACTTGGAGGAATAAAACTCCACGTAGGAGCTTCCTTCTACAATTAAAATTATCTAAAAAGTATAGACGTTAACAATCTCCTGCGCGTCATCATAAGCTCAAATTGGCTCCATAAGTAAGAGGATCATAGATTCACGTTGCAGCACAATGGGCAAATGGTCTTAAGTGGCTTGATCTTTTTCAACCGCTACCTACCTACCTGATTAAGCTACTTAACCTAACTTAACTATAATCCGAACTGCGACTTCGAACCAATGCCATAAATCATCGGTCACTTCTCAGAGGCGCCGCCTTATGTTGACGAACGCAGCTTGTGGATAGCTAACTATCCTTAATCTAACTTACAACTAGGAGGATCATGTTACCCTAACAACGTTACTAGGAGAGTGAGCCATCAGTCTAACGCTCTTGAAACCACCATAGCGCTCATGAGCTCTACGAGCAGAAGAAACGCATAGAGCATCGGCTTCTCCTAAAGAAGAAAACAGAAAACTCGAAGTGCACGATCGATGATATTGAGATATTTTACCAGCAAAAAGAACCTGTCAAGGCAAGAAAGAAAGATAGAGAAACCTGTAGAGATGAAGAAAGAAACCGTGTATATAGGTTCGCAATCAGTGCTGAGAATATGGAAAAAAAAATTCAACAAGCAAAATAGATCATTCGACTTAGGCGATGATAGCAAAAATGTCCGTCCACCTGACCGGAACCAGGTAAAAACAGCAATATCTAAGCTAAAACTCAACAAATAAACTGGATCTCACAGCTTACCAGCCGAGGTATTCAAAGCTGCTGGAATTGACTTTGTGGAGAGCATACTCCAACTCATTTCACAGTTCTGCTCAGAAGATTTACTATTATCATCTATCACGCTGATAGATGATGATACAGATGGATCTGTCTGGTTGTTTGGCCTGGTTGAGGCTGAAACTTCAAGGTTTTGACTTCGAGATCGACCATAGAAAAGCTACCCTTAATGTAATGCCCGATACTCTTTTACTCGCCCACATGGAAGAGCTTAATAACCTATCCGACATTCTGCATGTCCAACTCCTCATATTTTTCGTCAGAGGAATATGAAGAGTTGAAGAACATCGTAACAGAAAATCAGGACCGACTTCCAGACACATGCGACTCAGGATTCACAAGACTCTGACATCTGAGCTCAAGGTTTGAAAGTCACCAATAAGTTTGGCACAAAAAGGTTTCGACTTTTATATAGTTCGCAGAATATTGCGGCATTCTTCAATTCTTGAGTTGCTACACTGCATGGACCCTTTTTTTGTTCACTGTATTCCTCCTTTGCTTTTTTAATTTTTGTTGGAATCTCTTCATGCACGTCTCTTATTAACCACTTCCTTCATCGTACCACCGGGTTTTCCTCAGGGTTGTTGACCAAATGTTGAACTTACTATTTCGATATTAATTGCGCGGTATCATCTACTGTTCGTTGCCATTGATCAGGTTCATTGAGATATCGGAGATTTCTATACTCAGTCACTTTATGTAGGTTCCAGACATGCTGAGGCTTCCAACTGTAAGGATTGAAGAGCCTTGTCCTTACTCTTTCAGACTCCAAATCGGACGGAAACCATAAAATGATCGGGAATTGAAATTTGGGCTTTTATCCGTTGCATCGGAGACCTGTCTTCTATCTATCGATGAGAGTGTTGTTTACTTAACTAGATGATCCATCATCTGGGGTCAGTCAATACGACTATCTATGCCAATGATATTTTTCCCATCGATTTGTGAACCTAAGTCCCCGAGTACAATTTTAGAGTCGAAATTCGGGCAGCAAAAGACCCTGTAAAGCACCTCTTATGGTATAAGGACTTTTTAGCTATGGTAAATCGATTGGCGTTGTTATCCTATAAACAATGTTGTTCTTCTACGGATTACAACCAGATGTGACCTTGAAGTAGAATATTTTCAACTTCTGACATTATCTAGTCTCGTTTCTGGTCGCAATTTTGTTCTGAGGGATCTTTTTATATGGCAATGACCTTATTAATGAACGTTTTTGGCCAACCATAGGGAATACATTGGAGAAGTTTTGGAAATCACTATAGACCTGATCTCTAAACGAGTCGAAGAAGCTCTATAATATGTGCGCTGTCCTAGTCACGTCACGTCAAAGATTCGCTTCAAAGACTTCTTCCAGCAATCGCGCATCTGAAGAACTTCTATGCTTTTAAAGACTTTGGTAAGACACAGTCAGATTTAAATAATTTTAATTCTGGCTCTTTTTCGGCGGATGTCTGATGTCGTAAACCCTACGACATGTTTATATTGTTGGCGTTTGTTTGTCGCGTAATCTTTGTCACAAGCGTGTAATCTCTAGCTACGTTAAAGCTTACATAAAGTCGAACAGACGAACTTTGTATTAAGGTGCTTAAAGACAACTGTTCCTTCTGAATTTTTGCTTCTGAAGGATGTCAATTTGGTATTTTTAAGATTAATATGAATCAATCCATAGTTGGAATTAGTTAGAAGATGATATCTTTTGTCGTGGAAGTTGCCTTGGAAAACATGTTTTTATTAAGGAGTGAGGTATTTAAACCCGTAACTATGAATTTGCCATCGTAATGTAAAAGCTCTGACTTAGATCTCAGGATATTTAGCATCAAATTTACTCCCCTTAACTAAGTTGCTTAGCTTGAACTAAACTTGACTGAATAAATGGCTTATGAATAAATGTTCAGCAAAGCTCTATATTTCTTAGACATTATAACTTGCAAACATTTAAGACCAACGTACATGGGTACCTCTGCGTGCAAACATTCTAAGGGTACTAATATCCCCTCGTGTAATACCAATCTTACTGTTTGCCTGGAATACGAAGGGTAACTTCACTAGGCTTACAAAATATAGTCGTCTTTAGAGGTAGTAGGGATTTTAAATATTAATTTTGTGTTCTAAATAAGTTTACAAAGTATAATTAAGCTTTTACTTACTAATTGTTTGTTTCCTTTTTCTTTCAGGTGAGTGCTTTATACGTCTTTGTTAAACTATACAATTGGTAAGCTATCTATATAAAATATCCAAACTTTGAATTGTTTTATATGAGACTTATATTTGTTATGCTGATTGAAAATTATTTACTTCATTAAAATCTATGTTAAAGATAGACTAAATAATAGCGGTCCCAGTACGAATCCATAAACTAAGCAGTTCAACTTTTAAGCAACCTTTTATGATGCTTCAAGAAGCCTCTTATTTTCTCATATTTTTGTCTGTGTCTCCTTGTCAAAAACTATAGACTTATCTAGTTTCTTGTTAATGGCATTTTTATTCGAACCTTAATGAGGCTTCTTGTACCGAGCCGGACCATTTGTGCAGAGATTACATTAACTACCTGATCATTCAAGTTGGAGATGCTCCACGGATGCGCACGGATATAATGCTGACAACCGCGTCAAAGGTTTAAAGCACAACGGATTTCAGCTATGCACATGAAATGTTAGAATTCTTAACAGACCACGCGCTCCACCAAAGAAGTCCGATGGGATAAAGGGAGCAAAAGGCTGATGAAAAACTACGGCATCTATGATACGATGGCGAATGCTACAAAGAAAGAAGACGACGCTTGTTTGAGATGGATTTGCTACACAAGGGAGACTCAGGCACAGTCCTAAATTTTCTCCATGTAAGCCAACGCTTCATAACAATCTGTATCAAAATCGAATTCGAGCACATCAGCCTGATTTTCATTCATGCACTGTGAGAATATAAGGATGACAGCATGAAAGACGAATTTGATCATGGCTTGGTATGGCCCCAAAATTTTGCTAGGAGATCTTAACGCAAGGCTGAGTAAGGGGATGAATGCAAATATCACAGGCACAAATGAGTCATATAAGACCACCACATTTCGACTATCTAGCGCTGATAGATAAAATGAACCAAGCGCCCTAAGTGAAGACGACATAGAATTCCGACCCCGTAACCTAGGCGAAGATAAGGTAGATAAGGTAGGTATCGATGCCAAAGTCTTATAAAGATGCTGTTGCAGATGGACTGTATTCTAACCTGTATTATGCGAGCGCTTAAAACTGTTCGTTAGCAAACTGGTTTTCTGTGCGAAAAGAAAGACAAATTTGCCGATTTCATAACCGCATATAACAACGTGTATCAACGTGTATACTAGCTGTTCAACGCCAACTCTAATGCAAAACTCATTAGGTCTTGCAGGTTGAGGTTGGTTGTGAGTTAACCGAGATTTTGAATGTCAAAAAAGGTTTAAGACAAAGTGATGCATTGTAATGTGACTTCTTTAACGTTTTTTTCAATTCACTGGCCAACAATATCACAATAACAGCATAATTACTTGCGGGTGCAGATGATATAAGTACGATTGAACGAACTCAACGATGGTCTGAAGGTTCTAATGATCAACGAGGGTAACACAAAGTACGTGCTGGTATCAGAAAAAGACATACGCCACTGATGACATACGCCGTCACCATTTATAACTTCGAGGTATAATAGCTTAGGTCTTCGTCTGCCTTGACTCTGCAGTTATAAACTCAGAACTCAACGCAGAAATCAGATAATGGATTTCTGTTTCTTTGGGCTTAAGATTCAATTAAGTAACTAAGCTCATAAGAACGTAAGTATGTTCGGTCTCATTTGGATTGGAATGGAATAGAGGGGGAGATTCATCCACGCTGCTTATAGCAAAGCGCTGACGAGAGATCTTTTTTGATCTTCAATTTCACCCCAGAGTGGAGCGCCACCTAAGTAAGGAAGTAAGTCGAAGACGAAGAACCATGAGCAGACAAGCATTTATTTTGTGGATATCAGACTTGAAACTGCTAATCCAGAAGGTATTCGCCGATCCCAAATGCACTCTTTTTCGACAAAAAAGCCTGATGTCGAGCTCTCAAATGTCTTTGAGATTAACTTACTTGCTTTCGCAAGATTGATGAGACCTATGATTCTAGTTTTTGGTATGTTATGTCACCAATCTGCAGTGAACCTGTTGCTATCAAAACCGTACTGCTTGACATTAAAAAGTTTTCGCGTCTCGAGATATTTTGTGATCGCTGTTTCCATGACCTTGGAAAGATGGGTCGTAAGTCCGATGCGTATTTAGCAGTTTGGCTTCCTCCAAACAGCTGGCAGCTGAATTGTCATTACAAACGAGCGTTGGAATGGAGGATTAAACAAAGTTTTTAGTGTTCTTGGCAAAGGAACAAATATTTTTACAAAGTAACCGCAATATTTTTCGAATCAATTTTTAGTGAAATATGAAAAATTACTGTAGACATTTAAAACAGGCGTTGCGGACACTCCTGGCTTGTTTGAACTTTATTCGAGTTTTCTCTGTCTTCAGATCAAAAAAACTTAGAATTATCATTACAGATCCAATCGTACAGGTTTCTGTTCTTTGCTTCATAGGATGAGGGACAAAGAATTTCATTCCAAAGAGTATAATGTGTTTGATCATATCAAGAGCTATATTGACGTCGTTAAGGAGAAAACATAATTACCAACCAAGTTTCATAAGGAAAATACTAAGTCCATTTCAGTTGCCCTACAGTTCTTGTACAATTCTTTTCTTTAACTTTGTAGCCAGTGTACGAGAAATTAGCTTATACAACACAGTGCTCCGACCAACCTTGAAGGAGAGCACATCGACGGTGTACTTATGGACCAGGCTGAGAAATTAAAAAAATGTGGATTATTTTACGTTTTCGGGATGATGTGTTATTCTACTTGCGGTTTCCGCTTTCCGTCTCGCGTTGTTTTATATTTAGTTCTTGAGTGGTTCTCAGTTATAATGTTGCATCTGCGAATCTAAAAACAGATGTAAATCAAACAGCAGATATCTCTAAGATTCATGAAAGTAGTAACTTCATAAATTGCTTTGCGTCAAATTACTGAGGCTGTTACAGTGGCGCAGAAAGTGGAGAGTATCCTCCTGTAAGTCCACATTGCCATATCCTCTACAGATTTACTCATCAGTAAAGTGCAATCTTATACGATTAGAATTCGCTATAAGAGTATGGTCTGTGAGTAATCCAACAAACGTATATAGTCCCTGAGTTCTGTCCATAATTGTCTCAAAGTTTCACAGATTGGAAGGTTTTGCCACCTTTCATTGGCTTTGATATGTATCGTTTGCCCCACATGCATTCTTAAAGTGCAGAGTGGAGGTTTGATCAGCCAATTTCTTATCAAGTGAGGTTCCTCTTGCAGCTAAATCGTCTGCATATTCATTGCCTACCACTCTTTTATGCCCAAAGACCCAGCGGAGATTAAACTAAAGCTCTTCACGAAAGCCCCTTTAAAGCATTCCATTTTTTGCTCAAAACTTCGAAGAGTATAATTTTCCCATATCCTCTACAAAACTTATAAGTTTGTATCCAATCCTCCTTGCCAGTTAAAATCGGGGTGCCACAAGGATCGATCCTGGGGTCACTACTTTTCTCCATGTATATCAATCAACGTCATAGATTGATGAAGCATTGCCCAATCCATATGTTTTCTGATGACATACAAATTCACTTGAGTCGTCCATTAAATCGCTTAGAAAAACTGCTATATTAATGAATAAAGATATTTTTGATTGATTTAAACTAAACTAAGAATGAATTATCAAAAATCAGAGGCACGCGTAATACACAAAAGAAGACTGGATCTATTTAATTTTCCAGAAATCAAGTTAGCACAAATCCCAATAGAGTATGTTGACTTCGCCAAAAACCCTGGTCTAATTTTTAATTAAACCCTTATATGGTCTACACACTTAAATGCCACTATTGGCAAGGTTTATGATGGTCTATGTGCTCTTTGCGTTGCACAATATTTTATCCTCACTGGGATGAGTTTCTTGTTGACGAGAATTCTCCTTCTGCAAATCTTTTTGTATTGTTGTGAGATATTCTGTAGACTAGACTATGATTCAAGAAGAAAACTAAATGTTGTTCACAATAATATCGCTCGTTTCTGCTTAAGTCTAAGAAAATATGATCATGTTTCCTTCTACTCGAAATAGATCTGCAGTTGTAACTTCGACAATCTGCTTATGCCTCTTACACAATATCAAGTAAACTAAAGAGCCTTTGGAACACTCGGTTGTGGAACTCTTTATCTATCAACATTTGAAAAATTGCAACCACCAATCAATTTAAGCCCTCTTTTACGACACCTGGCCACTGAAACTAATTTTTAATCTCTATCTTTTGAATTCAATGTACAATTATAATATTTTAAATTTTTTAAACACTGGAACTGTAACCTTTATGTATCTTATTTTATGGAACTAACATATAGTTGTATTCATAGTTTACACAAATTAAAACTAAATGTTAATTCAAAAGCTTGCACAATTAAAAGATACTTGTTATCTTAGGACTGTAAGTAATATTTGGACTAATAAATTGAAATTGAAATTAAAAAAAAGGGAAAAAACAATCAATGAATTTTTCCCCTCGATCACTCCCTCTTCTACAGAGGCAATGCCTTCTATGGTACGCACAATACCAGCTCGAGTTGGATGAATATTATCCATAAGAGTATACGTTAACATAAATCGACAGTATTGCGTATAAGCTGCGCTGTGCTGTGCCTTATGTACAATAAGTTTGGTGCACAGATCGCAAATTTTGGATAAAAATTTGAACAATTTCTAAGCGTTGTTCGGGGATAAGTCTTTGCAGGGTGATTAGACAATGTATCTTTTTTTTTGTATTCCTTGTACAGTTCCTTTTACTATAATGAAATCTTTCAGTCTTACGAAGAAAGATGAGTAAGCTCTTCAGTGATAAGGTGCCTTTTTTTATAATTCCGCGCACGCACAAAGGGGATATGAATACCCTTTTACTGGCCTTTCACCAGGGCGCGGGCGGGTGGTGTAGCAGTTTGAAACTCTGGTGTATTAAGTTTCGATATTTTTCCCAGAGATGGTTGTCAAACTGGAGACAGTACATTCTCAACCAGTGGGTCTCATAACTACATGCAAATTCTACGAAAAGACTTTTTAAGAGAATTGCCTCGCACGGGATTCGAACCCGTGACCCTCTGCTTGAGGAGTCTATGCATATACCACTACACCACAGCCCCCTCACGGCCTACAGTACCAGCACCCACCACGTCAGAGCTGACCTACCTGAAGTCTGATGCGAGCGTTAGCCGGACATTCACAGAGATAGTATTCCGCGGTGTCGTCATCACATACCCAGCACATTTAAGTGTTTTGCAAAAACGGCGCCAGTAAGCAACCTGCAGTCTTTTCTGCTAAGAGACGTCGGAAAGTATTCATTTGGTCTGCTAACATCCCGCTGAGTTGTGCCATCTGCAGTTATGCTCGTACTAGTCCCAACCGTCAATGGAGGCCTTAACCGAGGACGGAAGTAGACCCAAGGCAGGTTCTGGTCCTGAAAAACTCTCCTCTGAACCGTTCCTAGCAAGTTCATCGACGATTTAAGTTTTCCGTGATCCCATTGTGATTATGGATCCAGACGAGGGTCACTGAACGCAATCGGAAGGCAAAAATCAGTGACCCTCGTCTGGATCCATAGTCACAATGGAATCACGGAAAATAAAATCTTGCATTCTCGAACTAGCTTGGAGTCGTAAGAGGGTTCATCAAAGCTCAAAGCGGATCTTGGCTGTCGCTGCAGATGCAAATGCTTCGCCCTCCACCATCAGGATTGCGTTAACTTCTGCTTGGAAGAAAGATGCAAGCTTTTCTAACTTGAAGTGAAATCTAACGTTGTCGTTCGCCAGAAAGACACCAGCGCCACATCCTATATAGGTTTTGGAGCCGTCTGTGAAGATCCAACTGCATTTCTTTCCTGGCTCAGATTCTGGTCGAAGCCAGTCCTGGGTACAAGAAAAGTCGATTTCATCGGACGGCATGTCCATAAGACCGGAGTCATAAGACAGCCGGCGTGCAAGGTCATAGCAGCTCCAGTGCATGTTGTACCAAAGACCACTTATTTTTAATCGGGAGATGGGAGGGTGCAGCCCATGATATGAATTTCAAGGGGAGGGTCATCGAAGTAAACTGAACGTAAATGTCAAAGACACGTGTCCAGTCTGGCAGGTGGTCGGAAATTCTATGTCTCTAAGAAAAATACCCTTTTCATTAATACGCACGTGAATGTTAAGACCGCGGTAAGAAAAGAATAAGTCGTATCCAGGCAGAAAGTTTCAGATCTGAGCGATCAGCAAGGTATGTGCGATGGTCTTCACCTGTGTATCACTTAGTTCAAAAACAACTGTATTTAAGCCCCGTCGATAAAATGCAGAAAACAATAAATCTCCTGCTTAGCTGTTAGGAGACCTAAACCAATTTGATGTGTTCGTTCCACTAAAGTGCTTTATGAAAAGAACTATTGTATAGAGTGTAGACCTTTCTTGAACTTACAATCCAAAGAAAGAGCAAACTTAAATTCTAAATTAAAATTATTGAAAATTCAAATGTGTGTCAACATACAGATCCTTAACTTTTCTCATTATCTACTTAATTTGCATACCTGAGTTAATAATGCATTTTAGTCATTGACATTTCTTGGCATTATTTCTTGTTCAGTTCCTTTGAAGTTTCACAAAAATTAATCGATATTTTTAACAGTCAATTGACCCATTTAACTTACTTCAATTTTACCTCTTCAATTTGATAATTAATTCTATAAATTTGAGAATAAGTTTACGTTTCTAATTTCAATGTCCTTTCTGAAAGCAAAGCAAATTCAATATCTCCATAAGCAAACAAAGCATTAGGAGACCTTTTCCTGAAGCGCTCTTGTACCGTAGTTAGCATTTTTTTTTTCAGAAAATAAAATCTTTAGAATTCACATTGAATGACAACCAGGGAACGTATGCTGAGTTGTCATTATGAAAGGGTTTTTCTTCTTTTTACAGGATTCACGGTCTGTTGAGCATGAATTCATCTCGTTGTCAATTGTTAACTGTGCTGTAAATGTGCATACATATATACAAATATATTTATATTAAGGACAATTTAAACCAAAGAGCAGAATGCAAAATGAATAAACGTTTTGCCACAATTATAATAAAGTTAATTATATGGGATAGCTAGAAGCACATTTTAAACGCCCCGATGAGTCAGATGTCTCAACAGAACAATTCCATTGTTTGAAATCTTAAAAACCATATTTAGATTATAACCTTTTGGCAAAGGTTCAAAAATATAAGCTCTCATTGTTCTCAAAGAAATATCTTTCGACTAGCGCTGGTGTGTATATTACGTCAGCACTTGCGCTTAACCTGGGAGTATATGTCCAATATATATTCGGTCAAGTTAAGTGCTTGAGAAAAGTGTGTATTTCTTACTGAAACTCTTTCAAGTTCTTTGCAGCATAAGAAGTTTTGTGCTAGATATTACTCTTAAGTCAGTCCTTCACGGACTTCCGAAGAATGAAGATACGTTTTGGCTTCTTTGGTGTAAATAAAAAGGAAATGGTTTGTTTGAGATCAAACACCAGTTTGTAAGCTCTGATGGGCCTCTATCAATGCAGTTTTGAGCCCAGTAAGTTCAAAACTGAACAAATATTTACTATACAATAGGTACATTCTAGAGAAAACTAATGAAATTTAATTTTTTATTTTAGGCGCGCTTACAAGAGACTTTATGTATGCTTAAGATGTTTACACATCGCGCGGAAGAAAGGAAGTTAGGTAGGGAAAAAATGAGAGATACCGATGTGCGTTCGTTTTGAATGTTTACAAGTTATAACGGCCAGAAAATGAAGAGGGCAGGGTAGGTCATTCCATAAACGAGTTATACGGCT
The DNA here is from genome assembly GCA_907269105.1 of Volucella inanis. Taxonomy (NCBI): domain Eukaryota; kingdom Metazoa; phylum Arthropoda; class Insecta; order Diptera; family Syrphidae; genus Volucella; species Volucella inanis. Next base: position 125,433,157 of record OU026157.1, on the reverse strand, counting down.
AAGGAAAGGATAACGATATTTCAAAGTACTACCGAAGGAGAGCTAGAGGTTGTAGTGATGATCATTCATAGCGAGACGGGTGTTATGGTTAAAAGTTTGAAGGATCGGAATGCTACTGGCGATTTGTTTGGAGCACTCGTGGTGAAAATAGCGATAGAACAGAGTGAGACACGAGACATTATTTCGGTGTTCGAAAGTGCACCTAAGTGATATTAGTATCAAATATGAATTCTATCGCACGGTTTTGACGACATCGAATATGTTAAGATTCCAATATAAAGTGTCACTGACACACATAATGAGAACGAAAAATTTGCCGGTTTCGACGATGCAAGTGCCATTCATGAATAATGGCTAGCTGTTTAGATTTCGCTTTAAATACAGCAGACAGCATTGAGTTTTGGAAGCATTAAATTCCACTCTACTGAATGCCGAAGAGTAGGGACGAATATGAAAAGCAGAGAGTTTTGTCATCAGCAAAGGAATTATTGAAAAGAAAAAATAGTGTCGGGCGCAAAATAGAGCCCTAGGGCACACCAGGATTTATTTTGTAGCTATTGGACCATAAACCGTCAAAAACAACTTGAATTCCGAAATCCGAAAAGTAATTCGAATCCATTGAAGAAGACAGCCATTGATCTCAAAAGTACACGCATTTTCGACAAAACAGTCTGATGCCAAACTCTGTCAAATGCCTTGTAAATATCAAGTGCAACTACCTTGCTTTCGCCAGATTGATGTACATTTTGTTTCCACTGTTCGATGAGACATTCCATCAAATCACCAGTGGACCTGGTGTTATGAAAACCATACTGCCAGTCATTGAAAAGTTTTCCTGTTTCGAGGTATTTCATGAACTGAGAGTTTATCATAGTTTGAATGACCTTAGAAAGAAGGGTCGTAAATGCAAGGAGTCTGTATAAAGAGAGGGAAGAAGATTCGCCATTTTTAGAGACGATCTGGACAAATACCATCAGAACCAGTGAACTTTATACTGTATACTAAAATTTTTAAGTACTCTTTTAACTACACAAGCGCGAAAATGGATTCGTTCCATTGAAGATTCTACGCACTTAAGTATAGGCGAGGACAAAGCACAATCTTAAAGTGTTGAGCTGACCGCAAATGCGCAGCAAGCTGATTGGGATCAAGGATGATGCAGAATTTCTAATATTCTTGAAGAATGACCTAAAATGTTTATTACTTTTGGGACATTGTAGTATTTTTTGCCTCAGTTTTTGGTCGTGTTGGAATTTCACACGTTTCACAAAGATGTTGCAGTCATTACTGGCTCGTTTAGAATTTTTTCGTTTTTCTTCTGTCGGATTGGTCTTGAAGGACCGAAAAAACATTTCTCTAACCCTGACAACCTCTTTATAGCTAGAGACGTGCCAAGCTTTTTTTTTTTTTTTTGATTTGATTCTCTCCATCCGATGAGGGATAAAGGATCTCGTTTTAAAGGCAATAGTTTCTGTAATTATATTAGCAGTAGCATCCACGTCGTTATGAAGGAAACATAACGACCAGTTCAGATTCCTAAAGAAAGTGTTAAAACCGCTTCAATTGGCTTTCTCGTATTTTGATGACCCTGGCGTCGTTAACAAGCAAAATTGCCACATTTGTGGAACGAAGAATCCACACGAGATCCATGAAACACCATTTCATGACCAAAAAGATACTGTTTGGGCCAGCGTTTGCGCCAAAACCATCATTGGGCTATTTTTCTTCAGAGAAAGCGAAACAGTTGATGGGAATTGATATCAGTGAATGTTGGCTCATTATATCAGCCCACAAATGTGTGAAAAAGGTCTGAACGGTTACTCATTTTAACAAGATGGTGTGCCATGCCATCTTCCAGATTTGATCCCTCCGGATTTGGGGGGGTTATTCGAAAAGCAAAATGTACGTCAGTAAACCTCAGTCTATTTACGAGCTCAAGGGAAACATTTGTGCCGAAATCATCACTATACTGCCCGAGATGCCTGAAAAAATGATGGAAAACGCAGCCAAAAGGCACATTTTGGCCACTTGATGGATGTTGTATGATATGGAAATTGGTTATTGTTCTTCAATATTCACATACCGACATAAAATATGGCGCACCCTGTACAAGTCATAGGTTTCAAAAATGTAAAGGGACTGGATTACTTATTTTTCAGAAGAAAATGATAACAAAGTCAAAATGTTGAATTAAAAAGAAATCACTTTTAATCTTCAATAACTTTCGACAAATATGTTTTTGGGCAACAGTTACTTCCAAGCAATTAAAGCACTAATAATTGCGAATTCAACAATACCGCATTTGTTACCATACACTGATAAGTTTGGAATAATTACTTTCAATGTGAGGGCTTGCTTAAAACCTTTACATCTCGGTGGAGATGCATTTCCGACCACCCATACGATTTTTTTCTCAAAATATATATGTCGTCAAGCAGTCTTCTTCACATTATCCGGAACACCCTGTATGTTTAAACTAAGGGAAATATAATATTCCCATCTCTGTTTATCTCATCAAACTAACTTTTATGTTGTCGCCTCGTTAACACAGACACCCTTGGTCTATTATGTTTTCACTCTAAAGAACAAAAGAAAGCAGCAAAAAATTGCTGACAAAAAAATATTCACCATTTGATGGAGTGCGCGATTTGTTTACATTCGAAACAAGGATAAGAGAAGTAACCAAAGTTAAGGGAATCAAAGTAAGTGATCAAACTCGTAGCTTATTGCTTTGATGTAGGTTGAAAACCCCTATAAAAGATCCTTCACCTAATTTTGATATTTTCTTTTTTAATGGAAAGGGAAACTAACAAAGTACTCATACAGAGGATACCAAAACCATACTTTTCAATGATTCCTTTTAAGTGCGAATAAAAGAGAGTTAAACAATAAACAGTGAATCGTGACAAATTTTTGTTTTACAGGAAAAAGTGTTTTTTTTTTTTTCTATTTTTTTTTGGTTTGTTTACGGACGTAAGGTCCTTAGCTTAGCCCACGTTATTCAGATTTGTACGGGATATTAAAAAATGTCGACTTATACATGGTGTTATAGATAGATATCATAGCAAAAGCTACGAGTACTTGTACTCCTGCAATCTTTTACTCAAAAGAGGTTTGCTTGTTCAAACAAAATGTAATCTTGCCCTTGTCAAACTTAAAGTAGAGTATATCTAAGATGAATAGCTTTCTTGTGGAAAGACGTACACCTAGAGCTAAGATAATATCAAAATGCAGGAATAAGTTGGTGGCGAATACAAGTTGCTGTGGTTTGCGACCATTAAAACTGCTATCATTCCTCTAGTTTTTTTAGCTCCGACGTATTTTTAGGGTTTTCCAATAGGGATTTGACAACTTTGAATTTAATTTGTAAACGCACTCTTTCACTAATCATCAAACTGTCACTCTCAATTTATTTAGTAAACATTTTCATCATGGTAAAGTACACTAACGAGCAACGTCGGCAAATTATAAATATTTTCTACAGATATTCGGAGTCGGTGACTGCAACTTTAAGAGCGTTAACTCCAATTTTCGGTCGTAATTCTCGCTCTAGTAGACAGGCAATAACAAGTTTAGTGCAAACATTTGAGTCTATATATTCGTTGGGTGATGTTGCCATGTCAGTGAGACAACGGGTTGGTCGAAATGTCGAAAATATCGCTGCCCTTCAGACGTCCGTAGCAAACGATCCAAATCAGTCAATTCCACGGCGTTCTCAAGAATTGGGCATCGCTCAAAATCAAGCTGACTCGAAAATTGAAGCCGATGTACCATATGAAAAGACGTACATTCTCCGATTGGGTTCTGGAGAAGATGCGCCAAGATGGTGAATTTCATCGCAAAATCATTTTCAGTGACGAAGCTCATTTTTGGCTCAAAGCAAAATATGCGTTATTGGTCGGGTGAAAACCCACATGTGCTTCATGAATCACCACTTCATCAACAAAAAATAACTGCTTGGTGCGGTTTGCATGCCGGCGGCGTTATTGGGCCATATATTTTCGTCGACGATAACGATCGTCACGTTACTGTGAATGGTCAGCGTTATCGCGCCATGATCACCAATTATTTTTGGCCCGAATTGGAAGATATCGATTTGGACGACATGTGGTTTTAACAGAATGGTTCCACAAGCCACACAGCACACGCAACAAACGATTTATTGAAGAGTAAGTATGGTGAGTGTGTTATCTCAAGACATGGGTCAGTCGATTGGCCGCCTCGTTCGTGCGATTTAACGCCGCTTGACTAATTTCTGTGGGACTACGTTCAGTTTTTGGTTTATGCCAACACGCCGACGATGTAAGAAGAGCTCAGAGCCAACATTGAACGCGAAATAGCTGCAGTTTCGGCTGAAATGTGTGGCCGAGTCGTTAAAAATTGGGTCCAACGAATCGACCGCTGCAAACGTGCCCGCGGTGGCTATATGAACGAAGTCGGGTTCCATTCATAAATGTTTTGATTGTACCTCAAGCCAATAATAAATTTTTTAAAATATCTCAAATGGTTTGCCTTTTATTTAAAAAAAAAAGTTGCCAAGTCGTTATTAGAAAACCCTGTACATATCTTGAAAAGATTGGTGGCCGGATAGTTGAAAACATTGTACGAGGGCTGTTTATAAATACCCAGATTAGAAATGACAACACAACTTTTTTCGGTTTTGACAATTTCGGCTGAAATGTGTGGCCGATTCGTTGAAAATTGGGTCCAACGAATCGACCGCTGCAAACGTGCCCGCGGTGGCTATATGAACGAAGTCGGGTTCCATTCATAAATGTTTTGATTGTACCTCAAGCCAATAATAAATTTTTTAAAATATCTCAAATGGTTTGCCTTTTATTTAAAAAAAAAGTTGCCAAGTCGTTATTAGAAAACCCTGTACATATCTTGAAAAGATTGGTGGCCGGATAGTTGAAAACATTGTACGAGGGCTGTTTATAAATACCCAGATTAGAAATGACAACGCAACTTTTTTCGGTTTTGACAATTTATTTTTCAATATAATCCCCTTTCAACTCGATTTACTCTTCCCAACGTAGCTGCAACTTTTTTAGCCCCTCCGTATAATACGACTTTTGTTGACCTACAAAATACTTCTCCGCGGCGGCCATAACTTCCTTGTTCGGCCCGTACTTCTTTCCGGCGAACTTTTAAGGTTTGGGAACCAAAAGAAGATGCAGGGAGCCATATCCGGAGAATACGGAGGATGGGGTACCAATTCGTAGTGCAATTTTACCAATTTAGCTGTGGCGATTGCGGAGGTGTGAGTCGGTGCGTTAGCGCTTCCAAAAAAACAGTGGCCATCACCTTTCCGTCTTCGCCTTCTTTGGGGCACGTTCACAGGATATTGTTTCGATTGCTCTTTGATCTCTGGTGAGTACCAATGAATTCATGTCCCATCGACTAACGCGTTCAGTTGAGATGCCTGATATCTCAGCCAACTCGCGAATTTTCACTCGGTGGTCCACCAATACGAGGTAATGGACTTAGTCCACGGTTTCCTCTGTGGTAGCCGTTTTTGGGCCACTTGGGCGCGGTTCATAAAAAACCGACGTGCAACCGCGTCGACACTCTGCGAACCAAAGGTAATCGGTTGTACGGTAAGGTGAACGGGTCCCATACACAACATTGAGAATGGGCTTGATTTAATCGCAGGTTTTACTACTCAAAAACAAGAATCGGATCACGAAGCGATACTGCTCTTATTCTATGGCCGCAAAAAACCCTAACACGATGTTTTGAATTTGGTGTCGGAACAAAAGTAATAGTCGAATTGTCAACAAATTTTGATACCACTCGGAGGACAATTGACCGAAAAATTTTTTTTTTAAATTTTCCAAAGTTGGTGATCTATTTATATAGAGCAGATTTCAATCTTCGAAGTGGTAGCTGCTTAGGGGTTTGTTTTCTGACAAGGTCCAAAGCAGGGCAATTCCAAAGGAAACCTGCATGTCCCGAAAGCCAACAGAGTGTGTTCTTGAGATACTAAGCCATCTTGTTGAGAGATGAGCGGCAGTCCTTAACCACTTTTGAATTTATGGTATTCGAAATAAGGTGTATCTTATCGCTGCTTGACTGCTGGCAACATTCGACGCGAGTACTGGATTCAAGGTAATCCAAACAGTGGGCTAACATCTGCTTGGAAAATGTTACAGTATGTTATGTATCTAAACTAAAGGATTTGTGTAAGCAAATACCCTTAGAGAAGAATCTTTTGCCAACATTTCTGGCTGTCTTTAGGCTGTCTGTCTGTTTCCACTTTGCCTTATTGAGAAAACTTTACGGTGTCCTTATTCGTTCCTTTCGGGAATCAGATGATTGAAGTCGTTATTCATTACTTGAACAGATGATTGGGGAATGATGCACCATGAGTACAGTATCATGTCTTATACTTAGCTCCTTTTAAGTTGCGTTTTTTTCTAACTATTTGATATTAGTTCGTTTTTCTAGTGCAAGTCACCAAAAGCCCATACACTGAGCCAACAGCCCTCTTCCACGAGTATAGGGCAAATAGTGACTTTTATTTTGCTGTGCAACATTGTTTTTTCACCTCAATTTGATGCCCATGATGAGCTTCATACTATTCAGAACTCAGAGGAGTGCTATTCAACTTGTTGGGATAGTGGAGGATATCTTGGTTCCATTTGATCCGGATTTACGTCAAAACCACAGCTATAAGTCGAAGAAGGGAGTGTTCCTGTGGCTTACTGGAGAATGCTTAGAAAAGAGTGTGTATGGGTGATTGCACGAGTACTCTTGTCGGCGTAAAGAGTATAAACGCATTATATTCCGAGTCCTCTAATCTTGTAAATGTCCTTTTGGGAACTAAGTCCATAGTAGACGAAAGAGTACAATGGTGTATTTCCCTATTTGGTTTCTTTCTTGTGAGTTGTACAATATATCTGACCCTACTGTTGAGAATGAAGCAGACAGTCATTTGTGTCCAGTGCGTGAAGGGAGTGATGTCAACGTTGTTGGAAGCTCCCTCGTTATAAAGCAACATCTATATTGTATGCTGATTAAAAGAGAGTGATATGCAGTCTCAACCAATTACCCTTTTTTGTAGGTGCTGCAAATTGTACAGTGTTCTGTGATTAAGACTGCGCTTGATGTGGAAATCGTGTTTTCTTTGCAGGGTTTTTACACTTAGGATGACTGACTGCGAGATCTGAATATATGGAATGTTTTACTTTCTTTGAGCCTAAAGTGTATAATCATCCTCTAGTTGTGCTGAGTGCCTTGTACAAGGTGATGCAAAAGTTGTCACCTAATGTTCTTTGGCTGCAATTTTTTTATGAAGGAAAAACTTTGGTGACCATTCGGGCCTGACTTGTGGCATTTAGTATCCCGGCGATAACTCCTTGACGGATATTCTCTTTGAAGGCTTCAAGAGTCTGAAGATTGTTTACATAGACTTGTGAGTTCCAAAAAAAAAAACCCACAAAAGGAGTTTGGCACGAATAAATCAAGTGATATTGCCGGCCAGTGCATATCGCCAAAATGAGAGATTGGGCGACCAGGAAATGCAGCCCTTAGAATTTCGATTGTGGCTTCCTCCACTCCCAATTCATCCAATTAAGGAAGAAGAAAGTCGCTGAGCCTGACTCTGTAGCGCTCGCCGTACACAGTAGTCGTTTGGCCGGAGTTTGCAAAAAAAAAAAAGATCCGATGACGCCTTCAGCGTAACCAGCACACCATGCAATTGAGCAGGTATAATGGCTCTTCCTGGGTTATACGCGGATTTTCGGTGCCCCAGAAGCGATAATTTTAATTATTCATATATCCACAGAGGAGGAAATGGGCATTGTCGTTCATGATGATTTTCAATGAAAAGTTGTCTTTCTCGTGGTCGAGATTCACGATGATTTGAACGAATGTTCCACCCACTTGGCGGCCAATAGCTAACAGCTGATGCACTGTCTGCACTTTATAATTAAACATTTTACAGCCTTTTACCAAAACTCTCTATAAATACCGCAGATTGATGCCCAAATGCGTCGTCTGATCGATACTCTGGGGTCCTTTTCAACATCTTCAACCAGAGCTGGGATACTCTCAGCAGAACGGCTTCTCCGTGGCTGACCAAACCCAGCAGCATCTCTTGTTGTTCCATATTTTTCTATGCGAGCGGCTAAACTTCGAAGTGTTTGCCCAATAGTTGTTGCACGACCGGGAAATCTGCGCCGAAATTCACGCTGCGCCAACACCACCGACGAATTATTCCGCGTTCTTTAGGAGTTCAGCAATTCATGTCTTCTTGACGTGTATTTTGTATCTGTTTACTTCACAATTTTCAAAGTAGAATTGGCATTTGCCGCCATTTGCAAAAATTATAGCATCTTCCGACAGGGTGATGACTTTTGCGAAACCTGGTACTTTTTGAGATTCTAAGCTGCAAACTGTGTTTTGAATAGAACCCGTCGTAGTATCGTGGGCTTATTTTACTTGTGCTGGTGGTCCTTTTACATTCGACCTTCCTTACTTTTCGTTTGTAGATTCTTTAAGATGCCCTGTAGGTTTCTTAATCACGTTCACCTATATAGTTCAGCATAGTTAAAGCGTTTCCATCCTCTTAACTGTATGTAAGATTTAGCAAGAGGATGAGCAGATTACATGGCTTCCACATACAGCCAGTTTAGCATGACCTATCTTTGTGTGTTTCTCTGTTTGGATTGTTATGAAAGATTTAAAGAAAACATTTAAGTACCAAACTACAGCTGTCAGATCAATTGTTTGAAACTTACTTATACATAGAAAATACTTTCCACTTCCACACTAAATCAAACGCTAAGTTTCAGAACTTAGTTCACAACTACAACGATTTCGCGCTTTTCCATACCAAACCGTGTTTTCAACTCAGAGCTTCATGTAAAAATCTACTACGATCGCATTCTGAAGACAAGGGTTGACGGTTACCTTAGTCCAAAAAGTTTGTATGCAACGTAGTGGAACCAGCTTATTGAGGATAGGGGAGGTTTATGTTAACCGATACAGAGTACTCGTACATCGTTCAGAGCAGTCAAAAAGAAACTGTTTCAAGTTAGAAAAGTCTGATGAAACTTGAAATCATTGGCAAAAATCGAACTTAATGAGTGCGAGGTCCTAGAGCTCACAATTCAATGCAGGGTATAACTAATGAGGTAAGAACATTCCCAGAAGGAAAGCAACCCCATTTCCTTTTTAATACTGAACCCGCTTTAAACTTACTTTTCCGATATGGCCTTCGGTAGATTACGAGTATTAAGTGAAGTTTTTCTTTGACGTTTTTTCGTTTGCCTCTGAGAGTTTGGTCTTTAGTTTTTCAACAATTTATCTGAGAACTTTTCACTCTTTATGTGGTTGCGAAACTAAGAACTTTGGTGTTAATTTTGTGATTGATTGTTTCTGGTGCGGAGTCATCTTAAACTGGCAAAGGTTTGGCTGCAAAAGTTTCTTTTCAATTCCGCGGGCGATGTTACAAGTGTGGTAATATGCTCTTCGCAATGTTAAAGCAAATATTACGGGTATGTCATTTGAAATATTGTGATGCTTATTGCCACATTCCAGGCACCGGATATTGTACGCAGAGCTTAAACAGGCGTCTATAATGCATATCAGGAAGTGTCTGACACTTTGGAAAGCATTCTGCAGTTGTGTAGAGTCCTGGTGCTTTGCTACAAACTGCCCATTTAACCTCTTTCAGACAGATTATGTCCAATGTTCATTGTACTCATTGTAAGTTCCTTTAAATGGAATTTTTCAGCCTTTCGATGAAAGATGAGTAAGTGTGCCTTAGTATCAGCACCCACCACATCAACGCCGAGAACCTGCAGCCTAGTTGAAGTAGTGCTCCGCGTTGTCGTCATCACTTTCACTGTCGCATAATGTTTTGTCACTTATGCCTATCACATTTACATGTCCAGTACATTTACATGTCCAGCAAATGTTTAGTATCCCGACACGGTACCAGTAAGCAACCTGCAATTCTGAGGGACAGTAGGAAGATCGCTAACCTCTTAGAGACATCGGTAAGCATTCGTTTGGTCTGCCGACAACCTGGAGAGTCATAGCATCTACAGTTGTGCTCATCGGCGATTTTATTTCCCACAATCCCATTGCGACCTAGGACCAAAGCAAGACTCAATGAATTTAGTCTTCCGACTGCATTCAGTGATGTCTTGCATTCTCGAACTAGTTTAGAAGTCGTAGGAGGGTTCAGCAAGGCTCTAAGCGCAGCTTGGCAGTCTCTACAGATGCAAATGCTTCTTCACGATATATATTGTATATCTTTGCTTAGAAAACAGCCGCCAGATTTCCTTACGCGAAGTGAAATCTAACGCTTTTATCCTCCATAAAGACACCAGCGCCCCATCCGGGCGCTTTGAAGCCATCCATGAGACCCATTCCTTTCTTACCTCAGGTTCAGGCCAAAACTAGTCTTGGGCACAAGGATTTCGCAGTCGATTGTTTCCAGCTGCACGAGTTCTAATGTCATTGCATTTTACGCATTGTCCATAGGACTGTCAAAAGACAGTCGATGGTCATCAAAGCTCCATAGCGTGTTGTACCTGAGCGGAGCTATGCTAGCTAGGGAACGCAGCCTTTACAGACTGCTCTTTGGAGTCTGGAAAAAGCAGCAATGACGTATTTTCGAGCATAGGATATAATTGGCCCTATTATAACCGTGTTGGTCCAGAGAACCCTTCTCGGTGACAGGCCCAACGTCTCGTCGACAGCTCCTTTGCACTACTAGAAGGCCGACAGCGTTTTAGAGGTTTTCGACATGTTTAGTCCATAGAAGTTTGTTATCCAGGAGGAGACCCAAATACCTAGCTTCTTTGGAAAATTGAATGGTGATGCCTTTAAGCACCAGATGAAACAGATCATGCAGCTTGCTGAGTATAACCTCACTTTCGAGAGCATTGACTGAGAGCCCATTTCTAGTGCATCAATCTTCGATCACGTCTAGGACTGCCTGCTCTTTAGATCCGACGGTCGCTAGATCCAACAGACGGCACAACTATATTATCCGCTTATACTTGTGCATAGATCTCAGAACTATTAAGAGCATTGTGCAGTTAGTCGACTATCATGGACCATAGCAGTGAAGACAAAATGCCTTGCGGACAACCCCTGTTTACCCAAGTCAGCATCCGCAATCAATTATGAATTACGCGTGCCATCAAAAGTTGCTTTGTCAAAAACATCTTCAATGACATTGGCAACGCCCAGTACGTATTCTTTCTTTTCGAGTGCGCCTTCAATGTTGCCTACTAGGTTTTTGAGGATGCATTCGTAAATCAATTTCATGAACATGGATCTCAACTACTCTCTTGATGCTTTTCAGCGTGAAAGAAGTCAAATATGTCTGAAACTTTTGGCAAGCGAGTAGTCCTCCTTTCCTATTTTCGGTAAAGCCACTCTCACTGTATGCCAGGGTTTTAGTAACTAACTCAAGCATAAGATGGAGAGTTTCTGCTTTCGACTCAGTATAGGTACCGTCAGATTTTCGGACTTGTTCCAGGGTGGTTTATCTTCCATTTTTGGTGACTCTTCCTTCCTTCCTTCCGGTTTTACCGACAGTTTTGAACTTTTTGCAAAAAGCTTTGTAAAGACCCTCTTCGAAGTCCGAATAATCATCTTATATTCTTCTTGCTCCGATCTGTAAATCTTTCTAGCTTCTTTCTGAAGACACTTCAGATCAGCGTTCCAACAAGGAAAGTGCTATAAAGTGCTTTCTAGATGGACTGCCATTTTAAAACACTTGGTGAGGGTACCGTTCAGATTCTGAACGGATTTCTGCGGATTTCTGCGGATTTCTGCGGATTTCTGCGGATTTCTGCGGATTTCTGCGGATTTCTGCTCTACATCAAGGTCGAGACCTCGCATCCAATTCTGAATTCGATGTACTTATGGTCTGACATGTAGATCACTGATAGTACTTTCCAGCCGGTAATCTCCTTAGTCTTACTTTCATAACAACAGCCAACATAGTTGACAACCAGGTCAAGTGCTGCGCTTAGAGCATTGATGAATCCTATTACGACTTGTAAGCTGGTTCGGGAATGCTTACTGAATGCTTCATTGAATGCAGTCGGAAGCCTACATTCACAATGTGATCACAGAGAATAAAATCTTCTTGGTAAGCAAGGATCATAACAAAGTTTTTCAGGACCTGAACCTACGTTAGGTCTTCATATGGGTTGTTGGGTTTCATATGAGTACAGCTGAGGATGGCATGACTTTCCAGATTGCCGGCAGCCCAAACGAATTCTCCCGATGTGTCTAATAGTTCAGCAGCCTTTCTGTTGCCCAGTAGGAGAAAATACTGCAGTCTGTTTACTAGCTTACTGTTTTGTTAATCACCTATGTACCTATATGCTAGGTATAAGAGACTCAGCATCCTGCAAGTCCTGCTGTCAAAGTGATGGCGAAACTCCAGAAAACTACCTCCGTGAATGTCCGGCTTACGCTCACATCAGAACACAGACCCTCTGCGGTGACGTGGCTCACTCATCTTTCTTCAGAAGACTGAATGATTTCGTTAAATTTCGTCCATTATACTCCTTAATGGACTAGGTGTTCGTGCTCTGGTCCGACAAAACACAAAAAAAAAAGAAAACCGTGTTTTGCGTTTTCTACGACTCTTGGCAGACATATCAAATACAACATTCTGCAATATTTAGATTTAAACATTGCATTAGAGATAATGGCATCAAAACGACACAATTTGTATTTTTTATTCAAAGAGGCACAACTATCTACCTAGCTATCTTCACCAACCTTATAGGTTGTGGCCGTCCCTGCTCAAGAGATCATCTTAAGCCACATCAAGGACGAGATATTACCGTGCAACATTGCTAAATGGCACCCAACTACTTATACCATATGTTAAGCCTGAATTTATAAATATTTATTTATGTAAATCTTCAGGAAGCTAGAAGTCCTTTTCTATTCTTTTTTATTGGGTGCGAGGTTTTTCTTGTGCCTTTTCCAATTTAATGTCGAGATACTTTTCCTAAATCAATGTCACCCGCGTCGCTTCTAGTTATTTATTCACATTCAGAAATCCATATTGGTTGCGACACTATTCGAGGGATAGGTGTAAAATTGGGCGAAACACCCAAATGCCACCTACTCCCAGATCTTACTTTTAAAGGTCCCCATGGATATGAGCATGCTGTTTTAAGCTTTGAATAAGATTAAGATTTAGTTTGCCCCATTCGCATACTCTTGTTCATTCCGAATACGTTACCCACCTTCAATTACGAACTGTTTTACTACCAAGATTGTTGTCAAGAATGTCCTGTCCTTTATACACTCGTACTCTTCACCCATTCCCGTGGCGTCTGCTTTGACACATTTATTTTTGTATTTCTTTTAACTTCGTGCAAAGAATGGGATTTAAAAGGTTTGAAACAAGGGTTTTTCCCATTAGGAATACGTGTTATCCTTAAAATATGAGGATAGCTAAGGATTTAGTAGCTCATAATTACACACCTCCGGGATATTGCAAAAACGACATTCTTAGTAACTAAGATACGTACGAGTATATCACACACGTATGTGTGTTGATTAAATTATTTCAGGAAAAGCTGTATCCTTCATTCAGCAATACTATTGCTTTAATCGTTTAAGGATTCAATTTTCCCTTAATAGTAAACGAAGAACAGATAACAATGCAATTCTGTGCTATTATGGTAGTTGGGTGTTCTTTTTGATACAACTTTCTTTGAATTGGGTAAAGTTTTCTAAATTAGTGAACGCACTGTTGGCCATGCTTTCTTCTTGGTAACTAGTTTCAAATTAGAGTTCTTAACTCCTTGCAGTGCTTGTCAGTGTTCATTGTAGAAATGAAATGACAGATTGTTTTGCTGTACGGAGTGCCAAGTATGGTGTGTGTCCGGAATGTCAATTCAATTAAACACATCCCAACGACATACCAGCGTTGGAAGTAAGGTTCTTCCGAGCACCGAAAAAACAGCAAAGTCGTGAAGGCGAACGGAAAAAACAATGCTTCCTCCAACAAACCAGAAACCAACTTAGCATACAACTATCAATTAGCAATTAGGCGACAAGTTGGTGTGCCAAAATTTCTCAATTACGAGTATGTATTTTGTAGTGAAAGCATTTTCTTAAAGTAACATAGAGTTGAGATTTTGTTCGTTTGGTGGAAAAGGGTACAAGAAAGAGAAAATCGGAAAGGAAAGGGAAGAACTATAGATTCTAGGACAAGAAACGAAAGGAAATGTGTTAGAATGAAGCACAGTAATTGGCAAGCCAAAGCTAAGAATAGTGTGTGCTAGTAGTACACCCTGACTGATTCGAACTGCACATTTTTAAAATGCTAAAAAGCAAAAAATGTGGGAAAATACATCAATTTTCAAATTGTATCAGTAGTTTTCAATATGTCCACCTTTGGCGCGAATAATGACCTTGAGACGGCCGAAGAAAGCATCGCACGATGCACGCAAGTGGCTTTGCGGTATTTTGGCCCATTCCCGGCGAAGTATTTTTTAATGCCAACCTTCGCCTTCAAAATACCCCAGACAGAGAAATCCAACGGATTTGTATCCATTGTATCGAAGAAATGAAGTGTTTCTTTATCAATCTTGGTTGACGTGCGCTTTGTGAGAAGGTGTCGAGTATTGTTGAAATTTCCACGATCTCCGACTGAAATGATTGTTTGCCCAAGGCTTCAATACTGCCTCTAAGATAGTTTCACGGTATACGATTGCATTAATTTTGAAGCCACGGTCCAAAAATAAGAGCGGAAAGCGACCATCGGCGGGTTTGGCGGCCCAAACCATCACCATCGATGCTACCTGCTTTCTGGTGGCCGTCCGAAGGTGTAAATTTTCGAAGGACCTCTCTGGTAAGTAAACTGGGTCATTTTATTTGTTGACATACTGCTCGATAACAAATAGAGACTCATCGGAAAAAATCAAATTCGGCAACTTACCACTTTCGTGCAAGCGTAGCAACTCCTTCGCTCTTTCGACTCTACACTCTGTTGCAGTGTAAGATCGCGTGTTTTTTGGAACTTCAATGGCTTGAGCCCAACCTCATTTTTTAGTTGGTGGTGCATCCATTCCAACGTTATGTTGAGCTCACGAGCCATTTCTCTTCCACTTCGACGCGGATTCCGCTCAATTCGAGCTTGTTCGAGCTGGATCCTCTAAGCTTCATCCTTCTCCTTCACAATGGAGAACCGAAAAAACAGAAAATTCGTAAAGGCGAACGGAAAAAACAACGCTTCCTCCAACAACAAACCAGGAACCAACTTAGCAGGCAACTATCAATTAGCAATTAGGCGACAAGTTGGTGTGCAAAAATTTTTCAATTACGAGTATGTACTTTGTAGTGAAAGCAGTTTCTTAAAGTAACATAGAGTTGAGATTTTGTTTGTTTGGTGAAAAAGGGAAACAAGAGTCTTCCGGTTGGTTTTGAAGTGATGTAGAGTTGCAAAATTCACTTAGTGCCGTGACTCTAAGGTCGGTAAGAAGTTTCAAGGCCTCTACTCATATCAAGGGTAGTCCTGTGCCCTGAACACAGTTCCGCATTCGTATTATGTAAAACATTGAAGTGGTGGCAAGGCTTTTCCTCGCTCCCATGGGTGTATCGGCAACTAGTGAAATTGAATCTTTACAAGACAGCAGTTCACTTTTATTACAAAAGACGTTCTGTCTGTAATATTCTTCTTATTAGCCACAGTTCTCCTTCTCCTAACAGTCTCTGAACCTCCTTTTATCCGATCGTACTTCTTGTATGATGGTTATGTTGAAGATCTCCGCTAATTGTTCGGCTGCACACGGTGTAGTAAGTGCCCAAATATTTCACGTACAGATCCGAAGATCGCTGTAATTTAATCATTTTCCAGGGTCATCAACAGTGAAAGAGGCTATAAGCTGATTCGTCACATTTTCTTTTGTCTCTTCCGTATAGAGTTCTGAGCCCTATACTCAGATCAGCACTTGCCATTTTATCCAATATTAGTAAGGAATTTCCCATGTTGTTACCGGAAACTACGGTACGAACTTGATTGTTGCGTTGTCGACCCAATCCAAGTTATAGGGCAATCAGCAGTTTTCCGATCAAGCGCCGCACAGATCACAGCCACCAAACGCTTTCATTAAAAACAAAAGAAAAAAAGAAAAAAAGGATCTTGCGGTACCTCTGAACCATAAACTGAGGACCATGATTGGGCAGAGCTATTCTTTTTTTATATTATACCCTCATGATTCGTTTCCTACACGTGCCCTACTGAGCTTTCTATTACCTTGTCATCATGACTTGCAAACATCTAAGACCAATGTATATCGATACCTCTTTAAGTTTTCTTCGCCCACGCTGTGTACAAACATTTTAAGCGTACTAGCCCACGCTCAAAGTATTTTGCGAAACCTTAACATTTTTGCACTCAACTTGGACTAATTAAACTTAAGGAGGAAAAAATGAGAGGTACCGATGTACATTGGTTTTAAATGTTTACAAGTTATAAAGGCAAGGAAATAAAGAACTGGGGAGAGCATTCCATAAGCGAGTTGTACGTCTTAGGAACAAATCACAATATGGTACAATATTTCAGAGCACGTTCGAAAGTAGGCTTGAAGGTAGGTTAGGTTGGGTTAGGTGAGAATGGCGGTTGGAAAATCAACCCTGTTGGTTAGGCCTGTTGGCCTGTTGTGCTACCACGTGGATCTATGATCCTCTTACTCATGGAACCAATTTGAGCTTATGATGAAGCACAGGAAACGGTTAACGTCTGTAGCTATGAAATCGTTTAAGTCATTGTAGAAGAAGGCTCCTAGGTGGAGTTTTCTTCCCTTTGAGAGAGCCGGACATGTACCGAGAAGATGGACGGTTGTCTCCTCTTCCTCCTCATCTATGCAAGGTCTAAAGAAATCCTTAGTAAAAGCGCCAAGCCTTCTTGCATGCTTGCTTTAATGGCTCTGAGATGTTGTGGGCTTGAAGGTATGCTAATAAGCATTCATAGTAAGATACGTAGTGCGGTTGAAAGTTAAAAGGGGCGAAAAGCTCGATGGAGCACTGGTGGTGGTGCTCAAGTGTGCCAATAATCTATATAATTCTGGCGTCACCAATGAACTTTATCGCACGTCTAAGATATGATTCTATAAAGTGCAACTGTGGTGGGGAGTTGGGATATCTGATCAGAAGTGAGAGTTGTACTCCAATTTTGGGTGGACTAATGCCTTATATATTGCGCCCACATCAGACGGGAAAAAGTGTTGCTTATATCACTTGGGAAACCTAGACATTTCGCAGCAGTTCTGGTGACATCGAGCATGTGGTCATTCGGACGTAAGTGTTTTAACGACAGCAGATATCATTGTGTTTTGGAAGCATAAAATTCCATTATGTTGATAGTTTCCCAATTGATTATGCTGTTAATGTCAGAACTCAATGTACTTAACATACACATCCGATTCCGTTCTACAACCGAAGAGCAGGTACATAAGTCCGGGAAAGAATATAAAAAGCAGAAAGATCTTTCGTCAGAAAAAGCAATACTTTGAATTTCAAATAGCAGACAAGAGTTCATTGATGAAAATTTCTTAGTCCACAGAAATAATGATTTTGCCAATCGCTTGATCTATGTTATATAGTGGTGCGAGCGAAGCCTAAGAAGGCAGAATCTTTTTCCTCCTCAAATATGTGTTGTACGTCATTTCTGGTCGACAGCATACTGTTTTAGTCTCTTTTATGATCTTTACTATATGGCGTCCAACCACAACTGGCTTATTGCTTTCCACAATGGATTTGGTAGCTGCTAGAACGACTTTGAAAATATTGTGCCACTGATATTTTCTCGTGCATTGCGAACAATGGTTTTGGGTATGATGTTGAAGAACTCATAACACAGCACATGATTATGGTCAAATGCTATTTTCTGCATTCAATTTCTCGGTACCTTAGTTTGTGGACAAGCGAGTGTTATCCACTGTGATCCTATGTCACAATCAATGCTGTCATATGCGGGCTTAAAATCGATGAAAATGGTAGTGGGTACTTTAATTTGTATAGAGTTTTCCAATAGGGATTTGACAACTTTAATTTAATTTGTAAACGCACTCTTTCACTTATCTGTGAAAGTCAACTGTCACTGTCAATTTATTCAATAAACTCAACATTTTCATCATGGTAAAGTACACTAATAAGCAACGTCTGCACATCATAAAAATTTTCTACAGATATTCGGAGTCGCAAAATCATCTTCAAAGACGAAGCTCATTTTTGGCTCAATGGGTTCGTCAATAAGCAAAATATGCATTATTGGTCGGGTGAAAACTCACATGTGCTTCATGAATCAAAGTGGTGATTCACAAAAAATAACTGTTTATTGCGGTTTGCATGCCGGCGGCGTTATTGGGCCATATTTTTTCGTCGACGATAACGATCGTTACGTTACTGTGAATGGTCAACGTTATCACGTCATGATCACCGATTACTTTTGGCCCGAATTCTAAGATATGGACTTGGACGACATGTGGCTTCAACAGGATGGTGCCACACAGCACACGCTACAATCGATTTATTGAAGAGTAAGTATGGTGAGCGTGTTATCACAAGACATGGGCCAGTCGATTGGCCGTCTCGTTCGTGCCATTTAACGCCGCTTGACTATTTTCTGTGGGGCTACGTTAAGACATTGGCTTATGCCAACACGCCGACGACCGCGACGTTGGAAGAGCTCAGAGCCAACATTTAACGAGAAATAGTAAAATGTGTGGCCGAGTCGTTGAAAATTGGGTCCAACGAATCGACCACTGCAAACGTGCCTGCGGTGGCCATATGAACGAACTCGACTTCCATTCATAAATGTTTTGATTGTACTTCAAGCCAATAATAAAGTTTTTGAAATATCTCAAATGGTTTGCCTTTAATTTAAAAAAAAAAAAAATTTGTCAAGTCGTTATTAGAAAACCCTATAGTTCCTGGTTTAAAAAAAAAAAAAAAAAACAAACTGCAGCGCTCACAATGTATGCTAGACAAGATTTTGTACGCTACACTAGGGAGACTGATTCCTATGTAATTAACGCAGCTAACATGGACAAAGAATGTAGATATTTTGAGCAACGAGTATTATGTTGGGGAGCTCGTAGAAGCAACATTTGCCAAAGTCGTCCTTCTTTTCTGGTAAGCATAGCCAAAATTGATGTCGTTCCAATTCCTTCCAAATCAGACTATTTTAACTGTATTTATTCTTGAAAAAATCAATAACCAACCTTTGAACTCACTGTAAAAGAAGGATTTTCCTCAAACCACGGCATGTTAGTAGATTTTCAAGATGAACAACATTGAATCTCACATAAGGTCTCCCACAAAACCCCATGTACATATCTACATACATACGAGTATGTTAGGTGTGCATATGCCTAAAACATATTCCTCTTCAGTCATATATATATTACAGACCTAGTTGTTCATATTTGCATAAAAATTTGCTTTGAACTTTGCACTCTCCATAAAACACTAGACGTTATGTCCTCAATACAAAAACAAGGACATTTATCGTGTTTGCGAAACAATCCGAGTGTGATGCCGAAAATTCAATCACAAAACAATATGTTGTTTGAGATACGAATCAAAAGCATAACTACTCATACTTGTATCACGTACACACATACACGCATGTACATTAATAAATTCAGTCTTAACATTGAGGACTTTTATTAGCTAAATATGCTCTGGATTGGCTCTAAGTGGCTCCAGATCTCCCACAAAAACCTGCCATCCTAATCGAACGAATCACGTTCTGCACATGATTTTATCGGCATTGGGAAAATATGCGAAAAGTGTGTTCCTCTTCTTTCGAATTCCTTTATTTTTGATACAATAGTATCTAATCGTCTGTGGTTGTGGCCAAATATGTGTGGTTTCCTTATAGTTTGTTGATTTCGGTCTCAACATATGTGTTGAAGTAACACATTGCTTGGAATTTTTATTTGTTTCGGACTTAAATTAGCACACCCAATAGTGTTCAATATCCGTAAAATCTGTTTTCTTTCGTGTAATTGACCATGAGAAGAAGATAATTAGAAGAAGTGATTCAAGGAAATTGAATTGACTTTTGGGAAATGTTGGAAATGTCCGACACAACAAGCAGGCTAAAGTTTTCCAGTAAGGGTGTAAGTAAACAGAAAATTATGTAGATGGAAACGGCTCATTTGATACCGGCGGCATATGCCTAACTTTATGGAGAGTCCTTATTTCTGTGCACTGAACTCTTTCTTTATATCGAAAATTGGTTGACATGACTGAATGAATCGATCTTTTTTGGGAACTCAAGCGGAAAGTATTTTCAAGGCCCTTATTTCGTTGAAAGAGAATAAGTTAGTTAGTGGAGATGCCAGACAAGGAAAAGACTTGA
This sequence comes from Volucella inanis, assembly GCA_907269105.1. Classification (NCBI taxonomy): domain Eukaryota; kingdom Metazoa; phylum Arthropoda; class Insecta; order Diptera; family Syrphidae; genus Volucella; species Volucella inanis. Next base: position 125,412,786 of record OU026157.1, on the reverse strand, counting down.
GCTGAAAGTTTTGCTGAAATTTTTGTGCAAGTTTTTGTGCAATAGAGTGTGCCCGAAACGTTGAAATAATCGATTGTCCCGTCCTACTTAAAAAAATTAGAAAAAACAAGATTTGAGAAACTTCCAACAGATATCCGTACTTTCGGTAGCGGATATAACATAGTCTTCGACGATATAGTTTCCGGTATGAATACCTTAGCAGAGAGGCACTTCGATTTTAGGCCAGATTGAAGCGTAAATCAGCTATTCAGTGATATTTCAAATAAAATTGGCTCTAAAGAAGAGAAAAACCATCACACAATTGTACTGTTCACTGATTTTAAATAAGTTTTCCATACTCTTTACCATGGAAACGTTCTAAAAGTTAGTTAGAAAAAGTGGGCATCCGAGAAACGGTATTATCAAGACTTGAAGTAAGTTAAGAAAACGTAATTTAAGTTAACATTAAGAATACTGTAATCTGTCAATCTATGGAGCACCGCATGACTCCAAACTAGGTCCAGTTGCATTCACCACTTATATAAACGACATGTTTTTAGCTCCCAAAAAACACGGACGTTAGAAGTGCTGAAAATAGTTTGCACAATATACTCTACTCAGTCACGGCATGGTGCTATGGCAATGGCCTTATAATTAAAGGTAAAGTCATGCAGATTCGTCTACCGCACATTCCTATTTGTATGAATATATGAAACAAATTAAAATGTGCTATTCTGAATGCCTGCATAAGGTCCAAAGCCATTTCTTACTACAAGACGATGACGACTGCTCAACTATACTTGAAACTTATCAACATATTCATAAAAACTATAGCTTTATACTTATATTGAACTGACGAAAAAATTTAGACACTCCGTCAGGAGATGTCCACCGGAAGTTCGGTAGTGTTACTTCAGCTTCGTGAAGTCAATAAGTCAACCATAGGCTGCCTTACTTTCGTAACATTAATGATAACCAAGGTAGACGATAGTATGAACTCTAGAAAATAATTGCCTTTCTTGTTGCGTTTGCTACTGCCACAAAAAAGTTTTCTGAGCATAAGCACTGCAGAGTATGATAAACCCCATGTTCCTTGAGTCAAGGTTAGGTTAGGTTAAAGAGCCTGGAAAAACCAACCCACTTAACCGCTTAACATGTACAACAATATTATTCAAAGTATTGCCCATCTGAAGCTATGACTTTTTCCCATCTTTCTGGCAATTTGTGGATCCCATCCCAAAAGAACTGCGCCGGCTTGACAGCCAAGAATGAATCAAGCCAATTTTTGATATTCTGCTCTGATGTAAACCGTATTTCAGTGAGGGCGTTCTGCATCGACCGGAACAAATGGTAGTCAGAAGGGGAGAGGTCTGGGCTATAAGGCGGGTGGGGTAAGACTTCCCATTAACTGTTTTCCAAATAGTTCTTAACCGGAGTAGCAACGAGGGGCCGAGCGTTGTCATGACGGAAAATTATTGCCTCGTGTCTGGTCGCATATTCCGGGCGTTTTTCGGCTACTGCTCTCTTCAAATGGATTAATTGTGTCCGGTAGCGTTGTCCATTGATGGTTTCACCCGGTTTTAGCAGCTCATAATACAGCACATCCATCTGATCCCACCAAATACAAAGCATTACCTTCGCGCCATGGATATTCAGCTTTGCCGTTGATTTGGCTGGTTGGTCGGGTTTCACATATGATTTTTTGAAAGTATTGTTGTTTACGCTTCAAATAGATGGTATATACTGAAATAACTTACAATGACAGTAGCTTTCCAACATATGTTCCAATGAAATAATAATAATGGAATAATACAAGTTACGCCACTTAGCAAGTTATAAACCCAATATTTAGAAGGATCACATGCTCAGAGCGTTTCAGATCCTACCCTTTTCCGATATAATAGGTAGGATGGTTCCAATTTAGGCGAATTACAATTCTCTGAAATATCCATGTGGCCCGGCACCCAACATGTGTAGATGGATGCTAAACTACTCGGTCATCTCTCTGAGAGATGATTGACAGTCAAAGGCGGTTTTAGAATTTTGGTAGACTGAATCCAGGGATTGGATAGCGGCCTGAATGTTCGGAAATATGCGAATATTCTTCAGCCAGGGTAGGCCTTCTTTAATTGCCAAAATTTCCGTCTGGAAATTATTTAGAAGGTAGAAAGTGAGGCTAAGGTTAAGCTCAACTGTCAGTCATAGATCCATCTGTGTAGAAATAAACTGAATTATAGTCCATGAAAGCATCTTTCAGAAAGATCTGAGGGAATGCTTACATTCCCTCATTTTTGTTGGGGTCCAATGTAGTCGATGTTCTCTGGAATCATACCTAATGTGTTCAGAATATTAAAGTAACCAAATAGTTTATTTGTCCAGCGACTGCACCTTTAAGGCGAATAGCTATATTAGCAGCCATTCGCCTGCTGAAAATATCTAGGGGTATCAGGTGAAAAAGACTATTCAGTGCCGTAGAGGGAGTAGTTATCGTACGTAATGCTACGCTTGTGCATAGACTTGTTGTCCTTTGAACTTTGCTTAATTTTCTGGAGTTGACTGCACTGTATAAGCCGTTCGCCATACAACCACCCCGTAGGTGAGTATTGGTCCCATAATCGAGACGTGTAGCCAGTGGGTAATGCGAGATTGATGTCCCCAATTACTTTTCTGCAAGAGAATATAGCTATTAGGTGCGCAACTAAGTTCGCTGTTTGTGCATAGATGGCTCCAGTAATAAGTGCTGGTCGATTTTGACATAACCAAAACGTCATGAACCAAGCTTAGACATATGCTAAACAAACGATTTTGACACATAAGTGATTTTGTTTTGGCGTCATACCATATACTTTTGATTGTGTGAAGATGTCTGATCTTGTGCCAAATAATCATTTGCTCCAGCTGCAAAAAAGGAATCGAAAGTAATCCACAGCGATCCTCCCAATGGCTTAATGTGTTAAGATTCTGCTGCAATAGCTTTTTAATGGTACTAAGATGGTTTTCTGAGACGGCATAGGTAACCACCCGGTTTCTCTTATTTTGTCCCATAAATCCCATTTTGCAGGATTGTCGCTTTGCCTTCCTCAGTTCCTTTTTTAATATTTAGAGAGATTCCTTGTATGGGTCTTAGTCTGTTACCATCAGTGCGGCTTTTTCTTGCCTCTAGATTCAATTTGAAAGCAGGAAGCAGCCACGTAGAATCCTTGACTTATATGTCGAGCTCATTGGTGTTATATGAAAGGCTTAAGAGTTCAGATGAGAATAGTTTTAAAAGAGTTCCTCTGTATTTTGATCAATCAGGCTGTCTTGGACGTATCTGTAATCGGAAAAATAGTGTTCAGGCGACACCATCCAGTTCATTGTCATTTGAGCGATGTTGTCCCGGACAAGATTGATATCTAGCACTTGTCGGTTTTTATTTTAAAAGCTGGGTTCATTCCCCATGTTTCAAACTATGAAGTTATTGCTTATAATGTGATTAGAAAGCGACTTACCTTTAACCTTAACGTCCGTACTGCTCCATACCGCAAGATGTGCTTTGCCATCGCAGCCGAGGAGAGGACACACATAGTCGTGGCCAAGATATCCCGACGTCAATCAGTATGTGTCTTTGGCAGTCTCTTTAGTAGCAACCGTTGTGTCGGATAGCAGATTAGGAGGAAAAAGAACGTTAAAGCTACTTTTCACTTGTATACATGTTCTGATCTTATCTTTGTCTTTTGTATGGAGTGAATCGTATTCAGGTGCCCCAAGTTAAGATAATGTCTTCTCCGTTAATGGATAGACGCAGAATAAGAGCAGCCGAGGCCATTTTGGAGTGATCGAGGTTAATATGAAGAAACTGTAGCTAACCTTCAGCCAAAACACGTGTCTCATCAGATTATCCACTAAAATATCGTGATTCTTTCCTAAGTCGCCCAACTCACTTATGGAATGCGCCGAACTCTTTATTTGGTAGTCATTATGGCCTTCAAACATTTAAAACCGACGTTCATCGGTATCTCTATTTCATTTCCTTTCCCCCCAAATGTTTAAAGGACTCTGAAAATGTACCCAAAAACTCATCTTCATCATCTGATCGTAATGGGAGTCTTTTTGTTCGTCGACGGTTTAAATTTCCGGTTGGGTGTCAGAGGTAGAGACTTGACTGTCACCTCAGAAAGGTTTGGATCATCGCTATCCATTTTAGGAACCAGATCAACGCTCCAAGATCTGAGACTGTAGTTTGTTTCAAGTAAAAGAGGACAACGCATCAGCATCTAACTCATCCTCTTTGTATATCTTTATATACTCAAATCCGAACTGAATCATACTTTCAGTGTGCGCCAGAGGATTAAGGCATTTCTGATTGATTCTTATATATTCCTCCAGTTTTACGACTTTCCAGTCATAAGTCAGAAGAATGCTCAGCCAAATGATCCAGAATGTTTTCTGGAGAGGTGGGTTCAAGGGATTCTAGGTCTTTTAGCGATACCTCCCTTAATTAGAACATGGCCTTAGTACCAGCCAGCATCGTTTATGATGGATGATGGTCCAGAATTTTTACGCATGATATGGATTCGAAGTATTCAATATGTTCGGCTACTACCTTCTGTGGTACTACACAGCCGTAAGGAAAATAATCTGACGCAAAAACGAATTTGTACTATTCTCTTACAAATTTTCTCAAGCTGAGATTTGAGAGTGAATCCCGCACAAATAGGCAAATTCTAGGTCTTTCCGATCGCTCGTTATATAGTGGTGTGAAATCGTAAGTGTGCTCTTTCCTTACCCCTGGTTACTGTGTGATGATTATTTGACATAGGACAACTAGACACCAGTAAGATGCAAGATTCAACATTGAGAATATTTCCAGCTTTCTTATTGACTTTCGTACTTCGTCTCTATGGTTTTGGGAAGTCTCATAGCGACGACTAGCCCTATCCTTCCTTTTGCGTCGTCCTATTTGATACGTTGCAGTTTATTGGTTACGTCTGCAGGGACGGGAGTACAGCCCACCTGAATCAAGCTAGTAGATTTCCTCTTCTGGTATCGAAGTACCTTAGAAGAAAAAATCCACTTCTTTTTCGACACACATACTTGGATACGATGATGATTACATCGGTGGCAGCAGATGTCCGTCTAATTATCTTCAGCTATTTAGTAAATAGCCTCAGTACTGACTCTTTTTTGGAATTTGTCTGGGACTGAACCTTAAGCGTATTCCTTGTGTGTAATTTGTAATATACCACACCACTCACTGAAAGCAGTGAAACATAAAGGGTCCCTTTATCTAATAGAAAAATTGTGCTAAAGTTACACACAAATTGAAAACAAGCATTCTTGGAACATGACTACAGGTTCCAAGAATACTAATGATCAGTTTATGTGTAGCACAATTTGTGGCAAATGATCACCACCAATACATTTTCTTAATTTATTTGTAGCACATTCTATAAAATTCTCAGGAAAATGTTTTGCCACCCCACCCCACTAAAGTTGAGCAATTTGTTTAGTCCTAATTGTAATCCTATTAAATTTTTTTCAAATAGCAGGAATTTGGTGATGAGAATACCAAACGCATCTAAAGAGAAATGATACTTTGTACATAGTTTGTAGAACGTAGATACAAACCGAAAATTACGAGGTCAAATTGCTACACGAAAAACAAGAAAATAAAAATTCAGAGAAAAAAATGCTGTCCATACGTCCTAAGGGCCACAATGCCATCAACACGGAAGGATACATTTGCATACGTAGATACAACTACATTCACCAGAACTACTAGATCCACAAGAACCATCGTCCTCATACCATCTAAACGGGGGTGTAGACGAGTTCGATTACAGTTCACCTTTTTTTCCAGTTGGAATTGCAATTCTGCATTTTTGTGCCTTAATTTGTTCCGTAGAATGCCAACGTATCTATCCATCTCCGTTCGTTCGCATCGTATACATACAGTCCCACAATTTACGTCGCTGTCATTTAATCAAGCTATAGACCCTGTGTTTCATTTAAATACGCCATCGTTCGCTTCAATGGGATGGAATAGAAATAAAACTAAAACCTAATCGAACTTCGGAGGACACTTCAAGGAAAATCTCCACGCCTTTGCCTGGAACTTAATCGATAATGGGGACAGTGACCGATATACGAGTAAGAGACAGTTGAGTGCTTGATTTGGCATTGATTAAAGAGAGGACAAGACGATAAGAAGATAATGTCCCGGATTGTTCCAAGAATCTTATGTTAATTTCCTGGTTACGACACCGTGGAGATGTAATGGGTTTTTTTCGCATTGGAGGAGAATACTTGAGCAATAATTTTTTTCTTAGATGCTTGCTAATTATCATATTGCCAAGAATTTCCATCAGATACTTTGTAAAATGACTATTTGTTTGAGAAGTTTTGCAATTTTGGAATTCTATGTTAGAAAAAATGAACAGTGGAAGAAGTTTCTCAAGGAATACAGGGTTTGACGAAGGATTTAATAGGTTTTATTGAAATGTCAAGTCTGTTTTGCAAGCTTTAACAGGCGGGAAGTGGGACCGAATCAGCACACCAGGTCATACGGGGTGAAAGTTTCATCATAGCGACGAAGGCTATGTAGCTATTATAGTGCAATCTACGACTAAATGACTGTGAAAAAATGTCTTCCCAGTGTCGTAAGGTTAAACGAGGAACTGTTTCACCAGATTGACTGTAGACTTAAGTTTAAGGCCATAATAAAGCTCACAAACGATCAACTCTTGGGAATATTTAAAAATTACTACCGAAATTCGGTGGTCTCAACTTCAAGAGCGCATAGTCTTATTTTCGACAACAATGGATAAATTCGAGTCAAGACATCAGCCATTGAATTTTCCTGTGCCAGTGAGACAACGCACCGGTCGAAGTACCGAAAATATTGCAGCCTTAAGTACTTCAGCTCAAAATGAGCCAAGTCAATCGATTTGGAAATCTTTCAATCTACATTGTGACGAATTTTGAATAAAGATCATGACCTACACCCTTACGAGATGAAATAAAGTCAAGAAGCCTCTTGATCATTTGAAGCGCCAAATTTTCTCCAATTGGGCTCTGCAAAAGTTTTCAACGATAAAGGTCATTTTAGGGATGATGATTTTGCCAATAAGCAAAAATTTGGTAACTGGACAGCAACAAACCCACATGTGCTCATGCCATGCTAGAAGACTCTTTTTGACCCGAATTGGATGAACTTGACATCAGTGATATGTGGTACCAACAAGATGATGCCACATGCTACAAGACTGGTCAAACAATTGATATATTGAAGGGGAAATTCAGGAATCGTGTAATCTGGAGAAATGGTCCTGTGGAATGGCCACCTCGCTCATGCGAGGGCCATATTTTTTTGTCGACGATAACGATTGTCACGTTACTGTGAATGGTTAGCGTTATCGCGCCATGATCACCGATTATTTTTGGCCCGAATTGGAAGATATGGACTTGGATGACATGTGGTTTCAACAGAATGGTGCCACAAGCCAAACAGCACACGCTGCAATCGATTTATTGAAGAGTAAGTATGGTGAGGGTGTTATCTCAAGACATGGGCCAGTCGATTGGCCGCCATTGAATTTCTTTTTATCTAACGCGAAATTGTGAAATTATGGTCCAACCAGTAGGCCTCTCCAGTTACGTATTCCAAGTAACTTAAAGTCTCCTTCTCTTTGTGCGCGCCATCTAAGGTCAGGTTTTTCTCTGCTGCGTTGCCCCTTTGCGTTAAAATCGTTACTCTTTGGCTTAGTACGTTGATGTTCATTCGCTTTATATCTGCTACCAGTCTTAGGCGACCAACGTGTCGTTTTCTGTTTTGTTTTTTTCAGATCAAAGTAACTGTACAGCTCGTAGAGTTCGACCCTTCCGCACCCAACGCAAACAGAACTCCAAGAGTTTTGCATTCAAAATGGTCAAGGATATCATCATCCATGATTTTGCACGATAAAGCAGGACTGGCATGACGAGGGTCATATAAAGAGACTTCAAAGTGTAACTTGTCAAAGTCTAACTACTCAATGTTTTTTTTTTAGCCAAAAAACAGCATTCGGGAGATTTAGTTCTTCGTAGGTCACATTCTTTCCCATTCGTCGATGTTGAATGTCTCTCCTCCCTGGCAGCATATATAGGGTTTTCCAATAGGGACTTGACAACTTTGAACTTAATTTGTGAACGCACTCTTTCACTAATCATCAAACTGTCACTGTCAATTTATTCAGTAAACTCAACATTTTCATCATGGTAAAGTACACTAACGAGCTACGTTCTCGATTGTGTTCCGGAGAAGATGCGCCAAGATGATGAATTTCATCGCAAAATCATCTTCAGTGACGAAGCTCATTTTTGGATCAATGGGCTCGTCAATAAGCAAAATATGCGTTTTTGGTCGGGTAAAAACCCACATGTGCTTCATGAATCACCATTTCATCCACAAAAAATAACTGTTTGGTGCGGTTTGCATGCCGGCGGCGTTATTGGGCCATATTTTTTCGTCGACGATAACGATTGTCACGTTACTGTGAATGGTTAGCGTTATCGCGCCATGATCACCGATTATTTTTGGCCCGAATTGGAAGATATGGACTTGGATGACATGTGGTTTCAACAGAATGGTGCCACAAGCCACACAGCACACGCTGCAATCGATTTATTGAAGAGTAAGTATGGTGAGCCAGTCGATTGGCCGCCTTGTTCGTGCGATTTAACGCCGCTTGACTATTTTCTGTGAGGCTACGTTAAGTCGTTGGTTTATGCCAACACGACTAGGACGTTGGAAGATCTCAGAGGCAACATTGAACACGAAATAGCGGCCGTTTCGGACAAAATGTGTGGCCGAGTCTTTGAAAATTGGGTCCAACGAATCGACCGCTGCAAACGTGCCCGCGGTGGCCATATGAACGAAGTCGAGTTCCATTCATAAATGTTTTGATTGTACTTCAAGCCAATAATAAAGTTTTTGAAATATCTCAAATTGTTTGCCTTTTATTTAAAAAAAAAATGTTGTTAAACCCTATACTTATACTATTTGTCGTCATTCCCGTCTTATTTATTTTTGGCGCTTCTACTTCACTTGTTCTCCACCTTCTTTCTGCCAAATCTGACGAGTTTGGGCTTAGAATCGCTAAAAATGTGGTGATTGACTATTACATTTAGACTTCTTGTGTGTTTTTTTGTAGGACCCACCTTAGTGAGAATATTTGGTCGACGGGCCTAAAAACGCATTGATAGAGGTCAATCAGATTGTTGATAAATGGTTTTAGCTGTTCATACAATACGACAGATAGAATCTTATATGCGATGTTAAGAAAACTAACATCTAACTACAATATAATTGGCGCAGTAAAAAAGTTCTACTTTCTTATGGATCGAACATACGATGTTAAGGTTCCATTCTTCAGGGATGATCTCTTCATAATCTTGGAAATGAGTTGGTGCATAGTCTCTATCAAGTCATCGCACTCTGCCTTGAATACCTCGGCAGGTATGACGTCCAGTCCGGAAGACTTGTTCTTAAGCTTAAATATTACTATCTTCACTTAATTTCGGTTGGGTGGATGGATCTCTTGACTTTCACCGTCCGGGTTGGATGGTTCATTCTCCCTGACAGTGAAAATTGTGGTGCCCTCGGTGAAAATTGGATTCAAGATTTGTTACTTGATGGAGCAAAGGATTTGATTGCGTACGTAATCGTAGTCCTACTCAGAAACTGCAGGATACATTACAAATTTGTAAGTAAGATCCCAAAGACGGTATAGTGAAAAATTAAGGATTTAGTTTTGATGGGGTATGGTGGTAGACTCGATTTAGACCACAAAGTCTCGAAAATCTTAAAAATCCGCCCAAAGGACGAGCTATTTTCTTAGATAGCCTTACAGTCGTGAGTGCTGATAAGTCCTCTGGCTGGTATGGTATTTTTTATTGTTATGTATTTTGTTAGATGCGCCAACTAAGCCATTGAATCTATCAGCTTTTTTAGACTTGAACGCCGAAACAGAAATGTTGTCTGTCTTCAGATTGAGTGATTCATTCGGCCTGGCGGTACATATTAATGTTGTCTTCCAGATTCTCAGTACCGACTGTGGTTCTACTATGAGGTTTCCCTTTTCATCCTGCATTCTTTTTCACAGCTTTGACATATTTATTATATTTCTTGTTAAAACTCCCAAACTTCATATATCTGATAGCACCTCTTTAAAGCCTCGATCGTGCATCGATCTCGTTTTTCTTCAATTGCTCTGCACTATGTCTATGTTGGGCGGCAGACTCTTTTTGATTGGATAAGTGAGATCCATTAAATGGCGTGCCTCGCAATGCAATTGTTTAAATATGGATTTCTGCGTTTAAGATTCGGTTTGGCCAAAATACTCTGAAAATGATACGCAAAAATCTGTTTAGGAAGGACTGCAGTACTGACTTGGGATTGAAGCAGAATAGTCGCACCTTAGTCTTACTACCATTCCTCAAACAACATTCCGAAAATAGCTTAATTTCACTAGATGTCGATATGTTACGAGTACCGCTTCGGGCTGTTTTGGAGGCACTAGTTCAACCCTTGGTATGAGTCGTGGCCGATCTTAAGGTTGCATTTGAAACTCTACATCGGATCAAAATCAACTGAAAAACACCGTAACACTCGCACTAGTGGGCCTACCTTTACAAAGCAGGCTTTGATTCTCAAGGTACCGCGATTTAAGTCCTGGTATCGACTTACGGTAATCCTAACACCACTTGCTTGTGACTGGTAAAATCGTAGCAAACTTCAGAGGCGTTAAGTTCAGAAAAGCATTACGATAAGACCAGTAATTTGCTCTGCCCCCATCATTGATGGAAGAAGCCTTGATATTTGGGTGGGGGGCTGTGCGAATTCGGGAGTTTGCTACTTCATATCGTTCATTTTGGCTCGGGATACTCGTACCATCGTCTATATGATTAAGTACCATCACGAAGTTCTCCCTTCACCTTCTGAGCTGGTCCTAATCCTAATCCGGATGCTGTTTGGTAACAGTATAAACGGTCCTACTGTCACATCTGTTTGCTGCTTCTTCAGGTTATGCAGCTAACGCATTGATGTGGTTGCACATATCTATTCTTCTTTTACCGATAACCATCTGCGCTCCGGATATGAAAACATTTTTGACAAACCTCCAGCTTCTATCCACAGTTGTTAGCTCAGATCTGTCTGAAGGCCGTGTTTTCGCTTCCTACCTTGATACTGATGTACTATCACGGTGTCACCGTTAGTTTAGCCATTTAGCCATTTGTTCTTTCCACTAACCTAATCTCCGAAAAGACTCACAGATGGCGCCTTGAGGAGGCGTGAAGTAGGACTTACTAACAGAGCTGCAAAGGGTCTTTCTCGCTTCTTAAAAAACCAACACCTGTCGGGCACTAGACAGCCAATATTTGGATGATTTGACCTCCGTCAAAGGTCAGAATATTCCGCGTGCAGTTTCGAAGATCGTTATCCTTTAATTGTTTGTCAGGTTCGCCAAAAATTGTTCATCAAATATTGGCCTATGTCAATATTATGCTTCTGGTCGAACATGCATCTGCCATTTAAGGCTTCACGACTAAGGATTCATTCATGCTACTCCACGACCAACACTAGGAGTTAGTTCTTGCGCTGCTGCCCCAATTCAGCAGTTTGCCTATTAATCGGCGCGCAGATTCTCTTCCACTTACCTATGTTAATTCTGTTAAATAGAGATTTGCAGCCTTAACTGGCTATTGTTTGAAGTATACGTATGAATGTTGGGTCGCTTCAAGAATCCCCATGCGACAGTAAACAGAAAGATCATTTATATTTTTATCTTTTCTGTGGCTTCTTTAGTTTATTTACATCCCCGATTAATCGTAACTCCAAGTCTTCTCTTTATTTAAATGGACATAAGGCCTGTATCGGAATAAGTTTATTCCCAATTCAAAGTCCCACAATGACGCATGACTTATTTGGGTCTTGTTCTTAGTATTGGTATTCCAACCTTATAGAATGGTTTCCAACCTGATTGATGATTCTTAGGATATCCCTATTGGGATAGGTTTCCAACCCATTGCATCTTCCGATTAATTCATCTTACAACGTACTCTTACCTCTTTCATTAAAGGTTAAAGTTTTCACACATCGCAACCTTGTCATACATCAAATTCATTTTCTAACTTTGTTTGCAGTAAGTTTAAGAATATGTGGTTCAGTCAAAACCAGAAGTTCAATAAAACTCCCTTGACAATAAAATAAAATCTACTTGCACAACTTCTCCGAATGACCCAATATCCATTTATCACCCGCAAGTGTGCCCTCAAAGTATCTCTGTTACCAGGATATCTCTATACATTTATATATTCAGCTGTATGAAGGAGCAAATTAAAGGGAAGAAAAACAATCTCTATATCTGCTCAGTTCAATTATAGACGTCTACCATAAATGTACTAATATGTAGATACATGCCCAGACGTTTAATTGCGTGCATACAAGGGTTCTTTATCGATTGATTACCTTCAAAGCTGCAGTGTAATAACTTTGTATAACATACTCGCATCTGGTCCTTCATACGAACATTCATTTCATAGATTGCAGCGCCAGCATACATAATTGTAATATATGTGTTTGGATGCAATGTTTTGTGCTGGAAAATTGGTTTCTGTTACGTGCGAATAATAAATCAATGCAACGTTGCAGTTTGTGTAAAATTTCAGAACAACTCCATAACAGAGTGAGCTAATTAGTTTTTTTTTTTCAATCGATTGGGTGTTGCCCGCAACGGAAATCATGTGAAAACTTAATTAAACAATTTCCTGGTAAGTCAGCATGCAAACACAAACGACATTGTCGGTTTTCCAGTACTAACTTGCATGGATTCATTTTCATATCCGTAAATGTGAAAGTGAAACTTCCCTTCTTGATCATTCGTATCTGTGGTTTTTATGAGAACTATTAGACACACAATTGTCTCCAAGTTTTTACCTTTAGCCTGGGATACTGAAACTAGTGATTTATATCCTATCACGCTTCTAACCATAAGGTCATGTTGAAGTCGTCTTATTTTTTCAGACCTTCACTTGAGATGTTGTTGTCTTGGAAGTCGAAGAAAAATTGTTTTGCTCTATCGTTCAGCCTCTTGATCATTTCTCAGTTTGGAAGAGTTTAAAGGAGGCATGTGCGACCTCATGTATTGTATTCCACTTCGGCAGCCCTACTCTCGAATATGATCCTTCCGAAGACAAGGTGTCTTACATCTTGGCATACCACGGTCCGAGCTCTTGATTATCTGTCTCATATATGAGTTTTTAGTGGCTAATGTCTACCTAAGCATTTAAACTTGCACACGTTACGACGATATGGCCATTTTATCCTCTGTCACAGTTTCGCTGGCGAATAACCTATAAGCTGGCCAAGAATTCACCAGGGCGTTACATTCTCAAATATGCATTGGCACCCTACTATTTGACCACACTTACTGACTGAAAAATTGAGTAAGTTTTGGTGGGGACGAAGGCCCCCATTTATTCGGCTTAGTACAAACTATTTACACAATCTTTAACTAACTTAAATTAAACTTAAATTTAAACTTCAAACTGAGGTTGGTTAAAGTGGTGAAGGAGATCGGATTTGAGGCAGAAAATGGTGCGGTTAAAGTCAGAGACGGTAATGTTTAAATTGATCTTTCGTATCATAAGGGAGATTGGATCATTCTTGCAATGAGAAGTGTGGGGGATTGGTAGAAAGAAGAGACGATGGGTACATAGATTACGAATGTTAGTGTTAAGGAAAATAGATTTGTAAAGGGACGCGCGGGCATTCAGGGTGATCTGAAAGGAGTCGATAAATGAAGAGAAAGGAAAACGCATTTCTACGTTCCTCAATAGTGTTTAAGGTAATAAGATTGAAACGGTTTTGATAGAGGGACACAATAAAAGAATCACCGTAGGGCATACCTCGAAGAGCAAATCGAAGAAAACGGCGCTGGAGGCTTTTGATTCTCGAGATATGAAAATGATTGTATTGGGACCACACTTGACTGGTGTACTCTAGGCTATCAAAGCTAATTTAAAGGACTTGGTCACATATGGGTTAGTGAATTCTTTGGACCACCGTTATACAAAACATCCATATGTAATCGAGAATTGAGCTGCCCATTACACAAAATGTCTTCTAATCCAATATAGTTCTTTGCTGACGACAGTAGTCTCTGCTTTTCATAAAAAAACTTGTTTCCGGACTCACATCTCTGTTCTTCGGCTGTAGAACGGGAACGGCAGCGTATGTTAAGCTTATTAAATTCTGATATTATCAGCATAACTGATTGGGGAACCACTAATTGAGTAGTATTCAATGCTTCCAAAACACATTGTTGTAAAACCATAAAAACTTTCATCGTCGAAACCTAAAAACTTTCCATTCTCAGTATGTGTGTCAATGACATACAATATTTGGTATCGTCAAAAATGCTGCGAAATGTCTAGGATTTCTTAAGCAATGTAAGAAAAACTTTACTTCCCCTGAACTGACCTCAATATAATACATGGGCTGAAAAGTCCGTTTCTAAGAGAGGGCACAACTTGAATTACATCCATACCATTTTCAGTTAGTACCAACCTTCCAAAGATACGTGTATAAATTTGACAGCTGTCGGATGATTAGTTCTCGAGATATAGCGTTGGGAGTGAAGCAACTTTTGTTATTGTGAAAAAAATGGATTCAAAGCAATTTCGTGTGTTGATTTATCATTGCTTTTTGATGGGAAAAAATGCAGCCGATGCAAAGAAATGGCTTGATAAGTGTTACCCGGACTCTGCACCAGCCGTGGATTGAAAAATTTAAAAGTGGTCATACAAGCACCGTAGATGATGCACGCAGTGGACGTCCAAAAGAGGCTGTTTCAGATGAAAACATCAAAAAAGTCCACAGAATGATTACGAATGACTGTAAAGTGAAATTGATCGAGATAGCTGAGGCTCTGAAGATATCAAAAGAGCTTGTTGGATATATCATACATGAATATTTGGACATGCGAAAGCTCTGTTCAAAGTGGGTGCCGCGTTTGCTCACAGTCGACCAAAAACAACAACGTGTTGATGATTCAGAGGAGTGTTTAAAGCTGTTCAACGCAATAAAGCCGAATTTTTGCGTTTTGGTATATGACAATGGATGAAACTTGGCTCCATCACTTCACACCAGAGTCAAGTCGGCAGTCAGCTGAGTGGCGAGCAGGCAACGAACCTCGTCCAAAACGACCAAAAACTCAACAGTCGGCTGGCAAGGTTATGGCATCCGTATTTTGGGATATATATGAAATAATTTTCATCGACTATCTCCAAAAAGGGCAGACTATTAACAGAGACTATTACATTGCGTTGTTGGAGCGTTTGAAGGACGAAATCGTAGAAAAACGGCCGCATTTGAAGAAAAACAAAGTGCTGTTTCATCAAGACAAGTCGATGAAAACGATGGAAAAATTAAATGAATTCGGCTACGAATTGCTTCCCCGCTCAACGTATTCTCCAGATTTGGCCCCCAGCGACTATTTCCTGTTCAGACTTCAAGAGAATGCTTGCCGGAAAGAGATTTAAGACCGATGAAGAAGTAATCGCCGAAACAGAGGCCTATTTTGAGGCTAAACCGAAATCGTACTACAAAACTGGTATCGAAAGATTGAAAAATCGTTTCAATCAATGTATCGCCCTCGAAGGCAACTATATTGATAAATAAAGTTGAATTTTGCAAAAATTTTACTATGAGACGGCACTGACTTTTCAGCCCATGTGTTAAATGGCATTTATCCGCCCGAAATTGGAGTATAATTCAAACATCTGGTCGGGTGCGTCAAAAACATTTCTGCTACTAGATAGGATTCAAAACCGTGCCATAAAACTCATAGGTGATGCTTTAATCACCCAGACAATAGACACCGTTGAACACCGACATAATGTGTCGCATCTCACTTTGCCCTATCACTATTTTCATTTGCCAGTAGCATTATGCCCCTTCAAACCTTGAACGAATCGCAATAAATGCTCATCATTATACCCTCAAGCGCACTTTCGCACGTACTCTGATTGTAGAATGTGCTGCTGAGCTCTCTAGTCATTATAACCTTCAAACATTTAAAACCAACGTACATCGGTACCTATTTTTCTATCTTTGTGAAAACATTTTAAGAGTTCCTTTTAAGAGTACCTTAAAAAAAAGTCACGTTTACTGGGCGGCCTGAGCACTCCTAATAAAAAACAGATGTATGGCCACTTTTACTCGTACTAAAGGGTGATAAGATAAGATAAGAAGTATAGGAAAAAAAATTAAATAAAACATCAACGGTGTGAGATATAAAATTGATGCGGGCTTTATTTTGAAGCTACATTCATGCCATTATGTGTGGAGCAGCATGTCATTCGAATGGCTTCCTCGCCTTCCCTGGCAGTGCTTCATAGCTCGGATATATCGATGTTGTCGACCTCTGACCACATAAAGTCGGTTATCATCGCTCTATATCTGAAATCATTGACGGTAACGGTGTCTCCTTCCAAATTTCCAAAGATATAAGGTCTGATGATGCCGCCATGCCATGAACCACTCCAAACAGTCAACCTTTGTGGATGCATTGATGCTTGGCCGAAGACTTGTAGATTATGTTCGCTCCAATAATGGGAATTCTGCTTGTTTACAATTTTGCTTTAAATTTGTTGGCCAAAATCCGGATATTCGGCAAACATTTCCAGCGCCTAATTAGCTAACTCACGGCGTTATCTATGGTCTTCCGGCTTAAATTCTTACGTCAGCACAATATTGTACGGATGTAGGCCCAAATCCAACCGCGACCTCAGCTACAGCTGGTGAAACAACAATTGGAAAAACTATCATTGCTATCTAGTAACCCAATATTGGTAGCTCATGAAGAAGATAAAGATTGCCTTATTCTGCATATAAACCAAGAACCCGCAGTAATTTTTGGTTGTAACCAAACGATATGCACATTAATATTAAGCCTTGACTAAAGTGGCGGCAGCATATCGTGCTAACTTAACAGAGTAACAATATATCAAAAACGCGCTATTTTCCAAAAACAGAGTAATAAGGGTAACCACTTGATTCAAGTCATAAATAACAGTACAAAACCGCTTAAATAGCGATATATAAGTCCAAGATGTTTTAAGTGTAGCCAAGGGCTTACCAGACGTACTCGAAGTTTGTACGAAATCCCAATTTTGAATAGTTTATGTAACCTCCCAAATTTTTAGTATGACATAACTAAATAAACATACAACACAAGTTTGACGGTGCAAGATGTTTTCCTTGTCGCCAAGTCCTTGCCAGGCACATTCAAAAAATCGAAGAATTCCAGTTTTGAATAATTGTTGTAACCACTTCCTAATAACAAATATATATTGTAAGTCTAAGACGTTTTACTTGTTGGCAAGTCCTTGTCAGACGCATCAAAAGAATTTAAATCCTTCAAAGGGTAGTTCCATGGTAACTCGCGTTGCATTCAGATGCATTTATTTCCCTTTGATTGACATTATCTTTTTAAAGGTCGCAAATAATTAAAGAAAACAAAATTATAAAAGTAAATAGTGTCCCATTACAAAAAAATAAAAAAAAAAGGATTTTAAAAAAAATTGTTTTATTTATTAAATCCGTGAAATATTTTATTATTTTATTTAAATTTAAATACAACAATTGTTAAATCAATCATTTTTTTAACACAGCTAAGGGAATATCGTTTGCGACAGCTTTGGTTTTCTTGTATGCCCATATTTAATTCTTCTGATGTGTGTGCCGTTTGTAGTGTATTGTTTACCCAAGACATTATATGACATTTGGATATCAAAATTATCGGTGGTGCTTCAGAAAAAAGTGAATCCGAATCTATGGTCATGTCTTCAACGTCCTTGGGTGAACATATAATGATTTTTTACTGAAGAATCCTTTGCTGCATCAGCAAATTGTTCAGCATTGACGACAACGGTTTACCTTTGTTATACCTTATTTCTAACAAATCTTTTAATTGCACCGCCTATTCCATCGACCGGGCCTTTTCCATGTGACGTTGCGAAATAGTTCCATACTACGTATATGCTTCTTGTTACTTTCTTCTAGCATTTTTAAGCTCTGATCAATAAATTTATTTTAAAATTAGGAGCTCGGACCATCAGACTATATGTTCACCCGGTTAACACTCTGCGGTAGCTCTTTAAAGATTCTATTAATGTATATAACACTCCTTTTTTGTCATGGTGTAAATCATCAGAGACAGTGACGATTAAGTGTTGCTTTTTATTAAGCCACAAAGAAATGGTGAACAGAGATATCTGTAATGTATCCAATGAAAACTTTAAATTTAATCTTGAGCTATGCTTGTGAAATTTTCCGAAAAGTCCACCTGCATCAAAGCAATGGCTGGATCATATTTACCTGACGATACAGCAAGCTTATCCTGATAGTATGAGTTGGCTTAGCATCTTTTGAAGTACGTGTACTCAAAAAATGTTGGAGACATATCCAAAACATGTTTTATTAGCTCAGAAATAGTCCCAGTTTCCTGAATTTTGCTTATTTTTCCGTCAACATGTAATATACCATGTTACTTTCGGACGTAGGTTATCGCACTTTTGAACCCATTCGTCCAGTTTATTTTTGAATTTTTCTTTTGCTTTTATTTTCGTTTATTCGATAATAAGACGTGTTTCGGCCTCAATTCTGCAAATTTACTTTTCCCAGCAATCACACCATGTTCTTTAACAAAGAGTGCATGAGCTTCAAATAGTCATGAGTATAGATGCCGAATTTGGACCTTTTCCTTTTTCTTACTAGGTGGGGTGAAAAGTAACCTCCTTGGGAGGTTTTTTTCTAAATTTATTCTAAAATTTTATTTAAATTTTCTATTTTATTCAATATAGTCCCCTTTTAGTTTGATACACTTATTCCAGCGATTTTCTAACTTCTTGATCCCGTCTGAAAAGTAATTTTCCGGAAGGTCTGCAAAATACTCTTCTTTGGCGTCGATGATTTGCTCGCGTGAGCCGAATTTTTCATTGATGAGCCATCTTTTGAGATTTGGGAAGAGCGAGCGACAGCAATTGCAACCGTAAGTCATTGATTTTAGCCGTGGTTGCAATGCTCTTGGACGCCGGTACATTGTCTTGCAGAAACAAATTTTTTTTGATTTCGGCCTTCAATCGCTCCAATAATGCACAGTAATACTCGCTGTTGATGGTTTTTCCTTTTTTGAGGTAGTCCACGAAGAGTATGCCATGACAATCCCAGAAAACCGACGCCATAACCTTTCCGACCCATCGAGCCTCCCTCGGCCGCTTCGGATCAATCGTGCCGACTCATTATGTTCTTTGGTATGTAATAGTGGATCCAAGTTTCATCAACAGTTACCAATCGACGCCAAAAGTCCGCTCGATTCCGCATCAGCAAGTCCAAACACTCTTTCAAGGTGCTCTCGCGTTCGTGTTTTTGGTCAGGAGTGAGTATGTGCGGCACCCAGCGGCAGGATAACTTTTTCATATGCAGAATATTGCCCAAAATATTGCGTGTGCGCTCAGTACTAATCTTTGTGGTATCTGCTAGCTCGTGCACCATTTCATGTTTTTTTTTGTTGACATTGTCCTCTGTAACCGCATCGGAGGGCCTGCCGCTGCGGACTTGATCGATCGTGGAGTTGCGGCCACCACGAAACTCTCGAAGCCAATATTTGACGGTGTAATCTGACGGAGCATTAGCCCCATAATATTTATCCAACTTTTCTTTTGTTTCCTTCGCCGTCAACAACAATTAGCTGTCAAAACAAAACTCAAGACAGTATCGCACTGAAATTTGGCATGTCTACCTAAGTATGAACGGACTTCAAGGCACCATAACCTTTTTTGTAGTAGCAGCGCATTCTGGTGGTCAAGGAGGTTACTTTTAACCCATCCTAGTATTTTCAAAGCGAATGTTGATGAAATCCTTGAAACCAAGAGGGTGTCGACTTATATCGTCACGTTGATAAAACTCTTCAATTTGTTTTCTGATTTCATTTAGAGCTGATGCATGTTTCTTTTCGATTGACTTGGAGCAACAGGCTTCTGCAGTATCACTGGTATCAAGCAGTTTTTTTTTTAGTACTAACCTCTCTTGAATGGAACATTTTGGCAAAGCCTTTCGACCCCGTACTGTGACCTTTTCTAATGATTGTGGTGTTATTAAGGGTTCATTGAACGAGTCATCTTGGGGAAGTGTCTTTTTCAATCTAAATCTCGCTACTCGTTCTTTTGTTTTCCATCTTCGGTCAATGATTAACTCCTTTTTTTGTGAACTGAAAGACTTTGAATTTCTTCAATCTATTTTTTTCTTGTACTCTTCGTATTTTCCTTCTCTTCGAAATTTTTCTCTCCTTCGTTTCATTTTTTCAGCGGCTGTTAAAGGCGTTTTAGCTTTAAAAAAATTAAACGACAAAAAAATCTTTAAAGAAATTATGGTTACAACCAAGGTAACTCGTATTTTACCGGTAACTCGCGTTACAAAAGAAATATTTAATTTTCAACCAAAGTAAAATTGATAACAAAAATAATTCTTTGTTCTTCGAAACAACACAGCACCAGAAAACAAAAATATAAAAATCAAGTGAGTTGGACCAAAGAATTTCAAAATACAGGAAAAGTAAGCATTTATTGGTAACTCGCGTTACAAAATTTGCGTGAAATTACTTTACTTGCACTATTTTACACAACAAACGTTATTCGAATAGCGACTTTAATGTAAAACTTAAAAATTATTTTATTAAAACGGGAATACAAATTTTACTTACCGATTTGAACAAAATAAACACTGAAATTCTGAGCTTTAACCCTCCCATGAGTGAATAATTTTGTTCGCTTTGTGTGGTGAATACAACCGTTTTCGACTGTAATACCTGCAAAAATTGGAATTGTTCGACCTTTTAAAAAAACAAATTTTATTGTAAGGCCATAATATATTAATAAAAGTCAATTTTACCATTAACTTTGTCTTTGTTATTTATTTTTCAAAATATATTGGGGGTATAACTATAACGTGCGGTTTGCTAAGAGATGGCGTAACTTGTATTATTCCATTGTTATTATTCCATTGGAACATGCGTTGCAAAGCTACTGTCATTGTATGTCATTCATTTGAAGCGTAAACAACAATAATTTTTTCCACTCAAATATGATGAACTTTGTGCCTGAAAAAGTGTTTTTGCGGGGAGTTCTTCTTCTTCTACTTTAATATGAAGAAAACTGCTGCCGAAAGTCATCGTATGCTAGCTGAGCGAACGTGCCAAAAGTGGTTTGCACGATTCAAAAGTGGTGATTTGGCTTGGAAGACGATGAACCTCCTGGGCAGCCAAAAAAGTTTGAAGATGAAAAACTGGAAGCATTACTCTATGAAGATTGTTGCCAAACACAAGAAGAGCTCGCAGAATCTTTGGGTGTCACTCAAGCAGAAATTTGAAAACGTTTAAAAGCAGCTGGATATATTCAAAAGCAAGGAAATTGGGTTCCACATGAACTCAAGCCGAGAGACTTCAAAAGGCGGTTTTGCATATCCGAAATGCTACTGGAACGCCACAAAAGGAAGTCATTTTTGCATCGGATTGTTACTGGTGGTGAACGAACAACGACAACCCCAAGCGCAAAAAAATCATATGTGAAACCCGGCCAACCAGCCAAATCAACGGCAAAGCCGAATATCCATGGCGCGAAGGTAATGCTCTGTATTTGGTGGGATCAGATGGGTGTGCTGTATTATGAGCTACGAAAAACGCCCGGAATATGCGACCAGACACGAGGCAATAATTTTCCATCATGACAACACTCGGCCCCACATTGCTATTCCGGTTAAGAACTATTTGGGAAATAGTGGATGGGAAGTCTTACCCCAC
Organism: Volucella inanis; assembly: GCA_907269105.1. Lineage (NCBI taxonomy): Eukaryota > Metazoa > Arthropoda > Insecta > Diptera > Syrphidae > Volucella > Volucella inanis. The sequence continues at coordinate 125,390,926 of OU026157.1, read as the reverse complement.
TCGCCTTATAGCCCAGACCTTGCCCCTTCTGACTTTCATTTGTTCCGGTCGATGCAAAACGCCCTCACTGAAATACGGTTCACATCAGAGCAGAATATCAAAAATTGGCTTGATTCATTCTTGGCTGCCAAGCCGGCGCAGTTCTTTTGGGATGGGATCCACAAATTGCCAGAAAGATGGGAAAAAGTCATAGCTTCGGATGGGCAATACTTTGAATAATACTATTGTACATGTTTTTCTTAAATAAACGTTAAAATTTTGAAAAAAAAAACCGCACGAATTAAATTAAATATCCAATATTAAATTTTACATGTGTTAAATATTATTACCATTACATTCATTACATCTTTATATTGGCTGCGAATGTTCCAGGCATACGGGTTTTCTGCAGTTATGACATAGAGCCCTAGTCATCCGTTGGCGTTTGTTTAATCTACGGATGGTCTATTTGATTTTGGTGTGAAGGCAGGTACATCTCCGTGCACTCTTAATAAATTATGAATGCAGCCAATGCATCATGTTGAAAAACATAGCTTGTGGCCATCGCCTGGTGGGCCTCTTACACGTATATGTGCCCAGCATCTGGTCCATGGTATAACACCCAACTTATTGCCATTGTAATCCAAAATAGCCAATAGTCTCAGCTTTGCATAGTTGACTTTGAAAATGACCGCCTTATTTTTCTTCGGCACATATGAACAGAGTGGGACATCACCTTCGTGGAATCCAAATAACTTGCTAAGTACCGGATGGGTCCTATTTTTACAAAATTCCTTTGGAACAAATCTTTTATTCGCACGTACTGTGCCTACATATATGGTGTCTTCACCAAATCCATCGTAGTAAAAAAATTATCTGCATGAATTGTGCGGACCGTATGCATATATTTCTTCGTTAGTTTTAGCACAATTTTATGCCCTTGATTCACCCCTACGTTGCTGATCCTGCTGTTTACCAAAGTAAACCATTCCCTTTAATGAAAAGTGAGATTTGGAGTTACACAACCACCATACTTGCATGCCATATTTAGCGGGTTTTGAAGGTATACTATATATTATGTAAAACTCGTACGACCTCTGTACGGAAACAGTTGTTCATCTACTGTCAAAGAATCGTGTGGTATGTAAACCGCTTCTAGGTTCGCTTGCATCATTGTCCAGACATCATCAATTGCCGCTGTCTTGCAATTTTTTGGCGTTCTGTGCGAGTGTTAACATTGCCAAAGCGGATACATTTCTTCATAAACATAGGTGCATGGGAAGCAACCCATAACTCCTTGACTCGCTCATTATGTTATTTGATTCGCATAATCCAGCATGCAAAATTGTTGCCAAAAATGCATCCATCTCCATCATATCGAAAGGTTGCCACTGTTTTTGCTTCTAAGGGTGAGCATCTTCCATTCCTTGGTCACTTGTTGTCCTTTTCGGTTTGTTTCTCGTAAAATAATGGACTTGAATGTTTGTAGCGGATCATTTGCTGTTATCAATGGGCCCGGTTTTCTTTGGTTATAATTCACTACATTATGAGCACGAATTCGTGAGCTTGGTGGCTGAGTTTGCATCCAAATGGTGTCATTTTTTGCTGTGTAGGACTCATTACTATCAAGTACAGCCTCATTTTCTGATTCATCGTCTTCTTCTTCGTCTTCATAATCTACGCTAATCTGGTTATCGCAATCTGAGTAATTCATTTTTTTTTTTTCCAAAGCGAAGTAATATTTTCACTATATTTTATTTTCCTGCACAAAACACAACTGGACTCTTTAAAAGATACTTGATAAATAAATCGCAGACACAGATTCTGGAATTTCCCATAAATACGAGTGGTAAAGAACAATCATGCAACAATTGGTTAACCCCAATAAAGTACATAAAAAAAGTAAATGCCAATAAAAGAATAAAATTATGCATCGATCACTTTGATTTTTTTTTTTTAAACACAGAAAACAATATGCTTCTGGAATACATGTTGGGTCGAAGGTATCATGCTCTGCAGGAAATGGTCATAAAATCGCTTCAAAAATTAAAAAGGTCCCCAGGGACCTATTCACTCGTCGGAGGGTTAAAATACGTTTGTGTCAACACTTGGTACTCTCTACACTTGTTATTGTGCATCATAAAAAAATGGTTGTATATGAGTTCACACAACATAATATCAAAATCGGCAATTACCCACAGTCGCCGCGGATGAACTCAAAACGGATCATATTCACCGCAACACGCGTACGACATCAGCATGCATTTGTCTGGAAGACGACACCTTGAACCGGACGAGCTATGCTGACTCTGCGTCTACGGCTCATCCGCTCCTCAGTAATTAAGGTATAAATTAGAAAAGGTCATTTCATTTCGTGTTCTTTTAAGTTTGTGAAGTGAACCAATAAAGAGGCTTGTCCTCATAAAAAGTTTTTTTATAGTTTTAATCAAGTAAAACTTTAACTTATGTATATAACATTTTTTTTTAAATTTGAAAGCAATTAGCAACGTTGTCTTATTTTATTAATTGCTTGACATAATTAAACGGATTGGAAATTCCCTTTTCTTTTTCTTGCTTCATGTCCACTCGTCATCGAACTACCCCAAAATAAACATTTTCATATTACGCCACAAAACATAGAACTAAAATGTAAATAATCAACGTTACCACTTAAAACCTTCACAAAACACAGAACACAACCTTAAAACAAATGCGAACGCAAATTCGTACACCTAGAATGCCACTTGTAATTTTCGTTACTGAGAAGTCCTTTTTTTTGTAATATAGTAACAACAGTTGATCCATATTATTAAGCGATAAGTCCACCAGTTGAATATTGTTTACTGAGTGACCTTGTAAGTGTGTGTAAGTGTGTTTTTCATGATGATGAAATTTCTGAAAACTGTTGAAATATTAAGCCATTCACCGAAGGAAGTTTGGCTAAGTGCACAAAAATATTGCAAATTCGGAGGGCCAATATTTATAAGTATTCCGATATAAAACTTCTGTTACGGGTTGATAAGATTAGTGGGTATCATAGTGTGTACTATCACGCGCTTAAAGCAGTTGCAAAATAAGTGCCAGTAAGATCGATAGAAACAAATAGCAAAATGGGTAAGAATATTTATATTTAGGTATACTTTTATGTATAGGGTTTTCTAATAACGATTTGACAACTTTTTTTTTAAATACAATAAAAGGCAAACCATTTGAGATATTTCAAAAACTTTATTATTGGCTTGAAGTACAATCAAAACATTTATGAATGGAACTCGACTTCGTTCATATGGCCATCGCGGGCACGTTTGCAGCGGTCGATTCGTTGGACCCAATTTTCAACAACTCGGCCACACATTTCGGCCGAAATGGCCGCTATGGCCAATGACTTAACGTAGCCCCACAGAAAATAGTCAAGCGGCGTTAAATCGCACGAACGAGACGGCCAATCGACTGGCCCATGTCTTGAGATAACACGCTCACCATACTTACTCTTCAATAAATCGATTGTAGCGTGTGCTGTGTGGCTCGTGGCACCATCCTGTTGAAACCACATTTCGTCCAAGTTCATATCTTCCAATTCGGGCCAAAAATAATCAGTGATCATGGCGCGATAACGCTGACTGTTCACAGTAACGTGACGATCGTTATCGTCGACGAAAAAATATGGCCCAATAACGCCGCTGGCATGCAAACTGCATCAAACAGTTATTTTTTGTGGATGAAGTGGTAACTCATGAAGCACATGTGGGTTTCACCCGACCAATAACGCATATTTTGCTTATTGATGAACCCATTGAGCCAAAAATGAGCTTCGTCACTGAAGATGATTTTGCGACTCCGAATATCTGTAGAATTTTTTTATAATTTGCAGACGTTGCTCGTTATTGTACTTTACCATGATGAAAATATTGAGTTTACTGAATAAATTGACAGTGACAGTTTGATGATTAGTGGAAGAGTGCTTTCACAAATTAAATTCAAAGTTGTCGAGTCCCTGTTGGAAAACCCTATATTAAGCCATTCACCGAAGGAAGTTTGGCTCAGTGCACAAAAATATAGCAAATTCGGAGGGCCTATAATTATAAGTATTTCTATATAAAACTTCTGTTGCGGGTTGATAAGATTAGTGGGTACCACAGTGTGTGCTATCGCGCGTTTACAGCAGTTGCAAAAAAGTGCTAGTAAGATCTATAGAAACAAATAGCAAAATGGGTAAGAATATTTATATTTAGGTATAATACATGGGCTGAAAAGTCCGTTTCTTAGAGAGGGCACCACTTGAACTAAATCCATACCATTTGACAGCTGTCGGACGATTAGTTCTCGAGATATAGCGTTGTGAGTGAAGCAACTTTTGTTATTGTGAAAAAAAAATGGATTCAAAGCAGTTTCGTGTGTTGATTTATCATTGCTTTTTGATGGGAAAAAATGTCAGTGAACGTCCTAAAAGGCTGTTTCAGATGAAAACATCAAAAAATGATAACGTAGAAGCTGTGAAGAAAATTGTTTTGGAAGATCGTTGAATTACCATAAGAGTAGTTGCTGAGATTGTTGGCATACCGGTCGGCTCGTGTCATGAAATTTTTTCGGATGTTTTGGGCATAAGACGTATGTCAGCGACGTTTTTTTTCCAAATTTTCATTAGAAGAACCGTCGCAGGAGCATTACTCAGAAGCTTTTGAATTACGTCAATGTTGATCCGGACTTGCTCAAAAGGGTCGCAATCAAAACCCAATCTTTTCAATGGCGAAGACCACGCACTTTCAATCAAATGTCCAAGTCTTTATCACTGTTTTTTTCGATTACCGTGGCGCAGTGCATTAGGAGCGTTTACCTCAAAGTCTTATGGTCAATAAGTTGTATTACCTTGAGGTGATGCGCCGTTTGCAAGAAGCAAAAAAAAACGTCCGGAATTGTGGAAAAACAATTAATGGCTTTTGTATAACGATAATGCCCCTGCTCATTCATCGTTGCTTGTGAGAGTTTTTTTTTGGCCGAAAACAACACGACAACCATACCTCAGCCACCATATTCACCGAATTTGGCCCCATGCGTTCTTTTTGACAGATCACACGTGACACGTGATCAAACTGCTTTGTCATTTTTGTTCAGTGTCGTCTGGCAAGTCATCATGGAAAGACCCACATAACAACAGCGTCTCCAAATTGTTCAGCTGTATTACGGAAATCAGCGTTCTGTGAGAAATGTTTTTCGTGCGATTCGATGAACTTACAGTGCGCATGTCGGACGATTAGTTCTCGAGATATAGCGTTGTGAGTGAAGCAACTTTTGTTATTGTGAAAAAAAATGGATTCAAAGCAATTTGGTGTGTTGATTTATCATTGCTTTTTGATGGGAAAAAATGCAGCCAATGCAAAGAAATGGCACCAGGACTCTGCACCAGCCGAACCAACCATTCGCAAGTGGATAGAACATTTTAAAAGTGGTCATACATGCGCTGAAGATGATGCAGGCAGTGGACGTCCAAAAAAGGCTGTTTCAGATGAAAACATCAAAAAAGTCCACATGATTACGAATGACCGCAAAGTGAAGTTGATTGAGATAGCTGAGGCTCTGAAGATATCAAAAGAGCGTGTTGGATAAATCATACACGAATATTCGGACATGGGAAAGCTCTGTTCAAAGTGGGTGCCGCGTTTGCTCACAGTCGACCAAAAACAACAACGTGTTGAGACTTGACACACCAGAGTTAACTCGGCAGTCAGCTGAGTGGCGAGCAGGCGACGAACCTCGTCCAAAACGACCAAAAACTCAACAGTCGGCTGGCAGGTTTATGGCATCCGTATTTTAGGATACACATGGAATAATTTCCATCGACTATCTCCAAAAGGGGCAGACTATCAACAGCGACTATTTTGTTACATTGCGTTGTTAGAGCGTTTGAAGGACGAAATCGCAGAAAAACGGCCGCATTTGAAGTGCTGTTTCATCAAGACAATGCACCGTGTCACAAGTCGATGAAAACGATGGCAAAATTGGCAGATTTGGCCCTCAGCGACTATTTCCTGTTCGCAGACCTCAAAAGAATTCTAGCCGGAAAGAGTTTAAGACCGATGAAGAAGTAATCGCAGAAACAGATATCTATTTTGAGGCTAAACCGAAATCGTACTAAAAAAACTGGTATCGAAAGATTGACAAATCGTTTCAATTAGTGTATCGCCCTCGAAGGCAACTATATTGATAAATTAAGTTGCACTGACTTTTCAGCTCATGGTTACTTTTATGTATAAACAGTTTTGAGTGCCTAAAATCATTATCAACGAAAGTTAAACATCCGATCTCTCCGAAACTAATCGTGACGATACCCCCCACATTATCTGCTGCAATTTCAATAGAGTAAAAGAAATTAGAGAGAACCTTATATGCGGTCGAATGTCAACCCTAGAGCACATTGTTTGCAAGGTTCAATTGGCTTAAATCGATGTTATCTACCAAAAACTGACAAATAGTTCTCATGATGATAAACTGAAATACCATTACGCTTGTTTAGCTTAGTTCTTACAGGAAGTGAATCTTTTGGATAAAAAGTTAAAGTAGCCAAGCAAAATAAGTGGGTTCCAATCAGCACACGAATGCTTTTGTTGAAGAACATATTTTACAGTTAAAAGAGATACTTTTATTTGATCATCTTGTTAATCTCTAGCAAGAAAAATTAAATGAAAATGCCATCATTGACATTTGCACGAAAATCTTTAAAACGTAAGCTATTGGTCATATACAAAGGAAGGATTCAGTTAAAGAAAATTGGATATTCCGAAAATTTTAAAACGACTATGAGGTAGTTTATAACCAATGCATGAGATTTGAAAGTCAATATAAATTTTTGTGTTATTGTGTCATAGGTATATTGCTTACAAAATAAGAGAAGAGATAATAAATATCGAAAATGCGAGTCTCTAAAATATTTTGACATTAAAATCTGCGGTAGATAGCAAAATTCCAGATTTTCTTGAAGACTTTTTCCGATATGTTCTTGTTGTGCCCAACTCACGTTGTGATAAAACGGGCGCTGTTCAAAAGAAGATAATATCTCTTTGCAATGTCACCATATATAGCACGGCAAGAGGTCATATAAAGCCTGGAAAGCACATCCAATTAGGTAAGACTGACTAATATACAGTATGTACCAGATGCACTTGCATGTAAACATATTGTATATACTATACATATTATATATATTTATATCACTATATATAGGGTGATTCATGATGAGGTTTGATTTATAATGTAAAATCAAACAAATAAATCTGAAAGTGAACATAAAATTCTTATTATCAGTTAAAAGAATAATTCATGGCATTTAATTGTTGAAAATGATATCATGTAAATATTGGCCACGACTACGTCTGAGGTGGTCTAATCTGAATGTTGGCTTCCAAAGCGTCAATCGTAGCTGGGTTATTCCTGAAGACCTGAGACCTGAGGCAGCCAATTTGCTTACCAAATTGGTCAACATTCTGATTTGCCTCATTTTTTAAGAAATATGGACCAATGTTCCCACCAGCCCATAAACCATACCATACCGTTGTTTTTAATGGATGTAATAGTAGCTCTTGGTACTCTTTGAGTTGCTCATCAGACCAAATACGGCAATTTTGTTTATTAACGTATCCATTGAGCCAGAAATGGGCTTCATCACTGAAAAAAATTTCACAATGAAACAATGGACTTTCATTGAGTTTTTCCAGAGGCCATTCACTGAAAATATGACGCAAATTCAAGTCGCCTGGCTTCAATTCTGCACAAGTTGAATTTTGTACGCTTTTAGGCCGAGATCCTCACGTAAAATACGCCAAGTTGTCGAATATGCCAAACTAAGCTGCTGAGAACGACGACGAATCGATTCGCCACGGTCTTCGCGTACACTCTAAGCTACAACTGCTATAATTTCTTCACTACGTGCTGAATGTGGTCTAACCGGTCGAGTATAATCCACTAATGTAAACTGGGACTCAAATTTGCGAATGGTATTGGCAATAGTGGTTTCAGTAGGTCGATTATGCGCATCGTAAGTTCTTCGAATCGCACGAAAAACATTTTTCACAGAACTCTGATTTTCGTAATACAGCTAAACAATTTGGAGACGCTATTATGGTGTGAGTCTTTCCATAATGACTTGGCAAACGATACTGAACAAAAATGACAAAGCAGTTTGATAGAAGTCACGCGTGATCTGTCAAAAAAAGCCTATTGAAAATCATACCTCACGATGAATCACCCTATAAGTGCTGAACTCATGAAGAACGGATATATCATTTGAACCCACAACGCAAAACGAAGGGTGCTATAATTTTAACGTGTATATATATCTGTGTATCTGTGTCTGCCTGTGACATCGTAGCTCCCAAACTGCTGAATCGATTTCGATGATTTTTTTTTTTTTTTTTTTTTTTTGAAAGTGACTTGGTCGAGAGTGTTCTTAGCTTTAATTCAAGCAAATCTGTTCAGCCGTTTTTTTTTAAGAGTTTGCGTCGGGGATTAATAAATTTTTAATATTTCGCATATGGTGTATTTCTCAGCCGCATTTTTTTTAAAAATTTAATACACTGATAGAACACGCAGAATATTTTATCAAATAATAATAAGCTTTTTCACAAGTGCAGGCAAACAAAAACTATTAAAAAAGCCTCACCAGACTCTGGACTGTGAGACTAATGCCGTGACCAGGATTCGAACCTGGGTTACCACGGCCACAACGTGGGGTCCTAACCACTAGACGATCACGGCTGCGAAGCAGTTGTTCTTGGAATTGCTAAAACACTATAAAACTCGACTTTTGGATTTTTTTAAGACGACCAAAAGTGAAAGTTAATATTTCTTTGTGCCCGGTTGCATTACATTCTAAGGTTTTCAATCACTTTTGATATACACCCTGACTGACTCGAACTTCAGACTGTAATTTTATAATTTCCAAACCGTTCATTACGGTGAGCTCAAATTTTGACACATGACAGATAATTTTATTATTTATAAGCCTTTTAAACGATTTGCGTCTCAGTTGTGTTGAAAAATTTTTATCCGCGATGGAATTCAAACGTGATAGTGTGATTGCTTTATATTTGGCTGGAAAACGACAAGTAGCTATAGTTAGAGCAATCCAGCACCTCAACGTGAATAAATCATTTGTGTCTCGAACCATAGCTCGTTACCGTGATACTGGCAGCGTTGCAAAACACCATGGAGGTGGTCATAAAAAAACATATCGTTGGAACGGATGCAACACATACTGAAAAATGAGCTTACACCGCAACATTTGGTTTTTTCCGATCAGTCGCCATTTATTATCGAGCAATATTTCAGCAAACAAAATTACCGAGTTTACTTGCCAGAGAGGTCCTTCGAAATTTTACACCTTCGGACGGGCACCAGAAAGCAGGCAGCACCGATGGTGATGGTTTGGGCCGTCATAACCGCCGATGGTCGCTCTCTGCTTGTATTTTTGGACCATGGCGTAAAAATTAATGCGATCGTATACCGTAATCGTATACGGCAATAGAGGCAATATTGAAGCGTTAGGTAAACAATCATTTCGGTCGAAGACCGTGGACATTCCAACAAGACTCGGTTCCGTCTCACAAAGCGCGCGTCAACCAAGATTGGTTAAAAAACAATGTTCCACACTTCATTTCTTCGACACAATGGATTGTAAATTTTCCGGATGCATTTCTCTGTCTGGGGTATTTTGAAGGCGAAGGTTGGCACTAAAAAATACCAAAGTTTGGAACTTGCGTGCAGCGTGCAATGCTTTCTTCGGCCGTCTTAATGCCATTATTCACGCCAAAGGTGAACATATTGTAAACTACTGATACAATTTGAAAATTGATGTATTTTCCAACATTTTTTGCTTAGGCACAATAAAATTTATAAAAAAAATAAAAAAATTATAGCATTTTAAAAAGTTGCAGTTCGAGTCAGTCACCATGTAGTTCCTTCTTCCGCAGTATGAATCAAGACTAATCCCATAAAGACATTAGCGTATGGCAAAAAGAGATTATCCGATTATAAATCCTCACTCTGGCGTACTATCCGAACTATTGGTATTGCGTATCCTTCTTTGCCAACTGCATATACAATACTTAGGTTCGTTTTTCTTTACAATTAAAACCATCATTAGCGCTACTATTTCAACACCCACAAACGCATAAGTGACACCCTGTTTGTTTTATTGTATCCAGCTTACTGTAAATTGTTCAAAACATTTCTGTGGCCAGTGCCTAGTACCATAAAAATATAATATCGACAGGGCTGATATGCCTGTCTTGCTTGAGTTTTATGTTTCTGTTTGAAATACCACACCATAGTGCCACACATGTCTTTAACTGCAATTTCCCCAAATTGTTACGTTTTCATTGTATCTATCCTAAATCGCACACAACTCTGGTTGTTAATCTCTATTTTACAATACATACATATATCTGAGTTACCTTTTCAATTCATTTAATATGTAGCTGAGTAGAATTCTAAGAAATTCGACCTTGCAATACCTGTAACGGATATTCCAAAAAATGTCATTACTTTCATATGTGTACGTACGAAACTAATATCATTGGCTTACAGGTTAAATCTATTTGTAAGATTGTATGTACTCGTATTCCGTACATTATCGCAGGATAAAATACCAGAACTTAACATGTCAACTCCGCACGAAACGTTCATGAAAAACGAAAAAAAAAAAAAAAAAAACAGCGTTTCTTTGTGCGTCTATCTTGAGGCATCGGATGCTGATGGCAAATGATATTGAAAGCCACACACGAGGAAAAAAAAAACCTTTTCAAAGAGCTATTATCCTCTTTTTGTGGTAGATTTCCTTCTCCCTGTAAGTCAATTTTATGCCTATTGTCACCCCAAATTGCAAAACGTAGGGCATTTCTATTTGGAAGACATTTTGGCAGTTTAGTCCCAAAAAAGAGGAGGAATTCTATATCTAAATTCAGTGGGAAGAAATACTAGTATACGGAGCATTTTAGGAATGTTGTTAGAGGGCAAACTCTGTTTCTTCACAGTTAATTAAATCTAAAATAACCCGGATGTGTATGCAGATGAGCACAAAGCCAAGCATGAATTCTACGACAATACATTATAGATTTGATTTGTTTTTGCTGTATCTAACATATAATTACTTGGGAATTTCTGGCAAATTATTCAGCCAAATTGGAATAATTTAACAGAGCTACCACAAGATTGTATGAGTAATCAAAGTTTCAGTGCATACAAATTATCAAGCAGCGTTACAGACAAATTCAACCGACCTAGGTTTCATTGAAAATATTGTATTGCAGACTGATGTCCATTAACGATGCATAAAATGTTTTTCACAGAAACAAAATATATCCAGAAAAGCTCCACATCAAAGTGGTAACCATAACAAAGTTAGAGATATGAAGTGGCTACTGACCAGAGCCATCAACAAACTGTTGGCTGTATTTCGGAAATATCGAAAATGTCTTTACATAGTAGTTGTTGTGGTTATTTCGGTTTTTATCAAATTAACTTTCATGGTTTCATCTACAATTTGCTAAAGCAACAGTCCGGAAAGGGTTTAAATCTATTAAAATCCTCGATCTGGCCAGTAATCAGTTCATATCATACAGACATAACCTATAATTTATCGTGATTTCAGAAGCGAAAATACTATGCAGAATTTTGATTTAATTTGAGGCCCGGATCAACCGCGGACAGATTATTTAAGCATTTTTTTTAAACAAACAAATTTTTACTTAAAACTAAGGGGTTGGAGCGGTTTAGAAAAGTTAGAACGTAAGGCATAGGTGGAAATAATAATGTTCTTGAGGAAGAGTTTGCTGAGGTGGTATTGTATTGTAGACATCGGCTCCAAATGTCCGTAAATCATTCTGTGAAAATTGAGCCGGAAAAGAGGCACATACTTTGCGTGAGTTGAGTAGAGTATTACCAACCACAATTTAATGTATAAAAAGAATATTTTCGACTTTTCGGCGTATAGAAAGGGGTTGTTAGTGTATAAGTTTCAGTCGATCAGTGTATGGTGGTAAGTTTTAGCTATCATCTAAGGGAAGACCACGTAAAGCAAATCGTAAAAATCGTTTCTATCCGGAGGATGTGAGTTCTGTAGTAAAGTGATCAAACTTGGCTTGCATATTCAAGAAGAAGCCAAACAAGGATTATGTAAAAGGATTTGGTAACATAAGGATTGAAAAACTCCTTAAACCAGAGCTTGATAGAGCCAAGGGCAGAGTTTGTTGTTTTTATTATATTGGCTCATATAATAAAATAATATAATGGTTTTTTTGTTGGTATATTTTTGAAAAAAAATTTCTTTATTCAAAAACAATTTCAATGAAGGACATATTCGCCATTATTATCTATGACCTTTTGCCATTTTCCGGGAAGCTTCATAATTCCATCGGTGTAGGACTTCTGTGGTTATCAGCGAAAAACTTGGCCAAGTGATTTTCAGCAGCTCTTCGGTCGGCCAATTTTTTACCATCAATAGAGTTTTGCAAAGACCGAAACAAGTCAGAGGGTGCAAGGTCCGGGCTACACGGAGGATGCATCAAAGCTTCCCAACCAAGCCCCACCAGTTTGTTCCGGGTCATCAAAGATGTGTGTGGCCTAGCATTGTCATGAAATTTCTTGAAAGCTTCATTCAAATGGTCGAGTTGTGCAGCAGCAGTTGTGTCTAGCAGCTCATAGTAGACAATTCCCTTCCAATCTCACCAAACACTCAACATAACGATGTTTGCCGCCAATCCAGGCTTTGAAGTCGTTTGTGAGCGGTCGCCGACCTTTGACCATGATCGCTTGCTTTGGATATTCTCGATTTTTGTCCATTAATTCATGTTGCGTTAATTCATGTGGCACCCAAACGTTGAGCTTCTTTGAGTAGCCTGCTCGTTTTAGATGATTCCAAACTGTCATACGGTTGATGTTTAGTACCTCAGCTATCTCCAGACAGCTTCCGTGCCAGTTTTGTTCCATCAGTTGCAAAATTTCATCGACTTTTTCAGTAACAGACCGACCAGTGCGAGGTGCATTTTTTATATTTCACTCATATTCAAATGAATATAACTTTTAACACAAGCAACGAATTACACAGCTGTCTTCACAAAAAATGTAGCCTGACATGTCACCTTCAAAAACGTCAAATGTCACGTTGTTCAAAAACGTGTTCGTTTGACACAATCAGATTAGTGTTTCCACATAAATGAACACCAACACCATCTAGTAACAAAATATGACCCAATATATGTCAACAAGGGCAGTGGCATGGCAGTGTTCGGTGAAATCGAACAATTTCAAATGGGAGCCTACATCGGAAGCAACGAATTATTATCGCGCTTGGAAAATGGTCAGCGCGTTTACTTTTCCGATAAAAATACACAAAATAGAGCAGGTTAACCACAGAAATCAACACTCACCGCTTTTTCCAACTGTGTGCAACCGATGGTGTTGCTAAAACGTTGCTGCACGAAGTGCCAAAATACAACACTTGGATCACATCGACAAAGAAGTTCGTGAGAAGAAAACAGCGTGTCCTTGTTCCAGAGTATGCTAGTATACGTTCATGGAATGCCTTCGGACGTGTATATATCATACAGTACATACATCCAAATAACTATAAATGTTTTGTTATTGCATACAATCAAAATTCCTACATCATTCGTTGCCTTGGTGAGGTAAAATGCCAAACGTTTAGAGAAGCATGTTTCAAACTAGGCTCACCTAACAGAAGCATCGGTAACAAAACATCCAAAGTAGTTACGTACTTGACGTACTACATATGAAGACATTCTAAATCAATCATGCGAAATCGATCCAAATTAGCAGTATTCAGAGGACATTTTCGATGAAGTTCTAATATTGATTTCAACTTGGTATGCCGGTATCGATAAAAGACAGAAATGACGTGCACAACAGAGACCTGGTGCGAGAATAACAATTCAACGTAGACCACCAACAAAATTTTGAGAAAACGCAGACAAGATTTAGTTGCTGATTAAAAAAATGCATACGACAAAGTGAGTAACGGTAACGCATTGTAACCGGAAATGGCAGGATTTTTTTCGTAGATGCTCCAGAAGGCACAGAAAAAACATTTCTCATCAATTTGATATTGTCCCCGGTGCAAATGCATCGGTTCAATGCACCAAGAGCGCATTCAAGACTAAAGCTTCCATTGAATTTGAATCAGATCGAAACATCACCATAATTAGTCAGACGCAGTTCCTTAAACGTGCAAAACTATATGGTAATTTCGGACGAATGCACCATGGCCTATAAAAAGTTCCCCGAAGCGCAGATGGGAGGTGCTCTGATTCTTCAAATGCAGCTACATATATTCAAGCCAATCCAGATTGGCTCTGCGTTCACGCAATCTTGCCCCCAAAAAATGTTGATGTCAACAAGCTAAACGCACAAATTCAATTGAAACTGCCCTGCGAACCAGTCAAATACAAATCAATCGACACAGTAATGGATAGGGAACAAGAAGTCAATTACCCAACCGAATTTCTAAATTCACCACCAGTATTGCCACCACATATATAAAGGTATATTGGCATTAAAAGTTGGATCACTGGTAATGCGGTGACTACCACCAACAAATTAACACCCAATTCGATGGAAGAAACATTAAGTACGACCGAAAGTGCGATTGAGGGTATACTAATGAGCAAACATAGCGTGAAGGGTGTCACGGTTGGAGGTTGGAAGGGGCGGAATGCTGCTCGCAATTTCTATGAAGTACTGGTGGTCAAAATAGCAATAGAACAAGGTGAGACAAGAGTTCTTTACGCCAGTGTTTGGGGGTGTCACTTGACTTAGTGATATTGCCATCATCTGTGAGTTTTGCCGCACAGTTTTGCATACTATCTAGCAGGTGCAGAGATTTTATAGGAGCATCTGCCCAGATATGGGCATTGTACTCGCATTGGACACTCGAGGAGGTGAAATATTTCATACATTCCTTAAAGAAACGTAAACATTTCGCAACATTTTTGGCGGAATCGAATGTGTGGTCATTCAGACGTACACATACCGTGAGTGGAAAGTCGTTCGGTTTCGACGATGTAAGTATCATTCATGGATAATGAACAGCAGGTAGCATTGTGTTATTGAAGCATTAAATGTTAATAGTTCCCCAATTGGTTAGGCTGTTAATATCGGAATTTAATGAGCTTAGTATGCGCTGCCGTTCCCGTTTTACAGCCGAAGAGTAGGAACATGATTCAGGAATAAATAAAAAATGCAGAGAGTAATGTCGTCAGCAAAGAAGTATATTGAGTTGTAAGTATCAAACAAGAGATCATTAATGGAAATTAAAAAGAGTGTCGGACGTAAAACGAATCCCTGGGGTGCACCATCATTTATTTTGTGAATATCAGATTTGAAACCGACCAAAACAACTTGAATTTAATGTTCCGAAAGATAGTTTCTAACCTATTGAAGGAGAGATTCAATGATTCGAAATGCACGCATTTTCGACAAAAAAGACTTATGCCAAACTCTGTTAAATTCCTTAGAAATATTAAGTGCAAAAATCTTGCTTTCGTCAGATTGATGTACTCGTAAGTTTCGGTTCCACTTTTCGGTGAGACATGCCATCAAATCACCACTGTTTCTATGAAAACCGTATTGCCGGTCATTGAGAAGTTTTAGTGATCCAAGATACTTCATGAGCTGACGGTTTACAAGCGTTTCGATGTCCGTGGAAAGGAAGGACTGTAGCGGAGAAGACAGAAGAAGAAGGGATGGGATGGATAAATGCTGCTTTCTATCTGTTTGGAAAAAGTCCTAAAGAATAGGTTTGGTGAAAAAGCTAACCCAGTGGCTCTGCCAACGTAGAAGAACACCTTTTCAGAGAAGGGATGATATAACGCATGGAGCACAATCTAGGAGTGTTGAGCTGACGGCAAAGTATGCAGCATGCAGATTGACCTTGACAAGGAGCTAACAGCTGTAATGTCAGTATGATTGAATGTTGGGGGGCAGAATTTCTGATGTTTTTTGACAGACGACCAAAAGCTTTTACTACCCTTGGACCCTTGGTTAAAGGACCGAAAAAACATTTCTCCAACCCTGACAACCCCTTTACTAGTCGTACCATGCCTTTTCTGTTGGTTTGATACTCGTCATCCGATGAGAGATATAGGATCTCATTCCATTGCAAACACAACTATTAGCCGTAAACGTAGATAGAAAAATAATTACAATTGTCTATTTCCGACAATTTTCTCCCTTCACATTTGTCTTATTATATTTGTACTATTCGCTATTACCGAATCCCAGATTACATTCACGTGTATCTACAGGCATTCTTCAACTTATGAAAAGGATGCTGAAATTGATGTTCGCAATGACAATGGCAATGGCAGAAGTAAGGCCACTGTTATAAACAGGATCATTGAGCTGGAACAAATGCCATGAATGACGTACTTTTCTACGTGTGTGCATGTGTGGACGAGCTCGTAGTACATAAAGAACTCTCCTCCTTGGAGCCATCAATCATCTTATCCATTGAAATCTATTCCAACTGAAATGCTGGTCCAAGGAATCAGCATGTAGTAAAATTCTGAAAAAGATTAGTAGTTCTTCTAGAAGAAAATTTCATCAGAATCGGAATTGTAGCATTTAACAAAGGTTATTCCTTGGATGATACATGAGAATATCATGATGGTGTTTTAATTGGAACACTATTTACTTCGAACCCACTTCAAGATGTATGAACATTAAAAACAAGTTTTCGTGTCATTTTCAATTGAATAAACAACTTTTCAGAAAAACCCTCTTTCTATTTATATAGGGTACATTGTCCTTAGTTATTGACATGAACTTTAAATTAAATTACTTCTTGGTACTGATTGCACTTCACTTCACTTCACTCCCAGCAAGCATGGCAAAATGTTGTGTCACTAATGTCTAGAACTTAAGTGATTAGCAGTAGTGCGTAGTGCCTCAATAATATCCACCATAAAGTGCTGACTACAATCCCTTTCTCATTCAGGTTCAAACCGTTCCCAAGCATAGTGAATTAGGCTGTCTTTGCATAAGACAATGTGTCCATAAAACTGAATTCAAAACATAGTGGGCGCAAAAGCTCTAGTACGTGTTTTACTATAAACCACTTCTTAAACGGAAGATAACCTTAAAGTGCAGCCCGTGATAAAACATAAATAAATATCAAAGTGAAGAGATTCTTCAAAGGGTCTATGGCACACTCAGGTATGCTTATTACAACGATCATGCAACCGAGACACATCGTTCTTCAGAGTCCGATTAGAAGGTGCAGTGACGTATACGAGAAGGATACCATATATTTGGCTAAGATATAGAACCCTCTTTGCTGACTACCTCCATTTCATGCAGAAAACTCCTTTCATTGCCAGAAAGCAGATAAAGAGATCCAAGGCGGAAGGTTTTCGACGTGACATATTTAGTCCAAAGAATATGTTGTTTAGGATAACACCCATGTACTAAGCGTCGTTCGAGGAGACAAGTCGGCTTTTACCTTGACATGAAGAGAACAGGCTCAATTATGAGAGAAATAACTAAAAGTGCATTCCTAGTACACAGATCACGGCCTACCTGCCCTTTACGTCATATTCACTAGCATCGTTAGAGATTTTCCAACATAAGAGGCTTCGTGGTCGAAAATATCCTCAATATCGATGGAAATGCCAAGCGCGTATTCCTTCTTGTCGAGTGCGCCTTCGGTTCTATTCACCAGATATTGAAACGCAATCGTGCAGGATTTCCCCCGTTGGTGGAGATATTGCATCTTAACAGAGCTCTTCAGCATAAATGAAGTCGGAATGGTATGTTTGGCGAAAGTGTAGCCTTCTTTTTCGAATGTCGGTACAAATGCTACTCTCACTGATCGCTTGGTGTTCGGTAGCTATGCCGGTGATACACTAAAAGTGAAATTTCTCTTTAGAGTTGACAGTACGCGGGGTATACCTCTTTGTAGCATAACTGGATATATGGTATGCCATCGATGCCAACCGACTTGAAGCCCTTAAAGGAAACAATCACGACCTCATGATGGCATAACCTCATAATGACCTCATCCGATGGGAAATATCAGTTATGGTGTGGTGTTTTACCCAGCTCAGCTTCGGTGAAAGGAGTTGGTTGTCAGCTGGTTCTATCCAGGTTACCTGATTACTTGTGCAAAAGTCCGTCCCCTTCAAAAACCGATATTCTTCCGATGTTTTTCGATTTATAAAGACTTTAGTCTTACTCTGGATTTATATGGAGTCAGCTGTCTAGAGGTTTTCAAGTTTTCTACATAATCACTGCAAATCTGCGTTCCGCCATAGAAAAATCAATTTGCTGGAGCTTTTCCTGACTGAATACATCAGCTTAAAATACTTGGTAAGGTCACATTTAAAGGTCTGAACAGCTAGCTTCTGCTTCATGTTGAATTCAAACAGAGCATTGATGACTGAGCTGCTCCTTAGAGCATGCCCAATTGGTTTTTTTGCGGATATCGATTCTTCAACAAAGCCGAGACTGCGCACTAGACTTATAGACTTATGTTTTAAGATCCTTAATGTACATTCGGGTAACGTAAAGTCGATTATTGGCTGCCTTACTTTCGCAAGAAATATAGGCTGAGACTGACAACCTCGTCAGACGATGGTATGAATTTCAGAAATTTCCTTTCATGTCACACTTGCTAATGCTCAAAAAGGATTCTGAGCATTATCATCACTGCATATGATATATTTCCTGGATCCACAATATTCAATGATCACCTCTGACCTGCTGACCCAAGAATGAATTTATGGTTTAGATGGTCAGAGTGAATTCGGCGTAAAAATACAACTTTTCGGTCTTTATGATGAACCTCCGTTGTTTAGTAGGGTGAGACCGCTAAACATCGGGTTTTTTCCAGACCCTAGTATATTCCTAATATTCTAGTATGAATATTATAAGCAAATTTCAACTTGGTGCTTCAGTTCAAAGAATTTGTTCGGTTTAAGTGGTATGACTTGTTGCGCAGTAAGCGAAAAGGATGTGTCCGTTTGGATGTGTGTAAGCAACTTGCGTGTCCGAGAGTCATAAGCAGGTGTTGTTTTTTAAGGAGACCAACTTGTGTTCTATTGATGCTTGGCAAGTTCTTAATTCTGCTCCATCATGCCTGCTTCATATGATAGAAACCATTCAAGCTGCACCCGCCCATACAGTATAGAAGAACCGAACTAACCTCTTTGGACAGAACGTCTCGTGTACTAAAAGTGAACTCCTGAATTGAATGCTCAAACATTCATTTGAGAAAAGATCCGCCTTGCCAATCACTATCCATTGCCTCTTGCCTATCTTAGGATCACAGAACCTAGTACTTATTGCAACTCTACATTGGGTCGAAACTCACTGTGAAATCCTTCCTGCGTTTTTAGGTTTAAACCACAGCCACGTAATTCTCCCACAATGTGGCATACCTCAATAAGTCAGGCACGGACCAAAGTCCGCGGGGCTTTTATATCCTGCTAGAGATTGCCGGTGGTCCTGCCACCAGCAGCACCTATGACCCGCAGCTTTTAACTGGTCAAATCTAACAACATTCAGTAATGTCAAGTTTAGAAAACCGTTGCGATAAAACCAGTATTTGCTCTACTCTCGCTTTCGATTAGGCAACTTCGTTAATGGAAGAAATCTTGATAATTGAGCGAGGGCTCACCAGTCTGGGCAGAACTATCCTGGAGGCCTATCAAGGGCCATCGATATTTATTCAAATATTTAGAAGCACCAGCGTTGCTTCTTTCTGTTATAGAGTATAACTCCGAGGTATTTTAGGGACACCTAAAACCTCATTGTTTGCTTTCCGACCTGGACGTTCGTATATGCCACAGTTTTGTATTTGGCTAGTTCCAAGCCCATACGGCCCATACAATGCAGGCTCTATCTCGCGGTTGTACTTAACTACGGTGACCATGGCAATGTCGTCAACGAATCCACCCTTTACTAATCCTTCGGGTTATGTTAGTCGCAGAACTCCATTATGCACTATGTTCTTAAGAAGAGGTCCAAGAACCGATGCTTGCAGTCATCAAGCAGAAACACTGTAGTTTCAAGCGTCATCGTCAGTCAGATATTCTAGCCTCTTGTTACCGTCAGCGTTTCAAGCAGACATATTTAGTGATATAGCAAAAGCTTTCTACGTGACTTGTGTTACTTTTCCATAGTTTGGGGATGGTTCCCTCTCCTAGGCCCCTTTGCATCGTTGCTATATGACTCTGAAGTTTTCTTATTGGCACATGCTTAGGTTAAGCTAGAATAGTCCTCGTTGAGGTCCACTAAGAGCTGTTTGTGAAAATGCAAATTGACTTACTGATTGGAAAAAGGTTGACTGAAAGGAGCCGTGATGCAATGATATTAGATTAGAATGCCCTGCATTTAGCTGCCGAATAAGTCGGTGGTACTCGGGCAGTTTATTAATAACACTGTGATGCGTATATAAGTATCCTGCTGCGTCTTTTTTTAAAAGATTTATCTTAACCCGTCTTTTCAATTGAAACCGCTAGGAATAACTAGGAATTAGTCTCATGGTAAATGATAATCATCTACCTGACATCTTAGGTGTGAGAAAGCAGCATCTTCCGAGAATTGCCACTCCTAATAGACTGATTTGCATGCTTCTCATTGTTTACGTTCCTCAGGAGAGCTATTTCATTTGTTGTAAAATAACTTCACTAGACTGTCAAGTCACTTACCGGCAAACTTTGAATAGAGTGGTGATGTCTGCTTGAACCACACTTCATTAGAGAGGTGACAATTCTAATTGACTGAAGGGATTTGTCTATTATCTGTGAAATTGGTTTAACCCATTGCTTTCATCTGTCAATCCATTAGATGATGCCTTTTCCAAAGTACCGAAAATCCATTTATTCCTCAATTGTGGCTAGATGATGGCCTTAACCCTATAAAACATAAATCACGTGCCTGTCAGGGTGATCAGATATTCGCTCACTGACGTCTATCCATTCAAGTTGGTCGTATATCTTGCATAGATACAAAATTTCAAATTATCAAACGAAAATGCTTTCGAATATTTCAATGTACTTGTCAAGAAGATATGTGCACACATGCCAAAAATGATGGTGGCATTTAGGTTTCAGATGGCGCGTGCAAGTGTGTTTTATGACAATACACCGCCTAAGGGCCAATTTTTCAATAGCAAGGCAAGCAATCAGATAGGGGTTAACTGTCAGTTAAGACGTAAATGCATTTTTCATCAATAGTATAGCAGTTATTCAGGAGGTATAACCCCTAACTGGCCACTAAAGTTATCTGCTCGTTTCTTGGGACAGATAAAAAATAATTTTCTGGTCAGTGTAGGCGGACTGTCAAATTTTAAAAAGTTTTGCATGAGATATATACTTTTCGGAAATGTTCAAAAAAATTTCTTCAATCCAACAAGGAAGCGAAGGGTAGTGAGGCAAAAACCTGAACATTTTATAAAATAGGAAAACACAGATTTCAAGTGAAGATTTAGGCCGCAGAAAGATAATATTACACAAAACGTACAGGGTAGTTACAAAACTACTTTATTTATTTATTTATTTATTTATTTATAAAGTATTCCACCAATGATGCAGCTATTAATTGCTCCAAGGTTAATCGCTACAGAAAGCTCTTATATTACGATGGAAGACATATCGGGTGTTGATGCTTCAATTATATGCAAGATTGTCTTGCTTCCCTGACACCTACATTTGTACAATTCCCGAGGAACTTCGAAAAAATATTACAAAAACTTACAGCAGAATTTCCATAGCACGGTTTCTACGGTTTCTAGGCGTGTTCAACTTATTCAATTTGACTAAACAGCTTCTTTAGGAATTATAACTGATCGTTATGTTTACTGGACGCCGCTGCTGATATGATCACAGACACTATTCTTTTTGGAATGAGATCCTTTATCCCTTATCAGATGATGAACCGGAAGAAAAGGCGTAAAGAAGCTTCTAGGGTAGGAGAACAGTTTTTTTTTGGCCCTACAAGACCAAATCGACAGAGGAAAACTGAAGAAAATTCAAACGAGTCAGGAACGGCTGTAGCGATAAGCTTTCCTAAGCGTCTACAATTTCAATAGGACCAAAAAGAAGATAAAAATATGTTTGTTCTTCAAAAACATCAGAAATTCTGGCTCATCCTCCACCAGCATACTCCTTATCAGGTCCTTGGATAAGGCCAATCTGCTACCAAGCTCAACACTTCCAGATTGTATCTTATCTCCGCCTACGATGGGACGAATCCATTTTCGCACTCGTGTAGTAGCAAGAATATTTAAAGAACTCAATACATAAATCTACTGGTCCAGATGGTATACCTCCCCTCAAAAGGTGTTTTTCCACCCTGGATAAACCACTGTTTAAACTTTTTCATCAATCCTAGTTTTTAGGACTCTTTCCAAGCAGATAGAAAACAGCATTTGTGCAATCCATCCCTAAAAACAAATCGTTTATTTCCTCCTACAGGCCAATTGTACTAACGTCCTTTCTTTCCAAGTTTATGAAAACCTTGATAAACCATTAGCTCATAAAACATCTCGAAACACAAAATTTCTCAATGACCGGCAGTACAATTTTCGTGGCAACAGGTCCACTGGTGATTTGATGGAATATCGCACCGAAAAGTGAAATCAAAGTGTATTTCAATCTGGCGAAAGAAAGATTGTTGCACTTGATATTTCTAAGGCATTTGACAGAGTTTGGCATCAGGCTCTTTTGTCGAAAAATCCAATATATTCCTTTGCTGACGACAGTACTCACTGCTTTTCATATTCATTCCCGGACTCGCGTACCTAGTCTTCGGTTATAGAATAGGAAAGTCAGCGTATACTATTGGGTATATATTTTAATTCGTGCGGTTTTTTTTTCAAAATTTAAACGTTTATTTAAGAAAAACATGTACAATAGTATAATTCAAAGTATTGCCCATCTGAAGCTATGACTTTTTCCCATATTTCTGGCAATTTGTGGATCCCATCCCAAAAGAACTGCGCAGGCTTGGCAGCCAAGAATGAATCAAGCTAATTTTTGATATTCTACTCTGATGTGAACCGTATTTCAGTGAGGGCGCTCTGCATCGACCGAAACAAATGATAGTCAGAAGGGGCAAGGTCTGGGCTATAAGGAGGGTGGGGTAAAACTTCCCATCCACTGTTTTCCAAATAGTTCTTAACCGGAATAGCAACGTGGGGCCGAGCGTTGTCATGATGGAAAATTATTGCCTCGTGTCTGGTCGCATTATCCGGGTGTTTTTCTGCTACTGCTCTCTTCAAACGGATTAATTGTGTTCGGTAACGTTATCCATTGATGGTTTCACCCGGTTTTAGCAGCTCATAATACAGCACACCCATCTGATGTTCACCATAAACTTCCACCAAAATACATTTTCCTTAAGCAATGTAAGAAATACTTTACCCGCTCTGATCTGGCCCCAATATTTAAGGAATTCATCCGCTCAAAATTAGAGTACAATGCCCATATCCGGTCAGGTGCTCCTTAGACCTCTCTGCTAGATAGAATTCAGATCCGTGCGATAAGACTCATAGGTTATGAGAACATCCGTCTCACTATGAATGCTCATCAGCTTACCCTAAGCTGTACAACTCGATTATTGAATGTTTTCCTAAACTCTTTATTCCCTAGCCATTATAACCTGCAAACATTCAAAATCAACGTATATCGGTATTTCTCTTTTTTCCTCCCGCGCAAAATTTGACAAGGATTTGCATGATGCCCTGAGCGCGCGCCAGTTATAAAAACAAAATAAAAAAAAAAAAATAAATTTACTTCAGGAGATTAATTCAGGATTTCAGGAGAAAGCGATGAAAACTTTTTAAAACGAAAATGCTATTTTTTCCATTAATTTATTGTACGAGCAAGGGATATATCGAATTTAAAATTCATTGATGTACATTTGATAGTTACTCCATGGTTAGGTTCGACTCATGACAGCCTTATATTACAGGGCTCAGTGGTTAAATTTAATTTTGGTAACGGTTCATTTGGGAATGGAATTATATTAGGAGATAGTGGAATATGTTGTAACTCTAATAAATGCTGCAGTAACAATCAAAATTTATTTCTATTAAAGAAAAAACTCTTGTGTGTATTGGGTTATTCGGAAAGTAATTAAATTTTTTTTTATAAATATAAGAGACCATTTTTTTATAGTAAAAAAATATTTTATTGAATTATATATTGCCCATTCTGGTCCAAAACATTTTGCCATCTTTCTAGCAGTAGCATGATTTTACGCTCATAAAATCCAGGTGATGTTTGACCTCCTCATTTGAAGTAAAGGTTTTGCCGTCAAAAAAAAATTTTTAGAGACCGGAAAAAAAAATAATCAGAAGGTATAATCCATACAATCTGTAAAAGCTTCTGGCAAGTTACCAAACTTATATGAGGTCTTGGTGGAACACTACACCTTTTCTACTAATCAATTCTGGCCTTTTCTGTTTAAACGAATCATTCAATTTGTCCAGCTGATCACAATTCTCTGCAGAAGTAATTGTTGTGTTGTCCGGTAGAAGCTAATACAACACAATTCCTATGAAATTCTACCAAACCGATAACATCACTTTTTTTGATGAATATCAGCTTTTAAAAGGCTTTGAGCCGGTTCATCTTTTTTACACCATGATCTCTGGCCTTTGATATGGCTGAAGACAACCCATTTCTCGTCCCCAGTGATGATGGGCTTTAAAAATGGGTCATATTTTTTCTGAAGCATATCACAGATATCAACGCAACGATACAAACTTCTTTCCGTAAGAACATGAGGAACTCACATGTCGAGTTTTGAGATTAAACCTAGCTGTTTTAAATTATCGCGAACGGTGTAATTCGATAAATTTAATCTCTCAGCGATTTCACGAGCTGTTGTTCGCAGGTTTGCATTAATTAATGCTTTTTATTGTGTCTTCAGCAACTTCAACTGGCCTTCCTCGACGTGGTGCATCATCAGCATCAAAATTGCCAGGTCGAAATTTTGAAAACCTACAAACCTATATACATCTTCTCCATACATATCAGATAATTTCTGTTCTTTCTTCAACAGCATTTTTACCTTTTCGATAGTACAAAAGTAAAATATGCCGAAAATGCTGCTTTTCACTTTTTATATTTTCCAAAAACTCGAATCGAACTTTTTCACAAGCAAACCTTTCTACAAGTTGTGTTCAACAAGAAAGGTGACTTTATATTTATAAAAAAAAAAAAATTATTTATTCATCAATACTGTATGGTGATTCATCATGGGGTTTGATTTATATTGTAAAATAAAACACAAAAATTTGAAAGCGAACCTAGAATTCATGACATTCGCTTTTCGGAAATGATATGTAAATATTGGATAAGACTACGTCTGAGGTGGTCCATTCGGAAGGTCCAATTTTTTGCGACTCGTTCGAGCATAGTGACTGGTGTCTCGCAGATAACACGAGTAATGTTGGCTTCAAAAGCGTCAATCGTTTTTGGCTTATTCCTGAAGACCTGAGATTTTACACATCCTCCGAGAAAAATGTCCAAAGGTGTGATATTTTTCACCGTAACAAGACGTAAAATTAAGTGCTCACCAAAATGATTTCTCAACAAGTCCATTGTTTCACGCTCTGCGTGGCTCATAGCGCCGTCTTTTTAAAACCAGAACTCACTGAGACCATGTGCTTGAATTTTAGGGAACACATAGTCCGTTAACATGGCGCGATTACGGTTACCATTGACGAAAACATTCTGATTTGCCTCATTTTTGAAGAAATATGGACCAATGGTTCCATTAGCCCATAAACCAAACCATACCGTTGTTTTTAATGGATGTAATGGTAGCTCTTGGTACTCTTCGGGTTGCTCATCAGCCTAAATATGGCAATTTTGTTTATTGACGTATCCATTGAGCCAGAAATGGGCTTCATCACTGACCAAAATTTCACGATAAAACAACGGATTTTCATTGAGTTTTTCCAGAGCCCATTCACTGAAAATACTTATGACGCGAATTCAAGTCGCCTGGCTTCAATTCTTGCACAAGTTGAATTTAATACGCTTATAAGCTTGGATCCTCACGTGAAGTACGCCAAGCCAAGCTGCTAAAAACGACATAGAATTGATTTGTCACGGTCTTCGCGTACAGTCTCAGCTACAGCTGCTATAATCTCTTCACTACCTGCTAACACATGGGCTGAAAAGTCAGTGCCGTTTTATATTAAAACACAAAATTTTTGCAAAATTCAACTTAATTTTTTAATATAGTTGCCTTCGAGGGCGATACACTGATTGAAATGATTTTTCAATCTTTCAATACCAGTTTAGGCCTCTGTTTCGGCGATTACTTCTTCATCGGTCTTAAATCTCTTTCCGGCGAGCATTTTTTTGAAGTCTGCGAACAGGAAATAGTCGCTGGGGGCCAAATCTGGAGAATACAGTGGGTGAGAAAGCAATTCGTAGCCGAATTCATTCAATTTTGCCATCGTTTTCATCGACTTGTGACACGTTGCATTGTCTTGATGAACCAGCACTTTCTTTTGCTTCTTCTGCGATTTCGTCCTTCAAATGCTCCAACAACGCAATGTAATAGTCGCTGTTGATAGTCTGCCCCTTTTGGAGATAGTCGATGAAAATTATTCCATGTGTATCCCAAAGTACGGATGCCATAACCTTGCCAGCCGACTGTTGAGTTTTTGGTCGTTTTGGACGGGGTTCGTCGCCTGCTCGCCACTCAGCTGACTGCCGACTTGACTCTGGTGTGAAGTGATGGAGCCAAGTTTCATCTAATGTCACATACCGACGCAAAAATTCGGCTTTATTGCGGTTGAACAGCTTTAAA
Organism: Volucella inanis; assembly: GCA_907269105.1. Classification (NCBI taxonomy): domain Eukaryota; kingdom Metazoa; phylum Arthropoda; class Insecta; order Diptera; family Syrphidae; genus Volucella; species Volucella inanis. Next base: position 125,364,109 of record OU026157.1, on the reverse strand, counting down.
CACTCCTCTGAATCATCAACGTTGTTGTTTTTGGTCGACTATGACCAAACGCGGCATCCACTTTTCGCATGTCCAAATATTCGTGTATGATATATCCAACACGCTCTTTTGATATCAGTTTACGGTCATTCGTAATCATGTGGACTTTTTTGATGTTTTCATCTGAAACAGCCTCTTTTGGACGTCCACTGCCTGCATCATCTTCAGCGCATGTATGACCACTTTTTTAATGTTCTATCCACTTGCGAATGGTTCGTTCGGCTGGTGCAGAGTCCTGGTGCCATTTCTTTGCATCGACTGCATTTTTTCCCATCAAAAAGCAATGATAAATCAACACACGAAATTGCTTTGAATCCATTTTTTTTCACAATAACAAAAGTTGCTTCACTCACAACGCTATATCTCGAGAACTAATCGTCCGACATGCGCACTGTAAGTTCATCGAATCGCACGAAAAACATTTCTCACAGAACGCTGATTTCCGTAATACAGCTGAACAATTTGGAGACGCTGTTGTTATGTGGGTCCTTCCATGATGACTTGCCAGACGACACTGAACAAAAATGACAAAGCAGTTTGATCACGTGTCACGTGTGAACTGTCAAAAAGATAGCATGGGGCCAAATTCGGTGAATATGGTGGCTGAGGTATGATTGTCGTGTTGTTTTCGGCCAAAAAAAAACTCTCACAAGCAACGATGAATGAACAGGGGCATTATCGTTATACAAAAGCCATTAATTGTTTTTCCATAATTCCGGACGTTTTTTTTTTTTGCTTCTTGCAAACGGCGCATCACCTCAAGGTAATACAACTTATTGACCATAAGACTTTGAGGTAAACGCTCCTAATGCACTGCGCCACGGTAATCGAAAAAAACAGTGTAAAGACTTGGACATTTGATCGAAAGTGCGTGTTTTTTTCGGTTTTGGCCATTGAAAAGATTGGGCTTTGATTGCGACCCTTTTGAGCAAGTCCGGATCAACATTGACGTCATTCAAAAAATTCTGAGTAATGCTCCTGCAACGGTTCTTCTGATGAAAATTTGGAAAAAAAACATCGCTGACATACGTCTTATGCCCAAAACATCCGAAAAAATTTCATGACACGAGCCGACCGGTATGCCAACAATCTCAGCAACTACTCTTATGGTAATTCAACGATCTTCCAAAACAATTTTCTTCACAGCTTCTACGTTATCATTTTTGGGTGATGTGCTGGGACGTCTAGAGCGAGGTTCGCCATTGGCATCTTCTCGGCCACCTTGGAAGAGCTTGTACTACTTGTAAACATTTTTTTTTTTTTTTACTCACCGTATGCCACTGTCGACATTTCAAGTGTTTTAGAGCACGTGATTCTATTTTTTACAAAAAATTTGATGTAAATTCTTTATTCCATTTTTTGTAATAATTGGAAATCACCGAGGACACCAAAACACGTCTAACCTTTCTATCTGTCAAAAACAATCTAAGTTTGCCATATACTTGAAGTTGTGAACATATGTTCGGGACATGTGTGTCAATACAGCAAAAAAAAATCGATAATCAAATGTACGTCGCCCGGGCAATTTCAAAAGTCACCCTATTTTTTAACACACCTCGTATAATGCAGAATGGGAACGTATCTCCTGGCAAATAGATATCAACTTCTTAATGTTGAGCAATGGTTGAGGGCAAATTTGCCAGCATCAGCGAAAGCTTTAGCCAGGAGACCAACAGCTGGGGCATCACGATCTGCTAAAATGGTGAAAGCCAATTTCTGTTGTTCAACTTTTTTGACGATAAAACGAGCTTTTTCGTCTTCTTGGTGCACAACTTTTTTTTAATTTCGACGGCTTGTGTGAATTTCCAACCGAAGGTCAAATGCGTGATGGAGATATCATCGAGGATGAACCGAACTGCTAAGCACGTGTTGTCAAGTCCTCAGAGACACGTTGTGAAACCATCTCACGCTGTGTAATCAATTCTCCGGCATCAAATTAAGCGACGACAGACTTCAGGCATCGGTTTGTACAAAATTTGAAGTGTGATGTTAACATTTTGCAAATCTTTGCTGCCAGTAATCACTAGCACATAACGAGGTTGTGAACGAATATCATAAATAATTGGACATTGCACCCAGGGAATAAAGAATTTTTCCCCCACCGACTACTTCTTGCTTAAAATGACAGCCCAGGGACCACCATCAACATTATATTATACAGAATTCAGAACTCCACCGATTACGGCGATTTCCAAACTTAATTGGCTAATGCGATTGAAGAATTGTGCACCCATTATTTGTCTTTTTTCGAGTTAAAAAAATATGAGAAATCAGATCAACACCGCAAAGGCTATTGTATGATTTTAAAAACCGGGACTTTCTATCTGGTATGTTACGGACGGCATAAAATTAATCATAACTTAACAATCCAAATATTTATCTGAGAATTAAAAAATCGACCCTTAGTAGGTGGTAGTGGCGGTTGGAAAACCAACCCACATAGGCATATTGGCCCATTGTGCTGCCACGTGGATCTATGATCCTCTTACTCAAGAGACCAATTTAAGCTTAGATCATTAAAGTCATTGTAGAAGTAAGCTCCTAAGTGAAGTTTTCTTCTCTGGGAGAGAGCTAAACATGTACAGAAAAGGTGGAGGATTGTTTCCTCCTCCTCCTCGCCCATGCAGCTTCAACAGAAATGGTTTGCGAATGCGCCAAGCCTTATTGCATACGTACCTGTAAGGCAGTTTTCATTGATGACACGTGTGATGGCGCTGAGATGTCTCCTGTTTAGAAAAATCAGTCTCTTAGAGGGATTCAGATCCAGCTTTGGCCAGATCTGTTTAGTCGCTAGAAATGTTGGCTCACCGGTCCACTTAAAGTCTGTCCTTTTATTAGAATCAAGCTTTAATAATGATTTGAATGTAGCGATTAGTATACCTATGTCACCCTTTTCCGGTAGAATAGGTAAAGTGGTTCCAAATTTGGCCCTACAGTTCCTTGGAATGTCTCTGTGGCCCGGCACCAAGCAAATTTGAAGGTTAAACCGCCTTGACATCTCCGTAAGAGATGATCGGCATTCAAGGGTAGACTTGATAGCGGCTGACTATCCGAAAAGATGCGGATATCCTTTGCAAATATCGTGTTTTTCTTCATCCAGGACAGAGCTTCTTTAGTCGCCAAAATCTCCGCCTGGAACACGCTACAGTGATTTTTAAAATGGAAGGGGAGGCTTAGATTAAGCTTATCTGAGAAAACACCGCCGAAAAAATCGACCGTTACTCTTAAAAAAAATTTTAAAAAAAAATTATGATATAACATAATATATACGATTTTCTTATAAAACCCTCTTTTTCTATATTTCCAGGATTGTCACGGGCCACAGATTGGAAATGGTGCACCGATACAAGATGACACTCAAAACTACAACGTCATTGATGGATTTCAAAACGCTACTCATACTCAAGTTGAGTTCTTTCGTCAAATCGAAACCTGTGATCCATATGATCTACCATTTGGGGTGAGTTGAGTTTATATATAAGATATTTGAGTGTGTCGTATCTATGTCTACTTTATTTATTTATGGAATTTCTATGAACATGGAAACCAACGGAATCTTAAATCTTGCGTTAGGACTTAAAGTTAAATTCGGAACGACAAGGTGCACAGTAGAAGCTCTATGCCGATTCGGCCATATAACACATTTGTGGAAAAATTCAATCAAAAATCGTTCAAATATTAATAGAGTTTTAGACTCAAAAATGTTTATAAAGCCTCGTCGATAGCTGCGCAGTTGAGTACTAACATATTTTGCCCTAGCTTATAAAGGGTGAGCCAACATCTAGTGTGAAAGGTTTTAATATATATTAATCACATATTTATTGCGAAACCAATACAGAATTTTATTGGTTAATAAAGTTAGGTCTATGACAACTATAAATGAAGTACAACATCGTTCATGTGACCACTAGGATTTTTGTTGCAAGCGACCATCCGAAAGTCAAAATTATCGATGACTTTTTGAAGAATAACTGGATCAACGGCGGGAATTTTAGTATGAATTTAATGTCTGAGATCCTGAATTGTCGCGGGGTTTTTGGCATAGACCTTACTCTTCAAATAATCCCACAAGATAAAGAGAAAGAGTCCTTGGGGCCCAATGAAGTTCTCCTCTAACAATTAATTCAGTTTTAGAAAAAAAGTGGGACCCAATTTTTGACTTCGGCGACGACTTGAGATGCCTGGCTGGTTTTGAACACCTTTACTCAGAGTAGTGATGTTGTTGACCGAAAGAATTGCGAATTTTATGAAATGTTATTTTTACAGATCGTCCGTTTTCGTAATAGGTTTGTATAACAAAAATGTAATGTTGTGTGGTAAAGGACTAGTATATGATAGTTATTGATAGCCAACATCCACAGCTTCTGTCGGCTCTCATCAAACCACAAACAAAAACTAAACTTTCAATCATTTCAAAATAATGCATGAACACTTTTTGTCTAGTGCTGAAAGATATTATAGTCACACCACTTTCTAAAAGGTTTCATTGTTGGAGCCTCGAGCAAAAAAGTCCTGCTGTGTTCTCTGGCAGTTCTAAGTCTTTAACAAGATCATTTAATTCAGCTTGCGTCATTCTATGTGGCTGTGATGATGATGTTTTAGGTACTTCGTATTCTGACATTGAGGAAATTGATGGTTGTAAAAGTGTAATTTCATCTTGGTCATCACAGATTTTTGGACGCTTCGGGATTGGGTGAAGCTTGCTGTGCGGCAGACGTTGAATAGGCTATACGCTATGGCGTTCTCGCTATTTTTTTAGAAACACCCTTTCCTTTTCCAAGTATGTGACTTTTCAGTCAGAAATAACAATCCGTTACGACTGCATTGGCACTTTCACAATTTGTTAAACCTGCAAAACATGGATTGCTGGTGAAATGTGGAACCCAGCTTTTATCTTTGTGTCTTATATCCAAAGTACAAGTTGTTGTGCATTGGATCGTCAGGGCCATCATGTATTAGTCTTAAAAGACTTTATGAAAACAAAAAATTATTTGCATCACTAGATGCTTCACCAGTAAACCTCTGCTTGAATTCTGAAGAACTAGATGAACCATTGAAACCGCTTTACGTTGTCAAAACTCAATCTTGTTAACTTCTTTGACTTTAAATAACTTCATGTTGAACTTACATTAGACATATATACATAGCTGTAGGATTCACAAGGAATATTCGCGAGTAGAGTGGTGAAAATCAATAATTCTGCAGTAACGTGCGCACACGCAAATGTAGACACAAGCACATATAGGGTTTTCTAATAACGACTTGACAACTTTTTTTTAAATAAAAGGCAAACCATTTGAGATATTTCAAAAACTTTATTATTGGCTTGAAGTACAATCAAAGCATTTATGAATGGAACTCGACTTCGTTCATATAGCCACCGCAGGCACATTTGCAGCGGTCGAATCTTTGGACCCAATTTTCAACAACTCGCGTTCAATGTTGGCCCTGAGCTCTTCCAACATCGTCGGCGTCTTGGCATAAACCAATGACTTAACGTAGCCATACAGAAAATAGTCAAGCGGCGTTAAATCGCACGAACGAGGCGGCCATTCGACTGGCCCATGTCTTGAGATAACATGCTCACCATACTTACTCTTTAATAAATCAATTGTAGCGTGTGCTGTGTGGCTTGTGGCACCATCCTGTTAAAACTGTCATCCAAGTCCATATCTTCCATTTCGGACCAAAAATAATCAGTGATCATGGCGCGATAACGCTAACCATTCACAGTAACGTGACGATCGTTATCGTCGACGAAAAAATATGGCCCAATAACGCCGCCGGCATGCAAACCGCACCAAACAGTTATTTTTTGTGGGTGAGGTGGTGATTCATGAAGCACATGTGGGTTTTCACCCGACCAATAACGCATATTTTGCTTATTGACGAACCCATTGAGCCAAAAATGAGCTTCGTCACTAAAGATGATTTTGCGATGAAATTCATCATCTTGGCGCATCTTCTCCAGAACCCAATCATAGAACGTAAGTCGCTTCAAATGGTCCATCGGCTTCAATTCCTGAGTCAGCTTGATCTTTTATGGATGTAAATCAAGATCCTTAGATCAAAATACGCCATAATGTGGTCTGAGCGATGCCCAATTCTTGAGAACGCCGTGGAATTGACTGATTTGGATCGTTTGCTACGGACGTCTGAACGGCAGCGATATTTTCGACACTTCGACCAACCCGTTGTCTCACTGATACGGCAACATCACACAACGAATCTGTAGACTCAAATTTTTGCACTAAACTTGTTATTGCCTGTCTACTAGAGCGAGAATTACGACCGAAAATTGGAGTTACCGCTCTTAAAGTTGCACTCACTGACTCCGAATATCTGAATAAATTGACAGTGACAGTTTGATGATTAGTGAAAGAGTGCATTCACAAATTAAATTCAAAGTTGTCAAGTCCCTATTGGAAAACCCTATACATGAAAAAGAGTCACAGATACGCACCACATCTCTTTCTCCATCATACAGTGATCCGAGTGCTGTCTTTGAATACCATAAAATCGACGGTACTTCTTAACGAGATGGCTAAGCAACATAAAAACTCAGCTTGTTGGCTTTCAGTGAACTATGTTGCTAATAAACTGGACAGGAACTTTAACAACTGTTATCCTATGCTTAACAAATGTCACATTTTCCAACTCCATTTCAGGCCTACCGTAGAGGAACTGATCAAAATAACTGTGAGATAGCCAAATTAATTCAGCCCATATGATCAAGAGAGCTGACTAACTCAGAAGAAAAGATATTTGCAAAGTTACAACTATAATCAAGGGACACTAGCATTGAAAGACGTACGCAACGATTAAGTATTCTGTGAGACTTATAGGGGAGAAGAAGAAGATTAATCTCTGATGCACTTCCCTTATAGCCACACTGCTACGAAATGCATCAGAAAGCCATCCCTATCATTGGAAGACTTACGCAACGATTAAGTACTCTATTGGACCTGCAGGGTCTAAGAAGAAGAGGAATCTGTGGTGCAATTTCCTTGCAGCCGACCTGCTTCGAAACGCATCAAAATACCATACCCAGGCTGTTACAATTTTTGAGGCCTAAATTGATCTATGCTCTATGAAGATCGCCGTCTTTGATATCTGAAAATTTGTCACGAAGTAGTAAGAGTCTCACTTTCCTACGCTGTCTCAGTGCTACCAACACAACCTTCTTCATACATTTTAACAAGAACCACTTTCACCTAAGCCAGCATAATCTATATTTGATAATAGTTTTCTGTATTTCTCAAAATCACAGCTCCATGGTTAACTTAGTTTTTCTGACTTTGTAACGACACCGTAAGGGAGTGGTTAATTAATAAATGTCAAACTTGACTGCATTAGCAATTAAAAAACAAAACACACTTTTGTAGTTGTGCTTCAGGAACACACTGTGTCTCTCCATTAGGAGATCCTGCATCGTTGAAATTGAAATACAATACTTTCCAACTGGAAAGCTAATGACTATTTCATACGGACTAGTATGTTCTATGACTCTGCTTTTCAACAAACAAAAAAAACAACTTTATTGGCAACAAACTTTAAACTTCAAAGCACACATTGAATTTTTTTTTGGATTTTTCACATCGTACATCATTTCATTAAAGTAACACCAACAGGGGGACCATATCGACTTCAATTTTGCTGCACATTTGTCATATCCTGTAGTTGTTTAGCTGTTAATCCTGGAAAAAACAAAAGAACTCCAGAAGTTGAGATTGTTTGAAGAACTTTACCCTATTTCCTTGGTACCGTGGACACTTTTTTTATCACTTCCATCAGGGTGTATGTTTTGGAACAGCTTCACTATATGATGATGACCTTTAAGAGCTGCAACGCAAAGCGGCGGTATCATGGATGACAGAAGAAAGTCATCGTAGCTTCTGTATTTTAATAGTTCACAAACGGTGTCATAACATCCAGCATAGGTGGCAAGTGTCAGGGCATTTTGCCCTGCAAATCACGGAAATTGTTAGAAATTGTCAGGAATCACTTTTGTTTGATTTTTTACCAAAATAATTGATCGCATACATGTTCACATGGAATGACAAAAGTACCCGTACAGCTTCTGCATTGCCCAGGTAGCATGCCTTGAGAAGCGCTGTGTTGCCATAAAAATCAACTGCTTCTAGCTGCTGTCGGTTGCTGGAGCCACAAATTCTGTCAAGGTTGCGGGTGTTACCACGTTCTAGAATATTCAGAACTGAAAAAAATTGAAAAATTTTTGAAAAATATATTTTTTGTTTTTAGTTTAGTTAATTAATTTACCAATGTTATTATTCATTTTTCGAAAAGAAAATAAACACTGCGATCTCATAAATGTGATCAGAAGAGCACAAGTTCACTGATCTCATGTGAGAAGTGCTGTTGTTGTGCAGCGATGCCAGCATGAAGATAACTGTAGACATGAAGTACATGCGTTTAAGTCAACAAACCTGTGCACAACTTAACCCAACAAAGATATGCGCGAATATATTCGACAAAAAAAAAGAGAACAACGCTAATCTGACTCCGCTTTGCCTGATCGGTCAGAGATCTACAATTATTATTATTATTATTATTTTTTTTTTTTTGAGATCCATGAGTGGCTTGAAGCCTTAACGTAACTCTAACATCTGAGTCGAAATACTCACTTTGGAAAACACACACAAAAAAAAAAAAACGAAAACAAAAGAACAATATAATTTGCTATCCACCTCTGAGCAAAACGGATGGAAACTGGGCCAGAAAAAATTATGAGAAAGCAAATACAATAGCGGAACATTTATAAAAAAAAACATTCTTCAATGACGACGGCAACAATACCCTTTCACTGCAGATTCATAGGACTATAAACCTAAAAATTCATGACATAACAATAAGGGAAATAAATGATGCATAAGATACAAAATAGACAACAAGTTAACAGGAGATATACTTAACAAATACCGCAGTTATTATACTAAAGCATTTTCTAAAAGTGTGGAAAGTTGCCGATATTATAGCAGTACTGGGTGTCTGACTCGAACTGCAACTTTTTAAAATGCTATAATTCTTTTAATGTTTGATAAATTTAATTGTGCCAAAGCAAAAAATGTTGGAAAATACATCAATTTTCAAATTGTATCAGTAGTTTTCAATATGTTCACCTTTGGGCGAATAATGACATTGAGACGGCCGAAGAAAGCATCGCACGCTTCACGCAAGTGGCTCTGCGGTATTTTGGCCTATTCCCGGCGAAGTGCTTGTTTGAGGTGGTCCAAAATTTGGTATTTTTTAGTGCCAACCTTCGCCTTCAAAATACTACAGACAGAGAAATCCAACGGATTTGCATCCGAAAAATTTACAATCCATTGTGTCGAAGCAATAAGATGTGGAACATTGTTTTTTTAACCAATTTTGGTTGACGCGCGCTTTGTGAGACGGTGCCGAATCTTGTTGAAATTTCCACGATCTCCGACAGAAATGATTGTTTGTCTAAAGCTTCAATACTGCCTCAAAGACAAATTCGCGGTATACGATCGCATTAATTTTGACACCACGGTCCAAAAATACGAGCGGAGAGCGACCATCAGCGGTTATGACGGCCTAAACCATCAACACCGGTGCTGCCTGCTTTCTGGTGGCCGTCCAAAGGTGTAAATTTTCGAAGGACCTCTCTGGCAAGTAAACTCGGTCATTTTGTTTGTTGACATATTGCTCTATAACAAATAGCGATTCATCGGAAAAAACCAAATTCGGCAACTCACCACTTTCGTGCAAGCGTAGCAACTCCTTCGCTCTTCCGACACTAACTTTTTTCTGTTGCGGTGTAAGATCGTGTGCTTTTTGGAACTTCCAACGATATGTTGAGCTCACGAGCCATTTTTCTTCCACTTCGACGCGGATTTCGCTTAATTCGAGCCTTCACTTTCCGAACCATATCTACCGATGTTGCAGTTTTTTTTTACCACCTCCATGGCGTTTTGCAATGGTAACGAGCTATGGTTCGAGACAAAAATGATTTATTCACGTTGAGGTGCTGGAGCGCTCTAACGATAGCTACTTGTGGTTTTCCAGCCAAATATAAAGCAATCACACAATGACATTTGAATTCCGTCGCAGATAAAATTTTTTTAACACAACTTGTAAATAATAAAATTATCTGTCATGTGTCAAAATTTGAGCTCACAGTAATGAACGGTTTGGAAGTTGGTTGCAGTTAGAATCAGTCAGGGTGTAGATACATTAATCTGGAACCCACCCAACCAACCTCATGCAGACCAATTATTGTAGTTTTTTTTTTTCTGTTCTGTCAAAAATCTTCGAAAAACTATTCTGCGACTATTTGACTTAATGAAATACCTGACCACCAGTTCGGATAACACTCGATAATCCACAGAGCCACCAACAAATTTCTATGTCAAATATAAAGATGATCACTTTAAACTTTTTTTACAACAGGAGATGGAGTCCCTCCAGGCAGCGTATTAGGTCCACTACTATATATCCTTTATACCAGAGACATTCCTCTTTCAAAACAGATAACATCGAGGATTGGCACTTTTACTGATGACACCATACTGCTTTATTCCCACAAATGCTAACAAACAGTGACTATGCTACCACAAATAATTCTCGACGACACTACCAAACAGTAGTTAACATTTAGAAGCTAACGAAGACACAACGGACAAGGTCATATTTACTATATACAACAAAGACATCTCTATCGTCAATATAGCCAAATACCTAGCAATCTATTTAGAAAGCAAGCTAATTTGAAAGCACCATACGAGGTGTGTTAAAAAAGTCCCCAATATGTTCACAGTTTCAAGCATAAAGCATACTTAGTTTGTTTTTGACAGATAGAAAGGTTAGACGTGTTTTGGTGTCCTCGGTAATTTCCAATTATTACAAAAAATGGAACAAAGAATTTACATCAAATTTTGTGTAAAAAATGGAATCACGTGCTCTAAAATACTTGAAATGTTGACAGTGGCATACGGTGAGTCTGCTCTAAATAAAAAAATGTTTACAATGTTACAAGCTCTTCCAAGATGTCAGAGAAGATGTCAATAACGAACTTCGCTTTAGACAGCCCAGCACATCACCAAAAGATGATAACGCCGAAGCCGTGAAAAAATTGTTTTGAAAAATCGTTGAATTACCATAAGAGAAGTTGCTGAAGATGTTGGCATATCGGTTGGCTCGTGTCATGCAATTTTTTCGGATGTTTGGGGCATGAGACGTGTGTCAGCGAAGTTTGTTACGAAACTTCCTAATTTTGATCAGAAGAACCGCCGCAGGAGCATCGCTCAAAAGCTTTTGAATGACGTCAATGTTGATTCTGACTTGCTTAAAAGGGTCATGGTAGTTATAACGTCAAAATCAAAGCCTAATCTTTCCAATAGAAGCATCCAGTAGAGCCAAGACCGAAAAAAGCACGCACGTTCGATCAAATGTCAAAGTTTTGATCACTGTTTTTTCGATTACCGTGGCGCAGTGCATTAGGAGCGTTTACCTCAAAGTCGTACAGTCAATAAGGTGTATTACCTTGAAGTGATGCGCTCTATTGAAGTGATTTATCGGCTTGAGTTGTTATTCTTGGAAGAAAGAGTTTTTTTTTTATGTATATATATTCTTTATTAATTCGTTTTAGAGGATAACAAATACATATTTATTACATTACTATTACCGTTAACGTACAAAGAATAAGTAAAGAAAAAATAAGAAAAACAAGCATCAACAAACATCTGTAATTCAGAGGGAACTAGAGACGATAGCATTTACAATTATTTCAATTTACAATTATAAACTCAAATGAGGTGGGGTCTCAGTATATTATTAATTTTTAGTTACAAAGTTTGTAGTGCAAGAAAAAAGAAAAAAAAATAATTAAATGATTCAGGTAGTAACAAATGTTAGGTTTGCTATATCTTCATAACTTTTATCTAAAAGACAAATTTTTACCTTCTTAATAAAAACAGATTTAGATCTTAAGGCTCTAATGCTAATAGGTAACTTATTGAAGAGTCTAAGAGCAATTGCCATATATTATAGAAATTAAAAAAATATTTGTAGATTGTGTTGTGGTACTAACGCATAATTAAGATTGTTGATTCTAAGATTATAGTTTTGTGGAGCCGCGATTTAATTCATATCCCGACGTAGTAAAAAAAAAAACCTTTAATACCTTAAAAAGGTATAAATGCTTAAGAGGGAGAATTTTAAGATATAAGACGAACAACATGTTTCTGAGAACTTAAAAGAGGATTCAATTCATTGTCATGAGTACCGCACCAGGAAACTATACCGTATTCAAGTTTAGAATGAACTAGTTTATAGTAGATACATTTAAGAAGATCTAGAGAGCAATAGGGTGTTAAAAAGAAAAATTACTTTGTGGCAGCTATAAGGTACTTCTTAAGTGCACTAGTATGTGTAGACCAATTCATCCTTCAATCAAGTATAACACCAAGAATCGACCCTCTCTATGGTGAAACATTTATCAGAACAAAACTTCAGTTTTTGAACATTTGCTCGATTTACAAATATGATCACTGTGTTTGAATTTATTACATTTAGCGCAGTGAAAGGAGTTCTAAAGTCAAACTTCAGCCCGCTCACATTAAAACACATGATTTTAGTTTTATCAGTTATCTTCAAATTATGTTCTTGAAACCAGTAGCTTAACATCTCCAGGTCATAATTCATATCGGCAGCTAAGCTGAATTACTTTGAAAAATGCATGCAAGTGCAGTTTAGTTCCCTCTCGTTCAACAAGCCACAAAAATAGTTGGTGCAGCTGAGCAACATCCCTCATAACGCGACTCACTACCGCTTCACTGATTCGGAGAAGCTCCGCCCTGCCATGTGCGACAGTTCGAACGACGTGGAGGATAAGAGGCACCTCTTGGTGCCTGTATCAGCTGTTTTTTATCAATATATAGGAACGCCCTAGGGAGGACGAAGCCGTTAAATCGCACACTGTCGTGATATAGATAATTTGGATAATAAGCCCCGAAGATCGTATTGTTCGTCATTGTTCTAGATAAATGTACTCAGACTTTGGTGTTCTGTCTAAGCGAAGACAAACACCCGAATTTTTTCTATTACGATGGCTTTCACATTGAATTACACGGGATATCCAAATATGGGTGGCCGTGATTCAAGTGGTAGTGTATTGGCTTCCAATCAAACTGTTTGGGGTTCAATGCCAGCCGTGCCCGAAAGACATTTTTGCTTTTTGCCATTAAATGCTGAGTATCACCCATGGAGCAAAATAACCACTGAACGCAAACATCTTCCTCTCTCTATCCAATTTTCTAAAGAATTTAACACGTGTTCTGGCATTTTAAGAGCAGTAATACCCTCTTAAGTATTAAGTTCTTAAAAAAAAAAAATACAAGGGTAGGCCGGATAAGGGTCATGTAGCAGATCACCTTCACCCTCGCATTAAGTTGGGTGCTATTATATAAAACCTTTGCTTGTGAAAATATAGATATTGATCTACCCAGGTCCCAAGATATCTGACTACATTTTCACAAACAATTGCTTGCCCGCGCTGTCCACAATCGAAAACTTTCGCCACTTTCTGGTATCCGCAGAGGTCTCAGACAAAAGCGTCCTAAAAGAATGGTTTCCGGCTTCTGAAAGTTAATCTTAAACCTCCAATCTTCACAATATTGTTTAATCTTATAGAAGCCACATTGTAAGAGCATATGAATGACCTCGATCCTTAGACCTGATCTGTACAGCCACTGTTTTCAATCGCTCTCTTACTTTACTTCATAGTTGTAAATTCTTACTTTGCCTTTTCCAGTTCAATCAATCCAATCAACTTATTTCTTACTTGACTCGCCTTTTTTATTGTTGACCTACTAGTCTGCTAATTTCGCGACCTGGACAAGAGGGAGAAGATATTGTTGAAACCAAGAAGGCAGAAAAAATAAGAAAACATGAGATCCAAAAGCATTTCCGCGATGAGGTTGGGGTCGATGTGGATTAACCAAAGCAAGGATTTAGAAATACAAATGATGTAAATACTCGAGGAGGCTTTCTCAAGAAACAGAGGCAACAGCTCGTATAACTGGGATCAATATCAAGAAGTAATAACAAAAGGTTTGAATTGCAGGGATAGGATTAAACTTTCAAGTTTTGGGAGTATGCCAAGAAAACAGAAGAAATATTTCGAAAAACAATTCACACCTACTCTTCATAAAATGTTGGCTCATAGTCGGGTATCAATCGTTACCACTTGAAGAATTGTCAGAAGAAGCTCAGGAACCAAAAATTAAGACTACATGAAAAACAGATACCAAAACACACAAGTTTTCAAGGTTGTGGCAGGATAAAAACCATTTCAACATGCTTGCAGTCCACTCATTTCTTCGTTAAGGCATGTCAGAACCGAAAATGATCTTGAAGCACAATACTCTCCAGAAATGATAATTTTATTAGACATTACCCCACATGTTGAGATTTCCAAGAAATCCTATTTTTTTTATTTAAATTTTTTGTTTGTTTACTTTTTTTACTTTTTTAATCAGATTAGCTTTTAGACACCCTGTAAGGACTTCAATCATATTGTCATGATACCTTTATTCGTTTAAAAGTTATGATTTTTGCAAGAAAAAAATAATTCAAAATGGCCCACGAAAGCATATTTTCTGATGGCAATTGACACCAAAGGTTTAATCGAACGGCAAGTAAGGGTTAATAATAGTTAATGTGTAAAATTGTTCAACCATAATACCAACCAAAACCATCTAATGAGCCAATAACCAAAACGTTTACGACAGCCCAAAGCATAATAACCAAGTTCGTCGGGATAATTGACAAGCTATGTAGCAGAGTCTGAAATCCAAGCACGTGGTAATAACATTGTTCAGGAAACGAGGACCCCAAGTCATCCAATAATCAAAAGGATTAAAATCCAAATAACTTTATCAAGCCAGCCATTCTAAGTGACCCCATTCCTCAAAATATACCAGGACTATCAGTTAATAATACTTATCCCCACTAAAGTGTATGTGACAACCCAGACACCGTAAGACAATTTACAAACCTAATTGTCTGCAAGATTTTTCCGGATAACCAGGAGAATCCAGCTCCTGGAGGAAAAGCGTGGAGAGAATCCTAAAAATGTACGAACATTTGAAGGGCACTGCCAGATACTATGGCGTACTCAGCGTGATCCGAAACAATATCATTGGACACGCCGATGTGGCTTGTGTATTGTGAAGTGTCTCACTCTACACAGCGTTGGCAAGAGAGGTCTTAGTATGTTGGAATACCAACTTACAATTTTACTACAAGATAGAAGCAAATTAACGAGTTCTACCAGCAAGTGTACCACCACCTGCTCCTACTTTTAAACAAAATCTCCTGTATGGATATGAGCCTAAACGCGCTCAATAATATGACGCAGGCATATCGTGAAAAAGCTCTAGACACATTCATTAGAGGACTTAGAGGAGATTTGCCTAGACTTCTCAATATAAGAAAACCAGTAGATCTTCCGCAGGCATAACAGCTTTGCCTTAAGCTTTCTAAACATTCATTTCAGGGATAAATACCCCTATATTCATGGTGCATATCAAAAACGCCATCAAGTAATGACTCCTCCCATATCATCCAGAAGACAAAATATTAACCCAATTAGACATACACCCATACCAGCACCTAGAATGGACTTTTATCCCAAGCTATTCTATTAACCATAACCACCTGAGGTCTTTAATTTTTCCAGAGGAAACTACATCAACACATGCCATATGAACGGGTAGAATATCGACAAGTACATCAACCTCACCCCCAACAATCACCTCCCAAACCACATCCGAAACCACAGTCAGTACCGTAACAACACAAAATATTAACAGTCGAAATCGGCCTCAGGAACTCCCACCTCAAAGGAAGAAAATACCTCAGCCCATCTCATTACATAGCGAAAGCTCATAGGACAACGAAGAAAAGAGCTACGACAAAGAAAACAAAGCTCAGGACGAAATCCTTAATGACGTCTATTTTTAAGGCTGAAGCACTCTTCGCTCCCATACTTCGAGTATGTAACGAGGAGTGTAGTAGAATTAAAATTTTTAATTGATAAACAAAAATTACATCCAGCCACAACACATTTCCAAACAAGAAACCTTTTCTGGGTTCCTCTGTAGGAGATAACGTCAAAATCACACGTCATGCCATGATTAACCTATTCCAATATATCAAAAAACTTAACTTTTTTATTCATTTCATTCGACGACGAATTTTAGGCAACAATAGTCTATAACAGCTTAATATCAGCTTAATAATCAAAAGTCCTCTAGAAGGCCCTGGCTAATAAAATTGAAAATTACATCAAGGAACGCAATCTGTTATCCCCATTCCAGTGTGGCTTTCGAGCTAGCCACAGCTGTTCTACAGCTTTCGTCAAAATTCTTGACGATATTAGGGTTAGTTTTGATAAGAACTTCTTAATGGTACTTTGGCAGCTTGACTTCTCGAAGGCTTTTGATAGTGTTAACCATAATGTGCTATGTCAAAAACCTAGACTATATTTCAGCTTTTGTGAAAGTTCAGTGAGGCTGATTTTTAAATATCTCGTCAGCCATCAAAGAGTCGTTCAACAAACCGCCTCATCAGAGTTCCGCCTTTTAACTACAGGAGTTCCTCAGGGGTCTGTACTTGGTCCGATGATCTTCCAAAAGTCTGTTCAAATGTAGATATCCACTTGTATGCTGACGATACCCAAATCTATATTTCGAGACCTATTGGACTAATTGAGGACCTTGTCGTCAGACTAAATGAAGACTTGTTTAAAATATATGTCTGGTCAGTAAGTAATGGACTTAATTTGAACTCGAACGAATCACAAATGATTTTAATATCAAAACACCACTTTGACACGGACGGAATACCACCAGTATTCCTGGACGGCAGACATCTCAATTTTGTTGACGGAGCTACCAATTCGGGTTACAAAATAAATAGATCACTCTCCGCTATTGACCACATAAATTATGTTGTTAGACGAACATATGCTGGACTTAGTAAACTCTGGCTTTATTCTTGCCTCACGCATGTAGGCACTAAGCTCAGACTAGTAAAAACGTTATTTCTGCCTATAATTGACTACGCTGCTGTTGTCTATTGCAAGCTTGATCCACTCTCGCAACATAAATTACTTGTAGCCTTAAATGATATCATAAGGTATGTTTTCGAACTTACTCGATACCACCACACCTCACTCTACCATAACTCTGTTCTTGGCTGTACTCTCATCTCGACTTAGATGCTGTGTGTTCATGTCTGTTTCATATCTGTTTGATAAGATTAGATTTTCGCAGTCTACCAGAACATATAAGATCATCATACCTTCATATACCTATTTGAACTCCTGGCGCCTCTTCTTCATCCACGCTTCCTGTAACGGCTAAACAAGCAACGGGAGCTACGACTCTGTTGTTTTATGACTAAGGACCAGGTATACGAATTCCACTAAAAGAACATATCTCCGACTACATTAATAACATTAACCTAGGGATAACATTTTTGAAAAAAGAAGAAACCAATAGACTTAAATAAATCATAAAAAAACTATCCTTACCGTTTTGCCGATTCTACTCCAAATCTACTTTCAAGCTTAATCGTATTGTAAGCTTGAAAAGTGGTTTACATCAAATAACACTTAAGGATTCAGATATCGAAAAGACGGCATTCTCCGTTAAACATGGAAAATACGAGTTCACACGCCTTCCTTTCGGATTAAAGGATACTCCGTCTATATTCCAGCCAACTCTATGACATCCTACGCGAGCACTTAAGAAAGGGATGTTTTGTCTATAAAGACGACATCATGATACTCGGGAAAGATGAAGCAGAACATTTTTATAACATAGAACTTGTGTTTAAAACACTGGAATAGGCAAACATGAAGATTATGCTAGACAAAAGCGAATTTCTTCAAGAAGAGGTAGATTTTTTTCCACTTTTCGGTGCGACATTCCATCAAATCACCAGTGGACATGTTGCTACAAAAACCGTACTGCCGTCATTAAGCAGTTTTCGTATTTCGATATATTTCATGAGCTGGTGGTTTATCAGCGTTTCCATGACCTTAGAAAGAAGGAACGTAAGTGCAATGAGTCTGTAGGAGGAAAGAGATGAAGATTCAACTTTTTAGGGACGTGCTGCCAAATGCTATTTTCCATCTGCTCGGAAAGATTCCTAAGGAGTAGTATTGATGAAAAAACTTACGCTGTGGTCTAGCCAGCGTGGAAGAATACCTTTTCAGAAGAAAATGAGATATACCATCTGGCTGTTTGATTAGCACTCGAATTGAAAGATAGGTGGCGCTACTGAGCCAAAATGAGTGTACCATAATTTAATACAACCTCTTTAAGCCCGCTTTTCATTCGTTTTGACACCGATTTCAAAACATCGTGTTAGTGTAAAAAGAGCATTATTGCTCCGTGATCCGATTCTTGTTTTTGAATCGCAAAACCTGCGAGCCCATTCTAAATGGGGTGTGTGGACCCATTCACCTTCCCGTACAACAGTTTACCATTGGTTCGTAGAGTTTCGTCATGGCCGCAGGTCGGTTTTTGATGAACCGTGCCCAGGTGGCGCAAAACCGGTTACCACAGAGGAAACCGTGGACAAAATCCATAATCTCGTATTGGCTAACCGCCAAGTAAAAATTCGCGAATTGGTTGAGATAGCAGGTATCTCAACTAAACGTATTAGCCATATCCTGCGTATGGCTTTGGGCATAAGAAAGCTGTCCGCGCGATGGGTGCCGCGTTTTCTCACACCGGAGAACAAGCGCTATCGTGAGACCACTTCAAAGGCGTGCTTATCCCTGTTTAATCGAAATCCAGAGTAGTTTAGGCGTCGTTTAGTGACCGTCAATGAGACATGGATTCATCGGTATACGCCAGAGACTAAAGAACAATCGAAATAATGGGTTTTACCCGCTGAACGTGCTCCAGATAAGGCGAAGTTTGTGCCTTTGGCCGTAAAGGTGATGGCCACCGTTTTTTGACGCGCAAGGTTTGATCCACGTTGAAAAAGGGAAAAATAATCACAGTAGAAGAAAAAATGCTCTTCCACAACAACAACGCACCGGCTCACACTTCCGCAGTCGCCACAACAAAATTTGTCAAATTGCTTCCACATCCTTCGTATTCTTCGGATTTGGCTCCCTGCGACTTCTTTGTGTTCCCAAAACTTAAATGATCGCTCGCCTGAAAGAAGTACGGATCAAACGAGGAAGTCATCACCCCGTGGAGAAGTATTTTACAAGTACCTTAAAAAGTTGTCATTTCTAATCCGGGTGTTCATCAAACAACTCTCGTGTCGATGGAAGGGTGAATTCATAAATTTATTGCAGCAAAACTTGGAAGCATTAATGAACACAACCGCTACTGCTTTGCTATCGCAGCTTTGTAGTTGTCAAAACTGTGTTCATGAATGTATTACAAACATTTTAGCTATAAATGAATGTGAGAAACTCGAAAATTGATGTGCAAAAAGCTTATTTTAACAATAAATTGATTCTATCGCCGAACGTATGGAAGTGCCGAAGTGCAAATCTTAAATTCGCAATCTTCCCGAAAACAATAAAATTTATGTTAATTTTTGTTTTTCTTTTCCTGAATTCCTTTCAGATTTTTGCTATCCTCTCAGATAGATGCTGCAAAATTGCAATACAAAGAATCATTTGACGTTTATGGACACAAGTGATACCAAAACATTTACAACAGTGATACAGTCGCTTTAAATTTAAGAACACCAGTTTTGCAAAGCTGCAGAATTTTTACAATTATGAACTCAACCGAAGCCCACATTCGTATTTCCTTTACTGAGCACTTCTAGTAGTCTCGTCATTTTTGGAAAACGTGTTTATCAAAATTCCCGAGTCGCTGAAGCATCCGTTTTTTGCTCTTTTCCTTTTGTTCTCGTTTCCGTTTTGTTTTGTCGATATTTCTGCTGCGGAGGTATAATTTGTAAGCCAAGTGTTTTGTACAAAATAGCCTTAAATGTGTTTATGTGGTGGAACTGTGAAAATTACAAAAGCCACAAATAGCAACGGCGGCTTTCACTTCGAATAAACCCATGATATAGAAGGGAATTGAGATTAAATATTCGGGTCATTTGTCCACATACCGTAAACCATATTTTAGCAATCTATTATCCTACTCATTGGAGCTCCAAAAATTAATTTAAACAAAATTGTTATTTATGTTATACTCACGGCAAATTGATTACAAATTCAAAGAGAAGTTTATTTGCTGTGAACCACCATAATGACATACCATAGACCAATGTCTAACTAAAGGAGCGGTGTTTACTCCACTGAGTGATGCAGTGAAAGGCTATTATCCTCGGGTGTTAATGGTTTTACGCACCAGCTCCGGTAATGTGTTAAAATGTTAACAATCCTACTTTACTATACACACAGGAGTGTTTACTCTAACGCTTGTGTGCATGGACCCGTACGAGTACTATACGTTACATTATGTTATGTCCTTTTTGTGGGATTTTTTATTTTTTTTTTTTAAGTGCTTCTTTCAAAATTTCTTTGATACCTCTTGGGGCACAGGGAGTTAAAAATGCCTGCGTATGAATATCTATTGTTTGACTTTCTACGACATTCTTCATGACCCTTTACATAATCCCATCTCAAGTAATTTACTTTCTATATGTCTGCTCAAAGTACCACAGTATTTTGCCTACCTATGTAGGTAGGCAGATTATAATGTGATTATTTATACATATACAACTTACTAGGGGAGATGTTTGGATCACATTTATGGACAATTTGCCAATTTCAAGACCAACCTGACAGAGAAAGCCAGAAAAAATTTAATATGAATATGAATATGAATGATTCCAACGTCGTCCTTAAGCGAGTGAAATTTCAATACGACCAAAAGCTGAGGTAAAAAATACTACAATGTCCCAATGCTAGTAAAAATTATTGTCGTTCGTTAAAAATACTGTATAAGAAATTCTGTCTCATCCTTTATCTCAACGCTCATTTATAATGACATTCCAGCTGTCAGCTCTTTGGACAAGGCCAATTTACTTGCTGCCTATTTTGAGGTCAGCTCAACACTTCCAGATTGCGCTTTGTCTTCGCCTACACTTAAGTGCGTCGAATCTTCTTTGTGACAAATCCACTTTCGCACTCGTGTAGTAGCAAAAGTACGTAAAGATCTTAATATTCACAAATCCGCTGGTCCAGATGGTATATCTCCCCTTCTTCTAAAGAGGTGTTCTTCCTGGCTGATAAAACCACTGCGTAAGGCTTTACATCAATCCTGGAAAACAGCATTTGTCCTGCGCGTCTTTAAAAAAGGCGAATCTTCTTCCCGCTCCCCCTATAGACCCATTGCACTTACATCAGCTCATGAAATACCTCGAAGGGCGAAAACTTCTCAATGACCGGCAGTAAGGTTTTCGTACCAACAGGTCCACTGGTGATTTGATGGAATGTCTCACCGATCTGGCGAAAGCAAGATAGTTGCACATGATATTTCTAAAGCATTTGACAGAGTTTGGCATCAGGCTCTTCTGTCGAAAATGCGTACTTTTGGGATTAATGGCTGTCTTCTTCAATTGATTAGAAATTACTTTTCGGAAGTTTCAATTCAAGTTGTCTTGTCCGTTCTATATCCGACACTCTTTAGTCATCATTATGATCTCTTTTCTGCTATTTCTAATCATATATATTTCTTTGCTGATGACAGTACTCTGCTTCTCATATTTGTTCCCTGACTAACGTCCCTGCTCTTGGCCTGTAAAACGGAAACGCCAGCTCATGTTAGACTCAATAAATTCTGATATAAGCAACATAACTAATTGGGGAACTACTAACAGAGTAGAATTTAATTCTTCCAAAGCACAATGGTGCCTGCTGTTGTTAAAGTAAAATTTAAACACAAAGCTATTTTCAATGAATGACGTTTGCATCGTCCAAGCCCAAAAACTTTCCATTCTCGGTATGAGTGTCAATGATAATTTACATTGGAATGACCACATATTCGGTGTTGTCAAAAATGCTGCGAAATGTCTAGGATTCTTCAATCTATGTAAGAATTACTTTACCCCCTCTGATCTGGCCTCAATATATAAGGCATTCATCGGCCCAAAATGGTCAAGTGTTTCTAAAACATCTCTATCTATATCATCTATATCACCTAGTCAACTGACAACCTTGAATACCGCCGTAATGTCTCGTGTCTCACTGTGTTTTATCGCTACTTCTGCTACCAGTGCCCCATAGAAATCGCCAGTAGCTTTCCGGCGCTTCATATTTTAATCGTAACACTTATCCCGCTATGAATGCTCATCAGTATACCCTCAAGTCCACTTTCGGACGTACTCCGAAATATCGTGATTCGTTCCTAAACCGTACAATTCGTCTATGCATTGCTCTAGATAGCTCTTTATTTCCTAGTCATTATAACCTTCAAACATTTTAAACCAACGTTCATCGGCACCTGTCATTCATTTTCAGGGTTCTAAAATCCTTGAGCGCTCAAAAATTATAACAAAAAATAAATGAGATTTAACGGCCTTCACTCCTGCTTTCTGTACAAAAGTTTTAAGCATTTAAGGTCCATCGATTTGCTGGAATCACATGTCGACCAGTTTCATTTTGTGCATTTTGACCAAAAAAAAGTTCGAAATCATTGAACGATGAAGGGCGCCATCCAACGGCAACGTTGTTTTCACGGTCATCTTAGGAAATGTACGGACCAATGATTCCGCCGGACCCGTTTGTATTGGCAGCTCTTGTATTGCCTGAGGTTGCTCATCGGACCAAATACGGCAGTTTTCTTTATTAACATACCCGTTCAACCAAAAATGATCTCCTTCGCTGAGGATAATTTTTCGATAAAAAGTGAATCTTCCTCAAGTTTTCTAAGGCCCACTCACAGCAAATGCGGCGCTGTGGCGTTCGAAATCGTTCGATTTCAGTTGTTGCACAAGCTGTGTTTTGTAAGGTTTAATACCATGATCCTTGCGTAAAATATTCCACGTAGTCGAGTAATACAATCCCAATTGCCGTGAATGGACAAATCACAGTCTTCATTAACACTGGCGGATACAGCAACAATATTTTCCTCTGTCCGCACTTTACGTATACGGGTTGGTGGCGTAAAAGTGGTGCGATATTTGCTGTTGCCTGCTCAATAGATGGATTATGATGAGAGTAAAATGGTCGAAGTGCGCGAAAAACATTTTTCACAGAGCAATTTTTACAATGAAATTCAATAATTTGTAAGCGTTGTTCGGGTATAAGTCTTTCCATGATAAAATGGCAATAATAACTGCGCGTGTTTGATTTTGACACTTGTCAGGAATCATGCGTGAGCTATCAAAAATAGAACTCTGAAAAACCATATAACAAAAAACTCACACTTTATTTTGCCTGAGATTGTTTTACCATTTTTGAGTATAAAAACTACGGTTAGCTCTGGCCAGGCCAGTAGTTGGAATGCAAACTGTGTACTTGTGCTGATGATACTACACCACGGCCTACATTCGACTTTCCTTTGCGTTTGTAGATTGTTTAAGATGCCGTTGGTTTCTAAATCACGTCCATCTATATTCATACTCGTAGTTCGGCATAGATAAAGCGTTTCTTATTCTTGCATCGTATTTCTTGGAGAACTGTAGTACATCACTAAGGGCGCTTACTCTCTGTCCTCCTACGTAATTGAAGGCAAGCGGAATATCACTTCCGTATCCAGCCAGTTAATCAGACCGATCATTTTGTGTTTCTCATAGTTCGATAAAGTCTCTATTTCTGTTATTGTACAAGATTTGGAGAAAACATTTATGTACCAAGCTGCAGATGTCCAGATCAATTGTTAAACACGTACTTATGCATGTTTGCAGCACCTGAAAAACATATTTCTTCTTCTTCTTAGACGGCTCAGCTAACAAGCCTCTCCAGTTAGCCCGGTCCTTAGCTAACTGCCTCCAGTTGCGAAGTCCTAGTCGGTTGAGGTCCCCTCCGACTTGCGCGCGCCACTTAGGGCGAGGTCTTACTTTACTGCGTTGTCCCTCCGGGTAAGACTCGAAGACTCTAAGGGCCGGAGCATTTGTTCCCATCCGCTCTACATATCCTAGCCATCTTAAACGACTGATTCGCAGTTTTTTGACCAGTTCGATGTCGCTATACAGCTCGTATAGATGGTCGTTAAATCTTCTTCTACAAAACTCGTCAACGCAGATGGGACAATCTTTCTCTCGAAGCGACCGAGGATATCTTTATCTGCTTAAGATATAGTCCATGGTTCAGCGCCATAAAGCAGGACTTTAATGGTCAAGGTCTTATACAGAATCTCCTTAGGGCCCTACTACTCAATTGCCTTCTTAGCCCAAAGAAACAGCGGTTGGCAAGAGTTATTCTTCGTTAAATTTCTTCTGAGATGTTATTGTCAGAATTTATTGCAGAGCCGAGGTAGACAAAGTCCCTCACTACCTCAAAGTTATAACTGTCAATCGTGACATTTTGTCCGATTCTACGATGTTGGGTGTCCCTTCTTTTTGACAGCATATACTTAGTTTTGCCCTCGTTGACCGCTAGACTTATTTTAACCGCTTCCGTTTCCATACTAGCAAACGTACCAGTGACAGCTCGCTGTATTCTACCAATTATGTCATAATCATCAGCGTGTGCAAGTAATTGGACGGCCTTTTGAAAGATCGTGCCTTGTGTGTTGGCCTGTGAGTTTCGGCCAATTCTTTCAAGTATGATGTTGAAAAAGTTGCACCTTATCTAAATCCTCTTTTAACATCAAAGGTTTTCGTCTCGACTTTGATGCAGCAGCGAGCTTTCTCCATTGTCATCCTACAAAATCGAACGAGTTTTGCAGGGAAGCCAAAACTAGACATGACTCTGTATAGCTCGTCTCTATAGATGCTGTTGTACGCGGCTTTGAAATCGATGAAAAGATGGTGGGTATCAATTTGGGCCCCTTGGGTTTTTTCCAGAATCTGCCTTAGTGTAAAAATTTGATCGACGGTGGACTTTCCTGGTCTAAAACCGAACTGATAAGGGCCAATCAGATTATAAACGAAGAGTTTAAGACGTTCACACAATATTGCAGATAGGATATTGTATGTTAAATAGACTGATTCCTCTGTAGTTGGCGCAGTTGAAGGGATATCTTTTCTTGTGGACCTTGCAAACGATCCTGAGATTCCATTCATCAGGCATGCATTCTCCTGACCAAATTTTGGAAATGAGTTGGTGCATGCTCTCTACCAAGTCATCTCCAGCTGCTCTAAAAAGCTCGGCAGGTAGACCATCATTCCCTGCAGATTTGCTGTTCTTTAGCTTGGATATTGCTTTCCGTACTTCGCTTTGGTCAAGTGGACGGTAGTTTTGTCTATCATCGTCTATATGGAGTGGTACGTTCTGCCTAACATCGGTATTCTGGTCTTCGTCGCCATTATACTTAGAGTCTGCAGACTTCCACATTCTCAGCACCGACTGTGGTTCTACTATAAGGTTTCCCGCATTATCTCTACAGGTTTCTGTACGGGATTTTCTGCCCTGGCACGTTCTTTTTACTTTTTGGTAAAACTTGCGTACATTGTTCCTGGAGTAGCATTTCTCAATTTATTCGATCATACGTTTCTCGTGCTCTTTCTTTTTTTTCTGAGGATCCGATGTTCCTCCCTTCTTTTTTGCTCGTAGAGCTCGTGAGCAGTTCTAGTCCTCTTTCGCAACGCCGCTTTATACGCTTCTTGTTTTGCTACGTTTGCTAGTCGGCATTATTCATCAAACCAGGGCTTTCGAGGTGGTGATCGGGGGTGAGCTTGGCATCACAGCACATCAGTTGCGGCCTTGATGATGGCTTTCTGGCATAGTTGCCACTGGTCTACTGCACTAGCTGTTTCTGCGATAGGACTGATCGAGAGACATCGGGATACGTGATCGGCGAAGATTCTGGCCGTCTCTTCCATTTCCACAAAAGATCGAACGTTAAAATTCAGAACCCTTGTTCAAAACCGTTCAAACAGTATTTGCATGCGAAAATTTGTTTCGATCGCACTCTGAAGACGAAGTTTGACAGTTCCCTTAGTCCAAAAAGTTTGTATGCAACGTAGTGGAACCAGTTTATTCAGGATAAGGGAGGTTTAAGCTAACCGATACATACGAGTACTCGTACATCGTTCAGAGCAGTCAAAGAAGAAGTGTTTCAAGGAGGATAAAACTTGAAATCATTGGCAAAAACCGAACTTAATGTTTGCCGGGTAAAATAGGAATTATTGAATGCACAAATCAATGCAGGGTATAATTAATGAGATGAGAACATTCCCAAAAGAAAAGCAAATTCTATTTCTTTTTAGTATTGAACTCGCTTTAAACTTACTCTTCCGATATGGCCTTCGGTAGATTATTAAGTGAAGTTATCCTTAAACATTTAGTTTTTCAACAATTTATCTGAGAACTTTTCACTCTTTTTGAAATGTAGTTGCGAAACTCACTAAACTAAGAACTTTGGTATTTATTTTGTGATTGATTGTTTCTGTTGCAGAATCATTTTGAACTGGCACAAGCTCAGCTGCAAAAGTTTCTTTTCAATTCCGCGGGCGAACTCATACTCGTAGGTGTGGTACAATAATACACTCTCCATGATATTAAACGGGTGTGTTATTTAAAACACTGTGTAGATTATTTTGTAGATTATACACACAAAAGTGTGACTTCTGGCTAGTTTATGCGTTTGTGTACACAGATTGTGCCAGACTTTAGGAGACATCAAACAACAACATCT
This sequence comes from Volucella inanis, assembly GCA_907269105.1. Lineage (NCBI taxonomy): Eukaryota > Metazoa > Arthropoda > Insecta > Diptera > Syrphidae > Volucella > Volucella inanis. Next base: position 125,337,290 of record OU026157.1, on the reverse strand, counting down.
GTTGTAGAAAGTCAACCAAGCGATACGTTATGATTAGGGATTGAGTTATTATTACAGCTCACAAAATTGCATTGCATAATGTAATAATGCTTTGAAACAAGGATGTGTGTATCTGGGATATACACCCATATACGGACAAGAACTACAGGAAGGGGGTGTATTGTTTCTCTGACAGACACGACACTTATTATTACTGCTTCATGTCATTCATTTTAACTAAGTGTAGATATTCATGCTAACGACTTGAAACTGATGTATTGTATATTGCCATGCATGATACAACTTTATTTGATGCAATCATCTGAAGGACAAACGTATACTTTTGACGCACCTAATGAGGAACTAGTTATTACCGTCAAGAACAAACTATAAAGCAATCACCATTGCCAATCGTCTATGGTCTAACGTCTATGGACTTTACATATTGCCATAGAAAATGACCTAGAGGTGTCATGAGTCAGCAATCATGTATAGGGTGTCAAAACACAAATTTATTTTTAAAAATAAAAAATAAAATTATTAGCAAGACGTAACATTCCCATTAGTTATGGATTGCGATTTCATTAATGTTGCTGCTTCGGATGACTTCGCAGTAGCGCATCCTGTCAACCAATTTTTCAGGAACTTGTCGACTGTTTCTGGCTCTATCTCGCGTATGGTTTGATACGTTCCTGGATTGTTGGCATAGCATCGATCTTTAAGAGCACTTCACAAAAGACTGAGAAGAGCTGTCAGTATCAAAATAATATACGATTCAAAAAGAAACCTATATTTGGACTACCCTGTATGTAAATAGCCTTTGAATCGTGCTGTAACATTCTGGCCGACTTCGTTTTGAAGACCAATAGTTCCTCCATTCTACTTCAAATGCGAAAAGTTTGCTTTTTGAAGCTGCCAGTCAACCAAAATTGAGCCTCATCTCTAAACAAATGACAGTCAAGGGAAATCTCGTTTTCGGGTTATTCAACGACAGTACGACACACACAATTGTCATAAGTCTTCAATTATTGCACAAGCTTGACCTTATGAGCTTATAAACCAAGATATTTCCGCAAATCTTAAACAAAGTGATGTGCATGATGTGCACGATAGCGATATCATTCATTCGGATCCTTTTCAACGCCATGCCACACAGCATCAACAGCTTCTTCAGTATATTAGGAGCTGTTCGAACTCCGTGCTCAGATGAATTATTTTTTCAATCGTAAAATGGATGTAGATAATTGAAACTTGCACAATTTACAAGCATTGTTCTGGCGTAAGTCTATTCATTGTGATCCAAACTGAGCACTAATCAGCTGTCAGCTGTCAAAGTAGACATCGCTTGAAAAAGTGTTGCCAATTTAAAACACAAACCTCCAACAATAACACACATTATCTCAAATATAGAAAGACGTCTCTTTTTTCCTCAGAGTTACTCGAAACTGATCTAAAATTGAATCTGCCAAAATTGTATCATAACTAACTGAATTCCGCACTTACGTGAAACTTAGCCCACAGTCAAGCAGGTAAAAAGGTGAAACAGAAGACTTCCTTTGATTTTCTTGAAAAAAAGAAACATTTTCAAAGTCTCGCTAAATTTCGTTAAAAATTCGACATTTCGTACAAAAATTTCTCTAAAAATGAATTGTTCTAACAAATGTAAAGATCAGACCTGTAATTATTTTTAAAACTTAATCAGATTTGGTACAGTGGTAGCACTCAAACTTCCGCCTTGAAATACAAACACCTGTCGTCACCGGTTTTTGATGATTAAGAGTTTAAAAATTGTTCAGATTTTGGGATCTGCGTCCATGTATAAAATTGATCTCTAATTTTTAAAACATATCTAAACCTTCGTTCAACCAAAGAACAATTGTAGACGACAGAGTCTCTCTCAGACTCTCTCAGAGTTTAGCTCAAGTCCCGCTGCACTTCTGAAAATGTGTGTGCAAAACGACTGCTTAAGCTTTTTCATCAATCCTACTCTTTAGGACTCTTTCCGGGCATTTGTCCAGCCCGTTCCTAAAAAAGCAAATAGGGTATAGGTCCTTTCATTCCAAGATCATGGAAAAGCAGATAAACCATCAGCTCATGAAATATTTCTAAACACGAAAACTTCTCAATGACTTCTCTGATGGTATTTCTCACTAAAAATTAGAAGCAAAGCGTACATCAATCTGGAAAACGCAAGATAGCTGCACTTGATATTTCTAAGGCATTTGAAAGAGTTTGGCACCAGGATCTGTTGTCGAAAACGCATGCATTTTGGATCGACAAATATCTTTTTAATTGGATTAGAATTTACCAATTCAAGTTGAATTGAAAGGGTTCAAGTCTGATATTCGCAAATTAAATGCGGGTGTGCCCAGGGCTCCGTTCTGTCTCCGATACTCTTTTTAATTTTTATCAACGATCTTTTGTCTACTACTTCTAATCACCAACTGTCGAATAATCCGCTGTCGTAAAAGTAAATTACAAACACCCAGCCATTATCCATGAATGACACTTGCATCGTCGATACCAAAAAACTTTCCATTCTCGATATGTTTGTCAGTGAAAACTAACATTGAAATGACCACACATTCGACGTCGCCAAAAATACTGCAAAATATCTAAGTTTCCTGAAGCTATGTAAGAAATATTTCACACCCTCTGATCTGGCCTTAATATAAGGCACTCATCCGCCAAAAATTGATGTACAATGGCCACATCTGGTCATGTGCTTCTAAAACCTCTCTGCACCTTCTAAATAGGATTCAAAACCGTGCGCTTGCTCTATCAATATTTTCACGATCGGTGTTCCATTGAAATCGCAAGTAGCATTTCGCATTTTCAAACTTTTAACCATAACACTCGTCTCGCTATGAGTGCTCATCACTTTACCCTGAAGCCCACTTTTGGACGTACATTTTTTTTCTGATCATTATAACTTTCAAACACTCGAAACGAACGTACATCGATACCTCTCTTTCTTTCCTACCGCATTCGCCCGCCATGTGTGAAAACATTTTAAAGGTACAAATAACAGATACATATAGGGTTTTCTAATACCGACTTGACAACTTTTTTTTTAAATAAAATAAAAGGCAAACCATTTGAGATATTTCAAAAACTTTATTATTGACTTGAAGTGCAATCAAAACATTTATAAATGGAACTTGACTTCGTTCATATGGCCACCGCGGCCACACATTTCGGTCGAAACGGCCGTTATTTCGCGTTCAATGTTGGCTCTGAACTCTTCCAACGTCGTCGTCGTGTTAGCATAAACCAATGACTTAGCGTAGCCCCACAGAAAATAGTCAGGCGGCGTTAAACCGCACGAACGAGGCGGCCAATCGACTGGCCCATGTCGACGCTCACCATACTTACTCTTCAATAAATCGATTGTAGTGTGTGCTGTGTGGCTTGTGGCACCATCCTGTTGAAACCACATGTTGTCCAAATCCATATCTTCCAATTCGGGCCAAAAATAATTGGTGATCATAGCGCGAAAACGCTGACCATTCACAGTAACGTGACGATCGTTATCGTCGACGAAAAATTATGGCCCAATAACGCCGCCGGCATGCAAACCGCACCAAACAGTTATTTTTTGTGGATGAAGTGGTGATTCATGAAGCACATGTGGGTTTTCATCCGACCAATAACGCATATTTTGCTTATTGACGAACCCATGCTTATTGACGAAAATGAGCCTCGTCACTGAAGATGGTTTTGCGATGAAATTCAGCATCTTGGCGCATCTTCTCCAGAACCCAATCGAAGAACGTACGTCGCTTCAAATGGTCCATCGGCTTCAATTCTTGAGTCAACTTGATCTTGTATCGGTGTAAACCAAGATCTTTAGGCAAAATACGCCATAATGTGGTCTGAGCGATGCCCAATTCTTGAGAACGCCGTGGAATTGACTGATTTGGATCATTTGCTACGGACGTCTGAATGGCAGTGATATTTTCGACACTGACACGGCAACATCACACAACTAATATGTAGACTCAAATTTTTGCACTAAACTTGTTATTGCCTGTCTAATAGGGCGAGAATTACGACCGAAAATTAGAGTTAACGCTCTTAAAGTTGCAGTCACCGACTCCGAATATTTGTAGTTTGATAATTAGTGGAAGAGTGCGTTCACAAATTAAATTCAAAGTTGTCAAGTCCCTATTTGAAAACCCTATAGAATACACTTGTGCCAACACTTTTTAAAATCCTCGAAGCACTTCTCATAAGCACTTTTTGGTGTAGGCTTAAGCTCTTGCGATATCGTTTTTATTTTCTTAATCGTTGCAAATCTCCGTCCTTTCATAGGTCTTTTCAGTTTTGGGAACAGGAAAAAGGCGAATATAGTGGCTGAGGCATGACTGTCGTGCTGTTTTGAGCCAAAAAACCTCTTATAAGCAACAATGAATGAGCATGTGCATTTTCGTGAGGTTAAAGCCATGAATTGTTTTTCCACAATTCCGGACGTTTTTCCTTTTTTTTTGTATTGCTTCTCGCAAACGGCGCATAACTACAAGGTAATACTTCTTATTGACTGTACGACCTTAAGGGTCGCGATCAAAACTTTAACATTTGATCGAACTTGGTGTGCATTTTTCGGTGTTGGCTCTCCTATGTGCTTCCACTGGGATGATTGGACTTGGATTTCGACGTCATATTGATTCGTCACCAGTTATGACCCTTTTGAGTAAGTCAGGATCATCATTGACATCATTCAAGAGCTCTTCAGCGATGCTCATGCGACGGTTCTTCTCGTCAAAATTAAGAAGTTTCGGATACATGTGTCATGCCCAAAATATCCGAAAAATTTGCATGGCACGATCCGACCGATATGCTAACGTTCTCAGTAACTTCTCTTATGGTAATACGATGATTTTCCAAAACAATTTTCTTCACAGCTTCGACGTTGTCATCTTTTGTTGATGTGCTGGGGCATCCAGAGCGAGGTTTGTCCCTGGCATCTTCTCGGACACCTTGGAAAGGTGGTGGCAGACTCACCGTATGCCACAAGTGTTTTATAGCACTTGATTCCATTTTTTACACAAAATTTGATGCAAATTCTTTGCTCCATTTTTTTTAGCAATTGAAAATCGCCGAGCACACGTCTTACCTTTTTATCTATCAAAAAAAAACTAAATATGCTATGAACATATGCACAAGACATGTGTAACAACACAGTAAAAAAGTCACCTTACTTTTTGAACACAATTCGTACGCGTTATCCACTTACATAAATAATACTTCATTACATATCTGAGCGCATTCGGTGTTGTCTTTCGATTTCCATTTCTTTATCTCTGAGGAATTCCTCAAGAGAGTTCATGAAGAGCATGCGTTGTATATTTTCCTACTTGATTGATTGGGTTAGATCGATGGTTTCATGAGCTGTATGGCATGTTACGCAACTCTTCTGAAACCAGTATTCCCTCATGCTATTTTCGTTTAGTTTTAATATGAACAAATCGCCATTACCGTCATCGAAAAGTAAGGCCAATGAATGATTCAAAGCAACACGAAACAATACATTTTGGTAAATGCAAAGGCGCTTCAAAAATTATAACTGGGTTTTCCGTGCCACAATACCGAAGAATAATTTGTTTAGGCATTTGCATTTTGTATGGATTTTGCAGATCAACCTTTAAAATCTTTTAAATATTGGGTATAAATTTTAATTTGTGCGGTTTTCTTTCAAAATTTGAACGTTTATTTAAGAAAAACATGTACAATAGTATTATTCAAAGTATTGCCCATCTGAAGCTATGACTTTTTCCCATCTTTCTGGCAATTTGTGGATCCCATCCCAAAAGAACTGCGCCGGCTTAGCGGCCAAGAATGAATCAAGCTAATTTTTGATATTCTGCTCTGATGTGAACCGTATTTCAGTGAGGGCGGTCTGCATCGACCGAAACAAATGGTAGCCAGAAGGGGCAAGGCCTGGGCTATAAGGCGGGTGGGGTAACACTTCCCATCCACTGTTTTCCAAATAGTTCTTAACCGGAATAGCAACGTTGGGCCGAGCGTTGTCATGATGGAAAATTATTGCCTCGTGTCTGGTCGCATAATTCGGGCATTTTTTGGCTACTGCTCTCTTCAAACGGATTAATTGTGTTCGGTAGCGTTGTCCATTGATGGTTTCAACCGGTTTTAGCAGCTCATAATACAGCAGACCCATCTAATCCCACCAAATACAGAGCATTACCTTCGTGCCATGGATATTCGGTTTTGCCGTTGATTTGGCTGGTTGGCCGGGTTTCACATATGATATTTTGCGCTTGGAGTTGTCGTAATGGATCCATTTTTCATCACCAGTAACAATCCGAAGCAAAAATGACTTCCTTTTGTGGCGTTCCAGCAGCATTTCGGACATGCAAAACCGCCTTTGGACGTCTCTCGGCTTGAGTTCATGTGGAACCCAATTTCCTTGCTTTTGAATATACTCAGCTGCTTTTAAACGTTTTGAAATGGCTGCTTGAGTGACACAAAAAGGTTCTGCGAGCTCTTCTTGTGTTTGGCAACAATCTTCATAGAGTAATGCTTCCGGTTCTTCATCTTCAAACTTTTTTGGCTGCCCAGGACGTTCATCGTCTTCCAAGCCAAAAACACCACTTTTAAATCGTGCAAACCACTTTTGGCACGTTCGCTCAGCTAGCGCATGTTCATCATAAACTTCCACCAAAATACGATGACTTTCGGTAGCAGTTTTCTTCATATTAAAGTAATGAAGAAGAACTCCCCGCAAAAACACTTTTTCAGGCACAAAGTTCGACATATTTGAGTGGAAAAAAAAATTATTGTTGTTTACGCTTCAAATGAATGACATATACTGAAATGACGTACAATGACAGTAGGTTTCCAACGCATGTTCCAATGGAATAATACAAGTTACGCCATCTTTTAGCAAACCGCACGAAGTTATAGACCCAATAGGTTAACGTCGGCTCTTACAGCGTCATTGGTCTCAAGATAAAACTTACGATTCTCAATAGCTTCATGTAGTTGTTCTTGTGTTTTATATTTTCTACCATATCGAGTTATCGGATTTTTTGGTATTTACTTGATTTAAGATTTTTGAATGCATACGTACTATTCAATAGAAAAGCTGATTCGACAACATTGTCGCTAAAAGAGTACAGATTAGCTGTTTGCTCAGGACTTGTTGGGAGCAAGACAGTTAAAACAACAAAAATAAAATCAGGCCCAAGTTCCTCAAGTCCAAGTTCTTCCGTTTGTCATTTCAAGACCAAAGTGCCGTTTGCAAAAAGGTTTGACAAATGTGATCATTTGCCGAAACACGGCTCATCACGGCGATGTGTACATTGTATAGTAGTACAGCATCTGAGCCTCATCGTACAAGATGGTCCTGTCCTTGCTGCGAGATTGGACTTTGCTTGAATGACAAAAAAATTGTTTCGCATCATATCTTAACGGTAAAAAAAAATTATTAAAAATATTACATACAACTTTTTTTTCTGTTATTTTTTCCTAGTTTCCTACTGGTTACGTGTCGAAACCACTTCTAAAAACTTAAATAAAAGATTTAACAAAGTTAATTTTTTTTCTTTTTATTTAAATTAATTATTAATTAAACTGAAATTCCAAAGTTTAATAAAAATATCTTTAAATATTGACATCTCCGGAAACAAAGGGTTAAATAGCAATCTAACCTGGTATCATCCGTTGTTAAAGCGAATATAATTTTCTGTAAATAGTTTCCCACATGGCCCTTTGTCTTGCTAGCTGGAATAATATCACTCAATATGTGTGTGCCTCCACTATTTTCTACGTCGTAGAACGATCGCAGTAACACATGGTCTGAAAAGTCAGTGCCGTTTTATAGTAAAACACAATTTTTTTGCAAAATTCAACTTTATTTATCAATATAGTTGCCTTCGAGGGCGATACACTGATTCAAACGATTTTTCAATCTTTCGATACCAGTTTTGTAGTACGATTTCAATTTAGCCTCAAAATAGACCTCTATTTCGGCGATTACTTCTTCATCGGTCTTAAATCTCTTTCCGGCGAGCATTCTTTTGAGGTCTGCAACAGGAAATAGTCGCTGGGGGCCAAATCTGGAGAATACGGTGGGTGGGGAAGCAATTCGTAGCCGAATTCATTCAATTTTGCCATCGTTTTCATCGTGACACGGTGAATTGTCTTGATGAAACAGCAGTTTCTTTTTCTTCAAATGCGGCTGTTTTTCTGCGATTTCGTCCTTCAAACGCTCCAACAACGCAATGTAATAGTCGCTGTTGATAGTCTACCCCTTTTGGAGATAGTCGATGATAATTATTCCATGTGTATCCCAAAATACGGATGCCATAAACTTGCCAGCCGACTGTCGAGTTTTTGGTCGTTTTGGACGAGGCTCGTCGCCTACTTGCCACTCAGCTGCCTGCCGACTTGACTCTGGTGTGAAGTGATGGAGCCAAGTTTCATCCATTGTCACATACCAAAACGCAAAAGCTTTAAACACTCCTCTGAATCATCAACACGTTGTTGTTTTTGGTCGACTGTGAGAAAACGCTGCCTAAGCTATCTCGATCAACTTCACTTTACGATCATTCGTAATCATTTTGTGGACTTTTTTGATGTTTTCATCTGACACAGCCTCTTTTGGACGTCCACTCGTGCATCATCTTCGGTGCTTGTATGACCACTTTTACATTTTTTAATCCACTTGCGAATGGTTCGTTCGGCTGGTGCAGAGTCCAGGTAACACTTATTTCTCATCAAAAAGCAATGATAAATCAACACACGAAATTGCTTTGAATCCATTTTTTTTTCACTCACAACGCTATATCTCGAGAACTAATCGTCCAACAGCTGTCAAATTTATACACGTATCTTTTGAAGGTTGGTACTAATTGAAAATGGTATGAATTTAGTTTAAGTGGTGCCCTCTCTTACAAACGGACTTTTCAGGCCATGTATTATTCCTTCCAAGTTTTCATTTTCTGCTACGCACAAATTACACACAGCTGCATTGTTCTTGCCTAAGTGACCCGAAACAACTCCTGATACGATCCACCTAAAAACTGTATTCTGCAATGTAGGAAGTGTGTCACCAAGTCGTATCTGAACTACTGAGAGAATGGAGAAGAAATGACTTGCACCTAGCAAGAGGTCAATGGGCCTTGGTTTTTGAAAAAGTGGATCAGCGAAGTTTACTCGTATATTAAGTTTTGATGTTGCCACACTACAACATTTATTGAATATGATCAGTTCCTATTATTTTTATTCTATATCAATACGAAGTACCATAAAATTAATTCACACTGTATACGAGTATCATAATCTGTACACTTTGAATCGAGTCATATGTTGGCTGGGCTCCCACAAAGCCACATTGGCTTAAATGCAATTTAACTATGTTGCATTGTCGTTTGTCTATAGCTCTTCCGTATATTTTCATAGTTTGCTTCATTAGTTTAACCGATCGGTAGTTGTTACAATTGTCGTGTCACCTTTGCCTTTATACAGTGGACTAACAAAGTTGGTCGAAATCGAGGGCCATTTATTGTATATGTCCAAGATTTTCGACATTCGCCGGTCCGACTTTACGACCTCGGCTGATTATTTTTGCTGCTTTGCTAACTTTGACTTCCGTAAAACCGCGACAGCCAAGTAACGGTACTGCACGGGAATTATTTGTCAATAAACGCGTTATAGTTCTCTCTTCAAATATTGCGAATTTCTTTGTTCGCCATTAGCTGTTCTTTTTTGTTTGTTTGTCATCTACAGTCATTTATAATTTTAGTCATGGATAGATACTCAGTGGCACAGCGTGTTAAAATTGTAAATTGTATAAATTATAAATCAATTTTATTATGAAAATGGCTTGCATATCGCGCATTACACGATTTCCTTGGTGTGTTCATAATCGACCAACAGAGCATACAATTTTGAATGTAGTACACAAATTCCAAGAAACTGCGTCGGTAGCAGATATCCCGCTTTCAAAATTCAATTAACCCAGGAATTGAAGCCTTCACATAATTTCCAGTGCCGTATGTTCCCCAATTGTATTCGTATGCACAAGCACTCATAACTGGTTGAGAATTTTTCAAAGAAAATCATCTTCAGGGATGAGACCCATTTTCATCTAAGCGGATACATTAGTGAGCACAATTGTCCCATTTGAGCCGATGAAAATCCAAGCGAGATTATCGAGAAAACGGTGAATCCTTAAATAGTCACTGTTTGGCGGGTGCGTTAAGGCTAGAAAAATTATTGGGTGATCAAAAGGTGGTGAATGCAATAATATGGTATGAGAAAACAAGTGTCCTCACTTTACCTTACACCATCAACTCCTGCTGGATACCTAGTACCTCGACTGGAGATGGGGTAACCAACAAGGTAAATGGTGGCAGCTAACGAAAGAGAGTGGGGTGGGAGGAGGAATGCCATCTCCCTAAGGTAATTTCTCCTGTTTGCGGGCGGCAGCAGACGAATTCTAAGGATGGAATTAACGGTGGCGTCCACAGTTCCAGTTTGGTCGATTTAGTGTTATCTCTATATGAACTGCTTCAACGTATTTCAATGCCAGTTCTATAGGGATCTCCAACATGAGTGTTCGGATCTTCTATAAAGCAGATATGACCGGTGGGATGGGCCGAGCAAGAAAAAGATGAAAAACTGTGATGTTTACTACGATGATTGCTATAGAGAACGTAAGCAGCGTCTATTTGGATGTGGATTTGTTATAAGCGGCAGACTTAGGCAAAATGTCTTGAGCTTTCGACACGTGAATGAACGCCTTATAACAATCCATATCAAAGATAAATTCACTAACACCAGACTTATATGCGCTCACGCTCCAACAGAGGAAAAGGGCAATGCCAGCAAATAAAGTTTCTACGAGCTCCTCGACAAAAACTACATCCTAGGCGACTTTAATGCCAAAATTGGAAAGGAGGACATCTTTGGTAGCACGATCGAAAGACATAGCCAACACGACACCACGTCTGGAAATGGACTTAGGCTAATCGATTTTGCTGCGGGACTTAACGTTTTCCTCACTTCAATATTCACAAGAGAACATGGCTGACACCAGATCAGAAAACTGTCAACCAGATTGATCATGTTGTAGTCGACGTAAGGCACTCCTCAAACATTTTATGTCCGAACATAATTGCAGCCAATGTATTTTTATGGATATCTCAGACGATGAGGAAATACAATACTTTGAGGAGATTTAACTTTAAACGGTTGCAATCGCAACAAGCCGTCAGAACCTTTGCCGATCACGTATCTCTTAACCTCTCGAGAAGTCCTTTGCAGCCAGCATCAAGTGTTGAAGACCAGTGGCTTATCTAAGCGGAGAAGCCATGAGAAATGCCGCAACTGACCTGCTGTGTTTCACACGCCCACCAACATAAAAACCCTGGTATACAAAAGGACGAGATAGGGTTGTGAGCTCTACGAGCAAAAGTGGAGGGAAGAACGTCGGCTTCTCTGGAGAAAAAAGAAAAAGCATGGGAAGCGCGCGATTGAGGAAATAGAGAGGTGCTACTAAAGGAATAATTATCGGAAGGTTTACCAAAAGGTAAAAAAATGTCAGGGTAATAAAAACTGAACGGGAACCTGTAGAGATGAACAAGGAAACGTTGTAGTACAGTCACAGTCGGTGCTGAGAATATGGGAAAACCATGCGTACCTGCAGACTTCTAAACGGCGAAGACAACACAGATTCCGCTTTCAGGCAAAGTGAACCATTCAATGGCTTGGTAAAGAGCGACTTATTTCCCAGATTTGGATGAATATATGCCGGATAAATGGAACATCAGCATCGTTTGCCTGGTTCACAATAAAAGAAACCCGCTAATCTGCGCCAACTATAAAGGTATCATTCTTCTAAACATCGCATAAAATCTTGTCTGCTGCATTGTACGAGCGCCTATGGTAAAACCATAAGAGTTCTTAGAAGTTCTGATCGATACTCAAAACCTTTTTATCGATTTTAAAGCCGCATATGACAGTGTATACAGAGACGAGATATACAAAGCCAAGTCTTGTTTTGGCATACAGGCCAAACTCATTCGCTTGTATATACAAGGTGACGATGAAGAAAGTTTGCTGCTGCATCAAGATCGGTTACGACCTAATCGCGACCTTTGATGTCAAAAAAGGATTAAGGCAAGGCGACACGTTGTCTTGTGCAAAACTCACAAGCCAACACACGAGGTACCATCTTTCAAAAATTCAATTGCTTGCATACGCCGACGATATTGATGTTATTGGTAGAACACAACAAGCTGTCACTGGTGCGTTTGGAAATATAGGAACAGAAGCGGCAAAAATGGGCTTAGCAGTAAACGAGGGCAAAACAAAATATATGCTGTCAACACGAAGGGACACACAAAATCGACAAATCGGCCAGAATGTCACAATCAACAGCTATATAGTAACTTTGAGGTGGTAAGGGACTTTGTCTACCTCGGCTCTACCTCACATCTATCAACGACATCTCTTCAGAAATCTAACGAAGAATAACGCTTGCCAATTGCTGTTTCTTTGGGCTGAGAAGGCAACTATGTATTAAGGAACCTTGTAATCGCAGTCCTGCTGTGTGGTTCGAAGCAAGCAAGGTATCCTTGGTCATTTTGAGAGGAAAAAAAAGAACAAGATTCGCCTTTTTTAGGGACGGGCTGGTCAAATGATGTAAGGCAGAGACAAAGCACAATCTGAAAGTATTGAGCTGAACGCAGGTGATTAGCTTTTACTACCTTTGAAACATTATAGAATTTTTTCCTCAATTTTTTTCCGTATTAAAATTTCGTACGTTTAAGAAAACGTTGAGTCATTCGCAGCTCGTTACAACTTTTTTTCGGTTTTCCTCTGTTGAGTTGAACTTGTAGGACCTAGAAAGCAAATATTTAAGCCTGACAGTCTATTTACAGCTCGAGTCGTACCATGTCTTTATTTTGGTCTGATACCTTTAATCCGATGAGGGATAAAAGATCTTCAAAAGAAGAGAATAGTGTATGTGATCAGATCAGTAACGAAATCTACGTCGTTATCAAGGAAACATAACTACCAGTTAAAAGTGTGTTCCAATTGGCTCTCTCGTATTGTTATACGGGTCTTTTAGGAATATTTTCTCTTACTTTGTGGTGGGTGTACCAGAGATTAGCTGATATAACACAGTGGCCCGACGAGCCTTCTAGGCACATTGATCTTGTATTTATCGGGGTGAGAAATTAAAAACAAGTCCCGGATGTTGACGATATGACTATCAACGTCTGGTACTCGCGTGGCTCATTACACCGTCCTTCGGATGTTGTCTATCCATTTCGTTGAACCCACCCAGTATTGTGTATATTGAAATCAGCATTCGATTTCAGCATGAGAATACAGGGATACAATTCTTTGTGTGGAGTTAGACAGCTCATTAAACTAGTTAAAGGCCGAATTGCTCTCGAGTTTGGGGCTTCTGTAAATAACCAGTAGTGGATAATTTGCCTATGGGGATGGAATTTTAACCATATGAAGTTGAATTCCAGATTGGAACAAGGATCACATTGGTGAAGTTTGGTAATCTACATCACTCTGCAAGTAAGTGGCGAGACCGCGTTGAGAAAAGAATAATGACACTAATTCGTAGCCAGGTAGCTACAGATAAGGGTGATCTGAGAGGTGTCGGTAGAAGTCTACCTGTGTTTCACTAAGTGCCAAAACAGCTGCTCAACATTTACGAACGTGAACATATCCATATATTTGCTTTGTCTGCTTTAAATTCGCTAGCCATTTTTTTTTGTGCACTCACGCGGGGTATGTTAGAAAGTGCTGGACTTAATTTTTTACTTCGACTTATTTCTCTCAATACCAACGTACGTTAATACATGGTGCCGTAGGGCACCACTTGAATTAATTCATACCATTTTCAGTTAGTACCAACCTTCAAAAGATACGTGTATAAATTTGACAGCTGTCGAACGATTAGTTCTCGAGATATAGCGTTGTGAGTGAAGCAACTTTTGTTATTGTGAAAAAAAAATGGATTCAAAGCAATTTCGTGTGTTGATTTATCATTGCTTTTTGATGGGAAATAAGTGTTACCCGGACTCTGCACCAGCCGAACGAACCATTCGCAAGTGGATTGAAAATTTTAAAAGTGGTCACACAAGCACCGAAGATGATGCACGCAGTGGACATCCAAAAGAGGCTGTTTCAGATGAAAACGTCAAAAAAGTCAACAAAATGAAAATGAATGACCATAAAGTGAAGTTGATCGAGATAGCTGAGGCTCTGAAGATATCAAAAGAGCGTCTTGGATATACAATACACGAATATTTGGACATGTGAAAGCTCTGTTCAAAGTGGGTGCCGCGTTTGCTCACAGTCGACCAAAAACAACAACGTGTAGATGATTCAGAGGAGTGTTTAAAGCTGTTCAACCGCAATAAAGCCGAATTTTTGAGTCGGTATGTGACAATGGATGAAACATGGCTCCATTACTTTACACCAGAGTCAAGTCGGCAGTCAACTAAGTGGCAAGCAGGTGACGAACCTCGTCCAAAACGACCAAAAACTCAACAATCGGCTGGGAAGGTTATGGCATCCGTATTTTGGCATACACATGGAATAATTTTCATCGACAATCTCCAAAAGGTGCAGACTATCAACAGCGACTACATTGCGTTGTTGGAGCGTTTGAAGGACGAAATCGCAGGAAAACGGCCGCATTTAAAGAAAAAGAAAGTGCTGTTTCATCAAGACAATGCACCGTGTCAGAAGTCGATGAATTGTCAAAATTGAATGAATTCGGCTACAAATTGCTTCCCCATCCATCGTATTCTCCAGATTTGGCCCCCAGTGACTATTTCCTGTTCGCAGACCTCAAAAGAATGTTCGCCTCTAAGGTTTTTACCACTCATTCGACTAAATTCCCACCAAACAAATTATGGATACCTAAAACCGATATCTAGGATGCTACGGAAAATTAACAGTGTTCAAACTTTTTTCGATTTCCACCCTAACAAAATTTCCCTAAGGAATATCCTTTACTCTTCAAGTATAACTTTACCAGGTGTACCGATATGAAGTGAGCGTTCTTTTGTGAAAATAGAACACTAAATTTTAATGGGAAAGTAAAAACCATTTTATTTAAAGTATTGGCTATTGCTAGCTACACATTTATCCCATCTTTCAGGCAATTTATGGATTCCACGCCAATAAAACTGTTCGTCTTTTGAAGCAAACCAAAAAGTCGCCCAATTTTCGACTTCCTCGTAGGATTCGAAGTGCTGCTCAGCTAATGCGTGTCCCATCGATGAAAAAAAAAATGGTAGACGGAAGGAGTCAAGTCTGGTGAATACGGCGGGTGGGGTAGCACCTCCCAGCCAAGTGCTTTGGTTGTATCCTGAACCAGTTTTGCTTTGTGTGAAGGTGCATTGTCATGGAAAAAAATTGTGGCCCATTCTGGTCGTTTTTCGATCAATGCATGGTTCAAATTGATCATTTTCTGGTCCCCCCAGACACACAGCACTGTCTTCTTGCCGAATCGATCTGGTTTTGCAGTTAAAGTTGATAGTTGTCCCAGGTTAACCCATTTAGGATTCTGAAAATAAATCAATTTTTCTTCGCCAGTAACAATTTCATGCAAAACTAATTTTTTGTCGTGTCTTTGAAGCAAAATTTCACAAGTGGTTTTTCGGTTTTCCATCTGTCTTTCATTCAATTCACGTGGCACCCCTTTTCTAGACTTTTGGACCTTTCCCATAGCTTTTAAACGGTCAGAAATTGTTTGTGGTGCAACATTTAACATTTCTGCCATTTGTTTCTTAATCAAAGTGTCATCTTCATCCAATAGTATTTGCAATTCGGCGTCTTCAAACTTTTTTGGTGGTCTTCCATGTTCTTCATTTCTCAAATCAAAATCATTGAAACCATCTTTTTCATGTTGCTTCTGATAGAGCATGATCACCATGTGCCTCGACAAGCATTCGATGCGACTCTGCAGCACTTTTCTTGAAATGAAAACAAAAAATTTATGCTTTCCGCAAGTCATCATTTTCTGGTACAAAAAAAAATATGATGTAGTTTGCTCAACGACTTGATGTATACTAAATATGTTTGACAACAAAAAAAATAATTAAGGCCCGTTCACAATAAATGTTCCCTATCGAGACATTTGTATCTTGACGCTCTTTTCATACCAGTACACCTGGTAAGTTGATTTTGTTAGCCTTAAGTCTAGTGTTTAAGTGTTTTGTGCTTGAAGTAAGCTTTAATAAATTTGTCCAGGCTCAAATATTGGGTCGAAAATAGAAGTTCTCGAGTGAACATCTGTACCAGAACGTTAAATTTTCTTTTTTTATAAAATGAAGTGGTACGTGTGCTTGACGTGTGAAAATTTTAGGGTTCGTTACAAGTATCGTTATCTTTTTCTAGGAATTATTTACCATGTTGTCGGCAGTTCAACTTTAAACCCTCTTCCTTTACGAATTTAAAATGGGGCATTAATGACGTAATGATATACGAGTTTGGTTTGTAAAGTTCCGTTCAGGAGATTTCAGCCCCGAAAATAAACCACGTGGAAAGCCGGAAAAGTTAGTTGACGACGATGTTTTAAGTGCAACGATGAATGCGGACTCAACGAAATTGGTGCAGGAGATTGCATAAAGCATGAGAGTATCCCCAATAACAATAAGTCGACACCTTTCTCTCTTAGGAAAGGTAAAGAAACTCGATAAGTGAGTACCCCATGAACTGAAAGAATCCCAAAAACTACGGCCCCCGAAAATCTGCGCATCGCTTACATTAAGAAAGCAAACTGAACCGTTTTTGCACCGGATAGTCACCTCTGATGAAAAGTGGATACTGTGTGATAATCGTAAAAAATCTGGGCAGTGGTTGGATGCAGATGAAAATCCAAAACACACCCTCGAGCCCAATCTTAACCCACAAAAAGTTATGGTGACAATTTGGTGGACATCGAAAGAACCAATCCACTTTTCATTTCTTTAACCAGGAGAAACGATAAAGGCTGTCAAATATTGAGAAGAAATCGACATGTTGAATGCCATGCTTAACAATGATAGACCCCATACCTCACAAATAACGTTGCAAAAACTGTTGCAATTGGGATTTAAAATTCTTCTGCTTCCACCGTACTCTCCTGATATTTCCCCAACGGATTACAATCTTTTCCGCAATCTGCATTCATTTTGCCGGCAGAAGGTCTTTCGGAACCGAGCAGAGGTCACAAAAGCATTTGAAGATTCCATTGCCTCAAAAAGTCAGCACTTCTACGAAAAAGGAATATTTGACCTTGTATCACGTTGGAAGAATGCCATAGATGCCAACGAACTCTATTTTGATTGAATAAAAATTTACGGAAAAATAATATTTTCTTTTAAATTTTTACCATAAAATCACATTTCATGTGGTACAACCCGATAGTGTACGTATTGGATCTATTGAATCTATTCAAATGCAGTCGGCGACCAAATTGTGGATCGCACATTTTTTGTCCAAAAGCATACAACTATTTCCAACAGGGAGAAAATATCGGTAATATGAAGTCTAATATGAAGTACCAAATTGCTTTTAAGGGCATGAATGAGAAGCTTGTCAATTTAGGACTCAGCGGTCATCAACCCCTTTTCAAAAACCTGGTTTAACCTAGCGTATGTAGGAATGAGGCGGCCGCCATGCTTACTAAAGGCATCCGTCTGATGAAATATGTTACCGAACTTAAACCCTATAAAGAACTCTTCTTCAGAAACGTTCGTTTATTTACTTAAAAATAAAATTTCAGATATTTAAACGTGCTAATGTAAAACAAAATGTTTTTTTTTTTTTTTTTGTTTTTTAAAGGCGGATACAATCAAAGTACTTTGGTCTTTTGGTGAAAAGGATCCAATTCATGGCAACTTAAAAGGACATGGAGTTAACCGAGGGGTCAAACCATTACATTTGATAGGACCAATGTTTAAGAAGCCCATCAATAGGAACGAAGTTAAAAAATGGGACGTTACAGTTCAAAATGTAAGTAAAATATTATCTGAGTGTCTTAAATACGTTTGGTCTCTTGTTTATATAATGTTTTGAAATTGGGAAATGTAAATGTAGATCTCTAAGCAATGTACATAAATATAAAATTTCAAAGTCTGTCATCTTATTATTGACTAGCGGAAGCCGGCATCCAATCACTCTAAATTAATAAACTTAACTTTCTGACAGCGATATACAATACATACGAGAATACAATTTTTTATCAAAAGTAATGTCATAATGTGAATGTGCCATAATTTTTGCAAATAGAACCAAGTGTCATTGTGATTTGACACTTATGTTGCAGCCAGATAAAGAATTAGTTGACAGCACGCAATGAAGCGATACACAACGTTGTTTTCCTTATTGTCCTGCACCGAGTGCGAGAACAATTAAGTGTTTGGGTGAGCGTCTCGTGCAAGCTGGGTCTACTAGAGATGTCTCAAGAAGTGACCGGCCCCGTATTGCCCGTTCGACCGAGAATACCGGTGTCGCCTTAAACTTCCAAGAGAGTCCACAAATATCGACGAGACAACGCTGCACACAATTTTGCATCAGCAGACGTTTATGGCATCGAATTTTATTGAAAGACCTGAAGATGTTCCCCTATAAAGTGCAAATCGTTTACCAATTGCTCCCTGCTGACCGTCAAGTGAGGTTAATTTACTCCCATTCTCTGTTAAACCTGGTCGTGGAAGAGCATGATTTAGTATCCGAAATAATAATGAGTGAGGAAGAGTGCACGAATAGCTATTATATCCCCTCAAAATGTCTGTTTGCTGCGGCATTTGCAGTGGAAAAGTAATTGGCCCTTAGTTTTTGACGATGGCGGCGGCATTACCGTAACCTTAACTGCTGATCACTACAAATAGATGTTAAACAAGTTTTTGTTAATTGCAGCAAGAGGAAGCAACCGTCCATACACAACTAGGGCAAAGATGGAGATTTTTAATCACCAATTTCCAGGCCAGATCTGACGGTGCCAAACTTCTTCCTTTGAGCAACAATTCAGAATACCATAAAACGAGCAGATAAGTGCATCAACTTAAGAGGTTGTCATTTGACCGATATAAATTGTTCAACTTAATGTCATCAATTTTACACCTTCAAGTAAACTTTTCGTGAAAGCAGAGCCTAATTTTTTTCATTTTTAGCAAAATGTCAGCCAATTCACATTAGACCCGTTAAAAAGTAGTTTAACTTCAGTTTTTTTTTTTTGGCCTAGAAAATATTTGCAGGCAGTAAACCAAGCAAAACATCCTATTTTTTTCTTTTTGATTGAAGTTCCTTGTGTTGACCCTGGGCACGTGTTGAACGATGCTTTAATCTAGTAAGCCTAGGTGTTCTTGCGAGTTTTAGGCTAAGAGTACAGTGTGGCACTTTAACCCAAATTGGACACTCTTACACCAGAATCGACTTGCTCATCATTGCCAGGCTGATTCTACATATTTAGCTGTCTGCATCTGCGAACGAGGGCATCAGTCTCGACTCGTAGCTTGTGCTCCGACCTTAATGGTAAGATCATCCTCCTGCTATAAACTCTGCCAGTTTTGGCTCTGCCAGTTCTAGGGCAGATAGTTGTAATAAGAGCCTCATAGTTTCTGATGACTTAGTTACATTTTTATGATACTTACTATAGCGTTTTTTGTATTAGAGTAACAAACGTTACGGC
This sequence comes from Volucella inanis, assembly GCA_907269105.1. Lineage (NCBI taxonomy): Eukaryota > Metazoa > Arthropoda > Insecta > Diptera > Syrphidae > Volucella > Volucella inanis. The sequence goes on along the minus strand of OU026157.1, from coordinate 125,317,633 downwards.
TTAGGCTTTTTTCTATACAGACTATCACAGATGACTATTTCCAAATAGCCGATCAAGAGTAAGGTGTCCGTCCGGTTTTAATACAAAGTGCAATGCAGATATACGATCTTTGTTTCTCAGATTTGTGATACCAGTTATCTCCTAGAGCCTTTATTTATTTTCTAAGCGTTGTCGAAAGGTCTACCGCGTCACTGTTTATGATAGCGCTGTCATTGACAAAAAATTCGTTTTAACGTCATCGTATATATCGCGTAGCACTTTTGTATACGTCTTGATTATATTTTGATTCGATGCCTAAAATTCAAGGCGACTTAACTAGGGGTTCCTCTGATGACAAGGCCACATATCATACAAATAGGATCTTCTTCTTGTTTAGAGCAATCACCACCAAAATCTTGTTTGGCAGCTTAGGGCTTCCACAAATTGTTTGCCTGAATGTATAGGGTTCGAACATTCAAGTACATAGCTGAAAGTCGATGTACATTTTCCAATTCCATTTGCCCAACCCCATTACGGGGTTGGAGTGCCGCTTTTGGTTCCCTTGAAACTCCTCTGTCTTACTCTTTGCTTTGAGTAGAATGAAAATATGCTGAAAAATTCTCAAATAATCTGAGCTCCGAGTATGTCAAAATAGCATAAATGAGGTTATCGATGGATCTTTTTTGACGTCGCCATTGACTCTATCTGGGAGTCTGTCTGTACTCTTCTTTGCCTGGCTCTTACACTGAAATTCACCTAGGTTCGAGTATTCAATGACATAAATGTTGTTGGTGATCACATCCACAGCGAGTCCCCTTCTTCTCTCTTATTCTGGATTTAGAACTGTTAATGGTGAAGTTTTATTATGACAAAACTAACTTATCTTTTGCCTTCAGATAAATCCCATTCATAGTCAAAATAAGCAAAGGAATACATTCATTTACTATACCCTCTTTACTATGTACTAACGTATAAGCACATGAGAGTAAAGTTTATCAATTCCAACTTGAAGTCAAACTTTTAATTCAACCAAATTGTCGTTGCCTTATTTTCCTTATCGGTAGCGTTAATCCAAACACACATTTAACTTTCTCAGACCGCATTCAAAAAAAGTTGGGAAAACGCAAAACTTGTACGGAAACGTGGTAGTAAAACTTTCGAAAATACAGTTGAAAAATAAGGAAACCAAGAGTTTAATGATGGCATTCAAATTAAAGAAATTTAAACATCTTAAAATTGATGTTGAAAACTACTCCCAGATTCTAGAACATATCAAAAGCGTGCTATTTCTTCGAACAACAAAGTATTACCACATGAGAAGTTCTCTTCTGTTTAAGTGCTATTCTGCAAAATCTTAATTAAAGGAGAGTTATATACATATATATAAATCCTTTAACCCCTCGGGGTCATATGATGTCAACAACGCCTTCGCGCCGTCTTGTTTGGAGTTCTGCAACTCATTAGAGCTCTCTCCAACTCATTCCTAAAGAGCTCGATTCCTCTTCGAGTGTATGTCTCGGACGCCTCGCTGTACTGCCTGCTTGGGTAAGCGGATTCCATTGTATGGTGTACGTTGCGATGAAATTGTACTCACGTAGTAAGGTGTGTCCAATTCATTGCCACTTCTCCTCCGTATAGTATTGTCTAAAGGTTCATGGCCCGTCCTCTGATAAGGCTTTGCATTAGAGATACGATTGGGCCAAAAAAAACCTAAAGGTTATTCTTAGACATCTATGTACGAAGGTTTTTAGCTTTCGTGTAACAGTGGTGTCCACCTTTTAAATACTGCAATGATTCTACCCTGGAGCGAGACAGTCGCAGCGTCGTTATTAAGCTAAAAACATTGGTTTTCCAGATTTGTTTGGCTTTTGTTTTGGCTGTGTTTAATTTTGAGCCCCACTTTATTCTCCTCAGCTTCCATATTGTGGGCCATCAAATGAAAGTCCATTACCCGATGTAAAAGAAGGCAAACATCGTCAGCGTAGTCTAGGTGTTTAAGGTAAGTTGTCTTTGTCCATCGAATTCCACAGTTGCCTTCCATCAATGCTGCATGGAGAACATCGCATATAATCACCAAAACCATAGTGGTGACAGTATACACCCCTGACGTACTCCACTTTGGAATTTAAAAAAAAACACAGACATCTTACCATTGTGCAAAATGAAACACTTACCACCTTCGTATTTAGCTTTAACAATAACATAGTTATGAGTTTTCCTGGTATGCCCCTCCTGAGTAAGGCCAACCACATAGAATCTCTATTCAAACTGTCGAAAAACCTTATCGAAGTCGTGGGCCTACGTACTAATCCACACCACTACGTCCTGCAACCACTCTCCCCGCGGGACTGTCGTTAGGTATTACTTCGCGGGGCTGGTTAGCAGATCATGCTAGTCTTCTTTTATTTGCTTCTTCAGCTCTTCTAATTTTTTCTATTCTTCTTAGCTCGTTTTGCACAATTATCACAAATGTGCCGATTTCCATCCAATTTTCCTCCGACTGCAACATTTGGTCTATAAGTAGTATTGGATTGGGCAGATTAATACTCCACTGCGAAAAACGCCGGCAATGAAATATGGCGTGCTCCGTATCTTCCTCCTCGTTTAAGCATTCTGGGCACAAAGGGGAGCTATCGTGTCCGATTCGGTGCAAATATTTGCGATAGCCGCCGTGACCAGATAGGAACTGCGTAAGGTGGTAGCTGTTATCCCCATGTGCTCGTTTCGTCCAGGTCTCGATGTTCGGGATCAACTTGTAGGTCCATCTAACTTTTGTACTATTATCCCACCTAGCTTGCCAGAGGGCTGCTGAAGCCGCTCGCTCTTCTCATTTTATTCTTCCAATTTCACCTGCATCTTGTCGCCTGGGGTTCTTCTATTATAAATTCTCAACATCTCGTCCGCGAGAATGTCGATCGGAACCATTCCTGCTATCACGAAGGCTGCTTCATCCGAAATTGTTCGAAATCCACAGATCGCTCTTAATGCACTGAGCCTGTATGCGGACAACAGTTTTCTCTTGTATAAGAGGACTGAGCTGACTACTCTAGATAGGAGAATCCTCCTAGCATACCAGGTCCACCAATGTTTGGTAGTATTCTAGAAAGTGCTCCTTGCAGCAGTAAAGCCTTGTTACTGGAGTACTCTACATGTGCTTTGAACTGTAATCTGTTATCAACTATTACTCCCAGGTATTTAATTGATTCTTTCAATCGGATTATTTGATTTCCCACCCGTATATTGACGTATTCCACAATTTTTCTACTGGTAATTAAGACGTCTTTCGTTTTATGGTCCGCTAATTCTAGACCGGCGGATACTAGTCAGTCTTTGATGCGAATAATTGCGACAGCAATGTCGTCTGCAAATCCGATTACTTGAACTTCTCTCGGCAACATAAGCCTTAGCACTCCGTCATACATAATGTTCCATAGGAGTGGACCGAATACTGATCCTTGTGGAACCCCAGCAGAAACGCTGTAGTATTTCAACCCTTCATCAGTTTCATACCTCAGTTTTCTGTTGGTATCCTCAGCAAGTAATATGGCGTATTCATACTGGCTATTGATTTTCTGATGAACGCGAAGTTTGCCGAGTTAAAGGCATTTTTGATGTCCAAAGTCACCACTACACAGTATTTTTTTGTACCATACTGCCATCTTTCTCCTTGTATCGCTTCGGCCGCAATGTCGACCACAGTTTTTACGACTTGAATAGTAGACCGCGATCTGAACCCAAACTGAAAGTCTGATAGTGCTCCTCTCTCTTCTGCTACCGCGAGCAGTCTAGCGTATATTATCCGTTCCAGTATCTTTCCCATTGTGTCAAGAAGGCATATTGGACGATACGAGGACGGTTTCCCAGGTGGCTTGTTTCCCTTTGGAAGCAGGACTAGGTGTTGTAGTTTCCAAGCATCCGGGAAAACTCCTTCTTCAAGACATTTTTTAATTGTTTCCATAAACATGTCTGACCGCTTATGAATAGCTGCTTTTAGTGCCTTATTTAATATGCCATCAGTTCCAGGCGCTTTACTTTCGCCTATCTTCCTGCATGCATTTATGAGTTCATCCGCTGTGACTATTGGGATGTCCTCCGTGTTGGTTTCCCTAATGATATAGTACATAGTAGATATACTTCGGGGGAAAAGGTGTTCTACTATGGAGTTTAGGATTGCTGGACATATTATTTGCGGCGACCTGTTGCCCTTTATCTTAGTCATGACGATTCTGTATGCTGTACCCCAAGGGTTTACGTCGGCTTCTTCACAAAGTTTTTTAAAACATCTTGTCTTGCTCTCCTTGATTGCCTTTTTTAAGTCGCGTCTTGCTATTTTAAAACCAATAAGGTGTTCTTCAAAACAATCTCTTCCCCTAGATCTTTGGACTTTGCGTCGGGCTTTTAAGCACTTTGCTCTAAGCTTTTTTATTTCCCCATTCCACAAGTAGCATGGTGTTCCTACTCTAACACCCGTTCTTCTGGGCATTGATGCATCGCACGCAGTAGTGAGAATGCGAACGAGTTGTTGTATACAGGCTTCAGCTGTTCCGCTTTGAATTATGTCTCCGGTATTTATCATTTCTGCGAACGCGTCCAGGTCGAAGTGTGTGTTGCACGGTACTTTTCTCCTTCGTCTCAAAAATTATTGCTTGGTGGTCACTGTGCGTGTATTCTTCGCTGACTCGCCATTTTATATTTCGCAAGAGGGAGTTGCTAAAGAACGTAATGTCAATAATCGAGCCCGTTCCTTTACGATATGTGTTTGCACGACCTTGGTTTACAACGCCTATGTTAAGAGTTGCAAAACTAGCAACTAACGAGGACCTGTACTCAATGCATTGTTCTATAATGATCGTTAAGGTGTTGATGTGATTCATAAACGCGTGGTGGTTCGCGTTCAGCGTGAAAACCTGCCTGTTCGACGTCGACAGTTAAATCTAAATATTTTCCGAACTTCCAGAACTATTCTGCTGGAAGAACGCATATATATATATCTCCAGTTTCCACATTCCATCAGCTTTCTTTTTTTTTGGTAGCTTGATAACCATTCCTCTTTTCCACTCCTGCGGAAACAGCAGATCAGCCGATGTATTTGGCACCGCTTGGTATAGTTCAGCAGGGATGCCATTAATACCCACAGCCTTGTTTTTCTTGATGGACTTGATTGCTACCAATATTTCGGTTTTTCTGGGAGGCCCGATGCGAATTCGGAAGTTTGTTGCCTCGGAGAACTCATTTGAGCTTGAGATCATAGCCCCATCGTATAAGTGGTTTAAGACCGTAGCAAAATGTTCTCTTCATCTTGTGAGTAATTCCTCATCTGAAATCAGTAGATTACCATCTATTATACACTTTTCACTGGAGTTTCACTTTTGTTTGGAGTTCCGACCACCAGTGAGTTCCTTGGTGATTTTGTAGACAGCGCTCCTTTCGAACCTGCTTATTGCTTCTGCTGCCCTTGAAACACTGCCCAGTGTGTCGATGTACTGACACTTCCATGTTCAGGTTTCAGCCGAAAGTCATGTCGGGGACTTTTCTGCTTTTTACCGACATACAATTAAGTGCTTGCCGTAGTTACACAGACTTTTTTCACAGCATTCCAGTGGTCATCTACGCTATTCTGCGTTGTGTTGCTGATTGCTTCTGTTTCCAAGGCAAGGTGATCCCTGAACTGTGAATATGGTTGTTTTAAGCAAATTTGAGCTGTCGAAGGATGCAGTACGAAGACGTATTTGAGCTCACATAAGATGGTGAACGCGTTCTTCTCCAATGTCTGTTGCGCGCCTGTTATGGATGTCTATAGTAGAAGATAATTTCTGAAGCGATGGCTGAACGCGATGCTGTGCGCTGCCTGTGATTTGAAATCCAGCTGATCTTGTGACAGGTGTTATGCCTAAACAGAGTACCTTCAATGACTAAGTGATTGGTATTGCAGTAGTTCACAAACCGCTCACCGTTGTCCGTTCTCCAAGGCCATGTACTCCACTAGCAGGGTGAGTCGAAGGTGTTGGGCTTTCTTCTTGACATAGAAGCATCACATGCAGATATTAATAGGTCCGACAGCTGAAGCACTGGGTTCTCCGCGGTCCCAGGTTTAAGTTGGTAAGTACCGATCAAATGTTCCTCTTGTGTCTCTCTACTTAAGACCAGTCATTTTGGGGCGGTTTCGGTGTTATGATAGACCTCGTGCCCACCTTTCGGAAAAAAATTTTACCCTCGTTATGTCCCTTATGTCCAGTGTTGCGAATGTCGCGAGTCTTGCATCCGTCGTCCTGTTCAGACGTGATTTCGTGTAGGACAGGCTTTCTGACTGAACTATAAATCCATTAACTAATGCTACCAACTCGCTATCTATGCAATTTATGAAACAATTAACTTATCTGATCCTTTTGATGATATCATCTTACCGGGCGATTTCAATCTACCTCAACTGCACTGAACTCAATCAGGAGATGAATCGTTTTTTATCGCAAACCATAACTCCAGTAGAGAATATCTCTACTTGCATGAGCTCACAGACTCTAGCTTATGCCAAATTAGTGGGATCTATAGACCTCATTTTCACCACTGACCCCATTAACTCCTCTGTCTTACTCTGTTCCCTTTCGCTATCGATCATTGATAACTTTTACCCAACACTTCTTCTTTCTCTTTTCCACCACTCTCCTATCCAGCCCACACCATCTGCAGCTGTCTCTTCTTACGACTTTCATAAAGTGAATTTCCGCAATATTAACGCTTATCTTAGTAAGTGTTCTTTTGATTTCGCCAATATGCCCTTAAAAGGCATATTATCTCTATGTTCCCATTTCGAGCCCCCCTTTCTACGAGCCCCTCGTGGTACAATCGTAAACTTCGCTCTTTACGTAAGAAGACAAAGAAATTATAGGCAGTTTTCCTCTGTTCCAACTCTTTTGCTGACTATTCAAACTATCTCGGGTCATACCTTCAATTCGATCAGCTTGGCCCCTCTATTTCTCAAAGTTTTGACCATACAGTAATAGAAAATAAATTACAACAACTCACCCGGCCCAGATGGCCTTCCATCCATATTTCTTAAAAAGTGTTCCTTAATACTTTTCCGCCCCCTTGCAAACCTCTTCCGATTATCGCTCTCTCAAGGTGAATTTCCTCAGATATGGAAGTCTTCTTTCATAACACCGACACACAAAAAGGGATTAAAGAGCGAAGTCAAGTCAAATCAAGCTTCCAATGCAAATCTCTTACTTCCCTTAATCAACACGGCTTTTTGAATTGTAAATCAATTACCACTAAGCTCATCGAATTCGTATCCTCTGTTCTCTCAGCCTTAGAAAGTGGTAAACAAGTTGACTAATCCTGTTCAAATTGTCCGTGGTGGGCCTTGAACATATTTTGCTTAAATGGATATCTTCTTCCCTAGATAATCGTTTTTATAGTGTTCGTTTCAGATCTGTCCTTTTCGCCCCTTTCTTGACCACTTCAGATGTTCCTCAAGGTAGTCACCTAGGTCCACTTCTCTTCGTCCTAACTATTTACGATCTACGTCATTCACCACTCACCACTTTCTCTCTATGCTGACGATACCAAATTTTTTAAATCCATTTCCTCACAACACGACTCCAACCTCCTTCAAATAGATCTACATAAATAGCTTTTTCACTTGGTGCATCAAGAACTGCTTAGAACTCAATGTCACGAAATGTCAATCGATTACCTTTTCACGTAAGTGCAACAAGTCTACTCCCCGAACTTACGTTCTCCACGACCAACCTATATCCCGTGTTCAGACTATTCAGCATATTATGCGACAAAGAGCTTTAATTTGGCTTGCATATCGATGCGATAATTACCAAAGCAAGCTCATCGCTTGGCTTCGTTAAAAAATGGTCCAAAAAATTCTGTAACCCGTACGTGACCAGATCACTATACATAACGTGGTGTCCCTTTCAACGAGTTCATGTAACCCGAATTGAGAGGATCCAGCGTCGTTTTCTTCGATTTGCTCTCCAAGGTCTACCTTGGAACGATCCTCTAATTTTACCTCCCTCAAACTCATTAACCTGAATACCCTTGATGAACGAAGGGACGCAGCAGAGATTCTCTTCATTCACCGACTCCTCTCAGGCCCCGTCGATTGCATGTCTCTTTACAACTGCATTATCTACTTTGCCCCTGCCTCTTTAATCTATCAAAACACCGCACCACATATGTAAACTCCAACCTTTCCGTTTTGATTTTAATCGCAGCACACTTTCTCTCAAATTCGATCTCCCTCACCATCTCTAGCCCTAAAACCCTAATTAAATATTTTTTATTTTAGTTTTTAAGTCCTAGTTTTTTAAGCTTTAATTAAGGCAAATAAATGGGGGCGTCAGCCCCCACCAAAATTAATCACCTGAACGATCCCAGCATCACGATTAGGACATTACTCGTAGATTTTGTCGAGAGCTGGTTGGAATATTCTTTAGTAGCATCATCTATTTCCTTTGTGCGCATTTGTTGGCAAATTTAGCATTGATGTAGACTACAACAACATATTCGCTCACGTAGCGACTCTTACCTTAGTTCTCTGAGACAGTCACTATGTGTCACAGTTTCCATCCACCGTTAGTTGTTCTGCGGCACATAGTCTATTCAAGTTTTGAAAATTCCATGTGCAGACGTGAACGGCGCGGCATGGCATTGTAGTTTTCTCATTTTGCAGAAGTCCCCGCCAGTTGTCCACTGTCATTCGAAGTTATAACATTGGTCATACCAGTTATAACATTGAGGTGTAATTATAGTTAAAGCAGGGGACATCATCAGGTTGACAGCAATCAGTGTCCCCTTAGTCACATTACACACAGCCACCGACCTATTTATGCGCATTACTTAACATACTCACACCGTAAATATATACACGTAATCGAAATCGCCTCAACCTACTTCCATTAATCATCACATATCTCCAAATGTAATTCGAGTCCTTTATCCAATCATACACGTATAAAAATACTGAAGTAGATTTTAACCATTACATTTCGACTTTTATCATCCCTACATTTATTTGTTTTGATTTTTTTATTTTTTTTCTCGATTTTTCCCATAGGTATCCGTTGATGCCAATATGGACACACTATACTGGTGCAAAATTATAGCAGCACCAATGCTTCAGGGAAAGCATCACATTATCGGATACGAAGCGCTCCTCACAAGAGAAAGGTAAGCCTTAAATCGTTTTACAGGTATGAGTACTCGTAAACGTTCGTAATCAATGTCATCGAACAAATTATATACAAAGTTCGATTGCATCAGGTGGCAGCACATAAATAGGCAATTCATTTGTGAAGAAACATTATAGTATTCTTGGGCCTGGTATGATTTTCCTATTTCCAATTGCGGATGTTTAACTGGGGAGAATGAAAATATACTCCGTGATAGACATTTCTGCTGTTCCATGAGGTAACAAAATACGAATGTAATGGGTCTAGACATAAAGAAAAAGGAAATAGAGAAACATTTGCAAATGATTGAGAAAGGACACATAACGTCAGTGTAAGTGACTAGGATTGGCAACGAACTATGACTTGAGTCGAATTCAATTAAGATAAATGATTTTATTAGGATTTCGTTTGATTCTATTATATTTTAGGTTGACTTTGAAGTGCTATACTTTTTCCCTCATGGATTTCATTGAACATCATTTGGTGTTACAAGTTCAGGTTAAACTCGAGAGTGGATGGTCCTTCTGCAAACTGATGAGCTGTTTTCAACAAGAGAGTGTCAGTCGAATTAAATGCGGCGTTTTTGGCTGGTTCACACTTGATAGCATTTAAAATTCAATATCGGCAGATTCAGTGAACCATTAGGATTGGAACGTAAAAAAGGATGGCAAGCTAGACATGATGCGATTCAAGGATTAATCTGATGTTGTTCGGAATGAATTATTCTTTTTGTTTCGTGGGATCTTATGAAGTAAAAACCCAACTCAAAACATGATTCTGCTGTCTATTTGAAATTGTCCGCAAGCATCGGTTTTCGAGACGAAATCGATGCTGATCAAACAAATCTAAATATAATGTCTTACGACTGTTAAGTGATACGATATCGTAAACTAAGAAGCACAATGTTACCTTAATACTAAATATGGCCAAAATATGCAGGAGTTGTCATCATCATCATGACACCAACCATTAACATATGGATCATACAGTTCGTATAAGGTTTCTCACTTTTTTTTTAATTGCTTGTATGATAAACAAACAGCGAAATTCAAATGAGAAAAGGAATATGCAATTCCTTTGTTTCGACCGCTTAGTGAATAAAGGACGACACTTGCCATATACGAGTGGTGTTGCCAGAGTAGCCAGCACACATAGTCTCTCCATCGGTTGACCAGGCGAGTGACAAGCACTGTGGCTGATCTCCTTTAAATGTCTGCGGAATAACCGCTTGGAGTAGTTACCCGACGATCGTTTTACATGCAAAATAACGGATCTTGATAGATGGATCATAAGTACAATAGTTTGGTGAAAAGCACAGAGCAAGAGTAGCAAGAGTACTTAAAGATCTTAACATACACAAATACCCTGATCGAGATGCTATGGTTCCTCTTCTTCTAAGAAGTGTTCTTCAATATGACAATACCACTGAGCTTTTCCATCGATCCTACTCATTAGGGCACCTTTCGAGCAGAAGGAAACTAGAATTTGTTCTTTCTTCTTTCTCCTCTTACAGACCAATTGCACTTACATACGTCCCTTCTTTCCAAGTTCACGAAAACGCTGATAAACCGTCAGCTCATAAAATATTTCAAAGCGTGAAAACTTCTCAATGACTGGCTGTACTAGTGATCTAATGGCATGCCTCACCGAAAAGTGGACCCAAGGCGTACATAAATCTGGCGAAAGCAAGATTGTTGATATTTCAAAAGCATTTGACAGACTTTGGCATCAGGATCTTTTGTGGAAAAAGTATTCTTCTCGAGCTCTTTGAGTTTAAGTTTGGTTATTTGGACAGGGTCGGTAACCGTTGCTCGTTTTTCAAAGAGGTCGAGAGTGTTACTTATGCTTTGGATGTTGTTATTATAATCCTCTAGGTAGAAGGTCCTAATCATAGAGGGAGGATGCCATGATCCTTTGGAAGGTTAAATATTTCTTATACTTGTATAGATGTGAGTGGGAGGCTAGAAAGGGATTAGAGATATAGGACGATGGATGCAGTATTCTTTTTAATTTAAATAAGTTTGAAGTTACAAAACGTAAGAAAATAGCAGTGCATTAATTTTTTATTAACTATAATGTAAATATGTATGTATTTTTATTATTCTTATTAAATATGATATAATTATAATTTTGTTTAATTCTCTTTTTGATGGTTTCATAATCATATGCCTTGATTATACCATCTGGTGTACATTCATTTCCATGGATGCGTACCAAATCATTAAAATGATTTTTATTAAACAAAACAAAGATAATGGATAAAGATAAAGATATTCTGGTGTATAATTATTAATTTAATTATTTCCCATTTCCCTTTTATTTTCTTCTAATTTGCTCTTGTGAATTTGTTATTTTTATTTGCTACTTGTTTAGAAAAACTGGGTGTCAATTTGTTTCTTCTAGCCTCCTTCCTGTAGACAACTTCATTCTCTTAGATTTCTTCCGGTTCTTGTCTAGATCAATTCAGATTTTGAATTCTGGTGTTGGTAATGTCGTCGACTTTTTGTTGGATCTGAGGGTAAAGCTTATTAAGGAATTTATTCAATTTCGAAAGGTATTCATGCTCATTGGAGAAGTTAAATGATTTGGTAAATTGATAAGGCCTTCCGAAGGAAAGCTCAAATGGAGTGTGTTTTGTAATTGAATGGATGGCACTTCATGTTTTTCATGATCTGTAGTGAGCTTTTGTTCCTTTCTTTTAGACAACACAAGCTTGTAAATTTCTGTTAAAGTAGAGTGTAGTCTTTCCACTGGGAATTACTACTGGTCTGCTGAAAAGATGTGAAATGAAGTCTTATATGGTGTTGCCTGCAAAAATCTTGAAAGATGTTTGCAGTGCATCCGGTGCCTTGGTCGCACCAATTGTTTTTGGTATGCCGTACAGGCTTATGTAGTTTTTTAAACATTTTAAAACTGTAACACTACTTCTGCATATTAATATATAACCGCAGGCGAAGTGTGAAAATTTGTCCATTATTGTCAGTATCTGTTGATGATTTATACTATAAAGACCGATATGGAGAATTTCAAGAGGCTTTAATGGTATTTCTGATTTAGAATTCTACGGTTCGGGAGGATTCCTATCGTATTTAAGTAGTTTGCATTTTTCACAATTATTGAGAATTTTCGTAATTATGTCCTTCATTTTTGGAAAGAAAAATTCGCGCTTTAAATGGAGATAAGTTTCATTTATTTTTTTTGTTCGTCTTCTTGTCTAATATCAGTAAGTATTTCTGAGCATCGCACGATACGAAATGTCTTATTCTGGGAAAGATATTTTGAAAAAGTGGACTGAACAAGAGGGAAAATCTCATCACTTGCAATTTACGGCGGTAAGTTTATTGCCTGGGAAGAATTTTCGGAAGATGTCGATCATTGTGCTTTCATTAAAAGCTGGTCTGCGTTTTAACCTTCTTTGTTTATTTTTAAAAATGTTTTCGACAGTCATTGAGTACCCTTTATTGATGACTTCCGGTATGATTTGAATACTAAAGTCATTCAGAGGTTTTTCGGAAATTGGTATCCCGTCGTTGAGGTTCTCTTGAGCGCTATGTATGATGCCCTCGTCCTTATTGTTGTTAAAAAGTTCTTCTTCTTTCGTCAGGGCTAGTGATCTTAATGCGGCTAAGGGCATCCGCATTAGTGTTTGCTTGACCTTTTTTATATATGACTTCACAATCGAGTTCTTCCAACTTTAGGCGCCATCTTACAAGTTTTGAGTTTGGCTCTTTTAAACTCATAAGCCAAGTAAGGGGTCTACGATCTGTGACTATTTGAAATTTTCTCCCAAATAGATATGGTCGAAAGTTACATGTGGCCCAGACAATGGCCAAGAGTTCTTTTTCAATAGTGGAATAACTGCACTCACTACTTCAAAGAGTACGACTAGCAAAACAAATAGGCTTATCGCTTCCTATTTTGCCTTGGGATAGGACAGCTCAAAACAAAAGGTTTGCCGAAATCTGGATATTGTAGGATTGGGTCGTTAACCAATAAATCTTTGCAGGTTTTGAAGGCGTTCATATAATTTTGATCGATTTTAATTTCCGCTCCCTTTTTCAAACAGTTTGTTAATGGTTTTGTCAGTTTTGCCAAATCTTTTATGAACTTTCTGTAATATCCGATCAACCCTAGGAAGGCTTTAATTTCGGTGTAAGACTTGGGGACAGGGAAGTTTTTTATGGCATGAATTTTTGCAGGATTTGGCTTGATTCCGTCAGGGGTAATAATATGTCCCAGAAAAGCTAATAGGTGGTTTGAAAAGTAACCTCCTTGGAAATGAAAAAAAATATTTTTTAAATGTTTTTTTTATTTTATTCAATAGACCGGAAAAGACCGGAAGGTCTGCAAAATACTCCTCCGTGGCGTCGATGATTTCCTCGCGTGAGCTGAATTTTTTATTGATGAGCCATCTTTTAAGGTTTGGGAAGAGATAATAGTGCTCTTGTGCGCCGGTGGATTGTCTTGCAAAAACAAAATTTTGTTTTGCTTCATATGAGTCCGAGAAAGAACATCGAGCATCCCTCGGCCGCTTCAGAGCACACGTGCCGGCTTCAGTCCATTGCCGGGCACTCATTCTGTTCTCTTGTGTTCAACAGTTACCAAGTTATCAAGTCCAAACACTCTTTTGAAGTGCTCTCGCGTTCGTGTTTTTGGTCAGGAGTGAGTATGCGCGGCACCCAGCGGCAGGACATCTTTTTCATATGCAGAATATTGCCCAAAATATGGCGTGTGCGCTCAGTACTAATCTTTGTGGTATCTGCTAGCTCGCAACACCATTTCATGTATTTTTTTGACATTGTCCTCTGTAACCGCATTGGAGGGCCTGCCGCTGCGCACTTGATCCGTAATGGAGTTGCGGCCACCACGAAACTCTCGAAACCAATATTTGACGGTGTAATCTCACGGAGCATTAGCCCCATAAATTTATCCAACTTTTCTTTTGTTTCCTTCGCCGTTTTGCCTCTCAAAAAATAATGTTTTATGAGAGAACGAAAATCGTTTTTGTCCATACTCAACATAATGCCAAACACGTCAACAACAATCAGCTGTCAAAACAAAACTAAAGACAGTATCGCACTGGAATTTGGCACGTCTGCCTAAGTATGAACGGACTTCAAGACATCATAATCTTTTTTGCAGTAGCAGCACATTATGGCGGTCAAGAAGGTTACTTTTCACTCCACCTAGTTCTTCCTTTTGCAAAACTCGCACTTGTCCGTTTGGATCTTGAAGTTAGACTGTCTTAATTTGTCGAAAACTTGTTTTATACTTTCGATATTTTCCTGAAGCGAAGTGAAATAAATGATTATGTCGTGTAAATAGACAAGACAAATTTTTTCCACGAGTTCTTTGAGAACGTTATCTTTCACGCGTTGGAACGTCGATGGGGCGTTTTTCAGTCCGAAAGGTATTCTGATGTATTTTTAGTGCCCTCCTACAACGATAAACGCGGTTTTTTGAATATGTTTAGGATTCATTTCGATCTGACGAAATCCACTTGCTAGGTGGTAAAGTAAAGGGTTTTCCAGTAGGGACATGACAACTTTGAATCATCATCAATTTGTCAGTGTCAATTTATTCAGTAAACTCATTTTCATCATGGTAAAGTACACGTCTGCAAATTATAAAAATTTTCTACAAATATTCAGAGTCGGTGACTGCAACCTTAAGAGCGTTAACTCCAATTTTCGGTCGTAATTCTCGCCCTAGTAGACAGGCAATAACAAGTTTAGTGCAAAAATTTGAGTCTACATATTTGTTGTGTGATGTTGCCTTGTCAGTGAGATAACCTGTTGGTCGAAGTGTCGAAAATATCGCTGCCGTTCAGACGTCCCCAGCAAACGATCCAAACCAGTCAATTCCACGGCGTTCTCAAGAATTGGGCATCGCTCAGACCACATTATGGCGTATTTTGCGTAAGGATCTTGGTTTACACCTATACAAGATCAAGCTGACTCAAGAATTGAAGCCGATGGACCATTTGAAGCGACGTATGTTCTCTGATTGGGTTCTGGAGAAGATGCGCCAAGATGATGAATTTCATCGCAAAATCATCTTTAGTCACGAAGCTCATTTTTGGCTCAATGGGTTCGTCAATAAGCAAAATATGCGTTATTGGTCGGGTGAAAACCCACATGTGCTTCATGAATCACCACTTCATCCACAAAAAATAAGTGTTTGGTGCGGTTTGCATGCCGCCGGCGTTATTAGGCCATATTTTTTCGCTGACGATAGCGATCGTGACAATACTGTGAATGGTCAGCGTTATTGCGCCATGATCACCGATTATTTTTGGTCCGAATTGGAAGATATGGACTTGGACGACATGTGGTTTCAACAGGATGGTGCCACAAGCCACACAGCACACGTTACAATCGATTTATTGAAGAGTAAGTATGGTGAGCGTGTTAGCTCAAGACATGGGCCAGTCGATTGGCCGCCTCGTTCGTGCGATTTAACGCCGCTTGACTATTTTCTGAGGGACTACGTTAAATCATTGCTTTATGCCAACACGCCGACAACATTGGAAGAGCTCAGAGCCAAAACTGAACAAGAAATAGCGGCCGTTTCGGCTGAAATGTGTGGCCGAGTCGTTGAAAATTGGGTCCAACGAATCGACCGCTGCAAACGTGCCCGCGGTGGCCATATGAACGAAGTTCCATTCATAAATGTTTTGATTATACTTCAAGCCAATAATAAAGTTTTTGAAATATCTCAAATGGTTTGCCTTTTATTTAAAAAAAAGTTGTCAAGTCGTTGTTGGAAAACCCGATATAAGCATTTTCCCAATTTGTCTTAGATTTCGTTTATGTTAGGTAAGGGGTAGCGGTCCGATATGGTCTTTTCGTTGACCTTCCTGTAATCGATAACCAGTCTCCACTTTTGCTTCCCACTGGCATCCTGTTTCTTTGGAACAATCCACATAAAGGAGCTCCATGGGGAATAGCTATGTCTTATTATACGTAGTTCTAACATTTTGGAAATCTGATCTTTTACTTCTGCACATTTTGAGAATTTTCTTTCGTTCTTCGGGATTTAAATGATCTGCTCGAATTAAGTTTGTTATTTCCTTTGCGAATATTTGTTGTTCTGGTCTTGTGTCGAAATTAAACATTTCAGAGAAGTTTGCGGATTCGTATTGCTCCGCATACAATGATACTTCTAAAATAATGGCTTGATCGGATGGGGAGTAGTTGATGAGCTCTACAGTACTATAGCCGTTTTCGGCGCTGTACTATATAGTCAGTGTGTTAAGAAAAGGTCAGGTTTTAATTCCGTAGAATCTATTAATATACTGCCGTTACACTGTGTGACCGGTAGTTTCGCAAGAATCTTGCTATTTGCGGGGATTATTAACTTGCTAGATGAGTAGTTTGGTTTGAGATTTATTTTAACAAACGAATTTTTTGTGATTAAGACTTTGTTTTCTAGGTCGATTTTCGCGTTGAGCGATAAAAGTGCGTTTAAACCTAGAAGGCCGTCAAAAAAATTGTGAAACCTAAAGATAAGGAATTTAAGGAAACCTGCTTGATTGAATTCGACAAAGATTTGAAGGCTGACTTGCTTATCTATAGTAATTGGTATTTTTTGAAAACTGATGTTGATTGGATCACTGTTAAAAAATTATCCAACTGCTGAAAAGAATTTGAGCTTGAGTTGTAAACTTCTTGAAGGTTAAAGTTAGGGTTTCGTGTTTGATGGCTCGGACTAGTCTTGAATTCATACTGTTCACTGGTGTTGGCACTTGGCTGATATCGTGACATAGATCCAAGTTTTTGGTGTCTGCTTTGTTGGTTATTATTACCATTTCTGTAAGAGTGGCCTGGTTGTCTGGAATCTTCGGGTCTTGGTTGTACTTCTCTATTTTGAGGTGGTCTGGAATTTTTTTTATTCTGTTGCGAGTTGTTATGGAGTATCGGATAGTTTGGTTTGGATTGATTTTGGCAAGGGTTATTAGAATTATAAGGTGTGTATCACGGATTTTGAGTCCTTTTCTGATAGGAAATATTTAGCTCCTTAATACAGCACGTGAGAGCAGTGGCTGGTGAGCTTGGCTGCATAGCCCTTACTCTTTGCAGATCCGAGGGGTTCATTAAGGGCACACAGAAAAGAATTAAGACACATCTCGGCATACAGATCCTTCTTCGCTTTGATTACATTTTTATCAGGTTCATGTATTAGGATGTTATTGCATAGAACTGATTGAAGCTCAATGAATTCTCCATAAAGGGACTCTACTGTCTTGTCACGTTGTATTACATTATGGAGGTCCCATACATTTTGAGGGCTTCGTTTGCTTGGCCTTCTATTTTGTTTCGGATGGCTCTCAAGAGTATTTGACCATATGGTGTGTTATCTGTTCCTCTTTTATAGATGAGTATTTCCTCGGCGTTTACGTCGAATTTTGGGAGGTCCTTTATAGCGTCGGGGATTCTCAGAGAATATCTCTCTATAATTGACATTTGGTTGAACCTCCGGTTGCTAGATTTGAAACGTTTTGTTCTAGCGACATATTTTCTGAATTAGTGCTTGAAGAAGAAATGTCAAGTGCACTTTTATATTTTTGTTTTTAAATTAATAATTTCTATGTATCTATGTATTACTGGAGTGCTCTTGGTAGCTTAAAACTAAAATTTTTATATATTTTTGAGGAGAGCGGAACAATTTTATTTGTTGGAAAGGTGGATATAATTTCACAATCAATCGATGGATTGTTTGATGAGTTGTATTGATGAGTAGCATTGATGAGTGGTTTGATGAGTTGTTTTGGTGAGTTGTTTGATGAGTTGATGAGGTGACCAGTTACATATGAACTTTACTATAGGTTCACCGGTGATAAGAGGTTTTTTGAACGTGTAAACCGTTCACCGGACTACCGACTGCGCCACTTATGTGCTCTGTGGGAGAGTTTATTGGAAAAAAAAACACTATTTTGGTTTAAACGTTATAATGACTGGTTTATTCTCGTACTCAGGAACAACTGAAGTGCTTACAATATTTTCTTAAACATCAAACCTATCGTATGCAAGTTGATACCACGAACTTTTGGTAGAAAATTAGGTCGGAAAACAGGTTCGTGGTGTCATTTGCATTTGATATTACAAATTTGTAGATTTCACAATGTACAATACATGCAGCATATGATCGGCGTGTGACCGGATGTCGTCGTTGTTGAAGTTATGTTTGCGGTTGGTGGTATGGTGGAAACAGTAACAGTATTCGGGTAGCCACTGTATCCACAATGGTTATTCTTCACGGCGGTTCGATTCCAACCGCACGAGTGATTTGGTGATTAACGAACGCATGCCATCCAGTCCCTGTATCCATCTTCTTGGACAGTGAGCCTGCACTCTAGCAAAGCCTTGATGGTCTTGTCCTAGAGACGCTTTGATGGTTAAACTCTTATTAGTTCACATCGATCAAGTATTCTTTCAGCTTGATCTGTCCATAAAGACACTACTCCTTCAGACACTCTTAAGAAAAAAAAAAACCCGAAGTAACTAGTACTTAATCTTCACTACTTGGTTTATTGCGAATTTGTTAATATAATCCAGAAACTACCATCTTTTTTGATTTGTCTACGTTTATCCACGTCCTGTCATTGTCGTACACAGCGATAACCTCTCACAAAAATTTAAGATGACCGAGCCTATTTTAAGTTACCCAAATAAAAATGTTCTCCGCATGGACAGGTCTGTAAAATTTACTTCACGTACTCGTATATCATGGCAATTTATCGTAGTATTTAAACCAAAACAAATACTTTCTTGCTATAGAAATTTAAGAATAAGCACACGCGCACATCAGTTTCAAAGTGGTGCATTACGCAGTGTTTAAGTTTGTCGACTTCTACTCAAGAGTATTTGGGTTCAAATCCGGGCTACTTGAAAAGCAGAAAAAATATTGTAATTCATTTTGCCTTTCTACGATTTATCTTCGAAATCGCCAAAAAAGTTAAAAATAACAACAAAGTAAGTGGAAGAAACTATAATAGGACTTGACCCAACACGGACACCAACATATTTTTTCGTATACGAATACGTAAGGAAATTAAAAATCTTTGAGCCATAAAAGCATCTTTAAATCTCAGAAACTTCATAATCTTACTGTTTCTTCAAAATTATTATTTTCTTGTTGAAGCGTACTGTCTAAATCGCTGATGTTGTGTGGCCTTTCTTCTGTTTCTTATTGCTCATTGCTCTTTGAATTCTTCCAATAATGTCAATATTGTCACCGTTTTCAAATATTGTGGCTCTATTATTTGCCAGTGAGTTTCGAAAATTCTTTCAAATATGACAGAATTTTTTAAACATAAAATATTGCGGTGGTGTCATTACCGATCTTTCTAGTCATTCTCGCAAACGCACCTTAAAATCAGTGAATGAATGGATATCGACTTGGAAATTTTTCAAAATCTGCCGTAAGGCGAATAATAAATAAATCGATGATGGACTTATCAGGTCTAAAACTACACTAATAAGCGTTCCATTCATCATGGTTGATAGGATATTGTACGCGATGTTAAGGACACTTAACTCTCTGTATTTGGCGCAGTTCAAAGGGTCTGCGGCGTACTTAATTCATCCGACTAGGTTTTACAGATTAGCTAGTGTTTGCTCTTATCAAATCATCTTGTATGGCCTTAAATAATTCGGAAGGGAAGGCGAACTGATCCGAAGGAACATCGCTCCTTCAGTAGCATCTCCCCAATGCCTTGATCAGGCGCTTCCCTGCTTTTCTATTTAAGAAGCCGGTGTTTATGGCGTCTTTTTTGCTCATCGAGTTCGCGAGCCGCTCTTATCCATTTTTGCAGCATCACTTTGTATGTTTGCTGTTTCGCCGACACTCTTCATCATACCAGGGGCTTCGTTTCGAAACGGATGAAATCATTCCACACACTGTTGCGTTCCTCAAGTCCTCTGGTACCAATGGCATACGTACGTACCAGTTGTTGGCAACTCTGAAGAATAACTTTACTTTTAAATTAGAATTAGCCTTATGCCTGGTACTGACCTCTCCGTCGAACCATTTGTTTGACTTTCTTCTTATTGCAAATTAATCCTCTGCTTTATGTAACATGCTTTCTTACTTGAAAAACCTTGCACGTCTCCGCTTCACAGTTTATTGGTTTCTTCTTCATTGACAGTGTTTTTGACAACGTAACTTTTACCTGTATTTGTAACTCGGCCAAAAAAACATGGCGTAAACGAACTATTAGTTTTGCAGATTGAAGGAATAATATTGAGCAGAACTTGGTTCAGGCCTCTGGATTTTCTCAGCATTAAGAACTTCTTTGCTCGGCCATATGCAGCGACTGTCTATTCTAAGCGTAATCCATGATTGGTGTACTACGATTGGAATTTTGGTCAAACCTCCTAAGACTGTTTTCTTCACAAGAGGTCTCAAAAAGCGTCACCATATTTTTTTCCCGGTGAACGTAAAGATCTGCGAGTTAACGTTTCTAACAATACGAATTCTATCTTATGCAATTGTTGCTTGGTTTATTGTTACGTTTTTGTTACCTTAACTAGATTCCAAAGAGCGGTTTGTCTGTACTATATAAGGGCTTTCATACCATGAAGCACATTCTTACATCAGTTTAAAAAAAATCAATCTTTGGTACAATTCGCACTAAAAGTTTAAATGCTTTTGGCATCCTGTTTTTTGGATATGATCTCTGCCGTAGTCAGACCTCGTATTTTGACGAAAATTGTCAAAACTTCCGCATACTTAGGAAAAAGAACCTAATTCATTCATAGGTGACTCGAAAATCAATCAGGGATGCATTATATCGCAAAGAAAAATAAACTACACCCCTCGTACTGGAAGTCTGCCTTCCAAACAGGAGTCTACCCTAATAACCATGAACTGTATTTTGGAAAACTAGAATTAGTAAGATACCTTCGTCTCGAACAAGACCTTAAACCTTACTAAAAGGTTTAACCAGTTGCAGTCTTCTAGAGTGCAAGATTTTCTTAAACAGAATCGAAAGGCTTAATTAACTGAGTCTTGTCTGGATCCCAAGTCAAAATAACACACAAAGTTCTGGTTTTTCCGGACGAGTATCCCTGTAAGGACGGTTTTCAGCCTATATAAAGGCTTATATTGGAAGTGGATTATAACTCGCACACGAATATCAGCGGTTTCTTTTTGCTCTCCAAAAAAAAAAAAAAAAATCAAACACCTTTACGTCCCAGCCTTGAGTGAAACAATCTCGTGCCACGTTTGCTATGAGGATGACATCAACACATTGGCTTAGTTGTAAATACGCAACGTGACTTTCGTCACGAGGTCGGTCGTAATCCTGACTTTAGTGTGCAGGCAATTCGTCGAACCGTTGAAAAGTTTGAGCGTGAGTACACTCTTTTAGATCCTTAGCCACCAACCAGACAGAGATTGGTGCAAAATGAAGAAAACATAGCAGCCGTAGCGGTCAGTTTCGAAGAAGACCCAGAAATGTCGATTTGCCACTGATTAGCTGAATAAGGCCTACATGCGTATAAGATTGTGCTGACACACAAGCATCAATGCATCCACAAAGATTGACTGTTTGGTGCGGTTTATAGCATGGTGGCATCATCGGACCTTATTAATTTCGAAATATGGAAGGAGACACAGTTACCGTCAGTGGTCTCAGGTATAGAGCGACTTCAATAGACTTTCTGTGGTCAGAGCTCGCCAGCAACGAGTGCTCGATATATCTGAGCTGTGGTTCCAACAAGACGGCGCTACATGTCATATAAGCGACGCAGCGCTCGAAGTTGTGAAACAGAAATTTGGCGACTCTTTCATCTCACGGCAAGCGTTTATAAATTAGCCGTTGCGGTCATCCGATTTGACACCGTTCGATTATTTTCTCTGGAGCTACGTCAAGTCCTTAGTCTACGCTAAAAAGCCAGCCACTTTGGACGAATTCAGGCCCACATTTGACACGCTATTAACAGAATAATGCCGCTTATATTGAACCGACCGCTTAAAAGACTTCCAGAGAAGCCGAGGTGGCCATTTGAATAATGTGTTATTTCACACATAATTTGATGAAAATAAAGCCAGAATTAATTTTATATCTCACACCGGAAAAGCTTGGTCAGTCGTGGTTTTAATATATTCAAGCACAACTTATATGGGTACTATTCCCTTTAGCCTTTTTAAATTTTCTCAGGTTATTCTAGAGTCCAAGCTATGAGTGCACTTTTTCTTATGACCTGCTTTATCATAAGGATTCAATCAAAAGAAATTTAACAGCGACTACAACTTGTATGAATTGTGGTTTTCGCACGTTCAGGACACGTCAAAGCATTTCAGATGACGGTATTGACTTGCCTATTGTCTTAGACTAGATATTTATACAAACCGTAGACTTAAAGTAGTTCATTAAAGCCTAATTCTTTCCATATACATATACCTTCAAAACAAGTCACACATTGCACAAATTTCCTGAAAATAAAGCACGTGCAGATCTAATCCCCACGTGCCTACACTAAAAAGAAAACCACAAAAAAAAGTATCGTTCAACTAAGAAGTAATGAAATTAAATATACAAAACCTTGAAGGAATGATTAACTAAACAGTCAGTTAAAGATAGTATCCCTCCATGTGTTCCATGACAAATAAACGAGAATGTTGACTGTAAATAAGAGCAAGACTTCAACGAGCCACAAAAGTATCTTTTGTTAGAGTAATTTAATTTGACCATACATTGTCATGTTTCTTTAGCCTTCTTTTTTTTAGCACAACAAATCAACCCCTCGTCCATCATATGACACTCTTTGAGTGCTCAACAAAATCATATCCAGGATCAGATCCCTCATCCTGGGATGTATGGGTTAAAAGCAGCGGCGCCGTGTGTAACAGCAATCTATTAACTCCACGTGATTGGGATTCATGTATTACTCCCGTCGCTGTTTGGTCTATTGGTTCTACTGGTATGGATTATTCTTCATCTTTCATCTTCCATTTCAATTACCATCATCTTTCCTTTGGGGCTATTTTATTGATTACTTTCCTTTTTTAAGGTCAATTTCTTCCACAACATGTGGGCATTCCAATTGGAGGGAAATCCGGTCCCAAGTACTACATGTTGGAAATTCATTATGATAATCCAAATGCAAATCGCGGTAAGTATGGGTTTAACCCATAAAATAATTCCTATTATACTTTATCTATTCCCTAAATCAATTATTTTCATTTTTAGTTATTGACCATTCTGGATTTAGGATTCACTACACGCGCCATTTGAGGAAAAACGATGGAGGCATTATGATTTCGGGCGTTTCAATTTCGGATACTCAGCTTATTCCACCTGGGCAAAAGTTATATCGCAACATCGGAATTTGTGGTCCGTCGTGTTCGAATGTGGTTAGTAGAAATAGTTATATGATATCTACGATATTTTTATATTTTAAAAATCAATTGCCGTGCGTTAGTCTCGCAAAAACTCGAGTACAGTTTGACCTTAAAGGTTTTATATGGAAATGTACTTAAAGCCACCAGTGAGAATTGTATTCCGACAATGAGCATTCATTTATATATCCAATTCGAATTACTCTCAATAGATGGCGTTAGTAGTGGACCTATCATTTGATAGCGTTGTGTTCAAATGATTGAATTTTAGATTTGAATAATAGATTTAAATTTATTTTTTTTTTTTATAAAAAAAGTTGGTTTATTTTGAGGACAGATTTGGTTACAGCGAATTTGATTACATTTAGCAAACAACTATTTTGATCAGCTATTCTATTAATGCAAATTAACTTTGCAGGGTTAGGAAGGTGAATATGTAAGACTGGCAGTGGCACAACACCGATTGTGATGCCAAGTGGATCTGTGACCCTCTTACTCAGGGCTTACACTTTACTACTTTCACTTACTTTGCAGACTCACACATAACCACAAATTTATTCAAATGTGCGGCGTTTTCCCGGCAATGGCGGGTCGAATGTCGGCTTCAAGCTCATCAAAAGTGGTTGGCCTGTTACCGTAGACTAAGGACTTGACGTAGCTTCAGAGAAAACAATTAAGTGGTGTCAAATCACATGATGCAGTTAATTGATGCACTCTCGCCTTGAGATAACCCAGACTGCACAAGCTTTGCTTCGCTTTTATGTTTTATAGCGCAGTCTTGTTGGAACCACAGCTCGGATACATCGAGCATTCGGTGTTGGCGAGCTCTGACCACAGAAAGTCGGTCAACATAGCTCTATACTTGAGACCATTGACGGTAACGGTGTCTTCTTCCTCATTTAGAAGGAAATAAGTTCCAATGATGCCGACATACCATAAACAGCACCAAACAGTCAATCTTTGAGGATACATTGATGCTTGGTCAATTACTTGTGGATTGTATTTGCTCCAATAACTTAAATTCTTTTATTGGCATTGCAGCTGAGCCAAGACTGGGCTTTCGGTCAACATTTCCAGCGTCCAATTAGCGAACTCACAGCGTTGTCTATGGTGGATCGGATCAATTCTTACGTCAGCACAATTTTATACGCATGTAGACCCAATTCAGCTGATTAGTGCCAAATTGACATTTCTGGGTAGTCACCAGGCTATGTTTTCATCATTTCGCACCAATCTCTGTCTAATTGATGGCTTAAGATCCAAAAGAATGTACTAACGCGCAAAGTTTTTAACGGTGAGTCTAATTAACCTGCACACTGAAGTCATGATGACTACCGACCTCAAGAAGAAAATGACGTTGCGTATATACAACGGAGCCGAAACTTCGATATTTTTTAATAATTTCCACACGTACGACAAGCGTTAAACGATGCACGATGAAATGACAAACCTTGCTAAATATTTTGCCAACTAGATGTTTTTGGTAGCTTTGACAGCTGCTGAAGCATAACAATTGGAAAAACTATCATTGCTATCTGGTCACCCTTTAATTCTCGTAAGAACCGCACCACTGAAGATGGATGACAAGCAAGTAGATTCAGAGTGCAACCATTTCGTACATAGCAAACACAACGCCAGCGAGTACAACGAGCACATGAACATGAAACCAGCGGCATTCCATTATGATTCTGAAAATGATTACAGTGCACACAGATCAGTAGCGATTGGAAAATTTTCAGTCGTTTGTCGATATTGTGAGACGTTGAAAGTGAAATTGCCAGAATTGTTCTCGCCACCAATTCTACCCATTTCCTGGTCACCATCAAAAAATACAACAGTTGCTTCCAAATCACATCATTTGGTGCAACGCATATTGTATGGGACAATTTCAAACCCACTTTCAAGACAATTACAACTCAATCCTCTAACGCATAATTCGACGTTGCATCAGAAAGCACATTGAGATCATTCAACAGAGTCAATTGCAAGTTCAAGAGCTAATATTTAGTTGAAGTGCTGTTGCCACCACCAGATGCGTCATATCAATTCTTAAAAATTTATTTCATAGGCAATTCAGAGGCTGAAGTTAATAAGCTTTGCGCTCCCAATCTGAAAAACAACGAAGCGAACCATTGTTGAAGAACGTGTCGCAAACGTTTCTTCATCAGAAGAACGAATTAATCAAATTGTTCGAAATTACGTTGGCCATAACATCGTCATAAGGACTGACGAAGATTCAATTCGCTGACAATTGACGAATTGGTTGTTGCTATTGTCGGAGAACATTTGCATGGCGGACATCATAAAGCACTGTGTATGTTGAATGGCAAAATGACAAAATGATGAAATCGATTCCATCATCTCGGCCGAAATACCGGATGAATCTGTTGATACGAAATTGCATGCTGTGGTGACTAAGAATATGATCCATGAACCTTGCTTCCAACAAGGACTCATCCTGTATAATCGATGACAAATGTTCCAAGCGGTACCCGAGAGATATGAGTGCCGACACCATCACAGGAAATAACGGATTTGCTATGTAAGCAGCAACTAGGCGATTTGACACATCTTTTTCTTTGCGATCCACGAAAGACACACTACAGTTGAACATTTGATAGAGCGTCTGGAAAATGGGAAACGAATGTACTTCAATCCAGAGAACGCAGCATATAGATCGACACAGCCACCGTCGACAAGATTGACAAGCAGCAGATGCTTTCGCTCACATGCATCATCGAAGCGTCGGAAACAAGGAACACCAGGCAAAGTTCATCCAAATGTATTTGCTTCAGACGCTCAAAGTCGCACCTACACTGTGCATCCAAATAAAAACGAATGTTACGATCGAATGTTAATGGGCATCTGTGTGCGACTTACCGTAGGCCGTGTTAATTTTACATTTGCATTACCGAAGTAGTTCATATAAATGTCCCGCAATTGAATTAACAACAAAACACTGCATACGACTCTTTGATGGAAGCCGTAAATAATGGATTTGATAGCATTTAATTCCTGATTGCTCTCAGAGGGACTGGAAGAACGTTCCTAATTGCATTACTTTTGACGTTGATTCGATCGCAGAATGAAGTTGTCCTTGCATTGGCTTCATTTGGAATAGCAGCGACTTTGTTAGAAGGTGGACGAACTGCACATTCCGCACTGAAATTGCTACTGGACATGCAAATCATCATTGCAACATCGTAAAAAATAGCGCAATTGCGCAGACTCTACAGAGATGCAAATTTAATGTTTGGGACGAATTCACAATACCCACAAAAGGTCACTGGAGGCGCTGAAAGATTTTTGGACAGATGCCACTAGTGTTTAACGTAAGTATCTGCCGTGAAGGCTCAAGCCCACGGTGCGTCTTCGGACGAGATATCAAAACAATGCGCTGATCAGCGCTCTTCGGGTAATACAAGTGCTACCACCAGTACCAGATTTAAAGTCGTATGCAAGGCACAAACTTCTCCTTTGGTTTAGAGTCGAGGCCTATCAAACACCTCCGCCATTCTGTGGGTCATGGCACCCGGTTGCAATGCAACTTCAGATCGAGCAAACTAACCTGTACGGTTACTTCCAGTTGGGCACCTTACTGCCCAGGACTGGCGGCCTTTTGTCCATCCTAAAAAAAAAAACTAAGAACCACCCGCAGCTATCTATGCTGTCTACGATGGAACATCTTATTTTCAAATTTCTTTCAAATTCCGCTTTGTCAACTCTGAGAACTCCACTGACATTGCAGGCATCACCATCTTAGGTGATGCCCGTAGCTTGCAAATCCCCAACGTCCGAGTATGCTGGACATATGCAAACAACATGTATCCAGTCCTAAAGAGGAGCCCCGCATTCACATCCTACAATCTCACTAATGGTTGTCTTATGCAAAAACGCATTCAATGGGACATGCCCGGTCAGCAGAAAGCCCAGACTGAGGCTGAAACTCAGTTTTGATAGCTTGCTCATGGTCAATACATTCTGAAGGAAGTAGTGAGTAATCCTGCCTTTATCGCTCATGTCCCATCTAGGTTGCCATCTAGACGAGACACATTTAGAAAGCATAAGTTTACACTCCTTACGGGACAAATCATCCACCTTCGCCGAGGAGACCCAGCAATGAGCAATGTTGAACAATGCTGTCAACAGGAGTCCCTTCTTGATCTTGTAGGCTATAGCACGACGTATCACCTCCAAGTCAAGAGAAGGCACACGCAAAAGCACCTGCAATGATTCCGTAGATACGGTTTTGCATACTGGTAAGCAGCCAAGTACGACCACTCTCTGGCAAGCCAGGATATGACGACCACCACACTCACATTTCCCTTTAATATCAATCGATGACATAAATTTTGCACAAGCAACAAAAAGGCCGTAGTGCGCGAACGGCGCGTCTGGTGAGGCCCCAGTCATTCCTTAGTATTCAGCAGTCGTTTTCTTAGCTCTTCAAGGTGAGGTAGGAAATTTATCCACTCACCTATCATTATGCCAAGATACTTTACCTTTTTCACGTACCTAAATTTAACGTTATGCAGATATATGTAGGGATGCAGAAGGACTGCATTCAATTTGCTACGAAACAACATTGTCACGTTCTTGTCCCGGGGTACTCTGACACACAATCCCTCCTATATCTTCGAGTACGGCACGAGACCGACCTTCCAAAAGGAGGAGCAGATCGTCCGCAACATCTACAGTGTTTCGACAATTACCTCATGAGTGGATCCATCATGTAGTTCCACATAATTAGGCCACAAATGGAAACCTGAGGACAACCCTGCTCTACAATAATTCGAATTCTCTCGAGAGGATTCCACAAAAGCGCTCCTGCTGGAGAAATAGGTCTCCTGTAGGCCTATTTCACGGAAGTTCAGTTCCTTCACTTTACTTTACTTTATAAAGTACCAAGATACTTTACCAAGCTCCAGAATTAGCCTGATGCCCCGATTAAAACAAGGATCAGAACTAGCCTTATCGGGAGACTTCAGTAACACAACCACCATCGAATCTACCCTTCACAACTTGGAGGGAAAAAGCTTGTAGCAACACTCTTGCTGTATGTGCTAAGCAGGTACTCTGAAATGGCTTTCCAGATGGCTTTTACTATCTCTCGGATCATTCCATTCAGTCCAGGAGATCTCCTGAAATAAAAAAGTGAGACACCATACTCGACTTCGGAAGCCCTTTGGTCAGGAGAAACAGGAGGCTCCCCGAGGGGGATAGCCTCAACAAGCTCATCTCGGGAAAGATCTCGCCCAGCAAGGCACTTGTGCTTTCACTGCATGTGGACAACAAGGTGGCATTTACACGGATGCCCTCAATATCAGCAGTCCTTTTGTCCGACACAAAATTCCTCCATTCGGATTTTTTTTTTTTTTTCCATCGACTATTATCATCTTGTACTAAGCAAGACACCGTCGATAGGCAGATCCGAGCTGTGTCAAGTTCTCGGCGTTGGCAGCATGAACACGTTGGTGTTTTTTCCTCAGTTTTCGTACCGTCCTCCGCTTATGAGTCAGGTCACGATTCCACCATTTCACTCCTCGTCGATTAGCCTTTCGGCTTTTCCTAAGAAGATCGTCATTAGTTCGCCACACGCAATCGTTAATGTGAGCAATCTGCCGATCGATGTCATAGCTCCTATACACCGGAAGAGTATGCAATTATACGGGATCTATAAACATTCCAGTTAACGTTATGTGCACACCACCTCCTCTCGGAATTTGCTTCCTTAGCTTCTGATTCATGAGTGACCTCAACTTGGATACAGTGTGGTTACTCTCGCCTACTCTAATGCCACACGTAATTCTTAGCGCCCTAGCTGCACCTCCACCTTTTTGGTGGAGCAATGATTCTGCTTTCCTATTAATTTTCGTCAGACTTTTGCTGTTATTTCACGTTCAACTGCAGCTGACGAACAATTTTGTGGCGGCATGTGAGGACCCTCCGATTGACAACTTACATGCGAGTGTTATTGCAACAAAATCGTACTACAGATGTGTTGTCGAAGCAATCGCAGTCGATATCTCGACCGGATTCATCACCGATTCGAAACCATAGATGGCCCTATTGCCGGCGAAAAACAAAGATGTCGATGATCTTAACGCGACCATTCAAAATTTCATTCCGGGGCAGTTGTTGTTTTCCTTAAAATTGGTTGACACAGTTTTCAGCCAGGATCAAGTAGTCAACTATCCCCCAGAATCTTTGAGTTCGCTGGAATTGCTCGGATTACCACCTTAAAATTTGCAATTGAAAGTAGGCTCAGTCAACAATCAATCTCAATCAACCTCGACTATCCAATCGAATGAGACTGGCTATGAAAAAGCTTAAGAAAAAAGTCATCGATGCTAAGATTATGAAGGAAAATTACGAAAGATGTTTTGATTCCGCGCATCCCAATGATTCTAATGCACTTGTCATTCGAGTTCAAATGGCTGCAAGTCCCCGTGCGTTTAGCCTTCGCGATGACCATCAACAAATTACAAGGCCAGTTGTTGGAAGTTTGCGGGGTCAACTTGGAGTTTTCGTGTTTCGTGCATGGAAAACTGTCGACAAGACATCATCTTAGTTTGTTTCCGCGCCGGAAAACAAATGCATTGAATTAATTTGGGTTACGAACGAATTTCATTTAATCATCAAAGGAGACTCAAACCATACTCAGTGCGGCCAATATTGCAGATCTCAGTGAAATGGAGTTGGAAGGTTGGAATTCATAATCGCTTATGAAGAGTTACAATCAAATTAATTTTAGGTAGTACGAATTTCACCATCATCTGGTAGCATATATTTATATAGCAATTCGTATCAATAAAGGGCCAATAAGCCTACTCGTACCATATTGGATGCCATCATGAATGTTATTGTATTAGAGTGTGAAACACATTAGGGTAAAATGTTTTAATCCCATTCATGCAACCGCTAATGAAATCCTGATCTAATATAACATTACGTTGGTAATTAGAGAGGAATAACCTTTGCCATTGTGACTTAATTAAATTAAATTATAAATTGTATTTTCAATGGCAAATTTAACTGGCTTCCTTCACTAAGCTCCATACATAGTTAAAACGCCATTCGACTCGAAATAGGAGGGTTAGGTTAGGTGGAATACGGTGGTGTGTACTCCAATTTGAACTTTGTTAGTTAGAGGCGCAGGGGGGTAACCGGGGAAATGAAGTACATCCGCATTGAAGACGTAAAAAGTTTTGTATGTGATTCCTCCCATGTTTCCAATAGTGATTCTAATGCAAGACATCTGTTGACCGATGTTATATTTATGTTCCAGATTGTCTTTTTTTATAATGAGCGCGGGCTCATGTTTGTACTCAGCGCGGGCGAATTAAATTTAAAGAAGAAGAAAACAGAGGCACCTATGTACATGGGTTTTAAATGTTTGCAAGTTATAATGACCAGAAAATAGAGAGCTCGGCAGCGAATTTCCTAAGCGAGTTGTACGATACGATAAAACACGATATTTTAGAGTACGTCCGAAAATGGGCTCGAGGGTATACTGATAAGCATTCATAGGTTGAAAGTTTGAAGGATGAATGCCTTATACATGTATTGTATAAGATCCAGATCAGGAGGCAAAAGTATAGGATGATTCATCGTGAGGTTTGATTTATAATGTAAAATAAAACAAAAATTTGAAAGCGAATAAAAATTTTAATCAAATGATATCATGTAAATATTGGCCACGGCTACGTCTGAAGTGGTCCATTCGGAAGGTTCAATTTTGACCGACTCATTCGAGCATAGCGAATGGTATCTCGCGGAAAACACGAGTAATGTTGGCTTCCAAAGCGTCAATCGTAGCTGGCTTATTACTAAAGACCTGAGACTACATATCCCCAGAAGATATAGTCTAAAGGTGTGATATCGCACGATCTAGGCGGCCAATTTACCGTAGCAAAACATAAAATTAATGATGATAATAAAAAATGATTTCTCAACAAGTCCATTGTTTCATGCGCTGTATGGCTCGCAGCGCCGTCTTGTTGAAACCAGATCTCATCGAGATCATGTGCTTGAATTTCAGGAAACACATAGTCCATTACCATTAACAGTAACATTCTGATTTTCCTCATTTTAAAAGAAATACCTTTGTTTTGAATGGATGTAATGGTAGCTCTTGGTACTCTTCGAGTTGTTCATCAGTCCAAATATAGCAACTTTGTTTATTAAAGTATCCATTGAGCCAGAAATGGGCTTCATCACTGAACAAAGTTTCACGATAAAACACCGGATTTTCATTGAGTTTTTACAGAGCCCATTCACTGAAAATATGACGCAAATTCAAGTCGCCTGGCTTCAATTCTTGCACACGTTGAATTTTGTATACTTTTAGGCCGAGATCCTCACGTAAAATACGCCAAGCCAAGCTGCTGAGAACGACGACGAATCGATTCGTCACGGTATTCGCGTACACTCTCAGCTAAAGCTGCTATAGTCTCTTCACTACGTTCTGAATGTGGTCTTACCGGTCGAGTATCATCAAATAATGTAAACTGGGACTCAAATTTGCGAACGATAATGAACAAAAATGACAAAGCAGTTTGATAGGAGTCACGCGTGACCTGTCAAAAAAAGCCTATTGAAGATCAAACCTCACGATTTACATTTCGCAGCATTTTAAACAACACCGAATATGTGGTCATCCAACGTAACTTGTCATTGACACGCATACCGAGAATGGAGAGTTTTTTGTTTCGACGATGCAAGTGCCATTTACGCACAATGGCTGGGTTTTTAAATTTCGGTTTAATGACAGCAGACAGCATTGTGTTTTGGAAGCAGTAAATTCCACTCTGTTGATTGTTCTCCTTTTCATATTGTAATTTAATGAGCTTAGCATACGCTGCCGTTCCCGTTCTACAGCCGAAGAACCTGAACGTAAGTAAAGGAACGAATATGAAAAGCAGAGAATACTCTCATCAGCAAAGGAATATATTGGATTAGAAGTAGCAGACACGAGTTCATTAATAAAAATTATAAAGATTTTCAGAAACAAAACGGAGCCCTGGGGCACACCAGCATTCCTTTTTTGAATATCAGACTTGAAACCATCCTCTTCAGAAAAAGGGGAGATATACTCGTACCATCTGGACCAGCAGATTTGTGAGTGCTTAGATCTTTAAGAACTCTTGCTACTACACGAGGGCGAAAGTGGATTTGTCCCATTGAAGATTCCACGCACGGCCGCAAAGTGTGCAATATACAGATTGGCCTTATCCAAAAAGCTAACAACTAAAATGTCAGTGCAAATGAGCGTTGGGATGGAGGATGAGGCCGAATTTCTAATTTTTTATTACTTTTAGGGCATTATAGAATTTTTTGCTTCAGTTTTTGATCGTATAGGAATTTCACTTGTTTAAGAAAGGCATTGCAATCATTCCAGGGTCGTTTGAACTTTTTCCGATTTTCTCAGTCGAGTTGGTCTTTCAGGACGGAAAAAAACATTTCTCTTACCCTGACAGAACACATAACGACCAGTTAACATACCTGAAGAAGCTGTTAATTCCGCTTCAAATGGCTTTCTCGTATTGCCATACGGATCTTTTAGGAATCTTTTCTCTAACTGTGTGGTGGTTGTACGAGAAATTAGCTGGCATGACACAATGATCCGTCTAGCCTAGAGGGGAAAGCACATCAACGGTGTACTTGTGAGGGTGTCTGGTTAAAAACAAGTCCAGAATGTTGGCGGTATGACTATCAACATCTGGTATTCGCGTAGGCTCATTTACAAGCTACGTCAAGTTGTTTTCCACAGTCAATGTCTCAACACACCGTCCTTCGGATGTCTGTCTAGAATGTAGGAGCCACCCAGAATTGTGTATATTGAAATCGCCCATTATAGCGCTTACAGTATGTGGATACAAGGATACAATTCTTTGAATGGGGTCGTTGAATTGCTGTCCAGCTTGGAGCTTCTATAAATAAAGCAGTAGTGGAAAATTTGTTTACGGAGATGGGATTTTAACCACAGGAAATTGAATTCTGATTTGGAACAGAGCTTACATTGTGATAGACTAAATCACTACGCACGTAAATGGCGAGACCGCGATATGAAAAAGAAATGTCACTAGTTCGTAGCCAGGTGTGGGCAGGGATCTACGTGTGTTTCACTAAATGCCATAATTGCTGGTATATAGCTAGAGACTGTTTAGCCCGTATATATTGGCTACGTCCACCCTGAATTCCCTAGTCATAATCACAAACAAACACAAAAAACACAGATATCAACGATACTAAGCAAGGCTGCGAAGTGAGATTTTAAAGTTGGTTTACCTATCATTTAATCGTGGCAAGGTATACACTTCAACAGCGTTTCCACATCATCTAAATTGTTTGTATTGAAATTCGCGGCCAGAAGTCAAAACCTTCGTTAAATCCAATTTTCAGCTGGCTTAGTCGTCCATACGGTTTAAATAGTTGTCATAGAGAAATTGGCAAATTATAGAGAAATTTATTCGGACAGACTGGTAGTAAAAGAATCGGGGTCGGAACGCGATTTTATGTACTCGTAAGTATATCAGAGCTCATTTTTCTTGTTACGAAGAGATCGCAGCCCATTGTTATACCAGGTGGTAAAGATGTGGGTTTCATTTTAGGTAAACAAGGTACAGATTGGGAGAGACATTTACAAATTTTAGTATAAAAGGGGGAAGAGCGTTGTTAACCGTAAGGTTAGGATTATCGTAGAGGAAGTTAAAATTGGTCATATTGAGGAGGTTGTTCAGATTGGCGTAATTAGTCCTATGAAAACTAAAACTCATAGGAAACGGGATTAAGACCATTGTCATACGCCAACGTAAGAGAAAGGGGAGGGTGGTATCTATCCAACTTAGAGGGAAGATGTCTACTTTCTAAAAAGACGCAGTTATCTGTATCAGTGGCGAAGACTAGATCGAGTTGTCTGCCAATGCTATTGGTGACACAACTTAATTGATACAGACCAGAGTTAGTAAGGCAGTCGATGAAAAGATTTTCTTTATCAGAAGTCGGATTTGTTGCAGTAAAGAAGGACTGGTCAGTCTGAGTCCATAGAAGCTTAGATAGATTAAAATCAACTAAAAAACTACAATCGATTGCATCAACAGCTAGCTGGTACCCTTGAATTGGTTTAGAGGGGGATATATGTAGGTTGCGCTTGCAAATAGGAATTCTAGCGCAAACGAATTCAATGAATGCAGTGGATGTCTAGACTCGAGACAAGAGCGTATAGCTAGAAGTACTTTTTATTTACCATAGACCATCGTCACGGTGTGGATCGAAGTCTTGGAAAGATAATTCATTATTCTTAATATTAAGGGTGAGATTGGTTTCTGTGAGGGCAGAATCTGCGAATTAAGATATACGAGTATTGCAGAAATCTTAGTTCTATAATGCTATAATTTTTTTATTTTTGGATAAATTTTATTGTGCCTAAGCAAAAAATGTTGGAAAATACATCAATTTTCAAATTGTAGCAGTAGTTGTAATGGCCTTGAGACGACCGAAAAAAAGCATTGCAAGCTGCACGCAAGTGGCTCTGCGGTATTTTGGCCCATTCAAAGCGAAGTGCTTGTTTGAGGTGGTCCAAACTTTGGTATTTTTTAGTGCTAACCTTCGCCTTCAAAATACCCCAGACAGAGAAATCCAACGGATTTGCATCCGGAGAGCTTGCAATCCATTGTGTCGAAGAAATGAAGTGTGGAACATTGTTTTTTAACCAATCTTGGTTGACGCGCGCTTTGTCAGACGGTGCCGATTCTTGTTGAAATGTCCACGGTCTCCGACCGAAATGATTGCTCGCCGAAGGCTACAATACTGTCTATAAGACAGTTTCAAGATATACTATCGCATTAATTTTGACGCCACGGTACAAAAATAAGAGCGGAGAGCGACCATCGGTGGTTATGGCGGCCCAAACCATCACCGTCGGTGCTGCCTGCTTTCTGGTGGCCGTCCGAATGTGTAAATTTTCGAAGGACCTCTCCGGCAAGTAAACTCGGTCATTTTGTTTGTTGAGATGTTGCTCGATAACAAATAGCGACTCATCGGAAAAAACCAAATTCGGCAACTCACCACTTTCGTGCAAGCGTATCAACTCCTTCGCTCTTTCGACTCTAACTTTTTTCTGTCGCGGTGTAAGATCGTGTGCTTTGTGGAAATTCAATGGCTTGAACCCAAGCTCATTTTTTAGTATGTGTTGCATCCATTCCAACAATATGTTGAGCTCACGAGCCACTTTTCTTCCACTTCGACGCGGATTTCGCTCAATTCGAGCCTTCACTTTCCGAACCATTTCTGCCGATGTTGCTGTAACGAGCTATGGTTCGAGACACAAATGGTTTATTCACGTTGAGGTGCTGGAGGGCTCTAAAGATAGCTACTTGTGGTTTTCCAGCCAAATATAAAACAATCACACTATCACGTTTGAATTCCATCGCGGATAAAAATTTTTCAGCACAACTGAAACGCAAATCGTTTAAAAGGCTTGTAAAAGCAAAATTATCTGTCATGTGTCAAAATTTGAACTCACTGTCATGAACGGTTTGGAAATTATAGCAGTCTGAAGTTGGTTTCAGTTCGAATTAGTCAGGGTGTACATTTGAGAGGCTTGAGCAAGGGATTGAGTGGTGGGTTGGGATCGATGGTAGTTTTTAATACTAGACCATGTTCTCTGAAGGTGTAGTATGCATTTGAAACTTACGTGAGATGCAAAAGAAGGGAGATCATTAGCCACATCATCAGGAGTCATATCTAATTGCTCATGAAAAGGTATAAAAAGTTGCCGCAGATCATTATGATTAGTGGAGAGGCATGGTGGAAACGATTTCATTGGTTTTCGTTATACCGTCGATACCGACAGAGTCTGTATTATCATGTACTCGTAGATAGGCAAGATATAGACGAACATTATCGTGTAATCTGCAGTCTCTGAATAGAGAAAGAACATATCGGTCTACCTAACCTGAATTGGTGAGGTTCTTGGTTGGGAGTCTAGGTAGAAGATGGATTTAAATATGGGAGCTAATAAATTTAGTGTAAGACATTTTTGTGGAATGAGGAGATGTTGTTGGGTCTTTTTAAGACTAGCAGGAGGATCAGGATTAAAAGATACACGTTTGGTGATTGGGTTGGACGGAGTGGAAGAAGGTGAAGTGAAGTGATGAAAGAAAATATACCAACTTTAAAACTCCAGTTTGTATCAGGAGCTTGTTTGTTAGGAGTCAGATTTTTTTGGTAAAAGTTAGGATTAGAATATGACATAGGGTTAGACATAATGTTAGCAGAGTTTTGTTTACTAGGTTTAGTGGATTTTAAATTACTGTTTTTTATATTTGACTTAAAGGTAGTATACATGCGATGTTTGTTGATTTCTGTATTCAGTTTTAAGCTTTCCATAGTTATTAAACCTAAATTGATGACGTCGGAAGCAGGGTAGATGAACATCCGTTCATTTTTTAACGGGATGCTTACATTGCAAGTGTTGGTGGAAATCTTACGGCAGCTGCTGACATCAATTTTAAATTTTGATTTAAAAAGACTAGTTAGCCTGGTTCGATCGAGATGTGTATATCTTATTAAAAAGGAAACTGATTCAGCTTTTATGAACTTTTTCAACTTTTTTATTATGTTGGTTCTCTCCGAAAGTGTCCATAAGATTCCGAATCATGATTTGGTGTAGTACCATCAATTTTTGGAGAGGGTTGTGGTGGAGAAGAATATGACCCAGGGGTTATTGGCGGTTTCATAATTGCAGATTCAAGAGTTAGTAAGAATCGATGTGTTGAGTGATACGGTCCGTAGGGGCTGTTATTGCACCGCTATATCGTAGATTTTACTGGAAGTTATCCGGATGTGATCAGCAATTTCAATTAACAGCGCGCATGATTCAGTTATCTCTTGAAGATTAAAATCGAGGAACCGTAGAGAACAAGTGTCATTTATTGTGGGGATGTAAGATTTAATTATTTATTTAACATTATTGGATGGTAAATGTTCTGAATCTTCACCAAAGTCGTGTTTATCGGTTAATTTTATTATTGAACTTTTTTCAAGGTGTGGTTGTTATTATTGACCAAATCACTGAGACACTTAATTGCAAGTAAAATGTGGGACAGAGTGATGTCCTTAAATCTCTTAGGTACACGATGGATCTCTTACTCAAACCAATGTAAAGAGCATTGAACGACTTGCTACAAGGACCACTGCAGATCACCATTGCGGCATTTGTATCATTTGTTAGGGAGCAATTTGTAATTCCACATAATTGTGACATAATGATGATGAATTAATTAGGTTAGATCAATTAAAAATGCAGATTGAGTTAGTTGTTAATTCCACTTTAAACATATTAGAAACATTGCTTTCCATTTGCCAAACCTCTGTTTATGTATTGCGTCACAGTAAAGTGTTAATGCTTTAAATCCATTGTCCGCATTTAAAAAAAAAAAAAAAAAAAAAAAAAAAAAAAAAAAAAACATTTAACAAACCAAGGCTATCGTCCTTCTAATCTAAAAACACACCAACCACAAACAGCCAACAAAAACCATCCATTAAGTTAGAACACCACTTTAAAGAGGAATCATACAAACTCTTATCAACCCCTGAATACTACAGTAACAATAGGAACCTCAAATGTACGCAATCATTGAAAGACATTTTCACAAAAATCCCAGGCCTGAATTAAACCCAGAAATACGCCAGGAATACTCCTTAACTCCTTACTCCTCCTCCCCAAAAGATTTAAGAAATTTAACTGGATATAGCTTATTTTGTGAAAGGACAATATAACACGATAAATTATTCAAGGCAGATACCCCCAATAACCATTGCCCTTTACATTTCAGATGTTTCCCGAAGATGGAATTAACATCATTTCCGG
This sequence comes from Volucella inanis, assembly GCA_907269105.1. Lineage (NCBI taxonomy): Eukaryota > Metazoa > Arthropoda > Insecta > Diptera > Syrphidae > Volucella > Volucella inanis. Next base: position 125,279,251 of record OU026157.1, on the reverse strand, counting down.
AACATTGCATTCTCATCGAGCCGGGCGTAAAATGACACTGCGTCATGTGCGTAATGGCAAGGAACTGGAATGCATCATTGAGGATGATAATTACGATTATAATTTTCAACAGGTACGACAGCTAGAAAATGAAACCGTTGTCTTACCTGGTGACTACATCATTACGGATTGTGCCTATGAAGTGAGTATTGATTACATTCAGTAGAAAATTAAATCACAATAAATCTATAATTTTTTGTTTTGCATTTAATTTGTAGACATCGAACCGGAAACGCCCAACATTTGGAGGATATTCAACGAAGCAGGAGATGTGCTTATCCTTTATTACTTATTATCCCAAAATTGATTTAGCAGGCTGCTATAGTATGACACCCGTGAGAGAGTTTTTTGAAACTTTCGGTGTCTACCAGTTTTATTCATTAAATATGACTGATGTGGAAAATCTATTTTTATACAATGGGTAAGTAGGAGAGAGTAAATTGATTAATACAGAACGTATACACTTAATTTCACAACCGAGATAGTCTAAGATGTAAGACCAATAGTTTTTTAGTTTCGATAAACCCGCGGAAAACCAACTGGACACGCTTAAACGAGGAGTGTAAATGCTCTCCCAAAACTCAAAACAATCAAAAAGGTGAGGATACTGTACAGAACTGAAAGAGTCCTCTTGTGATTCAAGTCTTTAAAGTTGATATGTCCAGCCAAGAAAAACTCCTGCAGATCGTCCGTTCTATGGTGGGGCGTGGAAAAGAGGGCTACACCCTTACCAAGAGCTTCAAATTAATCAGTGGATCTTCCTTCATAGCATAGAAAAAATTGTTCACTCCAATGAACCTACGACTGCTTTGTAAATGCATCCTCTATCCAAAGTCTAACAAACTCGAAAAATCATGCGAAAATTTAAGACACATACGACATTTTCACCGAAGTTGCTTTCGAAACACGAATTATGGCATGAGCTCTCAGTCAATCCTTTCAAAACTGAAGTTGTGCTTTTTACGAGAAGGAGAAAGCTGACTGGTCTAAATTATAATATACTTAAAGGCGTTCATTTCTTGATGAAGCTACGTATTTGGGTGTCATCCTGGATAAAAAAAAACTTCTTTGAACATGTCACGTCGAAAAACTCTGAGGCGCTATCGGCCTTCTGACAGTATAAAGAAAATTTCGGCAAAACATTGGTCTTCGACTACGCGATCACCGCAGAATATGCAAATATCTGTATCTGACAATTTAAGTCTCTTTGCAAGTTTTTTTTTGCAGAAGACAGTGCCCTGGCAGGATTCCTATGATTGTCATAAGCTTATCTCTGTTTAAATTCATTTACTCCCTAGATTTCTTACCGTCAAAAAGTGGCCACAGAGCTTTGCATACCCTGTGTCCTTCAAGAAATGAACACCTTAGTTTGGCAGTCTTTATGATTTTTTCCTTTATGGTGTCCCTTAATATGCAAAGGGGAGGTTTGATGTTAGCAACTTTACTATTATTGAGTAGGCCTCCTCTTCTTGCAACCTTGTCCGCTTTTTAATTTCCCACTATAACTGCATGCCTGCATAATGCTTTGAGCACTATGCGACAGCCCCTGACTATATCAGAATTGATGTTGGTCAATTCCATTGCCTAGCTATCGATGTAGATAGCAAAATCTCTCCGGATACCAATCTCATTTGCATTAACTCAGCCACCCTGAGGACAGCCAGAAACTCCGATTGAAAAACACAGCTCTCGTCCATTATTCTTATAGACATTCTTAGCCCTAAGTGTTCTGCTCCTTCCTCTATTTTCGAACCATCTGTGAATATTCCAATTTCATTTGAACTAATTATTGCATTTTTTTGACAATCCTTCCTCCGGATATTTTGCATCGTACGGAATCGAAGACGAACAATGAATGAATTTCTAGGACCGTGCCGTGTTCGAAACTACTACTCTTGAAGTAGTCCAAATTAGTGAGTCGTATCGCACCGTTGCCAGCAATTTTTTTGATCTGTAAATCAAACGGAGCGCACCTGTAATAGCTATGAAGCCGTTCTTTGAACCGGCGCTAATTTTCCGAAAAACATTTTCTTGTTCGTCGCTTTCCACCATACTAGTGCGCGTGCGCCATATGTAAGTATCGGTCTTACAATCACCGTATATATCCACTACACCATAACAAGTTTGAAGCCTAAATTTTTTCATATCGTTCTTTTGCAGATACAAAGACCATTGTATGCCTTTTTGATCCTTTCCAGGACGTTAAGATGCCATTGAGACCACAGATTTTTGCTCAAGTGCTGATCATCTTCAGGTCGACATCCATAACACCGCTTAAAATATTTAAGTATTTCCCGTGTACTATTATGACCACGTCATCTGCGTAGGCTTTGGCACTTATACCCATTGTACTGAGCGTTTTGAGGATGTCATTGATAACCAACACCCATAGGAGTGGGGATATGATTCCCCTTGAGGGGTTCCCCTGGTTACAGACCATCTAACCGAGCTTTGCACAATTGAATAGTTTATTTTGCTACTTGCAAGCCTGATGCAAACCCAATTTGTAATGCCCTGTTCAATATTAGCGCCTACTAGAGCGCTTTTAATTGCGCTGCACTCCATGTTATTGAATACTCCTTCTATATCGAGGAAGTCATCGCCGTAAACTCACCGAAGTGTAGACTCCTTTCTAATTTTCCCACCACCTCACCTGGTGCAGGGCGGTTTCTATAGATTTTAATCTCATATATGCATGCTGTGACTCAGTCAAAAAGCCATTACTACATTTATTCCTAATGTGAATCTTCAATAAATAAGCATAAATGATGACAGACTTATTGGTCTGAAATCTTTTGCAATTATATGCAAAAAAGGTATAAAAACCACCTTATCTTCCCTCCAAACTATTGGTATGTACCCTATTTTTAGACTGTGTCTAAGAATTTTCATAATTTTGTTTTGGATTGCTACCTGCGGTGCTTTCTGTAGCATAATCGGTAGAATACCATCCGAACCTGGGCATTTGTACGACTTAAAGGACTGAATTTCCCACCGTAATTAGGTATTTGGATTGTTTTTTTTACATTCGTAGTACGCATTTCATGTACTGTTACTTCTGCAAAGCTTCGCCCTATTATAGAGCCTCCTAACCTCTTTCCGTTTTAAACATATTTCCCTATTCCACCATTTTGGTTGAACCCTTTTAGGTGTTCTCTTAGCCGAGCAAGCTTTATCAAACGCCATTTTTAGCGCCTTACTAATATTTTCTACTTCCCTATCTAAATAAATAATATTATCACAGGTGATTGACTGGGTATCCTGCTGTTTATTTAGCACTTCTATATACTAACTACTTGACCCATTCAGTCTTCCTAAGATTTCTTGGAAAACTGCATACTCTATTTTGAAAGTTCACATTGAACCGTATCCCTTATTTCTAGCCCTTCTGTATTTGTGGTGATATGTAGCAGCGCCTCCTGATTTTACCTTCTGCTTTATAGAACAACGCCTAATTCTACATTGTCCTTATGCCTACAGGGCTCTTGTATGAGTACAGCTTTGACATCCTGTCTTTCTACTCCACTAGACAGGCCATCGTTACTCTAGTATGGTATGGTGCAGGTTTATCTGCAGCACTTTCATCATCTTGGAGTGTTCTAACTCGTCCTTGTCCTTGGTCGATGGCTTGACCATCAAGCTTCCCATGCTGTACCTTATCATATAATAAGCAATCCCTGTTTAGAGATAGCAGAAAATGCTGCCCGTACGTAGGCTAAATGTAGGGACTTGGACTTTCGAACACTGCTTCCGTCGAGCTTTTTAGTTTGATGCCCTCTCAAGCTTCGCACAACTCCAAAACAATACGTCTGAGGAAGGCCCCAGAAGGCTTGTTTCCACAAATTACAACTTTGCGTCCACCTTCCCAACCAGCGCCATCGAATTGAAGCTCACTGTTTCCAGTGGTGGATAATTCCTTCCATAAGGCGTCTTGGAACTTCTCCCCGAAGTTTTTAAACTGGCCGATTGTCAAACGACCACAAGATTCCAGTTCGTTTATCTCAGCAACGAGGAGCTCAGCTTTCGTATCGCTTTGCTTACGACGCATTGCGGATGAAGTACTAGCCTTCACCCTTTTCACATCGTTCGGCTCCACGACATCGTCGGATCTGTCTCTCTTGCTACTAAAACTTGCTTTAAATTCTTCCGCGTAGGATGTAGAGGGCACCTGATCGGCTTCCCGATTAGCAGCAGCATCTCCCTTGCTTGCCCCCTGTTGAATGAGCGATTTGTTGGCCAGGATAGCCTTCAATCTCTCGAAAGCATTGGGATCACAGCCTTATGTTTTCCTACCTTACGCCTAGCGTTACATAGCAAAACCTTTGCCCTTTGGTGTGCATTTTTTGCACTCTTACCAGCTGTGATGGAGGCGGCAGTCACAGCGCCTGCACCAGCTGTTCCCTTTTTTTTCATCAACGCAACATTGCCCTAATTTTTTTGAATATTGGGGCTATCCCTTCAGCGGCGGATGTTTCAGCTATCTTGGCTACTACCCATCAACCGAAGTCCTACTCTGTGCATCGCTCTGGTTAGTGAGTGTTCTTTCGAACTCTTCACTATCACTAGCTCCAATTTTTCCAATGCTCCTACCAGAAGGGAAATGGATGAAGCCGAGATTTCGCCTTCACTCACCCCTAGGTCTTCCTGGTGAGTTATTGCCTGTTTTTGTAATTTGATTCCCACGAGTAAGGAAAGTAAAAGGTCAGCCCAGGCAGCGCCGCCATACCTGGGTAAGGCCAAAAATAACAGGCCCATGCTAAGGCGCCTAAGAGAGTTCAGTTCGCGGTTGGTTTGACCCCCAACCTTGCATCCTTCGGCACGGTTTACTATACGCTCACACCACCACTGAAATCAAGTTTGGAAGTTCTTAGTTCGCCACTCCTCAGCCGAACGTAGTCGGTTAAGTCTCTGCGACTTAAGCCTCCACACCGGCGTCATAGAAGATGACGCTTTCGTCAAAGTGACTGTAGCCCGGTAGGAAAATTGTACCCGTTATTGTAATTACCCCTGGTTGTGATTGGGCCTATGTTAAAGCTCGCACTACACACTCATGAGCCTGATTATTTAAACGTGAAATTGAAAAATAGTTTTGTAGTTCCTGCAAACAAGAACCAAATAATTTCTGTTTTAATTGTAAGCAAACCAAAACCAATTTGAAAACAAATTTCGAAATTGTTCTACTGCAAGTTCCCAATTTAGACACTTAAAAACTACCCATCTAAGTTCAAAAACATTCAATTTATGGTAATAAAATTATTATATTCGCTAACAATATCATTTTGAAAGTATCCTTCCAAAATTCGTACGAATCACTTAAGTTTCATTGAACATCCATTCGTCTGCACAATATATTGCTATAAACAATTTCTTAACTTTTCCATACGCTTTATGAGAACTTTTCAAACAATTTCGTAGACAAATTAAATTCAAAAGCTGTAAAGTTTTCCATAAAAATGAGCTAACATGACATGAAAACCAATAAGTGCAAATGCTACGAGTACTAGTACTAGGAGAGCAATCTGGACAGGAACCCTCCTATCGCCTTCCTACTTTTCTACGAAAACAGATTATTTTATTTTCGATTGTTCTTATAGAGTTAACACAATGGATTTTCCATTCACAGAAACATCTTGGACCTTCTGCCGAATACCATTTTTCCGAAAACCCCAAAAAACAACCACACCAAAGGAACAACGACATATGCAGACGAGGAGGATATGCTGTACCAGGAGTCTTTGTTGAGTATGTTGTGCTAGTGACATTTAAGTTATTTCACGAACCAGCTAACTTTCACATTCTTTCAGATAAATTAATAATTTCTGATCCAGTAGAGTTCCATGATAGAACATTCCTTTCACACCTCAATCAGCTGCCATGGTCGGAGCCATTATTCACGAAACGTGTGGAACAGAGTATGATCACAGGAAAGCACATGACCTTCTGTCGAGTATCAAACGAGTCCATATCCATTGTTAGTTCCAAATAAGAACTATGCGTAAGAGTTGATTAATTATAAAACTATTTCTTCTTTTGTAGCCTTCGGAAATAATCCGATATCCTAATTTTACAACCTTTGTCAAACAACCAAGCATTTGCCCGTACCACATGCTTATGGAAAGTGCTCCAATGAATTCCTTGTCACCATCAGTTTGGCGATTATCCTTGATTGAAGGACTACTCATAACACTTTTAGTTTTGTACCAAGGACACCTCAGAACCTAGGAGCATCTTTTTGGCAGTTTTAAATTTATTTTGTAATTTATTTTCTATTTATTTCAATTTAAAACTTTAAGGTTGAGTCTTAAAAGTTTAAGGATGTAAATAATTAAAAAAAAAAATAATAACTTAAAAAACATAAAACAAAAAAAGAATGTTCAACAGTCATAATTTAAGGAGTACTTATGGAAAATTGTTTTAGTCTTAGGCATTAGATACTTGATGTTAATGTAAGTGAACGATTTTATTTTAATCTTTTTCGAATCCAAAGAAATGTTAGTCTTAAGATACGAATAATTAAGTATTTAAATTACAAAATTAATTTTTGTATTTATTGTAACGAATAAAGTAAAGTAGTATTTAAAAAACAAAGAAAGACGTTTAAGACATTTTATTCTTCTCTTTATATCCGTTGAAATATAAAACAGTTATATGGGTTTTATATAAAGATATCTAACTTACTACTTACTTAGGTGACGTTAAAGTCCGGGGCGAACCAGGATCTTAATTAATAAACCTCTCCACTTGGCACGATTGCTAACTAGCTACGCACTAACTAGTGCCGCACTCCAAGTTGGTTGAGCTCTCATTTAACTTTACGGCTCATTAATGACGTTCGCCTTATCACATCAATTTCATCTGCGTACGCAAGTAACTGTGCGAAGTTAAAAAAAAATCGTGCGTGTCGCATTGTCTAATACCTTTCTTGATACTGAAGGTCTCTGTAATTCATTACCGATCTTGGTTAAACAGTGCTTAATGAGTTTGGCAGGAATGTCAAAATTAGATAAAACATAGTATAGCTCATCCCTACGCACGCTATCGTATGCGCCTTTAAAGTCGATGGTGTGTACCGATCTAAAATGCTGGGTCTTTTTAAGATCTGCCGTTGTGTAAATATTTGATCGATGTTGGACTTTCCTGAATTAAAATCGCACTGGACCAACCAGATTGCTCATGGTTTCAGACGCTCTCATAATACGGAAGAAAAAATCTTATGGACTATGTTTTCTCCTCTATGGTTGTGGTAGTCAAAATGATCTCCTTCCTTGTGGATTGGAAAAATTATGCTGAAATTGCTTGCTTCGGGCATGCTTTTTTCTGACTTGATCTTGCAGATGAGCTGGTGACTATTCTCAACTAGGTCATCTCCAGCTGCTTTAAGTAGGGCTGAAGGCTGTACGTCTGCGTCAGCATCTTTATTTAAAATTAGTTTCGATATTTTTACTTTAACTTCGTTTAGATCAGGGAGACGGAAATCTCTGCCATCATCGTCCAGGGTGTATGATTTATTTTACCTGACAGCGGTATTTTGACAATCATCGCCGATATACAGTCTGAGGAAGTAGTCTTTCCATTTTATCAGCACCAACTGTGACCTTTGTCTATGTTCATCTTTGCCGCTTTTTATATATATAATATTTTTAGCCCTAGCATCTTCATTTCATTTTCTACATAATAAAAATTTCGAACGCCATGATGGCGTGTTTCTTCTTCTTCGAGAATCCTCTGCTTTAGCCCATTTTTCCTGCTCGTAGAGCTTATTAAGAGCTATCTTGAAGCAGCTTTAAAGTAAAGGTTTCTTCGTGGCGTGGCTTGAAACCAATCACATCAGAAGCAGCTTCTACGTTGGCTCGTTGACAATGTTCCCGTTGGTGTCCTGTGGTTTGTGTGTGGGACTAGAATTTTAAGGAAGCTTGGGGTAAATTCGATCGGCACAGATTTAGGCAGTCTCTTCCGATTGCAGCTTTTCAACGTCGGACTTCGCCTATGATATGTTCATTTGTACAATGGCTGCAATAAGGTAATGATCCGACTCGATATGGCTCCTCGGAAAAATAAGACATACAGAAAGTTCGAGGAGTGTCGGGCATCAATCGCAATATTATCAATCAGCATGATGATTGATTGTTCAGGGAATCTTAAGTTCTTTTATGGAAGTTGAGATGTGGGAACCTCGTGCTGTTTACTAAAAGGTTACGCCTATTACAAATTCTAAAAACGTTGTGTTATGTGGGCTATGTTTTCCGGCGACTCGTGTTATATCTGGGGTACCGAGTACTCTGTCTAGGGGGGCTTTGATGCTATCGACCCTATCATTTCTAGGGGCATGAGTGCAAACCAATTCTATATTAATGAATTTGGCCTTGATATGGGTTGATATTAAGTATCCGCTTACTCTACGTCTCCCTTGTATCAAATAGTTTTCGTAGTTTTTATAGTCTTTCATCCGCTTTTAGCCCATCGCACTTCTGTATTACGGTAAAATTTACCTTATCTTATCTAGGACCTCGGCAAGTTGTTCGGTAGCACGTGGTATGTTAAGGGTTAAAACTTTATATGTCTATGACTTTTACCAAATTGGTAATAACAGCGCTATTATAAGTGATAATAAATCTAATATTAATGGCCCAGTAAAACGAAAAATGGTCAATAACGTTCAAATTAACATATGAAATATTCGAACCTTGAGCAAACCGCGTGCAACCAACCAACTGGCGAAGACCCTCGACTATTAAAAAAATAGATGCCACTCCATTCAATAAGTGTGATGGGTCATAAAAAGTATGGATCAAAACGTGTGACATATACTGCAACAGTTGTTGCAGAGAAAACAAGCAGCGCGAGACTTAGGCAAAGCGTCGGCGCAACAATGCGCTTCAAGGCCCTTTTCACCAATATCAGCCTGACATCCAATCCCATCTCCACAGATGGAAAAATATCACTCTAATAAGAAATGTTTCTAAAATCTCTGCAACAAAACTTACGAGAATGACTTTAAAATAGTATTAGATGATTTTAGTCTCAATATAGGCGTGTCCTATATCCCATGCAACCAACACCAAGTGCTGAAAACATCATTGGGTACAAAATTTCTAAAAACTTTAATGTCAAAAGAGGAACTCAGAGGGCTATGACCGTCGCGTTCACTAGCATTGAAACGGAAACTGCTAAAATGTGCTAAACGATAAACGAGAGCAACACTGCTGTCAACAAAAAGTGACACACAACATTGACGAATCGGACAAAACGTCTTAATAAGCACCTATATACCTCAGCTCCGCTATTAAATTCTATAACGACATTTCATGAGCAATCAAAAGGAGATTTACTCTCGCTAAACGTTATGTTTTCGTCCTAAGAATGCAAATGAGTAATAAGGCCTTGTTAAGGACCCTAAGCAGACTCTATATACGACCCTCATCACATCAGTACTGCTCTGTGCTCCAGAAGATATCCTTTACCGCTTCGAACGCAAAATTATTCGAATAATTGTTGGTCCCATTTGCGTTAGTGCGGTACAGTGACATGATGATAAAAGTGCACATTAGTCATCTAAGATAGTTAGGACATGTACAGCAGAAGAACACCAACTCCTCATCCCGATTCCTATCAAGCCATTAGAGGAAGACTTCACATCAAATAGAGTGCACAAGATGCGTAACTGGAGCCAGTTAATCAGAGGGCTCAAGTCCACCTAGAGAGATGAAAGTAAGTAAATATTTCGACGAAAGAAGAATACGAAAATTTCAAAAAATTTTCATTGTTCCTACATTTGGTACAAATTTGGCATCACTCCAGACATTTCCAACTCATTCTCGTGACACCCTTTTAATGTTTATTAGCCAGAGCCAACTTCACAAGAATTCTTCAATAAATTTTGACGTAAATGACGTGGTTCGGTGTTAACTAGAAAGAAAAAAAAATCCAATTCATTTTTATTTTTCATATTTCTCAGCGAATACCATGGAGAGCTTGTGATTTTCTTTTATTATTTAGTTCAAAAATAATGCATTTTGTGCGTAGAATCGTAACGTAGATAAATAAAAAAACAACCCAAGGTGATATTCTAACGAACTATGATGAATGAAGATACGACTCCCCTGTCGTCGTCGTCGTCCAGTGGCGGTATTACAAAAATTTTCACTCGGTTGTCACAGGTACGGCTGATTTTTTTGTCGTTTTTCCTCTAATTCCCTTTTGTACCTCTTTAATTATTATAAGAGACTAAAGTTGGAGATAATTAACCTGATTGTCCTTTTTGTGTAGACATACCAATCGATTCTTGACAAATGGACACCGCACACACGACTGCGTTGGGCTGGCGCTTCAACCCTAGTGTTACTATTTCTCCTCCGAGTATTCCTTAAACAAGGCTGGTACATCGTTTGCTATGCATTGGGAATTTATCATTTGAATCTGTTTATTGCTTTCTTAACGCCGAAGATTGATCCTGAATTTGATCCGTATGGTGGTGAGTATCGTTTCGATTTGTGAAAAGTGAGGGAATCCGATTCTGTCACCTTGTAAACAATAATTTTATTGATTTATTTAAAAATTTATAATGGGGTGGAAGGAAGAGAACAGCAGAAAAAGTGTAAAGAATCTCAAGGTAAAGAAAATTAGAAATCAATATATTTCCCAATCGTGATGTGGTTGTAAGAATAGCTTAATCAGCAGCTGTAGAGGAGTAACACGATCGGACTGTAGAATTATTTACAGCTATAAAGTTTATCTGATTATGCAGGAACATGCGAGCTGAGCATTGAGTTATCGTTGATAGGCAAACTAATTGTGTAATTTAGGTTTGCCAAGCAGAATTGTGTTATCGTGCGATTTTTATGGATAACCTAAGAAAACGGTGTCAGTGTGCGCCAAATTTGCCGCATAAAATTAGTTGCCAGTCTGTTGTTTCAAGACTTCGACGTGGCTCGCAATTAATCGAACTTGACTTTCGCCTTTAAGTGTTTCAGTTAATGCTAAGTAAGCACAAATCGGTAGGTGGTACTCAGCGTCTATGCCTTTTGTTGAGCTGTACTTCAGTTGTTCTGGCTGTGACGTGGACTTGTTCGTTTATTGAACTACACAACAGACGGTCGGCAGTTAGCAGTTTTAATTGATGAGTCACTGAGTGGAGTAGCTTACACATAATGCCGGCTCTGTATGTACTTATACACACAGTAAGTGTTGATTGGCGTTTTTAAATTTTTTGACTTGAAGTCAAACTATTGCTACTACTAACAAAATTTGTCTCCCCCATCTTATCAGCCATGTAGAATTTTTGTGGTTTTTTGTTGAAAAATTGGAATCGATCAGCAATGACGTATCAATGTCAGGACTATACGGAAGATGCATCAAGACTTCCCACCCAGATCTTTCAAACTTTACCGAGTCATCAAACATGTGCGTGGTCTGGTTTTGTAATGATGAAATAAAACACCTTTCTTGTCTAAATATTCTGGCCCCTTTTTGAATGTTTTTGTAATCAGCTCTTGTTGTGGTCAATCTTAAACTCATTAGCTATGTTATCACTGCTTATGTGTCAGTCCTGATCAACTTTATCCATGGTTTCATCGACTTTTTCTAGTTATAGGTCGACTACAGGAAGGTGTATCTTTCACATCAAAATTTGCAGTACTAAAGCGAGCGAACCAACTGTTGGCAGTAGTTTTGACACCCCTGCGCCGCAATTTCCCTTTATCAATTTGTGTCAATTTGGCGGTGCCCAGTATTATAAGTGTTTCAACACATCCACTGTTACCTCCAAGTGGTAACCATCAGGTACCAGTCTATGTCCATCCGCACTCGAATTGCCAAAATTAAAAGCGTGGAGCTGACCGACAGACAAAAAAAGCAGCCCTATAAACGGGACAGAGGGTGAAAGGTGAAGTAAAATGCCGGAACAAAACAAATGATACATTATCCGGGCTTCTCCCACATATTTGGAGCACAGCCCGATAAGGATTTCCGAGATTAAGTCAGGGTCTTGGAAAAGAGATCGAGGCGGATAAGCTCATCATGGATCAACAGCAGCGCTCACATCTCCAAACCCTTGATTCTGATGGCATGTCCCACCGAAAAGTGAAACCAAAGCGTACATCAATCTGGCGAAAGCAAAATAGTTGCAATTGATATTTCTAAAGCATTTAACAGAGTTTGTCATTAGGCTCTGTTGTCGAAAATGCGTGCTTTTGGGATCTTTCGGAACGTTCAATTTACGTTGTCTTGGATGGTTTCAAGTCTGATACTTACAAAATAAATGCTGGTGTGCACCAGGGCTATGTAAGGCTCATTAAATTCTGATATAAACAGCATAACCAACTGGGAAACTACCGACAAAATGAAATTTAATGCTTCCAAAACACATTGGTATCGTTGAAATCTCGGTAGTTGTGTCAATGACAACCTGCCAGTGAACACATAGTTGATGTCATTAAAAATGCTGCGAAATGTCTAGGTTTCCTCAAGCGATGTAAGAAATATATCACCCCCTCTGATCTGGCCTCAATGTACCAGTATAAGGCATTCATTCGCGAAAAATTAGAGTACAATGCCCACATCTGGTCAGGTGCTCCTAAAACATCTCTGCACCTGCTAGATAGGATTCAAAACCGTGGGATAAAACTCATAGTTAATACTAATGTCAGTCAGTCAATTGACACCTTTGAACACCGACGAAATGTCTCCTGTCTCCCTTTGTTTTATCGCTATTTCCACAACCAGTGCTCCCTAGAAATGGCAATTTACATTCTGCCCCTTTAAACCTTCAACCGTAACACACGTCTCGCTATGAATGCTCATCAGTATACCATCGGACCCACATTCGCACGTACACATTTAAGATCAATGTACATTGGTATTTCTCTTTTCTACCTCCCAGGGTTTTCTTCGCCCGCGCTGTGTATAAACATTTTAAGGGTACTCCCTTGAGTGCACGCTGATAAAAAAAAAAAACCCAAACTGGTTACTGACTTCAGCCTACCCGACCCCTCGTTCCAGGGGTATCTATAATGGAACTAGCTCTCCAGGTTGGGGGTTGTACCGTATCGTAACTGCTCGGCCATGGAAAGAAAAACTAAATAACGAAGCAACAACAAGCCGTATATGGACGGATCTACTATTGTACAAATCCTGCAAAGGAAATAGGGACAATGGACTTCGGACTTTGCGTGGAATGTTAGGTCCCTTCATAGCCCACGTGCAGCCGAACAACTAGCGGAAGCCCTGGACTGCTGCAAAGCAGATGTTACCGCCATCCACGAAATGTGCTAGAATAAATCGGTCAAAAGAGGCTGAAAAACTGTGACATTTTCTACGAAATTTGTTATCGACGATAAAAGCAGCGCCTATTTGGATGTGGATTTGTTGTTAGAAGCATACTTAGGCAAGAAGTCTCCGGAGTGTTAGCGAGTTTATTTTCACTTATCTCTAATCCAAAGTAATTCTGCTTTTCATATTTGTTTTCGAACTGACGTTCTTGCTTTAGAGCGGCAACGGCAGAGTAGTTTGATCTCATTGTCAATAGCATATTAAATGTTTAAAAAACACAATGCTGTATTCTCGTGTTAAAGCAAAATTAAGACACCGAGGCAATGAATGAAACAAAAAAGCACTTGTATCGTCGAAATATATGTATATGCCCAAAACTGAAGTGCAATACCCATATCCAATTAGAAGCTCGGCAAACTCAATACCTGCTTTTGTATTTGTCAATCAGTCCCTGGATAGAAAGCAAGATAGCCATCAGTGAGAAGCAATCTGTCGCTTTCTGTACCGTACCTTCGGCGTTGGTAATTTGGGGCTAAAAGCTGTTTTTGGATTGCTCGTTAGCAGTCGACTGAAGCGCATAATTTACTTTCTTTATGTACTGGAACTGTTGTATCGCAGCTTTTTAATCTCGAAGATTCTTAAGGGAACAAAGAGAAATCACGTGTGCCTTTTATTTGACAATTCATTTAGTTTTAGGTCACAATATAAAAATAACATGGGATATAGTTCACAATAGTAAAGAATATATTTCCATATAACCGTTCATTACTGTGAGCTTAAATTTTGACACATGACAGATAATTTTATTATTTACAAGCCTTTAAAACGATTTGCGTCTCAGTTGCGTTGATAGTATGATAGTGTGATTGCTTTATATTTGGCTGGAAAACCACAAGTAGCTATCGTTAGAGCCCTCCAGCACCTCAACGTGAATAAATCATTTGTGTCTCGAACCATGGCTCGTTACCGTGATACTCGCAGCGTTGCAAAACGCCGTGGAAGTGGTAATAAAAAAAAATGCAACATCGGCAGAAACGGTTCGGAAAGTGAAGACTCGAATTGAGCGAAACCCGCGTCGAAGTTGAAGAAAAATGGCTTGTGAGCTCAACATACCGTTGGAATGGATGCAACACCTACTAAAAAATGAACTCAAGCCATTGAAGTTCTAAAAAACACTCGATCTTACACCGCAATAGAAAAAAGTTAGAGTCGAAAGAGCGGAGTTGCTACGCTTGCACGAAAGTGATGAGTTGCCGAATTTGATTTTTTCCGATAAGTCGCTATTTGTTATAGAGCAATATTTTTTTTTTTTTTTTTTTTTTTTTTTTTTTTTTTTTTTTTTTTTTTTTTTTTTTATGGGAAGGTGAGAAATCTTCATAGACACTATAGGCCCGGAGCCTATAGTAGTGTGAGATTCTTACTCACTAAAAAACACCTCCCTTATGCAAACCACGACTGAGTTCACACTCAACAAGCAGTTCTTCTATCGCATTTTATTTTGTTTTTATAAGATATCCTGCAGGCGGTTTTCCATTGAAAATTCCTGTGTACTTTAGAAAAATTACGAGCTGCTAATCACTGCGCTAGATCGAGAGGCTTAGTCCTTTTCAGACGGCGCAATAAATTTGTCTCGTCGAGGATCTGTTGAACAGAAATATTCGTATGACCTTGTAATCGATTATTATGTTTTCGCGCAAACTTTAAATTACGTTCTAAACGTTTTCGACTCCCAAGTCTCTGTGGATATCATCGTTTCTAATGTACCACGGCGCATTAACAATACCTCAAAGAACTTTGTTTTGGAATGTCTGTAATACATTAATGTTACTATTTTTAGTACAACCCCAAAGTTGTACACCATATGTCCAGATCGGTTTTTGCACTTGCTTGTATAACAGCAGTTTGTTCTCTAAGCTAAGCTTGGAATACTTTCCAATAAGCCAGTAAATATCTCTATATTTGATTTCAAGCTCTTCACGTTTTTTCTTGACGTGTGCTCTCCATTTTAGTTTAGCGTCGAGTGTCATACCGAGATATTTGGCCTCGTTCGCGTAAGGAATTTGTACTGCGTTGATAAAAACTGGTGGATTCTCAATTTTCTTGAGAGTGAAGTTCACGTGGACAGACTTGTTTTCATTAAGCGCGATTCGCCAAGTCTTTGTTTAATTGTTAATTCGTGTAAGGGCACGTTGCAACTTGGCAGTTGCTTCTTCGACTGTTTTAGCCGTTGCCAAAATGGCAGTGTCATCAGCAAATGTGGCTAGGACAGTGTCGTCCGTTTGCGGTATATCACGGGTAAAAAGCAAATATAGTAGAGGGCCAAGTACACTTCCTTGCGGCACCCCCGCCTTTATTGTCTTAAAAGTAGAATATTCGTTTCCGTGTCTCACACGGAAGAGTCGGTCTTCCAGGTATGAACCTAAAATACAAGACAATTGCTGTGGTAGGGCTTGTCTGAGTTTATATTTAAGGCCTTCATGCCATACCTTATCAAAGGCTTGCGAAACATCAAGGAATGCGCTTGAACAGACTAACTTACACTCGATTGCTCGTTCAATTACATCGGTTATTCGATGCACTTGGTCAACTGTAGAGTGTTGGCTTCTAAAGCCAAATTGATGGTCAGGCAAGAGGGAATTTGTGTCGGTAATTGGTTTAAGACGATTAAGAAGGACTCGCTCGAAGACCTTCGATGTAATCGGGAGAAGCGATATTGGTCTATATGACTTGACTTCAGTCAGCGGTTTACCGGGTTTCGGAACCATAATAACTTCGGCTACTTTCCACTGGTGCGGTACGTGCTCTAATCTAATGCTGGCATTTATAAGATAGAGAAGCTTTAGCAAACCTTTTTTCGACAACGCTTTAAGTATCTCTCCCGTTATTAAGTCATATCCCGGGGCTTTATTGGGCTTAAGCGTGCCTATAACTTGTCTAAGTTCCCTAAGTGTAGCCTTTTCTACTGGAAAGTTTGTCGTCACGTCTAGCGTATTGACATTCTCAGGAAGCACCCCCCCCCCCCCCCCCCCATCGAATGGTTTAAACGTTTCTGCAAGATGGTCGGCGAAAACATTAGCTTTTTCCTTATCTTCTTTCGCCCAGTCATCCTGGTTTCTTCTTATTGGCGCCACGTGTATTTGGGGCTTTTGAACACTTTTAACGGCCCTCCATATGGAGTAGTTGGTATCCTTTGTCGCTGCGAGTCTTTCAAGGTAGTTATTAATACCTTGATTATTGAAGTCCTTGATCGATTTTTTCAACAAGTTGCAGAGCCTATTGAAGGACGTTTTATCTTGTGCTGTCCGGGTTTCATGCCACTTTTTCCGCGCTCTTCGTTTCTTCCTTATCATTTCTCTGATTTCCGGTGGATATCTTATGCCGACTTTGGGAACTTTGTTCGATTCGCGGGGAGTGTTCTTCTAGGCCGCTTGCTGTATGACTTCAACGAAACGTTCAACTTCTTTTTCAAGTTGATACGGCGTTCTAAGTGCTACTTTCAACTCAGTGTTGTCTACAACGTCTATTCGGAAATCTTCCCAGTGAGTTTTGCTGTTAGTTAATCTGGGTGGTCTTTGTTTCTTAACCAAGGATTCGCACAGTGAGAGGAGAATGATCGGAGGAAAGATCGAAGCCCTCTTCAACTTTGACGTAACTAGCGTTTACTCCTTTTCCGATAAAGAAGTCTATTAGATCGGGTGTTTTGGCGACATCCGAGGGCCAATATGTCGGCTTGCCTGTTGAGTAAAAATAGCAACCACATTCCATACCAGCCCTGTAAAGAGTTTTGCCTTTTTAGGAGATACACCTTGAGCCCCAAAAGGTGTGCTTCGCATTAAAGTCGCCACCAACAATGAAGATTGCACCAAGAGAGTTGAATAGGTCAATAAATTCTTGTTTTTCTATTTTGCAGCGCAATGGGCAATAGATTGAGGATATATTAAAAGAGTAATTTTTATTTTTAGCGCGCACCACGGTCATTTGAAATTTGTGAAGTTCAATTATTGCTTCCAAAGTATGTTCAATGTAGTCTCTTATGAATATATGAAACCGACGGTGATGGTTTGGGCCGCCATAACCGCCGATGGTCGCTCTCCGCTCGTATTTTTGGACCGTGGCGTCAAAATTAATGCGATCGTATACCGTGAAACTGTCTTAGAGACAGTATTAAAGCCTTGGGCAAATAATCATTTCGGTCGGAGACCGTGGACATTTCAACAAGACTCGGCACGGTCTCACAAAGCGCGCGTCAACCAAGATTGGTTAAAAAACAATGTTCCACACTTCATTTCTCCGACACATTGGATTGCAAATTCTCCGGATGCAAATCCGTTGGATTTCTCTGTCTGGGCTATTATGAAGTCGAAGGTTGGCACTAAAGGCACTAAAAAATACCAAAGTTTGGACCACCTCAAACAAGCACCTCGCCGGGAATGAGCCAAAATACCGCAGAGCCACTTGCGTGCAGCGTGCGATGTTTTCTTCGGCCGTCTTAAGGCCATTATTGAAAACTACTAATACAATTTGAAAATGTTTGCTTTGGCACAATAAAATTTATCAAAAAATTTTATGGACATCCTCAATGTCCCGGTGTCCACCAGGTGTAATAAATAATTTAACATTTTCATGAGCTAAAAGTAGAAAAACAGAACAAAAACAGATAAATTAAACAAATGAACGTTAGCATGGGTCTCATTCAATAAGCCTCTCCAATTAAGTAACTGCCTCCATTTGCGCATTCCAAGGTGGTTAGGATCCCCTTCCACCTGCGCGCGCTATCTAAGGCGCGGCCCCACGAATTAGAGTTAAATATTCTGCGAGCTGAAGCTCTGGTGTTTATTCGGTCTACATGACCCAAACACCTCAAACGCCCGATGCTCAGTTTATGTTGGATTTTAAAGAAGTCACATGACAGCGTGTAGCCTTTTTAAATCCTTTTTGACATCAAAGGTCTCGGTTAGGTCGTTATCGACCTTGATGCAGCAGAGAGCTTTCTTCACAAGCGGATGAGTTTGGCAAAGATCCAAAACTAGACTTGGCTCTATAGATGCTGTCATATGCGGCTTTAAAACCGATAAAAAGGTGGTGAGTATCGATCTGAACTTCTTGGATTTTCTCCAGGATCTGCTGTAGTGTGAATGTTTGTTCAATTGTGACTTGCCGGGCTTAAACCCGCACTGCTAGGGTCCAATCAGATCAGCAGACAAGACCTTATATGCGATGATTAGCAGACTGGTACCTCTATAGTTGACGCAGTTTAGAGGTTCTCCTTTATTGTGGACCGGGCAAACGATGCTGAGGTTCCATTCATCCAAATCTTGGAAATAAGTTGGTGTATGCTCTCTACCAAAACATCTTCTGCTGCCTTAAATAGTTCGATGGGTATGCCGCTCGGCTCGGAATTCTTGCTCGACTTCAGTTTAGATTTTTCTTTCCTCACTTCATTTTGGTTGTGTGGACGGAATTCTTGACTTGCATCGTGAATATTGAATGGTTCGCTCTGCGTGACAGCGGAATTTCTGTCGTCTTCGCCATTTAGCAGTCTGCAGAAATGGTTTTTCCACATCCTCAGCACTGACTGTGACTCCACTTATTACCCTTATTCCTTTTGGTAACATTTCCGAACATTAGATCACGCGCTTCTCATGCTCTTTCTTTTTTCTCTGGAGAAGCCGATGTTCTTCCCTCGTAGAGCTTACAAGTGACTCTCGTACTTTTATGCAGCACTGCTCTGTAGGCATGTTGTTTTTCTGCACGTGCTTGCCGGCACTTTTCATCAAAACAAGGGTTTTTGTGGTGGTGGGCGGGTGAAACCCAGCACATCAGTTGCGGTATTTCTGATGGCTTCTCTGCCACTGGTTGAGGGATACTCGATCAGCAAAGATCCTGGCGGCTTGTTGCGATTGCAACTGTTCACCATTAATTTCATCATAGTATTTCCCCATTGTTGTAGCGTCTGAGATATCCGTAGACGTACCTTGGCTGCAACTAGGTAGTGGTCCGAGTCTACGTTTTTCATTCGGTCAGACATCTAAAAAATTTGAGAAGTGCCGTACGTCGATCGCAACATGATCAATCTGGTTGACAGTTTGCTGATCTGGTGTCCGCCATGTTCCCTTGTGAATAATGAGGTGAAGAAACCTTGTGCTTGTTATAGCAACGTTACGTCTCGCAACGAAATCGATTAGCCTAAGTCCGTTTCCAGACGTGGTGTCTTGTAGGAAATGTCTTCCGATTGTGCTACCAAAGATGTTCTTATCAATTTTGGCATTTAAGTCGCCTAGGACGATAGACATTGCTCGTAGGTTTTGTCGAGGAGCTCGTAGAAACTTTCTTTGGTAGCATCGTCATTTTCCTCATTTTCTGGGCATATAAGGCTGATGTTAGCGAATTTATCTTTGATATGGATTGTTATAAGGCGTTCACTCACGTATCGAAAGCTCAATACTTCTTGCCTTAGTCTGCCGCTTACAACAAATCCGTATCCAAATAAACGTTGCTTACGTTCCCTATAGAAATCACCGTAGTAAACATGACAGTTTTTCATTTTTCTCCACCCCACGCACAATCCTCAACCTTGGGGCCCAAGCCCTTTTTGGGACCCCTCGGACAAAAAACATCTTTTATTGAATGTGTTAGAAAGTTCTTCCACTTCATTAGTGATCTCTGGAAGTTTTTCAATGCGTTTTCCTATTCTCTCTTTATAATTAAATATTGTTTTATATTTTTTTGTTTTTCTCCATTAAATTGTATTGGTTTTGTTTTATGTAAATAGATGATCAAGGTCCCGAATTGCCAACGACAGTTAACGAAGAATTCCGACCGTTCATACGACGACTGCCGGAATTCAAATTTTGGCTCTCAATTGCGAAAAGTACATTGATTGGGTTAACGTGTACATTCTTTGATTTATTCAATGTACCGGTGTTCTGGCCTATACTAGTTATGTACTTTATAACACTGTTTTGTATTACAATGAAACGGCAGATAAAGGTATTGTACTAGTATACTCGTGATATGTGTTGATTAATAAAAAAAAAATTAATTTATTTATCTCTTCTTGTTTAGCATATGATCAAATACAAGTATTTGCCATTTACCCGCAATAAGCCAAGGTACCAGCGAGTAGGTGAGACAAAGTGACAATTAGCCGCACAGACACCGCAGAAGAGCGACACACTCACAGCATCGGCAAGGGATATTTCGCCGGTAGCCACACACAATCCAACTACATCCGCAACAGTAGCAGCAACAGAAACTAATAAATCATCATCCTCTATAGAACCACCGCAAATAATTACAGTTGTCTAAATCTAAACAATTAACTTGTTTTCTAAAACTTGTTTCAAATTGTTTTGTTATTTCCTTTTTTTTTATTTTAATTTTTTTTTCTGTTTTTGTTTCGATTAATTCTAGAAAAACCATTTTAAATTGGAAAAGGGAATTTCATTTGACAAACCAAAATTTCAACTCATTTGCTTAAAAGCATTTCGGTGGCCTTATGTGAATAGATACCAAAAATATGAAAGCAATTGTTTTTTATTACTTTATTTTGTTTAATAGTTTTCTTTATTTTTTTTTCATTAAACTTTTATTAGTTTCTATTAGTTGCTCGTATGTGTATGTGTAGAGTCGTTGCAGTGTCTAGTGCAAATAATTTTAAAGAAATCTTAATTAATATAATTTTATAAATTTCTTATGGTTTATGTAAAAATAAAATTATATCAGAACATATGTATATGTAGTTAAATATAATGTGTACCATTAAATGTCTACGAAAATCAACGTTATGTCTCTTTTGTTTTTCTATTTAATTTTATTCCTCTTTTAATTTGTGTTTTTCTGTTTTCTTTTCTTTTAGTTGCGTGCTAACATGTTTTACTTTTGCTTGTTTTATGATTTATTAAACATAAATGAAATTTAAATGCTCGTTAAACAGAGGACGGATTTATAAACATACATACATACATATATACATACATAATGTATATGTAAAAGCAAAATAACGAGAACAAAATAGATTTTGTACTTTGTAATATCATTGCGTCGCATCTAATTTGAATAGAATGAGTTTAACGTTAACACGAATGTTTTATTGTCATCACTCGTTAAGAACTGGTAAAGGTGGTAAAAACTTTGTAGAGATAGTTTTAAATAAGATCAATGTACAATTGTAATAGAAATTGCCCATTCTGTTGAAGAATAATTAACTAATAATAACTATCAAGTAAGAAGAAAAATTTTCAAAAAAAAAAAAAATAAAACTAACACTGCCGTTGTCTTTTATTTTGTTTGTTCGAACCTCTCGTGGGGCATGGGACATCAACAACATTCCCGCGCCATCGCGGTATTGCAATCCACCTAAGTTCTCTTCAGCTTAACCCCGGTGTTCCAAATTCCTTCTCAACTCGTCTCCTTTATTTGGTTAGTGGATTTCATTGCATGACATATTTTGCAATGGAACTGTCCTCGCTCCTTAAGGTGTGATTACTGCACTGCCATTTTCTCCTCCGTATTTGGATGTGTTTAGGTTCCTGGCGCATAATCGCATGAAGTTGATCGTTCGGTATACGGTTCAGCATTAAGAAGTTGCGAAAACATCTGTGAAAGTGTTAATCATCTTTCAGGGGGCCTGTGTGGCGATTGATCGGTAAACTGCTGAGTGTCCTATTAGACCAACAGCGCCACAATCAAGTTCGTATCGAAGTGCTTACCTTATTTCCAAGTGGTGGTCACTGGCAAGTAAAATTTTACTCATGCAGGCTAATGGCCTACGCCATCATAGGGCCCACAATCCTATACGAAGGAGATTACAATATGCACGCGGAATGTTCAGACCCTTAATAAGCTACGTGCAGCTGAATAATTAACAGGCATTTACATCTGGGCATAGATAAGAAGTCCGGACGTAAGAAAGATTTGAAACTGTGATATATAGAATGGTGATTCTACGAGCTTTTCTGCAAGACATAAGCAATTTGCCTGTACATGCAGCTAAACAAGATGCCTACAAAGTGGGACTGCAACGAAGGATGAGAGTTGCTCGTGAGCTCTACTAGCCGAAGAGATGGGAAGAAGAAAAAAGAGCACGATAAGCGCACGATCGAAGATATTGAGAGATTTTACTACAAGAATAATGTACGGATGTTATACCAGGAAGTAGAAAGAACGAGTCAAGACGACCCATACAGAAGACTGTTTTTTTTTATAATTTGCTCGCGCTCAAGGGATTTTAGTACGCTTAAAATGCTTACACATTTCGCAGGAAAATCTGAGAAGCAAGAAAGAGAGGTACCGATGAATGTTGGTTGTAAATGTTTGAAGGTTATAATGACTGGGAAATAAATAGCTAGGCAGGGCTTTCAATAACTTGAAATAACTTGAGGGTATACTGATGAGCATTCATAGCAAGATGTTACGGTTAAAAGTTTGAAGGAGGAAACGAAAAACTACGCCGGTGTGCGAGGGTGTCTATTGGGTTTGTATCCTATCTAGGAGGTGCAGAAATGTTTTGGGCGCACCCGACCGGATGTGAATATTGTACTCCAATTTCGGGCGGATAATTGCCTTATATATTAAGGCCAGATCAGAAGGGGTACATTTCGTGCATTTTTAACGACACCGAATATGTGGTCATTCCAACGCAAGTTGTCATTGACTCACATACCAAGAATGGAAAGTTTTCGTTTTCAAAGATGCAAGTACCATGGGTTTTTAAATTTCGCTTTAACGACAGCAGACAGCATTGTGCTTTGAAAGTATTAGACCCCACTCTGTTGATAGTTCTCCAAATGGTTAGGCTGTTAATATCGAAATTTAAGGAGCTAAACATACGCTGGCGTTGCTGTTACACAGCGAAAGAGTAGGACATGAGTCAGGGAACGACGAAATTACTGTCGCCAGCAAAGGAATAGTAGCAGACAAGAAATCCTTGATGAAAATTAAAAAAAAATGTCGGAGACAAAACGGAACACCAGTATTTATGTTGTAGATATCGGATTTGAAACCATCCAAAAGAAACTTGAATTCGAAGTTCCGAAAGGTAGTTTCTAATCCATGTAGATATGAAGAAGAAAACAGTGAAGAAGAGTTACAGTCGGTGCTGGGAATATGGAAAATGTTTTTCTATAGACTGGATAACGTTGAAGAAGCTCAACATCCCATCGTCAGGCAGAATAGATAATTCAATTTAGATGATGATTGCCAAATCTTTCGTCCACCTGATCAGAACGAAGAAAGGATAGCAATATCTAAGTCAAAATTTAACAAATCAGCTGGACCTGACGGCTTACAGGCCGAGGTATTGAAAGTTGCCTGAAATGACTTTGTGGAGAGCATACACCAACCTTATTTTCTCAGTTCTGGTCAGAAAGATCTATGCCTGATGAGTGGACTCTCAGTATGGTTTTCCCGATCCACAAAAAAGGAAATTCATCAACTGCGCCAAGTATATAAATATATAGTAAGTCTCCTAAACATCGCATACATTATCTAATCCGCGTTATTGTGTGAAACCCTTCGTCAACAACCTGATTGGCCCCTATCATTGGGGTTCCATGCCAGGAGCGTCCACAATCGGTCAAATTTTTGCAACCCGGTAGATTCTGGAAAAAAATTCAAAAAATCCAACCATCATCATTCATCGATTTCAATGTACCATTGGTGTTTCCTTGGGCTGAGAAGACAATTGAGTAGTGATGCCCTATCCTGAAACACTTAAGAGACTCTATATAAGACCTTCATCATCCCGGCTCTATTTTATGGCACAGAAGCATAGACTCTATTAAAAGCGGATGATGATATCCCCAGTCGTTTGGAGAGAAAAGTTCTTCAAAAAATATTTGGTCGCGTTTGCGTGGACTGGCTTTTGAAGGAGAAGATTCAACGATGGACTATACAAGCTATACAGCGGAATATAGCTAGGCTATGTAGGGCGAGTGGACATCAATGGTCTGACCCTCAGAGCCTTCGTGCAGTTAGCTAAAGACCGAACAACCTGAAGAGGTTTGTTAGTTCAGGCCCGAACTGTAGCGCCTCCTAAATAAGTAACTCATCTTTCACATACGACATTCATATATATTAGTAGCACGGATTATACGTTAGATTGTTTGATTAAACAGCCTCAGCTTGTGCTGTAAACGGTGATTTTCCAGTTTTAGCCGTCGTATCGAACGCAGCTTTTGCTTTATTGATCGTGCTGTCCGGAAGTCCTAGCCCAATTACCAAGGCTACGCAAATCCTACGTATCCCGCGAATATAAGTTAATCATCATATGTGATCACGTTAAACGCATGAGACCTTCTATTAGCGTTCAGGTCTATGCCTCCACTTTTCGAGACCATATTTCCAAGATGAAGGAATTGGTTTATCCCTCGATTTGATAAGCACCATTTGGTGTAGGTCCATTGTCTTGTGTGAAAGTGGGCAGATGTGATCGACGTAGTCCTGATGTTTCAGTTACTATATAATGTCATTTCCATGTTCCCGATAGTTCTGCATGGAGCATTACGCTGATTACAACAAGCAGCCTCGTCGTACGTTACTGCAGGTTTGGAATTTATCTGATATCTTCCCATTATGTAGGACTTGACATTTAGCGCCTTCAAAGATAGCTTAAATAGGGCCAAGTTTTTATAAGTATACCTCTTCTGCACAAAGCATGGCATATGGTAACTTAATAATTTGAGTGCATTACTCAATAAAGATCCGTTGTGTGTTGATATGATCTGTGTAGGAGGATTCGTATCTCCTCATGCAACCACAGAGAAACCCACTAATGCGACCAATCTCTGGGAACTGAAACTGCATCCTCTGTTCCAAACAGGGCCAAGAAGAACAATGTTGAATTTATCTGGATGAATTTATCCGTCGATGAATTTTTCTGCGTACGTAGTCTATATGATTCCGGTGAAGGAACCAAACAAGGCTACAGTTACAGTTTACCGAAATCGAATGAAGCAGTCAAACTAATCGAAAAAAAAAAACAAACCAGCAGTGGTTTTACCCGGATAAGGCCAGTGCTGCAACCAAATAAGGCTGCAGTTCCAGTGGACGGAAATCTAATGAAGCGGGTAAGCAAATCGAAAACCATTGGTGGTTTTAGTCGGATAAGGGTGGTACTCCAACCAGCAAAGGTCGTATTTCTGGTCGACTGAAGTAGGTTGATGCGGTTACATCCACGCTGAGAAACAACTCTGTTGGTAGGTTTCCCCGCGCACAAGATAGGTCTAAAGCCAGTGCTTCCGATTCAGATGGACGTAACTTGGATGTCGCCGGAAAACCCGCCTCCAAGAAAACCTCGGTGTACCGATAAGGGTGCCACTACCACTTCTCTGGCGCTTCGAATTTGACAATGACAACAGTCTGAACGACCCAGGGTGCAAACACTGTGTTGATCAACTGTAGATAAAGCAGATAATTTTGCATTCAACCAGAGTGCTGTGATATGGAAAACGGAGCTCTTAGAGTAAAGTGCACCACGTAGCAAACTTCTGAATGGTTGATGAATTCTGCGCCAAAATTCTCAAACCCGGAAAACCAAGACTTTTGAGACCTTCATTATATCCAAACTGACACGCACCATGTTCTGAGTTCCAAGGTAACTCAGGGAAAAGGAGGATGTTGTGAAACGTCTTCATGTAGGGATGTTATCAAGTGGCGGAAACGTATGAAATGCTTTTTATAATATGATCACACAGTGAAGTATTTTATCTGTGATCCTATGGGTTTTATTCGTATCAGGCTGCAAATAGGTGCTTGGAAGAGGAGCAGCATCGGGTACTTGGAGTAATATATTTATCTTCCAATAAAAGCGAAAGTTATGTATATTTTTGTCTTTTATTTCTCTTAATAAATCACTTCAATACAAACTTAAACTTAAATTCATTTTAATC
The DNA here is from genome assembly GCA_907269105.1 of Volucella inanis. NCBI lineage: Eukaryota > Metazoa > Arthropoda > Insecta > Diptera > Syrphidae > Volucella > Volucella inanis. The sequence continues at coordinate 125,253,056 of OU026157.1, read as the reverse complement.
CAAGAAACTCCAAGATACAGATACCGGGAACGATAACTGCATACCATTATCAATGTGCAATCGCTGAGAATTTGCTCTGGCGAAAAACTCCAATGAATAAACACACACAAGCGTTGCATTTCCACTAAGCAATGACCACCAAAAAAATACTTTTGCGACATTCTGAGATGTATAGTTTTTTATAAAATAAGCCCCGACTCCAAGTCCACCAAAGAAGAAAAACGATCCAGGATAAAACATCCTTAAAGCGAATCCCAGTACATACTCATGCATGACTGCCGACATATAAAAAACTATTAAAGAGGAGCAAGTTTTTGATCCTTTAGATATTTTCATGAAGTCTTTGTAAATGTACTCGTAAAACCACTCATGCACAACGGTATTCCAGGTGCGGTAATAGGTTTTATAATACGCTGACGTCCACCAATCCTGGTAGAACATACGATCTCCGAAACGTAAAATCTCACCCGTGAAGTTAAGCCAACTATGCAATATCAGGTATCCAGTACTTAATAAAATTAAACTGGAAGGTAAAACCATCCGAAAGTATCGGTCAGCTAGTTGCACCTTAGTCAGCCTTCTTAGCCCAAAATCTTGGAAATTGGAGAGAATATACCGTTCATGAATAAAACTGAAAAGGAACATTATCGTAACGACTTCTAACAAACATTTCAAAGCGAACATCCATCGGATTTTGTTCGTTCGTGGATAGGAATCCCGATAGATAAATGTTGGCGCGAAAAGGTAATAAAGATACGATGACATTGAGACGGATTGAAAGGTGTTTCGTTTAGATTTCGACAGATCGATAAGAAACTTTGGCGCATTTGTGCGTACAAAAGCATATGCTTTCATTAAGAATCGCAAGGTTTCGAAGAGCAAAGCTGTTGCTGAAGCAAAGGGCAGATCTTTGTATAGACACGTTGCTGTTCCGACATATAGTAGGATTAATTGAAATCCGGTAAAGCCAAAAATGCAACTATAATTCCAGAGTCTCTGCAGTACTGTATCTGAAAGATAAATGGCAAAAATAAGCTAAATTTCAATGAAGTTTATCAATTAAACTTACGTCCCTTTAAACGTTCTAGAACGTTTATCCAAAACTGAAAGGCATAGAATAATCCTATAACCAATAAATGCATCACACTCCATACTTCGAGAGCGATGTGGAATTTACCGAAGCCCTTTTTCATCGTCCGGAGACCTAAGTAGATTCTGTAAGAACAAAATGTTGATTATGGCATTAAAAAATATAAAGCTAGCCTTCTCATCATCTCAACAAGGAGTCTGCAATCTAATCAAAGAGACAAAAATCATGAGGTCCTTCTTGATTGTATACGAGAAAAGGTTGGAAAAGTAAAATCACGGAAAGTACAATATCAGAATTCAAGTGCTTTAACCAGAGTCTAAAAGAGGGTGAGTAAAACAAAATGACTTCAGAACATAACGCGGCAGACTGTAAGAAAAGATACTGATTGTGGAATTATCCCTAAAAGGGATAGATAGATAGAGTTAACCCCGCAAATCTTCGGTCAGCTAATTTACTTTCAAACATTAGCAAGGTATTTGAGAAAGTAGGTAATAAGGCTCTGTTGAAGTGGGTAAAGGATAACAATGTAATTCTAAACAATCAGTTTGGTTTTAGGGCGCGGAATGACACTATTCATGCCGCCTTTAAACTGATCTCCGACAATTTTTCTATGGTCACGCCGAAACCTCTGCTTTATATGGTTTACAACATGCTTATGGAAATAAGGTTCATTGTCAAATATGACAACGTAATTTCTAGAAAAATATTTGACTTTAAAAACGGCTTGCTTACAACAGGGAGGAATTATTGCTCTTTAACCCATACACGAGTGATCTAGTGGAGTCCCTCAAAAATTATGTAGCGTTCGCAAGCGACTTAGTGGCCTACAGAGCTGGTCTAAAAAACCAGGTCATCAATACACATTTGCAGCGTGACTACGATCATATTAAGATGTATTGCGGTGATTGGAAATTGAAAATCAGTTTTCAAAAATCGGAAACAATATCGTTTAAAACTCTATTGAGATGGACTTTTTGAGATACCAGAAATAACTGACGAAATTTGGGCGTGATTGGATAGCACAGACAGTGAGAAGAGTAGTTAGATAGCTTGTTTATGCGTGTTTAGCTGGAATCCGGAAGCCTTTAGCCTTAACTCACTCCACCGTGAAGATAATATGCTCTATGTGGCCTTAATCATGCTCGCTTATGGTTGATCCGTATAGCGCTGTATTATATGGAAACAATTTGAATGTTTGAAATGCGAGGGAAAAGCTGCTCATCTATGACGGGTACGATGTTAATGCTCAGGAGCTCTTCCGTTAGAAGTTTAGGAATCTGGTCAATAGTGAAAAACAGCAGGCTGATTTTTGGTGGTTTCAAGAAAAGAGGAGAGGATCGATAGGCTCTACTAGACCGGTGGGTTACTGTTATAACATACTTCTCCTAGTTTTAAGTTAGATTGAAGTTAGTTAGGGGATTTTTGAGGAAGGCCCGAATTCACAATTAATATGGTGACACTTGAGGCAAAAGGCGACGAGCACTCGCCGTACTGATACTTTATTCATTGGCGATACCCCCACGAAGCGCCGAGAAAACTCAGAGGTATCTAATCTATACACCCAATTCTCCACGATGATAAGGTGAGAGAAAATGTGTATCCTAGTACTTCAAGTTAATTTCGAAAAACTCACAATGTCAGTGCATTGGTAACGCCTCTACCAAGAACGCTTAACTCTTATAAGCCAACCAGCTCCAAAAGTATTATACACATAAATACTTATACACGATTAAATGCATCTGTTTTGGATGATTACGGATGAACACATCCATTTAATGGTGACTTTTATTTGACACATGACATTTATACAACTTTGGCGCGTGAAAATTATTTGGCTTTCCTTGTTAAGTTGTCTGAATTGCACGACATCAGGAATCCTTTTTTATAGTTGGCCTTCGCAATATAAAGATCAAGCCTTCTAGATCTGAAGGTCACTTGTAATTTTGTGTGTCGTACTGTGTTTTCAAAGATGCAGGAGAAATTTGATACCATCAATAAAGCTGTGAAATTTCGAATCAGACGATAACGCCGCGACAACAAAATCTTATTGCGAGATATGAAAACTATTGACAAAGAAGAAAGAATAGCCTTCATACTTCTTAAAAAGGTGAGCTTTTGGATAATGCGATATGGCAAAAGGGATTGATATTGGCTGTCAGTTTCGGTATACCCTCCATACAGTGCTAACCGTAAGCAGCGGATCTTTTGTGTAGCTGCACTGTTTATTGGATAATGTCTAGCTGTCCTAGACGTGACAAGGACTTTAAGTCAATTGTTTCAAAACTGACATATTTCACTTTACTAAAAGTTAACTGGTCTGACCCATTAAGTGCTTAATGACATTACCACCCGTTTTTCCAACGAAGATAAGTGTCATGTTTGGGTGTCACCTTGGATAGCGAACTTCTTTGGAATAGATAATCTTGTCACGTCGAAATCACCCACAGCCTTTCTGGCACTGTAAAAAAGTATCGGCCAGATATGGTAATCTTGCAAGTGTTATGATAAGATCTTCGGTTTCTGGAGGAACAAACTATCATGAAAATACGTTAATACTAATTTTACCTGATTGCTTTCTTCTCTGGATGCACTGATGAAATTCCCTTCCCTTGATATTCATTTCATCAGCTGTAATTTCAAAACCATCATCCGTTAAAAAAAAAAAAAAAAATGATCTTTGGTCATGAACGTTTTATTACCTAGTGCGTAAAGGTTTTTTGACTCTCTTCTTACGGACATGACGTCTGACATTATGATACCAGAACTTATGTTGCTTCGAAAGTACAAAATCGATTTTCCCTTTGCCAAGGAGTGGTTTTGACCGGAATTTGTACCAGGTGTTTATGAGTGTCTAGAAAACCAATCTAAAAATGCGGCCCTAATGCTTTTCTGGAAGATGGAAGGAAAACTGACATCTTTTTGTCAAAGGGATGATTCTAAATTAGACAGTCAAGCGGCTCTTATGACCATGTTAAAACCTTTCATCAGTTTTTCTGTTGAAAAATGGAAGACTTCCTCTCAACGCAGTCGTAATTCGGAATCTTTTGAGGGTCCCAAAAAATCGTCGGAATCGAGATCGCCGATCAACTTGTTAGGCATAGTTTTATGTCATTGCCCTTGCTTTCTTACTGGACCCGCTAAAAATTTGGATGCACTGATTGATCAAGAAACGTTCCTAGGATCTGTGTTTCTTTGACAAATGACAGAATAGATAAAATGAGAATAAAACCGCACGTTTCAAATTACATTACAATGTACAGGTTTTCTTTAGTCATACCAACTGGAATGTCTTCTGCATAAGAAAACACGAAGAAAGTAACTGCCTTGTATTGCTTGAATGTCCTCGAGATGGCTCATTATCACATAATCTACTGCGCTATTCATAAAAAAATTGCACTTATTGAAATCCGTTAAATTCTGCAATAGACCTAAGGAACACCATATAAAACTCAAGAAACACGGTTACGACACTTTTAAGAACTAAACTTGTTTAGATGTAAGACACGATAACAAGTATATGGTTTGAAAATTTTCCCAGAAACCACTGGGATTTTGTCATTTTTAATTCACTTAAAATGTACCTGCCACTTGTCAGCCAATCATGTGAGATGTTATCCAGAAGTATGAAAATAAAAATAGCAACACTCAAATGATATATACTTTTGTATTGATCGTTTTTAAACAAATTGGTATAATAGGACTCGCGAACTTGAAACACCTTTTCGTTATTATGTTTTTCCGATTTTTTCTCCGACTTAATTGAAGTGGACATTTTTGATTTCTACTGTTTGAAGCCTTTTTCACGATTTCTTTATGAATTTCTTCAATTTAAATGATAATATATGTACTCGTAGTTTTGCCTTAAAACCACCTTTTCATACCACGGGCCCTTAACAATGAAGCAATGTACCGCGACTGCTACAAGTTTCAGGTATACTTGTCTCAAACAATAAAGTCTCAAGGTTAATTGCCAGGTACTTATCTCAACGGGTCATAAGTGAAATCTATTATAAGAGTTGAGTTTATGTTTGAGTTTGAGTTCACTGGATGAATTTAAAAACATTTAAGATTTATCTGAGGTCACAAGTTTAAGCTTAGGTTAACGCTGTTGGAGATAAAAAAAAAGATATTAATTCTCCGAATTAAGCGGGAAAATCGGACGTTCAAAGTTAAAACCTAAACCAATAAACAAACGGTGTCTTATTTACATTAGTTTATGAGCACAGAATGTGCATATGGTAGAATTTGACTAATAAAGAATACTGATACTAAATTTGTCAAAAACTATTTCTTCACCACAAAGAAAATGTAACCATTTCGTGCCTCAAAAATGCAAATCGATTGCCATTTCAGCCATGGTCAAGCGGTACCCCTTGTTCAATAGATCCGCGAACTTGGCAATTTGTACGACAGGGCGCTAAATTTCCGTTCACATGTTGATTATGTAATAAAAAGTCATGGCTTCATCAAATGATACTCCAAAGAATTTCCAAACCAAGCGTTGTCTCTTTTGCAATGAGTTCATGCGTTCATATGGTAATTATGAATAATCACTGTCATTTTCAATATGTTTTACTTTTGCTCTTTTCCCTACTTAAGCTGCCTCAGCCTTATTAATAAGAATAACCTTAAAAAACGCAGGTTCATCAACTCCTCTCAGAATCTGTCGATTGCGCATCTTTCTCGTACATAAATTACGATGCCCTCGTATTTACTATCAATCGGCTTACCTTATCTCTTGTGGATTCCAAAACCTATTTGCTGGCGAAGTTCAAATCTTATCTCTTCCGTCTTCCGATCCCACCCATGTTCCCTATTTTCAAGTGCATTCGAACCGTGGCTCCAACAAAGTAGTGTTATCGAATGTTCGGTTATCCAAAAGTAGATCAGTATTTTGCACCGATAATCAATCAGATAAAAAATCAGAAAAATATACATATATACTGCTCGCTTATGGTATTCGAACGGACCCTAAACCATAAAATGATTAATCAAAGCATTCAACTTATAATTAAACAATTAAAAGAGATAAAATATCTTTTTTTAATAAATTTGGTCACACTTTTGGAATTGGTAAAAAATGTTAATGTTAGTATTATTTTGAGTACGGATACTGTACATTGTTCTTACCTTAGAACATCATAAATAAGGTATCTCAAGTAAAAAATCAAAATGAGTAATTGTAGAGATATATACATACGTACCATATATGTGATTATAGGTGGTAATTCAAACAATAAAGATTGTTCCTTTTAATTTTTATAATGTGACAATAACCAGAAATCTATAATCCAACACTTGACATTACTTTATCGCTTTTTGAGATAGTCTCCATAAATTTATTGCTTAAATTAGCCCGATTAAGTAATGATTCGCACAAATTTTATTTTTATTAGATGCCACATTTCAACGTCGAAGTGTGTTACTGACACTGGAAGATCCAATGGGTTGAACAAAGGACCTTGCCCTCCTGGTTGGGGTTGTACAATACGTCGGGGTAACTGCCCGACTGTGTGGCGAAGCAACAACAAGCCTCCGATACGGATAATTTAACTGTTGACGAACCATGCAAACGAAACAAGGACAACGAATTACGAATCTGTACGTGGAATTTTATTTCAATTAACAGACCGCGTGCAGCCGAATAACTAGCGGAACCCCTGAACTGCTATAAAGCAAACCTTACCGCCATCCAAGAAGTATAATGGGATGGACTAGGCAAAAAGAAGATGAAAAACTGCGATATATATAGGGTTTTCCAATAAGAACTTGACAACTTTGCATTTAATTTATGAACGCACTCTTTCACTAATCATCAAACTGTCACTGTCAATTTATTCAGTAAACTCAACATTTTCATCATGGTAAAGTACACTTCTGTAACGCCTGTAAATTATAAAAATTTTCTACAGATATTCGGAGTCGGTGACTGCAACTTTAAGAGCGTTAACTTCAATTTTTGGTCGTAATTCTCGCCCTAGTACACAGGCAATGACAAGTTTAGTGCAAAACTTTGAGCCTACATATTCATTGTGTGATGTTGCCGTGTCAGTGAGACAACGGGTTGGTCGAAGTTTCGAAAATATCGCTGCCGTTCAGACGTCCGTAGCAAACGATCCAAATCAGTCAATTCCACGGCGTTCTCAAGAATTGGGCATCGCTCAGACCACATTATGGCGTATTTTGCGTAAGGATCTTGGTTTACATCCATACAAGATGAAGCTGACTCAAAAATTGAAGCCAATGGACCATTTGAAGCGCCGTTCGTTCTATGATTGGGTTCTGGAGAAGATGCGCCAAGATGATGAATTTCATCGCAAAATCATCTTCAGTGACCAAGCTCATTTTTGGCTCAATGTGTTCGTCAATAAGCAAAATATGCGTTATTGGTCGGTAAAAACCCACATGTGCTTCATGAATCACCACTTCATCCACAAAAAATAACTGTTTGATGCGGTTTGCATGCCGGAGGCGTTATCGCGCCATGATCACCGATTATTTTTGGCCGAAATTGGAAGATATGGACTTGGACGACATGTGGTTTTAACAGGATGGTGCCACAAGCGCACAAGCACACGCTACAATCGATTTATTGAAGAGTAAGTATGGTGAGCGTGTTACCTCAAGACTTGGACCAGTCGATTGGCCGCCTCGTTCTTGCGATTTAACGCCGCTTGACTATTTTCTGTAGGGCTACGTTAAGTCACTGGTTTATGCCAACACGCCGAAGACATTGGAAGAGCTCAGACAAGTCTTACGAGCAGTGCACTAACTATGACATTAAAATTGTCATATGAGATTTTAATGAATAGAGGGCATCTTTGGTAGTACTGTCGGAAAGTACAGTCTACACGACACCACCTCCGATAACGGATTTAGGCTGATTGACTACGTGTCGGGACGAAATAGTATCATAGCTAGTACGCGGTTCCCGCATCTTGATATTCAAAAATAGACATGGATATCTCCTGATCAATCAACCGTCAACCAGATTGACCACATTGCGATCGACGGCACTCCTCCAGTGTTATGGATGCCCAAATACCCCGAGGGGCCAACATAGACTCGGACCACTGCCTTGTTGTAGCCAAGGTACGGCTTCTGATATCCCGCTAAGACAAGTAAATACTGTAAGAAAGTTTGACGTCTGACGGTTAAAACCGAAAGAGATCACCAGATCCTTCTCCTATCGAGTCTCTCTCAATCTCTCAAGAACTTCTTTGTAGCCAGCATCATGCACCACAAAACCCCTGGTTCGACGACGAGTGCCGGCAAACACATGCAGAGAAACAAGAGGCATACAAAGCGGCGCTGCAGAGAAGGAGTAGAGCTGCTCGTGAGCTATATGCGCAGAAAAGAAGAGACGAACACGGACTTCTCAGGAGAAAGAACACGAGAAACGCGCGAATGAGGAAATATAGAGATGTTACAGCAGGAATGAGCTTCGAAAGTTTTACCAAAAACTAAAAAGAACCTGCCACTTCTGCAGAGCCCGAACCGAAGCCTGCAAGGACAAACAAGGGAACATCATAATAGAATCGCAGTCGATGCAGGGGATATGGAAGAACTAATTCTGCAGACTGTTTAACAGCAATCATGAATTAAATCCCGCTGTCAGACAGAATAAACCATTCAACCTTAAATCCAACAAAGCCGCTGGAGCAGATGGCCTAACCGCCGAGATATTCAAGCGGCAGGCGATGACTTGGTTAGGAACATGCACCAACTCATCTGTAAAATATGGTCAGAAGAAAGTATTCCCGATGAATGGAATATCAGCATTTTTTACCCGATCTTTAAGAAAGGAGACCCTCTGAACTGCGCCAAGTACAGAATTATTAGTCTCCTTAACATCGCTTACAAGATCTTATCTGCTTTGTTGTGTGAATGCCGGAAGCATTTCGTCAACAACCTGATTGGTCCCTATCAGTGTGACTTCAGGCCAAGAAAGTCCACCATCGATCAAATATTTACACTGCGGCAGATCTTGGAGAAAGCCCAGGAAGTCCAAATCTATATCCACCACCTTTTCATCGATTTTAAGGCCGCCTATGACAGCATTTATAGAAACGAGCTATACAGAGCAATGTCTAGTTTTGGCATCCCTGCCGAACTCGTCCGATTGTGCAGAATGGCAACGGAGAATGCGCGCTGCTCTAACAAGGTTCGGTAAAGAACTCACCGATACCTTCGAAATCAAAAAAGGATTTAGACAAGGCGACGCGCTGTCATGTGACTTCTTCAACATCTTTCTTGAAACAATAGTGCAAAACTCAAACGCTAACATCAGAGGCTATATTTCAAAAGTCCGTCCATCTACTCGCCTACGCCGACGACATCAACATAATCAAGAAAACATAGCGGGATGTCACTGACGCGTTCGTGAGTATTGAGACGGAGGCGGCGAAGATGGGTTTGACGGTCAATGAGGGCAAGACAAAGTAAATGCTGTCATCAAGAAAGTACACCCAATACCGACGTCTCGGACAAAATGGCATTATAGACAAATGGCATTATAGACAGATATGACTTTGACATTGTCAAGGACTTTGTCTAACTAGGTTCCGCTATGAACTCAGGCAATGTTGCCAAGGCTGAGATTAAACATCGATCTAGCCAGAAAAGTGAAAGTCCAACGACTAAGATGGCTGGATCATGTAGAGCGAATGGAACCGAACGCTTCGGCCCGAAAGATCTTCGAATCCACTCCCGAGGAACGGCGCAGTAGAGGAAAACCACAACTCTGATGGCGCACACAAGTGGAAGGGGACCTTTTCCAAACTTAGCGTGCGAAACTGGAGAGTAAGTAAGTAAGTTACCCTGTAATTTCGGCAGTTTTTTCTTCATCTCTAAAGAATCTCCTGGCCGTGTTTTTATCATTCGTGTTGCCTGACTGTTGATTTGGCATATCAACCAATAACCCAATTATAGCCCTAAAACTTTCCTGAATTACAATAACTTTTTTTCTTGCTTTTTCTTTACCCTCTTGGTCTCTTACCTGCCAAACTTTAACATCCAGTATATGTTACATATTAGCGATGTGTACTATACATTCCATAAATCGGATTCGAGAGTGAAGAGGACTTAACCCAAAGGACATTGCATGTTGGTCCACTTGTTTTTCCGAAAGTTGGCTAAATTTCAGATGATTTTGCCGCGCAAATGTAACAGGTTTGTGATGAAGATGTTATATATGATAAAGCAGTATATACTCGTATTTTGCCGTCGATCATTATAAGTAAGAAAATTGGTTTGACTTGGATATGAAAGCTGCCATTATTGATTTCAACTGGATGTAAAGTATTAATTTGCTGTTAATTGAATGATAATTGAATCTACTTCCAACTTGATCAATTCGGTCGTTAGGCCGGCAGTATCTTGTGGATGACGGAGCTGGATTTTGCTAAAGAAATTTTTAATTTTCTTCCTTTGAGAATTGAAATTGAATTGGCACCATGGAGATACTGAAAAGGTTTTCATCGAAATGATAATTTGATAAAAATATTTGTTTGTATCCCATTTTATAACCAGGAATAATTCTTTGAGTCCAGTTTTACAATCCACAACAGAATCTAACACATCTTTTTGAGGTACACATATTCGTTCAATAATATGATTTCCCAAGCTTTGTAAGTCACATTCAGCAGAAGAACACAGTTCTGTTATCGGGATAGCATTTTTCCTTACCCTCTTTAATTTTGTGGTACGAAGATAGAAGATTTGGAACAGTTATATTTATTTTTTGATGTATTATATCTTACTGATAAGTTGATACGCGTGAGTCTGTTATCATTGCTAATGCATCATCTGCAGATATTGGCAAAAAGCCAGACGTATGTGTTTCCAGTGTTTTCCTTAAAATTGTACCTGATCAATGATGAAAATTATAACAAACAAACATCTTTTCGAGAGCATATTAACAATTTCTTAACTGCAATATGAGTATTTCTCTTTCCAGCTTTCCCAAGGTTTACTTTATTCGCAGTTCTGATTTCTTCAGTGCTAAATCTAAATCTGGAAGGATTTGGACTTTTCACCTTTTGGTCTTCTCACAGCATTCATTAAAGCTTTTTCTTGGTCTTCCTACTTTGATTTTACGAGATGAAAAGGGAATTTCATCTAAAAGAGTTTGTGATAGTGTTAAGGTTTCATTTAACCAAGAATAATGAGTCCTTTCGAAGCGTTCTCTATAGCGACCATTTTTCACCATTTTTTTCATCAAATCTCAAACATAAAGTTTTTAACCCTCTACTGCATGAATTAAACCCTAAGCTGGGAAAAAATTAAAATCTCTAAAAATGGTTTTGTTTAGTCATTCTTAACCAAATTTTATAAAAAAAAATTAAAAATTGTTATTTGTTTAAAAAATAAAAAACTAACCCATGAATGGCTTCGTATGCGTTATGGGTTACGAGACAGTGTAATATTTATGTTATACATTTATCAAATCTGAAAGCAGCTGACCTGCTGCACGGCCAACCACATTTTTTCAAAAGTGATTTCTTTGTTTTCGTATATTCTCAAAACGTCTAGTTTTGAAATCATATATAGTAATGGCAGGCGGAAGTCACTCTGGTAGAGTGTATTTTCTTTTAGCCCTTTTTTGATCGCAAAGGTACTCTGTGGAAACGTAAACGTGGAATCCAGCAAATCAACGCCACCCATATAATAACATGGGCTGAAAAGAGAGGGCACTTGAATTAAATCCATACCATTTTCAGTTAGTACCAACCTTCAAAAGATACGTGTATAAATTTGACAGCACAGTCGATCAAAAACAACAACGTGTTGATGATTCAGAGGAGTGTTTAAAGCTGTTCAACCGCAATAAAGCCGAATTTTTGAGGCGGTATGTGACAATGGATGAAACTTGGCTCCATTACTTCACACCAGAGTCAAGTCGGCAGTCAGCTGAGTTATGAGCAGGCGACGAACCTCGTCCAAAACGACCAAAAACTCAACGTTTTACTATAAAACGGCACTGAGTTTTCAGCTCATGTGTTACAAGCTACAACTTCTCTCTGTCCTGATAACTCAAATCCAAATGTCTTACCCGAACGTGCAAAACTTGTCAAACGCGATGATGTTTTGAAAATTTTACAGCCGATTATGAATAAAAATCCATACGCTGAAAAATATCTGGCCTGCCACAAACTTAATGCTGCTAAGGGTGGCGGAAGAGATAGGACCATGGCTTGACACAGTCTTATTTCTCCTTGAAAATTTGGTTTTAGGCTTGTTGCGTTTGCCTTTTGAGGATGGTGCACCATGGCCTGGCACAGTTTTAACTCCTCTGGAGGTATTCTGGTATTAAAGGAGTACCGGCTTCGGACTTTTTTTTTGAGAATGTGTCTATTGTTTGTTATATTCCACGAGAAGCGGAGAAAGGGTGGTCCATCTGTACAGAGATCTGCTGTATGGAGATAAGGCTAGCTAATCCGGAGGTCGCTAAGTATCCGGATACTCCGTTTGCGATTGAGCTATTTTTAGAGGTGCTGAGCCCTCAGCCAGGTTGATCATCGACACTAGAATTGTTCAGGAGGATGGTTGGAAAAAGGAGGGGGAGGAGCATACTCTGGTTTCAGGACTCTGGAGAAACTTCTCGAGATTCATTGACCTTACTCAGCCCCTACAACTCTACAAGTTCGATGCTCAGGTAAGAGCACTTGCAGGTAATGCTGCACGAAAAATTATTAACTTCCAATGATGTTGACAAATACGTACGAGAGCGAAGATGATCCTGAATTATGATATAAAGTAATTAAGCATATTACTCAGGGACCTCATTTTAACGTATCAATTATGTGCTGGGATCCAGAGAAACAAACGTGTTCAAAAAAATTTATAAAACCCTTCATCGACGTCCCTAACATGATAAAACCAAGTTTTCCGCTGTACCGACGGCGCGACAATAGAGCAGATGCTCACACGTATCACGATAAGAAAAGTGGCAAAATTGTATCAAAAGATAATTCTATGATTGTACCTTACAACTTGTATTTATTAAAAAGATTTGATTGTCATATAAACGTCAAATATTGTGCTTCGGTCATGACTAGCAATTACATTCATAAAGGATCCGACATAGCTCGAGTGCATTTGAAAAAACACAACGTTGCAAACGATGAAATACAATCGTACTTGGATACGCACTACATAAGCCCGATGGAAAGTACATGGCATATCTTGGAGCTATCGATGCAAGCGCGTAATTATTGCTGTGTGATGAAAAGGTGCGCGTGGATACGAAGATTTACTGACAGTCAATGGAACAACATACGAAACATTTCAAGCCACAGCATGCGCTGCTGGATTGTCAAAATCCGAAGATTATATGAAAGAAATAAAGACATATGCAGCTTCGATTATGATGCCAGCAAAACTTAGGCATTTTTTCGTATATCTATTGATTTGCGTTGAAATTGATGCACTTTCCATGTGGAATACATTTAAAGATAAATTATCAGAAGGTTCAAATGAATCAACAGCACTCAGTCGATTCAAGTCCGACAAAGACTTTACGTTAAAACAGCACGAAGATCTATACATTAATGTGTTAAAACAATTAAACGAAGATAAATTGCAGGCCTTTGAAGAAATTAAAAATTCTTTCTCAGATGAAGCAGGCCACGTTAATAATCTGTTCTTTATAGACGGACCTGCAGGCACCGGGAAGACTTTTCTTTATAAGGTCTTAATACATTAATGCAAAACCTCAGAAATACATTAATGCCGCGATTTCATTTCCATATGGAAAAACAGCGCACAAAACGTTCAACTTGCCACTGAACTATACAAATCTCGTCGTGGACTCGAATACCCGGGGACGCTGTAAAGTGTGTTTCAATTCATCAGGCTGAATCTCTTAGCGGGGATGAAACTGAAAATGAAAACACGGCTTTACAGTATCCACCCGAATATCTGTCGTCGATGACCCCAAGCAGGTTGCCACCCGCTGACTTAAATTTAAAAGTATGCGCTATTGTAAAGTTTTTGAGAAATTTATGCAATTTTGACTTTCGAGACGTTGACTGGCGGCAAAAAAGCGACATCGATGGACTCGCGGGGTGATCGCGACATGCCTTTCGTACTTAAGCGTACACAATTTCTCGTGCAACTTGCTTTTGCAATGACTATTAACAAGTCACAGAGTCAAAATTTTGAGCGTGTCGGCTTATTCATTAAAACTAAAGATACGAAAAAGATAGATATAATTTTTACGCATGGCAGCTGGCGCGCTGCATGAGTCAAAGCGGTATAAAGATTGAATGTAAGTTAGAGGAAAAGGAAATAAAAAATATTGTCTACGAGGAAGCAACTACTTGCTCTTAAAACAGACCTTATTAAAAATTATACATAATTTGAATTCTAAGTAAATTTTTTTGTACTTAGTACTTAGTTTTTACTCACAAAATTGTGCACAGTCAATAGGTGTGAGGTTTAAGGCTTAAAAGAAACCGGTTTTCGCTTACATTTATGCATGCCATTTTTTAAATTAAATCCCAGTAAATGAGCGAATTGTCACTCTGTGCGAAGTAGACGTTCCTTTCCCTCACACCGCTAATTTGTCCTGGATCAGCTCTTTTTTTATCAAAATAGAGAAACACCTCTAGAGGCACAAAGACCTTAAAGCACACGCTGTCATGATATACATTATTGGGGTAATAAGCCTCGGAGATCATGACGAAATTGTCCATTCTAATTAGGTTCGTCCTCATAAGAATGGACAATTTCGTAAACAAAGTAAAAGACTTCATTTGGATAGAATTTTACGTACTCGGACTCTGGTGTTCTGTATAAGCGAAGGCAAGTCCTTTAAAGCATTCGAATTGTTTCCATTAAACTTACTCTCATATTAAGCCACACGGGACATCCAAATATAAGCATAGACTGGATAAGTGCCATGTAGCCGATTACCTTTACCCCCGTACCGAGTTGGCTGCTCGTAATGGTGTAGAAATTTAATAGGATCGATGAATTGACCGCACGTTGTTGCAGACCGTTTTTGATATTAAGTATTCCAGCAGAAATCACATCGCCATTCTTTACGATGAACTAGCTAATGGATATCATATCAATATAAATGTATAGCAGTGGTTTACTTATGCCCAGCCTGTTCAGCTAGAAGGATAGTCCTTCTAACCATACGGTGCCAAACATCTTCTCCAAGTCAATCAGGCAGGCCCCCCTACACTGTTTCTTGCTTTTTGTTCCACTGGATATCAGATACCAGTTTAAATGCGGCATGTGAAATACGAGGGCCATTCTCGATGGTGTGTGAGGGACCTATTCACTTTCCCGTACAACCGTTTACCATTGGTTCGCAGATTTTCGCCAAGGCCGCACGTCAGTTTGTAATGAACCGCGCCCAGGTGGCCCAAAAACAGAGGAAACCGTGGGAAAAATCCATGATCTCGTATTGACGGACCGCCGTGTAAAAATACACAAATTGGCTGAGAAAGCAGACATCTCAACTGAACGCGTTTGCCTAATCCTGCACGAGATTTTGGGCATAACAAATCCGTCCGTTTGATAGGTGCCGCGTTTTCTCACACCGGAGAATAAACTCAATCGTGAAACAATTTCAAGAACGTGCTTGGTCCGGTTTAATCGAAATCCGGAGGAATTTTTTCATCGTTTCGTGACCGTCGATGAGACATGGATTCATTGGTATACATCAGAGACCAAAAAACAATCAAAACAATGGTTTTTACCCAGTGCATGTGTTCCACGACCACATTTGGTGAAGAAAAAACTGCTCTTCCACCACGATAACGCTCCGAATCACACCTCCGCAGTCGACTCTGCCAAATTGGTCGAATTGCACTACGAATTGCTCCCCCATCCTCCGTATTCTCCGGATTCGGCTCCCTGCAACTTTCATTTGTTTTTTTATGTGAGACTTATAGACCGAAGTTTCCCGGGATTAGAGGTATCTTTATTCCTTTTGAGAGTTGATGCACCACCGCTGTTTTCCAATAGGCATTATTCAAAGCATTATTGAACAGGGTGGTGTAAATATCCACCACTTCTTGTGGAAAACGACGTTACACAATATAAAGTACGCCATCGGTTCCCACTGATTTCTTACTTCTCAGTGATTCGAAGATAGTTTCGAGCTTTTCTTTCCAACTGAATGGAATTCTCTCTTACCGGCGATGACATTATTTGCCATATTTTCGTTATTGAACTCAGTGAATTCTGAGTTCTCGAATCGACAGTATTCTATATCATTTCGAAGGTAGGACCTGATTTTCCGTGTCGTAGTTTGGGTCAAAGTCAACACTTGCTTTGTAAACTTCCTGGAAAATCACTCCTATAATATGGCCTCTACCTCTTCCTGCGGATTTTCGATCATAATGCAATTATCATCATCTGCAGCTTCTCCAGGATCTATACCTACTGCTATCAGTGTTTGTTCATTGTCCATCATTCGGGCGAACTTTACACACGGAAGATTTTTTTTTATCTTTCCTCCGAAATATTATATGTATTTGGGCAAACATAATCTGGTTGCTGGTATTGTGCCATAACCTTCGGATTATATCTGTCAGTAAACTGTCTGTACAAGGTTTTTAGTCTCGACAGAAGTCTACTTTTATGTTGGTGCAGTGCGTCAAAGGTTGCGTTCCAGAATGTGTTGTGTTATTCTATGATTTTTGATCGAGTTATCGTACTGTCCATAGATCATTTTAGGTCTCTGTCCATCTCATCGTTTGACGGATTCCTGTTAGACGATGGACAGGGCGAGTTCGAGAATAGTGCTCTCGTCTATGTTCTGAAGAAGTGTGTCCAACGTGCACTACTATAATTGTGAGAATACCTTTGAACAAACTCTTCCGATTCCGCGACTTCCTTGAGAACCGTTATTTCGGTACTGAGACCGCAATGGTTACTGTCATATACAAACGTGCGTAGACAGTTTGTAGGATGTTGGTTCGAGCATGTTGATTAAGTCAGGTTCTTGAAAAAGTTATGGAAGCCGATGAGCCCCTAATGAACCTACGGCAGCGCTTACATCCCCAAACGGGTTGCTAGCTTCTGCCTAACCTCGTGCTAGGTATATCTATAATGGAACTGGGTCTTCAAGTTAGGGGTTATACCATGGAAAGAAAAACTAAGTTACGAAGCAACAACAAGCCGTATACGGACGGATCTATGTTTTTTTGTCGCAAGCTATAGTTGTCTAATTCCTTATCCCTCCGCCTAATCAAATTCATCTTCACGTTACCTGTGCACTCAGTGCACAATCGTAGAAAATTCCAAAAATATGAGAAAGGAACTGAAGTTTAACGAGAAGTTTAACGCTGCAAGACTCAGCAATAAAACTCAACGTCGCTGGCGAGCTGCTTCGTAATGTAAACGGATTAAAGGAGAAACTCACCGAACATGAACGGCCAAACCTCAGTTTTAAAATAATAATTCTGCCGAATTACATTGAACTCACTTCTTAGTGTTATAGAAGCCAGTTGTTTCGATAAAATTGTATTGGCATACCATCCAAAGCCGTCGACGATCACAGAAGCGGACAGTTCACGAAAAGTCCATTGTGGAACTCAATGAATAACTCGGATAGTAAGAAAATCTTCCAGCTTGGAGTGTCCGATCTGGATACGGACACTCTCACCAAACCGTAAAGGAGCTCAAAAATTCATCTATAAATTGCTCAGATTAATTTAGCTTCATGTTGTGTTGTACCACCGCCTGTACTGTTCTAAAAACGATATTCAATTCCTAACCCACAGGGTTAGAAGTCATTTTGGACGACGTAACATGGAAGCAGTTCAACATTGATGGCTTCATTCTGGACAGTGGTGCAATACCAAACGCATGTCCTTTGCCGATGTGTTCTCATGGCCAGGAGCAAAATTGTCGGCGCTTCAAGACCACCGAAATGAACAGAACATTATTTCGCCACATTGCATTACTCACAGCGGGAGAAAACTGTGGTATTGCAACCACTCCAAAATCAGTGTTATGCCTTCATGTCAGAGTTGACGCCGACGGGATTTTCATATAACTACATACAAATTCTATGAAAAGAATTTTTCACAGAATTGCTTCACACGGGATTCGAACTCACGACTGCTTGAGGAGTCTATGCATATAACACTACACCACGGCCACACCATGGTGGGGTGTAGTTTGTAAACTGATTCAATGGCACATTGCTAGAGCAATGACCTCGACCAACAACTTGATTTCCTATTCATTCATATGTACCACGGCTGAACGGCTAAAAGCTTTCCTCTATCTGGATAGTAAGAGCTGCTCTAGAATAGACTTATCTTCTTCATCTCATAAACGCCTGCAAGCAGGTTGCTTTGACTCAATTAAGTGGAAAAACATCCTTCATCGTTTCCTTTATCTCCAGCGCAGCCCCACGTGTGCGTTACTTTTGAGCCATAATTGTAAATTTCACGTCGTTCGCTACACTTAAATGTTTAATATGGCTCTCTGTGAAGCATCTGGACTAGCACTGGCACTGCAACAAGGTACAGCTAACACAAATACTCAAGCCAAGCAAATATGACGAGTTAAAAAGATGCTGAGCAGTTGATGCTGATTTTTCGAAGGAAATCTTCTTCGAAGATGAGCCACATTTCCACCTGTCTGTGTATGAGTATAGTCGGAGAAGTTGATTTCATGGCGGAAAGTCAATGCTTAGAGTAGTTCCATATCCCACAGAATGAATGACACGATAGACGATTTGCGTGGTATGATTTATTGGCGGCGTCCTGGTGTTCTTCTATGACTACAAATCAAAATTGCTTATTTCACCTTCTTATGGAAGCCACCGAATATTGACTTGCCAAACATAGCACGTGAGTGTTAACCATGAAAAAATAGCGACACTATTATCCTCAAAAGGAGATTTATATTAATTTGTGTCAACGGATTCTTTTTATAAGATACTTTCATTTATTTGGAACTGAGGTTATCACGAATACTATATTTCAGAACTAGCCTCTGATAAAGACAGATTTTCGTCTGTCAACTCTGCAAAACGAAAGTAGGACAACGACGACAACGTTTCTATGAAATCCTAAGTATCACAGAGAAAAGTTTAAGTTAAATTCAAGACCAAATTAGAAAACGAAGACATGGTTTGAAAGGGAGTTACGTTACTCGGTTTAACTATGGGACGTTATATCCAGAAAGGAATAAAGCGGTCATTTGATCATAAAATAGTCAACCAAATTGATAATTTTACAATCGATGATCGGATCACTACGTAGTTGCAGATAAGGTGTGTCTACGGATATCTAACACGCCAGATCAGTACCAACGATGCCAGAAACCCTTCCGAATTGCCTCAACCAACGTCCTATGTTTCAACCGATCCGAAACATCTGGTTTGATGAAGATAAAGAGCGCAGCAACAAGCATATCTAGTAAAACAACTTGCTTGTTAAGCGAGCCTCATCGGAAAATAAAAATAAGAGCACGAGAAGCGATCGGAAAAATAGTTAAATTCCAGAAGCAATACTCGGAAGCTTAACAAAAGAGTAGAAATAACGTGTAACCACCACGGGGTGGCCATGGTGTAGTGATATATGCATAGAATCCTCAAGCAGAGGGTAGCGGGTTCGAATCCCTTGCGAGGCAATTTGTATGTAGCTATATGAAAAATTCCGTCGGCGTCAACACTGGCATGAAGGCATAACACTGATGTTGGAGTGTTTGCTGGCTGGGCTAAATGTAATGAATTAACAACTAGCACGTACTATGAGACCCAGTGGCTCGTCCCGTCCAGTTTGACAACCACCTCTGGGAAAAATATCGAAACCAAACACATCTGAGTTTCAAACTACTACACCACCCGCCCGCGCCCTGGAGAAAAGCCAGTATAAGGGTATTCATGGGTCAAGTGTCAACAAGATGTAAAGAAAAACTGCAGGTCATAGTTAGTGCTGAAGATGTGGATAAATCACTTCTGGAGTCCTTTAAACGACAGAGAGAACTCTCTTGTCAGGAGGAACGAACCATGAAAACCAAGATTTATGTCCAACCTAGTAGAATGTAGTAAAGAAAGTAATATCTAAACTAAATCATAAGAAGGCTACCGGACCAGATGACCTACACGCCGAACTATTTAGTATAGCCGCAAACGATTTGATAGAGAACATATGCCAACTCATTTTCAAGATTAATTCGGAGGAAGATATGCCTAATCAATGAAACATCTGCATAGTTTACACACTGTCTTTAGCGAAGACAGCAAATGAGGAAATCGAGTGATTTTTGGTCTTGATTGCGTTGACGGACTTTGGAGCGAAATCGATCTGGTTATAAAGTCAAGCATCACCCGCCCCAGATGGCTATGGCACACTCCAGTCCGTAGATTCTTCGATTCCTACCCGAAAAGACAACCTAGTAGAGAAAGAAATTGCTATAGAAGGCTCACACAATTAGAAAGACACCTCAACTTTCTTGTAGTTCGCAACTAGAGGAAGTTGAGCAACGACCACGTTAATTTGAGAAGTCTGTTGGCTGATTTTCAGTTCCAACCGGACCGTAGTGTCATTTTAATTAGAAAGTAAAACCAAGAAAACTTAATTGAGCATCATGAATATTTATTGAAACAAACTTTATAAATTTATATAAAATCAAGAATAATAACTCCAAACATATCTATTTCGATAAAAAGAAATTTAACAAAATATTTTTACATTTATTCGATTGAACCTTATACAGTTAATAAACACTTACAACTAGGTAAAAATTTAATATAACAATCAGTCATGTTCCTGTGCTTAACTACCGTTCCCCCACCTAACTACTTGTATTTACATAACATGTCCAGGACACAGGAGTTATCATTTCTATCCAACTTTTAGCCTCCACTTTGGGACAATTTTGTTTAGCAAAGTATTCCATTGCATACGCAGAGAGCATGCAACTGCTTCCAGTAATCAGCGTAAACCACAAAAAAATATTCCCAAACCTTACAGGAAAGTTCTTTGTAATGAAAACCAGGAATACTCCAATTAGACCAAATGTTACAAACATGACTGGATAGAACATTTGCAGTGCAACAGCAAGGATATGTTCATGTACAATTGCTGATATAAAGAACACCGTTATTGACGAGGCCACTTTTGAGCCTTTGAAAACGTGATTATAACAATCTTTGTAGATGTACTCGTAAAGCCAATCATGCACAACGACATTCCAATTTCTGTGGTAGCCCTCGTAGTTCGAAGCCGTCCACCAGTCCTTGTAGTACATGCGATCGGCGAACCGCACCAGCTCTCCTGTGAAATTCAACCACGCATGCAATATGAGATAGAATACGGAAAGTAAAATTATAAAACTTGGCATAATCATTCCAAAAAGCTTCACTATAAGGGATGCATTTGTTAGCTCCTCGATGCCGAAGTTGACAAAATGAACATGGATATGTCGTTCGTAAATGTAAGCATAGAGAAAAGCTATTGCGACGACTTCTAAAAACCTGCTAAAGGCGAAGCTCCATCGAATTGAATTTGTCCGAGGATAGGAATCTCGATAGATAAGTGTTGGGGCAAAGAGGTAATACACATAGCAGGCAATCGGTGGTAATTCTACAGGATTGGTAGTTTTCTCACCATCAGTCTTAGATTTTCCACTAAGGATTCTGCCAGCGTTTGTACGTACAAATCCATGAACTTTCATAATAAGGCGAGTTGTCTCCAAAAGCATCACAGAAGCCGAAACGAAGGGTAGATTCAGTTTGAAGCATGTGATCGTTCCGATATAAAGTAGTGACAGCTGTATGACTACAAATACTGTAAGACAAATGTAACTCCAAATGGATTGAATAGGTTGATCTAAAAAAAGATTACATGAATTGTACTTCACATGCTACTGAGATTTTTTTTTTTTTTTTTTTTGTGAAACTTACTCTTTGCCAGTCCCCGACGGACATTGGCCCAAAGTTTCAAGGCGTAATAAATACCCAAGACAGGAATGTGCATAAGACTCCATACCCCCATTACGCGATGAATATTTCCCAAACCGGCTTTAATCGTACCCAATCCTAAGTTTATTCTGCAAGAAAATTTTACGATTTATTAAATTTGCTGGACATTAGTTTTCATTCAACTTACCTGCCTTCCACAAAGAAATCATAGCACATACTGTTCATTAGAAATACAACCAGGATTATGAAAAATATGTTGTGGATACTTTTCATGTGCTCTACCTCTAGCAGGGCAGTTAAATAAGACTCTCGGGCAACGAATATCTTCTCTGGGAAAACTCTTTTGGTTCTCTCAGCCTTGTCTTTATTTTTGGATGTGTCTTTTTGGTTTGGGGTATTTTTCGGTAATCTATTGCTCCATGTTGCGTTTGCCTTCTTACGGCCATTAGCAAAGTTATTGAACTCATTGGCTTGTAACTGTTTTTGACGTATTTCTTGGAGGATTTCTTCGACCATACTTGTGATTTTGTGTTCGACATCTTTCATAATCGAAGAATGAAGGCTCTGTAAGAACAAAGGAGCTTTTTAGTTTACAAAAATACAAAAATAGTTATGCATACGCGAGATTTACCTCCAGCTTTTGTCGAACAAAATTTAAATCCAGTTCTTGGTTAGACATTTCTGCTGTAAAGAAAGGAGAAGATCTTAGATATCATAACGTTTCAAATATATATAGAGCTTGGGCTATGACAGATCAATTGTAGAGGATTTATCGGATAAGTCGGTAGGTATCACCAGTACGAACTATTCAACATGGGCGATGAAGACTTTTTCCACACAATTAACTAAGCATTGCATTATTTAAAATGAAGGAGGTAACTTAGTTGAAAGTACACACCTACTTAAATTTGAAGATTTGGTCGCATGAAAGTATTCCTCTTTAATAGAATCTCAGCATTGTTTGCCTGATCCACAAAACAAGAAGTCCTATGCACTGTTCGAACTATAAAGACATCAGTATCTTTTACATCGCTCACAAGATCTTGGCTGCGTATTGTGTTAGCACCTGAAATCATTTGCTAACAATCTGATTTGCCCCTATAGTATGTTATTTCACCAAATATTGACATTGCGGCAGATCGTACAGAAAACTGTGAAGCTCAGATCGATAAACCTTACCTCTTTAACGATTCCAAGGTCTCTTATGACGACTATACAGAAGCATGCCTAATTTTGACATCCCTCACAAATGATGAAAATAACGATGGAGAACGCTCGCTGCTCCGTACTAGTCTTAAGCAGGACACTGAAACCTTTGATGTCACAAAACACTTAGACAAGGTGATGCTCTGTTATGTGGCTTCTTTAACATGATCTTGAGGAAATTGTTTGCAACTTGCCGACCAGCGCCAGCATCCTCTTCGTCTTCGATTCTTACGATTGAGCGGTTCAAAATCTGGTAGGCAGTATTTAAAGTGCATTCGACTACGCGCTGGGTATTTTCATCGCCAATAAAAGTACCTTCGACAACGCAACTTTTGACAACATGTGTAACTCGGCTAGACAACGCGACGTAATCGAGTAACTAGTTTTGTACATAGATGAAAGCAATGCTGGTGAATATGACACTGATTGCGGATGCTGACTGTGGCGGTTGTCCGCAAGGCGGCTTTCTGTCTCCCTTGCTATAATACATGTTGGTCGACTCACTGTTCAAATCGCTCAATAGATGTTAGAAGTATTCGTAAGCACAAGCAAGCCTAGCTCCTCTCGACGACCTAAGGCGACGGCTGTATTTGGCTCAAGTCTTACGGAAATGTAATCTGACGCAATGGCATTAGAACTCGTGCTGCAGAAAAAATCGACTTTCTCAGTGGCCAAGACTGGTTTCGCCCAGAATCTGAGCCAGGAAAGGAATATAGTCGGGTCTTCACGGTTCGCTTCAAAACCAATATAGGATGCGGCGCTGTCTGTCTTCCAAACAGATATATACGGTGGAGAAAGCGAAGCATTTGCATCTGTAGTAACAAGATCCGCTTAGAGCCTTCCCAACCCCTCTTAGGACTTTCAAGCTAGTTCGAGGATGCAACACTGAATTACTGAACGCATTCGGAAGACGGAATTTACTAAGTATGGTCTAGGTCCCAGGTTACAATGGGATCTTCTTCGAAAGACTGAAAGATTCCATTAAAATAAACTTACATCGGCCGTCTTTGAAAGATCTGTCTTCATCGGCTTGGAAAAAGGTTTCGGTAGAGTTTCCAGATATAGATTTCAAAATATAAACGAGCTGTACTAATACGCATTATGCATGCTTACGTCAAAACGAGAATTGAATGCACTGCGTGATTACAAAAGCATTCGATTTTAAATTTAGAGCACGTCAGGGCAGTGTACAGAGTTCATTGTGTTTCAATGTTGTCCAAGATTTTCTTTCTAGATTACAGCGCTATCATACGAGTATGTCATGGCGTAATAACCGTTCAGGGAACTCTTAATAATTGGATATACACGTCAAAAGATCTCGATTAGCAATCCAAGTTCCTGACATCTATTAAGAGAGAGTGATCGTGTCAAATTCTGAAAAATGTTAATACCTAGGAAATTATGATGATAATGTTGCACATAGAGTCAGCATGAAGTGGCTTAAATAACGCGAAATACCCACGGGTGTGAAAAACGTGATTTAATAGGAAATACACGCATTGGTGGAAATCCCATCTTTAAGAAGTCGATAAGGAAAATTTGTTGGCTGGGAAAATAAGCTGGTTTTATAATGCTCAAAAAACCGGTCCAAAGAACAACACGGGCTCAGGTTCCAGTCAAGGTTCGAAGAAGAGGAAAATAATTGAATCACTCAAATATAAAAATATCAGCACATTCTTGGCCTAGAGTGGCTTTTAGAGCAGGTCCGCAAATTTAACTTACCCACCAGTGGTGCAGATACGTGAGGGAAATAAATAAATAAATTCAGCAAGATTGATGGCAACTATTATCTATTGAATTAAAAAAAAAAAAACACCAAGAGCGATATAATCGTTCACAAGTCACTGTTCTATCAATTGTTTACTCTTGTACGATAAGCACCGTTCATACGCAAAAGAACATAATTCTCTTTCTGACAGACAATACTTCAAGGAAATACTTAAAAAAAAAATTCTCTTAGTCAAGTAACATACCAAAACGCAGGACTTATGCAATCACTTTTATAAACTGGATATGTCCACACCAATCCTAAGCAGGTTGCTAAATGCAGTTCACAGTTTTACTAACTTGCAATCATGAAAAAATTATAATTAAATGGCAATAAAAAATAAGCACTTCCACGAGGTTTTTCAGATCACTAAAAAAAACAACGCAAAAATTACCAACACCGTAATCACTCTGGCAAACATTCGCTTCTAAGGTCAAAAGGGGACGTTTACTATCAATAATTTGCACACAATGTAGTCAATTTTAATTGCACTACATTAAAGTGACAACACTTAATAAAGTCGTCAAAAAATAAAATAAATAACCACTTAATACAGTTTCAATACCTAGTCGTGTTGGCTCTGTATTTTCCAAATTACTTCCAGAATTCACTTTGCAATCTTTTATTAAAATATCTTCACCCATTTAGAAGGTAATTTCTTCAGTTTTAAGGACCACCTTCTTCTATTTAGTCAGAGAAAAATTGTCCGAAATTGTCGAAAATATTTGCCCTGGCACCAGCACAGTCTACGTATGAATGTTTACTAATCTGAAGGCAACGTACTCAAGAAATGTTGTCACGTTCGGCAAGAGTCAACTATATAACGGTTTGATTAAGCATAATCAGCGTAAGTACGAGTACTCACTTCAAGTACCTAGTGGCGTAGTACTTTCTAACCAGCTATGCCGTGCATCCGGCAAAGCAATAGTCTAAGAGATTACTGAAGTAGCCAGTAACGATAAGATAAGTACGCTTCGGTTTCAGACCGTTGGAATTGGTACACATGTACTGAGATAGGTTCAAACTGTGAAAAGAATCAATCAAGATAAATACTATTAATATTCTAATTAAATCTCTGGCTTTTTCTAGTTAAACAAAGCCTTATCACCCCTTCCTCCTAAAAAGGCAAGCTCTAAACACACAACATATTTACAAGATTTTGAAATAAAGTGCCTATTTAAGACAAATAGTGCTGACCTATGTAAGAATGTTTATGACTAATGGAAATTACTCAGGCAACATCGAATGATGTTGATGTGTCCGGTGCATGCGGAAGCCTATAAAGCCCATTGGACGAATGAATGATTCACATTTGTGAATACGTTCTTTCCATAGTATCCATAAGTTCAATGCTACTTCAAGAGGAAACCTACAATATTTTCTGATGACGAACAAATGTACTCTGATACGAGTAAATTGTAATAAAACAGATGTACGTATATACTTAAGAAACCCGGTACAAGTGCACTTGAGGTTTGTTTTGTATATTTTATTTTTTAATCTGAGCACGTGTGTGCTTAAGAGAACTTTGATTTGGACGCACTATACAGAGTAATTAGTACTTGTACTTGTTTTTTTTTTTTTTTTTTTTTTGCTTTGCCCCGATCGATGGTATAGAATCTAAAACTATAAATCGATTAGTTATCTTATTTGATAATTTGATAACAATTAAGTGATCAACATTGTTAACAATTACCAGGTAAAGAAAACTTGTGGATGTAGTTTCCTATCATTTATGTACATAAAGACAACGATCGTGAGTCCGAAGACAGCAGCAATTTGAAAAGATACTGCCTTCGTTACACGTTTTACAGGTAGTAGGGCATATGAAATATCCAAACCTCACAGTCCCTGATAAGTAAATACTTGAGTGATAAAGTGCCCAAAATACCAGCACCCATCACATCACTGCCAACTAATTCAGTCTGATACGAACGTAGGCAGAGGAAGTGCTTTACGGTACGCTCATTATTATCATAGTGTGGGTCGCGTCCAAAGTCTTTATACTGAGGGATTGCAGCAAAATCACAAACTTCTCAAAGATGTAGGTCAGAATTCATTTTTTCTGTCGATATCTTGAAGAATTATGCCATCATGTCGATGGAAGCCCTAACCGATGGCGTAGACTATCCAAATGTTGATTCGAATCCTAAAAAACTCTCCCAGAACCTTGCTTAACAAGTTCAAACAGGATTCGAATAAGACTCAGTGATTCACTTCTTGAAGGTGGTGGGAGGGCTCAGCAAGGCCTTGTACCTTGTACCAAAGAATATACTTAGATGGTTCTACAGTCCGCGGGTGACCCGGTCTTCAGTCAACATGCCTTTAAGCTAGCACGATCTTTTGCCAGCTGCCTTTTATTACGCACATGAAATCAGGCTGAGGTCCCTTTCCAACTGTGTGAGCCACCTAAGATGAGGTTTAAGACATGGCAATACTGGTATATATAGATCAAATAAGACATCAGCATCGCAAAACCTAACATGTTTAATGGTATGCTGTTCAGAATGTTTTGTCTTACGAGTGCAACCTACAGAGGCTTGAAAATTTTAGCTTTAGCCAAAAGATGAAATTAAATCATGGACATTTTCGTGCGATGATTTTTTTATGATTTGTCAAAAGGATTAACTCAACAACAGTGTGCCGATAAACTCGCTTCGACTTCTGGTAATGAAGCATCATCACTGATTTTACGAATTCAATCCTGGTTATCGTTCGCTCTTCTACGAATTTCGTGAAGATCTTCCAAAATCTTTTGTTATGCCAGAAAACATCGATGCTGTGCAGGAACCGATATTCCAAGATTATCATGTGACTTATCGTGGAGTTGAATATGTCATCAATATTTTGCCGTTAAGATTGCTTCACATTGGATACCGCATAGTTTGACGCCGGACATGGATCATTGTCCACCACGATAATGCGAGCTCTCACAAGTCGGCTTAAACAAATACTTTTTTGGCGATTGAAACATCGAATTGATGAGACAGCTGCCGTACAGCCCTGAAATAGCACCCAATGACTTCTTACTCTCGCTGATCAAAAATAAATTGCGAAATTAACGGTTTCCGACGCCTGAGGAAGTGGTTGATGCGCTTAAAAGCCATGTTTTGGTCCAATTTGACTTGAAGTAGCCCCAGAGAAAATAATCGAGTGGTGTCAAATCGCACGATGGCCCAGTCGAAAAATTTCTCCTTTACAACTTCAAATGTTGCGTTGCTTGTATGTCGTGTAGCGCCATCTTGTTGGAACTGTTATCGGGCTCTGACTAATTATTCGCATGATTTCCGCGCTGGTGTCGCTGTCGAAGTTGATAGCGGAGCAAAGGTAGATAAATTTCCTTACTACCTCAAGTATTTAGCTACCTATCGTGACGTTTTATCCTAGATGATAATGTTGTGTGTCCGGCTTTGTGAGCAGTATATGTATATGTAGTTTGTTTTTTCTTCATTGAACGAAATTTACGACATTGCCTCAATAGTCGTAAACACTACGTTGACAGATCACTATGTTTTTTTTTATTATTTATTGACGAGATATCGTTTTATCAAACGATTATCTAAATTTTTTGCAACAAGGTCACTTAACTTTACTCTTGTCCGGCCTCTTCTCGTATATGCCAGCCAAGTGTGGTCCCCTTTTTAGCAAGTTCATATATCCCGAATAGAGAACATTCAATGTCGTTTCCTTCGATTTGACCTTCGACGACTACTCTGATGATGACCCTTTTTTCTTAGCTCCCTACCTTGACCGCCTGAAACCTCTTAACCTGAATATCCTCAAAAGGACCAACACACTAAGGCCTATTGATCCATTGTGATGGCAAGTGGATCTGTGATCCCTTTTCTGATAGAACTGATTTGAGCTTATGATGAAGCGCAGGAGACTGTAAACGTCTATTTTCTTATATAGTCGCTGTAGAAAAAAGCTCCTAAGTAGAGTTTTCTTTTCTGGGACAGCTCTGGACATGTACAGAAAAGGTTGAGAATTATCTCCGTTGAGTCCTCGTCTATACAGCTTCTACAGAAATAGTTTGTAAAGGCGCCAAGCCTTCTTGCATGCTTGCCTATAAGGCAGTGTTCAATGATGACACCTATGATGGCGTTGAGATGCTTTCTGTTAAGAAGCATCAGACTTTGGCCAGATCGCTAGACATGTTTGGTCGCTAGACATGTTGGTAAAACAATCCATCTAAGGTTTGGTTCCAATTTTGGCGAGTTCGTCGGCCCTACAATTCGCTGGAATGTCTCTGTTACCCGGCACCCAACAAAGGAGAAAAATGAACTCCTCTGCCATCTCCGCAAGAGATGATCGGCATTCAAGGGCGATTTTAGAATTTAATGAGACTGAGTCCAAGGACTTGATAGCGGCTTGACTATCCGAAAAGATGCGGATATCTTTTGTAGGTATCACGTTTTTCTTAAGCAGAACAGAACGTCTTTAATCGCTAAAATTTCCGCCTTAGCGTGTGCTACAGTGATTTGGAAAACGGAAGGAGAGGCTGAGATTTAGCTTATCTGAGAAAACACCGCCACCAACACCGCTATCGGTTTTAGATCTATCTGTGTAAAAGTGGATTGACTTGTCCTCCACTTCCTCCCAGAAGGGATCTACAGGAGAAACTTACATGAAAGTCTTTGTCAAGTCAAAGTTCAGGTATGGTGTAGTCGATGTTTTCTTGGAAGATTCGTAATATATTAAAAATATTAGCGTGGCCAAATAAATTATTTGTCCACTGTGTAATCGCTTTAAGGCGAATACCTGCAATCGCAGTCCTTCAACACTAACCCTCGTAATTTACGCTGTCCTCTGTCCGCTGTGCTTATGGTCCAACGAAATAATCTCCCACATAAGCTCAACGCAAACCTTCTCCTTTTTCTTTTTAATCTAAGCGCTTCTCGTCTCATTTTAGTAGCCCTTTGGAAGATGGTACTTCTTGAGTTGGCTTGTTGAAAAAATTACATGGCAATGACTTCATTAAGTCCTTTTCTGACATTGAAGGTCTTGGTTTTGTCATTACCGATCTTGACGAAGAAAAGTGCATTCTCCATTCTCGTTCTGCATATTCCAATGGTCTTAGCAGGAATGAAAAAACTAGACATAATTCTACATAGCTCCTTTCTATAAATGGTGCCATAAGCGGCCCTAAAATCTATGAAATTAAATTATAGTGGGTGTTGATTTGGAATTCTTTTTCCAATATCTGCTGGAGTTTAAAAAGAAAATGCATTTTCGGCATATTTTGATTTTTTTTTACAAAAAGGTATCAAAAAGGCGCAGCGTATATGGAGATTCGACTATATGTAAGCGCTGACACTTGTCAGCGTTGGTTTACACAATTTCGTTCAGGAAATACAGACCTTACTGATGCTGTTCACTCTGGACGTCCACCAACAAAAAACGGGTGATTTACAACAATAATCCGCGTAATAGGACATGGTGCGGTAAACAAGATTAGAATCCCAAAATGTCATGTTAAGGATTTGGTAGGACTAGCATGGTGTCCTTTACTTCGAGTTGCTTCCACGCAATTAGACAATAAATGCCGTTAAAATAGCTCTCAGTACGATACTTTGAAACAGGCAGTGGAAGAAAAACGGCCAAAGTTGGTGAACAGGAATGGCGTAGTTTTCCTTCATGACAACGCCAGACCACACACAGCTTTAGTGACAAAACAAAACCTGAATTCAGTTGGCTAAAAAGTTATACAGCACCCACCGTACTATCCAGGCATTGAGCCTTCTGATCTGTTCCGCTCTCTTTAAAAAAAATTTGGATGGAAGACAATTCAATTCTGAAGATGAAAAGGTACCTGGAAAACTTTTTTACCCGTAAGTCTGCTGTCTTTTACAAAAGAGGCAATATGTGGATGGACAATATCTGATGGATTAAATATGGTATAAGCTTTTATACCAAAAATGTGTGTTTAACTTTAGTCCTAAAAAAACGCAGAACTTACTGAACAACCCAATGTTTGGTCGATTTTAGACTTTTCTGGCCTAAAACCACATTGATAGGGCCAATCAGGTTGTGTGCTGTGCTGTTGGTGCAGAGGGTACATACGGCATTTGAGAAAAACTGTTGTATGAATGTCGCAGACTGCGGTCATTCACTTTCCCAGTGATTGTGAATTTTTCTCTATGCGAAGGTCACTGTCGGCTTACCTTTGTACTGACGATTGATCGGGCTACTGAAATTAGCCGTTCCATTATTTATTTTTATTTTTTATTTATTTATTTTTTTTTTTTTTGCTGTATGGATGAGATAGACGGCAGTCGTTGACACTTTTCTGAATAATCGCTGACTGTGAACCTGATTTTGGCTGTTGGAATCAGCTGTTGGTTATCATAGTCTACCGGCGGTAATCTTGTTGAGAGTGGGAGTGTTATCAGCTTGGTAATTGGACACGTTGAGACTGGTATTGCTGCGCTGCGGTGTTTGGAAAGATATGGAGATAGACGATTGCATCGTCGCTTGTGGCGATTAGTTAGCGGATTTGCCTGTTTGATTGTGGACGTTTTGTACCTCCAAAATGGCAGACAGAGTAAAACGTGAGGCGGAACATGGTGCGATGACCAGAGATGAGCTGTGTGACGCTAAAGGAGAACCTGTTAGCAAGTTTATTCAAGGAAACTAATCCTATGGCATCCGGTGAAAAACGTTAGGAAGCTACTGTAGCAAAGGGACCAACTGAGGCGGATGAACTGCTGCCATAAGCAAAGTGTTGTTAACGGAGCTGGAGTATCATGAACTCGCCTCCACGAAAGCTGCTTCTAAATGGCTGATGATATTGCCAGGGAAAGATGTTGCCCGCGTATTTTATACACGGTGAGAGATGTTGCGGAGATAATTTTTGTGTTTGACCCCAAGGCGTACACTGGGCTATCTTCCGAAGCATGGAGAAGAAAGGTCTTAGGTACGCAGAAGGTTTAAGTACTCGATGAGAAGTTAGTACTGATGGCTGCGACTACGAGGCTAATGGGAGCGGCGAAATTGTGGAGTGGCCTGTGTCGTAACTTTCCGACGTATGTCTTCGAGTTGAAGGTAATAGCATCTTACTAAATTGCACCCTGCTAAAATACATTACACAGGAAATGGCAAATGCCGAGTGCCAGGAAGCTTTTGGGGCAGTAAGATTCACTTAGGTCAACGATATACTGGACAGGATCCGTTGGGTCGTTGGACTGGTATCAATACCGTTGAAAGGTATCGACGAAGAGAGGTGGAGAGCCGTGAGGTTGAGCGACTACTGAATGACAGTGCTGGGATAAAGTGTTTCGGTTACCAACAAACGGAACACTGAACACTGTTCACTAGCAAATACCAGAGATGAAGGCGGCACGAGTATTAATACTGCAAGAAGGAACCTTGATAATGTGTGACATCCCGCTGACAGGAAGACGCTTATAAGGCTCAGAAATACATTTTGGTTCCTGAAGATGAGAGGATTAACTAGGAGCTACATTAAGTCGTGCGTATAGTGTGCTTACGCAAAGAAGAAAGGCGGAAAACCCAAGGGAGAATTGCACAGTGTAGATAACATTCCCATGCCATTCGCCACCATGCACCCCGATCATCTTGGACCCTTCCCGAAAGGATTTGACAATTTCACTAAATATACCATTCTCGGAATATACTCTCGAATACCAAGAGAGTCCTTAGCAACCTGAGTGAAGTGAACAGCTACTTTGGGTTGCCGAGAAGGATTGTCAAAGCAAATGGACAGGTTGAGAGATGCAATCGGAGTATTCTGACCTCACTCAGGTATATGTATACCTCAGAGAGGGGGTGGGAACTGGGCAAGTCATCTGCTAGCAGTCCAGTGAGAACTATTTGTTTACACACCGAAGAGTATTACAGGCGACAACTGAAGCTTGGAGAGCAGACCAGATAAAATGTAACGACGCCGATGCAAAGCATTTGTCCACATTGAGCACAGCCAGGCCCGAGACAGGGCAAAATTCGATGCAAAGCACAGGTTGCCAATACGGTATCAGCCGGTAGAACTGTAGAACCAGTTTCAATCGTCTTTGGAGAAAGACCTCCAAATATCGTTAATAAAGTACACAAAAGTAACAGTTAATTTTTTTGCTTTGTTCTATTTGATTAACACTCTTCTGGCCAGATGTGAGAAATGAGTTGGATATACTCCCCACAACGTTCCTTTTAGCAGCTTTAAGTACCTCAGCCAGTAAGCAGTCAGGTCCAGCAGCTTTGCTGGATATAAGCTTAGATAATAATATCCTTACTTAATTTTAGTCAGGTGAACCGAAGTCTATAAGTCTATGTGGGCTCTAGAATATGAAAAAGAAGTTGCTGATTACCACCGAATTCAGCAAAGATTTCATCTAAATTACACTCTTCAAACTCGGCCATCTCTTTGATTTCTTTATGTGGATTGACTTCTACTTAACAAAAAAAAGATACACTACATCCACATTATCTAAACCCATAAATGCGCTCACCGGCGTACTGCAGATTAGCAACGCAATAGTACCAACGCAGCACATATTTCTCAAAAATAAAAAATCTTTAAACTGAAATAAAATAATTCAAACCTCTGTGCCACACTTTCTATTTTCTTTCTTTTCTTTTTATATACAATACTCTGCAGTCCAAAAGTTTAGGGGCTGATTGCTTGAAGAAAAAAAAAAAGCCAACATCGAAGAAAACTCTTCAGTAGATATTGATATTGTCTAAGACAACTCGAATCGAACGTTGTTCTGAAAGGCAATGTCAAATCCATGGAAGATGAGATCTATCTCTCCCAAATGCACGCTTTTTCGACAAAATATCCTGATGCCAAACTACGTAAAGTGCAAGTATTTTGCTAATTTCCTTATTTTTCAATTCAGAGGTTTTCGTGTTTCGACACATTTCATGATTTGACATTTTATCAGAAGCCAGTGCAATGGATGGCCTTTTCTAAAGACAAATGCTGTTTTCCATCTACTCGAAAGGGCCTACACAGTAGAATTGATGAAAAACCTTACGCAAAGGTTTTGCCAGAAGAAGAGGTGTACACCATCTAGACAAGCGAATTTGTGTACAATAAGTTCTTGCTACTACACAAGTGCGATTGTGGATTCGTCCAATTCGTTTGGATGGAGGAAGAAGCAGAGTTTTTAAATGTTCTTCAAGAACGACTAACATTTTTACTACTTTTGGAGTATTTTAGTATTTTTTGTCCCTGGTTTTTAGTTCTATTCAAATTTCACACGCTTAAGAAACGAAAAAACATCGAAAAAACAATTATCTTACTCTGACAGCCTCTTTACAGCCTTATTGAATCGTATCACGCCTTTCCCAAAAGGGATAAAGAAAAAGATTTTTCTCTCTAAGTAACT
The DNA here is from genome assembly GCA_907269105.1 of Volucella inanis. Taxonomy (NCBI): domain Eukaryota; kingdom Metazoa; phylum Arthropoda; class Insecta; order Diptera; family Syrphidae; genus Volucella; species Volucella inanis. The sequence continues at coordinate 125,218,740 of OU026157.1, read as the reverse complement.
CTCTAACTTTCTAACTCAGTACGAAATTAACTGATATGACACAGCGGATTGACGACCCTATAGGGACAGCACATTAACAGTGTACTCATCAGTTTGAAAAATTAAAAATCACTACAGGGTTTTGGTGGTATGACTATCAACATCAGGTATTGGCATGGTTCTCCACACGCGCGTCTTCCGGTGTCTTTTGTCTAGAATATCAAAGACATCAAGAATTGTGTACATTTGTTTATTTAAATCACCGGTAATAGCGATTTCAGCAAAAGGATTCAACGATACAATTATCATCATTAAATAATATAGCATTAGATGTAATTACACGCGCAACGTATTTCAGCGGAAGAATGCGCATTAACAAACCAGTCGGTTTCCAAGCCCAGTTCATAGAAGAAACACATTTTTGTTTATTTTTATCGGATGTATCTGGAAAACAATAATAACTAAACACATATTACTTGAAAAATAGGGAAAATCTCCTATTTATTCTTTTTTTTATAATTTTCGAAAGTGTTTTGTGTTTTATAATATTACGCAAACTTTACGCTCAAATACGAGTAGAAAAACAGAAATAAATTTTTTTTTACATACTAAAAACTTACGTATATATATCATAGAGTGTTTATAAACACCAGTGTATGTATAACTACAACAAATCTTTTCTCCAGTCAATAGTCTTTAGTCAATAGTTAATAAAATAAGAAATAACAATAAGAAAATGTATAGAGACATAATTTAAAAATATCCAAAAATCAATAGTAACAACATTCAAAACAGTAAAACAGTGAAAATATTTTTCTACTCCTTTTTTACATATTATACTTTTTTTACAATAAAATTTTGTCTAACACATAATTTAAATTAAGTACTTTAAGTCTCAGAAAATATACTACATAGTATGCAGGTATGTATAATACAGTATTTCACAGTGGATAACTTATCCTAGGAAAGCAGGTGGCTTAAGGAGCCTTTTTTTTTATTTCTCTCGTCTGCGTATACTCTGCTATAAGGTTGATGTAACCTTTGAATTTGTGGAACGGTTCGTTGTAGATATTACTGGAGCTTCGGTTGTTGGTGTTGCCATAGCTTCATCCAAATTATGATCACTGAACTCATTGGGGTTATAATCAGCGAATGCTAGCCGCTTTTCTGTTGATGTATCTGGCATTTTGCTAATTTTTTCCAGTCGCACTTGGACGATTTTTAAATGCTTCAATATGTACTCCTCTCCGGGAGCCAGATAATGAGCATATTTTAAACAAGCCATTGCTTTAGCCATCTTTCTTCGTTCCACGAATACAACACACAGATTATGAAGTCCCTGAATATTGTGCGGCTCATATTTAAGTATGCTACGATAGCAAACTTCTGCAGCGTCGAGATCTTTCATGTGATTGATGTATATATCGCCCAGAAGTATTAATCCCTTGATGTGCTCCGGATGATAGCGAATCAATTGATTAAGAAAAGGTACTGCATCGAGTGGGCGATTGGCATCTGCCAGCAACAAAGCTAAATTAAACAAGGCACTGCGAAAATCTTCTTTAATATGAATTGCACGTTTGAAGTAATTTTCTGCATCTTCAAATTTATTCTCATCCATTGCCAACATTCCGAGATTAAAGTACACACGTTCATTATTCTGATCCTTCTTTAAAATCTTAAATAATCGTTCTCTGGAAATTGTGCGGTATTCTTCACCACCCATCTCTTGTAAAAGAATGGCTGAATTTAAAAGAGCCTGCTCGTGTTCAGGTGCTAGTTCTATGGCTTTATTAAAATAAACATTCGCTTGAGAAGATTTTCCTTGTTCGAGAAATACAACTCCAAGGTTATAATAAATATCCGCATTATCATCATCATACAACAAGGCCTTCTCGTAAACTTCTTGCGCTTCAGATGTCCTATTTAACTTCATTAAAATGTCTCCTCGATTAATATAAGCTTGCACATAATCAGCTCTCATACTTATTGCTTGCTTGTACAAACGATCTGCTTCCTCCAATCGTGTATGGTTCTTCGAAATTAGATTGGCTAGGTTTATAAAAACATTTAAGTGATTTGGCGCTATTCTAGCCTGATAAGATTCACCTGGTTTAATCTTAGGGAATAGACTCTTTGCTTTAAGGTAGGCCTCCTCTGCCTCTTTATACATTTTCAAGTGATTATATGTTCTGCCAACATTAATGTAGGCTCCAATGTCATCTCGCTGTATTGCAACAGCTTTTTGAAAATATATCAATGCTTGAGAATATTTGCCCTCGTTTTCGAGAGCATGTCCAACATTATTAAAGAGCTTGGCATTACGAGTATTTTCTTTTAGACCTGACATAAAAAGTGAATATTCTGTTCGCCAATCTTCATTCCGTGTATACGTCTTTAGACCATGACTTATCAGTAGAAGCAATAGAATTATTTCTGCAACCCGCTTATTTCTTTTTGAAAGATTATAAACTCCATATGCCACTAGCATACAAAATCCCATGGATGGCATATAAAGAACACGTTCAGCAACTACGAAACCCACAGGAAAGAAGAGATTCGAAGCTGGCAAAAATGGCAAGCACATCCATGCCAGACACATGATGATAACTTTCGAATGTTGTAGATTTCTCGTCGTTATTGCAGTTGAGCCGATAACAAAGAGAATTATAAATGTAACTAATGTTGCTAAGTTGCGAATATCGTTGAAACCTTCGATGAGTGGAATAGTGCCTGAAATAAAAAATTAAATATTAATGGAATATGGTAAGCTCATGAATGTCTTAAATATTAAGGTCCTGTAAGAAGTCAAAGCGAGGAAAAAGTAAAAGATTGTGGGAGATCTAAGAAAGCTAATAATAGCCCGAGTACATTTTTACTACATTCAAAAGAAAAGAAGCTGCGAATGGTTCACGTTGCACGCTGAGTCTACAGACGAAAACATCTAAAGGAATTAGTATCACAATAACAGTTGTAGCCGAATTTACTTTAGGATACCAGCAACTTACGAAAAAAAAAATGGTGCGATAATGTCTGCAAATATCGAAAAGAGGTGACTGAGAGCGCACTACTGCGGCGTAGAACAAGAGCAGCGCGGAATCATACGGAGAAAGAAAACTTTGAATACGCAATCACTCAGCTCGTGAAAAATGAAGCAGTACGCGAAACAACATCTCGGAGTTTTATAAAAAAAATCCAGACAGCTGTTTTCAACCCCACCGCAAGCTCTATAAAATATTGAAGGAAACGTAGGCACCAATGTGCAGGTAACTGCAAATTTTATTAAACAGCATTTTTAACCATTACTGAATAAGCACAATGTTGAGATGCCAAGTTTGTAAAAAGCAGTACCCGTTCCATTACATCAGGTTGACGCAGGATTTAAAAAGCTGAAAACCAACAAAGTCGTTGGGACTGATAATCAACAGCAAAACTTTATAAATATGGAGGTGATGTTGTGGTATAGTGAATGTTCTAAATTTTAAAATGAGCAACATGAGCGGACGAAAATATACCCGATAGCTGGACCAACTGCTATATATGCTACGTTTAATTCGTATATAACGCCCCATATGGGAGAATGGCGACAAGGGTAAAGATCTCAGGATCAAAATCGATACAAATTTTCTGTGGCTTAGCCATTTAATACTTAAAAATATTCCAAACTGTGTTCAATAATGATTTTTCAGGAATAGCTAAGGTAGAGATGGTGACGTATGAATCCCTATGGGTCAACGGCAGCTCTTATATCCCTTATGGCCAAAGCAAGAAAAGGTCTGGTCCTTCAGGTTAGGCTTGCGCGTGGAGTTTACCATATTGTCCGAAGACGTAATAGGATTTATATGGCAAAGCCATCCATGGCCTCGAGTTAACGCGGATTTACTATTGATCCCGTAAAACTGAAAAGGACAACAACATTTAGACCACAACATTGAATATTCGGACCTAGAACAGGCCAATTGCAGCCGAAAAACCAACGAAAGCCCTAGACTGCTATACAGCAAATAACACCAAAATACACAAAATCCGGTGAGATGGGCCAGGCGAAAGGAGACTACAAAACAGTCACATAAAGGGAGTTTCAACAAGAGGAATACGATTTGAAAGGCCAATTTTTTTTTCAGCTGATGCACGCAGGGTTGGCATATGATGATAGATGTCATCTTTCGGTAAAAGAAAAAATCCAAATCGTCGAATTTCATTACGAAAATTTTTCCTGTAATCATATGCCTTCTGAACTTAGTAAAAGATGTGAAGGCGCTAAAAGGTGTTCGTCCCGGACATTCAATAGAAAATATAACCGCAGTAAAGGAAAGTGTCGAAAACGACCCAAACGCCTCCATTCCTTACCGTTGTCGCAAGAACTGAAGCTGGCTAACAACAACTACTCTGAAAGCGAATACTAAAGCAGCCATCGCCGAGATAGAGCTCCAATTATATAGGGTGATTCATCGGGAGGTTTGATTTATAATATAAAATAAATAAATTTGAAAGTGAACTTAAAATTGTTATTATCGGTTAAAAGAACAATTCATGGCATTTACTTTTTGAAAATGATATCATGTAAATGTTGGCCGCGACTACGTCTGAGGTGGTCCATTCGGAAGGTCTAATTTTGGGCGACTCGTTCGAGCATAGCGACTGGTATCTCGCGGATAACACGAGTACTGTTGGCTTCCAAAGCGTCAATCGTAGCTGGCAAAACGTGAAATTAAGTGCTCACCAAAATGATTTCTCAACAAGTCCATTGTTTCACGCGCTGTATGGCTCGTAGCGCCGTCTTGTTGAAAGCAGAGCTCACCAAGACTATGAAGCACATAGTCCGTTAACATGGCACGATAACGGTTAATATTGATGGTAATATTCTGATTTGCCTTATTTTTAAAGAAATATGGACCAATGATTCCACCAGCCCATAAACCACACCATACCGTTGTTTTTAATGGATGTACTGTTAGCTCTTGGTACTCTTCGGGTTGCTCATCAGCCCAAATACGGCAATTTTTTTATTAACGTATCCATCCAGATATGGGCTTCATCACTGAACAAAATTTCACAATAAAATACCGGATTTTCATTGAGTTTTTCCAGAGTCCATTCATTGAAAATATGACGCAAATTCAAGTCGCCTGGCTTCAATTCTTGCACAAGTTGAAATTTGTACGCTTTTAGGACGAAATCTTCACGTAAAATACGCCAAGCCGAGCTGCTGAGAACAACGACGTATCAATTCGGCACGGTCTATTATACGCATCGTAAGTTCCTCGAATCGCACGAAAAACATTTCTCACAAAACGCTGATTTTCGTAATGCAGCTGAACAATTTGGAGACGCTGTTGTGGTGTGAATCTTTCCATGATGACTTGCCAAACGATACTGGCAAGTAACAAAGCATTTTAATAGTAGTCACGCGTGATCTCTCAAAAAAAAGCCTAATGAAAATCAAACCTCACGATGAATCACCCTACAAGAAAGAGTTGTTTATAATTTCGAGAAAAAGATAAAAGTCGCAAACAATAAACGTTTAAGAGATATCGCAACAATCAATATTCAAAAAATAAATCATACACAAATCTTGCTGAAAAACTTTTTATCGAGTAATGGTGGCTGATACAGGGAACATAAGCAGCATCTATTTTGAATTTATTGTAAAGCGCAGACTAGGGCATCAACAACAATATGTTGTCATATAAGACCACAACTGACCAAATACGAGAACATTCACGAAGTTTTATACTTGCCAATCGCACTTTCTTCGGCCTAGGTAGGTAAGTAGGTAGAGGCGGCAGTTCAACATGAACACAAGTAGCACCAGAATGTGCCTTTTTGTTACCGCGACTCGTGTGACCTTGTTGATGATGCGTGTTGTTGAGGATGAGAGAATGGTGATGCCTAGATCCTGCCAGTTAATAAAACGGACTAGATCTCATCATCACCCGAGATGTCGTTCGTCGAATAATGGTTGGTTTAGTGCACACAGTCTCTTGCTAGGGCCGAACATTTACAGAGCAAATCCTAACTGCGGCAGTGGGGGTTGTATGGGTTACATAGTGTTTATCGCAGCGATTCTGGCGATGTTTCTGGGTCTGTTTAGTAGGTCTTTTGTTCTACTCTTATCATAGGTCGGCCATATCATCCTTAATATGGCACGTATGGTTAACCCTCTCCCTTGGAGGCTGGCCTTCTGCAGGAAGTGTGAGTGAATTTGTCCTTTAACTGCTCCTAGTGATATGGACATTTGCCGTGAATGAGCCCTGCCTGGCCAGTTCAACTTCACGCTCGTTTCCTTTTATGTCACTGTTCCCTAGAACCCAAGAGAGTGTGACCCTGAAGAGCTCGTTCAAGCTGGCAAGCTCAATCGGGCATTCCTGCACCAGTTTGGAGAATAGGGTAGCCGAGTCAATATAGTTCTCCCTGGAAGACGCTGGCAAAATCTTAATATTAAGATGTTGCTCTGCAGTCCAGCATGCAGATTCTTTAAGTTTGAATACACTGCAGTATTTTTTGTTTGTAGGTCGATAGACAGAAAATGCAGGAGCATTGTAAGAGCATTCGTTGGAGCTGACCTCATTCCGATCAAAGTTCCTATACTGTCTGTTATTAGTTCCATGAGGTTGTAGCCTTTGCTGAATGCAGGCCACAATAATGACCCGTAGCTAAGAACTGGATGTACCACGGCTATGTGTATCCACAGTCATCTTTGAGTGAAGATCGCATTTCTTTCTTTGGCCTAAAAAAACACATAAGCAATAAAATCTTGTCTAGATTTATGATATTAAGAACATAGTACATAAGATATCATTTCATACCTGCTCTACTTCAGAGAAACTTGACTTTAGCGAACGCGGATAAAGATATCCTTGGACGTTTTAAACGAAAGATTTTTCCAAATAATTTTGATTTAATAAAATCTAGTTTCTATTAAGCTAGAATTAGCATAAGTTTGTACTAAATATAGTGACCAGCAATCCAAATGAGCACTACCGTACTCTAAAGTCATCTCTAAGGTGTATTCTCTTAACAAAGTAACATTGATGGCGAAAGACAATTAACTTTAAATTTAATGCGCATCGAAAATAGAAATTTTTTTGCCGGCAATCTTTATTGTTAACAGTACGAGGATTACTCTGAGAATTAAATTTTCTGTGATTAACACCAACATTGACACTCAGTAATCATTATTAACAAAACCCCCACAAGTTTGCCGTAAAACTCGGATAAAGAGCTATGTAGTATTTGAGCTGCAACCATATCGTGTAACGTAGTACGTATCACTATAAATAAAGTTTGGTACACAAACAACGACATGGTGCATACAGTCGTTACACAATAAAGGCAAAAGTACTCCAATCCATTGTATTGACTAAGCTATAGCTTTGAGAATTATAGGGAAAATGAAAACACTTGTGTTCGGTAAAATGAATAAATTGAACAAAGAGTATCTATGATACTACAACATCATAGTAAATGGGCAAGTGGAAAACGCAAAGTGTGAGCTTTTTCATTTCAATCGATAACAAGGGATCTTTGCAAATCATGTGAAAATCTACGAAAAAGGTTAACAACTATTGAGTGGAACAATTTACAACCAATTACAACATTTTTCAATCCAACAGAATAATAATAAACATATACTTGTGTACATTCCAGCTTCCACAAAAAGTCCTGGCAGATGAGGCATTAAATCGCATTGCAAAGTATTAACTCACTTTTGCAAATCATAATACAAAGATTTATTCAGGTGACTTTCTGATGTACCTTTGAAGCATTGTTGTAAGATTTAAGCATCATTTAAGATTCTCACTGTCTATAAAAAAGAAAACATTAAGAGATACCTCTGCATAGTTTAAGTGGCCCCATTTACAAAAAAAGAGGAAGTCTTCATAATTTGTGTGAATAAAACTAAACTACTGCTTGAGGGAAAATAAAAATAGAGATCGGAGCAGAAAAGCTAAAAGATGATATACCATCGCATAAAAAGGCTGAAAATAATACGCAACAAGAAAAGCAAATTGAAGACTGTAGCAAACCTCTTTTAACATAAGTGCAGTCAATACACCACAATCAGGGTTATTTAATCGCTTGGAAGAAATTTCGAATCCGCTCAACAAGCAAGAGTAGTGCCTTGTGAAAAAAGCAGCCCAGTTATTCTCTGCTGGATAATGGATGTTGAATTATAAATAGAATTGCAAAACAGAAATAAAGCAAACGTATAAACTATGTCCAAAAGGTAAAAAGATAAATCCCTCTAAATGTGTGCATCTTTCCTTTTACTTTATTATATTTAAAATAAATTTAAAATTAATTATTTTCAAGAGTTAAGTTACGAATATTTCTAAGAAAGCTTCAAATTTATGAAATGAAATAGATACAATTTGGAGGTTGCCGTGGTGTAGTGGCATATGCAGAGTCCTCAAGCAGAGGGTCGAGAGTTCGTATCCCGTGCGAGACAATTCTCTGAAAAAGTCTTTTCATAGAATTTGTATGTAGTTATATAAAAATCCTGTCTGCGTCAACTCTAACATGAAGGCATAACACTGATGTTGCTGGCTGGGCTGAATGTAACGAACTAACAACCAGACCCACTGGTTGAGGATGCACTGGCTTCAGTTTGACAATACACCTGAGTTTCAAACTACTATACCACCCGCCCGCTCCCTTGAGAAAAGCCAGTAAAAGGGAATTCATATCCCCTTGGTGCGCGCGCGGAATTAAGAAAAAAAAAATTGTTGGTCAAAAGACAAGTAACGAAATGAATTCTTCATACACTTCAATGAATTTAAGTTATTGTTCGCAAAGTTTTTTTTTTTAAGAAAACAAAATGGATTTGTTTACTTTTAATTTAAAAATTAGTCCAAAATGTAATTTCCTTCATTGGTTAAGACTATTTCTCAGCATTTTGGCAGCTGATGCAATCTGTTGGAAAAGAAGTCCTCACTTTTGGCGGCCTATAGAAAAGTAAACGGTTTCTAGTCACAAAAACACTGAGAAAAAAGTGACTCTAGAAGGCGGACATCGGGCGAACTAACATATGCTCTAACTAATTCTAACTAAGAAATGGAAGAACCGAATACTTGGCGGACCCAGTTTTTCATGTTTTCTCTCATGTACTTAAGGAGCTCGAATAAATAAATAAAAACTTATTTATGAAATAATTACCGTAATACACATACTAAATTGAGAACGTGAATCTGAAACGAATGCTAAAGATACTAACTTAGAATGCAAACGTACTTTTACAAAACTTTGAATTAGAAATATTCATACGAGAAATTGGATATTTCCGTTTGCTTGTCATCCTTGTGTTGGGTTGTTCAAAAAGTAATTGTATTTGCTAAATGTTTGTGCGCGTTGTGTTGTTAATGCAAGTTTGTGATTCGAACATGGAGTATTTTGAAGAACATTTTCGGCATATTTTGCTTTAATACTTCAAAAGAGGGAAGAAAGCAATTGAGCCAAGGGCAAAATTGCGTAAAGCTTACGACTGAAGTGTCTGGCACTGGTGCGCCCGATTCCATGATGATAATTTTTCATTTAAAGGCGCTTATCGCGCTGGTAGGCCTTCCGAAATGGGCGAGAATAGAATCAAAGCATTTATGCAACAAATCGGTATTTAATGGTTCGGAAGCTTGCTAGCTTACTAAAAGTGTCCAATTTAAAAGGTTTCATTACCATTTGAAATCGCTAGGCTTCGTAAAGAAGTTCGATATTTTCGTACCGCATGAGTTAAAAGAAAATCATCTGAAGAAGCGACTAATCATCTGCGATCAATTCATCAAACACAGAAAAAACTATCCATTCTTGAAGCCTACAATCACGGCGACGAAAAATGGATTGTCTGCAACAATGTTAGCCAAAGAAAAAGTTGGAGTAAGCGAGAAGAAGCAGCATCAAAGCGGACATCCACCAAAAGTTGGTCATCGATAATCGAATGTATAGGGTTTTCTAATAACGACTTGACAACTTTTTTTTTTTAAATAAAAGGCAAACCATTTGAGATATTTCAAAAACTTTATTATTGGCTTGAAGTACAATCAAAACATTTATGAATGGAACTCGACTTCGTTCATATGGCCACCGCGGGCACGTTTGCAGCGGTCGATTCGTTGGAGCCAATTTTCAACGATTCGACCACACATTTAGGCCGAAACGGCCGCTATTTCGCATTCAATGTTGGCTCTGAGTTCTTCCAACGTCGTCGGCGTGTTGGCATAAGCCAATGACTCAACGTAGCCCCACAGAAAATAGTCAAGCGGCGTTAATTCGCACGAACGAAGCGACCAATGGACTGGCCCATGTCTTGAGATAGCACGCTCACCATACTTACTGTTCAATATTTTCGTCCAGTGAATGCTCTCCCAATATACGAAAATGTATTGGAAAAAGTAGTCCAAATTCAAATTGAAGAATAGTTTGAAACAAAGGAGCTGATAATAGAAACTCAATTAGGGTTCCGTAAAAAACACTCTTGCGAGTGTGGAGATGGCTGATGGTAAATAAAAAGAGCTTTCGAGACTATCGGTAGAGACATTCTGCTACAGAGGTTCATAAATATGGTGTTAGAGGCCACGAATTAAATTTGTTTCGATCTTTCCTAAGTATATTAGGAGGACCCAAAAAACTTGTGTAAATGGCGTAATGTCTAGCAGTGTTGTAACAACTCACGGAGTTCCCCAACGATCCATACTTGGCGCTCTGTTATTTATCATATACAATACATCAACGATATCAAAAACGAGCTATCTCAAATCGCATTATTTGAAGATGCTCTACTCTTAATTTCCGTTGCATCTACGAAGAATGCTCAAGACTACTGCAGGAGGACTTAGATAGAGTGGACCTTTGGTTAATAGCCAACAAACTCAAAATTAATGTTTATTTTTATTTATTTTATTGAATAGCTTTTATTATAGCTATAATTAAAATTATAGAGAAGCTTAGTAGCCAGAGCAACGAGGGGCCTTAGGCTATGTACATATATGTATATTAACATATACACTTGCGGTCATAAAAACCGCACCACCTAATGAGTTCTCAAAAAATTACATCATAAGGGTTTTTCCCATACTAATGAAGGGTATACCTCCCATAGCGGAGTTCGGCCTCTTATTCAGTGCAAAAAAAATCAGTTTGAATTGAGTTGTGACGGTGACAAGTAAAAAAAAAGTGAAATGTCTGGTAAATATCATCAACTGAATCGGGACGAAAAAGTTCAAATATTGACTTTAGTCGAAGAAGGGCTTGGCTATCGTGATATTGCGGTTAAAATAAGATGCTGTCATTCAACTATCGTACGACTGATGAAGAAAAAAGAAAATTTGGATCTACTGGAAAGTAAAAAAGGCTCGGGACGAAAACGTAAAACAACCCAGAAGACGGACAATGTATTACAACGAATTAGCATGAAAGATCGCTTTAAAAGTGCTGTCCATATAAGAGCGGAGCTGAGTGAATTTCATCAAGTTGATCTAAGCGCCGAAACCATACGCCGACGGCTACGGGAGATAGGTTTATATGGAAGACGACCAGCGAAAAAACCTCTCTTAACCACAAAAATGAAAAAAGCTCGCTTGACGTGGGCAAAAAAGTACGAAGATTGGACGCAGGATGATTGGCAATGTGTGATATGGTCCGATGAAAGTAAATTTAATTTGTTCTGTGCCGACAATTTGCCATACGTACGACGGTCAGCAGGTGAAAGGTTCAAGGACGAATGCATAATCAAAACAGTGAAGTTTCCTCAAAGCCAGATGGTTTGGGGATGTTTTTCCTTTTACGTTTTGGGCCCTTTGCACTTTGTTAATGGAACTATGAACGCTCAAAAGTATGGAGAAGTAATAAGGGAGTTTTTGGTACCAGCAATTGAACAGCATCATTCGTATAGTGACAAGTGCATTTTTCAAGATGATTCTGCACCTTGCCACCGCGCCAAATCCGTAAGTAAAGGGTTATAAATCAACTTCTAGATGTCTACTTTATAAATAATAAACAGACAAGTAACTAGAGTCTTTCAATAATTTTCAGCTCAAGACAACGTTTGATGACCTCGGAATTACCAGACTAGACTGGCCAGCTAATTCGCAAGATTTAAACCCAATCGAACACTTGTCGCATGTAATGAAACGTAAGGTGGATGAACATAAACTAGAGAGTAAAAAAAAGCTAAATGAAGTTCTGGAACATATATGGAATACTGAAATTTCAAGGGATATTACTGAACTTCTAGTAAACTCGTTGCCTTCCAAAATAAAAGCGGTTATAACCGCCAAAGGAGGAGCAACTCGGTATTGATAATTTTTTGGTAAAAGTGGCATATCTTAACATCTTATATACATACATAAAAAGTGTATCGTTTGATTTTGTTAACCAAAGACTGTATTAAAATATTTTAAAAAAATAAGAAAATTAACTGGTTTTTCTTTCTTTGTTAATATCTTTTTTCAAACATTCAATAAACAGATGGAAATTAGATAGAAATACTTATAAACTACTGCGGAGTACTCAACAAAAATTTCATTTTATTATAAATTATTGTAGTTATCGTATTGGGTATATATTTTAATTCGTGCGGTTTTTTTTTTCAAAATTTGAACGTTTATTTAAGAAAAACATGTACGATAGTATTATTCAAAGTATTGCCCATCTGAAGCTATAACTTTTTCCCATCTTTCTGGCAATTTGTGGATCCCATCCCAAAAGAACTACGCCGGCTTGGCAGCCAAGAATGAATCAAGCCAATTTTTGATATTCTGCTCTGATGTGAACCGTATTTCAGTGAGGACGTTCTGCATCGACCGGAACAAATGGTAGTCAGAAGGGGCAAGTTCTAGGCTATAAGGCGGGTGGGGTAAGACTTCCATCCACTGTTTTCCAATTAGCTCTTAACCGAAATAGCAACGTGGGGCCGAGCGTGGTCATGATGAAAAATCATTGCCTCGTGTCTGATCGCATATCCCGGGCGTTTTTCGGCTATTGCTCTTTTCAAACGGATTAATTGTGTTCGGTAGCGTTGTCCATTGATGGTTTCACCCGGTTTTAGCAGCTCATTATACAGCACACCCATCTGATCCCACCAAATACAGAGCATTACCTTCGTGCCATGGATATTCGGTTTTGCCGTTGATTTGGCTGGTTGGCCGGGTTTCACATATGATATTTTGCGCTTGGAGTTGTCGTAATGGATCCATTTTTCATCACCAGTAACAATCCGCTGCAAAAATGACTTCCACTTGTAACGTTCCAGCAGCATTTTGGACGTGCAAAACTGCCTTTCGACGTCTCTCGGCTTGAGTTCATATGGAACCCAATTTCCTTGCTTTTGAATATATCTAGCTGCTTTTAAACGTTTTGAAAAGCATAAACCATAAACTTCCTCCAAAATACGGTAACTTTCGGCAGCAGTTTTCTTCATATTAAAGTAATGAAGAAGAACTCCCCGCAAAAACCCTTTTTCAGGCACAAAGTTCGACATATTTGAGTGAAAAAAAATTATTGTTGTTTACGCTTCAAATGAATGACATATACTGAAATGACGCACAATGACAGTAGCTTTCCAACGCATGTTCCAATGGAATAATAACAATGAAATAATATGAGTTACGCCATCTCTTAGCAAACCGAACGACCCTTAGCAAAGTTATAGACCCAATACAGTTTTAATGTCGATTGATGTCTAAGATCTTCAACTGATTGCATATTTGCTTCGAACAGGAGATGGTTGATGGGGGTTGTTCGATATACGTTAAGTGCTTTTCTTATAGCTGCATTATAGATTGTTTTAATTTTGTTAAGGTTCGCTTTAGAAGAGTATCCGTAAAGGGAAAGGCCGTAATCAATTTAGCTGATTAGTGTAGATTGTATGATAGAGGTTAGGGAAAATGGATTGCAGTTAAATTATTTAAAAGAGAGGGATTTGATTACATTAGGTTTTTTACCCAAAGCGGGAAGGATATAATTAATACATCTCTAATTTTTTTGAAAAACAATTTCTAAATTTATGATGTTTTGATTTAATGTTACTAAATCAGAATGTATGGCAATAAAACATAATGTGCAAATAAATTTGAACATAGATAACAAACGTATTGAACAGGTGCACCAAATAAAATACCTTGGGGTAATAGTAGATTCTAAATTATCGTTTATAACGCACTTAGATTATATTATCAAAAAATGTTGAAGAAAATTGGCTTCTTTAACAGAATTAGAAGAAAAATATCTTTAGCTTGTGCAATAAATATATTTAATGCAATGATAAAACCTCATTTTGAATATTGTTCTTCTGTACTGTACTGTACTGTACTGCGAATACAAAAAAAGCCATGCGAATAATTATAAAATGTAATCGTTATACCCCTGTGAGATATGCCAGCAAAAGAAAACTCGTTAAGTACGGCTCTGTAAAGTTCAAGATAACTGGACTGATTTCAATCTTGCAAACATTAATGTTAACATGGAGGATTGAGGGCAAAAATAATAGTATAAGAGACAGCGTCTTCTTTTGAATAAAGGGAACCTAACATAGTCATCTACTCTGCCTAAAATTTTAGTTTTTTGTTTAACGTAATTCAAATCAAGATCCGTTGAGACTAAATTTCAAAAAATACTACGATACAAATTCGTGCAGAATCTAGCTAAAAATATACAAACAGTCTAAAGGTGAATAACCATGAAATTACTATTTAAATTCTATAGACATCATTTGAAAGGAAATAGGGTGTGTGCTTCTATTTTAAAGAGTACTTAGTACAATCGTTACTAACTTGACATCACGTTCTGTTGATGACAATCATTACAGCTTTTTCAAAGAAAAGGTCCTTGCCCTTTTTTGAAAATGAATTTCAAATTTAATGAATTATTCTGTGCAAGTCCTCTCTATTGCTAAAAAGTACATAAATAAACTCGTTGCCCTTTGCTGCTCTTATCTTATATGCATACAAATATTCACTCTCACATTTAGCAAATGCCAAGCCCAAAAGCACATTACATAGGCCCCGGCTCTAGCTCCGGGACCGGACCAACCCCCGACCCGGCCCCATACAAAATACGTTACTGCATTTACATTGTAATAAAACAGCTTCCCCAGATTTTTCGCGCAAGGCTGCAATTTCCTCATCTACAGTAGTAAAATCAGGTCCCTGCGCAACATTGTACCAAAAACTACACACAAAATGCACTATATCTGCACACAAAGTTGCAGAAATTGGTGAGAGAAAGGAATAAAATAGAAAAATGAAAAAAGAAAAACTTCATTACATGTACTCGTATCACTACAATACTCACCCATTGTCCAATCACAACATAGATTGCATGGAAACACCAACAACCAACAATTGAGGTAGATAAGATAGCTAAAAGTTAACTGACGCGATGGAGTTTCTGCTGCCGAAGCCGGGTTGTCGAACCTGGTGAATACTGGTAGCTGTGAGCCCATAACGTACAGACGACCAATGAGCAGAATAAATGTTATTGAAACCAGAAAAATGAGACGCGTTATCAATGTCATATTGTACACATTCAAAAGCCTTTCCTGTGCGGTTTTCTTTTTCTTCTCCTCGAACAAATTCTTAATGAAATCCCAAATTTGTAATGGACGAATCTGTTGCACAACAAAGATTTCATAAGCTGCACAAATCCCAGCAATAGTAATTCCTTGTTCCTTGCAGAGCATTGAACAGAGCAGGCATATTGCGAAGTAAATTTGTGAAATCCAACGTGTGCAACGCATAGATTTAACCGCTCGAGCATAGCAAAGAAATGCTCCAAGAAAGAAAATCGATGATAGCAATTCAGCTCGACCCACAACACCTGTGACAGCTTCAGTATGCACTGGATGAACAGCAAACAACAAGGCTGCCACAAAACTCATCTGCTTCCCACCAACCCCTGCGCCAGCTGAAGAATTACTTAGTAACTGCTTGCATGCCCGCTTAAACAAGATGCACACCAACACATGCAGTATGACATTTACAACATGGTATCCAGTAGGTTCCAGCTGATGCACGAAGTAATTCCATCGAAAAGTTAACACAGTCAACGGACGATATGATTTATGCGATTGCTCTTTGCGCATTGGTGTACCCCAGAAATCGTTTAAAAATATATTCCTCAATGGGGTGGACGGTCGCAAATCTTTATTGTCCTTTACAGCACTAATGTCGTCAAACACAAGGCCACATGGGGCACTGTTGTAATAGCACAACGTGCACACCGACACAATCACAATAAACTGATAGAAGTTACTACTGGGCATGGGCATGATGAAGAAATGAAATTGGTTACCTCCCAGAGGTAAGTCAAGCACCCGGCTTCAAAAATGTCTCCGTCAAAATTATTTTCTTTAACAAAAATAATAAATAAAACAAACAACAACAAAAACCAAAAGTAAAAACTACACTTCTCTTCTCAATGTCCACGAAATGTTTCTTCGTTGAATTTTCACATTTTCCTTTTTATTTTTTATAAATTGGTCGGCATTCTAATTGAATTTAGCTTCAATGTCGTCATCGATTTAGCCAGTAGATATTTTCTGCACATGCCTAGAACAATGTTTAACTCCTTGCACTTTCACTTGGCAAGATGTAAAATTACTTTGACCGAGATTCGGTATACGGTGGCCTCCATTACAACGAAATTTTATGATGATGATTTTTCGATAAACACCGGCAGATATTATTATGCAAATAATTTGCAATAATTCCTCTTGAGTTTAGAAAACACTTTTTCAAAAACACTTTACTGAAATGCTGATGCGGTATTAACTTAAACAAAAATATTATATTCTGGAACTTAAAACACACAAGCGTTGTTTCGTCCTTGCTCCATGTAACTGTCAAGTAGGGCGACACAGGAATCGACGAAGACAACAATTCACTTGGCAGCCAGGAGGGGAATTTAGCGGTTGGAGCTGGATGTGTTTTGAAAGAGGGGAGCTGTTTGTTTTTTTTTTTATGTTTTTGCTCCATCAGCTCCTAGTCAAGTGGGTCGGCTGCAATGCAACCCACTTTTTAAGTTACCGATGTTGATTTCGGGTGTTCTGGCAGCACTTGCGACATAGGGTATTACAAGTTCCATCGGAATTTCACAAAATATATGAAAATTGATGTTCTTAAAATTCTGCGTAAACTACAAGTAACCACTTCATGTGAGATTAAATTTCAAAGACTTCAATTTTCATGGAGAGACCTTTTAATTTTACATATTCTTTCTAATAAAAAAAGTCAGTCACTAGCGGTAGAACGGCACTAGTTACTTGAATGCTATTGATTATTGTTGGAAAATTGTCGTTAACCTTTGGCTCTAAATGAATACTTAAGTATTCCTGGTTTGTTATTATGTAAGAGTATCCACAACAATGCCCCGAAGGCTACGCTAAACGCCATGAAAATCCCTTATCATCAAGTGGTCCGTATAAGTTTAACTGCTTTTCCCACCACATCTTTAAAAAAAAAATTCTTACAGAAGCTGACTGCTCTACAATTCAAGAATGTTGTTCGGAAATGTCGGCGAAATTGCTCTTGAAAATTTGTTTTTTAACTGGTTCTATCTTAGACCTAGACGTGTTTCTTTGTTTAAAGCGAAACATCGAGCAAATGGTTGTAGTCCATCAAGATCAATTCCATTATGTTAAAACTGCAATATCCAGAAAATGCTGGCAAACAATCATATATTTACATCGATCTATTTTATTAATTATACATATGGATCTGGTTTCTAAAAGATGGAAACTTATTTAAACGGTAAGTTCCAAGACAATGCACAGCACTGTTTTCGCTGACAGCCTAGAAAATTATACGCTCCTAAGGCAAGGTATCATATTGGATACTGCCTCAGTATTTACCACAGAAGCACAGCCGCCTATCGAGGGGACAAATCAATTCCAACTATTTATTCGACATATAAAACTTTGTTCAGAATATGGTCAAAAAAGCCAACGTCTGGCGCTCTGTTGGTAGAACTCTCCTTGACATTCTTACAATTTTTTTTTTTTTCTTCTCGGCCATTTTTGAAATGTTTTAGAAACGATGCTCTAAAGTAAAGATATCAGGTATTGTCGTGATAACAACCATTCTGGAAGACCATCGACATCAACCACTGAGCGGCTTATCGATAAAAAAAAAAAATTTGCTGGTCGTAAACCGCAATACGACCATCAAAGAGTTGGTAAAAATAACCAGTATTTCAATTGAATCCGTTCACGACAAAACTGGGGCCGGAGGACTTGAATTTGACATCAAATGTATTATTAAAGGTGACAAGACATGGGTTTTTGAGTACGACAGGACAAACCAGACATCAAGCAAGTAAATGGCGAATGAGCCAAGACCCAAGAAACCACCGCATTTTCAGTCAAAAAACAAGCCGATGCTCGCCGTTTTCATCTATTATAAATGTTTTGTTCATCATGAATTTCTTCCTAAAGGACTGCAGTCAATAAGGATTATTATTGTTATTTATAAATTTAGGTGAAGCAATTCGCAAAGAAATCCTCAATTATAAAAAGATTTTGCATCACAGTAATTTCTCATTTCACTGGGCATATTATGCGCACATTTTTTTGTTCCACAAAAGAAAACCGCTTCGGGGAACGCGTTTTAACAGCTGAGAGGAGATAATAGAAAATCTTTGATCGCATTGAAAGCCATATTGAACAGACAGCTGGATCGGGCGCTGCCAATTATTCTCATTGAAGGCGACAACTCTAATTTAAATGTTAATAATTTACACATGTTATATTGTATTATAATTTGTACAAGGTGATAAAGCAAACATGATCTTAAGCTCACAATAAAAAACAAAATAAGATACCCACAAATCAATGATTAGAAACTTTACATTAATTATTACTCTAGAAAAACTAACTTTAGCAAAACTCCACGATTATATTCACCATCTGCTTTAAAGACAACTACTACTAATTTCCTTGTACTTCGCCTTGGCCTAACCTGAGATTCAAAACAAAACTTAGTGAATTCAGCCTTCCGGTTACGTTCAAAAAAGGAATCTTTTTCGACTAGTTTCAAAGTGGCTAATATGTGGTTCAATGTCTTATACGCAGCTTGGCTATTTTTAACCCGATGTGCATAGAGGATTGACTGAAAGCCTATATCAAATTCACCAATTACGACTAGGACTTTCGGTAAAATAGAGTTTACATTCTCTAGTTGTGATGGTTTAACAGACATAAGAGCTACATTCAACAACTTTATAGACCAAGAATTTGCTAATGTTTTCGCATTTGAGTGATGCAGTTATTTCCCTTTCGACCCACGGGTGAAACTCGACGCTCTATTGCTTTTGGGCTGGTTTTTTCACAACTTTCGTTGAACAAAGCAAATTTAGCTGAGTTGCCCAGCCTGAAGTTTGTTTCTTAATATAAAAACTTTCGCGAACTTCTTATAAGATCACGTTTTCTTACAACCGCTGACATTTGTAACATTCCCATCTCTGTCGTGGTCTTTTTTTCTTTTTATTTCTGGTGCTATTATATTTACAGACCATTTGCTGCAGTTCGTGTCCGCAATCAAAACTTGTGGCACGTCTATGCAGTGTTATTTACCTGCATCCCACATAACGATGAAAATCTTGAACGCGTACCCTTTTTTTTCGAGTACATTAAATTTGTATTGCGGTATGCTTTCCTGTTGATTCAATCTTGGAGCCTACTAATTACTATTCACCTTCCTTCATTTCGTCAGAAAAGTTGATTGAATCACACAATGGTACGAAGTCCATGTGTTGGCCACCTAGATTATTCTGAACCTCAGTACCGCAACATATTCCATCTTCATGTAACCAAAGATTGTAACAGCTTAAATAAGAGGATGCAAGGACAAACATACGACATTATTTACTTATTTCTATAACCCATCTTTCTTGATGTCAGAATTGTTTCAGTCTAGGTGCTGTTGGTAAAAGGATATTTCTTTGTTTTCATTTACTTGGAAATCAGAAATCAGACCTACCAAGTCTAAAGCATTTTCTACTTTAATAATTTTTCGCTGTGTTGAAATGCTGGTTATTTAGATAGTGGTGTTTCAGCAACCTTATTTTTGAAGGATTGTCCAAAATAGGACAAAAGTAGTGGCTATCAACTTTTTACTGTCTTGAATTGGAGTGACTTCTTTTTAATTTTGCTATTAGACTCACAACTTTCTGGTGCAGTTGTAGGTGCGTTCTAAAAGTGTTCGAAGTGCTATTCGTCACTCTGATTCTTACCCATCCGTTTCTACTAAAACTCAACAGTTTTTATAAGGGTTCATTAAATGAATTACCAAACGCATTTATTCCGGCCCCAACCTCATTTAATGTGTATATCGCGTTTAATAATACCTTCTCCTTCACCTTTAAAAGCCTTCTCACGAATGACCCCAAACATTTTTTTTCTTCAAAACAACGTTATTCTGCATCAGGTTTTTTTTTTAACTTTTTAGTTGATTATTAAGTGGAGTCCTTTTTTCTGCAGCCCCCTCAAAACTGTTTAGTCAAATATTTAACGCTGAATTTTGTCAATGGTCTGTTAATTTTGATGGAAATTTCGTAACAAGCTGACCCTGTCTATTAATCTTTTCATCCTTTAAGCACTATTCATCGAACGTGCCGGAGAAAGAAACATATACATATTTCCTTTTATATTAATTAACCACGGTTGCAGATAATTATCGCTGTGCCATAACCAGTTATTATAAAAAAATATATATTTTGCTTAAAAATTAAAAAAAAAAAAAAAAATGGGTACATCAAATGCAAATAGTTCAGTTATTTCTATAGATTGGCATCACTCTGGCATTTGACATATATAAAATTTGACAAGCGGCTGCTCCACTTTTCCCTCCTATTAAGAGGTTATTTTATACAAAAGCCAACACTTCCATAAAAACATTCTATTTCATAGAATCACAAACCTTAAATCCTTACAATGTCTACAGAAGACTTTTACCTACGTTACTACGTCGGACACAAAGGTAAATTCGGTCATGAATTCTTGGAATTTGAGTTTCGCCCAGACGGCAAGCTGCGCTACGCGAACAATTCTAATTACAAAAATGACACCATGATCCGCAAAGAGGCTTTCGTCCATCAATCTGTTATGGAAGAGCTGAAAAGGATTATTTTGGACTCTGAAATTATGGCGGAAGATGATACACCATGGCCACCACCAGATAGAGTCGGACGACAAGTAAATCCTTTCCAATTCACTTAAAAACATAAAATTTTACAATGATTCCATTCTAGGAGCTGGAAATTGTGATTGGTGATGAGCACATTTCATTTACTACCTCAAAAACTGGTTCACTAGTCGATGTAAATAGATCTAAGGACCCAGAAGGCCTGAGGTGTTTCTACTATCTCGTGCAAGATTTAAAGTGTTTGGTTTTCTCACTCATCGGTTTGCATTTCAAAATTAAGCCCATATAAATTATTTCCATTCGTAGCTGGTATAATATTCATACCAATCAATTCTCTAAATAAATGATTATTTTGTACTTTACGAATCAATGGGTTGTGGTAGTCTTTAGCTAATTTGTTAGTCATTTCTCACAGTTTGCTAACCTTTTATCGTCTAGAATAGAATTGGGACAGCTGAGGTAAACTAAAATTTGTTATAGTGTTACACCAAGCAGACTTGCTCACGCTGAATATCTTGCGATACCGATACAACTATGATGTGGGAAAGCACAAGCTAAAAGGTTAATTCTTCGCGTTGTCCTGGAACCAAACGACACACCTACTGACATGAAAGAATGAAAACAACATATCATTCGACATTTGGAAAAGATTATTCATGTCCTGGGGAACAATACGCAAGCCTTTTTATCAAAAATGCGGACAATTAAGTCTACACGATGAAACGAACAGCTATGCTACCCTTCACTTCAAAATTCTGGAGAGCAGTACCACTTCAAAGCTTTAAGGCTTTGAGAGTAACAATGATTAAGGATACAATAGTTAGTGTACAGGACTTGCACACTTGTAATTGACACAACCTTCCATGTTTCTAGCATGTGTTTGCTGATGGTTCATCCCACAAGTCTAAAATAACAGCTTACATATACTGGGTCGATAAGAAGTTTGTCATTTTACAAGTAACAATGGACGCTTAAAGCCACTAATAAAAAGCATCACTGATCAATTTACGTTTATAAGGATCGATGTTGCCGTTCCTGTTTGGTCATATTGACTGGATAGCACACTGAGTTGAGTTCTATCAGATTAAAAAAAAAAAAACAAGTTTTCGATTTCCCAGTGATATGGTATATGGCCACCTACAGAAATAAACAATGCTTACTTGTAATAAAAATCAGTGGACGTATAGGGTGTGTAGACACAAACTGTGTATTGGCGTAAGAAGACAAAAACGTGATCCCGAAGACAAGAAGAAATCCGGTTGTTAACAAAATATTTCGTTTGAAACAGATATATTAATAAATCAGGACGAAACACTTTCTTCATTGAGAAACTGTTCGAGTATTGCCCTCTTCTGTCATATTAGTATAGCAGCATAACAACTGCGGACTGAACGAGCTCTAGGTTTTATTAATTCAATGTTTCAGAGTCGACTCTCGCCATCATCTTATAAAAGTCAAATTGAGGAATCTATTCTCCGAACACCAAGAAGTCGTGAAACCGGCAGGAAAAAGAAATTCGAAATTGAAACCTTTATCATAAATGGGGTAACCAACGTACTACAGAGAGCGTCTACCTAAGAGACTCTGCCGTGTATTCGCAACCCAGAAGTCAATGAGCCTGCAGTAAGAATATAACAGATTCTTAACATACTTTGATCAAAAAATAATGTGAAATTATTTATTTATTCTTCTAAATCTAACATATTTCATCGCTTTATAAGTACTCAATTCCGATACAATACACTTATGCCAAAGGTTTTTCCAATCGTCGAAACAAATGTTAAAGTCGAATTCTCGAACGGCCTTCAAAGAGCGCAGAGTTTCGGCTTTTATCTCCTTAATCGTATCAAAACGGTGTCCACAGAGCGGTTTCTTGAGCTTAGGAAATAGCCAGAGATCAGACGATGCTAAATCAGGCAAATACGGTGGTTGTGAAACGTCATGAGTTGAATTTCTGCCGAAATGGTCTCGAAGAACCAATGCAGTGTGAGATGGTGCATTATCGTGGTGTAAAAACTAAGAGTTGTCTGCCCATAATTCTGCTCTCTTTTTACAAATAGCTTAGAGTAAACGACTCATAATGCTCAAATATTATTTCTTGTTAACAATCTGGCCCGGAGGAAGAAATCCATAAAATATGACGTTGATTTTTGAAGAACTTTGATTCAAGTTTTGCACGGTATTCGCTTGATTGGTCGGTTGTTTCCAGGTAGTATGCATAGATCCAAGTCTCATCTCCAGCAGTGATGCGTTTCATAGCCGATTAATAGTCAAAAAGCATTGTTTTGCAGATGCTAACGCGACGTTCTTTTTCCAAAATATTAAGTATTCATGGAACCAAACGAGATTTGACTCTTTTCAGGCACAAAGCTTGGTCCAAAATGGTCTGGACTGATCCAAATGAAAACGTTGACAGTATCAGCAAGGTCTTTAATTGTCAATCGAAGAATTTTGAGCACCAATTTTTTTTTTATATTTTGACATGTTTTTCATCAGTTGATGTTGATGGCCGTCCAGGGCGAATTTTGTCTTCAACGCTTTCTCTGAATTTTTTGTATTCTTTGTATTACTTGTAAACATTTTTTTTGTGATATATGGTAGTCTAGGCACCAAGGCCTTCTGTAACATTTTTAACATTTCTGCTGCAGAAATTTTACTCAGCAAACAAAATTTAATGCAATTTCTTTGCTCAACAATGTCATAGCTCAACGCCTCATTCATTTTCGGATAAAAAACTGTGATATAAAATATGTAGAATGTTACAGACAGTCGGCGCGATAAGGACTGTTGTTGTAGCGTTTACGAACCAGCCGTAAGAGGAAGACGTAGAGAGTATGTTTTGACCTTCAGGCATGAAAAGAATGCTTTACGACGATTCGCGTAAATTGTAAATTCGGACGCATATGCCTGATAAACTCCCACACATCGGCAGAAGAGAATGATGACCTTACCAAACACTTTCTACAAGCTCCTACAAGCTCGTCTTCACTGAGCCAAGAGGTTGAAACGTGCAGCTTCCACGCCATCACCAACAAGCCCGAACTTTTGCAGCGAAACGTAACTATAACCTGCATACCGTTTCCATACCTTAATCTCCAAAAAAGGAAACTGGCCGACTTCTGATCAATAAACAATCAAATTGATCATATTTCGATCGACATAAGGCTCTCCTCCAGTATTTTGGATGTTCGAACGTTCCAAGCAGCTAACATCGACTCGGACCATTATCTTATTGTAGCCAAGACCCGGATGCAGATATCCGTCATAAGCCAGCGAACCATCTTGAGAAAATGTAACATCGTAGCCGTTACATCGCAAACGTTTTTTTTTCGATAGTTTCCCTTAACCTCTAGAGGAGTTCGATGACGCAGAAAAACAGTGGCATTACTGCCAAGGATAAATGCAGACAAGCATTTTCTGGGCAGCCAAAAAAGTTTGAAGATGCAGAACTGGAAGCATTACTCTACGAAGATTGTTGCCAAACACAAGAAGAGCTCGCACAATCTTTGGGTGTCACTCAAGCAGCCATTTCAAAACGTTCAAAAGCAGCTGGATATATTCAAAAGCAAGAAAATTGGGTTCCACATGAACTCAAGCCGAGAGACGTCGAAAGGCGGTTTTGCATGTCCAAAATGCTTCTGGAATTGTTACTGGTGATGAAAAATGGATCCATTACGACAACTCCAAGCGCAAAAAATCATATGTGAAACCCGGCCAACCAGCCAAATCAACGGCAAAGCCGAATATCCATAGCGCAAAAGTAATGCTTTGTATTTGGTGGGATCAGATGGGTGTGCTGTATTATGAGCTGCTAAAACTGGGTGAAACCATCGATGGACAACGTTACCAAACACAATTAATCCGTTTGAAGAGAGCAGTAGCCAAAAAACGCCCGGAATATGCGACCAGACACGAGCCAATAATTTTCCATCATGATAACGCTCGGCCCCACGTTGCTATTTCGGTTAAGAGCTAATTGGAAAACAGTGGATGGAAGTCTTACCCCACCCGCCTTATAGCCTAGAACTTGCCCCTTCTGACTACCATTTGTTCCGGTCGATGCAGAGCGCCCTCACTGAAATACGGTTCACATCAGAGCAGAATATCAAAAATTGGCTTGATTCATTCTTGGCTGCCAAGCCGGCGCAGTTCTTTTGGAATGGGACCCACAAATTGCCAGAAAGATGGGAAAAAGTCATAGCTTCAGATGGGCAATACTTTGAATAATACTATTGTACATGTTTTTCTTAAATAAACGTTCAAATTAAAAAAAAAAAAAAAAACCGCACGAATTAAATTACATACATACCAATACATGGTCCATGCCGTTTCTAAGAGAGGGCACAACTTAAACTAAATCCATCTTCAGTTAGTACCAATCTTCAAAAGATACGTGTATAAATTTGACAGCTGTCGGACGATTAGTTCTCGAGATATAGCATTGTGAGTGAAGCAACTTTTGTTATTGTGAAAAAAATGGATTCAAAGCAATTTCGTGTGTTGATTTATAATTGCTTTTTGATGGGAAAAAATGCAGCCGATGCAAAGGAATGGCTTGATAAGTGTTACCTGGACTCTGCACCAGCCGAACGAATCATTCGCAAGTGGATTGAAAAATTTAAAAGTGGTCATACAAGCACCGAAGATGATGCACGCAGTGGATGACCAAAAGAGGCTGTTTCAGATGAAAACGCCAAAAAAGTCCACAAAATGATTACGAATGACCGTAAAGTGAAGTTGATCGAGATAGCTGAGACTCTGAAGATATCAAAAGAGCGTGTTGGATATATCATACACAAATATTTGGACATGCGAAAGCTCTGTTCAAAGTGGGGGCCGCGTTTGCTCACAGTCGACCAGAAACAACGACGTGTTGATGATTCAGAGGAGTGTTTAAAGCTGTTCAACCGCAATAAAGCCGAATTTTTGCATCGGTATGTGACAATGGATGAAACTTGGCTCTATCACTTCACACCAGAGTCAAGTCGGCTGTCAGCTGATTGGCGAGCAGGCGACGAACCTCGTCCAAAACGACCAAAAACTCAACAGTCGTCTGGCAAGGTTATGGCACCTATATTTTGGGATACACATGAAATAATGTCTCCAAAAGGGGCAGACTATCAACAGCGACTATTACATTGCGTTGTTGGAGCGTTTGAAGAACGAAATCGTAGAAAAACGACCGCATTTGAAGAAAAAGAAAGTGCTGTTTCATTAAGACAATGCACCGTGTCACAAGTCGATGAAAACGATGACAAAATTGAATGAATTCGCTTCCCCACCCACCGTATTCTCCAGATTTGGCCTCCAGCGACTACTTCTTGTTCGCAGACCTCAAAAGAATGCTCGCCGGAAAGAGATTTAAGACCGATGAAGACGTAATCGCCGAAACAGAGGCCTATTTTGAGGCTAAACCGAAATCGTACTACAAAACTTGTATCGAAAGATTGAAAAATCATTTCAATCAGTGTATCGCCCTCGAAAGCAACTAAATTAATAAATAAAGTTGAATTTTGCAAAAGTTTGTGTTTTACTATAAAAGGGCGCGGACTTTTCAGCTCATGTGTTAGATTTCTGATTTCGTGCAATAGGCAGTCTTTGGGCAATTTATTATCTTTAAGTGTTCAAATTAATTCCGAAGCAAATACCTATATTTGGAAAATAAAAGAAGATAATAATTCCGAAGAAGTTTTTAATGTTTCTCTGGAAATAAAATCAGGGTACATAAAAAAAGGGCTCCTGACTGCCCAAAAAAAAGTCATAAGATTGATTTCTCCGGAATTGGGCAATTTGGACTGCAATGTAAGACTTAACACTTCTTTTGACTTTGAAGCCAAACAGTCGATTGCTCGAAAACAATAGCCTGGCTGGACACACAATACTATATGACGTTTATATTTGTATGGGTTAGTAGATATATTCTGACATAAAACGCAGAATATAAATTTTGTTTCAGAAAAATAAGTAGAGTGCCAATTGAATAGTTTTATGTAATTTTTTTCTCTCCGAAGAGTAAAAAGAAGACTTCTGTTGTCCAATCGAAAACGCCATAAGATTAGATTTCCGATTGTACTAAGGTATATGTAGATACTGACGTTTATGTACTCGAAACACGAAAATTTCCCAATTAAGTGCAATACGGTTTTCATAGTAACAGGTCCAAAACTGGGACCATAGTCTTTACCAATCTGATAAATTTCACTTCTTTTTCACTGAGTTTGACATCAGATTCTTTTATTGTCAAGTTGTATTGGATAGTACTAATCTCCATAAAATAAATGCACAGAGAACCGTTCTGTCAAGGACATATTGTCCGCGCCTTGTCCCGACTAAAATCTCGTATTTTCTTTTACTGACGATAGTAGTCTCTTCTTTCCGATTTCGATTCCAGGTCTTGCCCTAACGAAATGGTAATGCAGTTTAAGAATGTTAAGGTCATCATTTTCCGATATTCTTGGTATGTGTCCCAATTGCAACCTACATTGGAATGACGGGATATGGATTCAAGCTCGTTCAAGTCTTCAACCATAAACCAATCTTGCTGTCAATATACTCTCAGGTCCACTTTCAAGTGTATTCTTAAATCTTCCAAGCTTCTTGATTCGACGCTTCTGCAATGTCCACCAGAGGCTTTTATTCATATGTTTGCAAGATATTGAGGATATGTTTCTTAAATTTCCTCCAGCCGCATGAAATGACAATCACACATAATCGGCCAGAGACATAAAATGCACCTTGTATACATGTACAATATCATATCCAAATATGTTATACAAAAAACATTAATATGAAGTTTCTTACAAAAATATGTCAGGTTGAATGCGCCCACTTATGATACTTTTGACAACCATATGGAACAACGCAGAGGATCTGTCAAAATTGATTATTTGAAATACGAATATATTCTCCGACGTAAAGATAGTTCTAATCGATTTCGACACACCGCGAATAATATATTACAGCAGTCAAGATCAAACTAGTCCCTAAACATGCTTCGCAGCGCCTTAAAGGTAAACATTATCGCTGTCGAGCGGTTGCCTCTTCTAAAAGCTAATTTCATCAGTGCAAGTTACATAACGTCATTTCAAAACAAAATTTAATCTTGCTTTCTTTTAGTTTTCGCATGTAGCACGTCGCTTTAATGTGGTAGCAGCTCTCAACACTAATTTCAGTAGTAGCTCTGATAGGACACCTTTAAATCATGTTGACGTACCCATAGTTGACTTCGAGGATCCGGATTACTTGCCGCTTCCCGAGTATCAATGGAGACCTAATGAGCCATTGGAAACTAAAAAGCAGAGGTTTTTCATATTTCATTCAAGCCTAAAACTTGCATGTTACATTCTTTGTTTTTGTTCCAGACTCATTTATCAATCCCGTAAACGTGGGATGTTGGAAAACGACTTGCTCCTAAGTACATTTGCATCAAAGTATCTTAAGGATATGACTCAAGAACAAACTGACTTGTACGACCGGCTTATAAATGGAGTGACAAACGATTGGGAAATTTATTACTGGGCAACAAATAACAAGCCTACCCCACCGGAGTATGATAATGAAATTATGACAAAGCTTAAGAAGCACGCTTTGAATGAAAATAGAGAAAGTTTAAGGCAGCCTAATTTATAAACAAACAAAATGAATTGTGTGTATTTGTAATAAATTTTAATTCCTCCCGCCCCCTCGATTACTTAACATCTTTCGAATACCTTGTAAAGGGTTTGTAGATTAGTCAACTCATACAAATGTGTCTTTATATGAACGCTTGGCAGAAGGTGTCTCTTCAGAGAAGGGCAAATGATATGCTCCATCATCCATTTGTGTTTCTTTGTTCCCGCGTCAGCTTTAGGAATGTTCGAGTAAAATTTTGCTGTTTCCCTACAAAAAGTTTCAAAGCATTCCTCCTCAGTATTCCAATTCACTTTTGAGTACAGCCTCAGCAGATACAAAGGCAGAAACGTTGTGCTGGGTGTGTGATTCTCAATTAAAGATGGTAGACTTTCGAGTGTACCTTCTTCAGTGATCCTTAGTGAGAAGTATTCTTGAAGCAGAGGAGATTTTCCAATGAGAAACTTTGTTGCTTTTTCGGCAATTTCTTCTTTGCTTCCATCTTCCTCACTCCATTCAATAGAGTCAATGGCAATAATGAGAAGATCATTTATGGGCAAACCGGGATTAAAGCGAATTTCCTGGAAGCACTTAAATCCATACACAAGCCGCTGATAAAAGAGTTCCTCGCTAAAAAGAGAAAAGGTTCAGAGATTATATTTGTGGTCAGATTGTTGTAAAATGGAATAAATACAATATTACATGCAAAATTCTTTGATATGGGTATAACGGGTATTTCGACGGAGAAGCAAGTATGACTCTTCAGCATTCAAATTTGAATTGTAAGGTTTTGGGTTATATGAATCTTTTAGTGCGAGTTGTTCAATTTAGAGTACAGGAACAGAATCAGTAGAAAAATAACGTTAGCATGGTCTTAAACTTGGGCTAGTATAATGATGCCATAGAGTTAGCTATCTCTTGTGGCTCACCAATCTGGTCCAATGGACCTGGACTTTTGCGATGGCTGTTTATGTAGAGGGAAATGTATCCACTTAGGTCGTATCCCAAGCGGCAGTTGTATAATTCATGTAATATAATCAACGCTGCTCTCATAGTTTCAATAAAAATAACTACCTAATGAAGCCTTATGTGAATTTCATGAACGTAAACACTTGTGGCAGAGTTATGTAGAGACAAATATATCTGGCCTCTTTTGCCCAAGACATTTAACTACAGACCTGGCTTTCCATATTAGAATTTTTATGTAGGAGCAATTTTCGATCTACATATGAAAGGTTAGACCTTCAACCGTGGCAGTTTATAACAATCACAGCATCACAAACGGACTTATCCTAATTGATTTACGGTACGTTACCAAAGCCAATACACCGTTCATCTTAATATTCACATGGCAGTCTCCGAATCAAGAAAATTAACTTTGCGATCGATTTATTCTTCCTTTATTACATTTCCGAAGTTGCCATGCTGCCGACTCGGACTTTTTACAGCAAAGTTATGAATGCAGATATTCAAAATTATTAATTAACAAACCAAAACTAAGAAGCATAAAGTTCGACAGAAACTTGTCCAAATGTGGTGATCATACCATTTAGCTATTTTAGTTTATGAAAGGAACGTAATGAGTTTCAGTCGATCACCACGATAAGGATATATTGACAATGAGCACAACTTTATAATTTAAAACCGATGAGAAGTACTTGATACATCACTCTTGTCTCCGACATCATCACTCAAATGATAATGAACTTGATGGTATCGTCTGAACACTCTTTCACTTCACAGATATGTACGAGTACATACAATTCGTTCCGAATGATGCTCGTCTCCACCAACTAGTGTTCCGGAATTTTGATTAGCCAAGTACATCTACGGGGTGGTTGTTTGGTGTGCAGCAATCGACGCAGTTAACTGCCGCAAACTAAGCAAATTCCAGGGGACAGCGTGTCTGTGAATAAGCACAGCCTTACATTCTACTCCCTCCGCGGCACTGGATATTCTGTTCCTCTTGACACCCCTCGACATTTTAAGCAGGGAAGTCGATGCTAACGCAGCTCTTCGCCTTGACGCGACTATACAAATAAACTATTAGGCCACGCTAATATTCTTAATGCACAAGTAATACTTTTAGAGAACCTCGACTACGTTTACAAATTTATTATATATTTTGCGCCTCGTGTTTGCTTGTGAGTTGCGCACGACTATTTTGAACGCGCGATGTAAAAGAAATCGAATGATTCGCCCTGGAATTACTCTCACACGGAAAATGTTCTCTCTAGATAATACAGATAATACTGAGAATTCACTCATCTGACATACGTCCTTTCAATTTTGAAGATGAGCTGATGTATGATATTAGGGCGATTGGGATCTTTTCAACCGTACTAAAGATTGCTTACAGCCAGCGGTATTTTGTTGCCTTTACCGTTTTAGAAGTGGTTCGTCTAAACTGCATATCTTCACATCGGAAACAAAATTTATGATGGCCTTCTAGCATCATCCTGATTCTAGTTCCTGATCACACATTTGATTCTGGCAATATGGGATTATGGGAGCGGTTGACGGAAATGTGATCGGCTAGCCAAATCATCTCTATATATTCCCATTCGTTGCGGCTGACACCTCGGAATATATGAAGGTCTGTAATACTGGATGCAGTTCGTTCGTTAAGCACAACATTTTGATTAGTGGCATGTGCTATGTGTTAATGTAGATCCTAAGACGCGTATAAGGCGTACTTGCTACGATCAGTGTTGAGGAATACTTTGGATTTCAATCCATAAAATTAGAATATTTAGTTGACGAATAGAAAGGAAATAGAAAAGGTTGACTCTATCTGTCTGTATCTACTAACAAAACAGGTGTCACCAATTTAGAGCCATAGTCGGAGATAATGACACGCGAAAACCACTTTTGCAGACACTGCAAGCAGAATGAACTATTTAATTTGCTGCTTCCACCCGCGGCAGAATATGACTAAGTAGACTTAGTAGTATTCATTTCGAATATTTGGTCGGAGGAAAGTATTTCTGGTGAAAAGAACTTCAGCGTTGTTTGTTCGATTCATTAAAAGGAAAACACTCTAAAGTGTACCCTTTATGAAGTTTTCTTACACCGCGGAGAAGTTCATGTCTGCCATATTATGCGAACGGTAAACACCACCATTGACAAAATATTCACACTACGGCAAATTCTAGAGCAAAACCCAAGAAGTCTAGATCGATATACACCATCTCTTTATCGATTTCAAAGCTGCATATGACAATAACTCCAGCCACGAGCTATATAGAGTCACGTCTAGTTTTACCATCCTTGTCAAACTCATTATAATAAATAAGATGATGATGTAGAACATCTAGCTCATATGCAATTTTCCCGAAACCTTTGATTTCAAAAGATGGTTTAGAAAAAGTGATTCGCTGTCAAGTGACTTCTTAACATCATACTTAAGAAAATTGTGCGAAGCTCGGAAGCAACACCAAAGCACATGTTTCCAGAAGCAAGTGAAAGTAATTACATCCGCTGATGGTGTTGATATTATTGTCAAGGAACACTAAGGTCAAGTTTAAATGATTTCCAACTGAGCATTGCAAACTCAAAGCTGATACTCACCATAATTTAGTTGAATTGCAAAGGTACATCTTCGTGCCATACTGAAATAGTGTAAACGTGCAATCCACTGTCCCCACAAAAACCATTTCCCTTACAGTTTGCCTCAGCTCCGAGCTGCATATATTTTCAATTTGCTTTCGCATATTGATAACACTAGCGAGTTTCACCTCTTTGGCCTTTTTTTCTCTTTCTTGTCGGAAACTACTTTCAGAGCTGGTGTTCAGTACAGTCACTCCGTGAGCATTTAAAAGAAATTTATCCAATTTCTGGTCTTTCGCATCAGTCCTAATCATGCTATTTGGCCGTTTTTGTTCCTCAGTCGATCCCAATTTAGTCTCATTTGCAGACTTTTCTTCACTAGCTCCAGGGAGTTTTAATTGCTGGTAGATTTTCTTTGTGGTTTTGCTGCTTAAGAGTTTTGCCTCGACGGCTGCCTTGACCTTTTCAATGATGTCGCTCTCATTCAGAAAATGTACTTCATGCTTGGTTGGGTGAACGTTAACATCGACGTTAGTTGGGTCCAGTTCAAGACTCATATAAACAAATGGATGAGTTCCTTTTACTAGAAACGAACTATAAGCTGAGTCAATGGCACTTTTCAAAGCGAACGATTCCACTAGACGATGATTGATGAACAGTAAGAACGTGAGCTTCTTTGCTGAATAGGAGACTTTTGTTATTAATGCGTTCAAGGTGAACTTGTGCAGATCGTCTTTCAGTTCAACATCCATCAGCTCTTTAGAGATTTGCAGTCCATACAAGTTTTTTATGTTATCACGTTGTGTACTGCTAGGCATAGTTCGAATGAACGGCGGGTTTCCCGATTTTTTCAGAGTGAAACCGACTTTTGCATTGTGCACTGCATACTTCATAATTACTTCAACGATTCTCTGGAACTCTTCAGCAGGTGATTTTAAAGCTTGTTTTCTCTGAGGCATATTGAAGAACAAATCCTCGATGGTAATGGTTGTTCCCTGAGAGCCAGCACATAGAGTGAGTGGTCCTGTAGGATTCCCATCTTCGTACGAACATCTGGAAAGTAGAAATAATAAAGTTGCCAGACAAAAATAGACATAGAAATCTAACTTATATGCACTTGGCTCGTTCCTGGTTTTTGTTTGGATTGACAAATGAGCCACATGGCTGATACTAGCCAAGGCCTCGCCGCGGAAACCGAATGTTCCGATGTTAGACAAGTCATCGAAGTTGACTAGTTTGGAAGTAGTGAAACGATTGCATACGATGTCCATGTCGGCTTTTCGAATGCCTGTGCCATTGTCCAAAATCTGGAGATGTTTGAGGCCCCCAGATTTCACGGTCACTTGGATAAAAGAAGACTTTGCATCGAGACTGACAACGAAATGACATTTATGGAAGTAATTTTCCGAGTTATTTGGGATTTCTTACCAATTTTCTATCAACTCTTTGACGGCATTTGCTGGCCGCTGAATGATCTCTCCTGCTGCAATACGATTAACAACGGCTTCTTCTAATTTCTTTATCACGCCGGCGTCCATGGCGTTGCAAATCAACAAAACAAAGAAAATAAAATAATATTTGACATTAAGAGAACTTCCAATGGTTTTGTTGTTTGGGATGCAATCATTCTCTTCTGGTTCCAGTAGAGGAATTTTTTTACGAGAAGATATCGAATTGAGCTTTAGTTCCAAAAATAAACTCTCTGTTTACTAACCGATTCGAATACGAGGCAAATTGCAAAAGAACAGGCCAGATAAGGTTTAGTCAGGTCCAGGTCAAGATCATAATGGAATAGAGATGCTGAACAAGGCACGGAGGCCCTGGACTGCAAAAGTAGACACTATCGCAATCAAAGTAGTGGGATGGGATGGGCCAGGTAAAAAGTGGATGAAAAACTACATCTAGCATACTACGGCGACTCCTTATTTGGATGTGGATTTGCTATTTGATGAAGACCCAAGCAAAAGGTATCCAGTTTTCGGCATGCAAGCAAAGCCTGATAGTAGCAGCAACGTTTTCTCTGACTTCTTAAACTGAACAAATGTTCAGTGCCTAGCTATGACATCAAAATTGTGATAGGAGATCTTAACACAAGACTGGGTAGGAAAATGTCCTTGGGAATTTGATTGGAAAGCCTGCATGTACTTAGGTTTTTAAAATTTGTAGCGGGGCGTAAACGCGAAGCCAGTATCTGTATCCCACACTCAAAATCAATAAAGGACCATCGATCATTAGCTTGTTGCACCCAGGATACAAATGCGGATATCACAGACACATCGGAGTCAAGTAAGTCTACCAAAGCTCGAAGTCTAAAGGCTACAATGGCAAGAAAGAGCTAGAATTTCTACCGATTGTGTTTCCGTCAAGCTCTTTCATAATCGTCAACGATCCATATGAGAAGCTGTTTCAGTTTTGACTGATTGTCTCAAACATCAAGAATATAAGGCGGCGCGCGCTTCATAGAAAGACGAGAGCTGCTCGTGAGCTCGTTCTTCTCGGAAATAATAAGAAAGCGCACGAGAGGTACGCGATCGAAAAAATAGAGAGCTGTTACTGCAGGAATGACTTTTTTTTTAAACTTAACTCTCAAGTGGGTATAAATACACTTATAATGCCTCAGCATGAGAAAGAAGAATGTTTGGGTTCGGTGGTTATTTTGCCCCATGGGTGGCATACAACATTATTTTAATAGGGAGACTAAATTCTTGTCAAATACTCATCTTAATTAATTTTCGATAACTTAAAAATTAATGAATGGATAGTTCAGAATGATGACATCCAAAGATGAACATGTACAACTAGTAGTAGAGACGAAGTCGGTGCTGAAAACATGGAAGACTACTTCTGCAAACTGTATAACGTCAAAATCTCCCGGTCAGACAGTTAGCTCCTAAAGCGACTGAAGATGAACTGGTTAGGAACATATACCAGTTTATCTGTAAGATGTGGTCAAAGGAAAGCATGCCCGAAGTATGGAATCTCTGTATCGTTTGGCCGATTCATAAGAAAGGAAACACTTTTGAATGAACTAAACATCGCCTGTAAAACTTTTTTTGCATGACAAAGAACAAGAGGTGAATTTTAAGTAGAGCAGTTGTCGTTGACGAGGGAACCAAGTGGCTATGCAACAAAGAATTCCGTTCCAATGACTTTTCTATGGTCCGAGAAATATTGTAAACAGATAGATCCATCATCTGAAGAAATTTTAATTCGACGTTTTTATGATTGGACACGACTTGTTAATTTCATCTAAAGGGTAAACTTGGGAATACATCTTGTCAGTCAAGATACCATTACCGCTGAAAACTTTTGTTCATGACATGTCTAAATGAGACCTTTTCTGAAAAAATCGTACAGTATCATCCGTTCGAAGGGGCGAAATGCTACTGGCGATTTATATGGAGCACTGGTGGTGTAAATAGCGATAGAAAAAAGATGATATTTTGTCAGTATTTGAGGGTGTCAATTGATAACATTTTTGACTGTTTTCGGAGTTTCATTTAGGTTATTTACTCAATATTCACCAACGCATGCACAATGGCCTTATATCGTTTTGTATCTCGCAGAAAAGATTGCCTATAGAAATTTTTAGGAGTATTGGTACGAACATCACTTTTCGTGGAGCGAGCAACGAGCTTAGGAAAGAACTTGAACCCAACCAGACATTTAATTTTATTTCGCTCCTCTGAGTGCATATAAGAGAAAATCTGATTTGATAACTTACTATTGGTTATGTTGACTAAGAAAGATAGAGGC
The DNA here is from genome assembly GCA_907269105.1 of Volucella inanis. Lineage (NCBI taxonomy): Eukaryota > Metazoa > Arthropoda > Insecta > Diptera > Syrphidae > Volucella > Volucella inanis. The sequence continues at coordinate 125,182,720 of OU026157.1, read as the reverse complement.
TTTGACGGTTAACTGTCTTTTTAAGGCCTTCAAGAGGCAACAAAACGGTAGAAAATGTATGCAATATTTCATATTTTCTTGCGGAGAAAATGTTTAATCAACAAAGAATTTGGGATCGTTCTTAGAAACGATGCACTAAATTCTAAAATGTTCATTGAATAATGCCACACGCGTGTGCAGCCGCAATATTTTTTTCACTCCTGACATTTCGCTGTCTCACTGGCATGACAATATTGACGAGTGAATAAGTCGATTTCTATTGTTTACTAAACAATTAATTGTTCACTTATCAGGAATATCATAACGGCCGAAATTGAAAACTTTGTTAAAGGGCATATCTTTTCCTTGATTAAATGGTAGACAATCTGAAGTATAAAGATGACATTTTTCAAAAGACTAACTGTCTTTTGTGTCTTCAGATAATGCTTATCAGAAAAATAGAGAAAAAAAGATTTACTAAATCAAAATTTTTAGTTAGAACAAGAAATAGACCAGGTGTATACTGGCTTTTGTCCCCTACATAGACGATATTATTTAATAAGGCCAATTAGACTCAATTGTACATACGAACATTAATTTCGGCAAATGAATCAAATAACTATGTACTGAATTTAAAGAAAATTAAAATCACCAGGAACAAGCAGATTTGTTTCACTTTGAGAGCTTACACAAGATTATGCCTTACAGAAATCCAATTTAAATCAATTGACTAGAAAACTCATACCAACCGCATATGTTCAGATAACATTTGCAATCAGTTGTTACGTGAGCCCTAAGTAAAAATATACAAGGACCTCAGCATTGTGAATTGAATTCAATCAATATTTTTTAAGGACTTACAGATTTTATTTTTATTTGAAATAATAACAATTAATATTGAGTTTGGATTAAGAATCTTCATTTATTATGTAGAATTTTTAATAACGTTACGGTTTGAACGTGACGGCTTATCCGGTTGTTTATGAAATACACGAAAGATTTCATATAGCTTCACAGGAGGAAAGATCAAAGTCGCGAGCTCAACATCTATTTCGCGGTGTTGTTGTTGAATCGAGTCTTCAGTATACGTACTATGGGTACATAGCACCATCATGCTAGAACCATATGACCTCCATACTTTTGAAAAAATAATCACTGATCATTTTCCACTAACGTTGGCCATTAACTGACAATTATGCCACCAGCGTGAAGATTACACTAAAAAGTGCGCCTTTGTCTGTGTAACTGAGCCGCATGAGTTTCCTTTGGATTTGTTTATATGGATTTGTCACGATGTGACGATAAAAAATGTATATCTACATCAAGCAACTCAGCCGCCCAGTTAGCGAAATCTTCCCAAGCAAGTCATGTTTTCGGGACTTTATATTTTCTCTGAGAAGTTTTCGCAAAACATTCCGCATAGTGAGTCGACAAATACCAAACGATGGTCACGGAATTGACATTTCCGGCAACAGTTTATTTTGCACATATATAACAAGTGGTAAGAAATTAATTCTCATTCAAAAAAATTTTTCTGTACGTTTCGCAAATTGAAGGTAGATTGTTAAACTAAGTTGGAATGCCAGTTTATTTATGATGATTGGTCAAATAATTTTAAACATAAATTTCAAAGAACTGTGAAAAATAATGTTTCGATATTGAAAGATTTACAAGTAACAAAAAAGAAGTTTTACTATCGAATTAAATTTGCTTTACATTAAGAATTATTGTACATAATTATTCACATCAAAGTTTTTCTACTATCTTCCAATTGTCAATATTCCTATCCTTCAAAACTCTTAAAATCCTTTTACTTAATTTTTGAAATAGTGTGATGTTTACCTTAGAATGATAAAAAAATATTATTCTACCATGTACGTGTTTGGCTAAGTTAAACGAGACTCGAGGTCATCGTAGGTGTTTTATACAAAATGTCACAAATTTGACTAGCTTCGGGTCGTGTGTGCCTTCTATGTTTATTTTGTGGTATGGATTGAATTTTATATTTTTAATTTATTAAAATGCAGAAAAGAGTTCGTAAAAATTCCGAATATATTTGGGCGAAAAAACCCAAACTCGATCTTCCACCAAATAATGATCAAGAAAAAACTGACACCACTGCTGCTCCCTCACAATTTGCCCATACAAAAGAGATTGATAAAAAAAGTGAACAATTTGTGCGAAATGTTTCCTCCACCGATTGTAATGATTTTAGTGATGTAAATATTGTAGAAAAGCCCTCCTCATCCTCTTCCTCAATAAATTCAGTGATGAAAACCTTTTCCAAATCCGACTCTGATTCTATAGAGTTAAAAGAAGTTTTCAAACAAATCATGAACGATGGTGAAAACGATGACCATCTACTGTGTTCCGATACTGCAAGTGATAGCTCCAACAAGAATATTACAAATTTGCTCATTCACGAAAATTCTGAAACTGCACAGGATTCCAGTTTAATAACAAAATCCGAAAACGAATCTTTGGAGTCGTTAAGTTCGTTCAAGCTACTCCATAGGGAAAATGACATTTTGATAGATTTCAACACAAACACACGCATGTCCGATACGACGAACAATCACAATGTTCCCGATGGTAATTCTATTTGTATCCCAACTGAGAATGAGTTATTTTTAACAGACTCTAGCAACTCTAAAGATCAGCCGATGAGCACGAAAAAGCAGATGGAATCACTGGTGATGAATACGAAAGTAGTTGAGGACCCAAACGTTCCAAAGTCAAATGCTCCTCCAACTTTGTTAAATTGCAATTTGAGTGTGTCTAATGTTGCTCCATTGGAGATGAATGCTGTTAGTGAGAAGAAAAAGTTGCTACCTGATCAGACAACGGCAAAAGTTTCGATTGGTGATACGACTATTTCGGTGCCGTTGTTGAAACCTCTAAATTTTCGACGAATCATCACCAATGAGGGAAAATCCGTGCCGAACATAGTTCGTAAGGTTATAAATATTCGCGGCAAAAAGATAAAAGCGCCGACGATATTGCAATTCTCACAGGTTCAGCTGAATCCCAAAACAAATGCAAAAATTGTTCAGGCCACACTAGTGGGCAATAAAATTCAGCTGCCGAACAATATCGGTTTGAAAACTTCGCAGGGTTTTATTAAGTCGAATTTAGTGCAAACCTCACAGTGCTCTGGCATGACTGTGACATCATTGCCAAAGCAAATATTCGACGACGAAATGGTGTTCGTAGAGAAAACGGCTTCTAACCCTCAAAGTCAAAACCAAAGCCATACAATTGAGGATTACGATTCCAAGGCAATTGAAATGTTGCCAGCAAATAACGCAATCAATAAATCTACAGTCAAACCGAAAGAAATTAACAACAAAACGATTGCGACCGAGGATCAAGTACAGAAGGGCAACTCCTCGTACTTGACGCAACTTTGCGTAATCGAAACAGATGCAAATGCTCTGCCAAAATCATTTGAAAACACCGTCGCAGATATGACTCAGAGCTCAATATCTGTCGCTTCAAGTTGTGAGAGTACGCTTTCCAAAGTTACAGCCACCGTTTCGAAGTTATCAAGAAAACCGATTATGGTAACCAAAACAGTGTCGGCATCAGAACTATTAAGTGGTAATATGAACTCAACTATTGACTCATTAACGAACCAGACCAAGGACAATCAGCAACAGATGACCGATAAACCCACACTGAAGATGCTGGAAAGCAATCCATTGCTACGGAAGCAAATAGCACTAACCGTCCAGAACTGCAATAGATTTCAATTGAAAACTTCAAAGAGTACAGACGATATTAAACTAAAATCAAAAGAACGAATTGGTGAGGCTATTGGCATTGGTCCAGCCAAGAGGCAAATGACAAAAATCGGCTCAATAGTTGTACAAAATCCCACTACAGAAGCTTCGTCGATGATAACCAGTTTAGACAAGGAAAAACAGAGCAATCAAGCAAAGTCTGATGAACCCCAAAACGTTTTGTTAAAACACTTGTTACAATCTTCATCAAATCAACGTTCAAATACAACTTGCAATACAACGTTGGCTCCACGTAAATTAGCACCAGTTCGTGCACCAAGTTTAGGGGTCGTAAGCTCGTTAGAAGCACAACTAGCCCGTCCAGTTATGCCGCCTGTTTCGTCAGTGGGAGAAATGAAACCCGAACTCAAGTTGCAAACAAAACTTATGAACGATAAGCTGAAAAAGAATTTAAACGATCGGGAAAACATCAATATGACAAAGAGTCGACCAGAAATGATTTCCAGAGAAACTTCATTTGTATCAACATTCTCGCCGAGGAATAAGCCACCTCAAACAACGAGTACCCCTCCTGAATATGAACGAATGACCAGCATGCCCAGCAGCACTAGTCATACAATTGAAATTGATGGTCCAAAAACTGCTCCAGTGCAAACCAATTCGATGACAAATTCCAACAATCACGCCATCAATTTGTTTAAATTCTTCAAGCAACAAGAACAAGAAAAAAGCCCAACAATTGAGTCTAACGCCAATCACATGCACAACCAGGTATCCTCTCCCGACATAGGCCTAGACAACAAACTGACTATGGTTACCAAAAGCGAATACGACAATCTAACTCTTGATGTTGCTAGTTCGTCTGCAATGAAATCGAAACTCACCAAAATAGAAACCGACCAAAATATCGAAATGAGAAAGCGACTCAAACGGGACTATCAGAAACAAAAGCGACAAGTCTTACTGAATAAAGAACCACAAAATCATCAGAAGAAAAAATCACGCAAACTCTCCAAAGCAAGCGAAGACTTTGATGAGTTCATCGAGAACAAAGTTGTGCAAATGAAGCAAATGTTTGTGTTGGAAGTTCTCGAACCATTGCTGAGTACATTTCTCGGCATATGTTCAGTTTACGGTCATAATGAGAGAGTTCGAAGTCATGTTGAATATTCCCAACAACATGGTGGCAAAGATGAATTCGGAAGGACAAACCTTAAAAATCTAGTCGATTTCTATTCGATGAAACCGTATGGACCACATCCGAACAATAAAGTGAGCAATAAACCTTCGTTCCAAAATAAATTCTACGATGAGGAATTTTCAACAATCAATCATGAATCCTGTGATAAACTCTATCATTTTATACATAATTTAAAACAACAAAGCCTTCAACCTGCTGACAATACTGCACTCATAACGCATTCACCATGTAAAGCTACACGAAATCAAACCAACAATTCCTATCCGTATAGGAGTTTTCCTGGCATTAAGTTTCAGAGGAGTTATAACTTAAATGCCGATCGAATGTCTCCAGTCATACCATTGATACATCCGAATAGTTTTGGTTCTATGAAAAGAAAGAAACCAATTCATACGAGTCGTCACAAACAGTAAGTAACAAATGAATGATTTCTTCATTCAAAGTTTTCCATATAAATAATATTTGCCATTTCATTTTTCAGTACTTTAGCAGCAATGGATACAACTGTAATCTTAACACTATCCTCATTTGTTGCGGAAAATCTGCTCGATATTCTGCGAGATTTAGAAAAGCTACTCAACACCTACTCACCAGTTTCCCATAAATTATTGAATAACGACAAAGTAAACGTAAGCAATATCAAAGGTGTCTACATATCTCGAATAAGAAACCTTCAACGAACGGAAACTACAAATATTCAAAACTTTCTCAACGGTACTTATAAATGCTGTCGTAATTGCCATTTGACCATTATATGCGGCATAGTTGGTGCAGACTCGAATTTGAATATTAAAAAGAAAATCCTAGCCGACAGTCATTTCTGTGACAAGTTCTGTTGTATACAATACAAAAAGAAGGGCAGAAAATTCATAGTTTCGAGGAAAAAGGAACGTTGCTATCCAAATAATGTATCAGTACACAATAAAATAACCACAAATGAAAGCAATTGCTGTAATACGAATAATTCGAATTATAAGGTGGTTAGTCCGAATTGTTTTTGGCGACCCACACATAAGACCTTAGCAAACGATGATGTGAATGAGAATATTTTAAAGATGCGTATTGCAATTACTTTAAGTAATGGCAAGGATACCAGGCGATGTATATTGTGCAATCAGAAAGGCGATGCTTTTGCCGATGGGTCTTCAAGACTTTTAAATTACGATGTCAATAAGTGGGTAAGTTTTTTGATGCTTTAAATTTAATTTAATTTTTTTTTCTTTTTTTTTTTTTACGGGTTACTGTAGCTTGATAAAAATAGAAGAATAAAGATCTATTGTCGATGATTAGTTTAATATTTGTAATTTAAGTATGAACGGGATATCGCAATTAAGTTACAAATTGGCAATAATTTAATAAAACATTACAATTCGTTTGTTTTAAATGTGAAAGGACAGCGATCAAGAAACTCTTTTGTTCAGAAATTCGCCTTATAGATACTAAGAGACTATTCCAAACTGTGATGGCATGAACGAAAAATTGTTTACGTGAGATGAGACCAGTGAAACGGTTTGATGTTAATTTCAAATATGCGTGCGAGTTGGGGCTTCCCCAACTTCGATGTTCAGTAAGAGTTTTTAAACTGTATCCGACGATCTTTTGAGTGTGTCCATAGGTATGGTAAAGTTTTAATAGCTTTCTGTATAAGCTGGAATCGTAGGTAGTAAAGAGCTCCCAGCCATAAGTTGTTATAGGCACGATAAGTGTATTGGCTATTTTCAGCTTTAAGTATATAGCTAGGTCAAAATTTCATCCTACGCGTTATTGAAAACGATTGGTAGTACTTGTATATAACCAAAATAAATTTGATGCCTAGATACTGGAAGAATATTTGATTTGAACGCGCATATAAATGAGATAGGTCTTCATTTAGCTTTACTACTATATAGAATTGAAAACCGTCAGCGTTTCTTTAGTATAACATCTATTAGCCCGCCTGTCAAAATTTAGTGACAATCCGAAGCTTAGTTTTGTTAGTCGTGTAGGTGTTCTTTACGACCATTGAAAAGGAGTATCATCGGTCCGTGATCCGATTCTTGTTTTTGAGTGGCAAAACCTGCGAAAAAATTAAGCCCATTCTCGATTGTGTGTATGGGACCTATTCACCTTCCCGTACAACCGTTTACCATTGGTTCGCAGAGTTTCGCCGTGCCCGCACGTCGGTTTTTTTAATGAACCGCGTCCAGCTGTCACAAAAACAGATACCACAGAGGAAACCGTGCACAAAATTCATGTTCTTGTATTGGCGACCGCAAAGTAAAAATTTGCGAGCTGACTGAGATAGCAGGCATCTCAAATGAACGCGTTAGCCATATTCTGCACGAGATTCTGAGTATGAGAAAGCGTTCCGCGCAACGGGTGCCGAGTTTGCTCACACTACTTCAAAGACATGCTTGGCCTTGTTTAATCGAAATCCGATGGAGTTTCTGCGTGGTTTCATGACTGTCGATGAGACATGGATTCATTGGTACACACCACAGACCACAGAACAATCGAAACAATGGGTTTTACCCGGTGAACGTGCTCTTAAGAAGGCGAAGACCGTGCCTTCGGCCCGAAAGGTGATTGCCACCGATTTTTGGGACGCGCGAGGTGTGATCCACATTAACTATTTGAAGAAGGGAAAAACAATCACAAGAGCATACCACGTCAATTTATTGGGCCGATTCAATGCTGATTTGAAGAAAAAAACTACCACATTTGGCGAAGAAGAAAGTGCTCTTCCACCAAGATAACGCACCGGTTCACACCTCCGCAGTCGCCATAGCTAAATTGGTTGAATTGCACTACGAATTGCACTCCTATCCTCCGTATTCTCTAGATTTGGCTCCCTGCGACTTCTTTTTGTTCCCAAACTTTAAAAGATCGCACGCCGGAAGAGTATTTTGAAACCCAACAAAAGTCGTACTTTACGGAGGGGTTATAAAAATTGCAGCAGCGCTGGGAAAAGTGTATCGAGTTGAAAGGGGATTATATTGAAAAATAAATTGTCAAAACTTAAAAAAGTTGCGTTGTCATTTCTTATCCGGGTATTCATCAAACAGCTCTCGTAAGTGTTATTTTAAGTGATACAAAGTCGAGCTTAGAAGAAGACGAAGTTGCAATGAAAGAGGAGTCAAAGCTGTTGTGAATGGCTAGTAGAACTTTTCGACAAGAAGAGTCAATCAAATGGGAACATGAGTTTGACGCAAAACGGTGTGGGTTTTAGACCGCAGTCCTCTTACGTTCTGACAATAGAAACAAGACCAATCTGCTTGCAGCACACTTTGCGGCTAGCTCAACATTTCCAGATTGTGCTTTGTCCCCGCCTACATTTCGAATATTCAATGGGACGACTCACTCGTGTAGTAGCAAGAATACTTAAAGATCTTAATACACACAAACCCTCCGGCCCACATGATATAACTCCATTTATTCTGAAAAGGTATTCTTCATCGCTGCCGAAACAACTCCGTAAGTTTTTTTTCATAAAATCTACTCTTTAGGGCTCTTTCCGAGCAGAAAAAAACGTCGAAACTGAAAAACTTTCCATTCTCGATTGAATGACCACATATTCGATGTCATCAAAAATGATACAAAATGTCTAGGTTTACTGCTCTGGACTCAATATACTCAGAGACTCAATACATCTCTGCACTGCAAATTAAGTAGCATACTCCCTCCTTCAAACCTTCAACCGTAACACCAGTCTCGCTATGAATGCTCATCAGTATACCCCCAAGCCCACTTTCAGATTTACTCTGAAATATCGTGATTCACTTCTAAACGGTACAACTCCCTTATGGAATGCCCTGCCAAGCTCTCTATTTCCTATTCATTATAACTTGCAAAAATTTAAGACCAATGTAAATCGATACCTCTCTTTTCTTCCTCCCTAAATTTCCTTTGTCCGCGCTGTATACAAATATTTTAAGGGTACTCAAATCCCTTGAGCGCGCCGTAATTATATAAAAAAAAGTAGACAATCAAAAAATATTAAATGAAAAAAATCTAAGATCTCCGAACATTAGTAAATGTGTCAAAAACGTAGAGTTATGGTGGTCAGTAAACACCCTTAATTTCCCAAACTATTCGTATCATATAGATTTCCAAGTTTGAGTTCTATAATCTTTTTTGATAAATTTAGTAGATTGGCGGATGAACTTTATTACAGTCGGCGATTGTTTGCCTTTCCATTGATAGTTTTTTATGAAAAAGTGGTGGAAAAAAATTGTAAGAGACTAGCTGTTACCCGCGGCTTTGCTTGCTTATCAGTACTTATCAGTGCTCATCAGTGATGATGAGTAAGTAAGCTTGTAATTTTATAAGTATTTATGAGTACCTGGGTGTAGGCATGTATGTATGTATGTATAAATGTATGTAGTGCTCGTACATAGATTTAAAAAAAAAATGTTCTATAAACAACATTTTTGGTCTTGCACTCATGCAGTAGCATAAAGATTTCATGGTTTGGATACACAGTAGCATGCCACATGCTTAATGCACTCGGGCTACTTTGAGCGTTTGCTCTTGGACTTTATTTACAGTCAATCCAAAATAAATTTTTAGTTAGAATTGCAATTTTTCAAATTGAAAAGGCAATTCCTTCTGTATAGTTAGAATTCGTGGGATCAAAACGAGTTGCCACAAACTTAGTTTATACGAAGGCACTCCTGAGTTAAGAAACTCTATTGGTATAAAGTGACATTCAGTTTCCATAATATAATCCACAAATCCACCCTCTATTTGTGACATAATATTTTCATTTATCTGTCTTACGTTGGCATTAGTCCGCGCCAAAATTCCCCTTTCACATAATCATTTTTTATTTTCCTTATTAGCTTGCAGTTCAGGATAAACTTTGCTCACCAAGTCCTAAGTACTTTGAACAATATTACAGAATTAACGATTTAATATAATCATACTGTTAGCATACGATCTTCGCCAATTTTCCGAAGAGCATCCGTATATTGCCCAGATTCTTTGTCGTTGTACAATTGTATACTGTATTTTGGTTGCTTTTAATATCTTTCATGGTCTGATTCAATCCTTCAATTGCTGTTTTTGGAGTTTTGTACATCCTTCCTGAACAAACAGCTCACATTTTTGCAACATCCGTTCACGATCACTATTTTTGCTGTTCTTACAAATAAGTGTTTCTTCATAAGCCATGCTCAATGGCAGATTAAGTACTGAATGAGCTGTTCGATTTCCATCGACTAGCGTTTCAATTATTCCAGAGGAGGCTACTTCAGAAGCAACTCCTCTTTCTGTCTGATATATGTTTTCCAGTTATCATTGTTACTTCGTCTTCCACATTTATGGGAGCTTCGTTGTAGATAAAATCTTTGTACGTAGCATTAAGGTCCTGAAATCTGTGCAGTATATCTTCCGCCATGTCAATTTTGTATTTTTCCTATATTTTCTGAAGATTTGAAACCCCACAGGTCGCTATTAATAATGCAAACAGTTCTGTCGCTTTTCTGATGACAACATCTACTTTAATTATCCCCCGTTTACCGTAAAACCGTTTTCGCCACAACTCTCACGAAAGCTTCCGCGTACGCAGGTAATGGTGCGAACTAAGTCTAATTGTATAGGCGTTGTATAGCTCGTCCTTGTCATATACCATAAACCTGATACACCATACATGATGGGATGCACACAATCCAGCTCGTAAAAAAATATTTACGACCATCTGAGAGCAAGTCTTGAAAGAAATGTTCCATTAAAAGAGATCGAAGAAGTTGCAAAGGATAGATCCGTGGCATCATCTAACTCATCGTTAGATTGCATTCCGAAACTATACCAAAGAAATTTATGAGTATCAGTCAAAAAAAAAAAAAAAAAATCTATCCGAGCTTCATGATGAGTTTTAATCGTATGTCACAAAGAAAAAATATTAAGGCGTACAAGTTAAAATAAACAACTGCCTCTTCCAAATGGCTTCAAAGTCCTCTTTTGCAAAGATCTGCATGAATTGCTTAAGACATGACAAACAGGTTTAGTGTTCCAGTGTGCGTAGTTACTAGTAATGTAATGAAAAAACAGCATACGTTGTTTCACCAAGTTGAGTTGAACAAGCTGTATCATCTCCAAATCAACCAGGGGGCGTTCAACAAAATTACGGTAATCAATTTCAAGGTGTTCTTTTTGCTACAGCAGTGGTAGTAGCGGTCAATTGTGATGGACATCGCAAGAAATTTAGGTAGATATTATTACACAACCGAGGTTCAAACCGGAGTTTAAACTTTTTGCTTCGGCGCTTATTCTACAAAATCTAATCAGACTTGCGTCTGATGAAAACAACATGAATAATATACCAAAGCAAATGAAAAAACTTGTACTTGTAAGAGTGATCCTTCGAGCCGGATCTGAACCATCGCCGTTATAGAGTCTGCCGAAGTAGTTTTACCATATTCTCCGCATCGACTGCGATTCTTCTACATGTGTTCTATTTTCATCGTTGCATCGTTGTAATTTTTCTTTTTGAGAAGACTGTGTTTTCCCTTCCTTTTTGTTAGCTGGAGATGGAGAGGAAAAAATCTAGAAAATAATCTAAAGGTGTTAAATTACAAGATATTGGAGGGCAATTCACAGGTTTATGATTCTTTCAATAAATTGATTATGGTGCGCGATGTAGTTCATGTTGTGTCATTTTATTGAAGCCACATCCCTTCCACATTATTGCCAATCAATTGGAGAACGAAAAAGTCAGTGATCTTCGATCTATAGCGTGCTCCGTGGACTATAACGTACTGGTCGTCATCATTTTTAAACAAATATATATAATTCCATAAAAAACATAAAATGGTGACTTTTTGTGGGTAACGACATCTCAATAATAGCTTGCGAAATTTCTTTACCTACAAAATGAGGCTTATCGCTGATTAAAATTTTGTGGTGAAAAATAGGATTGAGATCAAACTCATTTTCGGCCCATTCACCGAAAGGCAACGGACACAATGTTCATGTTCAATCCCTACACAAGCTAAAATTGGCTCTTAAATCAATAACTTTCCGCAAAATTTTCCACAAAATTAATGGACACATCATCCCGATGTGTCGCGTGATTGGGCTCTATAGCAGATAGAAGAAGATCTGGATTTTCACCGAAAAATCATCCATAATGCTGAGGCATATTTACTGTTTAACGTGGTTTTCATGGCGGAGGTGTCATTGAACTGTACTAGATGCGTTCAAAAAGTAAGGTGACTTGTGAAATTTCGTAGGCAATATTTGTTTGGTCGGTTGGTACACATATCCCGAACATATGTTCACAGTTTCAAGTATATAGCAAACTTAATTTGTTTTTGGCAGACAGAAAGATTACACGTGTTTTGGTGATTGGCGTTTTGGCGATTTTCAATTTTTATAAAAAAAATTGCATCAAATTTTGTGTAAAAAATACAATGATGTGCTATAAAACACTTGAAATGTTAACATAACATGTTGGCATACGGTGATTGGTACAAGTGGTACCAATGGAAGAGAAGATGCCATTGACGAACCTCGCTCTGGACGGCCCAGCACATCAACAAAAGATAATAACTTGGAAGCTGTGAAGTTGCTGAGGATGTTGGCATATCTGGCGGCTCGTGTCATGCAATTTTTTTCGGATGTTTTGGACATGAGACGTGTGTCACCGAAGTTTGTTCCGAAACTTCTTAATTTGATTAGAAGAACCGTCGCATAAGCTCGTGAATGACGTCAATGATGATCCTGTCTTGCTCAAAAGGGTCATAGCTGATGACGAATCATGGGTATATGAGTGAGTTTTGATTACTCCTTTTTTTTTTTTTTTTTTGTTTGATTACTATGATGTAGTGCATTAGAAGTTTTTATCTCAAGGTCGTAGGGTCAATAAGGAGTATCACCTTGAAGTTATGCACCGTTTGCGAGAACGAAAAAAACGTCTGGAATTGTGGAAATTGTGCATCACGATAATGCACCTGCTCATTCAACCTTGCTTGTGAGTTTTTTTTTTCTTTTTTTTTTGCCAAAAACAACACGAAAAACATGCCTCAGCCACCATATTCACCGGATTTGGCCCCATGCGACCTTTTCGTGTCCCCAAAACTGAAGAAACCTATGAAAGGACGGAGTTTTGCAACGATTGAGGAAATAAAAACGGCATCACTGGAAGAGCTCAAGGCTATACCAAAGAGTGCTTTGAAAAGTGCTTCGAGGATTAGAAAAACCGTTGGCACAAGTGCATTATATCTGAGGGGGAATACTTTGATTTTTTTATAAAAAAAAAAAAGTCACCTTACTTATTGAACACACCTCATATAACTTTCCAGCTAATTCCAAGGAGTTTAAACTGAAACAAGGCTTAACGTAATTATGGTTTCAATAGAACAGTGCCACACAGCTTATACCAGAATCGACTTATTGAAGCCAGAGTTCGGTATTCGTCTTATCACTAGAAATGTCTCTTTTCCCCGCTTGTGCCATTTACATTACAAATTGCGGGAATGTCAGCCGAATTATACGAAAAGGTCATTGAAAATCGGATCTATCGCATCCACTCATTCAAGCCATCCCCTGGAGTACATTTGATTAATGCCTTATTCCATTATTAATGGTATCATATTGATTTCAATCGAAAATAAAAATTTCATTGATACCTTAAACACGCATCTAACCTAAATCTAAATCCTGTTGTTAGGAATTGCATTGCATGAAAGGCAAGAGAACTTTTCTTTACGAAACACGAGTCTGATCCATATTCATTTTTGAGTTTATATTCTCATAAACTACATATAATTTGGAATTAATTTAACAACTTTTCTCTATGCTGGGCAATAGTTAGTATTCCCCTTTCAACGCAACGCAAACCAAATACATCCTCTATTGACCTATTAACAAAAATTTATTGCTGGAAGTGATGATTCCAAATTTATTGATTTGAAGATTCCACCAGGCAGACACAGACAGTATTTTTCATCGAATATTCTGTTTTACAAGAAACGCTCTGAAATATTGAACAGTTTTTAACTAATTATGTAAATATATGTGTAATTTTTCTTTCCAGGTTCACCTGAATTGTGCCCTTTGGTCAAATAGTGTATACGAAACCATCAATGGCGGATTGATGAACTTGGAGTTGACGATGCAACAAGGATTGCATCAGATATGTTCATTTTGTAATCAATATGGTGCAACTATAAAATGCTTTAAAATAAGATGTGGCCATATATACCATCTGCCTTGTGCTATTAAAGAACAATGTGTATTCTATAAAAACAAAACAATACATTGTACTTCACACGCATATAGAATAGAAAAGAAAAATGAGCTGAACTCCATACGTGTTCGAAGAAGAGTTTACATTGAACGTGATGAAAATCGGCAGGTTGCAGCAGTAATGCATCATCTAGAACTAAGCAATCTTCTTAGAATTGGAAACCTGACCTTTATCAATGTTGGACAGTTGTTACCGCACCAATTGGAGGCCTTTCACACCCCTAACTACATCTATCCCATTGGTTATAAAATAGTAAGGTTCAACATTTACTTGGAATAAGTAACAAATATTCTGAAAGTGTTTTTTTTTTTCTCTGTCTCTCTCTATTAACAGATACGGTTCTTTTGGTCTATGAAAAAATTAAATAAACGTTGTAGATACATTTGTTCAATAGTTGAAACGAATGGTAGACCCGAATTTGTTATTCAAGTACAAGAGTCTTTTGAAGGCGATGTGGAGCTGAGGGATATTTCGCCGAAAGCCGTTTGGCAGCGGGTATTAGACAAAATAGCCCAGCTAAGGAGAGGTCAGCCACTAGTACAATTATTTACGGAATTTTTCACTGGCGAAGATTTGTTTGGCCTGTCAGAACCATCGATAGTACGAATCTTAGAAAGTTTGCCTGGTGTTGAAAGCTTGACTGACTACAGATTTAAGTATGGTCGTAATCCATTATTAGAATTGCCGTTGGCGCTTAATCCATCCGGTTCTGCAAGAACCGAACCAAAACAAAGACACATAATCAATTGGAAAAAGGCGCATACACAGCGTACTAGTTCAATTAATCTTAAACTTAGTCTGTCTCCATCATCACTGGTAGCAGGTGAAGTAGCCTGTCCTTATAGCAAACAATTTGTGCATTCAAAGAGTTCGCAGTATAGAAAAATGAAACAAGAATGGAGAAATAATGTTTATCTTGCAAGGTTGGTACAATTAACTGAATGTTTCAACAACGAATATTTGATGTATTGATTGTGTTTAGATCAAAGATACAAGGTCTAGGACTATATGCCGCTCGTGACCTGGAGAAACATACAATGGTGATTGAATACATTGGGCAAGTGATTCGTACAGAAGTATCTGAGTTACGTGAAAAACAATATGATCTCAGGGTAAGTGATGCATAAGAAGTTATTCATTTCAAACTCATTTTCTTTTTATTCGTTTATAGAATAGAGGGATTTACATGTTCAGACTTGATGAAGAACGTGTCGTGGATGCAACTCTCTCTGGAGGCCTGGCACGCTATATCAATCATTCTTGTAATCCTAATTGTGTCACGGAAATCGTGGATGTAGATAGAGAATATAGAATTATCATTTTTGCCAAGCGACGAATAAACAAGGGAGAAGAGGTAGAAATAAATCAGCCACATTCAATTGCAAGCCATAACTTCAAATTTCTATTTCAGCTATCGTATGACTACAAATTCGATATTGAGGATGATGCTCACAAAATATCCTGCATGTGTGATGCACCCAATTGTCGAAAATGGATGAATTAATTTAAAAAATTTGCATAAAATCAGAAATAAAAAAAGCAAAGTAAACAAATAAAAATAGCTGTTAGGATTTTTCAATACTAACGTCAAAACTAAAGTTGCCTTTTGTGTAGAAATTTGTAACTGCACGCATTTGAGTATTAGGTATTGTATAAATAGGTAAAAAAAAAAAACTGTAAGTAAATATAAATATTTTTTTGTTTTTTTAAGAATAAAAAAATTTAGTAATAAAAAATGTCGTCGATGTTTTATTCTTTGTTCTTTAAATACTCGGGTGTCGCATATAACATACGGGGGCTATTTGATGTGTGCCCGGATTGTAAGATAGGTGGCGCTATTGAGCCAAAGTAAGTGTATCATCATTTAGATACCTCTATTAGCCCGCCTGTGAGATTCCCGACGCTTAGTTCTGTGTGGACACCCATTCCAAAACATCGTGTTAGTGTTCTTTGCGACCAACAAGCACGATCTCTAGCCAGATTTTTTCAATATTGCACTTCAAAATGATTCGATCGATGGATCGAAGTCACTAGCTCGTGGGTGAAACTCCTCTATTTCCCATCAATACAACAGGTACCGAAAATCAGATTTCTCTTGAAATGACCAAGTGCTTCTTCATCCGTTTTCGACAGGGAGGAAATGATATGGTCAGTTTGGTTTTACGGTATATCTCGATTGTCTCCTGAGCCAAGAGAAACAGCGATTGGCAAGAATATTTCCGCGTCTAATTGCTGCAGTGATGTCGTTGATGCTTGTAATTGCAACGCCAAGGTAGACGAAATCCTTAACCACATCCAAGTTATTACTATCAATGGAGAGGTTCTGTTGAAACGACCAACGGGGGTTGTGTCATTTTATGATGACACGATGTAATTTGTTTTGCCCTCGTTTATTGTTAGACCTATTTTTGGCTGCTTCCGAAAATGGGCGGACTTAAAAAGAAACATGCCGCTTTTTTAGAGCGATGTTAAAAAACTTTTCTAAAACCTTTTTTTAATTTATTACCGAATTTGATGGATCAGTGAAAATTCTCCATAGTCATTCTACTGAGCTGTTTAATCGATGAGAGTTTAATCGATGGCGAACATCCTTGGCTTGGAACCGCACTAATATGGGCCAACTATATACAATAGATTGTTGATAAATGGTTTAAGGGGCTCACATAATACGGCCGAAAGGATCTTGTAGGGGATGCTAAGGAGGCTTGTTCCATTATAGTTTCCGCAGCCAAAAGTTTCATTTCTTTTGGATCTGACAAACGATTCCTCACCTCGGACGTTTTTCACTCTGACCAAATATTAAAGATGACTTGGTGTATCTCCCCAAGCACGTCATCTCCAGCTGTTTCACCCCTTGGAAGTGGGGTGTGGACGCTAGTGCCTTTGTAAAACGCTTTACCATCATTAAAAATTCATATAATTAAATCTAATGATACATATTTCTCCCATGTTCCTACATTGCTACTACGCCGATTGTTGGGTTGGCTAACTTTGTGGATGGTAGAACCTTTCTATAGGCCGATCTACTTTTGAAAACTCGCTTAAGAGACCAAGATTTTCCCGATGTTTTTGCACTTGAATGATGTAACTATTTTTTCTTCGGTCATTTTTTCGAACCAGTGCTGGAACTGGAGCCTCTATTGTTTTTTAGAATGACATCCGTTTAACATGGCAAAACCATAGGCTTACTGACTTAGCGGAGGGACAAAATATCACTATAGCAAACACACGGTTTCCTCCTCTCCATATACACAAGGGGAAATAACGGGTTCCGGGTTATGCAATGCTCAATTTGCAAAATGATCATTTTGCAGTCGACGTAAGGCATATATCCATTATTCTGGACGTCCTCATATTCAGAGCACCTAATGTTGACTCTAATCATTAGCTTTTCCCAGCCAAGATGCGAATAGACCGCACAGTTTAGATGATAATATTCAAAACTTCGGTTCACCTGATTAAAGCGAGGTAAGTATAAAAATTTATGTGTTTTTGAAAGCAAACTTATGAAGAGCATATAAATTAGTTTCTAAGATTTGGTAAAACTAGTGAATGGTTGATGAATGGAATCTCAGCATCATTAACCCGGTCAAAAAAAAAAAAGGGAACCTTCTTAACAGCGCCATTGGTGTATATATCTCTTCTCAACTTGAGTACATGATCTGATCTGCCATATTGTGAAAACTTCTGGAAACCTTTATCAACAACCGACTAAATTTTCACATTCCGTCAGATCCTTGAAAAAACTCAAGTAGTAAGGGACATTGTCCACCTATATTCTGCTATCAATTCGGCCAACAACACCTCAATAGAAATAAAACGAAGAATCACCCTTGCCAATTATTGCTTCTTTAAGCTAAGAATGTAATTTAGTTGTAAGGCCCTATCCCGGACAATTAAGGGATCTCTATAAAAGAGCTTGATCGTCCTATTCTTCCACATCTTGAGAGAAAAACAGCGCCACCTATGTAACGTAAATAAGATCACAGATTATGTTTACCTATTTCTAGCGTATACTGCTAGAACCTTTGCCATGAAAACTGATCATCAGCTATGGAGGCGAACCTTTGCCGCCAGCTCCCATGAATTTTTCCCATGGAGGGAAAATGGGAATAATAATAAAAAAAAAGGAATTAACATTCTCTTTATGTTATATAAATGTGACACGGGACACCCAGTATATGAATACTTCAAATCTATTTCCACTTTTCACGCAACCAAACAAAACTGTTATAATTAGTCAAAACTCTGCTGACAGTTAAATAAAACATAAACAGTACCCTGAATGCGTCCAAAGTTCTAAAACCCACACCACCGCAGCAACACCACAAAATTCGTATTTGTTGTCATTTATGGGGAGATGAGAGCCGCTTTTATGTTTAACATCTTTTTATAGTTCATTCCTCGCTTCTTGTGAATTGTTATTTTTCCGTAGTTTCTTCGTTGCGCTGTTTGTGTTCTTATGTCAATATATAAAAAATGTAATTTTCCTCCTTTCCCCCCATAAGTAAATATTCCGTGAAAATATTAATTCAACAAAACACCAACAAACGAAGCAAATTAAAGCAGAAAAACAGCAAAACTTCACCATCAATTTCATGGCTGTTTTTATTAAATTCGTGAAAAATATCTTTTCGCGTTCGTTCTCCTGATTTCCGTGTACATCTGTCGGGCCGGTAAAAATACAAAAAAACAACTAAAATCAGAGAAGAAAAACGAAAAAAGGAAAATTAAATAGTCATCGCAGGTTTTTAGTTGCTGATTTTCCCCCCCAATCAACAATTTTATAAGAAAACAAAGGAGATTTTTTTTTTTTTTTTAAAAAATTTTCACTTCTTTCGTCGCAAGCGTGTGTGATTGTAGTTTTTGAAATAAAAAAAAAAAGGAAAATTGGAGAAATGCGCCGCCGACGTCGTTCGTCGTCGTCGTCGTCTCCTGCCAAAATGAAATTTGTAAAATTTAATTTATTCCCAAGAGCCTGCCAATTGAATGTGAATAAATGTGCTCTGGTGATTGTTTTTCTATTACAAGTGAGTTTTGTGTTTGGCCATGGGAACGACGACAAAACTAGGTTTAAGGTGTCCAGCAGCTATGTGGATAGTGAGTTGCAGAGAGTGCGACACGAACACGACCATCATCCGCCGATTGCACCGAAGGAGGCATCCTCAGTTCCTTCATCATCATCGGAACAAACAACAACATCATCAGGCTTCTTAGAACCCGAAACTGTGGCAATAAATAGTGGATATTCCATTTACAATGAAAACGCGGACGATGGAGTTACTAAAGTATCCCACACAGCTGGTAAACGTCTTCGAGATGTAGCCGGATCGCATCGCAGAAAGAATTTGAATGCAAACTTTGGATTAGCAGGCAATGGAACGACCGAAAGTATTTCATCCACCGAGAAAAGTACGTACATACGAACATACCATACACAATAAATTGCTAAAGAATTTTGTTATGATGAAAGTAAATTTCTTAATTGATGATGATCAACGCTGCTGCTACTGCTACTGGTACACTTGTTCCTTAAATAGTGCTCTCGTATTTCTCATTCGTATTTCTCTTATTTTTCGTATTTCTGTCTGTTATGAGGAGATTCTGAAGGGTGAAACGACAATCAAAAATAACATACTGAGCATCGGATTCTTCTGAAGAGGAGCATCGAATGGGATGCAGTGGGAATGTGTTTATGCACACATTCACTTAGGCCTACGTATACCTATATAAAAATATGTGTAAATAATCTGATAAAAGTCCAGTTGGAATAGTCGGGCTGCTTGTTTTGGTTGCCCATTTATTTCTGATTCGGTTTTCTCGCTTTTCAAATTGGTGGACAATATGTTTTTCTGTGCTCTGTGGTTTCACGCTGATTTATCAATTTGTCGAATCGAAGTACAATAGATGCTTATCGATTCATAAGTTTTGTTTGCACATTTTTCAAATATTTACTCCCATACTGCCCAACTACATTTGATTCCTAAATTGGATCCAGAGCGATGACCTCATTGAATTTGTACAAAAAGTCTCCAAAACCATGAGCAAATTTTATTTAAAAAACCAAAATTTCCTGGAAATTTTTATTTTTTTGTTGTTGTCGATTTTCTTGCTATTTACAGGACGCTCTATTTTTTATTACCTAGTTAGTGAGGACAAGAGTTTGCTAATGTTTTTTGCATTAGAGTGATCTAATTCCTATTTTCGGATTCCATTGTCAGTTCTGCAACGTACATCTTATTAAACCACCTTTTGTTGCACCCGCTGACATTCGTAGTATTTTCATTTTCCTTTAGAGAGGCTGATTCATGCAACGTATGCCAATTTTAAATGAACAATTGCCACAGATTCCGTATGACATGGGTTGTTCCGTTGATTAAGTTTGAAAGTTTAATTCAATACAAGTCACATTTCTCGTGCAATCAGACGGATACCGGCTTGAGTATTATTTTTTTAATGCTTCGGTAATTTGGGGACCATTGAGATAAACTCAATCTTTCAGAAAACCACAAGAAAGAAGTTAGAAGACATTGGATTACACGATCTTGAAGGTCATGGGTGCTTTTAGTAAAACCATGCGATTTCCGTTGTTTCCCTTCAAAAAATTGAAGCACCATCTTATTGGAACCTAAACCCAAAGTTTGAACCAAAACAAATTCTTTGCATAAGACAACTCTAACTGCTGTGATCTTTTGTGAATTGATACATTTGGATTTTGGTGAACGTGAAGATTTACGGCTGCAATTTTTTCAAGAGTACGCACTTTACTTTAATCTGAAAGCTTCTTGGGATCCAAGAGAGTGTGGTTATTCTTAAGTCTCTGCACATTTCGTGTAGTTGTTCGCTTATTTGGTCGGACACCGACGACTCTATATTTTAAAAAAGGTTTTACGATAATCAAACGTGAATCGCCAACAAATGCGATGTTAAGGCCAGACGTTGTCATTCATTCATTTTTCTGCAACAGGAGTTCTGGTGTCATTTAACCGGAGTCATAAGACAGCCGGCGCGTAAGGTCATCAAAGCTCCAGTGCGTGTTGTACCAAAGACCACTTTTTTCTAATTGAGTGTGCAGCCCATGATATGAATATCAAGCGGAGGGATGGCACCCAACATAGGTGGACGTTGAACAGCTCTGTCATCTCCAGTGATTTGATAGCGGACTGACTATATAAAACGGATGTAGATATCCTTTCCTGATTTGACATTTTTTCTAGCCAGGACAGGACTTCTTTAATCACCATTAGTCTTGGATTCATCTGTGTAGAAATGGATTGGCTTGTCCGTGAAAACATCTTCCTCCCAGAAAGATCTAGAGGATGCTACATGAAAGTCTTTGTCAAACCAATGTAGTCGATGTTCTCTGGAAGTACTTCTAATGAATTAAAAATATTTGCGTGACCTAACAGTTTATTTGTCCACTTTAAGACTTACGCAGCCACTTGCTTACGGAAAATATCGCCGATGTCAAGTGAAACAGAATATAAGGTGATTCGGAGGGAGTAGTACATAAGGTTCCTCTTATGCACAGACTATAACTATCTTTACTCTTTTAGAATGTTAGGTTTCCAGTTTGGTTTCCTAGTAGAAAGAGGATCAAGATATTTCGCTGTACCGGAAAAAAACTAAGTTGATACTGTTGATTGAAGGAGGGTCTATGATTGAATTTGTTCTTCTTTTTACGTATAGATGTCTTGAGTTGTATTTGCGGCTTTGGAAAGATGGACATAGATATTCAGTGTTAGTACAGCCAATTTGTAAACCCTTATATTACGATGGCGCATCAGTAGCAAATCTTGGTCGTTATACACTACCTTGGCTACTCTAGCTTTAAATTCAAATTCTACGGTTATACCCACTGTGTATTTAAATTTTGTTATATTGTCATTGTAGATATGGCGTATTTTTATGTATTTCTGGGCAATTCAGATGCTAGCATAGTTCAATGAGACCTCCGGAAACTCTGTCAAAAGCTGTTTCGATGTTGGTGAAGACGATATGAGCGTTTTTCAAAGTGTCCCGATGTTTTCCATCATTTTCTGTAAAGTTTAAACATCTGCCCCACACAAAGCTGTCATGAATTTGCTCGTATAATTTCATAGCATGCAACAAAAGTTTCAGAGATTGGTAGTTTTTGGAATTTTTCGTGTCATCTTTACTTCTCCGCAGTGGAGCAAAGAAGCTTTAATTGGTTTGGCATCCGATCGAGAGTCATTTAATCTCAAGATTTCCGATTGCCATCCATACTTCGAACGGTGCCCTATCTATTCCGACTGCACGTCTCTATTTCTATATTTTCTGTTTCGCTAGCTTCGGATTCTGTAAAACCTGCCGTTTCTTCTTTGTACGCTATTGACAGGGGAATAGTATTGGGCAAGAATTTTTTGTTAACCACGTTCGCAAGTGCCCTTTTGCATTATGTTATGATCAAAATGAACTATTATCAGCGATTAAATGTCCTCCAAATTTTTGGTTTTTTCCAAGCTTTTTACCTGCTTATTGGCTACCGCTTTCTTCGCCTATTTATTTTTTTTCGTAGCTTTCGAAATCTAATTCAAAACGCACTTTATCAGTTTCAATATTTTCCTTGTACTTATTCTAGTCTTGAAAAGCTTGTTATTTTGTTTCTTCCGCCGTTTTTGGATCACCGCCCGCCTTTTAAAATACCGAACAGAAGTTTCGCACTACCTTATAATTTTTCCTTGAAGTTGATCCACATGTACTGCGTGTTTAGTTGTTCTTCTGGATTTATGGGATTTTGAAGTCTTTGTTGCAAATTTAGCTCACGGAGCTGGGATCTTTCCTTTTTTAAGTTAGTTACGATAAATCCGGTCGGCAAAGGTTGGCGCTTATGTTTCTATGTCGGCGCTAGCAATATTTTAAGTTTCACGCCGGGATCATTCCTCCACTTTGCATACGAAGTGACTGACCGGGTTTTATAGTCTACACCGATATCTTTTAGACCTGGCAATCCGATCAGGTATACTGGCAATAGAATGGTGTGCGCCTCAGGTTGATCTATGATGTTTAAGTGGCTGAATATGGTTAGTAAGTAAGCAAGTGGCTAAGGATTAGTAAGCAGAATTTACAGGCGAATAAAGCGAATCTTACGGTAGATAACCAAACAAAGTCACATTTAATAAAAACGGAGCAAAAAGTGAATGTGTATTGATTTTTCAGCTCTTTAGATAAGTAAAATCGTACTAACCAGTATAAGTCCAAGATGAAAGTTGGCATTGAGGTCTGAAGATCTGAATTAAGAATCTCGGACATCCAACTCAATCAGACTCCCTGATTACAGCAGCCTTAAACAAGCCTTAGTTTCGAATCTTGAAAACAAGAGATGAAGTTGGCTCGGGAGAATCAAAATTGTTGCAGAGAGTCTCAAAACCCCCAGCTAGTAACAATGGATCTTTAGTGACGTGTGCAAGACTGCTTTTTTTTTTTTTTTTTTGCAAGGCATTAACCTAATCAAGGTTAGACAAGGCTGATTTCATTACGTACATATGTACGAGTATATGTAAGATTAGTGTTGACGGATAATTGACTACAATATCGATACAATGCTGAGGCAAACGACTTAAAGTAAATATTGAAAGAAGTAACAGCATTTTAACGTATGTTAAAAGTTTGGTTCACCAAACATAAAGCGTGTCAAACCATAGCTATGCAAATCCATAGGATCTTTCTTGGTATAATGTTCCATCTTAGCGAAATCGCCCTTATACTGCCAAAAGTTCGACAGCATTATGGAAGGTTTTGACTCAACATATGGTATGTAGCTTTAAAATATTTGCTATGCAAGAAGTCGAATGGCAACCACATTTGTGCGAGCTCTTCCTCCCGTTAAGAGAGCAACATCAGTTTTTATTTGATTGAATAAACGTTCCTACTACAACGACATCACACAATGGGTCTATTGCATTTAGATCTATCTGGTATGTAGATCAGCAAATCTCTAAGAATGACACCATACAACGAGTATGATTATAGACGATGCAACCACTAATAAAGGATAGCATGCAACACTATTAAATTAAAAGTGTAGTCTGCATCCTCAAGCAAATTTATTTTCATAAGAATTACTTTAACCTATAGAACTGAAAGTCCGTCTACTGTCCTGCTACAATTGTCGTCGGGGGTTACTTTGTCTAAGGTAACCTTTATGTCGATGAAAACGGTTACGAGCATAATATATCGATTTCGCCTATTACCTTTGGAATTGCAATTCTGTAAGGTCTTAATTTTAACATACCACCTTGATCAATAAAATCTCGGAATTTATTCAGAAAATTTAAAATACAAGTTTATTCATCTAAATCTATATTGTCCACTTCAAAGTAATCCCCATCGACTGCAACACACTTATGCCAGCGCTGGATAAAATCCTCGAAATATTTTTTATATTCGGTTCCTTCGATTCCTGCGATTTTTCCATTACTTCCTATCGGCTGCTGAAACGCGTTCCCCATAATGGTTTTTTTTAACTTGATTGAGCAGAAAAAAGTTACAGGGAGCCAAATCAGGTGAATTCGGTGGCTGTTGGATGGTATTTGTTGCATTTTTCGTCGAAAAATTACGAATAATGTTGTCACTGTGCGACAGTGCGTTATCATTGTGCAAAATCCACGAGTTTTCTGATCATAATTCTGGTCTCTTTGGGCAATTTGCTTCACGCAAACGTCTCATAACCCCAAAATAATACTCCTTGTTTACTGTCTGGCCTTCTGGAAAAAATCCATGATGCACTACACTGTTGTAATCCATGAAAACCGTGAGCATTGCCTTCTTTTTTGACTGAAAACGACGTAGTTTTTTTTTTTATCTCGGCTCATTTGGTGAACACTTGCCTGACGTCAACACGGTCTCTTTTTTGCATAAAACTGAGGTCTTTTGGCACCACCTTTGCTGCTACACGACGGAAACCCAAATCATTAACCAAAATGTCTTTGACGGATCCATAGGCAATTTTCAAGTTCTCCGCTATCTCTCTGATGGTTAATTTGCTGTTATTGACCAACCTTTTTTTTACTTCATCAACGTTTTCATCGGTATTCGATGTCGATGGTCTGCCACTGCGTTCATCATCTTCGATTGACTCACGACCACTTTTGAACCGCTCATAGCACTGGTAAACGACCGTTTTCTTTAGAGAATCGTTGCCGACACACTTTTCCAACATTTCCAACGTTCGCGCAACATTAAATCTGTTTTTTACGCAAAATTTAATACAAGTTCGTTGTTACAAATTTAAATCCATTTCTAAAATTGTAAAAAATCGACAACACACACAAAGATAGATGTACTCTTGGCTGTGTAACTTTGGCAAATGTCAAGATATGACGTTAAGATTTAGATTAAATGTCAACAACAGATGTAACAACTTAACAGAACTCAAATCGGAAAAATGGGAGCGCCACACGGTTTTTGATCAAGGTGGTATACAAATCTGGTAGTCCAGATGGTATTGTTTATCTCCCCTTCTTCTTCTCTAAGGCATTTGACAGAGTCTGACACCCTGGAATCGATAAATCCCTCCTTCTATGGATTGAAAATTATCTTTCGGACCGTTCAATTTAAGTTGTCTTGGATTGTTTCAATTCTGATACTCACAAAATAAATGCTAGAATGCCCCAGGGGTCTACTTTGTCTCCGACACTCTATTTAATCTTCATTAATGATCTCTTGTCTGCCACTTCCAATGTAATATCTATATTTCTTGGCTGATGACAGTAATCTCTGCTTTTCATATTCGTTTCCGGATTCATGTCCCTGTTACTCGGTTGTTCGGCAGCGTGTGGTAAGCTCATTAAATTTCGATATAAATCTTCTATAAATGGAGAACCAACAACAGAGTTGAATTTAATGCTACCAAAACACAATGCTGTTTGCCGTCGGTGAAACAAAATTTAAACACCCAGCCATTATCCATGAATAGCACTTGCATCGTCGAAACCGAAAAACTTTCCATTCTCGGTACGTGTGTTAATGAGAATTTATATTTGATGCGCCAAGAATGCTAAGAAATGTCTAGGTTTCTTCCAGGGATGTAAGAAATATTTCACCCCTTTCATCTGGCTTCAATATATAAGGCATTTATCTGTCCAAAATTGCTGTACAATACCTACATCTGGTGGTTCTCCTAAAACCTCTGCACCTCTGCACTGGCTAAATAGGATTCAAAACCGTGCGATTAAACTCAGGTGATGCTAATATCACCCAGTCAATTGACAACCTCGATCACCGACAAAATGTCTCCTATTTCACCTTGTTCTATCGCTATTTCCACCACCAGTGCTACCTGGAAATTCTTCTTCCGTAGCACCCGTCTATCTATGAATTTTCATTAGTTTAACCTTAATCCCACTTTTGGACGTACTCCAAAATATCGTGATTCTGTCCTAAGCGGTCGGATCTATGAAGAGGCACTGCAGGTTGTTTTATTCCGTTGTTTTGCAGTTTCAGTAATAAGACCAGTTTTCATCTGACTGAGTGCGAAATGAGATTACGACATAGGATTAAGAGGGAGACGTATTATGGTTCCGTATTAACTTGTTGGCAGATCTGCGATCAACTATTCTGCTAGACGATCTGCTAGGGTTTTTCCAGCTGAACATTTATTTATTTTTTTTTTGTTTGATGTGCGGCTGGAGTGCGGGTAGTAGGCGTTGTCCACGGGTAGAGTCACAGACTTCTTTGGATATTTGATATGATATTGCATTTTTGGCATTAGGTGTTCTATCAGATCATCCTTTTTATGCATAGGGTTTTCCAATAGGGACTTGACAACTTTGAATTTAATTTGTGAACGCACTCTTTCACTAATCATCAAACTGTCACTGTCAATTTATTCAGTAAACTCAACTTCATCATGGTAAAGTACACTAACGAGCAACGTCTGCAAAATAAAAATTTTCTACAGATATTCGTAGTCGCAAAATCATCTTTAGTGACGAAGCTCATTTTTGGCTCAATGGGTTAGTCAATAAGCAAAATATGCGTTATTGGTCGGGTGAAAACCCACATGTGCTTCATGAATCACCACGTGCCCGCGGTGGCCATAAAAACGAAGTCGAGTTCCATTCATAAATGTTTTGATTGTACTTCAAGCCAATATTAAAGTTTTTGAAATATCTCAAATGGTTTGCCTTTTATTTAAAAAAAAAAGTGTCAAGTCGTTATTAGAAAACCCTATATACAATAACTCAACCTTTTTGATTAGTATCCATATAGGCAACCGTATATACGAGTATACATACATGTTACTCGCTCACAAACGTTACAAATTTGCTAATATGCTGCATTGATCCTTTAATATTCATCTGCGCATCTTCGCCTGCATATTTCACACGCTTCCAGTCTATCAATATTGTGGGCAATCAACACTCCCAAGCTCGCGATGTACTACTTCGATTTATTGGTGTGCTCACCAACCTGTAGACTTTCTTGCGGCTGTTTATGAGAACAGCTTAGGATTTGTGATTCACTGGTTTCAGCACTGTGATTTGTAATTGCATATCACGGATGGTGCATTGCAGTTGGCTCACTTCCTCTTATATTTTGACCTCTGTGATAAAGTAATTATAATCGATCGTTATTCGCTAATTATTTTATTATTTCAACATTTCATCATCAAAAAGAAAAAACTGGTTTGACCATGTATGACGACGGTTGGTCGGATGATTTGTTCTACTTTGAGATAAGTACAAACCGTTGCCAATTCTAAGTCACGGAAAATTTCTTTCTGTTAAACACGTTGTGTATAAATTTTCAAATACCATTGGTCTGGTTACGAAGAATTTATAAGTAAGTTATGGATGCCATTCATTTGTCAATTTTACTTAGTTTTAATGTGAATCATTCTTTCTATAGGGATAACCCTTTGACAAATTAGTTTATGAAGTATGAACTGCGATTGCTTTTCCATTAATTTGTTACTATTTTTAATGCGCTTGTCCATGGATTGTTGTATACACCCTGCCTGACTCGAACTGCAACTAACTTCAGACTGCTATAATTTCCAAACCGTTCATGACATTGAGCTCAAATTTTGACACATGACACATGACATTGCGTTTCAGCTGTGTTGAAAATTTTTTATCCGCAATGGAATTCAAACGTAATAGTGTGGTTGCTTTATATTTGGCTGGAAAACCACAAGTAGAGCCCTCTAGCACCTCAACGTGATACTGGCAGCGTTGCAAAACGCAACGTTGCAACGTTCGGAAAGTGAAGGCTCGAAATCCGTGTCGAAGTGGAAGAAAAATGGCTCGTGAGCTCAACATATCGTTGGAACAGATGAAACACATACTGAAAAATGAGATTGAGCTCAAGCCATTGAAGTTCCAAAAAGCACACGATCTTACACCGCAATAGAAAAAAGTTAGACGCGAAAGAGCGAAGGAGTTGCTACGTTTGCACGAAAGTGGTGAGTAGCCGAATTTGGTTTTTTCCAATGCGTCGCCATTTGTTATCGAGCAACATGTCAACAAACAAAATGACCGAGTTTACTTGTCAGAGAGGTCCTTTGAAAATTTACACGTTCGGACGGCCAACAGAAAGCAGGCAGCACCGACAGTGATGGTTTGGGCCGCCATAACAGCCGATGGTCGCTCTCCGCTCGTATTTTTGGACCGTGGCGTCAAAATTAATGAGATCGTATACCGTGAAACTGTCTTAGAGGCAGTATTGAAGCCTTGAGCAAACAATCATTTCGGTCGGAGATCGTGGATATTTCAACAAGATTCGGCACCGTCTTCCAAAGCGCGCGTCGACCAAGATTGGTTGAAAAACAATGTTCCACACTTAATTTCTTCAACACAATGGATTTCAAATTCTCCGGATGCAAATCCGTTGGACTTCTCTATCTGGGGTATTTTGAAGGCGAAGGTTGGCACTAAAAAATACCAAAGTTTGGACCACCTCACACACACCGGAAATAGGCCAAAATACCACAGAGCCACTTGCGTGCAGCGTGCGATGCTTTGTTCGGCCGTCTTAAGTTCATTATTCACGCCAAAGGTGGACATATTGAAAACTACTGATACAATTTTAAAATTGATGTATTTTCCAACATTTTTTGCTTTGGCACAATAAAATTAATCAAAAAATAAAAAAATTATAGCATTTTAAAAAGATGCAGTTCGAGTCAGGCAGGGTGTAGTAATCCTTCGTTGTACCTGACATGATTTACTTTAGCTTTCTATAATCAGCGTAGAAAGGTACATCTGCTTGCTGCGTACTTCGCAACCAGCTCGACGCTTCCAGATTGTGTTGTGTCTCCAACTAAATTGAAGCGAGTGATACAGTCTACGAGACCAACACACTTTTGCACTCGGGTATTAGCAAAAGTACTCCAAAATCCCGATACACATAAACCTGTTGACACAGATGGTATACAGGCTCATCGCACTACTTTTTATACTAACGTCATGGGAACGCTGATGAAATATTTCGAAACACGAAAACTTCTCAATTGACAAGTCAGTGCTTGTCATTGCGAAAAAATTTCTCACTGGAGTCTCTTCAAACATTGTAAGAAATATTTCTCTCCTCTAATCTGACCTTGACATACATATAAGGCTTTTCGTTTTTCCACCTTAAATTGGAGTAAAATACCTAATTATGGACAGATACTTCTGCGACATCTCTATAGAGTAAGACAGTGCTAAGCAAACAAATAGAACGATCAGAGAAAGGGTTATCTGGGTTTTCTTTGTAAAAAGTTTATTTATCCACAGCCGCGTCCATAATGCAGGAGTAGACGGTAGTGGCACGGTCGCCGTTGCTCGACTTTAGGTCGTCGGAATGGGTTGGTTTTTTTCTTTACTCCGTACATTTCAACTCAATTAAACCTTAAAATGTCAGTCAAGGTTTACATTTTTATAATGGAAATTATTTTATCATTTTACCAGTGAAAATTATTATTGTATTTTTTATATATTATCGTTTCGGAAGCACCAGGAACCACATTACCATTCATACAGGTGTTCTGTATTTTGTCTTTGAGAATCTTATTTCATTTAATTGTTACATTCTCCCAGGTTAACCTATGGAATCCTACATGCTTACTATTTAAGCGATTGACCAACTTATTGACTAAGTGACTCCATCGACGATAGCCTTATCTTCGGTGACTTTAATTTGCCTCTGCTGAAGTGGATTCCGTTAGATGATTACTTTTCTTTTACCGCGTTAAACGCTAGCTATTTCAAGCAATGTCTATTCATTAGTCGTATTATAAACTCAAGCCTATGCCAAAGTAAGGGGCGTCCCTAACTCCATCGTTAGGCAACTAAATCTTATTTTTACAAGCGATGCCATTAACTCCACACTAACATTATCAACTAACTATTATCAACTAACCTCATCAACTATCGGCAATATCCTCCTCTCTACTCGTTCCACTCCTTCCTCTACTATCTCTTACAAATTCAATTAAGCTAATTTTCGCAAAGTCAATATCTATCTTGACATATCTTCATTTGATTTTACCAACTTATCTTTATCTGATGCTGTCTCCATTTTCTATGGTGAAATATTTAATTCCATTTCCCTTTACGTCACCCTGTCTTGGTATAAAATATCATCGTTGTACTTCCACTCCCTGGTATAACAGAAGATTTCGCTCTTTACGAAACAAAAAAAGCAAATTCTTTAACTACCATGGAACCTACCTCCAGTTCACGCGGCTCTATAACTGCCTCTTTCAGTGCTTTCTCGACCGAGCGCAGACCAACCTTTACAACAATCCTATATTTTATCAATTCGCCAACTCTTTTGTCCAATAAAATATTATCGACCGACCCACATACTATTGTCAACTTGCGACCCCATATATTTCAGGTATCTTCCCAATTTCTTCATTGGCCCCTCGCTCTCTCTCTCTATTAATCAACCTTTTGGTCCTACCATTATCGAAGAAACGTTACAAAATCTCAGAGATGAATTTTTACCCAATATTTCTCAAAAAGTGTGCCTCCAATCTTTCGCACTCACTTTCCTCCCTATTTCATCTGCCCTTCACACAAGGGGAATTCCCCTAAGTATTAAGGACCTCTTTCGTAACCCCGGTTCGCAAAGGGATCAAAGAATTATTGATAATTATTAATATTAATTATTTTATCACATACCTAAAATATTTGAAAGTTTTTCATATGAAGCTCTAAGCTTTCAGTGCAAGTGAGTTATGTATATCACTCAGTCAGCATTAATATCTGAAAGATAGATCTAATACTACAAACTAAGTTGAATTCGTATCCTTTGCACTAGAAAATGGCAAAGAAATCGATGTTATTGCTACAGATCTTGCTAAGGAATTCGATAAAATATAGTATCTCATCAATTGATCCTTTTCAAATTGTCTCCCCTCGCTTTTGACCCCATATTGTTATTATAGCACCCGATTTAGGTCAGCCTTCTCAACCCCGTTATTATCCAATTCAAGTATCCCACAAGGCAGCCATCTAGGTCTCCTTTTTTTATTTTAACTATTAGCGATCTTGAGAGTATTATTAAACACTGTTCCCTATCCATTTACGCCGACGACTCTAAGTTCTCCAAAACTATTTCTCCACTCCAAGACTCTATTTTCCTTCAAGAAGGCCTCGATAGGTTTCCCATTTAACTTTGTCATGGCCAACCTGTATCCCAGGTTCGATTCCTTCGTGACCTTGGAATATTATACGATAAAGAGTTAAGCTGTTCGCATATTGATAAGATAATCCTTAAAGCCAACACATAGCATGGTTTTATCAAACGATTGTCTAAAGAATTTTGCAACCTTTATGTAACAAGGTTACTTTACATTACCCTTGTCCGACCCCTTCTCGAATGTGCCAGCCAAGTGTGACCCCCCTTTCAGTGAGTTCATATATATCGAGGACATTCAACGTCGTTTTCTTTGAATTGGTTGAAGTTGAAACCAGTGTTCTGTTTGTCTACGGTTTCTTCGAAAATCTGACAACATTCCAGTTCTTACAGGAACTATGAAGCTACATCAACTAATTCTTAGAGAAAAGTGATACCAGTTGTACACCAACATATACGTAGCTTAAGACAAAACTTTGATTTATTGGTGTGCAATCTATAAGCACTTAAGTATTTACCGGATTCCGTGCTATATCTTTTATCCTAATATGTATAGGGTGATTCGTAGTGAGGTTTAATTTATAATGTAAAATAAAACACATAAAACACATAAATTTGAAAGTGAACTTACAATTTTTATTATCGGTTAAAAGAACAATTCATGGCATTTCCTTTTTGATAATGACATCATGCAAATGTTGGCCACGACTACGTCTGAGGTGGTCCATTCGGAAGGTCCAATTTTGGGCGACTCGTTCGAGCATAGCGACTGGTATCTCGCGGATAACACGAGTAATGTTGGCTTTCAAAGCGTCAACCGTAGCTGGCTTATTCCTGAAGACCTGAGACTTTACATATCCACAGAGAAAATAGTCCAAAGGTGTGATATCGCACGATCTAGGCGGCAAATTTACTGTAGCAAAATGTTAAATTAATTGCTCACCAAAATGATTTCTCAACAAGTCCATTGTTTCACGCGCTATATTGTTGAAACCAGAGCTCACCGAGACCATGTATCGCGATAACAGTTACCATTGACGGTAACATTCCGATTTGCTTCATTTTAATTCCACCAGCCCATAAACCACAACATACCGTTGTTTTTAATGGATGTAATGGTATGTCTTTGTACTCTTCGGATTGCTCATCAGCCCAAATACGGCAATTTTGTTTATTAACGTATCCATTGAGTCAGAAATGGGCTTCATCACTGAACAAAATTTCACAATAAAACACCGGATTATCATTGAGTATTTCCAGATCCCATTCACTAAAAATATGACGCAAATTCAAGTCGCACAAGTTAAATTTTGTAAGCTTTTGGGCCGAGATCCTCACGTAAAATACGCCAAGCCAAGCTGCTGAGAACGTCGACAAATCGATTCGTTACGGTCTTCGCGTACACTCTCAGCTACAGATGCTATAGTCTCTTCACTACGTGCTGGATGTTATCTAACCGGTCGAGTATCATCCACTAATGTAAACTGGGACTCAAATTTGCGAATGGTATTGAAAATAGTGGTTTCAGTAGGTCAATTATGCGCACCGTAAGTTCCTCGAATTTCACGAAAAACATTTCTCACAGAACGCTGATTTTCGTAATACAGTTGAACAATTTGGGGACACTGTTGTGGTGTGAGTTTTTCTATTACGACTTGCCAAATGATACTGAACTAAAATGACAAAGCAGATTGATAGGAGTCACTCGTGATCTGTCAAAAAAGCCTATTGAAAATCAAACCTCACCATGAATCACCCTATACAAATGAATCGTATTCTTCAGGGCGAGTTGGAGTTTTCGTGCGCGATTTTTTGGAAGATAATTTTATTTATCACTGCTTGCCGACTGCAGATGCTTTCCAGTTCGCATGCAAAATTTGTAACAAAATATTTAGTTTTTTATGCATCTATAGACTACATTCGCATGATCCGCAACCTTTTTTAAATAATTTGTAATCTTTGTTAAATAACATTAAATCACCAATCTTTTTTTTCTAGGGTATATGAACATAGATATTTTAACCTCCAGCATAGCCACAGAACATCTGAGCATGGCCTTTTTTCCTTCATAAACGAGCCAACTAGGCCGTTGGCTACTTGCTACTTGCCTGCTGAAGATGTCGATGGGTGTAAAGTGAAACAGAATGTCTAGAGCTGCGGAGGGAATGGAGCGTAGAGCTTGGCTTCTGCATAGACATCCTGTTCTTTGGATTCGGCTTAGTTTTTTGCAGTTGACTGCAATGTCTAAGGCCGTCCACCAGACGACCACACCGCCATTGCGACTGCCGACTTGTGTGCCGGTACGCAGCCTTGGCCAAAGGGAACTTTTTTTCCTTGCCAAATGCGGACGATTTTAGGAGCCGGTGATCACTTTACCCTTCTCAAGGTAATCGATGTGAATGACACTGCGCGCATTCCAAAAAGCTGTCGCCATAACCTTATAGGCTGACAGACGCAAGTTAGCCTTCTTCGGCTTTGATTTCCCAGAAGAAGTCCACTGTCTCGAATGTTCATTGGGCTCACTCGTTTGGATTGTGATTGAGCATCTGTAAAAACTCCTTTGAAGTTGCCAAAGGATTGCGTTTGTTGTCAATTGTGAGCAAACGCTGCACCCATCTGGCGGATAGCTTTTTCATATCCAAATATTTTTGCAAAACTGAAATTAAGTTCGCGCAACTTCATTTGCCCATCATTCAATATCATACCGTTCATTTTATCGACTATTTCTGGTCACTTGTGTCACTTGTGCTCACACGACCGCACCGAAATTGAGTAAGCCAGTAGTGTATGGTTCCAATCGATAGTGAAGAGTCCTTAATAATACTTTTCGAGATTTTGTTTGGTTTGCGTGATGATCTTGGATAACAAAACTATTTGACAGTTCTGTCTGAAAATTTTGAAAGATGCTTCTTGACAAGCAAAATGTTGGATTTAAGGTGGCAACTCCATCTGTTTTAAATTTCAGGGACTTATTGACCCACCCTGGTATCATATATGTATTTCTTGAATATAGGAATCGACAAAGTAACAATCACTTTTTTAAATGGAAATAATGGTGAAGCTAAAAAAAGTTTGGAAAAGTTTGAGCGTGAGTACACTCCTTTGGATCTTAAGCCCCCAACCCAGACAGAGATTTTTGTGTAATGAAGACAACATAACCGTCGTAACGGCAAGTATAGAAAAAATGTCGACTCGTCGGTAATCAGCTGAATTGGACATCGCCAGAGGGGTCCACATCCATATAAGATTGTGTTGACGCATAAATTGTAGGGGGACGACCATAGCCGCTGGAAGTTTTGGCCGGAGATTTGAATTTTGCCCAAAACATAATTTTCTCGGATGAGGCCCAGCTCAGCGGCTATGTCAACAAGCAAAATTGTCATTATTGGAGCGAACAGAATCCACAAGTGTTTGTCGAAGCATCAATGCATACACAAAGAATGACTGTTTGGTGCGATTTATGACATGTCGGCATCATTGGGACTTATTTTTGTAGTCAGAGCTCGACAACATCGATATATCCGAGCTGTGGTTCTAACAAGACGGCGCTAGATGCCATACAAGTGACACAACGCTAGAAGTTGGGAAGAAAAAAATTGGCGACTGGTTCATTTCATAACGCTTACAAGCCAATCACTTTGGGCGAGCTCGAGGGCAACATTCGACACGCTTTTTTCCACACATGTACGTCGCTTCAAAATAAAGCCAGAATCAATTTTATACCTCACACCGTTGCTATAGGTCACCCTTAATTATTGCAATATTTACAAAAACAGCTCATTCAGTAACCGCTCTAGAAGGTCTTGAGCCGCTCTGCAATAACTGAGGTTTAAGATACATATTCATATTTTTTTTTTTTTTTTGAGATATTGTGGTTTCGAACGCGTCTTTATAATTAGATTATACACTCTTGGCCTTGCACAACAAACAATTTGGTCTGGCTTTGAAATCTTTTAATTTGTGGCCGTTTTCTCCGCATCTAATTCGCAAACCCGTTAGGTCGTTAGGTCGTTAGGGTTTTTGCAAGTTTTTACAGTGTCCGAACTCAAAACATCTGAAGAAGTGCTTCATCAGAATTATTTTCTCGTATTTGACAACTCTTCCGATTTTCAACAACTTGTTCATTGGGGTGGCTGTTTGCGTTCTACCATAAGTTTTTCTCACGTTCTTGACCGTCGCGGTTTTCCATAACCAGTGTTCCAAGAAAATTTTCAACCCTCACACCCAGAATTCTGTTGGATAAACATACATCAATGCACATTATACACATCATACTTTGTTCAAATTCAAATAAAATAATTTAGAAGCACAGAGAATTTTAGCAACTAATAAAAGTCACTATTCGTTGGAATAAATTTGCTTCTGAACTTTGATCTCAATAAATTTATTGTTTGGTTGACAATATGGGGCACGTCACACCATCCTATTAGATGAGTGCGTCTAGATTCATTTCCGTCAATTGTGGGCACAAAAGGCCATTAATCATCTGTCCGTTGTGGTTAACGCTCATCAAGTGCGCTTGACCCTTGTGTTTTCCAGCGAGGCGGTTCACAATGGTACATCGCTGATGGTTTTTTTACATTTGTGATGAATTTTCTTGTGGTTTTTCGCTTTGTGAAAAGTGACAATTGTTTGTCTTTAATATATAAGTGTGTATCCATATACATAAAATACCATAAAAGTCGGCATTAATTGCTGGCCTCTCAAAAACAAAGCCTTCTTGCCCTTGGCGTTGTTGTTGGTATGATATCCAATTTGTGAGTGAAATAAATTTCATTCGCGTGAAGAAACAAATCTTAAAAATGCGTAGTAGCTGCTACAAATTTAGAATTGATTGTGTGGAATGTTTAGCCATGATTTCGCATGCCGCAGCAGTGCGCTTGATAGAATTACGTGACCCTGCTGGAGGCAGATCTTCATCTTTTCCACAAAAACATATTTTTCACTTTTATTTTTGCGAATATTTCGATTCTTATTATTATTTTGGCGATCGTGTGGGCCGAGAAACCGTGCTTTCTCAATTTTATTTCCTTTTTGTTTTATTTCGTACAAGTATTTGCCTTGTCCATCCATGTATGTGAGAACGCAAGGTCCTATACGTATATTTGCGGTTGCAAGATCTCATTCTCATCCGCTAGTGCATTCGTATATTCTTCTTCGAAAATAAAATTTTGGGCTTCAAAAAAAAAAAAAGATCTCGACACAGAATGATCTATTAACAGAAATAATTTATGTACCCTCGGACTTTGGCATACCTACTTGTCAGAATGTAATTCCAGATAATGAAAAGCTGGATTTCGCGATTTGAAGTTCAAGAACAGGCGATAACCTCAAAATCTCCAGTCAGCGCTGTTGCCGGCAAACAATGTTGTCACGTATTATTTTTTAATAAACATATACTATCGACTAAGGGCTACGTCAGGAGTTTTTTTTTTGTATTTGTCAGGGCACACCTTTCGATTAACTGTTGAATAGTTGTCCAATTTTTGATTACATCATTATGTATCAAATCAGTTATGCCAAAAAATATCCTCGCGAAACAAGAAATAGAATTTTATGTCAGATTCGAATAAAAGATAGTAAAAAAGTGTCATAATGGTTTTCTTGTGAGTTTGTAATAAAAAAAAATATAAAGAATTCAAATTTAGAACTCTGTTGATTTTTAAATGAATTTAAAAAAACTGTTGAATCAAGAGATCTATCTTATCAGTTTTGTTAGTTGTTTTTTGTGACTTAAATAGCTAGTGTGACGATAACGTGTTCTAGATTTGTATATGATCTTTTTCAGTATTTAATTATTAACACGAATTATTTTTCGAAGCAATACAAAGAAGTTATTTTCTGTCGGAACAGAGCAGTCCGGAAACGAATTAATCCATTGTACTCTTTGTTTTTTCCTTTTACTTGAATTTCTCAGTCTTTCGATGAAAGAAGCGGAGACTATCAGCAAAACAGATACTAACATATATAGTTATGCGCGGTGACATTATCACTCTAAGAGTAAGCTTTGAAGGATTTTGTGTTACTTATGGCTACTAATTTGTAACATAATTTTGGTGGGGACTGAGGCTTTCATTGATTTGGTTTAGTACAAGGTAGGACAAAAGTGATGTCAAAATGTGAAGGTTAGGTTAGATTAGGTTAGGTAACGCCTATTGGTCCATTGTGATGCCACGTGGATCTGTGATCCTCCTAATCATTGATAAATTTGGGCTTATGATGAAGGATAGGAGACTGTAATGTCCAAATTCTTTAGATCGCTTAACACCCATCCATGTAGGTGGCTGTGGCTCAAGTGGTAGTGGAATGGCATCTGAATCGGCAGATTCGGTGTTCGTTTTCAGCCAACCAAAAACAAGTAAGATGAGTAGTTGACTAGTAATTAACAACAATACACCTTCCACTAATAACTTAGTCTCCCCATTAAATGTTGGATGCTACCCATGGAGTGAAATAATTACTCAGCCTAAACATCTTTCCTTTTCTCTCTATCCCATTTAACCTCCTTGACCGTCAGAATGCGCAGCTACTCCAAAAAAAGGTTATGGTGCCTTGAAGTCCGTTCATATTTAGGCAGACATGCCAAATTTCAGTGCGATACTGTCTTTAGTTTTGTTTTGACAGCTGATTATTGTTGACGTGTTTAGCAACACGTTGAATATGGACAACAATGATTACGCCGTCAAATATTGGTTTCGAGAGTTTCGTGGTGGCCGCAACTCCACTACCGATTAAGTCCGCAGCAGCAGGCCCTCCGATGCAGTTACAGAGGACAATGTCAAAAAATTACATGAAATGGTGTTGGCTGACCGCACGCACCATATTTTAGGTAATATTCTGCATATGAAAAAGTTATCCTGCCGCTGGGTGCCGCGCATACTCACTCCTGACCAAAAACGCGAACGCGAGAACACTTCAAAAGAGTGTTTGGACTTGCTGATGCGGAATCGGGCGGACTTTTGGCGTCGATTGGTAACTGTTGATGAAACTTGGATCCACTATTACACACCAGAGAACAGAATGAGTGCCCGGCAATGGACTGAAGCCGGCACGAGTGCTCCGAAGCGGCCGAGGGAGGCTCGATGGGTCGGAAAGGTTATGGCGTCGGTTTTCTGGGATTGTCATGGCATACTCTTCGTAGAGTACCTCGATAAAGGAAAAACCATCAACGCGAGTATTACTGTGCATTATTGGCCGAAAATGCTGCAAAACGGCCTCACATGAAGCGAAAAAAAAAGTTGTTTTTGCAAGAGCATCGCAACCACGGCTAAAATCAATGACTTACGGCTCCAATTGCTGTCGCATCCACCGTATTCGCCCGATTTGGCTCCCTCGGACTATTATCTTTTCCCAAACCTCAAAAGATGGCTCATCACTAAAAAATTTTCGAGATTTTGTTTGGTTTGCGTGATGATCTTGGATAACAAAACTATTTGACAGTTCTGTCTGAAAATTTTGAAAGATGCTTCTTGACAAGCAAAATGTTGGATTTAAGGTGGCAACTCCATCTGTTTTAAATTTCAGATGGTCACTAAAAAATTCAGCTCACGCGAGGAAATCATCGACGCCACGGAGGAGTATTCTGCAGACCTTCCGGAAAATTACTTTTTGGGCGGGATCAAGAAGTTGTAAAACCGCTGGAATAAGTTTATCAAATAAAAAAACATTAAAATAAATTTTTTTTTTCATTCCTAAGGAGGTTACTTTTCGCTTAGCGTAGTAAGTGTCATCATACCCAATTGAATGTTAAGTTCTTAAACAAAAATTTAAAAATAAATTTGAAAGTAAACTTAAAATTTTTACTATCGATTAAAAGAACAACGCATGGCGTTTACTTTTTGAAAATGACATTATGTAAATGTTGGCCACGACTAAGTCTGATGTGGTTAATTCGGATGGTCCAATTTTGGACGACTCGTTCGAACATAGCGACTGGTATCTCTCGGATAACATGAGTAATGTTGGCTTCCAAAGCGTCAATCGTAGCTGGCTTATTCCTGAAGACCTGAGACTTTACATATCCCAGAGAAAATAGTCCAAAGATGTGATATCGCACGAACTAGGCGTCCAATTTACCGTAGCAAAACGTGAAATTAAGTGCTCACCAAAATGATTTCTCAACAAGTCCATTGTTTCACGAGCTTTATGGCTCAAAGTGCCGTCTTGTTGAAACCAGAGCTCACCGAGACCATGTGCTTGAATTTCAGGAAGCACAGAGTCCGTTAACATGGCGCGAACGATTGCTATTGACGGTAACATTCTGATTTGCTTCATTTTTAAAGAAATATGGACTAATGATTCCACCAGACCATAAACCACACCTTACCTTTGTTTTTAATGGATGTAATGATAGCTCTTGGTACTCTTCGGGTTGCTTATCAGCCCAATTACGGCAATTTTTTTATTAACGTATCCATTGAGCCAGAAATGGGCTTCATCACTGAACAAAATTTCACGATAAAACACCGGATTTTCATTAAGTTTTGCCAGAGCCCATTCACTGAAAATATGACGCAAATTCAAGTCACCTGGCTTCAATTCTTGCACAAGTTGAATTTTGTACGCTTTTAGGCCGAAATTCTCACGTAATATACGCTAAGTTGTCGAATACGCCAAGCCAAGCTGCTGAGAACGACGACGAATCGATTCGTCACGGCCTTCGCGTACACTCTCAGCTACAGCTGCTATAGTCTCTTCACTACGTGCTGGATGTGATCTAACCGGTCGAGTATCATCCACTAATGTAAACTGGGACTCAAATTTGCGAATGGTATTGGCAATAGTGGTTTCAGTAGGTCCAATCGCACCAAAAACATTTCTCACAGAACGCTGATTTTCGTAATACAGCTGCACAATTTGGAGACGCTGCTGTGGTGTGAGCCATTCCATGATGACTTGCCAAAACGATACTGAACAAAAATGACAAAGCAGTTTGATAGGAGTCACGCATGATCTGTCAAAAAAAGCCTATTGAAAATCAGAACTCAGGATGAATCACTCTATATTATGGTGGACACGGGCGTAAAATTCACGGGACGATATCTAAGTGTTGGAAAGTGAACCCCCCTTTAAACACAGTATGATCGATATCATCGATCGATTTTTTCAAACGACATCAATATTACACCTTTAAATAAACAGAGCCCAGTTTTTTCACATTTCTAAGAAAATGTCAGCCAATGCACATTTTGACATTACTTTTGCCTCATCTTGTATAATATGTATATCTTGCATGTACTATAAATGAACTTATTTCTTACTAGTACTGCATTTTTCTAAAAAAGATACGGAATAAACTAAACTGAAAACTCTAGTCAGATATGAAAGGCTAAGTTGATTATCGAGGTCGAATTAGCCGCGCGGTAGGCAAATTCACCGGCTGCACTAAGCCGTCTTTAAACTGTTTTCACAGAAATATCTATGATGGTGGTTTCCACAATACTCGTATCTCTCCTTACTTGTAGTGCAACAACGAACCGGTTCCTTAGCTTTGTTTTCTTTACATAGTGTTCGATTCTTAGACCGATTTATGACCGCTTCCATTTTTCCGCTTTAAAACACCATTTTCTTGGTACTTTTTTAAAAACTTTCTTATTGTCTTCTCGTTAAATCCCAATCGATTAGAAATTTTTTACATCAATTCACCTTTCCTCAAAAGCAAGGATTTAACCGTTTTCAAATATTCTTAACCGCCTTTTCTTTGTCAAAAAACGATTTAAAAATCAAGGCGACTTCGATTACAAGGAATCCTCTAACTAAAATAACTACTAAGAATCCTAATTACTCGATAGTGAGTAATTTTTCCGTTGCACAAAAAGAAAGGAAACGGAGCAAGTCAACAAGTCAAGGTCAACGTGTTCTGTTTTATTTATTTATTTTTTTTTGCACCTTTAATTCAGTCTTCAATAAAAATTTTACGAAACCTCATTGGAGCGTTCACACCGAGCATCGACTAGGTTTTTATTTATCTCAATTTGAAGTTTTGACAACTACTCTGTCAACTGTTTTGCTGACATGCTGAATGTTTCAAAAGGTGTGTCTGATTCAACAATCTAATAATGGCGAGTAGGTTTTAAAGAGTTTCAAAAATTAAAAAAACAAATGTTTTCGATTGGGATGATGAGAGTTTTCGCGTAAACTCGATTTTCGATGCGCTGTAAAAAGGGTGTTAAGTTACATTCACAGGTTAGCAAACTGCGAATACGAACGGAAAAAATATTCACAAATTTTGATATTTTATTTACAGATACTTTTGAATGTGATTATAGCGACGTTTTGAATATAATGTTTTAATGAGCTTATGCGAATTCTTGGCAAAAACAAATTGAATTTGATTTTTTTTATTTTTATTTATTAAGGGGGTATTTTTCAATCGTGATGAAAAATAACTTAAAATATTTTTATTATCGTATAATTCAATCAATCAATCAATCAAAAAACAATTATAAACACAACAAAATTA
Organism: Volucella inanis; assembly: GCA_907269105.1. Classification (NCBI taxonomy): domain Eukaryota; kingdom Metazoa; phylum Arthropoda; class Insecta; order Diptera; family Syrphidae; genus Volucella; species Volucella inanis. The sequence continues at coordinate 125,140,517 of OU026157.1, read as the reverse complement.
GAAATTTTTTTGAGCTAAAAAAACAGGGTGCGTGCTTATGTTCCCGATTTCAAGTCTTCTAGTCGTCTGAAACAAAAAAAAAAATAAATAAAAAGTAAAAATTATTATTTATAAGTAAAGATGTTGTAATAGCCCCTACCTCAAAGAAGCAAAAAAAAATTTTTTTTTCGCAAACTAGCGACTGTTTTAAAAAGTTTTAAATTTTTTTAAAAAATATTAAAAAAAAGTGTTTAATCAAAATTGTGGTTAGAGTGTTAGAGCGTTATTTAAAGAAAGTGTGTACCAATTTTCATTCGTTAGAACTTGAGATATCGTGTTAGTAGCAGTTTCGATAAAAACGCGTTTAAAGATTTGAGCATAGTTTCAAGCAGTTCAAATCATATAATTTTGCGTTATACTTACATTTCGTTAATCGGCAATTCCTGGTCCATACAACAGGCTTTTTTCAATTTCAAAATATAAATTTTCCAAAGTTCTTTCTGCTAGGTGTATTGTTTTAGCTTTTTCTAGAAGCGGCAGGTGCTCGTAGTTCAGAGCGCTCAACTTGAGTTTCGTTCCGTTTGAAAGCGAAAGTATGGTAGTGACACCCATGGTCTTCATAATTTTTGAAATTGGTAAATAGCCTTAATTAAAAATGCAAACAGCTATATAATTAGCAATTTCAATCGTTGATGTTGATGTTGCTGTACAGCTTGTATAGTTTGTCGTTGAATCTCCTGCTCCAAAGCCCGTCAGCACAGACGGGACCAAACATTTTACGAATAATCTTTCTCTCGAAGCGACCGAGCATATCTTCATCCGCTTTAGATAGAGTCCAAGCTTCAGCGCCATTATGCAGGACTGAAATGATCAATATCTTATACAGAATCTCCTTAGTTTTTCAGGATAGGGCCCTACTACTTAATTGCCTTCTTAGCCCAAAGAAACAGCGGTAGGTAAGAGTTATTCTTCGTTTTATTTCTTTTGAGATGTTGGTGTCAGAATTTTTAACAGAGCCGAGACAAAGTCCCTCACTACCTCAAAGTTATAGCTGTCAATCGTGACCTTTTGTCCGATTCTACGATGCTGGGTGTCCCTTCTTGTTGACAGCATATTCTTGGTTTTGCCCTCGTTGACCGCTAGACCCATTTTAGCCGCTTCCGTTTCTATACTAGAAAACATACCAGTGACAGCTCGCTATGTTCTACCAATTATGTCAATATTATCGGCGTATGCAAGTAATTAGACGGACTTTTGAAAGATCGTGCCTTGTATGCTGGCCTGTGAGTTTCGGACAGTTCTTTGAAGTTTGATGTTGAAAAAATCGCACGACAGCGCATCTCCTTGTCTAAATTATCTTTTGACATCAAAGGTTTCGGTTAAGTCGTTACCGACCTTGATGCAGAAGCGAGCTTTCTCCATCGTCATCCTACACAAGGGAAGCCAAAGCTAGACATGGCTCTGTATAGCTCGTCTCTATAGATGCTGTCGTACGCGGCTTTGAAATCGATGAAAAGATGGTGGGTATCAATTTGGAACTCTTGGGTTTTTTCCAAGATCTGCCTTAGTGTGAAAATTTGATGGTAGACTTTCCTGGCCTAAAACCGCACTGATAGGGGCAAGTCAGGTTATTAACGAACGCCTTAGTTCACACAATATGGCAGATAGGATCTTGTATGCGATGTTAAGGAGACTGATACCTCTGTAGTTGGCGCAGTTGAAGGGATCTCCTTTCTTGTGGACCGGGCAAACGATCCTGAGATTCCATTCATCCGGCATGCATTCATCTGACCAAATTTTGTAAATAAGTCATCTCCAGCAGCTCTAAAAAGCTCGGCAGGTAGACCATCAGGCCCTGCAGCTTTCTTGTTCTTTAGCTTGGATATTGCTATCCGTACTTCGCTTTGGTCAGGTGGACGGTAGTTTTGTCTATCATCGTCTATATTGAGTGGTACGTTCTGCCTAACAGCGGGATTCTGATTTTCGTCGCCATTATAGAGTCTGCAGAAGTAATTTTTCCACATTCTCAGCACCGACTGTGATTCTACTATAAGGTTTCCCTCATTATCTCTACAGGTTTCTGTACGGGATTTTCTGCCCTGGCAAGTTTTTTTTACCTTTTGGTAAAACTTGTCTACATTGTTATTGGAGTAGCATCTCTCAATTTCTTCAATCATACGTTTCTCTTGCTCTTTCTTTTTCTTTCTGAGTATCTGATGTTCCTCCCGTTTTTTTTTGTTCGTAAAGCTCGTGAGCAGTTCTAGTTCTCTTTTGCAACACCGCTTTATACACTTCTTGTTTTGTTGCGTTTTCTAGTCGGCATTATTCATCAAACCAGGGGTTTCGTGGTGGTGATCGGATGGAACCCAGCACATCAGTCGCGGGCTTGATGATGGCTTTCTGGCAGTGTTTTCTCCATGGTCTTCTATACTAGCTGTTGCTGCTATAGGACTGATCGAGAGACATCGGGATTTTCGACGTCATATTTTCTCACAGTATTTCTTTGTTGTTGTGTGTTTGATATCCGCATTCTTACCTTGGCTGTAACAAGATAGTGATCCGAGTCAATATTGGCCCCTTGGAAGGTTCGGACATCCAGAATACTGGAGACGTGTCTTGCGTCAATCGCAATGTGATCGATTTGGCTGATAGTTTGGTGATCCGGAGACAGTCATGTCCCCTTATGGATATTGAGATGTAGAAACCTGGTGCTTGCTATAACTATTAGCCTAAGTCCGTTGCCAGACGTGTTGTCATTTAGGCTGTGTATGCCAACAATCCTACCAAAGATGTTCTCCCTGCCTATTCTAGCGTTGAAGTCGCCTAGTACTATTTTAACGTCGTGCTTGGGGCATTGCTCGTTGGTCTTTTCGAGGAGCTCGTAGAAACTGTCTTTGGTAGCGTCTTCCTTTTCTTCAGCTCATGAGCGCATGAGCCTGATGCTCGAGAATTTTGCCTTGATGCGTGCCGATAGCTCAAGACTTTTTGCCTTAGTCTGCTACGTATCACAAATCCACATCCAAATAAACGCTGTCTCTCTATAATCCGTGGTATACCAATTTAAAAAAAAAAAAAAAAAGCACCACCGTGTGGCGCTCTCATTGTTCCGATTTGAGTTCTGTTTTTTTGTTAAGTTCGTACATCTGTTGTTGACATTCCCTCTAAATCTTAACGTCATAGCTTGACATTTGCCAAAGTTACGTAGCCAATAGTACATCTATCTCTGTGTGTGTTGGCGATTTTTTACAATTTTAGAAATTTTACAAGTTTGCAACAACGAACTTGTATTAAATTTTGCGTAAAAAATGGATTTAATGGTGCGCGAATGTTGAAAATGTTGGAAAAGTATTTCGACATTGATTCTCTAAAGAAGATGGTCGTTTACCAGTGGCACTAGCGGTTCAAAAGTGGTCGTGAGTCAATCGAAGATGATGAACGCATTGGCAGACCATCGACATCGAAAACATTGATGAAGTAAAATAAATATTGCTCAATAACCGCAAATTAACCATCAGAGGGATAGCAAAAAACTTGAACATTGCCTATGGATCCGTCCAAGATATTTTAGTTAATGATTTGAGTTTCCGTCGTGTAGCAGCAAAGTGTGAGCAAAGACCTCAATTTCATGCAAAAAAGAGACCGTGTTGACGTCGCGAAAGAGATGATTTTCGGGACTGAATCCGATCCCACATTCATCAAAAGGATCATTACTGGAGACGAGACGTGAATTTATGAGTACGACACGCAATCCAGACATCAGGCAAATGAATGGCGTTGTATTCGTATATCACAGTTTTTCATTCGTTTTTTGCTTGGCCCATCTCATCGCACTTCCTGTATGGCAGTTATGTCTGCTTTGTAGCAGTCTAGGTCTGTTCAGTGTACGAACATTTCATGTGCAGATCCGAAGGTCACTGTCCTTATTTCGTTTTCCAGGGTCGTCAACAGTAAATCCGTCCTTTTCCGAGACTTGTTGCTGTTTCATAACATGTATTTCAATCACACAACTCCGTAAATAATTAGAATCTTAAAATTTCCTCTGGAGGGTATTCCATATTCTTAAAAATGTATATGTACATATATACTTTGTAAATATGCAAAAAAAAAAAAAAAATCGATTTTTTCAAAATTCTAGAGCAGAATACAGAATCAACAGATAAATTAAGCTCTGTGCTTATGGAATAGTATAATTTTCACTTGGCTGTCTTTAAATGAACTAAAAATGATTTGTTCGCAGTCAGCTCATTCGCAATTCTCTGCGCTGTGGATGAAACTTTAGTGTATTCTCTAGAGTAATCCTTCTTAAACGATATTTCTGGTATTAATTTTCTAGTAATTTAAAATGTATCGAGAACAAAAGAAAACGAAATTCATTGCAAACAGGAAACTAAACATTTTCCACTTTTACTTGAAACAATAGAATGGAAACCATAATTAGGTTGAGCGAACTTGTTATTTTGTATAAATTTTCGTCTCGTTTACGGCAAGGTATTTGGAACTCATTATCATTTCGAACTTAAAGTTTTTCTTCAAAAAACCATTTAATATACAACTTTACCTGTTATTACGTAGGTGTAGGGGAAAATTCAATCATTAATGCTGAAAACTAGAATATTAAATTTCAATTTTGATTTTGAGTGAAAGTGAACCTGGCTGAGAAGTTCAATGTGGGTGGATATTTTCAGAGCACATTCGTGTTTTATTTTTATGAAAATAAGAGTGGAAACACTTACTATCAAATAAGTTGATTAACAAAACCACCAGACCTGTTTGAAGAAGGAACAAGTTTGTGTTTAACGCCTTGTTGGATGGAGTAAAAATTACTTAATAAAGAAGCGCTACAGTTCAGTAAGACAAGTCAGTTTATAAGTCCGATGCGTACTTCAAGGTGTGTACCTAAATATGCTCGAGGCGCCGTTTTCCAGTACTACATTGACTCTCAGAGGTGGAATCCAAGGTTTTCTTGGGCCTATTTCTTGATATATCTTAGCTTTCGGATATATTTGTAGTGCAGTTTTTATAGTGGATCGATGTCGCTGTAAAACTTATTTTGTCGTTAATCTATTTGTATATTCGGTTATCGAATTTAACAGAGCGATGGGCGTTTGTTGTTTTTTTTTTTTTGAGATGAACAAGTTTGTCAACAATACTAAAACAAAAAAAAAAAAGTAAAAGAGCCTGCAATGCAAGGTTTAACTAAACACAGTTGAAAGGAGGATTTCACTGGATCCTAAGACACAATGGGATTACGGTTCATTTCCCGTTAGGCAAGGTTTAGAGGAGAATTTTTAAGGACCTGAACTAACGTTAGGTTTGCCTGTGTCTGTGTCAATGACATCAATGGCCTGACCAAACGAATGATTCTCGACGTATCTGCTGTTCTTCAGTAGGAGATACTATAGGATGTTTACTGATCTCGTAAGGAGCCACTTCACGTGTGGTAAGCATTAAAGTTCGTAAGTGTTGCGACGCTTACTGGGAGAGTGATGACTACACCGCGAAGCATTGTCTCTGTGAATGTCAGGTCTATGCTCGCATTTGATGGATGCGAGCGCCTACTCATCTTTCTTTGAAAGACTGATACATTTCTGCAAATGGAACATATGGTACAAGGAGTATAATGGACCAGTTTTTTGTTTGGGTTATACCTTTTTGATTTGTTTGTAGAAATAAGGTGACATTTTGATAAATGATTGATTTTCTAGCTTTAAAATTGACCTGATCATACAGAAAATCTTCCTTCACCGCTTTATGCAAATAGGTTTGTTAGTAAATTGCCGTAGCTACGCGTGTATTACTATCTCAAAACCTTCAACTGCAAGTGTCTCTTGACTTTCTTCTAATTTTAAGAAATATTTTATGCTTTTCGTCCTTTTTGCTGCCAAAACTTCTGAGCAGCTCTTATATTTTGTTTATTTTTATTTTTTTTTTTAAGTTCGATATACTCAGTCCGTCCATAAGTTCTGTAACACATTTTTAAGAACTCCATTGCTTAAAACTCCCATTTGAAATAAGACACATTGATGAGTAAAGAATAGAAGCCACTTTCAGCCCCAACATGGAGTGGGGCGTCAAAGAAAATCCAGTGTGGAGTAAGCTCTGGCCAAATTTTTGATTTTTTAAAACCGCTGGATATTTGAAGAATGTTTTAAGGTGTATTAGTCTTAAGTGCAAGTGCGGTAGTAAAAGCCGCGCCTGAACGAATTAGCAGAAATTATGTTCAGAAAAATGAACATATCCAACAGATACATGTCAAGATTGATTCGAGATAATCTTCACATGTTTTCTCGGTCCTATAAGACCAAAACGATAGAGGAAAACCGAAAAAAAAAATATAAAAAAAAAAAATAAATAAATAAATGATTGCAACGCTTTGCGTAAGCGTGTGAAATGCCAATACAACCAAAAACTAAGGCAAAAAATTCCAAGGTAGCGAAAATTGTTGGTCGTTAGTTAAAAACATTAGAAATTCTGCCTCATTTTAAATCCCAACGCTCAATTATAATGACATTCCAGCTGTCAGCTCTTTGAACAAGGCCAATCTGCTTGCTGCACACGTTGCGGTCAGCACAACACTTCCAGATTGTGCTTTGTCCCCGGATACATTTGAGTGCCTCCAATCTTCAATGGGACGAATCCATTGAATATTTAGAATTCTTTCCGAGCAGTTGGAAAACAGTATTTGTCCAGCCCATCCCTGAAAAATTCCTCCTACAGACTCATTGCACTTACGTTCCTTCTTTCCAAGTTCATGGAAACGCTGATAAACCGTCCACTGGTGATTTGATGGCATGTCTTAACGAAAAGTTAAATCAAAGCGTACATCAATCTGGCGAGAGCAAGATAGTTGCACTTGATATTTCCAAAGCATTTGACAGAGTTTGGCATCAGGCTCTTTTGTCGCAAATGCGGGCTTTTGGGATCGATGACTCTCTTCTTTAATGGATTAACAATTACTTTTCGGAACGTTCACTTCAAGTTGTCTTGGATGTTTTCAAGTCTGATATTCACAAAATGAATGCTGGTGTGCCCCAGGGCTCCATTTTGTTTCCGACACTCTTTCTAATTTTCATTATTAATCTCTTGTTTGTTTCTTCTAATTCAATATGTTACTTGGCTAATGCCAGTACTCTCCGTACTCTCTTTTTATATTAGTTCCCGGACTCACGCCTCTGCTTTTTGGCCGTAGAACGGGAACGGCAGCGTATGTTTAGCTTATTAAATTCTGATATTAACAGCTTAACCAATTGGGGAACTATCATTAGAGTGTGATTTTATGCTGCCAAAGAACAATGCTGTCTGCTGTCGTTAAAGCAAAATCTAAATACCCAGCCATTATCCATATATGTGTCAGTGAGAACTTACTTTGGAATGAATTCAAGTTTGCTGACCTGATGACCTCAATGATTTTCTCAACCGATGTAAGAAATATTTCACCCCCTCTGATATGTCCTCAATATTTAAGGCGTATATCCACCCAAAACTCTTTAAACTTGCTAAAAAGCATCCAAATTCGTGCGATAAAACTCATATGTGATGCCAATATTAAACAGTATCGCTTTTTTAACCACCAATGCTCCACTGAAATTGCCAGTAGCATTTCGGCCCTTCAAATTTTTGACCGTAACACCCGTCTCGCTATGAATGCTCATCAGTGCACCCTCAAGCCTACCTTTGGACGTACTCTGAAATTTCGTGATTCTTTCCTAAGCCGTAAAACTTGCTTATGGAATGCTTTGCCGAGCTCTTTATTTTCTAGTCATAACTTGCAAACATTTAAAACCAACGCACATCGGTATTTCTCTTTTGTTCCTTCCTAACTTCCTTTAGACCGCGCTATGTGCAAACATTTTAAGGGCACATAAAATCCTTTGTACACCCGCCGATTATAAAAAAAAGAAGAAAAAAAGTTAACGTGGCTTCCTACTTACTATATTCTTGCAATTTTCCTGGGAAATTTTTTGCCATTCTACATCCACTAGGCTGTACAATTCCTGTAGATTTTCTGCTGGGGTTCGGTATTCGCAAGATTCTGTTTAAGATGCTGCCATATCTGCTCTATAAAATTGAGCTCAGGAAATTGTGGTGGCCAGTCCAAAACCTCAATCCCATGACTTTTAAGCCACAAGAGTGTTATTCTGGCCATATGTTTCGGATCACGATGAAGATGATATCCGAAGAATAAGTTGCCCATTTTTGAAGAATCCCATTTAAAGTGTTGTCTAAAATACCAATGAAGTCTTGTGTCGTCATTCTTCCAACAATCCTCTGACAAAGTCTAACTCATTGAGTGGTCATGCAGCCCCAGAGCATCAGGTTCCGCCAACATTCACTGTTTCTTTCACTATATAACTTATCGCCTGGCCTTTTCCAAGTCCAAAGCCAAGAGCTAAAACGATTGATTTTTGTTTCAACTTTTTCAACTTTTTACCCATCTTCATCGGGGAATGTTTTGTATTTGTTGGCAAAAATTCAGCGAAGCTTCCTGTGACGTGCTGTTAGCAATGGCTCCTTTACTTTAGCCCGTCTTTTTAGGCCAGCTTTCCTTAGAATCCTTCGCACAGTTTCTGTGAGAACAGATACGTTATCATCTTGTAAGAGAGCACCATTTTTACAGAGAGCAGCATTTAGAGAGAACAGCATTTTTTTTTCTGTCCTGTTGTTATTGTTGTTTTTCTTTGGAAAGTAGTTGAAAGAAATGGCTTTGGTTCAGACTTCACCCCTTTTAAACTATCTAGTCAGAATTCTTTTTTGTAATTACTTACTGCTGCAACTAAAATTCTCAGTTTCGCTGACATTTGTCGATGGAAAAAGAAGTTCTCTCTTTTTCTAATTTGGCATCAAAATCATAAAACGATGTTTACCACTTAGTGAATTGCTTGTAGAGTTTGTCAAGGAGATAGGAGAAATATTCTTTCTTTCTATTTCTTCTTTCGCTCAGAAGCTCACGACTTTTTACTAAGTTTTCCTCTGATGACAAATCCATATCCATCACTCATAGTTTTCTATACTTCTCTTGTCAATACCATCTCATCGCAGGTTTTGGATTGCAGTGATATCCGCTCTGTGGAGGTTTAAAGCCTCAAAAATATGTTTGGCTTAATAGTTTTTTTTTTTTTTTTTTTAGTTCAAAGCAGATTAAGTTTTATTTTTTATTAATATTACCAAAATTAATGATTATTATTAATGAAAAAAAAAAAAAAAAAACGATGCATTGATAGTTTCTCCCTGCTACAGTGTCTGTCGGATTTCAAAATCGTTGTGGGATTAAGCGCAAGTTATGACCATTGGCTGGTGCATAATTTAATCAAAATTCACTGAAAGGGAGAGCGCTTCGTGAGACATGAGAATATCTCGGGTAAATGGTAAAACTGGTTTATTCATATTGTGAACAATTTGTTTAAATTCTTCATGTCAATAACTTGGGCACGATTAGCAAATGGCTCAATAATGTTATCCGTGCACCGTCAAACCCGGTAGCAAAGTGTAGCCTCTCGAACTAGTACTGAATCGTTCATGAATGTTTGAGTTACGGCTTGATTATCAACAACTCCGTCGATAGTTGAATCAAAACCACCATCACTTCCGTCACATTCGCAATCTCAACCCAATTCATCTTCGTTCGTGTGACGAGGCTCACCGCCTCTTAACGAACGCCGGCTCAGTATACAAATCCTGGGACCTTTTCGGGTCTTTTAGTTTGAAGATCATTTAGAAGTATAAGTTTACGTGCATCCCATTTGCTCTTAATAATTCAAACGTCACGAGAAGTTCGTCCTGGAAATCGTCAAAGTTCACATATTTTGATTCTCGTGGATTTGCCACGATGGCCTGATGCTATTGTTGAGAACGTTTTCAAAGTTTCCAATGTGATAAACCATCGCAGAATTGATTGACGCGTATGTATTCTATCTAAAGGTTTGTGAGGGAATTCCAATTTAGATGATGAATCGAAAGGACATATACCTCTTATAAGCACTGCTGGTTTAAAAAATCCATTGGTGGCATCGGTTTATTGGAACTCCTTCATCACTGGTGAAATATTCATGGTGCTCTTTGTGCATTTAAACATTCAGTCATTGACATTTTAGAATTTAAGCCACTGCAGATGATTTTACGATGTTCTTTTTCTGCTTCTGCTGCATATCATGACTCTTACTGTCCTACAGAACCAATGACATTCACTCCACACCAACGTGTGCGACGTCTGTTTCGTAGTTGAGTAGTCTTTTCGTAGCTGTTCGAGCGACGTGGAAGACAAGGGGCGTCGTTTATTTGTCCTGAATGGATCCTTTTCTATCCAAATATATTATAGACATGCTTCTGGGAGTATGAAGCAGTACTCGCTCGTTGTATAGATTTAAGTTTGTTTAATAAGTTCTGCGGTTTTTTTTAGGGTGAAAGTTAAATTCATGAGATATTTTCCATCGCGGTCTATTACTATCTTCCATCGTTCTGAAAGAAAGATATTGCCTCTTTTGTGAAAGTCTGCAGACTTATAAGTAAAAAACAGTCTTCCAGGTATATTTTGATCTCATCTTCCGCAATGTATTGCCTTCCATCCAAATTGTTTTGGAGAGAGCGGAACAGATGGTAGTCAGAAGGCACAAGGTCTGGAGAGTACGGAAGGCGCTGCATAACTTCCCAGCCAAATGAATTTATCTTTTATTATGTTACTAAAGCTGTGTGTGGTCTGGCGTTGTCATGATGAAAAACAACGGCTTTCCTGTTCGCCAACTCTGACCGCTTCCCAAGTATCGAGCTGAGAGCAATATTTAATGGCATGTATTGTCTGATTGCGTGGAAGCAACTCGAAATAGAGGACACCTTGCCAGTCTCACCAAATCCTTAACATGACCTTTTGGGATACAAGTCTTGTTTACAGACTGACCTCTTTCGCCTAATGTTGTTGTAAACCACCCATTTTTCGTCTCCCGTAACCACTCTTTTAAGAAAAGCATCAAGCGAGTTCCTTCTCAACAAAGACTCGCAGACCATTATGCAATCCATAATGTGTTTTTTCAATGAGTTCGTAAGTAACCCAAACATCCATCTTTTTCGATGTTCCAAGTTTTTTTTTCAGTCTCTGCGAAATGGTTGTATGGGCGATGTTAAACCGCTGAGCTATCTCCCGTGTCGCCAAATGCCTGTCAACGATAACTGCAGCCTAGATTTGATTGTCGTGTCGAATCTTCGTTGCGCCTCCATTTAAAAAAAAATATTAAAACACTGCCGATCAAAACAAATTCTCGTAACAATGTAAAGGATAACCCTCTCAATACAATGAACAACTAACATTTCATAACGGTTTTCTGAAACGAAAAGAAAAGAAAAAAACCGCAGAACTTATTGAACAGTGAAGTAACTCCCGGAGATGAGGTTGATAATCAAGGTAATTGGTTTAGCAATATCCCTTCGAATTAACGTGATATGAATGAAATTGTCCATTCTTAGGTTCACCTTATTTAATAAGATCTCGTAAGGCTAGAATTTTATATTCTTCAACTCTGGTGTCTGTAAAAGTGAAATCAAGCTCTATCAAGCACATAGTGGCCGATCTCGTATTGCTCGTTCGACCAAGAATGTCGTTGCAGTGGCCGATGATGTTCGAGAGAGTCCACAAACACCTATGAGACAACTATTCACACAATTTGGCATCAGCAGACATTCGATGCGTTGCGTATAAATTGCAAATCACTAATTGCTGCCTGCTCACCGTCAAGTGAGGTTAACTTGCTCACATGTTCTGTGAAACCTGGTGCAAGAAGAGAATGTTTTCGTATCCAAAATCATAATGTTGCAGGTCTTGAAAGCCAACATTGAAAAAAAATCACCAATTTGAAACTGTTTTGCGAGCTACAACTCAAAATGCCGTAAAACGAGTACAATTGTGCATCAACTTAGGAGGTGGTCAGTTGACCGATATCACTTTTAAACCTTCGAATAAACTTTTCCTAAAAACAGAGCCCAATTTTTTCCATTTCCAACAAAATGGCAGCCAACTCACATAATGACATCACTTTTTGTCCACCTTGCAAAAGCATAGGCCAGATAAGTGCCATGTGGCAGATTACCATCACCCTTGCATCGAGTTTACTGATGTAAAATAGTCTCTGTAAGTGCAAAAGCCCCATTCCATGACTGCAAACAACTGTCAAAAACTTTTACACGGGAACTTTGCATAAATATCATTTATCAAATAGCCGTCAAGTTAGGGTTGATACGCTTATTGGTTCTTGAGAATGAATGAGGTTATCGCTAGATATGCTTCTGATGTTGCCGTTGCTTTCATCTTTGGAGTTCTCATTGCAGAAAAAAATATCGTGCTTGGTTAGGATCGAGAGCTAAATTACACTTGGGTGGTAGACTCACATAAGGTGCTGAGAATATGGAAAAAAAAATTGGACGACAGTCAAAACTTCCGTCAAACCTGACCCAAACGAAATAAGGATAACAATATCCAAGCTTAAATCCAATAATCCTGTTGGACCTGGCTTCTTACCGGCCGGAATATTCAAAGCTGTTAAAAGTTACTTTGTCGATAACATACACCAACTCATTTTTTAAATCTGGTCAGAAGAGTGTTTGCCAGATGAATTGAATCTCAGCATGGGGTGCCTGATTGTCATAAAAGGACAAAATTTTCACTATGCGACAGATCTTAGAAAAAAATCAAGAAGTCCAAGTCGATACTCACCCACCATCTTTTTGTTGACTTTACGGTCGCGTATGACAGCATATGGTATATAGAAACGTGCTATATAGGACATGTCTAGTTTCGGCATTTTGGACAAACATGAACATGGCGAACGCTCATCCCTCCATCAAGGAGGGTAATGACTGAAATTAGAACTTTGATATCAAAAATGTTTTAAACAAGGTGATGCCCTGTCATACGAGTTCTTTAACATCATACTTCAAAGAATTGTGCGGAACTCACAACCGAGGGTACAATATTTCTGTGCACTTGCTATTGTACTCTGATGATATTGACATAATTGGCATAGCTCAGCGGCCTGTCACTAGCGTTCGCTAGTTTAAAGATGAATGAGGGCAAGACCAAGTATATGCTGTCAACAAGAAGGGACACACAACGTCGATGAATTGGACAAAAAAAACAAAACATGGTCAACAGCTTTAAGTTTGTCTACTTTGGTTCTGCTACCAGTTCTGCCAATAACACCAATCGCCCTTTTTTTTTGAGCTTAGAAGGCTATTGAGTAGTAAAACGCTATCCCGAACAACTAAAGAGACTTTATAAAAGACCCTGACTGTGGCAGTTCTTCTTTATGGCGCTGAAGCGGGTGAAGACATTTTCGTTCATTTTGAAAGAGAAACTATTCGTAAGATATATGGTATACAAGGGGGGTTTTGATGAGTACCCGGATTGAAAAATTAGTGTACCATCATTTAGTATGACCTCTTTTAGCCCTCCTGTCAAAATATGGTGACAATCCGAAGCTTAGTTTTGTCTTGACACCCATTTCAAAACATACTGTTAGTGTTATTTAAACCATGGAAAAAGAGCAGTATCACTCTGTGATCCGATTCTTGTTTTTAAGTGGCAAAACCTGCGAGGAAATCAAGTCCATTCTTCATGGTGTGTATGAGACCCATCATCGCCGTGGCCACACGTCGGTTTTTGATAAACCGCGCCCAGGTACCCAAAAACGTTTACGACGTAAAAAACCGTGGACAAAATCCATGATTTCATATTGGCGGACCGTCAAGTGAAAATTCGCCGGTTGGCTAAAGTAGCAGGCATCTCAACTGAACGTGTTCGCCATATCCTGCACGAGATTTTGGGCATGAGAAAGCTGTCCGCGCGATGGGTGCCGCGTTTGCTCACCACGGAAAACAAGATCAATCGTTGAGACCACTTCAAAGACGTGCTTGGCCCTGTTTAATCGAGATCCGGAGCAGTTTCTGCAAAGCCAAATTAATCAAATTGCTCGCCAATCCCCCGTATTCTCCGGATTTGGCTCCCTGCGACTTCTTTTAGTTCCCAAACCTTAAGAGATCGCTCGCCGGATCACCGGAAAGAAGTACAGGTCGAACGATGAAGTCATCGCCGCCGCGGAGGAGTATTTTACAGAACAACAAAAGTCTTACTATAGGGAGGAGTTAAAAAAGTTGAAGTATTGCTGGCAAAAGTGTATCGACTTGAAAGGGGATTATATTGAAAAGTAGATTGTCAAAACCTAAAAAAGTTGCGTTGTTATTTCTAATCCGGTTATTCATCAAGCACGCCTCGTATCCGGTTCTGACTGCATTGACGGACTTTGGAGAAGAAGATTCAACTAGAACTATACAAACTATACGGCAACATTGACCTAGTCAGAAAGCTGCGCAACAAACGCCTGAGATGGCTAGGATGGCGAATGGACTCCAATGCTCTAACCGGCAGAGCCTTTGGATCTAATTTCAGATCTAGTGAGAGTAGAAGGGAACTTCAAGCAACTTGGAGTGCGTAACACGAGGCAGTAAATAAGGCAATAATAATGTAAATAGGTACGTCAGACTGAGCATACTGCAGAATATTGATTGTGATTGTACTCAGCGGCTGGCCACCTTCTTTTTCAATATGCGCCTGGAACTGTCCGTGCCGGAGTAATTTGTTTAAGGTCATTCGTCATGTTCGATAATTAAAATGATATTCGTACAATCTGAGTGCAAAATTGATTTCGTATACAATGTTCACTAGAATTAAAGTGACAATGGTACAAAACATGATGGCGACATTGTTCGGTTGTTTTATGGTTTACATATTCAGTTCCAAGAAGCTATAGATTATCTATTGCTCAGTTTTCAGTGCTACTGTAATTGAACATTACGACAGACACACGCGTATCTACTTACTGGTGTATGGTTTTTGTCTGTTTATTCAGTATGCCGGTTTGTTGGCGACAGGCATTGCTTGAACTTAAATTGAGAGTCGCTTAATTTTGAGATGAATACCAACTACGTGCATCACATGATGCCCCTCTTTGTCAAGAGCTTCGTTTTAATTAAGTCTTCCGTTTCAAATTGAATTTTTCATTCGATATGTACATTATGTGTGAAAGATTAACTTGTTTATTTATTTATAAAGTGCAATATCATAGAGATTTAAATTATTAAACATACTTGTATACTCGTGAGGAGTGGATATAATTTATAACCATTTACCTAGAAAAAAAAAAAGGTCTAGAGCAGACAATGACTTGTGCTTCTGGTTGAGTCCAATGTTTATCGCTTGTCATCGTATTCAGCACATTTTCAAAATTATTTATAAAACTAAGCATTAATGCTATGCAATTAATGACAATAAATAATTAAGAGTAGATCTGCGAGCATTGTACACTGTCAATGTACTTGCATGACTCACCTTCTTCTTAAAAGTGGAATTACCCGATTACTCAGCTGGGATGGTCCTCTAACCCAGTCCGGAGAGGCTCGAATTCATAAACATTGTCTATATAAAAATTCTTGAACCCCTCTTACTTCGAAACCAGTTTAAATCAATTTAGTTGAGCTTCATAGGTGGCGGCTTGGACTGTCATTTATCATAGATCAGTATCACTGTAATTTATCTTGCACTTCTGTGAAATATTTTAGTTCAAAAAGATTGGTAACGCCAGCTGTGAGTTTTATTGGCATCCAAGTCTATCAGACAATGCTTTCAAAGGAGGTAATGATTCATTCAACACTCTCTTCAGCGAAACTGATGCTGACAAGCACGTGCTGCCTGAATCAACTATAGTCGATGAAGTCCGCACTGGAACTTACCGGTATTTCCATCCAAAACAATTGATTACCGACAAAAAAGACGCTGCTTACAATTACGCTCGTGGTTACTATACCATTGCTACCATTTTAAATTGGCTGACAAACGTACTTACTGGACAACTGCTGTTGACATTCCGACCGCCTTGTAATGGTCAGTAATGAAGCATCCGACCACCAACCAAATTAAGTTGTTTGGTTGACCAGATTGTACTGCTTCACTGCATTTCGACTTGACTGAATTCCAAACTAATTTAGTACCACAGCCACGCATTCACTTCCCTCTGATTACCTATGCTTTTGTCATCTTTGCCGAAAAGTTCTGCAACAAGCGATTATCGGTTACTGAGATCATCAACGTCTGCTTCGAACCAGTAAACTAGATGGTCAAGGGCGATACTCGTCATGGTGAATACGTGAGCTGCTGCATGTTCTACTAAGATGATGTTGTTCCCAAGGATGTTAAAGCTGTTACTGCTACCATCAAGACCAAGTGCACCACCAAATTCGTCGACGGAAGTTAAACTGCCTTCAAGGTCCGGCACCAGCTGCTAGCCCCAACTGTTGTACCTGGCGGTGATTCTGAAGATGTTGATGATGGTCAAGGGCGATACTCGTCATGGTGAATACGTGAGCTGCTGCATGTTCTACTAAGATGATGTTGTTCCCAAGGATGTTAAAGCTGTTACTGCTACCATCAAGACCAAGTGCACCACCAAATTCGTCGACGGAAGTTAAACTGCCTTCAAGGTCCGGCACCAGCTGCTAGCCCCAACTGTTGTACCTGGCGGTGATTCTGAAGATGTTGATATGGACTCCGTTGACGGTGAAGATACTTAAAAGTATTAAGCCTATTGCTTAAATACCTTGAATTCACTAACTTAAAAGTGAAGACTCCCACGTGAATGAAATAAAATAATACTTCATGTTCTTGGACTCCAGTTTCTTGAATCTATTTTTCGTTTACAACACAAAGCCTGCTGATACTGAAATATACATATATAGGGTTTTCTAATAACGACTTGACAACTTTTTTTTAAATAAAAGGCAAACCATTTGAGATATTTCAAAAACTTTATTATTGGCTTGAAATAAAATCAAAACATTTATGAATGGAACTTGACTTCGTTCATATGGCCACCGCGGGCACGTTTGCAGCGGTCGATTCGTTGGACCCAATTTTCAACGACTAGGCCACACATTTCGGCCGAAACGGCCGCTTTTTCGCGTTCAATGTTGGCTCTGAGCTCTTCCAACGTCGTGTTATGCCAACAATGACTTAACGTAGCCCCACAGAAAATAGTCAAGCGGCGTTAAATCGCATCAACGAGGCGGCCAATCGACTGGCCCATGTCTTGAGATAACACGCTCACCATACTTACTCTTCAATAAATCGATTGTAGCGTGTGCTGTGTAGCTTGTGGCACCATCCTGTTGAAACCACATGTCGTCCAAGTACATATGTTCCATTTCGAGCCAAAAATAATAGGTGATCATGACGCGATAACGCTGAACCTTCACAGTAACGTGACGATCGTTATCGTCGTCGAAAAAATATGGACCAATAACGCCGCCGGCAGGCAAACCGCACCAAACAGTTATTTTTTGTGAATGAAGTGGTGATTCATGAAGCACATGTGGGTTTTCACCCGACCAATAACGCATATTTTGCTCATTGACGAACCCATTGAGCCAAAAATGAGCTTCGTCAATGAAGATGATTTTGCGATAAAATTCATCATCTTGGCGCATCTTCTCCAGAACCCAATCGGAGAACGTACGTCGCTTCAAATGGTCCATCGGCTGGTGTAAACCAAGATCCTTACGCAAAATACGCTATAATGTGGTCTGAGCCATGCCCAATTCTTGAGAACGCCGTGGAATTGACTGATTTGGATCGTTTGCTACGGACGTCTGAACGGCAGCGATATATTCGACACTTCGACCAACCCATCACACAACGAATATGTAGACTCAAATTTTTGGAGTTAACGTTCTTATCTGTAGGAAATTTTTTATAATTCGCAGACGTTGCTTGTTAGTGTACTTTACCATGATGAAAATTTTGAGTTTACTGAATAAATTGACAGTGACAGTTTGATGATTAGTGAAAGAATGCGTTTACAAATTAAATTCAAAGTTGTCAAGTCCCTATTGGAAAACCCTATACATTTCTGATTTAACTCACCAAACTCTACCGCAATGTTAAAATCCCGAATTCAATTTTATGTGGTTTAAATTGCATATCCGTAAGCAGACTGCTTCAAACTGGACTCGACTTTTAAAGAATTATATCCCTGTATCCTCCCTTATTTTGCTTCGCCCGCGCAGTGTGCAAGCATTTTAAAGGTACTTAAACCCCTTGAGCACGCGCAAATTATAAAAAAAAAAAATTAAAAAATACTGAAATAGTTATTGCGGGCGATTTTGATATACACAATTATGGATGGATTCAACACTCTGGACAGACAACACACGAAGGAAGGTGTGTTGAAATCTTCGCTGCGGAAAACAACTTGACCACGCGAATACCAGACCTGATTTGGTTTTAACTTCTCACCCTGATACGTACATCGTTGATGTGCTCTCCCCTTTAGGCTCGTCGAAACATTGTGTCATATCAGCTAATTTTTTGTACACTGAAAACACAGTTAGAGAAAAGATTCCTAAAAGAACCGTATGGCAATACGAGAAAGTCAATTGGAACGAATTTAACAGCTTCTTTAGAAATTTTAACTGGTCATTATGTTTCCTCGATAACGACGTAGATACCGCTGCTGACATGATCACAGACTCCATTGCTATTCTCCTTGGAATGAGATCCTTTACCCCTATTGGACTAAGAGTATCAGACCAAAAGAAATGGAATGGAATGTTACGACTCGAGCTTTAAATAGGCTGTCAGGATCAGATAAATGTTTTTTCAAGAGGAAAACAAAAAAAAAATAATAAATTTAAACGAGCAAGGAATGACTGCAACGTCTTTCTTAAACGTGTGTATTAGGACCTTTAAAAATACTACAACATCCCAAAGGTAGTAAAAATAGTTAGTCATTTATCAAAAACTATAGAAATTCTGCCTCATCCTCCAGCTCAACGCTCATTTACAATGACATTCCAGCTGTCAGCTCTTTGGAATTCCAATCTGTTTGCTGCACACTTTGCGGATAGCTCAAATATTCCAGATTGTGCTTTGTCTCTGCCTACAATTCGAGTGTATCGAGTATTTAATGGGACGAATCAACATTCGGACTTGTGTAGTTGCAAGAGTCCTAAAAGATCTTATTAAACACGAATGTGTCCAAATTGTACATGTATCTTCTCTTCCCTTTTTCCATACTGATACTTCTATCAATTTAATTCTAGACAGCGTTATCCCAGCCCGTCCCAAAAAGTGCGAATCTATTCTCTCTATAGACAAATCTACGATCCTTCATTGCAAGGTCATGGAAACGCTGATAAATCGTCAGCTCATAAAATATTTTGAAATACGAAAACTTCGGAGTGACTAGTTATACAGTGACACCCTAGAATATAAGCCGTAAGGTCTCTTCCTCTACGTTCTAATATCATCGAAATTTCCACCACCCCTTCGAAATGTCAAGTGTAATACCTGGCCCGCTATGAACGCTCATTACTTTACTATCAAGCCTTCTTTCGCGGGTAATATGAAGTATCATGATTTTCTCCTAAGCCGTACAACTCGCTTATGGAATGTCCTGCCGAGGTCTTCATCTCCTTGTCATCATAAAAATTTAAAACCAACGAACATCTGTTTGTTTTTTTCTTTGCTTCCTTATTTTTCTTCGTCCGCAAACTTTACGCTGATTCCAAAGCGCTTTTCAGACCTTTGTCAATTTGGGTTTGAAAGAAAATAACCCGGTCAAGAGACGGAATGCAATATCGTTGATTTCATCTGGGGTAAATTCTGCTGTTGTTTTGTTCAACGCTGACTCCCTGCGTTTGATGTGGAAATTTTAACACGAAACACAAAGCAGTTATTAAAATTAATGCAAAACTTGGAAGAGCTGCATCAGAAACAGTTGATGCATCTAGTCTATGGCGATGATTGGTTATCTAGATTCTAGAACAAGTGTCGAAGAAATCACCACAAGCCAAACAATCTTTCAAAAATTAATAAAATGCTCATTACATTTTTCGACAGCAAAAAAAATATCCACAAAGACTTCGTTCCACCTGGTCTTACGTTTGATGCCCATAATCCGTCGTATTCGTTCAGAATATCGCAATCCAAAAAGTTGGTTACACACGACTGCACCAAGTCACACTTTATTGTTCGTGAATTTTTGACTCGAAGTCAAGTGTGTCTGATGTGGCACCCTGCGACTTCTCTCTCTTTTCAAAATGGGAAAGACGTGTTTTGGATGACTTTTTGGCCATTCAAACAGCTTTAACGCAAGCAATGGAGGCAATTTCACGACTGAGTATTGAAGCTAAAGGAACGTATTTCGAATAATAAAATCAAGAAATATTAAAATATCTTGACGTACTCTATATGGATTTAGATATGCAGTTTTGTAGGACCACCAATAAGAGGCTATTGCTATTTTCCAGTCAGTAGTTACTCGCTCAATCGTCATTCAAGCCTCCTACCTTACTGCAAGTGCTTTGAAAAAAATGGATTCTAAAATAGATTCTCTTCCTCCCATTAAATTAATTACATTGATCTTCAAATAATGCTGCTTTCAAACATCAGGTTCTCCAGTTTTTTCGTAAATAGCACGTTGGCTATGATTTTGTCGCCCCTTCATTCTTTGCTTCCCAATAAAAAGAAAATTGTAATTCAATGTGGTATTTGGTGAACAGTGCCAAACATTGTCTTCTTTTGCTTGACTCGTTGTGTGTGTTTTTTTTTTTTTGACATATCTCGACCGATACCTTGTCATCACTACAGCTCATGCTTTTGTTCAAAAATAAATATTTACGTAATGTGATAAAAATGTACTACCGCTGTAAAAGGGTATCTTAAAAATTTTTTATCTCAAAAAAATATTGATAATGATTTGCAAAAAAAAAAAAAAAAAACATGCATATCGCGCTTTTCTCTTATAATCTCTCTAATTTTTTTTTCTTTTTGTGGATAAACTACACCCTGACTGACTCGAACTGCAACCAACTTCAGACTGCTATTATTTCCAAACTAACTAACAATGTTCATGACAGTGAGCTTAAATTTTGACACATGACAGATAATTTTATTATTTACAAGAATAAACGTTTGCGTCTCAGTTGTGTTCGGAAAGTGAAGGCTCGAATTGAGCGGAATCCGCGTCGAAGTGTAAGAAAAATGGAACGGATGCAACACATACTAAAAAATGAGCTTGGGCTCAAGCCATTGAAGTTCCAAAAAGCACACGATCTTACCCTCAACATTAAAAAGTTACAGTCGATAGAGCGAAGGAGTTGCTACGCTTGCACGAAAGTGGAGAGTTGCCGAATTTGGTTTTTTCCAATTACACCTTCGGACGGCCACCAGAAAGCAGGCAGCACAGATGGTGATGGTTTGGTCCTCCATAACCGCCGATGGTCGCTCTCCACTCGTATTTTTGGACCGTGGCGTCAAAATTAATGCGATCGTGCACCGTGAAACTGTCTTAGAGGTAGTATTGAAGCCTTGGGCAGACAACTATTTCGGTCGAAGACCGTGGACATTTCAACAAGACTCGGCACCGTCGCGCGCTTCAACCAAGATTGGTTAAAAAACAATGTTCTTCTTCGACACAATGGATTGCAAATTCTCCGGATGCAGATCCGTTGGATTTCTCTGTCTGGGGTATTTTGAAGGCGAAGGTTGGCACTAAAAAATACCAAAGTTTGGACTACCTCAAACAAGCACTTTGGGAATGGGCCGAAATACCGCAACATTTTTTGCTTTGGCACAATAAAATTTATCAAAAAATAAAAAAGTTATAGCATTTTAAAAAGTTGCAGTTAGAGTCAGTCAGGGTGTAAGTCAAAATTTCTGCGAATGATAAAATCTTCTAGTATGTCACCGTTCGGAGTTAACAAAAATGCGTAGAGCTCTCTAAAAATTTAGATGAAGAACAAAGGTGAAGAGATATGCAACCACATCTTACAGACTAAGGATACTATTATATGCGATTGTGAAATCTCTCGGCGATTAATCGAGATACTGCTGACTGTCTGTTAACTTGTATTAGACCAGCAGCGCAACAATCAAGTTCGTAGCGTAATCCTTGTCCTATCTCTCAGTGGTGCTCTCCGGTAACAGCAGGATAACATGGCAAGTGCCTGCTCTACCAGTGGCATAATTCAGGCCTACCCCGTCCTGGGACTCACAACCCTATACGATTAGATAAAAAAAGACGAACCAGATAATAGACTCGTATTGTAATGGATTCACTCATGACGACCGTTGAAGACGATTAAGAGTAAGGACTCAGCTTTCTCCTATGGAAAACGCGGTGTTTATCTGAAAAGTTCTGTTCTTATTGCAATAAAGAGTGAATCCGATAAAAGGCCGCCACATGACTGATGGCACACGTTGACCCTTTTGACGAAATTCTCAATGATATTTTAGCATAATGTCGTCTCAATTTTAGTAATGGCGCGTCGAATCTCGTCTTTCAGTTCAGGAATATTTCTTGGGTTATTGGCATACACCTTTCTTTCCAAAAGAAGGAAATCCAATGACGTCAAATCTCATGATCTTGGTGGCCAACTCACATCGCCCTGGCGCGGGGTAAGTCACCCTTAAAATTTCGCCTTCAACAATCCCATTGTTTCGATCACTGTGTGGAAGGTTGCTACGTCTTGTTTGAACCACATGCCTTCGAGATCCATTTCAGCAATTCGAGGCCAAAAGAAGGTGTTCATCATCTAATGCCAGCCGCATTTTCGAAGTTGAATTGTCCAATCATTCCGAAAGCCCAAAATGAACACTAAACAGTGACTCGTGATGGATACATGGAACGTTGATGAATCACGCCTCATCGGAGAAGATGTTTTTATCGAAAAACTACCATTCACTTGATGTTGCTGTAAGATTTATTTTGCGAACGTGCGGTGCTGCGCATAGCTTACTGACTTTAAGACTTGTGTTATCTAAATCTTGTAAGCATGCAAATGCAAATCTTGACTCCTCTTTCACAAAAATGGAGGTTGGTTATGCAATCGTAGCTCACTGCCCACCATACCATTACATTTGCGGTGTAGTGGCCTCCCTCAACCCTTGGAATATGTTCTGAGGCTTCTTTTGCTGCCCAATTATACACTCGACAAAAGTTTCTTCGACGGTAAAAATTTTCTTGTGGCTGAAAAAAACTTGTTTGGTAGCATTTTTAACGTACTCTCTTAAGAGAGCTTTTCATGTTCGCTTTCGTTTTAGCTTTAATGCAACTGTTAGCAGGTGTCAAGTTTGTCTTTTGTAGGCATTAAGTCCCAATTCTTTTTTGATGATGCGAGACATGGATTTTTGCGAAATGTTCATTCCTCGCGACAATATTTTTCGTTTTTTACAGCGGTTTGCATCTGATTCGAGCTTGCACGGCTTTAATAGCTCCCGCAGTCCTTACAGTGCGTGGATGGCCTCATCTTTGACGATCACGTACTCCACCAGTGTCCTCGAATAATTTAATAGTACGATATACAAAACAGCGAGTGATTCCAAGCGCTCGCAAGGTCCAAAAAATATTACCTTTTGCCGTATTACACTTGTATAGGGTTAGCCAACAGATGATGTGGATGTTGACTGTCAATTACTGTCATTTGCTGACAGTTGCAGACAGTTGCTGTTGTTTGACAGATATCATACAATCTTTGGCAATTTTAATCATGGAGTCGCTTACCACACAGCAACGCATTTTTGTTATTCAATCTTACTACGAAAATGGGCGACCTGTAGAAATAACATTTCGTAAAATTCGTGAATTTTTCGGTCAACATAATTGCCCTAGTGAGTCCGTAACTCATGCAATGGTGAATAATTTTAAATAAACTGGTTTGGTTTCAAGCCAGTCTCCATATCAGCATGCTTGCATAACACGTACACACTAAAACATCACCACTGTGTTCAAAACCTGCGTCGGCGAAGTCAGCAATTGCGCTTCACTTATGACAAATTTTAAAAGTTGATCTTCATTTGCACGCCTATAAAATCCAAACTACACAACAATTGAAGCCTTTGGGCCATCCAGGACAATTTGTCATCGAATTTGATCTTTTTTGGCCCAATGTTTTCCGAAGATGAGGTTGGAATAACAGTTACAGTGAATGCCGCAACATGTTGATCAGGCAATCTTTGGTTTCAACAGGATGGTGCTACCACCCACACGCCCATTTATTGCCTACGAAATTTGAAGATCGCATTATTTCGGTTAGAGGAGAGGTTAATTGGCATCCAAGGTCATGCGATTTGACACCTTTAGACTTCTTCCTGTGCCATCAGCGGATGAATTGTAAGGATGGAATAAACGTTGGTGTCCAGAGTTCCAGTTAGGTTGAACTAGCGTTATCTCTATATGAGCTGCTTCAATATACTTGAATACCAGGTCAATAGGGATCTCTAACACTAAAAGAGTTTGTGGCGCACGAGTCCTTTATAAGGACCAACGGCAGTTCTCATATTCCTGAAGCGAGTTATTGGCTTCGGAATTTGGTCCAGCTCCTTTTGTCCCAGGGGTCCCAAAAAGGACTTGACCCACCAGGTTGCGGGTTGTGCGTGGGGTTAACTGCCAACCACTTAAAAAAGTAATTGTTAAGAAGCAACCAATAGCCTCGGATAAGGACGAATTCACTGTTGATGACCCTGCAAAACGAACAAAGGACAACGACTTTCGGATCTGCAAGTGGAATGTCCGGACCTTGAACAGGCCGCTTGTAGCCGTACAATTAGCGGAGGCTCTTGATTGCTTTCAAGTAGATATCACCGCCATCCAGGAAGTGCGGTGGAATGGGCCGGGCAAAAGAAAGATGAAAAACTGTGATGTTTACTACGGTGATTACTTTAGGGAACGTAAGCAGCGACTATTTAAATGCAGATTTGTTGTAAGCGGCAGACTTAGGCAAAAAGTCGAGCTTTCGACACGTGAGTGAACGCTTTATCAAAGCTAAATTCGCTAACATCAGCCCAATATGCGCTCACGCCACAAAAGAGGAAAAGGACGTTACTACCAAAGAAATTTCTTGTCTCTTTGACAAAACCTACGACCAATGTCCGATGTATGACGTTAAAATCATCCTAGGCGACTTTAATGTCAAAAATGGAAAGACATAGCCTACACAACACAACGTCTAGAAACAGAATTAGGCTAATCGATTTCGTTGCGGGACATTACGTTACTATAGCAAGCACACGGTTTCCTCACCTTAATATTCGCAAGGGAACATGGCGGACACCAGATCATCAAACTGTCAATCAGATTGACCAAATTTGCGATAGACATAAGGCACACCTCAAATATTTAAGATGTCCGAACATTCCGATCGGAAAACATAGATTTGGATCACCATCTTGTTGCAGCCAAGGTACGTCTACAGATATCTTCGACGCCACAACGAGGAAATACGACTTAACTTTGAACGGTTGCAATCGCAACAAGCCGCTAGAATCTTTGCCGATCCATGTCCCTCAACATATCGAGAAGTCCTTTTCAGCCTGCATCAATAGTGCTGAAGACCAGTAGCTTAGATGTCGAGAGCTATCAGCAAGCACATGCAGCATAACAACATGCCTCCAAAAAGGTGCTGCACAAAAGCAGGGAAGAACATCGGCTTTTCCGGAGAAAAAAGAAAGAGCATAAGAAGCGCGCGATCGAGGCAATAAAGAGGTGCTACTCCAGGAAATGTTCAGAAGCCTTACCAAAAGGTAAAAAGAACGTGTCAGAGTAATAAAACCCGAACGGAAACCTGTAGAGATGAACAAGGAAACATTGTAGTAGAGTCACAGCCGTTGTTGAGGATATGGGAAATACATTTCAGCAGACTGCTAAACGGCGAAGACGACACAAATTCCGCTGTCAGGCAGAGCAAGTCAAGAATTTCGTCCACCTGACCAGAATGAAGAATAGCAATATCTAAACTGGAGTCGACCAAGGCTGCCGGGCCGATGGCTTACCCACCGAATTATTTAACGCAGCAAGAGATGACTTGGTAGAGAGCAAACACCAACTTATTTCCAAGATTTCGTCGGATGAATGTATGTCTAATGAATGGAACCTTAGCAGAACCTCTAAATTGCGCCAACTATAGGGGTACCAGTCTCCTAAACATCGCACATACGATCCTGTCTGCCGTATTATGTGAGCACCTGAAACCATTTATCTACAATCTGATTAGACTTTTAGGCCCGGTAAGTCTACAATTGACCAAATATTCACACTACGGAAAATCTTGGGAAAACCCAAGAAGTTAAGATCGATACTCACCACCTTTTTATCGATTTTAAAGCCGCATATGATAGCATCTAAAGAGACGAGATATACAGAGACATGTCTAGTTTTGGCATCCATGCCAAATTCGAGCGCTTGTACAGAATAACGATGAAGAAAGTTCGGTCGGTAACGACCTAACTGAGGCCTTTGATGTCAAAAAAGAATTTAGGCAAGACGACGAGCTGTCATGTGACTTCTTTAACATCATTCTTGAAAGAATTGTGCAAAACTTGAGCTTTCAAAAGTTTGTTCAATTGCTTGCATAGGCCGACAATATTGATATTATTCGTGGAACACAGCGAGCCGTGCGTTTATGAGTATAGGAACAGAGTAGTAATAAACGAGAGCAAAACAAAGTATATTCTGTCAACAAGAAGGGACACCCAACATCGACGAATCGGCCAGAATGTGTAAGAGATTTTGTCTACCTCTATCACATCTGAAAACGACATCTCTTCAGAAATCAACTGAAGAATAACACTTGCCAACCGCTGATTCTATAGGCTGAGAAGGCAACTATGTATTAAAGCCTTCTTCCGAACAACCAATTAAACTTTGTATAAAATCCTTGTAATCCCAGTCCTGCTCTATGGTTCCGAGGTATGGACTCTTTCTAAAGCGGATGGATATATCCTAAGTTGTTTTGAAAGAAAAATTCTTCGTAAGATATTTGGTCCCGTATGCGTTGACGGGTTCTGGAGGAGACGATTCAACGATGAACTCTACGAGCTGTGCAGCGACATCGACCTGATTAAAAAACTGGGCATTGGGTATTTGAGATGGCTGGGACATGTAGAGCAAATGAACACTAACGCATCTAACACACTAATCCGAAGGAACAACGCAGTAGAGAAAGGTGTTGCCTTAGATGGCACGCGCACGTTATAGGGGACCTCAACCAACTTGGAGTGCGCAACTGGAGGCAGTTAGCCAAAGACCGCGCTAATTGGAGAGGGTTATTGGTTGAGGTCAAGGTCCACCCCGGACTGTAGCGCCGCCTAAGTAAGTAAGTAAGACTTTTTCTTGTGGGTTTATTTAAAGAGTAAGGTCTATGTCAATAACCCAGCGACAATTCAGGATCTCAAGCACAACATTCCAATTTATCTTGATTTGAGGACTCTGTTCGATTTCGCAAACAGGATCAAAAATTATTCGTAGAATTTTGTGTTGAAAACGACCCAGAATGTTTGTATACACCTTCGGTAACGCTCATGCTTCTGCACCATAAAACAAGGCTGGTATGATGAGGGTCTTATTAATAGTCTATCTAGTGCATCTTGGCAAATCTCAATTACTTACGCAAGAGATTGCTCTCATTTACGATATAAACCAATTTGTCTGCTCCTATTCCAAAGCTTGTGAAACCACCAGTGACAGTTGGTTAGGTTCTGCCAAGGATGTTAATGTCATCAACGCATCTCAAGTATGTAAATGAAAAAAATTTTATGACAGCGCACCACCTTGCTTAGATCCTTAGATCTCCGAGTGATTGTTTCCACAGTCATTCTGCACAATCTGACGAGTTTGGCGGGTACTCGTATATCAAGGTTAGATATGGCTCTGTATAGCTTGTCTCAGCAGCCTTAGAACCCATACAGAAATATTGCGTATCGATTTGGACGTCTGCCGTAATGTAAGTATTTGATCGATTGTGGACTTACTAGGAATACAACCATACTGATAGGGTCCAACCAGGTCGATGATATTTTTTTTAATTTTATATATATACCACTATGTATACATATTTTTTTTATAATGCCTTGTTTTGCTACTTAACCTCTTCTGTTAATAATTTTTTGTTTGTTTTCTCACGTGTTTACTTCTGTTCTGTTATATCTTTTTTGTTTTTATGTAGAAACATGTCCTTCGTCCTACTTTACTTGTAACGATGGTTATTGCATTCCAATGAGATGGAAATGTGATTCAAAATATGATTGCTACGATAAATCTGACGAGCCTCCCGAATGCGGTACGTACATATATATACAGACATAAATATCAATTAAATAAACAAACCTCTTCGCATAACCCAATTCGTTATTTAACATAGTTAATACATTAGTTACTTGCGAAATTAATTTGTTGTATCGCAATTTAAATGAATAAAAATGCCAACAATCATGATTGAGTGGATTTTTTTTCTTGTCTCGTTTCAATTTGCCAATTTACTTCCAAAAAGAAGAAAACGATAATGAATTTGCCACGTTGGTTTTAATTTAAAACATTAAACAATAAACAAAAAAATGTGTTGGTTTTGTTTTGTAGTTTTATAATTTAAATTCAAGAAAGTCTTAAATGAAAACTATCGATAAAACATTCATGAAATGAATGAATAGTTACAAATGATATACATACGTACATACATATATGTGCACACAGATTTATATTGGATAAACAAAAAAAAAAAAAAAAAACATGTTAATTTGCAATGTGTACATTTGGGTCCGCTTTCTAGGTAAATATTGATATTGTTTCTGTTAAAACAAATTCAATTGCCTACATACCATACAGTCATCGCATTAAGTGTGACCGCACCCTTATTTACTTACGATTACACTGATCAAGAAGGAACTAAAGTTATTTTTTAATGCATTTTGGAATTTATGTATATAAGCCAGTCAAAACTGCAGGAACGAATAAAAAAAAAAAAAAGCACAGCTTGGGGTACTTTCTTCAGTGTTATACAAGGTGACCCGATAAGAACGATAGGAAAGAAAATTTAGATAAAAAAAACAACGGTTTATTTTGAAGCTACATTCATGCCATTATATGTAGAATAGGGCATCATTCAAATGACTGCCTCAGCTTCGCTGGTAGTGCTTCAAGCGGTCAGTCCAATATGTGCGCTGTTATTCCGGCAATAGGTTCGAATGCTGGCCTCGAGCTCGTCCAAAGTGGTTGGCTTGTTAGCGTAAACCAAGGACTTGATTTATCAACATCAACTGATGTTAAATCGCATGATCGCGGCGAACAATTGATGAACACTCACCGTAAGATTATCCAGTCACTAAATTTCTGGTTCACAACTTCGAGCGTTCCGTCGCTTGTATGGCATATAGCGCCGTCTTATTGGAACCACAACTCGGATATATGGATGTTGCCGAGCTTTGACCACAGAAAGTCGATTAATATCGTTCTTACTAGGGACCATTGATGATAACGGTGTGTCCTTCCTCATTTTAAAAGAAATAAGGTCCGATAATGCTGCCATGCCATAAATTGCACCAAACAGTCAATCTTTGTCATGCGTTGATGCTTAGCCGAACACTTGTGAATTGTAACCGCCACAATAACGGTAATTTTTCTCGGCTTCGTCCGATAAGCGAATTCACTTCGTTTTCTATAGTCGTACTGCTTCAATTCTTGCGTCAGCACAATCTTATACGACGGGTTGACTTTTTGGCAATGCCCAGTTCAGCTGATTCGCGCCGCGACATTTCTAGGCGGCCATGTTTTCTTCATTTTGCACCAATCTCTGGTCTGGATGGGGGCTTAAGATTCAAAATAGTGAACTTACGGCACGGTCAATGCCTGTACACTGAAGCCATGATGCCTACAGACCTCACGACGAAATTTACTTTGCGTATTTACAACTGAGCCGGGATTTCGATTTTAATATTGGGTATATAATTATTTTCGGACGGTTTTTTTTTTTTTTTTTAATTTGAACGTTTATTTAAGAAAAACATGAACAATAGTATTATTCAAAGTATTGCCCATCTGAAGCTATGACTTTTTCCCATATTTCTGGCAATTTGTGGATCCCATCCCAAAAGAACTGCGCCGGCTTGGCAGCCAAGAATGAATCAAGCCAATTTTTGATATTCTGCTCTGATGTGAACCGTATTTCAGTGAGGGCGCTCTGCATCGACCGGAACAAATGGTAGTCAGAGGGGGCAAGGTCTGGGCTATAAGTCGGGTGGGATAAAACTTCCCATCCACTTTTCCAAATAGTTCTTAACCGGAATAGCAACGTGGGGCCGAGCGTGTTCATGATGAAAAATTATTGCCTCGTGTCTGGTCGCATATTCCGGGCGTTTTTTGGCTACTGCTCTTTTCAAACGGATTAATTGTGTTCGGTAGCGTTGTCCATTGATGGTTTCACGCGGTTTTAGCAATTCAGAATACAGCACACCCATCTGATCCCACCAAATACAGAGCATTACCTTCGCGCCATGAATATTCGGCTTTGCCGTTGATTTGGCTGGTTGGCCGGGTTTCACATATGATTTTTTGCGCTTGGGGTTGTCGTAATGGGTCCATTTTTCACCACCAGTAACAATCCGATGCAAAAATGACTTATTTTTGTGGCGTTCCAGCTTCATTTCGGGCATGCAAAACCGCCTTTCGACGTCTCTCGGTTTGAGTTCATGTGGAACCCAATTTTCTTGCTTTTGAATATATCCAGCTGCTTTTAAACGTTTTGAAATGGCTGCTTGAGTGACACCCAAAGATTCTGCGAGCTCTTCTTGTGTTTGGTAACAATCTTCATAGAGTAATGCTTCCAGTTCTTCATCTTCAAACTTTTTTGGCTGCCCAGGACGTTGATCGTCTTCCAAGCCAAAATCACCACTTTTGCAAACCATGCTCAGCTAGCGCATGTTCACCATAAACTTCCACCAAAATACGATAACTTTCGGCAGCAGTATTCTTCATATTAAAGTAATAAAGAAGAACTCCAAGCAAAAACACTTTTTCAGGCACAAAGTTCGACATATTTGAGTGAAAAAAAGTTATTGTTGTTTACGCTTCAAATGAATGACATATACTGAAATAACGTACAACGACAGTAGCTTTCCAACGCATGTTCCAATGGAATAATAACAATGGAATAATACAAGTTACGCCATCTCTTAGCAAACCGCACGAATAAGTTATAGACCAAATAATTTCCCCACCTTTGGTGCCGTCCTCCAGAAAGATACCAGCGCAGCATCCTTAAATGATTTTGTAACCATCCGTGACGACCGGGCAATATTCCTTTCCTGGCTCAAATTCTGTTCCGCGAATTTAGTCTACCAAGATAACCAAAATTTACTTATGATGTCAGTAGGAAGTGGAATAAGCAATACGCCACGAACTTGATTGTCGCGTTCCTTAAACACGGCAGGTGAATATCCGGCGTAAAAACGCCTCACTTTGAATATTAAACTAAGCGATGCTCAGATTTCCAGTCGTCTTAGTTTTTGGAACTTTATCAGTTCATGTTCAGGTGCCTTTTTGTTTTTTTACCTTTTCTATGAAATAGAAATGCCAAATAATTGTCATCAGGGACATTCCTATGTTCCATGCCACGTTCTGCACTGATTTTGTTGGATCTGCATCTCTTAAGACATCGTCTTCAATTTCCGTTTCTGGTTTTGCTCGTGATTCGTTTTCGACGCTAAAGTCTTCGTAAACTAAGTTTACAAACCAGCATCGAATGATGCGTTCGTTTTTGCTGTTTCTCGCTGCTAGAGACGCACTATATACCATGAAAAGAATCTAAATTTTAACTACTATGCTGTCGGTATATAAAATTTTTTTTTATAATCAGCGCGCTCTTAAGGGATTTGTGTACCCTTAAAATGTTTGTACACAGTGCGGGTGAAGGAAATTTAGGGAGGACGCCAAGGAAGTAGAGAGCTAGGAAGAAAGACTCACGGGTTTTGTTTAAACTTTAACATGAAAAGGCCCTTTGTATTAACCCTCCCACTCAACACCATCACAACTATCATAAAAAGGAGTGACAGGTGGTGGCCGGTAATGCCCACTGGGATTCTGACATTTGACCATTTCACAGATAAAATACTGATTTAAGCTTGAGCTTACATGTAACGGGTGGCATTTCTATATCCTTTAATATTGAATGGATCTCTAGACCTGTGACACTTATGCCAGATCTATCGGCTTTACAATTTCCTCGAATAGCTCGTAGAAATTGCACCGCCATCCAAATGTGCATGTATGATACTAAAGGGTGTTTTAGTAAAATAGAGAAAAGTTTCTTATCTTTCTTCTCTTGAAATCCTGAATTACTTTTCTCATTAGATTTACCTCTTCTCTTTCTTCCTTTTATCACAGTGCTTGTCCTTTGACCGGTCTTCTGCGTGTTTATATTTATGAGCGTTGTTTAATGAATACCCGAATTAGAAATGACAACGCAACCTTTTTAGGTTTTGACAATATATTTTTCAATATAATCATCCCTTTTCAACTCGATACACTTTTTCAAACTGTGCTGCAACTTTTTTAACCCCTCCCTATAGTAAGACTTTTGTTGGTCTGCAAAATACTCCTTCGCGGCGGCAGAGGTCTATCTTTTAAGATTTGGGAACAAAAAAAAAATCGCAAAGAGCCAAATCCGGAGAATAAGGAGGATTAAGGAGCAAAAGAAGTGAGGCGGTGCGTTATCGTGGTGGACGAGCACTTTTTTCTTCGCCAAATATGGACGTTTTTCCTTTAAATCGGCGTTGAAACGGCCCAATAAATTGACGTAGTATGCTCCTGTGATTGTTTTTTCCTTCTCCAAGTAGTCAACGTGGATCACACGGGTTTCGATTAAACTAGGCACTAGTCGTGTAGTCTCACGATTGCACTTGTTCTCCGGCGTGAGCAAATGCGGCACCCATCGCGCGGACAGCTTTTTCATGCCCAAAATATCGTCCAGGATATGGCTAACGCATTCAGTTGAGATGCCTGCTATCTCAGTCAAATCACAAATTTTCACTCGCCGGTCCGCCAATACGAGATCATGGATTTTGCCCACGATTTCCTCTGTGGTAACCGTTTTTGGGCCACCTGCGGGTGGTTTATCGAAAACCGACGTGCAGCCTCGGCGAAACCTTGCAAACCAATCGTAAACGCTTGTACGGAAAGGTGAATGGGTCCCATACACACCATCGAGAATAGGATTGATTTTGAGTGGTTTTGCCACTCAAAAACAAGAATCGGATCACGGAGCGATACTGCTCCTTTTCCATGGCCACAAAAAACACTAACACGATGTTTTGAAATGGGTGTCAAAACAAAACAAAAGGTCGGGTTGTCACCAAACTTTATAGACGTGCTAAAAGAGGTTATACTAAATGATGGTAGATTTTTGCTCATCAAACAGACCTCGTACTTTGTTAGCGGCTTAAATCAATTGTTCATCTTTTAAAATTGGACTCCCATTTCCTTATGGGGTTATACGCAGCTATTTTATTTTTCAAAAACAAAAAGCATAAGTGCATTTAGTGGCAACATTTTAATTTATAATGGCAGTAATTATTTGTACAAATTTCGATCTGGTGGGTTCCTACAGACGATCTCCTGAAGGTCTTGGAAAAAAGGTGTTTGGCGGTGATCACAATATCTATGGTTTAGTTCATCTGAAATTAAAAAAACCCGAAAGATTCTTTTAGCGAATAGTTAAAACTAGTTATTAAGGGAAGGAATAATCGAAATTTTGATTTTTGACAACCTGGCGGCTTCATAAAAAAAAATGAATTTTCGACCAAAATTGCCACGTAAAATTGTTTAAAAAAATAGAAATATTTATCCGAAATATATTTCTTCGATTAATACCAGAGGAATATATCTGAGAAGGTTGTGTTAAAATTTCAGACCGATCGTTGGGCTGTTTTTTAGAATTCTTGATCACCGACTTCGAAAACATAGTTTTGAGAAAAACGCTTTTAAGATTTCGGGTGAAGTTTACAAACCAGCTGTTTTGGCACTTAGTAAAACACAGGTAGATCCCCGCCCACACCTCTCAGATCACTCTGATCTGAAGCTACCTGGCTACAAGTAAGTGCCATTATTCTTCTCTCACCGCAGTCTCGCCATTTACGTGCGTAGTGATGTAGCTTACCAAACTCTACCACAATGTGATCTGTGTTAAAATCCGAAATTTAACTCCTTGTGCCTAAAATTCCATCTCTGTAAACAAATTTTCCATTACTGCTTTATTTACAGAAGCCCCAAACTGGACAGCAATCCAACCTCGCGTTCGATGCGCTGTCTGACTCCATTCAAAGAGTTGTATCCCTGTATCTTCATACTGAAATAGTTATTACGGGCGATTTCACTATACACAATTCTGGGAGCCTTCGACACTCTGAACAGACAACACACAAGGAAGGTGTGTTGAGATCTTCGCTGCGGATTGTAATGTCATTTACAGTTTGACCCAGCTTGTAAATGAGCCTACACGTATACCAGACGTTGATAGTCATACCGCCAACACCCTGGACTTGTTTTTAACTTCTCACTCTGATAAATACAAGGTCAATTTGCTATCCCCTCTAGGCTCGTCGGATCATTGTGTCGTATCAGCTAATTTCTCGTACATCGACCACGCAGTTAGAAAAAAGATTCTTAAAAGAACCGTATGGCAGTACCTACAATTTCCCAAAGGTAGTAGATATTTTTGGTCGTTCGTCAAAAATATTAGAAATTCTGCGTTATCTTCCATCCCAAGGCTCACTTGCAATGACATTCCAGCTGTCAGCTCTTTGGGCAAGACCAACCGACTTGCTGCACACTTTGCGGCCAGTTAAACACTCCCAGATTGTGCTTTGTCTCCGCGTATATTTGAGTGCGTCGAGTCTTCAATAGTACAAATCTACTTTCGCACTCGTGTAGTAGCAAGAGTTCTTAAAGATCTTAGCATTCACAAATCCCCAGGTCCAGAGGGTATATCTCCTCTTGTTCTGAAGAGGTGTTCTTCCTCGCTTGCAAAACCACTGCGTAAGCTTTTTCATCGATCCTACTCTTTAGACTGTTTCTGAGCAGATGGAAAACAGCATTTGTCCAGCCCGTCCCTAAAAAGAGCGAATCTTCTTCTTTCTCCTTCTACAAACCCATTGCACTTACGTCCCTTCTTTCCAAGGTCATGGAAACGCTGATAAACAGTCAGCTTTTCTTCAATGAATTAGAAATTCCCTTTTGGAACGTTCAATTCAAGTTGTTTTAGATGGTTTCAAGTCTGATGTTCACAAAATAAATGCCGGTGTGCATTTCGTTTTAATTTTCTTCAACGATCTCTTGTCTGCTACTCGTTAAAGCGAAATTTAAACAACCAGCCATTGTCCATGAATGGCACTTGCATCGTCGAAACCGGAAAACTTTTCATTCTCGGTATTTGTGTCAACGACAACTTTCGTTGGAATGACCACATATTCGGTGTCGATTTCTCAAGCGATGTAAGAAATACTTTACCCAATCTGATCTAGCCTCAATACATTAGGCATTTATCCGCCCGAAATTTAAGTACAATGCCCACATCTGGTTGGGTGCACCCAAAACATCTCTGCACCTGCTAGTTAGGATTCAAAACCGTGCGATAAAACTCATAGGTGATAATAATATCACCCAGACAATGGACACCGAGGTAATGTCTCGTGTCTCACTTTGTTGTATCGCTATTTCCATCACCAGTGCTCCATAGAAATCGCCAGTGGCATTCCGCCCTTTTAAACACCCGTCTCGCTATGAATGCTCATCAGTATACCCTCAAGCTCAGTATACCCACCTTCGGACGTACTCTTAAATATCGTGATTCGTTCCTAAGCCGCACAAATATGCGTATATTACGAAAAGTACTTACCGGATCGATTTTTTGAAAATTCTAACTGCGTATAACCCCTTAATTTACTACTCCGATCTCTAGGATTTTCTTAAAACGAAACCATCTTGGCTAATGATTCGATCAATTTTTTTCATGGGTTTTATGTACCGTTTGTGTAGAAAAGAATTTTAATAAAAGAAAAACAAATGTGTAAAAGTTTTTCATCTAAACCAAATACAAAAAATCTAAATATTAATTTTTTTATTTTTTGTTTTAGCAAATGCAACAAAGTGTAATGAAGGGCAATTCCTATGCACGACGACCCACAAGTGCATTCCCAACAACTGGATGTGCGATGGCGAATACGATTGCGGAGATCGTGATATGTCTGATGAAAATAACTGTAACACAATTTTCATTTTGTCATTATATCATTACCATATGATGTTTCCCTACTCCATTAGGTCCCAGCATAGCCCCAAAATGTTACTCTTACCAAAGTGAATGCAAAAATGGATTTTGTTTAGATATTTGGAAATTCTGTGACGGCCATTGGGACTGTGATAGCGATGAATGGAATTGTGGTAAGTTGTGGAAAACTACTTAAATTATCATTTCTCCAAATTTGATGTTTTTTTTTTTTTCATTTCTAATCACAGATACCCAAGATAAACTGTGTGGAGCAATGAACTGCTCATTCAATTGCAAATTAACTAACAATGGACCGAAATGTTTTTGTCCACCTGGGCAGGAACCAGTCGGCACACAGTGTCAAGATTTTAACGAATGCCTAATCGAGGGAATCTGTGATCAACAATGTAAAAATACCCACGGATCGTATGAGTGCCTATGTGTTTCAGGTTATGTTCGAAGCAAAAATCGATGTATTGCTATCAATGGTATTTATTAATATTATTTTTATTGTCTTTAGCTCTTTGATTTTAAGTATAGTCTTTCATTACAGTTCCACAAAATGAGAATGCATCACTGGTATTTGTTACACAATATAATATTCAACGAGTGTCAACTACTGGAGAGTCTTTGGGGCAATATCCAACAACTGATGTATCAGCCATTGAAACTTGGCATCGCAATCGAACTTTATGCGCAATGTATTCAAGTTCTTGGATGGGAATAACAATGCGATGTCACAGAATAGATAATTTAACAGATAGTTGGTTAATGCCGATACCAAAAATCGTTACAAGTACACATTGTGAGTTGAGATCTTCTGAGAGCATGCATTTTTTGGGGGGCATCAAAGCAAAGTCACAGAAGTCAAATGGAATGATAAGACTATAGAATTTGAGCTTTTTTGCATTCAAGTCATAACAACAACGTACGCAGAGAGAAGTGACTGTTATATGTTAATTGTTGAATAATTATTCTTTGTGCTATATAGCAAGAAACCAGCGACATCATGTTCTGTAAAGTTGATGTTTTACATTTCCATTTGTAATTAATTTCATTTTATTATTCTAAGTTGCGAAACATCATCAAAGGCCTTGCGAATCCTTTACAATCTTACTTTTCGTCTTCATTTTTTATATTGTTCCTTAAGAAACGGAGAATTCTTTTCTACTTATCAGGGAAGATATGCATATTAAAAACAGAAAACCTCAGCTTTATACCTTATCATTTTCATGTTGCGATTACTTCTGTGTTTCATTTTAAATTTAAGTGTTTTCATCTACAAATGCAGATATCAATCACTAAACAATGCCTTCAAATATGTTAAATTATTAAGTAGTTTCAGTCTCAAGAACATATTTGCAGCAAAAGCACCTGATGATTCATTATATGCGGTTACTCATTAATCTAACGATTGCGTTTTTTATAGTCTTGTAGTCAGCGCTCATGGTTTGTCTCATTCTAAATTTGAAGAATGACGTTGCTGCAATGACAATAAAGACGAATACGCAGTTTGTGAGCAAAGTTCGCTATTTCATCATTGACGGTAGCTGCTCTAAGTATCTTTGGATGTCATTGCGTCTGACCTTTTTTATTAACTGTTCAGATATGTTGTGCATGTAATAAGATCTAATAATACATATTCCGTCCACATCTGTATTGCTACTGATCGGGTATGGCGTTGGTTAAATATACAGAGCTAAGAAACAGTTCACTGATTCTTACGCATTTGAGTCATCCAATTATTTTTCTTTCGGCCTCTTCTTCTAACCACGGCAGGAACGAATTGCGGACTTTTCTCGCCATTTAAGTTAACGACAAAGCCTAAGTATTTAAATTTTTCGCACTGTGGCATTACTTCATGTGGACGACCTCTTCTATATTTGTATGTATATGTTAGGAGTTAGGTTTGCGGGTTTAGATAAGCGACAATGCTGATATTCGGTCTTAAAACAACTGATTCGTAGTCGTTCTTGTCATTCGTTGTCATTGGCGAAAAGGATGGATTCCGAACTCGTTAATGTGCTGGTTCAATAGATAATCTTGTGCAACACTAGAAAGCAGTTGACTTTGTACACACTCCAACTTTAATTGCAAATTTTCCGATTACTAACTTTAATTTTAACATCATCAAACATATGGCGTATGCCCAAATAAAATATCTGGGAACTCTGTTGTTTCGAAGTCGATGAAGACGATATGCAGATCTTTTGACTCGTGGTGGTATTTCTACAGGATTATGCGTAAACTTTGAATCAGGACTATGTCTGCCTCAAAGGCGAATTTACTGCCACTGAGTCTACAATTGTACTGTCAACTGGGCCCCCACCCAATTATCAAGATTTCTCCCATCAATCAAGTTGTCTAATAAAAAGCGGGGCAGAGCAAAATACTGGTTTTATCGTAACAGTTTTTGGATGAAGCCACCGAGGGTTGCAACGATTTGACCAGTAAAAGCGGCCGGTCATAGGATTTGTTGACAGTAGGACCACCGGTAGTCCCTACCAGGAATTAAATTACGGTACCATGGGAGTCAGAAGCTCCCCGGATCTCGGTCCGTGCTGGATTTGTTGAGGTAGGTTCCCTTGTGGGCCTTGTGGGAGCGCCATGGTAACTGTTGTTTAAACCCAAAATCGCGAGAATGATCCTGGACCCACTGTAGAATAGCAAATAAGTACTGAGTGCAGTAACCCTAAGATCAGCAAGAGGTTTTAGATCGGCTTCGACCCATACCAAGGGTGGAACTTGTGCTTCCAATAAGTTCAGCTGTGGTATTATACTTTTAATGTAAGTAAGCGATGATACGGTGTAACCTTGCTCCAATGGATGTATGGGCAGGTGTTCTGTAAAACACAAGAGACGTTCTGTGCTGTCGACTGTCAAGTGCTCTCTTGTATTTTTGCATAGAATGCGATATTTGTTTCACCGATCGATAGTTGTTGAAATTTCTAGTGTCGTCTTTGTCTTTATACAGTTTTCCTCCATTGGATAGGCAATCTTCTCATTTTATTGAACAAAATTGCGAGGTATCTAAACCGAAGATTTTCGATTGCCGCCCTGTTCATTCTATTAACAGTTTCCCAAACTCCGGCTTCCGTAAAATCTGTTTTTTCCTCTTTGTTAGCAACAGTCGAGAATGCTTGTTGCTCGTCAGGCCGCATGTTAGTGCGTTTATTCGTTCTTCGACGCTGCACTTCTACTACTGCTTGTAGCCGGCTTTTGTATTTAACGATACAATGCCTCTAAATCTTTTGGACCTGTTACCTCTTTTTAAGTCCACTTTTCGACGGCACTAATAGGTATTTCCGCTGTACTTAGTCTACGCATGAAAACCTTTCATTTTGTTCCTTAATGCCATTTTCGTCTCATCGTTCCACTTCCTCGTTTCTTTAATTACGCGGAGTCGAGTTTTAAGATTCAAACTTAGTTGCACAAGTTTGTGGTTTATGAGATTTTTAAGCTAATCACGCCAACTTAGTGGCTCCTTTCTTATTCAAGTTCTGCCGGATTATTTTCCTGACTGTCAGCAAAAGTCGATGCTGAGTCACTTTTCATTATTCCAATATAGGTGCCAATAGCCCGTTTGTTCAAAAAGTTCCGGGTCTGATTTTTTTTTTCAGTTTTCATAAAATTTTAGTCTAAACGGCTCTGGAAGGACCTTGAAAAATTTTCTTTCGAAATGCTTCGCAACAACCTCGTCACATGTCGTTGAATAGCCTCCATGCCATCAAACCTTTCATGACAGTCGTCATTTTAGGAAATGTACGCTAAACATTAAAATATAATTTCGTGTGCTTGTTAGACAGAAGTTGTGCCATCAACTTTCATGAGCATAACCGGCCATCAAGAGAATGTAACGATTAGAGTCGTGTTCAGAACAAATGACCTTATTCCATTTGAGCCAATTTATAATACTATACAAGAATTATCGTGTTCTCCCAATCAAAAAATCACGTGTGGCGACTTAAACCATAACATCTTAAATGTACCTTACTCAATAAGCTTTCTTGAGCACATGAAAGCTCTCGATTTGTATTCAGTAAATACGTCAACGAACTGAATGTACGACAATGTTTAGAGACTTTCGCAACATACTTAAACTTTAATGCACTTCTAATAGATATTTTCGCCATAAATTGGGGTCGCATTTACCAAATGCCTTAAGTTGACGACCAGACGAATTTTCTGCAAGAAACAGCTGTGTTTCTATTTAACAAACATCTTCCCGCTAAAACAAGGATCATCAAAATCCTTTCACCCCAGTGGTTAACGCCAGAAATTCTGCAGCTTATAAAAAAGTGCGATGACCGATGTAATGAATCCATATTTCATCACCTTGTTTTTGAATCATTCCCAACGTCATTTCGTTTGGAAATGGCCCAATGCTAAAGCATGCCTTTCTTGCGTTTGGCACGGATCCACATCGAGCAATGCCCCAAATTCAGCGTCTTCGAAGGATTTTGGCCTTCCTTCACGCGGACTGTCGTCAACATCAAAATCACCGTATTTGAAGCGACGGAACCAATCACGGTACGTTGTTTCACTTAGACCAGCATCTTTGTAAACTTTTTGGAACTGTCAATGCGCTTTAGCCGCCTTTTTCTTCGAATCAAAGAAGATTACTTGTATTTGGCACAAAATCAGATATTTTCATACAACCAAAAGTATATCACTTCAAAACAAAATCACTAATGTGTCAAAACGGTTTGTTAACGATATGTCTAAGCTTGGTTCATGACGTTTTGGATATGTCAAAATCTACCATCACTTACTGCTGGAACTATTTATTATTAATAGTGTGATGTTGAACCGTTTATATATATGTATTTCCTTAAACAAAATTTTAAAATAAAATACTTGTCATCAAATTTCTTGGCTTTGGAACGCATCCCTAAATTAACATACATTCTCTAGTATCTACATACGCGGTGTTTTGTTTTGTTTTTTTGTTTTCTTCTAACGCACCTTTCGCAGTATATGGAGGGTTTAATGTAGTTCCATCGCAAAACAAAATAAAATCAGTTCCGGATCTTTTTGGATAAACTGTGTATACACGCGCATACATACCATGTATTGGATTTGTTAATAAGGACATTCTATTTGCTTTGATGTGTTTAAGCTTAAGCTTAATAGCTTTCAATCATATCATATGTGACTATCAAAAAGAATTTTGTGATTATTTCTATGTCTCCATGTGGCTTAAGCTTGTGCCTCTATAATGTAAAAGTTTTTTAATTTTTTTTTTAATTATCACTTTTATTTAATTAAAATTTGTTTTTATTTTACAGCAATCGATAAAATCCGTTTGGATTGGATTTCAGGAAATTGGTATTTTTTAAGCAATGAACCTGGACTGATGTTTATGTGTACAAATGATATGAATTTTTGCAATGTTATATTGAATAATATACAAAAACCTGCAGCTATGGTATTGGATCCAACTAAAGGGTACGATAATAACTTTTAGTAGTAGTAGTTATGTGATTTTATTGCACATAATAAAAATAATAATTCATAAATACAAACTCACCAAGTATGACATTGGCATACGCCGTCAGCCTGGAAAAAAAGATTTACAATTTAAAACATATAATTATTGAATTTATAATAGTATTTCACATAATAGTATTTAAAATGCTTTATCTTATATTGGCTGCCGATATTTTAAAGCAATTTTCAGATAACACGCTAGGATAATTGAAATAACTTCGTTTGACGATAGGCTACTACTTTTTCGCCAGTGAATTCTCTTAATCACGTTTAGTATGGGACACATTATATTCCAATGAAGTGATAAATGTTTTCTTTAGCACGTAGATTGGACAGACTGCATTCTGGATTACCTTCGGTTTTATGCGGCATATAATTTAATAGGAGAAGTCCAGCTCTAGCCTTAAAAATTAATGAGATTGTAATGAAGGTTGTGTTGGCCGTGGAATAGAATTTTATTCCCCAAGGCCATTCTCAAGTATGTGTTATCGGTAAAACTTTTCTCTTTCTCTAAAAGCGATACAGGTGGATAGATCGATCTTCATCAACAGCTCCTGATAGGTAGGGTAAAATCGTGTTCG
This sequence comes from Volucella inanis, assembly GCA_907269105.1. NCBI lineage: Eukaryota > Metazoa > Arthropoda > Insecta > Diptera > Syrphidae > Volucella > Volucella inanis. Next base: position 125,098,347 of record OU026157.1, on the reverse strand, counting down.
CTGCACAACCTAATAAACCATTCACGGAAAAATTGAAACTTCCTTTGTAGTAAGTAAGTAAAGGGTGTTCAGCGGAAAATAATAATAATAATATTAACTAAAAAAACTACAGCGTTATTCTCATATTTTATTTATGCAAAATAAAGTTTAGCATGCGTATCTTAACTCTTAAATTGGTTAACACGCGAGAGCAAAGTGTTGGTTTAACGGCAACCAACACGGATATTTTCTTGTAGGGCCTGAATTGTTCTATGACTGTTGCTGTAAACCCTAATATCCTTATAAAACAAAGTCGCACGGTGTAAGGTCCGGTGACCTAGGTGCCCATGGTATGTCTCTGTACTTGCTGATTAATTTATTGGTAAAAATTATTCTCAGCTTCTCCATTGAAACTCTAGCTATGTGTGGAGTCCAACCTTCTTGCTGAAATTGTATTCTGTTGTTGAACCCGGGAAACAACTGCAGTAAAAAACTCATCGATCATTTGGCAAACACTTCAGTAGTGACTGTCTCTCGCTAGTTTAAAAAATAAGGGTCAATGATACCTCGGGCTGAAATTGCACACCACACTGTCGTTTTTTGACAATACAAATAGTTGCCCTAGGGTTGCCGGGGCACCAGTATCTCAAGTTCTTTTTATTAATACAGCCATCAATATGTAAATGTGCTTCGTCAGTAAAAAATATGTTTCTAAGCGTTCGTACTGTTCGAAAACGTTCCAGCATCCTTCTCGCTTAAGGTTTCTTGTAAAGAATAGTCATTTTCGTTGAGAAACTGCATAGTGTGCATTATAAAGGGTGATTCATCATGAGGTTTGATTTATAATGTAAAATAAAACACATAAATTTGAAAGTGAACTTAAAATTTTTTATATCGGTTAAAAGAACAATTCATGGTATTTACTTTTTAAAATGACATCATGTAAATGTTGGCCACGACTACGTCTGTGGTGGTCCATTCGGAAGGTCCAATTTTGGGCGACTCGTTCGAGCATAGCGGCTGGTATCTCGCGGATAACACGAGTACTGTTGGCTTCCAAAGCGTCAATCGTAGCTGGCTTATTCCTGAAGGTCTGAGACTTTACATATCGCCAGAGAAAATAGTCCAAAGGTGTGATATCGCACGATCTAGGCAGCTAATTTACCGTAGCAAAACGTTAAATTAAGTGCTCACCAAAATGATTTCTCAACAAGTCCATTGTTTCACGCGCTGTGTGGCTCGTAGCGCCGTCTTGTTGAAACCAGAGCTCACCGAGACCATGTGCTTGAAGTACATAGTCCGTTACCATGGCGCGGTAACAGTTACCATTGACGGTAACATTCCGATTTGCTTCATTTTAATTCCACCAGCCCATAAACCACACCATACCGTTGTTTTTAATGGATGTAATGGTAGCTTTAGGTATTCTTCGGGTTGGTCATCAGCCCAAATACGGCAATTTTGTTTATTAACGTATCCATTGAGCCAGAAATGGGCTTCATCACTAAACAACATTTCACAATAAAACACCATATTTTTATTGAGTTTTTCCAGAGTTGTCGAAGTCTCTTCACTACGTACTGGATGTGATCTAACCGGTCGAGTACCATCCACTAATATAAACTGGGACTCAAATTTGCAAATGGTATTGGAAATAGTGGTTTCAGTAGGTCGATTACGCGCATCGTAAGTTCCTCGAATCTCACGAAAAACATTTCTCACAGAACGCTGATTTTCGTAATACAGCTGAACAATTTGGAGACGCTGCTGTGGTGTGAGTCATTCCATGATGACTTGCCAAAACGATACTGAACAAAAATGACAAAGCAGCTTGATAGGAGTCACACGTGATCTGTCAAAAAAAAGCCTATTGAAAATCAAACCTCAAGATGAATTACTCCTTATATAGATGAAACTTTAGTTTATTTTTCAAAATAACGTGCATTGAATTTTTTATTCCAGTACAGTCCTTATCGATTTTCGCGGATTGCGCATAATTTCGCGTAGAGCTTAAGCCACATGTTCTGGTGTCGCTGTTGACGTTGATAGTCCTGGAGGATTTTGGTTAACTGTTGTCCCTACTTGTCTAAACTTTTGCACCCGCGACCAGATAAACTGCGTGCTCGGCTCATAGCCTATTGTAAAAATATACAGTGGTGGCAGACCACTTTCAGTTTCCAAATGAAACATCTATTTATCATAGTTTGGCGTATTATCCGATAATATGAAGATTTTTTTCGATAAAGTATATTATCTCAGCAGTTTTTCAGCTTCTACATACTTAAGCCGCATAGCACATTATAGACCTTACTACTGCTTCATAGACTCTGTACTTTGTGCATTTCACATTTCCAGTTTTCTCTTCTATCCGAATGCCTCCACCTTTCTTAAAAATCATGACCTTCGATTTAGAAAGATATATAATCAGATTCCACAGAACACAGGGTACTCGCTAGTATCACTAGCGATAATTCGTCGTACCGTGGAAAAGTTGAGCGTGAGTACTCTCTTTTGGATCCGAAGCCATCAACCAGATAGTGATTGGTGCAAAATGAAGAAAACATAGCCGCCGTAGCGACCAGTATTGAAGAGGACCCAGAAAAGTCGGTCCTATAAGATTGTGCTGACACAAGAATTCAAGTCGAACGACCATACACAACGCCGTGAGTTCACTAATTGGGCGCTGGATATGTTGGTCGAAGATTCGGATTTTGACTAAAAAATCGCCTTCTCGGACGAAGCTCATTTTTCGCTTTGCGACTACGTCAACAATCAAAGGTATGGCATTGCGGCATCATCGGACCTTATTTTTTTTTTGAAATGAGGAAGGAGACACCATTTCCGTCAATGGTCTCAGGTATAGAGCAATGTTAACTGACTTCCTGTGGTCAGAGTTCGATAATATCGATATACATATCCGAGATGTGGTTCCAACAAGACGGCGCTACAGGCCATATAAGCAACGCAACGCTGGAATTTGTGAAGGAAAAATTTTGCGACTGGGTCATCTCACGGCGAGCGTTCATCAATCGGCCGCCGCGACTATGCTATTTGACACCACTCGATTATTTTCTCTGGGGCAAAGTCTATGCTACCAAGCCAACGAGCATGAGTCTAACACACACGACACGCTATTGCTGGAATAACGCCGCACATATTGGACCGGTTCATCAAAAATTGGACAAACCGCTTGTAGCGTTGCCAGCGAAGCCAACAAGGCATTTTAAACGATGTGCTAATCCATATATAATGGCATGAACGCAGCTTCAAAATAAAATCAGAATCAATTTTATATCTCACATCGTTGTTGTTTTATATAAATTGTTTTCCTTATCGTTCTTATCTGGCCACCCTGTAATATAAACAAGTTAAACGAATTCGTTCCCGACGAGTAGTGCTGATGATAAAGCCAACGGAGGAGAAAGTTGGAGTATAATAGTTAGTAAGCGTTGGGATGGAAGATTTTTTACAAATGACTGTGTTATTAGTTATACAAGTTTTTGGCATAACTCAAGCTGTATCACGTCTTTGCATATTCTATGAAGAATTGGATTGGTTTTGGCGCCTAAATAGTTTATCATTTAATATTCTCTAAAAAAAAAAAAAAACACGGTGCTGAAGTTATGTCTGCTCTCAATGACTTTATTGTATTGCCAAATGGTTGTTCTATTTGCATTCTCTTTCGAACTAGAAATTACCTGACACAAGTATGGTTAGCACAGAGGCTTGTTACTCATTTCATTTCCAATTCCGCATTAATGTATTCTTTTCGTTTGGTTCTATCAACAAATTATTATTTATAAAAATTGGTTCTAGGTTAATATTTTTCGCTGACTGGAGTCCTAGCCTAAGTCGTGCCAACTTAGATGGCACCAATCTAACTGTGATAGTTTCTACTGCGATTTTTTACCCTAGTCGAGTTACTCTTGATCTTTCAAACGAACATGTATATTGGATTGACATCTACAAGGATTTTATTGAACGAGTCGATTACAATGGGCAACATCGTTGGGCGATGAAGAAGACCACAGATGTAAGTACCATATACGTATTTAGTTTCAAATTTACAGTCATTAAACTGTTTTTACTTTTAGACCCCCATTACTTTGAAATCTCTCCATGCAGTTGAAATTTTTGAAGACACCATTTACATTGCTCCCTGGGCAGAAAACTATGTGGTAGCAATGAATAAATTTACATTAAAAGCACAGCAAATAGTAGAAGACGTTAAGAAGCCTTACGACTTTCGAATATTTCATCGACAAAAACAGCCTGAAGGTAAAAAAAAAATAAAGACTGTGAACTTGTAAAGTGTGTAAGAAGATTTCTTTTAACTTTTAGTTGCACATCCTTGCCGTGAAAACAATGGCAACTGCAGTCAAATTTGTGTACCACTTTGGAAGAAGTTATTTGCCACAGTTCAATGCATGTGCTCACCTGGATACAAGCTAGTGAATAAAACCCAATGTGTATTGGTTGAATATGAAAACTTTTTACTCTACACTCAAAAACGGTTATCTTGTATCTCTGGAATCCCGTTGAATCGCAAAGATATTACTCCTGGTCTTGAAAATGTACACGATGCAATTGTGCCCATTTATAATGTCAGTTGGTCCGTCGGTCTTGATATAAATGTGCGTGAAAAGCTAGTTTATTTCATTCAAGCAAGTTCGTAAGTACCAACATATACGAATAATCGAAAAGATTAATTTTATTGTGACAAACATTTTCTGATGTTTTTAGGAATGGTTTCACAATTCATAGTCAAAAATTCGATGGTACTGAGAGAAAGTTGTTGACTAAAGGCTCTGGAAGTGTTCCGGTTATTGCATTCGATGAAGTATCTTATCATCTGTATTGGGGTGGAACTAATCAATTAACTGTGGCACCACTATCTAATCTTAGTATGATGATAAATTTCCCAATTGGCAAGGAACCAATGTAGGATTTTTTAACGATGTTGTTTAATGTTTTCAAAGCTAAAAACGTTTTGTAGGTCTGTGGTAATTAACCCCACTGAGGGATTTATATATTGGTCGCATTGGCTTTTCGGAGAGGAAGAAGGTTCAATTATGAAATCTTGGATGGATGGTACTCATAAAGCAACCTTTGTTGAATCAACGAAAACTATGCCTATGAAATGGCCCATGAGCTTGACAATTGACCAAGTAGGAAAATCTTTATATTGGTAAGTGTAAATGTAAGTTTCGGTCAATGGAGTATAAAAGCAGAATATTTTCTAGGTGTGATGTAAAGGAGAGTACCATAGAGCGAATACAACTGGACGGCACATCACGAAAAGTGTTATTCCGACATGATCACTATCATCCCATTTCAGTTGCTTACCATAAAGGTTTTATCTATTGGGTGGACAATCAAAATGGAAGCATTAGAAGCATTGATATTCGCTATATGAGCAAAGTTGATATGGCTAAGAACATGTAAATAAACTTTAAGCTACTTTCATGTGTATACATCCATATACTCGATTTTCTTTTATTTGACTTTCTTTAGTCAATCAGACGTGTACGCTGTCATACGTGGTCATACATCTAATCTTAGAGTCTTTGAGAGCTCTGCAGATATTGGCGCCAACTACTGCTTAAGTATAAAGTGCCCCGGAGTTTGTTTGAATACTCCAAAAGGTCCCGTTTGTAAATGCCCAGATGGTTTTTCACTGAACGGCACTGGAAATCAGTGCATTCCAAAAGACAACACGGAAGAAGATGTGGTCTTTGCAAAAAATTGTACTGGATTCGTTTGCAAGAAGACCCAGCAATGCGTCAATTGGAAAGATGTATGCGATGGTTTTGATGACTGCGAGGATGGAAGTGATGAAGATTTTAGTGAAAACGGCCAATGTAATGCGAACAATTGTGACCAAAGCACACATTTTGTTTGTGACAAGTCACGATGTTTTCAGAGATCGTTGCTATGTAGTTCGATTGCTTATTGCGCAGATGGCACAGACCAGAAGAATTGTGAAACGAAATCGTGTAGTAGCACAGAGTTTACGTGTATAAAGAGTGGAAAGTGTATACCTATAGCTTGGGTGGGAGATGGTGTTTGGGATTGTGGTAAGAATGCTTTTAATATTCCATACAGGCATACATATGTATATAGGTTAAACTTTACAATGCAGGTTTAGACGACAGATCTGATGAGAGTATTGTCGACATTGGTATGTGCGTAGAATTTGAATGTGATAATGGAAATTGTATTACATTTACCGAACATTGCGATGGAGTGGACCATTGTGGGTAGGTTAGAAGGTAAAAATCGTATTCTTGGCTACCTTACAATTGATTTTACTTTAGTGACAACTCAGATGAAGCTGGTTGCGATGCAGATTGCGGCCCAGGTGAAGGATATTGTATTCCAATCGGGTGTTATACTGACCGAATACGATGCGATGGTGTGCATGATTGTCTGGATTTTAGTGACGAAGCAAATTGTACTGATACGAAAAGCGATAATCATGAAGAAGATTTAGGTGTTGCGCATATATGTGGACCATTTGAATTCAGTTGCAGAAATCCCTTCGAATGTATTCCTAATCTATTTGTATGCGATGGTGTAGCCCATTGTTTTGATAAAACCGATGAGAAAAACTGCACAAAAGTCACACCAGCTAAAGAATCCAATGAAACAGTGACGTGTGATGCTCCAGATCGCCTATGTGCGGTATCAAATAAATGTATTAGCGTGTATCAACTTTGTGATGGTCAGATTGACTGTGAAGATGGCACAGATGAGGGATTTCGATGTTTGGAGAACCTTTGTGGGAAGAGTAATGCCTGTTCACATCATTGTCACAATGCGCCTGAGGGTTTTGTATGCTCATGTCCAGCACATATGTATCTTCAGCCTAATGGAATGCGATGCAGTATGGATCATTCTTGTGAGCACTGGGATACCTGCTCTCAAATTTGTGAAAAAGTAGGAAAAGCTTATGAGTGTAAGTGCCATGAAGGTTACAGCCTTCAATATGATAGGTTTACGTGTAAGAGTGTTGCTGCTGATGAACCTTACGTCATCTTTAGCAACCGACAAGAAATACGAGGTGTTAATCTTAAAACATCTGTTGTTAGTAATTTTTATACTTCGCTACGAAACACTATTGCATTAGATTTTTTGTATCACAATGATTCGGTGGAGATCTTTTGGACGGATGTAATGGATGATAAAATTTATAGAGGTCATCTTGTTGGCGAATCTATAAGAAAAGTTGAAGCAGTTGTACGATCGGGCCTATCAACAACGGAAGGACTTGCTGTGGATTGGATTGGTTTAAACCTCTATTGGATTGATAGTAATTTGGATCAGATTGAAGTTGCTCTCTTGAATGGGAGCTTTCGACGAACTCTTATTGCAGGCGATATGGAAAGCCCCAGGGCTATTGCATTAGATCCCAGAGAAGGACTTTTGTTTTGGACTGATTGGGATGATAATTTTCCTCGGATAGAACGGTGTTCTATGGCTGGTGAATTCCGAAAAACAATTACTCAAACGAATCAGGTCAGTTCAGCATGGCCAAATGGTCTTACCCTGGACTACACTCAGAAGCGAGTTTATTGGGTTGACGCTAAAGCTGATGCTATATATACGACAAAATATGATGGCAGCGATCATCATTTAGTTGTTAGAGATAAGGAAATTCTTTCGCATCCATTTGCTATTTCGGTTTTTGAGAACTACGTTTACTGGACAGATTGGCGTACAACGTCTGTGATAAAAGCAAATAAATGGAATGGATCGGACATTCAAGTTATACAGAGAACATTGTCTCAACCATTTGGTATACAAGTGCTTCACTCTAGTAGACAACCTCAAGATAAAAATCCTTGTGGAAAAAATAATGGAGGTTGTTCACATTTATGTTTATTGAGGTAAGTTGGCGAATATTTACAATTAAGAACATTTTGTACCGATGGATTCTGTTTTTTGTTACAGCGTGAAAAGTACTTTTAAATGTGAATGTCCACACGTAATGCGTCTTGATTCTATGGACCAAAAGACATGTGTACCGAATGAGCAAGTTTTGCTGTTTATTATGGGAAATGAGATTCGTGGGATTGACCTAATGCAACCAAACCATCACACAATACCTACAATAAGACAATCGCCTCAGGTAGTGTTTTTTTTTTTTTTTTTTTTTTTTTTTTTTGTATTTTGTTAAAGATTGGAATACTTTTGGGACTATTTAATTTAATTTTTAGCTTTGTTCTATGCTCGATAATGAAATAGTTATCAAATCATCTTCGGTTATATGTATGGACATTGTACATAGATGATGGTTCCGTTCCTATTCAATAGAAGCAAGGCTTAAAAGCACATTATATCTTATTGTTATTGCTATTATTAGTTTTCAAAAGCAATTTGTGTGTCATTTAAATGAAATTATTCTTTCGAAAATTATTTATGCTTAATTCATGCGATCTAAACAGAGTTAAAACTAGTCCGCTCTCAAAGTGGCTGACGTTGTCCGTGGAGATATCATATTGAAAACGAAGCTCATAGATCTTTCAAAACCGCAGTCAGTTTAGTTATATTTGCTAAATAAACCTTTATACGGACATCTTACATCAGATTAGATTATGGATAACATAATTTTTTCTTTCTGCATTTCCCAACCTTACGTAGGGCTTTTAACTACTTCTCACCACTCCTTTCTGAGGAAGCCTTACTTAATGAATGTTCAATACTTAGAGTTTACGGAGTTAGAGAACAACTGAGCTTGTTTAAACAAGAAGGTGACTCATTAGAAAATGATAATCGCTACGTCGCAACACATGGCATGGTTAGGGTTGAATAAGAGAAAGGTTTGCTGATCAGTTCTAAACGCAACGAAATGACGCTTGGCAAGAGTTTGATCTCACAACTGAAAGTTATATCTGTACAAGATATGTTATCTGTGTTGTACTTCGTTGTACCGTCGTAAACTTCTGAACCCATGCGTTCCGAAATTATTGGGTTGGGAAGAAAGTATTATTATTATTTATTGACATAAAATAAATTGCACGTTAATATTGGGTTGTAACATGAAATTTTTAATTTTTATTTTTTATAAAAAAAAGTGGTACGTGTGTTTGACGTTTTAGAATTTTAGGGTTCGTTACAAGTACCCTTATTTTTCTCTAAGAATTATTTACCATACTGTCCGCAGTTCAAATTCCAACCCTCTTTCTTTACTTTCTTTCATTACGCTAAAATGGCACATAATGCGTCGTTGGTAATGAAAAACAATTATGTCGCATTTGAGGATGTACCTAGCGGTAAATGAACGTTCTATACGACGTTGGTTTGGAAAGTTCTGTTCGGGAGATATTAGCCTTGAAAATTAACCACGCGGAAAGCCAAAAACGTTAGTTGACAACGATGTTTTAAGAGCAAAGGTGGATGCAGACTCAACGAAATCGGTGCGGGAGATTGCACAAAGCATGGGTGTATCCCCAATAACAATATATGGGTACCCCATGAACTGAACGAATCCCAAAAACTACGGCGCCTTGAAATCTTCGCATCGCTTACATTAAAAAAGCAAACTGAACCGTTTTTGCACCGGATAGTCACCTGTGATGAAAAGTGTATACTATATGATAATCGTAAAAGATCTGGGCAGTGGTTGAATGTAGATGAAAACCAAAACACACGCCCAAGCCCGATAGTTTCTCATTGCTGTAAGGGCATAACACTTACAACAATTTGATTCGGTAAACCAATTTTTATTTTTTTTATAATGATTAGAGAATTTAGAGTGCACATAGCAAATATAAGCGGGATAAAAAGTATTAACTTTTCTGCTTACGTCTATGTTTGTAGATAAAAACAAGCTCTTTTGGCACTTGTGAAACACAGGTAGATCCCCGCCTACACCTTTTAGATCGCTTTGATCTGAAGCTATGAACTAGTGCCATTATTCATTTCCCACCGCGGTTTTGCCATTTACGTGCGTAGTGATGTAGCTTACCAAACTCCACCACAATGTGATCCCTGTTCCAATCAGCAATTCAATTTTCTGTGGTTAAAATTCCATCCCCGTAAACAAATTATCCACTACCGCTTTATTTACAGAATTCAAAAACTGGACACCAATTCGACCCTGTTTTATCCTCATACTGTAATCGTTATTACGGGTCATTTCAATATAAAAATTTCAATAAAAAATAATTTGAACCAGCTGGTAAATGGGCCTCGAGACGTAGATAGTTTGGGCTTGATTTTAACTTCTTATACAATGTCAATGTGCTATCCGCTCTAGGCTCGTCGGACCACTGTGTCGTATAAACTAATTTCTCGTATATTGACTACATAGTTAAAGCAAAAACGAGAAAGTCAATTGTAGCGGACTTAACACCTTCCTTAGGGATTTTAACTGGTCTTTATGTTTCCTCGATAACGACGTGGGTGCCGATGCTGATATGATCACTGAAACTATTTTCTTCGGAATGAGATCTTTTATCCCTCATCGGATGAAGAGTATTAAACCAAAATAAAAGGCATGGCACGAATCAAGCTGTAAAAAAGCTGTCCGAGTAAGAAAAATGATTTTTCGGTCCTATAAGACCAACCCGACAGAGGAAAACCGAAAAAAAAAATTCAAAGGGGGCAGGAATGACTCCAAAGCCTTTCTTAAGCGTATAAAATTGCAAGACGACTAAAAGTTTTGGCAACAAATAGTACAATGTCCCAATGGTAGTAAAAATTGTTGATCGTACGTCAAAAACATTCGAAATTCTGCCTTATTCTCCATCCCAATCTCATTTACAAAGTCATTCTAGCCGTCAACTCTTTAGACAAGGCCAATCTGCTTGCTGCACAGTTTGTCGCCAGCTCAACACTTAGAGATTGTGCTTTGTCCTCGCCTACACTTGAGTGCGTCGAATTTTCAATGGGACAAATCCAGTTTCGCACTCGTTTAGTAACAAGAGTAGTTAAAGATCTCAACATATGGTACATAAATCCGCTGGTCCAGATGGTATATCTCCCGTTCGTTTGAAGAGATGTTCTTCCACGATGACAAAACCACTGCGTAAGCTTTTTCATCAATCCTACTCTTTAGAACAACATCTGTCTAGCCCGCCCTAAAAAAAGGCGACTATTTTTCTCTCTCTTGGGAACGCTGATAAAACGTCAGCTCATAAAATATCTCGAAACGCGAAAAATTCTCAATGACCGGCAGTATGGTTTTCGTAGCAACAGGTTCGCTGATGATTGGTGGAACCAAAGCGTGTATCAATTTGGCGAAAGCAAGATAGTTGCACTTGATAATACTAAGGCATTTGACAGAGTTTAGTATCAGGCTCTTTTGTCGAAAATGTGTGTTTTTGGGATCAACGACTCTTCAATAGATTGGAAATTACCTTTCGGAAAGTTCAATTCAAGTTGTAATGGATAGTTTCAAGTCTAATATTTACAAAATAAATACAGGTGTGCCCCAGGGCTCTATTTTGTCCCCGAAATTCTTTTTAATCTTCATTAATAATATCCTGTCTGCCACTTATAACCTAACGTATTTCTTGGCTGATGACAATACTCACGTCTCTGTTTTTCGGCTGTAAAACAGAAATGGGAGTGTATGCTTAGTTCATTGAATTCCGATATAAACAGCATTACCTAATGGGAAACCACCAACAGGTTGGAATATAATGCTTCCAAAACTCAATGCTGTCTGCTTTCCATTCTCGGTATGTGTATTAATAACAACTAACGTTGTAATGACCACATATTCAATGTCGCCAAAAATGCTGCGAAATGACTAGGTTTCCGCAAGCAATGTTAGAAGCCTCTTTCGGGCGTACAATAAAATATCGTGAGGCGTACAACTCGCTTATGGCCTTGTCGAGCTGTCTATTTCTCGATCGTTATAACTTGCAAACTTTTAAGAACAATGTACATCGGTACCTCTCTTTTCTTCCTTATTAAATTTCTTTTGTATGCGCTGTGTACAAATATTTTAAGGGTACACAAATACCTTGAGCCCGCGCTCATTATACAAAAAAAAGCCAACCTGACCGTAAATTGTGAGTTCTTCAATATCGTCGTTGAAGCAATAATTGAACGGATTTGGTGTTATGATGTTGCTTTTGCAAGAACGATGCGCGTCGCCTTGCCAATGTTCTTCTATGTATAAAAGGTCTCGAGCAGCGTAGATTATTTGTCTTCATCCTGCACAATTGGCCGAGTTCGGTAGAAATGGCATTTCTAAAGTGTTATTTTACATGGCCTTAAATTAAAAATGTGGTTTGTATCGATAATAAATTTAAGTGCTTTCTATCTCCATTGTTTGGCGTAAGGTTTAAGATTTATTTTTCTTTCTGAAAACCTGTTCATCCCGTGTCTTCTGCCGTAATTATGGTCAAAAAAAATCCAGCATGTCGAATGTGGAATCTCTGTTGGGGTGACATATCGAACTTGTCGAAAATCGCAACTATGAGGCTCTCTTTTAAAGTCTTAGAAAACATTTTGGAGGAAATTTTCAGTCCTCACTTTTTTGAAATTTTGAATCAGATCAGATCTTTATGTAAATTAGGTTAAGGTTATTAGGCGTGGTTGGGCGGAATCTTGTGGCATAATTCGTTATCAGTTTCTTGTGATCAAAAGAAAGAAGTGTCTCTCGGTTAAAGATGCCCAATCAAAACTTAAATACTGGAACTGGTTGCTTCGTCAATTCGGTCGTGTGGGATTATTGATCTAGCCCCTATAAAGCATAACTCTTTGCTGTGCTCATCTGACAGGGTCGAGCAAACACTGATAACGTTGCTAAAGCTGAGATTGAACAGATACTCTTCAATCTTACAGGTCTTTTCAGTGCTGTCGGTAACAGCTGGTGTCTTCGGGTTTTTTGGTTAAGGTCCAGGCTCAGAGATTTTTATATTTGAATGGGTGAAAACGTTGCATCGTGTAAACAAGGCTGATTAGTCTAGAAATTTTGAAAACTAGTCACACAGCCAGGCCCGGTCCGGATGACATCTTGATACAGCTCAGTTAATATATAGGGAATAAAGGAAAGACTGATTACCTCTTAGCTTTTGGTGTTCAGAGTTTAAAGTCCGGTAATACTTAAACGATTACGCCACAGTAAGGTGGGCAAACGTCGTTAAGGAGTTTAAATCCATTCAAGGATTTAATTTTCTGTTCAAGAATTAAAGGCGCGTTTCATGTTTCGATTTCTTCCATCATTTTATCATCACCAGACCTTTTCGGACAATTTAGATTCTATCAAGGTGGAAGTTAAATATGTTACTTTTCCAATTTTATGAATTTCTTCTGCTTTAAGCGTGGTTGAAATTGGACTTCTCGACCTTTGAATAATCAATTGTTGCAAAGTGTTGTAGATTTTTAACTAGAACGCTTTTAGGAATTTACTCGACATTTTATGTGTACTCGTATATATCTTCTTCCTATTTAGGTAATTGGACCGCAAAGAATTGACTTTACAGTAGATGATAGTCGGATATATTGGACGGATATCCAGTTGAATGAAATAAAAACCGCAGGTCTCTCCAACGGTCTCATTGACACGATTTTGAACACAGATATTCAGAAACCCTACGTAAGTTGGTTTTATATTTTGTTTGCATGCAGGTTTATTCAATGTCTAACACAAATTTTCTATTACAGGGTTTCGCAATCGATTGGATCACAAAAAATATGTTTTTCTCGTCAGGCAAACAGACGTGCCAAATATTTGCGTGTAATCTTAAAGGAGAGTATTTCACAGAAATTCACAATAATCTAAACGTAGTTGAAAGCATTGCTTTAGATCCTGCAAAGTAAGTAGAGTGTTTGGTTGTCTTTATCTATTTCTACTTGACCAAATAAAATTCTAGTGGGAAAATATTTTGGACTCACTCATCTCGAGAGGATAATATTACAAAAATCGAAGTTAGTAATTTAGATGGATCTGATCGTCATAAACTCTCTACTATGACCCAAGTTGTTCAAAGTTTAACCTTCGATTTCGACTCTCGTCGCCTGTATTTCGTTTATCAAAGTTCAGGCATTGGTTACTACGACATAAAAACAAAGACCATAATTAATGTTCTGCCCGCTAGCGATGTGATGACTATCAGCAGTGTAACGGTGTATAATGATACTTTATATTTTCCTGAAAACATCCAAAGTGTAATAATGAGTTGCGAGAAGAATACATGTCAGAATTATTCGATTTTAAGAAAGAACACAAGTAAGAGTTTAACATTTTTACAAATGACTAAGTGGAGTGTTTCTTTTATTAAACATTTCTTATTTTAGAAAGCATTCAAGCAATGAAAATGTTTTACAATGAAGCACAAGGAGGTAGCAATTCATGTGCTGGGAAAAGTCGTGGAGGATGCCAGCATCTATGTTTGTCGATTTCAAGTAATGAACATGTTTGCAAGTGTGCCATTGGTTTTGACCAGGATCCAATTAATCCAACAAAGTGTATTGGAAAGCCAGAGTTTATATTCTTCTCAAATCATGAATTGAAGGGCATTGAGTTGTTTGATAGAACGAATCCCACCCAGAACTTGGAAGAAAAGAGGGTTCGTACAATTTTATTGTTTTCGTATGTGTTTGGTTTATTTAAAAAAATTAATATATATATATTTCTTCATAGGCACTTGGATCTATTTCTCGGATCACTTTGGCTACTTACATTGATTATAACGCCGCCGATGATTACCTTTATTGGGCCGATAGTGAAAAAGGGATAATTTCACGAATTAAACGGGACGGTACAAAACGTGAAGTGATTCTGGAACAGTTGGAACAAACAGATCAAAACAATCAAGATTGGTTAGGTGGAATTGCAGTAGATTGGGTCGCTGGAAATATTTATTGGAGCGACACGAAAAGAAATATCATTGAAGTGGCTCGTCTAAATGGTTCTTCTAGATATGTTGTAATATCTAATGTAGAGAATCCGACAGCACTTGCTGTAGATCCAGTGCAGGGATTTCTATTTTATGTGGGTGAGGGAATGATTGGACGAACTGGTCTCGATGGGAGTCAACCTTTTATTCTCGTCAATCAAACAAAATTGGTAAACAATTTGGTTTTGAATATCGACGCTACGAAAGTCTATTGGTGTGAATCAGGCAGTGATGTTATAATGAAAGTCGATTACGATGGCAATTTAAAAAGCCAACTTTTGAATCATAGTCTAAGCAATCCAGTTGCATTGGGTTTAATAGATGATCTCATTTATTGGGCAGATAATAATCACAATAAAGGAAGTATTAAGGTTGCACCATTGCAGAATCTTTCTGATTTTACAGAAGTTCTTAAATCAGAAGGAAACACATTGAAGGATCTGAAAATATTCTCAAAAAGAGTACAAAAAGGTACAAACCCATGTGCACTAGACAATGGTGGCTGCCAAGAATTGTGTCTTTTCAATGGAACAAGTGCAATTTGCGCATGCTCTCATAGTCGAGTTGGTGTTGATGGATTAAGCTGTGAACCTTATGATAATTTCTTACTCTTCTCTCATCGAAGTTCAATTGAAAGCATCCACATGACGGATCATATGAATAAGAATGGACCAGTTGAACGAATTTTGAATGCAACTTATATGCGAAATGTGATAGCCCTATCTTATGACTATCGAAATAGCAAAGTCTTCTATTCAGATGTGCACATGAGTACGATAAATTGCGTGTACTTTAATGGAACAAAGAATTCGGTATTGGTTAGTCGACAGGGCAGAGTAGAAGGATTAACATTCGACGACGTCAACCGGCATTTATTTTGGACTTCCAACAACGATGCGACTATAAGAAGTATAGATCTTCGTCAAACTTCTGATAATCCGGATAACAACATTCATCTTGTGAAAACTATACTGAAACTAATGTCACACGATAAGCCTCGTGGTATCGCTGTTGAACCCTGCATGGGTATGATTTACTGGACCAATTGGAACGAGCTGACTCCTTCAATTCAAAGAGCCTATGTAACTGGTTTTGGGGTAGAATCGATTATCAAGTCAGAGATTTTGATGCCAAACGCTTTGACTCTTGATTTTGAAGAGCAAAAATTATATTGGGCTGATGCAAGACTTGATAAAATCGAAAGAGCAGATTATGATGGCACTCACCGTGTAGTATTGGCGCATTCTACTCCGAAACATGCTTTCTCCATGACTGTGTATGGTGATCTCTTATTTTGGACTGATTGGGTATTACATGCTGTTGTGCGAGCAAATAAATACTCAGGATCTGATGTAGTATTTCTTCGGGAAGACATTGTGCGTCCTATGGGAATTATTGCCGTTCAAAACACTACCATGAACTGTGACTCAAATCAATGCAAAGTCCTCAATGGTGGATGCGAAGATGTGTGTATTTTAAGGAAAAATGGCACCGCAAGCTGTCAATGTACACGTGGAGTTCTGGCATCAGACGGTAGACGTTGTATCCAACATGGAAATAGTGTGTGCACCACAGAGCAATTCACTTGTAAATCAGGGGAGTGTATTCCATTTGAAATGACATGCGACAATATACAACACTGTTTGGATGGTTCTGATGAGGTTCGCAGCTATTGTATCATTCGTGAATGTCCATCGAATTTCTTTATGTGCCAAAACCATCGATGTATCCCACAAAATCAGACATGTGATGGTGAAGAGCATTGTGGCGATGGTTCTGATGAATCGGAATCACTTTGCAAGTGTGAATTAGGACACTTTCACTGTGATAGTGGTGAATGTATAGCAACGTCGCTCCGGTGTGATGGTTTAAGAGATTGTAAAGATTATAGTGATGAAAAACATTGTCCACCACATGAATGCTTACAAGGGGATGTTAATTTTACACATTGTGCAGACTCGACCGCATGTTATATGCCGCAATGGCGTTGTGATGGAGATCGGGACTGCCCGGATGGAAGTGATGAGGCGGATTGTGATAATATTACAAAATTGGGTTGTGCTGCACGTCAATTTCAGTGCTCAAATGGACACTGTATCAATGAAAAATGGCGCTGTGATGGAGAAAACGATTGCAATGATGGGTCGCCCAGCTCGGATGAGTTAAATTGTCCAGTGCAGTGTAAGTTAAATCAGTTTCATTGTGACGATGGTTGCATCCCAAGCAGTTGGCAATGTGATAACAAAACTGATTGTTCTGATGGGTCCGATGAGGGTCCGCAGTGCCCCCATCGAGAATGCCCAGCAAGTATGTTTCGTTGTACATCGTCTGGACGATGCATTTCACATAGATGGGTATGTGATGGAGAACCAGATTGCCCGGCACCAGGCTCAGAAGATGAAGGTGAGCATTGTGGATTAACATCGGTCGTACAAATTAGTGCATGTCCTCCACCATTGTTTTTGTGTGCTAATGGACAGTGTTTGGAAAGACAATATGTTTGCGATGGAGATCATGATTGTCCAGGTGGGGAAGATGAATACGAAAATTGTCCGCACAATACTTGGGGTGCGTCGTTTTGTTCTGTTGATGAATTTACGTGTGCCTCGGATTTGATATGCATTCCACGGAATCTAACCTGTGATTCGAAATCCGATTGTGAGGATATGTCCGATGAAGATGCGACCCTTTGCGCTAATTCAAGTCGTCTATGTATTGGTCCATCAAAGTTTAGATGTAAAAATGGAGCCTGTGTCAATGCCAGTTTGTTGTGTGATGGAGCGAATGATTGTATGGACTTTAGTGATGAAGAACGCTGTGGTGTCAATGAATGTAGAATTCCTGATATCTGTGAGCATGAATGTGTAGATTTGCCAATCGGATATGAGTGTAAGTGTCGTCCAGGATACAAGGTACATCATCTCAATCACCGTTTATGCGATGATGTAGATGAATGTGCGGAGCAACATCCATGTAGTCAGATATGCGTGAATACATACGGATCTTATAGATGCCTCTGCAGACATGGATATGAATTAAAAGATCGTCATACCTGCAAAGCAACAAGCAACGAAACTATGAAATTGATATTTTCAAATAGATATTACATACGAGAAGTGGATATGAGGGGTAACGTCTCAATTCTTATTCACCAACTATCGAACGCTGTAGCGCTTGACTTTGACTGGGACTCACAGTGTCTATTTTGGTCTGATGTAACTTCAACTGTCGGTATGATCAAACGTTACTGTCCCGCAGAGAATAAAACTATTACACTCCATCAAGCCATGTTAAAAAATCCTGATGGCTTGGCGGTTGACTGGGTTGGAAAGAATCTCTATTGGTGTGACAAGGGCTTAGATACGATTGAAGTCTCGCAATTAGATGGAAAATATCGTCGAGTCTTAATCAATAAAAATCTAAGTGAACCTCGGGCAATTGCATTGGATCCTTATAATCGAAATATTTTCTGGTCAGATTGGGGAGATACTCCACATATCGGAAAAGCTGGAATGGATGGATCGAATAGTCGTGTGATTATCCATGATAACCTAGGATGGCCAAATGCTTTAACAATAAGTTTTGAAACGAATCAACTATTTTGGGGCGACGCAAGGGAAGATTTTATTGCTGTAAGTGATTTGGAAGGAAAAAATCAAAGATTGCTACTTGGAAGGAATATAAATCCATCTCTTAATTTGCACCACATCTTTGCCATTGCCGTGTGGGAAGATAGAATCTATTGGTCGGATTGGGAAACAAAATCAATTGAGTACTGTAATAAAGCTGATGGAAAAAATTGTTCAACATTAATAACAACAATCCATCGACCTATGGATCTGCGAGTTTATCATCCTTATCGACAGATGGCCCCTAAATCGGGAAATCCTTGTGAAAATGCTGAGTGTTCCACTCTTTGCCTGCTTTCTCCCGATCCTCCCTTCTACAAATGCGCATGCCCAAATAATTTCATCCTTGGTGAAGATGAACGTTCCTGCAAGGCAAACTGTACGGCTGCTCATTTCCAATGCGTTAACACTTACAAGTGCATTCCTTTCTATTGGAAATGTGATACACAAGATGATTGCGGCGATGGAAGCGATGAACCTGAATCATGTCCTGTTTTCCATTGTGAACCTGGACAATATCAATGTTCTAATAACAAATGCATACATCCCTCAGCTATTTGTGATGGTCAGAATCAGTGTGGTGATAATTCCGATGAGCAAAATTGTGAAAAGTTCACCTGTTTTGAAAATCATATTAAGTGCGAGCGGTGGGGGAATAATTCAGCGTTTTGCATTGACCATGTGAAAAAATGTGATGGAGTAAGGGATTGTCCTGGAGGTGAAGATGAAGCTGGTTGCACACCACTTGTTTGCAAAAAGGATCAATTTCAATGCGGAAATAATCGTTGTATGCCTTACGTTTGGGTATGCGATGGAGATATGGATTGTCCTGATAAATCGGACGAAGCAAACTGTGATCAAATTTCGTGCGCTTCGGGTGATTTTGCGTGAGTTCGGTACACTTAATGAATATGGTCGATTTTAAAAGTTTTTTTATTCCTTTATTGACGATGTATTTAGTTGCACTTCAGGACGTTGTATTCCGATGACATGGCGCTGCGATGGAGAAGAAGACTGTCCAAATGGCGAAGATGAACCCCCGACATGCCATTCCTCAAAAGAAACTTGTGATCCTACATATTTTAAGTATGTTTTGTAATTTAAGTGTGTAAAATGTGCAAGATTAATTGTTTGTATTTTTTTTTTTTTTTTTTCTTAAGGTGCAACAACTCAAAATGTATTCCGGGGCGATGGCGTTGTGATTATGAGAATGACTGCGGGGATGGAAGTGATGAGCTAAACTGTGAGATGCGAAACTGTTCGGAGAGTGAATTTAGGTAATATTATGAATTATATTTGATATTTATGAGTTTGCAACGTATACTACTGATTTGAGAAGGTATATATTGCTCTTAAATAATACAGTGGAGAATTTGAAATCTATGTGAATCAGGAATGTAAGCACCATTAAATTTTACAACCTTTTCCCACCTTTTGGTAAGTTTCCTAACGACCGAGTCAAGAATTGCTCTAAGTCGATTTAACAAACCTCTAGCCAGACAGAAAAGAGTCCTGAAGAAGATCGAAATCACCACCGGACAACACCTCTTAATTTTCATCTTGTACCTCAACAAAATCTTCCACCTTGCTGTCATTTTCGTAATTTTGTCAAGTTCCTGTAGGATTCTACGTCCTTCACATCTGACATCATTACTATTAAGGAGAGCTGTATTAGCTTTGATTTTGTTTTTCTCTAGTAAAAGGTGACCAGATAAGAACGAAAGAAACCAAAAAAATTAAATAAAACATCAACGGTGTGAGATATAAAATTGATTCTGGCTACGTTCATGCCATTATGTATGGAATAGCAAATGGCAGTGCTTTAATTTTTGATGACTCGGTACAATATGTGCGGCGTTATTCCGGCAAAAGCGTATCGAATGTTGGCCTCAAGCTCGTCCAAAATGGTTGGCTTGTTAGCGTAGACTTAGAACTTGACAAAGCCTCAGAGAAAATAATTGAGTGATGTCAAATCGCATGATCGCAGCGGTCAATTAAAGAACGCTCGCCGTGAGGTAACCCAACCGCCAAATGTCGTTTTTGTGTCATATGGCGCCGTCGGATATATAGATGTTGTCGAGCTCTGACCACAAACGGTGTCTTCCTCCTCATTTCGATAGAAATAAGGTCCGATGATGCCGCAATGCCATAAACCACACCAAACAGTCAATCTTTGTTGATGCATTGATGCTTGGCTGAACACTTGTGGACTGTGTTCGCCCTCATAACATAAATTTTGCTGGCTGACATAGCCGCTGAAGCGAGAAGATAATTTTTTCGGCCAAAATTCAAATCTCCGGCTAATAATTCTTGCGGCAGCACAGTCTTATACGAATGTAGGCCCAAATCCAACCGCAAAATAAGCCGGGTTGACTCTGGCGATGCCCAATTCAGGTGATCGGCGCCGAATGGACATTTCTGGGTCTTTCTTGATAATGGCCACTACGGCAGCTATGTTTTCTACATTTCGCACCAATCTTGGCCTGGTTGGTGGTTTAAGACCTAAAAGAGTGCATAACGCCCAAACACTGGAAACGAAAACACTACGACGAATTGCCTGCACACTGAAGCCATGATGAGGACCAAACTAACTGAGCCGGAATTTTGGCATTTTTTTATAATTTCCGCACGTCCAGCAAGCGTAAAACGATGCATGATGAAATGGCAAACAGTACTGAATATTTTGACAGTTGAATGTTATTGGTATCTTGGACAGCTGCTGAAACATAACAATTGGAAAAAGTATCATTGCTATCATCTGGTCACCTGTGATATTTAATAAGCCTTCGTACTTCGAGATACAAAACACTTAAATTAGGAGAGGCTTTAGTGGATTGAGTGATTTGGTTTCTTTGTTTTTTTTTGTTTCTTCCCTGTGCTTTATTTAGGTGGCGAAAGCTTCGGAGAGTTGCAACCGGAAATAATGTGGGTCTCTAAAAGTCTACAGAGATTTTGTATATAATATCCGACGGCAGAGAATTAGAAAGAGTTGAATCCTCTGAATACCTTGGAACTCTGAAGTAATAAGCCAAACCAAGAAAGCAATGTTAGCGTACTGCAATATCAGATAAACAACACAATAGCTGGTAAACGGGAGATAAGCTCAACGACAAAACTCAAGCTCGACAACGCAGTTATAGTACCAGCAGCCACTATACGATACCGAGTGCTTACCAATACTAGATGAACATCTGAGTAAATTCCAGGCAACAGAAATGAAGTACGTACGAAGGTCCGCGGAAAAAACTGGAAGAGATAGGGTCAGAAATGAAAGAATACGCTCAGAAGTAGGACAGAAGAGTCGATCCTGGAGTGCCGAGGATCGAGTCGACCACCGACGAGTGCACACGTTAACCAAAAAACGTTAACGAAAAAAAAAAACCACCGCGCTCGCGAAAAAAAAAAAATATAAAAAAGTATCACACATTGCTCTTAGTCGAAGTACGTTTGGTGTGTTCAAAAAGTAAGGTGACTTTATATTTTTATGAAAAAAAAAAATTATTTAATTATAAATATTAATGTTGTCTAAGCACTTCTTATAAGCACTTTTTGGTATAGCGTTGAGCTCTTCCAGTGATTCCGTATTTATTTTCTCAATCGTTACAAATCTCCGTCCTTTCATAGGTCTCTTCAGTTTTGGGAACAGGGTAAAGTCGCATGGGGCCAAATTCGGTGAATATGGTAGCTGAGACATAATTTTCGTGTTATTTTTGAACAAACGATGAATGAGCAGGTGCATTATCGTGATGCAAAAACCATAAATTATTTTTCTACGATTCCGGACGTTTTTTTCGTATTGCTTTTGTTTCAAACGGCGCATAACTTCAAGATAATACTCCTTATTGACCGTACGATCTTGAGGTAAAAACTCCTGATGCGCTACGCCTCGGTCATCAAAAAAAAAAAAAAAACAATTATTAAAACTTGGCGTATTTTTTTCGGTCTTGGCTCTCCTGGGTGCTTTCATTGGGACAAATGGGCTTTGGTTGCGACGTCATAATCATATACTCATAATTCGTCAACAGTTATGACCTTTTTGAGCAAGTTAGGATCATCATTGATATCATTCAAGAGCTTCTGAGCGTCATGTAACGGTTTTCTGATCAAAGGTAAGAAGTTTCGGAACAAACCTCGCTGACACACGTCTCATGCCCAAAACATCCGAAAAAATTGCATGAAATGAGCCGACATCCTCCGCGACTTCTCTTATAGTAATTCGACGATTTTCCAAAACAATTTTCTTCACAGCTTCCAAGTTATTATCTTTTGTTGATGTGCTAATGCGTTTAGAGCGAGGTTCGTCATTGGCATCTTCTCAAAACTAACATAGGATGTGGCGCTAGTTTTTTTCAGGGTGAAGACTATGTTAGATTTCATTTCACGTTAGTGAAGCTTGCATCTGTCTTCCAAGTAGAAATTTACGCAATTCTAATGGCAGCGAACTATATTTGTTGAGAACCGGTGGAGGGGGTGAAGCATTTGCATCTGCAGCGTTAGCCAAGCTGCGCTTAGAACCTACCTGCACCCTCTTACGGCTTTCAAGCTAGTTCGAGAATGCAAGAGATCACTGAAAGGAGTTGGAAGGCTAAATTCAGTGACCCTTGTCACAATGAGATCACGGGAAATGAAATCGGTGAGTGCTGGTACAATAGGCACCTTATCACTAAAGCGCTTATTTATCTTTCTTTGTAAAACTGAAAGATTTCATTAAAAAAAATGACAAGGAGTACAATAGACTACTTCTTTGTCGGTTCTGACAGAAAAAAATGCTATATAAATACTTAAAATTGTGAACATATATATGTTCGGGACATGTGCACCAACACAGCAAAAAAATTGATAATCGAATGTAACACATGGGCTGAAACCTCAGTGCCGTTTTATAGTAAAACACAAAATTTTTGCAAAATTCAACTTTATTTATCAATATAGTTGCCTTCGAGGGCGATACCCTGATTGAAACGATTTTTTAATCTTTCGATACCAGTTTTGTAGTACGATTTCGGTTTAGCCTCAAAATAGGCCTCTGTTTCGGCGATTACTTCTTCATCGGTCTTAAATCTGTATCCGGCGAGCATTCTTTTAAGGTGTGGGAACAGGAAATAGTCGCTGGGGGCCATATCTGGAGAATACGGTGGGTGGGGGAGCAATTCGTAGCCGAATTCATTCAATTTTGCCAATGTTTTCATCGACTTGTGACACGGTGCATTGTCTTTGCACTTTCCTTTTCTTCAAATGCGGCCGTTTTTCTGCGATTTCGTCCTTCAAACGCTCCAACAACGCAATGTAATAGTCGCTGTTGATAGTATGCCCCTTAGATAGTCGATGAAAATTATTCCATGTGTTTGGTCGTTTTGGACGAGGTTCGTCGCCTGCTCGCCACTCAGCTAACTGCCGACTTGACTCTAGTGTGAAGTGATGGAGTCAAGTTTCATCCATTCTCACATACCGACGCAAAAATTCGGCTTTATTACGGTTGAACAGCTTTAAACACTCCTCTGAATCATCAACACGTTGTTTTTTTTGGTCCAACACGCTCTTTTGATATCTTCAGAGCCTCAGCTATCTCGATCAACTTCACTTTACTGTCATTCGTAATCATTTTGTGGGCTTTTTTTTATGTTTTCATTTGAAACAGCCACTTTTAAATTTTTCAATCCACTTGCGAATGGTTCGTTCGGCTGGTGCAGAGTCCGCGTAAAACTTATCAAGCCATTTCTTTGCATCAGCTGCATTTTTTCCCATCAAAAACCAATGATAAATCACCACACGAAGTTGCTTTGAATCCATTTTTTTTTTCACAATAACAAAAGTTGCTTCACTCACAACGCTAGATCTCGAGAACTAATCGCCCGACAGCTGTCAAATTTATACACGTATCTTTTGAAGGTTGGTATTAACTGAAAATAGTATGGATTTAATTCAAGTAGTGCCCTATCTTAGAAACGGCAAGGTGCCCATGTATTACGTTGCTCGCGAAATTTCAAAAGTTACCTTACTTTTTGGACACACTTCGTATATGTTACATATTGCTTATTTTGTCATGCTATATTTGGGTGAATAAATACCATATGTCCTTGTGATTTGAGAAAATTGGTTGGATTCATTGAGGTGAATTTTACGTTAATTGAAGATTTTCCATTCAGAAAACACCTTAACTAATAATTATAATTGTAGGCACTGCATAACACGCAATTGCTAATTAATTGAAAATAGTGTCTATAGCTTTCACAGGAAGCTATTATCGGCTAGTCAGTTGGGAATTCACATAAAAATGATCACTTCTGATTTTTTTGCTTTATTTATTCATGTAATTGAAAAAAAAAAAATTGTTTGCTACATATGGTATGTACATTTGTTTAACATTTTAAGTTGGCAAGTGAAGTGAAGCATTTGCTAGTTTTTTTTTTTTTTTTTTTCTATTTAACATCCGCTTACTGGGGATGAGTACACCAAATCCATTAACATGGATCCCATACACTTACAAGTACATCTAATATGAGCCACTACACTTAGTAAAGTCATCAATGGAATACCTGTACATCCCCCGCACATAATGAATTAATTAAAAAATATTAATTTAATAAACACTTATAATGCGTAGATACTTATCTCTAATTCGTATAAATACTTGTTGCATTTTAATTGTAAATTAATCAGAGTTTGGAAATCATGGTGAAAATACTTTTAATATCGGTTGTCGTGTCGATTTTGGTCGTTCTTTTTGGTGATGTTGGAAATGCAAGTCCTACACCTATAATTGGACTCGGTGGTGGATTCGGATATGGCGGTGGATATAGACCAGTATACGTTAATCCTCGGCCAATTTATGCAGTTCCCCTGATACCGAGATATGGAGGATGTGGGGGATGCGGAGGATATGGAGGACGTGGTGGATATGGTGGATATGGCGGACATGGTGGATATGGAGGATTCCGTGGGGGTGGTTTCGGAAAAAGAGGCGGCTTTCGCGGATAATTAAACATATTTATAAATACTGAAAGACATTAAATTCTATAAATAAAAATAAATGATTTTTGTGACCAAGAATTAACTTTAGGTAGCACATTTTTCCTTTCTTTAACAAACTTTGCTTATAACAATTTATTTTGTACTTTGCAATTTTTAACTTTAACAGAAGATTCATCCATTCTTTGAAATTGCTGTGATAAATCTTGTGGTGTCCAATTTGGTATTTTTACCTCATAGCGTTAGCATTGATAGCACTACCTGATCCTGTTTGATTGTTCTATTTCTTTTGTTATCTACTGAAATATGTAGTCTAGTCATAAATAATGCATTCATTGTGGATTTATGGAATTAAACTTTTTAATTCTTAAGTGAGTTAACTGAGGTAAAGGGACTTTATGAATATTTTTAAAAGTCTTCAACTTATATAAGGAGGAAATAAAGCAGGTCGAACGAAGACACTAACAGAAAGACTTAAGAGTTATGAACCAAGGTGATGATGAAGGAGAACTTGATCGAGATGAGAGGTTTGAGATGGCCTTTCGGAGCATACGGAAGATTGGTTTGTTGGCGCCATAAAAAGTGCGGAGGACCGATAGATAGAAGAGACAAGGACAACGTGAATTACGTGGATTGGTGTTGAAGGAAATAGAGTTGAAAAGGAACGCTCAGTCGATGAATGAAAAGAATGTCAGCAATATTCATACGTTCTTCTAATGAATTCATATTAAGAAGTTTAAGGCCGTCCTGATAGCGAGGTAAGATTAAACGGTCGTTCCACTTCAGACTGCGAAAACAAATCTCTCGATTCGGGAAACATAAACTCGGTGAAAGAGGGAACAAAGGTAACATAGAGAGATTGGTATCATACGGGTTAGAAAATTCCTTAGACCACCGGTTAGCCAAGTGATGAGTGGGATTTAATGATCATCTTATCTATATGCGAACAGAAATGAAGCTCATAGTAGGAGACTAGACGGGCTGCATTTACGTGAGAAGGTTATATATCTCTATTTAGCTATATTAAGTTCGAGGCAGTCTTTAAGGCACCAGGTTAAAAACCGATCAAGGTCTTCTCGAAGAAGGGCAGAGTCATGGGGAAAAGAAACAGTTTTATAAATATTTGTGTGGTTAGCATTAAGGAAGCGACAACAAACGCAACCACTTGACAACTTCAAAGGAGTTTTTGATGATGTTTACTCGCAATCTGAACAAGTTTTTACACCGTAGACGTGGATCTATGAAATATGGATTTATAACAAGACACCAGAGTCCAAGAAAGAGTCAAGACAGTATTTCTAATAAATATTACTGAATGCTTAATACTTTCAATACTCTCACTCATTCTGAACATATTGGGTCACATAAAAAGTCTCCGCGGTTTTTTGTCACTAGATGGTGTTGGTGTCCATTTATCTGGCAACATTAATCTGATTGTGTCAAACAAACATGTGTTTGAAAGGTGACATGTCAGGCTATATTTTTTGTGAAGACAGTTGTACTGATTTGAATATGAGTGAAATATCTGAAAAAAATACGCTATGTGATGCTTTTTAACTTTAAAAAAGGGAAAAACGCTGCAAAAATATAGCGAAAATTACAGTTTATGCAGTTTACGGTGAAAATGCTGTGAGTGAACGCCAGATTAAGGAGTGGTTTATTCGATTCCGTTCCGGAAATTTCGATGTAAAAGATGCACCTCGCACTAGCGGAGACACTAAACATCAACCGTATGACAGTATGAAATCATCTAAAACGAGCAGGCTATTCAAAGAAACACGATGTTTGGCTGTCCATGAATTGACGCAAAAAATTTAATTGACCGAATAACCATCAGTGAAACGCTGCTGAAACATAACGAAATGGAACCATTTTTGAAGCGATTCATTACGGGCGATGAAAAATGTATTAAATACGAGAATATCCGATGCAGGCGATCATGGTCAAAGACCGGTGACTGACCACAAATGACTTCAAAGCCTAGATTGACGGCAAACAAGGTTATGTTGAGTGTTTGGTGGGATTTTAAGGGAATTGAGCTACTAGATTGCGGCAAAACGGTCAATTTGATCATCTACTATGTACAACTCGACTGTTTGAATGAAGCTTTTAAGAAAGAGCGACCAGAAATGCCCAACAGAAAGGGAGTTGTCTTCTATCATGACAATGCTAGGCCACACACATCTTTGATGACCCGGAACAAATTGTCGGAGCTTGTTTGGGAAGTTTTGATGCATCCACCATATAGCCCGGACCTTACACCCTCTAATTACCATTTGTTTCGGTCTTTGCAAAACTCTCTTGATGGTAAAAAATTGGCCGACCGAAGAGCCGCTGAAAATCACTTGGGCAAGTTTTTCGCTGATAAACCACAGAAGTTCTACACCGATGGAATTATGAAGCTTCTCGGAAAATGGCAAAAGGTCATACATAATAAATGGCCAATACGTAATTGATTGAAATTGATGTTGAATACAGAAAAAAATTTTCTAAATGTACAAAAAAAAACCGCGGAGACTTTTAATATGACCCAATATTTAAGCTAAATTATAATGAAACTTTAACATGAAAAATTTACATATGAATTCCAAAACCAAAAAAAAAAAAAAACTAAACATCAAGCTCAAATAAACTACTTGAATCAATAAAAGTTAAATTCAATCTTAATTCATGCCAAGTCTCATGATGATTGACTCGAAAATCGGCTTCGCCAATGGTTTCGTGAATACATCCGCCAATTGATTTTTGCTTGCCACGTTCTCCAAATCAGTTTTTCCTCTTCGGTATAGGTCGCAAACGAAAAATAGCCTAACATCAATGTGTTTCGTTTAATGATGCAACTCTGGATTTTGCACCAATTTGATTGCACTCAACACGTATAACTATGGCTTTCTTTTGCTTAAAGCCAATATCCATCAAAAGTTGGCGCAGCAAAACAGCTTCTTTTACGCCCTCAGTGATTGCCATAGATTCGGCTTCTGTCGTAGACTGTGCGACCGTGTATAGTCTTTATCTATGCCAATTAGAAAAGCATACCCAGTCTTTGATCGTCAAGTGTCTGTGTCTCTAGTATAACTAGTATAACCAATTAGAGACACATTATCTGAATCACCATTTGTAATGCCCGATGACTTTGTGTAATTCAATTAACGCTTAATCCGTTTGA
The DNA here is from genome assembly GCA_907269105.1 of Volucella inanis. NCBI lineage: Eukaryota > Metazoa > Arthropoda > Insecta > Diptera > Syrphidae > Volucella > Volucella inanis. The sequence continues at coordinate 125,069,746 of OU026157.1, read as the reverse complement.
CAGCGCTAATATTCGATCGGTTCCGATTCTTGCAAAATTTGCTGACTTCTCCCACTGCATAGGAAATATCTGATTGTGCAATTATCGATGCATATTTCAACGACCCACATGCTTGACGATACGGATAATTTAGCTCCCATTGTTCTTCTGATTTGGTCAAAACGGTACCCACATCAAATGGCGTAGAAATTGCATTCGACTCGCTCATGTAAAACTTGTTAACAATCCGTTCGATGTACGATGCTTGCGTTTGTTTTTACTTCTCTATCACGCCAACGTAATATTCGCTATTTCCCAATATGATTTTGAATTCATTGCTCATTGCTTTTGTCACCAATAACTTGATCGCTCAGCTTGCTGTGAGATAAAACTAAACCATCATCGACATATAGTAAAACAATAACCTTACTGTCATCAATTTGACAGTGGAACAAACACGAATCCGCTTGTGATTGTTCCATACCACAAACGGGTTGAAACTTGGAAATTTGTTTGGCTCATCTATGATTCCCTCAGGTACTTGCATAGTACTTGCATTCTTTACATCAAATTGAGTCATTTCTAAATCTTCGATTGCTGCTATAGCCAAAACGCTACGAAATGTTTCATCCGGGGAAAACCTTTCTTTATAATCAATACTGGCTGACTGTGAGTAGCCCTTCGCCACTCATCGTGCGATTTTCTTGACTCATTTGTTTCGGCTGTTTCTTGAGTGAACGAATCATTGTCAGTTAACAACCCATCATTCTCACGCTTCGAATTATTTCCACTGTTGTTTTGTCGTACTCGGTTTCAACTTTAGGCAATGTCAAATATTCACTTCGAATAAAATTTTCGTTGAATTTTGCGTCGCAACTGTTTGATTCTAGATCAAACAATCGAAAATTCTTATTTGTGAGTTAAAATCCGACTAAAAATACCTGTTTTGCTTTCGGTTCCCACTTCTTTAAAGGATTCTTTGGAATGTGTGCATAACCAATCGTACCAAACCCCTCCAAGTTGTGGTTTCTTGCCAAACCACTGTTCATACGGGCTTCGATTTAAAACGTATACTGCCGTGCGTACTGCTTTTGGCCATAACGATTTACTTAATTTCCTCGACAATAATATGTATATTATTATTATTTTCAACATACAAGAAAAATTCTTCCAACTACATCGACTTCAGACTTTTGTGCAATGAAATAAACCATCCTGAATGTTGATACTTCATCTTTCAGAATATAAAATATTTAGTTTCACCAATACCAGTCTCTTCCATCGGTCCATACAGATCAATGTGAAAGCAGCCGCTGTTTTCGATGGAACGTTTTTTGGTCAACGGATGTGAGCTTCGTTTGAACTTTCCCACCTGGCATTTTTCACAAAAGAAATCTCTTTCATTAGTAAAATCACCACTTACTAGTGTTAACTATTTTTGTTAACCATCGTTTTGATTTGATTCGATGAAATACTAGATGGAATGAAAAGTAACCTCCTTGACGGCCAGAATGCGCTGCTACTGCAAAAAAGTTATAGTGCCCTGAAGTCCGTTCATATTTAGGCAGACATGCCAAATTTCAGTGCGATACTGTCTTTTGTTTTGTTTTTGTTGAGTATGGGCAAAAACGATTTTCGTTCTCTCATAAAAAATTATTTTTTGAGAGTCAAAACGGCGAAGGGAACAAAAGAAAAGTTGGATAAATATTATGGGGCTAATGCTCTGTCAGATTACACTGTCAAATATTGGTTTCGAGAGTTTCGTGGCAGCCGTAACTCCAAGTCCGCAGCGGCAGGCCCTCCGATAACAGTTACAGAGGACAATGTCAAAAAAATACATGAAACGGTGTTAGCTGACCAGAAAGTGAAGGTGTGCGAGCTAGCAGATACCACAAAGATTAGTATTGAGCGCACACGCCATATTTTGGGCAATATTCTGCATATGAAAAAGTTATCATGTCGCTGGGTGCCGCGCATACTCACTCCTAGCCAAAAACACGAACGCGAGAGCACTTCGAAAGAGTGTTTGAACTTGCTGATGCGGAATCGGGTGGACTTTTGGCGTCGATTGGTAACTGTTGATGAAACTTGGATCCACTATTACACACCAGAGAACATTATGAGTGCCCGGCAATGGACTGAAGCTGGCACGAGTGCTCCGAAGCGACCGAGGGAGGCTCGATGTGTCGGAAAGGTTATGGCGTCGGTTTTCTGGGGTTGTCATGGCGTACTCTTCGTGGACTACCTCGAAAAAGGAAAAAACATCAACAGTGAGTATTACTGTGCATTGTTGGAGCGATTGAAGGTCGAAATCGCTACAAAACGGCCTCACATGAAGGGAGGGATTTAATGACCCACCCTCGTATTGCATGCTCACAGAAGACATGGGTTCGCAAAAAACTCATACTATACACCTAGGATATTTGCGAGGTCTTACATCATTCCTTGACATCTTGACTGACTATGCCCGATCAAAATGCAGTTTCCATACGCTATGAAGGTTACAGAGAATGGCATAGATTCGTCATTGCGTCAGTATATTTCGTCTATGACTAAAGACAAAAGCCGAAGTCATTAAATTCTAATATTATTCTTGGAAGCTGGGAATTGTCATGTATGCAAAGCTAATGCCCTGGATACTTCCTGGGATAGTAACAAATGTAATGTTGGAATCAGCTACTGGTATTGTAATATTGTGGGTTCTGTACTTTATTAATGCTGTTACCCCGCTACCTCTTGTTAACGAACGTAAAATTAAATCCCCAGTACTGCATGTTATTGCTGAAAAAAAGGAATCTAAAAGAAAAAAAAAATTATAAAAATAATAATAATTGGAATAATCTGCTGATTACTATTATTATTAATTCGTGGCTGGACTACAAACATGGACTACTGTGTTGCGGAAAAAGATTACTTATGGAGAATGGTGGACTTAAAAGTAAGTACACAAACGTATTCGGATCAGTTATTGAAGTTTCGTTGGTATTAAACTGTCCTAGTAAAATAGCTAGATGAGCAAATGAGCTTAGAAGTAATGAATGATGAACCAATGGATATGAATATCCTTTTAACTGGCTTTTCACCAGGGCGCGAGCGGGTGGTGTAGTAGTTTGAAACTCAGGTGTATTAGGTTTCGAAATTTTCCCCAGAGGTGGTTGTCAAACTGGAGCCAGTGCATCCTCAACCAGTGGGTCTTGCTAGTTGCTAGTTGTTAGTTCGTTACACATTTAGCCCAGCCAACAACCACTCCAACATCAGTGTTATGCCTTCATGTCAGAGTTGACGCCGGCGGGTTTACATATAACTACATACAAATTCTATGAAAAGACTTTTTCAGAGAATTGCCTCGCACGGGATTCGACCCCGTGACCCTCTGCTTGAGGAGTCTATGTATATACCACTACACCACTGCCACCACCTGATTAATTAACTTAGATTACCCTGGATTAAATTATTGCCCCGTCTGTCCCAAAAATTCGTCAAAAAACTACCTTTACCCCGTGTAACAGATGAATTGACAAAGAATGTTGGAAAGTGATGCAACAAGCTTTCAGATTGTTAAAACTATTTCGAAAATTCGCTGCAACTATCTTTAAAGAGCTCTATGTAGAAGCCAAACAAAATTTCAAAACAGTTTGCAAAGATAAAACAACGCTAATCTCATGAGAAAAGCTTTTTCTGCAAGGGACCAACAGAGTTTTTTGGAAAGCCATACGAGCAATCAATAGGCAGTTTTTCTCTATTGGTTCTAACTTAACACAGACATTCTGAAGCTTTATTTTGGCGCTTCTCTTAACTACATTAGCAATGAATAGTAAAATTAATTTTCCTACAAAATTTAGGAAATTCTTTGAATTTCCATGGAGCAGCAGAGTCGGCAATAAAGAAGATAGCTAATCAGAGCAGCATTGGAGTCAGACCATTACCATTATGTTATGTTTTCCAAATTTGTTAAGTGTATCTTCAAGATTATTGTAATCCGTAGGCCATTGACTGAAATTTAGATATACTGGAACAAGGTAAACTTTTTTTTCAAGATGGTGAATCCTCTTTAATCAGAAAATTGAATTGATAGTCAGCGTTCATCTTATAGCCGAATATCTTTTCTTAAATTTTTTTTTTTAAACTATGGGCTTATCGGAATGCTCGGTTGCAACGCTTTTTGCTTGCACGTCATCCAGATGTACCGCTTTTTTGCCTCAAATACTACAATATTTATAACTTGTTTTTTACCTTTTTGAATTGCTCTTTATAATGCTTCGTCTCTCAGTTGAAATAACACTTGGTCGTAGATTCTTGTATGTTATTTGTTGTTACATTTTTCGGCCCAGCCTTTCGAATCCTACCAACTTACTACTGATGCAATTGACAATTTGATCAATTTATCTGACTCTCTTGATGATATCATTATCTTTCTTTTTTCATCGCTTCTTCATCTCTATTTCAACCAAGGAATTCCTATTCTTATATTGGTTAACAGAATCTAGTTTATGTTAAATTAAACAATTGATTCCATCAACTCCTCAGTATCGTGGTGTCCCCTATCTTTGTCAACCATTGATAACTTTCATCCTCAACTTCTTCCTTCATTTTTCCACAACTCTCTCCTCCAGTCGCTACCCCCACAATTCCCTCCTCATACAAATTTTCACAAAGCTAATTTCTGTAAAATCAATACCTATTTAAGCAGGGATTCTTTCAAGTTTACCAATCTAACCCTGGTCGCTGCCTTCTCCATTTTTTACAGAGAAATACTTAAATCCATCTCCCTTTACGTATGTGCCATATTCTGTCATAAAATATTTTCTACATTCACTCCTTGGTATAATCCTAGACTCCGCTCTTTACGAAACGAAAGAAATAAGTTATGGGCGGAATTCCTTTGCACTCACTCTTCTTCCGACTATTCAAGCTAACTATCTTCATTTCATTGAACTTTACAACGCTACTTGAATAGTGCACAAACCAATCTTATAAATGACCCTAAGTCCTTTTTTCAATTTGTCAATTGCAAATTGTAAGACCGATGGTTATCCTCGCTCTCTCGCTTTCGAAACCAAATCTTTAAGTGAACCCCTACTATCGACAAGTTTTTCGCTAAATTTTCAAGCAATCATTTGCCAACAGATCTCTCTTACTTCGATGAATCAAATTTCTCTGTTGGTCCCTTTCTCACTATTCCTATTCTCACTTAAAATATCGATCCTGCAGTTATTGAAAAGATGAATTTCTACCTCGCTCAGATGGTCTCCCAGTCATTTTTCTTAAAAAGTGATCTTCCAAACTGACTCTACATCTTTACATCCTTTTTTGTCTATCCTTTACACAGGCAGAATTTCCAAAGATTTGGAAGACCTCTTTTATAATCCTGATACACAAAAACGGATCTAAACATTAAGTTAAAATTATCGTCCCATTGCTTAACTCTCATGTATCCAAACTCTTTGAAAGCATTTTATACGAACCCTTAAGCTTCAAATGCAAGTCTCATCAATGGATCCTGTTCAAATTGTCTTCCCTCGGCTTTGAACCTCTTTTACTAAAATGGATTTCGAATTATCCGGTACACCGATGTTATGGCGTTCGGTTAGATCCGCCCTTTCTGTTCCATTTCTGGCCTCCTCTGGGGTTCCACAGAGGTCCCATTTTGGTCCCCTTCTCTGCATTCTTATTAATAACGATCTTAAGATGATCATTAAACACTCATCTTTCTTCCTTTTTTTAAAAACTATTTCTTCTCCCCATGACTCCGCACTTCTTCAAGAAGACCTTGGTCGGTTTCAATCTGGTGCCTTAAAAACTACCTCGAACTTATGGTAATATAGACGAATGCCAATCTATAACCTTCTCACGTGAATGTAACCCGTCTCCTCCCCGACTTCATTTTCTATATGGTTAACCAATTTCCCTGGATCAGTCATTTCAAGACCTTGGCATAATACTCGACTGTGAGCTTGATTTCTGTTCGTATATCGATAAGGTGACGCTTAAAGTTAACTCATCACTTGGCTTTATTAAAAGTGGATCCAAGGGATTTTTTTCTAATCCGTATGTAACCAGATCTCTCTATGTTACCTTTGTTCGCCCTCTGCTTGAGTATGCTAGCCAAGCTTGGTCCCCCTTTCACCAAGTTCATGTTTCTCGAATCGGGGGCATTCAACGTCGATTCCTCCTATTTGCTCTCCGTGGTCTGGGTCTGGAACGACTCCTTAATTTTAGCTCACTATCAGGACCGCTCTCATCTCTCTCTATCATCGACTGTTCTCAGGTTCCATCGACTGCGCAACACTTTTCAACTCTATTTCCTTCAACACCAACCCACGTAATCTACGTAATCATCTCTTCTTCCGGTTCTACCGGTTCACTGCACCTCTTATGGCTTTAACGAACCCATCACCCGTATGCTCCTAAAGATCAGCTCAAACTTCCGTTTTTAATTTCAAACTGAGCAGTCCTCGTCTCAAACAAGATCTCCTCAATCATTCTATTGGTTCCTAGCTCTTAAGTCTTTTTGTTAGTTTTTAAGTTAGCTTTACCTTGTGTTAGGCTTGTGGTGGCCATCCCCCACCAAAATAGAAAAAATTCAATTGTGAGCAAACGCGGTACCCAGATGGATAACTTTTTCATATCCAAATATTTTAACAAAACTGAAATCACTGATTTATGTGATAAGCCTGTAGCCTGTTCAAGTGCGCGCACCTTCATTCGCCAATCGTCCAGTATCATATCGACCATTTCTGGTGTGGTGGCCTCAGTTGGGCGACCAGAACCTTCGGCTTTACTTGTGCTTGTACGACAGCAACGAAATCGTGTTAACCAAAGAGGTATGGTTCCAATCGATCGTGATGGTGAAGAGTCCCCATAATACTTTTCAATCTTTTGTCTGGTTTTCGTGATGGTTATTTTGCGCAAAAATTGTATTCAACAACAACACGAAATTCACTTTTTTCTATTTTTACGAAAAGTCTCGCAGGCGTCTGTTGCCACAACAAAACTATTTGACAGATATTTCTGAAAATTTGGGTGCGTTCTTTTAAAAGATACTTCTTGTTAGATTTAAGGTGGCAACATCATCTGCGATTTTGCAAAACTATTTGTTCTACATTACAAAGTATGAATCTTGGATTAGTTTATGACGAGACAACTGATTGCATTAACATCTGTGGACGCTCTCTTGAAAAGTAACAGTTTAAAAGTGTGAATTTGTGTGTGTACACGTGTTGAATTTCGCTCGCATTTTTTTGGTAATTTGACGTTAAAGATACTCGTAAGCCAGTCTATGGTCTTCCAATCACCCGTTCCCAGGTGATGATGCTTTATGTGATGCTGTATGTGTAGTGGGACTAGAAGGGAATCGTCCAGCATGAGGTACTACCACATGATAAAAATTATAAAAAAGATTATTCTCAACCCATTAGTAAACAACTCGAGGGTCAGGGAAATTAAAGAAAACGGTTCGAATACACCATACAAGTGTAATATAGCAAAAGTTGTTATCTTTCGCTGTTTTGTTTTGTTTCGTTTATCGTACTATTAAATAATTCGAGGATCCACCATCCACGCACCGTAAGGACTCCGGGAGTCACCGAAGCCGTACAAGCTCGAATCAGATGCAAACCGCTGACAAAGCAGAAGATCTTGTCGCGGGAAATGAACATTTCCCAAAAATTCTTCTCTCGCATCACCAACGAAGACTTGGGACTTAGTGCCTACAAAAGACACACTGGAAACAGTTGTATTGAAGCAGATCATCTAAAATCGCTAAAAATGCTCAAAGAAAAATTCTGTTCACCGACAAAAAAATTTTATCGTCGAGGAAACTTTTATCGAGTGTATGCTATGGCATTGAAATAAGCTTCAGAAAATATTTCACGGGTTGGGGGCCTCTCTCAATGTAATGTTACGATGGGGAGTGAGCTACGATGCCATTTTTGTGAAAAAGGAGTCGAGATTTCGGCGAAATCTTACCAAACCACGGTTAAGCCGAACAATGTTCGCAAACAAGCATTGAACATTCCAACAAGATTCTGCTCCAGCCCACAAAGCGAAAACCACCTAAAAATGGTTAAAAAAAAAAAAACGTGTCCGACTTTATATCCACGGATAATTTGCCAGCTGATAGTTCGTACCTCAACCCTTTGGATTACAAGTTGTGGTCTATTTTAGAGGGAATGGCTTACTCTATTCATCACCGATATATTGAGTCTTTGAAGCGAACCCTTATCCGCGCTGTTGACAACTTTCCGATGAATGAGGTCCGTAATGCTATTGATAATTGACCAGCACGTCTCAGGTCATTCAAATGAAGTCTTCCATAACTTGTAGATAGGGATTTGACAAATAACAAAATTTGTTTTTAAAAATATCAGCGCGTAATTCTTTGTTTGTATCAGTATTTATGACTAGACTATGTACTATATGCTGTCTTTGTTGGTGCAGTTGGTGATATTTCGCGACTATATGTTCCAACCATACCGCCAAGAATGGTCTCCTTTCATAAAGGCTCATAGAAGCTACCCTGACTCATTTCGATTTTCTATTGTAAGACGATGTGGATGACTTCCCAACATGGTGTCATACTTTGTTTCTTTTTTTCGTATTTTTTCTCCTTGAAAGTTGCGTCATTGAACGTATTGTCGGGCTGAAATATTTCAAGATCTCTTGCTCAGGTTACCCATTCACAAAAAACATCCCAATCATTGATTACTACACGATTAATCTTTCCTATTTGATTCGAAGCTCTTTTAATGGATTTTTCAATAAACTATTATTATTCATTAATCACTTGGGTATTCACCAAGAAATTATCACATTTTTGAACGTCACTTCGTGTAATAAGGGAAAAATGTAATTGCCTTTGCAAATGCATCTGATCGTAATTCGTAAATGTTTGGTTTCAAAATTTTCTGGCTCCTTGATTCTTTACTACATGAGGGGATATACACCAAATGCATTAACGTTAACCATATACAACTATGCATCCGTAAATGTATATCCCCGGCACCGAATGAAATGATGTCAAATGTGATAATTAAATAAGCACTTGAAGTCCCTTAGTATTCTTTAAATTTTATAAATACGCGATGCATTGTAATTGTAAGTTAATAGTTGTCTGGAAATCATCATGAAGATACTCTTCCTTTCGGTTTTCGTAGCGATCTTAGTCGTTTTCTTTTATGGCCGGGGAAATGCAAGTCCTATACCGTCATTTGGGCATGGTGTGGGATATGGTTACTCGTACATTCAGCCTGTAATTGTACGTAGACCGATAGTAGTTTTACACCCTCAACCAATCTATGCAGTTCCATTGATACCGAGACCTGGATTTGGTGGACATCATGGTTTCCATGGGCGTGGTTTTCATGGACATGGTTTTGGACATGGAAGAGGACATTTTCATTGATTAAATGCAAAATAAATTGTTATAGATAAGGATTGGTCGTGTTTATTATAATTAGTTTATAAGTCAACTGCCACAATTTAAGTCAATCCTATTAGATCCTGACAATCTTTCAAAAATTGTATTTTTTAGCCTGTTTTCAGTTTCTCGGCAAACCGAGTTCAAGTTCGGCCAGTGCACTGTATCTAACGTTTTTCTTCCACTGTAAGTGATTGTGTGGTTATTGATCAGGATCTAATTTCACTGCTAATCGAAACAGTCGACAGTTGACGGTGATGGATGAGAAGAAAACATTCGGTTGGAAAAAACAACAATTTTTTTCCAAGCAAAATTCACGGAAAATCGCCGATTTATTTTGAAAAATGTAACCACAAACTTAGTTACGTCAGTACAGTGACAGTTAAATTGGCGAAAAATCACGCGAAACAATACCTATGGCTTCGATTTTGGGCATGGAAACCGCGATCCCGAGTCCTGACAAATTATAAAATTTCTTTACATTACTCAAGAATTTACTGGAAAATGCTAATTTTGAGGTGTTTTTGAAGGATATGAACCGTAATCACGCGAAACAATACCTATGGCTTCGATTTTGGGCATGGAAACCTCGATCCCGAGTCCTGACAAATTATAAAATTTCTTTACATTACTCAAGAATTTACTGGAAAATGCTAATTTTGAGGTGTTTTTGAAGGATATGAACCGTAATTACCTGTTTAATACAGTATTCTGGATGCTTGTGGTGTTTATCGTTGGTTTTTTGGGGATTCTATCATCTATTTCTGGTTTTCTTCAAATCGCCCAATTTAAGTTCTACAAACGCAAACAATTTGCACTCTCTATTTGTGTCTCGAACCATAGCTCGTTACCGTGATACTGGCAGCGTTGCAAAACGCCATGGAGGTGGTCATAAAAAAACAGCAGTATCGGCAGAAATAGTTCGGAAAGTGAAGGCCCGAACTGAGCGAAATTCGAAGTGGAAGAAAAATGGCTCGTAGGGATACGCAGTCGATGAATGAAAATAATGTCAGCAATAAATCTACCTTTTAACGAATTCATATTGAGAAGTTTGAGGCGGGCCTGATTGAAAGCCAAATTTAAAGGGTCGTTCCAGAGTAGACTACGGAGAGTAAGTTTCCCTAGATTCGGGAAACATGAACTCTGTGAAAGGGGGATCAAGCAGGCTGCGAACAAAGTTGAAAAATTCTTTGGACCACCGTTTAATAAAGACCAAGTGATGAGCTGGCTTTAAGGATCATCTTATCGATACGCAAAGGGAAATTAAGCTACCAGTCGAATAATATGCCATTGTCTTGAAAAAACTGAATTAGGAGATTTGGTTGACCATAGAGAAAATGAAGTCAGGGAGGAGACGGGTTGCATTTGAGTGAGAAGATTATACGATAGATTGGCATATGTCTAAATTAAGTTCGAGGCAGTTTTTGAGGTACCATATAAAAAACGGATCAAGGTCTTCTTGAAAATGGGCAGAGTCATGGTGAGAAGAAAAAGTTTTAAAAAAATTTCCGTGGTTCGCGTAATAGGAGAGGGAGGAGTGTGTTTAATGACCATCTCAAGATCGTTAATAGTATGAATGAAGGGGACCTATATGGGACCTTTGTGGAACTCCGGAAGAGGCCCTGAATGGAACGCTATAATATCGGTGAACCAGGAAAGTAGAAATCCATTTTAATAGAAGAGGTTCAAAGCCGAGAGATGACAATTTGAATTTTTGCGAGAGCAAAAGACATAAATTCAACTAGGTTGGTTGCAGTTGATCTGCCTTTTACAAAACCATGTTGTGTTCGTATAAAAGAGTTTGAGTTCAACAATGGAACGATAATTGGTAACTTCATGCTAAGATACCTTTTTGTATATCGGGATTATAAAAGTGGTCTTCCAAACCTGGGAAAAGAGAAGCTTCCTAAACCCCATGGTCTAGAGCACCAGAAGCTGCGTCTGTCAGCTTCTGTAAGTTTGTATTGGAATTACAAAATTTGGGTTGTAAACACCAGCAGCTCGGACATGCTTCCGCAAACAAATAAAAAAAATCGGAGAAAATATCAAAACAAGATCTGTCTTGAGAACAACTGACTATGAACAAATACTGCTGACAGCAGGTGTAATAACAAGTCTCCGATGATGGCAACTTCTCGGTAGTAGGGTGCATTTCTCATAATTTCTGCCTTCGAAAAGAGCCAGTAATTCAATGACGAAAATATGGCAAATAATGCCATCACCGATGAGAGGGAGCAACTTTCGTTCATTTCGAAGGATTTCACTTCCATGATAGCCCCGAAATTCGGAGAAGTAAGAAATCAGTGGGTACCGATGGCATACCGAACATTGTGCTACGACACATCCCACTAAAAGCTGTGAAAATTTACAAGATCTTGTTTGATAATGCAATAAATATTGGGTATAAAACTATATTCGTGCGGTTTTTTATTTTTTTTTATTTCAAAATTTGAACGTTTATTTAAGAAAAACATGTACAATAGTATTATTCAAAGTATTGCCCATCTGAAGCTATGACTTTTTCCCATCTTTCTGGTAATTTGTGGGTCCCATCCCAAAAGAACTGCGCCGGCTTGGCAGCCAAGAATGAATCAAGCCAATTTTTGATATTCTGCTCTGATGTGAACCGTATTTCAGTGCATCGACCGGAACAAATGGTAGTCAGAAGGGGCAAGGTCTGGGCTATAAGTCGGGTGGAGTAAGACTTCCCATCCACTGTTTTCCAAATAGTTCTTAACCGGAATAGCAACGTGGGGCCGAGCGTGTTTATCATGGAAAATTATTGCCTCGTGTCTGGTCGCATATTCCGGGGGTTTTTTGGCTACTGCTCTATTCAAACGGATTAATTGTGTTTGGTAGCGTTGTCCATTGATGGTTTCACCCGTTTTTAGCAATTCATAATACAGCACACCCATCTGATCTCACCAAATACAGAGCATTACCTTCGCGCCATGGATATTCGGCTTTGCCGTTGATTTGGCTGGTTGGCCGGGTTTCACATATGATTTTTTGCGCTTGGGGTTGTCGTAATGGGTCCATTTTTCACCACCAGTAACAATCCGATGAAAAATGACTTCCTTTTGTGGCGTTCCAACAGTATTTCGGACATGCAAAACCGCCTTTCGACGTCTCTTGGCTTGAGTTCATGTGGAACCCAATTTCCTTGCTTTTGAATATATCCAGCTGCTTTTAAACGTTTTGAAATGGCTGCTTGAGTGACACCCAAAGATTCTGCGAGCTCTTCTTGTGTTTGGCAACAATCTTCATAGAGTAATGCTTCCAGTTCTTCATCTTCAAACTTTTTTGGCTGCCCAGAACGTTGATCGTCTTCCAAGCCAAAATCACTACTTTTAAATCGTGCAAACCACTTTCGGCACGCTCGCTCAGCTAGCGCATGTTCACCATAAACTTCCTCCAAAATACGATGACTTTCGGCAGCGGTTTTCTTCATATTAAAGTAATGAAGAAAAACTCCCCGCAAAAACACTTTTCCAGGCACAAAGTTCGACATATTTGAATGGAAAAAAAATTATTGTTTTTTACGCTTCAAATGAATGACATATACTGAAATGACGTACAATGACAGTAGCTTTCCAACGCATGTTCCAATGAAATAATACAAGTTACGCCATCTCTTAGCAAACCGCACGAAGTTATAGACCCAATATTAGCCATTATTACCATACGTGCATAAGCCCGATTCCTTTTGGGAATTGGTCAGACATGTTCAATCTAACGAATCGATAAGTCTCTTTCCGGATATCAGTAAGGTATTCCAAAACATGGATTTGGGCAGATTAATATCCATATTTTAACAAACATACGAGTATAGGTGTTGCTCTGGTTAGAGCCAAAGGTGTTTTTGACTTTGCAAAGCAACTGTTTTATAATCTGCTACATGTCCCTTTGCTTGTAATGGGTGGTTTGGTTTTTTAGTGTTCTATTTTTGACAGCTCACGCGTGATTCGTGATATAAGTTACTGTCAAGCATGCTCAGTTAGTATTGCCATTTCGTCATGGAAAGCCTTACAACTGAACAACGCCAATTTCGCACTTAATTCCGACTATTGGACATCAAGCCATCTACCCGAGTGCGTACAGAGGAAAATATTACTGCTGTATCCGCTAGTGTTAATGAAGACCGTGATTTGTCAATTCGTCGCCGTTCGCAGCAATTGTAATTGCGTTACTCGACAACGTGAAAGATCTTACGCAAGGATTTTGGTCTACAAAACTGAACTGAAGTCGAACCACCTGCCACAGCGTCGAATTTTCAGTGAGTGTGCCTTAGAAAAGCTGGAGGAAGATTTGCTTTTTTATCGAAAAATTGTCTTCAGCGATGAAGCTCAGACGATGATCAACTTCAGGCCGCCAATGCACCCGAAAATATGCACTGTTTGGTTGGGCTTATGTTCAGGCGGAATCATTGGCCCGTGAGTTGGGTGAGCAATTTATCTCCCGTTTTAAACCGGGAGATAGGCTATTTGACGCCTATAGACTATTTTTTTATGGTCTCTTTGTATGTTACACTTAAAACGAAGTCGTGGTCAAAATTTACAAACTTTAAGAAGTAAATGGCAATCATTGATTTATCAACTCAAATAAAAATTCTATACACAGTTGCAGTTATCCTGTTTTTTTTTTTTTTTTTCCTTTATAACAATTAAAATCACCCATTTTTAGGATATCCCGTACGACAGTGAGCTTATCTACCATTTCACTCGAACTGCTGCGGACAGCGGACTTAACTACGACAAAGACGTTTCACACGGCAGTTCGACCGCCTTGCTTTCTAGCGATCACATTTGCAACTAGAAACCTCAACATAGCCATTTTTAGCTTTACGGTTATATAATTTTTCTAATTATTCTCAAAAATAACTTGCCCTCTTGAAAATATGTAGTATGCACGCAATCATAACATAATTTTTGTTTCCATTTTCTTTAGATGTGGCACAGGAAAATGTATCAAACACGACCAGAGATGCGATGGAGAAATTCATTGTGACGACAGTAGTGATGAGATTAATTGTAATATCACCTGCAAAGAAAATCAATTTAAGTGTGCAGCTTTCAATACATGCATTAACAAGTAAATGTTCTTTGAATTACAATATGGTTCTTGCTTTAATGAGTTTTGGGTATTTTGTAGGAGCTATCAATGCGATGGAGATGACGATTGTCCCGATGGATCTGATGAAGTGAATTGTACTTGTCCTCCAGATCATTTTAACTGTGCTAATGGTAAATGCATCATGAGCCGATGGAAATGTGATGGGTGGGACGACTGTACGGATGGATCTGATGAGAGCTTAGAAACTTGTGCTGATGTGCCATGTCATGCAAATGCTTTTAAGTATGATCTATCATGGGTATGCTTTAAAATACCATTTAAAAGAAAACAATTCTTTTTAGGTGTAACAATCGGAAATGTATAAGAAAATCAGCACTTTGTGATGGAATAAATGATTGCGGCGATAAAGAGGATGAAGCACCGGAAGTTTGTGCTGCATTACCAAAATGCAGGCATGACCAATTTCAGTGTGAGAATGATGATTGCATTTCAAAGATCTTCCGTTGTGATGGTAATTGGAACAGTTAACATAATTGTATGAATAGAAAATTGTTATTATTTTACAATGCCATTTAGGTCAATATAACTGTATCGATGGTTCTGATGAAATGAATTGTCAGCCACCAGTATGTGGCTTTGGGACTTGTTCTCAAATTTGCATAGAAAAGAAAGCAGGTCATTACAACTGCAAATGTAACGATGGATATCAAAAAGGACCAAGAAAAAATGATACATGCATGGCATCGGGACCAGATCAGATTCTTCTTTTAGCATCCGAACAAGAATTCCGCTTTATTTTGCCTGAGAAGCAGGAGGGAACCATTGTGGTGGGATTTTTTCAAACTGACAGCCTTAAAATAGATGTTTTTGATATTTTGATTCGACCAAAAGATACTTTACTCTTTTGGATTGATTCTCATCACGGAAAGGTACACACAATGAAAATCGCAACACCATCAAGCGACATTAAACGTGAATCATCCCGAATCAAACGAGATCTTAAAGAGTTGACTGCATTTGATGTAAGTATGATACAATATAAAAGTGAATGCAACAAATTAACAAATATAATTATTTAATTTTCTATTAGATACCATCATTGGATGATCCGAAATCATTGGCTGTGGATTGGGTAACTCATATGGTGTACATAATTGATTCCCGTCATAATGAAATCATAGCAACCGATATCGATGGTAAAAAGTATCTTCCTCTCGTATCGACCGGAATGAACCCAACAGATATTGTTTTGGAACCCGAGTCACGAATCATGATTTGGTCTACGTTAGAGAATGGAATTTTAGTTGCATCTCTCGATGGAACGAACAAGAAAAGCCTTGTTGAAATTGATGTAGGCTGGCCAATAAGTTTGTCAATTGATTATCCCACAGGACGTCTGTATTGGGCCGATTATCGTAAGGGAACAATTGAAACTTGTCGACTAAATGGAAGAGATCGAAATGTTGTGCGAAGATTTTCGAATAAGGAAAAACCTCAGAAAATTGATGTGTTTGAAGATTATTTATACATTAAACTGTACGATCAGAGTATAATTAAGATGAACAAATTTGGCAACGACAATGGAACATATTTGCTTAAGGGCTATCGATCATCCGATATAGGAATTCTTCATCCTTTGAAACAAAACAAGAACAGTAAGTTGTATACAGTATTTTAACAGGATTTGGTTGTAGATAATAATTTCTCTATTCTCTATAGTCACAAATCCATGTGCCAAGGACCCATGTAAATTGAAACGTGCTTTATGTATTTTATCATCTGAAAGTCAAATGGGATACACTTGCCTTTGTCCAACTGGTTTGGTAATGGTGGTAAGTAAGCTATGTTTTATTGTAGTTTTAGCATTCTTGAATGTCAGATGTTGTTTTTGTTGATCTCTTAGTGTAAGTCAGAAAAAGCTTTCTTATCTATTTAAAAGAAGTTTCTTTCTTTTTATGCAACTGATGACTAAACATAGACGTTGTCTTGGTGTTTCTTAATTTCTTGACAACATGTGCTTGGTTGTCTTCTTGATAACTTAAAGACAAAATCGTTTGCCTTGTTCTTCAACTGCATGATTTATTGTGATCTTAAGCAAATAAAGAACTGTTTTGGATCGCTTTTTCTAAAAATTATCCAAGATTTTCTTTGTAAAAGTGAGAAAGATGATTTTTTCTTCAGATAGTGGAGCATATTAAACGCAGATCGATTTTCTTATCTTCCTTATTATTTTGTATGTCTAAGAAGCATCTTGGAAAAGATCAGTCTTATAAGGTTGCAGGTCAAACCGTTTTGTCCTATACGATGGTATTTTTCCGCAAGCGTTTTCAAGTCACAAACGGAATCCCAATGTCCTTAACAGATGTCTAGGCTTGCATCGTTTTCGACAAATTTACCAGTTTAGAAGCTTTTCCGAATATATCGGTAACAAAATAAGCAGATTGCCAAGAAACAAGAAGAGTTGTTAACGAATTTCGTCGTTGCCAAAATCAAATTTAGGAATTTTATAAGCACTTGGATATCGGTGTAAATGCAGATATGTTTAGAAAATATCACATTCAGCTTAGAACCTGAATTCAAATACATTTCTTTTTAAACTTATTTTGACCTCAAAAACAATAAAAATAAATAAAAATTGGTGGAAGGTTGTTTAGAGACGGTACAACATTGTACCGCCAGTATTTATGGGTGATATATATGTGTACCAGTAGTACTTAGACCGTTCATTTCTCACATTACGGACAAAAAAAAAAATATCGAAACAGTTTATAAACCAAACTTTTTCATTTGAATTTAGAATTTAAAATAAAAGAAAAAATATTTACTTGCTGTGATACCATAACATACAAAGCAAGATTTGCAAGTTTTTGCGCGGGTTTTTTCTTTTTTTTCTGGGCGCAATTCGAGAATCGAAACATTGCCCATTTGTTTTTGTCTTTCAGCTAATCTTCCTCTAGTTTTTGATCTTCGAATATTTGTTGTTTCAACACCTTCAGCAATAAGACTTTCCGAAATAGTTATAAGGTATTCGATGAAAAGAGTCTTCTTTCTGTTCAGCTCGGAATGTATGATCAAAGCATTGACAGCAGCCATCATATTAAGACGGTAGAAAATCTCAAGTCAAGGTCGATTCCATTATTTCTCTGTAGGTTTCATCATTTGTACACAGGGGATTGGTTCCTTTTGTCCGTTTTTTTTTTATAGTTTTCGTAACGCTTGCTATTGTGGCAGTTGCTCAAAGCCATTACCTCTTTTGTGTATTTATTTGACTCATGTTAACCCTGAAGAACTAATTTTAATAATTGCCTCTCCTCGCTGGAGTTTCTCGCTTATTTTTGGAAATTTTTTTCTTTGGGCCATACATGTTCCAACAGCTGGGTAACTAAACCTTTCCAGCAAATTAATGAAAGTAAGAAATCTATCAAAACAAAGCATATCACAGGGTTCTGTTATTGACCGGAATAAAGCAGTTACAATTTTCCACCTAAAGTTGCCTCTGTTGACTATTGTTCCCTTCTAATTTAAATATTGAAGTCATGAAGTTACAGAGGGACACACCTCAACCACATTTTAATTACCATGTTTTACAGATTTTAGGTGCATGTATTGCTTGAGAGAAAATCGACCTTTGAACTTTGATATATATTCATCAATGCTTTGACTGTAACTACCACCTTGATCAAAATCAGAAAATTAAACATACAAGTTTATTCATCTAAATCTATATTGTCCCCCTCAAAGTAATCTCCATCGACTGCAATACACTTATGCCAGCACTTGATCCAATCTATCATAAATCCCAAATAATACTCTTTGTTTACTGTCTGGCCTTCTGGCAAAAATTCATGATGCATTACACTGTTGTAATCCATGAAAACCGTGAGCATTGCCTTCTTTTTTGACTGAAAACGACATGGTTTTTTTGGTTTCGGCTCATTTGGTGAACGCCATTCACTTGCCTGATGTCTGGATGGCGTGTCGTACTCATAAACCCACGTCTCGGCTTCAGTAATGATCCTTTTGATGAATGTGGAATCGAATTCAGCCTCGTAAATCATCTCTTTTGCGACTTCAACGCGGTCTCTTTTTTGCATGAAATTAAGGTCTTTTGGCATCAACTTTGCTGCTACACGACGGAAACACAAATCATTAACCAAAATGTCTTGGACGGATCCATAGGCAATGTTTAAGTCCTCCGCTATTTTTCTGATGGTTAATTTGCGGTTATTGACCAACATTTCTTTTACTTCATCAATGGTTTCGTCGGGTTTCGATGTCGATGGTATGCCACTGTGATTGACTCACGACCACTTTTGAACCGCTCGTGATGGATGCGTTGATCTTCAAAGCTGGCACTCTTATAAAGCTTATGATGAACATGCAACCTACAACAACCTTAATTTCACTTGCATCTGTCAGTTTGTAACGGGTGACCAGATAATAGTGATAGTTTTTTCAATTG
Organism: Volucella inanis; assembly: GCA_907269105.1. Lineage (NCBI taxonomy): Eukaryota > Metazoa > Arthropoda > Insecta > Diptera > Syrphidae > Volucella > Volucella inanis. The sequence continues at coordinate 125,050,814 of OU026157.1, read as the reverse complement.
TTTTGTTTCAGCAGTTGTCAAAGTTGCCAATGATGTTAGTATACGCCCTTTGTACCGTACTTTCCGCGTATAATTGCAGAGAAGAGAACTCAAGCGGAGAGAAAAGAAAGACTGTTTTAAACCTTGTAATTTATATTTTATTGGAATAGTTAAAGGCCCACTGTGTAACCGAGGGCTGCGAGCTTTACTGTCTGGAGGTAGTTCTTTTTTTCTGTTTGTTCTTCCCAACCACTGCATTTTATATCAATTTTATTGATAATTCTGCTGGCACATTCATGCAATAGCCTCAGTACAAAATAATTCCCATAATGGATTTTTCACTCATCGATTTGAGGAGTCCGCATTCTCGACTTAATTGTCCTAAGTGTCCCACTCAGTACCCTTCTGTGTTGACTTAATTACAGTTTGTAACAGATCGTTCGTACGATCGGTCGGTAATTCTATCTATTTTGCGTACAACGGCTTGCTGCCGCAGTGCAACGACACTTGATGCCGGCAATGTTTTGTTATTGTCAAATCTGCATTTTGGCTTTGACATATATACAATTCTTCACTTCACTTCACTTGTTTGGTGCTGTTTATGGCATGGCGGCATCATCGGACTTAATTTCGTTCGAAATGAAGAAAGAGACACTGCTACCGTCAATGGTCTCAGGTATAGAGCGATGCAAACCGACTTTCGGTGCTCGATTAGGTCATCTAAAGGCGAGTGTTCATCAATTTATCTCCTCGATCATGCGATTTGATACCACTCGTTTATTTTCTCTAGGTCTATGTCAAGTCCTTAGTCTACGCTAACAAGCCAACGACTTTGGACAAGCTCGAGGCCAACATTCGACACGCTATTGGGGAAATAACGCCGCACATGTTGGACCAAGTTATCAAAAGTTAGACCGACCGCTTAAAGCACTGCCACCGAAGCCGATGCGGCCATTTGAATGATGTGCTTTTCCACACATAATAGCATGAACCTAGCTTCAAATTAAAGCCAGAATCAATTTTACATCTTACACCGTTGTTGATTTATTTAATTTTTTTTTTTTTTACAGCGGCCTTATCTGGTCACCCTTTATTTCGTCCACTTGCTGCTTGAAAGCAACATTGTAATTCTTTCCATGGTGCATTGAGCTACGTACATGTATAAGCTTTTTTGAAAAAAATTTGTAAAAAAACATCGATAGGTGTACCGACGTATGCGAAATACTTGAATCTATTGTACATTCTGGCGGTATCGGTGCTGTTGCTCGTAGAACAAAACTGTCCCCAGGATCATTCCAAATTCGCTGCACTACTCCCAGGTTATTAAAATTATTACCTTCATTCTCAGAACGCGTAACTTCTTGTTCGATTTCACTTGAGTTTGTTGAATTTCTTGTTGATTCCACTGCTGCTTCTTCTGAAGATTCTTCATCCTCAGATCTGACATCACCTTCTTCGTCCGAAAAATTGCTTCCTGAAGTCTCATCCATATTCAAAGAATGGTTCAACGGCTCCTCAAGTATCCTCGCGATCACGCGTCTCGGCATTTGGTTTGGTATTTTACTTTTGCGGAAAAAAGTGGAAAAAAAAAACACCAATTAGAAATGGTTCACATAAAGACTGTCTTACACTATTGGAACACACAAGTGAATTTACTGCTTTCGCTCTATATACAATGAAAGAGTTGTGAATTAATAGTTTTACACACTTTTGATAAATTTTGAATAGCGAAATGAAATGAAACTTTTAAGCAAAAGTTTACCACAACACCTGCACTTACGGCAGTGGTATAGATCATGACATGACTGCTATATGAACCGATTGGAAATTAAAATTTGTTGTTTATGCTTCAGGGTATGGAAAAGTACATATTCCAACCAGTTTCCACATAAAGTTCAGAGGCTAGAATTTTTTGAACACTTCTTACTACACGCTGGTATATACTTTTAAAATCGCCGGTAGTATTCCGTCCCTTCAAATCTTCTACCGTAACATCAGTACACCTTCAAGCCCACTTTCGGACGTACTCTAAAATATACACCCTGACTGACTCGAACTGCAACCAACTGCTATAATTTCCAAACCGTTCATTACTGTGAGCTCAGTATGTGTCATTTTGACACATGACAGATAATTTTATTATTTACAAGCCTTTTAAACGACTTGCGTCTCAGTTGTGTTGAAAAATTTATATCCGCGATGGAATTCAAACGTGATAGTGTGATTGCTTTATATTTGGCTGGAAAACTACAAGTCGCTATCGTTAGAGCCCTCCAGCACCTCAACGTGAACAAACCATTTGTGTCTCGAATCATAGCTCGTTACCGTGATACTGGCAGCGTTGCAAAACGCCGTGGAAGTGGTCATAAAAAAACAGCAACATCGGCAGAAATGGTTCGGAAAGTGAAGGCTCGAATTGGCTGGAAAACTACAAGTCGCTATCGTTAGAGCCCTCCAGCACCTCAACGTGAACAAACCATTTGTGTCTCGAATCATAGCTCGTTACCGTGATACTGGCAGCGTTGCAAAACGCCGTGGAAGTGGTCATAAAAAAACAGCAACATCGGCAGAAATGGTTCGGAAAGTGAAGGCTCGAATTGAGCGAAATCCGCGTCGAAGTCGAAGAAAAATGGCTCGTGAGCTGAACATATCGTTGGAACGGATGCAACACATACTGAAAAATGAGCTTGGGCTCAAGCCATTGAAGTTCGAAAAAGCACACGATCTTACACCGCAACAGAAAAAAGTTAGAGTCGAAAGAGCGAAGGAGTTGCTACGCTTGCACGAAAGTGGTGAGTTGCCGAATTCGGTTTTTTCCGATGAGTCGCCATTTGTTATCGAGCAATATGTCAACAAACAAAAGGACCGAGTTTACTTGCCAGAGAGGTCCTTCGAAAATTTACACCTTCGGACGCCCACTAGAAAGCAGGCAGCCCCGACGGTGATGGTTTGGGCCGCCATAACCGCCGATGGTCGGTCTCCGCTCGTATTTTGGACCGTGGCATCTAAATTAATGCGGTCGTATACCGTGAAACTATCTTAGAGGCAGTATTGAAGCCTTTGGCAAACAATCATTTCGGTTGACTCGGCACCGTCTCACAAAGCGTGCGTCAACCAAGATTGGTTAAAAAACAATGTTCCACACATCATTTCTTCGACATAATGGATTGCAAATTCTTCAGATGCAAATCCGTTGGATTTCTCTGTCTGGGGTATTTTGAAGGCAAAGGTTGGCACTAAAAAATACCAAAGTTTGGTATTAGCACTTACTAGCACTTCGCCGGGAATGGGCCAAAATACCGCAGAGCCACTTACGTGCAGGGTGCGACGCTTTCTTCGGCCGTCTCAAAGCCATTATTCGCGCCAAAGATGGGCATATTGAAAACTACTGATACAATTTGAAAATTAATATATTTTCCAATATTTTTTGCTTAGGCAGAATAAAATTTATCAAAAAATAAAAAAATTATAGCATTTTAAAAAGTTGCAGTTCGATCCAGTCACCCTGTAGTATAATACGCCGTACAACTTGCTTATTAAATGCTCTGCCGAACACTCTATAACTTGCGAACGATGTACTTCGGTACCTCTCTTTTCTTTCTTCCTAAATTTCCTTCACCTGCGCTGTGTATAACCATTTTAAGGGTACACAAATTCCTTAAGCGCTCGCTCATTATAAATATAATACCAGTAGGTTAGGGTAAGGTTAAGGTTAAGGGTTAACTGGTAAATTTGTTTTCCTGAAACACACCACCGTAGTGGCGGAAGATGAAAGAGAACCAATACGAAATTTTCGAAGAATATACAACCTTCGCTTCTTACTGATCGGGATCGCGTTATTGAAGGTATTATCGACTTTTGTTGGAATGTATGAGATAAAAAATATTGTGACTCTGTGTTTTTTTTGGCTTGTCCACCACTTGACTACTTGTATGTGTCAAGTTTGTCTGTGTCTGTTTTTATTATTTTTTTAATAGTTGTTCATTAGACACATTAGTAATAGTTAATGTTCTATTTTTCTTTATCTTACAGAAGGATGAATGCAAACCCCATATTGAAGTTCCCGACTATTGCCCACTAAAATGCAATCTTGGTACTTGTAAAGTTATTGATCACGTACCCAAATGCATTTGTCAACCACAATTTGAAGGAGATCTTTGCGAACATTATCGTTGCTCTGGATATTGTATGAATGGGGGCTTATGTACGGTTGCAGCTTCTTTGCCTGGTTTTACAGATCCACCCCCACTTAAATGTTCTTGTCCACCTGGTTGGGGGGGAGTGAAATGCGAAACATCTGTGCCGGAGTGTCAAAGTCGTTGCCATAATGGAGGTTCCTGTTTGATTACTGAAGAAGGCATGAAATGTACGTGTCCGGAATCGTTTGTCGGTGAAAAATGTGAGCATTGTGCAAATCTAACTTGTGAGAACAGAGGAATATGTCGAGAAACCGTAACTGGAACGACACAATGCGACTGTCCAGATGGGTAAGCTTTAAATGTAAAGTATTTTCCGTGTAGTAGAATAATTTTGATTTTTTTAAAGATTCACTGGGAAACGCTGTGAAACAAATGTTTGTGATGGCTTCTGCAAAAATAATGGTATTTGTAACATTGGAAATAAAGGTGGACCACAATGTGACTGTCCAATGGGTTATTTTGGAGAACAATGCGAAACGGATTCATGTAACGATTACTGTTCAAATGGTGGGACCTGTACAGATCACGGACAGCATTTAGTTTGTGCATGTACCGAGCGCTATGGTGGTGATCGCTGTGAGACTGATTTATGCCAAACTTCAAGACCGCCAAGATGTAAGTTTATTTGTTTTGTGCTCCGTAAAACATTTGTATTCAACAATTTTTTTTTTTTTTATTTTAGTTTGTGATCAATCTTTAGTTCCATCGCGGAATCCCTGTACAGGCATCGTCTGTCAGAACAGTGGTATATGCCATGTAATTAAAGGAATGGCAATGTGCAATTGCACAGGTCAATTCAATGGAAATCTTTGTGAAGTAAATATCAATTTATTCAAACTGTTTTGCATGTAATAAACTATTTTGTTTTGCAGAAGCCAATTCGTTATGAAAATCCATGTATTGGACAGTGTCAAAACAGTGGAATCTGCCAACTTGATGCCTATATGGTGCCTCATTGCACTTGCATAGGCGAATGGGAAGGCCTTAATTGTGATAAACCACCAAAATGTGTAAATGATTGCGGAGTTTGCCTTAAAGGAAGTTTTATTAATGAGTGCCTGTAAGTAGTTTCCATCTTCAATATTTCGACATGTGGCATTTAAGTTGTTCGCAATAATAGAATCAAAACCGGGCGCATAACCTCAGAGTTTATAATTTTCGGTATATGAGGCATTCTTTTTTCTTTTGATTTGTCTTACACTTTGTTTACAAGTTGTATACATGAAATGAGTGGACACTTATACCGACCCTTTTTATTTTGAAGAAATACCAATTAGACCTATTTATAAGTAGTCAGTTTATTCGCAATTAAGAATAAATAAGTTCTTACTGCTTATTAGGAAGCGGGTACGCGCATGTGCATGTGCATTTACAACGTCTTACGTTTACGTGAGTCACTGATTTGCAGTGCTGCATGCCCAACAACATCTTTAAAATGAATAGGAAACCTGCTTGAACATTTGTTTGTTTTTTTTTTTCAGTGATTTTATTCAATTATTTAAATAAATATTTTAAATAACAACATCAAGTAAATGCGTTGAAAATTGTGAAATTTATTTTAGATGCACCGATGGAAGCATTGCCGCTTGTGTATCGAATAGTGCAGATGCACTAGGAACGGAGCAACAAGAGTCAGCACGTGTCTTAACAATACTTAGCGTTTTATTAGCAGTAACGATACTTCTAATTGCCATGTTTGGTAGTGCCATTTTCTTTTTAAAGTAAGTATCAAGGTTTTATCATTTAAAAAAAACCCTAATTAATTTTAATGTGTTTTGTACAATAATTTTAGGAAACGAAAAATAAGTCAGCCTTTCTCTCACGCAAGACTTACGGATAATGTAGAAATAACGAACCCAATGTATAGAGGTGACATTGATGAGGCACCTACGTTCGTTAATGAAGATGACAAGGTTAGTAAAATTCGGTTTTCCCCCAGGGATTAGTATTGTATGATTAAATATTGACACATTTATACAATACATACAATACACATTATAATATTTTTCAAGGATTTAATTGCATACAAACGTTTGTGATGAAACTATTTTTGCTTTGTAAAGTGTGACCAATCTGTTGGTTATATGAATCATAGCCCATTATCAGGTGCAGGTGATTATTTGAAGTAGGTAGGTAGGTAGGTAAAAGTGGCTCATTTGTTGATGTTGGCTGTTGGCTCATTGTGAAGCCACATGGATCTGTGATCCTCTTACTCATGGAATCAATTTGAGCTTATGATGAAGCGTAGTAGAGTGTTAACATCTACATTCCTTAGATCGTTTAAGCCATTGTAGAAGGAAGCTTCTGAGAGAGAAGTTTTTTTCTTTGGGAGAGAACTGGAGATGTACATAGCTAGATCATGTTGGTCTAACAATCCACCTCTTTTATTAGCATCTAGCTTTAATATTGATTTGCACGTACTGATTGGTATACCTATAGAGTTGTTCCAAATTTGGCGAGTTCGTCGGCGCTACAATTCCCTGGAATGTCTCTGGCCCGGCATTCAGATATACTTGAGGATATCAAGTTTTTCTTCAGCTATGACAAAGCTTCTTTACAGGCATGGCAGGCAATGAGTATGAAGAAGAGGTAGCTCGAAAAGGATACTCCCTCGAAAGAGAACTAGCAGATCAAAGTATCAAACCTCCACTCTGCGCTCTGAAAATACAAGCGGAGCGAACGATACAACTAAAAACCCTACAATTCCCTGGAATGTTTCTGTGGCCCGGCACCCAACAAAGGTGAAGATTGAAATGCTCTGTCTTCTCTCTAAGAGGTGATCGGCATTCAAGGGCGGTTCGAGAATTTTGCAGATGCCAATTCAGATGCAGAAGATGGAAGGAAAGGCTGAGATATAGCTTATCTGAGAGAACACCGCCACCAACCCCGCTATTGGTTTTAGATCCATCTGTGTAAAAGTGGATTGTCTTGTCCTCCATGACTGCATCTGCCTCCCAGAAGGATCTTGAAGGGAAGCTACATGAAAGTCTTTGTCAAACCAAAATTCAGGTATGGTGTGATCGATGTTCTCTGTGAGTGTGTGAATATTAGCGTGGCCAAATAAATTATTTGTTCACTGTGTAGTCGCTTTAAGGCTCCATTTATGCATAGACATATTGTTCTTTGGTCTCTGCTAAGTTTGCTGTAGTTGACTGCATTGTTTAAGGTCGTCACCAGATAAAAACGCCGTAGGTGAGTATCGGTCTTATGATTGAGGCTTATAGCCAGTGGTTTATGCGAGGTTGAAGGTCCCATTTGTTCCCACTGGCTTTTTTGCAAGAGAATAAAGTTACTTCTTGACTCTTTCTTGAATGTTAGGTTTTCAGTTTAGTTTCCTATCAAAAACGAGACCCATATATTTTGCTGTATCGGAAAATACTAAACTGGTATCGTTTATTGAGGGTCTGTAATTGGAACTTTATCTTTCCTGGAAAAGAGGACAAGATCAGTTTTATAGGGGCTTACTCCTGAACCACAGTGATCTGCCCACGGGGTGATCTGTTAAAATTTAGCTGGAGAAGTTCTTTGATTGTATTAAGATGCTTACCTGAGACGGCTATGGCAACGTCATCCGCATAGGCAATCACCCTACTACCATCTGCTTCCAGGTATATAGGCAGTTCATTAACCACTGAGTTCCAGAGAAGGTGAGAAAGGATACCGCCTTGCGGCGTACCTCTGCTAACACATGATTTAGCAGAAGTTCCACCCAGTTTGGAACTGACTTACTTGCTTTTTAGCATAAAACTGATCAACTACCCAAAAAAGTCGTCTACTTGCAGCTTTGACAGCGCGGTCGTGATTTCGTGTGTGTTGACGTTGTTGTTAGTGCTGACTACCTTAACCTACTTAAAACATGCAAGCCGGCCAAAGCTTAAAAATTAAGCTTACCGACTTTGGGTCCTAATGGTGCTACCTCGAACGAAGCCGTTAACACGCACACTCTATTCATAAACAGGGTGGTCAAAATAAAAGTTTCTATTAGAATTGTAAGCTTTACTCCCACAAATGCTAACAAACAGTGACTATAGTATGTAACTACAAATAATTCTCGACGACACTACCAAATGGTTTGATGATTAGCACATAAAAGTAGATGAAGACAAAACGGTCCATGCCATATTTACTATCGGGTGGTCCAACCATAATTCACGATGTTAATTGTGAGTCACACCTTAAAGTCAAGTTTTTTGCCCAACTAAACCATGAAGAGGTACACAATTTACCAGCGCATTAAGATTGTTAAAGCCTTTTACGAAAATGCTTTTCGTGCACTTCGTGATTTTTTTGATCAGCATAATCGACCAAATTTGTACATAATTTTGTTCTGCGGAAAACATTGCCGCATTTGGGCAAATGAGAATTCACGAGTGATTGTCGAAAAGCCGATGCTGTTTGGTGCGGTTTATAGGCTGGCGGCGTCATCGGGCCGTACTTCTTCGAAAATGAGATCAGCCAAGCTGTTACCGTGAATGGTGTTCGCTATCGCGAGATGTGGCCAGAAATTGAGGATATGGACCTGGATATGTGCTTCCAACAGGATGGTGCCACTTGCCACACAGCTAACGAAACACTGGCTTTTTTGCGCGAGAAATTCAATGGCCGTGTTATCTCACGTCGTGGCGATGTTAATTGGCCGCCACGATCATGTGATTTGACACCGTTGGACTTTTTGTTCACTAAGCGAAGAACAGTTCAAGAGCTAAAGGATGAGATAATTCGACACATTAACGACATTGTACCTCAATTATATCTCAGAGTTATTGACAATATGGACCATCGGGTAGAGGTATGCCCCCGAAGCCGTGGCGAGCATTTGGCTGCACGTGGTTGTCGAAAAGCCAATGAATCCACAGAGAGTAACAGTTTAGAGTGGTAGCATCATTATCCCTATTTGTTTCAAAAATGTTTTTGAAAATGCCATTTCGGTCAACGATGAGCGCTTTAGAATTATAATTACTGAATTTCTGTAGGCTGAAATTAAAGACATGGACTTGGACGACCTTCGGTTTCAGCACGAAAGCTCGCTATGCCACGAAGCACATCAAACAATTGATCTTTTGGAAACTAAATTCGTGAACGATGTTATCAGCCGTCTTGGCGATTAATGAGTGGTCGTGGTTCAAGTGGTATTGGCTTCCCAAAAGTACGGTTCGGGGTTCAATACCAGCCATGCCCGAAAGACACTCTTTTTTCAGGCAATAAAAACCTCGTAATATGTGCAGTTAGCTAGAATGCAAGTCCAATTACACTAATAATGACGAAGTCAGCCGAGGCAATCACATGAATGAAATCGTTTTAATAAAAATGCTCGCTGTTTCTAATAAAGCTATAACATACTGAAAATGATGTTAAATGATATAATTAGGTAAATAAGCCTCGGAGATCACGGTTTCTTCGTCCCGGTCATTGCTCTAGCAATGTGCCTTCGAGCCAGCTTAATCATGAAATTTTCTATTCTTTTCAAGTTCGTACAAGACCTCATGAGATAATATTTTTGTATTTTGCACAAGCGAAAGCAAATTCTAAGACAAATCCTTTCAATTACCCCAATCTTTTCTATTAAATCGTGCTCCCACATGGGACATCCAAATATGAGGATAGTCCAGATGGAAGCCATTTAGCAGATAACTTTTACCTTCGAATCGAGTTAACTGCTATAAAACAGTCTATTTGTAAGGTCAGCGGCATCTTTTGTTCTGACCTAATTTATGTTGATATGGATTCCAAAGTATCTGACTACGTTTCGATAAGCAAGTGGCTGCCCGTTTGCAAGTTTTTTTTTTGTGGTATCCGCAGACAAAGGCGTCCTAAAAAGAATAGCTTACGACTTCCTAATATCTTTTAATCTTATCGGGGTTACTTTACAAAAATTCGCTTCACAAATTAATGGCCTTGACTTTCAAATCTGATCTGTGCGCAATCAAGTCGCCTGCGTACTGTAGTGCATGATGAAATGAACTTAAAAGATCAGTTGTGGATTGGATGTGTCTTTATCTCTTTTAGGAAAGGAATACACCACCGCTGTCTTTCAATACGTTGAATAATGGGCATTATTAAACAGGTTGGTGTTAATGTAGACCGCTATAGATAGTTTGAACTTAGTGAATTCTGAGTTATCGAATCGCCAGTGTGCTATATCATTTCGAAGGTAAAAATTGTGCAAAAGGTTATGATTTTCCAGGTCTTAGTTTGGGTTAATGACAACATTTGCCTTGCATAGAGATCATAGCTCTTACAGCCTCTACCCTCTCCTGACGATCTTGGATCATGACGAAATCATCATCATCTACAGCTTCTCCTGGATCTATACATGCTGTTATCAGTATTTGTTGATTGTCCGTCATTCGGGTGATCTTTAGATGTTTTGATATTTTTTCGAAATATTTTATTTATTTGCGTGAACATATTCGGGTTGCTGGTTTTACAACCCGAATTTTATTGTCCCAATACAAACTTACAGAAGCCCTGTAATTTATTAATTTTTTTTAGTATTTGGAGGTTTTTGATCGACGACTTCAGTGTCATGCACTGAAGTTTCGTGTGTCACTTAACTACCTGTAAACGGTTTTTGATCTGAGGAGAAGTCTACTCTTGTGTCAATAGCGTCGCTGCGGAATGTGTCTTCGTTGTCTGTTTGGTTATATAGAAGTATCGTACTGTCCGTCGTTCATTTTATAGTTCCTGTTTGACAAACTCCTGTTGCACGGCGGGCAGAGAGAAATAGAGGAAAGTTCTCTCATCAATATTCTTGAAAAGCCCATTCTCGATGGTGTGTATGGGACCGATTCACCTTCCTGTACAACCGTTTATCATTGGTTCGTAGATTTTCGCCATGGCCGCACTTCGGTTTTTGATAGACCGCCCCCAGGTGGCCCAAAAAAGTGGTTACCACAGAGGAAACCGTGGACAAAATTCATGATCCAACACCGCTGGGAAAAGTGTATCGAGTTAAAAGAGGCTTATATTGGAAAATAAAATGTCAAAACCTAAAAAAGTTGCATTGCCACTTATAATCCGGATATTCATCAAACAGCCCTCGTATGTTGGGTGTTACAATCTCCGGCGAAAACGAAGTAATTCTTTTTCAATTTCAAGCTTAGAAATCGAAACAGATGGTTTGAGTAGCTTCAGGCGGATAGACACCATATATGAGTACAACCTTTTTCCGCTACGGAGAGGGACGTTTGCGATTCATGCCACATGAAAGTTCGCTTTTGTCAAATGCTTTTGTGATTTATATTGTTGTTGCTGGAGTAGAGAGCATTGAAGATCTTGCTTCTCCTTTTCCTTCCTCGCACTTTGTTCAGTTTTGATGGCTAGGATTCGTTTCTGTAGCTTAACGAGGTTGTTGTGAAATGCTATTTGTTTCCTGTATTCGTCGAAATCTACGATACTTCGTCACGACGTATTCTAACTGCTCGTGCTGACGTAGACGCTCCCTCTCTTGCAGCTCTTCAGTTGAAGTCAATACGGTAAGGCACTTGACTTAGTTAGGAGTTGGTTCGGTTTTCATTCTCCATTTTCTTGCCATCTGAGTGGTTGACGACGTCGATGGATGACTTTCTTTAGTTGCTTCTTCCTGTTCACATGATATAAATCACAAAAAATAAATAAATCACAAGAAATAAACAATATAAAAAGTATCTATATGTTGCGGGTTTGAACCCGCAACACTAGGTTTAAAAACTACAACCACAAACTAAGTAAAATAATTGTACTAGGTGGAGTGAAAAGTAACCGCCTTGACCGCCAGAATGCGCTGCTACTGCAAAAAAGGTTATGGTGCCTTGAAGTCCGTTATTATTTAGGCCGACATGCCAAATTTCAGTGCGATACTGTCTTTAGTTTTGTTTTGACAGCGAATTATTTTTGACGTGTTTGACATCATATTCAGTATGGACAAAAACGATTTTCGTTCTCTCATAAAACATCATTTTTTGAGAGGCAAAGCGGCGAAGGAAACAAAAGAAAAGTTGGATAAATATTATGGAGCTAATACTCCGTCAGATTACACCGTTAAATATTGGTTTCGATAGTTTCCTGGTTGCCGCAACTCCACTACCGATCAAGGCCGCAGCGGCAGGCCCTCCAATACGGCTAAAGAGGACAATTTCAAAAAAATACATGAAATGGTGTTGGCTGACCGGAAAGTGAAGGTGTGCGAGCTAGCAGATACACAAAGATTAGTACTGAGCGCACACGCCATATTTTGGGCAATATTCTGCATATTAAGAAGTTATCCTGCCGCTGGGTACCGCGTATACGCACTCCTGACCAAAAACACGAACGCGAAAGCACTTCGAAAGAGTGTTTGGACTTACTGATGTGGAACCGGGCGGACTTTTGGCGTCGATTGGTAACTGTTGATGAAACTTGGATCCACTATTACACACCAGAGAACATAATGAGTGAACTGCAATGGACTGAAGCCGTCACGAGTGCTCCGAAGCGGCCGAGGTAGGCTCGATTGGTCGGAAAGGTTATGGCGTCGGTTTTCTGGGATTGTCATGGCATACTCTTCGTGGACTACCTCGAAAAAAGGAAAACCATCAACAGCGAGTATAACTGTGCATTATTGGAGCGATTGAGGGTCGAAATCGCTGCAAAACGGCCTCACATGAATCGAAAAAACATTTGTTTTTGCAAGACAATGCACCGGCGCACAAGAGCATCGCAGCCATGGTTAAAATCAATGACTTTCGGCTCCAATTGCTGTCGCATCCACCGTATTCTCCTCGGACTCAGAGGGACTGGCTCCCTCGGACTATTATCTCTTCCCAAACCTCAAAAGATGGCTTATCAATAAAAAATTCGGCTCACGCGAGGAAATCATCGACGCCCCGGAGAAGTATTTTGCAGACCTTCCGGAAAATTACTTTTCGGACGGGATCAAGAAGTTGGGAAATCACTAGAATAAGTGTATCAAACTAAAAGGGGACTATATTGAATAAAATAAAAAAAACATATAACATATTTTTTTTCATTCCCAAGGAGGTTACTTTTCACTCCATCTAGTACTTGTACCGTGCAAAAAACAAATACCGAAACACGAGCTTGCTTACCATGTCAAACTGTGAACGAATGACATTTATTCAGTAAAGTCGTATCTATACATTCTGTATGAATATAGTAGTACACTCTCGGTAATTCTTTTCAGATTATGATAGGGTAAATCTATTACTTTAGTAGCAAGGATTCTTTGGAAGTCAATATTGGTTGTGATCAAGTCAAACGATAAGATTAAATTTATGCTTATGTCTTACATTTTACTTGTTTGTGCTCCAAAAACTATTCTGATCCTGAGCATCGTGTCATTCCCATATGTTGAAAACCAAATTTAATTGTTGAGAGCTCATGATCTTTAAGAACTCTTCATAATATGTCTTCATAATATAATATTTATGTATCTTACAATAATAACACTAAAAATGTATTGTTTCTCATTTCAGGGTAACTTTGCCAATCCAGTTTACGAATCAATGTATGCTGGAGCCATTGCTGAACCTTCCGTATCAGAGAGTGTGAGCACAGCACCAGATGAACGAAAAGGATTACTTCAGCACTCACACGATGACACAAGTGCACCGGATATTCTTTGATAATTCACCATATATCAGGTTGAGTGATTTCATTCAGCCTTCTCTAAAACATCACATCACCTACCTATGGCATCTGCAACAAATGCGAACAAAATCGAATTTAGTCCATTTATTTTTAATACTTCACATAAAATGAAAACACAAAAAAAAAAAACAAAAAAAAAAAAAAAAAAAAAACATACAATTCTCATGCATTATATGAATAGACTAACTTAACCATTAAATCGCCTGGTATACATTTGTGTATATAGATTTTTCTACTGAGATACCAGGATAAAAGAAACGGAAAAAAAGGAAAATTATATATCTAAAAGCACCATAAAGTTAAGTTTAAAATTTTGTAAGGTGAACGAACAAACGAAAAAAAAAGAAAAAAAACCAAGCTGACTGTGTATTTAAGCTCAAATATTTTTTATTTTTTATTTTTAATTTTGTTTTTATATCTATTGTATTTCCATGTTTTTTTTGGTTACTTTTTAGGTAATTATTTTTTTTAATAAATTGAGATTATAAACATTATTTATACAAAAAAAAAAGAAAAACTAATCACACATCACACTAAAATTCAAGGTGCAGCTCTTTCCCTATTTGTTATAAATTGTTCTTTTTTGTTTGAAAATTTAGTTTTAATTAAAGTTTACCACCGCAAAAGGGAAAATTATCATATTTTTTAACTTGCCAATATAATTTTGGTATTTAAAATGTTTTAATATAAGCAAGTCGCACAATCAACTTTATTAGTAAATAAAATAAAAATCGAACTGAAAAAAACCTCTTTCATTGTTTTACAATTTATTTATGGAAGCTATTATTAATTGAAACGTTATAGGTTTTAGACTTGCAAATAAATATATAAAGAGATTAACTGAACAGAAGTATTTTCATACGAATGTAAAGCGTGTCACATTAAGAACGCCTATTTTGAATTTTACGCTATTTTATTTGTGTCGGTCGTTCAGCCGTGTTTGTTTGACAGCAGTCATGAATTACACGGACGCAAAACGCTTAGAAATTGTGAAAATCCACAATGATAAACTTGACTCGACATTAAGCAAAAATTTCGCCAAAAGGACCAGCGTGTGGAATCAGTCATGAAGTGGCCATTTATCGGATATTGCGTTTCATACACAACCTCTACAATTTTTCTTAAAACAAAAACATCAAAACTTTTCAAATTTTAAAAATGTGCGGTCCTAAGGGAACGTCCATTATGTTTAGTATTATTAAGCATACTGAAACATTTATTATTACTGCAAAGTTACTAATGACATTTAGCTGTCAAAATATTCAGTAAGGTTTGCCTGGCTCAGTTGTAAATAAGCAACGTGAATTTCGTTGTGAAGTCGCTCGTTATCATGGCTTCAGTGTACAGGCAATTCATCGCACCCTGGAAAAGTTTGAGCGTGAGTATACACTTTTGGAACTTAAGGCACCAACCAGACAGAGATTGATGCGAAATAAAGAAAAGATAGCCGGCGTAGAGGCCAGTATCGAAGAAGAGTCTAATTGGGCGCTGGAAATTTTAGCCAGAGATACGGGTTTTGGCTAAAAAATCTCGGACGAGGCCCATTTAAGCTTAACGGTTATGTCAACAAGCAAAATTGTCATTATTGGAGCGAATATAATCCACAAGTGTTCGGCCAAGCATCAATGCATTCACTGTTTGGTGCGGTTTATGGCATGGCGGCATCATCAGACATTTTTCTTTCGAATTGAGGAAGGAGACACCGTTACCGTCAATTGTCTCAGGTATAAAGCGATGTTAACCGACTTTCTGTGGTCAACAAGACGGCGCTACATACCATACAAGCGACGTAACGCTCGAAGTTGTGAAGGATAAATTTGGCGATTGGGTCATCTTAAGGCTAGCGTTTATCAAAGCCAACATTCGATACGCTATTGTCGGAAAAACTTCGTACATATTAAGCCGAGTCATCAAAAATTGGACTGACCGATTAAAGCACTGCCAGCGAAGCGAAGCTTTTTCTCACATAATGAAAGCAGTGTTGTTTAAGGTCTTGAAATTAGGTAAGGTTTTCATATATCAAACTGCGTATTGTTGGTCGAAATAAAATAAAATATTTCAAATAATTGAAATTTATTTACGTAATCAAAGCTATTCATCGAATTATTAAAAGATTTAGCATCAAGCTAATGGATATTGGATATTGGATATTCACACATCAGCAAGAATGAGAATAGGGCATTCGAAAGAAAGCTAGTGTTGAAGAGGACCCCAATTCAAGTCGTTCTTTGTCCCACCACTATGTGAAAAATTCTGCGTAAAGATCTTGATCTCGGGGCTTATAAGATCCAATTGGTGCAAGAGTTAAAGCCGCGTGACCATTTATTGTGTTAGGTGTTCAGTGATTGGGCTTTAAATCAACTGGGAGTTGACCCAGTTTTTTTTACCATAAAATTATGTTAAGTGATTTCTGGTTTCACAGCTACGAAAACAAGCAGAATTGCAGTATTTGGAGCGAGTTCAATCCGCAAGAAGTTCATTAGATGCCATTACATCCAATAGTATACTGTATGGTGCAGATTGTACGCCTGTGGCACTCTCGGTCCTTATTTCTTTAAAAAAAAATGAGGCCTGAGCACAAGTTAATGACAATAGACAGCGGTACAATGTGATGGCCGACGATTATTTGTTCCCAAATTAGGTTGACATCAACATGGAAGGATTATGGTTCCAACAGAATGGTGGTCCACCTCATATTACCAACGAAAACGTCATTTTATTAAAAAACACCATTTAGCAATAGATTGCGATCTGACGTATATATAATATTGGGTATATATTTTAATTCGTGCGGCTTTTTTTTTCCAAAATTTGAACGTTTATTTAAGAAAAACATGTACAATAGTATTATTCAAAGTATTGCCCATCTGAGTCTATGACTTTTTCCCATCTTTCTGGCAATTTGTGGATCTCATCTCAAAAGAACTGCGCTGGTTTGGCAGCCAAGAATGAATCAAGCCAATTTTTAATATTCTGCTCTGATGTGAACCGTATTTCAGTGAGGGCATTCTGCATCGACCGGAAGAAATGGTAGTCAGAGGGGGCAAGGTCTGGGCTATAAGTCGGGTGGGATAAAACTTCCCATCCACTGTTTTCGAAATAGTTCTTAACCGGAATAGCAACGTGGGGCTGAGCGTGTTCATGATGGAAAATTATTGCCTCGTGTCTGGTCGCATATTCCGGGCGTTTTTCGGCTGCTGCTTTCTTCAAACGGATTAATTGTGTTCGGTAGCGTTGTCCACTGATGTTTTCATCCAGTTTTAGCAGCTCATAATACAGCACACCCATCTGATCCCACCAAATAGAGAGCATTACCTTCGCGCCGTGGATATTCGGATTTGCCGTTGATTTGTCTGATTGGCCGGGTTTCACATATGACTTTTTGCGCTTGGGGTTGTCGTAATTCATCCATTTTTCACCACCACAATTTCCTTGTTTTTGAATATATTTAGCTGCTTTTAAACGTTTTGAAATGGCTGCTTGAGTCACACCCAAAGATTCTGCGAGTTTTCTTGTGTTTGGCAACAATCTTCATAGATTAATGCTTCCAGTTCTTCATCTTCAGACTTTTTTGGCTGCCCAGGACGTTCATCGTCTTCCAAGCCAAAATCACTGCTCAGCTAGCGCATATTCAGCATAAACTTCCACCAAAATACGATGACTTTCGGCAGCAGTTTTCTTCATATTAAAGTAATGAAGAAGAACTCCCTGCAAAAACACTTTTTCAGGCTTTGTGCCTTGTTCGACATATTTGCGTGAAAAAAAAAATTGTTGATTACGCTTCAAATGAATGACATATACTGAAATAACGTACAATGACAGTAGCTTTCCAACGCATGTTCCAATGGAATAATAACAATGGAATAATACAAGTTACGCCATCTCTTAGCAAACCGCACGAATTATAGTTGTAGGCCCAATATATAAAACGCCATTGGATTATTGTCTGTGGGGCTACGTCAAGTCATACGATTGACGTTTTGGAGCAAAACATTGTTCGAGTAATACGCGATACACGGCCCGAACTGCTCGAAAAAGTGGTCGCAAATTGGACATCTAGAATACGTTTTGTATGAGACAGCCGTGGACATATTTTTGAAACTATTTTTATACACCCTGCCTGACTCGAACTGCAGCTTTTTAAAATGCTATAATTTTTTTTATTTTTTGATAAATTTTACTGTGCCAAAGCAAAAAATGTTGGAAAATACATCAATTTTCAAATTGTATCAGTAGTTTTCAATATGTCCACCTTTGGCGCGTATAATGGCCTTGAGAAGGCCGAAGAAAGCATCGCACGCTGCACGCAAGTGGCTCTGTGGTATTTTGGGCCATTCCCGGTGACGTGCTTGTTTGAGATGGTCCAAACTTTGTTATGTTTTAGTGCCAACTTTCGCCTTCAAAATACCCCAGACAGAGAAATCCAACGGATTTGCATCCGGAGAATTTGCAATCTATTGTGTCGAAGAAATGAAGTGTGGAACATTTTTTTTTAACCAATCTTGGTTGACGCGCACTTTGTGAGACGGTGCTGTGTCTTGTTGAAATGTCCACGGTCTCCGACCGAAATGATTGTTTGCACAAGGCTTCAATACTGCCTCTAATACAGTTTCACGGCATAAATCGCATTAATTTTGACGCCACGGTTCAAAAATACGAGCGGAGAGCGACCATGGGCGGTTATGGCGGCCCAAACCATCACCGTCGGTGCTGACTGCTTTCTGTTGGCCGTCCGAACGTGTAAATTTTCAAAGGACCTCTCTGACAAGTAAACTCGGTCATTTTGTTTGTTGACATGTTGCTCGATAACAAATGGCGACGCATTGGAAAAAACCAAATTCGGCTACTCACCACTTTCGTGCAAACGTAGCAACTCCGTTGTCGATAATTTTCAGCGTTGAATTATTCATTCTGCCAAGCAGTGACATGTTATCCGTCTTCGCAGTTAAACAGTAGTCCAGTAGGTAGAACTTCCCAACATGATTTCTGTATAAATACCTCTCGATGGCCTCGTTCGAATAGCCCGTTTTTTCTATTTATTTCCTGTGGAAAACTATTCTCAGAGAGCTTTAAAATTTTAATAATCAGATTTTAAATGGATTTTTTTAGCAACACAGCCCATATTTATCAAAAATGAAAATTCTTACCTGAAATACAATAATTAAGACCCCTGTGCCAACCTATCTGACTCCAACTCCTCCAACTCGTATGTACCAGGTGTACCGGTAAGAAGTGGGCGTTTTTTTGGGGAAATAAAACACTAATTTTTAATGGGAAAGTAAAAGCATTTTATTCAAGCTATTGACCATTGCTAGCTACACATTTTGTCGCATCTTTTAGGCAATTAATGGGTTCCACGCCAATAAAACTGTTCGTCTTTTGAAGCAAACCAAAAATTCACCTAATTTTCGACTTCCTCGTAGAGTTCGAAGTGCTGCTCAGCTAATGCGAGTCTCATCGATGAAAACAAATGGTAGTCGGAAGGAGCCAAGTCTGGTGAATACGGCGTATGGAGTAGCAGCTCCCAGCCAAGTGCTTTGATTGTATCTTGAACCAGTTTTGCTTGTGTGCAGGTGCATTGTCATGGAGCTGGACTATTCTGGTCGTTTTTCGATCAATGCATAGTTTAAATTGATCATTTGTTGTTGGTAGCGATCTGTATTAACGGTTTCACCTGGTTTTAGGAGCTCGTAGTACACCACACCTCTCTAGTCCTACCAGACACACAGAATTGTCTTCTTGCCGAATCGATCTGGTGTTGCAGTCGATGTTCATGGTTGTACCGGAATAAACCATGATTTTTTCCATTTAGGATTCTGAAAATAAATCGCCAGTAACAATTCGATGCAAAACTGATTTTTAATCGCGCCTTTGAAGCAAAATTTCACAAGTGGTTTTCGGTTTTCCATCTGTCTTTCATTCAATTCATTTTTCACCCATTTTCCAGACTTTTGGAACTTTCCCATAGCTTTTAAACGGTCAGAAATTGTTTGTTGTGCAACATTTAACATTTCTGCCATTTGTTTCTGACACAAAGTGTCATCTTCATCCAATATTGTTTGCAAATTTGGCGTCTTTAAACTTTTTTGGTGGTCTTCCACGGTCTTCATTTCTCACATCAAAATCGTTATCTCTGAACCGTTGAAACCATCTTTTGCATTCGAGGCCCGTTCATCTTGACGCTCACCTCATACCGGTACACCTGGTATATGAAATGCCGGACGAAATATTTGCTATTTTTTCAGGATTTTCTCCATACATTTGCAAATGAAATCTATTGTACTTCGCGCACATGTATGAAGAGCTAAAAGTTTGGTACAAGTTCTCTTTTTCATTATGATCGGAAGAAGATATCTTAAAAAATAATTACAGTTATTGTGGCTAGGGATCTGTTGCTTTTTCTGAGCGACTGTCATTCTTTTTGAGCGATAGATTCATTTTAAATGATGAGTTTGATTAAGATTAGTAAACAAAGTGAACAATAGTTCACCCAATGTTACTGGGTCCTGTGGGTTTTATCCACAAAACTTTGATTCGTTTACGCTTTATTGTCGAGTTACAAAACTGTCAAAGTTGCGTTCTTGAAAGCACCCTCAATGTCGATACCTAGCGCGTATTCCTTTTTGTCGAGTGCGCCTTCAATTCTGCCCAAATTTTAAATAGCAATCTCGGGCGATCTTCTGCGTTGGCGGGCAGTTGCGTCTTACATAGATGATGCACACACAAAACAGTTTTGTCCATACAAGGCTCAACCAATCCGTCCATATTCTTCCAAATACCAGATAACGCCTGTTGTGTTACTCAGTTCAATTTTAGCTTTTGTAATAGAAGCTGGTTACGAGTTTTTATTGATCAGGAGCCCAACTCTGTAACTCTTTTCGAAAGTTGAAGCAATTCGAAAGTCATTTTCGAATCGAATTAAAAATGGTATTCTGTATCACTTTTGAAGAGTGAAAAATGCTGCCAACATTCTAAAAGATAATTTGAATATAATGGATATAAGTGATAATAGGTAAAACCGGTTGCATAATTTGTATTGTGTTCATAATTCCTGTTTGTTTGTGTTATAGTAGCTTTATAAAAAATTATCGATTGTCAAATGTTCCATTTACATATGTATGATTTTCTAAATGGAGTAAGTTCAATGGCGATTCCAAAAATAACTAAACTGGGTGGCGATTTCAAAGCTTCTGGTTCATGGCGGATATCAGCAACAATACTAGGCCAAGACCGGTTCACCGGACTATCTCAACAATCGATGTCTAACTGTATTTCGGAAGAGTGTGGTTCATTTGAAAAAAATATTATGTACAAAATTTATAAGATCACGCGGGTAGATCAAATATACGCGCTGCTTTCTGGCCGACACATTGTCGTAATGTGTACGTGCGTAGCGCAGCGAACCCTGAAGCTCCTTGCAGTGCATGTTAGTTCACTGATTAGGTTCCAAAGACAAGCCGCACTATTTAAGTTGCTTAAAGACACAAAATAAGGCACAGAAGACATAAAATAGTACGAAGAAACCAACCCAACTTCATGCAAAGCGGAGACCTCGCGATCTTTGCAAGAAAAGGACTGCGTTTAAAAGGATATAAAGTCGTGTAGTACATAGATTAAAGGTGTTGGCAGCATTCATTGTGTATATCCCTCTCTCAAGTGGAAAGCAGTTATACATGGTGTCTCTCTATGCACCTAATTTTACTAATCCCACCTTATGCATCCCAAAGCTCGAGACATTCTTTCGATTCCTGAAGTTAAAATTGGAAGACAATTATTTTATTATCGGCGGAGATTTCAACGCCAAACATAGCGATTAAGGAAATAAAACACCAAATACTAAAGGTAACCTACTGTACTATTCAATTGGAAGGATCAGACGGATAGTCCGTCATTTCCTATTTGGATCTTCTGCTGTTCGACAATCGAATAGAGCTGGCAAGCAGTAACCTACATACCATAAACTGTCTAGGAACTCTTGTGTATGACAGTGACCATTGCGGTCTCATTACCGAAATAAATGTTCCTAACGAAACTGCGGAAGTGGAAGAATTTGTTCAAAGGCATTCCTACAAGTATAGTAGGGTAAATTGGACACACTTCTCACACTCTCCAGGTATCTAAAACTAATGGATCAGGCAATTGAACGAACAATGGACCAAACGATATAATATACCGATAAGGAAGACTTATTCCGCAACGCAACTATTGACGCATTGCACCGACACAAAATTAGACTGCTGTCTAGATTTAAGACCTTGTACTTACAGATATTACCCGGTGATCATGACACTAATAAAATTACAGAAATTCTGTAAGTTTGTATTGAAAAAACAAAATTGGAGCTGTAAACACCTGAATATGTTCCCGCAAATAAATAAAATATTTCGGAGAAATAATCAAAACGACCTTCCATGTTTTGAAATCGTCCGAACGACAGACAACGAACTTATACTTTTAGCAGCAGGTAAAAATCCAAATGAGGCCATTTATAATGACAATTTCTTTGTGATCGAGGATCGGCAGGAGAAGGTAGAGGATATAGGAGTGACTTTCCAGGAAGTGTAAGAAACGAATGAAATCATTGGCCTAAACCACGATCTAAAAAATCGAGTGCTTAGGCACAATTTCTACCTTCGAAATGAAATAGTGAACTGACGATTCGTTAGCTCGGGTTGCACCCAGTTCAGTGACGAGAATATGGCAAATAATGTCATCGCCGACGATAGGGTACTACCTCCGTTTACTTCGAAGGAAGAGCTCCAAACGAACCACTATGCTTCGTTATCTTAAACCGGAAACGGTGGACATTGTTTTTTTTTTTTTTTTTTTTCTCACTCGGAACAGAGCAGTCTGACAAAGAATTGGTCCATTGTAGTCGTAAAGTTAATTTTTATGATATCTTTTAGGCTTACGAAGAAAGATATGTAAACGCACCAGTGATAAGGTGCCTACAGTACCAGCACCCACCACGTCAGAGAAGAGTACCTGCAGCCCAATGCGAGCGTAAGCCGGAAATTCACAGAGATAGTGCTACGCGGTGTCGTGATCACTTTCACAGCAAGCATTATAGGATGTTTTGTCACTTATGCCCACCACATTTATGCCTTGTCATGACGCTAGTAAGCAACCTGCAGTCTTTCCTGCCGAGGGACAGCAGAAAGACAGCTGACCTTCTAGAGACGTCAGGAAGCATTCGTTTTTTCTGCCTGCATCCAGGAGAGCTGTGCTATCTGCAGTTCTGCTCGTATGAGACCCAACTGTAAATAGAAGCCCTAATCGAGGATGCAGAAAACGTAGACCCAACGTAGGTTCGGGTCCTGAAAAACTCATGCAAGGGTTCCAAGGGCCCTTCCGACTTCATTTAGTGATTTTATGCATTTTTGAACAAGTTTGGAAATTGTAAGAGGGTTTAGCAAGACTCTAGGTGCAGCTTGGCTGTCGTTACGGATGCAAATGTTTCGCCATCTCCACCGATTCTCCGCAATATAGGTAGTTAGTTGCCATAAGGATTGCGTAAATTTCCGCTTGGAAGACAAATGCCAGTTTTAATAACGTGAAGTGAAATCTAATGTTGTCGTCCAGACACCAGGGCCACATCCTATATTTGTTTTGGAGCCGCCTGTGAAGACCCGACTGTATTCCTCTCCTGGCTCAGACTCTGCCCAAAACCAATCCGTGGGTACAGGGAAAGTGGATTTTGTATTTTTTTCGCAACAGGAGTTCCGGTGTCATTGCATCAGACGGCATATCCATAAGACCAAAGTTATAAGACAGCCGACGCACAAGGTCATCAAAGCTCAAGTGCGTACTGTACTAAAGATCATTTCTTTTTAAACGGAAGATGACTTTGACAGTGAGGTCCATGAATATTTAGAGAGGAAAGAGTGAAGAACAATGCATTTGCATCACAATACAGAATTCAACAAGTTCAACAGCTACCATTGGTAGAGGAGCTAGTATCGAGTCATAAAGGAAATGAAAATCCAGGTTTGTTATTGGTCGTATAGTCGAAAGCTACATCCAATTAGTCTTGGGTACAAAACTGTCTAAACTTTGAAGTTAAAAAGGAATTCTGATGCAAATACCATACGTGGGCTATGGGCCCTTAAGATCGTCATCCGTGCCCGAGAGTTTTTTCGTTAAGTTCTGGGGCACCCTATATATTTCAAAGGAGCTCTCCATGCATTATTATTTTCTGTTACAAACTTTATTTTTTCTTGGGATATGACCGCATAAAAAAACCCCTTTGTTAGGACATAGATGATAAAAATCCAAGCCAAAAGGAAGTTCATTTAATTTAACGATCTTCAAACCTGTCATAGTGATGAGGAGCACTACACATACTCGTTGTTCGTTTCTCTTCGGTTAACTTGTTTTCCATATAAGGATTTTTGAAATAGTGATTATGTTAATTAGCCTCAGACTGGGACTCATGCTTTTCACGCGCAAGCGCACAAGCCTCAAAGCCTTCTCATCCAAGCAAAACATTTTTACAAAAATTCACACGCGACGATCTTGCATTCACACAAAAGTACAATATCTACGTACGCAGTACACGTATCCGTACGTACGTTCATATATTCGTATTTATATTTACAGAAATTTGGTCGTGCTTATAAAACTAGAAAGATCCCCTAAATGAAATAATTTAGGGTGAACCTAGATTGGCGACAGATGTGCGTTGTGTGAGTTTCTTTTTTAAAGGGGGAACAATTATCCCCTTGTACGGAAATTTTCTTTTCTTTTGATTTGAGTATGGCAGTCAAATCAGGGGACAAAAGAAAAACGGAAGGAAGAAAAGAAAAGGAAAAGATTCGGAAGTAAAACTTACTCTGACGCAATAATGCAATCCGTGTAAGAAGTGCATCTAAAATATGTACATTATGAATGTGTGTATGTATGTATGGGTTGACTTTACGAATAAACTAAGGACGAATATGTAAAATTTCATAAATATTTATGTACGCGTTTATGTATGTTTACCCATGCAAAGCTACACATTCAACGATGAACTCGGCCGCATTTATTTCTTTGTCTAATGTATAGGATTTCCCAATCCTATACCATACTCGAATCTCTGATATCGTAAAGAGCCGATTTTGCGTATTTTGTAGATTTTAAGAATATGAAACCAGTGGCAGCAGGAATTGTTGACACTGGCTACCTTATCGCATTGCATACGGATACAAGTAGTAACCAAGCGTTTCATACTTTAACTGAACTAGAAGTATGGTATATCAATCGTGTGTTTGCTTTGACTCTTGGGTCTCTACGGGGATCCTCGAAATTTATATGGACAAACACTTATACAAGTGGTAGATCTCTTCCTTCTTTAGGTTACATGAGTCGTGTTCTGACCAAAGAAGAAAAACTTTGAGACACCGTTTGCAAGAAAATCAACAAAGAGTTGGTTGGACTTTGACCATTGCCTTATGATTGTCAGTGACCGGTTATAATGTGGATAACGAGTCCTGATCTAGGTGAAGTTTCCGATGCCATAGTCACGAAGATCAAACCTTGCCCCAACTTCAGAATACAATCAGCAAGAACAACAAAAAAAAAAAAAAAAACAAAATAAAACGAGCAATGGTTTGTTCAAATTCAACGGCATAGTGATCTATGTTTAGTCTAGGAGTTTTCGATTCGTACAGTCGGACAAAACGATTATGAAAACCACTTGGAGGCACTTAACTTCTGCCCTTGAAATATTTAGCTAGTCGTGGTGTTTCCTTAATAGCAACGTGACATTCACATGATCCCAATATTTGAAATGAGATCTGTTATGAAGACTGAAGAGTATCAAATTAAAGCAAAAGACATTGTAGATGTAAAGAGGCTGTAAGGATAAAAGAAAAGACAAAGGAAAAAAGTTTAAACTAGCCAGGAATGACTACAGTGCCTTTCTTAAACGTGTGAAATGAGAACGTAATGAAAACTAAGAAACAAATACTGTAGTATCCCAAAGCAAGTAAACGTTTTTGACCATTCTTCAAGATTGTAAGAAACTTTGCCTTATCCGACATCGAAACGCTCATTTGCAATGACATCTCAGCTGTCAGTTCTTTGAACAAGGCGAAAATGCTGCGAAATGTCTAGGTTTCCTCAAGCAACGTAAGAAATACTGATCAGGGCTCAATATATAAGGCATTTATCCGCCCAAAATTGGAGTAAAATGTCTATATCTGGTCGGGTGCACCATAAACATCTCTGCGCCTGCTAACCCATGCGTTAAGACTCATTGGTGTTACTTTATCACTTAGACTCACTTTATCACTCACTCTGTTTCATCGCTACTTCCACCAAAAGTGCTCCATAGAAATTTTTGTCAGTAGGTTTACCTTCAAGCCCGCTTTCGGACGTACTCTAAAATATCGTGATTCGTTTCTAAGCCGTACAACTCGCTTATGGAACGCCTTGCTCAGCTCTTTATTTCCTAGTCATTATGACCTTCAAACATTTTAAACCAACGTTCACCGGTACCTCTTGTTCTTTCGCCCGCGATGTGTGAAATCATTTTAAGGGTACTTAAATCTCTTGAGCGCGCTCACATTATAAAAGAAAAACTTAACACTTCCAGATTGTGACGATCCCTTTGTATGGTCCTAAACCTCTTTTGAACTGGTGTGCTAGCAAGAGTACTGAAAGATCTTCAAATACACAATTCCGCTGGTGTATCAGCACCGTTTTCTAAAGATGTTTTCTTCTACACTTTGTAGACTTTTTGATGGCATTTCTCATCGAAAAGTGGAACCAAAGTCAACACCGACCTAGCGAAAGTAAGATAGTCGCCCTTGATACGCACTTCAAAGACATTTGACAAAACTCAGTATAAGGCTCTTTCGTTAAAAATGCGTGCATTTGGGATCGACGAATTCCTTTACCAATAGATTAGAAATCACCCCTCGGAACGTTCAACTTCAGTTGTCTTGGACGGTTTTAGGTTGATATTTACAAAATATGTAAAAAGTTGGTGTGTCCCAGAGCTTCGTTCTGTCTCCAAAACTATTTTTAATTTTCATTAACGACCTCTTGTCAGCTCCTGCTTAATTATCCAGTATATTCCATTGCTGACGATGAAAATCTCACTTCCTGCCCTTTGCCTGTAGAACGGGAATGTCAGCAAATGTAGAGCTCATTTTATTTCCAATGCAAGCAGCATAGGTATTTGAAGAACAATCGACTGAGTAAAATTTAATGCTTAAAAAACTCAATGCTGTTGTTAAAGCGAATGTATGTGTGTCAATTACAACTACTGTAATAACTACATATTCAGTGTATCCAAAAATGCTGCGAAATTTCTAGGTGTCCTCAGCGACACCAATATTTCCCAATCATTGGCACACACATTCTCTTGCCTTGTCTTCTTCCTTCGCTATTTCTACTATCAGAGTTCCAACGAAATTGCCAGTAGCATTGCCAGTGGTTCTTAAATGGAATCGGAAGTGGGAGCTGGAATACAATATAACCATAGTTATGGGCAAAAGTTTCAGTGTATTTCTGGAAGAACTCCATGCTATTTAAGTATGTGCCAACCATTTTTACAACTCGGGTATCAAAGGCGCAAACATCCATATATTCACGGACAATAAAGCAGCTATAAATGCCCTTAGCTCACACACCATGTCAGTCATGTGTTGCTTCAAAACCCTCCAAAAACTAAGCTCCAGGAACAAAACCAAACTGTGGTGGGTTCCTGGTCATGAGGGCATTTATGGGAATGAAAAGACCGACGAACTGATCAGAAACTGCTTAGAAACTCCCTTTAATGGACCCGAACACTCCTAAATCATCAGTCAATTTCGCTATTAATAGCTGGGAGCATTCGAGATTCATCTCATATTGGGAAAATAGCCAAACGAGAAATCCTGCCCTTTAGCAAAAATACCAACTGATGTCTAAATCTAAGTCGGAACGATATCAAAAACTTAGTAGTTTACCTCACAGGACATCAGGATTTAAGATGTCACCTCAAAAAAATGAATCTAGTCGACTTTCAGGAGTGCCGACCTTGTCTTGAAGAAGACGAAACAGCTAAACACATCTTATGTGAATGTCCAGCATTCCAATTCGGCTCCAACGAATAATGAATTCCTCTGCTACTAGTGTTATCAACTTCATTCGGAGGGTAGAAAACCTACAAAAGATGGAGTGAAAAGTAACCTCCTTGGGAATGAAAAAAAAATTTTTTTTAAATGTTTTTTTATTTTATTCAATATAATCCCCTTTTAGTTTGATACACTTATTCTAGCGATTTTCCAACTTTTTGATCCCGTCCGAAAAGTAATTTTCCGGAAGGTCTGCAAATCACTCCTCCGTGGCGTCGATGATTTCCTCGCGTGAGCCGAATTTTTTATTGATAAGCCACCTTTTGAGGTTTGGGAAGAGATAATAGTCCGAGGCAGCCAAATCGGGCGAATACGGTGGATGCTACAGCAATTGGAGCCGTAAGTCATTGATTTTAGCCATGGTTGCGATGCTCTTGTGCGCCGGTGCATTGTCTTGCAAAAACAAATTTTTTTTTTCGCTTCATGTGAGGCCGTTTTGCAGCGATTTCGGCCTTCAATCGCTCCAAAAATGCACAGTTATACTCGCTGTTGATGGTTTTTCCTTTTTCGAGGTAGTCCACGAAGAGTATGTCATGACAATCCCAGAAAACCGACGCCATAACCTTTCCAACCAATCGAGCCTTCCTCGGCCGCTTCGGAGCACTCGTGTCGGCTTCAGTCTATTGCCGGGCATTCATTCTGTTCTCTGGTATTCAACAGTTACCAATCGACGCCAAAAGTTCGCAAAACTCCGCATCAGCAAGTCCAAACACTCTTTCGAAGTGCTCTCGCGTATGCGTATGCAGAATATTGCCCAAAATATGGCGTGTGCGCTCAGTACTAATCTTTGTGGTATCTGCTAGCTCGCGCACCTTCACTTTACGGTCAGCCAACACCATTTCATGTATTTTTTTGACATTGTCCTCTGTAACCGCATTGGAAGGCCTGCCGCTGCAGACTTGATCGGTAGTGGAGTTGCGGCAACCAGGAGACTATCGAAACCAATATTTAACGGTCACCAAAAATCCGCTGTCAAAACAAAACTAAAGACAGTATCGCACTGAAATTTGGCATGTCTGCCTAAATATTAACGGACTTCAAGGCACCATAACCTTTTTTGCAGTAGCAGCGCATTCTGGCGGTCAAGGAGGTTACATTTCACTCCACCTAGTAGGTCAAAGCGCCTTACTTCGCAATTGGCGAGTCAGAAAATTAGAAAAAAAATCGATAGACATACTTGGAAACATCGTCTATCTTTTCAAAACCATACATCTGACTAATGGAATGTCCTTTAGTGAGCTAATTAATAAAAAAAAAGTGGTTGCATGAGTCCAGGGAATGTTTCTGAACTAAGTGTTCTATGTAGACTCTGGCTAATTCAGGTAAGTCGAATCGTTGTTTTTAGATACTTTTTGCTTCACTCGCAACTACATACTCGTATAAGTACGTGAAAAATCTGTATTGTCGTTCGACCGTCTGGAGATAGCCAGTTTGCTGCCTGGATGCATATTTTTGGAAACATAATCTTGTGAAACTAAGGCCGAAATTTATACTTGTTTTTGGTCAATAGATTATGCGCGATCCGACTAATCCACTGAACTGGTTTCTTATCCGATTTTGATGTTGAATTTTCCGAATATAACTTTTATATCGAACTTCGGATAGGTTCCGAAAACGGTTGTGGGAATCTTAGGAAAGCGATCATTTGCAATTTAGTCATCTTGGAAAGGCGAAATGCCTGCTTCCAGTCAAAGTAATTTCTAGATTGCAGCAAATGTTTGCTTTATATTGTGCGTCAGAAAGCTCAGCAAAAGAACTAGTCCATTCCACTCCTTGTGTGTTCCTTTCAATATAATTTTCCAATCTTTTGGAGAAAGATTTGTTTACATCTCCGCCAAGAACATGCAGGCATATACGTCCATAAAGAACAGAAACAGTAGAAATGCTTGCTCCACAGTGTCCTCATAAACCGCGTCACGACAGGATGACTTATGCCTGCCATATTTAGGAGTTGAGCAAACACGAAGTTGTCTAGTCTTTCTTTAAAAAATTCTTCGTTTGGTCAACCTGCATTCTGGAAAGTGATGTCGCTCAACGGTCAATGAAACCAAATTTATTGGCTATTTCCAAGGCTTAGTGAATATGATCTTCTTACTGCGAGCATTTTCGAACTAGCTTAAAGGTACTAAGAGAGATGAGAAAAGCCTAAGACGTAGCTCCTTACAGAGGGCGAAAAACATCCCTCTTCAACTGTTTCTTACAATAAACTCGTAGTTCATTCCTATATATGTAGATTGCATATGCTTACGTTTGTGAGGAAGACACAAGCTTAACAAAAGAAGTCTGAGAAGCATGAGGTTGTCTATCTAGCCATCTCTAAAGATCTAACCACACTCTTTATTTAGATCCCAAGAACAGCAGTTGCAATGAGTGCAGACTAGGATATGAATATCTTTGGGAAAAAGAGGAGTAAAGACGTACGTCTTTATCAGAGCCAAGTCTATTAGAAAAGGTAGTGACTTTTGTCATGGGCAATGGCAAAGCTCCGATAGTAAATTTTTCACTCGTGAAACTTTCGGGGTAACCAATAAATTGTGGATATCCTCTTTCTTTCCAAATAAAATAAGAAAACGAACCATACAGAGAGTGGGAGAGATGAGATCATCAGCGATAAGTCCTACCGAAAGCTGCAGAAAGGCGCCAATGCATTGGAAGTTTTCGACGTGACATATTTAGTCTAAGGAAGTTTGCTATCCAGGATGAGTCAAAATAATAAGCTTCCTACTTCTCGTGAAGAAAAATATTTCAGATTTGGAACCATTGACTGAAAAGTCATTTCCAGTACCGATTACATCTAGGCCTGGCTACGTAAAGTAAAGTAAAAAGTCGCTAGACATGATACAGCAGATAGTATAAATATAGGGTGATTCATCGTGAGGTTTGATTTTTAATAGGCTTTTTTTTACAGATCACGCCTGACTCCTATCAAACTGCTTTGTCATTTTTGTTTAGTGTCGTTTGGCAAGTCACCATAAAAAGACTCACACCACAAAAGCGTCTCTAAATTGTTAAGCTGTATTATGTTCTGTGAGAAATATTTTTCGTGCGAACTTGGGGTGCGCATAATCGACTTACTGAAACCACTTGCCAATACCATTCACAAATTTGAGTCCCAGTTTACATTAATGGATGATACTTGACCGCTTAGACCACATCCAGCATGTAAGACCATGATGATTCATGACCATCGATTCGTCGTCGTTCTCAGCAGCTTGGCTTGGCGTATTCGACAACTTGGCGTATTTTACGTGAGGATCTCAACAAACTTGTGCAAGAATTGATGCCAGGCGACTTGAATTTGCGTCATATTTTCAGTGAATGGGCTCTGGAAAAACTCAATGAATACGTTAATAAAAAATATTGCCGTATTTGGATTGATGAGCATCCCGAAGAGTACCAAGAGCTACCATTACATCCATTAAAAACAACGGTATGGTGTGATTTATGGGCTGGTGGAATTATTAGTTCATAACATATTTCTTCAAAAATGAGGCAAATTAGAATGTTACCGTCAATGGTAACCGTTATCGCGACATCGGACAATGTGCTTCCTGAGATGCAAGCACATGGTCTCGGTGAGCTCTGGTTTCAACAAGACGGCGCTACTAGCCATACAGCGCGTAAAACAATGGAATGGACTTTTTGAGAAATCATTTTGGTGGGCATTTAATTTCACGTTTTGCTACGGTAAATTGGCCGCCTAGATCATGCGATATCACAGTTTTGAACTATTTTCTTTCTCTAGGGATATTTCAGGTCTTCAAAATAAGCCAGCTCCGATTGAAGCTTTGGAAGCTAACATTACTCGTCTTATCCGCGAGATACCAGTCGCTATGCTCGAACGAGTCGCCTGAAATTGGACTTTCCGAATGGACCACCTCAGACGTAGTCGTGGCCAACATTTACATGATATCTTTTTCAAAAAGTAAATGCCATGAATTATTCTTTTAACCGATGGTAAAAGATTTAAATTTACTTTCAAATTTTTGTATTTTCTTTTACATTATAAATCAAGCCTTACGATGAATCACCTTATACATCATCTGCATATGCCTAGCATAAACATTAGAATTGTTGAGAGCGTTCAACAAAGAATGCATTAAAATGCACTGGGACATGGGCTTCCTTCCTACCACGAATAAACTAAAAAGTCCCTGAACAACAAGAAGCCTTGGATGTGGATGACCTTACCGTTGACGACCCTACCAAACTGAACAAGGACAACGACCTTCGGATCTGCACATACAATGTTTGGTCTAACAATTAGCAGAAGCCCTTGAGATTCTTATAATAACCCTACTCAAGGCTTAATTCACCTAATAGACTAGAATAGACTACCTGAAATAACGCCTGGCAGTCACACGGTGCTCTAACGCGTATTTCGAAATCTGTCAACAACTCCCATGCCTCCAGCATCAAGTACCGAAAAATTCAGAGGATGTCAACGTGCCATGCGAGACGCTGGAACTGATGTGCTATCTTCCACCCGATCATCACCAATAAATCCCTAGGGTAATGGAGAATTCCGGTAAGCATATGCAGCTAACCAGCGCATAAAGCGAGAGACAAGAAGAACATTGGTTTCCCTAGAAGAAAACAAAAGAGCACGAAAAGTGTGTGGTCGAGAATATTGAGAGTTGGCATTCTAAGAACAAGGTACGGAAGTTTTACCAACAGGTAAAAAGAACGTGTCGAGCCAACAAGACTTACACAGAATGCTGTAGAAACCAGAGAGGAAATATTTTATAAGAGTCACAGTCGGTGCTGAGAATATGGAAAACTTTTTCTGCAGACTGTACAACGGCGAAAAACCATATAGAGTCGTGTGTTCTTTTGGCATTTCTTCCAAACGCGTCTTTTACTGCAGAGTGACGATGGAGGGCGTTCGCTTAAACGTCAAGGTCTTTAACGACTTAACCGAGGCGTTTAATGTCAAAAACAGTTTTAGAAAAGATGATGCCGTCGTTTGAATTCTTTAACAACATACGACTAGTTGAAAGACTTGTATGGAACTCGCAAGCAAACACCGGGAGGCATAATGTTTCAAATGTGTGTACAACTATGGGCTGACCAGATAAGAACGATTGGAAAAAAAAAATTTAAATAAAACAACAACGATGTGAGATATAAAATTGGTTCTGGCCGTATTTTGAAACTACGGTCATGCCATTATGTGTGAAATAGCACACTATTCAAATGACAACTTCGGCTTTGCTGGCAGTACTTCAAGCGTTCGGCTCAATTTTTGATGCCTCTGTCCAATATGTGAGCCGTGGATGACGTGTTAGTATAGACTAAGGACTTGACGTTACCCTGAAGAAAATAATCGAGTGGTGTCAAATCGCATAATCGAGGCGGCCATTTAATGAACGTTCGCAGGGAATTGACCCAGTCGTCAAATGTCCCCTTCACAACTTCGAGCGTTGCGTTGCTTGTATGGCATGTAGCCCTGTCTTGTTGGAACCACAACTCGGATATATTGGCCTCAGAAGGTCGGTTAACATCGCTGTATACTTGAGACCATTGACGGTGAAGGTGAAACCTTCCTCATTTCCAAAGAAATAAGGTCCGATGATGCCGCCATGCCATAAACCGCACCAAACAATCAATCCTTGTTGATGAATTGATGCTTGGTCGAACACTTATGGATTGTGTTCGCTTCAATAATGGTCGTCCGGTTCAATTCTTGCAGCACTACAATCTTACACGAATGTAGGCCAAAACTCATCCGCAAAATAAGCCAGGTTGACTCTCTGGCGACGCCCAATTGAGCTGATCAGCGTGATTTCGAAATTTCTGGATTATGTTCAATACCGACCACTACGGCGGCTATGTTTTCTTCATTTCGCACCAATCTATGTCTGGTTGGCGGCTCAGGATCCAAAGGAGTGTACTCAAGCTCAAATTGTTCCATGGTGCAACGAATTGCTTGCACACTGAAGCTAGGATGACGACCGACTGACGACGTGGTCGAAATTCACGTTGTGTATTTATAATTGAGCCGGAATTTTGATATTTTTTAATATTTTCCGCACGTTCGGCAAGTGCAAAACGATGCACGATGAAATGGCAAATCTTGCTGAATATTTTGACAGCTGAATGCCATTGGTAACCTTGACAGCTGCTGTAACATAATTGGAAAAACTATCATTGCTATCTGGTCTACCGTTACAAGCGCACGCCGATGATATTGACATAATTGGTGTAACTCAGCAGGCTGCTATTGGTGAGGTCGCTACTAAACGAAAGCTGCTAAAATGGGTTTAGTATCATGCAAGTATATGCTGTCAACAAGAAGGGACACAAAAAATTGAAATCGGGAAATTAGACAGACAAACGTCACAACCGACAGCTCTAATTTCGAGGTAGTAAGCGACTTTGTCTTCTATGCCTGTACTATAAATTCTGCCAACACTTCAGCAGAAATAAAACGAAGAATCCCTCGTGCCAATTGCTTTTTTTTTCTGGGCTAAAAAGTCAATTAAGCAGTAAGGAACTGCTCCCAACAACTAAAGAGACTCTATGTAAGGAGGCTCTAAAACATGTGATCAATCGAAAGCGGATATATGTTCGATATACTCGGTCGTTTCAAGGGAAAAATTCTTCCTACAATATTCGGGCTCGTTTGCAGTCCTAGATTGTGGCGCAGGTTCCCCTCCGAACTGTAGCCCCACCTATGTAAATAATGTAAATAATGATTAACATCTAAGACAGACAGACGATGCAAATCTCCTCATAAGTAGGCATACTACTACTTTCATTGCAACTGTTCCATAACTTTTTGCAGAATAACTGAATATACGAGAATGTGATCGTTACTAGGCGAGTTAAAGTAAAGGAGTGTGTTTAAGGCGGCCGTCAACCTATGATAGATACCAACTACAATCTACGGAAGTCTGTTAGCCAGTTATAGTATGGTTACTTGCTATGTGAGGTCAGAGCATAAGATCGAAAGTTCATACATTGGACTCAATGGATTTGATATTTAAAGTGTTTTTAATCTTGAATCTGGCTACCCTTTTTAAATAATTTGATTAGTTTAATAGTCTCAAAAGTGCTTTGTTCTTTTCGCTAACATTTTTTTTAGATACGTAGGTCTGACGTTGACTTCTCGAAGGTACATTCCAATTTCTCGCGCATACCCGGAATATAAAACGAACTCAAATTTGAAGCTAACGTCCTAAAGTTCAGGGTGCTACGTAATGTATGAACCTATGGAAAAGTGTCATAGATTTTACAAATAGCGTCGAATGTCAATTCGGTTTTGACATTTGTGAGGCAAACAGAATTCAAATTTGTGTCAATAAGCAATGAAACGCTATACTCCTGAAGAACGCAGAACAATCGTCAATTGGATGTACGATGAAGAGGCCCATTTCCACCTATGTGGATACTTGAATAAACAAAATTTGCGGTTCTGGGGCTCTGAAAATCCGCGAGTACTGCACGCTGGGCTATTACATGCATTCAAAGTGACTGCATAGTTTGCTGTGGATGGCGCTATAGAGCTTGGTTCCAGCAAGACGGAGCAACGGCGCATACTGCAGCAGCCACTGCCGATATTCTAAAGCAATGTGCCTAAAGGGACATATATTATGGTACACTGTATGTAGATATCCCGGACAACTCTCGTCCATATTCCTTGTTCCAAAAATACTAACCTTTAATTGGGAGGGGCGTCTCTCTTTGTAACTCCTCAACTCCTCTACATGGAGTTTTTCGCTCCAGAAATACTGATTTAGTTAGTAGATGCAGTATTTTTTTGTGTTCCAAATAAGCTGAGTCAACTCGGTATGGTGCGTCGCTTTGATCGCAGTTGATATCTTCAAAAGAAGTTCTTCGCTGTCATTTATGACCAACAAAAAGGTCACAGGTTAATACTCTTTTCCCCATATATATACCCCATTTCCATTTCAAGTAATAGGGACTCAGTTTTTACTAGCGTGAGGTTAGAGTTGAAGACGCTTGTGTGGCGAATTATTTACTTAGGCGGCTCTACAGTCATTATTGGACCTGGGCTTCTCCAATTAGCGCGGTCTTTGGCTAACTGCCTTCAGTTGTGCACTCGAAGTTGGTTGAGGTTCCCTTCCACTTGCGTGCGCCATCTAAATCGAGGCCTTCCTCTACTGCGTTGTGATTAGAGTCGAAGGTTCTCCGGCCTGGAGTGTAGGTGTTTGTTCGTTCTACATGTCCCAGCCATCTCAAACGCCGAATGCGCAAATGTCACTGTACAGCTCGTAGAGGTTATCGTTGAATCGTCTTCTCTAGAACCCGGCAGCGCATACGGAACCAAATACATTACGAAGAATATCTAAAGAAGAAAGCGTCCATGCTTCGGAAACATAGAGCAGGACTGGGATTGCAAGGGTCTTATATAGAGTTTCCTTGATTGTTCGAGAGAGCGTCTTACTACATAACATAGTTGTATTCTCAGCGCAAAGAAACAGCAATTAGCAAGCGTTATTCTTCGTTTGATTTCTAAAGTGATCTCGTTTTCAGATGTAATAGCAGAGCCAAGGTAGACAAAGTCCCTTATTACCTGGGTGTCCTTTCTTGTTGACAGCATATATAGGGTTTCCAATAGGAACTTGGCAAATTTGAATTTAATTTGTGATCGCACTCTTTCACTAATCATCAAACTTTTACTGTCAATTTATTCAGTAAACTCAACATTTGCATCAAGGTAAAGCACACTAACGAGCAACGTCTGCAAATTATAAAAATTTTGTACAGATATTCGGAGTCGCAAAATCATCTTCAGTGACGAAGCTCATTTTTGGCTCAATGGGTTCGTCAATAAGCAAAATATGCGTTATTGGTCGGGTGAAAACCCACATGTGCTTCATGCATCACCACTTCATCCACAAAAAATAACTGTTTGTTGCGGTTTGTATGCCGGCGGTGTTATTGGGCCATATTTTTTCGTCGACGATAACGATCGTCACGTTACTGTGAATGGTCAGCGTTATCGCGCCATGATCACCGATTAATTTTGGCCCGAATTGGAAGATATGGACTTGGACGACATGTGGTTTCAACAGGATGGTGACACAATCCACACAGCATACGCTACAATCGATTTATTGAAGAGTAAGTATTGTGAGCGTGTTATCTTAAGACATGGGCCAGTCGATTGGCCGCCTCGTTCGTGAGATTTAACACCGCTTGACTATTTTCTGTAGGGCTACGTTAAGTCATTGGTTTATGCCAACACGCCGACGACATTGGAAGAGCTCAGAGCCAACATTGAACGCGAAATAGCGTTTGAGAAATATCTCAAATGGTTTGCCTTTTATTTAAAAAAAAAAAAGTTGTCAAGTCAAGTTATTAGAAAATCCTATACTTCGTTTTGCCCACGTTTACCGCTAGACCCATTTTTGCCGACCTTCTTTAACTATACTCGCAAGCGTGACAGTGACAGCTCACTGTGTTCTACTATTAATATGAATATCGTCGGCGTATGTAAGCAATGGGACAGACTTTCGAAAAATCACATCTTGTGTGTTGGCTTGTGAGTTTTTCATAATTCTTTTAAGTGTCGCGCATTACTACCCTTTAATTCCTAATAGACCAGGAATATCATGGTTAACTTAGTACGAAAGCTATTGGACCCGCTTAAGTACGTCTTGTGATGATGTACGGATTTGATTCTATCACTAGGTTAAGGATGAATACCAATTGATTCCGATAGGTGGAACTTGAAGTTTACAACATTCAATTGAGAAACACAATTTCACATCACAAGCCTACATACAATATTTTGTAGCAGTCCTTCATACAAAAGCTGTAACATAACTCCTTTTCAAAGTTCCTTTTTATATCACCATTTTTCAGTTTTTCTTTGAGTACTCTTATTTTGTCCTTCTTGTCTTTGAAGTATGTTATAAATGTCCTTGGCAGAAACCTCAAAAACTAAGGCGGCTGCAATCACTTTGCAATAGTTTTCATCCGCGGGTTTGATTATGTTCGGTTCGGTTCACCCCTTTATTCGTTACATGAAGTAGTTCTTTAAAATGTATCGGAATGAGCGAATGGCCATATGACTGTTAAATATAGGGATGATGACAAGGACGAAGAACGTGCGACTAAGGGTATTCTCAGGAAATTCCCACACTTCCATATCTGTCGTGCGGGAAACAACACTCATTTCACTTTCTCACTCTCGATCTCTCTTTTATGATAATGCGGGGTCTACCGTTCTGCGTGGTTGATCTTTATTTGAATAAGGGATGAAAGGCGAAAGGGATGAAACGGAAGAAACGAGCGTGAGAAAATTTGTTTGTCTGTTTTACGATTGTATTCTTGTTCCTGTTTACCGACGTCAAAGTTTCGAATTGCAATAGACGATTGGTTAGTTGTGGGCACAGTCAGAATTGTACGAGTATTCATCAGGTGTAGGGGTATTTGGAAAAAGTCGTATAATTACAGATCCGAAAATCGAAGGATTCATATCTTTAAACGGAAGTGAGGCGAACCAACAATTTTCAATTTCCATAGGGGTATTGTAGGGATTGTTGCTAGAGCATCTTACGTCAGGTCAACGTGTTTGGATGTTGTAATGTCCTTTTCCTAAGACATTGAACGATGTGCATTGTTTCTTAAAAATTGGTTTTCGACATAAGGGAGGAACTGCTGTGACAAAAATCGCATCTGTCGAAAAATTTACAACTTGAACTTTTGTCTACAGGGGGGCATACGCATAAGGGTGAGAGCGAGCGTCCGATGTGTAATTTATACTTGGTTTGGTTAGTTGCCATGAGTCAAAAGATGGATGAATAGTCCCTATAGACTACGAGGAATATTTGAAGTGTAACGAGTGCTTGGCTCGTGTAAGATGCACGTTTATTCTTCCTTCGATAATTGCCGATAAGATGATGGACCTAGCGCACACTATGAAGAATCTCAGAGGTACTAGGGGAATTTCATCTTCGGTTACTTTGAAGATTCTCAAAAGTAAAATTGGGAATGCGCCGCTATAAATCGCAAATATAAAAGAATCCGACTAAAATTTGTTTTGTTGATCAGTTTGCTTGTTAGGCGAGTATGTTTTATTTTCAATGTTGTCGCCTGTGGTTGCTAATGCCTTGAGTCTAGATTGAAGGTTTGTAGTTTGCCATACTTCCTGAACTCAGACATCTACAAGTCATTTATTAAATAGTTCTATAGCTACTTACTCATGAATATCTCATTTCAAATCAATGGTAAAATTTTGAAAGATGTGGGTTTTTAAGTCAGATTGAGACTTTACCATCGTTGAAAAAAAAACTTTATGCATCTAAAGGCAATCATCCGGACAGCACCTTTTCGGGTAAAGGCATTAAAAATGTTTCTTTTTTCGTTAGAAAGTCATATTTTGCTTTAATGAAACACTGAAATAACAAAGTCAAAGATCAGCACTAAGCAAGATTGTCAGAAAAGCAACTAACTAGTCCAATAACAAGCTCTGCAGAAGGTGGAATCACTCATACCTAGCATATTGAGCAGCGTAGAAGTCTTTCTCCTAAGAAATGCCAACAATCTTACTAATTAAGTC
Source organism: Volucella inanis (assembly GCA_907269105.1). Lineage (NCBI taxonomy): Eukaryota > Metazoa > Arthropoda > Insecta > Diptera > Syrphidae > Volucella > Volucella inanis. The sequence continues at coordinate 125,011,371 of OU026157.1, read as the reverse complement.
TGCAGTAATCATTCGTTTGGTTTGGTCCTGAATAGTCAAATCATCTACATATATGTAAGCTCATAGGAAACCAAATTGTCAATGAAAGCAAGTGTTTAGATTATCGACTAGAAGCAGTACGCGTAAAAGAAGTTTTGACGACATTGAGAGTGGTTTCGAAAATGAGACTTTTGAAGACATGTGGCACTCGTTCAGACAATTCGAAGTAATCTGCATCCAGAAGACAGCCTGAAATCAACATGCCTATTCAAAAGGCAAAGGCACGGAAAAGACTCTACATAAAGTTATCAGCACGATTGAAAAAAGTCTTCACGGCAAAGTATATACATTAACGGTTTTCCTTGACATCGAAGGGCCCTGCAACAACGTTAACATTTCTGCTATACATAGAAACTTAGCAAAGGTTTTGGTTCATCCTGACTAACGAACCTAAGAGCCTGTATGCTTAGCAAAAGGAAAATCAATGCAACCCTAAGTAACACGGTATTGAGGGTCATCACCTCAAACAGCACCCCTCAAGGAAGAGTGCTATCACCTCTTTTGTCAATCTAGTGGTTAACGAAATACTTTTAAATCTAAAAAGGAAAGGAATGAAAAGCACTGCATACGGGTGATGTGATTTTTAATGGTCACCGGCAAGCTCCTCTTCACGATCACTGAAATCGTGGAGATTGGGTCAAGCTCTGTAGGCTGGAAATCAACCTGCAGAGTTTATTCTATTCACACATAATGCTAGAATTTGACCTTCATTCCATAGATTGGACAAGCCTCCAATTATCGAACATTGCTAAGTACCTATGTACAGTACCAGATAGTAAGCTGCGTTGGAAGCTCAATGTCGAAGAATGAATAAAGAAAGCAACGATCGTCTTCAACACCTGCAGCTGTATATTTGGGAAAATATGGTGACATAACCAGAAGACTATCATATGGATGTACACGGCTATCGTCAGACCCACCCTAATCTACAACATCTTAGTATGGTCGCAATCTACAAATAAAAGCGGCAACCTTAGGTTAATGGCAAAAGTACAGATGATTGCATGTATAGGAATGACTTATGCCATGAGTACGATGCAAACGGCGGGACTAGAAAATGTACTTGGCCTTCTGCCTCTAGGTCAATAAATGCTTAAGTTTGGAGCAAAAAGCGCTTTAAGATTGAGTTAGCTTAATGGGTGGAAACCAAATCCGAAAGGCCACGTCTCGATCCTTACAAGAGAATTGAGTTTATGCTCCAAGGCGGACTACTCGTGCATACGAGTGATACCTAATCACGTCTTCAAAACACCATTCGACTGCATTTTCCAAAAGGAATGGGACTGATATAAAGAGGTACTAGATCCAGCATCCATTTTCAAGGATAGATCAAAGATAGAGATCTTTGGCGCCAGAGTGTTCTCTGATCAATTGAACTAACGTAGCAGAAGCTGCCAAAAATTGCGGAAATAAAGGAAACATCCGACGAGGATATTATTATACGAGTATTTATTGACAGCCAGACTGCCATCACGGCCTCCGCTTCAGTCGCAATCAATTCGAGGCTTATGAAGCGCTGCCGTGCTATTTACGTTCAATAAAAGGTTATATGATGGGTCCCTGACCACAAAAGAATGACAGGCAATGAGTGTGCAGAAGAGGTAGCTCGAAGAGAACTGGCAGATCAAAGTATCAAACCTCCACTCCACTGGAGCGAACGATACAAATAAAAACAATACAATTCCTTGTAATGTTTCTGTGGCCCGGCACCCAACAAAGGTGAAGAGTGAACTGCTCTGTCTTATCCCTAAGTGGTGGTCGGCATTCAAGGGCGGTTCTAGAATTTAATTAGACTGAATCCAGGGACTTGATAGCGGCATGACTATCCGAAAAGATGCGGATACCCTTTGCAGATGCAAATGCAGATGCAGAAGACGGAAGGAGAGGCTGAGATTTAGCTTATTTGAGAAAACACCTCCACCAACCCCGCTGTCAGCTTAAGATCCATCTATGTAAAATTGGATAAACTCGGTCTCCATAAAAGCATCTTCATCTCAGAAGGATCTAGAGAGGAAGCTTACATAAAAGTCTTTGTCAATTCAAAGTTCAGGTATATTCTAGTCGATATTCTCTGTGAGGATTCCTGGTATATTAAGAATATTAGCTTTTGCATATACGAGTATGGTTTTGGAAGAGGCAGATCCAGATTGAGTAGGAAAATGCTCCTTTTGTATTTTTTGCTTTTGTAGTTGTTTCTAAGTTTATGCAACACCATCGAATTGATGCCTGCTTTATCGAGCGTACAAAAAAATATCTTAGACATTTTTGTGCTCTAATTGATCAAAAGTGTCTACACCTTTTGTATGGATGTACACCAATTGTCCATAATTAAATTTTCAATTCCGTGGATACTTTCACTGACTTTTCGAATTTGAACTCTTAAGCTCTTTTTCAATGTCAGGAATTGCCGATAATATATAATGCGTGCGAGAATTTGAAATCCTAATCCAGGAGTCATGGATCGCAGAAGGCGTGGTTCGTGGACTTGGGACACCTGTATAAACTCCACTATATACAAGAGACAAAAAAAGATTAGAGCTTGTATATTAGTGAAACGTAGACTTAATTTATTCTTACTTCCAGACTTCAGTGACCCCGACATAACCGTTGCCAGACTGGAATATGCCAAAGTCTTCATCCGCATATACTTATATCTTAGATACGATTATGAGGGCCCTTTCCCTGGTGACAACCAAGAAAGGGTAGTACTAGAAGCTGAAAGACTAAAAACTGGCATCATCATCTGGTGCGCTGCTAACACTCATCACACTGTATGGCCAGCACCGACATCAACGATAGAGGTGAGTCACTGTTTGATTAAATTATAAGTACTAACCTCATTGCTTGCAGAATTGGCAATGATTCCACTTTTATAACAAGAAACCCCCGGCAACATCACTCAAATGCTAACAAACTGGATGGTATCGTCTGAACACTCATTTTCAGACCACAGATACATCCAATGATGCTCCTTCCAGACAAGCAGCACTCCATAATTATCGGAAAACTGATTGGCTAAAATACAGAGTAGTGCTGTCAGAAACACTATCCACTAAACTCTCAAGTCCCCCGAGTGACACCAATAAGCTTGACATGAAAGTCAAGTTAAGAAATTCACTCTGGCTTTCAATTAGGCTAAGGCTGCTTCTTACCCTCTTATTCAAAACTTGCACTGGTGGACATCTGCACTAGGAAAATTTAGAAACACTTGAAAAAAACTTTTCAATTTTACAAAAATCACAAGAAAAGTGACTGACTGGGACTCATAAGGAATCCCTCACAATATAGTATATAGAAAAGAACTGAAGAAAGCAAAGCGACACTCCTGGAGATCATTCTGTGACAAAATCACAGAAATCTCTGAGACACTGCGGCTAAAAAAAATCCTCTCTACAAATCCTATGATACCTAGTTATTTAAAAAAAAAAAAAAAAAACCGATGTTCTTGGACAAACTCAAGTGATGAATCATTCAACCTGCTACTGGACATCCACTTTCCAAGTAGCTCCTTATTCGCTTCTCCAAAGCTCCTGCTTTGGGCGCTGTATAGCTTCAAACCATACAAGTCTGCGGGTCAGGACAGTATAATACCGGCCGAACTACAAAGATCCTCAGATATTATCCTGAGGAGTTGTGTAGAACTGATCCACTGTCATGAAGAGAAGTCAAAGTAGTTTTCATTTTGTTCCAAAGGACCTTAGACCTTTAAGCCTATCATCTTTCCTTCCGAAAACTCTAGAACGACTGATTGATAGCCATATTCGAGCTAAAATTGATTTAAGACTTTTGTTAACGGCTCAATATGCATACTGTAAAGGAAACGGATCTGCATTCGCTGACTAGCCACATCGAACGATCCCTACAATATAGAGAGTACACAGTAGTTGCTTTTATGCACATAGAGGGCGCACAACGTCAACACATCCGCAATCACGACTGCGGTAGATGACTCATTCGGGGAGTTAGAAGGATAATCAGATCCAAACTGGATGGAACTTCTGCTAAAACCTGTGTTAGCAGAGGTACGCCGCAAGGCGGTGACCTTTCTCTCCTTCTTTGGAACTCAGTGGTTAATGAACTGCTTATATACCTGGAAGCGGATGGTACCTGCCATAGCCGTCTCAGGTAAGCATATTAATACCATCAAAGAACTCCTTCAGCTAAATCAGCTAAAGTAGCTTTATTCTCTTGCAATAAAAAGCCATTCGGAACAAATGGGGCTTTCAACCTCGCATAACCTCCTGGTTATACATCTTGGTCATAAGATCGATACTCACCTACGGGGTTGTTGTTTGGTGAACGACAATTCAGTCAAATGCAGCAAACTAAGCTTAAACCAAAGAACAGCATAAGCATAAGCGGAGCCCTACATTCTACTCCCTTTGAGGCATAAGACATTCTGTTTCATTTGACACCCTTTCGACATCTTCAGTAGGCAAGTAGTTGTGACTGCAGCTATTCGCTTTAAAGCGACTACACAGTGGACAAATAATTAATATTCTTAATATTCTTAATATATTAGGAATCCTAACAGAAAATTGAGAAAGGTTCTTTCATAGAGGACAAGTCAAGCGGTGTCGGTGGTGGAGTTTTCTCAGATAAGCTCAATCTCAAAGTCAGTCTCATTAAATTCTAAAACCGCCCTTGAATGCCGATCGCCTCTTACGGAGATGGCAGAGCAGTTCAACTTTCACCTTTGTTGGGTGCCGGGCCACAGAGACATTCCAGAGAATTGTAGGCCCGAAGAACTCGCCAAAACTGGAACCACTCTACCTATTCTACCGGAAAAGGGTAGCATAGGTATACCAATCGCTACGTGCAAATCTTTATTAAAGCTGGATGCTAATAAAAGAGCAGACCTTAGGTGGACCGGTGAGCCTACATTTCTAGCGACTAAAGAGATCTGCTCAAAGCTGGATCTGAATCGCTTTAAGAGACTGATACTTCTAAACAGGAAACATCTCATTAAAGGTGTCATCACTGGATACTGTTTTATAGGCAAGCATGCAAGACGGTCTGGCGCCTTTACCAACGATTTCTGTAGAATCGAGTTGAATGTAGAATCTAGCTGCATGAACGAGGAGGAAGGTTAGACAATCCGCTACCTTCTCTGTACATGTCCAGCTCTCCCCCCGAAAGAAAACTCCACATAGGAACTTTATTCTACAATGACTTAACCGATCTAAAAAACAAAAATAATTTGAGCTTCATCTTAGGCTCAAATTGATTCCATGAGTAAGAGGATCATAGATCCACGTGCCAGCACAATGAACCAATAGGCCTAAGTGGGTTGGTCTTTTCCAGCCACCACTCTCATCTACCTACCTACCTAACTTACAGCTGTTCGTCTATATTGTAGAACTCATGAGGCGTGAAAAATCTTGAGAAATTAAAGCGAACATTTTCCTAGATAAATCAATCAATATTGAGGAATCGAAAAGAAGATCCCAAGCTTCAACCTCAGATCTTACAAATTTGGTAGCATCCTTACAACGACGACGTTCCTTGCAGCGATTTAGTCATTGGATGAACAGGATTCTGTTGTACATTGAAAACATTTCTTTCCAAGAAGAACTCCACCGTGATTCTGGACTTTCATCATTTTCAAATTCACTTGCAGAGATTTCGTCACCCCTTTCAGATTCTGCCTCGACACCCAAAAGAGTGTACTCATGCTCAAACTGTGCGACGAATTGCCTGCATGCTGAAGCCATGATGACGACCGACAAAGCGACAAAATTCACGTTGCGTATTTACATCTGAGCTGTAATTTCGAAAATGTATTATACTTACCGCACGTTCGGTAAGTATAAAACGATGCACGATGAAATAGAAAAACTTACTGAAAATTTGAAAGCTGGATGTCATCGCTATCTTTGACAGTTACAGAAACACTATCATTCCAACTGGTATCCCAACTCACTGCTTTAATTATTGAATTCTAAGCCTAATGAAGTGTCATTCAACATTATTTTTGCCATTAAAATATAAAATTTCACTAATACTTCTTCCATTGAGTGAATAATGAAAATACGTATTTGAATTAAATCGAATATTATGAGGAATAAATTCGATTCGAATCTAGTTCCAAATAATGCAGTTCATTTAGGCCTCCATACAACGAGTATATCGAATGTCTAATGGCTATCTGCTCTCTATGCCTATTCCCATGACTCATAGCCATTTCAAATTGGGTAACAGTATTAATGTGATCACACCAACATTTTGATTATCCTTGGCGAGTTAGACCGAATCCCGATCTCGAATGTATCGAATGAACTAAAAAAAAATCATAAAATACATCCTTGCCTAAGGATCCTCTGTCGTCACCTTCGAGTCGTTTGCATTCCCATGATTTATTTGCTTCCCATGCAGTTGATCCATCCCCACGGATATGTGGGAATGGCCATTTATGGGAACTCACTGTTCCGTGTACGTGTATCCGAGTATTCTTATGTCTAACAAAGGCTGTGGGAATTTTGTGTTCTCCTTTTTTTTGTTCATTTTTTAAACTCGTGCACATTGGCATTGGAGCTGGAGGTAGCAGAAGAAATGAAATTTTTGAATGTACGAGTGCCCTCCCTAACTCAGTCCACTATCCTCGTATACTCGTACAGTCTCAGTCGATTCGGTCGTACTTGTATGAATGACAATACACGCGCTGGTCGTGCGATGGCTTCTTTTTTCCGGTTTTTTTTTTTTTTTTTGTTTTTGGGTCCACACAGAAGAGATCATAAATATTCCGACTCGATAGAGGCATTCGGTTTCCATGGGTCCGAGATTGTTACAGCCTGTCTCACCCATAAGAACTGTGATGTAATCAACTGTGCCGTCGTGATTGTTATCCCCTTTCCGTTGAATTCGGAAGTACCGGATCACATTGCTTTGCGGTGATTCGTAATGGAAGCGCGTTTTATATGTTTGAATTGGCTGCCTCATATTAGTTGGGGTCACTTGTCGCAGTCTCAATTTCAATCATTATTTTGTCACATGGGGGAGGAAATATGTACGTACGCAAGTGGGTTTGTTTGTGATAAATATCTAAATTGACATCCCTGGGAAACTAAAACATAAATGTATGATGGGGCGTACCAGCCAGCAGTATCGAATGATCTATACGTCTGTATGCTAGCTTAATGTTTTATCGCGTCAACCAAACTCTCGAACAAGAAAGCAATATGAAGAAATGAAGAGATCTTATGAGAATTACACAAAGGACACTGTTTCTCACAACTTGGTTATTCGAAGACTTAACTAACAAGATTCGCAGATTTTGCATACGAGTACGTACTTTCATATGTACATTTGTACTTATTACGTGCGCTACTCAAGATGAGATCTTTCTGGCTGCTTGATTCTCCACTGAATTTTTCTCCTGGCCTTAATTCTTAACGTGTGCAAAACACCGCGCAATTACAAAAGAAAAGATAAACTCTATAACCAGCTAAGTGTCATTAATAAAACATCGTCGAACGGATATCCGTGGATTGTCACCGTAATGGGATACTTCCATGTCTGATGCCTGATTCAAAGGATTCAGTGAGCTGAATAAAAATAGGGGGCAATGTGACGATTTGCTTGATGCCAATTATCTTAGAGGCATTATGCTTAAGCCTAAAGCATGCCACAATATCCACTGAGAGGCGTCATACTGTCGAAGATTTCATGCAAGAGCTCCTAGAAAAAGGTAGAAATAAGCTCAACCCGTTATGCCGACAAAAGATGCGAGAAGCATTGGTGACAAGGAAAATGTCTTTCGGTGATGTTGAACGCCTAGAAGGTCTTGGAGAATTTAACAACTTTCAGACCCATAATGATTGAAACGTTGGCTTTATCCTTTAATGGTTGACCTTTTAGAGTCTGATGGTTTTGCTAAACTGCCAGCAAATATAATGCACTTTCAGTGCTGTTTTGTTTTCAGTCAGAACAAAGTCTTTCGAAGAAAGATGAGTAAGCGCTTCAGTGATAAAGTGTCTATACACAACACAACTTGTGTCATCATAACAAGTTCAAAGCACCAGTCTTTAGTTTACCGTATTTTCTATTGAGGGTCAGAAAGAAAATCGTTGACGTCTTATAGTTGTCTGGCAATATTTGTTTGGTTTGCTGATATCCTAGAAAGTCATGCCTTCTGCAGTTACGCTCACGATAAAAACCAAATAGTCTGGAGGACTCAGTAAGGGATTAAGTGCAGCCTGGCTGTCACTACAGACGCAGAAACATGTTTCGCTCTACCGATAATATAATTTATTGCTACCAGGATTGCGTTTATCTTTGCTTTGGAACTTAGACGAACATTTTTCTAACGAGTAGTGAAATCTAACATTTTTGTCCTCCAGATGGAAACCACCGCCACACCCTAAATCGTGTCTAGAGCCATCCGTGAAGATTCCACTACGTTTCTTTCCTATCTCAGATTCTGGTCAAAACAATTTTTGGTCACTGGGGACAGAAGTTCTGGTGTCATTGCATCAGTCGATATGCTGAGCCCAAAGAAATTTGGTATCCAGGATGAGTCACACCAGTTATCTTCCGCATTTCGTAAAGATAATAATCTTAGATTTAAGGGGACTTCCCTTTCTGGTGCACTACATGTCGAGTCGGTTACGTATGTATATGGTTTCTTGTGTCTTAGAGGAGAAAGTTGCAAGGCGTAATCCAGTAGACACAACATTTACTTCGTCTGAATATGCTTGGGCGTAGACATTAAATAATTGAGAGCTTTAAGCATTGAGTCTTGAGTGTAACCTACGAATATCCGCAAACAGGGTTCCAGCATTGATATTATTCAAAAAACCACGCCGCCTTGTCCATCCGAGTTTCAAATGACTTAATGTTGGTGAAAGTAAGCAGCACGTACCCCATCTTGTCTAGTGCGCCTTCAATACTGCTAACCAGATTTGTAAGTGCAGTCTCTCAGGATCTTATGATTTGGCAAAGATGTTGGGTCATGAACAGGGGATGGATTCGCAGGCATTTTTACACGCAAATAAGTCTGAAGCTGTTGGCGAGTGTGTAGTCCCTTTTTCCTACTTTCGGCATAAAGGTTATTTTAGGTACAACACGCTAGAGTTTAAGTCTGTTAGCCAGTGACAGGCTAGCAGTAAAGATTCTCTTCAGTGTTACCAGAAACTGGTCTTTACCTTTTTGTAGTATGTATATCCAGTTACATACATATATTATTGATGACAGGTGACTTGAAGCCATCGAATGACAATATCCGTCAGCATAACCGTATGTGTTGTATTCTTCAATTGTAGCTTCAGTGATTTGCACCTTTTCAGGACTTTGACCAGTCTGCTGGTTTCGCCGAGTGCTTTGATATTTTCGCAAAAGTCCTTATACTGAATAAGCTTCAATTATTAAAGGCGATCTCCAGCAGTTTTTTCTGGCTGGGTACGATGATCCAAAACACTTGCCGAGTGCTTCGTTCAGGTTCGGAACAGTTTCCTCCATTTTTGCTTCCTTCAGAGTTAAGGCGGTGCGTTGACAGTTTCGCTGAACTCTGAACGCTTGTCAGTTGGTTGTTCAGGGTTTTCTTTCTTTTAAAATTGAGACCACTTTGATCTGACAGCATATAATTCCTTAGCGTACCAGGTGTACATTGATAAATAATCTAAAGAACCTTAGCTCTTATTGGGGAGGGGAATATGGATTTTTACATTATTCAAGAGTTTACTGTATGGTGTACTTCGTTCTAATACGAGAAGTTCACTTTTCCATAGCTCAGCCTTTTGCTTAAATGCACACAGTCTCTGATTTGGCTAGCTTCAACAGTTTTAAGACTCTTGTCATTGCCAGGCTTCTCAATTCAAGGCATCTGAGATGATATAGTGACAACATTATAGGCAAACCGGTAGAGGTGTTTTTTAGACTTGAATTTTTTCATGACATCCAAATTCTATCCGCCAAACCTACGAAATTTGTTGGTTGATATCGATAGAGCTTTATTTTTTTGGCCCTGTTCAAGACGAAAGAATGTATGAAGTTTTAGTTTTAGTATATAGTGCTAGCACGTTTCAATGCGTCTCACTTTGTCCGATCTGTTGCTCTTTTATTTGGCCACGGAAAAAGCGAGAATTTAGTACTTGCACTTGCCTCTCGTCTCTTTCTTCTGCTTTTTGGATGATAGGTCTTCAGATCATGTTCTTTCTGAAGGTCGTTAGCTCTTTATGGTTTACCGGGATAGCGTGTCGATGCAAGAGCCACGAGAGTCATCGGAAATCGGACGGGAATATCAAGCAACTCCTGAGTTAGCTCTTAAATGAGCAGAAGTCTTGTATATTATGTTGATTGGGGTCTGCTACACATGTGCCTGGGCAGACGTCGAAAAGATCACGGTTGGGTTATTAATATAGTAAGTGGCGCTAGTATTATCCTGTGAGGTAACTACCATACTTTTTAACTTTTTAACATCTGGTCTAGGACCTTTGGTGCATAGTTGTCTCATGGGTTCTTTTCAGAATCTTAGGATCTAGTGATTTTTTCCCGTGAACCATGAAGGTAATATATGCATATAAGTTCTGCTGACGGGTTAGTATTGGAGTTAACGCAATTGTTCCCTAGAGTCTCCCTATCAACTTGATTCTCACATCGAAGATCATGTTTTTGTCTCTGGAACCTTAGAGCACTGATTTTTTTTACCAACATCTGTTTGACGATATGTATATATATTGATACCTAAGCATAAAAAGGATGTTGGCTTCACTCACGTTTAACTGAAGGAACTACATCGAATTGCCTAAAGTACTTTGCTGAAAGTTCACAGGTTAGGAGATTTTTAGAGGGCAGGTTATTGAAGGACGTGGTGGCGTCTTGATTATTTAACTGCCCCATTTGTTGGGACTCTATGCCTTCATTTTGCATATTGCAGACATCTTTTTATGTCGATATAATTTAATTCCCTCAAAGGGGCCATACTGTTTCATACTTGCGATCTCAGACAGTATGATCTTATCCTCTATATGGAGTTTGGTCAGTTCATCCTATCTCCCAGTTGGCGGATAAAGGGGCCTGCGAGTAATCATTTTTTTTTTATAATACCGCGCGTGCACCAAGGGGATATGAATAACCTTTTACATCCTCAACGAGTGGGTCTTAAGTACGTGCTAGTTGTTAGTTTGCTACATTAAGCCCAGCCAGTAACCACTCCAACATCAGTGTTATGCCTTCATGTCAGAGTTGACGCCGAAGGGATTTTCATATAACTACATACAAATTCTATGAAAAGACATTTTCACAGAATTGCTTCTCACGGGATTCGAACCCACGACCCTCTGCTTGAGAAGTCTATGCATATACCACTACACCACGGCCACCCCAATGCATACAAAGAGCTTGCAGACTCTCAGGGCTGGTGGAAATTAAAATACCTCCCGCGGACAAAAAAACTGACAGAGGTAGTTAATCTAAAAAAAATCCAACTTGAAAAGTAAGAAAAGGAGTGAAGTTGCGACGGAGACTACGAAATCAGACTTAAGGTAGTCGAGATACCATGACGGCAATAGAAATAAAAATACTTGTGCTTCATCATGGGTAAGTTAGTCAGACAAGAAAAGAGTCTAAAGACATGAATGCTGCTTCCAATTCATTTAGGAAGAGCGCCCGGCTTGCCAACAAACGCGATTTCCCTAATTAAAAATACGCGCTTGCATTCGCAATCAACGTTATGCGATAAAACTACAACTGCTACAATTCGGAGCGAAAATCGATGGACTTATTCATTTCTACAGGGACAAGCATAACGTTCATGGAGAAATTAAGAAAATGGGCACATTTATAAAGTCCGTTTCCCGGAAGGCAGAATCAAAGGTTGCTGATTTGCGAAACGAGCTATCTGGGTAGAGAAACACGAACGATAGATAGATATCACACAACGTGTGGTAGATCTGCAAAAAATAGTGATGCTGACATGGCAGGAAATCGGACAGAGGAACAACCATCTTAGCATAATGCTCCAGAAAAGACGCGAGGAAATTGGCTGATAGAAACAAGCGGTAACAATAGTACGGATCGAGCTTAACAACTAGACAAGCAGAGTAGGCTGAGTAAAAGTAGTCAGTGTATGAAAGTAGTCAGGAAAAACCTTTCAAAAGGTTCTAAAAAGCCACCAAGACTGGATGCTATTACAATTAAGAAGACCCGAGGTCTATTGCATTCTGACATGCTTCGAACACTTCAAAAAGTAGGAGCGAATGTGATTTAAATCCAAAAAAAAAGCAGGTGGTTATCTCCTACTCTCGCTAAACTCAGTGTATAAAGATAAAATTGAGAAAACGCTTTGAGAAAACGGGAACGCTTGGCCCATTATGGAAAAGGTCTTGCAATAATGCAAAAATATCGACGAAGTTATGTCGAATGAATAAATCTGTGTTAAAGGACCAAGTAAACTTTGAATTTAAAACTGCGATGATTAGAAACGTGAGAAATGCTCACTGTGAAACGCAAACAGCTACTATAAGCCTTCTCACTGAAACCGGAAGAAAGTTGTTAAAAATGAAGAAGGTGCAGATTGGCAGGGTTATTTTTTGTCGAATACGAGAAAAAACTGTGTTGAAACGATGTTTAAGATGCTTCGAATTCAGCCAAACTAGACCTATAAATGCTCATCATGCCCAAGACCACTTTCGGACGTACTCTGAAATATCGTGATTCGTGATTCTAAGTCGCACAACTCGCCTTTAGAATGCAGAGATCTTTATCTTCTAGTCATTATAACCTTCAAACATTTAAAACCAACGTTCATCGGTACCTCTCCTTCTTTCCTCAATTATATTATATAGAATTATTTATATAGAATATAAATGCAATTATGAACATATGCATAACCGGTCCAGAATATAAAAACGTAGTCGAAACTACCATATATACAAAAAAAAAAAATCGGCTCAATCTCTCCCAGAACAAAGTGTTCGTGAATTCAGAATTGGCATAGCGGTTCTCTGCGAGCAATACAGAAACCTAAGTGGAAACAATTGGCAACAAATAAGCCAATGATTTGGGTTTGCGGAAACTGCTCCATCCAGGAATACGTGTGTACATTGTACGTGCTAAGATATGGGGTATCTACGTATATAGCTTTTATATAACACCTAGTGCTGCTATCTAAAGCTCCAAAAACATTTTGACCAGACTTGTCGCCATCTATTGGCAAGGGCTTCAGAATGGGGCAGTCCATACACAAATCGCAGAGGTTCGGCTGTTCTTAAAGACCCTTTTTGTCTAGATACCGTTTTAGCTGACTTTGGAACTAATTACAAACACAACAACACCCAAGCAGTCTAAATGGAATATTATTTCCCTAGATGAAGATGTTTTAAGCTTCGTCGTTAGCGAGCAGACAATTGAAGCTAAAATCGCAGAGGATTTTGTAACCCAGTTATCGCGGTTAACAGTAATTGCATATACTTTCAATGTCTAGGCTGGAAAGGGGAGAACACCGATCACCTGTATACTAGTGAACCCCCGAAATCATAGAACTGCGATCGGTATGCCACCTAACCAGAGGGGCTTAACAGCCCATCATCAGGTGCTTTGTATAAGTAATGCATATCGAGAAGCGAGAACTGGATTAAAAAAAGCAATGAAATCCAGCTAGCGCAATTGCATTAGAGATCTTTGCGAACGACTTAATCACGATGTATGGGGTGAAACTTTTCAAATTGTAGCAATACGAAAGGTCCCTGTATGTAATCGCCAACATGTCCGATAATGTCGCCTCAAGAAAGTACGGCACTGGTTGGTCAAATTCATGTCATGATGACTCGCAAAGAGTTGCTCAAAGCAAATAAAGCCTAAAAGATTGCTAATCATGACCGGACTTAAATATTTGCCGAAATGTTTAACGCTTGTCTTCAAGAGGCCGTTTTTCCTGACTGTTGTCAACGGATATTGGTTTTTGCCAAAGGGCTGAGGGAACTCAAATGAATCTTCGGTCTACCGCCCTAATTGTTAGCTTGTTATAGTCGGAAAAATGTTTTAGTGGATAATTTATAATAGACTTTTGCCAACAATTGAAACAGCAGGAGGTCTGCCGGAACACCAATACGGTTTTCGTAAGTCACGCAAAATAATTAGAGCTTAAGGTACACAGAGTGGAAATGAAGCATCAAGAAATACTGCACCATTATAAGTCTATGTAGTCGTGAAGAACGCGGTAAACTAAACTGGGAACGGGGATATAAGCTATTTTTATGGAAGGGAAATAGCGAATTATTTCCGTAAAATGATAAAGAGCTATTTCTCGAATAGTATCCTCCTCTATGACTCTGAAGATGGAATTAAAGTGTACGAAAGTACTGATGGTGTTCCACAAGGTTTGGTCTTAGGCTCCCTACTATGTAATACTGAAATTAATAAAATCGTACTTCTACAGATTCCACGCCAAGCGTCGATAAAAGGATTTGAAGATGATATTGCCGTGGTGGTTGTATTAAAAACACTAGAACAAGTCTATCTCCATATGAAACCGAAGCTGTGCTTATTACAAGTAGGAAAATTTGCGAAACAATAACGATTAGAGTTGAAGATCATTTTTCTAGTAACTAGGAGTTGTGATTGACAGTAGTCGACGGTTTTAAATATCTCCTAGAGCAGGTATGTGAGAAATTATCGAAAGTTGTAAGTCACTTACAAGGCTGATGAGCAATGTTGGAGGCCCCAAGACGCCTTCTTGTGGGAGTTCGATACTCATGTAAGCAGCTGATTAAGTCATACGTGAGGGGAATCATACTCGCATCTGTTCGTCATCTTAATGTACTGAGGGTTGCCAGCGCGTATCGAACTGTTTCGCATGACGCTATAGTCATCATGCCTTCAATACTTCCTGTCGACATACTTGCTGACGAAATAGTAAGACTTAAAAGTGAGGGAGTCCAAATGGTTGCTTGAGAAACGGAAAAAGGAAATACGAACGAATAGATAGTATCACATCTTGACAACAACATTGAACATATCCTTAAAAGTAAAATGGACACATTGCCTTATACAGTGGATCGATATATAGATTAGTTGAAATCACGGCGAAACAACTTCTTTTTGAATTAGTTTTTGACGAGACATGGTTGTTTCAGTTAATGTAAACATAATAATGGACAATATGAAACTGTATCGGAAAATGCAGTGTTTTTTTCACTGTCCACTGTATGAAGCCGAGAGAATAGCCATGAAGAGTGGCCCATACCCAATAATATCGGTGGATATATGTTTTAGAACGAAGAAAACTGGACCATTGTTAGTAATATAGTAGCACATATACTTAGCGATCTTCACAAAATAATGCCTTACCACGGGAGGCAGAAATCGCACTGTTCAATTCTACCCTCCAGAAAAAAAAAAAAAAAACACAAAAAAGTTATGTCCTTTTTAGGGTCCCGCTTCGAAATAACTTTCTTGTTGGCTGGCGTTGGTTGCGTAATTTAACAAAGAAACAAGTTCTGTCTGTGCTATGCTAAAACCAGGTTTTGAATGTTTCCCTTCCAAAAGACAAGACATTGACTAGACTACTTCTGAACAACTGCTTTAAAGGTTTGATAGATACTCGCACACTCATAGTCCACTTTATTATACAAGAAAATGCCATTGATTGCATACAAATACGTTTCTATAGATGCGTGATACACCACAAGGTAAAAGGCTATTTTGAAAGGACGGATTAACAAATTATATCTTATTACAGGACCAAAAAATTGCATGCGTGTAGATTCACATGAGAGAAACCTAACAAATTGTCGGCAAAGATTTGCAAAAGATACTCGTATCTGTAACGTATTCGTAAACTTGAATTCAAGAAAAAAAAAACCTCTCCACTAGTCCAAGAAATGATATACGTTATTTTATTCCCACGGTGGATTTATTTTTTGTTTTTTACTTGACGGATTATTCTTCAGATACATACGTAGTCTGCGAATAAAGATTGAAAATTCTTTTTCATTGCTTCAGTGTTGCAATGGCTGTCTTTTTTGTTTTAATAGATATTTCACAAAATTGAAGATGTTGCAAAATTTACAAAATTATTCGAGTACTTGTTGAGGTATAACAGAACGTATATGCAATGAAGATATACGCAGAGATACATACAATACCAATGCGGAAGATGGTTAAGGTCACAAGTGATTTGTGTTACTGATAGTCATATTTTATCTTTCAACAGAATGGTAAGACCTAACAGGTGTTTGCTAGACTGAAATTTAATCGTCCATCATGGGTTATTTCTAAAACGTCAAGCAGTCAATTCTCAATTCTACTGCGTTCAACTTTGGAGATTACGTCAAGTTATTGAAACAAAAAAGCGTTACCTTCCACCAGGACAACGTGCACTACGCATTTCTATGATGATCCTCTGACTATCCTCTCTAAACTTGATTCAGATTTTTCGATGGCATTATGACTTGGCCAAAAAATGGCGAAACATTCTCAATGATAGTGGAGCAGTGCGTTTAGGCTTTCTGAATTTTTTTTACAAATAATGTCGTCTTTTCCTATCTCCCCGTAAAATCACAATAAAATATTCTAATGCTCGTACATTTTTTTGAGTAGCTTCTATAATTTTTCTATGGGGGCGTAGGGCTCTTGCAAAAGTTTGTTGGCTTAAACTAACCGTGAGCCAAATAGACGCTGACCCCTCTTGTCTGTAGCAGTCGCTGCATTTATTTTGTTTGGCTTATCTCACAGCATTTTTCAGATGGGTTTACAATAGTCTAAGGCCTTATCTAGTTTTTCACCTGCACTTGACCTAGTATTCCATATGCGTTGTCCCCTTTTCTTTTTGCAGTAAAACCGTATCTTTCAAATGCTATTGGTTATTTCTCACCATCAATGTTTTAACGTAGCTTGGTTTTTAGCCTTACGAAGGATCAAAAACCTGGAAGGCCAAGGAGTCTATCCGCTACCATCTTTATTTCCTGCACCACATAGAAGACCAGTGGCATCATTGCCCCAACAGAAAAACGAAAGAACGGGCTAGCAGAAAAAAGAAAAAACAAGGGAAGAATATAGACTTCTCTGAAGAAAAAGAAGATACACTAGAAGCGCTCGATCGAGGCCTTAGAAAGGTTTTACAAAAAAAATATACTACGAACGAAAGCTTGAACAGATATCTGCAAGGATAGCGAAGAAACCTCATAGCAAAACCACAGTCGCTGTTGAAAATTTAGAAAAATTATGTTATTTTAGCAAATTGTTAACCGCAGATAACGAAAAACATCCCACTGTTAGGAAGCCTGGACGAAAGAAGACAATATTTCCTTCCACCCGATCAAGATGAAGTCAGGACATCTATTTTCAAACTTAAGAGTGATGACTGGATACGGGGTGTACATCTGGGTAAGGAGGACTGTACAGCGACGAACGTACAGCTTGTGTAAATTAGGTAAGGTTAAAACAGGGGTGTGATGGATATGTCATCACATAAAAATTAGGCATCAAAACGGTCCCATCGTGATCTCTGTAGATCTAGTTGAATTTATATTCAAATGACAAAAACCTAAATAATCTTCCTGGTGAAACATCCAATTTTTTTTGAAAAGAAGGCTCTTCTAGGTTTTTGAAAAGAGAATTTCTCTAAAAGGACTGGTTTGATGTTGGCAACCTCAGTATTGTCGAGTAGCTATATCGATTGGTGATTTTCTTTAATACCACAGTATCCTGGCACCCAGCACAGTCTTACACGGTACCGATGGCATAGTGCCTTGATTACTGTGCAACAGCCCCTGACTGTATTAGAGTTGATGTTGATTGATTCCATTGCCTTAAGTGTGGCATGGCTATCAATGTTTATAACGATATCTCTTTCGGATACCGATCTCATCTGTATTAGCTCAGCCGCCCTGAGGACAGCCAGAACCTCTGATTGGAAGACATTGCTTGCACCAGGTGGTCGTATGGACAGTCTAAGTTCTGTTCCTTCCTCTGTTTTCGAGGCGTCTGTGAAAATTGCAATTTCATTTGACCTGATTATTGCATTTTTTCCCAGTCCTCTCTATCCAGATTTATCCTCTCTATCATACGGGATGTCGAAATTGACCAAGAAGGGAATTACATCCATTAGAATTTTTCATCCAGGATTTCCTGGCAGTAGCTCCGTTAGGACCGTGCCATGTCCGAAACTACTGCTCTTGAAGTAACCCAGATTAGAGAGTCATATTACACTGTTTCCAGCAAGTTTTTTTGATCTGTAAATCAAGCGGTGTTAGGCACTTAGGCAGTTCCATTCCGTTAAGTTTTGGGAGTTTGAACTGCGGTGTCTTGTATTGTCTCCATAATGTCGCTAAAATTATTTAAGTATTTCCCCTGCATTACTATGACGACGTCATCTGCGTATGAAATTGATAACCAGTACCCACAGAAGTTGGTACTCCCTTATAAGAGGTTCAACTGGTTAGGGACATTTTAACTGAGCATTGCCTAATGCAACAATTTATTTTGCAAGTATTTTTCCAACCCAGTTTGTTATGTCCTTTTCAATATTACCGTCTACTAGATCATTTTTAATGGCGGTGCACTCCACGCTATTGAGTGCTCCTTCAATATCGAGAAAGGGTGCCAGCGTATAACTCACCGAAGTGTCGACTCTTCTCTATTTTTCCCATCACCTCGTGCAGAGCGGTTTCTATAGAATTGCCTTTCATATATGCATGGTGCGACTCAATCAAAAATCTATTACTGCATCTGTTTCTAATATGAATCTCCAAAGATCACTCTAGGGTTTTAGGCATAAAGAATGACAGAATTATTGGTCTGAAATCTTTTGCTGTTATATTCACTTGTTTTCTTAACTTCCCTCCAAGCTTTTGGTATGTTACCCATTTCTACACTGTGTCTAAGAATTTCCATAATTTTTTGGAATGCTACCTCCGGGCTTTTTGTAGCATAAACAGTAGAATACCTTCAGGACCGGAACGTTTGTATAGCTTAAAGGACTGGATGTTTTCCTATTAATAGGAACACCTATTTCCTATTTCGGAGAGCGAGAGAGAGAGAGAGAGATTAACGTTCTCAGTGTGCGGTAGCACGCTAGGGTCGTCTGATACTGCGGATGCCAAAAAGTGGGTTTCCACTAGCCTTGCCAAAACCTCTTGGCTACTTTCGGCCCAGGCTTAACAACAACGCGTAGTTCTACAGCTCTTGTATGAGTACGGCTAACGTCCTGTCTGCTGATGTACTTCGTTAGACAGGCTACCGCTGCTCTACTATGGTGAAGGTTTATCTGCAGCACTTCCATCATCTTGAGGTAGTTCCTCCTCATTCTTGTCCTTGGTCGATGGCTTAACCATCAATCTTCCCATGCTGTACTTTACCATACCTCTCGATTTTTCGAGAGTGCTTCCGTACTGCCGTCTAGGCTCCGTCTTAAAGACTCTTCATGTATCGGCTTTTAGTTCCCAATTTTGCACATGGAGTAGTTCCAGGATTTTTAGGGTACGTGTAGGGACACGGAACCCATATTCATGCCGTGGGCAAAGTGTACTTTGCCACTGTTGTGCATTTTAGCTCGATGCCTTCCAAAACATCGCATATTTCCACAACAAAGCATCTGAGGAAGTTTAAAAAGGCTTATTTTCACAAGTAAAAATTCGTCCGCCTTCCCAACCAGCGCCATCGAATTGAAGTTCCTCATTTCCTGTGCTAGATAATTCCTTCCACAGTACGTCTTGGGACTTCTTCTCGATGTTCATCCACTGGTCTAATGCCAGACGACCGTAAGGTTCTAGCTCGTTTATCACAGCAACGAGAAGCTCGTCTTTCGGATGAAGTACCAGCTTCGTTCACCTTTTTCGCATTGTTCGACTCCACGACGTCGTCGGGTCTGCCTCTTGCTAAAACTGCCCTTCTTTTAATTTTGCCGTGTAGGAGTTAGAGGGCGCCTGATCGGCTTCCACTCCTGCCTTTGTTGAGTAAGTGATTGGTTGAACAGGACGACCTTCGCTCTTTTAAGGGCGGCTTTTTCCCACTCGCTTAGGTTGCTGAAATCACAACACTCATATTTTGGTACCTTACGCCTAGCGTTACGTAGCAAAATCCTAGCCTTTCGTGTGCGTTCTTCGCACTCTTAGCAGCAGTGATGGTTGGTTTCTTTCAACCTTGCTTTCTTTGCAGTTTGTCAGTTCTAAGTTCGCCACTCCTCAGCCGACTGTAGTTGGTTGGGTCTCCGCACCGGCGTCAAGATACCAGTCACTTTGAGGATACCAGTGTACCGAAGATGCAACTCAGAAGACGACGAGCTCATCTTATGTAGCGCACAAGTGTAAGGGGACTTCTTCCAAATTTGCGTGCAAATTAAATAAAATTTTTACTTAAACGGTCACTTAAGATGTAATTATACTAAACAATTTCTGTAAACTTAAGCGTAACCTAGCGTTTCTGTATCCAGACGCCTAATCAACAAAATGATGTTTGCTGCTTGACGTACCATCTCCGGAATGTGTCTGCATGTGCAAGATGGGAACTTAATTATGAGGTGTTGGCGTGACTCTGTTGTTTCAGCGTGTAGTGCGTTAATTTGCACAACCGGAAGCATCGGGAAGCATCTGGCAAAAGTCTACGCTAGGTGGAGAGACGCGTTAGCTGAGGCCCTGATCTATCGTGGTCTGTGGCGCCATCTAAGTAAGTAAGTTTGAAAGGTCAAGCTGGATTTGACGAAACCGGTACGTGGTGGCTACCACAAGGAGCTAAAATAAGATAAGTTGGTGTGGAGTCATAGTTGCAGCCAGATTTAAATTCTTAGTGCCTATCCTGATCGTAGAACATCCAGGAACCGACTTGATAACCCAAGGGGCCTTACAACTGATTCAAGTATCAAACTGTTTTTTTCTGCTGACATCAACCTAACCGAACCCAACTTTACCCAGCACTGGTGGTCATTTGTCGATCCGTCAGCCTTAGCAATTATATATGGGGACATGTACACACATATGTATACAGACGTATACCATATAAAAACATGAAAAAAGTATCTAAAGTTAAGCGTGTCGTTACAATGGCAGTTTTATTTAAAGGCACGCTTAATTCAAAATTGCAATAAACATATCACATCGCGCTATCACATCGCCGCCGTCCAACGAATGTCGCTCTTTTCGTTCTCTCTTTTAGTTTACTGACACACTCAAACGCACACGTACATATTCGCATAACGATGCAAGAATAAATATATAATTAGTAATTTATTCCTGTTACTTTCGAAGGGGTGTTTCGGAATTCCCATCGCCGCATCACTCAATTTACAAGAGTTCCATTACTTGCTCAGTATAGCGTCGCATTTCGTTAGACAAAACAGGGCGACAAGGGTTGTTCAACTTAATCGTACCTATTCGATATTTGATCATCATCCCTTAACTAGGAGCAAAACAACAACAACAGCAAAATTCCCTATTTTAGTTAGGTGGAAAAGAAAATTCACACGATATTAGAAGTTCTACGAAATTTAGGACGAAAAAGGAAGGCAAAATTCAAATGCATACCCTTGGACGACTGATCGAAAGTGCATGTCTCGTGGACGTCGTCGCCTCGATCAGTATCCTTTGGAACGTTATTGTGTGAGGTTGGTTCTGGGTGATCTTGTTTAAACGAGCAGAATTTTCTACTTTCTGCTTTGTTTGTGTTTTGTTTTAACGATATTTAATTACAATATTTATTGTTTTTTTTCTTTGTTGATTAACTTCTCTGTTAAATATGTTTATTTGGGAGTGTGTTGAAAAAGAATATTTTTTTAATTTACATTGTTGTGGTTGTGACTGTAGATTATAGCTAAAACCAAACAACGACTTCTTCTCAGAGTATTCAAAAGTTTAAACCAAAAATTGAATTTATTTTTTAACTGAAATTTTTAAATTTAAACCAAAAAAAAAAAAAATGGATTACAATATAAATTCGGATGATGACTTTGAGGGGAGTTACAATAGCTCAAACAAGGATATGATGAACAATAATGAGAATACTCAAACAAAAAACCCAAACGGATTATCAAAAGCCGAATTACGTCGGGTAAGCTATGATAAATAAATTAATTTTCATTTTTGTTTTATAAATTTCCAACTTTAGCCAGTGATACATAAGAAGGAAATGTGTAAAATATTTATAAGGTTGCGAGTTATCAAAATCTTTTCCGAGCACTGCTGTGATGACAATCGTTTTTTAATTTGTGTTAGGGTATTTAACGACTTACGATATCAAAGGCTGTCGATGGTAAGCTTAACTTAAGACGAGCGTAGGACCGACAGTCAGTTCTATATGAAAATGTTATTAAAAAAGTTTAAAAAAAGTGATTTACTTTTTTTTGTGAAGGAATGTTAAATATAATTTAAACGATATTTCAGCAAAATTAAGAAGAATAAATGTGGCCTTCGTTCGGTTTCCTTACTTTTGTTCTAAAATCCACTTTTTTGGCTGATAGGTCTGCCACAAGTATAACTTTCTAATCGTGCAGTCATTTTTGACAGTTCTTCGAGAATTGTGTTCAATATTTTGTTTGACTATTCATCTTTCAGACTTACTTTGAAAGTCGGTCTTCAATTCGTGAAACAATATGAGTACATAGAGGAAAGTGTGATGTTTTTTGGTCCTTACAAACGATCAACTAAGCTCGTTTTTCATTATGCATATACTTGTACTCTACATGACGCGAAGTCAATAACGCTTCAAGGTAATATGCGTACAGCAAAAGTTGTAGCCGCTGTCAGTGGAAATATGACGGAAGATGCGGTCCAATATGTGAAAAATTGTGGGAAGAGACCTCGGCTTACATCCGTATAATATGCAAATGATGCAGGGACTAAAGTCACAAGAGTTCGCGTATCTTAAGCAGATTGAGAACGACTATTGTCTCTACTAATAAGGTGTGCTTAGCAGCAAGGCTCCAGTCAATACAAGGTGTGTTCAAAAAGTAAGGTTACTTTTGAAATTTCGCGGGCAACGTACATTCGATTATCGATTTTTTTTGTTTTTTTTTGCTGTGTTAGTACACATGTCCCGAACATATGTTTCAAGTATATACCGTACTTAGTTTATTTATCATAGATAGAAAGGTTAGACGTGCTTTGGTGGTTCGGAGATTTTCAGTTATTATAGCAAAATGGAGGAAAGAATTTGCACCAAATTTTGTGTAAAAATGGAATCAAGTACTCTAAAACACTTGAAATGTTGACATTGGCTTACGGTGAATCTGCTCTGAATAAAAAAAAAAAATGTTTACATGCCAATGACGAACGCCCTAGCACATCAACAAAAGATGATAAAGTTGAAGCTGTTTTGGAAAATCGCCGAACTACCATAAGAGAAGTTGCTGAAGATGTTTTCATATCGGTCGGCTTTTGTCATACAATTTTTTCGGATGTTTTGTACATGAGCCGTGTTTTAGTGAAGTTTGTTCTGAAATTTCTTAATTTTGATCACAAAAACCGTCGCATGAGCATCGCTCAAGTACTTAGTTTGCGTAACTGGTGACGAACCATGAGTATATGTTTATGACGTCGAAACCAAAGCACATAAGAGAACCAAGACCGAAAAAAGTACGCCAAGTTTGAATAAATGTCAAAGTTTTGATAACTGTTTTTTCGATTACCGGGGGGTAGTGCATCAGGAGTTTTTACCTTAAGGTCGTTCAATAAGGAATATTACCTTGAAGTTATGGGCCGTTTGCGTGAAGCAATATGAAAAAAAAGTCAGGAATTGTGGAGAACCAATTCATGGCTTTTGCATCATTATAATGCACCTGCTCATTCATAGTTGCTTGTGAGAGATTTTTTGGACAAAAATAACACGACAATCATGCCTCAGCCACCATATTCACCGGATTTGGCCCCTTGCGATTTTTTTCTGTTTCCAATGCTTCCAGTTTCAATACTAGCGAACGCATTTTTGAAAAAAAGTTCCTCCAGTGTTCGCTTGTGAGTTCCGCAAAACTTTTTCCAGTATGATGTTAAAGAAATCGTATGATAGCCTGTCACCTTGCCAAAATTCTTTTATGCCATCAATAGTCTCGCTGAAGTCATTACCAAATTTGACACAGTAGCGAGCGTTTTTAATCGTCATCCTGTACAGACCGACGAGCTTGGCAGGGATGACAATATTAGAATGCTGTATATAGCTCGTCTGTTTACATGCTGTCATAGGCGTCCTTAAAATCGATGGTATCAAGTTGGACTTTTTGAGTTTTTTCCAGGATCTGCCGGAGTGTGAAGATTTGATCAATTATGAACTCTTCTGGTCTGAAGCTGCATTGATATGGATCAATCAGGTTGTTGACGAAGGGTTTTAGACTTTCGCACACTATGGCAGATGAGATCTTGTACGCAATGTTGAGGGGACTTATACCTTTATAGTTGGCGGAGTAAGGTAATCTCTTTTCTTGTGGATGGAGCGAATGATGCTGAGATTCCATTCATCAGGCAAAGACTATTCTGACTAGATCTGAGAAATGAGTATGTATATGCTCTTCACAAAGTGACTTCCAGTAGCTTTGAATACCTCGACCGGTAAGTCTTCAAGTCCAGCTGCTTTGTTGGATTTCAGTTTAGATTTTGCTATCCTTACATCATTTTGGTCAGGTGGATGGAAGTTTTGGCTATCAACGCTTAAGTTGAATCGTATATTTGTTACCGTTTTACGGTCTGCAATATAAGTTTTTTCCATATTCTCAGAACCAACTGGGATTCGTTTAAAACTGTCTAGTCTGATTTTAGCGTCATACTTCAAAATGAACCTCGCTTTTTTTTCCTAAACTTGTTTTCGCCCGCGCTGTGTGATGTAATTTTGAGGGTACAAATAACTACTTGAGCACGCGTATTTTGTGATAAAAAAATTGCTAATATGTTTTGTCGTCGTCCTTGTCTTCTACAGGGATAGGACAGGAACAGGCTTATGTTATCGAATTTAGCCTTGATGTGGATTGTCATAAGATGCTCGCTCACATGTCGAAAGCGCAAGACTAATTGCCTAAGTATATCACGATTTTTCATCATCCTTGTGTTTCGCTCGTCCCATCATACTTCCTGAATGCGATGATATATTCAAAATAGCAATCAAAGGCTTCTGCTAATTTTTCGGCAGCCCACGGCCTCTTAAGGTTTAAGTCATCAACAGTGAATTCAGGCCATTAGTTCTGATATAGTGTTGTGAGTTCTATGATAGCGTTGGCAAGTATAATGCTACTGGCCGTGCATGCCTTCATTAGTAATAGCCTGCATTAGTAATATTATACTCATACAGTTATCGGAGACTGTCGCTCTGAGGGAAGGCAAGAACTTCTCTACGTACTTGATTTTTGCATTGATGGACCTATTCAAGTTATAAGACATTGCAGTTTCCGGATCAATCGCCACGCGGCGAGGCAAACTAGCTTTGTTTGATTAAACTATGGTAAATTACGCCCTCATAACTTTGACTAATTGTATCAAACGAATTTTTTTACTTTGGCCTAAAGCAGATTCCATATTTATTTTTGACCTATCAGAGTTTTTTCAACAAGCAGAAGTCTTTTTGTTTATCCTTATTATCATCGAAAGTTGAATGTCCTTATATAATATGTCTTATACATAAAACAAATAAAGGAAATTAAATAAGAAAATAATTTTTATTTTCTTTATTTCAGAGCAATAAACCAATAATGGAAAAACGAAGACGTGCAAGGATCAATCACTGCCTCAACGAGCTAAAATCCTTAATTTTAGAAGCAATGAAAAAAGACGTAAGTTAATATAACTTTTAAGGTAATATAACATTTTAAGGTAATCTTTTAAAACAAGTTCGGTTGTGATTACGTCCATAAGGAGTAGGTACCTCAGATTGGTAGAACTTTCATATAAGCTCAGTTCGCGTAGCAATTCGTTGGCTTCAAGATTTTTGTAAAAATACACAAAACTCTCCGAAAATAGTGATAATTTAGAATTTTAAAGTTTCTTCTAACATATCGTACAACGGGTGGTGAAAATAAAAGTTTCTCTTTAAAAATAAAATAAATTGACCAAAAACCAATTATTTTCAATATGTTGTGGCTTTAATAGAAAGGGCGAACATTCTCTTGAGTCGTGGATTACGATTTTATTCATGTGGTTGCCTTGGCTAACTTCGCAGTAGGGCATCCTGTCAACCCAACTTTCTAAGAGCTTGTTGACTGTTTCTGGTTCTATCTCACCACAAGTGGCTCGGACGAAAGGTTGAAATCAATCCTCAAGGGGTATGTCTAGTTTTTTGGGCAAAAAATCGATTAATTTTCGGAATTTTTTTTTGAGAAATTTATTTAATTTAGAAATACGAGGTTTTGTATACATTGAATTTCAATAGGTATCAGAAAAGAAAATTTTTTTTATTTTTCTCGCTTGCTGTTTCCCAGAATATCTGGAGACTAGGGCAACTGAAACAAAAACAACAAAAACCATCTCAAAGTGTAAGCTTGTGGAGAGCTCGCTAAAAAAATTTGCCAATCGAAGCAAAAGAAAAAATTTGGCGACATTTTTAATAAACATTTCGAAAAGTCGCTTGTTTTTCCTCACTAAAAGTGATACTTTTTTTCTATCGTGTCCACCGTGCGCAAAAACCCCATTTCGAGAAAAACTTGTTTAAAGTTTTTTTTTTTTTTTAGATTTTCGACCAACAATTTTTGGTCTTAAGTGGCAAAATGCTTACCAATGATCAATCTACAATCCCTGCACCATAAAATAGCCCTTCTGCTTCCTGGAAAAGCTCCTCTTCCTCCTGCAGCTGCTTTTTTCGTTGGATCATTGCATCCTTAGAGGATTGCTGAGATTTTCTGTCAGACCAATAAATCCGCTCTGTGTCTTTCCTTGTTACAAAATCATAAGAGTGGATGCCGATTTTGGTTCCAATGGTTTCCAAAATTAATAACAGAAGTTTTAGTCCCCCGTTAAATGTAATTACAGCGATCCAAGTCGTAATTCCAGTAATAGTTTCGCTGTGAAAGTTGTGCTTAGGAATAATTGAACAAAGACATTTGTTGAAGGATTCGTTGTTGTTCTGTGTCTTGGATCCAAAGCACCTGGTGAGTAGTTCTGGCTAAATTAAACTTTCGAAAATTGGTTTAACGAGATTCTGAACTTCATCGCTGATTCGCTTTCCGCTTGCGCTTTGAGATATGTACACCAACTCTCATCGCAGTATTGGTGCTGAGGTTTCTCATCGGTCGATATTCGGTGGTAAAACCCGGCAATCATAAAGAAATATTTAATTGAACCCAAATAATTGTACAGATGATAACATGAGCTTGCTGAATAAACGTCTACTGGGCTTCCGGCCGATATTCAAGTTCATGTGATAACACTAAAGCATAGGTTAGGTGTTAAGCCAAAATTTGTATTCAATTAATTAATATAGGGTTTTCCAAGTACACTTCTCCAACGCCTGCAAATTGTAAAAATTTTCTACAGATATTCGGAGACGATGACTGCAACTTTAAGAGCGTTAACTCCAATTTTCGGTCGTAATTCTCGCCCTAGTACACAGGCAATAACAAGTTTAGTGCAAAAATTTGAGCCTACATATTCGTTGTGTGATGTTGCCGTGTCAGTGAGACAACGGGTTGGTCGAAGTGTCGAAAATATCGCTGCCGTTCAGACGTCCGTAGCAAGCGATCCAAATCAGTCAATTCCACGGCGTTCTCAAGAATTGGGCATCGCTCAGACCACATTATGGAGTATTTTGCGTAAGTATCTTGGTTTACACCCATACAAGGTCAAGCTGACTCAAGAATTGAAGCCGATGGACCATTTGAAGCGACGTACGTTCTCCGATTGGGTTCTGGAGAAGATGCGCCAAGATGATGAATTTCATCGCAGTCACGAAGCTCATTTTTGGGTGAAAACCCACATGTGCTTCATGAATCACCACTTCATCCACAAAATATAACTCGGCGAAAAAATGAGATTTTCAACAAAATCTTGAAGCATAATAATTCTAGGATGTTAATTATTCAGAAAAAGTAAAATTCTTAAAATCGATTTTTTGGTCAAAAAAAAAAACCAGCGATACCCCTTAAGGGTATCCCCTTGTATTTGCATCACTTTGTATATGTATATGGAGCCTTGTTTACCATGTGCATTAATTATTTTGCATCATTTCGGTTGACATGTCTTGAACAACTTCGTGGAAAAGTTTTAAAATTGCGGAAAACGTTCAAAAAAAAAAAAAAAAAAAAAACACATGAGAACCAGACCGCAGTGGTAACACTGATTAGAATAAGTTAAGGGGCTTAGAGATCAAAAAAGGACTTAGGGGATCATTGTGCTGACGTCGATTTTTCCAAGCTCCTAAAGTTATATCTTTTTAGCTTACGAACTTCAGAAGGAGATGTGCTTAAACTGTGGTAAATAGTAAGGCTTCTGCTCATTTCCTATAGGGCTGGCGAAACGATCGAAAATGCCAGGCCAGCTTATAGTCGTACATAAATTTTGAAGAAGAGTCTATTTCCCTGAAATTATCTTAAGAAAAGGTATATGTTTAACTAGCTCACGACTAATGAAGATTCTTAGTCTGAATCACAGCAGAATTCAATCTTTTTCGAATCTGGGCACGCTATTTTCAGATACTTAGACCAAGTTCTTTGATATCCTCTTTTAAATAGAGGTCAGATCTCGACCATAAGCAATCTTCTGGGCTGGATGTTAGTAAACCAAAAAAATAGCTGACGTTTGTACGGTTTTCGGGCTACACTTCAATACAGCTCATAGAGTTTGTAGTAACAACTTTTCTTCATTCGTCTCTTTGTATACTTCAACAAGCATTCGATGAACAGTTATTGCCAGAAAATAAACTCATTAACTGGCCTGCTTTTTTATTTATGGCGCTGTATGTCAAAAGCGGTAGAAGTTTCGAAATAATTTGTGTCATTCTAGTAAGAAGTGTTAGATAATTGGGCAGAATAGAATTCTGTATGCAACATTCACACCGCTTTTTTAGATATACTCATATACCCTATGAAGTAGTTGACAATTTTGGCTTAAAATTACTCCCGAATTTACAATATCATATAAAATTATCAATCAGTAGGGA
Organism: Volucella inanis; assembly: GCA_907269105.1. Lineage (NCBI taxonomy): Eukaryota > Metazoa > Arthropoda > Insecta > Diptera > Syrphidae > Volucella > Volucella inanis. The sequence continues at coordinate 124,982,337 of OU026157.1, read as the reverse complement.
GAGAGACTTCTTGTTCCACAACGTAAAGGCAGAGACGTCACGAAAACTGTAACAACTACCAATCAGTGAAGTTAATGTCGCATTTGAAGAAATATGTAGAAGCGAGTTCAAGAAAATCGCCGGCACATTATAATTTAACTTCAAGATTGCCGATGGGATGTAGGTCGACCAATGATGAGATGCAGGATTAAGGTGGAGGTGTGAATAATCTTTACATCCTATTCATCGATCTGGATAGAGCCTTAGATTGAGCCCTGAGAATTCTCATATGAATGGGGCTTATGCCTTTTAAAGTACCGAAGACCTATGTGAGAATGATGTTCCCTACGTATGCATAAAGTAAAATAAAAGATTTTGACGCTGGATTACTTTTTGATTGGTTGCTTGAAGAGCACATTGACATTCCAACAAGGTCTCTTCTTCCCGTACACCATACGATACGGAAATGCTCCAAACAGAAAGTGTCAGAAGATACTGGCACATACAAAGAGGTATATTGAAAAGCGACTGAAGGATAAGACTTAGCTGTGATTTGAAATCTGTGTTGAAGGTAAAATGATTGGATCAATAAAAACCAAACCTATCGGTAAACTTGCGGGCATAATGATTATGTAATCATGGCCATAGGATGGCAAAAGTTTACGAAATTTAGAACAACACCAGTAACATTCTGCATTGCTTCACAAAGTTTGGAACATAAACATGCGAGTATGTATGCATGGCATATTTCTGCCATTAGTACGGATGATTAAGGTCAAGGTAGATGGATGCCCTTTGACTAATAAGTCACTGATCACAAACCTTTCGGTTGGCTAATCAATGGAGAAAAATGAAGAAACAGTCATGTGAAAGATGCTACTTAAGTTTTGAGAAAAATAAGTAAAAACAAATATTTTTCATCGAAAATGGCTTTATTGTTTGGAGAGTACTTTCTCCATGAAGATCATTGCATGTATTTGAACCAGTAGTAGTTGTTAGGTGCCAACAGTTTTTGTTAGATTAATTTTTTTCAAATTTCTTTGGACTAATCGATCCGAGACTTTTTTGAGCGATTGTCAAATTACGAGATACTCAACGCGAATAAATCTTTTTGACAACTAAATATTCATGCAATGTAAAATGCATGCGAGTGCCACAATTTCACGATAAGCCACATGACGATCTCGCAATATCAGTTCCCGCACAGCATTGACATTTTCTGGCACAACAACCAATTTTGAACGACTTTTACGATTCGTAAAATCAGTGAAATACGAAGGCGCGGTATCATGCTTCATCACCAAAATTCGAAGCGAGCTGATCGGCACACTTTTGTTGAGTTAATGACGTGGAAAATCTTAAAAAGATTATCGTACGAAATTATTTACGATTTAATTCCACTTTTGGCTGAGATGAATTTTTTAAGTTTCTGTAAAAAACGCAAATAGCGCTCGTATGACAAAACGTTCTGAGCACGTGTACCATTAAAAATGTCAAACTTTACGATGCTGATGGCGGATTTGTCTGATCTACACCGGTATTGCCATATCTCATGGTCGTATGCTCTAGTTATGTAGTGGAAGCAATATCTATTTGGGTGTAGGTTTTGTAAAAGTTGCAAAGTAAATCAAGAAGTATTGATCCCTCGACATGTGAGCCTTGTAAAAATCCCTGTAAAGGTTTGATATTTGCTGGCGCTTCGACAGGAGAAAAAAGACGATGTTACCACTAGTTTCACGATAGTACCTGTGGATGACTTTCATATCGTTTTAGGTGACTAATACCAAAATGGGGAAAGAGTATATATTTGGTAGTACAGCCAGGCCTACGCGACATCGCATTTGCGATCATGGACCTAGGCTAATTGACTTTGTTTCTGGGAACAATATCTCAACAGATGTCTTGTGATTTCCTTATCACAACATTCACATAGAAACATGTAAATCAAATTAATCAGCTAAATTGATCATGTTGTGATTGTTGCAAACTCCAGAATTTCAGATGTGCACACATTCCGAACTTCCAATATAAATTCGAATCACTTTGTAGTTGCTCCTGATCAAAAGAAAATGGAAGTGGGCATGGTTTCATGCTCCAACGCTTACTATACTGCCTGTTTCTCACCAATTCATGGCTCAAGACCATCGTTATATGCTTTTAGAGTCAGAGTTCTTCTTGTTTCTTAACCTTCGCATAGCTGAGTCGTTATGTTCTAATTAAGTGGAGGAATGATTGCTACTTCACTGATTTGATATGGGTCCCCCTGCCGTTTGGCAATCTCTTTATTTGCTTGCGAAAGTTATTGCTTATTTCAGTTGATTTTTCTCACTAATGCGAAGAGTCTGGCTTCAAATCTATAGTACGAGGTCCTCTAAATAGGTAATATATTTATCTGAGAAGTGAATCACTTTCCACCGATTCATTTCTTCAAGTTTGAATACAGATAACGGATAAAGGAGCAATTCATAGTCAATTTCGCCATGGCGACATCACACATGTAGTGTGCACTTTCTTGATGAAAGATTACTTTGTTCTTGGATAAATGCTATGGCATAATATCCATAATACTGATTATTTGTTTATTTTTTAGGTAATCGATGTGGACTATGTCGCGTGCTTCCCAAAAACTGTCCCTATGACCTCGTTGGCCGACAGACTAGCTCTGTCTCCTTCGGCGTTAATTTGTCGAACGAACGAACATGGATTAATACAAGGTTGAATGTCGATGCCGGATTTTGTATGATACAAGCAAACTTCATCACGATCAAGTGAATGGAATGGACTTCTGCCACGAGCTAATAGCCTAGGTCGACGGATGTGATTCTTGAGAGTCTTGATTTATTGAAGAGGGTCACTTCATGTATTTTTGAACACAAGATCTGATTTTTTGGCTAGCTCGTGAAGATTAAGTTCATCTGGTATTACCAAGAATAATGGTACTCCTCGTACAAAGCTCGTGAAAGGAGGTATCACTGTTAAGTATTGTTTGTGATGTGGAAATTTGCGAATGAATTAAAGTTAGGTTAGGTTAGGTAAAAGTGGCTGTTGGAAAGACCAACCCACTTACGCCTATTGTCCAATTATGATGCCATGATCTGTGATCCTCCTATTCTTGGAACCAATTTGAATTACGATGAAGCGTAGGAGACTGTTAACATCTCTATTCTTTAGATCGCTTAAGTCATTGTAAAAGAGAGCTCCTAAGTGAAGGTTTTTTCTTTGGGTGTGAACTGGGTATGTACAGAGTAGGTGAAGGGTTATCTCCTCTTCCTCCTCGTCCATGTACCTTCTGCAGAAATAATTTGTAAAGACGCCAAGCCTGCAAGCATGTTTGCATATAAGGCAGTGTCCAGTGATGAGACCTATGATGACGTTGAAATCTTAGATCGATTCAGATCCAGTTTTGGCCAGATCTGTTAAGTTGTAGAAATGTTGACTAACAGTCCACTTAAAGTTTGTTCTTTTGGTGGCATCCGGTTCTAGTTCGTCGGCTTTACAATTCCCTGGAATGTCTCTGTGGCCCGGTACGCAAAAAGGCTGAAGGTTGAACTCTTCTACCATCTACCTAACAGATGATTGGAGATGATTTTTCTAAGAGATTGGTCAAGGACGAATCTAAAATTTAGTGAGACTGAGTCCAGGGATTTAATGGCGGCTTGACCATCCGAAAAGATGCGGATATTCCTTGCAGATATCACGTCCACCAGGAAAATAATACAGTTATTTGGAAGGTGAGGCTTAGATTAAGCTTATCCGAGAAAACACCGCCACCAACCCCGCTATCAGTCTTAGATACATCTGAATAAAAGCGTATTGACTTGTCCTTCATGAAAGCATCTTCTTCCTATAAAGGATCTAGAGGAAAAGCTTACATGAAAGTCTTTATCAAACTAAGGTTTGGGAATACTGTAATCGATGTGCTGTGATGAGATAGTTCTAGCATATTTATAATATTAGCGCGGCCAAATAAACTATTGGTCCACTGTGTTACTGTTACATTGGACTCTGCTTAGTTTGCTGCAGTTGACTACATTGTTTAAGGCCATCCACCAGACAACAACCCTGTAGGTGAGTATGGGTCTTATAATCGAAATATATAGCCAGTGGGTTATGCGAGGTCGAAGGTCCTATTTCCCAATGGCTTCTGTGCAAGACAATAAAGCTTGACGCGCTCTTGAATGTTAGCTATCCAGTTCAGTTTCCTGTCAAAGAAGGGACCCAGATATTTTGCTGTATCGAGGAAGACTAAACTGGTACCGTTCATTAAGGGAGGGTCTACGATTGGAATTTTGTATTTCCTGGAAAAGAGGAAAATATCGGTTTTATGGGGACTTACACCCAATCTACATAGATCTGCCCAATGATGTTAATATGGTGTTAATATGCTTACCTGAGACGGCTATAGCAACGTCATCCGCATAGGCAATCGCCCTGCTACCACCCGCTTCCAAGTATATCAGCAATTCTTTAACCACTAAGTTTCAGAGAAGGGGAGAAAGGATACCGCCTTGCGGCGTACCTCTGATTAATCAATTGAATCATAGTTACAGGTCTTGTTTGTCGTATGCTGGCAAATTTCGTTGGTCGACTATTGAGGATCTAACCTTTCTTTCATCATGTTGAGTTGTCGGTCTTGTTCTTGCTAAAGTTCGGTTTGTTGACGCGTTTGTCTTTTGTTGTTGTGGCCGTAATTTTCTTTTGGATCGGTATCAACTAGTAAATTACCACTGTATGGCATTACATATAATGAAAAATCATTGCGGAGACATCTGTTTATGAAGATTTGCAACATCCTTGTGACAGTTTTAGACACCTTCCACGTACTATATCCGTTTTTTTTTTTTTTTATAATACCGCGTGAGCACTAAGGGGATATGAGTACCCTTTTACTGGCTTTTTCTCCAGGGCACGGGGGGGTGGTGTAGTAGTTTGAAACTCAGGTGTATTAGGTTTCGATATTTTTCCCAGAGGTGGTTGTCAAACTGGACAGGACGAGCTAGTACATCCTCAATCAGTGGGTCTTAAGTACGTGCTAGTTGTTAGTTCGTTACATTTAGCCCAGCCAGCAACCACTCCAACATCAGTGTTATGCCTTCATGTCAGAGTTGACGCCGGCGGGTTTACATATAACTACATACAAATTCTATGAAAAGACTTTTTCAGAGAATTGCCTCGCACGGGATTCGACCCCGTGACCCTCTGCTTGAGGAGTCTATGTATATACCACTACACCACGACCACTCCGTTGGACCGAAACAGTCTCAGCTTGGTTTTGGTGCTGAAAATATTGCTTTTCCAGATTTTAAGCATCTTACCGCAGCTTCTCCAGCGTCCAGATTTTTGCCTCCATCTTCCTAGACCATATTTCCAAGTTAAATGAAGTTTGATACTTCTCGACTTGTTACCTGGCAACGTCAACTGAATTCTTAAGGGCTTTAGCCTTTGCCGTATTTATTTTAAGGCCTATGCTTTTGAGTTAAGTACCATTTGGGGTAGGTACGATATCTTGAGTGAAAGCAGGCACTTTGGTGCTCAATATATTTTCGTGCTTTCTTTTCAGCTTCATTCCCTGAATGGGATTCCATTTAATTCTAAATCTGGAGAGGTCTGAAGTTGGTTAATTATTATTGGAAAGTCATTCACGTTAGCGGCCGTTATTTTAACCATTCTTTTGATAAAAGATTGATTGATTATTGACTGATATCTTGGGGTTCGTTATTGCATAATTTATCAAACCACGCTTTTGTGACGACAGATCATATTTCTTTAGCGTGTTATGTATGTTTGTATTTGTATTGTTAGGGACCTGGCTGAATTGTAGATTACCCGTATTTTGTACATATTTTAGTAAAGACAGCGGTTGCTTCTCTATTTTTCACCTCAAAGTCACCTAATTCATTCAATAGGATTCCTGTCTAAACAAACTCATTTTAACTGGGATCAATGATCTCGTTTGAGTAAACAAAGTCTTCAAGTACACATCCAATAATGCACAATCTGATATTAATTCTGCTCGCCACAAAACAACGCACTCAACTCGAAAATGATAAAAAATAAATATTTACAGAAAAAAAAAATCGGCAAACAAAATAAGGGAACAGGTTCCCTGTGAACAGGTACACACAGCGGCCAACGAAACGAGAGGACAGTAGATCCAAAGGCATCTACTTACAATCTTGTGTTTGTAGTTATATAGGAATTCGTAGGATAAAAAGGACAATAAAAACGCCTGGGAACCATGGATTCCATGCAGACAGACAGACTGTTAAAAAGAAAACATTTACTAATATTTCGCACGACCTTAAACGCCTTTAACTATCCCTGATCATTGCGGTACGGTGCGGTGCTGAGCGAATTATCGTGCATAGAGAGTCGAATAAAGAATGAGAATATGGTTATCGTGCTGGGTCTTTAATGTTGTACCTGTACGGATATAAGGAAGATGTAGGAGAACAGTTATGGAGAAAGAATATTGTTTTTTTTTCTCTCTTCTTCGGTTTCTCCTTTTTGATTATAATCGTTTTCCTTAAATTCCCCTCCTTTGGCTTGGCTTTCGTCTTCGGTTCAAAATTTATTTCCGATGGGAATTTTCGTCTTCACTTTTTTTTTTTTTTTATTTTTTGTTTTGTTTTTGTTTTGCTTTTTTTGTTCGTTGTTGCAGCTCCTTTTGTTTTCGATTTCATGCACTTGACTCCATGATTCGTTCCCATGCATAAAGGTTTATGGTGATGATATTGAGATTCCATATCCAGATACTCAATTGTACGTAGATGCGCGAAAGGATCTGGTTAAATTGTGTGAAAATGTTTATGTGAAAAATGTTCTTTTCTTATTAAGGTCTTATGATAAATTTGTGGAAACAGGTCCTGTGGGAATCTATTTTAGAATTCTGTTCGGTCATTAGAATATTTGCCTGCTGTGGATGTAGTGCTATCAATGGTCAATGACTTTTGAATGGATTACGAAATAATAGATGCGAGTGGTATCGGTGTATCGGTATCATGTCCGGCATTTGTGGGTGTCCTGGTTGCATATACATTTGTATATATGTATGTATATCATATACTTCATATGTACTACTCTTATGTGAGTGCAATTATGTGTCTTTTCATTCACTATGAACAGAGTTTCGGGTAGAAAAGCCACAAACAACGGCTTAACTGTGATAATTGAGCATTGAGCACTTGAGGCGTTAAATATGTCTATTTGAAGAGATGGGAAAATCTCTAGGCAACGCATTACTCTAACGATGTTATTGTAACTAGTTCCTCTATTCGGATTTAAATGCTGGACTTTAGAAACTTGGTTATTACGCAAATTCAGATAAACCCACGGACCTGGGCACAATTGGATGAACTTTAGTGCCCAGACAACACTCAATAAGAAAGTTTTAGTAGAGTAGGAGGAGTTAAGATAGGCAATACAGGCAGATTCAGCGAAATTATTTCGATATTTGAGGATTTTCAGCAGTTTGGCCAAATATTGGGTCATATAAAAAGTCTCTGGGGTTTATATCACTAGATGATGTTGGTGTCCATTTATCTGGAAACACTAATCTGACAGCTGTGTACTTCGTGGCTCGTGTTAAAAGTTATACTGATTGGAATTGGATTGAAATATCTGAAGAAATACACTATGTAATGCTTTTTTACTATAAAAGAGGGGAAAACGCTGCAAGATCATGCCGAAAAATTTGTGCAGCTTATGGTGAGAATGCTGTGAGTGAACGCCGGATACAGGAGTGGTTTGTTCGATTCCGTTTTGGAAATTTCGATATAAAAGATGCATCTCGCACTGGTCGGACTGTCACTGAAAAAGTCGATGAATTTTTGCAACTGATGGAGCAAGACCGACACGAAAGCTGGCTGGAGATAGCGGAGGCACTAAACATCAATCGTATGACAGTTTGGAATCATCTAAAACGAGCAGGCTACTCAAAGAAGCTCGATGTTTGGGTATCACATGAATTAACGCAAAGAAATTTAATTGACCAAATAACATTCAGTGAAACGCTGCTGGAATGTAAAGAAATGGAACCATTTTTGAAGCGATTTATTACGGCCGATAAAAAATGGATTAAATACGAGCACATCCAACACAAGCGATTATGGTCAAAGGCCGGTGACCGACCACAAGCGACTTCAAAGCCTGGATTGACGGCAAACAAGGTTATGTTGAGTGTTTAGTGGAATTGGATTGATTTAGTGGAATTGGATGATTTTTGATGACTCGGTACAAATTGACGGAGCTTGGTTGGGAAGTTTTGATGTATCCACCGTATAGCCCGAACCTTGCACCCTCTGATTACCATTTGTTTTGGTCTTTACAAAACTCTCTTGATGTTTAAAAATTGGCCGACCGAAGAGCCGCTGAAAACCACATAATAATAATGGCCAATAATAATGGCCAATAATAATGGCCAATAATAATGGCCAATATGTACTTGATTAACATTGATTTTGAATAAAGAAAATTTTTTCAAAAATTTACCAAAAAACCAGGGAGATTTTTATATGATCCACTAGAAGTGGTGATCCAACACTGATCTCCAAAATTGAGATCGTGGGTATCTTAGTCTTGAGAAAAAAGTCCAAGGGTATTCCGCCCATTCGACAGTCAGTTGCAACTACAACTGAGTCTTTTTTGATCAAGTGTTTCAAAATCTTTCGAAAAGCCTCATGTTGCCGGCAGCGGTGGATTGATAAAGGGTGCATCTATACGAGACGCATTCAAGCGGTGCAAAGAAGAAAGAGCTTCTAGCGAACTTTTGTTACAAAAAGATAACAAAAATGCTATGGAAAGTGCTACTGCCGAAATGATGTTCGGATGTTTTACTAAAAGGTACAATAAAAAAAATAAAATAAAAATGAAATAATTAGCTAATCCCGAATAGTAAAATCCACCAAGCCACCAACCAGACATAGATTGGTGCGAAATAAAGAAAACATAGCCGCCGTAGCGGGTAGTATCGAAAAAGACCCAGAAAAGTCGATTCGGCGCCGGTCAGACGAATTGGGCTTTATTATTATTTTGCAGTTGGATTTGGGCCTTGTGCTGACGTAAGAATTGAAGCCAGATAACCATAGATAACATTAAAATCATGTTCTCGGACGAGGCCCATTTTTGGCTTAGTGGCTATGTCAACCAGAGAAATTGCAGTTATTGGAGAACACAATTCACAATTGTTCGGCCGAGCATCAATGCATCCACAAAGATTGACTGTTTGATGCTCTTTATGGCATGGCGGCATCATCGGACCTTGTTTCTTTCGAAATAAGGAAAGAGACACCGTCAATGGTCTCAGGTATAATCGACTTTCTGTGGTCAGAGCTCGACAACATCGATACATCCGAGCTGTGAGCTGAGCTACATCCTATACAAGCGACGCAACGCTCGAAGGACAAATTTGGCGATTGATTGAAGCGCTGCCAGTGAAGTCGAGGCAGCCGTTTGAATGATGTGCTATTCCACACATAATAGCATGAAAGTAGCTCCCACACCGTTGTTGTTTTATTTTTTTTCCTATCGTTCTTATCTGGTCAGATAGGATTATTTGCCCGCTCTCCAAAAAATCATAACCCTTCAAACTATTTCAACTATAGAGGCTATCCACGAATCAACCTATTTTTTGACGTCTTCATATGAGCGGACCTGCTGATCAGTCAGACCATGTGTAATCGAAGAGAATAAGTAGTAATCGGACGGCGCAATATCTGGGATATATGGCGGGTGGGGTAGGACTTAAAAATTGAACGTTTCTAGGTAGGTTTTAACGGGATTGGCAACTTGAGGAAGAGCATTGTCATGCTGTAGAAACACTTTTTCGTGCCTCTGCTCGTATTGTGGCCATTTCTTCGCGCAATTCTCGGCAATTAAAGTCAATACCGTTCGAATGTGATAGTTTCGTTGGGTTTCAATAGTTCATAATATATAACATCGATCTGGTCCCACCAAATACACAGCATAACCTTCGCGGCGTGAATATTTGGCCGAGCCAACGGCAGCACTTTAAGTGATCGACGGTTGCTGGACTTTCTATTCTCTCAAATCTAAGGTTGTTTTCTCTAGAAGGTATATGAACTCGACAGGTCTGATTCATCTAGTGTTTCAATGGATCAAAAAAGCGAAAAATAAAATAAAAAACTTCTCTGTCCCAAACATGTCACATCGAAAGCTTCAGTCGATATCGGTCTTATGGCAGTGTTTTGTGCTACAATTGTCTTGTGAGTCTGGACTTACGGACATTCTATCTGATGACACCAGAACGAAATTTTCTTTCCTATGCCCGAGAATGGTTTTAGTGAGCACCTGAGTGAGGAAAGGAATGTAGTGGGCTCTTTAGGAATTGATCCAAGCGGAGATACACGTAATCCTAATGGGGAATAATTGATTAAAAAGGACTGCGTCTCTTACAACAGTCACAAGTCATTACCTCCAAGCTATTTAGTAAGGCTCAGAGGTGAGTTTCTCAGGACCCTAACACACACTTAAACTGCCTGAGTCATCAGTAGAGCGAGAGAAGTTTCTGCGTCTGTAGTTACAGTCAGGCTGCATTTAAGGCCTTGCTGAGCAATCTTCCATTATCAGGAGAGTTTGAGAAAGTAGGAGTTCTCTGAACCCAGTCGGAAAGCTAAATTTATCGAATCTTGTTTGGGTCTCAATTCACGCTTAGATAAACGGAAATGAGATCACCGATAAACTTGCCAGGCAACGACTTGCGTTTTGGATGAGGGCTTCCATTCTAGTTGAGTTTTAACTGAGCATAACTGCAGACGACACGAATTTTCAGGAAGAAATGTTTACCGATATCCCACAAGGTCAGCGACTTTCCTGCTGTTTTTGTACTACGCTGGTGCATAGTAAAACATCCTGCTGGCTTTCAAAATAATGAAGACACCGCAAAGTTCTATCTCGTTGAGTGTCCGGCCCCGCATCGGGCTGCAGGAACTCGGCGCATATTTGGTGGGTGCTGGTATTATAAGCACTTATTACGCGTTTAATTATTTTTTTGTTAAATAAGGATACAACAATTACAATGAAAAACTTCTTCGTCTGAGTGTTAGTCGATTTTTTAACGAAAAAATTGACAACAGAACGGTGCTGATTAGGAAATCTCTTCGGTCGACTTGTCAGAGCAAAAGATAATAATCAGGCTATACAATAGTATACTTAAATTTAACATAGCGATTATATCTGAAGAATTATTGAAACTGACGCGAGAGATGCAATTTATTGTCCCTAACTATTTTAAAATATCGCCTATCCGAAGTAGTAATACGTTCAGTAATCACATCAAACACCAAATGCGCTCATTTAGGGAGTGATTAGTAGGATATATAGTATATATTGGATATACTTAATCTCAGCGGACAAACCGGCACAGAATGAACTAATATGGATGGAAAGAGAATGCTCCATTGTTATGCAAAAGTACAGGCAGAGCAAGGCCACACATATGCTCTCCGTTTTTCACAACAGGACACAAATAGGCCTTTTGTTTCGTACAATAAATTTTCTGAAATAAAAAATAATGCAAAAATATCTTGTCATGTCCTGAAATGGAATTTCGTGTAAAATTAGTTCATATCATCAATGTTGTTCTACGATTACACAAGTATTTTTAAATACAAGAACCAGATATACTACTTTAACCACCACCAGAGGATAATTATTCGAACTCCTTATCAGTTTGTTCCAACCCCGAATTACATCCCAGGTTTTGCCAAAAAGATTTCCCAATTTTTAATTGAGCCACATCAGAAGCCACATACTGGAAATAATGTGTCAGATGTCCAAACAAAAAAGGAATCTTAAAAGGGGTGACGAGGGCTTGTGAAGAATTACGGTTGGATCCAGTTTTACTACGTCGTTCTGAGTCGCACAGATCTATATGCACTAAAACCAGCCTGAGGTAGGGCTGATTTCCAGTTAATGATTTAAGGACACAACTTATTTCCTGGCCTGTTCACGCTTAATTGATCACGTGCAACCGGAAAATTTACAGATCCAAGTACAGGCGTCCTTTTATAAGTCAGATTTCTTTGAAAACTATGAGCTACATATGGATGTATGTATAAGGTGATTCATCGTGCGGTTTGATTTATAATGTAAAATAAAATACATAAATTTGAATGTGAACTTAAAATTTTTATTATCGGTTAAAAGAATAATTCATGGCATTTACTTTTTAAAAATGATATTATTGTAAATGTTGGCCTCAGAAGGTCCAATTTTGGGCGACTCGTTCGAGCATAGCGACTGGTATCTCGCTCGCCAAAATGATTTCTCAACAAGTCCATTCCATTGTTTCACGCGCTGTATGGCTCATAGCGCCGTCTTGTTGAAACCAGAGCTCACTGAGAGCATGTGCTTGAATCTCAGGAAGCACATTGTTGGTTAACATAGCGCGATAACGGTTGCCATTGACGGTAACATTCTAATTTGCCTAATTTTTGAAGAAATATGGACCAATGATTCCACCAGCCCATAAACCACACCATACTGTTGTTTTTAAGGGATTTAATGGTAGCTCTTGGTACTCTTTAGGTTGCTTATCAGCCCAAATACGTCAATTTTGTTTATTAACGTATCCATTGAGCCAGAAATGGGCTTCATCACTGAACAAAATTTCACAATAAAACACAGGATTTTCATTGAGTTTTTCCAGAGCCTATTCACTGAAAATAGAAAATAGAAATGACAGCGCAATTTTTTTAGGTTTTGACATTTTATTTTTTAATATAATCCTCTTTAAACTCTATATACTCTATACAGAGCCCTTTTTTATTCGTCAAATGTGTTCGTTTCTTCTTCAAATTGGCATTGAATTGGCTACTAAATCGACGTAGTATACTATTGCTATTGCTTTTCCCTTCTCCAAATAGTCAACGTGGATCACGCGTCCCAAAAAACGGTGGCCATCAACTTTCCGGCCAAAGGCACTGTCTTCGCCTTTTTGGATCACGTTCACCGGGTAAAACCCATTGTTTTGATTGTTCTTTGGTCTCAAAACTTGGGTTTCAAAACAAAACTATTCGCCGGAGTGTCATAAGATCTTGATAGGCGGGCTAAAAGGTTATACTAAATGATGGTACATTCATTTTGGCTCAGTAGTGCAACCTATCTTCCAATCCGGGTACTTATCAAACAGCCCTCGTATACGAACCAGTATTTACTGGATCAAATGCGAATAAGTATAATCACCGAGTTATTGGTTGGTAAAGTGAAAAATATTATCATTCTCATAGGTACATGGGTGATTTGCCATGATCTACTAAGGGGAAGTTGCCGTCCGAAATTATTTTTCTAGACTCAGGAGCTAATGAACTAACTTAAGTTGAACTCCAGCACGTTGATTGTTAGAAAGTATAGAGTAGTACAGGCAAACGTGGAAGAAAAAACCATTTTTACAATCGATGAGCTGACGAGACTAGAGAAAGTGTTCTGTTATTCTACCTTGCAAACAGCTACATTTGCGGCTTCAAAAAGTCGTCGATTATTAGCCATCGATACTGTATAGTGAACAGTATGTTGCCAAGCCTCCTTGCTATTCGATGATGTTCCAGCATTAACTTTAGTTAAGACCCTGAACAACATGGAAGTACTTTTGTTTTTCTTTTTGTTTTTTTTTTTCAAAATACAATAATATATGCGCCGCTGAGTTTGTGCTGTTATTCCGCGTGATTACGTCTTCAATTTGAGCCACATGTTCTGGCGTCGTTGCTGAAGTTGATAATCCCTTATGAGCTCTGTTGACCCTTATCCCTTCTTGTGCAAGTCTATGCAATCACGACCAAATCAGTTGCGTGGTCGGCCCACTTTTTAACTGTCGAATGAAGTAAGTGGAAAAAGAGTGACATGCCCGCACTGTGTACAAATATTCTAAGGGTACACAAATCCCTTGAGCGTGCGCTAATTATACAAAAAAATGCACAAATCGATGAATCAACACTCTGAAAATTTGTATTCTGTTGGAACAGACCACTCAGACAAAGAACTAGTTCATTGTACCCTTTGTAAGTTCCTATTAATAGCATTCCTTAGTCTTTCGAAGGAAAATGAGTAAGCGCTTCAGTGATAAAGTGCCTACAGTACCAGAACCCACAACTTCAATGCTGAGTATCTACAGCCAGAGGTGAGCGTAAGTCGGACATTCACAGAGATAGTCCTCCGCGGTGTCATCATTATTTTCATAGCAAGTATCGCATGATGTTGAATCACTAATGCCCAACACTTTTAAGTGCTTAGCTAAAGTATAGTGCTCACGACGACAGTAAGTAGGCTGCAGTTTTTCCTCCTGTCCTCTTAGATACATCACGAAGCATTTCTCATCTACTGGCAACCCTGAAGAGTCATGCCATCTCCAGTTGTACTCATATGGAACACAACTGTCAACGAAAGCCTTAACCAAGGATGCAGGGAGACTCAAAAGTATATTCGGGTCCCGAAAAACTCTCTTCTGAGACTTGAAAAGTAAGTTCATCTGCAATTTTACTTACTGTAATCCCATTATGACCTGGAACTAAGTAAATATAGCCCTCCGACTGCGTTCAGCGTCTTGCATTCTCGAACTATTAGGTTTTGTTTTTGATGAAAATGTAACTTTATTGTGAAAAAATGCCCATCACTAGCTATAACTTTTTCCCAACTTTCTGGCAGAGCTCGAATATTATTACGGCAAAAGTGTTTATCTTTTGGGGGTATCCAAGAATCAAGCTATTTTTCGATGTGTTTATATGAGCGGAACTGCTGTGTGTGCCATCGAACGGAACAAGTAATAATTGTACAGCGCCATATCTGGGTAATTTTTCGAATGGGGTAGGACTTCCCATTTCAGAGTTTCCAGTTAGTTTTAAACGGGTTTTGCAACGTAAAGCTGAGCGTTGTCATTCTGTATAATCACTTTTTCGTACTGTTTTTCGCGCAGTGTTCTACTTAATCCCATCAATTGAAGTCGATACCGTTCCCCAGTGATGGTTTTGATGGGTTTCAACAGTTCATAATAAATAACACTGGCCTGGTTCCAGCATAACCTTCGCAGCGTTAATATTCGGCCGAGCCGAAGACGCAGAAGCATGACCGGGCAGTCCTCATGGCTTTCTTCTGTTTGAATTGCTGTAATGAATCCATTTTTCATCACCGGTCACGATGTGATGAAGAAAACTTTTCCTTTTTTGCCGATGGAGCAGTTATTCATAGGCGAAAAAACGGCTCAATATCCCTTGGCTTCAAATCATAAGAAAGAACCCAAGAAATAGTTTGCCGGGTAACTATTAATGCTGAAGCAAGCTCTCCTTGCGAAACAGCGAGAACTTTGCTTAGGGCTTAGCAGGACTCTAAGCGCAGCTTGGTTGTCGCAACAGATGCAAATGCTTAGCCCCCTCCACTTCTTCTTCGCATTGTAGTTCGTTGCTATCAGGATTGTTATATCTCCGTATAGAAGATAGGAGTGAAATCTAAAGTTTTCGTCCTCTAAAAGGACACCAGCGTCGCATCTTAGATCGGTTTTGGAGCAATCCGTGAAGACCCGACTTCATTCCTTTCCTGGCTCAGATTCCGGCCGAAATCAGTCTTGGGCACAGGGAAAGTCGATTTCGTATTTTTTCCGCAACAGGAGTTCCGGTGTCATTGTATCAGACAGCATGTCCATAAGACCAGAGTAATAACACAGTCGGCGCGGAAGGTCGTCAAAGCTTCAGTGCGTGTTGTACCAAAGGCCACTTCTTTTAAACGGAAGATGGCTTTGTGAGGGGGGGGGGGGGAAGGAGGATTCATCAATGCGTCTAGAGCAGAGCAAGGTGTGCTAGGTAAAGCTCCTATACAGCCGTGACAACCCGTTCTTTGAAGTCTGGTAGGAGCAATAGCCTTTTCGGTAACGGAGTCCATGTCATTCCGCCCCTTTGTACTGCCAGAAGGCCGACAGCGCCTTAGAGACTTTCGACGATACATTTTTAGTCTGTATACAGGATGATACCCAAATACTCAGTTTCTTTGGAGAATAGGAAGGTGATGCCCGTAAGCACTAGATAAGTCAGACTCTTCAGCTTCATCCTACTTGCGATGCCGCAAGTATCCTCAATTTCGATGAAAATCCTCAGCGCGTATTCCTTCTTCTCGATTACGCCTTCAAATCTGCCTATAAAATTTTTATATTCGACCATTCCTACCATGTTCTTCAACATGAAGGAAGTCAGATTTATAGGTCTGATAATTTAGGCGAGAGTGTAGATCTCTTTTCTGATTTTCGGAATAGCGAGACTACTCCCGCTATTCGCCAGGGTTTCGGTATGAGCACGTATGCCAGTATTATGCTAGCAGTGAAAATTTTCTTCAGAGGTACCTGTAGCTGGTCTAAAACTTTTTGTAACATAACTGGGTATATACTATCAGTGGAAGGAATCAAAGGAAGCATGCTTAATAGCCTCATCCGTCACCACAACCAGCTACAGCTCACTAGTATCTTCGTTAATAGGAGCTGGTTATAACCTGGTTCTTATTAAGTTACCCGGAATGGTGAGACTCAAGCGTGAGATGGAGTTTCTCTGCTTTTGACTGCGTGTTTCTGAGTGATTCCAGCTTTGTTGGTTCTCTATTTTTGAGGTCTTTAACTATCCTGCTGGTTAAACCAATAGTTTCGATCATCTGCTAAAGTCTTTATCATAGGCGCCCTTTGAAATCCGAATTAGCTTCTTCTATTCTTCTTGCATCGATCTCTAAAAACCACAGTCTTGCTTTAAAGTAGTCTTAAGTGACTAATTTTGAAGATGCAGATCTTCGTTTCACAAAGAAACAGGCGATTGGCAGGACTGCTTTCTCGCTGAACATGCCAATTCAAAACACTTGGTGAGGGCAGCACTCTTGAGCTTAGGGGGAGCACTGTAGGAACTTACCGAGCAAGTCGATAACTTGTTGTGTTATTCTCGTAACAAAAGTTGGATGGGAGTCAACATTGTTGACAGTCAGATCAGTCGATAGTACGAACTTCAGGAGATAATTTTCTCTCACATTGCATTTGTTATTGTTCCAAAAAAGTATTTCCATCTTCCTAGAATCACAACATTTAATAAATACGGCTATCGCCTCAGGTGGTGATGGCAACGCAAACGACGAATTTCTGTCATTCTAGTTTATGTCTACAGCAACTAAATTGCCCAAATTTAGTTGATAACGATGACTTCGTGTTTGAAACCTCTTAAACACCTGAGCAAATGGAAATATAGCGTTGATACTCGAATATTTCCACTTGGACTCGAAGAGAATTACATAGTCACGCATACTATGAGCCTCGCAATTGATAGCGCTCATAGTGAACCACAAGCATCAGAGTTTTTTTATTTTTATTTTTTTTCAACCTATCAGCTCTGATCTTATAGCCAAGCTGTGGTGTCATTCTAGGTAGTCGACGCTGCCACTAGTCCCTATTAACACAATATTAATTCGAGGAGGTAATCGAGTAATGATGTCAATAATGCAGGTCTTACTATAAGCTAAATACGCTGCACAGAACCACTGTAACTATCAGATTTAAGAATAATTCAAACAGTGCCACAAGAAGGACAAATAAACCAGAAAGACCCTGTTTGAGAAGTTTTAAGGTAGATATGCTTACTTACTCGTAGATAGGCATTTCATCCATTATGCTCATACAAATCGAGGGTTGTTCTCGTGAACGTATGAAGAGTTATGATATCACACAGATGGCGTTAAGTTAAGTTCAAGAGTCTTAGACTTAGACTGTAGACACACAACAGGTAATGGACATACTCATTATCTTCCTCATTCATTCTGCTTCTGTAGAAATCCTTCTAGTGCAAATCCAAGCTGGTGCTGATAGTGTAATAACCTCTAACCGCTTGCACATCCCAGGTTAGAAGGCTAACTACTAACTAAACTACGTAGTCTCTACGTAGGAGGACAATATTGTTCTTTGATATCGAGTCTCATCTGGAGTAATGTAGAGCATAAAATCTTACTACTGAGTGTCGAGTTTGTGATGAGTATTGAGTTCAGTTGCCTACTTAGGTCGAATGTAATCATTCTTTTGGGGCACTTTTCGGAACCTATGCTGCATATAATAAAATGTCTGATTTATTTTAATTTAATTCCTTACAAATACGAATAAATTTTGTATGGATAAGTATTAACAACATTTTGTATATTTGAAAACCTAACAAAAAATTCTTTTTTTTCATTGCAGCCAGCACGCCACACCAAATTAGAAAAAGCCGATATCCTTGAAATGACTGTCAAACATTTGCAATCAATCCAAAGACGGCAGCTTTCTATGGCAATTCAAACCGATCCCACCGTGATTCACAAGTTCAAGACAGGTTTTGTTGAATGTGCTGAGGAAGTGAAAAGATATATTGGTCAGTTGGATGGAGTCGATACCGGAACACGTCAACGATTATCAAACTACTTGAACAACTGTGCCAGCAGTTTGGACCAAATTGGTTCTTTTACAAACTTTTCCAATGGTTATGGGGCACATTCTGTACAAAACTTTAACAATGCCGCAGTATTTCCAAACCAAATGGGTTATCCCGTTCCACATGATGCCAATAATAATGGACGAACACAAATCGGTGGTGTGAACCTAATTCCATCACTCCTTCCATCAGGCGAATTAGCCCTTATTATGCCAAATACAAAGGTGAATCTCATCAAGCCGAACATCAATGAAACACTACCCTTCTCAGTTCGCAGTGTCCCGACTATAAATGACGACTTCACTACAAATTTTCCTCGTGCAAGTGCGTTCAGTAAGCCATCTACCAAAAGAGTTTTTTCAACTCCAAACTACCATGACATCAATGCATCTGTACCAGTATCAGTGACCACAACTAGTCCACCACTAAGTCCAATTTCATCGTCATCTAGTCAGGAAGAAGATTCAATGATGCACACCAGCTCGGATTTTGCTTCACGATCCATAACTCCATCTCTTGATCATAGTCATAGCAGCGTTTCTGGGAGCGAACTCACAACGCCATCCAGTGCAGAATCTAGTAAGGTATTTTCTCGAATTGCAGATCTGCAGCAACTAAATGGAATTCCCAAAACTGAAGCAGACATCTGCCCAAAACGTCTCTACCCCTACGGTAATTCTGATGAACTGACCGTTAAAAAAATCAAATTTGAAAAACGACCAAATACCGACGACAATGGGAATCCAAAAAAGGCGCCAGCTGCAGAAGAGGCCTCGGAGAACATGTGGCGTCCGTGGTAGCGCCCTTCTCAAAAACTTACTACTAATCTTGTTAAATTTACGTTATTATGATTCAGTTGCAAGTTCATATTGTTTCTTTGTTTGTATTTGTTAAATTTTTACGAGTATTTGCAATCCAACCGAGCATTTTGATTTTGAATTGCCTCCCTGTATCCCTTATACAGTTCAAGTTTATGTTTTAATTTTTATTTTTTTCTTTTGTTTTTATAAATTTATCTGTGATTTTTGTAGAGTTTTAATTAAAATGATCACCATAGTAAGGAACATAAGGGGATACGAGAATGAATACGACTATCGATCATAAATAAAAACTATATTTTTGATTTGCTTGGTTGTAATTTTAAATAAAAACAAAAATATGCATTAACAATTGTAAAATTGATAACGATCACTTTATTGGGAAATAAAATGCACTTTACAAAATTGTGGTGTTTTTTTTTTTAATTGTTAGACTCGTAAGAACATATGAAATCATCCGCAGTCGATAGAATATATATCATCGACGTATGCTTTCACTCATCAGGTTTCCTGAAATATCTAGAAGTTAGGTTCGAATCACAAAAGGTTTTTCTTTGAATCTTGCACGACAAGTTTATGGAACGCTTGGTACAAGGAACCAAGAACACACGCCACGAAGTTTTATTCATAGTGGTCTTGGGCCCTTGCTCTACTTGGAAAGTACAGTGACTCTCATAATTGATCACATGTTTTCAAAGATAGCAAAGTAAAGCGGTTTTCTGATAAAATAAAAACAAACAAACCTTGGATTTCAATGTTAAAAAAAAAATCAGAATTGATTGCTGAATGCATATCTCTGAAAAAAAAAAACAAAAACAATTTATTAAAAGAAGTATGTGATAAATTGTTTAAGTTTAACTTATGTCAACGGCCTCGCCACACTGAAAGCATCGGTTCCCACTAAGTATACAGTCGTGCAGTACGTATATTCCAGGTGCTGGAAGCATGCATCGTGTGTATCCCTCTCCGTAGTGGAAAGCGGTTATACATGGTGTCTGTCTATGCACCTAGGGCTACTCAATCCATCCTCATTCATCTCAGAGCTCGAGACACTTTTTAGATTCCTGAGGTTAGAATTGGAAGACAATTATTTTATTATCGGCGGAGATTTCAACGCCAAACATAGTGATTGGGGAAATAATATACCAAATACTAGAGGGAACCTACTATTCAATTGGTGGGGTCAGCACAGTATAATGTATCGACTCGGCCTTAAGGCGACGGATAGTCCGTCGTTTCACAGACACGGGTCCTATTTGGATCTACTGCTGTTCGACTCACGAATACAACTGACTTGCACTAACCAACAAACTACAAACTGTCTACGCACTTTCGTGTATGATAGTGACCATTGCGGTCTCAGCACCGAAATAACTGTTCCCAATGAAAATGCGGAATTGGAAGAATACTGACAAGTATTCGCTCTACCCACCGTCCAACAGAAATCTGTCAAACGAGGAGACTAATGGACGAGACAATCAAATAAACAATAGACAAAACGATACCTCGGTATCAACACACAGACAACGAAGACTTATTTCGCAACGCAACTATTGACGCACTGCACCGACATAAAAGTAGACTACTGTCAAGACTAAGAACCTTGTACAGACAGTTTACTGACCGACATAACCCGGAGATTATGACACTGAAGTCGTCGATTAAAAACCTCCAAACATTAATAAAGGAAAATTATAGAAATTCTATAAATTTGTATTGGAACAATAGAATTCGTGCTGTAAGCACCAGCAATCCGAATATGTTCCCGCAAATAAATAAAATATTTCGGAGAAAAAATCAAAACGACCTTCCCTGTCTTAAAGTCGCCCGAACGACGAACAACGAACAACGAACAAATACTTGTAGCAGCAGGCATAGATCTAGGTGAGGCCGTTGATGATGACGACTTCATTGGGATCGAGGATCCGCAGGAGAAGGTAGAGGCTATAAGAGCGACTTTCCAGGAAGTGTACAAGGCGAATGAAACTATTTTACCGAACCACGATCTGGAGAATCGAGTCCTTGTGAACAACTTCTATCTTCGAAATGAAATAGTGAATTGGCGATTCGAGAGCTCGGGTTTCACCCAGTTCAGTGACGAGAATATGGCAAATAATGACATCACCAATAAGAGGGTACTGCCACCGTTCATTTCTAAGGAAGAGCTCCAAAGGGTTTTCGAATTGCTTAGAAGGAAGAAATCAGTGGGAATCGATGAAATACCGAACATTGTACTGCGACATCTCTCACTAGAAGCGGTAAACATTTTTATCACCCTGTTCAATACAATGAATAAATGTCCATTATCCAGCGCATTGGAAAACTGCTGTGGTACATCCCATCCCCAAAAGGGATAAAGATACTTCCAATCCAGTGCACTGGTGCCTGCCTGATTGACTTGGAAAAAGCCTTCGATACCGTATGGTTAGAGGGACTCTTCTTCAAGCTGAACAGGCTGGGCATTAGTAAACCACTTCTGTATATTCTTTACAACATGTTAACAGATAGACAGCACATCGTGAAAAATGGCGATGTGACTTATGCTAGAACATTTTACATTAAAAACGGTCTGCAACAAAGTGCGGTAAATTCGCCGATCCTATTCAAAATTTACACAAGTGATCTGATAGGTTCACTTCACCATGCCATAGCGTACGCAGACGACTTAATCGCGTATAGATCAGGTCCAAAGATTGAGGTCATTAATATACTTTTGCAAAGTGACTTCGATAAAATTAAGCAATATTGCGATGACTGGAATTTGAAAATCAACTTTCAGAAGTCGGAGACCATTCTGTTTAGGACGCCTTTGTCTGGGGCCTCTAGGGATACCAAAAGGAATTGGCGAAAGTTTTCGATCGTGGGGCAGCACGGGCAGCCACTTGCTTGTCGAAATGTAGTCAGATACCTTGGAATCTGGCTAGATCAATATTTATATTTTAACAAACATATAGATGTTGCTCTGGCCAGAGCAAGAGGTGCTTTTGCTCTTACAGAGAGACTGTTTTATAACAGCCAACTCGATGCGAGGGCCTTTATTAGGCCCATGCTTGTATTTGGATGCCCCGTGTGGTTCAACGTGAGAGCAAGTTTATTGGAAAAGATTCGGGTGTTAGAGAGTCTGAGTACATAAAATTCTATCCTAATGAGGTCTTGTACAATAGGTCGAACCTAATAAGAGTGGACAATTTCGTCATTAAGTTGACTCGAGGGCACAGCAATGACCTCATCTAACAACCTGATCTCTGGGGCTTTCTACCCTAATTATATGTATCATGAGAGAGTTCGCTTTGATGGTTTTGTTCCTCCAGAAGCATTCCTCTACCTCGATATGAAAGGTCTGATCCAGGACAGATTGGCGGTGCCGCTAATCTACCACGTCGCTCGAACAGCTGCGGACAGGTGACTCAACTACGACAGAGACGTCGCACGTGGCGCGGTAGGGAGTCGCGACATTTGGGATGTTGCTCAGCAGCACCAGCAATTTTGGTGGCTGGTCGAGGGAGAGGGAGCTTCGTTGACGAATTCCGCAAGTACCTCAAGCGTAGCTTCTTTATGTGAAGCAAAGTGGGTCAGTCTAATTTTTTAGTCATGGCCGACTTACACAGTTTTAAGGTAGGATTAAGTTAGATTTAAGAAAAAAAAAATAATATAAAAAAAAACAAAAAGACAAAAAAATTAAAAAAGAAAACAAAATATATATATATATTGTATATGTACATATATTTATTTATTAATATAACAAAAATGGTTCATTTACTAAGTTTTTCCTTAACTTATTTTCTTAGTTTTAGTTGTAGATATGTAATTAATAGATAGACTGTAAGATACGTCAAAAGACATAGTTTAAGTGTTAGGTTTAACTTAGAGTGCCTGCATGGGGTCAGTAAGTTATATTAAGATAATTTTAAGTTATTTAAGCTAATTTTTAAGCATTTTTTGTGTAGCATGTAAGAATTAATGAATTAAGAAAATAAAAATGCGTTTAAACTGTAAAAACTGCATCGGTTCCCACTAGATCACCGAAATCAAGTAGTGTTGGGCGCGGTAAGTACTTAGGTGGGGTACCACATGGGAACTCAGTACAAAACGCGCCACATGGGCATAGTACCCTGGCGTTAAATTCCGGACCCTACAAATTAATTTGTATCGTTCCCTTGATAATAATTTATTATAAGACTTCATACAGTATAAATATTTTGTGTGGGCTCATTTAGCGGACAAAATCCTTTTCACTCTTTTTGACATGGAGTTTACTAAGTTCAAGCATACTTCTGATGGGATTTTATTCCACTGAAGCCACTCGCCCAGGTTCTTAACCGCTCAACCATACTTAGACAATTGCCTTTTAATGTGGCCCCAAGGATGTTACCTCCACCAAATTGGACGGTTTGTTACACCAGCCCCTGGAATAACTGTTGGCCCTCCTTTTTCCAAGTCCACTCGAGGCCGTCTGAACCAAATTGGTTTTTTTTTTGTCTCATCTGACCAAATAACCTTAGCTTAGTCCTCTCTAGTGTATGTTTTGTACTTATTAGCAAATGCTTTACGAAAAGTCATATGCCTTTTTGCTAATAGAGGCTTCTTAACTTTTGCTCTACCTTTCAGGCCAGCCTTTCGAAGTACTCTTCTTACTGTTTCAGCACTGAAAGCAACATTATCGTTGGTTAAGAATGAGCGTTGAACTTAAACAGCATTACTACACTTTCCAGAAACAACACTTCGCACAAGTTTCCATGGACAATTCTGGGATAGGATTTGCTGGAAGAAAGATTGATTTGTTTGAATCTCCAAGCTTAGTGTTTCTTTTTAGTGTGCTAGTGAAGCCTGCATTTTATTTCCAGATGACTTAAGCCTTTTTTAAAGTCGTTTTCAATGTCTTTTTTCACTTCGATTAGTATTGCCCTCATCTTGTAAATTCTCCTCCTTTAAATCTTGATCCCTTATTAAAAGGTGAAAAGCTGTAATCTGTTCACGTAAACTACACTTACAAAATATATAATTTGCTAAACTACTTAATTTTTGCAATCCAAAAAGTTAAATTACAAGAATGTGATAACTCACAAAACTGATCGCGGACTTGGCCAAATTAGTCTGATAAGCAAAGCACATGCTGCCTTCAGAAAAGGACGAATAGCACCGGCGGCGGCGTGGCCAGAATGTCACCATTGGCAATTATATATAATCTTGAAGTAGTTAAGGACTTGTCCCCATTACTCTGTCACCGTAGCGTAGAAATCAGACGCAAAATCACTTTTGCCAATTATTCTTTATTTGGGCTTTCTTAGACCAAACTGGCTTTTTACTAGAACTTTATCACCCCGGTCCTTCTCTATGGCCCAAAGACTTTAACCTTGTTAAAAAGGAGGAAGAAATATATTGCCGTTTCGATAATGATTTTCGGTTTAAATTCACGGTGAGCAGAGCAGTAGATTTAACTACGAACTGTATTGCGAAATCGGTCTAGTCAGATGTCTTTGGATACAAAGTTGGAGATCATTAGTCGTTTAGAGACCTCCGTGGAGTTTAGACGTATTTCGGTTTGTGAGTGAGTTTTAAAATCAAAAAGATAGACATTTAAAGAGTTCTGTATAGGCTCCAATTACCACGGTAACAGTGTGTTCGGTTGAGAAAACTCAGGTCGTGGGTTCGGCTCCGAGTGGAATGGGGACTTTTTTTTTCTCTTTCTTTTAATTTAAAAATATATATAACAGCATCACGCAATATATTCTGCATAGCGGTCCGCTAAACGAAAAGCAAACGAATGACAAAGATTGCTGGCTATTAAAGCTAAGTAAATAGCAAGAAGGGGCAGTTGGGAGAACTTTCTGACTCTAAACAGCCACAATAACAGCAACAAATATCAGACTACTGATACTACAACTATCAAAAGAAACACAACACATAACGAAACAGTAGCAACAACAAAAACCAAAAGAACAGCATAAACCTTCACAGGCTCAAACCTTCGGCAGACACCACAACAACAATAGCAGCAGAAGAGCCAGCAACAATAAGAACGGAAACAACAGCAAACACAGCAACAGCACAAGGGTTCCACTTATAAATACTTACAAGATGGAACTCAAGCAGACGATAGAACTATGTAAGTCGGCCATAGGCAATAAAAAGATTATCATTAGGCAAGCATGCGATCCACGATCCGGACCCAGTCGGGAAGCACAGCTTGCGAGATACCATATCTCCAAACGGACTAAGGCTAGTGTACTTTCCTGCGGGGTGGAACATCGATTTAACTTGCACAAAGCTCCCCAACCTTAATATCTCTATCGTCAAAGCTTCAACCAAACTGATCATGTTGAGATCGGCGCAAACACTCATCTAGTATTATTGATTATCCGGACGTTGAGAGCGCAAATATAGAGTAGGATTACTACCTCGTTGGAGTCAAGGTACGTCTACGGATATCTAAGATGCCTCAATAACGAAGAAATACTGTGAGAAAATTTATTGTTGAAATTGCCACAAATCGCAAGATTCTTTGCCGACCAACATTAAGTGCTGAAGACGAATGGCATCCATGTCGACAAGGCATCATAAACGACGCAACTGATGTGTTGAGTTTTATCAGACCACTTCCACGAAATCCATGATATGATGAAGAATACAGGCCAATGCACGTAGAAAAAGAACGAAGACTGCATAAGCTTAACGAATAAAAGAGGAGGAAAGAACATTGGCTTCTTCTGAAGAAATGAAGAGAATGAGAGACGCGCAATTGAGGAAATAGAGAAGTGCCACCACAGGAGTAATTTTCAGAAAGTTTACCAAAAACGACGTTTCAAGGCGGCAAGATCCGAACAGAGGCCTGCAGAAATGAACTTACAGTCGAAACTGACGGTAAGGCAAAACCACTTGTACAAATTGTTGAACGGAGAGCACTACCACTCTTAGAAATAATAACATTTAACAGTGAGAGCCGAAAGAAATGCAAACTTAACTTAACTTTTACAACTTTTTGTACTGCTCACAATTACACATTATTTTGCATTTGGGAAGAATATTTGACCATGCACCATGCAAACACTAAATAACAATACTCTTGCGCAGAGCTCGTACAGAGTGCGTACCAAAGAAGCTGTTGTTGCTGTGGAGCATGGTATTGATAAATATCGCCATCATAGAAAGAAGTTGGAGCTGTCTCTATACATTTCATGAACAATTTTGCGTTTTTTTTACGAGTTTACAAGATCCAGCTCTTTCAAGAATTGAAGCTGCTTGACCATTGGTGTTTCATGTGATGCTCCTGATCCTCTTTTTAACCACACAATTTTGTTCAGAAAAGTCTGCATATTCTGGATACAGAAACCCACTTTGGGGATCTGCCACGGGATAATTTGTCACAATTTGTGCGTTTTGTTTTTGAGACCGATTGTTCTTGACGATGAATAATAAATTTTAGAAAATTTTGTTTCGTGCATGGCCATGGGACATAAAACACACCCTATATTTAACGTCGTTGCAATATGAATTCAATACTCTACCTTATTTCAGGTCCACACCATTTTCCGTTGTGAATAGCGAAAACTTACGCACTATTAGGAAAGTTGATTACTAAACAAAAGTTTCTACCAAACAGGTGTCTTAACTAATCACATACATAAGCCATTAGTAAGGACTCTCACTTAAACCAGCTACATGAATTATTATTCTTCCAACTTGTTATTGCGAACAGTGCCATCTATACAAGACGAACAGAAGACTCATATAATAGAGGAAAAATGTAAGCAATATCAGTTACCAATATCCAAAGTTCTAAATATGTTCAAAGGAGTATGGAAACTTGGCTAGTACAGAAGTTCCTCGAAAGATGGCAGGGAGTGTATACCGCCGTCGGAGAGAGGTGAAATCAGTTTTATACTTGAATTTGAAAGGTGAATTAGAAAAAGTGATTAAGTGGCTTAAGTAAAAGATAAATGAAAAGTAAAAGTGGTTGAATCGAATAAAGCGAATATGATGAAAGAAATGAAGTTTTATAATTTGAACCCACATAAACGTTTTACATTGGTGTCAGAAGTGGGATAGGAAAAAAACAATGTTTTTGCGATTGTGATTGTCGGACGCTATTGTATTATAGTTCACCTTGGTGCAACTCAGATCACAGTTGATGAAGAGCAACCTCAGCGTCAGTAGAGGAAAGAGCGACTCGATACTTCGATTTATCTAAGCTTTGGTCAAGGAGGGACATGGATGAATAGAAAAACAACATTGAATAAAAGTTCGAAGAAGAAAGAAACGGTTTGAAACAAAAATTGGACAAGCAAAGAATACATCTAGATAAACAAAAAAAAAACAGCCTACAGGGTCTTCAACACAAAATGGATAAACAAAAGAACATTCTACAGCGACAGTTCGTAGGAATCAATGAAAAATTCGAACAAATTGACAACAAAGTTGATCAACTGTACGAAAACAAAAACTACGAGAATGTTCTTTAAGCTGTTTAAGAAGAAAATAATTGAAGCCTCCCTCATTTGATGGCCAGACCTTAGTATCTACTTATAAGAAGCAGTTTGAAATGGCTGCCTGTGGGAATAACTGGGACAATGAGGAGAAGTGCTTTGCCCAAACAATGGTCTTGCATGATCCTGCAGCAGAATTGTTACATAGAAAAGCTTAAATACTATAAATACCGCATAAAAATCCACCTCGCTGGAATAGCCTTCTCTTACGTTTTCTGGTGACTGACATATATGACGAGTGCATCATTGGTACAGATTTCATGAAAGACTAGTAGTCGACTTTGTGGCACAAACTCTGAAATACGGAAACATGAAGATACCAATGATATACGGAAATTTATATCATTATATCATCTGCCGAAATCAGAATCTAGAACTTGGAAGGTGGAACGTAGTCCCAGTAACAACCGATTCTATTTGATGGAGCCAGAAAATAGGAGAGACTCGGTGTCTTCGGAAAGACCTTAGTGGAACAACATGATTCCTGTCAGAATTCTACATCTAAAGACATTCAGTGTAAGGGTAAAAAAGGAACAGGTAGTGGAAAAATGTGCACATATTGAGCCTATAAAGACATCAACGGAAACGAGTCCCGAAACACCGGTCGCGAGTGTTCAGAGTATGGAAATAAAAAAAAAAATAAAAATCCTCAGTCTCTGTACTTTGAATTAAGAGCAGCGTATCCTTGCAGACAAACTAATCGGTGAGTACGCTGACATACTTGTGCTACACAAGATGGAGAATATGGAAGTATGCAACTTGTTCAACACCACGTTGACACCGGAGACGCCCGACCAATCCGTCATCCGACGTCTAGGTCTTCCAATGGTTAAGCAAATAGATTTTAACGAAATGGTGTCGAAGATAAAAGTGGAAGAGTTGATTGAAGAATTGCAGAGTCCGTGGACATTTCCAGTGGTCCTCGTGAAGTAGAAAGACGGCAGCACGACGTTTTGTGTAGACTACCGAAGTCTCAACGATGCCACCAAAAAGAACAGCTACCCACTGCCAAGAATCGACGTCACTTTGGATACGCTTTCTGAAGCGAAATAGTTCTTAACACTAGACCTGAAGAGCGGTTACTGACAGGTGTAGATTTACCGAAAAGATCGTGCGAATACGGTATTTACTACACGAAGTGATCGTTTGCAGTCTTCGAGCGACTAATGGAACATACGTTGTAAAGACTCACGAGGAATAACATACATACTTTATCTAAAAGAAAGTTTCGTCATAGGAAAGCGTTCAAAGAGCATTACCAAAATCTAAAAGAAGTGTTTGAGAGATAGTGTGACTTGTTCCATTTGGAAGTAAAATATCTGGGTCACATTATATCAGAGGAAAGTGTAAGGATTGATCCTGATAAATCGAAGCGATGAAAAGTTAGCCTGTACCCAAAGATAAACAATAACTGAGAAGCCTCTTGGGACTTGTCACGCATTACAGAAGGTTTGTAAACATTTTTGCTGGTATTGCAAAGAATCTGCATCATCTTACTGCCGACAGTCCAGGTGGTCTGGAGAGTGTGAAAAAGAACCCAAGCGGCAGCTGTGAAATGCCCCAATCTTCGGTTACCCCACTAACGGAAAATCTTTCGCAGTGGACGCCGATGCTAGCAAAAGTGGAGTTGGAGCTGTGATTTCTTATATTAATGATGGTCAAGAGAAAGTGGTTGCATATTACAGCAAGATACTCTCCAGGCCTGAACGGAAATACTGCGTAACTCGGCGTTATCTTCTGGGTAAGTACCTCTATGGATAAAAGTTCATTCTTCGCACAGGCAAAGCAGCTCTGAAACCTGAATGCCACGTTGAAAGGTGGATGGAGAAGTTTCAGGGCTACGACTTTGAAGTGAAACATTGCAAGGGAAATTCCATTGAAATGCTGATGCTTTCGCTCGTCGACCGCGCGGAATCAAATGTGCAACCTTGAAAGAAACGAAATAACATGCCAATAGTGGGTTAAAGTACAGATGAAAGCAATATTTGGCCTGAAAGGAACACAAGGAAAGATCAAGCTGGCAGGAGATATCGGACCGGAGGCAAAGTCTGAAGGCGTATTGGGCACAGTGGGACTCGTTTTGTAAAGAGAAAATGGAAAAGTGCAGATGGAACAACTAGCTAATTGTGCCACGGTCCTGAGTGAGCCAAGTGCTCCATGATATACATAACAAAATCTCAGGGGCCATTTTGGAATGTATAAGACGTTGGAGAAGGTAAGGGAATGTTTCTATTGACAAGGCGCAAGACAAGATGTCGAGAATTAGTGCAAAAAGTGCTTAATACAATGTCGGAGCACCGCTCGAACGAATGGCCATCGATATCGCTGGGCCGTTTCTCGAATTCTTTAGCAAGCGATACACCCTCGTGGTCATGGATTACTTCAGTAAGTGGCCAAAAGTATTTGCCATCTCAAATCAAAAAGCTAAGACCGTAGCAGAAGAGAAAGTCAATAACTGGGTGAGCAAATTTGGCCTCCCAATGGAGCTACACTCTGATCAAGGATGAAATTTTGAATCAAAAGTCTTCGAGAAAGTGTGCCCACATCTTTTTTTTACCCTTTTTTGTGTACCCTTTAAATGTTTGTACACAGCGCGGGCGAAGAAAATATAGGGAGGAAGAAAAGAGAGGTACCGGTGTACGTTGTTTTCAAATGTTTGCAAGTTATAACGAACAGAAAATAGAGAGCTCGGCAGGGCGTGTTATACGGCTTAGGAACGAATCACGACATTTCAGAGACGTGCAAAAGTGGGCTTGAGGGTATACTGATGAGCATTCATAGCGAGACGGATATTACGGTTGAAGGTTTGAAGGGGCGAAATGCTACTGCCGATTTCAATGGAACAGTTGTGGTGAAATAGCGATAAAACAAAATGAGACAGGATACATTACGTCGGTGTTCAAGGGTGTCAATTGATTGAGTTACATTAGCATCACCTATGAGTTTTGACGCACGTTTTTGAATCCTATCTATTAGGTGCAGAGAGGAGGAGCCCTTGACCAGATGTGGGCATTGTACTCTAATTTTGGACGGATGAACGCCTTATATATTGAGGGCAAATCAGAAAGAGAAAAGTATTTCTTACATTGTTTGAGGAAACCTAGACATTTCGCAGCATTTTTGACGACATCGAATATGTGGTCATTCTAAAACATATACACATACCGAGAGAGTATTTCGATTTCGACGATCCAAGTCTTAGACAATGGCTGGGTGTTTGAATTTTGCTTTAAGGACAGCAAACAGCATTGTATTTTGAAAGCATTTAATTCCATTCTGCTGATAGTTCTCCAATTGATTATGCTGTTAATATCGGAATTTAATGAGCTTAACATACGCTGCCGTTGTCGTTCTAAAGCCGAAGAGCAGGGATGTGAATCCGGCAACGAATATGAAAAGCAGAGAATAAGATCAGATAAGAGATCATTAATGAAAATTAAAAAGAGTGTTGGAGACAGAACAAAGCCCTGGGGCATACCAGCATTTATTTTGAAGATATTAGACTTGAAACCATTCAAGACAACTTAAATTGAACGTTCCGAAAGATAATTTTTAATCCATTGAAGAAGACATTCATCGATCCCTTATGCAAGCATTTTCCACAAAAGTGCCTGATGCTAAACTTTGCTTTCGCCAGATTGATGTTCGCTTTGGTTCCACTTTTCGGTGAGACATGTCATCAGATCACCTGTGTACCTGTTGCTACGAAAATTGTACCGCTTGTACAGCCCTTTCATGACCTTGGAGACGAGTTTATGAAAATCTGTGGGGGATAGAGGAAATAGGAAGTGAATCGGGAGTAGGAAAACACTTTTTACGGAATATAGACCCAGGCTGTTATAGTGAGAATTCATCATAGAGTTCTAGCTTTTCCCCGATACGAGTAGGATTTCACATGTGATAGGGAGAGGGGTATGGAATGAAGGTGTTATCGCCACATGATTGTTTTACCTTTTCGCATGTAATTTGATCAGGTACGTTAGACTGCTGGTAACTTTATGCACCACTTTATGCACCGCCTTGACCGAACGATTTAAAAAATGTAGCAAAACTGGGTATATGAATCAATTCGGGATCTATGTTCAAAATGAAGGGAGGGTAAGCATTGGAGTACCTTTTATAGTTGTCAAATTGAAAAAAAATGCTTTAAGGTCGATCATGAGTAGAAAACTGCGCCCAGGAAAACCACCTATAACTCGTTTCTATTGTTTCGTAAGGAGTGAAGACCTTTAATGTTGTATATAAAGGAATGGACGTAGATGAAATATTGTGTCAAGATAGGGGGCATAGTCATATAAGATTTGGTTTTATGAAAATTAGATTTTTGAGTCTTCTTAGATGCCCAAGAAGTGGGGTTCGAGTGGAGAGTTATGAACAAATGGTCACATTCCAAATGTTCTTTAATTGGGAGAGCTAGTTATTAGAACACTACTAAGCAATATATGGGATCTTTTGAAGAAATACAGTTTTATTGCCAATTCGAGCAATTAAAAAAAAAAAACACTCCGTACTCAAATGGACACTTAAAGCGTTAAAACAGATTTATCATTTGATGGGGTCCACTTCAACTATGTTTAAGTAAAAGGTGTAACTGCTCAACAAGTAACGGGGTAAGGTAAGAGATAGGTAAGTTTTGGGGACTCAAAAGTCACAAGGAAGCACTGGTTGGGAGCGCACTGCACGCTTACGATCGAATAATATTTGAACAGCAGTGGGTCACTGGGACATTGCGCTCTCTACACTCTTTTGATAACGGCCAAATACGAATGATACTCTTTATTGACAGTCTAATATTTAGGAAGAAATTTATGATACACAAACCTTTTGTAATCTATGAAAACAGTGAGCATCGTCTTCTTTCAGCGCCTTCTCTGACAACGAGAGACTTGACTCATCTTATTTGGAGCACGCAATTCACTCGCTTGATGTTGGGTTTGCATATCGTACTCAGAAACCCACGTCTTGTCAGTAGTTATAATACATTTGATGAATCTTTGGTCGGAATCGGCCTCAGAAAACAAAACATTCAAAAAACACACTGATTTTTTCAAATTCTTCGGCAAATGTTTTGCAGCGATACGTCTGCAGCTCAATTGATTGGTTAAAAAAGCGTGAATGGATCCAATCCAGATATTGGTCATCTCTACTAACTCTGATCCGACTCTATTAACTGATGGCAAATTTGCGATCAGTTAATAGAGTCAATCTCAGATTTCATTGACTAATTGTTGATGTTGATTGCCTGCTTAACGACGGATTCACTATCACTTTTAAAGCATTCACGCCAAGTGAAAACCAATATTTTCCTTAGCGCATCGTTGCCAAAACACTTTTTCAATATTTTCAAAATTTTTGTGACGTTAATTTCTTACATTTCTTACATTAAATTGAATGCAAATCTGTTGTTCAATACCAATGGTTGACCCATCAGCGTATCAGATTAGACATACACGATTTGCGATCTTAATTCCACATTTTATACGAAAGCCATTTTAAGTCAGGAAAATTCAAAGAATTGCTTTATGTGCTGATTGTCAACTGTGAAGCTACATACATTTTAAAACAAAATTGAAAGAAGTTCATCCGATTAGATCCTATAGAGCTCCAGTGGGATAAACACGTACGGTCCCTATGATGCCGAGAAAAGCGAATCTTTTAATTGCATCATTCTACAAGACAAGAGGTCCTCCATCAGAGAAACCTATAGTTGTTGTCACTGAGCCTATGTTTAGATTTTTACTCTTAGTATCACATCTTAGCTATCATATTGAGTTGCCATAATTCATTTCAGTACAGTTCACCATTTTATCATGGAAAAATCGACGCTACAACAACGATTTCAAATTGCTGAAATTTATTTCCAATATCGAAGCTCTGCTCGCGGCGAAGTGCTCTATAATTCGTGAAATCTAAGGTGGACATCATCGGCCATCTGAAAGTGTTACATATTGAATTACTGTTGTCCCATCACTATGTCTAAAATCCTGCATAAAGATGTTGGTCTCAAGGCTTACAAGACCCAACTGGTGTAATAGCTAAAGTCTCGTGAACACTGCTTGTGTCGGGTCTTTATATCTCTCTATATAAACTGGTGGTTGACCTAGTTCTTTTACCATAGATTCTCGTTTATGGCTCCGTTAACAAGCAGAATTGCAGTATTTGAAGCGAGGACAATCCTCAAGAAGTTCATCAGCTGATATTGCATGAGACACTGTCTTCCATCCTCTGCGGTGCCAAACATGCTGCTTCCAGTTGTTCAGGCTAAGTGCTTTGTTTGATCTTTATAATGGAAGTCCTCTCAGGAAGGAAGGCCTTCCTTGTCGTCTCGGATGGGCTGGGAAACGAAGTTGCTCGATGTGGCCGAGCTAATATAATTGACGTATTTCGGACTACATCCACATCTTAATACAGCTCATAGTGTTCGCCCTCCTCGCACACAGGACCAAAAATCCGTCGAAGAATTTTTCTTCAAAGGAGTCCAGTATCAGTTATCTCTTCCTGCTTATCGTCCAGCACTCGATGCATATCACAGAACTGGCGGGATAAGGGTTTTGTAAAGTATACTTTTCGTCCTTCGAGTTAAGAGTTTTGAACCTATTAGTTTTGCCAGACGGAAGTAGCAACGGTTTCCTAGGGTTATTCTTCGTCGGATCTCCACTGATGTGTCATTCGTTGAGATCATGTTTACTCCGAGGTAGATGAACTTCTTAACTACCTCAAAATTGTTGCTATCAATAGTGACGTTTTGTCCTAGGCGATGGACAGATGCTGAAGGTAGTGTCTTTCGCGATGACACCTACCCTGTACACTATCTGCACCAAAACGAAGTTGAAGAAGACACATGATGGTACATCTCCTTGGCGAAATCCGTTCGGAGAAGCAACTTCCAAATTGCACACTACAGCGCGTGTTTTCTAGCGTCACGAGACACATCTGTATCAGTTTTGCCGGAATCACGAATTCGCTTATCGTCGTATAGAGCTCCTGACGATGGATACTATCATATGGGGCTTTGAAGTCGATGAATAGATGGTGAGTCTTAACCTGAAATTTGTTGGTTTTTTCCAGGATTTATCTGAGTGTGGAAATTTGATCTGTAGTCGATGTGTCAGGCCGGAAGTCACTCTGGTACGTGCCAATGAGTGGGTTGCAGAACGGTTTGAGACGTTCACATAGTACGTTGGATAGGATCTTATTCGTAAATGTGACATTAGGCAGAGATATGCCTCGGTAGTTCTTGCAAGACGTAGGATCACCTTTTTTGTAGATGGGGAATATGGAGCTGATAGTCGAGTCATTGCGCGTGCTTTCTTCCACCCATACTTGGTTGATATTTAAAGAGCTCCGCTGGTAGGCCATCGAAGCCTGCGGCTTTGTTATTCTTAAGTTCTTTTATGGCTAAGCCGACTTCTTCTATACTGGGTGGTAGAACTGGTTCTACTGGATGTGGATTCTCTTCTTGCTCTATCAATCGCTCTACACTATACCCATTTAGCAGCTGCTAGAAATGCTGCTTAAACACGTCTAATATCCGCTGTGGTTCGATGACTAGGTTTCCTTCGCAGTTTTGAAGAATCTGTGGTCTTGAAGTCGGCCTCCAGCTGCTTGGCCTTCTTCTTAAACCTTCAGATGATATTTCGATCGCGGGATTCTTCAATCTCCTTAAGCTGAAAGATTGCATAGGCCCTCTTCTTTCTACGCAGGATCTTTTTTTCTCTCTTCTCCTGGCTCGATACTCTTTCCTCGCTACCCTTATTTTGCGCTACAGCGTTTTCTTATCTACATCTTCTTTTGCTTTTTTCCGATATACGCATTCATCAGCATACCACGGGCTTTTTCTCTGTGCTGGCTGGTACCCTACATTAGCTTCGGCTAACTTCTTGATGATTAAGCGATACTGGCACCACTGATTGATTAATCGGTAGTCGTTGTCTGTTTTCTGTTGTTTCATGAATCGTCTTCTTTCTTCAAAAATGAGGACGGATCATAAGTCACTGTCAATAGACACCAGTACAATGCGATGATCAACAGTTATTTGTTCCCAAATTTTAGTGACATCAACGTGGAATTACTGTGTTTCCAAGAATTGAACA
Organism: Volucella inanis; assembly: GCA_907269105.1. NCBI lineage: Eukaryota > Metazoa > Arthropoda > Insecta > Diptera > Syrphidae > Volucella > Volucella inanis. Next base: position 124,946,536 of record OU026157.1, on the reverse strand, counting down.
GAACCTCATAGGCTAAGAAGCAATAGAAGCACTATCCCGAAAAGTTAAGTTGACTCCATATGTACATATAAAAACTTGATCATCACAGTATTACTACTGCATGGACCCCATCGAAAGCGTTCTGTCGTTTCAAGAGAAAAGTCGAAAAATATTCGATCCCATTTGCATTGACGGGCTGTATAGCGACATAGACCTACTTACTCTCAAAACTGCACATCAGTCGCCCGAGATGGCTGCAGCACTTAGAGTGAATGGCCCGCAGAGTCTTCGAATTTTACCCGGAGTGATAACGAAGTAGCGAAAGTCTTTGCCTTATTTAGCGCGCACAAGTAGAAGGGAATGTCATCCAATTTGGAGTATGCAACTACAGGCAGCTATCTATGGATCGAGCATCTAAGTAAGTAAGTAAGATGGAAAGTTAATCTGACGATTTTGCGTTCGAGAGCATTTCTATTCCAGCAACTTTACGGATAACTTACTGGCCTGAGCTTTAAATTTGTCGAAGTAGCCCATGTGTACCGCATAAATGCCCTTTTGGCACCGTTGACTCCATCTGGGAAAATCGTCCGTTTTCGTCCAATACCAATTTGAGCGTTATAGTGAGGTGACGCGTTTCTTCTTCGCGAAGAACCTTTTGCAAGGATTATATCCCTTCTCCTATTGAGATATAAGGCATCCATAATGAGATATAAAAATGAACTCAAAGTGAATGAATTTTGAAGTGAAATAAGGTATCATGTGTAGATGTCGGAAGCATCTGTGAAACTGTGATATGTACCCGAAGCTACTGCCTCTACTGTATTTTATCCAAAAAAAAAAAAAAAAAAATCATCAAAACTTCCAGCACGGCTATAACGAGTATTTCAACAAAAAAGTCAAACATTCTATCTGGAAAATCGAAACAGACCATATATCTAAATTGTTAATCTTCATTGGTAGATAAGTCAATAATCCCATTTTACTGTATCCGTTTACTCACGACCAAAAGGACTACAAAAAAATTATAAAAAAAACCCAGGAGAGACACTAATTAAGTTGATGATGTAGGAGGTAGAATATATCGAAAAAATCGAAATAAAGCATAACATAGTCATGAAGAAAATTGATTCCTTGAAAAGGATATGTAAGAGCACTACAAACCAGTGGATATGAACAGAACACTAACATCCTATCAATTGGCAATGCATATTGGAATGAGGTCGCTGATAGGAAAGAAAAGGTGAAAATCTAAAACAACCTCAATAGTCTGTCATGTAGAGTGAGCATTAGTGAATCGATATCTTTCATTTATTAGAATGAAATTGGGCTTTTTCTCTTCTACTACAGGAGTTCCCATCCTCTATACCATCGTTTTGTATCACTGTATCTCCACATCTTTCCATACTATATGTCCTGTTCAATATTTCATCCTACGAAATGAATATTTTTTAACATCGATGTATAGATACAAGTCGAAGCACATGCATGAAGGTACTTAGTTTCGAAGGGAGCTAGAGTGTGAAAAGCAAAACCAGTAACTTTCGCGCGGTGGCAATCCATAGGACGCTACTAGTCAAGAAGTGAACGAAAAAAATTCAAAAAAAAAAAAAAAAAAAGTCCTCGATAATTAATTGCGAACTGCTGGGGCAATGGCAATGGCAAGATTGCTTCTTCATAGGGATTGCGTTCTGTTTTTTCTTTTCTTCATTTTGTGAGTTTCAAATTTCAACAGCAGAAAAACAAATTAAGGACATTTGTTATCTACATAGCAATTCATCCAGAAAAAGGATATAAAACGGGTTATCGTACCATATATGATAAACAACGCAATACTCGTAGAATCTACTCATATCCAACGCCATCAAGTACATACGAGTACTCGTACGTAAGAATAGAAGATAGAAAAGTACGCCCTGGCGTGTAGAAAATCAGCTGAAAGAAATCAAAGTAAATGTCCTGTTTACTGTTTATTTTGTTAACGATAGAAAAGAACGCCTACTTGGAAGAGAAAATTTTCCTAACCACGACAACGGTGGAAAGGCTAATAGAACAACTGAATAGAACCATTACTACTCGTACAACAACTAGCACTAGTATCCTAACATTCTAGTATCTCTACATCCATAAGCATATCCCCATTCATAGTCATAGAAGAAAATAGAGAATAGATGATGTGCAAAAGCGTACACATGAAAATTAAAAAGGAAAACTGCAACACAAATTAAGGGGGAGAGCTTAAAAAAGAAATTGGCAAAAAAAAAAAATCCAAAAAAAAAAACCGAAAATGCGAAAAGAAAACCTAACAGAACTACTGCAATAGTCTCGCTACACAAGAGGACATACTACGTGTACGAGTCCTACGGGGCGGAGTTACTCGTACACTATCGAGGAGCAAGAAGCTTCGCAAGGATATTCGTGTATCCATAGCGCGCCGCGACTACTGCATCCCTGTGCTGTATGGATACATACGAGTTGGAATATTGGACAAAAAATTATTTACTACTAAGATGGGAAATTATTTACTTCCTTGTGGCGTTCATCCTTACTGGCCAGAGGGTGAGGGTATGGTTGCTCTGCACCAATCTCATTTTAGGATGATATGACATATGAGTTGAAGAGGATGCGATACAACGCAACTACTACTAATACCAGCACTACTCTACCACAAGTACAATATTAACGTAATCATCTTCATCATCAGCAGCAGGAGTAGAACTATTGCTCCATCACCATCGCCATTGACACCCACCAAAAGCAGGCTGTTGTGCCCATTGCCAGGGAATTATTCGTCGTAAGTTTAAAAGAGAGAAATAGGGGAGTGTATCCGTGCCGTGCACGAATACCATACTCGTACATGTACATGCAGCAGGGACCTTTTTTATATATTTTTTTTTTTTTTTTGTAAAGGGCCTATTACATTTTCTATCGCGGCCAACGGATAGATATTTTCTCCCGAATAGACAAGGCGACAAGGCTCTACGAGTACACTAGTACACTAGGCTAGCGCGTTAGTAGAACAGAACAAGTGCTCGAAAACGCACGAAATGTACGGATACGATTGTAACGTACGGGTACAAAATTCGTTTCGAGTCCTTGTTTTAAGAGCTTTTGGGCATGTGTGAGCAGAGTAGAGAACAAGAACACGCTAACAAGTTAGGAGAGAGTACAGCGAGTTTTTCTTTTCTCATTTTCATTTTCATTTTCGGCTTTGGAATCTCATTTTTTGTTTTTAAGAATAAAATGAGTACGAAAGTGAATAAAGAATAGAAAAATACGAGTACATACTGCGTGTGGGAGCTTTTTCTTGTACGAGTACTCGTGTGCTCTTCTCTTCGTGGATTTCAGCTTCAGGTGCGTTGCAGATGAGCGAGTAGGTGCCCTTCGTAGGTTAGTCGTGTCAAGATATGTAAATGAAGATGTTTCGTTGTGCTGTTAAAAGGATAATGGATTTGGTCGCCTTTCGTTATTAAACACAACAATTTTGTTTTTATATTTTTCATGTGGTGAAGGCTTAGGAGTACATACCTATATCATTTCTATTTGTTGTTTTAGGACATTTTTATACACTTTGTAAACGTATGGGTTTATCTATCTTTTAACCTTCCGTCCTTATACCTATGTTTTGCTCAACGAACAGCGCCTATTTGTTGTTAAAGCAAACGTAGGCAAGTTGTCTTGAGTTTCTATAGCTTCTATGAGCTCTTTGATAAGACTCACGAGCAGTGGCCTAGCTTTGACAGTAAAATTCTTCTCGGCGATTTTAATATGTCAGCACTGTCAGAAAGAATAGTCTATATGACACCATCTCCGTAGCTTCACTAGGTTCCCGCAGCTCGATATTCAACTATCAGCACTATCTGTCAACCAGATTGACAACATTGCGTTCGGCGAAAGGCACTGCTCCGGTATTATGGATGTCCGAGCGTTCTGAGGGGCAAACATCGTAGGGAACATTGTTGTAGCCAAGGTACGGTTGAGGGTATCTTGAACATCGCACAGGCAAGCTAATATTTTAAGGAAGTTTGACCTGGGGCGGCTACAATCGCAAGAAATAGCCAACTGTTTTTCCGATCGAGTCTCCTTTAATCTCTCAAGAGGTCCTATGTCGCCAGCATCAAGTATCGAAGACCAGTGGCAAAATTGACAAAAAAGCAATCAGAGATGTCGCCTCTGATGTGGTGGGTTTCACTCGCCTACTACAACAGAACCCTTGGTTTGACGACGAGTACCAGTAAAGACATGCAGCTTAGCGCAAGATGCATACAATGCGTCTCTGCATAGAAATACCAGGGCTGTTCACGAGCTGTAGGAGTACAAGAAAATAGACAAACAACGGCTTCTTAGGGTGAAGAAGAAGGAGCATTAGAAGCGCGCGGTCGAGGAAATTGATAAATACTACTCCAGGAATGAGATTCGAAAGTTTTCCCAAACGGTAAATAAAAAATCATAACACGGACGTAAGCCCCGAACCGAAGTCGGTAGAGACGAAGAAGGGAATATCGTAGCATAGTCGCAGTCGATGCTAAGGATTTGGAAAGAGTATTTCTGTAGGCTTTATAACGGGGATGGCGAACCAAATAAATGTATCTTTCAATCTGGATAATATAGGGCAACAATTTCGCCCATCTGTCCCGGATGAAGTGAAGATAGCCATATCTAAGCTCAAGTCCAAAAAAGTTACTTGAGGGGAGAGCTTGACTGTCGTGCTCTTCAATGCGGCAGTAGATGTCTTGGCTTTAGGCGTGGAAAATCTACCATCGACCAAATATTCACACTACGGCAGATCCTGAAGAAAACCCAATAAGTTCAGATCGATACTCACCACCTTTTTATCGTTTTTAAAGCCTATGACAGCATCGACAGAGCCATGTCTAGTTTTGGCATCCTTGCCAAACTCGGCCGCTTGTGCAGGATGTCGATGGAGAAAGCTCGTTAATGCATCAAGGTTGGTAACGATCTAACAGAGACCTCTGACGTCAAAAAGGATTTAGGCTTTAGTATAACAATAGAAATGGCAAAATTAGGTTTAGCGGTTAACAAGGACAAAACAAAGAATATGCTGTCAACAAGAAAGGACACTCAACATGCTAGAATGTCACAATTGACAGCTATAACTTTGAGGTAGTAAGGGACTTTCTTTTCCCCGGCTTTGCTATCACATCTGAAAATGACATCTCTTTAGACATCAAACAAATAATAACGCTTACCAATCGCTGTTTCTTTGGGCTGAGAAGGTAACTATGTAGTAACAACCAAGAAAACTCCATATAAGACATTTGTAATCCCAGTCCTGCTCTATGGTTTCGAACTATCAACCCTTTCTAAAGCGGATGAAGATATCCTTAGTCGTTTAAGAGAAAAATTCTTCACCCATCCCATATGCGTTGACGGATTTTCGAGGAAGTGGAAGGGGATCTCAACCAACTTAAAGTGCGCAACTGGAGGTAGTTAGCCAAAGACTGCGCTAATTGAAGATGTTTATTGCTTGCGGCCCAGTTCCATCCCGGAGTGTATCGCCGCCTAATTAAGTAAGTAGGTAAGGATGATGTCGGGACCATGGTTAGATCATACTTATGGACGATTTGCTAATTTTTCATTAAGCAATTGTGGGGAGTGTATATTTGGTCTTAAAGTTACAGATCACTCAATGACGTTATTTATTGAACGTCTCACTGAACACATACCTATACAGTGCTAAGGAAAAAATCGGATAAATGATTTAAGCATTGGATCACTAATCAACTATTAAAAAAGTTAATATTAAAAATAAAATCAGAATCAAGTGCTCCAAGCATCACAACGGTCTCAGAGTGAAAAACAAATACAAAAGATGCCGAGACATCTATTACCAGAATCAATTTAATTTTAAAGGAGATCCGAAAAGGGAATGGCACCAGTCTTCCTTTAAGAGAAAACTTATCATAATACAAGTAACTGACTGTGATATATCTGATAAGTTTCTCATTGCGAATCTGAATCTGAATCAGCTCAGTTGCGGCTTACCATATGTTTGGTTTTAGAGGTAAAGAGAGGTACTGATGAACGTTGGTTTTAAATGTTTGAAGGTTATAATGACTAGAAAACCAAGAGCAGGGCAATCGATAAGCGAATTGTACAGCTTAGGAACGAATCAAGGTATTTCAGAGCACATCCGATAGCAATCTTGAGCATTCATAACGAGACCATTGTTGCGGTTAAAAGTTTGAAGGGGCGGAATGGTAATTATAATTTCTATGGAGCATTGGGGGTGGAAATAGTGATAGTGAGACGCGAGAAATTTCGTCAGTGTTTGAGGATGTTCATTGACTGAGTGGTATCTGCATCACCTATGAGTTTTATCGCATGGTTTTGAATCCTATTTAGCAGGTCCAGAGAAGTTTTAGGAACCCCTGACCAGATATGGGCATCGTACTCCAATTTTGGGCGGATGAATGCCTTATATGTATATTGTGGCCGGACCAGAGGGAGTATTTCTACATCGTTTGAGGAAATCTACCTTGGAAAGAAGGGACGTAAGTGCAAAGAGTCTATACGAAGAGAGAGAAGAAGATTCGCCTTTTCTAGGGACGGGCTGGACAAATGCTGTTTTCCACTTTTTCAGAAAGAGTCCAAAAGAGTAGGATCGATGGAAAAGCCTACGCAGTGGGCCTTTTCAAGAGTTAGTCAGCGTCTACTACGTACTTCAGCCAAGTAGCACTTGCTACGAAATTTTAATTAATTTTTGTTCCGATTTTTACAATCGTCTTCGTCTTTCACACGAAAAAAAAAAAAAAAAATTGTAAAGTCAAATAAAATGTCAGTAAAATATCAACAAAGGTTCAGTGCTTCAGTTTCAAAACGAAACAAAATATTTTTTTAATTGGTTTCTCTGTTTTTCGTACTTCGAACTTTATGGCTGTTAATCAGCCTAAAAACATTTTTTTTTATTTGCAAATTTGGCAACTCTGTAATTGTTAATTAATTATCTGTAGTTCTAAGTTCTAAGTATCGTTCTATTTTGAAGATTCACCCGAACAGGTATTAGATAATATGTGCTAAGCACATAAGGAGCATTTTGAATTTACCTGCTATTCAAAAATCAACTGTTGCGTCGCTCCGAGAACTAGTTGATAGCGCCAACAGCCACTTATGTGCTCTGTCCTCACTTGGGCGTCCGGTCGACAGTTGGGATGATGTCATAATCCATCTGCTGTCATTCAAACTGGATAGAAATACGCGCGACAAATGGCAAGAAGATTGCCCTGTTGAAAGGCTATCAACCCTAGCAGAATTTTCAAGATTTATCGACAAGCGTTGCCAGGTATTATACATTATTATGCGTATCTATGTACATGAACTACTCAGGAAAGTACAACTACCTTACTGCATGATAAAAAACCTCGCCATAAGGCACTTACAATAACTAGGGCCGGCGAATAAGTTTGAAATAAATGTATTTTTTGGGCGTATACTTGGCACACTTTAAGTAGGTGTTATAAATTCATTAATCTACCCATAAAGGAAAAAACCCTTGTCGTAGACAAACAAAAACCATGCACTAACTGCCTTAGATCTGGCCATAAACTCGAACACTGTGCTGCCTCTCTGCATCCCAGCCATAAGGTGCATGCAAATGCCACAACCCTGCACAACAGCTGCAATTCAGTTCGATGGCGAAGAAGGGTATAATAACAAGGTCTTACAAATGACATACAACAACTCGCCACAAAATACTGGAACCAATATATCTATTCTTACACCGCCGTGGTTCATGTGTTAAACAAACACAACACTCATATGACATGCCGAATTCTGTTAGATTCAGGTTCGCAACTCAACTTGATTACTGAGCACCTTGCTTAACAACTTGACTTACAACTTTTTTTTTTTTTTAAATAAAAGGCAAACCATTTGAGATACTTCAAAAACTTTATTATCGGCTTGAAGTACAATCAAAACATTTATGAATGGAACTCGACTTCGTTCATATGGCCACCGCGGTCACGTTTGCAGCGGTCGATTCGTTGAACCGAATTTTCAACGACTCGGCTACACATTTCGGCCGAAACGGCTGCTATTTCGCGTTCAATGTTGGCTATGAGCTCTTCCAACGTCATCGGCGTGTTGACATAAATCAATGACTTAACGTAGCCCCACAGAAAATAGTCAAGCGGCGTTAAATCGCACTAATGAGGCGGCTAATCGACTTGCTCATGTCTTGAGATAACACGATCACCATACTTACTCTTCAAAAAAATCGATTGTAGCGTGTGCTGTGTGGCTTGTGGCACAATCCTGTTGAAACCACATGTCGTCCAAGTCCATATCTTCCAATTCGGGCCAAAATTAATTGGTGATCATGGCGCGATAACGCTGACCATTTACAGTAACGTGGCGATCGTTATCGTCGACGAAAAAATATGGCCCAATAACGCCGCCGGCATGCAAACCGCACCAAACAGTTATTTTATGTGAATTAAGTGGTGATTCATGAAGCACATGTTGGTTTTCACCCAAAAATGAGCTTCGTCACTGAAGATGATTTTGCGATGAAATTTATCATCGCCAACCCAATCGGAGAACGTACGTCGCTTCAAATGGTCCATCGGCTTCATTTTTGCTTGATCTTGTATGGGTGTAAACCAAGATCCTTACGCAAAATACGCCATAATGTGGTCTGAGCGATGCCCAATTCTTGAGAACGCCGTGGAATTGACTGATTCGGATCGTTTGCTACGGACGTCTGAACGGCAGCGATATTTTCGACACTTTGACCAACCCGTTGTCTCACTGACACGGCAACAGCACAAAACTTGTTATTGCCTGTCCACTAGGGCGAGAATTACGACCGAAAATTGGCGTTAACTTAAAGTTGCAGTCACCGACTCCGAATATCTGTAGAAATTTTTTATAATTTGCAGACGTTACCATGACGAAAATGTTGAGTTTACTGAATAAATTGACAGTGACAGTTTGATAATCAGTGAAAGAGTGCGTTCACAAATTAAATTCAAAGTTGTCAAGTCCCTATTGGAAAACCCTATTCCATTAGTGGAATAGGAACAATAAGCGCGTCTTGCAAAAATAAAACCGATGTTGTTATAAAAACTCGTTTCAATGATTTTACATACGTCGTAGAGGCTAATGTAATAAAAAGAATAACCCAACAGCTACCAGAAACATACATACATAACATATGTATTTATATCGAAATTTCAAAGTGGCCTATCCCAGCCAACATAAACCTCGTTGACCCACTTTTTCAAAAACCAAGGCACATTGACCTCTTGCTAGGTGCAAGAGCTGCATTTCTTCTCCATTCTCACAGTAGATCAGAAACGACTTGGCGACACACTTCCTTCAATTGCAGAATACAGTTTTTGGGTGGATCGTATCAGGAGTTGTACGGGTCACTCAGGCAAGAACAATGCAGCTGTGAGTAATTTGTGCGCAGCAGCAAATGAAAACTTAAAAGGAATACTGCGATCATTCTACGACGTAGAAAATAATGTAGGCACACACACATTGAGAGATATTACCGCAGCTAGCAAGACAAAGGGCCATGTGAAAAACTATTTACAAAAAATTATATTCGCTTTAACAACGGACGATACCAGGTTACATTGCCATTGAAGATGGATCCAAGCGCTCTTGGAAATTCATACTGCACTGCCCGTCATAGATTTATGGGCATCGAGCGAAAACTACAAATGAACCATAGTTTGGCCAAGGACTATATTAAATTTATGCGTGATTATGAAAGACTTAACCACATGCAATTGACTGATAGCGTTTATGAATTGAAACCATACTTTTTCTTGCTACATCACTGTCTTATGAAGCTAGGTAGCTCCACAACGAAATTAAGGGTTGTGTTTGACGCTTCTTGTAAGACGGACAATGGTCTTTCGGTCAATGACATCATGCACATTGGACCACAGCTACAGTCGGATTTATTCTCAATCGCTTTGTATTTTCGATATCATAAAGATGGTATGTCTTTACAGCAGATATTACCAAAATGTACCGATAAGTGGCTATACATCCTGATGATCAATAGTTCTTATTAATTCTATGGAGAAAAACACCCCTCTAGGAGCTAAAAACATACAAACTACGCACTGTTACTTATGGTACGAGCGCCGCATCTTACTTGGCCACTCGGGTACTATCTCAACTTGCAAAGGATGAGTGTGAGCAATTTCCACTCGAAGCAGAGACGTTAAGGCATAATTTTTACGTTGATGATGTGCTCACTAGGACTGATACATTTGATGATGTAATGCATATCAAAAATGAGTTGAGATTGTTCCTAGTTGCAGTTGGCTTTGAACTTCGAAAAGGGTGCGCCAATGACGAGGCCATAATCAACGATATACCAGCTAGTGAGAGAGAGGAATTTTTTCAAGTCAAGACACTTGGATTGATATGGGAACCATTAAATGTTTCAGTTGAGCGTCAATCTGTCTCCAGTGGCTGCAGTAATAAAGAGGTCAATTTTATCGGATGTAGCCTTTAAGCTTTATGATCCTTGAGGCTTAATCAATCCCGTAATAGTTAGGGCAAACATTTTCATGCAGCTGCTATGGAAGAGCAAACTGGCTTGGGACGAGGCATTACCGCAAGAATAACCACCATTACGGGAGATGTTTCAGAGAAGAGCTGACAAGTCTTGAACGCATATCATTTCGGTGTCATGTTTTATCGGGCTCTTGTGGCATTCAAGCAGCGGAACTACATGGCTTTTCAGACAGTTCGGAGAAAACATACGGTACTTGCGTATACATTCGATCCATTGATGAACAAGGCCGCGTAAGCGTTAATCTACTGTGTGCCAAATCGAAGATAGCACCCATTGACAAAAATCGATTGTCTTTGCCACGCTTCGAGCTGTGCGCTACGGTACTGATGGTTCAACTGAGGGACAAGATTCTGGAGGGAATGAAACAGGGATTAACGAATCGGTATTATTGGACGGACTTAAGCATCGTATTACCTTGGATCTCCAAGGAAACTCATCAATGGTCGACATTTATTTCAAATCGTGTTATCCAACGGTCATGGTACACATTTCAGTGAAGGTGTACTAGTGAGTAGCAAGTTTAATCCAGCTGATATAGTATCTAGGAGCACCACCCACTTGCGCTTCTGCGCAACGACCATTGCGTCGTCGCTATGGTTTTTTTGCCCCTCTTACCATACTTACTAAATGAGGAAGAAGATTGGACCGTATGGAGATGCGAAAGTTAGTTCTCCGATTATCTGTTAGAGCGGAAAAAGAAAAATAAATAAATAATATTTGTAGCTGTGGAAGAACTCGATATGATAGAAAATATAAAGCACAAGAACAACTACATGAAGCTATTGAGAATCGTAAGTTTTATCTTGAGATTCAAGCACAATGGGTTTAATCGATTGCACTCTAAGGACAAATTTAGTGGAGAAATTACGGCAAATGAGCGTGAAAACAAGATTCTTGGCAAGGGAAAGCAAATAAGTTCAAGATCGCACATAAGCTCTTTAAGTCCTTTTCTTGATGAAGACAGGATTTTACGAGTTGGCGGATGATTAAAGCAAGCGGATATCGAGTACGAGTTTAAACATCCTATCTTACTACCAAACGAGGGTACTTTTACAACAGCGCTTATGCGATACTCAAGGATTGTTGGCATTGGTGCGGCAAAGTTTTTGGCCAGTGCATGCGAAAATCATACTAATCTTACTAAGTGGAGTGAAAAGTAACCTCCTTGACCGCCAGAATGCGCTGCTACTGCAAATTGGCATCATGTTGAGTATGGACAAAAACGATTTTCGTTCTCTCATAAAACATTTATTTTTTGAGAGGCAAAACGGCGAAGGAAACAAAAGACAAGTTGGATAAATATTATGGGGCTAATGCTCCGTCAGATTGCACTGTCAAATATTGGTTTCGAGAGTTTCGTGGTGGCCGCAACTCCACTACCGATCAAGTCCGCGGCGACAAGCCCTCCGATACGGTTACACAGGACAATGTCAAAAAAAAATACATGAAATAGTGTTGGCTGACCGGAAAGCGAAGGTGCGCGGGCTAACAGATACCACAAAGATTAGTACTGAGCGCACACGCCGTATTTTGGGCAATATTCTGCGTATGAAAAAGTTATCCTCCCGCTGGGTGCCGCGCATACTCACTCCTGACCAAAAACACGAACGCGAGAGCACTTCGAAAGAGTGTTTGGACTTGCTGATGCGGAATCGGGTGGACTATTGGCGTCGATTGGTAACTGTTGAACACCAGAGAACAGAATGAGTACCCAGCAATGGACTGAAGCCGGCACGAGTGTTCTGAAGCGGCCGAGGGAGGCTCGATGGGCCGGAAAGGTTATGGCGTCGGTTTTCTGGGATTGTTATGGCATACTCTTCGTGGACTACTTCGAAAAAGGAAAAACCATTAACAGCGAATATTACTGCGCATTATTGGTACGATTGAAGGCTGAAATCGCTGCAATGCGGCCTCAAATGAAGCGAAAAAAAATTTTGTTTTTGCAAAACAATGCACCGGCGCACAAGAGCATCGCAAATACGGCTAAAATCGGTGACTTACGGCTCCAATTGCTGTCGCATCCACTGTATTCGCCCAATTTGGCTCCCTCAGACTATTATCTCTTCCCAAACCTCAAAAGATGGCTCATCAATAGAAAATTCAGCTCACGCGAGGAAATCATCGACGCCACGGAAGAGTATTTTGCAGACCTTCCGGAAAATTACTTTTCGGACGGGAGCAAGAAGTTGGAAAATCGCTGGAATAAGTGTATCAAACTAAAAGAAGACTATATTGAATAAAAAACATTTAAATTTTTTTTATTTTTTCATTCCCAAGGAGGTTACTTTTTACCCCACCTAGTAGAGCGTATTTTAAGTCTAAGCCCAAGGCACTTTCCACGACCGAAACAGACTTTTGTGGTCCATTTTTCATACATTTTAAGCGCAGAGGAACAACTCCAACCAAAGCTTATGTAGCTATTTTCATGTGCTTTAGCACTAAGGCTATGAACCTTGAGTTAGTTGGAGATTTGACTACAAGCGCATTCCTAGGTGCTTTGAGAAGTTTTTTTGGTAGACGGGGTAAAAGTCAAGTGATCTACAGTGACAACGCCACCAACTACATGAGCGCTAAAAACAAGATGCAAGAGCCCTTCTCAAAACTCTATTCGGGTAATGGCAATGCTAGCATTACAAGTAATCTAAGTGAGGACGGGATTAAATGGCACACAATACCACCAAGAGCGTCACACTTTGGTGGAATATGGGAGTCAGCTTAGATTGCTAAGCAGCACATGAAACGGCTTTTACATAATGCATCGTTTACTTATGAAGAAACAATCATGATCCAAATTGAAGCAATCCTTAACTCCCTTCCAATTTGCCCCTCTCCGAAGCCCCTTCCGATTTCCAGTAAATAACACCTGGAAATTTTTTAGTGGGTAGTCTTTTACAGATGATCGCAGACACTGACCTTAAGGGTAAAAACCTTGCTCACCTCAGTAGATGACAGTGGGTACAATGGACAATGGAAGAGATGGAAAGATGAGTACCTGCATTGCCTACAGCAGCGTTACAAATGGTGTACATGGAGTAAGGACGCGCAAATCGGTGATGTGGTGCTTCTTATGGATGATGATCTTCCCCCTCTAAAATGGCGAATGGGTCGATTGCTTGCAGCGGATGGAATCGTCCGAGTTGCCACTGTCAAGACCTTTAAGGGAACAGTAAAAAGAGCCATTGTTAGACTGTGTCCATTACCAATGCGGAGAGTATGTTCAGTCTAAATTGCAAAAGTAGTAGTTTGGAGTTTTGGCACATAGATGGTGCACGGATCAAAAGCGCTTCTTAGCATTTCAGTAACTCTATATATTTTCCTGACATTTTCTACGTGAGGAGACGGCAGATATATGGTATATATATAGAACTTTACGTCTAGCGGCTGGCATCCTGAACGTAAATTTTATATTTAAGAAGTGTATCCAAAAGAAATAAATAAAATAAACTTTATAATTAGTAAAAACGCTTAATAACAAAGTCAAGAGGTATTGAAGAGGAATTATCAGCCATCCAACATTGGTGATTCCTTACCGATAAATATCAATCGTAATACTATCCAGATCAGTTAATATGCAGTTTGTACCAATTGCAGAACCAGTTTTTCCCGAATTATCAATTTTTAACCTTTAAATGTGTAATAGTAACATTTTTTTTTAATATGCAATACATATTTTACCATGGTTGTCCATGGTGTTATTTCCAGTCTTTGTTACTTAAAAAGCGAAACAATAGTTTGGGGGAACAAATGGATAAATTGTTGCAGAAAAGCTTGGAGGCGAATGTAGTAGTACATCTTTCTGCAGAAGGCAACGCAGATATGAATGAAAGCAGCTGTGTGTGCTGGCCTCTTATGCACTAACGACACAGGCATCGTGGTTTTATACACATATTCTGTATTCTCTCCTGGCACACGCACTGCAATTGTCAAAAGAAATCACATAATGATGCGTGGGTAATACTACGATGAGCCAAAAAATTAAAATGCACCAAAATCTTCATCCATAAAGAACTTCCGAACACGCGACGTAAAAAAAACAACCTGCTCCCAATTGCCAAATCAACCCAATTAAAAGACGGTAAACATTTCATCTTAAAGAACCTTTTTATATGGGATATGCCTCACGTCTTGAAATGTGGTACAAACGATCCAATGGTGATACTATGCACAATCTTCGGTAGCAATGTTGTATTTTTTTCTACCCTCGAACATTTTGTGAATGTCAAATAATATCAAACAGAAAACATCAAGTGTGGCGACGGAAGTTGGTAACACTTCTGATCGAAGAAACAGCCGCTGTGCAGAATGCATAAAATTTGGGTGCACACACAAGTATAAGCTCGAGCTTACACGATCGAAGAAATTGAGGTGAACCCGTCTACCAAAAACATATAAAACATATAGCGTTAAAAATATTAAGTAATAATGTCGCAGGACATTATTTGTTTTTTGAAATTAAATTTTTTAATTATGTTAAAAGTTTTGAATTACCATATTTGTACTTTTTGAAACTCATGTCTTAGAAAGTGAGATAGAGAAATTCAAAGGGATATTTAGGGACAATGAATTGAAATGGATTCCAGCAGTGAATCAAAAACATTTGAAAGAGGAAGCGGGGAGAACTACTAAGCTATCGAAAGTGTCTTGAGTGAGTTGTTCTGAATTTTAAGCGAGCAGGAGAAATGAATGTCTTGGATGTAGAAACCAGGGGTTCTGTCTACTTTATTGTACCAATCTACTTGAACTACACCCTGCCTGATCGAACTGCGACCAACTTCACACTGCTATAATTTCCAAACCGTTCATGATAGTGTGCTCAAATTTTGACACATAACAGATAATTTTATAAAATGTTTATTTTAAACGCTTGCGTCTCAGTTGTGCTGAAAAATTTTAGCCGCGAGAGAATTTAAATGTGATAGTGTGATTGCTTTATGTTTGGCTGGAAAACCACAAGTAGCTATCGTTAGAGCCCCCCAGCACCTCTACGTGAATAAATCATTTGTGTCCCGAACCATAGCTCGTTACTATAATACTGGCAGCGTTGCAAAACGCCATGGAGTTGTTTACAAAAAAAAAAAAGAAAAAAAAAAAAAACAGCAACATCGGTGGAAATGGTTCGGAAAGTGAAGTCTCGAATTTAGCGAAATCCGCGTCGAAGTGGAAGAAAAATGGCTCGTGAGTTCAACATATCGTTGGAACGGGTGCAACACATACTGTAAAAGGAGTTGCTACTCTTGCACGAAAGTGGTGAGCTTGCCGAATTTGTTTTTTTCCGATGAGTTGCCATTTGTTATCGAGCAATATGTAAACAAACAAAATGACCGAGCACCTTCGGACAGCCACCAGAAAGCAGGCGGCACCAATGGTGATGGTTTTGGGCCGCCATAACCGCCGATGGTCGCTCTCCGCTCGTATTTTTGGACCGTGGCGTCAAAATGAATGCGATCGTATACCGTGAAACTGTATCAGAGGCAGTATTGAAACCTTGGGCAAACAATCATTTCGGTTGGAGACCGTGGACATTTCAACAAGACTCGGTACCGTCTCACAAAGCGCGCGTCAACCAAGATTGGTTAAAAGACAATGTTCCACACTACATTTTTTCGACACAATGGATTGCAATTTCTCCGGATGCAAATCCGTTGGATTTCTCTGTCTGGGGTATTTTGAAGGCGAAGGTTGGCACTAAAAAAATACCAAAGTTTGGACCACCTCAAACAAGTACTTCGCCCGGAATGGGCCAAAATACCTCAGAGCCACTTGCGTTCAGCGTGCGATGCTTTCTTCAGGACTTAGGGTCAATGGATATAACAAAATAATCTTGTAAGTGGATCTGTTCCAAAAATGATTAATCAAAGGATGAAGTGTGTTATAGAAAAGGTGCTAAAATGCTGGAGGTTGCTGACGCTTTAGACGCAATAATTTTAAATGGAAGCTGTAAAGGAGATCCGTATGTTGAAATATACGTTTATTCGATGAAAGTTCTCAGTCATTGACTACTGATTGGTGGTCGGGAAGTGGAACTCTTTTCTGAGAAACTTCATGATAACTGCATAAACATCTTCTAACCACATGCATTTAGAAATTTCTTGTACAGTTTGGGGAAATGATGAAACGCTTAACACAAAGCAAATATGGCTACTGCCAAAGTTGATATGGAGGGATAGATTTCAAGCTATGTATCAAAATATTTTAAATCAGGAACTTGCTAAACGAAGGTTGCTAAACAATCCGCTCCACATGGAGGACCTAACTCGAGTAATGATTACTCCAAAACAGATATGTTTTGATGCAGATTGTTGAAAAGCCAGAAAAAAATCTTTTTCGCTACTAAGACTCTTAAGGAAATACAATACTTCATTTTTTAAAAATATATATGCAGTAGCCAATAGGGAATTTAAACTTCTCTGTTCTGCCAAGAGGAAACATCTGGAGTAACAAACTGTAGCCATTTTAAAGACATCGAGATCCTCAGCAGAATTTTGGAAAGTGGCCAAAACTATCAACGGGAGAAATAATGTAAATGCAACATCCTTACAAGCAGTCAAACTTCGAGTCTATTTTAAGAATCTACTCAATGCTCCGCAATTTTCACCTCTACCACAGTATGCGACACCACTTTTTGAAGATGAGCTCTTAGATACTCCATTTACAGTTTTTGAAGTACAGAATGTAATAAAAAAATCTTAAGTTGGTAAAGCACCAGGAGATGACCGAGTACCAGCAGAATTCAATATAAATTGTTCAGTTGAATTTCTGTCCGCATTAACCAACGAATACAATAGAATATTTGAAACAGCGAGTGTGCCAGAAAGCTTTAAAAGGACAATAATTTTTCTTCTACACAAGAAAGGATCGTACGACAACCCTGAAAATTATTGAGGCATTTCTTTCCAGAATACGTCAGTCAAGTTGTTTAGTACTTAAATCTTCAATAGACTTACACAGTGAATCAAGCTGGATTTAAGAGTAACTATTCAACCTTAAACCAAATATTAGACCTAACAAATATTTCGGAGAGCTACAGAAGAAGAAACAAGAAGTTATATGCTTTTTTCGTCGACCTTCGTGCTGCCTGTGATTCTATTGCACGCGAAGCACTTTTTTACAAGCTGTATAATATGGGAATCTCTAGCAATATTGTTGTTTTATTGAAAGCGATGTATGGGATGGTGATGGGATCAAAGAACGAAATAACAAACTATCGTCCAATCGCTAAACTCTCCCATATTCCCAAACTCCTCGAAAGTATTTTGTATGAAGCTCTAAGTTTCCAATGCAAATCACTTATTTCCCCTAGACAACATGGCTTCTTAAAGGGTAGGTCAACCACCACAAATCTCGTTGAATTCGTATCCTTTGCCATCTCTGCCCTAGAGAACGGCAACGAAGTCGATGTAGTTGCAACCGATTTTAGCAAAGCCTTCGATAAAATCTCTCATCGATTAATACTCTTCAAATTGTCTGCCCTCGGCTTTGAACCCATACTGTTAAAATGGATATCCTCTTACCTCGAAAACCGTTTTTACAGTGTTCGTTTTAGGTCAGCCCACTCCACTCCATTTTTGGCTACCTCTGGAGTTCCTCAAGGTAGCCATCTCGGCCCCCTTCTCTTTATATTAACCATAAATGATCTCGATAGGATCATCAAATATTCGTCCATCTCCCTTTACGCCGACGATACCAAATTTTTCAAAATCATTTCCTCTTCCAATGACTCCTTCCTTCTTCAAAAAGACCTTGATAGTTTTTCGATCTGGTGCCTCAAAAATTGTTTGGAACTTAATATCACCAAATGCCAATCCATCACCTTTTCACATAAGCGGCTCAAATCTCCTCCCCGATTCTACCTTCTCCACAACCAACCGATCTCCTCCGTTGAATCTCTTCGCGACCTCGGCATTTTGTGTGATAGGGAGCTCAATTTCCGTTTGCATATGGATGGGATAATCCTTAAAGCCAACTCTGCACTAGGTTTTGTAAAACGATGGTCCAAAGAATTCACCAAACCATACGTGATCAGGTCCCTCTATATTACCTTTGTTCGAACCCTCCTAGAATACGCTAGTCAAGTATGGTCCCCATATCATCGCGTTCATATCTCGAGAATCGAAAGCATCCAGCGCCGTTTTCTTTGATTTGTTCTTCGAGGTTTGCCCTGGGATGATTCTTTTACTCTGCCCCCCTATCAAAACCGTCTCAACCTTATTAACCTAAACACCCTTGAGGAACGCAGAGATGCAGCCGACTTTCTCTTCATTCATCGACTTCTTTCAGGTCAGGTTGAATGTACGTCCCTTCACAATTCTATTTTCCTCAACACTAACCCTCGTAATCTACGTACCAATCGTCTCTTCTATCTCCTAACCCACCACACCACCTATGGCGCGAACGAACCAATCTCCCGCATGCTACGAAAAATTAATTCAAATCCTAGCGTCTTTAACTTCCACCGCACCACTTCCTACCTCAAATCGGTTCTCCTTCACCACAACAACCAACCTTAGTTTTAAGTATTAGTTTAAGTTTAATTTTAAGTTATAGCTTGTATTAGGCCGAATAAATGGGGGCTTTCGCCCCCACCAAAATTAAATTAAAATTGTATCTGAGGACTTTGAAACACAAATGGGAGTCAAACAAGGTTGTGTTATAAGCGCGCTACTTTTTATCTTATTCATAAATAAAATTGTAGAGGTAATTGGAGGAGGAATTCAGTTTGGAAGTATGCTGATACAAGGACTACTTTTCGCCGATAATATAGTTTTTCTTTCGGAATCAGTTGAAGGAATGCAGCGAATGATCAAGCGACTGGAGAGTTATTGTGAACTTTGGAATCTGTTTGTGAACTTAGAGAAATCTAAAATAATGATATTCAGAGCTGGTGGCGGTAGATATGCCCGTAATGAAAAATGGACCTACAAAGGACAGACTGTTTCAATAATTCGGGAGTATAAGTATTATATCTAGGCGTATTAATTATGGCGAATCTTAGTATGAAAAAACATCTCCAATTTAAACCAGCTGAGGCGAAAAGAGCTGTTTCTTTAGTATGGGGCGGATGCATCAATAATAAATATATTGATCACAGGTCTAAGCTTAAATTATTTCGTGCGACTGCTGTCTCTCCATATTACTATTTGGTGTTAATGCCAGGTTGAAAGATTCCTAAAAGGTATTTCCGGTTACCAAAGTCCACTCCAAATTATATGCTGCATTTGGAAACAAAAGTGCACCTAAACTGCACTTTGAATATGTCATAAAAGTACTGGAGATGGATAAGGATCGGCTGCCCAGACTTGTACTTAGGAGAGCTATATCGACAAGGGGAAATTTTATCAGAAAGTGGGGGGATTTGGGGAATAACATCGGCGAAAGTGTGAGCATTGCCATGGACACTAACACTGCCGACTTAAGGAAAATTTTTACAAAACTATTAGAGAGATCACAAAATAATATGCTTTACAGTCAACTGAATTATAATCTTCAAGAACGTACATACTTCCTTAATCACTTTCCGCTGAAGATGATTAATTTAATATTTAAAGTAAGAGGTAAAATAATCAATTTAAATTACATCCCACACCGTCCTGATCTGCCAATTCTATGTTTTGTGACCTGTGTAACCTACAAGAAAGGGAGGATGTATACCATTTTATTGCCAGATGTCCTATGTTAAACTAGTTTCGTGTGAGATACTTTGGTGTAAACAAAATGATGTTCTGAACATTTTAAACGGTGAACTTGGTTGGGAAGCTTTGTATAGATACACTGCAATCGCACTTAATTACAGAAAACCTATTACTGAAGGCGACTTCTAAATTATGAAAGCAAAATTTATTTAACGAATTGTAAATCTGGTAGACGGCCAGGATATCAAATTGTAGATAAAAGCTAGTTTAAGTAATTTTTCTTTTAAATAAAGTTCTTAATACTACTACTATTATTCATTATTAAAAACTTTTCAACACGGCGTTTAACAAATTTGTGAAAAAACACTTGCATATTACAAGTGCGGGTGGAACAAAATCTCCGTTCCACCCGCACTTGTAATATGTGCACACTTCTGATCAAAAACTTTTTTCTACAATATTTTTGCATTCTTATCATAAAATTGTGAATTATATATTTGTATTTTGTGAAAAAAAACTACATAGATTGCAAATTTGTAATTGTGAATTACAAGTACAAAATTGTGGTTGTAACTTGTAGTTTGGTGAAATAGGCCACTGCACTGGTATACTTGTAGTTATAAGTGAATTTCAATTCAATGCAAATAATTTACTAGCTACAAGTGAATTCACAAATAATTATAAGTATCGTAGTTTTATGAAATAGGCCCCTGGTTGAATTTACAGACATGAATGTACAAGGTATCTCAAAAGAAAGTTCACATTTGTTTTGGTTATTGCGTGAACGCAACTATTTCGAGGAGCGCGGGGGGTGTGTCAGTCGATAGCCTGGCTCTTGGGAATTTTGTCGCTATTGAGCGTTTCTAGGGAGCGGAATGTGCGTTGTGCGTACGCGAGTTTTATAAAAACGGCAATTCGGCGACTAGCGCCAAGAAAATTCTAAAACATTCGACATATTCGTCACTTGAATGATGCTCCAATCACTCGAATCATTGCAAAATGGGTCAAGAAGTTTGAAGAGACCGGCTCAACACTGGAAAAACCAAAAACCGGGCGTCCAAGATCTTCAAGAACTGTCGAAAATGTAGACAGTGTCACCCAGTCTATTCGGGATGATCCAAGCCTTCCAATTCGGAAGCGTGCTGTGGCCTTAAGCGTGCATAGATCGTCATAATTGTGCATTTTGCATAAAGGTTTAAAACGTCACCCATACAAAATTCAGTTGGTGCAAGAATTAAAGCCTCAGGATGCTGGTCAGAGGCTTGACTTCGTAAACCAGATGATTGAGAGTTTTCCGACGTTTACCAACATCTTGTTTTAAGATGAAACCCATTTTCATCTTAATGGACACGTAAACAAGCAAAATTGCCGCTACTGGAGTGCAACCATTCCAAAACAAAAACATCAGAAACCCCTACATTCGCCTAAAGTGACCGTATGGGCCGCAATGTCGGCGCGAGGAATTATCGGCCCTTACTTTTTTGAAGATGAAAGGGGACGCACAGTTACGGTGAATTCAGATCGTTATGTGGAGATATTAGACAACTTCTTTGTGCCTGACTTGCAAAACTTTCCTGGTTATAACCAAAGAATATGGTTCCAGCAGGATAGTGCAATTTCACACACGTCCAACAGGTCTCTGCTGAGAGTTCGTGAAATTTTCCCTGACAAATTGATCTCTAGGAGAGGTGACGTAAGTTGGCCTCCACGTAGTCCCGATTTGACACCTATGGACTTTTTCCTGTGGGGTTATGTCAAATCCAAAGTTTACGCCAACAAACCGACTTTCCAGGCACAATTAAAAGAAAATATCCGTCACGAAATGGCAGCCATCACGGAGAATACCTGCCGAGCCGCCATAGGCAATTTTAGTGCTCGAATAAATGAATGCGGTCAACGCAACGGTTTACATTTGGATGATGTCATTTTTAAAAAATAAATTCCCAAACACTGTATTTTAATATATAATAAACATTTTTTCAATAAATTTCTTACTTTTTTTTTAATATTTTTTTTTTAAATGTGAACTTTCTTTTGAGACACCTTGTACTTAGAAAAGTGATTCTTGTAGAGTGCGCTTTCCATTTTACCCTTAACCATTTTCTCCATGCTCTTCAAGTCGGACTGATAGATCTGAAGCCTTTGAGGAGCGTGTAGTCAACTTCCCGATTTTTGGTATAAAGCTATACTTACTGTTTGGCGACGGCCAGCATGTATGCTAGTGCGAGGCTGGCAGCACAGATCCTGTTCAGAGGTGCCAGTTGTACCTTTTGTGTCGTATTTAGATAGATTCCATCGGTCTCAGATGAATTGAAGCCATCAAAGAAAGCCACATCGTGTTAGACATCCACATCCGTCACCACGATCGATGAGAGAAGCTACGGCAGGTTGTGTTACTCAGTTCTGTTGTGTTACTGAGTTCCCTTGAAACTTCAGTAAAAGAAGCTGGTTGATAGCTGCATCTATCTGGGTTACCTGAAAAGTATAAAAAAAGGTAATTCTCAAGCACGAAACAGAGAGTCTTTGCTTTCGGCTCAGTGTAGGTGCCATCAGGTCTCCCGAGTGTTTCCAGTCTAGTTTCACCTAGTGTTTCAATCTTTTCACAGAGGTCTTTGTAAGAGACACTCTTCAAAATCCCAATGAGTCTCTTCTATTATTTTTTTTTTTTACAATACATCGATCTATAAGGATTCCAGCTTTTAGTTACTTGTTTAAAAGTTTTCGAATTTTTGAAGGCTACATTGTATATGGCTTGGTGCTCCTTGTGATTTAATGCAGCTTCGTAATCACATTTAGCAGCGTTGATCAATCACATTTAATTAAATTTGAAGTTTGCCTTTTAAAGAAAGGACATCTTCATAGATGGGCAGAAGCAAAACGACATTTCTGGTTATTTACTTACAGCACGAAAGTATGATCATTAGTGGTAATATCATGCATTCGAACTAGTTACAGAATCTTTTAGATCAGGTGCCTGTAATTTTGACTGCATCCTTATCATACCCTGCTTAGAGAATAAATTAGATGATTCGTGATTTCAAATCTTTTTTTTCTAGATATTTGGCATAATCAATCTATCGGGGTAAGCATTTTCAATTGTCCTTAATTCTATTCCTATCTTCATCCAAAACTCAGTTGCTTAGCCTCAACGATAACCAGTGAGTCAACATCACTCTATAGATGATAATGCTCTGTGCAGGTAGTTCTCCAAAGCACTGCTCACTTTCTTTCAATTTGTATATAGAACTATCCCCAGGCACTATAACACCGTGTTAGGGCTGTTCCTTCTTGTCCTTCGTTGATCTAATAGATGCTAATTGTTTAAATGAAATTCCTGCAATTAAGGACACACCATGGAATAATAATGAGAAGCGCCAGAAATGAAGGGGCCAAGCGCATTACGTACGTATCTCTGCCATCCATGCAGACCAAGGCGAAGTAAAATTAATTTTCTCTCCACACTTCACATGAAGACATCCTGCTGCCGCAAGAGTGCATTAGGCACCGCTCACATCGCTGTCATCATAGTGATACTCATAGTGATAGACATTGCTATGGCTAGGTGTAATTTTCCTCTGGAAAATTATCCTTTCCGATTCAACGTGGCACACCATCAACACTGTCGTTCGTGTACACATATTCACACAAACGATTATACGAGTACTCCTGTATTCTATCATGCCATGTACGAGTACATATAAGTAGAAAACTTTGTGCAGAGGTATTCCTCGAATAAATGGCTCTAAGAAGGCTACCCACGATAAAAGGAAATTTTATGCCAAGTAGAAGTAGCAACATCACAAGAATATGCACCTAGACAACATCAGTATTCAAAATGTTAAATCTCAATTTATCTTGAAGTCAACGTAAATTAGAAACAAGGTCCAGAGGCGTACTAGAGTTACGCGCCCAACACACCAGCCAACACAGTATCCAGAGTACGGATACATTGTTGCTAATTTTATTCCAAAATGCAGGTCCATGATAAGGAGCACTCGGGAACAAATTTCACTCTAATTAGGCCAGAGATAGTTTGAAGGGTTAGAAGTTAGCTCAGGGAATTTGATAGCATCGCTCCGGGGTGGTTTACTTTCACTCAATTCCGTGCAATTTTACGCGCGGTGCAATTTATTCATTATATTGTTAGGCTACCGAATAATACAATATTTGTTTTAAAAGTGATGGAAGGTGGGTATACAATTGAGTACATGATGAAACATTTACATTTGAGAATATAAAACTAAAAACGCTGATGTTTGCAAAGTTGCTGACCGAAAACGACTCATTATTGAGTGCCGAATTGCAAATTGGTTGAGATCACTTTTCACTTGCATGCGACACTTAAGATGCGTTGGGTTAGAAGCGAAGAATAACAGCAGAGCTACCTGTGCCGGTAAGATAGATGGGGACGGGACGAAAGCAAAGGGATGGCCTTCGGGGGCATCTGCATCTCTGAGGACGAGCTCATTCGCAAGTGCAAAATTCTAGATACCTTAGTTTTAATTCAATTCTCCATTCCTGTATACAGGGGGTGAGTACAGGAAGACATGCCTTCTCCCCGGTAATGGGATCAAAATATAAAGAACATAAACTCAAGTTGCGACTCAAACCAAGAGTTGGTAGTCGAGGGTAATAGTTCCCTATTCGTGAATCCGCCACTGGAGAAGGTAGTTTGGTATAAGGTAAATGTCGGAACAATCGACTTCGACAAGGATATTCTACTTGCTCAATCGCCAGCTCATCAAAATTCGCCACATCGTCGACTGTATCAGTTCGGAATAAAAAGCGATTAGCAAGTTTGCGCGCTTGTGATTTTCTTAAGGATATGGATTTAGGGAAGAGCGAGCCTATTGCTGGCATCTCAGAAAAACCGGTTAAGAGAGAGAGAGAGAGCCAATGGGACCACAGCAATATGCACCCTCATCAGACCTTCAGAGAAACTGATGCCAAAAATTCCAGTGATTTGTGCTGTCCGACATCCGCGTTTAAGGTAAACGAGCCTATTTCTCGTACCTGTATGAAAAGGCCTCTGACAGCAAAAAGTAGCTTCTAGAACTTTAAACTGCATTACGATGTATTCTAGAGGCCTATCGTTCATACCTCTACGAAAACCGTCAAAGGAGCAAAAATCATTTAAAACATAAAATATAGTGAAGTGGAGAAATCTGAGCCCTTCAAAGCGCCAGTCACAAGGGTGAACGAGCCTATCACTCACTGAGGTAGGTGTAGAAGACAACAAATAACTCGACGATAGGGCATGGGGAGGCAAACTCAACTTTAGATAGTGTATGCATTGATGTTGCCAACCCCAATTCCTGTGAGAGGGTTCCTGTTGACGGAAACAGGGTAGAAAATGAACCCGACTCAAATCAAAGGGGACCGGTTTGGCGTTTTGAGAATTGCGAGCGTAGCCCTTTAACGCTAAGTGGGGCTCGTGTAATAGTCAAAGAAACTGCCGCACCATGACGATTGCAAAGAGAGAGAAATAGAGGAGCTAACAGGGCTACGGCCACTGAGGGAGGGAAGGCATAAAAGCCTCCTAGGCAAGGACTTCACCAAATCTGGACCTGTTGTTTTTTAGCTCGGAAAGAGGACTTTTATTTCTTATTTCTTAAGCCTAATAGAGAAGCCTCTCAGGCAAGAACTTCACAAAATCTGGGCCTGTTGCTTTCAGCTCGAAAAGAGGACGTTTATTTCTTATTTCTTAAGCCTACAAAGTGTTTTTTACAAAAATTCTTAGGACTGCAACTGTGAAGAAGATGATAATCCAAGGTCGAAGAATTTGTTCTCAACCACGAATCGGACACACTGTAGAAGACGTTGCGTTCATGAGCAATGTCTGGCTCCAAGAGCTTCTCCAGCATAGTGTTATGCTTAGGTTGACGAAGTTTCCTGTAGTTCAGGCATGATCTTTGTGTTTTTCTCTTCGGAGGCTCTTGCTTAAGCTTCTTTCGTGGTATTTCTGGTTGTGGTCTGTAGGGGATTGTTGTCGATCTTTCTACTGGTACTTCCTTAGGGGCATCTTTATCATCTAACTGGTATTTCTCAGTTGGATCGCTGTCATCTTTCATCAGCTTACTCTTGCGATGTGGGTTGTGATTCTGGTTTCTCCAATTCTTCGTAGTTCAGCAGAGCATTTTCTTGAACCCCCACTTCGGAGAGGCCTTTTTTTTCAGAAACGTTCACATCACTATAGTCGGCTACTGATTTTTTTCCGGACTGTTGCGATTCAGCTTCTGCACTTTCATCGTTGGTTTCACTCTCGTTCTCCTCCTCCTCCAAATGCGACGACAGTGCATGTTGTTCAACTTTCTTCATTCGTTGGTAATCAGGTATGTTCGCCGTTCCGTTGGACATTCTAAAACCACCGTAAGTAGGCTTTACATCTCCTCTGTTTTCATCGATACTGGTTCCGGTGCTTCCTTTTTCTCTGTTTTTGGAACATTGTGCTTTCCGTCACAGTTCTTCTTTCTCCGTTGCCTTTTCCACGATCTCCTCCCTCTATTTTTTTTGTCGTTATGGGCTTTCGATCACTCAGCTGTCCGAAACGGTTCTTCCTCTTCTCCAATTTTTTGCCTAAAAGTTTTTCCTGCTCTCGAGCTTCCCACTTTTGCAGCACGCTGGCAACTGTGGGGTAGTTCTTCTTGCGATCTGCCTTCTACTGGGTGATTTCCTCAGGAGTACTTAGTCTTTTGACTGATCGTAAAGTCCTGTGGGTCATGTATGTCCATGAATGGGGCATGTCCTGTGAAGGAGCAATTATCGATCTCTCTTTGGGCAAGAGCATAACATAGGCCGTCAGGTAGTGTGGAGTCTGGGCGAGGGGCTTTTCTAGTTTTTCAAACTTGGAAGAGGGTAAAACAAATTTGTCCGGCTTGTTTATTTTGGGATGTTAAGACAAAAATTTGTACTGACAAATGTCACAGACCACACGTGCATGGCATGGAATGACGTGAATTGAGTTGATCAGATCTTGTTATGTTCATTTTCGGTTCTGCTTTTGTTGTTGTTTTTAACGACACAAGCTACCCTAAGATAGGCAGTTATACCAAAAGGCAGAAAAAGACCTCAGCCAAGGCCAACGCAAAATTCTGGATTCCAATGACTTTATAATGAAAGGGGCTGGGAATATTCCGCTCCTCGGACAGATAAGAACCCAAAAAGGATTGAAGATCACACAGTACGACAATATTAGAACCATAGAATGACTGAGTGGGTTCGTCGGTGCCAAAAGCCAAACTCCTGAGAGCTACTAAATCTCATCAGACCATAAGGACGGTTGAACATTCTGTGTCACTACATAAGTAGTCACTAAGTAAGTATATAACGCAAACTCCTTCAATCTATTAACAGGAAGGAATGGGAGGTTATTGAAACGGGCAACCACACCAAAGATGGCAGAAAATTATGGTTAAACTTAGCCGCAAATCTATGCCACTACTACGCAAAGGCAACTGCACGTTTCGGGTCAGGTTTACCCGATGCAAGATCAGATATTTCACAGTCGCCCTACGTAAGAAACCGAAAGTGAGTACGGAACGCCATGCTGTAGAGAGTATAAATAAATCTTCACTACATAAAGGCGGCGACCGTTAACGTCGTCTACCTTATGAGTAAAGGAGTCATCGGAATCACCCTCATCCAAGGACCATAAATACCCCAAGCCAAATTAAGAGGGCTGAAATCAACCGAATTCGTCACCTGCAAGCTGGTAAGCTATGCTAACTGGTAATACTTTACAGCAAAGATAGATAAAAAACATGTATGGTATGTCCTCTACGGACATAAAATAGAAACGTCCGCCGTAATTGATTTTGCAGCGGAAAAATTGGGGATAATTTTCACTAAGGCTTTTAACCAAGAATGCCGAAGAAGACGAAGATCAAGGAATACAAAAGCTCCCCACATTGGTTCTATAGCTATAATCCATTAGAAAATTGGCATGGAAACTTTTCAATGCGGCTAAAAGCTCCAAATTGTGCTCTGTGTGAGGCAATACAAGAGTCAGATCTGCAGCGCTAAAAGAAAATTATTGAGAAAGATTTGCTCTAAAATTAAAAACACAAAAGAGTGTGCGAGACTAATGAAAGAAAGAAGTTGGAACCTGCAGAAATTGGAGATCTAAAACTACCAGATGGTATCAGATGGTAGTACTGAAGCTTTGGGACTCCTGTTAGAAACTCACTTTCCTGGATGTACTTTTATTCCTGCATCAGTAATAGATATAGACACATATTTCCCTAGGCAACATGAAATCCCAGAGGGGACACCAGAAGAAAATAAAATAAGCTTGCTTATTCTCCGCTTACAAATTACGTATGCAAGAGGTGAAGGAACAAAAACGGCTCTACATGAAGTTGACAGCACGATTGAAAAAAGGCTTAACGACGAAGAGTACACAAAAGCAGTCTTCCTTGACTTTGAAGGAGCTTTCAATAATGTCGTAGTTTCCGCTATAAAAAGAAACTTAGGAAAGCCGGAGTTCATCCTATATTAATGAACCTGATAAACTTTATGCTCGTCAACAGGAACTTCAATGCCGAATTTCAATGCCATTTATTCACACATAAATGGATTATGCTACAATTTGATTTTTCTTCCTTAGATGGGACAACACACCGACTATCTAACAGTGCTAAATACCTTGGTATCGTATTAGACAATAAACTGAGTTGGAAGCTTAATGTTGAAGAACACCTTCTACGTTTGCAGCCATATATTTTGGAGAAAATGGGGACCTAACCCCAACACTATCCAATTGATATCGTCAGACCTATCTTAATCTACGGTAGCTTAGTATGGTGGCAATTCACAAATAAAACTAGCAACCTTAGATTAATGACAAAAGTACGATTGCATTCATAAGCACGACTCATGCATTGAGAATGACACCAACGGGGGGACTGGAACATATACTTGGTCTTCTGCTCCTTGATCTATACATGCAGGAATCTGAAGCGCAAATGGCTTTAAAATTGAGTTAGCTTAATGGTAGTCCTTACAAGTGACATGGGCTTATGCTCCAGTACGACTTTGAAACACCATTTGCTTGCATTTTTCCAAGCAGAGAAGAAAGGGGCAGGAACTAAACAGAACACGACTTGATATATGTATTCACGGATGGATCAAAGAAGGGAATAGGAACCGGCACTGGGATCGTCTCCGATCAATTGAACTTACGATTCTCATAACGCCTGCCGGACTACAGCAGTGTCTTCAAGGCTAAGGTATTGGCTGTAGCAGCAGCCAAATTTGCGGCCAAAAAGGCAATATGCCACGAGGGTATAACTGCATATATCTACTGACAGCCAGGCTGCCATTATTAAGCCCATCGTGGCAGTCGAAATCAAATAGAGGCTTGTGTAGCGCTGTCGTGAAGAGCTTAAGGCTGTTTGTTTTTAATATAAGTTTACGTTATGTTGAGTAACAAGCATGTAGATGAACTATGTCCAAAAGGATCTTTCCTAGGAAGGGAACTGGCAGATCAAATTATCAAACCTCGACTCTGCACTCTAATACTCAGAGAATACAAGTGGAGTTAACGATACAAATGAAAGCCAATGAAAGATGGAAAAACTTTCAAACCTGCGAGACCTCAAGAAAATTATGGCCGGAACTCAGTAAATCCAAAACAAGTACGATTATTTTAATAAGCAAAGTTGTACTATCTACGCTTCTTAGATTACTGACAAACCATAATATTTTGGGGCCGCTCCCAAAAAATCTTTGCTTGGGTGTGGGGACGTAGGCTTGAGGGAGGATAGGCTGCCCCAGCAAATATGCAAACTCCTCGTTCGATGACAAATGCAGACAGGTAAATGTAGAAATACTGCGCAAGTATATAACTATCTTGCAGAAAATCACAAGAGGGGTTCGCAATCTCTAGGAGCAAAGAAGGAGGGAAAAGCAAAAAGAAAAAGCACGAGAAGCACTCGATCAAAACCTTAGAGAGGTACTACCAGAAGAATGAAGTTCGGATGTTTTACCAAAACATAAAATAAATATACCAAAGCTGTAAAGGTCGAACAGAAATCTACAAGGATGTATTCTAGAATAAAACCTTACAGTAGAACCACAGTCAGTTCTGAAAATCTGGGAAAATTAGTCAGGCGGGATGAACCATTCAGCGTGGACGGTAATAGACAACATTTTGGTCCATTTGACTATCTCCAAGCTTAAGTCTAACTCAGTAGCTGACACTGATAACTTAACTGCAGAGGTATTTGAAGCAGAAAGTGATGATGGTGTAAGGAGCATACATTAACTCATCTCTTATATCTTGGTAAACGAAAGTATACTTGATAAATGGAACCTCATAATTGTTTATCTGATCCCTAAGCATGGATTCCCCTGTACTGCGCCAACTACAACGCATAATTTGAATGTCTATAACCTTTCGTAAACAATCTGACTGGTTTCTATTAATGTGGTTTTAGGCTAGGTTGTCCACCATAAATCAAATATTCACTCTTTGGCAGATCCGGGAAAAAACCTGGGAGTTTAAGATCGATACACACTTCCTCTTCATCGGTTTTGCGATGAAGCGAACTGAACAGAGCCATATATTGCTTTGGCCATGTAGGATGGCGATGGAGTATGCATGTTGCTTCATCAGGTCGGTCCGTAGTGACAAATGGCAATGAATTGTCATGTGAATTTTCCAACATAGTTTTTGGAAACATTTTCGAAACTCACATGCCAACTTTAGTTGCTCTTCAAAAGCTTGTTTAGTTACTCGCATACGCTGACTACCATTGACATAATGGGGAGCGTTTGCGACTACTGAAGCCGAATCTTCAAAGATGAGAAAATTATATTTTGCCAGCAAAGGACATATAATGCCTAGCACAAAACGCCACGATAGGTAGTAATGGACTCTATCCACATTGGCTCTGCTATTGACTAGCGCGGAAATAATGCGAAGAACTACTGCTTGGGCTAAGAAGGCTTTATACACTGATTATCCCAGTCCTCCTTTGCGGCACAGACGCTTGGACTCTGGCAAAAATGGATGAAAATATTCCCGGGCAAACGGCAGAGCATCACCCAGAGACCAAAAGACTATATCACGATATGGATTTGCACTTCTATTAGAGAGACTGAAGGTTGCTTGCATGTTTGCGGCTAAAACAGGTTTAGAATCCTTCAACACCAATTATCCAAGTGGCTAATTCAACTCCTCTACCAGCCAGACATGAGTCTCTGTCGCGATAACGATGCTTACCGATGACGATAAAGACAGAGACACACGTTAAAGACGATAAAGATGATGTAGGCTGCGACTATAGGAGCAAGGTATCCTTCTGCATTGTCCGCCATTAATTTGGATTTTATTGGCCTCCTTGGCATAAGGATGGATGATGGTTAGTGTGATGCTGATTACCGTTGTGACCACGATCACTAAAGGTAAAGTGAAAAAGAGAAGGCTCCTTGCCAAATTGAATACTATCCGACATTAGAATTAATTCCAAATGAAATCAGTTTTATCCAATCAGATATCAGATATCCAATCAAACTAATAACCTCCAAGAGTCATCTAATGTAAACACATAGAGACGACACTCGTCCAGCTCCAAGTCTGCTTTTCTAGAGGCAATACTCGGTATTATGACCACAGATGCAAAGGAAGCTGCCTTGACATTATTTATTGGATGGCAACGACAATGCTCGTTGAAGCATTAAAGTGAGTCAAGGGATCCTCGTTGAGAGAGACTTGGATGTCAACGGACAATTAAGCAGATGTTTTAAGAGCGAATTATGAGGAATGTACATCGATGCCCCCCTTTCCAGGAAGCTCAGACAACCCGGTTTAGATGGCTAGGCCACCTTGAGCACATGGATATCAGCGTCCCAGCCCGGGAAGTTTTCGGCAACAACCGAGAGGACAACGCAGTACAGGGCGTCCTCAGATAGCGCACGGAAGTTTACATCAGCCAACTTCGTATGTGCAACTGGAGACAGCTATTAAAAGATCGCGTTAGCTGGATAAGCATATTAGCTGAGGTCCTGGTCCATGTCGGAATCTAGCGCTAACTAAGTAGGTAAGGTAAGGATTCACAATTCTAGAACGGAACGAGTGAAGTTATTCTCAGTACGATTATCTCCATTTTAACAGAAAAGTGTGTGACCCGAAAACATTGAAGAAGGGTCCTCTCTAAAGAACAAGGAGAAGAAAGCTTGTCAATGTCAAGACCACATAGTTCTACACCAAACATATCACATAAAAACAAACCGTGGACTAATCAAGACGAAAGTGAGACATGTGGTCTTGTATAATCCATACTCCGTCCCAAATGAAGAGAACTGATCAACCTCAGAAGAGTTGACATCCCCAAAACTCAGAAATATAAAAACACGGGACACTCTGCTATCTGGAAGACATCCACGTTTCTAAGACGCTCTTTTAGCGTAATCACATTGGACATACACCTGGTATAAGGTCTTATCTTTCCAAATACATTCTGAAAATGGCTCCATGCGATCTTAAGAGACATTTTTCCTCATGAAAATCAATGCGACTGAGGAACGATCTCCACCAGAGTCTCTACAGGTCTCCTAAACTGATCTTAGTCAAATAGGTATATGAGGTCGCAGTATCCAGTGAATGGTTATCTTTTTTCCTGGAGCAACTTGTTCATGTAATTTTTTTAGTTGGCTGCTCAAATGAGGTCTTTGCTTTTATTTCAATTTAAGTACCAATCTTTCGTATCTACAATCTACATACTCATTCATATACTATTTATCCACAGACTTCAAGACTCTATGAAGAGATACAAAAGGAATACCTATTCGCCAAACAGAACTTTTCAAAGTCCGCCAATAACGATGGATTTTGTGCTGCATATGTTAACAACTTAATTTCGTTTCCTTGTGTTCTCTTTCTAGATTTCTTTCAAGAAGCAAGTACTCGCGGGACTGGTTGATTTTGTAGTCACCGTCTCACGTCATCATCTGCTGTCTCCAATAGAAACAGGAACATGCCAAAGTACTTATTCATAGCAAGAGGCACCTTGAAAGGACTTTCTCTTTTGAAATTTACAATCACAATTATGTCATGTAAGGACCACGGAAAGCGTGTTGTGAGCAAGAAATCTAAATGTATTCCTACAAAGGACATTGACAAGAGTGAGCTAAAATTTCAATAGGACTACAAACTACTACGAATCTCCACCCGTATACTGCCAACACCATTCGGAGCATATGGTAAAAATAAGACGAGAACGTGGATCCCATCATCGTCATCTACAAGAAGGTACTCATATTTAGGCTCATACGACGAAGACTGCAACTGCATGCAATGTGCAGAAGAATGGAGCCAACTATTTGATGAGGTTGACAAGGATTTAACTTAATTTCATTTGCACCGAAATTGGAAATAAGGAATTTTCAGTTTTGATCTTATTCTCCGGCACAAGTATCTAGCTACGATAGGATATGTACGAGCACAAGTTTTAAGGGAGGTCATGCACATACGCATGACTTGTACGAGTATAATATACCATACGTACGAGTAGTAGAGCGGCGTTGTATAACATCCTTTGCAAGTGGGAACTTTTAATTTAATGACATTACCAGAGTAAAAGGAAGCAGAGGTGGTATGCCGAACTAAGGACGAATATGAATTGATAAAGTTTGATGTCGGAACTCTCACCAGTGCAGTCACAGTCGTAGTGTATGAGTAGGGGTCATGTATGCCGTAGCAATATTCCAATGTTCTATGTATGATTTCCTTTTGTGCTCTTACAGAAACTTTTCATTAGTTTTCGAAAGATTACACAATTAAATACTCCAATGCATATTGGAAAGTGTGATGTGTGTGTTAGGTCTGACATTAGGTAATTATCGAAGACTGTAGGTAGAATAATCGAACCTGGAATTTCCTCATTTCTAGGTAGGTTTTTTTGAAATATCCTGTGCCCATTGCAAATTCAAAAATGACCATATATATAGATGCTCGGAAGCTTGGATGTATGTATAAGCAAATGTCGAAATGCTATGACATCACGTTCTTTCGAAACGTTTGGTTTTCTACGCTCGGTATATTGAAGCGTTTGGAGAATGGAAGAGGTCACGTTGGTGTTAGAAATGATTCTGATTCGAGGAAATGTACGCTTGGTTCACGTGCTAGTTATGTCATTTGATTTACAAATCAGGCTGTTCACAAAGATCAAAAGTATAACGTCATACAATAAAGGATTCATGTCACCGTAGTGTAGACATTATAATATTTAATCAGCCCTCGATAAGTATTGCCAAATATACCTATTGGATGACGCACAATACTTAATCAAGACCTTCATAATCGCTTTAGTACAAATAATCGCAAGAACAGATTTAATCAAATCGGACAAAGCTCTTTGCTAAGGTCTTATAGTACTTCCCGGAAAGGGAAAGGATCAAAGCACATTCCACTCATATTTTCTTTTTTTTTTATAATTTGGCGCGCTTAAGAGATTTGAGTATCCTTAAAATGGTTGCATACACCGCGGGTGAAGGAAAATCAGGGAGGAAAGAAAGAAAGGTAAAGACTAGGAAGTCAAGAGCTCGGCAGGGCACTCCAAAAGCGAAACAAATCACAATATTTTAGAGTACGTCCGAAAACGGGCTTGAGGGTGTACTGATGAGCATTCATAGCAAGATGTTACGGTAAAAAGTTTGAAGGAGGACACGAGAGACTACGCCGGTGTTCGAGGCATTCTATTGGTTTTGTATCCTTTCTTGCAGGTGCAGAAATGTTTTGGCAAACCTGACCATATACGGGCATTATACGAGTATTCCCATTTCGGACGAATAAGTGCCTTATATAGGGTTTTCCAATAGAGACTTGACAACTCTGAATTTAATTTGTGAACGCACTCTTTCACTAATCATCAAACTGTCACTGTCAATTTATTTAGTAAACTCAACATTTTCATCATGGTAAAGTACACTAACGAGCAATGTCTGCAAATTATAAAAATTTTCTATACATATTCGGAGTCGGTGACTGCAACTTTAAGAGCGTTAACTCCAATTTTCGGTCCTAATTCTCGCCCTAGTAGACAGGCAATAATAAGTTTAGTACAAAAATTTGAGTCTACATATTCGTTGTGTGATGTTGCCGTATCAGTGGGACAACGGGTTGGTCGAAGTCTCGAAAATATCGCTGCCGTTCAGACGTCCGTAACAAACGATCCAAATTAGTCAATTCCACGGCGTTCTCAAGAATTGGGCATCGTTCAGACCACATTATGGCGTATTATGCGTAAGGATCTTGGTTTACACCCATACAAGATCAAGCTGACTTAAGAATTGAAGCCGATGGACCATTTGAAGCGACGTTTTTTCTCCGATTGGGTTCTGGAGAAGATGCGGCAAGATGATGAATTTCATCGCAAAATCATCTTCAGTGACGAAGCTCATTTTTGGCTCAATGGGTTCGTCAATAAGCAAAATATGCGTTATTGGTCGGGTGAAAACCCACATGTGCTTCATAAATCACCACTTCATCTACAAAAAATAACTGTTTGGTGCGGTTTGCATGCCGGCAGCGTTATTGGTCCATATTTTTTCGTCGACGAGAATGATCGTCACGTTACTGTGAATGGTCAGCGTTATCGCGCCATGATCACCGATTATTTTTGGCCCGAATCGGAAGATATGGACTTGGACGACATGTGGTTTCAACAGGATGGTGCCACAAGCCACACAGCACACGCTACAATCGATTTATTGAAGAGTAAGTGTGGTGAGCGTGTTATCGGCCAGTCGATTGGCCGCCTCGTTCGTGCGATTTAACGCTGCTTGACTATTTTCTGTGGGGCTACGTTAAGTCATTGGTTTATGCCAACACGCCAACGCTCAGAGCCAACATTGAATGCGAAATAGCGGCCGTTTCGGCCGAAATGTGTGGTCGAGTCGTTGAAAATTGGGTTCAACGAATCGACCGCTGCACACGTGCCCGCGTTAGCCATATGAACGAAATCGAGTTCCATTCATGAATGTTTTGATTGTAGTTCAAGCCAATAATACAATTTTTGAAATATCTCAAATGGTTTGCCTTTTATTTAAAAAAAAATTTGTCAAGTCGTCATTATATTGAGACCAGATCAGAGGCAGTGAAGTGTTTCTTACATCGCTTGACGAAACCTAAACATTTCGCAGCACTTTTGACGACACCGAATATCTGGTCAGCCCAACGTAAGTTTTCATTGACACACATACTGAGAATGGAAAGTTTTTCGGTTTCGACGATCCAAGTGCCATTCATGGATACTGGTTGGGTGTTTTGATTTTGCTTTAACAACAGACAGCATTGAGTTTTAAGAGCATTATATTCAACTCTGTTGGTGGTACCCCAATTGGTTACGATGTTGACATACGCTGCCGTTCCCGTTCTACAGCCGAAGAACAGCGACGTGAGTCCGGACACGAATTGAGCCCTGGGGCACACAAAAATTTATTTGGTAAATATCAGACTTGAAACCATCCAAGACAGCTTGAATTGAATGTTCCAAAAGATAATTTCTAATCCATTTAAGAAGGGAGTCGCCGATGCCAAATGACGAATTTTTGACAAAAGGAGCTGATGCCAAACTCTGTCAAATGCCTTAGATATGTCAAGTGCAACTTTCTTGCTTTCGCCAGATTGATGTGCCAGTGGACCTGTTGCTACGAAAACCGTACGATGAGCTTCTTTGGAAAGAAGAGACATAAGTTCAATGGGTCTGTGGGAGGCGATTCGCTTTTTCTTAGTGACGGCCTGGACAAATGCTGTTTTCCATCTGTTCGGAAAAGGTCCTAAAGAGTAGAATCGATGAAAAAGCTTACGCAGTGGTTTTGCTAGCGAGGAAGAACACCTCTTCAGAAGAAGTCGAGGCTTAACATTTGGACCATCAGATCCAGAATGCTAAGATCTTTAAGTACTCTTGCTTCTACACGAATGCGAAAGTGGATTCGTCCCATTGAAGGTTCAAGTGTAGGCGAAGACAAAGCACAATCTGAAAGTGTTGAACTGGCCGCAAACTATGGAGTAAGCAAATTGGCCTTGCGCAAAGAACTGACAGCTGGAATGCCATTAAAGGTAAGCGTTGTGATGGATGATGAGGCAGAATTTATAAAATATGCAGATTTATGTTTCGTATCTTGTGATTTAGAAGATCGACAGGTCCTAGCATTCAGAAAAGTTCTCCGTATGGCCACAACCAATCTATTATAATTACAGTCGGTATAGAAGGCCCAGTTGTTAAATCTATACTTGAGCAAATCAGTTCAAAAGCAGTTTTACAACCAATTGATCAGTTGCACCTATTCCATCTGTACAAAAGTATCCACCTTCGTGGGATTGGAAGAACATAAACCTCATGGGTATGGGGAAGAATAGCATTATGGGTGGGTCGCTGAAAGAATGTGTTTATGAGGTGCTTAGTTTCCATGACAAAAGTTGGACTGAATAAGTAGCAGAGTGCGATGAAGAATTGGGGCTTCAGCCACTAAGGCCACAAGAAATGAAATCTTTTAAAAGAATTCGGAAATGCAATCGGTGTTTAATTCAAATGATATTGCTAATTTAGTTACTTTACTTTCGATAGACACACAAACTAGGGTGATGTCTATACCCAACGTACCTTTTTATTTAGCACAAACTCCAGCTCTAGGCTTAGCCAATTGACTTTTCCGAACTCGTTGAGGTCGCCTTCCTAAAGAACGGTATCTCTTTATTGCATGGTCCCTCTGAAGTGGATTTGAAAATCCCTTCCAATGAAACACCTATGTCCTAGCATTTTAGACGGTTTAGTCGCAGCCTTCTAATTAAATCCATGTTACTGAGTGCTGAGTGCTCCTTCACTCGCCCAAGGAAACGAGCAGCACATAGATAATCAGTCAAGAAAGCTGTGCTCCATTTTAGAGTTTCCATTACTCTGCACTATATTTTCATTTTGGTGGGGGTCATTCCAGGGCAGATCACGGAGAGCGAATTGGAGAAATCGACGTTGGATATCTCCGATTCGGAAAACCTGAACTTGGTGAAAGGGGGATCAAGTTTAACTGGAATATTCAAGCAGGGGACGAACAAAGGTAACATAGAAAGGTATGGTTACTTATGAGTTGGAAAATTTCTTGAACCACTGTTTAGTAAAGCCAAGTGATGAATTCGCTTTTAGGATCATCTTATCGATATGCGAACGGAAATTAAGCTCATAGAGAAACTAAGTCAATGAGGAGACGAGTTGCATTTAGGTGAGAAGGTTATAGATTGACATTTGTCTATATTAAGTCCGAAGCAGTTTGAAGCACCATATTGAAAACTGATCGAGATCTTCTTGAATAAGGGTGGAGTCATGGGGAGAAGAAATAGTTTTGAAAAACTCTGTGTGGGTAACGTAAAGATCGTTACTAGTAAGAATGAAGAGAAGAGGACCAACATGGAAGCCTCGTGGAACACCAGAAGAGGCCAGGAAAAGAACTGAAAAGCTAATTTGAACACTATAACATCGGTTAACCAAGTGAAAAGAAATCAATTTTAATAAAAGAGGTACAAAGCCGAGAGCAGACAATTGGAAGAGAATCAATTGACAAGATATCTCATCAAAAGCTTAAGTGAAATCAGTTGCGATAACATCGATTTCTTTGCCACTTTTTAAGGCTGCAAAGGTTTATTTAAGGTTTGTGGTAATTTATCTGTCTTTAAAAAATCATGTTGTCAAGCCAAATTAAAAGACTGGCACTTGATTACAGCAGCTTAAAGCATTTTTGATGTTTAGCACAACAACTGCATAGCCCTTCTTTGTGCCGTAGAGCCATCTTTCTCTCTCGATGTCACCTTATTACCGCTCGTACGGTATCAAAAGTTGATCGTCCTTTTCTGTAGCCAAATTGGTTGTCTGAGATGGCTCCTCTCTCTTTTGCTACTACTAGCAGTCTATTATAGATTATCCCTTCGTGAATCTTTCCCATGGTGTTCTAGGGGCTTCTTACCTTTTAATAGCAGAACCAAATTCTGTGTTTTCACTCTTTCGGGAAAAGTTTCTTCTTTTTTGCATTATTGCCTAGAAGACGTCCGGTCTCTTTTCAACAGCCGCCTTTACTGTTTTGTTTGGAATGTCGTCAGGTTAAGGAGCCTTGCTATCGCCTAACTGGCCTCATGGCATCGTGATTAGTGGGATTTCACCTGGACTGACTGAATGATGTTGCACATAGTGGCTAATATTTTCGGGAATAGGTGCTCTATTATGGACCTCAGCATTTTTCAGCGTGTTGGCCGCCTTTAAGTTTCGCCATTAACATTTTATATGCTCAATCCCATGCTTTTATGTTGGCTTCTTGAAAGAGACTTTTGAAGCATGTAGGTATGGTTTCTTTGATAGTTCTATTGCAGTTAGGTGGCATCTTGGCAGTCTAAGAGTTCCCAGCCATTGTTGGAATTCGACTCTCTTCTTTCACGCTGAAATTTCGCCGAGGCTGTTAGCATTTTGCCTGGAGTGCCTTGATTTCATTGTTTCATCAGCAACAGGGTGAAGCCTACCTGTTATTTGCTCTTCAAGGCATTGAACGCACTCTGGTTTGACGATAACTGTGAAATGAGAAGCACGGGTTTCCGCTGTTCTATTTAGAGTCAAATCACCGTTTCAGAACTCCCTCCTCACTGAACCTTCACTTGATGGTACCTAGAATAGAGTTGTTTGCAAATGTGATGTCGACGATGTAGCCTACTCCCACTTTTCGATAGGTGTTAGCGGTACCCACATTAACGAAACTTATTGTTAGGTGTGCGAATGTTTTCAGTAGAGTCTGTCCTTTGATGTTAGTGAGTTTGTTGCCCTACTCTGTGGCATATTCATTAAAGTTGTCTCCTATAACCACTAGGAATCTGTGGAGCGTATCTGCAATAAGATTGTTCAGCAGTAGTTTTTTATTCACTGGCCGTCAAGTTTGGTCTTCCATAGCAGTTGCAAAAATGGACCAATTTATTTTTGCCGCACGAAGCCTTCGGCTTGTGCGCTTGGTTGTTGGTAGGTATAGCGTCCACATGTCTAAATCGCTGTTTATTTTGCCTTGTCCCAGGTCTAGTAATTGTTTTGGTTGGGGCACTTATAGGGCTTGCTGATCATGATAAAGTCTGCCATTTCGTCCTTAATCGTTTGTGCAAGAGTATCCAGAGCTATTCTAAAGTGATTGAGGTTTATTTTTTTTATCTCCATGATCTTTTAGAAGACTGAAAATCTGCTGCTGTCAGATATCTTCCGGGTGGTCTTTCTTGCAAAAAGTGCAGGATGGTTTCTTGTCACACTTCTTCATTATGTGGCCTTTTATATCACATCTCCTACACAGCTTAGAGCGACCTTCTGTGCTACTGAAATGTTCAAAATTTCTACCAGTGTTTTTATCTGTTCTTTCAGTTCCCTGTTGATGGTTGCCGCAGATTTTGGGGCGGCTGCACTTTTCTCTGTACTCTTCTGAGGGATATGCAATGAGGACCGGTTCTAACAAGGAATGTTACATCTTGACCTACACTACCAACGAGGTACCGAGCGTTCCTTAAGGCCTGCCATGATATTTCAGTTGATGAAAGTCTGAAAGTCATTTCAAAAGGATTTCATTCCTGCTTTCTCAGGTAACAGAATGCTACAACCGCCAGCTCTAATAGCTAATAGCCTAATAGCTCTAATGGAATTATCCTTTTCATTTTTTCGATACTAATACTCTGTAAAGATTCCAATCTGCCTCCAAATTAGTCTGAAGTGATTTGTTTAAAAGTTTAAAAGAGTTCCTTACGTAGTCGCTGCAAATCCGCTCTCCACCATGAAACGGATGATCTGGATGGATATGTCAGCTCAAAACATTTGGTGAGGATCGAGGATGAACTCTTCCTTGAAATGTGTCTAGTTGGCCTCACCAGTTACATAGTTGCGCTTTAGCATATCCATTCTAATGGGTTGATATAATTTTATCTAATCTATAGTAGATGGTCACTTAATGACTGAACTTTACCCAGACTCACGGGGGCTTAGTCAGTGGTGATACACGCTGATCGCGAGTTCACTTAAATAAAGTTATCTAGTGGGCATCGCGTGGAGATACTGACTCAATTCTGTCTACCCGTTCATATACAATACTAATCTGTGAATGTATCATACATATATATGTATACATGTACGATATATTGATAATTGGCAAACCAAATAGAAACTATCTTATATAGAAGTTCCAGCTACTGCAAATTTGTGAAGTTCAAAAACTATAAAAACCTCTTTTCTGCGAATCTGTATCATATCGGTGTGCTATTCATTTATTGTTAGGTTTCCCTGATCACACCGTTCAGCTGAAAACGAACTTTTTGTAAACGAAATTATGTAAATTCCTCTTCTATTCATAGAGGAAGTAGGCGTAATATCGAATATAACGGAAACTATAAGAAATCTACTAAGAATGAGTGTTGGTTGTATCTGTTGTGTGAAAGTACAATTGTATGTTACCCTTTTATTTTGTATTGGAGAGTAATTATGTGCCGCATGCTACAGATACTATTGATGTAGAGAACGACTGTCTACAGAGTTAGGGTATGTCGTATTCTATCACATTTTTTCAACATAACTTCCGATTGGGTTTCTGCTGGCCATATGTGGTGAATGTAAAACAAATGTATCTGTGCCCACATAATATGACTATGACCCAGAGTTGTTGACTGATAATCCGGAGAAATCATAGCCACCAGTTAATTTGTAAGTTGTTCGCTTGTTCTACTTTAGTTTGAGTTGAAAACGCGCGGTAAAAAGAAGTCTTTTAGATTGAAAGATACTTAGAATGTTGCGGAGACTTGTTTTAATTACTTTGGCAGTTTTGTGTTTGAAATGTGCTCTTAGTGGGGCTCAATTTGAAGGTTGTAATCATTTTTTAAAATTGAAGGCCGGTGAAAAGATTTACATTAATTCACCTTATTATCCAAATAATTATCCATCGGGTACATCGTGCCGGTATACGGTGGAAGCTCCAAGTGATTATGAATTGAAGTTTACGTGTGATCTTAATATGACTTCGGTGAGTCGGAATGTGTAAAATATTTAAATCTCAAAAGTGATCTGTGTGGATTTAAACCATTGGTATTTGCTGAGGTGGTTTCTTAGAAGCCAATCAATCCTTCTTTGCTTTAACTGAATTGTCGTTACTTCATCCATAAGTGTTCCACGAAGGTGGCATCAGGGTCCTGGTTCGGTTAAGAACCCACCACTTCTCAGAACAAGATGCTATTTTGGTACAAACTTTTATAAATATAATAAACAATCTTTTCTATGAGTAATCGGATGATGTTTATTCAGAAATGGATGCGTCTGCATTTTATTTTTTGTTTGTTAAGTATCTCTTTAAACGTATGGTACTACAAATTGTAATCCTGGATTACAAGAGAACTTGTTAGCAACGCTAAGATTAAAGATTAACTTAGAATCTAAGCATTCAAACAACCGCAGGTGAAAATTATCGGACAATCTCGACATTGCAAATGCTTTTAACAACTATTTCACCTTAATTTCTAGCAGTTTACCAACACAAACAACGCAACTAAATTGCAATTTGTGTTCAGTTTTTGGAGAATGTGGTGTACCGTTCCAAATAAATAGTTTTGACTGCTTTTGAACTCTTAAAAGCAATTGGTTCTCCAAAAAATTCGAATACTTGTGGTTTTGACGGCATTTCCAATGAAATTTTAAAAAATATCGGATGTCTTGAAGGTAATGTACTAGTAACGGTTTTAAACGTACCTCTACTATTTAAAAAAAAGGATCATCAGAGGATATAAGCCTATTTCACTTCTACCAGTTTTCAGTTTTTGAAAAAATTATTATGTGGAGAATGGTATCTTTTTCAGCAGGGAAAATCCAAAGAAGACACCCTTCTACATTTTTGGTTCCAGCATTTTCTCGAACCTTTATGCTAAAACATTCACTGCAGGCTTATTTGTAGATATTACAAAACTCTTTGATATGGTTAACCATAGTGTCTTGTTAGGAAATTTTGAGAAAGCTTGATTTCGTGGTTACATGATTGATTGGTTTAGGTCTTACCTTTCAAACAGATCTCAGAGAGTAAAGATTGGGGCAATTAGGAGCGAAATCCAATATTTTAATATGGGAGTAACCCAGGGTTCCGTGTTAAGACCCATTCTGTTGTTCGTCTACATCAATCCATTGTTTGCATTAAATTTTAAAGTTACCCTTACTGGATTCGCAGATGATGTTCCCTATTCTTATGGACCTGACAGTGCCTTAAATTTGATATCTGATATAAACCACATTCATTAAGTATGTGGTTCGCCGAACATAGATTGAGGATTAGCTATAAAGCCAAAATTATGTTTTTTAATTTATCGATCAATACTAGTACCAGTTGTACATGTGTTTCCAAATTTTTAACCTATTGTGGCACTCTTAATTGCATTGACAGGTGTATTTCAATGGAAAAAGTGGATGAGTTCAAGTACTTGGAGCTAAGTAGGTAGGTAAAAGTGGCTGTTGGAAAGATCTGGATCTGTGGATCTGTGATCCTTCTACTCATGGAACCAATCTGAGATTATGATGAAGCGTAGGAGACTGTTAACATCTATATTCTTCAGATCACTTAAGTCATTGTAGAAGAAAGCTCTTAAGAGAAGTTTTCTTTTTAGAAGAGAGCTGTATAGTATAAAGTGGTGTCCAGGGATGACACCTATGATGGCTCTGAAATATTTCCTATTTAGAAGGATCAAACTCTTAGAGAAATTCAGGTTCTACAACAGTCTACCTAAAGTCTGTTCTTTTACTAGCATCCAGTTTTAATATAAGTTTACACGTAGCGATATGTATATCGATGCTAGCCCCTACAATTTTCTGGAATGTCTCTGTGGCCCCGCACCCAACAAAGGTGATGTTAGAACTGCTCTGCTATCTCCGTAAGAGATGATTGGCATTCAAGGACGGTTTTAAAATTTAATAAGATTGAGTCCAGGGACTTGATAGAGGCCTGAATTTCTGAAGAAATGCGGTTATCCTTTGCAGATATCACGTCTTTCTTTAGCCAGGACCGGACTCCTTTAGTAGTCAACATTTCCGCCCGAAACACGATGCAATGAT
Source organism: Volucella inanis (assembly GCA_907269105.1). Classification (NCBI taxonomy): domain Eukaryota; kingdom Metazoa; phylum Arthropoda; class Insecta; order Diptera; family Syrphidae; genus Volucella; species Volucella inanis. The sequence continues at coordinate 124,902,284 of OU026157.1, read as the reverse complement.
TTGGAAGACAGAAAAAGGGGCTTAGATTAAGCTTATCTTAGACCCATTAGTATAGAAGTGGATTGACTTGTTATCCATAAAAGTATATTCCTCCCAGAAGGAACTAAGGGTGATGCTTACATCAAAGTCCTTGTAAAACCAATATTGGAGCTTGATGTAGTCGATGTTTTCTGGACAGATTCTGAGCGTATTAAGAATATTAGCTTGGTTAATAATTTATTTATCCACTTTGTAGTCGCTTTAAAGCATCGACGAGTGTCAAGTGAAACAGAATATCCAGTACCGCGAATGGAGTTGTATATAAGGGTCCATCTATGCACAGTCATGCTGTCTTTTGGACTTTGTTTGGTTAACTGCAGTTAATTGCACTGTCTAAGGGAGTATTCTAGATTACAAATTTGAAAAAATCTAATCTAGCTTAGACATTCAAGAGTACGCCCTTAAAAGGATTTTTCAAAATTTCAATTATTTTACGAATTACAGCCATTTTTGTGACGCGGCGTCTGCTCCGATCTGACCGGGGCAAATGAACAATAAACGCGTTTTTCTCGAAACTACTTTCTTCGAGTTGGTCTGCACGATATCTCAAGTTCTAACGAACCGATTTATTTAAAGTTTGGTGTGAATGTTCTTTGAAAATTTCTCTTTTTTAATTTTACTATTTTTAATTAATTCGGAATCGTTGAAAAAAACATGGCAAACGATTTTTTTTTTTCAAATGGCCGTCATTTTGTGAAAATGTTTTTTTTTTTTACTTTTTCAAGGTTCGTGCTATAGTGGCATATATACTAATTAAGAATCCGTTCGGCTTTTTTTTTCAGATGACCAGAAGGGTTGAAATCATGCACGTCAGGACACCCTTTTTTTGGACCACTCACTTTGTCTGCTCATAACTTTGTGAATTTTGAGTTTTTTTTTTTGCGGTTAATTTTTTATGTAATCGTAAAATATCTATAAACAAATGATAAAAAAATGGATGGTAAAAATAATTTTTGTTTCGCTTGTATAGAGCTTCAAAAAAGGCCCGAAATTCATGCCTCTGGACTAGAATACCTCCTTAGGCCGTTCACAAGACAATCAGTGCGGAAGTGAATATCGGTCTTACAACCGAGACGTATAGCCGGGTTGAAAATAGAGCTACTGTAGCTTTCTTGACTCTTTCTTGAATATTAGGTTTCCAGTTTAGTTACCTGCCCGAGGTAAGACAGAGAAGACTAAAATAGTACCGTTGATTGAGGGAGGTCTGTGATTGTATATTTCCTAGGAAAGGAGACAAGATAAGTTTTATGGGGGTTTACTCCCAATTGATTGGGTAAGTTCTACGTACCCTTGTAGCTTGGCTTTACCTACAGTCCGAACGAGTAGACTTGTTTGCTTTGAAGCTTATAATCAGAAAATGAATTTTAGTCATAGCTGCAGTAGTCCTGCAGGAAAGTGAGTGTCCAGTAGCAGGTTGAGTGATTCATTACTTGAGTTTGTCCAAGAGCCATCGTTTTTTTTTTTTTTTTGCAAACAATTAGGAATCATAGGATTTGTAGAGAGGATTTTTCTTATCCGCTATACCTCAGAGGTGTCTGTGATTTTGTTACAGAGTGATGTCCATGTTTGTCGTTTTGCCTTCCTCAGTTCTTTTTTATATATTTTGAGGGATTCTTTGTATGAGTCCCAATCAGTCAATTTTCTTGTGCATTTTGCTTTTTTGACGGTCCCACCATTGATGACCACCAGTGCGGCTTTTTTGCCTTTAAGTTGAATAAGAGGACAGAAAGCAGCTATAGCCTGATTGAGAGCCAGGTGAATTCCTTAACATTCATGTCAAGCTTATTGCTGTCACGCCGGGGACTTGAGAGTTCAGAGGAAAGCGTTTTTGACAGTATTTCTCTGTATTTTGGCCAATTAGTTTTCCGATAATTCCGAATTGTTGGTTGGCTGGGAAGAGCATGACCAAGGCTGATTTTATGTACATATCTGTGGTCTGAAAACTACTAGGTGAAGTGAAAAGTAACCTCCTTGACTGCCAGAATGTGCTGCTACTGCAAAACCGGTTATGGTGCCTTAAAGTCCGTTTATATTTACGCAGACATGCCAAATTTCAGTGCGATACTGTCTTTAGTTTTGTTTTGACCCTTGGGCCCTCCGATGCGGTTACAGAGGACAATGTGAAAAAAATACATGAAATGGTGTTGGCTGACCGAAAAGTGAAGGTGCGCGAGCTAGCAAATACCACAAAGATTAGTACTGAGTGCACACGCCATATTTTGAGCAATATTCTGCATATGAAAAAGTTATTCTGTAGCTGGGTGCCGCGCATACTCACTCCTGACGAAAAACACGAACGCGAGAGCACTTCGAAAGAGTGTTTGGACTTGCTGATGCGGAATCGGGCAGACTTTTGGCGTCGATTGGTAACTGTTGAACACCAGAGACAGAATGAGTGGCCGACAATGACCTGTAGCTGGCACGAGTGCTCCGAAGCGGCCGAGGGAGGCTCGATGGGTCGGAAAGGTTATGGCGTCGGTTTTCTGGGATTGTTATGGCATACTCTTCGTAGACTACCTCGGAAAAGAAAAAACCATCAATAGCGAGTGTTACTGTATTGACTATATTGAATAAAATAAAAAAAAAACATTTAAAATAAATTTTTTTTCATTCCCAAGGAGGCTACTTTTCACCCCACCTAGTAGTGTTAAGGTGATGTTGTCGTGGACAAGAGTGATGTCTAGCACTTCCTCTCGGTCTCTTGTTATAAAAGTGGTAGTACTTATAATATGATCAAAAAGCGACTCATCTCTATCGTTGATATCAGTACTGCCTTTACCGTGTAATGAGCGTTAGCGTTGCACCCGATGATGAGGGCAGTTTTTAGCTTTTCAGCTTCCAGCACTACCTTTTCTAGGTTCTCACCAGCGAGATAGCCCACATGATCGGGACCAAGATATTTCGATGCCAGCCAGTAGATGCTTTTGATAATCTTCATTCAAGCAACGATTATGTCGGGACCGCTGAGGTAAGGAAGTTAGAATACATTAAGCCTACGTCTCACTTATATACAAGTTCTATTCTTAGCTTTGCCTTTTGTATAGGAGTGTATACAGTTGTCTCAAGCCCTCTAACCACGCACTCTACCCTCCATGGTTTCTGAATTAGTATGATGTCTTCTGCGTTTTGGTGAGGCCTTTTTGTGGCGATATCCTTCGAATCCTTCGGAACATGTGCCCAAGAGCTCATCTTTAATCTGATCGTAAAGGATCTCTTTTTAATTCGTTGTCAGAGTGTCAGAAGAGGAGACTGACAGCTTGATTGTCGCCTCGGATAAATGGGAGTTGTCGCTATTCATTTCTTGAAAGGATATCGACGCTCCGAGATCAGATGCAGTTTCAGTTAAAGGACGATAAGCTTATCGTTCTTATAAATCCTTAGGCGAATTGCCTCAAAACCGAACCGAATCATGCCTTTTAGTCTGCTCTAGAGTGTTTGGCCGCTTGGAAATCGGCATGGCTTTCTCCAAGGATCTCTGGTGCTTGGAGGAGTTTTTTTAAGTGTTTGGAGAGCAGTGGCTAATTCCATTCTTTTATATCCCTTTTCTTTAATATCCTTTTCTGAAATCTCTTCAAGTGAGTTGAAGAATTATCTGCATTGTACTCATTCATTACTGGTCCATTTCTGAATATGTTAATGTGCCGCACTATCTAAATTAGGGCCATTTTGAATTAATTGTTTCGGTTCTCGTTTTTCTGTAAGAATTTCGAGAATGTAGTAACCCATAGCAAAAATAGTTTGCCTCGGCTCCGTGAGGGATTTCTTAGCACGTGTGGCTTACTCCAAGACGCATTGATGTTTATATAATTCATATATATACGCGTCCTTCTACCTTTTATTTAAATAGGAGTGGTCTTTGTTACAACTCGCGTTGTAAGATGCGATTTGATGCAATGACACCAGAACTCCTGTTGAAAGCGACTTTTCCTGTGCTCAGAAATGGTTTCTGGTTTCGACCAGAATCTAAGCCAGGATAGGGTCTTCACCGATGGAAGATGACTACGTTGGGTTCCACTGTCTGTTAAGAAAAATTCTGTCCGTCTTTCAAGTGGATTCTGATGGAAATGATCTACGTTGTGAAGAATTTGTGGAAGAGGAGAAGTATATGCATTTGTAAGATTTGCACTAAAGGCTTTACTGAATCCTCTCTCCATTTAAGTTGGAAGGCCGAATTCATTGAGTCTTGTTTGGGTTACAATGGAATTGCGGGAAATGAGACCCCCGATGAAATTTCTTTGCTTACTCGAAGAAGAGAGTTTTTCAGATCATCAGATCAAGCGAATGCTTCCTGCCGCCTCTAGGCGGTCAGCGACTTTTTTTCTGTAACATTAGGAAAGACTGTAGATAGTTTTCTGGCGTCTTGATGGGGCACTTCGTTTTTGCCGAGCATAGGTGACACAATATTCTGTTTTGCTTTCGACAGTGAGGATGAGACGCGGTACATTGTCTCTGTGGCCTACATTCGCATCAGCCTACAAGTACTCAGTGCTGTTGTGAATGAGTGTTGGTATTGCAGGCACTCAATCACTAAAGCGCTTCCTTATTTTTGTACGAAAGAATGAGAAATTTTTTTGTTAACTTTTGTAATGTTTTGTTGACTTTTGGTTATTCTCCTTGTAGAAAAGATTTTGACATTTTTTTTAGTTTAAACTTTAGAAAAGGGGGAATCTTTTTTTCTTCCTAATTTATCGGAGCTTAATTGCACATAGAATGGATGTTACTACTACATCTCTTTCAAGAAGGACTGTTACCAAGTTTGTGCTTAGTTCTTCTGAGGCTTCTTCAAGAGAGTTATTCTTTCGTTGCACTTCCTCTGAAGTGCAGCTGAAGTTTGATAAGTAGACGACAGAGATAGCAGTTCCGTGAGATATTTTTCAGCCTCCTGGGAATACTGCTTGAGCTGACTATGGCAACAATCGCTGGTGTTTTGTAGGAGTTCCTTAGGATGCGTCTCAAATTGATAAAGCGGATGTTGACATTGTCGCCTTAATTTTATTGAACTATTGTATGTCAAATATCGTTGTGCCATTCTCGTCTCGCACTTGGAGATTGTGGCTCGTGGAGTATTTCGTATGACCTAGACTTTAGGGAGCAATCTCTTGTACAGCATATTAGCCTGCAATTGAATTTCCTGTATCAGTAATTAATTCTGAGTTTTTTTTTCACCTTCCAGCCAAGCCAAATTATTTGCGGTACGGAAATATTCTACTTCAACCGAGAGGGTAGTGAGCTCTTATCTGGTTCCGATTACTTCTGTGGGTCAGGAAGTTTGCAAAGGAAAAGTTTACTCAACAAGGCAACGATATCGTATATATCTTCAAGCAGCTATAATCCTCTGACTGGTTACAATAATAACACAACAGGATACTTTTCATGTTTGGTAGAGTCTCTTCAACTTCCCTGTGACTGCGGATGGACTACAACTTTGAAAGTGGCCGGCGGAAGTGAAGCTGGTCTGGGTGAGTTCCCTTCAATGGCAGCTGTCGTTCGAAAGACAGAAAATACGGTTTTTTGTGGTGCGACAATAAGTAAGTTTCATCTGGAAGCGCGTAAGGATTAAAATCCTTTCCCATTCACATGCTGTTGTTGTTTTGTTTTAAAGTTCATCAACGATATCTCCTGTCAGCCGCCCACTGTTTTGCATCACCGGAAACGTCTCTTCCACATTTGATTGAGGTAATCGTTGGAGATTATGACCTATCAGACGGTGAGTAAAAATATATCGAACAATATATTTACATGAAAAAAAAAGAATAATTCAAGCATTATCCTTTCAGTTTACGATTCTTTTTATAGTCAACACTATGACGTGGGAGAGATAATAAAGCACAAGAACTTTCATATGATGAATCTTAGAAACGATATTGCGTTGCTTCGGACAGCCCGGAGAATGGAATGGAATCGGGTGGTTGGACCGGCATGCTTGCCCTTCCGTTTTGCAAAGAAATCCTTGAGCGGATACAAAGTGGATGTTGCTGGTTGGGGTACAACAAGTTTCGGTGGTCAACAGTCGAACAAATTGTTGAAAACGAATCTGAATATCCTGAGAAATGATGTGTGCAAGACGAGAGTGGGCGTATTGACAGCTAGCCAATTTTGTACGTCGACGCCTGGAAAGGACACGTGCCAGTATGATTCGGGTGGTGGGCTATATTTAAGGACGACACGAATGTATGCTGTGGGTATAGTGAGTTATGGATTTGGATGTGCTGGGGATACTCCATCAGTGAATTTAAGGATTTCCACATATTTGAAATGGGTGCAAGCTAAAACGAACAATGTTAAGTATTGTGTCAAGTGAGAGTTGGAGTGAGGGACTAGTAGTTTTTGTTATTTTAACCCAATAAACTTTCTAGCTGGATTTCTTAGATCAGTGGTTTTAATTTATAAGGCTTCTGGTTGTCGGAAGAAATGAGATTTCTGGCTGAAACTTAGATGGAGTGGACTGAATGACCTTTGAGCAATTGCAAACAAATTAGTAGTTGTTCACCAACCTATTATTCAACATGTAAGTAGGCACTGAGAGGCTTCAATCAGGCTTACTGTTTGCTAGAACGGAGTGCTGCCCTCTCTCATCTAGGCTTGACTTGGCAAACTGATAAGCAAGCGTGTTGAGGAGGAGAAAATTACAGCACGTGTTCTGGATGGTTGAACCTCAGAAGAAGAACGTAAATCAACTATGGAGTCAGGAGGGTTACTTCAACGGGTTTGTGGCTGAGGATAATAAGGATTTTTCAGGACGAGTCATGGACCTGACATAGAGATGGTACCAGTTGAACTTTAAATGGGTCAATTATAGCTTCATATCCAGAATCCGTTCCCTTTCACTTGAACGGATACCAAATTGTGACTGCTATAGAGTTGCAGCGTCTCTTTGTCTTATGCCAGAAGTCTTAAGTTTTCGACACGTGAGTGAACGTCAGCGAACGTTAGCCTGATACGCTCTTATGTTTTTGCAGAAAAAATAAACGTGCTGACAAGGAATATTTTTACCAACTTCTCGAAAGAATGTTTGTGCGTGTAGTTAGTTCGAGGTTGATGCAAAGTGCGGTATTTTTTGTATGTCGGTCGAGAGACATAAGATTGAGCACGAAGCACGGAGCACAACAAGGGCATCCGTTGGGGTCGACCTCAATGCGTCCGCGATGGTATAGGTGCTGTTCTTTTTAGTGTAGTGTGAACATCTTACCATTAAGACAGTGAATGGTAAAATCAGGTATTTTGGTTTTGGTAGTGAATAGCACACTTGTATCAGCACGTCATTCGCATACTCGAACACTTTGACTCCTATTCTATCTAGCCTTACAAAGGAGAAATAATGCGGCCTTGTGGCGCTCTTCTAAAGGGTAATTCATCGTAAGGTATTATTTTATTATTAATTTTTAAAAATAATATCATGTAAATGTTGGCTACGACTACGTCTGAGGTGGTCCATTCGGAAGGTCCAATTTTGGGCGAATCGTTCGAGCATAATGACAGGTGTCTCACGGATAACACGAGTAATGTTGGCTTCCAAAGCGTCAATCGTAGCTGGCTTATTCCTGAAGATATCCTCAGAGAAAATAGTCCAAAGGTGTGATATCGCGCGATCTAGGCGGCCAATTTACCGTAGCAAAACGTGAAATTAAGTGCTCACCAAAATGATCTCTCAACAAGTCCATTGTTTAAGACGTTTTATGGCTCGTAGCGTCGTCTTGTTGAAACCATTTCTCACCGAGACCATGTGCTTAGATTTCAGGAAGCTCATAGTAAGTTAACATGGCGTGATAACGGTTACCATTTACGGTAACAACATATGGACCAATGATTCCACCAGCCCATAAACCACACCATACCGTTGTTTCTAATCGATGTAATGGTAGCTCTTGGTACTCTTCGGGTTGCTTATCAGCCCAAATATGGCAATTTTGTTTATTAATGTATCCATTGAGCCAAAAATGGACTTTATCACTGAACAAAATTTTACGATAAGAAACCGGATTTTCATTGAGTTTTTCCAGAGCCCATTCACTAAAAATATAAGGCAAAGTCAAGACGTCTGACTTCAATTCTTGCACAAGTTGAATTTTGTACGCCGAGATCTTTAGACGGAGATCTTCACGTAAAATACGCCAAGTTGTCGAATACACCAAACCAAGCTGCTAAAAACGACGACGAATCGATTCGTCACGGTCTTCGCGTACAATCTCAGCTATAGCTGCCATAGTCTCTTAACTACGTACTGGATGTGGTCTAACCAGTCAAGTATCATCCACTAATGTAAACTGGGACTTAATTATTGTATTAGGTCAATTATTATTGTCTGTAGGTCAATTATTCGCACCGTAACTTAATCGAATCGCACGAAAAACATTTCTCACAGAACGCTGATTTTCGTAATACAGCTGAACAATTTGGAGACGCTGTTGTGATTTGAGTCTTTCCAAGATAACTTGCCAAGCGATACTGAGCAAAAATGACAGAGCAGTTTGATAGCAGTCATGCGTGATGTGTTAGAAAAAGCCTATTAAAAATCAAACCTGCAATGAATCACCCCTTATAAACAAGTTTGTAGAAGTGAGTTTTCGTGGACAGCGATGAATCTTCTATCAACTGTGGGGGCTCAAGTACAAAGAAGAATTATCTAGTTGGCCTGCAATTCTTTGAGGACTTGGGCTTGCGTTGACCTACCTTCGATATAAACACAACTCGTGCGCTTTTCTAAAAGTAACGTACGTCGTTCAGTATTACTGCTTCTGAAAATTGATGTAAGCCTAGGTCTTGTATTCTCTGTAACATCAACATTAACCTTTAAGATACCAAGTCTGTTACTGCATCCCTATGTAATAGCCTGTTCGTGTTGAACACAAAACCTCACATAACATCCATTTAGGAACTATGGGTGTCTAATAAACGCATCTGTGGTTTCGGATGTTTAACGATTTTCACACCGCTATATGACGAGCGACCAAGAAAACTTCTCTTACGATTTGGTCACTCTACTATAAAACTCACATTCTCCGGGTAGAAGCTGCTTTTTACGATTAGCTTTATGTGGACTTCCCTGAGGTGATAGCCGAAGCTTATCTCTTTTAACACCAACCCAAATAATCTTTAGTCTGTGCCACTTTTTTGGCTCAATCGGACACCTTGAAGCAATGAAATTGTTAGTTTAATTCTAGAATATGCTTGTTGTAAGCTTTAGTGAATCTATCCGGGGTCGACCCGTGTTTCAAATCAAAAAAGCAGCAACACCTTCTTCTATACGCACTGTACGATGTCTCAAATACAGTATCTGAATTACTTTTTTAGACGAACACTGTAAGTTTCGCGAACTGAACCATGATTTTGAAAATGAATTTTTACTATTTGCAAGCATTTCCTAGCGAAAGCACAAATCTGCTTTCTGCTATCGTTGGATAAAGTGTAGCTAAGCAGAAAACAGACAGTGAACTAAAGCATCTATAACTTTCTTAACCTTGAGGTGAATGACCTATTATTGTACAATACTTACTTGGGACGCGGATTGGTAAGGTTTTTTCACGTCTAGATCCCACATATCCTCTGAAGTAATAAGAGGATTTCATTTATAAATTTTCGGTCCAGCTCCCTTGTCAGTTGAAAAGACTCATTTTCAACAGAAATAGCGATAGATACTCGTATGTATTTCAAAAACTCACTTTAAAAATAGGGCGAAAGTTTCGAAAAGCACAATTCGAAAATTTGGCATCGCAGCTGACAGGGGTGGAAAGCATTTGCCCCTTTCCAAGGGCCAGCTGATTATTTTCAACAGCGAATAAGCAAAGAAAAAAAAATTAATCTAAATTCGTGGGATTTGCATACTTGTACGTATGTAGTCATAACAGCGCTCCCGGCAGAAACGCATTCCTATTTACGAGTATCTTTTTGGTTTTTTGTTTTGCCCGATAGATAGGGGTGTTTGGCTAAACAGTCACTTTTTTATTCCCCCCATAATCAAAACATTTAGCTAGCACTCTTTGTGCGCACTCACTAGGACAGAGAATAAGTGAAAGTACATACTCGAACAAAGCATCCAACAACAAAGCTTATGAACCTCATAAAAAAAAAACGAAAGAAGCAAAAATTATCGAAAAATTTGAAAATGCACAAGGGTAGCTGCTGACTGCATACTTTTTTGGCGAAGGTAATGCGGATGTCCAATTTAAGTTGGTCTCGTTGGACCAGCTTCACGGTATACTCGTATATTCGTTCTATCACCTGAAGCCTGATAGATGATGTTTACAAGGGCAATCTCTTTCTGGCACTCTGTCCCGAACAAATTTTGCACAGTCAAAGTCATTAGAACTGGTGGCAACGAGGTCGATGACGATAAAACGAAGACGAGAATGATTACGAATATGATGAGATGGCGATGATGGGGCAATGGTTGGCCATGGCATTTTGTTTTTTCGTAACATCATAGAAATTCCTGGGGGTGGAGAATTGATTGGTCAGTATATATGTCCAAATAGGTGATTTTTATGACGATAGATACGCGAATGCTGTAAGCGATTGATGCACAAAAAACTACCCTTTTCTGTATGCTAAATCAGTCAAAATAATTTTTTTGCATTTTTTGCAGGGAGGCTTAACAAAATGTGGATGGCTTTTGTTATGGTGTTGTACATAGACGGATCTTCTTCTACCAGTTTAAGCTTTGGCTGTAGAAACAGCAATTTTGTTAAAGATACTTTTCTAAAATAAATAAATACATCCCAATTAGCTTGTTCAATCTGTGTCGGATAAGAGTTTTAGATATTTCGTACAAATTCCATACATACAAATAAATAAATAAAATATTTGATCGAATTATTAGGGTCGCCCAGAGTCCTTGGTATTTGGACAGCAATGTTTTGCTTTATCAAGCCGATCGTTAACTCCCTTCAGTTGAACACTCGGGTTGAAATCCACTGTTACTTGTTGTTGTTGTCCCTTCTGGTTAGATCCTTAGGGTCTGTGGAACTCTTCATGTCCTACCCATTGCATACCACCCTGAAAAATTGTAAAGACTTTGACCGACGCCCTTTACCTGAGCATCGAGTTGGAGAGGCTGGATAAAGTCAATGAAGCCCGAGAAATTCTCTAGATGTGTCCCGAAATTAAATGATGCCTTGTCCGTAATCACAACCTTTTTCCCCTGGGCTAGATCAAGGTGTCATATGACCCGTGCAGAGGATCAAACTGGCTGGTCAGGTTTTCAAGGAGTGGTAAGAATGTGGTAAGCTATGGTCCTGTCACTTCCTCCACATCTAGCAGCAGTTAGTTTGTGGTAGGCAGGTGGAATTAGGGGCTCTATTAAAGACGACGAAATGCCTTGCGTAATATCAAAATCTTCGGATCCCTTCCGGAGGTTGATAGAAGTATGGACATAAAGAGCAAGATTGATTGGGCTAACAACATCCTAAAAGACAGACTACCCACTGTTCCAAAAACGCCAAGCGCCAGAGATCGTAGGAGGAAACCGCGCCGGACCCAAGAGGCTCAAAACCAATAACACTTAAACTCCTCAGCCTTTTAACCGAACATCTCTGAGGTCTTTTAGCGAAGTCCTAAAGGATGCAATTTCGATCGCGGTAATCGAAAAAACAATATTAATGAATCGGTATCACCTAAACGCAGGCAGTTGGTCGATATATAGCTTTCGAGTAACTTCTTGGTCACCATCGAGGAAAATTCTGGAAAACCTCCAATCACAAGGTAGATCAATTTGGAGAGATTTGGCCAGGTGCAAGACTCAAGAGCCTAGCTTAGGAGAATATCCCTAGAAGACCTAGAATCAGCACCTTAATTCCAGCTGAATCTTCCTCTTCAGATTCACCTAAGGGCTTACAAAAAGTATGAGCTGGATGCTGATAACCAAACTCCTCCTACTTTATCTGAAACTGCAAATTTAACCTTAGATCTTGGAGCGTCGATATCATTTTCTGAGATGGATACTGACAATTCCAATTCATCCGAAGTGACAACTAAGTTCACGGCCTGCACCTCTGACACCCTGTCGGAAATGCAAGCCGACGAATGACGAAGATGAGTTCTTGGGCACATGTTCAGAATCAGAATAGTTGAACAACACCGTGGTAGAGTCTTCTCTGGTAGATTGCAGCAATGATGATGCAGTTTCTTTTAATTAACCTCCATCACCCCAAACGGGCTTCAGCCACAATTATTCTGCATCTTTCCAAAAACACAGAAGACATCACTCTAATCCAGGAATCGCGTGTTGTAGAAGTCGTGTTTTGTAGACTTAGGACACCTGAAAACGTTCTACACAAGAGACATAGGTAAGATTAGAATTTGCATATTAGTGATATATAGCCTAACCTCAGTGACCCCGACATAATCGTTGCCAGTCTGAAGACTGTCAAAGAACCCCACGATCATGTGAGCCCTCTCACTGGTAAAAACCTAGAAAGAGTTGTACTGGAAGCAGGAGATTGACATGAAATTCAAAGATTTCACCCTAGCTCTCAATCAGGGTATGGCTGCTTACTGCCGTCTTATTCAAACCAAGAGGCAAAGCGATAATTCTGCAGGTTTTTTGTGCAAAAATTACAAAAACCTCTGAGGCATCGCGACTAAGAAAAATCCTCTCTAGAAGCCCTATGATCCTTAGCTGTTTGGAAAAAAAACCTATGGCTCTTGGAAATACTCAAGTGATGAATCACTCAACCTGATATTGGAGCCATTTAACTTCCTATTCACGACTAGCAGCAACCACAACAGGACTACTTCAACCTGCAGTAGCTGGTTTGGGCACTAAATGGTTTCAAACCAAACAAGTCTGTTAGTCCGGACGGTATAATATCTGCCGAGCTACAAAGGTCCTCAGATTTTATCTTAAAATTTGGTGGGACTTCTACCAAAAGATGTGTTAGTAGATGTTAGCCACAAGGCGTTGTCCTTTCACTCCTTCTTTCGAACGAACTGCTGATATACCTAGAATTAGGTGGTAGCAAGCTGATTGCATATCCGGATGAAGTAAGCGGTAAGCGTCTAAATATCTTAAAGAACTCTTTCAGCTAAATATTAACAGATTAACTCGCTGGGCGGATCGCTGTGGATTAGGAGTTAATTCCCATAAAACTGAACTCGTCCAGTTTTCAAGGAAATACACAATTCCAATCGTAGACCCTCCCTCAAAAAGCGGTGCCAGTTTAGTTTTTTTCGGTACAACAAAATATCTGAGTCTTCTTTTTGACAGGAAACTAAACTGGAAACCTGATATTCAAGAAAGGGTTAATAAAGCTACAGTAGCTCTGTTCTCAACCTTGCATTAGCCACTGGCTATACGTCTCGGTTATAAGACGGATACTACTGAGTGTTTGTCAGGTCAAAAGTCTTAGACAATGCAGTCAACTCTATGAAACTAAGCAAAGTCCAAGGACAGCATTCTGTTCATAGGTGAACCCTTATGTACAACTCTCTCTGCAGCACTGGATAATATATTTCACTTGACACTCCTCGACATTTTCAGCAGGCAGGTGACTGCTAACGTTATTGTTTTAAAGCGAGTACACAGTGAACAAATAAATTATTTAGCCAAGCTAATATTCTTAATCCTAATGTAATCCTGTCCAGAGAACATCGACTTAACTGTACTCCAACATTGGTTTGAGAAAGAATTTCATGTAAGCATTCATTTATGGGAGAGAGATGCTTTCATGGATGACAAGTCAATCTTGGAACGTTTACAAGCGATTCCTGTAGAAGCTGCATGAACGAGGAGGAAGAGAAGACCATTTTTCACCTACTTTGTACAAGTTCAGCTCTTTCCCATAGATGAAAACTTCATCTAGAGCTTTCTTCTACAATGACTTAGACGACCTAAAGAATATAGTTGTTAACAGTCTCCTACATTTTATCATAAGCTCAAATTGGTTCAGGAGTAGGAGGATCACAGATTCACAAGGAATCACAATTACCCAATAGGTCCTAGCTTAATTATGTATTTCTTTCTTTTAGCTAGATTTGATAAGTGTAATATACATTACATTGTTCTCGTAACCCTTAACGCATACGAAGCTATATATGGCTTCATTTCTTATTTTTTAAACAAATAAGATGTTTTATTTGTTTTCGATTTGAAGCGTGTATCTAAATACACGTGTATTCGTGTCATGTGGACACGTAAAGTAAAAAATGTTTATACATGTTCAAGTGTAGTTTCTAAATACACGTGTAATTATAAAAAGTAATTTCGTTTTTTTCCAATAGAGAACTTAATTCTTTTTTCACTGTTAACTTCACACTTAAGCCGCCTAATCATTGTATATTTTGAAAGCTGATATAGAAAAGCTTGTTCGCGAAAAAGTTCGATTGATTCTACGCAGTAGTTTTTGGTTGGTGCCTTTTCAAATATGAAAAGCAAAAAGCAGCATATTCAATATATTTTACTTTTTTACTATCCAATGTGTATGGAGAAGTTGTATTGATAGAATGCCAGTGCCAAAACTCGTTTGCAAAATTTCGCTCAGACAATTTTTATGTTGAAGATGCACCACGTTCTGGAAGGCCAGTTGAAGCTAATGAAACACATATATTTTACTTAAAACGTGCATACAATTTCCGTGCCAAATAAATAGAATAGTAGGAATTCCTGGCATAAGACGGATTTTTGAATACTACTACTAAAATAAAATTGTATCTATTTTTCAACGACTTTTGACCCACAAAAGAGTCCTTAAGATAGGCCCTGGACGGCAATATAAGCAGCATATATTTTGTTGTCCCTGAACAGGGACTGCTTTCCATACATCGAAAAATCGAAAGGTATGGTAAAGTACAGCATGGAAAGATTGATGGTGAAGCCATCATCCCCCCAAGATGATGGAAGTGCTGCGGAAAAACCTGCACTACAGTAAGGTCACCAAACTGGACGTCGCAGCCGTACTCATACAAGAGCCCTAGATCAATAAGGAAAACAAAATCACGGGTCTTGGGCTGGAAAATTACGCGTTGTTTTATAAGGCAACAGGTAGGATCAGAACTTGCATTCTTATCAAAAACCAAATAGAGGCATTCATTTGAATAATTACAGCTCAGGAGACCTGATGGCTGTAAAATGCGAAACGAAATGTGGCAGACCACTTTATCTGAACTCGGCCTATTAACTCTATGACTCCGAGGAAGTGACCTCAGAGAATCCAAAAGACTTGAAAAGTTTTCTAACTGATTGGATCAAGTATACAGAAGTGGTAAATACTATATACACCTGGATACCCAATCAATTATTGTTAACTGAGATACGGTGGTAGAAAAAATTAATAAGCCACTAACTATGGCATTCGAGAAAGCTTGACCGGCTAACAGAACACCTAAAGGGCTCAATCAAAATGGTGGAATAGGGAGATGCATAGGCTTAAAAAGGAAAGAGGTTATGAAACTCTATAATGAGGCGAAGCTTTTCAGAAGCGACAGTAAAGGGAAAGAGTACTTCGAATGTAAGAAAAAATTCAAGTACCTTATTAGTTAGTTAGTTAGTTGATCAAAAAGTGCTTCGTGACAGAAGTACTCCAAATATATCGCGGTAACAGCTGAGGCTTCGAGGTTACGCAAAATGCTTTCAAAGAAAGCGAGCGTTTTTAGCTATCTCAAAAAAAAAAAAAAAAAAAAAAAAAAAAAAAAAAAAAAAATGACAGAACCTGGGCTGAAAGTAGCCAAAAAGTTTCGGAAACGCTGGTGGAAACCCACTTTCCGGGATCCAAAGTATCAGATGACTGGCATCTTACATACTGAGAACATTTAACCCTGTCTCTCCGAGAGAAAGAGGGGCTCTTATTAATAGGAAAAAATTACGGTGGGTAATTCAGTACAAATCTTTAATCCGTACAAATCTTCCGGTCCGGATGTTGGTCTACCGATTATGGTACAGTAAGCATTGGAGAGAGCAATCCAAAAAATTATGGAAATTCTTAGATACAGTCTACAAATAGGGTACATACCAACAGCTTGAAGGAAGTTTAGAAGGTTTTTATACCTAAAGCTGACAAGGGCATATAACAGCAAAAGGTTTAATTATGTCTAAAACCTTTATGCCTAAAACCCTAGAGTGATTTTTGGCGATTCATATTAGGAACAGATGCAGTAAGAGTTTTTTGATTGAGTCGCAGCATGCATATATGAAAGGCAAATCTATAGAAACTGCTCTGCACGAGGTGATGGGAAAAATAGAGAAGAGTCAACACTTTGGTGAGTTTGCGATGGCACCCTTTCTCGATATTGAAGGAGCCTTCAATAACGTGGAGTGCACCGCCATTAAAAATGGTCTAGTAGAAGTTAATATTGAACAGGGCATCACAAACTGGATTTGCAACAAGCTTGCAAGTAGGAAAATAAACTGTTCCATTGGACAAAGCTCGGTTAGAATGTTTGTAACAGGGGGAACTCCTCAAGAGGGAGTCATGTCGCCATACCTGTGGGTACTGGGAATCAATGAAATCCTTAGAATGCTTAGGACAATGGGTATGTGTGCATGGCATACGCAGATAACGTGGTCGTAATATTGCAGGAAAAATACTTTTTTTAAGCAATATTATGGAGGTTGATCTGAAGATGATCAACTCAACGGAGTGGAATTGTCCCTTTCGGACAGTGCGAGATGTCTAAATGAATTTCTAAACTGAATTGTAATCTTAACGTAGCGAAAAGAATTAATAAGGCGTATAATTCTCGTTTTATCTGCAAAAGAATGGTAGGACAAATTTGAGGCCTAATTCTTGCTATGGTGCACTGGCTATATAGACCTATACTTATGGTACATAAGGCGCACACGCACTAGTACAGTGGAAAGCAACAAACAAAAAAAAAAACGGTTTACGGAAAATTAGCAGCGGCTTAAAGTATGGTTGAACACCTTTCTGCACCTAATACGGCTTGATTTATAGATCAAAAAACTTATTGGCAACAGTGCAACACGACTCATTAATTTTGATTATTTTAAGAGCAGTAGTTTCCGCCACGGTACGGTCCTAACGGAGCTACTGTCAGGCAATCCAGTTTTAAAGGATGAAATTGCTTCCTTGGCCGAATTCGGTACATTCCGTATGATATAATATATCAGGAGAGGAAGGACTGGCAATAAAAAATGCAATAATCAGGTCAAACGAAATTGCAATTTTCATAGGTTCAGAACAGGTTCTGGTATCTTCTCAGAAGACCTAGAACTAAGAATGTCTTTCGCAAGCAGTGTTTTCTAATCAGAGGTTATGGCTGTCCTCAGGCCGACTGAGCTAATGCAGATGAGATGGGGGTCCGAAAGAGATATCGCTCTTTCACTTTTAAGGAAATAGAATCAACCAACATCAATTCTGATACAGCCAGGGGCTGTCGTCCAGTGCCGAGGACTTTATACAGTCAGAACCGGGTAATGTTGTGCTGGGTGCCAACAATGAACAAGCCTATGAGCTTGCAAAAAGAGAAGTCCTATTCGATAGTAGTGAGGTTGCTAATATCAAACCACCCTTTGCATAGTGAGGGGCACTATCGAGGAAAAATCACAAAGATTGCCAACCTAAGGTGGCCAAGTCTTGAAAGACACTGGGTATCCAAGGTTCTCCGGTCACTTTTTCACGACAAACTAGGTCGGGAGTTAATAAAATAAACAGGGAAAAGCTAAGGACAATCATAGGAAACACGCACAGAGACTCAAATTGTCGAATACCGATATTTGAACATTCTGTGGTGATCTGCGAGCTGTGTAGGAAATAACAAAATTATCGCGTGGTCGTTGAACATTTTTAGGGAAATATTGGGTCTATAACTTAATTGCGGTTTACTAAGTGGTGGTGGTGTAACTTGTATTATTCCATTGTTATTATTCCTTTGGAACATGCGTTGGAAAGCTACTGTCATTGTACATCATTTCAGTATATGTCATTCATTTGAAGCGTAAACAACAATAATTTTTTTTCACTCAAATATGTCGAACTTCGTGCCTGAAAAGTGTTTTTGCGGGGAGTTCTTCTTCATTACTTTAATATAAAGAAAACTGCTGCCGAAAGTCATCGTATTTTGGTGGAAGTTTATGGTGAACATGCGCCAGCTGAGCGAATGTGGTGATTTTGGCTTGGAAGACGATGAGCGTCCTGGGCAGCCAAAAAAGTTTGAAGATGATGAACTGGAAGCATTACTCTATGAAGATTGTTGCCAAACACAAGAAGAGCTTGCAGAATCTTTGAATGTCACTCAAGCAGCCATTTTAAAACGTTGAAAAGCAGCTGGATATATTCCAAGGCAAGGAAATTGGGTTCCACTTGAACTCAAGCCGAGAGACGTCGAAAGGCGGTTTTGCTTGTCCGAAATGCTCCTAGAACGCCACAAAAGGAAGTCATTTTTGCATCGGATTGTTACGGCCAACCAGCCAAATCAACGGCAAGGCCGAATATCCATGCCGCGAAGGTAATGCTCTGTATTTGGTGGGATCAGATGGGTGTGTTGTATTATGAGCTGCTAAAACCGGGTGAAACCATCAATGGACAACGCTACCGAACACAATTAAACCGTTTGAAGAGAGCCCGGAATATGCGACTAGACACGAGGCAATAATTTTACATCATGACAACGCTCGGCCCCACATTGCTATTCCGGTTAAGAACTATTTGGAAAACAGTGGATGGGAAGTTTTACCCCACCCGACTTATAGCAAAGACCTTGCCCCTTCTGACTACCATTTGTTCCGGTCGATGCAGACCGCCCTCACTGAAATACGGTTCACATCAGAGCAGAATATCAAAAATTATCTTGATTCATTCTTGGCTGCCAAGCCGGCGCAGTTTTTTTGGGATGGGATCCACAAATTGCCAGAAAGATGGAAAAAGTCATAGCTTCAGATGGGCAATACTTTGAATAATACTATTGTACATGTTTTTCTTAAATAAACGTTCCAATTTTGAAGAAAAAAAATAATACGAAAATAGTTATATACCCAATACTTTTTCGAAAACCTAGAGGAAACAGATGGCACGAATTTAAAAGGCTTTCTTGGTTTTTGCAAATAAATTGGTCGTCTCACGAGGGAGATTGTCTAGGTTTTCACCATTTAAAAATAAATTCAACCGGTTCCACAGAAGTCGCGATTGGTCCATTTTGGTAGCTGGAGTCTGTGTGATGGCACATCCATTATACCCTTGTTTTTATCATATCTAACATAGCTTGGATCGCAAAACATCATGAAAACGATTCGCAAGTAATCAGGGATATACGTATAGTTAAAACCACAGTAACTTTTGCATTTTTTTACCTCCACCACTATACGATTTTTTTCTTAAAGTATGTCAAGGAATCTTCCCTTAAAATTTTCAACACATTATCCGGATCACCCGTATATTTAATTTGAACCCAGTTGTGAGCTATGTGTACATAAGCGATAGCACATCTTGCCATTCATGATCTCAGTAACAGTTCATAGGTTAATTCTATATGATCTGAGTGTTATTTTCATATAAAAAACAAACAACAACAAAAAAAAAATCCATTATCGACTATCGTTTACACTATAACTACACATTCGGTTTATAGGCTAAGCCCTCTGATCTAAATAAAACCTGTTTCAAAGATATGTGTGTGCATTTTTCTCCACGCTCCGTAGTTATTCAAACTGGGAAAAACACAAAATAAAACACCATTTGCAGGGGGAAGCAGCATTGTTACTTCACAGGTTTCTCCCTTTTTTTCATCAAATCCGTCTATTGATGAAATCTATTCAGGACTTGTTCCCTATACAACTGGGTTAAACTGCACTTTGAAAAATATTTGGGGTTGATTGGAATTTCGTGCTGAGGCTTTAAAGTAAAAACAAAAATCTTGACAATTCCGAAGATATTTCCGACTGACCACTTTGTTCACTGAACATTGTTTACCGATCTGTAATTTGATTTGAGTCATTTTGAAAACTTCACAGACTCAATGTCAAAACTCGCTAAAGTTACATATCGATTATGAGTGAGTGTCCTTACGAACATATAAATAAGTTCGCTCCACGAAATGAATAAACACTTGCACACGAACGAATTCCTGTATGTCCTTCTAGGCCGTAAAGTGGACCCACGTTTGTTTTTTTTTTAATTTTTTTTTTTTTTTTTTAATTAAGAAGCCAAACAAAACTAGACACTAGACATTTAGTCATTTAGTCTTTCAGCGTGGACGTGGAATCTGCCAAAAGAGAAAATATAACTAAAAGCGAACATAAATAAACAAAGCAACGAAAAAAGAACAAAAAAAAAAAGTCCTTCATCCCTTCATCTACGTTTGATCTACATACATAAGTACATGTGTGCTCAAGAATGATAATACTGAACTGGAAGAGAGAAGCGGGCTGGACGAAACTACACCTACGGCACCCCAAAACCCTCTAACACCCACTATGGTACCCCAGCACCCCCGAGACCAACCACTCACTACATCATCGGTGAACAAAAGCAGAGGGTGCGGGAAAAATATTGTATTCGCATAAGTGAAGGAGCACAGCGTTGGACAGGCTGGCCTGAGCTGAGCTGGCCGGCCAAAGCTGGGCTGGACTGAAGCTAGCCGCTAAGCAAAAAGGATGGGTGCGAATGAAGCATCGGACGAAGTGAAACACTGCGCCCAGTTGCCATACACAAACAGTGACCACCATCATCTACCGTCCACGATACTCGTACACCACCATCTACCATTTACCGCTCACCATTCACCATACTCGTATACCCCAAGAGTTCGCGATTTTTTTTTTCGTTTTTGAGTTGTTTTTTTTTTTTTTTTTAACAATTTCTGCCGCAAAAAGACACATACAACGATGAATGAATGAATTTAGCATTTTTTGATAGGAATTGATTCCTGGTTTACTTTTTTGTGTGCCCCGTCCTGTCCTGGCGAATTTCTATTCTTTTTTTAGCTGAAATTTCGCGCCGTCCAGAGTAGATGTGGACTCCGACGTCGACGTCGACATAGTCCTTAGAGCCTTTTTTTTTGAGTTTTTATTTAATTTTTTTTTGTGAGTCCAGAGTCGAGTCCAATCCTTGGTCAACTACAGCAGCAGCATGTGTATGATGAGAAGTAGAAGGAGTAACAGGAGACAGTGGCGTCGGTCGGTTGGCGTTGGCGATGGTGGTGGTTGTGTTGGTGGGTTACCCCTTGAAAAAATTCAGCTCGTATTCGCTTTGCTCGGTTGGCTGGGAAGAGTAGTACCACAAGTGGAACACACGTCGTGTTTGTTTGTCCGTTGTGCTTTGCCTTCGTTTTTTGGAGGATTTTCGCATCCTGTAGCATGAGAAAAGCGATAGAGATGGCGGCATGGGAATCCGGTTGGATGGGTAGTACTAGGACGCCAAGCTGAACAATAAAAATGTATAATTGGATATGTGCAGTGTTTTCTTCTATTTTTCGTTTCGCGATGCTCTGCAAGCCAGTACCGCACCCGAACTCATACTTGTACCCTTACTCGTACCATCAGCCTTAGCCCTATGGTCAACATTTGCTTTTTACATGTTGTCCTTGAAGTAAAAGCAAAACAAGTTATGAAGAAGGTGGTACGAGTATGTGTGTTGGTTAATGCAAAATACAACGAGAAAGAAAAACTTAAAACAAATGCAAATGAAATGAACGCAACGACTGGCCACTGGTCGTCATCATCCTCAATTTGTTGGGTAGGTGGAGGAAAGGTGTATAGAGATGGCGAACAGTGGTCACCTACCTAGATGACTTCTGGAGTTGAATGTAGAGGAGAACAATCGAAAGAATCACCGTAATCATAATAAAGTACTTTTGAGGGTAAGGGAGAAATTTTTTTACTTTTTTTTTTTTTTTTTTTTGGGGAACGCGGATGGTTTTTTGTATAGGGCAACGTCTGTCGATTGCTTATATGTTTCTTTTCCAAAGAGGAGTTTTTATGCTCTAAATTATTTCAATTATTTAGATACGTACAAGTATAGCGATGGATGGTGAAATCAATAACAATGCGAAGAGAACAAACGAAAAAAATTGTGTCTCCATGAGGGCGATTAAGCTGAAATTATAGAAAACGTAACCAGTAACAAAGGGAATTTTTTGTTAATTATATTATAAAAATGCAATGTGATTATACTAATACAATCAGATAACATGAAGTCTATCCATTCTTCCAGAAATATAATACCTATGCGTCAACTTGAAAATATTCTTTTGCCAAGAGCTAAAGCCCATTGTAATAAATGTGCGCTAATTACATTGATTGGCGAGCAAAAATGCTCTTCTTTTGTCCTCCATGTAGTCACCTGCTGGTAATAGTTTTCGTCTCGGACAATCAGTTTCAGGATTTACAGGCTTCAATCAACCCTAAATTTCACTTGAAAAGCCGAGGTATCGAGGCACCCGTACCAAAGGCTATTTGACCTTTCCCGAGCAAGGTCGGTTATATCAGTGTATGACGGATCTACTGGCTCAAGAGACCATAGGCGACCTCGCAGAAGTCAAATGAACCAGCCGAAATACATCAAATCAACAAGCGGCAACAATTTTGCTACCAGCGATAAGGTGGACAAGGTGATTGGCCAAAGTGACCGCAAACCATCAAAAAAGAGTGATTCCTCTGGTACCAACTTTCAGAGCAGGTACAGTAAGTCTGTCTTCATCCTCGGTGAGATTGCTATAAATGAATGGGCGCATACTGTGCATGAAAAAGATTCAGACGACAAGCTCAAATACCAAGTCGTGGCTGATGAATATATTGGGTATATATTGAACACCAAAAAACGTAAGAGAAACCGTTCCCAAGATGAAACCATACCTTCTTCTAAAAGAGGCAAGGCTGCCTCAATGTCAGCAATCAGTCACTCCTTCGCCCTAAAGCCCAAAAACCACAGCAAACCCCTGTTCGCAGTGATAGACGAACTCTCATCTGACGGCAAAGTAGTGCTAGCTAGGTGGGCCAGCTAGAAAGGCCAGAAGAAAGGCTCACCGAGTTAATGGTGAACTATATCCTGAATAACCATT
The DNA here is from genome assembly GCA_907269105.1 of Volucella inanis. Lineage (NCBI taxonomy): Eukaryota > Metazoa > Arthropoda > Insecta > Diptera > Syrphidae > Volucella > Volucella inanis. Next base: position 124,879,301 of record OU026157.1, on the reverse strand, counting down.
CTGGACCAATGCCCGGCTATGACTCTGAGAAAGTCGTCAGAGATTACCGGGTAATCAAGTACGTGGTTCACTTTTCCAAGGAATTACTTATCTCGTTCATAGCTTAGACTAGTAATGACTGAGAAGGCCTTACACTTAATGTTGTTCATGCTAAGGTGATGCCTAGAAACCCTAGAGCCCGCATCTGGTTAACAAGCACGAAGATAGACAGAGAAAAGATCCTCCAATGTCTGAAACTTCAGAAGCCTGGTATCTATATAAACGATTGGCCGATCATCAGGGTTGAGGAGCCCTAATAAACAGTCAAATTATTCTGTTCTCAGAAAATGAGGAAAAAGTTGAGTTGGGTGTACAATTCGCTAAGCTAAAGATTTTCAGACTAACAAGCCGTGAGAACGACGATCTCGATACGGTCGTTGACGACCACATGCCGTAATGGGATCCTGTTGATTCTATCCAGCAAAAATAAATATAACAACATGCTCAGTTTCATACAATTCAATCTACAGCATTCGAAGTGTGCATCGGAGAATTTGCTAGTTTTCCTTAAGGAGAAAGACTATGAGATTGGCGCCATCCAAGAGTCCAGGGTCAGGCTCAGGCACAAATGCCTTAACAGTCGTTTAAGTGGTGGGTATAGGCTCTTCCTAACCTCTACGTAGATGCCTTATGACAAACCATAGCCGCCAAACAAAGCTTAGCACATCGTGTCGCACCTTCACGCCAAGAAGGAGTTCTTGCTTTTGTGATGCGATGTCAATGCAAGACACTCATTATGGATCATATGATCTCTAATCTGAATATACTTCGTGTTTCGAAGCTCTACAACTTTTAGCATCCTGTGCAGATCATAGGCGGATACCCATTAATGTGAGTATCTCGGTATAAACCCCTGCCCCTTTTAGAAACCACAAGCGAACTGAATGGAAGGAGTTCAGCCAGGTTTTAAGCCCCAAACTAAGGAGCATCACCGAATCTAGTATTGAATTGGTGTAAGCAATGGTGAGGACCCTAGAATAAGCCATCGGAATAGCCTCCAAGACCTCTTGTCCAGTTAAATTTAGTAAGAAACCTCTCCTACCGTGGTGAAATAAAGATCTCTCCGATCTATGAAAGGACATAACGACGTCTTCAATATCTTCAAACAAGGTATGAAGAAGTACTGTGATAAGATATATCAGAATCTTCTCTCAACAGCTCTTATGCCGCCAGCTTCAAATACCGAAGACCTGTGGCAACGCTGACAACCTGGTATGAGAGACGCTGTAATTGGTGTGCTACCACCACCAATAAATTCCTGGTTTGATGAAATTGCAGCTTAACAAGAAGGCGCACGATCGAAGATATTAAGAGTTTGTACTGCAGAAACAATGTATAAAAGTTTAACTAACGGATAACAAGAATATGCAAAGGCAACAAGAACTAACCGAAATCGGTAGAGATGAAGAAGGAAACCTTATTGTAGAGTCACAGTCGGTGCAAAGAGTATGGAAAAGCTTTGTCTAAAGGCTGTATAACTGTGAAGTACCCCAAAATCCTGCATTCAGGTAGAACAGACCATTCAGCTTAGCTTATGACAACCAAACTTCCATCCACATGACCAAACGAAGTAAGGATAGCAATATCTAAACCTAAATCCAACAAATCACCTGGACCTGATGGCTTGTTGGCCGAGGTATTCAAAAGTCCTGGAAGTGACTTTGCGAAGGCATGCTCCAACTCATTTCTTAGATCTGATCAGAAGAGTATATGTTCGATAATTGGAATCCTAGATTAGCTAGTCCGATTAACAAAAAAGGAGAAACTCTCAGCTGCACTAACTATGTTATATAGGTATACTAAGTCTCATCAATATCGCATCTGCCAAAATTTGGTGAACATCTGAAACCTTTCGTCAGACCAGAAAGTTTCAGAAAAGATTGAAGTAGTCCAAATCGATACCCACCATTTTTTCATCGATTTTAAGGCTGCATATGACAGCATTTATGAAGACAACCTATAAACAGCCATGTCTAGGTTTGACATTTTTGTCAAACTAGTCCGTCTTTGCAGATTGGTGATGGAGAAGGCTTGTCAATGTCGAGAACGACTTAACCGAGACTTTTGATATTAAAAAAGTGGTAGACAAGGTGACACTTGCAAGAGTTGTACGGAACTTACAAGCGAACACTAGAGGCACAGTCTTTCAAAAGTCTGTAAATCTATTAGCGCCGCCGATGATACCATATTAACATTATTGACAGAATTTAGCGCACTGTATTCAAAGCATTCGCTAGTACTGAAACGAAAGCTGCCAAAATGTGCCAGTAATACCTTTCCGAAATAAAACGAAGAGTCACTCTTGCCAATCGCTGATTCTTTGAGCTAACAAGGCAATTAGGTAGTAAAGTTAATCCCCGAAAAACTAAGGAGACTCTTTATAAGACATTTTATCACCCCAGTCCTACTTTATAGCGTTGAAACATGGACTCTATAGTATTGAATGAAAATTATCCACAATTGCTTTATCTACAGAAGCCCAAACTGGACAGCCATTCGACCTTGAAATTAAGTTTGAGTTTGATGCGCTGCCTGACTCCAGACAAAAAATTGTTTCCCTGTATCCTCATACTAAAGTCGTTAGTACGGAAGATTTCAATATACACAATTCTGATTGGCTTCGACATTCTGGGCATGTAGTACCCAAAGGACGGTGTGTTGAGATCTTTACTGTAGAAAATAACTTGACCCAGCTTTTAAATGAGCCCACACAAATACATTGATAGTCATATCGTCAACACCATGGACTTGTTTTTAACTTCTCAACCCGATACGTACACCGTTGATGTGCTCTCTTCTCTAGGCTCATCGATCCATTATGTCATATCAGGTAATTTCTCGTATACCCACCACACAGCTAGAGAAAAGATTCCTAAAAGAACCATATGGCAATACGAGAAAGCCAATCGAAGCGGACTTAACAGCTTCTTTAGAAATTGTAACTGGTCGTCATGTTTCTCGATAACGCGGTGGATACCATACAGTTTAAACGAGCAAGGAATGACTGCAACGTCTGTCTTAAGAGTGTGGAATTTTAATACGACCAAAAACTGAGGCAAACAATTTTACAATGTTCCAAAGGTAGTACAAATTTTTGGTCGTTCGTCATTAATATTTAAAATTTGGTCTCATCCTCCATCCCAACGCTCACTTGCAATGATATTCATTCCAGCTGTCAGCTCTTTGGACAAGGCCAATCTACTTGCTGCACACTTTGCGGCACTTTCAGATGGTGCTTTGTCCCCGCCTACACTTGAGTGCGTCGAATCTTCAGTGAGACAAATCCCTTTTCCCACTCAGCTAGTAGCAAGAGCATTTAAAGATCTCAATATATACAAATCAGATGGTATATGTCCCCTTCTAAAGAGGTATTCTTTCACATTGGCAAAATCGTTACGTAAGCTTTTTGATCAATCCTAATCTTAAGGGCTCTTTCGGAGCAGATGAAAAACAACATTTGTCTGGCCCGTCCCTTAAGGAAAATCTTTTTCTCTCTCTTCTTTCAGACCCATTAAACTTATGTTCCTTCCTTCCAAGGTTATGAAAACGCTGATAAACTATCAGTTCATGACATATCTCGAAACACGAAAACTGCTCAATGAACGGCAACAAGTCCACTGGTGATTTGACGGCATGTCTCACTGAAAAGTGGAACTAAAATGTTCATAAACTGAATATTTGACAAAGTTTGACATCCGGCTCTTTTGTCGAAAATGCGTGCATTTGGGATCGACGACGATTAGAAACTACCTTTCGGAATGTTCAATTCAAGTTGTCTTGAATGGTTTCAAGTCTGATATCCACAAAATAAATTCTGGTGTGCCACAGGGATCTATTCTGTTTTCGACAGTCTTTTTAATTTTCATCAACGATCTCTTGTCTGCCACTACTAATTCCACAATATATTCCTTTGCTGGTGACAGTACTCTTTTTCATATTCGTCCGGCTCTTTATCCGTAGAATGGGAACGGGCATAAGTAACTGGGGAACTATCAACAGAGTGGAATTAAGTATTTCAAAAAACAATGCTGTCTGCTATCGTTAAAGCGAAATTTAAACACCCAGCCATTGTTCATGAATGGTACGATGCAACGATGTCGTCAAAAATGCTGCGAAATGTGTAAGTTTCTTCAAACGATTCAAGAAATACTTAGAGTACAATGCCCATATCTAGTCAGATGCTCCTAAAACCTCTCTGGACCAGGTAGACAGGATTCAAAACCATGCGATCAAACTCATTATTGATGCTAATATCGCTCAGTCAATGGACACCCTTGAACACTGGCGAAGTGTCGCGTGTCTCACTTTCTTCTATCGCTATTTCCACCACTTGTACTCCATAGAAATCGCCAGTAGCATTCGACTTTCAAACCTTCAACCGTAACACTCGTCTCACTCAAGCCTAGTTTCGGGCGTACTCTGAAATATCGTGATTCGTTGCTAAGCCTTGCGGATTGCCCTGCCGAGCTCTTTATTTCCTAGCCATTCAGATACTTAAAACCAAGGTATATCTGTACCTATATTTCTTTCTTCCCTTATATTCCTTCGAATGAGTTGTGTGCAAATGTGTTAAGGGTACCTGAACTGCTTAAGCTTTTTAAGCTATCGCTACAAAAATATTCGGTCGCGTTGGCGTTGACGGGCTTTGGAGGAGAAGATGCAATGACGAACTATACGAGCTGTTCAGCGACATCAACCTAGGCGGAATACCGCGCATTAGTTGCTTGATATTGCTAAGACATGTACAGTGAATGGAGCGTTTCTTTTGCTTTGGCCTGAAGTCAGAGAAAGATCTCAAATTAGGTGGCGAAAACAAGTAGAAGGCTATCTTAACCAACTTTAAGTGCGCAACTGGAGACAATTATCTAAAGATCGGGTTAATTGGAGAGGTTTACGAGTTTGGTCAACACCATCAATGTTAGTAAGTAAGCACGATCTTACAAGACATAGTACAGCCCTTTTGTTTTTTGTTTATAGATGGGCCATACAGAGCTCCAATTCATCGAAATTTAAATTCCGATAAAATCTTCTCCATCGCACTGCTTAATTCCATTCTCCTCTTTGAAGTTATTCGGATTTAATCTATTGAAAATTGCGCATGGATTCGTATTCGCCTCCTCATTGAAGGCTTTCATTCGAGGAAAGTAAATTTTCATAAATAACAATTGAGATTGGGTCTACCCCAGCACGATTGCTTAGGTCCTGCTAATTCCGAATGAACAAGTAGCTTCGCGGCCGCGGAAATGAAATAATTGCGCAAAAACGTATTTTCTCCAAAATCGTTTTTGCCTCACCTCCTGAATCCCTTAGCAAGCCGTTGCGCAATAAAAGAGCCGATTCTCAATCGTTGCCTTTTTGCTCCACCAATGGAATTTCCATGAAAATAGTTTCCTAATTATTTCGAGTACAATTTATGAGACTACCAATACGTGGTACCAGTACCCAATCCCTCTACATTTGAGGTGAATCAAATGATGAATGGTTCAGACTTTCGTGCACAGACCTACAAATGCTCATGTGAGGCTTCGAACACCCTTTAACAAAGTAAAAAGTTTAAAGGCTGGGTTTTCGCATTAAATCTTTACAAAACAAAGAAATAAATAAACAAATTCTATTTTGGATTTATTTTGAGGGATGAAAAGTTGATGCTTCCCCTATATAACCCGTTTTAACGTAGTCCTTTTGTAATTATGACAAAGTATCCAGATTCATCTTTTTCTTGCATTGAGATGAAGGCTCATTATACGAGTTATATTGGGGCCAGCGTTTGTGCGAATTGATGACAACGAATGCCATAAGCCTTCGATAAAGATATGCAGATCCTTGAGAGAACTCGAGAACTCAGAGACGAATTCAAATCGATTGAACGCGGTTTTTGTAATTAGACTAATGTCCCTTATTGAACTGACAAGGGATAACTTCATTCATTTTCAAGTAGATATTTGTCGTATGCAAATTTCGAGGTATGCCTCACTGTCTCACCCCTTTGCAGAGAGAATTTCGTTGATCCAAATTCAAATTTCGCATTCGACGGGCGGTCTGTCGGTTGGTCTATTGGTCGGACTATTGTCTTCGCAGTAGAAATTGGTGTAGATGATGGTTCTTGAGCTGTAGCAAGGGTAAACCGACGAAACGAAATTAAAATGAACAGTTTAACAAACATTGGCAAGTGGCAAGAAGATTCTGAGGGCAGAATTAAAGATGATGAAGTTATCCTTTCGATTTCGGACGCTTTTAGGACGCTAAGGGCTGGGACATTTGAAAGAGGTAGGGATCACCTCAAAAGGCCGAATAGCTTTTCACACAATAATTTGTAGAAATTCATAAATATGGAACATGCCCTGTTTTTCAGGCAATCACAAAAGCATTTCAGTAGAAAACCAATGGCACACAGGGGGATGGGGAAGACACAATTAATGAGATTATTCAATTTCTTTCGTTGAGTTACGAAATAATGCTGATGATGCTAGTTGATAGCGACTCTTGTTCTTGTTGGTCTATTTGACTTCTTCTCCCGCCCTAGCTTTCCATGTTGTGTTTTGAAAATCAAAGGGTTTTCGTCGCCATTTCAAAATGATAATTACGAATAAGATGGAATTTCATTAAGACACCGTTTTGAGACGAGCAATTTGAATTTAAAAAGCATTAATTTACTATTCTTTGATTTTTGAAGAAGGCAAAATCTGCATAATGAAGAACTTGGACGAATGCTGTGCGGCTATGGAAAGGGGAGAACTCGAAATAAATGTTGAAACACATTTGCATTTTGGAGGTGTTTAATTAGTCCAACTGGTGTTGGTACAAACCTATTGATTTTCCATCCCTTAGACATGTTGAGTCTAGTAATCGAGTGATTTAACATATTTCTAAGATGCGTCATAGAATAACGCATATTACTGAAAGATGTGTATTGAAAGCATTTTCTGAAAATATGCTTGATGAAGGAGCTCGAAAAATGAAACCTAATAAACCGCACCAACTAAAGAGGGATCACTCTTCCTTTAAATTCCTTTGATTGGAAAGTGTCAGATATGTTTTAGGGCGGGGAGACCGATCAATCCGATTCTAGATCGGAAGCTATATATCTTGCTAAGACTTTTGATGCCAAAAAAGTGAAGACCAGGTAATTTGCTTAACAAAACATACTCCAGAAAACTGTGGCAAACTCGCAACACATAAAGTTTCTTAAAAAGTTTCTTAAAAAGTTTGCTAAAAAATCTGTTAATTGACATCAATATCAGAGCACAATGAGTTTTCACTGGTACTGAAACAGAAGTGGTGTAAATGAAAGCTAAATTGAGTACATGTTTCCAACAAGAAGAAATGCAAAACATTGACGAATCAGACAGAATGTCACAGCAGAAGCCAAGCGAAAAAATAAACTTGCCAATCGCTGTTTTTTCGGCAGAACGATAAGTCGATTAATAAGTCCTTATTAAATTATACAAAGAAGACTTAATGTAAGACGCTAACCTCCATAGGCGATGGAATACTGATAAGCATTTATAGCGAGACGGGTGTTATGGTTGAAGGTTTGAAGGGGCGGAATGCTACTGGCGATTTTTATGCAGCACTGGTGGTGGAAATAGCGATAAAAGAAAGAGAGACGGGAGACATTACGTCGGTACTCAAGAGTGTCAATTGACTGACAAATATTTGTATCACCTATGAGTTTCATTGCACGGTTTTGAATCCTATCTAGCAGGTACAGAGATATTTCAGGAGCACCTGACTAGATGGTGGGCATTGTTCTCCAATTATAGGCGGATGCGGGTGAAATATTTCTTACATAGCTTGAGGAAACCTAAACATTTCGCAGCATTTTTGCTGACATCGAATATGTGGTCATTCCAAGGTAAGTTGTCACTGACACTACACACTTCGGTGTCGACAATGCAAGTACCATTCATGTACAACGGCTGGGTATTTAAATTTCGCTTTAACGACAGCTGACAGCATTGTATTTTGGAAGCATTAAATTTCATTCTGTTAATAAAGAGTGATTCATCGTGAGGTTTGATTTACAATAGGCTGTTTTGATAGATCATGCGTGACTCCTATCAAACTGCTTTGTCATTTTTGTTTAATATCGCTCGGCAAGTCATCATGAAAAGACTCATACAACAACAGCGTCTCAAAATTGTTCAGCTGTATTACGAAAATCAGTGTTCTGTGAGAAATGTTTTTCGTGCGATTCGAGGAACTTACGGTGCGCATAATCGACATACTGAAACTACTATTGCCAATACCATTCGCAAATTTGAGTCGCATTAGTTTACATTAGTGGATGATCCTCGACTGGTTATACCATCTGAAAGACTATAGCAGCTGTACGCGAAGACCCTGACGAATCGATTCGTAGTCGTTCTCAGCAGCCTGGCTTGGCGTTTTTTACGTAAGGATCTCGGCCTTAAAGCGTACAAAACTTAACTTGTGCAAGAATTAAAGTCAGGCGACTTGAATTTGCGTCATATTTTCAGTGAATGGGCTCAATGAAAATCCGGTGTTGTATCGTATGATGAAGCCCATTTCTGGCTTAATGTATACATTAATAAGCAAAATTACCGTATTTGGGCTGGCGAGCAACCCGAAGAGTACCAAGAGCTACCATTAACACATGGGCTGAAAAGTCAATGCCGTTTTATAAAACACAAAATTTTTGCAAAATTCAGCTTTATTTATCAATATAGTTGCTTTCGAGGGCGATACACTGATTGAAACGATTTTTTAATCTTTCGACACCAGTTTTGTAGTACGATTTTAGTTTAGCCTCAAAATTGGCCTCTGTTTCGGCGATTACTTCTTCATCGGTCTTAAATCTCTTTCCGGCGAGCATTCTTTTGAGGTCTGCGAACAGGAAATAGTCGCTGGGGGCCAAATCGGGGGCTGGGGAAGCAATTCGTAGTCGAATTCATTCAATTTTGCCATCGTTTTCATCGACTTGTGACACGGTGCATTGTCTTGATGAAACAGCACTTTCTTTTTCTTCAAATGCGGCCATTTTTCTGCGATTTCGTCCTTCAAACGCTCCAACAACGCAATGTTATAGTCGCTGTTGATAGTCTGCCCCTTTTGGAGATAGTCGATGAAAATTATTCCATGTGTATCCCAAAATACGGATGCCATAACCTTGACAGCCGACTTGTTGAGTTTTTGGTCGTTTTGGACGAGGTTCGTCGCCTGCTCGAAACTCAGCTGACTGCCGACTTGACTCTGGTGTGAAGTGATGGAGCCAAGTTTTATCCATTGTCACATACTGACGCAAAATTCGGCTCTATTGTGGTTGAACAGCTCTAAACACTCCTCTGAATCATCAACACTTTGTTGTTTTTGGTCGACTGTGAGCAAACGCGGCACCCACTTTGAACAGAGCTTTCGCATGTCCAAATATTCGTGTATGATATATCCAACACGCTCTTTTGATATATTCAGAGCCTTATCTATCTCGATCAACTATACTTTACGGTCATTCGTAATCATTTTGTGGACTTTTTTGATGTTTTCATCTGAAACAGCCACTTTTGGACGTCGACTGCGTGAATCATCTTCGGTGCTTGCATGACCACTTTTAAATTTTTCAAACCACAGAGTCCGGGTAACACTTATCAAGCCATTTCTTTGCATCGGATGCATTTTTTCCTATCAAAAAGCAATGATAAATCAACACACGAAATTGCTTTGAATCAATTTTTTTTTCACAATAACAAAAGTTGTTTCACTCACAACGCTATATCTCGAGAACTAATCGTCCGACAGCTGTCAAATTTACACACGCATCTTTTGAAGGTTGGTACTAACTGAAAATGGTATGGATTTCAAGTGGTGCCCTTTCTTAGAAACTGACTTTTCAGCCCATGTATTACATCTATTAAAAACAATGGTATGGTGTGGCTTATGGGCTGGCTGAATCATTGGTCCATATTTCTTCAAAAATGAGGAAAATCAGAATGTTACTGTCAATGGTAACCGTTATCGTGGCATGTTCCTATAATTCAAGCACATGGTCTCGGTGAGGTCTGGTTTTAACAAGACGGCGCTACGAGCCATACAGCGCGTGAAACAAAGGACCTGTTGAGAAATCATTTTGGTGAGTACTTAATTTCACGTTTTGCTACGGTAAATTGGCCGCCTAGATCGTGCGATATCACACCTTTGGACTATTTTCTCTGGAGATATGTTAAGTTTCATGTCTTCAGGAATAAGCCAGCTACGATTGACGCTTTGGAAGCCAACATTACTCGCGCTATTCGCGAGATATCAGTCGCTATGCATGAACGAGTCGCCCGAAATTGGTCCTTCCGAATGGATCACCTCAGACGTAGTCATGGCCAATATTTACATGATATCATTTTCGAAAAGTAAATGTCATGAATTGTTCTTTTAATTTTAAGTTGACCTTCAAATTTATGTATTTTATTTCACATATATACAAATCAAACCTCACGATGAACCACCCTTTAGTTCCCCAATTAGTTGTGTTTGTTCTCGAGAGTACTGTCATCAGGAAAGGAATATATTAGATTATAAGTAGCAAATAAGAGATAACTAATGAAAATTAAAAAGAGTGTCTGAAGCAGAACGGAACCCTGGGGCAAACCAGCATTTATTTTGTGAATATCAGATTTGAAACCATCCAAGACAACTTGAATTGAACGTTCTGAAAGGTAATTTCTAATCCATTGACGAAGAGAGACATCGATCCAAAAAGCACGCTATTTGACAAAAGAGCCTGATGCCAAACTCTGTCAAATGTTTTAGAAATATCAAATACAACGATCTTGCTTTCGAGAGACTGATGAACGTATTGGTTACACTTTTCAGTGAGACATACCATTAAATCACCATACTGTCGTACTATGTAACAAAATGCAGATTTCGTGCGAAAATCAACTTTGATTTTGAAAATTGTAGATTTTCTTCAATATTGTTATGATTTCATAAATTTGAAATTATTTTTAGCTTAGTTATAAGAGTTCGCATAATTTTATTATCTTCTCACAAATATATGTAGAAAGCTTGCTGAAATTACTCAAATTTGTTATTAATTTTCCTATCGCAAAAAACATCGAATTTATTTTTTATTTCTATTAATCTATGCCATCTATGATATTTTTATTAAAAATTAAATACAGTTATGAATCTTTATCATATGTTTTCTAAATCAAAAGTGTCACCAATTTATTATTGGGAATTTTTTATGTTTTGCAGTCGTAATTTACATGGAATTGTCTGTGGTTGTTTCTATGATGGTTAATGTAAGACTTTCTGTTCGGCAATATCGGATAATAAGAGGATATACCAAAGAAATATGTTATATCTAACGTATCAACAGGTAGTGAAAGGAAATTCTAATAGTTACCTTCTGAATTCCCTTTACAAAATGTATTAGATCACACAGCAAGGCAAATAATCAAAATAGAAAGAGTGGTTCTTGAATCAGAAAATTTAGAAAGAAGCCAATAACTTGTACTTGATACTAAATGGGGATTCGACGGATCAAGTGGCCATTCTGAGTATAAACAAAAATTCAAAGAAGTAGGTCACAAGGATAAATTTGTTTTTCTGTTTTGCATACTTTCCTTAAAATTATCAATTGAATCAGATAAAAAAAGACAGACTATTTGGTGAAACCAAACGTGTTCTTCATCGCGTCTATGTAGACCAATACGCATTCTCTATGAGCAAGAAAACGATTCATTGATTTTATCAGAAAAAGTAAAAATTTACCGCGAAATTTACTACCCTCAGCTGTGAAGAATAATGAAGCAGATTACATGGTAATTCATAATCTAATTTTCGCAAGATCAGATGTAAAATCAACGACTTAAAAAGTGTATCAGCAAAGACTGTGTATGACTAATATCTATCTTTTCGACCATCCATTCTACATATGTGGATCCAAATATATGAACATCTACTACATGTGGCTTACAAATTATCCGTAAAACAATGGCGTAGTACAAGTGAAACTATTGAAACTGCTATCAAAGAAAATAAACAGCAGATTCAAAATGAGTTAAGAAGGCGAACTGGTGTCATTATTGACCAGCCTAAACCTGGATTTGGCAACACCAATGATGGAAATACGGCAAAGCGATTTTTTTCAAATGAAGTGTCATCAGAAATTCCAGGAATATACGAAAATTTAATAAAAAGATTTCACACCATTTTACACAGACTATTTCCAGCGGCTTTAAAATTAATATAAATTAATTTAAGAACTATTGTTTCAAAACAGCTGAATATTTCGTTGCATTTTATTATTATATGAGTAAATCAGTGCATAAATTATAAATTTACAGCCATTTAATAATTTATGAGGCCATTTTGCCTCAAGCTCTCAGGAAACTAAAAATGAGGAGTTTAAGTTTCTTATAAAACATTTAAGCCGAAAAACATCAAGAATAGATACGATGACAGATATATTACAAAAAATGCTTTTGTCTTTAGATCCAGGGATATCATTGACTCGGAAGCTGCCAAATACTAACAAAAGTCAGTGATAGAAATGTTTGAATCGGAAGAATTTTGAACAGTAGGAAATAGCAGCCAAGCCGATTGATTAAACTCGTACACATATTATTCCCATTAATAGAAATATGAGTTTAAATAATTTTTACCCTCCTTACATAGAAATGCACTAATTTAATCCTATTTTACATTTTCTTAAAGTTTTTAATTCATCGCACGAAATCGGCACTTTGCTGCATAGTGTGCTGATCGAGATATTTCAAAGACATCCTCAGGATAGTAGAGATAGAACCCTCCTTAGGTAATAAGCGAGATTTAAGCGAACCGAACCTCAACTATCTTGGACTGTATAACTAAAAGCAGTTACCCAACGTGGTTTGTTGATGGAGGCTTAAGTTCACCCCGGACTGTGGTGCCCTTTCAGCAAGTAAGTAAGCATCAGCAACATTCGCTTGTTTGTATTCCCATTAGTACGAATATGAGCCTTATATCTATGAGTGTTGTATGATTTATTCAAAGAATCCTGTTAAAAAAATCCAAAAAATCCTCTAATCCCTGTGATCCTGCGGTACCCTGTGACAGTGCTACCAAGTAGCTGCTCAAGAAGCTGCAGCCACTGCCACTGATACCAACATACAACACCTTCCGATTTCTTTCTCTTGGTTAACGACGCTTGCGAAGGAGATATCGACTAGTATATTACGTATTAAATTACGTCACTTTTCTAAGTTTCTATTATAAACGATGGCGGTCCCAAAAGTATACGACCCAACAAAGAAAACACAAAAATCTTGTAAAAAAAATTATACACTTTTCCCAGCAATGTTCAAAAAGTTCGATACCCTTTTTATAATAAGAACTGTTTTGCTCCTCAAAATAGCCATTAACTGCCGACATCACTTCTTCATCGTTGGAAAATCTTTGACCACTGAGCCATTTTTTCAAGTTTGGGAACAGAAAAAAATCCGAGGGGCTGCTTCGTTGCTGTGAAAATTCGCTAAATACTCAATTGAAACATCTTCACGACACTGAGCACTGAGCTTTTTCATGTTCAAATTTTCAAATAATATGCGATGTACTGCACTTTTTGAAATGCCTACAATATCTACTAGCTCGCGCAGTTTCAGTCGACGATCATCTGGTACCACTTTGTGGATTTTCTTCACAATTTCTGGAGTCGTCACCTCATTTGATCGACCACTGCGATGGTCTTCTTGGCAGCTAGTACGGCCTCGTTTAAACTCAGCAACCCAAAATTTTACTGTTGTAAACGAAGGAGCAGACTTACCTAGAGTGGAATCCAGCTCAGCTTTTATATTGGTTGGACTGAGGCCTTTCCAATAAAAGTATTGTATCACATAACGATGACCAATTTTCATAAATTCACTGACGACGTTCACTATTGATGGCTGTCAAGCAAATATTAAACAATGTGGCAGTTTACTTCTTAGACCGCCCGTATTGTTATTAACTACTAAATAATCAATGAAAATTTGTATTTGTTAAAGTGGAAAGTGTTTTCCTTATTAAACAACACGCCACAATTTTGTTGTCTAGTATTTCACTCTTCTGCCCTCCTGTCTTTTCTTGTAATGTCGCCGTTCTTTTCTTCCCGTCATGCTATGGATTCCACGGTACAAGTGGGATTTACTGGATTCTTTAGATTCGGTTACCTCTCTTTGCCTACTGCTCACGAGATAGCCATATAGGTACCCCGGATAGAGCCAGGCGGATGGATGATGCCCGAAACGCTACGACTGATGTTGTTTGCTTCTAGCGACATAAATTTTTAAAACCCTCAAATTCGAAAATAATAATTCATAAAGCAAGCTCAACTCCACGATTAATCTTCACGCCTCTCTACTTGGTGGTCACTATTTAAGCTCCCCTTAATTGTCCTCGAAAAGTGTCCCGGGCCCGAGATTGTAATATGGATCCAAGCACTCACTTGCCAGACAGAACGATAGATAGGCTCTCAAAGCTCTGGAAGTGAGTCCCTTTACTCTGGCAGCTGAATTAGTGATGCCGCGTATGAATGTGTGTGCGTATGTGTGGGTGGCAAGTAGCCGAAATGAGCGGATAGTTCAATTAACAACCAGGCGTCATAGCGAACAGTGCCAGTTTCCGAGAAAAAAAAAGAAAAAAGAACGACCAACTATCAAAGAAGACTTACGATTAGAGAACCAAACAAAAGGAAAACAAGGACAGAAACACCAAAAACGAACGAAAACCACCCTGATGACAAGACACATCCGGGACCACTACCTACACGAGAAATAAGAGGAGAAAAACAGAAACCGAGAAATCAACCTCCCAAGACGATCAACGAAACAACGAACAAAATCTACAACACAAGAGTGACTGTGGCCGGAAGTACGCCCTTCCTTCACCAACACTTACAACAAGACAGGGGCGACCACAAGTAGACAAAAAAATAGATAAGTACCCATCTGTCTCTCCATATGCATATAAAAATTTTTGTGATCGCCTCCTAGTGGGGATATAGTTGAAATTCACGTGATTTCCGAAACGCCGTAACCCATTAGCGGTTACTTTTAAACTCTTTCGCGACTGCGTTGGTCCCAAGCGAGCCATGCAGTTCTTTTGGTGGGCCTTCCGTTGGCCGGTATATTAAATGTTCTTTTGTTTTGATCAAACTTAAGGTCAGTCACTCTTTTGGTGCCACACGATTTTGGTTTCTTTGCATTGTTGTTCCGATAATTACCATACGGCTTTTGTCATCCCCCCTTCCACGAAGAAAATATAAAGGGTGACCAGATAAGAATAACGAAAATTGATTCTGGCTTTATTTTGAAGCTAAGTTCCTGCAACTATGTGTGGAATAGCACGTCAATCAAATTACCGCCTCGTTTTCGCTGGCAGTGCTTCGATCGGTCGGTCTAATTTTTGATGAATCGGTCTAATATGTAAAGCGATATTTCGGCAAAAGCTTGTCGGGTGTTGGTCTTGAGATCGTCCAACGTGGTTGGCTTGTTAGCGTAAACTAATCGAGTGGTGTCAAATCACAGATGACCCAGTCGCTAAATTTCTCCTTCAAAACTTTGAGCGTTGCGTCACTTGTATGGCATTGATACGAAAGGAGACCTCCTCAGCTGCGCAAACTATAGAGATATAAGTCTTCTTAAAATTGGGTAGAAGGTTTCATCTGCCATGTTGTGTGAACGCCTGAAACTCTTTGTCAACAACCTGATTGGTCCCTATCAGCGTGGTTTCAGGCAAGGAAACCCTACAATTGGCTAAATCTTAAGACTCCGGCATATCCTAGAAAAAACTCAAGAGCTGCAAATCGATACCCACCATCTTTTGATCGATTTATTTCAAGCATTTAATAGCATTTATACAGACAATATATATAGAGCCAAGTCCAGTTTTGGCATCCCTGCTTAACTCGTTCGTCTATGGAGAATGGCGATAGGGAAAGCTCGTCGAGGTGGGTAACAACTTAACCGAGACAGAGGCACAATCTTTTAAAAGTCTGTACAACTACTAGCGTACGCTGATGATATCGGCATAATTGGGTGAACACAGTGGGCTGTAACCCGTGCATTAGATTCTATTTAAACGGAAGCTGCAAAAACGACTTCATCTGTAAATGAGGGAAAAATCACATTTTCAAGCACGACATGCATCCTCATTGAAATGCTCACCAGTCTCTACCTCACCCCATATATGAACATCTCGCGGATGACATTTTGATTAAAAGAATAAATTGAAATATCCCGATTCGTCAGATATGAACTTCTCAAAAATTAGTGTATTTGTGTACAGTAAACCTTACATAAGGAATATTCAAAAATTTTCATAAACAGAGAAGGATAAAACTAACATACCCACACAGAAATATACTCTGACAAGTCTCAACCATTCTTAAAAATCTATCCTTCAGTAGAAAGAAAGGAGAGATATTGTATTTTTTTGTAAAACCCTCTTGACCTAATTTCTGAAAGCGTAAAGAAGCATAGCCTCAAGGCCGCATCTTCTTTTTCAAAAAAAAAAGAACTGAAACAATAGACATTTTGCGTCAAAACTGCATTCATGCAAACGAATGGAGTTCTCGTATTTTACTAGCAAGAAAAATAATCGCATCTCATCACAGTGAGGTGAAGGGTTAGCGTAGTGTACTGTGCATAGCATTTGCAACAAAACCTTACTTCCTTATTCCTCCAATTAGCAGGATATCAACTGTTATACTACTTCGTGTTGCAATTGTTATTTGTTCCGCTTGACGTCCTTCTGCCTTCTGCTTTCTGTCGTACTTTCGTTTTGTTATTTTGCTTCTCATAAGCGATTATCATGTTTATTTATATTAAGCCCACTCCAATGGAAACAAGAAAGAGGTACTTAGCATAAATTCTATGCAGTGCAGTAGAAGTGGAAGCACTGGAAGCTGCTACCTAGTACATACCACTGACTGAGGTAGTGCGCAGCAAAGGAACCATGCAAGGACAATGAAATTGTGTTCCTTTGTTTAATTATTATTTCACAAAAATGCCCACAGGTAATTTGTCTTCATTAAATCCATCACCATAATAATTGTCATCTACAAACATTTTCATCAGCATCAACTCCAGCATCATCAGTTGAAACAGCTTCAACATCAGCATTGTCGTCATCAAAGTCCTTGTGACTTTTAGTGTTTGTTGCTTTGTTAAAAATAAAAAAATTAAATTCACATACGAGTACCATATGTCCGTACCTATGGGTAGTAAGTCATGCTTAGTGAAAAGCAGTTTTATTCTGCAGTTTCCTCTCTCTCTCTTATTATCTAACGAGTATGCAAATATTTTTTGCGCTTCGGATTATAAAATTAAAAAAAAAATCGAATGACAATGTCTTTTATAATTTTGATGAGGTAAATCTGGTAACTATCCGAACCTATGCCAACCCAACTTTGTATGGACCAAAAACGGACACGTTGGGGGATCGAATTGCGAGTATGAAGATTGAAATTACGGAAAATTTTATGTATATAGTACGTGCAAGAGTGGCACTTGGTAACAAATTGCAGTCGTGGATACCAAACCCAGAAAGATTACCATATTTGCTTGGATAATGCGGACCGGCAAGGAGAGGATTTTTAAGTGATCTTGGGCGAATTACTAAATAATTACCACTGGCTTTTGCTGACTGCTGGATGTCTTCGTGGAGAAACCATATAACAACCAACGAAAACCAGTATCAGTATCAAGAAAATTAACTGGCACAATTGAAACAAGGAAAGATGCAAGGTCTTGCTAAGAACCAAGACGAAGAACCAAGCACGCAAGGTAAATCGATGATAAATGTGAGAGGTGTTTTACTAGCAATCTAGTAAATCTAGGAACTATTTTCATGCAACTCCTGTTGACATCCCTCACACTGACAACTTTGCGTTAGTATATGTCAACATTAAACTCCTCAAACGCTGCCTTTACGTACTTTGTTTTTACATTCACCTAGCTCAATCAATTGAGTCTTATCGATCTGTAGTTCACGCAGTTGATTTTTGGACTGATGATGAACATCCTGAAGATAGTGTTATTCTTGTATGTGATTTCAACCTTCGTCATCTTAAATAGGCGCCTTCCGACGATTCGTTCTCTGAAATAGAAATATTTATGGTGGACTGAATAACCAACTCAAGTTTATATCAGATTAGTCGGATACCTAATACAATCAACAGACAACTCGATTTTTTCTTCACATCCGATTCGGACCCTATCCTAGTTACTTAAGCATTATGAGAAACTGTCCTGAGACGTCATCCATCTCGCTAAATATAACAACACATTTGCTATCTGAAATCATTACCAAATTTAAAGATAACTTTTCGCTATTGTAATAAAAGACTTTGTAACCCATCTCAGTCTTCCTCTCGATGCCCTATTTATCTAGGAAGTAAGACCTCAGTTGATAACTATAGGCATATAGCAAAACTCTGTAAACACTGTAAGCCAAATATCTGCACAAATCAGAACGGTTTCATGAAAGGAAAATCAATCAGCTCTATTCTAACTGAGTTCTATTTCTAGGACGTTTTGTGCATTGGAAAATGGTGATGAAGTCGATTCAATTTCCATTGATTTCAGCAAAGCATTCTATAAAAATTCTAACTAATTTATCATTTTTAAAAGACCGATAATACAGAGTCATCTTCAGATCCTCCATATCCGACCCCATTAAAGCAATATCTTTTGTTCCTCAGGGTAGCCACCTTGGACCAATTATCTTTATCCCAAAGATTAATGATATAAATCTCATCTCAACGAATTCTAATCTCTCTATTTTCGCTGATGACATGAGCATTACTAAAGTTATTTCATTGGCTTCTGACTTCCATTGCCTACAAGATGACTTAAATTATTTTCCGGTTTGGTGCAAGCAAAACTTTTTGGAGCTTAATGTCAATAAATTCCAAGCGATAACTTATTCCCGCAAGCATCTGGCCCCCCTCCAAGAAACTACTTCATCTGCGATGAGCCTATTCCCACCACTACCGAAGTACGGGATCCAGTAATAATTTGTGACAAAGAATTGAATTTCGACCCGAATAAAGCTAACTCTGCACTTGACCTTATCAAACTCTTACGTTACAAGATAATCTACCTGAGCATCGAATTTGTTGAGTTCTAGGGGCTGAGTAAGGTCAATAAATCATTTTCCCCCTGGGCTGGATCAAGGTGTCAAACGACCTGTGACAATGATCAGTCTGCCTGAGGGCCCAAGATTTATAAAAATAGCTCAATCGCAAACGGAGTATCCGGATACCTGGCGACCTCTGTATACAGCTGATCTTTGTTCAGATGAACCATTCTTTCTTCATTACTAGTGGGATCTCTAATGGATAAAATCTAAAAAAATAAAACTCGAGGCCGGTACTCCTTTAATACCGGGCGGGCAAGGTTCCTGCAGGTAAAGCTGTGGCAGGCCCTGGTGCACCATTCTCTTAAGGCAGACGCAAGGAGCCTTAAACTAAATCTTCAAGATAAGACTTTGGCAAGCCATGGTCCTATCACTTTCTCCACCCCTAGTAGCAGCAAGTTTGTGGCAGGCCATTGTCTCTACTTAAGACTCCGAAATGCATCACGCATTATTAAAACCTTCGGATCCATTCCGGAGGTGGAGAAAAGTGCGAATATCAAGAGCAAGATAGAGTGGGCTAACAATATTCTAAAAGACGGATCCCACTGCTCAGAAAACGCTAAGAGACTCCTCTAAGCGCCAGAGATCGTTGGATTTTGGTTACCAAAATGCCTATCTATTGAGGTAGGTAGGCGAAGCCTTAAAAGACAAAATAACGAACGCGGTAATCGATAGGAACGACACCGACGGATCGATTACACCTAAACAGTGGCAGTTGGTAAAGTTGAAGCTTTCGGGCAACTTCTGACTATTATGCAGGAAAACCCGGACCACTTCCCATCACAAGTGACGATTACTGGCACCAAGGCCACGTCAAGCTCATCGCATGTGCCGACCAAAGATCTGTCGATCTTTTCCGAAAAGCCATGTGTGGATTTGGCCAGGTGCGAAACTCGAAGTCCTGCCTATATCTTTAGCAGACCTAGAACCCGCACCTTGATTCCAGCTTGGATTGATTCTTGATTCTCCTCCCTAGAAAGCATTCTGTAGATCATCAGGCTCAGCAACCCGAGTGTTCCGATTCTTGATTGGAAAGTCGCGAAACTGAAGAGCAATTAAATATGCGCGTTGATTGTGATCAATAAGGAATCCCTTAACCTTCTAGTGCAAACTAAAGGCATGATTCGATTCGATTCGCCGCACTCATTCTGTGTGTTTCCAATTAGCGAAGTTCGTCAACCTTTATCGCGCAGCAGAGCAAGAATCGACGGGATTCTCGTCAGTCAGAGCATTTAGAAGCCGGGTGCTCAAAGCATCTGAATCGATAAAGGACACGGTACAATCTCAAAACTAACACCATAAGTTTTACTGCACGAGACGACTCCTGGTTTTTTAACCCCAAAAGTTGGAAAGGTCTATGTCGTAATCTACAGATGAGTGGGAAGGCCCTTTCGGATCTCGTCTACAAAATCCAAGCGCTTGGTCAAAGGACGTAAGCCAACTTGCACCGTACATCACCTCACCTACAACTCAGACGGGACTTTGACTTTGAGTGTCACGAAAGCTGCAAAGAGAAATAAGAATTTAGTTTTCGATAATTAAAAAAAAAGTTACCTTTCGCGAACTAGCATTTTGAAGTTTCTTTGTTTTTGTTTTTTTATGCGAGTAAAATTCGGCGTTAGTTTTTTGTTACAGGATGAGAAGAAAATTTCGGTAAGTAACAGCGCCACTTATAAAGTTAGTCTTTACCCGTCAATAAGACGGTTTGTCCCTTCAAAAGTTCAATCATGGGCTATTTGATGAATACCCAGATAGGAAAAGACAACGCAACATTTTTAGGTTTTGACAATTTATTTTTCTATATAATTCCATTTCAATTCGATACACTTTTCCCAGCGATGATGCAAGTTTTTAACCCCTCCGTATGGTACGACTTTTGTTGCCCTACAAAATACTCCTCCGCAGCGGCGATGACTTCCTCGTTCAACACATACTTCTTTCCGGTGAGCGATTTTTTAAGTTTTGGGAATAAAAAAAAGTCGCAGGGAGCCAAATCCGGAAAGTACGTAGGATCAGAGAGCAATTCGTAGTGCAATTCGATCAATTTGAATGTGGTGGCTGCAGAGGTATGAGCCGGTGCGTTATCGTGGTGAAAGAGCACTTTGTTCTTCGCCAAATGTGGTCGTTTTTTCTTCAAATCGGGGTTTAATCGGCTCCATAAATCGATGTAGTATGCTCCTGTGATTATTTTGTCAACATGGATCACTAGTCCCAAAAAAACTGGTGGCCATCACCTTTCCGAGCGAAGGCACGGTCTTCGCCTTCTTTGGAGCACGTTCATCTGGTAAAACCCATTGTTTCGATTGTCCTTTGGTCTCTGGTGTGTTCCAATGAATCCAAGTCTCATCGACGGTCACAAAACTATGCAGAAACTCCTCCGGATTTCGATTAAATACAGCCAAGCACGTCTTTGAAGTGGTCTCAACGATTGCGCTTGTTCTCCGGTGTGAGCAAACGGAGTACCCATCGCGCGGACAGCTTTCTCATGCCCAAAATCTCGTGCAGAATATGGCTAACTCGTTCACTGTTATCTCAGCCAACTCGTGAACTTTCATTCGGTGGTCTGGTCATGGACTTTGTACACGGTTTCCTTCGAGAATGTTTAAAGACTGCCACGCATTTCTCAGTGATATGACTAAACAGCTCAAGATCGCACACTGTTGGGTAGAATTCAGACTTGCTAGAAAACTGCTTAGCTAAAAACATGGCCAGGCTTACATTTACCGTGCAATCGCTGTGCCTTGGCACGCATCAGAATGCAAATCTTAGGAAGTTACAATACAAGTTCCTAGACCTAAATGATCTCCTCTAAAGAACTTTCACTTGTTCAAAGCTATTTATCCTTTTATGTGAATGCTGTCAAATAAGAGAGAAAGACACTGGGTATAACTGAGGCCAACACAACTGCTGGGGAACGGCAGATTCAGTGCTGCATAGTCATCAATGAAGTAGGAAGCCGAGACATTTCTACTACAGATACGATGAAGGATGTACATATTCGTACTTTAGGAAAAAAGCTCTGCAAAGAAAACCAGAACAAAGAAGGTAGAGTACTGAGCCAGAAGAAGGTAAAAAATAAGAAGCAATTTTAATCCGTAAGCCATTAAAAAAATTAAAATAAATAAACCAGAAAAAAAGCCAAATTTTCGACAGACAAATAATCAGCTGCTCATTGTTTAAGTCAAGTAAACTTTTGGAGTAGTTAAGGATTTCGCTTATGCACCTCAGAATGAATGTTAGCACAGCGAAACTCTTGTTGGGCTTAAAATTTTTACATGCTCTATGTGTACATCCTCTTCCTCATCAAAGCCCTCATTCTGCCAGTTCGAAGACCATATCTAGGGGTTCTTCGAAAGAAGAACTTACCATCTTCCAAATGAGAGAAGGCCAATTGAAGGGAAGTCACCGCGAACAATATGAGCTGTAGCAATACCTCGCAAATGTTATCGAGGGAGCTTAGATACAAAGTTTACTTTAATTACAAACTATATCGAGTGAATGGACGACCAGGAAATAATGAAGAGAAAATCTCCGATTCAAAACAAGATTCCTTACAAAAGCGAACAACGATTTTTGGTGCTCGTATAGCTCGCACGGGAATCTTTTTAATTTTGTTGTTAACCACACTTCAACTCATTCCTTCTGAAGGTGATTTGTGTTTTAAAATCTGGTTTCGTTCATGCTTTAGAGCGAATAAAGATAATGAAAGCCTCAAAAGGTGTTTCCACAAAAAATGACAACATTCCACTTATTTAGAAGTTAAGAACCGCAAACTACACTGTAACGGACAGAAGGTCAGAAAAGAGAATCCTTTTTGGCTGAACAGCCTCTACGGGTATTAACATTGCAAACACTTTTCCAAAGTACATTATTGGGTTACACATAATTGGGTTGTATAAAGGATCAATCAAAAACGACACTCAGACAAACTTTTCTAAGAATGTCCCGCACATGAGCGAATCAAGCTCAATGACTGTACTATCATTTAGAAGTTTTCGTGTTTCGAGATATTTCATGAGTTGACGGTTTATCAGCCTTTCCATGATCATGGAAAGAAGGGACGTAAGCTTAATGGGCCTGTGTTAGGCGAGAGAAGATGATTCGCCTTTTTTAGGGACAGGCTGGATAAATGCTGCTTTTTATCTTCTCGGAAAGAGTTCTCAAGTACTCTTGTGAAAGTTGATTCGTCCTATTGAAGTGTCGATGCAATTACGTGTAGGCGGAGACAATGCACAATCCGGAAGTGTTGAGTTGGGCGCAAAGTATGCAGTAAGCAGATTGGCTTTGTTCAAAGCGCTGATAGCTGAAATGTCATTGTAAATGAGTCTTAGGATGGATGATGAGGCAAAATTTCCTCAAAAATATTTTTGAGGAACGACCAAAAACTTTTACTACCTTTGGGACATTGCAGTATTTTTTTCTCAGTTTTTGGTCGTATTGAATGCTCAAAATGGTAGATGCCAAAGTCTGTAATGCCTTCACACAGACCTCGTCAACAATGATGTGTTAAATTTGTGGAGCAATATCGAAAGAATTCAGTGATTTAACCCATCAAAAGAGACGTTGATGTTGACGGACTTGTATTCGAATTATTCATTTTGCACGCCAGAATCGTCTGTTTGAGAGCATATTGCACCTCTCATATAAACTTCTATTAAAAAAGTGGCAGTTAAGATCTGATACTGATGAAGCCATTGTCAAAGTGAGGAAAAAACTCATTCAGGAATAATTTAGACGTGAAACAGGCCTTATAGTAGATGTACCGAAAGCTGGAATTAAAAACACTAATGATGGTAACACGAGCAGAAGGTTGTGCGGCAACTCTGCATGAGATGCGGAAGTAAGTGGATTCTAATTTGATTTACCGTCTCAAAGTCTTCATTGAAATTATTAGGTCTATAACTTTTCGTGCGGTTTGCTTAGAGATGGCGTAACTTGTATTATTCCATTGGAACATGCGTTGGAAAGCTTCTATCAATGTACGTCATTTCAGTATATGTCATTCATTTGAAGCGTAAGTAACGATAATTTTTTTTCACTTAAATACGTCGAACTTTGTGCCTGAAAAAGTGTTTTTTCGGGGAGTCCTTCTTCATTACTTTAATATGAAAAAAACTGCTGCCGAAAGTCATCGTATTTTGGTGGAAGTTTATGGTGAACGTGCGCTAGTTGAGCGAACGTGCCAAACGTGGTTTGCACGATTTAAAAGTGGTGATTTTGGCTTGGAAGACGATGAACGTCCTGAGCAGCCAAAAACGTTTGAAGATGAAGAACTGGAAGCATTACTCTATGAAGATTGTTGCCAAACACAAGAAGAGCTCGCAGAATCTTTGGGTGTCACTCAAGCAGCCATTTCAAAACGTTTAAAAGCAGCTGAATATATTCAAAAGCAAGGAAATTGGGTTGCACATGAGACGTCGAAAGGCGGTTTTGCATGTCCGAAATGCTGCTGGAACGCTACAAAAAGAGGTCGGATTGTTACTGGTGGTGAAAAATGGATCCATTGCGACAACCCCAAGCGCAAAAACTCATATGTGAAACCCGGCCAACCATCCAAATCAACGGCAAAGCCGAATATCCATGGCGATAAGGTAATGCTCTGTATTTGGTGGGATCAGATGGGTGTGCTGTATTATGAGCTGCTAAAACCGGGTGAAACCATCAATGGACAACGCTACCGAACATAATTAATCCGGTTGAAGAGAGCAGTAGAAAAAAAACGCCCGGACTATGCGACCAGACACGAGGCAATAATTTTCCATCATGACAACGCTCGGCCCCACGTTGCTATTCCGGTTAAGAACTATTTGGAAAACAGTGGATGGGAAGTCTTACCCCACCCGCCTTATAGATCGACAAAATACCCCTATGTGCATCGTGCTGAAAGCAAAGATAGTCCGAGTTCATGTCTTCAATTTGAGCCCAAAAAAATTTCGTTAATCATGACTCTGTAGCGCTCACCGTCGAAATGGCGTCTTCAGCAGCATTTAGGAAATAAAATGGGCCAATGATGCCACCACTACAAAATCTGCACCAAACTGTCATTCTGTATAGATGCATTGGATTCTCGACAAGTACCTGTGCGTTTTCTGATCTCCAGATGCCCGGCAATTTTGCTTGTTTCATCTGCGGGGATGAAAATGTGACTTGTCAGAAAAAATGATTTTGCGGACAAATTTCACGTCCAATTCTAGCTGCTGTAAGGCTCAAACTGAGATGTGGTAACGAAACTGATGGTCATTTGCCTTTAACTGCTTAGTCAATTGGACTGTGTAAGGTAATAATCCGAGATCTTTTTGCGAGATTCTTACCAGGCTGTTGCGTGAAATGCTGAGCTATTGAGATGGAGTACAATCTCATACTTAACCGTGAGTGTTATTTGCAAATAAGCCAATCTCACGAACTTTTGCATTCATCGTAGTGATATATAGTTGGGTCATTTCTGTTTGTCGATTATTGTTATATGATCTGCATCAGCACCTTTGCATTTTGAATCATTCAATCATGAATTTCTACAATGACAATACCTTTTAGTGCTAATTTTTGCACCGGCAGTTACACTTATAATGCGATTCTAAGATTTTCATTTAATTGTCTGATTAAAAAAAAGATTTCAGAGAGCATCAGTGTTTTCACATGAGTTACTTTACTAATTGAAAAACAACGAATGATAACAAAAGTCTAGATAAACCCTATTTTACGGTAATAGAAATCATGAAATAAATGAGAGTTAGTTTTTTTTTTTTTGCAAATATCAAAAACAAAGTCGTTGACTTCCAATTAAAATTTTACTATCAAGGTTTGAATTTGAAGTGAAAACCAGTAAACCAATTTCGACCAATTTAAAGTCTGTAATGGAAATTAATTAGCATATTGTGGTTGCACAACGGGCTGCAATCATGTCAACAGATCTACTTGCAACTTTCCCAACTAAACCAAAGTTGGGGTGTCATGCATATACATATACATTTGTATTTATTTATGTATTTATGTACCGACACCTATCTGATAATAACACCTGCGAACAAAATTCACAATCAAATACAATCACCAATTACCCTTCGGCAATTACAACAACAGCAGGTCCAGCTCAAATGCCATTCGTTCTAAAATTGAATTTCATATCACTTAATGATGTTATCATGGCAGTGATTTAAAACCACCGTCTACGGAGGACAGGGCATAAAATATCAATTTATTCCAATTATCCTTGTTAAGTAGCATATAGGCGCTGTTATTCTGTGCGTATTTTCACGCATATTTTTCGATGCAGCGTGTAAGGTGCGAGTACGTACAATGTGATGGAGGCACCTTCACCCACAACGAATCATCATCAATTTGCATAACTAGATGAACTCGGATATAAATAATCAACAGATAATAATAAATATTTGCAGGAGGAGCAAATATATTCCCGATAAAGGGAATTAATGTGCATTTACAGCCATCACGAGATCCTGTGGACAGGGGTTACGATACGAGTGGATATCCTACATGGTGATGATTTCCAGTTGAAAATTCAATTTAATTACTAAATAAATATCCTTAATCGGCAGTGAATTCAGATTAAAGATAGACTTCTGGTTAGTCAAAACGGATTACATTGTTGGGTGGCTATACTCGTAGTACTTTTCGACGTATTTACTCTTCGGCTCTTATATAATTCGAATCATATTCTATCACCGGAAGTATTAGCTTAAGCTAAAGATCTACACGTATATCTCCATCGAATGCTCTTCACAATAAAGAAGTCGTAAGGGCCTAACTTTAGGTCTTACATTCCCTGAGCAACAAAACTATACGGAATTAAGCCTCATATATAATGACAGATTCACAGTCGACCACTTTGGCCAATGATTTAAGGACAACGATGTTCGGATTTACGCGTAAAATGCTCGGAGTCTTAATAGACCGCATACAGCCGATGGAATGGACCGGACACGGGCAGCAGTCGTGACGTTTTTCCAGACTTAGAGCATAAATTTTGAGCTTCAGACATATATGCGATCCCAAATAAGCTTCGTTAAAACTCAATCCCTCATTAGACGAGAAGGACGGTGTTTTTAATGCCAAGCTATGCAAGGAGAGGGTCTTTGGTAATATGGTCGGAAATTGTACCCTCTACGATATCATCTAAAAAAACGAACATGATTTTTCGGCAGCACATAATGCAACTATAGGCAGCACACGATATTCACGCTTTGATATTTATAAAGGTTCCTGGCTGAATTCTCATTAGCAAACTGTCAACCAAATTGGTCATATTGCGATCGATGCGAGATACTTTTTCTGTCTTTTTGATTTCTGAACGTTCTAGTTGCACATCGACCCGGACCATTAACTTGTTGAAGCCATGATACGGATCCAGATATCAGTAACAACCCGAAGTATGCGAACCATTGTGAGAAAATACAACGTTAAATGCCTACAATCACATTAGACTACCAAGGCTTTCTCCAACTAAACCGGCCTTAACCTCTCTAGAAGTCCGATGTCGCCATTATCAAACGTATGTGACTAAGTGACATGTAGTAGATTTCAACCCGCCCCAACTAAAAAAATCCCTGGTTCGATGACAAAAGCCGATAGGCAATACAACAGCGGATGTATAGAGCACCCTAACGGAAAGAATTAGAGCGACTGAGCGTATTGGCAGAGAAGTAAGGAAAGGTCATAGAATCTTAAAAATATAAAAGAAATAGCACGAGAAGCACTTAATCGCGGCTTAGGGGGGTGCTATTGGAAAAATGAAGAATGACAAACATTTGTAAATCTACCAGAACAGAAAAAAAAATTTCGTAGTATTGCCACAGTCAATTTTGAGAATCTGAAAATAATGTTTCTACAGACTGTTCAACGGGGAAGAGGAACAACATTCCACAGTCAAACAGCATAAACCCGTCAACCAGGACCAAGAGTGACAGCATTTCCATTTACCTGACCAAAATGAAGTCAAGATAGCAATCTCTAAGCTTAATGCGAGCAAAGATGCTGGTTCTTATGGCTTAACTGCTGAGCAGCAGCTGATGATTCGAATCAGAGCATACTTCAACTTATCTCTGAAATTCGAGTCGACGAAAGTAAGTTAAAACGCCTAATACCTTTACTCAGCAGTCTAATAGGCCGCTATCAATGTGGTGTTAGGCCATGAAAGCTCACCAAAATTAATCTAGGAATTGACCTCCTAAATCCACCCAAGCAGATAAACAACAGAGTGCCATGTCTAGTTTTGTAATCCTTGTCAAACACATTTCATCATGCAGGATAGCGATGTAGAATGCAGGCTGTTCAGCTATGGTTGGTAATAACAAACACGAGACCTTTAACGTCAGTAAAGGGCCTTAACATGTGTCATGTGATATTTTTATCATCGTTCTTGAAATAATTGTGCCAAACTCGCGAGTCAATTTAAGAGGCACCGTTTTTCAAAAGTCTGTTCTCACATATACAGACGCCATTTGACACATTGGAGCGTTTGCGACTATTGAAGCAGAAGGAGTAAAGAAAGGTTTGACTGCAAACGAGTAAAAAGTATAGGCATGCTGTCAAGTGCAATACCTCGGTTCCGCTTTCAACTTTAACAACGACACCAGCGGAGCAGTCATGCGAAGAATCACTCTTGCTAATCGCTGCTTTTTTTGCTGTTTGGTTATTTAGTGTTGCATTTTTGATAGTTGGCATAATTCGTGACATGTGTCAAAGTCAAACATACTCAGTTAGCATTGTCATTTTATCATGAAAAGACTTACACGCGAAGATTATTGGATCTTATTTTTAAAACTCATGCCATAGCACCAATTTCACACTACTGGACAGCAAGTCACCTACCCATATGCGTAGAGTTTATACAGAGAAAACAATTGCTGCTGTATCCGCCAATGTTAATGTTAATTGCCGTTCGCAGCAATTGGCATTGTATTGGTCAACTACGTGGAAGATCTAACGCAATGATCTTGGTCTAAAACCTAACAAAATATATTGTAGCTCGTGCAAGAACTGAAGCCGAACGACCTGCCACAGCGTCGAATTTTCAGCGAGTGGGCCTTTGAAAAGCTGCAGGAGATCCGTTTTTCTATTGAAAAATTGTTTTACCGACGAAGTTCATTTCTAGTTGAATGGCAATACAAGAGCTACTAATGTTACTACTACATGGTGCGGTGGTTTTTTGGTCCGGCGGAATCGTTCGCACGAATTTTTTCAAAGATGACCGTGAGGAAAACGTCACCGTCAATAGCGCCCGCTTTCGTTCAATGATTTCGAACTTTTTTTTGCCCAAAATGCATAAGCTGAACCTGATCGACATATGGTTCCAGCAAAGATGGCGCTACATGCCACATAGCACGCGAATCGATTGATCAATTGAGAAATGATTTCGGTGAGCATATGGCGATATGTCAAATCACTCGTCTATGCCGATTACACGTCTTATTAGCGAGATACCAGCCAATATGCTTGAAAAAGTGATTCTTATGGACTACTTAGAACGTAGTTGCGGTCAACATTTCCTTAAAATAATCTTTGAAAAGCAAATGGCAAGTTGATTTATTAACTTAAATAACAATTTTATACAATTTTGCAATTTTCGTATGTTTTTTTTGATAATTAAAAACTAAAAGCTTAAAAATCACCCATTAGTGTGGTCCTCTTTCAAGCAATCAAAAAGACATTATAGAGTCACAGATCATCCCAATCCTGCTTTACGGCGCAGAAGCTTGAAAACTGACTAAAGTTTTCGATTTCAACTCAGAGCTAAAGCATTGTAGAGGACGACGTTATTGTTGGTGACGCAGCCAAGTATAAGAGTACCTCTGCCATTTTCGTATGTTGCAACTGGAGGAAGTCAACTTTTTGCCCTAAAACTGATGTTGAACATGTTAATCATTCTGCAGACGGCTCAAACTCGGACTCTCTTCCTTTATGAATTTAAACTGGGACATAATGCATCTCTGGCTGCGAATTACATTAATGACGCATTTAAAGATGTAGCGGTAAACGAACGCAGCATTCGACGTTGGTTTGCTAAGGTCCGTTCGGAAGATCTTAAAATCGAAAATGAACCACATGCGAAACCAGAAAAAGTAATCGAAGACAATGTTTTTGAAGCAATGTGGTCCGGAACATTGCACAGAACATGGTAGTATGTCCAATAACAATAAGTCGGCAACTATCTCGAAAACTCGAAAAGTGGGTACCTCATGAACTGAACAAGGCACAAAAGATACACCGTTTTTCCGTATAATCACGAGTGATGAAGGATGGATTTTGTATGACAACCGTAAAAGATATGAGAAGTGATTGGCGAAGAAAAATCAAAACACATCCAAACTAGGCCTTCGCTCAGAAAAGGTTATGGTGGAAATCTAATGGACATCGAAAGAACCAATCCTCTTTTTGTTTCGAAAACGAAAATTCTTTCGCATCCACCGTACTCTCCTGTTGTTTCTCCAACAGACTATTACCTTTTCCCCAGTCTGGAGTCAATTTGTCAGATCAGAAATTTTCCAAACCGAGCAGAGGTCATGAAAGCCTTTGAAGATCTTATAGCGTCCAAATATAAAGCCTTCTATAAGAAAAGGATAATAAAAATTATATATAAATAAAATTAAAAAAAATATAAAAAAAAATATTGGTTTTTGAGGGGTTATACCCAGTTGCTAGGACGAAAACAGACTTTTTATGAATTTTTCCTGATAAAGGTAATTTATTTAAAAAAAAAACAAAAATCATATCACCATCGGTGCTGCCTGCTTTCTGATGGCCGTCCGAACGTGAAAATTTTCGAAGGACCACTCTGGCAAGTAAACTTGGTCATTTTGTTTGTTAACATATTGCTCGATACCAAATGGCGACTCATCGGAAAAAACCAAATTCGGCAACTCACTACTTTCGTGCAAGCATAGCAACTCCTTCGCTCTTTCGATTCTAATTTTTGTCTGTTGCGGTGGAAGATCGTGTGTTTTTTGGAACTTTAATGGCTTGAGCTCAAGCTCATTTTCCAGTAAATGTTGCATCCGTTCCAACGATATGTTGAGTTCACGAGTTATTTTTCTTCCACTTCGACGCGGATTTCGCTCAATTCGAGCCTTCACTTTTCGAACCATTTCTGCCGATGTTGCTGTTTTTTTTATGACCACCTCCATGGCGTTTTGCAACGCTTCCAGTATCACGGTAACGAGCTTTGGTTCGAGACACAAATGATTTATTCACGTTGAGGTGCTGGAGGGTTCTAACGATAGCTACTTGTGGTTTTCCAGCCAAATATAAGGCAATAACACTATCACGTTTGAATTCCATCGCGAATAAAAATTTTTCAACACAACTGAGACACAAGTCGTTTAAAAGTCTTATAAATAATAAAATTATCTGTCATGTGTCATGTGCTCATTGTCATGAACGGTTTGGAAATTATAGCAGTCTGAATTTGGTAGCAGTTCTAGTCAGGCAGGGTGTTTATTGGCACTTATGATTTGTTAAAAATATTGATCTGGTGTGATGAGATGATCTCCTGAAGGTGGTGTTCGGCAGTAATCATGATATCTCCGGCTTAGTTCATTTGAAATCAAAAAGCCCAAACGATTATTTTAGTGGATAGATAAAACAAGGTATTGATCGAATAAATAATAGAAACTTTAATTTTTTTACAAAGTGGTGGCTTTGTAAAAGAAATCGAATTTTCGGCTAAAATTTCCACGTAAAATTGTTTTAAAAAAGAGAAATATTTATCCGAAATATTATTTCCTCAATCAATACCACAAAAATATATCCCGGAAAGTTGTGTTAAATTTCAGACCGATCCACATTGTCGTGAACTCTTACAGGAATTTATTATAATTCTAAATTTTAGGAAATTATTTTTTTTTTATTACAAATTACGATTACATACGAAAAGATATGAAATATCATGTCTCACTGATATATTTTTATTCTAAGTCTAAAAATCGTCTTAAAATAGGGTCTAATATATCTTTTTTGTTTTTATTTCCCGATATGATGGGTGAGATTAAAGGGTCCGAAGTAAATAGCATAATGATAATTAGATCATGATTAGTGTGTGATCTTGAGTCTTTTCGTGTATGCTTTTCCCTTAATTTTCTTGCATCTTTCCTTGCAATTTCCTTCTAAAGCATCTTCAGACAATTGCCCAATTGGCAAATTAAAAGACTGTATCGATTCGGGTGAATAAACTGAAATCTTATGTATCGATGTTGGTAAATTGTACCACGAGTACAAACTTAAACAGTGATCGTTTGCTTGCTTAAGAAGTTCTTGAAATTTATCTTGAAACTTTTCTGTTGATAAGGAAAAACTTTTCAATTAAACCTTGCTCAATGCCAGTTACTTCACTAGAAAGCGTATATTTTTTAAAAAAGGTTCTGGATGTGTTGCCATCATTAGTTCTAGGGTCTAGGTTTATCGATTATAAGGCCCATCTTTTCTTTAAAACCCTTTTGAATTCCTTGTTTGCTTTCGTTTAATAGTTTCTTTTGTGCCTCACCTCGAACTTGCCAACCCTTCAAAGGTTACTTTTAAGGTTACATGCAGAAAGAATTCAAACGATCTGATTCAGTTATGAAGCGTTGACATTCCATATTTACTAGGTGGGCTGAAAAGTAATCTCCTTGGGAATGAAAAAAAGAATTTTTTTAAATGTTTTTTTTATTTTATTCAATATAGTCCCGTTTTAGTTTGATACCCTTATTCCAGCGATTTTCCAACTTGATCCTGTCGGAAAGGTAATTTTCCGGAAGGTGTGCAAAATACTTCACCGTGGCGTCGATGATTTCCTCGCGTGAGCTGAATTTTTTATTGATGAGCCATCTTTTGAGGTTTTGCAAGAGATAGTAGTCCAAAAAAGCCAAATCGGGTGAATACGGTGTATGCAACAGCAGTTGGAGCACTAAGTTATAGATTTTAGCCATGGTTGCGATGCTCCTGTGCGCCGGTGCATTGTCTTGCAAAAACAAAATTTTTTTTCGCTTCACGGCCTACAATTGCCACTATAATGCACAGTTATACTCACTGTTGATGGTTTTTCCTTTTTCGAGGTAGACCAGGAAGAATACGCCACGATAATCCCAGATAACCGATGCCATAACCTTTCCGACCTATCGAGCCTTCCTCGGCCGCTTCGGAGCACTCGTGCCGGCTTCAGTCATTCTGTTCTGTGGTGTGTAAAAGTGGATCCAAGTCCAAGTTTCATCAACAGTTACCAATCGACGTTCGTGTTTTTGGTCAGGAGTGAGTATGCGCGGCACCCATATGCAGAATACTGCCCAAAATACGGAGTGTGCGCTCAGTACTAATCTTTGTGGTATCTGTTAGCCCGCGCACCTTCACTTTCTGGTCAGCCAACACCATTTCATGTATTTTTTTGACATTGCCCTCTGTAACTGCATCAGAGGGTCTGCCGCTGCGGACTTGATGCGGCCACCACGAAACTCTCGAAACATTAGCTCCGTAAAAAATAATGTTTTATGAGAGAACGAAAATCGTTTTTGTCATAACTCAACATGATGCCAAATACGTCAACAACAATCAGCTGTCAAAACAAAACTAAAGACAGTATCGCACTGAAATTTGGCATGTCTGCCTAAATACGGACTTCAAGGCACCATAACATTTTTTGCAGTAGCAGCGCATTCTGGCGGTCAAGGAGGTTACTTTTCACACCATCTAGTAAATGTTGTTTTATAAGGAATTCTGTCAAACCCTGATGGTAAGTTCATCAGTTTAGGAGTTGCTCTACATATGTAACATGTTTGAGTGAAATTGACTCCGCTCAACTTGTGACAGACGGCACCGTCAATCATTGTAAAAATCGTTATCACTTTGCTAGGTTCTTTTAATTTTATAACGGAGCTTTCTAAATCATTTATTAATTGATTTACTCTGCTTTCTTCTTCCTTTATAGGATTGCTATTTATTTTAGTGAGTGATAGCCTACTAGATCGGTAGAAGTATGTCGAAGACGGAGTTTTTTTTTGCCATTTTACATCTTGTGTATTAATATCTACTAATCGAATTGAAAATAAAGCAGTTAAAAATAAAAATTCGTCTGTATTTTCAATGTTGAGAAACCTTTGTTTATAGGTACTATGACCTGATGAGCCGTCGAAACCCCACTTACACATAAATTTCAAAGAAGAATCTGCAGTAAATTCTATGTCTTCCCTCTCTGCAGTTTTAAAATGGACTCAGTAGTTTTATGTCATAAATCTTGTAAATCAACTTCTGCTATGGTTTCGGTACTACGAATTGTATACATTAGATATTAATTCATCTCTTACTTTTATTATCTTGTAATAAATTGGAAATGTGTTAGGATGCAGCGACTTTATGACTGATCTATGATAAATCAAGATCTATATATAGTACAAGCCTAATGCGTCAAAAGGTGACAGTTAAAACGAATCATCTTTATCATGTGTCTTGTTAGACGGCCATTTAACCGAAAATTTGAATTCATTCGTGTCCCGGGTTTTAACCAAGTCCAAAACGCGACGTTTTTCCGAAGCTAAATTAATAGCATTGAAGCTGGTTCTAGGTCTTTCGCGTTTTGGTTGGATGTCTGAAGATATTCTAAATGCTTCACTATTACTACCTTTTAAGTTGGCTAATTGTTACTAAGCCAATTTTTATACTTTTTATTTGGTATTTCTGGTATTCTACTACTTGATTTCCAATACGTACTCTTTCTTTCTTTAATTAGTTGAGGAGACTCTTCTAAGCGATGATAACTTAAAATGTATTGGTAAACATTTGCTGAACGCCATATTTCGAAACATTCACTATTTTTTATTCGTTGAGTTTCCGAACCTAAAAATAAATATCTCATAAATCGCACATCAGCGGACATTAAGAATTTCCTAGCTTAAAGTGCAGTTGTTAAACTGCAATATATCAGAAAATCAAAAATGTATTTTGATGTAATTTTTTAAAAACTCTGATTAAACTTAATTTTAGATTCAATTTTCTGAGTCATATAAAATGTTCAATACTTACCAATTCCTGATATCTTGAGTAATTTAAAATGGTAATTTATAAAGAACAATATTCACTTTAGACGATTTAATAACTTCACACCGATAACTGCCAAATTCATAAGGTAACCGTAGGAAGAAAGTAAGCCATTTGCACAAATGATTTCAATGAAACGGTGAAGCCGTTAATTTGCTTACCCACACTTATTATAAATAAATGTAAAAAAAATTATAACCTCCTAAATTGGTTAGAGAATTTATTCAGAATTATGTTCTCTTATAACAAATTTGGTCAAATAAAAAATTCGAAAAATGTATTTATGATAAAGACTCGCGACACTGTGAGATCAGTTGAATTGTTTTTTTGAAATCTTGATCACTGATTTCGAAAACATAGTTTTGAGAAAAACGCGTTTAAAATTTCGGAAGAAGTTTACACATAACACATGGGCTGAAAAGTAGTCCGTGCCGTTTTATAGTAAAACACAAAATTTTTGCAAAATTTATTTATTTATCAATATAGTTCCCTTCGAGGGCGATACACTAATTGAAACGATTTTTCCATCTTTTGATACCAGTTTTGTAGTACGATTTCGATTTAGCCTCAAAATATTCCTCTGTTTCGGCGATTACTTCTTCATCGGTCTTAAATCGCTTTCCGGCGAGCATTCTTTTGAGGTCTGCGATCAGGAAATAGTCGCTGGGGGAAAAATCTAGAGAATACGGCGGGTGGGGAAGCAATTCGTAGCCGAATTCATTCAATTTTGCCATCGTTTTCATCGACTTGTGACACGGTGCATTGTCTTGATGAAACAGCACTTTCTTTTTCTTCAAATGCGACCGTTTTTCTGCGATTTCGTCCTTCAAACGCTCCAACAACGCAATGTAATAGGCGCTGTTGATAGTCTGTCCCTTTTGGAGATAGTGGATGAAAATTATTTCATGTGTATCCCAAAATACGGATGCCATAACCTTGACAGCCAACTGTTGAGTTTTTGGTCGTTTTGGAGGAGGTTCGTCGCCTGATCGCCACTCAGCTGACTGCCGACTTGACTCTGGTGTGAAGTGATGGAGCCAAGTTTCATCCATTCATTACATACCGACTCAAAAATTCGGCTTTATTGCGGTTGAACAGCTTTAAAAACTCCTCTGAATCATCAACACGTTGTTGATCGACTGTGAGCAAACGCGGCACCCACTTTGAACAGAGCTTTCGCATGTCCAAATATTCGTGTATGATATATCCAACACGCTCTTTTGATATCTTCAGAACCTCAGCTATCTCGATCAACTTCACTTTACGGTCATTCGTAATCATTTTGTGGACTTTTTTGATGTTTTCATCTGAAACAGCCTCTTTTGGACGTCCACTGTGTGCATCATCTTCGGTGCTTGCATGACCACTTTTAAATTTTTCATTCCACTTGCGAATGGTTCGTTCGGCTGGTGCAGAGTCTGGGTAACACTTATCAAGCCATTTCTTTGCATCGGCTGCATTTTTTCCTATCAAAAAGCAATGATAAATCAACACACGAAATTCCTTTGAATCCAAATTTTTTTACAATAACAAAAGTTGCTTCACTCACAACGTTATGTCTCGAGAACTAATCGTCCTACAGCTGTCAAATTTATACACGCATCGTTTGAAGGTTGGTACTATCTGCAAATGGTTTGGATTTAATTCAAGTGGTGCCTTCTCTTACACGAACTTTTCAGCCCATAATATCTATGTATATGATGATTCATCGTGAGGTTTGATTAGTAATGTAAAATAAAATATATGAATTTGAAAGTGAACTTACAACTTTTATTATTGGTCAAAAGAACAATTCTTGGAATTTACTCTTTAAAAATGATATTATGTAAATATTGACCACGACTACGTCTGAGGTGGTTCATTCGGAAGGTCTAATTTTGGGTGACTCGTTCAAGCATAGCGACTGGTATCACGCGAATAACAAGAGTTATGTTAGCTTCCAAACGTCAATCGTAGCCTGAGACTTTAATAATCTCCGGAGAAAGTAGTCCAAAGGTGTTATATCGCACTACCTAGGCGGCCAATTAACCGTAGCAAAACGTGAAATTAAGTGCTCACCAAAATGATTTCTCAACAATTTCATTGTTTTACGCGCTGTATGGCTCGTAGTGCCGTCCTCTTGAAACCAGAGCCTCACCGAGACCATGTGCTTGAATTTCAGAAAGCACATAGTCCGTTAACGTAGTACGATAACGGTTACCATTGACGGCAACATTCTGATTTGCCTCATTTTTGAGGAAATATGGACCAATGGTTCCATCAGTCTAAAAACCACACCATACCGTTGTTTCTAATGGATATAATAGTAGTTCTTGGTAATATTCGGGTTGCTCATCAGCCCAAATATGGCAATTTCGTTTATTAACGTATCCATTGAGCCAGAAATAAGCTTCATCACTGAATAAAATTTCCCGATAAAAAACCGGATTTTCATTGAGTTTTTTTAAGAGCCTAATCACTGAAAATATGACACAAATTCAAGTCGTCTGGCTTCAATTCTTGCACAAGTTGAATTTTGTACACTTTAAGGTCAAGATCCTCACGTTAAATACGTCAAGTTGTCGAATACGCTAAGCCAAGCTGCTGAAAACGACGACGAATCGATTCATCACGGTCTTCGCGTACACTCTCAGCTACAGCTGCTATAGTCTCTTCACTACGTGCTGGATGTTGTCTAACCGGTCGAGTATCATCCACTAACGTAAACTGGGACTCAAATTTGCGAATGGTATTGGCAATAGTGGTTTCAGTAGGTCGAATATGCCCACCGTAAGTTCTTCGAATCGCATGAAAAACATTTCTCACGGAGCGCTGATTTTCGTAATACAGCTGAACAATTTTAAGACGCTGTTTTGGTGTGAGTCTTTCCAAGATGACTTGCAAAACGATACTAAACAAAAATGACAAAGCAGTTTGATAGGAGTCACTCGTGATCTGTCTAGAAAAGCCTACTGAAAATCAAACCTCACGATGAATCACCCTATATTTATAAAATTTGAATCTAAAATGTTTTTCTAAAGTATTGAATTTTTCGTTTCGGTATAAAATATTGTAAGCCTAGTATTAACGCTGAAAGCTATCAAAGTTGTCACCTATTTTTAATTAGAATTTTATGTAGTAAATAAGAACATTTTATTTAATAAAAAAACAATGTAAAAGTTTCACAAAATTACTGCATTTGAACGCAAACACTTAAATGCAAACCAAGCCACGCATTATGGTTTGATGTTGCGTTTGTTTCTATGGAGTTGTTTCTGGTCAGTGGTTCAGTACATATGTCAGCGGCCTCCTCATTGAGGAATTAAATAAATATAATAAATAAATTGTTTTTAAAAGTTTATTTTAAATCGAGTTTTATTTATTATTAATTTGTACGTATATAATTGGGTCTATAACTTTCGTGCGGTTTGCTAAGAGATGGTGTAACTTGTATTATTCCATTGGAACATGCGTTGGAAAGCTACTGTCATTGGACGTCATTTCAGTATATGTCATTAATTTGAAGCGTAAGCAACGATAATTTTTTTCCACTTAAATACGTCGAACTTTGTGCCTGAAAAAGTGTTTTTGCGGGGAATTCTTCTTCATTACTTTAATATGAAGAAAACTGCTGCCGAAAGTCATCGTATTTTGGTGGAAGTTTATGGTGAACATGCGCTATCTGAGCGAACGTGCTAAAAGTGGTTTGCAATTTAAAAGTGCTGATTTTGGCTTGGAAGACGATGAACGTCCTAGGCAATGTACATTCTAATTTTTCTATCGGAGCAGGACAATCAGATAAAGAAGGAGTCCATGGTACTCATTGTATGTCCTTCTACTGGAATTTCTTAGTCTTTCGTATAAAAATAAGTAAGCGCTTCGGAAATAGAAC
Organism: Volucella inanis; assembly: GCA_907269105.1. Lineage (NCBI taxonomy): Eukaryota > Metazoa > Arthropoda > Insecta > Diptera > Syrphidae > Volucella > Volucella inanis. The sequence goes on along the minus strand of OU026157.1, from coordinate 124,840,261 downwards.
GCTTGCAGTACCAGAACCCAAAACATCAGCCCTGAGTATTTGCGTAGGTCAGGCAATTATAGAGAGAGTGCTCATTACAAGGATATTGTCTTACTTAGGCCAAACACATTTGGGTGTCAGCTCATCTCCAGTTACGCTCATATGAAAACAACTTGTAAATAAAAGCGTCAATTATTGGCGCAGTGGGTGGCCGTGGTTCAAGTGGTAGTGGATTCGCTTCCAAATCAAAAGGTTTGGTGTTGAAATTTCATCCGCGCCCGTAAGACATTCAGTTTTTCAGGTCATTTCAGTTAACAAAATCAAGAAGGATGAGTAGTTACCTAGAAATTAACAACAAGCTAACTTTTACTAAAAATTTAGTGTCCCCATTTAATGTTGAATGCCACCCATGGAGTGAAAAAACCACTAAACCTAAATATCAAAGGAAAGAGAGAGAGAGTATTTATACCCATTTGAATGTTAAGTTTTTAAAAAAAGCCCACGCATGTCAGGTATGTCATATGTTACCGACTCATCACAATATAGTTTATTGCCATTAGGAATGCGTTTATCTCCGCTTGAAACACAGACGCAAGTCTTCCCAACTAGGAGTAAGATCATATTGTGTTTTTTAAGCAAAACAGCAGTGGAACCCTTCGTGAGGACCTCAATACATTGCTTTTCTGCTTCATATTCTAGCTAAAGCCTGAAGGGAGAGTCGATCTTGTATTTTGCAGCAGCAGAAGCTATGCTGTCATTGCATCAGACAGCATGTCCATAAGTGCAGAGTTAAGAACTAATTCGCACGCAAAGTCCTCAAAACTATGAAAGAGTATGAAGAGTATAGATATTCATCAACACAGCGAAACGTGTTAGAAAATGCCGTTTTTTAGAGTCCGATTAAAACAGTATTGACGTATTTTCGTGAAAACTTGTTGCGCTAGACAACCGATCCGTAAGATGAATTGGTTTTATCATTTGCGTGCAGATTCAGAATATTCTTCCGGTAACAAGCTTTCTGTATCGCAGAAAACTCCCTTACACTGCCAGAGAGCCAACTACACCTTGAAGGTTTTTGACGTGATATGTTTGGTTCAAGGAAGCTTATTACTCAGGATGACCTCCAAATTTCTGGGGAATGATGTTAGACCAGCTAGCTTCCTCCTTTTCGTATAGTTTTCAATTAGCTTTAAAAGGATTTAAGAGTCGTCGACTACGTCTACGGTAGTTGATCTATCACACCTTACAGCACAAAGAAAATAAAAGACAAAAATACCAGGTGTACCGGTATGAAGCTATCTTTTTTTTTGTGAAAGTAAAACAATAATTTTTAATGGGAAAGTAAAAAACATTTTATTCAAAGTATTGGTCATTGCTACATATTTTTCTCATTTTCAGGCAATTTATGGATTCGCCAATGAAACTGTTCGTCTTTTGAAGCAAACCAAAAAGTCACCCAATTTTCGACTTTTTCTTAGAATTCGAAGTTTTGCTCAGCTAATGCGTGTCCCATCGATGAAAACAAATGGTAGTCGGAAGAAGCCAAGTCTGGTGAATACGGCAGGTGAGGCAGCAGCTCCCAGCCAAGTGTTTTGGTTGTATCTTGAACCAATTTTGCTTTGTGTGCAGGTGCATTGTCATGGAGCAAAATTACCTTTCCGTGTCTTCTGGCCCATTCTAGTCATTTTTCGATCAATGCATGGTTCAAATTGATCATTTGTTGTCAGTAGTGATCTGTATTAACGGTTTCACCAGGTTTTAGAAGCTCGTGATGTACCACATCTTTCTGGTCCCACCAGACATACAGCATTGCCTTCTTGCCGAATCGATCTGGTGTTGCAATCGAAGTTCATGGTTGTCCCGGATTAACCCATGATTTTTTCCGTTTAGGATTCTGAAAGTAAATCCATTTTTCATCGCCAACAACAATTCGATGCAAAACTGATTTTTTATCGTGTCTTTGAAGCAAAGTTTTACAAGTGGTTTTTCGGTTTTCCATCTGTCTTTCATTCAATATATGTGGCACCAATTTTCCAGACTTTTGGATCTTTCCAATGGCTTTTAAACGGTCAGAAATTGTTTGTTGTGCAACATTTAACATTTCTGCCATTTGTTTCTGACTCAAAGTGTCATCTTCATCCAATATTGCTTGCAATTTGGCGTCTGTAAGTTCTACTATTTAGAATTTTTATATTTTTTAATTCAATCGAGTAATGCAGCCTCACATTAGGTAGTAAAGGGCTTGGTTCGATTAAATAACAAGACTGAGCCGAGTAATTTTATTTTAATTTAATTTATACAGAAATTTTGCTAGCCTAAACAATAAAAACGAAGCGACAAAGTGCAAGGTAAAAGAATACCAAAATAAATGCTGACACGTAAAAACATAAATATTGTTAACCTAAGCAATAAATGCTTAATGCAATAACAAAGAAATATAACTATTTTATGTTGATGTCATTAACATTTTGCCTCCTCCGACGTTGTTGCCCAATTGATCTCAAAACGGTGACTAGGTCTTTTCTGGGCTGTCTTGATCTTCGATGTCATGGTATACTTCATCATTGACTCCCGATATTGACGTGAGAATAGTTCCTGGTAGTCCTCGTTTTTGTCTTCGCAAAGGTGTTACCTCCAGTCTATTGAAAATTGAGAGTACGTTCTTCCATTCTTCTTCCATGTGATGACGCAATTCATCACATTGACTCTCCTTTGTTACTGATTTTGCCTTGTTGCACAACTCAATTATTTGATCTCTCGTCTTGTTCATGTTGACTTGATCACGTAAAATGTCTGCGATTGGGAATCGAATGCTCGTACGTAGTACTCCTCGTTGAGTTTTGGCTGTTCCAAATTGTTCTACAAATAATTCAACTACTTGGGTGATTATATACCTTGTAGGTCCCGACGTGATGGATGCAAATAATGATAGAATCACAAGGGCAATGGAGAAACTGGTTGATTGTTTTCCATCCCTCAGCTTCCTTCTGGGTCTGTTTGATGGATGATTTGACGGTTGAATCATGTTATCATCAGGCTTCATGATGTTTTCTTCGCTTGGCAGCAAACAAACTTTTGCTATTGGTCGCTTGAATGTTCCCTTTTGCGTTTTCATTGTTACTACTCTGACAAGATTATCAACTCCGCTGTGTACTTCAATTATTTTGCCTAGAGGCCATTTCGATGGTGTCAGCAGCTCGTTTTTTAGCAGCACCAATTACTGGCTGCTTCCACTTATATCGCTGTTGCAGTTTGTTTATGTAGTCCTCGTATCAACGCTTGCAAATATCTTGTTTGAGTTTTTGAATTAACTTCCATCTCTTTAAACTACTGTCTGCCAGATCCAGGATGATATCATGTTGTGGTGCTATCAATGGCGAGCTAATGATGAAGTGACCTGGTGCTAATGCATCTAGATCTTCAATGCTGTCTGTTAATGGACAGAGTGGTCTCGAGTTTAAGCATCCTTCTGTTTGCACTAGGATGGTTTTCATCTCTTCGTATGTTAATTTCGATTCAAATGGTATTTAACTGACTTAACACCGGCTTCCCAGAGTCCCCCAAAGTGTGGAGCTCCAGGTGGGATGAAATGCCACTGGATTGCGTTTCCGGCTAGCGTGGATTGTAATGCATCAATAATATTTTTTGCGCCAACAATTTGTTCCACTATCGCTGTAAATATGGTGTATAGATTCTCTTCTGCTGATCATCAGTTCAATTTGCACATGCAAACGAACAGCGCTAAGTAAGCTTTATGTGATTTCACGCCTTGGGTTTGTGAGCTTTGTATGTTGATTGGGCCTGCATAATCTACTTCACAATGTGTAAATAGCTGTGCGAACTTTACTCGAGCCTCTGGAAATTGTCCCATTAGTTAATTTGATTTCTTGGCCTTAAATCGGAAACACCTGATGCATTGATTTATTATGGCCTTGACAGTGTTGGTTCCTCGGATGATCCAAAATTTTCTTCGAATGTGATTCAGAGTAAGTTTCCCTCCACCGTGAAGTGTATCGCTATGGGTCTTATTTATGATTAATTTTGTCAGTGGATGCGATGATGACAGAATCACAGGATGTTTCTGATCAGTTGATAAATGAGCATGTTTCAATCGACGTCCCACCCGCAACCCACAGTGATTAATTTGCATTTAGACTCTCCATATCCTCAGAAAAAATATCCTTCCAGTAGCTCCTGTACAGTTAGCCTGCCATATTGTAACGGTACATACCTCTTGCTCCGTTTGCAATTGGCTTTAAGTCATAGACAGTATGCACTTACGTGTTGAAGTTTTGAAAGCGATGAAAAATTGAGATAAATGTCGTCTTTGTGTGAAGGATTGCTAGGATGCATTGCCAGGCAAGCGTGAGATTTTCGAATCTCAGGCATATCTTGCATTTCCATCATAGATTTGTCAGCTGGCCAATATTTTTGATCTTCCTTTAACCACTCTGGACCATGCCACCAGGTTGAGTTTCCAGCTAGGGCATCTCCATATGATCCTCTAGACGGAATGTCAGTAGGATTCTCTCTTCCGGGTAGGAACTTCCATTGTCCTTTAAAGTGTTGTTGCACATAGGATACCCGGTTGTCGGAAAATGTGTTCCATTTCACTGGATGTTGTTTCAACCAGTTCAATACTATGGTAGAATCTAATCATGCTAAAACCTTGCTATAATTCGTGTCTTTTTGCTCTCTGATATACTTCATTAGCTTCGTAAGTAGTGCTACTGCGCATAGTTCCAACCGTGCCAATGAAACTTGCTTCACAGGCGCCACCTTATTATTGTTTTAGAGTCGCGATTAATGACTTTTTGATACACCACCGCTTCATACGCTGATTCTGATGCATCTTCGAGTCCATGTAACTCTATTTGAGAGCCTTCCATTTGCTGTGTCCATCGTGGAATTTTTACCTTTTCAAGCGTTGATAGTCTTGTCTTGAATTCGTTCCATTCGTTTTGAATTTTCATTGGAATATTTTCGTCCCATCCGATGCCCAAAAGCCAAAGCTTTGGATAACGATCTTTGCCTTGATGGTAATTGGCGACAACCAACCGAAAGGATCGAAAATTTTGCCAGCGTCACTTAATATTGTTCGTTTGGTACCCTTTGTGCTGAATGATGAAAAATTGACTTTGAATTGGAAGACGTTTGTTCCTGGGCACCATTTTATTCCCAAAATTTTAAATGTTGTGTCACAATTAAAGTCATGTTCTGACTCCATGTCAATTGCTTCGGTTGGCAACGCTTTTATGAATGCTGCATTATTTGATGTCCATTTGCGTAAACTAAATCCACCATTCCGAAGTAGCTGTATCAATTCCCTTTGAAGATCTTGGCATTCCCTTAGTGAATTTGCACCTCCTAGACAATTGTCTACATAGAATCCGTCAAGTAATGTTTGGCTTGCCCGTGGATACTTTTGTTTTTCATCTTCGGCTAGCTGGCATAGAGTTTTAATTGCTAAATACGGTGCGGATGATGTGCCATATGTGACGGTTTTGAGAACGTATTCTTTGATCGGGTCCCTGGAGTTTTCTCTCCATAAGATACGTTGTAAATTTCGATCCTCCTGATCGACTAAAATCTGCCGATACATTTTTTCGACGTCAGCTGTGAAGAAGATTGGAAACGTCCTCCATTGAAGTAGCAAGGAAAACAATTCCTTTTGTACCGTGGGACCGGCCATCATAATGCTGTTTAGCGATTTCCCAGATTGTTGTTGTTTTTGCCGAAGCGTCGAATACCACTCTCAGTTTAGTAGTAGTGCTGTCTTCTTTTATCACTGCGTGATGTGGAAGATAATATCTTTTTTCAGTATAGTCATCGGATACTTCCTCCATATGTCCAAGATTAATGTATTCTCGAATAAAATATTCATCCCGAAGACTCTCATTTTTTGGGAATCTTTGTTCCAACACAAAGAACCGCTTTAATGCCATTTTGCGTGAATCTCTCAAGACCATGCGATCCTTCAGCAGTGGCAATTTGACGATGTAATGCCCTGTTTCATCCTGGTTGTGCGTCATTTGGTAGTGATTCCCACACATTTCGTCTTCTGTAGACTTGATATTTGCACTTTGAACTTCTTCTGATTCCCAAAATTTCATGAAGCCTTCATATTTACTGCACACACTGATGCATGATGTGAGTTTATTAACTTGTGCCTTCTTCCTTGCTTTTAAGATGGTGCTGACTGGTCCTGATAGTATCCAGCCAAACCTTGTATTTTGTGCCATTGGAGTCCAATGCTTGACTAGTCCATGCGTCAAAAATTTCGGCAAAATGTCTGATCCAATTAGTAATTCAATCTCCTTCGGTTGTTCGTACCATGGATTAGCCAACTTCAACCACTGGGTGTGTAGCCACTGGTTGGATGTAACTTGTTGTGTTGGTGTCTTGATGTAATAACTGGCATTACTAGAGCATCCACCTCAAAGTTAACCTTTTCATCGTGAATTGATTGGATAATACAGCGGCATGCTGCGATGATTTCTGTGGCACGACCGTTTATTCCAGGTCATTCGTGCAAGTCTAACTTCTCCTCCAACGCATATGTTCACCATGGCTGTGGCTAGTAATACCGTCCTATTACTATGACATGCGGTAGCGATTCGTGTTGATGTTGACGCTTCTTCACTGGATTTTCTTCCTTTTCCCGAAACTACTGTAGTCTCACCTCGAGGGAAATGAAGTAATGCTGTTGTGCGCACATTTTTCAATCCCTCTTCATCACACATTCCCTTGAGGTATGCCCATCTCGCAAACAGTTAAAACACAGCTTCGGTTATTCGTCTTCATAATTTGGCAATTATACAATTGATGAGACTCGCTGCACACAACGCATTTCGACTCTGTGACTGTAGTCATTGTTGATATAATTTCCTTGATTCAGAATCAAGTTTCGGACATAACAACTGAATCACAAATGGATCCCAGGAGCTTATGTCGACCCCTAAATTTTTGATACCGTAAAAGATTTCCCTTGACATATCCATGATCGTTTTCAAATCGAACGCATTTTCATGTCGAACTGATTTTAAAGTAAGCAATTTTTGGATGTAGTTGTTGACCAATGCTGCTAAATTTTGAAACTGGTTCGTTAGCAATTCTATAGCTGTTGTATAATTGCTTGATGGCGGTGCCAAATGATTAACAATCCTTGCTGCTTCTCCTTTTAAATTTCCTTTTAAATATTGAATTCGTTCAACATTGCTTAAGGTTCCGTTCTGGTGAACTAATCGATCGAACAGTTCCCAAAATGATGTCCACTCTTCATACTTGCCGCTGAATGATGGAATGCTTATTGGCGGAAGTTTAATTTCCCGATGTGTTGCAGCTTGTGGAGTTACTGCCTCTGGATGGTGTTGTTGTTGTTCTGCTTCCTTAATTTGGATGTAAGTATCTTGATATATTTGCTCCAGCTCAACGAATTCGTTTTTTGACACGTACTCCTGCTCGTAATCGGCTTCTTCCAATGAGGACATGATCTCGTCATTCATTGTCATTAGCTTTGTCCAGTATTCTCTAATCTGACCCAATTTGAATGCTAGGTAAACTGCATTCTGAGTTAACTCCAAGTTCTCAATAATACGTGCAAAGTTGTTCTTAATCACATTCAACTTTTTAAATTTTGCTGTGCACTTCTTGATGTTAGTTCTTTCTGTGTCGGATATTGATTCTTGACTTACTTCACATCGATTTGTACCTGATTTATAGGAGATAACCGTGAAGCCTGTATGTCTGCACCGTTTGGTAATGGCACTGACGCTGATTGCGTGTTTTTCCTGATTACCTCCAATTTTGCTTTGAAAGAACCCTTAATATCGAGATACCTCATTTCTGTGCTGTTCTAACTGCTCGAGTCTCCTTACGAAATACTCCATCGAGTAGCGGGATTCTCCATCTTTCTTAAAATTAGTCCATAATCGATGTACTTCTTCCGTGATTCTCGTCTGGTTCAACGCAATATCTTCGATTTCACTCATTTTTGTGTATTAGCCTAGTACCAATATTTACAAATCACTTTTAACTGTTCCGGCTAATCCGGCTCGAAGGACCATGTAAATTCTACTATTTAGAATTTTTATATTTTTTAATTCAATCGCCTAATGCAGCCTCACATTAGGTAGTAAAAGGCTTGGTTCGATTAAATAACAAGACTTAATTTATACAGAAATAACAGTGCAAGGTAAAAGAATACCAAAATATATGTTGACACATAAAAACACAAATATTGTTAACCTAAGCAATAAATGTTGATATCATCAACAGCGTCTTTAAACTTTTTTGGTGATCTTCCACGTTCTTCATTTCTCACATCAAAATCGTTACCTCTGAATTGTTGAGAGCATCTTTTGCATGTTGCTTCTGATAGAACATTATCACCATATGCCTCGACAAGCATTCGATGTGACTCTGCAACACTTTTCTTCTAAAAATTAATGCTTTCCGCAAGTCTTCATTTTCTGGTACAAAATTCGACATTTTTAACACGATGAAAATATATGATGTTGTTTGCTCAATGACTTGATGTATACTAAATATGTTTGGTAGGTGTCACAGCAACCAACCAAAAAAAACGCTCACTTCATACCGGTACACCTGGTAGTCATGCGATGGCATTTATGTATTAACCATCTGGCGGAAGAGTGGCTCGTTCTAATCTAACTTAGGCGAAGTAAAGAGGTGTTTGGGAATGAGTTTAAAAAAACAATTGAACACGTTGGAGTAACCCGCACATGATGCCGTGCAGTTGATGTTTACGCTTTGTGTACAGTAACTCTAAAGAAACAAGGACAATCTACGAACCATTAAAATGCCAAATATACCATTCTTTCCATTGTGCTTCGCCAACCAATCTTTTATTAAAAAAAGGCGAAAGTAAATAACCCTCTAGAAAGTAAGGAGGTACATAATGAAAGAATAAGTAGGTACAGATTTAAATCAAGGACACTAGCTCCAGCAACCAGAAACACCATCACCGCCAACCGTTTCCACAGCACTAACAGTGCAGTCAATTGTAAACCTGTTAATTAATTACTTATTTCGCACAATGAAATTATATTTAACACATTGCGGGCTCTTTGGTAGATTTTAACTACCGCTATCATACCCACGCACCGGATGGAACTTCTCATCGTACCCACCGACGACGACGGCGAGACGTTGAATTGTTATACGCAAAGTGCGTAAAAACCATCATCCGGAATTTGCGGCCAAGCAGATTGTATTCGATTGCTGTAACGTATGGTTGGTTAACGAGTATCGTTTCAATATCTGCATATGTTCAAACATGATGTCTACTCATTTAAACCGTTTAAACAATTAATGAATTTATAAATTCGTGATATTCACCAGCAAACCACCCGACATTCTTTCATCCCTTTAGTCCATCAGCAATGACCGGGTTCTTTTACAATCCAAATTCGATTCTTTTAACCATCATCGATACGTATCCTATGGATGGATATCGTGCGTTTGTTGTCCCATAGATACGAATGCGAATGCTCGTACACACAGCTCTATGAATTTGTGTGTTTGCATGTAATTCGATTACAGGCGATGATTATTTATTTGGTTGGGGAAATTGGCACCCGAAGCCAGCAGTAGCTCGTAGTCATCTGCTTACTTAACCCAAAGGTCCCTTTTCGGTTTGGCTTTTTTTTTTTTTGTGGTTCTGCGATTCGGATGTTATTATTCGAAATGATTATTATTACGGTCAATCGAACCGTAAGTGTTAATTTTACAAACAGGAGGTGAATATTTAAATTTATGGATGATTGTTGCTAATGTCGAATTTATTCTGAAGGTTGACCGTACGATATTAGGGTATGAGAGAGGGATTAAAATTGAATGAAACCGTTCTGAAGCTTTTGACATCAACTACATTTACGTTATTCTCTAGCAGATACTCAGTAAGTAGACAGTGTCCTCTGGTTGTATAGGGTTTTCTAACAATGACTTGACATTTTTTTTTTAAATAAAAGGCAAACCATTTGAGATATTTCAAAAACTTTGTTATTGGCTTGAAGTACAATCAAAACATTTATGAATGGAACTCGACTTTGTTCATATGGTCACCGCGAGCACGTTTGCAGCGGTCGATTCGTTGGACCCAATTTTCAACGACTCGGCCACACATTTCGGTTGAAACGGGCGCTATTTCGCATTCAATGTTTGCTCTGAGCTCTTCCAACGTCGTCGGCGTGTTGACATAAACCAATGACTTAACGTAGCCCTACAGAAAGTAGTCAAGCGGCGTTAAATCGCACGAACGAGGTGGCCAATCGACTGGCCCATGTCTTAAGATATCACGCTCACCATACTTACTCTTCAATAAATCGATTGTAGCGTATGCTGTGTGGCTTGTGTCACCATCCTGTTAAAACCACATGTCGTCCAAGGCCATATCTTCCAATTCGGATCAAAAATAATAAAAACGCTGACCATTCACAGTAACCTGACGATCGTTATCATCGACGGAAAAATATGGCCCAATAACGCCGCGGGTATGCAAACCGCACCAAACAGTTATTTTTTGTGGATCAAGTGGTGATTCATGAAGCACATGTGGGTTTTCACCCACTCATTGAGCCAAAAATGAGCTTCGTCACTGAAGATAATTTTGCGATGAAATTCATCATCTTGGCGCATTTTCTCCAGAACCCAATCGGAGAACGAACGTCGCTTCAAATGGTCCATCGGCTTCAATTCTTGAGTCAGCTTGATCTTTTATGGGTGTAAACCAAGATCCTTACGCAAAATACGCCATAATGTGGTCTGAGCGATGCCCAATTCGTGAGAACGCCGTGGAATTGACTGATTTGGATCTTTTGCTACGGACGTCTGAACGGCAGCGATATTTTCGACACTTCGACCAACCCGTTGTCTCACTGACACGGTAACATCACACAACGAATATGTAGACTCAAATTTTTGCACTAAACTTGTTATTGCCTGTCTATTAGGGCGAGAATTACTATCGAAAATTAGAGTAAACGCTCTTAAAGTTGCAGTCACCGACTCCGAATATCTGTAGAAAATTTTTATAATTTGCAAACGTTGCTCGTTATTGTACTTTACCGTGATCAAAATATTGAGTTTATTGAATAAATTGACAGTGACAGTTTGATGATTAGTGAAAGAGTGCGTTCACAAATTAAATGCAAATTTGTCAAGTCCCTATTGGAAAGCCCTATATATAGCCGATTCTAATATAAGAGAAACGCACTGAACAGAAAGGATTTTTTAAAGTTAAACCATCAGCTGTTATAACCCAATATATGTACATACGTTAGGATGGTGATAATGTCAGAGAATACTCATACACCTCAAGTGAAGCCTCAGCAGTCCATCACCACCATATCAGGTTAAATATCTAAGGTGAATTCTAACTTTTCCCCACAGCACAGACTAATGCAAGTTAGGGACAAAAAAAAGGGATCCCAATGTGCGTTGGTCTTCAATATTTGCAAAATCTAATTTGCTTTGCAGGACATTCCATTAATAAGTTGCACGGCTAATGAAAAAATGTCTTTATTTCATAGTACGTCCTAAAGTTGACTTGAGAAACAGGTGTGCTACGTTCGAAGGTTTGAAAGTGTGGCTTGCTACTGGAAATGGAAGGCAAATTAAGTCGGTACTATCGAAATAAAAGTCAGGTTCGGGACCTAAAACCTCTCCTTTGAACCTTACCTGACAACTTCATCGGCAATTTCATTACCTACGATGCTATTGTGACCTAGGACCCAGACAGGGGTCACTGAATTTATATATTCTTCAACTAGCTTCGCAGTTGTAGGAGGGTTCCTAACGTGAAATGAAATCTAACCTTGTCGTGATTTAGAAAGACACCATGGCCACATCCCATATTGGTTTGGAGCCGAAGACCCGACTGCATTCATTTTCTGGCTCAGATTCTGGCCAAAACCCGTCCCGGACACAGAGAAAGTTGAGTTCTAGTATGGCCATAAGACTGGAATCATAAGACAGCCAGCGTGCAAAGTCATCAAAGTTCCATTGCGTGTTGTACCAAAGACCACTTCTTTTTAGACCGAAGATTGTTTGGAGAAAGCAGCTCATGATATGAATGTCAAGGAAAGAGAGATCCATGAATGCGTCTAGAGTGGTTCATCTATATCGTGTTGTCTCTCCAAGTTACGCATGCCGTCGAAAATTGCGTTGAAGAAAGCATCCTCAACGTGAGTGAAAATATCCAAGGCGTATTACTTCTTGTCGATTGCGCTTTCAACTCTGCCTACCAGGTTCTGAAGCCAACTCTCACAGGATCTTCCGCGTTGGTAGGTGTGCCATCATCTAGTCTCTAATTTTTTGTAACATAGCTGGGTAGAACAGAACGGGAATCCAGTAACTATCATACGAAGACGTAGGTGGCAGTGGATTGGGGTATGGTTCATGAAGTTCACGAGCGCATTGCGTGTCAAGCTATGTAATGGAAGCCTCCTTCGTAGAGAAGCAGACGAATTGGCCGTCCTAGAAGTACTTGTCAAAGAACGGTCGAATTGGAATTAGCACAACTGGGGAAGAGTTAAAGAAGGCTGGGAAACATCTCCCGAAACCATACATGATGGCCCTATGCCCCGCATAGGAGAACCTTACGGATAAAATAGGTCTGAGGACCTAAGTAAGTAGATCGATATTAAAATCTCCACATTCAAGAACACGTTCATATAGGGCAGATAATTCTGATAGATCTGTAAAAAAAGGATTAGTGGAGCACAAGTTCTCAAGTTGATATACTCCACCGCAACCCTTCCGAGTTTTTTTTACAATTTTACAATCAAGATTGCTTCTCCGCCCCCTAAGTGGCAGTGATTCTACCGTTTCTAAATAAGTTAAAGTTAGGTATTTCGTTATCACTAACATATAAAACATAAATAAAAGATTTTGAGAACAAATAACGCACAAAATCTAAGACCCAGAACTATAAAGATACCGGTCGTAAGCAGTGTCTTCTAATTAGAAGTTCTGGCTGTCCTCCGGGCGGCTAAGCTAATGCAGATGAGATCGGTATCCAAAAGAGATATCGCTGTCTATATCGATAGCCAGGCCACACTCAAGGCTATGGAATTAACCAACATCAACTCTGATACAGTCAGGGGCTGTCGTACAGTGCTCAAAGCACTATGCAGTTAGATCCGTGTAAGACTGTGCTGGGTGCCATGACACTGTTATATTAAAGGAAATGAGCTAGCGGATCAGGTTGCAAGGTGGGTACTCGACAATAGTGATGTTGTCAACATCAAACCACCCTTTTGCATAGTGAGGGGCACTATCGAGGAAAAAATCACAAAGACTACCAACCTATACAGGTCACATCTTGAAGAACACGGTGTATCCAAGGTTCTTTGGCCGCTTTTTGACGACAAAAAAATCTAAGGAGTTAATAAAATTAAACAGGGATAAGCTTAGGATAGTAATATGAATCCTGAGAGGACACGTGAGGAGCCAGTTTTGGTGTCTGGTGTCTGTGTGTCTGTGTGATGGCATATCCATTATACCCCTGTTTAACCTAACCCTAAGTCGTCTTGAATACAGTTCCTTATTTAGGAATTTTAAAAAGATATTTCCTTTAGTATTTTAAAATGGATCGAGCAACGTTAAAAGAAATGGATGCAACAGATGTTAGCTGAAACCAAGCTACTCTGGCGATTTATGCAATCCTGATGGTAGCAAACTATATTACGGAAAACCGGTGCTGGACCCTCTTGTAATTTCCAAGCTATTTTAAGAATGCGAAAGATCACTGAATGCATTCGGAAGGCTAAATTCAGTGACCATTGTTTGGGTCCCATGTCACAATGGGATCACGGGAAATGAAATCGTCGATGAACTTCCCAGGCATGGTTCAGAGGAGAGTTTTTAAGACCTGAACGTCCTCGGTTAAGGCTTTCATTAACAGTTTTGTCTCATATGAGCACAACTGCAAATAGCACAGCTCTTCGGGATGCACACAGACGTCTGCAGGAGATCAACGGCCTTTCTGCTGTTTCTTAGCAGGAATGACTGCAGGTTGCAAATTGGAGTTGTGACAGGGTACAACACTTTTGCAAAGCACTTTAATGTGCTGAGCGTAAGTGACACAATATCCAGTGATGCTTGCTGCGGAGGTGATGATGACAAAGCGGAGCACTATCTCTGCAAATGTCTGGCTTGCGCTCGAATCAGGCTGCAGGTTTTTGGCGCTGACATGGTGGGTGCTGATACTGTAGACACCTTATCATCGAAGCGCTTACTTATCTTTCTTCGTAAGACTGAACGATCTTATTAAAAGAACTTTACAAAGAGTGCTCTGTTCCAACCGAAAAAAGCCTATCGGCGGATAAGCCCACAGTTATGTGGGAATCAAACCAACGCAACGATTTGCTGAAAAAGTTGGCAGGAGCAAAAGATGTACTATAAGTAGACTCGAATCCAAACTGCACGTGCTTGCTTTGAGAATTAAATTCTTGAAACAAAAGTTGCTCCCACAATCAGAAGGCTTAAACTCGCAATAGCGATCTCGTTATCAGACAAAAAGTGAAGGAGGCGATCACGAAGCAGAGGTGGCAACCAACGTCACCACAGTCTGCAAAGCCAAAAGCAGACAGAATGTACACGTTCAATCAACAAAATAGAAGGCGACATAGTAGTGCACAACCATGAACCGGAAGTTGCGTCATCTGCACATTTAAAGACCGATATCAAAAAAAAAAACAAAGCATACAAAGCATTTGTGTTGCCTCATGTAAATCAGCTAGACCCAGACACTGCCGCATACTCAATCATATGTCTTGACGGGTACAACGGACTTGGCAGACTGTCCCTTTTAGTTTTCAATATTGAGCGAAGCGCAAACATAATGGGTTCGGGTTGGTTCCAAGCAGTCTTATAAATTGGGTCAGATTCTAAGGAGCAAATCGCCAACCTAAATATTTCGTATATCGCCCTATGCCTTTTGCTCAAAAGAGCGTTCTAGGCGTTCGCCTGGAGCTGAAGCGTTTGCGTAAGTTGGATATTTTACGTCCTATTGAATCAAGTCAATGCACCCATTGTAGTGGTAGAGAACCCAAATGGGACATATTGTATGTATATGTGGAGATTTCAAGATCTCCACCCAGTGCCAGAAATTTCAAAGAGTGAGATTTTGTTTACCAAAAATTGATTTGTCCAGATTCGTCTGGACAAAGAATTGAAGAAGATCTGCGTAATAAGTACTGAATTCGGGTTATTTGAGCACCAAATGCTTGAACTTGGCACTCCCAGTTAAACAAGAATTTTTCAGCGATACATGGATCAACTCACTGTCAATTTTAAGTTTTGAGTTTCGTACCTAGATGATGTGATCGTAAGATTTAAACA
Organism: Volucella inanis; assembly: GCA_907269105.1. Taxonomy (NCBI): domain Eukaryota; kingdom Metazoa; phylum Arthropoda; class Insecta; order Diptera; family Syrphidae; genus Volucella; species Volucella inanis. The sequence goes on along the minus strand of OU026157.1, from coordinate 124,824,916 downwards.
ATCTTAAAATTGTTTTTAGAAAGTTTAGAGAACCAAGAGCTGCGCTACCGACTAGAAAAATGTCATTTTGCCAAGGTTGAGGGATAATAGCTTGGTTATATCGTTGATGAAAAAGGCATACGTGCATCACAGGCCCGTATTTTATTGGTAATTTATATAGCTGCACCGCTTAGCAAACAAGCAAGGACAACAAGGACAAGGGAAAGAACAAATAAACCTCTTTTAAAGGAAAAATCCTAAGCGTTTCATGTTTAACCCATTTTCAAGGTAATCAACTATCACCCTTACTACCGATGCCTTTTCGCATATCATTGGAGCAGTCATTTCACACGTTTACTCAGATGGAACAGAAAAACCAATCGCGTTTATCTCCAAAAGGTTACATGAAGAACATGAATGTTGAAAAAGAGGCTCTGGCGATAATTTTTGGGGTAACCAAATTTCTACAAAATTTATGTGGTCGTAGCTTTAAGGCTCCAACGCTGGGCAGTTTTTTTTAATTCGGTACACTTACACAATTCGTAAGCATGGAAATGCTGATTGCGTATCGTGTTTGCCAATGGGTCCCGACGATGAATTTGATAAGTTCCAAGAATCTTGCCATCAAGTGGTGGACAAATGTTCATCTTCTTCATCATCTTAGATTTTTCAAATAATTCAGATGTCAGAGCTAAATTTTCAGAAAATGATTCTGATATTCGAGGAATTATTGAGTATATACAGTATAGTTTGGTTGGACAGCACGTTTGCCAGCAACGCAAAATCATGGAAGGTTTTGTCTAAGTGTATCTGCTAACATTCTTCTCAGGCAACCATTCACGCTTTACGTTTCACGTTCGCTTTACCTCTAAAGAGTTCCAGTAGTTCTATCGATACCATTCAACTCGACATATTAAGTTTTAACTAGTCTCAGCCGCGTGTCTTTTGATGTAAAATTAGAAAAAAACCAGAGTATCCAAAGTCCCGCATAAATTCGACCGACAGTGCAATTTATATGGTCTACAGGGAAAAGTCACGACATCCACAAATTGAAGTTGAGTATTGTTTAGATATATTGGGTGTAGTTCATCAGTATTAAAGTGGTTTTTCGATATTGCAATTAGTTGAGCTTTAGTTGCATTAATAATGAGCCCATTGTTCTGTGACCAGTCGTATATCACAAATAGATCTTCATTAAGCCTGCAAATGAGATATTCAACCAAGTCAATCGGTCTTGACAAATAAATTTGTCCATCATCGGCGTAAAAGTGAGCGGAAGCATTTGAGCATATTGTAGTGAGGTCATTAATAGATAGACAAAATAATAAAAGACTTAATATAGAACCCTGAGGTACGCCTGATATTAAGGACATTGGATAAGAAATTCTATTACCAGTCATGACACTTTGACTACGACCACGTAGGTATGCACTTAAGAGACGCACCGATCTTACACTAAAACCAAAGTATTGTACATCCTTAGTTTCATACATAGGATGTCACGGTTTACACTATCAAACGCTTTCGAAAAATTGAGCAAGCGGAGTATAGTTATATGACATAGATCATGGCCCGATCATAGACCGACTGCAGTGGGGGTTATTGTCTTTTCGAAAACCTTTGATAAACATGGAAGGATGCTAATAGGGCGAAAATCTGTTTTCGAGTTGGAATTTGGTTTCCTTTTTACGGGAATGACCTTGGCCAATTTCAGGAAAAGTCCAGGAAGTAATGCAAAAGTTGATTACATTTGTCAGATAACTCAGAAAGTGCGGCAAAAATATTTTTATAAATCGAAGTGGTACTCCATCAACACATACTGCATCAGATTTGAGAGAACTTTTATTTCTCATTAGGTGGATCGATAAACAGCTGATCATTTGGAACGAAAATTGGGCTCTGTATTTCTCTGGACACAAAAGCATTATTAAGGTCGTTGACATTTGGTATGCTCTTAAAGACGTATTTTTTTACTATCCCAATGGATCGAAAATTACTATAAAGCTTTTTAGAAGATTGGTGTATACAAAGTTAATTCAAAAAGTATCTTTTTTGGCTCTTTTCTGACGACAGAAAGTTTCCATTTAGAGTACTTATTTCTCCGAACCATAATGGCATTTTTAACCTCAGACGTGAGCCAGGGGCACTTCTTATTACGAATTACTACAGTCTTCAGCGGAACATGCTTATTATAGAGGTCTAAAAGTAACGATTGCAAAAAGTTAATTTTATTATCCACGTCCGAGAAATAATAGCAACTGCGCCATGGGGGGAGGCTCGCATCTAGTTAGAGGAAATTGTTGTCATTTGAACCAAAGTCCCTATACTGGAATGATGAGCAAATAGAAGAACCCGACAGATCGATGTCGTGTGTGCAGAAATTTAGGTCGTGGTCTTACACACCTTCTAGCAATATTTGATCCTGAAGTAAAACTTTGGTTCGATCTGATACCAGGCAGAGATCAAGGAGACTCGGAGAGGAATTATGTGGAAAGCGGGTGGCATATATATTCGTAGAAAACAGTCCAGATGCAGCAATATTGTCTTAGAGCATCGCATGCCTTGGAGTCAGATTAAAAATATCGAGGTTGAAGTCACCGCAGATAATTATGTGTTCATAGAGTTAGCAACAGGCTTCAAATTCAGAAAATAAGGGGAGAGTGGAACAACTTCTGTTAGGATTGTATGCAACGCCAACAAAACATTTAGTAATATCATCAGAGATTTCTAGCAAAAGAAACTCGATATCACTGTCATTTGATGCAGCTACTTTTATGCATCTAAGGGATTCCCTGTAATAAACTTCCACTCCACCACCAGTTGTGCTGGTGACCCTATCGTGCTGCACAATTCTAAAACCCGGAATGTCATACAAACTATATATTGGATTGTTTTCTGGTTCTACGTCCGACTCATTTTACTAGAACCAAGTCTCAGCAACACAAATAACATCAACTCCCGAGTCAACAAAAATATGTCGAAAGTAGTCTACTTGAGACAAATTTAAGCTACGAGTTTAAGTTTTAGGCCATTTTTAAGGGACATAATTAATATCCGAGGCCTCAACAATCAGTGTTTTTGTTGTTAATACTTTCATCTGGTAAGAACTTTTAAAACAGCTTTCCTTAAAATCATGGCTTCGCCGTTGTCAACATCGAACCTAACTTCCCAAACCAAGAAGAATAAGCAATCTAAATCAAACGAAGTTTCACAAAGGTCAATCTATACGACTATATCTACGACAGTACATGCTAGGAAAGAAGTAAATTACAAGAAGAATTGAGAAGACTTTGGGTAGAAGGATGTACTTTGTAAAATAGAATAATGTAACTGCAGATACCACCAGAACCAATTAAGAGCTAACGCAGGAATAGATCTTGATACCAAAGTTCCTCTCTCCAAGCAAGATCCTATGGATTTAAGACAGCAACATGATAAAGATTTGTCCAAAAATCAAAATCCATAACCTTTTGACATACCTGTACATTCAAATGATTCGGAAGGTGGCCTTTCACACTCCTCAGGTCCATCATTCCGTCCCATATTCAAGACCGTTCATTTTGTTCCAACTTAAACGAAGGGGTAACTGATGCACCGTAATACACTGTCCCAGGGTCACATTATTGTACATCCAAAATAAAGTTAAGTTTATGTCAATATATGTCAATACCCAATTACACAAAGTATGTCAACTATTCTGGGCGCCAAGTTGATCATATATCCTGTAAGTCGTCTTGAATGCAGTTCCTAATTTTTGAATTATAAAAAGTTATTTTTAAATTCGGTGAGACTTGTCTTTATCGGACTAAAGGAAATGAGACGGCCTACAGACTTGAACTTTTTCATCCTCAAAAAGGGCTTACAATGATATAAAGCTGTTTTGCGTCTGCCTGTTACCATCGAAAATTCGAATTTTTGTGAATGCAAATAATACAAATTTATCATGTTACGACTCTACCATGTTAAGACGCTATCTGGTCAGGAAAACCGATTGCGGATCACTTACTGGCTCTTTGGTATCAAAGGACACTAGACTTTCAGTATACGAGTATTTCGAAAAGCATGTCAGGCTGAGATCCTCTGTGGCAGTTCGGTGTTATTTTTGGAAGTGTTTCCAACTTCTTAATTCAACTTGACTGACAACCATTTACATGTGAAGATTCTGTCCCAGAAGCATTATCTGATGTGAGAAATTGGACTTCTATCCTGTTTAATTGTGTTACATTGCCTTTGCTGTTTTTGTTTCTGCCCTAACTCAATCATTTTTAAGGCTTTCAAATAGACAAACAGACGTACTAACATTCGAAATTGCTGAGTCTACTCCTATGTCAGTGAATGATTTATCTGTCATTTTGCTTTCAACTCTCGTTCGGCAGTACCTTCTAGAATGCTGCCATATATTTGTATATACCAACTCGAACCTACCTTACCTAAGCCAAGTTCAATTGAATCTTCGGTACAGTTTTCCTTCGCTTCGCTATCTATTGAAAACTAATTTTTGCACACAGCTTTCATTTGTATCTCTTTGTGTGTATCTTTTTCTCTATTTTTGAATTTTCCTTCATTTTTTTTTCTGCAGATTCAGCGACGGTAGAAGTAGTGTACGGATACGTGTACAAACTTATGTACATAGAAATTCTTATGCGATTGCATGCGTGTTGATGCCATGTTCTTCTAAACAGGAAACCAAATTGAAAACAGCCACACCCCCTTTTTTTGTGCCTAGCAAATAGGAAAAACACTTTTTTGCGGTTAAATTAAGGATTTGAACGCGCACTAGAGCTCGGTATGTGTACAGAACCGATTGTCTGAAGCAGTTCACACACTTTCGCACACACAAGGATATTTCTTCCGTTTTTCCATTTTCTACTCTGTTCGAATTTGTTTGTTTTGTTTTGTTTGGTTTTTTTTTTTTTACAAAACCTAGCGCACTTTGGAACAATTTTCAGAATTTGATTTCCTTGTTGCACAACAAAACTCCTTTTTATTAGAACGTACATCAATCTAATGAATTCAAACAGTCAACCACGGGATGGGATAGGTAGGGAGGTCCTTTTTCACTAGCTGGTGATTTTTTAATTTTCCTTAGCAATCATATCTGTACACAGTCGCAATTACTCGTACGAGCCTCCCCGTCTAGAGGCCATGTGATTGGTTTTAAAGAGAGACATGATGAATAGATTGAGATAATTCTAAGTGTCCCTGGGATGCAGCTGCTATTGCACCATCATCATCCAATGATTTGAATTTGTCTCACAAACTCATTAATTATTTATCGGTAAATAGACTGTTTCAATGATACCATTGACGTAGATACTCGTAGATACAAATTGAATGTATACAAGGATATTCAGATACTTGAACAGCGTTGAAGCTATTTGCGCGAATGGATGGTGATGGTGAAAAATAAAATTGCGATTAATTAACACACGCATACTTGATGTAGTTGGGCAAATAAAAAAAAAAAAAAAATAAAATAAAGCTGACAAAGAAAACAAATAAAATCCTGACTCTTGGGGATGTTGAAGTGTCGATTTTCGCACTTTGTGAGTGTTGTCCTTTTGTAAATATCTCTACTCAAGATTTCGAGATACGAATATCTACGGGAGGAAAATCGCTCCCGTTAATTGGACTGCTTCAGAATGTGGTGTACATTTGAAAGTAATGGGATAGAATTTAATGTTTTACCCGTTTACTCTTTTTTTTCCACACTTTTGAGTATTTCAAAGCTATTCGATATCTGGCCTCATGATAACTGGCTGCTTTGGCGGGTGCCTGTGATACCAAAACTATTTTACACTACAGGGGAGATACTTGCCCAAAAAATAAATCCATGCTGCATAATAGTAGTGCGTTAGTGGCTAGCTTTTGGTAGTTATCCATCTCACTCACTCTTTGTTGAAGTCATTTATTCTCCACCGAGGGCAAAGGTCAATTCGGAAAAAAAGAGGTACTGAGGTAAGTTGGTTTTGAATACTTATAGGTTATAATGTCGAGGAAAAAATAGCTCGGTAGAGCTTAACATCAGCGAGTTGTACGGCCTAGAAGCATCCATAGTGAGATAGGTGAACATTGTGTTTTTTGGAAGCATTTAATTCTATTCTGTTGATAGTTCCCTAATTAGATTTGCTGTTAAAATTGGAATTAAATGAGCTTAACATACGTTGCCGTTTCCGTACGGCAGTGAGTCAGGTAAGGAATATGAGAAGCAGAGAGTACTGTCACCAACGAACGGAGCCCTGGGGCACAGCAGCATTTATTTTGTGAATATCAGATTTGAAACCATCCAAGACAACATGCATTGATCGTTCCGAAAGGTATTTTCAAATCCATTGAAGAAGGAAATCATCGGTCCCAAGAGCCTGATGCTTAACTCTGTCAAATATCTTAGAAATATCATGTGGAGCTATCTTGCTTTCGGCAGATTGGTGTACGCATTTGTTTTACTTTTTGGTGAGGCATGCCATCAAATGGGAGGCCGTGGTGTAATGGTATATGCATAGACTCCTTAAGCAGAGGGTCGTGAGTTCGAATCCCGTGCGAGGCAATTCTGTGAAAAAGTCTTTTCATAGAATTTGTATGTAGTTATATGAAAGTCCCGTCGGCGTCAACTCTGACGTGAAGGCATAACACTGATGTTGGAGTGGTTGCTGGCTAGGCTAAATGTAACGAACTAACAACTAAACGCGTACTTAAGACCCACTGGTTGAGGATGCACTGGCTCGTCCTGTCCAGTTTGACAACCACCTCTGGGAAAAATATCGAAACCAAACATACCTTAGTTTCAAACTACTACACCATCCGCCCACGCCCTGGAAAAAAGCCAGTAAAAGGGTATTCATATCCCCTTGGTGCGCGCGCGGTATTAAAAAAAAATAAAAATTTTTCTTCACTTTTAGTTTAGCTAAAATAGGAATGTTTTCGTTGATTGTTCTCGTTTTGTAAGCACTGGTTTCGATGAAATAATTAAATAATTGTATCCAATTTGAACCGTTAAGATAATATTTACCCTCATCAATATTAAGAATGTTCGTCCTAAATTGGAAACGTCTCAACTCTTTCAGTACGCACAGCAATGAAATGCAGTATATCTTCCCTCTCATGTAAGTTGCAAAGAGTGCAATTATTAGTCCCTTCGTTTCGATGTGGTGCATAGTTTAGTTTAAGAATCTCTCCTCTAATTTTGAAAGTTATTGCAATCATAAAACTGGAATAGCTGCTTCTAATGTAATTGTTTTGATTATGTCAAAATTAATCTTCGAATAGTAATCTCTGTTGACTTCCGCGCTTTTTCAATAAGGGAATAAGTCTCATTTTCATCTGTGAGCCTGATAACCTCATAAAAAGTTTTTTTTCCATCCATCATCATTACTTTCGGCGAAGTTTATCGTCACACCACAGTACGCTGCTAATTTAGTCTAATCTTTGACAAAAAGACTTCTCTTCAGTACTGCGTATCGCAGAATCAACTTTGGTCTGGAATCGCTCATTTTTAGTACCCTTGATAGATAATCTGCGATTAGTTTTAGAGATGAAATAAACATTGTTGGAAGACCCGATTCCAAATGATACATGTATTTCGGTGTACCAATGGGCAAGTAGAAGATTTTACGCAGAAAGAAACGAAGTAGGTATTCGATGATTTCGTATCTCTGACTACCCGAAACCTGTGCACCATACAAAAGGATAGATCGCGCCGTTGCATTAAATACGCTTAATTTCGAGCTAACAGCTATTAATTTATTGCTGAAAATCCAATTCCAATTCGAACAAATTGTTTTTTCGCCTTAACCACTTTAGTTTTTAGATGTTTTTCCATTTTTAAGTTGAACGTCAGTTTCATTCCTAGGTAAGTATTGTACATTTTTTTACTACTTCTAATTCGTGTTCACCATATTTCCATTTTTCGCCTCTTGCTATTCTGCCAGACATTTTTAGAAATATCATATCTTTCGAGTTTTCGACGTTAACCTCTAAACCCCACAGTGTGCAGTACTCGAAAAGTTTGTTTATCATCATCTGCATACATGACAACTGCTATGAGATCATCCAGAAACAGAACGAAAAGTAGGGGACTCAGGTTACAGCCTTGTTTGAATCCTTGGTTTATCATAAGCGTCTCAGATTGTTCCTTGCTATTATACTATACATATACTTTACCATTGATCGAGTTCCCGGAATGTATTCAGAACAATAAAAATACAAGTTTATTCATCTAACTCTATATTGTCCCCTTCAAAGTTATCCCCATCGACTGCAACACACTTATGCCAGCGCTTGATTCAATCCTCGAAATATATTTTATATTCGGTTTTCGGTATGTCCATCAGTGCTTCCTGCAATTTTTCTATTACTTCCTCTCGGCTGCTGAAACGCGTTCCCCGTAGTGGCTTGTTAACTCGATTTTACAGAGGGAGCCAAATCAGGTGAATTCGGTGGCTGTAGGATGGTATTTGTTGCATTTTTCGTCAAAAAATTACGACGGTGCACTATTATGGTGCCCACAATTCTGTTCTTTCGGCGAATTGCTCCACGCAAACGTCTCACAACGCCCAAATAATACTCTTTGTTTACTGTCTGGTCTCCTGGCAAAAATTAATGATGCCCTACACCGTTGTAATCCATGAAAACCGTGAGCATTGCCATCTTTTTTGACTGAAAACGACATGGTTTATTTTGGTCTTGGCTCATTTGGTGAACGCCATTCACTTGCCTGATGTCTGGATTGCGTGTCATACTCATAAACCCACGTCGTATCGTCTCCAGTAATGATCCTTTTGATGAATGTGGGATCGGATTCAGCCTCGCAAATCATCTCATTTGCGACGTCAACATGGTGTTTTTTTTTTTTTTTGCAATGAAATTGAGGACTTTTGGCACCAACTTTGCTGCTACAAGACGGAAACCCAAATCATTAACCAAAATGTCTTGGACGGATCCATAGGCAATGTTCAAGTCCTCCGCTATCTCTCTGATGGTTAATTTGAGGTTATTGACCAACATTTCTTTTACTTCATCAATGTTTTCGTCGGTTTTCATTCATCATCTGAATGACTCAAGACCACTTTTGAACAGCTCCTGCCACTTGTAAACGACCATTTTCTTTAGAGAATCTTTGTCGAAACACTTTTCCAACATTTTCAACGTTCGCGCACCAATAAATCCATTTTTTTGGCAAAATTTAATACAAGTTCGTTGTTGCAAATTTAAATCCATTTCTAAAATTGTAAAAAATCGCCAATACACATAGAGATAGATGTACTGTTTGCTACGTACCTTTTGAAAATGTCAAGCTATGACGCTAAGATTTAGAGGGAATGTTAACAACGGATGTACCAACTTAACGAAAAAGAAAAAAAATATATATATTCCACTGATCAAGGTGGTATATGTTTGCCGTAGTTTGTTGGTACAACTATTCTAATGCTTGAACGAACTTTGTAGATATTCCTATGTTGTACAGTTTATAAAACAACGCATTTCGATTTATCGAATGCTACTCTAAAATCAACAAAAAGGGTGAAAAACTTCTTACTTTGGTCCATCTTATTTTGGACTATAGATGTAAATACGAAGACATTGTCTATTGTAGAGTAACCATTTCGAAAACCAGTCTGAAATTTGCTGAGTTTTTTATTAGCGTTCACCCATGTGTTTAATCTTTTATATAAAAAAGTGGTATACGCTTTCAATGCCGAGTTTAAAAAAGATATTTCTCTATAGTTTGCTGGATCACATGGATCACCTTTTTTATAAATTGGCCAAATTAGAGTTTCGTAAAAGTATTCCAAAATTAAAAATGATGTTAAGAGCCTTAGTCGAATTTTCTTGAAATAATTCTGTGTTGTATTTAAGAAACTCTGCCGGTATTCCATTTGAGCCTGTTCCCTTGTCGTCTTTCAAGGATTGGATCACTTTTTCGACTTCTTCAATTACTTGCAGATTTGTGTACGAGTATATTGAGAACTTTAGTACTCTTGCTTCTACACGAGTGCGAAAGTGTATTCCTCCCATTGAAAATTCAACGCACTCAAATGTAAGCAGAGACAAAGCACAGATAGCTGGAATGTCATTGCAAATGAGAGTTGGGATAGAGGTTGGGGCAGAATTCAATATTTTTGACGAACGACCAAAAATTGTTACTACCTTTGGGACATTGTTGTATTTTTTGAATCAGTTTTTAGTCCTAATGGAATTTTACACGCTTGAGAAACACCCTGACAGCCTCTTTATAGCTCGAGTTGTACCATGGATTTTCTTTTGGTTTGATACTCCTCATCCGATGAGGGATAAGGGATCTCACTCCGAAGAGAATAGTATCTGTGATCATATCAGCAGCGGCATTCACGTCGTTATCGAGGAAAAGTAACGACGAATTAGAATTCCTAAAGAAGTTGTTGTGTCCGGTCCAATTGGCTTTCTCGTATTGCCATACGGTTTCGTTTACTAATCTTTTCTTATACTGTGTGGTTGATGTACGAGAAATTAGCTGATATCACACAGTTGTCTGCCCGGCTTAGAGGTGATAACACATCAACGATGTACTTATCAGAGTGTTAAGTTAAAAATAGGTTCAAGGTGTTGACGGTATGAGTATTAACGTCTGGTCATTCGGGTGTTGTCTGTGCAGAATGTCGAAGTCAACCAGAGTTGTGTATATTGAAGTCGCCCATTATAACAATTTCAGTTAGATACAGAGAAACAATTCTTTAAATGGAGTCAGACTGCACATAAAAGTCGTTAAAGGTCGAATTGCAGTCTAGTTTGGGGCTTCTTTAAATAAAGCAGAAGTGGATAATTTGCTTACGGAGATAGAATTTTAACCACAAGAAGTTGAAATTCGGATTGGAACATCGATCACATTGTGGTGGAGTTTTGTAAGTAAAAGGCGACACTGCGATGAGAGAAGAGTAATGGCACTAGTTCATAGCCAGGTAGCTTCAGATTAGAGTGATTTGATATCTGTGGGCGAGGATCTACCTGCGTTTCACTAAGTGCCATAACAGCTGGCTTGTATTTACAAACATGGACGTACAACATCTCATACTCTGGCATAACCATTTAAACTAGACTAAGACAGATAACATTTCCCCACGCCCGAACAAGATGAAGCCAGTATAGTTACCACCTAGCTTAGGTGATAGCCTATACGATGCCAATGACAGGTGGTGATTGGATACAGAGCATACATTAAGTCTTCTTCAATTTTTGGGTCGACGGAAGTATGTCTGACGTGTCTCCGAAAAGAAAAAAAGAAAGGAGATCCCCTGAACCACACCAACTATAAGAATTTAGTTTTCTCAACATCGCATATAAAATCCTGTCTGCGTGTTATGTTCGATCGTTCGATCGGCCCCTACCAGTGCGATTTTCTCCAGGAAAATCCACCAAAGACCAAATTTCCACATAACGGCAGATCTTGGAAAAAGCTTAAGAGTTCCAAGTCAACACACACCTCCTTTTCTTTGATGTCAAAGCTACCTACGACAGTACCTTTATGACTGTTTTGGCATCACTGCCAATTTCATTCCACTGTGCAGGGTGACGATGGGAAATACACGCTGCTCCGTCAAAGTTGGTAATGACATATGCGAGACCATGAATGTCATAAAAGGAATTAAACAAGGTGATGCGTTGTCATGTGAAATTTTCAACATCGACCTAGACAGAACTGTGCGATAACGTTGACGTAATGAAAAGGAAAACAAAGCGAGCTGTAAACGGAGAGTTTGTGCCTATTGAAGCAGAAACGGCAAAGATGTTCAACGAATGAAAAACGAAGTTTGTTGAATGAGTGTGACGACGGGACACACACTCCGTCGACACCTAGAAAAAAACCTCAATATAGGTACCTATAACTTTGAGCTATATATGGTAAGTACAACGACACTAGTGCCTAGGGCGACATCTTTCTCTCGGAGCGTCATCCTAAAGCATGTATTTACTAAGTCTCTCCTATTGATTCTGTTAATATCTTCTGCTTGCACCAAAGCATACGTAGCATTAGGAACAATTTTTCATCGCTGCTGGATCAAATTGGATCGTTCGAGAATTTACCGGTAGTAATTGTGTTAAGTGAGATATGGATCTACGAGAGTGAATTAAATTTTTACAAAATTCCGGGCTATCGGTGTATCGGTGTATACAGGGTGAGTTTTTTTTTAACTTGAGACATCCAAATTACTCGAAAAATACGCGATATCGCGAAAAATGTTTCAGACAAAAGTCACAAGGTTCTGAAGGGGACATAAGATGGTGACCACGAGTTTGACATTGACCCCCATTTTCAATGTCAAAAGAAGGTCACTTTTGATTTTTCAAATGATAATTCCTGATTTTCATTGCTCAGTCGTATTCCTCAATGGGACACACGACTTTGTCTCTAAGGTCTCATTCATTCAGTGCTAGATACCACTGCACTGGCACGCCTAAATCATTAATCGGTTTCCAACGTTGTAAGGGTGTTAGAAGTTCGAGATTTGTTTTGAGAAAGTCATTATTGCCTCGAGTGAAGTTAGAACTCAAAGAAATTTCAGATAGAGACAAATTGTCCTAAACTTATCTGAGAGTGTACGTTCTACTTGAACGGAACTGTACTTCATTTAGAAGTTTGATATTTGTTTTGAGGAACTGATTATTATTAGTAACGTTTTCCAGATAAATAATGCAAGTTATTTCAATTCAAGAGAAAATTGAAATGATATTGGTTTATGAAGAAAGTGGTGGTGTTGTTCTTTACGCTGAACGTTTCCCAGACCAGATACGATCGCGCGCTTTCTTTTATCGGGTCATCCAACAATTCACTGGTGAAGGAAGTGTGCAACCAAAGAAAAGGAATCGGTCAGATAGGGTGGCTGTTGAGGACAATGAAATAGCAGTGTTAGCTGCCGTTCACATTAGCACTCGCCAAGTAAGTCGTGAATCAGGAATTTCTCAAACGACTGTCTGTAAGATATTACATCGGCATAAATACCATCCTTATCATGTTCCAATGCATCAAGAACTTTATAATGAGGAGTTTCGCAACCGGGTTTCCTTTTGTCAATGGGCAAAATTGAAATTGAAATCGACATAATATGCATTACTGGGCTACCGAAAACCCTTTTTGGTTGCGACAAGTTGAACGCCAGCACCCTTGGAATGTTAGTGTTTGGGCGGGAATTATTGGGGATCAATTAATAGGTCCATATATTATTGAAGGCAACTTCCAGTATTACTAGAAGAACAGCCATTGAAGTTGCGACAAACAATGTGGTTTCAACATGATGGTTGTCCAGCCCATTATTCCCAAGAAGTCCGTATTAAACAATGTTTACCATCAACGATGGATCGGACGAGGGGGTCCGAGGCAACGGCCTGCTAGATCACCTAATTGACGTCACCTAATTTCTTCTTGTGGGGCTACTTAAAAAGTGAGGTTTACAGAAAAAAGCTAACAACACGTGAGGACATGAAAAGACGAATAACTGAAGCTTGCCGGAAGATTACGCCAGAAATACTTCTCAGTTCTGTTGGTTCATTTAGAGCGCGAATATACAAGTGTATTGAAGTGAATGGTCACATTTTCGAGCATTTGTTGAAATAGTCTCGGGAAATAAACGTTGAGATGGGAAGAATTCAATGATTCAACAGTGGGAGGCAAGGAGCCCCACTCTAATTAATCATTCCAAAGGAAACAAAATACTACTATGTCCACGTCGTTGTTTCTGGGCTATGCTAAACGAAGTATGTAAAAACAAATGACAAGCCTACGAGCAATACGACTGAGCAATGAAAATCAGGAATTATCATTTGAAAAATCAAAAGTGACCTTCGTTTGAAGTGGGTCTCAAGGTCAAACTCGTGTTCACCATCTTATGTCCGCTTCAGAACCTTGTGACTTTTGTCTGAAACATTTTTCGCGATATTTCATATTTTTCGATTTCATAATTTTGGTGTCTTAAGTTTTATGGCGCCCTCTGACGGGAAAAGAACGCATTTTCAAAAAAGTGTTTCATGTAAAAGAATTGCAATTTTTCATGCAGACTACGAATCTGTCAAAAAAATAGGCTTTCCCATTAAAAAATCAAAAGTGACCTTCGTTTGATCTTGAAAATGGGGCTCAAGGTCAAACTCGCGGTCACCATCTTATGTCCCCTTCAGAACCTTGTGACTTTTGTCTGAAACATTTTTCGCGATATCGCGTATTTTTCGAGTAATTTGGATGTCTCAAGTTAAGAAACTCACCCTGTATAAGGGATCGGTTAGAATGCGATTTTTCTTAAATTGGTTTGACTACCGCCGATGTGGGAAAACTGTCGTTCGGATATCAAAATGAGAACTACACAATATTGTGCATATACAAATTGCATGAATTTGAATTGAAAAAAGACACCGAAAATTATTTGTTTCTTATGGCATCATATAGTCTAAAAAGTTTTGTAAATATTCCAAGCCGTGTGACTGATTCCTCTGCGAGTTGAGTTGACCACATTTTCATTAGATCGCAAAAAAAATAATAGAATTAGTTTTAGTGGTGCAGTCTACGATTACAAACTCTCAGATCATCATATGGTTGCCCTCAATTCATTCACGAGCTCTGACCCTATAAATAATCGTATTCCTTCTAGAAAAAGAATTTTGGGAGCCGGTCTACTCAGAGAGTAATCCTTCTGTTGCGCTTGACGTGTTTTCTTCCATATTACAAAATCTTATAAAGTCCTGTACTACTGTCTCTTTGCAAAGTTCAAACAATAAAAGATATATAAAGCCATGGATGACAAATATACTTAAAAAAAAAAAAATAAAAAAGAAAAATAGCTTCGCACTTAAATGCACCAAGCACCTAATAATAGAAAACTTAAAAATTACTATGTCAATTTATGTAAAAACGTTCTTAAAAAGATTACAGAAACACGTAATAATTATTATTCGGATTTGTTTCAAAAGGCTAAGGGTAAAAGTAAGGAACAGTGGAAAGTTGTTGATAGCATCTTGGGAAAGCATAAGCAACCTTTAGAAATATTTTAAAAAATATTTTACTGAAATATCCGAAAAGTTAAAGCCATCGGTTGAACCTTGTAATTCTTGCACCTGCACAATATCATCAGATGTAATTCCTCATAACATGCATACGTACAGTTGTTACAGTTAATGAGACTTCGCCGGTTGAACTCTACAAACTAATTATGTCTTTAAGGAACAAAAATTCCTGCACTAGCGACGGCATGACATGGACATGTGGTGGACATCCTGAGTTACTATACTTATTTAATCTAATCGTGAATAATGGTTGTCTTCCACAATCACTTAATTGTGTCGAAATAGTTCCTCTTTTGAAAAAAGGACAATAGAAAAGACATATCTGATTATAGACCTATATCTCTGCTTCAAACTTTTGCTAAACTGTTTGAGAAACTAATTAAAATTCGTATCCTATCATTTTTTGAACATAATAACTTTTTCTCATGTAATCAATTTGGTTTTAGGACTGGAATGTCAACAGAAGATGCTATTTTAAGGTTGTGTAGTCACCTGTATGAAGGTACAAACAATAAAAAATCTATTATTGCTCTACTCATTGACATCATATTTAAAAGATAGGAAACAAAAAGTTTATATCAATGGAACCTTCAGTAAATTCCGTGTTTTAAGAAATGGCGTCCCACAGGGTTCTATCCTTGGACCTATTCTCTTCCTAGTCTATATAAATTCTATGACATGATATATATAGCATTTACATATCAGCATAATACCCTTGTGGCGCTGCCATTGTTACGATTTGAGCTCTGTTTTTTTTTTATTAAGTTGGTACATCTGTTGTACTAACTAAATCTTAGCGTCATAGCTTGACATTTGCAAAACTTACGTAGCCAAGAGTACATCTATCTCTGTGTCTGTTGGCGATTTTTTACAATTTTAGAAATGGATTTAAATTTGCAACAACGAACTTATATTAAATTTTTCGCAAAAAACAGATTTAATGGTGCGCGAACGTTGGAAATGTTAAAAAAGTGCTTCGGCAACGATTCTCTAAAGAAAACGGTCGCTTACCAGTGGCACGAGGGTTTAAAAGTGGTCGTGAGTCAATCGAAGATGATGAGCGAAGTGGCAGACCATTGTCATCGAAAACCGACGAAAACATTGATGAAGTAGAAGAAATGTTGGTCAATAACCGCAAATAAACTGTCAGAGAGAACATTCATCCCACATTCATCAAATATATATCGTCTCACTATTGGAGGCGAGATATTAATTTATGAGTACGACACGCAATCCAGACATCAGGCAAGTGAATGGCGTTCATCAAATGAGCCGAGAACTACGTCGTTTTCAGACAAAAAAAGAAGGCAAAGCTCACGGTTTTCATTGATTACAACGGTGTAGTGCATCATGAGTTTTTGCCAGAAGGCCAGATATTAAACAAACAGTATTATTTGGGCGTTATGAGACGTTTGCATGAAGTAATTCGATGAAAGAGACCAGAAATGTAGGCAGAAAACTCGTGTATCTTGCACCATACTAAAGCACCGTCGTAAAGTGCCATCATTATTTATAATTTTTTGACAAAAAATGCAACAAATACCATCCAACAGATACCAAATTCACCTGATTTTGTTCCCTGTAACTTCTTTATGTTTAATCGAGTTAAAAAACCACTACGGGGAACGCGTTTCAACAGCCGAGAGGAAGTGATGGAAAAATCGCAGGAAGGACATACCGAAAACCGAACATAAAAAATGTTTCGAGGAATGGATCAAGCGCTGGCATAAGTGTGTTGCAGCCGATGGGGGATTACTTTGAAGGGGACAATAAAGATTAAGATGAATAAACTTGTATTGTTAATTTTCTGAATAAATTCCGGGAATCAAGGTGGTAGCTTAACCATACACACTTGTGGTATTAATAACTTTTTCGATTCTAGTCAGTGCTCTAATAACTGCTTTAAAATCGAGTCAGTTCAAAATTTTAAATGTCTTGGAGTTTTAATCGACCAGAACTTGGAACTGGAAATATCATATCCAAGCAGTGAAATTCCACATGATGCTGGTAGCTCGTAAATTATACCTCATCAGACCATATTGCTCTGAGAAAATTTTAACTCAAATCAACTATTGTCTTGTACATTCAAAGCTGCAATATGGCATCACCAGCTGGGAAGGATTGTACTCTACTACGTTGAGACCTGTGCTGGTGGCACAAAAATATTTAATTCGGATCATTTCTAATCGTAATCGTCTCACTCATAGCTGTTCAAAAAACTTCGAATTTTGCCCTTAAGGCATCTGTATGTCTTTAAAGTACTCAGCGAGTTTTTCAAACAAAGTGGTAACAATCCCAGTAGAAACTCACAAATTTATAGTTTACGCATAAATAACTTGGCTCTCGTCAATATACCAGTTGCACATGGAGGTCATTTTACTCAGTTTTACACCGCTATAGCCCCAACCTATTTCAATAAACCACCATATTTTATCAGAACTACCTATAACTTTCGCTTTTTCCCAAGAGAAGTAAAAGACTAGCTATTTAATTAATTGAATAAAATTATATCTATCTATAGTATCTTGTTCGATTCATCCTCTCTACAAGTCCATCACATTAAGAGTGAAGTGGCGTTGTTCGAGTTTTTCGACTCAAAATTGCGTCCTTGATCTGAATGCAGTTCGTTTGATACACCAAAGAGGCAAAAGACCTCTAGAATCTTGGCTATTGAATCGGTGTTTTGATCTGCAATCGAATAAACCTCAAAAGAAGTCCATGATTACCAGCACATATTTATTTTCTCGAGTTGTCGGCGATAAAGGTCCGTGAAGATCGACGGCTACTCGTTTTAATAGTTCACCGGATAAATAAATATGCAGTTCTCCGTGTTTTTTTTTTCTATTGCCCACGCAATAGAAAAGTTTTGTTAGATCCGAAATGTCCTCCGGACATAGTATCGCAGTATAACATTATGACTTCATCAAACAACGAACGCCTTGGTTGTTGATTTTTTGTTGGTACCATTTCTTTGACAGAATGCAGTTTAATAGTTTTAAGTTGGCAAACTGCGCACAATAAACTGTAAGCACACTACTTTCACCCGAAATCACATTCCATATTGGACAGCTTCCTGCTTTTATTCAGTCGATGACTTGAGTAAGGACGGTGTTTTCTTCTGGTGCACACTGAAGCTTCTCTAAATCAAAATCACTAACGACCATTCGAATGGCGTGAACTGGAACGTTATCCTCAGCTCTCAGTCGTTTTTCCTTAACATCAAAGTGATTACTAACCTGTAGAAGGTAGTCTCAAAAGAGCATCGACATTAAGATGTTTTTATCTTGCTCGGTACTGAACTCGGAACTTATATTGTTGTAGGCGCTCCATCCACTGGCCTGGTTGACTATTGAGGTTTAAGAAAGAGAGCGTCTAATTAAAGCAGAGTACTCTGTGCGGACTAAAAATTGTTGTCCGTGTAGATAAACATGGAACTGCTCTATGGTCTTGACCAACGCCAGCAGTTCTTTGCGGGAATTGAGGTAATTGCGTTCTGATATATTCATATATATTCTAAAATAGGCGATAACTCTTTCCGTACTGCACTATAGTTCAGAGAGCACCGCTCCTAAAACATATTCGCACGAATCGGTATGGAGCACAAGTTTCCTTTTCCATTAAAATGACCCGAACCAGGGAAAGATGTTAAGGTTCCCTTTAATTCTTTAAACGTTTTACTCGGTAAGTTGATGAAGAGGGCAAGCAATTGAAGCAAATTGGGGTACAAATTGGTGGTACTACATGGAAATGCCTACAAAGCTTCGTAGGTTTGTCAAATTTTCTGTTGTCTGTCAGATGTTATTCACTTACCTGCTTACCTCATATCTAAAAAATTTGATTTCTTTACAAAACAAACTGCATTTCGACGAATTTGGCTTTAGACTGGAGTATCTTATAAGCACGATGATGTCATCCAAATAAGCAAGACAAACATCCAAGGATAATCCTCTAAACATGATCGACAACAGGCGCTCAAAAGTGGTAGGAGCATTCGTCAAATCAAAGCTCATCAGTCTTAACTGCCATAGACCATCTTTCGATACAAATGCCGTTTTTTCCGGTCTTCCGGATGAACTTCTACCTGCCAATATCTTGAGTAACAATCGAGCGTGAACCATACTGAGCCTGACACCAAGTCCAAAGTGTCGTTTCTATTTTGGGGAAAGGAAATGAATCCTTAATCGTAACCGAGTTCAAGTAGCAATACAGAATTTCGGTGTCCCATGCTTCTTTTTAACCATTACTATGGGAGACGTCCATGGGCTGGAACCAGCCTCTATGATCCCTTGTTACCGCATGTCATCAACTATCTTGAGGGATTTCTCTTGTTTTTCAAAAGGCAAACAATCCATGTTCAACGACATTAGTTCTCCCTAGATTATCTGGGCTCGTAGAAAAGATATCTTTAAATGCCTGCAGCATATTCTCAAAGGCTAAGTGTTGCGTTGGCTCAAGGTGTTCGATTGAGCGTACAAGGAAATCGGATAGACATTCCAACAGTGTTGTTTGGTTTCCTGACACATTATTCAGACCTTCATCTTCTTCAAAAAGCACCACTGGTGTGGTACAATTTATAACCACCGGATAATCTGCTACATTTACTGATGTAGCTGATGTCCCATCGGGGAGACAACGCCTTCTGATGTTTTCGATGAGCATATATGTGGAAATGATTGCTTCCGTTTGGAGTGGGATAATAGACTCATCAATAGCTCGCAAACACGCTACTCGTGGAGGTTTCTCCACTGATTTTTCCCCAGCCAAACCCCTAGCCTTTTCGCCATCCTCGTGGGTAAATAAATTTGATTTTTGCTCATTACCATTTCAGAAGACGAAAAGTTTAACGTTCCCTTTGCTACTTAAAGAACATCGACACCTAGAATGCCATTGGCTTAAGTTTCTAGAGATACAACGGGTATTAGGGGGAATAATAGATCGACTCACAAAAGTCACCGATGATCCGGTTTACAGTAACATCCTGCAAGACACTCTGCGGATAAACATGGAAAACGTAAAGCCACTGTATAATTTCTTCGAGTGGATGTTGAAAATTAGGGGCCGAATCATTTGATCATTTTTTTTTCTGGTGAATTGCATTAGATTTTGCTCAGCACAAATGCTTCATCAAACATTTTTAAAATCGTAGATTCCGTCAAGAAACTGCATAATGTTCTCTCGATGGGTAATCGCTGAACACCATTCGCGTTAGTCGCTGTATATCACTTGTAAATGAGCCAATGACTTCCTGTGCTAGCTGGCGCCTAAAACGAAAAGTTGCGTGAAAAACGTGCTTCTCTTGACTGATCTGAGCTGCAGGAATCAAACCAGCTTATCATATTTAGTACGGTCATTAGCACCCAAATTTGACAAAACGGCTACGCTTTCCCCACGAAGTAAAGCTGCTAGTGTCCGACCTTTTTCGAACGACGTCAAATCGTTGGCTTCGGCGATGATGTCGAATTGTAATTGATAAGCCCTCTTACGTGTAGTGTTGCTATCAAATGGTGATGAGAAGTGATTGCGTACATTTGGAGATGAACTGATGTGGCGATGATGCTGTCGAAATTGCGTCTGTTTCTCCTTTTGGATTTTGGATTACCACTTTCAGAAGTACAACACTCTAAAACTTTATTGCAATAGCTGCTCCGGTCATTGTTTTAAACTCCCCGGATTGTCGCTGTAGCTCTGCCATATCAAAATGAAAATCCCACATGTGACACTAATGTTTCACGAAACGATGGCAGAACAATTGGCGGATTAAATAAAAAAATTGTGGTTTGTAAATTTTAAAGGTGATAGACTTAATTTGTAATTACAATTAATGATGATTAAACATTAAACTTTACGGACCTTACAGTGACGCTTGAAGCTCGGAAAATCCGACTTAGATGGGTCATCTTGAAAGCATGGACATCAGTGCCCTATTCCGGAAAATTTTCGACTCAAACTCAGAGGTACAGCGTAACATAGGTCGACTTCATCTTGGGTGGCGTACATAAGTGAAAGGCAATTTTAGCCAATTGGGAGTGCATAATTGGGAACGCCTGGTATATTACTCCGTTAGTTAGAGAAGCATGCTAACTGATGCCCTGGTCCACTTTGGGCTGTAGCACCAACTCAGAGAGTAAGTCAAACCAGTTGCTTCACTGTGAATCCAATTTCTACGCTGGTACCTTGTGTGGCAGAAGGTGGCTGCGTTTTGCAGGAATTTGATTTTTCAATTATTCACCGAAGAATCAATCGAAAACGTACTTGATGACCGCTTATCGAGATTGTGAAGGAACTCAACATCCTTGATGCTAACGATATAAGAATTACCATCAGTCAAGATAATTGAAAAAATATATCGAAATGATGAAAGAATGGCTGTATCTTTTATCTTTCGATGTCGAATTGTTAAGCATATTCACGATGACAGGGGCTCTATAGAACCGAGAAGCTCCTACAGCCTACGAAGGAGGTCTGATGACTTAGACGAATGTAAAATACGTAAAATCGTACATTTCATCTTGCATTAAGTACTCTTTTCACAAAAGGAGTCTTGGGTCACTTAAAGGATGCAAGTTTTACTCCAATTCAAATTGGAGGTGTTATTTGAGGTAAGAATATTTCGACCATTTCCTTAAAGCAGCCGAGGGAAGGCTACATTGGTATATCAGATGCATATAGCAGATGCGTGATAGTTGAGTGTCAACCTAAACAACTTCCGAACTTAAGAGTTCAAATCCGGATTCAGAAGTACAGGCCTGACAATGGTCAATCAACAGGCAAGCCAACTAAATCCCCGAATTTAAGTCGAATCAAATCGCTTTTCATTTCGAGTTGAAATACATTTCGTCAATCGCTTTGTACAACTCGAAAAACAAAGAACCAATTGCACACAATGAAGGAGATCTCATTGTACAAGGAATCCGTGCTGATGCTAGCTGGTGGGTCTCACGAGCTTGAATCCAAGTACAAAAAAATATTTTGTTGTAAAAAAGGCTCTTCGCCATGATCGATATATCTCTAAGAGACTTCAACTGTTATGAAGTTTGTGTGCCCTATTCCAATCTAAAGATCAAGACTATCTCAGATGCCGGAACGAAACATTTTTCGAGAAAAGATATCACCGCAGTTAAGGCGGACGGTTTTTTTTTTTTTTAAATGCACGTAGGCGCTTAGATCAATACGCCCGTATGTACACAGTAAAACGTAATTCTATCTCCATGTGTGCGTTCAATTTCTACAAATTGGATGCATGAACTGTTGAGGGTTAACATTATCAGAACCTACTCCACGATGTGCCAATAGAAATCGCATAGATGGCTAACTTCTCATTAACCCCTGCCGTTGCATTGTTCGGGACAAACTGTATCTCAAATTCCTAAACAAAGTACAAATACATAGAAAAACGAAACAAAACCACTTTCTACTATTATTCTTGTATTGTCTGTTTCCACCCCTAACACTAATAAAACAACCATCGTTCGGCTTAGGCCCCCAAAAGAACAAAATACCAAGAAAATTCTTTATTCGAGAATAAAAAAGACACCAGCATACGAGCGGCAGAGTAGCTGATCAAGGCTGAAGGGTGGTAAATAGGAGCCCCAAAAAAAAAAAAAAACGCAAAATTCAAATGCAAAGCAAAAGCAAAACCAACAAAAAGAAAGGACATCATTTGGAAAGACCTGTATTGGCCCTGCGAAAGTTTTCTACAACAAAAGTGCAACATTGCAACTTTTCGGGTCGCACTCGATCGATATTCGATGCGAGATTAATTTTTCTGGACCAATCGCGCCTTGCGTAACCAAAAGCAAATGATTTTCGTATATTTCACGGAAATTCTCTTGTAGGCGGAGCTCCACTTGCCTCCTTTATTGGGGCGCGCCGGCGGTAGCGGCAAGGCAACAACGGCAAGAGTTTGTGCCACGAATACATTACGCTGTGTACAGCGTACTTTCAAATTTTTCGTTATTATTGTTGCTTTGCTTATTTTATTTTTCTGTTTTTTTTTTTTTTTTTTGTTCTTTTAGCCATTTTGCATTTTTGTTTCGCCGTTTTCTTATTGCCTTGATTCCTTTTTATTTTTGTTGTGTGTTTCATCTTTTTTAGTTTTCCATTCAGTTTATGTATGAGAGTACCTACCGCCGCGAAAATTTTGTAAACGCGCCTGGTATAGGTAGCTACTCGTATTCGTATCTTTTTTGTGATGTCTTTTGCTGCGGTTCTACGAAATCCTCCATCCAACAAAAAGGGCACTAGCAAACGACCGAAAATAAACGCAAGAAAAATTCTCTCTATGCAGATACATGCATGCTCATAGATACTTGTAGATACACGGTCGCAGAAACTTTCAGTGGAGATGCAGAAAAGCTGACTTGCTGTGAGAATTGGTGGAAATAAATTGAAACGGTAGGGAAGGGGCGAATAAAATCGGCCCGCAGCAGTAGAAAATGTAAATTTCGGGTGACCGCGATTCAGCTTTTCTTATTCGTTTTGGACATTGAGGACGATTAATACGCTACGTGTATGGAATTTCTTTTATTTCCCTTTCCAGTTTTTATTCCAAACGATAAACGGAAAACAAAATCAAAAACAAACAAACTTCATACCGATGAATGTCTGTATATTTGAATTGAATGGTATGATGTCGTGCTAAACTCGTTGTTAGGGCAATGTGAGATCAGGTGCTGGTGTATCTAATGAAACTGAAAAGACAAAATCCTACCCACCAAATAGCTGGTGTTCATATTTTAAACGAAATCACATTAACACTTATGTCAAGCCAATAAATTTGAATTAAAAAATGAAAAGACTTTGATTTTATAGAAACCAGCATTCCTACCGGCGTTGGGGTTATTGCGACTGTTGTCCTGTAAATAAATAAACTAGGGCTCAAAAGTTATCTGCCAACAAGTAAAAAAAGATTTTTTCTACACCTTCAACTCGCTTATTTTAGGTGTTTTTGGCTTGCAAAGTCCGAAACACTACTACACTGGTAAATTATTTTAAGATGACGAGTTACTACCTTTAGATCTCTTGAAAATTCTATGGAAAAACGGAGCCTCTATTTAGAAAAATATGTAACTTTTACTTAAAAGTTGTTTTTCGATATCTTTTTTATAGAGTTGTTGTTGGCAGAATTGGTAGCAGAGCTAAGGTAGACAAAGTCCCTAACGAACTCGAAGTTAGGTAGTTCTCGCCCCTGCTGTAAGGGGTTAGAATATAAACGCGGTAGGAATGCCTGTCTGGGCCGGATTCCCAGATGCGTAAGAGGGCTATTAAGTATCCCGTCCTCAAGACAAGTTGTTATGACACCCATGCAAAGGCCTGAATGGTGCTTGGGATGTAAAATTAATAGAGCACCGCGAACGGAGCCCTCTAGATACCTGGCGTCCTCTGGTTGTAACGTAGCCTTACCGTATTACAGGGAAACACGCGAAAAATAGGACTCGCGAGTAACAAAAGCTTGCAAGAGGAAAACAACATACTCCATACTCTGAAAAAAATGCATATAAACGAAGCCCAGGAAAGCAGCCTACATCACTCAATAAGTCGCGAATACCATAGGGACGAAGAAGAGCTTACAACAGAAACAAATTGGATCTCCAAGATAAAACCGTCTAAGGAACGTAAAGCTGGTTCTTCACCCGAAGTCGTTCCAGATAAGAGCCAGGAGACACAAAAAAAAACAACCTCCTCTAGTCAACGTTGTTGGGGTTTCAGACTATAACAAGTTGCATCGCCTTCTCAAAGAAAATCTAAGTATAAGGTTACATCACTGCGCAACAATGTGTGGAAAGTTAACGTCAACAACTCCGATGACTACCGAGCATTGTCTGACAAATTAAACACCGAGAAGATTCAATGTTGTACTTTCGAGAACAAGTCGGAAAGACTAGGCAGAGGACTTCACCCTTCATGCACTAAAGACGACATTATAGCGACCTACATGCAAAGGGCTTTAAAGTTCTAAACGTCGTAAATATTAATAAAAAAAAAGAAGAATAAAACAAAGCAAGACGAGTAAATCTTGATTAAGCGACGATTTCCACTCTTTTCGCTTAGTTTCGATAAGTCCGAGACATAAGAGACATTTACAGTATTAAAACTATTCTAAATGTCGTAGCCAAAATTGAACCTATAGTATTTGTAAGAACACAAGATCGATCCCGCAATACAAGCGCTGCCAAAGTTTCAATCATACGCCGACTTACTGCTAAAAAGAGCCGCTTTGCGTAAAATGTGACAGCAAATATAACTCAGAAGAGTGCAACATAAATAAAGAACTTCCACCGTCTTGCAAGTGGCGAAAGAACTCAAAAAAAGGTGCGATACGTTTAAAAAAACTTTACGCCCAAACCCAAAAGCAACTACAAATAAACCAAATATTGCTACAGAAAAGGCAATGAAAGAAAGAAAAACCGTAGTGGTAAAGTCGGTTAAGATCGGAAAGGAAAAGCCGTCACCGATTGACGCGCTAACGTATGCACAAGCATTATCACGACACGTGAGGAGCATTCAGGACAAATAAATTCTTAGTTGAAAAATTGAGCAATCTCGAGAAAGGAATACGTAAAACTCGTTCTCAAGTATGAATATGAAACAGCTGCTTAATATATTGACGTGGAACGCAAACGGCTTTATGAAAAAACTCGACGAACTGGAAGTGTCCTTACGAAAAGCCAAAATTGAAATTTGTTTGATTTCTGAAACTCATTTGAGGAAAGGATCTCGTGGTGAACTAAAGGGATACTGTGATTATCATGAATACTATCCATCAGAAAATGCTAGAGGCGAATTCTCACTGTTTACTAAAGATTTTACTGAGCATTCTATAAATATGATGATTGAAAGCGCAAAACATAACCACCTGCACTACAACATCGCATCCATTTATTGAATGACTTTAAGTGTATCTTTGAATCAATCGGACCTTCTACATCTCAAGATGTAATACAACGAAAAGCAGACAAATGTATAAAGCCGGTATTGAATCTGGAGTTGATTTTTTCCCGACAAGAAAACCAACATATTGGCCTTCAGATATAACAAAAACACACGACCTTGTAGACTTCTTTGCCACAAAGGGAGTAGCCAAAATTTCTACAAACATCGAGGAAAGTTATGATCTCTCCTCAGATCACTCACCAGTTATTATGACACTAAGCATACGTTTAGTTAAGAAAGAAGTGGCGTCTGGATTAACAAACAACAAAACTAACTGGGACAGTTTTAGAAACTACTGCAATGATGTTACAAATGTGTCGCTAAAAACACAAAACGAAATAGAAGACGAAGTCGATAGATTCATGCAGAATGCTGCCTGGGGCAACACTAACACTAGGAAAATATCCGCAGGAAATAAAAGAACTAGTGAGAAAAAAAAAGAGCGCGCAAAATATGGTAACAATCCCGTGCTACATATTTGAACCACTTATGCAATGAATTGAAAGAAGCAATACGAGATTACAAAAATCGGAATATCTCTACATATCTCGAAGGTCTGATTGCCGAAAGAAGTTCAAATTACTCCCTCTGGAAAGACATGAAAAAAATCAAAAAGCCTCAAATGCAATATCCTCCCATAAGGAAAAATAATGGCAAATTGGCAAAAGGAGATAAAGAGAAGGCGGATTTTTTTGCCAAGTAGCGTTGACAGGGGGTTCTAGTTATATAATTACTGCACCTTTAGTACAATAGAATAAAAACAGTGTCGCTGAGAGAACTTAACCAATCAACTAAAAAAATTAAAATTACAAGGCCTCTGGGTATGATTTATAACTGGTCAAATTCTCAAAGAGTTGCCCTGATTAAACTGCTCCAACTTATAAATGCCGCGCTAAGATTATTAAACGTTCAAAGCCAATGAAAAGTTTCCGAAGTTAAAATGGTCCCTAAACCAGGCAAATCTTTGAATGAAAACAAAAATTCCTACAGACAAATATCGCTACTGCCGATAACATCTAAAATATTTGAAATACTCTTATTGAAGCGCTTGCAACCGATCATTGAAGAGAGACGTCTAATTCCTGAGCATCAATTCGGTTTAAGAACTAAGCACTCTACAATTGACCAGGTTTATAAAATTAAGAATGAAATGGAGATAGCCTTAGAGGGGAAAAGATATGCTCTAGCGTTTTTTCTTGATGTGTCTCAAGCCTTCGATAAGGTATGGTACGAAGTCTTGAATTTTAAGCTAAGCCAGGTTCTTCCGAGATAGTTGCATAAGATTCTTCGTGTTAAACATGACACCGAATACTCGGAATTTAAGGAGATCGGTGCTGAAGTTCCGCAAGGATGTGTACTTGGCCCGGTATTGTTTTTACTCTATACTCGAGTCATACCGGAAGAATCAGGTACCATAGTATCAACGTTCGCGGACGACACGGCTATACTATACAGATTCTTCGGTCTAAAGAAAGCTACTGGAAAGCTACAAACGGCTTTGGATAAAATCTACAAGTGGACAAAGATTTGGGGAATTATTCTCAACGACATCAAGGATATTCATGTTAATTTTACTTACCGAAAAGTAAACAACCTTCCCATTTTCATTAATTCGGTACAAATACCATATGCAAATGAAGCAAAGTATCTAGGAATGAAATTAGATGTAAAACTGAAATGTAAGCAGTATGTTATAAATAAACGTGATGATGGAAGTCATTCGAAGTTAAGGACACATAACAAACTGTTCATCTATAAGCGTGTGTAAACCTGTATGGACGTACGGTATACAACTTTGGGATTTTACTAAACCAAGCAACCGAAATATTCTCCAAACTTATCAAAACAAAGCTCTAAGAGAAATCGTGAACGCCCCATAGTATATCAGAAACAGTGATATCTACAGAGACTTAGGAATAGTTATCGTCGAGCACGAAATAATGAACTTTGCTCGCAAACTCCGTATTCGTCTTCATGGTCATTGTAATAATAAAGTACTCCAAATTCTGAACGAGACAAGTGAAAAAGTAACTTTGTTGTAGTCGAAAGTCTCACACTACTATGAGCATCGGATTCATAGTGACCATGAAGATTTTCACACCTACCCACGAAAAAAAAAAAAACGAGTATAGCTGTTGAACTTGACTGTCCAATTCCTTAATGTTATGCGTCCCTTCTTGTTGACAGCACATGGTATACTTGGTTTTGTGCTCATTTACATTTGGGTAGCTTCTGTTTCAATACCAGCGAAGGCAAAACTGACAGCTCGCAGAGTTCTCCCAATTCCGAGTATGTCGATATCATCAGCGTACGCTAGTAGTTGCACAGACTTTTGAAAGATTGAGCCTCCGGTGTTTGCTTGTGATTTTCGAACAATTCTTTCAACTATGATGTTAAAGAAGTTTTATGACACTGAACTTACTACTACTACTACTACAACTTGCTACTTGAATCTATTACTCGTACGCGCCATCGTGTACAATTTTTGGAGATGTTTCTCAGCTCACTCTAACCTTTTCCCAGTTGTGCTAATTCCTCTTAGACTGTTCTTCGCCAAGTACTTCTAGAACGCCCCACTCACTCGCCTCTCTGTGTGAGAGAGTTCCATTGCATCGTTTGGCTCGCAATGTTCTCGTGACCTTTACGAAGCGTATTCCCAATCCATTGCCTCTTACGTCTTCGTATGTTAGAGTTAATGGGTTCCTGATCTGTTCTTGCATGAAGTTCATCATCAGACATCTATCCATGAACGTTTGCAGCTTTCTTGTGACAGCGTGTGTGACTTTCTGAATGCGGAATCAATAAAGCACATGTTCTACATGGGAGCGGAACAATTGTAGGTTGGTCTTTAGGCTAATAGAGTTGTTTCTCCATATTTCCGACAGCATTCCACACGCAGAATTTATTTTCCCGATTTGGTTGATTTGAACATGTTTCTAAGAGATGGCACCACTTGAATTAAATCCATACCATTTAGTTGGTACCAACCTTCAAAAGGTACGTGTATAAATTTGACATCTGTCGGACGATTAGTTCTCGAGATTTAGCGTTGTGAGTGAAGCAACTTGTGAAAATGTTATGTGAAAAAAAAAAAATGGATTCAAAGCAATTTCGTGTGTTGATTTATCATTGCTTTTTGATAGGAAAAAATGCAGCCGATGGAAAGAAATGGCTTGATAAGTGTTACTCTGCACCAGCCGAACGAACCATTCGCAAGTGGATTGAAAAATTTAAAAGTGGTCATACAAGCACCGAAGATGATGCACGCTGTAGACGTCAAAAAGACGCTGTTTCAGATGAAAACATCAAAAAAGTACACAAAATGATTACAAATGACCGTAATGTGAAGTTGATCGAGATACCTAAGACTCTGAAGATATCAAAAGAGCGTGTTGGATATATCATACACGAATATTTGGACATGCAAAAGCTCTGTTCAAAGTGGGTGCCGCGTTTGCTCACAGTCGACCAAAAACAACAACGTGTTGATGATTCAGAGGAGTGCTTAAAGCTGTTCAACCGCAATAATGGATGAAACTTGGCTTCATCACTTCACACCAGAGTCAAGTCGGCAGTCAGCTGAGTGGCGAGCAGGCGACGAACCTCGTCCAAAACGAGCAAAAACTCAACAATCGGCTGACAAGGTTATGGCATCCGTATTTTGGGATACACATGGAATAATTTTCATCGACTATCTCCAAAAGGAGCAGACTATCAACAGCGACTATTACATTGCGTTGGTAGAGCGTTTGAAGGATGAAATCGCAGAGGCCGCATTTGATGAAAAAGAAAGTGCAGTTTCATTCAATGGCAAAATTGAATGAATTCGGCTACGAATTGCTTCCCCAGCCACCGTATTCTCCAGATTTGGCCCCCAGCGACTATTTCCTGTTCACAGACCTCAAAAGAATGCTCGCCGGAAAGAGATTTAAGACCGATGAAGAAGTAATCGCCGAAACAGACGCCTATTTTGAAGCTAAAACCGAAATCGTACTACAAAACTGGTTTCAATCAGTGTATCGCCCTCGAAGGCAACTATATTGATAAATAAAGTTCAGGCCTGTTATCAGTAGAGGCAATACTCCCAATATATTGAAAATTCTCTACCATTTCTACTGGTTGTTCAGAAATCTCTACTTGGTTAGATGAGGAAGTTCCAAGGCTGGACTTTTTTTGCCGTATTGATGGAGATTCATGATCTTATGAGAGAGTAAGCATACATCGTCCGCGTAATCTTTTTTTGTCGACAAAGTTGCATGCAGTACATCACTCATCACAAACAGTATTGGTGAAAATATACAGGCCTGCCTAACCCCACGTAGGATTTCAAACTCTTCTGATAACCTTCCTTTATGAAGAACGTGACATTTGAATCCATAATTTGTATGCCCACAAAGCAAGCCGTATAAATTCTCTATAGATACTGTTGAACGCCTTTTTTTTATAATACCGCGCGCGCACCAAGGGGATATGAATACCCTTTTACTGGCTTTTTCTCCAGGGCGCGGGCGGGTGGTATAGTAGTTTGAAACTCAGGTGTATTAGGTTTCGATATTTTTCCCAGAGGTAGTTGACAAACTGGACGGGACGAGCTAGTACATCCTCAACCTGTGGGTCTTAAGCACGTACTTAGTTGTTAGTTCGTTACATTTATCCCAGCCAGCAACCACTATAACATCAGTGTTATGCCTTCATGTCAGAGTTGACGCCGACGGGATTTTCATATAACAACATACAAACTCAATAAAAACACTTTTTCAAAGAATTGCCTCGCAAGGGATTCGAACCCGCGACCTTTTGCTTGAGAAGTCTATGCATATACCACTACACCACGGCCACCCCCAAATGATGATGATGATCCACAAAGTGTTGATATGGTCCACACAGTTCGGCGTCGATTGTATCATCGAGGTGATCTTTTATTCGCTCCAGGACGATTTTTGCTATTACATTCAGTGTTCACAATATATAAGATCTCCTTTCTTTGGGAGCTTGACAAGCATTACTTTTCTTCACTCTTCAGGAAGAGTCTCTGTTTCCCAAGCTCTCTCAATGAGTGGGTACAGAAGCTCTGCGGTTAAGCCCAACTGCTTTCTTGTTCTTTAGTACTTTAATTGCGGTAAAGATTTATTTTCTATTGGGGGACACAGTGCGTATTTGGAAATTCGTTACAATGGGTCATTGGGCGTTGGGTTCACTTCACTAGCGAATGCTCTTTCCACCTTTTGAGTTGCTCCTCATCTGAAACTAGCAGAGATCCATCTGTGTCTTTTACCAGGTGTTGTTTAAAACTTTGGACACTTGTGAGCTCTTTGGTAATTCTGTAAACGGTTCTAATGTCACACCTACTAACGGGCTCTTCTGCTTCTGTAGCCTCAATGCGATGATATAGTTACGCTTATCACGTCGAACGCTACGGTCAACTTCTCTCATCTTCATGCGATACACAGACTCTAGCTCGTTTTTCCCTGCTGATGGAGTAGCTGCAATGATCAATTTGGTTGGAAGTTGCTTGTCTGTCCGCAGACACCTAATTGACTTTGTGGCACGTCTTGTGCTCAAACACGGTCTCTCTCCTATTACAATGCGATTGTAGTTCGCCATTGCTTTCCCATGACATGCCTGAGCCCATAATTGTCATTGCCAACCTTAGCATTCAAATCTCCCATCATCATTATGATTTCTCTGCGTGTTGTACTATCATAAGCAGCACTTAATCGGTTAGAAAAGGATTCCTTTTACTCGACAGAATAAATCCTCCTTTGGAATTAAGGTTTTAAGGGCTGTATTGGAAAGCAGTTATCCCACGCTTGATACTCGTTACCTTTCAGGTGCCTTTCCGGAGTAGTTGAAGACTTAGACTTCCTCGATCGCAACTATCTAACATGAATTCCTTCTCTTATTGGATGAACGAGAACCTTCACTTCCGTTGTAGAGAAGCGTCTTTACATTCTCCGGGTAAAATATCCAAATATCAACAACGTGTTATCATTCTTTATCCGAGGCGTAGTATCGGTTTCGGTAGCGGTTTTGTTTTGAGTTACGTATAACCTCCGTAATCCATCCTAAAAAGCTAGGCCTTTCTAACTTGTAGTTTTAGCCTACTTACGTGCATAGGGACACGCAAATAGTTGCCTAGGGACCACCACGATGAGACAAAACAAGCACTTCATCGTAACTGATTGTTGCGCTACTGGCCTTTACCAAGTTTTGAGCAATAAATAGTTTACCGATCAGCAACAATGCAGGTCGCCCAAACGCCCAAAATTACATTAAAGATCTCGGTAAAGTTGCTACCCACTTTGACGCATGTCTTTTTTGATTTTATCCAAGATCTGTCACAATGTACAAATGTGATCTAAGGTTTGACAGTTTGACTTTTGACTAAGGTCTTAGAAAATGATAAGGGAGTGAACCAAAATCTAACTTTCAGTTTGTCGATCTTAAAATTGGAGTTTCTGTTTAATTCGCAAAAAAGATTTATGTGGACTCTTTCTGGCCAAGTGGTGTCAACGTAAGACCTTTTGTCTTTAAAGCTAAAAATGACTCCGGGAAATAAAAAAATGTATCGGAAACGAATCCGTAGTGCCGTCATGTAAAGATACTTTGCAAATTTATTGTCATATGTAATAACCGATGGATAGCGGGATGTGGGTATGAATTCTGTTGGTGTGCTGTTTCGTCCACGTCTGTAAATATAGACTAGTTGTTTTGTCACTTAGTGGAAGTTAGATCCCCTTCAAAATGTCTAAGATCACTCTAGCTTGAAGCAACCTGATTGCAAGCTAGTGCCATTATTCTCTCTTCGCGGAATTCAACTTCTTGTGGTTAAAATTCCATCTCCGTAAGTGGATAATTTATGCACTTCCGTTTTATTTTGAGAAGCCCCAAACTGGACCGCAATTCGGCCTTTACCGACTTCTATGCGCTGTCTGACTCCATTCAAAGAGTTGTATCTCTCGTCGTGAAATCGTTATAAGGGGCGGTTTCAATATACACAACTCTAGTTGGCTTCAACATTATGTACAGACAACCCCCGGAGGACGGTTTGTTGAGATCTTCACTGCGGAAAATAAAAAAAAATACCTTGACCCAGCTTGTAAATGATCCCACGCGAATATCAGACGTTAATAGTCATACCGCCAACACCCTGTAGTTGTTTTTAACTTCTCACCATGATCAGTACAAGTTTAATGTCCATCCTCTCTTAGGTCATCGAACTAGTTTTAGTCAGCTAGTTTCTCGTACATCGACCACACAGTTAGAGAAAAGATTCCTAAGAGAACCATATGGTAAGTAAATTGGAGCTGACTTGGCACCTTCTTTAGGAATTTTTACTGGTCGATATGTTTCCTCGATAACGACGTATATACTGATGTTGAAAAAACACTATTCTCTTTGGAATGAGATATTTTATCCCTCAATGAATGAAGAGTATAAGGCCAAAAGAAAAGGCATGGTATTCGAGATGTAAAGAGGCTGGCAGGGTACGAGAAATGTAATAATAAATCTTGATAATAAAATAATAAAATAATCTTGAATTTAAATCATTCCTTAATCGTGAAATTGGTTTCTAAAGTTTCCAATCGTGCTGAAGTGCTTCTTTTATTTGATAAAATTTAACATTTTATGATTTGATTTCTCGTCTTAAGTACTGCTACTATTTTTGAGTTATTTTTTGAGTTGATTAATGCTCTCTATAAATCTTTTGAGTTCAAAGCTTGAGAACGAAACAAATGGTGACAAAATGCTACCCCCACATCCAAGTGAACAGCTCCGAATCTCGGAAAATCTGTTTCAGGATCAATAAAAACATGAAAAAACACACAGAAGCCATCACGTGTCGTTTTGCCGATGAAATGGTAGAACTTCATGAAAATCTCATGCAAGAGTTAAGACGAGTAGAAAAGAGTTGGTCTACAAAGTTTCTTGAAATCGAGCAGAGCGTAAACAATCTTTAGCAACGTGTTGAAAAACTGGAAGTCAGCTTTCACGAAGAACCCACCACGCCTTAGAGGAATTAAACAAACGCTGCGACACTCTAGAGGGAAGAGAAATAATATAGCTGCTGATGCTACTATGTTTGGTTTACCACATTTGGCTGACGAAAATCTAAAGTCTATGTTCCACCACTTATGTCATATTGTTGGTTGCAAACCTCTGACACTTAATGCTGTTTTCCGTACTCAGACAAGAAATAACACGGCTGATCCACCATTCATTTTAAAATTCAACTCTGCTCAAGAGAGAAATCCTGAACTTTTCTCTGTTTCTATCAGGAATGGAAGCATTATGATGAGAAAGACAAAGAACCAACGAAGCATCTTAGTCAGCGATGCACCGCACGACATCAAGAAGTCATCTTACAACGTCAACAATAAATTTTTCTTCGACGCATAAAAAAAACGATGTAATTTTTCCTTTTTTTCTCCTCTTCTTTTCTTTTCTTTTCTTTTTGTATCTCTTTTTTAACTCTCTCAATACAAATCTATTAAGAAGTATATTTTTTACTATTTTCCATGGTATATACTCTAAAGGCGCTTGTGTCACTCGTTCTTATAATTGTTGTTTCTGTTGCAATTGCTAAAATGAATTCACAGAATTGGAGTACTTCCATTGACAAATCGGAAACTTTATTTAATATTCTTTGCAAATCGAAAAAAAGGTTTTAATATAGGGTTTTCCAATAGGGACTTGACAACTTTGAATTTAATTTGTGAACGCACTCTTTCAATCTGTCACTGTCAATTTATTCAGTAAACTCAACATTTTCATCATGGTAAAGTACACTAACGAGCAACGTTTGAAAATTATAAAAATTTTCTACAGATATTCGGAATCGGTGACTGCAACTTTAAGAGCGTTAACTCCAATTTTCGGTCGTAATTCTCGCCCTAGTAGACAGGCAATAACAAGTTTATTGCAAAAATTTGAGTCTACATATTCGTTGTGTGATGTTGCCGTGTCAGTGAAACAACGGGTCCGTAGCAAACGATCCAAATCAGTCAATTCCACGGCGTTCTCAAGAATTGGGCATCGCTCAGACCATATTATGGCGTATTTTGCGTAAGGATCATGGTTTACACCGATACAAGATCAAGCTGACTCAAGAATTGAAGCCGATGGACCATTTGAAGTGACGTACGTTCTCCGATTGGGTTCTGGAGAAGATGCGCCAAGATGATGAATCGCAAAATCATCTTCAGTGACGAAGCTCATTTTTGGCTCAATGGGTTCGTCAATAAGAAAAATATGCGTTATTGGTATGGTAAAAACCCACATGTGCTTCATGAATCACCACTTCATTCACAAAAAATAACTGTTTGGTGCGGTTTGCATGCCGGCGGTGTTATTGGGCCATATTTTTTCGTCGAAGATAACGATCGTCACGTTACTGTGAATGGCCAGCGCTATCGCGCCACGATCACCGATTGTTTTTGGGCCGAATTGGAAGATATGGACTTGGACGACATGTAGTTTCAACAGGATGGTGCCACAACCCACACAGCACACGCTACAATCGATTTATTGAAGAGTAAGTATGGTGAGCGTATTATCTCTTCTTCTATTTTCTGTAGGGCTACGTTTAGTCATTGGTTTATGCCAACACGCCGACGATGTTGGAAGAGCTCAGAGTCAACATTGAACGCGAAATAGCGGCCGTTTCGGCAGAAATGTGTGGCCGAGTCGTTGAAAATTGGGTCCAACGAATCGACCGCTGCAAACATGCCCGCGGTGGCCATATGAACGAAGTCGAGTTCTATTCATAAATGTTTTGATTGTACTTCAAGCCAATAATAAAGTTTTTGAAATATCTCAAATGGTTTGCCTTTTATTAAAAAAAAAGTTGTCAAGTCGTTATTAGAAAACCCTATATATGCTGTTTAGATGCGCAAAGTCTAAAAAACAAAATTGATGAGTTCCGTTATTTGTTTAGTGATAGTATAGTCGATGCTGTTTGTGTAACTAAAACATGTTTGACTCGGAGTCAAATCTAATAAACTTAAATAATATGCAGTTTTTTCCAGGTCACAGATGCCGTAAAGGAGGAGGTGGTGTTTGTATCCATTTAAAAAAAGTATCATAAGTGTCATATTATTAAAAAATCATCACCGACCGACTTATTGGAGTACGTATTCATTGAGGTTAGGACTATTAACGAAATTTTTCTTCTGAGGTGCATATACAGGGTGACTGACTCGAACTGCAACTTTTTAAAATGCTATAATTTTTTTATTTTTTGATAAATTTTATTGTGCCAAAGCCAAGAATGTCGGAAAATACATCAGTTTTCAAATTGTATCAGTAGTTTTCAATATGTCCACCTTTGGCGCGAATAATGGTCTTGAGACGAAGTGCTTGTTTGAGGTGGTCTTAACTTTGGTATTTTTTAGTGCCAACCTTCGCCTTCAAAATAGCCCAGGCAGAGAAATCCAACGGGTTTGCATCCGGAAAATTTGCAATCCATTGTTGAAATGTCTACGGTTTCCGACCTAAATGATTGCTTGAACAAGGCTTCAATACTATAAGACAGTTTCACGGTATACGATCGCATAAATGTTGACGCCACGGTCCAAAAATACGAGCGGAGAGCGACCATCGGCGGTTATGGCGACCCAAACCATCACCATCGGTGCTGTCTGCTTTCTGGTGGCCGTCCGAAGGTGTAAATTTTCGAAGGACCTCTCTGGCAAGAAAACTCAGTCATTTTGTTTGTTGACATATTGCTCTGTAACAAATGGCGACTCATCGTAAAAACCAAATTCGGCAATTCACCATTTTCGTGCAAGCGTATCAACTCCTTCGCTCCTTTCAATTCTAACTTTTCTCTGTTGCAGTGTAAGATCGTGTGTTTTTTGGAACTTCAATGGCTTGAGCCCAAGCCCATTTTCCAGTATGTGTTGCATCAATTCCAACGATATGTTGAGCTCACGAGCCATTTTTCTTCCACTTAGACACGGATTTCGCTCAATTCGAGCCTTCACGCCATTTCGAACCATTTCTGCCGATGTTGCTGTTGTTTTTTGACCAGCTCCATGGCGTTTTGCAACGCTGCCAGTATCACGGTAACGAGCTATGATTCGGGACACAAATGGTTTATTCACGTTGAGGTGCTGGAGGGCTCTAACGAGAGCTACTTGTGGTTTTCCAGCCAAATATAAAGCACAAAAATAAATCACACTATCACGTTTGAATTCCATCGCGGATAAAAATTTTTCAACACAAATGAGACGCAAATCGTTTAAAAGGCTTGTAAATAATAATCTGTCATGTGTCAAAATTCGAGCTCACTGTCATGAACGGTTTGGAAATTATAGAAGTCTGAAGTTGGATGCAGTTCGAGTCAGTCAGGGTGTATATCGCTCCAAATGTTGCACATCATACGCTAATAAGTATTCCAAAATATATGTAGTGACTTAAACCTAAACATCTTAGAAAAGGAAAACAATGCTTTTAATGAACTTCGTCTGAGTTTCGTAAATATAGGGTTTTCTAATAACGACTTGACAATTTTTTTTTTAAATAAAAGGCAAACCATTTGAGATATTTCAAAAACTTTTTTATTCGCTCGAAGTACAATCAAAACATTTATGAATAGAACTCGACTTCGTTCATATGGCCACCGCGGGCATGTTTGCAGCGGTCGATTCGTTGGACCCAATTTTCAACGACTCGGCCACACATTTCTGCCGAAACGGCCGCTATTTCGCGTTCAATGTTGACTCTGAGCTCTTCCAACATCGTCGGCGTGTTGGCATAAACCAATGACTTAACGTAGCCCTACAGAAAATAGAAGAAGAAGCGGCCATGTCTTGAGATAATACGCTCACCATACTTACTCTTCAATAAATCGATTGTAGCGTGTGCTGTGTGGGTTGTGGCACCATCCTGTTGAAACTACATGTCGTCCAAGTCCATATCTTCCAATTCGGCCCAAAAACAATCGGTGATCATGGCGCGATAGCGCTGGCCATTCACAGTAACGTGACGATCGTTATCGTCGACGAAAAAATATGGCCCAATAACACCGCCGGCATGCAAACCGCACCAAACAGTTATTTTTTGTGGATGAGTTTCGTCACTGAAGATCGACTCCGAATATCTGTAGAAAATTTTTATAATTTGCAGACGTTGCTCGTTAGTGTACCTTACCATGATGCAAATGTTGAGTTTACTGAATAAATTGACAGTGACAGTTTGATGATTAGTGAAAGAGTGCGATCACAAATTAAATTCAAAGTTGTCAAGTCCCTACTACAAAATCACTATAGTATCCACTCTACTCATTTCGCACCCATAAAAACACCCTATTTAATTGATTAACTTCCTGTTCCAGCATTTTCGCATCACGACATGATTCTGTTAACAGTCAACATACTTTCAGAAGTAACGAATAATGATTTCTTCGAGTCATTTGATTATACAAAACTTAATCTAGTAGTACTCTTTCAAGACTGCCAGACGATAAACTGGCATCTGATA
Source organism: Volucella inanis (assembly GCA_907269105.1). Classification (NCBI taxonomy): domain Eukaryota; kingdom Metazoa; phylum Arthropoda; class Insecta; order Diptera; family Syrphidae; genus Volucella; species Volucella inanis. The sequence continues at coordinate 124,786,501 of OU026157.1, read as the reverse complement.
TATGCAACAATGAGAACATTTTATACCTTTTTTTTTTAAAAACATGTGCTAGTGATAAAAAGAAGGTCCAAGAAATGCACATTACCTTACAAAAGAAGTCTTTGATTTCATGAAAGACCGGGATATCCTATAGAGGAGATGAAGACGGTACAAATGTTCTGAAATACACACAGAGTTCAAAGTTGTTCCAAGACTCATCAATTGCTAAATTTGTTTCTGCATATGATATACATAATCCGACCAATATATTTGAATTGCAATGCAGTAGCGACGACACTTTCTCCCTACAATGTACCGACGAAATCAGTGTTGGTAAAGCGATCCTTGACATTACATTTAATGCAGTTGGATGGGATAATATCGTTCCCAAGTTCATAAAAATCCTGCTTCCCTGAAAATTGGAAATTTGATAAAGTGGTGCCAATTCCAAAATCTTCATCGCGCCCAGAAACTGAATATCTACCCATTGCCATATTTCCATTTCTGAACAAAGTCTTTGAGATTATCGTTAGTAAACAAGTCAAACATTATTTAAACGATAAACAGCTTATTACAAACTGTCAGTCGGGCTTCCGTGCTAAGTATAATTGCATCACAGCTTTACTTAAGGCTTACGAAGATATGCGTGAGGGCTTAGACCACAAAATGTTAGCTTTAATTGTGTTTTTAGACTTTTATAAGGCATTTGATTGTGTTGATCATAAAATGCTAGTCATGAATCTTCGGACCCAATTCGTGTTCGACTGGTCTCTATGTAATTTGGTGTCGTCATATCTAAGTTATCGATCACAGTATGTGTGCCATGAGAAAAAGCGCTCATCTTGTCTTTTTGTTCCATCAGGTGTTCCCCAAGGATCCGTTTTAGGACCCCTACTCTTTATATGTTATATACACCACTTAGCCGTGCGCCTTGTGAACTGTAAACGTCATATTTATGCAGATTTATTCAGTTTTTCCCAAATTCGAAATTAAGCAAGCGATAATTAATCCAAACTATTAAATAGCAACAATTTGTAAGTTGTCATCTGAAAATAAACTCAGTCTTAATCCAACAAAGTATTAAGCAATGGTCATAAATGCTAGCCGAGTTTAAGTAGACATTCCTCTTCTTTATATTAAGCGAACTCCAATTGAATCTGTTGAAACATTCAAAAATCTTGAGGTTTAAATAAGCCAACAATTTACCTAGAGGACTCATATTACAAAAACTGCATTAAAAGTTTACGGAGCCCTTAGAGGACTTAGTCCAACGTCCAACTATCTTCCCACCAAAGTTAAGTTAAAGCTTTTAAAATCATACATCCTGCCTATTCAGTTATATTCCGACATGGATTATGAATCTCGGCGAAAGCTGAATGTTGCCTATAATAGCTGTGCGAGATACATATTCGGCATAGGAAGATATGAACATATCTCTTTCTACTCCCATCAGATTGTAGGTTTGTCAATCCATGAATTGATGAAATATCGAGCTATCACTATACAAAATTCTAACAACAAAACAACCGGAATATCTATTTGAATAAATTAATTTTCCGCGTAATGTTAGAATGTTGCAATTGATCATTCCAAGATGCAAACATGTTAATACATCTAGACAATTTTTTGATAACTCGATTCATCTTTGGAATAGTTTACCCGTAAATATAAAGCGCACGACGAACAGAAACGCCTTTAAGAAAAAATTGTTTCTTCATTATGCTAATAATTCCTAAAAGAGTTGCCTACTTTCCTACACCTTCTTTTCCTTATGTTTCTTTTTCTTGGTACTTTCTTTTCGTTATCTCTTTCTTTTATTTAAACTTAACTCTTTAAACTAAACTCAAATTTATTTAAGTTCATTTAAAAAATCAATTCTGGAGAATCTAATGAAAAATCCTTTGTACGAGGGTTCTTCGATGAGTAACCGTATTGTAAGATAGGTGGTGCTACTGAGTCAAAATGAGTGAACCATCAACTAGTACAACCTCCTATAGCTCGTTTGTCAAAATTTGGTAAAAATCCGATGCTTAGTTTCAAAACGTCGTGTTTTTTGCGACATGGGGTGGCTGCGGTGTAGTGGTATCTGCAAAGACTCCTCAAGTAGAGGGTCGTGGGTTCGAATCCCGCGCGAGGCAGTTCTGTGTAAAAGTCTTTTCATACAATTTGTATGTAGTTATATGAAAATCCCGTCGGCGTCAACTCTGACATGAAGGCATAACACTGATGTTGGAGTGGTTGCTGGCTGGGCTAAATGTAACGAACTAACAACTAGCACGTACTTAAGACCCACTAGTACTAGCTCGTTCCGTCCTGTTTGACAAACACCTCTGGGAAAAATATCGAAACCTAATACACTTGAGTTTCAAACTACTACACCACCCACCCGCGCCCTGGAGAAACATCCAGTAAAAGGGTACTCATATGGAAGAAGAGTAGTATCGCTCCGTGATCTGATGCTTGTTTTTGAGTGGCAAAACCTGCGTCGAAATCAAGCTCATTCTAGATGGTGTGTATGGATCCATTCACCTCCGTACAACCGTTTACCATTGGTTTGCTGAGTTTCGTTGTGACCGCACGTCGGTTTTTGACGAACCGCGCCAAATGCTTTTAAACCACGATTACGCACCGGCTCACAACTCCGCAGGCGCCACAGCCAAATTGGTCCAATTGCACTACTCCCATCCTCCATATTCTCCGGATTTAATTTCCTGCGACTTTTTTTTGTTCCCAAACCTTAAAAAATCGCTCGCTGGAAAGAAGTACTGGTCGAACGAGGAAGTAATCGCCGCGGCGGAGGAGTATTTTGTATTTTGCAGGCCAAAAAATGTCGTACTATACGGAGGGTTTAAAAAAGTTGCAGCACCGCTGAGAAGAGTGTATCGAGTTGAAAGGGACATATTGAAAATTAAATTGTCAAAACATAAAAAAGTTGCGTTGTCATTTCTAGTTCGGGTATTCACAAAACAGCCTTCGTAAGTGTTTTTACGTTATCTTCGGATTCCACTGGAAACAGTGAGGATGTAAAGCAAGTACTTCACATGAACTTGAAACGTTGCGCTACTGGCATATGCTTAAGGCAAACATTAATTTGTGTAACCTAACGTAATCTAGGAAAATTCTGGAAAACAAAGTATTGTATGGTCGAAAAGGTATATCCCAATTAAAATATTTATATTTAAGTGCCAAGAACCGATATCGCCATTCGTTCCGAATACTCCATATACCTTAACTACTATTTTTCATAGCCAGAATTATCTTCAAATCCTGCATACATATGCTCATGTCTATTTCATTGTCACACGTACATACGATTATATAAAAAAAGTTAAGCACAACGTCCAATGGAAAAATGAGAAAGTGATTTACGGACAAAAGCCTCATTTGCATTTTAATTAGAAAATGAGAGCGCCGCTGAAACGAATATTACTGTGAAATTGCCCACACTAGTTATATGCATGTACTTCTATCTCCTTGTAACATGTTTCCCTTAGTAAGTCTTGTGCTTCGATAAAAATTCGCCAGACTATGCATAGTTCTTAGATCCAGGGCACTCAGCGCCAGGGTGACAAGAAATTTTCAATGAAATACATATCTTGTTTCAAAGCGTTATTTTAACGTAACAATAGTTTTCGCTGTTCGGGTGTAGTCATAATGTCCGAGAAGTTTAATTGAAAATTATGAATAACAAATGAATTAGGGGAGAAGTCTTTTAATTGGATCTATTTTACAGAATTCTCTTTTCGAGTGGCTTCATGTCCCACCACCAATTATAATATGAAAGCCAAATCTGGGCCTATGTTTTAATGAGAGGATAATGTTTGGTATGGATGTATTGGATTTATGCAACGTAATCTTCAACCTGACCACTTTTGTTGAGTTAAACTTCGAGATTATGTGCACTGGTCTGATTGAATTTTGATTGAATTGATTGCACTCGGACCAGAATATCGTTATAAACTTTCATAATTTAGCTTGAAAAAAAAAAAACAGCGCCATCTAACAACGAATGCCACCTATGTCACATCTGGTCTAATTTATAAGTCTAGCATTCCAGAGCATTTTTATTCAGTTGGTTTTCGATTCACTGGTCCTTGACTTTTACCAGTGCTAGCCGGTCCTGAATGGTTAGTAACGTGCCGACGTGTATATGTTTCGCCCTTTTAGCATACATGCAAGAAGAAACATACAATCGTCTATAAAAACCGTGTAGTTGTCTGAGCTTACTAACTTCCTTACTTAGAAGTTGATTCATTTGGGGTGGACCGGCACCCTAACTAAGCAGCCTCTACAGTTGAAGCGGTCTTTGGCTAACTGCCTCAATTTGTCCACTCCAAGTTAGTTGTGGTCAGTTTCATACATGTCATACATGCCGCGTCTAAACTGGTGTCAGATATAAAATGGAATAAAAGTAAAAACCAGTGTACTGGAGCCTGCTTGATTGACTTGGAAAAGGCCTTCGACACCGTATGTTTAGAGGGGCTTTTCTACAAGCTGACCAGACTAGGTATCACCAAACCACTTTTGTATATTCTTCATAATATGCTCATCAACAGACAGTTCATCGTGAAATATGGCGATGCGACTTCTGTTGAAATATTAAACATTCAAAACGCCGATCTTATTCAACATTTACACAAGCGATTTGATAGGATCATTTCCCCACAGCATAGTGTACGCAGATGACTTGATAGTGTACAGAACAGGTCCAAAAGTCGAGGTCGAGTAAATTAGGCGATTTTGCGATAACTGGAAGTTCAAAATCAACTTCCAAAAGTCTGAAACCATTCTATATAGGGACACCAGAACTAATTGGCCAAAATTCTCGATCATTGGACAACACGGCCAGCCACTTGCTTGTCGAAATGTAGTCAGGTACCTTGGGATCAGAGCACCAAAATCGGAGTACATAAAATTCTATCCCAATGAGGTCCTAATAAGAGTGGACAACTTCGCTATTAAGTTGACTCGGGGGCATATTGCAAGAGCAATGTCCTCGTCCAATAACCTGATATCTGGGGCCTACTACCCAAATTACTTATATTATGAGAGAGTGCGCTTGAAAGGCTTCGTCTTTCCTGAAGCGTTCCTCTATTTTGACATGAAAGGGCTGATCCAGGATAGGTTTGCGTTGCCGCTAATCTTTCACGTAGCTCGTGCAGTTGGTGAAGGGCGACTCAACAACAACAGAGACGTCGCACACGGCAATTAAGCAGGGCGTTTTCAAAACGCGACAAAAAAAATGTTGTTTTGCAGCACCGAAATATTTGGTGGTTGAGTGAAGAAGACCCGATTTCTTCGTCGTTTCCTTCAAGTCCAGGTTAGTCTAGGTCTAGTCAGAAGGCAAAGTGGACCATATTTTCCTTGATATGTTTAGCAAATGGCCGACTTACATAGGATAGGGTAGTCTTAAGGTATGAAGGTTGGCAACCTTGGGTTTGAAAGCATAAGGTTTGCAACTTGAAGTTTGCTAACAATTAGGTTAAGTTCGATTGTATAGTAAGGCTAAGTAGTTTAATGTTTAGTATAAGTTAGCATTGGTAGGTGTGTGCGCCTCAGTCTATTTTCGCGGAGACATACCATTGATGAGATTCCTCCTGTTTCAATACAGGATCTGATCGAATAGTGCCACAGTCGCAAATTGCAACTCGGCCTTCGATGTAAAATAACATCTGGGCAGCGATAACAAAAAAAAAAGGGGGAATAACTTTCAAATTACGAGGTGTGTTCAAAAAGTAAGATGACTTTATATTTTTATAAAAAATTGTTTATTTATTCTTCATTATTAATGTAATCCCTTTAAAAGTAACCCCTATCTCGGATATAATACACTTGTGCCAAAGCCTTTTTCAATCCTCGAAGCACTTTTCATAAGCACTTTTTGGTATAGCCTTTAGCTCTTCCACAGATGCTGTTTTATTTCCTCAATCGTTGCAAATCTCCATCCTTTCGCAGGTATCTTCAGTTTTGGGTACAGAAAAAAGTCACATGGGGCCAAATCCGGTGGATATGGTGGCTGAGGCATGATTGTCGTGTTGGTTTTGGCCAAAAAATCTTACAAGCAACGAAAATGAGCAGGTGCTCATTCTCGTGTTGCAAAGCAGTAAATTGTTTTTCCACAATTCCGGATATTTTTTTTTGTATTGCTTCTCGTAAACGGCTCATAACCTCAAGGTAATATTCCTTATTTCCCGTACAACCTTGAGGGTAAAACTCCTAATGAACTACTCTACGGTAATCAATCAAAAAAGTGATCAAAACTTTGATATTTGATCCAACTTGGCGTGCTTTTCACTCTTGGCTCTCCTGTGTGCTTCCATTAGGACGATTGGGCTTTGGTTTCTACGTCATAACCATATGGTGTGCACATGTTTCATCACCAGTTATGATCCTTTTTACCAAGGGTCATATGAGCGATGCTCATGCGACGGTTCTTCTGATCAAAATTAAGAAGACATATGCCAACATCTTTAGCAACTTCTCTTATGAAAATTGGACGATTTTCTGAAACAATTTTCTTCACAGCCTCGACGTTCGTGGAACAGCCTCGTTCGTTGATGTGCTGAGACCCCAGAGCGAGGTTCATCATTGGCATCAATTTGGCTACCTTGGAAGAGCTTGTACCGCTTGTAAACATTTTTTTTTACTTATAGTTGACTCACAGTATGCCAATGTTAACATTTCAAGTGTCTAAAAGCACTTGATTTTAATTTTTACACAAAAGTTGATGCAAATTTTTTTCTAATAATTGAAAATAGGCGATTACACAAAAACACGTCTAACCTTTCTAGCTGTCAAAAACAAATTAAGTATGCTATATTCTTGGAACTGTGAAAATATGTTCGAAACATGTGTTCCAAACATGTACGTTGTCCGCGAAATAACAAAAGTCTCCTTACTTCGTTATATGTTATAGGGTAACAAACACCCTTTTATGAAATCTGTTAGAAGGGAAGTACCTAATTGACTTCACCATCTAGTCTACCTTTTTTCATACTTTTATCAAGGATTGGTATGTGTCAGATAAGGCATCCTTATCGGGCCATATGAACATAAGCTTCAATATAGGATGTAATATCAGACATAGTCAAGCTATGTTAGATACATGAAGAAACTCACAAATTGAAGTTGGAGTACTTTTCTAGAAAATCTCGCTATCAAAGCTGGCTCACTACCCTCATCTCTACAATTCATTTGGGATGTAAATGAGGCAGCGGGTCAATTAAATGAAGCCATTATCTCGTCATTTAAATGCAGTTGCTAATTGAAACGCAAAAGGTGTGTACCATGGTGGAATCCCCAAATTGTGTGAACAATTTTTGACAAATCTAAATACGCCCAAAACTGGGACCTGTACATGTCCGTTTTAGCCAATTTCAATTAAAGAATTGAGTAAGTCTAAGAAAGCTCGCTGGAACTCCATCAAAAACTGTCAGAAATCTCGGGCTTGCAAAAACTTCTCTCAAATGACTCTTCAAATAGGTCTGAGATGGTACATTCATAGCTAGTCGAGACAAAACTGTACCTATGCCATTTAAGGTACATTTCCCAAACTCGATTCTTTTAAACAACGAACAGTATGTCAATTCTGAAGTCACAACCTCCTATCTGAAAATATGTTTAGTATAGATAAAGTTAAATGGACCATAAACTCATTTAAATTATATAAGGCACAAAAATGTCTGTCCAGGATTCGTTCCATTTTAACAGCCTTATTTAGGTATACCTTAAACAGGGGATGCATCTCACACGCTTCGATTAAGGTGTACGCAGTTTTTTTCGCTAAACCAGATAAACATAGTGAACTACATAAATCTTATCGGCCCATAAGTCTTACATAATTTTTTGTGAAAATAATGGAATCGATTTACACATCAGGGACCTTCTAAACAGAAATTCATCTCTGAACCCTCACAAACATGTATATAGGAAAGATAACACAGTTTCAATGACAGAAGGAACAAATCTTCACATCTTACGGTAAGATAAAATCTTTGTCTCAGCCGTCAAATGTTATCCACAAATAGGTATGCTCTCACCGCCCTTGGTCATTGATGATCTACTAGTAAAACTTAGTAATGTGGGGTATCAAACAATAACATATGTCGACGATGTACTCCTAATAGTAGACGTAACCCTTAAGGCGTTCGCTATACATATACTACTCTAAGAATAGTAAACGACTGGTATGCTGATGTAAATTTCTCAATCAACCCCCGAAAGCTGTATTTGTTTTCTTCACTTGTATAAGAAATCCGAGTCCTGACCAAATCGAAGGCCATATGGGCTTCCCATCGTATGTATGATAAGACCTGGAAATTAACCTCAAAAGTCATCCATTGGATATATATGTATAATAATGATACGACCTACACCTACTCATAAGTAGTATGGTGTAACAAAACAAAAGATAAATCTGCCATATAAAAGCTGCAGTCGTTAGAAAGATTTGGAGATCTCGGCATCACCGGTGGAATGCACACATGTCCCGAAGTAGTTATAGAAGTCTTTATTGGTTTAACGCCACTCCATCTCTTTATAAAAAAAGATGGCAATCACAAGGATAAAATGAATCTTATCTCCTTCTTTAAAGGTATCAAGTGATATACGAATTTAGCAAAGGTGCTGGTATATTTAGACCAAACAGTGGAGTATCGCTAACAATTGGAAAGAGTCCCAGTGTATTACAAGTGGAAAGATAAGAGAATGAAGGGTGTCCCCATCCATATACTAACGGATAGTCAAGCAACCATTTAAGAATTAGGCTCTCATCTCATTGACTTCTAATCAGTTATGCACTGCTTCAAACACTGCTAGATCTCTTCCATACGAACAAAATAACAATTTGTGGGTGCTTGGTGCACATAGTATTGTCAGTTTAGTTCGGCTGATTCTTTCATGGGCAATTCTGTGATGTTGTATTATTCCATTGGAACATGCATTGGAAAGCTACTGTCATTGTACGTCATTTCAGTATATGTCATTCATTTGAAGCGTAAGCAACGAACATTTTTTTTCACTTAAATACGTCGAACTTTGTGCCTGAAAAAGTGTTTTTGCGGGGAGTTCTTCCTCATTACTTTAATATGAAGAAAACTGCTGCCGAAAGTCATCGTATTTTGGTGGAAGTTTATGGTGAACATGCGCTAGCTGAGCGAACGTACCAAAAGTGGTTTGCACGATTTAAAAGTGGTGAATTTGGCTTGGAAGACGATGAACGTCCTGGGCAGCCAAAAGAATTTGAAGATGAAGAACTGGAAGCATTTCTTTATGAAGATTGTTGCCAAACACAAGAAGAGCTCGCAGATTCTTTGGGTGTCACTCAAGCAGCCATTTCAAAACGTTTAAAAGCAGCTGGATATATTCAAAGGCAAGGAAATTGCGTTCCACTTGAACCCGAAATGCTGCTGGAATGCCGAAAAAGGAAGTCATTTTTGCATCGAATTGATCCATTACGACAACCCCAAGCGCAAAAAATCATATGTGAAACCCGGCCAACCAGCCAAATCAACGGCAAAGCTGAATATCCATGGCGCGAAGGGAATGCTCTGTATTTGGTGGGATCAGATGGGTGTGCTGTATTATGAGTTCTTAAAACCAGGTGAAACCATCAATGGACAACGCTACCGCAGCAGCCGAAAAACGCCCGGAATATGCGACCAGACACGAGGCAATAATTTTACATCATGACAACGCTCGGCCCCACGTTGCTATTCCGGTTAAGAACTATTTGGAAATCAGTGGATGGGAAGTCTAACCCCACCCGCCTTATAGCCCAGACCTTGCCCCTTCTGACTACCATTTGTTCCGGTCGATGCAGAACGCCCTCACTGAAATACGGTTCACATTAGAGCAGAATATCAAAAATTGGGTTGATTCATTCTTGGCTGCCAAGCCGGCTCAGTTATTTTGGGATGGGATCCACAAATTGCCAGCAAGATGGGAAAAAGTCATAGCTTCCGATGGGCAATACTTTGAATAGTACTATTGTACATGTTTTTCTTAAATAAACGTTCAAATTTTGAAAAAAAAAACCGCACGAATATAAGTTATATATAAGAAAATTGGTTGGATTTCTAACCGGATACTGCGACCTTCAATATCACCTTCACAGAATAGGTCTTATTCAGGATTATTGAGAATTCTCTAGGGATTCTCAAAATCTCCACCGTAATACTGATCTTGTGGTAGAAAAAAGATTTTAGGCCGCAGTGCAACACAGCATGTAACTGCTTGTGGTCCACAAAAAACTGGATAATCATAATGAGCACCATTAACTGCTATTGTCTAACCAGCCGCATTTTCAAAGAAGAATGGTTCGATGGCACTAAACAATTACTGAACCCTAAATTCGAAAATTTTGGCGATTAACAAAGCCATCAAGATGAAAATGAGCTCCATCATTTTGTTTAAAAAATCAGCATCCCCTTGTTGTTGTTCCATAATCCATTCAACGAACTCTCTTGGTCAGTAGACTTCAATTCCTGAGTCAGTTACACTCTTCATGAAGATACAAATTTTTCGTGAAAATATGTTGTGGAGAGCTTCTCAAAATGTCCAATTCTTGTCTACGGTGCGAAATTTATGTTCCTGGACTCTCAGTAACAACTCACCTCTTCGATATTTTGTGTCGAACAACTTGTTGAAGGGCGACCAGAGTGTCTAAGATCACTAAGAATTAATCTCTTCACAGTTGATGAAGTTAAATCACTATTCTGATCTTATTTTGCACGAAAATTGGGAACTGTAGCTGCCAATTTTTAAAATTTTGACACTTTGAAGTGTCAGCTGTCAACACTTTACAGCACAAATGGCGCAAATTTCAAATCACGCGTGGACTTCAGGACACCCCTTCCATAAAAAAAAAAAAAAAATTAAAACAAAATCTAGTAGGTCATCTCCCAGTGTAACAGCTCGACAGGTAGGCCATCTGGTTCAACAGCCTTGTTGTCCTTAAGCTTTGATATTGTTATTATCACATCACGAGCATGGATCCAGAGCGGAAAGTTTTTGTGTCTTGCTGACTTTTGACAGTATCCAGAAGTGGTTTTTCCATATCCAGTAATGACTATGAATCTACAATTATGTTTATGTTAACCTTCGCATGTCTCTGTTTTGGTCATTGGGACATTGGGACATTTTTCCTGGAAGCACATTTCTCTAGCACCTTTCTAAGGGGTGATCCATCGTGAGGTTTGATTTTCAATAGGCTTTCCTTGCCAGATCACGCGTGATTCCTATCAAACTGTTTTGTCATTTTTGTTCAGTATTGTTTGTCAAGTCATCATGGAAAGACTCACTCACACCACAAAAATGTCTCTAAATTGTTCAGCTGTATTACGAAAATCAGAGTTCTGTGAGCAATGTTTTTTGTACGATTCGTGGAATTTATGGTGCGCATAATCGACCTACTGAAACCACTATTGCCAATACCATTCGCAAATTTGAGTCCCAGTTTACCTTAGTGGATGATACTCGACCACATCCAGCACGTAGTGAAGATACTATAGCAGCTATAGCTGTAGCATATTTCTTCTTTTTTTTTTTTTTGTTCCGGAGAAGCCGATATATTTTTCTTTTATCTTTGGCTCGTAGACCTCACTGGTCGCTCTCATTCTTTATCGTAGGGGGTTGTCTTCCTACGTGTGCATGTCTGCATTGTTCACCAAACCATGGGTTTCGTGGAGGTGCTGTTGTGAAACTCAGTACATTAACTGAGTCGTTTCTCATGGCTTCTTGGTATCGATGGTACTGAACTTTGGTACTTGATGTTGGTTGCGTAGAATATGTTAGCAGGTTGAAAGATACGTGAACGCCAAAGATTCTGGGGGAAAATTACCACCTAACATGAATTTCGCTAGCAGTTTAGTAAAAAGTGCACACACTGACACTTCAAGCTTTAAAGTGTCTGTGGCTCTGGCAATAGACCCACAACTGTCGATCAAATTTTAAAGAAAAGGAAGAAGATATAATTAGATCATCTAATTACAAAAGTAATTGATATTATGAACTTTAAGAGTTCATAATACACAATATCGCTTTGGTCCCACCAGACACAGAGTATGGTCTTTTTGTCGAAGCGTTTTGGCCTTGGTGTTGAAGGACCGGCTTTGCCAGGTTAATGCCACGATTTTTTCTACTTTGAGTTTTCAAAATAAATCCATTTTTCGTCACCCGTCACAATTCGATGCAAAAATAATTTCTTTTCGTGGCGTCACAAATGACCTTGCGATTTTTCATTTGACGTTCATTCCAATCGAGTGGGACCCAGTTACCGAGCTTGTTGATGTTCCCCATTGCTCGTTAACGTCTGCTGATTGTTTCTCGTGAGACATGTAATGCTTTTGCTAACTGACCTTGAATTAAAGTTGGGTCATCATCAATAACTCCTGCAATTGCTCGTCTTCGCGTTTTTGTGGTCTACCAGAGCGCTAACTGTCTTTGACATTGAAATCATCACTTTTAAATTGTCGAAACCATGCCTTACTTGTTCTATTTGATGAAACGTGTTCATCATATGTTTCTACTAGCAAACCATGACTTTCAACAGCCTTTTTCTGTTGATTAAATAAGAAAAGCAATGCTTGCCGCAAATGTTCTTTTTCAGGCACAAGATAAGGCATGATCACTGAGCGATAAAACAAAGACGCCAGTTTTTGGCAGACTCAACTTGTGTGTATTTGTAGGTAAATTTCAGACGAACAAAATGACTTATGTGTGCAATTAATACCCTAAGTGTCTTTTGCTGGCGCCATCTCTTAGTTAAACAGGAAAGAACTTATGTATGTATGCACCTAGTAAATGAAAAAAAAGAGGAAGAAAACCGTGGAAACGTGTATGGACCATATGCTGCAGAAGAATTCTTTTTGGTTTAAAGTTGTCGACGAACATATATCTTAAAGGTTGAGTACATATATACATATATATATTGTAATATGCAGGGAATCGTTGTGTGAATGTATAGGGTGATTCATCGTAAGCTTTGATTTATAATGTAAAATAAAATACATAAATTTAAAAGTAAACTTAAAAATTTTATTTTTGATTAAAAGAACAATTCATGGCATTTGCTTTTAAAAAATTATATCATGTAAATGTTGGCCATGACTACGTCTGAGGTGGTCCATTCGGAAGGTCCAATTTTAGGCGACTCGTTCGGGTCTTCCTTCCAAAACGTCAATCGTAGCTGGCTTATTCCTGAAGACCTGAGACTTTACATATCCTCAGAGAAAATAGTCCAAAGGTATGATATCGCATGATCTAGTGGCCAATTTACTGCAGAAAAACGTGAAATTAAGTGCTCACCAAAATGATTTCTCAACAAGTCCTTTGTGTCACGCGCTGTATGGCTCGTAGTGCCGTCTTGTTGAAACCAGAGTCCACTGAGACCATGTGAGTTCCGTTAAGATAGCACGATAACGATTTGCCCCATTTTTGAAGAAATATGAACCAATGATTCCACCAGCTCATAAACCACACCATACCGTTGTTTTTAATGGATGGTAGCTCTTGGTACATTTCGGGTTGCTCATCAGCCCAAATACTTCAATTTTTTTTATTAATGTATCCATTGAGCCAGAAATGGGCTTCATCACTGCACAAAACTTCACGATAAAACACCGGATTTTCATTGAGTTTTTACAGAGCCCATTCACTGAAAATATGACGCAAATTCAAGTCGCCTGGCTTCAATTCTTGCACAAGTTGGATTTTGTACGCTTTTTGGCCGACATCCTAACGTAAAATATGCCAAGTTGTCGAATACGCCAAGGTAAGCTGCTGAAAATGACGACGAATCGATTCGTCACGGTCTTCGCGTACACTCTCAGCTACAGCTGCTGTCTCTTCACTACGTGCTGGATGTGGTCTAACCGGTCGAGTATCATCCACTTATGTAAACTTAGACTCAATTTTGCGAATGGTATTGGCAATAGTGGTTTCAGTAGGTGGATTATGCGCACCGTAGGTTCCTCAAATTGCACGAAATACATTTCTCACAGAATGCTGATTTTCGTAATATAGCTGAACAATTTGGAGAAAGTGTTGTGATATGAGTCTTTTGATGATGACTTGTCAAACGATATTGAACAAAAATGACAAAGCAATTTGATAGGAGTTATGCGTGATCTGTCAAGGAAAGCCTATTGAAAATCAAACTTTACGATGAACCACCCTATATGTACTCTTCGGTAGTAGGGTTTTTTTGTAGTCCAGAGGAGAAAGCAGTAAATACCCTTCTACCGAAGAGGTAATATAATTGTCGTACAATCGTGAACCTTGAAACGGATACTTTCTTGTATGCAATATTAACACCTCACCTATCTAGAGTACTACGAGCGTGAAATATGAAGACAAGCCAATCTCTGTTTCAATCAGTCCTTGAAGAGCGATAATATCGTTTTGCCCAGTCTCCTATTCCAAGACTGAACATTTCAGTAACTGAACATACTCTCTTTACATTCCTAATTTCTTCAAAGCTTTCTAATGTATTTGTGCGTATTCAATGAGTAGACGTTGTTGATTTATCGATTTTCCATCGACCTCATATGCAATTGTTATGAAGAAGCCGGAAGTTCCCTACTCAAGTTATGGTACTTTAATACGATGTCATAAGTCCAATGGTTGAGTTGAATTCTAACATGAAAAGGTGACAAACAATATGCGAAAACAACTGGCCTATTGTTTACATCATACCTTCTTAACATTCTTATATAATAAGAATAATAATAATGTCAAATAGAAAGAGGTTCTTGCAGCAAGTGCTGAATAAAATGTAAGTTACAGTAGGGAAAACAAAAGCAGGTCCAGGAAGAATTTAAACAATTTTTATCCTGCTCCTACCTGTACTAATACTGAGATGTAATCTAGGTGACAAGTCGATTATCAAATAGTCGGCATTGAATTAATTTTATCCTGATCGATTAAAGCCTTGAGATATGGCATGCAGAAATGACTTATAACATCTAATGAAGCTACCATAAGGCTCTTCATTTCTACGTCTAGAGCCTACCCTATTAGCATTCATACATTCACGCATCTCAGCGCCATATGAATGAAAAGAGAATAGGACGAAACTATGGCATAATAGAAGTGAAAGCACAAGTATATCAAAACATTAACCTGCCGGGCATCTATTTTGCATGCGGGGAAGCGATCCTGGAGTGAATAGACATGTTGATTCCAGACCTTGAGGTTTTCCAGTAGAACCAATATAATGATTCGACTACAAATCGCAAGCTAGAAAGACAGCATTTCCGATGGGTGGGATATGAAGCTGCAAGAGACGGACTTTTCCGACCCATGTATTACTAAATCGTTTTGTATAACCTTTGTTCGGCCTCTTCTCGAATACGCTAGTCAAGTCTGGTCACCTTATGTGGACAGCGAAGGCTTATCCGTTTCGCGTTATTGGGTGTCTCCCAGTCTGACAGTTTCAACCTTCCACTCTACCCCGATAGCATGAAATGGATAGGCTTACAACCATTTATATCACATCGCATACTGTGTAATTTTGCACATTTAGTGAACATAATTCAAAAATCAAAGCAGGTTGAATGATAATGTTTTGGTTTGAGATGCAGTTAGAATCCCATGAAAGTGATAAGCATCAAAGCATCAAAACTAGTTATCAGCTATGAAAATGGAAGGTATTAATCTTTTGTGGGAAGGCTCTAGCTTTGTTGTTTGTTTCTTTTGTGTTTTGTGGCTTTTAAAAATGTATCCGCATGCATCCTTGGAGGAATGTCATAAAAACATACAAGGTGTTAGGCACTTGTTAAAACTTTAACAAAGAGGACTGAATAGGCTTTATCCTTGTGGACAGTAATGAAGTCCCCAGATTGCTGCAAATATATGTATATGAGAGCCCTATGAGTTACAAAATTAATGAAAGGTGGCAACGAAGTTGCGAGATATTAAAAGGTTTGAGAGAAATAATGGGAAATTGCTCCTGATAAAGGAGCTTGCATTTAGTTCCTCTGCAAGATCTACTAATCTTAAAAGATCTAGGTCCAATCAAGTATTAAATTAGTTCAGAAGAAGATCTTTTGCTCATGGTGAACACTTAATTAAGTACTTTTCAGTATAAAGTAATGCGCCAGCAGCTTAAGAACATAAATTCCAATCTATAACTGGCTTACTGCTTACGTAAGGTGGCAAAAAAAAGACTGCCATCCTAAAGATGCATCTCTTAATGTGACTGATGTGTCTGCTGAATTGAGAATGCAAGCTTTACTGCATATCACAGTAAAATCCATCATCGAGGTACAATGCGACTTAGCTTAACATTTATCAAATGTATGTGCCCATTTTATGTTTTAACTTTGCGCCTAACCTCCAAATGGCGCTATGATGGTAGCACAGCAGAAAGTCGGTATAAGGAACATATGAATGATGTAGAATATAGTGACAAGAATTTATTCTCAATTATATTTGTGCCACTTTGTTTGGTTAGTGATTTATCAAAAAGAGTTGTATGACAAGACCCAAGGCCAAATTCAACATGATACTGCAGGCAAGATCAAATCAATCAACTTATTCCAGCATACATTCATTTAAAATGACATGAAAGCGCTTCTTTTTACGAAGGTAAACGTAAAGGCTTGTAGTTATTTTCTCGCATTATGACTCCTCCCAAAAATGCTATATTTGTGGTGCAACTTCCAAAGGGATGAGAAGCGAAAGAAGTGTCACTAAAGAGCCAAATAAATCCGAATAGATGTTCAACTTTGACATGTCTCTATTGTAATCTATTACACATCTCCTACAAGGACATAAAAAAGTGGCAAGAAAGATCGCAAGAAGAAAAAAAAATTAGTATTGAGCAAGAAGAGCTATATACTATACAAGGTGGCGCAAAATTAATCACGCTATCGGAAGATGGTATATTTTTTTTCAAATGGCTACGTACGTTAATCGTATTTGACATTTTTGAACAAGACAGCTGCAGTACACAAACAGACAAGCAATGGAGCGCGACGTAAATTTCGACTTCAATTTCGATTTTAGTGTTGCGCCAAATGGGAAAATATTCCGGCGCTTAGTTACTCGATTCAAACAGAGTGGAACCACAGGAGACTATGCAGGGCATGACCACCAACCGACTGGTCGTTTGGACGAGAATAAAGCGGTTGTGGCTGCCGATGTCGCTGAGAACGAAAAAACATCAACCAGACGACGGGCGACGAAATTGGGCAGACAAACAACTTACACAGTGCATCAGTAAATGCCTCCTGACCGTCAGTTGCGTGTGAATTACTGTAAAGCCATCCTCAATCTCAATAACGAAGAGGGCACTTTTGTGTTGAGAATCATCATGAGTGGCGAGGCACATTTCTACCTAAGCGGTTACGTCAATAAGCTAAATCTTCGTTTCTGGGGCACTGAAAATCCGTATGTGTGGTGCGGCTACAAAGCCACGATAAATGACTTTTCACTGCCGGAATTGGATGAACGGGGCTTGCTTATCATGTGGTTTCAACAAGACGTTGCAACCGCACACACAGCACGAGTCACAATGGATATTGTGAAAGAAACGTTTCCTGGTCGCGTAATCTCCCGTTTTGGCGATTTGGCATGGCCAGCTAGATCGCCCAGGTTTACCATCCTATACTTCTTTCTTTGGGGCTACTTGAATTCGCGGGTTTTTGCCAATAAGCCTCAGACAATCGCAGCCCTTTAGGAGAATATTTGACAGGAATGTGAGCAGTTATCACCGGAAATCCTGCGGAAAGTCATGGAAAATGCGATAAAACGGGCGCAAATGTGTATCAATACTGGCGGCAGCCACTTGGTAGATATCGTCTTTTCCACTTAAAAAAAAAATAGTGTTTGAAATAAAGATTTCCATCACTCAAAATAATTTTTTTACTAAGTCAAAAAGTAATTCAAAAACAAAATTAATGGCTAATTTTGCAATATACAATAAAGGGTTTTCTAACAACGACTTGACAACTTTTTTTTTTTAAATAAAATGCCAACCATTTGAGATATTTTAAAAACGTTATTATTGGCTTGAAGTACAATCAAAACATTTATGAATGCAACTCGTCTTCGTTCATATGGCCACTGCGGGCACGTTTGCAGCGGTCGATTCGTTGGAACCAATTTTCAACGACTCGGCCACACATTTCGGCCGAAACGGGCGCTATTTCGCATTCAGTGTTGGCTATGAGCTCTTCCAACGTCGTCGGCGTGTTGGCATAAACCAATGACTTAACGTAGCCCTACAGAAAATAGTCAAGCGATGTTAAGTCTCACGAACGAGGCTTACTTACTTACTCTTCAATAAATGGATTGTAGCGTATGCTGTGTGGCTTGTGGCACCATTCTGTTGAAACTACATGTCGTCCAAGTCCATATCTTCCAATTCGGCCCAAAAATAATCGGTGATCATGGGGCGATAACGCTGACCATTCACAGTAACGTAACGATCGTTATCGTCGACGAAAAAATATGGCCCAATAACGCCGCCGGTATGCAAACCGCACCAAACAGTTATTTTTTGTGGATCAAGTGGTGATTCATGAAGCATATGTGGGCTTTCACCCGGCCAATAATGCATATTTTGCTTATTGACGAACAAATTGAGCCAAAAATGAGCTTCACTGAAGATGATTTTGCGATGAAATTCATCATCTTGGCGCATTTTCTCCAGAACCAACCGGAGAAGGTACGTCGTTTCAAATGGACCATTTTCTTCAATTATTGAATCAGCTTGATCTTGTATGGGTGTAAACCAAGATCCTTACGCAAAATACGCCATAATGTGGTCTGAGCGATGCCCAATTCTTGAGAACGCCGTGGAATTGACTGATTTGGATCGTTTGCTACGGACGTCTGAACGGCAGCGATATTTTCGACACTTCGACCAACCCGTTGTCTCACTGACACGGCAACATCACACAACAAATACGTAGACTCAAATTTTTGCACTAAACTTGGTATTGCCTGTCTACTAGAGCGAGAATTGTCAAGTCCCTATTGGAAAACCCTATACAATCACAATTTCGGGAACAAGTGAGATTTTCAGTAGACATGCCAAAGCAAATAGTAGAGAAAACAACTGATGGCAACACAGTACGAATGTTTTTTTTTATTAGCGCCGAAATATGCGCCGAGATGATGGGCAGAGATATGAAATTGGTCCACACAAATTTGCAAGTTATGTCAGTGAAACCCAAAAATATATCTTTGAGATGGAAATAGTGGATACAAAATATATATATTCAAGGGCAACAGGAAAAAAAAAACACACTGTGCGTCGTGGAGTTAGTGACACAGTCCTTGTTCACCAGTTTTTAACTGGTAACATTGACATTAACTCTTTTGCAGATTATCTTTTTAAGCGTAAAACCACGAAACCCTAGATCAGTTTTTCTTTTCAATATAAATTAGTGAGTGATCGAATTATAGATACCAAGAACTTTGCCCAGCCCAGTATGCTACGTGAAGTCTCTCTGTTCAACCTATCTTTGAATTCCACCTTAGTAAACAAATTCTCCTTTAAGATTGCAAAATGAGTGGGAAAAATTTGAAAATTTAATCTCCAAGTCTTGAAAGGAGATCATAAGTCTAAATTCATCAGTTGATGTAAAAGACGTTTACATTTTTTTTTTTTAGAGTGCTACAGTGCTAGAGTGTCGTGAGTTGAGGTTTCCTCTGATAATCAAAATTCTAAGGTAGTCTATCGAAGGATTAAGGCGATCCAGTACTTAATTACTGTCGGGCGTCTTACTACTTTGACAGAAGGAGAGCTTCATTGTGCAAGACAAATCTATACCAGCTGCGTCAAAGGTTCAAAGCTAATGGACTGACCGTCGGGGTCTATGACTTCTATGGCTTCGAACTACTAAAAGTTGTATCGACCGGTAAATGCCTTATCCACCACAGCAGCATAGTAAATTTACAGGCTTAAATGATCTGCTACAGAAACTAACTTTCCAATTGTTCTAGGAGTAATTCAACGAGTCTTCTCAAAAGAACCATTGGACGATCAGGAATTGGAAAACCTATGATTGACACCACAAAGAAAAAACTCATTAAGTTACCAGCGAAAAGAGTTCCAGTAACTGAATGAGAAAAAAAGAAGGAGTTAACTGAGGACATGAGCGACGAAGGAGTTATAGAACGTTCGATTCTAGGCAGTACCTATTGGGAGAGTAAAGAAGAATGATGGAGTTTCGAGGTGCTGCAGAAATTAATGAGTAAAAAAAAAAAATCCCTACCTGCTAATGGAAGTGGTTTTCTACGATAGCTCTTCAAGGTGACCAGTAGAAATAGATGTTAAAGACAAGAAGAAAACAGCTTTCACAAACGGTATTAGGTCATGGCACTACAACTTGACCATTGAAATGGTCCGGTCCTGCTCGATTAATTTTATGGCGAACTGCACTAGTTTTCTTAGACGAGGTCATCGTTTAGTTATGGAAATTTGAAAAGCAGATGAAAAATGTAAGCCTAATGTTTAAGGGGTTGCAAAGGGTCAACTTCAAGTTAGATAAGTGTGAATTTGTGAAATCAGAAGTCACGTACCTAGGCCATGTCACATCGTGTGACTTAGCGACAGGTTCGAGGCTTCCTTGAATTTTGTTTCTATAATATTATGGGGGTTCATTGAATTTTTGTCACTTACTAAGCCACTTTCAGAACTTACGGAAGAGAAACATTTGTTGCATTGAACGTTGGCTGTTCAGTTTTAAGTCAGATGGCTAAGTGGTTGGAGCTGCTTTTCGACACGGCAGCTCTGATGCCTTCTGGTTCTATGGGTCGACTGCAAACATTGCACTAAGTATGACATCAAAGAAAAAGACATCGCAACTTGGATGTTGATAATGGATTAAAGAGGTATATCCAGCAAAGCGGTAGGATCAGGATACAAAAAGTTATTGGGCTAAGTTCCAGCAATTAAAAATAGGGGCCAAATGTATGGAAAATTAGAAAGGACCAAAAGTAGAAAATGTTGTCCGTGATTCTAAAGAAGTTAATACCAGAAATTCTTCCTCAGCTAGACAATAGTTTGAGCAGACGCCATCTGAGATAGTTCAAAGCTGTACGAAAAATGAAGGGCAGGTTTCTCTTGGATCTGTCTGACAGTAGACTCTAATCAATGATAAAAGTTCGTTGTATGTTAGGCTCAGCGAGATCCTACTCAGCGAATAAAAGGAATACTTAAACAGAGCAGTTCATACCCCCATTTGAGAGTATTACCGTCAACATTCTTGGTCCACTTTCATGTACAAGAACAGAAAACCGATTTCGTGATGCGCATTTCACCAAATGGCCGAAAAGTATTGCCGGGCCAACCAAACAGCTGAGGTAATAGTCGAAAAAATTAGACATAGCGTATGACTCCTCAAAAATGCAGGGGAACACTTTTAAAACCATTGAGGTTGACATGAAAGTTGAAGATTTTAAGCTGGCTTTCAATCAGGTAAGCTGGATTCATATCCAGAAAGAAAGGTGACAAACTGGGACTCATACAAGGAACCCTTAAAATATATAACAACGATTTGAGGAAGTCAAAGCGACAATCTTGGAGTTGATTCCGTAACAAAATAACAGCAACATACGAAATATTGTGACTAAGGAAAAGATCTCCACCAATACTATGATGTCTAGATGTTTGAAGAAATCGACGCCTCTTGGACCTCAAGTGCTGAATCATTGAACTTGCTATTGGAAACCCACTTTCCAGGTAACAACCTTAGAAGCAGTACTGCTGCCGCGTCTAGAATTCATGGTCTGACTATAAGAGACAAGCTACTCTGGGCGGTATAATACCTGCTGAACAACTAACGCCGTCAGTTATCCTGCAAACGCTACAGAATATCATACGCAGAAGTGGTCCACATTCCTTTGCCATGGAAAGAAGTTCAGGTAGTTTCTTTCCCAAAGTTTAAAAATGTTCTCATTGTGTCTCAGAAATCTCAGACCTATAAGTCAGAATCTATATATATTAGATATACATATGTCTATATGTATCTATAATCATCTGCAAACTCTAGAATGACTGATTGATATCCATATACGGTCTAGAATTGATCCACGAATGTACAAACTCTGTAAAGGCTCTACATACTGTAAATGAAAGTCGGTGAAAACAGTTCTACACACATTGTGGCTAGCCAATTCCTACAATATGAAGATCGCTTTTCTAGACATAAAAAATTCCACTTTACAATGTCAGCACATCCGCAATCACGACTGCGCTTTCAACTCTGCAGGTAGAAGATTCACTTGGGGAGTTGATCAGCCTTATGCTAAATACCAAGATTATAAGCTCAAAACTGGGTGTACCTTATGCTTAAAGATGTGGCAGCAGAGATAAGCTGCAAAGCGGTGACATTGCGGCCAATTGTTGCAACTAAGCAAGGTCCAAAGGATAGCATGTCTGTCCATAAGTCATACGCATATTCAGTTTCACCTGACACCCCTCCATATTTTCAGCAAGAAAGTAGATGCTTATGAGATATTCGCCTTAGAGCGATAATATTCTTAATATGTTAGGAATACTTCCATCGACTACCATCGACTACATTGTACCCCAACGTTGGTTTGGCAAAGACATTCATAAAAGCATCTTCTCTATATCTTTCTGGGAGGAAGATGCCTTCATGGATGACAAGTCAATCCACTTGTATACGTATGGATCCAATACTAAAATTTTGGTTGCGCTGTTTCCTCAGATAAGCTTTATTTTACCCTCTCCTTCCGCCTTTCTAATCACTTTTGCGTGCTAGAACCGCAAATTTTGACGATTAAAAAAGTTCTGTCCTGACTGAAGAGAAACGTGGTATCTTCAAACACATCCGCATCTTTTCGGAAAGTGAGACCGCTATCGAATTCCTAAATTAAGTCGCACTAAATTGTAGATCCGCCTTAGACTGCTGATCATCTCTCTGGGAGATGGCCAAGCAGCTCAACATACACCTATGTTGGGTGCCGGGCCACAGATATATTTAAGAGTATTGTATCACCGAAGAACTTTTCTTACCTGAAAACGATAAAGGAGGACCAGGAGGAGGCGGAGACAATCATCCACAAGTCCAGCTCTCTCCCAAAGAAGACTCCACTCCACTTAGGAGCTTTGTTCTACAATGCCTTTAGCAATTTAAACAATATAGATATTAGCAGTCTCCTACGCTTCATCAGAAACTCAAATTGCTTTTAAGAGCAGGAAAATCACAGATCTACGTGGCATCATAATGGGCTAATAGGTCTAAGTAAGTTGGTTTTTCCAACAGCTACTGCAACTTAGCCTAACCTAAGGCAATCTGAGAAATTCAGCCGGACGCTACTGGATTACTTAGCAAAGTTCATTAACTCTCATCAGATTCGAATCCGTTTGTACCATATCACGTAACGGAACAAGAGTCAGCAGGATTCTCACTAGATTTATATTTCATTCATATAAAAAACAAAAATGGAAAAGACTTACAAAATGAAATGGAGTTCACATTTAGTAGGACTCGTAATAGGCCAGTTATAAAGTACCTACGTTAGACACCTTCCTTCACGTGGACATTTTAATGCTAAGGAAACTATAATCTGTAAACAGTTATTCTTAATGTAAAATGTCCTTTTAGTTGACGGCATTAAAATAAAACTTTGATTTCGATGGATCAGCAACCATTATCTTGCTCATCGGTGAATTGGAAAGCCTGTATCATACGAAGAGATACGACATTACGACTGACTGGCAAGTCGTTCACGGTGATTTGACGTAAGTTCATCGATGATGAAGAATCTATGGAATGGCACACCAGAATCTCGTTCAGAACGAAATAATCACCGGTGATTTTCATCGATTTATCAGCGAGTAAAGGAATGTCTAAAGATCCAAGACCACCTTGCTTGTGCTGAGTATACTTATTAAGGCAGATGAAGGCGAATGCCAACGGGTACAAGAACAATACAACGTACTTTGACTTGTAGTCCTTTAGGGATATTTACTTGAATGCACCATTGACGACAGAGGTTCCGGTAAATTCAGAAATTGACTTCTGCAGTTGTGGCATCTTGTCAGCTAATGAGCTTAACAGTAATTTCAACAGATCAACTTTTCGGACATTACCAAGCGTACGTGCACCCCAGACGATGATGTTAAAAGAATTTTTTGAGCTTTGGAGCTTTGTTTGAATCACCATCAATAGTACGCAGAAGAATCCAGAAAAAACTTAAAATAACAGCTGAATCGACAGGTATAATCTAAAAACAAATGCCGTGGAATGATGTCCGGTTTTTTATTCCAAAAAGACGGCAGGATCTATGTTCTAAGCTGCAGAGTAATTTAGAAGGCGGTTTTCTAGAGAATCTAGCCGCATAGTCAAAGAAAAGAATAAGTTTTCACTTGCAACTCAGTTGGAATTTTTTGTTCCGATCAAACAACCCAAAATTTCTGGCTATCACTGACAGCACAGATAATGAAAAGACGAGCCAAGTTGAAAAGACTTGGTATAACACCAACTTTAGCGACACTTTCAGTGTCTGCACGATTTAGAGAAATAAGAAAAGAGAAGTGAATCTCTCTACCAAGGCTGCATCAAGCGGGTTTTCTACAATAAGTCAGAAGCAGTCGCTTTTGTCGAAACACAAGCCGTTTAAGCCCAGCTTCCGAGTCCTGGGTCGTCTTGATAAGAAGGCGGAATGTAATTGGTCTTCAATAGAAGCAAATTTGTTTCTCTTGGTCGTCGTAAAACTGCGGATAACCAAATTGGGCATATACCAGACCAACAATTGTTGACAAAAAACACCAAATGTGTATTTTCTTGCAGTTAAAAGTATTAATCCCAGACTTTGATGCATTCACGAATCCCGTTAGGATTCTATACTTAAATCCATTAAAAAAGCATCCTTATACTCGTAATACCTACTGAAAGGAATATAAGCACACACAAATTTAGTTACATACATCGTCTTCCATCGGCCTCCTCCCGACAACCCGCTTTTCACTACAACAATGTGAAGTGTACTTTTGATTTTTTGATACTTTGTGATTTCTATATCCTTTCTGCTAGGATCTCGCCAGTGTATCCACCCTATTTTTATTTTTTTTTTTCTGTTTTACTTTTATGTGGGAAAAAATCACTTGACGGAAACATAACAAGAGGACAAGTGGGGCATACATCTTTATAAGACGTCGACAACGATACAATGATGAGAATAGGAAACAACGGACAAAGATAAAGGAGAAACACGAATACAAAAAAAAGTGTATAAAGACAAAAAAGGAAAGCTAAAATCGTATTATTATATCTAATGAATGAATGTGGGTGCAATTGTGTTGCATGTGACAATGGTTAGTCTGACAGAGTCTTTGACTAGCACTGAAAAAATTCCCTACTACCCTTCTATGATATTTTTTTATTATTTTTTGTTTTTGCTTCTAGAATTTCGTCCTTCCAGTTGCTGTAATTTTATATATCCGGCATAATGGTAAGTAGAAGTGGTAATGAGTTGTTTGTGTTGCAGAGTTGCGTATCTTTTTTCATTTCTTATTTTGTCTTGATTACTGCAATTATTCTATGGTAATTAACTCGTTATTGCATGTACGAGTATGTGTGCGGAAATCCACTTGTAATTAGCATTGCGAATAGTGAAGTGTCCTTGTTTACAGTTTCATTGTTGTACAATTATTTAATTTCATTATTTTTTCTTTTTTTTTTTAATTGTTACCAAGAGTGGAGCCATAATAGAGATACGAAATTATAATAATTTATGTAACTCAAGGAAAAAATGAAATTAAATTTAAGCTTCATTTATTCATGTTCAGTTTTAAGGAGCCACTCGAAGTAAGGAAGGCTTCTTTTAAACAAAAAATCCCAAATATTTGCGCTGATACGGGGTTATCGAAGCAAAAAAACTTTTGATGTTTTGTAAATGCTTGTTCTTAAAACTCCCGTTTCGAGATTTAAAGCTCACATATTCCCCAAATATGAATTTTGAGGACCTAAATATCTCAATATTATCAAATCTCATGGCGGTCCCAGAAGTTCCCGACCCAACAAAGAAAACACAAAAATTTTGGAAAAAAATTTATTTATTTTTCAACGTAATCGCCTTTCAGCTCTATACACTTTTCCCAGCGATGTTCAAAAAGTTCGATACCCTTTTTAACTCATTAACTGCTGACATCACTTCTTCATCGTTGGAAAATCTTTGACCACTGAGCCATTTTTTCAAGTTTGGGAACAGAAAATAGTCCGAGGGGGCTAAATCTGGCGAATAGGGTGCATGAGGTAGCAATTTAAACTTTAATTCATTAATTTTGGCCATTGCAATAAC
The DNA here is from genome assembly GCA_907269105.1 of Volucella inanis. Classification (NCBI taxonomy): domain Eukaryota; kingdom Metazoa; phylum Arthropoda; class Insecta; order Diptera; family Syrphidae; genus Volucella; species Volucella inanis. Next base: position 124,760,239 of record OU026157.1, on the reverse strand, counting down.
GGAATTGTGAGCTGGTGCATTGTCTTGATGAAACAACACTTTCTTCTTAGCCAAATGCGGCCGCTTTTGCTTGATTTCTTCACTCAAACGTTGCAATAAGTTCACGTATTACTGACCGTTGATAGTTTTTCCTTTTTCAAGATGGTCAATGAAAATTATTCCACGCGCATCCCAAAAAATCAACGCCATGACCTTGCTTGCAGATGAAACGGTCTTCGCTTTCTTTGTTTGTTATTTTGTTTCATGTTTCATCCATTGTTATGAAACGGCGCAAAAATTCTGCTTCGTTGCTGTAAACAACAACAAACACTCAATTGAAACATCTTCACGACACTGTTTTTGCTCAAGTGTGAGCAAACAAGGCACCCAACTTGCACACAGTTTTCTTATGTCCAAATTTTTAAATAATATGCGATGTACCGCACTTTTTGAAATGCCTACAATGTCTGCTAGCTCGCGCATCATCCAGTACCGCTTTGTGGATTTTCTTCACCATTTCTGGAGTCGTCACCTCATTTGGTCGACCTCTGCGATGCTAGTCTTGGCAGCTCGTACGGCCTCGTTTAAACTCAGCAAATCGAAATTTTACTGTTGTACACGGAAAAGCAGACTCACCCAGAGTAGAATCCAGTTCAGCTTTTATATTGGTTGGGCTGAGGACTTTCAAATAAAAGTATTGTATCACATTACGATGAAGATACGTCTCCTTCTTGTGTATCTGCATGAAAAATTCAACTCAGTTTGCTATGAGGGAAAAATTAAAACAAGCATCATGGTCTCCATACAGTAGAAAGGTTTTCCTACTGACCTTGCAAGTCTAAGAAACTTAAGTATATATCAAGTTTAACGAGATTTTCAATATGTCTCCTCAAAAAGTCACAGACAACCTTGTTGCTTTCGCTAACTACGTGCACTCAAAAAGGATCTCACACCTTCAACGGAGTAGAGCTGACAACGTCAAACTTGTTCGTCCCTTACGTGATGCTATTGCCAGTGTTTCAACCATGCACTCCTACACCCTTTCCGAATAACATTCCTCTTACCTTCTACTATTATAACGCAAGAGGATTGCGATCTAAGACCCGTGCTCTCTTACGCTCCCCCATTTAAAGGCTAGGCACTGACTGAAACTATTCCCAAAATAAAGAACCAGGAATTGTTCTCACCTTGTTTAAATGTTTTTCGAGAGGATGATCTTACTCGTTCATAAGATGCTTCTCCTTGTCGATGTGTCCCACTGGCCGTCCACAATGTCCTAAACTCTTCTCCAATCGCTGTTTTTATAATATTTCATCTAAGCTTGACTACATTTCAATAAAGATAATACTCCCCTTGCAGGTCCTTGTACGTTATGTGTTCTTCATCCTACGGGCGCAATCTGTCGAATTAAATATTAAATATTTAACTTATCTAATCCTCTCGATGATATTATCGTATTCGGTTATTTCTATCTACCTCAACTGGACTCAATCAGATGATGAATTTTTTTTTATCGCAAACCCTAACTCGAGTAAGGAATTCCTCTTCTTGGATGAGCTTACAGACTCTGGCTTATGCCAAGTTAGTGGGGTCTCCACCTATATGGGAAGGCATTTAGCGAGACATTACGTCGGTGCTCAAGGATATCCATTGTCTGGGTGATATTATGTATTATACTCTATGAGATTTATCGCACGGTTTTGAATCCTCTCTAGCAGGTGCAGATATGTTTTGGGCGCACCCGACCAGTTGTGTGCACTGTACTCCAATTTCGGGCTGATAGATGCCTTATATATTGATGCCCGATCAGAGGGGGTAAATTATTTCTTACATCGTGTCGACAATGACGAGGTTTGGAAATGTTGGAAAAGTGTTTCGGCAACGATTTTCTATAGAAAACGGTTGTTTACCAGAGGCACGAGCGGCTCAAATGTGGTCGTGAGTCAATCGAAGATGATGAACGCAGTGGCAAACCATCGACATCGAAAACCGACGAAAACATTGATGAAGTAAAAGAAATGTTGGTCAATAACCGAAAATTAACCATCAGAGAGATAGCGGAGGTCTTGAACATTGCTCATGGATCCGTATAAGACATTTTGGTTAATAATGTGGGTTTCCGTAGTGTAGCAGCAAGGTTGGTGCCAAAAGACCTCAATTTCATGCAAAAAAGAGACCGTGTTGACGTCGTAAAAGAGATGATTTGCGAGGCTGAATCCGATCCCACATTCATCAAAAGGATCATTACTGGAGATTGGACGTGGGTTTATGAGTACGACACGCAATCTAGACATTATGCAAGTGAATGGCGTTCGCCAAATGAGCGTCGTTTTCAGTCAAAAAAGAAGGCAATGATCTTGGTTTTCATGGATTACAACGGTGTAGTGCATCATGTATTTTTGCCAGAAGGCCAGACAGTAAACAAAAAGCATTATTTGGGCGTTATGAGACGTTTTACGTGAAGCAATTCGAGGAAAGAGGCCAGAATTGTGGGCAGAACACTAGTAGATTTTGCACCATGATAACGCACCGTCGCACAGTGCCATCATTATTCGTAATTTTTTGACGTAAAATGCAACAAATACCATCCAACAGCCACCGAATTCACCTGATTTGGCTCCCTGTGACTTCTTTCTGTACAATCGAGTTAACAAACCACTATGGGGAACGCGTTTCAGCAACCGAGAGGAAGTAATGGAAAAATTGCAGGAAGCACTGATGGACATACTGAAAACCGAATATAAAAAATGTTTCGAGGATTGAATCAAGCGCTGGCATAAGTGTGTTGCAGTCGATGGGGACAATATAGAGTTAGATGTATTTTTAATGTTCTGAATACATTCCGGGAACTTTTTCAAGACTACTTAAATGAAACGTTTCGAAAAAATATTTCAAATCAATTGAAGAAGAATTTCATCAATCTCAAAAGCACGCGTTTTCGACAAAATAGGCTGATGCCAAACTCTGTTAAATGCCTTGGAAATATCAAGTGCAACTATATTGCTTTCGAGAGATTGATAAACGCTTTGGTTTCATTGGTTTCAAGACCGTACTGTCGGTCATTGAAAAGTTTTTGTGTTTCGGAATATTTCACGAGCGGACGGTTTATCAGCGTTTCCATGACTTTGGAAAGAGGAACATAAGTTCAATGGACAAATGTTCTTTTCTATTGGAAAGTATCCGAAAGATAAGGATTGATGAAAAAGCTTACGCAATGGTTTCGTCACTATGCAAAAACACCTCTTCAGAAGGGAAAATTGCCATCTAGACCAACGGATTTGTGTATGCATATCGAGATCTTTAAGTGCCTTGCTACTACACGACTGAGAAAGTGAATTCATCCCATTGAAGATTAGATGCACTCAAGCTTAGGCGGAGACAAAGCACAATATGGAAATATTTAGCTGGCCGCAAAATAGTAGATAGCTGGAATGTCATTGCAAATGAGAGTTGGGATAGAGGATGAGGCAGAATTTCTAATATTTTTAACGAACGACCAAAAATTGTTACTGCCTTTGCGACATTGTGGTATTTTTTGAATCAGGTTTTTGGTCCTAATGGAATTTCAGTGGCTTGAGAAAGACGTTGCTATCATATCGGGCTCATTTAAACTTTTTTCGGTTTTCTTCTGTTGGGCTTGTCTTGAAGGACCAAAAAATACATTTCTCTAACCCTGACAGCCTCTTTATAGCTCGAGTTGTACCATGGTTTGATACTCTTCATCTGATGAGGGATAAGGGATCTCAATCCAAAGAGAATAGTATCTGTGATCATATCAGCAGCGGCATCCACGTCGTTATAGAAGAAATATAACGACCAGTTAAAATTCCTAAAAAAGGTGTTAAGCCTGCTCCAATTGGCTTTCTCGTATTGAGAAGCTTTCGGGTGAGAAGTTAAAAACAAGGATGTTGGCGGTATGACTACCAACGTCTGATATTCGTGTTGGCCATTTATAAGCTGGGTCAAGATATTTTCCTCAGCGAAGATCTTGACACACCATCCTTTGGGTTTCGTCTGTCCAGAATGTCGTAAATGGTCGTATTGCTGCCCAGGAAATAAAGCAGTAGTGGATTATTTACTCATAGAGATGGAATTATAACCGCATGAAATTGAATTCCGGATTGGAACACTTACTACATTGTGGTGGAGTTTGGAGAGCAACCTCATATCTTTCCCATCACTCTCCTATTACGACCACTTCACCTGTAGCTGTCTCTTTTAACGAATTTCATGGAGGAAATTTCCTTAAAATTAACGCATATCTTAGGAAGTGTTCCTTTAATTTCGCCAATATGTCTCTTAACGATGCTCTCTCTATTTTCTACTGAGAATTAATTGTATTCAATTCTATTTTCCTCTATGTCCCCTTCACGCAATAAAACACCTTCTATGAGCCTCCGTAGTATAATCGTAGACTTCTCTCCTTATGTAACAAGAGAAACAAGCAATGGGCAGTTTTCCTTCAATCCAATTCTTTTGCTGGTTTTTCCAACTATCTCGGGTCATACCTGCAATTCGCTCAGCTTTATAACGTTTCTACCAGCGATACCTTGATAGTGTGCAATATTAACGTATAAACGGTCCAAAGAATTTCCACCAATTCGTTGATTACAAAAATAAATCTGACGGTATTCCTCCATCCCTCTCATACGAAAACATATTATGAACCGAACCTCATACCGTAGTCGACTTTTTTGCTACTTTTTTAAGCAATCCTTTGCCGATAATACCACTAACCTCGTCGAATGCGTGTCCTTTCTCCCCTTAGCCTTAGGAGAGGTAAAGAAGTTGACCTTATAACAACTGATTTCGGTAAGGCTTTTGATAAGATTTTTCATAAAAAATAATCCTGTTCCAATTATCCTTCCAGGACTTTGAACTCCTTTTATAGCGATCATTTCAGGTCTGTCCTATCGTCCCCTTTCTTGGCCGCGTCAGGTGTTCCTCAAGGTTGTCACATAGGTCCACTTCTCTTCATTCTAGCTATCAACGATCTTGAAAGGGTCATTCAGCACTCAACACTTTCTCTCTATGCTGACGATATCAAATTTTTTGAAATCATATACTCTCAACATAACTCCAGCCTCCTTAAAATATATCTAAACAGTTTTTCCACTTGGTGCATCAAGATCTGCTTAGCACTCAATCTCACCAAATGTCAATCGATTATCTTCTCACGTAAGTGCAAAAAGTCTCCTCCCCGAATTTATCTTCTCCACGGCCAACCTACAACTCTTGTTCAGTCTATCAAACTCCGTTGATTGTATTTCTCTTCACAAATCCATTTTCTTTTACACTAACCGTCAAAATCGACGCCGACAATTGACCACGCTTAATATAAAACAAATGGTTCGTTTAGATGCGGTCTTAAAATGCTTCCATAACTGGAGGTCAGCTTTTAAACAAAGCTAAGGTCTTTGCTAATCAGTTACATGAAGATTATAAGCCAACAAACGAATGGATATGTAAATATCAACTTTAAAAAACTGCATGTAGAATACCATAGGGGCCAATTTTTTATCGTTGTGAAGTTTTACTAAACTTCATTACGAGCCATGCAACATATTCAATGCTGACGAAAGTGGTCTGTATTACAAACTCTTACAAAGTAGTACTTTAACAAGGAAAGATACAAAAATTAATAAGGCAGGTTCGTACAAAAAAGCTTTTGTGATTGGGAAGCCCTAGAATGATAGGTATTTACAAGAGGAACCTAACCATTACCATATATTAAAATGTTTGTGTGGGCTTATAAAATAGCATTTATTACCTTTAACACAATCACTTTATTCAGAATCAAAATACAACAACAATTTTTAATTCAACAATCCCTGCCATCTTTCGAGAATTTTTTGTACTAGCCTCTACACTTCTTTCTCTTTTTTCTGGAAAATTCGCTATGCGTTGTCAAAGAGATTCCGTTATTCGTGCATTAGTTGAGTATTCTCTTATTAAAATATAGATGGCGCTGTTCAAATTAAAGGGGTTATCACACTGCTCACTCCCAAAAGTTGTTTGTCCCAAAATTTCGTCATTCATTGTTTCATTAAAGTGACACATTCTATTCATATGGACCACGTTCATTTTCTCTCGATTCCCACGTCAATGACGCGTGTTATCACTTTGTACGGACCTTTTTACACTAAGCCAATAGAAATATTTCTTTAAATTGTTAGAAATTTTGTTAATTCTCAAATAACCTCCTGAGGCTCCCTTATGTATTTCATTGAAAATTTCCTTACATCTGGACTGTGGTACGATTAGCTGCGTATAAGCCGTTGTTCCATCTGCACTTTCGCATTTTCTCTTCAGCGAACCATCTTGCACACAAGGCGAGCCTAACTACGTTCAATATGAATTCAGATTTTGGCTCCAGTCCAATATATTCTTCCAACTTGGTCTTTCCTCGTGCTCTTACCATTCGGTTCGATGTCATTATCTGTATGTTTGGAGGGCCGAATTTCGTCTGTACTCCAACCCTCTACTGGTTCAGTGTTGATAAATTGGATAGTGGCCTATTATTTCGCTTCTTAATGGTTACACATTTTATTCCGCACGGTCAACGAGGGGGAGCACCAACATTTGAATGGAGTTTACCCTTCAAAATCGTAGCCCTGCAACTGCTTAATACATTTCGCAACTTAACTTAAGCCCAGAAGATCACGCCGAGTTACACTGTAGTTCCATTCAGGCCTGGAACTAATTGATATAATAGGCTACCACTTTCTCTCGCCCATCATGAACATGAGAGACCACAGCTCCGACTCTAACATTGCCAGCGTCTGCGTCCACGATGAATTTTTTCCGGGTGTGGGGAAGCCCAATATGAGAGCATTGCACATCTGCTGCTTGCGTTCTTGTAGCACTTTTTCACTCTTTTCAGACCACCTTTTTTTCTTTAAACTTATGCAGACCCTTAGCAATATTAGCTAAATCCTTCACGAATCTACTGTAATGTGGGGCAATTCCCAAGAAGCTTTTCAGTTGGTATTTACAGGACAACCAGGGATTGGTCAAATTTTCACTGCTCCGATTTGTCAGGATCAGTCTCTTTCCGCTGATATAATGTAATTAAGTATTTTACTAATGGAACAATGCAAATTTTTCTTCTCGCATGTACAGTCTCTGACCATGTACTAGGCAGGTTTAACACGTGAGCCTTTGTACAATGTACATTGTAATGAAGGCCGTTTTCTTACAATCTTTTCGAATAATCTCTACCTTGCAGTAACCACTCTTCAATTTAAGTGTTGAAAACCATTTCGCTCCAGAAAGCGTATCCGAAGTGTCATTAATCCTCGGTAGTGGATAGCTGTCCTTTTTGGTGACATCATTCCGTCATCAGTTGTCTATACTGTTGCCTTTCTTCTTCACGTGGACCACTGGAGATGCCCACGGAGCCTGAGATTCTTTAATCAGTCTTATAACTTTCATTTCCGTAACCGTATCGGCAACTTCTGTTTGCTTTGCCAATTAAAGACGCATGCTGACGGATTAGCCAGGCATATCCGGTGTCAATGTGGTGTTGAACAAGTTGAGTACGTCTATATTATCCGTATTGTGCAGGAAATATATCAGCTTACTCAATGATCGATCAGTTGTGTGTTCCATTGGTTCCATAAAAGTCTTTCCCACTGTGAAATCTCTCTTATTCATTGGCTCCATCAAATAGAATAGGTGGCTACCAGGACCAGCTCTACACTTACACAGCTTCAGTATTCTGGGTGCCCGAACCATGCGAAAAGCTAACATCAACTCAGATCTTCTTGTAGTAAAGGTGAAAATGCTAACAGAACATGATAGAATGATGAAAATTAGACAGCAAGTTATTGATTAAACAGCATCCAGGTATCTAACAGGTCCGTTAAGAAGACTACCGGCTGGAAGGTGCTCTCGGAGCAGTGGCCAATATGCGATGGTGGGGTTACACAAGGGTTGCTTACGGCAAGACGGCGTTCTGTCTTAAATGCTTAGGTTGCCAGTTGGTTGACTCTCTGCTTAACGTGCTCAATAGTTGTTGATGCGAACAATATTGCTGTACTGTCTGTTGGAGGGTATTTAGCGACTGCATGCTCTAAGTGCAGCCAGCCCTAGACGTAATTGACGATAAATGCATTTAAAATGGGCTTTCAGTTAATCCTCTCAAAATTGAGGTTGTTCTCTTTACGTGAGAGAGGAAGCTGAAGAGTCTCACTTATCTAGTGTTCAAAGGAAGATAAATATTTAGGTGTCCTCCTGGATAACAACTTTTATTGGCAAGACACTTTGGATCAACCCGGCTATGATAACGCCAATTATATCCTCGCGTCGGATGTCTGGTGGAATAAGCTTTCACAAAAAATGTCATTGCTGCTATTACCAGACTCCAAAAAACGGTCTGTCTTGGGTAGAAGGGGGTTTTCCCTAGCACGCCTTGTTCCGCTTTAGATGCATTGATAACTTTGGTGCCGAGTGATGATAATATGAAATCGACTTTCCCTGTGCCAAAGACTGGTTTCGGTCAGATTCTAATCCAGGAAAGGAATGCAGTTGGATCTTTACCGACGACTCCAGAACCGATATAGGACGAAAACGATAGATTTCACTGCTCATTAGGAAAACCTGAGTCTGTCTTACAATGTGAGATACTCGTATGTGCAATTCTGATAGCAACGAACTATATTGTGAGCTGCGCTTAGAGCCCTGCTGAACGCTCTTTCGACTTACAAGTTAGTTGGAAGGCTTAATTCACTGAGTCTTGTCTGCGTCCCAGTTCACAATGGCCCAGAGGAAAACCTATATTGGAACTACTTTTGTCTTCAGCTGGGGCTTCCATTAACAGTTGGGTATCATGTGAGCAGGAAAGACTGCAGGTAGAAACCTTGTTGGTATCGTGACGTTTCACTTCACTCTTGTTAAACATCTAAATGTGCTGGGCATGCATTTAAGGCCTCTTCAAAGCTAGTGTCAAATTGTAAGTCTTCTCTGAACCCAGTCATAAGGCTAAGTTTACTGGGTCTTGCTAAATGGGATCACAAGAAGTAAGGTTGCCGATGAATTTGCTAAGTAATGCTTAAAATAATATTTCTAAGGACCGGAATCTATTTACATTAACATCATCTGCGTCTTCAGTTGGCGCTTCTATTGACAGTTGGGTCATGTGAACAAAGCTTTAGTTGGCATGACTCTCCATGAACCTGGCATATTAAACAAATGCATGTACATGTCTTGTTATTTTAGGTACTCAGCGCTCATGTTTTGGATGCTGGAACTGGAGGAGTTCTATCACTGCAGCGTTTACTCATCTTTCTACGAAAGAAAGTAAAAGTAACATACAAGCCAGGAATGCAATGGACTGGTTATATGAATAAGTGCTGGGCAGTTTGCTTATGAGTGCCTTCGTTCCTAAAGGAGATAGGACAAGAAAGGAAAAATGATGATTTTTCCGATTTTCTTTAATAAGAAAACTCATCTAAATTTTGGTTATTCGTAATACATTTTCCTACTGCTCATCTTATTTGAAAATAGAATATTGGTTTTGGTCTATTGTTTGTCACTGTTTCGGTATAAGAGACAAACCACAGCTGAGAAAGATTCATAATATAACAAATGTACATAGATGGGAAAATGTATACTTACTAATTTGTACGTATATACGGGCAATGCAACTATGGCTAAAGCCGATATACCCAATGCACGTAAGTATTCCTTGGTTATCCATTTACTGACATCAAATTTAGTTAGCTATAAGAGCTTAATTCTATATGAGGTAGGTTTTCGTATGGTAAACACAAGTAGATATGTGTTGGGATCTGATTGGCATCTGTACCTTAGGTACTGCGACATTTTAACTTACTCGTAATGCACTTAGTTCTGGAATATTGAAATTCGAATTTTGCTATATTTTCCTATGCTGTAGATACAAAGCATCCACATATGTGCGTTGTGCTATATGTGTTTTCGAATTTTGTATTCATTGATTGCGAGAAAAGATTTTGTGTTGAGCTTGATGAAGTTATGAAATTTCGTACATTTCACCAGTATGGCACTCTTACTGGACACATGGTAGCCGTAGCAGTAGCAATCCATCATATGAGTCTGGTGTATATCGAAGGTAAAAACATTGTAGAAATAGTTTTGAACTTAAGCGCTTCGAAGTGTAAAAGGTTTTGGACATTTACTTAGACATATTGATTATTGCGGTTAGGTTCTGCAGAGAACGACGCTATCTAGACAGTGTTGATGGGCTGTCGTGACGCATTGCAGCTATAGGCTGTGGAAAGGTAAAATGTATATTCGATGAAAATTGCATAAAATAAATATTTTATTGACGAATTTCATCCAAAATGTGGGTACATGTAAATATATATGTCTTCGAGAAACTAATGCACTTACAGTCCCATTCACTATTCAATTTTCAAACTGCTGAAGGAAGGCAATCGGTCGTTACTAGCTATTTCGTTAGATTTCAAATTTCGTCAGCCAATATACGAAAAACAAGAAAAAAAAAACATTTGCCGGTTTTAAATAGTCATATGATGAGATAAGATTAGATTTGCGTTCGTTTAAAATTTACAAAATGTTAGTGCACAATATGCACATGTATTTGACACTGTTACATGTCCTTCGACTATACAATTTTAAAAATAACATTTTAAGGAGGTAGGACCACGGTAACCTGAGCCGACTTACATTGATACATGTCAGTACTTGCTCTCTAAGGCTGAAGCGACCTAATGTGTCGATGTGCTTGTGATTACTTGTTATTTGTTTATACTAGGTAGGGTGAAAAGTAACCTAAATTTTTTTTTAAATATTTTTTTATTTTATTCAATATAGTCCCCTTTTAGTTTGATACACTTATTCCAGCGATTTTCCAACTTCTTGATCCGAAAAGCAATTTTCCGGAAGGTCTGCAAAATACTCCTCCGTGGCGTCGATGATTTTCTCGCGTGAGCTGAATTTTTAATTGATGAGCCATCTTTTGAGGTTTGGGAAGAGAAAATAGTCCGAGGGAGCCAAATCGGGCGAATACGGTGGATGCGACAGCAATTGGAGCCGTAAGTCATTGATTTTATCGCTCCAATAATGCACAGTAATACTCGCTTTTGATGGTTTTTCCTTTTTCGAGGTAGTATGCCATGACAATCCCAGAAAACCGACGCCATAACCTTTCCGACCTATCGAATCTCCCTCGGTCGCTTCGGAGCGGGCACTCATTCGGTTCTCTGGTGTGTAATAGTGGATCCAAGTTTCATCAACAGCTATCAATCGACGCCAAAAGTCCGCCCGATTCCGCATCAGCAAGTCCAAACACTCTTTCGAAGTGCTCTCGTGTTCATGTTTTTGGTCAGAGTTGAGTATGCACGGCACCCAGCGGCAGAATAACTTTTTCATATGCAGAATATTGTCCAAAATATGGCTTGTGCGCTCAGTACTAATCTTTGTGGTATCTGCTGGCTCGTGCACCTTCACTTTCCGGTCAGCCAACACTCTGTAACCGCATCGGAGGGCCTGCCGCTGCGGACTTGATCATATTTATCCAACTTTTCTTTTGTTTCCTCCGCCGTTTTGCCTCTTAAAAAAAATTTTGATGAAACAATACTTTCTTCTTAGTCAAATGCGGTCGTTTTTGCTTGATTTTTTTGCTCAAACGTTGCAATAAGTTTTTCCTTTTTCAAGATAGTCGATGAAAATTATCCCATGCGCATCCCAAAAAATCGACGCCATGACCTTGCCTGTTATGGCCTTCTTTGGAGCCGGTTCTCCCTTTTGAATCCATTGTATTGATTGTTCTTTTGTCTCGGGTGTAAAGTAATGAAACCATGTTTGATCCATTCTTATGAAACGGCGTAAAAATTCTGATTTGTTGCTGTGAATCTTCGCTAAACACTTAATTGAAGCATCTTCACGACATTGTTTTTGCTCGAGTGTGAGCAAACGCGGCACCCATCTTGCGCACAGATTTCTCATGTCCAAATTTTCAAAAAATATGCGATGTATCGCACTTTTTGAAAGGCCTACAATGTCTGTTAGCTCGCGCATTTTCAGTCGACGATCATCCAGTACCACTTTGTGGATTTTCTTCACCATTCCTGGAGTCGTCACCTCATTTGGTAGACCAATGCGATGCTCTTCTTGGCAGCTCGTACGGCTTCGTTTAAGCTCAGTAACCCAAAATTTTACTCACCCAGAGTAGAATTTAGTTCAGCTTTTATATTGGTTGGGCTGAAGCCTTTCAAATAAAAGTATTGTTTCACATAACGATGACCAATTTCCTCTATTTTCACAAATTCACTGACAACGTTCATTATTGATGGCTGCGTAATTTCCAATACTACCGCCATGCCTTGGTCAGGCCGGGTACTTCTGGGACTGTCCTCGTACTTACAATGTTCTATTCTATGTGGAACAAATTTTAAACCTTTGAGATAGTTTTAGAAAATATTTTCAACATGGTTTAAAATTTAGCCCACTTATTCGCAGCGGCTGAAAATTTGTGGTTTAAATTTAAATTCAAAGAGTTAATCTTCTTCAGCGTACAAGCTGGTAGTCCAAAATTAAAACACTCCTTAGACCATCCAGTTTGCTGAATCAGTTTTTCGTGCCCCTGCTTGTATTGTGGCTGTTTTTCGCGCAGTGCTCGGCTTAATGGCATCAATTGAAGTCAATACCATTCCCCAGTGATGGTTTAGTTGGGTTTTAACAATTCACAATAAATAACACCGACCTGGTCCCACAAAATACCAGCATAACCTTAGCAGCTTGAATGTTATGACTTTGAGTTGCTGTAATAAATCCATTTTTCATCACCCGTCATGATGAGATGAAGAAAACTCTTCTTTTTTTGCCGCTGGAGCTGTTGTTTACAGGCGAAAAAAAACGACGCTCAACGTTCCTTGATTTCGAATCATAAGGAACCCAAGTTCCTTGTTCTTAAATCATTCCCAACGCATGTAGTCGCTTGGAAATTTTTTGGCGGACAACTTAGTCAATGCCTCCAAATCAGCGTTTTCGAAGTACTTTGGCCTTCCTTTACGGGGACGGTCGTCAACATCGAAATCACCGTCTTTAAAGCGACGGATCCAATCCCTTTTTGGAGCTCTGGATGCGATTCAGCGCTTCGAATGAAAGAAGAAAATCGACAAATGAGGATTATTTGGCAAAAAATCAAATATATTCACACAACCAAAAGTTGTGTGACGCCAAAACAAAATCTCTAACGTGTCAAAACAGTCTGTTTACCATATATATATCTAAGCTTCATGACGTTTTGGAAATGTCAACATCAACCAGCACTTACTGCTGGAGCCATCTATTGAGAACTTAGTTGCGCACCGAATAACTCTAAAAAAATTGGTTTTAATCATCGATCTCACAACACACCAGTCGGATTTGACTCTGGATGTTTTGATTTCCAGCCATTCCTATCCATCCCCACTTTTGAGAAGTCAATAAGAGACTATAAGCCACTGCATCATGCCACCACCGATCGGTAATTGTTACAATTTCCTCCACTGTTTCCATATCGTTAAGCCTCTTATTAGCTTATTGAAAAAAATCACGGGCACGAATACGAGATGTACTTAGGTCCTCTGATCTCTCGTTGGGCATACTGCGTCAATAACGCTAGGACGTTATTTTTTGATGTCTTCATATGAGCGAAAATGCTGATCAGCCTGACTATGTGCCATGGAACGGCACAAGTAATAATCGGACGGTGCAATATTTGGAAAATATGGTGGTTGGAGACTTCCCATTTGAGCGTTTTCAGGTAGGTTGTAACGGCATATTGCGTCAATAACGCTAGGACTCCAATGTGCTTAGAGTTCTGCTAGGCATTATCTCGTGGATTCCACTAAGGACGGAGTACTAACTGCCTTGGCTTGGTCATTAAGTGTGACCAATCCACTGCCACTTACTCTTGCGTCTATTGGTTCTTAGCCCTTAAACTCATGTTAGTTAGTTATCGTAAGTCGTAGGGTTTGACTAGGAGATTCTAAAGGTGTTGATGGTATTATCCCCACACGAGATAGACATGATCGAACATATTAGCAGATTAATTCGTTTTCTGGAAATCATATTTACGAATGGTCTATTAGGTGAATTGCATCTCAATTCTGACACAAAGTTATTTTGAAAATTAAATAAAATCCCAGCCTCATAAACAATCCACAAACTGAATAATATTCCCTTTGAAAATAATTAAGAAATGATTTTGAATTTTATTTTTTATTAGTTCTTCGGGTTTTTTGCTAATTTTAATCCTTTTTGCAGAGTGTTTGGTGAACGAGAGCTACATTAGTTTTTCAAATTTCTTTTGCGACCACCGAAAATTAAATGAATTCATGTGGAAGGATAAAATCATCATTCACTCCTCCAGAACATGATGTGTGCATGCCAAAGGATAAGGTTGGCAACACGCCCAAACCTCATGTGAATAAAACAGACAAAAACAACAAAAACGTATTTGAAAGGTAGAAAAAGCCAAAAAAGTGGAAAAAAGAACAGAAATGTAAAAAAAAGAAAATAAATCAGTTCAAAATGTTTCAAAGAATTAAATTAAAATGAATTTTCCGGCTTTCAAGTTGTGAAAAATTCATTATGACCAGAAAGCTTATGTTTTTATATTAAGTTAATTTTTCGTTGTTTTTTGTTGTTGTCATTGGTCTGTTGTTTCGTCGTTCGAGTATCTACGTCTGTTATTACTTTTTTGCGGTGCCTTCAATTTCCGTCTGTTTTATATTTACCGCAAAATGAAAGCTTAATTAAAAACAATGCATTTGCGGTGACATGAATGTCCTCGTGTATGAGTTCACCTACTGCATGTTGTAGAGATGTATGTAATATAAATATAAAACAAAGTTGAGTGAATACAGGTGATACGTGAAATAGACATACTCAGGATAAGGCATTTGCAGGTTTCGTTACAAAAAAAAAGAAAAACATAAGAGTGCACGTCTTTCAAAGATAATTCGAGCCTTTCTATGAAATTTTTAAATGTTACAGACACGATTTTATAAAATGTTCTATTATCTGATTTTAAGCGTGTCGTTTTCTTCGTGAAACTTCTTCTTCCTTAAGTCCAGGATGTTATGCCGATCACGCTTATTTGATGATTTACATACTGTAAGTCTAACGACCAAACCTCTAGATAAATTAAAAAAAAAAAAAAAAAAAAAAAAAAAAAAAAAAACACTAACATAGCGTTTTAGTAGTTTCAATACCCTCATCCAGAACCTCTAACTTACTTTAATGACACTACCGTTCGGGGTGGATTACGGCTAACATGTTTCTCTAGCTAACGCGTTCTCTTGCCACCGGTTGCTTACACGAAGTTAGTGGCGGTCCCTGCCACTTGTGTCACTCTTCACTACGTAAATATTCTGGGTTGGAGTCGAAAACTTTCCGGCGCTAGTGTACGTGCATTCAAGCCCATGGAAACGCTAATAAACCGTCAGCTCATGAAATATCTCGAAACATGTAAAATCCTCAATGACCGGCAATATGGTTTCGAATTTTTTGGAAGATACATGCCATCCGATCACATGTGGACATGCATATACTAGTGATCTAATAGCATGTCTAACCGCAAAGCGAGTCAATCTGCGAAAGCAGGATAGTTGCAATCGATATTTCTCAGGCATTTGACAGAGTTTAGCATCAGGTTTTCTTTTTCGAAAATGCGTGCTATCGTAATCGACGATTCTCTTCTTCAATGGATTTGAAATTATTTACCTTTCGAAATTAAAGTTATTTTGGGTGGTTTCAAATCTGATATTCATAAAATAAATGCTGGTGTGCCCCAGGGTTCCCTTCTGTCTCCGAGATGCTTTTTAATTTTTATCAACGATCTCTTGCCTACCACTTTTTATTAAATTCGAATATATATAGGGCTTTCCAATACTGACTTGACAACTTTAAATTTGATTTGTGATCGCACTTTTTCACTAATCATCAAACTGTCACTGTCAATTTATTCAGTAAACTCAACATTTGCATCATGGTAAAGTACACTAACGAGCAAAGTCTGCAAATTATAAAAATTTTCTACAGATATCCAGAGTCGCAAAATCATCTTCAGTGACGAAGCTCATTTTTGGCTCAATGGGTTCGTCAATAAGCAAAATATGCGTTATTGGTTGGGTGAAAACCCACATGTGCTTCATGAATCACCACTTCATTCACAAAAAAAAACTTTTGGTGCGGTTTGCATGCCGGCGTCGTTATTGGGCCACATTTTGTCGTCGATAATAACGATCGTCACGTTACTGTGAATGGTCAGCGTTATGGCGCCATGATCACCGATTATATTTGGCCCGAATTGGAAGATATGGACTTGGACGACATGTGGTTTCAACAGGATGGTGCTACAAGCCACAAGGTATACGCTACAATCAATTTATTGAAGAGTAAGTATGGTGAGCGTGTTATCTCAAAACATGGGCCAGTCGATTGGCCGCCTGGTTCGTGCGATTTAACGCCGCTTGACTATTTTCTGTCAACGCCAACGACGTTGGAAGAGCTCAGAGCCAACATTGAACGGGAAATAGCGGCCGTTTCGGCCGAAATATGTGGCCGAGTCGTTGAAAATTGGTCCAACGAATTAACCGCTGCAAACGTGCCCGCGGTGGCCATATGAACAAAATCGAGTTCCATTCATAAATGTTTTGATTGTACTTCAAACCAATAATAAAGTTTTTGAAATATCTCAAATGGTTTGCCTTTTATTTAAAGAAAAAGTTGTCAAGTCGTTATTAGAAAAACCTATATCTTTGCTGACGCCGGTATCTTCGCCTATAGAATGGGAATAAACCGTATGCTTAGCCTATTAAATTCCAATAGAAAAAGCATTACTAAATGGAGAACTGCCGAAAGAGTGAAATTTAATGCTTCCAAAACACTGCTGAAATGAGCACATATTCGATGTCATCAAAAATGCTGCGAAATGTCTAGAAATATAAAAAATATATATCACCCTCTCTGATCTGGCCTTAATATATAAGGCAACATCCCTGCATAGGATTCAAGACCGTGCGATAAAGCTTATGGGTGATACTATTATAAGTCAGTCAATTGACCCTCTTGAACACTGACGTAATGTCTCTGGCCTCACTTTGTTTTATCGCTGTTTCCACCACCAGTGCCCTATTGATATCGCCAGTAGCATTCCACCCCTCCAAAAAATATTCAACAGTAATACCCGGTGAGCATTCCATCAGTATACCATCAAGTTTACAATTGACGGAATCTAAAATATTTTGATTCGTTCCTAAGCCGTACAAGTAGCTTATAAAATGCCCTGCCGAGCTTTATCTTTCATTTTCATTATAACTTGCAAACATTTAAGAACAATGCACATCGTTATATTTCTTTTTTCCTAACTAATCTTTCCTCACCCGTGATGTGTACTGTGTACAAGGGTACTCAAGACGCGTCTATCAGCAACCAATTTAAACCGCATTTTGCATAAGATCTTAGCCCACATGCTCATAAGGTTTAGTTGACTTGAGTATTGGAGCCAGCAGACCACGCACAACGCCATATTTTCAGTGGTTGTGTACTGAAAGTCAAAGAACAATGATCTTTTACAAAATTTTTTATTCCGAGTGATGAGACTCATTTCCATTTGGCTGGGTACGTAAACAAACAATACTGTCGCTCCAAAAAATTTAAGAGAAAGAGTGGAATAACCTCTACATCTACAATGAGCGACAGTTTGATCCTTTTTTTTGGGCTGAATTTTTTTTTTCGTGAATCATGCTGGTGCGACCATTTCAGTGAATGAATTGCGTCACCGAACGATGTTGACTGATGTTTTTTTTTGCCTGAAATTGAGTCTACTGACGTGAACGATATTTATTTGTAGCAGGATGGCGCCACATGTCACTCAGCTAGTGAAAAAATGACTCTATTGCGTTATGGGTGAAATTTATGGCAATGCTCCACCAACGATTTATGCACTAAAAAAATCGCAGAGCTGTTATTTTGTCATATACCACCGCAATTACGCGAACGAATATGTTGTATTAGTGGTTGCTTGAGAGACGGATTTACTACTCAAATGCATTCTAAGCCTAGATAGATGAGCTATAGATAGATAATGTCCTTTACCACATCAAAGATGTTGCTGCTTTTCGTGACATTTTGTATTTATTGTGTGCCCTTTTGAATGTACTGCATATAACATACTTCTTTCTTCATTGATGGCCAAACTCATCTTTGCCGCTTCTGCTTCAATAGACGTTTACCATCGTTCAAGTTGAATGGCTCATTTTGTCTGACGGTGGGTCACAACTCATCCGTCCTTCCCCTCTGTCGGCGAGTGTAAGCGTTAATGAGGTCTATGTTGGGCAATGCTCAGCCTATATACGAATCGTCGTTAAGTGTTCGCTTATCTATCTGAAGGACAAGACTTGTTCCTTAAGTCTGCATTCGAATAATCGCTGCAACTGCTGTCATTATCGCGCCGGTTGTCTGTAATATTTTCTCTTTATCCGATCTCTTCTATTGTACTTCTTAGATGTTAGTTGAAGATCGCCGTTAGTTGTTCGGCTGAACGCGAAAATCGTTCCGTTTTATCGTTTGAGTTTCGTCATTATCCAAGAATATTAGCTGGTTCGTTATATTTTCCTGAATAGGATTGTGAGCCCTACAATGGTGTATGCCAGTATTATGGTATTGGCCGAGAGCGCACTCTACTCCGATTTACTCTTGTTGCTACAGCGGATCACCGCTGGGTTATAAGGCAAAAGTTGCGCTGTTGGCGACTCGAGAATGTAATTATTCGTGCGAAATTACTGTTTAGACCATCAGATAATAATAGAGTTAACCATCCTAAGCCGTGGTTCAGATAGCCGTGGTTTCGAATTTGAAATTTTCAACAGTTATAATATCTACCAACAGATATACTCAGATTATACTGACATGATGTCTGTTGGCCCATGTCAGTCTGTTATCGTCTGTTTTAGGATAGCTTTGACACTTTGACAAAAGTCAAGAGATAAACTTAAACGTTAGCTGCTATTCTACTGCTATCTTCTAGTAACTCAGTTTGACCAGATTCCGTAGAAAATTATGTACTTTGCAATCTTGTTATACGACTAAGCAAAGTGCAAAAACAACGCTGTCAAAGATGGCTTCTTTGAGCACATCCAACTGACGTATGAGCAATATCCTAGGCACCTAGAAGATTGACCGTGGTGATTTTAATGTCAAATAAGGACAGAAGAGCATATTTGGGTACACAGTTGAAAAAAAGGTTGCATAACATCAGCTCTAAAAATGAATCAAAGTTAATTTCGGGGAGGTCAGAATGCTATCATTGCTAGCACACTTTTCTCACACCTGCAAATCCACAAATGAAGTTTGAAGAAGAGGCTGAGCAATTCCTGATCGAGTTTTTCAATGTTTTTCTATAAGTTCTATGCAATCATAAGAGATATCGCATGTGATTGACCACCACAACGATACCAGCTTGTGTAAGAGTGCCGACAAGCGAATGCATCAAAACAAAAGGCATAAAAGGCGGCAGTGCAATGAAGGACGAGAAAGCAGAAAGAAAAGAAAAGAAACAGACAAGTGCTCAAACGAGGCCCTAGAGAGGTGCTTATGTAAAATTTAAGCAACTTGGCGTCGAATCGAATACTGAAAAACAAGATAACGGGTGACCAGATAGCAATGATAATTTTTCCAATTTTTTATTTTAAGAGCTGTCAAATTTATCAATGTCATCCAGTTGTCAAAATATTCAGTAAGATTTGCCATTTCATCACGCATCCGTGATCCGCCCGAGCGGAAATTATTAAAAAATATTATCGAAATTCCAGGTCAGTTGTAAATACGCAACGTCGTGTGCTGGGTCGTTATCACGGCTTCTGTGTGCAGGCAATTCATCGCACCGTAGAAAAGTATGATCGTGAGTACACTCTTTTGGATCTTAAGCCACCAAAAAGACGGAGATTGGAGTAAAATGAAGAAAACAAAGCTGCCGTAGTGGCCGGTATCAAAGAATTCGGCGCCGATCAGCTGAGTTGGTCATCGCCAGGGAGTCAACCTGGCTTATTTTGCGGGTCATATATCCGTATAAAATTGCGCTGACGCAGGAATTGAAGCCAGATGACCATAGGCAATCCCATGTGTTCGGTAATTGGTCGCAGGAAGTATTGGCCGGCCATCTGGATTTTGCCCAAAAAACCATCTTCTCGGAGCAGGGCCAATGGTCTCAGGTATAGAGATATAATATAGAGACATTGACCGACTTTATGTAGTCAGAACTCGACAATATCGATATATCCGAGCTGTGGTTCCAACAAATCGGCGCTACATTCCTTGCAAGCGACGCAGCGCTTAAAGCTGTGAAGGAGAAATTTGGCGACTGCGTCATCTCACAGCGAGTTTTCATCAATTTTCCGACGAAGTCATGCGATTTGACACCACTCTTTTATTTTCTCTAGGGCTATGTCAAGTCCTTACTCTACGTTAACAAGCCAATCAGTTTGGACAAGCTCGGAACACCGCCGCACGTATTGGACCGAGTAAGCAAAAATTAGACCGACCACTTGAAGCACTGCCAGCAAAGCGGAGGCGGCCATTTGAGTGATGTGCACATAATGACATAGATGTAGCTTCAAAATAAAGCCATTCTAATTATTGATTGGATTAATCGCGTGGCATTACGTGGCATAAACCTTACCCGAGTCGATGGGTAACTTGAAATGTTATCCAGAAGCAAAAGAGCCTCTAACATCTACGCGAAAAATTTTTAGTTTTCCAAAAGTTTAAACAACTATTTTTTAAGCATCCAAGGTACTATAATCCAAGTCAACTTTCTGTTGCTTTAGGGGCTTTAGTTTTAGCAGTCTGGATGCGTTTGCGGAAGCTATAACAGACAATCGCTCTTTTGTTGTTTTCGTCATGGCGCTAATGCTTCACTGGTGTAATCATAAGTACGACCTGGCAATAATTTCCAAAAAGGCCCGGACTCATTTGCATATCAAGTCATATCATTTGTGAGTCCGTTGATTTTTAATAACTTCCATTAAAATCTTTTTGAACGGCTCAACTAAATCTGTGTGTGATGACAATTTTTAAATGTAAATACGTTTACGCATATATTTCCTTCGAAGACAGCCATTTTGCGTTAACTTCAAGCTTTTTAAAACTTTTTTTTAATTCCACAGATTGTCGATTTCGGCACACGATATTTCAATGAAAGGTCGTTGAGTGAAACGCCTTCATTACATTCACTATGGTGCACTTTTTCTTCAACGAAATTTCTTTACGATGGGTTTTGGAAACCTTCTTAAAATTTTTTTAAACTACAACTTCAGAAGCTTGTACGATTCTAATGGATGGTTTTTTAAGCGTTTGGTTTTTTTAAAAATCACAGGAAAATTGCAAAAGTGTATAAAGTTTGTATTTGAGTTGATAAATCAATGCTACCCATTTACTTTTTAAAGATTATTTCATGCAAATTTTGGCCACGTGTGTGGGCTATACCGAGAGTCTAATTTTGAATCACTTTTTCAAGCATATTGCCTGATGCCTTGCTAATACAACGTGTAATGTTGTCTTCTAAGGCTGCAATTGACGCTGGTTTATAGGTATGGACGATTTGACGTATTTCCACGAAAAAAAATGCTCCAAACGCGTCAAATGGCACGACCTAGCAGGCCAATTCACCGGTCCACCGGTGGTATATTGCGTCGGTCGTCTTGCTAGAACCACATGTCGACCAGGCTCATCTCGTTCATTCGGGGCAAAAAATAGTTCGAAATCATTGACCGATAGCGGGAACTATTGATGGTAACGTTATTGTCACGGTCATCTTTGAAAAAGTATAAGCCAATGATTCCGCCAGACCATAGACCGAACAAATCAGTGCATTTTGCCGGGTGCATGGCAGCTCCTGTATTGCCTGAGGTTTCTCATCCGACCAAATATGGCAGTTTTGTTTCGTAACATACCCCTTCAACCAGAAATGAGCTTCGTCCCTGAAGACAATTTTTCGATAAAAAAGTGGATCTTCCTTCAGCGTTTCTAAGGCCTACTCACTTAAAATTGGGCGCTGAGGCAGGACGTTCAGCTTCAGTTCTTGCACGAGCTGTATTTTGTAAGGTTTTGGACAAAGATCCTTGTGCAAAATCTTCCACGTAGTCGAGTTACAAAATCTTAATTGTTGCGAAAGGCGACGAATGGACGGTCGCTTAAGAAAACGGTCGTTTACCAGTGGCACGTGCGGTTCAAAAGAGGTCGTGAGTCAATCAAAGATGATCAACGCAGTGGCAGGCTATCGACATCGAAAACCAACGAAAACATTGATGAAGTAAAAGAAATGTTGGTCAATAGCCGCAAATTAAACATCAGAAAGATAGCAGAGGACTTGAACATTGCCTATGGATCCGTCCAAGACATTTTGGTTAATGATTTGAGTTTTTGTCGTGTAGCAGCAAAGTTGGTGCCAAAAGACCTCAATTCCATGCAAAAACAAGACCGTGTTGACGTCGCAAAAGAGATGATTTGCGAGGCTTAATCCGATCCCACGTTCATCAAAAGGATCAATACTGGAGACGAGACGTGGGCTAATGGGTACGACACGCAATCCAGACATCAGGCAAGTGAATAGCGTTCACTAAATGAGCCGAGACCAAAAAAACCATGTCGTTTTCAGTCAAAAAAGAAGGCAATGCTCACGGTTTTTATGGATTACAACGGTGTAAGGCATCATGTATTTTTGCGTGAAGCAATTCGCCGAAAGAACCCTTAATTGTGGCCAGAAAATTCGTGTATTTTGCACCATGATAACGCACCGTCGCACACTGCCATAATTATTCGTAATTTTTTGACGAAAAATGCAACAAATACCATCCAACAGCCACCGAATTCACCTGATTTAGTTCCCTGTGACTTCTTTCTTTTCAATCGAGTTAACAAACCACTACGGGGAACGCGTTTCAGCAGCCGAGAGGAAGTAATGGAAAAATTGCAGGAAGCACTGGGGGACATACCGAAAACCGAATATAAAAAATGTTTCTAGGATTGCATCAAGCGCTGGCATAAGTGTGTTGCAGCCGATGGGGATTACTTTGAAGGGGACAATATAGATTGAGATGAATAAACTTGTATTTTTAATTTTCTGAATACATTCCGGGAACTTTTTGTTCAGTATTTCGACTATGACGACCGTAAAAACGTTGAAGTGCGCCAAAAACATTCTTTATAGAGCACGAATTTTAATAATTAAATTCAATAATTTTTAAGCGTTGTTCGAAGGTAAGTCTTTCTATGATGAAATTGCAATGCTAACTGAGCATGCTGCAATACTGCGATACATTTCTCGAATCATGTATGAGCTGTCAAAAATACATAGAACACTGAAAAACCAAACAGCAAAAAAAAAAAAAAATAATAATCACTCTTTATAATGTTTATTGTTTATGTTTTGTTTTGTGAGTCTTCTATCTTATCGAACATCGGCAAAAACTGCGACGTGATGGAGTATTTAAAAAGGAAGAAGGGGCAAAATTAATGAAGTATGATACATTAGATTAAGATAGTTAGATAATATTTTTGGAAATTATGTGTTCAGATTTTGTTTTAATCACATGGTGTACTCGTAGGTATATAATGAAATCGTTAGGTGTTGTGATTAGTCTAGAATATTCGGCAGACAATGATCCCTTATTCTGTCATCATAACGTCATTCTTCACTAAAACACCGGCTAACGTTTAACTGCAAGTATCTACGACTGCGTAGTATACGAGTACTTAACATGTACCCCTACAGACGTATTATTACAGAGGATTCTTTAAAAGTATCTACATACTTGTACTCTCGTACTTGTACTCGTATTTGCTACGTAAAGAAAGTTGTTTTTATTTAAACAGTTGTTTTGCTTGCATCTACGGCAAACTGTTACTCTTATATGCGGGTGTTTGCTATGGTTCACGTAAATTACCATATTTGTTTATAATAAAAAAAAAAAATAAAGCAGAGTATTCGTATGTACGATTAGGGTATGAGATATTCCGATTGAGGTTAATTTTTCCATGGGTTGTTATTAGCGCTACAGGAAAATTTTGCGGGATTTTTTGCATATGCAACGTAGAGTTAATTTAACTTTTTTTTCCGGACAGTATCTTATATATGTATGCGGTGTCAATAAATTAACTGAGATTGTTCGTATTTCATACCGAATTAGTAAAACAGTGAATTTTACAAGTTAATACCATGTATCACCTTGATCAAAAACATTATTTAGAAAATTAAAAATACAAGTAAATTCATCTAAATCTATATTGTCCCCTTCAAAATAATCCCCATCGGCTGCAACACACTTATACCAGCGCTTGATCCAATCCTTGAAACATTTTTTATATTCAGTTTTCGGTATGTGCATCAGTGCTTCCTGCAATTTTTTTATTACGTCCTCTCGGCTGCTGAAACGAGTTCCCCGTAGTGGTTTGTTAACTCGATTGAACAGAAAGAAGTCACAGGGAGCCAAATAATTTTTCATCAAAAAATTAATAAATAATGATGACACTGTGCGACGGTGCGTTATCATGGTGCAAAATCTACGAGTTTTCTGCCCACATTTCTGGTCTCTTTCGGCGAATTGTTTCATGAAAACTTCTTATAACGTCCAAATAATACTCTTTGTCTACTGTCTGGCCTTCTGGCAAAAATTCATGATGCATTACACCGTTGTAATCCATGAAAACCGTGAGCATTGCCTTCTTTTTTGACTGAAAACGACGTGTTTTTTTATCTCTGCTCATTTGGTGAACGCCATTCCCTTGTCTGATGTCTGGATTGCGTGTCGTACTCATAAACCCACGTCTCGTCTCCAGAAATGATCCTTTTGATGAATGTGGGATCGGATTCAGCCTCGCAAATCATTTTTTTGTGACGTAAACACGGTCTTATTTTTGCGTGAAATTGAGGTCTTTTGGCACCAACTTTACTGCTACACGACGGAAACCCAAATCATTAACTAAAATGTCTTGGACGGATCCATAGGCAATGTTCAAGTCCTCTGCTATCTCTCTGATGGTTAATTTGCGGCTATTGACCAACATTTCTTTTACTTCATCAATGTTTTCGTCGGTTTTCGATGTCGATGGTCTGCCACTGCGTTCATGATCTTCGATTGACTCACGACCTCTTTTGAACCGCACGTGCCTCTGGTAAACGACCATTTTCTTTAGAGAATCATTGGCAAAATATTTTTCCAACATTTCCAACGATCGCGTACCATTAAAAAAAAAACAGAACTCAAATCTGAACAATGGGAGCGCCACACGGTGACGCCACCGGGAACTTTTTGATCAAGGGAGTGTGATATCACAAAAAAACAAAAGTAATGGTTTAAACATTTAGAAATTACTTATACACATAGGGTCGAACGTGACTGTTCACTTAAGTGATTATGTACGTATGGTACTCAAAAATTTTGGCCTTCATCCATGCCAAGGTATAGATTTGTTTTTTTTTTTTTTTATCGAACTGCACACACTGCATTTTGGGCGCCACCCCGATATAAATAAATTAGGCTCGGCTGGAGCACAGTTTATGTTCTGTGCCCTTAAGTGGGTTTATCGAAGGACATTTAGTAGAAGGTTTTTGAATATAGGCCCCCCCCCCTTTTGCGATAGGTTTTCTCAGTACCCACGGATATCATGTTTTGTCATATTTGTGTTTCAGATTTAATTGGGGAAAGGTACATGCTTCAACAACGATTTCAAATCATCCAAACTTTTTATTAAACTTTAAATCCGCGGTCAGTTCCGATTACGTTAGTATTTTCGGGCATTGTAATTGTCCAGATATGCGAACGTAACAGTATAAATGAGGGAAATGTTGCGGATGTACACGAGTCGGTACTCGGTACAATCGACTCCGCGCCGTTCTCAAAATGTGGACATCTTTTGAAAATCTCTGAGGCGTATTTTGCGAAATTACTTTGGTTAATCTATTTTAAGATTAACTTGCTTAAATTTTCGTTCACATCGAACTTGTGCTGATTGGGATCTATGAAAGATGGAAGAAGATCTGGATCTTCATCGAAAAAGTGTCCTTGGTGCAGAGGTACATTTTTGGTTAAATGGTTTTAAAATGGGGCAACGTAAAATTTTTTTGCTGTGTTGGTACACATGTCCAACATGTCCGTAGTGCAATTCGACCAATTTGGCTGTGGCGACTGCGGAGGTGTGAGTCGGTGAGTTATCGTGGTGGAAGAGCCTTTTCTTCGCCAAATATTGTGGTTTTTTCTTCAAAATGGCATTGAATCGGCCCACTAAATCGATGAAGTATGCTCTGTGATTGTTTTTCCCTTCTCCAAATATTCAACGTGGATCACACCTTGTGCGTCCCAAAAAACTGTGGCCATCACCTTTCCGGCCGAAGGCACGGTCTTCGCCTTCTTTAGAGCACCTTCACCGAGTAAAACCCATTATTTCAATCATTCTTTGGTCCCTGGTGTGTACCAATGAATTCATGTCGCATCGATAGTCACGACGCAGAAACTCCTCCGGATTTTTTTTAGACAGAGCCAAGCACGTCTTTGAAGTGGTCTCACAATTGGACTTGTTCTTCGGTGTGAGCAAGTGTATCACCGAACGCGCGGCACCCATCGTGCAGGATATGGCATACGCGTTCAGTTGAGATGCTTGCTATCTCAGCCAACTCGCGAATTTTCGAGATCAGGGATCTTGTCCACTGTTTCCTCTGTGGTAACTGTTTTTGGGCCACTGTTTTGTTTTTGTTTTTTTATTTAAAGAACTTAACTCACAAGAGGGTATTACTACTCTTAAAATGCCGGAGCAAGTGTTAAGTTTATCGGAAATTTGGGTTCAGTGGGTATTTCGCTCCATCGCTGGCATCCAACATTTAATAGGGCGACTTAATTATTATTGGAACGAACGGACGAGGTTGGGATTCGAACACCGAACCTCCCGATTTGGAAGCCAGTCCACTACCACTTGAGCCACGGCCACACATGACCCCACAAATAGTCGCGGTTCATGAAAAACCGACATGCGGCCACGGCCGAAGCCCAATCTTCCCAATGGAAGCACCCAGGAGAGCCATATATCAACGTTTTGATCACGATTTTTCCATTACCGTGGCGTATTGCATTAGGAGTTCTTACCACAAGGTCGTACGGTCAATGAGGAGTATTACTTCAGGTTATGCGCCATTTTCGAGAAGCAATACGAAAAAAAAACGTCCGAAATTGTAGAAAACCAATTCATGGCTTTTGCATCACGATAGTGCACCTGCTTTTGAGAGATTTATTGACCAAAAACAATCATGCTTCAGCCACCATATTCACCAGATTTGGGCCCATGCGATTTTTTCCTGTTTCCAAAACTGAAGAGACGGAGATTTGCAACGATTGAGGTAATAAAAACGGCTTCGCTCGAAGAGCTTAAGGCTATACCAAAATGGGCTTGAAGGATTGGAAAAAGCGTGTATTATATCTGAGGCGAAGGGGACAACATTAATATTGATGAATAAATAAATATTTTTTTATAGATATATATGGTCAGCTTGACAATATGTGGTTTTAGGAAAAAAAGAAGAAGACAAAGATCATCTTTTCACCAAAAATGGTTCCGTCGATTGGACACCACGTTTGTGTCAATAAGCACCTCTAAACCTTTTTTTTACGCTATATCAACTCATAGAAAATGATGTCCAGTATAGCCCATTATGCTAGCTTCATAATAAATAGTATTGAATGTATTTCAATCTAAAATTAAAATTTTATTTATACCTTAAGGATATGCCCTTTGATTAAGAAATAAATTGGACTCATCTAATAAAAAACACGTGCCTGGGTTCATCAAAGGTATTGAAGTAGCTAAGGCTTAGGCAGTCTTGATAGCGAAATAAACTCTCTGGACGAGTGAAAGGCAAACATCTGAGGCTGGTATATTCATGCAGAAGCGAGAAAAGGTAATATTTGGTCGGGTAAGGCTTGGGTTTCTTGGACAGAAAATGCACATTTTAATAATATGTCTTCAAAGCCGAGTGAGATATCTTACCAACAATTTAAGTGAATTTAGTTGCCATTCCTCGCCCGCTCTATACATAGTTGTTAGATAACACGCGTCGATAATTTACCTGTCTGAGATCACACTCAAACATATTATTCCCCAAAAGGGCAATTGGATACCCTTTCGGATCATACGAGTATAAACTTACCTAGGTAAAGTGGATCTCAGCATCGTCTTAAGGCCTTGGAGGGTTTTAAACATCAAATCTGACTTAAACAGCATACATCAAGCCCTCATTAACCTACTTATTGAGTACCTTGAACTGAACTTCACCTAATGGGGTGAACACCTGTCGT
This sequence comes from Volucella inanis, assembly GCA_907269105.1. Taxonomy (NCBI): domain Eukaryota; kingdom Metazoa; phylum Arthropoda; class Insecta; order Diptera; family Syrphidae; genus Volucella; species Volucella inanis. Next base: position 124,731,923 of record OU026157.1, on the reverse strand, counting down.
GTAGACTTAAGTTGATGGGATTCTCTTATATCCTTGGTAGCGATGATATAGACGCTTATCGTGTTTTAGTAATACCAAGTTGGACCTGTGTCGAGGCCGACCTAAGACCTCTTGCTGATCATAACGTCATGGAACCCAGCACGTATTTGCAACTCTACAACAGTCTAACCAAAGATGGAAGGCTCTTCCCGCGATTTAAGGTTTAAGCCACATCCACCATGACGCTCAGACTAGGGGATGTACCTGTTAAAATTGTGGTTGGCACCGAAGTTTGGGGGGCTCTGACCGCCATGCTACCGAGTTTTAAGTCCTGGTGAGGACTACCAATGATAAAACCTTCGGTGGTGTCAGTCTGAATCATTTACGAAAAGACCAATATTGCTATATCTCCGTTTGCTATTAGAATACGTGATTGATGGGCATAACCTTCAAAATTGGACCTCTGCTAATTGCGCGACTGCATATGGGTTCTTGACTGTCAGAATATTACACGTTTAGATCCATGTTGTCCTTCAAACGTTTGCAAGGTCCTCAACAGTGAATCCATTTCTATCCGTGGCCATTAGTTTATTCGTTACAACTTTTTAATTTCTTCTGCATAGGGTTGTGAGCCAGTATTATGCTACTGGCCGAGCATGCCCTTGCCTCTTTAGTCTGCATGCAGTTATCGGAGACCACCACTGGAAGTTAAGACAAGCACTTCTCACCACAGGTAAAAAGAACATGTCGAAGCAAGAGGATCCGCATGTGGCAAAAGGCCTGTAGAGATGAAGAAAAAAAGCTTGTAGTGGGGTCAAAGTCGGTGCTGAGAAGAAGCTCAACATGCCGCCATCAGGCAGAATATACCATTCGACTTTATGATGATATTCAAAACTTCCAACCACATGACCAAAATAAATAGGAATATCTATGCTAAAATCCAACAAATCAGCTGAACATGATAATGTATTCAAAGTTGTTACAAATAATTTTGTAGAAAGCATGCACCAACTCATTTCTCAGATCTGGTCAAGAAGTATAAGTCCCCTCATAACCGGATACAAGATTTTATCTGCAATATTGTGTGAACGTCTGAAACTCTTCGCCAACAACCTGATTGGTCCCTATTAGAGCGGTTTCAGACCAGGAAAGTCCCCAATTGACCAAATCTTTACACTCTGGCAGATTTTGGAGAAATCCTAAGAAGTCCAAGCCGATACCCACCTTCTTTACGTTTATTTTAAGGCCGCATTTCTAGAGCTAAGTCGAGTTTTGGCATTGGGACTTTGTTTAGCTTGGCTTTGTTATTCTGCCAAAAACACTTCAGCGGTGTCATTCTTGCTAATGACTGTTTCTTTGGACTAAGGAGGCAATTGGATAGTAAGGCCCTAAAAAAAAACGATGATGACTATGAAAACTATAAAACCTTGATCAACACAGTTCTACTTTATGGCGCAGAAGCATGGACCCTATCGAAAGTGCATGAAGATATCTGCAGTCATTTCGAGAGAAAAAACCTTCGAAAAATATTCGGTCCCATTTGCGTTGACGAGATGGAACTATGAAGGAGAAGAAGAAGTCAGAAAACTACGTATCAGTCCGCCGAGATGTGTACAACATGTGAAGCCAATGGATTCCTTTTCTCTGGCTTGCAGTTTTTGACTTTAACCCAAAGGGACAGGCGTTGTAGATGAAGATCTCGCTTTACGGCGGGGTGAGGGAGAACAAGTAGAAGAGAATCTCAACCAACTTGAGAGGCTTGAGAGGAACCCGGAATACTAGACTGGACATGTCTTACGTCGATCGCAATGTGATCAGTGTGATTTAGTGTCTGGTGTTCCGGAGACCGCCATGCCATCTTGTGCTTCGATTAATTTAATTTCTGAGCGTGCCATAGGTAAACAGGTCAACTTTTAAACACCAGGAAAAATGCAAAGACCAGCCTGTCTCCGGTGATGCACTAGATTTACTTTTTCATCTCCTACCTCTGGACATCTATAGAAAGCAGATGACACCCTGCATTACTAGTCGCTAAAAAGCTGGCTCTTAGCGACCACTTTCCAAGGCTGACATAACGACTACATCATTGTGGTCTTGTCACTAGTTTAAGTGAATTGGCTCGATGTAGGGCGCTTTAATTAGTTTTCTATTAAGTCCATCATAATGGTCCAATGGGGTGCCTTCAGTGTCGAGACAAGGCGGATGTATGTACATGCAAACATTTGTACGACCTAGTTCTTTTAAATTTTATCATCACAGCAAATTAAGTTGCAAAACCAGTTACCCTGAATTATAAATAATAAAATTTCACAAAATATATTTATCAAATACCTAAATAGAACTCAACACTGTGTAATATAAAAATAACATTTTTGAATCGTATAACATTTCTTATTTGCAAACAAGAAAAAGATACAATTGCACCAGTTTAACAGCTCTTAACTGATAACAATATTAGATAGGTTTAATGAGTATGGCTCATTCTGGATTTTGCTTGAAATTTATGCCGTCATTATCCTAATAAAGCTGTGCAAATTATTTTAAAAGTAACGATAATAGCAGATGCAAAAATAAAAAACTTATCATACGTAGAGCGACAGTCTTTCAGTGATGGTGTCAATAACGTACCTAGGTTAGAAAGTTTCATTTCTCTCAATAGAGAACATTTTTTGAATAGATTAATCCTTTCAAAGGTATTTTTTTGCTTGCGCACACAATTGGATCTTGCCAGGCTTTATTTGAAGGATGTAATCGTACTTATATTCTGGAAATAAACTCGACAGCCACTCTGCAGTCGCCATATTTTCCGGCAAAATATCCAATAGGGACTTCATGTCTCTATAATTTTATGGTACCCTTGGACTACGAAATATTGGCAGAATGCATGATTGATCTGGACAAGGTAAGTCACTTGCTCATATATTTTTTAGATTATTATATCGATTTGGAGTTTTAAACTTGGTTTCGGAACTTATTCTATGGTCTCAGTTCTATAAGACCGACTTTTAAGTGCTTTGTGGAATTGACATAAATGCTTCGTATACATAGGATTGCAGCGCATTTAAGCAATTCACATTCAAACGGTTAATTATGTAATTTCTATTTTTTTTTTTTTAAATATTTGGTGAAGGAAAACTATTTGGGGGTGATCGCAATTTTTTTTTCTGAAAATGTAAGACACGCAGTTGCAACGACGAAAAAAAGACGTTTTTTTATGAATTTTTTTTCTGAAAAGGTGTTTTATTTAACAAAAACAAAAAGTGTATATTTAGTGGCAACATCGTAGTTTGTAATGGCGCTAATGATTTGTAAAAATATCGATGTGGTGTGCTACTGAAGGTCCTCTAAAAAAGGTGTTCGGCGGTGATCACGATATCTCCGGTTTAGTTCATGTGAAATCTAAAAATCCGAAAGATTCTTTTAGCGGATAAAACTAGGTATAGATTTGTAACAAAATGGTTTACAACTAGGTCTTCAACACGTCCAATTGGTCTGAGTATCGTCACCATCTATATTGATATCAACATTTGAATAAACTTTTGGTAGATCATTGACAAAAAGAATCGGACCAACTATAGACTCCTGATGAACTCCTGCAGCTAAGAAGGTGATTTCTGACGAGGCGTTTTTGTTAACGACTCCTTGATAACTGTTGTCGAGACAATTATATTGGATTGTTCAATAAGTTCTGCGGTTTTTTTAGGTTTTAAGTTAAGCACACTTTTTTGGGTAGAGAAGCATATATTAGTCCATCAGATATTGTCCATCATGGTCTATTACTTTCTTCCAACGTTCTAGAAGAAAGATAATGCCTCTTTCATAAAAGTCAACAGACTTATGGGTGAAAAGGTTTTCCAGGTACGATTGGATCTAATCTTCGAAATTAACTAACCTTCCATTCAAATTGTATTGGAGATAGAAGTCAGAAGGCACACAGTCTGGAGAGTACGGTGGGTGCTGCGTAACTTCCCAGCCATATGAATTCAGTTTTTGTTTTGTCACTAGAGCTGTGTGTGGTCTGGCATTGTTTTGATGGAAAAAACCGCCCTTACTTTTCGCCAATCTTGGCTGTTTTTCTTCCACTGCCTGCTTTAAAGTATCGAGCTGATAGCAATATTTAATAGCATTTACTGTCTGATTGCGTGGAAGCAATTCGAAGTAAAGAACACTTCGCCAGTCCCATCAAATGCTCAGCATGACCTTTTCGGTATTCAGAACTTTCTTATGTACCGATTACTGTGATTGACCATGACCTCTTACGCCAAATGTTGTTGTAAATCACCTATATTTCGTCTCCCGTAACCACTCTTTTCAGTAAAGCCTCAAGCGAATTACATTTCAACAAGGACTCACAGACCATACGGTTGTATGGGCCATGTTAAATCGCAGATCAATGTTTTGTGTCATCAAATGTCTGTCAACGGTAACTGCAGCCAAGATTTTATTGTCGTGTATGGTGTGTGTATATTCAGAGCGAACAGCATCAGTAAAGTCTGTATTTTCTGAACGCAAGCGTGTAAACCAACACTGACAACCAACAAATTCGGCGATCATACCCGAATCTCCATACATCTAACGTTGCGTCTTTGTCGCTTTGACACTTTTTTTTTTTCTTAAAAAAAGTAAAATATGCCGAAAATGCACTTTCATATCTTCCAATTAAAAAAAAAAAAAAAAAAAAATTGAGCACTTAAGGCTCAACAAAATATTGAAGAAGGTTTTTTTACACTTAAAACAGCAAAAACAAACAAAAAACATCGCTACTGATGCTGTCTTAATGGGAGTTCCTTTCTTCTCTAACGAAAATTTGAGAATTGTTTTTAACAACATATGCTCGGCACTAAACTGCGAACCACTTTCTATAAATTAAATATTCCGAGTGAAACCTAAGTCAAATTCGGTGATCATCGTCAAATTCTTCTCGACCTATGAAAAGATGATTTTAATTAAAGCCATGTCGTCGTATAGAAGAACACACTCGCCGCAACTCTCAGCACGAGACGTCGGATTTTCATCTGAGCTACGATCCTTTTATTTTCATGAGAGTTTAACACCAACAAATCGAGTTATTTTGCGATATTCAATAAAAAAACGAACGAGCAAAACTGATTTTCTTAATAAAACCAATTTCAAACCCAATAATCATTGACAGTCTTGAAAATCTAACTGAAGTTGTCAATGCTTGCAAACAACATGACGAGGATGCAACTAATCAGATGCTACCTTAACGCCCGTAGTCTAAGTTTAAGTAAACTTGACTACTTGAAGTACATTCTCGATGACACGAAAGTGGATTTGATTTGTGTAACGGAGACATGGTTTGCGGACATAGATGATCTGACAAAAGAGAAAGTCTTCGATATACCTGGGTATAAACTCATATCTCACGACAGAGTTACTACTACTACCGGTGGAGGAGTTGCAGTATACTGTAGCAAGTCAATAAGACATAAGGTGTTAAAAAGGTCAAAAGATAACGTGGTTGAGTTTATCTATTGGGTATATATTTTAATTCGTGCGTTTTTTTTTTCAAAATTTGAGCGTTTATTTAAGAAAAGCATGTACAATAGTATTATTCAAAGTATTGCCCATCTGAAGCTATGACTTTTTCCATCTTTCTGGCAATTTGTGGATCCCATCCCAAAAGAACTGCGCCGGCTTGGCAGCCCAGAATGAATCAAGCCAATTTTTGATATTCTGCTCTGATGTGAACCGTATTTCATATAAGGCCGGTGGAGTAAGACTTCCCATCCACTGTTTTCCAAATAGTTCTTAACCGGAATAGCAACGTGGGGCCGAGCGTTGTGATGATGGAAAATTATTGCCTCGTGTCTGGTCGCATATTCCGGGCGTTTTTCGGTTACTGCTCTCTTCAAACGGATTAATTCTGTTCGGAAGCGTTGTCTGTTGATGGTTTCACCCGGTTTTAGCAGCCCATAATACAGCACACCCATCTGATCCCACCGAATACAGAGCATTACCTTCGCGCCATGGATATTCGGCTTTGCCGTTGATTTGGTTCGTTGGCCGGGTTTCACATATGATTTTTTTGCACTTGGGGTTGTCGTAATGGATCCATTTTTCACCACCAGTAGCAATCCGATGCAAAAATGACTTCCTTTTGTGGCGTTCCAGCAGCATTTCGGACATGCAAAACCGCCTTTCGACGTCTCTCGGGTTGAGTTCATGTGGAACCCAATTTCCTTGCTTTTGAATATATCCAGCTGCTCTTAAACGTTTTGAAATGACTGCTTGAGTGACACCCAAAGATTCTGCGAGCTCTTCTTGTGTTTGGCAACAATCTTCATAGAGTAATGCTTCCAGTTCTTCATCTTCAAACTTATTTGGCTGCCCAGGACGTTCATCGTCTTCCAAGCCAAAATCACCACTTTTAAATCATACAAACCACTTTTGGCACATTCCCTCAGCTAGCCCATGTTAACCATAAATTTCCAACAGAATACGATAACTTTCGGCAGCAGTTTTCTTCATATTAAAGTAATGAAGAAGAATTCAACAACTCAACTCACTCAAGTTCGACATATACTGAAATGACGTACAATGACAGTAGCTTTCCAATGCATGTTCCAATGGAATAATACAAGTTACGCCATCTCTTAGCAAACCGCACTTAAAGTTATAGACCCAATAACATCTAACCGATGTTTCTACACAGAATCGTTATTCTCTGCAATCCACAAGTATACTTCAATCTACGAGCACATAATTATCTGCGGCGATCTAAATGCAGATCTTTTAAAAAATGAAAATAAAGCTCAGCAATTGCTCGATTTTTCTGCTGGCTCGGGACTAAAGGTAGTCAACTCTTTTGTTACCCACTTTTCTCCTAATAACCCTCAAAGCCTTCTTGACGTTGTGTAGTAATGGTTTCTAACCGATCTAATGTCTTACTTTTTGGCCAATTATCTTTAACTGGTATGTCCGACTATGACTTAACCTTCTTCACGTACAACGTTGAATTCTATCGTCCCCCTTCTTCGACTTCATTTGAATTTAGAGACTTTTCAAGCATAGATAATGCAGCACTGCAAATTGATGCTGGCCTCCTTCCTTGGCGCAATTGTTATTACGTCTCAAATGTGGATGACAAAGTAAATTTGCTGCAAACTTTGATATTAGAGCTTTTCAATAGACATTTCCACTTGAAAACTGTCGCCATTCGTATGAGCCATTTATGCATGAGCTCCACCAAGCTATTAAATAATGAAACAAGCTGTATTCCAAATGGAGGTCAAGACCAACTTCTCTCAATTGGAATATCTTTTCTCGTGCGCGTAACTACTCCACCTCCATTACAAAAAAAGATCTAAGAAAATATATTTCTGCCAAAATTAAAGCCTGAACAAAATTTTGAAAGATGGAACAACCTTCTCTCGATTGGCATTGGAAGGAAGTAACGGTAGATATGCCTGATACAGATGATAGTTTTGACTTTATTTTTGATGTCGTATAAGAACTTAACGTAGTCAATATTGTACGTAACCTTAAATCGAACGCCATAGGAGAAGATGGAAAACCTATCCGCTTCGTAAAAGTTCTTCTTTCTCATATTATAAATTCCCTTCCGCATATAATAAACTTTTGCATTACTGCTTCCACTTTGCTTGATTGTTGGAAGTTTGCCACTATCATACCCGCTCCGAAAAAGCCCCTGCCCTCATCGTTAGCTGACTTTCGACCCATAAGCATTTTACCATGTTTATCTACAGTTCTCGAGAAGGCCCTGGCTTTCGAGTTAGCCACAGATGTTCTACAGGTTTGGTCAAAATTCTTGATGATACTAGGGTTAGTTTTGATAAGGACTTCTTAACGGTGCTTTGACTGCTTGACTTCTCGAATGCTTTTGGCAGTGTCTACCAAAATGTGCTATGTCAAAAACTGAGACTATATTTCGGCTTTAGTGAAAGTTCAGTGTGGCTGATTTTTAAATATCTCGTCAATCGTTATCTGCAGGGGTTCCTCAGGAGTCTATACTTGGTCCGATCCTTTTCTGTCTTTTTGTCAATGATTTTCCAAAAGTCTTTTCAAATGTAGATATCCACTTGTATGCTGACGATACCCAGATCTATAACTCGAGACCTTTTGGACTAATTGAGGACCTTGTCGCCAGACTAAATGAAGACTTGTCTAAAATATATCCCCGGTCAGTAAGTAATGGACTTAATTTGAAGTCGAACAAATCACAAATGATTTTGATATCAAAACAGCACTTTGACACGGACGAAATACCACCAGTATTCCTGAAAGACAGATATCTCAATTTTGTCGACGTAGCTACTAATTTGGGTTACAAAATAAATAGATCACTCACCGCTGTTGATCACATAAATTATGTTGTAAGACGAATCTATGCTAGACTGCGTAAGCTCTGGATTTCTTCTTGCTTCACGCCTGTAGGCAATAAGACTATAATTGCCTACGCTGCTGTTTTCTATTGCAAGCTTTACTCCCTCTCGCAATATAAGCTACTTGTAGCCTTTAATGATACGATAAAGTATGTTTACGGACTTCCTCGATACCAGCACACCTCACCTAACCATAACTCTGTTATTGGCTGTACCCTGAAACAATTTCTCGACCTTAGGTGTTGTGTGTTCATGCACAAAATTATTAAAAATAAATCCCCTGCATACCTGTTTGATGAGATTAGATTTTCTCAGTCTACCAGAACATATAAGATCATCATACCCTCATATACCTCGCGCCTCTTCTTTATCCACGCTACTAGGTTCTGGAACATGCTTCCTGTAACGAATAAACAAACAACAGGAGCTACTTTGTTCCGAAATTTAGCACTGGAACATATTAAGTAGTTGTACTTTTCTACTTTTCTTCTCTTCTACTCTACGTTTCTTCTTATTTTCCTTATCTTTATTCTATCTTTCTTCCCATAAATTTTCCGCCTACCTTCCCTACTAGGGTGGCAAAGCCCTAGTTCTACTGTATTTTTATTTTATTTTATTTTACCTCTTCTTGGCCTTTTTGCCTCTATTTAAATTTTGTTATTTAACACAAACTGTGTTTGTTCGTAGAAAAGTTGTGCAGATACAAGGCTTAGGTATATTTTTTTGAAAAGGGCTAGCCAACAGCCAGTGTGAAAGTTATTATTAAACTAAATACACAAATATTGTGAAATCAATGCCGAATTTTATTGATTAATAAAGTTTAACCTATGGCAATTATGAATGGAACACAACATCGTTCACTTCATTGTTACCATCAGAGGTCAAAATTATCGATGACTTTTTGAAGAATAAGTGGGTTAATGGCCGCAATTGGAATATGGATGTTATAATTAAGTTCCGGAATTATCTCTGGGTTATTGGCATAGACCTCATTTTTCAAATAACTGAAGATGTAAAATCGCATGACCTTGGATGCCAATCAGTTTCTTCCTTAACCGAAATAATGCGATCTTCAAATTTCGTATGCAATAAATTGATTGATTGATGGCTTGTGAAGTCGGTAACACCATCTTGTTGAAACTGAAGATCGTCCAGACCTAATTCATTTGTTGTTGCGGTAATGTTCTCCTTTTATTATTAATGTCTTTTCAGCCTCATAAGAAATGACAATGTTGTTTATTTACGTACCCATCCATCCGAAATTTGGATTCATCGGGTAAGATCAAATTCGATGACAAATTTCTTGGCGATCTAACATCCAGTTAAAAAATCGGCGACGTCGTAGATGGTCTAAAGGCTTCATTTGTTATGTAATTCGAATTTCATAGGCCTGCAAATGAAGATCAATTTTTACAATTCGGCGTAAGATTACATAAGTGAGGCCCAATTGTTGACTTCCGCAACGAAATGGGGGTGTCTGGCAGGTTTTCAACACTTTTTATCACAGTAGTAATATTTTGGCGTATACGTGCTGGCTGAGCATGCTGATATGGAGTTTGACCCGATACCGAACCAGTTTCTTCAATTGGGGGAAGTGTTGCTTTTACTATACAGTTCGCCTATTTACGTAATAAGATTGAATAAAAAAAGTGCGTTGTTCCGTGGTAAACGATTTCATGTGACAGTTATTGACAGTCAACATCTACACCATCTGTTGCCTCACCCTTTACTTATCAATATTTTGTGTGCCTATAATTTTGTTGAATGACAGCAAATAGGTTAAAAATAGTGTCATTGCTTATCAGATCCCATGTGCGCTTAATTTCCTCCTGAAGTGTTTTAATATTCGGAAACTGACATTCATTTTTATAAATTTCGAGTGCCATAATGCTCCATAGATTTTCTATGGGGCTTAGGTCAGGACTACGTGTCGACCAACACGAATATAGGTAAACATGAACTGCCGCGTTGTTGAATTTGTTGAACTCGGTGTTTTGTTATTGGCAGAGATTTCCTGGAGCCGTCAACATTATATTTATCCATATCCGAGGCTGTTAAATGTCTCTGAATTGAGTTTACGTTTCTTTTTTTCACGCTGCGAAATTATCTCACTCTCAACCCTCATCTTAAAGGGCCAGGTCCTTTTAGACAAAGATTCTTTCCAGATGTTAATGCTATGGGTCTAACGCCGCTATTCCACTCCAGAATTTCGAGACAATTATGGGGTTGCCTTAGACCTGGACGTATACGTCGCCGTTGATGCGTATACGTAGCCGCCAATGGAATGACATATTCTACCTTCCATCAGAGATAGTAGGCACACAGTCTGTACCATGTGTAGTAGGAGTTGATGAGAAGAGGTGCAAGTGTCGACATTTGTGTATTTATAACACCCTTGACCACCATTTAAAATGCAAAGGCTGTCAAGCATTTTACTTCTATAAAAATGGAACGGTTAAAAGTTTGAAAGTTATGCTCATTCGACTTATGAGTACGCCAGTTTAGTTGCATGGTAATGAGACTAACTTTCATATTCTAAAGTTCGACTTAGCACGTGAAAAATGGTATCTAAAACTTTAAATACCACCTTGATCAAAAAGTTTCCGGTGGCGTCACAGTGTGGCGTTCCCATTGTTCCAATTTGAGTTCTGTTATTTTTTGTAAAGTTGGTACACCTGTTGTTGACATTCGTTCTAAATCATTTGCAAAAGTTTTAACAATTTTAGAAATGGATTTAAATTTGCAACAACGAAATTGTATTAAATTTTTCGTAAAAAACGGATTTAATGGTGCTGGAAATGTTGGAAATGTTGGAAAAATGTTTTGCCAACGATTCTCTAAAGAAAACGGTCGCTTACTAAGTGGTCGTAAGTAAATCGAAGATGATGAACGCAGAGGCAGACCATCGACATCGAAAACCGACGAAAACATTGATGACGTAAAAGAAATGTTGGTCAATAACCGTAAATTAACCATCAGAGAGATAGCGGAGGACTTGAACATTGCCTATGGATCCATCCAAGACATTTTGGGTTTCCGTCGTGTAGCAGCAAAGATGGTGCCAAAAGACCTCAATTTCATGCAAAAAAGAGTCCGTGTGGACGTCGCAAAAGAGAGATTTGCGAGGCTGAATCCGATCCTACATTCATCAAAAGGATCATATGACACGCAATCCAGACATCAAGCAAGTGAATGGCGTTTACCAAATGAGCCGAGACCAAAAAAAACAACGTCGTTTTCAGTCAAAAAATAAAGCAATGCTCACGATTTTCATGAATTACAACGGTGTAGTGCATCATGAATTTTTGCCAGGAAGCCAGACAGTAAACAAGGAGTATTATTTGGACGTTATGAGACGTTTGTGTGCAACAATTTGCCGAAAGAGACCAGATTTGTGGGCAGAAAGTTCGTGAATTTTGCGCACCGCCGCACAATTCCATCATTATTCGTAATTTTTTGACGAAAATTGCAACAAATACCATCCAACAGTAACCGAATTCACCTGATTTGGCTCACTGGAACTTCTTTCTATTCAATTGAGTTAAAAAACCACTACGGGGAACGCGTTTTAGCAGGCGAGAGGAAGTAATGGAAAAATCGCAGGAAGCACTGATGGACATACCGAAAACCGAATATAAAAAATATTTCGAGGATTGGATCAAGCGCTAGCATAAGTGTGTATAGATTTAGTTTTTAGTTTTCTGAATGAATTTCGTGTATTCTAGTAGTATTGTACGTTGCTCCAATGAAACTTGAATTTTGATAAATATTACGGCAGACCGCACATACGGAATCCCTGTAAGCTTCTTTATGGAGCTTGGTATCTCATAAACACAGGATATTTTCCAGAATACAGACAGACCTGTATGCCTGATGATTTTTGAAAAGTTCAGGGTATCAAAAGATATCATTGCTGACTTTTAACTGGCATCCTAAAAATTGTTTCCCATACTTAAGACTGTTAAAGTTCTTATGACCAATTACAACGTAAAGACCTTCAAGTGAAAAATATTTTATCAAGCCATTTATAAATGTTAGTTAGATTAGATTAGTAAGATTTTTATCTCAAACCGAAAACTTATTTTTTTTTCAGAGTCCCACCGCATGTACTACTGAGTACTTTTACGTTTCCACAGAAGGAGATAAGAATTTGAATGGAGCCGAACAAATTTGTGGAACTGGAAAATTTACACGAACATCGTTATTCCGCGAATTAGCACTCGCTTATTCATCTTCTGCAACGAGTCCAATTGAAAAAGGTACTTTCAATTGCACACTAACTGTTCGTCCCCAAGCCTGTAATTGCGGATGGTCATCAACAATACAGCCATTCATAGTAGGCGGTACCAGCGCATCGTTTCTAGAATATAATTCCGTGGTTGCTCTCTTCCATCCAGCAAGTCAAACAGTATATTGTGACGGAACTATAAGTGAGACTATCTTTCGACTGTATTGATCCCGCTTATCAATATCACTCTTTCAGTAAGTCATTATGTAGTTTTAACGGCAGCTCATTGTACTCAGCTCTATAGCAACCCAAATGAAGTCAGAATATTGGCTGGTTATTACAGGTTGTCCACAAGTAAGTCATTAATTTTGAGTTTTTCTTCCAACTACTAAGTTATTCCGAAGGCAATAAATACCAAGTAACCTATGCGGTTAGGAGTTACATTCAACACACAGGATATAACCCTGCAAACAATGCCAACGATATTGCTTTGTTGATGACAAGTACTCCAATTCAGTGGTCTCGTGGAGTAGGACCAATATGTCTTCCCCTGAATCAGCTGTAAGTATTCTTTCCTAATTAAAGAGAATCTTTTCATAACCTTTAAAATTTAAGGAACAATTTATTTGAATATTATAACGTGTACGTTGTTGGGTGGGGAACCACTCAATTTGGTGGATCTAGAGCAGATACGCTGCAGAAAGCTGCAGTAAATACTATACCAAATTCAAACTGTCGAAGTGTGTATCCTGATTTGGTGGCCTCACAAATTTGTACATATTTCATGAACAGAGATTCCTGTCAATTTGATTCTGGTGGTCCTGTCATCTATCAGGGTACTCGACAATTCCAGATTGGAATCATAAGTAGTGGAATCGGTTGTGGCAGTGGCCCTGGTGTTAATACAAGAGTAACTTCTTTCATAAATTGGATTCGAAGCTATCCGGTGGGCACCTTGTGTTATAAGCCACTTAGCTAAATCCAAAAACAAACAAAAATGAATTTAACGAAAATAAAATAATTGTACGAGTATGTATGTACTCGTATGTATGAACAGTTTTTAAATTTTTGTTTTATTACTTTTAGATCGAACCTATTGGAAAAGCCTAACCTATTGTGATTCTCGCTAATGGACATAATTGTTCTGAATTTTTGTGTACTATTTAAATGTCCCACTTATCTTTGCTTTTTGATATGGTGGAACTACAGTCCAAAGTTACTATGGGCCACATGTATCTATATTTACACTTAGAGCAAGGACTAGTTTTTTTATACGCCCTGTAACATATGTGTCTTTCGCTGCTGTTTCTAAGCCTTTCGTAGTAAATGAGCAGTAACACATGGGCTGAAAAGTCAACGCCGTTTTATAGTAAAACACAAAATTTTTGCAAAATTCGCAAAAGGCGATACACTGATTGAAACGATTTTTCGATACCAGTTTTGTAGTACGATTTCGGTTTACCCTCAAAATAGCCCTCTGTTTCGGCGATTAATTCTTCATCGGTCTTAAATCTGTTTCCGGCGAGCATTCTTTTGAGGTCTGCGAACAGGAAATAGTCTCTGGAGGCCAAATCTGGAGAATACGGTGGGTGGGGAAGCAATTCGTAGCCAAATTCATTCAATTTTGCCATCGTTTTCATCGACTTGTGACACGGTGCATTGTCTTGATGAAACAGCACTTTCTTTTTCTTCAAATGCGTCCGTTTTCCTACGGTTTCGTCCTTCAAACGCTCCAACAACGCAATGTAATAGTCGCTGTTGATAGTCTGCCCCCTTTGGAGATAGTGGATGAAAATTATTCCATGTGTATCCCAAAATACGGATGCCATAACCTTGCCAGCCGACTGTTGTTTTTGGTCGTTTTGGACGAGGTTCGTCGCCTGCTCGCCACTCAGCTGACTGCCGACTTGACTCTGGTGTGAAGTGATGGAGCCAAGTTTCATCCATTGTCACATACCGACTCAAAAATTCGGCTTTATTGCGGTTGAACAGCTTTAAACACTCCTCTGAATCATCAACACGTTGTTGTTTTTGGTCGACTGTGAGCAAACGCGGCACCCACTTTGAACAGAGCTTTCGCATGTCCAAATATTCGTGTATGATATATCCAACACGCTCTTTTGATATCTTCAGAGCCTCAGCTATCTCGATCAACTTCACTTTACGGTCATTCGTAATCATTTTGTGGACTTTTTTGATGTTGTTATCTGAAACAGCGTCTTTTGGACGTCTACTGCGTGCATCATCTTCGGTGCTTGTATGACCACTTTTAAATTTTTCTATTCACTTGCGAATGGTTCGTTCGGCTGGTGCAGAGTCTGGCTAACACTTATCAAGTCATTTCTTTGCATCGGCTGCAAAGAAAGTTGCTTCACTCACAACGCTATATCTCGAGAACTAATCGTCCGACATCTGTAAAATTTATACACGTATCTTTTGAAGGTTGGTACTGACGTACCAACGTGGATTTATTTTAAGTGGTGCCCTCTCTTAGAAACGGCACGAACTTTTCTGCCCATGTATTACCATTATGATTTCCTATAATCATTTGATCTGTATACTACTATATAATGCAACTGTCAATGGAAGCAGGCATTCTTTATGCAGTTTCGTTTCATGAGAGACTCTCCCCTGAACCTTGCCTAGTAAGCTCATTGGCGATTTTATTTCTCGTGATCCAATTCTGATCTGGGACCCAAATAAAACTAAATGAATTCAAACACCCGTATGCGTTCAGAAAAGCATTTAAGTCTCGAACTAGCTTGGAAGAGCCTTGAGAGGGTTCCTCCTCCAAAGGTTGGCTTGTTAGGGTAGACGAAGGACTTGACGTAGCTCCAGATAAATTAATTTGGTGGTGTCCAATCGCATGATCGAGGGGGCCAATCGCCGTGAGATGACTCAAATTCCAAATTTCACCTTCACAACTTTGAGCGTTGCGTCGCTTGTATGGCATGTAGCCCCGTTTTGTTGGAACCACAGTTTAGATATATCGATATTGTCATGCTTTGACTACAGAAAGTCGGTTAACATCGCTCTATATCTGAGACAATTGACGGTACTGATGTTTCCTCCTTTATTTCGAAAGAAATCAGGAACGATGATGCCGCCATGTCATAAACCGTAGAAAACAGTCAATCATTGTATATACATTTATGCTTGGTCAAAGACTTGTGGATTGTGTTCGCTCCAATATATTAACTGAAATTTTGCTGAGCCAAAAATGGGCTTTGTCCGAGAAGATGATTTTTGACCAAAATCCGAATCTCCGGGTAATATTTCCAGCTCCCAATTAGCGAACTCAGGGCGTTCTCTGTGGTCGCCCTGCTTCAATTCTTGCACCGTGGGGTGGCCGTGGTGTAGTGGTATATGTATACACTCCTCAAGCGGAGGGTCGCGGGTTCGAATCCCGTGCGAGGCAATTTTCGTAGAATTTGCATGTAGTTATATGAGAATCTCTTCGACGTCAATTCAAACATGAAGGTATAGCACTGATGCTAGAGTGGTTGCTGGCTAGGCTAAATGTAACGAACTAAAAACTAGCACGTACTTAAGACCCACTGGTTGAGGATGCACTTGCTCCTTCCGTCCAGTTTGACAACCACGTCTGGGAAAAATTTCGAAACCTAATACACTTGAGTTTCAAACTACTACACCACCCGCCCGCGCCCTGGAGAAAACCAGTAAAAGGGTAAGGGTAAAATGGTATTCATATCCCCTTGGTACACGCGAGGGATTATAGAAAAAAAAAAGAAAAAAAAAAAACCCAGCAACATCTTATAAGGATGTAGGCCCAAATTTAACAACCGGGTTGACTCAGCTGATTGGCGCCGAATCGACATGAAATCCACACGATTTTGAAAAGACCAACTATATCCTAAGTGACAACGAAAATACCTCCCTGCTGTTTTTTCTGGACTCTTAAGATCGGCCTGTCTCAGCTACATGGAGGTATTTCCTAGCACGCCTGCACTTGTTGGTTCTGACAACTTCCATTTTAAAAGAAGTGCAAGTGCAGAAGTGCCTTTGCCTGTGCAATGATCCTGAGCCAGAAAAGAAATGCAGGACAGATTTAAAAGGGATCTAGGATGCGGCGTTTTTCTGGCGGAGGACATCGTCTTATTGAAACGAATTATTCACATTGTAAAGAATTGGCTAAGGAGCGTTAACCAGGTTATGCTTAAATCCCTGCTGATCCCACTAACGACTTTCGAGCTACTTTGAAATTGGAAGTCTTTCCTGAACGTAGTTTAGGTTACAGGTCACAGGAAATGAAATCCCCGATTAACTTGCCAGCGTCAGTCGATATTTTTCATATGAGCATAACTGCAGATGTGATGACTCTACTTGGAATAAGTAAAGTCTCTGAATGCCATCCACTGGCGTGTGGCTAGAATGATCCTTACTCCTGTTCGAACCTAGCCGACACACAGCCTTCACTCGGCGTCTCTGGATAGATATTCAAACATCCGTTGGGTAGTGAACTAATGTGTGAAGTAAATAATCAATACCTCAGCTGAGATGATATGTTGGATTCGGAGCTCACCACGTAAAATCATCCAGCGAGAAAATTGGAAAATGGCTCTGTGGTGACACTACACATAAGTGCACTCCACTCTACTTAACTCCAAATCCTTTTGGAGGAGCACTATGTTTATGATCTCAAACAAAAGTGAATACAAAGAAGGCGCCTAAAACCTCAAAAGACCATGAAGAAGAAAATTGAAATGCCTAAGGAACTGAAGACAAGTGTACAGTATAATCTTCTAACGACCCTAGGCAAAAGAATTGAAATGAGATTAGACGACTAACCAGTCTGATTTGATTAGGTTACAGCAAGTCAGTTGATAACGGAGGCGTAAAATCCACCATGGAGGAAAGAGACTGTACTTTAAAAACTGCTACCACACAAATGATCGGCATTCTTGTATAAACTGGCACAGAGACTTCCCAATGTTCTGTAGAACAGGAGGGAAGTAAGTATATGAGATATCGTCAAAAGGAAGAGGGATACGACAACGACAACCTCGGCTTTGCTGTCCAAACAACTCCCACTGCCACTACGGAAAAAGGAAAAAGCGGTCCTTGGAGGAAGGGGCATTGAAAGGAGAAAAGGTTTTGATCGACCAAAACATTGAAGAAACCACTGACCAGCCATCGGAAGAAAGTAGGAAAACTGCACTTGGCTGGATTGGACAGAAGCGTCGAACCAAATATCATAGCAAACTGATCCGCCCCGGTGCGTTGTTCTTAAGAAAAAGGGAAAGCTTAAATAGAGATGGTCCAAAAAGTCAAAAGCGATCCTGAACTAAAAGAACTTAGAGAAAATTTTGTATTGAGAAAACGGCGAAAGGAGACCTACTCTGCATGCTTAAAAGAGCTTCTAACTCACAGGCTATACAATTTGAAAACGAGGTAAATAGTGTCCTAGTTTAACAAGCTGATGTTAAAATCTTAACATAAGAAGGGGAAAGGTTACGAAGATATCAAAAACCTCTTGAGCTCCATCTCCCACCTGCGCAGATGTTCCTAAAGAAAATAGTAAAAGGTCTTTTCCTAAGACAAAGGGGAAATTCATTGGATGAGGAGCTATCAACAGCAGAATAACCAATTCGTAGAGTCGCAGCCGAAGAGATACTTGGCGTTTGCAATAAGTTTGAGAACAAAAAAGCACCTGGGCCAGATAGCATACCAAATATAGCCTTTAAGGCTGCGGTTAAAGTCAGAATGGGCATTAATTAAGCTTGCTTAAGCGAAGGAAATTTTTTCCTAACTAATGGAAGAAAGAGAAGCTAGTATAACTACCACCATTGTGGATACGGTGGCAAAAGTATTGGAGCGCATTATTTTTAATCGATTAAAAGCAGCTATTGAAGAAGCAGGACCATCAGAACATCAGTACGGATTTCGAAAAGCCAATTGAAACTGTTAAGGAGGTTTAAAATACAGCAAAAATGGCCATAGAAAAACGAATATAGAAACGAGGCACCAAATAGTACTGCTGTGTCAGAATACTAAGCGTCAGGAACGCTTTTAAAACCGCGAGTTGAGTACATATTCTAGAAGTGCGCTATAAAATAAGATAATAACAATTTACATCCGAAACATTATGAAAAACTACTTTCGACAGAGAGTGTAACTATACCATACGGCGGTGATTTGATGGAGTACAGGGTCACAGGAGGAGTATTCTAACACCCGGTCCTGGCTTGCAGACAATATTGCTTTTGTTGTAACAGCAATACTGGAAGAAGCACTAGCTCCCGAGAATATAGTACGTCACTACTCGTATGTTAGAATAGGAAAATAAGTGGAACACCGTGAACCTCTTTGCGCAAAATATAATATATACCAAGAGCTACGACGCCCAGAGCGAGAATGTAAAGAAAACGGAAGAAACAATGTAGCGAATTTTTATCGTGGTGAAGGAGCACTTTTTTTCGCCAAATTTGTTCGTTTTTTCTTCAAATCGGCATTAAATCGGCCCAATAAATCGACGTAGTATGTTCCTGTGATTGTTTTTCTCTTCTCAAATAGTCAACGTGGATCACATCCCAAATCCCAAAAAATAATGATCATCACCTTTCCGGCCAAAGACACGGTCTTCGCCTTCTTTGGAGCACGTTCACTGGGTAAAACCTATTATTTCGATTGTTCTTTGGTGTCTGGTATACACCAATGAATCCATGTCTCATCGATGGTCACGAAACTACGCAAAAACTCCTCCGGACTTCGATTAAACAGAGCCAAGCACGCCTTCGAAGTGATCTCATGATTGTTTTCTGGTGTAAGCAAACGCAGCACCCATCGCTTTGACAGATTTCTCATGCCCAAAATTTCATGCAGGCTATGATTAACGCATTCAGTTGAGATGCCTGCTATCTCAACCAACTCGCAAACTCTTACTTGGCGGTCCGCCAATACGAGATCATGGATTTTGTCCAATATTTCCTCTGTAGTAACCGTTTTCGGTCCACCTAGGCGCGATAGAGAGAGAGAGTTATTTGTTTATTAAATTTTGTTATCAAAACAAAACTAAGCGTTGGATTGTCACCAAATTGACAGGCAGGCTATAAGAGGTTCTACTAAATGATGATACACTCATCTTGGCTCAGTAGCGGCACCTATCTTCCAATCCGGGTACTCATCAAACAGCCCTCGTACATGAGCTTCTTACCCTCTTACCAAATAGAAACAATTCAAAATCTACATTAAAGTGGGCGACCTGGTACATGGCCATTGGGCTGCGTCTTGGAAGCACATTCTGAAGGTCCATTTTTAGTGTCAGATGGAAGTCATGTCAGATGACTAAAGCCACCTCGCGGGGAATCTTTCCGTTTATTCCCCCGCGGAACTACCACTAAGTATTACTTCGCGACGGAAAGAATTGAGCTTTTTGCTTCGTCACGGGGTGTTTAGCGAATTCGCGTTCTGCTGCTGTTCTAAATACCTTAGATCGCGCATTATTTCAACATATATTGAACTATATTTTCTGGTGTTGGCCGTTCTTCACACAATATAGCTCTTTTTTGAGCACATTCGAAAAAAAAGTGCTCCACGTTCTCTACTGCGTTTACGCAGCGAGAATAGATATTACGGTTTCGCTTGAATAAATATTCCCGGAAACAACCGTAACCCGTCAAGAACTGTGTAAAATAGTAATTCAGTTCGCCGTGTTTTCGTTTTACCCAACTGATCCTTGGGATTAGTCGGTACGTCCATCTCCCTTTTTAGAACGAAAGTCGCTTTCGACGTTTTCTTACAAGCGTATGCGAGGTGAAGCGTGAAATTAATCCGAGCAGCAATCATCACTCCCAGGTATTTTATAAATGGGCTGGAAATAATTGTGTTCTCTCCTACTTTTATTGTTATTGTCTCTAGCATCCTTCGATCGGCCCTTTCTAAAGCCGTACTGATACTCCGCGAGTCCATCATTGGCTTCAATGATAGGCTGTAGTTTGTTGCATATAATTCGCTCTAATATTTTTCCCATTGTGTCGAGCATACAGAGTGGCCGGTAAGTTGAGGGCTCTTCCGGTGGTTTCATTTACTTTCGATAATAATACCAACCGTAGGTATTTCCATTGTTTCATAAATATTCCCTCGCTTAAGCATGCATTATATGTACATGCTAACGAAAACGTCTAGGCGGACCTTCATCGCTATTTTTAAAGCCCTATTTGGTATGCCGTCTGGACCAGGAGCTTTTCGATCTTCTACCCTCTCGATTGCAGCGGTGAGTTCATCGGTTGTTCCGGCATCAATGTGTTCACGTAGTTCTCGGATCTCGCTTAGTAGAACTCCGTCATGTTGAGAGGGGAACAGAGTTGAGTTTTAGTGGGCAAGTTGGTGCCAGTTTTTGAGGCATTTTGATTCTTGCGGCTATTCTTGAAGCACTGTCTTTTGCTAGACTTAATGGCGAATTTGAGGGCGGTCCATGCTTCTTTATGCGCCATCCTCAATATCAAATGTCTATCCATATCGCGTCTAGACCGTTGGTATTTTCTTCGTGCTTTAAGACAGGCTAATCGAAATTTCTTATTGTCGTCGTTTCACCAATACGTTGGATGGCGGCGGTTTTGTGACCCGTTCCAGCCACTGATATATCGCAGGCAGCGTGCAGTTGTCGCTTTACTTGACGTACGATCTCGTTCGCTGATCTCTCTTCAACTATAGCTTCAACGATTGCGTACTCGAAGAGCTCCGCATCTAAGGTGTTCACGTTCCATTTTTTTCTCGCAAGTTTGAGACGGAGTGTTTCGAGATCTTGTAAGACTATGGAGATCGATTATAATTGCATTATGGTCACTGTGGGTGTAGTGATTGCTGACGCGCCAAGTTGTATAAATAGATAAGCTACTACTAACGAACGTAATATCAACAGTCGAGCTTGCACCTACACTACTAAACGTGTTCGCATTTTCCACTACTACATTAGCTAAGACGACGTCCAAACCAGAGAGCACTTCGAGTAGAATGGTTCCACTTTTATTCGTTAGCATGCTTCCCCATTCTACTGCCCAGGCGGTAAAATCACCGGCTATAATAGTTGAGGTATGATCCTTAGCATCGAGAACTATGCTTTTGACGACTCGTTCGTATTGTTCAATAGTAAGGCTTGGAGGGACATAACAACTGTATATGTATATATTGTTTAATTTTGCTCGTACGAAGTAGTTTTTCTCGCCGAAAGGCGGTATCTGAAACGTCCGTCGCATCATGTGCCCAGTTACCGGAATTAATGTTGCAATATTGCTCCGAGAGTATTGCAATGTCGAGCTTTTTCTCATGGACCGTTTGATGCAGATATTTCACAATGATTTAAATTTAGCTGCAAAATTTTCATGTTTTCGCGTGTAAGCTCTCAATGGCTTTTTTATACTCTGGGCACCTAACACTACCGACTATATGTCCCAAGTCTATTCCGTTTGCACTGCAGTGCAAGCATTTTAGTTTTGCCTTGCAGTCCTTTAATTTATGCCCGTTTTCTCCGCATCCGAGGCATGCATTCAATCAATCGGTAGGGCTTTTGCATGTTCTTGCCATATGGCCAAACCCGAGGCATCTAAAGCATTTCCTTGGCGAAATTTTTTCTCGGATTTTGCAATAGATCCAACCAACGCGTACTTTTCCGGCGGTAAGTATTCTGTTGCCGATATCTGCAGGCAATCGCAGGGTGGCCGCCTGGGTCCCACCATTGTCTTTATTGCAGGCGGTTTAACTTCATAATCTTGAAGAAACTCGGTAATGGCCGCAAAAACTTCTTCCTTCGACGTTATTTCGTCTATGTTCTCGCATTCGAGGAATATCTTGTGCGTGATAGAACGAACGCTAGCATTAGTCGGGAGTCGTCTGTGGATTTATGCGGTCACTTTTTTAAACTCGTTTTTGAGGGCGTGGTTCTTCTGGCGCTATTCCTCGCTTTTTCTTCGGAGATGGAGTGTTAATACGCTGTTCTGCAGCGTTATTAAGTCTGTTTCCTTCCGTTACCCTCTTTGCAGAACGGTCACGTTTAATTTTTGAGCTTAGCGATTTGTCAATACTATGCGCTGAGTTGTTTTCTGGCAACGATGTCACTCGTACTCGGCGTTCCACAAGACGAAGATTGATGATTTGCACTTACCGTTCGAGTTGAGAAACTTTGCAACGCAGGTTAGATGCCTTAATTTCGGCTTCTCGAAAAGCGAACTTAATTAAATTTCTGATTTTTTTGAATTCACCGTGGGCATTGTGCTTGTCTTTTTAAAAAAGCAATCAACTCATCGATTTTTGGACAGTTGTTTTTGGTGGTGAACGCGTGACTCTTATGATTTTCTTGAATGGGTCTGCCGCGATGTCTAGCTCGAGGCGATTTCTTGTCGTATTACTACCTACGAGGGCCAAGGTTGCCATAACCCTAGGAAATATTGAAGATGTTTCTCTGTTATTGCAGTCATTGTATCTCGACGACTTTGAGGCGGCTTGCGCACTCTCCGTAGCCGGTACTGGGGATCCGGCACCAAAACTCACTATCCATCATTGAAATTATTTTGAGAGTAATTCCGATCTGGTATTTGATATTTCCACCAACTTGGACAAAATTGGAACAAGCTCTCTCAAAGTTCGTCGTGCTTCCATTGACAATGACTCTATGATGAACACCATAAAAGTACTAAAAACTAGTTCTTGCTATTGCCCACCATGTGACAATACCACGATAGAGGCACATTTAGCACATAGGAAAATATTATTTTTTTTTTCAGAACACAGGCTTAAGCTACTAATGCTGCTTTGCAAAAAACTTATTGAAAAAATGTGGACCCCTCTTCCCTACACTTCATAAATTTCAAACTCGGTATTCCTGCTTATACTTACCAAAACGCATTAGATGCCTCTATTTGGCCTCTAGGAGTGCAAATCAAAAATTTTGTACATATTCCAAAATTAAAAAACGACAGTCCAGCTGTAGAAGACATAGTAAGCTATTGTAGTATGTGCTAACCTATGTCCACCTAACGCTGCTCAGATCTATCGTCCATCAAGCATCGCAACGCTAAAAATCTATTATCATAATGGGAGTGGGATTCGAACTAAAATTTTCAAACAATTTGTGAACACCAGTTATCAGTTCTACGATGTGATCATTAAAGTCGAATCATAGCTTTACCCTGAAATCTAATCATACGAAATCTTCAACCGAGAGCTTAACACTCCCTTCTGGATGGACAGATGTAAATTTTCAGAGGAACGTGGTGACAGTATAATAGTTGGTAAAGAAGTTGATCTTGAACCCGGAATTTATTCAGTAAATTAAAAATACAAGTTCTTTCTTCTAAATCTATATTGTCCCCTTTAAAGTAATCTTCATCGACTATAACCATCGCTTGATCCAATCCTCGAAACATTTTTTATATTCAGTTTTCGGTATGTCCATCAGTGCTTCCTGCAATTTTTCCATTACGTCTTCTCGGCTGCTGAAAGGTTTTCCCCGTAGTGGTTTTTTTTAACTCGATTAAACAGAAAGAAGTCATAGGGAGTCAACTAGGTGAATTCGGTGGCTGTTCGATGATATTCGATGAGTTTTCTGCCCATAATTTTGGTCTCTTTCAGCGAATTGCTTTACGCAAATGTCTCATAACGCCCAAATAATACTCTTTGTTTACTATCTGGCTTTTCGGCAAAAATTCATGATGCACTACACCGTTGTAATCCATGAAAACCGTGAGCATCGACTTCTTTTTTGACTGAAAACGACGTGGTTTTTTTTTATCTCGGCTCATTTGGTGAACGCCATTCACTTGCCTGATGTCTGGATTGCTTGTCGTACTCATAAACCCACGTCTCGTCTCCAGTAATAATCCTTTTGATGAATGTAGGATCGGATTCAGCCTCGCAAATCATCTCTTTTGCGACGTCAACACGGTCTCATTTTTGCATGAAATTAAAGTCTCTTAGCACCAACTTTGCTGCTACACGACGGAAACCCAAATCATTAACCAAAATGTCTTGGACAGATCCGTAGGCAATGTTCAAGTGCTCCGGTATTTCTCTGATATTTCTTTTATTTCTTTCACTTCATAAATGTTTTCGTTGGTTTTCAATGTCGACCATCAGCCACTGCGTTCATCATCTTCGATTGACTCACGACCACTTTTTGTAAACGACCATTTTCTTTAGAGAATCGTTGCCGAAATACTTTTCCAACATTTCCAACCTTCGCGCACCATTAAATCCGTTTTTTACGCAAACTTTAATACAAGTTCGTTGTAGCAAATTTAAATCAATTTCTAAAATTGTAAAAAATCGCCAACACACACAGAGATAGATGTACTCTTGGCTACGTAACTTTTGCAAATGTAGCTATGATGCTAAGATTTAGAGGGAATGTCAACAACAGATGTACCAACTTAACAGAACTCAAATCGGAACAATGGGAGCGCCACACGATGACGCCACCGGAAACTTTTTGATCATGGTGGTATTAATAATCGTTGTACTGAATCGGAAAACGTAGCAATTTTCCGTGATTTTAATCTTAGTAATATTATTTGGAGTAAGGTTGATAGTAAAAATTTTCTTTTAGCGCATAATATTTCTTATCACTACGAATCCCTCTTACTTGATTTCCTACATCCTTTAAATTTAAAACAAATTAATCCAGTAGTTAACTCACTTCTTAAAATTTTAGACTTAATATTTGTATGTTGTGATGAGTTTGATGCAAAAGTAACTGAAGTTCCTATATCTCTTCTGAAAAATTCTATTAATCATAAAGAAATTTGTATCGAGCTATCATTTCTCTATTATTTGAGACTATACACTAAACGTAACCTGAAGTATTTAAATTTTCCAAAAGAAAACTACAGCGAACTAAATAACTTTTTCAATAATGTAAACTGGATTGATGAAATGTCCAATCTAAATTTAGTGCATATGTATGAATGCATCGTTGAAATACTGACCGACGGCTTTTCAAGACGTGTACCGCTTTCATTTTACCGATATTCGAATGAACCTTGTTGGCATAATAGACATTTAGAGAATCTAAAAGATCTAAAAAACAAAGCTTTTAAGACATTTAAAAAAACTAAATCGCAGTCAGATTACGAAATAAAGGGTGATTTATCGTAAGGTTTGATTTATAATATAAAATAAAATACATAAATTTAAAAGTAAACTTAAAATTTTTACTAACAGTTTAGAGTACAATCCATGGCATTTATTTTCCAAAAATGCTGTTATGTAAATGTTGATCACGACTACGTCCGAGGAGGTCCATTCGGAAGGTCCAATTTTGGGCGTCGCGTTCGAGCATAGCGACTAATATCTCGCGGATAACACGAGTAATGTTAGCTTCTAAAGCGTCAAACGTAGCTATAGTCCGAAGGTGTGACATCGCACGATCTAGGCGTGAAATTAAGTGCTCACCAAAATTATTTCCCAACAAAGTCCATTGTTTCACGCTCCGTCTTGTTGAAACCAGGGCTCACCGAGACCATCTGCTTGAATTTTAGGAAGCACAAAGTCCGTTAACATGGCGCAGTAACGGCTACCATTAACAGTAACATTCTGATTTGCCTCATTTTTGAAGAAATATGGACCAATAATTCCACCAGCCCATAAACCATACCATACCGTTGTTTTTAATGGATGTAATGGTAGCTCTTGGTACTCTCCGTGTTGCTCATTTTGTTTATAAACGTATCCATTGAGCCAGAAATGGGTTTCATCACTGAACAAAATTTCACGATAAAAAAACGGATTTTCATTAAGTTTTTCCAGAGCCCACTCACTAAAAATATGACGCAAATTCAAGTCACCTCGCTTCAGTTCTTCCACAAGTTGAAATTTGTACACTTTTAGGCTAAGATCTTCACGTAAAATACGCTTAATCAAACTGCTGAAAACGACGACGAATCGATTCGTCACGGTCTTCGCGTACACTCTCAGCTATAGCTGATATAATCTCTTCACTACGTGCTGGATGTGGTCTAACTGGTCGAGTGTCATTCACTAATGTAAACTGGGATACAAATTTGCGAGTGGTATTGGCAATAGTGATTTCAGTAGGTCGATTATGCCCACCGTAGGTTCCTCGAATCGCACGAAAAACATTTCTCACTGAACGCTGTTGTAGTATGAATCTTTCCATGATGACTTGCCAAACGATACTGAACAAAAATGACAAGGCAGTTCGATAGGAGTCACGCGTGATCTGTTAAAAAAAATCCTATTGAAAATCAAACCTCACGATGAATCACCCCTTATATAGTAAATTTCTTTTCAAAAATTATGTCATGTCTGTTGAACATAATATTAAATCTGATAGTAAAACGTTTTGGCTTTTTATCAATTCAAAAAGGAAGTCTACGGGGATTCCAAATTCAATACTTTTTAGAAACCGTGAATCGTGAGCTTTTCGCAGATTCACGAGCCATGATCAAACTAGCACCAGTCCTATTAGTTCCTCTAGTTGTGTCAAAATCAATGTTTGCCAATGTTTGCCAATATAATATTTTTTATGTTGGATTTTAGTTTCTTTATTTTAAGAATTAACTATTACGTATCACACCAGTTTTACAATAAAAAAGCTTTCAATATAAATTCAAAAAGGTTAAATTTCTTTAATTAACTGAAAGACATGCAATTTATCAAACAACTGACCACCGTAGTCAGACAAAAAAAAAAAAAAAAAAAAAAAAAAAAAAAAAAAAAAAAAAAAAAAAAAAATGAACAACTTGCACTTAAAACCTGTGCAAGAGTTATAAAACGGTACGATTTATCGAAAGAGATCTATCGTATGATTATGAGGAGAAAGTGGTTATCGAAAGTAAGATATCATTATGAAAGAGCAAAATATAAGTTCAACTATAATATTGTATAAGAATCAGAATAAGGTTTCCATTTAAGTTAAAATTAGTGTAAGTTTAAGTTTATTATTAAGTCTACGTTAAATATTGAACATGCTCTTCACGTTGGAAGCTCATGCTTTCAAAACAAATATAATAATAACAATATTTCCATAAATAGATATATGTATAAATATGTACAAGAATTCAATTAATGTTTTCTTCAGGGCTGTTGATTGGAAGAATGCATATTTTTGAGAGTGCCCTCTTTACCAGTCTATTTTTGGTCTTAAGTTTCACGACTCTAACTCGTCTATCAGCGCCCGTATACGTTTCCACAACTCGAGCCAATGGCCATTTCATTGACGGCAGATTGTCGTCTTTAATTAAAACCAATGTTACCACCACAATGTATTTCGATGAAACATACCATTTATGACGCTCTTGTAGAGTGTTGAGATACTCTTTGCTCCATCTGTTCCAAAAGTGTTGTTGTATGGACTGTCTTTCTTGCCAAGAAGCTAGTCGACCAATTTATTGAGCAGTAAATTCTGGTTCCGGTCCAGGGTGTCCAGGGATAAGGACACTCAAATCATCAGGATCATCTGAAAGGGCACTGAGAGGACGAGAGTTAATAATAGCCTCTATTTGACATATGAGAGTGTGAAGATCATCAAAACTTAAAATTGTGTATCCAACGACTCGACTCAAATGGTGTTAAGCTAATTTAACCGAAGCTTCCCAAAACCCGCCGAAGTGGGGGGACCGAGTCGGTATGAATTTCCAGTCGATGCCTTCATTAACGCACTCCTTGTGTATTAGCTCCAAGTTCCTTTGTTCCTTGTCAAATATCTGCTTCAACACCTGCAATTGAGAATTCGCTCCTACGAAATTGGTGGCGTTGTCAGAGAAGATAGTATGTGGCTTTCCGCGTCTTGATGTGATTCTTCTAAATGTTGATAGAAATGCTAAAGTAGATAGGTCAGTGACAAGTTTAAGATGAACCGCCTTAGTAGCCATGCAAATGAAAACGCAAACGTATGTTTTTATGGGGTCTTTACCACGCACTCCTGATTTAATATAGAGACGACCACAAAAATCTATGCCACAATTATGAAAAGGCTTGGATGGTTGTATTCGGTGTGATGGTAAATCACCCATAAGCTATCTGCACATGATCGGTCTAGCCTTAAAACATCTTATGCATTTGCTAATAACCCTTCGAATGGTATGCCTACCTCCTAAAGGCCAAAAACGTGCTCTTAAGTAATGAGTGAGGGCTTGACAACCTGCATGTAAGTTTACTATGTGAAAGTGATTGATAATTGTTTGAGTAAATCTATGATATTTAGGCAAAATTATTTGATGCTTAGTATCGTAGTTAAGTAATGAATTTTTTAGTCTTCTTCCAATGCGGATGAGTCCAAAGTCATCTAATAGTGGATTTAATGTCTTTAAGCAACTATCCTTTCTTATCTTCATAGCGCCTTGAAGCCGCTTGTACTCGATTTGATTAATAATTGTAGACCAAAATCTAAATCAGCTGCCGACAATGGTGTGCATACTCGACCTCCCTTAGACAATGAGGTATTCTTGATGAAACGATGAATAAAGGCAAAAGTTCTACGTATTCGATTGAATTCATTTATAAATTTACAATGCAATAGAAGATAATAAACATATCTTTCGGGAATGACAG
Organism: Volucella inanis; assembly: GCA_907269105.1. NCBI lineage: Eukaryota > Metazoa > Arthropoda > Insecta > Diptera > Syrphidae > Volucella > Volucella inanis. The sequence continues at coordinate 124,702,826 of OU026157.1, read as the reverse complement.
AGTCATCTTTTAGAAAAGTGGGTCCATTAAACCATAAATCAGACCTGCTTAGACTTAGAGGAGACATCCCTCGCGAGAGAATATCAGCTGGATTGTGATTAGTACGAATATGTCTCCATTCAAAGTTTTTTGAAAAATTTTGAATTTTTGTAACTCTATTGTCTACAAATGTATTCCACGTGCATGCTGGTATGCTAGTACGATGGTAGAATCAGACCAACAAGTAACGTTTTTAAAGATGAGTGGAATCATTTTCAAAACCCGATCAATAAGTTTAGTTAATAAAAGTGCTGCAGGTAATTCCATCCTTGGGATTGAGATTGTGCTGATCGGGGATACTCTCGATTTCTAACATAAAAGCCTGACTTTAACCTTTCCGTTTTGTTCAATACTTTCAATGTAAATGCATGCGCCAAATGCGTCCATACTGGCATCAGCAAAGCCGTGCAATTGAAGAGTAGCTTTAGGTAACAATACATAGCGTGCTAATTTTATTGAATCTATGAGTGGAAGTTCATCGCAAAATTGTTTCAAAGAGTTTCATCTCAATTCAATTTCTGCTTCCAAAGGGTTTATATAAATTTTTTTGCTTGTAAAATAACTGGTGCTATAAATCCTAAGGGGTCATATAAACGAGCAATTTCTGACAAAACAATGCGTTTGGTGATTTTGCATGCTGGATATGAATGTCGATGTGAGAAACAAAATTCATCGAACTGAGAATTCCAAAACAGACCAATTGTTTTTGTAACCTTTGCGTTATTAATATGAAGAAAATCTTCCCTCTCCTCTAATGCGATATCTGATAGGATCTCCTTTGAATTGGAACACCATTTCCGCAAGTGAAAACTGCCCTTATGAAGCAAAGAATATATTTGGTTTCTGCTTTAGATTATATCATAAATTGTGTTAGCACCGTGGGTGACCGTGGTGAAGTGGTATATGCATAGACTCCTCAAGCAGAGGGTCGCGGGCTCGAATCCCGTGCCAGGAAATTTTGTGGAAAAGTCTTTTCACAGAATTCGTATGTAGTTATATGAAAATCCCGTCGGCGTCAACTCTGACATGAAGGCATAACACTGATGTTGGAGTGGTTGCTGGCTGGGCTAAATGTAACGAACTAACAACTAGCACGTACTTAAGACCCACTGGTTGAGGAGGATGTACTAGCTCGTCCCGTCCAATTTTACAACCACCTCTGGGAAAAATATCGAAATCTAATACACTGAGTTTCAAACTACTACACCACCCGTCCGCGCCCTGGAGAAAAAGCCAGTAAAAGGGTATTCATAACCCTTGGTGTGCGCGCGGTATTATAAAAAAAAAAAAGTCGGATATCTGACTCTAAGCCATCATGATCGGCTTGCTTTCCGTTCACCTGCTTTAAATTTTTAACCATTCCCTCTCTGAAGGTGTATTTCTTGATGTTTGGAAGAAATCCTTTTTAATTCCTAATCATAAGTCTGTGGCAAAAGGCAATGTTGAGAATTATAGAAAAATTTGTAGGATTTCTGCAATCCCTAAGTTAATGAAAGTGTTATTTAAGCACTTAGCATGGTTTTAGCGCTTATCAATCTACTACCACAAACCTTGCATTATTTTCGTCCTTTCTTCTGAAACAAATTGAAGAAGGCACCCAAGTTGACACCATACGAGTATTTATAGATTTCAGCAAAACTTTTGACTCAGTCAACCATGATAGGCTAATCTATAAACTTGGAACATTCGGATTTCATTCGCAATTGCTTCGTTGGTTGCCTTCCTTTCTTCTCGACCGAACCCAACAAATCAAAATCGGTAACTTCGTATCCAAAGAAATTAAATGTAGCTCTGGTGTTTCACAATGCAGCCATTTGGGCCCGCTTCTCTTCGTCATCTTCATCGTGATAAATGTTAAATATTTACAGTGTTTATTGTTTACCGATGATCTAAAATTATTTAGAGCTGTTAAAAATAATGCACGGAATGGTGCATAATCAATGCCCTGAAGTTAAACACAAGCAAGTGTAATTTCATTTTTTCATTCTCCAAATCATCCTATATTATTCAATTTGATTATTCGATTGGTCCTACACCCCTCTCCCGATTAAGTGTAGTCAAAGATTTGGGAGTTATTTTGAATACTACTTTTTTTTTAAAAAGTATATTACATTTGAATCGTGTCTTATCCAAAGCTTACTCTGCAATAGGTTTTATTTAGAGAAATAGCAAAGGCTTTTCTGATCCATTATAGTATACTTCGCCTTGTTAGACCTTATCTGGAATACGCAGTTGTGATTTGGAATCCCAATCTCTCTTCTGATTCCAACCAAATTGAACGTGTGCAAAAGCGTTTCACAAGATCTATTTTTCATAGAATGCATTGGAATTTTTGCCCAATTATAAAACAAGATGTTTACTCCTTGGCTTACAATCTTTAAAGTCTAGACGTACTATACACGATATAATGTTTGTTAGAGACTTCTCGGTTATCATATAAGATGCACTATTTTATTATCAAAAATAGGATTTCATGTAGGTGAGAACAAGGCTTTTTCTCTTTGTTGAATACTACAGAACGAATTATGGTACAAACTTACTCGAACCGTCAAAAACTTCAACGAAGTTAGTAACCTCTTGGATGTTTATATAAAAAGAGCTCAATCTTAAAATTTAGTCAAAACCTTATACATTTTTTAAATTTCATTTATGTATGTATATTTTGTTTTCTGAAATACGTTAGCACTTAAGTGACTTGTAGATGCATAAATAAATAAATAAATAAATATATACTCATCGGAATGTCAAACATATGTTAGAACATTAATAAAAACGTTTTCAAGTACCAAGCATATTTATTAAGGATATTGTCCTTTAAGAACACAAGAATTGGTTCATTTAACACATACGCCTTTCTGACCCTGAATGGCACGGGGTCGCTCCAAATAAGCAATTTATCGCCCTATTGTTTCATAATAATGACACAAAACGCAGACTTTTTTTTAACTCTTTTATTTATTAAATAGAACATGTTTTCTTTTTAAATTTCAAAGTACTGAAGGAATCGCATTTGTTTGCATATTATCCCAAAATAAATGCTTTCAGTCAACAATATATGCAGCTGGTCATTTGTAAAGATAACCTATGACTATGGAAACAACATGCGAAATCGTTACACGGAATTGCGTGGAATTTTTTAATCAGAAAGCAACTCACAGTCAGTCACTGAAGGGTGATGTAAATTGATTGGATCTTCGTCTAACTTAAATTCGGGTCACATATCTGGACGAACTGAAGCAGACACTTTGTTTTTGAACGAAAAAGTCAGCTAGTTTTTGGTAATCTTAATATTTTTTTCATTTCTTAATACTTTGTATCTTTGTAGATCATAAGGTATTTTAGTTGAAAGTCATCATTGAGTGCAACGAGGAAATTCTTCTGTAAGTCTTTAGTCAGCGTTTCGAGGATGGCTTCGTTTGAGTACTCGTATCTAGGTAAGAAAAAAATGTATTTTACTTCTCTTCCACCAAAAGACAACATTAACAAAAATTTTGCTTGTTAAAAGGTGTTTTTTCATTCGTACTTGTTCACGCAATTGGAACCTCTAAGGCTCTATTTGAAGGATGTGACTACACCTACGATATGGAAGCGAACCCAAACGCCATTCTGAAATCGCCAAATTATCCAAATAATTATCCAATAGGGACTTCGTGTCGCTATGGATTTGTTGCACCATTGGACTACGAAATATTGGCACAATGTACAATTTCTTGGAACCGGGTAAGGCCAGAATGTTAATTTTTTATTTATTTTATATTTTTTTCACTATTTCGCTAATTTTTGTTTTATGAAAATATAATTCAATTTCGTTTAGCTTATTTTTAATAATCGATTTTAGTGCGACCTATAAAGCCTTAAACCAAGCTTTTAGAGTTTATTAACAGATATTTTGCTCAGTTTTATTGCTTAATATTAACTTTCTCTTACTAACCTGGCATGAAGACCTGCACCGTAGCCGGAGAAGTGGCCACGTGGGTCAAACTAGGACCCACTAGGTAGGCAAGAGTGGTGGTTGGAAAAGACTGTTTGAGCTTATGATGAAACACAGGAGACTGTTAACGTCTATGTATATTCATTAGGTTGTTTAAGTCATTGTAGAAGAAAGCTCCTAAGTAGAGTTTTCTTCTCTAGGAGAGAGCTGGACATTTACAGAGAAGGTGAAGAATTGTCTCCTCTTCCTCCGCGTCCATGCAACTTCTACAGAAATCGTTTGTAAAGTCCCCAAGCCCTCTTGCATGTTTGTCTATACAGCAGTGTCCAGTAATGACACCTATAATGACGCTGAGAATTTTACTGTTAAGAAGGATTAAACTCTTAGAGCGCTTCGGATCTAGATTTGGTCAGATGTACTCAGTCGTTAGACATGTTGGCCCACCGCTCAACCTAAGGCAAATTCTTTTATTAGTATCCGGCTTAAATAGCGAGTTCGTCGGCCCTAAAGTTCTCTGCAATGTGTCTGTGCCCCGGCGCCCAACAAATGTAAAGGTTGAACTGCTCTGACATCTCTGTAAGAGATTCAAGGGCGGCTTTAGAATTTAATGAGACTGAGTCATGGGATTTACTCCCAATCCACAGCGTTCCGCCCAGCGGGTTAATCTGTTAAGATTTAGCTGAAGGAGCTCTTTGATGGTATTAAGATGCTTATCTGGACGGCTATAGCAACGACCTCAGCATAGGTAACAAATCTGCTCCCTCTCGCTTCCAAGAATATTGGCAATTCATTTACCACTAAAATCCAAAGAAGGGGAGAAATGACACCGACTTGCGGCATAAATTTTAGCAGACTGATCATAAGACTGATCAACTCCCCAAGTGAGTCGTCTACCTGCAGATGTGATAGCGCAGTCTTGATTGAGGATGTGTCGATGTTGTTAAAGGCGCCCTCTATGTCTAGGAAAGCAACTATTGTGTACTCTCTTTACTGAAGGGATCGTTCGATATGGCTAGTCCTGCATTCGCTGGCTTTTCCATCGATTTTCCTTTTTAGTTGGCATGTTGAGCCGTTGACAAATGTCTGAGATCAATTTTGGCTTGAAAATGGATATCAATCAGTCGTTGTAGAGTTTCCAGAAAGAAAGATGATTGACTTATAGGTCCGAGGTCCTTTAGAACATTATGAGAGAATTTTCAGGCATGTATTTCTAAGCGGTTCTAGTGATGATGTTCACCAGTTCGGCTTTTTCTTGCCCCTAGGTTGAATAAGAAGGCAGGAAGCAACTAAATTTAGGTATAAATTCGATTTCGTTCCTCGAGCACGTTTGCAGCGATCGATTCTTTGGAGTCAATTTTCTACAACTCTTCCACACATATCGGCCAGAACATTGGTAATTTCGCGTTCGATATTGCATCTGAGCTTCTCTAACGTTATTGGCTTGTTGACCTTAGCCAACCTCTTAAAAAGAAGTAAAACGGCGTTAAATCATATGAGTGAGGTAGCCATTCGGCCGGACCATTAAACGATTACCGAACTTCCCCTTGAATATATCTATTGTTTAAACAGCTCTGTGACATCTGGCACTACATATCACTGATATCATCACATCCATTCAGTTCTGACCAAAAATAGTCTTTTAACATGGTGATTATTTTCATCGACGAAAAACTACGGTCAAATCACACTTCCGGCATTAAATCCACACCACACGGCCACTTTTTTGCATGCATTGGAGTCTTTTGAAGTATGTGTGAATTGCTTGCTGCCCAATAACGTCTATTTGGCCTATTTCCAAAGTCATTAAAGCAAAAGTGAGCTTCATTGCTGAAGATGATTTTTAGCCAAAATTCAGGATTTTCTTAAAACTTTTGCAGAGCCCAAATCGGAAAAATTTTGGCACTTCAAATAACCAAAGGCTTCAATACTTGAGATTATTTCATCTTGCCAGGGTGTAAACTAATATTTTTATGTAAAATTCGCCACGAGTTGGACTGAGGGATTCTCAGTTCCCGAAAACGGTGTGGAAACGATTGATATGGTTTATTTTGAGCTGAAGCACTTACAACGCTCATTCTTCGACCGTTCACAGGAACATTCAATAGTGAACATTGTTAGAAGAAGAAAATCAAGCGATCGATATGAGTAGCTAGTGAGAAATAACTCGCATTTATTGACGTTGTTTATCCGTGAACTTCACCACGATAAAAATGTATGCCTTGACTGACTTTTTTTTTTATAATACCGCGAGCACCAAGGAGATATGAATACCCTTTTATTGGCTTTTTCTCCATGGTGCGGGCAGGTGGTGTAGTAGTTTGAAACTCACGTGTATTAGGTTTCGATATTCGACGGGATTTTCATATAACTACATACGAATTCTATGAAAAGACTTTTTCACAGAATTGCCTGACACGGGATTCAAACCCGCGAACCTCTGCTTGAGGAGTCTATGCATATACCACTACACCACGGCCACCCCGTGGGACATAGATAGATCATTAAATACAAAATTCTATAGCCTTGAGCTCTTCAAGCGATGCCGTTTTTATTTCCTCAATCGTTGCAAATTTCCGTTTTTGGAAACAGGAAAAAGTCGTATGGACCCAAATACGATGAATATGGTGGCTGAGGCATGATTATCATTATATTTTTGGCCAAAAATTTCTCGAAAATGGCCCATAACTTCAAGGTAATACTCCTTATTGACCGAACGATCTTGAGGTAAAAACTTCTGATACACTACTCTACTACGTAGTCGAAATAAACAGTGATCAAACTTTTGACATATGCTCGAACTTGACGTACTTTTTTTGGTCTTGGTTCTCCTATGCTTCCATTGCGACGATTGGGCTTTGGTTTCGACGTCATAGCCACATCATTTTGAGTAAGTCAGAAAAATCATTTACGTCATTCAAGAGCTCCTGAGCAATGCTCATGCGACGGTTCTTCTGATCAGGTCTCATGCCTAAAACATCCGAAAAAATTGCATGAGACTAGCGGACCGATATGCCAACACCCTCAGCAGCTTCACTTATGATAATTCGACGCTTTTCAAAACAATTTCTTCACAGCTTCGAGGTTATCATCTTCTGTTGATGTTCTGGGGCGTCCAAAACGAGGTTCGTCATTTAATTTTCTCAGTCATCTTGGAACTTGTTAACATTTTGTTTACTTAGAGCAAACACACCATATGTCATTGTCAACATTTCAAGTGTTTTAGAGCACTTGATTCAATTTTTTACACAAATTTCATGCAAATTTGTTGCTCCATTTTTCATAATAATTGAAAATTGCCGAGCACACCAAAGCACGTCTAACCTTTCTATATGTCAAAAACTAACTAAATATATATTGTACTTGAAACTGTGAACATATGTTCGGGCAAAAAGAAACCTCCAACGTATCTTACTTTGCACTTCGAGTAAAGAGTTTTGAGAGTCACCAAACCAAAGTTACTCCACTAGGGAGCCATGTGTTAGGTGAAAGTTACTTTAAGACTCGGAAACTCTCTTAAACTGGTTTTGTTTAAAAAATAATTTCAAAATGGTGTCCTGGAAGTGGCCGATTGTTACAATGTCGGCCGCGTTTAACAGCTCCACCTGGACGAATTTTTTTAAGACAGCGCTTGTGAACTATTTTCTCTGGCACAAGAAATGACAACAGTTTGAGATTATATGATAAAGTGCACTACCCCCCTTGTAACAGCTGGATTCGTATTCATTCTTCTATAGTCACTTTTATTACTTCCTTTGAATTTGAAAAATTCAGCGACTATGCATTTGAGTCCCTTAGATTTGTTTGATTGGGATCTGCACATCTTTTTATCGGGTGGATAGTAAGGTACACATAGTACATGTGTAGCATGTAAACAGGTGCGGACAAAAATCACTGGGACTGATTGGTGTTCAAAATAAAGCCTTACAAATCGCTAATAAAACACGACCAGACTTATTTCCCAAAAGTTATTGAGCGGATTAGCCACAAAAGACTTGAAATAGCAAGTGGTCTATCTTCACACTAAGTTTCGTAAGTCGTGGTTCATGAATAGTGGAGCTCGAGACGCAATATATGTAGAGTAGGCGCTGGATCATAAACGTGAAAAATGAGTTTAAATCGGTGGGCTGAGGACGGATTATAGTAGGCTATCCTTATAGGATTGAAAGACTGAACTATATACGTAAAATGATAACGAACTATTCCTCGAATAGAATCCTTCCCTATGGCTCTGACAATGGACTTAAAGCTTACGAAGTTACAGGCGGTGTGTCACGAGGAGTGGTCTTAGGCCTACCGTGAAATATTTTGTACGGCGAAATTTTACTCCTACAAATTTAATGCAAAGCGTCAATTACAGGATTTGCTGATGACATTGCCGTAGTGGTTATAGCAGAAACGCTAGAGGAAGTTCAACTCTACAGCAAAGAATCAAACGATTTGCAACTCGTATATCATAAAACTGAAGGGTGAAACTTGTTCCTAACCATTTCTCTAGTATTTCGGAGCTGTGATTGAAAGTCGTCTAAGTTTTAAACACCACCTAAAGCAGATATGTGAGAAATGAACAAGAAACCGTAAGTGTAATTACAGAACTGACGAATATATCGATGGCCCAAGACAGAATGAAAGACTCATTCTTGGTGGAGTGGTCAAATGCCGCAAATATAACGAATGGTAAACGAAGAAATGGTAAGGCTCGAGACTCTAACCGAGCTAGTACAAAATGACCGGTTAAGCGACGAAAAAACAAAATACGAGAGGACCCGTAGGATCGCAACCTGGCAACAGCAATGGAACAATGGAAGGTGAAAACATCGCCCGATACTAGCTTTCGATGATTGGATTGAATGGAATCACAGTGAAACAAAGATCGCAGTGCCCGTGCTATGAAACTGTTTCGGAAAACGTGTATTTTTCATAGCTAGTGGTACGAAACCGAGAGGAGAGTCTTTAGGGATAAATTTGGAAAGTGGCCCTGTCCCGATTATATCGTAAAGTCTATTAGAAACTGGGCTCTTGTTAGTAAAGTACTAGTGCAAATACGATTCTTTTGCGACCTTAGACGATTATGGCGTCAACGTAAAGTTGACACAAGGTAAGCTGAGTCTTTAATTCGACCCCTGCGAAATAATGCCTAACGGCGGTAACACAGAGCTCACAAATCGGTTTTGTTCATGAGAAAATGTGAATCCGGAACACTTACCTCATAAAAAGTTTCCATCTTCCAGTGCAAAATCCAAAGTACGCAGATCAAGCATAATATACTTATGCCTATGAGGTACTCTGTTACCTATGAGGGTAATCGATTTTCGATTTGAATTCATGAAATTTCGCCACGGAGAATACGCACGTGTGCTCCTGTTCATTGTCTTGATAGAAGACTGATGCTGCCAGTTTTCCTTGAAATCATCATTGAACTGGTCCAGTAAGTTGACATAATATTTGCTATTGATTGTTTTTGCTTTTTGTAGGTTATCGGTGATAACTCACAGGCTCATTTCGACCTTCTTCTGCATCGATTTTCTCACATAATCTGCCAGCTTTGACTTCTACTGTGTTGTGGTGGATGGCTTGAAATGTGGTTAAATAACGCTAAACAGCCCTGGGAAATTGTCACACTTCATTCATTCACTTTTTTCCATTTTCGCCAAAATTCAGTACTTCGTCGATAACAATACATTTGTTGGTGCTTTAAGTTAGTGGCTGAAATGGTACCAAACTGACAAAGTCTTTAACGGCCGCGTAACCTTCGGCATGTCTAACAACCGACTAACGCTGAAGACCAATGGAATCGATACCAGAGAGCCATCACCCAGCCACCTCTAAGAAATTCGTCGTTTGGTATAGAATGCACATATGCAAAAGCCTACAAAGTGGCATCGCACAGAAACACGGCCTGTGAACTCTACGAGCAAAAGAGTAGTTTTATCTAAGGAGGGAAAAGTAAGACCATGAGAAGTACGCTATCGAAATTTTTGCCGAAAAGACCCGAGAGGAATATAGATACTTAGTAGAAGACCCACAGTCGGTACAATCACATTCCGCTGCCAGGTAGAATGAACCATTAAATCATTTGGACGGTCAATAGCCTACCTGCCAAACGGTATCAACTCATTTTCAAGATTTAGTTTGACAGAGAGCCTCTTAGCTGTGCTAATTATAGAGGCATCAATCTCCTTAACGTCGCATATAAGATCTTATCTGTCTACTTGTGCGCAGCCGTGAAGTGCCCATATGCCTATAATCGTCCAAATATTCAACACCCGGCAGATATTTGTAAAAACTCAAGAATTCCAAATCAATGCGCACCAACTGTTTATTGATTAAGGACGAACGAGTTATGCAGAACCATGTCTAGAATTGGTATCCCTGCCGAACTCATCAGATTGTGCAGGATGACGATAGAGAACGCTTGCTGCTCCGTTAAGATCGGAAACAATTTTTCCGAGACCTTCAACGTCGAAAAAATAATGAGGCAATGTGGTGCATTGTCAACACCATAAGCCGCAAGTCAACTTCATAGGCTCAATTTTTCAAAATTCGGTACACTTCTAGCATAAGCTGATGTGATTGAACTCAGAGATACTCAGGAACAAGACTTTGTGTACATTGTGTCATGCTTATCAAACATCGAACGGGGAGTCACTATTGGTAATCGTAACTTGTTCAGCCTAGGAAGGCATATACTCGTAAGTAAAAATGCCTTGCCAAAAAATACTAAGGAGACTCTATATAAGAAACTCATCACCACAGCCCTGATTTATGGTGCAGAAGCATGGACGTAAGCGAAGGTGGATGAAGATATCCTTTGAAGCTTATACGCAAAATTTTTAAAGTGATTTTGGGTCCGGTTTGCGTTGACCGGGTTTGATGGAGGACATTTGCAGTGGACTATACGAGCTGTATTGCGGCATCGATGTGGTGAAAAGAGCGCATCAATAACGCGAGATGGCTACGACATGTAGAAATATTGACGGACAGCTCAAAAGAGTCCTCTTACTTAAATGGGAGACACAGTAGATTAATAATCAGAAACGATTATTAATTGAGGCCCAGATCCTTACTGTAGCGCCATCATAGCAACTAAAAGAAGTATATTGTATGAATGCAAGACTGGGAGAGGTTCGCTGAGTCAGGCAGCGAAGAAGTGAAGGTTTCATTATAAAAGAGCTCATTTTGGAAGACTTTTAAACAGTAATAACAGTAATCTCGACACTAAAAGCAATGAAATGAATATTAATCTAAAGGATTAAAGATTTTCTGAATTATCTATCGGATGGTGAAAGAGTACCTCATTCTCCAACATTAGTGTGGAATGATAATTTGTTGTATGTTGACAATGTTGTAGAGTGTGCACAAATTTACAAACACAAATGTTAGCTACATTGCACTTAAATATCTATTCTTCCAGTCATCTAGTGCCTGTAGTACGGAATATTTCTGGATTTCCACAGAAGGGGACAAGACCTTATCAGCAGCTGAGCATTTATGTCAAACTCAAAGTCTTACTCGTACATCATTGTTCCGTGAATTGATTATCGCTTACACATCTGGTTCTACAAATAGAGGGGATGCGGGGAATTTTATCTGCAAAATTACTACTCGTCCCCAAGCCTGTAATTGTGGATGGTCATCAAAAACACAGGAATTTATTGTAGGTGGAATCGAAGCAGCACAACAAGAATTTCCCTCTATGGTGGCCCTCTATCACTTACCTACTCGATCAGTGTTCTGTGGTGGAACCATAAGTAAGATGCTCTTTTATAATTTGATCGACTTCTACAAAATTTCATTTCCAGTAACCCATTATGCAGTAGTAACAGCAGCTCATTGCACGCGGCTCCATACGAATCCAAGGGACGTTCTGATATTAGTTGGGTATCATAGTATGTCCACAGGTAAGTCGACAACTTTACTACACTTTAGATTACGCCGTCAGTTAAACTGTTTTTTTTTTTTTTTTTTTTTTTAAGGAAATCCATATCAAAGAACTTATGCCGTCACCAGTTATCATGAACATACAGGATATAATTCGGTAAACAATGCCAATGACATTGCTTTGTTATTGACAAATACAGCCATTCAATGGTCTCGCGGAGTAGGACCGATATGTCTTCCCTTGAATCAGATGTAAGTATTTTCTCTTAATTAAAATGAACCTTTCAGTACCATTCTACATTTAAGGAACAATTCATTTGATTACTTAAACGTGTACGTTGTTGGCTGGGGTACCACTCAATTCGGTGGATCTAGATCGGATACCCTGCAAAAAGCTGCAGTAAATACTATTCCAAATTTAAACTGTCAAAATGTGTATCCATCTTTGATGTCTTCACAAATTTGTACATACTTCCCGAATAGAGATTCCTGTCAATTTGATTCTGGTGGTCCTGTCATCTATCAGGCTACTCGACAATTCCAGGTTGGAATCATAAGTAGTGGAATCGGTTGTGGCAGTGGGCCTGGTGTTAATACAAGAGTGACTTCTTTCATATATTGGATTGCAAGTAATCCAGTGGGAACCTTGTGCTATAAGCCCTTCACGAATAGTTAAAGGCAGAAAAAGAAAATTAAAAATAAAAGAACTTTGCTATTCCTCTTTGAAATCAGTCGAGTTTTATTCTTAGAAATTATTGGTGTAATAAACTGTGAAAAGAAATTAATAAATAAAGTGAGATCCATGAGGATCGCAGTGAAGTTCCTCCACACTCGGTATTGATTATCTTGCCGAGATAAATCTGTTTGCTGGTACACAGATTTCCATAGACCTGCTCCGAGATCTAGCTTGGTAGTGACAAAACATTAAATCAAAATTAGACGACTGTTGTATGAGACTCCAATTAGCCTACAAAAAGTGTGTTGCAGGTTCGATTTCTGGTAGGGAACGATCCTTTTTTGATTTTTTTGTGTTATTGAAACATCGTCCTTTTTTGTCAACTTCAATAGAAATTTTGCCATATACCGGGTGAGTTTTTTAACTTGGGACATCCAAATTACTCGAAAAGTACGAAATATTACGAAAAATATTTCAGACAAAAGTCACAAGGTTCTGAAGGCGACATAAGATGGTGACCACGAGTTTGACTTTAAAACCCATTTTCAAGGTAAAACAAAGGTCACTTTTGATTTTTCAAATGATAATTCCTGATTTTCATTGCTCAGTCGTAATGCTCGTAGGCTTGTCATTTGTTCTTACATACTGCGTTTTACATAACCCAGAAACAACAACGTGGACGTAGCAGTATTTTGTTTCCTTCGGGGTGATTATTTAGAGTTGGTCCCCTTGCCTTCCACTGTTGAATCATTGAATTCTTCCCATTTCGACGTTTATTTTCGTTTATTTCCGGCAGGTTTCAGTTATTCGTCTTTTCATGTCCTCACGTGTTGTTGGATTTTTTCTGTAAGCCTCACTTTTTAAGTAGCCCCACAAGAAGAAATTAAGTGACGTAAGGTCAGGTGATCTAGCAGGCCATTGCCTCGGACCCCCTCGTCCGATCCATCGTTGATGGTAAACATTGTTTAATACGCCCCGGGCTACTTGGGAATAACCACATTGTTTGTCGCAACTCCAATGGCAGTTCTTCTAGTAATACTGGAAGATAGTCCCGCAAGAAGTTTGCATACTTTTCGCCATTCAAGTTGCCTTCAATAAAATATGGACCTATATTATGAATTTATCTCCAATAATTCCCGCCCAAACATTAACATTCCAAGGATGTTGGCTTTCAACTTGTCGCAACCAAAAACGGTTTTCTGTAGCCCAGTAATGCATATTATGTCGATTGACCGTACCGTGATTGGTGAAAGTCGACTCATCAGAGAATAACACCTTGGCGAAGAAAAGGGGGTCTCGTTCAATTTGCTGAAGTGCCCATTGACAAAAGGAAATCCGGTTGCGAAAATCCTTGATAAGGATGGTATTTATGCCGATGTAATATCTTACAGACAGTCGTTTGAGAAATTCGTGATTCACGACTTATTTGGCGAGTGCCAATGTGAGGATCGTGTGCAACGGCAGCTAACACTGCTATTTCATTGTCCTCAACAGCCACTGACCGATTTCTTTTCTTTGGTTGCACACTTCCTTCACCAGTGAATTGTTGGATGACCCAATAAAAGGAAGCGCGCGATCGTATCTGGTCAGGGAAACGTTGAGCGTAAAGAGTAACAGCACCATCGATGTTCCTACACTTTCTCCATGAATCAATATCATTTCAATTTTCTCTTGAATTGAAATAGCCTGCATTATTAATCTGGAAAACGTTATTAGTTCCTCAAAACAAATATCGAACTTCTAAATGAAGTACAGTTCTGTTAAAGTAGAAAAAAGGGCAGAGTGCACATCATACACGCTCAGATAAATTTAGGACAATTTGTCCCTATCTGAAATTTCTTTGAGTTTTAAATTCACTCAAGGCAATAATGACCTCTTCAAAACAAATCTCGACCTTCTTACACCCTAACAACGTTGAAAACCGATTAATGATTTAGGCTGCCAGTGCAGTGGTATCAAGCACTGAATGAATAAGACCTTAGAGATAAAGTCGTTTGACCCATTGAGGAATACGACTGAGCAATGAAAATCAGGAATTACTAGGTGGAGTGAAAAGTAACCTTCTTGACCGCCAGAATGCGCTGATACTGCAAAAAAGGTTATGATGGCTTGAAGTCCGTTCATATTAAGGCAGACATGCTAAATTTCAGTGCGATACTGTTTTTAGTTTTGTTTTGACAGCTGATTGTTGTTGTGTTGTTGTGTTTGGCATCATGTTGAGTTTGGACAAAATCGATTTTCGTTCTCTCATAAGACCTTATTTTTTGAGAGGCAAAACGGCAAAGGAAACAAAAGAAAAGTTGGATAAATATTGTGTTATGGGGCTAATGCTTCGTCAGATTACACCGTCAAATAATGGTTTCGAGAATTTCGTTGTGGTCGCAACTCCACTACCGATCAAGTCCGCAGCGGCAGGCCCTCCGATGCGGTTACAGAAGACAATGTCAAAAAAATACATGAAAAAGTATTGGATGACCGGGAAGTGAAGGTGCGCGAGCTAGCAGATACCACAAAGATTAGTACTGATCGCACACGCCATATTTTGGGCAATATTCTGCCCAAGGAAAAGGAAAAACCATCAACAGCGAGTATTACTGTGCATTATTGGAACGATTGAAGGCCGAAATCGCTGCAAAATGGCCTCACATGAAGCGGAAAAAAATTTTGTTTTTGCAAGACAATGCACCGGCGCACAAGAGCATCGCAACCACGGCTAAAATCAATGACTTACGGCTCCTCGGACTATTATATCTTCCCAAACCTCAAAAGATGGCTCATCAATTAAAAATTCAGCTCACGCGAGGAAATCATCGACGCCACGGAGGAGTATTTTGAAGACCTTCTGGAAAATTACTTTTCGGACGGAATCAAGAAGTTGGAAAATCGCTAGAATAAGTGTAAAGAAGACTATATTAAATATATATATTGAATTGAATAAAAAAACATTTAAAAACAATTTTTTTTTTCATTCTCAAGGAGGTTACTTTTCACCCCACCTTTACTTTAAAAAATCAAAAGTGACCTTCGTTTGACCTTGAAAATGGGTCTCAAAGTCAAACTCGTGGTCACCATCTTATGTCCCCTTCAGAACCTTGTGACTTTTGTCTGAAACATTTTTCGCGATATCGCGTATTTTTCGAGTAAGTTGGATGTCTCAAGTTAAAAAGCTCACCCTGTAGAGTGAAGAAGTAAACATCAGAAGCCATTAGAGAAAAGCCTCGGGGGTCCTACTGAGATGAGTACTCATATATCTCCGACGGCGTGGAAGTTTGAGTGGCAGCAATAGCTTCATTTGAGCTCTTCAATAGCAACGTTAAAGCTTACAAATTTCATAGTCAAAAGTTCCGGAGTACCGTGCAACCTATATGCGTTAGGTGTGGAAGGAAACATAAAAGCAAGAAATTACAAGAAAGTGTGTCTAGCAGTAAACGATGGAAGTAAAACAATAATTTATGCTCGAATCATCTGTGCCCAAATGGCAGTAAGTAGGGTAAGATCGGTAAAAAACCACAAGAGTACCTGAAACCTCACTATGGCTATCAGCTTAGTTACAAGAACAGATTACGCGCTGTTGGCGGACACAACTCCGTACAAGGAGGTCTTCACAAAAAAAGAAGAAAAAAAATTTTAAAAAGTGCGTTGGTTCCGGGTACTGGAGGCATGGATCATTCCTCTTCAAAGTGGAGTTGTATATTGGGTCTTTAGGATCTGGTGTTTTTAAATCCACCGCCGGATAAACTGCGCCTATCAGCAACAGCTGCTATCTTCTCCAGTTGTGTGATATGAACTAACGAATTAAAAATGTTCCCAACGAATTTGCGGAGTTGTAGGAGTTTGTACAAAAAACCTCGAGCAGACAGAAAACTCAAACCCTTTGAGAGAACATACTTCCTCAAATAAAAAAAATTTTCGGAAAAAAGATCAAAACGACCTTCCATGTCAAGGATCGCTGGAATGGAAAACAGAAAATTACTATCAACAGTAGGAATAGATCAAAAGAAAGCAGACGATGAGAACAACTGGCAATAAGAACAATTTTTTAAGAAATGGACAAAGCGAATGATGTCACTGACACGAACTACGAAGTGAAAAATTGAATAAAGGTAAAGTTAAGTTGTTTCACCGAAGGCCATAATTTAAGTTGTAGATTTAGCTTAGAAGCCCGCATAGAACCAGTAAGTGAGAATGAAATAATTGTAACTATGTCATGTAAAAGTCAATTAATAAAATTGTTGAACATAAAAAGATTAAAAACGCTACGAACGAATGAAAAGCCAGATTTTATTACGGCTTGATGGTTCTGTTGGAACCAACTTACAAAGTCATGTCGAAATAAGCGTGAGAGAAGCCACAGATTAACTAAAAGGTAAAACTCGTGAATCACAAAGTCTATACCTGTTCTCACGCTTGTAAATTAAGCTATGTATCTAAGATAGAAAGCGTCGTGAGAACGGACATAAAGCTGCGTTTTGCTTATTACATCTTTTGCTAGACATACTCCCCCGTATGTATAATTAGCTTAATAATTAATTCGAATCCAAGCATCCACCTCAAATTGTAATAACCGATGGATAGCAGGTTGCAAGTGTGAATTTTGTTAGTGCACTCTTTCATTTTGTTGTAAAGGCATAAAACCTACAACAAATTGTTAGGTAAGCCATCGTCAGAATTTTTACTTCGCAGCCTTGCGTAGCATGGTCGGTGTTTGTTTGTTGTAGTGACTCGGGAATTAAGGGTTGACGTAGCCAACCCCGCTATCAAATTACTCTGATCTGACGCTACCTGGCTACGAACTAGTGTCATTATTCTTTTATCACAGCGGTTATTAACATGTGTAGTGATGTTGTTTACTGAACTTCACCAACATGTCATTCCTTTTCCAATCCGGAAATTAACTTTATGTTAATGTTAATTTTCAAAGAAATGTATCTCTATATCCTAATACTCAAAACGTTATTTCGGGCGATATTAATTTACAAATTTCTGGATTCCTTTGCCATTCTGGACAGACATGACTCTGCTTGTTAATGAGCCCACACGGATACCAGTGGTTGATAATCATATCGCCAACAATATACCGCACCGTTGATGTGCTATCCCTCCTAGGCTCGTCGGACCATTGAGTCATATCAATTAATTTCTCGTACATCGACCTCAAAGTTAGAGAAAAGATTCCTAAAAGAACCGTATGGCAATACAACTTAATACCTTCTTTATGACCAGCTAGGTTGTTATGTTTCCTCGATTACGACATGGATGCTTCTGGTGATATGATCACAAACAATATGCTCTTGGTTAAGAGGATGAAGAGTTTCTAACCAAAATAAAAGGAATGGCACGACTCGAGCTGTATAGAGGCTTTTCGGGTTAGAGAAAGTTTTTCCGGTCCTACAAGACCAATCCGACAGAGTAAAACCAAAATAATTTCACAATGACTATAATGTGTTTCTTAAGGTTATGAAATTCCAATAGAATCAAAAACTGAGATAAAAAATACTGCAGGCCAATTAACACTCCACGTTTGTGCTTTGGCCCCGCTTATACTTGAGTGCGTCGAATCTTAAATGGGTCGAATCCACGTGCGCACTCATGTTGTAGTAAATATAATTAAAGATCTTAATATACGAGGTGAGTCCAAAAGGCACTTTCGAAAAAGGTAAAACAAGTCCACTGCCATTTTCTCCTTCGTATTTGGACTTCTACAAGTTATGTTCAAAAAATAAGGTGACTTTATATTTTTATAAGAAAATATTTATTTATTCATCAATACTAATGTTGTCCATTTCAAATTAATCCCCCTCAGATAAAATACACTTGTGCCAACGCTTTTTCCAATCCTTGAAGCACTTCTCAGGAGCACTTTTCGTTATAGCCTTGAGAGGCTAGAGGGGCTAGCGACAATTTCTTCAATTGTTGCAAATCTCCATCCTTTCATAGATCTTTTCAGTTCTGGGAAGAGGAAAGAAGCACATGGGGCCAAATTCGATGAATATGGTGGCTGAAGCATGGTTGTCGTGTTGGTTTTGGTCAAAAAATCTCTCACACTCAATGATGAATGGGCATGCATGAATGGGCAATTCTGGAGTTTTTTTTGTATTGCTTCTCGTAAACGGCTTATAACTTCAAGGTAATACTCCTTATTGAGCTTACGACCTTAAGTTTAAAACTCCTAATGCACTACGTCACGGTAATCGAAAAAAACAGTGATCAAAACTTTGCCATTTGATCGAGTTTGGCGTGCTTTTTTCGGTCTTGGGTTTTCTGGGTGCTTCCACTGGAACGATTAAGCTTTGTATTCGTCGTCGTAATTATAAACCCATAATTTGACATTAGTTATGAACCTTTTGAGCAAGTCAGGATCATCAATGACGCCATTCAAGAGCTCCTGAGCGATGTTCATGCGACGGTTCTTCTGATCGGAATTAAAAAGTTTCGAAACACACTTCGCTGACACACGTCTTTGTGATCTGAAAAAAATACATGACACAAGCACACCGAAATGCCAATATTCTCGGCAACTTCTCTTATGGTAATTCAACGATTTTCCAAAACAATTTTCTTCACAACTACGTTATCATCTTTTGTTGATGTGCTGAGGCGTGGTAGTACGAGGTTCGTCATTGGCATCTTCTCGGCTATCTTGGAAGAGCGTGTATCACTTGTAAATTTTTTTTTTACTTAAAGTAGACTCAGCGTATGTCTCTGTCAACATTTCAAGTATTTTAGAGCTCTTGATTCCATTTTTTACAAAAAAATTTTCCTCAATTTTTTATAATAATTGAAAATCGCCGAGCACACCAAAGCACGTCTAAATTTTCATATGTACCAACACAGCAAAAAAAAAACAAAAATCGATAATGAATGTACGTTTCTCGCGAAATTTCGAAAGTGATCCTAATTTTCGAACACACCTCGTACACAAAACCAGTGGTCCAGATGGTATATCCCCCCTTCATTCTATAGAAGTGCTCTTCATCGCTGGTAAAACTACTGCGTAAGCTTTTTCATCAGTCCTACTCCTTAGGACTCCTTCAAAGCAAATTGAAAACAGCATTTGTCCAGCTCGTCCCTCAAAAAGGGAAGAAGTTAACTCTCTTCCTACAGACCCATTGCACTTTCGTCCCTTCTTTTCAAAGCCATGGAAACGCTGATAATCCATCAGCTCATGAAATATCTCGAAATTTGAAAACTTCTCAATGACCAGCAGTAAGGTTTTCACGGCCGTCTAAGGCTACCCTACCTGAAAATGCAACATGGTGACATGGTCCATAGTGATTAAAAGAAGACCAACAATATTGGCTAGTTAAATTAGTGGGATATCCTCCAAAAGTTTTGGTAAATCATTTCTCAAAAACTCCAGATTTTTTGTAAAATTCATCCTAGGTAGTAGTCTGAAGGGGGCGATTAACTTGTACCAATTACACTTGCCTACATATTGACGCTGAATCTGTGTTGAAACGATTTATGTCTCCTTGTGTGTATATTGTCCGCAGCCCATGTGTAAAGACAAAGAAAAATTTGTGATCCCATCTCTTGTGATTAAGACTCATCCATCTGGAGAATGTTGCTATTAAGCTCGTTGTCATCCAAGCTCCGTCTCAGCAATCAGTTAGAGGACTCAAGTCTGATGAAAGATTGTGGATTAAACTGATGAATTAATTTCATTTTTTTTTTGTAACCTTTTATACCTTTTTTGATTGAGCCTCCATAGCACAAACATAACTCTTTCTTATAACTTTTAAGGAACAGGGCGAGGAAATGTAGTCATGTAGTCAAATACACGAGCACGCTCTAAGACGAGATATACACATAGCATGGTCGAATAGTCGATTTTTGAAGACTGGGGACTGAAGAATATCTGGTGAAAATCTCAAGTCAATATTTCGATAATTAAGCCAGTTACATCCGAGAGAGTGAAACGAGTTTTGCGCCGTCGAACAGAGAGGCAGGTAACGGCAAGCGACCCTTAAAACAGATCGTCCCTAGACCCATTTTATGATTCTATTGTATTTTTGGACGTGTTTAGGTATAACGTATATCATACGACTGTTTTTATTTGCCAGAAATAGACACGTTTTTTTCAGATGCTTGCCGTTCGTGCAACTGTGTGTTACAGTGAATTTTCATTTGTGAATAAATATTCTGAAGAAAATGGATATCAGAAAAAAAGGTTCTCGAGAAGCTCATAGATCCCGGTCTTTTCGCAAAGATCATAGCAAGAAAAAAATATTGCCCAAAAATCGACACGACGAAAATCACGTCAAGGGACGTGAATGCAAAACCGTATGGTGATGAGTTTAAAATTGTAAAAAAAGAATGCGTGGAACACGTTCAAATGTTATTGGGAGCCCTTTGTCGTGAATGCAAGAAAAGAACACCTGGAATCGGCGGCAAAATCAATTTATAAATAAATTGAGCAATCACATACTATGGCTTAGCTATTCGCAGAAACTGAAAATCCAAGGATGACGTGAAAAAAGCGGTGTGGGCAACATTCCGCAATTACGGCTTAAGAGACAGCAACCCTCAACATCATTTCTGTCCTGAAGGCCCCAAATCAAGGTGCAAGTGGCAAAAAACGAGAACTGAAAAATTTTCGTCACGATTATTCAGCATTACCAAAAATGGTGTTAGGTGTCATCAAACCAATATTCGATGACATCAGCAATGACAAATTGTTGAAGCGGATATATCCAAGACACCAATGAGAGCTTCAACCAACTTATTTCGAAGATAGCTACAAAAACAATGAACAGCAGAGAAAAAATCGTTAACATTGCTGTATTTCTGGCAACATGCACCTTCAACAATGGTATTTTGGGTACATCTATGCAGCAACAAAAAAGTTATGGCTCGTTAAACTCAAAATTATGAAAATTTTCCGTTCCATTTTTTTTACTTAAAATTTTTACTTAATAGATTTTCTGAAGTTGTATGAAATTTTTATTCTTGCAAAATTTACTTAAAATTATGTTTAGAATTTTTTTTACGAACGATCAACAGATTTTGTAGTAAGAACCATTTTTTTTTCAAAAAAAACTGGCCAAAAAGTCGTGAATTACTCATAAAATCTCGTAAATATTTTTTTGTGGTAATGAAAAGGACCTTTTTGGAACAATTTGTGGAATGTTTATAGCAATTGTTCGAAGTGCCTTCCTTCCATTTGAATACACTTTTGGGCGCGTTTAACCATTTCGGATGGCAAATTAACGGGCAGCAAAATTCTTCTCATCCGTTTCTTTCATGGTTTCCATGGGCGTCAGGTCAGTAAATCTGGCTAGCCGAGAGTTGGGGACGAATCGATCAATCCACCGTTCGTTAAAAGTATGGTTGAGGAACGAAGTTATCTCGCTGCTAATAGAGTGTGACCAATGGTGCAAATTATGGTGATTTGTAACTGCAATCTCTTGAGAAATTGCCCGTCATCTGCATGTTTGCGCAAGCTACTGGCCACAGTTCTTTGCGCATAACCTGGTAGTTAACCTTTTACCGGTGTCAAATGGAAATGGTGTAATCTATTACTCTTTAGAGTCCTGTAAATTCTGGTTCTGGTAAGTTCCAACTTCAAAGCTAGTCTGCGGACGCTGACTGAAAGCTGAACTTCCACAGCACGCAAATCTCATCCTCAACTTTTGCCACCGCTGCGTCTGAACGTCCTTTTCTTTTTTTTTTGGTACAGTTGACCCAGTATCAACGAGGCGCTGATACGTATCTATCTAAATTATCTAATATTAATTCATAGAAAACCATTCTTATTGTCAGCTGGAAACGTAGGTAAAAATTATAAATTTGTTTTTTTACCTGTTGAAGGTTTCCCAAGTACTATAAAATCTATGGGTTTTTCTAGAAACTTGTTGATGATTTCTTTTATTATTGCTGCATTCATAACTTCTTGCAAATTGTTGAAAAAATCGATCAAGGACTTCAATAACCATTAATTAATTAATAACTTCCTAGAAAACCTCACATCGACAAAAGATACCAATTACTCCATATGGAGAGCCGTTAAAAGTCTTCGAAATCTTCAAATTCACCAGGATGACTGGGCAAAAGAAGATAAGCGAAAAGCTAACATTTTCGCCGACCATACTGCAGAAACTTTCAAACCATTCGACGGGGAAATGCTTCCAGAAAATGTAAATATGCTAGACGTGACGACGAAACTTTTAATAGAAAATGCTACTCTTAGGGAACTTAGACAAGTTATAAACACGCTTAAGCCCAATAAAACCCCCGGATATGACTTAACTACGGGAAAGATACTTAAAGCCACCATAAGACTAGAGTATGTACCACATCAGTGGAAAGTTACCGAAGTTATGATGGTTCCGAAACCCGGTAAACCGCTGACTGAAGTCAAGTCATACAGACCAATATCGCTTCTCCCGATTTTATCGAAGGCCTTCGAGCGAATCGTACTTAATCGTCTTAAAACGATTGTTAATACAAATTGCCCCTTGCCCGATCATCAAATTATCTTTAGAAGCCAATACTCTACTGTTGACCAACTGCATTGAATAACCAATGTAACTGAACGAACAATCGAGTGTAAGCTAGTCTAAGCTACCTTTTGATAAGGTATGGCACAGGGGCCTGAAATATAAATTTCGACAAGTCCTATCCGAGCAATACCAATTTTAAGACAATAAAGGCGGCAGTGCCGCAAGGA
Source organism: Volucella inanis (assembly GCA_907269105.1). Taxonomy (NCBI): domain Eukaryota; kingdom Metazoa; phylum Arthropoda; class Insecta; order Diptera; family Syrphidae; genus Volucella; species Volucella inanis. Next base: position 124,679,633 of record OU026157.1, on the reverse strand, counting down.
AATATACTTGGCCTTCTGAATATATTTGCTTTTACTAGCGGCATACCGCAAACGTGCGATACTATGCTAGCCACATTTGCTGATGACACTGCCATTTTGGGAACAGCTAAAACCATCGAAGAAGCAACTGCTAGGCTACAACGCGCCCTTACAGTGATTAATAATTGAACAAAGACTTGGCGAATCACTCTTAACGAAAACAAGTCTGTCCATGTTAAGAAAATTGACAATATACCTGTGTTTATCAATGCAGTACAAATTCCTTCCACGAGCGAGGCCAAATATCTTGGTATGACACTTGACGCTAAACATAAATCTTCTACACACGTTAAGAAAAAACGTGATGAGCGTCTTACAGACATTCCAAAACAAACTTCTCCGAGGGTTTGATGATATCCACAGAGACCTAGGAGCTTAAAATCTTCAGAACGAAGGTAAAATGTTTACGCGAAAACACAAAAATCGACTACAAGAACACATGAATATTTCTGTTCAACAGATCTTTGACGAGACAAAAAGGAAAAGCGCTAAATTTCTAAAGTATGTAGGAAACTTCAATGGAAAATCGCCTACAAAATATCTTTTTAAAGCAAAATAAAACGCGAAAGAAGAACTGCTTGTTGAGTGTGAACTCGGACGTAGTTCAGTGTTTTTTAGTAAGTAAGAATCTCACACTACTAACACATTGGCTGAAAAGTAAAACACAAATTTTTTGCAAAATTTAACTCTATTTATCAACATATTTGCCTTTGAGAGCGAAACACTGATTGAAATGATTTTTCAATCTTTCGATACATGTTTTGTAGTACGTTTTCGGTTTAGCCTCAAAATAGGCCTCTGTTTCGGCGATTACTTCTTCATCGGTCTTAAATCTCTTTCCGGCGAGCATTCTTTTGAGGTCTGCGAGCAGGAAATGGTCGCTGGGGGCCAAATCTGGAGAATGCGGTGGATGGGGGAGCAATTCGTAGCCGAATTCATTCAATTTTACCATCGTTTTCATCGACTTGTGACACGATGCATTGTCTTGATGAAACAGCACTTTCTTTTTCTTCAAATGCGGGCGTTTTTCTACGATTTCGTCCTTCAAACGCTCCAACAACGCAATGTAATAGTCGCTGTTGATAGTCTGTCCCTTTTGGAGATAGTCGATGAAAATTATTCCATGTGTATCCCAAAATACGGATGCCATAACCTTGCAAGCCGACTGTTGAGTTTTTGGTCGTTTTGGACGAGGTTCGTCGCCTGCTCGCCACTCAGCTGACTGCCGACTTGACTCTGGTGTGAAGTGATGGAGCCAAGTTTCATCCATTGTCACATACCGACTCAAAAATTCGGCGTTATTGCGGTTGAACAGCTTTAAACACTCCTCTGAATCATCAACACGTTGTTGTTTTTGGTCGACTGTGAGCAAACGCGGCACCCACTTTGAACAGAGCTTTCGCATGTCCAAATATTCGTGTATGATATATCCAACACGCTCTTTTAATATCTTCAGAGCCTCAGCTATCTCGATCAACTTCACTTACGGTCATTCGTAATCATTTTGTGGACTTTTTTGATGTTTTCATCTGAAACAGCCTCTTTTGGACGTCCACTGCGTGCATCATCTTCGGTGCTTGTATGACCACTTTTAAATTTTTCAATCCACTTGCGAATGGTTCGTTCGGCTCGTGCAGAATCTGGGTAACACTTATCAAGCCATTTCTTTGCATAGGCTTCATTTTTTCCCATAAAAAAGCAATGATAAATCAACACACGAAATTGCTTTGAATCCATTTTTTTCACGATAACAAAAGTTGCTTCACTCACAACGCTATATCTGGAGAACTAATCGTCCGATAGCTGTCAAATTTATACACGTATTTTTTGAAGGTAGGAACTAACTGAAAATGGTAGGACTTAATTCAAGTGGTGCCCTCTTTAATAAACGCTTTTCAGCCCATGTATTATAAGCACCGGCCTTATATAGGGTGATTCATTGTGAAGTTAATTTATAATGTAAAATAAAATACATAAATTTGAAAGTAAGCTTAAAGGTTTTATTGTTGTTTAAAAGAACAATTTATGGCATTTACTTTTTAAGAACGACATTGTGTAAATATTGTCCACCACAACATCTGATACGGTCCATTCGGAAGGTCCAATGTTGACTTCCAAAGCGTTAATCGTAGCTAGCTTATTCCTGAAAACCTGAGACTTTTCATATCCTCTGAAAAAATAGTCCAAAGGTGTGATATCGCACGATCTAGGCGGCCAATTTGCCGTAGCAAAACGTGAAACCAAGTCCTCACCAAAATGATTTTTCAGCAAGTCCATTGTTTCACACGCTGCATGGCTCTTAGTGCCGTCTTGTTGAAACCAGAGCTCACCGAAACGATGTGGTTTCTTGTAGCTCTTGGTACTCTTCGGGTTGCTCATCAGCCCAAATATGGCAGATTTAGTTCATTAACGTATCCATTGAGCCAGAAATGGTCTTCATCACTGAACAAAATTTCACGATAAAACACCGGATTTACAGAGCCCATTCACTGATAATATGACACAAATTCAAGTCGCCTGGCTTCAATTATTGTACAAGTTGAATTTTGTAAGCTTTTAGGCCAAGATCTTCACGTAAAATATGCCAAGTTGTCGAATACGCCAAGCCAAGCTGCTGAGAACGACGACGAATCAATTCGTCATGGTCTTCGCGTACATTCTCAGCTTCTCCACTACGTGCTGGATGTGGTATAACCAGTCGAGTAACACACACTAATGTAAGCTGAGACTCAAATTTGCGAATGGTATTGGCAATAGTGGTTTCAGTAGGTCGATTATGCGCACCGTAAGTTTCTCAAATTGCACGAAAAATATTTCTCACAGAACGTTGATTTTCGTAATACAGATGAAAAATTTGAGGACGTTGTTGTGATGCGAATCCTTTTACAATCATTTGCCAAATGATATTGAATAAAAATGATAAAGCAGTTTGATAGAAGTCATGCGTGATTTGTCAAAAAAAGCCTATTGAAAATCAAACCTCACGATGAATCACCCTATGAAAAATTCTCAAAAGTGACCTCAAAGTCAAAAATTAGCATGGGCAAGTTAAATAGAACAGGATTAGAGATTGGATATCTGAAGACTTAAACAAGATATCAACTTTATTTAAACGCGGTTACAAAGGCTAGTATCTTCTCAAAACAAGATCCTGAACAAAGTTTCTTGTATTAGTATTAACAGAGAAAGTTCCGCTAACATGGGTCAGGGTACACCAACGTAAGTCTTTCCTCGGTAAATAATGTCAAATACCGTAGAACGATTTTTTGTCTTAGAATATACCCAAAATTCGTTTCCCAAGTTATTTGTGACGGAACCCTATATATCAATCAATCCCACAAGCTTTGTATGAATCTGTAAAACATTCACTTTTTTATTTTTGTCCACCGGTAAACGCACTGTGAAGCTGTTAAAATGTAGTTTTTGTAGCTTTTTCTTTGAATTAAAGAACCTTTTTTTTTTTGTTTGCAAAATAAAGTCTTTTTACTTGTACTGCCACTGGTCACCACCAAGCGGTCAGAAAGAATTTAATTTAATATTTAATTTCATATGAAGATGTCTTACATTACAGAGAAACAGGCGACACTTGCTTGGCGTGCAGTTCTAAAGTGTTATAAAGTGCTCTAAGGTGAGTTCCATAATGGTCTAATAACTGACATTTTATGACATGAAAGAGCATCAACTTCTTAAAGGACATGACGTCTGAAGCTATATCCTTTTTGTCAGAAGCTCCTGAGGGCGATAATTAAGCTGTTTCTATCTCAAATTTAAATTTTAACAGATCGAAACTTTATACGACTCACAACTCAGCTTAAAAAAAATATAACAAAACCTAATGATAAGCTTACTGCACTGCACTTTCTAATTGTTTTTTCTGCTCTTTTTTTATTTTAATTTAATCAAACTACGCCACTGTGACTGTCTACCATCATATATTTGCACAAACGATTTCACCTAGAGACCTAAATTCTTTAACTCGGCTCTTTAGCAAAAGCGTCAAGTTCAAAATAATGTTTTTAATTAAGTTAAATATGTAAACGACTTTCCATGTTAACCATATAAATCCAACTGTCAGCCCGATAATTGCGGATAAATTATTTCAACAAAATTAGTTGAAACTTCCAACTGCGAGGTGTTTGCAATTGTTTAAATCCAACAGTTAAGTGTTACTTGTGTTCATGCTTATAAGTTTGTGAAAAAATAAATAAGTAAATCTGCAATAGTATTCTTATAAGACGTAATAAAATTGTTAAGATAAGACCGGGAAATTATACGAGATTCGAATAGTTTGCCATACATTCGAGTGAATCAACCATGAAGGGATTTGATATTTCAGGTGCTGCAAATAATTGTTTCTTTCATCTTCTTCTTATTAATAAAAATGTTATTGTCTTTTTCAAGGTATTGGTTTTGTCCTGATATTATCTATAAAATCTTCAAGAGCGCTGTTCGAAGGATGTGATCGTAAGTTTAACCTGAAATCAGATTCGACTGCTGTTTTCGCGTCACCATACTACCCAAGGATGTATCCAGCAGGATCTTCGTGTCGATATACATTTGTCGTGCCTTTGGACTATGAAATATTAACTGAGTGCACGTTATTATCTGAAAAGGTAGGTGATAAAATGTGCTTTAGACCCAATTTCTTTAATCATAAGAGTAATGAATACACGTTATCTACAATATTAGCTCCAGAAACTTTTCGTGGTAACTACATTTTAGGAGTCTTATACGTAAACCGTGTAACCAGAGAAGGTCTTTTTATCCATATATATCTAAAAACGTTAAAATATCTCAAGTATCTGTCGTAAAAATACTGTGAGATACTTGAGCTTTCTGTCCTTATTTTCATGAGGCTCCAGTTTTATGGAAAGAGATAAGATGGATGGGAATACTTACCATCACCTGAGACTGTGGCGCAACAAGTCAGAAATCGACGAAACAGATGGGAACGTGAACAGCAATATCAATAAAACTAAAGCTACTTTCGGTATGATGCTAAAATCTAGAAAAGCGATACTTTCAATACCAAAAGCAAGCTGTGACTACTTTGATTCAACGTGGAGTCCATGCTACTATTGGTGCAGTACGTGCAAGATGATTATGTCTACACAACACTTTAAATGTCTTCTAGTCGTATATCCAATTCCACCGGAAAATTTGCCATGAAATAGAATCCATTACCAGAATATCCAATACGACACCACATCTGGTAACAGACTTATGTTTCCTAACTTTGTGGCTAAATATCACTAAAGCAAAGGGGACATGGCGATCTCCGGAACATAAAAACATGCCTTCAGTATACTGGGCAGCCAATATTGACGCGGATTACCATCTTGTTGCAGCCAAGCTGCGCAACGTTAAAACAAACATTCTAAACTTGCGTAAACTATTTTCCTCCCTAATTTTCCATCACCCCCTTGTTGTCCAAACATCTAAATCTCTTGTGCGCCTATAAAATCGAGTTTTAGCGCCTCGTGAACGTTCACATCAAGGGTAAGTTTACCATCATCGGCCTAATACTGCTACTGATCGTAGTAAGCATGCAGTCGTTGAGACTGACCAATCTTCCGCCTATTATTGTAGATTAATCACATTGCGATCGACGAAAGAGGTGCAATCAATATTTACTCTCAGACAGAACAAACTATTGAACTTGGATGATAATGGGCAGCATTCACTGGACTCGACGATGTAAGGATAGTCATATTCAAATTTATATCCAACAAGACTGTCGGTTTCGATAGCCTAACTGCTTAGTTATTAAAGGCGGCGGGAGATAAATTGTCAAAGAGTATTCACAAAATTATATCTAAAATGTTATCGGACGAAAGCGTCCCAGGCAAATGGAACCTCAGAAATGTATGCCCGATCCTGAAGAAAGGATACCTCTAGTTCACTTCAACTTCATAATTGGAGGCATTAGTTTATTCACCGTCGCTTATAAGAATTCTTTTATTGTAATTTTCGCTTTAAATCTTTTGTCAACTATCTGAATGGTTCATATTAGTGCCGTTACGTTTGAAAAGTACCAACATAATGGCTGATCTTGGAAAAGCTTCTCAAATTCCATACAGACAACAACTAGCATCTACAGAATTTGTTGAATTAAAGGCTGTCTATGACGGCGTAGTTTACATGAAGAAAAACTTAGGAAACCCTTGCCCGAATTTAGTATACCTGCTAAAGTAGGTTTCGAAGTTCAGTATGATAACCATGAAGGAAGCTCAGTAGTGAGCTTCAGTAATAATTTAACCGATACATTTGATGTCAAAAACGTCTTCCGAAAAGCCGATAAATTGGAAAGGAATTTTTTTTAACATCGTACCTGAGAACACTGTACTGAATTCGCAACCAAAGCCAGAGACACGATGCGGATGACATAAAATTATCGGCAGCACACAACGAGCTATTTATGAGGCATTTGCAAATATTGGAGCAGACGCGGCCAAGATACTTAGATAGCTCAAAACGAACAAAATGATGCCATCGAGAAAGGACATGAGACCATTAGTGACTCACACAAAACGCAACAATGTAGGCATAGCTTCGAGGTATTAAAAAACTCGTGGCTGGTATTTGGGACAGAAGATTCTTCTCTGGAACCACCAAAAAAGCGCTCTAGAAAATAGAGATCTAGATCATCCCATATGGCACAGAGACATGTATTGTAGTCTATCAAAAAAGTATGGAGAGAGGCTTGGTCGTTTTAAGAAGAAAGTGCTTCGAAGGATCTATGGTCTTGTCTACATCGACGGTACGGGCGATACGCTGACATGAACCCAGCTTAAAAAATCTGATTTCACCAGCTTAAAAATTCAGGTGATGTATAGCGCATGCAAACCAACGGTCTACCTCGGAAAGTAGACAGGGACCATAATAAACTTGGCCTGCCCATGTAAAAAGGAACTAGTAAACCACAGGGCAGACTGGAGACGCATATTGGTTGAAGTTCAAGATTGTAGCACAACCTGAGAATGTAAGGGCATATCGTGAATAATGGTCTAGCTTTGGACTTTACAGCTGCTATAAGGTACCTTATTACATATCTGCGATCGCCTGATCTTTAAACAGGACGTTTAGTCTTACTTTTTTTTCGAACCTAGAGGCTTGGATTCGAAGACCCTCTGATCCGTGTGCTCAGGTGATTTGAGAGTTTAGCTGGGAGACTTTTTCATCAGACGTGTGTGCAAAGTCTATGTTAAAGCAGAATGGCTTGAATTCACAACTAGTAGTATGTGCGTAAAAGTTTAAGTTAGTGTATTTGGCAATCTAGTTGATTAAAACTAGGCTGATACGTGCGAATAAGTGATTTAGTCAGATGAAGCAGGGTTTGAAATTGTGTTATCCGGTTATCAGATTAAGTTAAGAAGGTAGGCATAGTGTTTCTATTTCAGACTTTAAATTTTATGAAGTTGAGAGAATTTAGTAATTGACTTATCCTTATTGCCTACACCCGCCGTCCCTATGGTTTCAATATGAGCGTTAACATCCAAAAGGATGATTTATTTATTTTCCCGCAAAGTAATTTGGTGATCAGCAAAGTATCCTTAGGAAATCATGGTAGACTTTCGGGCTCCACCTGTATAGTACCACAGTACTTGGCCTCTTTTAGGTGTTAAAGAGGGAAGAAGTAAATTCCTTGAATTGGTGAGGAGACCTACTTATTACTTTGGTACTTCAAATGTGTCAAAATGTGAATCATCCTTCGCAACACTGTTTAAAACTACTGTATTTATATATCTACAAATATTTTAATATATTCAAAGAACCCAACACACAAAAACTTATCGATGTCACCTGCAGGGCTCCAATAATTGCACTACTGAATTCTTCTATATCTCTGCTGAAGGAGATCAAAATCTGTCAGGAGCTGAACAATTCTGTGGAACAGGAAATATCACACGGACGTCCCTATTTCGAAATCTTGTGATTGCATATATTTCTACAACAAGGAATACCTCAAGCAAAACCGGAGTTTTCAAATGCAGATTAACTACTCGTCCACAAGCTTGTGATTGCGGATGGACACTAAATACAAGAATAGTCGGTGGAGTTGAAACAGAAATAGGAGAATTCCCTGCAATGGTAGGGCTGTTTCATGTACCATCTCGGAGAGTGTTCTGTGGCGGAATAATCAGTGAGTTTATTTCATTATTTTACCTTTACATATGAACCTACAATATATTTTATTCTTCGTTGCAGTCAGCCATCGCGCAGTCTTGACGGCAGTTCATTGCACTCAGCTTTTCTCGGATCCAAGTGAAGTGCTTATATTAGCTGGAGATCACAATGTAACGACAAGTGGGTTTCTTCATTACTCAGAAGCAAAAAATTTAAATGTATTTTCCTAGGTACCGAGTCCCAATATGCCGCAATTTACACCATCAGCTTTTATATTGAACATACAAACTACAATCCCCAAAGCAACGCAAATGATATTGCAATTCTGATGACAACCCTTAATATCGAATGGTCCCGAGGTGTTGGTCCCATATGTCTTCCTTTTGATCAATTGCAAGTCTTCAACCCCTTTCTACCAGCACAAATGTATATTTATTATTTGTTACCTTTCAGGAACAATACATTTGATTACACAAACGTGAACGTTGTCGGTTGGGGAACAACTTCGTTCGCAGGCATGAATTCAGATACTCTGCAAAAGGCCTCAGTAAATATTCTTCCAAATTCTGCATGCCAGACTGTTTATCCGAATTTAGAATCTTCGCAAGTATGTACGTATTTTCCGGATAGGGATGCTTGCCAATTTGACTCTGGTGGTCCAGTTGTTTTTAAAGGCAGTGCCAGGCAATTTTTATTAGGCGTCATTAGCTACGGATTTGCTTGTGGCCTAAACCCTGGTGTAAACACAAGAGTAACGTCGTTCATCGATTGGATTCAGAACTACCAAGTCGGAACTTTATGCCCTAAGCCATTTGGTTGAAACAAAAAATAATAAAAGATGTAGATAAAGTTAAGCATGGAATAAATCAAACCACTTCTACATTTTTAATTAGTATTAATATTGTTAGTCCATTGCATTCCTGTATATGCAATATACTCTTTGTATTGAAATGTCTAAGTCTTTTGCAAAAATATGGGTAAGCGCTTCAGGACCAGCACTCACTACATCAGTGTCGAGTAAGCGCAGCCTGATGCGATCGTTGACCGGATAGTCACAGAGAGTATTGTCATCACTCTCACAGTAAGCGTCGCAAGATGTTGTGTCACTTATGCACAGCACATTTAAGTGACTAAGAAAAGTATTGTGCCCCGTCATGACTTCTTAGGCAGGCAGGCCTAACGTAGGTGCGGGTGCTGAAAATCTCTCCTCTGGACTCTGAAGAGTCCATCGGTAATTTCATTTCCCGTGATCCGTTGTGATATGGGACTCAGACAAGACTTTGTGAATTCAGCCTTCCGAATGCAATAAGTGATGTCTTGCATTCTCGAGTCGAGACTCTTCTTTGAAGTTTGGTAAAAGCAGAAATGACATATTTTCGTGAGAGTTGATTCCACTAGACAACCGATGCATAGGATATAATTAGATTTATCATAGACGTGTAGATCCAGATGACCCTTCTCGGTGACAGGCGCTGTGACTTGCCGAGGCTTTCGACTAAACATGTTAAGTTAGTAGAAATTTGTTATCCAGGCTATCCACCCTAATATCATACTTAGCTTCTTTGGAAATTAGATGGTGATGCCTTTAAGAACTTAATAAGTCAGGTTACACAGCTTCCTCCTTCTCAGCTATGAGAGGATTGACTGAAAGCCCATTTCTTGTGGATCAACTGTCGATCACGTCTAGGGCTGTCTGCCTATATCTGTGCATAGACGTCAAATTATTGAGCCCGTTGAGCAGTGAGCCGACCAACATATACCAAAGCGATGGAAACAGGAAGCCGACTTGTGGGCATACCCTCTTCACCCCTGCCACCATATATTGGCAACAGTTAGTATGTGAAAGGAGTTTCCTATTCACCAGCATTGCTTGGATCCATAAAACTAGTGATTCTTCTATGCAGTGTTGCCTGGCCAAATTAGATATGCCATCAAAAGTTGCGTTGTCGAAACAACCCACAATGTCGATGAAAATGCCCAGGCTATCCACAACCATATGCCATCAAACGGAACAGGTAGAATTAACAAACAGGTAGGTTTTAACGGGTTTGACAACGTGAGGCCAAGCATTGTCATGCTGTAGAATTACTTTTTCGTGCCTCTGCTTGTATTGAGGTAGTTTTTCCCATCAATTGAAGTCAAAAGCATTCCTCAGTGATGGTTTCGTTGGGTTTCAACAGTTTATTATAAATAACACCGACCTGGTCCCACCGAATACACAGCATAACTTTCGTAGCTTGAATATTTTGTCAAGCCGATGACGTTCAAATTATTTTCTTCTCTTTCTGTTGCTGATACCATGCGATAAAGAAAACCCTTCCTTTTTTGCCGCTTGAGCAGTTATTCACAGGCTAAAAAACGACGCTCAATGCCCCTTGGCTTCAAATCATAAGGAACCCAAGTTCCTCGTTTTTGCATCATTCCTAACGCATGCAATCGCTTGGAAATGGCTTGGCAGGTAACTAATAATGCTGAAGCAAGCTCTTCTTGCGTTTTGCATGGATCCTCATTGAGCAATAACTTCAAAAGCTCTCGATGCGCTTCAGCTGCCGTTTTCTTTAAATTAAAGAAGAAAATCAACACTTCCCGCAAATGATGATTATTTGGCACAAAACATGGAGCATACAGAGGATACAATTTCTTGAAGAAAGAGGTTATGCAAGTCAAATTGTTGTCCATTTCGGAACTTGCAATAGAAAGAAAGAAAGGAAATACAAAATGAAGACCTTCCTTGAATTAAATAATTTATTAACCCAACACCAATCTGAGTTAAGAGCAGCTGCACAACTGCGTTATTAAAAATTCGTTCTGCTTTGGTAGAGATATGATGTCACTTGTGGTATTCCTAGATTTGCCAAAAGCATATGATTCCGTAAGTCATGACATTCCCTTATTCAAATTAAAAAAAATACTTTGCTTTTGATAGTAAAATGGATCTGCCCTTTGCCCTAGGTTTGGTTATGTGAGAGTGGCGGTTGAAAAACAAACCCAATTAAGCCTATTGGCCCGTTGGCTGCCACGTGGATCTATGATTCTCTTACTCATGAAACCAATTTGAGCTTACGATGAAGAGCAGGAGACTCTTAACGTCTGCATTCTTTAGATCGTGTAAATCGTTGTAGAAGAAGGCTCCTAGGTGGAGTTTTTTTCTCTGGGAGAAAGTGGTGGATTGTCTCCTCTTTCTCCTCGTCCATGCAGCTTCTACAGAAGTCGTTTGTAAAAGTGCCAAGCCTTCTTGCATGCTTGCCTTTAGGACACCTATAATGGCGAGATGTTTCCTATTTAAAAGAATCAGACTAAGAGAGCGATTCAGATCCAGCTTTGGCCAGATCTGTTTAGTCCCTAGACATGTTGGCCCATCGGGTTATCTAAAGTATACCTATGCTGCCCTTTTCCTGCAGAATAGGTAGAGTGGTTCCAATTTTGGCGAATTCGTAGGCCCTACAATTCTCTGAAATGTCTTTGTGGCCCGATAACCAACAAAGTTGAAGGTTGGAATGCTCTGCCATCTCCGTAAGAGATGATCAGAATTCAAGGTCGGTTTTTTGAATTTATTAAGACCGAGTCCAGGGATTTGATAGCGGCCTGACCTGATACCAAGTTTTTCTTCAGCGAGGACAGAGCTTCTTTAATCGCCAAGATTTAGAAAACGGAAAGAGAGGCTTAAATTAAGCTTAAGTGAGAAAACACCCCCACCAACCCCGCTATCAATTTTAGGTCCATCTGTATAGAAATAGATAGACTCGTCCTCCATGAAAGCATCTTTCTCCCAGAAGGATCTAGAGGGAAAGCTCGCATAAATTATTTGTCCACTGTGTAGTCGCTTTAAGGCGAATAGCTGAAGTCGCTATTTGCATTCTGAATATGTTCCCCAACGGGTTAATCTGTTAAGATTTAACTGAAGGAGTCCTTTGATGGTATTAAGATGGTTATCTGAGACGGCTATAGCAACGTCGTCCGCATAGGCAATCACCCTGCACCCACCCGCTTCCAAGTATGTATATCAGTTCTAAGTTCCGTTTTGCGGCGTACCTGTACTATCACATCTTTTAGTAGAAGTCAGACCCAGTTTGTAGTTAATTATCCTGCTAACTCCCCAAATAAGTCGTCTCCCTGCAGATGTGAAAGCACAGTCGTGATTGCGGATGTGTCGACATTGTTAAGGGTGTATTGTATAGATCGTTAGATCGTTCAGTTTCCACCGATTTTCTCTTACAACAGGCATGTTGAGCCGTTGACAAAAGTCTTGAATCAGATTTAGCTCGAATATGGATATCAATCAGTCGTTCCATAGTTTCTAGAAGGTAAGATGATAGAGTTATAGGTCTGAGGTCCTTTAGGGCATCATGAGAGTATTTTCCGGCCTTGAGAATGAAAACTACATTAACTTCTCTTTATAATAGTGGAATGTGGATCAATTGTACATAGCACCTCATGATATTCTTAAGAGTAAGAGAGACAAGATCTGAGGACCTTTGTAGTTCGGCCGACATTATACCGTCTGGACCCGCATATTTGTATGGTTTGAAGCTATGCAGCGCCCAAAGCAGTTTGTCTCTTGTAATCAGACCATAAATTTTGTTCACGGTTTGCCGCTAATGAGGAGCTACCTGGAAAGTGGGTATCCATTAGCAAGTTGGGTGATTCATCACTTGAGGTTGTCCAGGAGCCATCGGTTTTTTTTTCAAACAACTAGGCATCATAGGATTTGTCGAGAGGATTTTTCTTAGCCGCGATGCTTCAGAGGTTTCTGTGATTTTGTCATAGAATGATCTTCAAGATTGACGCTTTGCTTTACTCAGTTTTTTTTTTTTTAATATATATTGAGAGATTCTTTGTATGAGTCCCAGTCAATCACTTTTCTTGTGCCTTTTGAAAAGTTGCAAAGTTCTCTAAAGTGGTTTCTAAGCGGTCCTAGTGCTAAGGTCCACCAATGCGGCTTTTTCTTGCCCCAAGGTTGTATCAGAGGGTAGGAAGAAGACATAGCCTGATTGAGAGACAGGGTAAATTCGCTGACTTTGATGTCAAGCTCATTGGTGTCTCGAGGGAGACTTGAGAGTTCGGAAGATAGTGTTTTTGACAGTATTCCTCTGTATTTTAGCCAATCAGTTTTCCGATAGATTCGGAATTCAACCCAAATTGTATTGGATGTATCTGTGATCTGAAAACGAGTGTTCAGTCGATATCGTCCAGTTCGTTAGCGTTTGAGTGATATCTAACACTTCCTGTTGGTTTCTTGTTATAAAAGTGGGCTAATTGCCAATATTGCAAACAATGTGTGATCAAAAAGTGACTCACCTCTATCGTTGATGTATGTATTGCCCCATACCGTGTGATGAACGTTAGCTTCGCATCCGATGATAAGGCCAGTTTTTTGCCTTCTATATTAGCTCCCAGTGCAACCCTTTCTAGGCTATCACCAGGGAGAGGGCCCACTTGATCGTGGACAATACACGCCGATGCCAGCCAGTTAGGAATTAAAAATACATTAAAATCTATGTTTCACTAGTATACTAGGTCTAATCTTAACTTTGTCTTTTGTATAGAGTGGAGCGTATATGGGTGTCTCAAGTCCACGATCCATGGTTCCTGGATAAGGATGATATCTTCTGCATTTTTGTATAGACGCAGAATGATTGTAGGCGAAGCTTTTTGAGTGATGAAGATTCAGCTATAGAAACCGTATCATTACTACAATTTCCCAGAGTGGCCTCCACCACAGTTTTATTGGAGTCCTCCGATTCTGAAGATGAGCTCAAGAGCTTATATTCTTCCTCTGATCGTGTAGGATCACTTTTTATTTCGTCGTCGGTTTCCATTTCCGACAGAGTGTCAGAAAAGGAGACCGACGGCTTAATAGTCGCCTCGGATGAATTGGAGTCGCCAGGAAAGGATACCGACGTTCCCTGATCCAAGGCTGAATTTAAAGTTTCTTCCTTGGCCCTATCTTGCTACCAATATTCATAAATGATATTTATAAAAGTATAATTCACTACGATTACCATATCTATGAGGATGTTATGCAGTTTTATAACAAAGTACCCAAATCTACATTATTTTCCAGACCTCGAGTCCATATCTGTTTGGTTGGGTTAAAAAAACCTGTCTTAGTTAGTAATAATAAGGAATTTGCAAATTTGCATCTTTTTGTTTAAAATGGTCCCATTGAGCCTGTTACCAAAATAAAAAATTTAGATATTTATTTCAATAAACATCTTAACTGGACCGACCGTATAAACTACGTTGGGGATTGAGCCTATCAAAGCGGTACCTGCCTGTTACAGTCAACAGTCTTTTGTGTTGCCCGCCATCTTTTATGACTGCGAAATAAATATTTGCAAATATGTTATAGTTTCCTTATTCTTGTGAAATTTAAATATTGCTTCCAACAACTGTACCAGATTTATATTTATTATGAAAATATATGATCATACATCCGCATTTGCCAACCAAGTAACTGAGTGTTCGTTGGATACACTCTTAAAATTTCGAACGGTTGCAAAAGATTATTTGCTCAGGAACACCAAGTTATTTGTACAAAAAAATAAAGTTTATCCACTCTCAGAGAACTCTTAATTTAATACCTCCTATATACAAATTTTTGAATAGCAGTCGTCAATACTTTATTCGTGCTGTGTGCCACTGGAACAATCTCCCTATGTTAAACATTACACAAGAAATGTCCTACTATCCATTGTCCTACTAAAGTTTAATTTCTTAACTGAAAATTATATTTCTTCTTCTAACACTCTCTCTATCCTTTCTGTTCAATTTTCTTCCTCTTTTTTTTTCTTTTCTACTTCTTACTAATTTAGTTTTAGATAATATTTGTATACTAAGTTTGTAATACGAATTAACTGCGCAATACTAAAAATTACTTAAAATTAAATATGCGTAGAGATGTCATAAATAAATAAATTATTGGGTCTATAACTTAATTCGGTTGGCTAAGAGATGTCGTAACTTGTATTTATTCCATTAGAACATGTGTTGGAAAGCTACTGTCATTGTACGTCATTTAAGTATATGTCATTCATTTGAGGCGTAAACAACAATAATTTTTTTTCATTCAAATATGTCGAACTTTGTGTCTGAAAAAGTGTTTTTACGGGGAGTTCTTCTTTATTACTTTAATATGAAAAAAACTGCTGCCGAAAGTCATCGTATTTTGGTGGAAGTTTATGGTGAACATGCGCTAGCTGAGCGAGTGTGGTGATTTTGGCTTGGAAGACGATGAACGTCCTGGGCAGCCAAAAAAGTTTGAAGAAGAAGAACTGAAAGCATTATTCTATGAAGATTGTTGCCAAACACAAGAAGGGCTCGCAGAATCTTTGGGTGTCACTCAAGCAGCCATTTCAAAACGTTTTAAAGCAGCTGGATATATTCAAAAGCAAGGAAATTGGGTTCCACATGAACTCAAGCCGAGAGACGTCGAAAGGCGGTTTTGCATGTCCGAAATGCTGCTGGAACGCCACAAAAGGAAGCCATTTTTGCATCGGATTGTTACTGGTGATGAAAAATGGATCTATTACGACAACCCCAAGCGCAAAAAATCATATGTGAAACTCGGCCAACCAGCCAAATCAACGGCAAAGCCGAATATCCATGGTGCGAAGGTAATGCACTGTATTTGGTGGGATCAGATGGATGTGCTGTATTATAAGCTGCTAAAACCGGGTGAAACCATCAATGAACAACGCTACGGAACACAAATAATCCGTTTGAAGAAAGCAGTAGCCGAAAAACGCCCGGAATATGCGACCAGACACGAGGCAATAATTTTCCATCATGGCAACGCTCGGCCTAACGTTG
Organism: Volucella inanis; assembly: GCA_907269105.1. NCBI lineage: Eukaryota > Metazoa > Arthropoda > Insecta > Diptera > Syrphidae > Volucella > Volucella inanis. The sequence continues at coordinate 124,663,655 of OU026157.1, read as the reverse complement.
CTATCCCGGTTAAGAACTATTTGGAAAACAGTGGATGGGAAGTGTTACCCCAGCAGAATATCAAAAATTGGCTTGATTCATTCTTGGCTGCCAAGCCGGCGTAGTTCTTTTGGGATGGGATCCACAAATTGCCAGAAAGATGGGAAAAAGTCATAGCTTCCGATGGGCAATACTTTGAATAGTACTATTGTACATGTTTTTCCTAAATAAACGTTCAAATTTTGAAGAAAAAAAACCGCACGAATTAAAATATATACCCAATAATTAAAAAAAAAAGCAGTATCTGCATAATTTCCTTACGGAGTAGAATTTTAAGCAAACGTAGATGAATTTCCGATTGAAACAGAGGTCATATTATGGTAGAGTTTGATAAGCAACATCACTACGAAAGTAAATAGCCCTGTGAGAAAGAATATTGACATTTGTTCGCATCTATGCTGTTTTAGATCTAAGTGACACCGGAGATGTAGACAGGCCCTTATCTGTATTTTACTAAGTGCGAAAACAATTGGTTGTATACCTAGATATGCACAGACGTATATTTTCTGTAAACAATCTAAATTACGAGCGATGTGCTCAGTTGTAACTACTCTGAGCTGGAGGCCCTTTTAGGTCTACAAAAAACACAGTCGTAAGTATAAGGAAACTTCTTTACATAGATATGCCTGACAGCGTATTTTAACAGCATTTAACAGCCCATTTAGAAGACTCTAGATTATTTACATGGAATTTGAGCAACAGAACGCTACCCCTTCATATATTTAAGCAGGGCAGTAGGAAAAAACTTCTTCATAGGAATATATTGGAAGATTTATCAACGGTTCATCCAGAAAACCAAAGAAGAGTGGTATGGTAAATCCACTCCATAAGATACATATATCGGTGAAATTATTAAAGACGTCAATGCACCCTCAGTACGCTCACTAAATTGGCAAGGAAAAAATATTCCTAAGAGTTGTTACGTTATTCTTTAATTTTACTCAAAGAAGTGGAAAAGTTATTCTGCAAAACAGAATAAAAACACTAATTAGGCAAATTACAACCTTTTCGTATTTCGGTTCAGGTAGAAACTTAAAGCCTTACACTTTCCTACAATGACAACTGCATCAGGTTCAAAAAACACAAAGCTCAGGTAAGTATTATAGTGATTTCATTTTTTTATTTGTCAAATTTAATTGAAAAATTACAAAGTAAAAAATTATTTTTAAAAGCCATTCATAAGTGCACTTGGGATAAATGTAGCAAAAAACATAACGACAGCAGCAATAGAAAAAACCTTATTAAGAGAATAAAATACTGAGAAACGAACGAAAGGATGCAAGACAGGCATAACAATAATGGAACCCTTTTCATTAAAGGACAATTTTTTTTCTGCCTGCAGAAAAAAAATCTACTCAGTCCCACTTGAGGGCTATATCTTCTACAACGGCAAAAAAGTTGATGTTCAAGCTCTGGAATATGCTGCAATGAAGCTCTAAATGGATTTGTCCTTGGAGAATTTCGTTTTTTGGCACGTGTCTTTCGACATACTGTTCACAGTTTACCCATTTGCAATGTCCTTCTCAACCTGGGGTATTAACGTTGGACTGTATCCATGCATAATTGTTAATAAGATCTTCTGATAAGGTAATGTTTTTATTAAATTTTTACATATGAATACATATTGCTATAGAACGTGTGTACATTTGCGTGTCCAGTTTTTGCTTTTATTATCACATTTATTAAATTTTTTTATGAATAGATTTTTTTTATGAGAAGTAAGAGCCCTCACGAGTCTCTAGGTGGAGTATAAAAAATTTAAGCCGAAGCCAAATTATATTTAAATAAAGACATCCTACTTAGTCAACAATTTTTTTAATAATTCTCGCTTTATCTTATATAAACGTTATAAAGGTGAATAAAATAAAGTGCATTGTAGGTCTAATTTTCCGAGTATGTGGAAACAAACACTGATTATACCAAACCCAAGGAAGATAGGAGGTGGTAGCTTACATATTAATGGAATGCAGACTTAAGGTTATCCTTTCGCTCTTATCAAATATCTTCGAAAAGATCATACACCGAAAATGTCTAATGTAAAAAAGTTCTTGGTGTTTATGAGCCGGGAATTCGAAAGCATCACAGCTGCACATCAGTTTTTCTCAAGGTATCTGAATTTGCGAGCTGCAATTCACAATAAATTAGTAAACTCATTGCTCTACATTGCTCTACTCTCTTTTTCTAAGGCTTTTGATACCGTGGACCATGAGTTACTTGACAATCTTTTGGCATATTTTGTTGAAATTTCAGAAGGTGTTCCACAGCGATCAAGACTAGGACCCTTGCTTTTTGCAATTTTGCTGCAATTTTCACATTTTTCAGATGAGGTTCAGATTTAATTAAACATTGAAAATAACCTTATTGATTGACCAACTTTACAATTTAATCATGACCTTACGCAGATTCAATGCTGGGCAGATGCGTTAATCTTTAATACTTTTGGTGGTCTTTATTCGAAGAAAACAGCGGCTGAAGCGCATCTAGAGCTCCAAAAAATTTACGGAGATGCTGCTCTAAGTGAAACAATGCACCGTGATTCAATGCGAATCAGCGATTTCAATGCTGACGACCGTCCGCCTGAAAGAAGTCCAAAATCCTTCGCAGACGCTGAATTAAATGCATTGCTCGATAAGGATTCGCGGCAAAAGCGAGAAGTGTTTGCTCCAGCATAAGGTGTTACCCGTCAAGCCATTTTCAAGCAATTGCATTCGTTGAAAATGATTCAGAAGCAAAAAACTTAGGTTCCTTTTGATTTGAAGCCAAGGGACGTTGAGGAAAAAAGGAAAAGGAAAAGTTTTCTCCATCACATCGTGAAAGGTGATGAAAAATGGATTCATTACAGCGGCTCAAAGAGAAGAAAGTAATGGGGGCTACCCGGTCAGGTTTCTACGTCGTCGGCTTGGTTTAGCCGAATATTTACGCTGCGAAGGTGATGCTGTGTAGAAGCAGTATCTATTGGCGTCCTGATTTGTTGTAAGAGGTGTACTAACGCAAAGCGTGGACGAACCTATAGTAAACAGGAATTAAGATTAAATTATAATTTACTTACTTAAGACGGCGCAAGAGTCAGGGTTAGACTTCGGCCTCAACCAATAAACGTCTCCAATAGCACGCTAAGTTGGTTGAGGTCTTCTTCCAATTGCTTACGCCTACTGGGTCGTGGCGGACTCGAAGTTTTTGGAACCGGAGCATTAGTGTCCATACATCATATATGACCCAACTACCTCGTCGCTGTAAAGCCTATACAGGTCGTCTTTGCATCTCCTACTTCACTCACCGTCTATGCAGACGGGGTCAAAAATCATTCCAAGAATTTTCTTCTCAAAGCAGCCAAAGGCACCTACATCCATTTTTGATTAAGTTCATGCCTTTACGCCTTACCCAATACTGGGGTTATTGGGGTCTTATATAGGATTACTTTTGTTGTTCGAGAGAGGGCTTTACTAGTCTTAGCCCAATGAAGCAGCGATAGGTAACATGGCTTAATCTTAGCGCTGGTGTAGTTGTCTGAATTGATAGCGGAGGTAGACAAAATTCTTAACTACCTCAAAGTTATATCTGTCTAGGGTGACGTTCTGTCCGAGACGTCGGGCTTCTTTCTTTTTGACAGTATATGAGTATACTTGGTCCTGCGCTCAATGACCGTTAAATCTTTCTTCGTCGCCTCCGCTACAATACTTGCAAAAACACTACTAACATCACGGTGCTTTCTTGCAATTATGTCAATAGCATCGTGTATGCAAGTAATTGGATGAACCTTTGGAAAACTTTTCCTCTAGCGTTGGAGCTTGAGCTTTGCACTATTTTTTAAAGAATGATGTTAAAGAAATCGCAGGGCTTGGTGAGTATTTTACCCACCTTGATGGAACAGCTTGTGTTCTCCATCTTTATTCTACACGAACGGACGAGTTTGGCAGGGATGCCGAAGCTAGGCATTGATTTGTATAGTTCTTTCGGTTCCTTAAAATCGAAATATAGGTGGGATATGGCTATCGTCACTTCATCTAGGTCGAGTGGACGAAATTGTTAGACTACAACATCCAGGTTGAAAGGTTGATTCTATCTTAAAGTGGTATTTGGTTTGTCATCGCCGTTTTACAGAAATGCTCTTTCTTTTTTAATCCTTAGAATTGACTGCGACTCTACTATTTTGTTTCCTTGTTCTGTAGAGACTTCGGCTTGGGGCTTGTGTTAGTGGAAAATTTTCTTTACCTTTTGGTAAAAATGTCATTTCTGAAATATCAACTTTCTATTTCCTCCTGAGGAGCAGGTGATCGTCTCTCCTCTTCTGTTCGTTGAGCTCATGAGAAGCTCTAGTCCTTCTATGCAGCGCTGCTTTGTATGTCTCTTGCTTAGCTGTATGTGTTTGCCGGCACTTAGCGTTAAACCAGTGGTTTGGTTTCGAGTGAAACCCAGCACATTAGGGGCGGCATCTCTGGTCGAATTTGGCAATGTTGCTACTGGTTTTTGATACATGAGGCTTGCGAGATATGACCTCTTAAAAGATTAAGGAAGACTTGATTGAAAAATGATTTGCCGATCTCTTGCAATTGAAACCGTCCAACGTCGAACTTCCCCAAATTATTAACCTGCTTTTGTTATATTGGAATATCCGCAGCCATATCTTGGCTACAATAAGGTAATAGTCCGAGTCGATGTTGTGCCGCCGGGGTAACTGCCCATACGTGAAAAAAATAAACCAAGTTAGGACGCAGCAATAAGCCTCCGATACGGATGGATCTACGTGCAGCCGAACGACTAGCAGAGACCCTGGAATCCTGCAAACCAGATATTACCGTCATCTAAAAAATGCCAGGATACTATGGGCCAGACGAAAAGAGGACAAAAGAACTGCGACATCTACTACGGCGTTAGTTATCGACGGTAAAAGCAGCGCCTATTTGAAAACGGACTTGTTGTTAGAGGCAGACTTAATCAAGAAGTCTTAAGCTTCCGGTAAGTGAACGAGCGCCTCGTAACAATTCATATTAACGCTTTGCCAGCATAAGCCTTTTATGCGTGCACTTGCCCGCAGGGAAGAAAGATGACGACATCAAAGATATCTTTTAAGAACTCTTGGACAAGACATTAACATTGTCCTCGCCGATTTAAATACAAAGATATAAAGTGATCCCATTATTGGCCTAGCCTACACGACACAACCTACAATATCGGATTCAGGCTAATCGACCTTGCGGCGGGTCTAAACATTGTAGTAGCTAGCAACCGGTTTCCATATCTCGATATTCACAAGGGGACTTGGAAAATTCCTGATCATCAACCGTCAACCAGATTGATCACATTGCATTGACGCAATGCACTCCTCCAGCATTATGGATGTCCGAGGCTTAATTACAAACAACATAGTGATATGCGTTCATGTCCGCACATAAGAAGTAGACCATGCTACCGTAGAATGTAAAAACATCTCCTCAATAAAACTTTGAAAAATGGCCGTAAAATCTAAAAGAAAGCATTTTTAGTACACTAGGTAACTAATTATCACAGGTTGGCTATGCCTTGAGTGGGATATCGCCATAGTTAGCACAGTTTCCTCACCTCGGTATTCAAAAGAGACATGTATGCCTATTGTTCCGAAAACAATAATATATGATAAGTCCAAGTCTAGTATTTTTGATAATATACTCGTAGACTCGGGTCATTATCTATATAAGTTAAAGTGAAAAAATGTCAGAACCGAATAGCAACCTGTAGAGTTGAGCAAGGAAATCTAGAAGGGGGGTCTCTGCAGATATGGAAAATCCGCCACTGCTAGGCGACCCATTCAATTTTCGTTTATGCGACCAAAACGAATTAAAGATGGCAATCTCTTATCTTGGGAATAAAAAGTCTGCCATTTCAGATAGCTAATCCATTGCTATATAACGCAGCAGGAGACTATCTTATTGGTTCCTATCACAGCAGCTCAAGATCGTGTTAGTCTGCGATCAACCAAATTTTTACACTACTGCAGATACTAGAGAAAAGCACAGAAGTCTAGATTGCTCAATGCGACCTCAGATTTTAGATCCGTACATGCTTGACTAGATAGGTGTCCCTGTAAAACCCATATACTTAGTAAATTTCCTCCTCCATTCCCCGTCAATAAAAATGGGACCGTAAATCATAAGCAGTATCATTTTCTCAAACGGCTAAGTGTTCATCATCCGTTTTCGACAAGTCAGTATAAAGTCAGTGTGATCCTACGAGATCGGGATCAGCTAACCAATTGCCTTCTGAGCTCAGCGAAACAGCGATTGCCAAGAGTTTTTCAGGGTCTGATTTCTGTGCTGATGTCGTTGGTGCTTGTAACTACGGAGCCGAGGCAGACATTGAAGGTCTTGGTTAGTCTATTACCGACTTTGATAGGCGGCGATACTTTCATATAGTCATGCTTAACAAACTGACGAATCAAAGCTATACATAACGTTGTAAGGCTCGTTTATATACAGCTTTGAAGCTGTAAAAAATTCGACGTGAATTTTTCGGTTTGCCGTATTGTGAATATTAGACAGTGGTCTTTCGCTGGAAAAAGGTTCTTCTTTCTTGGAGATCAAGCAAATGATGCTCAGATTTCATACTTTTCGCTAAATTAGCTTCGTCTTAGTAAGGGAGTGGAATTCTTTGTCGTCTTCGTTTTCTTTACGCATAATGCTTAATTCTGTCTGATTGTGCTATTTCGGTCATCGGAAGTAGCCTTTCCATATTCCCAGAACCGAATGCGGGTATACTATTGCACAAGATATCCATGTTCAACTTTCCCGGATTCCATTTCAACGTCATTCCTACAGTGACATCTCTAAATTTTCTCGACCGCGCGCTTCTCATGCTTTTTCTTTCCAAAAAGTCCGTGCTCTTTCTTTCTTTTCTACTCGATTACTAGCGGCAGTCGTTCTTTGATGCAGCGCAGCGTTGTCAAGTCGGAGGTTTCTTTGTGGCGGTGCACCAATTGTATCAGAAGCGGCTTCTCTTATGGCCCGTTGACATGAAGGCTGGGAAGTTGAGGTAGTTGAATAAAATTGTGGGCGGTAAAGATTCCAGCGGCCTTTTGCGATTGCAGCTTACTTGACTCCGTATTGAAAATCGCTTTGGGAATCGCGTGCTAGCAACTACAAATTCTATAAACCTGAATCCATTTTGTACGTGGAGTTATGAAGGGAATCCAGCCTTGTGCTAAGATCTCTGAGCAGTGTCAGTGTCTTACAGTGTCGTAGCTAGGGTATTGACCATATGTTTCGTCTATTCCTCCTTGATGCTGTCATATGCGATTTAATTTTCCGAATAAGATGTAAGACTTTTTTACTGGGTCTCCCTCGAATAGCAAATCTATATCCAACTAAATGTTGTCTTCCTTCTTTGTAGCAGATGTCGTAGTTTTTCATCCGACACAACCATTACAGCTTCCTTTACACCTGGGCTCTGAATACGTCAAAGTGCTTCTAATGAAGGTGTGCACCAAATATCTGAAACTGACGAGAGCTGTGGAAAAAAGTTTTAGTATTGCGGCTTATGTCTTTATAAAACCCTTGACTTCAATTTAAGGCCTAACAAAATGAATTAAGCTAAATTTATTTCACCAATCTAATAAAATCAAATGACTCTTTAACTAAAAGGCTTATAACACAAAGAACCAACAGCATTTAACCTAACCCAATTAACGAATGATGTCATCCTTGTATTCGCACCAGCTGTGTTTCCACAAACATTTCCAAAACTTATTATTCCCAATAAGTACTGCCTGCTACCCTTATAAGTAACTGGGCCACCAGAATCAAACTGACAGGAATCTCGTCCCGGATAGTACGTGCAAATTTGCGAAGGTTCTAACGTTGAATAAACGCTTTTACAATTCGCATTTGGCAAAACGTTCACGACGGCTTTTTGCAATGTGTCCGCTCTGCGACCCGCAAATGACGTTGTACCCCATCCGACGAGATCCACTCTAGTGTAATCAAATGTATTTTGTCTGCACGAGAGAAACGTATCTGAATACCATATATAAATTTGAGTATAAAAAAGGTAAAGTTACGCCTGATCCATTGGAAGACATATAGGCCCTACTCCTCGAGAATATTCAATAGTCCTGTCCGTAAATAGAAGCGCAATATCGTTTGCGTTATTTGAGGGATCATACTGTGAATTCTCTAGGACTCGACTCACACCGTATGTTGTCATATATCTAGAATCCGTACCTAAAAGAAATGTTTCAAACTCAAATCAATTCAAGAGGAAAAGTATTAGACCAACTTGAGGACAAAGTGTGATCTCCAGCTATAATGAGGATATCATTTGGGTTCGGATAAAGTCTGGTGCAATGGGCTGCAGTAACAACAGTTTGATGATTGACTAAGGGAAGAAAAAATTAATTAAACAAATTTCGAATAAAGCACAGAATTGCTTACTTATTGTTCCACCACAGAATACCGTGCCACTTGGTCTGTGCAAGAGAGCGACCATTGAAGGGTATTCATTGGGGGACGCATTTTCACCACCAACAATCCGTACACTCTGCGACCATCCACAATCACAGGCTTGTGGTCTGGTTGTTAATTTACAACTAAAAGCACCTCCTACTCCAGAAGAGCTAGTCGATTTTGATACATAAGCAATTACAAGATTGCGAAATAGGGAAGATTTTGTTGTGGACCCAGATCCGCAGAATTGGTCAGCCATAGTTAAATTCGGATCTCCTTCCCTGGATATGTAAAAATGTTCTGTCGTGCATGCCGTCGTTCCCTGAAAAATAAAATTATAATTAAATTAACTACCAACAATACCTATTTGTGCCAGCACTAAGAAGTGTAGTTTTTCCTGAAAATACCCTTAATATGCTCTTTGAGAGACTGTTAAGGGTCTCGCCGCCAGGTTAAATAATCTCTATCTTCTTCTTTGGTACTAGGTCTGCAACACTTTACCACAGAAGCCACATGAAAATGTAGCCAGTGAACCAATAAAACAGATCTCCAACAAAATCGATTGGTTAGGAGTTTTGCAGATACGATCCAAAGACATTTTTCTATTGATTGAGAATGCTCATAAAGAAAGAGGGATATACTCTACGTACAGCGATGCAACATCATTAAAAAGTATATTTGCCGCTGTTTTCGTAATGGATCTAACGAGGTATTTATATCCGATTATAAAAATTTATACATAAAGATTGAAAACTTTTATAGAATTAGGAATTCAAGGTAAATAATTATATTTTAGTGGCAGAATGTTGTACGATGAGGGAAGCCATTGTGCGGGGTCAACCTGACGATACTCAATATCGTTATTAGACCAAGCACGGTTAATATTTTTTTTATTTTATTTTCTTGTGGTAGTTGCCGTTTACTGACCTCATCCAACTAACCTCGAGTGTTGAGCAGGACAAAATAGCAACAGCATAATGTGCATTCAAAATTGACTGAACTTCGAGTGATTAAATCATCGGTGGGGTGGCAGACACCTTTGAGTATATGGTGCTGAGGTCAGGACTTGTCTAAGTGTTGAACTAGAAATGATGGAGCACCCGTCCTTAATAGATCAATGGCAGCACTCAAATCCTTGAAGCGGGTGGCTTTCTGTGGTACCAGAATGGGACTATCCTTTCAGGCTAGGATCAGAACATGGAATGTTCGGACCTTTAACTGGTCACATATAGCCGAAAAACTTGCGGAAGTGTAAGCCTGCTATAAAGCAGATATCATCGCCGCCTAGGAAGCAGAGTGGGAAAAATATGAGAAACTATGATATATGCAACTGCCGACGACTGCTACAGGTAATTGAAGCAGAAAGCTTTCGGCTAGTGGGTAAATGTATTGCATCAATCCACATTAGCTTGATTTGCACATATGTCCCTATACACGAAACAAGCGATCCTACTAAAGAATTTTTTCAAGAGGCACCTCTCTTGTAATAGTATGAAAGGCGACCCTTTGGTAGTACAATCGGAAAGCATAGTTTACAGGACCGAACTTCTGAAACTTGGATGCCTCGCTACTATATCTACGTATGACAAATTGATTAAAAAACAATCGGCTGAATTGATCATGTTGTGATCAACGCCAGGTATTCCTGCAGCAGCATGTCCTATGTATCATATAAAAATTCACAGTAAAAGTAGATTAAGAACAATGGAAACGGTTTAGGGTTGAACGAATGCAATGCAGCAAACCGCTAGAAACTTTAAAAATCGTAGTGACGAAGATCACTGAAATCAATGTCAAGAAACTTTCGGAAAATCAGCAAATGATGTGATGAGTTTAACAAAATTTCACGATTTTTTTCTCAGAATATACCTAAAAATTATTTCCCAAATTATCCTTAACGAATTAGGGGATACCCTATATAAAGATTCTCAAACAGCACAGATAAATTCCTGATGCAGACGAATTTACATTTGTTTTTCTGCTTCATTTCCTTTGCTTTATTGAAAAGTGACCTTGTGGGGGCAGTAAGACAGTCTTTGATGTAAATTTTGTGACCGCTACTGTTGTTATGCTTATTGTCGAAAATCTTTAAAGACGTACAGCAGTCAACCTGATTGCAGGGTAACGGTAATATACTCTGAGACTTTTTCCTAAACAGCCCAATCGTCGCTTGCCTACTTCAGGACTTGTCCTTGTTTGTAAAGAACACTAGTGTCTAAGTTCAGGAAATATTATCCCAATAAAGCCGTTTACGATGCGGATCAACTAAACAGAAATCACAAATTCCTGATTAAGGAGATTCGAAAGCACGTCGTAAGAAGGATGACGTGCTTCGTAAGTGGCAATAACCTGGTCTTTGGGGCTTATTATTCCAATGTTATGTGCCGTGAGAACACACTCCGGAGGCATTTCTTTATATACTTAAGTGTTAGTACAGACCAGGACTAGTATATAGATAATATATCAATGAAACAGAGGGAAAATAGGTTCATCTACGACGTATCATTTCAGTATCACGATTGCGGACAGAGACCGGGTCGTTACCGAAAAACAGTACGCTAAATTTCTCATGACTTAAAGAAGAAGAAAGGATAAATATGCTCTTCTAAGCCGATACATTACTTTTGTAACATAAGTAGGGGATTTTCGCAGAGTGGACGGACTTGGTGCTTTATGGGATCGATTAAGTAAACGGTGCCAAAGATTGCTATTTTTGTCTCACTGATGTACAGGGTATCGACATCAAGCATACTATGCACCTTCACGGCCTGTCGAACTTAGTGAAGTATATTCTATTCCAAAACCACCAAAATTCGGGAGTTTTAACGAAGAACCTGAATATTCCAGTGATTTAACTAATGGTGATATGCAAATCGAAAAGGGAAATCGATAATGATTTAGACTTTCAAACACCAGAATGTTTAACAAAGCAGCATTTAATTTCAAACGCTGAACTTAACGATTTGGTTGGAACGATTTGGAATCTCCACGAAGGTAACGTACATACATGACTTTTGAACTTGTGAAAAAGGACATACACATTATTTCGCTAAACAATGGACTTTGGTATACTGCATGAATGTTGACAAGTTTTTTGATGAGTTAGCACAGAAACATAAACCTAGCAATTGCCGCCTATGAAGGAATCATACGAGAATATGCGATATCTCCTACAATACATTCACTATAAAGACAATAAGTGATCAATCTATGGAGATTTAAAAGTTGTAGCGCTTCTAAAATAGTTGAACTGCAGCTGGGGTATAAGATACACTGCTGTTTTTTGTGTGAATGGTCATTATGGTCTCCGGGTGTACAAATATAGCTAATGAACCCCTGATTGATTCCAAACACATACGTCTATCACCGCTTCATATCAAAATGGGCTCAATGAACAATTTCGTGTAATCTCTAGATCTTAGTGGTAAAGGTTTCTTGTATCTGAAAGAGAAATTTCTGAAAGTTAGTGAGGAAAAAAATAAATACGGAAACTTTTGAAAAATAGTGAGTTTGACGACATGCTATTGACGTGATGTTGAATTAAGATTATGGAGAGCTTTAAAAACTGTTGAAACAGATTTTCTTGGAAATGTGAAAACCGAAAATTACAGAGATCTTGTAACTGAATTGCTTAGTGTTTACAAAGAAATGGGATATAACATGTCACTAAGGCTTCACTTTCTGGATGCTCATATCGATTTCTTTCCACAGAATTTGGGTGCAGTTAGCTACAAACATGGAGAAAGATTCCACCAGGACGTCCTAACAATGGAAAAGTGATATGGAGTTTTACTTTGCTTGATGATTGCTGCTGATCCCACATCAGCATACGGAAAAGGAATTACTAGTAAGATTTATTCAAGAAAACAAAACTGTCAAAATATGAAAGAGAAAATTCACTATTCTAAAAGATTAATACCATAGAGACCTTTATGTCTTCACATAAATGAAAAGGAACTAAGAAAACCATCCAAAACAATTAAACACTTTAACACTTACTTTATCAATAGCAAGTGAGCATTCGGCCAAAATTTCATAATCCGTCGGTGCGATTAATTTGTACCGACAAGATGTTCCAGATGGATATTTGTTGGGGTAGTACGGTGATTGTAGATATGAAACACTATTGGCAGTTAGAAGGTAAGTATGATCACATCCCTCGTAGAGTGCATTCGACGACGTCACTATCTGCAACAGCAGTGCTACACCTTCAAAATTCACAAGAATTTAAAAAAAAACATCAATCTTGAAACCATTCTAACAATTGTCGACTTTACGAACCTATAAACTTTATACCCATTTTGGCTGTAACACTCAACAACTGGCACTAACAAATGATTTCTGCTTCTCGCTGACTACCTAGTTTTATTTGATTAAATGTTTGCTAATATATATATATTTTTTTTTTCTTCTCATTTAAAACAGATATACAGTGTGAAAGCGGAAATTTATATCATTTATCTAAAAGCAGTTATCAGAGTCAAGGTGTAGGTAAAAGATTACATGTATCCAATGTACAACGAAGTCTTTCGCAATGTTTATTTCTTGTATATTTGATTTACAATTTAACATTTTTATTATTCGAATTAATAATAGTTTGAATAATATAAATATGACGACACATGAAGAGCTTTATCTATGACATATTAAGCATAACTTGGGGTACACCTTTACGTGAATGAATTTATGTTTATACAAGTGTCTTCAAAAAAAAAAAGAGCAGTGTTACATACTCTTGTTAGTTATCTAAATTGTTATTATATAGAACTAGATTTAGAACGGAAAAATACGGTAAACTTAAACTACTGTTTGTGATATTTTTATCTTTGAATTTAGTATATTATAATAAGCGTGCAAATATTTATGACATATCTATGAAAACGGAGGCTTTTATATTTTATTTTATAAATATAGTCCAGTGTCATTCACCTTATTATGAAAAAATATAAAGATAATGCACAACTTATAGACCATCTGTCAACATACGAGTACTTCTCATATATGAAAAGGTTGCTTGTTTTTCAACATGATCAGTTTTAGGACCAAAAAAAAGTTCCAAAGTCGCCGTCTAGATGAAAACAGAATCTAAACAAATAACGACAGATGAAAGATATCAATCACATGATGTTATATGTGATCATATTCAACTAATCACTCCGGACTAAATGCCTTATTGTTAAGAAGTATGGAGTTGATTCCAACGGATGTATGCACTCCAGCCGCTCGTTACAATACTTACAATCTATGGTATATTTGGTCTTCTAAACCGCGGCCGGGGTACGAATTTCGGAGGTCTTTACGACCCCCTATCAAACCGAGCGAGGAGTTCTTTAATTTCGATGATGCATACTTGCAGCTCTTTCTACTACATATATTGCAGATTATCCTGGAACGATTAGGAGAGCGCCGGACAGGCTGAGACTGTGATGTTGTCTTGATCCTCTTCTCTTCATTTTTATTTTTTTGATAAATTTTGTTGTTCCAAAGCAAAAAATGTTAAAAAATACATCAATTTTTAAATTGTATCATTAGCCTTCAATATGTCCAATTTTGGAGCGAATAATGGCCTTGAGACGGCCGAAGAAAGCATCTCACGCTGCACGCAAGTGGCTGTGCGTTATTTAGGCCCATTCTTGGCGAAGTGCTTGTTTGAGATGGTCTAAACTTTGGTATTTCTTAGTTCCAACTATCGCCTTCAAAATACCCCAGACAAAGAAAACCAACAGATTTGCATCCGGAGAATTTGCAATGTATCGTGATCGCATTAATTTTGACGCCACAGTCCAAAAATACGAGCGGAGAGCGACCATCTTCGGTTATGGCGACTCAAACCATCACCATCGGTGCTGCCTGCTTTCTGGTGGCCGTCCGAAGGTGTAAATTTTCGAAGGACCTCTCTAGAAAGTAAACTCTGTCATTTTGTTTGTTGACATATTGCTCGATAACAAATTCGGCAACTCACCATTTTCGTGCAAGCGTAGCAACTCATTCGCTCTTTCGACTCTAACTTTTTTCTGTTGCGGTGTAAGATCGTGTGCCTTTTTTAACTTCAATGGCTTGAGGACAAGCTTATTTTTCAGTATGTGTTGCATCCGTTTCAACGATATGTTGAGCTCAGCCATTTTTCTCCCACACGCGGATTTCGCTCAATTCGAGCCTTTACTTTCCGAACCATTTCTGCCGATGTTGCTGTGTTTTTATGACCACCTCCATAGCGTTTTGCAACGCATCCAGTATCACGGTAACGAGCTATGGCTTGAGACACAAATTATTTATTCATGTTGAGCTGCTGGAGGACTCTAACGAAAGCTACATTTGGTTTTCCAGCCAAATATAAAGCAATCACACTATCATGTTTGAATTTCATCGCGGATAAATATTTTCAACGCAACTGAGACGCAAATCTTTTAAAAGGCTTGTTAATAATAAAATTATCTGTCATGTGTCAAAGTTTGAGCTCACTTTCATGAACGGTTTGGAAGTTATAGCAGTCTGAAGTTGGTTCCAGTTCGAATCAGGCAGGGTGTATTAACGATCCTGAGAGGAGATTAAATACTCCTCCCTCTCCCTCTACTCTGGCAGCACAAACTCTTTTAAAACTATTTCTTGTACCCATGGCTCTGCCCTTCGTCAAAAAGACATAAATCGGTTTTCAATCTGGTGACTCAAAAATTGTGACTTAATATAACCAAATGTCAATCTATAACATTCTCACGTAAATGCAACTATGTTCAACCAATTTTCCGGGATCATTCTTTTAAAGACATCGGCATATTATTCGACTGTGAGCTTAATTTATCTTCGCATATCGATTAGATGTTCTTTAAGGCCAATTCATTATTTGGCTTTATTAAAGGGTTAGTATAGGTAAGTTTAGGTTAGAGTGATGGTTGAAAAACCAACCCACTTAGGTCTATTGGCCTGTTGTGCTGCCACGTGGATCTATGATCCCTTCACTTATAGAACCAGTTTGAGCTTACCAGGAAGCGCAAGAGACTGTTCACGTCTGTATTTTTTAGATCGTTTAAGTCGTTAAGTCGTTTTCTTCTCTGGGAGATAGCTGGACATGTACAGAGAAGGTGGAGGATTGTCTTCTCTACCGCCTCGTTCATACAGCTTCTACAGGAATTGTTTGTAAAAGCGCCAAGCCTTCTTACATGCTTGTCTTAAGAGCAGTGTCCAGTGATGAACCCAAAAAGGGCGCTGAGATTTTTCCTATTTGAAAGAATCAGACTCTTATAGCGATTCAGATTCAGCTTTGGTCAGATCTGTTAAGTCGCTAAACATGTCTAGGCCCACCGGTTCATCTATGTTAAGGTCTGTTCTTTTATAAGCATCCAGATTAAATAATAATTTGCACGTAGCGATTGGTATATCTATTCTACCCTTTTCCGGTAGAATAGGTAAAGTGCTTCCAATTTTGGCGAGTAAGTCGGCCCTACAATTCCCAGGAATGTCTCTGTGGCCCGGCACCCAACAAAGGTGAAGGTTGAAATGCCCTGCCATCTCCGTAAGAGATGATCGGCATTCAAGGGCGATTTTAGAATTTAGTGAGATTGACCCCAGTGACTTGATAGCAACCTGACTATCCGAAAAGATGCGGATATCTTTTGCAGATATCACGTTTTTCTTAAGCCAGGACAGAGCTTCTTTAATCGCCAAAATTTCCGCCTGGAACATGCTACAATGTATTTTTAAATTATTTGTCCACTGTGTAGTCGCTTTAAGGCAAATAGCTGCAGTCGTAGCTACTTGCCTGCTGAAGATGTCGATGGGTGTCAAGTGAAACAGAATTTCCAGCGCCGCGGAGGGAGTGGAGCGTAAAGCTCCGCTTATGCATAGACATACTGTTCTTTGGATTCGGCTTAGTTTTTTGCAGTTGACTGCAATATCTGAGGCCGTCCGCCAGACGACCACACCATAAGTGCGTATTGGTATTATGATCGAGATGTATAGCCAGTGGGTTATTCGAAGTTGGAGGCCCCATTTGTCTCCAGTGGCTTTCTTGCAAAAAAATAAACTGCTTTAGCTCTCTCGACTCTTTCTTAAATGTTAGGTTTCTAGTTTAGTTTCCTATAAAAGATGAGACCCAGCTATTTTGCCGTTTCGGGAAACACTAAACTGGTATCGTTTATTGAAGGAAGGTCTATAGTTGGAATTTTATATTTTCTGGAAAAGAGGAAAAGATCAGTTTTATGGAGGTTAACTCCCAATATACAGCGATCCACCCAACGGAGTAATCTGTTAAGATTTAGCTGAAGGAGTTCTTTAATGGTATTAAGATACTTCCCTGAAACGGCTATAGCAACGTCGTCCACATAGGCAATCACGCTGCTCCCGAATCGAGGATATTCAACGTCGATTCCTTCGATTTGCACTCCTTGCTCTGCCATGGAACTACCTTTTTATTTTACCTTACTACCAGGACCGCTTCAAACTTTTTAAAATGAGTTCTTAAAAAGAATGTAGGAATAATGCAGACGCTCTTTTCATTCGACTGCGCATCCCTTTTTTTTTTTTTTTTGCTCAACACCAACCCACGCAATCTTCTTTCTTACGGCTTCAACGAACCAATCTCCAGTATGCTCCGAAACGTCATCTCAAAGCTCTCCGTTTTTGATTTTTGATTTTTGATTTTTGATTTTTTGAGCACCTCTCGTCTCCAACAAGATCTTCTCCATCATTTCCTTAGTTTTTACCTGTTAAGTCTTTCTGTAAGTTGTTAGTCCTAGTTTTAAACTTAGGTTGAGCTGGTGTTAAGCTAAATAAATGCGGTGAAAAGAATAGACAAGTTCCTAGGGCTGCACTTGGTTGAAGCTAAAAATCTATTTACAATATTGGATGCCAAACTTTTTCAACGAGATCCGAATTCCCGGCAACGTTACAAGCGACATTAATTTATCGTAAACTGCAAAGATTAATCAAGCCTACTGGTTCCAGGAAAAATTAATGGCTATCCACATATAATTGCCCTTCATCACCCAGCTTATAGAATTGTAACATTCGTACGATCCGCTATAAAAGACGTTAGCCCAGTAGAGTCAAAATATTGCAGTGATTTGTTCCTTGGGACAATATCAACATCAGGCTTAAAATTTGTGAACATCTATAAACCACCAGTACGAGTACCAACATCCAACAATCTATGGTGGGGATTTCAACGGTCGCCATTCACCATGGAAGAAACAAGTGGACGACGACAATGATGTAAGACTAGAATTGAGCTGAAGCATTTATTCTCGACGCCAAGGACAGATGCACCTTTTCCTCAAGAAGGTGGTGTAGGAGTTTCAATCCCGATCTGTGCTTTGCTTCATGGGTCCAAAGTGAAAGATCGCAGTAGATATCTAGCTGATTACCCGCAGTCATCAACGCCGAGTAGTCCTAGATGCTGGCAAAAAAATACCGCAGTGAGCTCCATTCGTCAACCTCGATGGAATTTCAATAAAGCATCTTGGCAAAACTTCACCTTAGAGCTTTAATCTAATATTCGCTGAATCCCCCTGACGCCAAGAACTACGAGAGATTCGTCTGTATCGTATAAGTACTTAGAAGAAATATGTTCTACGTGGTGTTCGTAAGAACTATAATTCCGGATTGAGTGCAGAAAGTGACAGACTCTACCAAGAATTCGCGCGAAACGGTGAACACGAATTCATAGGAGAACTACCTCAATTGCTCAATTCAGCGAGCGTAAATCTTGGAAAGAAAACTGCTTTAAGCTTAAATTTTACCCGCTCAAGCAGAAAAGTATAGAGCTTACTCTGTTAACTAGGAGGGAAAAACTTCATCTTGTCCTAAAAGCCTAGAATCAACCCAGAACTTGTCACTAATCGGATAGTGGAAACTTCTAAATCTGAATCCAACAAAAATGACACCAAAATTGCAAATTCTTTAACAAAATTCTATTGTCAGGAATCTTAATTAAAGAATTTAAGAAATCTAAAATCATTGCAATCTTTAAACCAGGGAAACCAGACGACAGGGCCGTAGCTACAGCTTTTAAGCATTGGCTATAAGATCTTTGAGCGTGTTAACCACAATAGGATTGTCGGGACCATAAATGAAGTAGTTTCAATTGCGTAGCCCGGGCTTAGATTAGGTCGAAGGTGCATAGATGGCTTCGAATATAAGCTTAAGATAGGATTTGTATTCGTAGACCTAACAGCCGCATACGATACAGTCTGGTGCACAGGCATGATTATTGAACTTTTGAAGGTCGTACCCTGCTTGAAAATATCAATATTACAACTAAACAATGGGTTACCACAATGATCAGTTCTTGCGCTACTCTTGTTCAACCTCTACATTCACGACATACCGGAAGTATGGTCCAAAAAATTCACATATGCTGACGACTTAGCAATAACCGTTCAAAAGTGGAACCTTAAGCTGATTGGAAACGCTGGGAAGTTACTTTATGGAGTGGAGACTAATGCCTGGTCCAACCAAGATCGAGTTAGAGTGTTTCCACTTGAGTAACAGTCTCTCATATTTACCTCGGGAATAACTATGGACAGAAAGATCATTTTTTCAAGGTTTCCGCCAAGCTAAAAACGAGAAACAACTTGCTCCAGAAACTCACATCAAGCTCGCATCCCAGCAGCTAATAACTACTACATTGCCAATGCAACTGTTCGCGTATCAGGCTTCAATATTCCAAGGCATCTATGGACGCAACTCAACAGGATCAGGATTCAACACGGCCGCTCGAAGATTTTGGCTTTATTTTAAGGCTACGTTCATGCCATTATATGTGGAATAGCACATCATCCAAATGGTTGTCATAGCTTCGCTGGCAGTTATTCAAGAAGTCGGTCCAATTTTTGGTGACTCTTTATTCGGCGTTATTTCGGCAATATGAGTAGAGTGTCGAATGTTGGCCTTGAGGTCGTCTTAAGTGGTTGGCTTGTTACCTTAGACTAAAGACTTGACGTAGCCCCAAAAAAAATAATCGAGTGGTTTCAAATCGTATTAAAGCTTGCCGTGAGAGAACTTCAAGCGTAGCGCCGTCTTTTTGAAACCACAGCTTGGATATATTAATGTTATCGAGCTCTGAGCTCGATACCTGAGACGAGACGATTGACGATAACGATGTCTCCTTCCTCATTTCGAAAGAAATAAGGTGTGATGATGCCTCTATATCAGAGACTGCACCAAACAATCAATTTTTGTAGGCCGAACATTGTGGATTATGTTCACTTGAAGAATGGCAATTTTGCTTGTTGATATAGCCGCTGATACAAAAGTAGGTCTCGTCCAAGAAGATGATTTTTCTACCAAAATCCGGATCTTCGGCCAGTGCCCAATTAGAGAACTCATAGCGATGTCCATTGTTAGCACAATCTTATACGGATGTAGGCCCAAATCCAACCGCAAAATAAGCCGGGTTGATTCTCTGGCGGCTGATCGGCGCCCAATTGCCATTTTTGGGTCTTCTTGGATATTGGCCGCTACAGCAGCAAAGTGACGAATTGCCTGCAGCCATGATGACGACCGACCTCAGTGAGCAGGAGTTTCGATATTATTTTTTAATAATTACCGCACGTTCGGCAAGCGTAAAACAATGGATGATGAAATGGTAAACCCTACTAAATATTTTGACAGCTGCTAAAACATAATATTTGGAAAAACTATCATTGCTATCTAGTCACCCTGTATAAACATTGTAATTGAGTTGAATTATATGTCAGCATTTCATAGAGGAAATAATAGGCCTTTTAGCTAATATTTTCACTTTCCAAAACACTTATAATACAACCGTTGAAGAAACATCCGAAGATGTTATGAAACATATGCGATCAAGTGTTTATAACATTGGAGTGAAATTCTGTCGATAGATTAGACCCAACTGGATAAACAGCTTCCTCCTTTCTTTGTTTTAGACAAAGAAGAGCAAAAGCTGATAGCACATCCGAAAAAAACAAAACCATTACCAAATGCTGGTAATGTTCAGTATATTGCTCGGTGCTATATGTTATTTTTTACGATCCTAAGACGCAGTAATTGTTGTCTAAACACTAAACCTGGATTTCTACTTCATTTAGTTTATCATTCTACTTTTCACAAATAGCTCTACCAGGTGAAGATTGACCGCTGATACCTTAAATACTTGTCTTTTTGTTTAACAAAGAAAATTGAGACGAATGACAACTCTAGTTGGTATGATTCACGTCCTTATCACCACATTATCAAATTATCAAGTGACGTCAATCTCAGTATGTAATAAGATTTAATTTAGTAGGGACTCTCTGTGTTGAACATAAGACCTCATATAATATTTATAAAGGAGCCATAGTTAAACAATTTTTTTGCTAAACGATCTAAAGGGCCAAGAACTTGTCCAATTGTACCGAATTCACGTTCACTATTCAGGCCATAGATACTACAACACATTGATTGAACACTGTGATTCTTCAAAGATTTTTGCAATAGCAAAAAGAAGCAATTATCTCCTGGACTTCCTACTAACCTTTGATCTGGTTTTCAACAATATTGATTCTCAGTCGTTTTTTTATATAACTGGCGCGCGTACAAGGAATTTTGCGTACTCTTAAGATGTTTGTATTGGATTTTCTAATAACGACTTGACAACTTTTTTTTTTAAATAAAAGGCGAACCATTTGAGATATTTCAAAAACTTTATTATTGGCTTGAAGAACAATCAAAACATTTATGAATGGAACTGGAAGTCGTTCATATGGCCACCGCGGGCACGTTTACAGCGGTCGATTCGTTGTACCCAATTTTCAACGACTCGGCCACACATTTCGGCCGAAACTGCCACTATTTCGCATTCAATGTTGTCTCTGAGCTCCTCCAACGTCGTCGGCGTGTTGGCATAAACCAATGACTTAACGTAGCCCCACAGAAAATAGTCAAGCGGCGTTAAATCGCACGAACGAATCGGAAAATCGACTGGCCCATGTTTTGAGATAATACGCTCACCATTCTTACTGTTCAATAAATCGATTGTAACGTGTACTATGTGGCACCATCCTGTTGAAACCACATGTCGTCCAAGTCCATATCTTCCCATTCGGGCCCAAAATAATCGGTGATCATGGCGCAATAACGCTGACCATTCACAGTAACGTGACGATTGTTGTCGTCGACGAAAAAATATGGCCCAATAACGCCCCTTCGTCACTGAAGATGATTTTGCGATGAAATTCATCATCTTGGCGCATCTTCTCCAGAACCCAATCGGAGAACGTACGTCGCTTCAAATGGTCCATTGGCTTCAATTCTTGAGTCAGCTTGATGTTGTATGGGTGTTAACCAAGATCCTTACGCAAAATACGCCATAATATGGTCTGAGCGATGCCCAATTCTTGAGAACGCCGTGGAATTGACTGATTTGGATCGTTTGCTACGGACGTCTGAACGGCAGCGATATTTTCGACACTTCAATCAACCTGTTGTAGGCTCAAATTTTTGCACTAAACTTGTTATTGCCTGCTATTAGTGCGAGAATTACCACCGAAAATTGGAGTTAAGTCTCTTAAAGTTGCAGTCACCGACTCCGAATATATGTAGAAAATTTTTATAAATTGCAGACGTTGTCGTTTGTGTACTTTACCGTGATAAATATGTTGAGTTTACTGAATTAATTGACAGTGACAGTTTGATGATTAGTGAAAGAAAGCGTTCACAAATTAAATTCAAAATTGTCTAGTACCTAATGGAAAACCCTATAGTTGCTGATTCATCGTGAGGTTTGATTTATAATGTAAAGTAAAATACATAAATTTGAAAGCAAACTTAAAATTTTTATTATCGGTTAAATGAACAATTCATGACATTTATTTTTTTAAAATGATATGTAAGTATTGGCCACTACTACGTATTAGGTGGTCTATTGGGAAGGTCCAATTTTGGGCGACTCGTTCGAGCATAGCGACTGGTATCTCGCGGACAACACGAGTTATGTTGGCTTCCAAAGCGTCAATCGTAGCTGACTTATTCTGAAAACCTGAGACTTTACATATCCCCAGAGAAAATAGTCCGTAGCGAAACGTGAAATTAAGTGCTCAGCAAAAAGGTTTCTCAAAAAGTCCATTGTTTCACGCGCTGTATGGATCGTAGTGCCGTCTTGTTGAAACCAGAGCTCTTCGAGACCATGTGCTTGAATCTTAGGAAGCACATAGTCCGTTACCATTTCGCGATAACGGTTACCATTGACGCTAACATTCTGATTTGCCTTATTTTTGAAGAAATATGGACCAATGATTCCACCAGCCCGTAAACCACACCATACCGTTGTTTTTAATGGATATAATAGTAGCTCTTGAGACTTTTCGGGTTGCTCATCAGTCCAAATACGGCAGATTTACTTTATTAACGTATTCATTGAGCCAGAAATGGTCTTCATCACTGAACAAAATTTCACGATTAAACACTGGGTTTCATTAAGTTTTTCCAGAGCCCATTCACTGAAAATATGACGCAAATTCAAATCGCCTGGCTTCAATTCTTGCCAGGTTGAATTTGAATTTTTTACGCTTTTAGGCCGAGTTGTCGAATACGAATACGAATCGATTTGTCACTCTCAACTACATCTGCTATAGTCTCTTTACTACGTGCTGGATGTGGTCTAACTGGTCCAGTATCATCCACTAGTGTAAACTGGGACTCAAATTTGCGAATGGTATTGGCAATAATGGTTTCAGTAGGTCGATTATGCGCACCGTAAGTTCCTCGAATCGCACGAAAAACATTTTCCACTGAACGCTGTTGTAGTATGAATCTTTCCATGATGACTTGCCAAACGATACTAAACAAAAATGACAAGGCAGTTCGATAGGAGTCATGCGTGGTCTGTCAAAAAAATTCTATTGAAAATCAAACCTTACGATGAACCACCATATACGGATCGGTGGTGACATAAAATTAGGGAGGAAGGAAAGAAAGGTATCGATGAAAGTTGGTTTTAAATATTTGAAACTTATAATTAGTAGGAATAAAGAGTTCGGTAAGGCATTCCATAAGCCAGTTGTGCGATTTAGGAAAGATTCACGATATTTCAGAATACGTCCAAAAGTGGGCTTGAGGGTAAATTGATGAGCATCCACAGCCAGACGGGTATTGAGGTTGAACAATGAAGGGGCAGACTGGTATTGGCAATCTCGATGGAGCACTAATGGTGAAAATGGGGATAGAACAAGGTAAAGAATGAGACATTGCGTAGGTGTTAAAGGGTGGTATGTGCATCACTTATTAGTTTTATTCCACGGTTTTGAATCCCATATAGAATGTGCGGAGCTATTTTAGGCGCACGGGACCAGATGTGTACCTTTGTACTTAAATGTTGGGCAATTAAATACAGGGTGTCCGGAAACTTTACGTCAAATGGACACCGTGTGATAGGGTGAATAAAACTCGTGCTGGAAAAATGAGGAAAAAAATCCATCTTGCTTAGTTAAGTAATAATAGCGATATTTAAAAAAATATTGAAAAACAATACCCTAGGCCACATTTTTAGAGAAAAATAAAGTTTGACCGAGTCATAGTTCAAAAAAATTTTGTCAGCTAACTGTGACACCTCTTGTTTAAAAAAAAATGTACTACACAAACATCGGCAAGTTATTTAGAAAAATGGCCTGAGATGAACAGAAGCACTAGAAAAAAATAGTGTTTGCCGTAAATTAGAATGAGACAGATCTAGATCACATACAGTATTCTACGTATGATCTACGATTAATTTCGGTGCTTTTACTCGAAACTATGTTACTCTGGACTTGATTAGGGTTGTGGAAATTGTGTTAGATATTATCTAGTAATAGGTATCAAAAACCTTTTGCGAAATTCCTTTCTTGTATACAGCTCAAGAGTATGCGAACATGTATATTATCTACGGTAAATTTCTCAATCATATTTTATGGACTGACGAATCAACATTTAAAAAAGACGGTTATATGAACTTACATGAGTGGCACATAGAAAATATGCTCTCAATATAGATTTAAAGTAAATATGTGGACCGGAATTTTAAATGGACAAATAATTGGAACATTTGAGCTGCCAGAAAATTTAAATGGTAACAACTACCTGCAAAATGTAGCACTCAACATCTGTCGAGACATGGTTTCAACAAGATGGTTGCCAAGCGCATTATGGTCGTCGAGCACGGGATAACCTGAATACTGAGCATCACGATAAGTGAATTGTACGTCTTGGCCTCCTCGTTCTTCGGACCATATCCCGCTGGATTCCTTTTACTGAGACGAACTACACCACAAAATTTTTGAAGCAGGAGGAGAAATTAATGCAAGAAGATTCGGGCTTCTTATGAATAGATCTTTTCTGCGGCGATGCAGAGCCTGTATTCGTGCCGAGGGTATTTGTGCTGTAGTTTTATAAATGAATTAATGTACAATACTTTGATACTTTGTTCTGTTTTAATATGAATAAAGTTTTCAATTAGATATACCATACATCAAAAGGGTAAAATATCATACTTTCCAATTTTTCAGTCAGAATTTGAAATGTTCGAAAATGGTTTAAATGTTGATAATGCTTTTATGAAAGTAGCAAGTACCAAGTGCTGTTAACTCTTTGAAATCTTAATAGAATGGGCCATTTTTCTAAATATTGGGTATGTAATTTAATTTTCCAAAATTTGAACGTTTATTTAAGAAAAACATGTACAATAGTATTATTCAAAGTATTGCCCATCTGAAGCTATGACTTTTTCCCATCTATCTGGCAATTTGTGGATCCCATGAAGAAGAATGAATCAAGTCAATTTTTGATATTCTGCTCTGATGTGAACCATATTTCAGTGAGGGCGTTCTGCATCGACCGGAACAAATGGTACTCAGAAGGGGCAAGGTCTGGGCTATAAGGCGGGTGGGGTTAGACTTCCCATCCACTGTTTTCCAAATAGTTCTTAACCGGAATAGCAGCGTGAAGCCGAGCGTTGTCATGATGGAAAATTATTGCCTCGTGTCTGGTCGCATATTCCGGGCGTTTTTCGGCTACTGCTCTCTTCAAACGGATTAATTGTGTTCGGTAGCGTTGTTCGTTGATGGTTTTACCCAGTTTTAGCAGCTCATAATACAGAACACCCATCTGATCCGACCAAATACAGAGCACTACCTTCGTGCCAAGGATATTCGGCTTTGCCGTTGATTTGGCTGGTTGGCCGGGTTTCACATATGATTTTTTGCGCTTGGGGTTGTCGGAATGGATCCATTTTTCATCACCAGTAACAATCCGATGCAAAAATGACTTCCTTTTGTGGTAATGCTTCTAGTTCTTCATCTTCAAATTTTTTTAGCTGCCCAAAACGTTCATCGTTTTCCAAGCCAAAATCACCACTTTTAAATAGTGCAAACCACTTTTGGCACGTTCGCTCAGGTAGCGCATGTTCACCATAAACTTCCACCAAAATACGATGACTTTCGGCAGCAGTTTTCTTCATATTAAAGTAATGAAGAAGAACTCCCCGAAAAAACACTTTTTCAGGCACAAAGTTCAACGTATTTAAGTGAAAAAAAATTATCGTTGCTTACGCTTCAAATGAATGACATATACTGAAATGACGTACAGTGACTTTAGCTTTCCAACGCATGTTCCAATGGAATAATAACAATGGAATAATACAAGGTACGCCATTTCTTAGCAAACCGCACGAAGTTATAGAAACAATAAATTTAAAAATTTTTTTGAACTCAGTCAGACTTTATTTTTCTCAGGAAACTTACAGCATTTACTTTTTTCGGTTTGTGATTGCGATCGGTATTATTACTTAACCAAGCGAGATAGATTTTTTTTTATTTTTTCCAGCACGGGTTTGATCCACCCTATTATTCGGTGCCCACTTGACGTTGAGTCTCGTGACAGCCTGTATATTGTGGTCAGGTCAGAAGGGGAAAAGCATTTCTTACATCGCTTGAGGAAACCTAGACATTTCGCAGCATTTTTGACGACATCGAACATGTGGTCAACTTTTTTTTTGTGAAAATAAAACATTAATTTTTAATGGAAAAGTAAAAAACATTTTATTCAAAGTATTGGTCACTGCTAGCTACACATTTTTCCCATCTTTCAGGCAATTTATGGATTCGCCAATGAAACTGTTCATCTTTCAAAAATTCACCCAATTTTCGACTTCTACGTAGGATTTGAAGTGCTGCTCAGCTAATGCGTGTCCCATCGATGAAAACAAATCTGGTGAATACGGTGTTTGGGGTAGCAGCTCCCAGCCAAGTGTTTTGGTTGTAAAGGTTGTGTGCAGGTGCATTGTCATGGAGCAAAATTACCTTCCCGTGTGTTCTGGCCCATTCTGTTCGTTTTTCGATTAAATTCATTATTTGTTATCGATAGCGATCTGTATTAACGATTTCACAAGGTTTTAGTAGCTTGTGGTACTCCACACCTTTGTGGTTCCAACAGACACACAGCATTGTCTTTTTGCCGATTAGATCTGGTTTTACAGTCGAAGTTGGTGGTTGCCCCTTATTAACCCAAAGTTTTTTTTTGTTAAGGATTCTGAAAATAAATCCATTTTTTATCGCCAGTAAGAATTCAATGCAAATCTGATTTTTTATTATGTCCTTGAAGCAAGGTTTCACAATTGGTTTTTCGTTTTCCATCTGTCTTTCATTCAATTCAGGTGGCACCCATTTTCCAGATTTTTGGATTTTTCCCATAGCTTTTAAACGGTCAGAAATTGTTTGTTGTGCAACATTTAACATTTCTGTCCTTTGTTTCTGACTCAAAGTGTCATCTTCATCCAATATTGTTTGCAATTCGGCATATTCAAACTTTTTTGGGTGTCTTCCACGTTCTTCATTTCTCACATCGAAATCGTTATCTCTGAACCGTTAAAACCATCTTTGGCATGTTGCTTCTGATAGAACAAGATCACCATATGCATCGACAAGAATTTGATGCGATTCTGCAGCACTTTTCTTCAAGTGAAAACAAAAAATTAATGCTTTCCGCAAGGCATCATTTTCTGGTACGAAATTCGACATTTTTAACACTATGAAAAAATATGATGTTGCTTGCTCAATGACTTGATGTATACTAAATATGTTTAGCAGGTGTCGTAGCAACCAAACAAAAAAAAAAAAAAAAAAATTAAATTAAAAATAAATGTTCCCTATCGAGACATTTGAATTTTGACGCTCACTTCATACCGGTACACTTGGTATACCGAGAATGAAAAGTTTTCCGGTTTCGACGATGCAAGTGCCATTTATGGATAATGGCTGAGTGTTTAAATTTCGCTTTAACAACAGCAGTGTTTTTTCCCATTAAATAATGCTTCTTATATTGGAATTTAAATGGGCTTAGCATACGCTGGTGTTCCCGTTCTACAGGCGAAGAACAGGAACTTGAGTCCGGGAACGAATATGAAAAGCAGAGAGAGGGCAAAGGAGTATATTGGGGACAGAACGGAGCAATGTGGCACACCGGCATTTATTTTGTGAATATCGGACTTGAAACCATCAAAGGCAGTTTGGATTGAACTTTCCGAAAGGTAAAGAGAGTTGTCGATCCCAAAAGGACGCATTTTTGACGAAAGAGCCTGATGCCAAACTCTGTCAAATGCAACTATGTTACTTTCCCCAGATTGATGTACGCTTTGGTTCCAATTTTGGTGAGACATTCGAAAGTTTTTGTGTTTCCAGATATTTCATGAGATGATGTTTTATTAGCATTTTCATGACCTTAGAAAGAAGGGTAGTAATTACAATGAGTCTGTAAGAGGAGAGAGAAGATTCGCCATTTTTAGGAACGGACACAAATGCTGTTTTCCATCTTCTCGGAAAGAGTCCTAAAGGGTAGGATCGATGGAAAAGTTTACACAGTGGTTTTGTCAGCGTGGAAGATCACTTCCATAGGAAAAGGGGAGATATACCATCTGGAGCAGCGGATTTGTGAATGTCAAGATCTTTACTAATTATTGCTACTACACGAGTGCAAAAGTGAATTTATTCCATTGAACAGTCGACGCACTCAAGTCTAAGCGGAGACTAATCTTTGAGTGTTAAGTTGGCCGCAAAATGTGAAGCAAGCAAATTGGTCTTGTCTGAGGAGCCGACAGAGGATGAAATTTCTGATGATTTTGACAAAAGAGTAAAAGAGCTTACTACCTTTGGGACATCATAGTATTTTTTGCCTCAGTATTTGGTCATATTGAAATTTCGCACGCTTATGACGTTGCAGTCATTCCTGGCTCGTTCGAACTCCATTCGGTTTTTCTCTTTTCGGTTGGTCTGAAAATGCCGAAAAAACGTTTCTCTTACTCTAACAGCTTCTTCACAGTTCAAGTTTTACAATGCCTTTGCTTTTGGTCTGATACTCTTAATCGGATGAGTGATAAATTAAATAAATTCTTAAATTAATAGTATCTGTGATCATATCAGCAGCTGCATCCACTTCATTTTCGAGAAAACATAACGACCAGTTTAAAATCCTAAAGAAGGTGTTACGTCCGCTCCAATTGGCTTTCTTGTATTACCATACGTTTCTCTTAGGAGTCTTCCCTCTAACTGTATGGTCAGTGTACGAGAAGCTAACGTGTATGATACAGTGGTCCGTCGTGTCTAGAGGGGAAAGCACATCACCTTAAGTGCGAGAAGTTAAAAATAAGTCCAGGGTGTTGACGGTATGAATATCTCATTCATAGGCTGAGTAAAGTTGTTTTCCACAGCGAAGATCTCAACACATCGTCCTTCAGGTTCTGTCTATTCTGGAGTCGTTTGCCATCGTTTACATTATGGTGGAGTTTGGAAAGCTACATCATTAAGCAAGCAAATGGCGAGACCACATGGATGTACGCATGAAAGTGATTACTTCAGTACATTCGGAGGTCTTACTACGTTAACGGATGCTGTTAATCTGGTGCAGGAAAGAGCAAATGAAGTAGAGCTTTCGTGGTGGAAGGTAAATCTATATCAGCTACCTCAAAGATTCAAAGTTAATCGATCGACCGCTGTAAAGGGAGAGGCAGCATTTTCGGAGCCTACAACGGGTTTTAAACTCTCAAAAAAGTTATATTGGCGCTGTTTTGGCCCATTGTGATGATAAGAATGAATGGAAGCTGGCAATTGCATTGTGGCCAATGTGAAACAAATAAAGGGAGGCCCTTTCAGGGACACCCTTTTGATCATTGTAGGCTCTATGGTCCTTAACGTCTCATCCGCCGGAATGAAGAATAAATGGTGAAAAATGTTTGCTGCATATGGTCAACTAAAAACAATAATTTTGTATGATGGTACTGTTAGTGTTTCATCTGAAATGCAGCAGTTTTATATGCCCAATGGTATTAAGTACATACATCCATACATAAACGTATGGTCCACTATTTGAAATTTCTCTCAAAACCATGTCAGATGGAGACATTTATACGAAATTACAGCGCATTCTTTCCAAACAACACACGACAGCTAAAAACCGTCAGGAGATCTGCTGATGCGACGCATACTTCGTACGGTATTAGATGTATTGCATCCTGACAGTTCGAGACGTTATTTATTTCCGAACTTATTCGACTTGACCACTGTGGTTAGAGGGCCACATTACTGAAGTCACTGGTCACGTATCATATGTGGTGAAATCAAACGATGCTTAACGGAAAGAAAACCGTTTGAATTTCCTACAGAAGCGATGACACGGAAGATCGTCAGTGAAAAGATTTGTCCCAAAAAAACCTAGCTCCTGAAACCTCCATTGATAACCGAGAATTTTGCTGCATCTGTTCCATAGTAGCCTCTGGTAGAGGAGCACACATTTTTACAACCAATAATGGGATATCCTGAAAACATCACTCGATAGGGTAGCATCATAAAAGCTCTTCAACGTTTTGAAATAAACTTAAAGAGTAGGACTGTGGTGTCCTGGGGTCACTCTTTAACATAGAATGACAGCAGACTTTATTTTTGACAACAGGAAAACTGTCAGAAAAAGTAAGTGGATTGAAATTGTGAAATAACACAAAGAAGTCATCTACTTTTAATTCAAACCATAACAGCTAGCTAATAAACCTGAAAAAAATCGTTCATATCGATGGTATCATATTTTCAACAAAGAAGGCTGCAAAGCCACTCAAATGTGGCAGTTCGTACCATATAACATTCCAAACCATCGATTTATTGAAATCACTATTTGGCGAGAAGGTCGCTTGGATCGTGTGAATAAATTTTGCATTTTAAATGTTTTTATTTCCAACAAGACAAGGATCCTAAACGCATAGCATATTTAATACGCCTTCACAAAGTCCTAATTTCAATCCCATATAGCATCTATGTTATCACTTAGAAGCTCGGTTAAGAACGCACCAAATAACCAGCAAAACACAATTAAGGGGGGATATGCACCTACGAGTCGGGAAAAAGGTCAATTTTGTGAATTTTTTTAAGGAAAACTTCTTGAAATTTTGGACTGGGAGTATACACATTCAGAAATATGTTTAATTTTTTTTGTTTTATTAAAACATATCAAAAATACAAAGGATATTGTACGATTCTTGGGTAAAGGGTACCCACTGGCGTTTCTTCAAAAATCATCTGAAAAAAAAATTAAAGAGATTACTAGGTTAGATACTATAATCTAGTGCTTGTCATAGCCGATTTTGAAAATATTGATTTATGACAAAATGGCGGACGTTTGAACATAAATAGTAATTTTTGGACCAAAAAATGGTAATTTTTTGCCTATAAAACAAAAACTAAGTAACGAAAAAACTTATGACAAGCACTAGATGACGCTGTATTAGGTGGGGTGAAAAGTAACCTCCTTGAGAATGCAAAAATTGTCTTTTTTAAATGTTTTTTTTATTTTATTCAATATAGTCCCCTTTTTGTTTGATACACTTATTCTAGCGACTTTCCAACTTCTTGATCCCGTCCGAAAAGTAATTTTCCGGAAGGTCTGCAAAATACTCCTCCTCCCGTGAGCTAAATTTTTTATTGCTGAGCCATCTTTTGAGGTTTGGGAAGAGATAATAGCCCGAGGAGCCGTAAGTCATTGATTTTAGCCGTGGTTGCGATGCTCTTGTGCGCCGGTGCATTGTCCTGCAAAACAAAATTTTTTATCGCTTCATGTGAAGCCGTTTTGCAGCGATTTCGGACTTCAATCGCTCCAATAATGCACAGTAATACTCGCTGTTGATGGTTTTTTCTTTAACGATTTAGTCCACGAAGAGTATGCCATGACAGTCGCAGAAAACCGACGCCATAACCTTTCCGACCCCTCGAGCCTCCCTCGGCCGCTTCAGAGTACTCGTGCCTGCTTCAGTCCATTGCAGGGCACTCATTCTTTTCTCTGGTGTTTAACAATAATCAATCGATGCCAAAAGCCCGCCCGATTCTGCATCAGCAAGTCCCAACACTCTTTCGAAGTGCTTTCGCGTTCGTGTCTTTGATCAGGAGTGAGTAGGCGCAGCACCCAGATTGACGGTGTAATCTGACGGAGCATTAGCCCCATAATATTTATCCAACTTTACTTTTGTTTCCTTCGCCGTTCATTGTAGTTCATTGGTTTTCGAGAAATTTTGGGTACCGATTTGAAAAACGCGTTTGAAAATTTGGGAATGAATAAATTATGAAATTTATCAGCTTACATAGAATCACCGATAACCAGGCCTATAATGTAGATCTTCTACGGTCAACGGAATATTCATAGTTTCTAAATCTTTTTGTTGTTTCTGTCTGTTCTGGCACTTGCAGCTCGGTTTTCGCTATGCGAGTTTCGTCTTCTTTCGCAGCGTATAAGTGCGCTCCCGATCCGACCAATATTCCTAACACGTTCATGACTTACAACAATGAGGTGACACTATGTTTGAACGTGCATGTTGCAAGAAATACAGCAATGTTAACATTAAAAATTTTTTAGTGCTGAGGTCTTCGAATATTGGTTTGATGTAATCTAACACCATTTTTGGCAATGCTGAATAATCGTGACGGAAATTTTTCAGTTCTCTTTTAGCTTTCACTTGTTGCCACTTGCAACTTGATTCAGGGCCATGATGTTACTCATATCGCTTTTTTCATGTCATCCTTGGAGTTACAGTTTCTGCGAATAGCTTACCCATAGTAGATGCTCAGTTTATCTAGAAATTTTGCCGTCAATTTGCCGCCGATACCAAGATTTCTTTTCTTGCATTCACGATGACAAATTCTTATTCGCATTTGATCGTGTCCACTTTTCATTCTTTTTTTACAATTTCAATCACCATACGGTTTCGCATTCACAAATCCCGTGTTAGTCTTAGGGTCATTATCCCCGACGCGATTAGTATACATAACTCTATGCTTTTCGACGGATTTTGAAAATAATTCTTTCATGACGTGTGCTTTCAATTTGCCTCTCGATCCGTCATGATTGACCTGGAAATTTTCATCACGATTAGATTTCTATTCCTCATATTGCTCAGTATTTTTGTGCTTATTCTAATAGCCACATTCAGCACAATATGAAGGTTTTCAAGGAAAATCAACGACTTTTCCTATAAACCGACAAATGAGAACCGCAACTCCTTACAATGAATTAATATCACGTTTTCGCCAAGTACCATCTCATGCAACGTCCAGTTTTGTTATATCAGCACTCGAATTGACCAATACTTGAAGCAGCAGAATGAATGTTGGTAATTATCAAAAAGTCATTTGGTGAAGCGGGGACGGTAAATCCACAAAAATAAAGTCCAATAAAGTCCACAAAATTTCATAGCTCCGCGCAAACCAATCCCAAATAAGCGGATAACAAAAAAGAGTCGTGTATTTATTTCGTAAGCTGTGTTAATGTACGGGCACGAAAGAATACAAGTCGGTTTGCACGATGAACACGAAACTAGAATTTTTAAAAGATTGCTTTCTATTGAGAATTGAACGTCACTGTCACACTTTTTACATTTTACACATTCCGGTAAGACAGAAAACACAGTTAGAAAAATCAAAATTCGATACCCGATGTTTGGATCTTCTAGTGCTGGATGTCTCTTGATCAGTCTTAAATTTTTTTTTTTTTTTTCACTGGAACTAATATTCTCATCGGAAAGTTTTTCGGCTATATCGACTTTTGGCTTGTATTTTCTTCTGCTCCGATCTTTGCGAAAAAATCCGGATCAATGAGCTTCTTGAGAACCTTTATTTCTGATATCCATTTTCTTCAGAATATTTATGCACAAATGAAAATTCACTATAACGCACAGTTGCACGAGCGGCAATCTTCTAACAAAACGTGTCTACATATTTCTGGCTAATAATAACAATCGTATGACATTTACGTTATATCTGGATCCGAGCACATCCAAAATACAATAGAATCATAAAATAGGAAAAGAGACGCTCTGTTCGCTTGCCGCCCCTGTCTCTCGGTTTGACACCGCAAAACTTGTCTCAAGTTTCAAAAAAACGCAAAAAAAAAATATATATATATATACACGACCATGCTAAGTGTATACCTCTCCCTAAATGAAACATTTCTTAGGGAATGGAACGATATCTAACAGCCAAAAAGTGTTATAGAGCTTAACATTTATTTAGTTTTTAATTGATTTTCTTGCTTTTTAAAAAAGTACGCGTATACATATATTAAAGAATTAATTTTTCTTTATAAAACTATCTTTTGTTTGTTCGTCAAGGTGTACCATAAAATGAAATCGCTTAAAAATGTACTTTCTGTCGACGAAACCTCAATTTGGAAGGCTTTAAAACTACACTGAATGATTTCAAAATCACAGATCAATTGAAATTCGGAACTTAAAATTAAAAAAAAAATATATATATATATATATATATATATATATATATATATATATAAACAAACCTTGTCCATTCTAAATGAGCATTCCGCCAAAATATCGTAGTCCTTCGGTGCCACAAGTGTGTAATAGCATGCTGACCCACTTAAATAATTATAGGGATAGAACGGTGATCTTAAGTAAGCTACACTATTAGGAAAAAGATTGTAAGTAACATTACACCAGCTAAACGTATTTAAAGTTATTCCCAAAGCATGCAAAAAAAGCTGAACATCTACGAAGAAAAGTGAATTGATTAAGGATAAAGTTTTCCTCGTCGTTGTTTTCTATCAAACCATTATATCCAGACGCTTGCATGTTTATGCACTTCCAGATTTCAAAAATTTAAATGTTGTTTTTTCCTTAAACAAATTTTAATAAAACTCCAGTTTTATTAAGAAAAATGCTAGCTTAGCACAAGAACACTTTTTGAAATATAACTGTTCGTTCCAAAACATTTTAGCGATAATCCCTAAACATTTTTTTTTTTTTTTTGAGCACGTAACATTTTGTAGATAATAATACCTAACATACAATTTTAAAAGCATTAACTAAAGCTTCTTATTATAATAATAAATGATCTGAAAATATTAAGATCACACATTGAATCGAGAGATTTCGTTCACGTTCAACGTTCGTAATTAATTTAAATAAAAGTCGCTCTCCACCCGTCGAGAATATTAGTAGCATATTTTTAACAAGTCAATTTGAGGCCAAATTAAGTTATTTTAAATTTTCTGGTGTATAATAAGCCTAATTTGATTATCTGTGGTTGTGTAAGCCTTAACTTTGTCATGAAAAAAAGAGTAGCTACTACGCGCAATTGTTGAATTCTTATACTAAATTTCTTTTTGACACCGGTAACCCCGGTGAAACTCGGTCATTCAGAAGAACCCGCGGTTTCGGTGAACGGAGATTTCTAGGCTCTTGGAAAGCTTTTAGATTTTTCTGGGATGCGTTTTTAATCTCAACTGAGGCATTACTACAGTGTTGCTTTTGGCCAAGAATTCTTCCATAAGCGATGAGTGGTGAAAATTTTGTGGGTAGTACAATACTTCTTATTGATGATAGAATCTTGTAGCAAAAACTCATATTGCACTCTGCTGTTAAAATCGAAGAACACACTTGCATAACCTTTTGGCAATCCGGAATAACTGCAGACTTAATTACGACCTCATACTTATGGCACCTGAGTGGGACCTTAATATAAATCTCGAACAAAGTATTTGAGACTTAATTCCGGAGGACACCACTTTTAGATACTTTATTTAGCGACGATTAGCTGAACAGCATTTTCGACAAATATTCTCACGAGCATCTGATGGTTGATGTATTTTTTTAATAGCCCGTTGCCTGAATTCAGTAAATCGTTTACAATCAATGGAACGTCGCTTCCAGACAGAAGCAAAGTTAGAATGTAGGAATACCTTCAACTGGATTATACTGCTTTATCTTCCTGATAGTTCCACAACTAAATTTCGGGTAGTGCTGATAGTTCCGCTAAAGATCCGTATGAAAACTCGCTAAATAGTAGATTGCCTACCGGTCTCCCCATCCAAAGAGATTTAGTTGGAGTTCACGTATGCATAGATATGTACTATATTTACAGCGGATGTACAATAGTTAAGATGTTTCGCAAAATTTGGATTTTTAGTCAACATACAGATGTTCAATGCATCGTGAATTTTGAAAAAGATTGCTATCGGCTATCTGAAACAATACCCAAATGTAGGGCGGGTTTTAGTGAACGATGTCTATGTGGTCAACTTAATGACAGCAGCAAATTTAATCGGCGAACTTATCAGCTTTGATAAGTTTTATTTTGAAAAGATGGAATTCATATTGTTGGCCTTTACTCGTTCGTCTACGAAATGATGTCTGCGACTTCTCGTGGTTTTACACGGAGCGTTAGATGACATATGTACTTAGAATGAGCTGGAATTTTACATCGGATAAGTTTACTTTTAAGATTTTTAATTATCCTCGTTGTACTTCACCAACAAGATGGACATTGTTATCTGAGAATTCCTGTATCATATGAACTTAGCATCACCTAGGGTGATTTTTTACCTTCGCCTTGAGCAGATACGAGTTGAATGACTTCCAGTCGCCTCACAGGAGGAGGTTGAACTTCTTTGGTTGTCCGACGCTTCATCGCCAGGTTACGCGGCTGTAGTGTATGAGCGTTTTAAAATTGGTGAAAATCAGGGTTGTTTTATACGCAGCGCCAAAACAAAAGTGGAACCTTTACTAGGTGGGGTGAAATGTAACCTCCATAGGAATGAAAAAAAAAATTTTTTTTAAATGTTTTTTTATTTTATTCAATATAGTCCCCTTTTTGTTTGATACACTTATTCTAGCGATTATCCAACTTCTTGATTCCATCCGAAAAGTAATTTTTCGAAAGGTCTGCAAAATACTTCTCCGTGGCGTCGATGATTTCCTCGCGTGAGCTGAATTTTTTATTGAAGTTTGGGAAGATATAATAGTCCGAGGGAACGAAATCGGGCGAATACGGTGGATGCGATAGCAATTGGAGCCGTAAGTCATTGATTCTAGCCGTGGTTGCGATGCTCTTGTGCGCCGGTGCATTGTCTTGCAAAACAAAATTTTTTATCGCTTCATGTGAGGCCGTTTTGCAGCGATTTCGGCCTTCAATCGCTCCAGTAATGCACAGTAATACTCGCTGTTGATGGTTTTTCCTTCGAGGTAGTCCACGAAGAGTATGCCATGACAATCCCAGAAAACCGACGCCATAATCTTTCCGACCCATCGCGCCTCCCTCGGCCGCTTCGAAGCACTCGTACCGGCTTCAGTCCATTGCAGGGCACTCATTCTCTTCTCTGGTGTTCAACAGTAATCAATCGATGCCAAGAGCCAGCCCGATTCTGCATCAGCAAGTCCCAACACTCTTTCGAAGTGCTTTCGCGTTCGTGTCTTTTTTCAGGAGTTAGTAGGCGCGACACACAACGGCAGGATAACTTTCTCATACGCATTATATTGCCCAAAATATGGCGTATGCATTCAGTAATAATTTTTGTGGTATCCGCTAGCTCGCACACCTTCACTATCCGGTCAGCCAACACCATTTCATGTATTTTTTTGACATTGTCCTCTGTAACCGCATCGGAGGGCCTGCCGCTGCGGACTTGATCGGTAGTGGAGTTGCGGCCACCACGAAACTCTTGAAACCAATATTTGATGGTGTAATCTGACGGAGCATTAGCCCCATAGTATTTATCAAACTTTTCTTTTGTTTCCTTCAACGTTTTGCCTCTCAAAAAATAATGTTTTATGAGAGAACGAAAATCATTTTGGTCCATACTCAACATGATGCCAAACACGTCAACAACAATCAGCTGTCAAAACAAAACTAAAGACAGTA
The DNA here is from genome assembly GCA_907269105.1 of Volucella inanis. Classification (NCBI taxonomy): domain Eukaryota; kingdom Metazoa; phylum Arthropoda; class Insecta; order Diptera; family Syrphidae; genus Volucella; species Volucella inanis. The sequence goes on along the minus strand of OU026157.1, from coordinate 124,626,058 downwards.
TCGCACTGAAATTTGGCATGTCTGCCTAAGTATGGACGAACTTCAAGGCACCATAACTTTTTGCAGTAGCAGCGCATTCTGGCGGTCAAGGAGGTTACTTTTCACTCCACTTAGTAAAACTGGTATCCATTCCACGTTATGGACTCCGTAGAGCCCTTTTTTGTCTTCGTGCTTAGGTACGATTAAATCTTCGTATCCAACTTCATTTAAGGTAGTAACGATGTGGTCCGTCAATCGTGCTCACTAGTTATCATCTCTACCTTGGCAGTGGACACAATTTCGTTGCAAACCTTACAGCTGCTATTATTGAGAAAGTTCCGTGATATGCGTAGCATCGCATCATGGCGTCTCGTGGTGTGTTACCTTCACTCCCAAGTAATCATCATCTATGGTGGAGTAGTCCTTCATATATGCTTTTACCACAGGAAAATTGGCCAGTAGCAAAGTTTTACGTTGAGAAACCAGATTCAATTAGGATTTCTGACGAAGAAAGGCATACACTTAAGCATTTGTTTCTACCTTCTGTCCGAGTAAATGCCCCTACAAATCTTATCGAAAAGATGTCAGTATCGTAAGGTACGAATTTTCAAGAAGCACCCCGTTGTCTTAACAAAATGAAGAACCTAGTACTTAGTCAAACCTTTAACGATGACATTGCAGCTGCTTCTCCAATAGATGGTATCCATGGTAGCATTTTGTTTCACCATCAGCTCCACACTTCGGCGGATTATGAGGGACAGGTGGATAAAACTCAATCTGCGCAGGATTGTTGGATGCACGTTTCTACCTTAAAGGATCTGAATACAGTTTTAAATAAGATTGAAGCTATTCTAAATTCTCGACTTCATTGTGTATTATCCGAAGACGACTTAAATCCATTAGCACTTGGTTATTTCCTTATAAGTGAACCGTACACAGCTGTTCCAGAATCTGGCTTCTTGGAAGTCTATATCTGTCTATATCTGCTAAATTAGATCAAAAATCGTGCGATAAAGCTTACCATATGATATACGATATGGTAATATTGAAGCCCTTGTATACTGACATAGTTTCATCACTCTTACCTTGTTCTATCGCTATTTTCATTACCATTGCTAGTAACTTCCCAGTCCACCATTAAGCTCACTTTCGGACCCCCTCTAAAATTAAGTTACTCTCTCCGAAGTCGTACAACTCACTTATGAAAATGAGGTGTGGAGCTCTCTATTTCTTAGTCATTATAACGTGGAAACATTCAAAACCAAATAATGTGTGATACCATATATTTATCTCTTTTCCTTATTTTTTCATTTTTATTTGTCTGAGGTGTGTGCAATAATTTTGTGGGTAAAATAAAATCCTACAGAACGTGATAATTGTTAAAAAAAAAAATCATTTTGTTGGTGAACTATTGTACATTTGAAGATCCTTTCAACATTGAATGGAACATTATTTGTATTAATTGCAACTTGACCCAGCTTGTAAATGAACCCACACGAATACCAGATATTGATAGTCATACCTCCAAGACCCTGGACTTCTTCTTAACTTCTCACTCTGATAAGTACATCGTAAATGTGCTTTCGAGCCATTATATATCAGCTTATTTCTCGTACACCCACAATGCAGTTAGAGAAAAGATTCCTAAAATAACCGTATGGCGATACCAGAATGCCAATTGAAGCGGACTTAACAGAAATTTTAATTGGTCGTTATGATTCCTCGATAATGACGTAGATGCCGCTGCTGATATGATCACATACACTATTCTCTTTGGAATGAGACTCTTTATCCTTCACTGGATGAAGAGTATCAAAGCAAATTAAAAGTCATACAAATCGAGCTGTAAAGAGGCTGCCAGGGTTAGAGAAATGTTTTTTCGGTCCTTCAAGAATATCCCAACAAAGGAAAATCGAAAGAAGTTTAAACGAGCCAGGAATGAACGCAACACCTACACCGCCTACATTTAAGTGCGTCGAATCTTCAATTGAACGAATCCAGTTTAACACTCATGTATGTATGAATACTTAAAGATCTCAACATACATAAACGCACTGGTCCAGATGGTATATCTCCCCTTCTTCTGAAGAAGGGGTAAGTATGGACCGTATGTATCCAGCCCGTCCTTAAAAAGACAAACCTTCTTCTGTCTTTTCGCACAGACTCACTGCACTTACGTCCTTTCTTTCCGAGGTCATAGAAACGCTGATAAAATATCTTCAAACGCGAAAACTTCTCAATGACCGGCAGCACGGTTTTCGTAGCAACAGGTTCACTGGTGATCTGATGGCATGTCTCACCGAAAAGTGGAACCAAAGCCTACACATATCTAGCGAAAGCAAGATAGTTGCATAATTGATAGTTCTAAGGCATTTGACGAAGTTTGGCATCAGGCTCTTTTATCGAAAATGCGTATATTTGGGGTCGATTGCAAACTACCTCTCGGAACGATAAATTTAAGTTGTATTGGATGGTTTCAGGTTTGATATGGATAAAATAGCTTCTGGTGTGCCCCAGGGTTCCGTTTTGTCTCCTACACTCCTTTTAATCTTTATAAATTATCTCTTGTCCATAATATTTCTGTGCTGACGACAGTACTCTCAGCTTTTCATATTCGTTCCCGGACTAACGTCCATGTTCTTCGACTATAGTATGGAAACGGCAGCGTACACTCTGCTCATTAAAGTCCGATATAGAATAAATAGAGTGAAATTTAATGCTTCCAAAACACAATGCTGACTGCTGTCGTTAAAGCGAAGTCCAAATACCAAGCCATTACCCAAAGTTGGGACAGAAACCGAAAAACTTTCCATTCTCGGTATATATGTCAATGGCAACCTAGGTGAGATATATCGCCAAAAATGCTGCAAAATGTCTAGGTTTACTTAAGCAACGTAAAAAATACTTCTGGCCCTCTGATCTGGCCTCAATGTAAGAAGCATTCCTCCGCCCAAAATTGGATTAGAATGCCCATATCTAGTCATAACTGTTAGATATAACTCAAAATCATACGATAAGATAAGACTCATCAGTCAATTGAAAACCTCGAACATCGACGAAATGTTTCCTGTCTCACCTTGTTCTATCGCTTTTTTCAATACCAGTACTCCATTGAAATTCTTAGTAGCATTACGCCCCTTCAAACCTTTAAACAAAATACCCGTCTGGCTATGAATGCTCATCAGTTTACCCTCAAACCTACTTTCGGACGTACATTGAAATACCCTAATTCTTTTCTAAGCTGTACATCTCGCTTATGGAATGTAGTACCGAGCTCTTTATTTCCTGACCATTATAACCTTTAAACATTCAAAAAAAACATGCTCTTTCTTTCCTCCCTTGCTTTCCTTCGCCCACGCTGTGAGCAAATATTTTAGGGGTACCTTAGCCCCTTAGGCGTGCGCTAATGGTGTAAAACTGTTTGGAGGCACTCTCTGATATTATAACCAGAATTCTCAAGATTGGATGTTTCCATTGGATTATGACAACATAATAACTATAGGCTGGCTTCATTAAAATTTTTCTTTTGTCACAGTGAATGACAGCAGCTATTGTAATCGCGTAACTTCCTAGACAAATAAACAATTTAACGAAAACGCGGTAGAATTTTATTTTCACAAAATGTTACCTAACGAGTTTACATATACTGATAACAAGACTGTTAACTTAAGTATCTTTTCTCCTCTAATTTATCCACCCGCCAGGAATCGAATGTCAAGCTCGAGCATATCTTTTGGCTCAGTGATAAAAAACTCTGAATGTTTTTTTATTGTAAACGTAAGTAATCTACTTAAGCTACTTCTTAGAAGATATTAAAAAAATTAACCGAACTAAACTTCTCGTTTATGGCTAAAATTAATCCAAGGACTGCCTTGATTTTCCGAAGAAAAAAACATAAAACATTATTGGCATTGAAGTTCTGGAGCAAGTGCATATTTCTTATCATTTTCATTGGAATTGATTATACTGTGAAGGTCTTTGAAGTGGGAATCTCTAAGTCAACACTACCTTTGGAAGCAATATACTTCTTTAGGTGAAAATTATTTAGGTTAGACAAATACACTGTATATTTAATAATCTGTGTAATGTCAACAACGTAACGTTGTAACGTGAATACCCAGAAGGTTGACTTCCTTATGAGCCTATTTTTAGATAGTTAACTAAGCTTAGCATTGCGGGCAAAAGTGAGAAACAATTTATTGTAATTCTAAGTTATTTGATCATTGAACTTTCTTCCAACAACAAAGATAACGTTGATGTCTTATTAGAAAGAGCGTTTGACTATGCAAATTTCGGTGCACAGCTCGTATAGCTAGGAGTTCCAAAAAATGTGCGGTGCAGTTTTTTAATTGACGTCTAGACGGTGTGTATCGATTTGCTTTTCGGGGTCTTCTTCTAATGTGAATATCTGGTCAACAATTGTGGAGCTACCAGGTCTAGGAACGCAATGTTAGGTTTCTTAATTGACAACAGTCTTCAATCTCTTACATAACGGACTCTATAGAACTTAGAAGACTTATCGCCCAGTTAGGAGATTGTCGGAGTGATTTTTCGTTGTATTATGCATCATTTGAACTCGATTTTTTGTTATTTTGAGTCGAGCTGCTTGACCTTTTTAGCTCTTCATCGTTAGTGGCTGAGTTGCTTAGGTAACCAGAGGCATCCTCGCAAAATATAAGAAGTATTTCTTGTTTTCCTTCGTCTCAGGCAGAACAAAGGGAATACAGTTTAAGGCACTCCATCTATCGTTGGATTTTTTCGCGCATAGTTCTTGAAAGTAACCAGTGCTCCAACAAACAAATACTGCAGTTGAAGTGGACGAAAATCGTATGATGCGATCAAGCCTTTCGGCAAAATTAAAGTCAGCGGTGATTTTACCGGCATACAATATCCCGATAGTCGGGGTCACCACAAGAAAATGTGATAGTTCTGGCAGGCAGAAGTTGGTTTGTGAAGTCAAATCCATCCCATGAAATAACTCTTGTGGTAGCTTTCCCCACACACAATTTCCAACTGGAGCTTCTGCTGCAAAAGTTGCAATTCGGGTGGTATTTGGATGCCGGTAGAAAACTCATCTCCAGGAAAACTCTAATAATCGCTGAAATCATTTTTAGGAAGTACAGTACCTAAACAAACATTAACTTTTTCCGACGAGACCATCGTACCTATAAGGATCAACAACTAAAAGGCCATAGATGAACTCAGTGAATTCTGTGGTTTCTAGAAAATAAGACGTATCAAATTCAGTGATTCTAATGTTCAATAAGATAGAATGCAAAATAGAATAATTATCTGACATAGTTGTGAACAATGTTGACTCTTAGCCAACGAACTAACTAGATACACTACAAGGAGAAGTTCGGCAAGTCTTTTTATCTAGTCCTAAGCTCAGGTAGAGAGAGCTGTTCACACGTTAAAACGTTTCCAGCGAGGAAACAATCCTGCAATTGTGTGGTGCATTGCATTGCAGTGATAAATCGAAACTATGAACTATGAAACCAGCAGGCTAGCGAAAGACCTTAATTGGGGAAAATTGCCCAGACTAGGAACGGCAAGAATATCCAGTATTTAATGCTTGAACTCACTGCTAAGAAGCTTGTTCAGAACCAGCTTCTACAAGTATTTCCGAAACTACAATTTGTCTAAAGAACACAACACGTTGTAAATGGTATCTGTCATCTGTTGTGGCTATGTCACCGATGACCGCTGGTGAAAGAGTAGCCTTCATATCTAAAATCGTTGACTATACGCTCGCCGTGTAGACCTATAAATCTGACTTCCTATGAAGGAAATGGAGGGAATTGTCGAGACTCATGTCGAAAACACTGTTTTGCGAATGCATCTTCTGTCTGAGATGCAACACGCTTACCAACGTGGAAGATCTGTCAAGAGTGCGCTTCAAAATCTGGTAGGCAGAACTGAAGGCACACTCGATAATAGTGTGTTAAAGGAATGTGTAACACGGACTAATCACAAGTTTTGTGGATAAGAGCAAAGCAGGCTGCCCGTGGCTCATATATGCTCGCAGGAGTAAGCATAGTTGCTCACAAAGCGGCATTCTGTCTTGCATGCAACTCCTTGACCACCAGAATGCGCTGCTTCTGCAAAAAAGGTTATGGTGCCTTAAAGTCCTTTCATATTTAGGCAGATATGCCAAATTTCAGTGCGATACTGTCTTTGGTTTTGTTTTGACAGCTGATTGTTGTTGACGTGTTTGGCATCATGTTGAGTATGGACCAAAACGATTTTCGTTCTCTCATCAAACATTATTTTTTGAGAGGCAAAACGTTAAAGGAAACAAAAGAAAAGTTGGATAAATACTATGGGGCTAATACTCCGTCAGATTACACCGTCAAATATTAGTTTCAAGAGTTTCGTGGTGGCCGCAACTCCACTACCGATCAAGTCCGCAGCGGCAGGCCCTCCGATTACAGAGGACAATGTCAAAAAAATACATGAAATGGTGTTAGCTGACCGGAAAGTGAAGGTGCGTGAGCCAGCAGATACCACAAAGATTAGTACTGAGCGCACACGCCATATTTTGGGCAACATTCTGCATATGAAAAAGTTATTAGCCGATGGGTGCCGCGCATACTCACTCCTGACCAAAAACACGAACGCGAGAGCACTTCGAAAGAGTGTTTGGACTTGCTTATGCTGAATCGGGCGGACTTTTGGCGTCAATTGGTAACTATTGAACACCAGAGAAGAGAATGAGTGCCCTGCAATGGACTGAAGCCGGCACGAGTGCTCCGAAGCAGCCGAGGGCGGCTCGATGGATCGGAAAGGTTATGGAGTCGGTTTTCTGGGATTGTCATGGAATACTCTTCGTGAACTACCTCAAAAAAGGAAAAATCATCAACAGCGAGTATTACTGTGCATTATTGAAGCGTAATAGCTGAAAAACGGCCTTACATGAAGCGAAAAAAATATTGTTTTTGCAATCAATTACTTACGGCTCCAATTGCGCTCGCATCCACCGTATTCGCCCGATTAAGCTCTCTCTTCCCAAACTTAAAAATATGGCTCATCAATAAAAAATTCAGCTCACGCGTGAAAATCATCGACGCCACGGAGGAGTATTTTGCAGACCTTCCGGAAAATTACTTTTCGGACGGGATCAAGAAGTTGAAAAATCGCTAGAATAAGTGTATCAAACAAACTATATTGAATAAAATAAAAAAAAACTTTTTTCATTCCTAAGGAGATTACTTTTCACCCCACCTAGTATTTCCACCAACTTAAAAATGTTAACGTCTAGAAATATGCAGATGGTGTAGCTGTATTGCCTTTTGGATCATGTCAAGCGACTATCTGCTTTAAAGCGCAGGCCAACCTAAATCGACGGTTGGTGGACTTTCAGTTAATCTTCTCAAAACTGAAAAAAAAGGTGACTAGTCTGACTCATCTAGTACTAAAGAAAATGTCATCCGTTTCTTCAATAGAACTGAGTATTTGGGTATCATCCTGGATAAAAAAGTTATATGGACTACTAGACTACTATTTTAGAGACTGTTACGTCTCTAAAGGGGTATCGGTTTGATAACTATTCACAAGCGTATTCCAAGTGGTGCTGGTATGTTAAACGAGAATCAATCACTATCCCTAAGTATTTAATAAATGGTTGTGAAATGACATCATATTCTCCGACTCCAAGTCTAATCTCCTATAATCGGCTCGCCTACTTTACGACTGCTTATAAGTAAAACTTCTGTTTTATAATCCGCAAGTTGCAATCCGGCCCCAAGGAGCCAGCACTTTAAGACCGTACGGTCTTATTACAGAAGAGTTCTATTTCTTCGAGAAGGTTGGCAACGAACACGACTGCGATGTCATCCTCGAAACCGATGGTTGATGCTTCCTGTGGGAGTGATAGACGTAAGATATCATCGTACATCACGTTACATAGCAGAGGACTCAAGATCAATTCTTGTGGTATACCGCCGGTTATTGTTTACTTCTTGATTCCGTCGTTGGAGTCATAGATATCAGTGAAATAACTCGAGATGGTTTGTAATAAATACACTGGTACATGCCGAACTGAACGCGTTTTGCATATCCAGCGTTTCTACAGCGCAGTATTTTTTAGTGTCTCCTTTCCAACATTTTCTTTCTATTGCGGTTTGAGTTCTATTCGTTACCACGTTAGTGGCATCGCGACTTACGGCTGCATGGTGGCTTTCTCTACCACGACCAGGTCTGCTTTAGACAACTGTCTTTTGAGTCTGGTCTAATCGCATGTCCATTCAATGAGGCTCAACCTCTTGTTGCGGAAGAATCACGAACTTGACTTTCCCTATGCCCTACATTTGTTTCAATCAGAATCTGAGCCAGGAAGGGTCTTCATTAATGGATCAGAAATAACAGTAAGATACATCGCTGGTCTCTTTCTGAATGAATCCATCTTTAGATTTCCCTCAAAAAAAAAAAAAAAAAAAAAAAACTTGCGTTGGTCTTGATGTACCATCTTACGTCTTCCAAGCTAGTTCGGGAATACATGACTCCACTGAATGCAGTGAGAATGATAATGGGAATCGCTAATAAACTTGCTAAGGAAAGCTCAGAGGAGAGTTTTTCAGCACCTGGATCTTCGTTGGGACAGCCTGCGTTTTTGGTTGGGGCAGTGTCAGTTTCATATGAAAATAACTGCGGATGTTAGGATTTTCCAGACCAAAATAATCACCATCTTTCCTGCCGTCTTTGAGTAGAAAACACTGCAGGTTTCTTACTCGCGTTGTGATGGAACTCTGCGCTTTTACTACAATAAATACTTCAAAGTACTAGGAATAAGTGATACAACGGTGCGGAGAACTTCCTCTATGAATGACTGGCCTATGCTCAGAACATTTTGCAGGTACTCCGTGCTGACGTAGTAGGTGCTGGTACTGTGTACACTTTTGAAAGATTGATAAATTCCTTGTATGGTTCACAAGAAGTGCTTCTTCTGTTGAATGCAGGAAGAAAAAAAAAAGAAAAACCGTCCTTAATGTCGACATGGTCTTAGCAGTTGTCATTGACTGTGCGACTTCGTAGTTATTGTTAATGGAGCAATCATTTACGTGCCTACTTATCCGTTTTAATAATTTCTATATCTTATCTCCGTCAACAAATATATCCCATGAACTTATCATTGCATTCCCAGGTTCCCTTCTCATTTTCCTGCAACGGCAATACAAGGTGTTTCGTTTGAATAAGAGATGTGTAAATGCATTATAGAGCTCTAGTAAGGATGATTCTTCAGGACTAAGAGAGTTTAAGAAGACTTGTTTTCAAAGCATTTAATCAGGCTGTACTAAATCGCACTTAATACCATGTGTCACCATGACCCGGTACTTATCGCATACTCAGGATATTAAAAGGTCAACAATCGAACATACTTGAAGGTATGTGTCAATTATATACATATGTATGTGCGTATTAAGGTATAAACATACATATGCATGTAAATTCACTTAAGTTGTTTGATAATGTTAAGTGTACTCAAGACTTGCTGAAGTGTGTTACATGTCAGAACCCAAGGACTAGATAAGAAAAAAGCGAAAACAAATAAAACTCCCTGATTCATTGTCATTCCGTTTCCTTGAGCATAGCTAAAGAAGTGAAAGTTTCATCTGTGGAATAATTTTTTCCTAAATATCCTTCAGAAAGTGGGGAATGAACCTTGTTCGTCTCTGTTTTCGGTCTCCTTTCTCAATCCTTTTCCCCATCTGGTTCCTGTTCAACCGACCGACCTACGGGTGCTAAAAAGCGATAGATTGTGAGGAAAGAAAATACGAAGGAGTGAAAACATGTTGATTTTCAAGGACAAAGCTATGTCAGTGCATATAAATGTGAGGGTAACATGGAAAAAAAAAAAAGCAGAAACAAACGTACAAAAAATTGAATGGGGAAGGTGCAAATGGGGTCAAGGACTTTAAAGTGAAAAGCTAACGCTGTAAATTCTCTGTTTCCTTTTTATTCTGGAATCTTTCTTATGCGCGGATTATTAAAATGGTATCTTATTCAAAAATATTTTTCCATTTATTTTGTGGGCTCTCAGATAAATATCTTTGGATTTTGGAAAGGACTACGTTTAAAATGAAAGTTGGTCTACTTAACAGCACCATTTGTCCTTAACGAATAAATTAAATAATCAAATTGAATACCAAAACACCCTTTATTATACAATAGTAAAATATTTAATTACAGAAGCTTAATTGTAGTGACTCCGATGCACTATTAAATACTATGATACGAACTATATTCTTCTACGGAGTATTGGTCGCTTCGGCTTATCTGAGATCATGCCCATGGTTGGTGAAAGAATTTACAGAACTCACTGATTCAGGGTCACGAATTATATAACCTATAACCTATCGTCGTTTAACATATTCCAAAGTCTACCAACAGGATGTGATGGTGTCAGAGTCACCTATAGCTGAATCTGAGCTTTTGATATGACGGGATATGTGCTCCGTCTTGCAAAAATGTTTTTTCAAGATATAATATTTTTGGCATCCACCAGCCCTTAGTAAAACATCGTGACGAGTTCCGGCCTGAGACTCCCATTTGAAACTGAGTACACTGCTACCAGTTCGCAAGACAAAGTATCCTGGCATCCGCGACTGCTTGATCTTTAAAATGAAGATTTGATCTTCCTTCTTGCCTCGAACGTGAGGGCGGTGATTCAAAGATTCTCTTAGCAGTAGCATTGCTATCTATCCTCCAGATGTGGCCAACTCAATGCAGTTAACGTTGCCTTTCTTGGCTTTTCGGACTACATCCGCAATTTCATAGTGTTTGTGATTATAAATAGCGTCACTCACGTCGCTATTGAAAAAAGATAATGACAAAAAGCTGACTGTTTTCAGCTAGAAAATGCAGATAGAATGGAGGCAATCAGAAAAGCAATTCTCAAAACATTATTTACGAAGAATCATTAGCTTAGATTATGTTGCTGCTGATTACTACCTTGATAAATAGTTCCCAGAATTTATTCAAAAAATTAAAAATTTAAATTTATTCATCTAAATCTTTATTGTACCCTTTAAATAAATCCCCATCGACTGCAACACACTTCTGACAGCGCTTGATCCAATCCTCGAAACATTTTTTTATATTCCGTTTTCGGTATGTCCATTAGTGTTTCCATTACTTCCTCTCTGCTGCTGAAACGCGTTCCCCGTAGTGGTTTTTTAACTCGATTGAATAGAAAGAAGTCACAGAGAGCCAAATCAGGTGAATTCGGTGGCTCTTGGATGATATTTGTTGCATTTTTTGTCAAAAAAATTCGAATAATAATGGCACTGTGCGATGGTGCGTTATCATGGTGCCCACAATTCTGGTCTCTTTCGGCGAATTGCTTCACGCAAACGTCTCATAACGCCCAAATAATACTCTTTGTTTACTGTCTGGCCTTCTGGCAAAAATTCATGATGCACTACACCGTTGTAATGCATGAAAACCGTGAGCATTGCCTTCTTTTTTGACTGAAAATGACGTGGTTTTTTTGGTATCGGCTCATTTGGTGAGCCACATTCACTTGCCTGATGTCTAGATTGCGTGTCATACTCATAAAACCACGTCTCGTCTCCAGTAATGATCCTTTTGATGAATGTGGAATCGGATTCAGCCTCGCAATGCATCTCTTTTGCGACGTCAACACGGTCTTGTTTTTGCATGAAATTGAGGTCTTTTGGCACCAACTTTACTGCTACACGACGGAATCCAAAGGCAATGTTCAAGTCGTCCGCTATCTCTCTGATGGTTAATTTGCGGTTATTGACCGTTTTCTTTAGAGAATCGTTGCCGAAACACTTTTCTAACAACGTTCGCGCACCGTTAAATCGATTTTTGTTATGCAAAATTTAATATACATAAGTTCGTTGTTGCAAATTTAAATCCATTTCTAAAATTGTAAAAAAATCGCGTACACACACAGAGATAGATGTACTCTTGGCTACGTATCTTTTGCAAATGTCAAGTTATGACGCTAAGATTCAGAGGCAATGTCAACAACAGATGTACCAACTTAACAAAAAGCGCTACTGGGAACTTTTTGATCAAGTTGGTTAATACATAAGCTACGAGACGAACGAAGAATGGCACAAATTCGTCGTTGCTTCAGTTATTTTCGCTATGATTCGTTATTAGGACCACAACCGAAGACGGTAACCGAACTCATTGAATATAGTGCTTCAAGGAAGATTGTATTTATCATATGCTGCAATGCTTATACTCGAATTATTTTTTGGGGCAGTAGAAAATGCAACGTGAAAGGCAATCACCTCCTGGATTACACACCATATTATCGCCAGACGTGGTTGTTGGATCTAAGCTACGGGAGTAGGACAGCAAGTAGTCAACGTAACATTATCCAATAGGTATGCTAAAGAGATTACTGACTGCAAAGTATTATCGTAAATCTTCATGTCAGCCAACAGGTAAATCGTACTCAGAATTGGAGGAATCTGCAGAAAATCAACTGGACAGGATTTAAGAAGGAGCTTGGCAAGTCCATTAGTGCTGCCCTAAGCTCAAGATAAATCAAAAGATGGTGGAAGCTGCTTATAACATGAACCGTACCATTACCAAGTGTTTTGAACTGACATGTCCAGCTAGAAAGCAATCGCCCGTTCCTTGGTAGAAATTTCTAAACTTCTCACATACGAGTAGATTAGTTGAATTGGAAGAAGGGAATAAATCCACCTGACCTTACTTTTGGGAAAACGCAAAAAACTGAATAAATTTTTTATTTAACGGTTGTCAAATTTTTAAAATATGGTTAAAATAAGGTTTTCAATATTTTGAGTCGCATAAGATACGTTTTTTGTTTCTATCGCTTTCTAGTAGCTAGATATACCATGTGAAAAAGCTCGGATTTATTTCCTTCTTCCAACTGAACATTAAACTTCACAATAAAATAAAGTACAATGTGAAAAAATCTGTCATTTATTGAAAATGTTCTTGTACCGGAAGAGGGATAATTCCTCTTCAGCCGCTTCAGTAGTAGTAGTAGGCCAGGTCAATATGTTTATGTAAAACTCCTTTCTATCATCCTCTATATACTGAACAATTTTACGAATATCTTCCATCTTCTTGTAGTTTATTGGTATCTTATCCAAATATACTTTTGTGGTAGGTAGTGCAGGTGTTACGCCATTCTTCTAGTGCAAGAAAGTATGTTTAAAAAGTTCATCAATATACTCCGAGGCTTCCAGTATGTCATATGTTTGTAGTTTAAAATCATGTACATGGAATCTTTAGAAACTGACTTGCAAGTTTTCTTGTAAAAACTTGGCTATGTACTTTTAAAATCAAGTATGTTAGCGGAAGTAATGCTTGTCACTTTAAATCTAGTATTTATAGCAATGGATATCATGCTGTTATACTCCAATGGAGTGTAATATAAATTCGATAATTTTTTCTGAAAAGCCGTTTAGCTGTCCCAAGACTTCGATCGCATTGTAAGAGAACGAGTGACCTCTTACGGGAAAGTATTGTTATATCTTCTTAACGCAGCCCAGTGACCCTAGAAGGAAGAACCGGAAGAACCCTAAGAGGGTATTATTTCTGTTTTGTCCTCCAAAGCATTACTGAATATGTGGAGTTCCCATATGACAGGATCAAGATTTTGAATGCTCTTCCATAATAAACTGCACGTCGTCAAGTCTTCGCTTAGCTTCACCCTCATGGTACGTATAAAAATTTAAATTATGAACGCAAAAGACATAAGGCCGTAGTTTTCTGAAGTAAAATATTTCTTGCACTGGGATCTTTGATAAGGGCAGATTCTGCATGTAATCAAAAACGAGCGCACCGATATCTGCTCTTTCACGACACAAGGCTTTTACTTCTCGCTGTTTATTGTAAACATTTTTGGCACGTCTGAAGTGTACAAATTTGTCTGCGGTCGCTACACGTTTAGTACTATTATTTAGAGTTGCACTATTTATTTTTGAAATTAGCTCCTCGCATGTAGAACAAACGTCAACTTGTGGCCGTCCAAATCGATATGAGTAGTTTGTATGGAAATACTTTTAGTAGAAATCATACATCACGATGCTAGCATGCTTAGGATACTTACTCCAGAATAGCTCATGAATTATTTTAATGTTGAGTGAAGCTTTTAAATACTCAATATCTTTGCTGCTATAGTGCGACTCATTTAGTGGGAAGGATCAGATATGCTTATTGATTTCTACGATTGCATTGGCGGGCAAAAAATTTCCACTAATCTACAGGCACTCTTCCTTCAGCAACTAGTGATGATAGCCGGAAAACAACTTTACTTGACACAGTGTACAGAATGGAGAAAGCTTGCCTGCAAACTCTTTTCTTTTCATTTACCAGCAAGAAGTAAAATTGGAAGACTTTGTCACGTTTGGTCGGGTTGTTGTTATTAGACCATCTTAGACTAGCTGATGTTCTATTTCATCAAAAATGTGTCCAGCTCATTCTTTAACCGCCCAGTGCGCACGCTCTGAAGTACATAGGTCTTGTTTTTGTTGTAGGTCTAAGTTTCTTGTGCAGTTCAGCTTACAAGAATAATTAAGCTCTGTATTTAACTTAAGCTCTATAAGTCCTTGAAACGTTACGCTTTTGTATGGCTCCCCACGTAGACGATGCATTTTTTGCACTTCCTTTGCATACAAATGTATATGCAAACCTCCGAAAGTCAAATTCTGCCTAAGAAAAATCTTCTCAGAAAAGTCGTTCGGAATCGACAATTAACAGTAGGCCCTGCTCAGGAGTGTAAAAATTCACAAAGTGAGAAACACAGCACAAGAAACGCACTGGACTTTCCTTCTTCCAACTGGTGATTCAATTCGGAGGAAGATTAAAAAGTAGTCACAGACCGAAGCAAAAGGACTTTAAAAGACGTGTATACAAGAAATACAATTCTTTTTATTTTTTTATTTATATTATCGTTTCATTATGTATACGAAAGAACAATTTCATTAAAATTTTAAAAGAAAACAACCTCAGTTTTGACCGCATTGAGTGAAGTCCATTTCTAGTGTACCAATCGTCGATCGTCTAGACGTGATCTGCCTGCGCTTTTGAGTAGACAGTCGATAAGCATAACCCATCAGATACCTATATTGATCATAGACATCAGAATTATTAAGAGCGTTAAGCCGTGAGTCGACCAACATGCATCACAGTTTACCTTCGCCATCACATATTGTTGCAATCAGGGTACTATACACCAGATTTGCCCACATCCACAAATTTAGTAATTCGTTTTCTGCTGTCACACATGCTGTCAAATGCGTTGAAGCCACTCACACACGTCAATAAAAATGTCCATCACGTACTCGTATACCTTCTTCTCGAATGCGACCTTAATTCTGTTTACCAGATTTTGAACCGCTCCTTAGCAGAACATTGGGCGTTGGAAGGCAAACTGTATCTTAAGGAGAGGATATAAGTAAATTTTGGCAAACGTATCTCAACCATTCTCTCTAAGCTCTTCAACATGAAGAAAGTCAGACTTAACATATAAGTCGGAAGCTATAGGCGACCGTTTTTTGGTATGAAGGCTATATGCCACTGGCAGAGTGGCAGTGATAATTTTATTAAGAGCTCCTTGTCTATAGCTCTTTGTAACATGACTGGATACATGCTCTCAGTGCCAGGCAATTTGAGCCCATTAAAAGAAGCAACAGCGTGTTTTATGGCTTCATCCTTCACCGAAACCTATGAGAGATGTTAACTACTTCGTGCTGTGTTACTCAGCTCACTTGTAGCTTTCGACTCAGAGCCATCAAGTTTTCTGAGTGGTCCCAGTCTGCCTTATTTCCTACTTTTGTACATTTTGACCAGCTTGCTAGTTTCACCGCCTTCAACGTTCAGGTTCAGATTCCCTCTAGTTTTTGATTTGTTCTGAATATAGGAAAAGCATTAAAGATCAGAAAGGCAGAGACCTTGCATCCGATTCCGAATTCGATGTATCCACGGTATGATATGCAGGCCTCTGATAAAATATTCCAGCAGGTAATCTCCTAAGCGTAGCTGTTGATTAGCGTTTTGTCGATAACTTGCTGTCTTACTTTCCTAACAAATTTGCTGCATTCTCCGTCCGATTTGAGGCTTATGTCTGCATCAACTGAATCTCAGTTGAAAATAATTTTGCTAAATTTAGACGGTGAATGTGAATTCGGCACTAAAAGACAGGTTCTTGGTCTTGCCGATCGTTCATCATACAATTTTGTGACACCTCTTAAGCATCCTAAATCACAAATGCGGTTATTCCTGATAAAATAGTATACTATTTCAGCTAACTTGGCAGGTATTGAGGATCTAGTGATCCTCATGTCATCAGCGAAAGTACAAACATTTTTTTTTACAAACATCTCTTTAACAATGAGATAAGTTACGTTCAGCGTTAAGATGATTGTTACAAGACCCTAACCCTGAGGGATACTAGATATTGCTTCAATGGGATCGAATATTGAGAACCTGAAAATGACTGCACTGTCAATATTTTCGTAGAGTTTGTTGTTAAATCACATCCTCTAAACTCCATTAAGGCAAGAGGAACAAAAATCATTCGAAGAATTTTGCGTTCGAAATCACCGAAGGATATCTTCATCCACCTTCGCTAGTGTTCATACTTCTGCACCAAACTAAAAGTACTGGGATGATTGGGGTCATAAGTATACAATATGTAGGTCTGGTTAGGGTTTCCTGACAAGCTGTTGTTTCATTGATTGGCAAGTGTAATGCCTCGTTTGATTTCTGATGAGATGTCCCTATTAGATTCAATAGCGGACTCCCTGACTCTGTCAATGTCATCAGCGTATGCAAAAAATGTACAAAATTGGATGACGTCAATGCTTGTTGCTGATTTTCCTACTACATTTTCTTGCAAAACTAATAAGGGCTTACTTTTATTCATATATACGCCCTTTAAACACATACTTCCGTACTGAGATCACAGGTGAAAAATACCATAATACCTACTCGTAAATAGTTTTAAGTAATTGTTGGGACATACAACATACGAACAGTGATTCGAAAATATTTCCTTAAGGACTCTGTACGAGTTACAAATGACATATCAAAATCAACTGTGAGTCCAAGGTATTTAAACGCAACCACTCTCTCAATCAAAAAGCAATCATTACTGCCATTAAAACTTCTGCAGAAGGTTGAAAGTAGTTAGTTTGAAATATAATTGCAACTTGATAATAAATACCTTTGGCGTTCTAATGCATAAACATAAAAAAAAAAATATTATTTTGGTGCTTGAGCTAATGTTCAAATTGTGCTCAGAGAACCAGATTCCTAATAAGCTAAGACCCCAATTAATATCGGAGATTAAACCCAAAGCTCTGTAAGAGCCATACGAACAGCAAACATCATCCACGAAAGTCGTGGGTCTACTCCTAAAATTCAGTGAAAACAGTTAGTTTATATAAATAAGAAATAAAATAGGTCTCAAAACAGAACCTTAAGGAACTCCCAAATTAAATGAGCAAATTTCGCTTCTCACACCATCAATCTTCGTGCTTTGAGATCCACAGACACCAGCCCTTTCCATATTATCCAACATCGATATTGCATATACGAGGTGTTTTCAGAAAAAAAAAAAAAAAATAAAATATTGTACTTGCCCCTGAAGCATGATAATATTTTCAGCTGTATTCATTGTTTACTTTGTCTGTGGCAATTGCTAAGGTTAGACGTGTTTTTATGAGCTCGGCGCTTTTCAAAGAATTTGAAATAAAGTGTAACAAAATTTGTGAAATGTTAATCAAGGCCTATGGTGAGTCTGTCATGAGTAAAACAAGAGTTTACGAGTGGTATAAACGTTTCAAAGATGGCCGTGAAGGTGTTGAAGATTATGAACGCCCCGGGCTCCCCAGCACATCAACAGTCGATGAAAACGTGGAAAAAGTGAAAGAAATTGTTATGAACGATCGCCGAATCACAATCGCTGATAATGTTGGCATATCGATTGGCTCATGCCATGAATTTTTTTTAATGTTTTGGGTATGAAACGCGTGCCAGCAAAATTTGTTAGAAAATTGTTGAACATTGAACATTGCTTGTTCGAGAATTTTTGGCCAAAAACAATACTGTAAAGATGCCACAATCTCCATATTCGCTAGACATGACTATGTGAAAATTTTTCCAAATTTCCAAAAATAAAGAGAACCTTAAAGGGCCGTCGTTTTACGAGCATAGATGACATTAAATTTAATTAATTTGGTGGGGGCTAACGCCCCCATTTATTGTATTTCGCTTACTGCAAGCTTAAGCTAACTTAAAAACTAAGACTTAAAAGCTAACTTAAAAACTAGGACTAACTTAAGGGTTAGGGAGTAAGGGAGTGGTGCAGGAGATCAAGTTTAAGGCGAGAAGTGCTCAGGTTAAAATCAAAAAGGGGGAGGTTTGAGTTGACCTTACGGAGCATGCGGGAGATTGGTTCGTTAGAGCCATAAGAGGTGCGATTGGTTGGGATATAGAAGAGACGAGGACAGCGTAAATTAGGAGGATTAGTGTTGAAGGAAATAGAGTTGTAAAGGGAAGCGTAGTCCACAGAACCGGAGTGCAGTCGATGAATGAAGAGAATGTCAGCTACGTCTCTGCGTTTTTCGAGGGTACTCAGGTTAAGAAGTTTGAGGCGGTCGCGATAGGGAGGTAAGATAAATGGGTCATTCCATGGTAGTCCACGAAGAGCAAAACGAAGAAAACAACGTTGAATGTTCTCGGTTCGGGATATATGAGTTCGCTGAAAGGGGGACCACACTTGGCTGGCATATTCAAGGTTGCTAAATTCTTAAGACCAACGTTTGATAAAACCGAGCGATGAGTTGGCTTTAAGGATTATCTCATCAATATGCGAACGGAAGTTTAACTCCCTATCGTATAAAATTCCGAGGTCGCGAAGGGATTGCACCTGGGGTACAGGTTGGTCATGCAGAAAATAAAGTCTAATAAAGTCCTAAAGATAGATAGGACTTACGAGACAAAGTCATAGATTGGCATTTGGAGACGTTAAGCTCAAAGCAATTTTTTAGACACCAGGTGGAAAACCTATCGAGGTCTTCTTGAAGGAGATTAGAGTCTTGGGGTGAAGAAATAGTTTTGGAGAATATAATGTCATCGGCGTGAATGGATACGAAGCAATGTTTGATGATCCTCTCAAAATCGTTTATAGTTAGAATGGAAAGGAGGGGACTAATATGACTGCCTTGTGGGACACCAGAAGTGGCTAAAAACGGGGTTGAGAAGGCTGACCTAAAGCGAGCGCTATAGTAACGGTTCTCCAGATAAAAAGATATCCATTTTAACAAAATGGGGTCAAAACCGACTGAAGACAATTTGAAAAGGATCAGTTGATATGATTTTTTATCGAAATCTGTAGCAATAACATCAATTTCGTTGCTATTTAAAAGCACATCACTGAAAGAGCTAAAGCCTATTCCAAAGATCGGGTTTGAGAAATGTTCCCTGGATTGAAAGCAGCGCTGGCACAAGTGCATAATATCTAAAGGAGACTATTTTGAAGGCGACAACATTAATGTAGACGAATGAATAAATTTTTCTTTTTCAAAAAACTAAAATTCACGTTATTTTCTTGTGTGGAAAAACATTTCACGGCTTTGCATCACGAGAATGAGCACCCGCTCATTTATCGTTGCTTGTGAGAGATTTTTTGGCTAAAAGCAACGTTACAATCATGCCTCAACCACCCTATTTACCAGATTTCTGTTCTCTAAACTTAAAAGACCTATGAAAGGACGGAGATTTGCAACGATTGAGGAATCGATTCGCTCGAATAGCTCAAGGCTAGACCAAAAAGTACTTATGAGGAGTGCTTCGAGGATTGAAAAAAACGTTGACACAAGTGTATTATAGCTGACGGGGATTACTTTAAACGGGACAACAATAATATTGATGAGTAAATTAATATTTTTTTATAAAAATATGAAGTCACTTTTTGAACACAACTCGTACATATGCAAAATAAAGTAACTTTACCATAGAAGATCACATATACAGAATTGAATTCAAGCAAATGATTAAATTATATAAATTATCAGATAATTCGAGATTGTTCAATTAAGAGATCAAGAGCAGCTCACATTTATTAACATTTGTATTCATAATTTGGCCGAGTATAGTGGGCTTAATCACAATCTGGAGGGAACACACTATTTTAAATATATTCATTACATTCAGTAGATCTCAATGGTGTTGAAACTCCTTGGAGATCTTCTTTGTTTTTTTTTAAGTCTAGCTGGGTGAAAGTCGTTGAAAGACAAAGCATGTGACCTTTTCGATAGGGTGGGACTTGACTCAGAGACTAAAAACACTCGGAGAAAGCATGGCGCTGCCATCTTTTCAATAATCGCACCCATTCGTTAAACTAATCATCAATTTTCGTCTGATTTGTGTTTTTTGGGAATTTAGGGTGGACGGAGCCAATTAAGGCGGCCTACAAATTTATCACTTTTCTGAGTATGGCCATCTCTGTAAATACAGACTAGCAGAGTGAAAAAGAGTCTCTAGTGTTTTTCGTGAACTCCTGCCTTGTAGGCTTAATTTCACTGGATGCCCATACATCCATGGGAGCAAGGATACGCCTTGCCACCGCTCACCGTCAATTCACTGATACCAAAGCGGAACTCGTGTTGGAGGCAAAAAGTTCTACGCTTGGTAAGGGTCGAGGCTGACCTAAAACCTCTGACTTATCTTAGGGTCACAGCACCCAGTATCTTGCAACTCTACATTGGGTCAAAGACCCTTCCCGCGACTTTGGGTTTAAACAACAGCCGCCATGACGCTCCCACAAGGGGGCTTCCCTCAACAAGTCAGGCCCGGACTGAAATCCGGGGGGTTCCTGACTCCCATGTTACAATGTTTTAAGTCCTGGTAGAGACTCCACCCAGACTCCAGAGACTCCCCAGACTGCCACCCAACAGGACCTCTGACTGGCCGCTTGTAACTGGTCAAATCGTAGCAGCATTCGAAGGCGTTAAATACCGAAAACCTGTCATTGATGAGCGAAGACAACACAAATAGATTCCCACCCACAGCTCTCAGATCACTCTGATCTGAAGCTACGTGGCTACGAACTAGTGGCATTATTCTTTTCTCACCGCGTTCTCTCCATTTACGTGCGTAAGTCACCACAATGTGATACGCGTTCCAATCTGGAATTCAGCTTCTTGTGGTTTAGATTCTACCTGCAGCAAATTATCCACTTCTGTTTTATTTACAAACTGGACAGCAATTCGACCTTTAACAACTTCGATCCACTGTCTGACTCTATTCAAAGAATCGTATCCCTGTATCCTCATGTCAGTACAGCCGATTTCAATATACACAATCCTGGGTGGCTTCAAAATTCTGGAAAGACAACACCCGAAGGACTGTGTTTTGGGATCTTCGCTGCGGAAAACAAATTGATTCAGCTTGTAAATGTGCTCACACGAAGTCCAGACATTATAACGCCAACCCATTTTTAACTTTTCACCCTGATTACTTAACACTGTTGATGTCCTGTCCTCTCTAAGCTCGTCGGACCATTGTATCATATCAGCTAATTTCTTTTATGCTTACCAAACAGTTAGAGCAAAAGATCCTTAAAGAACCGTATGGCAATACTACAAAGCCTATTGGAGCTTTGCAATTGTGTGTAGCAAGGGTACTTAAAGATCTCAATGTAAACAAATCCGCTGATCCAGATGATATATTTTTCCTTCTTCTGAAGAGGTGCTCTCCCACACTGGCAAAACTATTGCGTAAGATTTTTCATCAATCCCGCTTTCCAGGACCAAAGCCCGAAGGCGAATCTTCTTCACTTTCATCCTACAGACCCATTGCTTTTACGTTCCTTCTTTCCAAGCTCATGTAAACGCTGATAAACTGTCAGCTCATGAAGTATTTCGAAATACAAAAGCTTTTCAAATATGGGCAGAACGGAACCAAATCAAACTGGCGAAAGCAAAATAGTTACACTTGATATTTCTAAGGCATTTGACAGAGTTTGGCGCCAAACTCTTTTATCGAAAATCCGTGCTTTTGGGATCGACGACTCTCTTCTTCAATGGATTAGAAATTACCTTTCGGTTCAATTCAAGTTGTCTTGGATGATTTCAAGTTTGATATTCACAAAATAAATACTGGTGTGCCCCTTGGCACATCTCCGATATTCTTTTTAATTTTTATAAATAATCTCTTGTCTGCCACCTCTAATCCAATATATTCCTTTGCTAAAGACAGTACTCTCTGCTTCTACGGCTGTAGAACAAGAGCGGAGCGTACATGAAGCACATTTAATTCGGATATTAGCAGCATAACTAATTGGGGAATCATCAACAAAGTGGAATTTAATGCTTCCAAAACATAATGTTGTCTGCTGTCGCTAAAGCGAAATTTAAATATCCAGCCATTATCCATTTATGGTTCTTGCATCGTATTAGATGAAAATTGTATGTGTGTCAATGACAAATTACGTTGGAACGACTACATATTAGATGTCGCCAAAAGTGCTGCGAAATGTCTAGGTTTTCTTAAGCGATGTAAGGACTATTTCACCTTCTCTAATCTGGCCTCAATATATAAGCCGTTTATATCCCCCAAAACATGATTACAATGCCCACATATGGTCAGGTGCTCTAAGACTTCTTTGCACTTGCTAGATAGGATCCAAAATCGT
Source organism: Volucella inanis (assembly GCA_907269105.1). NCBI lineage: Eukaryota > Metazoa > Arthropoda > Insecta > Diptera > Syrphidae > Volucella > Volucella inanis. Next base: position 124,603,422 of record OU026157.1, on the reverse strand, counting down.
GCTACAACAGTTATAGGTGATGTCAATATTACACAGTTATTTAACATTAACACCCTCAAACACCGACGCAGCACCTCCTGTCTCAACCTGATATATCGCTATTTTCACCACCATTGTGATTTTTTAGTCCAATTAAATAAATCATTACTGTCCTTTGTAGTCCTTTCTGTAACTTCCTGCACGGTTATTTCCGACAGCAGTATCGTCTGCGAATTTGGCACCAGTAGTTTCGTTATTTTGTGGTAGGTCGTTCGTGTATAGGAAGAAAAGCACAGGTCCTAACACACTATTTTGCGGTACTCCAGCTTTTATATATTTTAAATCGGAGTACACTCTTTTTCTTGCTTTATTCAAAATAATCGCCGGATTACATTTGACTCTAGTATTTCTGAGTATTGTTCCAGAAGATAATTTTGTAGCTTATGGACTAATCCTTTGTACTAAACTTTATCAAAAGCCTGTGTTACATCAAGGAAGATGGTAGAGTATATTTTTAAGGCTTTTTTTATTTTATTAGTTATTCAGAAAACCTGATCTATAATTGAGTGCCTATATCTACATACAAATTGATGGGTTGGTATCAGTGACTTTTCTTCTATATTCGGATGAAGTTTAGAAGAATTTTTTCGAAGAGCTTTGACAGGATTGGCAACAATGAAATCGGATAATTTGAGGTAAATTCACTAGACAATTTGCCCAGCGTTGGTACTTTAATAATTTCCGAGACCTTCCACACTCGTAGAACATATCTCCAAACACTCTAAACGCCGCATTTGTTTTTCATATCCTTTTTAGGCAGTTTTTTTTTTAGGATTTTACCCGTGGTTAGATCAAATCCAATAGTTTTTTTTCCGGTTGATTTTTTCTCTTATTTATGTGGCTATTTCCTTAGAGGTTGCTGCTAGAATTAATCTCTCGCCTTCGCACATTTCTTCTGATTGTTGTAAATAATCATTATCTTCGTATGGCTAAAAGACATTTAGACCCGCCGTTTATGTGTTTCTTTTGCTTAGGTCCCACTGTCATAGCTCTTTTAATTTTTATTTTATTTTTTTTTCGTAGCCTTCCACAGTGAGTATCTTGTTCTAAGGTATCTTTCCATCGATGATTATTTTAATTCAATGATCTTTTTTCTGATCTTCTTGCTTAAACTATTAAGTCCTGTTCTATCTCTTGGCGCTCTTGACAATTGCCAGCGTTTGCGAGCTCACCTCCTTTCAGATATAATGTCGTATATTTCTTTGGGATTAAATTTACTACTTAATACAGGCGTTGCGGCCAAAGCACCCTTTTGTATATCAAGGATGAAAGTATGTACTTCACTTTCTAATTGCTCGATTGTATCGATTGTTGTAAATAGTTCCAAACAGTTAGCTTGTTCACTAAGCATGGGTTGCGTTTCTTCATAATAATTTTATTACCAAGTGTAAGCAGCACAGCTGAGTGATCTGAATCAAGTTCTAATCCTTACTGCACTTGGGTAGTATTTGAGGAGATATGCTTAGTTATAAAGACGTCGACAACGTCCGGGATTTTGTTCCTATCTGTGGGCCAGTAAGTAGCATTTCCCGTTAAAGGGCTATTATCATTGCCTTCTTTTATAGATTCAATGGGTCCTCTTTCTCTTGTATTTGTTAATCTTGATCCCCAAAGTTTTTTTATTTGCTTTCAAATCTCCGCCTATTATGAATTTATGAAATCTTTTTGTTTCCGCCTGTAGCTAGGAGAACAATATGCCGGAACTACGGTTACCTGGCCGCTAATTGTGTTTCTGCTTAGGGAATGTAGTCACGTTTTTTTCGATGAATTTTCTATGTTTGAATATTGTGGAATCTAAGCTTCTTCTTTTTTTAAATTGAAAATTTGGTGAATCTTTTATTTGTTGCCGCAGTCGAAAGTCCAAAAAATGCTGTGGACAATATTTTTTTCAAGAATTTTTTAAATTATTCTATTCCATATCTTCAATTCTGCTACGAATTGTCTGCATGATAATTTCCATAGAATTTCTGGAGGAATTGGGTTTTCCGAATAGATTGACAACGTTGCTCGATTTTTAATTTTTTTCAACCGGTTATGAGACTTCAGTTCTCATTTTTGCTTAAGGGTACATTTTCTTTAGCTTTATCCATTTTTTTTTTTTTAATCTTTTGGGTCCTCGATTTTGGTTCTAAGTCTCTTTTGTTTTGGGTTTCTCTGGCCTAAGATGCGTATTTTTGAGCGGGCTTTTGCGATTTACTTTTGGTACTATGCAGCCCCTGTAGTTGACTGGGTGTCAGTTAGCGCATTTTGGGGTTGCCTTTTTTTCCTAGTCTATGGTAGTCCTTGAAATAACTGTTGTAGGGAATCAAAAAATTTAAACAGCCAAAAAAAGTACTTATCATAGATCGAATCAACTTTATTCTACAATCCCAAAAACAAAAAAAAAAAAAAAAACAAAAAAAGCTTTATCTACACTTAACATTACGACTCGCATACGCGATCGCTGTGGCTAGCAGAAAAAAGAAAATAACAGGAAAAATAGATAATATTAAAGAGAACAGAGAGAAAAGAAAATAGAAATAAAAATGAGATCACACAAAAAAACAATTACGAGCATAACAACATATCGCTGGCTTATGTTTACTCTTTGCCGTTTCTTCTTGGGATTTGTTTATCAATGGCAACGGTACGTGAGGTACATGAGGCTTTGGTTATTTCAAACAAGAAGAGCATGCAGAAGCCCTGCATAGCAACAACGTGGCTTGGCTTTCTGCTGCCACGTTTGATATATTTTTTATATTGGATGAGAAAGAATAGAGAGACATGCACTTGGCTTACCATAGCCACATCGTTGGCTTAGATTCTGATGCTGTCCAGTCGGCAAGTGGAATATGTTGTTATGTCTTTACTCCTCGCCTCATGTACTGCCTCATCCGATAACGCTTTTGGACTTATGTTGCATGTAACTCTTGGTGGTCTCCTGCACATTTAACGCGTTTTAAGTTATAAGTGCTGTATTTGTGAGTGTTATCATTCTTTGGACGGTTCTAACATTGGGGAACTGGCTGAGGATATATTTGTACTTTCATTCCTAGTATATCTATAATTTCATAAATTTTCTTGATATCTTCATATTCCTCAGAAGATATGAATATTGGCAGTGGTACCTTGCTTTTATACTTAAACATGCTGACAGCTTCTAGTATTTTGAAATTTTTCTTCCTTAGGTCATTCGCAATGCGTTCAGGTGTAGACCTATCAAATTTAGAATTCAGCGCAATGTGAAAAATGATCTCGACCGGCTTGTGCAGAATGGCATTATCTCACTCGTTGACCCTAAAACCATCCCTGTAGAATTGGCAACGCCTACAGTATATGTTCCCAAAAAGGACGGGAAAATTCGCATATGTGGAGACTTCAAATCAACAATTAACTCAGTACTCGTTAAGGATACTCACCCAGTTCCTTTTTTCGATCAACTCAGGCGCCAAATTGATGGCGGAGACCATTTAAGGAATGCTCACTTGCAGTTCCAGATAGCAGCAGCGTCGAGGAAATACTTGATTATCTCATCGTTATCTGGAGCGACTTTTGGGTAACATTTCCAACACGGCAATTTATTTCAATGACATAGCTGGCCACACAATCAGCAAGTCAGGAATAAGACCATCTAAAGCTAAACTATGTAAATGCAATCAAAAAGGCAGCCACCCCGACGAATAAGACCGAACTGCGATCGTTTTTAGAACTCGTCAACTTCTACAAGAGATTCATCCTAAACTTACATGGAATTCGTACGGAATTTCATAGAGCAACCAGGGCTAAATCTAAATGGAAGTGGCGTCGTCCTGAACAGGAGTCATTCGATCTCGTCAAAGGTTAGCTTTTTCAGTTAGAAACTCTCGTTTCTTTTGAAAGCATGAATAACCTTTTCTTAGCACGTGATGCTTCTGAAAAAGGACTCGGCGCAGTTTTGTTCCAGAAAGATGCCAAGGGAACTGAATTGCCGATCGCAATCGCGTCCAGAAAATTGTCTAGCTCCGAGGAAAAATATTTAGTTATAGATCGAGAGGCGATGGCCATATTCTATGTTGTAGAAGTTTTATCAAATATTTAAGAGGAACACTATTTATATTCTTCACGGACCACAAGCCGTTGGAGTAAACAATCGTCTCACTGGTTGGGTGATTTAAGTTAGACAATATGACAACGAAATTGAATATCACAAAGGCATGTCGAATAACTGTTGCAGATTGTCTATTGCGTTAACCCAATAACCAGGAAAAGTCAACGGCTGAAGAGGAGTTAATCCCCTAAGTTGATGGAGTTCAGGATGATGAGAAGTACAACGACATGCGGTTATCGAAGAAAGATTTTGAGACAAGCGACAAAGCAAGATAAGACAAAATAAATACAAATTTCCAATCATCGGTAGTAAAACTTGAAATAAGGCCATATTATGATAAGAGGGGTGAATATTCAGTGGAAAATGGAATCCGCAATACGGGGTCATATAATTATTCCCGCAAAACTCCAGAAAAAGGTATTTCTGCATCTACATGAGGGTCATCCAGGTATTGTTGCGATGCGAGTGCTAGGTATTGTAGATATTATGTCTGGTGTACCAACATCGACAGGAACGTTGATGCCTTTGTGAAGAATTGTCGGAGCTGTCAAAAAAATCGGACAGTGTACTCTTTGTCCATACCGGAGAGCGTATGGGAAAACATGCATATCGATTTCGCAGGTACATAAAAGGACAATATTTGGTTGATTATCGTCAATACGCTGTCAAAGTGGATAGAAATTAAATCATTGAGAAACATTACGGCAGCTATCTTTTGTGATGCTTTGGGTGAAATCTTTTGCCTTTGGGCTGCTGAACATGATTGTTTCAGACAACGGACCACAGATAACAGCACATCAATTTAAAGATTTATGCGACCAACGAGCGATAAGGCATGTCACAGCTACATCATACCATCCGAGAACAAATGGTTTGGCAGAAATCTAGAATGTTATCCAGTCGCTTCGACTAGAAAGGAGAGAGTCAACAACTTCGAAACTTGTTAGTGTCATACAGGAATACACCACATGGCACTACCTGGCCGAAATAATGTTCGGAAGACGTAGAGCCATCATATTTAATAACATTACACCAAATGTAAAAAACCAGCTTCAATATAAAAACGTGAGACATCAACTACAACAAAATGAAGGGAACATGAGTAAATTTAAACCACACCAAAAGGTTTATTGCAAAATGAGATTAGAAATAACCTGTACACCTGGGAAGATCATAAAATGGACAAACAAATACTCGTATGTAGTGGAAACAGTCGATGGAATACGTCAGAGAAGACATGCAGACCATTTGCGAAGCCAGATTAGTACTAAGATGCAGGCCGAAGATCGGCGAGGGGCTTCACAAGAATATTTTTCTGATTAAAGATCGTGGACGAGTCTTAATGCACATACTGTGATACCAGTAGAGCACTGATACCAAACGCGGAACAATCAGAGGATAGTAAAGAGCTGTCATCATCATTGCAGAAGGAACAAACTGTAAGTTGTGCGGAAAGGCACTCTCATAGTTAACAAATACTGGACGCAGAAAGTAGTGAGCCAGTTCTATGACAGAATCAATCTTTTAAAACAAGGGGGGGGGGATATGTTCGTTATAATGTTCGTTGAGTTATTTCGTTGTTTTACTTCTGCGAGCACCCGGCACGACATACAATCAACTTGTATTCTTTTTTCTTTTTGCTGTTAATTGTATAATACAATTAAATACGAATTAAACGTTTTCTCCTTATTATTGTGAACAGTTACTAATGACATCTAGCTGTCAAAATATTCAGTAAGGTTTGCCATTTCATCGTACGGAAAGTACTAAAAATTATATCGAAACTCCGGCTCAATTGTAAATAAGCAATGTGAATTTCGTTGGGAGGTTTGTCCTCACCATGGCTTCAGTGTGCAGGTAATCCCTCGCACCGTGGAAAAATTTGATTATGAGTACACTGATAGACAGAGAGAGAGTACAAAAAGAGATTGTTGCGAAATGAAGAAAACATAGCGCCGTAGCGGCTAGTATTGAAGAAGACCCAAAAATATCGATTCGGCGCCGATCAGCTGAATTAGGCATCGCCAGAGAGCCTAGCCGGCTTATTTTGCAGTTGGATTTGGACCTACATCCGTATAAGATTGTACTGACGCAAGAATTAAAGATTAATGACCATAGACAACGACGTAAGTTCGATAATTAAAAAAATAAAAAAATAGCTTCTCGCACTCAATTGTGTTTCTCACTTTGTGAATTTTTGCACTCCTGAGCAGAGCCTACTGTTTATTGCCGGTTCCGCACGGCTCTCTTGAAAAGCTTTTTCATAGGCAGAATTTGACTTTCGGAGGTTTGCCATTGCCCGCCGAAAGGGTGATGACGATTTTAAAAATTTGCTTTTGTGAACCTTCCGGGATCCGAACCCAGGTACGTGGCCTGACAGCCAGTGAGTCAACCATCACGCCATCACCACTACCTAATTGCTAATTGGGCGCTGGAAATGTTGGCCGTTGATCCGGATTTCGGCCTCTATGACGAAGCCCGGCTCAGCGGTCATGTCAACAAGTAAAATTGCCCTTATTAGAGCCAACAAAATCCACAAGTGTTCGGCTAAGCATCAATGCATCCACAAATATTGACTGTTTGGTTTGGTTTATGGTATGGTGGCATCATCTGACCTTATTTCTTTCGAAATGAGGAAAAAGATAACGTTCCCCTCAATGGTCTCAGTTATAGAGCGATGTTAACCGACTTTCTGTGGTCAGAACTCAACAACATCGATATATCCGAGCTGTAATACTAACAAGAGGGCGCTACATGGCATACAAGCGACGCGACGATCAAAGTTGTGAAGGAGAAATTTGGCAATTGGGTCATTTCACGGCGAGCGTTCATTAATTGGACGCCGCGATCAAGCGATTTGGCACCACTCGATTATTTTCTCTGGGGCTACGTCAAGTCCTTAGTCTACGCTAACAATCCAACAACTTTGGACAAGCTCGAGGCCAACATTTGACAAGCTTTTCCTAGAATAAGGCAGCATATATTGGACCGAGTCATTAAAAATTGGAATCGACCGCTTTAAGAACTGCCAGCGAAGCCGAGGCGGCCATTTGAATGATATTCTATTCCATACAAAATGACATAAATGTAGCTTCAAAATCATCAAGCAGAATCAATTTTATATCTCACACCGTTGTTGTCTTATTTCATTTTTTTCCCTATCATTCTTATCTGGTCACCCTTCATAAGCCGATCACAACGGCACGATTTTCGATATTACCCCATTTAATTTACAATGTAAATAAAATGTTTTCCGGGACAAAAAAGCATGAAAGCAACGTGTTAATTAAGGGTAAAATGAAAAGACTGCAACTAATACAAACTTTGTTTAAAATGGTTGCAATAAAAATTATATCTGCGGGGACTTACATACATGTCTGAGCCAATTTCTTCTTTTAGCTTTTTGAAGTTTGCGCTGTAGTCCGTTCTTCGTGATCCGACAAATCCATTACCGTCAGACTTCTTATTCCACGCGTAGATGTTTGCGATCGTGGTGATGGAGCTCTCGATACCCTTGAGTTAGATTTTAGTCGCCTCTTACGACAGGCATGCCTAAGTCGAGTATATCCTAACTCCTACACATTTCAACGGCTTATCACGGAGTTAAAAGATTACAGTAGATGCCAAAAAAGCCATCCTGATTCCTGGTTATAAAAATGATAAAAAAAGAAATTGTTGCTTGTGAAGTGTTATTATTTTGCTCCCCACTGTAGGTACATATGTATGTATATGAGAGTAAATAAAGTAACGAATAAATAAATAATTTTATACGTTTGAGTAACTACTGTCCTCACAACATATGTCCTTTATTGCACGTTTTTTCTCCGGCAACAATTTGAACAAAACAAAAACCGAAAACCTAATCCAATTGGTTGTCCATAGTGATGTGAAAGGCGTAATTGTATGCAGCATTCATTGTAACAGAGCAATAATTATTGACCCAAATCTAACTCACTAAATTTCTTTCTAATAAATATGAACAACTTCAATAGAAAAAACTCAGAGAGAAAAGAAATTTAAAAAACAAAAGAGGAATGAAAAAAAAAAAACGAGAAAAACAAAAAAGCAAAAACAACCTAACGAAACGAAACTAGAACAGCCCCTAAATTTGTAGTAAAAAATCTCCTGCCTCCTCCCAAAACTATTCTCTTGTGGAAAAATGCGAGCACTAACCAACCCGAACTAAATTACACATTCTCTCTGCAATCACTGAAAAGGATGTCAACCAATCAACGTAACGCATTTTTTACGATTTTTTTGCCCATATAGCATGGTACACAACTAGGTACACGCATACATATGTATGAAGAGAAATATAAGAGAAAACCTACGAAGAAAAATTTTCTCGCATCCCATGGATAGATTCAGAAACTGAAAGCACCGAGCACCAAGTACAAAGTATGAAGCACGAAACACGAAGCATATTTCCGCATAACATCACATTAAGGGAAGAAGCAAGCATCGCAAGCAGTCTCCCTCTCATTGTGAGTAAAAAAAGAAAGTATTAGTGCTACATGCCAACCAACCCCCCAACAAAATAGGTTCATTTTTCATTATGAGCACCAGAATAGGTACCAATATACTCCTACAGATACGAAATAAAAAGAAGGGTGGTTGGCGGAGACTCAAAAGATTAAACACACCCCTAAAAAACCATCGCAATGAAAAGTGAAAAAGTGAAAAAGAAATCTGTTCCTGTGCAATGCCTATAAATATGCAATTAATCATTAATTTCCACGAAAAAGGAAGCAAAACACAATTCTTCAAAGTATGCAACACAATTGGAACGAACAGCAATAAAGGAAAAGGTAAAAACAACAATCGTTGGACGTGAAACCAAGCCAACACCTACCAACAATTCATCTGTTTCCATTCCAACCCCCAATTCAAATGCCCATGCTTCCATGTGGTTCCCTACAATTGTGTTGGTAGGCACTATTTCATGGTTAATTTTTTGAAATCTAAAAAAAAAAAAGAAAATCAAACAAAAATTAAAACAAAGTCGAGAATAATACATAATTGGCTACGCATAATCAGTAACGGAAATGACAGGAGCAAAATACCGCAGAACTATGCACGAACTGTGTTTGTGTACGAGTAAATTTATTCTTCCTGTTGTTTTTGACATATTTTCAAATTTGAACAACTCTATCTCCCGGATGGGGAACATTTTTTCGCTGAATTCAAATCACTTTTCGTAGTCGAACCAATCAGAGGCTCTGTTTACAAAAGCGTCACCACAGCGCGCACACACAGCATCGCGTTCCCTATGCTCGTTGAAACAACAAAATACCCACCACTTTGGAGGTGTAAAAAAAAAAAAAAAAAACACAAAAATGAAAATTACTCCCATTGGAATGTGACAGAAGAAATATAATCCCTCATTCCGCTTTGTAGAACTTCGTCGAAAATTTCACCACTATTTTTTTCCTAATTAAATTCACAGAACGATAGAAAGGGACGCAAGTGTCTTTATTCTATAATAGTAGCATCCTCCTTCTCATAGTCGAGTACAGTTTAAATCTAATGAGATACTCGCACGAGTATGTGTTTTCTCTCAACCCCATTCCATTTCCGGCCATAATTCGAAAGTTTTCAAACACCCGTTTAAGAGAATGACAACTCTCAAAAAAAGCTTATTTTTCACATTTTTCGCGCAGTCTCTTTTGTCAGGGTTTTTTCTGTGTTTTTCTCTCTGTTCTCTTTAATTTTTTTGCATCTCTTCAAAGGGGAAAAGGATTTTTCGTCGTTTTGTTTTTATCGCGATTTTCCATTTTGTGTGTGCGGCGTTGTTTTCTTTTTTTCGTTTTGACTTTCGCCCCTTTGTTGTTTGTCGTTTTTTCAAGTTTTCCATTTTTCACCATGCTTTCGGCTGATGAACATGGAAATGAAAACAGTGGAAACGTGGAAATGTGGAAATGTGGAAATGTGGAAGTTGAAGTTAAGAAAATGGAATAAAAACAAAGCGGAAAAATTGACGGGTATCTGTCAGTGGCATCTCGTTCTGTTGCTGTTGGCCGAAGAAGAACAGGTGACAACGTTTTGTTATGGACTTGCAGATACAGATGAAGATGGAAATGGCGATGATGACGATGACGATGATGATGATGGTGATGATCATGATGGTGATGAACAGCACGTGAAATTGTTTTTTACATACAGGGGTGGGAGGTTACGTAAGGTGTCAGTTATTGGTGTTTTGTTGTTTGGATTGATCTGCTTTACTTTAGGGTAAACGAAATGTGTGTCTGTGAGTACGTGGGCAATCCAAACTGAAATTTGGAGCTAGAGAGAGAGAGAGAGAGAGAGAGAGTCGGAATGGGCAGTAGGCACCTTCATCAGCCCTTTTGACAATTGCTGTGGCACCTCTATCCACCATCGTAAGTGTGTGATTTGTTTTGAATTAAACAGACAACATGAGCTGGCATTTTTTCTCGATTTCCTATGAAAAATCAAAAGACTCCTTGATCATATTTGGCTTCTTAACCATCATAATTGTGCTTCACTAGAATCTGCTTCTCCTTACATTGCATTTCATATAATTTTGTTGATAGTGTAACTTACCGACGGTACTTTCAAATCGGATTTAAAGGGTTTTTCTCTGAACTCACGCATACCATTTTTTGACAGATGTCAAACCCTTTGACTAGTGGTAAAAGTATTCTCATGGCAGGCTTGCATGTCGTAAGAGGCGACTAAAATCCTCCCTCCTCGGTTTACGGAAAATATACAAAATTTGCATACCAACTGTGATGCAAAATCCACCCTCTTCGCAAAACGGTTGGGAGAACTACTTATTGCGTTTATTTAGCAAATGTGAAAAGGGCTCAAGGGAATAGAGATCTCCTTCATCACGATCTCAAACAACTACCTACGTGCGGAATAAGAAGTACAACGTTACCGGATGTGCCGGAGAATTAACAGCGAAAACCGGGGCAAGTTAACGAAAATGGAAATGCCCAGTGAAGAACTTAAGAAAAGAAATAGAAAAACCTAAGGCCAAAGACGACACTATGGGGGATACGTTCAAGGATTGGAATGTATTTGCCTAAAGTTAACGGATGCAAGAATATATACTCGACATCATATAAGGACAACGTCGAAAATTTTCGTTACAGCAAACTTCAAGCCACCTCAAAGACATTGTTGCGATCAGATTACAATGACACATTACCCAACAACAATAAGTGGAAAGTCAGTTATGGGAAAAATGGTTTTAATAAGACACAACAATTTTGAAGCTATGTTCATGCTATTATACGTGGAATAGCACATCATCCAAAAAGCCGCCTTGGCTTCGCTGGCAGTGCTTCAAATGATGACTCAGTTCAATATGTGCGGCGTTATTCCGGTAATAGCGTGTTGAATGTTGGCCTCGATCTCGTCCAAAGTAGTTGGCTTGTTAGCTAGACTAAGGACTAAAAACTTGCATTTCAATATTTTTGATTTCGGCCCTTCTCTGATCAATTTACTGCAACACTTTACTTTACTGCTAACTGACTCCAGTTGCGCACTCCAAGTTGGTTAAGTCTTCCTTCTTCCACTGACTTGTCGCTCCGGGTTAGACTCGAAGACTCTGCGGGCCAGAGCATTGGTGTCAATTCGTTCTACATGTTCTAGCCATCTCAGTCGACTGATGCGTAGTTTTCTGTACAGCTCGTATAGTTTGTCATGGAATCCTTTCCTTCAAAGCTTTGCTTTCGACAGGTTAAGTGTTTTAACGCCATAATATAGGACACGAATGACTTAGTTTTTCGGTATAGGGCCGAATTGGGTAGCCAATTGCCCTCGGCAGAATTTATGTACACTAAAGCCAAGGTAGACAAAGTCTCTTATTACTTCGAAGTTATAGCTTTCGATTGGGAGATTCTGTCCAATTCGATGTTGAGACCATGTATTTGATTTTGTCCTCATTTGCCGTTAAACCCATTTTGACAGCTTCAGTTTCAGTACTAGCGAACGCACAGACGATAGCACGGTGAGTTATTCCAATTATGTCGACATCATCAGGGTACGCTAGTAGTTGCACAGACTTTTGAAAGATTGTGCCTTCGGTGTTTGCTTGGGAGTTCCGTACAATTCTTTTAAATATGAATTAAATGAAAACACATGACAGCGCGTCGCCTTGTCTTAAACCTTTTTTGACATCAAATGAGTTTTATAGGGATTGCTCTTTATAGCTCGTCTCAATAACTTCTGTCATATGCTGTCTTAAAAAGATGAGAAGTTGGTGGTATCGCTGTTCACTTCTTGACTATTTTCAGGATCTGCTAAAGTGTGAAGGTTTAGTTGTTCGTGGACTATCCCGGTTTGGGATAGGGGCTTAAATGTTTATACAATATGGCAGAAAAGATCTCGTATGCGATGTTGAGGAGACATACTACCTTGATCAAAATGGAATAAACACCGTGTGGCGCTCCTATTGTTCCAATATGAGTTCTGTTTTTTTTTTTTTTTTTTTTTTTGCTAAGTTGGTACATCTGTAGTTGACATTTCCTCTAAATCTTTGCATCAAAGCTTGACATTTGCAAAAGTTACGTAGCCAAGAGTACATCTATCTCTGTGTGTGTCGGCGATTTTTTACAATTTTAGAAATGGATTTAAATTTGCAACAACGACTTTGTATTAAATTTTGCGTAAAAAACGGATTTAATGGTGCGCGAACGTTAGAAATGTTGGAAAAATGTTTCGACAACGATTCTCTAAAGAAAACGGTCTTTTACCAGTGGCACGAGCGGTTGATGAAGTAAAGGAAATGTTGGTCAATAACCGCAAATTAACAATCACAGAGATAGCGGAGGACTTGAACATTGCCTATGAATCCGTCCAAGACATTTTGGTTAATGATTTAAGTTTCCGGTTTCCGCTATGTAGCAGCAAAGTTGGTGCTAAAAGACCTCAATTTCATGCAAAAAAGAGGATCATTACTGAAGACGAGACATGGGCTTATGAGTACGATACGCAATCCAGACATCAGGCAAGTGAATGGCGTTCACCAAATGAACCGAGACCAAAAAACCCACGTCGTTTTCAGTCAAAAGAGAAGCCAATGCTCACGGCTTTCATGGATTACAACGGTGTAGGGCATCATGAATTTTTATTTTTGCCAGAAGGCCAGACAGTAAACAAAGAGTATTATTTGGGCGCTATCAGACGTTTGCGTGAAGCAATTCGCCGAAAGAGACCAGAATTGTTGGCAGAAAACTCGTGGATAACAGTTTGCAAAATGTGCACCGTCGCGTCGCACAGTTCCACCAAATGCAACAAATACGTTTCAGCAGCCGAGAGGAAGTAATGTAAAAATCACAGGAAGCACTGATGGACATACCGAAAACCGAATATAAAAAAATGTTTCGAGAATTGAATCAAGCGCTGGCATAAGTGTGTTGCAGTCGATGGGGATTACTTTGAAATGGACAATATAGATTTAGATGAATAATTTTCTGAATAAATTCCGAAATTTTTTCGATCAAGGTACTATACCTCCATAGTAAGTGCAGCCGAGGAGGCTTCTCTTTTATGGATCGGGCAAATGATGCTGAGATTTTATTCATCAGGCATGCACTTTTCTAACTAGATTTGAGAAAGAAAGAAATTAGTGTATGCTCTCCACAAAGTCATTTTCAACAGCTTTCAATACGTCGGACAGTAAGCCGTTAAGTCAACCTGATTTGTTGGATTTTAGGTTAGATATTGCTGTCCTTACTTTGTTTTGGTCAGGTGGACGAACTTTTTGTTTATCATCGTCTAAATTGAATGGTCTATTCTCTCTCACTGCAGAATGACGCACCAACTGTCACTCTACTACAAGGTTTCCTTCCTTATCTTTATAGGTTTCTGTTTCTTCTTACCTGTTGGCAAAACTTTCGTATATTAATCCTGAAGTTTAACCGCTCAATATCTTCGATCGCTCGGTTCTCGTGCTCTTTTTTCTTCTTCTGGAGGTGAAGAAGATGTTTTTCCAGTCTCTGCTGCTCGTAGAGCTCACGAGCGGCTTTCGTCCTTCGTTGCACATTGCCTTGTAGGCTTCTTGTTTATCTGCATGTGCTTGCCTACATTCTTCATTAAATCAGGGATTTCATGGTGGTGGTCGAGTGAAATCCAGCACATCAGTTGCGGCATATCTGATGGCACGTTGACAGCTTTGGCCTTCAGTACTTCATGCTGTTGGCATAGGAGTTATTGATATATTTCGGGAGACGCGTCTGGCTTTTCTATATTATGTCTCCTCACAGTAGTTCTCCTTTGTTTTGGCACATAGGAAATCCGAATTCGCACATTTTTTAAACAAGGTTGTGATACAAGTCAATGGTCGGATGTATAGAATACTGTAGGCTTTCTTTATGTGTTTTGGAAATCGCCACGTATTCTTGTGTATATTGAGATTAGAGAACCATGTGCTTGCTGTCATGATAATTCATCCCGTCGCAAAAGTCAGTAAACCTAACTCTGTTGTCAGACGTGGTACTGTATAGACTATACTTACTAACTGTCCTACCAAAGATGTCCTCTTTTCCTTGTGTTAAAATCGCTTAAAACGATTTCAGCGTCATATTTAGAGCATTGCTATACATATGTATATATGTCTTGTCGAAGAGCTCGTAGCAACATTATTTAGTGGTATTGTTCTTCTCTTCCGTAGGAGCATATTATATAAAAAAAGTTTTTAGCAATTCGATGTCCATACCTGTCCAAAACATACGGCTTAACTCAAAGTATAGTATTTTTCTTACTCACTCACTTTGTATAGTAAGTAAATTAACGCGTTAATAAGCGAAGATCTTATGCGCAGTACCATTCCCCCGCATGTCAACCACGAAGAGCGAATGACAGGTTTTACGAAAGCCTAGGTTGGTATAGTTGTAAAAAGAATCAAACTGCGAAGGCGTGAAGTCGAACCGGATCACATATTCTCCGAAATGTGGATGAAAATTGGAAATCTTGAGTTTTAATAGCATCCGATGTTCTAGCGTTCTAGACAGTCGACAAAGAAATAATATTAAACTTCATTTCTTTCATACGAAAACATATACCATATACCTTTGCCGATAATTTCTTAACTTAACTTCCCCATTAGTCTCTCCATTTCTCAAAGTTTTGTTCATACAAAAATAGAAGATAAGTTACAGCAACTTAATGAATACTTACCCGGCCCAGATGGCATTCCATCCATTATTTTAACAAAGTGTTTCTCAACACCTTCTCACCTCCTTCCGAATCTCTTGTGGTTATCACTCTCACTCGATATGAAGTCTTCTTTCATCATATACAAAAAGGGATTAAAGGGCGAAGTCACTAATTACTGTCCCATAGCTAAAACTTCACATATATCTAAACTAACCTCGTCGTATTCGTTACCTCTGTTCTCTAAGTCTTAGAAAGTGGTAAGGAAGTTGACGTTATAATAACTGATTTCAGTAAGGCTTTTGATAAGATCTCTCATAGACTTATCCTCTTCAAATTATTCGTCCTGGACTTTGAACCCATTTTGCTAAAATGTATATCTTCTTACCTGGATAATCGTATTCATAGTGTTCGTTTTAGGTGGCCCCTTTCTTGGACACGTTAGGTGTTCCTCAAGGTAGTCACCTAGGTCCAACTCTTTTCATTCTAAATGTTAACAATTTTGAAGGGGTCATTCAACTCTCAGAACTTTCCCTCTAAGCTGACGATACTAAATTTTAAGAACTCATTTCCTCACAACATGACTCCAGCCTCCTTCAAATAGATCTAAACAGTTTTCCACCTGGTGGATCTCACCAAATTTCAATCGAGTAACTTCTCACGTAAGTGCAACAAGTCTCTTCCCCGAATTTACCTTTTCCACGGCCAACTTATATTCCTTGTTCAGTCTATCCGCGACCTTGGCATATTATGCGACAGGGAATATCATTTCCGCACGCATATTGATGAGATAATTACTAAAGCAAACTCATTACTTGGCTTCGTTAAAAGATGGTCTAAAGAATTTTGCAACCCGTACGTGACCAGATCACTATACATCACTTATGTTCGCCCCCTTCTCAAGTACGCTAGCCAAGCGTGGTATCCCTTTCAACAAGTTCATGCATCAAGTGTCGTTTTTTTCGATTTGCTCTTTGGCGTCCACCTACCTACTAACTAAATTGCAGACTACATAAGAACGAAAGCATCACTGATACCACCGGTAGCGGAGGTGCCATGTGTGTATAATAAAAACCATAGATGTTCCCCCCGTGCCATTTTTTTTTAGCTCTTTCGGACTCTTGCGGACTTTATGAACATATAATAGCTTGCGGCGATTTTAATGCCGATTTGATAAGAAATGAATGATTCAGTGCCTTCTGTTGGTCACAGTATAACAAATACCACTTACCCAACACGTTTTGTCCCAGATCTTGTTATAGTTTTTGACACCAAGCTTGTCCTTCTTTTTGACCAGATATCATTTGATATCTCTGATCATGAATTACTTTTCCAGACTTACAATGTAAATCTATCTAAATGTGCTACAGCTGACTCTTTTAAATATAAATGCTTTAATTCTATTGACGTTAATGCCCTTAAACTAGCCACAAAATCCGCCCTCTGGTTTCAGTGTAGACTGAGAGCCGATCCTAAGGATAAGGTTGATTACTTCCAATCAATTTTAACGGTTAACTGGAAGCACAGATCAACTTCCAAGAATTGAAAAGCATTTAAAGAGGCGCTGAATTACGAAACTCTGATAATACATGCATCACAAAAAAATTACTTATCTCTAAAGCTTAGTATCTTCTTGCCGGCTAAAAAAAACTTTGATGCAGTTTAAAAAAGATCGTTGTTTCCAAAGGCCTTAATCCACAGGGTGAAGAATACCCTGGTTATCTGAATGAGTATTTTGTAGGCAACAAACACTCCTGGAGTGATTTTGATATAAATCGAATATCGGCGAATTTGGAGAGCTCTGTTCGTAGATTGGAAGATTTTGAAGTTGCAAGTCGAGATGAAGCTTACAAATGGCTATTAAGTCTGACGCTATCGGTGAGGATGGCATACTTATACGATTTATTAAACTTATTTTACCAGAAATTATAAAACATCTCACTAACAATATTTAGTTCTTCAATACAACATCAACTTGGCAAATTGCAAGGGTCCTTCCAATCGCAAAAAGAACAAACACCAAATCCGCCTCTCACATCAGTCCAATAAGTATCCTACCTTGTCTTTCGAAAGTCTTTGAAAAAGTCTTAGAGAAACAAATACTAAGCCATGTAATCATCAACAGCTTGCTTTACCCGAAATTTTGTTTTCGAAGGCTTTTGATTGGGTAGACCACAATATTCTAAGGTGGAAGCTTAAAAACTTGTTTGGTCTCGCGATAGGGCTGTTGAACTTATCCGCAACTATTTATCAAGTAAGTTCCAGAGAGTCGCTTCTGGCGACAAATTCTCTTCACTGTAGACCTTAAATCAAGGTGTCCTACAAGGGTAAATTCTTGGTCCAATACTGCTCTGCAAGTTCATCAATGATCTCTCATCAGTCTGTACGCACACTTCTGTGCATCTTTATGCAGATGACGTACAACTCATCAAACAAACAACTTAGCAAACTTAATGGACTGTCTCTCTTGGTTAATGAGGATCTTACCCAAATTTCTCCTTGGTCCGTCGCTAATGGGTTGCTCCTCAACCCAACACAATACCAATTATCAAGAGAAATTTTAATCTTAATATCTCTCCAGACATATGCTTAACTAAAACAAAAATTACACCTCTTCAGCATTGCACTAGTCTTGGTTTTATAATCGATCGTAACCTTTCAGGCTATAGACATACGATCGCAGTTATTGGTCGGATATTTGAATGTTTACGTAAACTGTGGCTTACTTCATATTTTACTCCTATGGAAACGAGACGTTAGTTGGTATTGACCCTAATAGTGCCTCTTGTTACATATTCACTATCACAACATAAGCTCCATGTGGCATTCAACGATGTGGTCCGCTTTGTATATGGCCTTAGAAGATACGACCATATTTTTGAACACTATACAATTGTAACGTTTATTTTTCATTCATGCTGTGAAACTATGGAACTCACTCCCACCGCGAATTAAATTAATATCTAACCGTGCAAACTCTAAAAGTGCAGTCCTCCTTCATTTCACTTCCTCAACAATCCAACCCTAAGCCTTAGCCCTCCTCTTTTCCTCACAATCTCTACCTCGTAATAGTATACCATAAGCTAATTTTTAAATATCTTGGTGTATCATAGTGAAACTATTCACTCTATAATATTGTATCCAAGCACTTCAAAAGATTTCGATCTTATTGTACATACCACTTATTGATCAATAAAATGAAATGAAAAATACATTGGAACGATCCTCTAATCGTACCTCCGTATCGAGACGGTCTCAAAAATACCATTGAGGTACGAAGAGACCCAGCAGACCTTCTTTTTATTCACCGACTCCACTCAGGCTCCATTGATTGAACGTCCCTTTACACTAATCCTCGAAATCTATGTTACTCCCGTCTCTTTTATCTACCAGTCCACTGCACCACATATGGCTCTAACGAATCAATTTCCCGTATGCAGCGTAAGGTAAACTCCAATCTTTTCGTTTTCGCAGCACTCTCTCCCTCAAATTCGATTTCCTTCACCATACCTAGCTTTAAGCCTTGGTGATTTTTTTTTTAGTTTCAAATCCTAGTTCCTAAGTTAGTTGAAGTTTGTATCAAGCGAAATAAATCTGGTCGTCAGTCCACACCAAAATTTAAAAAAATTGTCACAAAGAAATCATTCGAGTGATGTTGGCAGAAGAAATTAAGTCAGAATAAATTTTGATATTGAGGCGAATGAAATTTTTGCAGTTCCGCTAACCGTAATACTAATGTCATTCTGCTACTTTTTTGTTTGATTCGCTAAACATAATAGGGTCGCAAAATAATTCTTGGAAAGAAGGTTCTCTTCTTTTCGCCAACGACTGCGCTACCATAAGGGGGTCCGAGGTTAAATTTTGGAGATTTTTAAGGATTTTTTTTTTTTTTTTTTTTTTTGCGGAAAATGAAATTCAGTCTTCTTATGATAATTTTATTTTATTTTTTCGTGAGAAGGTGAGAAATCTTCATAGACACTATAGGCCCGGAGCCTATAGTAGTGTGAGAATCTTACTCACTAAAAAACACCTCCCTTATGCAAACCACACATTCAACAAGTACTTCTTCTATCGCATTTTATTTTGTTTTTATAAGATACCCTGCAGGCGATTTTCCTTTGAAAATTCCTGTGTACTTTAGAAAAACTACGCGCTGCTAATCACCGCACTAGATCGAGAGGCTTAGTCCTTTTCAGACGGCGCAATAAATTTGTCTCGTCGAGGATCTGTTGTACAGAAATATTCGTATGACCTTGTAATCGATTATTATGTTTTCGCGCAAACAATTTAATTACGTTCTGAACGTTTTCGAGTCTCATCGTTTCTAATGTACCACGGCGCATTAACAATACCTCGAAGAACTTTGTTTTGGAATGTTTGTAATACATTAATGTTACTATTTTTAGTACAACCCTAAGGTTGTACACCATATGTCCAGATTGGTTTTAGCACTTGCTTGTATAACAGCAGTTTGTTCTCTAAGCTAAGCTTATAATACTTTCCAATAAGCCAGTAAATATCTCTATATTTGATTTCAAGCTCTTCACGTTTTTTCTTGACGTGTGCTCTCCATTTTAGTTAGGCGTCGAGTGTCATACCGAGATATTTGGCCTCGTTCGCGTAAGGAATTCCTACTGCGTTGATAAACACCGGTGGATTCTCAATTTTCTTGAGAGTGAAGATCATGTGGACAGACTTGTTTTCATTAAGCGCGATTCGCCAAGTCTTTGTCCAATTGTTAATCCGTGTAAGGGCACGTTGCAACTTGGCAGGTTCTTCTTCGATTGTTTTAGCCGTTGCCAAAATGGCAGTGTCATCAGCAAATGTGGCTAGGACAGTGTCGTCCGTTTGCGGTATATCACGGGTAAAAAGTAAATATAGCAGAGGGCCAAGTACATTTCCTTGCGGCACCCCCGCCTTTATTGTCTTAAAAGTGGAATATTCGTTTTCGTGTCTCACACGGAAGAGTCGGTCTCACAGATATGAACCTAAAATACAAGACAATTGCTGGGGTAGGGCTTGTCGGAGTTTATATTTTAGGCCTTCATGCCATACCTTATCAAAGGCTTGCGAAACGTCAAGGAATGCGCTTGAACAGACTAACTTACACTCGATTGCTCGTTCAATTACATCGGTTATTCGATGCACTTGGTCAACTATAGAGTGTTGGCTTCTAAACCCAAATTGATGATCAGGCAAGAGGGAATTTGTGTCGGTAATTGGTTTAAGACGATTAAGAAGGATTCGCTCGAAGACCTTCGATGTAATCAGAAGAAGCACTATGGTCTATATGACTTGACTTCAGTCAGCGGTTTACCGGGTTTCGGAACCATAATAACTTCGACTACTTCCCACTGGTGCGGTACATGCTTTAATCTAATGCTGGCATTTATAAGATAGAGCAGCTTTAGCCAACCTTTTTTCGGCAACGCTTTAAGTACCCTCCCGTTATTAAGTCACATCCCGGGGCTTTATTGGGCTTAAGCGTGTCTATAACTTGTCTAAGTTCTCTAAGAGTAGCCTTTTCAGTCTGTAGCGATTCAACTGTTGTGGTATATGCTCTAATCTAATGCTGGCATTTATAAGATAGAGCAGCTTTAGCAAACCTTTTTTCGGCAACGCTTTAAGTACCCTCCCGTTGTTGAGTCACATCCCGGGGCTTTATTGGGCTTAAGCGTGTCTATAACTTGTCTAAGTTCTCTAAGAGTAGCCTTTTCAGTCTGTAGCGATTCAACTGTTGTGGTATATGCTCTAATCTAATGCTGGCATTTATAAGATAGAGCAGCTTTAGCAAACCTTTTTTCGGCAACGCTTTAAGTATCTCTCCCATTATTAAGTCACATCCCGGGGCTTTATTGGGCTTAAGAGTGTCTATAACTTGTCTAAGTTCCCTAAGTGTAGCCTTTTCTACTGGAAAGTTTATCGTCACGTCTAGCGTATTGACATTCTCTGGAAGCACTTCCCCGTCGAATGGTTTAAACGTTTCTGCAAGATGGTCGGCGAAAACATTAGCTTTTTCCTTATCTTTATTCGCCCAGTCATCCTGGTTTCTTTTTATTGGCGCCACGTGTATTGGGGGCTTTCGAACACTTTTAACGGCTCTCCATATGGAGTAGTTGGTATCCTTTGTCGCTGTGAGTCTTTCAAGGTAGTTATTAATACCTTAATTATTGAAGTCCTTGATCGATTTTTTCAACAAGTTGCAGAGCCTATTGAAGGACGTTTTATCTTGTGGTGCCCGGATTTCATGCCACTTTTTCCGCGCTCTTCGTTTCTCCCTTATTATTTCTCTGATATCCGGTGGGTGTCTTATGCCGATATTGGGAACTTAGTTCGATTCGCGGGGAGTGTTCTTCCAGGCCGCTTGCTGTATGACTTCAACAAAACTTTCAACTTCTTTTTCAAGTTGATACGGCGTTCTAAATGCTACTTTCAACTCAGTATTGTCTACAACGTCTATTCGGAAATCTTAACAGTGAGTTTTGCTGTTAGTTAATCTGGGTGGTCTTTGTTTCTTAACCAAGGATTCGCACAGTGAGAGGATAACTGGAGAATGATCGGAGGAAAGATCGAAGCCCTCTTCAACTTTGACGTAACTAGCATTTATTCCTTTTCCGATAAAGAAGTCTATTAGATCGGGTGTTTTGGCGACATCCGAGGGCCAGTATGTCGACTTGCCATATTCCATATCAGCCCTGTAAAGAGTTTTGCCTTTTTGAGAGATACATCTTGAGCTCCAAAAGGTGTGTTTCCCGTTAAAGTCGCCACCAATAATGAAGATTGGTCCAAGAGAGTTAATTCGTGTTTTTCTATTTTGCAGCGCGATTGGCAATAGATTGAGGATATATTAAAAGAGTAATTTTTATTTTAAGCGCGCACCACTGTCATTTGAAATTTGTTAAGTTCAATTATTGCTTCCAAAGTATGTTCAATGCAGTCTCTTATGAATAGGGATGACCCGCCTCTTGCGTTTCCCGATGGATGATGAGCGTGGTAGTCGCGGTAACCTTTTAGTTCCACGCGCGATTCTGTTGCTAGGTGAATTTCGGAAATTAAACATATTTCAATTACTTTTTCCCGCATGAAAATATTTAGTTCATCAAGCCTTTTCTGTAGCCCGTTGGCATTCCACACAAGTATATTGAGTTTCTTTGCTATAATTACTTGCAGAAATTGACTTCGAACTTAAGAAGCCGTTCGACTATTATCTTATTTATTTTAGTCTGTTCTTCTAGTCTCTCGAGACTTACTGATAACACATTTGAGGCAGGATCCGGTGATGTACAGTTAGTCATATTAACTCGCCAGATATTTGCGCGTAAATTTTTCGACTTTCCACTTGCGCATTGTTATTTTTGACGTTGTTGTTATTGGTGATTTTAGCGTTTGTCACCATTACCTACTTTAAAGGCTTTGGAGTAGGACCGCTGTTGTTATTTCTCATTCTAGCTGTCCCTGCTTTTTTCAAAGGCTTCGTTTTTGATTGATCTCGTAGCCTTTGCAACTCCTTCGCGACTTCGCAGCCTCGATAATTATCTGGATGTTTTCCCTTGCAGTTAATGCATATCGCTGGGGACTCTTTCGCGGCATTGCATTCTCGAGTCAAATGTTTGCCAGCGAATTTTACACAGAGAGGTTCCTTCTGGCAGAGGGGAAGACCGCATCTTGGGGTCGTCCTCTCGCTTTCAACATTGTGCTGTTTTTGCGCAAGTATATTAACTGCGTCGATTTTCTTAAAATCTTTATTTTTAAGGTCATTTACGATGTTTTCTTTAATACAAGAGG
Source organism: Volucella inanis (assembly GCA_907269105.1). NCBI lineage: Eukaryota > Metazoa > Arthropoda > Insecta > Diptera > Syrphidae > Volucella > Volucella inanis. The sequence goes on along the minus strand of OU026157.1, from coordinate 124,580,408 downwards.
GATGCAAACCTCTAGCTACAACGCGTATGGGTCCTTCCGTTTTATTTTCGTACGTATGCCATTGAATCTTCTCGGCATTTAATTTTTGCGAAAGCGAACGGTAGTTGTCTGGATTAAGGACATTAATAGTCCATGTATCATTATTGCGAGATCTTACTTTATAATCGGTTGAGCACAGTGATTTCAGGATTATGTGCAACTTGTTGTAGTCCGAGATTCCAAAAACGTTTATTGGCAGCGGCGGTCTTTGTTTGGGTTGCTTTGTTGCCTTATCGACCTCAGCAGTGTTAAAGCTGGCTTCCTTCTTTGTTTGTTCGATATCAGTTGGGAAAGTAGGTTTGCGCTTCTTACCTGGCTTTTTTTTTTAAGTATCGAGTCCATTTCGCGGACAAGCTCTTCTTCGTCCGTGTGAAAACTCGAGTTTTCGGGGCGGTAAAGTAGCGAAACAGACTCAGACTGAGATTTAGATTGCGGCTTAATGGCATCTAGTTGCTTTTTTAGTTCGGCACAGAGCAATTCCATATTTTGGAGTTTGGCGCGGAGATCAGAATTTTCGCGTTCGAGATTTTGTAGCTTATTCAGTGTAATGCTATTGCCTTGAGCTACCGACTGTGCTTGGTCTTTGCTTTCGCATGATTTTCCTAGCGATCCGCGTGCTGGAGATCTGGTGACCCTTAAGCATTTTTTAAAGTGGTCCTGGTTTATATTTGTATTATTTTGAATATTATTTGAACTCATTTTAGTTCCCACGAGTAGCGGAGAAAGGGTAGTCCGTCTGTCCAGAGATCCGCATTAGACAGATAAGGCTGGCTGATCCGGAGGTCGCCAAGTATCCGGATGCTTCGTTAGAGATTGAGCTATTTTTATACTGGGCCCCCAACCTGGTCGATTCTGGCACGGGTCGCTTAACACCTTAATCCGGTCCTGTGGATTTTAGTCGCCTCTAACGACAGGTATGCCTTACCTCGGGTATATTCTTACCCCTAACCCGAAGGGCTGTTAATTTTAATTAATTTTAAAATTAATAATACAACACAAAAATGAAAAATATTTTAACGTCATTTTGGTGAGGTAAAGTAGGTCTCATCAAAAAGGGTAGGACCCTTCGATTGCTCCTTTTGTTATCATCTGAAATCAAAATTCCAAAAAAATTATTATTCAGTAGGGTTGTCATTTTGTCCCGTTTTTTTTTTTTTTTTTTTTTTTAATCATCCGGACCGACGGATGATTATTTGCTGTAACTTAATGTATTGATCTAAAATTTTCACAGTATATTCTCAACTGAAAATATGCAAAAAAATCCGTTTTTTGAGGATCGAATATGAAACTAATCCCATAAGTAACGACGCTACGTCACAGCTCTTGAAGTAAATACCCGTATTTGAATGAAGGCCTTAGAAGATTATGTGGTACGAATCAGTCTTACTAAACCGCAAGCCCAACTCCTGACATCTATATATAATGTTTTGTAGAAATTATATGTGTGAAATTGCGTAAACAATTTAAATAACATAGAGTCAGTGTGGTGTGGCTTATGTGGCTTGCGTATTTCGTGACAAAAACTTTCCGCCTAAGACAAGTTTTCTAAGTTAATTTTAAACTACTTGTTTGAAAAGATTTAATGTGCAAAAAAAATTCAAGGCTCACGATTTGAAATATATGTAAGTTTGTCATTTAGAAGTTCGTGTGTATGTTTTAATTCGCAGATTATATAAATACATATGTATGCATGCTGTAAAAATAAAATCATTTCCGAAGGGTGCGTTTGCTTCCATTGCAAATCACGTTGAAGCGTAATTATTGGTATGGCCCTCCTTAAAACATAATTATATAATAATACGGAAATGACTTTCCAATGTTCGCAGAAATACACATGTAGCTTTGTATGTACATAAATTAATTTACAAAAAGAACAGCAAAGAAAACTACGCCACAATCATATGCAATTACAATTTACGCTACGATTTAAGTATTGCAGAAGTGATTTCCTCTATAAGTTTTTTTAACCTTGTAATAGTCCATGGAATTGTATAAGAACTTAATATCTTGATGCTTGTGGGTAAAGGACAGTCCAATATTGTTTTCATGATTTTTTATTCTCCAGTATGCAATATAACCTTCCTTAGAATATGAGGCACAAATACTTATGATTCTGTTGAGGAGCATTTTCTTACTGTGGTAAGTGTTAGAGTAGCTAGTACTGACACATTTGAGTGACCAAATATCATCAGGTTGGGTTTAGAATGAAGTAGCAAAAATACTTTGATACATTTATGTGTTTTGTTTCCGTAATTTAGGACCTCACCTCTTAACGGGCACACCTAGTGTGACTGCCAAAAAAATAGGTGATTTTTTGGATTTTTTTTTTAAAGAAAACTACCACATCAAATGTTTTAAAATTTAAAGGATGTATTTATACATAAATGATGAATATACCGGCTGAGTTTTTTAACTTGAGACATACAAATTACTCGAAAAATACGCGATATCGCGCTTTCTATAATCGGGTCATCCAACAATTCACTGGTGAAGGAAGTGTGCACCCAAAGAAAAGTAACCGGTCAGATAGGGTGGCTGTTGAGGACAATGAAATAGCAGTATTAGCTGCCGTTGCACACGTTCCTCACAATAGCACTCGCCAAATAAGTCGCGAATCAGGAATTTCTCAAACGACTGTCTGTAAGATATTACATCGGCATAAATACCATCCTTATCAAGATTCAATGCATCAAGAACTTTCTAGTGAGGATTTTAGCAACCGGGTTTCCTTTTGTCAGTGGGCACTTCAGCAAATTGAACGAGACCCCCTTTTCCTCGCCAAGGTGTTATTCTCTGATGAGTCGACTTTCACCAATCACGGTACGGTCAATCGACATAATATGCATTACTGGGCTACCGAAAACCTTTTTTTGGTTGCGACAAGTTGAACGCCAACATCCTTGGAATGTTAATGTTTGGGCGGGAATTATTGGGGATAAATTCATAACATAGGTCCATATTTAATTGAAGGCAACTTAAATGGCGAAAAGTATGCAAACTTCTTGCGGGACCATCTTCCAGTATTACTAGAAGAACTGCCATTGGAGTTGCGACAAACAATATGGTTATTCCCAAGTAGCCCGAGGCGTATTAAACAATGTTTACCATCAACGATTGATAGGACGAGGGGGTCCGAGGCAATGGCCTGCTAGATCACCTGATCTTACGTCACTTAATATATTCTTGTGGGGCTACTTAAAAAGTGAGGCTTACAGAAAAAAGCCAACAACACGTGAGGACATGAAAAGACGAATAACCGAAGCTTGCCGCCAGAAGTACTTATGACAGAAATACTTCTCAGTTTTGTTGGTTCATTTAGATCGCGGATAGACAAGTATATTGAAGTGAATGGTCACATTTTCGAGCATTTGTTGAAATAGTCTCGGGAAATAAACGTCGAAATGGGAAGAATTCAATGATCCAACAGTGGGAGGCAAGAGGACCCACTCTAATTAATCACCCCGAAAGAAACAAATTACTGCTACTTCCACGTCGTTGTTTTTGGGTTATGCTAAACGCAGTATGTAAAAACAAATGACAAGCCTACGAGCAATACGACAGGAATTATCATTTGAAAAATCAAAAGTGACCTTCGTTTGATCTTGAAAATGGGGCTCAAAGTCAAACTCGTGGTCACCATCTTATGTCCCCATCAGAACCTTGTGACTTCTGTCTGAAACATTTTTCGCGATATTGCTATATCGCGATTTCGAGTAATTTGGATGTCTCAAGTTAAAAAACTCATCCTGTATAGTACACTGAAATTTTCAAAGGAAGGAATTGAATAAAAAGTGGCTGAAATAAAAAAAACAAAAAATACTTTTCAACTAAAAGGTTTTGCATATACAACGACCCACGATTGTGGGTTAACGAGTTTTTAAAAAATTTACCGAATTTTGCCTGAAATTTTTATGATTTTTGACCCGTTGGAAATTTTGGAAATATTGAAGGGTCATTGTATAGAGAAACATATACAAAATAAGCAAAAAAGTTACAACTGCAACAAATTTGAAAAATAAAGTTTCGAGAAAAACGTCTTTAAAGATAAATAGGTAAAAATCAAATTTAGAGCTAATCTGCTATTCCAGGCCCATAAAATTCACCATCTTCTTCTTCTTTCGAGGCAACGTGTTGGCGATGCTCTGCTACTTGTAGTCTTGTTTCATTTTTTCTAGCGACCTAATCTCTTGCTCCAAATCCAACTATCACTCCCATTACATTAAATATTTTTAAAGTAGATGTGTAACCATCATTGAATATTGAAGTAGCAAAGTAATTTGATAATTCAATAGTTTTGAGACCACTGTGAAGGTCTTTCTGAGCAAAGTTCCAAAGTAAGCCATTTCGTTATTATTCTGCGTATTATTTCCCTTACACCTATCAAGCTTCAGAGCTTTTTGAACATTTGGATCAAGTGGGAGATAATCGTGCTCGAACTTAGTCAAGTTCTTTCCTTCAGCTTCCGCGCGCCTTCTGCACAGTTTTCATGGTTTGAATTCTTATCATTCGAACTCAAATGATGAAATGTAGCACAGATTGCTTTATACATTTCATCCACATTATCTTGAAGCCTCATGATCGCTAGGCCGTAATACTTTTGAAGTTTATTCATTAGGTTGGCAGTTAATTTTAGCGTGGTTTTACATTTTCTTTCTAATTTCTTATAGGCTTTTTTCAAACTACGGCATCGTGATAACATTCTTTTTTAACAATTAGATAGTACTCTAGTTTTTCTACAGGAATGGGGTGGCCGTGGTGTAGTGGTATATGCATAGACTCCTCAAGCAGAGGGTCGCGGGTTCGAATCCCGTGCCAGGCAATTCTGTGAAAAAGTCTTTTCATAGAATTTGTATGTAGTTATATGAAAATCCCGTCGGCGTCAACTCTGACATGAAGGCATAACACTGATGTTGGAGTGGTTGCTGGCTGGGCTAAATGTAACGAACTAACATCAACCCGCCCGGGCCCTGGAGAAAAAGCCTGTAAAATGGTATTCATTTCCCCTTGGTGCGCGCGCGGTATTAAAAAAAAAAGGAATATCATATAAATTCAAATCGTATAATCCTTTATATGTGGCACTATATACCGCGAATATTTCACCCCGTATTTACTAATCGAGCGACCAAACATGTCTTTTATACTGTTGATTTCCATTTTTGAAGCCGGTCCCTTCGTGTTGTGAGGACCATTCCTTCTAAGCTTAAAATTTTTTTATTTTTCCAAAAGACACAACTCTGACAGTAAGTAGACTATACACGAATCGACGATTTTTTTATAATAATTTTCTGCCAGAGTTACTTAACCTAAACGTGAAGTATGGCCGCCTTTTTTCCACGTGTCATCTCATGAAACTGTCAAATTTTTCTCTAATGTCCGCTTTTTTCTTCTTCAACAGCTCTTTCCATATTAAATTTCCAAACTGATTCTGCTGCTATCCAGAAATATATGAAACAAACCATTAAACCACAATAATGATTAATTCCGTTTATTCTGATACCCAAAAGTCGCATCACAGCAAGTAAACGTCCTTTTATTTCAAATACTTTTTCAATCAGAGGCCCGAAATTTATGTAAGAAAGAACGCACTCACACATGACAGTTATTGAGTCACAAACCTAGCGGACTTGCTTGATTAAAAGTTACATTTTATTACAAGTTCTTACTACTACTATTGCTAATTGCATAAAAAACCGAAACACACTGATCCATGAATTAGATCAATCACAATATTATTATCATTATTTTGCGATAGTTTTTCAGCGGTCATACTGGTATTAGAAGTAGTCTGCTCGAATGTACGTTGATTTCCCGTAAACTTAAATTTTCTTGAAACTGATCTATGTCGTGAGTACCTTTTTGGGTTGATACAGAGGTTGATTAATCATTTTTACTAAAATAACTTACGAAGTGCTAAGCCCGAACAACCCGAACAATAACTTTGGTAGAATTCGTAACAATCGTAACTTTCTGACTGCTGAGTAGCTACTCTTTAGAGAGATGTAACTCAAAAACCATTTGAGATTTTCATTTGAAATTTTAGTATGTTATTTTTAAAGGTATAGACTATCTAAATATGAAAATCGACCTCACTAGGTGTGAGGTGAATATCTTAATTGAAGTGTATACAACTAGTTATTATTCTTCTTTTATTAATTGTTGCAATATAAAATGCGTAAACTTCACCTTATGTTACACACTTCTTTAATTTTCTGTGATGCTACTGCCACACTTGTAGGGTTTGTTAAATCTGCTGAGCTCAGTAGAATTCTACAATTTAATACTTTTATTTATTTCTTGTCTTACATAGTCCGATACTGTGGCCTGAAAGTTAAGACCAGGGCTATGACTAATGCGTACAGCTAACCTTAAAGTTAAACGGATAATCTATCACAAGATACTGTGGAGTTTTCTCAACACCACACTTACTCCATGTACGAGTACAAGATGTTGTCATCAAAATATCGTTTAGTACGATGAATCCCTGTAAATAAGTGTCACCAGTTTTCGGGTTCAGAAAAACATCAGGTATTCGAAGGTATTCGCTAGTTCTAGTACTACAATTTGTAGCCCACCTTTATTAAGGGGTTGACACGTCATTGTTTAGGATAGAGCTGGCTACGCTAAAAGAGGAGGTTATTCGTGACACTCCAATGTGTTGCTTCAATGGAACATTTCGCACAGTAACGTTAATAATTATTGGACCAAAAACACTGCTTTGTAGTATAGAGTTTCCCATAAGGGACTTGACAATTTTGAATTTCATTTGTGAACGCACTCTTTCACTAATCATCAAACTGTCACTGTCAATTTATTCATTAAACTCATTTTATCATGGTAAAGTACACTAACGAGCAACGTCTGCAAATTATAAAAATTTTCTACAGATATTCGGAGTCGGTGACTGAAACTTTAAGAGCGTTAACTTTAATTTTCGTTCGTTATTCTCGCCCTAGTAGACAGGCAATAACAAGTTTAGTGCAAAAATTTAAGTCTACATATTCGTTGTGTGATGTTGCCGTGTCAGTGAGACAAATATATCGCTGCCGTTCAGACGTCCGTAGCAAACGATAGAAATCAGTCAATTCCACGGCGTTCTCAAGAATTGGACATCGCTCAGACCACATTATGGCGTATTTTGCGTAAGCATCTTGGTTTACACCCTTACAAGATCAAGCTGACTCAAGAATTGAAGCCGATGGACCATTTGAAGCGACGTACGTTTTCCGATTGGGTTCTGGAGAAGATGCGCTAAGATGATGTATTTCATCGCAAAATCATCTTTAGTGACGAAGCTCATTTTTAGCTCAATTAGTTGGTAAATAAGCAAAATATGCATTATTATTCTTCATGCTTCATGAATCACCACTTCATCCACAAAAAATAACTGTTTGGTGCGGTTTGCCTGCCGGCGGCGTTATTGGACCATATTTTTTCGTCGACGATAACGATCGTCACGTTACTGTGAATGGTCAGCGTCATCGCGCTATAATCACCGATTATTTTTGACCCGAATTGGAAGATATGGACTTGAACGACATGTGGTTTCAACAGGATGGTGCCACAAGCCACACAGCACACGCTACAATCGATTTATTGAAGAGTAAGTATGGTGAGCGTGTTATCTCAAGACATGGGCCAGTCGATTGGCCGCATCGTTCGTGCGATTTAACGCCGCTTGACTATTTTCTGTGGGGCTACGTTAAGTCATTGGTCGCCAACACGCCGACGACGTTGGAAGAGCTCGGAGTCAACATTGTACGGGAAATAGCGGCCGTTTCGAACAAAACAAGTTGTTGAAAATTGGGTCCAACGAAATGATCATTGCAAACGTGCCCGCGTGGTCATATGAACGAAGTCGAGTTCCATTCATAAATGTTTTGATTGTACTTCAAGCCAATAATAAAGTTTTTGAAATATCTCAAATGGTTTGCCTTTTATTTAAAAAAAATTTGTCAAGTCGTTATTAGAAAACCCTATACTTATCTAAACCTTTACTTTTAAGTCTCCGGTTATTCCTGCTATGTACCATATTAAGCTTTGAATTAATTAATGTCATCGTACATATCGCGTACTATTTTTATATATATAGGTCTCGGGTGCATTTTAGTATCTTAACTCGGCCGTACATCTTTTTTTTTTAAAGCATTTTATTTTATTTTTCTTAAATTTACTATACTTACATGCTAATAGAAAAAAATGCTTAAAAGCTAGTTTAGCATAACTTATTTAACTTATTCTAATTTACTGGCCCTCCAAGCTGGCGCTCTAAGCTAAACTATGTTCTTATTCTGTCTTTTGACGTCTAAATTATCATTTTAAAGAAATAATATTTTCTAAGTTTAACTAGATTTTAATGAATAATAATTAAGTATTTAAAAAAAAACTTTGTAAATGAACATTTTGTTTTTGTGTTTATATAAAACTTAAACTGATTACCCAGGAAAAAATTACAAGGAAAATACGCCCATTCTGCCTTCTGACTAGGCTTACCCGGACTTGAAGGAATCGAGTCCTCTTCACTCAACCACCAAACATTTTTGTGCTGCAGAACAACATATATTTTTTTTGCGTTTTGAAACTGCCCTACTAAAATTGAAACGTCCAATACTGCCATATGCGAAGTTATAGTTGAGTCGCCCTACCAAATGCACGAGCTACGTGGAAAACTACCGGCACAGCTAAGCTATCCAGGGCCAGCCCTTTTATGTCAAAATAATTCATATAACATCTCTACCATATAAGATCTATTGAACGTTCTTCCAAATCAACAAAGACGATATATAGATTGTTTGAAGCGTCGCGATGTATCTTCTTCATTAATGGCATACGAGATGTGTTACAAAAGTAAGGTAAATTTATTAAAAAAAAAAAAATATAAATATATAACCTTGAGCTCTTTCAGCGATGCTGTTTTTAATTCCTTAATCGTTGCAAGTCTCCTTCCTTTCATAGGTCTGTTTAGATTTTTGGGAACCGGAAAAAGTCACATGGGGTCAAAACTGGTGAATATGGTGGCTAAGGCGTGATTGTCGTGTTGTTTTTGGCCAAAAAATCACTCACAAGCAACGATGAATGAGCAGGTGCTCATTCTCATAATGTTGTTGGTTGGTTTCAACCTGATGTAGAGTTGCAATAAGTACTGGGTGTTGGGACCTTAAAAACAGGAAGATATTAATGGGCAAGCCTCGGCTCATACCAAAGGTAAAACTATGCCCTCAACAAATTTGATATCTCAGGAAGGTGGCAGAACAAAGGCATGGTATATCCTTGCCACCATTGATGTATGAGCATTCAGTGAATGTAGGTTTACTACACGACAAATGCTCACTTAAGACACTTGACACATGCCTAATATTATTTACTATTAAAAAAAAAAAACAAACTCTATTATAAAAATCATTATAATTTCTATTTAAATTACCTGCTCGACTTTTCTAAAGTATTTGACTGCGGAAACGTTGGCAAGAAGCTAATGATATGCATTCGATTAAGTGCGTCTAATAAGTGCATCCTTACGTATACGTTGTTAAACAGTCGTCGTTGGTGAGGTATATTCTGTTCCATTAACGATTTAATCAGGAGTGCCTTAAGATTCTTACCTAGGATCTGTATTATAAAGCCTCTTTATAAATGATGTACATACTGTTTAAACAAATGCATCTGCATATGGCGATAACGGGCAATTTACTCAATCAGAGGAGTTATCTAGCAGGTTGAACGAAGACTTGTCGAAAATATATAACTGGACCCACAGAAACTCAGCTAATTTATCATAATGTCTAAAAATTTCTATACTTCTTATGATTTACTACTTATTTTCTTTAATTCTACTCAGCTTTGGTTTGTAGCTACTGTGATCAATTTGTGCTTAAAAAAAAAACTATGGTACAATGTTGGTAGGATTTTAAGAAGACTTCAAAAACTCTGGTTATTCTGCAGTTTTCCCCCAAAAAACGCAAGATTGAGGTTTGTTTAAACTTTACTCTTGCCTATTATTGACTTTGTTCTTTGTTCTATATCCTAAACACGATTGTTTCTTTCAACATAAAGCTGGTCTCGTTTTTAAGGAGCTTTACTTATAGGATCACGTTCACGACTTCCAAGAAAATATTCCTGGTTGCTCTCTTTAATTATTTAAATCTGATTACTAGTATACATTTTCAATAAAATTTAGTGTATATTGTCTGGACTCCTCGCGCCTATGCCTTGTCCATGCTGCCAGGCTTTAGAACTCCCAACCAAACTAATGGAAACTAATAAATTAAAAAAAAAAAAAAACTGTTATGATGGACTGATTTAACAACAGCTGGTATCATTTTGAATTGAACATTTATTTGTTCATTATTTTCTTTCTTATTTATCTCATAACACATACTACCCACAGCATTCTAACTCGTTCTTTCTGTTCCTGGTGCTTTGGAGACATCCCTTAAGTTTTGTTTTTTAAATGGTGCGCGCTCAAGAGGTAACAGTACGCAAAAAATGTTTGCGCATAGCGCGGGCGAAGGTAAGTTGGAGAGTAAGGAAATATAGGTAGGTACCCATGTTGGTTGGTTTTAAATGTTTGAAAGTTAAAATGACTAGGATTCCGGAAAATCCTAGGTAGGTACCAATGTTGGTTGGTTTGAAATGGTTGAAAGTTACAATGAGTAGGATTCCTTATTTTCTCAATTGATATTGTTTTTATTTATTTCTTCGCGAAATATGTTATTCTATCAGCAAAAGCTGAAAAAATCTTAAACACGCCTTTCACGTCGCACCATCATTTGTTAGATGCTCAACTACCATAAAGGCAAAGTACAAGAATTAGGCTTAATTGTTTTTTTTTTCAGAAATCTTTCAAATGCGCGTAATTCCTATATAAAAGGCAAAGGGGGAGAATAATGGAGCTGTGAAGCAAAAAAGTTCAATAATCAATAGCAAACGAGTGTAAGCAGGCTAGGTTAGGTTAGGTTGACGGGTTTATAAGGTATCTGGAGCGGAGTCCATTATATACCTCATCACACTTAGGTCTGTGTAGAGCCATTGTGATGCCCAGGTGACGAAATTGGACGAAGATAAGGAATTGATCGCGGTTCCTAGCTCTGGTTTCTACTTTCCACCCCGCCCTGGTTTTCGTTTTGTCTCTGAAGGTCCCTGCCACAGGTCTGAGTCATCTTATTGCATTCGCGAATCTGAAAAGATATGTAAGTGAAGCAGTAGATAGTTCTGAGAGGTAATGGAAGAAATAATTTCCTAAAATTCTTTACCTCAAAATACTGAGCCTGGGAGAGTGGGAAAAAAGTGGAAAAAAGCTTCGGCCAGGCACAGCTTTATTAGGTGCTTCACAGGAAGATTATGCCTCATAAAAAATCCAACAAGCGTAGATAGCTCAGCTCTATTTTTCAAGACAATTTAACTTTTTATGGATTTACTGAGTTTCGGACAAAATTGTCTTGAGGTCTCGTAGGTTTGAAGGTTTTTCCACCTTTCATTTGCTTTTATTTGTATCGTCCGCTCCAATTGTATTCTCGGAGTGCAGAGTGGACGGGTGATACTTTGATCTATTAGTTTTCTTTCAAGGAAATATCTTTCTCGAGCTAGTTTGTCTACATGTTAATTGCCTGCCACTCTTTTGTGGCCAGAGACCTAATATAGTAGGCTAACGAAATACCCAATAAAGCAGATTGAGTTTGAGGCATTAAATAAAGTAGTACTGTCGGATAATATTGAGAAGTACTTCAAGTTTTTAATCGAAATTCCATCATTCATTACTGAGTGAGTGCATAATATTTTTGAGAACTTTTTTCAATTTCTAAGTATTGCAGGTTTGTAAGTCTGGCGGCGAAATTTAAAAATTTAAAAGAAGAAGCAACACAAGCTGGGAAAGGAGAAAATAACAGCTATTCGTCTTAAATGTCGTACCAATGTTAAGCTTTGTCTATCATTTTTATAAAATATTTTGCGGAAAGGTCTTAGTTTGCAGACCTATAAGATCTATCTTGTGCAAGAATTAATCGTTTGCGTAGTAAAGTTGGTAAATGGACCGAATACAAGGTTGCTCTTGGTACTCTCTTTCCACAAAATTTTGTTCAGCGGATGCATCAACAAGCGAAATTGCCGCATTTGGGGATTTGGAGACTGTTTTTGAGACTCAGTTACATTTACAAAAAGTTGCTGTTTGGTCTGCTTTATGGGATGGTGGACGGAAGCCTTCAATCAAAATATATTTTCATATAATGGACCGGTGAATTGCTCTCCAAGAGCGTGTGATTATTTTTCATGGAGGGAATATGTAAAGTTGCTAATCTACACCGAAGAACTAGAGATGAGGATTTCAAAAACAAACTTACGTCGCATTATTCCCAATATACGGCCAATCTGCTAACGTTGTTTGAGCCAAACATATAACTTCTAACCTTGAAATCATATTTAGGCATATTTTCATCATATTTTCAATACCGACCAATACCGTGGTCATATCCACGAGTTTTATACTTCTTATTTCATTTTAAACTTGTATACCTCTATACCTAGGAATATTCTTACTTAAATCATAAAATTGTGGTGCAAATTACAACTGGATAATTTAAATATTATTTTCGTTTCAAATACAGTATAAAACCAATTCCACCCTAAAAACTAGTCCAACGCAAGTAATGTTGTCGGTTTTACGCACCCTTCGGCGGATATTTCATACTTGGGACATAAAACGCCTTTTACGCATGCAACCCTCTCAAAAATTACTGCAAAGAGAAGGGTTTTTATTCGATTATCGCTGAATTATTCGTTTTATTTTTTTCCATAATTTTGCTGTGTAATTAAAATGGTAAAAAATCTCATTTCGCTTATAATTTTAATTGAGAAAATTTTTTAAACGCAGATGAGTTGTTTTTTGTTTTTTCTGTCGTGCATGTACGATATTTTTGTGCGCAGATTGACGCTGACGTATGCACATAATTGAGTATCTATAATAACTTGTAAAGGGTGATTCATCGTGAGGTTTGATTTTCAATAGACTTTTTTTGACAGATCACGCGTGACTCTTACTAAACTGCTTTATCATTTTTGTTCAGTATTATTTGGCAAATTACCATGAAAGGACTCATACTACAACAGCGTCTCAAAATTGTTCAGCTGTATAACGAAAATCAGGGTTCTGTGAGAAATGTTTTTCGTGCGATTCGAGGAACTTACGGTGCGCATAATCGACCTACTGAAAACGCTATTGCTAATACCATTCGCAAATTTAAGTCCTAGTTTATATTAGGATGATACTCGACCGGTAAGACCACATCCAGGACGTAGTGAAGAGATTATAGCAGCTGAAGCTGAGATTGAAAACCGTAACGAATCGATTCGTCGCCGTTTTCAGCAGCGTTTTCAGTATTCGACAAATTGGCGTATTTTACATGAGAATCTCGGCCTAAAGGCATACAAAATTCAACTTGTGTAAGAATTAAATCCAGGCGACTTTAATTTGCTTCATATTTTCAGTGAATGGGCTCTGGAAAAACTCAATGAAAATACATTGTTTAATAGTGAAATTTTGTTCAGTGATGAAGCCCATTTTTGGTTCAATGGATAGGTTAATAAGCATAATTGCCATATTTGGCCTGATGAGTAACCCGAAGAGTACCAAAAGCTAGCATTACATCCATTAAAAACAACGGTATGGTGTGGTTTATGGGCTGGTGAAATCATTGGTCCATATTTCTTCAAAAATGAGCAAATCAGAATGTTACCGTCAATGATAACCGTAATCTCACCGTGTTAACGGACTATGTGCTTCCTGAAATTCAAGAACATTGTATCAGTGAGCTCTGGTTTTAACAAGACGGCGCTACGAGCCATACAACGCGTGAAACAATGGATGTGTTTAGAAATAATTTTGGTGAGCACTTAATTTCACAATTTGCTACGGTAAATTGGCCGCCTAGATCGTGCGATATCACACCTTTGGACTTTTTTCTCTAGAGATATGTAAAGTCTCAGCTCTTCAGGAATAAGCCAGCTACGATTGACTCTTTGGAAGCCAACATTACTCGTTTTATCCGCGAGATACCAGTTGCTATGCTCGAACGAGTCACTCAAAATGGGACCTTTAGAATGGACCACCTCAGACGTAGTCATGGCCAACATTTACATGATATCATTTTTAAAAAGTAAATGCCAATGATTTAGATTCCAATCAAATTCTTATTTTAATATATTGTTTGGATCTTGCCATTATGAATGAAATACACATCATTCGGGCAATAACTCGGCCATAATTTGACGAATATTTTGCATAGTTTTGCATAGTTCCACAAAAAGAAATAAAACGGCGACAAATATTATGATCTTGGCGGCCAGTATATATCATTAAAACGCGAAGTAATTCGTCCAGGAATTTTTTTTTGCGATAAAGCCAAAACGTGTTGTGTTGTGTGAGATGTGGCACCGTCTTATTGAAATTATATGTCTTCTACATCCATATCTTCGATTTGAGGCCAAAGAAAATTCGGTTGATACTTGGCTTTAGCGATAAGAATTGCGGTGGTGAGTACACCTTCCTTATTTTCGAAAAAGTATTGACCAATGTGACCACCAGATCAAATTGTACACCATACAGTGACTTTTTGTGGATACAATGGTCTTTAGAAAATTACATGTAGATTTTCACTCCCGCATATGAGAAAATTTTGTGTGTTAACGTATACACCGAGTAAAAAATGAGTCTTATCGTTGAAAAAAATGTTGTGTAAAAATTGGCCATCTAAACGCCAATGTGCAAGCACACAATCGGCATATTTCGTGATCCGTTGGTTTCAATTCTTGAGTGAGTTGAACTTTATAATGGTGTAGATGCAAATCCAATCCAAGGTGACATGCAGTCTCTTCACCTTGGCTGAGTGGTAAACTAATGCATTCAGGGGCCTCTCTCCGGCCAGAATGGCAGTTATGCTGTGGACTAACGACCCACTTACACACACAAACAAAAAAAAAAACAAACGTTACGACACAGCCCGAAGAAGGACTACAATTTGAGAGTATGCTCTTGGAACGTAAAAACGTCTTACACCATAGGAGAAACTCAAAAACTGGAAAAAAATTCTCAAGCAGTATAGAGCGAATATTACTGTAATCCAAAAAGTATGCTGGATATAATTGGGAATGATAAAAATAACAGATTGCGACATTTATTACAGCTGTCACAAATACATATATTTGGATGCGGCTTAAATCGATTTTAAGCCCATAAATGATCGACTGGCTATAATTCGCGTTAATAAAAGATTCACTAACATCAGCTTTATATGTGCTCACGCCCCACTAACGAGTCTGAAGAACCCATGAAGATGAATTTTTTGACCTCTTGGATGAAGCCTACGTAGCCTGTTTGAAGTACAATATTAAAATTTTATTCGGGGACTTCAATGCTAAGATTTAGAAGGTGAAACAATCTCAAAATAAATACTCGTACAACCACCATGACACGTCAACAGATGACGCTTTCCGACTCGTAAACTTTGCGATAGCTCGTAATACAGTAATATGTAGCACAAGGTTCCCTTGCAAAAAAATCCACAAAGCAACCTGATTAACTCCGGATAGTTGAACCGCCTTATTGACGGACGCCACTCGTCAAATATCCTGGATCTTAAAACATTCAAGTGGGCAAACGTCGACTTTGACTATTACATGGTAGCAGTCCGATTCAAAGCTGCAGCAACATCCAAAAAGGAGGTTCAACATTGGACGCCTACACACACTAGAAATGGCCAGAGACTACAGAGAGCGCTTGAATGAAAGACTCTACATTATGCCATTGCCTACCACAGAAGTCAACAACATCTGGTCATATTGTTGCACTTTCACAGCAAGCATCGCAGGATATTGTATCATATAAGCCCAGCACATTTAAGTACTTAGCAAAAGTGTAATGCCCCGTCATGACGCCACCAAGCAACCTGCAGTATTTTCTGCTGAGGGACAATAGAAAGGCTACTGACTTCTTAGAGATGTCGGGAAACATTCGTTTTCTCTACCATCTACAGTTGCGCTCATACAAAATCCAGTTGTAAATAGAAGCCTTAACCGAGGACGCAGCAGTTCTAACGTAGGCTCTGGTGCTGAAAAACTCTACTCTGTACCTTGCCTGATAACTTCGTAGGTGATCTCATTTCCGTTCATCCCATTATGACCTGGGTCCCAGACAAAACTTAAGGAATTCTTGTATTTTCTAACTAGTTTGGATTTCATAAGTGGGCTCAGCAAGGCTCTAAGCGCAGATTTGTTGCTGCTACATATGCAAAGGCTTCGCCCTCTCCACCGGTTCTTCACAATATAGTTCATTTCAATCACGGTTGCATATATATCCGCTTGGAAGTTTTCCCAACCAGAAATAAAATCTAATATTTTCGCCCTCCAAAAAGACACCAGCGTCGCATCTTATATCGGTTTTGGAGTATGTGACGACTACATTGATTTCTTAGCTCAGTTTCTGACTGAGACCAGTCTTAGGCACCAATTATGTAATTAGTCTTATCATAGCAGTGTAAATCAAGAAGACGATCCTTCTTGGTGACAAGATTTATGTCTTGCAGACAGCTCTTTTGCATTGCTTCTTTGGAGAGAGTGCCTTTAAGCACTAGATGTGTCAGCGCAGACAGGTTCCTCTTTCTTGGAAAGAGAACAACCTCAGTTCTGAGAGGATTGACTGCAAGCCCATTTCTAGTGCACTTATCATCAGATAATCAGTAGACATGGCGCAACAGACAGTACGACTACATTATCCGCGAATACTTGTGTATAGACTTCAGAACTATTTAGCGCGTTTGGTAGTGAGTCGATCAAAATGCTCCATAGCAGCGAAGATAGAACGCCGATTGGCCACTGTAAGCATCCGCAATCAGTGTCCTATACACTAGCATTGCTTTTATCTACAAAACTAGTGGTTCGTCTATGTCGTGCTGTCTGGCAGAGTTACATATGTTGCGTTGTCGATAAAAATGCTCCCGCGTATTGCTTCTTGTCGAGTGCGCTCTCAGTTTTGCCTAACAGATTTTGAAGCGCATTTTTCCCCAGGATCCTCCTCGTTGGTATTCTCAAATCAGTTTTGCGCACTTGGAGCTCTTGCTCCATGCTCTTAAACATGTAGGAAGTCAGACTTATAGGTCTGTATCTCTAGGAGAACGTGTTGTCCTTTTTTTCCAATTTTCAGTATAAAGGCTAGGTATTCTCACTGTTCAACAGGATTCCAGTATGTATGCCATTGCCCGGCTAGCAGTGAAGACTATCTATCTGATCTATGCCTTTTTGTAACTCAACTGATGACGACCAGGCGACTTGAAGTCATCAAAGCAAGGAACAGTTTCATACGTCACCAGAATCGAAGAGATATACCAGCTACGGCATGTTGTGTTATTCAGCTCACCAGCAGCTTCGCTAATAGAAGCTGGTTGCAAGCAGGTTCTAATAGGATACCTGAAAAGTGAGCCTAAAACATGAGGTGGAGAGTCTCTACTTTCGACGCAGTGTAGGTGCCATCAGATTTTCTGAGTGATTTCAGCCTGTTTGATCTTCCCATTTTGAGGACAGTTTCGATTAGAAATGAACTAACAGAAGTTGATTTAGTAAGAAGCACTGATATTGGAAAGACTTCAGTCTGAGCAAATCATATTTTTGTCATGTTTAACGAAGGTCGTCGGAAAATCTGGTCCATAAAGCAATCCAGCCTAGATTCGAAGAAATTGACATAAGAAAAATAATATGATGATTCAAATGCGAAAATACTTGTATCAGCAAAATCTTAGCCTCACTATCGTGGTTATCCTTAATTTATACGATTTATGTACTTCAAATATTAATAAAAGAAGAAGAAGGCAGAGTTGTGAGATATGTCATACTCGGCCACAGAATCGATGGACATTCGGTACCGATTTGTGATATTTTCCATCACTCTACTCAGAACTTCCGGGAATAGGTCCTCGCATTATTGACGGATATTCTCTTTGGGAGCTTCAGGAGTCTGAAGCTTGTTGACATAGACTCGTGACTGCAAAAAAACCCACAAAAATAAGTCTGGAACGGTTAAATCAGGCGATCTTACCGGTCAGTGCAAATCTCTAAAACGAAAGATTAGGCAATCCGGAAATGCAGCCCTCAGAATTTGGGTTGTGGCTCGTGCATTTTGCGTTGCTCCATCTTGTTGGAACTACATGTTCTCCAGTCCCAATTCATTCGATTGCGGAAGGAGAAAGTCGTTGAGCATTACGCTGTTGGCGTTTTCTAAAAAAATAAGTCCAAATGACGCATCCAGCGTAGACAGCTTCTTCGGTGACGTAGAAGCTATAATATTGCTTATTTACATATCCACATATATGAAAATGGGTCTCTTCGCCCATGATGATTTACGATGAAAAGTTGTCTCCCTCGCTCTCGAGATTCAGGATGGCTTTAGCGTAGGTTACACGCGCTTGGCGGTCAGAAGCTAACAACTGATGCACTGTCTGCACTTACAGTATTTCACCAAATTCTCTGTAAAGACCGACGATTGATGCCCAATTGCGTGGCACGTCGTCTAGTTGATATTCCGGGGTCCTCTGCGACATCTTCAGTTGGGATATTCCCAGCAGAACGGGTGATTCCGGGGCCGGCCAGGCCTCACAGCCTTTCGTGTTATCCCATACTATTCCAGGCGAGCAGCTAAACGTCGTAGTATTTGTCCAGCTCACGCTGCACCGTCACAATTATTCCGCATTCTTTAGAGGTATAGCTTTTAACTTTACAAATGCCCTCTCAAGGATTTATAGTCGTATCACAACGGAACTAAATTTGGTGTAAACGCACCTCAAATGAGGACTACTCTAACTCACAACAGAACTGACTGTCTATCCCTAGGTACTTCCTAGAATCTGGGATAAAATTTATCACATCCGTATCTAAGATGGCAAGTGTTACAGGGTTCGAAATTCTTGATAATTTTCTACTGGGTCACTGATTTAAATTTGAGGTAGAAACTCTGAGTATCCGAAAAGCAATAGCTTCGTTAACGAATCGCACCATTAACAATAGGCAGAAACACATTTACAGCCAAGTTTTTTATTTCATCAGGCATATTGTGCCCAACTTAAATGTGGTCAATTTGGGAGACTGTATAATGGATTCCTCCTGATAAATTTTTGACCACTAGATTGATTTGTTAAGAAATTGATCAAGGGACAGAGAAACTTCTGAAAACAAAAGGCAGTAAGTTGCATAATGAAATGTCTTACTTCTTAGCGTTGCCTGATTGGAAGTCGTATTGGAAGAATTTGTGATTTGTGAAAGATTTGTGGTCCCTTCAATGATATCTGCAGAATCTGGCAGAAAGAAGAAGTGGGACATTCGTTTACTCAAAAGTAGAAACTACTTCTGGTCCAGTCGATGCGACAGTGGGTATCACCACCATTGTAAATATTGTTGAATATTTAACACATACGGGTAGGCATATGTGCGTGATATCTCTTATTGAGGGAACTTATCCTAACCTGACCTTTTTCTAAATTGTTTTTTGAAGGATTTTATACTTAAAGTGCAAACTCCTTAAGAACCGAATTAATCAAATAAAGGATTCATTTAAGTACAAGTGTCGAATCACACTTTGCATACGAGTATGTATCCCTCAGTAGACTTAAATACGTTTCTATAATATATGGTAAACCTGCGTCATATTGATTTGTTCATACGTATATACACGTAAGTTCATATACATTTGTGTATGTAACTACGTTCGCAAATTGAAGTAACACCCAAAAGTTGCAAATAATCATATGTGGCCCCTTCCTACGGGGGAAAAAATATAAAAATAGAAAAACAAAGCAAAAAGTGATATCCTTCTCCTTGTAGTAGCTCTAGTCGATGTAGACGAAAACGACAATTTACTATGGACGGCAGTGATGTTACTAAGGTATGAAGCTCCCTATCAATACTACGGCAAATATCACCATCGTCACCAGTCTACGAATTACGAGTACAAGTGTACCACCCGCCAAATTCAGGCATCGCGTTTAAGTTTCCGGCAGCAGGCTGGCAACCAAGCAGCAGCATCAATTCAGCTTTTGCTTTTGCTTTAACTGCTCTTGTTGGTATTGCTACTGATGCGGCCATCGCCATCGCCGTCGCCATCGGTGGACCTCATCAAGCATAAAACAGAGGCAAACATTTTGCAAAAAAGAAAAGAAAGGAAATTACAGAAAAAGTAAAAGAAAAATATAAAAAAATTCACAAAAAGCCGCCACCACCATCACACAACCACCACCATCATTGCATCGTAGCGCGATATACTCGTACCCGTACCCGTACTCGTACCCGTAGTCGAACTCGTACTGCCGCTGCTGCTGCTACTGCTTATGCCACCAAAAAACAGAAGCAAACGGAGCTGTAGCCGAGAATGTGACGCTCAGAAAATCAGCATCAACAGCAACATCGGCAGCGGCAGCGGCACCATAGTATCAACCGGCCTTAGTGTCCAGCAACATACAGCATCCAATGTCCAGTATCCAGCGTCCAGCTGCGATTGGTTTAGAATCGAAAGAAAGCCAGGCCTCCCTGGTCCCAGCTTTTTTTGCCCCATTCTTTATTTTTTGTTTTTCTTTTTTTCTTTTTTTCTTCATTTTTACGTTTTTATGCCCCCACAATTTTCCTATCACATGTGTCACTTGTGTGCCTGAGCATAGTATTCGTACTCGTACTTGTACATTCCCAATGTGTGAGTACTCGTATATGGGTGAGTTTTGCTTTTGTTTTGTTGTTTTCCTTTTTTTGTTAGCTTTTCCCAAATTCTTTTTTCTTTCCTTCGTTTTTTGCATCTTATTTTCTTTTTACCGGTATTTTCGCTGGTCCCTACTTACTGTACCACTTATGTGCCAGAGAATTTCCTTTCTTCGTGATCCTTTTTGTGCAATGCGTTTAGTGCGCGGCGCGAAATAAAAAACGGAGAAGAGTGAGAAACAAATTGGAAAACTTGATCGTTAAGGGTTTTTTTTTTTTTTTTTTTGAGGGGTGGTTAGGTGGTTAGGTGGGTAGGTGGGTGGTTGGCGTGAATAACTATGTGTGGAAGACAACAAACCGTTATATCTACCTACCTGCCCACCCAGCATATTCGTAAGTAAGTACACATGTACGCTCGCGTGGAAAGGGTAGAATAACAGAACAGTTCCTACGTACATCCATATATACTATACATATGGTACTCGTATGTGTGCATTTCGTAGAGGAATGGTTTTCTTCTTATTTGTGTGACGAATGTAAAGTTTGTGTTTGTAGTATGTTTTATGATTTTTTACGTAGATTCCTTTTTGGACGGTGCTTTGGTTCCTTTATTGGATGCTTTTTGCAGCTTCACTCCCGCAGATAAATGAGTTAAGCAGGGCGGTGGTTTGATGCTAGTCAGTGGTCATGGGGATTGACTATGCCACTGGCATGTCATTGCTATGCAGTACTACCGTAACAGCCTTTATGGTTGATTTGACCACGTTTGATTCCGTAAAATCGAAGCGATTTAATGGGGTTGTAATCGTATGAGCCCGATAGAGGGTTGACTATCAATGGGTGTTAGGCATTTGTGAACAGTAAATGCTTTTTTTTCTTGAAGTTTTTATATTCCCTTTAGGTTACAATTATTAATCAGCTTGCAGTCATTTTTAATTTTTTTAAAAAAAATTGTTTGAAACTTTTGTAGACACACTTTCTAGACACTTTATGGCTGACTTCCTACTAACCTACTAGAAAGCCGAAATGACATCAGCGTAAGCTTCACGGGGTGTAAACGCAAAAAAGTATCAACCACCGAAGAGGTCTATATATGGTGAAGTCTTTCTTGCAACAAACTTGGAGACTGACTTCCGGAATTACAATTTTCCACAATCATCTTCTGAGGACACATATTATGAGATATCCGAAATCAAATTTATTACATTGCCATCAACGTAAGGCATGCCTCCATTATTATGGACATCAGAATCTTCCGGGCGGCTAACATTGGCCCGTTTCATCACTCTATTTCAACTAAAGTACGAATGCGGATTTCCCAAGCGACATAACAAAGAAAAATTACTCTAAGAAGATACAGTTTCAGAATCTTCGCCGAACGCGTATTCTGAGATTTCACAACAACTCCTATGCCACCAGCATCAAGCAACGCTACTAACGTGGCAACCCAGGCGGTGCAAATGATGTGCTGGGTTTCATCCGAACGACACCAAGAAATTCCTGGTTTGATGAAGAAATATAACAAATGAGAAAGGCAAGAACCACTCGTTAGCTAGTAAGCATTAGAGAGACGGGAACAACATGGGCTTCCCCAGAAAAAGAAAAAAGAATATGAGAACCTCGCAATCAAAGAAGATCCCTACACTACTTGTAGAGATAAAGAAGGAAACCTTGTAATAGAGTCACAATCGGTGCTGACTTTTTCTGCAGACTTTATAGGGCGAAGAAGCCCAATCTCCTGCCATCTTTAAAATAGACCATACATCTTAGACGATGATAGCCAAAACTTCCGTTTACCTGAACAATTTTTTTTTTTTTTAGAATAAGTGCGCGCTCAAGGGGTTAAGGTACCCTTAGGAAGAGCGATATTGATGTATACTCGTCTAAAATATGACCTATAACGATTAGGAAGTAGAGAGCTTGGCAGGGCATACCAGAAGCGAATTGTTCGGCTTAGGAACGAATCACGATATTCCAGAGTACGTCCGAAAGTGGGTTTGATGGTATACCGATAAGCATTCATAGCGAGACGGGCGTGATGGTTGAAAGTGTAAAAAGTCAGAATGCTACTGTCGATTTCAATGGAGCACTGATGGTGGAAATAGCGATAAAACAAAGTAAGACAGGCGACATTAAGTCGGTGTTCAAGAGTGTCAATTGACTGACTGATATTAGTGTCAGCTATGAGTTTTATCGCACCGTTTTAAATACTATCTAGTAAGTGCAGAAATGTATGCCTTAAATATTGAGGCCAGATCAGCGGGGGTAAAATATTTCTTACATCGCTTGAGGAATCCTAGACATTTCGCAGCAATTTTGACGACACTTAATATGTGGTCATTCCAACGTAAGTTGTCATTGACACACATACCGAGAATGGAAAGTTTTTCGGTTTCGATGATGCAAGTGTCATTCATGGATTATGGCTGGGTGTTTAAATATCGCTTTAACGGCAGCAAATAGCGTTGTATTTTGGAAGCATTAAATTCTACTCTATTGCGGGTCCCCCATTTATAGATGTTTTTTAACTTACCCTGTTGCTCCCGTTCGGTAGCCGAAGCGGCGGGGTGTGAAATCGGAAACGAATATGAAAAGCAGAGTAAACTGTCTTCAGCGAAGAAATACATATATTAGGTTAGAGGTTAGAGAGCAGAGAGATGATTAATCAAAATTAAATCGAGTGTCGGAGACAGGACGGAGCCTTGGGGCACACCCGTATTTATTTTGGGAATATCAGACTTGAAACCGACCAAGTCAAGTCGAATTGAACGTTGCTAAAACTAACTCCTTATCTGATTAAGAATACATTTATCGATCTGAAATGCCGCATTTTTGACAAAAGAGCAACTAAGGCATTTAGAAATATTAAGTGCAACTATCTGCTTTTGCCAGATTGATGTAGGCTTTGTTCGACTTTTCGGTTGTCAGCAGTGGATCCGAAGCTTTTGACTAAATGTGTTGCTTTTTTATCGCTGTGTAATTAACGACACTACATATTTCCGAACGAAAAAGATCTTCAGAACCTGAGCGCTCTCTATTTGTTTTGCATCATGATAGCTAGTACTCATATAGTAGAATACATCGCGAAAAAAGGATTCCAGAAATATATATTGGAGTCCATTGTAGTGTCTTCCGGACAGTGATAGTGAGGATGTAATTTTGGATCCTGTAAAGGTTAAAAAAGAGTTTGTGCATATCATAAAAGTACTTTAAAAATCTTGTGATTTTATTCACAAAATAATGAAGTCATTAAATATCGTAGGCTATGCAAATTAAAAATTCGTCCATCGGGATAAAAATTGCATACGAACACTACACAGAGTTCATTTTCTTAGTTTCGTTTGAAAATGGTTCGGTTAAATAAGATGACTTCTAAAAAAAAAAAAAAAATACGGGATCTTTTGCACACTTTAGTAAGCTGGAACTACCAAAGATGCCGAAACTGTCAAATGTTTTTCCGTTGAGAAAAGAACTGCCACATAAAAACCTATTGTCCATCCTGCGTTGGATCTCATAAAACTGCCGATTGCACCAATTATGATTTTCTTAATTGCATAAAGCAACTGACGTCACTTGTATTAGTCGATTGCACGGTTGCTTCTTTGATAAAAAGAAGAAAAGCTCATGGTTTTGATGAAATCCTAAAACTTCTATCTCAAGCATCTTCTGAAAGCTGGTATAGAGTATATAAAGCTTATTTCCAAATCTTGCCTGAAGTTGCGATATTTTCCGGGTACTTGGAAAATGGCTCATAAGTCTGCTCAGCTCGCTAAGCAAATTCTTCGGAAAAATAATCAAAGAACAGCTGATGGATTTGATATCTGAGCACAATATTTTACCTAATGAGCAATTTGGCTTCAGGGAAAACCGTAACACAGTTCACCAAGTTTTCAGGATATGTAAAATTATAAATCAAATCGTGAACAGTGAAAGTAAACAGGTATTATTCTCTTGGACATTGAAAAAGCTTCTGACACCGTATGGCATAATGAATTATGATATAAATTACTAAATTATGGTCATCTTCAAATATATACACATACTTAAAATTGTCCAAAGCTTTCTTTCCGCTTCTGTACTTGAACATGTTAATAATTTTTATTCTGCTTTGTTAAATGTCAAATGCGATGTGCCCCAAGGTTCCGTCTTTGGACCTATATTATATACCTATTTTTTTTACTTCCGATTTCTTCGTGCTGTCAAATTGAAAGTATGTAGTAGCGGCGTTAGGATAGGGCAAGGTCGCCCCTCTCTATTTCATTGATCTTCAAGCGAGGCCTAATTACTCGTAAATTTTCTAAATTTAGAGAAAAAATGGTATCTAGCAACATAAGAATGGAACGTAGTATTCAATACGTTCAATCAGAGTATTTTATGCAGTTCATTTTACCGGGAATCCCCGACTATAGAGAAACACATAATCTTTCTCTTCATTTTGGCATTATTTTAGACGAAGCGTAACGCACACAGTTTGTTGAATCTTTTCAGTAGATTCAATAGAAATAACAAAGTCTTTTGGTTACAATCTTATCTGCGCTTAGGACATTACTGTTCACATTTAGTTTTATGACACAAGTTATGATAAGAATAAGACAATTAAAAAGATAAATTTATTCAGCATGCTCAATAGATTTACTTAGTTCGGACAATTTCTGGGATAAGACAAATATTTTCACGATAAGAGCAGACATAACAAACATAATCGTATGTACTGTAGTTGCAAGATATCGTGTTTGAGTCGCCACCAAGTGGTACGCAACCAAATACGATGCAGATTTATTGCATACAACCACGATAAGGATGCAATTAGGATAAGAAAGTTTTAAGGAAAATTTTTCGTACAAATCTAGCACTATTACGAAATGTAAGCTTTTAAATAAAACATTTCACATGTGCCTATTCTCCAGCCATATCAATGTTACCTAGATTTTTCGACCTCGCTCAATAGCGTTATAGCGAAGTTTTATTGCATTTAATTTATTTTTAGAAATATTTGAACTTATAGAGGCGTCAAATTCTTAATACTGCGCTAGCACTGAAAAATACCAAAGGAGTCAAATACGTTTGGACTAGAAATGGGAATATTTTTATAAGGAAGAACGAAGGTGACAATTCAGTAAGAATTAATTATATCTCTTATTTTGATAAAATATGAATATCGTTAATCCTATTCCTTCTTTAGTTCAAAATGTATGTGATATTCCAGTTTTTCGTAACGATAATTGCTTGTTTACGCAGCCTAAGACAAATTTTTTCTGTTTTCTTGGCTCATGTTGAGTCACTTAATAAATTGCTAACTAACAGAGATTTGGGTTTTTTATTTATTTATTTTTATTTTTTTATTCTTTATTCTTTTTTCCCTATAGAATATTAGTTCACAATTACGAAATAACATTATGGATCATAGGAATAAGTAGTGACATTCATATTGATTTTAAATTTAATAGTAGCAATGCCACTTCGTAGCGAAAATTTAAAAAGTTACAAAAAGTTATAAAATAGTTACAAAAGAGTGAGGTATAAAGTATTAATAATTTAGTTTTAAGTATTCAAATTTTAATTCGGAATTAACTTACATACGGCAGCAAATTTTTGATTTATTCGTGATCGAAAGTAAGAAGCCAGTTTTTGATTTTTTTAAAAATTTGGTTGGACGAATTATGAAAACGAATATCTTCTGGAAGCCTGTTAAGCAATTTGCAGGATACGACAGTGAAAAAGTTTTTGTATAAAGTTGTTCGAAATAACGGCACAATTATGTGAATTTGAGATTGGACTTTGCAAATAACCACTTCTTTTAAAAAAAAAATTTTGGACACTTTATAGTAATATGAGTGCTTTAAAGGTGTAATTTTCAACGTTCTCAACAATAAAATATTTTTGTAAAACAATTAAAGGCAATAACCTTGTGTGGTGGGCACCTCCCCAGCAACTTAAACCATACTGTAGTTTAGAATCAACTAATCCAAAGTACACTGACTTCAAAGTTTTATTACTACAGTATTTTCTTAGGCGAAATAGGACATGGATTGCAGAGCGTAAATATTTTTTCAATGATGTAATATGGTCAGACCAGTGCATTTCACAGTCGAAATTTAAGCCCAGGTATTTATATTGATTCACTGGTTCAATCTTCAAGAAACAACTCGCATCACATGTCGTTTTTAAAGAATTATTCAAATTACAGTTGCAGATCAATTCATTATATATGGGACATTTGTTTGAGTGGAACCAGATTTCCAAGTTTAAAGAATCACGAGTATTAGTACTAAGGTTCATGACGTACTTTTGAGTTCTATTACTCAAGTAGGAGGTAAATCATTTGAGCATAAAACCGCGGAATCCTGCACAAAATAATTTGTGCCCGGCGCAGCACATTTTAATATCTAAAGATTTGTAGATAAATGAACAGAACTCTAGAAGAGCATCTTCTGTACTTCTCTACATCCTAATTGAGTAGGGCTAAAGAATACGCCTCTTTACGACTTTTTCAAACACTTGATATTAATGGTAACAAGGAAATGGGCCTGTAATTGTTTTTGTCTTTTTTATTGCCTCTTTTAAAAAGAGATATTACATTGACATATTTTAATTTGCTGGGAAAAGTGCCCGAATGGACACTTAAATTAAAAATAAAGGCTAAAATATCAGCTACGTATATTGCAACTTTTTTAAGTGAAATATTTGTGATACCATCATCGCCACATGACCTTGAATTGCTGATTGAGCATATGGTACTAAATACCTCTGAACCTGTAATTTCTTCAAAAAAAAAGCTGTTATTACAAATATTTTCTTCCACTAAGCTATGTCTAAAGCAACTTCTACAGTTATCCGTGCCTTGATCAGCTAAAAGGTCTACCGATGAAAAAAAAAAGGATTATAAATTAGAAATTTGCACTGGATCATCGACAATAGTTCAAGTGTTATTGATTTAGAGGAATGGAAATGAAATTCCATCCTTTTTTAGGGTTTCCTAGGGCACCATGTATTTTTGAATGATAGTTTCTATCTCGAGCCACTATTATTTCTTTATTAACGATTTTATAGATATTCTTGGCTCTAAGTTTAAGCCTTCGATTAAAGATATGCTTGCACGCTTTAGTCACTAACTTGTTTTTAAGTTTAATTCTCTTAAGTAAATTATTATTAATCCAAGGTTTTAATCTGCATTTAGATTTCTTGGGTATAAAAGTGTAAGAAAAATTCTTTACGTATTTTTGAAAAATCTTTAAAAATAAATCATAAGCCTTCGATGCATCACTTTCAGAGTAAATTTCACACCAGTTTTCAGATTGTAGTTCAATAATAAGTAAGTAATAATTTGTCTTTGTAACACTAGCTGAACATGTATTCTTAATAGTCTTTGTGCGCATAATATCATTTAACAATGATAAGTTATGCTTAAATCGAAGTTGACACCAAAACTTTGATTTGTAGATAGGTTTGAAAATCGTCCAAATCGTCAATGCATGTCCTGGAAATAGGCCTAGAAATCTCGTTTATGAAGCAATATAGGCCGTTATGAGCCATTATTGTAAGGTAAGAATCAGCAAAAGAGCTTGATTTTAAAATGTCTATGTTAAAGTCACCTAAAAAAATAAGGTAAGCTGCTTTTTTACTATTTAGGAACCTTGAAAATTCATCCAAAAACACTTGCACACCATGAAAGTGAAGCCTGTGTAAACAAATAAATTTAAATTTTTTATTACAAAGGTTAAAAGAAGTTTCTATTAAATCGGCGCTCACAAATTCCAGATTTTTTACTTCAAAATTGCATAGTAATATATAATAGTAATATGCAATGGGAGTATTGATCACAACTTCTCCAAATTTGTCATACGTAGTGCGGATGTTGTAAAGTTGTCGTTTTGTTATCAAAACGAAAACTATACAATGTTGTGCTTGTATAAGTACAACAAAACTTGTTGTAATTTAATTTTAATTGTTGATAATAATTTTGATATTTCTAACGCGTTCAATATTGACACTGATAAGTATTTGTTCCTTATGGATTCGCATGGTCTCAAATGAAATATATAAGAAACTAAAACTTTCTGGAAGCGTTCTCGATTTAAAGATTACTGATCACAAATGGATCGTTTTATAATAAAAGTCAGAAAATATATCGAAACCTACTTTAGTAATTCATAAAAAGGAGCTTTATACAATAGATTATATTTCATTACAAAATATTTTGAAACATTAAATTTGGGATCAGGTTTACTCGGAAAAGGTTCCATCTACTTCATACGCTTTTTTATTTCAATTCTGCAAAAACAAATAGAGTCATGCACTTCTTTATCTTTAAAAAAAAATCTAATAGAAATAAGTTTCTCAAGCCTTGGATGAATAGGTCTCATCTTAAGCAGATTAAAAAAAAGAGTAAAATAATTATAAAATTCAAAAAAACATCCAAACAATGAAAAATTAAAAAAGTACTACCTTAAACTTTGTAAAGCTGTAAGCGCAAATGTTGAATTGACTTGAGAAAGGTATTATTTTAACTTGTTTGAAAAGTTTAAGGGAAATATTGGGTCTATTCATGCAGTTTGCTAGGAGATGGCGTAACTCGTATTATTCCATTGGAAAATGTCATTTATTTGAAGCGTAAACAACAATAATTTTTTTTCACTCAAATATGTCGAACTTTGAGTTCGTCTTCATTACTTTAATATGAAGAAAACTGCTGCCGAAAGTCATCGTATTTTGGTGGAAGTTTATGGTGAACATGCGCTAGCTTAGCGAACGTGCCAAAAGTGGTTTGCACGATTTAAAAGTGGTGATTTTGGCTTGGAAGACGATGAACGTCCTGGGCAGCCAAAAATATTGTTACCAAATACAAGAAGAGCTCGTAGAATCTTTGGGTGTCACTCAAGCAGCCATTTCAAAACGTTTAAAAGCAGCTGGATATATTCAAAAGCAAGAAAATTGGGTTCCACATAAACTCAAGCCGAGAAACGTCGAAAGGTGGTTTTGCTTGTCCAAAATGCTCCTAGAACGCCACAAAAGGAAGTCATTTTTGCATCGGATTGTTACTGGTAATGAAAAATGGATCCATTACGATAACCCCAAGCGCAAAAAATCATATGTGAAACCCGGCCAACCAGCCAAATCAACGGCAAAGCCGAATACCCATGGCGCGAAGGTAATGGTCTGTATTTGGTGAGATCAGATGAGAATACAATTAATCCGTTTGAAGAGAGCTGTAACCGAAAAACGCCCGGAATATGCGACCAGACACCAGGCAATAATTTTCCATCATGACAACGCTCGGCCCCACGTTGCTATTCCGGTTAAGAACTATTTGGAAAACAGTGGATGGGAAGTCTAACCCCACCCGCCTTATAGCCCAGACCTTGCCCCTTCTGAGTACCATTTGTTCCGGTCGATGCAGAACGCCCTCACTGAAATACGGTTCACATCAGAGCAGAATATCAAAAATTGGCTTGATTCATTCTTGGTTGCTAAGCCGGCGCAGTTCTTTTAGGATGGGATCCACAAATTGCCAGAAAGATGGGAAAAAGTCATAGCTTCAGATGGGCAATACTTTGAATAATACTATTGTACATGTTTTTTTCTTAAATAAATGTTCAAATTTTGAAAAAAAGAACCGCACAAACTAAATTATATATCAAATATTAAAGAAGAATGGAAAGCAATCGATAGCATTTAAGGGAAAACTTCTAAGCCTAATATAATAGAAACCATTGCAGTTGATAATGCTACTCTTACAGATTTTAATATTTTACATTGAATCCGTCCATTAATTTTTGTGGTGATTGTAATTGTTTATATCAACGGTGTATAAATACTGAATTTTCACATCCAAATAGTTTTGCTCTTAATTCTATCACCTCTTTATACATACAAAGCTATTTTAACTTAAAAAAAATAAAAACTCTTGCACGTCAGATAGAATATCTAGTAATCTTCTTTCACAACAATTTAAATGCGCTGAGGTTATTCCACTGTTTAAAAAACAACTTTTTATAAAACAAACATGTCTAGCTATAGATCTATTTCAACCCTTCCTACTTCTTCAAAAATATTTGAAAAACTTATGGTCAATAAAAGTACTTCTTTCCTAAATAAAATAAGATTTTTTAGCGATAATCAATTTGGTTTTCGCTTCGGGAAGTCATCCGAAGATGCAATTCTTAGGCTATGCAGTTAGCTTTATGGCAGCTTAAATGCATCTGTTTGTTATTCTTGCACTTTTTGTCGCCATATTGCATTTGCGAAAGGTGGTATGGAATACACCATATTAATTACTAGACGGGCCTATATGCCTACATGTCCGGGTGTTCATATAACATGGATCCTGGGGGGTTTAAAGCGATCACGGAGCGTTGAAAATGAAAAACCGGCGTGTTGCTTTAATTTTTTTGGATGCCTTATATTGCGCTGAGGGAGTCGGTGCATACCATATTGCTGTTTTTCCATTAAGAACTTTTGCGAAGTTGAACGCATCTACTAGTGCCATTACTTCACCTCACCAATGAAAAAATTTTGGTTGGGTGTAGTAATTTCTTGCGTTAGTACTATGTCAAATTGATTGTCTAGCCTGTAGACACAAAAACCTGTGGTTCTTTCGTGACAACAATTCCAGAAAGCATTTTTGACAGACTACCGGCTGCGTGTATCCCTTACGTAAAGCGCTGAGCGAGTCGTTTGTTAGGTGCCGAGGAAAAAGCAAAGGTGGTGTTGTTGTTTCATAACTCAGTGGTTTCGCAATAGTGACACTTGCTAGATTATTGGTGCGAATGGAGTTGAAGAGTGCGCTTTTGTTTTTCGATTTTTTGGCATTAAGATAGCCAGTGATGCATATATTGTGGAGTGGGTGTTTCCTATCATTTAGGCTTTTTGCAATCAATTTAACCTGGGTTATGGTTTTTATGTCCACGAAGCGCATGGTGATAGAGATTCTGCCAACAAAGAGTCTATAAGTGTCGATAGTAATGCTCCCAAAGCAGTTGTTTGTGTTTGTTGGTCGAATCTTTTGGTCCGGTTTGAAAATAAGGAAAGTCCATGCTGAATAGCGCCCCTTATTAGCGTTTGGGCTATTATGTTGAGGTCCTTTATGGTTATTGCATATTATTTTGAGCAGGTTGTGAACTTTTGCTAGTTTCTCTCATTTCCAAGTTTTGGTACAGATCAGACCAAACATTTTATCTCTTTCCAAAAAAAAGAAAACTTGACATTCTCTATGTTTATTGTTGTATTTGTACAGCTGCACTTGCGGTAAATGTGTAAGGCTTCTATTTGCTCCTGAGTTTTGACACTTGCTCTTCACTTCCTCTAGTTTACCAGATTCTGAAACAAAGATGTTGTCGCTGTATGTTAAAGTAGACTTGATGTGTTGGTTGCCGGCTTCTATCTCCATAAGTAACGAATTGATGTAGGCATTATACAATGGTGTCGAAATTGGAGATCCTTGAGAGACGCCGTGTTCGATTTCTTGTTATTGTGGATAGGTAACCATTGACTTTGACAATTACTAATTGAAGAGGACCTAGGAATTCTAAGAACTTAGTTTTCGTGCCATAAACTAATAATTAGTGAAAAAACTAAATTCATGACTTTCAAAATCTCTGGTCATCCAGTTTGTAGTTACAATCTGTTTTTTCATTCTTCAAATTGTAGGCAATTTAGCTTTCCTATTCATGATTGTGGTATACGCAACTTTCAACATAAAAATTCTTTTCCTGATTCGTGTTTCAAAATCAATTTAGTGAAGAATTTCAAAATTTAGGTGTTACAATTGATTTTAACTTTAATTGGAAAAACCATAGTAAAAATTTTAAAAATCATTTGATGCTTATGAGGTTACACCACCCTGAGATTTTTAAAAAATCTTAATTTTGTTCTACATACTTTTAAGAATACTTTGCGCTATTAAGCATGCCAATATTGCATTTATAACCCGAGTTATAGCGATTGGATTCTGACCCCAGGTATACATAGAATGGGACGAGTAACGATTGGGCGGAGAACAGCAGATGGCCTCTCGTGAAATATAATTGCAATGGAATGTGCAATTTCGACTCAGGTATACAGGACTCTCAACATTAACTTTAGAGAATCAGTTTGCTTTGGAATATCAAAGGCTAAAAATCGTATACTCCAAAAAAATCTAAACGCTGTCATTTGGACAATGCCTCCAAAAGCGTTTTTCAGCGGTGTAAAAATAATGGAGATTTCATCTTTGATTGCCGCTAGTATATTTAATGATGGATATACTAATGTTTTATTAATGATGCAAGTATTAAATCTCACTATTAGACCAAACGCACTTAGAACTGTGGAAGAATTAGACGCCCGTCGAGTATCGATAGCCAATGCGAGAGCTAAGAGGATTCAAAAGAGGCCAGGAAAGTGAAAAGAGCGGAAGACATGTCGAAAGGCATTTTTGCGGTTATGGAAGAGCCCATGTATGGACCAGGAATAACAGATTGAAGTTAATATACAAATTTACGTGATAATAATACGCTTGTGCGGCACCTTTTTTTCTTTTACGTTTTTCTCAAAACTACGTTTTTCAAACTGGTGTAACTTATATCATGAGATCTTCTCGACCGATTTTGATTTGTATTTATTTCTATACCTTCTTCATTGTATTATCTATCGAGTAACATAGCGGTTTTGCATAGCGATGTCTACTTCATTTTCAAAAAAAAAAAAAAGTCTTTAAGTCGAAATTCAAGGAAAAAATTGAAATTTTTTTCCAACGACCGTAGTTTCCTCAAAAAAATGCGAAAAAAATTATCCAATGCTACTTTATAGCTATTACAAGAAACAAGAAAATATTTTTATTTATTTTTTTTTTTTTTCAGGCCATTTCCTACTCCGTCCGCGAGGATTCTAACAGAGAGGTCCCATGGGATCGGGGATTTCGCCGTCATTTTTTTTTACTTTTTTTGCCATTTATATTTAGCCAACAAAATAATGTGCTAAGCCATAATAAAAAAAATTGTAAAAAAAGAAAGTGTGGAAAAATTTTTTTTTCTTTGGGCTAGTTTTTCGAGCGCCAGGTTGGTATAACCCCTTATAACACGAAAAATGTATCTCTTAAAGCGATTTTGCTCTTAAAAGATTCTCAAAACAATATATTATGGCCTTGCGTACTCTACAGTACGAGTTATCTAGTTGGGGTGGTTCTGCTGCAAATACTTTTAGACCTTTAATAAATGCTCAAAGGCATCTTATTCGAATTATCTGCAACAAAAATCGTTATACCGAAAGTTGGCCTTTATACAAGGAATTGCAAATTCTACCTATGAGACATCCTTATATTTTTACTTAAAGAATTTTTTAAACTGAGTGTCAATATTCCCAGTAGAAACTCGCAATTATATAACCTGAGAATAAACAACATGCAACGGGTCACTGTACCCACTGCCCACAAAACTCATTTCTCTAACTTTTATACTGTCGCAGCCCCTAAGTCTTTTAATAAATTACCTCTGTCTATCAGGTTTACTGTTTACTGTTTTTTTATTTCGCAAGAATTTTCTTTACAAGTTTGGCTTAAGTTTGTATTTGTACAACATTATTAACAAAATTTGAAATATAGTTAAATTAAAAGGCGAGAAAAACCTTTTATTCGAAGACAAAAAAGACAAACCATTTGAGATATTTCAAAAAATTTATTATTGGCTTGAAGTACAACCAAAACATTTATGAATGGAACTCGACTTCGTTAATATGGCCACTGCGGTCAAGCTTGCAGCGGTCGATTCTTTGGACAAAATTTTCAACGACTCGGCCACAAATTTCGGCCGAAACGGCCGCTATTTCCCGTTTAATGTTGGCTCTGAGTTCTTCCAACGTCGTGGCGTGTTGGCATAAACCAATGACTTAACGTAGCTCTACAGAAAATAGTCGGCGGCCAATCGACTGGCCCATGTCTTGAGATAACACGCTCACCATACTTACTTTGCAATAAATCGATTGTAGCGTGTGCTGTGTGGCTTGTGGCACCATCCTGTTGAAACCACATATCGTCCAAGTCCACATCTTCCAATTTGGGCGAAAAATAATCGGTGATCATGGCGCGATAACGCTGACCATTCACAGTAACGTGACGATCGTTATCGTCGACGAAAAAATATGGCCCAATAACGTCGCCGGCATGCAAACCGCCGGCTTGTGGATGAAGTGGTGATTCATGAAGCACATGTGGGTTTTCACCCGACCAATAACGCATATTTTGCTTATTGACGACCCCATTGAGCCAAAAATGAGCTTCGTCATTGAAGATGATTTTGCGATGAAATTTATCATCTTGGTGCATCTTCTCCAGAACCCAATCGGAGAACGTACGTCACTTCAAATGGTTCATCGGCTTCAATTCTTGAGTCTGATTGACCTTGTATGGGTGTAAACCAAGATCCATACGCAAAATACGTCATTATGTGGTCTGAGCGATGCACTATTCTTGAGAATGCCGTGGAATTGACTGATTTGGATCGTTTGCTACGAACGTCTGAACGGCAGCGGTATTTTCGACACTTCGACCAACCCGTTGTCTCACTCACATCACATAACGAATATGTGGACTCTAATTTTTGCACTAAACTTGTTATTGCCGGTCTACTAGGGCGAGAATTATGACCGAAAATTGGAGCTAACGCTCTTAAAGTTGCAGTCACCGACTCCGAATATCTGTAGAATTTTTTTATAATTTGCTGATGTTGCTCGTTAGTGTACTTTACCACGATGAAAATGTTTAGTCTACTGAATAAATTGACAGTGACAGTTTGATGATTGGTGAAAGAGTGCGTTCACAAATTAAATTCAAAGTTGTCAAGTCCCTATTGGAAAACCCTTTACATATGTTATATGAGTGACACACGTTGGGAAGCAAGAATAAGGAGTGTTAAAGCAGACCGTTATCAAATTATTGCCATCTGTGATGCTTTAAGTACTTTGGCTATTGAAACTCAGAAAAGTGATGTTCAAGTCTATCATGAGGCTACTACTTTAGCCAAACAGTTAAAAGATTTCAACTTTATAGTTTCATTGGTTGTTTGGTATGATATACTTTTTCAAATTAATGTATTTAGTAAATCTCTACAATCAACGGACATGGATCTCGGTAAATGCACAGAAATTTTGAAAAAATGCTGCACTTTATTGAAGGAATATAGAAATACCTAACAAGAATTCGACGTATTAAGCGTCAAGCTGGTGAAAATACCCGCAATGAGCTTATAACTTCTTCAGAAAAAAAATTTTAGGTTGAATTTTTCAACTGTCTTTTGGACACTACATTAATTATAGTCGATGAAAGGTTTGAACAGTTAAATGAGTACTTGAAATCTTGGTCGATTTTATACAATTTAAAACAGATTCCGGAAAAACCCGATGTTGACAAACTCTGTGGTGATCTCCAATTGAAATTAAGTGTAAAATCAAAATCAGTTGTATGCTGTGTGATGAACTCGTAAGTCTGAAATCTTTTTTGCCTGATA
This sequence comes from Volucella inanis, assembly GCA_907269105.1. NCBI lineage: Eukaryota > Metazoa > Arthropoda > Insecta > Diptera > Syrphidae > Volucella > Volucella inanis. The sequence goes on along the minus strand of OU026157.1, from coordinate 124,544,178 downwards.
AGAATGTGGTGACTCCTGTTTTTGTATTAAATTTTATCAAAGATCGCAAATTACAAGAACTACAATATATCCAAATCTATGGATAGCATTGCGAATATTACTGACTATATCTGTAATAGTTGCTAGTGGGGAGATGAGTTTTTCTAAGCTTAAGTTGATAAAACCAATCTGTGATCGACAATATTTCAATTTAGATTGACAAACTTGGCAACTTTGTAAATCGAAAATGAAATTGCTGAAAAAATCGATTTTGATTTTAAAAGAGTTCGCCGACAGAAAAGGTATACAATTTTACTTTTTTTTTAATAAATTTTTATTTCTTTAAATAAATGATTATTTCATTATATCCTTTGCTTTTTTTCGTATGGCTTTAAGTTGGTAGTGCTAAAACTTTCTCTGAAAATATGCCATGTCCCAGCAGTTTCCTCTCAACATAGAGACAAATTTGTATGATGCGATGGAAGTAAGGGAAAATTTATCGTTTTCTCTTTTTCACACGGAGAAGGAAAGCTTGCTACTGTTACAATTTTTTTATATTAATAAAAGAAGTTACCTTGATTTAATTTTCTTTACTGAGATGCTTACAGCTTGGAGGTCAAGACAAGAGAGAGATAAAATTAGCTTAAAACTAATCTGAATTCAATGTAATGTGCGATTGGTATAATAGAATTGCTTAAAAAGGTTGGTAATAAGTAAAGGGTGATAGTAGACAATAAGCATGAACTATGCTGCGTCAACTAGCACATTTCATGTTTATTATATAACATCTTCCGCCACTAAATAATGTATTGATATTACTAAAGAAACTACAATAAAATAGCTTAAAAATTAATTCAAAAAGTCAACTGACAAATTCATATACATTAGTTATTCTGAAATGGTTAATTTCTTTTCTATACCAAGCGAATTAGCTTATTCTTTATCTTTGAGTCTACTAGACCTTTGTAACTCTATATTTTCCAAGATTTTTTTTTTTTACTCTAACAGGTCGTTTACTCTTACAATCTTTAATTTTTCTAGGATCGATATCTGATACAAAAAACTTACCAATCAAATTCTTTTTACGAATTTGATTCTCGTGTATAAATCGTTCAACTTCGTTAACTCTTATAAAATAAGTTATTTTACCAACAATTTTAGAAATTTTTGCTGGAATCCATTTCATCATATTCATATAGTTGTTTCTATACAATACTTCTTCCACCGCTTTAAATTTTGGTCTAAATGAAGCCTTACAATTAGTATTTCTTTCATCGTTTACCCTTTAGTTTACGTTATTATCAACAGATTTATTTTCTGTACTTGTATTACTATAATGCCTTAAGGAACTTAATAAAATTCTTGGCTTAGAGCTAAATAATATTTCAGAAGGAGATTTGGAGGTAGCTGTTGATGGAGTGTTGCGGTAATTAAAAAGGAATTCATATATTTTTTTCTTCTAACGACGTTGTGTTAATTTTTTCCAAGCTCAACTTTTTTAAAACGGATTTTAGTAATCCATTCGATTGTGGGTGATATGGGGGGGATTTGATCAAATCAATACTTTTACATTTACAAAATTGACTAAAAACTCTCGAATTAAAAGGTGGTCCATTATCCGTCACAATACAACGTGGATATCCAAAAACTAGAAACAACTTCGATAACTTATTTATTAATGTCTGAACAGTTGTTGTGTTCATCAATCTTATGTCGCAATATTTTGAGTAAGCATCAATAGTAATTGAAAATGTTTTCCCTCCAAAGAAAATTAAGGAAACTGCGCTGGCGCCCATTTCAACTTTTTCATATGGAACGTTTTGTGTTTTTTCACAGACTTCACAGTTTCTTGCGAATAAGGTTATTGATTTATCAATACCTGGCCACCGCACGAATGATCGCGCTAACATTTTCATACGCACTACACCTGCATGATTCTTATGCAACAACTCGAGAACACTCTTTTGAAGTGATATTGAAACAACTACTTTGTGCCCAAAAAGCATGCAACCATTTTCAATGGATAAACTTGTTTTATTTTTAAAATACGGCTTTATTTCATTTGATATTTTATTTGATTATCCTAATTTTAAATACTCGAAAACATCCTTGAGTAGCTTATCTTTTTGGGTACAATCGCGTGCGGATTCCATATTCATTAAATTATCGTCAACGTGAAATAAATTAATTGGTGTCTCCTCCACCTTTGAGTCACTTACCAAAGGCAAGCGTGAAAAGCAATCTACATGGCCCATTTTCGAGCTACTTCTAAACAAAATTTTATAAATATACTGGGATAGTAAAATAGCCCATCTATGTAATCTGACAACAGCGACAGCAGAATTTTCCTTACTTGGATGAAAGATCTCCTTGAGAGCCTGGTTATCAGTGCAGATTGTGAACTCATATAAATAGTTGTGGAACTTATTATGATAGCCAATGGCTAGCGGTGCAATTGCGAATAGTTCCTTTCTGCTGTTGATAGAGTACAACAAAACTAGCATTTCTCTTCCATTAACTAGATGGCATAAAATCGCTCCTAATCCATAAGGGCTCGCATCAGTGAATAAAACAATTTCTTTATTAGGGTCATATAGTTGCAAAATGTTATTATTTAAAAAAAGAGTTTTACTCTTCTCAAAAGCTTTCTGGCAATCTTCTGTCCATACAAACTGTGTACCTTTTCTTAATAAGTTGTATAATGGCTGAATATGTGATGCGAGATTTGGAAGAAATTTATTATAATAATTAAGAAGATCTAAAAAAGATTGCAATTGTTGCATATTTTTTGGAGATGGAGCTTGAATAATCACTTGCACTTTCTTCTGGTCAGCACTAATTCCTTTAGAGCACAGTGTATGACCTAGATAATCTACAGATTCACAAATAAATTTGCACTTTTCAATATTTATATGAACGTTGTGGTTTTCTAGTCTACGTAAAACTTCAAAAAGATTGCGTTCGCAATCAGCAGGCGATGCACCTCCCACTAAAATATCCTCTAAATAACAAGAAACATTTTTTAACCCTTGAAGAATTCTATCCATTACGGACTGAAAAATTGCAGGCCAGTTGCTTACTCCGAACACAAGGCGAGTAAAGGCAAAAAGGCCTTTAAATGTATTAATTACTAAGAGCTTCAAATCTATTATGGAAAAATACGAACAGCCCGATAGTCCTGCAAAAATATCCTCAATACGAGGTAATGGGTAATATTGTGTTTCAATAGACTTATTCAATGTCACTTTGCAGTCAACACTTTGGCACTATTACTATAGGGCTGGCCTATTGGCTAAACTCAACAGGAATTAAAATTCGTTCTTTAACTAGCCTATTCAACTCAATTTCTACTTTTTCGCGCAATTTATACGGTACTTGATAAGCGGCATGAAAAATTGGTGTCTGATCACTTTTTAAAACGATATCTGCCTCATACCCCACTATCGGATGGATTAGTTCTGGCTGTTATCTTTGGGAACTTAGACTTAATTTTATTTAAAAATTGTTCTTGGTTACTTACATTGCATACACTTGGTTGGCGAAACTGTTCTCTCCAACTCGGATACAATTTATCAATCCATGTACGCCCCATCAAACTTTTCCACGGCACATCTCAAACAACAACAAATGACCTCCAAATACCACTTCCACCACGAAACTACCAAGCTCACGTAACCTAGAACCAATCACTGAACGAAGATTAAAATATGTTTTTTCTAATTTACAATTTTTGAACTTATCTAGATATTCTTTTTCACTTATAATAGTCGTTGATGCTCCCGTGTCAACCTCTATAGAAAGCAGCTGTCCATTTGCTCTTACTAGTACCTCTTCGGATTTATTGAAAATACTCACGCTATTCACGCACTTCGCATTACCTCTGAATCGACACTTGATAGTTATGTGCCCCCTCTTGTTACACGCAAAACACTGCCATTCTTTTGCTGGACACTGGAACTCTTTATGCAAACTGCTATTATCTTGCTATTATCCCTGGTACAAAAGCTGCTGGAACTTTTTTATTGTGAAATCGTAACCGCTGAACGTGGTGTTTTGTTATGACGAATACTTGAACTATTTTTTTGTGGAAATGTTTTTCTTTGTTGATTATATATCATATTGTGTGACATCAGTTGGACAGCACGTTATTCATTATGTGAAGCCTCCACATTTAATGCTAGTTGACACACCCTTTCAAAGGTTTACGAGTCATCCCGGAGAAGCATTTCTTGAATTTTGTCACTTTTTACTCCGACAATGAACCTGTCCACCAAAGCTTCATCCAGAATAAGAGTTTTTTACTTTGCTAACCTGTCATCTTCTAAAAAGAGCTGCAGATTCATTTAACGATTCACCGTCTTCTTGATAAATTTTATTGAATTTATAGCATTCTGCTCTTTTATTCTCCTTTGGAGCAAAATGATCTCGCAGCAATTTTAAGAGTTCTTCACACGATTTTTCACTTGGAATAGTTAATGACATTAGTGTTTCATATATTTCGGCTCCCATGATGGTGATAAAAAGCGGAGTTTTTGCCTCTTCTTGGATGTCATTTACTATGAAAAATTGTTTTATGCGATCTTCATATGCCTTGAAATTATGGCCAGGTACAAACGGTTCAATGTTTCCGATTAGTCGGGACATTTTTAATTTTATTTTGTTAATTAATTGTTAACACGTGTTTCGCAAATCCTCGTCGCCAATGTTACAGTTTTTTTATATTAATAAAAGAAGTTACCTTGATTTAATTTTCTTTATTGAGATGCTTACAGTTAAGGGGTCAAGTCAAGAGAGAGATAAAAGTAGTTTAAAACTAATCTGAATTCAATGTAATATGCGATTGGTATATTAGAATTGCTTGACAAGGTTGGTAATAAGTAAAGGGTGCTAGTAGATAATAAGCATGAACTATGCTGCGTCAACTAGCACATTTCATATAACAGCTACCTTCTAACTAGTAACCTTTATATCAATGGAATTTCTACAGCTTGGGAAACTTCAGCTAAGTATCTAGGTATTTGTCTTGACTTTAAACTGATTTTTAAGGACCACATGAACAGCATACTGAACAAAATTAATATGGCGATTAAAATGCTTTATCCGTTAATTAACCCAAAATCGCATTCATCGGAAGACTACAACTTGATTATATTTAAAGCAATTTGAAGCTTGGGGCCAATGTACTCAGTGTCATATAAAAAAAATTGCAGGGGACACAAAATAAAGTTTTAAAGATGAGGCTCAACCTACCTTGGCATCACTCAACCATCGAACTACACCAAAGAGCGAATGTTGCATCAATTAATTTTTTTTTTAATGTTTGTACATAGCACGGCAACGGAAGAAAAGAGAGGTACCGATGTACATTGTTTTTAAAAGTTTGCAAGTTATAACGACCAGGAAATAGAGAGTTTTACAGGACATTTCATAAGCGAGCTGTTCGACTTAGGAACGAATCACGGTATTTTAGAGTACGCTGATGTTCAAGGGTGTCGATTGACTGACTAATACTAGTATCACCTATGAGTTTTATCGCACAGTTTTGAATAATATTTAGCATGTGCAGAGATGTATTAGGTGCACCTAAAGGATGTGGGCGTTATACTTAAATTTTGGTTGAATAAATGCCTTATTAAGATCCGATCAGAGGAGTTGAATTATTTCTTACATTGCATGAGGAATCCTAGACATTTCGCAGCAGTTTTGATGACATCGAATATGTGGCCATTCCAAGGTAAGTTGTCATTTCACACACACTGAGAATGGAAAGTTTTTCGGTTTTGATGATGCAAGTACTATTCATGGATAATGGCCGGGCAATGTGTTTCGGAAAGAATAAATACTACTCTGTCAATAGTTAACCAATGCTGTTTATATCGGAATTGAATGAGATAAACTAATGATGCCTTACCCGAAGAACGTGGACATGAGTCTGGGAATGGATATGAAAAACAGAGTAAACTGCCATACAAAGGAATATTTATTTTGGATTATAGGTGGCAGGCAAGAGATCATTGATAAAAATTAAAAAGTGTCCGAGACATAACGGAGCCCTGGGGTACACTAGCATTTATTTTTTGAATATCAGACTTGAAACCATCTAAGTCAACCTAAATTGAACGTTCCGAAAGGTAGTTTCTAATCCATTGAAGGAGAGAGTCGTCGATCGCAAATGCACGCATTTTCGACAAAAGAGCCTAATGCCAAACTCTGTCAAATGTCTTAGAAATATAAAGTTCAACTTGCTTTCACCAGATTGATGTACTTCTTTGTTCCACTTTTCGGTGAGACATGCCATCAAATCACCAGTCGACCTGTTGCTAAGAAAACCATCCTGCCGTTCATTGAGGAGTTTACGTGTTTCGAGATATTTCAACAGCGTTTCTATGACCTCCGAAAGAATGAACGTAAGCGCAATGGGTCTGTAGAAGGGGAAAGAAAAATATTTGCTTTTTTTACGGACGTAAAATGGACGTGCTGGGCAAATGCTGTTTTCCATCTGCTCAGAAAGAGTCTTAAAAAGTAGGATTAATGGAAAAGCTTACGCAGTGGTTTTGCCAGCGAGGAAGATAACTTATTCAAAAGAAGAGGATTTATATCATTCGAACAAGCAGATTTATATATGTTGAGACCATGAGTGCGAAAGTAGATTCGTCCAATTGAAGATTAGTTGCACTTAAGTATAGGCAGCGACAAAGCACAATCTGAAGGTGTTGAGATGGCCACAAAGTGTGCAGCAAGCAGATTGGCCTTGTCTACGGAGCTGACAGCTGGACTGTCATTGTTAATGAGCATTGGGATGGAGGATGGAGGATGAGGCAGAATTTCTAATGTTGGCCAGCAAAATCTTTTTGACACGCTTCAGTGATTACACTGATTTGAGACCATTCGGAACAGATGGATGTGACAAAATTTTTCAAATAATATAATTTTTGGAGAAAATAAATTAACGGATTCTACAATACTTATCCCAAAAGTAGAGCTTCTTACGGAGGGTGAGCAACTGTCATCACGAACTGAATCAAAATAACTCAGTCAAGCTTCACAAGTGGGGTTTACAAGAAAGTTGTAGGTATAATTTCCGAATTCAGAGTAATACCTTCTTTGAAAATGCACCTGATTTATCAGACACTGCAAGCTAAGTGACGCTTACATCTACAGTGGTTAAGCATTTCAACCACCAATTTTTTCCAGATAATTGGTATCATAGTCCCAAATTGCGAGTTCACTTTCATAAAAAATTATCACTATTTTTGGGCACATCCAGACTAAACCGCGTCCTCAATTTTGAAATGCCAACAGAGAAAGAACTGAAAAAACAAGGTTGTTGAAGCATGATTGGAAAAATGACTGACTGAAAAATGATTGGACTGGTATTCTAGTTTGATAACAAGCTTAGAAACATGATATCACAGTGTGTTGAAAGCAAGCCAATCATCATCAAACAACGAAAAGAAAAACTGTTCAGAGATATGCCTGCTCCTCAAGCTGTTGAAGCTTATACCATAACAAATAAATAGGTGGCGTTGATTTACTAGATTCCACGCTTGGATTATACAGAATCCAGTTAAGGTCAAAAAAGAGCTGAAACAAAATATGTTTTTGCATGATCGATTTATGCTAAGTAAACGTATGGCTCCGTTCGAATGCCGCAAAACCTACACCGTTGGTCAAAACAAATAGTTAACACATAAGAATTTATCTACAAGTTCCAGTGATATCACTGAGAGCAGCATTGATTGTCATAATTATGCAGATGGTGGTCGAAAACGAAAGTGAATTTCTTTCAATTCATTCGCCTAACTAACTTTGTGTAGACCAACATTTTATAACAGACAAAACAGTTCCGATAAAGTGAATTGGTATATCACAATGCGCACTCATTTAATTTGTCTCTGGGTAAAGAAACGAGTTCATCCACCAATTTGAAGGCTAAAATTAGATTTCTACATACAAGCATCTGTCTAGGAGGGTGGTTCTTATTTGTTCTCCGAAACTGTTTTCATCCTGCAACCACAACTCTCATATTATTTTATTTGCGTGGGAAATTGATTCTGGATCATTTTCAAATCCTCTTAATAGTGATTCCTCCCTCCGAATCCCATATTTATACTGGCCAATACTTAAGTAAAAAAAAAAAGGTTTACCTCTCCCAGCTCCACAAGTTTTCTATTTTAATTTTCTTCCGTTAAAATCTACTTCTCCTAGCAACTGACATGGCAACGGCTTATTACGTAGTTAGACGAATCTATGCCCCTCCACTGCATGAATCTTGCCAATTCATTCATGCGAATCTCTACCATTCGTATTTACATGTTTTCGCAACTCACTAAATGTTAGTGCCACTGTTCCCGCTGTTACTCATTTGCATAGTCGTTCGGTTAGTTTGTCTATCCTTGCTCCCGTGTTTCGCGCTTCAGTTCCATCACAGTGCCCAAAGTGGACATTTTAAGTCAATAAGAGGGCACATCAACCTCATTACATTGTAGTACTCAACCTATTGGTTCTGGTATTCTACGAGCATATCCAGTATCCCGTATCCGTATCCGCGTTGCACGAGCTCGCCACATGTAGTTACTTGTAAAGTGTGCGCGTTTATGGGTGGCATCAAAATATCAGAGATTTACTTGCATATTTTTTGCAATCCCCTACCGTTTATTCTGTCCTGTCCAAACAGTTCATTTTGCGTTTTTCCTTTACTGTTCGGTTGTGTCTGAAATTTTTATTCTTTCTTTGAATTGAAAGGATAGAAACCCAAGCAACCAAAGGAAGGGCATCCTAATCTTATTCGCTGAATTCGTAATCTCATTAAATTTACATATTAATCAAGGGATTTTAATTACCCTTGCACTAGGTGCTACAATGAAAGATTCCTCTGAACGATGTTCCAGTTTATGTGTGTAAAGAGAAGAGGTGACTTTGCCTGCCATGGTATTCACGATACCTAGTCCTTGTCGTGTTTTGACTAAAGCATTTTTTTTTTCATTTTTTTCTTTCCATGGCTGCTGCATGTTGGTGGAAACTCAAAACATTTGTGGAAGAATGCATGTTCGGCGCTTCACCAAGGACGTTTAAATGAGCTCCTGATTTTTTGATTTAAAATTACGAATGTTGGCACAGAGGAAGTAGTCGTAAATTTCTCTGTTTGGATTTGCCACACCAGCAGAATTATTCTTCATAGAAGTGTGGGCTTTCGTGTGGCTTTTTCTTTAATATTTTTATTTAAATCTTCACACGGATAAATTGTGTATTCTTGTTGGATGATATAAGAGTACAAGTTTTAGATTTGATTGAGTTGAAATTTGAAGAGATAAGAGGAATGTCTTAGAAACAGGACGGTTACATACGTCTGCTGTAAAGGAGCGAAAGTGTTACAAGCAGCATTTTTCTTTTGAACAAAGAAAAAACTTCTTTTTTGAAGAAAGATCAATAAGCCCTTCAGTGATAAAGTGCCTACAGTTACAGCACCTACCACCTCATCACCGTATACCTGCAGCCTGATATGAGCATATTAACGTAGGCCGGTCACTCATAAACGTAGTGCTCCAGGATGTTGTCATGACTTTCTCAGCAAGTGTCTAAAGATGTTGTGTCACAATACAATTGAGTGCTTGGCAAGAGCGCAACGTCCTATTATAATGCCAATAAGCAGACTACAGTCTTCTGACTTCTTAGAGACGTCGGGAAAAGTTAATTTGTTCTGCAGGCAGCCTTAAGAATCATACCATCCACGATTATGTTCATACGAGACCCAAATGTAAATGGGTCTCTGAGGACACAGGCAGTTCTTATAGAAGTTTGGTTACTGCAAAAATCCCCCCTGAGCTTTGTCTTTCAAATTTATCAGCGATTTCATTTCCCGCGGTTTGCTTCCGACTGAGTTCAGTAAAGTCATGCATTCTCGTACTAGTTTGGAAGTGGTGAGAAGGCTCAGCAAAGGTTATAAGCATAGATTTGCTGTTGCAATAAATGCAAATGCTTTACTTGTACTTATTGCGTACATCTCCACAGAAGACAGACACAAGTTTCCATTACGAGGGGGAAAATGTAACGTTTTCGCCATCTGTGAACACTACAGTCTTTCTCTCGCTTTAAGTTGATTTAGCATTTTTTTTCACAGCAGGAGCTTTTTTGATAAGAGTCAAACGACAGCCAAGGTCAACAAAACTTCAGTGTGTGTGTACCGAAAACTACTACTTCTTCAACGAATGATGGCTTAGTGAGTGCAACGCACGATATGAATATCAAGGGGAGAAAGATTCATTAGTTTATCTCGTGAATTTTGTTCTACCAGACAACCGATGATCCTTGAGTTGTTATCCCCGAAACAAAAACTAGATGAGTCCGATCATAAAATTCCTCTTTCTCGTAAAGGGAACTAATTCAGTTTTAACCGGATTATGTGAAGCCCATTTCTAGTGCACAAATTGTCGACCATCTAGATGTGATCTGATAGTCGCTAAACATAATCTAGTAGATAGCTACATCGATCATAGACCTATTTGCATCACAGCAGTGGAGACAGTACGCCGCCGCGGAGTTTACCTTCGCCACCACATATTGTTACAATCAGGGTTCTATACACCAGGTTTGCTCATACCCACAAAACTAGTGATTCCTTTTGTGCTATCACACATGCTGTCTGGATGAGTTATATATGCTGTCAAAGATGAGTTGTTTAAGCCACTCTCTACGTCAATAAAAATGTCCATCACGTACTCGTATACCTTCTTGTCGAGTGCCTCAATTCTGCTTACCAGATTTTGAAGAGCTTCTTAGCAGAATCTTGGGTGTTGGTAGGTAAACTGTATCTAAAACAGAGGTTACATTCGCTTAGTAGATTTTGGCACACGAATCTCAACCATTCTCTCTCTTCAACATTAAGGAAGTCAGACTTAACATATAGGCGACCGTATAGTCATTTTTTCCGATTTTTGGTATAAAGGCTATTCCTTATGCCATTGACAATGTAGCAGTGATAATTTTATTTAGAGCTTCTTGTCTATAGCTCTTTGTAACATGACTGGATACATGCTATTAGTGCCAGGCGACTTGTGAACATCAAAGGAAGCAACAACACAACCGTTGAGAGATATCTACTACTTCGTGCTGTGTTACTCAGCTCACTTAGATCTTCCTTAATAGGAGCTGGTTATAAGTTGGTTTTGATAATGTTACGTGGGAAGTGAGTCTCAAGCATGAGGCGGAGAGCCTTTGCTTTCGACTCAGAGCCATCTGATTTTCTGAGCTATTTCCCACTTTTGTACACTTTGACTAGCTTGCTAGTTTCACCGCCTGTTTCGATATCTCGTTCCATCTACACGATTGTTACCAACCTCGATAAGTCAGTTTAAAACGTTCAAGTTCCCTCTGTGTTTCTGAGTTTAAGAAGAGCATTAAAATTAAAAAAGGCAGAGACCTCGTATCCGATTCTGAATTTGATGTATCCATGGTATGATATCCAGATCTCCGATAATATTTTGCAGCAGTTAATCTCCTAAGCGTAGTTGTTAATTAGCGTTTTGTCGATTACTTGCTGTCATACTTTCCTGACAAATTTGGTGCATTCTTCGTTCAATTCGAAGCTTATGTCTGCATCAACTTAATCTTAGTTGAAAATTTAACCATTTTTCACCGTCTAGAATGTAAGTTCGGCACAAAAAGACAAGTTCTTGGTCTTTCCGATCGATCTTTATACAATTTTGTGACACCTCTTAAACACCCTTAACTACAAATGCGGTTATTTCTGATGAAATGGTGTGATGAAATGTCAAACTATTTCAGTTAACTTTGCAGGCATGGCGAATCTGATGATCCTCATGTCATCAGCGAAAGTGCAAACATTTTTTTTTTTACAAACATATCTTTACAATGAGATTAATAACGATCAACGTTAAGATTGCAAACCTGAGGGACACTAGATATGGCTCCAATGGGGTCGAATATTGAGAACCTGAAAATGACTCTGTACTGTTAATATTTTCGTAGAGTTTGTTGTTAAATTCTATCCTCCTCGTGGGATTAAAAATCACTCGAAGAATTTTGCGTTCGAAATCACCAAAGGATATCTTCATCCACCTTCGCTTATGTTCATGCTCCTGCATCAAAAAGTGGAACTGGGATGATGATGATCTTATATGTATGTTGGTCTGGTAAGGGTTTCCTGAGGAGGTCTTGTTTCGTCGATTGGCAAGTGACTTTATCGTGACTCACTCAAAGTTATAGATGTGTATTGCGGCGTTCTGTTCGATGCTGTGTGTACTTATCTATTTTTACACTGATTCCTGATTTAACCCATTTCTGCCGCCTCTGCTTAGCGATTCTGGTCGCCGAGTTCTGTCAATGTCAGCAGCTTATGCAAAAAATATACAAAATTTTGGAAAATTGTGCCTCTGGTGTGATTTGTAATTACCGCACATTTTTTTTTTTTAAGTATGAGTTTGGAAAAATTACATCACAATGCTTTCCCTTGCCTAGACCATTTTTCAAAATCAAGGTTTCGGAGAGATTGTTTCCGACTCTTACGAGGAGTTTGGCATAGATATCAATACTAGACATGGCTGTGGATTGTGGACTTATTGTGACTTCAACTGCACTGCTAAAAGCCAATCAGATCGGTGATGAAGCCGTTCTTCAGGCGTTCACAAGGACGTCTAATAAAATCTTCCATGCGATGTTAAGGAGACTGATGAATTGGAATGAGTTGAATCATGTTTTCTACTAAGTCATCTCTAGATGCCTTAAATAGTTGGGTAGGTAGGTCGTTTCAGCAAGTTTGTTGTACTTAAGTCTCTGTATTGTTACTTTTACTTCATTTCGGTCGAATGGGTGGGTCTCTTGCCCTTCACCGTCCAGGTTGAATGGTTCATTCTGTATAACAATGAAGTTTGGGCTGTTATTGCCATTAAATAGTCTGCAGAAGTGGAATTCCAATATTTTCAGTACTGACTTTGACTCTGCTACTAAATTTTTTATTCATCTATGAATTTGTCTGTGTTCTTGTTGCTTTGACACATTCTTCTTATTTTTGGTAGAACTTCTGATTAATTTCGCTATAGAAACGCTTTCTATTTACTTGATAGCGCGCTTCTCATGCTCGTTCATCTGCAGCTCCATCTTAAATAACCTGTTTATTTTTGTTATTGAGGCCTTGTAAACGACTCTTGTTGATCTGGTGTTCTTGTAATAGCTCATGTTAGTGATACCACCGGCAAAGCTCCTGCTAAACTCCGCCGTTGTTGCTTTAGCATGTTGGAGATTCACCTATATCCACCTAAGTTTAACGGTTTGAGTTCGGGCTGGAGTAACTGGGAGAATTATACCCTCTTCAAGCTCCAAGGTCTCTATTCTGATTAGTTTGATCAGTTCCTCAGCACCGATTTTCGAGGCTTTTAACCTCATGGTCATCTGGACAAGACGGTAGCTGATACTCCTAGCGTAGCTGCAGAGTTTTGTTCAAAGTAAGCATCTTGGTTGTAACAACGCTTGTGAAGTAAGTAAGAAATTTTGAACTCCTCAGTGGTCTGCAGTCGTGTTATTTTTATAATGCGGCACTAGACATCCCGGCTTGAAGGCAGAACCAAAGAAGGATGGTTTTGTTTTCTGACGCTTGTCGGCTATTAATTTGTCCATCTAAATGTTTTCAATAGAATCCATTTGAGCTGCGGATAAGGTCGCGTTTACATTATCTCGTGCAAAACTGCTATCTTGACGTTCGTCAGTATATATTTGAAGGAGGCAGTAGTCCACCTTTTTCTTGTTTTATCTGCGATTACCTTGGATGTAGAGGACTGATGGTGCTTTCGCCTCTCTTCGTTCATAAGATATGCCAGGCGCTTCTTGCCGGCGGTGCTTGATCTTTTCTGATTTTTAATCAGCACATTTTTTTTTGGTAGCAGTTTCATTGCCTGTAAGCAGCTGTATGCTGATTTCGCTGAGGTAACGAAGCCTCTTTTAGTTGTGAAGGCTTTATGACCGCCCCGTATTGTATTTGTTTATTATTAAATATAGATCTGTGGCTGTACATACAGGCGTACTTATCCAAAAATATTAAAAAAAAAACGTTCTCGTAAAGTTTTAGAAAATCTCTCTACATATGTATTGCAGATACATACAATACATACAACCCTTTTACTCTACAACAGAATATTATATAAATAAACGCAGCTAAGTTAGGCAAATCCTGTTCCTCCTTCAACGCATTCACGACCTTGTTGGCTTCCTAATAGAAGGACTTGTGGAACGTAATTGTTTTCTAGCACGCAGATCGAATTAAAAAAATGTGCACACACACACATTCATACTGGGTAAATATGTGTGGAATGAACTCCTTTGTTTTACCGCCATCACTGACCTATTCGCTTGGTTATCGAATCTATGATTGACGTATTCAAGCGCATGTAATTCAGTAAATGAGCTCTGACTAAGGAAACATAAAAGAGCGAGTTCCATCACAGTTCATATAACACATGAGTACCCCTGAATCGGCCCTCGGTAATTTCCAATAATAATTAATCGAGTGATATCCTTATTGTTATCGCATAATTCCCTGATATTCCCGCATATTAACCATTCATTCAATCATCATCGGCATTCCAGATTAGCGAAAACTAAGCACAAAAATACGAATAAAAGAATTTAAAAACATCGGATGATTGACCAAATTGAATGGTGGAATAATTACTATTTATGTGTACCATACAAAGTATGGATGTTTTTGAAAAAGGGGCAGACTCAGAGCCATACATATGAGTACATTTGAATGCAAGTAATTACTACTCATGTTGTAATGAGTGCCTATATTAGTGGAAGTAAAGGGTTAGCTTTTTTTTTAATGTCATGTTGAATATTAATTTTTTGTAGATGCCTTAAATAAATAAAGGCAAATGCCATTATTTCTTTCCTGGTTAGAATAACACAAACCCTGGTGGCCTTAGATCTCAAAAGACAGGCACTTTACAGTCATTGACTTTAGCTGAACATGAAAAAATCTGCTGATTTGCTTTCCCTACATTCTTTCAATATCTTAAAGTGGAAGCTTCCACAAATGCCCATACTTCTTGGCTTATTATGCTCCGAGATATTCTTAACATATTCATTTTCGACGCTTTCACTTTTACTTTACACTCCTTATACATCATCTAACATTGTGATGTGTATGTTAAAGCCGGATGTAGGTCTGCCGCGTATGACAAACCTTTATACTATAATGGCATTTTTCTATCCCAAAATACTCTGTGAATATTAAGTAAGGGCGTCTGACGATGAATAGCTCTTCAAAATACTTGTATGCCCTTATTTGTGTTCACATCCACCTTACGAGCGATCAATATAATCCGTCGCATGAGCGCATTTAAGCCACAAACTTCCTCTTGGTAAATGTTTGAGTCATATTTAATACCTCTGCCACTCTATAGGTTGGAGTATAATTCCAAATTAAGTAGACCGACTAATGACACTTTTCTCTCACAGTTTTAAATAACAGTTTGTAGTGACCATGAGATACCCAAGCTCAGTTGGGCTAGCTCACCTCCCATAAGGGGGCCACCCAACGGCAGGGTAGGGTTGGAACAAGTCACTGAACTCTCGTGATACCAGAACATACTCTCCGCTCAGGCCTTGCAATCAGGCGGTCACTATCAGTATGGTACCTTTGAACCCAGGACTGGCGGCATGTGTACATCGATGAAGAAAACCATCACATCCTACGCTAAAAAATATCCATTTCCTCTCTTCTATTTCGTCGTCCTGTTTACAAGGCTACGAGTTCTTTCAAATTATGCTTTTCCGTTGACATCATAGCATTCACCATCAAAGGTGACATCCATAACTTGCAAATCCCTAATGGAACATGCCACCAGTTCGCAATCGGAGCGCTGTGTGATTGGCTTACCATCTCACTCAAACTCTTTTACAAGAATACATTCAAGGGGCCATGTTCGTTTATCAAGTACCCCAAGCTAAGATTTAAACGGGATTAAATGGGGAGGAATAAAAGAGAGGTATCGATCTACATTGGTCTTAAATGTTTGCAGGTTATAATGACTAGGAAATAGAGAGCTTGGCAGGGTATATTATAAGGTAGTTGTACAGCGTAGGAATGAATCAAGATATTTTAGAGGTATATTAGTGATGGGCTTCATAGTGAGGTGGATGTTAGGGTTGAAGATTTGAAAGGGCAGAATATTACTGACGATTTCAATAGAATAGTGGTGGTGGAAACAGCGATAAAACAAAGTGAGACAAGAGACACTACGTCGGTATTCGAGAGTGTTAATTGACTGACTGATATTAGTTTCACCTGTATTATAAGTTCTAGCGCACCGTTTTGAATCCTATATAGCAGGTAAAGAGATGTTTTAGAAGTATCTGACCAGATGAGGGCATTGTACTCCATTTTTTGGTGGTAAATGCCTTATATATTGAGGCCAGATCAGATGGGGTGAAAATTTCTAACATCGTTTTTGGTATGTTCTGCAGCAACTTTTTATACGTTTGAAATGATTAATTAGATACTATTCCTGATGACGTAGCTAATGATCTCCTCTTACCAAAATAATGTGATCTTCAAATTTCGTACGCAATAAATTGATTAATTGGTGGCTTGTGTGACCAATAGCACACAATTCATCAAACTTTTTTTTTGGGACAGAGAGGTTTTTCGTGAATCACGTATGAGTTTTTCGGTTCCCAGTAACGAACATTTTAATCGTCGTAGATGATCCAAAGGCTTTAATTGTTATGTAATTTGGATTTTATAGGCGCGCAAATGAAGATCAACTTTTAAAGTTCGTCATAAAGTGGAGCAAGTGCAGCTCAATTTTTGACTTTGGCGACGAATTCATGTGCTGTTTCTGAACACTTTCGCTCACAGTGGTAATGTTTTGGTGTGCTTGTGTTTGTGTTTGTTGTAGTTTCTTCAAAACGCTTCACAATTGCACGAATTTAAAACTCACTATGATGATCATGTTGACTGAAAATTTTACGAATTTTACGAAATGTTAAATGACTCCATGACTAAAATTGCCAAAAATTGTATGACATATGTCAGAAAGGTTAACCACATCGTTCAGTAAATGACAGTATTTGACAGTCAACATGCACACCATCTGTGGGCTGACCTTTTATATCTGACTGTACTGTGAGAGAAGTTGATCTCTTTTATATGCGACAGACGTCATCAGAAAAGGTTGGATAACCCGGCTTGGTCATCTGGATCAGAAGGACAACAGCCTTCTGGCTCCTAAAGTTTTCGGCTTCAGCTCAAAAAACAACGCACAGGTAGGGGATAAAATTGCAGAAAATTGCAGCAACTACATATTTTGCCACGATGTTCTAAGAAATACTAATTTAGACTCCGAAATCTTTTCAAGGAAATAATTTTTTCTTTGAACATATAACAGCTTTTGAACTATTCAGAATCGTTGGTAACCTAAAAAAACTCAAATTCTTGCGAAAATGATGGCGTATCTTAAAAAAAAAAAAATAAAAAATATTGTTTTGTGGTTGAGATATTGGCCTTTATTTTTAATAAAAGCAAACTCACAGGATATTTTCCTGGCAAGCTAGATTCCACTACCAATTACAGGCCTCTATCGCTTCTGTCATCTGTGAGTAAACTTTTTGAAAATGTCATTAAAACTAGAGTTGTAACTTTTTTAAATAAAAATACGCTATCACGAAAAAAAAAAAAATATACAACACCAAGTTTGAAAGTGCAAAGGACTTTCTCCCATCGCTATTTATTTGCACTAAGTACGGAACTGAAAAATAATTCCCTCTCACGAATAAAAAAGAAAGGATTGTAAAGATCGACGATACGACCCTACTAGTAAACACAGAATTATGGAGTTTTTCTAAAGCGGAAATGCCAAAAGTTCTTGAAGTGATTTTTGGTCACTTCACAAAGTTCTGTATGGAGTAAATAGCGACATTGTTCTGAATAGTAGGACTAAAATATACCAACTCTAATCGCCAGGACATATTTAGTAAATGAACTCCACCCCAATAAAGAAAGAACCCATTGGTGACGCGTTTAAATGAAAATTGATCCAACCAACTTACAACATGAGAGCTGTTTGTTGAGCTAGAAGTCCACACTGGACTTTAGTATCACCCAAAGTTAAGGAAGTGCGAAAATAATCTTAGAGGGCTCATTTTCTTTTTGTTTTAATGGGATACAAAACTTGACATGACAAATGCTAATACATCTTATACATCTAGTAATAGAGAGACAACACGCAAAGGTGAGCTGATCTGCAGGTTCGATGTGGCCAGAAAATCGAATTAAACTTTCTAAAGATACATTTTTATTCAAAACTATGTATTATTCAAATATGTATTATATAATATAATAAAAATGTTTCCTAACTTCTAACAGAGCAGCTACAAAGTTTAGGATTCAGTATTCAACTGACAAGAGTCAAATACTGCTAATAGCTTATGACAATCACACAAATATATGTGATTCAAATAGGTACATAGATATAATATGTTTATATATAAAAGTGCTTCAAAAACTCGCCATCTACGAAAGAAAACTATTTACCTTTAGTAGGCTTAAGTAAAACTGACTTGTCCAATCTTTATCGCACAAAGAGACACGCCAAAAAATAATATTAATGCAATATTAACCACAATGTTGACCAAGCTCCCATGCTCTAGAAATACAAAAATAAAAAAAAATAAAAAAAATAAAAAAACCTTTCGGGTAATTGTAATCATTATGACAAAACAGTTCTCCTTCTGCTGTGGGATCAAAAGAAAATGCGATAGTAAACAGAAGTAAAACGCCGTCATTGATACTAAATAACAGTTGGCTCCATTTTGACCCAATTGATGGCAGCTTAATTATTCTAAATTATAAACTTGTGTTCCTTATTTTGTTTCCACCCGTTTGAAGGAGTATACCTTCGTGACGAGACAGTTTTACTGATCGGTAATTAGAATAATTGGTAATAACTTAATGAATTTTGTGTTTTATGAGTAGATATTATTGGTTTTACCATTTGTAGATGAGTATTTGTGTTGCACGAATACACTTTTGAAATAAAAGGCAAGATAATGTCTTGTTATGACAGTTCAACGACAGTTCTTGTGGTCGATACAACATAAATCCTTGAATCGCCCTACTAAGCAGGATAATGTTATCCTCACTTTTTAATTAGTGAATTAACGCACGCACCAAACGATTAGGGCAATATCTTTGCGTGACAGAGTAATGATTTTTGAGTCTCCCATCGGAAATATTGATGACGACAATGCCTTTGTATGTCAATAGTTTTGACACATTAGCTAATTAAGATGGATAGAAAGCCTCATAACTCAGATATCAATTTTAAAGACATGAATCCTTATTTTTCATTATGTACGACATTTTTCAGGTAAATATATAACACATATTTCCTTCCCTCGATGTGGCATATACGTTAAAGTCTAAACTCAGTTGCTCCCGCAAATACTTATTCGTTTTTTGTACATCGAAGTTGTATGTTGTCAATCGCAGTCACCCCAACACATCTTACAAATATTTGCTCTACATTTTTCGTATGAAATTTAACTTTCTAGGTTCTACTTTCTGATTCTATAAAGTTCAGGAAAATTATTTTCGATTAGTTCGATTCTTCAATCGCCTGAACAGCCGTTCCTATTGCTAATAGTTTTTTAATAACACTTAAGAGTGGGTCTATAATCTGGAGAAAAAAGGTAAATATGGAATAGATCTGGGCTTTTGGCATTCTTTGAGGCTAAGAGCCCATCACACGCGGAAGAATTGAAGATGTTGTTATTTCTTAAACCAGATTTCCCACCTAGGAACAAATAGAAGATTTCATGTTAAACCTATACCAGCGTCATTTAACTCAAGGCAATAGCCGTAAAATTATGCAACCACACCAAAGGATACCAAAAAACGACTTCCGTGTTCCGTACAGTAAATCGAAAAAACTTATTAGGAATTATAAAATCTTTATATCACACAAGTTATGATTGCTTTTACGTACGTACCCTGGTTAAAGTTATCGGTGTAGGTGGAGAGAAGTCCTCATATGACAAGCCACTTCCAGATCCACATTTTAGCAAACCTGGATACATACCCCTATTATTAGGTGGACCTCTATACTCGACAGTGTTATGATCGAGACTTAAAAAAAAGAGTGGACTCCTACTGCGAAATAGTTATCATGGTGGATGAATTGTATCTGAAGACCCGTAAAGTATTGTTGGATATAAAACATTGGTAAGGACGGTACTTCATATTGCTGTTGTTCGTAGACACTCACACTCAAACACTCACGAACCAAAGACCGTCGTTATACCGTACATATTCCTTAAATAGACGTCTGTAAGTTTGGTTATCGGACGAGAGAGAAGCTAGTAGAAATATAAAGCTGTCATACAATTTTATGGTAGACTATATCATGTCTAATCATATGTCCCAAGTTCCTGTTATGCGAAAACGAAACGAGACACTCACGCAGAAAAGAATGCAATTGGGGAGTTGTATGTATTACCATACGATGTGGAACCAACTCTAGGTCGTGGGTAGATACGGAGCCTTAAGCTGGAAATTCATTCTCTCTAGGAAGTGTACGATACATCTGCTGTTATAGAGGATGGTAGACATTTAGACGAGATTAGAAAGATCCAAAATTACAAATGCACCATTGAGTTACACGAGGCATATACTATGCCTGTATTCATGAAGCCAAGACCCATTCCGTACGCTCTTTGTGAGAAAATTTAAGCTGAAATTGATAAGATAGAGAGGATAAAGATTATTGGAAAAAAAAAAATGACAAATTGCCAAAGAAGCGTATCTATACGAATAGTCGTCTATAAGAATGGAGACATACGATTATGTGCCCACTACAAATCAACAATCAACATACTAATTAAAGCTATAACCCTATACTTCTCACTGAAAATGTCTTAGCCGAAATACTTACTTACTTAGGCAGCGCTACGGATTAGAGTCGAAGATTCAGCGGGCCGGAGCGTTGGTGTTCATTCGCTTTACATGTCGATGTCGCTGTTCAGCTCGTAGAATTCATCGTTGAATCGTCTCCTCCAGAACCCGTGAACGCATACGGGAAAAAATATTTTACGAACAATTTTTCTCTCGAAAAGACCAAGGATTTCTTCATCCGCTTTAGGAAGGGTTCATGCTTCGGAACCATAGAGCAGAACTGGGATTGTAAGGGTCTTACATGATATTTCCTTGGTTGTTAGGGAGAGTCCTTTACTACATAGTTGCCTTTTTAGCTCAAAGAGACAGCGATTAGCAAGCAATAATCTTCGTTTGATTTCTGAACAGATGTCATTTTCATATGTAATAGCAGAGCCGAGGTAGACCTCAAAGTTGTAGCTGTCGATTGTAACATTCTGGTCGACTTGTTCATGTAAGGTGTCCCTTTTTGTTGACAGCATATCTTTTGTTTTGCCCTCGTTTACCGCTAGACCCATTTTTTCCGATTATGTTTCTATTCTCGCAAACGCACAATTGACAGCTCGCAGTGTTCTACCAAAATTATAAATATGATCGGCGTGTGCAAGCAATTAAACAGAGCTTTGAAAGATCATAGCCCGTGTGTTGACTTCTGAGTTTTGCACAATTCTTTCAAGTATGATGTTAAGGAAGTCACACGACAGCGCGTCGCCTCTCCTAAATCATTTTTTGACATCAAAGGTCTCGGTTAGGTCGTTACCGGCCTAGATGCAGCAGTGAGCTTTTTCAACTGTCATCCTACACAAGTGGACGAGTTTGGCATGGATGTCAAAAGTAGACATGGTTCTGTATAGCTCGTCTCTGTACATGTTGTCACATGCAGCTTTCAAATTGTAAAAAAGTAAGTATCGATCTGAACTTCTTGGGTTTTCTCTAAGATTTTGTCAATTTGGTCAATTGTGGTCTTACTGGGCTTAAAACCGCACTAAATCAATCAGATCGCTGATTAATGGCTTCAGGTGCTCGCGCGATGTTTAGGAGACTGATACCTCTATAGTTGGCGCAGCTTAGGGGGCCTTCTTTCTTGTGAACCGGTAAAACGATGCTGATGTTCCATTTATCAGGCATACATTCATCTGACCAAATCTTTTAAATAAGTTGGTGTATGATCTTTACCAAGTCATACCCTGCTGCCTAAAATAGTTCGTCGGGTAGGCCATCCGGGCCGGTTGTCTTATTCGACTTTAGCTTAGAAATTGCTATCCTCACTTAATTTCAGTCGTGTGGACGGAATTCAAGACTTGCATCGTCAATACTGAATGGTTCGCTCTGCTTGACAGCAGAATTTGTGTCGATTTCGCCGTTAAGCAGCCTGCAGAAATGGTTTTTCCATATCTTCACGACTGCGACGCTATTTAAAGGTTTCCTTGTTCATCTCTGCAGGTTTCACTTTGGGTCTTATTACCCTGACACGTTAAAATTCCGAAAATTATTCCTGGAGGTGCACCTCTATATTTCCTCGATAGAGCGCTTGTGATGCTTTTCATTTTTTCTCCAGAGAGAACGCTCTCGTTTTTTTTTTTTGTACAGCGCCGTTGTACGGCTCTCTTCATCAAAACAGGGGTTTCTTGGTGGTGGACGCATGGAACCCAGCACCTCAATTGCGACATTTCTGATAGCTTCGCGGCATCTAAGCCACTGGTTTTCAACACTTGATGCTGGCTGTAAAGGACTTCTCGAAAGGCTGAAGAATATGTGATCGGCAAAACGGTTTGTTGCGATTGCAACCGTTCAACGTTAAATCTCCTCATAGTATTTCCCTGTTGTTGTGGCGTCTGAGATATCTGTAGACGTACATTAACTATAACTAGGTAGTGGTTCGAGTCTATGTTGGCCGCTCGGAATGTCCGGATATCTAAATACTTGAGCAGTGACTTACGTCGATCGCAACATGATCAATCTGGTTGACAGTTTGCTGGTCTGGTGTCCACCATGATCCCTTGTGAATATTAAGGTGAGGAACCGTGTACTTGCTATAGTAACGTTACGTCTCGCAGTGAAATCGATTAGTCTACGTCCACTTCCAGACGTGATGTCGTGTAGGCTATATCTTCCGATTGTGCTACCAAAGATGTCCACATTTCCAATTTTGTCTAAGTCGCTTAGGACGATTTTAAAGTCATACATCGGACATTGCTCGTAGGTTTTGTCGAGGAGCTCGTAGAGACTTCCTTTAGTAGCATCGTCCTTTTCCTCTACCATAAGGCTTATATTATCGAGTTCACCTTTGATACGAATTGTTATAAGGTGTTCACTCACGTGTCGAAAGCTTAAGACTTAACACATGGGCTGAAAAGTCATTGCCGTTTTATAGTAAAACACAAAATTTTTGCAAAATTCAAATTTATTTATCAATATAGTTGCCTTCGAGGATTTTTCAATCTTTCGATACCAGTTTTGTAGTACGATTTCGGTTTAGCCTCAAAAAAGGCCTCTGTTTCGGCGATTACTTCTTCATCGGTCTTTAATCTCTTTCCGGCGAGCATTCTTTAAAGGACTGCGAACAGGAAATAGTTGCTGGGGGCCGATTCTGGAGAATACGGTATGTGGGGAAGCAATTCGTAGCCGAATTCATTAAATTTTGCCATCGTTTTCATCGACTTGTGACACGGTGCATTGTCTTGATGAAACAGCACTTTCTTTTTCTTCAAATGCGACCGATTTTCTGCGATTTCACTCCAACAATGCAATGTAATAGTCGCTGTTGATAGTCTGCCCCCTTTGGAGATAGTCGATGAAAATTATTCCATGTGTATCCCAAAATACGGATGCCATAACTTTGCCAGCCGACTGCTGAGTTTTTGGTCGTTTTGGACGAGGTTCGTCACCTGCTCGCCACTCAGCTGACTGTCGACTTGACTCTGGTGTGAAGTGATGGAATCAAGTTTCATCCATTGTCACAAGCCAACTCTCTTGTGCCTTATGTAGGAAGAAGAGGCATACCGCAAATTATCGGGTTTGTCCTAAATTTCAATACATAAAAAGAGTAAATCTGGCTCGACAGCAGAAGGTGGAAGTCAAATGTCCACCCGTGCAAATACAAACACCAGCCGTCACTCCCCAAGTTACCTACGCCCAAATGGCGGCAGGTAGGGGAACTACAGTACAACAAGCAAAGGTAGCTTCTCAGGCCCCAGCGCCTAGAGCACCAGAACCTGTACCTGACATACTGGCTATCTTGCTCTCTATTCAGGGGCAGATGGCTCAGCTTCAGCGTCAAATACAGGAACAGGCTAACAGGCTAACGCACCACCAGTCGTAATGGGTGCGTACATGGCGGAGCAAGCCCCGAAGGTCCTTGCAGTGAATGTTAATTCACTGATTCAGTTAGAACGAAGAGCCACACTATTTAGGTTGCTTAAAGACCAAGCCCCTAATGTGCTTTTGGTAAGCGAAACTAAGCTTACTAAAAGACACAAAATGAGGCACAGAAGATATAAAATATTATGAAGAAAACTACCCAACTCCATTCAAGGAGGAGGTGTTGCAATCATTGTAAGAAAAGAACTGCATTCCAAAAGGGTATACAGTCGTGTAGTACGTAGGTTTCAGGTGCTGGAAGCATGCGTCATGTACATCCCTCTCCGTAGTGGAAAGCGGCTGTATATGGTGTCTCTCTATGCACCTAGCTCTACTCAATCCACCTTATTCATCTCAGAGCTCGAGACACTTTTTCGATTCCTGAGGCTGGAATTGGAAGACAACTATTTTATTATCGGCGGAGATTTCAACGCCAAACATAGAGATTCGGGAAATAATACACCAAATACTAGAAGGAACCTACTATTCAATTGGTGAGGTCAGCACAGTATAACGTATCGACTCGGGCTTAAAGCGACAAATAGTACGTCGTTTCCCAGACATGGGTCATCATATTTGGATCTTCTGCTGTTCGACTCACGAATACAACTGACATGCACTAACCAACAAAATACAAACTGTCTACGCACTTTCGTGTATGACAGTGACCATTGAGGTTTCAGCACCGAAATAACTATTCCCAACGAAACTGCGGAATTGGAAGAGTTTGTTCAAAGGCATTCCTACAATTATAGAAGGGTGCGTTGGACATACTTCTCCAGAATACTGACAAGGGCACTCTCCTCGAATTCGCTCTACCCGCCGTCCAACAGAAATCTGTCAAATGAGGAGATTGACGGATATCTAAAACTAATGGACGAGACAATTAAACGAACTATGGACAAAACAATACCTCGGTATCAACACACAGACAACGAAGACATATTCCACAACGCAACTATTGACGCACTGCACCGACATAAAAGTAGACTACTCTCAAGACTAAAAACCTTGTACAGACAGTTTACTGACAGACATAACCCGGAGATCATGACATTGAAGTCGTCGATTAAAAACCTCCAGATATTAATAATGGAAAATTACAGAAATTCTGTAAGTTTGTATTGGAACAATAAAATTCGGACTGTAAACACCAGCAACCCGAATATGTTCCCGCAAATAAATAAAATATTCCGGAGAAATAATCAAAACGACCTTCCATGTCTCAAAATCGGCCGAACGACGAACAACGAACAAATACTTGTAGCAGCGGGTATCGATCCAAATGAGGCTGTTGATGATAACTTCTCTGTGATCGAGGATCCGCAGGAGAAAGTAGAGGCTATAGGAGCGACTTTCCAGGAAGTGTACAAGGTGAATGACATCATTGGCCCGAACCACGACCTGGAGAGTCGAGTCCTTGTGCACAATTTCTGCATTCGAAATCAAATTGTGAATTGGCGATTCGAGAGCTCGGGTTTCACCCAGTTCAGTGACGAGAATATGGCAAATAATGTCATCACCAACGAAAGGGTATTACCACCGTTCATTTCGAAGGAAGATCTCTAAACGATCTTCAAATCACTTAGAAATAGGAAATCAATGGGAACCGATGAAATACCGAACATTGTGCTTCGACATCTCCCACTAGAAGCGGTGGACATTTATACCACCCTGTTTAATAATGCAATGAATAATGCATATTATACAGCGCATTGGGAAACTGCGGTGGTACATAACATTCCCAAAAGGAATAAAGATACTTCCAATCCGGCGAATCTCCGCTCGATCAGTCTTCTTCCAAACATCAGTAAGGTTTTCGAGAAGGTGATCAATAGAGTCCTGACTAAGTGGGTTGAGGACAAACACATACTTCCGGATAATCAATTCGGTTACAAGGCGGGGCATGATATCATTCATGCTGCGGCACTGGTGCCTGTCTGATTGACGTGAAAAGGGCCTTCGATACCGTATGGTATATACAGCCACTGCTGTATATTCTTTTTGATATGCTCTCCAGTTCATTGTGAAGAATGGCGATGTGACTTCTGCTGGAATATTTAACATTTAAAACGGTCTGCAACAAGGTGCGGTAAATTCGCCGATCCTGTTCAACATTTACACAAGTGATCTAATAGGTTCATTTGACCATGCCATAGCGTTCGCAGACGACTTAATCGCGTACAGATCGGGTCCAAAGATTGAGGTCATTAATACACTTTTGCACTTTTGACAAAATTAAGCGATATTGACGATTGGAAGTTGAAAATGAACTTTCAGAAGTCGGAAACCATTCTGTTTAGGACGCCTTTGTCTGGGGCCTCTTGGGATACCAGAAAGAATTGGCGAAAGTTCTCTATCGTAGGACAACTTGGACAGCCACTTGCTTGTCGAAATGTAGTCAGATACCTTGGGATCTGGCTAGAACAATATCTGTATTTTAACTAGCCAGAGCCAAAGGTGCCTTTGCCATTACAAAGAGACTGTTTTATAACAGCCAACTCGATGTGAGGGTGAAGGTGATCTGCTACATGGCCATTATCCGTTAGGTTTAACTTAGAGTGCTCGCATGGAGCCAATAAGTTAGAATAAGATAATTTTAAGTTAATTAAGCTAATTTTTAACATTTTTTTTTGTCTAGCAAGTAATAGTAAATTAAGTGATACAATAAAAATGCATACAAACTGAAAAAAAAAAACTTAACTTACTCCCCTCCGAAGATTTTCTGTTGTCAATGTCAGTGAAGATGGAGTCTGCGGTTGATGGCTATTTTAAGGAGCTCGATGATTCCCACTATAAACAGTGTGAATCAATCATTGAATATCAATGGGAAAAGGTGTATTGAACTAAAAGAAGACTACGTAGAGAAATAACTATATTTTTTTTCCCAAAGTTTTTGCTTTTTCTTTGTAATGTTGGGAACTTATGGATTATTAGGTGCGCAACTAAGTTATCGGTTCTTTTTTTTTTTTTGATGAAAATGCAACTTTATTGTGAAAAAAATTGTTACCAATGAATCATTCAAAGTATTCCCCATCGCTAGCTACCACTTCTTCCCATTTCTCTGGCAGAACTCGAATACCGTTACGGTAAAAGTGTTTATCTTTTGAGGTTATCCACGTATCAAGCCAATTTTTGCTGATCAGCCAGACCATGTACTATCGAACGGAACAAGTAATAATCGGATGGC
This sequence comes from Volucella inanis, assembly GCA_907269105.1. Taxonomy (NCBI): domain Eukaryota; kingdom Metazoa; phylum Arthropoda; class Insecta; order Diptera; family Syrphidae; genus Volucella; species Volucella inanis. The sequence goes on along the minus strand of OU026157.1, from coordinate 124,516,705 downwards.
GCAATATATGAGGGTATAACTTCCCATTTGAGCATTTTAACGGGTTTGGAAACGTGAGGCTGTAGAATAACTTTTTCGTGCCTCTGCTCGTATTATGGTCGTTTTTTGTACAGTGCTCGGCTCAATCGCATCAATTGAAGCCAATTCTATTCCCCCCTAATAATTTTGTTGGGTTTCAACAGTTCATAATAGATAAAACCGACCTGGTCCCATCAAATAAGGTACACAGCATAACCTTCGCAGCGTTAATATTCGGCCGAGCCGACGACATATAAATATGACTGGCAGTCCCCATGACTTTCTTTTCTTTGAATCCAGCTTTCGCATGTCCAAATATTCGTGTATAATATATCCAACACGCTCTTTTGATATCTTCAGAGCCTCAGCTATCTCGATCAACTTCAATTTACGGTCATTCGTAATCATTTTGTGGACTTTTTTGATGTTTTTATCTGAAACAGCCTCTTTTGGACGTCCACTGCGTGCATCATCTTCGGTGCTTGTATGACCACTTTAATCGACTTGCGAATGGTTCGTTCCAGAGTCCGGATAACACTTATCACGCCATTTCTTTGCATCGGCTGCATTTTTTCCCATCAAAAAGCAATGATAAATCAACACACGAAATTGCTTTGAATCCATTTTTTTTCACAATAACAAAAGTTGCTTCACTCCCAACGCTATATCTCGAGAATTAATCGTCCGACAGCTGTCAAATTTGTAAACGTATCTTTTGAAGATTGGTACTACACAAATCCTCATCCTTATAGAAACATCACAGTTTTTCATCTTTCTTTTGCCCAGGCGGTCCCACTGCTTTATATCACCGAAAATCGTTGTCCTTTGTTCGTTTTGCAGGGTCATTAACAGTGAATCCGTCGCTATTGGTCACTTCGTTACAATTACTTTTTTATATGGTTGGGCAACCCCCAACCTATAGGGCCAGGCCTTTTTCGGAATCCCTAGAACAAAAGTGCCGGACTAAAATCCGGAGCCAATAACCCGCTTCAGGGATGTGAGTGTTGCCGTATGCCCTTATTAAGAACTCATCCGCAACCAACTCTTTTCAATACCCTGACCTAGTGTTGGAGATCCCTATAGACCTGGTATTCAAATACGTTAGAGCAGCTCATAAAGAGATAATACAAGTTTTACCTAACTGGAACTGTACATGCCACCGTCGATTTTGTGGCTATCTATTTGAGTTTGCGCAAATTCTTTCAATATTGTTGTGGTCGAAAAATTACGCTTTTGACTGATCATCAGCTTTAAGCTGGAATTTTACATGCAAGTAAGAGTTTGCCAGCAATCTCTCCCCTACGCCTTTTGAATTATGCGAATTTTATGACTATGTCATATGATATTATTGTAGATACCGAGTTATATGGTAAAACTGCATGCAAACGCTGATTTCCTTTCTCGTTTTCTTCATGAAAAATCGTTTAACGATGATGACTAAGATAACTACTCAAGATTTCTGATGAATCACATTTCGATTTTACCTATGATTAAAAATGAAATGCATCTCCACACCGAACGAATTGTAAGCCTATCAATGAAAAACCAGTGGGTGATAGTGAAAGAGAAGCTATAGATACTACCAGAATTGACCGACTTGACTTGACACTGACGACGATAAACTTACCTACCATACCTCAATACTGGAACACGCATGAATTCAAGGTTACTGATAATAAAGATGCCCAACGTGAGATGATCGATGTGGAAATAACAGACGATGTAGCACCATCAAGTACCGGCTCAACCGATCCTGTTTGCCGACCTTTGTAGTACACAAGTCTTTGTTACGATTGAAAGGTATTAAGTCGTCACTTAAGACTGAGAACCTAACTGATTGAATAAAACTATCAAACTGGACAATAATCGTCCGCATGCATTCTGCCAATTTTTATCGTTTGCGTCATTTTAAATTATACATACATATGTACATCAGCGCCACTATTTTGAATAAAATTGAGGGCTGTTTGATGAGTACCCGGATTGAAAGATAAATAGTGCTACTGAGCCAAAATGCACCATAATTTAGTATAACGTCCTTTTTCCCGCCTGTCAAAATTTGGTGTCAATCCGAACCTTAGTTTTGTTATAGAAAAAGAGCAGTATCGCTCTGTGATCCGATTCTTGTTTTTGCGTGGCAAAACCTGCGAGGAAATCAAACCCATTCTAGATGGTGTGTATGGAGCAGATTCACCTTCCCTTACAACTTTTTACCATTGGTTCGCAGAGTTTCGCCGTGGCACACTTCGGTTGATGAAGAAACCGTGGACAAAATCCATGATCTCGTATTGGTTGACCGCCGAGTGAAAATTCGCGAGTTAACTGAGATAGCACGCATCTCAACTGAACACGTTACTCATATCCTGCACGAGATTTTGGACATGAGAAAACTGTCCGCACGATGGGTGCCGCGTTTGCTCACACCAGAGAACAAGCGCAATCGTTAGACTACTTCAAAGACGTCAATGAGACATGGATTCATTAGTACACAGAAGTGACCAAAAAACAATCGAAACAAAAGATTTTACCCGGTGAAGGTTCTCCAAAGAAGGAGAAGACCGTGCCTTCGACTGGAAAGGTAAAAGCCTATTTATTGGGCCGATTTGAGGAAAAAAACGACCACATTTGGCGTTCTCTGCATCAGGGAGAATGGAAAGAGCGGTGCCGATGAAATGAGTTGGGTATTCATCAAACAGCCCTTTTTTATAATGTTTTTTAATTGAGTCGTATGAGGAAATATACATCATCAGCTATTCGATATTATCGACAATACCAATTCATCTTTACAACTGACATGCAACATATGTTTAGCAAGTTTCTAACACCTGAGTTAGACAGTGAGAAATTCAGATCCACCGCTGGGTAAATACTTTTTGAACACCGTAACATTCGAGGTTGATTGTACTCAATGGCCAGTCCGCCAAATCGCTGAAAATAATAATCTTGATTTAAAAAACACAAATCCAGGACTCTATTTACTTGGACGGCCTAGTTTATGACGCTGAAAATATGAGCCAATGCCAATACCAAACTGCTGAAATATTTGCTCATAAGAAGTAGAATTGCGATCTCTGATATAGTAGACGATGTGTTCTTTGTCCATAACTCCAATCAAGAGAAAATTAAGTTCACAAAAAGAGGTTTATTATCTGTAGAAGCACCGCTTTACGATCCAAGTAATTGAAGGCAAGAGCAAACAAAGAACGCAAACTACTCCCGATACCCAAGATGGAGTTTGAAGGAATTGTGCGCCTTACAGTGCATTCCATTCAGGCTAGAAGCAAGATGCACTATTCTAATCTGATTATTACTGCACTTACAGACGGAAAGGTTGCCCTCACCTCATTGAGAAATAATAAAGAGATTGACAACAAGGTTGTGGAAACAGGAGTTAATCGGATTCCGTAAGTCATCAGTCCTTCATTAAATTTGCTGATAATCCGACAGATCTTGATCTTGCTCTGGTTCGCAGACCCAACTTGGTTAATAAACGATCGGTTTTCGGTCACCCAATAGTCAACGAAGACATTGACTTCACTATCAATCATGCGATCACTATTAATCAGGTTCTCGTGCTTTAAACATTTGCTGCGAGTAATCGCCTATTGTCTCCGCTGGGCTAGAAAAAATCTCCGCAAACTGGAAAAACTTAGTTGATGGGCGACTTTCCTGTTGGCCTTGGTTAATTTTTCTACCAGGTACTTATACTATATTCAGATTGATCGTAAAATAAATACATGTCACTCTACTCTTATTCACTTAGATAATGCTGAAATTCTGAGTAAAACTCAACAAAGGAAACTCTGCATCTTCAAGATATTTGTTGTTACTTCGTAAGGGAATCGGATGCTATTAACTCCGAAGAAAAAACATCAATTCGCTCTACATATATGTATATCCTTCCTACTTTGGGTACGTCTTTTTTTATTGACAATATATACTAAGTTTTGCCACAATCTTACCTGTGAACGCATCAGTGACAGTCCGACGAATTATACGAAGATGCCAACACTAGATATGGTTCGCGGTTTACAGCTCTTATCCATAGTTAACTTCAAATTGGAACTTGAAATCGATAAAGAAATGGTGATAACCGATTTGAATCTGTTGCATTTTATCGGTGTATGCCACTTGTGAACTCACTTGGCCTAAAATTTGATAAAGGGCAATCGGATAAAATAATTGATAAATTGTTTCAAGTTTTCATACAATGTTCATATTGCATGCGATGTTAAAAAGACTGGTCCCCTTATTGCAGTTGCAATTTATAGTATTTGGACAAGCAACGCTAAGGTTTCATTTGTCAGGCATAATTTCCTTTGACCAAATCCTGGAAATAAGTTTGTGTATGCTCTTTTTCAAGTAATCTCTCGTTGTCTTAAATGACTTTATAGGCACTGTGGCTGGCGGTGACTTAAGTGGTAGTGAACTGGCTTCCAAATCGAAAGGTTTGGTGTTCGGATTCCAACTGCTCCCGAGAGACATTCATTTTTTCAGTTAACAAAAATCAAGTAAGGGAGTTGTTGACTAGAAATTAATTACTATCAACTTCCAACTTCCACTAAGAATTTAGTCTCCTCATCAAATGTTGGATGTCATCCATAGAGCGAAATAACCACTGAGCCCAAACATCTTTCTCTCTCTATCCCATTTTTCAAAAAAAAAAAAAAAAATTAACACATGTTGAGGCATTTTAAGTGAATTCATACTCGATTGAGTGTTAATTTTTTTTTTTTTTAAGAAGGTCATCTCATTCCAAAGTCTTATTATTCATTGGTATGGATGTTCCTATCTTTACTTCATTTTGCTCGTCAAGGCAAAGGATTTTGTGGCATACCCGCCACGGATCTAACAGATGTGTTACTCTATTAGCATTTCTTTAAGGTGGTCATAGGCGCCGATATCGAAAAGTGTATCATTGCAATAAGGCTGACTATAACGGTGCATAATTTCAACTGATTTTATGACGTATGGCTTTTTGATCCAGCTGGCTGGCTGTCAACCGTAACAACAATAAAAATTTGCTTTTCTAAATTAAAATGAGACGAGCGCCAAAATCAATTGAAAACTTTAATTCACGACTAAGAAAATGTGTTGCATCTGCAGATTTCTCGAAGGCTAAATACGAGAAAAGACCACATATCGCTAGAACTTCACATTTTTGGTGAAAATAATATACTCAGCGTGTGCTCACATTCAAACCATAGATAATGCATCCGTCAAGGACTGTTTTTTGTTGCTGGCCAAATCAAAGGTCATCCTATTTCGCGCTGAGTTAACAATTTCTCGTGCAGAGCTCCTTGCAGTCGTGTTAGCCGTTAGGCTATTTGGGAAAATAAAACGATTTCTTCAAAAAAAAAAAAAAAGTGAAAGACTTGGACACCCATTTTTGGTCTGACTCGACGACTGTACTCTTGTGGATTAACAGAGATTTTTCGTAAAATTCTGAAAAAATCATGCCCAATTCAATAGCACCACCTAAGGACAAACGAAAATTCTACTGATTGCGCCAGCCGAGGAATGTCTGCAGTAAGATTGACCAATCACCGACTTTGGTGGAAAGGGCCGGAATTCTTAAGTCAAAGCACATCCATGTGGCCTCGTTTTCTAATCATTCCACCTCCAACCACATCAGCTGAGATATTAGAGTTAAAAAAATAAAAAATAAAAATCTGTTCTCACATATGTACGCTCCAACAGGGAAACTCTTGCATTGTCAGACTCGTCGAAGGTGATCGAAGTCACATAATGGAGATATTTGAGAAAACTAGAATTGTTGCTTATTGTCATCTCAAACTACAATGCAAAGCAAAAATCAGTCCGCCCTGTTGAGTCACTGATGGTATACGAAGTATAGCACGCTGTTTTATCCATCGCACGTTTAAATCAACTCGAAAGTTTTTCATCGGAGTTCAAGGCACTGGCTTTCAGTGGTTCTTTATCTGATAAAAGCAATCTACAACTGCTAAACTCTTCTCGCTTCTATCAGTCAAAGAAAAATTTCCTATTTTCTTGCCAGAAAAAAAGTCATTTCACTGAACTCATCATATGTCGCAGTCACATGATCACTCTCCTTGGAGGCGTTCAATCGACACTGAATCATGTACGAAAATATCAAAATAATTTTGATCACCCATGGGCGCAAGGCCATAAACCAAGCACTTCATCGAAGAATCATTTGCTATAAAAGTACACCAAAAATATTATTTCAGATGATGGGAAACTTACCCCGGCAAAGATTCGTTTTGTTCGTACATTTGAATCAACCGCCTGTCTTTTTGACAGCTTTGAAGTGATTTATCGAACGATGTGAATTCTGTTATAACATCTTTAGCGACTGCGGGACAAATTTTGTAGGAGCAAACAAATTATTGCGAGCAGACTGCATGGCTTACCGGAACTTCATTACAAGACATATAATTCCACACCTAACCGATTTAAATATTTAGTAGCACTTCATCCCCCCATCTTCGCCCAATTTCTGAGGAATGTGGAAAGCGGGTGTGAAGTCCATGAAGACTTAACATACTTGCGACGAATCATCTATAATCAAATATTTACGTATGAAGAGTTTTCCATAGATAGAATTCCGCCTCAATTCGAGACCACTGTGACTGCTTAACGATGATCCTGACAACCTTATCGCGTTAACACCCGCACACTTCTTAATTCTTTCCCATCCAGAACCAGAAATTATAAAGATTTGCCTGACCAAAAGATGGCAAATATGTCAAAGCATCATGGAGCAATTTTTGTACCTTTGGAGCTGTGAATACTTATCACGACTACAGAATCGTCCAAAGGGGTGGAGAAAAAAAAGCTAAATGTTCATAATAATCAGCTTGTCCTTCTTAACGATGAACGATTTCCACCCAACCAATGGCAGCTGGGACGCATTGTCGATGTTCAACCTGGTGCAGATAGTTTGGAACGAGCTGTTTTTGTAATAGTAACTTCAAAAGATCTGTCTGTTACATGTAGTCTAGTTATAGCATTTCAACATAATCCATCAGCAATAGATTATCTGGGGGAGGATGTTGCAAGCAATAAATGCAAAATCTAATCGCCACCAATGCAATGGTTTTCATTCTGCAAGAAGGCCTCCCAACTGTTCGTAATGTTCTGCAGCAACTTTTTATACGTTTTCATGATTAATTAGATATTACTCCTGATGACGTGGCTAAAGATCTCTTCTAACCGAAATAATGTGATCTTCAAATTTCGTACGCAACAAATTGATTGATTAATAGTTTATGTGGGCGGTAGCACTGGGTAGCGCTACCATTATTCCGATTTGAGTTCTGTTTTTTTTTGTTAAGTTGACATATCTGTTGTTGATATTCTTTCTAAATCTTAGCTTCATAGCTTGACATTTGCAAGAGTTACGTAGCCAAGAGTACAACTATCTCTGTGTGTGTTGTCGATTTTTTACAATTTTAGAAATGGATTTAAATTTTCAACAACGAACTTGTATTAAATTTTGCGTAAAAAACGGATTTAATAGTGCGCAAGCGTTGGAAATATTGGAAAAAATGTCGATTCTCTTAAGAAAACGGTCGTTTACCAGTGGCACGAGCGATTCAAAAGTGGTCGTGAGTCTATCGAAGATGATGAACGCAGTGACAGACCATCGACATCGAAACCCGACGAAACCATTGATGAACTAAAAGAAATGTTGGTCAATAGCCGCAAATGAATCATCAGAGAGATAGCGGAGAATTTGAACTTTGCCTATGGATCCGTCCAAGACATTTTGATTAATGATTTGGGTTTCCGTCGTTGGTGCCAAAAGACCTCAATTTCATGCAAAAAAGAGACCGTGTTGACGGCGCAAAAGAGACGATTTGCATCAAAAGGATCATTACTGGAGACGAGACGTGGGTTTATGAGTACGACACAGTCCAGACATGAGGCAAGAGAATGGCGTTGACCAAATGAGCCGAGACCAAAAAGACCACGTCATTTTCAGTCAAAATAGAAGGCAATGCTCATTATTTTCATGGATTACAACGGTGCAGTGCATCATGAATTTTTGCCACAAGGTCAGATAGTAAGCAACGAGTATTATTTGGGCGTTATGAGACGTTTGAGTGAAGCAATTCGCCGAAAGAGACCAGCATTTTGGGCAGAAAACTCGTGGATTTTGCACCATGATAACGCACCATCGCACAATAAATACCATCCAACTGCCACCGAATTCACCTAATTTTTCTCCTTGTGACTTTTTTCTGTTCAATCGAGTTAAAAAAACCACTACAGGGAACGCGTTTTAGCAGCCGAGAGTAAGTAATGGAAAAATCGTAGGAAACACTGATGGACATACCGAAAACCGAATATAAGGTCCAAACACAATTCATTCAATTTTGCGGTTACGTTCTCCATTCACTGTTTCTCCAGTTTGATTTTCGATACACAGGCCAATGATGCCGCCAACCCATAATCCGCACCATAGAATAACTTTTTTGGAATGTATTGGTTTTTCATGAATCCTGTATTTGTTTTCCGGTCCCCAGAAACGAAAATTCTGTTCATTTACGTACCCATTCATCCTAAAATGACGTTCATCGAAAAACACCAAATTTGATGACAAATTGTCCTGATAATCCAACATCCAGATCACATGTTGGCGACGTCGTATATTGTCTAAAAGCTTTAATTGTTGTGTAATTTGGATTTTATAGGCATGGAAATGAAGATCAACTTTTGAAATTTGTCCCAATGTGCCATAAGTGAGGCCCAATTGTTGACTTCGACGACGAATTGATGTGCCTGGCTGGTTTTGAACACTTTCACTGGCCGAACGTGCTGGTATTGAGTTTGACCCAACACCGAACCAGTTGCTTCAAAATGCTTTATCATTACATGAATTCCAGACTCATTGGGATTATGTTGACCGAAAATTTCATGAATTTTACCAAATGTTACTTTAACTAATCGCCCATATTCGTAATAAGACTGAATAAAAAAAATGCATTGCTGCTTCGCAAACGACTCCATGAACAAAATGACATCTGTCGAAAAACTTAACTCAACACACACTGTGCGAACAAGATGGCCTCATCTTAAGTGGCTCATTCAAGTAGAAGGGAACCTCAACAATCTTCGTGTGCGCAACTGCAGGCAGCTAGCAGCAGGCAACTTCAGCTTAAAAGGCAAGTTAGCTGAGGCCCTGATCCCGCCCGGACTGTATCGCTATCTTATTAAGTAACATAAGTAACTATTTCCTTTGATATCCACATTCGTAATATGGCTACTACTACAGAGTAGATTTCTAAAAGATTGGATGCGTGTCTTCCGAGCGCCGCAGCATGATCGATGGGACTTACTACGTTGTGATCGGAACACAACCATATACCTTGGCGGACCCTAGGATGTGGGAAACGTGTCCATGATAAGATTATGTTTCACCTACTATCAAAGTCTATTAGATTTAGTCCATATCTGGATGTTATTTCCTCCAGGTTGTGCATGCCCATATCGCAAGTAAAGATTTTCTTCTTTACTACTTTGACATTAAAGTCACCGAGTATAAATTCTACGTTGTACTTGTTTTGCTCGTTTATTGGTCTAGATCCTTAAGTCTGGTTCCAATAACAAAGATATATCAGCTTTATAGGCTTCCAGTATCTCCACTAGTTGTTCAGAGGCATCTAGTCTGGTAAGAGTTCTCACATTTTAGGTACATAGCCGAACGCCTTGAAATATTTGCATTGGTCGTCAAGTCTTCATATATATGTAGTTCAATACCGGCATTATTGCTCACGTTACATTTAATTATTTTAAGGCTTCTTAGAACTATATTATTGCCGTTCATGTTAAGAAGAACCTTACCCTAAGGTTCCATTTGGCAGGCAGAGACCCGCGTGGGCACTCTGTTGGATTGGTACTATTATAATATATTACCCAGTATGCACCTGTTTTTAACTCAAGGGAGTTCAGAGTTAGACAAATTCATGTCCAATACCATGACCGTCTAGGCAACAAAGGGAATTCGAAAATCAAAGTTTCTGCTTATAATAAGTACCTCCTCTAAGTTGACAAAAAAAAAAACGCAACTCCTGTGCATAAAACGATAGGACGAGCAGCTTCAAAAGTGCAAAGACTAGGTCATAGCATAGTTTAGACAAGACAGTCGCATTATCAATTTATTCATTTATTTGTTCCCACCAACATGAGTTGAGAATTGCTCTTTCTTAACTGAAAATCTACAATACTGCTGGAGGTGAAACCACCTGATCTGTTTTAAATAAAGATACACTAGTCCTCTAAATTTGCCTACAGATATTTGTTTGCAATACGAGCATTATGATAAGTCGCTATCTGTGTTATTTCACATCAGGAATAACCCACCGAACTTATCTTCGAAGAAGAGAGTGCTATTGATCTATTTTCATATAGCTTGTTATTATGTAAATAGAGGTAATCCATAGAAGTAGAACTATTTTGAGATTCGGCATTCCAGCTGCAAGAACATCAAAAACACTTTTGATGTTAGAAACGGGTTAAGACAACTCGACTCTTTTCCATGCAACTTTTTACCCTTTGTCCCAGTAAATTGAAGTTCATTTCCTCTATCACCAAAGCAAGTCAACTCTTAGTGAATAAATATACAATATCTAACTGGCAACATGACGTATTTCGGACTGACTTGGTTCCATGCAATTTGTCACAGATTTTTTTTTTTAATTCTTATAGAATACATGTTCACACATTCATAAATGTCAAGAAGAAGCTACTCCAAGTCCGGTTGTTCACCTTTATCTCTACGCTACGTTTGGTCGCTACCATGAATGAAATTTTTTCTCAATGAACGTACAAAAATGTCCGACCAGCATCCTTTTTTTTATATCCATCTGTCCCGCCTTAAGTTATACAATGTCCCATTGTATGTAGACAAAGAATGAATTGCAATAGTACGGTCTTCAATTTTATTGATTTATCCTTTGGACTCAGTCTAGCCGGCCATAATCGTTTCTAGCTTTTGTTGAATTTCCATCAGGAGCATTTGTGCCGGCAATGCAATTCTTCGGCTCTCTTTTACTTCCTTTCTCAAACGAATCCTGCACTGACCGATATACGAAATATTTTCATTATTTGCTTTCGGTCGAGACAAGACAATATTTCATCACCTGTTCGTTGTCAAATCCCTCGAATATGAATAAGAACAAAAAAAATTAAACAAATCCATTAATACTGCCACAGGGGTGACAAAAAAATAACACAAACACCTACATGCCATCTTTTTGACCCTAGTTAATGGTTCTTAACCTTTTTCGTCGTAAGGATAAACCACCGATACCCATAAAATATGGGAGTAAGTCTCGGGCTCACCCGATAGAAATGAACCCCCAAGCGCACCAGCATTTGTAGCCCTTTCCTTCAGCCGTGTCTTCTCACTTTCGTTTATTCAAGGAGTTAAAATAAAAAGTGTGGATTGTTTTTTCCGACTTCCAACTTCCAACACCAACGGTATTTTTCGGTACTTTGTGGTAAACTTTCGGTTGGTCTACAGCTGCTCTTGGGTTTGGCGTTATCGTCGTCGTCGGCGTCCTCAATTACTCCAGTCAGCAAGCAGACGAAATGGGGTTTTACTACAACCACGGACTTTTTTTTTTTTTTTTTTTGTATATCCTTTGCATTTTATAATTATCAATCGGCATTTCTTCTTCGTTTTCGTCGCGGATCCCCGTATCTACCTGAAGATAGAACGTCTAAAGGTAAGTTTGTAAGAGCCATTGGAAGAGCATGTCCTTCGTTGGCTAGGTAAATGGCTTATTTTAATGAGGCAATGGCTAATTGTAATTACGTTAATGATAAACGCTGCTGGGATGTCCTTGGTGGTACTATGAAGTTAATTGTTGGGTGTAGGAGGCAGGTATTTAACTACCTAATTCTAGGTGATATTTATAGTAGCTGGAGGAGTGACTTTTCGATATCTCGAGGAGGAGATGGCATATTTTTGTTTTCTATTTTTTTTTTCGTTGAAATCGAGGATATCGATTTAAATTTTACTGGTCTTCAATAGGAAAGAATGTATCGATTTGGTTAAACGGTTGTGTTGTTGAATGTGTACCTAGTTAAAGCTAGTGGTTAGTTGTGTATCTTTTGAAAGGCAACAGGAAACTGACCTTGGTACTGAAATACGAGTATAAATATGAATATCAACTTTGGAAAATTTTTTCAATGCTTTCTCTTAAGTTAAAGTATACTCCAGCAAATGTTAAATTCTGGTGAGGAGAAAAACTACAAACTTGAAGTCCTAAATACGGATCTAGAAAAGTAGATTGAAAAAACTCCAGTACTCCTTCCTGTCTTATCGTCGCAGGAAAGCTTAAGAGTTAGAGTTTAAGGTTCTTTAAGCGTTCAAGTCGGTATAACCCAAAAAAACGTCGAAATAATTGTGACAAAGTATAAAGATGATTAGAATGCAAACGGGAACACCGTTTAATCCATAGCCTGCCCGGTCACGGCCAGGACACGAATTGGAGAGGCCTCACCTAATACATTACAATAATCGAACCAAGAGTTTCTGGATCTTTTGATGTCGATGAACACTAAAGTTTGGACGAGCGTCCAAGCCCATTGTCAAAAACAAAATCAGCGGTGGTCCTACTCGCACGCGATATCCGGATGAAGCCGTATGATACTTCCGGTCCACCGAAACCAGTGATGCAACTAGAAAAGGTTGTTGTTTGGATAGGAGGTACATATGTGAATGTCGTTAGAAAATTCAACTTCAAGATAACATTGAAACGCGGAAGAGAACGATATCCGCTTACCTAAAAGGATGCCGCTTTCATTTCTTTAAGGTTTTGATCTGATAAGGCTGGCAACGATAACAGTCTGAATGAAACTAAGGGCAAACATTGTGTTGTTGAACTGTGGGAGCTAGCTAGGGAGTCTTAGGATAATGTGCAGCAATCTCTTGAAAAGAAAATGCACCAAAACTAGCCGACTTAATTGAAAATTGTAGTTCTTGAAGGACTAATGATGATAATTCTCAATGTAAGGCAATCATCCTACTACTCTTTACTGCATACTCTCGTCTAACTTTGTTTTCCTTTCTTTGACTATCTTGTCATACTTATTTTGAAGGCTTGTCTCGGGAAACTAAAAAGGTCGATCGGGCTTGAGAAAAGGCACACTCCGAAAGATTGAGGTCTAAGGGTCAGTAAAGAGAAAAAGAATACGTGAGACAAGACGGCAAGTACCTATCGAAGGCGTGAGTGATAAAAGTCTCAAGCTTCCAGGAGAAGTCGCTGAAAGTGACATCCACTGAAATCGACTAATGTCTCGGCTCTGAAACTTCGCCCTCCTCTTCCGTCCCGATCAGAGCCATGATGAAGAAAGTTTCTGGTACTCTCTCTATCAATGGGTGCTTCTCTGTACTATACCCGGATTCGACCGGTCTTGCAATCAACAAGGCCGGCAGTTACAGTCGACAGAAATCAAATGAAACAGTCAAACCCATCGCTAAAAACCCACACTTTATCTGGATTAGGTCATTCCTTAAACACTCAAACGTTGATGCGGTTCAATCCACACTAATAAACAACTCTGGTGGTGTCTTTCTCAGTGCACAAGCTCTGGCTGAAACGGGTGCACAGATAAGCATTGTCAGGTGACGGACAACCCAAAAAAACCCTGAAAGTCCTAAGCTGGTGAGACCGGCGCACATATAAGAATGCCGCTACCACCTCTTTGGTGCTTCGAATTGGGAAGGCCAGCAGTAACAACAGATTTAAATACGTTGAGTGAAAACACTGTTTTGTTCAATTGTGGCAGCTGGCTAAAGCAGAACATGTTATTGAACACAGAGAGCTGCGTTTTAGACAGACGCAAAATCTAAAGTAGGGATAATCCAAAAAGACACCAGAGTTGCATTGCAGATCGGCTTTGGAGCTATCTGTGGAGACTAGATTACATTCCTTTTTTTGGCTCAGATTGTGGCGAAACCATGTCTGAACATAGGAAAAGTCAATTTCGCATTTCTTTTTTGTGTCGTTGTATCAGTTTACATGTCCGGAAGAAGCAATGTGTATAGCACTCCAGTGAGTGCTATATCCAAGAAAACTACTTTTTAAAAGAAGATGGCTGTAAGAGGTTAGACCATAACATGAATAACGAGGGGAGGCAGATAATTCATTAGTGCATCTAGAACAGAGCCAGGCTTGTTAAGGACAGCCAAATGTGAGGGAGGAGCTCGTTCGTTCTGCAGAATCACTAAATAATTCACTCGGAGGTTCAGCTAAGATCCACTTGCATCAAGAATTCCAAAAATCTTGTTGCATCTGTTGTAACAACCTCCATCTAGTCAGGCGTTTGGTATTAGTCTCAAGTAGATTGGGATCACTAACTGAGTTAATCACACACCCTATCAAAAAGTACCCTAAAATTAGGGCCACTAGATTCCTTGGATTATGAGACATCGCTTTTAGGGGGCTTGAGTTGAAAACGCCTTCGATCTGCTTGAGTATTCTTTAAAGTATTTTTAAAAGTCATAACCGTGTTGTCAATTGTGCGTTTAGGTGATGTTTGACACTTTTTATACCGACCTCCCATACACCTCCGAAGTTCGAGACACCTGGAGGGATAAGGTGCCATGTAAGTCCTTGTCTGGAAAATGCTTGTGCTGCAAGCTCAACCTGTTTACGATACTTGGTTAATTTCTGTTGGCTCCAATAAACGTAGTAGCACAATCAATGTAAATATCCGAGCTGTGTCTCGTTGCGCAAAAAACATTCGGACAGTGCAAGAAAGAACTTTGTGCTTATGTCTTCGACTAGCTTCAGGTGTATAGCTCTTGTACTGAACCACACAAACAAAGCTATGTAACCAAAGCTATGTAGAAATTAGACCACAATATAAAAATGCTGGTGATGGCAAACAACAGGTTGGCGGCTGGAACAGTTTGCTTTTGTAGGAAGCATTTTGAACATACCTCATCCAGAATTCTAAGGATTCCCCCTAGCAGCAAATTGCAATGAGCTTATCCATATGAGAATATTTAGTCACCATCTCATGCTTTTCTTGTTGTACCAGTCCTTAAGGTTTTGAAGTAGCACAGAGGGCAGTGACCATGTATCACATGTTTCAAGTTGCGGGGAGTATACGCCGCGGATGGCAAGATCAGCAGTCAATTGCCGTAAGCACTGTGTTTTATGATACGATTGGCGATGTACTGTATGTATTCCCAGGATGAGATTTGACCCACTTCAACGTCATTGTAGTGTCCGACCTGCAAACTTAATATTTAGAAAACTTAATATGATCTCCGAGTATGGAATAAAGTTATTTTCTTTATTCTACACACAATCTGAGAGCTAGAGCTATTGACTTTGCCAGTAACTATAACAGACATAAGGAGTCATAACTATGTTGACTATGACGAACAGCTGTTGACGTTTTGTAATTAGCCCTGCGGGCGGGTTAATATGAAAACGGTACCCAGTATGATTAGTTTTTCAGCATTAATAGATTCACAGAGAATTAGTGGTCCTATTTGCATCCAAGTCGCAGAAAGCGTTCGACACAACCAAGTTGTATAGGAAGCTTTGAAGAAACGTTGACGAATTAGAGTTCCACTTTCGGTGTGGGAAGCTATGTGTTGAAGCTTCTGCGGCCAAAAAATCTCTAACAAGCAACGACGAATAAGCATTATCGTGATGCAAAAGCCATGAATTGTGTTTCCACAAATCCGGACATTTTTTTCGTATTGCTTCTCACAAACGGCGCAAAACTTTAAGGTAATACTCCTTATTGACCGTATGATCTTGGGGTAAAAAGTCATGATGCACTGCGCCTCGGTAATCGAAAAAAATAGTGATCAAAACATTGACATTTGATCGAATTTGGCGTGATTTTTTCGGTCTTGGCTCTCTTGAGTGTTTCCGTTGGGACGATTGGGCTTTAGTTTCAACGTCATAACCATATACCCATGATTCGCCACCAATTAGGACCTTTTCGAGCAAGTTAGGATCATCATTGATGTCATTCAAAAGCTCCTGAGCGATGCTCATGCGATGGTTCTTCTGATAAAAATTAAGAAGTTTTAGAACAATCTTCGCCGACACACGTCTCATGCCCAAAACATCCGAAAAATTGCATGACACGAATCGAAAGATATACCAACTCGTCAGCAACTTCTCTTATGGTAATTTGACTATTTTTCAAAACAATTTTCTTCACAGCTTCGAGGTTATCATCTTCTGTTGATGTTCTAGGGCATCCAGAGCGAGGTTCGTCATTGGCGTCTTCTCGGCCAACTTGTAAGATCTTGTACCACTTGTAAACATTTTTTTTACTAAAACCAGATTCACCGTATGCTACTGTCAACATTTCAAGTGTTTAAGAACACTTGATTCCATTTTTTACACAAAATTTGATCCAAATTTGTTGCTCGATTTTTTATAATAATTAAAGCCGTTGAACACACCAAAACACGTCCATTTTTCTATCTGTCAAAAACAAACTAAGAATGGAATATATCTGAAACTGTGAGCATAAGTCCGGAACACGTGTATCAATAAAGCAAAAAGAAAAATCGTCATGGTGCTGCCATGATGCAGAATATAACAGACATTGTTCGGCTCAGTTTCATTTTCTTCCAGTTGCATATGGCCAAGATTCAGATATTCAGCCATGAAGTCCTCAAACAATCCTCTTACGTTTAAATATTTTTCAGGCGTCTTTCGATAGAGAAAAATAGCTTGAATGATCAGATTTTGTGTCATCTAGATTTTTTTTTATTTTGCAGCATAGCACGGGCACAGATGCTCTGGCTTGAAGATAAAATTGAATTGGTACCGGATGACGTGTTATCCAGATGTTGTGCTACGCACAGTTTGTTAATAAAACTTCTCGCAGTATACTATTGTATAATACATCTTAGAACCCGAAATGCGAGATCTGAACATCTTCTTGTTTAAGAAACTGCCACAATTCTTGCATTAATTTATCGAGATCAGCTACACAAAGCGCACACGTGCGGGTGGTCAACTCTATAAAAGTTGGTAAACACCCATAAGCCACCCACCCTTAATGCATATTTTGTGATACAGCAGCACTCGGATTTAAGTTTATGCTATCCTTTCACAGTTTCAAAATATATAGATCATCACAAAATCGATTGTTTCGGGCTTAGTAAAGTTTTGGTCCGCCAGTTCCAGATACAAGAGCGTAAGAAATTGTGCTATATCCAGCATATTAGATGGCAGAAATTGTCTCAGTCGTGGAAGCACCAGAGCGAGGCAATCGGTGTGGAACTCTGAACGCATAAGTGAACTTGTAATAAATTGGGCAAGACTCGTCGACCGGCCTACCATAACACCTAGAATGTCAGTCACAGGGACCGAGGTCCTAGTTTGCGGAAGATGCAACATCATGCGATACTTTTGCCGGCAGTTGGAACATGTATATGTACTGATCGATGATCAGCTCCCAAACAATTCCAACATAATCTCATCTTCTTCACAATCTCCATGCGCTGAGAGACAGATTGCCTAAAATTCGCATAATTTACATTAACAATTGCCATCCCAATTGGGACAGGTTCGAGGAACTGTTGCTTGCTGACTTCGAATGCTGTGAATATTTTATGTTGTCTTATTTACAAGAGATTCCAACAACGTTTCCTAATTTTTACGAGTGTCGGCGTCCAATTTTTCAGTGTGTTGAAGCACACTAACTGCCTCGATCAAAAAGTCAGCGTAATCCCTCGGCAGACTGCCGATGATAATTGTAAAATATCCCGCAATTAGTCTTTCAACAAACCCGTTCGCTGCCGTAGCGGTTCATCAGCATGTCC
The DNA here is from genome assembly GCA_907269105.1 of Volucella inanis. Classification (NCBI taxonomy): domain Eukaryota; kingdom Metazoa; phylum Arthropoda; class Insecta; order Diptera; family Syrphidae; genus Volucella; species Volucella inanis. Next base: position 124,498,881 of record OU026157.1, on the reverse strand, counting down.
TAGGCAGCAGTAAAATTGGCTTCGATCACTGCTATGTTTCGAATGAAGACGTTGGCTCCCCTTGGACTGATCTGTTTAAGTAATGTAACCGTTACATATCTGAGAGAGAAAAACCCCTAATTACATAGGTGGTAAACCAATCTTTGAAGGCCAGCCATTCTTGAAACATGTCGTTAAACTTAGGAATCACGATCGCTGATGGACCTGACAGCACGCGCCTAGCTCCTCTCATTTTAACTGACAACGGTGGTGTTGGCGGTATCAAACAGATCTCCCGAATATGTTTCCGACTCTCCAGACGAGTCCTGAAAATAAAGGATGCTATACCCTCATTTTCCCTTCCACACTTTAAACCGTTCCTGCTCCCCTTGGACTGAATTAGGGGAGCTCAGTCGCAAACGGAGTATCCGGATACCTGGCGACCTCCGGATTAGCTACCCTTATCTGTATACAACGGATCTGTGTACAGATGGACCATCCTTTCTCCACTACTCGTGGGGTCTCTAATGGGTAAAATCTCAACAAAAAAACTCGAGGCTGCTACTCCTTTAATTACGGGCGGTAGAACGGTGACAGCACCGACTACCGGCAAGGCTTCTGCATTGTCCATCGGAGGTAACACATGGTGCACCATCTTTTAAAGGCAAACGCAACCAGCTTAAAACTAAATTTTCAAGTCTAGCAGATCTAGAACCCCCACCTGGATTCAAGTCGAGTCCTTCTCCTCAGAAAGGATTCTGGAAATGATCAGGCTCGGTAACCTGACTCTCCACAAGAGACAAAGGTAAGATTAGAACTTGTATATTAGTGAAACGCAGCCTTAATTCATTTTTACTTCCTAACCTCAATGACCCCGACTTAACAGTTGTCGGACTGTTAAGTCGTCATTGGCAAATTTTAAGCACGTGGGCCATATGGACCCTGTCTCTGATTATAACCTAGAAAGTGTGGTACTGGAAGCTGAAAGGCTAAAAACTGGCTTCATCATCGGGTGCGACGCTAAGGCTCATCACACGGTATATTATAAGTCTAATTATAATAATAATAATAATAACAATAATAATAATAATTGCAACATTGGCAATGAGGCAACTTTTATAACAAGAAACCGGCAGAGACTGCTAGATATCACTCTTGTCTCCGACAACATCATTCAAATGCTAACGAACTGGATGGTATCGTCTGAATCCTCATTTTTAAACTACAGGTACATCCAAATTAGCCTGAGTGATGCTCCTCCCAGCCTACCAGCATTCCAGAACTATCGGAAAACTTTCAAAATACTATCCACTATCCTCTGAACTCTCAAGTGCCCTGCGTGACATCAACGAGCTTGGCATGAAAGTCAAGGAATGCTATGTCTGCTACCTATCTAGAGGCAAGAAAAAGCCGCACTGGTGGACATCCGCTTAGAAACGTCTGCTTTTTAATGTAGCAAAAAGAACGAAAAAAGTGACTGACTGGAGCTCATAAAAAAGAATTCCTTAAAATATATGAGAAAAGAACTGGGGAAGTCTCAGAGTGACAATCTTTTAGATCATCCTGTGAGAAAATAACAGAAACCCCTGAGGCATCGAGGCTAAGAAAAATCATGTATACAAATCCTATGATGCGTAATTGTTTGAAAAATACCAATGGCTCTTGGACAACTTCAAGTAAGGAATCACTCAACGGCTCTGCATTCACTGACTAGCAACATCGAACGATCCCCACAATATAGAGAGTACACAGTGGTTACTTTCCTGGAACTTCAATACATCCGCAATCACGACTGCGCAGTTAAATCTGAAGGTAGACGACTCACTTTGGGAGATTATCAGTCTTATGCTTAATACAATAGCAGAGTAATCAGCTCCAAACTGGGTGGGAGTTCTGCTAAAAGATGGGTGAGTAGAGGCATGCCGCAAGGCTGAGTCCTTTGTCCTCTGCTTTGGAACATAGTAGTAGATGAACTGCTGATATACTTGGAAGCGGAAGGGAGCAGGGTGGTGCCAATGCGGACAATGTTGCTATAACCGTCTCAGGTAAGCATCCTAATACCAGCAAAGACCTCCTTCAGCTAAATCTTAACAGATTAACCCGTTGGGTAGATCGTTGTTGATTGAGAGTAAACTCCCAAAAAACTGATCTTGTCCTCTTTTCCAGGAAATATTGTATAAAATCCCAATTTGATACTCCTTCCATCAATGTTCCGGTCTAATTTTCTTCTATACAGCGAAATATATGAGTCTCTCTTTTGGCAGGAAACTAAACTGGAAACCTAACATTTAAGAAAGACTCAAGAAAACTACATTAGCTTTATTCTCTTGCAAAAAATCGATAGAAAACAAATGGGGCTTTCATCCTCGTATAACTCACTGACTATAGACCGAAACTCACCTACGGGGTGGTTTTCTGGAGGACGCTCCAGAGTTAAAAAACAGCATGTCTACGCACTACTCCCTCTGCGGCACTGGATATTCTCTTTCACTTGACACCACTCGATATCTACAGCAGGCAAGTAGATGCAACAGCAGCAGTTCGCTTTAAGGCAACTTCGCAGTGGACAAATAATATATTTGGCCAAGCTAAAGTACTTTATATATGATTCCTCCAAGAGAACATCGATTATTCTATAACTCAACATTGGTTTCACAAAGACTTTTATGTAAGCATCCCATCTACATCCATCTGGGAAGAAAATGCTTTCATGGTTGACAAGTCAGTCCACTTCTATACAGATGGATCTAGATGGTGGCGGTGTTTTTTTTTTTTCAGATAAGATTAATCTAAGTCTCTCCTTCTGTCTTTCAAATCACTGTAGCGTATTCCAGGGGTAAATTTTGGCGATTAAAGAAGCTCTGTCCTGGCTGAGAAAAAAAACCTAATATCTGCAAAGGATATCCACATCTTTTCGGATACTCAGGGAGCTGGTACTAGTAAGGAAAACTTAACTACCGCTCAGTATTTAATCTTTTTAAAGAAGCTCATGAATCATAGTCAGCGCTTTTTACTAAGTGATGTACAGTATTTAGATATTTACTCGTATACAGTGCGCCTGTATTTGTTCCTAAAACAAGTTTCAAGGAACAACCCTTTATGTGTGTACTCGTATTCTGCCACTAACTCTTATTTATTGATTCAAACAGACTATTAGTTCTATCGAAATTTTAGCAACCACATTCGAGATTCATATGTCAAAAATGCCAACTACCCACAAATCCGTAGGTAGACTTAAATTTAAGTAAAACATCTTACAAGATCTCCAACTGACAGTATCTTTTGAGTTGCTATTTCATCCACACCAAATTACTTTAAGAGAATTAGCTTTGTAAGGAAAACACTGAAAAGTGAACAGGGCGTGAAGCCAGGACACAATACTCATTTGAACTATTTTGTACAACACAGAAATATATGTATGTTCTTTTACATAGATGTTCCCTTAGTAGGATCGATGTATTCCATCTGTTCCTGTACTCATTCTATCTGTAGCCTGCTTTCTATCTTTCTACGAGTATGTATTGGTGTTTTTAATACCGAATATGCAATTTAATTTGCAATTCGGACGTCTGTATTAACTCTAATTTGCATAACATTGAAACAGCTCACCCCTAAGGCTTTCCGCAACCCTTTTCCGTTTAGAGATACAAACATTTCTGTGCAATTTGCACACCCCGTCTCGGTGACCGGTGCTTGAAGGGGATTCTCTTTCTAACTTTGCATCTTCTTACAGATAATTCACCATCGAACTGGTTTCCTAGACCTAGAACACAGGACCAGGGTAACATTGGTGGCGTAGATGATGATGGTAATGGTAGAATGGAACGAAGACTTATGCATCCCTTCATGATATTCAAGGGTTGGTATGAGTACTCGTATTTCCCAAAAATAAATGAAATAAGTACATACTAGGTATGAGAGGACAAAATGTAAATGTACTACGGCTGTTAATCATGGGCTGCATCAGTGGGATAAAATGATTCTTGGTACAGGCGACTGCAAAATCACCACCTACGTAAGGGTAGCATAACAAAAATAACGGCTTGATATCATCGTCATCGTCGACATCGTTTCACCAAGAATATCTAGGACAGAAATTGCATGCGAAATCGTGTAAAGTGAGAAGGGATGCTGGTTAAGTTGGGTGGAAATACGCACTTTTGTTTTGACTACTGAGCTTTTTACGTAAGGGAATGATATCGAAGAGACTTAAGGATTTTCTGTGCATCTGAGAATTTCATATGAACACTCACTCCATTGTAGGCTTGAACAATATGTATAAGGAATAATGCAAAAGTTGTATTGTATGAACATATAAGCAAGCTTTGGTGTCTCAACTATGTATATGAGGGGTATGTATAACTTACAACAGACCTGGCTTTGATTGTGCATATACACGTGAGCATATGCAACCCCATGTTATATGCATGCATCTTAAAACAGAGCCAACATGCAGGTGTAGTGATGAATAATATGGTAGATGGTGATCATATGATGTGACTTTCGTTAGGGTCTACTGATTTATGGGTAAATAATTAAAATGCTAAAAGTTTGTACGAATACGAAAATGCGTGTTGAGAATTTGACAAAGTGCGTCTATATACTTTTACTACTCTCTGTTCACTAGATGCTCTGATAACGATGATAAGTTTTCACAAATACAATTCCAGATTTTAATGAAGAAAATATCTTTTGGATATGGAATTACAGTAGCATAATTTACATGAATTGATATATTATGCCACAAATTTTGAGTTCCGAATTTTGCTTAAGACACAGTTAAATTGATTAGAATTCTGGGTATAAGGTCGTTTTTTTTTTTTTTTTTTTTTTTTTTAAGAAATTATATTAGAATTCCAAATGTATTATTAAGGTATCCAGTAAAGCTTGTTTAAACCTGCCGTATTCAAACGATGAAATGCGGTTGCCCAGCTGAGTGAATTTTAGTGCATAAATGGTCCGGTAGGTCGCAATCTCGGTTCAGCTATTAAAATTTCAACACTTTCAGTGTAAGGAAGGATAGAGTCTGTTAAGAAAAAAGCGGACATACAAATCTGGTATTTGATAGTCCATTGTTAGGTCTTATAAAACTTATGTGAGTGAATTCTTATTCATAAATCTTTCAAACAAATAAACATTTAACTATCAAATAGATTAATCGTATCCTGATCGACTCAAAGTAGATCTCCAGTTTTCCTGATATCTGTACGCGATCAACTTAAACACAGACTACTGTCTTTAGGTAATTAGCATATAAAACACAGCATAGCAGTCGGTTGTGGTGACGAATGAGCTGAGCATAGATGGTTTTAAGTCGGCCAACATCGATGGCATGTAGCCAGCAATATTGTACTCCAAAAGATATACACCAGCTTGTGCGTAGTCTGAAGAGAATCTTCACTCCTAGTCTAGCGCAAGTATACAGAAAAATGTAAATTAATGACTACACGCTCGTCAAGAGCTTCAGACAAGGCAGTCTAACTTTAATCTTGTTCAATACATATGCTGTTAAAGATACAATTTACTTACAAATGCGGAAGATCCTGTAGGAATCGACAAGAATGAGTACGGGTTGCGCATTTTCATAGAGATTCAGGGCACTGTCGACAACACAACTTCACCCGGACAACAATGTATTAACGAGTAACCTGTTTTGTGGATAAGAATAATGCCTGAGAAAAGAACCGTGATTGCGGAAGCTGACTGGATAGGACATTGGTCCTAACTTCTATGCTCAAGAATATATAAATAATGAAGATACTCCGTCTATTGGATCAAGCGGTATACTCCTCTAAAGCCCAGAAATCTCTAGACGTCATCGCTGATGTGCACTTAGTTCTATTAACGGAAAGTATACTGTTGTTACTTATCTACCGTTTGCCAAGAGAAGCTAAGCATTTGGCTATCATCCTGGATAAAAGACATCTTTAATCTGAACACCTCGTCTCAAGAACATCCAAAACGCTACCGTCTGAGAGCGCTGCTCTTGATCTGAATAGCTATGATAAGACGGGTGTCAGTTGGCTCTGTCTCGCCTGGGTCCGCTCTAAAATCATATCATGAGATAGACTCTTATAGACGTCATCTGTTAAAATTACGTATGATCGGTAGAACATGCATTGCAGTTATGACGCCTTACGCTCCAATTGGCTTTTTCCTTTGGTTGGATGCAATGACATCAGAATTCCAGTTGCTGCGAGTCTACAAAATCTTTTCTGTCCTCAGCAATGGTTTCGGCCTGATTGGGATTTTTTTACAGAACGATAGACACTGTTTTTTAAAATGTGTTATACACAACCCTGATGGCAATGAATAATATTGTGAAGTATCGTTATAAGGCGAAAGTTTTTGCGTGTGAAATGCCAGCCAGGCTGAGCTTAAGGCCTGATAACCACTTTCACTGCTAACAAGTTCGAAAATGAAAGGCTTATCTGAACGCCGTCAGAAGGTTGCATCCAATGAGTCATGTTTAAGGTCGAAATGTAGAGTACCATTGCGACCTTAAGCAATCATCGATGGATAAGGATCGGAGAACAGCTTATCATATCCGAACATGGGTTATGACTACCTGTATCCTCAGTTAGGGCTTTTATTGATAGTTGATTTTCATTTGAGCATAACTGCGGATTGCATGACTCCCTTCTTCCAGCAGACACATCGAATTCATCCTGATATCTTTCAAATGGCAGTGGCCTTCGTGCTGTTCCTCAACTGGCAAGCAAATAGACTTGTATAAAAAGATATCTTTTAAGCGAGGTCCAACCAGGACGCTAAGACTCACACACACTACGTGAAACGAATTATAGACGCACAATGCATGGATGTTCATTACACCCGAAGAAACCACTGTATTCATAAATAGTGGATCAACTAGAGAAGACGTACTTTTAAATGACATTGGTACTATTCACATCACAAAATTTATACAATTTGAAGCAAAATTAATCAAAGACACGAGAATAGTGATGCACTTCAGCAAATCAATTTCGACTATAAACACATCTCTATCAATGCATGTTCCGGTTTATCTTACAAATGAAACCGTCATTCCTCTGAATAAGGATATAATGGAAGTCTTAAATTTCAACCATCAAGAAGCAGTCGAGGCGCTCAACCGGCTACATAACCACAACTGCAAGGCCATAAAAAAACATCAGTATTGGACAAGTGCGTTTTGCTCAATTTTTGCAGCCGGTATTTTTATTATTTGTCTATTGGCGGTGATACGCAAATGCCAACATCGAATTGAGAGACCGGAAAAGACTTAGTCACCGTTTTGAGATCAATTGGGCAACAATCCCGGAGGTGGCAAAATGTTGATGATATCAACAAAAGATGTTTCTTTCATTTATTTTCAATTTTTTATTCGCTTTTACTGCTAAGGTAAACTAAAGGGTGATTCATCATGAGGTTTGATTTACAATGTAAAATAAAATATATAAATTTGAAAGCAAACTAAAATTTTTTATTATCGGTTAGGAGAACAATTAATGATATTTTACATATTCTCAGAGAAAATAGCCCAAAGGTGTGATATCGCATGATCTAAGCGGCCAATTTACCGTAACAAAACGTGAAATTAAGTGCTCACTAAAATGATTTCTCAACAAGTCTATTATTTTACGCGCTGTATAACTCGTAGCGCCGTCTTGTTGAAACCAGAACTCACCGAGTCTATGTGCTTGAATTTCAGGAAGCACATAGTCAGTTAACATGGCGCGATAACGGTTACCATTGACGGTAACATTCTGATTTGCCTCATTTTTAAAGAAATATGGACCAATGACTCCACCAGCCCATAAACCACACCATACCGTTGTTTTTAATGGATGTAATGCTAGCTCTTGGTACTCTTCGGATTGCTCATCAAAATTTCACAATAAAACACCGGATTTTCAAAAAAAATATGACGCAAATTCAAGACGCCTGGCTTCAATTCTTGCAGTTGAATTTTGTTCGCTTTTAGGTCTAGATCCTTACGTAAAATACGTCAAGTTGTCAAATACGCCAAGCCAAGCTTTTGAGGACGACGACGAATCCATTCGTCACGTTCTTTGCGTGCACTCTCAGCTACAGCTGCTATAGTCTCTTCACTACGTGCTGGATGTGGTCTAACCGGTCGAGTATCATAAACTAATGTAAACTGAGACTCAAATTTGCCAATGGTATTGGCAATAGTGGTTTCAGTAGGTCGATTATGCGCACCGTAGGTTCCTCGAATCGCACGAAAAACATTTCTCACAGAACGCTGAATCACCCCTCACAATTGATAAGATTCGCTGCACACAACGCATTTCGACTCTGTGACTTTAATCAAATGTTTTTTTGTGGTTGTTCCTCGTACTTGCCACTGGTGTACACGGTTGACTTCGCGACTGCTTTCTACTATAATCCCCCGAATCTAGCTCGATCATAACTGAATCACTACTGGATCCCAGAAGATTACGTCGACCCCTAAATTGTTGATACCGTATAAGATTTCCCTTGTCATATCTATGATCGTTTCCAAATCGAACGTATTTTTATGTCGAACGGTTTTTAAATTAATCAATTTTCGGATGTAGTTATTGACCAATGCTGCTGAGTCTTGAAACCGGTTCGTAAGCAATTCTTTAGCAGTTGCGTAATTGCTTGATGCTAAATAGTTAACAATCCTTAATTCTTCTCCCTTTAAATTGCTTTTTAGGTATTGAATTCGTTCAATATCGCTCAAGGTTCTGATAAAACAGTTCCCAAAATGATGTCCAATCTTTATACTTGCCGCTGAATGATGGTATGCTTATTGGTGAAAGTTTGATTTCCTGATGTGTTGCTGCTTGTGGAGTTACTGCCTCTGGTTGGTCCTGTCGTTGTTCTGCTTCTTTAATTTGGATATAAGCATCTTGGTATATCTGCTCCAACTCAATGAATTCGTTGTTGGACACGTACTCCTGCTCGTAATTGACTTCTTCCAGTGAGGACATGATCTCGTCGTTCATTGTCACCAGTATTCCCTTATCTGATCCAATTTGAATGATAGGTAAACTTTACTCTGAGTTACATCCAAGTTCTCAACAATCCGTACAAAGTTTTTCTTAATCAGATTCAACTTTGAAAATCTTGCTGGGAACTTCTTGATGTTCGTTAAATATTTAGTTCCTTCTGGATCGGATGTTGACTGTTGATTTGCCGCACTTGGATTTGGACTTCCCGGAGAAATCCGTGAAGAGGGAATTCCTGCATCGCTTGGTAATGGCATTGGCGATGGTTACGTTTCCAATTTTGCCTTGAAAGTACCCTTAATATCGAGATACCTCGTCGCAAATCGGCTAAAATACTTCTTCACAAAGTACTCATGCTGCGGGTTTGCCTTTCGCAAGTCTTCCAAATACCCGTTATTTATTTGGAAGTTAGTCCAGTGCTGTTCTTATTGCGCGAGTCTGTTTGCAAAATATTCTACCGAGTATCGAGATTCTCAATCTTTTTTTAAATTAATCCATAACCGATTCACTTCCTTAGTGATTCTCGTCTGATTTAAAGCGATATCTTCGATTTCACTCATTTTCACTTCACTTTTTACTGGAGTACACGATCTTAACTGGTCATTGTGTATTGGTCTAGTATCAACATTTACAACTCACGTTCCTTTATTCCGGCTAATCCGGCTCGAAGGACCACGTATGTCATACTATTTAGAATTTTAATACTTTTTATTCACTCGCCTAATGCAGCGTAACATTAAGAAGTAAAAAGGCTTGGTTTGGATGAATAACAAGACTCACCTGAGGTAACTTTATTTTATTTATAGTAATTTATGCAATGATTTTGCTAGCCTAAGGACGATAAGGTGCAAGTTTAAAGAATAATAACAAAAATGTTGTCCTAAACATAAAAATACCAATATTGTTTAGAAATGAAAGAAACAATTATAATTGATGACAAGCTAGTGGTGGGAACTATCGAATGAATTCGACTATCGATAGATAGTGAGTGGGGTGAGGATTATATCGTATACACATTACACACATAAAATATTCATATTCATTCACATATTCAACCCCGATAGTCCAAAGTCTAAAGCAGTGGTACATTTTTTAAACCAAACCGATAGTCCAAGGTCCAACGAGTACAAAACTCATTCATTCCTATGAAAACCATTCGAATATTTTTCCAACCTCGATATTCCAATGTGTAAAATCCGAAAACCAGTATGAAAAACCATCGAACGTTTGAATGTTTTTTTTATTCGACTGGTTTAAACGAATGATTTCTGAAAATAGAGTTTGAACGATTTTTGGATTGATTGTTTCATTCGATAGTTTTCAATACTAGATGAAGCACTACGCTAATCACCAAAGTGTGCTTCTTCGGTGTCCTGTTTAGCCTCTTATCAGACTGGAGGTACTTAGCGCTGAAGTAGTGTGTAGTAATGTGGGCATTTTGTCACTCATCTTTCTATGAGGACTGGAGAATTCTAGTAAAAAGAACAATGCACTAGTTTCATGCCTGAATGTGTTATCTTCTGATAAGAATATTTCTATAAGAAGATCTACATACGAGTAGAGCAGGTGAAAAGTTCGAGGGCGAGAGCATTCTTCGAAATATAAGATGCACATGATGCTTCAGAGAAGTAGCAAAGAGAATGGAAAGAAAGTCTGCTTTTCCAAAATAAAGTCCGTAGAATACCCAGGAATCATGACAATATATTTTGAGTACTACTTCAACTTTCTTGGTCAGTATATTGAATGATTTTCGATTTCGGCTGCATTGATGGTGGGTAGAAGAAAAAATTTCTTCACACACAGGATACACTATGACATCAACTAGCTTGACTGCAACGACTAAAATGAAAAGCACCTGTTAAGCGTATGGTCAGGAGATCAGCAACCCGCATGAGGATTTCGTGAATATTTAATCCATTGAATCATCGATTCAAATGCACGCATTTTAGACAAAAGAGCCTGATGCCAAACTTTGTCAAATGCCTTAGAAATACCAAATGCAACTGTCTTGCTTTCGCCAGATTGATGTACGCTTTGGTTCCACTTTTCGGTGAGGCATTCCATCAAATCACTACTGGACCTTTTGCTACGTACTGCCTATCATTTTGAATTTTTTGTGTTTCGAGATATTTCATGAGCTAACGGTTTATCAGCGTTTCTATGACTTTGGAAAGAAGGGATGTAAATGAAATGGGTTTGTAGGAGGAGAGAGAAGAAGATTCGCTTTTTTAGGGACCGCCTGGAGAAATACTGTTTTCCATCTGTTTGGAAAAAGTCCTTAAAATGAAATTGATGGAAAAGCCTACCCAGTGGTTCTGCCAGCGTGAAAGAATACCTCTTTAGAAGAAGGGTAATCTGGAGTAGCGAATTTGTGTATGTTAAGATCTTTAAACACTCTGACTACTACACGAATTCCTCCCATTCGACCCACTCCAACACTTCCAGATTGTGCGGGGGCAGATTACAATCTGGAAGTGTTGTGCTGGCCATAAATTGTGCAGCAAGCAGGTTGGACTTGTCTAAAGAGGTGACAGCTGGAATGTCGTTATAGATGAGCGTTAAAATGAAGGATAAGGCGGAATTTCTAATATTTTTAACGAACGACCAACAAATTTTACTGCCTTTCGGACATTGTAGTATTTTTGCCTCAGTTTTTGGACGTTATAAAATTTATTTATGGAATTAACGGATCTATTGGCCGCTAATATATCTGTCCAACGGTCCAAATCTAGAGATCAATAGCTCACCGAACTCGTTTCCCAATTGATCCATCGATTCTTGTGCTGTGCGGCACGTAGCGCTATCTTACTGGAACCACAACTAGATCAGGTTCAGCTCGTGCATTTTTTTCAAAAAGAGTTCGAGATCATTGAAAGATAGGGGGCGCCTTTGACGGTAATGTTGTTCTCACGGTCACCTTTGAAAAAATACAGTTCAATGACTCCGCCGAACCATAAACCTCACCACAAAGTGCATTTTTCATGTGCATTGGCAGATTTTGTATTGCCCGAGGCGGATCAAATACCATACAGCAGTTTTGTTTATTAAAATTCCCATTCAACTAGAAATAAACTTTCTCACTGAAGAAAAATGCAGACTTTCTCCTGGTTTTCTAACGCATACTCACTCAAAATTCGACGCTGTGGCAGGTCGTTCGACTTTTGTAAGGTTTTAGACGATCCTTGGGTAAAATCTTCCACGTAGTTGAGTAACACAATTGCCCCAATTGCTGCAAACGGCGACGAATGGACAAATCACGGTCTTTATAAACACTAGCGGATACAGAAGCAATATTTTCCTCTGTACGCTTTGTACGCATACGGGTAGGTGTTTTGGTATCCAATAGCGTAAATTGGTGGTGCGAAATTTCATAAATTGATAAGCTTGAATTGCTTGCTCAGTAGGTCGAAAAAGTGCACGAAAAACATTTTTCACTGAAAACGAATCTGATAATAAAATTCAATAATTTGTAAGCGTTGTCCGAGTGATGAACTGACATGCGTCACGAATCACGCATGAGCTGTCAAAAATAGAACACCGAAAAAACCAAACAGCTAACAAATATTTCGTGTTCAGCTAATGTGAGAACAGATGATCCCAGCTACAATCGTACAATTGAAATTGTTTCGTTGCTTATTTGGACAAATTTTTCTGAAATTTTTGTTATTATGACGAGAGCTATATCGTCCACAAAGCCCACGATTTTAACTTCGCTTGGTAGATCAAGATAAAGAATGACATCGTACATTATATTCCACAGTACCGGCTCCAGGACCGATCCTAAGGGTACTCCTCCTGTCTGTATGGTAGAGTAACATTCTCTGTCGGAAATTGTTCTTCACAATGTTTCGGATCTGAATTGGTACTTTCATGTTTCGAAGTGCTTCTAGAATATGTACTCAGCTCGCGGTGTTTAAAGCGTTCTTGGCATCCACTGTTATGACAAAGCAGTACTGTTTGGTGCCTCTTTTCCATCGTCGTCCTTCTAAGGCCATTTTTGCTGTACTGACAACTGCTTTAATGGCATTAATTGTTGAATGTGCTTTTCGAAAATCGTACTGATGTTCTGATAGTCTTCCTACTTCTTCAATAGGTGCTTCAAATGTTTTACAGATGATACGCTATAATACTTTTCCCGCCACACATATAAAGTGTACCGTAGGCTGATGTTACTTTGGGCTAAGAAGACAATTGAGTAGTGGGGCCTTATTTCGAGGAATTACTGAGAGTCTGTATAAGACCTTGATCATCCCAGTCCAACTTTATGGCGCTGAATCATAGACTCTATCAAAAGTGAACAAAGATATCCTCTGTCATTTCGAGAGAAAAAATTGTTCGTACAATATTCGTCCCATTTGTGTTTACGGACTTTGGAGGAGAAGATTTACCGACGAACAATACAAGCTGTACCCCGACATCGACCTAGATAGAGAATTACGCATCAGTCACCTGAGATCGACATGTAAAGAGATTGAATACCAATGTTCCGGCCCGTGCAGTCTTCGAATCTAACCCGGAGGCACAACGTAGTAGAGGGAAACTTCAGGGAGACTTGTTAGTTGAGGCCTAGATTCTCCCCGAACTTAAGCTCTAACTAAGTAAGTAAGTACGTTTAACCGAACTGTCATCCGAGACTGTATATGTTTAGCTTAAGGTTTTCCATTTTACATTATGGATCGTTTAACTATCGCTGAACGTGTTAAAATTGTGAAAACTTACTATGAAAATAGTGATTATATAGTAAGTACGTTTCGTACATTACGAGCAGATTATAGTCGACATAATCTTCCATCTGAGCTTACTATAGGGTACACTGTAAAAAAATTCGAAGAGACTGGCTCTATGATAGATGTTTTAAGGCCTATCCATCATCGAAATCCACGTTCTTCAAAAATGTGGCTGTCGTTAGTGAAAGTGTTGAAAAAGATCCTTTAATTTGAGCTTATTCTATGGCACATTATGGCATATTTTGCATTTGGATATGCAAAACCCAAAGTTTAACTCATCCGAGAATTGAAGCCATCTGATCACAGAATGCGTAGAAAATACGCCGATTGGATGCTTGAACATCAGGGTTTGGATGACCAAGGATGATCACACAATACTTTCTCTAGCGATGAGTCGTATTTTTCATTCGGTGGATACGTAAACAAACAAATTTGCCGCATATTGGAAGCATTTAAATCCTCGTGTAACCGTTGAAAGATCATTTCATCCACAAAAAGTTAGAGTATGGTGTGCAACGATTTCTTAAGGCCTCAAACCGAAGATATGGATATAGAAGACATGTGGTTTCAACAAGACGGTGCCACATCTCACACAACAAGACCCGTTTTGACCTTATTGTAAGAAAAATTTCCTGGAAGAGTTACTTCACGTTTTGATTTTGTGAGCTGTGTTATTTGCCGCCGGATTTTTTTTTTTTATATATATAATCCCGCGCGCGCACCAAGGGGATATGAATACTCTTTTATGGTTTTTCTCCAGGGCGCGGGCGGGTGGTGTAGTAGGTTTGAAACTCAGGTGTGTTTGGTTTCGATATTTTTCACAGAGGTGGTTGTCAAACTGGACGGGACGAGCTAGTACATCCTCAATCAATGTGTCTTAAATACGCGCTAGTTGTTATTTCGTTACATTTAACCCAGCCAGTAACCACTCCAACATCAGTGTTATGCCTTCATGTCAGAGTTGACGCCGACGGGATTCTCATATATTGGGTCTATAACTTAACGTGCGGTTTGCTAAGAGACGGCGCAACTTGTATTATTCCATTGGAACATTCGTTGGAAAGCTACTATCATTGTACGTCATTTCAGTATATGTCAATCATTTGAAGCGTAAACAACAATAATTTTTTTTTTTTCACTCAAATTTGTAAAACTTTGTGCCTGAAAAAGTGTTTTTGTGGGGAGTTCTTCTTCATAACTTTAATATGAAGAAACCTGCTACCGAAAGCCATCGTATTTTGGTGGAAGTTTATGGTGAACATGCGCTAGCTGAACGAACGTGCCAAAAGTGGTTTGCACGATTTAAAAGTGGTGATTTTGGCTTGGAAGACGATGAAAGTCTGGGCAGCCAAAAAAGTTTGAAGATCAAGAACTGGAAGCATTACTCTATGAAGATTGTTGCCAAACACAAGAAGAGCTCACAGAATCTTTGGGTGTCACTCAAGCAGCCATTTCAAAACGTTTAAAAGCATCTGGATATATTCAAAAGCAAGGAAATTGGGTTTCACATGAACTCAAGCCGAGAGACGTCGAAAGGCGGTTTTGCATGTCCGAAATGCTGCTGGAACGCCACAAAAGAAAGTCATTTTTGCATCGGATTGTTATTGGTGATGAAAAATCGATCCATTACGACAACTCTTAGCTCAAAAAATCATATGTGAAACCCGGCCAACTAGCCAAATCAGCGGCAAAGCCGAATATCCACGGTGCGAAGGTAATGCTCTGTATTTGGTGGGATCACATGGGTGTGCTGTATTATGAGCTGCTAAAACCGGGTGAAACCATCAATGGACAACGCTACGGAACACAATTAATCCGTTTGAAGAGAGCAGTAGCCGAAAAACTCCCGGAATACGCGACCAGACAAGAGGCAATAATTTTCCAACATGACGACGCTCGGCTCCACGTTGCTATTACGGGTAAGAACTATTTGGAAAACAGTGGATGGGAAGTCTTACCCCACCCGCTTTATAACCCAGACGTTGCCCCTTCTAACTACCATTTGTTCCGGTCGATGCAGAACGCAATCACTGAAATACGGTTTACATCAGAGCAGAATATCAAAAATTGGCTTGATTTATTTTTGGCTGCCAAGCCGGCGCAGTTCTTTTGGGATGGGATCCACAAATTGCCAGAAAGTTGGGAAAAAGTTATAGCTTCAGATGGACAATATTTTGAATAATACTATTGTACATGTTTTTCTTAAATAAACGTTCAAATTAAATTACATACCCAATAATTACATGCAAATTCTACGAAAAGACTTTTTCAGAGAATTGCCTGGCACGGGATTCGAACCCGCAACCCTCTGCTTGAGGAGTGTATGTATATACCACTACACCACGGCTATGCCAAAGATTGAGTCAATGCACATAATCTGCAAACTCCTTGAGCTTTGAAAACGAATATTCATCGAAAATTACCTTGTCAGAACCAAGTCGTGCAAGTGTCCTATTCGAGGACTAAACATTCCATATACGGATTTGGACGTCGTTGTCTTTTTTGTTTTGTTTTGCAGGGTAGTCCAAAATAGATCTGTACTTATTCGATGCTTTTTGATTGCTCTGCATTAGTAGGACTTTTATGAGGCGTTATGGTCTTTCCCATAAACAACAGTCCAATATGGAGATTAAAACCCTTTTAAGAATCCCTTGAGAAAAATGAAACGAAAATTCTGCGGCCAGTAATCCAGTTCTTAATATAGATATGAGCACTACCGATTTCTCAGTAAGTGTTCATCAGCATCTGTCTTGTTAACTGTTGACAGCACTGTTGATTTTTTGTAAATTTATGGATCGTACGTCCTCCTTATGAGAGTTAGTGTTTTCTGACAGAATATTGTGATGTTGCTCTTTGCTCCTGCTCAGCTCTTGCGCTTATTAATTTGGCAAGTCAAATCCATTAAGAAAGACCAATATTCGGTGGAGAATATGAAGAATAAGTTCATCTGAAATGTAGTCATAGTAATAGCAATTTGCATTACCATGTAGGCAGTGCTCAGTAATGATGAGGACCCTAATCGAGGACAGTAGAATAGCTTAACACAATCCATAACAAATCAGTCCTTATTCGAGGCAGGATGTCTATAAGTGAAGAGTATCAAAATGCAAGCTCCAGAATTGAGTGCCGCCTCCTGGAAAATTACTTAACATATGTATGTCGGTTCGGAAAGAGTAATCATATCTCATTATTGGGGACGAAATTATATTTATTTTGATAATTAACAATGCAATGCTAAATTATTAAAAAAAAAAAAAAAAAATTAAACAGCGAAAAAGTAAATAAAAAAGAAAAAGGTAGCGAAATCTACGGGCCCATCCTGTAGAATGGTCTTAGCAAAGGACGGCTTTTTGCAAGTTGGTAGGTATGTACAAATTATGGTGTAGAAAATTTCGAACCCTCATAAATTTTCCAGGGCGACAGAAGAAACGAAACCAAATGGACGTGCAATTAAAAAACATACATTCGACCGATGATGATGACTAAAGCGATGACGACGGCCGACGGCCGACGGCCAACATACTACGACCGACAGCGACGACTATCGACAAAGACAGCGAATATGAAAGACTTCGTATTTGTATTCGTTCGAGTATCGTATGCTTTTCGTACATGGTGTATGTTGTGTGCGCATTCAACTGCTTGGTACAATGTGTATCAACATATGTTTAAGTATTAATTTAAAATAATGCATTGGCTTCAACTAATTATTCTCAGGCGAAAATTGTTGTTCCAAGCATTGGCGGCGCAAACGGTGAAGAGGAGGATTTAATTACACTCCTCTGATAGTTCTTATGCCAGAGGTTTACGAAGTGAATGGAAATTTAATTTAGCCGTTGATGATGAGAGTGGAATTTATTGGAATTTTTCGTTTTAGTTGAAAATCGGTTGGTGGAAATCCGCTTGCTTTAGGCAAGATGTATTACATTTATGGACAGTGTTTTGTGTGTTTGTAAGTTCATATATCCGATAGATAAACTGCGTGCAAGATTACCCTCACGTTCAATTACAGTAATCAAATGATAAATAAGTATAGAACTGGTTTTGGTTCATTCGAACCGGATACTTATCTCAGTTGTATGTAAAGAATGAATGATACAATGAATTAGTGCTTAGCAGATAGGCAAGTAGAGAAAGCGGAGAAATCCTTAATTCAGAGAGTAAGGTTTTAGTCTAATGCAGTGACGACCTTTGAATTCGGTAGGAGAGATGAAGAAGCAAAATTAATTTTCGGACAATTAGTAGACCATTGAATTGTAAGGTAAAGATGGTAATTATTACTTTTGGATCTTTCCATAGTCTCTAAAATTCAACTGAAATCGTAATTCAAAATTTGGCTATCGATAGTGTAATATGAATTTGTGTGACATGAATTTGCATCTAGAATTGTAATATCAGTCAAAAACAAGCCAGCACTATAGAGAGTGGAGCTCTTTTTAATCATTTTTTTTGTGATACCTTTTAAAAAATGCACTGTAATTTCTGGCATCATAATAAAACCACAATTACCTTCGATTTTTCACACTATAAATATCCATTACTTGGCGGCATAGTATTAAAAGGACCCCAGCAAAATCTAAGCTCTATTTAACCTTTAGCTGATCGCCTTACATAAGGTGCATACACTATTATTTGTTGGAGAAGAGTCAACGGTTGCTTTACATCGAAATCAAGAAACAACTACGAGTACCATTCCCACTGTTGACAACATAAAAAGGACTTCTAACATTCATATGGCAATGTTAAATAGTATAACGGTCTTTAGGTTAGGTATGGTTAGGATAGGCCTCGTTGAGGTAGTAACCGCGATAATAAATATTGAGAGTTTGTATTCCAAGAATAAGGTGCGGAGCATATGTCCAGAGCTATAAAGAACGTGTTAAGCCAACAAACAGAAACCTGTAGAGATTGTGAAAGAAATCTTGTAGAAAATCTTGCTGAGTGCTAAGAATATGGATAAACGAAATGAGGATAGCAATATCTAAGCTAAACCAAACCAAACCACTGGACCTTATCTCTGGAGAGATCTGATCAGAAAAGTGTATGCGCTATGAATAGAATCTCTATTTCGTTTGCCTAATCCATAATCAACTACGTCAACTACAGAATTATAAGTCACTACAATATTGGATGCAATATCTTATCTGTAATATCGTGCGACTTTCTGAAACCCTTCGTCAACAACCTGACTGGTTTCAGACCAGCAAAATTGACAATCGATTAAATCTTCACACTCCGGTAGATCCAGAAAAAAATTCAAAAAGTCTAAATCGATACCAAAGGCCGCGTATGACACCATTTACAGAGGCGAGCTATACAGAGACATGTCTGATTCTGGCATTCGTGCCAAGTTCGTCCGTCTGTGCATAATGACGATTAAGGACGCTCGCTGCTCCCCCAAGTCTAGTTGACGCGAAGTCATGTGATTTTCCTAACATCATACCTGTGGAACTCACAAGGAATCACTTGAGGAGCAATCTTTTAAAGACAACTAGCCTGCGGCGATGGTATCAATATAATTCGGAGAAGACAGTAGGTGTCACCGGTGCTTTCGCCAGTTTTGGAATTAAAGCTCTCAGAATGGGTTAAGCAGTAAATGAAGGCTAAACCAAGTATATGCTGTCAACAAAAAGGGAAACAGAACATCGACGAATTGGACTGAATGTCACCGTCGACAGTTATTATTTCGAGGCAGTAAAGGACTTTGTCTACTTTGTCTCTGCTGTGAATTCTGCTAACAACACCTTAGCATTAATAAAAAGAAGAATAATTTTTGCCAATTGCTGTTTATTTGAGCTAAGAAGGCAATTGTGCAAGTTAGCAAGGTTCTATCCCGAACAATTTAGGAGATTCTACATAAAACCTTGATTATCTCAGTTCTTCTTTACCGCGCTGGATCATGGACTCTATCGAAGGCGGATGAAGATATCCTCGGTCGTTTCGAGAAAGAAATTCTTCGCACAATATTCGTTCCTTGCGATGACGAGCTTTGGAGGAGAAGAATCAACGATGAACTATACGAGTTGTAGACGACATTGAGCTAGTGCATCATTCGCCTGAGATGGTTAAGACATGTAGTGTGAATAGACACCCGCAGAGTGTTCGAATCTATCTTGGAGGGACAACGCAGTAGAGGAAAGCCTCGCCATATGATGCTCGGATAAGTAGAAGAGCAGATTAACAGACTTGAAGTGTGAAACTTTAGGCAGTTAACTAGTGGCCAAGCTTACTGAATAGGCTTGTTAGGTAGTCTTCACCCTGAACTGTAGCGCTATATAAGTAAGTCAAATTAAGGTCAAATTAGTTGCACAGGAAGTGTGATTCCTCTTCGTTCCTGCAGAAATTTTTGTGAGAAATATTCAATCCTTGTGAGAGTTTTCCAGTCTTCTGTGATTTTACATAATGTACGAGTATGCGAGTTTAGCATAATGCTGGTCTATTATCGGTTTTTAATTGTCCCATGAAATATTAGCGTATCTAGTCTAGATATCTCACAGTTATTGTGATGAGTTTAACTTTGACTGGTCTAAGAAAACTCTTTAGTAAAGAATGTCATTCGTTTGCCCTGCCCTGAGGTCGCCCGAGTGTCCCAAAACGCAACGCAATTGTGATCTTGGTTTGCTTAGCTCCCACTCTTTAATTTGTGGTGTTCGAAGTTAGGGAACTGATCGCTTTTTGACTTTTAATGTTCATAATCGTTCATCTGATCAGCTTATACGCAATACTATGGATTGATTTATGTCCACCTATACTCTTATGGATAATATTCACCCAACAGGAGCTCATACTGTGCGTATCGAAGGGATGAATGAGACCGAGGATCCAGCAACTTGGCCTCTGCCCGTTCAGAAAGCTCAAATTTTTGAGAAAAAAACTTGGCTTTCATCCGTATAAGATCCAGTGCAGCAATTGAAGCTGCTCATTCAACTAGAAGTTGAATTGAATCATCTCCAGTGTTGAGGCTCAGTTCTGGCTTAGTGGGTATATTAACAACAAAATTTCTGGGACTTTCGAGATCCCATTATATCCCAAAAAGTTACTGTTTGGTGCAGTAATTACCCCCTTTTTTTTAAATTTGGAGCTAGAGCTGTAGCTGATGTAATGAGCACTACAGCAAAAAATTCATAATTGTTTGGCTCCCTGTGTCAATAACAATCGTCTAAGAGACAAATGGTTTCAGCAGAATGGCGCAACTATCCCATATAGCTTTGACCCGCTGTATAGGACAAACGAATCATTTCAAGAAATGGACCTGTCAATTAGCTACCTTGGTCATGTGGTATGGCCCATTTTGATTACTTTTTGTGTAAGCACGTTAAGTATTTCGAGTGTGGTGATATACCAGCTACACTTTACGACTTAGAAGCAAACTTTCGGTGGGTTATTGCCGAATAAAGCCAGCGATGATGGAAAAAGTCGTTGGTTATTTCAATAATTTTTCTGTATTTTATTTAAAAAAAAAATTTCTATAACACTACATCTGATGTATTGCCATGTCCAGCGGGTTTATGATTTAGGCTGAGCCAAACAACAAACAAAACAGTACAAAAGAATCGATTTATATAGAGGTGAACTCAACGCCAAACCATTCAGCTTTCTAAGCCATCTTTGAAGTGTTTATGTTCAAATGAAAAATTACTTTATGTTGTCTCCATTCATTCCTTTTTAGAATCAAGTGATTGAGTAAACGTTGAAGTTAACTTAAGTCAATTGAAAGTCGGTTAATAAAGCAGACTGACATGCTCTACATTTAGATCTTTTTATTACTACATGCCTCTCGGATTGACCAAAAATTACCATCTGCATTCGGAAAATACCACCTTAATCAAAAAAATAATAACCATCATGTGGCGCTCCCATTGTTCCGATTTGAGTCCGTTTCTTTTTTTTAAGTTGATACATCTGTTGTTGATATTTCGTCCAAATCTTAGCGTCATAGCTTGGCACTTGCAAAAGTTACGTAGCCAAGAGTACATCCATCTCTGTGTGTATTGGCTATTTTTATACAATTTTAGAAATGGATTCAAATTTGCAACAACGAACTTGTATTAAATTTTGCGTAAAAAACAGTGCACCATTAAGCACGAGCGTTGGAAATGTTGAAAAAGTGTTTCGGCAATAATTCTCTAAGGAAAACGGTCGTTTAACAGTAGCACGAGCGGTTCAAAAGTGGTCGTGAGTCAGTCGAAGATGATGAACACAGTGGCAGACCGAAAATTAACCATCAGAGAGATAACGGAGGACTTGAACATTGCCTATGGATCCGTCGAAGACATTTTGGTTAATGATTTAGGTTTCCGTCGTGTAGCAGCAAAGTTGGTGCCAAGAGACCTCAATTTTATGTAGATAAGGAACCGTGTTGACGTCGCAAAAGAGATGATTTGCGAGGCTGAATCCGATCCCACATTCATCAAAAGGATCATTACTGGAGACGAGACGTGGGTTTATGAGTACGACACGCAATCCAGACCAAGTGAATGGCGTTCATCAAATAAGTCGAGACCAAAAAACCACGTCGTTTTCAGTCAAAAATGAAGGCAATGCTCTTGGTTTTTATGGATTACAACGGTGTAGTGCATCATGAATTTTTGCCAGAAGGCCGGACAGTGAACAAAGAGTATTAGAAGGGTATTATGAGACGTTTTCGTGAAGAAATTCGCCGAAAGAAACTAGAATTGTGGGCAGAAAACTCGTGGATTTTACACCATGTAAACGCACCGTCGCGCAGTGCCATCATTATTCGTAATTTTTTGACGAAAAATGCAACAAATACTATCCAACAGCCACCGAATTCAGATGATTTGGCTCCTTGTGACTCCTTTCTGTTCAATCGAGTTAAAAAACTACTACGGAAAACGCGTTTCAGCAGCCGAGAGGAAGTAATGGAAAAATCGCAGGAAGTACTAATGGACATACCAAAAACCGAATATAAAAAATGCTTCGAGGATTGCATCAAGCGCTGGCATAAGCGTGTTACAGTCGATGGGGATTACTTTGAAGGGAACAATGTAGATTTAGATGAATAAACTTGCATTTGTAATTTTCTGATTAAATTTCGAAATTTTTTTGATCAAGGTGGTATAAAAGGCAGGATATAGAGCTGAGCTTGGAAAACCACCGTTTGAGAGGTTTTTAACACGCCAGTGATGCTTATACTGTGGTATCTTGTTATTTAATTCTGGTATCCCTGAGGTATAAAAAAAAAAAAACAAATACATGAATGAGCCTGCTTCGTTTTTCCTAAAAAGTTGATGTTAGTCCGTCTACCTAATGCAGGAAATAATACAGCTATGCCATAAATAAGAAATGGACTCACGAATGTCACTTAAACCCAGTGCATGACTTCAAAATTTTAAACCACATCTTCAGATTACAGCATTCTTGCAGAGCTAGAGGGCAACTAGATCTTCACTTTTGCGCTCTGTACTTAAGGTTTGCTGTACGAAATTAGGCTTAGTTGTTTATACTACTCAAAGGACTCATAGAGGTGCCACCTAGATTGCGACAAATGATGCATACTATCTGTTGTGAAATTTCACTTCGGCTGACCTTACGCGAGTGGCTATGCTGGAGAAAAAAAGAAGATATATCTATGACATATTAGAGAATATTAGAAAGCTTTCGTAGCTTTAGAAATGCAAGTAGAGGCTTACATAGTTATGTTTTTGTAATGAAGTGAATAAATAAAAAAATAAAAAAAAAGCGAACCTGTAACTCCGAAATCAAGTTTTCGAAAGATGCTTCAACCAGAACGCTATGAATATACTGTCGCACATACTCGAAACCCTGAGGTCTGCAAACAAAGCTTACATATGGCTTATAGTTAGTTAGTTGCAAACTTTATTGATCAATACAACACCTTACACCTTACATTATTGGATAATCTAAGCTTAATATGGTTTGGCCAAAGGCCAATCTGTCTACCAGATTGACAATATATGTAATTCAGTGCAGTTGACGCGTATTTTTAAAATATTTCCCAGCCTAATTTTCCCCTCAAAATGTCCAGGACTTCATTCATTTCCATCAAGGTTTCTCCAAAATAACTCATTCGCATCTCATTTAGAATGGGACATCTGGCAATAAAGTGGTATATATCTTCTTTTTCCTGTCGGTTACAAAGGTCAGAGATCCGGTTTATGTGGAATATACATCCTGAATGACTCGGAATATACATCAGACTGCTATAATTTCTAAACCGTTCATTAATGTGACATGACATATAATTTTACTATTTACAAGCATTTTAAAACATTTGCGTCTCAGTTATGTTGAAAAATTTTTATACGCAATGGAATTCAAACGTGATAGTGTGATTGCTTTATATTTTGTTGGAAAACCACAAGTGGTTATCGTTAGAGCCCTCCAGCACCTCAACGTGAATAAATCATTTGTGTCTCGAAACATAGCTCGTTACCGTGATCCTGGCAGCGTTGAAAAACTCCATGGAGTTGGTCATAAAAAAACAGCAACATCAGCAGAAATGGTTCGGAAAGTGAAGGTTCGAATTGAGCGAAATCCGAAGTGGATGAAAAATGGCTTGTGAGCTCAACATATCGTTGGAACGGATGCAACACATACTGAAAAATGAAATTTTGCTCAAGCTATTGAAGTTCCAAAAAAACACGATCTTACACCGCAACAGAAAAAATTTAGAGTCGATAGAGCGAAGGAGTTGCTACGCTTGCACGAAAGTGGTGAGTTGCCGAATTTGGTTTTTTTTTAGATGAGTCGCTATTTGTAATTGAGCAATATGTCAACAAACAAAATGACCGCGTTTACTTGTCCTTCGAAAATTTACACCTTCGGGTGTAAAGCTGTGATGGTCGCCGATGGTCGCTCTCCGCTCGTATTTTTAGACCGTGGGGTCAAAATTAATGTGATCGTATACCGTGTCTTAGAGACAGTATTGAAGCCTTGGGCAAACAATAATTTCGGTTGAAGACCGTGAACATTTCAACAAGACTCGGCACCGTCTCACAAAACGCGCGTCAACCAAGATTGGTTGAAAAACAATGTTCCACACTTCATTTCTTCGACACAATGGATTGCAAATTCTCCAGATGCAAATCCGTTGGATTTCTCTGTCTTTGGTATTTTGAAGACGAGGGTTGTCACTAAAAAATACCAAAGTTTGGACTGCCTCAAACAAGCACTTCGCCGTAAATGGGCCAAAATACCGCAGAGCCACTTGCGTGCAGCGTGCGATGCTGTCTTCGGCCGTCTTAAGGCCATTATTCGCGCCAAAGGTGGACATGTTGAAAAATACTGATACAATTGAAAATTGATGTATTTTCCAACATTTTTTAGTTTGGCACAATTAAATTTGTCAAAAAATAAAAAAATTATAGCATTTTAAAAAGTTGCAGTTCGAGTCAGTCACCCTGTAAATAAGATTATTAATTTCATCCCCTTAATTTAAGTATTACGTTATCATATATGTATAATGGAAAGCGGCTTTGAAAGTACGTATTTTCCTTAAGGTCAAAGTTCAGTTGGCTGTATAGCATTCGATGTTGTGAAGATTATGTTTCTGTTTTCAATTTTTCATAAGAAGTGCGGCTTAACCTCTCAAGAACATAACTAAAAATATTCTTCAAGTTAGTGGTATTTGTATCGAATGAGATATGGAAATTTTTACTCGGTTCAAATCCCAGCTTTTCCCATTTTGCGTGGGTTTCGGTACTTGTTTAGGCAGTCTTGCTTTATCCAATTCCATTACGTTTACGACATATTCATATTCAAAGCATCTCGATGGTGTGTAGGAACAATGGTGGTACTGTTGTTTCTAGCTTATAATTGGGCGTGCAGGCTGACAACTGAAAATCCTGTTTTGAAAAATACAAAAATCCCCAAAAATGAAATATTCTCAAACTTGAGCACCGTAAACCAATATTGGTGCAGCAATTCTCTTTGCTTCAGCCAGTTTGCATTGAAAATGTCTTCTCCTCTTAAGGTTCACCGTTACTAAAACCTCTAAGTATTTGTACTCCCGAACTATTGCAAAATTTTCTCCTTGCTAATTCGACTTTTGGTTGCGTGAATATTTTCCACCCCCATCCCTGAAGATCATCATTTTAGATTTACAGACATATTTCAGAGTCTACAGTATTCTTCAAGACGGTTCATCAGATTCAGATAGAAAAACTATAACACATGGGCTGAGAAGTCCATGTTTATATTAAAACAAAAATTTTTTGCAAAATTCAATATAATATAGTTGCCTTCGAGTGCGCTACACTGATTGAAACGATTTTTCAATCTTTCGATACCAGTTTTGTAGTACGATTTCGGTTTAACCTCAAAATAGGCCTTCGTTTTGGTGATTATTTCTTCATCGGTCTTAAATCTCTTTCCGGCGAGCATTCTTTTGAGGTCTGCGAACAGGAAATAGTCGCTGGAGGCCAAATCTGGAGAATACGGTGGGTGGGGAGGCAATTCGTAGCCGAATTCATTCAATTTTGACATCGTTTTCATCAACTTGTGACACGGTGCATTGTTTTGATGAAACAGCACTTTCTTTTTCTTCAAATGCGGCCGTTTTTCTGCGATTTCGTCCTTCAAACGCTCCAACAACGCAATGTAATAGTCGCTGTTGATAGTCTGCCCCTTTTGGAGATAGTCGATGAAAATTACTCCATTTGTATCCCAAAATACGGATGCCATAACCTTGCCAGCCGACTGTTGAGTTTTTGGTCGTTTTGGACGATGTTCGTGGCCTGCTCGCCACTCAGCTGACTGCCGACTTGACTCTGATGTGAAGTGATGGAGCCAAGTTTCATCCATTGTCACATTGATGCAAAAATCTGAATCATCAACACGTTGTTGTTTTTGGCCGACTGTGAGCAAACGCGGCACCCACTCGGCATGTCCAAATATTCGTGTATGATATATCCAACACATTCTATTGATATCTTCAGAGCCTCAGCTATCTCGATCAACTTCACTTTACGGTCATTCGTAATCATATTGTGGACTTTTTTTATGTTTTCATCTGAAACAGCCTCTTTTGGACGTCCATTGCGTGCATCATCTTCGGTGCTTGTATGACCACTTTTAAATTTTTCAAACCACTTGCGAATGGTTTGTTCGGCTGGTGCAGAGTCCGGGTAACACTTATCAAGCCATTTCTTTGCATCGGCTGCATTTTTTCCCATTAAAAAGCAATGATAAATCAACACACGAAATTGCTTTGAATCCATTTTTTTTTTTCACAATAACAAAAGTTGCTTCACTCACAACGCTATATCTCGAGAACTAATCGTCCGATAGCTGTCAAATTTGTACACGTATCTTTTAAGGGTTGGTACTAAATGGAAAATGGATTTAATTCAACGGCACTTTTAAGCTCATGATTATTATCCGCAAAAATTAGGCCAGGTATTCATATATTTCCAAACAGGACACACGATATCATTTATAAACAGAAAGAAAAATATGTGGTTAAAACACATCCTTGTTTCACTCCCAATTGCGTTGTGAACTCCTCTGATACAAACTCACCATCCCACACAAGCTAGACATACAAATTTGCCTGAGATTGTTAACTTGCACAGCTAGTAAAAAAGAGCTTCACGTGCTGTCAAATCAAAAGCAGCACGGAAGTCAACGAAAAATGCATGATTATTATATTTTCTTATTAGTGCATCAAAAAATTTCATAGACCAATTTTTGTAGAATTCAGCTGGAACGCGGTCGTCTCCTAGTGCTTTTTCCATTTTTCCCATTCTAAACTTCAGTAAGTGTGTTCAGCGTTAAGTAGTTTATAAAAGTAGTCTCGAAGATCAATTGCTTGCAATGCTGATGAGATTTGATTGGTTCTACCGTTGATAAATTTGGCTGCTTCCCGGAATTCTGCTGACGATCTTGGTCCAGCTTTTTCCTTTTATTCCAACAGAGTTGTTTTAAACTTTTATTTGCTGATGCATACAAATTCTTAAGGAAAGTTGTGCTACGTTTTCTAAGAATATTTGTTCCTGGCACTGCGGCACTCAGTATTCAGTCTTGCTTGTATTCAGTCTTACGTTTTACTTTGTAACTTACCGGAACAGCTGCAATAATAATTTGAGTAAGATCCTCAATGTGTAAGGGATTATTCTTTGATCTTTATTTTGTCCCTTGTCCCTTAAGTCCCTTGCTTAAATTATTTTGGAAAACTGATATAATGTTATCACTGAAAGCCAGTTTTGGAAACAGACCAAGTTGTTTTTCGTTGTACTCGAAACTATACAAGAGATTTCCAAGGGCATGTGGTTAGAAAAAAGCCTTGTAGCTGTGCTAAAGTTTTTCAGAGTTGTGTTCCACTTTCAAGACACAAAACAACTGTCTATGACTGAGCACACCGTACCACGTACAAACGTATACTCGCCATTTAGGTTCGCTTGGCAACTTTCATTTAGAACTCTTGAGTCCAACGAATCGGCAACTTCCAATAGCTTTGCGCCTTTTGCATCACATACTTCGTCCTTTGATCTGTGAATTGGGTTTATAACAGCAGATGCATTTCCACTTACAAACTTATTCTGCGACAATCCGATCCTTGCGTAAAAATCGCCCACAAGCATTACATCCATTGATTCCAAGCCCTGTAGCGTACACATAGCCGGTCATAATCTCTCGTCCAGTTTGAACAATTAAGGTATATGGGTACAATATAAAAAGCCGATCTTATGATCAAAAAGTTTCCATGTGTGTTCCGACATTTAATTGTTAAGCCGCTCTTGCGCTTGTGGATGCTGATAATGTGTTCGCCAACAAAAATTGTACGCAGAATCTCCAATGGTTCATTTTCTCCACATTTCAGGCTGTTCGTTGAATCCCATGTTAACATCTTGTTACCAATGAACAATTTATCATCTTTCAGCTGGATTTTCATAGCAGGACATCTACTGCCCAGGAATTTGGCAATGGGTAGTAAGTTATTTATTCTACGACGCATGTTATACGAGAGATCTTTATGAATATGAATTTGTAATCCTTTTAAATTTTTTGCGTTTCTTAGAATGGACCAAACAGCATTAGAACCATTGCAACGCGACTATTCGGTGTAGATACTGACTGCGCATATTCCATAGCAGAGTTTGCTCCGTTATTGCCCAATAAACTAGCGCAAACAGATTCTGCTTTTGCTATTGTCTGCTGCAGGCATATGGCTTGTATACCACGATAGTTCGACTATTTTATTTATGCTTCTGAAATTGGACTTATCATAAAACGAAGTAGCAAAGTCTTATTCGCCCAGCGGAAACAAAACGGGGATAAAGCATAGAGAACTGGGCCACTTGGAACTATCTCCAATCTCTCTCTTTAAGACTTCATGCTCCTCAAGTTTCTTTCATATGCACATACAAATGTGCACCAATATAAACCTCGAGATAGGCAAGAAAGATGACACCATCAATGTATTCACTTTTAGCCAAGCAGCATTTAATGCGATAAGTTCTCGTTGTCTGCGTGAAAACTACAACGAGCATTCCTCAATAAACTCCAAAACCTAAAAAAATCAAGGCAGGAACTAATGGAGATCGGTATTGCTTATAGGCCAAATTCGTTGGTGAATAAATCAGACTCAACTTTCAAATGAGTTTTCCTTCTGGTATAGACCATAAGAAAGCTATACAGTAGAATAAAGGCTCCGTCTTCCTCTCTCTCACAAATCTCCCCTGTATGTCAACTTGCGAATCAATACTTATCTGAACCCTATCCCAGATCTTCCTGGTCGTGGCTTAGGGCGCGCTCAAGGGGTTTTTGGTAACCTTAGAATGTTTGAAAATAGCGCTGCGGAAGGAAAGTTAGGGAGGGAAAAAAAGGGGCATAGATGGTCTTAAATGTTTGCCAGTTATAATGACTAGGAAATAAGGAGCTTAGCAGGGCATTCCAAAAGTGAGTTTTACGGCTTAAAAACGAATCACTATATTTCAGAGTACGTCCGAATATGAGCTTGAGGGATGGGTGTTGTTGTTAAAGGTGGAATACTACTGGAATTTTTGATGGAGCACTAGTGGTCGAAATAGCGGTAGAACATTGTGGAACAGGAAACACTACGTCGATGTTCGAGGATGTCAATTGATTAATAAAAGCATCACCTACAAGTTATATCGTACCGTTTTGAATCCTA
Organism: Volucella inanis; assembly: GCA_907269105.1. Classification (NCBI taxonomy): domain Eukaryota; kingdom Metazoa; phylum Arthropoda; class Insecta; order Diptera; family Syrphidae; genus Volucella; species Volucella inanis. Next base: position 124,469,077 of record OU026157.1, on the reverse strand, counting down.
CCTAGCAGATGCAGATATGTTTTAGGAGCACCTAAACAGATATAGTCATTGTATTCAAATTTTGGGCGGATGAATGCCTTGTTATATATTGAGGCCAGATCAGAGGGGTTGAAGTAATTCTTACATCGCTTGAGGAAACCTAGACGTTTCGCAGCATTTTTGATGATATCGAATACATATTTTTCAATCGAATACTGTCGTTTAACAAAGGTTGCCACTGAAACACATATCGAGAATGGAAATTTCTACAGCTGAAAAGCAGGGACGTGAGTCCGGAAACGAATATAGACTACTGAATTAGAAGTAGCTGATGAGAGATCATTGATGAAAATTAGATAGAGTTTCGGGGATAAAACAGAGCCCTGGCGGACCCCAATATTTATTTTAACATGCACCAGGACAAAGGTCTGGTTTTCTCCACTCACCGTTTTTAGTAAGAAAAAGCGCACGAAATTTTTTTGACTCCGAACGGAGTTTTTTACAGGCAGATTATTTAGGTTTCGATGCTTTGCTATTGCCCGCTATATGCGTGATGACGTGAGGAGAATCAAATCAATTCTGCTCTTCGGTGCTAGCCAACATTTGAACCTACACGCTCTTGCGTAGATGAGCTCACCATCATGAATAAGCATAATTTATTATTTTGAGAATGGATTTACATGCAGCAACTGGCATTCCTACGTCCTTTGGGACTAATTAACCGTTTAGTTTTGTTCCACTTTTGAAAGGCTCATGGGTTCAATTTTCCCATAATAATTTGATGTCAAGGTACCCAGCAGGTACGGATTATGAACTGTTTGAGCAGAAATAGGCTTCGGTTTTAAAATAAGTGCAACGTTGTCATAACCGAGTTCAAGAACTTAATAGCTGCTTGTTATCAATCCTCATGCAGATATTCCCCGCAGATGTCTCATTTCAAGAGAGAGTCTCATTAAAAAAAATGGTTTTTGCGAAGAAAATACTCATATCTTTCGCTTCGCTTTTAAGTCATCAGTGTCTATGTAGATGTTAAGACTTCTATGTGTGAAGGACCAGTGCTGTCGACTTAAAGGTTCTGATTCCTCATCCATCTTAGGACGAACGTGTGAACTGGTCTTTTATAAAAAAAGGTTTCAAGTTACTGGCAATGCGGTTCTTCATCTGTTTTCTACAAATTTCAGAGCTGAAGACATATTGTCTATTGCAGTAGTATCCAGTCTCTATTCTCCCACTGGCCACTCAGGTTACTATTCAAAGTCGCCTGTTTTACAAGTTCTAAATGGGATATTATTGTAAGGGGTGATTCATCGTGAGGTTTAATTTTCAATGGGCTTTTTTATACAGATTACGCGTGACTCCTATCAAACTGATTTGTCATTTTTGTTCAGTATCGTTTGAAAAGTCATCATGGAAAAATTCACACTACAACAGCGTCTCAAAATTGTTCAGCTGTATTACAAAAATCAGCGTTCTGTGAGAAATGTTTTTCTTGCTATTCGAGGAACTAATCGACCTAATGAAACCACTATTCCCAATATCATTCGCAAATTTGAGTCCCAGTTTACATATGTGGATGATACTCGACCGGTTAGACCACATCCAGCACATAGTGAAGAGACTATAGCAGCTGTATCTGAGAGTGTACGCGAAGACAGTGACGAATCGATTCGTTGTCATTCTCATCAGTTTGGCTTGGCATATTTGACAACTTGGCGTATTTTACGTAAAAATCTGGGCCCAAAAGCGTACAAAATTTAACTTGTGTAAGAATTGAAGCCAGGCGACTTGAATTTGCGTCATATTTTCAGTGAATGGGGTCTGGAAAAACTTTATGAAAATCCGGTGTTTTATTCTGAAATTTTGTTCAGTGATGAAGCATATTTCTGGACCAATTGATACATTGATAAACAAAATTGCCGTATTTGAGCTGATGAGCAACCTGAAGAGTATCAAAAGCTACCATCACATCGATTAAAAACAACGGTATGATGTGGTTTATGAGCTATTAGAATCATTGGTCCATATATCTTCAAAAATGAGGCAAAACAGAATGTTACCGTCAATGGTAACCGTTATCGCGCCATTTTAACGGACTATGGGCTTCCTGAAATTAAAGCACATGGTCTCGGTGAGCTCTGGTTTCAACAAGACGGCGCTACGAGCCATACAAGGCGTGAAACAATGGACTTGTTGAAAAATCATTTTGGTGAGCACTTAATTTCACGTTTTGCTAGGGTAAATTGGCCGCCTAGATCGTGCGATATCACACCTTTTGACTATTTTCTCTGAGGATATGTCTCATGCCTTCAGGAATAAGCCAGCTATGATTGAAGCTTTGGCAGCCAGCATTACTCGTGCTATCCGTGAGATAACAGATAGCTATAGCTCGAACGAGTCGTCCAAAATTGCACCTTCCGAATGGACCACCTCAGACGTATTCGTGGCCAACATTTACATGATATTTATATTCCTGGTGATTGGAGATTAAAACCAATCGCCATGTTTAGAGGGCTTTGCAAAATTTCTTTCATGGTATCCAAGTATAACGATAATATCCGTACGACTAACATTGATATGCCTTTGCAACTAGGCACGTATTGACCGCCATTAGGTCTGAAATTACTGTTGACGCTGTTGACGATTTTGAACTCTCTGGTAAGTAGTTTTATATGGAATGGGAATCAAAGGAATCGGAAATTGTTTCTGTTGCACGTGTCACTTGTGCTTTTATAAAGTGAAATAATAGAGGTCTTCCCCAATAGGTTAAGCAACTAAACGAGATTGCTAGAAACTCAAATTGAGGATTTGATTTATTGTTAAACTGAACAGCTGAAGCTCGTTAGACCCCAGAATCTTAAAACTCCTCTTTCGTAAAATTAAGCATTGTGACACCCTGTGGTAAGTAGTTTTCTAATCTCTTGCTATTAAATTGCCAAGCATTTCGATTTCAGCTAATGTGCATGATCTGTAAAACCACCCAATCACTTACAAAACGCACACCTAAAATTACTGCCCTCAAGGCGTCCATCTAGCACTAACTGATTCGCATGCAATTGCATAAAACTCTTACCATTGGCAAATGGGAGCAACAGAGACCAATCGCCGAATAAACACACCAACATGACAACATAACACACGTCCAGCAATTATTATTAAAACCAAAACAAAACTGTTTTACATTACATTCTCGCATATATGTAGGTTCATAAGTACAAATATGAGTTTGCATGTATCTATAAGGCTCTGGGTGTACATCTGTAGAAAAGGCCCACGGCACGACTTGCTCATAATCACGATTTATATTAATGAGCCCCAAACGACATCGCGATGGTACTACGTTGCGAATAAGGAGAGTTGCTCGATGTTGAGGTGACGCGGCGGTCGGTGGTCGGCGGGCAGTTAGTTGTGGTGTTGCTGGTCACGTGAAATGATCGCAAGAGAATTATTAATTCTTGGACAAATTGTAAAAAGGAAAAAAAAAAAAAGGACGAAGAAACGAATCAACGGACAGACGAACGGACAGACGGACAAACGGAAAAATGGACGGACTAGTGGGATGTAAGAATGTAAGCATAACCGCTGCATGTGGTCATTAGTAATTATCATTTACATTCATTTCGTTTTTAATATACGAATAGTTGCAACAACAAATCAGCTGCTTAGCCTGAAAGGAGGTTCACAGAGGTCGACAGTATGTAAAACAAGTGCGGCCCATTAAAACCAAAATTTTAAAAAACAGTATTAGTTTCTTTTTTAAACAGTAGAAAATATACATTCAATCAGGTTGAGACAATTTAAAAGAATAAGGTCTTGGCTAACAAGCTCCTTTAGCAACGGGCCTCTTCAGTAAGTCCTATTCCCAGCTTACTTATGATTTGCTGAATTATTTCCTACTTCGGCCTTAGTTTTAACGTGTGTAGGTTCTTATTAGTCCGATGGTTAATTATTTGATATCGTTCTCATATTATTCATATAGTTCGTCTTGGAATTCCTTCTCGACCATATCGATCGTCTTCACAAGTAAGTTTAAAATATTGTACCTCAACTACACCATTGTAAGTCTAGCAATACTTTTTGGTATATTACTTTAAGAGGCCTCCTGCACCCTACTGATGTCGATGGTATGGTGTGGTATGTTATATTTCATATCCATAGGCGCTATAGTTTGGAAGGGGTCTTTAGGTATATAGGCTTCGTGGTAATCAGCAGATAGTAACCAATATTATATATTTCGTAGTATAGGCAACAATTTGCAGGGCTTACAATTTTAACGAATAGTTTTTAGGAATCCTTACCGTTCTACCAATTGTGTGCAGTGATATACTATAGGGTTTTCCAATAGGGACTTGACAACTTTGAATTTAATTTGTGAACTCACTCTTTCACTAATCATCAAACTGTCATGTCAATTTATTCAGTAAACTTAACATTTTCTTCACGGTAACGTACACTAACGAGCAACGTCTGAAAATTATAAAAATTTTCTACAGATATTCGAAGTCGGTGACTGAAACTTTAAGAGCGTTAACTCCAATTTTCGGTCGTAATTCTCGCCCTAGTTGACAGGCAATAACAAGTTAAGTGCAAAAATTTGAGTCTACATATTCGTTGTGTGATGTTGCCGTGTCAGTGAGACAACGGGTTGGTCGAAGTGTCGAAAATATTGCTGCCGTTCAGACGTCAGTAGCAAGCGATCCAAATCAATCAATTCCGTCGCGTTCTCAAGAATTGGGCTACGCTCAGACCACATTATGGCGTATTTTGCGTAAGGATCTTGGTTTACACCCATACAAGATCAAGCTGACTCAAGAGTTGAAGCCGATGGACCATTTAAAGCGACGTACGTTCTCCGATTGGGTTCTGGAGAAGGTGCGCCAAAATGATGAATTTCATCGCAAAATCATCTTCAGTTACTGTTATTGGGCCATATTTTTTCGTCGACGATAACGATCGTCACGTTACTGTGAATGGTCAGCGTTATCGCGCCATGATCACCGATTATTTTTGGCCCGAATTGGAAGATATGGATTTAGACGACATGTGGTTTCAACAGGATGGTGCCACAAGCCACACAGCACACGCTACAATCGATTTATTGAATAGTAAGTATGGTGAGCGTGTTATCTCAAAACATGGGCCAGTCGATTGGCCGCCTCGTTCGTGCGCTTTAACGCCGCTTGACTTTTTTCTGTGGAGCTATGTTAAGTCATTGGCTTATTCCAACACGCCGACGACGTTCGAAGAGCTCAGAGCCAACATTGAACGCGAAATAGCGGCCTTTTCGGCCGAAAGGTGTGGCGGAGTAGTTGAAAATCGGATCCAACGAATTGACCGCTGCTAACGTGCACGCGGTGGCCATATAAACGAAGTCGAGTTCCGTTCATAAATGTTTTGATTGTCAATAATAAAGTTTTTGAAATATCTCAAATGGTTTGCCTTTTATTGGTAGGGATAAAGTTCGGAACCCAATAGTACAAAAGATAAAATTTATTCTATAGGAATAAAACAAGAATTAAAAAAAAATTTTAACAAAGATAATACATGTTTTTTTTTTGAAGAACAAGTAACTATTCTTCAAAGAAGCCATGAAGCTGAAAGGAGAAAAATACGTGTGGTTTGGTAACAATCAAATTCTCACCACAAAGGAAGAGGGGGGTAAAGTCGTCTTTTGACAACGTTGGACTAATTTAGTGCGTAGTGCGTTTTTTAAATGAATAATGAATTTAATTTACTAGATGATTTTTGTTTCCCTAATTTTTGTGATTCTTTCTGTGATAATGTCTTTAACAATAGTTCTCTTTGTAATGACAAATTGTTTATTGTACACCAAAACGTAAGACGCTTGAGTGAAAATTTCTCGTCCCTTGTTTCTCATTTGAATTCGTTTACTTGTTTAACTGATAATGTTTTCGTGTCTGAAATTTGGATTTATGAAAGGAAGAGATGCTTTCTAAAGAATATCTATAAGTTCCTTGACATCACTAACGTGGATTTTCTGAGTGTGCATGTCTTAAAAGTATCTATTGAAATAAATTTTGATAAATTTGTGTTCCTCTGTGTTTACAGATTGCATGTGCTCAATGTGTTGTGTTTTATAAGCGAGTTTTTTCTCTTTTAAGCAATGAAAAATCATCAATATTAATTATTGCAGAAGATTTCACCATCAACAGCCTAAACTCAAACGATACCATCTCCAGCTATCTATCGTTACTTTCATCACACGACTAGGGCTGTTTCTGGCTGGAGTCTTGACCACTTTTATGGACGATTTAGAAATGTTATACACAAATGTGAAAAGTATGTGCTTGACTTAAATATTACTGACCATGCTATGACAGGACTCCTAGTGACAATAAATAAAGATAAAAATTGTGGAATCTCTAACTCTGTAAAAAGTGGTGATAGAATTGACTTTCTTAGTCATAAGGGGATATGACATCTTCAAAAAAAAGTTTGTTTAATGTTTTATAATGCGAATAATTTTAATAAAAAAATATCATTTTGAAAATTTATATATATATATTTTGATATAAAAAAAAATTGTATAAAAAATTTTTTTGTAAAATTTATTTGTGAGACTTGTTTTTTTTTTTTTTAAACTGCAAAAAATAACGGCGGCCGCCATTGCGGCTCACTAAAACATCTGAAAAATGGGGGTTTTAATCAGCATCGAAGCCGCCATGAAATGAACATCAAGAAAGAATTTCGGTCGAAAAATAACAACATTTTTTCGAAAATGGTAAATTTTTGTTCCAAAATCGTATTAAAAATCTAAAACTTTAATACCGATCTTTTTGCCTGTAGTTCGGTCCATGCATTAATATGTGACCAATATCATATTGAAATTTAAGAAAGATTAGTCAAGTAGTTTTTTTATCACCCCCCCTCCCAACTCGAAAAACGTGGTTTCGAGAAAAATGCGTTTAAAATTTTTCAACTATAGTATAACTTTTCAAGAAAAAGTTACCTTAAGTCGATCGGCAACGCCTGCACCGTACAAACTTCCTTGCTGTTAAGGGGCCATGTTCCACACGCAAGCATTGAAACTTTCAATATTATTTTGCGTGTTATTACCTAAACAACGCTGTAATAAATCGTTATAGGCCAATTCCTTGTATATTGGCTTCAAAAATTCCTGCACTTCAGCATCTTAAGCAGGAGGATGCATGTATTTTTTCAACTCTTCTGCTCCAGCTGCTTCCGCTTTACGTCACGCGCACCATGAATTTTCGCCTTTTGGACATTTGAGATGTTGCGAATTTTCATCAGTTGAAATCTTGTGGTAATATGCAGCCCAAACTTCATTTCTCATATCTTCAAGTGAGCTTGGATAGCGTCGGATTGCCAAACCGTAGTAGGTGGATAAATTTTCCATCAATTTAATTGTTAACTAAACAGGTTTCGGAGTTTTTTTTAGAGTTTGTGTCAGTGTATTTGCATTTTTTTCATTAATTTTTTTTTTTTGCTTTTTAGCATTTTTTGATCTTCTAAACATTCGCTTTTTCACATTCAAAACACATTCTTTTTTTTTCAACAATAAAATCTGAAAAGACTTTAAAGTCTTCGTATCCCCATCTTAAATATAATATTTGTACCGTGCATCATGAAGGTCTTCAGATCTCTGAGATATCTCAATAATTCCATTGCCTTTCATTTTTTCTGCAGAACCTTCGTGATTGGCGGTAAAGAACTCCTCATGCTCGGCATAAAATATTTCATACTCTAGAGTATTTTTTTTTGAAACCCATTCACTACAGAGTTTTCAATAGTTGCTCTTCACAATTATATCTAAAATTGTACCGCTGTACTTTCCAATCAAACTAACTACACCTAAAAGCGAAGAAAAGCCCCGTTTTGCCCACGATCCATCACCAGATACCCTGAGTTTGTTTTCTATATTACCGGCAACATTATTTTTTTCTTTTTCTTCATTGCTCGCTTTATTGAGCACTATCTTGAGAACAGCATTTATGTTATCATTTATACACATAAATGATAATATTATTTATATAGGGTTTTTAAATAACGACTTGACAACGTTTTTTTAAATAAAAGGTTAACCATTTGAGATATTTCAAAAACTTTATTATTGGCTTGAAGTTCAATCAAAACATTTATGAATGAAACTCGACTTCATTCTAATGGGTCGTTGGACCCAATTTTCAACGACTCGGCCACACATTTCGACCGAAATGGCCGCTATTTCGCGTTCAATGTTGGCTCTGAGCTCTTCCAATGTCATCGAAGTGTTGGCATAAGTCAACGACTTAACGTAGCCCCACAGAAAATAGTCAATCGGCGTTAAATCGCACGAACGAGGCGGCCAATCGACTGTCCCATATCTTGTGATAACACGCTAACCATACTTACTCTTCAATAAATCGATTGTAGCGTGTGCTGTGTGGCTTGTGGCACCATCCTGTTGAAACCACATATCGTCCAAGTCCATATCTTCCAATTCGGGCCAAAAATAATCGGTGATCATGGCGCGATAACGCTGACCATTCACAGCAAACCGCACCAACAGATGAAGTTGTTATTCATGAAGCACAGATGGGTTTTCACCCGACCAATAACGCATATTTTGCTTATTGACGAACCCATTGAGCCAAAAATGAGCTTCGTCACTGAATATGATTTTGCGATGAAATTCATCATCTTTGCGCATCTTCTCCAGAACCCAATCGGAGAACGTACGTCACTTCAAATGGTCAATCGGCTTCAATTCTTGAGTCAACTGGATCTTGTATGGTTGTAAACCAAGATCCTTAGGCAAAATACGCCATAATGTGGTCTGAGAGATGCCCAATTCTGAAGAACGCCGTGGAATTGACTGATTTGGATCGTTTGCTACGAACGTCTGAACGGCAGAGATATTTTCGACACTTCAACAAACCCATTGTCTCACTGACACGGCAACATCACACAACAAATATGTAGACTCAAATTTTTTCATTAAACTAGTTATTACCTGTCTACTAGGGCGAGAATTACGACCGAAAATTGGAGATAACGCTCTTAAAGTTGCAGTCACCGACTCTGAATATCTATAGATTTTTATAATTTGCAGACGTTGCTCGTTAGTGTACTTTACCATGATGAAAATGTTAAGTTTACTGAATAAATTGACATGACAGTTTGATGATTAGTGAAAGAGTGAGTTCACAAATTAAAGTTGTCAAGTCCCTATTGGAAAACCCTATATATAAACACAATGATAACATGTTTTATTACTCCAACTCGATCCCAAATCCATAAGACAGCAGAAATTAGTAATGCCATCACACAAAGCCTGAAACCCAGTGACTTTTCATCACTTTTATAGGATTTGCATTTTAAAATTGTTTGTTAATAAGTAAATACACTAAATTGCAATATACAACATTGGAAATTTGGATCTACCGACACTTCAAGTGCTGCGGAAGCACTTGTAAATTCATCACTGTATTCACCAGTAAAGCGATCGCCACTAAATTTTCTTTTATTTCGGCTTTGCAGCAAGCTCATTACTAGTTTTACCAATTTTCTTATGCATTTTGTAACGGATTTTTTACTTTGAATAACGTGCACACACTGAGATTCATTCAAAATATAGGTTTGGAATAAATACAGTGTCATAACAATAAAACCACTTCCAAATTGTTCCCCTCTACTATTATAAAGAAAATATACATACATATGGTAATAAAAAAAAAAAAATACAGCTTTGATGCGATGTGCCTAAAACGCTCGCTATATATTTTAGAATCCGAATTTGAGGTTTATATTATTAAAAACGTATTTTTCAATATTTTTTAAACAAGAAACAGCCATAAAAAAATTTTTGGTTTTTTGAAAATTTGAAGGTGTTATGTCCCCTTAAAAATAATTTATGTTATGAGTTCTGGTATAATATATGGTATATGCTTCAAATAATGCATCTAGTGCTTATTCATTGCTTATTGGCTCTTTAAAATGCCACATTCTTTGTGCCTTGCCTTCCAAAAAATGATTTAAAAAACTTAAGCTATGGATATCGACCAACTTAGTGTTTAAAATTAAAAATAGAATTAAGCTGAGGATCTTGTACAAAAAGTTTTCCGATAATTCGGATTTGAAATGTAAATACAGGGTGAATCGTTCGAGCATAGCGACTGTTGCCATTGACGGTAACATTCTGATTTGCCTCATTTTGAAGAAATATGGACTCCACCATCCCATAAACCACACCATACCGTTGTTATTAATGGATGTAATGCTAGCTCTTGGTACTCTTCGAGTTGCTCATCAGCCCAAATGGGGCAAATTTCACTGAACAAAATTTCATAATAAAACATCGGATTTTCATTGAGTTTTTCCAGAGCCCATTCACTGAAAATATGACGCAAATTCAAGTTGCCTGGCTTCAATTCTTGCACAAGTCGAATTTTGTATGCTTTTAGGCTGAGATTGTCACGTGAAATACCCCAAGTTGTCGAATATGCCAAGCCAAGCTGCTGAGAACAACGACGAATCGATTCGTCACGGTCTTCGCGTACACTCTCAGCTACAGCTGCTATAGTCTCTTCACTTCGTACTGAATGTGGTCTAACCGGTGGAGTATCATCCACTAACGTAAACTGGGACTCAAATTTGCGAGTTTTACTGGCAATAGTGGTTTCAGTAGGTCGATTATGCGCACCGTAGGTTCCTCGAATCGCACGAAAATCATTTCTCACATTACGCTGATTTTCATTATACAGCTGAACAATTTGGAGACGCTTTTGTAATGTGAGTCTTTCCATGATGACTTGCACAACGATACTGAACAAAAATGACAAAGCAATTTAATAGGAGTCACGCGTGATCTGTCGAAAAAAGCCTATTGAAAATCAAAAATTTGATTTCAAATTTTCAAAATTCCGGGTTCGTCTAAAGCTTCGTAGAGTTCCATGCGAGTGTCGGAATAAAACGAAAATTAACCTCAGAAACATGTGTTTCAGTAAATTTTAACTCTGCAAATTTGGTGGGTTACCTCGAGATTAAATAAACATGCGTTTGTGACAATTGTCAAATTTGTTGCTTTTTACTAAATTTACATTTCTATTCGTCATGTTTTGCGTTAGTAAATGGATATAGGCAAAACATTCGAATGAGCATCGTCACTGAAGATGATCTTGCGACTCCGAATATCTGTAGGAAATTTTTTTATAATTTGCAGACGTTGCTCGTTAGTGTACTTTACCATGGTAAAAATATTGAGTTTACTGAATAAATTGACAGTGACAGATTAATGATTAGTGAAGGAGTACGTTCACATATTAAATTCAAAGTTGTCAAGTCGTCACAAAGTGTCAAGACAGATGGTATTAAACTGGAAAGAGGTTTTTTCAATATCAATGTTCCTCAAAGTTCTATCTTAGGTCCCATCCTGTTCTTAGTCTTTATAAACTCATTATTTTCGCTTAATTTCAGAGGTTCACTGACTGAATTTGCAGATGACATTGGCTTTTTTTATGGCTGGAAAAGTGCTTTAGACATGGTCTCTGACATAAACTGGGATCATAATTTATTAAGGCATTGGTTTTCTGCTCATAATTTAGTTTTGAGCTCCAACCTCTGCATTTCGTAATTTTTATATGGTTTTATCTACTCCTTTGTTAAATAAACTTTCTGCTTCCATTAGAACGATATCATTTAGGGCTTCCTTTCTAAAGAGAGTAAAACGCTGGCTCTTTACACTCTTACTCTTTATTTTTGATGAATTGGTTTATCATCAATTTATGTTTTTTGATTTTAAACCTTTTGAATTTTAAAATTAATGTTAGTTAAAAAAAAGGTTTACCCCACCCATAAATAATTTTTCACTTTTATTTTATTGATGTAATGGATGACATTTAATTCTATTTTAATTTAAAATACTGAATGTTAATTTATTTTCTTATTATTAAAACGTCATTTAAATTTGCAAGTAATTATATGAAAAATTAATTATAAGAAATAAGAAAAAAATAATAAAAAACATTATAACGCATCAAAAGTAAGTAAACGATAAAAATTTCTATCAGGAATTAATTAATGTAAAATTATAAAATTCAAACTCATTATTAAACTCATTTGGGGGTGGCCGTGGTGTAGTGGTATATGCATAGACTCCTCAAGCAGAGGGTCGTGGGTTCGAATCTCGTGCAAGGCAATTCTTTGAAAAATTCTTTTCATAGAATTTGTATGTAGTTATATGAAAATCCCGTTAGAGTCAACTCTATATGTAGGCATAACACTGATGTTGGAGCGGTTGCTGGTTGGGCTTAATGTAACGAACTAACAACTAGCATTAAGACCCACTGGTTGAGGATGCACTAGCTCGTCCAGTTTGACAACCACCTCTGGGAAAAATATCGAAACCAAACACAACTGAGTTTCAAACTACTACACCACCCGCCCGCGCCCTGGAGAAAAGTCAGTAAAATGGTATTCATATCCCTTTGGTGCGCGTGCACCATGGGAGCACATTTAACTGATCTGTTCACTGACATTATTCTCCTTGAAATGATGTCATTTATTCCTCATTGAATGAAGAGTATCAAACCAAAAGAAAAGGGGTGGTACGACTCGAGCTGTAAAGAGGGTGTCAAGGCTAGAGAATAGTTTTTTAGGTCCTACAAGACCAACCCGAAAGAGGAAAACCGAAAAATGTTCAAACGAGCCAAGAATGAATGAAACGCCTTTCTTAAGGGTGTGAAATTTCAGTACGACCAAAATCTGAAACAAATAATTCTACAATGCCTCAAAGGTAGTAAACATTTTTGGTCTTTAGTCAAAAATATTAGAAAGTCTGCCTCGTCCTTCATCTCAACGGTCATTTATAATAACATTCCAGTTGTCAGCTCGTTGGACAATCTGCTGGCTTCACACTTTGCGGTCAGCCCAACACTTCGAGGTTGTACTTTGTCTCTGCCTACTCTTGAGTGTGTCGAATCTTCAATGAGATAAATCAACTTTCGCATTCGTGTAGTAGCAAGAGTTCTTAAAGATCTTAACGTTCACAAATCCGCTGGTCCCTTCCTTCTGAAGGGGTGTTCTTCCACGCTGGTAAGATCTGCGTAAACTTTTCCATCTATCCTACTCTTAAGGACTCTTTCTGAACCTATGGAAAAAAGCACTTGTCTAGCCAACCAATACAAAAGGCGAATCTTCCTCTCTTTCTTCTAAAGTACCCGTTGCACTTACATCCCTCCTTTCCAAGACCATGGAAATGCTGATAACCCGTAAGCTTAAAGAAATATCTTGAAACACGAAAACTTCTCAATGTTGGCATGATCATGAGAAGGTATTTGACGAATGGATGAAATGTTTTAGGATCATTGATAAGGTTGGTCTGCGCTATGTCAAAAAAGCGCTGATAGAAGCAGTTACAGAGTTGGATGATTTGGGGGTTCCAAGATAGTTGGAGTAGTCAGAATAAGAGTTGGTGGGGAAAAGTTGCTCATAATTTGCTTAATGTTTTTTTCGTAAACAGCGAGGATTTCTGTTTTAGTAGGGAGGGAAAGTAGATGGTGTTTCATGCCGAGAAAAAGAGAAGTAAAAAAAAGGAATTAAACATTTCACAGTAAAAAAAAAAAAAATAAAATGGAAACAACATCTGTTGAAGATAGGCCGGTAAAATCAAAAGAAGATTTGCTAAGATAGATATTTATTTTGCGAAACTTGGGTATATGGAAGTTGTAAGAAGAGATAGTAGGCGAATGGGGTGGAGAGTTATGAAAAAATGAGAAGGAGATGGGGGGGGGGGGTGAAAGTTGTCGAAAGTTGATACGATTAAGGGACAAAACGTTACTGTGGAGTTAATATGACCGCTAGTAAAAATAAGGTCTATTTATCTACCGATGGAGTAAAGGACGCTAATTACTTGGCATAGGCTTAAGTAAGGCTTAAGGTATAGTAATACGATCAATGAATAGACATTGCTTGTGTGAATTATCGTTTGACGCGGTAAAAAGAAGTGATCTTCCAATGGAATCCACTTCAGCAGAGGCAGATTAAAATCAGAAATGATAAGGATTTTGTCGATAAAATCATATAGGTAAATAAGTTGGTCAATTTAGGCCGACAAATATAGTATGGAATATTTTGCGGCAGATCCTGTTACAGGCAATTAAGTCAAAAATTATTGTCGTTAATATAAAAGTTGGTTAATCCACAAGAAGACATGACGAAGATAATATATATAAAAAATGTACTAAACGCACTGTCGCGAAATGAACAAACTAGTAGGTCAAAATTAAAAAGAAAACGCGTCAGCGATTACAATTGGTTATTGGGTTCATTGAACGGGAGGAAACGGAATAAGAATTTTCAATTATGGAGTTAAGTAACAGGGCTATTGAATACAGTGGCGACTTAAACTGACTTTTTGTCCCTTTATGGATAAGAAAATCCAAATGCCCGTTCTATGAGATGTATAGAATTCAGAATTCAGACCAAATTAGACATCTGCATACAGGTATGGTCTGTCACATCAACCAATCTTCCCAAAGTCCTAAAGTTTCACATGACAAGACAATGTATAACCTTTCGCGTATGCCAAAATGCTTATTTGATATTTGCAGTATTTCAACTAGATACTCTTCCATCTAATAAATAAAGAGAGAATATCCGTTTCGTTGTTTCCTAAGAAAAAATCATTTTGGGTATTTTTTGTGACACATTTCGCTTTTAAAATTGTAAGCTCAACATTAACTTTTGTTGTATAAAATTTTTCTTTCAAGCCCCACTGTGTTGTATTGAATTTCTTATAAGGTGCCTTCCTTCATAACTTAAAAAAAAAAAAAGAAAATAATAATTGAAGTAAAATAAAATAGAAAATTATGTGAAACTGCAAATCAACTGAAATGATCATTTGACGTGGCCACTTACCAAACCAACTTAACTACACTGACTGTAGGAAGTGGACGACCATCTGAACTCAATTTATTTCGCTCGCTAATTATTCATTTTGTGGAGAAATTTTTCATATCCAAGTTAATGCCAACTTACCGCTGCTGGCTTTCACGTGTTAACTGTGATCAAAGCAAAAAAAAAAAAAAAAAAAAAAACGAAAAAAAGCCATTCGAACCCACATACGTATAAGTGGATACATAACATATTTAGAGGCGGGAGTGCCGTGTGTTGTCTATGGCCGGTCTATAATTGCTATTCAAAATGTCTTATCCTGAAAGTTGAGTCATATGGCAGGCTGCAAAATTACCACCGCCATGTTAAGTTGGATTGCCTTAGGCAGGACGAATTTCCTTACTTATAACTGCCACAGTTCGAATAACATATTTTTGTGTGATACATTCATACGAATACAGATGTACGAGTATACCATACATTATACTATAGATTGCAGATACCACATAATGTGTGCTATTTGAAAAGGCTATCAGGTTAAGTTTGGTGTGTATGTGTGCTATTATTGCAGTTAATGTGGGTTTCGCATGCGTGAATGTAGCTAATTAAAATAATTAATTGCAAAATGAAATATACATATACATGTACGAGTACTTGTTTTCAAGAAACCCATACACATAGTCGTTCGGGTATGTAACCAAACATCTAATGAACAGTTCAACTTTTATTTTTAAGATTAAGCATATTCCGAACAATTGGGTGACTTAAATAGAATGCACTCACGTACTGGACAACTGGCAACCGGTGTTCAAAATAAACGCTGTGTTTGTAGCCTTATGGGCATGTTATTCGAATCCATTACACGTCTATATAGCCACAATCTAGTCAAAGTCGAAGAAGCATACATACGCGTTGGTTTCAAAGTAGTTCACCACTTGATGCAGGCTTAAGAAATGGCTTATGAACTTCGCTCTGCTCTTTGATGCATTAAAACCGTCCTGGCTATGTGTGCGCCTTGTTCGAACGAATAAATCTGTGTTCGGTGTCACTCTAGTTAATTACAGAATTACTACTCAACATCGAGTATCCACACTACATATCCAACTAGTTCTGTTCAAATATCTTTTCCGTTCGTCCAAAGGATGAAGAGCATAACAATAATTGTTATTTGCGAGTGCGAGGCTACACGTAAGCTGGTTTTGTATGCATGCATGCGCACAAGCGCAATATATTCATCGTACTCATATGCAAGGGTCGGGCGGGAGTTGCTTGACGGTGCTCTTAATTTTATGTTTCTGTTCGATAATCATTATTAGTTTGTGTGTCGGTAAGATATGTAGGTACATTTTAACGAGCAAAACGATTATGAATGACTTTGTAGATATGTAGACGGAATGTATCCAGTTTAAACACCTCTCCCCTATCACCCGTATGAGCAACAGAATTGGCGAGCGCATATATGTAATTTTTAACTGAACATTAATTATGAAAAGATGGAGAATATTATAGATACTTGTAGTTGACGCAGAGTGGTGATAGCGATGGCGATGGCGATGGCGATACATTTCAAATGATAATTTAAACTTGATTGTATTCGTACGAATGTATGTATGACTGTATACCCGTATATTGCGGCTATTGTGATAAGATTCCGCAATTCCAATCAATTAAAAAATAATGACGTTCTAAGACCGATTAAATCCTCTATGAAAATATTTATAAAAAAATGTTGAGGAGGTTACACATGCATACGTATGTGTGTGAAATTGGAGGAGAACTATTGTGAAGTAAATGTCCCATCTTGCAACAGGTGGTCCTGTAGATAACTTCACAGGATCCTATTTGACCAAATACAACATTGCAAACCTGATATTCTTGCTATCTAGCACCAGTTACGCATCCCGAGTTGATTAAGTTTCTGTTCCAACTGAGTATACTGATTTCGTCGAGGTATTCCTATGTGGCATTGTCTAGCTGAGTTGGATTCGAAGAGTCTTTGAACTGAAGCACTGGTGTTCATCTTTGTGAGCGATTCCTTTGTACGTTTTTTTTTTTTTACATTCCGTCCATGCAGATCTAAACATCACACCGGGTGTCTTTCGCTAAGAAGCCTTTCATCCGCTTTAGAAAGTATACATGTTCCTTCACCGTATAACATGGCAAGGATCTGAGTGCAAGCAAGAGCTATTAATTCTTGGACCTCCACGCTAATGTCATTATTTGTCATTATGGGACCTAACTGCAGTACTAGTGTAGATAAGTTCTTTCATCACCGCAGAATGTGGTTGTCCACTGTCAGCATTTTATTTTCACTGACACAAGATTCATATTTGCTATTTAAACATCTATGTCCTCCTTCATGCCATCGAATATAAGTATAAAAGCGTTCTACAAACTATCGGCGATTTACATATACAAATACAGACCCAGGGTAGTCATTCGGCAAAACAATGCATCGCAGACTTCGCCATGGCGTAAAACGGTAGCAGACCCAAAACGAAAACTGTAACAAAAGGAGGAGATCCCAGCGGAGGCAAAACCCTCTCCAGCTGATGGCAATAAAATGCAACCACGTCAGCGCCAAGTACATGTAGCCTGATGCGAGCGTAAGCCGGACATTAAGAGATAGTGCTCCGCGGTGCCGTCATTACTTTCGTAGCAAGCATCGCACTATGTTGTGTCACTTATATCCAGCACATTTTAGTTTTTTGCAAAGGTGTAATGCCCTGTCACGACGCCAGTAAACAACCTGCTGAGGGACAGCAGAAAGGCCGTTGACTTTCTAGAGTATTGGGGAAATGTTCGTTTGATCTGCCTGCAACCTTGGGAGTTATGCTATCTGCAGTTGTGCTAATATGAGATCCAACTGTCAATGGAAACCTTAACCGAGAACGCAGGCAAAGCCAATGTAGGTTTGGGTCCTGAAAAACTCTCCTCAGAACCATGCCTGAGGTCCTATTGTAACCTGGGACCCAGATAAGGGTTATTAAATTTAGCCTTTCGACTGCGTTCAGTGATCTCTTGTATTCTCGAACTAGCTTGGAGCTCGTAAGAGGGCTCAGCAAGACTCTAAGCGCAGCTTGGCTGTCCCTGCAGAATCAAATGATTCGCCCCCTCCTCCGGTTCTCCGTAATATAGTTCGTTGTCGTAAGGATTACGTATATCTCCGCTTGGAAGACAGATATAAGCTTTCCTAACGTGAAGTGAAGTGATACTCCAGAAAGACACCAGCACCACATTCTATATTAGTTTTTGAGCCGTTCTTGAAGAACTGACTGCATTCCTTTCCTGTCTCAGATTCTGCCCGAAGCTTGTCTTGGGCACAAGAAAAGTTGATTTCGTATCTTTCCTTGACAGGAGTTTCGGTTCCGGTGTCACTGTTCGTAAGACCGGAGTCATAAGACAGAAGGCGCGAAAGGTCATCGAAGCACCAGTGGGTATTATACCAAAGACTACTTCTTTTAAGGCGGAAGGGGAGGGACATTCATTAATGCGTCTACACCGGAACCAGGAGCGCTAGGGAAATTCCCCATGCATCCGAGACAAACTGTTCTTTGGAGTCTGGTAGAAGCAACAATCACGTATTTTCGCGGGAGTTTATTCCACCGAATAACGGACGCATAGGATGTAATTAACTTTATTATAGCCGTGTAGATCCAAAGGACCCTTCACGGTGACTGACCCCATGTTTTGCCGATGATTTCGACGTCACATGTCACAGAGAAGTTTGTTAACCGGGATAATACCCAAATACTTATTTTCTTTGGAGATAATTAGTGAAACCCTTGACAACAATGTGCAGATTCGGGCTCTGACACGCCAATTTGACAGACGGTCAGACAACAATATCGGCTGTGCCTGACATGGACAATGCAGAAAAAATTAGTCTATGTAAAAATCGTCTATGGACACATGCAAATTGCGACGATTAGCTTGCCTAGGTTAGGCAAGATCAAATTTGGATGTGTAAACCGTCGCGTCCGGGAACGAAAACCTTAACTATATGATTCAGATGTCTTGTATTGGGCCATACTGCATGCCAATACCAAAATGAGATGGACCGTTTCAAGCAATGTAGATGTAGACAAAGACTGAAATAAAGATCCGCCTTAGTTCTCTTGCAAGGAGGACAGCTCGGAGAACGCTACATATGTAGCCGGTAGCAACAAATGCAATACTAGCAAACAACTATGAAGATAACACAGATTAACCTTAACCACTGTAGGACAGCCCAGGACACCCTGTCACAAACGGCTAGAGACGAGGGAGCGGACATCATTTTGATCAGCGAGTCCTATAAAACTCTCAACAGAAAAACAGATAAAACAAACCATTCCGCAATTTGGTCATGTGAAAAACATGCCTTTGAAGATGCCAGCAAACGAGATCAACTTCTACACCTGCTACGAGCGGTCAAGTTGAATTCCAGGTAATGCTAGAAAGCCTAAGTGCAGATGCGCCTGAAATATTTCCAGTGGTTTTAGGCGGTGGTTTAATCCCTAGGTAAAGGAGCGGGGTAGCAGGCTCACTAATTCTAGGTAAGCTTTGAAAACAAGGGTGGATGAAATACTTTTAGGAACGGGAATGGGATTAATCATCGATATTACCTTCATGAGTAATTCCCTACAGCGTAACACAGAATATTGCGTCAGCGAAGAATATACACACGGTGACCACCAGGCGATAACAATTGATATTAAATAGCAAAAGACCATTTCACGCCTTAAGCTAGCAGGTCGAAAATGGAAAGATAAACTCTTCGATAAGTACATGTTTGAGGAAATGATGAATATTAGGGAGCTGGTCGACAGCGAAACTGCGTTGTCGTATAATCTTGCACGCACAGCATATGACGGCCAATACCAAGATCAATACCCAATAAAAGAGATAAACCATGCTATTGGTGAAGTCAAGAAATAAAAGCACTCTGAGCAAACTGCTTATAAGCCCGAAAAGAGCAGCGTTCTAGAATGATAGACAATTTTCAGGAACGACTAGAGACATTCCGACTGCCAAGGAGGGACCTAAAAAAGGGCGATAAATGAAAGTAAAGCAAGATGTGGACCTAAATCCTTGGGACACGTCGTATAGAATGATAATGACTTAGCTGAGGGGGTATCGGTCATCGCAATTATCAAGTCCAACAATGCTAAGATCTATTGTGGAGCAACTATGTTTACTGGACACACTGGGCAAAATTTTTGAATGGATCATGTATGATAAATTGTTCACTGTAGCAGAAGATGAGAGATCATTATAAACGCTTGACAATAGA
Organism: Volucella inanis; assembly: GCA_907269105.1. Classification (NCBI taxonomy): domain Eukaryota; kingdom Metazoa; phylum Arthropoda; class Insecta; order Diptera; family Syrphidae; genus Volucella; species Volucella inanis. The sequence goes on along the minus strand of OU026157.1, from coordinate 124,448,973 downwards.
CTAACCCTTATGTGTCACATTACATATTCGAGCAATAAGGCGTCAAACCTTCAGGCAGTACGCTCTAGAATACTGCCAATCATCGGAAGACCCGGATATATTAGAAAAATGTTAATATCCAAGGTAGTGAACTCGGTCCTGCTGCCCCAGTTTGGGTGAAGGCCATAGCGTTAAAGGAAGCAAGGAAAAAGCTATCATTAACATACCGACTAAGCACATTGAGAATAATCAGTGCCTTTAAAACGATTACTGACGAAGCAGCATGTAAGAGAAAGGATTTCCACAGATATACTTGCAGATGCAGAGTCCATAATATGAGAACATCTAGCAACCAAAAAGCTGTCGTCGTTAAAAGGATCAAGGAAGAAGAAAGAGCAACTTCAACGATCGTGTGGCAAGCTCGGTGGAATACTACTAAGAAGGGTAGATGGACCTACAGATTAATCCCATCCATAGAGGTTTGAACAAACTGAAGGCAAAGTAGTTGTAACTACCATCTCATGAAGTTCCTTTCTGTCAATGGTGAGTATCGAAGTTATTTACACCATTTCAGGCACGAGAACTTACTTTTTTGGTCAGACAGATAAAAGGAAGAAACAGAGCATCCAATATGGTATTGACATACAAAACCCGCACTTTGAATGGAGATTTGCGCATTCTTAACAAAAGTGCAAAACGAGCTGCATATACAATAGATTACTTACCAGTCCCACGAAATAATACCTAACGGCAGTCCCGCGGGAAGTGTGTAGAGTGTGGTTTAGCTAAGTGACATATTCCTGGAATCCAAAAATCAGGCTAGGGAATTGTCTAAAAACATTATAGACACCTTAAAAGGTACAAATATCACAAAAATTCCATCTTCGATTTTTCAGCTGAATTCTGAATGCTCTCAAGAAGTTAAAAATTTAGCCAACAAGTAAACAAAGTGGAAGGCGACCCCGGGGCAGCCTTACTCGTTCAAACTGTAATACTGAAGGAAGGTATTTTATTTTTTAAAAAGAATCACATCAAATTATTTTCTATCATGTTACTCGTAAAAGCTAGTTTTTGCGTTGGGAGATCACATTTCGAGCAAACGCATTTTTTTTAACGCAATTTTTTCTAGCTATGTTATAATGGAAAATATTGCCATATCTTCCTGCCATACAGGATGTTTTGCCGATGCCAGAACTGGTGTTGGACTTCTTTTCTTGCCTTGAAGACCGGTCAAGTGAACGTATCTGACTTAGCATCGTCGGTATTAATGGTTTTTTGGGTTACTTCTGGTTACGACTAGCGACTTCAAGGTGGACGTAGCCAATATATGCGAGCTAAAAATTAATCACTTTTCTGCGTACGTCCATCTCTGTAAGTACAGACCAGTAGATTTGGCACTTAATGAAACAAAGGTAAATGGCCGTTCACACCTCTCAGATCGCTCAGATCTGAAACTACTGGCTACGCCATTTACGTCCCACAATGTTTTCCATGCTTCAATTTGGAATTTAATTCCATGTAGCAGAAATTCCATTTCCTTAAGCAAGTTATCCAATATTGCTTTATTTACAGAAGCCAAAACTGGATAAAAATTGTATCCCGGTATCCGCACCCTAAAACTGGGCGATTTCAATACCATTTTGATAAAAACTTCTTTCAAAAAGGAATTTATTCAGAAAATTCAAAATACAAGTTTTTTTAATTATCTAAATCTATATTGTCCCCTTCAAAGTAATCCCCATCGACTGCAACACAATTATGCCAGCGCTTGATCCAATCCTAGAAACATTTTTTTATATTCGGTTTTCGGTATGCCCATCAGTGCTTCCTGCGATTTTTACATCACTCTTTGTTTACTGTCTGGCCTTCCGGTAAGATTCCGTTGTAATCCATGAAAACCGTTAGCATTGCCTTTCTTTTTTTACTGAAAACGAGACGGTTTTTTTGGTCTCGGCTTATTTGGTAAACGCCATTCACTTGGCTGATGCCTGGATTGCGTGTCATATGATCTTTTTGATGAATGTGGAATCGGATTCAGCCTCGCAAATCATCTCTTTTGCGACGTCAACACGGTCCCTTTTTTGCATGAAATTGAGGTCTTTTGGCACCAACTTTGCTGCTACACGACGGAAACCCAAATCATTAGCCAAAATGTCTTGAACGGATTTATAAGCAAGGTTCAAGTCCTCCGCTATCTCTCTGATTTTTAATTTGCGGTAACAGAACAACAGTTCTTTTACTTCATCAATGGTTTCGTCGGTTTCCGATGTCGATGGTCTGCCACTGCGTTCATTTTTTTTTATATTACCGCGCGCGCACCAAGGGGATATGAATACAGGCTTTTTCTCCAAGGTGCAGGCGGGTGATGTAGTAGTATGAAACTCAGGTGTATTAGGTTTCGATATTTTTCCCAGAGGTGATTTTTAAACTGGACGCGACGAGCTAGTACATCCTCAACCAGTGGATGCAACCACTCCAACATCAGTGTTTTGCCTTCATGTCAGAGTTGACGCCGACGGGATTTTCATATAACTACATACGAATTCTGTGAAAAGACTTTTCCACGACCCTCTGCTTGAGGAGTCTATGCATATACCACTACACCACGGCCACCCCATCATCTTCGATTGACTCACGACCAATTTTGAACATATCGTGCCATTGGTAAAAGATCGTTTTCTTTAAAGAATCGTTGTCGAAACACTTTTCCAACATTTCCAAAGTTCGCGCACCATGAAAATCGTTTTTTTACGCAAAATTAAATGCAAGTTCGTTGTTGTAAAAAATCGACAACACACAAATGTCAAGCTATAATGCTAAGATTTAGAGGGAATGCCAACAGCAGATGTACTAACAAAAATAAAAACAGAACTCGAATCGGAACAGTGGGAGCGACACACAGTGGTATACGCAGTTCTGAGTGGTTTCGACAGAATGTTGTAATATAAATGAGCCCACACAAATTCTAGATGTTGATAGTCATACCCCCAACATCCTGGACTTGGTTTTAACTTCCCACCCTGAGAAGTACACTGTTGATGTGCTCTCTTCTCTGGGCCTGACAGACTATTGTGTAATATCAGCTAATTTCTCGTATATAATATTTTCTCTAACTGTGTGGTCAAGTTAGAGAAAATATTCCTAAAAGATCAATATGGCCATACGAGAAAGCCAATTGGAGCGAACTTAACAGCTTCTTTAGGGATTTTAACTAGTCGTAATTTTTCCTTGATAACGACGTGGATGCCGCTGCTGATATGATCACAGACACTATTCTCTTAAAATGAGATGCTTTACTCCTCATTGGATGAAGAGTATTAAATCAAAAGAAAAGGCGTGGTACGATTTGAGCTGTAAAGAGACTATTAGAGTTAAAGAAACGTTGTTTCGGTCACACAAGACCGAACTTACAGAGAAAAGCGAAAAAAGTGTGTGTAGAATCTTCATTAGGACGAATCCACTTTCACACTCGTCTAGTAGCAAGAGTACAAAGATCTCAACAGACATAAATCAGCTGCATCAGATGGTATATCTCCCTTACCTCTGAGGAGTTGTTCTTCCACGCTTGCAAAACCACTGCGTACATTTTTTCATCAATCCTACTTTTTAGGACTCTTTCAAAGGATATGGAAAATAGTATTAGTCTGGCCCGTCTTTAAAAAAGACAATTCCTCTTTTCTTTTGTGATATTCACAAAATAAATGCTGGTGACCCTCAGACCCTTTCTGTCTCCGACACCCTATTTACTTTTTGCCACATCTAATACAATATATTCCTTTGCTGACAGTACTCTTTCCTTTTCGTATTCATTCCCGGACGGTCGTCCCTGTTCGTCGGTTGTAGAACATTAACCACAACGTATGTTAAGCACATTAAATTCCGAATAGAATTTGATGCTTCCAAAACACAATACTGTCTGCTGTCCTTAAAGTGAAATGTAGATACCCAGTCATTATCCGTGAATGGCAGTTATATCGTTAAAACTAAAAAACTTTCCATTCTCTTTATGTGTGTCAATGACATCTTACGTTGGAATAACCACAAAGTCGATGTCGTCAAAATCTCTGCGAAACGTTTACGTTTCCTCAAACGATGTAAGAACTACTTCACGCCTTCTAAACAGGCCTCAATATATAAACCATTCATTCGCTCGAAATTGCAATATAATACTCACATCTGGTCGGGTGCACCCCGACAAAACTTATTACTTATCACTTAGACAATGGAGACCCTCGAACACCGACGTAATGTCTCGTGTCAAGTCTCATCCTTTTTTATCGCTATTTCCACCACCATTCTACGCCTTCAAACTTTTAACCGGAACACCCGTCTGACTTTAAAGGCTCATCAGTATGCGCTCAAGCCCGGACGTACTTTTTATAATGGTGATTCGTTTCCGAGCCGTACAACTCACTTATAGAATGCCCTGCCGAACTCTATATTTCTTTGTCATTATAATCTTCAAACATTCAAAACCAACGTTCATCGATACCACTTATTGTTTCCTCCTGATTTTCCTTTGTTAGCGTTTTGTGAAAGCATGTTAAGGGTACTTAAAACCGTGCGCGTGCAAATTATAAAAATAAATTGACGAATCCGGCCGCTTCATATCTGAAACAGATATTTTTGGAAATCCAACACTATCTGAGTTTCTGTCTTCAGGCATCAGATTAGTCCCAGCAATCAGCTTCTCGCGATGCTGCATATCTACTTCACGGATCAAATTAGCCAATTCCATATTTTCCATCATGAGTTGTTCGGTCGCATTCTTCTCAGAGTCATTGTCGTCAGCATCTGTACTCAGGACTGGTAATTTAGTAACTTAGCATCCAAAAATGTACACACCGTCTTTATCAGCTCAGACTTGTTTGCTTTAATGCTCAATTTACGCGCGAAATGTTTGATGATACCAATTTAATGAATTTTATGTAATAGCTGCTCCAACCTAAACTGTTAGAGGGTTACGAAAAGCGTTGCAGTCATTCTTAGTTCGTATGAACTTTTTTCGGTTTTCCTCTGTCGGGTTCGGCTCGCAAGAGCGGAAAAAGGACTCCCTCACCTTGACAGCCTCTAGAAGATTTGAGTTCCGTCTTTTTTTTTTGCTAAGTTGATACATATTATTGGCATTCAATCTAAATCATAGCTTGACATTTCCAAAAGTTACGTAGCCAAGAGTAGATCTATCTCTCTGTGTGTTGTAGATTTTTTACAATTTTAGAAATGGATTTAAACTTGCAACAACGAACTTGTATTAAATTTTGCGTAAAAAACGGATTTCGAAAACCGACGAAAACATTGATGAAGTAGAAGAAATGTTGGTCAGTAACCGCAAATAACCCTCAGAGAGAAAGCGAAGGACTTGAACATTGCCTATGGATCCGTCTAAGACATTTTGGTTAATGATTTGGGTTTCCGTCGTGTAGCAGCAAAGTTGGTGCCAAAAGACCTCAATTTCATGCAGAAAAGAGCCCGTGTTGACGTCGCAAAAAAGATGATTTGCGAGGATGAATCCGATCCTACATTCATCAAAAGGATCACTGCTGGAGACGAGGCGTGGGTTTATGAGTACGACACGCAATCCATTCATGCAAGTGGCAAATGGCGTTTAAGAAATCAGTTGAGACAAAAAAAAAAAAAAACACGTCATTTTCAGTGAAAAAAGAAGGCAATGCTTACGTTTTTCATGGATTACAACGGTGTAGTGCATCATGAATTTTTGCCAGAAGGGCAGACAGAGAAAGAGACCAGAATTTTGGGCAGAAAACTCGTGGATTTTGCACCATGCCATCATTATTCGTAATTTTTGACGAAAAATGCAACAAATACCATCCAACTACCACCGAATTCACTTGATTTGGCTCCCTGTGACTTCTTTCTGTTCATTCGAGTTAAAAAAACTACTACGGGAACGCTTTTCAGCTGCCAAGAGGAAGTAATGGAAAAATCGCAGGAAAAACTGATGGACATACCGAAAACCGAATATAAAAAAATGTTTCGAGGATTGGATCAAGCGCTGGCATAAGTGTGTTGCATTCGATGTGGATTACTTTGAAGGGGACAATATAGGTTTAGATAAATAAACTTGTATTTTTAATTTTCTGAATAAATTTTTTGATGGGATACGATCGAATAACAGCGAACGGCCCATGGAACAAATGAATTAACAGGAAAGTGACCGGACTTATCATCCCAAGCAGGATGATAAAAATGCCATATAACAATGGTCACATTGTGAGGACTTTAAATCGACAAAGTTGTGGCTAGTACTCATCTTAAAGATTGCTGAGTTAAGATGGAATGACCTAAAATGACGTTTCAACGCTGCAAAAAGTGGGCACATTTTTCCGAAATAAATTAAGACAAATTAAATTTTTTAAATTTAAAAAACAAAAACAATTATTTTTAATTTTCAATAAATTTTCACACATGAATTATGAGTTCAGAGGTACTCCATTTGTGACCATAGACTCATAAATTTGAAAGATAGGGGCTAAAATAGCGTAAGGCTGTGGTGGAAGCCTCTGTATTGGAGACGATGCATTTGTTAACCCCCGACTCATACGATTTTTTTCGCAAAATGTGTTAAACAAAGTCTCCGATACATTATCCGGCACATCCTGTATTTTCTCGATGAGCCTTAGAGGATAACTTTTCAGGCCCCAGTATGAATATCCTGGATGCTGCCAGGCCAAAAGAATGCCTTCCGATGTCCTTATAGTACCATATACACCATTCCTGATGCATATCAACAGAAAAAAACTGCAAACAATTCGATGAAACCCATGCAATGGTGAATTTGCTTTTACTTTTTTTATTAAAATTTTTTTCAAGTCCTGTTAAACTATGTAAATGTAACAGAAAACGATTTGTAAAAATGAAATAGTTGGCGCATTAAAGTGAAATGCAATTAGAAGTAGTCAAAGTTATTAACTAAATTTTGGGAACATGTAAAAGATAATATGCAAGGCGCTTCCCAGCTTAATAGCTTCCCAGCTTCCCAGCCATGTGTACCGTGTTGGTGCCGTTATAGTGCAGAAATAGTTAACCTTACCTGGTAAATGAAACAAAAACCATTAAATTCACATGTGGAGAGTTTTTCCTTACAAAAATAAGAAACAAAACGACAAAGAAGTAAATATATTCTCCCAAGGAGGAGGAAGGATAACCCCATTGACCATTCGGTTTGGTCGAACATCAAATGTGAATTAGTGCATTTCTGTGTGCATGCATAATTCAAGTTCATCGTCGTAATCATAGAATATACTGAAGTGCAGTAGATTTACTCCATCTTTCGTAAGACGATGACGAAGGGCTCTGGATGGATTTTAATTGCACCCAGACAGGGAACAACTTCGCCTACGACTATTTTCATACATATTCGGAGTCGGTATTCATCGAAGTAACCAACGGTCCAATTTTGTCGATAACCAAACCGAACTACCATCTCGTAGTCGTATCTTTAGTTGTTATATTTACATATATAGTCTTCTACTACTGTAGGTTGATGAACGAATGGATTAGAGGTATGAATACGAGTACTACGAATGTATCTCGGTATTCTTCCCTTGTATTATAGACTAGTGCACATAGCAAGCTACTTGTAAACGCAATTTGTTCTACCTCTTCTATAAAGTTTCCTGCAATCGCGTTTCGGATGGTACGGGATGCCCATGGTATATCAGTTGGAGTTTGTATAGACAAGAGCGGAGAGGCAAGTGAAAAGGAGGAGAGTTGATGAGATAGGTGGTGACCACCTTGGCACACACTTGAGTGCCAATTGATGCTTTATGGAAAGTGCGAGGCGGTAATTAGTCAGCCAGTGAACTGCATCTGTTAGATACTAGATAAATGTTCTGCCTCTGTTGTTGTGGATTTTATTTTTGCACTTTTAAGTATGTTCACTGATTTATGCCTACTGAGGTGATACGTTCCGTTCGGCTTCAGCTATCGGGACTATGAGGGTGGTCTATTTGGTTGGGTTGTTATTCGTTGCTAGAAGAGAGTGCCCCCCTTTTTCGGTCATCGCTGATAAAACATGACGATATGGTAGATGAATGAAATTGATTACATATTCAACAGATTTTTTTATTTTATTTTATATATATTTTTTTTTTTTTGTTCTTTTGATATAGAAAGTTGATTTCCTGGTTTGGTTGGATAAACGTTTCTAAATAATGCTACAGCACCATTCTATATCTAATATCACTGATATCACCTTGGTAGATCTCAGATAGACAATTTTGAATGCTTAAAAGGTTTGAATTAAAATTCGCAAAATTATGACCCCAGTTACGTAGGAGGTTATCTTTAATAGAGTGGCCAATCGAATGAAATTGGAATCTAGGAACTTAAATTTAGCCGTTGAGTTTTCAGTGAAAATGTGTATGAGAAATATTTGCATCATACAATACTTAGAAAACCGTTGAATTGAATATTATAGAATTTTAGAATTACATAAAAATTTATACAATGGGTTAAGTCGAAAGTCGTTCTCTTGAACTGCCATTCAGGCAAATGTCATATTCGGTGAAAAAATATTCGGGTCGATTCTCTTTTGTTTTATATAGAATTTCTCAGAAATGATGTTAGTTAATATGGAATAGTTTTTTGTAGAAAAGTTTCAAGTTTTCATCACGAATTTGCCAATAAAATTTACCACGGGTTTATTGTTGGATGACATGCTTCCAAAATGTCGGACACGTGCCCTTTTAGAGGTGTAAATGATAATTTTCTGGTGGCCACCTAGGTAGATAGATAGGTGGAAGTAGTTATCTGGTAAGTGGCTACATAAGTAGTGCAGATAGCAAAACACACGAGACCTGGATGTTGAAGGGAGTTGCTAAGAACGTAGTTTTCAGATTCATACTGTGGAGTTCAGAAAATTATTGATGTTGCAGAGCTTTATTCCAGAAATCATTGATAATTCCTTGAAGAATTATGCTTTGCCTAATTTATTGTAGCTAGTTCCGGGCATTCAGAAAGTGGAATAGGTCTTGCTTTTCGTTTGAGTTGTTTTATCTTCATAAGAAATGCCTGGAAGCGTGTGAGCCAATTGGCCAGTTACCCGTGCTAGTTGTTGTGATTCTTACGAGTTCTGTTGACTAAGTCATTCGTCCTATTTTTCTTGTAGGTGATCCAAATCTATCTTGATATGGTCCAAGTTTCTAGACTGTTCCACCTTGAGTTAGCAATAGAGAGAAAGTGTTGTAGAATTCTACACTTGATGAGTCCCATCGGGAAGTAGACTGACCCTACGAGAAAGACATCTAAGGTTGAGTTACATCTGACTAGCGCAGCTCTCTTATTTCCCTCTTTTTTCTGTGGCCGGGAATCCAGAGGAGAGTGATACTAAACCGAGTGCTTACCGGCATAATAATATCAATGCACTTTTCTGCTAGCATAGAGGAGAAAGTAAGTGAGTGGAGCTCTTTTATGGCAGTCTGGCCTTCAATAAAGATTCCTATGTGTTTTATGGTAATGGATCTGAGACTAAGTATCTTGCAGGCTTTTCTAATTGCTAGAACCTCCGTCTGAAAGACACTTGAAGAGTCTGGAGGGCTGTAGGATTTGTATACCTTCAGTTCCACAGAGAAGTCGGTAAACATTGATACTTGGTACTTCGGTAGATTCATTCCTCCATTCCGTCGTTTCCGGAATGTGAACTTGTAAGTTCTAGGCTTCGCTTAAGGCGTGCCATTACATGAACGAACCTTAAGTAAGAAATCAAGATTACCATCTTAGGCTGAAGTTCCCATCTTTTACCCTCGCTGCAGGCGTTGAACACAACACATGCTTGCTTTACCTTGTGTTCTATGTTTAGTTTCCAGTTGAGCTCTGCATTAAGTATGACGTTAATCTCCCTTGCACGAGATGATAGAGTAAACGTTTGGTTATCAAGACGTGTAAGCTTCAAAGTCGGTATTTTGTTCTTGGTGAGAAATGGCATTAGTTCAGTTGTACCTAGGCTAACGCCAAGCTCAAAAGTTGTGGTCCAAGAGCAAAGCTTAGTCAGAGTCCTCTCTGTGAGTCCACTGACTGCCTTGATTATCACTTTAGTCAGAGTCGGAATTTTCAACGAAATCACAGTGTTTTTCTGGCAACATAAGTACGAAGTACTTTCGTTGGTTCCATTTATCATTTAACAATGCCATAGTTTTTGAAACCAAGAGTTCGAAGTAGAAAGAGTCATGTTTAAGTAACTTATGGTAGTCACACTGTTTCACTATTTAAATTACGTAATGCAGTAAGATAAGAATGGTCGTGTAAAGACACTTGTAGACCTTGCACAGTAATTCGAAATATAAGAGTACATCTGTTATTTCATGGCCTAAGTGAAAGAATTAAGCGGATAATGGAACAATTTTTAGCAATTTAGCGATTTGCTAAAAGTGAAATCCCGAAAGAAACTTGCGGGTGAAGCGATAAAACGAGCAATAGTTAAAATAAAGGTGGGAACTTAAGTGACGGACGCCTTGTATCAGGATGTAACTGCACACTTAGATCAACAGAAGTTGCATTGTGCCCAAACGATGATAATATTGCTCCCATAAACCTACTTGAAAGAAATTAAAACTACCTAAATATAAATTGAGTGAATCTTCGGAGATTCTATGGTTCAATATCAACAAAATCATATCAATATATAATTGATATCAACACAATAACTACTCAGAGTTCTCAGTCTTCCCTAGGAAAGAACAAGACAGCCACAAAACAGATGACGGACAGACATACAATAGTATTTCCTCTTCTCTGCAATTTCTGCAAAATTCGCCGCAATGCCCTGTAATGACAGGATACTAGATAGTGTGATCATTTCATGACTGCATTAGTCCATGTCCATATCCCAAACATATTTTATGTTCACAGTTTCAAATACAAAGGGTGTCCCAGTTTAGGCTTTCGTTCTAACAGCTGAAGACTCCTGAAGTTATGGCGACCAAAAAATTGTATTGCAGGGGGGGGTCTATTTTCAACTCCATCCAAGTTATAGGCCGTTAAACTGAGTAACCACTGATTTGGAGCTAAAACTTCTTAAAAGGCTGTAGCTTTCTAACAGATTCAGCTTAAGAAACCCTTTTGCACATTTTTGAAAGACAATTCAGTGTCTTTCAAATTATGGTTTTCTAAAGCTAACATTTTGAATAATCGTTGTACCAATTTCATCAGAAAAATGCGTTTATCTCGAAATTTTCAACTTTTAGGTTAACTTTTTTATCAAAACTTTTTTCTTCTCTTCATTGTCAACGATTTTTATGTACGACTTTTCCACCTAGAAACAAAGCAAGTTATCGCAAACCATAAATGGGTCACGAAATAAATTTAATATCCCTTTAAAAAGTTTTTGTGTTCCTAAAAAGGACCGTTACGCTTTGAGATTTCGAAACGCTTTTATAGTTAATTTTCGAAATGTTTCCCGTGCCTTTGGATGCACGTTCAAGCGCGTTTGATGATTTTAGACTGCAAGTTAATGTTTGGTAAAATGCCTCTTAACTCCTCTGACACTGTATTTATACGCACTTGGAGCTCTTCTCGACTTGAAATCTCAGTCAAATAAACCCTTTCTTTTATGGCTCCCCACAAAAAATCCATTAGCGTTAGGTAAGGTGATCCAAGCGGGCAAGGAAAAGGACCAAATCGGCAAATCAATCGTCCATTAAATTTTTGATTTAAAAACGAAGTTACACTATTACTACAGTGACAAGGAGCTTCATCGTGTTGAAAAATCATTTTTGCCTCTGAGCAAGAGAAACATTTTCCCGGAATTCCGGCAACTGGTCTCTCAAAAATGTTGAGTTCAGGACACGTGAAAGAATGAATGGCCCGATTAAAGTACTATCCAATATGCCGGCCCATATTCATGCTAAATAAGATATTGTTCGTGTTAAGTGAGGATTAGACACTGCCCAATAGTGGGAATTACGTAGTGATCTTCGTCAGTTCATGAAATTTTTTGAATAAACTGCTCATTCTCATCTTGTTGATGCAGGAGCCTTGGCAAAATTCAATCCCCTTGCAAAAGTTGCTGAACGGGGGTATAATGAAAGGGGTAAGCGTGGTTGACTTGAAGAAATCTATGGATTGTAGTTCTTCGAGTTTGCAACTGTGCTGCAAGCCTTCTGGTGCTAATAGATGGCTGTATTCTTACAGCATTTGAAATTCTTTCTTCCTTTTTTGCTGCTGTTATGTTAGACAATCTTTCTCTTTTTAGCCCATTAGCCCATTAGTGACGGTTGAAAGGCAGTGAAAAGCATTGATTAAAGTTGACCTTGAAGGGATCCTCCGTCTAGGATATCGCAGTTGGTACTCTTATGAAGTTAATCCTGCACTCCCATTACAGAAAACGTAAACGAAAATTATATCGGCGTATTCGCGAATCGAAAACATTTTTTCTTAAACATTTGCTAAACAATTTACTCGTTCACTCTTAATCAGTAAATAAAGTAACATCAGCACATCTCAAAAGTTGTTACCGAATTAAACAAAAACGTTCCACAAAATAGCGTTAAATTTACCGTTGGCTTAATTCTCCAACTTTGTTTTACTTTCTAACTGACAGATTTTAGTCAATTTTTTTTTTATTTGAACACACTATTTATTTTGTGACTCATTTGCCTGAATGATATAGTAGTTTGCAATAACTTCCGTTATTCATAGGTGGAAAAGTCATAAATAAAAATCGTAGACAATGAAAAAAGTTTTGATAAAAAAAATTAACCTAAAAGTTGAAAATTTCGAATTAAACGCATTTTTCTGATGAAATTGGTCCAACGATTTTTCAAAATGTTAGCCTTAAGAAACCATAATTTTGGCTGGCGTTCATCGAATTTGACGGAATTTTAGTATTTTATGCACACTGAATTCTATTTCAAAAATGTGCACAACGGTTTCTTAACCCATTAATTCCCAACATTGTGTAAGCGAAACATTTCAAAAAAACAAATTTTTCCCAGTAATGTCCATTGAATTTATTTACTTTTTTTATTTTTTTTTAAATGTACTTAAACTATAACAATAATTACAATACTTTTTGATGAAATACGTTGATATGATCAATTAGTTAAGCATTAGGAAATACCAGAAGTACGTAAAATAAGGACTTTTGTTTTCCATATTTTTAGCTTCCTAATTGACCCACGCAACATCAATTAAGCATTCTCAAATTTTAAACATATACTGACCAAACCTCTAGCAATAAAGGAAAAACATAATATTTCGGAAAGCAGTTGTATTTTATTCTTAGAATAGAACAATACAACAATGTAATATACATTGGCGCGAAAGTGAAAAAAATGCTATTTCTTCTTCTTCCTTACAATAAAGGATACAAAATTAACCTGTAAAGAATTGTGGGGCACTAATTTGTAAGAACTCAACCTTTTTTTTACGGCCCGCGGGAAATTATTCAATTGTTTGAAGTGAATTTTTCAACTATGTATATTCAATTACGTGTTTTTTACAATTACTGTAAAACCAACTTGTATAAGTAAAAAACAGTGCAGTTTTAAAAATAATATTCAAGCGAAATAGGTAAGTTATACAAGTAATTAATAATAATTATTATTATTTAGTTTACTTGTTTGGTAAACTTTTTTATTTATATTTTCAATTTGTAGCAAAGCACAGTGGTTCAGGCTTAGGTCATGGAGCCGAAAAACCGATGTCGCAAATATGATGTATAGGAAACATAAAAAGCCCTTCTATTCAAAGGTATAAAAAACATTGCAATTACAAACACGGTACAGTTAATTTTGTGCACCGGAAGTGGTAACATCTGATTAGTGCTCATTAGTTTATCTGTTCACATAAATTGGTGTTGTTTTTAAAGTGTGGTTTTTCCGAGAAATTTATTGTTTGTGATATAATTGTGCAATGGATATTCAAATTGAAGGTATGTACGATATTTTTAAAGTAATGATGTTTTCCTTAACTAGCTCTATCAAAACACACCTTCCACTTTTTTGTTTTTTAACCATTTTCCATGTTCAACTAAGCTTTTATACTTATGAAGGCACGAATCGCCTTAAATGAGTCATATATTAATATTATCTCTTATTTTCCTAGTTTTAATAACTGCAACGTCTAGGTGCTCCTAAGTGATCTGAGGGTTGTTACAGGTCATTGAAGTGACTAGGTCCAGTACTAAATTTTTTTTTTTTTAATTTTTGTGTTTTTCTTTTGCAGGTACAACCATTACGTGTTCTTTTACCCGAATGCTTGTTTGAAATACGTGGATAGCTCCAAAAAAATAAAGAAAATGAAGCAGAAAGGTTTTTGGGAAGAGTTTGGATCCCTTGCGAATTCTTTACCGGATGCTGAAAATATCCAGACTGATTGCTTGAGAAATCTCCGTTTGAATCTCTTTAAACGGCTGGCCGCATAGTGGAAGCAATTTATTAGATCAAAATCTAAGCTAGTGACCAAATACGAAAGCTGGTTAAATGAAACCGAAGTTTGCATACTTAAAGTATCTCATGCAGAAGTATGTGGAAACTACAACGACGGTCAAAAGGAATCTCAGAAAGGAGCTTGGAGACTGCAGCAAAAGGTCCAAGCGTCACAGATTAGCAGTTTTATCACAAATCAATCAGAAAGTTCTTTGGAATTTAGCACGGATGAAGTTGTTTCATTTTTTAACGAAGCTAAACTTACTAAAAACCAATATTATTTAAAAAAGTGATTTATTCTAAAATACGAAATATTTTTCAGTCCTATCATAAAGTGCTGGAAGCCAGAAAACGTTGCTATCCAACTGATATTCTGCTGAAATTAATTTGCAATCATTGTTAGACCATACATCAAGTCGCATTGTTGAATCTCAAAAAGCTGTGTTTGAAAGTCTTCACGAACCTAAGGATGACTCAGTTTTAATTGGTAAATGGGGTTTTGATGGCAGCACAGGCCATAGTGAATATAAGCAGAAATTTTCAGATTCCACTATCGAAGATTCGAGTTTATTTGCACATCTTATGTACCTCTTCAATTTGTTTATAAACCAAATACCTGTGATGAATCAATCATTTGGAAAAACCCACGCTCTTCCTCTACTAGGTGGTGCAGACCAATTCGTTTTCAATTTACAAAAGAAACAAAGGAAGTCACCTTGCAAGAAGAAGTCTATTTCAAAAGCTAAATTAACCAGTTAGTCCCTACTTTAGTGCTTATTAATGGCCACGAAATTAAAATCACCCGTTCCTTACAATTGACGATAGATAGATAGATGGTAAAGTTTGTTCTGCACTTAGTGACTTATCTACGAGTAGGTGTTACATTTGTGGTGCAACACCATAAGAGATGAACGGTTTAAATATATGCTTAAAAGAGGTCCCTGATACTAGTAAATTTGAGTTTGGCTTATCTGTTTTGCATTAGATTTTTCGAGTATTTTATTCACGTTTCTTATCGAATTAATATTTAAAAGTGGCAAGCGCGTTCTGCGGAAGATAAAGCTAGTCTTGCTCAGAGAAAAGAGCTAGTTCAACGGCAGTTTAGGGAAAAATTAGGTTTAATTGCAGACAAACCTCGAAGTGGAGGAAGTGGCACATCCAATGATGGAAACACAGCACGTACATTTCTCCATAACTCTGATATTTCATCTGAAATAACAGGTATTAGAAAAGATCTTATTGACAAACGTAGTCACCTTCTGCAGAGCTTTTCTTCTGGTTACAAAATAAATTCAGAAAAATTTAAGAGTTATGCTTTTGATACTGTCAAGTTGCTTGTGGAGGAATACCCTTGGTATAACTTACCTTTATCAATACATAAAGTTTTGATTCACGGAGCAGAAGTGATAGATAGTTGTTTACTATCTATTCGTGAATTATCTGAGGAGGCCGCTGAGTCTTGGAATAAATTAGTCAAACTATTCAGACGCGATAATACTAGGAAACATTCCCGAGATGTTACTAACATCTAGTTTTTTGTCTTGATCTAACCCTCTAGTAATCACAAAAACCGCTTTCTAGGCCAAAAAGATATAATTTCATTGTAAATCTGCCCAAAAAACCCTATCACCGCCCTTCTTTGGAACCTGAACCACAGTTCTTGAAAAAATAAGAAACCTATTTCAACTGCTGAGCTTATGGCTTTATTGGAGGAAGACGAAGATCTATTGCAAATGAACAGTATCGATGCTGTGTACATTCCGCCACCAGTAGACGAACTTACGGACGAAGAAGAACTTAATGACGATGTTTGTGAGAATCAAAGGGATATAGCAGATGATGCGGGTACCTTTGAAGTTCACGCATCTACATCTGATACTTTTGAAGGTTTGGATAACGAATTTTTACCATCAAGTTCCAAAAAGGCAAAAGTTGTATATACAAGTATATACAACCGAACCACAGAACGAAAAATTGTTTGGAACAAATTGAGAATACAATTTGCGGTAAAAGTCCATTTGAGGTTTTTTCATTGTACTTCAGTGACGGAGTTTGGGAAACATAATTTCCTATACAAAAAAATATGCCCACGATAAGAACAGGCATTCATTTAATATTGACGAAACTAGTCCACAGCGATTTGTCTGAATTTTAATTTTTTCAGGGTATCATACCTTACCAGCTACAAAACTACGTATATTGGTTGAAGGACTAGAATAAAGGAATAACCATAGTAAGAAACTGTATGAGTAGGAACAGATTCGATTTCATCAAGCAAAACCTATATTTATCAAATAACGATAAACTGGATAAAAACTACAGATTTTCGAAACTAAGACCGCTTTTCGATATGATAAATGAAAAAAACATGCAGTTTGGAATTTTTTTCCACATCCTATCGATCGGCGAGGAAATGGTGCCATATTTTGGACGGCATAGTTGTAAGATGTTCATCAAGGGAAAACCAATTAAGTTTGGCTTCAAACTTTGGTGTCTGTGTAGTTCCAATGGCTACTTGTATAAATTCATTTCTTATGGAGGAAAAACCAGCACTTACGAGAACGATTTGTTTTTCTAGATTTATTGTCGGTTGTTCAAAAGCCTTCTGCTCATCGTGTTTTTTGATAACTTCTCTTCTTCTTACGAGTTGTTCTGTTCGATAAACGAAAAGGGCCTATTCGGGAAAATCGCAAAGTATGTAAAAAGTATGAAGAAAAAAGATCGTGGAACCTATGATTTCTCGTTGGACAACGAACAAAATATATTATTAGTCAGATGGAATAACAATTGGTAACAAGTGGTAACTGTTGCAAAGAATAATTGCCCTACTGAACCTTTAGTTGGAGCCAAGAGATATAGCAGGAAAGAAAAAAAGAACGATTTGATTCCTCAGCCAAAAGTTATCGCCGAATATAATCAGCATATGGGAGATGTAGATCTGCATGACAATGATGGTGGTGGCCCATTCTAGTAAATGTGATTGGCAGTGTTGTTGTTAATTCTTGGAAAATATATAATATGGGAGACTAATCCAAAATTTAAATCTAACTCTCATGAAAATGGATGAACCAGCCATCGCTACCATCACCAAGGACATTCAACCCAAAGATATAGTTGGACCAAGTGGGCAATCAAAACAAAATTTTGGGCGACCTTCTAAAACTGCATTACCCTGTGAAGTTCGGTTT
Source organism: Volucella inanis (assembly GCA_907269105.1). Classification (NCBI taxonomy): domain Eukaryota; kingdom Metazoa; phylum Arthropoda; class Insecta; order Diptera; family Syrphidae; genus Volucella; species Volucella inanis. The sequence continues at coordinate 124,431,419 of OU026157.1, read as the reverse complement.
GATAGTGTCAGTCAGTGATAGTAAAGAAGGAAAATAAATCAAGAAAAAAAACAACACTGTGTATGCCACCTTGATCAAAAAGTTTCCAAAAAGTTATTCAGAAAATTAAAAATATAAGTTTATTTATCTAAATCTATATTGTCCCCTTCAAAGTAATCCCAATCAACTGCAACACACTTATGCCAGCGCTTGATCCAATCCTTGAAACATTTTTTTTCATTCGGTTTTCGGTATGTCCATCAGTTTTTCCTGCGATTTTTCCATTACTTCCATTCGAATGCTGAAACGCGTTTTTTAAGTCGATTGAATAGAAGGAAGTCACAGGGAGCCAAATCAGGTGAATTCGGTGACTGTTGAATGGTCTTTGTTGCATTTTTCGTCAAAAAATTACGAATAATGATCCCCGAGTTTTCTGCCCACAATTCTGGTTACTTTCGGCGAGTTGCTTCACGCAAACTTCTTATGACGCCCAAATAATATTCTTTGTTTACTGTCTGGCCTTCCGCCAAAAATACATGATGCACTACACCGTTGTAATCCATGAAAACGTGAGCATTGCCTTCTTTTTGCACTGAAAACGAAGTGTTTTTTTTGGTCTCGGCTCATTTTCCGAACGCCATTCACTTCCCCTATATCTGGATATGCGTGTCGTACTTATAAACCCACGTCTCGTCTCCAGTAATGATCCTTTTCATGAATGTGGGATCGGATTCAGCCTCGCAAATCATCTCTTTTGCGACGTCAACACGGTCTTTTTTTGCATGAAATTGAGGTCTTTTAGCACCAACAATGTTCAAGTCTTCTCTATCTCTCTGATGGTTAATTTGCGGTTATTGAGCAACATTTTTCTGTTTTCGTTGGTTTTCGATGTCGATGGTCTGCTACTGCGTTCACCATCTTCGATTGACTCACGACCACTTTTAAATCGCTCATGCCACTGGTAAGCGACCGTTTTCTTTAGAGAATCGTTGGCAAAACATTTTTACAATATTTCTAACGTTCGCACACCATTAAATCCGTTTTTTACGCAAAATTTAATACAACTTCGTTGTTGAAAATTTAAATACATTTCTAAAGTTTTCAAAAATCGCCAATACACACAGAGATAGATGTACTGTTGGCTACATAACTTTTGTAAATGTCAAGCTTTGACGCTAAGATTTAGAGGGAATGTCAACAACAGATGTACTAATTTAACAAAAAAACACAAATCAGAACAATGGGAGCGCCAGACGGTGGTTTTTCAATTTTTTTTTTTATCAGTACGGTTTTCCAATAGTGACTTGACAACTTTGAATTTAATTTGTGAACGCACCCTTTCACTAATCATCAAACTTTCACTGTCAATTTATTCAGTAAGCTCAACATTTTCATCGTAATAAAGTACACTAACGACCAACGTCTGCAAATTATAAAAATTTTCTACAGATATTCAGAGTCGGTGACTGTAACTTTTAGAGCGCTAACTCCAATTTTCGGTCGTAATTCTCGCCCTAGTAGACAGGCAATAACAAGTTAAGTACAAAAATTTGAGTCTACATATTCGTTGTGTGATGTTGCCGTGTCAGTGAGACAACGGGTTGGTCGAAGTGCGAAAATATCGCTGCCGTATTTTGCGTAAGGATCTTGGTTTGCACCCATACAAGATCAAGCTAACTAAAGAATTGAAGCCATTGGACCATTTGGAGCGACGTACGTTCTCCGATTGGGTTCTGGAGAAGATGCGCCAAGATGATGAATTTCATCGCAAAATTATTTTCAGTGATTTTCATTTTTGGCTCAATGGGTTCGTCAATAAGCAAAGTATACGTTATTGGTCGGGTGAAAATCCACATGTGCTTCATGAATCACCACTTCATCCACAAAAAATAACTATTTGGTGCGGTTTGCCTGCTGGCCGTGTTATTGGGCCATATTTTTTCGTCGACGATAACGATCGTCACGTTACTGTGAATGGTCAGCTTTACCGCGCCATGATCACCGATTATTTTTGGCCCGAATTGGAATATATGGACTTCGACGACATGTGGTTTCAACAGGATGGTGCCGCAAGCCACACAGCACACGCTACAGTCGATTCATTGAAGAGTAAGTATGGTGAGCGTGTTATCTCAAGACATGGCCTAGTCGATTGGCCGCCTCGTTCGTTCGATGTGGGGCTACGTTAAGTAATTGGTTTATTCCAACACGCCGACCACGTTTTACCTTTATACATAGTGATTTACACATATATTTAGTAATACTCATAAAATGTAATAAAAATAACAAATAAGTTATTTTTCTGACTACAGCCTTTTAAGAAGTTTTACCTCGAATTCAGAGGTTCCTCACTTTAACGGCCTATAACTTTAAGGGGGTGTGAAAATAGACCCCCCCCCCTGCAATACAATTTTTTGCTCGCCATCACTTCAGTAATCTTCAGCTATCAGGACGAAAACCTAAAGTGAGACACCCCGTATAGCATACTTAGTTTGCTTTTGGCGGATAGAAAGTTTAGAATTTGCATTAAATTTTGTGTAAAAAGTGGAATTAAGTGCTCTAAAACATTTGAATTATTGACAACGGCATACGGTGAGCCTGTTCCAAGTAAAAAAAAAAAAATGTTTACAAGTGGTACAAGCTCTTTCAAGATGAACGCCCCAGCACATGAACAAAGAAATATAAATAAAGATAAAATCGTCAAATTACCTTAAGAGAAAGTTGCTGAGGTTTACGGCATGTCGGCATTATGGGACCTTATTTCTTCAGAAAGGAGCAAGGAGACTCGGTAACCGTCATTGGTCTCAGATAAAGAGCGATGTGAACCGACTTTCTGTAGTCAGAGCTGTACAATATCGATATTTTCGAGTTATAGTTCCATCAACATGGCGCTATTTGCCATACAAGCGACGCATCGCTCGAAGTTGTGAAAGAGAAATTTGGCTAGCGTTTATCAATTTGACACCACTCGGTTATTTTCTCTAAGGCTACGTTAAGTCCATAGTCTACGCTAACAAGCTAACCACTTTGGATGATCAAGCCCAACACTCGACATGCTATGGCCGGAATAATGCCGCATATATTGGACCGAGTCATAAAAAAATCGACCGACCGCTTAAACTACCGCCAGCAAAGCCGAAGCAACCATTTGAATGATGTGCATTTCCACTCATAGTGGCATGAACATAGCTTTAAAATAAAGCCAGAATCAACTTTATATCTTACACTGTTGTTGTTTTATTTAATTTTTTTTTTATCGTTCTTATCTGGTCACCCTATTGTAGAATTTAGCAATCTGGGCTATCAAAAAATAGGATATGCTGACGACTAAGTCATAATGGTGAAGAGTTAACGCCTTAAAGACGTGTGCTATAAGATTCAGGCTTCTCTAAAGACAGTAAATGACTGGTATGTTGGAGAAAATATCTCAATCAACCGCAGTAAAATTATAGATGTCCCCTTTACCCGTAAAATAAATCTGGGATTTGACCAGATCTAATTTAACGGTACGGTAATTGTGTAGCGATTAACCTCTAAGATCAACCGTTTAATATACATATAAAATGATGATACGACCCATCATCAGCTACTCATCAGTAGTATGATCAAACAAAACAAAAGAGGAATACAAATCCATACCAATGTCGTAGCGGCTACAAAGGCTTGCATACTTCGGCATCGCCGGCAGAAACATACCTCACAACAGCTATAAAAGCCGTCATTGGTTTAATGCCACTCCATCTCTTTATAAAAAAGACGGCAATTCGCAGCCTGGTCAGGCTACTACAAACAGGAGAGATTAGTCGCTCAGATCACATGGATCAAATTAATTTTCTCCCCGAGCTTAACATAATATGCGCGGTAAAAGACCGCCTACCTAAGAGTATGTGCTTTAACAGAAGGTTCAATGTTGTGATCCCAAGCAGAGAAGCATGGAATTACAAAAACCTCACTTCAAACTTTGAGGATATTAGGTGGTGTACGAATGAATCAAAGATGTGCCCTGGAATGGGTGCTTGTATATTTGGTCCACACACCAGAATTTCGCAACCAATGGGAGAATGTCCTGGTGTATATCAAGCGAAATACATGCCATTCAGGTGTGCGCAAATCTTATACTTGATAAGAGAGTGAAGAGCATCCCAATCTACATCATACACTACAAGATCTCTCCCATAAGAACAAAGTAAAACTTATGGTGGATGCCTGTTTATATATGGTATTATTGTCGGAAATAAAATAACCGACGAACTGACTGGAAACGATACAGCTGATTTTTTCATCGGTCCTGAGCCGTTCTGCAATACCCCAAATTCAGCAATTAATTAAGCAATAATGAATTGAGAGAACAAAATGTGTAATTCCCATTGGCAAAATATCACAGGGTCTCGCCAGTCAAGAGCCAATAATTCCGAATCACAAAAATTTGAAAGGATCCATACCTGACTTTAAAAGACTGCTTGGTTTTCTAACTGGACAATGCCAACTGAATGTTGTTTTTGCATGGAAGATAACGAAACTACGGAACACATGTTATGTGAATGCATGGCTCTACTATAAGTGCCTTAAGGAGACGACACTTCATCAGAGTATTTGGAATCCCTGCAGAAATTTTCAAAATCTTCACCAGAGAGATTCTCAATTTCACCAAAAGAGATGAGCCTCTCTTGGATTCCTAATACTGGTTTTGTCGCTCAAAAGGTCTTTACGTCGCAGTGTTCCCACAATTTTCGGATCAGATCCTGTGGGCTAACAACCACAGCTAAGAAAGAAGCGTTGAGAGAATATGTGTTTGATTAATTGAAAAAACAAGATCAGCATAAAAGAAACCTTTCGACAAAATTTATATAACAACCCAGTCGGCGGTCAAGCTCAAAAAAAAAAAAAAAAACAAACAAACAAGCACAAACCTCGAGATAGGATCATCAGCTGGAGTTTATATAAGATCTGACCAACTGCCAGTTATCTTTAAGCAGTCTATGCAGGCTCTTTACACTTTAATAGAAAATATTATCATCCCAGTCCTTCTCTATGGTGCAGAGGCATGGACTCTATCAAAACCTCGGATGAGGTTACTCTTGGTTGTTTTGAGAGGAAAATTCTTCGAGTAATTGAATGGAGGAGGAGATACAAAGAAGAACTGTACGGGTTGTACAGCGACGTTGATCTAGCCAGAAGAGTGAAGGTCCAACGACTGAGATAGCTGGGTCACGTAGAACGAATGGAAGCGAATGCTCCGGTCTGAAAGATTTTTGAATCCACTCCCAAGGGACGGCGCAGTAGAGGAAGACCGCGACTCTGGTGGCGCACGCAAGTGGAAGGGGACCTTAATCAACTTAGCGTTCGAAACTGGAGACAGCTGGCCAACGATCGTGCTGGCTGGAGACGTTTGTTGGTTGAAGCCCAGGTCTATCCCGGACTGTAGCGCCACCTTAAGTAAGTAAGTAAGGAAATATTATCACCGATCCACAGGAGATCCTAGTCAAAGTCATTTTGTTTAGTACAATATCCACTAGGTTGTTGCCAAATATTACAAAAAACGATTTCCATGTGGGCTGGAATGCGTTAGGCGGAATTTAAGATAGAAAACGAATATAGTTCCAGCTTCATTAATGGCCCCAAAACTCGATATACTTGATATAGTGTCTTTAGGAGAATAACAATGGTGAGCCTTCGTTTCTCGTTAGCAAAACTACCAACCGGGAGTATACGCAATCCTAATAGAAATGTTCTATGTTAGGAATAACCAATTGAGGCTTGAAGTATCTACATTTGCAGCAATACCCAACAGTGAAGTAGGCAATGAAACCCCAGTCATGTTTCACAATTTAAATCTAAAAACCAAACTTAGATGTCGATTAAGGCGTATAAAGCTCATTAATACTTGTTTTGCTATTGATGTAAATAAAATAAATTTGAGAGGAACGCGATTTCTCTCAATCATCACTATCGATATTGGTTTTGAAAATATTTCCTGAATTTGATATATTCTTTTAAGGATCGGCATAATTATTCCATAGAATAACTGCTTACTGAATAGCACCCGCATAGCTGTCATCCCTAATCTCAACATTATCATTTTCTTACCAAAACAAAAGAGTACGTACATGCATATTCGAAAGCTAAAAACCAATTCGCGACTGCGGAAAAACCATAAAAGGAAAAAAAAAATAAAATAAATAAATCCAAACATTTTTTGTTATCCAATCCACCCGAGTAAAATTGTGTTTCACCAAATTGTGTAAAGATGGAATGAGGAGGGTAGAAGAAGGATTTATATTCGAACACTTGGACTGGTGGTTTGGGAATACAATTTATGTATATGAAATGCACCCATACATGTACGGGTTTTCCCTTTTGTTCACATAACTTCACATTTTGGTGAGAGATGACATTTTTACTTAGTTTTTTTCGCGGTAGGTACACTGATGTTGCCCCTTGTGTGTTAAGGCCGGTACAGGCTAATGCCTATATGGAACGACGAAATGGTCAGACACTCACTAACTGCTCCGCGAGTTGCTGTTTCTCGGTATGGGCGCTTATGTCGTGGGGATTTTTGTATCCTCTAGTCAAGTCGTCCAATAAGAGAAAAAAGAAAATCAAGAACATATTTTTGTTTTTGTTTTTGCTTTGTATTCTACCACCAGCGCAGACCTGAAGCATGCAAGTAGATATTTTAGACAAGTTGTTTTTGACTTTTTTTTCCCAACATAAGGCATAGAATATTTCGAATCCCCAATTCAATGAAGGTGATACTTGAATTTTTATGTAATTTTTACATATAAAATATATTCGAATACATTTTTTGAAGCAAGGTTGACAGATAGTACTTTTTAAGCCTTCCTCACTAATAAATTGAGTAAGTCGAGTAATTTTCATGATAATTCTCTGCTAAAATTGAATAAAGCAAGACATCCTTCTAAACTCCTGAAAGTATATCGCCTCTTATGCAACAAAGTTGCCTTAAAAGTCGGATGTGCCAATTCTGTAGTGATAAGCTAAACTCCTTAGCCCCGGGAAAAGCAATATGGAATAAGCTTCGAGAAAGACAATACACTTATCCCCACTGATGACGTCATCTGGTAGCATTCCCTTGCAGTTTCAGACATCAATCAACGTCGAAAATGCCTTTTCTTTTAACAGAGTGAGCAAAGTATATATTGTGGGAGACCTTCTATCAGTTAAGTTCAATTCTACTGGCTTCGATGGCCTTAACCTAAGATTTTTAAAACTTTTGATACCGTATATTCTGCCTTATGTAGTTTATATCTTCAAATGCTTGCTTACAACCTCAAAGTTTCCTTCTGAATGGAAAAAAGTAGAAATCTACCCAATCCCCAAAAACGGCTCAAGGAGTGCAACTGAATACAGCCCCATTGCAATCCTGCCATACTTGGCACACATTATATGTGTTCCGTAGTTTTATCGTCTTCCATGGCAAGACGACATTAAGTTTCGTAAATAAGACCTATTTTGTGTTGGTGATATCATCCCTTCTTAGTTGTAGGGACTTTTTATATTTTTAGTGAAAGGGTTTGATGGCTCTTTTAGCCTATCGAAGAGCTGGGATTTTTTCCCACATTTTGTTCTCCCAACTCCTTGTTGATGAGTTGATTGCTGAATTCGAAATAATACAGAACAGGGCTGCAATACTGTTATTCTTAACTCTGCTCGATTTCTTCGACACGGTTAATTCTAATATTCTCTGCAGTAAATTGAAATTGATTATGAATTTCTCCAACTTTCTTAATGTACAAAGTGGCGTACCAGAAGGATCTATCTTTGGACCAAATTTTTTTTCTGTACAAAAAAACAACTGAGCTGGAGATCTCGCTTGTATTTATGACTGGTAAGTAAGGCGTGACCTTCGACCTTATGCTGACAAATCCAAGCTATTTGTATTCAGTGAAAAGTTATTGATCCGTTAGATTTTCAACCTGCTTAAATATTAGGTTGTGACATATAAATTGTCCAATTTCGAGGTAAAAATTTAAAAGCCAATATTTTTTTTATAACTTTTTTTTAGTCAAAATATGAACCGTTAGTATCTATAAATTCAAGGTCCATTATTCCTTTTTTATAGAAGGCTTGCATTTTGGACACTATAAGTATTCAAAGGCTATTATGATCTAACCGGGTGATAATCTGTTAGAGAAACATCAGGACAGGTGGATGCAGAAGAATTTCAAATCCCGACTGCAGTAGTTTTTGCACCGTTACACGTGATGTATGCAATTATATCGGACCATGCCTATTTGCCAACTCAGATTGCTTTTCAGCCAATTTCGCAATTTCGTATGATTTCCTAATACTATTTGACTGCTTTTATTGGTTCCACTGGTTTAAGAAATAAAAAGTGAATTGGTCCTTCCGATTATGTCAGCATAACCCTTTCTGGGTGAAGACCTATTTTGCCCAGATGTTTTACGATTGTCTTGTAAAACCCATTTTTCATCACACGTAGTTATACGATGTAAAAGTGGTTCATTTTGACGCCTTTAGCTCAGTGATCCACATATTTCCAAGCGGCGTAGTTTTTGTGCCTTGTTCAGTTGATGGGGCTCCCAATTTTCGAACTCTTTTTACTTTTTCTAGAAGAGATAGGTGTCGACTTATTACTACGGCAGATACTCCCATGTTTTGTTCGATTTCCCACACCATTTTTTTTTTTGGGTCTGCATCTATTGTTGATTTTAAAACATTTTCGTCAATTACAATACCATTTCTGGTTTGACATATAGTTAATTTAGCGAGCCTAAAATCTTTCGAACGGACTTAGAAAACCAATGTTAAATATTGCTCTCGTGTACCGCTACATCTTTAAACGCGTCATTAATGTTTTTCGCTGCCAGAGATGCAGTATGTCCCAGTTTAAATTCATAAAGAAAGGAAGTCCGAGTTTGAGCCGTTGACAGTATGATAAACAATTCCTAGAAAAAAATGTACTGTAGTTGCAACGAATGCTAGAAGTCTTACAGGTCAAACACACTTACCACTTTACCTTATTGAAAAGAAAATTTGCACTTTCTGCTACAGATGTTTATTCGAGAACTTCTTATTGAACACTGAGTGATGGTACAACCCAATGAATCGTTTACCCATAAAGTAGGCTGCCTCCGCCAAAAAACTTGGTGTGACTTTTATTTCCACACTTAGTTGGAACATATACATTGTCATACAATCTTATTGGCAAGTCTTATGGTGGACTTTGTACTTAATGGGTCAGCTTGTTCCTACGAAAACTAACCTTACTTTGCCCAAAATTCTTATTGTGCCAAAGTGAAATTTTCCGAATACAATAGCCTTAATAAATTGAAGCTCGCCATCAACATTATAGATAGATACAATTTTAACATAAGGCACCGAGATTACATCAGCAAATAAACGGCTGCTCTTTTAGTATAATTTTGAGATTCAGATCTCTTTGCGTTCTAAGAAACATACGAGGTGTGTTCGAAAAGTATGGTGACTTTATATTTTTATAAAAAATTCTTATTAATTTATCAGTACGAATATTGTCCCCCTCAAAGTAATCCCTCAAGTTATAATATACTTGTGCCAACGCTTTTTTCAATCCTCGAAGCACTTCTTATAAGCACTTTTTGGTATAGTCTTGAGCTTTTCCAGCGATACGGTTTTTATTTCATTAATCGTTGCAAATCCCTGTCCTTTCATAGGTCTCTTCAGTTTTGGGAACAGAAAAAATAACCAGTTATGACCCTTTTGAGCAAGTCAGGACCATCATTAACTTTATTCAAGAGCTCCTGAGCTATGCTTCTGTGACGATTCTTCTGACTAAAATTAGAAATTTCAGAACAAACCTCGCTGACACATGTCTCATGCCCAAAATCTCCGAAAGAATTGCATAACACGAGCCGACCGATATGTTAAAATCCTCAGCAGCTTCTCTTATGGTAATTTCATGATTTTCCAAAACAATTTTCTTCATAGCTTCGAAGTTACCATTTTTACTGATATTCTGGGGCTTCTAGAGTAAGGTTCTTCATCAGCATTTTCTCGACCATCTTGTAAGATCTTGTACCACTTGTAAACATTTTTTTTTTATTTAGAGGAGACTGTATGCCACTATCAACATTTCAAGTATTTTAAAGGACTTGATTCCATTTTTTACACAAAATTGGAAGAAAATTCTTTGTTTCATTTTGTATAATAATTGAAAATCGCCGAGCACACCAAAGCACGTCTAGCTTAGGTTAGGTTTAAGTGACTGTTGAAAAACCAACCCACTTAGGCCTATTGGCCTATTGTGATGCCACAATCTGTGGATCAATCTGCATCTGTGATCCTCTTACTCTAGAAACCATTTAGAGCTCTTAATGGTTTAAGCTCTATGTTGCTTAAGTCACTTAAGTCGTTGTGGAAGAAGTCCCCTAGGTGGAGATTTCTTCTTTGGGAGAGAGCTGGATATGTACAGAGGAGGTAAGGGATTTTTGCAAAAGTCATTAATAAATATGCCAAAACTTATTGCATGCTTACCTATGAGGTAGTGTCCAGTGATGACACCTATAATGACGCTAAGATGTTTTCCATTTAGAGGAATTTAACTCCCTGAGCGATTCAGATCTAGCTTTGGTCAGATCTTTTGGTCTGTTAAAATCAAACTAAGTATGCTTTATACGTGAAACTGTGAACATACGAGTAGTTATATTCGGAACTTTTGACATTTTACCCGAATCTAATGTACGTTGCACCCAAAACACACCTCGTAATCTAAGCTCATAAGGCAGACTGCTTATACAATGAACTTAAATTCTATCAATCGCGTAGATTCCTACTTCTTGTGCAATCCATTGTGCATTTCGTTTGAGCGCCAATTTTTTGTCAAAATTGTTTGCTTTCAAATTTGAGGTTAATTTTAAGTTTAAGTCTTCTAAACTTGAATATCTGAGCACCTACTAAGACTCCATACAAAGAATTGTATCCCGGTATCCTCATACTGAAAAAGTGATTACAGACGATTTCAATATACACAATTCTGAGCGTCTTTGATATTATGGACAGACAACACCCGAAGGACGGTACGTTGAGACCTTTTTTGCGGAAGAAAGTTTGGCTAAGCTTGTAAATGAGCCCACACGAAAACCAGACGTTGATAATGATAATGCCAACACACCAGACTTATCTTTAACTCTTCACCATGACAAGTATCTTATTGATGTGCTTTCCCATCCAGGCTCGTCGGCCCATTGTTTCAGATCAGCTAATTTCAAGTACAGCCCCCACACAGTTAGAGAAAAGATTCGAAGACTATACAGCTTCTTTAGGAATTTTAACTGGGCGTTATGTTTCTTCGATAACGATGTGTATGCCGCTGATGATATGTTCACAGACACTATTCTCCTTAGAATGCGATCCTTTATCCCTTATCGAATAAAAAAAAGCAAACCAAAAGAAAAGGCATGGTATAACTCGAGCTGTAAAGATGCTGTCAGGGTTAGAGAAATAGTTTTTCGGTCCTATAAGATCGAACCTACAGAGGAAAACCGAAAAAGTTTCAAGCAAACCAGGAATGACTGCAACGTCTTTCTTAAGCGTGTGAAATTTCAATACGATTAAAAACTGAGGCAAAAAATACTACAATGTCCCATTTTTGGTTTTTCGTAAAAAAACATTAGAAATTCTAGCTTATCCTCCTTCCCAACGCTCTCATTGACATTCCAGCTGTCAGCTCTCTGGACAAGGCTAATCTGCTTTGCTATCAGCTCAATACTTTTAGATTATGCTTTGTCTCCGCCTACACTTGAATGCGTCTAATCTTCAATGGAACAAATCCACTTTCGCACTCTTATAGTAGCAAAACTACTTCAAGACCTTAATATACACAAATCCTCTAGTCTAGAAGGTTTATCTCCCCTTCTTCTGAAGAGGTGTTCTTCCTCGCTGGCAAAACCAGCGTAAGCTTTTTTATCAATCCAACTTTTAAGGACCCTTTCCGTTCATTCTTCTTTGTTCTATCGCTATTTCCACCACCAGTCCTTCATAGAAATCGCCAGTACTATTCCACCCCTTCAAACCTTCAAACGTCTCGCTATGAATTCCCTCAAGCACACTTTCGAAAGTACTCTGAAATATAGTGATTCGTTCTTAAGCCATACAACTCGCTTATGGAATGCAATGCCTAGCTCTTTATTTCCTAGTCATTATAACTTTCAAACATTTAAAACCAACATTCAACCGTAACTCTCTGATTTTCCTTTGCCCGCGCTGTGTGCTAGCGCTTTATATATACTTAAAGCCCTTGAGCATGCGCAAATTATTATATATAGGGTTTTCCAATAGGGACTTGACAACTTTGAATTTAATTAGTGAACGCACTCTTCCACTAATCATCAAACAGTCACTGTCAATTTATTCAGTAAACTCTACGTTTTTATCATGGTAAAGTACACTAACGAGCAACGTCTGCAAATTATAAAAACTTTCTACAGATATTCGGAGTCGGTGACTCCAATTTTTGGTCGTAATTCTCTCCTTAGTAGACAGGCAATAACAAGTTTAGTTCAAAAATTTGAGTCTATATATTCGTTGTGTGATGTTGCCGTATCAGTGAGACAACGGGTTTGTCGAAGTGTCGAAAATATCGCTGCCGTTCAGACGTCCGTAGCAAACGATCCAAATCAGTCAATTCTACGGCGTTCTCAAGAATCGGGCATCGTTCAGACCACATTATGGCGTATTTTGCGTAAGGATCTTGGTTTACACCCATACAAGATCATAGAAGATACATACAAGATTGACTATTTTCTGTGGGGCTACTTTAAGTCATTGGTTTATGCCACACGCCGACGACGTTGGAAGCGCTCAGAACCAACATTGAACGCGAAATAGCGGCCATTTCGGCCGAAATGTGTGGCCGAGTCGTTAAAAATTGGGTCAAACGAATCGACTGCTGTAAACGTGCCCGCAGTGGCCATATGAACGAAGTCGAGTTCCATTCATAAATGTTTTGATTGTACTTCAAGCCAATAATAAAGTTTTTGAGATATCTCAAAGGGTTCGCCTTTTATTAAAAAAAAAAGTTGTCAAGTCGTTATAAGAAAACCCTATATAAAAAAATGCATTTATATGGACTTGGCATTTCAGATTAGGCTTAGCTCAAAGTAAGTTAAGGTTTTGTATTACCAAAGCTGCAAACGCATTTTTCCTAAAAGCACTCTTTTTGAAGCGGTGAGGGTGATTATAAAAGAACTACGCAACCAACTAACTTAATTTTTTTTTTTAAATCTCTTTAGTAACTTAACACATTGTCGATGAACCTAAAATATCGGAAAATAAACGTAATTTTCAATGTTTTTCTTTATTCATTTATTTCAAAAATTAGGGTGAAATTTCAATAAAATTTGAATGAAGTTGAGAATGTTGGTCGTATCCTTGATAGAAACGTGACTCGTATTAATCATGCAGTAGGCTTACACTACGATCTTAAAGCCTACTATTCTAGACGCTTTACTGCGACCTCCAACGATCAACTTACCATTCGCTGAGGACCTCTGCACTTACCAGTCCTCAACTCAATCAACACTTTGCAATGCGCACTAAGCTGAGATCTTAGATCCGGTATCCGTTCGGTTCAGCCTCAATAAAATACTCTTGAAGCTTATGGCAGCATACATAGAAATATACTTCGGATATCCTAAAATCGAAGATAGTTAGAATTATCCTTGACTTATGCTCTATTGGTTTCCAAAATTGAACTGCGCGCTGATGTTTTTCTCAGACTCGGATTTCTAGGAAGAAATACTAGGCCATTTGACAATGTGAAACCACAAACGTCATACGCGAAAGAATTTACATATTCTCATGCACTCTTAAAGGCCAGTCATAGATGAACACAGTGCAAAGATTGAGGATTCCTCCCTGCCATTTCAGCGTGAGTTGCAAAAACGTAGGGGAAGAGGAACATGAGGAACATGTTCCGTACTGTCTGTGCAGCTTTCCCTATTTGCCACTAATCGTACCATCTTCTGGAAGTTACTACTTTCGAGATTAAATAATTTCTGCTCCACAACGAAATTGTGACCTTGACGAAATTGTCAGGAAATTTTTGTGGTTTCCAGCACTTGTCAAGGTGTCAAGGTTATCACCTTCCCATCCTCTTCCAATGGTATCACACTGAAGTAAGAGCACCTCAATGAGGACCACTTCAACCTAACTGAACCAAACTAAATAGGGAGAGAATCTGAAAATTAAAAAATGAGTCAGACCTGTTTACTCTCACTTTTGTGGCGAAACATTTTTGTTTTGCTGCCCAGTTATAGCTCCAAATTTGTCACACACACTCACACATTCAATTTAAAAATTCACCAAATCAATTAAATAATAAATCAATCCATCGAAAAAAGAAGTTATTTTCATAAAAATTGATTTGCAAATAATTACTTACAAACGCTAATTCCTGCATCTTCGCGATCAGAATGAAAAGAAATCAGAGAGAATGAGATTAAAAACACTAATTCCCTGATGCGTATAAATAATGTTCTCATTTCCCCTGCAACAATCTGTTCAGAAGGGAAATAAATTAAATATGAAATTCCACATTATAATTGCATGTGGGCGTGGACGCCATGATCTCCCTTTTAACTCCAAGAACCAGATACGATACTTTGCCTCGTGTATCCAAGCCCAATGCCAATGAAATAGAGAATACCAAGACCTTGATGAGGTAGTCCATTATAATTTTGTTATAATCAAGTGTTTTTTTGCGGCATATTTATCTTCGTTTTTCTTCTCTATGGTGTTTCTTATTATGAATGTGCTTATAATGCAGATAAGTAATGGTGGCATTCGGATGGGATTTGTAATTTTGCAATTAAGATCAATAAATCAGGACAATCGAAAACCTTTGCTATAATCGAGCCGAGCGGCGATTGTCGAGGTACGATTTACTCGTATGCATGTGATATTCGTTTTCGCTGTGGAAACTCTTTACCTATAATTACGATTCGAAACTGCATATGATGAGTTTGGAAAAAAATTAAAAAAAAGAAATTACTATTATTAGTTTAAGATTAATTAAGATAACCTTATAGTACAGAAGACGATTTATTGCTCGACTACGTTAGATGTATGGTTAATAGATGGCAGAATTCGGCTTTAGGCAAAGTGCCAGTGATGAGATAATCAGACATCTATGAGCAGCTTTAGTACATTTGAATCTATTTTGTGAGACTATTTCATATAGAAGAAATGTTTTATTTAGGGCGGAAAGATGCATTCTCTTAGGAAGCTTACCAGTAGTATAATTCATAAGAATTGAACAACATTTTCATCGAAAACAAGAAGCTTGATATAACCATAAGTCTTGCATGCAGTAGCAGTAGTTTTCTCGAGCTTAATCTGCATGAACATATATACGAATATATCAATGATGTTTCTGTTTCGAAGACTGTTTAGTTATGCTCCAATGAAATTCAATATAAGGACATCTTGTGTCAGTCTCGTATACTGATTTATATTTCCTCTACCATCTTTCAAAGATAAATTCCACACTCTCAGATGTTGACACTTGCCTCGAGTGGTCAATTTAGTCAATATAGCGATTACGTTGCAGGACTACTGGAACTTGTCAATATCTTTTGAAATTGCACCGCCTGAATTGACTGAGACCCTTAAGCTACGATCACTTTCTAAGATCACTCCTACTCGTTGACCTTACAAATTTTAACCTCCCTTCAATCCTCAAATTTACTAACGCGAAGGGTCTTCGGATCAAATTTGACCCAGTACTCTATTTTCAGGCTTTATTTCAGATATTTTTTTGTTTTTTATTTCAAGCTTTTATTATTTAATAATGTTAGAGTCAGTTATTAATATACAATTGGTACACAAAGTCATGATTTTAGAATGCTGTTTGCATATATACTTATCACAAATGTCGCAAATTATTCAGGTTTTATAATTTTTTTTTTTTTTTTTTTTATATAATTGACATGGATTACTTTTAGTTGTTCTTCTTCCTGAACTATTTCGCGATTGAGGTGATGAAGATGGTTGTGTAACGGTTTGAAAACCAATTTAATTTATTTTTTTGGCAATTTCAAGTGAACAATGTGCTCGAGGTAATGTTTGTCGTTTTTTTATGGATTATACATTTGTTATAATCCAGGATTATCTCGGGCTTTTTATCCAAGCGATCACTTACTTTTGAGTCATGATGTAAAGTATTTAGTAGATCTACAGATTTATTTTTTTTTCGGAATGTAAGATACGAGAGTAGTATTCTCGGTAAATGCAAAATTATGTGAATACACCCTGACTAACTCGAACTGCAACCAACTTCAGGATGCTATAATTTCCAAACCGTTCATGACAGTGAGCTCAAATTTCGACACATAATAATTTTGACACATAATAATAATTTTATTATTTACAAGCCTTTTAAACGATTTGCGTTTCAGTTGCGTTGAACAATTTTTATTCGCGATGGAATTCAAACGTGATAGTGTGATTGCTTTATATTTGGCTGGAAAACTATAAGTAGCTATCGTTAGAGCCCTCTAGCACCTCAACGTGAATAAATCATTTGTGTCTCGAGCCATAGCTCGTTACCGTGATACTAAAAGCGTTGCAAAACTCCATGGAGGTGGTCATAAAAAAACAGCAACACCTGCAGAAATGGTTTGGAAAGTGAAGGCTCGAATTGAGCGAAATCTGCGTCAAAGTGGAAGAAAAATGGCTCGTGTCTCAACATATTGTTGGAACGGATGCAACACATACTGAAAAATGAGCTTGGGCTCAAGCCATTAGAGTCGATATAGCGAAGGAGTTGCTACGTTTGCACGAAAGTGGTGAGTTGGTTTTTTCCGATCAGTCACCATTTGTTATCGAGCAATATGTCAACAAATAAAATGACCGAGTTTACTTGCCAGAAAGGTCCTTCGAAAATTTACACCTTCGGACGGCCACCAGAAAGCAGGCAGCACCGATGGTGATGGTTTGGGCCGCCATAACCGCCTATGATCACTCTCCACTCGTAATTTGGACCGTGGCGTCAAAATGAATGCGATCGTATACCGTGAAACTATCTTAGAGGCAGTATTGAAGCCTTGGGCAAACAATCATTTCGGTCGGAGGACATTTCAACAAGACTCGGCTCCGTCTCACAAAGCGCGCATTAACCAAGATTGGTTAAAAACCAATGTTCCACACTTCATTTCTTCGACACAATGGATTGCAAATTCTCCGGATGCAAATGCGTTGGATTTCTCTGTCTGGTGTATTTTGAAGACGAGGATTGGCACAAAAAAGTTTGGACCACCTCAAACAGGCACTTCGCAAGGAATGGGCCAAAATACCGCAGAGCCACTTGCGTGCAGCGTGCGGTGCTTTTTTCGGCCGTCTAAGGCCATTATTCGCGCTAAAGTTGGTTATATTGAAAACTACTGATACAATTTGAAAATTGATGTATTTTCCAACATTTTTTGCTTTGGCACAATAAAATTTATCAAAAAATAAAAAAAAATTATAGCATTTTAAAAAGTTGCAGTTCGAGTCCTTGACCGCCAGAATGCGCTGCTACTGCAAAAATGTTATGCCATGCCAAATATCAGTGCAATACTGTCTTTGTTTTGACAGCTGATTTTTGTTGACGTGTTTGGCATTATGTTGAGTATGGACAAAAACCATTTTCATTCTCTCATAAAACATAATTTTTTAAAAGGCAAAACGGCGAAGGAAACAAAAGAAAAGTTGAATAAATATTATGAGGCTAATACTCCATCAGATTACACCATCAAATGTTGGTTTCGAGAATTTCGTGGTGTCCGCAACTCCACTACCGATCAAGTCCCTCCGATGCGGTTACAGAGAACAATGTCAAAAAAATACATGGAATGGTGTTGGCTAACTGGAAAGTGAAGGTGCGCGAGCTAGCAAATAACACAAAGATTAGTACTGAGCAAAAACGCCATAGTTTGGGCAATATTCTGCATATAAAAAAGTTATCCTGCCGCTATGTGCCGCGCATACTCACTCCTAACCAAAAACACGAAAGCGAGAGCACTTCTAAAGAGTGTTTGGACGTGCTTATGTGGAATCGGGCGGACTTCTAGCGTCGATTGGTAACTGTTGACGAAACTTGAATTCACTATTACACACCAAAGAACAGAATTAGCGCCCAGCAATGAACTGAAGCCCTCACGAGTGCTCCGAAGCCTCGATGCGTTGGAAAGGTTAGGGCGTCGGTTTTCTGATATTGTCATGGCATACACTTCCTGAAAAAACTATCAACAGCGAGTATTAATGTGCATTATTGGAGCGATTGAAGGCCGATATCGCTGCAAAACGGCCTCACATGAAGCGAAAAAAAAATTTGTTTTTGTAAGACAATGCACCGGCGCACAAGAGCATCGCAATCACGGCTAAAATCAATGACTTACGGCTCCAATTGCTGTCGCATCGGCCGTATTCTCCCAGTTTGGCTCCTTGTGACTAATATCTCTTCCCAAACCTCAAAAGATAGCTCATCGATAAAAAATTCAGCTCACGCTAGGAAATCATCGACGCGACGGAGGAGTATTTTGCAAAAAATAATTGGAAAATCGCTGGAATTAGTGTATCAAACTAAAAGGGGACTATATTGAATAAAATAAAAAAACATTAAAATTTTTTTTTTTTTTCAATCACCTGGTATTGGTCTTCCTTTTATATTTACTATTTCTGGTGGTAATTCGGGCTTATTTTTGCGTATTGTTCTTACTAGTGTAATTTGTCTCTTCAGTAATTTTTGAGCTAATTGATAAGACGTGAAAAAGTTATCGGTTGTGACATTGTGTCCTTTGCCATACAATCAAATCAAAAACTACATGCATACCATGGAGAGCTTCCGATTTCATTGTCAGTATAAGGTTGAATACTCTTTGCAGAATCACAAAGTACCCAAAACTTGATTCCATATTTCGCTGGCTTCGATGGCATGTACTGCCAGAAGGGACATCTTCCTCTGAAAGCTACTAACTGTTCATCTATTGTTACATTTTCGGAGGGATTGTAAAGTTTTGGCAATATGTCAACCAACGAACAAGAGCAAATTTATCTAACAGTCGTCGTTCACTTCGATTTTCCCTGTTGTCAAACCTTATAACTCTTGATATTTTTTTGAAAAATTTCAATGACATGGTTGTAGCAAATATTGGTCTTCTTTTTCAGAGTTCCATAAATTTTCAGTGCTTTTGTTGTTTGATTAAAAAACGCCGGCCAATTAAAGTAGTCTAATGAATGCAAATAGTTCGGTGCTATCAACATAAGTCCGTTCTTCACCATGTATGCGTCTGCCTTCAAAGTTGGTAAAGGTTAAAATAATACGTTTTAAAGGAGGTGGAAAAATAATTCAAAGCTAAAAAATTCGACTTCTGTAATTCTAGAACAAGTATAACGTGTCAATTCTGGCACCAATTTTATAATATTTTTCCTTGAGGCTCTTTCGGCACTGTTTTGCTGAGTAATTTATTTGACCATTTTCTGACATTATCATTTCCGTAGGCACAAAGAAATTTTCAACATCACTAAAATCATTGCCTGTTGATTCAGATGCCTCAACATGATTCTCGAACTCAGAACAAGATTCTTCTTCATCCGAAAGTACGGTCGCTATCACTCATAGCTACAAAGGTACAATTTCCAAACAAAGGTACATACTAATCACTAAATGTTTACTGTAATACTAAAAAAGCACCGTAAGTCAAACAATGTAATTGCACAACCAAAACTGACATAATGAACCTTTGAAATTGTGTGGACCGTTTCCCTTTCTTTGAGCATAATTCCGTATTCTAAATATATTATTCAATATTTTGAAATGAACTATCCCACGACACGTAACTAACAAGAATGCGAAATAGATATCTATTCTTGGATGAATAAGTTTTTCTCCGGAAATCTGATAAAAAAGGTACAAATGCACAATGCAAAGATAGATCATACACACAAAATCGCAGCTGAAACAACAATATGCTGGTTGGGTCATAAATGACCAAATTTGAGCGGGTAATGAGAAGTCAAAGCAAACTGCAAATACAATTCGACCCGAGGGACGCAGACGTAAAAAAGTTTGTAAGTCGCAAAGTTCCTAATAATATTTATAAAATCATACGTTATTGTATTCAGCTCAACATTTTAGAAAAAGTCAAGAAATATCAGGTCCTTCAAAGATTTTGTCTTAATTTTTTTCTTAAAATGGGTCAAAAATGACCCGAGGACCGTGGGAAGGTTAAATTAGAAATAATGTTTCCTACATAATATACCGTCTCAATTTTTTCAGCCACAAAAATTCTGTATGTTAGGAGTATTCATTTAATCGGATATATATTTTACATATACGCACCTCGTAAATATATAAGTTTCTGCGGTGCCTTAAGTGAACAACCCTCGGAAATATCATTGCGCAAAATGCATAAATCGACTGTCAGGTCGATTGTCATCTCATTTAACAAAATTACATTACATTCCAAAATTATTAAAATGCTGAAAGTAAGCGAAAAGAAAAATCTTTTGGTGAAAATGAATGTAAATATTAAAATCAAATGACCTATTAATAAAAGCGATCGAAACATTTTCTTTTTTTAATTTCCAGGTCTTAAGGAATAAAAAGAAGATGATGATGATTGATGATGATTTTCGATGTGCCACTAGATTTTGTAAACAAAATTCCATCAAATTTGAAAGAAGGTAGACTCTAAGTCATTAATTTATATAAAGCGTTATTTTATTTATTTACTTATAGTTTTATTTTATTAATTATTATTTATTATACAATAACATTAAGAGAGATAATAATGACATAAGTATTTTTGAAAAGGAAATAGAGATAATGTCATTTCAATACTAAGTAGTTAAAGTTTTTTTTTAAAAAAAAAAAGGGGTGGCCCCATAAATTAAATCATACATATTGGGACAACAAAAATTAACAATTAGTTTCTATAAATTTTCATGAAAACAAAACCGAAAACTAAACATTACACCAAAATATCAAAGAAGAATATTAAACAAAGATTCAACACTCCCAATTTGTCTGAAGCTTAGGTTTCTTGATCTTAAATAAAATATCTTTAGAACTTTATAGCAGTACAAGTGATGGAGTAGAAGAACGCTCAAATCTCTGAATAGTAGAAAACTGGGATAAAAGCGGGGCTTATAGCTAATTTCCTTCATGATGTGAGGCTGAATTTTGCCGAAATATATACCTCCACAGCAGACAATCCCATATTGCAGTATCGAATGAAATATACTACAATATATCTTTTTCAAAAGTTTAAAAGAGCAAACATTGCCCAGAAATATTCTGAATTATCCTAGAATCACAATTTCAATTTGAAAACATTTATCGCTGCAACCGAAACAAAGTCTGAGAGGAGGAAACGGGCTTGCAAAAGCAATAAAAGAGTTTAAATCTCCGACAGTCGTTTGCATTAAAGTAAACCTCAGCACCAAAATTGTTTTGCCATGACAAATTAAAAAACATAATTTTAGTTTTAGAGCTTATAACCAACTTATGCTCCGCAAACCAGATTCTTAATAAAAACAGATTCCAATTTATGTAAGATTCAGAACATCCGCAAAAGCTATCAGCAAGCCCTTAAAATCCATTTTAACCAACGAATTGATGTAAATTAAAAAGAGGATAGGTTCCAAAACAGATCCCTGAGGAACTTCTAGATACAGGTGTTTTAATTCGCTCCTGATATCACCAATTTTCACTCTTTGTTTTCTGTTTTTTTAAGTAAGATCTGATCCAATCACATACAAAGCCCCGAAAACCAGCATTTTCAATCTTACCTAGAAGTTATCATGATTCACCATATCAAAAGTGAATATTTTTTTGTCAAGGTTTGCAAATATTTGAGAACAGAATTGTAAAAGGGCATTTTCTGTAGATTTGTTTTTCTGAAAACCTAACTGAACATCACTGAAAAATTTCGCTTTATTTAAAAAGCTCACTATTCTATTTTTATAACTTTTTCGAAAATTTTTCTGACTGAGGGTAGGAGAGAGATCGGCCTTTAATTACACATTTCAATTGTCGACCCACTTTTGAAGAGAGGTAAAACATCCGCACACTCAATTACATTTAGAAGTATCCCAGAAAAACCGCTTTTATTAAAAATTTGCACCAGCACGTCAACTACTAAGAAGCATGCAACATTTTTAAGAACTAGGTTTGAAATACCATCAGCCCCAGAAGAATTTGAATCTCACCAATTGTTTTTAAGAGTTCAAGGCCAGTTATCGGCTCAAATAAAAAGCTCTGTCTCTGAGAGGGTTCAACAGGATTACAAACAGGACTAAAAAGTGTACAACTAGAGTAGGTAAAATTCATTTGCATATTATCAGATATGATTGCATAATAGTTGTTAAAAGAGTTAGCAATGCCAAGTTTGTCCGTAACCAAAATATCATTAACGCGTCCCGCACTTTGATGTTTACTGGCAGCTTTTTTATTGAGGATGCTATTAACTAACTGCCATTCATACTTTAGATTGCCTCTAGCTTGATTGAATTTGTTACTATAATAACTGCCTCGATAAGCTGTATTTTGTTTTTAGATGGTGCTTATGAGGGTGCTTTGAACATCTTATTCTTAACTTGTTTTCTAACTTAACATAAATGTTGAAATAAGCTCAGCGTAATCCAAGGCCTAAGGCGTTTTTCAAATTTGTTTGAACTATCTGTGAGAGTACAACTGCTTATATGCCTTCGCCTTCCGCAAATACTTTTTCCCACAACTCAAAGACAAATGATTTTTTAGCATGTTAAAATCAGTTTTCTTTGCTAAGTTAAAAATACCAGAATCTGAAATTCCGTTACTTTTCCTATTCCATACCTATCATGACATGGTCAGTGTTCTCCAGATCGAAAAAAACACTTTTCAAAGGAACCGATAGATGAGGACGTGAAACGTCCATATATATGATTTACTTCTACTAATTTCGGTTATAAAAGAAAACAACCCATGACTAGCTACTAGGTCCAAAATAATCCGAAACAATATCACTATTTTCTAAGATATTGATATCGGGTATATATTTTAATTCGTGCGGTTTTTTTTCCAAAATTGGAACGTTTATTTAAGAAAAACCTGTACAA
Source organism: Volucella inanis (assembly GCA_907269105.1). Classification (NCBI taxonomy): domain Eukaryota; kingdom Metazoa; phylum Arthropoda; class Insecta; order Diptera; family Syrphidae; genus Volucella; species Volucella inanis. The sequence continues at coordinate 124,408,340 of OU026157.1, read as the reverse complement.
TAGTATTATTCAAATTATTGCCCATCTGAAGCTATGACTTTTTCTCATCTTTCTGGCAATTTGTTGATCCCATCCCAAAAGAACTGCGCCGTCAGTGCAGTGATTTGTACGTCACAAATCACTTTTGGCACGTTCGCTCAGCTAGCGCATGTTCACCATAAACTTCCACCAAAATACGATGACTTTCGGCAGCAGTTTTCTTCATGAAGAAGAACTCCCCGCAAAAACACTTTTTCAGGCACAAAGTTCGACAAATTTGAGGGAAAAAAAATTATTGTTGTTTACGCTTCAAATGAATGACATATACTGAAATGACGTACAATGACAGTAGCTTTCCAACGCATGTTCAAATGGAATAATAACAATGAAATAATACAAATTACGCCATCTCTTAGCAAACCATGAATTAAGTTACAGACCAGCTTTTCAAAAAAGCTAAAAATTCTTCTGAAAATACTGAAATATTGTACTCATGAAGCCACATAATATGACAAAGACCTCATTTATGATTTTGAGAAAAAAAACGTTTAAAACATCTGCACTCAGAAAATATAGCTTCGACACATTGACAACCTCATAATCTTGCTTAACAAAGCATCCAACACCTCCCGCAGAGTAATTCTCATTTGTATTCACATAAAAATTAAGACCCGGTAACTCATAGTCTCTTTTCTCAAAATCGTAAATCCAAATTTCGGAGACTATGAAGGCGGTCGCAGAAGTACCCGGCCTGACCAAGACATGGCGGTAGTTGTTCTATAGTAAAATATGTTTCAAAGCGCCACGTGGCTTAGTATTTGTTTGGCAGCCATCAATAGTGAACGTTGTCAGTGAATTTGTGAAAATGGAGAAAATTGGTCATCGTTATGTGATACAATACTTTTATTTGAAAGGCCCCAGCCCAACAAATATAAAAGTTGAACTGGATTCTACTCTAGGTGAGTCTGCGCCTTCGTTTACAATAGTAACATTTTGGGTTGCTGAGTTTAAACGAGGCTGTACGAGCTGCCAAGACGAGCATCGCGGTGGTGGGCCAAATGAGGTGATGACTCCAGAAATGGTGAAGAAAATCCGCAAAGCGGTACTGGATGATCGTCGACTGAAAGTTCGCGAGCTAGCAGACATTGTAGTTATTTCAAAAAGTGCGGTACATCGCATATTATTTGACAATTTGGACATGAGAAAGCTGTGTGCAAGATGGGTGCGGCGTTTGCTCATACTCGAGCAAAAAATGTCGTGAAGATGTTTCAATTGAGTGTTTAGCAAAGTTTCACAGCAACAAAGCAGAATTTTTACGCCGTTTCATAACAATGGATGAAACATGGGTCCATCACTTTACATCTGAGACAAAAGAACAATCGAAGTAGGCGAAGACCGTTTCATCTGCAGGCAAGGTCGTGGCGTAGATTTTTTGGGATGCGAGTGAGATAATTTTCATTGCCTATCTTGAAAAAGGAAAAACTATCAACGGTCAGTATTATGCGAACTTAATGCCACGTTTGAGCTAAGAAATCAAACAAAAACGGCCGCATTTGGCCAAGAAGAAAGTGTTGTTACATCAAGACAATGTACCAGCTTAAAATCCGTGAATTGCTACCTCATTTTCTGTTCCCAAATTTGAAAAAATGGCTTAGTGGTCAAAGATTTTCCAACGATGAAGAAGTTATGTCGGCAGTTAATGGCTATTTTGAGGAGCAAGACTTTTCTTATTATAAAAAGGGTATCGAACTTTTTGAGCATCGCTGGGAAAAGTGTACTCTATAAAGCTTAAAGCGAATATGTGCTTCTGGTACCGCCCTCGTAAATGCGATTCTCCCAATTATTTATTAAAATTATTTTTTTTTAATTTAGTGTTTGAAGACCAATCCCTCGAAAATGGAAGTATGTATGGTAATAGTTTTTAAAGAACCACTAATCAATTAGCTATCAAACGAGCCCAGTTTGGTTGTTTTAGGTTGAATATAGCAGAAGTCATTTGGTAACCATTTTAAGCATCCTGTAACTCAGTGGGTGTCGAAGATAGGCACCCTTCCATACTATATTTACCAAGTGTATATATATTTCGCATATACTTTACCTCAACTAATGGATTTTCAAGCGTTGTTCCGTAAATGGAAGGTTTCTGTGCTAGAGAAGCGCTTTATTAAGACACAAGTGGCGACACTTTGGCCTTTGACAATAAACTCCTACTGTCAAAACCACATGAACCTAGAGTCCTTAACTGCAGGTAGTGTACTCAACTCCTGCCGGATGTTAATGGCAGTTGCAGACGAGAAAGCTCGAAAAGTGTAGCTAAATCACTTATCCTTCATTAGGATGACTATGAAGGAATCCTTTCACACGTCAGTTTAAGCTATTTGCTTTTAGAATTACTTCAACATATGCGGGGCTCAGGACTTGCAGGAAGCTCTTTGGTTATGTCGAGACTCTGGAGTAGAGATGACGGCACAAGAAACCTGAATAGGGCAACAGCGAGTTTCATAACGTTCGAGGGGTTACTGGCACCGGATGGTTTCGCTGAATCCTTTGTCCAGGTTTTTTTTTTTTTTAGGATTTGGTCCTCCAGAGTTACAAAGCCATAATGGAAGCTTGTAAGGATGAACATAATTTATAGTACAACCCCAGCCGGTGTTGAGAATATAAAAAAGGTAATTACTTCTGCGCATGGCGATGATGATCAAAATACTGCTGTCATGTAAAATGAATCATTCATCCAGAGCGTAAGCTGCAATTAATTCTGCCCCTCTGACCTAGGCGAAGTAAATAAACCTGCTGGCACAGACGATATATTTCCTATACTATTTAAAGCATCTGGAGATGCACCAGCTCATCTGTATAATATAGTAAGAGGAAAGCATATTGAAACATGAAATTATGTTGTCCTATCCACAAGAAACGAGACCCTTCAATGGAGTCAACTATAGAACATAAGTCTTCTAAAAGATTTTTTTCTGTTATATTGTATGAGTGTATTCATGAATAGGTTTTGAATTCTATCTAGCAGGTGTAGAGATGTTTTAAAAGCACCTGACCAGATTTGGCGGATGAATGCCTTATGTATTGATGCCAGATCAAAGGGGGTGAAATATTTCTTACATTGCTTGAGAAAACCTAGACATTTCACATCATTTTTGGCTACATGAAATATGTGGTCATTCTAACGTATGTTATCACTGACACACACACCAAGAATTGAAAGTTTTTCGGTTTCAACGATGTGTAGGCTTATTCAAATTTCGCTTTAATGATAGCAGACAGAATTAATTTTGGAAGCACTAAATTAAACTCTGTTGATAGTTCTCCAATTGGTTATGCTGTTAATAAGACAGAAAGTATTGTCATAAGCAAAGGAATATAGTGGATAAGAAGTAGCTGTTAAGCGACAGCTTCGGTCCAACCCTGACGGACGGTGATGCAGACACAATTTCATCTAAGGCGGCACATGAATATAAAAAGTGACCCCAACAGTTCTGGAGTCCGGTATTGGAGATAGCTGACTAGAAATCATTCTGGCTGGAGGGGCTTCTTGATTGATAAGTTCTATAAAAGGTCGATTCGGCATTTTTTAATCACTTCACTTCAAGAATATTGGTAGAAGTGGATTAGACATTCATTAGTTGCAAGGTCAAAAGAAAAGCACATAACATAAATAAATGGTGATAGTTTAAGAGCCGCCGTGTTTCCGGTAAACGTTATTGCAATGCAACAATTTCAAAACATCGCAGAATATTATTTCTGCAATCAGTGTTCAATTAAAAGTACTTCATCAATTCTATAAATCCAAACATCTTCTATCTAAAAGTGCTTCGAAATATCTTCAATTTGATTTAGTTTAACTCCATGTGATATAATGCCTGCAATAAGAAAGAGTCCATTGCATTCCGTAGAAAATACCGCCACAGTGGAGTACTAATGAAAACCCGAATTTAATAGTTCACAGGCGTGTACAGGGGTTTGGGACACAACTTGGAATATTTTGTGAAATGACCTTAATCTTGTCCATGGCAAGATTTATTTAGTTAAAAAATTGAATCATGATATGCTTAGTTCCTTCCGTGAATGTGCTCAAAACCAATTGTAAGATGATTCGGAATTTTATGTAGCTCACTTCTGGCTCAAGGAATACGTCAATAAGCACAATTGTCATATATCGTGTGGTTTGTACGATTGTGACAGATTCATGGCTAATTTCTTTAAAAGAGAGGCAGCAGCTCGAGTTACATTCAATGGTGACTGATACAGAAAGATGATCCACAAATATTTGTTTTAAAATTTTCGTGACACTGATATTGAAGATATGTGATTCCAGTAGAATGGAGGTGTATTTAATGTTCGAAAATGAAATCAGAAATATGACGAGCAGGATATGCTTTGCAAGTAAATTTCAAAGCCAATGTCGTGCAATTTTATTTAAATTTATTTACCTGACCCTCTTAAGGATCGCCCTTTACCCATTTTAGACAAGTATCAATAAAGATGATTTTTATTTTCAGTAGATATTTTAATTAGACGAAAAAAGTTTAATACACATACACATCTACATTGACTAGAGATTTTTCGATAACTAAGTATGTAAGCCATGCATGTACTTCCATTTTGTAAATTAGTAAAAACATTTTCTCAAATTTAAAGAAACTATTTTCTTAAGGAAAACTTAAGTATCCTCTAAGGATATTGCCAAATGTTCATTTCTTTGGCAATACCACAATACTAAAAGCAACCTCATACTCGTCTGGTTAGCATTCTTCACTCATAGTCATGGTGATGTGATACTTGTTGTTGATTGAACACTAATTAAGTTCAGCAAAAGTTTCCTTCATCTTCTTCTTATTCTTCTTACTTGAGGACAGGACAGGACAGGACAAGACTCACCCTTTCATCTCAGTTTTGCTCTCTAAAAACTAATATATTCTAGTTTATGTCCATTGATTGAGTTGTCCAACCAACGGTTCGATACTAACGATACGGATAAAAGGGGATGCATAAAATAACTTTCAAAGTTAAAAAAATATTTTTCTGAATATTACTATCAAAAGTTTACTTGCAGAGACTGACAGGCGAACCTAAATTAGTGGGTTCGATCGAATAAGGGGCAAAATATTAGATTCTTCTAAAATATTTTGTTTTAGTTGAAACTTTCCACTTCTACGAGTATCTTGAAAGGAGTAAAGACCATTTATGAAAACATTAAGTAAGGAAAATGATTTCCTTAAAATCGACATCCTTTCAAGATAAAAGAGAAGAAGAAGAATATATTTTGTAAGGTCCGTGCATGTGTAAGCTAACTTCTAAATGGTTTCTGATAATTTTACGTGTACCTGTACCATATTAAATTTATTCTGTATAAAGGTGGGTCAGATTTCTGCTAGATTTTGTGGACTGATGCTGTTGATTGCTTAGCACTTTACCCATGAAGGTTGAAGTATAGGTACGAGTACATATATTATTTGCCTTTGAATTTATTGGAATATATGATAGTTTGTCCTTCATTCCGCTAGGGCACACCTAGAGCAGAATATTCCAAATGAGGGATGCTTGCATTCATGTTTATTAGTGTTAGCGAAAGAGGTTTTAAGGATTTGGTTTCAAAACGGATATATAATTTTGGATTATGGCTTATTTTTAAATAAAAGGATGCACCTCAATGTATCAAACTATTGCGCCCACGTAAAATAAGAAGAAGGTATGTTTGTAATAGCAACCTCCAAATCATATTACGGCAGAAAAGAGTAGTTCAGGATTGGTTAGGACATTAGGCTGGCTGCCTAACGAAGTCTATATCTACTTATATCCACACTTACACATTTGGCTACACAAGAACTAGTTAAGCTAATCGGAGCTTTATGGAGAAATAAATAATGCATATGACGACTAAGGTCTCTAGTGTTCCTCTTCGCCCCTTAAGTTTCTTGAAAATTTGTTTTACAAGAAGACCTGACCTTTTATCATGTTTGGCAGCTCAACAAAATCCAGTGCAGAGACCGATTATGTAACTACACAGTAATCGTTTACGTTGTACTTCTTTCTCAAACTTATCCTTCTGAATATTTTCTTGTTTAAAGTTGGTTTTTCTGATTTTTCGTTGCATCCAAGGACATCCACATACCTTGCCATTTTGCCAGATTCTTAGCAAATAACATATGTTATGTTGTTTTATAGAGATAGTCAGCTTTGCTTTATATTCTTTAATCCTGTTACCCATTTGGTAGGAAATCGGATTTAAAAAAAATCCGAGGAGGTTATTAGTAAATACTCAGGTAAAGTGTATACCGGTGCTGCTAACGGCAGAAGCACGAAGTTACAATTGAAGTGGTTTAGTTCCATTCCGATGTTGGCTTCTCGTAAATAATTTTTCTTCAGATGTGGCCATTTCATCAATAGGAATTCTCTGAAAGCACACATTTCATTTTTTGATGAAATTCTCCACCATTTAGTTCTGGACGTTAGTTAGGACGTTAGTTAGGACGTTAGTAACGACTACGTTACCTGCGTTAAATCCCATTTTCGGCCGTCTTAATTGTCCCGATAAGTGGACAATTCGAACCGAATTGTTCTCTCACAAAATTCAATTCACAAGAGCAGATATGGTGTGTATTGATTTGAACTTTTTGAGTTTTTTCAGGATCTGGCGGGGTGTGAAAAAAATTGATTGATTGTGGACTTTCCTGGTCTGAAACCGAACTGATAAGGACCATTAGATTGTTGTGGAAGGTTTTTAGACGTTCACACAACATGGCAGAGAAGATTTTGTATTCAATATTGAAGACTTATACCTACATATAACATATATAGTTGGCGTATAAGTTGATGAGATTCCATTCATAACTCATGAACACTTCTGACCAGATCTGAGCAATGAGTTGCTGCATACTCTCCGAAATGTCATTTCCAGCTGCTTTGAGTGTCTCGCCCGCTAAGTCGCCACCTGTTTTGTTAGATTTTACTTTAGATATTGCTATCCTTACTTCGTTCTGGTCAGGTGAACGGAAGTTTTAGCTACATATTATCGTTTAAATTGAATGGTCTTTTCTGCCTGACGGCGGTATATTAAGCTTCTTCACCCTTATACTGCCGAAAAAGTTTTCCCATATTACCAGCACCAACTGTGACTCCACTCCAATCTATAGGCTTTTGTGCTTGAAACAACTTCTGCACGTTATTCCTGGAGAAATTGCTCTCAATATCACTATCCATTGGAGGTTCATGTTCTTTCCGTTCTTTCTGCTCGTAGAGCTCTTGAACAGCTTTCGTCCTTCGTTGCAGCTCAGCTTTTTAAAATTCTTATTTAGATGCATACTTTTGCCGGCGTTCTTCATTAATTTAGATGTGTAATCGTAATATTTTGTCCGTTAATTCAATAAGCATAAGTAATTGCCACACGTGGCGGCGTGTAGGTTATTCTTACTAACTGTCTTACCAAAGATGTCCTCATTTCCTACTATTTCTTTCGCATAGGGTTGTGACGGTTATGACGGCTTAGGACAGTATTATGATATTGGCAAAAGTTCCCGGAATTTATTCAGAAAATTAATAATACAAGTTCATTCATCTAAATCTATATTGTCTCCTTCAAAGTAATCCCCATCGACTGCAACACAATTATGCCAGCGCTTGATCCAATTCTCGAAACATTTTTTATATTCGGTTCTCGGTCCATCAGTGCTTCCTGCGATTTTTCCATTACTTCCTCTCGGCTGCTGCTCTGGATTGCGTGTCGTACTCATAAACCCACGTCTCGTCTCCAGTAATGATCCTTTTGATGAATGTGGGATATTCAGCCTCGCAAATCATCTCTTTTGCGACGTCAACACGGTCTTTTCTTGTATGAAATTGAGGTCTTTTGGTACCAGCTTTGCTGCTACACGACGGGACACAATTCATTAACCAAAACGTCTTGGACGGATTCATAAGCAATGTTTAAATCCTCCCCTATCTCTCTAATGGTTAATTTGCGGTTATTGACCAACATTTCTTTTACTTCATCAATGTTTTCGTCGGTTTTCGATATCGATAGTCTGCCACTGCGTTCATCATCTTTGATTGACTCACGACCACTTTTGAACCGCTCGTGCCACTGGTTAACGACCGTTTTCTTTAGATAATCATTGCCGAAACACTTTTCCAACATTTCCAACGTTCGCGTTAATGCAAGTTCGTTGTTGCAAATTTAAATCCATTTCTAAAATTGCAAAAAATCGCCAACACACACATAGATGGATGTACTCTTGGCTACGTAACTTTTGCAAATATCAAGCTATGACGATAAGATTTAGAAGGATGGTCAACGACAGATGTACCAATTGAACAAAAAAACAGAACTCAAATCGGAACAATGGGAGCGCCACACGGTGATGCCACCGGGAACTTTTTGATCAAGGTGGTATATTAGCCGAATGGCGCACTTCCAAAATCAAACTTGCAAAATTCGCAGAAAAATCCCCGGAAAATTGTTAATAACATATAAATTATGCCATATATGCTATTTAGACAATGTATTTTTAAAAATCTTGTTAAAAATTGAAAAATATTTTTTAAGGTCCTAAGGGACCATATTTTGAAAATTCTGGAGTGGCCTAACATTTATTTAAACTTATAAGCTTTCTTTTGCTTTTGAATTAAAAGCATTTCGATTGTTGCTTAAAAATAATGCCTATTGTAGAAATTACCAACTTTATAAAGCTTAAATTTGAATTTTAACGACGGCTACGTTGTTAAGTATTTGTTTGGCAGCCGTCAAAAATGAAGGCTCTCAATGAATTTTTAAATATGAAAAACGTTGGTCATTGTTATGTGATACAATAGTTTCATTTGAAAGTCCTCAATCCTTTCTACTCTGGGGAGTTTACAACAATAAAATATTGGGTGGCAGAGTTTAAGCGAGATCATACGATTTGTTCAGACGAACATCGCAGTGGACTACCAAATAAGGTGAGCTCACCAGAAATGTTGAAAAAATGCACAAAATGGTATTGGATAGCCGTCGAAAGATGAAAGAACAAACTACTGCAATTGGCGAAGAAAAAAGTTTTGTTTATTAAAGTCCTAGACTACCAGGTTGTACACTGGGAAAAATTAAAGAGGAGTGAAAACATTTTACAATGTGTACGCTGCCAAAGGTTCGGATACGCCGCGTCAAACTGCGAAATGCAGCCTCGATGTGTGAAGTGTGGAGAGAACCACAAGTAAGAGGAATGCGCTCTAGGTAAGGATGGAGCGTCAGAAAAAAGCCAACTCTCTTGTGCCTTATGTAGGAAGAAGGGTCATACCGCAAATTATCGGGTTTGTCCTAAATTTCAATACATAAAAAGAGTAAATCTGGCTCAACAGCAGAAGGTGGAAGTCAAATGTCCACCCGTGCAAATACAAACACCAGCCGTCACTCCCAAGTTACCTACGCCCAAATGGCGGCAGGTAGGGGAGCTACGGTACAACAAGCAAAGGTAGCTTCTCAGGCCTCAGCGCCTAGAGCATCAGAACCTGTACCTGACATGCTGGCTATCTTGCTCTCTATTCAGGGGCAGATGGCTCAGCTTCAGCGTCAAATACAGGAACAGGCTACGCGGCTACAGGCTAACAGGCTAACGCACCTCCAGTCGTAATGGGTATGTACATGGCGGAGCAAACCCCGAAGGTCCTTGCAGTGAATGTTAATTCACTGATTCGGTTAGAACGAAGAGCCACACTATTTAAGTTGCTTAAAGACCAAGCCCCTGATGTGCTTTTGGTAAGCGAAGCTAAGCTTACTAAAAGACACAAAATGAGGCACAGAAGATATAAAATATTATGAAGAAAACTACCCAACTCCATTCAAGGAGGAGGTGTTGCAATCTTTGTAAGAAAAGAACTGCATTCCAAAAGAGTATACAGTCGTGTAGTACGTAGGTTTCAGGTGCTGGAAGCATGCGTCATGTACATCCCTCTCCGTAGTGGAAAGCGGCTGTACATGGTGTCTGTCTATGCACCTAGGTCTACTCAATCCACCTTATTCATCTCAGAGCTCGAGACACTTTTTCGATTCCTGAGGCTGGAATTGGAAGACAACTATTTTATTATCGGCGGAGATTTTAACGCCAAACATAGAGATTGGGGAAATATTACACCAAATACTAGAAGGAACCTACTATTCAATTGGTGGGGTCAGCACAGTATAACGTATCGACTCGGGCTTAAGGCGACAAATAGTACGTCGTTTCCCAGACATCGGTCATCAAATTTGGATCTTCTGCTGTTCGACTCACGAATACAACTGACGTGCACAAACCAACAAAATACAAACTGTCTACGCATTTTCGTGTATGACAGTGACCATTGTGGTTTCAGCACCGAAATAACTATTCCCAACGAAACTGCGGAATTGGAAGAGTTTGTTCAAAGGCATTCCTACAATTATAGAAGGGTGCGTTGGACATACTTCTCCAGAATACTGACAAGGGCACTCTCCTCGAATTCGCTCTACCCGCCGTCCAACAGAAATCTGTCAAATGAGGAGATTGACGGATATCTAAAACTAATGGACGAGACAATTAAACGAACTATGGACAAAACAATACCTCGGTATCAACACACAGACAACGAAGACATATTCCGCAACGCAACTATTGACGCACTGCACCGACATAAAAGTCAAGACTGTCAAGAATAAAAACCTTGTACAAACAGTTTACTGACAGACATAACCCGGAGATCATGACATTGAAGTCGTCGATTAAAAACCTCCAGATATTAATAATGGAAAATTACAGAAATTCTGTAAGTTTGTATTGGAACAATAAAATTCGGGCTGTAAACACCAGCAACCCGAATATGTTCCCGCAAATAAATAAAATATTCCGGAGAAATAATCAAAACGACCTTCCTTGTCTCAAAATCGGCCGAACGACGAACAACGAACAAATACTTGTAGCAGCGGGTATCGATCCAAATGAGGCTGTTGATGATAACTTCTCTGTGATCGAGGATCCGCAGGAGAAAGTAGAGGCTATAGGAGCGACTTTCCAGGAAGTGTGCAAGGTGAATGACATCATTGGCCCGAACCACGACCTGGAGAGTCGAGTCCTTGTGCACAATTTCTGCCTTCGGAATGAAATTGTGAATTGGCGATTCGAGAGCTCGGGTTTCACTAAGTTCAGTGACGAGAACATGGCAAATAATGTCATCACCAACGAAAGGGTATTACCACCGTTCATTTCGAAGGAAGATCTCTAAACGATCTTCAAATCACTTAGAAATAGGAAATCAATGGGAACCGATGAAATACCGAACATTGTGTTTCGACATCTCCCACTAGAAGCGGTGGACATTTATACCACCCTGTTTAATAATGCAATGAATAATGCATATTATCCAGCGCATTGGGAAACTGCGGTGGTACATAACATTCCCAAAAGGAATAAAGATACTTCCAATCCGGCGAATCTCCGCTCGATCAGTCTTCTTCCAAACATCAGTAAGGTTTTCGAGAAGGTAATCAATAGAGTCCTGACTAAGTGGGTTGAGGACAAACACATACCTCCGGATAATCAATTCGGTTACAAGGCGGGGCATGATATCATTCATGCTGCGGCACTGGTGCCTGTCTGATTGACGTGAAAAGGGCCTTCAAAACCGTATGGTATATACAGCCACTGCTGATATGCTCTCCAGTAGACAGTTCATTGTGAAGATTGGCGATGTGACTTCTGCTGGAATATTTAACATTAAAAACGGTCTGCAACAAGGTGCGGTAAATTCGCCGATCCTGTTCAACATTTACACAAGTGATCTAATAGGTTCACTTCACCATGCCATAGCGTACGCTGACGACTTAATCGCGTACAGATCGGGTCCAAAGATTGAGGTCATTAATACACTTTTGCAACGTGACTTTGACAAAATTAAGCGATATTGAAATTAACTTTCAGAAGTCGGAAACCATTCTGTTTAGGACGCCTTTGTCTGGGACCTCTTGGGATACCAGAAAGAATTGGCGAAAGTTCTCTATCGTAGGACAACTTGGACAGCCACTTGCTTGTCGAAATGTAGTCAGATACCTTGGGATCTGGCTAGAACAATATCTGTATTTTAACAAACATATAGACGTTGCTCTAGCCAGAGCCAAAGGTGCTTTTGCCCTTACAAAGAGACTGCTTTATAACAGCCAACTCGATGCGAGGGTGAAGGTGATCTGCTACATGGCCCTTATCCAGCCCATGCTCGTATTTGGATATCCTGTGTGATTCAACGTGAGAGCAAGTTTATTGGAAAAGTTTCGGGTGTTTGAGAGGGCTTGTATTAGGACTTGTCTTCGCTTATACAGAACACCAGAATCTGAGTACATAAAATTCTATCGCAATGAGGTCTTGTACAATAGGGCGAACCTAATAAGAGTGGACAATTTCGTCATTAAGTTGACTCGAAGGCATATTGCAAGAGCAATGACCTCATCGGAAAACGTGATCTCCGGGGCTTACTACCCTAATTATATGTATCACGAGAGTGTTCGCTTTAACGGCTTTATTCCCCCAGGAGCGTTTCTTTACCTAGATAGTAAAGGTCTGATCCAGGACAGATTGGCGGTGCCGCTAATCTGTTACGCAGCTCGAACAGCTGCGGACAGGCGACTCAACTACGACAGAGACGTCGCACATGGCAGTGCGGAGCGTCTCCGGTTCAGTAGGAGAATTAGTCATTGAATATCAATGGAAAAAGGTATATTGAACTAAAGGAAGACTATGTAGAAAAATAACTATATTTTTTCCCAAAGTTTTTGTTTTTCTTTGTTATGTTGGGAACTTATGGATTATTAGGTGCGCAACTAAGTTATTGGTTCTTTCTTTTTTTGATGGAAATGCAACTTTATTGTGAAAAAAATTGTTACCAATGAATCATTCAAAGTATTGCCCATCGCTAGCTACCACTTCTTCCCATTTCTCTGGCAGAACTCGAATACCGTTACGGTAAAAGTGTTTATCTTTTGAGGTTATCCACGTATCAAGCCAATTTTTGCTAATCAGCCTGACCATGTACTATCGAACGGAACAAGTACTAATCGGATGGCGCAATATATGAGGGTATAACTTCCCATTTGAGCATTTTAACGGGTTTGGAAACGTGAGGCTGTAGAATAGCTTTTTCGTGCCTCTGCTCGTATTGTGGTCGTTTTTTGTACAGTGCTCGGCTCAATTGAAGCCAATACTATTCCCCCCTAATAATTTTGTTGAATTTCAACAGTTCATAATAGACAAAACCGACCTAGTCCCATCAAATAAGGTACACAGCATAACCTTCGCAGCGTTAATATTCGGCCGAGCCGACGACATAAAAATATGATTAGCAGTCCCCATGACTTTCTTTTCTTTGAGTTGTTGTAATGAATCCATTTTTCATCACTTTCCACGAGGTGATGAAGAAAACTTTTTCTTTTTTGCCGCTGGAGCAGTTATTAACAGTAAAAAAAAAACGACGCTCAACGTCCCTTGGCTTGAAATCATAAGGAACCCAAGTTCCTTGTTTCTGAATCATTCCCAATGTATGCAATGGCTTTGAAAATGGCTCGGCGGGTAACTTCTAATGCAGGTATTTTCGCAAAACCAAAAGATCATGACGCCAAAACAGATTCACTAATGCGTCAAAACTGTTTGTTAACAATTTGTCTAAGCTTGGTTCATGACCTTTTGGATATGTAAAAATCGATCAGCACTTACTTCTGGAGCCATCTATTGACATTGAACTTAACTATGCACCTTATACATAAATGTGGTGCAAGATTGTTGTTGAAGGAGCTCATCGATGAATTGAAGTGACAACTTTTTAGAAAATACTTGCTTTTTTAATGAATGAAGGAGGAAATTGCTTCTAAACCAGCTATTACCCCATACTGGCATTGAATTTCCCGATCTCAAGAATTCAAACTCTGTCATCTATCATATTCGTATTTAGTAGGAACTAGAGCAAAATGTAAAAATTTGGATTCAGTTTTATACAATCAGGAAAGTGGCAGTGGTAATAAAGGACATTTTCACAATTCACAACGTTATATGATAAAGAAATGTTTCAAGGGGTAGCTCAAATTTTAGATAAAATAAACTGCACTGACTTATTCAGAAATACACCAATTCATAGAATTGACGATATGAAAATCTTTCTTCACGATGTTTCCTCATTATTTTACTTAAACTTCGGATCGTGTTGATCACGTTGATTGTCATGGAGTGTAGTTATATTCCATTATCGATTGTCATGAACTCTCCTACATATTTTCAAAGTATGCAGCATTAGTTTCATTAATCGTTTTAATTTCTCGTGTCGTTAGGCATCCAATTCCCTTTCATCAGTTCATTGAACAGAGTAACGAGCCATTCAAATCCAAGATTTCCAATTATGACCCATATTTTAGTCAGTAGGTCAGAGTAGATCTCTTATTCATTCTTTCTCTTGCTTCCCCAACTTCGGCTTCCGAAAAATCTGCCAATGGGTTCTTACTTTGGAGGAACTCTTGCTGAGTAGTGCAAAATGACAATTTCTTTCACTTTTTCCATGCGTTGTCACCTGGATTGCTAAGTCTACACTTGAAAAGCTTACCTTTTGATTATTACTAATATCGTTCCATCACAACAGATAAGCTCAGGGAAAAAACTCAAGCTCTACAACGGAGTTATAGCACTATATTAAACTGAGTGTTTGCTATTATTACCAAAGATAAACATCTAAATAAATTTCAGAAAACAGAAAAGAAGTACGCACAAACTTTCGCGGGGAAAACTGTAAGAGATAGGTTCAGATATGAAATAATACGCTCAGAAGTGGGACAGAAGAAGTCGATCCTACAAGAATTTGAAATGGCATAGCTAAAATGGTTTGGACATATGCAAAGAATAGGCGAGTCAAGAAAAGCCAAATAGGCAATAGTGATAAGAACGGAGAGTACTGCACCAAGAGGAAGATCCAGGACAACTTGGGAAAATCGCATACAGGTCGAGGGAAGGATGAGGGGCAAAAACCTGGCAGAGAATAGAAGAGAACGCCGGGACCGAGAGCGTTGGAAAAGATGGATATTCCTAGGGTACCCCAACGCAAGCGGGGATCAAAGAAGAAGAAAACGTTCCACTAACAGGTAAATCCGAGCAGAGTTTTGCACGAATGTCAGAAAAATTTGTAACGAAGTTATAAATTCTTCTTTTTGTACAATAGATAACGAAGTTATAAATTTTTCTTTTTGTACAATAGATATCTTAGCATTTTAGATATTAGATGTCAAAATTAATTGCTACGTCCGTCAATCTGTGGAGATTTCCCAACATAAAGTAGATTGATCAGACAATTAGGAGAAGGACATCTAAGGAAGGCAACACCGGTCTTAAAAATTATGTAGCTTCGATTTGAACTTTGTTGTAATCTTGTATCTTAAGACTTTGTTTTTAGTGCTAAAAATGAGGGAATCTTACCATCATATGCATTTGTCCACGTCTCCCATAATAAGTCAATTGATGCTACTGTTTTTTTTTTATAAATAAATTATTATAGATTCTTCAATTCCTTATGCTTAACTCGGCTTCAAATTTGCAGCTTAGGATAGAATTCCAGACGGATGTGTATCTTATGATAGCGAGTGACCAGATAGAAATGATAGTTTTTCCAATTGTTACGTTTCACCAGCTGTCAAACTTGCCAATGACATTTAGTTGACAAAATATTCAATGAGGTTTTCCATTTCATCATGCATCGTTTTACGTTTGCCGAACGTGCGTAGAAAAGTTTGAGCGTGAGTACATTCTTTTGGATCTTAAGCCATCAACCAAACAGCGAATGGTGTGAAATGAAGAAAATATAGCCACCGTAGTGGCCAGTATCAAAGAAGACCCAGAAATGTTGAATCGGTGACCATCAGCTGAGTTGGAGATTGCCAGAGAGTCAACCAGGCTTACTTTATAGTTGGATAGGTTTGGGCCTACATGCGTATAAGATTGTGCTTACTCAAGAATTGAAGCCGGACGACCATAGACAACGTCGTGAGTTCACTATCTATATTGCTCCTGGAAATGTTGGTTGGAGAACTGGATTTTGGCCAAAAAATTATTATTCGGACGAGGCCCATTTTACCCTCAGCCGCTATGTCAAAAACCACAAGTGTTTAGTTAAGAACCAATCCATCTACAATGATTGACTGTTTGGTGTGGTTTATGGCATCATGTCGGCATCATCAGACCTTATTTCTTCCGAAATGAGAAATAAGACAACGTAACGTCGATGATCTCAGATATGTAGCGACGTTAACTGACTTTCTGTGGTCAGTGCCCTACAAGCGACGCAACTTTCGAAGATGTAAATGAGAAATTTGGTGACTGTTTCATCTACCGGCGAGCGTTCATCAGTTTGCCCTTGCGATCATGCGATTTAACACCACTCTATTATTTTCTCTGGGCTGCGTCAAGTCATTAGTTTACGCTAACAAGCCAACCACTTTGGATGATCCCGAGGCCAACATTCGACAAGCTATTGCCCGATTAACGCCGCACATATTGGACCGAGTCATCAAAAATTGGACCGAATGCTTGAAGCACCGCCAGTGAAGCCGAGGCGGCCATTTAAATAATGTGCTTTTCCACACATAATGACATTAATATAACTTCAAAAGGAAGCCAAAATCAATTTTATATCTAACACCGTTGTTGTATTATTTAAATTTATTTTCCTATTGTTCTTATCTGGTCACCCTATATTATTATTGTATTATCACAAAAATTATTATGTTTTTGGAATACAATACAATTAGTTTACTGATTTTCGTATAATAAATTATATATTTACTATTTAGATTTAATGCCTAATAAAAAAGGGAAAATCAGCCATGGTTGTATGCGTTACTTTGTCTTTTAAGAGAACTGCTCGAATTCTATGATATAAAAATATATATATACAAAAAAGAGACAATTTTTACTTAGCAATTATAAAATAAAACGTAACAAATGTTAAATTTTTTTTAGTTCTCTTTGGACGCAACAAAAGCACAATAAATATCAAAATGAGTCAGTCAGCTTTAGTATCTCATACTCAGTGCAAAACCTAGTCAGTGGTATTCGCTGGTATGGCTGAGCTCATATTTGTCCTCAATCTAGGAAACCATGTGCAGCATTCACTACACAGATACAAAATTCTACGAGTAGATACTCTTGAGAAGAGAGCCCAAGTGTACTCTAATGAAAAGCCGGCATTCCAAAGAGTATGGAAACCTAACCCACCCCAATATGAAAACCCGTTCAGAATGAAAAAAACTAAAGAAAAAGGATTTTCCCTGAGAGGACGCAGTTGTTTTGCTCTTTCGAAAAATTGCATTTCTCTTTAAATTCAGTTGTTGCCATGGTGTGGGGGTGAAAAAAGCATACAAAAACCTTAGCACATGCTACACAGAATGCCAAAACCCTTTTTGTAGTTTTATTTTTTTATTCTGTTTTTTGTTTTGGTTCAAACCTGTATAATGTAACCCACTCCCTCAAGGGGATGGATGTGTCATGTGTGCAATGCGAATTTTCGTACTCTAGTACTCTACCACACACCATGTATCCGTATCCGAAGAGTTCTCTTACCGATTTTTGCTGGTTCTGTTGTATTCTTCGAGAAACGTTTGTGTGCGCCTCTGCTTTAGCTTGTACTGCTTGCTGGTTACTGCTTGCTGCCTGCTGCTTTTGGATGCACAAACCAAGTTTGCCGAACCACTTTCAGCGTCTCGCACACGAGAGTACACAATAATCGTTGTTATTATTTCTGTGGGGTCTAACGCTCGTTTGGATATCATCGGCCAGTCAGTTTACGAGGCTTCGCCATAAAGTACGGTTGGGGTGTCGGATTTTTCGTCTAATTGCGGTCTTGATTATCGTGTATAATAAATAATTATAGTTTATCATTAAAATATACTTACCTACTTGTCATATTGAAGTCGTTAATTTTAAGTGAATTTACATTAACGGAAATTGCTTATTATTACACCAAGTGACTGTCGTCATTTAACATAAAAAAATAAAATAATAATAATTAAACGATTTTGTATTAAATGTGATGAGAAGTTGAGAAAAGAAGAAAAATTCTATAAAAAAGAAATTAAAAAGAAGAAATTAAAATTGTTCAATGAAAAAATAGTGTAAACATTGTGTAATTGCTGCAAATCGATGGTAAATGTTAATTTGTTTTTTTTTTTTTTTTTTGTTTGTATCTAATAGTGAATTTCCAAAAGTTGATTTTAATAGTGATCTCTATAGTGTGTCATCTCGATAACAATTTTACCGGATACTAAATTATGGCGATAAACAATATATCCACACAATGAAAATACAACAAAAATTACCCGCTTGAGGTTGCTTTGTGATTTACAATTAAAAAATATGTTTTGTGTCATAAATAATGATTTTGTTCAATAATGTACGATCACACAATGGTATATTTAAAAAAAAAAAATCATTTAATAAATAACCCCTCTCCTCACCCCAAACGTGTATACATATATTTATGTCCAACCTGGAAATTTTAGTTAATTACCAATCCGATCTGTTTGTTGTTAATGTTATTGTAAAAAAAAAAAAACAAAAAAAAAAAATGGTGATATGTACAGTATCAGTCATCAAATACAATCAGCCCAAATTTGTTCTTTTAATTCTGAAAAAATTTGAAATTTTTTTTTACAAGGTTTATGCTGATGATGTTTTAATTATTAACTAGTTCTTACCTTTTGATATTAAAAAAATAATAATAATAAAAATTACTTCAGTTCGGCTGGATTTTTTGCTAATTTGTTGCATAATTTAAAATTCAAAGTAATCTGACTAGGTATTTGCTAATTTGAAAATAAATTGACTTAATAATTTTGCAATAATTATGCAGATTACTTATATAATGCCAAGTAAATGTGCAAGGTTATTGCATTTATTTTCTTAACTCAACTGATGAGAGTGACATTAGTAACAGAAATATTAGTAAAAGTAATAAATATTAAATCAATTAAAATTTTCTACGACTTTTAAATAATTTTAGCCAACAGTTGGTTGAGGTAGACCACGAAGGGCTTAGGGTTTTCTAGTATTTTGAGAGGAGTTACAAATGTGATTTTATTTTTTAATTTTTTAATTGTGTCCGAAAATTGTTACTACTTTTTCCATGAGCTCTTTTACTACTTTTTTTGTTCTCCTCTCACAGTCTTTTAGACTTCTTCTTTTATATTCAAATTAGCTATAAAAATCTTTATCTATTATACGTATGTGGGTGGATGACAATAAAAATGCTGTCAACTTACCCTGTGCTCAATTATGAGATGGAATATGCTTAGAATCTAAATTAAGGTGTTGAAAATCTAAGGTCTAATGCCGGCCAAGCATACTTGCACCAGTTTTTGCTCTTCCTTCAAAACCACGGTTTGGTATTTTTGGTGGCCTTTCGTGTTCTTAGATTCGGCTGTAGAATTTATCTCCGGTCAATTTAAGTGTGGCAAAAATTTTTCAAAACTGCGACAGGACACAGTGATATATATACTACTCTCTCCTAATTCGGTGTCGCTATATTATCACATATCCTTTTTATCTATGAACAAAATGATAAAATACATTGGTGTTCGGGCAAAAAAAAAAAAAAAAAAAAAAACAACGACAGCAAACTGTAAGTGCCAGCTTATTTTTTTTTTTCTGCTTAGAAAAAGCATCTGGTACCATACATCCCGGCAAACGGGGTCAAGTCATTATCGAGAATATTATTGTATCATATCTCTTGAAGTTGCCTATAAAATGGTTCAGCCATTAAATTTAAGGAGACGTCTATAATACAACACAAAATCGAACCAACGGATCCAGCGAAAAGAAGACTCTCCTGGAGTTACCATCATACCAAATAGCCCACGTGAACGCTCCAGACTATTGAAACGCCCAAAAATCTTTCCTAACACATACGGTGATGTTCTTTACCATGGATTCCTACGAGAACTTATCATTCGTGTCTCCTTTATTGAAGAAAAAAGATTGTAAAAGTCCTCAAGAATCAAAGGAAAGTTGCGAAACCTGCGACTGCTGCTCTACAAAACTAGATCGTCCCAAAATTGTCCTTGAAATCTAAGAAATAGAAAAGTATACCAGATTACGGCTTAATGATCATCATTTATTCCTTATTATTGAGAAGCATTGAGTCAAGCTATTTTGTAAAACAGTTTTGGATGCTTTGTGTTTCTTCATGTACCTTAGTACGGTGCATTCTGCAGTTCTGATTTCAAATTTTGAAAATTCCCGAAATTCCGGGTTTGTCTAAAGCTTCGTAGATTTCCATGCGATCTTACGGCCAGTTTTTCAGTGCGAGATTATCTGAGTTTCGGAATTAAACGGAAATTAACCTCAGAAACATGTTTTTCAGTAAATTTTAACTCTCCAAATTTGGTGGGTTACCTCGGGATTAAATAACCATGCGTTTGTGACAGTTGTCAAATTTGTTACTTGTTACTAAATTTGAATTTCTATTCGGCATGTTGTGCGTAAGTAAATGAATATAGGCAAAATTGATAGATATCGATATATTTTTGAGAGCTGAATCGATAAATGATGGTGAAAGAGTTGTGATATCAAGTTAAAACCCAACACATGAAGGCAAGGTTAATCCTGTACTGAAAAACTGTTTAATGAGTTAAGTCTAGATTTATTTCGGTCCAGAGCTAATTAACTATGGTTTAACTCACGTAACTCGGCACTGAAAAACTGGGCCTTAGAACGCTGTTGTGCACTAACTTGAAGTCAAATAATTCGAATTAGTACTCAGTGGATCAGGATCAGAATAAGTCATAATAAATTTAGATATACACAAGACCAGAAGAAACAAATGTCTATTAGAGTTGCATAAGACTTGTGCACTTATTTCATCGTTGTTACGTGTTCAGATGAAGATATTATTATTTCAGTAGTGATAATAGTGCTATTAGCAATGACAATTTGGTAATGAATAAGTGATTCTGCAAAAAAAAAAAAAACTTCATAAAAATAAATTTAAATAATACAACAACGGTGTGAGATATAAATTTTTATACTCGCTTTACTTTGAATCTACGTTCATGCCATTATATGTGGAAAAGCACATCATTTAAGTGATCGGTCTAATTTTTGATGACTCATGACCACGACGGTCAATTGATGAACGCTCGCCGTGATATGACCCAGTCGCCAAATTTCTCCTTCATAACTTCGAGCATCGCGTCGCTTGTATGGCGTGCAGCGCCACCTTGTTGTAACCAAAGTTCGGATATATCGATGTTGTCAATTGTCGCTCTATACCTGAGACTGTTGACGTTAATGGTGTCTCACGAAAATAGTCAATCTTTAAAGATATGGTACATTGATGCTCCGCCAAACATTTGTGGATTAAGTTCGCCCCCATAAATGGCAATTTCGGGCCTAGTCCGAGAAGATAATTTCTTGTCCAAAATCCGGATCACCGGTCAATATTTCCAGCACAAAATTAGCGAACTTTAGGCATTGGCTTTGGTCACCTGGCTTAACTTCTTTCATCAGCACAATCTTATGTGGATGTAGGCCCAAATGCAACTACAAAATAAACCGGGTTGACTCGGCGTCGAATCAACATTTCTGGGTCTTCTTCGATACTGGCCGCTACAGTGGCTATTTTTGCATAAAATCCAAAAGAATATACTCAAGTTAGGCAAACGTAAAACGATGCATGAAGAAATGCCAAATCTTACTTAATATTTTGTCGACTGATGTCATTAATTACTTTGACTTCTGCTGAAACATAAGAACTGGAAAAACTGTCATTGCTATATGGTCACCCTATACATACGAAGGCACTGTCTGAATGTCTATAATTTAAACAATTTTTCAGATTTTTTTCTATAGAATAAAAATAATTAAATCGAATAACAATTTAAGTTTCAATTTACAATTAATTTAATTATTTTGTTTCAATTTAGTCAAATATGAAGGCTAGTGATAGATTTGGTAATGTTTGAACTTAAAAGGAATACGGGCTCCACGATTTTTATCAAACCGGATTTGGCTGTTTCGTACAAAACTAGTGGAAATAGGGTTAAAGCTATACGGATTTAGATTGAAACGAGTCTCTACTAGAGAGTGCAACAAGTTAAGCAGTGGGATTCTAGCTTCAAATTTCGTAAAGTAATTAAAAAACAAAGGACAGAGACAAATAGAAGCTTTTAGAATTTTTATTCTTAAGCTTAATGGGCTTGACAGATTAATTTACTACCAAGGTGAAAAACTAGCCTGAGGCTAAATACATATCTAAGGGGTTTAGGTTATGATACATCCAAATATGATGTACAACTATATTTCAGTATGAAAATACTCCAATTTATACATAATTAAGAATAGTATGAAAGAGCCTTCAAGGTGTGAGAATTGAACAGATTTCCCCATGGTCATATAACCCAGACCTAAGAATAATTTAACAACAGATCGTTGCAAGAAAAAAAAAAAAATAAAATAAAATAAAATAAATATATAAATAAATACTGCGCAAACTCGTATTCTCAAGGTGTGCAAGGAAATCTGGTCAAAAGTTTTTGAAAGTTTATTAAGTTCCATAGCGAATCGATTCAGTGAAACTACACTAAATATCAGACAACAATTTGAAAGAGAAAAGCTCAGATGTTACTTCAAAATAAGCTTTTAAACTGAAATTAGTCGTTAAATTTTTAACAAAAAACAAAATGACTATTTATGAATTCTATTGCCAATAAGCGCAGGATATTAGTTACAGAAAAAAAAATATTAAAATTATTTTTTTATTAACATATATATTAAAATTAATTTAAAATATATTATGTTTCGTGAAAAACTTATATTCATTCTCATTGTGAATGCAAGCGTTATATATTCCGTGAAATTTTTTGTTACTTATTTGTCTGTTACAACATTCTTGTAGAATTCTTTTATTGTCTTTACTTTATCTACTGCATTTTATACTTTTTTAACAGAAAATTAATTAATCTGTTTATTTTTTATGCATTTTAATTGTATCATATAAATATCATGGATTAATTTAAACTAGAGCACAGTGGTATTCTTAATTATTTATTGCTGAGGAGGATGAATTTCAAATTTATAACTATTCTATCAAATTAAAAATAATAAATTTCAGTTGTAATATGCATTCAGCTATTAAAATTTATAAATATTATTTAAAGAAAAGTAATTGTGCATTCTCAAAAACTAGTTTTTATGAATTTTTTTTACAGAGTATTTGTAAAATAATAGTTAAAAACAATGTTTCATCTAACACATGGACTTTCTAATTTTCCTTTCACTTTCTGTTTTTTAGTTATTCTTCCCTATCTTGAATATGAATTTTGTTACTTGAACGATCATTAAAATATTACACCACTCCGTGATCTGTTTTTCAATTCACTCGATTATGCAATTGCTACTAACCTATCCTGTGATTGCTTTTGGGAAGGGTAATGTGTATATGTAAATGCTGGTTTTTGTTAAAAGCTCTTTGAGAATTATATTATTGACTGCATAACTTAATCTTACTTATTTTCTGCACCGACACTTACGTTTCTTTTAATCACTCATAGAACGTTTAATACAATAACAATGACACACTACTATTTCCTCGTCCTATGAAAAGGTGTCAAAGAGTTTTTCTTGTTGAAGCAATGTTAAAAATTAATTAAAGGCTTACCATTCAAATGTTGGTCTCTAAACTTGACACAGACCTCACTTCTAAAAGCTATAAAATCCTTCAGAATTACTTTTCCTTGATGTTCATGTGTTGATGTGTTATTAATCGTTCTAATTTGAGATTAATAAAAGTCACTACATGGTTATTGATGCAAGTGTCTTTCCAAAGATTTACTTATTCATTCTTCGAGTATGTCCTCTTTATGGTTTCTAGTAGTGGTGTCAGATGATAATATCATCATATCATAGCAATGATATTTTTTTCAATTGTTATGTTTCAGCAGCTGTCAAAGATACCAATGACATCCAGCTGTCAAAATATTCAGTAAGGTTTGCCACTTCATGCATCGCTTTACGTTTGCTGACCGTGCAGAAATTATAAAAAATATTATCGAAATTCTGCACGCAAATTCCACGCAACTTGAATTTCGTCATGAGATTGGTCGTCATCATGGCTTCAGTGTGCAGGCAATTCTTCGCGCTGTGGAATGGTTTGAGCATGAGTTCCTTTTTTTTTTTTGGTCTTAAGTCACCAACTAGATAGAGATTGGTGCGAAATGAAGAAAACATAGTCACCGTAGGGGCTACTAGCAAAGAGGACCCAGAAATGCCAATTTGGTGCGGATCAACTGAATTGGGCATCACCAGAGGGTCAACCCAACTTATTTTATAAGTTAGATTTGGGGCTACATATGTTTATAAGCAAAATTGCCATTATTGGGTCGTACCCAATCCACAAGTTTTTAGAATTTGGCGACTGGGTCATTTTACTGCGAGCGTTTCTCAATTGACCACCGCATTCATGCGATTTGACAGCACTCCACTTTGGACGAACTCTAGGTCAATATTTAACACGCTATCGCCGGAATAATGCCACACATATTGGACCGAGTCATCAAAAATTGGACCGACGGCTTGAAGTACTTCCAGCGAAGCCGAGGCGGTCATTTGAATGATGTGTTAGTAACTCAAGATCGCAATCAATCCACTACGCGCCATTAGAGCTGGTCATGTCTCGTGCATTTCAACTCGGCTATAGGTCCGTATAAAATCATATTAAACCAATAACTATAGTCAATAGACCAAAGCGCAGGTCGAGTTCTTGCTGAATTAGTTCTATTGAAGATGAAGGAAGATCCGGATTTTCTTCGAAAAATCATCCTCAGTGTCGTGTCACATTTTTGTTTTAACGATTTTATTAATAAGCAAAATTGGCGCATTTGTTCAATCGAATAACCGGAAAATTAACTGATTCGTGTGGGTTTTCATTGGACCGTACTTCTTTCGAGATGATACAGGTGAGTCGGTTACAATCAATGTAGGCCACTATCCCTCCATGTTAACCATATTTGTTTTTTGGATAAATCCGAACTGAAAGGCTTGGAGGATATGTGATTTCCCGAGGATGATGATAGTTGATAAGCAGCGCATACCAAAATCGACGTATTGAAGATAAATTTCGTCTTATCTCCAGAAATAGTCCGCCCCGCTCGTGCGATTTAACAACTTTAAAATTATTTCTCTTAAGGCTACATGTTCTAAGTCACTAAGCCATAAATCTTATAAGACTTAGAGGCGAGTTTACGTCAAATTGTTGGAACATCGGCAGAATTACGCGAAGAGCGGTTTTGTGGGGGACATTTACTTGATATCAGATTTCCTAACTCAGATATCGCACATATCTATTTAGTATAATTTATATTGTGAAGTGCGCTGGTTTGAAGCTTAATTTGTAGATTTTTAGCATGTCAATTAGTACATTTTTGCTCTCAATCTTAACACTAATTTAATAGTGTTTTGGTGTGACATTTGGTGTGTGAATGGTAACACTCATATTACAAGTATGTTATGTGATTTTATAAATATCTTCTTCATATAAAGGATTAATTTATTACTAATTAAGCTATTTAACAAATGAGTCCAGTTTTCAATTAACTCATTAGTTGAGGTATTGTTGATAACTACTTTGTTTTTTTTTCACATCGAAAAGTGTGGTAAAACCGATATGTACAATTCGTACAATATTGGTCTAATAATTGATCTCTGGGAACATCCGCTGTTAATTTAATAGGATGATTTAACGTAAGCTCTAGGACTATAATTAAACAAGCATTTGAGATCATTTAAAAAACAAATCGCTGAATGTTAGAACCGAACATTTTATATAAAAGATAAACTCAAAAATTAACCAGTTAAACAGTCAGAAATGGCATGTTTTATTCGTATAACAACTGAAGGCAATAAGGAACAATTTGCTATCATCAATAGTTTCCAAAAATGTTTCGGCTTAAAAAGGTAAGAATTGACTCCAAAATCTATTTTTTTTTTTATTTTAATTGTTTAATATAGACTTAATATGAAACTTAATACGTTAAATCGCATCTTTTTGATCTTCAGAAGTAGTTTAAAATTTGAGTCAAAGTGGAAGAGCAACGAATGGGACCATCAACGACGCGATGCGCCATGCTACCTCGTAGATCACTGATACCTTTGCAGAAAGGATTGATTTTTTAAGCATATTTTCCTTATTATCTTCAAAACTACAAATGTTAAAGTTCTGATTTTTGTCTTATCACGTTGGTTAGATCATTTCGGATCTGTGGGGAACTTTGTACGCATGGTGAAAAATCCTGCACCAGAAGGTTCAAAAAAATAAAATAAAGGGGTTTAAATATGTGTATGTAAAGTTTGTGTGAGATCGGTCCGGCCGTTGTCGAAATAATGGGTCATTTTCTTCCATAAGAAATACATGTCATTGCGCCTCAGGTCCTTACTCACTTAAACGATATATAAACTTATTTGCTTATGGTTTAACACTGACGAAAAATATTAACGCTAATCATGTTATGCCAATTTTTGGTTGATTCTTTAAGTAAATAGTTTTTTTCGTTTTAGGATAATTTATTTTATAATAAATTTTGTATTTCTAAATTTAAATATTGTTTTTTATAAGCTTAAGTTATTTGCACCGGGTGGATTTAATACTTCATTCGGTCGACATTTCGGTAAACCCGAATTTTCACAGTCTATATTCTGGCAGTCATGAAGAATAGACGGGACAAAGTTATAATGAAAGAATATTCAATAAACCAAGGTGTCTTTGTCGTAAAAAATATTTTGTCAAAAAATATGCCGAAATAAAATACGAAATAAAAATCTCATCAACATCGACATTGACTTGAAAATGTTCTCTACCCGAATCTTCAACACTCCAGTCATCTAGAGCGAACTTTAAATATGTATCTTTTATAACTAAAAGTAGTAAATTAGTTTCTTCTTAAAATTATTTTAAATATAAAAATGTTTATAGTTAATTTCTCCTATATATACTTTTATTTCTGCCTTCTCCTTTTCTTCTTTCCTATTCCATTTATTTTAACTCCTCATATTTTTCTATTTTCGTCTTCCTGTTGCGTTTTTATATGTAGATTTATTAACAAAACTTTACTACTTTTATTTGTTTTTGTTATTAATGATGGTTCATAACAACACGTACGTGTCTGATGGCAATGCGAAAGTTACCGTGCGCTCAATAGTAAAAATTCTATCGAATGTGTGTAAGGGGTTCAAAATATATTATATCAACGCACGTAGTTTAAATATCTCTAAAGCCGATTACTTACGTCATATTTTTAATGGTTCGGGTGTTGATGTTATCTGTGTTACTGAAACATGGCTAATGCCTGATTTAAGAGAAGCAGAAAGGTCTAATTTGGAAGATCCCCTATACCATATTCCGGGGTACAGAATAGTTCGGAACGATAGAATCACGGGTACAATAGGTGGTGGAGTAGCTTTTTATAGGCCTTAAAGGCATTGTTTATAGTCCCAACCGGAGCTGTTCTCCTGAACCTATGTTCTCCGCACTACAAGAAGTCCCCCCATATTATGAACACATAATTATATGGTGTGATTTTAACGCTGACCTTTTCAAATATGACAGTAGATCTCACCAACTCTTAGATTTAACTGCAAGTTCCGCGTTGGCTGTTGTTAACGCATATGCTACCCACTTCGCACCTAACTGCTCTCCAAGTCTTCTGGACCTTTTGTTGGTATCTGATTGGTCAAATGTGTACCAGCAGGACCAGTTGTCATTAAAAGATGTCACAGACCACGATCTAATTTTCTGCACCTATAACATTGACTTATCTCGTACCCTTATACCATCAACTGTCCAATTCAGAGATTTCGCTTCAGTAGATAACTGCGCACTGCAAGTCGAGGCGAGTCTGATTCCTTGGCATAGTTGTTATTTTGTCTCAGATGTATGTGATAAAGTTGACCTATGGCAATCGCAAATACTTCACCTATTCAATAACCATGTGCCTTTAAAAATAGTGGTGGTGCGCAATAGAATTTGTCTATGGTTTACGTCTGAGGTTCATAATATCATTAAAGTTCGTAGCAAACTCTATTCGAAGTGGAAGCGAAATTTAACAAATCTGAATTGGGTAAACTTCATTCGAGCATGTAATTTCTCAACTTCTATCACGAGACTCTATAAGAAAAGATATTTTTTATCTAAGCTGGGAACGGACCAAAATCCCAAAAAGCTCTGGAGCAACTTACGCTCGGTTGGTGTTTCTTAAAACCATGCTGTAGATGTCTTACCTGATCTTGATGATCTTAGTGATGCTTTCTTATCTACTTCATTAGGAAGTACAACTTCTCTACCCAACCTTCAAAATTTTTCTGAAACACCCACAGTTTTTGAATTCGAAGCTGTATCGGAAGTTGATGTCATTAATATCATTCGTTCACTCAAGTAAGATGCCGTTAGTGAGGATGGAGTTCCTATCCGGTTTATCAAAACGGTATTAACCCACATTCTCTGTGTAATTACTCACGTAATTAATTTTTGCGTTACGTCATCATCATTTCCGTCTAGTTGGAAACTGGCTAAAGTAATTCCTGTCCCGAAAAAAGCACAACCGACTTTGGTTGCTGACTTTCGACCCATCAGTATATTACCTTGCTTTTCAAAAGTCTTGGAAAAAGTCCTTGCCAAGCCAAATCTCAAGTCATCTAAATCATCATAAGCTTTTTGATTCGGTACAGTCTGGCTTTCGAGCTAACCATAGTTGTTCTACAGCTATGGTCAAAATTCTCGATGACATAAGGATCAGCTATGACTCGGACTTCTATGCTATGCCTTCTTGACTTTTCAAAAGCTTTTGACACAGTCAGCCACTCAATCCTTTCTTATAAACTAAGAAGGTATTTTGGTTTTAGTGAAAGTTCGGCGCGTCTCATAACCAATTACTTAAGTAATCGCTGTCAAAGGGTTGTGGTTGGTGACAAATCCTCTCGTATTAGGAATATACAAGCAGGAGTACCACAGGGCTCAATACTTTGTCCAATATTATTTTGCATCTTTACTAATGACCTGCCCAAAGCTTGCTCAATAGCTAGTCTTCACTTCTATGCGGATGCTGCGCAAATATACCTATCTAGACCTATTGGTCTAGTTGAGGATCTTGTTTGCAGGTTTAATGAGGATTTATCCGCAATCTACCAGTGGTCACTACGTAATTGTTTGACCCTCAAACCAGCAAAGTCTCAGCTAATTCACAATGCTGAACTACCGCCGCCCATTTACCTTAGCGATACGTAATTGTAGTTCGTCGAGACTATAACCAACTTGGGTTTTAAAATAAACCGATCCATCTCCTGTTTAAGCCACATCAATTACACTGTGGAACGAATTTACGGAGGTCCACGCAAACTTTGGCTGTTTTCTAGATTTACTCCTGTTAATACGAGGCTGAGACTTGTTAAAACCTTACTTGTTCCATATATTAATTACTCATCAGCAGTGTACTGCAAACTCGACTCCCTATCTCAGCATATGCTTCCTGTGGCATTCAATGATATGGTGAGGTATGTGTATGGGCTACGTCGGCCACATATTCAATTATATCCAAATATTCTCGGTTGTACGCTCTTGCATATTAGGTGCTATATCTTCATGCACAGAAATTATTCAGACCAAGTCGCCACCATACCTTTTTGAGAAACTTCAGTTCGCTCGTTCGCCTAGAACATACAGCCTTATAACTCCATCCTCGAACTACTTGAACTCCTTGGCCGGGTTTCACATATGATTTTTTGCGCTTGGGGTTGTCGTAGTGGATCCATTTTTCATCACCAGTAACAATCAGATGCAGAAATGATTTCCTTTTGTGACGTTCCAGCAGCATTTCGGACATGCAAAACCGCCTTTCGACGTCTCTCGGCTTGAGTTCATGTGGAACCCAATTTCTGCTTTTAAACGTTTTGAAATGGCTGCTTGAGTGACACCCAAAGATTCTGTGAGCTCTTCTTGTGTTTGGCAACAATCTTCATAGAGTAAGGCTTCCAGTTCTTCATCTTCAAACTTTTTTGGCTGCCCAGGACGTTAATCGTCTTCCAAGCCAAAATCACCACTTTTAAATCGTGCAAACCTTTTTTGGCACGTTCGCTCAGCTGGCGCATGTTCACCATAAACTTCCACCAAAATACGATGACTTTCGGCAGCAAATAATCGCAGCAAAAAAATAATCGTAACGTATAGTTATAGTTATGTGGTGTCATGAAGATACAACTTCACACATAGTTAATGTAATAATGTGATTACCGAGAGATGTGCAAATAATCTTAAATAATGGTGATTTCTATTGGTTTCTACGGTCGTTGAGTTCAATAGCTCCGGACTTCTTTTTGTGGCGACATCTTTAGAACTAAATTTATTTCAACAAACCAGAAACACTCGCGACAAAATCAATGAAATATCGGCCAAGTGTGCAAAAATGTGATCAAGTGGTGAAAACTTTTAGAAAAGGAGCTAGTTTTCGTGAGACTAACAAAAGCGGACATTATCTTTTTAACGAGATTCCAAAGATGCAATAAAGTATTTTTTTTTTTTTTTTCATTTTTTATTATTTTATACAAAAATAAAAAAGGAATCTTTCTTGGCAAATACCCTGTAGATACAATCGTTTTAGTTTTTTTTAGAACACCGCAACCATCAACCAAAATTATAACTAACGTTTTCAGTTTTTTGTCCGTAAAAATATAGGAAACACCCTAACAAGAGGTTAAGGATATATATTGTAAATGAAATGAGTAATTGTTTAGATATCTCTGAAGCACACAGAATTATCGAAAGCTCCATTGTCCTTTTCGGCTTATTTTCGAAAAAGTACGGTCCTATGACACCTCCAGTCCATAAACCGCATCAAAGAGCTACTCATTCTAGGTGCATTGGCATCCCCTGAATAACTCGTTGGTCTTCAGCACCCAGATGTGCCAAATTTTGCTCATCAACATATCTGCTAATGTTGAAATGGGCCTCATCTTTTCTAGCAAACATCAATATTACCATGCATGTTTTCCAGGGCAGAATCCGAAAATGTAAGCGCTGATGATGGTCTGCGGGCTTCAATTCTTACGTTACTTGGATCCATTTCATTAAAATTCGCTGCAGTTTGTCTGTGGAGAAATCAAGCTCCTGAATGGAGATGTTTGGGTTGTTTTCGACATTTTTCTTTACTGCCGCGATATTTTCCATTGAATGTCCAGGGCAAACACGGTTCGGCATTTTCACATCTTGTACTGACCTCGTCACTGAATTTTTTGATTTTGTTGCTCACACATGTCTCGGAGGGCACATGATTACGTGTTTAGGATGAATTTTTTGAGTCGCTGCCGCAATTGAATATGAATTTTTGTAATAAAATTGAATGATTTGGATTTTGAATTTCACTGTGTAGCGTTCCATGATAAATTTCTCAATTTTAGAGATGACATCTCCTTCCACATGCCAACCCTGCGTGCATCATCTGTTAAATACTAGACCCTTCAAATCCGACAACTCTTGTTGAAAGACCATTAACAAAACGTTTTTATCTCGATGGGAGAAAATGACAGAAAACATTTTTCTAATTTAGGGACAAATTGTTCATAGTCAGTGTCTATATATATATTTACAAGGAATAAATCAATGACGTAAAACTGCTTGGAAAGAAGACACATATTACCAACATAACAACAAACCAGGACAAAACATTAGCTTAAAACTTTGCTCGAATAGAGCCCCAATGGTTGTGTTTGTAACTGAGATCACTTTCACTTAAAAATGTATTAATTTCAATTACAATTTTATTTTAATTATGGAAATTCCAGCGGCTATAGCATATAATCAAATGTATTTTGATATCAGATTAATTCCTTTTCCTTAATTTTATACCAAGGTTTTCGATATTCCCTATTGGGAGTGATCTTAAGAGCTGCTGTTGAATTGACTTTTGGACTAGGGTCGCTGCATCTAAAATAAATTTGAGTCCTTTATCTGCTGTAACATAACATAACATTTTTCAATATTTGTTTAATAATGTCGTCAATGTAATTACCTTTATTAGACAACACTTTAGCCCACCTTACAGATCTAAATAGTTTTCCATCAATGAAGTTTTGCAGACTTTGGAACGAGTGATAATTCGAAGGTGCTGAATCTGGAAAATAAGACGAATGCACCATTTATTCAAAACCGAATTCAGGTAGCTCTATGATGGCGAGCGTAAGTCTGATAGAATAGAACACAACGTAGACTTGGTCGTTTTTTTTTTTCTAGTGCCGACTTTAATCTACTCAGCTGTTGACAGTAGACTTCTGGGATGATAGTTTGGTAACGAGGCAACATCCCAAAATTAATTATTCCATAAACATCCCACGAGAGCGGGTGGGATCTGCGAGATTGCACTGGTTTGTCTTCTGGAATAAGCAGTTTGTAGCGACGTTTAGTGTTATTGCAAAGAATACATATTTCACCTCCGATAACGATTCGATTCAAAAACAGCTCCTGATTGCGATGCCACAGAAGTGTAGTGCAAGATTCGATTCTTTGCTGAAGATTATTTTGCAAAAGGTGGTGTGGAACCCATTGGTAGGCCTACGTTTGGTTCTCTTATGAGTTTCCTTACCGTAACAGTCATCGTCTAGCTCTTCTGGCCTACCAGAACGAGGTTAATCCTTCATCTCAAAATGCCATTTCTAAAGTTCGAAAACCAACGCCAACACTTGGACTCGCTGAGAACACCCCCTCTATATACATTTTGGATTTCTCTAGTTGCTTTACTTCCATTTTGGTTTTTCCGAACAAAAACAATAAATATTCCGAATATGCACTTCCCATACATTCAATACAGTCAGATACATGTATGAATCATTTTAATTCAAGCTCGCTGCTGAAACTATTTTAAATGCAGGAGGTACCTTATAAACATTATAGGTTTTTTTCGAGCCATTAAATTATTTTAAATTTATCAACAAAATCTTGTCTATAATTAAAGAAGTGGAAATTCAAAAAAAAGCGATTAAAAAGTTTAAACATTTCAGCTTAAATATTGTTATTTTCGTAGTATTATACTTGTTAACTAGTTTTGATGGGTTGTATTGTTAGTGCATTGTATTCAAATTCTTGAATAATATCTGATATCTAATTTAATGTTTCTTCAGCGGTATGCATGATTTATTTTTTAAAGAAATAAGGAAATACTTGAGGAAATATAAGACAAAGCGTTTGCGGATCTTGAAACTACTTGATATCTTCAAAATTTTGTTATAAGCATTCATCTCCTTTGTTTACCTTCCTTAAATGTGGAAGTAATAGGTGAGAATAAATTAGTCAATGAGTTCCTGACCTGTTCTCACATGAAGTTCATTATAAGAGATACGGTTGGGACAGAAAATCCTCAAGATGTTTTGCAGACACCTATTCACGAACGTTTGCAGCTTCCTTGTTACAGCGGACTTAACTTTCCAAGTGCCGCACCTATAAAAGAACACGAATTCAACATTGAAGTGGAACAGTCGTAGCTTAGTCTTTAGGCTGATAGAGTTGTTTCTTCAAATTTTGGATAGCATTCTAAAAGGCTTTGCTTTCCCTATTCGTTTGATTATATCTAATTCGATCCCGCCATCAGTAGAGACAATACTCCCAAAATATTGAAAATTTTCTTCTATCTCTACTGATTGTCCAGTGAGACTTGTTGAAATGAGGAAGTTCAAAGGCTTCTCTCTTCAAACTTGTTGTCATTTGATGGAAATCCATGATCTTAGAGAGTAAGCATAAGTCTTCCGCGTAGTCCCGATGTTTGAAGTGTATTTGCAAATTGTCCATTTGAACAAAGTTACATGCAGCACATCACTTATCACCAACACGAATAGTATAGTGGTGACAATATACAGCCCTGCCTAACCCAACTTAGGATTTCAAACTCCTCTGACAACCTTCCTTTACGCAGAACGTGACATTTGGCATCATATGTAGCCTTGATAATAGCAATCAATTTATCTGGCATGCAACTCCTGCGAAAACAAGCCACATAAATTCTCTATAGACACTGTCGATTGATGTTGATGTTTCCCACACAGGAAGATCCAGTGAGGAATTCTGCTTGTTCGGCATCGAGAGTGTCTTCGATGTGGTCTTTTATTCGCTCCAGGATGATTTTTGCTATTATCTTGGCTACTGCAGGCAGCATGCAAACTACTCTCCAGTGTTTGCACTGCATAAAATCTCCTTTCTCCTGGAAGCTTGACAATCATTCCTTTTTTCCACTCGTCAGGGAAACTATTTGTTTAACAAGCTCTCTCAATGAGTGGGTGCAGGAAGTCTGCGGGAATACCAAGTCCCCATCTCAAGTTCAGCCGCTTTATTGTTCCACAGTGTTTCGATTGCGGTAAAGATTTCTCTACTGGGGGATACAGTGCGTATTCGGGAATTTTGTTACCTCGGGCGTTTGGCGTTGGGTTCATTTCACTGGCGTTAACGCGGTTTAAAATATCCTTAAGCTCCTTAAGCCTTTTGAGCTGGTCCTCATCCGAAACCAGCAGACATCTGTCTGTGTCTTTTACCAGGTGTTGTGTACAGCTTTGGACACCTGTGAGTTATTTGCCAATTCTGTAGACGGTCATATTATCACACCTACTAGCGAACTCGTCTGCTTCTGTAGCCAATGCGTTGATATATTTACGCATATCACGTCGTACGCTACGGTGAAATTGTCTCATCTTCATGCGACACACAGACTCTAGCTCGTTTCTCGCTACTGCTGGAGTAGCCGCTATGAGAACTTTGAGGTGTTTTAGTTTTTTTTGGCCAAAAACAATACGAAAATCATAAATAGCCACCATATTCACCGGATTTGGGCCCATGCGACTTTCTCCTGTTCCCAAAACTGAAGAGATCTATGAAAGGACGAATATTTGCAATGATTGAGGAAATAAAAACGGCATCGTTGGAAAAACTCAAGGCTATACCAAAAAGTGCTTATGAAAAGTGCTTCGAGGATTGAAAAAAACATTGGCACAAGTGTATTGTATCTGAGGGGGATTTCTTTGAAAGAGAAAACGTTAATATTGATGAATAAATAAATATTTTTTTATAAAAATGATTTTTGTATGTACAAATATACTTTTTGAAAACACCTCGTAACTTAAGGTTTTTCTTCCGGGGGCATAGAATAATATTGTAGAGGATGCGTGTAATTCAGTAGTCTATACGAGTGGATATGATTGTTTTAGCGGTTCAATTAAAAAAAATAAAAATAAATACAAGAAGCGCCCTGTAAGTTTAACAGTAATAGTAACAGAATGGTAGTTTCAAAAATAATTTCCTGATACACATGTGTCCATGTGGAGTGGGGCATATGTACGTTATGACATTTGGACAATTTGGCAGCTGGTTTAACTGTTCAAAGTTCTATCAAAAGTTTTAAAATGCATACCGCTTATGATTTTGAAAATGTATTTCCTTCGTTTTAAAATCCTTAGTTAACTAGATATTTTAGTTGTCGCATTTAAAGCAGCACTAAGTTTACTCTTGACGAATGATCTTAAATTAATCTTAGGTGATCTAGGCGACTAAATACGAGTATATTGTTTTCATAACCAATCAATTAAATTAACTGTTATACAAATAAAGAGTGAAGTAGTTCGGTACAAAATATTTTGAATATTGTCAGTATAATGCAGGTTTACCGACGGGCGACGTCTTATTGCTATTTGGGGACATCGTAAAGGATGGCATACTAGTCAATATTATCTTTCAAAATTCGACATTTTGGACATGGAAACAATTATAAAAGGTCCAGAAATATTTTATTTAAATACGACAGCAGTTAAACTCTAAAAAGTGCTTACAATTGTTTTCTATATTGTTTCTGTAGAAAGAAAATTACGTTCCGACGGTATCTGACGATAGCTGGCAGCTCTTTAAAATGTGTTGCGGAGTCTCTGTTTAATCAATGCAACGTCTGCATAATTTATTGAAATGCTTTAGTATAATTTCCGTGTAGAAATAGAGGATGGATAGAGTAGAGAGTTTAATGCATTAAATTACTGTCTACACCCATATGCCTAGGAATTCATTGCTTCATGTTGTTAAAGTTTAATGTGCAACGTCCTTTGAATAGACTTAGATTCAAACACACAATAGGCTATCGATAACAATGCCAAACAGCAGGGGATTAATTCGTAATTACCAATCTGAGGTTCCTTTTGATGCACTTGTTGATACATAATTCAAGTAAAAGCTAGCGAAAAAAAGAGCACGACACATTAAAGGTGCACCTAAGTTAATAAAAAAAAAAATCTCTAATTTATTTCCTTTTTGTTTATTACTTAAGAAATTTTCATTTCAAAATTCTCAAGATTGGTTAATTACACCGTTTATTGTTCTCGTGATTCTTGTTATTTCATATCTGTGGTAATCTTCGAATGGCATTTTTAGAGCAGGGCCGCTTTATGTGGTATTCATATCGTAGTATACAAAGAACTTTTGAGTCAGTTGATTTTAAATTTAGTACATAAGTGCACTGTACAATTATAGGTCCGTATTGGAAGCATCGCCATCGATCATCGAGAGCTAACATTTCTCTAAATCAGATATAAAATCATTTATTTGTATATCCACTTGATGGAACTTTGATTTAGATAAACAAATTCAGCTTAATTTTGAACTAGGGTTACTACCTTTTCTATGTATATGGTCGACAATTTATCTTAAATGTGTGAAACGGTTGCTCGTTTAAATATTGTCTTATAACACGCTTTAAATATGTGTCATGTTTATCATTTATTATCTCTCGTAGTAGCTTTACAACCCTTTGTTCCCAAGACAGCGGCACTTTGCCAGAGTGCAACCTTCTTTTATTCCTAGTTCAGCTTTCTTTCTCGTATAAAACGAAGTTGAATCAATAGGTCCGTGACTTTTTCAGTTTCCAGACTTGTGGCTCAAAAAAGCAGTATTCTACTCACTACTACTCAACTTTAGTGTTTTTCGTGAAAATAATTAATAGCAGACAGCCGCGTAAATTTAGGCGAAAATTGGAAAAGTGAATTCTCTTTCACAATTTTAATGGAAAGTTTGACATTTTTCAACTGCAATCCGGACATTGCTCTATATGAATTAGTGGACAAAACATGGATCCATCACAACAGCTGTCAAAATAGTGGGTTTGTCCATGCGAATCGGAGCCGATAAAGGCCAAGGTGTGTCTGTTGCCCATTAATATAATGGCAGCAGTTTTAATGGACGCATCTGACATAATCCACATCGATTACAATAAAAAATAAAAAAGCTATCAATGGCGAATATTATTCCAATATTGGGTCGATTTAGTGATGATTTGGACAGAAAAAATGTGCGTTTTCATCAGTTCATCAATTTTCCTGAATTAGACTACGAAATGGTCCCTTATATGAAATTTTCTCCCGATCTAGCCTCCAGCGGGTATTTCCTGTTTTAAAATTTGAAAAAATAACTTGCCGCAAAGAGATTTTTCTTAAACGACAAAACGTTTATTTAGAAGATTTCGACAAATCTTATTATTCCGAAGGGACAAAACAATTCGAGGAACTTTGAATGAACGGTAGGCGTGCCTAAATGAGACTATGAGGAGCAATACAATTTTGTTATTAACGGTGAGACTATCGTTCATGCAAATCACGGACTTGTCAATCCTTCATTTAAGGATGTCTGATTGTTTCTGATTCACATTTAATTGAGGATAAAGCCATTAGAAAATTCTCTGATAATATTTCATAATGATGAACTGAAGAAGTTTGTACAACAGCCTTTCAAATGAATAAAAGGTGGCATGAAAGTTGTTCACTCTCTCGATAGTTGGTTGGCATTTAAGTGAACAATGATATTAAATGTGAACTATGATAATAAACGAACCAATAACGTCTGTTGAGGTTAGTAACTTCCTTTGGCCGACCAGGAATTGTTTAACGATCAGTAGCTTTTGAACCATTTTCATTAGTGAAATAAAAAGAAATATATGCACACTAGGGACAAGTAAATACAACATCTTACACTCTATGAATCCTTAAATGGCAATAACGCGCTGAAAGCAGCGAAAAAGTACAGCAGAATATTTGGAGAAGCTCCACGAATAGTACAAACATGTCAAAGGCTGAAATCAGAAAAGCCATCAAATGTTCATGATGAAGTGCTATATAGTATAATTCATACAAAATCTACCTTAACTTTGGTAAATGTGCACTTTAAGTTTGGATTTCGTTTGACAACTGTGTTGAACCACATCTTACTTGCTTACTTAAGGTCGCGATACATTCCGGGATGGGCCTGAGCCTTAACCAACAACCATCTCAAGCTAGTTCAATTTTTAGCTATCTTAGCTTAGCCTTGTCGTAGTGGAATTTTCACTTGCGTTCGCCACCTGGAGCGGGTTAGAAGATTTTTTGGACGGCAATATTAGTGACCCAACCTCCTCAGACCGTATAGTTTGTCGCCCACTCGAAATCAGCCGAAGAATTTTACTCTTCTCCAAGAACACCCTCATCCATTTCACAACTGTCAGCTCGTGAAATATCTCGAAACACGGAAACTCCTCAATGAGCGGCAGTTCGGTTTTCGTAGCAACAGGTCCACTAGTGATTTGACGGTCTGTCTTATGCAATATCAGAGTCATTTGGCACAGTTTGGCTTCCCCATTTTTCTGTTGAGAACGTGTGAATTTGAGATCTATAAATGTTTAGATCAGAAATTCCCTTTTGGAATGCTTTCTTTAAGTTTCTTTCGGTATTGCTACATAGTATTCAAAACCGTGATAATGCTAATATTGCTCAACACTGGCGAAATGTTTTTTGTTTTATTGCTATTCTTTACTTCAATGTTCCAAAAGAATGCCAATAGTATTCTGTCAGTTCAGTATGCATCGCTTATTTACTTACGTGGCACTAGAGTTCAAGGTGAACCTTGGCCTCAACTAAGAAGCCTCCCCAGTCAGTGCGATCTTTAGCTAACTGCCTCCAGTTGTCCACTCCAAGTCTACTTGTACACGTCACTTGAGATGAGGTCTTCCTATTCGCCGTTGTCTCTCCGGATTAGATTCGAAAGGGTTTTGGATTCAATGGTTATTTCGTTCCATGAATGGCATCCAAATGGGGAGACTAAATTATAAGTCTAATTGGACTTGCTGTTGCACTCTAGGCAATCATTCATCTTACGTGAATGTATCATAGTTGCATGAAAAAAAAGTATGTCTTTCGGGCGCGGCTGGTATTAAACCATAAAAGTTCTGGTTTGGAAGGCAATATACTACCAGCCTCGGCCACCCAAAGAAACAGCGATTGAAAGCGATTCTTCGTTTTACTTCTTCTGAGGTGTTGTTGCCAGAATTAATAATAGAGCCAAGGTAGACAAAGTCATTTACTGCCTCTATATTATAGCCGACGATTGTTACGTTTTGTCCAATTCGTCGATTCTGTGTGTCCCTTTTATTTGCTGCTTCCATTTCAACACTAGCGAATGCACCGGCGAAAGCCCACTGAGTACTATCAATTATGTTCATATCAGGGCACGCAATTATTTGGACTGACTTTTGTGAAAGAAGTATCATGATAGCTCGTCACCTTGTCTTAAACCTTTTTTAACATCAAAGCTCTCGGTTAAGTCGTTACTGAGCTTGGTGGATCAGCTAGTGATCTCCTTCATCATTCTGCAAAGAAGAACGAGTTTGGCAGGGATGCCAAAACTAGGTATGGGTCAATATAGATAGTCTCTATATGGTTGGTATCGATTTGGACTTTTTAATTTTTTTCCAGGAATTGCCGTTGTTAATTTTGGACTTTCCTGGTCCAAAATAGCAGTAAGGTTTTTGGTGAAGGGTTTCAAACATTCACACAATATGGCACAAAAGATTTTATATCACATGAACATGAGATTTATACCTGTATAGTTGGCTCAGTTGAGAGAGTCTCATTTTTGGTGGATCAGGCATACGGTCCTAAGATTCTATTCATCAGGTATATACTCTTCTGACTAGTTCTGACAAATGAGGTGTTCAGGTTAAGCTGATTTTTTGGATTTTAACTTAGATATTGCTATCATTACTTCGTTCTGTTCAAGTGGACGGAAGTTTTGGCTATCATGAGCAGAAAATGGTTCCATATTTTCAACACCGACTGTGTGCCACTAGAAGATTTCCTTTCCAGGTTTCTGTACGGTTCTTCTTACTTTTACATGTTCTCTTTGCCGGTTGGTACAACTTCTATACATTATTTTTGGATTATAACCTCTCAATATCTTCGAATGCGTGCTCCTCGTCCTTTTTTTTTTTTTTCGTCTTCTGGAGAAGAGCTCTTAGAGCTCACGAGTAGCTTTCATCCTTAGTTTCAGCTCCGTTTTTTAGGTTTTTTATTTAGCTACATGTGGTTGTCGGAATTCTTCATAAAAGTAGAAATTTCTTAGTGGTGATCGGGCGAAACCCAGCGTCTCTGATGCCGCTTTTTCGGTACTTGATGCGCTCGGCATAAGAGATTTTGAGGGCTTTCGTGGCACGCATTTGACAAAGATTCTGTCGTTCTCCTGCGAACACAGATTTTCTATGTTATATCTTCTGACAGTAGTTCTTATTTTTTGTAGCGGTTAGGAAATTCACAATCGCACCTTGGTTGCAACAAGGTAGGAATTCGAGTAATAACTGGAGGCATGCTTTACGTCTATCGCAAAATGATCAATTTTATTTAGCGGTTGATGATACGGAAGCGTTTCATCTACTTGTATATA
The DNA here is from genome assembly GCA_907269105.1 of Volucella inanis. Classification (NCBI taxonomy): domain Eukaryota; kingdom Metazoa; phylum Arthropoda; class Insecta; order Diptera; family Syrphidae; genus Volucella; species Volucella inanis. The sequence goes on along the minus strand of OU026157.1, from coordinate 124,367,606 downwards.
TTGACTTGAGGAAAGTATGCGCTTGCAGTAGTAATATTCTATACTGCCGCAAAATCCTAACTGTCCCACCAAAGATGTCCTCCTTTTCTATCGTCTAGTACAATTTTAACGTCATACTTCCGACACTGTTCATATGTCTTGTCTTAGAAGCTTTTTTTGGCGTCATCCTTTTCTTCCTTTGGGCCATGAGCGCATTTTAGGCTTATGTTATCGAATTTACCCTTGATTCGAATTATTATAAGACGTTCGCTTATGTGTCAAAAGCCTAAGTATGCCGAATATGCCAAATCCGCATCCGAGTAAGCGCTGTTCCTTTTCACTACAACAATCATCATAGTATATGTCATAGTTTTTCATCCTTCTTGTGTCCAGCCCATCCCATCGCACTTCTTGGATGGCGATGATATCTGAACTGCTAATTATTATGCTGCAGGTGGCCTGTTAAGAAACCGAACATTCCACATGCAAATCCGAACATCGTTGACCTTTAAACGTTTGCTAGGGTCGTCAACAGAAAGTCCATTTTTATCAGAGGTTGGTTCGTCTCATATTTTAATCTCTTCCGTGTAGGTTTGTGAGCCCTATGATGGCGTATACAAGTCTAATACTACGGATTGGGCATGCCCTTACCTGCGTGAGTAAGGGTAAACACAAACAGTTGCCCGGGATCACCACTGTTATGCAGATCAATTGCCACGTAGGTCCCAACGTGCATCGCTATCTGTATTTACTCTCTTATTAAGGATAGGTAAATTATATTTTTGTAAAAGGAATAAGTACCATGTTATAAGATTAATGCATAGATAGTACTATAATTGGAGAATATTGCAAGAAACCGGTAAATAGACCGAAATGATTCATCTTAGTATGATATCTGTTTTTTTTTATTTATTTGCATACGTAATCATATAATTATCACTTAAATACAATTTTATGGTTGCTAATGTTTAGTTTAGCAAACTATTTTTTTTTAATTTTAAAAAAATTTATTGTTTTCTTACTGCATGGAGCTGTTCCTACAAAGTAGCTAATTAGTGTTTTAAGTACCCGCTCGCATATTGATTGTTATCAACTATAATTTTTTGTGTATTTTTGGTTTGTTACTTAGTTACCTTATATTTGCATGTGCAATGTGCATACACGCTTAAGGTGATTTTTTTGGTTTGGTTTGTGACTCATTTCGATGGAATCGAACGATATTAGTGTAAAGTGTAACATTATTCACGTTCGTATTTCATTCATTGGGTTGTGCGAGAATATTTGCAACTGCTTTGTAATTTAATGATGTGCACCTAATGCAGGCAATATTGTAATTATTTTTATTAAAGAACATTCACGTGACATATACCTTCTTATTTTTCATTATTATTGCGTGAGGTCATGTAGATTTCTGACTTTGTTTCTGATTTAGTCAGTCGTAAATAAACCCATAACTAACCTATATATACAGTGTTTGCATTAGACTTTGTATAGGGTTTTCTAATAACGACTTGACAATTTTTTATTATTAAAGGGCAAACCATTTGAGATATTTCAAAAACTTGAAGTACAATCAAAACATTTATGAAAAGAGCTCAACGAATCGGTCACACATTTCGGCCGAAACGGCCGCTATTTCGAGTTCAATGTTAGCTCTGAGCTCTTTCAACGTCGTCGGCGTGTTGGCATAAGCCAATAACTTAACGTAGCCCCACAGAAAATAGTCAAGCGGCGTTAAATCGCACGAACGAGGCGGCCAATCGACTGGCCCATGTAGCGTGTGCTGTGTGGCTTGTGGCACCAACCTGTTGAAACCACATGTCGTCCAAGTCCATATCTTCCAATTCGGGCCAAAAATAATCGGCGATCATGGCGCGATAACGCTGACCATTCACAGTAACGTAACGGTCGTTATTGTCGACGAAAAAATATGGCCCAAAACGCCGCCGGCATGCAAACCGCACCAGACAATTATTTTTTGTGGATGAAGTGGTGATTCATGAAGCACATGTGGGTTTTCACCAGACCAATAACGCGTATTTTGCTTATTGACGAACCCTTTGAGCCAAAAATGAACTTCGTCACTGAAGATGATTTTGCGACGACATTTATCATCTTGGCGCATCTTCTCCAGAACCTATTCGGAGAACGAAGCTCGTTAGTGTACTTTACCATGATGAAAATGTTGAGTTTACTGAATAAATGACAGTGACAGTTTGATGATTAGTGAAATTGTGCGTTCACAAATTAAATTCAAAGTTGTCAAGTCCCTATTGGAAAACCCTTTATGTGCTTTTAGGAAAAATTTAGAACTTATCACTGAAATTAAAAAAGACTAAATATCCTTAAAGAATGGAAACGTGTTTCTATTACATTTACTCTGATATATGTGCTGTTAGATCCAAAAAGCCTTTTCACAGATTGATCTTAAATGAATTTTTGATAACCTTTTAAGATATCCCAGAGAGGTATCCCAGGAAAAAGCATCTTATATATACATTGTAGAAGTGTAGTTCACCTACCTTCAATTGATGATGACTAACGAAAAAAGTATACAATGTGATCATATCACAAATATGTCTTCTTACAGACGTCATTCAACTGTTTTCTCACAAAATTATAGATATCCATCAAATAGTCCATAATTAAGTAAATGAACTCCAAAGATAAAGATTTTAAGACGACAAAAAGGCTTCTTAGTATTTCCAGGATTGAAAGATAGATGGCGATACTGAGCCAAAATGAGATGCACCATCAATTAGTTAAACCTTAAGCCTCTATTAGCCTGTCCGTCAAAATTTGAGGACAATCCGATGCTTCGTTTTGTTTTGACACCCATTTCAAAACAGTGGTTTTTGTGACCATGGAAAAAGAGCGGTATCGTTCCGTGATCCGGTTCTTGTTTTAAGTGGCAAAACCTGCAAGGAAATTTGCAGAGTTTCGCCGTGGCCACACGTCGGTTTTTGATGAACCGTGCTTAGGTGGCACAAAAACTGTTACCACAAAGGAAACCGAGAACACATTCGATGATGCCGTATTGGCGGACCGCAGAGTAAAAATTCGCGAGTTTGTTGATATAGCAGGCATATCCTCCACGAGATTTTGGGCATGAGAAAGCTTTCGCCACGATAAGTGCCGCGTTTGCTCACACCGTAGAACAAGCGCAACTTCACTTCAACTACGTGATTGGCCCTGTTTAATCGAAATGCGGAGGAGTTTCTTCGTCGTTTTGTGATAGCTGATAAAACATGGATTCATTGGTGCACACCAGAAACCAAAGAATAATCGAAACAATGGGTTTTGCCCGGTGAGCGTGCTCCAAAGAAGACCGTGCCTTCGGCCGGAAAGGTGATGGCCACCTTTTTTTTGGGGCCCGCAAGGTGTGATCCTCGTTGACTATTTGGAGCATACTTTGTCGATTTATTGGGCCGATTCAACGGCGATTTGAAGAAAAAACGACCCTCATTTGGCGAAGAAAAAAGTGCTCTTCCACCACGACAACGCACTGGCTCGCATATCCCCCATCTTCTAAATTCTCTAGATTTGGTTTGTTGAGACTTCTTTTTTCTGAAAAGACCGCTCGTCGGAAAGAAGTACGGGTCGAACGAGGAAGTCATCGCCACCCCGGAGGAGTATTTTGCAGACCAACAAAGGTCATACTAAACAAAGTCATACTAATACAAATCGTATGACAAATCTGGCTTTCAGCTTGAGGATTCACTCATATCTGTTACTCTTCAAAACGATGGTGGTTCTGTCGCTCTTTTTCTTCTTCTTAAGAGAATTGAAAGCTACTCGTTCGGCCTGTCTCAAGGTGCCACGAGTCCATACAAATGTTTATCACTTTTTTACATGTTTTCGAAATATTTTATTTATTGTTACAAAGGATTGCAGGGTTGTATAACCGGTTTTAATATTACAATGAACTAGATTCCACTTAGAAGTAGATATTATGTGTTGTCAGGGGCTAAGGGCTTCTTATGTGCGCATAAGAGTTTCATTTGAGTTCTTAATGAGGAAATACGATAACAGCATCGTAGTTATGAGGTCATGATTTGTGTGATATTCTGCCAAATTCCTGGCATCTTTATGTCTACTTTCTAAAGCATCCTCAGAGAGTTGTCCGATAGGCAAATCAAAAAAATCTATCACATCTGTTCCGTGAATAAATATTTTGTAAATAGATGTCAGCATGTAGTACCAAAAATATAAACCTAGGTATTAAGTCTTAGTTTCAATCTTAATTAATTTTCATCCTGTTCGGTAATAACACAAAATTTTGTTACAATATTAAGCGCTCATCAACATCTGTTATATGTGCACATAATTTTGTATGTCTAAAGAATGTTAGAGAAGTATTTCTATCATTTGATGATTCATATCCGGGCTGGGTTTATCAATATGGAGACGCAGTTTTTCTTTAAACTCCCTCTGTTCTTTTTCTCCTCAAATATTTGCTTATTACTATCTCCCCGGACTTGCTAACACATTAGATTTAATCTGTAGGCAATATGAATAACACACTCGAAGTTTTGAGTCCAGTTTTTTAGTGTACATACTCCATTTTGAAGTGCCGCATATTTAACAGGATTGGGATAAATTGTTTCTACTTGCAGTATTACTAACGCTTCCATCTACAATCTACGATAGATGATGGAGCTTGTAATATTAGAGTTTCATTTTCTAAATTATTTGTAAGATCTGTAATCCTATTTTGTTCAAATTTTATAACGCTTCTTGACCCTTTAATAAAAGACAAACGATTAGGGCGACATAAAAATGTCGAAGAAGGAGTATTACGGTTCCACTAATATGCCCCAGAATCAATAACAACTAGATTTAGGGGCACTAAAGCAGTTATAAATAAAAATTCGTCACCTTGGATTAAATTGTTGAACTTCTGTTTTGGAAGAGAGTGTGAAAACGCTATCATAATTTTTAACTAATTTTTAATGGGTAATGCTATTTTATTTAGCAATTCTTGCAGTTCAATGAACTGCGGACATACTTGAAAGCGGGTGGTAGCAAGGTTGCCTATGCGGATAACGTCTCAGGTAAGCATCTTAATACTATCAAACAACTCCTTCAGCTTAATCTTAATAGATTAACCCGTTGGGCGGATCGCTGTGGATTGGGAGGAAACCCAAATTAAATTGATCTTGTCCTCTTTTACAGGAAATATAAAATTACAATTATAGACCCTCCCTCAATAAACGGTACCAGTTTAGTGTTTTCCGATACAGCAAAATACTATATCTGGATCTCATTTTTCACAGAAAAATAAACTAGAAACCTAACACTAAAAAAAGAGTCAAGAAAGCTACAGTAGTTTTATTCTCTTACAAAGAAGCCTTCAACCTCGAATAACCCCCTGGCTTTACATCTCGGTCACAACACCGATACTAATCTACGATGTTGTTGTCTGGCGGACGGCCTAAGACAATGCAGTCAACGGCAACAAACTATGCAGAGCCCAAAGAACAGAATGTCTATGCATGAGTGGAGCTCTACATTTTACTCCCTCTGCGGCCTAAGACATTCTGTTTCACTTGACACCCCTCGACATCTTCAGTAGGCAAGTAGTTGCACCTGCAAATAATTAATTTAGCCACGCTAATATTCTTAATATAGTGTATTAGGAATCCTCACAAAGAACATCGATTACACCATACCTAAACTTTGGTTTGACAAAGACTTTCACGTAAACTTCCCTTCTAGATCCTTCTGACAGGAAGATGCGTTCATGGAGAACAAGTCAATCCACTTATACACAGATGAATCTTAGACTGATAGCGGGGTTGGTGGCGATGTTTTCTCAGATAAGTTAAATCTAAGCCTCTCCTTCCGTCTTCCAAATCACTGTAGCGTGTTTAAGGTGGAAATTTCGCCGATTAAGGAAGCCCTGTCTTGTCTGAGGAAAAACGTGATATCAATTCTAAAACCGCCCTTGAGTGCCAATCATTCCTTACGGAAATGGCAGAGCAGTTCAACCTTCACCTTTGTTAAGTGTCGGGAAACAGAGATATTCCAGAAAATTGAAGGGCCGAAGAACTCAACAAAATTGGAACCACTCTTCCTATTCTACCGGAAAAGAGTAGCACCGGTAAACCAATCGGTATGTGTAAAGTAATACTAAAGTTGGATGACAACAAAAGAACAGATTTTAGGTGGACTATTGAACCAACATTTCTAGCGACCAAACAGATCTGGCCAAAGTTGGATCAACATTGTTCTAAGAATTTAATCCTTCTAAATAGGAAACATCTCAACGCCATCATAGGTGTCATCACTGAAACATTGCCTTATAGGCAAACATGTAGGAAGGCTTGGCGCCTTTATAAACGATTTTTGTAGAAATTGGTTGGATAAGGAGAAGGAGGAGACGATCCTCCAAAGAAGAAAGCTTCAATCTCCTGGGCTTAATCATAAGCTCAAATTGGTTCCATGAGTAAAAGGATCATAGATCCACTTAGCAGCACAACGGGCCAATAGGCCTCAGTGGATTGGTTTTCCAACTGTCACTCTCACCTAATTATCTACATATCTACTTGCAATTCAATTTCTATCTGGGTTTCATTTTAAATAATTCTTTCTGACAATACTATAAATCTTTTCTAACTTTCGTTATTGAGTAATAGGCTTGGTAGTGTATCTGGATGCAATTCATTGATAACCTTTCGCAATCTTACATATTTCCAGATCAGAATATAACGCTAAGGCTACTAAAGGAGGTATCCATTTATTATTAACATGAGTATTATCTGGTGATAACCAAGAAACAGCGAAGGATAATTCTTCAGCATTCACAAATGTGATCCGCTATGACCTTAACACCCTTTAAGCCGTTCACTATTTCGTATAACTCTCTTTACCAGATCTCTAGTGCAGGTACAATAAGATACCGAATGGCATGCGGTTTCAAATATATCGCCCAAATGGCGTCCAGAATGTTGTTAACTCTTTGCTGCCTTTGTCGAGACCTATCTGCCAAAATCCATTCTTAGCATCGAGCGTTGAGAATATGTTTGCCTGTAAAAGGTTAGGAAGTATCTCATCTACCGTTGGTATTTGGTAGTTCTCCTTTTTTAGAGCTTTGTTGATATGCAGTGTGTCTAGGCAGAGGCGTAATTTGTTGTTGCGCTTGACAATTGTCAGATTGTTGATCAATGGAATGTGGTGATTCACTGCTTATTATGACTCTTCGTTCTAACTCCATTAATTTGTTTTTGAGTTACTCTCTCAGGGCAACTGGTATACGTCGAGGTTCTTGCTTTACAGGAATTATAAACGAATTCAAAACAAGCTTGAGATGGTGTTTGAGGGTACCATCGCCTTCAAACACGTCACGGGATTCCTTTAAAATAGATTCGGTATTATCTTTAAAAACATCTATTTGATTTACCTGTAATATGCAAAGCTCTTGTGAGGTTCTGGCTCCTATTATCGAGTTCTTTGTATCCAGTACTATTTGAAATGTTAGCGTTTGCATTGTACTCTGATAAGAACATTCAAATTTGGCCTAGTTATGTTACCTCTAAAAGAGGGCAATCTTACTTGCGATTCCTTGAGATTTCCAATTGTGCCTCCCAGTTTTTTTTAAATTATTCTCACTCATTATATTGCAAGAATCACCCGTATTAGCTATGCACTCAATTATTTCGATTCCAGCGTTCGATTTTTTTTTTTTTTGAAATTACATTTTGACTGATAGCACGTCCGCTATCTCATTCTCGGTACAACCACTGTCTTCTTCTTCGCACACTTGGTTAACTTTTTGTTTACTTGTGCACATTTTCGAGAAATGTCCTACCTTTTTGCATTTCAGACATTGTTTACCGTATGCCGGACATTTATTTTTTTCGTGTTGGTTGCCACAATACTTATTTCGGCTGTTCGTACTGTACTGTTCGTTTGGTCCGCTCGTTTGTCCATTTCAGCAGCACTACCAGTTAACGCACGCATTCTAATTTTTGTTTGCTTCATCGCTCTACAAGTATCAATGGCGTTATCCAGACACAAGTCTGGATTTCTAGATCGTAAATGGTTAGGATGAAGAGAAGTGGACCTAGGTGATTACCTTGAGGACCACCTGAAATGGCCAAAAAAGGAGCCAAAAGGACAGACATGAAACGAACACTATAAAAACGATTATCCAGGTAAGAAGATATCTATTTAAGCAAAATGGATTCAAAGCCCAGGACGGACAATTTGAACAGGATTAGTTTATGAGATATCTTGTCAAAAGCCTAACTGAAATCAGTTATAACGTCAACTTCTTTGCCAAGTAATACGCACAGGATCTACTGCACTAATAGTTTGTTGGTTTATGCTGTGAATCTCATTTGATTTAGCTCTGTACTTCTGTTGCATAGCTGTTTCATAGTCGGGGGCAGGTCTATACATGGGTAGCATCGCCTTTAGACGTCCTCGCTCCTGAGAGAAATTATTATTGTTCTTACAATAGATCCAAACATGATGTACTCTGAATTCGGTTGTCCAAAGGATCCAAAACCATATTTGGGAACCTGCAGTTTGTGGACGATGCATACTCCTGAAGGATATTTGCCCAACTTTGATTGGGTGTGCGAAGCTGCTGGTGACCACTTGTTGCTAGAGAAATATTTGACGACATAATTGAGTTTCGTTCTCTACCTTGTTCAACCATTTGAAACTCCGGAGTGTTTATTGCACGTTGTTGTTCTAAAAGCAAATCCTCTCGACTATCACCAAAGTCCTGCGAAAAAGCGGTTTCACTGCTTGCTTCATCATCTATATAAGTTTTAAAAAACATGTGCTGCTATAAGCAAAGTTTCCAAATATATTGTGCGGAATCTGCATCTGGTAGTGTAAAAGAAGCCAATGTGTATATGAGTTCATCTTTTTTCTGTTCTATTTTGATCGAGCGTTTCCCATTAACTACCATAAGAAAATCTTTCCATGGATAATAATGACGTTCTTTCTTTGAATTTGAATTTGAATTTGAGTTTGAGTTAACAACAATACCAGTAATCGTTAGCCCGAGCTGAATTTCAAAATATTATAATATTTGCTCACCGTAATCATGCAGACGTTGGCAACATTTTATGTACATTCCTTCTGCCTGACTTTGGCTTTGATGCTGAATACTTGTATTCTATTGCAGAACTCCATCAATAAGATTCTCATCGGAACTATTGTGCATAAAGCTTCTTGGAAGGATCAAACGTCCTTAAATAATCTTTCGTGTGCTTGTCACGTTGATAGTTGTCGTATTCTGCTTGTCGACAATAAAGAGCTAATAATATATCTGTACGGACAGCACATGCTATACGTTCTTCTACGACATTATTTTTTAGTTGCAAGTATTAATAGCGTGACACTTCGTCATTTAGATGCTTCACTCCCGTCGCTAGTGAAGAATTCGTAAAAAATAATTTCGGTCCGAAAGCATCCCGTACACATCCCATACTTTCAAGAATTAGAAGAAAGAAACAATTATAAAAAAATACGGAAGGAAATGGGTTCACTTTTAAAGTTTGTTTTTCGATGAATAATAAAGATCTGTTAAAATTAACTGAAAAAATATATAAAAAAAAGAAAACGACTACAAAGAAAATGACAGGAGCGTGATATTAAACTATTTAGGCCTAGATATTACCTACTAATGCAATAATTCATTATGTATGCATTGTACTACTACAACAATGTGGTTCCAGCCATTCGCATTATTGGTGAGTATACCATAGCCAAAAACGGTTAACACCATGGCCCTGGCGCTCTGTCGTATTCGAAGTATGATATAGCACATGGGCTGAAAAAGACCATTTCTAAGAGAGGGCATCACTTGAATTAAATCCATACCATTATCAGTTAGTACCAACCTTCAAAAGATACGTGTATAAATTTGACAGCTGTCGGACGATTAGTTCTCGAGATAGAGCGTTGTGAGTGAAGCAAAAAAAAATTAATTCAAAGCAATTTCGTGTGTTGATTTATCATCGCTTTTTGATGGGAAAAAATGCAGCCGATGCAAACAACGTGTTGATAGTGTTTAAAGCTGTTCAACCGCAATAAAGCCGAATTTTTGCATCAGTATGTGACAATGGATGAAACTTGGCTCCATCACTTCACACCAGAGTCAAGTCGACAGTCAGCTGAGTGGCGAGCAGGCGACGAACCTCGTCCAAACGACCAAAAACTCAACAGTCGGCTGGCAAGGTTATGCCATCCGTATTTTGGGATAAACATGGAATAATTTTCATCGACTATCTCGAAAAGGGGCAGACTATCAACAGCGACCATTACATTGTGTTGTTGGAGCGTTTGAAGGACGAAATCGCAGAAAAACGTCCGCATTTGAAGAAAAAGAAAGTGCTGTTTCATCCAGACAATGCACCGTGTCACAAGTCGATGAAAACGATGGCAAAATTGAATGAGTTCAACCACCGTATGCTCCAGATTTGGCCCTCAGCGACTATTTCCTGTTCGCAGACCTCAAAAGAATGCTCGCCGGAAAGAGATTTAAGACCTTCTTCATCGGTCATCGCCGAAACAGAGGCCTATTTTGAGGCCAAACCGAAATCGTACTACAAAACTGATATCGAAAGATTGAAAAACCGTTTCAATTAGTGCATCGCCCTCGAAGGCAACTATATTGATAAATAAAGTTAAATTTTGCAATTTACTATAAAACGGCACTGACTTTTCTGACATGTGTTAATATAATGAAAAAATCGTCATAATGAGTAAAGATTTCTGATTTAAGCTCGACTTCTCTCGTTATTGTTCTATAGCTCTACTCCTACAGCCCTTTGCATACACAGAAATAACTTAAGCTAAAGTATTTTATTTTCAAAATCCCCGTCGCTAAAATAAATTGTTTTGTAATATACATAGTTCATCGTGAGCATGCATCTCGTACTCGTACCTATGTTTTATACATGAAGTACTCATTGCAAGTCTGTTAAAAAAATAAAAAAATAAAAACAGAGAACTGTTCCTTCTTTTAACGAGTTAATTACTCTGGAATTTTAATTGCCTTAAGTATATCTAATTATGTGAGTTTTTCTTAAACTATGAAAAGCAAATTATCGAAACAAAAAACCTCCTACAAGCGTCTCTTTGCGTAAAGTCCGAATACAGAAGAATTAATGTTTAATTAGCAATTAAGTTTGGCACGAAGTGTGATCACATTAATTGAAGAAACTATCAGATGGCAACTTGTTGCTTAACGAACGGTTATCTGTAAGCATTGTCAATTTGTTATATGTAGTGTACGTAGAGAGAAGTAATCTTTACTATCTGGATTTATTAATGTGGTGGTGCAAGCAAGGCGAAACACTTAACACAGTTAATGAATTCACCACATTGAAGAGGAGAGCATTACGAATTGTAATTTAAAGACACGCTACAACATTTGAATTATTGTTTAATAAAAATTAAGAAACGAAGATTGTACTTATTTATATAAACTTTAATTTGTTGGCTGTGTATGAGTGTGTGACTGAATTCTCCCAAATATTTAAATCAGATATTAATTTGGAGAAGGAAATGGATATTTTCGAAGCAGTTCTCTGTGTTTAATTAGGATAAATAAATATATTTAGAAGATATGTATGAATTTTCGAATTTTGAACGTCATTTGGCTTACCATTATTTACCTTTTTTTGAAATATTTAATACACGCAAGGGTAAATCAGTTAAATTGTTATCAGACGTAACACAATAGCATGAGTATCTGCTTGCAGAATATCCATAAAAATATTTTTTTGAAATTCCAAAACGTGTCTCTCGTAGTCCATTCGTATCGAATTTGTTTCATAATTTATAATTACAGTTCACTCTATGGAAATATGAAATTTCTTTTTCATAATTTCATGTGCACCACTATATTTTTTTGTTTGTTTTAGCTTACCTGTTTGGAAATTGTACCATTGATGAATGTTAGCGGGATCTTGTCAATTTGTCGAGGCTGCCACTGTTGAGGTTCCTGAGTTGGACCAAATGAGGCAGACTCTACTTGTGGGGAGACCTCCAGTTGTAAGAAATGTATGCCAATTTCGGCCCAAATTTGGTGTAGACATTCTCATTAAAAATAAAAACTCTTTTGTTGTGGTTTCAAGAACCATATATTTCTGCATGATCATGTTGTCCACTTAAAACATTGAAAGCCAGGAGGACGATGTTTTTGTTGCCTGTCAAAACGGAGAACAACTATTCGCCGTCACACGAAAACCCTAACTATTACTAAAGAAATATCGAAAATAGTACTACTTCCCGACATGTTTTTTAGTGAGCCGAAACGAAATCATGAAGCTGCTAAGTAGTCTCTTGGTTGATAACTTACAAATTAGACTTCAGACGGGAACGACTGTTGATGTTATCCAGTCTTCTATTTGTTGTTTCAAAGCATCTTGTACCCATGTACTCCAGATTGTACAGCTAATTGAGAAAATGCATCGCAAATGTTATTGCAATCAAAAATTTAAAGACATAAGTTGACAGTGACGAGTGACTCCTATTATCTTGAAATCATCTTGAAAATACTCACACCAAAACAGCGTCTCCAAAGTGTTCAGCTGTATTACGAAAATCAGCGTTTTGTGAGAAATGTTTTTCTTGCAATTCGAAGAACTAACTGTGCGCATAATCGACCTACTGAAACCACTATTGCCAATACCATTCGCAAATTTGAGTCACAATTTACATTAGTGGATGATACTCGACCGGTTAGATCACACCCAGCACGTAATGAAGAGACTATAGCAGCTGTAGCTGAGAGTGTACGCGAAGACCATGTCGAATCTATTCGTCTTCGTTCTCAGCAGCTTGGCTTAGCGTATTTGACAACTTGGCATATTTTACGTGAAGATCTCGGCCTAAAAGCGTACAAAATTCAACTTGTGCAAGAATTGAAGTCCGTCGACTTGAATTCGCGTCAAATTTTCAGTGAATGGGCTCTGGAAAAACTCAATGAAAATCCGGTGTTTTATCGTGAAATTTTGTTCAGTGATGAAGCCCATTTCTGGCTCAATTGATACGTTAATAAACAAAATTGCCGTATTTGGGCTGATGACTGCCCGACGAATACCAAGAGCTACAATTACATCCATTAAAAACAGCGGTATGGTGCGATTTATGGGCTGGTGGAATCATTGGTCCATATTTCTTCAAAAATGAGACAAATCAGAATGTTACTGTCAATAATAACCGTTATCGCGCCATCTTAACGGAGTATGTGCTTCCTGAAATTCAAGCACATGATCTTGGTGAGATCTGGTTTCAACAAGACGGCGCTATGAGGTCGAATTGATCGTGCGATATCACACCTTTTGACTATTTTTTCTGGGATATATAAAGTCTCAGGTCTTCAGGAATATGCTAGCTACGATTGATGCTTTAAAAGCCAACATTACTCGTGTTATCCGCGAGATACCAGTCGCTTTGTTCGAACGAGTCGCCTAAAATTCGACCTTCCGAATGGACCACCTCAGACGTAATCGTGGCCAACATTTATATAATATTATTTTCAAGAAATAAATGCCATAAACTGTTCTTTTAACAAATAAGAATGACTTTAAGTTTGCTTTCAAATCTATGTATTTTATTTTACACTATAAATCAAACCTCACGGTTAATCACCATATATGACATTTTGCATAGACAAAGGTTTCATAAGTTTGTTTATTTGCTTCGGCAACTGTTCAACTGCAAAGAGCTACAACAACGCTTGAATGCATTCATTTTCTTGAATTCCTTCAATGCGTGCAGGCTCGAATTGACCTTGACTTTTTACTAACTATATTTATAGCCTTTGGCTTGAGTGAGCCGTTTTTCTCTTTGATTGGATGACTGGATTCCACTGCGTGGCACGTTTCGCAACGGAATTGTTTTCGCTCCAAAATGTATAGTATACCGATCTACTTATATTAATTTGTTTGCCGTAAGAAGTACATTTGTTGGTTACAGACTAGGTTCTTGTTAGGCCCTATATATATGTTTTACATTGTAGTGATAATTTTCGATATACAATACTCGTACAACACTAAGACCACGTTAAATTGAAATAATCGCATTTTATGCTTAAAATATTACTCTTCCAAATCTCTGACAACATATTGTTTTTACTGCATGCATCAAGTTCAGTATCGCCATCAGAAAATACCGTACTTCTTAACTAAATAGGAGTTATCAACCTTCTCGAGTGTACGTTGGTTTTGAATGTTTGCAGGTTATAAGGACTGGGAAATAAAGAGCGCAGCAATTGTATTGCTTCAGAAGAAATCATGATATTTCAGAGAGCATTCGATAGTGAGGGTAAACTGAGTTATAACTTACAGTTAACAAAGGATTCCATGACCTTGGAAACATGAGACGTTAATGCAACCAGTATGTAGAGAGAGAGTGAACAAAATTCGCGGCCACCCTGGACAAATGCGTCCCTCTACTCAGAATGAGTTTTAAGATTAAGATAGATGCAAAAGCTTACATCGTAGATTTGGCAGCTCCTTTTGCACTTTTGTTATGAATGTGCAAGGCTTCATTAAATTTTCTTCTGACTGCAACATTTTTTTAATTATTGACTGTAGGTTTGGTATGCCAGTTTTTCATCAAAGAAAGCGTATACAATAAGATATTGCATGTTCGACGTTTTCCTTCTAATTTTGCAGTCTGGGAAAGTGAGCTCACGTGCCCGAAGCGGTGTTGATATTTTCGATATTCACCGTGACCAGATAGGAACTCTGTAAGATGGTAGTTACAGCTTCCATGCCTTCAGTAGCTCCAAACATCTATGGATAGGATCAATCTGTAGGTGTGTCTGCATTTCTCCGAGCTTGCCACATGGTCATTGAAATTAGTATTTCTTCGTCTTTGATCGTTTTGATGACAGTCGCCTTTTAGTTACTAGAAGTTCTCTTTTTATAGACTCACCGCATCTCGTCCGTAAGGATATCGATGAGAATCGTCCCGGCCTAATGCGCTAAGTCGATAGGTTTGGCAGTATTCTAGAAAATACTTCCTGGAGCTTTGATGTGTTTTTGTTTGAATAGTCGATGTGAGGCATAAAACTGAATTTATTGTCAAGTATTACTCCTGGATATTTTATATAATCTTTTGGTCTAATGGTCTGACTTCCTACTCTTATGTCCACGTATTTACACATTTTGCCGGATAAATCTAGGCCGGCAGATATTAGCCAGTCTTTGACAAGATTGATCGCATCGTTCGTAGCTGACTCTTTCTTGCAAACTTTCTTTGCAAAAGTTACAAGGGAGATGTTAGCGAAGCCGGTTTTTTTTTCTGGTAGCAATATTAATTGCAGAATTCCGTCGTGCATGATACTCCCGAGTACCGATTCTTGTGGGATTCCCGCGGAGATTCTATAACAATTTTTCCTTTCGTATATTACACATCTCAACCTTCTTTTGCTAAAGTAGCCGGATACAATCTTTCACAAGTAGTACGATGTATCAATTCTGGCTAGTGACCTTCTTACTGACTTAAAGGCGGTTTTGATTCCAAAAGTCACTACTGCGTAATATTCCTTAGTTACCCATCCCCATCTTTTTTCCTTGATTGTATCAGCTACTGTGTACTAGGTGGAGTGAAAAGTAACCTACTTGGCTGCCAGAATTCGCTGCTACTGCAAACATGCCAAATTTCAGTGCGATACTGTCTTTAGTTTTGTTTTGACAGCTGATTGTTGTTGACGTGTTTGGCATCATGTTGACTATGGACAAAAACGATTTTCGTTCTATCATAAGACATTATTTTTTGAGAGGCAAAACGGCGAAGGAAACAAAAGAAAATTTAGATAAATATTATGGGGCTAATGCTCCGTCAGATTACACAGTCAAATATTGATTTCGAGAGTTTCGTGGTGGCAGCAACTCCACTACCGATCAAGTTCGCAGCGGCAGGCCTTCCGATGCGGTTACAGAGGACAATGTCAAAAAAATACATAAAATGGTGTTGGCTGACCGGAAAGCGAAGGTGCGCGACCTAGCAGATACCACAAAGGTTAGTACTGAGCGCACACGCCATATTTTGGGCAACATTCTGCATATGAAAAAGTGCCATGCCGTGTTTGGACTTGCTGATGCGGAATCGGGCGGACTTTTGGCATCGATTGGTAACTGTTGAACACCAGAGAACAGAGTGAGTACCCGGCAATGGACTGAAGTCGGCACGAGTGCTCTGAAGCGGCCGAGGGAGGCTCGATGGGTCGGAAAGGTTATGGCATCGGTTTAATAGGATTGTCATGGCATACTCGTCATTAACTACATCGAAAAAGAAAAAAACCATCAACGGCGAGTATTACTGTGCATTATTGGAGCGATTGAAGGCCGAAATCGCTGCAAAACGGCCTCACATGAAGAAAAAAAAAATTCTGTTTTTGAAAGACAAAGCACCGGCGCACAAAAGTATCGCAGCCATGGCTAAAATCAATGACTTACGACTCCAACTGCTGTCCTCGGACTATTATCTCTTCCCAAACCTCAAAAGATGTCTCGTCAATAAAAAATTCAGCTCACGCGAGGAAATCATCAACACCACGGAGGAGTATTTTGCAGACCTTCCGAAAAATTACTTTTCGGACGGGATCATGAAGTTGGAAAATCGCTGAATGAAGTGTGTCAAACTAGAAGGGGACTATATTGAATTAAATAAAAAAACATTTAAAAAAAATTCCCAAGGAGGTTACTTTTCACCCCACCTAGTATATCACTGCTTTTATGGCGACGGCAACGGTGATTCCTCTTTCAAACACTCCAGCAGTGTTGTTATTAACATGTCTGGTCTGTTTTGCGCGGTGGCTTTACTGCATTCTTGGAGCAGTAAGGCAATCACCTCTTCGATGAGTACACCTCGAAAGAGATCACCGGCATCCTGTCGAAATTGGAAGTAGTCATCTTGCAGCACAGTGACACCAAAATCCAGGCCAAACAGAATGCTATGGGATGTTATTTAGCTATGGTATCTCAATTCCGAACTCATCTGAGAAGATAAGTTGACGTGTTGAATTCCACATCATTCGAAAATTTGTCCTACTTAATTCCAATCAAGATGTGATCATTTGTGATTATTGCGAACTCCCCATTCGCTATGATATTTCTGTCAATCAATGAGCTTGGCTCCATTCCGTACGATACTTGTGGTCACGCAACGAACACGGGCAATGTTTTGAAATCCCGAAAGACGCACCAGCACTGCTCGACGTGTTGTCCGTACCGATCGTTGTGAATTCCGGATAACCTACTTGAAGAACCAGAAAGAGGCTTTCTCCTGCCAGTGAGGTATCGATGTTTCAAAAAATGTATAGATCTCCAGTAGCACAGACTGAACTGCATCAATTCCGAACGCATAACAGTGTTGAAGAAGGTCAATCGCTACTTTTTTTACACACAGAATTGCTTCCTAAATATATCTCTAGAGTTTCTTGAGGACAAGGATTCTCAGATTTTAAACGGTGCTATCGACAGGGAGTTCTACGCAAAGTATTTGCTTGAGTAGCTTGTATCTGGCAGACTGTCTTAAGCTTGGCATGTATCTTAATCTTTAAGCTATTCTCAAATGCTTTACTATCATACTTGGTTATCTGCTGTATTTGTGAGTTTGTATGTTTGGCTAGGACGTCGGTGTATTGTGAATAACGTTCGGGTGAATCCTAGCGTTTGTCTCCTTTTCTTTTTTCTTTTTTTTTTAAAGCTTACTTGAAAAGTGTGCTCGATGTTGTGTTAGGCAAGAGAAAAATAAAAAGCATTCATTTGAAGTCAAGTCCAAAAAAAAAAAAAAAACTTTTTTGGGATCAGGTCCAGGCGCTTTGTTGATGTCTATCGTCTTGGATGCATTGCGAAGTTCTCTTGCTGCGTTCTCTGATTATTTTGCCCAGAGTCGATGGTCTCTGTGGACATAGTTGCTGCTCAATAGACTTTAGCTTTCTTAGACATGATAATTGTGGAGACCTACAGGTTTCAACTTTCAAGTCATTATCATTCTGTATGCCGTGCTCCAAAGGTTTATGTCGGCTTAGCCGCATCTTATTGTCAGTTACAACATGTCTAGTCGTTCTGGAAAATCAGCTCTCTTTAAATGCTGCGCTTTCTATCGGCCTTGTAAGAAGTTTGCTCTGAGAGCTTTTCTTTCTTGGCTTAACCAGCAGCACGGTGAGACATAAGATCTTCAGTAATCTTGCTATTACACGAGTTCGAAAGTATATTTTTCCTATTAAAGATTCGATGCTATAAAGTGTGGACGGAAACAGTGAAGACACAGTGTGCAGTAAGCAGATTTTCCTTATCTAAAGACATGACAGCAGGAATGCCATTAAAAATGAGCATTGGAGTGTGAAGCAAAAATTTCTGACCAGAACTTTTTACTACCTTTGTGACTTCGTATTATTGTTTGCCGTAGTTTATGAATTTTACA
This sequence comes from Volucella inanis, assembly GCA_907269105.1. Lineage (NCBI taxonomy): Eukaryota > Metazoa > Arthropoda > Insecta > Diptera > Syrphidae > Volucella > Volucella inanis. Next base: position 124,349,219 of record OU026157.1, on the reverse strand, counting down.
CGCTTAATATTTGAACTTGCTTTGGTTTTCGGCTTTCCTGTGGCTCTTATAGGACAGAGAAAATAGCTCTCTTACCCTTACAGCCGGAGTCATTCCATATCTTTTCTTTGGGTGTAGTACTCTTCATCATTTTCAGGTATAAGGAATCTCATTTCAAATTAAATAGTGTTTGTGATTATATTAGCACCCGGGGTCACGTCGTTATCCAGGAAACATAATGACTAGTTGAAATTTCCCTACGGTTCTCTTAGTTATGACGAGCCCAGAGAAATGAGCACACCAAAAGTGTACTTATCTGGATGGGAAACTAAAAACAAGGCCAGGATGACTATCAGGTATTCGCGTGAGCTCATTTACAAACTGGATTAAGCCAAATCGGCAATACTTGCCTCAATCTATTACGTTTTGATGGATTTTTGTTTGAAATGTAGCATTTCTTGTCGTGGCACTGCTAATGTGCTAGATGAACGGACTTGAAGTTCAGTTGTTGCCTTGAAAATTTCAAAACATCACGAAATCTCAATCATTTATTTATTTTTTGTTCGAATACTTTTTTATGACTCTTTATCATCCTTTTCAGCGCAGTTCTCCATATCAATTGATCTGACCTATGTTGGATCAGAAAAATGGAAAAAGTTTGTTATCTGTGAAACGGCACACATAGGTACTTGTATTTTAATAGCCATCACTTACTTCGGATTTTATGCTATCTCAAGAGCCATCTCTAGCATAAGTAAGCCTACGGACTTATTTCACCAATTGATACCAGTAAGAGCAACAGAACGGTAATGGCAAATGACACTTATCACATCTAACCACATCGCTCAATCATCTTTTACTTGCGAGTATTAAGATTTCAATTTCATTACAATGCATTTTCTTTAATTTTTATTTGTCTCAACGTTCTTCTTTTTTCAACTCAATTGCCCACTAAACTCCACCGAAAGTCATTCTACAAAAAGCATGCTACGGTTCAAGCCAAACTGTTGATTCCTTTAACACATTGTGGTGTTCGTTGACAAAGGTCTACAGAGAAAAATCATTGGGGTATGCAACGATTTGCCTTTCTATCATCATGGAATTTTGTTACACAAAAATGGAAAAAAGAAAACCCTCGTTTATACTGACTAATTATAAGGGTTATGCATATGGCAGCCCATCTCATAATTTATTCCACCAAAAACACATAAAAACGGGCCAGTTACGTACAATGAACAAAGGTATTATTGTATAAAACAAAAAATTCATAGTCCTTCAAAAAAAAAAAAAAAAAAAAAATTGTTTTTTTGAAAATAGAAATCCGTAAAACCAAACCCCAAAACCTCCTTATTACCGTGACTTGAAAATGGATAAGCAAACTCGCCAGGCACCCCACTGTTTAATATTTGCTCCTTAAACTACCCCTTTTAGAATGCTTCTTTTTGAAATTCCTTATTAACTCCTGCTCTCATTCCTGAGAACCATGGCACGGTACCTTTCCTTTTTCTTTTCAAGCGGAACAAACACCAACAACAGTTGGTTTTTATTAAGAGGGTAACTTCGTCGGTTAGACATGAGAGAGTTGTATTCATACTCATATAATACACCTCTTGAAAGCTGTACATTTTAACCCTCAGACGGATACCGTGTTTCTACAGTTTTGTGTACCAGTATTCTAGTGTTGGTGGTTGACAAGAATGTTTGTCGGCATTCAAAGCAAAGACTGTTAAAGTAGCTGGCTCCATCACATTTTAAAGATTCTATGAGCAAGGAGTAAGTAGAATGTTGAGATTGAATAGTGGTTGTTTAAGCAGTTTTTATTAACTTTTTATACGTTAAAATAATAAAGTGATTTTAAGGCAATACGATGCTTAACTTTTTAAATTACTCGATGACCATAGTTTGAGTGTCTCATAAAAAAAAAGGAACACCGATTACTTGATATAAATGTCTGACACGACAGTCTGGTGGACCACGTGGCCTACGATTTCTTGCCAACTACAAATGTCAGGAGAGTGAGAAACTCACCCTAATTGAAGCCGAGCCTATCACTTAACCTTAGGTTGCAACCGCTGCTAATTTCAGGGATAGTGCTGGGCCTGACTTCAAGTGGATTAAGTTTCTTAATAAACGTCGATTTTTCAGTGGCTCTTAAGGATTGAGCAAGTGCTTTTAATTGTTTGCAGATTTAAAGAAATAAAGGTACTATAGTACCAACATAGTATAGATACAACCAAACTGAATGGTGTTTACAATTAACTAGATATGAGTCATTTAAAGAGTGGACTTCACATAGCCATGTTTACCAGCAACGAAATGCCTCATTGTTGTCTGTTTGTAATATGAGATGTATCAGATTTAAGGTTCAAAAAAGTGGTTTTTCTAACTCAAAGTCATTTCTATTAAAGTTAGATACATTCAAAGACTAAATAAAAAAACTTAGATTTCTTTGAACCTTGAACAGGCTGCATACAGCTGAACACCTATCATAAAGTAGATTTCACTACTATTAAAGACATGAAAGGAAATCGGCCAAATAAAAAAGGATGCACGGATTTTTTGTAAGGATCCAGAGGAAAATGACGGTGCTACTATACAGTAGCTACACGAGAGTGGGTGGAATATTACTGTAGATAGGACACGGTTTCCTCATCTTATCAAACTAAAAATGTTGTGATCTTCGCAAAGCATTCCTTGAGTGTTATTTTGGTACCTAGCATCAAATTTAGACAGAGCGCAACCTAATTTCAGGCATAGAACGTCTACAGATATCCAACAATGGAGAAATGCTGAAGAATGCAAAGAAACGAACCATCAGAATGTTTTCTGTTTACAGCATTCAACTGCTAAAGACCAGTGTAATCAGTTTAAGAACACAAAAGCAATACCTGATTTGACGAATGAAACATAAAGTAGAATATTTCACCCATGAAACAGTACTTCATAGAAAGATATAAGCGACTCATGTGCGGTAAACCGAAAAGAGGAACAACATCGACCACGAAAAGTGCCGATCAAGCAAATCTATTTTAAAAACATAGTTTGTAAGTTCTTCCAAAAAGTGAATGAAGTTGTCAGGAAAGGACTGGGCTTGAGCTGTTAAAATGAGCAACGAAACCTTGTCATAAACTTCAGTAGGTGTAGAGTATTTTAAACGACAGGGGTGACTGAAATCCAGCGAATCATTCAAACTTGGCGATCTAAACAAACATTACCGTCCACTAACATGAAGTTAAGAGAAGAAAATCTGAAATTAAGTACGCCAATACATTTAGACTAAACCTGCTGAGCTACTCACGGTAGCGAAAAACGACTCATTTCCAATCTGATGTGGCTGATCTAGTGATCTCGACACACTTAAAATTTCTTAAGATCGCGTAAAGGGTCTTCTTTCCGTATATCTTAAACGCTTAAACCCAAAATAATCGAAACAATTGAAACATGATTTTTGTGCTAACTAAATCTGGTGTAGTTAAAATATTTTAAGCAATAATCACAACACTATGCCTCCGCAGGTTAGCCTGACGTTCTGCAGAATTGTTTTTTCTGCCAGAAAAACTGAGACTAGTCCATTGAGCACTCAACATGCTGCTTTTACTGAAATTTCTTATTATTTCGTAGTAAGATGAGTATGCGCTTCAGTGTTAAATTGCTTTCACTACCAGCATCTATCATATCAGAGGCGAGTCCCTGCAGAGAGATACAAGCCCGAGCCAGACGTTCACAGAGATAGTTCTCCGCTGTGACGTCATAATTCTTACACAAGATGTTGTGTTACATGAATTACAAGCAGAAAAATCTATAACCGTCTTAAAGATGTCAGAAACCACCATTTGGGTCACTTGAAAACGTGTTATGAGCAGTTATGCTCATATAAAAACTAATTTTCAATGAAAGTGCTGGCATATTTGGTAGTCCCAAAGTAGATTAGTGTCCTGAAATACTCTCTTCTGAGCTTTGCCTAAAAAGTTCACAGTTTAAGAAGGCTCAGCGAATTCATGCTTCGGTGAAGTCTTGCGTACTCAAACTGCTTTGGATAGAGTTGTATATCTCTGCCGGGAAGCTAGATGAAAGATTTCTAAACAATAACCGAGATATAAGTTGTCGTCCTTCAGAATAAAACCACCGTCTCATCCTAAATTGGAGCCTTCAGTGAACAGCCAACTACATTCCATTCCTGGATCAGGTTCTTTCATCTTTTTCGCAAAAAATCGTTTCATTGTAAATAAACAGCTGGCGCGCAAGGTCATCAAAAGTCCAGTGGGTATTGTGCCAAAGACCAATTGTCTTTAAGCATAAGATGGCTTTGAGTGCACTGCCAATGATATGAGCTTCGAGAGGAGGCAGATTCATCAAAGCATTTAGAGCAGCGCCAGATGCAGCCAAAATAGAGTCAAGTAAAAATACCATTGACGTGTTTCGTGAAAGTTTGTTTCATCATTTCATAGACTTGTAGGGACAGGTCCTATGTCTTGCCGGCAACTTCTTGTCTTGCACTGCCAAGACACCGACAGCGCCTTAAGGGCGCTTATGATATAATTTGTTTAGTCCAGATAAGCGTGTTTTCCATCATGATACCCAAATACTTAGCTCCGTTGAAGAAAAAGATGGTGATGACTTTAGCCACTAAAAGAGTGAGACAAGTCAGCTTCCACCTTCTCGTAAAAAAAAACAACTTCAGGTTTGAGCGAATTGACTAAAACCCCATTTTGAGTATACCAATCGTAGGTCACGTTTAGTGCTCTCTGCGGTTTAGAGCAGGCAGAACCTAGATGTAATTCAACTGCAACATTTATCTGCATATGTCTTCAGAACTATTGAGTAGAGTGGAGACAGAATACTTCCTTGCGTCAACCCTACAAGAGCAACGGCGTGTTGTATTCCCTTAGATCACCAGCAGCTAGGTTGATAGAAGCCATTAACAGAATAACAAAAGGATGTTGTTATAGATAGATATTGTCCCCTATAATTTCTGTCGCAAGGCTTCAAATCCTATCCAGCAGCGGCAGAGATGTGTTCGCTGCACTTGATTGTATGTTATGTTAGCATTTAACTCCAACACGAGTATTAAGTACATGACGACAGTACTCTCTGCTTCTTATACTCGTTCCCGGACTCACGTCCATATTCTTCGACTGTACAACCGGAGCATATGAAAAACTCGATATAAACTGCATCACCAATTGGGGAACAATCAACAGAGTAAAATTTAATGCTTCCAAAACACAATGCTATCTGTTACCGTTAACGCGAAGTCCAAACACCCAACCATTATTCCTGAATGGCACTTGCAACTTTGAAACCCAATCACTTTCCATTATCGGTATGTGTGTCAATGACAACCTACGTTGTAATGACCACATATTTTATGTCGTCAAAAATGTTGCGAAATATCTAGGTTTCCTCAAACGATATAAAAAATACTTGTTTCTCTGATCTAAGGCATTCATCTGCCCAAAATTGAATTGCAGTTCCCATATTTCGTCAGGTGCTCTAAAAATCCCTCTGCATTTGCTAGGTGGGATTTTAAACCGTGCGATAAGACTCATAGGCGATTCTTATATCATCCAGTTTATTCACAACCTGAAACACCGACGAAATATCTCTTATCTCAACTTGCTCTTTCGCTATTTTCACCACCAGTGATTCATTGAAATTGTCAGTAGCATTCCGCAGATTCAAACCTTTAACCGCAACACTCGTCTAGCTATGAATGCTCATTAGTCCACCCCCAAGCCCACTTTCGGACGTACATTAAATAATCGTGACTTTTATCTAAGCCGAACAACTCGCTTTTGCAATGCCCTGCCGAGCTATTTAAAACCAACATACAGGGTGACTGACTCGAACTGCAACTTTTTAAAATGCTATAATTTTTTTATTTTTTAATAAATTTTATTGTGGCAAAGCAAAAAATGTTGGACAATACATCAATTTTCAAATTGTATCAGTAGTTTTCAATATGTCCACCTTTGGCGCGAATAATGGCCTTGAGACGGCCGAAGAAAACTTCGCACGCTGCACGCAAGTGGCTCTGCGGTATTTTGGCCCATTCCCGGCGAAGTGCGTGTTTGAGGTGGTCCAAACTTTGATATTTTTTAGTTCCAACCTTCGCCTTCAAAATACCCCAGACAGAGAAATCCAACGGATTTGCATCCGAAGATTTTGCAATCCATTGTGTCGAAGAAATGAAGTGTGTGACACTGTTTTTTAACCAATCTTGGTTGACGCGCGCCTTGTGAAACGGTGCCAAGTCTTGTTGAAATGTCCACGGTCTCCGACCGAAATAACTGTTTGCCCAAGACTTCAGTACTATAGTACCAACATAGTATAGATACAACCAAACTGAATGGTGTTTACAATTAACTAGATATGAGTCATTTAAAGAGTGGACTTCACATAGCCATGTTTACCAGCAACGAAATGCCTCATTGTTGTCTGTTTGTAATATGAGATGTATCAGATTTAAGGTTCAAAAAAGTGGTTTTTCTAACTCAAAGTCATTTCTATTAAAGTTAGATACATTCAAAGACTAAATAAAAAAACTTAGATTTCTTTGAACCTTGAACAGGCTGCATACAGCTGAACACCTATCATAAAGTAGATTTCACTACTATTAAAGACATGAAAGGAAATCGGCCAAATAAAAAAGGATGCACGGATTTTTTGTAAGGATCCAGAGGAAAATGACGGTGCTACTATACAGTAGCTACACGAGAGTGGGTGGAATATTACTGTAGATAGGACACGGTTTCCTCATCTTATCAAACTAAAAATGTTGTGATCTTCGCAAAGCATTCCTTGAGTGTTATTTTGGTACCTAGCATCAAATTTAGACAGAGCGCAACCTAATTTCAGGCATAGAACGTCTACAGATATCCAACAATGGAGAAATGCTGAAGAATGCAAAGAAACGAACCATCAGAATGTTTTCTGTTTACAGCATTCAACTGCTAAAGACCAGTGTAATCAGTTTAAGAACACAAAAGCAATACCTGATTTGACGAATGAAACATAAAGTAGAATATTTCACCCATGAAACAGTACTTCATAGAAAGATATAAGCGACTCATGTGCGGTAAACCGAAAAGAGGAACAACATCGACCACGAAAAGTGCCGATCAAGCAAATCTATTTTAAAAACATAGTTTGTAAGTTCTTCCAAAAAGTGAATGAAGTTGTCAGGAAAGGACTGGGCTTGAGCTGTTAAAATGAGCAACGAAACCTTGTCATAAACTTCAGTAGGTGTAGAGTATTTTAAACGACAGGGGTGACTGAAATCCAGCGAATCATTCAAACTTGGCGATCTAAACAAACATTACCGTCCACTAACATGAAGTTAAGAGAAGAAAATCTGAAATTAAGTACGCCAATACATTTAGACTAAACCTGCTGAGCTACTCACGGTAGCGAAAAACGACTCATTTCCAATCTGATGTGGCTGATCTAGTGATCTCGACACACTTAAAATTTCTTAAGATCGCGTAAAGGGTCTTCTTTCCGTATATCTTAAACGCTTAAACCCAAAATAATCGAAACAATTGAAACATGATTTTTGTGCTAACTAAATCTGGTGTAGTTAAAATATTTTAAGCAATAATCACAACACTATGCCTCCGCAGGTTAGCCTGACGTTCTGCAGAATTGTTTTTTCTGCCAGAAAAACTGAGACTAGTCCATTGAGCACTCAACATGCTGCTTTTACTGAAATTTCTTATTATTTCGTAGTAAGATGAGTATGCGCTTCAGTGTTAAATTGCTTTCACTACCAGCATCTATCATATCAGAGGCGAGTCCCTGCAGAGAGATACAAGCCCGAGCCAGACGTTCACAGAGGTAGTTCTCCGCTGTGACGTCATAATTCTTACACAAGATGTTGTGTTACATGAATTACAAGCAGAAAAATCTATAACCGTCTTAAAGATGTCAGAAACCACCATTTGGGTCACTTGAAAACGTGTTATGAGCAGTTATGCTCATATAAAAACTAATTTTCAATGAAAGTGCTGGCATATTTGGTAGTCCCAAAGTAGATTAGTGTCCTGAAATACTCTCTTCTGAGCTTTGCCTAAAAAGTTCACAGTTTAAGAAGGCTCAGCGAATTCATGCTTCGGTGAAGTCTTGCGTACTCAAACTGCTTTGGATAGAGTTGTATATCTCTGCCGGGAAGCTAGACGAAAGATTTCTAAACAATAACCGAGATATAAGTTGTCGTCCTTCAGAATAAAACCACCGTCTCATCCTAAATTGGAGCCTTCAGTGAACAGCCAACTACATTCCATTCCTGGATCAGGTTCTTTCATCTTTTTCGCAAAAAATCGTTTCATTGTAAATAAACAGCTGGCGCGCAAGGTCATCAAAAGTCCAGTGGGTATTGTGCCAAAGACCAATTGTCTTTAAGCATAAGATGGCTTTGAGTGCACTGCCAATGATATGAGCTTCGAGAGGAGGCAGATTCATCAAAGCATTTAGAGCAGCGCCAGATGCAGCCAAAATAGAGTCAAGTAAAAATACCATTGACGTGTTTCGTGAAAGTTTGTTTCATCATTTCATAGACTTGTAGGGACAGGTCCTATGTCTTGCCGGCAACTTCTTGTCTTGCACTGCCAAGACACCGACAGCGCCTTAAGGGCGCTTATGATATAATTTGTTTAGTCCAGATAAGCGTGTTTTCCATCATGATACCCAAATACTTAGCTCCGTTGAAGAAAAAGATGGTGATGACTTTAGCCACTAAAAGAGTGAGACAAGTCAGCTTCCACCTTCTCGTAAAAAAAAACAACTTCAGGTTTGAGCGAATTGACTAAAACCCCATTTTGAGTATACCAATCGTAGGTCACGTTTAGTGCTCTCTGCGGTTTAGAGCAGGCAGAACCTAGATGTAATTCAACTGCAACATTTATCTGCATATGTCTTCAGAACTATTGAGTAGAGTGGAGACAGAATACTTCCTTGCGTCAACCCTACAAGAGCAACGGCGTGTTGTATTCCCTTAGATCACCAGCAGCTAGGTTGATAGAAGCCATTAACAGAATAACAAAAGGATGTTGTTATAGATAGATATTGTCCCCTATAATTTCTGTCGCAAGGCTTCAAATCCTATCCAGCAGCGGCAGAGATGTGTTCGCTGCACTTGATTGTATGTTATGTTAGCATTTAACTCCAACACGAGTATTAAGTACATGACGACAGTACTCTCTGCTTCTTATACTCGTTCCCGGACTCACGTCCATATTCTTCGACTGTACAACCGGAGCATATGAAAAACTCGATATAAACTGCATCACCAATTGGGGAACAATCAACAGAGTAAAATTTAATGCTTCCAAAACACAATGCTATCTGTTACCGTTAACGCGAAGTCCAAACACCCAACCATTATTCCTGAATGGCACTTGCAACTTTGAAACCCAATCACTTTCCATTATCGGTATGTGTGTCAATGACAACCTACGTTGTAATGACCACATATTTTATGTCGTCAAAAATGTTGCGAAATATCTAGGTTTCCTCAAACGATATAAAAAATACTTGTTTCTCTGATCTAAGGCATTCATCTGCCCAAAATTGAATTGCAGTTCCCATATTTCGTCAGGTGCTCTAAAAATCCCTCTGCATTTGCTAGGTGGGATTTTAAACCGTGCGATAAGACTCATAGGCGATTCTTATATCATCCAGTTTATTCACAACCTGAAACACCGACGAAATATCTCTTATCTCAACTTGCTCTTTCGCTATTTTCACCACCAGTGATTCATTGAAATTGTCAGTAGCATTCCGCAGATTCAAACCTTTAACCGCAACACTCGTCTAGCTATGAATGCTCATTAGTCCACCCCCAAGCCCACTTTCGGACGTACATTAAATAATCGTGACTTTTATCTAAGCCGAACAACTCGCTTTTGCAATGCCCTGCCGAGCTATTTAAAACCAACATACAGGGTGACTGACTCGAACTGCAACTTTTTAAAATGCTATAATTTTTTTATTTTTTAATAAATTTTATTGTGGCAAAGCAAAAAATGTTGGACAATACATCAATTTTCAAATTGTATCAGTAGTTTTCAATATGTCCACCTTTGGCGCGAATAATGGCCTTGAGACGGCCGAAGAAAACTTCGCACGCTGCACGCAAGTGGCTCTGCGGTATTTTGGCCCATTCCCGGCGAAGTGCGTGTTTGAGGTGGTCCAAACTTTGATATTTTTTAGTTCCAACCTTCGCCTTCAAAATACCCCAGACAGAGAAATCCAACGGATTTGCATCCGAAGATTTTGCAATCCATTGTGTCGAAGAAATGAAGTGTGTGACACTGTTTTTTAACCAATCTTGGTTGACGCGCGCCTTGTGAAACGGTGCCAAGTCTTGTTGAAATGTCCACGGTCTCCGACCGAAATAACTGTTTGCCCAAGACTTCAGTACTATAGTACCAACATAGTATAGATACAACCAAACTGAATGGTGTTTACAATTAACTAGATATGAGTCATTTAAAGAGTGGACTTCACATAGCCATGTTTACCAGCAACGAAATGCCTCATTGTTGTCTGTTTGTAATATGAGATGTATCAGATTTAAGGTTCAAAAAAGTGGTTTTTCTAACTCAAAGTCATTTCTATTAAAGTTAGATACATTCAAAGACTAAATAAAAAAACTTAGATTTCTTTGAACCTTGAACAGGCTGCATACAGCTGAACACCTATCATAAAGTAGATTTCACTACTATTAAAGACATGAAAGGAAATCGGCCAAATAAAAAAGGATGCACGGATTTTTTGTAAGGATCCAGAGGAAAATGACGGTGCTACTATACAGTAGCTACACGAGAGTGGGTGGAATATTACTGTAGATAGGACACGGTTTCCTCATCTTATCAAACTAAAAATGTTGTGATCTTCGCAAAGCATTCCTTGAGTGTTATTTTGGTACCTAGCATCAAATTTATACAGAGCGCAACCTAATTTCAGGCATAGAACGTCTACAGATATCCAACAATGGAGAAATGCTGAAGAATGCAAAGAAACGAACCATCAGAATGTTTTCTGTTTACAGCATTCAACTGCTAAAGACCAGTGTAATCAGTTTAAGAACACAAAAGCAATACCTGATTTGACGAATGAAACATAAAGTAGAATATTTCACCCATGAAACAGTACTTCATAGAAAGATATAAGCGACTCATGTGCGGTAAACCGAAAAGAGGAACAACATCGACCACGAAAAGTGCCGATCAAGCAAATCTATTTTAAAAACATAGTTTGTAAGTTCTTCCAAAAAGTGAATGAAGTTGTCAGGAAAGGACTGGGCTTGAGCTGTTAAAATGAGCAACGAAACCTTGTCATAAACTTCAGTAGGTGTAGATTATTTTAAACGACAGGGGTGACTGAAATCCAGCGAATCATTCAAACTTGGCGATCTAAACAAACATTACCGTCCACTAACATGAAGTTAAGAGAAGAAAATCTGAAATTAAGTACGCCAATACATTTAGACTAAACCTGCTGAGCTACTCACGGTAGCGAAAAACGACTCATTTCCAATCTGATGTGGCTGATCTAGTGATCTCGACACACTTAAAATTTCTTAAGATCGCGTAAAGGGTCTTCTTTCCGTATATCTTAAACGCTTAAACCCAAAATAATCGAAACAATTGAAACATGATTTTTGTGCTAACTAAATCTGGTGTAGTTAAAATATTTTAAGCAATAATCACAACACTATGCCTCCGCAGGTTAGCCTGACGTTCTGCAGAATTGTTTTTTCTGCCAGAAAAACTGAGACTAGTCCATTGAGCACTCAACATGCTGCTTTTACTGAAATTTCTTATTATTTCGTAGTAAGATGAGTATGCGCTTCAGTGTTAAATTGCTTTCACTACCAGCATCTATCATATCAGAGGCGAGTCCCTGCAGAGAGATACAAGCCCGAGCCAGACGTTCACAGAGGTAGTTCTCCGCTGTGACGTCATAATTCTTACACAAGATGTTGTGTTACATGAATTACAAGCAGAAAAATCTATAACCGTCTTAAAGATGTCAGAAACCACCATTTGGGTCACTTGAAAACGTGTTATGAGCAGTTATGCTCATATAAAAACTAATTTTCAATGAAAGTGCTGGCATATTTGGTAGTCCCAAAGTAGATTAGTGTCCTGAAATACTCTCTTCTGAGCTTTGCCTAAAAAGTTCACAGTTTAAGAAGGCTCAGCGAATTCATGCTTCGGTGAAGTCTTGCGTACTCAAACTGCTTTGGATAGAGTTGTATATCTCTGCCGGGAAGCTAGACGAAAGATTTCTAAACAATAACCGAGATATAAGTTGTCGTCCTTCAGAATAAAACCACCGTCTCATCCTAAATTGGAGCCTTCAGTGAACAGCCAACTACATTCCATTCCTGGATCAGGTTCTTTCATCTTTTTCGCAAAAAATCGTTTCATTGTAAATAAACAGCTGGCGCGCAAGGTCATCAAAAGTCCAGTGGGTATTGTGCCAAAGACCAATTGTCTTTAAGCATAAGATGGCTTTGAGTGCACTGCCAATGATATGAGCTTCGAGAGGAGGCAGATTCATCAAAGCATTTAGAGCAGCGCCAGATGCAGCCAAAATAGAGTCAAGTAAAAATACCATTGACGTGTTTCGTGAAAGTTTGTTTCATCATTTCATAGACTTGTAGGGACAGGTCCTATGTCTTGCCGGCAACTTCTTGTCTTGCACTGCCAAGACACCGACAGCGCCTTAAGGGCGCTTATGATATAATTTGTTTAGTCCAGATAAGCGTGTTTTCCATCATGATACCCAAATACTTAGCTCCGTTGAAGAAAAAGATGGTGATGACTTTAGCCACTAAAAGAGTGAGACAAGTCAGCTTCCACCTTCTCGTAAAAAAAAACAACTTCAGGTTTGAGCGAATTGACTAAAACCCCATTTTGAGTATACCAATCGTAGGTCACGTTTAGTGCTCTCTGCGGTTTAGAGCAGGCAGAACCTAGATGTAATTCAACTGCAACATTTATCTGCATATGTCTTCAGAACTATTGAGTAGAGTGGAGACAGAATACTTCCTTGCGTCAACCCTACAAGAGCAACGGCGTGTTGTATTCCCTTAGATCACCAGCAGCTAGGTTGATAGAAGCCATTAACAGAATAACAAAAGGATGTTGTTATAGATAGATATTGTCCCCTATAATTTCTGTCGCAAGGCTTCAAATCCTATCCAGCAGCGGCAGAGATGTGTTCGCTGCACTTGATTGTATGTTATGTTAGCATTTAACTCCAACACGAGTATTAAGTACATGACGACAGTACTCTCTGCTTCTTATACTCGTTCCCGGACTCACGTCCATATTCTTCGACTGTACAACCGGAGCATATGAAAAACTCGATATAAACTGCATCACCAATTGGGGAACAATCAACAGAGTAAAATTTAATGCTTCCAAAACACAATGCTATCTGTTACCGTTAACGCGAAGTCCAAACACCCAACCATTATTCCTGAATGGCACTTGCAACTTTGAAACCCAATCACTTTCCATTATCGGTATGTGTGTCAATGACAACCTACGTTGTAATGACCACATATTTTATGTCGTCAAAAATGTTGCGAAATATCTAGGTTTCCTCAAACGATATAAAAAATACTTGTTTCTCTGATCTAAGGCATTCATCTGCCCAAAATTGAATTGCAGTTCCCATATTTCGTCAGGTGCTCTAAAAATCCCTCTGCATTTGCTAGGTGGGATTTTAAACCGTGCGATAAGACTCATAGGCGATTCTTATATCATCCAGTTTATTCACAACCTGAAACACCGACGAAATATCTCTTATCTCAACTTGCTCTTTCGCTATTTTCACCACCAGTGATTCATTGAAATTGTCAGTAGCATTCCGCAGATTCAAACCTTTAACCGCAACACTCGTCTAGCTATGAATGCTCATTAGTCCACCCCCAAGCCCACTTTCGGACGTACATTAAATAATCGTGACTTTTATCTAAGCCGAACAACTCGCTTTTGCAATGCCCTGCCGAGCTATTTAAAACCAACATACAGGGTGACTGACTCGAACTGCAACTTTTTAAAATGCTATAATTTTTTTATTTTTTAATAAATTTTATTGTGGCAAAGCAAAAAATGTTGGACAATACATCAATTTTCAAATTGTATCAGTAGTTTTCAATATGTCCACCTTTGGCGCGAATAATGGCCTTGAGACGGCCGAAGAAAACTTCGCACGCTGCACGCAAGTGGCTCTGCGGTATTTTGGCCCATTCCCGGCGAAGTGCGTGTTTGAGGTGGTCCAAACTTTGATATTTTTTAGTTCCAACCTTCGCCTTCAAAATACCCCAGACAGAGAAATCCAACGGATTTGCATCCGAAGATTTTGCAATCCATTGTGTCGAAGAAATGAAGTGTGTGACACTGTTTTTTAACCAATCTTGGTTGACGCGCGCCTTGTGAAACGGTGCCAAGTCTTGTTGAAATGTCCACGGTCTCCGACCGAAATAACTGTTTGCCCAAGACTTCAATACTGTCTCTTAGACAATTGCACGGTATCCAAACGCATTATTTTGACACCAAGGTCCAAAAATAAGAGCGGAGAGCGACCATCGGCAGTTATGGCGGCCCAAACCATCACCGTCGGTGCTGCCTGCTTTCTGGTGGCCGCCGAAGGTGCAAATTTTCGAAGAACCTCTCTGGCAAGTAAACTCGGTCATTTTGTTTGTTGACATATTGTTCGGTAACAAATAGCGACTCATCGGAAAAAACCAAATTCAGCGTAGCAGTTCCTTCGCTCTTTCGACTCTAACTTTTTCTTCTTGCGGTGTAAGATCGTGTGCTCTTTGGAACTTCAATAGCTTGAGCCCAAGCTCATTTTTCAGTATGTGTTGCATCCGTTCCAACGATATGTTGAGCTCACGAGCCATTTTTCTTCCACTTCGACGGATTTCGCTCAATTCGGGCCTTCACTTTAATTTAATAAATAAATAAAATAATTACACATACCTAGATGTATATATATATGTATTGGGTATGTAATTTAATTCGTGCGGTTTTTTTTCAAAATTTGAACGTTTATTTAAGAAAAACATGTACAATGGTATTATTCAAAGTATTGCCCATCTGAAGCTATGACTTTATCCCATCTTTCTGGCAATTTGTGGATCCCATCTCAAAAGAACTGCGCCGGCTTGGCAGTCAAGAATGAATCAAGCCAATTTCTGATATTCTGCTCTGATGTGAACCGTATTTCAGTGAGGGCGGTTTGCATCGACCTAAACAAATGGTAGTCAGAAGGGGCAAGGTCTGGGCTATAAGGCGGGTGGGGTAAGGCTTCCCATCCACTGTTTTCCAAGCGAGCGTTGTCATGATGGAAAATTATTGCCTCATGTCTGGTGGCATATTCCTGGCGTTTTTCGGCTACTGCTCTCTTTAAACGGATTAATTGTCTTCGGTAGCGTTGTCCATTGATGATTTCACCCGGTTTTAGCAGCTCATAATACAGCACACCTATCTGATCCCACCAAATACAGAGCATTCCTTTCGCGCCATGGATATTCAGCTTTGCCGTTGATTTGGCTGGTTGGCCGGGTTTCACATATGATTTTTTGCGCTTGGGGTTGTCGTAATGGATCCATTTTTCATCACCAGTAACAATTCGATGCAAAAATGACTTCCTTTTGTGGCGATCCAACAGCATTTCGGACATGCAAAACTGCCTTTCGACGTCTCTCGGCTTAAGTTCATGTGGAACCCAATTTCCTTGCCTTTGAATATATCCAGCTGCCTTTAAACGTTTTGAAATGGCTGCTTGAGTGACACCCAAAGAATCTGCGAGCTCTTCTTGTGTTTGGCAACAATCTTCATAAAGTAATGCTTCCAGTTCTTCATCTTCAAACTCTTTTGGCTGCCCAGGACGTTTATCGTCTTCCAAGCCAAAATCACCACTTTTAAATCGTGCAAACCACTTTTGGCACGTTCGCTCAGCTAGTACATGTGCACCATAAGCTTCCCTCAAAATGCGATGACTTTTGGCAGCTGTTTTCTTCATGAAGAAAAACTCCCCACAAAAACAATTTTTCGGGCACAAAGTTCGACGTATTTGAGTGAAAAAAAATTATTGTTGTTTACGCTTCAAATGAATGACATATAGTGAAATGACGTACAATGACAGTAGCTATCCAACGCATGTACCAATGGATTAATACAAGTTACGCCATCTCTTAGAAAACCGCACGAACTAAGTTATAGAACCTATATGTCGGATATAACCCTGTAACCTCCTCGCATTACCACTGACTATACGTTTCGGTTATAAGACCGATACTCACCGGCTGAATGGTCTTATACCATGCAGTCAAGTGCAGCCAACTATGCTAAGTTCAAAGAACAGCATATCTGTGCATAAGCGGAGCCCTTCTCACTACTCTCTTCGTGACACTGGATATACTGTTTCATTTGACATCCTCTATATCTTCAGCATATAAGTAGCTGCGATGGCAGCTATTCATCTTACAGCGATTACATAGTGCACAGATAATTGATTTGGACACACTTATATCCTTAATATACTAGGAATCCTACCAGAGAACTTAGATTAAACTATACACCAACATTGGTTTGACAAAGACTTTAATGTATCTCTTTTAGATCCTTCTGGGGGGAAGATGCTTTCATGAACGACAAGTCAATCCACTTCTATACAGACCCAAGACTAAAAGTGGGGGCGGGGAGGTTTTTTTCTCACATAAGCTTAATATAAGCCTCCTTCTGTTTTCCAAATCACTGCAGCGTATTTTAGGTGGCAATTTAGGCGATTAAGAAAGTTCTGTCCTGGCTAAATCCATCTCTTAGGGAAATAGGGAGATGGCAGAGCAGTTCAACATCCAGTTATGTTGGGTGTCAGGACACAGAGACATATCAGGTAATTATAGGGTAATTATAGGAACCACTCTACTTATTCTACTAGAAAAAGGTAGCATCGTTATACCAATTGCTGCGTGCAAACTAATATTACTAACAAAAGAACAATCCGTAGGTGGACTGTTGAATCAATATGTCTCTTTGCTCTAGGAGTTTAATCTTTCAAAATTAAAAATCTCAGCGCTATCATAGGTGTCATCATTGATCACTGATCACGTAAGCATGCAAAAAGGATGAGGAGAAGAGACAATGTTCCACCTACTTTGTACATACCCAGCTCTTTCCCAGAAAAGGAAACTTCACTTCAGAGTTTTCTTCTATCATACAATGTCTTAAGCGATCTGAACAATATAGACGTTAACAGTCTCTTATGTTTCATCATATAATAAAATTAGTTCCACAATGGTCTAATATGCCTAAGTTGGTCTCTCTAACAGCCACTCTTACGTAATGTAACCTTGAACATACCTCTTAGCAAATGATTAGCAGCACGGGTCCTTTAATCCGTGGAATAATGAAATAACAAGCTTTCAAAGAAATGCAACCAAGGTGAGACCTAAGTGAGTCATGGAAAATCAGTAGGTACTTTCAATTAGAGCACTTAAAAGTATATTCGGGTACTACCCGGGTACCAAAGTATCGGGTTCCAATAAGGTTTTGGGTACCCACGTTATTTCTTATATTTCTCATATACCAAGACTAGACAAACAGTAAAACGATTAAACCATAACTTAAAAAACATTCTATCCTGCAAGGCCTTAAAATAGAACGCAAAATTAAAATGAATCATTTTCACAATTTAACAATGCGGCCGACAAATAAACTATGATTCAATCACAAAAAACAAGTCTTATTTCGTTTAGTAAATAAAATACATACATATGCATGTAAGTAGCATTAATCCTAAATGAATTTTGACCACTAAGAATAAAATTTATTATTTTAAATAATTTATAAACAAAAAAGATATGTTTTGAAATTAGAAATGTTTACTTATTTTATTATACTTGGTTGTAAAAATTTTTAATTTCTCTGGCAAAACGCAACATCGTTTGGGTGTTACAATATTTTATGCAGCGGAAAAACAACGTTCTGAAGACACCGATATCGCTGGCACGCATAAATATTTTTTTGGCTAGCAATGCCAGGTTTGGATAATTTGCTGCATTATTTTTCCATCATTTTAATGGGTTAGGAACATTGTGGTTTTACTGTGATTCACACAGATACATGTCGAACTCGTTAAAGGCTTTAACATCCGATTTAGCTTCTAATAAAAAATTAATGGCACTACATCTTTGACTCACGACTTCTCTACTCTTGATGGACATAGAGTTTTTTATCAAGTTTCGCACATATTTTCTAACAAGTTCTCTCACTTCTTCAGCCTCAACTTACAAGTTGTTATGTCTTGTTCTGTGAAAACTTCTTCTAATTCCCGCCTATTCAATTTGAACCTGCACTGAAATCTTTCTTACATGATTCTCATGAAACTGATAAAATATTCATCATATCCGATGTTTGTTTTTAAGTGTTTATTAATTAGGCCACATATAATCGATCGTAGAATGGAAATTATTATACCATCGCTTCTATTTATGACCATTCCCTTTCGCTTACTTCAAGTTTCTGAGCCAATATTGAAGATGTAATATCTCTATCTTCAATTTGCTAAGAGCCTTTCATACATTAAATAAGAGTATGATTCCTCTGATTGCAACGCATGTTTAACATAGATTTGTAACGTGTGTGCTGCACAGCAAATACTATTTTGAACTTCTTCAACATAATGAACTTAAGATACAACATTCGCAACATTATCCGTTACAAATGCATGCACTTTTTCCCACTCTGCAATGACCGTTTCTAATAAAAGAGCACACAATGTATAATTTTTTAATTCCCAGTCATCATTAACATAGTGCAGGGTAACCGATATGAACGAGTTCTGAGCTCTAGACGACCAACCGTCTGTAGTTAAAGCTACGAAGGAAACAGAACCTAGCGGATTTTGTATTTTATCATGAACCTGATTATCTAACAGCTGCAACTGGAATAAAAATTTTGAAGCTACAGAAAGTTCGTAATTGGGTCCAACAACTGACATAAAATTCTTAAATCCATCGCTTTCAACAAATAAAACTGGCAGTCCATTTGCAGATATCATGTGGGCGGTTGTTTGCGAAATTCATTCTTGCCTGTGAGAGTTGTATTTATCGTCATTACGTTGTCTTTTTTCTCTTGGAGGTACTGCACTACTGATGCTGCTAGTAGAGATAAGTCTTGAATTGTTCGATGAAGAAGGCGTAGGACTCACAGATTTGGCACTAATATAAATACAATAAAATAAAATATAACTTTTAATACATGCCACTAATATGATTTAAGATGCTCGTGGCTTTTTTATCCATTACACTGGGGATCGTTGGTTCCAAAATGACCAAAAAGAAATCACAAGTGTATGAACATATGGTATTTACGATGGCGGTCCCAGAAGTACCCGACCCAACAAAGAAATCACAAAAATGTTGGAAAAAATTTTATTTATTTTTTAACATAATCGCCGTTCAGCTCTATACACTTTCGCCAGCAATGTTCAAAAAGTTCGATACCCTTTTTATAATAAGAACTGTCTTCCTCCTCAAAATAGCTATTAACTGCAGACATCACTTCTTTATCGTTGGAAAATCTATGACCACTGAGCCATTTTTTCAAATTTGGGAACAGAAAGTAATCCGAAGGGACTAAGTCTGGCGAATAGGGTGCATGGGGTAGCAATTCAAATTTTAATTCATTAATTTTGGCCATTGCAATAACGGACTTGTGAGCTGGTGCATTGTCTTGATGAAACAACACTTTCTTCTTAGCCAAATGCGGCCGTTTTTGCTTGATTTCTTCGCTCAAACGTTGCAATAAGTTCGCATAATACCATCCGTTGATAGTTTTTTTCCTTTTTCAAGATAGTCAATGAGAATTATTCCACGCGCATTCCAAAAAATCGACTCCATGACATTGCCTGCAAATGAAACGGTCTTCGCCTTCTTTGGAGCCGGTTCTTCCTTTTGAATCCATTGTTTTGATTGTTCTTTTGTCTCGGGTGTAAAGTGATGGACCCATGTTTCATCCATTGTTATGAAACAGTGCAAAAATTCTGCTTTGTTGCTGTGAAACTTCGATAAAAACTCAATCGAAACATCTTCACGACACTGTTTTTGCTCGAGTGTGAGCAAACGCGGCACGCATCTTACACACAGCCTTCTCAAGTCCAAATTTTCAAATAATATGTGATGTACCGCATTTTTTTTAAATGCTTACAATGTCTGCTAGCTTACGCACTTTCAGTCGACGATCATACATTACCGCTTTGTGGATTTCTTCACCATTTCTGGAGTCGTCACCTCATTTGGTCGACCACTTCGATGCGCGTCTTCGCAGCTCGTATAAGTATTATATCGCCGCAGTCGATATTCATTGTGAGGTTCGATTTTCAATAGGCGATCTGTCACGCGTGACTCCTATCAAACTGCTTTGTCATTTTTGTTTAGTATTGTTTGGCAACTCATCATAGAAAGACTCACATCCATACTCTACCGGTTAGACCACATCCAGCAACTAGTGACTATAGCAGCTGTAGCTGAGAGTGTACGCGAAGACCGTAACGAATCGACTCGTCGTCGTTCTCAGCAGCTTGGCTTGGCGTATTCGACAACTTGGCGTATTTTACGTGAGGATATCGGTCTAGAAGCGTACAAAAATCAACTTTTGCAAGAATTGAAGCCAGGCGACTTGAATTTGAGTCATATTTTCAATGAATGGGCTCTGGAAAAACAGTGATGAAGCCCATTTCTGGCTTAAAGGATACGTTAATAAACAAAATTGCTGTATTTGGGCTGATGAGCAACCTAAAGAGTACTAGTTAACCAGTTAGCGCCATGTTAACAGACTATGTGCTTCCTGAAATTCAAGCACATGGTCTCAGTGAGCTCTGGTTTCAACAAGACGGCGCTACGAGCCATACAGCGCGTGAAACAATGAACTTGTCGTGAAATCATTTTGGTGAGCACTTAATTTCAGGGTTGGGACGGTTAATTGGCCACCTAGATCGTGCGATATCACGCCTTTGGACTATTTTTTCTGGGGATATGTAAAATAAGCCAGCTACGATTGACGCTTTGGAAACCAACATTACTCGTGTTATCCGCGAGATACCTGTCGTCCAAAATTTGTGCGTATGATAACCCGGAGAATTATCGCAGCATTTCATTTTTGAATTCTTCAGTGAAGTTATTCAGCACACTTATGGTATTTTTAAAAGGCTCACAGAGTGGGTAAACAATGTATCATGCTGGTTTTAGGATAAACTACTGTACTGTAGACAAGATACTCACCTATTCCATATTGCCTATAGCTTTAAAGGCAAAAAGAAGAAACTATATGCATTCTTTGTAGATTTTCGAGCTGCCTTTAATTCCATTGTCCGCAAGGCATTGTTCTATAAATTGTATACTTTGGGAATCTCAAGTAAAGTTGTGAATTTACTGAGAGCAATGTATGAAAACAATGGTCCCTACATTTGGGACGGCAAATTTACGTCGGAGGTTTTTGAAACGCAAATGGGAGTCAGGCAAGGATGTGTGCTGAGTACTTTGCTCTTTATTTTGTTTATAAATGACATTTTGGTGGAAGTTGGAGGGGGAATCGAGTTCGGAGGTTTGCGGATAAAAGGCCTCATTTTTGCCGTTGACATCGTTTTTCTAGCGGACTCAGCAGTTGTGGAAATGCAGCGAATGATAAATAGTCTAGAACGCCACTGCGATCGTTGGAATCTGACTGCAAATCTTGGAAAATCAAAAATGATGATCTTCAGGGTGGTAGATATTCGAGAAACAAAAAGTGGACTTACAAAGGTCAGATTTTGGAAATTGTGCGAGAATATAAGTACCTCGGTGTCGTGGTCTGTCCTAATCTTAACTTTAAAAATCATTTTATGACGAAATTAGCTGAGGCGAAAAGAGCTTTTTCTTCAGTCTGGAGACGTTGCATGGAAAGTAGAATTTTGGACCAAAGCGCAAAGATACAGATATTTCGTGCCACTGCTTCCTCCATTATCTTATATGGTGCTCAAGTGCGGTGTTACTGTTAGCTCGCTATTGTGGCGCAGTTTCTTAGATACTTCCTTAAGCAAATTTTTCGGCTTCCGACCTTTACTTCGCATTACATGGTTCACCTGGAAACTTCTATACCACCGCTTTTCTTAGATACATTGAAGATCTACTTCGAATATATATTGAAGCTTGTAAAGATGGACGAAGGAAGACTCCCCAATATGGTCCTCAAGTCGATGATCACTTTAAGAGGCAACCTCGTCAAAAAGTGGGACGAAACGGCGGTTGAGTGTGGTGAAAGAGTGCAGATTCAACCAGTCATCAATCCCGCTGTTCTAAGAAATGTGTTTGAAAAGATATTGGATGGTGTAAGTCATTCAGCTTACTGTGGTTTTTAAGAGGCGAAATGATCAACCTCAACTACATTCCACATCGCCCTAACCTACCTATTTTATGTGATATATGCAATCTCAAGGAAAGAGAGGATGTTTACCACTTTATTGGCAGATGCACGATACTAAGAAAGTTTCGTGTTAGATTCTTGACCTCCAAAAGTCAAATTCTGCCTATAAGAAAGCTTCTCAGTAGAGCCGTTTGGAACCGGCAATAAACAGCAGGCCCTGCTCAGGAGTGTAAAAATTCACAAAGTGAAAAACACAAATGAGTGCGAGCGGTCCACACCGGGCTGTCGCGCCAAAGTATTTATATTTATTAATTATATTGATTTAGTTGTTGTATATTTTGAACTTTTGGATTATTAATAAAGTATTTGTAACTAGGAAACATCTCAGCTCCATTATAGGTGTCATCACTGGATACTGCCTCATAGGCAAGCATGCAAGAAGGCATGGAGGAAGAGGAGAAAATCCTACACCTTCTCTGTACATGTCCAGCTCTCTTCCAGAAAAGAAAACTCCAGCTAGTGGCCTCCTTCTACAACGACTTAAACGATCCAAAAAATATAGACGTTAACAGTCTCCTGCACTTTATCGTAAGCTCAAATTGGTTCTATGAGTGACTAGATCATAGATCCACGTGGCAGCATATCAGGCCAATAGACCTAAGTGGGTTGGTTTTCCAACTGCCACTCTAACCTAACCTAACCTAACTTACATATGTATATAAGCAACATGTTTATTAAAACATAATTTATTGTCAATGATAATGCCTAAATACTTTTTTTCATCAACATTTTCAATAACCTCTCCACCAAAAATCAGTCTTGTAGTCTCTTCTTGTCTCTCGTTTAGAATCATGCTCTTCGTTTTGTTTATGTTAACTTTCAGTCGGTTCTCCTTTAGTCACTTGCTAACACTTTCTAAATCTTCTTGAGTCTTGCGGTTACACTCGACTATGCTTTTTTCAGCCGTATAAATGACTACATCGTCCGCGAATAGTTCCAATTTAGAATGCGCTTTATGAAACATTTCATGTCATTTATATAAATCGTAAACAAATATGTTCCTAAGACGAAACCTTGCGGAACACCTTATTTAACGAGCTTCGGATTCGATGACACTCCATACACTCTGTGTTCGGTTTACAAATTAAACCATCTTATTGTAACTCACTACATTTAATACCATAGTTCTTCATTTTTTGCAACAGTATATCTCTTTCTATGGTTTCAAATGCACGTTTAAGGTCCAAAAATACACAAAATACCCTTTTGGGCGATCTCTTCTTTCCAGTTCGTTATTACTAAGTTAACTGCACTTTCACACGAATGGTTTTATCGAAATGCCGATTGAACACGATTTTTTCAAAAACTTTCTCATACAAAGGCCATGAGTTAATAGGACGAAATTCTTCACACACTTAATTATAGTATTTGCAACTTTTTGAATGGGCGTTGTTGTTGATAAATTCCAGCTGCTTGGAAAAGTTGAGGTCTCAAATGATTTATTTATAATTAAACATAATGCAGGGCCTGCAATGTTAAAATATAAAATTTGTGATCCTTGGCTACCCAGGTAATTGTTGAGATGGGTTTTACCTGGATAAAATCAAGAGTACTACTTTCAATGCATGTAACTACCGCAGGGCTTCTTTATCTTCAAGGGTATGCATATTTTAACTAACATATATGTAGTATGTATGTTAGTCCTCATATATTACAATAAGATTTTTTGTAGATAGTCGCCACAATTTTGGATCGTGCTAGTTTTAAATACATTTATTGCGTTACCCTAGCTTAAACTTAGTCGATTTGAGACATTGGATTTCGACTCTGGATTTCGTCTAGCAGTCTCTAGCAGGGAGAAGCTAAATGCCATATTTCCATTGTTTATATTGCTGATACAATGTACTACTGCGTCATTTCGTTAGAAATCTTTTTATTTATTTATTTTTTATTTTTATTTTTATTTTTATTTTTTTTTTGTTTTGACACTTTAGTGCATATAACATTTTACAATAGAATTTGATGTAAAAAATCTCCGGTTTTCGAAAATCTCGTCTAATTTTTATACTCAAATCATTTATACCCATAATTTCTTAATATCCTTTTGGTACACGGAATACAAAAAAGAATTTTGTAATTCTCTTTTCTTAAAACAAGTTAAAACATACGCGTACATATCTGTATAAATCTAGATGTATTCATGCAGATTCTTTAACAAAACGTAGAAGTATATAGCAACGTTTTTGTTTTTTTTTTTTTTTTTGGAATTTTAAACATTTAGTGTTTAAAATGATTTTCACACAACAGTAGCACGCTAAAGGATATTTGCCGTCTGTCGATAGACTCATGATGTGATGGTTGGTTGGCACAGATGATGATGATGTCTGTCACGTTTCACTCCCACGCCCACATGCCCACATTTGTTGCCATATTGTGGTAAAAAAAGGATTCCCCAACTATCTTTCACTTTTTATATACATATGTATGTATCATACATAAGTACATATGAACGTAGCAAAAGCATAAAAAAAGCGAAATGTTTTATACACTAATCGCTCTGGGATAGGGACTACAACGTGGCTAGAAACGGTGATGAAGAAGGCAAGACCAAAGAGTGAAAATATCCTGGCACGCTTATAGCTCATAGAGGGTATGAGGATATCTCTTCTTCAATCGTTTCCCATGCAAACAGGTTGTTATTGAGGTGGAGTAGGTGTTTTGCCTTTTTTTCATGTGGTGATTCGCATGATAATGTTGGGTATCTGGAATTGTTGATCCTTTTTGGTTTTAAAATGTGAGCAGAAAAAAAAAAAAAAAAAAAAAAACAAACAAAAAATTACCCTCATCTTTTGTGCAGTCCCTTTTGCTGGGAGGTGTTGTGCCCTGGTGTTGGCTTTGACTTTTATTTATTTATTTTCTTTTTTTTTTGTAAGAACAGTTTGTGAAATTCTTTGTACTGAATCACTGAAGAAATAAAACTTCAACAGAAGGACCTCAATCATAGGAAGTTGGCTTTTTATATTTATTTGCTACTTTGTTGTAGAAATTAAAACGACGGCGCGGAGTGATGCTTTGCTACATACATATATATGCACGTTTATCCGTTTGTGTTTCAGTCAATTCAGTTTGATTTGACTGTGGCCAAAATTTCGGACTTTAATGCTGATGATTTTGTTGCAATGGATCCAAGAAAAACAAAATAAATTCCTTTAGCAGCAGTCTATTCAGAAAGTTGACTATGAAGACTGTTTCCTTGTTTTTTTTTTTTTTTTTTTTTTTGCTCATACAAGTGTTTTTTTTATTTTCTATACAATATATATGTAATTAAGAGACAAACATACAAACTCACACTGTTTTCCTTTTTTAGTTCTCTTTTATTGATATGAACTCTCATTTCAATGCACGGTACCCGGCTAACGAACAACAGGAATGCATGGGAGTCTAAAATGCTGCCCTTAGACTTATGCGGAGAAGGATAAATACTTGAAACTCTCACTCCTTATTTCTTCTAGCTAAGGGGCTGATTTAGGTCTTTATTTTTGTTTCACACACAATTTCACACTCGTACTTGGAAAGTTTCAAAAAAGTTTTTGTTAAGGGGTATCACTTACGACTATGCTATCGCAATTTCCATGGAATGCAAAAATTGTTTACGCCTCGCTTGTCTTTTGGATTTTAAAGCAGACATTTCATGTTTTTTTTCTGTTCATTACATATTAATTAGAAAAGAAACTGCTACCCTGAGTAAGACTGAAACTGAGAACTTTATGCATAAGAACATTACTTATGCAATTAGTTATTCCTTTTAGTTTATAGCATCTTGGTACCATATTCACAAATATAGTACTCTGAAAAGCATTATATTGCTCACCTATAGAAATTGTTGTCCTCAGACAAGAATATAGATTTTCGGGATCACTGCTCTGCCTGGCAAGGTAGTGTGTTTATATACATCCGTTCACTTCTAGTGAACACCTAGGTGCCTCAACTAACAAGGCTCTCGAGTAAGTCTGGTCTTTAACTAACTGCCTCCAGTTAGGCACTCCAAGACAGTTGAGTTTCTATTTCACTCCTCATGCGGGTCGGTGCATTGGTGTCCATCCGCTCTACATGTCCTAGCTACCTCAGGCGACCGATGTGCAGTTTTCTGTCTATGTCGATGAAGCAGTACAGCTCGTAGAGTTCGTCATTCACACACACGCACCGGGACAGAATATTTTTCGAAAGATTTTTATCTCGAAACGTCTGAGAATATCTTTATCTGTTTTCGATTGACTCCATGATAAGCAACGATGAATGGTCAGATACATTATCGTGATGCAAAAGCCACGAATTGTTTTTCCACAATTCCGGACATTTTTTTTCGTAGCTTCTCGCAAACGGCGCATCACTTCAAGGTAATACTCCTTGTTGACTGCACAACCTAGAAGTTAAAACTCCTGATGAACTGCCACGGAAATAAAAAAAAAAACAGTTTGTAGGTTTGTAACCTTTGACATTTGAACGAACTTGGCTTGCTTTTTTCGGTCTTGACAGTACTGGGTTTCTTCTAATGCTAGGATTGGGCTTTGGTTTTCACGTCACAACCATATATCCATGATTCCTCACCAGTTATGACCCTTTTGAGCAAGTCAGGATTATCATTAACGTCATTCAAGAGCTCCTGAGCGATGCTCATGCGACGGTTCTTTTGATCAAAATAAGAAGTTTCGGAACAAATTTCACTGACACACTTCTCATGTCCAAAACATCTGAAAAAATTGCATGACACGAGCCGACAGATATACCAACATCCTAAGCAAGGCACCTTATTATGATAATTCGACGATTTTTCAAAGCAATTTTCTTCACAGCTTCGACGTAATCACCTTTTGTTTATATGCTGGGGCATTCAGAGCGAGGTTCGTCATTGGCATCTTCTCGCCCATCTTGAAACAGCTTGTACCACTTGTAAATATTATTTTTACTTAGAGCAGACTCACCGTATGCCGCTGGCAATATTTTAAGTATTGGATAGCACTTGATTGTTGTAAATCCCTTATTGTTGACACAATGTACGTGGTTTTGCTCCCATTTACCGATAAATCCATTTTGACTGCATCAGATTTAATACCAGTGAACGCGCCTGTAATATTCTGCTGAGTTTTCCTAATTATATCGATAGAATCGGCGTACACTTGATCGCTTGTGAGTTCTGCATAGTTCTTTCAAGAACGAAGCAAGGCACCTTATCTAAAACCTTTTTTTGACATCAAAGGTCTCGAATAAGTTGTTATCGACTTTGCCGGTGCAGAAAACATTCTCACTCGTCATTCTGCATAGACAGGGATGCCAAAGCTCGACATAGCTCTATATAGCTCGTCTCTATAAATTCGGTCATACGCAGCCTTAAAATCGATGCAAATATGGTGGGTATCGATTTGGACTTCTTTAATTTTTTTCCAGGATCTGCCGGAGTGTGAAGATTTGGTCCACTGTGGACTTTTCTGGCCTGCGACCCCGCTGATAGCGACAATGAGGTTGTTTCTGACGTCACTCTCATGGCACGTTGACAACGTTGCCACTAGTCTTCGGTTCTTGATGCTTGATGACTCGGCATAGGTTTTGATGGAAGATCTCGGGCTGCGCATTCGGGTAAGGGCTTTGTAAATTATCCTTGTTATTTTGTTGATATTATGTACTTAAGCACCGTAAAAGCTTCTATCTTGGCACGATGGGAACGACTGATAATGCTAATATTCTAGGCGTATTCCAATAGTTGAAAGTACCTGTTGAAGATAGTGCCTTACGTGTTGGCACCTGCCCTGCGCATTAACTGCTCCAACACGAGAGTGAAGAAGTCACATGATAGTGAATCGCCTTGCTGAAATCCGGTGTACGTTTTGCACATTGCAATTTTGTATTTTCCAGCATCACGCGACACATCTGGATCATTTTTCCGGGATCCCGACAATGAATACTATCATATGCGGTGTTGAAGTATCGACCTGAGAGTCGTTGGTCTTTTCAAAGATTTGTCTCATTGTGAAAATTTGGTACATAGTCGATACAGTGCCGGGCGGAAACCGCACTGGTACTGTGTGTTGCAGAACCATTTGAAATGCTTACACAGTACGTTGGATAGGATCTTGTATGCAGAAATATACCTCGATACTTCTTGCAAGACATAGGATCGTCCAGTCATCTAGCATGCTTCCTACCACCCATACTTGTTTGATGATTTGATGCATGCGCCTTACAAAAACATCGTCATTGTATTTAAAGAGTTCCGGTGCTAGGAGATCAAAATTGCGGTCTTGTTATTCTTAAGCTTTTTTATCGCTATGCCGACTACTTCTATACTGGATGGTGGAGGTGGTTCTTCATTGACATTCTTCTTGTCCTAACATCCTATCTAGATCATACCTATTTTGCAGTTGCTGAAAAAGCTGCTTAAACACAGTTTCGAAAAGCCTATGTTCCGGTCTTTAATCTGGCCGCCAGCTGCTTGGCTTCTTCTTAAACCTCCGGATATTATTTCTATCGCGGGACTCTTCAATCTTATTAAGCTAGGAGGCTGCGTAGGCCTTTTTCTTTACACGCATGACCTTCTTCTCCTCTCTTCTCCTGACTTGGCATTATTCCCTCGCTTTCTTATGTGCATTTTCTGGCATATTTTTTCGGTATACGCATTTATCATCATACCATGGGCCCTTTTTCTGCGGTAGCTGGCACCCTACAGTAGTTTCGGCTACCTCCTTAATGATTTCGCGGTACTGATACCACTGATTGTTGTGACCGCGCAGTGGAGAGTTTCGCACGAGCGCTTTCTGTAGACCCTGGCTACTCCAGGTGTGCTTGGGGGTCCAATGGGCAGTTCGCATGTTATTCTCGTTAGAAAGTCGAGCTCTGAATTTAGCCACATCAAGAAAATGGTCAGATTCAACGTTTTCTCCCCGTTATTTGTACACGTTTGGGATGTTGGATGCGTGCCTCGCATTGATTAGCTTATGGTTGGCGGTTCGACCGTCTGGAAAGCGCCAGGTTCCTGTGTAAGTCCTTAGTCTTGGATAAGTCGGTAGCCGTTGTCAATTATCGTTTCGTGGATTCTGTGCTTTCCTTTCCAACTTTAGCATAGAAGTTCGCGAGCACAGTTTTGACATCATAGTCAGGACAGGCTCCGTAGGCTCCATGTAGGAGGATTCTACTCGGTAGATGCATGTGTACATGTAAGGCTTACGTTTTGAAAGGTGACCTTGATGCCAGTCAGGCAATCACTTTTCGGTTCGAAGTCGATGAGTTTTTCCGCGCATCCTAATACATGCAACTTTTTATGGCAGCTGTAATAAATCTCGCAATTTTTTCTTCTCATCTTATCTGATCCTATCCATCGTATCTCCTAGATCGCGGTAATACTTTCCTTGTACCGGTGAGGACAGACTTAAGCTTTTGAGCAGCACCTCAAGCAGGGGTGAGCAGTATTCGTACATTCCAAGTTTATACTCTCAAACCATAGTCCATTTAAGTTTTACGGGTCTAGTTGCCATTTGAGGAGATTCAATATCTGAGGTTGGTTGTGTCTTTCTCATAACTAAGTTTTTTTTTGACATGGTCAGGAAGTTATCCATACGGCACAGCTCCCAACCTGGAGAGCCAGGCCCTAGTGTTGACCTTAGCACACCAGGCGGGATATTCCTGTGCCAGTAGTTACGATCGTTGCCGTTGACCGCCGCCAACTCTTTTTAAACACCCTGGCTCAGTGATGAAAATCACTATAGACCTGGTATCCGGATACGTCGAAGCTGCTCATATAGGGATTACACTTAGTAATTCGGCCTAACTGGAACTGTAGACGTTACGTTGGTTCCATCTAAAAATTTCGTCCGCTGCTGCCTGGAACAAAAAGTGTTTGAGTGAGAAGCTGCAGCCAACGACTTTTCCAAGGGGTTGGTTACCCAACCTCCAGTCGAGGTACTAAGCACCCACCAGCCACCGTGGAGGTGAATATAGGAGTTGGTAGTGAGAAGCTAAGAAGCTACACTTGTGTACGCATCGCATTACTAGTCTTTAATACTGGCCAACTTTCAAAATAAATTTGTACAGTTTGCAAGCTTTGTTTTGGAATATGTCGATTCTCTAATATTCTAAGCTAGCAGCTGTGAAATTAGCTGTCACTGTAAATGGTTTTGCAAACTCCAAATACAAATCTCTAAAAACACTCTTTACATACAAAAATGGTAACAATTGCTCGTTGTTTTTTGTCAAAAATCCTTAGGCAAACTTTGAAAAATTCTCAGCTTATAAATACTTTTCCATAATAAACGTCTCAACCTAAAGTTAATACAGCTAAAACTCGAAAGAGTTAAACAGTATAAAGACTAAGTAAGAAATTGTAACCAAAGGTCTTAATAAAAAGTCGGAATATCCCCACGGCAAGGTGAAAAGATTAGAACTGAAGATAATACTCACGATATTGTAAAATTCTACATTTATTCATAGTCATTGAAATGAATGCATTTATAGATAAACAAGAGTTTGTTTATATCATATTTCCACTTCTGTGTACCTTGCTAACAATTAAATTTTTATTTTTAGCAAAAAATAGTTGGTACGACGAGCTACTTCCAGTAACGTTGCAAAATGAAAATATAAAACCTTCGCATGTATTTTAAGTGAACTATTCATTCCCATTCCTTCATTACCTTGCCAATTTATCTACTAAGTCTCAATCTCATTGAAAACATAAATAAACAGAAAAAAGGAAAAAATAACAGAAAATCAAATCGAAGCATAAATCGGATATCGGTGAAAATGTGTGCACTGTAATGCATTTAATCTGCAACGAATAAGACCAGACCACGGTCGTACTATACGGTCTACACAACTATGTACATCGGTGTATCCGTACATATATGGGTCTATTATTATTAATAATGCAATTAGATCCAACACTATAAAAGAATTAAGGTTTTTGCCAGTGGGATAGCGAAGGTTGTAATGAATAGCTGCGTTACGGTCATATACTCGTAAAATATTCGAAGGGGGTTGTGTCTTGGAAACATTACGAATTAAGTCCGATTTATTTCCCTACGACTGAGGAGATTGTATCAGTAACTGAATATAACGGTTTATACTATTAATATTTTATACCTACCTATTTCTACGTTCTCAATTTCTAATCTAGATACAAACAATGTTACTTGTACGTCAAATGTCTGCTTGCGAACTCGTTTCTGCCATCTAAATTTGAAAATAAAAGAAAAATTAAAAAAAAAGTAAACAAAATGCAGAAACTATCTAATTAGTTACCAATCATGTGACATTCACATCACTTAACTTCAATAAACGTACGTCAATCTTTTCCAAGTGTATCTGTGCGAGTCTGAAACTCAACAAAAACTCATTGACTCCTAAGGTCAAATATCTGCCTCATGAATGCATTTTAAGCAGCCACAACCAAAGGGGACCAGAACAAATCAAATCGGTCGTAAGAATGGTTCCCCTTGCCCTGTATCTCCATCAAAATTTTCGTATTTTTTTCCTTCATCGAAACAGATCGGCAATCCAAGAGATACAATTACCTTCATATGTACGAGTATAAATGAAAAGAATATAAACAATAATAAATACAAAAGGAAAATAAAAATTTATGTGAAGGAAAAGAGAAGAAAAAAAAAGCAAGAAAATCTTAATTATTAATAATCAGAAATCAGGGCTAATTTAGTGCGAGTTGACAATCGATGTGGCAGCAAAGAACTGTGAAACTCGATGAAATTATTTTGTTTTGATGTTCTCAACCAATGAAAAGTAAAACCAAGAGTATACCCCACTCTGTGACTCCATGACGCACCCAAACTATTAGTTTTGCTCTGCGTACGTACTTAGTGTGTAAGACTTTATGCGCATAACGTCACTTTCAAACACACTTTGGAGCAGTTCTAATCAAGCAATAATGTGTTCTCGTTGACCAAATTCCTAGCTGTTGCCTTATGCCGTCCCCTCTTTGAATCACTCTATCTAAAAATCACAATACAAATACATAGATACATTAAACTAAACGCAAGCGCTGGAAGTGAACGTAATGAGGTTTCACAGGAATTGAAGCCCATTAAATGTGAGGCAATCATAAATATTAATTAAGACAATCGATTGTTGATTTTCCTTGACTGTGGGCCTGCGCAATTTATGACAATCTTTCATTCGACTAAGTTTCAGATAGAATTCGCGAAACAGAAACGATCAAATTTGATGGTGATGTAAATAATTGTGCACTGAAATTGACTTTCTACTTACTCGTAAGTAACAGATTATTATTTTTAATTAAATTTTATGTTTACACACCTCTAGAGAGGATGACTTAATCAACTGACAGATTTCGTATTCTCAGATGACGGGTCTTGGGATTGTGTTTTTCTTCGACTAACTTATTCGTATATTACATAAGTCTCCTGTTGACTTGGGTACTAACTTTAACGTAAAACCAAAATCTTGTAGGAGGCGGATATTTGTTATGTGGACTTGTCCCGTTGTAATCACATGCTTAGTAGATAGTTTGATTGGATACAATATATTAAAGTGGCCACCGGCCTTTCATTTTTATTATCCAACAAATGTGGCCCAATTATATTGCCCGTTCTAGTGGTTCAGGATACAGTTTCCCGACAAGAGTGCAAAGGAACAAAATTTACTTTAAGTGATTATTTTCCGTGTAAGTAAGCAATGGAGGATGCATGCATGCTATACGGATCTATTCTCGAATGGCAGGGACGAATTTCAATGTAGCAAACTCCCCATACAGCCGAGGCAAACCATTCTTGGAGTCCGATAAAAGCTGCAGTGACTCATTGAGATTAAAGGCTATTCCATCAAAGAGTAGGAACCATACAGTGAAAATGATGGAAAGGAACAAAAAGCAAGCAACTTAAGCAAGACTACAAGCATTGCAAAAAGAGTCGAAGAAAGCGGTAGCTGAGACACGAGCGATACATAGGTATAAAGGGTCTTTCAAAATTCACACAACACTAAAATTTTGCGCCATTTGTGCGGTAAAGTCTTTATAACGAAAACATAAGACGTTGTCAGGTGACAGCTGACCGTTCAGGTTTATTAAAAATTGACCGCTACACGAAAGAACAACATGTTTTTTTTTACATTTGCGCGCCAATGTTTAATGTACTCGTATGCACACATCGCGGGCGAAGGAAAGCTAGGGAGGAAAGAAAGAGAGGAACCAATGTACGTTGGTTTTGAATGTTTGAAGGTTATAATGGTCAGAAAATAAAGAGTTCGACAGGGCATTCCATAAGCGAGATGCACGGCTTAGTAAAGAATCACGATATTTCAAGTGGGCTTGAGACAGTAGACATTTCGTCTGTGTTCGAGGTTGATACATATTAGAATCACCTATGACTCTAATCGCACGGTTTACAATTATATCTATCAGGTGCAAATTGGTTTTAGGAGTACCTGACCAGATATGGGTGGATTTGGTTTGGCAACTATAGTTCACGATTTTTGTACAAAATATGGTTGAAGTAGTGGTTAAACTCCATCAACTGTGAAAAGGTTAATTTAAAATTTGAGGCAAACTGGATCAATAACTGATCTCAAACACTCTGGTGATTCAATACAAAATACTGAAACAAATAGTTAGAATGTTACTGAAAGTCCATTAACATTAATTTTATACCGTAGTTGAAGATTCCGAGAAGCTTTCTACATGGAATATCACGAAAGATATGCATCCCCATGCACAAAGTGCGATTGACTCAAGAACTGAAGTCTACTGGCCATGATCAGCGAAGAGAATTCGTTGGATGAATTATGGAATAAAAACAAGTGGATGCTGATTTTTCAAGCAAAATCATCTTCAACGATGATGCTCATTTTCATCTTGATGACTTTGTTAATCGTTAAAACTGTCAAATTTGAGGTTCAGAAAATCCACGAGTGATTACTGAGAACAAATGCATCCACAATGTGTCACTGTTTGGTGCGAACTTTGGGCTAGAGGCATCGTCAGGCCAATCTTCTTTCAAAAAACGGCTGGTCAGGCATGATAATACGGTTTTTTCCCCCTAAATTGCAAGATATGTATATTGACTGTATGTGGTTTCAACAAGATGGTGTAACATGCCGTATAGCTCAAAAAAACCGTTCAATTACTGTATGTGTCATTTTATTGTAAATCCCGTTTTGGTGATCAAAATTGGCCCCCAAGGCGATTTAACACCGACCACCAGCACCGTGAAGAAGCCCTGTATCAATGAAATTCAGCCACAATTATGCAAAACTGTCATGGAAAACTCCGACAAAAGAGTGCGTACGTGCCAGGAAAGCTATGGAAGCCATTTGTCTGAATCAATAGCTTTTTTTCTATATTTCATTAAAACCCTGTGTTTTCTGCCAAGAATATATCTTACGTTAATTTACATTTATGCAGCGCAATAAAGGAAGTGCAACGCCGAAGCATAAGGAAACGAGCCAATTATTTTAAGATTGCGACATAGCGAACAAATAATTCCGACGAGAATAAATTGCCGAAATACTCGTATATTGAAGACGACCATGTATATCTGGGAAACAACCAGATTTGCACTAGATTGAAAAGTCTTTTAACTCGTTACTTAACGAAAAATTCCCGCGAATTAGCATTCTCTAGTTAGCAAAGATAGATTACGATAGAGAAATTCGGAGTTTACAAAAAGTATTCGAAATGTTAAGAAATATAGGTGTATCCAACTCGAGGTGTCATTTTAAGTAAATAGAAAATCGCTACATTTTAATGTAAAGTGGTAAGGTTTTTATTTTAATCTAAGACAAAAACTCTGTAGTTAGGGATGTAATACAATCTCTGTCAAATATTTGACCAACCTCTGCCTACAAATATCCATTATTTTAATGAAATTATTCATCACGTTTTCCCGTAATTTAGGCGGCATTTCGCGAATAACAGATCTGATATTTTTCTTTTAGCGCATGAATCGTTGGTGGAGCATTGGCGTATACCTCATCTTTAACATAGTCCTGAAGGAAAAAACCTAATAGTATCAAATCGCATGATTTAATAAGTCCAATTACTGAGACCTATCCGAGACGTTCAAATTTACGAAAAGTTTCCCCAATATATATTTACCGTTTTTTAGTGAATTTTTACTATTTCAACACATTGTGCGATCCTTATTTAATAGCCTCCTAGTCAAAAATCATCCTAACGATAGCTGAATGTTGACAGTTCAACAATGTCGCGAATTTCATAACGACACCTCCTGTTGAAAGACCCTCTATGGTATTTAAGAATGACACACTAATAGCAGGAGTATTCCCGGTATCCCAATTAAAGTGGGCGTACCTCGTTCAGGATCCTTATTGAAGTAACACAGTGACGTAAGTCTAGAACGGATTCTCTGCTTTTTATGTTGATAGCGCTATAGTAACAATATAATGAGACACCCTTTTAGGCAACTACTCTCAATATCTGGGTGAAGGCTAAGCTACGTCTTACACTTGGGAGAGTATTTTTCAGTTTTGAAAAAAAGCTTAGTTAATGGACGATTTTGTTGTTCGCCTAAATAAAACTTTCAAACTACTTTAAAATATATCTTAATCCATTAAAACTATTCAAAAATAGTTCAAACGGGTGACGAGACAGCAACGATCGTCTTTCCAATTATTATAGTTCAGGAGCTGTAAAACTTACCAATGACATCCAGCTCTCAAAATATCCTGTAAGGATTTCCATTTCATTATGAATCGTTTTATGTTTGCCGAATGTGAGGAAATTATTAAATAATAATATCGGAATTCCGGCTCAGTTGTAAATACGCAACGTGCATGAGATTGGTCGTCATCATGGCTTCAGTGTGCCTTCCATTATTCGCACAGTGGAAAAGTTTGTACGTGAGCACAATATTTTGGATCTTAAGCCACCAACCACACAGAGAAAACATTAATGCCGTTGCGGCCAGTATCGTAAAAGACCCAGAAATGCTGATTCGGCGCTGATCGGCTGAATTGGGCATCGCCAGAGAGTCAAACCGGCTTATTTTGTGGTTGGATTTAGGCCAACATCCGTATAAGATTGTACAAACTTGGCCAGAGATTCGGATTATGGTCAAAAAATCATCTTCTCGGATGAGGCCCATTTTTGGCTCAGCGTTTATGGCAACAAGCAAAATTGCCATTATTGAAGCGAACACAATCCACAAGTATTCTGCCAAGCATCAATGCTTCCACGAATATTGGCTATCTGGTACGGTTTATGGCAAGGCGGCATCATCGGACATTATTTCTTTCAAAATGAGGAAGGAGACACCGTTACCATCAATTGTCTCTTAATTTTTCTGGCTTGTGTGTACGAGTATTTATACAAACATACTATAGGTACATAAGCCAGCCATGGATTAAAAAAAATTACAATACAGATTTGCGCCTTTATGACAATACCATGTTGTAATACCAGCTGCTCATGCAACATGGAAAATTCTTGGCGCCGATAATAAGTCCTGTCTTAATAGAGGAAAGCTTCTAAGGGAATGGAGCGACTTAAGCATAGGCACTCGTTATCAAAATAATTATAATATTAAGCTGAGGATAGTCTTTGTTAGATGTACTCGCATTTTGGTGTTCTGTAAATAAGGGGCGAAGACGAAGCAAGCTCTCTTAAGCACCTAAATCTTTTCCAATAAACTTGGTTCCGGATGAGCGCCATGTATCAGATAACCTTCATCCTCACATCGTGTTGGCTGCTATAAAACAGTTCTTTTGTCAAGAAAAAAAATCACCTTTGGCTATGACAAGAGCAACATCTACATGTCTGCTGTAGTACAAGATGCTTTCCAAAGCTTTGTTGACAAAACCGACTTAATATAGCCATTTAAACGCCCGGAATGCACGTAGAAGCTTCAGGATGGCTTCTGCGTCCACAAAACGCTTTTCTTTCATCGGTAAATGCATTTTTTCGAAAAAAAAAATGCACGATGTCAAATCAGGCGAAGACGGGGAATAACTAATAATTAAGAATCTATCACAAGTGTTGATCGATGAGACGTCGCATTATCTTGCAGCAAACGTCAATTTCTGCGGCGCGATATACAAAAAAATGACCTCTTCTTGGACAATGACCTAGGAATCATAAAAGAAAATCAATATTGTACTCACTTTTGACTTCTCCAAACGAGATTTCTTAGGATTTGGTTTGTTTGGAGCCTTCTTCTCTGCGCTTGGTTTCTGAATCACATTGAAAACACCACCTTTCATCACCAGTCACAATGTTGTAAAGGAAGTTTTTGTTCTATTTGGCCTCCTTGGTGATGTCCTTCGAATGTTGAATTCTGAGCCAATTTTGCTCGATGCTCTTTTTTGTGCAGATAACACAAAAATACTGCCACTTCAGACGCAATAACTCTGCTTCTATTCTTCCAAATATCATGACAGTTTGACTGTACATCAGTGACAAAGGGCGATGTTATTGCTGTTTGTTTTTTCAGTGTTTTCCTTTGAAAGCTCATGTGTGAATCGTGATATACGTCATGCTGAGTTAGCATTGCCGTTTCTCCATGGAGAGACTTACCATACAATGAAAAATGTTTTTCGCTCAATTTGACCATTTTACAGTCGACCTACTGAGCAAGCAGATTAAGCCATAATGACAAAATTTCGCACCAATTTCACTCTATTGGACATCAAGCCACCTACCCATATGCGTAAAGTGCTGATGTATCCGCCAATGTTAATGAAGGAAGTGATTTGACCATTCCGCGCCATTCGCAGCAATTGAAGTTGTGTTACTCAACTCCGTGAAAAATTTCAGGCAAGGTAAAAAACCTTACAAAATACAGCTCGTTCAAGAACTGAAACCAAACGACCTGTCACAGCGTCGAATCTTCGGTGAGTGGGCTTTAGAAAAGCTGAAGGAATATCCGCTTTTTTAACAAAAAATTATCTTCAGCAACGAAGCTCATTTCTGGCTGAACGGGAAGGTTAATAAACAAAACTGCCGTATTTGGTCAGATGAGCAATCTCAAGCAAAAGTTGAAAATGCATCCGGAAAAATACATTGTTTTGTGAGGTTTATTGTGCGGCGGAATCATTTTTTCGCTGTTTTTTTTTTTGTAATTTTTTGTAATTTGACCAATTGAGAAATGAGTGAGCATTTTGTCTCTCGTTTTGGACCAGTGAATTGGACGGCTAAATCGTGCAATTTGACGCTTTTAGACTATTTTTTATGGGGACACGTCAAATCACTAGTCTTTGCCGATAAACCAGCGTCTATTGCAGTCTTGAAAGATGACAATACACGTGTTATTAGCCAGATACTAACCAATAGCTATTTTTAAAAAAGTCCTGTTTACTTTACTTCACTTGATCTAGTCAATTCTCAAAAAAGTGCTTGTCCGTGTTGTCACATCTTCGGAAATTTTCGGCAATTCCTTCTGGTATCTGTAGAGGCCCCAGACAAAGAGATCTCAAGAAAATAGTTTCCGACTTCCGAAAGTCGATCTTCAATCAAAACCAATTTACAGCGCCATATTTATTATTTCGATCCTTTGACTTAGTCGTTCAAATCGTTTGCATGCGTCATGGGATGATCAAGTGAGACCACAAGAACGCTTGTGTTGATGTTGAATAAAATTGGCAAATTAACCGCACCTTATTGCAGGCCGATTTCAATGTTAAATATACCAGCAGTATTAAAATTAATGTACAACCGTAGTTTACTTATAACCAGTCTGTTTAGCTCAAAGAAGAGTTTATGTAACCATATAGCTAGTGTCAGAAGCATTCTCCAATCCAGTCAAGCAGTCAGCCGTGCATTATTTCTTCATTTTGTTACACTGGATAATGAAAGCTAACTTTGACACGGTATGCGACATAAGAGTATCGTGCTTGAAACTGAATTGATAATTCGGATCTACATTCTTGTCCTTAACTCATCTGGTCAAGGCTCTTTAATCACCTCTCTGAATACATTGCTGATATTTGGAAGACGACTTATCGACCGAAGATTCGATGTTCTGTCCTATTTAGGAATTAGTGGCACCATCACTAGCATAATTTAAAACATCATGATAAAAGGTAGTGTAAAAGTTCACCGCTTTAACATAAATTAGAAATGTTAAAGGTCAAGATGTTGTGATCCGATTTGCGTGATTCGACGACCGCATGGCACTCTTCCTTCAAAATGAAGCAGTGTCCTACCAAAAAAATTGCTTCTCGTTTGCCTTACAATTGGTTAGTGTGAATCCATCAACATATAGGCTCTTGATAAGCATGGTGGTGAAAAGATGTTTACTTGATAAAAATTTGTGAAAATAAATATTTTTAAATTCTTTTAAATTAACTAATTAGTTGAAAAGTGATTGACTTAAATGTCAATTCATTAAATTCAATACAATTTTTTTTAACTAGAAAATCTACAAAAACCTAATGCGTCCAAGTATCTAATAATGCTTGTATGCAAAATCTTGCCATCACATTCACTTTCGTTAATTACACTCAACAATTAATCATTCAACTGTAAAAATAAATAAACGTCACTGTACATTGCAACTTTAATTAAAGAAACTGAGCAATAAATTTTGAACAATCGTTGCCCCGTCCCCGTCCTCATTGAGACTTTAGCTTCATCAGCGTATGCTCTTACAATCTGCATTATTGCTTTGCTACTTAATAAGTCTATTAACGGCAAATTTCTCGAAATGAAAATGTAAAAAAAAAATCAAAAAACCAAATTAAAAAAAAATGAAAAAATCTATAAAAAAAAGTAATTTAACACCGTGTACCACATTCCTTTAATGGTGGTAAACAGCACCGGATTTCAGTTGTGCAGCTATGACCAGCGTTTGTGCAACAAATTATCTTCAATAAGAAAATAGCCTGTGAGTGGAAAAGAATAAAAAAAAAAAAAAAAAAACAACAAAAACAAAATAATATTTATAATAAGCCAGTTTCCCTCAATTTACGGGCAGAGAAGGTGAAGGAGTTTCATTAATTTGAAAATCTGGTTTACACGAAGAGGCAAAGATTACGCTCCAGCAATAATGACTCATGTTGTGGTGGTCGTTCATCGCCAGAAGTGTTTTTCAACTCGTACTGGCCAACCACCAACTGACATCGAACGATCGTTCGACTTACTGGACACAACTGCGATTTATAAACATTTAATTAAAATGGTGTTGTTGTAAGCGTTTGCTTGCCTTAGTTTAATTCGTTTATTCATCGTTATACTGGCAGGGACGTAGGCGAAGAAAGGGGTCTGATTTAAAAAGTTCCCAGTTAAATGCATCTTTACTAGCTTTCTTTGAAATGCATTAGTGCGAGTATCTCGCTGTTTTCGTTTGATTAGATACAAAGTTGGGCACTACTCGTTCACAATCTATACATACTCGAACGTCTCAGGTAATATAGGGTCAAAATATTCTGGCTAATTGCACATTTTATGCACAAAACTCGTTGTCTTATAATCCATTTTGCTTAGAGGTACAATAATAGCTCATTACTTGTTGCGCATGTAAGCAAAAAAAATAAAAATTTTCACAACGAGCTGCTGTTGATTAGGTTACATTAAGTATTTATGGTAAGCAAAATACACACATACAAACAAACAAAAAATATATATTGTATATATATAAAAATTGGACGGTGCAAATGAGATTTATTCATAAGGCCCCAATTATTTTGTGTTGTACTACAATAATATATCCACTCTTGGCCCGATTTGAATTAACTGACGCTGATCCAAAGTGTTTTGATGGAGCGAAAAAAAGGAGCAAAAGACTGTGCTCTGTTGGTGTTGCATGACTCGTTTGCATTCGCAAATAGTTTGGTTTGGTAGCTCTTGTCATTACGAGTACATCCAACTAAAACTGTTTTTTTTTTTTTCTGCCACGTTTTGTTTTTTGCTCAATTAATGAATGCTTACGAATTCTAAGAGCCTTGCATGCTTGAAATGCTTTAATTTTTTGCTAGTTTTTATGATTTCATATTTTTATTTCTGAGTAGAATCACATATGTGTGTAACATAAATACGCATGTGAGTAGGAATTTTTTAATACAGATTTTTTGGAAAATGATTCGTAAAAAATATGAATGTAATAAAGAATCAAATTTCAGCCTTGTAAAACATAACTTGAAGCAAAAAAATGTTTAAGTTCAGTACAGCTTGCTCCAATC
Source organism: Volucella inanis (assembly GCA_907269105.1). Classification (NCBI taxonomy): domain Eukaryota; kingdom Metazoa; phylum Arthropoda; class Insecta; order Diptera; family Syrphidae; genus Volucella; species Volucella inanis. Next base: position 124,307,661 of record OU026157.1, on the reverse strand, counting down.
TACTTGAGTGGCGCTATAGTCCGGGGTGGTCCTAGGCCTCAACCAATAAACCACTCCAATTAGTGCGGTTTTTGGCTGACAGCCTCCAGTTGCGCACTCCAAGTTGGTTGAGATTCCCTTCCACTTGCGCACGCCACCTAAGGCTAGGCCTTTCTCTACTGCGTTGTCCCTCCGGATTAGAGTCGAACGCTCAATGCGCAGTTTTTTGGCCAGGTCGATGTCGCTATACAGCTCCTAGAGTTCATCGTTAGATCATCTCCTCTAGAACCCGTCCCCGCATACAGGACCAAATACGAGTATATTAGGAAGAATTTTTCTCACAAAACGACCAGTGATATCTTCATCTTTAGAAAGAGTCCGTGCCTCGGAGCCTTAGAGCAGAACTGGGATTGCCAGGGACTTATATAGAGTTTCCTTTGTTGTTCGAGAGAGGATCTTAATACATATGGTAGTTGCCTTTTCAGACCAAAGAAACAGCGATTGGCAAGCGTCGTTTTCATATGTGATAGCAGAGCTGAGATAGACAAGGTTACAGCTGACGATTGTGTCATTCTGGTCGATTCGTCGATGTTGGGTATGCATTCTTGTTGACAGCATATACTTTGTTTTGCCCTCGTTTACCATTGGACCCATTATTGAACATATTGAATTTTTCGCTTTGCCTGACAGCGGAATTTGTGTCGGCTTCGCCATTTATCAGTCTGCAGAAATGGTTTTTCTATATCGTCAGCACCGACTGTGACTCTATTGCAAGGTTTCCTTTTGATAAGACTTCCTAACTTTATTCCGGTTCTCATGCCCTTTCTTTTTGCTCCGAAAAAACTGATTGTCTTCCCTCAGCTTTTTTTTGCGTCATATACTTTTATTTCTGTGAAAGTGTTTGATTTTGTGCCAAGCAATCGTCATTTGCGGGAAGTGTACATTTTCTTCTTTCATTCGAAGAAAACGGCGGCTTTAGCGCACAGAGAGCTTCAAAAAATTTACGGAGCTGCTGTTCTAAGTTTAACAACGTACCGTGATTGGTTCCGTTGCTTAAAAGACTGTGATTGCGATGTTGACGACCGTCCGTTGACCGTGAAAGAAGGCCAAAATCCTTCGAAGACGCTGAGTTGAAGGTATTGTTCAATGAGGATCACTGCCAAACGCAAGAAAAGCTTGCTTCAGCATTAGGAGTTATTCGCCAAGACATTTCCAAGCGATTAAATGCGTTGGAAATGATTAAAAAACAAGGAACTTGGGTTACTTGTGATTTGATGCCAAGGGACGTTGAACGTCGTTTTTTCGCCTGTGAACAACTGCTCTAGCGGCGTCATCGCCATCATCATCATCAACGGCCACAATACGAACAGAGACGCGACAATGTTTGGCTTCACGTTGCCAAAGCCGTTAAAAACTACCTGAAAACCCTCAAATGGGAAGTCCTACCCCACCTGCCAAATTCCCCAGATATTGCGCCGTCTGATAATTATTTATTTCGTTCCATGGCACATGGACTGGCTGATCAGCAGTTCCACTCATATGAAGACATCAAAAAATGGATTGATTCGCAGATAGCCTGAAAAGATAAACACTTTTACCGTAACGGTATTCGAGCATTGCCAAAAGGATGAGCCATACTTTAAATGATTTATTTGTAACAATTTTTTCATAATAAAGTTGCATTTTCATAATTATTTGCGCACCCAATATTTTCAATACAACTTCCGACGTAAAGCTTTATTGTCTGATATTAATGAAGCACATCCTGTCAGTTCAATTTTGGGTAAACCTTTCGAGCATTTGGGGCACTATCTACCCAATAACGGGGTGAATTGTGCAATCTTGCAAGCCAATTCTATTTAGCGATATAATGTTGTCATTGAATCGAGTCGTGCGTTGGTGAGTTCATGGGCAATATAAAATTAGAGGCAATCCTGCTGCAACCACGTGTCATTTATATATTTTCGAAGACCATTATTCGATAACATCAGCTATTGACTGTTTCACGAGCTTTCTCCCCATCCTTAAAAAATAAGGCAAAATGATTTCACTAAAGTGAAATACAATAAACAATGCATTCTTGTAGTTGTAAATATGTTTAGACGCAGCAATTTTGCACCATCAAATACTCATTGAGCCAGAAATGAGCCCCGTCGACTTCAAATCGTTCAAGAGTCCAAACTTATGTTATGTGGGTATAGCTTTAGATCTTTTACTTATACTCCATATACAAGTACTATTGCGATGGTGTCATAATGCATTCCGAGTCTTCCACCATACTTTGAATCGCAGTGACTCACCGATCTCTATCATACTAACAGGGCAGTGAATTCCAGACTGGATTTCGAAAGAATAGCTCCACAAGGGATTAGAATTTTCCCTTGACTAGCATCGCAAGGAACTACGTTGACTGGGGATGTACGCATTCTTTGTATATTTAAAAGCGACTCGTCTTGCTATACACTGAACAATTTGGGTGCTTCTACAAAAATGATTAAAATTAATCAAATCAAATTAATCTCTACGAAAAAATTAAATTGCAGTATGGGACGGATAAAATCGTTTTTAATTGTTTTTTTGTTTTTACTTTTTTTTTTGATAGAGGAATTAAATTCTGCGCAATAGAAGTAAAACTGTTGATGTACGCTGATCTGCAAGCAAGATCAATACTGCGATATATGGAACTTAGAGGTCAATACAAAATAAGTTTTGACGTTCCGTAATGGATCCGGGTGTTACTCAAAAGAAGAAAAACGCTCTTGGCACGGGGTAGATCTTTAAAAGGTTACGGAGGACAATAATAAATTATTTAAGGCGGCGCTACAGTCTGGTATGGACCTGTGCCTCAAACAACAAGCGTCTTCAGCCATCAGCCACCAGTTTCGCATGCTAGGCTAGCTTAGGTCTTATTCCACTTATATGCGCCACCTGATTCGCGGTATTCCTTAACTCTTTATGCTAAGTCGATGTCGCTGTACATCTCGTACACATTCTCGTTGAATCTCTTCCTTCACTCACCCTATAGGCAGACGGGACCGAAAATCACCCGATGAACTTCCCACTCAAAGCAGCCAAGAGCACCCTCATCTATTTTTGATAAATTCGAATTCTCTAGGCCATAGCAGATGACTGGATCTATTAGGGTCTTTTTGTTGTTCGAGAGAGGGCTTGGCTAGTCAATTCCGATTGACAAGAGTGATTCTTCGTTTAATCTCAGCGCGGGTGTTGTTGTCTGAATAGCGAAGCCTACGTCGACTGTCAAGGGTGACATTCTGTCCGAGACGTCGGTGTTGGATGTCCTTTCTGGTTGACAGCATATATTTGGTCTTGCACTCATTGACCATTCAACCCATCTTCGTTCGTCACTTCCGGCTCAATACTTGCGAGAGCGCAACTGACATCATAATGTTTTTTTTCAAATTATGTCAATATCATAGGCGTATACGAGTAATTGGATGGCCTTTTAAAAGATTGTGCCTCTTGTATTGAAGCGTGAGTTTTTCACTCTTCCTTCAAGAAAGATGTTAAAGAAATCACATGACACCGCATAACCTTATCTAAAGGTCTCGGTGAGTTTTTACCGACCTTGATGGAGCAGCTTGCAATATCTACCGTCATCCTGCATAAACGGACAAGTTTGGCAGGAATGCCAAAATTAGACATTGCTCTGTATAGTCCGTCTCTTTAGATGCTGTCATATGCGGCCTTACGATCAATGAATAAGTCGTGTGCATCGATTAAGAGGTCGAAGAACTGCCATAGTGTGATTGTATTTTGTCGATGGTGGACTTTCTTGGCCTACAATCACACTGGTATGGACTAAACAGGTTGTTGACGAATGACTTATCTTGGCAGATAAGATTTTTTAGTCGATGTTAAGAAGACTGATGCCTCTGTAGTTTTCGCAGTTCAAAAGGTCTCCTTTCTTAAGAATCACACAAACTATGCTGAGGTCCCATTCATCGGGCATACTTTGCTCCTTAGTAAGTCATCGCCTGCCGCTCTGAAGAGCTCAGCAGTCAGGCCATTCACACCAGCAGCTTTGTCGGATTAAGCTTAGACGGTCGATATTTCAGGTAAAAGGTTCATTTTGCCTGACAGTGGTATTTAGTTTGCCATCGTCATTATACAGTCTACAGAAATGCTCTTTCAAAATGCTCAGCACTGAGTGCGATTCTACTACTATGTTCCCTTATTCAGTTCGGGGATTATGTTAGTGGCATGTTTTTTTACTTTTTGGTAAAAATTCAGAATCTAATTCCAAGAGGAACATCTCTCAATTTCCTCAATCGAGCGTTTCTCATGCTTCTTCTTTTTCCTCCTAAGAAGCCGGTGCTCGCCTCGCCTCTTCAGCTCGCAGAGCTCGCTATCAACTGAACTCTTTCTATGCATGGTCGCTTTGTATGCATATTGCTTAGCTGCATGTGATTGCCCGCACTCTAATGGCTTTTAAGCAATGTTAGCACTACTCTTCGATACTTGATACTTAAGGACCTCTTAAGAGATGAAGGAGACTCGATCGAATAAGGATTTTGAGATCTCTTGAGCTTGAAGCAGTCCGACGTCAAACTTCTTCACGGAATTAGGTTTTATTTGCGTTGTTGGGGATATCTGCAACGGTCCTTTGGCTACAACTAAATAATGTTCTGAGTCGATGTTAGTCCCCTTTAACAGTTGGACATCCCTTAAACTGTAGGAGTTCCATTTTAGATACCCCTAAGACGAGGGGTCGGTTAGACCGACACAGTAATCGGTTAGGGTATGTGGGTGCTGCTCCTGGTCCATTAAAGGCTCATCCGGCACCATCTCTTTTCCAAGACCTTAATTTAATCTCGGAAGTCCTTACCGGTTTGAGTTCCAAATATGTCGGAGTAGCCCGGATAAGGTCTTATAGGCTTTATTCCGGGATTCTACTTCACCGTTGAACCCATCTGGGGAATTCATCCACTGTCCCGTTTATAGAGCTGCTATTTATCAGCACTAGCCCTTATAAGTTTGGCAAGTCGAGTCCGGATGGATGAAAGATGTGTTTATTAGATGTAAAGGATAGAGTAGTCGCCTACTTGGAGACCTTTAAACTGCTTGTAAAAACAATTCCAGAAATGGATGGCTATAAATGGTAATAAATATGTATACGAAGCCAAGACAAACAACGCAGTGGTTGACCAAATGAGGTCACTGTACATCGCACTTTGACTGAAAAATTGGACAGGAGAAGGCTGTGCGCAAGCTGGGTGCCGCGATTACTAACAATGGAAGAAAAACACTGTCGTGAGGATGTTTCTTCGAAGTGCCGCAGCAATAAAATTGAGCTGGATCCATCACTTTGCACCCGAAACTAAGGAACAGTTAAAACAACTCAAGGGGAGAATAGGCTCCAAAGGAATCGAAGACAGATCCATCTGCAAGCAAGGTCATGGCGATTGTTTTCTGGGATGCGCTTAGGATAATTTTCATTGATTATCTTCAGAAAAGAAAAACAATCAATAGCGTATATGATGCAAACCTATTGCAGCGTTTGAAATATGAAATTAAGAAAAAACGATGGCATTTGAAATGTTTTGTTTCAAACATCCGTTATTATGATGGCCTAAATCAATGAGTTAAAGTTCGAATTGCTTCCTCACGTACCCTATTCGCTAGATTTAGCCTCCTTGGATTATTTTCTATTTCCGAACTTGAAAAAATGACTCTGCGGTAAGGGATTTGCCAACAGTAAAAAGGTGAAATCTGCGGTTGATGGCTATTTTAAGAAGATCGACGATTCTCACTAAAAACAGGGTATCGAAGCTATCGAACATCGCCGCGAAACTACGTAGGAAAATGAAGATATTTTTTCCTAAATTTTTTGTGTTTTCTTTGTTGGGTCGGCTACGTCTAAGAGTACCCTCGTATCTCGGTCAAAAACCTAAATTTGTTTTTTTTAGTATTATTATTCCTAACTAAGAGTTCTATGTTAGGCTGTTTATCATACGTCTCTTAGAGTATCGGGTGGCTGGTTTCCTTTCCATCTGTAAAGTCGTCTACATAAGAACACCTTATGTGAGTAAACACGTCGATAACCGCCAATAGCCTCTGCTTCGACATAGTTGAAGAAGGCTGCCATAACATACTCTTTGATCCTAGTGTGCTTTTTTTCTATTAGGCATATTGAAATGTCATGTGGAAGATTGGATTTGAACTCTGATGGAAATGAGTATCAAGAAGTCCTTTAAGCGTTTTAGAAGGAACGATGACACCCTGGCGAAGTATTAGAATACAAACAAGAGTTCCTGCCTACTACTAAAAAGACAACCTTTAGTCATTGATTGTTATCAGCAATAAATCTTTTCTAACGATCTCTAGAAATGAATTTTGTTCAATCAAAGACGATTTAAACAGAGTTCATCACTCGTTCCACAAGCAACTTCTGTTTGTTCGTGTAAGATTATTTCGGATACATACTCGTACTACACACTGAGTATTTATCATATAATGTCTGTTAAGGGTTTCATCGAAAGTTTGTTTAACACCGATTCACATATTCGTTTATTTATTTCTTTATTGTGCAATAACCTGTAACTCATTTAAATTAATGACAAAAGTGCAAAGCTATGAAAGTAATTGGAATGTGGGGAAATATTACCTTCTCCAAAGTCGAAGAAGACCTGCTCACTGAAAGTTTAAAACAAGAATCGTATTAAGCGAAAATAAAGGATATCATTGTGTATTTCGTGGAAGTTAATATACACCTCTGCACTACAAAAAATTCAGAAATCGATATTCCAGAAAAATGTGTGCTCAGGAATGAAAATTTAAGCAACGACAACAGTCGTAGCGTACGAGTATATCCTGATGAGAATTTGCTTTGAGAGGAACACCTAGTGAATAATTGTTGATCTTCAGCCAAATTCGCTAACATAAGCATCAAAAAGGTCTACGGTCCGACAAAAGTGAAGGACCACTTTACGGGGAGTCCTTCTACCCACGAGGGGAACCGTAGGCAAAAAACATTTTTAATGATTTAAATGTCAATCTAGACAAGGAGGACATCACCTCCAGAAATGAACACAGGCTTATTGATTTTGGAGCGAGACGTTATGTATCTTAAGCCAGCAAATGGTTTTCAAGCCAGAATATTTCGGCCCTTAATCAACAAACTGCCAACGAAATCGATCATATTGCGATAGACACATGACACCCCTGCAGCATTTTGTGTGTCCAAACGTTTCGAGTAGCTAGCATTGACTCGGACCATTTTCCGTAACAGCCCAAAGCCAGCGAACCATTGTGAGAAAATTCAACGTTGAAGGGCTATGATCGCACAGACCACTAGGATCTTTTCAGATCGAGTCTCACTTAACATCTCATGCAGTCTAGTACCGCTAGCATTAAACGTTATAAACCACTGACACCACTAAAAGAGAAAATGTGCTAGGTTTTAACCCGCCCAAAAAAAAATAAATCCCTGGTTCGATGACAATTACAGAGAGGTAAATTTAGAAAAGGAGTAGATTTAAGGAGCGACCTCACAGAAAAGAGCGAGAGTAGTTCACGTGCTCTATGGGGAGAAATGAAGGGAGAAAGTGCTAAAAAAAATGAGGTTCAAATGTTTTATTAAAATAATTAAACGAATACGACAAATCTGCAATATCAGAACAGAGATTGATGTTAAGAATCTAAAAAGATTATTTCTCTAAACTGTGATGACAAAGTGTGATAACGAACAACATCCCAAAATCAGAAGGAATAAACTTTTCAACCTGGACGATGATAAACAATATTTCCATCCATATGTCAAAAATGAAGTCAAGTCAGCGATTTCTAAGCTTGAGTCTAACAAAGCTGCTGGATTCTTGGCTTAACTGCCGATGCAGCATGTATTCATTGGATACGGAGCACACATCTAAACATCTCTTAAATAGTATGCCCGACTAATCTAACCTCAGCATTGTCTGTTCGACCCTAAAGAAGGAATACTCGCTGAACTGAACCGAAGCGAAAATATCCCCTCAACATCGCTTATAAAATCTTGTCTGCAAATTATGTGAACGCCTAAGGTTCTTTCCGTAGGCAGTCTAATTATCCTCTATCTGTGTGTTTTGAGCGAGGGAAGTCTACCGTAGATCAAATTTACACACCGTGCAGAACTTGGAAAATATCAAAAAATTCCGAATCGATACACGCCACCTCTTTATCGATTTCAAAGCCGCATGTGAATGCATCTATAATGATGCATATCTAGTATTGGTATCTTTGTGTGTGGCCGTGTCTCAAGTGGTAGTATTCAGGGTTCAAATTCAGCTGTGGCCAAAAGGCATTGTTTTTTTCAGGCATTTCAGCTCATTTGGCTTTGAAGAATGACGATGAAGAATGGAAGCTGTTTTGTCAAGGTTGGTAACGACATACCGCAACGTTCAGGGTCAAAGCGGTGGCAAACACAGCGATGCGTTGTCATGTGGACTTTTTCAACATTGTTCCTAAAAGAACTGCGCGAAACTCACAAGTCAACTCGAGAGGTCCCATATTTCAAAAGACTTTTCAGTCTCTCGGATATACAGACGACATTGACATAATGGGAAGAAGACATCGAGCTGTCAATGGTGAATTTGCAACTAACGAATCAAAAGCGACAAATAAGAGTTTAGCGATTAACGAAGGGAAAACAAAAAACAACATAAGCTCTCAATAAAGACACACTACATAGCTAAAACCTTGAGGTTGTAAAGGACTTTATATACCTTAACTCCGCTATCAACGCTGACAACGACATCAGGGGAAGATCATGCGAAGGATCACACTTTCTAACCGCTGATTGTTTAGGTTTAAAAGGCGATTGAGTGGTAAGGCCCTCATTTAAGAAACCAAAAAGTTTTATGAGGACCCTGATCATTCCACTCCTGCTTTATGGCCTTGAAGTTTGGATACTGATGAAAGTGCACTCAGCCGTTAGAAGGCAATGGAGTAGTAAGGCATCAAAGTAGAATGGAAAAGACAGTGCAATAACGAACTATGGGCCCTTACTGCGATGCTTTTCGCGTCAGAAAAGCTCCAATAATTCGGCTTAGATGGATAAGTTGAACGCATAGTCAATAGCGCCTGGCACGGAAAATTTTCGACTCCACCCCAGGGCCGATGACTTTGTCTTAGGTAGCACATGCAAGTCGAAGTGGATTTGGTGCGCGGAACTGGTGGCAATTGACTGAAGACCACTCTAGCTGGAGAGGCATATTAACTGAGGCTCTGGTTCACGCCACCTGTGGCGCCATCTATGTAAATGGGTAATTATATCAAAAACCATATTTAGATCAAAGTGCTAGCTTGAGTAAGTGAAAGCAAATCTTTGTTGTTTCTTAGACTGACTTCTAGAGAGTGTAAGCATAAGGTTCTCTAGAAGGTCTATTAATTATTTGTCGCTTCGAAGTTTACCGAGGAGGTTTTTCATTTTTATTGTTGTTTACTTTCATTATACGGCATGATTTTCAGGATCATTTTCTTTCCTCTTGTTTTGTGTTTGGTCTCAAATTTGGTTACATTCTTTCACAAACTAAATTAACTTATTTTTGTACTTGGCTGAGCCAGATATTTGCATATGTGGCCAATATAACATAGATACTGCATATGCACTAGATGTATGTCCAAATCCTTTTTCAACTTAGCCAAGAGTTAGCTCAGCCACTCATTAAATTTTAGGAGAGCAAGCAGTTTAACCTTTGATTTAAAAAAAGTGATAATGGTGCAATAGTATTTAGGCCACAATGAACACATACAAATTCATGTCAGTGCACGAAGAACATTTTTTTTCCTTTTTTCAAAAATCCTCTTCTCTGTTTCGAACAAACTTTAAGCAAATTTTATTTTATTTTATTTTTTTTTTTTACAATTCACTAGATTGCATTCAAGGTCTAATAGGATAAGCCCACCACACACTCGTTTGAACCTGTATGCAACTTATAATTTTGAAATTTTACATAAATATATGTATAGATGATGTACTTGTTATTTTCGGCTTACACACCCAACTCAAACCGGCGAAGTTTTAGTAAAATTTTACCCCTCATTTGCTTGACCATTCAAATACCCACCGCACAGTTTGTTCAATACTTTTCCATGGCCATGGGATACAGATACCAAGCGTTCTCCTGATTTTCTTCTAACTCCATTAATGTTTCCTTTTTTGGGTGTTCAGGTCCTTTAGCAAATGTTGTTTGTGTTGTGCCAATGCTGTTTAAGGGCCAAATGAATGAATTCTTAGGGGGTACGAGTACTAGTATGTATGCCATTGCATGCAATAAGTAAAATTAATTATGGGCCTTCTGGCTTTCACATTTGTGAAGGGGTTCTTTGCACACCATCATGCATGCACACGTACTTGTATGGGGTAATGTAAAATGAAGGCAGCCTAATATCCTGACTGATGGTCAATTGCGCTGCGTCTCCTATATGGATACATACAACGCAAATGTATTAAGAAGGCTTTCGTGCACTAGTATGTGTTTTATGTCGGGGTTGTATGCGTATATTGTTTGTGTGCGAAATGAGCATTTTATATGTTGTGCCATAAGAAGTATGATAACGACGCATACGACACAGATGACGATGTTGACGAAGACTACGACCAGGCTTACGACGACGATGGTGGCGATTTTGATGATGACGATGATGATGATAACCAGGCTGAAGAACCAATCGATAGACATTCGCCCTTACATTCGTAGCTATGCAACACTGAGGCCGAAGCAAGGATAACAGGAAGCGCCTATGAAATCCCTTCAGGACGATGACTGTTATGATGGTGGCCGACATGAATGCAATTCGAAGCGTTGTTGTGTCGTTGTGTTTCCTTGGTATGTGTTCCTTCCTGTTTCTTGCTTTTGGCTTGGTTTGGGCTGCTCTTTTTTTTCATTTATGTAGGTACTTCTGTGTGCAGTAAACGATAATTAACGAAATTACCGTTGAGTGGTATGAAAGTGATGTGAGTGGTCTTGCATGTTAACGTATAGGTTAGGTCGGAAGAAAGGGTACGGATGACAAAATAGATTAATGAAGTTGAGCTACTTGTAACTACCTACATACACTTCTTCTCGTTGGGAAAGGTTCAATTAGAATTTTATTCATAGAGCACATACTTGCAAACACAAATACATCGGTGTCTTTTGCGCATTAACATGGAAAAGGTCAAAGTAGGTAGTGTTACAAAGCATTTATTGTATAAGTGGTGAGAAACGAAAAGAGAAATTAAAACTGTAACAACTTTTTTTCAGTTGCAAAAAGTGGACTAAAAATCTTGAAAAATTAGCCGACGGGTGGCCCTTTACTAAGTTCCACGTAGGCAATATGCAAATATTGTATTTATAATTTTTTTTTTTAATCTTTTCAGCTTCTTCTATTTTTTATTTATTTTTTTGAGAATATTACAAAAACATGTTTAACCGATAGGCAGAAGGCAAATAGCCAATTTACTATGAAGGAAACGTCAGCTTCTAATGTACATTTTGGCATAGCACTTAAATACTACCAATCACCTCCGTACCAGTTGTAACTTCTAGAAGGATAAGATTATTATTTACTTTTCTAACGTGTTTTTGAGCCAGTAAAGGTTTTTGCTTTCCGGTTTTTTCAAAGTCTGCTAACTTGATCCTTGTAGCGGACATTCTATCAGCCTTTTAGCCGGTTCGTTCGATGTAGCCGTGCTAATCAACTATTAGCTTGTCTAAGTACATAAACATCTTGATATATTTTTCGTAGTAGGAGCACGTTTTTTTCAGTCCCAACCGATGCAGATACAGATTAATGCTAATTCATTGGGACCTCTTCATCGTTATTTATCAATAAAACTGTATCAATAAAAGTATCAAGGTTTTATATTAAAATACGTTGGGCGCTCACGACAGAATTTTTTCAACCTATTGTATATATGGTATACAATATGCTTACTTATTTAGGCGGCGCTACAGTCCAAGGTGGAACTGGGATTAGAGTCGAAGATTCTGCGGGCTGGAGCGTTAGGTATCTTAAACTCCCAATGCGCAGTTTGATGACTAGTGTGATGTTGGTGTACAGCTTGTAGAATTCATCGTTGAATCGTCTCCTTCAGAACCCGTCAATGCTAGCAGGACCAAATATCTAACGAAGAATTTTTCTCACAAAACGACCAAGGATATCTTCATCCACCTTAGGAAGAATCCATGCCTCGGAACCATAGATCAGGACTGGAATTACCAGGGTGTTACAAAGACTTCTGAAGAGATGTCGTTTTCAGATGTGGTAGAAGGTCCGAGGTAGACAGTCCCTTACTACCTCAAAGTTATTGCTCTCGATTGTAATTTTTGGCCGATTCGTCGACGTTGGGTGTCCCTTCTGATTGGCTGAATATGTTTTGTGTTTCCCTTGTTTGCCGGTAGACCCATTTTTGACCATATTGAATGGTTCGCTCTGCTTGACAGTGGAGTTCGTGTCCCCTCCGTCGTTTATCAGTTTCTAGAAATGGTTTTTCCATATCCACAGCACTGACTGTGACTCTACTACAATGTTTCCTTGTTCATTTCTACAGGTTTACGTTCGGGTCTTATTACGCTGACACGTTCTTTTTACCTTTTGGTTAAGACTTCCAAAGATTATTCCACCTCTCATGCTCTTTCTTTTTGCTCCGAAGAAACCGATTGTCTTCCCTCAGCTTTTACTCATAGAGCTCACGAGCTGCTCCCGTCTTTTTGTGAGGCGCCACTTTGTAAGCAGGGGTTTCGTGGTGGTGGGCGGGTGAAATTCAGCATGTCAGTTGCAACATTTCTGACAGCTTCTTGACATCTAAGCCACTGATCTTCAGCGCTTGATGCTGGCTGCAAAGTACTTCTCGAAAGTTTGAAGGACACGCGATCGGGAAAGGTTCTGGAGGCTTATTGCGATTGCAACCGTTCAACGTTAAATCTCCTCCGTTGTCGTTCCTTGGCTGTAACTAGGTAGAGGTCCGAGTCTATGTTGGCCGCTCGGAATGTTCGGACCTCTAAAATACTTGAGGAGTGCCTTACGGCCATCGCAACATGAGCAATCTAGTTGACATATTGCTGATCTGGTGTCCGCCATGTTCTAGTGTGAATATTAAGGTTACGATATTTTATAACGTAACATTACCTCCCGTAACGAAATCGTTACGCTTATGTCGTAAAGAAGTGGTGTCGTGTAAGTTATGTCTTCCAATTGTACTACCAAAGATGTCCTACTTTCCAATTTTGGCATTAAAATCGCGCAGGACGATTTTAACGTCATACATCGGACATTGCTCGTAGGTTTTGTCGAGGAGCTCGTAGAAATTTTCTTTGGTAACATCGTCCTTATCCTCTGTTGGAGCGTGAGCGCATATAAGGCTGATTTAAGCGAACTTACATTTGATACGGATTGTTATAAGGCGAACACATAAGGCACATGTCGAAAGCTCAAGATTTTTTGCCTAAGTCTTCCGCTTACAATAAATCCGCATCCAAATAGACACTGCTTACGTTCCCTATAGCAATCGCCGTAGTTAACGTCACAGTTGTTTTATCTTTCTTTTGCCCGGCCCATCCCAACGCACTTCTTGGCTGCCGATCTGCTTTATAGCAGTCTAACGACTCCGCTAATTATTCGTCGTCACGCGGCTTTTTCTTGGTCCTAACATTCCACTTGAAGATCCGAAAGTCGTTGTCCTATTGCTCGCTTCGTATCAATTACTTTTTTACGTGGTTGGGCAGTTAACCCCACGCACAACCACCAGTCTGGAGGACCAGGCCCTTTTTAGCCTGGTAGCGCTCATCCGCTACCAACTCTCTTCCAACACCCTGAGTCAGTGTTGGAGATCCCTATAGACCTGGTATACAAATACGTTGAAGCAGCTATAGCACATGGAAGCTGCTATAATCAAGAATAATTATTTGACAGACTAATAGAGTTTCATGGAAAATTTATTTTCAGAGTTCACTGCAGAGCCTAAGTATACGACCTAAGTTGGAATGGGTAAATATTTGATGCCGTTCCAAATGTCGCGTATAGATTCCTTAAGAGATATAACAAATCCTTTTGCTTCTTACTCCTTGCCTCAATATATAAGGCATTTACTAGTCCGAAATTGAAATACAATACTCACATCTGATTAGGTGGTGAAGAACTATACTATACTGAAAGGGGTAGTAGTTACATACCTATCTTATCATATATCTGGTTTTCAGGAAACTTCTGCGCATTTATGTTGCTAACACATTGATAGATAGATTGAGCACATGATACTAGCTTACCCATCGGACAAACTTTCATCTTACTTTCATCAACCCCAACTGCAGCGGCATTAGACGTACTTATTCTGATTTTAAAAGGACATTCTTACCATAACAATAGTTCGTAAAATAATTTCGATTCATTTCTAAGTATATATGTATAATGATAAATAAAAGCTGAAAAAAATATATATATATATTTTTTTTGTATATTTTGTAGACGAATCGAGATGCAAATCTAATATGGCAGAGGGTGTCGAAGAAACCGAAAACAATAGTCATCAAAGTAAAGCAGATACACCAACTATGCTAGGCACTGTTCTACCCTGTGAAGCAACTATTACCGCATCGTTAGGCGGCATAAAACGTGAATTCGATACAACTCCAACTCCAATTGGTGGCGTTAGTTCAGGAGGTGGAATTGCTACAATTTCACGCCTACCAACACCGTCTCCATCATCACCGCCATCACAACATACACCCACCTCAACGGCGGTCAATTCAATTGCGGCCACAATACATCCAGTACCAAATTTATCATCAGCCTCATTCACATCATCTACATTGTCGTCTTTATCTTCGTCATCGTCCTCATCATCGTGTTCATCATCGTCATCGTCGTCTTCAGCATCTTCATCGGCAGCTACAACAGCGACCACTGCAGCTATATCATCAGTTACCGGAGTTACAGTGAACAAATCACCATCACCGTTTCCGTCAACATCATCCTCACCTCCCATAGCCAATATCAGTCAACATCATACTCCCCATCAGCAGCAACAGTCTCTGCCGCAACAACAGTATCATCCAATCAATTTAAAACCTGAGGTATGTGAACACATATGCTATTCGTTAAGATACTCGTATTTACGATAAATTGAAAATTAAATGCGTTAAAACTTGTATTTATTTTATCTCGATACATACATAACATATACTTTGCTCTAAACTGGGCTTATTAATGCCGTATGCGACTTGAATAGATTGCATAAATCAATTGAAACCAGATTTTGCAATGAGATAGTTTAATAATATGCTTTCTGAACAGATAAATAAGATTTGTTAATATCTTGCAACAAATATACTTATAAATTTTAATTAAAAAGATTTTCTGATACACTTAATAAATTTTTAAAAATTGGGTGCAGTTAAATTGCATTTTCTACTCAGATCAATCCATTTTCATTGCACATTCTGTAAAATTATTCTTAGACATTTTCAGAAATGTATTACTCATTCTCACATGCTCTTATAGCCTCTTTCAAAGAAGCCTTTGTTTTTTCGTATCATTTGCTCTTAGAGCAGTTGGTTAACTTGTCTTTTTTTTCCAACGCCCGTTTCTGTTGTTGCGTTAGCGGTCAATGCTCAGTATGTAAGTCAGGATACTAAATTTCGCATTTCTGACAGCTTGTTAATATCTTTGGCATTGTTCCGATTTGAGTTCTGTTTGTGTTACGTTACGTTGGTACATCTGTTGTTGACTTTCCCTTGTAATCTTAGCGTCATAGCTTGACATTTGCAAAAGTTACGTACATATATCTCTGTGTGTGTTGGCGACTTTTTACAATTTTGGAAATGGATTTAAATTTGCAACAACGAACTTGAATTAACGCGAACGTTGGAAATGTTGGAAAAGTGTTTCGGCAAAGATTCCCTAAAGAAAACGGCCGTATACCAGTAGCACAAGCGGTTCAAAAGTGGCCGTGAGTCAATCGGAGATGATGAACGCAGTGGCAGACCGTCGACATCCAAAACTGACGAAAAGATTGATGGAGTAAAAGAAATGTTGTTCAATAACCGCAAATTAACCATCAGAGAGATAGCGGAGGACTTGAACATTGCCTATGGTTTGGGTTTCCATCGTGTAGCAGCAAAGTTGGTGCCAAAAGGCCTCAATTTCATGCGAAAAAGAGACCGTGTTGACGTCGAAAAAGAGATGATTTGCGAGGCTGAATCCGATCCCACATTCATCAAAAGGATCACTATTGGAGACGATATGTGAGTTTATGAGTACAACATGCAATCCAGACATCAGGCAAGTGAATGGCGTTCATCAAATGAGCCGAGACCAAAAAAAACACATCGTTTTCAGTCAAAAAAGAAGGCAATGCTCACGGTTTTCATGGATTACAACGGAGTAGTGCATCATAAACTTTTGCCAGAAGGCTAGACAGTAAACAAAGAGTATTATTTGGGCGTTATCAGACGTTTGCGTGAAACAATTCGCCGAAAGAGACCAGAATTGTGGGCAGAAAACTCGTGGATTTTGCAGTGCCATCATTATTCGTAATTTTTTAACGAAAAAAGCAACAAATACCATTCAACAGCCACCGAATTCATCTGATTAGTCTCCCTGTGACTTCTTTCTGTTCAATCGAGTTAAAAAACCACTACGGGCTATATACGAAAACCGAATATAAAAAATGTTTCAAGGATTGGATCAATCGCTGGCATAAGTGTGTTGAAGTCAAAGGGGATTACTTTGAAGGGGACAATATAGATTTAGATGAATAAACTTGTATTTTTAATTTTCTGCATAAATTCGTGAAGCTGTTAAGACATGGTTCTCCAGTATAAATCAGCTCCTCTAGATCGGCTTTGGAGCCGACTACTTTCCTTTCCTCGTTCTGATTCTGGCCGAAACAACTCATTAAATAGAAATTCGATTTCCTACGCAGTATAGAAGTTCCCGCAACATGGTTTATCCACACTTTAGTGCATACTGAGTTTGAATATCAAAGAAAGTGAGATTTATCAGTGTGTCTAGAGTAGAGTTATTGAAACCTGCATGCAATCAAGGCATATTTTTCTTAGCAATCTGATTAAAGCAGCAGTGATATGTTTTCGTGAAAGCTTGTTCCATCAGAAATAATCCGACGCTTATGGTATATAGTATGTTTGATCAAAAGGACGCTCTTCAGTGTTGACAACACCTTGAAAGCTTTCAACGAATCAATTGTACTATTTAGTCCGGACTATAGTTAGACTAGTAGGTGTGAACACCTCTTAACCAGTGATTTGAGAGTTTAAGACCTTACCACCCTATCGGAAAATGCTATAATTTTTACAAATGGCGGCAAATGTCAATTCTACTTTAACATTTGTCAAGTGAACAAATAAATAGTAAATCGCTATACTCCTAAAGAACGCGGAGTAATTTCTATGGAATAATTTGTTGGATAACTGGGCAAACACAACGACTCTTAGCCGCTCGCCTAGAAGATTATGCCACGGGATGCTGCTAAGAACATCACAGCTGTGGTTGAAGATATCGCAGATGGCTCCGGAATATCAACCAGACGACATGCCACGCAATTGGCCTTCAATTAGCGGTCTTTATACAGAGTTTTGGTGAAATACTGTAAGATGTTCACTTACAAAGTGCTGACAGAGTATTAGTTAATAGCTGTTGACCACGGAAGAACAAATTTTCATCAAAAATCATCATAAGGGACGAGGTCCAATTCTATCTCTGTGGATATGCGAATAAGCAAAATTATCGCTTATGTAGCGCCGAAAGTACGCGTATAGCTAACAAAGAGCCATTATGCTCAAAGTTACTGCATGGTATGCTGTTTACACTGGAGGTATCTTCGGGCCTTATTTTTTATAAAACGCAGCGAGCCAAACGAACACTGTGGACATCGAGTGCTACAGAGCCATGCTCAACGATTTTCTCCTTCCTTAATTGGATGAATTAAAACTGGAGAATATGTGGTTCCAACAGGATGGAGCTGAATACTGCAAGAGCCACAACCGAAATTCTGAGGGCTGCATTTCCGGGTCGCCAAACTTTTCGTTTTGGAGATTTGCACTGGCCGGCAAATCGCCTGATTCAACCGTTTTGGACCTCTAGTTGGGTTTTTTGAAGTGACGAGTCTATGTCAACTCTTGAAGCTCTCAAAAAGAATATCCGTCAAGAAAATGCCACATATCACGCTAGAAGGTTCATCAATTCTGGCGGCTGCAACTTTACAAATATCACTTTCTCGACTTAATGGAAAAAAGTTTCAGACATTAAACAAACATAATCCAAAACCAGAACCAACGTTTTTTATTCATAAAAAAAAATTACAGCCAAAGAACATCGGGTGACAAATTTTGCACCACCTTGTATTATATCATACAAAGTGAGTCATCCAACAAGAGGTGTCTTTTTTAAATTTTACGCCATCGTTGAATTTTTCAGCATCCAAATATTTTTAAAATGACTTTTGATAAGTTAAAGCAAAGACATTATTAATTGTTGACCGATACACATTCGCACAACTTTCTGAAGCACATCATCAATCACTTTCTCCTACAGCTGTAATGAATTTAATTGATCTAGGACAGGTTAGTGATATCAAAACACCGACTCGTGTTTATCCCACCAGTTCAGATGAAAATAATGCCGTCGTAGCTGAGAGTGTGGCTCAAAACTAACGTGTGTCTATTTTGAGACGATCACGGGAATTGAACCTATTCGCAACCACTTTGCACCGTATTTTGCATGAAGATCTTGGCATACATGCTTATAAGGTTCAGCTGACATAAGAATTAAGGCCAACAGAGAACGCACAACACCGTACTTTCGCTAACTAAGTGCTAGAAATGAATCAACAAGATTATGGCTTTTACACAAAAATACTCTGAGTGATAAGGCTCACTTCCAGTTGTCTGGATACGTAAACAAACAAAACTGTCAAATCTGGGGTTCTGAAAACCCAAGAGAAATAGTGGAACAACCTCTCCAATCACAACGTGTGGCAGTTTGGTCCGGTTTTTAGGCTGGCGGTGTCATTGGGCCATATTTTTCGAAAATGATGACTCACCTTTTTTTACTTGAAATTGATGCTATGCGCGTGGACGACGTTTACCTTTAGCAGGATGGCGCTACATACTACACAGGTAGTGAAACAATGACACTATTACGTGATAAGTTTCTTGGACGTATGATTCCTCGAACTAAAGACTTCAATTGGCCGACACCGTACGATATAACACGATTTCACTTTTGCCTTTCGGGCTATGTTAAAGATAAAGTCTACACCAATGGTCCACAAACGATTCATGCACTAAGAGGAAATATCAGAACTGTTATCGTGAAATACAGCCACAATTATGGTAAAATGCGATGAAAAATTTTACCAAAAAGATAACTATTTTAAGGCAGAGCCGAGGCGAATATTTGACATATTGTATTCCATTACAAACTTCAGATTTTGGGTGTCGATAAAAATAAAGAATATCATCACTTTTCATAAAAATGTTGCATTTTTTACTTATTTCAAATGACAACTCTTGTTGGATGATCCTATATATTAAAGACACTGATGACTAGGTCTTTCTTTGTGCTAATTATATGCACTTTGACGTTTGGACTGCCATCCTGCATAACCTTATACGACGTTTTTTGAATATTGCTATCCTCGCTTCATCGAGCTCAGGCGCGAGTGGGTGTGCCGCACGGTGGTATACTTTGATAAGCATATACTGAATGGAGATTCGAAATTGCTGGAGCCCGTGTCAAGATACCACGTTTTGTGTTTCGCTGGACTGAAATAATATTGATAGTCAACAATTAATTTTTGGAAATTTTTTCTTGTCTGAGACAAGAAGCCGTGCACAGACGTTGACTTTACTGATCAATTGAATGACTATCCTGCTCAAAGGTGAAGTCCTTGCATACGTCCCTATTAAGTGACTGTGATTATGTGTCGTTTATTAGAAGCATCTCCACATGCATATATGTTACGAATTAATCGACTTAAGATCATTTCAAAACAGAACGTTATTTATGAGTAAACAGAAAAAAAATAGATTCAGTTTCAAAAAGTATTTACGTGCTTAAGATACATTTATTGATTGCCCTATTCATACGTCTATTTTGTATACTTAAACGAATCCACGTATGTTGGATAATTTATGCCTTCAATACTCTCGCCTATACCAAGAGCCTTACTGATGTGTAAAACTTATGCTCAACTAAATTACTACGTACTTACATATGTACATACCTCCAATTACAGTTTAAAAGAAGAAAAAGAAAAAATTCGCGCGCAAACTTCATTCATACACACGATGGTTCCCACAAGCTGCAGTCACTATTCCAACATATGGATGTGCTCGTATGTATGCCACAAAGTACTTTGAGTCTTGCGACAGCACACTTACTTGCTGATACAATACCAAGTTGCGTGAAAGGTGAGGAAGCGATTAAATATGCTTTGCATTAATTTTGTATTACACTTTTGACCGTAAATTCTTGAAATACTCTGTAATTAACAGGGTGACACTGTAATTTTGAATTTTTATTTATTTATTATTTTTTTTTTTTTTTTGTTTTTAATTTTAATTGTCTTTCGCCATAGATTATTTATAAAACAGCTAATCAACGAAAATTAAACGAAAATTAAATTTGTAACTCGTTTACATAACTAATAAGAAATATATCTACATACATGATACAATGACTAACACTATGATCACACTATGAGTAGCGAAAATGAATTTTTTCCTTTCTTTTAATATTCTTAATTTGGATGATGCAAAGCATCACATCACACAGCTTATGCAAATAGAACAGGTTTGGGAGATTTACAAAAAACCCACTTAGAAGGCACGTAGTCAAGCCTAATTGCTTAATCAAAATTGCCGAATCAAACCCGGCGACGAACCAATTTTAGGTTCATTGAAGCAAGGGAGTATTTTGCGACAAATAAAACAAGGAGTTTTTCCGCAGCAAGGTTAACTCTCTTCCCTTGCCAAGTCCTTTCAGAGCCTCTTGCGGAGTTGAAGGGTAGCTATGGTATCATGAGTCAGTGGTCCATCAATCCCAGACCTCGGAAAAAAATTCGAGTAGGTTTAACGGGCGGTTAGGCCGGTGAGACTCACGACAAAACAGGAGCCCAAGGTGTGATAAGAGGTTCACCTCTGTTTAAGTCCATAGGGTAGACAGGAGTATCAGACAGGAAGTCTGAAAGTTCCCGACGGATGGGGACGCACGGTCTTTTTAATCCAGAACCCCTAATACGATGATAACGGGTGCGGGAGGACAATCCCTGGAGCCTACACCCCAATAAAAGCCATGTGGCAGTATAGCTGGATTAACACCACATCCCGCAACCGATGTGGAGACAACAGAAGGATCACATATCAGAATGAATCAATCGATAAGTGAAGGGACTATAATCTCTTTTGTAGTTACACCCTAACGAGGGAGCAACAGTGGATTAATAGTGACATGTGGGAGGAATGGCAAAATAAATAAGCACTCCCCAATGAGACATCAACTTTAAAAGTCAAGGTCGATGGGTGAAGGGCCGACGAGCCTTTTTTAAGGTATCACCCCAGCGATGGAGCATATGACAGGTTCTAACATACTAACATCATCTAACAACAACAACAAACAGGAACGACAAGGAGGGCTACAGAAGAAGATAATAACCATGAAGAACCAATTATATAACCGGCCGAGTTCAAAAGCGCATAAATGCCCAGAAATAAAATTATGTATTTAAAAACAAATAATTAATTTTAAGAAGTATTGGTTAGTCCCCATTCCCCTAAATCTGAATGCCGACCACCAGAGTAGTTAGCGACCCGCGTAGAAAAGTTGCGACAGACCTATACTTAGCTATATTAGGGGTGGCCTGGATCAGGATGTAATCCCTTATTAGATTATATCTATACCTTCTTACTTATATCCCAACATTCCAGTTGCCTTTCTGTCGAGTTTTCTTTGCGTTTATTTTAACTGCTAGGATTTTTTGTTTATTCGATGACAGAAAAGTACTCAGGTGATAGACAAAAAAAAAAAAAAAAAACTACTTTTCGAGAATTCCACTAAAAATCCAAGGTAAGGGGTAATAATTAGGAATGACGGGGGCCCACAAGCTTCCATAAACTCTCTCAGTGGAATTCCGAGTGATAAATGGAAGCGGAAGCGAACTTTAAGACTGTGGAGTTTAGAATGAATGTAAAGAATGAAATGATTGAGTGGCATAGTGAATACGGATGAGCAAAACCTGCAAGTCTTGTAGCTAATAACCCCATAGGTTGGATTCATTAAAACACTACCTTGCGAAGGAACTCACAATGGGATAGGTGGATCCTAGTTTCATTTTTAATTCGTGGCAACAGTTGACCGTTGTCGAGAGTCAATCAAATCAATCTACTTAATTCAATTACCATAATACCCACAATTTTAGTATTTTAGATACTAAATCTAATCCTTTTAAGATTGTTCCTACTTTCTGCACATGAAAATTTAGCTCCGTACTAACCCTAAATCGGACAATTAAATGCGTTATTGGTACAAACATTCCGGGAAGTGTAGAGTTGGTAAGGCCCATTGTATATATTTTATTCATTAGAATCATTCATTAGTTCTTGCTAAACAAAAAAATTATCAAATATAAGCTTAATTAGCTTGAAGTTATCTTATTCTAACTAACTAGTCATATGCGGCCACTCTTAGTTAAACCTAACGCTTAAACTATGTCTCTCGACGTTTCTTACAGTAAGTATTTATTATTAATTTTTTATTTGTGTTACAATTAAAACTAAGAACTTAGTAGCTTAATCTATTTTTACTGCATTATAACACTTAAAAATAAAGCTTACTTAACTTACTAACACTATTTTATTGTATACATATGAGTATATGTTAGACACGTGTAATACAATTTTTTGTTTTTGTATCGAATACCACTTTCTATACTAGAAGTTGTTGCCCATCGCTTATATGCTTTTATAATTTCTATTTATTTTAATTTGTTTTCCCTTTTTTATTATAAATTTTAACGTTTTTGTTTTTATTTTTATAATATTTTTATTTTCTTAAATTTATTCTACACCTATCGAAAGCTATGTCAGTCGGCTACGGCTAAAAAACTAAGATGACGAACTACGCTCTCTAATGAAGTTGCACGTGTTGTCAAACAGTGGAAAACTTTCGTCAATTTTTCTGGTATCCCCGAGAAAAATGAGTCCGAAACAGAATGGTTTCCGATTTCTAAAAGTTGACCTTTAACTTCCCGACGTCGCAATATCGCAATATTTTATCGAAGTCATGTTGCAGATATATATGGGGCTGGCCATGGTGTAGTGGTATATGCATAGACTCCTCAAGCAGAGGGTCGCGGGTTCGAATCCCGTGCAAGGCAATTCTCTGAAAATCCCATCTGCGTCAACTCTACATGAGGGCATAGCACTGATGTTGGAGTGGTTGCTGGCTGGGCTTAATGTAACGAACTAACAACTAGCACGTACTAAGACCCACTGGTTGAGGATGCACTGACTCGTCCCGTCCAGTTTGACAACCACCTCTGGAAAAAATATCGAAACCAAACACACCTGAGTTTCAAACTACTACACCACCCACCCGCGCCCTGGAGAAAAGCCAGTAAAAGGGTATTCATATCCCCTTGGTGCGCGCGCGGTATTATAAAAAAATATATATATTAAGGACCTCAGTCTTTGAACCTAATCTGAACGCTATTAGGTCGTCTGCGTACCCTATGGCATGGTGAAGTGAACCTATCTGATCACTTGTGTAAATGTTGATAGGCTCGACGAATTTTCCGCACTTTGCTTATGTTTCACTATGAACTGTCCATCTGTGAGCACACTCGTATTAAAAAGAATATACAGCAGTGATTTACTAATTCGCAGTTTATTCAGCTTAAGAAAAGAGTCCCTCTAACCAGATGGTATAGAATGCCTTCGGCAATTCAATTAGGTGGGCACCAATCATGCCCCAGTCACCTTGAAGTCGAATTGATTAGGTTTAGTCAAGGATAATCTAGGCTATATTTTTGTCCTCAACCCACTTATTCAAGACTCATTTTAAGCAGTGCTAACCATACTCATGGTTTCACTATCCTTATAAGCAAGTACACATATCGGTCTAAAAGTGGCAAAACGGAGATTTTATAGGAATAAGGTTAACCCACTTTTAAAGGGCCAGGAGCTATGGAAAAATCTTAAACAAACACTTAAGATCTAAATAAATGGAATTTGAGGTTTGCATCACTTACTTTTCTACCTCTTGATACTGTACAAGTAGATTATAATTGCTTGTTTGTTTGTCGATTGTCTTTTGTCCTTTAAATCAAATGCCACTGGTTGTTGCAATATACGTCCAAAATTTGTAAAAATAATTTTTTCGAGCGCACACATTTAATCATATACTTACTACTGGTACTTATCCAATTGCATAGAAATGCCCAAGAGATTATGCAAAAATCTCCGAAAGGTAAGGACTACCGTCTAATATCTATCCTTTTATTTAATGTGTTAGAGAAAGTACTTCAGAGATCACAACATATGTATGTAGGTTCAAATAACTTGCTTTCTCAATTATAATCTGGTGTTAAGTATAGGGTTTTCCAATAGGGACTTGACAATTTTGAATTTAATTTGTGAACGCACTCTTTCACTATTCATCAAACTGTCATTGTTAATTTATTTAGTAAACTCAACATTTTCATCATGGTAAAGTACACTAACGAGCAACGTCTGCAAATTATAAAAATTTTCTACAGATATTCGGAGTCGGTGACTGCAACTTTAAGAGCGTTAACTCCAATTTTCGGTCGTAATTCTCGCCCCAGTAGACAGGCAATAACAAGTTAAGTGCAAAAATTTGAGTCTACATATTCGTTGTGTGATGTTGCCGTGTCAGTGAGAGAACGGGTTGGTCGAAGTTACGAAAATATCGCTGTCGTTCAGACGTCTGTAGCAAACGATCCAAATTAGTCAATTCCACGGCCTTCTCAAGAATTGAGCATCGGTCAGACCACATTATGGCGTATTTTGCGTAAGCACCTTGGTTTACACAAATACAAGATCAAGCTGACATTTGAAGCGACGTACGTTCTCCGATTGGGTTCTGGAGAAGATGCGCCAAGATGATGAATTTCATCGCAAAATCATCTTCAGTGACGTTGCTCATTTTTAACTAAATGGGTTCGTCAATAAGCAAAATATGCATTATTGGTCGGGTGAAAACCCACATGTGCTTTATGACTCACCACTTCATCCACAAAAAATAACTTTTTGGTGCGGTTTGCATTCCGGCGTTATTTGGCCATATTTTTTCGTCGACGATAAGGATCGTCACGTTACTGTGAATGGTCAGCGTTATCGCGCCATGATCACCGATTATTTTTCACAGTTCGAATCTATCGATGTTGTCAAACTCTGACCCCAAAAATTCGGTCTTAGACCATTGACGGTAACGGTGTCTTTTACCTCATTTCTAAAGAAATAAGGTGCAATGATGCCAACATGCTATAATACGCGTCAAACAGTCAATCTTTGTGGACAGATTGATGTTTGGCTGAACACTTGTTGATTGTGTTGGCTCTTATAATGGCAATTTTGCTTGTTGACATAACCGTTGGGCCGTGAACGTCCGAGAAGCTGATTTTTGCGCCCGATTAACGAACTCACGGTGTTGTCTATGGTTGTCTGGATTCTATTTTTGTGCCACCACAATCCTATATGGATGTTGGCACAAATTCAACCGCAAAATAAGCCGGGTTGACTCTCTGGTGATGCCCAATTCAACTGATCGGCGCCGAGTCGACATTTCTGGATCTTGTTTGATACCGGCTGCGACGGCGGTTATGTTTTCTTCATTTCGCACCAATTTCTGACTGGACATTGAAGCCATGATATCGACCAACCTCACGACGAAATGCACGTTGCGTATTTATATTTGAGCCGGAGTTTCGATAACATTTTTTAATAATTTCTGCATCGGCAAACGTAAAACGATGCATGATGAAATGGCAAACCTTACTGAATACTTTGACAGCTGGATATCGTTGGTAACTTTGACAGCTGCTGAAACAAAATAATTGGAAAAACTGCCATTTCTATCTGGTCACCCAATACATATAGAGTTCAAGCTTATGTTAAACATCCTAGCATTGCAAAGTAGTCTTTTTCAAATAAGCCAAAATTCTTCGTGGAGAACATTAATATTGTACAAAATGTTAGAGATGATGAGCTAAATAAATAATATAAATAATAATTTATTCAAAAAAATTACTGGGAAGTATGTCGGGTGGTCGAAATGCGAATACGACAACTGTCACGGAGGAAACGGTTACAGAATGAATATTTCAGCTGAAAAAGATACTACAGCAGCGTATATTTAACACAAATATGTTGCTATCTATGCCGGAACAATGTAAAACGTTGAGTTAAGAGTTCGAAAATAACCTTCAGCACGATTTTTATGCACAGAATCAAAGAAATTAGAGAAAAATTAACGAAAACCGAAATCATTGGAGAAAATGAGGTCAAGTCTGGGCAGTAAATTTAATAAAACGATTCCAAATTACATGAATCAAATGGAGTAATAAAGCGTTCTCAAATAAGAGATGTGCAAATATTTTTCTCAATATTTCAAAATGCATTATAAAAGGAAACAGGGTTGCGTGGACGAAATCTATAAGATGCGTTCTGAATTAGCCTATGAATGGTGCAAAACTTGCGCGAAGAGAATGCCCTATCTGTTCTATCAGGACTTCGAAACACTCGGGTTATTAAATTCCTGTACAAAAAGGAAAAAACCCGAAACAGTGTTATCCATAATATATAGAACCCCCACAAAGTAACATTTCTTAGCTGTCGGGCACACAGAAAAAATACAGATTTTAAGAAGCTCGAAGTTAGTACAAAATGTAAGAATATACCGCGGACCGCCAAATTATGAGCGATTATCAAGAACATCAGATTTAAATGGGTTGTAATTTTGCTTAGTAAAATTATGAAAGGTTATTGAATGCATAACAAGTGAAGAGTGTACGAGTACAGTACAAACGCAGCAGGCGACCCGATGATGACCCGATCGTTAAAGTTAATATCTATGAAATACTATAGACTCAACGAGTTTAACGCAATAATATTAAATATGCAGGTCCACATACGAGTATGACGCAATGCAGCATTCACAGATAACGATGGAGAAATACACCGACACTCCGAAAAATTGGCGTGTATTTGGGAACATGCAATTTCGAAGTGAAAGCGCTCAGATGTTGTAGCTTTTTAATATCATGCAAAATATTCAATTGAAAGTGATTAGCTCTGAGTTAATAATTTTCATCTTTTATCTTCCTTATGAACGCCCGTAATATGTGATAGATACTTGGCAGCCCTTCAGAACAACTCTGATTGTATGGATAAAGCGGAAGAAGATAACTGACTGCGAATTACAATAGCTTTACAAAAACCGAATATCTGTCATTTTTTTAAACTCGTTAACCCACTCATGACATCTATTTTGAAAGAATCATTTGTTGACGTGTACAAAATGTAAATACTTAGGTCCTCACATAAACCATCAAGAAAATTGCGACGGCGATACCGCTCGTTAAGATGGTAAGGGTTGACCTAATTTAAACGCAACCTCTCTAGTATATTATGATAAAAATGGCCCTTAATTCCAAAGGTTTATCTATATAAATAACAGTCCAGCTATAACGTACACTTGCGGTCATAAAAACTGCACCATATCAAAATGATTGAAAAATTGTTAATAACTACGATAATAATTTTTATAATGAAACGAAAATTTTGTTGAGTATTCTGCAGTAGTTTATAAGTATTTCTATCTAATTTCCATCTGTTTATTGAATGTTTGAAAAAAGATATTAACAAAAAAAGAAAAACCAGTTAATTTTCTTATTTTTTTAAAATATTTTAATACAGTTATTGGTTAACAAAATCAAAAGATGTTGAAAAAATGGATTCAAGCAATTTCGTGTGTTGATTTATCATTGCTTTTTGATGGGAAAAAATGCAGCCGATGCAAAGAAATGGCTTGATAAGTGTTACCCGAACTCTGCACCAGCCGAACGAACCATTCGCAAGTGGATTAAAAAATTTAAAAGTGGTCATACAAGCACCGAAGATGATGGACGCAGTGGACGTCCAAAAGAGTCTGTTTGAGATGAAAACATCAAAAAAGTCCACAAAATGATTACGAATGACCGTAAAGTGAAGTTAATCGAGATAGCTGAGACTCTGAAGATATCAAAAGAGCGTGTTGGGTATATCATACACGAATATTTGGACATGCGAAAGCTCTTTTCAAAGTGGGTGCCGCGTTTGCTCACAGTCGACCAAAAACAACAATGTGTTGATGATTCAGAGGACTGTTTAAAGCTGTTCAACCGCAATAAAGCCGAATTTTTGCATCGATATGTGACAATGGATGAAACTTGGCTCCATCACTTCAGTAGTCAGCTAAGTGGCGAGCAGGCGACGAACCTAGTCCAAAACGACGAAAAACTCAACAGTCGGCTGGCAAGGTTATGGCATCCGTATTTTGGGATACGCATGGAATAATTTTTATCGACTATCTCCAAAAAGGGCAGACTATCAACAGCGACCATTACATTGCGTAATGGAAATAACAACAGCTGTCCTACTCCAAAGCCTTTAAAGAAGGTAATAGTGACAAACGCTAAAATCACCAATAACAACACGTCAAAAATAACAATGCGCAAGTGGAAAGTGGATAAACTTACGCGCAAATAGCGGCGCGAGTTAATATGACTAACTGTACATCACCGGATCCTGCCTCAAATGTGTTATCAGTAATTCTCGAGAGACTAGAAGAACAGACTAAAATAAATAAGATAATAGTCGAACGGCTTCTTAAGTTCGAATCCAATTTCTGTAACTAATTGTGGCAAAGAAGCTCAATATACTTGCGTGGAATGCCAACGGGCTACAGAAAAGGCTTGATGAACTAAATATTTTCATGCAGGAAAAAGTAATTGACATATGTTTAATTTCTGAAACTCACCTGGCAACAGAATCGCGAGTGGAACTAAAAGGTTATTGCGACTACCACGCTCATCATCCATCAGGAAACGCAAGAGGCGGGTCATCCCTATTCATAAGAGACTGCATTGAACATACTTTGGGAGCAATAATTGAACTTGACAAATTTCAAATGACCGTGGTGCGCGCTAAAAATAAAAATTACTCTTTTAATACATCCTTAATCTATTGCCAATCGCGCTGCAAAATAGAAAAACAAGAATTTATTGACCTATTCAACTCTCTTGGAGCAATCTTCAATATTTGTGGCGACTTTAACCCGAAGCATACCTTTTGGGGCTCAAGGTGTATCTCTCAAAAAGGCAAAACTTATTACAGGGCTGGTATGAAATGTGGTAGCTATTTTTACTCAACAGGCAAGCCGACATATTGGCCCTCCGATGTCGCCAAAACACCCGATCTAATAGACTTCTTTATCGGAAAAGGAGTAAACGCTAGTTACGTCAAAGTTGAAGAGGGCTTCGATCTTTCCTCCGATCTTTCTCCAGTTATCCTCTCGATAACTGGAATCTTTAGTTAAGAAACAAAGACCACCCAGATTAACTAACAGCAAAACTCTCTGGGAAGATTTCCGAATAGACGTTGTAGACAACATTGAGTTGAAAGTAGCACTTAGAACGCTGTATCAACTTGAAAAAGAAGTTGAACGTTTTTTGAAGTCATACAGCAAGCGGCCTGGAAGAACACTCCCCGCGAATCGAACAAAGTTCCGAAAGTCAGCATAAGATATCCACCGGAAATCAGAGAAATGATAAGGAAGAAACGAAGAGCGCGGAAAAAGTGGCAGGAAACCCGGGCACCACAAGATAAAACGTCCTTCAATAGGCTCTGCAACTTATTGAAAAAATCGATCAAGGACTTCAATAATCAAGGTTTTAATAACTACCTTGAAAGACTCACAGCGACAAAGGATACCAACTACTCCATATGGAGACCCGATAAAAGTGTTCGAAAGCCCCAAATACACGTGGCACTAATAAGAAGAAACCAGGATGACTGGGCGAAAGAGAGAAGGAAAAAGCTAATGTTTTCGCCGACCATCTTGCAGAAACGTTTAAACCATTCGGTTGGGGGGGGGGGGGGGGGTGCTTCCTGAGAATGTCAATACGCTAGAAGTGACGACAAACTTTCCAGTAGCAAAGGCTACACTTAGGGAACTTAGACAAGTTATAGACACGCTTAAGCCCAATAAAGCCCCGGGATATGACATAATAACAGGAGGGATACTTAAAGCGTTGCCGAAAAAAAGTTTGCTAAAGCTGCTCTATCTTATAAATGCCAGCATTAGATTAGAGCACGTACCGAACCAGTGGAAAGTAGCCGAAGTTATTATGGTTCCGAAACCCGGTAAACCGCTGACTGAAGTCAAGTCATATAGACCAATATCGCTTCTCCCGATTACATCGAAGGTCTTCGAGCGAATCCTTCTTAATCGTCTTAAACCAATTACCGACAAATTCCCTCTTGCCTGACCATCAATTTGGCTTTAGAAGCCAACACTCTACAGTTGACCAAGTGCATCGAATAACCGATGTAATTGAACAAGCAATCGAGTGTAAGTTAGTCTGTTCAAGCGCATTCCTTGATGTTTCGCAAGCCTTTGATAAGGTACGGCATGAAGGCCTTAAATATAAACTCAGACAAGAACTACCCCAGCAATTGTCTGTATTTTAGGTTCATATCTGGAAGACCGACTCTTCCGTGTGAGAGACGGAAACGAATATTCCACTTTTAGGACAATAAAGGCGGTGGTGCCGCAAGGAAGTGTACTTGGCCCTCTGCTATATTTGCTTTTAACCCGTGATATACCGCAAACGGACAAAACTGTCCTAGCCACATTTGCTGATGACACTGCCATTTTGGCAACGGCTAAAACAGTCGAAGAAGCAACTGCCAAGTTGTAACGTGCCCTTACACGGATTAACAATTGGACAAAGACTTGGCGAATCGCGCTTAATGAAAACAAGTCTGTCCACGTGAACTTCACTCTCAAGAAAATTGAGAATCCACCGGTGTTTATCAACGCAGTACGAATTCCTTACGCGAACGAGGCCAAATATCTCGGTATGACACTCGACGCCTAACTAAAATGGAGAGCACACGTCAAGAAAAAACGTGAAGAGCTTGAAATCAAATATAGAGATATTTACTGGCTTATTGGAAAGTATTTCAAGCTTAGCTTAGAGAACAAACTGCTGTTATACAAGCAGGTGCTAAAACCGATCTGGACATATGGTGTACAACTTTGGGGTTGTACTAAAAATAGTAACATTAATGTATTACAGACATTAAAAAACAGTGCTTCGAGGTATTGTTAATGTGCCGTGGTGCATTAGAAACGATAATATCCACAGAGACTTAGGAGTCGAAAACGTTCAGAACGTAATTAAAATGCTTGCGCGAAAACATAATAATCGATTACAAGGTCATATAAATATTTCTGTTCAACAGATCCTCGACGAGACAAATTTATTGCGCCGTCTGAAAAATACTAAGCCTCTCGATCTAGCGCGGTGATTAGCAGCGCGTAATTTTTCAAAAGTACACAGGAATTTTCAATGGAAAATCGCCTGCAGGATATCTTATAAAAACAAAATAAAATTCGATAGAAGAACTGCTTTTTGAGTGTGAACTCAGTCGTGGTTTGCATAAGGGAGGTGTATAAGCTCCGGGTCTATAGTGTCTATGAAAATTTCTCAACTTCCCATGAAAAAAAAAAAAAAAAAAAATATTACATTGCGTTGTTGGAGCGTTTGAAGGACGAAATCGCAGAAAAACGGCCGCATTTGAAGAAAAAGAAAGTGTTGTTTCATCAAGACAATGCACCGTAAAATTGAATGAATTCGGCTACGAATTGCCTCCCCACCCACCGTATTCTCCAGATTTGGCCCCCAGCGACTATTTCCTTTTCGCAGACCTCAAAAGAATGCTCGCCGGAAAGAGATTTAAGACCGATGAAGAAGTAACCGTCGAAACAGAGGCCTATTTTGAGGCTAAACCGAAATCGTACTACAAAACTGGTATCGAAAGATTGAAAAATCGTTTTAATCAGTTTATCGCACTCGAAGGCAACTATATTGATAAATAAAGTTGAATTTTGCAAAAATTTTGTGCTTTACTATAAAACGGTACTGACTTTTCAGCCCATGTGTTACATAAGATGTTAAGATATGCCACTTTTACCAAAAAATTATCAATACCGAGTTGCTCCTCCTTTGGCGGTTATAACCGCTTTTATTCTAGAAGGCATCGAGTTAACTAGAAGTTCAGTAATATCCCTTGAAATTTCAGTATTCCATACATGTTTCAGAACTTCATTTAGCTTTTTTTTACTCTCTGGTTTATGTTCAGCCACCTTACGTTTCATTACATGCCACAAGTGTTCGATTTGGTTTAAATCGGGCGAATTAGCTGGCCAGTCTAGTCTGGTAATTCCGAGGTCATCAAACGTTGTCTTGAGTTGAAAATTATTGAAAGACTCTAGTTACTTGTCTGTTTATTATTTTTAAAGTAGATATCTAGAAGTTGATTTATAACTCTTTACTTACGGATTTGGCGCGGTGGCAAGGTGCAGAATCATCTTGAAAAATGCACTTGTCAGTATACGAATGATGCTGTTCAATTGCTGGTACCAAAAACTCCCTTACTACTTCTCCATACTTTTGAGCGTTCATAGTTCCATTAACAAAGTGCAAAGGGTCCAAATCATCTGGCTTTGAGGAAACTTCACTGTTTTGACTATGCACCCGTCCTTGAACCTTTCACCTGCTGACCGTCGTACGTATGGCAAATTGTCGGCACACAACAAATTAAATTTACTTTCATCGGGCCATATCACACATCGCCAATCATCCGGCGTCCAATCTTCGTACTTTTTTACCCACATCAAGCGGGATTTTTTTCATTTTTGTGCTGAGGAGAGGTTTTTTCGCTGGTCGTCTTCCATATAATCCTATCTCCCGTAGCCGTCGGCGTATGGTTTCGGCGCTTAGATCAACTTGATGAAATTCACTCAGCTCTGTTCTTATACGGACAGCACTTTTAAATCTTTAAATCTTCCATGCTTTCTGGGTTGTTTTACGTTTTCGTCCCGAGCCTTTTTTCCTTTCCAATGGATCCAAATTTTCTTTTTTCTTCATCAGTCGTACGATAGTTGAATGACAGCATCCTATTTAACCCGCAATCTCACGATAGCCAAGCTCTTCTTCGACTAAAGTCAATATTTGAACTTTTTCGTCCCGAGTCAGTTGATGATATTTAACAGACATTTCACTTTTTTTTTACTTGTCATCGTCACAACTCAATTCAAACTGATTTTTTTGCATTGATTGCGAGGCCGAACTCCGCTATGGGGAATACCCTTCATTAGTATGGGAAAAAACCCTTACGATCTGATTTAATTAGGCATTTTTTGAGAACTCATTAGGTGGTGCGGTTTCTATGACAGCAAGGTATATATGTATCGAAGTACTTGACGATGTACGAGAAGTAAACGATCATCCATTTTGCGGTTCCGAAAGTAAATTTAAATAAAACCTATTGTAACATCATTCAAATGGGAGTTCTAGAAGGACTTGATTCTGTCAATATAATTTTTGTAAAATTGTCAACACATATCGGGCAATAACTCAGATATAAGTTGACGAAATTCGTTTTCAAAGCGTCTAGAGTTTACGGATTGTGTGCATAAACACGATATTCAAGGGCGATATATCACACGATCATGGTTGTTAGTACATATCACCAAACCGCGAAATAACTCGTCCGGGAAATTTTTCTTGCACAACGAGTCGTGCTGACCAGATGTCTTTCACATTCATATCTCCGATTTGAGGCTAAAATATTTGGTTAACATTTGGCTATAGCGATAAAAATTCATTTTCGAAGAAGTATGGTACTACCAGACCAAATTGCACACCCTACCGTGACTTTTTGGGGATGTAATTGTCTTTCGACAGTTACATGTGAATTCCCATTTCCTTATTGTTAACGTATCCATATAGCGAGCCTCATCGCTGAAAAAATGTTGAGTAAAAATTTATCATTCAAACGCCGATGTTCAAGCACCCAATTTTTGAGTGGCTTGGACTAAGAGTGTAGATTTAAATCCAAATCTCAAATATTGGGTTGTCCCACATGAAATGTCCGATTTACGCTCAGTCGGAAATAAGAAGTTCTCGAGTGAACATCAGTGCCAGAACTTTAAAGATTATTTCTTTTATAAAATAAAGTGGTACGTGTGCTTGACATGTGAGTATTTTAAGGTTCGTTACAAGTACCGTTATTTTTTTCTAGAAACTATTTACCATGATTTCGGCAGTTCAAGTTCGAACAATCTTCCTTTACGAATTTAAAATGGGACATAATGCGTCATTGGCAATGAAAAACATTAATGACACATTTGAGGACGTAGCGGTAAACGAACACACCATACGACGTTGGTTTGGAAAGTTCCGTTCGGGGATTTCAGCCTCGCAAATAAACCACATGTAAAGCTGGAAGCGTTAGTTGACGACGATGTTTTAAGAGTAACGGTGGGTGTGGACCCAATGAAATCAGTGCGGAAGATTGCACAAGGCATTGGAGTATCCCCAATGATAAGTGGGTACCTCATGAACTGAACGAATACCAAAAACTTCGGCGCTTGGAAATCTGCGCATCGCTTGCATTAGGAAACCAAACTGAACAGTTTTTGCACCGGATAATCATCTTTGATGAAAAGTGGATACTGTGTGATAAACTTAAAAAATCTGGGCAGTCGTTAGATGCCGATGAAAAACCCATAATTTATTCAGAAAATTTTAAAATACAAGTTTATTCATCTAAATCTACATTGTCCCCTGTAAAGTAATCCCCATCTACTGCAACACACTTATGCTAGCGCTTGATCCAATCCTTGAAACATTTTTTATATTCGGTTTTCGGTATGTCAATCAGTAATTCCTGTGATTTTTCCATTACTTCCTCCCGGCTGTTGAATCGTGTTCCCCGTAGTGGTTTTTTAACTCGATTGAACAGAAAGAAGTCACAGGGAGCCAAATCAGGTGAATTCGGTGGCTATTGGATGGTATTTGTTGCATTTTTCGTCAAATATTACGAATAATGATGGCACTGTGCGACGGTGCGTTATCATGGTGCGAAATCCACGAGTTTTCTGCTCACATTTCTGGTTTCTTTCGGCGAACTGCTTCACGGAAACATCTGATAACGTCTAAATTATACTCTTTGTTTACTGCCTGGCTTTCTGGCAAAAGTTTATGATGCACTACTCCGTTATAATCCATGAAAACCGTGAGCGTTGCCTTCTTTTTTGACTGAAAACGACGAGGTTTTTTTGGTCTTGGTTCATTTTTTGCAATAAATTGAGGTCTTCTGGCACCAACTTTGCTGCTACACGACGGAAACCAAATCATTAACCAAAATATCTTGAACGAATCCATAGATAATGTTCAAGTCCTCCGCTATCTCTTTGATGGTTAATCTGCGGTTATTGACCAACATTTCTTTTTCTTCATCAATGTTTTCGTCGGTTTTCGATGTCGATGATCTGAACGCAGTTCATCATCTTCGATTGACTCACGACCACTTTTGAACCGCTCGTGCTAATGGTAAATAGATAATCGTTGCCGAATCACTTTTTCCAACATTTCCAACGTTCGCGCACCATTAAATCCGTTTTCTACGCAAAATTGAATACAAGTTCGTTGTTACAAATTTAAACCCATTTCAGTAACGGTGCCAAAACTGTTGCAGTTGGGATTTTAAATTCTTTCGCATCCACCGTACTCTCCTGATATTTTCCCAACGGATTACCATCTTTTCCGCAATCTGGATTTATTTTGCCGGCAGAAGGTCCTTCGGAACCGAGCAAGGGTCATAAAAGCCTTTGAAGATTTCATCGCCTCAAAAAGTCAGCACTTCTACGAAAAAGGTATATTTGACCTTGTATCACGTTGGAAGAATGTCATAGGGTTTTCCAATAGGGACTTGACAACTTTGAATTTAATTTGTGAATACATTCTTTCACTAATCATCAAACTGTCACTGTCAATTTATTCCGTAAACTCAACATTTTCACCATGGTAAAGTACACAAACGAGCAACGTCTGCAAATTATAAAAAATTTTTGCAGATATTAGGAGTCGCAAAATCATCTTCAGTGGCGAAGCTCATTTTTGGCTCAATGGGTTCGTCAATAAGCAAAATATACGTTATTGTTCGGGTGAAAACCCACATGTGCTTCATGAATCACCACTTCATCCACAAAAAATAACTGTTGCGGTTTGCATGCCGGCCGCGTTATTGGGCCATATTTTTTCGTCGACGATAAGGATCGTCACGTTACTGTGAATGGTCAGCGTTATCGATTATTCCCGAATTGGAAGATATAGACTTGGACGATGGTGGTTTCGACAGGATAGTGCCACAAGCCACACACTACAATCGATTTATTGAAGAGTAAGTATGGTGAGCGTGTTATCTCAAAACATGGGCCAGTTGATTGGCCGCCTCGTTCGTGTGATTTAACGCCGCTTAACTATTTTCTGTGGGGCTACGTTAAGTCATTGTCAAGTTAGGTCACATTGGAAGAGCTCAGAGCCAACATTGAACTCAAAAAAGCGGCCGTTTCGGCCGAAATGTGTGGCCGAGTTGTTGAAAATTGGGTCCAACGAATCGACCGCTGCAAATGTGCACGCGGTGGCCATATGAACGAAGTCGAGTTTCATTCATAAATGTTTTGACTGTACTTCAAGATAATAATAAAGTTTGTGAAATATCTCAAATGGTTTTCCTTTTATTTTAAAAAAAAAAAAGTTGTCAAGTCATTATTAGAATACTCTTTATATTGTGAAATTGATAGATTTGGATCTCCTACAACACTTTCATCAACGGAAGTCATATTTTCTATAGAACGTGTATTTCGATGATGGATAAACACTTAAAACACCCGCAACAGAGCCAGTCTCTTCGAATTTTTTATACAATTTTGCCTTTAGTACACTCAGATAGACGATTATATCGACCATTATCTGCTCGTAATGCGCTAAATTTACCTACTTCACAATTTTAACACGTTCAGTTATTGTTCAATGTAAATGCAAATGTAAAATGGCAAACCTTAAGCTGAACATACATATTCTCAGATGACAGTTCCGTTTGACGTATGTGATTAAAACAGGGATGTCAAATCTCGATCTTGAATTGAATGACCCTGTATATATTGTAGTAAAAGGAAAGTTTCAGATCTTATAATAAATATGCGTGTTCACGAAAGTGGAAAAAGTTAAGGTCGACCGAAAAAGCTGGTTTTGCCAGGTTCACTTAAGTCATCAAAAAATCTGATCAAAAAATATTAAAAGCTGAAGTCTTAGCCGAGGTTCAAAGATACCATAGGTCCGAGAAAACAATATTGGGATGACCTGTAAGATGGTAATAGCTTTTGAACATTCAGTCAGCACAACAGCACTGCATAAACATATAAATATTTCTGCGATTTATAAAAGAAGGAAAAGGTGTAGTGTATTCATTCGAATGCTTTTAAGTTATCACCTTCAGGTGAAATAAAAGGAAAATTGAAGACTAACTGACTGACACTACCATAGAGCACTAAAAGGATTACTTATGTTCGTAGTAACCTACCCTTAAAAAACCATAAGGCTTCGTTTTTACCAATCAAAAAAGCCATTGCTATGGATAGATTCTACCAAAAAATGAAAGTATGATAAGTTGAGAAAGAGAACAGAAAGCCATTTGAATTCTTTGTTTGGGAGGGTGCGAATTAGCTATAACTTTGGAGCTCCCATCGAATAACGATGCGCTGCACACATATTGTATTTTCGATTGCAATATAACTGACAAGATTAGTTATTAAATATGAAAATTTCCTTACCGAAACTCTCTTGCAAGAGTCAAAAGTCGACTTAAGCTTCTGGCTTGTTAGCGAAGACTACACACTTAATGTTGCCCAAAAAACAGAGAGTCCAAAATTGTTACACCACACGTGCGGGGCAGACTTGCTGCGCCATTTCAAAGTGCCGAACTACGCCTTTAATAAATCGATTGGTTCACGTGTTTGATAACACATGTACTCGAAGGCTTTCAGTTCCAATTTATACCAACATTATTTTTTTTTTAAATGGAGCAATAGAGGTCCTAATTAACTATAGCTGACTTATCGCCATCATCTTGGAAGAAATACGGTCCAATAATACCAGTGGAAGGAAGACTACACTAAAATTTCCATTTTTTTTTAATTATAAATGAAATAATTAAATAAATATGCGACCTCATTGAAAGTGGTGGTATCAGTGAAAACACAGATCTTCCTCTATCTTCAATAGAGCGTAGTCAGCTAAAGCTCGAGGTGAACGATAATCATTTCAGTTAATAATCATACGACGGTAAAAGGACGCATAGCCAAGTTTTTTGTTTTCACAAAACATGCCACAGGAATGTTTGAAGATGCCAACTTAGGGAGTTTCGCTATTTTATTGACATAGCAATAATTATGGAGCAAAGAAGCCGATTTATAATATATATTTTTATCAAATACTCAGATTTCTCCTTTTGGGATAATTAAAACGGCCAAAATTTTGAGTTTATGCACATAATGTGTTGCAATTGAAACTGAAACGCAAATTTTGAAAATTTTGGTGATTTCTAAACACTGTTGAAGCGTGTAGCTGAAATAGTAGAAAATCTGGAATGCAAATATACCGTCTGTCAAAAGACTGTATCTATGGGTTCGTAGAATACGTGTACCTATTATAAAAGTGGACCGCATCTAATAAAAAGCCCTTTACAGCAACAGCAACTGAAAATACAGATGCAGAACAAAAGTTCGCAGTTATAAGATAGAAGACTCATAATTTTGGATTGACTGAATTTTTTTTAAATATTTGGCTACTGGAAGTTCCCTATATAAATGATATTTCCTTTCCTTTCCTTTTATTATTTTTTTTTCTGTTTTTTATATTCAACTGGCACATCTGGGCTAACATATCTCAATGAAATAACGAATGTGCCATTTATATTACCTCTTGTCTGTAACATATAGTCTACGTCCATGCAAATTGAATCAAATTGTATTTCTCTATGTTGGAATGGAAATAAGACCCGGCGTGCGTTTAGTGTATGCTAGTATTTCTGTATTTAGCTGTCAATATTGAAGGCAGTAATACCCCGCGTTAACCAGTTTGTTTGGTAATTATAGTATCTATCTCAGACAAATGACTTACATGTGAAACTGAGGTAAAACAAGAACGCTTACGTCACAAACAAAATAACGATTATCACAATGCCAAAACAGTTGTAACAATAATTTAATTAAAAATAGGAAAAACCTCTCCAACCAGGAAACACTCTTTTCCAAGTTGAAATGTATGTATTCATACTTACGTATGTGTATTAACAAGAGCCCGTTCATAACTTTATTTCTTGTTCCAACCATGCAATTATGCGCCATCAAAACCCACCACTCCCCAAAAAGTGTAATGAAAAGAATTCATAGTGATATCCTATGTGTTGTATGCACAGCGACTGACTACGATGACAATCAACCGACCGACGTGACAATCAACTAGTTCAACATAGGCCGAGGGCTACAGGGGCTTGAGCAAAGGATAAATATTTTAGCAATATTTTAAAAGATGTTGAGGAATACATCTCAAGGTAACACGTTCGAGTTAGAGAATTAGATTCGAGTTTTGTTTTGTTTCTAGCTCCCACATTTTTGTCCTGCAAAAATTATCATGCTATATGTACTCGTATTGAATTAAAATAAAAAAAAATCTTAACCCTTTCGACAGTGAGTGAGAGGAGGTATGCTGTAATCTTGTCTCTGTAGTATGCGTGGGTGTTCATAATTTGTAATTAATAATTAATGAGATGCATATGACGTCTTGAAAGCAGCAACAATAATCTTGGAATAAAGGGGAAGAAGAGACGCAAACAAGTCGTTTGCACACACAATGAAGGAATTAAGTGAAACAACATCGTTTGCTTTGAGGGCGTGCTTCATAAGACCTCAAGAATACCTCATCATATAACTCTTCGTCTTATTAACATTCGACGTCAACCTGGTCCTACCTTAATTTTATAACGTTACCAACATGGATTTTTTTCTTTTCACAGGGTGCCCAATAAATTATGATAAAAATGTGTGTGGTAACAATTTTCACAGTAAACATGGCGATTTTAAGCGTGGAAACTGTGGATTTCAAGATATTTTCGTGAAAGACTGCACATTCTGCGCTAGCTTGAGACAGACATATTTCCAGATTTCAAGAAATTGTAAGAAGTTTAGTTGGCCACGGTGGCATTCATGATGGAGGAATAGATCTATCTCTCTGATATTGCTAACTAATCAATGGGTAATGGTAAGCCTCTGAAAGTTTTCTATGTATAATTTGCATAATTAGCAATTTGTTAAAGAACTTCCAAAGAGAATAGCAGATAGCGCATCACCTTTACAATGTTAAAAGACTCAATAATTAAACTTCCATAGTCATAATTTAAGGATGTCCACGGGACAACATGTACTTGACATGTCTTTGAGCACCTCAGACGCTTATGTAGCCAATCATAAATTGGACAAAAAGATAAATTGGCTGATCTGTAATTCTATTCTACGCTTTTCAATGGTCACTCTTAACACGAATATCTGGCCAGTGATTGTAGTGTTAAATTAACATAAGAGTACTCTTGAAATAATACGATCTAATGCTTCTTTTATGCGACATTAATCAAGGCGACTGAAGCCTGTACATAGTCGTACATTCGGCACAGTTCAAGGCACCTCATTGTTTGTGTATTTTCTGGGTATCTTATCTTTTTTAAGTACTTTTTCATTCGACTAATTTATGTGATGTATTTGTACAATACATGCAGCTTACCAGAAATCTTGTATAGTCTGGCTTGCCTGGTAGGGCGACCTTTATTACCATGTTGGATGTGGTTTAACTTTAATAATAATTATTTCATGTTGATGGGGTGTTAGCTGTCGCCAACCACTATGTATGGTGAGAGCTACGCAATATTTGTTTGCAAGAGTATTTCCTATAACCTCAACTCATGTGCGATGGTTCTTTTCACTGATTCTGACGTAATCTATTTATTCTCCTCGACTTTTTGAGCTTGCACTTTTTCTTACAATTTTCGTCTATCTGAAGTGCAAAATTTTGACACTCTTTATCAACTAGGGCGGATCGTACATCGAAAACGGCATCAATTATAGCGGTCCTGCTGCTGATGCTGATCTCCAGCGCTTGATGAATACCGTCGAGTATGACTTAGTATTTCAGAAAATCGTGGCAAATGCGCTCAACAAAGTTTCTGACAATCTTTCTCGATCTCACTTTCTCAGTATCTGTTTGGGGTATCGTCATCTAAGGTACTCATATTCGAAGTCTAGCTGTCGCCATATAGTAGCCCGACTCAATGTTGACCGTCTGAAAAGCGCAGATGCCCTAGTACTTAAGGTTTCGTTTATTGACTTTTTTCTTGTGGAGACTTAATGATCTCGATATCGGCATGTTCCTCAAAAAATAGCGTTAATACATTTTTCTGCAAAGTCGATTAATTGTTCGTTTTCATTTCCAGAAATATGAGTGCAGATTGTGTTTGATTAGGCAGCAAGCTAGAGAAACCGGATTTTGAGTTCTCTTTGTTGGTCTTTGATCACTTTAGTAAGCAAAGACAAGCCCTCTTAAACACCCGAAACTTTTGCAATAAACTTGCTCTCACGTTGAACCACACGGGACATTCAAATCCAAAGATAGACGGGATAAGGGCCATGTAGTAGATCACCTTCACCCTCGCATCAAGATAACTGCTATAAAACAGTCTCTTCTTAAGGCCAAAAGCATCTTTGGCTCTGGCTAGATTAACATCTATATGTTTGTTAAGGTATCAAACTACATTTCGACAAGAAAGTGGCTCGTGCTACCCCACAATGGAAAACTTACATCAATTTTTTTTGATGTCCCTAGAGGCCCCAGACAAAGGCGTCATCATGTCCCGCCTTAAAACCGAATTACGAATTACTAGAAAACTAGCCTCCTTGACCGCCAGAATGCACTGCTACTGCAAAAAAGGTTATGGTGCCTTGAAGTCCGTTCATATTTAGGCAGACATGCCAAATTTCAGTGCGATACTGTCTTTACTTTTGTTTTGACAGTTGACTGTTGTTGACGTGTTTGGCATCATGTTGACTATGGACAAAAACAAAAATGGAGCTAATGCTCCGTCAGATTAAACCGTCAAATATTGGTTTCGAACATGAAATGGTG
Source organism: Volucella inanis (assembly GCA_907269105.1). Taxonomy (NCBI): domain Eukaryota; kingdom Metazoa; phylum Arthropoda; class Insecta; order Diptera; family Syrphidae; genus Volucella; species Volucella inanis. The sequence continues at coordinate 124,265,318 of OU026157.1, read as the reverse complement.
TTGGCTGACCGGAAAGTGAAGGTGCGCGAACTAGCAGATACCACAAAGATTAGTACTGAGCGCACACGCCATATTTTGGGCAATATTTTGCATATGAAAAAGTTATCCTGCCGCTGGGTGCCGCGCATACTCACTCCTGACCAAAAACACGAACGCGAGAGCACTTCGAAAGAGTGTTTGGACTTGTTGATGAGGAATAGAGCGGACTTTTGGCGTCGATTGGTAACTGTTGAACACCAAAGAACAAAATGAGTGCCCGGCAATGGACTGAAGCCGGCAGGAGTGCTCCGAAGCGGCCGAGGGAGGCTCGATGGGTCGGAAAGGTTATGGTGTCAGTTTTCAGGGATTTTCATAGCATACTCTTCGTTGATTACCTCGAAAAAGGAAAAGCCATCAACAGCGAGTATTACTGTGCAATATTGGAGCGATTGAATCCCGGAATCGCTGCAAAACGGCCTCAAATGAAGCGAAATAAATTTTTGTTTTTGGAAGACAATGCACCGGCGCACAAGAGCATCGCAACCACTGCTAAAATCAATTACTTATGGCTCCAATTGCTGTCGCATCCACCGTATTCACCCGATGTGGCTCCCTCGGGCTATTATCTCTTCCCAAACCTCAAAAGATGGTTCATCAATAATAAAATTAAGCTCACGCGAGGAAATCATCGACACCACGGAGGAGTATTTTGCAGACTTTCCGGAAAATTACTTTTCGGATCAAGAAGTTGGAAAATCGCTAGAATAAGTATATCAAACTAAAAGGGGACTGTATTGAATAAAATAAAAACATTTAAAATTTTCTTTTTTTTTCATTCCCAAGGAGGTTACTTTTACTTGTGTTTGGAAGATGGGATGTACCACCGCAGTTTTCCAATGCGCTGGATAATGATCATAATTCATTGCATTATTAAACAGGGTTGTATAAATGTCCACAATGTTCAGTTTTTCATCGGTTTTTGCTGATTTTTTGCTTGAAAGATCGTTTGAAGCTCTTCCTTCGAAATGAACGGGGGTAGTACCTTATCGTCAGCGATGACATTATTTTCCATATTCTTGTCACTGAACTGGGTGAAACCCGAATCTCGAATCGGCAATTCACTATTTCATTTCAAAGGTAGAGATTGTGCAAAAGGACTCGATTTTCCAGGTCGTTGTTCGGGCCAATGATGCTATTCGCCTTGTAACATACACTTCCACTCCTATAGACTCTACTTTCTCCTGCGGATACGCGTTCACAAAGAAGTTATCATCATCAACCGCCTCATTTGGATCGATGCCTGCTGCTAAAAGTATGTGTTCGTTATCCGTCGTTCGGAAGATTTTATGAAATAAAAGGTCGTTTAGATCTTTCCCCCGAAATATTTTATTTATTAGCGGTATCTGACATTCCGTATGGTGATTTGAATTCGCACTGAGCTGTACTAACGCAAGGCCGAGAGTTTAGTTACATTTACCTGTTCAGAGGTAGGAATAGAAAAAGGTGATAATGCCCAGGTGAAGATAGACCATAGCTCACAAAACTAAGTCACTTCAACTACTCAAGATTAGTTACATTCAACAAACTTACCTTAGTGTTTCATACAAAAGGATATTCGTATAGAGGTCTCCAAATTTGAAACGACAATGAAGACCAAACCAAAATTAAAACGCCAAGCTACTAAATATAATCTAAGGCCGCGTTGTCTTAGGCAAAAGCTTGGACTACAGTTTAATAATTTGAATCCAATATCATTTTTTCTTTTACGATGGAAAAAAAAATGCTCGTAAAACTATCGTTCCGTTCCGAGCCAAATACCAGAAATTATTGTAAAATAGAATACCAAAACTTGTTTTTGCTTTATCTTAAACCAACTAATCTCTCAGCGTGAATACGGGGCTCATCCATCAATCAGACGGTTGAACTTGTAATTCCTCAGGTGTATTTAACATGTGGCTTTACGTTAACATATCCTTATGAATGTAAATATATTACTGACCACCATAACTTTTAATTGCAAAATTACAATACGCACTTCTACAGCGGTTAATTTTCTCCAGGCCAACAAACTAACATGCATACAATGACTTAGAATGCAAATATATCCGTCGAAATCGTTAAGCATCTTGTAACTCTTCAACCACGTCTCTACCTTAGAGTTTGAAAAAAAAAAAATAATAATAATAAAAAGTTGACGTACAATCCCATACTTGTCTATCTTATTTATTAATCATAATTCTTTTTTCTACAAAAGAGCCAAAGAAAAAATTATATCAAGAGCAGTAGTAAGTATTAATGACCATCCGTGTGTTCTCAACTATTTATATGGTACGAGTACATTACGTAAACTCCCTCCTCAATTGCAGCTGCAAGTTTGTTGTAGCCGCAATTTTATTCCAACTGCAACAATGTTGCAATTGCAACCTAAAGGTAAAAGTATGAATATGTATCTGCATTGAATTATTTTTACTTTAATGATGGTACATATATGTGTGTTCCTTATATTTTCCTAAGTGGAAAGAACTGCACAATTATTGTGATTATATGCGTCTTTATAAATAATAAATTCATATAGACGATCTTCTGGTAAGGAAGTACGAGTATAATGCGAAGGGGCAATGTGAAGTTAAAATAATTAATACGCTAATTAATTGGTAATTATTTCAATTAAAGGAATTGTTTTGCACTCTGTTTCTCTTACTATGTATTCTAATGCTAAGCGTGTATTTGTATTCATGAAGCGATTAGATACATACGAGTAAAAAGTACTCGTAAAAAGGTACAATTCTTTGCGGTACACGTATGTATCATGAGAATTAAATGGAGTTTACCTGATTACGTTTCCTCGGAATATTCACCATAGATACGAGGTCAATTGTCACATCTTATAATTATAAAGTTACTTTCATTAATATTAAATCACAATTCATACAAAAGTTACTTCGGATAAATTTTAAAAATAGGCGTCATAAAGACATCTTTCTGTAGCACGTAGATTGCTAGTGGCGAATGATCCTTCAATTAAGTTATTTATAAGAAATAAATAAATAAAACAATACAAAACATAGGTAGGTAAGAGTGGCGGACGGTAAGCACCAATCCAATTAGGCCTATTGGCCCATTGTGATGCCACGTGGATATGTGATTAATTTACTCATGGAACCAATTTGAGCTAATGATAAGGTGCAGGAAACGTCTAGATTCTTTAGATTGTTTAAGTCATTGTAGAAGAAAGCTCCTAAGTGGAGTTTGCTTCTCTGAGAGGGAGCTGGACATGTACGCAGAAGGTGGAGAATTGTCTCCTCCTCCTCCTCGTCCATTCAGCTTCTACAGAGATCGTTTTTAAAGGCGCCAAGGGTTTTTTCATGCTTGCTTATAAGACAGTGTCCAGTGATGACACCTATGGTGGTACTGAGGTGCTTCCTATTTAGAAGAATCAAACTGTTAGAGTGATTCAGATCCAGCTTTGGTCAGATCTGTTAAGTCGCTAGACATGTTGGCCCCCTGTCCATCTAAGGTCTGTTCTTTTACTAGCCTCCAGCTTTAATATTAATTTAATGAGATGGATTCCAGAGACTTGGTAGCGGTCTGTGACTATCCGAAAGGATTCGGATAGCTTCTTTAATCGCCAAAATTTCCGCCTGGAACAGGCTACAGTGATTTGGAAGATGGAAGGAGAGGCTTACAATGTTTGATGAGTACCCGGATTGGAAGATAGGTGGCGCTACTACTAAGTGTACCATCATTTAGTATAACCTCTTCAGCCTGCTTGTCAAAATTTGGTGACAATCCGATGCTTAGTTTTGTTTTGACACCTATTTAAAAACATCGTGTTAGTGTTTTTTGCGATCATGAAAAAAAAGCAGTATCGCTTGGTGATCCGATTCTTGTTTTTGAGCGGCGAAACCTGCGAGGAAATCAAGCCCATTCTCGATGTGGTGTATGGAATCCACTCATTGTACGTCCCGTACAACTGTTTACCTTTGGTTTGCATAGTTTCGCCGTGGCCGCGGCGGGCCGCCGAATGAAAACTCGTGAGTTGGCCGAAAAAGCAGACATTTCAATTGAACGCTTTAACCATATCCTTCACAAGATTTTGGCATAAGAAAGCTGTCCGCGCGATGGGTGGTTTGCTCACACCGGAGAACAAGCGCAATAGTGAGACCACTTCAAAGATATATTTGGCCCTGTTTAATCAAAATCCGGAGAAGTTTCTGCGTCATTTCGTGACCGTCGGTGAAACATGAATTTATTGGTACACACCAGATACCAAAGAACAATCAAAACAATGGGTTTTACAAAGTGAACGTGCTCCAAAGAAGGCGAAGACCGTGCCTTCAGCCGGAAATGTGATGGACACCGTTTTTTGGAACGCGCGAGGTGTGATTCACATTAACTTCATCGTTTTCTTGGACCGATTCAACGCCGATTTGAAGAAGAAACGACCTCATTTGGCGAAGAAAAAATAGCTTATTCATCACGATAACGCACCAGCTCACACCTCCACAGTCTCCGCAGCCAAATTAGTCAAATTTTACTACAAATTGCTCCCCCAACTCCGTATTCAAGCCGGAAAGAAGAACGGGCCGAACGAGGAAGTAATCACCGCCGCGGAGGATTATTTTGCAGGCTGACAAAAGTCGTTAAAAAAAGTAAAAAGGGGATTAAAAAAGTTGCGTTGTCATTTCTGTTCCTCATTCATCAAACAGATCTCGTAAATTTAGCTAATCTGAGAAAACTCCGCCATAAACCCCGCCATCGGGTTTAGTTCCATTTTTTTAAATTAAATTGACTTTGTCCTCCCTGAAAGCATCTTCCACCCAGAATCTGCTTAATTTAGAATCTGCATAATTTGCTGCAGTCCAACAGATTACAATCTCTGAATATGGGTCTTATGACCGAGATGTACAGCCAGTGGGTTATGTGAGGTTTATTTCTCCATTTGGAGGGCTTTTTTGAAAGAAAATAAAGCTTCTGTAGCTAGTTTTCAGACTGGTATCCTGTCAAAAATGAGATCCAGATATTATCCAGATATGTATCGGAAAACACTAAATTGGTACCGTTTATTAAGGGAGGTTCTATAATTGGAATTTTATATTCCCTGGAAAAGAGGACAAGATCACTTTTATTGTGGAATACTCTTAACCCACAAAGATCTGCCCAACGCTTCCAGGTATATCAGCAGTTATTTAATCACTAAGTTCTAAAGCAGAGGAGAAAGGACACCGCCTGGCGGTGTACCTCTTCTCCCACGTCTTTTAACAGAAGCCCCACCAGTTTGGAGTTGACTATCCTGCTACTTAGCATAAGATCAACTCCTCAAGTGAGTCGTCTGCCTGCAGATTTGACAGCACAGTCTTGATTGTGGATGTGTTGACGTTGTTAAAGGCGTATCGTTCAATGTGGCTAGTCAGTTTCCATTTCCACCGACCTTCCTTTACAGTAAGCATATTGAGCCGTTGCCAAAAGTCTTGGATGAATTTTAGCTCGTATATGGATATCAATAAGTCGTTCTAGAGTCTTCGGAAGGAAATGTGATAGACTTATAGGTATGAGGTCCTTTGGGACAGCATGAGAGCATTTTCCGGCTTTGGAAGTGAGAACTATGTACATTGACTTCTCACCATGACAGTGGAATGTGGATCAGATCTATACAACGGCTCATGATAATATTTAAGGACCCTTGTAGCTCGGCAGGTATAATACTGTCCGGACCAGCAGACTTGTATGGTTTGAAGCTATGTAGCGCTCAAAGCAGTTTGTCTCTTGTAATCAGACCATGAATTTGGTCAAGGTTGCAGTAGTCCTGTTTAGGTTTCTACTGGCCGCGAATAAGAAGCTGGCTGAAAAATGAGTGTCCAGTAGCAAGTTGAGTGATTCATCACTTGAGGTTATCCAAGAGCCATCGGCTTTTTTTAAACAACTAGGCTTCATTAAAAAACCCAATAATAGTTATAGTAGTAAATGAAAACAAGATAAACAATACTATTTAACGAACATTTGGGGTATAATCCACGAAATTATAGATTATAAAGGATCTTACTCTAGAATTATCCACGCTAAAGAGAACTATTTTTGCTTTAATAAAAATGATTCGTACGCAGCGGGAGGAGCGGGAGGATTTGTGAAATATTAATTTCAAAAATGCCGATATCCTAGGCTGAATCCGTTAGAAAGCTACAGTCTTTTAAGAAGTTTTACCTTAAAATCAGAGGTTGCTCACTTTAAAGGCCTATAACTTGAATCCTGCTCTAAGTAAAAAAAAATGTTTACAATTAGTACAAGCTCTACTAAGTTGGCCGAAAAGATGCCAATGACGAACCTGGCCTTGGACGCCCCAGCACATCAATAAAAGATGATAATGTCGAAGCTGTGAAGAAATTGCTTTGAAAAATCGTCGAATTATCATAAAAGGAATTACTGAGGATGTTGGCATATCGGTCGGCTCGTGTCATGCATTTTTTTCGGTGTGTCAGCAAAGTTTTTTTCCAAAACTTCTTAATTTTGATCAGAAGAACCGTCGCATGAGCATAGCTCAGGAGCTCTTTAATGACGCCATTGAATAGCCTGACTTGCACAAAAGGGTCATAACTGGTGACGAATCAAGAGTATATGGTTGTGACGTCGAAACTAAAGCCCAAGCTTCCCAATTAAAACACCCAGGAGAGTCAAGACCAAAAAAAGGACTCCAAGTTCGGTCAAATGTCAAAGCTTTGATCACAGTTTTTTTTCGATTACCGTGGCGTAGTGCATCAGGAGTTTTCACCAACTGCTCATTCATTGTTGTTTGTGAGAGATTTTTTGGTCAAAAACAACAAGACAAGCATACTTCAGCCACCATATTTACCGGGTTTTACCCCATATTCTGTTTTTAAAACTGAAGAGCCCTATGAAGGGACGGAGGAAATGGACGGGGATTGGAAAAAGCGTTGGCACAAGTATATCTGAGGGAGATTACTTTGAAGGGGACAACATTAATATTGATGAATAAATAAATATTTTTTTTTTATAAATATATAAAGTCACCTTGCTTTTTGAACACACCTCGTATAGCATCACATAGACATTTGATGGAGTTTATCCTTCTCGCATAAGGCTTAATTTTAACTGCCTTGGCCCATGTTGATGGCACATACATTATTATGGACTCCACCACCTTTGAAAGAATTAGTCTCCTTTGTTAACTAGGTCCTCCAATATTATACATTATTTTTAATAAAATAACACTTACCCGAGCAGCTTTGTCGCACGTTGTTTCAAGATGTTCCTTGTATGTGAGCCTAGCGTCAATCATCACACCTAGGTATTTGATCACCGGTTTTGATATTATAATTTGGTCGCTTACTCTTATCGTGATAGTCTGCTTTTTCTTGCGACTGTGTACTAGTACTGATTCCGTTTTATGTTTGCGAGCTGAAACCAGACTGCTTTCAAACGATTTCAAATATCATCTGTAAAGCTTACGATTTTTGCCGCGTATAGGATACATAATATTCCATAGAATGGGACCTAGTACCAACCCTTTTGGTACTCCGCCAGATATGTGGTACTGCCTTACTCCATCGTCAATATCGAAAAGCAGGAACCGTTTCCCAAAATAACTTAGTATTATTTTTAGTGCTACGTATGATGTAAAGTACTCGTATATATTCTTTTAAATTCGCACAGTAGCAAAAGTATTTTAGAATCTTTGGCATCTTTAGAGGTTTCTATTCAATTCAAGCGTTAGGCTTATTCTAACAAATATTTGTAAGCCCAACATTAAGATCCCAATGAAGTTGTGGCAGATTGAATATCATAGATGGTAAAGCTTTCTGTATCTGGGGAACTGCTGAACAGAGAAGAATGTATCGGGCATTGTCATTGTTTTATTCTGATAGTTACTGGGTGACAACAGTGGTCAATATTGATTTTGTAATTTTTTATTCAGCAATTTTTCCTAAAACAAAGTTGAAAATAATAAACTTGTCGGGTGTAGCAGTCAAAAGAAAATCCCTACTCAACCAATAAACTTTAAAATTTGTCTTTTTATTTTTTCTTAAATAACAACACACTACACGTGAGATATGTAGGCACTTAATACATTGGCCTTAGGCCGAGATTTGTTCCATAATATCTTCCAAGTGTCTCTTATGTACCTTACCAAAGTTCAGGGAATATCGACCTTTTCTCTGAAGTTTCAATTAAAATTACCCAATTTCCATAAACACAAGTCTCATTCCCTCATCTTTCGCACCGTAGCCGCATGTTCGCCCTGGACTTATCAAAATGTGAAAGACCGAAGACTCTCCACCGTCGTCGTCGTCATCATCATCGTCAGTCAGTGTGCACTGAGAAACGATCGACTTTCGAAATCTTATTGCTATTCGTATACTTGGCAAACACAACTCTCCCTTTTGACTTCGTCTGCACACAGAAAGTATCTTCACCTTCTTCTGCTTTCATGCTAATGCTATCGGTCCTTCTTTACATCTAATAAAATGTAAAATCAACGACCATAAGGATAATTAGAGCATACACAGGTTCATATAACATAACATACGTATGTACGTATGCCTTCTATGCTCCCGGAATCGGATGTTGTGGGTGGATTTTTGAGGGTGGTTGAGGTCGGCTGTGGAATAGGTTATCTGAGACTACATACACCTTATTCGCCTTTTATAATTAATTTTAGTTAAGTGTTTCAAGAAAGTTAAATTCAAATCCTTATTTTGTTGAACCCAGTCCTGCATGTTAGAGTACGAATATATTGTTTCCTTTCTCTCTCTCTCTCTATTTATGCAGAGGTATGTCGTGTAGAAAGCGGACAGATAGAACAAGGGTTAACTGAACGGGAAGGAGTTAATGGTGAAAGAAGGAGTTCAGAAAGCTTCGGAAGGTTGGAGTAGTACGTCTTATCCACCAGGACAACTCGGCATTTTAATGCATGCAAAACAACACATCACACTCACTGTTGTATCCTATTGAGGAAAACTATGATGTAGAGTGTAGATGATGATGATATTGTGTTTGGGTGGTGGTTAGTTGCACATTGGACACTACTATATTACAAATATGCATGTATGTAAGTATGTATGTTTGTAATTTTGTCTCTAAGACTAAACAAGTGTATGGGTGGAAGGGATGAAAAGAGGAGCAGACCATAAGTGCGATGTAAGGGAGGAAGGGGCAGGCTAAACCAAGAAAGTACGAGTACACATTAATAGGGGCTAGTAGAAACTGGAATCAAACTAACAGCAACAGAAGCAACACAGCCTGGGATATAAAGGATATTAATGCTTTCGGAGAGTAGCTGAGCATTTACATAAAATTTTCAATACACTAACACAGACACAAAGACACACTGTGAAAACCAGCATTTGGAAGCAAACGAAAACGACTAAGACGAATGAACGAACAAACGTCCAAACGAACGAACAAACGAACATTGGGCTTGAATTGTCAGATGTAGAACGGGTTGTTGGTTGGTTGGTGATGGCATATCCTTTCGGAATTAAATTATACGACGATGTGATGAGGACTTAAGGAACAAACGACGAAAGGGTAAGGTTAGAGTGAGGAATTTTTCAGAAGGATGTTGTGGGTGTTTTGATTGAAATTGTGGCTTTTCTTTAATGAGATTCCTGTAATAAATTATAAATGCGACGAAGGTAGGAATATGCATAAGATATATGACCAACTACAAACACTATTTGTAAAATCTGCAATACGTATATACAAATTCATATCTATAATAAGAGTACAAGAAAATACAAACGTATGTATGTATGTACAATTGCTCTACTGCCAAATGGAAATTATATCATTGAAAATAAGTGGATGGTATTTGAAGGCGAATATATGGTATGTGGGGTTAGTTGAAGGAAGCAAACATTAGGTTACCGTACGGTTATATGTAGATATGTATGTACATACACATATTCGTATTCTGACTGACTGAATCTAGAAATATATTCTAGAAAATTAGCCTTCGACGGTTGCGGCCATGGTAATACACTGGTATTGGTTGACGATGGGATGAATGGATTATTGCGAAAGGATGATGTAAACGTTATTTGTGGTTTCGCAAAGTTTCCGAAAGGTATCCTTCATTAAAATTTATAATTATGAAATAAACATATTGAATGATGACGCTTTACGCTAATGGCGTGGGCTACATACATATTCGTACATAGAGTCGTAAATAAGTGTACACATATTCGATATTTTTTCAATAAAGACCTTTTATGTGTTCATAATAAAGATACAACGAAAATTGATTAAAAATGCAGATCTGTTTTTGTTGTGGGTAAGTAAAAATTGGAAGGCCTTGTCTCAGCACAAAAAGTTGTAAACGAAATTTAAGGCTCAGCTTACAGCAATCGTAAATATAATTTAAGACTCAACGCACATTCTGCTGTATGCAAACATTTAAAATAAAACTACAGGCCACTTTGTAGAGCACGATAAGTTGCTAGATCTCTCCAGTTTCGCAAAAGAAGTTGGTTGAGGTTCTTTTCGGCTTGCATACTTTATCAAAGATGGGGTTTTCTTTAGATACGTCTTTCTTCTGGATTTGATTTTAATGATCTCCCAGGAAGTGCCTTCCTATCAACTTATATAAAACTTACATGACTCAGTCTTACTAGATCATTGTTACTGTACAGATCGTGTACTTCCTCGGTGTCCTACTCTTGCAATCAATTCAAACAGAATGGAAAATTATTTGAAATATCCAAATGGTAAGTATCCCCCGCTTATGATGTAGCCCATACTTCTACTGCTACTTCTCAAATTCCTCAGATTCTAATTTAATAATCAGATTCTTTTCATCGGACGTGATTTCATCCGAACATATTTTATTTATAAATTGATGCTTCAAACAGTTCAGCAGATAAGACGAGTCTAAGCATTGTGATCTAAATTTATCACATTTTAAGCTATATGAATCGCTTTGCCTGACAATGAAAACAGCTGTTATCATGGTCGTCCTTCAACTATTTACATCTATTGTTACATCTGTGAGCTTCCCACTATGTTTCCTTGATTCACTTTAAGCTGCGATCTTTTCTTTGCCCTGCATACGTTCTATAGTTCATGTAGTGAGTGTTTCTTTTTGTATTGCTGCTTGTTTTTGAAAACTGACCGAGAAATTTTTTTTGGAACTGAGCACTCAGAAAAAGAACTGGTCCATTGTAATCTTTGTTAATTCATTTCAATGAAATCTTTCAGTCTTTTGAAGCGCTTCAGTGATAAAGTGCTTACACTACCAGCACCCACCACGTTAACGTCGAGTACCTGCAACCTGATGAGAGCGTAAGCAAGAAATTCACAGAGGTAGTGTTCAGCGGTAACGTCACCAACTTTCGTAAAAAGTGTCGCAATAATTTGTATCAAGTATGCCCAGGACGGCCTCTGACTTCTTATAGACGTCGGGAAGGATTCATTTGTTCTGCCTGCATCCTGGGGAGCTATGCCATCTGCAGTTGTGCTCATATGAAACACAACTATCAGTGGAAGCCTTAACCGAAGTCTTGAAAAACTATTCTTTGAACCTTGCCTGTAAAGTTGACCGGCGATTTCATTTCCTGTGATCCCATTGTTACCTGGAACCCGGACAAGATTGAGTGGACTTAGCCTTCCGACTGCCTCCATTCGAAGTCAAATTTTCGTACAGTACGAGTACTTTACTTTACTTTAGCACTGTCCGGTAAAGCTTGTTTAGTTCTCTTGGTACAAAAAGGTATCCATTTTAGGCATTGTTGGCCTCTGGAAAGACTGGTCATTCAAAATAATGCACATGTGTCTTGCATGGATCAGAATATCATCGATTTTGTTGTATGAATCGTGAGATCGTGAGAGGAACAGTTACACGTCTCATAAATGAAGCCCGTATCAGTTTCCGTATTGCGATAGCCATGCTGCCAACTTTTGTTGCACTAAGATCACACTAAACTGTATTTGCTTCAATTTGTTTAGGAACAATTTTTCGATATCTTTGGTCCCGTCTGCATTTCTCTCTTTTGGAGTTTGGGGAAAATTGTATTAAGAACTAAGATGATATATTCATGCATACATGCTGGGAATTCAAGACTTTCTGTTTGTTTGTTTAATTCATCAACTACAGGCAATCTTAGGCATAGATAAAAAAGATGTGTGTCTGATATCCGAAACTAATTTTACAAAACTGTCCTTTATTAGATTTAGAGGTTATACAGTTTACCACGCTAAGGGAGGAAGTGCGGTAGTAATCAGAGAAAATCTCTCCCATGAAACAACCTTATGTATGAAAGATAAACAGAATTCTTTAAAAACATTGGAAATCGATTCATCATTAGTGGAGACTACAATGCGAGATAAGCGCAGTGGAGATCGAGACTCATCACAACTTAAGGAAGAGAGTTATGAAAAGGTTTCAGACATATGGTTGCGAAACTATGTCAACGGTCAAACCCACAAGATTCCTGATCCGATTGAATTCTTTACCATGAAAACCGTTTCGAGCAATTTCATACAAATAGAGGATAATTCAGATCTTAACTCCGATCATTCGCCTATTGTCCTAACTCTATATGGACGCATAATCACAAAGACAAATAATTCATATCTGACTAGCAAATGGACTGATTGAGAAAGGCTCTCTTTGACAGATCACGCGTGACTCCTTTCAAACTGCTTTATCATTTCAACTTGTGCAAGAATTAATGCCAGGCGACTTGAATTTGCTTCATATTTTCAGTGAATGGGCTCTGGGAAAATTCAATGAAAATCTGGTGTTTTATAGTGGAATTTTGTTCAGTGGTGTAGCCCATTTCTGGCTCAATGGAAACGTTAATAAACAAAATTTCCATATTTGGGCTGATGAGCAACACAAAGTGTACCAAGGGCTACCATTACATCCATTAAAAGCAACGGTATGGTGTGGTTTATGGGCATTGGTCCATATTTCTTCAAAAATGAGGCAAATCAGAATGTTACCGTCAATGGTAACCATTATCGCGCCATGTTAACGGACTATATGCTTCCTAAAATTCAAGTACATGGTTTCGGTGAGCTCTGGTTTCAACAAAACAGCGCTATGAGCCATACAGCGCGTGAAACAATGGACTTGTTGAGAAATCATTTTAGTGAGCACTTAATTTCACGTTTTGCTACGGTAAATTGGCCGCCTAGATCGTACGATATCACACCTTTGGACTATTTTCTCTAGGAATATGTAAAATCTAAGGTTTTCAGGAATAAGCCAGATATAATTGACGCTTTGAAAGCCACCATTACTCGTGTTATCCACGAAATACCAGTCGCTATGCTCGAACGAGTCGCCCAAAATTGGACCTTCCGAATGGATCACCTCAGACGTAGTGGTGGCCAACATTTACATGATATCATTTTCAAAAAATAAATGCCATAATGAGAACATTGTATTACATTACATTATTGACGATAAGTTATGGAAATTGAATAGCTAAATACTTAAAGAACTAGCAATGAAAGCATTGGTTAAAATAGCTAATCTGGTTATTGCATCACTTAGACTATAATGTGTACCGTTATTATGGAAAGTGACTAAAGTTATTATGATACCTAAATCTGGAAAGCCACCCTATGAAGGCACATTATATCGACCAAGTTCATTGCTGCTGATTATGTTTAAATTGTTTGAAAAACTTCTATCGAAAAAAATAGAACCATCTTAGAGAGAAACATTTTGTTCCAGATCATCAATTTGGCTTCCGGAACCACTACTCCTCAAAATCACTTATATCATTGAAAAATCATTAGAAGCTAAGAAAGTATGCTCAACAATTTACCTTGAAGCACAAGCTTTCGATAAAGTGTGACTGAGAGACTGAACCATAAACTCAAAATGTTCCGAGCATTGTACAGGGCTCGAAAATCCTGGAATCATACATATCAGAGCGTTGCTACAGATTCAAACGGGACGACGTTAATTCTGAATTGAAGAAAATCCAAGCTGGCGTGCCTCAAGCTAGTGTATTGGGATCAGTTCTTTTTCTACATTTCTATTGTTGCTACATTTTCTTGCGATACTGCAGTTTTGGGCTATTGGAGACAATAATACTGAGTCAAAAGAAAAGTTACAAATAGCAATAGCTGAAATACAACGCTGGACAGCTAAGTGGCGCATTAAGCTTAATGAAACTAAATCCGTGCATATCGACTTTACTTTACCTTAGAGCACAAGTCAGTATACACAAATCAACAAAAAGTTCCATACGAGAATAAAGCGAAATATCTTGGCATGGACCTTGATGCAAGACTCAGGTTGAAGCCACATGTTAAAAAAAAAAAACAAGAACAACTAAAAAAGTACAAAACAATGTACAGTACTGGCTATTGGGTTCATACTCAGCCTTGTCCATTTGTTGTGTATGGACATGGGAGTTAATTGAATTTAACAGGGCTAAGCTTACGACAATAATAGCAATCCTGACAGAACACTGTCTTCCGCGGAAACACGCAAATAGACTCATATCGTCAAATATGAATATTTGCAGATTTCGCAGTGATCTATAGGCTATTGAGGACATAACAAACATTTTGTGTAAATGCGAGCCAATATCGCGTAGTCGAAGAAAATTTTTAGGGAAATACATTTTCGAAAACCTTGAGGAAATAGACGGCACAAACTTCGAAGACCTTCTTGGCTTTTCCAAAAAATTGGATGTTTCATCAGAGAGATTGTTTAGATTTTTGCCATTTGAATATTAATTCAACTTAACCCACAGGGATCGCGATGGACCCGTTTTGGTTCCTAGTGTTGTGTGATGGCGTATCTACCATACCCCTGTTTTAATCTAACCCAATCTAACTTTCAAATCTGTGCCACCACAGTATCATACTTCTAATACAAAGGATCGAGAGATTTGAGAGCTAGTGTACTTTGAGTTTTGAGACGAAAATGCATAGGAAATGCATTTTTGTCAACTTTATACAACTCTGCTTCTAAGTTAAGTTCTATGGCAGACTTTGAGTTCAAGTGGAACCTTATCGTGGTGTTAAAACTATATGCGCTCTACCTCGTGTTAGAATTACCCTAGCTATTAACTTGGCTGCTGCTTGAAGCACGCATATTTCACTCCAGTTACAACATACTGTCAGGTTTCCCTTCCATAGCAGGTCTACAAACATTCACCTCTTTCAATCATCGGGATAGACTTCCGTTTACCATGCTATCCTCCTTAAGGTCTGTAGGGATTCCGCTGAGATGCAGGGTGTGGCTCCATATAATAGGACAGAGGTCACCACTCTGGAAAGCAAGATCCTGCGGTCAGGTCTGGGCCCTCCAATATTTGGTAGCATCCGTTCAATAGCTGCCTGCATTAACGATGATTTTTTGCACGAGTATCCAACGTGCGCCGTAAAACGAAACCTGTTGTCAAGCATAACTCCTAG
Source organism: Volucella inanis (assembly GCA_907269105.1). Taxonomy (NCBI): domain Eukaryota; kingdom Metazoa; phylum Arthropoda; class Insecta; order Diptera; family Syrphidae; genus Volucella; species Volucella inanis. The sequence continues at coordinate 124,249,943 of OU026157.1, read as the reverse complement.
GTACTTCAATGAATTTTTGGATCTGATGGTTTGGTTTACTACAGAAAAGTTCGCATATTCTACCGTTTTTTGGTTTGTAATTAGGATAACCTCGGTCTTGTGGTCAGCTAGTTCTAAGCTGGCCGACTCCAGCCACCCCTTTATTATTTTGATTGCCTCGTTTGTTTCGGCGAAAACAATCACCTTCACACCTTCAGGCAACATTAGTCGCAAAACTTCATCGTACATAATATTCAACAGGAGAGGGCCGAGGACCGAACCTTGCGGTTCTCAGCGGTTACATTATAATATGTTATGACATTGTCAGTCTGGTATCTTAACTTCCTGTTCCTGAAGCAGTCCTACTACTACCTATGTCCATTAGGTAGTGTGACGTGTTCATTCTTGACAGGGACCTCCTGATAAATGTCTAATCTGCCGAATTTAATGTATTTTTGACGTCGAGCGTGACTACGGAGCAGTACTCTTTTTCGCCCCATAGCCACCTTTTTCTTATATAGCTTCGGCAGCTGTATCTACTACCTCTTTAATTGCATCAACGGTAGATCGCGATTTTCTGAAGACATACTGATGGTCTGACAGAGCTCCGTTTTTTTCAGCCACCGACAATAGTTTATTGTAAATAAAACTTTCCAGAACCTTTCCAAGTGTATTTACGTATGATATGACGATATGATATGACGAAGATTCTCTGAATGGTTTGTTTTTCTTTGGTAGTAGAACCAAGTGCTGGAGCTTCCATGAATCGGGGAAAACTCCCTTTTCGAGGTATTTTTGCATCGTTCTTATGAAAATTTCCGGTCACTTTATAGCGGCCGCTTTAATTGCCATGTTTGGAATTGCATCAGGTGCTTTCCTGTTGCTTATCTTCTAGCATGCTCCTTGTAGCTCCTCTGGTGTGATTACTGGAGGACGATCTGTTCTATGCTCCCTGATGATAGTTGGGAGCAATAAAGCCTTACGGAGGAATAGATGTCCTACAATGGTTTGTAGCAGTGCGGGGAAGGATATCTGCGGAGACTAGTTGCCTTTTAGTCCAGGGATCCAGGTCTGCTTCTTGACATAATTTTTTCAACCATTTTGTTTTGCTTTCTTTGATAACTTTCTCGAGGTCACGTCTAGCCAACCTAAAAGCTACTAAAAGTTCTTCGAACTCTGGTGTTCCCGTAGATCGCTGTGATCTGCGCCAGCAATTAAACAACGGGATCTTTTTAACCTAATCTTGTCGTTCCACCAGTAACACGGTCCTCACCTTTACAGGTAGATCTTCTAGGCATTGACGCATCGCATGCTGTAATGATTAATTTTGATTTTCTGCCGTGCTGCTACTGTAATGATAATTTCTTCCCCTTGGACCCTGTAAGTTTGGGAAGCTTCCTGGGCTTGTCCTTCCCGATAGTGAATATAATCGCTTGATGATCACTATGTGAGTAATCTTCGCTAACTCTCCATTTTCTCTTACGCAGAAGAGAGTTACTCATAAAGGTGATGTCTACGATGGAGCCTACGCCCGCTTTGCGGAATGTGTTTTTTGTCCTCTTGTTTGCCATGCTTATGTCCAGCGATGCGAATGCTTCAAGAAGAGCTCGCCCTCTTGCATTCGTTAACCTACTCCCCTATTCTGTAACCCATTCATTAAAGTCTCCCGCGATGAACATTGGGTGCTACTGCGGTGATAGTGTGGATACGAGCCAACAGGTCGAAATGGACAATTCCCTTAACATCCCACCATACAGACCGTAATATCGGGAGAAGTCAATCTCTAGATGTTGTGCTTGTCTGTCTTCTGGACTAGGCAATTGGTGGCGACATTTTGTGTTATTGTAAAGAAACGAATCTTGATTGTTCAGAAGCACAGTGCAGGCTTCGATTCTTTGCGATAGGTGGAATGGTACACATTTTTCCAACTTTGTGATATTTCCCATGTTTGTTAGAGGTCTATGAATGGTCATATGGCTTACGTTGAGTTCCGTAGCTTTTTTGACGGTGGATCACATGAGCTTATCGTTCATTTCAAAATTCAGTTTAAAATCCTTGCAATGCAGTTAACACAACAAAATATGAAGACCGAATGGGCAATATATCCTAAATACTAGTTTCAATAACGGATTCAGCATTAAATTGATTATGTGCATTTTATGGCATTTGGAAAATAACCCCCAGAAAAACGTTGCACTTATAAAGACACGTTGTGCAGTCAATTTGGACCTACTGCAGAGAGCATTGGACGGTATAAAGACAGCAAATGCTAATATTTCATAAACTTTTGAAAACAAATTCATTCCATGCACCTAAGCACACACGGAACCACGATTTACAAAAAAAAGTTTGTACGACGAAACAAAAATTTTTATGCAAAGAACAAAGAATTTTGTGCCCGAAGTAGCACCTGTTCAAAATCTTAACGGCACCCTCACCAAGTGTTTTGAAATGGCATGTCCAGCTAGTAAGCAATCCTGCAGATTTTCCGCTCCTTTGTGGAACACAGACGTGCAGGATCTTCTAAGAAGCTCTTTTAAGAGTCTTTTTCGGATTTCGAAAGTTTTTGGCGAAAAGATGAAAACCATCGGTAAAACCAGTTGGCTGGTCAAAGTCCTAAAAAGGGGAAGTTCAAGGATTGAACCACTTAGAAAGTCTTATGTTACCTTTACTGAGTTGAAAGCAGTATTTCTCCGTTTCAGAGTTAAATATCACTTCGCAGGCAACCTTATAGGAATCAGCTCACAACTAGCTTCTACTAACGAAACTGCTAGTGACCTGAACAACAGAACACGCCGTAGCTAATATACTATATCTCATCGGTTGTGGTGACGGATGTGGCCATTAAACATTTCGTTGCCACCGATGGTGTTTATTATATCACAAAAAGATGTTAACCAGCTGCTGGAAAATCGGTTGTATAGTATACAAACCGGATAGCAAAAATCGAAAAGGAGGACTACTCGCTCGCCAAGAGCTTCAGACCTATAAGTCTTACTTGCTTTATTCTGAAAAGAATCGAGAGAATGGTCAAGATCCATGCATACGAAACCGCCTTGCGAATGCATCATCTATTGGCGATGCAACAGGTCTACCAACGCAGAGGATCCATTGCTTTGGTGCATGTTGGTCGACTCACTGCTAAACGCGCTCAATATTTCTATTATCTATGACCAAGCATACGCGGAAGATGTAGCTGTACTGTCTGTTGGATCGTGTCTAGCGACTTACTGCTCTAACGCGCAAACAGCCCTAAACGTGATCGACGAGTGGTGCACTTTCAGTCAATTCTCTCAAAACCGATGCCGTTCTCTTTTTCAAGAAGGAGAAAACTGTCTGGTTAGGCACTAGATGAGTTAGTGCTTAAAGGCATCACCATCCAATTTTCAAAAAAAGCAACGTATTTGTGTCATCCTAGATAACAAACTTCTCTGGACTAAACATGTTACGTCAAAAGAATCAAAGGCGTTGTCTTCTTTTTGGCAGAAGGGTTCTTTCGATCTACACGGCTTTGATATGGCCATTTATATCCTATGCGTCGGTTGTCAGAAGGAATAATTTTTCACGAAAATACTTGATTGCTGATTTTACCAGACTCCAAAGAGCAGTTTGTCTCGGATGCATGGACGCTTTCCCCAGCACTCTTGGCTCCGCTCTAGACTTATTAACAAATTTCCATATCAAGAGCTGCACTCTCAAAGCCATCTTTCGCTTAAAACGAAATAGCTTTTGGTATAACATACACTTTGATGACCTCGACTGTCGGCTGTCTTATGACTCTGGTATTATGGACATGCCGTCCTATGCAATGATACCGGAACTCCTGTTGCGGAAAAAATATAAAATCGATTTTTCCTGTGCCAGGACTGGTTTTGATCAGAATCTGAGCCAGGGAAGGTATGCAGTCAGGTCTTCACAGACGCCTCTAAAACCAATTTCACTTCATGTCAGCAAAACTTGCATCTGTCTTCAAAGTGGAGATTTACGCAATCCTGATGACAGCGAACTACGATATATTGCGGAGAACCGGTGGAGTTGGCGAAGCACAGTCAAGCTGCTCTTATAGCTTTACTGAAGCCTCTTACGCCTTCCTTGTTGGTTCAAGAACACAAGATATAACTTAACGTAGTAGGATTGACCGTTGACTAGATCCCAGGTCACAATGGGATTACGGGAAATAAAATCGGTTATAAACTTGCTGGGCAAGGTTCAGAGGAGTGTTTTTCAAGACCCGAACCTACATCTTCGGTTAAGACTTCCGTTGACAATTAGTATCATATCATATCACTACTGCAGATGGCATAACTCTCCCGGATGCAAGCAGACCAAAGAAATGATTTCGGCGTCTGTAGGAGGTCAGCGTTCTTTCTGCCACCCCTCAGCAGGAAAGTCTGCGAGTTGCTCACTGGCGTCGTGTAAGGGCATTGTACTTTTGATAAGCACTTAAATGTGCTGAGCATAAGTGACACAACATTCTCTGATGCTTGCTGTGAAAGTGATGACTTCACTTCGGAGTACTATCTCTGTGAATTTCCGGCTTACGCTCGCACGGCTCTGACGTAAAACTGAAAGATTTCATTAGAATGAACTCTACAAAGAAATTTATCTACAGCACGACGAATGACAAACTCAGTTAGTCGATTATGAGGAGTAACTAAATCACGTAATCTTCAATTTCGAGACTTGAAGATCGGTTTTCAAAATAGCTACAGCCAATATTCGTTGAAGCCTTTCATGACCTCAAAGCTACTCGTATCTTAGTAATGCAAGGCTTCTATGACTTAATTTTGTAAATAGTATATGGGTCCAAGCCTATAGTGTAATCATAGAAACTTAGTAGGCAAGGCTCAGATCAGGTCTTATTTAGGAACCTGGGTTTTCTTTAAGAACTTAACCCTCAAGAGGATATGACTACTCTTAAAATGTCTGAACAAGTGATTAGTTTTTCAGTTTTTCAGAAAGTTTGTGAGAGAGAAAAGAAAGATTTTCGGACTCAGTGGTTATTTCGCTCCATGGCTAGAATTCAACAGTTAATGGGATAACTAAATTTGACTTGGTGTTGTATTCTGGGCAATAACTTATCTCACATGATTTTAGGTGGAATCTCTTTTGGGGGCGATTGGGCCGAAACTTTTGATTTGAAAGCCAATACACTACCACTTAACCTACGGCCACCCATTGCTGTGACTTCGATTATCGCTTCTATAAACAGTTAGTTTTAACATGAGAATAGATAAAATGGCATGACTCTTCATGTTGTTGGCAGATCAAACAAATGCTTACCGATATCTCTAAGAAGCCGTTGACTTTCCTACTGCCTCTCAGTAGATTCTTACCGGGGTTAGGCTATTGGTGAGTATGTTACTTAAGTGTACCAGATATAAGTGATAAAATATCCTGCGGCCCTTGCTGTGAGGGTGATGATGACACCTTGGGGCACTATACGAGTATATGTGGGTGTTCAGCCTACGCCCGCATCAGGCCGCAGATACTCGGCACTAATACAATGACCTTGTTTAAACTCGAACAAATCGAAATGCCTAGTTATATCGACGAAGCTTATCGGTACATCATATCTTCCTCAAATCCATCTTGGCAATAAACCCAAGGTGATTGATTCGTCCAAAAGCCTTGGAGTTGTCTTCAACCAAACGCATACCTGAAATCATTCTATTAGAGGGTGACCAAATAAGAACGATCCAAAAAAAACTCAAATAAAACAACAACGGTGTGAGATATACAATTTATTCTGGGTTTATTTTGAAGCTATGTGTGGAATCGCACATCATTCAAATGACCATCTCGGCTTCTCTGGCAGTGCTTCGTTCCAACTTATTTTTCCGGCAATAGTGTCTCGAATGTTGACTTCGTGCTCGTCCAAAGTGTTTGGCTTGTTTGCGTAGAATAAGGACTTGACATAGCCTCAGAGAGAATAATCGAGTTGTGTCAAATCGCATGATCACGGCGGCCAATTGATGAACGCTCGCCGTAGGATGACCCAGTCGCCAAATTTGTCCTTCACAACTTCGAGCGTTGCGTCGCTTGTATGGCATGTTTCGTCGTCTTGTTGGAACCACAGCTCGGATATATTGACGTTGTCGAGCTCTGATCATTGACGGTAACGATCAATTCGTTCCTCAATTCGAAAGAAATAAGGTTCGATAATGCCACCATGCCATAAACCACAACAAATCGTACATCTTTGTGGATGCACTGATGCTTGGCCGAACACTTCTAGATTATGTTCACTCCAATAATGGCAATTTTGCTTGTAGGCGCGGAGACAAGAATGGGCCTCGCCTGCGAAGATGATTTTTTGGCAAAAATCCGAATCTCCGGCCAACACTTCCAGCTCCCAATTAGCACACTTACGGCGTTGTCTATGGTCGTCCGGTTTCAATTCTTGCATGAGCACAAGTGCCTACGGATGTAGGACCAAATTCAACCGCAAAATATGCCAGGTTGACTCTCTGGCGATGCCCAATTCAGCTGATCGGCGTCGAGTCGACATTTCTGGATTATCTTCGATACCGGCCGCGAAGGCGGTTATGTTTTCTTCATTTCGCACCAATCTCTGTCTGGTTTTTTTCCACAGCACGACAAATTTCCTGCACATTGAAGCCATGATATCGACCAACCTCACGACGAAATGCACGTTACGTATTTATATTTGAGCCGAAGTTTCGATAACATTTTTTAATAATTTCTGCACGTTTTGAAAGCGTAAAACGATGCATGATGAAATGACAAACTTTATTAAATATTTTGACAGCTGGATGTCATTGGGAAAACTATCATTGCTAACTAGTCACCCGTTATAAGTTTTCCTTCTATAATGTGTTCTAAAAAGGCATTTTAATCAAAGGAGAGACTTTTGCTTTGAAAAGCGTTGCAGTGGATGGTCGCTGTTTTTTTTTTCATTTGATTTACAGTTCCCCATAATAAGAATATTTTGCGACTTAATTTCAAAGTTTTTTATGCACAAAGACTCTAAAATCTGGAATCCTTATACAAAATCAAATTCATTCGTTTTGATAGCCAAGCTACATACGAGAGCTCTTGGATGAGTACCCGGATTGGAAGACAGGTGAACTGTACCATAATGAGTGTACCATAATATAGTATAACCTCTTTTAGCCCGCCTGTTAGAATTTGGTGACAATCCGATGCTAAGTTTTGTTTTGACACCCATTTCAAAATATCGTGTTAGTGTGTTTTGCGACCAAGGGAAAAAAGCAGTATCGCACCGTGATCTGATTCTTGTTTTTGAGTAGCAAAACTTGCGAGGAAGTCAAGTTCCATGTGCATGGGACCCATTCACCTTCCCATACAACCATTTATCATTGATTCACAGAGTTTCGCCTCGGTTTTCGATAAAGCCCGCTCAGGTGCCCCAAAAACGGTTACAAGAGAGGAAACCGTGGACAAAATCCATGATCTCGTATTGGTGGACCGCCGAGTGGAATTCGCGAGTTGGCTGAGATAACAGACATCTCAACTGAATGCGTAAGATATATCCTGTACGAGATTTTGGGCATGAGAAATCAGTCTGCGCGATGGGTTTCGCGTTTGTGCGCAATCGTGATACCACTTCCAAGACGTGCATGGCCCTGTTTAATCGAAATTCGGAGGAGTTTCTGCGTCGTTTCGCGACCATCGATGAGACATGGATTTATTGGTATACACCAGAGACCAAAGAACAATCGAAACAAAGGAGCTTACCTGGTTTTACCTCCAAAGAAAGCGAAGATCGTGCCCTCGGCCGGAAAGGTGACGGCTACCGTTTTTTCCGAGACGCGCGAGGTGTGATCCACGTCAACTATTTGAAAAAGGTAAAAACAATGACAAGAGCATACCTACTGCGTCAATTTTTTGGGCCGTTTTAACGCCAATTTGAAGAAAAAACGACCACATTTGTCGAAGAAAAAGTGCTCTTCCACCACGATAACGCACCAGTTCACTTCCATTGCTCCCCCATCAACCGTATTTTACCGGATTTAGCTCCCTGCAGTTTCTTTTTTTTTTCCAAGACCTTAAAAGATCGCTCACCGGAAAGTAGTACGCAGAGGAGTACTTTGCAGGTCAACAAAAGTCGTAATGTACGGATAGGTTAAAAAAGCTACAGCACCACTGGGAAAAGTGTATCGATTTGAAAGGGGATTATATTGAAAAATAAATTGTCAAAACCTAAAAAAGTTGCGTTGTCATTTTTAATCCGGGTATTCATCAAACAGCCCTCGTATATTGTAGAAATGTGAAATAAAATTTTCGAACACTATTTGCTATTAAGGTGAAATCTTCATGTGTCCATCAAATTATATTTACGTGAAATGTTCTAATGAATAATTACGGACTTTAATTCATACCACCGTTTCTCCACTCCTCAATCATTTATCCTTTATCCTTCATCCTTCATTCTTACTGGTATTTTCGGGCAAACAATTGTGGACAAGATAGGACAGAAGCAATACGAACGCAACCTCTTCTATATTATCTTGTTCTCCACTATACGCTCAACCGATAGAACAGAACTGTTCTCTTAAGTCTCAAATTGGCTGGTGTGATTATGGGCCTGGGTGGGTTTTTGAGGAGAAATTATTAACAGGCATATATAGGTAGACATTATGGGGATCGAGAACCATGGCAAAAGCAAAGAACTGTAAGGGGGTTTGATGAAGGCCGTTTCGGTTCCACATTTCATAGTCTACTGGGCAGTCAGTGCCTTAGTAATATATACATCAGTATGGTGATGGCCTCAACTCCCCCTGATTTGCAATTAATTCACCACCCTGTAAGGCTATTGGGGAATGGAAGAAAGACAATTCGATATAAGGGTTGTCTGCATTTACTAGAAACAAAACTGCAAACTGAATTAACTTGTATGTTAAACAGGTTCGGAGAGAAGTTCGGAAAGAGTCGTCATGTCTCTAATATAGGTAGTAGAAGGGTGATTATGGGTATGAGAATGAGTTTGCTATTGCTATCCCTATAATACTATACTTGTAGGTAGGGGACACATAAGATTCTTGCACTTTATACAAAGCCTCCTGGAGCTAAAGACTCCCAACTATCCGTACCTACACAAAATGTCTATCTCATTCCAGTCCGGCTTCAGGCTGCATTAGATTCAGGGCAGGTTGGACACGCAGAGAAGTCATGGAAGTAGGCTATGAATTTCCAAATTTTCAAAGGACTATACCACTCATATTAGTGGTAGTGTAAGGATTCATGTGTATGCGGGTGTACTTGCCCTATGTGCAGTGCAATCCTTAAACAGAGATAGTAGATTGGACTTAAATGAGGTAGAAAGGTAGAAGGAGTTGAGAACTTTTGGGGATAGGTAAGGTAGATAGTTAGCGTTCTGGTGTTGTCGTCAAATGAATCTCATTTGCATTTAAATTAGGAATGAAGGACCATCGGATTTTTGGCATATACATTTACAATAATTATGTATAGATGGAGATGTAGATGCATGCATAAGGGGTTTTAGGTACTCGTAGATTGGTTGTTCTTCGTTCGAACTTTTCAGTTTAGTCTTCCTCTTAGTCCTGTTTGGTAGAGGCATTTGAAGGCCCATGCTCTTATCCCTTTAGCCGTCAGCCTCATTTCAATATTGTTGTTATAAGTATTTTTATATGAAGCAAGGCCTAGAGCCTTTGTATGACCACATTGTGCACCTATCCCCTGTATGTTATTTGGTGACATGTCTAATATTCCTTATTCCTGCCTGCCCCCAAGTATGCACGTACATACGTAGATGAGGGAAGAAGAAGTGCGTTTTCACAAGAGGCAGATGATAGCTAAGAATTTTTTTTCCCCAGTTTTTTTGTTAGTTCGAATTGAACTCGTAAAGTGCGAAGAAGTGTGTAAGTATGCTGCTGAAAGGATGAGGTGGGGTTTTTATGAAATTTGAAAGTTTTGGGGATCAGATTCAATTTTCGGTTTGAGTTTTGTTGAGTTGTTGTTGTTTAATATTATTGAGCTGAGTATGTAGAGTATTTTGTTGGGAATATAATGTATTTTATGTAAGGTGTGTTGTAAGATTTACATTGCTTCTGAGTTACTCTTTATGATTTCGTTGTTTAACATTACCTTTTTGATCACAAAATTGTATTTGGTCGAGGAGATTTTATGTATACCTGGTATGGAATGAGGGTGCATCTGTCATTTTGATGAAAACATCGTTGCTGACTACAAACCCTGGTGGATAGTTACGAGTATGTGATGATTTGCTTCGAAAATTTTGTTTTGTTTCAAAGGTACTGTAGGTTGTATCACCACTTTTGTTATTTGGTTATTTATCTGAAGAAGAGAAACATGTGCGATGCACTTATGCTTATTTATAGCAGCGAATCAATCGCAACTTTATTAATTAAACCGTGGTCATCTTAATAGTAATAAAAGTTATTGATTAAGGGAATTATTAAATTTATAAAATAGGACTAATCTAGGCTACCATCCATCGGCTAGCAACATTCTGATTTAGAGATATTCGTCTTATAGCACACATATCTAAGTGATGTCATTACTATTGAGCTAGAACCGAATGTCCCTCTAATGGAAGTATGATTGTGACAGAGACTACTTCTTTAAGTCAGAATTTACGTTGGCACATAGTTCAGTCAATGAAGTTTTGAATAGGGTAGATGGTATATTACTGAAATGCGATAATATTTGTTTTTGAAAGTAGGAAGTCTTTTAGGCCTTAAAACCTCGTACCAAGTTCAGAACATAGGCAAAACACAATCAAATTAGGTAGTTCTATTCTGTTACTATTAGAAAACGAATATGAATGAACACTAAATCAAAGAACGAAGTCCGTAAAACAGGTGATCCCAAAAGTCCGTAGAAGATCAGTGGGCAATCGACATCGAATGTGGCCGAATGGGGTACTAATATCCGCAGTACCAGCAATCGACGTATTTGAATTTAAGTACTTCTAAGAGCACTTCTATCGACTCTTATTTCCAAAGCGATCAAATCAATATTTCCCTTCAATTAGCTTATATTACTCAACCTCCAAATGAACAAGTGTCTGTTGCTGATATCTGTTAGCAATAGTGGTAATGTCTACCTTCTTGTATGGCTCGGGATCCAGCTATTCGCTTTGATTGCACAAACGAGAGGGTTTTGTGAGGAACGAAAATTATATTGGTGTTTTGTGAGGCATCTTTCATTTGTTTATAAATTATTTAAAATTATTTACTTCAAGCTGTCATGAAGTAATTAGGGCAAGAATTATACTTTTTTTCTCCTTGGAAATGTCACTTCTACTCAGGAAGAAAGCGAAATTCCGGAATTTCTTACAAGTTTGCCAATGACTTTGCGTATATATCAACTTGAAATCTTCTTTACAAACTCAGGTACACACAAAGCGATTACATTCATTAAAAATTATTGGAACTTCAGGTAGACAAACTAGTATTTCAGCACATTTTTGACAACTATGATAGTTTTCATAGTAATCCGGTTGGTTCGCGCTTTACCGATTTTCAAAAGCTTGTTCGATAACATGGACACTTTTTCACATAAGCATTATCGCAGTCTTCAAAAGTCTATAACAAATATCACCTACCTGGTCCCACCAAATACACAGCATAACCTTTGCAGCGTGAATATTCCGCCGAGCTGATGACGTAGAAGCATGACCTGGCAGTCCCCATGACTGTCTCTTTGAGTTTCTTCAATGGATCCATTTTTCATCACCCGTCCTGATGCGATGAAGAAAATCCTTCCTTTTTTTCCGCTGGAACAGTTGTTCACAGGCCAAAAAACGACGCCCAACATCCCTTGGCTTCAAATCAATTTCCTCGTTTTTGAATCATTCCCAACGTCTGGCATCTTTTAGAAATGGATTGGCGGATAAGTTTTTGTAGTGAAGCAAGCTGTTCTTGCGTTTGGCATGGATCTTCATCGATCAATGCTTCGAAATCAGAGTCTTCAAAGGATTTTGGGAGTCAACATCGAATTCACCGTTCTTAAAACGACGGAACTAATCACGGCACGTTGTTTCACTTTCATTCTAGATGCACTTTAGTCGCCATTTTCTTCGATTGAAAGAAAATAATCAACACTTCCCGCAAATGACGATTATTTGGTACGAAATCAGATTTTTAGACACAACCCAAGGTATATGACGCCAAAACAAATTCACTAATGTGTCAAAACAGTTTGCTTACTATATGTCTAAGCTTGATTCATGATGTTTTGGATACGTCAAAATCGAACAGCACTTACTGCTGAAGCCATCTATTAACAAACAGCGAGAACTTGCGCACCTTATATTTTTTTCACTTTCATGGTTCGATTTTTCGTGGCAACCTTCACTCTTGCATTTACTGCAGTTTTGTTTGACATTATCAAGGACAGCAGGTGTAATAAGTTCCTGCAGATAACGTCAATTCATAATTTTTAATTGACAAATCTTTCCCGCTTGAAATATGCGCTACTATACTGCGCAACCAGCCGGAATATTTGCTCTTAAAAAAAAAAAAAAAAAAAAAAAAAAAAAAAAAACATAACATAACATACCGAAAACAATTGATATTTGTTCATTTTTTTTTTTTTTTAAAAAAACTTGTATTTTGACAACCCTGTACTAATGTTAGAGCAGGATCGTTAACTCTATTAATTATAATCGTCCATCCGCTTGTAGTCTTCGTGTTAGGCGATTTTAAATTTGTTTTTGAACTGTCTTTCCCATAGTTACATCCCTTTTTACTCCTCCAAACTGAGGTATGTTTTAAGGATCCACGTTCTCCAGTTTTCATCAAACCTACCCTCGTTTACTAAATAGAGTATGTACTGGGAGAACTGACGTATGCTGATGTTTGTAAAATCAGTTTTCTTAAACTGTAGGCCATAACTGCAGGCCATAACTGCTCTTATAACGACCAGGAAATATAGAGCTCGGCAGAGCATTCCATAAGCGAGTTACACGGTTTAGGGCCGAGTCGCGATATTTTAGAGTACGTCCGAAAGTGAGCATGAGGGTATACTGATGAGTTTTCATAGCAAGACGGGTGTAACAGTTGAAGGTTTGATTGAGCGGAATGCTACTGGCGATTTCTAAGGAGCACTGGTGGAGGAAATCGCGATGTGAGGAGGGTGTCAATTAACTGACTGATGTTAGTGTGACCTATGAGTTTTATCGCACGGTTTTGAATCCTATTTAGCAGGTGCAGAGATGTCTTAGGAGCATCTGACCTGATGTGAGAATTGTACTCCAGTTTTGGGATATATCCAATATTTGGATATATTGAGGCCTGATCAGAGGGAGGAAGAAGAAGGGGAGATATACCATCTGGATTAGCAGATTTGTCTATATTAAGATCTTTGTGTACACTTGGTCCTACAGTGGGTTCGTCCCATTGAAGATTCGACGCACTCAAGTGTAAGCGAAAACAAAATTCAATCTGGAAGTGCTGAGCCGGCCGCAGAGTACTGAGAGAGCTGACAGCTGGAGTATCATTGAAAATGAGCGTTTGGATAGAAGATGAGGCAGAATTTCTAATCTTTTTGACGAACGACTAACATTTTTTATTACCTTTGGGACATGGCAGTAATTTTTGGCACAGTTTTTGGCACACTCGTATTGAAATTTCACATGTTTCAGAAGGACGTTTTAGTCATTCCTGGCTCGTTTGAACTTTTTCCGGTTTTCATCTGTCGGGTTGGTATTGTAAGACCGAAAAAACATTTGTCCAGCCCTGACAGCCCCTTTACAGCTCGAGTCGTATCACGCCTGTTCTTTAGGTTAGATACTCTTCATCCGATGAGTGATAAAGCATCTCATTCCAAAAATAATATCAGCAACAGCATCTACGTTCCTAAAGAAGCTATTAAGTCCGTTACAATTTACTTTTTCGTATTGCCATATGGTTTTTTTAGGGATCTTTTTTCTAACTGTGTGATCTGTGTAGGAGAAATGAGCTGATATGACACAGTGGTCCGACGAGCCTAGAGCTGAAAGAACATCAACAGCGTACTTGTCAAGGTGATACGTTAAAAATAATTCCAGGGTGTTGGTGGTATGATTATCCACGTCTGGTATTCGTGTAGACTCGTTTACAAGCTGGGCCAAGTTGTTTTCTGCAGCGAAGATCTAAACACGCCATCCTTTGGGGGTTGTCTGTCCAGATCGTCGAAGCCTCCCAGAATTGTATATATTGAAATCGCCGGTGATGACAATTACACGATGATGATGCAGGGATACAATTGTTTATAATGGGTCATTTGTCATCATTTACATTGCGGTAGTTTAGTAAGCTAGAACACTACGATCGTAAATTTCGAAGCCGCGGTGAGAAGAGAATAATTGCGCTAGTTCGTAGCCAGGTAGCATAGATCAGAGTGATCTGAGGGATGTGGCCGGGGATCTACCTTTGTTTCATTAAGTGCCAAAACTGTTTTTCTTGATTGTGTATATTAGTTTCGTCCACCCTGGATTCTCCAGTCATAATCACAAACAAACACAAATACCGACGATGATAAGAAAGGCCGTGAAGTGAAAATTTTGACGTTGGTTTACCAAAGTGTGATCATAGAAAATCATACTACAGTCGTATCTTCCTGGAGAGCCCAAAGACTAATCTAGAATGCTGTGCTGAAATTTCCGACAATCTCGAAAGTTTCGTCTCGAACACGTTTTTAATCATTAGGCCATGGATTACATTAGAAGAATCCGGGAAATGAGCGAACTAGAGTGACACTTTTTGAGCTTATTAGTCCAAGAATAAACTATAGAGTGATTCATCGTAAGCTTTGCTTTATAATGTAAAATAAAACACATAAATTTAAAGGTGAACTTAAAATTTTTATTATTAATTAAAAAGCCAATTCATGGCATTTACTTTTTAAAAACGATATTATGTAAATGTTGGCCACAACTTCTTCTGAGGTGGTCCGTTCGGAAGATCCAATTTTGGGCGACTCGTTCGAGCATAGCGACTGGTATCTCATGGCTTCCAAATCGTCATTCGTAGCTGGGTTATTCCTGAAGACCTTAAACTTTACATATCCCCAGAGAAAAAAAAATGATCTAGGCGTGTTCTTACCGTAGCAAAACGTGAAAGTAAGTGCTCACCGAAATGATTTCTCAACAAGTCCATTGTTTCATGCGCTGTATGGCTCGTAGCGCTGTCTTGTTGAAACCAGAGCTCACGGAGACCATATGCTTGAATTTCAGGAAACACATAGTCCGTTAACATGGCGCGATAACGGTTACCACCACACCACCATAGCAGGCACCATAAGCACGAGCACCTACTGTCTACCGCAGTGGCATAGCAGCGCCCACCATAAGCACGCGCTCATGGTAGTGTGAGATTCTTACTCACTAAAAAACCTCCTATTTTCTATAAGACTCAAGCTTAAGCTCAAGCTTCTGTAGTTAATCGCGTTTGGTAGGTAGCTTTCCAGCGAAGGCACCCACTATTACCGTTATTTCATACGGTTTCTCCTTAAGGCGCTAAGTCGAACGGTCTTGTTCTTTGAAGTCGCCGCACAAGATATTTCTCGTCCAATCTCCGGATTATTTCCTGGTTGCAATGATGCACAAGACGAGTGCGAAGTTTACGAGCAAAGTTTGTTACTTCGTCTTTGGCGGTTGCAATTCCCAGATCGCGGTGAATATCGCTATTCCTTATATACCATAAAGCATTTATGATTGCTCTAAGCGCTTTGTTCTGGAACGTCTGTAGGACAGACATAATTTTTGGTTTGGTACAACCCCATAGTTATATACCATAAGTCCACGAAGGTTTTAGCACTTGCTTATATATAAGCAGCTTGCTATAGGTGCTTAGTTTAGAGTATCTTCCAATAAGCGAATTCATTTCTCTTAGCCTGATTTCGAGCTCTTCACGTTTTTTTTTTACGTGTGATTTCCACTTCAGTTTTGTATCTAGGGTCATTCCCAAATGTTTTTACTCGTTTGCATACGGTATTTGTACCGAGTTGATGAATAAACGTAAGTTGTTTATCTTTCTGTACGTGAAATTGACGTGTGTTGACTTAGTCTCGTTTAGCACGATTCGCCAGCTCTTCGTCCACTCAAATATTTTGTTCAAAGCTCGTTGAAGTTTTGCAGTCAAGAATTCAACTGTTTGTCCTGTGGCGCGGATTGCCGTGTCATCTGCGAAGGTGTCTACTACAGTCTCTTCATATAGAGGTATGTCTCTAGTGTACAGTAATTTGAATTGAATTTCCTTGAATTCAGAGTATTCAATCCCATATCTAACCTGAAACAGTTTATTTTCAAGATAAGATTCGAGTATTCTATTCATTTCTCTCGGTAAAATTTGTTGTAGCTTATACTTCAAGCCCTCGTGCCATTGACGTTCTGATTTACCTCAATTTTGAAGAAATATGGACCAATGATTCCACCAGCCCATTAACCACAACATACCATTGTTTTTAATGGAAGTACGATTAATGGTATCTCTTGGTACTATTCGGGTTGCTCATCAGCCAAAATACGGCAACTTTGTTTATTAACGTATCCATTGAGACAGAAATGGGCTTCATCACTGAACAAAATTTCACGATAAAACACCGAATTTTCATTGAGTTTTTCCAGATCCCATTCACTGAAAATATGACGCAAATTCAAGTCGCCTGGCTTCAATTCTTGCACAAGTTGAATTTTATATGCTTTCAGGCCGAGATCCTCACGTATAATACGCCAAGTTGTCGAATACACCACGCCAAGCTGCTGAGAAGGACGACGAATCGATTCGTTAGGGTCTTCGCGTACATTCTCAGCTACAGCTGCTATAGTTTCTTCACTACGTGCTGAATGTGGTCTAACCGGTCGAGTATCAGCCACTTATGTAAACTGGGTCTCAAATTTTCGAATGGTATTGGCAATAGTGGTTTCAGTAAGAAAAACATTTCTCACAGAACGCTGATTTTCGTAATACAGCTGAACAATTTGGAGACGTTGTTGTGGTGTAAGTCTTTCTATGATGATTTGCCAAATAATGTTTAACAAAAATGGTAAAGTATTTTGAAAGGAGTCACGTGGTATCTGTCAAAGAAAGCCTATTGAAAATCAAACCTTACGATGAATCACTCCTTACATCTCTGGTAGAGAGTAGAAATGGTGAATGCCTTAAGTGGTGAGGGATTTTTTTTTTCAATTTTGATATTAACAATCGTAAAATAAATACACTACTTGTCGCAATCCTACCTGCATATTGTGTACCTATTGCATTTATATGTGAACGGTATAAGAAATAAAAATATTCTTAGGTGTTGAAAGTGGAACTTGGAATCGATTTGAATTGTTTAATTTCGAAGTTGTATCCGAATATATATTGTTTGCTTAACCCAATGAAAGTGCCAACTGTATTTTTTACTGTGTCGTGTAGTGACGAATTAATTCTCAGAAGTTGCGAATTACATACTGTCTTACGCAAATGTATGTTAATGCGAATCTCAGTGCAAACTGTGGTTTTGCATGATTTATTTTATATTTACGAATACTTGCACACATCATTGTCATTAGGATTTGAACTCCTTAGTGGACATCCTGAAAAGTCCTCTTTACGATATTCGAAGTATGAAAACCAGTAAAACAGATAACCGAATAAGTTATTTCTAAAAAACCGGGATGTGCTTCCTAAAACTAAAAACTACCGAACCAATAAATAATAATTATCATCACACTATGTAATAACCAATATTAAAAGCGAGTTCATTAAAAATTTCTTAAATTTGTGGCATTAAGCTCTCGGTATTTGTTCATTTTCTAAAAAGCATGATAAGAGAGAAAAAAAAAAAGAATACAAAACAGAAACATATTTAACTGCCCTCATCATTGTATTGTGACCGCTGTTTACAATAATTGTAATTTCACAACCCCAATTCGGTTAATGGTCATTTAATGGGGTTCTAAGTAAATAATTTTAAAGCACAGACTCCTTCATAATTGGCATGCTTTCCACAGTCTACGTTTTCTACTTTTTTTTTTCTACATACATAAGTACCTTTCAATATCTAAAAGGAAAAGTAGATAGAAATTCGAAAGTTGAGGCGATAAAAGTTTGGGTATCATGACACCTGCAAAGTAGACGCAATTAACCACTTTTTGTTCGTATCCTCCTTCGTGCTGACAGTCCTCTAATTTTTTTATTTTTTTTTTTTTCTCTTAACTTGTTTGGATTGTTTTTGGCCCCGGGTTTATTCCCTTTTTGATTGTTTTAATTGTAATGCTAGTGTTTCGCAATTGCGGTTGTAGAAATTAAAATTAATTGAAGTTTAGGTTTTTTTCAATTTATTTATTTGTTATTGGAGATTGTACTTACATTTCAGGGAAAGTTAAACAATGGGATAATGTTATTTACACAGAATGTACCGCAAAACGTTTCGATAATATAAGGCGTAATGCCTTGACGAAGTTATTTAGAGAAAAAAAAAAAACTATCTGGGTATGCAGTTTTCAGCATAGTCATGCCTTAGATTGTTACCTATTCTCTTAAATATAGCATTTTCCAAACTCGATATTACGGCCACTTTATATGACCGAGATTTTTAATTATACAGGATGTCCCAGCTTAGCAGTATAATCCTTTAAGTGCATATTCCTCAAGTTCCACCGAACAAAAGATTGTACAATATTGCAGTGGGGGTCTATTCACACTCCATTTCAAGTTACAGCCCATCAAAATGAATGACCACTTTAGACGCTATAACTTCTAAACTAGTACAGGTACAAAAATAGCTTTAGACATTCTGAAAAGATAATTTATTAGTGCATACAAGTCTTAAATGTTTTTGGTACAACTGTGCAGCAACAACAACAAAAATTTATGGCTCGTTAAACTCCATTTTTTTTTACTTAAAATGTATTTTTCTTAAAATGTTTACTTAATAAATTTTGTGGAATTATATGAAATTTTTATACTTTCGTTAAAAATATGAATAAGGAATGAAGTTACCTCGTTGCTACTGTGACAAGGTGGTTTATCTTGTTGAAAGAACATTGCCCTTCTCTGAACAAGAGAAACATCTTCAAGGAGCTGAGGCTGACCAATGGTGCAAATTATGGTGGTTTGTAACCCAATTTCTTGTGAACTGCGCTTCGTCAGTCAACAGAATGTTGTTGAGGAATTGCCGTCTTCTGCATCTTTTCGCAGTAGCCATTGCCAAAATTTCCACTATTCTTTACGCATCACTTGGTAGTAATCCTACCGGTAACGCTGTACCGGTGTCAAATGGAAAGGGTGTAATCAATTACTTTGTAGAGTTCTGTCAATTCGGGTTCTGGGAAGTTGCAACTGCAAAGCTAGTCTGCGGACGCTGACTAAAGACTGAACTTCCACAGCACGTAAAATCTCATCCTCAACTTCTGCCACCGCTGCCTGAACGTCATTCCCTTCTTTTTTTTTGGTGCAGTTGACCCAGTATCAACGAGACGCTGATACATATCAGCGAATAGCCGGATTCACGGTGTTCTACGACTTGGGTATCGTCATTAGTACTCCAATCTTGCAAATGAAGCGTTTTCATTGCAGAACCCGTATACAAACACTATTTTCGCGAATTCACGTTTTGAATACATTTCGTGGAGATCAACTTATCAATTGGCCGTCCACTTACAGAGCAAAATGTCGATTGTTGAACAGTTGAAACAAAATTGGGGCACATTTTCAAAGCTGTGGTAATAATTATCACAGCTTTGCAAATAAATATTTGCAAATTAAGAATATGCTCTTTAAGAATTATGCTGCTAAACTGGGATACTCTGTATATGTATTTCTGTGGCGAATAGCTGCGATCCACCACTATACAGATGGATCTAAGACTGATATGATAGCTTAGTTGATGTCGGTGTCTTCTCAAAATCTAAGCCCCTTCTTCTGTCTTCCAAATCAAGCGTATTCCAGGCAGAAATTTTGTCGTTTAAAGACGCTTTGTCCTAGTTGAAGAAAACCTTGATATCTACAAAGTATATCCGCATCTTTTCGAATAATCAGGCCGCTAAATTACTAAATTCTAGAACCGTTCTTGACTTCCGATTATCTCTACGTGAGATGGCGAAGCAGTTCAACCTTTATCTTTGTTGGGTGCCGGGCAACAGAGAAATTTCAGGGAATTGTAGGGTGGACGAATTCGCCAAAACTAAAACCACTCTACCTATGTTCCCGAAAAAAGCTAGCATTGGTATAGAAATCGCTATTATGTGATTCATCATGATTAAGGTTGTCCAAAAGCCATCGGTTTTTTTCAAACAACTTAACATTATAGGATTTGTAGAGAGGATTTTTATTAGTCGTGATGTCTCAGCGGTTTCTGCGATTTTGTCACAGAATGATCTCCAGGATTGTGGCTTGCCTTTCCTCAGTTCTTTTTTTATATATTTTGAAGGATTCTTTGTATGAGTCTCGGCCAGTCATCTCAGTTTCTTGTGCTTTTTGCTAGGTTGAAAAGTTTGTTTTTTGCAATCTAATCGGCCCTGGTGCTGATGTTCAACAGTGCGGCTTTTTCTTCCCTCTCGGTTGAATAAGAGGACAAAAAGCAGGCATAGCTAGATTGAGAGGCAGGGTAAATTCCTTGAATTTCATGTCAAGCTCGTTGGTGTCACGCAGGGGAATTGAGAGTACAGAGGTCAGTGTTTCTAACAGTATTCCTCTGTATTCTTATAGTTCTGGATTGCTAGTTAGCTGGTGGGAGCATCACTCAAGCTAAATGGGATGTACCTGTGGTCTGAAAATGAGTGCTCAGACAATACCATCCATCTTGTTAGTATTTAAGTGATGTTTTGGAGACAAGAGTGTGCCCTTCCTGTAGGTTTCTTGTTATAAAAATGGACTCATTGCCAATGTTGCAAACAATAAAGTAAGTACTTATAATATAATCAGAAAGTGACTTACCTCTATCGTTGATGTCGGTACTGTCGCTTACCGTGTGATGAGCGTTAGCGTCGCTCCCGATGATGAAGCCAGTTTTTAGCCTTCCATTTTTCATTACAGCCCTTTCTAAGTTATTATGAGGGAGAGGGTCCACATGATCGTAGGCAAAATATGCCAAGCCTTTGGCAGTTTCTAGCCTGGCATCGTAGGTTAGTAGGGATCGCAGAGGTTAGGAAGTAAAAATGCATTAAGGCGTCGTTTCACTAATGTACAATTTAATCTTACCTTTGTCTCTTGTATAGTTCATGGTTTAGGATGATATCTTTTGCGTTTTTAGAAAGACTCAGAATAAGTGCGTCCGAAGCATTTTTTGAGTGGTGGAGATGAAACTGGAGAGACCGTATCATTGATACAATTTCCCAGAGTGGAATCCATCACTATGTTGTTGAATTCCTCCGATTCTGAACATAAGCCTAAAAGCTCATCTTCTTTCTCTGATCCTGTAGGATCTCTTTTTATTTCGTCATCGGTTTCCATTCCCGACAAAGTGTCAGAAGTGGAGATCGACCGCTTATTTGTCGCCTCGAATAAATTGGAATCGTTGCTGTCTATTTCTGAAAGCACCAAGATCTAACGCTGATGTCTCGGTTAAAGTAGGAGGTGGTTGATTATCCGCATCCAGCTCATCCTTTTTATAGTCCCTCAGGTGTATTGCCTCGAAACCGAACAAAATCACGCCGTAAGTCCGCGCTAGAGGGTTAAAGGATTTGTCATTGATCGCAATCAACGCGCATCTATAAGGGTTCCTTAGTTCTTCTAGTTTCTTCTGATTTCCAGAATGCTTTCTGTGGAGGAGGGTTCAGCTAGAGGTGCTAGTGATATCCTACTTAGGCACGACTTCAAATTTTGCACCTGGCCAAATCTCTCCAAATCCAACTATGGCATTGGTCGGCACATGCGATAAGCTTGAGGTGGCCTTGGTGCCAACCAGCGTCGCTTATGATAGGGAGTGGTCCGGGGTTTTTCCGCATATTGGCCAAGCTTCAACTTCAATCGAAAGCTTCAACTTGACCAACTGCCACCGTTCAGGTGTAATCTTTCAGTCGTTGACGTTTCTTTCGATTACCGCGATACTTGCAGCGTCTTTTAAGACCTCGCTAAAAGATCTCAGATATGTGTTGTTGGATGGACCAGAGGTTTTGATCTAAATAGTTTTGCACCTTTTGGGAACCGGCACGGTTTCCTCCAAAGATTTCTCACTGTAAGTGTTTGATCTTTCTAAATAGGGAACACCTTGATGCCATCATAAGTATCATCACTGGGCAGTGCATTATGAACAAGCATGCAAGAAGACTTAATCTTTTGATAAGTGATTTCTGCAGAAGCTGTATGGACGAGAAGGAAGGAGAAACAGTTCTCCACCTACTCTGTACATGCCCAATTCTCTCACAAAGAACAAAACATCATATAGGAGCTTACTTCTACAATGACTTAATCAATCTACAGAATATAGACTTTAACATCCTCCTTCGCTTCATCATAAGCTTAAATTAGTTCCAACAATAGGAGGATTACATATCCAAGTGGCATCATAAACGCGAACAGGCCTTAATGGGTTGGTCGTTCTAATAGCCACCCTTATCTAACCTAACCTATATATCTCTCTATAAAATTTTGAAGATCAATATAACTAAGCTCTTTCACACTAGTGGGTGCTTTCTTTCTTTTCTTAACGCATATTTCTGGAACTCACACCTCTTTTTCCAGCATCTCATTGAACATCTCACAGCTTATGTCAGAAAAACGCTTTTATTACGAAATTCGTTGTTCAGGTTACGAAACATACACTGTACTACGTCCATTTTTTGGGCATAGTTCTTCATTTGCGAAAGTATTCCAAATAACCACTGATTATTGTAGCACCACAGATACCCTATTTGGTAAAACGCATCCGCGGATATGTCGTGCACTGTATACTGAAGAAGTTGTTGCTTATTCCATCCACGTTGTGTAAGAATAAAAACCGTTTGACATGTGCATCATGCGTTTGGTAAATGGGCGGAAAACTAAATCGGTCTCCATCCGCTTTTTCACCACAAACTTTCGTTTACCAATGGGATTAATACTTGGTGGAATGTCTTCGTCAATTGAATGGTATTATTGTTGAGGAGCTGTGGTTTAAACATTTACCACTTTCCATTTATTAAAGAAAATATTCGGTCAGCGCATAAAATCGCCAGCGCCTCAAAAATCATGTAATTCAGCAGTTTTGGAGTTTTAGAAGTCAGCATTCCCCGCACTATTGCCAAAATCATAAATATTCATTTATTATGAAGAATGGTGCATGACATGGTGCATGACATTATGTTTTGGATGTAGCTTTAAGCATTCATCTTATACAACTATTCTCGACAAACTGCATCTTTTTGGTTCAATTTAAGTCATTTTTTAAGTTTTTAGGGATCTATCTCACCAAAACCGCTCTGAATATTGGCTTACAAGCCCTGAGTCCTTTGCGATAAGCAGGCACTAAAGATTTTACATAACTCCACAAACAGTAAGTGAGTGGAGTCAAATTGCGCAACCTCGGTGGCCAACTTACTGTTCTAGTTCCCCATAGGATACTGTCATTTAATCCAATCCTCAATAACCCAGCAGCTCGAAGCACATATCGCCCAGATCTTCACGTAACATGATTATTCGATGAAAAAAGACTAGACTTTAACTTGCTCAAGTACAAGCAACTTACGAACTCCCGTCGCAAGCCATTGTGTTGTGGGCTAGTTTATGTACCAGGTGATTACTTACTGATTTACTTAAAGTGGCGCTAAAGCCTGGGGTATACCAAGGCCTCAACCAACAAACGTCTACAGCTTGGACCAGACGGGACCAAAACTCTCCCCCAAAAATTTTCCTTTTATAGCTGCAGTCAAGAGCACCCTCATCCATTTTTGATAAAGTCAATGCCTCTATAGTATACCAAAGGACAAATACTGTTAAGGTTCTATTCATCGGGCATACTTTCATCCGATCATATTTTACAGGTGAGTTGGTGTATGCTCCTTACCTGGTCATCGTGTGCCTCTTTAAAGAATTCGGCCGTCGGGTCGTCTGCTCCAGGAGTTTTGTTGGACTTAAGCTTAGACATGGCTATCTTCACATCCTCCAGCTCAAGGGGACGGAATTGTTTGTCTAAATCATCCAGGTTTACGGTTCGGTTCGACGTTTGTATTTGTGACATTTTTTTTTTTGTTAACTTTTTGGTAAAATTTATGCTATTTCGAATCTAACCTTCTGCTGTTAAAGCTCTTGAGCAGCCTAGTCCTTCTATTATGCATCTTGTTTAGTTGTAGTGCTTGCCGGCACTCGTCATAAAGCAAGGGAATTTTTGTGGTGGTGGAGTGAAATTCAGCACAACAGAGGTGGAATTTCTGATGGCTTTTTGGCAATGTTGCCACTGCCCTTCGATACTTGATGCAGGAGGCATAGGACCTCTTAAGAGATGAAGGAGACTCGGCCAAAAAAAGATTTGGAGATCTCTTGCGATTGTAGCCATCCGACGTCAAATTTTCTAACAGAATTAGGTTGTCTTTACATTATTCCGGATATCCGAAACCTTTGACTACAATAAGATAATGGTCCGAGTTGATGTTGGTCTCCTGAAACGTTCGAACATCCATATTACTGCAGGATAGCTTGCCTCGCTGGACAATAACACGCTCGGATATGTGAGTGTTCTGCTATTAAGGGCTCATCCACTACCCTCTCTTTTCCAAGACCCAAATCCTTAAGGGCCTTAAACCAAAATATGTCAGAGTATTTTAGTCTCGTGTATTTGCAATAAGCTTTCTTTCTTTTGCTTAACTTTAAGATGATAGCCTTTCAAACTGCAAATCCTTTTGGGTTTTTTTTCTGTTTCCTTGACTATTTGCCCGTCATTTTGGTGAAAATTGCTTACAAGGAAGCGAAGGGATTTCCTAAATCTACAGTCATGTCTACCGAGTTTTTTTTTCTCAAATATCGCTTGTGAGATTATGATATCGATGTTGATAAGATTTTTGACTTTAAGCATTAATTGCATCACATTCTGGAGCTCCTTCGTTACAACCGCGTGGAAAAGATGGAAAAAGATTTTCAATTACAGCACCCAACAAACGGCTAAACAAGTTCATTTGGCACCACTGTCTCTTTAAAAGGTGAACACAGAAATTACAATTAGGTGTACCACTCGCAACATAATTACCACACCGCAGATTCATAATAAAATCTTTCCGTTAGGCGGACAAAACTTGCAATAACTCATTTAAAGACTCATACGTATATTGAAAATGTGTACTTTACTCGTACGTACATCTATAGTCGCATATGAACATATGAATGTGCGCCTTCCTATTGTAGACTATAATATCGTTGCCTAAAACACTAAAGAACGATAACATATTCTAGCAGAATCTACTTCACAATATCTTGTGGGTTCCGAGTTAGGTTGCTTTCTAACTTACTGTCTCCTGCTATCCAACAATCAACATTTAAATGAAGTAAATTGATATAGCAGTCAACTCGTTTGTCATCTAACTTACCCTACGTATATGGTATACTATACTCATATGCCACCATTATAAGAACGCGAATGTGCCCTTGAAAAGATACATTGTTCGGTTCTTGTTTCAAATTCGGGCTTGGATGTTGAAAAGAGTTCTATGTTAGTATCGTACAAAATATGCATAGACATGGCAGCAAAATGACAATCTCTAGCGTTCCACTAAGGAAAAAACTACATCTCCACACACATTGACAATCAAGTGCTAGTGCTCCTTCCTCGATAATGTCCTTGTATTTCCTTGCTAAAGAATTGGGTAGAGTAGAACGTCAACTGTGTGACATCGGTTGCTTAGAATCAACAAAAATACAAAAAGACCACACAGCGTACGAATAGAAGAGAAATGGTACGGAAGCAAAAAACGATGAATGGATGGATGCATGATGCTATAATATAATAGGAATAGTGAACGTCAAAGTTAAGAACGTAAAACTAGGAGTCTGATGGCAAACGAAGAACGTTCATGCAAGGACTTAATTACCCGGTCTATTGATGTTTAGCATAACTTAACCTGCTTTAGTAATTAATTTACCATTGTTCGCTTAAATTAGTCTTTCTCGACATCGTGAAACTAGATTATCGTTTTTGGTTTGATACTAGTGCAGAGGTAAATAGGTACGTATCTACAGATACATTCATATGAAGATGTGTAGATTGTAACTCTTCCGCAACGTAATTTTATTCGATTTTTAATTTCAAATAATTAAGTTTCAGTTGAGATTCAAACAATTTGATTGTCTACTATATAATATCACACGACTTCAAGAAACGAGTACCTAACCTTTAGAACCTAACATGGTGATGTCCCATCCACAGCCTATTGCAGGGCTTAAGTAAATAAAATTCTGAAAGAGGTCATTTTTGTTTATTTTTTGAAGGAAAACTATTTGAAATTTCAGATTAAGATGTTAACTATCTAAAAGTATACGCATTAGGAAATATGCTTATTTTTTTTTTTAATATAAAAAATATACAATGATATTGTATGACTCTTGGAGCGTCGTAAAAAAATTAAAATTAGGTAAACGATACCCACTAGCCTTTCTTCAAAAATCATCTGAAAAAAAAGATTATTAAATTGGATACTATTGTCTAGTACTTATCATAGTCGATCTTGAAAATATTGATTTATGACAAAATAGCGGACCTTTGATCATAAAAAGTGATTTTTGGACCAAAAATTAGTTATTACTTTGCCTATAAAACAAAACATAAGTAACGAAAAAAAAAAATCATATGATCAGCACTTGAATATATAGGGTTTTCTAATAACGACTTGACAACTTTTTTTTTTAAATAAAAGGCAAACTATTTGAGGTATTTCAAAGACTGTATTATTGGCTTGAAGTACAATCAAAACATTTATGAACGGAACTCGACTTCGTTCATATGGTCACCGCAGGCACGTTCGACCACACATTTCAGCCGAAACGGCCGCTATTTCGCGTTCAATGTTGGCTCTGTGCTCTTCGAACGTCGTCGGCATGTTGAAATAAACCAATGACTTAACGTAGCCTCACAGAAAATAGTCAAGTGGCGTTAAATCGCACGAACAAGGCGGTCAATCGACTAGCTCACCATACTTACTCTTCAATAAATCGATTGTAGCGTGTACTGTGTGGCTTGTGGCACCATCCTGTTGAAACCACATGTCGTCCAAGTCCATATCTTCTAATTCGGGCTAAAAATAATCGGTGATCATGGCACGATAACGCTGACCATTCACAGTAACGTGACGATCGTTATCGTCGACGAAAAAATATGGCCCAATAACGCCGCCGGTATGCAAACCGCACCAAACAGTTATTTTTTGTGGATGAAGTGGTGACTCATGAAACACATGTGGGTTTTCACCCGACCAATAAAGCCTTTTGCTTATTGACGAACCCATTGAGCCAAAAATGAGCTTCGTCACTGAAGATGATTTTGCGACTCCGAATATCTGTAGAAAATTTTTAAAATTTGCAGACTTTGCTCGTTAGTGTACTTTACCATGATGAAAATGTTGAGTTAACGGAATAAATTGACAGTGACAGTTTGATGATTAGTGAAAGAGTGCGTTCACAAATTCAATTCAAAATTGTCAAGTTCTATATGTAAAATAACCATAAAAAATTCAACGCAATCAGTTCATCTAAACGTGGTTTTGAGAAAAACGCATCTGAAAATTTGGGAACGAATAAATTATGAAATTTGCCAACTTACATAGAATCATCGATACCAGGTCCATAGTGTAAGTCTTCTTTGGTCAACGGAATTTTCGTAGCTTCCAAATTTTGTTGTCAGCGCCGTATTCGACCTACTTCTGTCTGTTCTTGCCCTTTCAGCTCGTCTTTGCTATTCTGATATTTCTAACACGTTCATAACTTCAATCAATAAGGTGATACCATTAATGAACGTGCATGTTGTAAGAATTACAGCAATCTTAACTAGTTTGGCCCCGCTATTCATTGTTTTTGGAGCTATCTTTCTGATAAATTGGTAAAAGCTCTCATTGCTATTTTGGGTATATCCGCCAACACAGCGCTGCAATAACTGAGGTCTTCGAATATTGGTTTGATGACATCTAACACTATTTTTGGCAATGCTGAATAATCGTAACGGAAATTTTTCAGTTCTCTTTTAGCTTTCGCTTGTTGTTACTTGCACTACGATTCGGGGCTTTCGGGACAGAAATGATGTTGAGCCGTAATAGTAGAATCTTGCAAATACCGCTTTTTTATGTCATGCTTCGAGCTATAGTTTCTGTGAGTAGCTAAGCCATAGTAAATTCTCAGTTTATCTATAAATTTTGAAGTCAATTTGTTTTTGCCGCCCATTTCGGTATTTCTTTTCGTGCATTCGCGAAGACGGGTTCCCATTTGCTTTTGAATATGTCTCACGCATTTCCCGTGTACATCTTAGAATCTCCATCCCCGACGAAATTAGTATACATAACTCCATGCTTTTCGACTTTTTATGCGGTATTTTCTTCTTGCTTCGATCTTTGCCAAAAGCTCCGGATCGATGAACTTCTCGAGGACCTTTATTTCTGAAATCCATTTTTTTTTTCAGAATATTTATTCACAAACGCAAATTAGCTATAACGCATATTTGCACGAGACGAGACGAGCACGCCCAAGAACACAACAGAATCATAAAATCGCCCTAGGGACGCGATGTTAGAGGGGTCACTTGCCGCTACCTGCCTTTCGGTAAGACGCCACTAAACTCGTTTCATCTCTTAGATGTAACTGGCTTATTTATCGAAATATTAACTTGGCGTTTTCATCTGATTTTCTTGAGATTTCAATCTCAAAAAAAAAATGCAAATAAAAATCGATTAGTTCGACCATGCTAGTCGACCCTTTACTAAATAAATATTAACTATTGGGTCTATAACTTCGTGCGGTTTGCTAAGAGATGGCGTAACTTGTATTATTACATTTTTATTATTTCATTGGAACATGCGTTGGAAAGCTACTGTCATTGTACGTCATTTCAGTATATGTCATTCATTTGAAGCGTAAGCAACAATTTTTTTTTTTTCTACACAAATATGTCAAACTTTGTGCCTGAAAAAGTGTTTTTGCGGGGAGTTCTTCTTCATAACTTTACTATGAAGAAAACTGCTGCCGAAAGTTATCGTATTTTGGTGGAAGTTTATGGTGAACATGCGCTAGTTGAGCGAACGTGCCAAACATGGTTTGCACGATTTAAAAGAGGTGATTTTGGCTTGGAAGACGATGAACGTCCTGGGCAGCCAAAAAGATTATTGCCAAACACAAGAAGAGCTCGGCGAATCTTTGAGTGTCACTCAAGGAGCCATTTCAAAACGTTTAAAAGCAGATGGATACATTCAAAAGAAAGGAAATTGGGTTCCACATGAACTCAAGCCGAGAGACGTCGAAAGGCGGTTTTGCATGTCCGAAATGCTGCTGGAACGCCACAAAAGGAAGTCATTTTTGCATCGGATTATTACTGGTGATGAAAAATGGATCCATTACGACAACCCGTATGTGAAACCAGGCCAACCAGCCAAATCAACGGTAAAGCCGAATATCCATGGCGCGAAGGTAATGCTCTGTATTTGGTGGGATCAGATGGTTGTACTGTATTATGAGCTGCTAAAACCGGGTGAAACCATCAATGGACTACGCTACCGAACACAATTAATTCGTTTGAAGAGAGCAGTAGCCGAAAAACGCTCGGAATATGCGACCAGACACGAGACAATAATTTTCCATCATGACAACCCTTGCCCCCACGTTGCTATTCTGGTTAAGAACTATTTGGAAAACAGTGGATTTGAAGTCTTACCTCATCCGCCTTATAGCCCAGAACTTGCCCCCTCTGACTACCATTTGTTCCGGTCGATGCAGAACGCCCTCATTGAAATACGGTTCAACAGAATCATAAAATCGCCCTAGGGACGCGATGTTAGAGGGGTCACTTGCCGCTACCTGCCTTTCGGTAAGACGCCACTAAACTCGTTTCATCTCTTAGATGTAACTGGCTTATTTATCGAAATATTAACTTGGCGTTTTCATCTGATTTTCTTGAGATTTCAATCTCAAAAAAAAAATGCAAATAAAAATCGATTAGTTCGACCATGCTAGTCGACCCTTTACTAAATAAATATTAACTATTGGGTCTATAACTTCGTGCGGTTTGCTAAGAGATGGCGTAACTTGTATTATTACATTTTTATTATTTCATTGGAACATGCGTTGGAAAGCTACTGTCATTGTACGTCATTTCAGTATATGTCATTCATTTGAAGCGTAAGCAACAATTTTTTTTTTTTCTACACAAATATGTCAAACTTTGTGCCTGAAAAAGTGTTTTTGCGGGGAGTTCTTCTTCATAACTTTACTATGAAGAAAACTGCTGCCGAAAGTTATCGTATTTTGGTGGAAGTTTATGGTGAACATGCGCTAGTTGAGCGAACGTGCCAAACATGGTTTGCACGATTTAAAAGAGGTGATTTTGGCTTGGAAGACGATGAACGTCCTGGGCAGCCAAAAAGATTATTGCCAAACACAAGAAGAGCTCGGCGAATCTTTGAGTGTCACTCAAGCAGCCATTTCAAAACGTTTAAAAGCAGATGGATACATTCAAAAGAAAGGAAATTGGGTTCCACATGAACTCAAGCCGAGAGACGTCGAAAGGCGGTTTTGCATGTCCGAAATGCTGCTGGAACGCCACAAAAGGAAGTCATTTTTGCATCGGATTGTTACTGGTGATGAAAAATGGATCCATTACGACAACCCGTATGTGAAACCAGGCCAACCAGCCAAATCAACGGTAAAGCCGAATATCCATGGCGCGAAGGTAATGCTCTGTATTTGGTGGGATCAGATGGTTGTACTGTATTATGAGCTGCTAAAACCGAGTGAAACCATCAATGGACTACGCTACCGAACACAATTAATTCGTTTGAAGAGAGCAGTAGCCGAAAAACGCTCGGAATATGCGACCAGACACGAGACAATAATTTTCCATCATGACAACCCTTGCCCCCACGTTGCTATTCTGGTTAAGAACTATTTGGAAAACAGTGGATTTGAAGTCTTACCTCATCCGCCTTATAGCCCAGAACTTGCCCCCTCTGACTACCATTTGTTCCGGTCGATGCAGAACGCCCTCATTGAAATACGGTTCACATCAGAGCAGAATATCAAAAATTGGCTTGATTCATTCTTGGCTGCCAAGCCGGCGCAGTTCTTTTGGGATGGGATCCACAAATTACCAGAAAGATGGGAAAAAGTCAAGTTTCAGATGGGAAATACTTTGAATAATACCATTGTACATGTTTTTCTTAAATTAACGTTCAAATTTTGAACAAAAAAAAAAAAACCGCACGAGTTAAAATATATACTCAATATGTTAAGCTTATTAAATTCCTATTTTAGCAGCATAACCAATTTGGGAACTACCAACAGAGTGGAATTTAATTCTTCCAAGACTTAATGCTGTCTGTTGTCATTGAATTTTGAATACCCAGCCATTGTCCACGAATGGCACTTACATCATAGAAACCGAAAGTCTTTCTATCCTCGGTTGGATCAGTGACAATTTACGTTGAAATGACCACATATTCGATGTCGTCAAAGATAGTGCGAAATGCCTAGGTTTTCTCAAAGCGATGTTATAAATATAAAAGGCATTAATTGGAGTACAATGTCCACATCTGGCCAGTTGTTGCTGAAACATCTCTGCACATGCTAGATAGGATTCAAAACCGAGCGATTAAACTCATAGGTGATACTTATATCAGTCAGTCAAGTGATAACCTTAAACTTCGACATTATATATCACCCCTCCAAGCATTTAATTCGTCACACAATTAATTCCCATCAGTATACCCTCAAGCCCAATGCCTAGGTTTTCTCAAAGCGATGTTATAAATATAAAAGGCATTAATCCATCCAAAATTGGAGTACAATGTCCACATCTGGCCAGTTGTTGCTGAAACATCTCTGCACATGCTAGATAGGATTCAAAACCGAGCGATTAAACTCATAGGTGATACTTATATCAGTCAGTCAAGTGATAACCTTAAACTTCGACATTATATATCACCCCTCCAAGCATTTAATTCGTCACACAATTAATTCCCATCAGTATACCCTCAAGCCCACTTTCGGACGTACTCTGAGATATCGTGATTTGTTGCTAAGCCGTAAAACTCGCATATGGAATGCCCTGCCGAGCTCCCTATTTCCTGGTCATTATGACTTGCAAACATTTGAAAACATTGTACATCGGTACCACTCTTTCATTCGTCCCCAATCTTTCCTTCGCCCGTACTGTGTACAAACATCTTAAGGGTACAAAAAGCCCATTAAGCGTTTCATATTTTTCTTGGATCATTAGAGGAAGGACCCTAAGCGTTAGCTAAGCAACAAATATCTTAAACAATTAATTTACTTACACCAACGTGTCCTTTAACGTACAATAATTATTTTTCATAATTTCTTAATCTTACTTCTAATGCGTATGCAAAACTTAGTGCGGAAAAACTACACGTGGAAACATTAAATAATGCATCAAAGCTGGGTTGTGCTATTTTTAAAGTATAAACGACAATCAATACGTTTTTGATTAATTAATAAGTAGTTCAGAAGTGGCTTCTCTGTTAGTTAACATATATATACAAAATGACGGTTTTTAGCTTATGGTGATATTGCATTTTGCAATTATTATTAGTTCGCCTTTTAATTGAAACACGTTATTTTCTAGTTCGTAACTGAGGTGCACTCCTTTCGAAACTGGGTGTGTTCAAAGCTTGCGTGAGTTTATCTTCTATGTTTAAATGAAAATGCATTATTGTTTGCATACTGATAGGTCCTAACTAATGCCTCCAAATGCCTACAATTCATTTATAATACTCTTCACAAATATTATACTATGTTTGTAATATATGCCACGATACTGTATAAGCCCGATACCTACTAAATGTGGCATCCTAAGAAAAACTCAAAATGCACTTTTTGTTTTGTACAAAATCGAATTACGAGTATCTGTAATTTTATTTATTAATTACAAGCGTCGGAAGTTATTATATCTTTTAAACAACAACAAATTTCTGAGATTTTCTGAAAATGGCCCTTGTGATTCTGCCAAAGCTTTGTTTCAAACAGACAACCGTTTTATTGTAACGCTAAAGGAAACCCAAACAAAGTCAGCATCATTGCATTTATAATCAATTTCGCATCTGCTTCTGATTGATCTAGCTGCTCACAATTATTTTGAAAGCAGTTGGTGGACAGATACTATACAAAACAAAGCAAAAAATAAATAAATTTGCATTTGTTTGCAAATTAAATTACAAACAAAACTTCTCCGAATTACCTCTACCAATCAGAGGACGTATCTTGTTTTTTTTTTTCTTGTTTTTTTTTTTTTGTACTCTGGCGAACAACGTTTTCACCGTTCCTCATTGAATTTTAAATGAAATTCGTATTAAATGCTGATAAATGTAATTATGCGCATTTAGTCGTGGAGAAGAAGGGAATTTATCAGTCGAGCTTTGGATAAAAAATATATGTATGTAGTGCAAAACAAATACAAAATCTTTTACATTGAATTGGGACGAATATATCTACCTTTACATATGGATTGGCGGACCTATCAAAAAAGGAGAAAAACTTAAATCCCGCCTTCGGTGATGCAACGACGAAATATAATTTTTATATTTCTTTCAACAACAATACATCGATTAGCTTTCTTTCAGTACATATGCTCAAGATGCACTCCACAAAAGTCAAGATGTGGGGCTACGAATTTCCAAAACTAAACGTAATCAAAAAATAAATAATAAGCTTGGACCAAAAAAAAGAAAAAAAAAAAGATATTTGCCCACATTTACATTTTATGCAAAATAAGTTTCTGAGCTTCTTTAGCGATTATCATGATTCCAATTACTGGGGAAAACACCCTGTTTCTTGGTTGACCCCGTCGTGTCTTTTGTGACTTTTTATTCAAGGTAGGACCATCTAAGAAAATTATGCGATGGCGAGATGCATAGTGACAGATGTTACTTATTCATTTATTTGCTGTTGAAATGTGCATCTAATAAAATTACATACTATCTTGGATATATACACACATTAGAGGAACAGATATCAATGCTGTTCTGCAGGTCGTTCTCGGTTGCTTCATACTGTAACTAAGATCGAGAGCTCATTGATGATATTGCATTCGGCTTCTTCTTCAATTCTAGCGATTCAATCGGACTCCGGGTGGAACTTTTCACAAGTCGGTTTTTTTACATATGAGTTCGAAGATTTCCACGTACTTATATGACTTCAAGTTTCGATGCTACCGCTAATAACAATTTTAGAAACGTATGGCGATGGGCGATTTTAAAAATGTTCTTTTCTAGAATATGAACGAGTTTTTTTTTTTTATAAAAGTAGGACACTAGGCGATCAACTTAATATTTATTCAATAAATACGCTAAGGAGATTATCGATTGGTAGGTAGTTCGGGAGATTTCGATGTCAGATAAAAGATGCCACCATGATCAAAAAGCTCCCTGTGGAGTCACTGTGTGGCGCTCCCATTGTTCCAATTGCAAATTTGTTTGTTTAGTTGGTACATCTGTTGTTGACATTTCCCCTAAATTTTAGCGTCATAGCTTGAAATTTGCAAAAGTTACGTAGTCAAGAGTACATCTAACTCTGTGTGTGTTGACGATTTTTTACAATTTTAGAAATGGATTTAAATATGCACAAACGAACTTGTATTAAATATTTTGCGTAAATCCGTTAATGGTGCGCGAGCGGTGGAAATATTGGAAAAGTGGTCGTGAGTCAGTCAAAAAATAAGGCAATGCTCACGTTTTTTATAAATCATGATTTTTTGTCACAAGGCCAGAGAAGCAATTCACCGAAAGAGACCAGAATTGTGGGCAGAAAACTCTTGGATTTTGCACCATGATAACGCACCGTCGCACAGTACCATCATTATTCGTAATTTTTTGACGAAAAATGCAACAAATACCATCCAACAGCCACCGAATTCATCTGATTTGGCTCCCTGTGACTTCTTTCTGTTTAATCGACTTAAAAAACCACTACGGCGAACGCGTTTCAGCAGCAGAGAGGAAGTAATGGAAAAATCGCAGGAAGCACTGATGAACTTACCGAAAACCAAATATAAAAAATGTTTCGAGGATTGACTGCTTGGCACGGTGTATGGCATCGGACCTTATTTCTTTCAAAATGAGGAAGCAGACACCGTTACCGTCAATGGTTTCGAATATAGAGCGATGTTAACCGACTTTCTGTGGTTAGAGCTCGACAACATCGATATATTCGAGCTGGGGTTCCAAAAAGACAGTGCCCTATGACATACAAGCTACGGTACGTTCGAAGTTATGAAGGAGAAATTTGGCTACATGGTTATTTCACCGCGAGCGCTTATCAATTGGCCGCCGCGATTATGCAATTTTTTTACTATATTTCTTATACATTCACTCTTAAGAACGCTGATTTGCAGCAACTAGAGGAAAACACAGAGCTTACGTAAAACTAAGTTTCCTCAAGCAATGTAAGAAATACTTCATCCCTCTCTGATTAGGCCTCAACATATAAAACATTTATCTGCCCAAAATTGGAGTACTATGCCCACATCTGGTCAGGTGTGCCTCTGCACTTGCTTGATAGGATTCAAAACTATGCGATGAAACTTGAAGCTGATATTAATATCACTCAGATATTAGACACCCTCTATTCTATCGATTTTTCAACCACCAGTGCTTCATTGAAATCGGCGGTACCATTCCGCCTCTTCAAACTTTTAACCGTAACACCCATCTCGCTATGAATGCTAATTATAGTCCACTTTTGGACGTACTCCAAATATCATGATTCGTTCCTAAGCCGTACAACTCGCTAATGGCATGCTCAAACTCTCTATTTCCTGGTCATTGTAACTAGCAAACATTTTAGAACAATGTACACAGGTACTTCTCTTTTCTATTAAACGCGCGCTGATTAAAAAAAAAGTTTAAGAAATACTGAAACAGATCGAATCGGAATAGAAATCTGATAACAATCCATCCAGTATGTACCTCTGCAAAATGTTATCGTCAGATCCTACAACCATCGCCAATAGATTACTTTTTTAGTGAATCGTTTTTAATCCAAACTGAAGACCCAGATCGTAAATACTTCGGTTACCTAGTAAACTGTGCTCAAACTGCTCTTGTGTTTATTGAAACAACACCAGCAGAGCTACGATACAGGATAAAAAAAATTTCAAAATGATTTTTCCCCGGTCTTGATCGTTCTGAAAGAATGTGTAAATAAACTTATTTCACCCTTTGTTAGTACTTTCAGTGTAAGTCCCTTAACTGTACTCTACCTTTGCACCAAACTAAAATAGATTTCTTACAATCAGTGTGTCCTAGAATAAGAAAAAGAAGTGGATGTGGTTACTACAGACTTCAACAAGGCCTTTGAAAAGACAATATCAGGGGTAATTCATAGTGAGGCTTGATTTTCAATAGGCTTTTTTTGACAGATCACGCATGACTCATATCAAACTGCTTTGTCGTTTTTATTTAGTATCTGCGTTCTGTGAGAAATTTCGTGCGATTCGAGGAACTTACGGTGCGTATAACCGACCTACTGAAAGCACTATTGCCAATACCATTCGCAAATTCGAGTCTCAGTTTACATTAGTAGATGATACTCGACCGGTTAGACCACATGTAGCACTTAGTGAAGAGACTATAGCAGCTGTAGCTGAGACCGTGAAGACCGTGACGAATCGATTCATCGTCGTTCTCAGCAGCTTGGCGTGGTGTATTCGACAACTTGGCGTATTATACGTGAGGATCTGGGCCTAAAGGCGTACAAAATTCAACTTGTGCAAGAATTGAAGCAAGGCGACTTGAATTTGTGTAATATTTTGAGTGAACGGGCTCTGGAAAAACTCAGTGAAAGTCCGATGTTTTATTGTGAAATTTTGTTCAGTGATGAAGCCCATTTCTGGCTCACTGGATACGTTAATAAAAAAAATTGCCGTATTTGGGCTGATGAGCAACCAGAAGATTACCAAGAGCTACCATTACATCTGTAAAAATGTGGTTTATGAGCTGGTGGAATCCATATTTCTTCAAAAATGAGGCAAATCAGACTGTTACCGTCGATGGTAACCGTTATCGCGCCATGTTAACGGACTATGTGCTTCCTGAAATTCAAGCATTTAGTCTTTGGGAGCTCTGGTTTCAACAAGACGGCGCTACAAGCCATACAGCGCGTGAAACAATGATCTTGTTGAGAAATTTTGGTGAGCTCTTAATTTCACGTTTTGCTACGGTAAATTGACCGCCTAGATCGTGTGATATCACACCTTTGAGCTATTTTCTCTGGGGATATGTAAGGTCTCAGGTCTTCAGGAATAAGCCAGCTACTATTGACGCCTTGGAAGCCAACATTACTCGTGTTATCTACGAGATAAGAGTCGCTATGCTCGATTTCGGACGTAGTCGTGGCCAACATTTACATGATATCATTTTCAAAAAGTAAATGCCATTTTTCTTTTAACCAATAATAAAAGTCTTAAGTTTACTTTCAAATTTATGTGTTTCATTTTGCATTATAAATCAAACCTTAAGATAAATCACCCTTTATAAGTTAATTATTTACACACTCAATGACGATGACCAAGTCAAATTCCGTTCTCGTTTAATTGAACCAATTGAAGCAACTTCGAGTGTTTTACAAATCAGGAACCTTGATCCGCTAATTCTCATTTAGACTTTCAATGATGTCATTAAAATTATAAAGAACTCCCACACATCTCTCAGTTCCGCTGATGTGAAATTTTATAGACAACTTTCCAATCTTTCTGACTCTTATACTTTACAACACGTTCTTGATCGGTTCTCAATATGATGCCAAAAAATCTTCCTTGAACTCAACATAAGGAAATACAAAGCCATTTCATACTCTAGAAAACGTTTAACATCTCCTAATCGAACCTTATAAATAAACTCGTATTCACGACATGGGCATAGTTCTTAATCGGCAACATCAACTTTTCATTACTATTATCTCAGCTGGAACACCGCCCAATTATCAGGGCCTCTTCCATCAATGATGTTCTGATTTTCTGAACCTTACTTCTCAATTATAAGCTGCCGATCAAAGGTCCTGTTGGCGGCAGGACCACCGGTAGTTTATACCAGGACTTAAATCACGGCACCTTGGGAGTCAAAAGCTCGATGGGCTTAGATTCGGTCCTGAGTTGAAGAGGTAGTCCCTTTTTTGAAAGCGTCACGGTGGCTGTACTGGGTGCATTGATCTTAAAATCAGCAAGAGTCCTCGACAAAGGCTGGATCTTACGCCTCCAACGTAGTTCCAATTTGGTATCTCAAGAAGACAGCAGATGATGGAAAGCCATATCCTCGCTCCCATGGATATATGGGCATCCCATGAAATTAAGTCTTCACAGACAGTAATTCACATAAAACCTCAGATGCATCTGTTGCCATAGCTTAAGTTTAGATTTATATTTAGATTGCTGTGGGAGGTGGTATATTGAATCCAAAATCAATGATACAGATAGGCGTATTGTGATGTCCTAGATTTGGAGCTCATCCTTGATGCCTCAAGTTGTGAAAAAGGCCGCTAAGTCTTTAGATGAGCTGGCAGATATGTCCATCGCTTCAAGGTAGAATTTACCTAGGTAACGTTGACGTGTTTTGATTAAACTTTTGCAGTCACATAGTTTCCCAAATGATCCGCTCCTTCTACGCCCTCGTTGCACAATCTGCATGTATTGTCTTGTGCTATACCCATGGTCATCAGGTGTTCTCCCACACGGAAGTGCCGTGAGAAAACCTGTGATCAGTCGAATCTGACTTCTAGTTAATTGTATAGTACTTATTTTATTTGTTTATTTATTTTTTGTGGCAACTGCTTGGCATATCTGTATCAAAAATTTAGCTTTGGATTTTTAAGTGCGAGGTCCGTATACTCCGACTCCAATTCGTTCATTTGTTTTGAATCAGTCTGTGTACTATGCATGTGAGTCCTTGGCAAATGTTGGTGTTTTCTGTTCTCCGTTAAGACGGTATGGAAAATTAACCTTAAAGTTGTGCTGAAAGTTATATCGTGGTAGACATTCTCTATTAAGTTTGTTCCAAGAAGTTCGTTTTTATTGAATTGCAGTATGAACTAGTTTGGAATTCGATTCATCTTCTGTGATGAGCATGTAGGCATTTACCATCGCTTCTTTCATGGGTTCTAGATGAAGTAGTGGGATATTTACGATATGTTAAAGTGCTGCTGTTGGTGCGGTTTTTTTTTCCACCAGTTTCAAAAACACAGTGCATCATTCAGCAACTAGTTTCAGAGCCATCTGGAGGGGATCCGAGATTGTGTACTCGAATTTACCTCTGGTTAGGATAGCAATGTCGTATGCATAACCTTGTACCCATCATTGCTGACAATAATCTGTAGTACATTAACATCGATAAACCATAGTTAGGGTAATAGTATCCCTCCCTGGGGGGTATCCTGGGGCCATAGACTTTGTTGAATGCTAATCCACGCAAACGCTTTCGGGAGTTTTGAGAGAAAAGTTATTTTTTCGTTTTCTTTTGCATCAATGAAGAATGGAGGAGACGTTTCAATAAGTAAATGTAGGGGATGATTGAACTTCAACCAAGGGTGACAACGCAGTAGTGGAAGACCTCAAATAAGTTTGTGTGCACCACCAGTAAAATGAGACTTTAGCCAACTTCGTGTTCGCAACTAGAGGCAACTGGCAAAAGATCGCGCTAGGTGAAGAGGGAAGTTAGTTGAGGCTCTGGTCCACACCGAACTAAGAAGCGTGATTTGTTACATCTGTCAGAGTCAAACATGCTCAGTCAGCATTGCCATTTCCTCATTGAAGGATTTACAAAGTTACAAATTATTGAATTTTATTATCAAAATTCGTGCTCTGTGCAAAGTGTTTTTTGCGCACTTCGACTATCTTACGGTCATCATAATCTACCTTCTGGGCAAGCAATTCAAACCACCTACCCGTAGAGTGCGTACAGATGAAAATATTGCTCCTTCATCCTGCAATGTTAATGAAGACCGTGATTTGTCCATTCGTCATTGTTCGCAGCAATTGGATTGTGTTACTCGACTAGCTGAAAGATTTTACGGAAGGATCTTGGTCTAAAACTTCACCCACTTCACTTCAGTGAGTGGGTCTTAGAAAAGCAATATTTTCTGCAGCGATGAAGCTCACGAAGCACGAGTTGAACCTGCTCGACATGTGGTTCCAGTATGACTAAGCTACATGCCACATAGCACGCAAATCGATGGACCAATTGAGAAATGATTTCGGTGAGAATCAGTGAATTGGCCGCCTAGATTGCGCGATTTGACGCCTTTATGCTATTTTTTATGGGACACGTCAAATCACTCGTCTATGCCGATAAACTAGTGTCAAATTCAGTCTTGGAAGACAACATTACACATTAGCGAGGTACTAGCCAATATGCTCAAAAAAGTGATTCAAAATTGTACACTTCGTACAAACGACTTATAACGTAGTCGTGATCAACTTTTAATCTTTAAAAAGTAAATGCCAAGTTTTGACTTATCAACTTGAATACAAATTTTACTCACTTTTGCCATATTCTGTGTTTTTTGAATATTAAAAATCAAACACTTAATAAGCCGCCACTACACCATTATCATTACATTAAAGAAGATTATTTGTCGCTTCACTAAATATTTGTATGTCGTACTGGATTACAAACTACTCTGTACTAAACATGTAATGTCAAAAGACTCTAAGACTTTTCCGACCTTCTGGCAGTGTAGAGCAGCTGTCGTCAAAACGTGAGGCCTCTGACGGAGAAGAGCTAAATGATAAAACTAGCTTTAACGAAAATACGTCATCGTTGCTTTGACCATACTCAAAAGAACGATCTACCTCGGCTCCATGCCTGACTCTGCCCTAGATGCACTGATGAATCCCCGTCCCCTTGATCTTTGATATAAGGGCTGCACTCCCAAAGCAATCTTCCGTTTACTGAGAAATGGTCTTTGGTATAATATGCACTGAAGTGTTGTTGATTTTGTGTGCCTGTGTGCCGGCTGTCTTGTGACTCTAGTCTTGTGGCATACCAATTGATGCAATGACACCAGAGCTCTTTTTTCTGAGGAAATACGAAATCGATTTTTACTGCACCCAGGTATAGCTTTGATCAGAATCTGAGGAGGTATAGTCGGGTTGGCAAACACGTTACGGCCAAATTGTTTGAGGCAAAACGTTAATATTTAACGCTTAGCTACAAACAAAATAATATTCTGGACTATTTCTATATTTTTTCTGTCGTCAAGAGGGAGCCTTGTCCAGGAATGGTAGAAACTAGCATCAAATAGCGGTCTAAACCCGTAATTTCCATTTGATGAGGATCCGGTATCATTTAGAATGAAGTTTAGCTTATTACTGGAAGGAACAATGCGCACCACGTTTGAAAAATTTAGATGCGACGCACAACTATCGCAATATATGATAGAATGCACTACAAATGATTTAGGCACAATCTTTGAGAGGACGTATACTTCTTAAATCACTACACAACTGATATGGT
Source organism: Volucella inanis (assembly GCA_907269105.1). Classification (NCBI taxonomy): domain Eukaryota; kingdom Metazoa; phylum Arthropoda; class Insecta; order Diptera; family Syrphidae; genus Volucella; species Volucella inanis. The sequence continues at coordinate 124,208,410 of OU026157.1, read as the reverse complement.
TGGCACTATATTTAAAATACGCTGGAAATTAGCCAACTTGAATTTTTTACCATATTGTCCAGAGTTACTAATTTTGAAATAAAAGTCTATAACGTAGACTAAAAACTAGTCGGGCTTTTACGGACTGCTCTGCAAAATGTTTAATATGCAGTGTTGGTGCCTTTCTGAAGAACGACGCTGTTAGATTTCGATGGCAGAAAATTATCATATGGTACATACTCGTGTAATACATACATCTAATCTTCAGTTAAATGAAAACGGTTCAATTATTCATCGATATTCATTTAATTCCCCCCAAAGTAATCTTCATTGTAAACAGTGCATATACTCGTATTCTTCAAAACACTTTTCAAACGGAGATTTTGGAATCGCCTTTAGCTCCTTCTACGAATTCTACTTTTTCACCTCAATTGTCTCAAAACGCTTTCCGCGAAGTGGTAACTGAAGTCGTGAGAATGGGAAACTTGCAGAACAGTATGGACGTTGTATTTGATCAAATAGTCGCGTACATGATTTTCAAATTCAAATCATCAAATTCAGCACTCTCGGCACCAGCCACCATTCAACTCACCTCATGCCCAAAACATGGAGCATAGTGCTCTGCGTCGAACCAAACAAGGCACCAAGAGCGGATGCTATCTTCCTGATGCTCACACGACGATCTGCGAGGATAAAATTCTTAACTCTTTCGATGTTTACGTCAGTCATACTGGTGGGTAAACGATTGGAACGAGGCAAATCATCAACCACAGTACGGTCCACTTTAAACTCATTGTACCACTTGTACGACTGTATTTTCGACATTGTCGAGTTCCAGGAGGCTACTGTTAACGCCTCCGCATATGATATCTTGTTATGAACAAAAAATTTCAGGTAAATTCTTTGCTCAACTAAATTTGACATTGCGAAATTCGCCGAACACAACAAACACATACTTGTTTACCGAAAAATGGCAATCAAACAGATATTTGAGTGCCAGACGACAGATGTACGAACCGGAAAGAAAAAAGCTTTTAACAATATCTCAAGTGCGGTTTGTTTGAATGGGAAATGGGATACTTTTCGATCAGAAAATATATTGGGAAGAATCGATAAGTTAAGTGTTTACTGCATTTCAGATCGAACAGACTCTAATTCTTGAAATAAACATGGTATGTCACAGTATTTTGCTTTTAATATGATGACTAATATACAGGGTGACTGACTCGAACTGCAACTTTTTAAAAAGCTATAATTTTTTTATTTTTTGATAAATTTTATTGTAGCAAAGCAAAAAATGTTGAAAAACACATCAATTTTCAAATTGTAGCAGTAGTTTTTAATATGTGTACCTTTGGCGCGAATAATGGCCTTGAGACGGCCGAAGAAAGTATCGCACGCTACACGCAAGTGGCTCTGCGGTATTTTGAGGTGGTCCAAACTTTGGTATTTTTTAGTGCCAACCTTCGCCTTCAGAATACCCCAGACAGAGAAATACAACAGATTTGCATCCGAAGAATTTGCAATCCATTGTGTTGAAGAAATGAAATGTGGAACATTATTTATTAACCAATCTTGGTTGACGCGCGCTTTGTGAGACGTTGCCGAGTCTTGTTGAAATGTCCACGGTCTCCGACCGAAATGATTGTTTGCCCAAGGCTGCAATACTACCTCTAAGACAGTTTCACGGTAAACTATCCAATTAATTTTGACGCTACGGTCCAAAAATTCGGCAACTCACCATTTTCGTGCAAGCGCGCAACTCCTTCGCTCTTTCTACTCTAACTTTTTTCTGTTGCGGTGTAAGATCGTATGTTTTTTGAATGGCTTGAGCCCAAGCTCATTTTTCAGTATGTGTTGCATCCATTACAACGATATGTTAAGCTCACGAGCCATTTTTCTTCCACTTCAACGTGGATTTCGCTCAATTCGAGCCTTCACTTTCCGAACCATTTCCGCCGATGTTGCTGTTTTTTTATGACCACCTCCATGGCGTTTTGCAACGCTGCCAGTATCACGGTAACGACCTATGTTTCGAAACATAAATGATTTATTCACGTTGAGGTGCTGGAGGGCGCTAACGGTAGCCACTTGTGGTTTTCCAGCTAAATATAAAGCAATCTCACTATCACGTTTGAATTCCATCGCGGATAAAAGTTTTTCAACACAACTGAAACGCAAATCGTTTAAAAAGCTTGCAAATAATAAAATTATCTGTCATGTGTAAAAATGTGAGCTCACAATAATGAACGGTTTGGAAATTATAGCAGTCTTAAGTTGGTTGCAGTTCGAGTCAGTCAGAGTGTATTTTAAGTAAAGGGTGATTCATTGTAAGGTTTGACGTATAATGTAAAATAAAACACATAAATTTGAAAGTAAACCCACAAATTTTTATTATCGGTTAAAAGACCAAGTCAAGACATTTACTTTTTAAAAATGATATCATTTAAATGTTGGCCACGACTACGTCTGAGGTGGTCCAATCGGAAGGCACCATGTGCTTGAATTTCAGAAAGCACATAGTCCGTTGACATGGTGCGATAACGGTTATCATTGACGGTAACATTCTGATTTGCCTCAGGGGCCAATGTTTCCACCAGGCCCATAAACCACACCATACCGTTGTATTTAGTGGATGTAATGGTAGCTCTTGGTACTTTTCGGGTTGCTCATCAGCCTAAATACAGCAATTTTGTTTATTAACATATCCATTGAGCCAACAATTGGCATCATCACTGAACACAATTTCATGATAAAACATCGGATTTTCATTGAGTTTTTCCAAAGCCCATTCACTGAAAATATGACGCAAATTCAAGTCATCTGGCTTCAATTTATGCTCATGTTGAATTTTGTACGCTTTTAGGCCAAGATCCACACGTAAAATACGCCAAGTTGTCGAATACGCCAAGCCAAGCTGCTGAGAACGACGACGAATCGATTCGTCACGGTCCTCGCGTACACTCTGTTACATTTCTCATAAAACGCTGATTTTCGTCATACATCTCGTAACAATTTGGGAACGTTGTTGTGGTGTGAGTCTTTCCATAATGACTTGCCAAACGATACTGAACAAAAATGGCAAAGCAGATTTGATAGGATTCACGCGTGATCTGTCAAAAAAAGTCTGTTAAAAATCAAACCTCACGATGAATCACCCCTTACATATGAACGTAAGCACTTAATATCCTTAATGTCCTGCTCGTATACAATTTATAATATAAAATTAAAATTAACTCTCTAATTCATACCAGATTTCGTGTAATTGACTTCTACTTGAGGCTCTTTCACTGGGGAAACTCTTCGGGGCAAAACTTCCATACACCTGAATATGTTGCAAGATACACGTATCTGCAGCTAACCTAGATATACGTAGGAGTTTAATTGCAATTACGAATTATTTCATGTTATTCCCCTTTGCCGTCACAAAATGCATCAGTGCAGATACAAATAAATATACGAGTACATCTGTATGTATTTAGATTTCGATGGCAGAACTAAATACTTAACACTTTAGCTACGGTCACACAATTAAGTGGCGACATCATGTGAGGATCATTGCACTACCAGCATCTAACTACGTGCAGTTAAAGTTACACATCCACCACTTATTTAAAATGAGAATAAGAAGAAGAAAATAAAAAAAATAAAAAAAAATAAAAAAATCATTTTAGTTTATCTTGTGTGCCCGCACCGAGGTGAACGGTGGTAATCTTTATGGTCTCCTTCTTGAATATTGTCCTGCCTTAAGGCTTTCAAATCTCTGAGATGCTGTCCCCTTGGCCCTCTTCAGTCCTTGTTGAAATCTTATTAAATTTACATATTAATCAAAGGATTTTAATTACCCTCTGGTACATAAACACACATACACGTAGTTAAATATATATCTGTGAAGTTTGATACTTTAGCATTATAATCAGGGTAACTTGTCTCTTTGCTCTGTACCTCTGGTAGTAGTAAATTGAGGTTCGATAGACAGTACTACCAGCATCTATCCGGTGATGGGACAGAATTGTAAACTCCTTCGAAATTTCTTCAACGGACTTGTTACGTACATACATAACACACGTACGGTGGGGAAGGGATGGTGTAGCCAAACGGTGATACGATTTAAATGAGTTCGCTGTATCGCTACAGGGTGTTTCAATTCGTTACGATGGCGACATTTCGTGTCGCAGTAACTTGTAGATGGTTTGTAGTACGCTGTTGCATTTATGGTATGGTATTCGTAGTAGGTAATATAAATGACAGCTAATTGCATTGCTACATGGTTGATGTGCTTTATACTTTTGATTATAGCTTTTATATTTCAAACTGATTAAATCTTTAACGGTGAGTATGGAAATAGTGTGTAGCAGTTGTTGTCTAAAATATCTTGTACAAAACCATAGTATATATTTGTATATGCAGATACCTACATGTCGTAGGATTGAACACATTTGCTTATTTTAACTGAATATCTCATCGATTTTTTAATGAGTTTAAAATATTGGACACGTATGTTCGAGTTTAGACACACATTTAGGCACTTATATTTTCCAACTCATGAAATTCATACAAAAAAATTAAAAATACTGGGCAATGGAAGAAGGTCTGTTGCATCCCCGATAGTTTGATTTTTAAAACCAAAATATAGGTGATCTGTGACTGGGACTCAAAAATCATACTGGCAGTAGCATTCTTTATTTCGCAGAGCTTATTTACTCAACTTTATGTCGTAGTTATAATAAATTTGAAAATAGATTCCTTAACTACGAATACAAGTAGATTTCAGCATTCAGGATACGGAAGAGAGGGAGAGCCAGCAAAGGATGCTTCTTTGGATTCACAAGAGAACTTAATATCATCGATTGTTAATTTAAAATTATAGATCGTATCTAAACTGCATTCAATGGCAAAGGGATTTTGAGAAGTTGTATGCAGTAGCGTTGTGCTGCGTCATAGGGACGTTTGTGTGATACTAGACTTGAACGAAAAATTGGAAAAAGAAGAAGGTACTGGAAACAAAACAGCTAAAATAAGTAGACAATCTAAAGGTCGAATTTATAACGCAAATGGTACCAAATTGTTGAAATTTTATGATTCGTTTGGGCTAAGAGTACTTAATGGTACAATATGGAAGGAACCGGGGACTTCCGTAAATAACTACTGCTTATCAAGTGGTGGCAATCGATTTTGAAGTGACGCAAATTCAATCTTTAGACACCTACCGATTGTTGTGACGTATGGTAACGGATAACTTGAATCTTCTACTGAAGCTTGTATGGAATTATTCAAATGCAAGAGCATTTGAAAAAAATATTATAAACAAAGTGTCCCCAATCATCAGCTGATCTAGGAATAGTAAGAAACGGTACAAAAAACATGGTTTAATAACGAGTGCAGGAAGGCGAGGCAACTCGGCTGGTTAAAATTATTTCAATTGTTTAATGTAGATGCAATGAAAGTTTCATATCTAAGGTAGGACCAAAGTAATGTCATAATGTGAATTTTTAAGTTGATGCACGTTTGTGCTCATTTTACGGGATTTTGATTTGTTTCTGGCAAAAGATCTGACTCCAAACTGGTGATTTCTTTTTCAATGTTGGCTTTCAAGACTTGTAAGGATTGTAGTTTATTGTGGTAAACGCAAGATTTCAAAAAGCCCCACGACGAAGTCTAGCGCCGTCAAATCTGACTATCTGGCCGTCCAGTTTGAACTACCAAAACAGCAAATGACACGGCCTTGAAATTGGCGATTCAAAATCTTCATCGTAACCCGAGCTGCGTGACCGGTTGCGTCCATCTAGGTTAAACTACATTTAAAGAGTTTGAGCACGTGTTTAACTTTTAGCGACAGAGGCAGAAAGATAGATTTTTGGGTTCACTGGTTATTTCGATCCATGGGTGGCATCCAACCATGGCCCGGTGCGGGCCAAGGCCTAGCTTTTCGCGTACTCATTTGTATTTCTCACTTTGTGAATTTTTACACCCCTGAGCAGCGCCTACTGTTTATTGTCGGTTCCGAACGGCTCTCTTGAGAGGCTTTTTCATAGGCAGAATTTAACTTTCGAAGGTTTGCAATTGCCTGCCAAAAGGGTGATGACGGTTTTGAAAAATTGGCTGTTGCGCTCCTACCCGGATTCGAACCCAGGTAGGTGGCGTAACAGCCAGTGAGTCAACCATCACGCCATCGCCAACACCATTTAATGGGGTGACTAAATTATTAGTGTAATTGGTCTTGTTGTTGTATTCTGGGCAACCAGTCATCTCATACGATTTTAGTGCCCTGAAAAAAAAAAATGCTTTGGACGTGGCTGGTATTGCCCCCGAACCGTCCGATTTGGAAGTCAATATACTTCTACTGGAGAGACGGCCACTCACCCTGCGGCTGGAACCAACAATACTCGAGAGTCAATTCAGCAACTTGCGGCAAAAAAACTCATTTAACATCTGTCTGTAGCGTTCACAAGTTACGGTTACGGTGGTGCCATCGGCATCCTCAACAAAATAAGAGCCAATCACTTTTTACTCCAAACCGTCACTTCGAGGGAATGCAATAGCTCTTCGTGCATTCCATGTAGATTCTCCGTGCAACAGAAATGTAAATTTTGTATATGGTATTCACTATTTATTATAATTTTGGATACGAAATCATCCTCTTCTTGCAACAAGTTTAACAGAGCGTGGGAGTAAGTTAACCTCACTTGATGGTCTGCAGGCGGCAATTGGTGAATGGTCTGCACTTTATGAGACGTCTGGTGAAGCGAAACTTTGTCTATCTTGTGTTGTCTATGTTTGAGGAATCTCTTAGACGTCCTCGGCCACAGCAGTGATATTTTCTGTTGAACGAGCAACACGGGGACGGCCGCTTCTTGCGATATCTCTAGTGGACCCTTGCATGAGACGCTCAGCCAATTGCTTAACTGTTCGCCCACATGGTGCAGCACGACGAGGAAAACTATGACGAAATTCACACTGCGTTAAAACAACCGACCGGAAATATTGTAGTAATTTCCATTTTTGTTTTATATGTTTAAAATGGTGCAGGCGAAGGAGATTAAGAGACGAAAAAAATAGAAGTACCGATGTACATTGTTTTTAAATGTTTGCAAGTCATAATGACCAGGAAATAGAGAGATCGGCAGAGCATTCCATAAGCGAGTTGTACGGCTTAAGGACGAATCACGATATTCGATGAAAACATAATGAAACAGGAGATATTACGTCGGTGTTCAAGGGTGTGAATTAACTGACTGATAATAGTATAACAACTGAGTTTTATCGCACGGTTTTGGATCTTATCTAGCAGGTTCAAAGATGTTTTAAAATCAGCGCTTTATACTTTTAAATGCATTATTGTGTAAGAAATGGTATCAAGTGCTCTAAAACACTTAAAATGTTGATAATGGTATACGGTGAGTCTGCTCATAGTAACCTCACAAATGCACGCATTTTCGATAAAAGAGCTATGTCAAATGCCTTAGAAATATCAAGTTCAACTATCTTGCTTTCGTCAGATTTATGTACGCTATGGTTCCACTTTTGCGCTAAGACATGCCATTAAATCACCAGCGGAACTTTTGCTATAAAAACCATATTGCCCGCCATTGAGAAGTTTTCGTGTTTCGAGATATTCCACAAGCTGATATTTTATCAGCGTTTCCATGATTTTGGAAAAAAGGCACGCAAGTGCAATGGGTCTGGAGGAGGAGAGAGAAGAAGATTCCGCCTCTTTTAGGAATCGGTTAGATAAATACTGTTTTTAATCTTCTTGAAAAGAGTCCTAAGGAATAGGATTGATGAGAAATCTTACGCAAGGGTCTTGCTATCATGGAAGAAGACCTCTTCAGAAGAAGGGGAGAATTACCATATGCACCAGCGGATTTGTGTATAATAATACTTTAAATACCCTTGCCTAGGTGTAAGCGGGGACAAAGAACAATCTGGAAGTGTTGAGCTGGCCGCAAAGTGTGCAGCAAGGAGACCGACCTTGCCCAAAGAGCTGATAGCTGGAATGTTATTGTAAATGTACGTTGGGATGGAGGATGAGGCAGAATTTCTATTGTTTTTGATGAACGACCAAAAATTTTTATTACCTTTGGACATTGTAGTATTTCTTTCCTCAGTTTTGGGTCGTATTGAAATTTCACACACTTAAGAAAAACCTGGCAGTCATTTTTGGTTCGTTTGAATTTTTTTCGGTTTTCCTCGGTCGGGTTAGTCTTGGCAACAGTAACAGTAATTCTTCGTTCTTCAGGTGTGTACGGCTCTATTGATTATTGTCAGTTCTACTCGTATCAGAGTACCTGCATTAAGATTCAACCACGATTTTGAATCAGAAAAATGTTCCTGTGAAGTCCCTTGCTAATCCTGGGCCTGTATCTCAGTACTAATCCGACCTCGCAAATGGTGTGCATGTCTTTTCCGAAGTATCCCATCGACTGTTTTCACTACATACGAGTATATGTTTGTCTGTTCTATGATCTTACCAGATGTCCAGGTTTTTTCTAATCCCGTTTTGCAGTAAACCTTTTGATGTGGTCTAAATTCTCTCATGTTCCCTTCATTTTGTTGTAGTTGATGTCTTACATTTTTATATTGAAGCTGGGTTTTAAAATTTGGACTAATGTTATCAAATATGATGGCTGTACGTCTTTCGAACATCATTCTGGCAGGGTTTTACCTGCTGTGTCATTTGGTGTATTCCTGTATGATGCTAACAAGTTTCGAAACTGTTGACTGGATAACATTCTAGACTTAAACGTTCTTACCAAATTTACTGCCAAACCATTTGTTTTCCAATGGTATGGTGTAAAAGCGACATGCCTTATCGCTCGTTGGTCGCAGAAGTCCTTAAATTAATGTGCTGTGAAAGGTGGTCCGTTGTCTGAAAGGATCATGTTAAACAGACCAAAAGTAGAAAAGATCTAATCCAAAGCATCACATAGGTTAGCTGCCGTTATGTGTCTCAATGGTTTAATTTCTATTCACTTTGACAACGCGTCGACGACAATCAGTCACATTTTGTCCTTAAATGGACCTGCGAAATCGATATGCAGGCGTTCCCATACGCGTTCCGGTATTGAGCAAAAGTACACTGGAAATTCGGTTAAATTTTCTTGACAACTCCGACAATTCTTCACAAAGGCATTAACGTCCCTGTCGATATTGGTCCACCAGGCATAATGTCTAGTTAGCGCTCGCATTGCTACAATGCCTGGGTGACTCTTATAAAGATGCAGCAGTATCTTCTTCTGGATTTTTGTGGGAATAATTGTACAACCCTTAACTCAAGCTGTACTACCGATGACTGCCAATTTGTATAATTTTCCATTGTTAAAGAATCTTACCTTGCTTTGTCGCTTGTCTCAAAGTTTTATCTGATAGCTGCATGTCGCTGAACTTTTATCAGGCTGCATTCTGTCAACTTGACTTTTCTTGTCTGTTGTGTAAACGCGATAGACAATCCGCAACAGTGTTCGACTTTCCCATACGATATTCTACTTCGTAGTCATGTTGTCCGACATAAACCGCATAACGATTGAGACGATTGTTTACGAGTTTAGGCAGATTTCGGTTCCTTCCTAGCAGGTGCTCCAACAGCATGTAATATGTGAACAATATATTGTAAATGGTGTTCTTCTTAAATATTGATCAAACTTCTTTACGGCCGCAAAGATACCCTTACCCAGATTTTCTACAAGCATTTAATAAGCAGCCTTAGCCAATTTCGTATGGTAGGTACATGGTTAACGTGTCAGTACCAAATACTTAGCAAATTTTTTAGAAACCATATGATGATTAATAGTTTTTAATTGAATTCCCAATTAGGAGTAAATTTTGCTCTTATGCAAACCCGTTCTCCTCTCAACTCCATCAATTCCAGATAAATTGTTCATTCGCTTTCGCATTTAGTTCATATTTACATAACCAATGTGGTATTCAGATATCCTTAAATTAATTTAATATATGCAACATTTTGCATTCTACGAACATTCCTCCCTCGCTCTCGTTTCGAATTCTTTTTTTTTTTTTTTTGTTTTGTCCTTTGTTCCATCATATCCGTAGAACACGAGATAACCAAGTCCGGATGGATGAATGATGATGATAAGACTGACTCGGTGTTCGGGATGGCGATGGCAACATCAAATGATGCTCGTCGTCATGGATGTCAATACGAAATTTTGAATACAAAATTACGACCACGAGAGATCTGTCAAGAAGCAGCCTGAGCGCGTTCATCTATTCAACCAAATAAGAAACTGATGCCCACGAATTAACGTAAACATATATGCTAATGATATTCTCTTACAGGGATTATCCACAGCAGAATTCTCGACTGACATACGTCAGTACTAAGAGCTCATCCATATGATTGTGGCTTTCATTAGATTTATTATTCGTTTAATGGATCAAAGTAGTCTATACGAGTAGGACCAGTAGTCCCCATGTACTCGGATTGAGTCGGGATTGCGAATGCGAATCTAAAGGGCTTATACGGGAATGTTCATTAAAACAATATTATTCGAAAAACGATCAGAAACTGAGAAGAAAAATTTTCAACGACCATAGATACGAATACTCGTACGTTAGGTTGATCTCGATACTTTGTTATGAAATCATAAAACGAAACATCCTATCGCTTATGTATCCAAACTGATTAATAATGAATGCAAAGGAATTACATGCACGCATCAAACATGAATAGATGATATGCATACGAAAGAAGCAAACAAACAAACAAGAGGAAGAAGAAGATTTTTGATCTAAATTACTACCTCATGACAAACGAACATTAAATCTGAAACATACTCGTAAATACATACGAGTACAACAGAATAAAATAAAACCATCGGCCTTTAGATAATGATGTCGCATTATTTATGGAGACGATGATTCGTCGTTGATGCTGAAAATTTGCATTTTAGGTTTAACGCGCATCCTGAGTACAAACCAAGGCTGACGAAACCCGCATACAAATACTCTTGAATACGCATACGACTATAAGTACTCGTATGAATGTTCAAACACATACTTAGAAAGGTAATTCCACTAGACAATTATGAGGTTAATAAATATTTTTTTACAAGACTATCATATCCTCGCAAGTGCATCGTGGAAATGTTTTTTTTTTTTTTTTTATTGTTTTTTTAGTTTCGTGATTGCAGTGAATAACAAAGAAGGAAACTTCACTTTGAAGGATTCCTTTAGATATAGAACCCATTACGGGGTAATCATTCACAAGAATGCTTATAAGTTGCATTTAGTTATGTAATCATACAAATTCGGATTAATAGTTATAGCTGGAAGAACTTATGTACATACATCAGTGACATGAATTTAATGAATATGTACATAAACTATTTTCTTTCTTATTTAGATGGAAGTAGGGTCCGGAGTGGATTATAGCCGCAGCTAAGATCTAAATTGGAGTGATCTTTTGCCAGCTATTTCCAGTATCACTCACAATGTTGTCTGATGTCACACACACTTGTTGGGTTGATGTCAAAAACTTTACAAGTAGATGTGCAGATGTCCATGTATTCAAAGCAAACTAGCCGAGCTTTTCCTACGAGGCCAGTATCGTTTGACAGCCCATATAGCTTGCTGTTGAAACGTCTTATCCGCTCATTATGGATGCAAACGGAATCGAAAATTACCCGAATAACTTTTTTCTCGAATTGGCCGATAGCACTTGTGCCATAAAGCAGAACTGGGATGATCAGAATTCTGTGTTAAGCCTTTTTGGTTGCTCTAGACATACACCAGGGTGTCCCATAATTCGTCAAGGATAACTTGGGAATCATTCTTGGGTAGATTCTAAGAAAAAAGATCCTTCAACGAGGGCTGTTTGATGGGTACCCGGATTGGAAGAGTATACCATCATTTAGCATAACCTCTTTTAGCCCGCCTGTTTTTTTTTTTATAATTCCGCATGGGCACCAAGGGGATATGAATACCCTTTTACTGGCTTTTCACCAGGGCGCGGGCGGGTGGTGTAGTAGTTTTGAAACTCAGGTGTATTAGGTTTCGATATTTTTCCCTGAGGTGGTTGTCAAACTGGAGCCAGTGCATCCTCACCCAGTGGGTCCTTAGTACGTGCTAGTTGTTAGTCCGTTACATTCAGTCCAGCCAGCAACCACTCCAACCTCAGTGTTATGCCTTCATGTCAGAGTTGACGCCGACGGGCTTACATATAACATACAAATTCCATCAAAAGTTCTTTTTCAGAGAATTGCCTCGCACGGGATTCGAACCCATGACCCTCTGCCCATTCTCGTTGGTGTATATGGGACCAATTTACCTTCCCGTATAACCGTTTATTATTGATTCGCAGAGTTTCGCAATGGCCGTACGTCGGATTTTGATGTAGCGCGCCCAGGTGGTCCAAAAACAGTCACCATGGCGGAAACCATGGACAATATCATTGATCTCATATTGGCGGGACGTCGAGTAAAAATTCCCAAGTGAGCTGAGACTACAGGCATCTCACCTTAACGCGTTTGCCATATCCGGCACGAGATTTTGGGCATAAGAAAGCCGTCCGCACGATGGGTGTCGTCGCGTTTGCTCACACCGGAGAACAATCGCGATCGTGAGACCACTTCACAGACGTGCTTGGCCTCGTTTAATCGAAATCCGAAGGAGTTTCTAAGTCGTTTCATGACCGTCGATGAGACATGAATTCATTGGTATACACTAGAGAACAATGAACAATCGAAACAATGGGTCTTACCCGGTGAACGTGCTCCAAAGAAGGCGAATACTAATTCCTTCGGCCGGAAAGGAGATGGCCACAGTTTTTGGGACGCGCGAGGTGTGATCCACGTTGACAATTTGGAAAAGGAAAAACAATCACAGGAGCATACTACGTCGATTTATTGAGCCAATTCAACGCCGATTTGAAGAAAAACCGACCACATTTGGCGAAGACAAAAGTGATCTTCCACAACAATAATGCACCGGTTCACACATCCCCAGTCGTGATCGCCAAATTGGTCATACTGCACTACGGCTCCCTGCGAATTCTTTTTGCTCTCAAACCGAAAAGAAGTACAAAAGCCAACAAAAGTCATAATATGCTATACTTAGGGCCTGAGGGGTTAAAAAAGTCGCAGCACCGCTGTGTTTAGAGTTGAAAGGGGATTATATAGTATTAAAAAATATATTGTCAAAACCTTTCCAATCCAGATATTTGTCACACAGCTCCCGTACAGTAAGAGTCTATTTCCAATGTGAACATCATTTATCGAGGATTTAAGAAAAGGCTTAATTTTGTGTAGCCTGGCCCATGTTAACGGAAATTGGTCTGTTAATGCTAACAGTAGAAACTTTGTTTAAAACTTTGTTTTAAGAACAAATACAAGGGAACCACTTAAAAAAAAAAAAAAAACTTTTCATATACCCAACCTCGCACCTACTCCAAATCCAACAGTTACCCCAAGAAGGGCGGTTGCAGCGAGTTTTCAGTGGGGCAGCATGTCCGCCCCCCTCCCTTAAATATTTCATTGTTAATTAATGTCCAATAATACATACTTTTCATATATAATATGTTCGCATATTGGCCCCCAAAAATAGGTTTAGTTCAGATCTTGTAATCATTTGCGGCAAAAAGAAAAAAAAAAAACACATTTTGTACTGATATAGGTTTGTGACAAATTTTGGAACGGTACCTTCTGCTGCTGCACCTTTTTTCGCTAAAACATTTTTACTTCTCAAGAACAAAAAGTGAAATAAGACCAATTTGGCCGTATTTTGTCTTAGAAACTGAAATAAAGCCGAATCGAAAAAAATAGCGGATTTATGTTTATTTCGTTTCAAGTAAAACTTTTTTCTATTTTAGGCTTATTTCTTTGGGTTTTATTTCACGTCCATTAACACCCTGGAAGTCTTATAGACGTCTTCTAAACCACCGCAATCGATTTTATTCATCATTTCCTTGGGCCAATCGACACGAACCTTTTTTTGAGCGATTGTCAAATAATGAGGTATCAAACGCTAGGAAATTCTTTTGACGGCCTAATATTTAAGACAGTATCAAATGTATGCCTCAATTTAGTTATCAGTAACATGCCGATCTTAAAATATCAGTTCTCGCACAGCATCGATATTTTCTCGCATAACAACCAGTTTTGTATAACCTTCACGAAATTCTTTCTCGAGCAAACGACGACCACGATTTATGCACAAGCGAGTTAATCGACATACTACTGAACCACTCACTTAGGTGCTCGGACTTAATATATCCGTGAGGTTCACCTTGCGGGGTATAGGGCCTCCTCTTCTCCTACTCTCAATCGTGTATGGTTTCTGGAGATGTATCTCAGCTCTCTCCAACTCTTTCCCAGTTGTGCTGATTCCTCTTCAATCATGTTTTGTCAAGTACATGAAGGGGTTCCATTACATCATTTGGCTCGCAATACACTCATGACCTTTACAAAGAGTATGTCCAATCCACTGCTACTTGCGTCTTCGTATGACTGTTCTCGCGTGAAGTCCGTAAGAAAATCCTGAAGACGTTACTCACGAATGTTTGCAACTTTCTTGTGACAGCTTTCCTCTATGCATAACACGGAATCTATATCTTTCATATGTATTCCCCTCCTGCGCAAAGCAAGCCAGATAAATTCTCTTTACTTACTGTCGAACGGCTTTTTGAAGTCGATGAACAGCAGGTGAAGTGGTGATCGATACTCAACGCACTATTCGATGATGATCCGCAAGATGTTGATGTGGTCCACACAGGAAGATGCAGTGAGGAATCCTGCTTGTTCGGCGTCGAGTATATCTTCGAGGTGGTCTTTTATTCGCCCTAGAATGATTTTTTCTACTACTTTGGCTACTGCAGGCAGCACGCAAATTCCTCTTCAGTTTCCCCACTGCGTAAGGTCTTTTTTTTGGGAGCTTGACAATCATCTCTTTTTCACTCTTCAGGGAAACTATCTGTTTCCCAAGCTCTCTCAATTTAGTGTATGCTCCTTACCAAGTCATTGTCTGCCGCTTTGAAGGGCTTGGCAGCTTAGATATGGTTGGATTCATTTCATTCAGGTCGGGTGGACGAAATTGTTGACCTACATTGTCCAGTTTAAAATGTTCACTCTGCCTGACAGGGATGTTTGGTTCGTCAGCACTGTATACAGTCTACAGAAATGCTCTGTCCAATTCCTCAGCACCGAATGCGTCTCTGCTACGATATTCCCTTGTTCGTCTCTACACACTTCAATTCGGGGATTGTGTCAGTGGCATGTTTTCTTTACCTTAACCTAGCTTAGCTGCATATGCTTGTCGGTGCAGGTCTTCAAATCAGTAACGAAACTCCGCACATCAGAGGCAGCATTTCTGATGGCTTTTTGACAATATTGCCACAGGTCTTCGATACTTGATGTTGGTGGCATAGGACCTCTTAAAAGATTAAGGGAGACTCGACCCGAAAAAGATTTGGGGATCTCTGGTGATTATAGTCGTCCGACATCAAGCTCGTAGTATTAGCTTGCCTTTGCGATGTTCGGGATATCCGCAACCGCACCTTGGATATAACACGATAATGGACACTCGGAACGTTCGGGCATCTATAATGCTACGTCAATCACGATGGAGCCAATCTAGTTACAGTTGATTGATCAGCCAATGAGTTCAGAGATGGTGTCATGGAGGCTATACTTTCTGTCAGTAACACCAAATATGCTTTCTCTTCCTAGCTTTGCACTATAGTCACCAAGGACAGCTTTATTGTCATAACTAGGACACTACTCGTAGTAAATGTCGCAGTTTTCCATCCTAGTTTTCCTAGCATTTATTGGATGAAGCAGTCAAGTCCAGGTTCTCCGATAGGTGTCCTTATTGAGGGATCTAACATTCCACGGGCAGATCCAAAGTTCGTTGTCCTCGTTTTGTTTGCAGGGATTGTCAACAATAGATTATAGATTGTTGTTGCTTCGTAACTTCGATTTTTTTCCATTAGAAGCAATATTCGCGAGCTAGGCGTTGGTCGTCCGAAAGCACAGCTTCCTGAGAACATCAAGGTAGATGCTCTAAGCGCTGAATTTGACAAAGTTCAGTGTTCTTCACCAAATATCTTACTACCAATTGCATTCGAAATATCAAGCGACCGTAGCCAAGACAATGAGTTCTATTTTCAAAGATTAAATGAAGCAGATGTACTATAGTAGGAGGTATATTGGATACCAAATCTAAAGCTGTTGATTGTGACGAAATAAATCAAATCTTTATAAAGATCATTCTGCCACATATTCTTCCAATCCTTACACATATGTGTAACGCTATAGTCGTAACTTCATATTTTCCTACTGCTTGGAAATTTGCAGAAGTTGTTCCAATACTCAAAAAACCTGATACCCGTCTTTTACCGCCCTGATATAGGCCGATCTCCATTCTCCTCTTTCTATCTAAGGTACTTTAAAGAATGTTACTAAAGCAAATGTCGACCTTTATAATAAACTACAAGCTTTTGCTTCCGCACCAGTTTGGTTTTAGGAAATATCATAGCTGCACATCATCTATCTTAAAAGTAGCTGACGATATCAGACAAGTAATGGACAACAACCAGGTGTCCTTTCTTTGCTTTCTTGATTTTTCAAAAACATTTGATACGGTCAATCACAACATTCTGATCTCTAAACTGAGAAATCATTTTCGTTTCTCCAAAAGTGCTGCTACATTGATGTTGTCATACATTTCTGACCGGAGACAAGGTGGTGGCCGTCGTGTAGTGGTATGTGCATAGACTCCTCACACAGAGGGTCGCGCGTTCGAATCACGTGCGAGGCAATCCTCTGAAAAAGTCTTTTCAAAAAAATTTTAATGAATAATTATTTATAAAACAAAACTTGACACAAGTTATTTTCCTGCCTTGTATCTCGGCAATTCCGTTATTTATGTAGAAATATTTTTGTGGAGAGTTAAGAATTTGGACATCGGATTTAACACTACCCTTAGCTGCGACGTTTACATTCAGTCAGTAATTGGCAAGATATATGGTTGCCTACGAACTCTTTCGCTATCAAGACACCTTACACGCTGAAATACTAGGCTCAGTTTAGCGAATACCCTTTTTATGCCGATCATTACATATGGGTGTCAGATTTTCTTTTGCCATCATGTTAAAACGAGACGAAAACTGATTGTGGCCTTTAACAATATAGTTCGGTACGTGTAAAACCTCAAACGGTTGATCACATATCGGGATGGCGGTACGATGGTACCCGGCCTGACCAAGACATGGCGGTAGTTGTTTGAAAATATCATTGTATTGGAAAGTACGCAGTCTATGAAGCATATTTTTCAAGTTTGAAAGCGCCACGATGTTTAATATTTTTTTGGCAGCCATCAATAGTGAACGTTGTCAGTGAATTTGTGAAAATGGAGAAAATTGGTCATTGTTATGTGATACAATACTTCTATTTGAAAGGCCTCAGCCAAACCAATATAAAAGCTGAACTGAATTCTACTCTGCTTGAGTCTGCTCCTTTGTTTACAACAGTAAGATGTTGGGTTACTGAGTTTAAACGAGGCCGTACGAGCTGCCAAGACGAGCATCGCAGTGGTCGACCAAATGAGGTGACGACTCCAGAGATGGTGAAGAAAATCCACAAAGTGGTACTGGATGATCGTCGACTTAAAGTGCGCGAGCTAGCAGACATTGTAGTTATTCCAAAAAGTGCGGTACATCGCTTATTATTTAAAAATTTGGACATGAGAAAGCTGTGTGCAAGATGAGTGCGGCGTTTGCTCACACTCGAGCAAAAACTGTGTCGTGAAGATGTTTCAATTGAGAATAAGTGATGTCGGCAGTTAATGGCTATTTTGTGGAGCAAGACAGTTCTTATTGTAAAAAGGGTAACGAACTTTTTGAACAGTGTACAAATAAATTTATACAATAAACTTTTTCCCAAAATTTTTGTGTTTTCTTTGTCGGGTCGGGTACTTCTGGGATTGCCCTTGAATGTCGGACTAGCTTAGATAAGGTTTTATTTGTTTTATTCCGATATTGAGCGTCACCGTTGTTTTAATCTAGGGAATTCATCCGCTGTCCCGGAAATTTTTCTCCTATTTTTGTCTTCTGGTCAGCTATAGCGCTTATAAGTATGACAAGTCGAGCCCAGATTAACATCGCCCAGTACCCAATGATTACCAATTGAAGGTAAAATAAGCACAGTTTATGTTACAAAATTACAGCACAGGAAATCGCCCCGTTAGCACCCCTCAGTGCCTACTATAGAGTAGTAGTACTACCGCAACCACCAAGAATCTATATGGCGTTGGTAATAGGGAATGTGAAAGCAAGAAATAACAATGAGTTTTGGGTGGCAGAAAAATAACCCCGAAAGATACCAATCACCGTGAGCGCTTTTTTGTGAAAATACACTAATTTTTAATGGGAAAGTAAAAAACATTTTATTTAAAGTATTTGCCATTGCTAGCTACACTTTTTTCCCATCTTTCAGGCAATTTATGGATTCCGCGCCAATAAAACTGTTCGTCTTTTGAAGCAAACCAAAAAGTCACCCAATTTTCGACTTCCTCGTAGGATTCGAAGTTCTGCTCAGCTAATGCGTGTCCCATCGATGAAAACAAATGGTAGTCGGAAGGAGCCAAGACTGGTGAATACGGCGGGTGGAGTAGCAGCTGCCAGCCAAGTGCTTTGGTTGTATCCTGAACCAGTTTTGCATTGTGTGCGTGTGCATTGTCATGGAGCAAAATTACATTGCCGTGTCTTCTGGCCCATTCTGGTCATTTTTCGATCAATGCATGGTGCAAACTGATCCTTTGTTGTCAATAGCGATCTGTATTAACGGTTTCACTAGGTTTTAGGAGCTCGTGGTACACCACACCTTTCTGGTACCACTAGACACACAGTTGTCTTCTTTCAAAATCGATCTGTTTTTGTAGTCGAAGTTGATGGTTGTCCCGGATAAATTCATGATCTTTTTCGTTTAGGATTCTGAAAATAAATCCATTTTCCATCGACAGTAACAATTCAATGCGAAACTGTATTTTTATTAGTTCTCTGAAGCAAAATTTCACATGTGGTTTTTCGGTTTTTCATCTGTCTTTCATTCAATTCATGTGGCACCCATTTTCCAGACTTTTGGATCTTTCCCATAGCTTTCAAACGGTCAGAAATTGTTTGTTGTGCAACATTTAACATTTCTGCCATTTGTTTCTGAGTCAAAGTGTCATCTTAATTCAATATTGTTTGCAATTCGACGTCTTCAAACTTTTTTAATGGTCATCCACATTCTTCATTTCACACAAGAATTCAAAGCTATGAAATCCAGTACAAGAACTTTCGAAATATTGTTAATAAGAACATATAAAATATAAAAGCTATTTTTTATAAGCAACAATTCGGAAAAAACATGGAATATCGTTAATGAACTTTTAGGAAGGAAAAAATGTTCAATAGATGATACTATTACAAACAATTTCGCGGGTAACGACGAAGACTTGAATAAAACGGCCAAGAAATTCGCGGAGTAATTCTCGAACCAAGCTACAAAGAGTATGCATGTGTGTAATGTAAGAACATCAAACCATGAAAACTAGGAACTACAGCAAAGTATTTACGTAGAAGAAGCAACCGAAGGGGCAATTTATAAAATGAAGTATGAATTGAACTGCAATAAATTTCCTGGAACCGATAACATTAGACCAATTGATTTAAAAATAAATGCAGTTTATCTAGCTTCTGTTATAAAGACAATCGTTAACCAAAGTATAAATCAATGCATCGTTCCAAGGCTGATGAAAACATCGATTATTCGACCAATTTACAAGGGAGGAACTATAATCCAATCGCAATTTTGTCAGTTGTTGAAAAGTGTATGGAAGAGGCAGTTGTTAATCGACTTAACAGTTTTATAACCAAGCACCAAATACTACATCCAAACTAATACGGTTTTCAGAAAAATAAAAGTACTGGAATGTTACTAGGCGAGTTTACCAATACTGTTAATGACGGCCTGAACAGAAATCACCATGTGCTCGTGCTATTTATCGATTTCAGTAAAGCGTTCGATACACTTATGCAAGAAAAGCTAATCGAAAGCCTCAGTAAAATAGGTTTGAGAGGAATAATGCCAAACTGGCTTAAGAACTATTTGAATGATAGAACCATAAAAGTTAAGGTCTCAGACAAAATGAGCAAGGAAAAGCTAAGGGAATACGGTGTACCACAAGGCTCCAAACTGGGCCCGTTGTTATTTATCCTCTATACAAACGAACTCTAGCACTTATCCAAAAAAAAGTACTGACTATACCTACGCTGATGACATTGTGGTAAAGCACAAATGTTTAAACTCTGCGGTGGAAATATTGCAAGAAGAGTTTAAGACCATCTCTAAATGGTGTCATGATAGTAATCTAATAAATGTGTCTAATAAATGCGACCAAGACAAAAGTAATGCACATAAGCACCGCCTCTAAGCGAGAAGATATTGTTTAAATATATCACCGGAACGAACACTGCCCATTGTCAGCCAACAATAAAGAAATTGAAGTAGTTAAAAGCATAAAATACCTCGGGATAATTATAGATGAACACCTATTATGGCGAGAACATATAAATACCTTACGTCTTCAACTTTAGAGCGTGCTCTTTGCGATGGTATACCTTAAAAGATATTCCTATTTTGAAGTGCAGAAACAAGTATACTACTCGCTAGCCGAATCAAGAATCAGATATGGGATTCTGGCTTGGGGAAACGCGGCGAAAACCCATATTTATAAGATATTAAATCTTCAACATCGTCTATTTAAAGTTTTTAGACCTGCTTACACATCTTTTAAAGTCTTAGATGCCAAGGCAAAATTTCAGATGACAACACTCATACACTATATGGATGATCAGAGATTTCTGCAACCTATACGTCATACGCAAAACACCAGAAGACGAGCCCAAGGAATGCTAGAAGTGCCAGAAACATTCAACATCTATGGAAAACGAGAACTACGCTATGATTTCCTCAAAAAACATCAAAATCGTTATCTCTGAACCGTTGAAACCATCTTCTGCATGTTGCTTCTGATAGAGCATGCCTCGACAAGCATTCGATGCGACTCTTACTGCACTTTTCTTCAAATGAAAACAAAAAGTTAATGCTTTTAGCAAGTCACGATGAAAAAATATGATGTTGTTTCCGCAATGACTTGGTGTATACTAAATATGTTTGACAGGTGTCATAGCAACCAAACAAAATCTTGACGATCATTTCATACCGGTACACTTGGTAGATTCAATGAAATGATGTTGCACAAATGAATGTTACGAAAGGTAATATTTTAATGTCATGGCTAATTGAATTGAATTCATTTATTTTTACATTTTATGAAAAAAACAAGGCGATAAATGAGTACCATCACTTTTTTTAGTTGGCTGTTTCTAAATGTATTTTTAATGAAATTAATTTTTGTATGTTTAACCTAATTGAAACAGAAATAAACTGTTATTTGCTATTGCGTATATATTTTAATTCGTCCGGTTTTTTTTTTTCAAAATTTGAACGTTTATTTAAGAAAAACATGTACAATAGTATTATTCAAAGTATTGCCCATCTGAAGCTATGACTTTTTTCCATCTTTCTGGCAATTTGTGGATCCCATCCCAAAAGAACTGCGCCGGCTGGGCAGCCAAGAATGAATCTAGCCAATTTTTGATATTCTGCTCTGATGTGAACTGTATTTCAGTGAGGGCGTTCTGCATCGACCGGAACAAATGGTAGTCAGAAGGGGCAAGGTCTGGGCTATAAAGCGAGTGGGGTAAGACTTCCCATCCACTGTTTTCCAAATAGTTCTTAACCGGAATAGCAACGTGGGGCCGAGCGTTGTCGTGATGGAAAACTATTGCCTCGTGTCTGGTCGCATATTCCGGGCCTTTTTCAGCTACTGCTCTCTTTAAACGGATTAATTGTGTTCGGTAGTATCGTCCATTGATGGTTTCACCCGGACTTAGTAGCTCATAATACAGCACACTCATCTGTTCCCACCAAATACAGAGCATTACCTTCGCGCCATGGATATTCGGCTTTGCCGTTGATTTGGCTGGTTGGCCGGGTTTCACATATGATTTTGATATGCTTGGGGTTGTCGTAATGGATCCATTTTTCCTTACCAGTAACAATCCGATGCAAAAATGGCTTCCTTTTGTGGCGTTCCAGCAGCATTTCGGACATGCAAAACCGCTTTTCGACATCTCTCGGCTTGAGTTCATGTGGAACCCAATTTCCTTGCTTTTGAATATATCCAGCTGATTTTAAACGTTTTGAAATGGCTGCTTGAGTGACACCCAAAGATTCTGCGAGCTCTTCTTGTGTTTGGCAACAATCTTCATAGAGTAATGCTTCCAGTTCTTCATTTTCAAACCACTTTTGGCACGTTCGCTCAGCTAGCGCATGTTCACCATAAACTTTCACCAAAATACGATGACTTTCGGCAGCAGTTTTCTTCATATTAAAAGAATGAAAAGGAAACACTTTTTCAGGCACAAAGTTCGACATATTTGAGTGAAAAAAAATTATTGTTATTTACATTTCAAATGAATGTCATATACTGAAATGACGTACAATGACAGTAGCTTTCCAACGCATGTTCCAATGGAATAGCAGCGTAATACAAGTTACGCCATCTCTTAGCAAACCGCACGGAGTTGTAGACCAATAAGAATTTGAATATCGGATTTAACACTACCCTTAGCTGGGACCTGCACATTCGGTCAGTAATTGGCAAGATATATGGTTGCTTACGAACTCTTTCGCTATCAAGACACTTTACACGCTGTAATATTAGGCTCAGTTTTTATGCCGATCATTACATATGGGTGTCAGATTTTCTGTTGCCATCATGTTAAAACGAGACGAAAACTGATTGTGGCCTTTAACAATATAGTTCGGTACGTGTAAAACCTCAAACGGCTTGATCACATATCGGCCTACTCAAAAAACATACTGTGATGCAACCTTTATGCATATGGTACATGAAATACTGTGCCCTTAAGAAATTAAATAATTTGCTGATCAATAAAGAGCCACTGTACCTTTAAGAAAAAGTAGAATTCTCCATATTCAATCGGTCTTATATCTTTATTCAATCGAGTTTTAATTGTAACAGCTCTAAGCGCCAATTTTTTTTTTTTTTTTTTTTTCGTTATCGAGCAATGGAACTCTCTACCCCTTTTCATTCGAAAACTGCAAGGAAGTAGGCAATTCGAGAGGGTGGTATTTAGATGATTTTGCTGATAATTATCCATAAGTAGGCCCCTTTAATTAAGAAAGTTTCACTTTATTTTCCTAAGGTCAGTCTCATTAAACTTAATTTTATTTTAAATGAAAAAATAAAAAATTGTAAAAGAAAATATTGCTGCTTAACAACTTAAACGAAAGACTGTTTGATGATCTTTTATTAGGAGTGCTCCATTTTTTTGCCTTGCAGCTATATGTTATGGGTACAATTAGCTATATTGGAGTTGTAATTTTTTAACAAACAAATCGAAAACGATTGAGGGATACCATATTTTAGAAGCGACAAAATCTATTTTATTAAATTTTTATTACTAAGATTGTGTATTTGTGGATACCCTATAAACAAACTGAATGTTGGTTAAACTAGTCGATATTTTCCAAATGGCTTTTATGCCATTAAATTTTACTCCCTTTTTATTTTTGTCTTAATGAGCGATATATGGACGAGTATGCTAGTACATAAAAAGCCAATTTGAACCTAGACATCAGAAGTACATGTACATTGTACATTTATACTTGTTTGCATATGCATGTACAATACATTTCCTTCGTTAAAACCTAATTTGCATACAACACTGAATCCATCGTGTCACATATCCTTAAGTTTAAGCAAAACACCAATGTGGTGCCCTATTATAAAGTCTTCTTTGATTACATAACGCCTTAACTTAGCTCAAATTACATGCAGCAATACAAACAACCACACTAATGGTCATGTTTGTTATGTCCACGTAGGACAGCTTGAGAGTTACATCTTCATAAAGTAACGGTTTTATTCAAATTGAAAATTTGTTATCCATCAGCATTTAGTCCTTGTTTAATCTGAAATTTGTAATATTCATCTGCCAGTTTTTATTCGATTTTTTAACAATGAATTATCTCATTATTCATCTTCTACCGAGGAATCTGCGTTACTAAGCACGTTTGGATCAACTGCATCTCATCTATCGAATACTGACCCCTACAAACACATTTAAATATCTACGCATACATAAATACGATCTTATCCTTACATATGGGAAATAATAAACATTTATTTTGTTAGCCATCATTATGTCTGAAATATATATAGTATGCACGCATCTTCTACCCACGCGTTATAAATACGTATTGTACACTAACACGTCCAAATATGTATGAATATACATATGTATGCATACATACGTAAGTCTACATATGTATAATACGTCCAGAGTCCTAAGCATATTCCCATTTCAAAATGAAGAAGAATTCTGTTCCAATGCACTTATAATACAAATGGGGGGAGGCTGCAAGTGTCGGAGAGTATTTCTAAACGGAGGCTGGATGCGAAGCAGGAGTGCAAGATTTCGTATCCTTAAGAGCTCACATCTACACAATGGAACAGACATAATATGCAATTTAATTTACTTGAATTTGCGATTCGGACGTCTGCATTAATTCTAATTTATGCATAACAACACTCAAACATTGAACGACATAGAAGTGGATCCTCTTGTTCTCATCCCTCTCATACCACCTTCGCTATCTACTAGTAAACGGAGATATTGGCATAGATCTGTTCTTGCACAAAAGTGAATGCTTGATGCAATTTTTGGTGGTAACTGACTGTAACCAACCTACCAACTTACCAACTTACCACCCTCACATGCCACATTAGACCACCATCACCATTTGTTTTACCAGCACCACTATCACCACCACCTGAGTGAAATGAAAATGTCGTACACAGGGACGTTTTTGTGGGGGGGGGGTTTACACTATCTATGTACTTTTCACCATTCACCCCTTTCTACGTACCATCCATACAGACGATTTCCTACATCTCGGACCTGCTCTACAACTACACTATGTATACTTCTCTAGTTTAACAGCTATGCTTCATTCCGAAAATCTCATTCAGTTTGTAGAAGCAACTAACCGCCTTAAAACTTCCAAAATGAGACTAACCGATATGGAATCCAGTTGAAGTTGGGGTAAGGGTGCTCATTCATAGGGAAGGCTTAGTACTGCAGATGGATATAACAACATCGGACCGTATAGATAAATTAATGTAGCATTTTAGGGGTGCATTGGATAAAATATAGATACGGATAGATGGTTATGTGTGAATGTGGATCTAGGAACATTTTATAGGTTATCCGAAGGTCTCATTACACCCCATACGAATTATTTTACGAAACTTCGGAGAAACGGAAAGATGAACAAACAAATGAAGATTTCATTCGAATACAGGTGGAGATGTTGGCAAAACTGATTTTCTATCGGTGGACAACCAAAAAACAGGGTGAAAATGTAAACTATACAGGGGGATAAACCGAGGGTGATCGGAAGAGAACATTTTCCAAAAGTGGACTTTGCATATTTTTATTGTCTATCTTAAGTGTTGCCAGGATGGATTTTTTTTCGCATGTGTCCAATGAAAGAACTTCATTGTGGCGCAATAATATCCAGTAATGTTTAAGTTTTTGTAAAAATTTGTAGGCCAATTTATCAGCCATCTCAGTAATGGTAAAACCGTCTACTCCATCAACGATCCGATCCTGTCCAAAGGTCTTTCAATGAAGAGACATTTCGAATGGTATCCAATATTTCACACATCAAGAAGGATGAAAATTATTAAATTTTGAAAATTAAAAGGGAACGTGTATCGTGTTTTCCTATCGCAGCGGAGCACTAAGGCACAAAACTAGTCCATTGTACTCCTTATGTTCCTTCTCCTAAAATTTATCAGTTTTTCGAAAGAAGATGAGTTAGCGCTTCCGTGATAAAGTCCTTACAATGCCAACACTCATTACAGAGCAGAGTACCTTCAGCCTGACGAACGCGTAGGTGGGACAATCACATAAGTATTGGAACGCGATGTCTTTTATTTTTTATTTTCATATACGATTACGTTGAATGCAAGTAGTCAGTGGAGCACCAGTTTCTTTTTTTATCTTTCTCTTCCTTCGTAAACACAACATTAAGGCTTCTTAAGGTGGAACCGATGGCAACCAATGCAAATTCAGCCAAGCGGCATACTGTTGACCCTCTAGGAAGGTGTTCAATAATCCGAAAGCATCTTCCACATCGAAGTACAAACGCTGGTTGACGAAGGCGCGCTTCTTAGGACACTAAAGATAGAGCGAATCTCTCTATTTTACTTGCCATAGTTTTCAACTAAAAGGACCATGATCGTGCGGGATTCCTAATTGGCGAATACATTGTCCACCAATGTGAGAATGTTGTGTTGGCGATTGATTTTTAAAAATGCAGGCTTCATATGTTTTTCAAGCATACGGTTAAAGACTTTTAGACTAAGTTCAACACCGACAGCGTTGGCAGCCATTAAGACAGAGCGACATGGAACGGATTCAGGCAAGTAATAGAAATCCATTTTATTTTTTAAATAAGTTTGATTCATCTAGATTTTAAGTAGGCATTCCGCTTCGAAAAATCAACCTCAGCTAAAACTGCTGTCATCTGGCCCACCACTGTAAAGTGCTTAAGAAAAGCGTAGTTTTCTTTATGAGGTCAGTAAGAATATTGCAATCTTTTCTACTGAGGGATAGCAGGAAAGCTGCTGACTTTTTGCAGGCATCGGGTCACATTCGTTTGGTATTCTCATATAAGATCCGAAGACTCAGGCAGTACCAACGGAGATCCTATTCCCAAAATATATCCTGTACAAAATGCCAAGGCCAAAAAGGGATTAAGCAAGAGATACAGGTTGACCACGGAAAAAATAAGTTGGCGAATGAAACTAGTGCATCTGATGATAAGAAAATTAAATATAATTTGGCGACGTTAAGCTCTAACGGATTTTTGTGGCATCGGATAGATAACCTTTTAAAATTATATTGACGAAGTTCGGTGTTTTGGGGTAGAAAGAATTTTTACAAATTTCGTTCTGTCTATATAGGGCAACAGAAAATTTTTTTATAACCCCATCAGTATTGTTAAAAGGTTAGGATGAAAAGAAAAGAACTTAGGTGGTTGCCTTGTGGAATATATGAGATGAATAAAAAAGGAGCTGAGAGGGCGCGCCTGAAACGCACTCTATAAATGAGGTTTTCAAGGTGAGAAGATATCAATTTTATTAGTATTGGCCTAAAGTCGAAGTCAAACCATTCAAAAAGGTTCAATTGATGATAT
Source organism: Volucella inanis (assembly GCA_907269105.1). Taxonomy (NCBI): domain Eukaryota; kingdom Metazoa; phylum Arthropoda; class Insecta; order Diptera; family Syrphidae; genus Volucella; species Volucella inanis. Next base: position 124,181,078 of record OU026157.1, on the reverse strand, counting down.
ATGAAACCATGGCAGTAACATCACCTTCGTTTTTATTTTTCATGGTCGATTGAGCGACGGACACGAGTTCGACGAGGTTTATAAAAATGGACCTGCCTTTAAGGAACCCATGCTTACATACTTACTTAGGTGGTGGTACAGTTCGAGGTGAACCTGGGCCTCAAGTCTGGTCTGAAACCGCACTGATAGGAACCAATGAGGTCATTGACAAAGGGTTTCAGACGTTCACACAATATTGCAGGTAAGATGTTGTATCTGGTGTTGACTTGACTTACACTTGTCAACCTGGTGGTTGAGGGTGTCTCATTTTTTCTGGATCAGGCATTTAGATTCCATTCATCAGGAATATACCCTTGTGACCAGATCTAAGGAATGGGCATGCTCCAAAATGTCATTTTTAGCAGCTTTAAATACCTCGGTAAAAAGGCCATTATGTTTAGCTGATTTGTTGGATTTTAGTTTAGATATTGCTATACATACTTTGTTCGGGTCAAGTGAACGGAAGTTTTGGCTATCATCGTTTAAGTTGAATGGTCTATTCTGCTTGACGGCGGCAACTTTGGACTTTTTCGCCGTTATACAATATGGAGAAAAAGTTATTCCATATTCTCAACACTGATTTTAACTCCACTACAAGATATCCTTTTTGACCTCTACGTGCTTCTGTAAGGGTCTTCTTGCCTTGACATGTTCTTTTTATCTTTTGGTAAGACTTTTGTACGTGTTTTTTGCTTCTTCTAGAAAAGTCGATGTCCTTCACGTCGCTTGTGTATATTGAGATGAGGAAACCGGGAGCTTGCTCATGTGATGGGCTTCGTCTAGGCTTTGCTTACCAACTGTCCCACCAAAGATGTCGTACTTTCCTATCCTATCATACTTCGGATATTGTTCATATTTTGTCGAGGAGGTCGGAAAAAAAATTATTTGGTGTTATATTAAGCTTATGTCATAAGACGATTGTCATAAGACGCTCGGTCACGTGTCGGAAGCTCAAGACTTTTAGAAATTGTTCATCCTCCTTATGTCTGGCCCATCCCATCGCACTTCCTGGATGAGGGTGATATTCGCGTGAAAGCAGTCAAAGGCCTCTACTAACTGTTCGGCTGCACGTGGCCAGTTGTTGTCTTTTAAACCTTTTTTATCCATATTTATCCGAGGCTATTAGTTGGTGAGTCACATATTTTAATTTCTTCTGTATAGGGTTGTGAGCCCTATGACTTCATACGGCAGTACGAGTATAATGCTGCCGGGAATGGCTCTGCTATTTGAGACTGCATTTGAGGTTTAGTCATACAGGGGACCACCACTGGAAGGAGGAGGAAGCATTTCGCTACGAAATTAATTGTTAATCTGCTGTACCAATCCAACTTATATGACACTCAGCAGTTTCCTGACCAATCGCCATGTCAGTAGTTTTCAAGATAGTACCGCGTCGCGTAACTTATTGAAATAGGTAAAACATTAAGTTAAATTGTAGATTGCACGTTTTTATTTTTATCAAAAATATATAAAAAAATAATTAATAAATATTTTGTCGCTACAGCCCGTGTAGCCAAAGCCTAGCTTCTCGCAGTCATTTGTGTTTCTTACTTTGCGAATTTTTACACTCCTGAACAGGGCCTACTGTTTATTGCCGGTTCCGAACGGCTCTCCTGAGAAGCTTTTTCATAGGAAGAATTTGGCTTTCGGAGGCTTGCCGTTGCCCGCCGAAAACCGGTATCAAACCTTGTATTGTACCAATTGTTCAAATTGCAAACCATTGTCATTGCACACCAGACCTAGTCTTTGAAAAGCTCTAACAGTGTCCGATCAATCAATCAAGTCAATCGTTCAAGTCATTCAATGTTGTTATTTCTGATGAATAACCAAATCTCCTTTATCTGTCCCCATAAATAAAAGTCCATTGAGATGAAGTCCGGAAACCTTGGAGTTCACAAGATGGGTCTAATCCGCACTATTCACGAATTTTCATACAAGCGGTTTAGTCACTCTTTAACTGCATGTAGGAGCACCATCATGTTGGTAATTGTGGTAATTTGTTTCGCTAAAATTTTAGATAGAGATTGAAATAAGCTCTCTGCTCATTACTCAATATGCCTGTTAACGTTGAACTTATGCTGAAAAGTTCTATATTTCATTGATTAGGAGGTTCTGTCTGCAACCTGTGCGTTTGGTCTCTTTAAGAAGTGATTTAGAGTTAAACGTGCAAGTAGTCTCCAGGATGTGGCCGATATTTAAAAAAAAAAAATCCACACCTCAATCAGGAATAAATAAGAATGTTTAAACAGGGAGTGAATCGGAGGAGATCTCCATGCAAATTAATGATTCGCAGCAATTTTCCCTGCTAAATGCGAATAAGTGTATATCAGTTCCCAGGGTTACAAGTTTTGTCAGTTTTAAATTTTGTACCAACGGCCGGATGAGGTCGATGGAGTCAGCAATAAATTCTTCGACCAGCATTGTAGTTCATCCACTGGGTCATCCAAATCAAATCGCCTCACAAATGGCAGCAAAAAATACCTTTTCGAAAAATTTCGTGAATATTACAGGGTTCAAAACAAGTACGTGGTTTATTCTCGACCAGTGGAGCAACAGAATGATGATGAAGAAGGACCCCAACAAAAACGCCACCGGCCTCTATGATCCAGTACATCATGTATTAGGTGGGCATCTAAGTTATCCCTGTTTTTTTTTTATAAAAAAATGCAACCTTATTGTGAAAAAATGGTTGCAAATGAATCATTGCCCACAAAGTATTGCCCACAACTAACCACAACTTTTTCCCATATTTCTGTAAGAGCTCGAATGCCGTCAGGTAAAAATCCGAACACGAAACAACCCATTTTTTGATGTTTTCATATGAGTGGAACAGCTGATCAGACAGACCATGTGCCATTGACCGGAATAAGTAATAATTGGTCGACGCAATATCTGGAGAATAGGGCAGATGGGGTAGGACTACCCATTTGAGCATTTCCAGGTAGGTTTTAACAGGTTTGGCAACGTAAGGCCAAGCGTTCCGAAGAATCACCTTTTCATGCCTCTGTTCCTATAGTGATCACTCAATCGAATCAACTGAAGTCGATACTGTTCCCTGTGATGGTTTCGTTCATAATAAATAACACCGACCTGGTCCCACCAAAAACACAAAGCCGACGATGTTGAAGTCACCGGGCAGTCCTCATGACTTTCTTTTTAGTCTTACTGAGTTTCAACAGTTCATGATAAAAAACATTGACTTGGTCCCACCAAATACATAGCATAACCTTCACAGGGTAAATATTCGGCCGAGCCGACGATATAGAAGCATCACCGGGCAGTCCCCATGACTTTCTCTTTGAAATTCTGTAATGAATCCATTTTCCATCACCCGTCACGTTCGATGAATAAAACCCTTCCTTTTTTGTGGCTGAAGCAAGCTTTTCTTGCGTTTGGCACAGATCCTTATCGTGCAATGCCTTCAATTCAACGTCTTCGAAGGATTTTAGCCGTCAACGTCGAAATCACTCTGACGGACCTAATCACGGCACATTGTTACATTTAGAACGGTATCTCCATGAATTTTTTGGAGCTCTCGATGCGCTTAAGCCTCCATTTTCTCCAGCAAAAGAAGAAAATGAACCCTTTCCGCAAATGACGATTGTTTGGCACAAGATAAGACATTTTCACATTTGTTTATCATATGTCTAAGCATTTTGGATACGTTAAAATTGACCAGCATTTACTACTGGAGCCATCTATTGACGAACAGCTAGAACTGTTAATAGCTAATAATATCGTAATTTCTTAAAAATAAGCTATAGTATTTTTTAAGCTTATTTGAACAAAATGTTGGGTAAATCAAGTTTAATAAATAAGAAATACCTAATTACTAATTTTTTGTTACAGAAAAAGAAACCTTAACTTACTTGTCACCACCAAACATGAATGGGGAAAGGGGGAAAGTTTAGGTCTCTTTTTCAAAATACGAGAAGATGGAAAAAAAAAAACACCGAAAGTAAATCATAAGGGATCACACGTTGCTATCTAAAAAGTAAAAAAAAAAACACTTCAAACAGGTTTTTCTCAAAACAGCAATTTCTGAAACTAAAACTTTGAAAATTCATAGTTTTTGCACAAAAAAAAAATCTGAATGCTGAAAACGCCAACGTTTTTAGAAGGCATTCAGCTTTTAGAAAATAATTTCGATTTTGAGACCGTGTAAGTTACTGTCTATTTACATATGAACGGACACATTTGCAGAATTCGAAACAATTTTAATTCCAGCCCTATAAAATGGGCTGTTTTAAAAGAATACCGCGTTTTTGAATTTTTTAGTTCAAACAAGTTGGGTCGTATCTTAAAAACTACTGACTTAAGATGATATTACCTGACTCTGTTTTATTTGAAAATACTAGAAGCAAAATTCCAGAAAGTGGGCGTTATTTAGACATTTTTCGGAAAAAAATTATGACAAAATCAAAATGTTAAGTTTTGTTAATTTAAGGGCAACCTTTACTTTAAAACAATTAAAGTATTCATACTTCGAGTACAACAGTATCCGATTTGTTACCGTTAGAGCATAAATTTAAAAGTTGCTGTAGTAAATAGGAGTCAAATCAGGGAAACATAAGATTTTGTTTACAATCCCTGTATCCGACCCTTCCCGCCCATACGATCTTTTTGGTCTGAATTTAAACTATTTTCGCTCTTGTGCTTTGACGTCAACGATTGTCATTGAATTATTGTAGTTGAAGACGTACACTCTAGGCTGAAAGTTTGAGGACAACCTATGTATGTAACTGATTTGGTTCAATCATAGAGATTACATTTTATGAATTCTGCTTATGGATTCAGCACTAGTTTATGACTCTTTGCATGAAAAGAGTTGTAAAATTCTAAAATTAGTCGACCTGGAAACGATCTGCAATTGTAACCCTTTTTAAAAATGCAAATCGCAGCGGTTGAAGGTATCAAGTGCTGCGCTCAACGTACCATTGAACGACACTCTCAAACTTGAGACAATGAATCTTGAGGATGAATTACGGTCAGGATGACCTGGAGCTACAACTGAACACGAGGATTGGCTGATAGTAAGTACATCTAAACGAAGTACATAGATAAAAAACAGCACCTGAAATACGTCTCGAAATAAATTAAACACGGAATAAACTGATGTCTTTGACAATGGTCAAACGAAGAATAAGATATGCTGGACTACTTGAGCGAGTTGCTGTTCAAAAATCTCTTTAGCGATCACAAAACAAGCAGGAAAGGTGAGCATGGCAAAGCAGATTTCCATGCTACCAGAGTATATGGTTCCTGCCGTCAAACAAAGCAATACGCATCGAAAAGCTGTACAAGATCTCAGAGTAAGTGCAAATGTTGTTACATGATTTGCAAAAAAAGTTCCGCGAAATGTGAACCCCAAATTGGTTCAACAGTCCAAAATTGCAAGTCTACTTGTTTCAAAACAGTTTATTAGCCTTAGGAACTGTAAGACTGCGTCACTTTCCAAATTCTAAGATACCACTCGAAAAAGAGCCGAAGAAATTAGGACCACTATAAGTAATATGCTACAATTAATGGAGTTAAGCTGAACCTTATTCCGTAGTTTGACAACAAAGTGATAAACATGCTATCGGCTTTTGTCGGTATCTTACCTATAAACAGAAAAAGCATTTAGGAAAAAAGAAAAAAGGAATATTGAAATACCATCACGTCAGGCAGTGGATGTTTACAACCAGCATATACGCGGTGTGGACTTATGGTATTTGACTCATTGCTAGGTTTTTACAGAGAACGCAATTAGAGTTCTCGCAATTGGTAAAGGGTGACCAGATAAGAACGGTAGGGAAAAAAATCTGTATGGCTTTATTTTGATGTTACGTTCATGCCATTATGTGGTGAATAGCACATCATTCAAATGGCCACCCCGGCTTCGCTTGGAGTACTTCAAGCAGGTTGAATTTCTGATGACTCAGTCCAATCTGTGCGGCGTTTTTTCGGATATAGTGTGTCGAATGTTGGCCTCGAGTAAGTCCAATGTGGTTGGCTTGTTGGGGTAGACTAATAACTTGACGTAGCCCCAGAGAAAATAATGGAGTGGTATCACATTGCATGATCGCGGCGGCCAATTAATGAACGCTCGCCGTCGACAAATTACTCCTTCAAAACTTCAAGCGTTGCTTTGCTTGGCCGAACACTTGTGGATTTTGTTTGCTCCAGTAATGATAATTTTGCTTGTTGACGTAGCCGCTGAGCCAAAAATATGTCTCGTCCAAGAAGATGATTTTTGGCCAAAATTCGGATCTCAGGCCAACATTTCCAACGTCCAATTACCGAACTCTCGGCATTGTCTATGGTCTTTCGGTTTCAATCGTCAGCACAATCTCATACGGATGTAGCAAAATAAGCTAGGCTGACTCTCTGGCAATGCCCAATAGGTGGTTACCTATGTTTTCTTCCCTTATCAACAATCTCGGTCTGGTTAGTGTTTTAAGATCCAAAAAATGTACTCACGCTCAAACTTTTCCACGGTGCGACTTATTTCCAGCACACTGAAAACATGATGACGACCGATCTTACGACGTAATTCACGTTGCGTATTTACAACTGAGCCGGAATTTCGCCGGAATCGTAGAACGATGCATGATGAAATGGCAAACCTTACTGAATATTTTGACAGCTAGATGGTGAAATATACCAATTGGGATAACTATCGTTTCTATCTGGTCACCCGTTATAAATATGTTTTTTTCCATTTGATTGATTTGTGCGTAGTGTGGTGAGTACCTAGCATTGTTCGACTTTATGCTCGAAATCGCAGAAAACTTGTGCAAACCAGGAAAAATTATCCGTAAAAGTTATCCTTGGTGAAAGAAAAGCCAGGCTGGACTGGCATACTCAACCACAGGGCTGAACAAAGGTAACATACAGAGATCTGGTTAAATACGCGTTGGACAATTCCTTGGACCACCGTTTAATAAAGCCAAGTGCTGATTTGGCTTTAAGAATCATCTACTCAATATTCGAACAGAAATTAAACTCACTGTCCAATAATATGCCAAGGTGTCGAAAAGACGGAACTCTTGGGAATTGTTGACCACAGTCAAAAATTCCAAAACTCCAGAGTGGATTTGTCCCTTTCGGACAGCGCGAAGTATCTGTGTGTGATTCTGGACAAACAACTGAATTGGAAACTCAACGTAGCGGAAAGAATCAAAAAGGCATGTAACACTAACATGGACTGACCGTGCCGTTTCTAAGAGAGGGCACAACTTGAATTAAATCCATACCATTTTCAGTTAGTACTTTAGTTAAAAAAGTCCACATAATGATTACAAATGACCGTAAAATGAAGTTTATCGAGAAAGCTGAGGCTCTGAAGATATCAAAAGAACGTGTTGGATATATCATACACAAATATTTGGACATGCGAAAGCTCTGTTCAAAGTGGGTGTCGCGTTTGCTCACAGTCGATCAAAAACAACAACGTGTTGATGATTCAGAGGAGTGTTTAAAGCTGTTCAACCGCAATAAAGCCGAATTTTTGCGTCGATATGTGACAATGGATGAAACTTGGCTCCATCACTTCACACCAGAGTCAAGTCGGCAGTCAGCTGAGTGGCGAGCAGGCGACAACCCTCGTCCAAAACGACCAAAAACTCAACAGTCGGCTGGCAAGATTATGGCATCCGTATTTTGGGATACACATGGAATAATTTTCATCGACTATCTCCAAAAGGGGCAGACTATCAACAACGACTATTACATTGCATTGTTGGAGCGTTTGAAGGACGAAATCTCAGAAAAACGGCCGCATTTGAAGAAAAAGAAAGTGCTACAAAACTGGTATCGAAAAATTGAAAAACCGATTTAATCAGTGTATCGCCCTCGAAGGCAACTATAAAGTTGAATTTTGCAAAAATTTTGTTTTACTATAAAACGGCACTGACTTTTTAGCCCACGTGGTAATGCAGGCTTAAAACATGATACGCTGTACTGGCTGTATCTGTTGCTGTATGCTGTTGTGGTAAGACCCATTCCCTCATATGGCGCACTAGTATGGTGGAAAACAACAGACAAAAAAACGGTTTGCGGAAAATGCCCTTTATAGCCATTACATGTGCACTACGTACCATCTCTACGGCAGCATTGTACACCTTTTTGCACTTAACACTTCTTGATTTACAGATCAAAAGACTTGTTGGCAACAGTGCGGTACGACTCACTGATCTAAGTTACTTCAAGAGCAGTAGTGTCGGACATGTAACGGTTCTACCGGGGCTACTTCCTTCCTTGGTTGACTTCGAATTCCGTATGATATAATATATCCGGAGATTCAGCACTGACAAAAAACTGCAATAGTAAGGTCAAATGAAATTGCTATTTTCACAAATGGCTCGAGAACAGAGGAAAGAACAGATTCTTGTATCTTCTCAGAAGACTCAGAAAAAATAGTGTCTCTAGGACTACCAAACGCAAGCAGTGTCTTAAAATCAGAGGTTCTGGCTGTCCTCAGGGCGGCTGAGCTAATGCAGTTGAGATCGTATCCGAAAGAGATATCGTTATCTACACCGTTAGCCAGGCCGCACACAAGGTCATGGAATCGACCAACATCATTTCTGATACAAACAAGAGCTGTCGCACAGTGTTTAAGGCACAGGTTATTCAAGACTCTCTGTCCACTTTTTGACGGCAAAGGTCTAAGGATTTAATAAAATTAAATATGATTAAGCTGAGGATAGTAATAGGAATCCTCACAGGACTTTGTCTCCAGGACATTAGCAGTTTCTGTGGTGATCTGCAAGCTATTGACGACATAACACGAATACTGTGTGAATGCAAGGCAGTATCGTGTTATCGAAGAAAGTTTTTAAGGAAATACTTTTTCGAAAACCTAGACGAAATAGACGGCACAAACTTTAAAAGCCTTCCTGGTTTTTTCAAAAACATTGGATATTTTACCAGGGAGATTGTTCAGGTTTCTAAGTTTTTTTTTATCTCAATAATTACTCGTATTGAAGACTTTAGGTCTTCCAATGCTGAAGCGAATAAATAGATTCTTTTTATACTGTCAAACTTTCAAGGTATTATGAGTACCTATTGCGCGATCAAAAAACCTGTTTCATATGCCGATGCCCTTGAAACTTTAGTACTTTTTTCTTTTTAAATAGCGCGCACTCAAGGGGTTATGTTACTCTTAAAGTACATATTTAGACAGCAGGCGAAGGAAAATTAGGAAGGAAAGAAAGATTGGTACCGATGTACGTTGATTTTAGATATCTGAATGTTACAATGACTAGGAAATAGAGAACTTTGCAGGACATTCCACAAGCGAGTTGTTCGGCTTAAGAATGAATCACGATATTTCAGAGCACGTCCAAAAGTGGGCTTAAGGGTGCGTGACGAGTTAAAGGCTTTGAGGGGTGAAATATTACTGGCGATTTCTATGGAGCACTGGTGATGGAAAAAGCGATAAAACATAGTGAGACAGGAGACATTGACTGAATGATATTATCATCACATATGAAAGGGGGAAAAAAGGGGAAAAGTGTTTCTTACACTTTTTGCGGAAACCTAGACGTTTCGCGGAATTTTCGGCGACATTGACATGGGGTCATTCCTACGAAGGTTGTCATTGACACACAAATTTTGACGGTTTCGACGGTGCAAGTGCCATTCATGGATAAACGCGGTGTGTTTAAATTTTCCTTTTAAGCGGAGATCGATTTTAAATTTTCAAAATTGGAGATCAAAGCATTCAACTTGGCGAATGTTACACAATACTATTGTAAAATTTCATGATCTTCGGATCTATAGGGGTTTAGCGACACAATTACCATATTTTCTTTGATTGGAAGTTCTATTCTACGTCCTTCGCTAGATAATATCAACGAGATAATAAACTTAGATTTCAGGGCATTTTGGGTAGTAGTACCTACGTTTACTACAAGTTTTTCTTCAATTACATTCTGCAAGCTTTGTCTATTGGTATTTGTAAGAATTAGTTTTTCAGGCGGAAAGTAAGGTAGAAAGATGAGTTGGTATGGAATTACGAAAGTCGCTTACCAATTGTGTTCATTTTCTAAGCTTTTTAATTCTTACGAATTTTTTAGTTTTTTTTTTATTTAAAAAGATGATCCCTCTCTTGCTTTTCCTATGTGTCACAAGTTTTATAATCAATAAAGCTTCATATCTTTGCAACCTATTCCTTTATAATATGCTTTTATTAAATTTTTAACTGGTCAAATTTTTGTAAGAGAAGATCTCTGTAAAAGCCATGTTATGTTCTTCAAAAAAAATTAAATAATATAAAATTGATCAAAGAGTGTTTTGATTTTTGAAGATCAGTGAACTTTAGTGACCCGTGATATACAATATTAAGCTTTAAATGGCATTATATGGTTTTGGCTACAGATTTTGTCTGATGTAACTCAAAATAATACAAATTCTTAAACGAATTAATTCTAGGAAGGTTCGTGGAAAAGAAAAGAAGATCACGAAGTGAACTCTTTAGTAGAAGAATTCTCACGGACCTTGTAAAAGGCTTTCAAGCCTTGAGCTTCCTTCAAGAAGTTAGTTTCAAATTTTTACTTTGGCAATGCCATCGTGTTGATTTTTTTTTTTTTTTTACATAAAGCGATTCGGAAGTATTTCTTAGCCCACAATTTTGTTGTTGTAGAACGCAAAGACTTAAGCTAATTGAAGATGTTGGCAGACAGCAGAGTAGCTTTTGTGCTTCTTTTATTTTCCTTATCAGGGTACATGCTACCAAAATACAAATTGCAAAGATATTTAACACGAAAACTGTCAGTGGGGTGAGTCAAAGACAACCTAATTGCGAAGGAGTCCAGCCCTGGACTACATTCCAAAATACAATTTGCAATCACACCATAATATAGGTACATATCGGTCCTTACTTCCCTTCTCTCCTATTTAAATAGATGTGTGTATATGCATGTTTGTGGATGTATTATATCTTGATACGTATGTATATGTACTTGTATAAGTATACCCTTCATTCCGCAAATGCACGTCCTTAATCTTATATGTACCTACATAAAAAGTTGTCAGTTTGTTGGTTTGTCTCGGTAGGTCGTTGGATGACTCGTAAGCTTGGTCAGTTGGCTGCTTGGTTAGTTAGTTAGGCACCCCGTTTTGAAGGCTGCTTAGTGAGAATGAGGAACATAGTGGGTGGCCAATTGGTTAGAGTAGAGCTGGGTAGGTGAAGATACTACAAGCGACATATTCTGGAAATTTTGAGTCCCCAATTAAGCTTCCAGTCTGCATTAATGAGAAATGCTAATCCATGTTTTGCCTGTTTTAAATACGTCTTATGCGCATTGCTTTCGTTTGTATGTGAACATGAGAAACTTCTCCTCTATACACAAATACAATGATAAAATGACATATACATATAGATGCATACTAGATGGATAAATTTTCTTCGAATAAATAAGTAAATGCGAATCCATGGTCATGCATGCATGCATGCATTCTCATACCATTTTCCATTGACACCATACATATAAATTTATGTAGATGTATGAACGAATACCTACCGTTATAGTCATAGCACACTCTGTCATACAGGCATGGTATTTCACTCCTTAATTTTACACAGAATTGATAAGTAGAAAAGACAGTAGTGGGTTGAACTGTCTAAGGGTGGAAAGATGGTATGATGAGCTAAGGCCCACAGAAAATAGAAAACGCTCTAAACAAGGACAATGGCATTACAGAAGGCTTTCTGCTTTCTTCCTTCGCCCTTAGTTTGAGGACCTAATTATTTGCCCGAACAATTTTAATTTTTTGCATAATAACAAGGTGTGGAAGCTCTTTTCTCGCACATGCTAAATGCATAATAATTATATTACAGTAAATTTCATCATCATCACCCATGCACATGGGTAACAAAATAAGGAAGAAGGCTGGCGCAACATGAGGCAGGGCTGCGTGTATCGTGTACGTCACACATCGCAGTGTCCGAGAATAGAAAATTACTAGCTTTAAGTTAATATGAAATGATAAACGCACACAGACGTTTAGATATGCAGGAAGGAAAGGAACACACGAATAAAATGGAATTCACGAATGGAAATTATGCCGGCAGCATGTCGTGGAGGCGGAGGGGGTATCCTGGTAGCATGATAGTAGAATAGAATACCCATACCTCATACCCACAGTGTGACCTGACGTACTAAATATGTACATATATGTATCCTTCCAAAGTGATTGCGATTTCTAGAGGTTACCAATGAAGCTCATATGGCTATAATTGGCAGAAAAGAGAGTATTGGAAGGTGTATTAAGAAATGATATTTAATTTTACTTGCTGGTGAGGGTTCTCCAAAAAGGAATTTGCTAGGTTTTCCTTGTTCTTTTCTTATTTTTTGTTTGCAAACCATTTTGTAGCATTTATTATAAATTTCTTAGCATGAGGATGTACACAAATAGAGCGATCGTAAATGATACGTGTTAAGTTGTGAACAGAAAAAACTAAATTAGCACATACTGGTACTTATATGATTGATGTTCTGTTTGGTTCTAACCTTATCAAAGTTAAAACAAAGAAATTCCAGCTTCAAATAAGAATTCGGTTGCTTTAATAACTCGTCAAATCCAAGTTTGATACGAGTATGTGGCGAAGAGCTAAAATAATAAGACTCATCTGCAACCATTCTGATAGTAATCTTTTTGTAAAAGACAATTATTATAACTGAAACCGAGGAGAAACTATCCTTAAAACAAAATTTTGAAGTTTTATCAAAGAACGAAGAAAGTATTATAATGCTACAAGCCCCGAATAGAAGCCTGTAATGGTAGATGGGGAATCATTTCATTTAAATCACAATTGAAGTAATAGTAGATGCAGTAACACTTTATATTTGCTGGATGAACCCAATTCGTTGTGCCGATGGTATACCAACCTATTCCAATATAAGGTGTCAGAATTGTTTGTATCAGCGGTAAATGATATGTTGAAGAACATACAACAGCCCATCCATGATAAGTACATCTATGAGCTAAAAGATCCTTAAGAAATCCCATGATTTCAGATTAATGTACAAAATATTTTATCGAACTTAAAGTCGTCTATAGAAGCATATTTACTCTCTGTAGCCGGAGACAAACCAAAGTTGGAAATGGTGAACTATTTTGTCTACCAGATATCTAATATGTGATCTTCATAGTAAAATTTTTAAATGAAATCACCACAGTGATTATCTACCAAAGGCCTACATTATTTGACTCTTACAGCATGGCATAGTAGTTTTAACAAAATTAAAGGCAATTGTTACATAGAGAACATGTTTTTTTTTTTTATAGAAAACCTCAGTGTCGTATGAACTCCATGACCTATCTATCATGCCGGTAAACATATTCTCTTCATATTAAGCGCTTGGGTACAGAGTGCTATATTCCATAGAATCACTCCAAGAGAGTATTTCGAGCCTGACCGGTGCGATTTTTTCCTTATATCAAAAATACTGTGCATCTAAGATTAAATTCCCCACGAAAAGATGGGATAACAAGTTAAAAAAAAATTCGGGAAATGACAATGAAGTATTTCAATAAGAGCAAGCGAATATATAACTCTCACAAAGTATAAGGAAGAACTTAAGAGATCCACGATAGAATCTCGGAGGAATTTTCATGATGACATGATGATTTAAGGGACATTCCGGTCACTAAGACACAAATGTCGCTATCGAAAGTAAATACTACCAGCAAAGCCACAGTGAAAGGTGTACAAGGGGCCCTCACAGACATTTTCAGGGAAACAGTAAAGCTCCTTATGCGGATCTAAGAACCAAAGAAATCCAGGAGAGAATTACTGCGGAACTTAATGTGTATTCCGGTCACTTCTAAGTAACAAAAGACAGAGGCGCTTTAAGAGAAACAATAAAGCTCCTTCAGCGAATAAACTTCCCTGGTTGCAAGGCTAATGTACTGGATCAAGAAACACAGGATGGCGTCTTGCAAAATCATATTAGAGATCTTAAAATGATAGAATGAACAGCAAACTCATTCACATCCTATAAATCACCAGGAACAAACAGTATTTTCTTAGCAATTCTGTCTAGTTGTACCACCAGACACTACTCGGCATTAATCCCACTCTTTTGAGCCAGTGAATAAATTCTGGAATATATTCGATTAGCTTGCCAGTCGGTTATGCTAATTTTTATACCTAAGGGGGCCTACTTGTTTAGAAATGCTTACTTAGCATCATCGTGAAGAGAGTCTGACTAAGTCGTCCTTACTATGTTCACGGCTCCTTCTTTTAAGATGCCGAAGGAAATCATTCATTAATGGCCGCTTTAATATTTCCGTGTCATTTTTCGTAGTTCACATAAAGACAGTCAATCGATGCAGAAGGATGACTTCTACTAACATCTTTGCTCTTTAAGAGCGGATTCCCAAAAGTGATTCTTTACGACGAGTGTAAATCGTTTTAAATTCATTATTTCGAAGTTTTATTCGGTATAAAACATATTTCGGATGCCCAATTAAATGAAATGATGACTTTGAAAATTGATGATTGCTTTCTGAAGTAACAAAGGCGACATGTCGTACATGTACATTAGATAATGGGATCACAATCGCCTCTCTCATTAGCCCAGTTATAAATAGCAAGGCCGGCTTCGTTTAATTATTTTTCAACATTATGTGGATCTCCAGAGGCCACCTGAAATATACATATTGTCAGCGTTTACCCCGATGTAGTCTTTGTAAGCCCTGACTGACTCGAGCTGCACCCAACTTCAGACTGCTATAATTTCCAAACCGTTCATGACAGTGAGCTCAAATTTTGACACATGACAGATAATTTTATTATTAACAAGCCTTTTAAGCGATTTGCGTCTCAGTTGTGTTGAAAAATCCATATCCGCGATAGAATTCAAACGTGGTAGTGTTATTGCTTTATATTTGGCTGGAAAGCCACAAGTAGATATAGTTAGAGCCCTCCTCTCGAAACATAGGTCGTCACCGTGATACTGGTACTGGCGTTGCAAAACGCCACGGAGGTGGTCATAAAAAAACAGCAACATCGGCAGAAATGGTTCGGAAAGTGAAGACTCGAATTGAGCGAAATCCGCGTCTAAGTGGAAGAAAAATGGCTGAGCTCAACATATCGTTGAAACGGATGCAACACATACTCAAAAATGAGCTTGTGCTCAAGCCATTGAAGTTGCAATGAAGCACACGATTTTACACCGCAACAGAAAAAAGTTAGAGTCGAAAGAGCGAGGGAGTTGCTACGCTTGCACGAAAATGATGAGTTGCCGAATTTGTTTTTTTCCGAAGAGTCACCATTTGTTATCGAGCAATATGTCAACAAACAAAATGACCGAGTTAATTGCCAGAAAAGTCCTTCGAAAATTTATAACCGCCGATGGTCGCTCTCCGCTCGTATTTTTGGACCGTGGCGTCGAAAAATGCGATCGTATACCGTGAAATCTTAAAGGCAGTATTGAAGCCTTGGGCATTCGCTCGGAGACCGTGGACATTTCAACAAGACTAGACACTGTCTCACAAAGCGCGCGTCAACCAAGATTGGTTAAAAACCAATTTTCCACACTTCATTTCTTCGACACAATGGATTGCAAATTCTCCGGATGCAAATCCGTTGGATTTCTCTGTCTGGGGTATTTTGAAGGCGAAAGTTGGCACTAAAAAATACCAAAGTTTGGACCACCTCAAACAAGCACGCCGGGAATGGACCAAAATACCGCAGAGCTTTCTTCGGGCATTCGCTCGGAGACCGTGGACATTTCAACAAGACTAGACACTGTCTCACAAAGCGCGCGTCAACCAAGATTGGTTAAAAACCAATTTTCCACACTTCATTTCTTCGACACAATGGATTGCAAATTCTCCGGATGCAAATCCGTTGGATTTCTCTGTCTGGGGTATTTTGAAGGCGAAAGTTGGCACTAAAAAAATACCAAAGTTTGGACCACCTCAAACAAGCACGCCGGGAATGGACCAAAATACCGCAGAGCTTTCTTCGGCCGTCTCAAAGCCATTATTTGCGCCAAAGTTGGAGTCATTGAAAACTACTGATACAATTTGAAAATTGGTGTATTTTCTAATATTTTTAGCTTTGAAACAATAAAATTTATCAAAAAATAAAAAATTACAGCATTTTAAAAAGTTGCAAAGTTTGAGTCAGTCAGGGTGTATATTATACCTAGGTGTATCCATTTCCTTAATAATACATTGAGTACATCTTTACTAACTTAAAAACTAACAGAAAGACTTAAGAACTAGGGACCAAGGAATTAATGGAGAGGATCTTGTTTGATACGAAAAGTGCTCAGGTGAAAATGAAAAAGTGAGAGGCTTGAGTTGACCTTTCGGAGCATTCGGGAGATTGGTTCGTTGGAGCCATAAGAGGTGCGGTGAACCGGTAGATAGAAGAGACGAGGACAACATAGATTGCGGGGGTTGGTATTGAAGGAAATGGAGCTCAAAATGGATGCACAGTCGATGGAACCTGAGAGAAGTCGATGAATGAAAAGAATGTCAGCAGTATTCCTATGTTCTTCTAACGAATTCATATTTAGAAGTTTGAGGCGGTCCTGATAGGGAGGTAAGATTAAAGGGTCGTTCCACGGCAGACCACGGAGAGCAAATCGGAGGAATCTAAGTTGAATACACTCAATTCGGGAAACATGAACCCGGTGAAAGGGGGACCAAGCTTGACTGGCATACTCAAGCAGGGGGTGAACAAAGGTAATATACCATAAACAGATCTGGTTACATATGGGTTGGAAAATTTCTTGGACGACAGTTTAATAAAGCCAAGTGATGAGTTCGCTTTGAGGATCATCTTTTCGATATGCCTACGGAAACTAAGCTCACAGTCGAATAATATGCCAATGTTTTGAAAAGACTGAACCAAGGACATTAGTTGACCATGGAAAAAATAAAGTCGAGGAGAAGACAGGTTGCTTTTATGTGAGAAGGTTATATTAAGTTCTAAGCAGTTTTTGAAGAACTGATCAAGGTTGTCTTGAAGAAGGGCAGAGTCGTCAGCGTAAAGGGGGAGGGAGGAGTGTTTTAATGACCCTCTCAATATCGTTGATAGTAAGAATGAAGAGAAGAGCGCCAAGATGACTGCCTTGTGGAACTCCAGATGAGGCCAGGAATGGAACAGAAAGGGTGGATCTAAACCGAACACTATAATATCGGTTTACCAGGTAAAAAGAAATCCATTTTAGTAAGAGAGACTTCAAGCCGAAAGCAGACAATTTGAAGAGGATCAATTGTTGAGATATTTTATCAAACGCTTTAGTCAAATCAGTTGCGATAACATCGATTTCTTTGTCATTTTCTAAGGCTGAGAGAGCAAAAGACACGAATTCAATTAGATTTGTGGTAGTTGATCTACCTTTTAGAAAACCGTGTTTTCGGGGTGAAATAAAACGCTTGCATTTGAAGCTTAAGGCTTAGTATAAAATGCTTTCAAAGAGTTTGAGTATATGAGAGAGTTTAGCATTGGGACGATAATTGGTAACTTCATGCTTAGATCCCTTTTTGTGTATCGGGATTATAAAAGAGGCTTTCCAAATCTGGGGAAATTCTCTATGTGTAAGAGATAGACGAAAAAGGTAAGAAATGGGTGGAGCCAGGTTGGAAGAGCATTTTTCAGATTTAGTAACTTTTCTTCAATAACTGCAGGATCGAAATTTTGAGTAAGAAAAATCTGGTACGAAGGAGTTGTTGGCAAATGATTGTTTAAAAATTGTAGCAAAAAGGTTAGCGATGCTAGGAGGATCACTTGAAGATTTGGTTTCCAAAGCTAGGTAAGAAGGATAACCATCAGTCTTACTTTTGCAATTGACAAATTGAAAAATGGACTTTCGATCATTTATAAGATTGGTTTGCGCACTATTCAGGTAGCGTTGATAGAGAGAGTTATAGAGTTCAATGAAATGAAGATATATACATGAATAATTTGAATATTCGTAAGAAGAATTGGTACGAAGGAATACCGCCCATAACTTGTTTCTTTTGTTTCGTAGAGAGCGAAGTCTATGATTATACCAAGAAGGGGACTTATAAGAAGTTTTATGGCGGGAATAAGGCACATAAAGGGAGATGGATTTGAATATTTTTCTGTAAAAAATGGAGAGGGTAGCAACCAAAGATAGATTGGTAAACTTTAAAGAAGCTCTACTTAGATAGGTATTGATTTTACGGAAATTAGCTTTGTGAAAATTGTAAGAAAATAGAAGTGCGGCGAGGGGGAGGTGACTTAAGGGAGAGTTGTAGAAAAGTAAGAGAAGAAGGGGAGGATGAAAATTATCAATAGTTGAAAGAGATAGGGGACAACACGATACTGAGGAGTTGATGGGATCAGTTGTGAAGATAAGGTCTAATTGCCTTTCCATATAGTTGGAAACGCTACTGACTTGAGTCTGTTAGCCGATCTAAGAAGAGACATTCCTTAGTAGAAATGGGATTGGAAGCGATGAAAAAAGATAGGTCTTCAGATGGAGTCCACTTCAACTAAGGCAGATTAAAATCGCCGAAGATAATGATATCATCACGCGAGTCTGATAAGTCGATCAAATTGTCAATTGCTGCAATAGCAAGTTGATAGGATTCGATAGATTGCGCCGGAAGAATGTAACACATAACATACAAGCATGTATGAGTATGTGTTATTTTAACCGACACAAAGTCAAGCTTAGGAGAAGATGAAGTTGTAACGAAAGAGGAGTCCAACAGCCTGGACCTCGCCAGCCAGTAGGACACCTCGACAAGGGGATTCAATCAAGAAGGGTGTGCGATCATCATCCCGAAAAACATTAAAAGAAAGAGGGAATGGAAGAGCATGAGATTGGCGGAAAACGGCGTGGGTTTTAGAACGCAGTCCTCTTAAGTACTGGTAATAGAAGGTGAGAGGGAGGTTTTTAGGGTCGGAAAAATTTATCGTGGTCAAGTTGTCAGTGTGAGACTGTTTTAGAGTGTACATAGTGGCGAAGAGCGGCAAAATCGTCTGCAACTTATTGGGTAGGCGTATCGAAAATCTCGTGATGCTTTATATAAAGTTTCCTGAGACTGGTAATGTCGGTAGATAGGCCTTCCTGCTGGATAGAAACATTGACTCTTGTTTTTGTTTTACCCTCGTAGAACACCGAGTTACGATAAACTGTGCAGATAAGCGAGATATAGACGTATATTCTCATATATCTTTTTATCTCTAAGCCTAGAGATCGCATAGCAACATTCGGTGGTATCGCTAGTTTGCTACGTTAACTTAACAGTGGGTGGCGAAAGGGGGTCAAAAGAAGAGGTGGTTAATGAGTTTGGTATCGCAACGGATGGAGTTTCTGAAGTAAGGTTTAAAATCTTAGAACTGATTAAATAAGGATACTTAGCTCCAGTTCTGAGGTCGAAATTAGGGAAAGGCGTGTGTATTAGGGGTTAAGTGGTGGGGGTTGTAGTTGTAGGGGTCAAGTCGAAAGAGACACATTGAAATTTGGGGTTGATTTGGAGTGGAATAGGGGGAGTTAGAGTTTATTTGGGAGGCATAGTATTAGGAACAATTTTAGTTTTAAAACTTCAATTGGAGCTGGGTTTGTTGTGGAAAGAGAAGGTGGGTCTTGGCAAATTGGATTTACTTTGTAACTTATTTGTTGGTTTAGGTATGACAGACTGCTTGACTTTATCCTGCTTCTTGGCCGTATTTTCCAACCATTTGCAGACACGTATCTTTCCAAGATTGAAATTTTTGCTGGCAGGATTATGGAATAACCATTTGTATTTGGTTGGATGATGGAGCTTGAAGCTGCGCTTGCTTCTGTGGCGAGATGTAGGAAGCAAATTACAGGGGCTAATGGTAATGCCATATTTCTTTTCGAATAGATTTGAGATCTAATCAACATCAGCGTTTGATAAGAAGCGTAGTGATCAACTGATTCTTCGAAGAAAGCTTATTAAGTCTACGTTACCATTCAGAAAGTGTCCAAATTGAATTTAAATGATTGATAAGATTCCGTGGGACAGCGATTGGAGGATCTGACAAAGAAGTGTTTTCTGTTATAAAGTTAGAATATTCGCAGGAATCAGTAGGTTGAACCGTCCGCAGATGTGGGGGTGAGCGTGAACCAACTGCGAGTTAAATTAATTTAGCCATGTGCAATATATTATAGGGAAAATTTTGGTAAGGCTGCGGGAAGTTTGGTGTATCATTGTCATACGAGAGATCGAGTCAAAGTAAGTTCGTCACTGACATCGTTCACTTAATCGAAGATAACTTCGAACATGAGATTACATTGTTCAGGACAGAGTAGTTTTTGTGACGAGAACTGAAAATGAATGTCTATGTCATCACGCAGGAATTTTATCAACTCGCAGGTTTTTTGGTTGTAGATAACCTGCGCAAAACACATAGCTTTAATGTCACTCAACACTTTATCCAGGTGATATAAATGAGTTTCTTCATTCCTGGATCTCGCGGAGTCTAACTCGATTAAGCCAGCAATTTGTTTATCCATGTGCTTCGCTTTTGATTCTATAAGATCGGCTGAGTTCTGCACTGAGTTACGTTACTCTTCAACACTTTTAACACTGCTTTCAATGACCGAAATTTTATCCGTAATCTTTTTGGCGAATGCGTCTTGGTAGGAGTCGCTTAGGCAATTTATTGCCAAAAGCACGTGAGAAAGTGAGATACTCTTACACTCATCACAGAAGAAAAGTAGGTTATCGGATAATTCTTTAATAAACAACGTATTTCTTTTATTTAACCCGACAAAAACGGCATGAAAGGGGTTCTCACAAATGCCCTTGCAAGCTATTCAGTCAGCTTGTCGATTACACAATTGATAATTCCGCAAGACATGTTTAAATTGGTTGTGTAGCTCAATGAGGATATAAATATAGGTCGAATTATTTTTTTATTTTTTTTTTATTGCAGATAGAGGCGCTATTAACCGGAAAATGCAATTTGACAAAATCCCCCTGAAAAATAAGGGGAACAAGAAAAACACGTCTAACTGGTTTGAGTAACTGTTGACAACTGAAAGAAGTAGCAACGTTCAAGATTTTCGGCTGAAGGCTGAAAGATGGTAAAAATATATCCATCAGATTCCTCCTTGTTTGATGAGCAACCAACTGATGTTTACTTTAACGACCTCCAATCATCATTTTCCACTCACAGTTTTCGAAAAAAAAGTCCAAAAAGGCACGAAATGAGAATGTGGGTAAATAGGTCCTACTGACATCTTCAAAATATTGGCTTGCAATGATACATTAAAAGTTCTTGCGTATACGAAACCAAGAATGATACAATTTTATTTTCTTCAACAACTTCTTCATTTGGCTCATATACTTTTTGCTGTTTTTGGTGTGACCTCATCATTTTCTAACTTATATAACTTTTCCCTATGGTTCAGAAATCAAACATCTTTTAGAACCATTTTATCCAAGGACGAATAAGAACCACATAACAGAATAACTTCAGCCCGTATTAAATTGACTGTTAAAAGGGCAAAAGCATCTTAGATTCTCACCAGAGCAACGTCAATAGGTGGATATTAATTAATTAATTAATTAATCCAAATATATCCCACTATTCGGCACGTGGTTGCCTCTATCTTCTTATGACCAAAAACGTTCGCCAATTCTTTCTCAAATCCATAGAGGCCCCAGACAAGGATTTCCAAAAAAGTATGGGTTCTAGCTTCTGAAAGTTGATCTTCAACTTCTAACCTTCGCAATCGTATTTTTGGTCTTGATCTCTACGCGATCCAGTCGTCCGCTTTTGTAGATCGTCATGCTTTACTATGAACTACCTACTTGTAAGTGAATTAAAAGAATTGTACAGCAGAATGCACTTGTGTTCTTCCTTTTCAGCCCGAAAAATAGTTCCTACTACTATACCGCCTTCTCCAAGTCAATCAACCATGCACCCGTATATTATCTCTTGCTTGTATTCCATGAGATACCAGATACCATTGTAGACGCCGTATGTGAGATATCATTCCCCAAATTCATTATCCGAAACTGCAATATATTTTCATCGTCAATCCACTTAGTAAGGACTCTATTCAGACTCTATACAGAAGAAGACTTATCGGCCGAAAATTTACTTTATCTTCGGATTTTGCAATTATTCCCTCTGATCATTTTACTTTCGTTTTTAGATCATCGAACATATCGCGTACCATCCTTACATACGTCTCGGCTACATTTTGAGCTCTTAGAGTCAGTCAAATAAAATCTATTTCTGTCTAACCCTTTTCCAAGAAGAAAAGACGAAGATATGCAGATCCTTTGAAGTTTCGCGGTGTTTTTCCTTCAGTATTCATAACCTTTGAATCGCGTTAGATGTCGACCTGTCTCACACAAAGCTACATTGGCTTCCATAGAGTTTAATAATATTCTATTGTCAATTGTGTAACAGTCTCACGAATATTTTTAAAGTATGGGGCTTTCGTTTCATCGACCAGTAGTTGTTGCAATCTTTCGTATCACCTTTGCCTTTATACGGTTGAAGCAGAAAGCTCTTTCATCACTGATTAGGCATTCGATGGCCTCACAACATTTTAATAAATTAAATTCTAACTTTGAATCAATCTCTGGGAGCACTGACAAACACTTTTTAAGCTTCGCGATGTTTTTCCTAAACCGACTTACCTTTCACAAAGTGGACTGCAATGTAGTTTAGTAATATTCCGTTGTCGACTGTCTAGAACTCTCACATGTTTTTGAAGATTGGGAGGTTGGGACGCAAGTCTTCGTACGAGATATCAAATTAATGCGTTGATTAGTGTTCTTCAATTAGTAAAAGTTGTACTATAAGTACCAAATTCTAAGATCTGTGTAAGGCACGAACTTCCCCTTTAGTGAACGGTCGGTGCCTATCAAATATTTCAGCCATCCTATTAGTCATGGCAGAGCAGACCGATCAGTTTTATAGCCATCAAATGGTTGAACATAAGCCGTAGCTCTCTAAAACATATGCTGAACTATGAGATCAGACAAGGGCCACCTTACAGATCAGGGTTGTCCAACATTATGCTAATTCTTTTGCCACTAGCTACGGAAAAACTCATTCGCTATAAATTCTTTCGACATCACAGGCGATGTCCACACCTTGGGAATCCCTAACATCTGATTAGGCTGGATACACGCACGTAACATGCATCCAATCCTCAAGGGGAGGTCTCTCTTATGCAGAAATGCATTTAATGCAGAAAGCCCAGACTGAGGGTGAAATTCAGCTCTGGTAGCTCGCTCATAGTTGGCACATCCTGATGGAAGTTATAAGTTACCCTGTCTAACCCTATCGAAACCGAAAACTTAGGTTGGAATGACCACATGTTCGGTGTCTTCACCGAACCACATGTTGCAAAGTGTCTAGGTTTCCTCCAGCGATATAAGAAATACTTTACCCTTTCGGATCAGGTATCAATATATAGGGTTTTCTAATAACGACTTGACAACATTTTTTTTTTTTTAAATAAAAGGCAAACCATTTGAGATATTTCAAAAACTTTATTATTGGCTTGAAGTACAATCAAAACATTTATGAACGGAACTCGACTTCGTTCATATGGCCACCGTGGGCACGTTTGCATCGGTCGATTCGTTGGACCCAATTTTGAACGACTCGGCCGCACATTTCGCAGCCGCTATTTCGCGTTCAATGTTGGTTTTGAGCTCTTCCAACGTCATCGGCGTGTTGGCATAAACCAATGACTTAACTTAGCCCCACAGAAAATAGTCAAGCGGAGTTAAATCGCACAAACGAGGCGGCCAATCGACTAGCCTATGTCTTGAGATAACACGCTTACCATACTTATTCTTCAATAAATCGATTGTAGCACGTGCTGTGTGGCTTGTGGCACCATCCTGTTGAAACCACATGTCGTATAAATCCATATCTTCCAATTCGAGCCAAAAATAATCGGTGATCATGACGCGATAACGCTGACCATTGGACGAAAAAATATGACCCAATAACGCCACCGGCATGCAAACCGCACCAAACAGTTATTTTTTGTGGAGGAAGTGGTGATTCATGAAGCACATGTGGGTTTTCACCCGACCAATTAAACATATTTTGCTTATTGACGAACCCATTGAGCCAAAAATGAGCTTCGTCACTGAAGATGATTTTGCTATGAAATTTATCATCTTGGCGTATCTTCTCCAGAACTCAATCGGAGAAAGTACGTCGCTTCAAATGGTCCATCGGCTTCAATTCTTGAGTCAGCTTGATCTTGTATGGGTGTAAACCAAGATCCTTACGCAAAATACGCCATAATGTGATCGGAGCGATGCCCAATTCTTGAAAACGCTGTGGAATTGACGGCAACATCACACAACGAATATATAGGCTCAAATGTTTGCACTAAACTTGTTATTGCATGTCTACAAGGGCGAGAATTACGATCGAAAATTGGAGCTTACGCTCTTAAAGCAGTCACCGACTCCAAATATCTGTAAAAATTTTTATAATTTGCATACGTTGCTCGTTAGTGTACTTTACCATGATGAAAATGTTGACTTTACTGAATGACAGTTTGATGATTAGTGAAAGAGTGCGTTCCTAAATTAAATTCAAGGTTGTCAAGTCCCTATTGGAAAACCCCGGCGTGTACGCCGAATACAGTTTTGCACCAATTTGTTTTATTGCTGTTCCAATTACCAGTGCTTCAAGAAGTCGCCAATAACATTCTTCTTCTTCAAGCTTTTATCTGTAACACTTGTCTTGCTATGAACGCTCACCATTATCAGTCCACTTTCGGACGTATTCTAAAACATCATGATTACTGTCTGCTTTTGCTCTTTATTTCCTAATCATTAGACCCTTTAAACATTTAAAACCAACGTTCATCGGTAACTCTCCTCTTTCCTCCCTAATTTTTCTTCATCCGCGCTGTGTGCAAGCGTTTTAAGAAATAAATAAAATAAATTAAAGACATTCAGAAAGCAGAAGCTTGCACTGCTGCCACTCCCTGACAACCGAGATCCGTCGACGACCAGAATTTAACATTACCCTCTCGTAAAAAGCTTATGTCCCAAATCTTACACAAAAAGAAAAATGCAACCGTAAACAGTACTAACGACACATCTGGTGAGTACCCAGAATGTCCGTAGTCCGTAGACAACACACAGAAAACCATCTTGCAATGAAGATTCTCCTCAGAGTACATATATCATAAAAACCCAAAACCCTTCATCAAAACCAATAATACTAACTATTACCGCTTTTATTATTCAGTACATTTTCAGTTCCTACGATAGGAGTTAGTTGTAAGCCGATTTTGATCTGATTACTTGAAAAATCAAAATTAATCTCGAAACTGAGAATATCCACTTTCGACACCTGATTTTCTGATGGGATTTCGACAAGTGTAGAGGTTTTAAAAAAATTTATTTACTTGGATCTGTTAAAATTTCCATCTTCAAAATTTGTTTCAAGTGACCTATCAATAAGTTTTCTGATGTCCTTACGAAGTCAGTTCTACATTCTTCCACCATGGAAATTACAATTCGCCTAGAGTAGCACGTCAGTTCAAAACAATTCTATTTGACAGACATGGATATGTAAAACTTCTGTGGTGGAGTTTCAATTAAAACGCCTCCTAGGTCCAACTGGTGCTTGGTCCTAGCTTGACCTTTCAAGAGCAAGGTGTAATAACAATATCTATAATACGTACGTATGCACCTCATCACCACATTAATGTACAAATACATTTTGATGATAAAGTAGCAAATCGATAACAATTAAAATTGTAAAAAGAAGGTAGATAACGAACATCAGATGACTTCTCCCCCCAAACGAATTGAACGTTTTCCCATTAAATCAACCACCTTCATCCTAACACATCACTACTCCTTTGAGCAGACAACTCATTCAATGTTCATACACACAAAAAGAAAATGACTAAAAAAAAAGAAAACAAAAAAAAAAAAAAAAATCTGAATGAATGTCCCCATGCAAAACGTTTGGATAAATGTCGGTGTCAGGCTTTGACCCCCAGCCACTTTGCACTACCATAATCGCATTGTTGTTATGCATCAAACGAGCCTTCTTCATTTACCCAAAACCTCCACAATCATCCTAACCACCCTCTCTCAGCGTAATACTATATTGTAGTAATACATGTAGGTGTAGGTGGAATCTATCCCCTAAAAAAATAAAAAATAAAGAAAACTCATTTCATGTCCACCAAAAAAAAAGAAAACCAAGAAAATTCGCATGTGCACAAGTAAACGTTTATATGTATGTTTGTACCATAGGCATGCAAGCCAGAGAGTGTCTATCACGGCCATTGCCGAAATTCGGAATCTCGCTACCCCTAACAATATTTAAAACAAAAGAAAGCAAAACAAAATAAAACGAAAAGAAATAAAACAAAATAAAGTGCACACGTCGCGTTCGCGAAAATGAAGAAAACAAAATAAGCTTCCAATAAATTTTGCCTACTGCCTCCCCATACGTACTCGCACATACGTGCATACAAACCATACAACCACATGAGGAGTGAGTAGTGATTTTGTCGGTGTATCCTATGTTATCCTTTTTCTTTTCGTTAACCACCTACCCCGCTGCGATTGCCATTAACTCTTCAATTGACCATTGTCCTCCATCGAAATATTATGATTATATGTGCTTCGAATTGCACGACGACGTTTGAAGTGATGGTGTTTTGTTTTTTTGTAAATTTCTCTTTTTTCGTTTTTTTTTGGATTTTTACTTTATTTTTTTTTAATTTCTTGTTTTTTGGTTTTTTAAGCAGGTCCGGTTTTCGGGGATGATTTGGATGTTTTTTTCTTTTTTTTTTTTGAGAAATGTTCGTGTTATATGAGACACATTGTACGGGTATGTACGAGGAAAACAGAAACTCTGAATCCAGCAGGACTCATATGTTGTTCCAACCCCTGACCATTATGGCGAGAATTCGGTGGGCTATCACTTTTTCGAGGGGCCACCGCCAAAAAGAAAAGTTATGAAGGAAAATGCAAATGGTCCTCACAGGGAACACATTTAGGTGATCGACAATGGGCACGTATGACAGGAGGCTACATAGGGTGATGGATAAAATACGCTCATATTAACTTCACTTTATATATATATTTTTTTGAATTTTTAATTTTTTGTTTTTATTTTTTGCTGTTGTCCAGATACAGATCCATAAGCATTTGCGGGTGGTTGTTTGGTAATGTAATGGTTTCGGTCTACGGGAAGAACATATTTGCGGCGTTTGGGGTGGTTGCACGGCATTTCCCTTCGTAGTCGTATTCGAAATACTTGTATTCTTACTTTCCTTACGTTAGCTCTGCTGATTAAACATTAATTAAGGGGAACAATGGTCACATAAAGCTTACAAAATCATTGACAGACCGAATAACATCGATGTACCAAAAGCTTGTCTTATTGTATTGTTTTTAGCGCGATACACCTTCGTGCATATCTTGGAATATATTGTATTTCTTTTTTGTTTTCAATTGCTTGCTACTTAATGCGAGTACGTAAATATATTTATATTCGTACTGCAATGGGGTGGCTGTTTTTTATTTCTATGGGAAACATTTTTTCCAATTTTGTAAATTTTTTGACAGGTCATATGATAAAGGGTTTCATCGCCATTCATATATGAAATAGACCACCAGAATATAGGGTGCTGAACATAGGGTTGAGGCATTGAGTGCCTATTGTCTGGCGATGATTTTTGTTGGAACTGAACGGTGGTGCTATTGAGTTGTGTCTATATGACACTATGCCCATGTCCGCTTAACTACAATGAAAACATATACTTACTTGTACTATCTTAGTTGCTTATTGATACTGACCCACATATATTTGGTAGACTCAATAAAATCGCACTTTAGCAACAATACAACATGCAACATAAGCTAAAGGGATTAAGTTGGTTTCCAAGGTCTACGAAAGAATTTGCTATCGTTACCAGATAAAAAAAAAATTATACAGCTTTCTCATGCGAAGACTTTACTTCCATTGGCTTTAATGCACTTTGTTGATCTAATTCTGATCCTGGGTAAATTAAACTTGTTTTAATAGTTTTTTGTCTCATCTTTTAAATGAAAATGTCCCCACTAAAGCAGGCAATATCCATTACAAAAGCTTCAAAAACGTCACTTCGATAAAAACGAATTTAAATTTGAAAATATCGAAACGTAGCCCGAAAAATATTAGCAAGGAGATGTGAACATATTTTATGCTTCTAAGCCTATACAAAAAATGATAACACCTATATAACTAGACCCGAGATGCTTGACCAACTTTCCCTTTCTTTATCCTCTCGATCCCATAATTTCTCTACCCTCGATAGTCAACCCAAATACCAAAACCCACTCCTTCAACCCCTTGTCAAACTCACTAAACAATCCTCAGATATGAACCATGACAGTTGTTATGTAGTGTCTCGTTTAAGCAACCACCACCAATATTATGGTTTCGATTCAACGAGAGCGTCTTCCTATCAAACAACATGAATTTATGCAAATGTTCGCTATCATGAGAGATTTGACATCTCTTCTGAAGAAGTTCTAAAAGATCTTTCTACAGTTTCGTCGCATGTCAACTCCAAACGTCTCTCCCACTTACAAAGAACTCGTTGAAATTGTAAAAACTATTGCAGTTCCTAAGCTACCGAATTTTGTGTCATCCAGACGCAAATATCTGTCCATCTACTACCAAAATGTAAGAGGTCACAAATCTGCCCTATGACTTAATTGTTCTTACAGAAACAAATCTAATCTTTGGCATTGTATATCATGAGGTTTTTCGATAAACTTTCAACGTCTTTCGCAAAAAATGGAATTGAAAGGAAGTAAGACCGAAGTTGATAATTACAGGCCCATAACAAAACTCTCTGGCTTACCCAAATTTTCCGAAAGCATATTCAATTAATAACTGTTACCGTACTGTAGACCATTTATCTACACAAATTAGCACAGTTTCATGTAAGGTTAATCAACCACCACTAACCTAATTGAGATCCTGTTTAGGACACTTCGCACTTTAGAAAATGGTAATGAAATCGACCCAATTTTCATAGATTTTAGCAAGGTATTCAAACAAATTTCTCACCAACTTATGATTTTCAAGAACTCCTTCAGCTTAATCTTAATAGATTGACCCGTTGTGCGGATCGCTGTGGATTGGGAGTTAACCCCCATAAAATTGTCCTCTTTTCCAGGAAATACAAAAATTCCAACTTTAGACCATTCTTCAATAAACGGTACCAGTTTAGTGTTTTCCTTACAGCAAAATACTAAACTGGAAATCTAACATTTAAGAAAGAGTTAAGAAAGCTACAGTAGCTTTATTCTCTTGCAAGAAAGCCATTTTAAACAAATGGGGCCTCCAACCACGAATAATTTACTGGCTTTACATCTCGATCATAAGATTGATAATCATTTACGGTGTGGTGAAATGCAGAAAACTAAGCCGAATCCAAAGAACAGCATGTCTATGCATAAGCGGAGCTCTACGCTCCACCCCCTTCGTGGCGCTGTTTCACTTGACACCCATGGACATCTTCAGCAGGCAAGTAGCTGCGACCGCAGCTATTCGCCTTAAAGCGACTACACAGTGGACAAATAATTTATTTGGCTACGCTAATATTCTTAATGCATTAGGAATTCACTTAGAGAACATCGATTACACCATACCTAAACATCGGTTTGACAAAGTCTTTCATGCGAGCTTTCCTTCTAGATCCTTCTGAGAAGAAGATGCTTTCATAGAGGACAAGTCTATCCATTTCTATATATATGGATCTAAAACCGATAGCGGGGTTGGTAAAGGTGTATTCTCAGATAACCTTAATTAAAGCCTTCTCCTTGCTTATTCCAAATCACTGTAGCGTGTTGCAGGCGGAAGTCTTGTCGATTAAAGAAGCACTTTTCTAGGTGAAGGAAAACGTGATATCTGCAAAGGATATCCGCATCTTTTCGGATGGTCAGATCGCTATCAAGTCCCTGAACTCGGTGTCACTAAATTCTAAAACCGCCCTTGAATGCCGATCATCTCATACGGAGATGGCAGACCATTTTAACATTCACCTTTGTTGGGTGCCGGGCCACGTATTTTAAGGTTGATGAACTTGCCAAAATTGGAACCCCTCTACTCATTCTACCAGAAAAGTGAAGCATACGTATACCAATTTCTACGTGCAAATTATTATTTAAGCTGGATGCTAATAGAAGAACAGACCTTAGATGGACCGGTGGGCCAACAGCGACTAAACAGATCTGTCCAAAGCTGGATCTGAATCGCTCTAAGAGTCTAATTATTTTAAATAGGAAACATCTCAGCGCCATTATAGGTGTCATCACTGGACACTGCCTTATAGGCAATCGTGCAAGAAGGCTTGGCGCTTTTACAAACGATTTCTGTAGAAGCTGCATGGACAAGGAGGAAGAGGGGACAATCCTCCACCTTATCTATATATGTCCAGCTTTCTCCCAGAAAAGAAAACTCCACCTAGGAGTCTAATCTAAAAAATACAGACGTTAACAGTCTCCTGCGCTTCATCGTAAGCTTAAATTAGTTTCATGAGTGAGGGGATTATAGATCCATGTGGCACCACAACGAGCCAATAGGCCTAAGTGTATTAGTTTTCCAACCGCCACTGTAACCTAACCTAACCCTATCATTTTCAAACCAAAAAAAACTTGGTTTTTACCCCCATTTTTATTTATTTATTATCAAGGGAACGATACAAATTAATTTGTAGGGTCCGGGATTTGACGCCGGGGTACTATGCCCATGTGGCGCGTTTTGTCAACAACACGCGGAGTACTGAGATCCCATGTGGTCCCCCACCTACGTACTTACCGCGCCCAACCCCAATTTGTTTCATATATTTGAAAGGCGACGAATACGAAGTCATTTTCAGATCATCAATATTCGCCCCCATTAAAAGAACATCTAGTGTTCCTCAGGGCAATAATGTTGAACCAATAATCTTTATCCTAATGATTAACAATTTCATTCTCTTCATTGCTTTCGGACTCCCATAGCTTGTAAGACGACTTAAATATGTTCTCAGCTTGGTGCACACAAAACTTTTTAGAGGTTTATGTCAACAAATGCTAAACGATAACCTACGAGTATTAATGCAAATGGATACCGTCCCTTCAAGAAACCACTTCATCAGTGATGAGCCTATTCTTTTCCACTACCGAAATACTTGATCTAGGAATAATTTGCGACGGAATTAAATTTCGACTCACATATTGACAGCAAATATTAATAAAGCTAACTCTGCACTTGTTGTTATCAAATGCAGTTCTTAAGAATTTTCGAACACTTATGTTACAAGGTTCCTGTACATCACTTTTGTAAGGTCTCTCCTCGAATATTCCAATCAAGTTAGATAGCTCTATAAATAAATCCACATTTAAAGAATCGAAGCCGTCCAACGTAGCATTATTAGTTTCGCATGTAGGCTAAATAGGCTAAAACAAATTAGCGTGCATACACTACAAAAACGTAGCGATGTCGCTGATGTACTTTTTATCAACCAGTTATTGACTGGAAACATCTATTGCCCGAGAATTATGCAAAATTGCTTATTTACTGCAACAAGTACGGCCACTTTGAACCGATATCATCAATGTTGCGTATAACAAACAATCACGCAGAAGCCTTTGACCTAAACACCAGTAATTACATACTCAGAAAATGCATGCTTTATACAAGTACTCGTACTCGTATACTACTCCTTTAACACCTCACTCAACTGTTCCAAACACCATTAGTTTAAGATATCTTTGTAAGTTTTTAAGTCTTGTTTCAAGTTTTTTTGTTTTTGGTTGTAAATGAGCTTAATAAAGTTGTTCGGGGTAGGCCCGGCCCAATAATAATATCAAGCCCTCAAAGTACTTACATTATTGACGAGCCAATATATCAATCCGTTAATGCGTTGATTCCATCTTATATAAATATGTGGTAAGCGCAACTGTAAAATCTTAAGAAAAAATTGAGATCTGAGGACTTGTGTAGCCTGTCCCTAAAAAAGGCGAATCTTCTTCTCTCCTCCTACAGACCCATTGCACCTACGTCCCTTCTCCATGATCCATTGGTGACTTAATGGCGCGCCTTACAGAAATATAGTTTCATTTGATATTTCTAAGGCATTTGACAGAGTTTGGCGTCAGGCTCTTTTGTCGAAAATGCGTGCATTTCGGATGAAGGATTCTCTTTAATGAGTTGGAAATTACCTTTGGAAACATTCAATTCAAGTTGTCTTGGATGGTTTGAAGTCTAATATTCATAAAAGAAATACTGGTGTGCCTCAGGGCTCCATTCTGTCTCCGACACTCTTTTTAAATTTCATCATTGATTTCTTGCTGGCTACTTCTTATCCAATATATTCCTTTGCTGACGACAGCGCTCTCTTATTCTCATATTCGTTCCCGAACTCACGTCCCTGTTCTTCGTTTGTAGAATGGGAAAGACGGTGTACGTTAAGCACATTCAATTCCGGTCTGGGTTTCCTCAAACGGTGTAGGAAATATTTTTCCACCTCTGACCTGGCCTCAATATATAAAGCATTCAGCTGCCCAAAATTGGAGTATTTCCTATTCATTATTACTTGCAAACGCTTAAAACCACCGCACAGCGGTATCTCTCTTTTTTTCCTTTCTTAACTTCTCTTCATCCGCGCTATGTGCAAACATCTTAAGGGTACATAACACCCCTTGTGCGCGCGCCAATTATAAAGAAAAAAAGATGTTATCCTTTAGTCTTCTCTTGTGAATCGTTAGCCGTGGTTCCCGTCTTCCACTTCCGGTAGATGAGTAACCGTATTTTTTCAATAGACCAATTGTCAGCTGCCTCCTGAATTCAAATTGGTCTTAACTTTTGCCACAATATTTGCTTACAGATCACGCCTTTACAACAGCTACACCAATCATCCACATAACAATAGAGGTGTACCATGGCTTGTTTCGAAAACCAATTCTGTAGCACGAAATATGCTTATCTAGCAAATCTAGCATTTAACATACACCGTTGAAGTTTACTTATAGTTGGCTTTAAGTTGAGGGATATCGAAAATCCTATTGCACTCTTTATGTGATGAATGTCATACACATTGGATATCATAGTCACTATTACTAACTTTTTATCCTTCCACCTCGTTATAATTTGGCCAGTTCTTTTATCGAAGTAAGAGATGAAGTTACCCCTATCTTTGTTCAAAAATCCCTTCATTTCTTCTAGTTCTATATTTTGTTATCGGGTTGTGTAAAAGATCCGGACTTGAAAAAAAAGTTATCAAAAAAGAATAAGAATTATAAGGAGGGCAAATTTTTAGCGATCGTTTTGCTAAAGTGCAGAACCATTGATTCTCCTAATCCTAAAAAGGGATATCTATCCTGTCAGTTCCCTTGGAATATAATAAATTCAAAACAATATCTGTACATACTTAAAAGTAGCTACCCAAACCTTGTATCCGGATGTTAAGGCCCGGTGCACACATGCGTTATTTTAACGGGCGGTGCCGCAGCGGCACCGCCTTTGCGTCTTACAGTACTCGCAAATAAATTGAGTGGTGCACACTAACGTGCGATGACGCTGCGGGTAAAGAGACTCGCAGGTCTTCAGTACATTGTTTGTTATTGAGCAGTGCACACATTCGTGTTTTTGGCCGCTGATTGAATTCGATAAAAGGATGGCAAATATGAAAAAATTTCCAGAAGTATGGAGTGTTGCTTCCGAGGCATACCATGACCGGCAAAAGGAAATAGCGGCATGGATAAGTGATTGCCGAGTATTTTGTAAAGGTTTCAAAGAGAAAAATGATAAAGCCAAGAACGAAATATGTAAGTTACTGTTTTTATTTCATTTTTAATCAACATTTATACATATAGTATGCAACATAAGTTTAAATTCAAGTTAAGTGAAAAAAGTGTTTCATTAATGTTCAATGAAACACTACCAGCAACAGATATGAAATAATCTGCCAACTGATTTCGTGCTTCAATCGATTGATCAGGTGCTCTTGAGGGCCCTTAAGTGTTATGTAGTTGTTCAATAAATCCTTCTAGCGTCAATACATCTTCGATATTAAACCCATCTCTAGCTCTTATATAATTATGGAGTTAAGACATGCTTAACCAAAAGTATTGATAAATTCAAATTTGCATTGATAGGTTTATAAAAAATTGTCCATTTACGAGTATTGGAAAATTTTCCAAATGCGCACTCTACATACCTCCTGGCACGAGACAACTTATAGTTAAATATCCGTTTTTTGTCCGACAGAACTTTACCGCAAAAGGGCCTCATTATGTACCTGGGAGAGGTTGCCCCGTGGGAATATTTAATTCATTTTTCATAAGTTTTTCATGAAAATCAGTCCTTTCGAATACAGTGCTGTCTGATTCTTTTTCAAATTCTTTTTCAATAGCACCTAGGCAATTGCGAAACTGGCTATATTTATGAAAGCTTTCCGCAATTTCTTTCCAACGTTGTTCTGTCAATTCTGGAAAACATTTTTCTAGTAAACTCTCCCAAATAACTCTGCAAACTCTTCTTAATATCTTTCCTATTGCTGTGCGTCTAATTCTGTATATCAAGTGCAAATCAATTTAATCACATCCATAACCCGAAGACCTAAAATAATTACATAAAAACTTATATACAAATATATAAATATAGGTAGCAAGTTAGAAATTTTCCAAGTATAGAATTATTAAAAAAAAACGCCAAAAAGTTTAGATTTTACTATTGCTATTTCAGGCAATAAATTTATTCAGAAGTGGAAAAATATCAAAGATACGTATACTAAAAGTGAAAAAAAAAAAAAACATTAAAATCAGGTCAGGCTGCTA
This sequence comes from Volucella inanis, assembly GCA_907269105.1. NCBI lineage: Eukaryota > Metazoa > Arthropoda > Insecta > Diptera > Syrphidae > Volucella > Volucella inanis. Next base: position 124,146,248 of record OU026157.1, on the reverse strand, counting down.
ACTCTGTAAAACAGTATGTGTATGCACGACAGTTATCATTTTTGCAAGTTGCCGGTGCCACAACAGAAACTCAATCAAGTAGTAGAGGATTTGGAAACATCAGTAGAACAACCAGAGCCACACAACAATACAATTGGAGACATCATAATGTCCTTCTCCCTACAACCAGAAATCTACAAAAAAGCGTAAACGTGACATAGAATCTTCTTTGATTGATTATATGAAGGCTCTCATTCTTTCAAGCTCACCGATTGTTTCAGAAATAAATGCCAACAGATCCTTTTCTGAAAGCATCCTTCCGTCTATAAGTAGTTTTACAGAACACCAGAAGCTAGATTTTCGAAGTGAAATTCTAAACATCAATAAGCGAATGAGGACACAACCAAATTCACGCTAATATGGGCACATGCCAAATATAATACCCAATCAACAAAATCTAGGACCCGCTGCTTTGTCTCAAACAACTTCACTCGGCCACAACTCAATCAATATCCTGCACAAACTATACAAATTCAAACACCTTCTCCTATTCAAATCCCTCAAACACCCAACACGGGAAATATTGAAAATCCAATATCTCCAGCGTCATCGTCATCGACAACTTTGGATATCCAAACGTACAGAGAAGAAGACACTTTGCACATTTTTAGAGATGCAATTTATAAAAAGTAAACTCATTTTTTTTATCTAATCTGATTTATGTATGTAATCATAATATCATACAATATCATATCAATTAAAATTACATAACTATAATTTAACATAAAGCGCAGTGTTGTACTTTACTTAAAAATCACTTACCTTAGAGTTACAGCAAGCATTTCAATTGGAGGTATGGACAATCTCATATGTGTATCCTGAGACTTGATTTTTGGTGAAACTTTAGATGCCAACTCATCAAAAGATTTTACACTTATTCGAAAATACTGGTGGGATGAAAAGTAACCTCCTTGACTGCCAAAATGATGCCTTGAAGTCCGTTCATATTTAGGCAGACGTGCCAAATTACAGTGCGATACTGTCTTTACTTTTGTTTTGACAGCTGATTGTTGTTGACGTGTTTGGCATCATGTTGAGTATGGACAAAAACGATTTTCCTTCTCTCATAAAACATTATTTTTTGAGAGGCAAAACGGCGAAAGAAACAAAACAAATCTGCTACGTCAGATTATAGTACACCGTCAAATATTGGTTTCGAAAGTTTCGTGGTGGCCGCAACTCCACTACCGATCAAGTCCGCAGCGGTAGGCCCTCCGATGTGGTTACAGAGGACTATTTCAAAAAAAATACATGAAATGGTGGTGGCTGATACCACAAAGATTAGTACTGAACGCACACGCCATATTTTGGGCAATAATCTGAATATGAAAAAGTTATCCTGCCGCTGGGTGCCGCGCATACTCACTCCTGACCAAAAACACGAACGCGAGAGCACTTCGAAAGATTGTTTGGACTTGCTGATGCGGAAGCGGGCGGACTTTTCACGTCGATTGGTAACTGTTGAGCACCAGAGAACAGAATTAGTGCCCGGCAAGGGACTGAAGCCGGCACGAATGCTTGGAAGCGGCCGAGGGAGGTGCGATGGATCGGAAAGGTTATGTCGTCGATTTTCTGGGATTGTCCTGGCATACTCTTCGCGGACTACCTCGAAAAAGGAAAAACCATCAACAGCGAGTATTACTGTGCATTATAGGAGCGATTGAAAGCCGAAATCGCTGCAAAACGGCCTCACATGAAGCGAAAAAAAAATTGTTTTTGCAAGACAATGCGCCGGCGCACAAGAGCATCGCAACCACGACTAAAATCAATCACTTACGGCTCCAATTGCTATAGCATTAACCGTATTCGCCCGATTTGGCTCCCTCGGACTATAATCTCTTCCCAAATCTCAAAAGATGGCTCATCAATAAAAAAATTCAGCTCACGCGAGGAAATCATCGACGCCACGGACGAGTATTTTGCAGACCTTTCGGAAAATTACTTTTCGGACAAGATCAAGAAGTTAGAAAATCGCTAAAATAAGTGTATAAAACTAAAAGGGGACTATATTGAATTTAGGAGATCAAGTAAAGGTCGAATCTATTAGATATTACAAATATCTGGAAAATAACACATGGGCTGAAAAGTCAGTGCCGTTTTATAGTAAAACACAAAATTTTTGCAAAATTCAGTTGCCTTCGAGGACAACTGATTACACTGATTGAAACTGTTTTTCAATCTTTCGATACCAGTTTTGTAGTACGATTTCGGTTTATCCTCAAAATAGGCCTCTGTTTCGGCGATTACTTCTTCATCGGTCTTAAATCTCTTTCCAGCGAGCATTCTTTTGAGGTCTGCAAACAGGAAATAGTCGCTGGGAGCCAAATCTGGAAAATACGGTGGATGGGGAAGCAATTCGTAGCCGAGTTCATTTAATTTTGCCATCGTTTTCATCGACTTGTGACACGGTGCATTGTCTTGATGAAACAGCACTTTATTTTTCTTCAAATGCGATTTCATGCTTCAAACGCTCCAACAACACAATGTAATGGTCGCTGTTGATAGTCTGCCCCTTTTGGAGATAGTCGATGAAAATTATTCCATGCGTATCCCAAAATACGAATGCTAAACCTTGCCAGCCGACTGTTGAGTTTTTCGTCGTTTTGGACGAGGTTCGTCGCCTGCTCGCCACTCAGGTGACTGCTGAAGTGATGGAGCTAATTTTCATCCATTGTCACATACCGATGCAAATATTCGACTTTATTGTGGTTGAACAGCTTTAAACACTTCTCTGAATCATCAACACGTTGTTGTTTTTGGTCGACTGTGAGCAAACGCGGCACCCACTTTGAACAGAGCTTTCGCGTGTCCAAATATTCGTGTAAGATATATTCAACACGCTCTTTTGATATCTTCAGAGTCTCAGCTATCTCGATTAACTTCACTTTACGTTCATTCGTAATCATTTTGTAGACTTTTTTGATGTTTTCATTTGAAACAGCCTCTTTTGGACGTCCACTGCGTGCATCATCTTCGGTGCTTATATAACCACTTTTAAACTTTTCAATCCACTTGCGAATGGTTCTTTCGGCTGGTGTAGAGTCCGGGTAACACCTACCAAGCTATTTCTTTGCATCGGTTGCATTTTTTCCCATCAAGTAATGATAAATCAACACACGAAATTGCTTTGAATCAATTTTTTTTTTCACAATAACAAAAGTTGCTTCACTCACAACACTATATCTCGAGAACTAGTTGTCCTACAGCTGTCAAATTTATACACATATCTTTTGAAGGTTGGTACTAACTGAAAATGTTATGGATTTAATTCATGTGGTGCCCTCTCTTACAAACGGCCCATGTATTAAATGCTACATTTTATCAGAATTACCTTACTCATCCTGTCCATTGAAGAGGGGGAACATTTGTTTGTAATGGGTGATTTTTTAAGCGTTAAGTTAAAAAAAAAAAAAACACGGATAATTGCAAAAGTGTATAAAATTTTTACTTGAGTTGATACATTGAGAAGATTATTTCATGTAAATATTGACCACGACTACATTTTAGGTGGTTCATAGATTCCAATTTAGAATCGCTTTTTCGAGCATATTGGCTAGTATCTCGTTAATAGCACGTGTAATGTTCTCTTTCAAAGCTGCAATTGATGCTGTTATATCGGAATATACAAGTTAATTGATATATCCCTATAAAAACAAATCTTAAGGCGCTAAATCGCACGATTAAGTCGGCCAATTCACCGTTCCAAAAACGAGAGATAAATTGATCACCGAACTCATTTCTCAAGTGATCCATTGATTCGCGTGCTGTGTGGCATGTGGAATTACAGTATTGTCCACTGCTAGCTACAACTTTTTACCATCTTTCTGAACACGGTTACGGTAAAAGTCTTTTTCTCTGATTTGTCGAATCAAGTCATTTTTTGATGTCTTCATATGAGCGGAACTGCTAATCAGCCAGACCAGGTGCCATCGAACGGAACAAGTAATATCTTCTTCGGACGGCGCAATATCTAGGGAATATAGCGGATGACGTTGGACTCCCCATTTGAGCCCTTCAATGTGGGCTCTAACGGGTTTGGCAACGTAAGGCCGAGCGTTCTCATGCTGTAGAATAACTTGACTCTGCTTGTATTGTGGCCATTTTTCGCGCTGTGCTTGGCTCAATCGCATGAACTCAAGTCGATACCGTTTCCCAATGATGGTCTCGTTGGGTTTCAACAGTTCGCAATAAATAACACAGACCTGATTCCACCAAATACACAAAAAAACCTTCCCAGCCCCCAGTTGCTTTAATGAATCAACTTTTTATCACCAGTCATGATGAAGAAAAGCTTTAATTTTTCGCCGCTGGAGTAGTTGTTCACAGACGAAAAAACGACACTCAACGTTACCTGGCTTCAAATCATAAGGAAACCAAGTTGCTTGTTTTGAATCATTCCCAACGCATGCATTCGTTTGGATGTTGCATGGCGGGTAACTCTTTATGCTGAAGTAAGCTCTTCTTCTTCGGTTCGTCGTCAACATCGAAATCACCGTCTTTTAAGCGCCGGATCCAATCACAGCACTTTGTTTTACTTAGAGCAGCATATTCGTAGACTCTTTAGAACTCTCGATGCTCTTCAGTCGCATCTTCGTTTTCTTCGAATGAAAGAAGGAAATTAACACTTCCAGCAAATGACGATTATTTGGCACAAAATCAGACATTTTCACACGACCAAATGACGCCAAAACAAAATTACTTATTTGTTAAAACGGTTTGTGTACCATATGTCTAAGCTTGGTTCATGACGATTAGCATTTACTGCTGGAGCCAACTATTGTTAAATAGCGAAACAGAACTTAGTTAGTAATATATACCATATAAGTAATAACATATGTAATTTTTATTAACTTGAAGTGTCTTCTTTCTCCTCATAAACAAATGGGCTTTTGTTATTTCTACAATCGAATTAATAATTAATAATCAATAAAATGTTCGAAGAAATCAACATGCTCACCGAAGATGAAGTTAAAGTCGGATAGCTCATATCTGAAAACCCATTGTGGTAAACATTAGTCTCTAAGTCAAGGTACTCCTCGTCGCCACGTTTCCACTTTTGAGAAATTCTATATCTCATTTGTGAAGGAATTTCTGATATGTTTGCAAGAAAATTTGCCTTATTGTCCCCATAAAATAGCGTTTCTCCTTTTAACAGAAGTTGCCACTTCCCAGTCTATTTGAATCGCCAGTTTCTTCATCTCCCGACTCTTCGTCTGTTAAATATCCATCCTCTGGAGGAGTTATAACAATTTCATCTGCAACATCATCATCTTAAGTCAAATTTAGCAAAATTTTCCAGTTTTGCCAACAGTGAGACTTTTATTCGTACATGAAAAACAGAGTGAAACACTTGCATACCCTTATTCTGTTTGTAATTACAATATGATTTCATTACTGTTTTAATCACGTTCTATATTATTACATTTATGTTCATGTGTGTGTGTTTCATATAAGCCGATAGTTAACATAAAATTGTATTTAGTTTATTTTTTCTTTTAAATTTTATTTCACAAACTTGGTCTCTAAAATAGCATCTGTTTCATTTATTGAAAATTTTGGAATAACGCGAAATATAAAGCCTACTCTTTTGATAAATTTAAAAATTTAAAGATCGAAAAGGCTTACTGTGCGTTAACGCATCAAAGGACATAAATGGGACAATTTGATCAGAAGATATAGGATATAGGAGACCTTCCAATCTGAAAAATCGCATTCGTCGGTATTGAAAAAATTTCCGACAGCAGTAACTATGATCCGATACCATTCGTCATGTCAATTTACCGGTGTATTCTAGCTATGTTCCAAATTCGTCCACAATATGGTATCCTTCAACCCCTTTTTGGTTGTGTTACCCACCCGGCGAACTCAGAAGCTGTAGATGCATGATCGGAATGCTGATAATCTATTAATCGCAGTATACAAACACAAACATTATACTCTCTTTGAATACTGTTTCAGTGTCTCACTTTAACCTATAAATCGAAATGTCAAAAATTAAACTAGGTTACACTCATTCGGGGCCAATTGCTCAGTAGATGGTTTGGTCACTTGGCAATTCTCTCGAATTCTCCTTAAAATTTTCGTTATACAGAAATGATAGACACTCTTCAGTTGCAGACAAACTCAAATCGCATCACATGTTATACATTATTGGTCTGTATTGGTATCCTGGTAAAATAAAATCTGAGTATGGTGTTGTCATTTGTATATTGAGCTTAAATACCAAAAACTCGAGGGCATAAAGGATATAGGTACTCAAGCGACTTTTGGTCTCAGTTATTTACCAACATCGGAAAAAAGTGCCAATGTCAATATACTCGTATTCGTGACTAACCCAACAGTACTTAAGGGGCTGTACGCAGTTAGAATTTTCAAAAAATCTATATCGTTCGTAATTTACATATATCTGACTATAATCCTTGAAAATTTCAAATCGATCCGGTAAGTACTTTTCAAAGTATACGGATATTTGTAAGAACTTCTCAGAATACTTTCGAAATTTTAAACGCGTTTTTCTCAAAACTATGTTTTCGAAGCCGCTGATCAAGATTTCTAAGAAACGCCTCAGCCGATCGGTCTAAAATTTTAACACAATCTTTTTAAATATATTTCTCTGGTATTGATAGAAGGAATAAGATTTCGGATAATTATTATTTTTTCTTTTTTTTAAAACAATGGCAATTTTGGTCGAAAATTCGGTTTTTTCTTGTACGAAGCCGCCATTTTGTCAAAAATCAAAATTTCAATTATTCTTTTAATCAATACCTACTGTAGTTTTATCTATCCACTTAAAGAATCTTTAGGGCCTTTTTGATTTTAGATGAACCAAATCGGAGATATCGTGATCACTGCCGAACAGGTCTTTTTGAAGGATCTTCTGGATATCGTCTGCAGGAGTATACCAAATCGATATTTTTACAAATATAAACTTAGATGTTGCCAATAAATGTACTTATACTTTTTGTCTTGCAGCTTTCGTCTTTTTACGCCCGTGCAACTGCGTGTAACCCCTTAAGGAATTCGATTTTCACTTAGATTTTGTACGAGTAGCAGCCTACTTTAATGCTCTTCAAAACCAAGCGAAACAAAAACGAGCTTCTGGTATTAAGTCACAGAGGCATTGCTGGTGATGAAATGGCTGACGAATAAAGGACTCTGCAGAATGGGACAGAAGTTCGGAGCTATACTGAACCAGTGTTAGGGAAATCAGGCAGGCTAAGAGAAAAGTCTTTTTCCGTGAAAAGAAAATTATATACAACAGGAATGTTTATGGTGGCTGCCAACATCCTTTTCGGACACTGTCATGTAAAAGAGAGCCTTCTATGTTTTTAAGACGACAAAACTACAGAATACAAACTGCGTGACTGTGCGGATCTTTCTTCACATGAGGAGGCATATCTTCCTAAAGACGGCTAAAAACCTTAAGGATACTACCTTGATCAAAAAAAAAAAAAAAACATCGTGTAGCACATTGTTCCGATTTGAGTTCTGTTTTTTTTTTTTTTTTTTTTTGTAAAATTGGTAAATCTGCTGTTGACATTTGCAAAAGTTACGTAGCCAAGAGTACATATGTCTATGTACATATTATTTTAGAAATAGATTAAAATTTAATGGTGCGCGAACGTTGGAAATATTGGAAAAGTGTTTCGGCAAAAATTCTCTAAAGAAAACGGTCGTTTATCAGTGGCACAAGAGGTTCAAAAGTGGTCGTGAGTCAATAGAAGGTGATGAACGTAGTGGCAGACCATCGACATCGAAAACCTACGAAAACACGACACGCAATCCAGAAATCAGGCAAGCGAATGGCGTTCACCAAATGAGCCTAGACCAAAAAAACTACGTCGTTTTTAGTCAAAAAAGAAGGCAAAATTCACGGTTTTCATGGATTACAACGGTGTAGTGCATTATGAATTTTTGCCAGAAGGCTAGACAGTAAACTAGAGTGCCATCATTATTCGTAATTTTTTGACGAAAAATGCAACAAATACCATCCAATCATTACCGCATCCACCTGTTTTGGCTTCCTGTGACTTCTTTCTGTTCCATCGAGTTTAAAAACCAGCTTTTCAGCAGCCGAGAGGAAGTAATGGAAAAATCGATGGACATACCGAAAACCGATTATAAAAAATGTTTCGAGGATTGGATCAAGCGCAGGCAAAAGTGTATTTTTAAACAAAAATAGATTTAGATGAATAAACTTGTATAGGGTTTTCTAATAACGACTTGACAACTTTTTTTTTAAATAAAACGCAAACCATTTAAGATATTTCAAAAATTTTATTATTGGCTTGAAGTACAATCAAAACATTTATGAATGAAACTCGACTTCGTTCATACGGCCACCGCGGGCACGTTTGCCGCGGTCGATTCGTTGGACCCAATTTTCAACGACTTGGCCACACATTTCGGCCGAAACGGCCGCGATATTTTCGACACTTCGACCAACCCGTTGTCTCACTGACACGTCAACATCACACAACGAATATGTAGACTCAAATTTTTGCACTAAACTTGTTATTGCCTGTCTACTAGGGCGAGAATTACGGCCGAAAATTGGAGTTAACGCTCTTAAAGTTGCAGTCACCGACTCCGAATATCTGTAGAAAATTTTTATAATTTGCAAACGTTGCTCGTTAGTGTACTTTACCATGATGAAAATGTTGAGCTTACTGAATAAATTGACAGTGACAGTTTGATGATTAGTGAAAGAGTGCGTTCACAAATTACATTCAAAGTTGTCAAGTCCCTATTTTCTGAATAAAACTTTTTGATCAAGGTGGTATTATCAGTGCCTCAACTTGTACTTTCATTTTGAGGAAAAAGTATCTGCGCATATAAGTCCTATTTACATCTAAATGATTTTGGTTTCCAATTTTGGTTTCCAATGAAAATTCAATTTTTCATCCATTCTCCATCCCGCTGTTCGTCTCTCGTTTTCTCCTTATAACATGTAGATAGACCCTTTTGTGATTCCGGCGAATTCTTCCAAATACTTTGTGGACATTCGCAACCATACTTTAGTTGGGAAAAGTAAATGGTCTCGAAATTCATAATTTAAGAACATCCAATATCCCGAATGAGTATCTTGTATCTACTATAGTATGACCAATTTGCTTGAAGATATGCTGATGAGTTCAAATCGTCGTGTGAATCCTTTTTAACCCACTAAAAGTCAGTAGGCTACTTTCTGCTCTTTTTTACTATTTGTAAGGTAAATTTTCCAGTGATCAGCCTTATCAAAAACGTTCCTCATATTGTCTAAGAGTCCGCGGAAGCTATATATTTTACTTCTCTGTTTGACTCGGTTCTCGTGACTCTATAACATATCCCATTATTTTTGAACATTCATTAACAGTTTTATTGGTAAAAAGGAAGAAAAATAAATTTTTTTATATACAATCCCAATTTTATATAAAACAAGAAAAATCAAAAGTTGACCGAATATATTGTACTCACTTATGTGGACACCAAAAAACGATAGGAAGGTACGGCAAGGTAAAAAAATCAAGAATAACCGAACTCCAAAAATGGAGGTGCATACATAAATTCAACACCCCTTGCTCTGGATTGATGAGCTACTACTGGGAACCAGTTAGCTACCGGCTGCTGCTGTCGTTTTATAAAAAGGATGATAATACTCCCATTCTACAAACACATACTCCTACTCATCTACGACAAAAATAAAAAAAAATTAAAAATAAAAAATAATATAAAATTGGGAAGCTAACGAACGTGGACACAAATGAAAAACCAGAAAAAAAAAAATCGACAAAAAAGAAAATCAGCATAACAAAACGAAGAGCAAAGATGGAACATAATTCAAGCAAACTCCACCAATTTCCGAATACTCAAACCAGTTTTTATTTGCACTCTCTGCAAGCCAAACTGCAGGGCAGTTCGGGGAGTTTGGACCACTGTTAGAGTAGGGGTTGCAACAAAAAACGGACTTTCGTAAAAATAAAGTAAGCCCTCTCGATATGGACTTTTGGCCAACTCTTCGCAAGCAATTGGTTTGCTTCTGGAGTTGATGGTGTTTGTATGTTGTATTATAGTCGTTTGCCAATACACAGCTACCATATATGGTAAGTTTTTCTTTTTTGATTTTTCTTTCAATTTTTATTTTGCATATCCTGCAAAACAGGACCTAAAGTATATTTAACAAAAAGAAAAGTAGAACAAAGTCTGCATCCGATTTCCTACGGGGGTGTGTGGACATAAAAAAAAAAAAGACAGGAGTTGTTACTCATCATTGGAAACAGTTACCACCTGAAGAAGAAAAAGCTTTGTACAAGCGAAAATTGGGCGAGAGACTCAGAAAGGGCAAGTACTCTCAAAAAAATTCGGATCCAGTGGTATCTATTCCTTTTGAGTGTTTCGTAATTTTGACTTTCATGCTACACAATTTCAGTTCACATATTGTGTAATAATGTATATTTATTGTAATAAAAATTCGATATTCTGAATTTAAACAAAAAGAAAATGTCTACCCAACAATGTATCGTACGAGTGCACTGTTATTTACACAAGTATTCGTAAATACGTATGGTAAGAATGTCCTTAATTGTTATTGGCAGCACTTACAACAACAGTGCTTTCCCTAAGCTTATGTTATAACAAAACAAAGGCTAGAGGTAGCTGTTCAGAACAGGAACTGTTCGTAGATCAATCGTAAATCAATCAGAAGGCTTCTAAACAAGTCACTTAAGACAGACTAATTTGGAGGAAGGCTGGAATCTTTACAGATCTGTTTTATTGCTATTTCCACCACCAGTGCTTCAGTTTTAACAATAACACCCGTCTTGCTATGAGTGCTCACCTTCAGACCCACTACTTTCAGACGTTCCCTAAAATATCGTGATTCGTTCTTAACCCTAGATTACTAAACTATCCTACGAGTAACGTTCTTACTAAACATTCGTAAAAAATACGATATTAAAATGAAACGAAAATAAACAAGTAATCAAAGCTGTTATAGTTTTAGAAGTTATAAAGTGTGATTCATCGTAAACTGTGATTTGTAATGTAAAATAAAGTACATAAATTTGAAAGTAAACTTAAACTTATTGGTTAAAATAAAAATTCATGGCATTTACTACTTAAAATTGATGTCATGTAAATGTTGGCTACGACTACGTCTAAGGTAGTCCATTGAAATGGTTCAATAACGATAAAGATAACGGTTACCATTGACGGTAATCTTTTGATTTGCCTCATTTTTGAAGAAATATGGACCAAAGATTCCACCAGCCCATAAACCACACCACACCGTTGTTCTTAATGGATATAATGCATTCTCTGACGATATGGCATGTGCTTTTCACAGTGACTCTGCTTGATATGCAGTGTGACTGACTCGAACTGCAACTTTTTAAAATGCTATAATTTTTCTATTTCTTGATAAATTTTATTGTGCCAAAGCAAAAAATGTTGGAAAATACATCAATTTTCAAATTATATCAGTAGTTTTCAATATGTCTACTAAAGCTTTGGCGCAAATAATGGCCTTGAGACGGCCGAAGAAATCATCGCACGCTGCACGCAAGTGGCTCTGCGGTATTTTGGAACATTCCCGGCGAAGTGCTCGTTTGAGGTGGTCCAAACTTTGGTATTTTTTAGTGACAACCTTTGCCTTCAAAATACCACAGACAGAGAAATCCAACGGATTTGCATTCCAAGAATTTGCAATCCATTGTGTCGAAGAAATGAAGTGTGTAACACTGTTGTTTAACCAATCTTGTTGAAATGTCCACGGTTTCCGACCGAAATGATTGTTTGTCCAATGCTTCAATACTGTCTCTAAGACAGTTTCACGGTATATGATCGCAATAATTTTGGCGCCACGTTCCAAAAATAAGAGCGGAGAGCGACCATCGACAGTTATGGCGGCCCAAACCATCACCATCGGTGCTGCCTGATTTCTGGTGGCTGTCCGAAGGTGTAAGTTTTAGAAGGACCTCTCTGGCAAGTAAACTCGGTCATTTTGTTTGTTGACATATTGCTCGATAAGAAATAGCGACTCATCGGAGAAAACCAAATTCGGCAACTCACCACTTTCGTGCAAGTGTAGCAACTCCTTCGCTCTTTCGACTCTAACTTTTTTCTGTTGCGGTGTAAGATCGTGCGTTTTTTGGAACTTCAATGGCTTAAGCCCAAACTCATTTTTCAGTATGTGTTGCATCCGTTCCAACGATATGTTGAGCTCACAAGCCATTTTTCTTCCACTTTGACGTGGATTTCGATCAATTCGAGCCTTCACTTTCCGAACCATTTCTGCCGATGTTGCTGTTTTTTTATGACCACCTCCATGGTGTTTTGCAACGCTGACAGTATCACGGTAACGAGCTATCTTTCGAGACACATATGATTTATACAAGTTGAGGTGCTGGATTGCTCTAACGATAGCCACTTGTGGTTTCCCAGCCAAATTTAAAGCAATCACACCATCACGTTTGAATTCCATCGCGGATAAAAATTTTTCTACACAACTGAGACGCAAATCGTTTAAAAGACTTGTAAATAGTAGAATTATCTGCCATGTGTCAAAATTTGAGCTCACAGTAATGAACGGTTTGGAATTCATAGCAGTCTGAAGTTGGTTGCAGTTCGAGTCAGTCAGGGTGTATATCATGATCTAAAAATCTTACGCCACTGGTTCAAGATGCATAAAATGATTATAAGTGAAGTAGTAAGGAAGTAGTCTTGGGACGATTCGTTTTTCACTCTGCAATGTGTAATAAATATATGTGTACATAGCAAACATATTTGAAACTCGGTGGTAGGCTCTCAGACATTTTTTGATTCGCGTGTATGCTCTGATAAGTGTTTCGAAATTGAGAAGGTTAATACTTTTAAATATCTTGGTGTTTTGCTGGATTCGAAGACGAGTTGGGCAGCCAATACTAATGCACTTAAAAGATATCTCATAGCTGCAACTAGGCAAATATATTTTTTTTATATTATATTGTTCTCGGGATCTTCTTAGGTGTATTTACTATGGGTTAGTTCATTCTAAACTCGAGTACGGTATTGTTTGCGGGGGGGGGGGGGTACACACAGCAACAAAATAAACCCACTTTTGACCTTTTAAAAACACGTTATACGTCTTATTTGCAATAAAAAACAGCAATCAAGTAGTCTAGTACTTTTCAGAAGCCTTAAGATACTTCCATTAAAACACACGTATTTTCACAAAGTATTAAAAATATTTTTCATGAGATCTGGCTATTTATTGAATAGATGTTGTTCCAGCCACAACCTTAGAATCAATAACCAAAATTTGGTTTCAGTTCCACATTTAAATTTTCAATTTTTTTTACATTTTTATACGTCTACAGCACCAAGACTACTATATTTAACTGCCTTCAAGAATATTAAGAAATATATCCATATTTTTAAAAAATGTGGAACGTTGGCTTTTACAACTTAATTATAATGATATTTCTAATTTACTTTGTACAACCACATAATTATTTATATATCACATTAATTTTAATAAATTTTGGCTCTGTAATTGCATTCTGATATATAACAGATAAGGAGTAATAAACTTATTATGACCCTATTAAATTTTAAAATTGATAAATTGAATGATGTTTATTATCTATACTTTGTTCACTGCTTTCGCCTCTAGTTCCCTATAAACTATAGATTAGCAGATACTTTATAAACCTAAATTAAGTTTCCTAATTTACTAAATTGTAAAATTAAAGAATTTAGAAAGTCATAAAGGAAATTGAATTGAATTCAGCTCTTGGTACTCTTCGGGTTGCTCATCATCCCAAATACGGAAATTAAGCCAGAAACGGGCTTCATCACTGAACAAAATTTCACGATAATACATCGGATTTATATTGAGTTTTTCCAGAGCCCATTTACTGAAAATATGACGCAAATTCAAGTCGCCTTGCACAAGTTGAATTCTGACCGTTTTCAGGCCGAGATCCACACGTAAAATACGCTGAAAACGGCGGAGAATCGATTCGTCACGGTCTTCGAGTACACTCTCAGCTACAGCTGCTATAGTCTGTTCATTACGTGCTGGATGTGGTCTAGCTGGTCGAGTATTATCAACTAATGTAAACTGGGACACAAATTTGCGAATGGTATTAGCAATAGTGGTTTCAGTAGGTCAATTATGCGTACCGTAAGTTCCTTGAATCGCACGAAAAACATTTCTCACAGAACGCTGATTTTCGTTATACAACTGAACAATTTGGAGACGATGTTGTGGTGTGAGTCCTTCCATGGTGATTTGCCAAACGATATTGAACAAAAATGACAAAACAGTTTGATAAGAGTTACGCGTGATCTGTCAAAAAAAAGCCTATCATTCTTTGGGTTTAAGAGATCGCTTAATAATGAAAACAAAATAATTGACTTGTTTTACACAGTTGGAACATATGTTCATATTACGAGCCCTACATATGGCTCTTTTGCATATGTAATATGTGTTGTCATTTTTCTTGATTTGGATGGACAAAAGGCACATATTTTTCTTGAATTAGGTTCATTGTTGAATTGTTGCTGCTTCTGGAACTGGTTCAACATGCAATATACTTTTTATGAGCTCCTTTATTTCACGCCGCAAAGTGGGAATATTTATTTTAACTTTTAGGTGAGGCTCTATAAGAACTTCAGCTATTCCAAAACAAAGTCACGTCAGTTGTTACTAACGTAAATGACGTATTAGCTTATATATGTAATGTTGATCAAGTTATAAAAATAGCATAATGACCATCTTCGTGTTTTTTTTTGTTGCAGCACATGACAGAATACACCTGAGCTACTGTATCGACAGCTCCTTATGTTGAATTATAAAACTCAATTATTTAAGGTTTCCCACTAGTAACACTTATGGCAATATAGTCATATGCTCGTCAAAGCAGGTAACAGACGTCCCAATTCGGCGACTACTAGAATCCTTTATTTCATTCGGAATTTCTCGTTTGTTAACTTGTAAGGTTCCTACAAGCGTCAAATTGTATGGAGCCTTGAGAAGTTCTGCAACTAAAGGTACCGATGTAAACCAGTTGTCTATCGTTAAATTTCTATTGGAACCATGAAGTGCCGAAATCAAACTTTTGATATAATTATCAGCTAGTGGCTCGTTTCTTAGCGTATTTTCTTTACCTAAGTAAGGTGTAGCATTGAACACATATTTAGTTTTTACATCAGTTACCATTACGATTTTAATGCCATATTTGTTTGCTTATTGGGCATATATATTCTAAATGAGCAACGACCTCTAAATCCAACCAATTGCCAATCGATGGTCACGTAAGCACCCGGCTTGTACGATTTCTTGCAGTTGTTTATAAATAATTTTCATAAATCTCGAAAAGATGCAAACTTTTCATCAGTTCTTCTAACTGAATGCGTACTCTTATCATCGAATCACAGGCTGTTTATTAAAAAAAACGAATCTATCTACAGACATTGAGGTAAGAACTATATGATGTATTGAATAAAAGTTTTGATGGTAGATGATTGCTTTGTACAGCAGCAGA
Organism: Volucella inanis; assembly: GCA_907269105.1. Taxonomy (NCBI): domain Eukaryota; kingdom Metazoa; phylum Arthropoda; class Insecta; order Diptera; family Syrphidae; genus Volucella; species Volucella inanis. Next base: position 124,130,703 of record OU026157.1, on the reverse strand, counting down.
CATAAGTTAAAGACCGAGTAACGCTTTCAACTCACGTTTATCTGTTTGAGCAATTGTACTTGTTTGTTGAACCTAATTCTTCTTTTTTAATTCAATTTCCTCATTAGTAAATTTGACTATATCTTCAAGCATTTCATTGCTCAGAAATAAAGAAAAAATCTCACTGGGTTCCACAATATTGCGAACTTCTCCTTGAGGTACCTCACTGAAACGTATGATGTTTCTAGAAGCCGCACGAATTCTTTCTAGCAATAATAACCCTGGAGTAATGTTGTAGTCTATCTTAACTGGGTTAAACATCGGGCGCAGAATCTACAGAGCTTGGAGAACTAGAGTCTATACGGTGTTGGCGTTTTTGTAACTGTAAAATAGGTACATCTGCCCCCCCCCATAATATTTTCTTCAGGTTCACTTTCAGTCAGCTGATGCTTTCCACTTCCAAGTTACCTTTTGGCTCACTCAATATTTCTTGTTGTGTTTCGTTTTTGTCATCATCATCATTCAATATCCGACAAATGTCATCATCACAAAATCTTTGTGACATCTAAAACAATATTGTAAAGTACTTGAGACAAAAGAATCAAATATAAGTAAGAAATAGTGAAGAATACATACATATTACACAAAATAAACTGAAATTAATTAAAATCAACATAAAATCATTACAAATAAGCGATAAAAACAAATAAAACAGTCATGTTAACACTACACTTCCGTAAATGTTACGACACCTTCGCTGTACGACACAAAAATGACGCGCGACTACAATGCCATTAGAACCTTCAAACATTTAAAACCAACGTTTATCGGTACCTCTCTTTCTTTTCTCCCTGATTTTCCAAAAAAAAAAACTTTTTGGATTCCGAAGAGTGGCACATCGAAACTGTCCGTGAAACAAGTAAGTTGCTTAAAGTCCTCAAAGGAGGAAGATCAACCAGGCTGGAACTGCTCAGAAATTCTGATGGTATCTTTACGGAGGCAAAACCAGAGACTCTTATTCTCATTCTTGAGGCTCAATTCTCAGATAATCTAATCAGAACCAAGGCGTGTTGAATAACGTAACATGCCGTAGCTGGTACATCTTTTGACGGCATGTGTAATTCGGCCAGACAACACGGCGCTGACGAATCATAAGTTTTTTGGATAAAAGCAATGCTAGTGAATAGATAACTGATTGTGGATGCTGGCTGTGGCCAATATGTGATGGCAGGAGTGAACAATGGGTGCCCGCAACGCGGCTTAATATTTGGGTGTCATCCTGAATAAAAAACTTCTATGGACCAAACATGTTACGGCGAAAGCTTCTTACGCGCTGTCGGTCTTCGAGCAGTGCCAAGGAGCTATTAGCAAGATATGGGGGCTGTCACCGAAAGGAGTACTCTGCATCTACAAGGCTATGATAAGGCCAATAATATAATATTATTCGGTTGTCTGGTGGAATAATCTCTAACTAAAAGACGTCATTGCTGCTTTTACCAGACTCCAAAGAAAAGTCTACTCGGCTGCATGAAGCAAGTCTGACTCCACTCTGGATGCATTGATGGACCTCCCTCCTCTTGATATTCATATCATGGGCTGCACTCTCTTTCCTTTAAAAAGAATTAGTCTTCGGTATAACATGCACTGGAACTTTAATGACCTTGCACGCCGGCTGTCTTCTGCCTCTGATCTTATGAACATTCCATCTTAAACATTGACATAAGGACTCCTTTTGAAATTGGCTTTCTTTGTACCCAAGACCGGTTTTGGCCAGAATCTGAGCCAGAAAGGGAATGTAGTCGGGTCTTCACGGATGGCCCCAAAACCGATATAAGATACGGAGTTGGTGTCTTACTTAAGGACGACAACATTAGATTTGACTCCTCGCTATGAATACTTGCATATGTCTACAAAGGCGGGGAGGGGGGGGGGGGCGAAGCTGCGCTTGGAGACTTCTTCTGCCCCCTTATTATTTCCAATCTAATTCGAGAATGCACGACATATGTGAACGCAGTCGTTAGGCTAAAATCCATTAGTCTTATAGTTTGTAGAACCCATTACGTAGCTATAGAAGCAACAAACTCTAGATATTATTTACATTTTTATCAATAAGTCTTTAAAGAATGTGTTGAAAAGGTTGGGAACCATTAACTGAAAGTATTGAAACTGGAGAGGCTTTGACTACATCAGCAAATATGTGGGCTCAAAAGTTGATTAACTTTCTCCTATGCCCCACAAGTTTGGGAGTTGAATGAGTACCCCGGACCATTAAATTTAATACATTTTGGCACTTATCAAACCTTTAAAGGACTCGTCTAGATGTAATTGAATATTTAATTTAAATTGAAAATCTTTTGTTCTAGCTATAGAAAATTTCGATTTGTGAGCTGGATTTTAATTTGTTTAAGTATGTTAGCGGTTCTTGGCATATGTTCTAACAGCAACACAATTTGCCATGTGCTTAAACAACTGAAGTCAAAAAGTGCGAACAAAATGTCAAACATTAAGAGGTACATTAATCAGGAAATGGATACAAAAGAGTTGATAGTGTAGAGGAGGGGAATAGTAAAGAACAAGAAATAGTCTGCTGTTGCATTCTTATAGAATATGCTCCATAATAGCATTTTTAAATTGTATGGTTCCAATTATTTGTTTTGCTGTTATAAGCAGAGAATTCCATAGTCTGGCGCAAAGACGAAGAAAAGGCGTTGAAATAGTTCGAGGATTAAGTTATAAGGTTGCATGTTCTAGGCGAACAAGCGAACTGCAGGTTTTCAAAAAAATATGGTGGCGACGTGTTCTGACATGCAAGAACCGCTGAAACGTTCAACCAAGGATATGTCGACGAAGTCCATACACATACCTTACCATATCATTGAATGCCACAGTAACTTTATGGTAGGATGGAGTCGAGTTTGAAGTACACTGCTGATGAGTGATTAATATACGGAACAAGTCTCAGCCTCGTATTAACAGGAGTAAAATTATAAAAATGCAAAATAATATTGCACCCAGTATTGAGCCCTGTGGTACTTCTGCTTGTATTGGGTATGTAATTTAATTCGTGCGGTTTTTTTTTTCAAAGTTTGAACGTTTATTTAAGAAAAACATGTACAATTGTATTATTCAAAGTATTGCCCATCTAAAGCTATGACTTTTTCCCATCTTACTGGCAATTTGTGAATCCTATCCCAAAAGAACTGCGCCGGATTGGCAGCCAAGAATGAATCAAGCAAATTTTTGATATTCTACTCTGATATGAACCGTATTTCAGTGAGGGCGTTCTGCATCGACCGGAACAAATGGTAGTCAGAAGGGGCAAGGTCTGGGCTATAAGGCGGGTGGGTTAAGACTTCCCATTCACTGTTTTCCAAATAGTTCCTAACCGGATGATTTATGATGGAAAATTATTGCCTCGTGTCTGGTCGCATATTCCGGGCATTTTTCGGCTACTGCTCTCTTTAAACGGATTAATTGTGTTCGGTAGCATTGTCCATTGATGGTTTCACCGGGTTTTAGCATTTCATAATACAGCACACACATCTGATCCCACCAAATACAGAGCATTACCTTCTCGCCATGGATATTCGGTTTTGCCGTTGATTTGGCTGGTTGGCCGGGTTTCACATATGATTTTGATATGCCTGGGGTTGTCGTAATGGATCCATTTTTCCTTACCAGTAACAATCCGATGCAAAAATGACTTCCTTTTGTGGCGTTCCAGCAGCATTTCGAACATGCAAAACCGCCTTTCGACATCTCTCGGCTTGAGTTCATGTGGAACCCAATTTCCTTGCTTTTGAATATATCCAGCTGATTTTAAACGTTTTGAAATGGCTGCTTGAGTGACACCCAAAGATTCTGCGAGCTCTTCTTGTGTTTGGCAACAATCTTCATAGAGTAATGCTTCCAGTTCTTCATTTTCAAACTTTTTTGGCTGCCCAAGACGTTCATCGTCTTCCAAGCCAAAATCACCATTTTTAAATCATGCAAGCCACTTTTGGCACGTTCGCTCAGCCAGCGCATGTTCACCATAAACTTCCACCAAAATACGGTGACTTTCGGCAGCAGTTTTCTTCATATTAAAGGCACACAGTTCGACATATTTGAGTGAAAAAAAAATTATTGTTGTTTACCCCTCAAATGAATGACATATACTGAAATGACGTACAATGACAGTAGCTTTCCAATGCATGTTCCAATGGAATAATGACAATGAAATAATACAAGTTACGCCATCTCTTAGCAAACCGTTATAGACCCAATATATTCCTAATACAAGAGGATTTGTCACCAGCCACATCCTTTTAACAGCGATTACTTAAGCAATTAGTACCGAATTTTCACTAAGACCAAAATACCTTCTTAGTTTCTTAGAAAGAATTGATTTCGAAAGCCAGACTGGACCGAAGCAAGTAGCTTATGATGATCTAGATGACTTGAGATTTGATTGATAAGGACTTTTTTCAAAACTTTTGAAAGGCAAGCCAAAGACGGTTGACGTTTTTTTCAGGACAGCAATTACTTTAGCCAACTTCCAACTAGACAGAAATGATGCAAAAATTATTTACGTGAATAATCACACGAAGAATGTGAGTTAATACCATTTTGACAAACCGGACTGAAAGTCCATACTCACCAACGTTAACTGATTTGAGTGACCGAATGATATTAATGACATCAACTTCCGATAAAGTTTCGAAACCTGTGGGTGTTCCAGCAAAATTTTGAAGGTTGGGTAGAGATTTTGTACTTTCTAATGAAGTGGATAAGAAAGCATCGTTAATATCATCAAGATCAGGTAAGATGTCTAAGACATGGTTTTTACAAACACCAACCGAGCGTAAGTTGCTCCAGAGCTTTTTGGGATTTTGGTCTGTTCCTAGCCTAAATAAGAAATGCGGCAGTTCCAGTCTAGATTTAATTGCTTATTCTGCGTGATATCTTAATAATGGTAATCGTGTTAATAGTGGTAATCGTCATCCCCGGTTTCTAATGAAACAGATATTCTTAATCTTTAGTGTCGACTGGGGCTTGTAACTTAAACTTTAACTGTAAACAGAATCCCTTAATTCGCTCATGTTCCTTCTTTTTGCTCTTATGTTGGCATTCATCCCATCTCTTCGGATCGTAGAGCTCACAAATAGCCTGGGGTTTTTCTATGTAGCACAGCTTTGCATGATTCTTGTTACGCTGCGTGTAGTTGACATAAACTTATGTTAAACCAGACGTTTCGGTTTGGTAGCCGAGAGAGAGCCGAGAGAGAGCCGAGAGAGCACATTAGATGCAATCGGTCTTTATTGCTTAAAGCTGGCGGCATGTGATTTCTCGAGACACTTGATCAAAAAAGGTTCAAAGTTTTCAATCTCTTTTTGACCGACCTATACTATTTTTGATAGCCTATACTATTAAGGAACTTAACATTCTGCGCAATAACAATAACAGGGACTTTACAAGGTTGCAAAGGGGGCACATAAGTTCAAACTATTTGGTAAGCGCACTAGTCAAATTTTCAACAGCTTCATTTACCCTCTCGTTAGTTTCTTCTGAATTGCAATGGAGTTTTGACCGACCATTTACCATGGCCATTTATCGGTACCTTAAGTAAGACTCCAGTTGCTTATTTGCTGAGTAAACCTGTTAAATAAAGTAATGTCGATTGTTTCTTCTTCTCCTCTCGTAACAAAGGTTGGTTTGTGAAAGTTGACGAAGGAGGTTGGTTATCTTGAAGCTAATCATAGCAATAAGAATATGTTCGATAGAAGGTCTAACTATTTGAGTACCAAGTAGTAAAGGCTTTTAATTTCTTCTTTTAAAGGATGTGAACTTAAGTGGCGATTGTAAGATCTCCGATGACAAATACACACTAAAAACTGTATAATTTCGATTAAAGCATGTCTTTGGAAGACTTAGAGGCTAATTTTAAATCAATCTGAAGTAAGTAAGCTACTTACCTACTTAGGTTCTGGGCGAATCTGAATTTCCAACTCCAAGTTGACTGAGAGTCACTTCTATTTAAAGGCGCCACCTAAGATGAGACCTTCCCTTGTGAGGCGAAGCATTGGTATATATTGCCCCTACATGTCCTAGTCACCTCAGGTAACTATTGCGCAATTTTCCGATCGATGTCATCGTATAGCTCGTATAGTTCGTCGTTGAATTTTCTCCTCCAAAGCTCGTTGACGCAAAAATTACCGAATATTTTATGAAGAACTTTTCTCTCGAAACCACCGAGGATATCTTCATCCGCTTTTGAGAGAGTCCATACTACATGGCCAGTGGAACTGGGAAGATTAAGTTCATATTACTCAACTGCCTTCTTAGCCTAAAAAATCAGCAAATTGCAAGAGTGATTCCTCACTTTATAGTATTTCTACTAACGTGTTGGAACAATTGAAAGCAGAACCAAAGTCACTTACTCGTAGTACCTCGAGATTAGAGTTATCGGTTTTGCCCTTATTAAGAACTTAACCCTTTTTGGCAGATTCCGTTTAAGGACTAGAAAATGTACCGGTGACAACCCGCTGAGTTCTCTCAATTGTGTAGATGTCATCGGCGTACGTTAGTTGTTGCACAGAGACTTTTGAAAGATTGTACCTCCAGTGTTCACTGGTAAGTTCCCTCCATACTTTCTAGTATGATGTAAAAGAAATCAATATGACAGCACGTCATCATCTTGTCTAAAACCTTTTTTGGCGTCAAAAGTCTCGGTTAAGCCATTACGACCCGTTGGCGTTCTCCGTCCTCATTCTGCACACATGAATGAGTCACATGATGCCAAATCCGGTAAATATGGTGGTTGAGGCATGATTGTCGTGTTATTTTTTGCCAAGAATTCTGCTACAAGCAACGATGAATGAGCAGGTGCATTTTGGTGACTTCGAGGTAGTACTCCTTATTGACCGTACGATAATGACGTAAAAACTTCTCTCCTGTGTGCTTCTATTGGGACGATTGGGCTTTTGTTTCGACGTCATAACTAAATACCCATGATTCGCCATCAGTTATGACCCTTTTTAGCAAGTCATGATCATCTTTGATTTCATTTAAGAGCTCCTGAGCGATGCTCATGCGACGGTTCTTCTGATCAAAATTAAGAAGTTTCTGAACAAACTTCGCTGACACTCGTCGCATGCCTAAAACATCCAAAAGAATTGCATGACAGGTTTGTTCTATCTTCTGAAAAGCATCTACAGTCTGCCGATATCCGCCGTGCCCAGACAGGAACTGTGTAAGGTGGTAGCTATAGTTCCCCCTAGCTCTCTTTGTCCATGATTCTATGGTGGGAATGAGCTTGTGAGTCGCCCTGCCTTTTATAGAGTTGTCCAGCCTGGCTTGCCACAGCGTTGCCAATACTGCCTTTTTCTCCTCCTTTCGCCTCTTGCCGGTTCGAGGGTCGCCTAAGGTATACCCTCTGCATCTCATCCGCAAGGATGTCGATGGGGACCATCCCAGCTAAAACGCAGGCTGCTTCGTCGGAGATAATTCGGAAGCCGCTGATCACTTGCGCAGAGTTAGTAAGCTGATGATAGCTTCCTCCTACACTCATTTGTTGTCAGCACACCCGCCCATATCGGCGTATAGAAATAATGAGCTGACCACTCTTGCGGGACTCCAGCGGAAACATTGTAGTGCTTAGCGCCGTCGTCAGTAAAGTAGTCCGTGACTATCCTCAGCAAGTAGTATGGTGTATCCATTCTGGCTAGGGATCTCCTAATGAACGACCAGTTCGCCGAGTTGAACGTATTTTTGACATCGAGTGTAACTACTGAGCAGTATCTCTTCGTCCCCCATCTCCACCTTTCGCCCTGAATTGCTTCAGCTGCTGTATCTACTACCGCCTTTATGGCATCGAAGGTAGAACACGATTTTTTGATGCCGTACTTCTGGTCTGACAGGGCACCGTTTTCCTTCGCTACCGCTAGAAGTCTGACATATATGATCCGTTCCAGGATTTTTCCTAGTGTATCAAACAGGCATATTGGGCGCTACGATGATGGTCCTCTGGGCGGCTTGTTGCCCTTTGGAAGCAGCACTAAGTGTTGTAGTTTCCATGGTGTGGGGAAAACCCCCTCCTCCAGGCACCATTGCATCGTTGTTACAAAGACGTCCGGCCTCATCCTAACAGCCGCCTTGACTGCCCTATTCGGGATGAGAACCAGATGTTTTGCTGTCTCCGATTTTTTTGCATGCCACAAGCAGTTCTTCGACGTGATTGCCGGGATGTGTTCCATGTTGATCTCCCTCGTGATGGAAACCATAGTAGTTGGCCTATGGGGGAATAGATGATATACTTTGGTCCTTAATATTGCTGGGTAGGTAAGTTATGGAGACCTGTTGTCTTTAAGCTTCTTCATCACCACTCTATAAGCTATGCCCCAGGGGTCTAAGTCTCCTTAATGGCTCTTTCCAGTTCATGTCTCGCCAATTTAAACGTGGTTAGCCGTTCCTGGAAATCTGGTCTCACTCTGGTTCTCTGGGATCTGCGTCGTGCTTATAGGCACTTCGCTCTGAGCCTTTTTATCTCGTCGGTTTACCAGTAGCAGGGCTTTGCTGCGTCGCACGCTGTAGTGATGACCTGGACCAGCTGATGCGAAAGGACCTCCGCTGATCCGTTGTTCGCTGTGGCGCTAGTGTTTAGCATTTCCTCAAACATGCCTTTGTTGAATAGTGTATCCTCCCACTTTGGACCTGTTAGGGTGGGGCGCAGTCTGCGTTTTTCTTCGCCGACGTTAAATAAAATTGCCTGGTGGTCACTGTGGGTATAGTCTTCACTGACCCGCCATTTGGTTTTCCGCAGGAGTGAGTTGCTCACGAATGTGATGTAAATGATTGACACTCTGCCTGCTTTTCGAAACGTTTTCGTTACACCGTTGTTGGCCAGACTAATGTCCAGTGATGCGAAGGATTAGAGTAGAGCCCTTCCCCTTACGTCCGTGGTCCTACTGCCCAATCGGTAGCCCAGGCGTTAAAATCCCCAGCAATAATCACTGGGTGCTTCCCTCGCGCCAGCTACGATGTCGTCCAGCAGCTTCGTAAAGTCTGCCAGTGGTAGACTGGGAGGCGCATAGCAACTATAGAAGTACACACGTTTTATATTTGCAGATACGAGGCAGGGTCTGGTTCCCGCAGGTCCATATCGCTGTTTTTTTTTTTTGTGGTGTCGTCTATCCAGCTGCTTCCGTCTATGGGTTTATACTGTTCGCTTATTAAGTCTACGTCGATCCTTTTCAAATACGGATGCGGCAGTTCACCCAGCCAACTTTGATTTTGCCGGACTCCAGCAATTTGTTCGCCTTCTATTCCGGTAGCCCGGTCTGCTTTGGTAATCCCAATGTTTTACTGGGCCTTTATAGCTTCGCAGATGTCTCTCCTAGTTGTGACTTCGTCAAGTTTTTGTCGATTATGCTCCTAAATTGATCGGTTCTGTCACCAGATCCGCGTAGCTGAAACAGCAAGTCGCCTTTCTGGGTTCGCCTAATCTTTGTGACCTTGGCGTGACCTTGTGGAGCTTGGCGTAGGAAAGTTCTCCCTTGTCTGTAACCACGATTGCGTCCAGTCACGGTTTTACCTTGGCGATCTTACTTTTCTTCTTTTCATCCTTCTTCTTCTTTTCAGGAACTTTCGACCAGGCGCCAAAATTGCACAATGTATAATTTTGATTTTTGCTGCTGACTTATCATCCAGTGGTGTACTATAGGGTTTTCCAATAGGGACTTGACAACAATTTGATTTGTGAACGCACTCTTTCACTAATCCTCAAACTGTCACTGTCAATTTATTCAGCAAACTCAACATTTTCATCATGATAAAGTACACTATCGAGCAACGTCTGTAAATTATAAAAAAAAATTCTACAGATATTCGGAGTCGCAAAATCATCTTCAGTGACGAAGCTCATTTTTGCCTCAATGGGTTCATTAATAAGCAAAATATGCGTTATTGTTTGGGTGAATACCCACATGTGCTTCATGAATCACCACTTCATCCACAAAAAATAACTGTTTGGTGCGGTTTGCATGCCGGCGGCGTTATTGGGCCATATTTTTTCGCCGACGATAACGATCGTCACGTTACTGTGAATGGTCAGCGTTTTCGCGCCATGATCACTGATTATTTTTAGTCCGAATTGGAAGATATGGACTTGGACGATATGTGGTTTTAACAAGATGGTGCCACAATCCACACAGCACATGCTAAAATCGATTTATTGAAGAGTAAGTATGGTGAGCGTATTATCTCAAGACATGGGCCAGTCGATTAGCCGCCTCGTTCGTGCGATTTAACGCCGCTTGACTATTTCCTGTATGGCTACCTTAAGTTATTGGCTTATGCCAACACGCCGACGACGTTGGAAGAGCTCAGAGCCAACATTGTACGAGAAATAGCGGCCGTTTCGGGCGAAATGTGTAACCGAGTCGTTGAAAATTGGGTCCAACTAATCGACCGCTGCGGCATATGAACGAATTCGAGTTCCATTCATAAATGTTTTGATTGTACTTCAAGCCAATAATAAAGTTTTTGAAATATCTCAAATGGTTTGCCTTTTATTAAAAAAAAAAAAGTTGTCAAGTCGTTGTTAGAAACCCCTATATTAGTGATTGACTTCTTTTTGACGCTATTGATACGCTTACCGTACTCTTTTTCCCTTTTTTTAGGAGGGGGATGTTCTACTCGTCTCCTCTGCTCGTAAAGCTTACGGGTGGCTCTCGTAATACGCTTCTTGTTTAGCTGCATGTGCTTGTCGGTATTCTTCATCAAACAAGGAATTTGTTTGTGGCTGTCAGGTGAAACGCGGCACATCAGTTCCGGTGTCTCTGATGGCACTTTATCAGCGTTGTCACTTATCTCTGGTACTTGATTTAAGTCAATGTTGGATGGCTGCTAACGTTGATCGCTAAATGATAAACTTGGTTTAGCTTTTCATGATCCGGACACAGCCATATGGCTTTGTAGGTATATATTGAGATAAAGGAACCAGATGCTAAGTATAATGATCTTTCATCCCTCCGCAAAGTCAATAAGCCAAACATGTATGCTTTGTTTATCAACTGTCAAACCAAAGATGTCTTCCTTTCCCATTTTGGCATTAAAATCGTACCAAGCGATTTTAACGTCATACTTCAGACATTGCTGATACGTACGAGTATATCTTATCGATGATCTCGTAGAAACATTCTTTGGTGGCGTCGTTCTTGTCTTCCTTAGGGGTATCGGCGCACGTTAGGCTAATGTTATTGAATTCAGTCTTGATGCGGCTTACCATAAGACGTTCGTTCACGTGTCGGAAGCTCAAGACTTCTTGCCTAAGCCTGCCGCATATGACAATTCCGTACCTGAATAAGAGTAACTCCCGCATGACACAATTGCTTTCTTTTAAGAATAACTTTTTTTTTTAATTTATAACAATATCGGGTAATATAAAAAGTGTTCGCGGTTTGTTAGTACATTTTTGGAAAAAAAAATTCTTTATTCAAATTATCATTATTATCTACGACCTTTTGCCATTTTTCTGGTAGCTTCATAAATCCATCGGTGTAGAACTTCTGTTTATCAGCGAAAAACTTGGCCAAGTTATTTTCAGCGGTTCTTCGGTCGGCCAATTCTTTACCATCAAGAGAGTTTTGCAAAGACCAAAACAAATGGTAATCAGAGGGTGCAACGTTCGGGCTATACGGTGGATGTATCAAAACTTCCCAACCAAGCTCCGTCATTTTGTTCCGCGTCATCAAAGATGTGTGTGGCCTAGCATTGTCATGATGGAAGACAACTCCCTTTCTGTTGGCTATTTCTTGAATGGCTTCATTCAAACGGTCGAGTTGTGTACAGTAAAGGATCGAATCGACCGTTTCGCAACGTTCTAGCAGCACATAATAGACAATTCCCTTCCAATATCACCAAATACTCAACATAACCTTGTTATGAAGTCGTTTGTGTACGGACACCGGCCTTTGATGTTGGATAATCCGTATTTAATCCATTTTTCATCGCCCGTGATGAATCGCTTCAACAATGGTTTCATTTCGTTACGTTTCAGCAGTGTTTCACTGACGGTTATTCGGTCAATTAAATCTCTTTGGTTAATCCATGTGGCACCCAAACATCGAGCTTTTTTAAGTAGCCTGTTCGTTTTAGATGATTCCAAACTATAATACCGTTGATGTTTAGTTCCTCCGCTATCTCCAGACAGCTTCCGTGCCCGTCTTGCTCCATCAGTTGCAAAATTTCATCGACTTTTTCAGTGACAGGCCGACCAGTTCGAGGTGCATATTTTACATCGAAAATTACGAACGGAATCGAACAGACCACTCCTGGGTCCGGCATCCACTCACAGCATTCTCACGGTAAACTGCACAAATTTTTCGGCATCTTTTTGCAGCGTTTTTCCCTTTTTTATATTAAAAAAACATCACATATCGTATTTCCTCAGATATTTTACTCATATTCAAATCAGTATAACTTTTAACACGAGCAACGAATTACACAGCTGTATCAGATAAGTCTTTAAAGATAAATGGACACCAACACCATCTAGTGATAAAAAACCGCGGAGACTTTTTATATACGAGTACATATATGATCCTATATTTCCCTTTTTTTTTTGTTTTAATGCTCAAAGTCGATAATGCTGGTGCAATTCCATTTTTTTTTATTTTCGATAAATTGAAAACGACATCATAACCTAGCCGAACGAGTTCCTGGATTGTCCTGACAAATTGGGATTTCTCTCCACTCAAACGTACTAGAAATTGTGTGTAAAAATCTGGAATGTGTGTAGCCTCGTAAGGAGGCAGCATACTCCTTAATTTAAAAAGCTCGTGAATTGTTTTTAATCTTCTTAACTATATTTCCTTTTCCTTTTGGTACAAAGCAGAAAATTTAGAGAGCTCGGAGGAAGAATATGAGTAGATCAGCTTCTACAGAAGTACAGACGCGACTTACCATAGAACACAATCATCGTACATGTTTACCTCCGTAATCAAAAACTTTGAATGCGAATCGGTTGATCTGCTAAATAAACATATGTACACATACATAATCAATAATTTATAACACTTCTCGTTAATTTTTTTTTTTTTTGCAAAAACACGCTGAAATGCTTATTTGACTTGCTGAACTGGCCAAAATCCCAGCAATGTAAATGTTATACACATCGCCACCATATGCTGCCACAAGTGTACACCTATGTATCTACAAATGTATATTCATATTTAGTAACGTGCACCAATAGCAACATAAAAAAAAAAAAAATAAAAGATAGAAAACAACAAGTTTGCGGGGAGCAAAAGCAATACGTGGCCTTTTTTCTGGACGCAAGTTTACTTTACCTTTTTGTGTTTTTAATCGTAGATTCGTATATGTATCTCCATCTCTGTTTTCTCACTAAAAAAAAAATAATAAAATGAAAAAAAAAAACACAAAACTCAGAAAAATTTTGTTGCTTCTTTTAACAAAGAAGGGGTGGCTTTTTTCCATCTCTTTCGAAGGGAGATATAGGTAAACTTCCGGTGCAGAGCTGTTGTGTACATCGATGCATTTATCGAAAGGGGTGTAAACGAAGTTGATTTTCAATATTTTTTTTTCGCCGCTTTTTTTGAAATTCTTTTGCTTTTTTTCCAAGGAAGCTGGGAATGGCAATTCTTTGTTTTCTTCTTGCAGTTTGGATTTTTTGTGGAATTGTTTTTAGGACCCACGTCGTCAGATGCAAGGCGATTGGGTGATTTCCATTTCGCTTGGTCGTCGCTTGTATTTTCGTGTTCTTGTTTTAATTTTCATTTTTTTTAAATTGTTCTTTTGTTTAATTTGGGTTTACTGCAGATTTTTATGGTTCCACTTGAACAAGGGTAGTTTGAGGGATAGAGCTCTTAGCGTAGCGGAGTGTAATAAATTTCGCGCGAAAAAATATCTACTACAAACACTAAATTACTTTCGGTGTTTGTTTTTTTTTTTTTGTTTTTAATTTTTTAAGCGTCCGAATGCATTTAGCTGCATTTGCGCAACCCGACGATTCGTGTTTTGTTGGTTATGTTGCTCACAAGGGTTGCGGCATGCAAAACCACACCCACACATCAAAAAAGAATTTCAAATGTAGAAATGAGCAATTAAATATGATTGAGAATTGTTAACTAGAAACGAGTAAGATACACATGCCACACGCATACATACATCAATACTTATGGCCATGTATCTATATAATCGTTCTTATTCTACATATTAGCGGTTGTAGCAGTGATGTTGCAAGGGTTTGCTGATTATTTTTATTTCACATTGAATCTTAACCCTTATTTTTGTTTCTTTTTTTTTCTCCGGTGCGGTGAGGAGGCAGAAACTTGCTCAATTCGTTCAATGGAATGCTGGTGTTGTGGAGGATGCTTATTTTTTGCATTTGTTTGTTTGTTTTTTTTTTTCTTCCCGAGGTCGCGTTAATAATTATTACAGTGGAAAGTGGTAGCACTCGTACTTTTTTAATGATTGCGAGGGCCATCGCAATGGCTACGAGTACTGGGGGATTGGTAATTTTTTGTTTGGGTTCATGGATTCATGGGTATTACCGGCATTATAGGGGAGAGAAGTGAAGTAGAAGAACCGTCACTCGTCGCATCGGAAGGTGATGGTGTGCATAATGAGAAAGAATTGTCGATTTGACGATGGTCGATGAATCATGAAAAGAAGTACAAATTCAGTGGTGTTGTTGGTTGTTGTGTTTTTTTTTACAAAAATGAAAAGGGTGAAAATGTTTTTTTTTTTCTAAATATTGACAAAGTCTATGGGGCATGGTTAAAACTACACAATAAAGGGTTGAGATTCTTTTCGACACATTTAAACGAATTTACTTTCATAAAATCGATAATCGGTTAAACGTGTTAGAAACACAAAGAGAGAAAACAATAATCTTGTAATTGATAGCAATTTGCAAAATTGTCCTTTGTATATGTTAACACGATAAGCAGTCACTTACCTTCTCCCAACGGTCCATTGTTCCCACAATCTAAGTGCCAAATTGCACTCAGATATCCGGCGCGTGTAACAAAATTCATGCCAAGTCAATATCAACCAATTTAAGCTGAAGCTAAGCTATTGGCTAGGCGTTAATTATTCGAATATTGTTTTAAGCGATCTGATCTGCTAATTGCGCGGTCTGTGACCTAAAATATGGTATCATTTGTACCACAACATCAGTATAACGAAGACAAATGAAGCTTAACTCTTTTGATGAAATTGAAAGTTTTTCTGGTGGATATAACGATAATTTGCCCAGGGATTAAAATCTCACTGAGAAAATGTCGTCTCCTTAAGGCACTTAGAGGAATGCATTCACATTAAATATGTCCTACAGTTTCATCGTCATTGAGATTCCTGAATAGAACATATTTTGTGTAGGTGATATCAAAGGTGACAATGTCCGGTGAGAAATCGAACCAGTCTTCTGATATCGTCATTTTTGAGTTGGAGGGATTCTTTTAAATTTTTGTGAAAGGGTTTAATGGCTTTTTAGCCTGGCTAAGCCCTGGGATGTTTTCCAAATCGGATATATGCATTTTGTTCTCCCAACTCTTTACTGCTGAATTTAAGATCTTATAGAACGGCTCAGGGCCAATGAAAATATCCGCTGAACCGTTTTTAGCCAGTTTGTCGGCTATTTCATATCCGTCAATGCCTTAATGCCCAGGAACTCAACAAAGTTTTACTTTGTTCTGACATTTAGAGTCAATGAGATTATAGCCTGTTGCTTTAATGGATGCTTGACTGTACGTGAGTCCATGATAATATAGACATTCTTCATTCCGTTAACGAGGATGAGATTTCGCGCACCTGAATGGGATGTAATACATTTCCCCTTGAAATACACTGCGACTTACCAAATTGGTTGCGAAATTTTGGTGTTTGGACCAAATACATCAGCACCCACTCCGGTGTCCGTCTTTGATCCATCCGTATGCCACTTGATACCATTAAAGTTTGCGGTGGAAATTTTTCGGCTTGGGATCACTATATTCAATCATCTGCCGAAGCACAGTCTTAGGTAGTGGGTTGTTTACGACGCAGATCATGTCAAGTTCGGGGATTTCGAAGAGAAGATCGAGTAAGTAATCTCCCCTGTTTAAAATAATCTTTTTTCTGCGTTAGGCAGAACAGACCATTCAACATGACGATGATAGCCAAAACTTTCGTCCGCCTGACCGGAATAAAGTAATGATAGCAAAATCTTAGCTGAATTCAAACAAATCAGTTGGACCTAACGGCCTTCTGGCCGAGGTATAAGAAGCAGCTGCGAATGTCTTTATGGAAAACATACACAAACCTATTTCATAGATCTGGTCAGAAGAGTGTATGCCTGACAATTGAAAGGAAATCTTGCTTCAACTGCGCTAACTATAGACTTATTGTCTGAACTGCTAAAACCCTTCGCTAACAACTTATTTGGTCCCTATCAGTGCGGTTTCAGACAAGAAATCCATAATCGGACGAATCTTGACACTCCGACAGATCCTGAAAGAAACTGAAGAAGTAAAAATCGATACCCACCATCTTTTCATTGAATTTATTGCTGCATTGAACAGCATTTGTAGAGACGAGCTATAAAGAGCCATCTCTAGTCTTGGAATCCCTGTCCGTGTATGCGGAAGGACTATTGAGAGCACTCGATTCTCCGTCAAGGCCAGTAACAACATAACCGAGACCTTTGATGCCAAAAAACGTTTTAGATACGGGGACACGCTGTCATGTGACTTCTTTAACATCAAGCTTGAACAAATTGTGCGGAACTCACAAGTGAACTCTGGAGATACAATATTTCAAAATCTAGAACTCTGCGGGCTATCACTGGTGCATTCGATAGTACTGTAATGGAAAGTCCCAAAATGGATTTAACGGTAAATAAGGCGAGAGCGAAGTATATGCTGTAAGCAAGAGAGAACACACAACATCGATGAATTAGACAGAACCCCACAATTAACTGCTATAATTTCAAGCTAGTAAGGACCCATGTCTACCTTGGTTCTGCTATAAATTCAGAATATTTTTGCAGAAAAAAATGAAGAACCACTCTTGCCAATCGCTGTTTTTTTGTGTACGAGAGCTATGTGATGAGTACCCGCATTGTTAGATAGGTGTCGCTACGGAGCCAAAATGAGTGTGCAATCATTAAGTATAATCTTTTTTACCCTAAATTTGGTGACAATCCGACGTTTAGTTTTGCTTTGACACCCATTTTTAAACATCGTGTTAGTGTTTTTGCGACCATGAAAAAAGAGCAGTATCGCGCAGTGATCCGATTCTTGTTTTTGAATGGCGAAACCTGCGCGGAAATCAAGCCCATTCTCGATGGTGTTTATGGGACCCATTCAACTTCCCGTACAACTTTTTACTATTGGTTTGCCGAGTTTCTCCGTGGCTGCACGTTGGTTTTTGATGAACCGCGCCCAGGTGTCCCAAAAACGTTTACCGCAGAGGAAATCGTGAACAAAATCCATGATCTCGTATTGGCGGACCGCCGAGTGAAAATTCACGAGTTGGCTGAGATAGCAGGCGCCTTAACCAAACACATTAGCCATATCCTTCACGAGATTTTGGGCATAAGAAAGCTATCCGCGCAATGAGTGTTGCGTTTGCTCCCAAATGTCTAATCGAAATCCGGATCAGTTTCTGCGTCAAAAGATCGCTTGTCAGAAAGAAGTACGGGTCGAACGAGGAAGTCATTACCACCACGGAGGAGTATTTTGCAGGCCAACAAAAAACTTAAAAAAGTTGCGTCGCCATATCTGTCCGGGTATTCATCAAACAGCCCGAACAACTAAGGAAACTCTGTATAAGACCTTGATCATCCCAATTTTACTTTATGACGCTGAAGCATGGATTTTGCCAAACGGAGATGAAGATTTCCCCAGTTGTTTCAAGAGAAAAATCTTTCGAAGCTTTCCAGGAAAAGATTCAACGACGAACTATCGAGCTGTATAGCAACAACGACCTAGTCGACTCAGATGGCTAGGATACGCAGATCAAATTGACGCAAATGCTCTTCGAATCTAACTGGGAGGAACAACGCAGCAAAGGAAGACCTCAACTTAGGTGGCGCGCACCAGTAGAAGGGGAACTCAACCGACTTGGAGTGCACAACTGGAGGCAGATAGTTGAAAACCGGACTAAGTAGAGAGGCTTGTGAGCTAAGGCTCAGGTTCACCCTGAACTGTAGCGCCACCTAAGTAAGTAAGATCAACAATTCCATTCCTGTTACTGCCTCAGAGAAACTGAGAGAAGCGGACAGACTTTACGATTTTTAAGAATTCCGCTGCTTACGCTTCCCCATTGAGCCTTTAGTATTCTTGAGTTTAAAAATTGTGAAAGTTGTTTCCATTTTGCTTTGCAGGTTTTTCTTGTGCCATTTTCTGACGCCTTCTTATAGGTTTCAGCTGTTGATCGCTGCCTTCTACATGCTTATTCCTGGATGACAAGCTGAATCGTTATGGCGTCTGTGGTATGCA
This sequence comes from Volucella inanis, assembly GCA_907269105.1. NCBI lineage: Eukaryota > Metazoa > Arthropoda > Insecta > Diptera > Syrphidae > Volucella > Volucella inanis. The sequence continues at coordinate 124,112,242 of OU026157.1, read as the reverse complement.
ATGGCATCTTGTAGTCGATTATCACTTTTCAATGGATATACCATATAGTATTTAATCAAGGAATGTTGTTCACATTTTATTTTAGGTTTTTAATATGTATTTGGGATCAACTCTCATTTATCTACAGTAAAGCTCTAATGCATCACTTGAGAGCATTTTACGTTTTATTGGAAACTAATTGAGCTTATGGATCTTCAAATTTTCCAATGTGATCTTCTCACAGTATCCGTTCGGTTTCAGGAGGAACTTGATGGTCTTACTCGTATCTGAACTGCAACCGCATATTGGCTGAAAAATGCAGATACCCTCCGGATACGAGGGTGGATCAATAAGTCCTGACATAGAAAATAGTCACTGGGAGCCGGTGAATATGATTCATAGGGGAACAATTTCTGATATTTTAAAATGGCGACTACGTAGATGTACATTGTCCTGATTATAAAGCAGCTATGCTGTCATTTTTCCTTAAAATCGATGTAAAATATCTCACGGGCATCCCAAAAAAAGGGCTACCAAGGCTTTATTGGCTGATAGACCGTCCTTGGCCTTCTTCTTCATCAATTCTCTTGCAGAAACTCGTTGTTTCCACTGGTCTCCTGTGTGCTATTGTATGGTATATCCATGTTTTTTTACAGTATTATAAAACGGTGCAAAAACTCGTTCGAATTATGGTTGAACACTTTGATCAAAAATTCCCGGAATTTATTCAGAAAATTTAAAATACAAGTTTATTCATTTAAATATATGCAAGCGGTTGATCGAATCCTCGAAACATTTTTTATATTTGATTTTCGGTATGTCCATCAGTTCTTTTTGCGATTTTTCCATTACTTCCTCTCGGCTGCTGAAACGCGTACCCGTAGTAATTTTTTAACTCGATTGAAGAGAAAGAAGTCACATTGAGCCAAATTAGGTGAATTCGGTGGCTGTTGCATTTTTCGTCAAAAAATTACGAATAATAATGGCACTGTGCGACGGTGCCATGTTATCATGGTGCAAAATCCACAATTTTTCTGCCCACAATTTTTTCGGCGAACTGCTTCACCCAAACGTCTCATTACGCCCAAGCAATACTCTTTGTTTACTGTCTAGCCTTCTGGCAAAAGTTCATGATGCACTACACCGTTGTAATCCATGAAAACCGTGAGCATTGCCTTTTTTGACTGAAAAAGACGTAGTTTTTTTGGTGAACGCCATTCACTTGCCTGAGGTGTGCATTGCCTGTCGTACTCATAAACTCACGTCTCGTCTCCAGTAATAATCCTGTTGATGAAAATCATTTCTTTTGCGACGTTAACATGGTCTCTTTTTTGCATGAAATTGAGGTCATTGCTGTTACACGACGGAAACCCAAATCATTAACCAAAATATCTTAGACGGATTAATAGGCAATGTTCAAGTCCTCCGCTATGTCTCTGATGGTTAATTTTCGGTTATTGACCAACATTTCTTTTACTCCATCAATGTTTTCGTCAGTTTTGGATGTTGATGATCTGCCACTGCGTTCATCATCTTCGATTGACTCACGCTCACTTTTGAACCGCTCGTGCCTCTGGCAAACGACCGTTTTCTTAAGAGAATCGGTGCCGAAACACTTTTCCAACATTTCCAACGTCCGCGCATCATTAAATCCGTTTTTTACGCAAAATTTTATATAAGTTCGTTGATGCAAATTTAAATCCATTTCTAAAATTGTAAAAAATCGCCAACACACTCAGAGATAGATGTACTCTTGGCTATGTAACTTTTGCAAATATCAAGCTATGACGCTAAGATTTAGAGCAAATGTCAACAACAGATGTATCAACTTAACAAAAAAAAAAAACAGAACTTAAACGGAATAATGGGAGCGCCACATAGTGAAGCCACCGGAAACATTTTGATCAAGGTGGTATGTCTGCTTTCAATGGCTGTCCCAGGCAAACAAAATAATTCAGCTGATTCAATATTCAACAGACTTCTTTTAAAAGATTGAAGTTGACGGCTTACAATTTATAACGAGGGAAATTTTGTCTGACTGATGATCTGGAGACCGCCAGGTTCCCCTGTAAATTTTGACTTTTCAGAAATATGTGCCGACGATGACGATATTTTTTTTCGTTCTAAGGTCGATTAGTCTATATCTTTCTAAATATATACATAGTATAGTTGACGTTATTGTTTTCGGCTTTTTCATTTAACTCGACAAGTATGATTTGGCGTCATATTTTAAGGCACTCCTAGATTTTCGCGTACTTTCAGTCCAGAGCATCTTGAATAGATCTTCCTCTGATTGAAGTGATACATCCAAATAATAATAACTGATTCTGGTCCTCTTAGCATCCGCAGGTGGGTGTTCCATCCCTATATACTTCCTAATTGGATATAATATGTTCTTTGTAGTCTTTGATCGCCAATCATATATGGCATTCGTTAGTCAGAAGTCAAAAACAACTTTCTATTCAAGAGTAACCTCCTTAGGATGGTCATACATTTCAGTGTCATCAAGTAGTGGCACTATGCACTTTAATCTCACGGATGGTTAACGATTTAGTTTATCAGATTGAAAGAAGAAAAAATAAATTGATTTATCTCATTTATATAAGATTGGAGCCATTCAAATTAATTGTCAATCTCTCTTCGCCACCAGACAATATGGTATTTGACGAAATTCCATTCATTCCAATGAATTTAGCACTGGCCAATGACAGTAGAGTAAAGAATTAAAATCACATTTCATTTTTTGTGTATGTTTCTTTTTTATTATTTTTTAAAAATCCATTTATTTGTTAAATGACCACTTTCAATTATTTAAATTGGTTGCCTAATTAACAAACTTGCCATCATCAATAACACATTCAATTAACAGTAAACGAATCAGATATACGCATACATTCATGTCAACTCATCGTAATTGCGTATTCAGCATATGCTTATGTAAAGCATTTTCAGTTTCAGTTGAATAACACACAGATACGAAAACAATATACAATACATAGTAGAATGAATTAAAACGGATTTTCATTAAATTATCTCTCCGTAATTCATTATGTATTTCATGTGTTCAAAAGTGACTGTAACTAGTCATCATCTTCTTTACATGTTATCAACAAAATGACACGAGTGTGTACTCGTAGCGTACAGCGGTGACGTTATAATGTATGGTAGAACGTAAGTACAATATTTAATGTATGGAACATGGGACCATAGCCGGATGTTGGACCAACACGCATCTACTCGTACTAGTATCAACTCCGTATTGGATTTTCCTAAAGTGAAATCTGAAAGTTTGTTGAGCACGAGAGGGAGAAAGGGAGTGGAGAGGGGGTAGTGGTGATGGTGATGGTATAATGCTACCACGGTGTTTATCATAATGAGTTCAAATGCGAAGTACCTACAATAAGTGCGCAACAGGAGGTTGTAGATAAAATACCCGTACATGGAGCAGAGGCTTTCAAACGAGAGGGAAAGTGAATACGTCAGTTAATAACAGAATACGATTACGAGTATCATCAACCTATTTGCATGTTCTCATTACGAATCGTTTAATTAAAATAATTCAATTGTTGTCTTTCCCTGTGTAGGTGTTGGCTCTTTGAATTAATTTCGGATTGAATCCCTTGGAAGTACTAGAATAACAGTTGGAACGTCATAAAGGTCTTTGGTTTAGAACACTTGTGATGATCGTAAGTTAGCATGGGACATGTTCTAGTCATTTTTCGATGACAACGTAGTCCATAGTGCATACCTGAATTCAGATTTTTGTTAATACTTTTATCAGAAATCGAAAACAACTGCATCAATGGCTCCAATTTAAGGAACCAATTTAAGGTTATGATGAAGCGCAGGAGACTGTTAATGTCTGTATTCTATAGATCGTTTAAGTCATTATAGAAGAAAGTTCCTATTAAGAAGAATCAGACTCTTAGAACGATTCAGATTCACCTTTGGCCAGATCTGTTTAGTCACTAGATATGTTGGCCCACCGGTCCATCTGAGGTCTGTTCTTTTATTAGCATCCAGCTTAAGAAATAACTTGCACGTAGCGATTGGTATACCTATGCTACCCTTTTCCGGTAGAATAGGTAGAGTGGTTCCAATTTTGGCGAGTTCGTCGGCACTACAATTCAATGGTGTGTCCCTGCGGCCCGACACCCAACAAAGGTGAAGGTTGAACTGCTCTGAAATCTTCGTAAGAGTTGATCGGCATTAAAGGGCGGTTTTAGGGTACATAGCGTGAGACTTATGTGGTAATTATATCTGATCTCGATGATTTAAAGATGCCAGTGTGAATGTAGGAATGTGTACAACTACATACGTTATTTGTAGATTTGAGACGGAGACTTGCATACTTGATGCTTTTAGGATTAGCACTGCTAGTACTGAACTAGTACTTCCATTTGAAAGAAACAAAATTAAATTTTTAGTTCAGTAGAAAAGATACTTATATCTATTCTATATAATTGTGGTTAGCTTACCTGCAAACAACCACACCAACACAGCCACTAAATCCTACTATTCTATTCGAAACGATATTTATTATGGGTTTGTCAATAGCTAAAAGGTGTAGGAGTAAGTTTAGTGGCTAGGACAGGGTTATGCCCACACTATTGTTCCTATTTACATCATATATATTTACATATATATTGAACGCCATTTGTGTACTTATAGGCCTTACTTAGAGCGGGCCACCAATAGAGCAATATGAAATAGGTATACATATTAGCAATGATTGTACAAAATACCGCGGTGCAATTTAAAGGATCATTGTAAGGTTACGACTTTAGCTTATTACTGAAAAAACCGATACATATTATAGCTTTCTTTTTCGGTTTTTCTTTTTTTACTTTCAGTTCAGTTCTGAATCAAGATTTACTAGTCCATACATGATATTAGAAATGACGTTTGTATTTAGGCTATGTCCTAAATGGCATCAGTTTGGTTCAGTTTTACCTAAAATTATGACAAAAGCCACAGTATATGGCTTAAAGTCACGATCCTTTCAGTGATTTCATTTATTAATTTTATTTATCACTGAGAGAAACATCCCGACGTTCAAACGACCATGTCGTTCGATTGAGTGACTCTTCTCCGTCTCTCCGCCAAGCTCTAAGAGCAGTTCTGAGATTACCAAAAGCCAGAGAAGAAGAGATGTAATCCATCTTCGACTCACAGCTCGGTAATAAACTGATTCCTTATTATAAACAGGTGAAGTAGAAGTTTATTTTATTCGCCGAAGTTTCAAGGCAGAGCCATTAAACTAAAGAGGAAACAATAAGAATATTTTAGTTTACTGGCGGATAAACTGTCTGTAAATGCAGATACATCCAAGTAGCTTAAGGTTTAGCTTGAAGCAAAATTGGCTTCATTGCAAAATAAAAATATTAATTTTGCTTAGCCAAATATATGTGTGATAGTGGATGGGCTGAGGGGAACTAAAACACATGAAATAGTTCCAAAATACGAGTACCTTAGTGGTAGGAAATCTAAACAAGTTAAAAATAATTCAAAAAATGTGCTGAATCCTCTTGTAATAAACAGAGTTTTGTTTTTGATGAAATTTAGTTAAAACATCAACATTTCGTCATGGTTATGAACCAGATATTACCTGATTCTGTTTGGCTAGTTGACATATTTTAAAAAAGATTTGTGAAGAAAGTTTCAAGAGAAATTGTAGGATTTGTTTTTTTTTTTTGAATAAAATGGACAATTGTTGAGAAATTTCTGAAATATTATAGTTACATGGGGACTATTTATGGAATATAATATCTTCCACGTGGCTGCTCCTGCTATGATTGCAGACCATCACCTTTTTCTTGAAATTTTCAATCACTCTTTTAGATAATTGTGGCTTTACTTCGGCGATGGCGGCTTTAATATTCTCTTTCACAGTTGGAATTGTTTTTAAATGGTTGGGGTAGACTTTGCGTTTAACATAGCCTCAAAGAAATAAGTCTAATAATGTTAAGTGGCACCATCTGGGCGGCCTATGTATGTATATTCTACATTCTTTTCAAAGTAGAAACCGTCCATATCCATATCCCCGAGCAACGACTACAAAAAATTGTTTATCATGCCTTGGATACCCGCTCCATTGACTGTAATGCCATTTCCGGCATCATTTTCGAAAAATGACACCTCCGGTCCATAAGTCACACCAAATAGCTACTCGTTCTGGATGCATTGGCATCTCTTGAATCACTCATGGATTTTCGGTAACCCAGATGTGCCAATTTTGTTTATTAACGTACCCACCAATGTAGAAATAAGCCTTATCTGAAAATACGATTTTCCTACAAAAACAAATTTACGCATGCATGTTTTCAGGACTCAACCCTGGAACTTACTATACAACGCTGTTGGTGGTCGGCCGCCTTTAGTTATTGAATTGAGAGGATCTTATATGAATGGAGAGCCAAATTATTCGTAAAAAATTCGCTGTGAAATCAAGCTACTCTGAGAACAGTGATGAATGGAGGTGTTTAGGTGGTTTTGCGAACGGCTGGGGCTAACATGTTTCGGAGTTTTCACATCTTGTACTAAGTCCGTCTCTTGGATTATACCCGATGAAGCATGCCTATCATAAGAGGCGACCAAAATCCACCCTCTGTATACCGAGCGAATGGAGTGTACAAACTGTGGAATGGACAATACAAAAGGGATTCTTATCCCAGCTTTGGTGGAAAATCGACCCTCTTTGGAGATCACCCTTATAGGTTCTACGTGCGAAATGGGAAGTCCAACGACACCGAAAATGACGGCACACGAACAGTTGATTTCAGTGAAAACTAAAAGGCTCAATGAGGTAAATTTAGAACTCAGCGCTGAAATAAGGATAATATCATCAAAAAAAGGCTCCCGGGTACGATTTAATGACCAGAGACGTCCTTAAAATGCTGCCTACAAATCATTAATTATGCTACTATAACACCGCAATGGTGTTAAAATATGTTCCGATTCAATGGAAAGTTTATGAAGTAATAATGGTCCTAAAAATAGGGAAACCTCCGAATGAAAAAAAGTTTATACATAGATCGATTCTAATTCTCCCAATTTTATTATTTTATCGAAAATCTATAAGAGGATAATTCTGAGACGTATACTATCAATCATTGATGGAAAAAATCTTATCCTTCATTACCAGTTTGGGTTAATTCAACTGCTGATCAGGTGTATAGAAAACAAGATTTGCTCAAGCTTATTCATTGATGCTTCATCATATTCATTGCAACCCTTTGACAAAATATGGTATGAAGGCTTTATGTTCAAATTACGGTAAGTGCTGCCACTGATCTGACCAGACGGAAACGAAGTTCCCAGCAACAACGGTGAAACTCCAAAGCGCTCTCGTTAAGTATACGAATAGACAAATGTGTGACGTATAAACCTCAATGAGACCAAATCTGTTCATGTAAACGACTCGGTTGTCTGCACTCATAAACTCGGTCTATATTCCATTGTGGGCGAGGCTAAATACTTTGGAGTGACACTTGAGGCAAAGTTAAAAACGGAGTCGCACGTTACAAAAAAAAAAAAAAAAACTCGAAAACAAATAGAAAGAAATGTATTGATTACTTGGTACAAACTCCGAGCTTAGTATCACAACAAGCTACTCTTATATACTTTGAGGCTGTACCAGTAAAACGAATGCCAATATTTTACGAACTTTTGAGACGAATGTTTCGTGGTATTCAGGAAATAACAACTTATATCGAGACCTCGGAATTCCTACTGCCGAAGATAAAAATTCGCGAGAAAATAAAAATTTCGACGAAACAGACATATAAACAATACAGTCCTACAAATTTTGGACTAAAGAAACCTACTGTGCCATCTCCAAAGGACCAAACCTTTCGACCTGGCACGACAAAATAAAACCTCGGTAGAAACTATTCAAACAAGTATATTTTCTAATAAAAAGAATTTCCTCCGGAACTGAATAAAACGTTCTGAAAGCAAAACATGTCGTCTTTTTAACCGGGTGATAGGCTGCTCGTCTGCTAAAGTTCTTGTCAGTCTGCTCATGTGTGAATTAGGTCTGTTTGCTATAATGCCGACAAATTAGAAGCTCCACGTGCTCCAAAGTTAGGTCACGATGAAGGGTCGAACCTCGAACGTACCATTCGCAATCAGTTATGTTCCTTAAGACAATGTTCCGAAGCGTGCGGATCCGTTTTCGGTTCGATATTGCAACTACTAGATGGAGTGAAAAGTAACCTCCTTGACCGCCAGAATGCGCTGCTACTGCAGAAAGGGTTATCGTGCCTTAGTCCGTTTATATTTAGGCAGACATGCCAAATTTCAGTGCGATACTGTCTTTAGTTTTGTTTTGACAGCTGATTGTTGCCAAACACGTCAATCATGTTGAGTATGGACAAAAACGATAATAAAATAAAACATTATTTTTTGAGAGGCAAAACGGCGAAGGAGACAAAAAAAAATTGGATAAATATTATGGGGCTAATGCTTCGTCAGATTACACCGTCAAATATTGGTTTCGAGAATTTTGTGGTGGCCGCAACTCCACTACCGATCAAGTCCGCAGCGGTAGCCCTCCGATGTGGTTACAGAGGACAATGTCAAAAAAAAAAACATGAAATGGTGTTGGCTGACCGGAAAGTGAAGATGCACTAGCTAGCAGATACCACAAAGATTAATACTGAGCGCACACGCCATATTTTAGGCAATATTCTGCATATGAAAAAGTTATTCTGCCGCTGAGTGCCGCGCGTATTCACTCCTGACCAAAAACACGAACGTGAGAGCACTTAGAAAGAGTGTTTGGTCTTGTTGATGCGGAATCGGACGGACTTTTAGCGTCGATTGGTAGCTGTTGAATACCAGAGAACAGAATGAGTAACCGGCAATGGACTTAACCCGGCACGAGTGCCCCGAAGCGGCCGAATGAGGCTCGATGGGTCGGAAAGGTAATGGCGTCGGTTTTCTGGGATTGTCATAGCATACTCTTCGCGGACTACCTCGAAAAAGAAAAAACCATCAACAGCGAGTATTACTGTGTATTATTGGAGCGATTGAAGGCCGAAATCGCTGCAAAACGGCCTCACATGAAGCGGAAAAGACAATGCTCCGGCGCACAAGAGCATCTCAACCACGGCTAAAATCAATGACTAACGGCTCCAATTGCTGTTGCATCCACCGTATTTGCCCGATTTGGCTCCCTCGGACTATTATCTCTTCCCAAACCTCAAAAGATGGCTCATCAATAAAAAATTCAGCTTACGCGAGGAAATCATCGACGCCACGGAGGAGTATTTTGCAGACCTTTCGGAAAATTACTTTTCGGACGGGATAAAGAAGTTGGAAAATCGCTAAAATAAGTGTATCAAACTAAAAGGGGACTATGTTTAATAAAATAAAAAAACATTTAATTTTTTTTTCACCCCACTTAGTATTCCACAAATCTGGATTCCGTAGCTCGAAGTCGGAACAATGATGGCCTCGTATACCTTCCTTTTACATCGCAGTGTTAGTTTTGAATAGCCGAATAGCATTCAAATAAGCCGTGCAAGTTTGAACCTGCAATTTGAAAGATTTGCCATAATATGGGATTTGAAGGTCTGTCGCTTGTTCTGGATGACGCCCAGATATTTGGCTTCTTGATCTAGCTGCAGCCACGTATTATTGATCCGGACGTTCTTGGATTTGTGGGGATTCAGCTTAATGTTCCACCTGCGAGCCCAGCTCTCAAGCAAGTTGAGATACATCTGTACTCATACACTATAGAAAAGGATTTGAGACGTCAGCCGAGAATAGGCAGTAAAAAAATAGTCCGAGTACGCTTCCTTGTGGTGTGCTTTTATTATATACGTAGTTACTCGTAAGATGGAAACTTTCACTTTTACTTGAAACTTACGCTTGATTCAACATGAACAGAAAAGGAGATACAAGCGGGAGGGTAGATTTCTTGTGATTTTTACTAAGAGATCCTTGTGCCAAACCCCAAATGCCTGTCGGACATAAGAAATACGCCGTTGCAGTACTCCTTATCGTCGTACGCCTTGAGAATGTGATTTACCAGTCTGTGGACTTGTTCAATGGCGCCATGCCCTTCCCGAAATCCAGATTGGTGATCCGGCAAAACATTTTTTATGTCTACAACTTTGGAGAGCCTCTTCAAAGACCTTCGAGAGCGAAGGGAAGAGGCTAATTGGGCTACAGTGGGCTTTTTGCTAAGAAAATAGTTCTGCGGTATCTCGGTAAATGTCAAGGATTGACGATAAACCAACGTTTTCATGATTTTTTAAATAAGGGGCGTTAATACATCGAGTCCAAAGAAGAGGATGACGTGAGGAGAAATTTCGCAATTTCCAAGGATGGGCTGGATAGATGTTATCTTTTAAGGAATAAAGCGTGAGATTGATAAAAAATCTGACCCAGTAGTTTGGTTTTCGTTGTACCCAGCTCACTATACAGAAAATGACAACTTAAGGTATAGTAACCTTGAATACCATTCTATTGTCAATCAATTAATGTAATTTGATTAGTTGAAATCAAAAAAAAAAAAAAAACATACCATTCCCAATATGCTCTCGTATTTACGAGTGTATTAATAATAACTTTTATTTGAATGACCCTTGAGAAATGCATCAATCAATACATGAAGCTGTTGTCCGCTTAAAATTGGAATAGAGTGCCTACATCCATCTACATCCATACTTTTCATACCCTGTCCACATTTACACACCGTCCGAATGTGTCTTGACTCAATTATTTTTGATATTTTTTTCACCATCAGTGTTCCAGCGAGATTGTAATTCTTAAGCCTTACAAACTAAAACCTAAAGAGAGTGAAAACCAACATGCATAAGCTCGTAATGGGGACTAAGTATTAAGAGTGTTCATAATCGGTTAAGCGTACTAGTTATGAAAATAAATATCTTGCCATTGATTGCAAAATTAAATTTTAATTTTAGATCATGTTTTTCGTCTAGAACTAGAATATACACCAAGAACATTTTGCCATATAAAGGCATAAGCAGTCAGCATTTTCAAGGCTTCGAATAATTATCGATTACAAATTATTTAGATCTTTTGTAGGTAGCAACTAAAAGGTGAACCAACAGATAGTGTGGATGTTGGCTGTCAACTACTGTCATTTACTGAATTCAGGGCGCTTGATCTTTTTACAGATGTCATATAATCTTTGGCAAGTTTAGCGTTTACTTCGTAAGATTCGTGAATTTTTCGGTCATATAATTGTCCAAGTGAGTCCAGAATTCGTACAATGGTTAAGCGTTTTAAAGAAACTAGTTCGGTGTCGGGTCAAACTTCATAACAGTATTCTCGGTCAGCCCATACACTCCGAAACATCACCTATATGAACGAAAGTGTTCAAAACCAGCCAGGCATCTCAATTCGTCGCCGAAGTCAATAATTGGGCCTCACTTATGGCACTTTACTAATTTAAGGTGAATTTTAGAAGTTGATCTTCATTTCCATGCTTTTAAAATCCAAATTACACACAATTGATGCCTTTGGACCATCTATTGTCAGTTAGATTACGAGGACAATTTGTCATCAAATTAGATTTTTTTCCTATGATGTCCATTTTTGAATGGATGGGTACATAAATAAACGAAATTGTCGTTTTTGAGTACCCAAAAACTCATACGAGATTCACGAAAAACTAATGAAAAAAACATTGTATGGTGCGGATTATGGATTGGCGGCACCATTGGCCCGTAGTTTTTCGAAGATGAGGCTGGAGAGATAATTCCAGTGACTGGAGAACGTTACCACGACATATTGACCGGCTATTTTTTTTTTTTTTTTTTTAAATTTAATGAGTTGGGTTTGGATGATCTCTGGTTTTAACAGGGTGGTGTTTCCGTCCACAAAATCCGTAAATTAACCAATTTATTGCGTACGAAATTTGAAGATCGCATTATTTTGGTTAGAGGAGAAGTTGATTGGCCTCCAAGGTCATGCGATTTGACACCTTTAGACTTCTTTCTGTACGATCATATATCTCTCAAAAAGTCATCGACTGTGTCTTTCGGATGGTTGCTTGCAACAGGAGCCATGGTGGTCACATGAACAATATTTTATTCATAATTGCCATAAGCCGAACTTAATTAATCAATAAAATTTTACATTAATTTCATAATAAATGCGTATTAAATTTAACGAAAGCTTCCACACTAGCTGTTGGCTTACCCTTTATCATATATTATAAGTGGAATGTTTTTTAGACAGCTTCTGCCTATGACAGAAATCAGAATTTTGAAAAATTGAAAAAAGTCTGGAATATTAGCAATCTTAAATTTATAAAAAAAAACCTTATTCCTGACAACAAATTGTTCGTACCACTTTTTTTTACATGCAAATAAATGTGTAGGTATGTCGTATATATGTCTTCTTTTCCTTATACAACTTTGTATACCCAAACGTAAATATTTTCGTCAATTGTTTTCACTGTGTAAATAGGTAGGGTTCTCCTTTTCGTTGAAGTCAGCCTTAGCCACGTTTTATTTTCGCTCACATTTGAAATGAATCTGCTTTTCTTTTTTATTATATCGCACAATGCCCTTGTAAATTATCCACATGTTACCTCGAACTCATCCCATGTATGTTTTACAATATTGCAGCATCCAGAGACACAACTTAAACGATGATCATTCAATTTGGCGTCTACATGTCCTGACATACCGCATAGTGTCCTAGCCACAAGCAGCGAGAACCGGATGGAATACGGTTTTACACTGACTCCATACATAGATACATATCTATAAGCAAAAGCGTTTGTGGTTGCGACAGTGGTGGTGGCGGTGCCGGTGGCATGACAGTGGCAATGACAAAAAAATGTGCCATAACATATGCATTCATCGATTTACATCATTGACATAATGAAGTTTCCAAATGAGTTCTATTGTTAACAGATGGACGATGGCGTTGAAAGTTGACTTCGATTAAGAATTCGCAATATGATGCAGAAGTTGGTGTTGATGTTGTCATTGGATTTGTTTTCTGCCAACAATGAAGAAGACGTGGTGACATGGTAATGTTTGGCATTGGAGTTCTTCATGCGCTGAGACCAATGTGATGTTTGCACGTTTGCATGAACATAAGTAACACACATACGTGTATGCAGATATGTACATCGGTAGATGCTTAAAAAAAAAAAGAGCTTAAGTTTGTTTTTTGAAACGCTTTTCAAGTCGGGCATGGTACAAAGATAGCACTTCGAGGGATTTCATATCATACTCAGATGTTTGATGTATCCAAAACTCAATCGCTCTCTCTCTAAGCTATCTATATTATTTTGCTGCATCAGAAGTCATAGTTACATCATCAAACACATGTCTATACATCTGTGTACTCGTATGTATGAACTCTACTGTGATAGTTCATTTTATTCATGTAATTGACTTTACATCTGTTTTCCTTCCAAATTTTTATTTGTACTCTAAGTTGAATTGGTTAAAGTTTTGAAGAAAAGAGACTTATTGACCGAAGACGTATGATTATAAGCTACATAGTTTTTCAAACCAACCTCAGATAAAAAATATGTACAAACCAATGCTGTTGCAATAAAGGCCTTTTTAGCAGTAAATTTACTGATAAGCATTAAAAATTTGCCGAGCTATTGTGCAATACATGCACAATATTCGTATACCTATCAAAAGAGGATATACCTATACAATTAGGATATTAGTTGATAAAAAGGGATATTTCTGGAAAATCCGCTGACGGATTTGTTGAGAGCAAGATTGGGGAAAGAGTTTTCAAAAGTTTCACTCCAGCGCTGGCAAAAAAATACTACCTATGCGTTGTTGATAACTTTTTCACAAGCGTCCCGTTGATTAAATATTTAAAAGCATAAAAAATACACCCATGCGGCACTGTGAATATGACAAGCAAATGTTTATTCTAAATAAAATCCGACAAGCAGTTCAAAAGGAGAGAGTTTCTTTGGTATTTAACTGGCACGTTAAAATTCATCATCAGACAAGAGATCCCTACACATCCTTTAAAACTACCATGATCCATAGCAAAATATTCATCTAGAATAAAGAGCGAAAAATGAAACAATAAGTAGGATTGTTGGCAGTTAAAATTTGCTCCGAGGTAGATGAACTATTTGACTGTGTCAAAGTTGTAACTGTCGATTGGACGGACTTGGAGAAAAAAGTACCTTCCGTACTAAATTGAAGAAGTCACACGACAGCGCATCTCCTTGCCGAAATACGGTACAGGTTTGGAATAGTTCGTGAGGTTTTACTTCAACAATGCACAACGCGTCGTGAGTTTTTCAGTATTGTGCGACACATCTGGATCAGTTTTCCCGTGATTTTGAATTCCCGTGATAGCATCGGCTATGCATTACATAGCTCAGTCCGATGCATGCTGTCATATGCGGTTTTGAAGACGACGAACAGGTGGTGTATAGCATGTCAACATGGAACTTGTTGGTATTTTCCAGGATCTGTCTTGATGTGAAAATTTGGTCTGATATCGATTTTACGGGCAGGAATCGGACATAGGATCGCTCTTCTAGTAGATAGGACAGATAAAGCTGATATTCCATTGCTCCCATGTTTCACGAATTATTAGATGCATGCTCATTGTCAAAACATTGTCTCCGGCTTTTAAGAGGTCAGATGACAGGCCATACGAGCCAGCTACTTGGTCGTTCTTCAGCTTTTGTATAGCTGTGCTGACTTCTAAGCTGGGCGGAAGAACTAATTCTTCGACAGGAGATGTGTTCTCTTCTAGCCCTATCACTCTCTCTAAGTCATATTCATTAAGTGGAAGCGTGAAACCTTTCGTGACGTCTATTCTTTTTATCATCCGCCCTGGATTACTAAAGGATATTTTGCAGTTTTTAAATTTCTCCTAGAATGTATAGCATTCTTATGTTCGAGGAACATACTCTCAAATCGTGGTCCTCTTTTCGCCGTGTTGTCTTTGATTACTACACACGGAGTATCCGATGTTAGATTCTGTTCATTTATAACGTTTTTTTTTTGCATGTGTGGTTCGTCAGTCCACAGCACAATCGCAATTCTGGTCGGAAAGAGATCGCTACATGTATAAGTTCACTACCCACAAATGTGGGAGTAGTAATCCAGGGGCAGCACGAGGAGGCTGCATGTCAACTTGATCGAGATAGTTGAGGCTCTGAAGATATCAAAAGAGCGTGTTGGATATATCATATACGAATATTTGGACATGCGAAAGCTCTGTTCAAAGTGGGTGCCGCGTTTGCTCACAGTCGACCAAAAACTACAACGTGTTGATGATTCAGAGGATTGTTTAAAGCTGCTCAACAGCAATAAAGCAGAATTTTTGCGTCGGTATGTGACAATGGATGAAACTTGGCTCCACCACTTTACACCAGAGTCAAGTCAGCAGTCAGCTGAGTGGCGAGCAGGCGACGAACCTCATCCAAAACGACCAAAAACTCAACAGTCTGCTGGCAAGGTTATGGCATCCGTATTTTGGAATACACCTGGAATAATTTTCATCGGCTATCTCCAAAAGGGGCAGACTATCAACAGCGACTATTACATTGCGTTGTTGGAGCGTTTGAAGGACGAAATCGCAGAAAAACGGCCGCATTTGAAGAAAAAGAAAGTGCTGTTTCATCAAGACAATGCACCGTGTCACAAGTCGATGAAAACGATGGCAAAATTGAATGAATTCGGTTACGAATTGATTCCCCACCCACCGTATTCTTCAGATTTGGCCCCCAGCGACTATTTCCTGTTCGCAGACCTCACAAGAATGCTCGCCGGAAAGAGATTTAAGAGCGATGAAGAAGTAATCGCCGAAACAGAGGCCTATTTTGAGGCTAAACCGATATCGTACTACAAAACTGGTATCGAAAGATTGAAAAATAGTTTCAATCAGTGTATCGCCCTCGAAGGCAACTATATTGATAAATAAAATTGAATTTTGCAAAAATTTTATGTTTTACTATAAAACGGCATTGAATTTTCAGACCATGTGTTAGAAGCTTTTTCTCCTTCAACTAGCTACCAAAATTGTTGGTGCTGCCGAGCAACATCCCTCATGTCGCGAATCTCTATCGCCCTACTGAACCGGAAACGCTCCGCACTGCCGTGTGCGACGTCTCTGTCGTGGTTGAGTCGACTTTCCGCAGCCGTTCGAGCGACATGGAAGATTAGCGCCAATCTGTCTTGGATCAGACCTTTCATATTGAGGTACTCTCTCATGATACATTTGATTGGGGTAGTAAGCCCTGGAGATCAGGTTGTTCGATGAGGTCATTGCTCTTGCTATGTGCCTTCGAGTCAACTTAATGACGAAATAGTCCACTCTTATTAGGTTCGCCCTATTGTACAAGACCTTATTAGAATCGAATTTTATGTATTCAAGACAAGAAGACAAGTCCTAAGACAAGCCCTCTCAAATACCCTAATCTTTTCTAATTAACTTGCTCTCACGTTGAACCACGTGGGACATCCAAATACAAGCATGGGCCTGGTAAGGAAATTATTAATCTAGCCAGATTCCAAGGTACCGTTCACCAATTCTAGGCCCCAGACAAAGGCGTCTTAAACAGAATAGTTTCCGACTTCTAAAAGTATATAAGTAACCTCAATCATTGGACCTGATCTGTATGTGATTATAGTAAGTCGTCTACGTACGCTATGGCATGGTGAAGTGAACCTATCACTTGTATAAATGTTGAATAGGATCGGTGAATTTACCGCACCTTGTTCCAAAGTCACATCGCCATTTTTCACGATGGACTGTCTTTCTGTGAGCATATTGTAAAGAATATACAGAAATGGCTTGATAATGCCCAGCCTGTTCAACTTGAAGAAGAGTCCCTCTAGCCATAAGGAGTCAATCAGGCAGGCACCAGTGCACTCGTTCTTGCCTTTGTTCCATTGGAACAAACAACGCCTTGAAACCGAATTGATTGTCCGGAATTATATTTTTGTCCTCAACCCACTTAGTCAGGACTCTATTGATCACCTTTTTGAAAACTTTACTGATGTTTGGTAGAAGACTGATCGAGCGGAGATCCGCCGAATTGGAAGTATCTTTATCTGCTGGCATTATTCTTTGCATCGTTAAACAGGGTGGTATAAATGTCCAACGCTTATAGATGTCGAAGCGCAATGTTTTTTATTTCATCAGTTTCCACTGATTTCTTATTTCTAAGTGATTCAAAGATCGTTCTTCCTTCGAAATAAACGGAGGTAATACCTTATCGTCGGCAATGACATTATTTGCCATATTCTCGTCACTGAACTGGGTGAAAGCCGAGCTCTCGAATCGCCAGTTCATTATTTCATTTCGAAGGTAGAAATTGTGCACAAGGATTCGATTTTCCAGGTCGTGGTCGCCTTGTACACTTCCTGGAAAGTCGCTTCTATAGCATCTACCTTCTTCTGCGGATTTCCGATCACAAAGAAGTTGTCATTATCAACGGCCTCATTTGGATCGATGTCTGCTGCAAGTATGTGTTCGTTGTCCCTCGTTCGGGGGATTTTAAGACGTGAAAGGTTGTTGTGATCTTTCCCCCTAAAAATGTTGTTTATTTGTTGGAAAATATTCGGGTTGCTGGTGTTAACATCCCGAATTTTGTTGTTCCAATACAAACTTACAGAATTTCTGTAGTTTTCTTTTATTAATGTTTGGAGGTTTTTGATCGAAGATTTTAATATCATGATCTCCAGATTATGTATATCTTATTCCGTCTTGATAGCAGTCTACTTTTATGTCGGTGCAGTACGTCAAGAGTTGCGTTGCGGAATGAGTCTTCATTTTTAGTGTTGATACCGAGGTATCGTTTTGTCCATTGTTCGTTTAATTGTCTCGTCCATTAGTTTTAGATATCCGTCAATCTCCTCATTTGACAGATTTCTGTTGGACGGTGGGTGGAGCGAATTCGAGGAGGGTGCTCTCGTTAGTGTTCTTGGGAAATGTGACTAAAGCACCCTACCACAGTTGTTAGAATGCCTTGAACAAACTCTTCCAATTTCGCAGTTTCGTTGGAAACAGTTATTTCGGTACTAAAACCGGAATGCTCACTGTCATACGCAAAATTGCGTAGACAGTTTGTAGTATGTTGGTTAGTGATTGTAAGTTCTATTCGTGAGTCGAAGGAGATCCAAATAGGACCCGTGCCTGGGAAACGACGAACTATCTGTCGTTTTGAGGCCGAGTCGATGCATTATACTGTGCTGACCCCACCAATTGAATAGTAGGTTCCCTCTAGTATTTGGTGTACTATTTCCCAAATCACTATGTCTGGCGTTGAAATCTCCGCCGACAACAAAATAATTGTCTTCCAATTCCAACCTCAGGAATCGAAAAAGTGTCCCGAGTTCTGAGATGAATAAGATGGATTGAGTAGGTAACATTCTGATTTGCCTCATTGTTGAAGTAATATGGACCAATGATTC
Organism: Volucella inanis; assembly: GCA_907269105.1. Taxonomy (NCBI): domain Eukaryota; kingdom Metazoa; phylum Arthropoda; class Insecta; order Diptera; family Syrphidae; genus Volucella; species Volucella inanis. Next base: position 124,093,859 of record OU026157.1, on the reverse strand, counting down.
CACCAGCCCATAAACCACACCATATCGTTGTTTTTAATAGATGTAATGGTAGCGCTTGGTACTCTTCGGCAATTTTGTTTGTTAACGTATACATTGAGTCAGAAATGGGCTTCATCACTGAACAAAATTTCACGATAAAACACCGGATTTTCATTGAGTTTTTCCAGAGCCATGAATTTAAAATACACCAAGTTGTTGAAAACACCAAGCCAAGCTGCTGAGAACGACGATGATTCGATTCGTCACGGCCTTCGCGTACACTCTCAGCTACAGCTGCTAAAGTTTCTTCACTACCTGCTAGATGTAGTCTAACCGGTCGAGTATCATCCGCTAATGTAAACTGGGTCTCAAATTTGCGAATAGTATTGGAAATAGTGGTTTCAGTAGGTCAATTATGTGCACCGTAAATTCCTCGAATCGCACGAAAAACATTTCTCACAGAACGCTGATTTTCGTAATACAGCTAAATCATTTGGAGACGCTGTTGTAGTGTGAGTCTTTTCATGATGATTTGTCAAACGATACTGAAAAAAAATGACAAAGCAGTTTGATAGAAGTCACGCGTGATCTATTGAAAATCAAACCTCACGATGAATCATGCTATACATGATGCGTGCTTCCAGCACCTGGTACCTACATACTACACGACTGTATACTCTTATAAAACGCAGTCCATTTTTTACAAAGATCGCAACGCCTCCTCCTTGAGTAGAGTTGGATCGGTTTCGTCGTAATTTTTATATCTTTTGTGCCTCATTTTGTGTCTTTTTTTAAGCTAAGTTTCTCTTACCAAAATCACATCAGGGGTTGGGTCTTTAAGCAACTTAAGTAATGCGGCTCTTCGTTCGAGCCTTATCAGAGAATTAACATTCACTGCAAGGACCTTCAAGGTTTTCTCCGCCTTGTACATACCCATTACGACTGGAGGTGTGTTAAGCCCGGCAGCAGCGCGTAGATTTCACGCCCGTAGCCTTTTCGTTATCTGAAGTTGGAGCTGAGCTACATGCCCCTGAATCAAGAGCAATATAGCTACCATGTCGGGTACATGTCTGGTGTTCAAGGCGCTGGGTCCTGAGAAGCAACCTCCGCTTACTGTACCGTGTTTCCCTACCTGCCGCCATTTGAGCGTAGGTTACTTGGTGAGTAACGGCTGGAGATTGTGTAGGCATGTGTGGAGGTTTAACTTCCACTTTCTGCTGTCGAGCCAGGTTTATTATTTTTACGTATTGGAATTTGGGACGCCCCCGATAGTTTGCGGTGTGTCCCGTATTCTTACGTAAGGCATACATACATAAGTGAGCTGGATTTTTTCTGACGCTTCGTCCTTACCTAAAGCGCATTCCTCGGACTTGTGGTTCTTTCCGCACTTTACGCATCGAGGCTGCATTTCGCAGTTCGACGCGGCGTGCCCGAACCTTTGGCGACGAACACATTGTAAAATGTTGTCGCTCCGCTTTAATCTTTCCCATGTTACAATCTGGTATTCTAGGACTTTTATACTCCTTAGACCCATGAGTTTGAGCTCTTCGCAATCCTTCTCGCACGGTTCTAATCCCCTCAGCATCATTGTTTGCAGCTTCTCCCCCTTCGGGTTGTAGGAAAAGCACTCCGTCGTCGTATCCCTCAGTAATTTTTTAATTTTTTGGTAGCACTCCACTGTATTGCAGTGGATTCGATTTTACCATGTACGTGTTGATTGGAGGTACCTTGTGTCTGTTGTTGCTTCTGCTGTTGCTGTTGTTGCTGTTGTGCTGCTGCTTATGCTGCTGTGATTTTTGGATTCTTGTTGCTGTTTATTCTTAGGCTGAGGCTGTGCCTCTTTGTTTGTCAGTTCCTTTGCTGGTTTCTGTATTTTTTGTTGTTTTAGTGGCTGGTTTTTCTGGTTGAGGTAGCTCCACGTTTTTATTTGGCTGCTTTTGTGGCATCTACAGTTTTTGTAGTTAATTCTCCCACCTTGCCATTTGCTTCCCTTTTATAGCAAGTACTTTTTGCTGTAGCTGCCTGATGCTACTATTTAAGGCTTTGAACTCGTCCTCTTGGTCATCTGACTCAGAGGCAGCTAGCGATGAAAAGCTATTACTTCCACCCATGTAGTGGCCTTCCCCACTGTCAGACACATACGGTTATTCGTCTTGCCTCTTTCGTTGTTGTGTTGCTGCTCTAGATGAAGTTGTTGGCGCCTCTTCCCTTGCTCTATCAGACAGCTTCTCAGTAGATACTGATAGGGAAGGGCGCTTTACGAGGTTTAGAGTTGGCTTCAGCCTCCTCCTCCTCTTAGTTAACATTTCCGAATGAGCGAAATTACGGTCTGATCATCAGACGATATCGTGCCATTTCCTGGACCAGCTATTTTGGATAGCGGACCGTTCACCAGCACTCATCATCCGGTTTAGTTGTAAATATTTATTTTAATTATAATACTTTATTAGGTTTTTAAAAATAAAAAGTCCGTCCTATTCTGGGGATAGAACCCACGCCCCTTGGTTTTTCGGCCGACACCACTACTACCGCACCACTGAAACACTTGGCCAAATCGTTTCTTATTATTCTTTTATTTAAGTTCACTTTTAACTTTTTCACTTTAATAAAAGCCGAAACACGTTTGTTCTCCACGGAGATCTATGAACGACTGAATAAAAAAAATGTTTGCCACAACAAAGTGTTTTTTCTTTTTTTAATTTCAATTTGCTTAAAGGGTTAACATCTGTTTTTCTTCAAATACAAATTCATTTGTATCCTAAGCTAGTCTTACATGTAACTCCAATAGTCCAGTCGTCTCTATCCCTGACACGCAACTTTTGGTTTATCACACACGCTTTCTTGTATCCGCCATCGCTTGGACCAGATATTCGGTCAATTCGAAGAGCTTCTTAGCTATAACATCATCAACTTTACGCTCGAATTGGTTGAGCTAATGTAGTCGACTTACCAGTACTTCGAGTGTTTGAACTTCATTGAACTAACGATTTGGTTTTGTGTTCTTTGTGTGCTACACGCCTTCCTCGCATGGAACGCCTATGCGACGAAATGTTTTTGTTTCAAAGGACCCCAACATCAGCCTTAGAGTATTATCCGGGTCTTCCTTGGTCTGGAGTTGTGAATAAAGTTTATTCGCTAAACTAAAATAGCAAATGTTTGCTTGGACTAGCAAGCTTTGGCAAGGCACGTATGGTATATATATGAAGTGATATTAAGCTTATATTCCGATTAATGGTCATAAATTCATTCATTTTATAATTGCTTGACAGTTGGATGATCGCTTTCACCAACAGTAGTTCCCTAGATTTGGCAGCCTTATTTTGTTTTCTGTGGTCATCTTATCTCTATGAAGACGCATCTACACTTCTTCTTAAACTGAGACTCCCTCTATTCATGTCCATTTATTTAAATGTATTTAAATGTATCCATAATTCTCTGTGGGTCAGTGGTTTTAGTCCTGTTGAAATCATGAAAAGATAGCTTTCCGGGCTTTTAGCAAATTGACTGCTGTTTGGCTATATTTTTCAAAATCAATATGTTGGTCGTACTGAGAATTTCTTCGATTTCTTTAAAGTAAAACCTCTGAACTCACTAACATGCTTATTGTGCTGGATTAGTTAGATGATTATGCAGCACTTAATTCATTATTCGCTGCTTTTTCCGGAAGGCGGTAATGTATCTCACAGGTTCTAGCAATTCTCGGTTCGGTATTTTCAGTTTTCAGTTATTCGGAAGTCACTAATCAACCGATAGTCAGAATCTAATGTCAATATCTACACCATCGCCATCAGTCTCCATAAAAGCAATAGCATAAATCAACAACCTCTAGTGTACTCAATAGCATCAATAGCTGTGCTGCCGGTAGGCTCTTGCATTTTCCGGTATTTTGAGTTGTCAGACGTGAGATTCTTTACACATTTGGTTGTTTCCTTTTTGGGAAGATTGGCGTTAAATCAAAATTTATAAATCTGGAAATACTTATGCAATAATACACGTATATGTATATATAGTAGAGGCAAATATGTTTGTATTCTATTGGCAGTTCAATAAGCCGGAGTAAGTCAGATTGCTTAGTGGTCAATCTTTAGGGTAACCTTATGCTACTTATCATCATATTTCCTTCAAACTCTGTTATCGGAAAGACTTTCCCGGCAGTCATTCTCTTCTCTATCAAATATATTTCCGTGATGTCTGCGAGAACGATTGAATGCCAAAAGTTTAAGTAAAATTAATTATCGGCCTTAGCTCCATGACCATACGTTTCCAGATCTCTACAATTTATATCCTAAGATGTGTGGTGTTTTATGAAATTTTTTGGAAAGGATGAGTGTTTTCTATAACATAAGGTTGCCGGACAAGGAGGCATACCTGCGGAGCAATTTAAGACTGAAAAAGATGACTTAGAAGAGAGATTACACTAACTCATTTCCAAGATTTTTACGGATAAATGCACGGTAGTTGAATGAAACTCCATATCGTTTTCCCGATCCGCAAGGAACAGACCAATTAAACTGCGCTAACTATGCATGCATAGTTCTTCTTAAAATTGTATACTAGGTCTTGCCTGCCGTATGGTAGGGTGGCCGTGGTGTAGTAGTATATGCATGGAGAGGGTGGCGGGTTCGAATCCCGTGAGAGGTAATTCTCTGAAGAAAGTCTTTTCATAGAATTTGTATGTAGTTACACGAAAATCCCGTCGGCGTTAACTCTGACATGAAGGCAGAACACTGATGTTAGAGTGGTTGCTGACTGGGCTGAATATAACGAACTAACAACTAGCACTTACTTAAGACCCGTTGGTTGAGGATGCACTGGCTCGTCCCGTCCAGTTTGACAACCACCTCTGGGAAAAATATCGAAACCTAATACACCTGAGTTTCAAACTACTACACCACCCGCCTTAGAGAAGAGCCAGTAAAAGGGTATTAATATCCGCTTGGTGCGTGCGCTGGATTATAAAAAAAAAAAATTATGTCAACGACTGAAAACATTTGTCAACGATCCCATTGGCGGGTTTCAGTGTGAGCAAGTCCATAGTTGACCACATATTCATCCCACCGCAGATCTTAAAGAAAACCCAAAATGTCTAGATCGATACTCACGACCTCAGTATCGATTTCAAAGTTGCATGTTGTACATAATTGCTTCGATGGCATCCCTGTGAAACTAGTAAGATTGTGCAGAATGAAGATAGCGACCAAGCGATACTCCGTAATTGTCGGATACTATTCCACCGACCGAGATCTTTGACATTAAAAACGGGTTGTACAAAGTAAGGCGTTGTCATATGACATTTTAAACATTAGATATATTTACTTAACAATGACGACTCATGATAAACAAAAATGAGGATAATCATCCCAGCCCTCTTTAAGGCACAGATGCATGAACGTTAGGCCGTGGGATGAAAATATCCTTCGTCATGTTGAATGCGAGTTTCTTCAAGCGATTTTTGGTCCCATTTTCGTAAACGGAATTTGGAGGAGCATATATATAATATAGGTTAAATGTGCTCCGGAAAGGAAGACTTTGCCTGCTGTGGGATGTAAAACTAGTAGAAGACTATAAAAACTATACTCGTACCATAAACATAATAATGAGCTTATTGCGAAGATACTGAGCTAAATGATATGGTTCTTTGATTGATTCCCAGCTCCCATACCCATAATCGTTAATGTTACGTAGTTTTATTCATACTCTTAGGTTTGTTTCTTCTTTCTGCTTTCAAAATCGAAATTACGTTTAAAATTTTGCTTTCCAAACCTTTGTCAAACCAAGTTAATAATTTAAATTTTGTTTTCTTTTGCAGGAGTACGATAAGGAAATGACCAATCAGAAAACCTCATCACCTGCCAACCATTCAATGAAAGATATAGAGTTTTATAAAAATCTTACTAACAACGCGACAGCTGGTTCAACTGGCCCCTCGGAATGTCTTCCGCCACCACATGACCAGACGGACGCAACAGCGTTAGCAGCAGCGGCTGCCGCCGCTCATGTACATTTGAATGGAACTAGTGAGTACATATCGATGTCCAATTTAATGTCACATACAAACAAAATAAACTTTCCAGCATGGAAGGAGAAAAACAAAATCTAAATTTCATGTGAATATGCACATGAAATCATACAGATTAATTTTTTTATATTAAAAATCAAAAGCAGCTTGTATTGGAAAGTGCCCAAATTCAGTGGTATTACCTGTCCATGCTGGTCTTATGTTATGTTTATTGGAGCAATGAAGCTCTATTAATAAAATGGACTTAAATTTCAATTACTATATACATATATCTGGTCTCTTTTTCTATTTCAAACCTCAATACGATGTCGCAGTGCAAGACATGATAAATTTGCAAAAGTTACAAAATTTAGCAACCCTGCAACACCATCACCATCAACAGCAACAACAACAGCAGCAGCACAACCATCATCAGCAAACGAATTCAACGGTTGTCGTTCCTCCAGTTGCTGCAGCACTTGCCAGCCTTCAGGGATTAGCCGGTATCTCATCTGCAGTAGCTTTAAATTCACCTTTGAATTTGAGTATCGGCTCTACAACATCAGCAGCAGCAGCAGCAGCAGCAGCAGCGGCAGCAGCAGCAAGTTTGTCATCATCAACTGGGCTGACTAACAATATCAATAATAATAAACCCCATGGTCCGGTTGGATCAACATCTACATCGTCATCATCATCATCATCGTCATCGTTGCCCATTTCATCATTATCTATATCTACATCCGTACCAATGGCATCATCACCGCCTCATGGTGGTGAAATTGGTGTTGGAATTGGGAGTTCACCTGTGGCCAGCAATTTAATTGCTGGTGGTTGTAGTCCACCAACCGCTAGTGCACAAATGCCACAATTAATTTTGGCATCAGGACAATTAGTTCAAGGTGTTCAAGGGGCACAGTTATTAATACCAACGGCACAAGGTAAACTCTATTACACAGGAACATACTCATAGTCTTAACTACCAACTCACACTTATCGTTTCGATTTTGTTTTTATGATTATTTTTTGCTTTTTTTAGGAATTGCTGTTCAAACTATTTTAACGATTCCTGTGAGTCAACAAATAAATACAAATGAGCATTTTGCTCAAAGTTTTGGCAGTGGATCTTTTGCAACGCCTTTACCACCACCACCGCCACCGCCTCAAAGTTTACTCAAACCAAATCTATTCTCCAATGGTGTTCAGCAACTGTTAGCCGCTCTTCATCCGGAATTATTTGCTGCTGCAGCAGCTAATCATTTAGTAAGCACTGCAGATGTCCATCATCATCATCATCATCATCATGCGGCGGCGGCTGCTGCTGCAGCTGCAGCTGCAAAATCTTATCATATACAACAGCTGAAGCAAGAGCAACAGCGTGATCAACAATCAGTTGTACATCGTTCGAGTCATCACTTGTCACATTTGGCTCACCACCACCAACAGCAGCATCACCAACAACAACATCAATCGACTGACAATCATCACCAATCGCCAAAATTGGAAAGTGGTACGATAAAGGCACTGCAGGATTGTCAATCGCCATCACCACCATTGCGTCATTATGGTTCAGCGTCGCCCTGTCGCAGGTCACCGTCAATGTCACCACAACCTCCTGGCGTAAATTCTCAGTCTAGCATGCCACTTCATTTAAAACAAAGTCCGAAACGTGAATGCCCGGCAGGAGTTAATCTAAGTCATCAACAGGCAGAGAAATCACCAGTATCCCCCGTACTAATGGCATTGAGTAGTGGCAGCAGTGGCAGTCATTGTGCATCCTCCAGCAATCATTACTCCTCCTCTCCTTTAAGTTCTCAATTGTTCAGAAGTCACTCACCAACTGGTAGTCAGCATCTAACATCAATATCCACCCCATCACCGTCTAATATCCAACATCAGTCTCGGGAACAGCAGCAGCAACAGCAGCAAGCAACAACGTCCAGTGTACTTAGTAGCATCAATAGGTGAGCTGCCTGTCTGTTTCGACAAAACCAAAGCTCAATCTCTCGAATTAGTCTTATTTAATTTCTATGTGTGTGTGTGTGTGTGTGTGTGTGTGTGTGTTTATGGGCATTTTGCCGTTTTTCCTTCTAATTTCATGCTTCCACGACAACAGACTTACATCTACAAATGGTGAATTAACGATAACAAAATCACATGGTCCAAGTACAGCTCAATCGTCTTCACCATCGCCTCATCACCCGACATCGCATCACCAACAGCAACAGCATCAACAGAATTCACATCATCCTCTACATGTTGGTGGACATCATCAGCATCTGCATTCCTGTGGGAATTCGTTAAAAATGAGTCCTTCGTCATCGTCGTCAGGGATGCAGCAACAGCAACAAATCTCACCAAATGGCACTGACGGCTCGGCCAATGATTTGCTAGTAGATTCGCCAAGTAAGTTTTCTTTATTTTTTTAGGTTTTTTTCTATTCGTAATTCCTTGTTAACAAATCATTTCCATGTCGTATTCCTTCGGTGGTACCATATATATACCTTCCTGATCGAGAGATCAGTTCACTTCACCATAGGTCAAAATTTCAGAGTCAGAAATATTTGATATTTATATGAGTGTTTGTCCATCTTTTTTATTAATTAATGCAAAATGATTTTGATTTTTCAAACGAAACAGATACTTTTAGTTAAAGAGGTTCGGAAATAGATTAAATTCCGAATTACTTCGTCATATCTCTTTTCAAATTGCTACATTACATATTCCAAGTTACTGCAGATAGTCGGCAATATGTGAAGAACACCAAATGGAAAACCAGTCTTATTTTTTCCCGAAATCGAGCTCGCCAGTTGTCATGGTTGTGCCAGCAAATACAATACAAAGTCGTACATCATACATACGACTATGTTTAGAAATTTAAATTAAAAAGGTTGAAATTGGTTTTCAGGAATCTGATGAATTATATCCTCAGCGCAGTACGAATGACATCATACGTATGTATGTGTCATACATTACAGATTTGTATGCAGTCTCCAGAAATGAAGATACTTTTGCTTAGGTTTTGCTTTCTGTTGTATGTCCTAGAACCACACATTTTGATTTTTGTAAAAAAAATTTTACTCACGTAAGTTTTTCCCTAATCTCTGAGCTTACTATCGACTCCTTTGCGCCAATTATCATACATAAATTTCTGTTAAGCAGTTGATTTCTTCACATTGTAACCAAGCAATCAAGATGTACCCGCTTGAAAAATCCGTGTGTGATAAATCCCCTGCCATCCAATGATTCAATAATTCAATTCGACTCGTAATCATGATGACTTTTACCGCCGCTTTGAATAGTGGTGGTAAATAAAGGGAGATTCATCGTTAGTTTTGATTTATAATGTTAAACAAAACACATAAATTTGAAAATGAACTTAAAATATTTATTATCGGTTAAAAGAACAATTCATGGCCATTTGGTTGGTCTGAGGTGGGCCATTCAAAAAGTCTAATCTTGGGCAACTCGTTCGAGCACAGCGACTGCTTTCTCGTGGATAACACGAGTAATGTTAGCTTTCAAAGCGTCAATTGTAGCTAGCTTATTCCTTATGACCTGAGACTTTACATATCCCCAGAAAAAAAAAGTCCAATGGTGTGATATCGCACGATATAGGCGGCCAATTTGCGGTAGCAAGACATGAAATTAAGTGCTCTCCAAAATGATTTCTCAACAAGTCCATTGTTTCACGCGCTGTATGGCTCGTAGCGCCGTATTGTTTAAACCACACCTCACCGACACTATGTGCTTGATAATGGTTACCATTGACGATAACCTTTTGATTTGCCCCATTTTTGAAGAAATATTGACCATACCGTTGTTGTTAATGAATGTAATGGTAGCTCTTGGTACTCTTCGGGTTGCTCATCAGCCCAAATACAACAATTTTGTTTATTAACGTATCCATTGAGCCAGAAATGAGCTTCATCACTGAACAAAATTTCACGATAAAACACCGGATTTTAATTGAGTTTTTCCAGAACCCATTCACTGAAATAATGACACAAATTCAAGTTTCCTGACTTCAATTCTTGCACAAGTTGAATTTTGAACGCTTTTAGGCCGAGATCCTCACGTAAAATACGCCAAGTTGTCGAATACGCCAAGCCAAGCTGCTGAGAACGACGACGAATCGATTCGTCACGGACTTCGCGTACACTCTCAGCTACAGCTGCTAGTTTGTTCACTACGTACTAGATGTAGTCTAAGCAGTCGAGTATCATCTACTCATGTAAACTGAGACTCAAACTTGCGAATGGTATTGGCAATAGTGGTCTAAGTAGGTCGATTATGCGCACCGTAAGTTCCTCGAATCGCAGGAAAAACATTTCGCACAGAAGAGACGCTGTTGTTGTGTAAGTCTCTCCATGATGACTTGCCAAATAATACTGAACAAAAATCATAAAGCAGTTTGATAGGAGTCACGCATGATCTGTCAAAAAAAGGATATTGATAATCCAACCTTACGATGAATCACCCCTTACCATATATCATTAAAGAGGCTGGAAAATGTTAAGGCTGGGCTTGTAACAGGTAACATAGTAGTTACTAAAAAACAACACATATCTCAGTTTTAAAGGAAGGTCTTTTCTTAGTAGAATTAGGTTAGCAGATATTAGGCGGCGCTACATACTCGTATGTACATACGAGTACATATATAATAGATTAAATAATAATACCAAATATTTTGGAAATATCTCGGACAGCATACTTTTCCCGAGACCTTGGAAAAAGGTCAACCATTGCTCTTTACAAGCGTAGGAAAGTTCTAAACGTTTGAAGCGATCATCCTTGCGATACTCATGCAAGGTATCCCCCAGAATGCTTGACCGTATCAGATAAGAATTGCAATAATAAATTCAAAAAAAAAAAAAAAAATCAATTCTATCATGTAATGTCTATCAGACGAAATAGTCTAAGAGCTGGTGAACGTTTTTGAAACGTCATTTGAGCAAAGCAAATTTATATGTATATTTTTTCGTTAGGTTTGAAGAAATGGTCACGAAAATCAAATTCTGGCAGTTGTCTGGAGGGGCTTCAGGGAGGGGGAAAGGGCTAAGGCGTCAAAAAATTGGATGCGGTCACGTCATTTGACCTGATTTCTGACATATGAGTAGTTCGTGTTATTATATATCGTAATATACCACTTGCAGACACTTTAGTCGGGTCCGAAAGTGTGCCAGACCGGTTCAAACCTGCATAAATATGAGGGTCGGTTACGTGATAGGAGCAAAGCTAATTTTTTTATTTAAATATTTAATTGAGGCCTCCCTGCTAGACAAAAACCTCGGGTCTAACAACCTTCCAGATATAATATCGATACTACAGGGTGACTGACTCGAACTGCAACTTTTTACAATGCTATAATTTTTTTATTTTTTGGTAAATTTTATTGTGCCAAAACAAAAAATATCAGTAGTTTTCAATATGTCCACCCTTGGCGCGAATAATGGCCTTGAGACGGCCGAAGAAAGCATCGCACGATGCACACAAGTGGCTCTGCAGTATTTTGGCCCATTCCCGGCGAAGTGCTTGTTTGAGGTTGTCCAAACTTTGGTACTTTTTAGTGCCAACCTTCGCCTTCAAAATACCCCAGACAGAGAAATCCAACGGATTTACATCCGGAGAATTTGCAATCTATTGTGTCGAAGAAATGAAGTGTGGAACATTGTTTTTTAACCAATCTTGGTTGACGCGCGCTTTGTGAGACGGTGCCGAGTTTTGTTGAAATGTCCGAAATGATTGTTTGCCCAAGACTTCAATACATTAATTTTGGCGCCACGTTCCAAAAATACGAGCGGAGACCGATTATCGGCGGTTCTGGCGGCCCAAACCATCACCATCGGTGCTGCCTGCTTTCTGGTGGCCGTCCAAAGGTGTAAGTTTTCGAAGGACCTCTCTGGCAAGTAAACTCGGTCATTTTGTTTGTTGACATATTGCTCTATAAGAAATGGCGACTGATCGGAAGAAAGCAAATTCGGCAACTCACCACTTTCGTGCAAGCATAGCAACTCCTTCGCACTTTCGACTCTAACATTTTTCTGTTGCGGTGTAAGATCGTGTGCTTTTTGGAACTTCAATGGCTTGAGCCCAAGCTCATTTTCAGTATGTGTTCGAGACACAAATGATTTATTCACGTTGAGGTGCTGGAGGGCTCTAACGATAGCTACTTGTGGTTTTCCAGCGAAATATAAAGCAATCACACTATCACGTTTGAATTCCGTCGCGGATAAAAAAACAACAAAACTGAGACTCAAATCGTTTGAAAGGCTTGTAAATAATAAAATTATCTGTCATGTGTCAGTGTCAGTGAGCTCACTGTAATGAACGGTTTGGTAATTATAGCAGTCTGAAGTTGGTTGCAGTTCGATTCAGTCAGGGTGTAAAATCTCGTGGAAAAAAGGCATTTTATAGCCATTTCTCATCGAAACTATTAAAATTTTTATGGACTTATAGGAAATTTAATTTTAAATAAAGAGCATATATGTAAAATTTTCATATATCCAATTGCTTAGAAGATATTTTAAAAAGAATCGGAAGCCGCGACACCAAACCATTAATTTTTGTTTATGGATTTCGCAATTAATATTTTTTTTCCAAAAGTTTTTACTGCTGCTGGCTTGGATTTTAAGTGTTGAAGTGAAGCCACTGTACCTGCTATTTTGATGAAAACACTTTGTGCAAAACAAGAAAATACACAGTTTCAAGTGATAATAGCGGCGTAGCAGACCTCTTCCGAAATTACAGCAAATGTTTTGAGGGAAAAACTTTTAAATATATGTAGAACCAAATAAACTGACTTCTAGTATTACAACGGAAAATATGATAACTGGGGAGTGTTGTATTACAGAGATATAGATATATATAGATTTTACCGAACGCTGTTTAATGAATGTTTTGAATGTTTAAGAAAAGTAAAATCATTTTCTGAAAATGCGATTTATGCCGTTAATAATGGGACTGTTAAAACTTCAAAACATATAACTCTGAGTGTAGCATTAAAGAGTTTGATAAGTAGCAGAAAAATGGAAAAAAAAAATTGTTGCAGCTACAATACATTGAAAGAATTGGAAACAGAAGCGACTTTTGCATCTACCATTCGATCTATTATTTGTCCAGAAGATATAGTGCTTTCATCAACATAATTTCGACCAATTCGTTGACACTTGCAATGGAAAGAATACTTTACACGATACAGTCGTCATCATTTTTCAGAACCATTTTGAAAACAGTGGTATTTCTTCCGAGGAATATGGCGTTCTCTACGATTGTGAAAATGATCATGTAAATGAAATAGCACCTGCACGGCGAGAGCGTAAGAAAAGAAGAAAGGCATTCGATGCAATAATCCCAGAATTGGAACCATATCTCAAAAAACCAAAAGTTGTGGAACTCTTACAACCTCTTCATGATTGTTCACGCTATGCAGTGCCAACAAATTTGAAGTCAATACAGCAATTAGATCTCGCTTTGATGCTTTTTCACTTTTTATAAATACTTAACACTCCTATGTGGGTAGGTTTCAATAGTAAGATCTAGAAAAACGATATCCCAAAATATGAGGTTTCATATTTAATTCCTATAAAAGTGTCTCCGACAAATATGAAATTCTTTTATATCCACTTTCTATCTTGTTCTTTAAAATGATTTACTTGATTTAATAAAATTAAATTGTTAATTATTTGTAATACAGTTATTTTATTTTATGGTTGACGAAGAAATACAATGCATTTTTAATTGAAATCGATATTTTCATAAAAAAAAAACAGATTTGTTTCGGAGCTGCCGATTCTTTTTAAAATATCTTCTAAACTATTATTCTCTTTATTGAAAATTAAATTTCCTATAAGAGATGAAGTCCATAAGAATTCATATAAAATGCTTTTTTCCACAAGATTCTAGTATCGATATTATATCTTCGGTTGCTGAGGTTTTTGTCTAGCAGTTTTGAATAATTCCTCAGGGAGATTAAAAATTTAAAAATAAAATAGCCTTGTTCCTACCTACCGACCCTCATATTTATGCAAGTTTGAGCCGGTCTGGCACCCTTTCGAACCCGACTAAAGTTTCTGGCAATGGTAAGTTATGATATATGATATAATAGCACGACTACTCATATGTCAAAAATCAGCTTTGGTCAAATGACTCCACCACATCCACTTTTTTGACGCCTTTAGCCCTTCGCTCCTCCCAGAAGCAACACCAGACTTTGATTTTTGTGACCATTTCTTCAACCCTAACAATAAAATATATAAATTTGCTTTGCTCAAATGACGTTTCAGAAACGTTTACCAGCTCTTCGGCTGAAAGAAATATTCTTAACATTTACTTTTAGGAGATTATTTCTTTAAAATATTGGGCGTAACTGCGGCTAACCTGATCCATCCATTACGAGTGATATTTGACCTGTGACTCGAGTAACGTTGGCTTTTTTAGTTCCTCAATCGTAGCCGACTCATTCATGTTGACTTTGGACTTTACGTAGCTGCAAAGGAAAAAGTCTAGAGGTGTAATGTCACACGATCTAGGCGGCCAATACACCAATCCAAAGCATGAAATTAATTTCACAATAAAGTCATGGTTTTGTGGTATGGCTGTGTGATAGGTGGCGGCGTCGAGACCACTGACTTCAATTCCAGTAGACGGGCGCCAGTCAGATAAGTTGCGGCCGGCTTCAGTTTTGTAGGAATATGCACAGATGATTAAACCAGCTCTTAAATTACACCAAACCATTGTTTTGTCTGGATGAAATGGCAGCTCTGAAACTACCATCAATTATAGCTTTTCTACTTATTGACTCAACCATTAAGCCAAAAATCGCAGAACAAAGTTTTGGTCGAAAACAGTGGGTTTTCAGAGCCCTACGACTGAAACGGTGACGATTTGAAAGGTGTGCCGGCTTCAGTTCTCGTGTATACGTGTTGCATACGACACGCCAAGACATCACAGTCATCGCGTAAGCTCTTCGAAGTGAATCGTCCAGAACGTGGTCTATTTGGTCGTGTATTACCTAAATTAAAAATGAATTTCAAACTCTTCGATTATAAAGCGATTTGCGCGTTCGGTAAGGCATATAATCGCCTCTAAGCGCAAGAAGTACATTCCTCGTAGAACTGTAATTTTCGTAATACATCTGAATAATTTGTAGACGCTCTGCCGGGATAAGTCTTTCCATGATAAAATGTTAAACAATAGTGAACAAGAACACCACATCGGTATAATACGATGCACGCGTGACCTCTCATAAAATCTCCACTGGAAAATCAACCTCTACACAGTAGAGTGAATTTTAAAACTAATCAGGTCTGTTCAACGGATAATGCCGCAATCCCTATAGTCCCCATAACTACGAACCGAGCCTACGAACTCTCCTGCATCTGATTCTCATTGTGGCATTCAATGTATATCGAATTATAAAGTACTTCCAGGATTCTGCTTGACAAAACCAATATCCTACAAACAAAACAGACTGGCAATCCATTTGTATTTCTTATAAATCCGTGAGAGACATGTACATGTAGAGATGAATTGAAGATAGGTCATGCAGAAGTCAAAATATTAAGCCCACTTATTACATCGACTTATACACCGTGGTAGTGTTAGCCATGTGGGGAATATGACTTCCTTTTGCCGATCATTGTCTGAAGTAAACTGATTCCATTTGCTTGTTGCGGACCTTAAGGATGAGCCAAGTTACCAAGGGCTTCAATATCAGTTCGTATGTTGTGGTCAAACTTTTGAGTCGTTCTTGGGGTATAGACATACACCTTACTTTTCAAATAACCCAATAAAACGCATGATTTCGGTGGCCATCACACTTCTTCTCTAATCGATTATGTGATTTTTGAATTTCAAGCCGTAGCGGCGTCTTGTCGAAACCAGAGCTCACCCACCATGAGTTAGCTATTTGGGCGCTGCACATGTTAGCCGCTGGAAATCTTTGGCTCAGCGGCTATGTTAACAACCTAGATTGCCATTATTGGAGCGAATACAATCCACAAGCTTTCGGTCAAGCATCAATGCATCCACAAAGATTAATTGTTCGGTGTGGCCTATTGCAAGGAGACACTGTTACCGTCAATGGTATCAGGTATAGAGCGATGTTAACTAATCTTCTGTGCTCAAAGCTCGACAACATTGATATATCTGAGCTATGATATCAACAAGACGGCGTTACATGCCATACAAGCGACTCAACGGTCGAAGTTGTGAAGGAGAAATGTGGCAATTGGGTCATCTCATGGCGAGCGTTCATCAATTTTCCTCCGCGAGCATAGAATTTGACACCACTCGATTATTTTCTTTGGGGCTATGTCAAGTCCTTAGTCTACTCTAACAAGCCAACGATTTTGGACGAGCTCAAGGTGCTTTTGAAGCACTTCTAGCAAAGCCGAGACGGCCATTTGAATGATGTGTTATTCCACACATAATGGCATGAACGTTGCTTCAATATAAAGCCAGAATCAATTTTATTTTTTCCTATCATTTTTATCTGGTCACCTTTTATTATGAAAATTGTTATTTATTAGTGACTGCATTCCAATCCTTCCCAAAACACGACAATTGCAAAAAGAAGTCACAGATTTAATTGCTCTAAAGGAATACGTTGTGCATGGTCCGTGATAAAGTTTTTGAGCTTATATGTATCACTGTTTACTTTGACTGGGTTTAGAGTATGTAATTTATTTTACGTAGGACCTTGGTAGGCTAATGCTGTTAAGCTGATTATTACCATATTTATTTCAAGGAATCCCAATCCAATCAGTTGATTAAAGACGCAGTTCCATAGAAAATTCGAGGATTCTAGAACTAAACAGAGTTTGGTCCTGTATTACATTGAACTTCATTAAGAGATGCACCAGCGTATTGAATTCTTGGAAGTCAACGCCTCAACGCCATAAAAAACTCGTAGGACTGGGATCATCAAAGTCTTATATAGAACACTCTTAGTTTTAAAGAATAAGGACTAACTACTCAATTGCCGTCTTATTCCAATGAAATAGCAAGAATGATTCTTCGTTTTATTTCTGCTGAAGTGATGTTTGCAGAATTCATGGGAAAGTTAAGGTAGACAAAGTTCTTTACAACTCATCATTATAGCTGTCAATTCTGACTTTCTAACCACTTATTTAGCGCTAAACCGTTTCAGCAGTTTCCCTTTTAATGCTAGGAAACGCACTTTTGACAGCTCGTTGAGTTCTCCTATCATGTCGATATCATAATTGCATATATTAGAACGGTAATTGAACATGACTATTACATTAAATGTCATTTGTGAGCTTGATATGTTACAAAATAAAAATTGTTTCTCCTTCCTGCAATGAGCTTAACCGGTCGTGTTATACTTTTATTGATTATTATAGGAAAATTCCACATATCTAAATCTATCAGGTTATATATTTTATCAGAAATAAGTGAGCACTTGTTTAATTTGTTGTTACACTGACTTTTTAAAGATTATGGCTCCAGTGTTCGCTTGTGAGTTCCGCAAATTGTTAAAGAAGCCACAGGACAGCTTGTCACCTTCTTTAAAACCTTTCTTGACATTAAAGGTCTCGACCATAACTAAGCAGTGTTAAATTTTAGTCGTCATTCTGCATAGACGGACGAGTTCGGCAGGGATGTCAAAATTCGACATGGCTCTATGTACCTCTGCAGTCGCCACAGCCAAATTAGTTGAATTGCACTACGAATTGTTCCTCAAAAAAAGTGGATGTGCATCATACTCACAAATTGGTCATCTTCACCATTTTTCACTAGTCCTCATTATTCCTTTTAAATTGTTAGTGTCGATAATGGGTCCACTACTAGCTTTCCTTAGCCTTCTCCATTGTATTATTTGTAAATTTCGTATTTATGTTTAAGCCTGCTATCTATGCTTTTCGTTCTACTGCACTCGCAGATCGGCAAGAGCTCTTGAGTTCTCTTGCGAACGGAGCCGTCTGAAGTATAATTTGTAATATTACATACCACTGTTGAGGTGCCTTGCAAATTTCCATTCTTACGACAAAACAATGTTTTAAGTCGATATTTGCAGCTCAAAAGATTAGGACATACAAAATATTTTCAACTGGATTCACATATATTGATCGATTTGGCGAATCGGGTCGGCTTACATTATACCTCTGACGCTATTCCTCTATTGACTATCTTACACACTCGCATTACTCGCATTTCTCGTATGTGGTATTTGCCTGAGGTATAACATAAAAGTAGTTTGGAATTTTGTTTGGATATGTTTCCAACGATTCTACATTCGTAAGGCATTTAACAACATTTTTCTTTAAAATTTTAGAAGTCCCGTCCATTTACATACATCTACTGTAGAACTACGATTACTCTGAATCTGTCATTGGATACCTTTACAGAGCATCGCCATTACGTGAGGATACGTGTATATTCGACAAAGGCAAATAGTTATGCAAACGCAGTTTATGAAGTGCGAAAATCATTCCAAGAAACTTTTCCCGTCATTTACTCACGTTACATTACAGATTAATCGGCTTAGTAGCAGAACTTCATAACTACCAATCTAATTTGTGTACTCATTCATCCTTTGACGATCTAAAATAGATTTTGCGTAAAAATCCTTTTGCTTGGATGATGCAAATGTTAGCTAGTACCTACTCATATTCATACGAATACATCTAGTATTAATTTTGTACATATAATGTTTAGCTTTACACCTTGACAAAAATAATGCACACTGATAGGCTTTCGGTTTGTAGCCTTCAGGAAATATCCATTTCTAGATACTCTATCTACTCTACTTAATGTTTATATACACATGTGAACGAATACTTATTCGTACATATAATGAAATCTGACTCTCAACGATGGTAAAATGCATTTGGAAACCAAATTAACCACCCATAACCTCCGAGTCTTAGGACGAACTTTTTTAAGGATGGTGTGACTGAATTTATCCTTAAGGAAAACTTCAACGTGTCTTCGAAATATTCGTACAAGTTAATATTTTACGATGCATGACACCGAATTTACCCTCTGAGAGGTGTTTAGCTTGCCTGTCGGAGCTGTGTTGTTTGTCACATCACCTCACTAGTCACCGTTGTTGGCAGTGTGCAAATTAGTTAGAAATCTTTAGCGCACAAATAAAAGTCAGATGGCTTTGCCTTGGAAGTTTGACATGCACTAATTACGGTAACACAACAGCTAACAACCGATATTCGATTATGCAATTAAATATGCATTATGCCATCAATTACGTTGCACTAAGCTAATTATTTGTGGTGTTCCTGGCGTTGTTATTTTTGTTGTTTCTATAGAAGGTTTGTCGTTTGTTAACAGTTACCGTGAATACTCGTACCTACGTTTATATGCGCGTCAACTCTACAGGATAAACCAATTTTTTATCCATTAAACGTTAAGGTACTACTTCAGCTGTATACAGTACACAAAGTAGTTGTACAAGTTTTGTTGTTAGTATAGGTGCACCAGTGATGAAGATAATGGCCGACTTAGTAATTAGTTGTAATTAGTGGTGCTTTTGATGTGGGTGTTGTACACCTTGCAAATTAGATGTTTCACTGCGCCGTGCAGCAGCAGCAGCAGCAACAGCGGCAGTTGCAGTTGCGGTAGCAAACTTTAATCATATAATTTTCTTGGTTCCTTTTTTTATGCCTTTCAGATGAACAAACCATCAATCAAGCCACAAGCAATGTCGTAGACGGCATTGATTTGGATGAGATTAAGGAATTCGCCAAAGCATTTAAGTTACGAAGATTGTCGTTGGGATTGACGCAAACACAGGTTGGTCAGGCACTATCAGTGACTGAGGGTCCAGCGTATAGTCAAAGTGCCATTTGCAGGTGAGGTAGAGTGTAACCATTAAAAAATAATACTTTTTCTATTACTCACCTAAAAATTAATTACTTAATTAAAATGTAGAATATTTTTATTATTTTTGGTTTTTAATTATAAGATTTCTTATCGATTATTTGTGTCTGCCTATTTGCAAGTATATATGTACGAAAATAGAAAACTTTTTAAATTGTAGTTTCAAAGAGAATTCTTTGAAGTGCACGATTCAAAAATACGTAGACTTTTTTTTTTTAAATTATATTGTATGTTTTATGATAACATACTAAATTAAAGTATATATATATATATTTTTTTTTAATATATTTTTAAAATGTTAACAAGTGTTGGTGAATTTCATTTAGACTATATAGAGAACTTGGCAATGGAACTTTTTTGCAGTTCTGTTAGCACTATTTGAGAAAGATTACGAATTTTATTTGAAATAGTATAGAAAATAAATATTGAAGAAAACCAAACCATTGCAGATTAAACCCAATCAAGTACACAATGTTTTTTTGTTTCATTTAGAATTAAATAAAATATAATATTTGATGTGTGTTCAAATAGTAAGGTGACTTTATATTTTTATAAAAAAAAAACGATGATTTATTCGTCATTATTAATGTTATCCCCTTCAAAGTGATCCCCCTCAAATAAAATACACTTGTGCCAACGCTTCTCATAAGCACTTTTTGGTATAGCCTAAAGCCCTTTCAGCGATGCCCTTTTTATTTCCTTAATCGTTGTAAATCTCCGTCCTTTCATAGGTCTCTTCAGTTTTGGGAACAGGAAAAAGTCGCATGGGGCCAAATCCGGTGAATATGGTATGGTAACTGAGGCATGTTTTTGGCCAAAAAATCTCTCACAAGCAACGATGAATAAGCAGTTGCATTATTGTGATGCAAAAGTCATAAATGGTTTTTTCACAATTTTGTATGTTTTTTTCGTATTTTTGCTCGCAAACAGCACTAAACTTGAGATAAAAACTCCTAATGCCCTACGCCACGCTAATCGAAAAAAAAAACAGTGATCAAAGTTTTGGCGAACTTGACGTGCTTTATTCGGTCTTAGCTCTCCTGGTTGCTTCCATTAGGACGATTTGGCTTTTGGTTATGACGTCATAACCATATACTCGTATCCATGATTCCTCATTTCATAATTATGACTCTTTTGAGCAAGTCAAGTTCATCATTGACGTCATTAACCAGTTCCTGAGCGATGCTACGGTTAATCTGATGAAAATAAATAAGTTTCGGAACAAACTTCGCTGACACACGTCTTATGCCCAAAACATCAGAAAAAATGGCATGACATGAGCCGACCGATATGCCAATATCCTCAGCAACTGCATTTATGTTAACTCGCAGATTTTCCAAAACAATTTTCTTCACAGCCTCGACGTTATCATCTTTTGTTGATTTCCTTGGGCGTCCAGAACGTGGTACGTCATTGGCATCTTCTCGGGCATCTTGGAAGAGCTTGTACCAATTACAAACATTCTTTTTACTTAGAGCAGATTGTCAACATATCAAATGCTTTAGAAAAAATTTGATGCAAATTCCTTGCTCCATTTTTTATAATAATTGAAAATTGCCGAGTAGACCAAAACACCTCTAACCTTTCTCTCTATCAAAAACAAACCAAGTATGCTATATACTTGAAACTGTGAACTGTGTTCGGGACATGTGTACCAACACAGTAAAAAATCGATAGTCGAATGTGCGTTGTCCGCCTCGTCTTTTGTGGTTTCCGTTTTTTTTTTTTTTTAATTTCCTGACGGCTTCTGGTTTTATGAGGGTGTTTTCTAAGAGATATAAAGTAACTCAACTTTTTGTTCACATGATCAAAGCAAAGTATAATTTTTAGTTGTAACTCTTCAAGTTTAACAGTTAGAGCAACTTAATTTTTACTCAAAATAAATGGAGTGATTATGAATCGGCACAGCAAAAGAAAACGAAAATGCACCGTTATTTTGTGAGAATTTGTAAAAGTTCTTAGGCAACGCATGTGATCAATTGGTTGACACTGTCGCAGTTGCATATTGTGAATACAAAGTTTGGCCGAGTGTATAGTTTTCTCTGTGTTTTTTGTTAAAAATAAAAATATTTAAAGTAACACATTAACATAAGAATCTTACATAAGGTATACTTTAATTTAAGTTTAAACAATTAAAATAATTGTTTTAAATTTTATGGTAGATAAAAGAACTTAACATCTCCAAAATTGAGGAAGTAGAAAGGCTAATTGTTTTCAAGACTATTCATCGAGAAATTTCACGAAAACTTGGAGTTTCAGTGGGAGTTGTATCCAAAATACGCAAAAATTTGAAACATGACGCTGAAAAAAATAAGTCTGGAAGGAAACCAATTTTAAATTCAAATATACAAAGGCGTATTGTGTGGCAGATTAAATATGGAGTATATGAAAATGTGGTCCAGATTATTAAGACATTAAACCAAAGCGATGGGATTAGTTTAACAACTGAGTCTGTACGAACAATTTTGCACAGAAATGGTTTTCATGGATGCGCTAAAACTAAAAAGCCCATATTGACTGACCGCTATAGGAAACTAAGGCTACAATTACGCCAAAAATATGAGGGTTTTTGTTGGACAAGGGTAATTTAGTCGGATAAAACAAAAATAAACCATCTTGTTTCCGATGGTCGCCAATGGATCTGGAAAGGCTAGGTGAGCCAATCAGCGATCGCCACATCTAAACAACATTAAAATTTGGAGGAGGACATCTTATGATTTGGGGATGCATGTGCATGTAAGGGGTTGTTGAATAAATTAGAGTGATGGGTCATCAATGTCACTCATTACATTACCATCCGCGAAGACGGACTCCATACAAGTTTGGAAAAATGGTATAAAGATTGTCGGACATTAACTTCCAGCAAGATAATGATCCGAAACACACACCTAAGATTACAAAAGTGTGACTGCAAAATCAGCAATTTCAAATACTTGATCACAATCTTCAGGCCTCAATTCGATCGAACATTTTTTTGTTTGCCTGGGATTGTCCGGATTTGAATTATGGCACCGCACCTAAACTGTTTGGCAAAATATCACCGAAAGTCAATGCAAAAGCAAAAGAAGGCCATGCGAAGTACTAAGTAGGAACAGTTTCGCAAAGTCAACAATTTGATCAAATGCAGTATTTTTACTTTTGTTGTATTAAATAATGTTAAAAGATGAATTTTTATACTAAATTATAATATTATTTTATTTTTTTATTCAAAATTTCGTTGAATATAAAAAAGTTATGAACAAAAGCCTTTAATTCTGCTAATCATGTGATTACAAAATTGAGTCACTGTACATATTTTTAAACAAAAATAAGGAATTGGGTTTAAATAAAAAGCCTTAATTCAATTTAATATTATGTTTTGAATACGACTTCGGGCATAAGGCGTTCTCGTCTGTGTTGAACGAACAGAATCCTGTCGGTCCAAGTTCGGCAAAATTTTCAATAGTTTTCAATGCTTGCAAAACTTGAATAGTTTGTTGTTTATTGACATCATCAAGTAGCGTCAAGTCACACAGTTTCCTTGGACAATTCCCTGGTTCGATTCGCTTTATAATATTGCCATTGGATCGAGTCCTGAATAAGTCAATGGCTTAATGGACAGTATGATACCGCTGAAACTAACTATGAGCCTATCTATTCCACCTATATTTTGGAAAAAATAATCTCTCATATTTTCCAGTAATTTAATTGTAACGCAATTTCTATTCTCATTAAAAAGAAAGGAATAATGTCGCAACAACCACCCTGAAGGCCACTTTTTGTAATGTACTTTTGTAAGTGCAATGAGTGTTTTCCGGATTTGCCTTACTCCAGAAATGGCAATGTTGCTTGTCAAAAAACCCATTGAGTCCGAAATTAGTCTTGTCACCAAGCATCATTATAGATATAAATAAAGAAATATTACAGCCTGTTCAAGATCTACTCATTCAAGGCATGGTTCGTTTCTTTAGTCGCTCTACCAGTAGGGCAGGTATAGACCAAGGTCTTTCAAAAATTGTGCATATAGTATTACATAGTGTGAATTTGCAGTTCCCGGCCTTCTGCCACACTTTCACTTAGAGCAGTTACAGTTACTTCTTTACGCCCATTATATCTACGCCTTTTTGTCCTTATATTACGTACTGGTAGATTCAATGTAGCACGAACTCAATTGGTCGATTATAAGTACCAAAATTTGGTATCTGCATCTTTCTGATATGTTAGTGCAAAAGCGCACTATAATATAACATAGCCAGTCTATCTTTGATTTTGATAATTTTTTTTTTCGCACGAAATTTCAAGGCTTCTTGTCTTTTTTTGCAGTTGGGACTCCGACCTAAAAGATCTATGTAATACAAAGACAGTTCACGATGCCAGACGAGCGTCAACTTTTTAAATAAATTTAAGAATCACTCTGGTAGAGACAGTTTGTAGTTCTTCAATCACTAAGATTTCTCTCGAATGTATGTAATATCTCCTTATAACGCATATAGGCCAGCATTCACACAGTATGAGTATGAATTCTGTTGTTTCGTCGTTTTCTATACAAAAGCGATATTTTCCTGATTAATTCTAAGTTTAGTAAGAAATATGGAGGCTATTAGCGTCCCATTAGAAAGGTGACTAGTCTTCTGATATCAAACTTTAACTCAAAGATCTTGAAGCCTTTTTAGCCTGTCAAAAACCCAATATATCCTTCCATTTTGTTCTCTCAATTTTTGATCGATGAATTTAGTTTTTTTTTTTTTTTTTTTTAAACCACTGACTGAAAAATTTTTTGTAATTGTTATAAGGGATAGCCCAGTAGATACACTCTCTATTAGATTTTAGTATGTGTATATCCATAATACATCTTTCTTTAGTTCGTTCTTGAGATTGTTGTTAGGTCTAGCGGATCTGTCTTACGTAGTCTTCTGGTTCTAATCGGGTTTGTCCTAAATTTGTGTGTTGCTGCAGGTGTGTTTCGTTTTTCGTTGCAGTTTGATGTTTCACTAGTTTGATGTTCAGATCTTTATAAAGGTTATCATAACGCATGTAAAAAGACGCATTTTTTTTGGAATCTTTGTAGCATTTGGTGGTTAGTTTTCTTTGTACAGTCCCACAGATGTGTTCCATACATCTATGGTATATAGGTTTTAGGATTTGCTGATATATGAGGAATTTATTGTATGTAGAGTGCTCGAAATATCAATACTTTTTCCTGAATTTAATATTTAATTCTTTTTGGCATACTCTTCCCACATTAGTTGAGCATCCAGGGTCATGCCTGTGTTTGCGTATGGTACTTGATGTTAAGTATTTCATTAGTTCATTTAATTGTGCTTTCCTGCTTCTACTGCATCACTCCCGTTGCCGTTGCAGTATCATCTGAGAATGTTGCTATGATTCCTTCGGATGGTTCAGGTAAATCTCTTGTGAGAACAGGTAAAGCACAGAACCTAAGACACTACCTTGAGGAACTCCTGCCGCTATTATTTTAAGTTCCGAATACTCTTTTTTATATTTCACTCTAAAATGTTGTTCAGAGATATTATACATATGATTTTATTATAATTGCATGGGTAGATCGCTTTGCAATTTAAACAATAGCCCCTTATGTTAAACTTTGTCGAAGGCTTGTACTAATTCCAAAAATATTGCTGAACACACTTTCTAACATTGTATGCTGTTTTCTATTATGTTCTATTCGATGAACTTGCTCGATTGTCGAATTTCTTCCACGAAAAACCAATTATTGCGTTGGTATGAGGTTTCTGTCTTCAATGACGGACTGTAGTCTTCTAAAAAGGATCTTTTTGAACATTTTGAAGATAGCTGATAATAGAGAAACAGGACGGTAGGATTTTTTATCATTTTCTTGTTTTCCAGTTTTATGTGTCATTATTATTTCCGCTACTTTCTACTATCGTGGAAAATTCTTTGATCCAAACGTTGCATTTATGACATATTGTATCTTCCGCAGTGCTTTTTCAGGTATTTGTTTATTGATACAACTGGCTTTTTTGAGTGGTAAATGCCTTTTTCTTAATTCCAGTAGTGATAATTACTGGACGGATTTCAAGGTTGTTATTTTGCACATTAAGAATATGCTTTCTAGGAAGTGATTGAAATTTTTGTTCTAGATATTTTGCAGAGTTTCGCTGCTGTTATCCTTTTTTATTGGTTGCGAGGGAAGTTGGTATGTGGCTTTCAAAGTGAGAAGTTAATTTGTTGTTTACTTCTTTAATCAGCAGGTTAAGTTCATTACATAGTCTATTCAAAACTTGTTTGGTCACAGGTATGCGATTCCTTTGCCATGTTTTACGTGTTTTACGTTTCTTTTGCACAAGTTCTCTAACTCAAATAGGATATATAATTTTTTTAGTTATTTCATTATTGTCTTTTTGTGTATTTTCTAACGCTGATAATTTTATGATTTCTGTAAGCTCATCTACTTCTACACTTTGATTGTTGTTTATTAGAGGAACTTGTAGGTTAATTCTCGCATCAATTAGGTATCTGAAGAAGTCCAAATTTGTTTTTTTATTTGTATATTTTGACTTAGAAGTTATCTCTTCGATTATAGTTTAGATCACCTTCATTATTATAGGGGAATGTTTTGATGAAAGCTCTTCGTCATCTTACATATATATGTAGTTGAGATATGCCTTTCGTGACGAAAATATCAATAAGATCAGGTTTTTAACTATATTAGCTTTGGGTCTATTGGGTCCGTTGTTCTTTTTTCTTTTTGTTTTTATTGTATTATCCCGCGCGAGCACCAAGGGGATATGAATACCCTTTTACTGACTTTTTCTCCAAGGCGCGGGCGGGTGGTGTAGTAGTTTGAAACTCAGGTGTGTTAAGTTTCGGTATTTTTCCAGAGGTGGTTGACAAACTGGAACGAGTGCATCCTCAACCAGTGGGTCTTAGTACGTGCTAGTTGTTAGTTCTTTACATTTAGCCCAGCCAGCAACCACTCCATCATCAGTGTTATGTCTCCATGTCTGAGTTGACGTCGACCGGATTTTCATATAACTACATACAAATTCTATGAAACACTACGGCCACCCGTTCTGCAGAGACGGATGTGTTTGGTAGGTATGTCCAAACTAAACATGTCTCCGTAAATGCTATCATCTGCGGCCTTAAAGTCCACTAAGGTCCTTAAGGTCCATTTGGATTTTCTTCAGTTTTTTTTTCGGGATCTGTGGGTCTGAAAACCAACAGATGGGAACCAATCAAGTTGTTGTCTAAGGATTTCAGAATATTCACACAATATGGCGGATAAGATATTGTATTCGATATTGAGGAGACTTATACATCTATACATAGTTGGCGCAGTTGAGTATGTCTGCTTTTTTTTTGGATCGGTGCTGACATTACATTTATTAGACATGCACTTTTCTCACCAGATCTGAGATCTGGTGCATGCTCTTTGCAAAGTTATTTCCAACAGCCCTAAATACCTCGGCTGGTAAGGTGTCAGGTCCAGCTGCATTGTTGAATTTCAGCTTACATATTGCTATCCTTTTTTCATTTTGGTCAGGTAAACGGAAGTTTTGGCTATTATAGCACGTTTTTTCTAAGGCACAACCTCTCAACATCCTCGATTGCGCGCTTCCCGTGCTCTGTTTTCTTCTGAAGAAGAAACCAATATTTTTATCGTATCTTCTGTTCATAGAACTCACGGGTAGTTCTAGTCCTTCGTTTTAGCGTCGTTTTGTAGCGTTCTTGTTTATGTGCATGCTTTACCTGCACTCTTCGTCAAATAATGGATTTATTGGTGGTGCTAGGGTGAAACCCAAGTCCGTTGGCCCACGTGATATCGTATAGGCTAACATTACTAACTGTTCTACCAAAGATGTTCTCCTTCCCTATCTTGGTGTAATGAAATTGCTCATATGTCTTGTCGAAACACGTAGCACACGAAGCACGTAGAAACATTCCATGGTGGCGTAGTTCTTTTCTTCCGTAGAGACATGAGCGCATATTAAGCTTGTGCTAGCGAATTTAGGCTTAATAAGATGCTCATTCAATTATTAGAAGCTCAAGACCTCTTTCCTACGTCTGCTGCATGTGGGAAATCTGCATTCGAAACACCATAGTATATATCGCAGTTTTTCATCCTTTTATGTCCGGCTAATCACATAGCATTTCCAGGATGGCGGTGATATCTACGTGCTATCAATTAAGGGCCTCTGCTAATTGTTCTTCTGCACGTGGCCTCAATTTTATCTGAGACCATTAGCTGGTTCGCAACATATTTTAATCTCTCCCGTATAAGGTTGGTTTTAGCCTGCATGAGTAAGAGTCACAGTGGGATCATGAGAAATGAATTGGCCGATTAACTTGCCTGGAACGGTTCAGAGAAGAGATAGCCAGGACCCGAACCTACGTTCTTTTGGCAGTTGGATCTCATATGAGCACAACTGCAAATAGTATAACTCCCAAGTTGCAAGCAGACCAAACAATGCTTCCTGACATTTCTAGGAAGTCAGCGGCCTTTCTGCTGTCCCTCAGCAGAAAAGACTGCAGGTTGCTGTCAAGGTCGAATTTACTCTTTTAACATAATAAATCTAGAGGAATGTGAGATCTTAGAGTCACTAAGAACATTCAAAGTCACTGAAGTGAAAAAAACTCCTTAGGAACGATGCGGGAACTATAAAGGCGACTGGAGCTCCCATCATAACATTTGACGCACCAGAACCACTTACCGATATAAAACTTGGGTGGCAAATATTTAACGTAGATCCATATTACCCGAAACCAATGTCTTGCAAAATATATCGCCGAATTGGACACACCAAAACCCACTGAAAGGAGACAGTAAACATATAACAACAAAAACCTCCATATCCATTGACAAAACCACACAAAACGCAATACAAAAGTAAAAGCAACCAACTATACCAACAGAATGAAACAATAACGAACACGTACATAGGGCTGTAGGACAAACTTTCGGCAAAGAAATATTAAAAAAATATGGAAATAGATAATGACGACCATACACCATCAACCAGTTCAAATATTATTACTCCCAACAATCCCTTACAACTTTCATATAAGCTTTCAGCTTCAAACACAGACCAACAATTAGAAAAACTAATTAGGACCACAGAGGCCTACACTAAGATCGAACTTACTTTACGATGAAAGACTTGCACCCAACAGGAAAAAATCCACAAACCAAAGCAGCTCAACAAAAACCAAATAAACAATAAATTCACATCAATTCTAACTTTAAAAAAATTAACTTATAATCTTACAATGGAACACACAAAGATTTTACAACAATCGTCCTAATTTGGATATTCTCATCCATAAATATTCTCCTGGTACTACTGCGCTACAAAAAACAAAAGTTCTTATGGGAAATACTCGCACAAGGTACAAAAATTACATTGCCTACTTCAACAATAAGCCACATGACCGAAACAAAGATGGTACTGCCATACTCATAAAATCAAGTATTCCGCATACATAAACTTGTTCACCAAATGGAATTTTAAAATAAACACTTCACATGCATTTAGGACAGCAGATAACATTTGCAAAATCTTTACAGACAGACTAATAAATCTACATCTCAGCAGGAGTATCTTAGTCTTGTTGCGAATTATCTCACACACAATATTATAATGGCGGGTTTTAATGTCAACAATTCCCTTTAGGGCGCCCCGCACACGAATACCGCGGGAGTGATAGTAGCAAACTGGCTGCAGTATTCTGACCGGGTTCACTTGAACAACGGATCGCCTACCCAGTTTTCAACCAAAAACACCTTAACCGCAATAGACCTATCACTTGCCTCAGTTGAAATTGCTTCTAATGGTAGATGGATGGCGCATAATTCCCTTTTGAGCAGTGACCATTTCCCCATCATTGAAACTAAGACGTCCTACACATTTATCAAAAAAATTTACTCTCGTTTTGTTGAAACCAAAGTAAACTGCTCCAAGTTCGCCAAAGTAGACAAACCTTTTAAACCCTACCTCCCAGAACATCAACAAAGAGGCAGCTCATTTACGGAAAATAATTAGATTAGCTGCATCATTATGCATCACAAGCTTTCTTCCCCATGAGTGGAAGAAAGCATACTTAATACCTATTCTAAAACATAATATATTTCAGCATTTCCCTGACAGTTTTCGACCGATTTCACATTACTTTTCCGTCCTATCCAAATTATTTGAAAAAATAATAGGAACCAGGGCAAAATGGGCAGTAGAAAAAAAATCTAAAACATAGTCAACACGGTTTTAGAATCAACAGAGAAACGCACACTTTGCTCTACATGTTAGATCAAGTAGTGCACGCAGAGCTAGCTGCATGAAAGCGTTCCATCCTATTGTCCATGGATCTACATGTTAATACTGTACTAACATAAGCATACAATTTCTTTTTTTTGGCATCCGGTGAACCATACTAGTTCATTGATGCCATTGATCAAATCAAATCTGGAACAAAATTACGTAACAGCAAAATGGAAACATTACACATCTGTCGAAAGCACCACTGCCAAAACACAACAATGCAAATTGGGACTGTCACATTACCTCTTCTTGAAAATGGCAAACCCACACAGAGAAGCTGGCAAAAATTCAGAACCTGGTAAAAATCGTCTTCAAAAACATTATGGGCCACACAGCGATCAATATTGCACAAGCACTTCTAAGAGGAACAACGCAACATGATCAAAATACTCGTATACAAAAAAAAAAAAAATAAATTAATAAATAAAATAAATAAATAAATAAATAAAGGAATTTGTACATTCCATACGTTGTACATTGCCGTGAACACATATAGATGCCTTATTATTGGAAACAAACATAGTTAGCTTCATAGATATAAAAAATTTCCCAAGTTAAACTTGCGCCAACGGCGTCACGGATAGTAATCATTCTTTACACGAAACTTGTAGAATCGTTTGGTCCACCATCGAGAAAACAAAATGTAAAAACGCTTTGTTTAATTCCATACGTACAATCAAGCTTTCAAATGTACCTATTCCTGAACCTATCAAACATGCAACTGGCACGTCACCCTAGTTGTTTCCAGCGTATCTAATAAACAGGAAAAAGTTCGCAGAAATTTCATCCACTAGTAAGTTCGATTGCGTTTTGTACACGGATGCCTCCTGTCATGAAAGTATCACAGCTTTTTGCGTCTACAGACTAGACAGCAAGTGTGACAAAATTGTAACGCAGCAACTCGCTACACCCAACCAAGACTCTTTCGTTGAGGAAGCAATGACACAGATACAAGCATTTAAATTTGCGGATACAGGAACAGAAAGAGCAGCCATTTGCAGTGATGCCTTAAGCGCAACCACTAAGAGCAACAGAAGCAAAACTCCTAGACACCTGGACATATTGGGATACCTGGTAATGAAAAAGCTGACACTGGCGCCCGAGAAACAATTCAAATGCCATTTGTATACAGTATATACCTCCCTTTTCACAAACCATATGGAATCAATTAAAAAGAGAAATACGTGAAGGAGCAGAGTAGCGGTGGCAACAATCTTGCTCCTTTCCAAAAAAAAAAAAACATAAACGTTTGTTGGGACCCACCATCTATAACATCTCTCTCAGCCGATTGCAATCAATAAAACTCTGCAGATTAAAACTTGGTCACGCCTTACTTAATGAACTACACCTTACAAAAAACAATCTCCACCATTACGCAATCGTTGTAATGAAGTGTTTACCATATACCATGTTCTACAAAACTGTCAAGTAACAAGACGGTACTTTTTAAACAACATCTCAACGCTATAGAACCTACTAAATCCATCCATCCCAGCTTAAAAAAATCTATTGTATTTAAACAGTTAGAGGAGCACGGAATTACCTTAATTTAAAAATATATCTGTTTTATAAGTAAACCCGAAATTTTAACCATCACTATCTACTTATCATAAAAAAGAAAAAAACAATAAGTGTAAATCGTACATACTATAACAGCCATATGTTCACAGTTCCCCAGTTTTATAATCCGGACGATACAAATTAATTTATATATTACCTATGAAAAATAAAATATCAGTCTTTTTATATGTCTCCGCGGTTTTTTGGTACATTTTTGAAAAAAAAAAAAAATTCTCTATTGGCCAAGTACATATTGGCCATTAATATCTATGACCTTTTGCCATTTTCTGGTTAGCTTCATAATTCCATCGGTGTAAAACTTCTGTGGTTTATCAGCGAAAAACTTAACCAAGTGATTTTCAGCGGCTCTTTGGAAGTCCAATTTTTTACCATCAAGAGAGTTTTGGAAAGACCGAAACAAATGGCAATCAGAGTGAAGAACGGACTATACGGTGGATGCATCGAAACTTCCCGACCAAGCTCCGTAAATTTGTTCTGGGTCCTTAAATATGTGTGTGGATCGAATTAACCGTTTCGCCACGTTCTAGTAGCTTATAACAGACAATTCCATTCCAATCCCACCAAATACTCAACATAACCTTGTTTGCCGTCAATCCAGGTTTTGAAGTCTTTTGTGTTCAGTCACCGGCCTTTGACCATGATCGCCTGTAGTGAGTCGCTTCAAAAATGGTTCCATTTCGTTACGTTTCAGCAGCGTTTCACTGATGGTTACTCGGTCAATTAATTGCGTTAATTTATGTAGCACCCAAACATCGAGCTTCTTTGAGTAGCCTGCTCGTTTTAGATGATTCCAAACTATCATACGGTTGATGTTTAGTGCCACCGCTATCTATAGACTGTTTCCGTGCCGGTCTTGCTCCATCAGTTGCAAAATTTCATCGACTTTTTCAGTGACAGGCCGACCAGTGCGAGGTGCATCTTTTACATCGAAATTTCCGGAACGGAATTGGAGCAACCACTCCTGGGTCCGGCGTTCACTCACAGCAATCTCATCGTAAACTGCACAATTTTTTTGGCATGTTTTTCAGCCTTTTTCCCATTTTAATAGCAAAAAAGCATCACATATCTTTAGTATAACTTTTAACACGAGCAACGAATTACACAGCTGTCTTCACAAAAAATGTAGCCTGACATGTCACCTTTCAAACACGTGTTCGTTTGACACAATCAGATTAGTGTTTCCAGATAAATGGACACCAACACCATCTAGTGGCCAAAAATCGCGGAGACTTTTTATATGACATATAAAATAAATCTATTCTGCATAGTCCTGCGGTAATTGATGTTAAATTCATTTACAAAAAAAAAGTAGTCTAAAGTGATTTATTGTTCCTTTTTCTGTTTCTTTGATCCTCTGCTTTGAAAGTCCGCAGGAATTTTTCATCGAATTGCCACCTGAAGACATAGATAGTCAATCTAAATCTCGCCGTACGGACACTATAATGCAGTTTTTCGAATGTTTCACTTTTCGTTGGATGACAGTTTCACCATGCATCATATTTTACGCATAGAAATTCATTTGTCTTACTTCAACCGTTTTGTTCAAAAACAAAATAAAGTGGCCAATATATTAACCAATTATGGGCTGGAAATATCGGTTCTCCTAAACTTCGCACAACCTCAGTTCAGTGCTATACAAGTTATGTGTATGCTACCATTGATCCAGGGTTCAAGTATGATGTAGAAGCCTTTGATGTGAATAAAACCAAACCAAAATCTAAGAAGACCCTGTTAAATATACCAACAATTACTTGAATTTCTTATTTTTTAAGATAGTTCACGTTTCAAGTATTGTATTGTATTTATGTTTTTCATTATACTCGTAGTCGTTTTATATAATAGGAGCGTGGTTTATAAGAAATAGATAAGGCGTACAGTGTACAATACAAATATCTCATAACCACTATCCCTTTGTTCTTCACTTATTTATATTGGGTATATAATTATTTTCGTGCGGGTTTTTTTTTTTCAAAATTTGAACGTTCATTTAAGAAAAAACATGTACAATACTATTATTCAAAGTTTTGCCCATCTGAAGCTATGACTTTTTCCCATCTTTCTGGCAATTTGTGGATCCCATCCCAAAAGAACTGCGCCGGCTTGGCAGCCAAGAATGAATCAAGCCAATTTTTGATATTCTGCTCTGATGTGAACCGTATTTTAGTAAGGGCGTTCTGCATCGACCGGAACAAATGGTAGTCAGAAGGGGCAAGGTCTGGGCTATAAGGCGGGTGGGGTAAAACTTACCATCCACTGTTTTCCAAATAGCTCTTAACCGGAATAGCAACGTGGGGCCGAGCGTTGTCATGATGGAAAATTATTGCCTCGTGTCTGGTTGCATATTCCGGTTGTTTTTCGGCTACTGCTCTCTTCAAACGGATTAATTGTGTTCAGTAGCGTTGTCCATTGATGGTTTCAGCCGGTTTTAGCAGCTCATAATGCAGCACACCCATTTGATCCCATCAAATACAGAACATTACCTTCGCGCCATGGATATTTGGCTTTCCCGTTGATTTGGCTGGTTGGCCGGGTTTCACATACGATTTTTTGCGCTTGGGGTTGTCGTAATGGATACATTTTTCATCACCAGTAACAATTCAATGCAAAAATGACTTCCTTTTCTAGCGTTCCAGCAGCATTTCGGACATGCAAAACCGCCTTTCGACGTCTCTCGGCTTGAGTTCATGTGGAACCCAATTTTCTTGCTTTTAAACGTTTTGAAATGGCTGCTTGAGTGACACCCAAAGATTCTGTTAGCTCTTCTTGTGTTTGGCAACAATCTTCATAGAGAAAGGCTTCCAGTTCTTCAACTTTTTTGGCTGCCAAGCCAAAATCACCACTTTTAAATCGTGCAAACCACTTTTGGCATGTTCGCTCAGCTAGATCATGTTCACTATAAACCTTCACCAAAATACGATGACTTTCGCCAGCAGTTTTTTTTACATTAAAGTAATGAAGAAGAATTCCCCGCAAAAACACTTTTTCAGGCACAAAGTCCGACATATTTGAGTGAAAAAAATTATTGTTGTTTACGCTTCAAATGAATGACATATACTGAAATGACGTACAATGACAGTAGTTTTCTAACGCATGTTCCAATGGAATAGCAGCGTAATACAAGTTACGCCATCTCTTAGCAAACCGCACGAAGTTATAAGTTATAGACCCAATATATCAATTCAGTCATACAAGCTTTATGGTAGGTTTTGAGTACCTTTACTAAAATTTACCAGATTTGAATAGTTATGAAATTAATAAAACAGATTTTGTTAAAAAAAAAGAAAATATACAGATTAAATAACAATTATTTAATTTAAAATTTGTACAAAAATAGCGTTTCTTTTTGAGTACGTGTTAATAAATAAAAACAAAATCATAAGTTTAAAACAAAAGAGTTGGCATGAGAACTAGTCCAATCGAGAGTATACCATATGTATAATAATAAATCACGTAACTGAATATATGTTTGTTGATTTTTTAAATAAATTTAAGTGCCAGGACATTTGCAAAAGAAGCTATGAAATTATAATTAATTTTATTTTTTCCAATGTTTTATTTCTTTTTCGGAAAAAAAAATTACATGTTAACCATAAAATTGAAAATATGTCAAACACAATACCGATTTTAAATTTTACCTAACCATGGACGTGTATGGACTTTCGCCAATCTTAATCAACAGTGCCCTTGCTGCACAGATGTATGCCGCTCAGCTATCATCGCAACAACAAAATATGTACGTTCTTATTCAAGAAATAGTAATTTTGCTTTCCTCTATCTGTATTTAGTTTTAAATCCTCTGTTTTATTTTAACGTATAATTAAGTTAATTTCCTTTTTATTTTCGTAATAAAAAAAAAATAAATAAAATAAAGTAAAAAATCGCATAATATACTTCTGTAAGTGAGAACGAGTTAAATGTTCCTGTTACCCTGGGTACGATCGAACTCTCCTCTTCAATGTTTATTTCTTAGATGCATGCAAATTAGGTTCTGCAAAACCGAAACCTTTTCTTAGTAAATGTGAATGTACATACGTGCAAATTAAAAAGAGAAATAAAATCAAATGTCTACACATTTGTTGCACACAATTAACACCAGTTGAAGGTAGCACGATGATGGTGGTCTACTTCTTCTGAAAGAAGATCAATGTTAAATTGGCATTAGCTACGGCAAAAGAACAAACAAAAACAACAATGTTTTGAAACTCGCGAACAAAATTAGTGGATGCGACTTAATGATTGAGAGAGTTCGTTTTTTTTTTTTTTTGTTTTTTGTTTTTTGTTTTTGTTGACCTATGGTATGGGAATATTTAACGAGAAAAATTTAAATGAACATAATTGAGTTTGAATATGTAAATTTGTTTAAAAAAGAAAACTTTATTTACTTTTATTTGGTGCTAATTATTTACTTAATGTACATTTCTTAATCCCTTAAATATTTCATGTGTATGTGCTGTTATTCTATAACAAAAAGTCACCAGCCAGGGCATTGCCAAAAGTA
This sequence comes from Volucella inanis, assembly GCA_907269105.1. Taxonomy (NCBI): domain Eukaryota; kingdom Metazoa; phylum Arthropoda; class Insecta; order Diptera; family Syrphidae; genus Volucella; species Volucella inanis. The sequence continues at coordinate 124,057,669 of OU026157.1, read as the reverse complement.
TAATCACAAATTTGTGTTAGAACTTCCAGAATGAAATTGTAATTTTTATTTGAATTTTAGTTTGCTTTGGAAAAATATTAATTTTTAGTTGGAAAATTTTTAATTACGACAATGTCCTGGCACTGATAATGCGCATACAATGCTTTTGTTTTCATGTTTGTACTTGTGTTTGTTTTAGTTTTATTTAGTTATTTTCTAAATTTTAAATAATTCGGATTTTCATCGATTATACAGGTTTGAAAAATTGGATATAACTCCCAAGAGTGCCCAAAAGATAAAACCTGTTCTCGAACGTTGGATGAAGGAAGCTGAAGAGAGGTATATAACAATCTAGAATTGTGCGCTTTTGAATAACATGATATAATAGACGTTTTACATATTTCAGCCACTGGAATCGATATAAAACTGGGCAAAATCATTTAACAGATTACATTGGTGTTGAGCCATCTAAAAAGAGAAAAAGAAGAACGTCGTTTACACCTCAAGCTTTAGAATTATTGAATGCTCATTTCGAAAGGAATACACATCCATCAGGTGGGGCTTTTTTTCGGTACACCACATAATTTTTACTTTAATATGTTAAGAGTTATATTTTCTATCAACATTTGAAAAAAACCATATCATGTCAGTTTTTGAATAGACAACCAAACTTACCACCTTTGTGTTCATCGACCAAATTGCATTTTTCTGTAATTTTTTATTCAAAATTGAACGGCTTTATGGGTTGTGCATTAATATTTTCATTATTTTCTATAAAAGCGTTGAAGGGATTTTGTAAAGCAAGGGGGAAGAAAGATATATACCGATGAACGTTGATCTTCAATGCTTGCAGGCAATGAAGACTAGGAAATATCTAACATAAATTGCTCGAAAGGGCATTCCATAAACGGCTAGAGAATGACGATTTTTCAAACAACATGCGAAAGTGGGCTTGAGAGTTAACTGAGGAGACGTTTGTTACGGTTGAACCTTTGAAGGGCTTCTTGAAATTTCTATGGATCTATGGTGGTGAAAATATGAAAAGAAATATTACGTTAGTTATCGAGGGTGTCAATTGCAATATCACCTAATATGAGTTTTATCGCACGGGTTTAAATCTTAAGTAGCAAGTGCTTTTTGTGCTTGAAGAAACGTACCATTTAGGTGAGTTGAATACGTGATCATTACAACTTACATATACAGAACACATATACATACTGAGAAAGTTAGGTTGTTCGGTATCAGCTGGGTGCTTTAATTTTGCTTTAATGACAGTAGATAATTATGCTATTAGTATCGGAATTTTAAGAGCTTAGAATACACTGTCCTTCCCCGTCTTCAGCTGAAAAGAAGAGATGTAATTCCGAGATCGAATGAACGAAGCAGGGAGTATTGCTAAAGGAATATATTGCATTTCAAGTAGAACCAAACAATTGATAAAGATTAAAAATAGTGTCGGAGACAGAACAGAGCTTTGGGACACTCCAGCATTTATTTTTAATTTTTGATGAAAATTAAAAAGTGTCGGAGACAGATTAGAGCCATTGGATACTACAGCATTTATTTTGAATATTTAATGGAAATTTAAAAGAGCGTCAGAGACAAAACAGAGATCTGGGACATTACAGTCCGTCCAAAACTACATGAATTGAAAATTAATTTCCAACACATTGCAGAAGAGATTTGTTAATCACAAATGCATGCATTTTCGATGGAAATGAATATTAGACTTTTCGGCTAGACATGCCATCAAACTACTAGGGGACATGATACAACGATCGTACTGCCGGTTATTGAGAAGTTTTCGTTTTTCAAAATACTTCTTGGGGTTAAAACGCTTATAAGCGTTTTAATGTTCTAAAGAAGAAGGGTCGTTGGATGGATCTATAGAAAGAAGTCGCTGCCACTCCTCGATCCGTATTAATTAGGGATAAAGGATCCCATTACGAGAATAGTGTTTATGATCATATCTTCGACGACTGATATTGTAACTAATTAGCAGATATGTCTAAATGATCGGAAAAAAAACATATAGGATTGAGCACATCGATGTTGCACTTATCAGGATGAGAAGTTAAAAACAAATCCAGTGTATTAGTGGTATGTCAATCAACTTAAAGTATTGGTACGGGTTTTTTTCAAAAGTACTTAACACACAAGTGGATATGAATACACTTATAATGCCTCAGCATGTATTAAGTTTTTTGGAAAATGGAATTGAGCGTGAAAGAAAGATGTTTGGGCTCAATGGTTATTCCGCTCGATGGACGGTGTCCAATATTTAATGGGGAGACTAAATTCTTAGTGGAAGTTGGCTTGTTGTTGATTTATAGTCCCTTTCGATTTGGAAGCCAGTCCACTACCACTTGAGCCACGGTTACTCACATTTAAAAACCGGGCTTAGTAATATTTACTTTTGGGTGTTATATTGTCAGAATGTCGACGAATCTAGAATTGTCTATCCTGAACTTAGCATGAGTATACTGGGTTACATTTCATTGTATGGATTCATATAGTGCCTCCAACTCGGGAGTAAGCTGAATTCCAAAATGGAACAGAGAGCACATTGTATTGAAGTATTAGTAGCTCCATAACAACCGCGGTGAGAAAGTAGTAAAGGAATTTTTTTGTGTCAAGGAAGCTTTAGATCGATATGGTCAGGAATCTACGTATGTCTAATCTGATTATAATGGATAAAAAAAAAAAAAATACAAACACCGACTATGGATGATTTTATCCATCTTGCGTTCCAATACCAATGTCTTTAGTTAAATCGTCTATATCTAGATTAGATTAACGTGATAAGGTGATATGCAGACACAAGGCGAGATGTGTATACAAAATAATATGTCCAATGACTACATATGTATTTGGTATTGCTGCTGTCTATTTATATATATAGATATATAACAATATCGCACCGCAAGTATTACCATTCATAGTAAGATAATGAATAAGTTCATTATACTTTTCGCATTTTCCCTTCACCGTAATTTCTCGTCTACGCGCAAAAACATGAGTAAGTGCTTTAGTACCAATTGGTAGGCACTTGAAGTTTGATGCGAGCGTGGGAGAAATACTCACTGAGGTAGTCCTCCCCGGTGTCACTTATTCCTGTCAAAACCGTACTGAGGGTTAACAGGAAAGTCGCTGACTTCTTAAAAATATCAGGAAGCATTTTTTTGGTCTGTCTGGTTACTCAGAAGTCAAGCCATCATGCCCATACAAAACCCAACCATCAAATAAATAATAACGTAGGTCCAAAAAAACTACCTTCTGAACCTTGCTTGGCAATTTTGTTGGCGATCTCATATCACGTTATCCCTAAGACTCAAATAAGACTCAATGAATTCATCCTTCTGACTGCGTTCAAAAAAACTCTTTATTCTCATACTAGCTTGGAAGTGGTAAAAGTGCTTAAAAAAGCATTAAGTGCGGCTTGACTTTCACTGTCGGTGCAGATTCTTCTCAATAAAGTACTTACCATCAGGATTGTATATTCCAACGGATATACATAGTATGTCTCATAATTTGTCTGCCAAAATTAGTTCTGGTGTCATTAGATCAGATGGCATGTAAATAAGACCTAAGTTAAAAGACAATCTTTGTGCAAGGTCTTCAAAGCCAACCCCTTTTAAACGGAAAATGGTTTTGAGAGCCCACGATATGAATATCAATGGAAGAGAAATTCGTCAGTGTGTCTAGAACCGAAACAGACCGTTCTTTAGAGTCTAATAAAAGCAGCATAGATAAATTTTGTGAAAGTTTGTTCCACCAGACCCATAGGATAAAATTAGACTTATCATAGCCATGCTGATCCGGGGAAGCTACCTCAGTATAAGCCGTATGCAGACAGATCATTTTAACTGAAGGCTTCGCTGTCGGTCGTAACATGATTAGTCCAAAGAAGTGTTTTATCCAGGATGACCCCTTAATACTTAGTTTCGTGGAAAAAAAAAAGTATGGTGGTGCTTTTATGCACTTCTCGTAAAGAGAAGTCTATTGCACCAATCCCCAATTACCACCAATATCAGTACGGTATCCAGAAAGAAAAGTAGTGGAATTTGGAATTTCATTTGGACTGCGTCAATGAAAGCTTAAATAAAAGCCATCATATTCTGGTCATGTTTATGAATTTTAGTAAAACAGTTGATACTCTAAATCATGCTAAGCTACTGGAAGCGGTTACAGATATTTGCATACGAAAAATAATGGCGGATTGACTAAGGGTTTATCTACACAACAGGTTCTTCTGTATTAAAATCAAGGTTATTTACAGCGAAAGAAACCTGGTTAAATATGGAGTTTCCTAAGGGACGGAACTAGGTCTAATTCTTCTCATCTAATACACAAACGAAACTTCTTCTTTCGTTTAAAAACAGTATTCCTTTAGCTTACACTGACGATACCGTGATAGTGGTGCGCTACAGATCATTGAAGGCTGCTGCACTTCTTTTAATGTATGGAAAATACCTTAAAATGCAGTTACAAAATTTTAAGCTGTTTTCTTTAAGGAAAAAGTACCCTTAAAAAGCACGCATTTTGTTTAACCTCTTGGTTATGTGGCAAAAGATAAAAAAAAAGACGCTTACCCTGCATACTATTCTTTTAAATTTTTGCTTATTTGAAATGCTTACGGAAAACAAAAGAGTACGAATGATAGACAAACATCCCTATCTTTCCTGTATTGCCGATTTATGTTGGATAGAGTATAGAATAATATGATGGTAACATGTTTAAGAGGTTAATGGAACATGATGTCAACACCAGAAGACGTGCCCTTCGTATGTTACAAAAGCCCCGGAACTACAACAACTGTAATATAAGGCAGCACAAATATAGCGTTTCAAAGGGTGTGGAAGTTTCCGTTAAATTAAACACACATTTATTGTGAAATCACTGTAGGATTTTATTGATAATTAAAGTGCGATCTATGGCAATTATGAATGGAACACAACAATCTGAAGGTCAATCAACTTCTTCTCTAACCGAAATAATGCGATCTTAAAAGTTCGTAACATCCTATCGTCCTGAACCAATTCATTAAATTTAGGAAAAAAAAATAGCCGGTTAGCATGTTGCGGTAACGTTCTCTTTTAATTGTAATTGTCTCTCCAGCCTCATCTTCAAAAAAGTACATGCCAATGATACTGCCAACCAATTATCTGCACCATCAGTGACATTTTTGGATTACATTGGTTTTCCGTGAAACTCGTATGGGTTGGTACTTTTGTTTATTTATGTACCCATCCATTCAAAAATGTCCTTCATCGGAAAAAAAAATCAAATTTGATGACAAATTTTCCTGGCAATCCAACATATATTTAACAAATCGGCAACGTCATAGATGGTCCAAAGGCTTGGATTTAATAAGCGTGGAAATGAAGATCAACCTCTAAAATTCGCCGTAAAGTGCCATAAGTGAGGTCCAGTTGTTTACTTTGGCGACTAGTTGAAGTGCCTGGCTGGTCTTGAACACTTTCGCTCCCGGTAGTGATGTTTTGGAGTGTACATGCTGGCCGAGTATGCTGATATGGAGTTTGAACCGATACCAAACCACTTTCTTTAAAACGTTTCATCATTGCACGAATTCCGAACTCAGTGGGGCGATTATGTTGACCGAAAAATTTACAAATTTTATGAAATATAACTTTTACAAATCGCCTATTTTCGTTATAAGATTGAATAACAAAAATTCGTTGTTGCATGTTAAACGACTCCATGACTAAGATTGTATGACATCTTTCAAAAAGACCAACTACATTGAATTTAGTAAATGACAATTCAACATCCAACATCCACACCATCTGTTGGCTCACCCTTTATACAATATATACTAAATATTTGAAACTAAGCTTAATCAATCTGATTCTAATTAAAGTTTTGAGTTACTACCTTTTCCAGAAAAGCTGTTAAGGTTTAGCGGAAATTTATATAAATGGTTAAGAAACGTTTTCCTGAAGAATAAATACTTAAATACAAAAAATAGGGCTGTCTGTACTTTAGAGGCTTAAATTCTGTAAACCTGTTGCTAAGCATGTTGTACCTAGAATATAGGAAGATCCAAGGTTGCGTATTTGATAGCCTTATCGGCCACCACAACCGATAGCAGATGTCAACTCTAGCGGGTTGTGTTGCTCAGCTCACTGGTTCCATTTCTTCTGTTTTGTTTTTATTTGAGAAATTTGTTCTAATGTTTTTCCAAGAGTTTTTATAAGAGGCACTCATCCAAATACGGATCAGCTAATCATATCTGTGAAGAATTTATTTCTATCTGTAAGCATTGCAGTCCCTCTTTTATTTAGTTTTTAACGACTTGTTTAGAAGTTTTCTTTCTTATGTAGGTATTCGCTGCAAATCTACGTTCCAATGCGGAGTGGACTATCTGCAGAAAAGTTTTTCCTGACTGGACATGCCAGTAAAAGCATCGCTCAGGTTCTAAACAGCTTCCTTTACCTTCTGAAAAAATGTTTTGCAGTTCAAGGATACTCGCATTACATAAATTGGGAATTTTGTTTTTGTACCCGAATGCCACTTCCTACTTAATGCTATCTTAGAGAGTTCCCTAATTTCGATATAAGAAGATATACTTAAGCAAAATAAATCATTAATGGAGTACTAGATGGGGTGAAAAGTAACTTCCTTGGGAATGAAATATATTCAATATAGTCCCCTTTTAGTTTGATACACTAATTCTAGCGATTTTCCAACTTATAGATCCCGTCCAAAAGTAATTTTCTGGAAGGTCTACAAAATACTCCTCCGTGGCGTAGATGATTTCCTCGCGTGAGTTGAATTCTTTATTGATAAGCCATCTTTTGAGGTTTGGGAAGAGATAATAGTCCGAGGGAGCCAAATCGGGTGAATACGGTGGATGCGACAGCAATTAGAACCGTAAGTCATTGATTTTAGCCATGGTTGCGATGCTCTTGTGCGCCGGTGCATTGTCTTGCAAAAACAAAAATTTTTTTTGCTTCATGTGAGGCCTTTTTGCAGCTATTTCGGCCTTCAATCGCTCCAATAATGCACAGTAATACTCGCTGTTTATTGGTTTTCCTTTTTCGAGGTAATCCACGAAGAGTATGCTATGAAAATCCCTGAAAACCGGCGCCATAACCTTTTCGACCCATCGAGCCTCCCTCGGCCGCTTCGGAGCACTCCTGCCGGCTTCAGTCCATTGCCGGGCACTCATTCTGTTCTCTGGTATTCAACAGTTACCAATCGACGCCAAAAGTCCGCCCGATTCCTCATCAACGAGTCCAAACACTCTTTCGAAGTGCTCTCGCGTTCGTGTTTTTGGTCAGGAGTGAGTATGCGCGGCACCCAGCGGCAGGATAACTTTTTCATATGCAGAATATTGCCTAAAATATGGCGTGTGCGCTCAGTACTAATCTTTGTATTATCTGCTAGCTCGCGAACCTTCACTTTCCCGTCACTTTCCCGTCAGCTAACACCATTTCATGTATTTTTTGACATTGTCCTTTGTAACCGAATCGGAGGGCCTGCCGCTGCGGACTTGATAGTGGAGTTTCGCCCACCACGAAACTCTCGAAACCAATATTTGACGGTGTAATCTGATTGAGCATTAGCCCCATAATATTTATCCAATTTTTCTTTTGTTTCCTTCGCCGTTTTGGCTCTCAAAAAATAATGTTTTATGAGAGAACGAAAATCGTTTTTGTCCATAGTCAACATGATGCCAAACACGTCAACAACAATCAGCTGTCAAAACAAAACTAAAGACAGCATTGCACTGAAACTTGGCATGTCTGCCTAAATTTGAACGGACTTCAAGGCACCATAACCGTTTTTGCAGTAGCAGCGCATTCTGGCGGTCATGGAGGTTACTTTTCACTTCACCTAGTATTTCATACATGTTATGGAAGACTTCATTCGGAATGTTGTCGACATCAAATTCGGTGATGAGTAGAGCAGGCCATTCACTCTAAAATGGTAAACAACTTGTAATCTGAACGATTGAGGTCTGGACTACCAGCTGCTCAATCATCCCGTAATATGAAGTCGGGTAGATTTTTTTTCGTCATATGGGCTGCAGCTGAATCTTGTTGGAATGTCCAGTGCTTGTTTGAGAACATTTTTCGGCTTAGCGGCTTAACGACGTCTTTCAGATCAGTGGTTTAGTAAACTTTCGTCGAATTCTTGGCTCATTTTTGGCAAAAATGAAGGTTGGTTATACCATTGTATCTCACTCCCCGCCATACTATTACATTTGTAATGGTATGTATGTCTGAGCATACATTCAATTATTTTGCTTGTTAAAAGTTTCTTCGACGGTAAAAATTTTCTCGTCGCTGAATAGAATTTTTTAGGAATTTTGCTTCAATGCGACTGTTAGCAGGTATTCAGTGTATCTGTTTCAGGCACCAAGTTCCAAAGTCTTCTTTGATGATACAAGACATGGATTTTTACGAGATCTACCAGTATTCGAGAATAATTTATTAAAATGATAAACAGAGCGGTCGAAAGGTCCGAAAGATATTACATTCTGCCATATTACACTTGCATAAGCTGATCAAACCGACACGATTTTCTTTGTCGCCCGATTCCATGATTGTAAAAGACTAAAAACAAGTCTTTTCCATGACAAGGAAGCACAAAAGCAACGGGTTAAATAACGATTGGCATGAAAAGAGTGCAACTAATACTTTATCTTAAATGGTTGCAATAATTTTTTTATAAATATTTATGACTAGACTAGGTAAAATGCATTTGAGTATAAGAAAATCTTCTCATAATTTCTATCTTTTATTTGCAGGTACTGAAATCACAGGTTTGGCTCATCAGCTAGGATATGAGCGCGAAGTTATTAGAATATGGTTTTGTAACAAACGTCAAGCTCTCAAAAATACAGTTCGAATGATGTCCAAAGGAATGGTGTGAATTTTGTGTTAAAAATAACATAAATGCAACGTCATATTCGCCATCTATAAGATATAAGAAGCACTTATGTATATACAAAAATTCTTCTACAACATAAAGTTGTAAATTATAAATTAAATTAAATTAGTTGCAAAAACAAAACAAAAAAACAAAAAACAAACAAAAATGTATATTGCTTAGTACATAGTTTTTCAACTTTCTTTTAATAATTGTGATAATTGAATGAAGTAAATTATGTATACGATCCAATTCAGGGGATCTTTAATCTACGATTTTAAAAACAAAAAAAAAAATTATTGTTAGTTTAAAAAATGCATTTGAAATAGTTTGACTTCATTTAACCGCAAAACAAATTATTTATGAGAATGCCATATGGATATAAATAAAATAAGTATACGAGTATGTAACAACTAAAGTTCTCCTACTTCTAATCAAGAATTATTCTTATATATATTTTTTTTTCTTTATTTTCAATTAAATAAAAGTGAAAAACTTGTTTTTAAAACAACATCCCGTGCCATTCCAATAAAATAAAAATAGAAATAATATTAGAAATTGTATAAATACGAAAAAAAAAAAAAAAAAAAAATCAAATTCAAGCGACAGAAATTAATGGACAACAAACAAAGTGTAAATGTCTGTAAATAGTTCTTTAATCAAGCAATGCAATTGTGAATTTAACAACAAATGATAATATTATCAGTAAATTTTTGTTTTCTCTGTTTACCCTAATTTCCATTAGTATGTGATTAATATGTGAGCATTTTTGATTAAATTTCTTCTGTACAACCAAGCAGAAAGTTATAGTTTTCCAGAGAAAACATTTAGCGTGAGTGTCGAAATTAAATGTGTTAAGTGTAATTTTAAGATTGATGTAATAACAAAAAAAAAATATTTATGTAAAAACAAAAACAAAACCACAAATACGAACATGTAAAATAATAATTTATGAATATGAATTAAATTAACATAAACAATGTTAAATGTAGGTATTTGTATGTATACAAGTAAAAAATTATTAAACTAAAACAGTTGATAAAAATTGCAAGGCCAATAAAAAAGAAACGAAAATATCAATAAAGACAAATATTGTAATATAATCAAAGTGTACTTTTTTTTAAAGTAATTTTATACAAAGATGAGATATCTGTTTGATAAGAAAACTCGACGCAGAGGTTGACTTTTATTTTTTAACACTTTGACTGCCAATCTGTTTTCACATTTCGGGTCACCCCAGGTCAAGGATTTTTTTTTGTCAAATTTCTGTTTCTTATCACTCAAAAAGTAGTTCCCAACCATTGATGCCATGTTGCACGAAAATTTACGACAATAGTTTCCTCGTGTTGTCTCGTGTTATCTCGTGTGATTTGATGTGATTTCAAGTTGTCGATAATATTTTTGTAATAGTTATACTACCTTGATCCCGGAATTTATTCAGAAAATTAAAAATACAAGTTTGTTCATCTAAATCTATATTGTCCCCTTCAAAGTAATCCCCATCGACTGCAATACACTTAACACATGGGCTGAAAAGTCCCGTTTCTAAGACATGGCACCACTTGAAACTTAGGTTATTACCAACCTTCAAAAGATACGTGTATAAATTTGACAGCTGTCTGACGATTAGTTCTCGAGATATAGCGTTGTGAGTGAAGCAACTTTTGTTATTGTGAAAAAAATCGATTCAAAGTAATTTCGTGTGTTGATTTATCATTGCTTTTTGATGAGAAAAAATGCAGCCGACGCAAAGAAATGGCTTGATAAGTGTTACCCGGACGAACGAACCATTCGCAAGTGGATTGAACAATTTAAAAGTGGTCATACAACCATCGAAGATGATGCAGGCAGTGGACGTCCAAAAGAGGCTGTTTCAGATGAAAACATCAAAAAAGTCCACAAAATGATTACGAATGACCGTAAATTGAAGTTGATCGAGATAGCTGAGGCTCTTAAGATATCAAAAGAGCGTGTTGGATATATCATACACGAATATTTGGACATGCGAAAGCTCTGTTCAAAGTGGGTGCCGCGTTTGCTCACAGTCGACCAAAAACTACAACGTGTTGATGATTCAGAGGACTGTTTAAAGCTGTTCAACCGCAATAAAGCCGAATTTTTGCATCGGTACGTGAAAATGGATGAAACTTGGCTCCATCACTTCACACCAGAGTCAAGTCAGCAGTCAGCTGAGTGGCGAGCAAGCGACGAACCTCATCCAAAACGACCAAAAACTCAACAGTTTGCTGGCAAGGTTATGGCATCCGTATTTTGGGATACACCTGGAATAATTTTCATCGACTATCTTCAAAAGGGGCAGAATATCAACAGCGACTATTACGTTGCGTTGTTGGAGCGTTTGAAGGACGAAATCGCAGAAAAACGGCCGCATTTGAAGAAAAAGAAAGTGCTGTTTCATCAAGACAATGCACCGTGTAACATGTCGATAAAAATGATGGCAAAATTGAATGAATTCGGCTACGAATTGCTTCCCCATCCACCGTATTCTCCAGATTTGGCCCCCAGTGACTATTTCCTGTTCGCAGACCTCAAAAGAATGCTCGCCGGAAAGAGATTTATGACCGATGAAGAAGTAATCGCCGAAATAGAGGCCTATTTTGAGGCTAAACCGAAATCGTACTACAAAACTGGTATCGAAAAATCGGTTCAATCAGTGTATCGCCTTCGAAGGCAACTATATTGATAAATAAAGCTGAAGTTTGCAAAAATTTTGTGTTTTACTATAAAACGACACTGACTTTACAGCCAATGTGTTATGCCAGCGCTTAATCCAATCCTTGAAAAATTTATAATATTCGGTTTTCGGTATGTCCATCAGTGCTTTCTGCGATTTTTCCATTACTTCCTTTCGGCTGCTAAAAAGCGTTCCCCGTAGTGGTTTTTTAACTCGAATGAACAGATAGAAGTCACAGGGAGCTAAATCAGGTGAATTCGGTGGCTGTTGGATAGTATTTGTTGAATTTTTCGTCAAAAAATTACGAATAATGATCCCACTGTGCGACGGTGCGTTATCGTTGTGCAAAATCCATGAGTTTTCTGTCAACAATTCTGATCTATTTCGCCAAAATATTGTATTGTAATCCCTGAAAACCGTGAGCATTGCCTTCTTTTTTGACTGAAAACGACGTGGTTTTTTGGTCTCTAATGACCCTTTTGATGAATGTGGGAGCGGATTCAGCCTCGCAAATCATCTCTTTTGCGACGTCAACACGGTCTCTTTTTTGCATGAAATTGAAGTCTTTTGGCACCAACTTTGCTGCTACACGACGAAAACACAAATCATTCACCAAAATTTCTTGGACGGATCCATAGGAAATGTTCATGTTTTTTATGTTCCATCTCTCTGATGGTAATTTTGCAGTTATTGACCAACATTTCTTTTACTTCATTAATGTTTTCGTCGGTTTTTGATGTCGATGCCACTGCGTTCATCATCTTCAATTGACTCACGACCTGGTAAACGACCGTTTTCTTTAGAGAACCATTTCCGAAACACTTTTCTAACATTTCCAACGTTCGCGCACCATTAAATCCGTTTTTTTTACGCAAAAGGGTACTCAAATGTGAACAATGGGAGCACGGTGATTATTCCGTTTTTTTTTTTGATCAAGGTGATAGGTTGCTGAAAAGTTGATAAAATATGGAAGGGGGAAGTTTAAGTGATAGTGAGCTGGAAATTGAAGTAAGCGATGACTTGGATTTCTATGATAATTGGCTTTCAAGTGATGATCCTAACTTCAACACAGACTCAGGATCTGAAGATTTGGATGCATTTGATGCAGAAGCACCAAAATGTGAAGAGGCTGAGGAAATAACAGCAATTGCAACAAATAACTCCGTACGCTGGATCCGGTTTTCTTATAGACGTCCCCACAACTATTAATGGTTTGGGTGCTTTCAGCCTTTTCGTCGATGAGGAGGTTATACAACTTATTGTCCTTGAAACCAGTAGATAAGCGCAGCAGCAAATAAGCCGCGTTACAATAACTCGTGCTTCCAGAAAAAAGAATTGGGGTCCCACAAACGGGCCAGAGATAAAAAAATTCCTTGGACTTTTACTATGGATAGGCCTTGTGAAGGTCGGATCGTTAGAAGATTATTGGTAAAAAAATATATATATATATCGCCTTCTAATAACGACTTGACAACTTTTTTTTAAATAAAAGGCAAACCATTTGAGATATTTCAAAAACTTTATTATTGGCTTGAAGTACAATCAAATTATTTATGAATGGAACTCGACTTCGTTCATATGGTCACCGCAGGCACGTTTGCAGCGGTCGATTTGTTGGACCCAATTTTCAACGACTCGGGCACACATTTCAGCCGAAACGGCCGCTATTTCGCGTTCAATGTTGGCTCTGAAATCTTCCAACGTCGTCGGCGTGTTGGCATGAACCAATGATTAAACGTAGCCCCACAGAAAATAGTCGTTAGTGACGGTCGTTATCGTTGACGAAAAAATATGGCCCAATAACGCCGCCGGCATGCAAACCGCACCAAATAGTTATTTTTTGTGGATGAAGTGGTGATTCATGAAGCACATATTTTGCTTATTGACGAACCCATTGAGCCAAAAATGAGCTTCGTCACTGAAGATGATTTTGCGATGAAATTCATCATCTTGGCGCATCTTCTCCAGAACCCAATCGGAGAACGTACGTCGCTTCAAATGGTCCATCGGCTTCAATTCTTGAGTCAGCTTGATCTTGTATGGGTGTAAATGAAGATCCTTACGCAAAATACGCCATAATGTGGTCTGAGCGATGAACAATTCTTGAGAACGCCGTAGAATTGACTGGTTTGGATCGTTTGCTACGGACGTCTGAACGACAGCGATATTTTCGACACTTCGACCAACCAGTTGTCTCACTGATACATCACACAACGAATATGTAGACTCAAATTTTTGCACTAAACTTGTTATTGTCTGTCTACTAGGGCGAGAGTAACGACCGAAAATTAGAGTTAACGCTCTTAAAGTTGCAGTCACCGACTCCGAATATCTATGGAAAATTTTTATAATTTGCAGACTTTGCTTGTTAATGTACTTTACCATGATGAAAATGTTGAGTTTACCGAATAAATTGACAGTGACAGTTTAATGATTAGTGAAAGAGTGCGTTCATAAATTAAATTCAAAGCTGTCAATTCCCTATTGGAAAACCCTATATAACTTTGGGATTCCTGTAAAAATCATGTCGCGCAATCGTTTTCAACTTCTCCTAAACTTTGTTCATTTTGCTGACAACACCACCATAGCAGCAGGAGATAGGCTTGGGAAACTGAAGCCTCTTTTGGATATACTGCAGGAAAAGTTTCAGAGCGTGTTAATAACTGGGGAAAACATGATAATCGATGAAACTGTCATTCCTTGGAGAGGTCGTCTAGTTTTTCGACAGTATCTTCCTGATAAAACTCATCCTTATGGTGTAAAATTGTTCAAACTTTGCACTACCGAATGTTTCACGTGTTCAACAAAAACTTACTCTGGGAAAAGTTCGACCGGTGTTAGAGAAGTTGGTCTAGCGAAGAACGTTTGCGAAGAAATCAGTACCTTATTTAAAGGGGAAGGTCACACTCTGTTAGTTGACAATTACTATACGAGCAACAAACACATGTGACTCTTCGAGCCAACAAAATATTTTGCCCCAAAAGAAGTGAAGAGCTGTAGCTGAAGAGAGGAGAAATAATAGCCAGGGAAGAAGAGAATGGTATTGTTGTTCCCAAGTGGAAGGACACTCGAGACGTTATTATGCTTTCCACAAAACATGCGCCAATTATGACTTCCGTGTAAAACCAACCAATCTTTGACCCAAACTTACCATCCACAAGTAGTGGCCAGAGACCAAGCCCACGTCAGGCAAATCGTGAAAAACCCCTTGCTATCCTAGACTACAACAAAGGAAAGTCGGACATTGATCTCTCTGATCAATTGGCTTCCTACAACTATTGACAAAAGGGCTGAAATGGTACAGAAAAGTTGCAATTGAATTTCTGTTGTATATGGCGGTTGTAAACGCGTTCCTAGTTTACAAAAAAAGCCAAAAAAAGTGGTATAATTATAAGAAAGTTCAGAGAGGAGGTTGCTGAAATATTATTCGGCTATCTATCCCCACTGCTAGTTATTTTCAGGAAGCACAATATTGAAAAAAAGAAAGATGCTTTAGTAAAACTATCAGACGGGCCTGTGTTTTGTGTTATGCACAATCAAAAAAATCATCTGACCGGAAAACAGCAAGAAACAACCTGAAAAGAACAACAACATACTGTCCAGACTGTCCCAACAAATCCCAGCTATATGTTCCTTGCTTTCCTGAATATTGACATTCCAAAAGGTAATTTGATCTTATTGCTTTTCAAATAAATAAACTGGTTTTTTCATAGACAATAGGCTTACATTTTTTTGGATTCCTGCATCTACTATTTTGTCGAACATAATTTTTTCTTTTTAATAAGTAATAATGAAATAATATATTTTCTTTTCTATTTTTAATTTCCTTTTTACAATATATATTGTTATGCTTTTAATTTTGTTAGAAAAAGTTTTAAAAATGAAGTCAAAATGCCGTAAAACAAAAAAATGTATCTTTCATTTATTTCCCTCAAAAGTCATCCTACGGCTTGACCACAATGTTCAGCAGAGGCCACACAATACGCAATAAAAAATCCCATATAACGTCGCACAAAAACATAAGACATGGCTTGAGCTAAAGTACTAGGTGTCGCATGAAAATGTGCGACGCGGCTTCTAGAGAACTATAAGTTGTCGCACGAAAACGTACGACATGGCAGTCAATGTGTTAAGGGGTAACATTTTTTTTCTGTCGGAACAGAGCACTCTGTCCATCTGTCATCTGTCATCTTACGAAGAAAGATGAGTAAGCGCTTTAGTGGTAAGGTGCTACATCAGCGCCAAGTATCTTCAGCCTGATGCGTGGGTGAGACGGATATTCACAGAGATAGTGTCCCATGGTGTCGTCATCACTTTAACAATAAGCATCGCATGATCCTCTGTCACTTAAGCCCAGCACATTTAAATGCTTTGCAAAAGTGTATTGCCCTGCAATGCAAGAGGCGTCGGGAAGCATTCGTTTGGTCTGCCTGCATCCCGGAGAGCTGTGCCATTGGCAGTTGTGCTCATTCGAGACCTAACTCTCAATGAAAGCCTTAACAAAAGAAGCAGGTAGACCCAACGTATGTTCGGGTACGTACTGGAAAACCCTCCTCTGAACTATGTCTGGCAAGTTCATCGGCGATTACATTTCTCGTGATCCCATTGTGATCTGGAACCCAGACAAGAGTCACTAAATTTTCAATGATCTCTTGCATTCTTGAACTAGCTTGGAAGTCATAAGCGGGTTCTGCAAGGCTCTAAGCTCAGCTTAGCTCTCGCTACAGATGCAAATGCTTTGCCACCTCCACCGGTTCTCTAAAATATATCTATTTATTCATAAATATTAATGTTGCACCCTTCGACGGAATCCCCCTCAGATATAATGCACTTGTTCCAAAGCTTTTTTCAATCATCGAAGCACTTCTCATAAGCAGTTTTTGGTATAGCCTTGAGATCTTCCAACGATGCTGTTTTTATTTCCTCAATCGTTGCAAATCTTCGTCCTTTCGTAGGTCTCTTCAGTTTTAGAAACATAGTATGGGGTCACACCCGGTAAATATGGTGCCTGAAGTATGTTTGTCGTATTTTTTTTGACCAAAAAATCTCTCACAAACAACCATGAATGACCACGTGCATTATCTTGATGCAAAAGCCATGATTTGTTTTTTCACAAGTCCGGATGTGTTTTTCGTATTGCTTCTCGCAAATGGCGCATAACTTCAAGGTAATACTCCTTATTGACCGTACGACCTTTATGTAAAAGCAATGATTGCACTATGACACGCTAATAAAAAAAAAAAAAAAAAAAAAAAACAGTAATCAAAACTTTGTCATTTAGTCAAACTTTGTGAGTTTTTTTCGGTCTTGGCTTTCCTGGGTGCTTCCATTGGGGCGATTGGGCTTTGGTTTCGACATCATACCTGTGATATTCACATACAGGTGACATTCGTCACCTGTTATGACCTTTTTGAGCAGTCATACCCAAAACATCCGAAAAAATGGCATGACATGAACCGGGCGATATACCAACATCCTCAACAACTACTCTTATGGTAATTCGAAGATTTTCCAAAACAATTTTCTTCACAGCTCCAACGTTATCAGAGCGAGGTTCGTCATTGGCATCTTCTCGGCCTTCTTGGAAGAGCTTGTACCACTTGTAAACATTTTTTTTTTACTTAGAGCAGATCCACCGTATGCTACAGTCAATATTTCAAGCGTTTTTGGGCATTGGCATTTTAGGAAAGTTGATGCAAATTCTTTGGTCCATTTTTTATTATAATTGAAAATCGTCGAGCACACCAAAACACGTCTAACCTTTCTATCTTTAAAAAACAAACTAAGTAGGCTATATACTTGTAACATATGTACCGAAACCGAAGTTACTCCAGTAGGGAGCCGAGGTACTCTAAGACTCGGTAATTCGCTTAAACTGACTTTGTTATAAAAATTATTTTAAAACGGTATCCTGGGAGTGGCCGAGTGTTTTGATATCGCCCGCGCTTAACAGACACACCTGGACGAATTTTTTAAAGACGACGCAACAATTTTCTCTGGCACGAGAAATGACATAAGAGCGTATCTTCATGCTGGGATTATTTAATGAAGTGCACTACCCCTTGTAACAGCTGGATTTGTATAAATTCTTCTCCAGCCGCTTTTATTACTTCCTTAAAATTTTAAAAGCCCAGCGGCTAGTAAGTTAAGTAAGATAGAAGCTAGTGTTTGCCCAGAGCCAATAAACACGTGCGGACAAAAATCACTGGGACTGTATTGTGTTCAAAATAAAGCCTTAAAGATCGCTGTAGAAACACGGCCAGACTTATGGTATTTCCCGAAAAGTTTAACTCGATATGGTGAAAAGAGTGCATCAGTAAGCCGAGATGGCTAGGATATGTATAAATATTGACGCACCGCTCAAAAGAGTCTTTTTACTCAAATGGGTAACATTTGGGCAGTAAACCAAGGACGTCGCTAATCAGAAACGTATATTAATGGAGGCACAGATCCTAATTGTAGCGCCATCTTAGCAACTAAAAAGAGGTATATTGTATGAATGCAAGACTGGGAGAGACTCGCTGAGTCAGGAAGAGAAGAAGTGGAGGGTTTTATTACACAATCGCTCATTTTGGAAGACTTTTAAACAGTAATCCTCGAAACACTTCCCATAAGCACTTTTTGGTATATCCTTTAGCTCTTCCAGCAATGCCGTTTTTATTTCCTCAATCGTTACAAATCTCCAACGGTCTCTTTAGTTTTGGAAAAAAGAAAAAGTCGTATGGGGCCAAATCTGGTGGCTGAAGCATGATTGTCGTGTTGTTTCTGGCCAGAAAGATCCCTCACAATCAACGACGAATGAGCAGGTATATTATCGTCATACGCTGGAAATGTTGGCGGAGATCCGGATTTTGGCCAAAAAATCATCTCGGGCGATGTCCATTTTCGGCTCAGCGGATAAGTTCGAGGCGAAGATTCGAAATGACGCACATATTGGACCGACCGCTTGAAGCATTGCCAGTGAAGCTGGGGCAGCCATTCGAATAATGTGCTATTCCATACCTCATGGCATGAACATAGCTTCAAAATTAAGCCAGAATAAATTGTATCACAGTTGTTGTTTTATTTAAATGTTTTTTCATGTCGTTCATGTCTGATCTCGATCACCCTTTAAAATAGGTTTAAGTTAGATACTACTATTGTTTTTACACTTCTTAAGCTTTTGTATGAGGTCACCTGTTCTAATTTTGCTCCACTATTGTTCGTGTCAATTTTTTTTTGACTCATCGCCAATGACTAATATGTTTTTTTTTTTTTTTCTGTATTTAGTGGAGATTTTGTGCACATGGTATATCTTTCAAGACTCTTAATTATTCTTCTTCAGAATTTGAAAAGGGGATAATATCAGCTGCGAAGATGCAGCCATACTGAATAAGATAGATATTGAGTCGTTGAAATATTGAGAACGGTTTAGAAAGTACCTAAGAGGCCTTGCTAGTTACCGTTAAACTCCATCAAAATAGACCAGTGGTTCATCAGGGTGCTGTTTCTGGCGGCTTGTTTTGGAAAACCGAAAAAGTGGAACGAGTTCCAAAAGATGCATACTCTGAAGGACTACCGTTGAAAGGGTAGTTGAAGAGGAAACAGAGACGTTGGGCAAACGCAAGGTGCAAAGAAACGGCAAGTGTTGTCGAAGGGGCGAGTGCCAAAAGACTTAAACCCCCAGCGGCGATAAAGAATAGAAACAGGTCGGTAGAAGTGATACCAACTGAAACCTCTCGGATTTGAAACTGCGACCTCTCCTTCTGTATCGAACATTGGGCCGACGCCCAATTATCAAGACCTCGCCCATTAATGACGTTGCCCGGAGGCAGAGCAATACACTGGTCTTATCGTAGCGTTTTTCTAAATTTAACGCCTCTGAAACTTGCTACGATTTGGCCAGTTACAAGCAGCCGGTCACAAGTCCTGTTAGTGGCAGTAGCTCCGGTAGTCCCTACCAGGTCTTAAGCCACAGTACTATGGGTACCAGGCCTGACTTGTAAAGGTAGGAGCCACATGGTGGCTGTGGTTTAATCCCGAATCGCGGAACGACGTTTGTGTTGGTTTGACCCAATGTAGAGTGGCAATAAATACTGAGTGCTGTGACCCTAATAACAGTAAGAGGTTTTGTGCCTCCAATACATGTTATACTTTGGTATCAAAGTGAATTGACGGTGAGCGATTTTAAGGCGTACTTAAACTTACACGACAGGCATCCACGTAAAACACTACAGATATCTGTCCCAAACAGGGCCAAGAAGAGGAAGGTTTCCGGCACTCACACTGTCGATGGATCTCTCCATGTAAGATGACCAGATGAAACCGGTGTTAAAATTAACAATGGCTGCAGTTCCGGTGAATGGAAACTGAATGAAGTGCTTAACTCATGGACAAAAACAAAACCAGTGGCAGTTTCACACGCACACAATGTCCGGAAAAGGCCAATGCTACAATCAGTAATAGTCGGAGTTCTGGTAGAGGGAAGTCGGATAATGTTGAAATCCCCGCTGAGAAACAATTCCGGTGTTGGCTTCTCAGTGCCTTAGATCCGGCTGAAACTGGTGCTGCAATCAGCACAGTGCTGAAACTTGGAAGTCCCTGGAAAGCCGACCTCCAAGATAACCATAAACATCTAAGGGGATAAGGATACCACTTTATAGTTGTGGGAACTAGCCAACCACAACAAGCTGCTAGTTATCTGAACAACACAACACGCCGTAGCTAGTACATCTCATCCCTTGTGGTTTCGGATGAGGCCATTATATATGCTGTTGCTTCCTTTGATGGCGTCTTGTTACCTGCTGCCAATAGCATATACTTACTGAGTTTTGCTACAAAAAGGTATTAATTAGTTGAAGAAAATCCTCACTGCTAGCCTGGCACCAGCATACATACCAGAACACTGGTGAACAGTCAGAGTGGACTCTATACCAAAAATAGAAAAAGAGGTCTACACGCTTGTCGCGATCTTAAGACCTATAAAGCTAACTTCCTTAATGTTGAAAAGCATGAAGAGAAAAGTCGAGATCTAATTGCGCAAAACTGCTTTTCGAATGTTTCATCTGTCTGCGATGCAACATGCAACATCAATGCTCTAAAGCGCAGGCAGCTATAGATCTCTAGATCTACGATTGGTGAACGATTAATGCGCTTTTAGTCAATCTTCTCAAAACTGAGGTTGTTCTCTTTATACGAAGGAGGACACCCACAAGTCTGACTCATCTAGTGCTTAAAGGTATCGCTATCTAATTCTCTAAAAAAGCTAGATGTCATCCTGGATAACAAACTTCTATGGACTCAACATGTTACGTTAAAAGCCTATCTGGCGTTGTTGACCTTCTGGCAGTGCAAAGGAGCTATCGGTAATATATGGAAGCTGTCACCGAGAAGGGTCTTCTGAATCTGCACGGCCAATTTTATCCTAGCGTCGGTTGTCTGATGGAATAAGCAATCATGAAAAAATGTTTTTTTTAGACTTCAAGGAACGGTATGTTTCGGCTGCATGGCGTTTTCCATATCACACATGACACCGCTCTAGACGCAATGATGTCCCCATCATATTCATATCATAAGCTGCACTTTCAAAGTCACCTTCCACTAAAGTCTTACTCTTACTAAAGCGCTTACTCTTCTTTCCTTGAAAGACTGAAAGATTTCATTAAAATAACTTACAAAGAGCACAATGGACTAGTTCTTTTTCTTAGTGCGCTGTTCCGACAGAAAAAAAAGTTACCAAAATTGGTTACTAAAGAATTGAATTTTTCTAAGCCTTTAATCACATTTACTCCGTTTGGTTTCAAAAACAATTGAGAGCTTAAGAACCAAGAAATCAGATTTTACTCCAATTTCAAGCCCCTTAAAATCACTTCATAACACAGTTACATACAATTTTGCTGCTGCTCCTCTAAACAACATATTTGGCAGGAAAACACATTAAATTTATACTTTATTTCCTTGTTAAACAAGTTGCATACAAAAGTGTACAAATACTGATTCAAAGCGTTAGGTAGTCTTGTTTACGTATAAGTTGTATCGCCGTTATTTTCCTTTTGTTCAACTAATTCCACATTTCTTCTATCTACTAAACCTTTTTCCTTTCTTTCCACATATTCTATAGTGCCATAACTGTAAAAGATAGTAAATTAAATTAAATTAAAAATTTTTAATAAAAAAAAACGACAATAGCTATTTACCCTATTACACCAATGGTCATCAATGCCATTAGGCCTCTGAGCTTTAGAGATGTACACAATAATGGACTTATGATATAGCCAATGACTGAACCAGTAGATTCCCACAAGCGAAAGTTGCTGTATGCCGCTATTTCTTTACCCGGAAACAGAATTCCGCTGAATGCTGAAAATAGTTATTTTTTAAGAACTTGTCTTCGCTAAGCTACTAGTCAATACACCAACATTTATCTAAGAACATTAAGGTTGTTGCAGAAACTATCAGAATATAACACTTTTGTGAGCGGGTATATAATAATGGGTTATTTTAACAGAGCTATCAAATCTACGGACGTATGCATTTGTTTTTTTTTTTTTTTTTTCAGAACAAAATATGGAAAACTAAAATTGCCAAAATACGAGTTTTAGGAAAAATAAATGTTAGTTTGCACATATGTACACAATGATAAGGAAATTATTAACACAGCAGACCTGTTATTAATATCGGAAATATCGCGTCGAATGTTGACCTCGAGCTTGTCCAAGGGGGTTGGCTTGCTAGCATAGACTAAGGACTTGAAGTAGTCCTAGGGCAAATAATTGAGTGGTTTAAAATTGGATGATCTCGGCGGTCAATTGATGAACCAATAGCCAAATTTCTCCTTCATATCTTCGAGCGTTGCGTCGCTTTTATGGCATGTAACGCCGTCTTGTTGGATCCACAGCTCGGATATATCGATGTTGTCAAGCTCTGGTAACAGAAAATCGATAAACATAGCCTATTCCTGAAACCATTGGCGGTAACGGTGTCTCCTCCCTCATTACGGAAGAAATAGGGTCCGATGATGCCACCATGCCATAAACCGCAACAAATAGTAAATCTTTATGGATGCATTGATGCTTGGCCGAACACTTGTGGATTGTGTTCGCTCCAATAGCGCCAATTTTGCTTGTTGATATAGCCGCTGAGCTAAAAACGGGCCTCATCCGAGAAGATGATTTTTTGGCCAAAATTTGGATCTTCGGCCAACATTTCCAGCGCCCAATTAACGATCTCACGGCATTGTCTATGGTCATCCGGCTTTAGTACTTGCGTCAGTACGGATGTAATCCATAATCCAACCGCAAAATAAGCCGGTTGACTCTCTGGAAATACACATTTTAGTTGATCGGCGAGGAATTGACATTTCTAGGTCTTTATGGATACTGGCCGCTACGGCGGCTTTGTTTTCTTTATTTCGCACCAATCTCTGTCTGATTGGCGGCTTAAGATGCTCACTTAAGCCATGATGACTACCTCAAGACGAAATTCACGTTATATATCGATTTACAAATGAGCCGGGATTCCGATAATATTATTTAATAATACCCGCACGTTCGGCAAGCATAAAAGGATGCAAGATGAAATGACAAACCTTACTGAATATTTTGACAACTGGATGTCAATGGTAACTTCAACAGATGAAACATAACAATTGAAAAAAAACTACTATTGCTATCTGGTTACCCTTTACAAGAAAATATTGCTGTTTATGTTATTAAAAATCATTTTTACAAAAGACTTTTTAATTTTTTTTAAACAAACCTTAGTTAATTTAATTGAAAATTATCAACATCTACACATATTTGCAGTTGTTAAAAAAGTTATAGTCAAAATGAAAATTATATGTAAAAATATTGATCGTTGTTTTATTTTTATTTTTAATTTCAAAATAACGCAAGATATGCATTGTGTTCAACTTACCATTAACATTCACCAGCCAAACCCCATCACAGACGCCCCACAATGCTGCCATAGTACAATATGTAACATAATCTCCCTCTACGGCTACCCATTCATGCATCCAAATCAGTAGACATCCATGGAGAAGAAACACTGTAATCATAATAGAGATACGTCCAACTAGTTTGGCTAATGCCCCAGCAACCCCTGCGGCTACCGCGTTGGCTACTCCAAAACAAATCATTGCGAATCCAATGCGGGAGATGCCCCAACCACAAGCAACAAATGACTACCGAAGAATTAATTACTTGAATGGATATTGATTTCTTTTTTATTTTATTTGTATGAGTGAAAAGAGTTATTCGTACCGCTGTAAAGTCCACAGCCACAAAGGCTTCTTCTAGACCGATGAACATCGTAATTGGCAATAAGAGTAGCTGATAACGTTGAGATAATAATTTAATTGTCACCGCTAGCAGTTTGCACCCAGATACTTTTCCGGCTTCTTTACGATCCGTTTCATATCTAAAAGATAAAAACAAAAACACAAATCAATATGAATGTTAAAGATGATAAAGTCCCATGTCAAACGTTCATGACACAAAGTGGTTGGGGGTGAAAAAACGAAACTAGGCGTCTTCGAAACCGACAAACATTGAAGTCAGAAGTTGGGAATGTTAAGAGGGAATGAGATCAATATCAAAATCGATGATTGAACTGTTGATTAACGAAAAAATCCAACTCCTTGGGCACAAGAAGTACCTGAATAACGATTAACTCAACATCTTAGAGGCCTGCTAGTAGGAAATTAGGACAAGGGTTCACATAAATTCGTGGCTGGATTATTTGTTGTATTTACAAATTAATAACGTAGGTAGGTAGAAGTGGTTGTCTTGTGAATTCATACCAGAAACACAAACAGCGCCGTTTTGATACCACAACGTACGTGACCTGGATGTTAAAGGGTGTTGCTAAGAGTGTGATTTTAAGATCTATCCAATTGGAGAATCTTATGCCAGAAATCTCTGATAATTCCCTGGAAAAGGGTTTGCGAAGTGTGGTTCTAGCTAGTGATGTGCAGCCACAGAGAAAATGGAATACGGTTTCTTTTTCGTGTGAATTGTTACAGCTACTGCATTGGGGGTTAAAAGGAATGCTTAACTTGGCAGCGTAGAAGCCAATTGGCCAGTGACCCGTGCTAATTGCGGTGATTCTTGCTATCTCAATACGAGTTCTATTGACTAAGTCAATAGAAGTTATTAGCAGGCCTCTCTAATCGCTAGTACTTCCGCTGGAAGACACAATTTGGATATGTTTAGATTCGCTGACAACATACCTGTTTCAATGCCGCATTCCATTTTGAAGCCGTCGGTGAACAGCGACACTTAGTATTTCGAGAGGGGTGGATCATTGTACCATTCCGTCCTTTCGGAATGTGAACTTGGATATTATTACTAAGATTGGGTTTAGGTATCGTGTAGTCAGTCATGGCCGAAGCTAGAGCTCATATTAAGAATTTTAACAAATTAATAGAGACTTCACTAGATGCTTAACTCATCATCGGCACTAATGCCATTAAATTATTTATTTTGTCTGACAGCCGTATTTAGCCTATCATCGCGGTTTGAATCCGATGAATCAAATAGCTTTTTCACACCTTTTGTACCAATTGCTATTCTACTATTAAATTCATTTAATCAGCCCTACATGCTTTCGCTCTGGTAATACATTCTTTTCATGTATTAAAAACATATTCGAGCTTTCGAGTTGTCGTGCTTCAGCGCCTTTCAGTTCGCCGCAATTCGTTCCCCTACTTGTCGACTAAACCAGAAAAAATTACGTTCAGGTACTTAAGCATTTAATGTGACTACCCAGAGTATGTTTGCGTGTTTGGACTCCCTCGTCTGGTATACGAAAGTCCTTTTAAAAATAATGCACACCACTTTACAAAAAAAGATTAACATTTATTTTATGCAGTATTACTTTACAGCCTTTCAATGGAGTCAGCTCCCAACTCTCGTTCAATTACCGAATGCGCTAGGCTATGGCGTTAGATACATCTTTTAGAGTTATACTTAGCCCACGCAATGGTTCCTTTAACTTTCCGAAAAAAAGAACTCATTACACTCACCGGCATGTTTTCATTGAGTGCAAATAGCATACCAACCTCCTTGCCCTAATCCTGTTGTTGCTTGCACTCAGTTACTAACGTTGCTGCACGAGTATAACATTGTCATATAGTGCGTGCCACAACTGAAGTCTATGTAACAGCCGATGGATAGCGGGTTGTGGGCATGAATTTTGATGGTGATTCGCTGGCTAAAAAGTAATCAGTTTTCTGCGTACGTCTATGTCTGTAAATAAGACCAGCCATTTTGGCACTTAGTGAAACATAGGTAGATCCCCACCCAGACCTCTCAGATCACTTTGTTTTGAAGCTACCTGGCTACGAACTACTGCCAGTTTCGTTATGTACGTGTGTAGTGATGTTTTTTACCAAACTCCACCACAATGTAGTAACTCTTCCAATCTGGGATTAGAATTCCACCTCCGTAAGCAAATTATTCACTATTGCTCCGCCTTTAACGAGTTTAAAGTGCTGTCTGACTCCATACAAAGAGTTGTACCCCTGTATTCTCGTACTGTATCTGTCATTACGGGCGATTTCCATAAACACAATTCTGAGTGGCTTCGACATTCTGGATGGACAATACCCGAAGAATGGTATGTTGAGATCTTCATTGGGGAAAATAACTTGACCAGACGACGGTAGTCATACTACCAACACCCTGAAATTGTTTTCAACTTTTTACCCTGAAAAATCCAAGGTCAATATGCTTTACCCTTATGCCTGTCGGACCACCGTATCATATCAGTTAGACAAAAGATTCCTAAAATAACTTAACAGCTTCTTTAGCTGCTGGTCGTTATGTTTTCTCTATAACAACGTGGATGCCGCTGCTGATGTAATCACAGATTATATTCTCTTCGGAATGAGATTTTTTTTCCTTCATCGGATGAAGAGTATCAAACCAAAAGAAAAAGCATGGTACGACTTGAGCTTAAAGAGGCTGTCGGGGTAAGAAATATGTGTTTTTGGACCAACCCGACAGAGGAAAACCGAAAAAAGTTTAACCGAGCCAGGAATGACTACAACGTCTTTCTCAATCGTGTGAAATTTCAATAGGACCAAAAACTGAGCCAAAAAATACTACAATGTCCCAAAGGTAGTAACAAATTTTAGTTGTTCGTCAAAAACATTAGAGATTCTGCCTCATCCTCCACTCTCCAGAGCTCATTTACAACGACATTCTACCTGTCAGCTCTTTGAACAAGGCCAATCTGATTCCGGTATAATTTCCGGATAGTTCAACACTCTTAGATTGTGCCTTGTCTTCGCC
The DNA here is from genome assembly GCA_907269105.1 of Volucella inanis. Classification (NCBI taxonomy): domain Eukaryota; kingdom Metazoa; phylum Arthropoda; class Insecta; order Diptera; family Syrphidae; genus Volucella; species Volucella inanis. The sequence continues at coordinate 124,030,822 of OU026157.1, read as the reverse complement.
TACATTTGAGTGTGTCGAATCTTCAATGGAACGAATCCACTTTCGCACTCATATAGTAGTATGAGTTCTTAAAGATCTTAACATTCACAAATTTGCTGGTCCAGATGGTATATCTCTCCGTCTTTTGAAGAGGTGTTCTTCCATGCTGGTAAAACCATTGCGTAAGCTTTTTCATAAGTCCCACTCTTAAGGACACTTTTCGAGCAGATGGAAAACAGCATCGCGGCAAGCCGGCAGTACGGTTTTCGTAGCAACAGGCCCACTGGTGATTTGATGGCATGTCTCACCAACAAGTAAGGCATTTAACAGAGTTTGGCATTAAGTTCTTTTGTCGAAAATGCTTGCGTTTGGGATCGACGACTGTCTAGAAACTACCTTTTGGAACATTCCATTCAACTTGTCTTGAATGTTTTCAAGTCTGATATTCACAAAGTAAGTGCTGGTGTGCCCCACCAGTGCCTCCGACACTCTTTTTAATTTTTATCAATGATCTCTTGTCTGCCACTTCTGATCTAATATATTCAAGTCCCTGTTCTTTAGCTTTAGAACGAGAATTACAGCGTATGTTAAGTACATTAAATGCCGATATTTGCAGCATAACTTATTGGGGAACCATCAACAGAGTGGAATTTATAGTGCTGTCTGCTGTCGCAAAAGCGAAAAACATTAAATGGCACTCGAATCGTAGAAACTGAAAAACTTTCCAGTCTCGGTATATGTGTCAATGATAGCTCACATTGGAACAACACTTATTCGATGTCGCCGAATATTCTGCAATGTAAAGAAATATTTCACTCTCTCTGATCTGACCTCAATATATGAGGCGCTTAACTGCGCAAAACTGGAGTACAATGCTCACATCTGGTCAGATCCCACTAAGATCTCATTGCACTTGCTAGATATGATCTAAAATCGTACGATTAAACTCATAGATGATGTCAATATTACACAGTCATTCGACACCCTCGAAAACCGACGTAATTTCTCTAGTCTTACCATCACCATCAGTGATCTATAGAAATCAACAGTAGCATTACGCCCCTTCAAACCTTCAACCGTAACATCCGTCTCGCTGTTAATTCTCATTAGTACACTCTCAAGCCCACCATCGGACGTATTCTGAAATATCATGATTCTTTCCTAAGCCGTACAGCTCGCTTAAAGAATGCCCTGCCGAGCTCTTTATTTCCTAGCCACTATAACTTGCAAACATTCAAAACCAATGCACATCAGTATCTCTCTTTTTTTCCTCCCTAACTTCCTTTCGCCCGCGTTATGTGCAAACATCTTAGGGGGACAAAAAATACCTTCTTATAAAAAAAAGAATCTAGCGATGTTGCTTCTTAATCTTCACATCCAGCTGTAGCTACAATTGAACGCTCTACTTGCAAATGTAAAAAAATTGGTCGAATATCGCCTGCATTAAGAAGCAGTGTTGGTCAAAAAGATGCAATATCTTGTTTAAGTAATGTTAAATCAATGTTTGCCTTCTTTGAAAACCTATCTTTTCCTGTTTTATAAATCCTAATTACACATGCGTGTTGCGCGATGGATATAAAGCCTTTCAAGTTTACTCGGTATACGAGTACATAACTTCTGATACAGCATTTTCGGTCACATATCGACTAAGTAGGAAACTAAATTAGAAGCAATATGTCCAAGATTGAGAAAGGAAAACATCGTCTGCTAACATTTTTCTCAAAAGCTTTAAATGAAGACTGCAGCTAATGAAAATTTACTGCCACCGATAAGAACTATTATGATGTAAAATGTGTTAGTCTGGCAGACTATATTGCAGCATGCAAAGCATGTACTAGATACGATAACGTTAAGCCCAGCCGAAAACTTGATTAGTCTGAGTCTGTTTTCAGAGATGTTGTCATTCTGGTTATATGTCTTTAAATAAAGATTTTCTACGACATATCGTTACATATAGAATATTTCATGCCAACTGCGGTAAACTTTGAATCTTTTGTGCTCTTACTATAATTATGCCCATTATGATGGATCGTATTTGTTGAATAGCATCTCTATCAGTTAGGTTTTACATGTCTTTAGTCATCACTCCAGGAACCATGAATGCATAGTGAATTTAATACGTATATCCCAAGAGTATAGCCTTTAATGGTAAAAAGCTTTCAAAAGGCAATAGAAAGTCACCCTAGAAATTTTGAGCCAGTAAAAAATCGTAGAAAACCAGCTCATCAGTTGCACCAGATAAGATAAGAAAATTTTGTATGTACATATGTGATTATCGTTTCCGTTCGTTAAAAGTAACAACAAATATGTTATACCTCTTCAATGAATCCACTCCAAATACTACTAGCAAACATGCAATTATCATACAACACAGAAATATTCCAGACAGCATTTGTATCTTTGCCGGTTCTGGAGGAATTAAATTAGGATTCACCGTCTCATCAACGTTAGGACAAAACTTGGCCCCACATAGCTCAGCTACTCTACTGGTGCTGCTTTTAGTTATATTTGAAATAATTCCACTTATACCATCAGTTTCCCCTGCTGTTGCAAATGATAGCACTGAAAAAGAAGAAAAACAGATTATATACATAAACATACCATTTTGGAGCATTCATGGAGCACCACTATGATACAGCAAGAAAGCAAAATGTATCACTTACCCGATGATGAAATAAGATTACCCCAAACTTGAGCCATCTGGTAAAAAACAAAGAATAGCCCAAAGAAGCGCACTACATTTACATCTTGTACGCTGTCATTGCCAATGACTCGAGTCAATGCTTCAGCAACAATAGATAGATATGTACATTTTGCACACCATAGTGGTCCTCCACCGAATCCAACTCCCAATGCTGCCGGAATGAATGTATAGAATCGCGGATAAAACTGAGCAGCCATGTATGGCATGTAGGCGATAAAAGATAAAGCAATCGTCCATTTACAGCCAAACCATCTGGAAAATAGAAATGTAAGAATCAACAAAATGTACGAGAGTACTAAGGTATAGAATATGTAAATTTGTCGATTTAGATTCACAACTTCAAAATATAGTCAAAACTGTTTTAGTAATAAGCTCGTATCTAAATTGCTGAAACAAAAAAATAAAATAAAATAAATATAACTTAAAATATTGCAGCGACACTTTTTGCTACACTGTTTATGTCTTTACTCATGTCTGATTTCGAATGCGAATTTTTTGAAATGAATCAAATTGGAGATTCATCGCAAGCGGAAAATCTGATCTAAAAAGGAACATCTGCTTGGATGTTTTCTTTTGAGATGCACAGTGTTGAATTTTAATATAAGTACTAGCTTGAAGTCTGAAAACTGCAGTATCTCAGACGTAAAAATATAACTATACTACACGTCAAAGAAATGCTCACTCCGTTGCAAGGTACGCCAAGCAAAAAGGGGCATAAAAAAAAGGACAAATGGCATATTCTATATAACTTCAACAATAGCAAAGAATTTAATATTGTCCTCTTCCTTGGGCTCTATATTGTATTATTCCTTCTTCAAATTTGGGTGTACTCTTAATATACATATGTATGTATTTGTGTATACTCCTTGTCTTTTTTGTGGCAATTTACCGACTACTTACTAACTACCGGCAATGTTCTTGCAATGTCGAGTAAAGGTGAAACTGTAGCAGACCATAGTGCACCTTTAAAAGGCAAACGCGACGAGTCAAATCCACGAGCCAAAGTAGTGGCATAACTGTGGCAAGCCACCCACGACAGCAGCAGTAAGCTTGTAGCAGGCTACAGTCTTCTTACTGCCTCAACAACCTCTACCCCAAAGAGGAATCAAAGGCTCAGCCGTGTCAGTAAGCCCCTTCAAAGGCATTGCTAGATGGCACCATGGTCACGTCAAACTTATCGAGTGCGCCGATCAAATATCTCTCGATCTTTACACCAAAGTCATAGGTAGACTATGAGAGATGTGGCCAGGTGCAAATCTCGAGATCATGGCTAAGTAGGATATCCCAAGCCGACCTAGAACCCGCACCTGGATCTCAGTCGAACCCTCCTCCTCAGAACGAATTCTGGAGATAGTCGCGCCCAACAACCTGACCCTCTCTTGTTGAACTAAGGGGTCCTTATAGATGCAAATTAATTGTGATCAATAAGAAATCCCATAACCCTCTAGTGAAGACTAAGGACAGAATTCGGCTCGGCTTCCAGTCAATTCTCCTAAAAGTTTATAAAATAAGTGAGCTCCTTCCTTCCTTCTTTAACTCTCCTGTCAGAAATCTAGAATGATGACGAACTAAAAAGTGAGGGGGAGAAAGAAGATGAGCTCTTGAGGCACATGTTTAGAATCAGAGGGCTCGAAGAGAACCGTGGTGGAAGCTACTCTAGTAAATCGTAGCTATAATACGGTTTCCCCATATTAATCTCCGACCCCCCAAAACGGCTTCGGCCGCACTTATTGTGCGTAGTTCGTGGACTTGGGGCACTTGTATACGCTCTGCTTTATAAAAGAGACAAAGGTAAGATTAGAACTTGTATATTAGTGAAACGTAGCCTTAATACAGTTTTACTTCTTAACTTTGGCGACCCCGACATAACCGTTCCCAGACTGGAGGATGCCAAAGACTCCTACTGGCTGGCATCGGCATACCTTGGTCATGACATGTGCCTTCCACAAATTTGCTGGTGCTAGGGGTGGATGAAGTGATAAGACTATGGCTTGCCACGTTACGTTTGCCTTTAGAGGATGGTGCATCTTGGCCTGGCATAGTCTTACCTCCACTCGGCAATGCAGGAGCTTCGCCAGTAGAAGAAGACGTTGAAGGCTGAGCTATTTTTGGAGATGCTGGGCCCTTAGTCAGGCTGATCCTCGGTACGGGTCTTATGACACCTTGATCCATCCTCATCTGAGGAACATCTCGAGTTTCATTGACCTAACTCAGTCTCTACAACTCGATAAGTTTGATGTCTATATTACGACTGAAATAATCTTCCATCCGATCGGGTTATTTGAATAACCATCCCAAATACGAGTATGTAGTAAGGAGAACCCAAATGACTCGATTAACTATCGTCAATAGCAATTGAAGTTGCATTCATCTACTTTGTGACAGTGAGATCTTATTAAGCGAGCTCGTCGTCGATCGTTCTGTGAATGGGCTGAAAACGAGATTACTTCTGATCTTCATTATCACAATTTTGTTCGGCGATTAGAATTTTAGTTGAATGTCTAAGTCAACAAACAAAATTGCCACATTTATAGTAAAACAGCTCATACGCCATTATTGAGAGGCCGTTGCATCCACAAAAAGTCACAATTTTGAGGAGATGTTGTCTTAATATAACAGCAAATAGGCCACACACCACCAACGCGCACCATATACAATTTATTGAAGGAAACATTTGATGAGCTAATAATTTGGCGTTATGGATCTTTTAATTGGCCTATTTTGTGGGAATATGTTTGAAGCCAACATTCGTCTTAAATTAGACTTCTGGGTAGCGTTTTATTTGAGCCAGTCGCAATCGAAATAATACTGAGACACTAATGACATGAAATAATCTTTACAATTACGCTTATGCCATGGTCATCACTCCAATTTTTATGTTATAAAGGGTGACAAAAACGATAGGGAAAGAAATTTAAATAAAACAACAACAACGGGATGTACTCGTAAAATTGATTTCGGCTTTATTTTGAATCTACGTTCATGCCTTTAAGTGTGGAATAGCACATTGAAATGGCCGCCTCGGCTGTGCTGGAAGTGTTTAGATCAGTCTAAAGTGTGCGGTGTTATTCCGGCAATAGCGTGTCGAATGTTGGCCTCGAGCTGATCCAAAGTGGTTGGCTTGTTAGCGTAGAGCTTGACGTAGCCCCAGCGAAAATAATCGAGTGGTGTCAAATTTCATGATCGCGGCAGCCAATTGATGAACGATCGCCGTGAGATGACTCAGTTCCCAAATATCTCGTTCACAGTTTCGAGCGTTGTGTCGCTTGTATGCCATGTAGCGCCACCACAGCTCGGATACATTGATGTTGTCGAGCTCTGAACACAGAAGGTCAGTTAACATCGCTCTATACCTCAGACCATTGACGGTAGCGGTTTTTCCTTCTTCATTTCGCAAGAAATAAGGTCCGATGATGCCGCCATGCCATAAACCGCACCAAATACTCAATCTCTGAGGATGCGTTGATGCTTGGCCGAACACAAGTGGATTGTATTTCGCTCCAATAATGCCAATTTTGATTGTTGACATAACCGCTGAGCTGAAAATAGGCCTTGTCCGAGAAGATGATTTTTTGGCCAAGATCCGGATCTCCTGACAACATTTCTAGCGCCCAATGTTCGGCAATCGTACTACGATGCGTGATGAAATGGCAGACCTTACTGAATATTTTGACAGCTGGAACTCATTGATAACTTTGACAGCTGCTGAAACATAACAATTGGGAAAACTATCATTGCTATATGGTCACCCTATTTTTCATTTTAAAGTTTTATACCTTTACCCTTTGCAATGAAATGCAGTGACCACAACAAAGTCCCAATTTTTCTTCACAATCGAACCGTTAAGGAAACTAAAACAAATGACCTGAAAAAGTTTATTACTGATCTGAATTTAACATTAATTAGCTCGGAGTTTTCAAATAGATATCATACTTTTTCATCTATATTTACTTTTTTGAACTCAGGTCTAATTTCTGTTGTTAAAATGGATTATAAGTAAAAAGTTTTCATCATTATTTTGAGCAATAAATCAAAATTTTGAATAAAAACTTAATTTTTATTTTTCCTATATTTAGGGAAACTTATTTTTGTTGTATATAAGTGACATTAAATTTCTTTATGTCGTTTTATTCTTGCCAGTTCTTTAGCAGTTCTTAAGGATCTCGTTTCTGTATAATAATTTCTCTCTCTATTTGTTTGTGTATAGATACTTTAGCATTTGTGTATGAACTTTTTACCAGTTTTTATTCCTTCAATTTCTCATTCTTTATAAGAGATACTCATTCTAAGATGGGAAAACTTTGCCCTGCAGTCTTGTTATTTGTCATTCTTCCAGTAACAGAGGAAGCTACTGTTATTATTGCTCACGAAGGTACCATCTTTTGACGGTTCGTTCACTAAACAATGAGAACGGGAATTTGCAGTAGAACATTTTTGTTCTCTGTTTGTTACTCCTACTCTATGTATCTTTTTATTGCCATCAGGGAATTTTTTGCCAAAATAAGAAAATAAATGACGTTGAGCTGGGAAAAAAAAATTACTGTCACTTAGAAATCTTATGGTCAACTATGACCAGCCAACAACACATAACGATGACAAGGTTATTGGGATAGGAAACTTCTATTTTGATATAAAAAGCAACAGCATCACACTTAAGTGACAATAGGGAACGGTTTACAGATTTACGTCTACTCAACAAAGGTACACTGTTTGAGCCCCGAAGCCGCTGAGCATCAGGGTCTCATCTGATTGACAGCGTCATATAGACGCCACCAATGCTTAATTCAAAAAATCTAAGTACACACCTGTAAATACCATAGGAGATTTGCCATACATATGAGTATTTTTGCAACGGAGATACGTCTTCTCTCTGTTTATCAGTGGACGCGTTGGGTTTACCAGCCTCTTCCCGACTGGAGACAAACGAAGGACGAGTTTAACTCATCTTTCTACTGCATAAATTAAATCTTCTTAAATTCTTAACCAACTTCTATTAAAATAAATTAAAAATTGTTATTTGTTTAAAAAGTAAAAAAACCAAGCCACAAATGGCTTCTTATGCGTTAAGGCATACGAGAACAGTGTATGGTAATGTTTGGGTTTTACATTTTATCATATCTGATTTGTTTTTTTTACTTGCGCATATTCTCAAAAACGGTTAGTTTTGAAATTATATAATGGTAGACAGAAGTCATTCTGACGGGGTCATACGTTTACTGAGCATAAATCAATCATGCGAAAATATATAGGGTGATTCATCGTGAGGTTTTATTTATAATGTAAAATAAAACACAAAAAGTTTGAAAGCGAACCTAAAATATTTACTATCGGTTAAAAAAAACAATTCATGGTATTTACTTTTTGAAAATGATATCATGTAAATGTTGGCCACGACTACGACTGAGGTGGTCCATTCAGAAGGTCCAATTTTGGGCGATTCGTTCGAGCATAGCGACTGGTATCTCGCGGATAACACGAGCAATGTTGGCTTCTAAAGCGTCAATCGTAACTGTCTTGTTCCTGAAGACCTGAGACTTTAGATATTCCCACAGAAAATAGTCCAAAGTTGTGATATCGCACGCTCTAGGCAGCCAATTTACCATAGCAAAACGTGAAATTAAGTGCTCGCCAAAATGACTTTTCAACAAGTCCATTGTTTCACGCGCTGTATGGCTCGTAGTGCCGTCTTGTTGAATCCAGAGCTCACGGAGACTATGTGCTTGAATTTCAGGAAGCACATTGACGGTAACATTATGATTTGCCTCATTTTTGAAGAAATATCACTGAACAAAATTTTACGATATAGCACCGGATTTTCATTGAATGACGAAAATTCCAGTCACCTGGCTTCAATTCTTGCACAAGTTGAATTTTGAACGCTTTTAGGCCGAGATCCTCACGTAAAATACGCCAAGTTGTCGAATACGCCAAGCCAAGCTGCTGAGAATGACGACCAATCGACTCGTCACGGTCTTTGCGTACACTCTCAGCTTAAGCTGCTATAGTCTTTTCACTACGTACTGGATGTGGTCTAACCGGTCGAGTATCATCCACTAATGTAAACTGGGACTCAAATTTGCGAATGGTATTGGCAATAGTGATTTCAGTAGATTTCAGTAGTAGATGTCCTCGAATCGCACGAAAAACATTTCTCACAGAACGCTGATTTTTGTAATACAGCTGAACAATTTGGAGACGTTGATTACTTGCCAAACGATAATGACAAAGCAGTTTGATAGGAGTCACGCGCAATCAGGTGAACTCGCAATTTAGGACTGTAAATACCAATTATTGGAAAAAAAATTTGTGGTTGACATGTTTAGCCACTGTAGATGTAAGCCTCATCACTTGGTTTCCAGTGTCTCCTAAATTAGGCGCATTTTCGGGGAAGGTGTTACTCTACTCTCCAGCAAAATATTTGAAGTCGTAATTGAATCCGGAAACTCTACTTAGAACTTTGTTCTTGTAACTTCAGATATAAGGTTAAGCTGGGTTATACGCCATCTCGCGAAGATGGCAGTTGAACACAAGACATGTAAATCACCATATAAAGGAACTGCTCCATTTCAGTTGTTATGGTGTTTTTTGGCTTAGTTATGTTGTATTGAAGAGCTTTTGAGCTTGACTGATCGACGAAAATTTGAATTAATTCCTCCGTTATAACGACGAACAATGATTCACAGTGTTTTCAGCCCAATTAACGATTCGGGCAACTCAGTAGCACCCGAAAATTGAAAAGTCTCCAATACAAAATATTTTCAGGCGTAGTAGCTGTTATTTAGTGCGGTCTCAAATTCAACATCAGAGTTTGCTACTTTATCATGATCACTTTAAGATCCATCTCCAGGGATACAGTAAGAAATTTCAAATTCGTCCATAAGAGTTTAAATTATCCATCTCTGAAAAAAAAAATTGAAACGAAATACCATAAATAAAAAAAATGAGATTTTTTTCTTTCGAAAACACAACTCTTAATGCATACAAAGCCAGAAATGGTATACTTCTGTTTCTAATGCACGCTCGTGTTGGAATCACCTATATAAATTACTACTTTGGCGGTTGGAAAGACCAATCTACTTAGGCCTATTGTCCTCTTACTCATGAAACCAATTTCAGCTTATGATGAAGCGTAGGAGACTGTTAACGTCTATATTCCTTAGATCGTTTAAGTCATTATAGAAGAAATATCCTAAGTAGAGTTTTCTTCTCTGAGAGAGAGTTAGACATGTACATACTAGTTGTCGCCCATGTAGCTTCTGACAAAATCGTTTGGCGCTGAGATGTTTAATGTTTAGGAGGAACAGACTGTTAGAGCGATTCAAATCCAGCTTTGGGCGGATCTGTTTGGTAGTTAAACATGTTGGTCCAACAGTCCACCTAAGGCCTGTTCTTTTATTTAATATTGATTTGCACGAAGCGATTGGTACAACTTTGCTATCCTTTTACGGTAGAAAAGGTAGAATGGTTTCAATTTTGTCGAGTTCGTCGGCCCTACATTTCCTTGGAATGTCTCTGAGGCCCGGCACCCAACATAGGTGAACGTTGAACTGCTCTGGCATCTCCGTAAGAGATGATTGGCATTCAAGAGCGGTTTTAGAATTGAATGAGTCTGAGTTCAGGGACTTGACAGCGGAGTGACTATCCCAAAAGGTTCGGCTACAGTCATTTGGAAGAAGGAAATGCTTAGATTTAGTTTATCTGAGAAAACTCCACTACCAACCTCGCTATCGGTTTTAGATCCATCTGTATAAAAGCATCTTCTTCATAAAAGGGGAAGTGGGGAAGCTTTCATAAAACGCTTTGTCAAACCAAAGTTCAGGTATGGCGTAATCGATGCTCTTTGTGCAAATTATTTGCCCACTGTGTAGTCGCTTGCCTGCTGAAGATATCGTGGGATATCAAGTGAAACAGAATATCTAATGCAGCGAAAGGAGTAAAACGTAGGGCCCCGCTTATGCATAGACATGTTGTTTTTTGGACTCAGCTTAGTTTGCTGTAGTTAACTGCATTGTCTAAGGCCGTCCACCAGACAATAGCTCCGTAGGTGAGTATCGATTTTATGACGAGATGTATAGCCAATGGGTTATACGAGGTTGAAGGCTTCATTTGTTCCCAATGGATTTTTTGTAGGAGAATAAAGCAACTGTGGCTTTCTTGAATGTTAGGTTTCCAGTTTAATTTACTGTCAAAATGTGATTCAGATTTTTTGCTGCATCAGAAAATACTAAACTGGTTCCGTTTTTTGAGGGAGGGTCTTTAATTGGAATTTTATATTTCCTGGAAAAGAGGATAGGATCAGCTTTATCCACAACGATCTGCCCAACGTGTTCATCTGTTAAGATTTAGCTGAAGCAGTTCTTTGATGGTGTGCGGTAGAGGGTTATATTCAAATTATATAAATTAAATCACGACTTGCTCTGAACTTGACACCGAATACAAAATATAAAGACAAGAAACTCACCTTAACACACTTCTCTTCACAAAATCGTAAATGTTGTATATGCAACTGATGCAGCTAGTAAGACTACTAAGCTATAACATTCTGTGTAAGGACTGAAGTCTCCTTCATTATAGTTTATAGGTTTTCAATTTTATGTTTAATGCAATTGAATATAAGCTATCATATTTAAATCTAATATAACTAAAGACTGTACATGAGAACATGTAGTTTTGCATACATAAAGGAATCAAGCCTTACAAGTTATCGTTCGCATAAAAATTGGAAAGATGTTTTTTCCGCTTCCACCAGATGCGGATTTATATTCATCAGAAAATATAAACAATAAAAAAATATTTATATACCAGGTGTACCGGTATAAAGTGAGCGTCAAGATACAAATGTCTCGATAGGGAAAATTTATTATGAACGAGCACGTTAATTTTTTTTGTTTGGTTGCTATGACACCTGTCCAACATATTTGGTATACATCAAGTCATTGAGCAAAAAACATCATATTTTTTCATCGTGTTAAAAATGTCGAATTTTGTACCAGAAAATGATGACTTGAATTCATTTGAAAAAAAGTGCTGCAGAGTCGCATCAAATGCTTGTCGAGGCATATGGTGATTACGCTCTATCAGAAGCAACATGCAAAACACGGTTTCAACTGTTCAGAGACAACGATTTTGATGTGAGAAATGAAGAACGTGGAAGACCACCAAAAATGTTGGAAGACGCCGAATTGCAAACAATATTCGATGAAGATGACACTTTGAGTCAGAAAAAAAATGGCAGAAATGTTAAATGTTTTACAACAAACAATTTCCTACCATTTAATAGCTATGAGAAAGATCTAAAAGTCTGGAAATTGGGTGCCACATGAATTAAATGAAAGACAGACGGAAAACCGAGAAACCACTTGTGAAATTTTGCTTCAAGGACACGATAAAAAAATCAGTTTTGCATCGAATTGTTACTGACGATGAAAAATGGATTTATTTTCAGAATCACAGGTTAATTCGGGACAACCATCAACTTAGACTGCAAAAGCAGATCGATTCGGCAAGAAGACAATGCTGTGTGTCTGGTGGGACCAGAAAGGTGTGGTGTACCACGAGCTCCTCAAACCTCTTGAAACCGTTAATTCAGATCGCTACCGAAAACAAATGATCAATTTGAAACATGCATTGATCGAAAAACGACCAAAATGAGCCAGAAGGCAAGGTAATTTTGCTCCATGACAATGCATTTGCACACAAAGCAAAACTGGTTCAGGATGCATCCAAAGCATTTGGCTGGGAACTGCTACCCGCCGTATTCACCACACTTGGCTCCTTCTGACTACCATTTGTTTTCATCGATGGAATACGCATTAGCTAAGCAGCACTTCGAATCCTACGAGAAAGTCGAAATTTGGGTGACTTTTTGGTTTGCTTCATTGGCGTGAAATCCATAAATTGCTTAAAAGATGGGAAAATATATATAGCTAGCAATGGCCAATACCTTGAATAAAATGTTTTTTACTTTTCCATTAATAATTAGTGTTTTATTTTCAGAATAAAATTCTCATTTCATACTGGTGTGCCTGGTAGGCAACGAATAACACACTCTTAACGCTTTTTCTGTGAAATCTCAAGAAACAAAATCTGCTGAAACAACAGAATCTCTTCAAAAAATCTGTGGCAACACCAACCACACTTAGTTAACAGTGAAATTATGAAAGTAAATCCTTTTTTCTTTCATTTTATTTTACACATTTGAATTCATATTTCTCATTTTCCTTAATATTCTCATTTAATCTTTTATCCTCTGTTTCCGTTATTGTCTTTTTCCTACCTCCGTTTAATATCTCTCACTTTGCTTTCACATTCTCTTTCACTTCTTATTTCATTCCAAAAGTATGTCATATCATCCGCACATATTGTTATTGTTTTTATTGCTCGTCGTTTACATGTTTGCATTCACCCCGAGAACCGAAAATGAAAATTTGAAGATATCTTTAATTTTTAAGGGGTTGAGCCATTCTAGGATTTTCAAAACATACAACAGATTTTTTTTATTGCTTCCAACGGTCCTTTAGGACCTCAAAAATGATATTACAAGGGATTATGGCCGGAAAATATCTCAAAGTAAGTACTTGTTTTTCAAAGTACATATAGGGTTTTCTAATAACGACTTGACAACATTTTTTTTTAAATAAAATGCAAACCATTTGAGATATTTCAAAAACTTTATTATTGGCTTGAAGTACAATCAAAACATTTATAAATGGAACTCGACTTCGTTCATATGGCCACCGCGGGCATGTTTGCAGCGGTCGATTCGTTGGACATAATTTTCAAAGACTCAGCCACACATTTCGGCCGAAACGTCCGCTATTTCGCGTTCAATGTTGGCTCCGAGCTCTTCCAAAGTCGTCGGTGTGTTGGCATAAACCAATGACTTAACGTAGCCCCACAGAAAATAGTCAAGTGACGTTAAGTCGCACGAACGAGACGGCCAGTCGACTGGCCCATGTCTTGAGATAACACCCTCACCATACTTACTCTTTAATAAATCGATTGTAGCCTGTGCTGTGTGGCTTCTGGCACCATCCTGTTGAAACCACATGTCGTTCAAGTCCATATCTTCCAATTCGGGGCAAAAATAATCGACCAATAACGCATATTTTACTTATTGACGAAATCATTAAGCCAAAAATGAGCTTCATCAATGAAGATGATTTTGCGATGAAATTCATCATCTTGGCGCATCTTCTCCAGAACCCAATCGGAGAACGTAGCTCGTAAGTGTACTTTACCATGATGAAAATGTTGAGTTTACTGAATAAACTGACAATAATAATCAGACACTTTGATGATTAGTGAAAGAGTTCACAAATTAAATTCAAAGTTGTCAAGTCCCTATTGACCGAAACGAAGGACGGTATTTTAGGAGACAAGAGTAGGTATTCGGCAGGTGATTTTGAAGCTATTTGTCACGTGTTCAGACTATAGCTTGCTTCGTCGTTGTCGACATTGCGGATTAAAGGTATTGCAAAATTGTTCATGGCTTTCTATAACTTAAAAGTTTAAACACGTTTATTTCAAAACTGAATTTTTTAAGTTAATAGGCATAGTTCATTTATTATTAACAATTAACTGGTGATCTTTTTGCGAATTTTGTTAGTTTGACTTTGGAAGTTATTGGAGGCCATTTAACCAAAAATCGGTAAGAGTATATCAAAAAAACTCCATGTACTTCTCTAAATATTATTATGTTCAATAAAAAAAAAAAATTAAGTGACCCATCATTATTCAAAATCTACAGGTTATCTGAGAAATTCTGAACAGCTTCAATTTTTATTAAATTATTCTAAAAAATTATGTTTTACAGCCAATCATATGTACAATAAACTTCTATTTATATATGTATTTTATATTTTTTCTGTTTGTTGTATTTGCATTTGTATTATCCCGGCGAAACTGCCTTTTTTGCAATTTTGATTCATTGGCATAGTGTTGGCTTAAGGCTATTTAGTTATATATCCAAAACATTTCATCTTCAAGAATGTTGACGGAAACCATTCCAGCTATAACATAGGCGGCCTCGCCTGATATGTTTCAAAAGCCGCTGATTGTCCATAGTTCGCGAGTCTGTAGGTTGACGATAGTCTGTTTTTTTCCTCCGTCCTTCTCGGTGCCTGCGCCTAGACTGTTTCGGCATACAACAGAACTGATGTGACTTTGGAGAGTAGAATCATTTTTGTGTATCCCGGTCTATTTATGTTAGGCAGTATGTGCGAGAAAGCCCCCGACATTTGCGTTCTGTTTTGGGTTTTTTTTTTTTGTGTATTTTGTACCGTAATCTGTTGTTCAGCAGTACTCTAAGATATTTAATAATTTCTTTGGACCTGATTATTTGGTCACGAAACTGTTTGTTTATCTTCTGTCACGACCAGCAATGTCATCGGCGAATCCAATTACCGTCACCCCTCGTAGGGCTTCGTCGTACATGATGTTCTACAATAAGGGCCCTTAGACCGATGCCTGTGGAACTATGGCAGTGCCGTTGTAATATTTTTTACTTTTACTGGTATTACGAGTATATATCAACTTCCTGTTATTGAAATAGCTTGTTACAATATGCAGCAAGTGATACGGTGTATCTATAATGGCAAGTGATTTCTAATGAAGGACCAGTTCGCCGAGTTAGAAGAATCTTTAACGTCCAGCGTTACTACTGCACAGTACTTCTTTGTGCAATAGAATCTTTGTGCATCTTTCCCCTTCGATGGCGCCTTTTGCAATATCAACTACTGCTCTTATGGCATCAACAGCAGATCGTCTTTTTCTAAGCCCATATTGGTAGTCTGAGAGAGCTCGTTTTTCGTCTGTCACTAACTATAATCTTTTGTAGATTATCTTCTCGAGGATTTTTCTCATGGTGCCCCATAAGCATATTGGGATAGGATAGGACTATGGTTTTCCTAGAGACTTCTTTCTTTTGGTAGCAGGGCCAAATGTTGCATTACCCACTTTTCGGAAAACGTGCCTTCTTCAAAGCATTTCTGCATCGTCATCATAAAAAAGTTGTGTGTACGCATAATTTTTTTGTATGGCTGCCATAGGGTGTGTAATCTTCGCAAGATACTAGTAGCTCCAGCCACTAGTATGCGCGATTCATACCCCTGAATGTTCAAATGTCAGGAGTATTCCTACGTAATAAACCACGCCGTGCACACTTCAACCTCTCTCCTCGCGGTACTCCCTTGAAGTATAAACTCATAAATTCCCGCCCAGTTTTCCTCTGATCTGGCGGGATCTGGACTCCTTCTTCTTTCTGCAAAACGACTGCAATAAAATATTGCATGCTCCGCATCTTTGTCGTTATTTGGAAAATTTGGAAACAAGGAAAAATTATCGTGTCCAAAGTGGTACCCCCCGTGACCGGACAGGAACTGCGTGACATGGTAATTGTAGTTCCCATGTGTCCGGTTCACCCACATTTCTATAGACGGAATTAACTTGTAGGTCCATCGGCCTACTATCTACTATCCTGCTACCTAGTTATTGAGTTCTTCCTTTTCTTCTCTTTAATTTATTTTACTTCATTTAGATCAGCTTCGTTATATAGGCGCATGAAGCGTGTCGCCTTACTTTTTTTTATCGCAGTTCTTAAGTGGCGTAAGAGTTAAGGGTTTCTAAATTCTGGCCTTCTTCTAGATCGCTGCATTCTCCGACGTGTGTGCGTTGAAGTATGTATGTAATTTCTTTTAACAAACGATAACTCGCGAACAAAAATTCCTATCGATTTGAGTTGGCAGATGCGTCTTCATACCGAATCGAGGCCATTAGATTTTTACCAAAATACTCCAATGACTTTTTAAGTTATTTATAAAAAAAAACAAAATCATCATGATAAAAATGGATGACTTTCCCGAAATTTCGTGCAATACTAATCGAAAACTATCAACATAGCAAAGAGAATTTGAAAAAAATCTAAGTTAACAAACTCAACAAAAGTAAACATTTTAGAAAAAAAAGCTAAGGAAACTGAAAGAAGAAACTAAAGTGCAAATATTGTCAAGTTATTAGAACAAGAAAACGGCTTTAGAATGACCACGTGTCAAGAGCATCTAACGACCGACTCATTAGAAATGGAAAAGTTTGTGATCTAGCGGAAAACCTTCGCCGGGATGGAGAGCTGTTCAATCTAGGCTAAAGACTAATCGCTAAACTGTTATATTTTCAATATTTGCTTTGCTACTATATTCAGACTTTGCACTCTTATCAATCACTGGTGTAACAATATCAGTGTACATCATCGTATGAGCCTCTTCTTAGTAATTATAATACTTTGACTTGTTTGCTATAATATTATGCTTTGGCTTATCAAATTTGTCTTCTTTCGATCACTTGAATCTAAACCACAAGAATCACCATTCCAAAATGGCAAAGTATCGATATAATTGAATAAAAATTTGTACTCTATTTAATCTCTTAATTTGCACGATTGTTTTATTGAATATATTGTTTTACAATTTTTAACCACTATCTAAAAATATTATAAACATCGCAAAACGTGAAGATATCACAAAATTTTTATTTTTGATTTTCGGGGTGAATGCAGGATCCTCCCTATCAAGAAGTTAATAATAATATGTAAATTATGTTTAATTACATAGAACCATAAATACACATATGTATATCCTTTATATCTTGTTAAGAAAAAAAAAAAAAAAAAAGAAAAAACCTCCAGAGTTACAGAGATCCTGGGGCAGTTGGACGACACAAGAACGAAATTTGCTTCTTTAAGTTAGGCGACCGTCGCGATGGAGCACAATGCGGAATTGGGCAACAAGGCGCCTAGACAATGTGTCATATTAGTAATATCCACTCTGTTTGACATTTTCTCACAAAACTATTAGAAAGTATTTTTACAAAGTGAAGAGTGGCAGTATCTACCCGGAGCACTGTAATGTCTAACAAACTCAGCATTTAAAATGACTACCAATCTAGTAACAATAATTGGAATCGATTCTCTCCCATGCTTCTCCTTCTATCAACATGGTACCATTGTGGCGAGAGATAGCGATGAAAACAGAGAACTTATGCTACGTCAAACCTTTGATTGTACACACTAATTCGTATACGCGAGCTTGGTTATATATGCAAATGTTTGGATATAGAGAATAAAACGTGTCCCTCCTCCTATAAAATGTCTGCATGTGCTTTAAATACAACATCAGCAAGACGATGACATGATATCATATACAGAGAGGTTAGGACAATATTTTATTTCAGTTTTGAGAAATATGTGCTGCGTCACTTCAAAATCACTAAATCTCAGATTGTAACATTTTCTAATGCTTCCTCAAGGAAAAAAATAATTGAACAAATAGAAACACTGAAGCTGTAATCGATTTATTGTTAAGTCACCTTCTACCTAAACTGTGGTTTCAATAAATCGATAGTTTAAAATGTTGTATGGCACGAAACACCATGATTGTTGGACCCATATAATATCTTGTCCAGGTGGCAAGAAACCAATTTGAAGACGTTTACCCTAAACAAACTTAGCGTCTAAGGCAAGTAATGGGGCTAAATTGAAAAGAGCTGAAATGCGTTGCAGAAAACCGAACAAAGTAGCGAACAAGTGGTATTGTCGGTCTATTCCTCACAACACTATCTTATAGCACAACAAGTGAACCTGAACGACAACGAGTTGACCATAGACGGGAGCACATGCACAACGACACTTGTGATGTACGCTCCACGCGTTGTGGGTGGAGGGGGGGGGGGTAACACCCGAGTGCAGTGCAAATAACATCCATAGTGCGGGCATTCCAGCCTCCCTGCCGCTGGGAATACTGTTGCTTGCACTCGGTCACTGCTGTTGCTGTATTATATTGCACATAGAGAGATGGATAGCAACTTGTGGTATAAATTTTGTTGGTGTGCTATTGTTGTAAGGGCACATCAGCTACAGCAATTTGATTCGGCAAACCAATTTTGAATTTTTACTTCAGAGCTGTGTTTAGTATTGTTGTTGTTTGTATATATATATTTATTTTTTTAATGACACGGGAATTCAGAGTGCATATAGCCAATATTCGCGTGCTAAAAAGTAATAACTTTACTGCCTACGTCAACTTAGTGAAACACAGGAAGATTCCAGCACACGCCTCTCATGTAAATCTGATCTGAAGCTCCGTGGGGACAAACTAGTGCCATTATTCTTTTCTCACCGCGGTCTCACCATTTACGAGTGTAGTGATGTAGTTTACCAAACTCCACAATGATGTTGTCCGAGTTGCAATCCGGAATTCAATTTCATGTGGTTAGAATTCCAATTCCATTGCATGGATGAACAAATTATCCACCATCGCTTTATCTACAGAAGCCCTCACCTGGGCAGCAGTTCGACATTTCTGTCGACTCCATACAAAAAGTTATATCCCTGTATCCTCATATTAAAATCGTTATTACGGTAGCAATACGAGAAAGCCGATTGGAGCGGACTTAAGGAATTTTAACTGGACGTTATGTTTCCTCGAAACATCCTTCTTCTGAAAAGGTGTTCTTCCTCGTTAACAAAACTACTGCAAAACCACTGCAAAACCACCTCAAAACCACTGCGTATTTCATCAATCCTACTCTTTAGAAATTTTTCCGAGTAGATTGAAAACAGAATTAGTCCAGTCTGTCTCTAAAAAAGGCGAATTTTCTTCTCTCTCCTCTACTGGTAAATTATCAGCTCATGAAATATGGTATCTCGAAACACGAAAACTTCTCAATGACCGACAGTACGGTTTTCATAGCAATAGCTCTAGTTGTGATTTGAAGGCATGTCTCACCGACAGGTGGAACCAAAGCATACATCAATCTGGGAAAAGTAA
The DNA here is from genome assembly GCA_907269105.1 of Volucella inanis. Classification (NCBI taxonomy): domain Eukaryota; kingdom Metazoa; phylum Arthropoda; class Insecta; order Diptera; family Syrphidae; genus Volucella; species Volucella inanis. The sequence goes on along the minus strand of OU026157.1, from coordinate 124,011,319 downwards.
GATAGTTGTTTTCTAAGGCATTTAACAGAGTTTGGCATCAGGTTTTTGTTGGCATTTGGGATCGACGACCCTCTTCTTGAATGGATTAGAAACTACATTTCGGAACGTTCAGTTCAAATTGTCTCAGATGGTTTCAAGTCTGATATTCAGAAAATAAATGCTGGTGTGCCCCAGGGCTGTGTTCTGTATTCAACACTCGTTTTAATTTTTGTCAATGATCTCTTGTCTGTAACTTCTAAGCCAATATATTTCTTTGTTGATGACAGTATTCTCTGCTTCTCATATTTGTTCCCGGATTCACGTCTCTGCTCTTCGGCTGTGAAACGGGAACGCCAGCGTATGTTAAACTTATTAAATTTTGATATTAACAATATAACTAATTGGTTACCACTAACAGAGTAGAATTTAATGTTTACAAAACACAATGCTGTCTGCTGTTGGTCACGAGAAATTTAAACACAGAGCCATTGTCCATGAATAGTACTTGCATCGTCAAAACCACCGGTGGTGGTGGTGCAAATTGGACTGCAATGCCCACAATAGCATTCAGAAATATGCGACAAAACTCATAGCTGATACTAATATCACACAGACAATGGATACCTTTGAACACCGACGTAATGTCTCATGTATCACTCTATTTTATCGTTATTTTTACCACCAGTGAAATCGCCAGTAGCATGGCGCCCCTTCAAACTTTCAACCGTAACACTTGTCTTGCTATGACTGCTCATCAGTAAACCCTCAATCCCACTTTCGGACGTACTCTAAAATATCGTGATTCTTTCCTCGCTTATGCGGTGTCCTTTATTTCCTCTTTATTTCCTAGTCATTACAACTTTGAAACATTTAAAATCAACGTTCATCGATACCTCTATTCGTCCGCGGTGTGTACTAGCGTTTCCAGGGTACTTTAATTTCTTAAGCACCTACCCTAGGTACGCCGAACACTCGAGCACTATGCTCAATCGTATAATAATATATAGACCCATAAATGCTAAGAGGCATCGGTCTTAAGGAATTATCATCTTTTATAGAGGGTTAATTCTTCAAGGAAAGGGAGGAACGTTTGAACGTCAGAAATTCAAAGGTTAGAGCAACTTGCTTGGTTCACAAACAACCGCTGTTGTTTTCCATTCCTATGGTAGTATTACTATATTCGAACGCTTTTGATTCTACACTGTAGGAAACCATAAACGATAACAGAGTAATTGCTTCACTGCGGAAGCTTTGCAATAAGAAATAATACAGAAATAAATGGCAATATCTGAAATTGACCATAGATGGAATTATAACCATGGAAGCAAGGTCTTTTCTCATAAATATTTAATTCAAAAATCTTCACAACCCTTAGTGGGAGCACAGCCACAGTGCTACAAACGAAATCAAAATTTCATGTTATTCCTTTCGTTATTATTCAATTATTGGCCTTTTGGCAAAGAAATTTGTTCAGGCACTACAGTACCACCAGAGATAAGTCTGATCCATTTCCAATTTTACATTTAATCCATCCTTTGATATGTTTTCAATATATGTATACTCTTATATATGTACTACATACATACCATATGTAGTAATTTACTCACATATAGCATAAGTATGTTGGTGTTGAACTTCGCATAAGATCTATCTTATAATGCCATGGTTTAATTGATATCAGAAATTTTATAGCTGGAAATGTCAATCTACCATAGAAAATGGAAATGGAAATATTTACTTCGTCAGTTTTTCCTTGTGGACCGTTATGCTATTAAGGAAAGCGGAAGCATTTTTTTTATTGCTTTTCTTTGTTCAAAAATGATATAATTTATTTGTGCACTGGTTCGTTTCGACCATGACATTTTATTTGCTTCATACAATTTCAATTGAAAATTTAATAATTAATTTCTTTTGTAAATTTCAAAAGCAAAAATATAATTCTAAAGAGAGCGATTGAAAGGATCCTGCATTTGAGTTAAATTTCTGGAGCCGAATTAATTAAATCTTAGAATTATTCACAAGATGTTTATAGAAATCAATTTTTTGAGGGGTTTTGCATAATACGAGTAAAACGAGTAAATGATATATATTATACACAGATAGTGATGTACAGGCAATGATTTGTTTAGAGAAGATTATGTGTGCTACAGATTTTCGTAATACAGAATAATCCGCTTAGATTCTTTTTTTTTTTTTTTTTTTTTTTTGTAAATAAAACACACGATTTTGCCAAACCTTTTGAAGTCATTATTTCAATATAATTCTTGGACTAAACCATTATGAATAAACAATATCAGTAAACCGCCCTTTTCGTTTTCTCTCTTGTCGGACTCGATTCTTGTTTCAATGACTTTTTCGCAAAATTTCTGGCTGTATTTCGGCCATAACTCGATGATTATCGGCTTATCATAGACATGTATGACTTCACGAAGACCCGCAAAAATCCTGTGGCATTTAATTGTACCATATAACCAGCACACTAAACACTGAATTTTTGTACATTTAATGGTCTTTTCCGAATTACTTTAAGATTGTCATCTCTCCGTATATATCCGTACCCCAATTCCGTTTATTGACATGCCATACACAGAGAGGTGAAAATGTGCCTGATGGCTAAAAAATATTTCTTTTGGGATATCGCCATCAACTGTCTCTTATTTTAGTACTCGATCTGAGTGTATTGTAAGGATGCGAATACAACTACAGATACTCACAAAATTTCCCGTAGAAGGGCTTATGAAAAGTGTTATTGCTACGAACTTCGTGGGATACACAGCCACTTATTGCGACAATATTCTTGGTCGAACGAATATCAGGCTGATGCATCGAATTTTGTCACTAAGTCACGAATTGTTTGTTACCTTTGTCGGTTATTTTAGTAAACTAGATAATCGGTACGTTAATTATGGTGTACAGTTACTGCGGAATTTTTGTTCCCACATTGTGTAGCAATTTGTACGTATTGTTGTATTTACAAACGATGTAGTTTAGCAAATGGTTGTGCTTTACAAAATCAAGCTCATTTAGTATATCATCACGATATCCGGGTCTTTCGTTATATTCGTGCAATTTTTCCTTAAGCAATATTTTTGTAATAGATAAAAACGTAATTCGCCTGAACACTGCAATTCAATGACACTTCTATGCCTTAAACATAGTAGCGCCTCGGCCTCGGCTTCGCCTGACGTCTATGAGTTAAACCATAGGAAATCAATGTATCCTATCACGATGTCGCTTCATTGTAGTCTTCACGTTTTCATTTCGTACGAAAAAGAGCGACCTGCATCGTGCCTGATCGGGAAACTATTGATTGCTAAGAACTTGTTCTGGGCCATTAGTGCAACGACGATAAAACAACCAGTTACGATAAAGTGCTTGTTTTACCTCCTCGTGAAATTCAAGTGCGAAAGGCCTAGATTTCTAGGATAGTTTGCGGAGGTTAGCATTTTTCGTAACTGAAATCAAAACCGCTATCGAAACCGACACTACGTCTCGGGTAAAAAATGATAACACATTACGACATATGGCTATTATACCCAGACAAAGATGCATTGTAATGCATTGGACATCCTAGGGATTAGTGAATTTAAGTCTCCAACTCGTAACACATAACTTCGCTGCTACGGAAAGGCACCTGGATTGAGAATCTGGCATTGGATTACTTCTTTCTATAGCCCTAACGAAAACCCGTGTGTCTCATTTTACAGCTGTTATTAAAGCAAAATGCGATGCATCAATGCCTAAAAGAGCAAATAACAGGAAGGTCTTATCGGACGAACTGGGGTTCAATACCTGTCATAACCGAAAGACTTTTTTTCAGGCAACTAAAACCTCGTTAGATGAATGGTTGCCTAAATACAACATTAAGTTAATTTACACTAATAATTTAGTCTCCCGAATAAATGTTGGAGGCCACCAATGGAGCGAAATAGCCACTAAGCCCAAACAGCTTTCTTTCTCTTTCCATCCCATTTTCCGAAAAACTTAACACATGCTTTGGCATCATAAGTGAAGTAATATCTACTTCAGTATAAAGTTGTTAAAAAAAATCGTATAACTAGTGGAACGATGGAATAAAGGCAATCCGGGCAAAATGCTTACAGACTTGGCGAAAATTTTAGCGTGCAAGAAGGTGACCAGACTTCTCACAACGACTGGACAGCCTTACAGTGGCGAAACGCAACCTAACTAGAGCCATCAGAAAAACTTCAAAAGTTCTGTATAGAAGCCGACATAAATCCGGGGGTGCAGCATCTAAAATATTGACGGCGAAACTTAAATGTTATAGGACCCCCGATAACATGCCGAAAATGCTGAGATTTATAGTAGAGCACCTTTTCCCTCAAATATCAGCCACTATGAGCAACATCACAAGAGAAGCAAGTCCAGGGAAAATCCCACAAATCACCCTGGAGGAGTTGCAAATTTCCTGGACCTGACGGCGTCCCAAATAAAGCAATAAAGGCGGGGTGTCAAATAAAAAACGGACCTCTGATTACCAACAACAATAAGAAGGAACTTTTTCCGAAAGATGGAAAACACATCATTTGGTTCTTCTACTGAAAGGTTATAAGCCTCTTGGTAAGCCATAGTTCAATATGCCTCTTGAACATCATGGGAAAGACTGCTAGCAGCAGCAAAAGAGAATAAAGCCCTCTCAACTGTTGATGATGCCATGCGAGAGAAAGTCGATATCGCAAAGGGTGCCATCGGGGGAGAAAGATAGTTCTACGGCATAAAGGAGTACTGTGCAGTAGTTACGTTTGACGTTTAAAGCTCTTTTAACTCTCCAAGATGGTTATAGGAGAGTGATGAACTTCTTCAACAACAGGAATCGGATGTACCATATAAATATGGGCGTAAAATACTACAAAGTCTCAGCGGGAGTCTCACGGGTATTGGTCCTAGGCCCACTGTTATAGAACATACGGAACAGAAGCTAACCAGATACATGAAGTGGAATATTAACAGATAAAATATTGACTTATCTCCGCCGGATTGGTGATGGCTGATCATTGAGGGTCGGAAATTTCCAGATCGGTAACGAAACCATTAAGTCCAAAGAAACAATTAAGTACGTGGGAAATATGTTGGGCAACAAACTGCCGTACAAAATCCACTTGAACTAATATGTGAAAGAGCCTCGAAATTACAGGTAGCTCTATCGTAAATATTGCCTAATATTGGTGGCCTTGGATGAACTAGAAGAATCCTAAAAGAGAGAGAACCTAACAACATTAATCCTTTTGTATGCCGCACTGAGAAGAGGCACTTTGAAAGAAGTTTTAAAGGCGTCTATAGTCTAATTCGAATAATTTCAGACGAAGTCGCCTTTGTTATAGTTAAAATGGTCCTCATTGACATCTTTGCACGCGAAATGCACAGAGTATACAATAGAAAAATCTTGAGTCAGCACAAAGTCAACTGCAGCAAGGCTATTAAAACTGAAGAAAAACTTCGTCAGTAACTATTTGGTAAGACCGTTTGGCTAATACATCAAAAGGACGTACAATTTATACCAACAATTCTAGACCAAAATAATCGAAAACACGGGGACGAAAACACCACCTAAAGCCGTTCCTATCTGGTCACTGTGGCTGTCGGAAATATCTACAACTCTTCGGAAACGATGTTTTACCTTTTTGCCCAGGCTGCCTAAATTAAGAGGAAGATACAGAGCATGAAATATTTCATTGCATACGGTCAGATTTGCACATTCATAACAAACGTGTAAAACGTGTTGTGAGTTTAACATCTGTCTGTAGTGCTCACCGGTTACGATTACTGTGGTGGCGTCGGCAATTACTTTTTTACTTTAACTGCCGCACGAAACAGTCACTTTGAGGGGATTTAATGGCTCTTCGTGCATCTCATGTGAATTCTCCGTGTCCCAGAAATGCACATTTTGTTTATTCACATAATCACTTAGATGGAAATGGACTTCGTCGGTCATTGTGATTTTGAATACGAAATAATCCTCTTCTTGCACCAGGTTTAAGAGAGCAGTCAGCAGGCAGCATTTGATAAACAGTTTCTACTTTATAAGGAAACATCTTCAGGTCTTTCAAATCGTGAGCATTGTTGTCTCGTCGATATTTGTGGACTCTCTCAGACGTCCTCGGTCACAGCAGTAATATTTTCATTTGAACGAGCAAAACGGGGTGTGCCACTTCTTCCGACATTCCCAATGGATCCAGTTTATACGAGCCGCTCAGGCAAACGCTTAATTGTTCGCGCACACGATGCAGGACGATGAGGAAAACAATGATAAAATTGCTCAAATAAGCAGTAACAATAATTCCATGTTTTTTTAGTTGCATATCGATGTTTATTGTCAACTAATTCTCTATCTGTCTACAATGTAAATATCAAAGCACAATGACACTTGACGCCATTTGAAAAAATTACCGCACATTCACATTATTTTTGCCCCAATTTGTATCTCCAAATTTTCATTTTCCATGAAGAACTTTCTTATCAGGAAGTTATGATAAAAAAGCCACATCTAACTGGAAAGTGGAACCAGTTAGCTAGCTAGCAACTGGGTGTGCAATCTAAAGCCTCCTAAACAAAGTGCAGATGACTCAAAGGTTTTCGGAAACAGGTAAGCCGCATCGCTTGTTTTACGCATATGGCTTCATTGAAATAATTGAGCCGATATTTCCACCAAAAACCATCAATGGGCTGTTTCTTTTTTTTTAAGTTGGAAAGACAGTCGATGGGAATCGGTATCGGTGGATGCTGGAGAACTTTGTGTATACACAAATCTGTGATAAAAGTCTATAAGACCTCTGGTTTTAACAAGACTGCAAGTCATGCCATATTACGTGCCAAAAACTGAACTTTTTTTTGCGGAATGTGTGGTGTCAAACACATTGACATGGATTGGCCTCCAAGATCTCCAGATTTGACTCCTCCCGATTTCCTCCTGTGGGGCTTGTTAAAAAGTAAAGCTTATTTCATAAAATCGAAGGCTCTAGATGAACTCTAAGGCAATATTCGAGCCGAGATAACCGCAATATCACCTGAGACATTGATTAATTAAATGATATTGTCTTCAAAAAAAGCTCAAATAAACCTAACTAAAAACTCGCAACATTATGCAATATATTGCTTTTTTTTTTTAAGTTATGAAACATTTCTATACTGAAGCTCCAGATGGAGGGTCCTGTATATATATAATTTATAATGAAAACGCTCTTTATATTAAGTACATAAAGAAATCGACAGGCTATTCTCTAGGGGAGTTGTACTGCATATGAATAAATTACGATACCATATTTCAGAGTACTTTAGAAAGCGGGCTTGATAGTAAACTGCATTCTTAACGAGGCGAGTGTTATTGTTAAAGGTTTAAAGGGGCGGAATGCTTCTTGCATTCTCGATCTAGCAATGGCGGTGATAATAGCGACAGAACAAGGTAATGCAGGAGACATTCCGTCGATGTTCGAACGGTGACATTGCAATATTAGCGTCACTTACTAGTTGTGGCAGAGTTTTGATTCCTATATAGCAAGTAAAGAGAGAATGTCCGATGTGGGCATTATGTTGCTATTGCTTGCTTTGAAACCGAATCGTTTTTTATCCACAAGAATTGTAAAAAACAGAAGTTGGAATATTTCAAATTTTTTTAAAACTATTGTGGACGTGAACAGTTTTGACTTCCCTCGAAAGACAAAGCTTTTCGATGTTTCCAATATAAAAAAGAAGCAACAAGAGCAAACTAAGGTAGATGACTACAACAAGACAAACCTTACATTCATATTAAAAAAAAAAGAGATGGAGGCAACTAAACGTGGGTAGAGAATAACGAAGTACCCATTTTTGTTTTTGATTGATGCGTCAAATATACCTGCAGAATAGAAAACCTTTTAAGCAAATTTTAAAATATAAGCACAAGAAACCAAGATGTTGAAGATGATAAATTCAAATTAAATTAAAGAAAATGACCAGAACCTCCTTCCTCATTTCTCATTCGCTTTGCTTTTATTAAAACCAAGTATTAGGTTTCTTAATAACTTTTTATGGTTTAAGTAATAGATTTATATACAAAGTGTTTGTGCTTTATTCTGTATGAAAATAAATTCAAGAGTATCTGTGGTGTCAGGAAACACGATGGAATTGTGGTGGTAAAATAAAAACTTAATTCCAGAATTGATTTTTCATTTGTAAGTAGGAATATTTCTCGAAGAAAATATAAAAAGCTATAACATATGAGTGGTCGTGGATCAATTGGTAGTGCATTGACTTCCTAATCAGACGATTCGGAATTCAACACCAGCCGAACTGTTTTACAGGTAACTAAAATCTTATGAGATGAATGGTTGCCTAAATACAACATCAAGTCAATTTAAATCAATAATTTAGTCTCCCCATTAAATTTTGGATGACACCCACCACTAAGCCCAAAAATCTGTTTTTCTCTCCTAAAGTGCTCAAGCACTTTAAGTATAGTCATATCCAATTGAGTGTTAAGTTTTTAAAAAAAAATCATTTAATAGCAAAGAGCAAAGATGATATAGTTCAACAAAGAATGCAATTTTCAACAAACACATTAATAGTCCCCTAACCAAAACACATGTGGTGATGGGAGCTTTTAATTCGAGGAATAATTAAATCAGTAAACTTTCAAATCAAGCCAACGTCAACTTCATTCCATTTTAGTTCATAATATTTCGAATTTGGAAACTCCCACGGGCTTAGACAACGTCCGTGTTTTAGTTTTCATCTATGTTTTTCCTATTTTCCTTTATTTTCTTTGTTAGATAAACAGGTTCGAATGGAAAATGATCGAATGGTAAACAATGCAAACAATTTCAGGAATACAATCATTCGAATACCCAAACATGTTTGTTCTTCTGTGTTCAATGTGCCTTGAAATACCTGCCGAAAATTACTTAATTCAATTCAAACAATGCGCTCCCGAAAATATTCCAACTGTACTGCTACCGATGCTTTTAAATTGCAGAGGACTACAGACAATTAGAAACAATACAAGCTAGACTGCATCGATCCTAAAGGGCGACGGAAATTCATACCGCTTCACATCAACAACATCAACAAATAGAACAGAACTAAAACACATATTGTATGTACATACGAGTATTTGTATGCATAAATGCCATGAGAAACAAAACCAGCAGATGAAAATATTAGCGAAAAGATTTCTGAAGGTATTTTTAGAAGTATCGATTCTCTGAATATCGAAATTAAATTACATAAATCCAATAAAAAGATAAAGTGTTTTTTATTGGATGCGCTCTATTTTTCTAAATAAAAAACCTGTGCTGAAGGTATCAATAAAATCTTATTTTCGATTGAAGTGTAATAATAATACGACATCATTCAAATGTCCTCCATTGAACCCCCTTTTCGCATAATTCAGCTAATGTTCCAGGAATTTCACGTCAAATGTTCCTCTCAAGGTCGTTTAAAGTTTCTGATTTATTGGGGGAGATTTTATCCAAAGAAAAAATTTGAAAGGTATTAAATCGCGCCTGTTGGGCCGTCGATTATCAGAGCTATTGTTGTCGATAAGATGATCAACGAAATTCATCTTGAATAAGTGAAAAAAAAAAAAAAAATCGATGGTAAACTACTTGCGTCTTCGGTTGGGGCTTCTATCAGCTTCTTTAAGTTATCTTCGAATGTAGTTTCTCAGGTCCCAGCGCCTAAACATCTGAAGCTGTATCCGAAGTTCTAGCTATGTTAATCTCTATTTAGTGGCGACTCAGCTTCAGCGTTAAATACAGGAACAGTTAACCAGGGTAGATCAAATATACGCGCTACTGCCGAGCCTAATGCACCTCCAATCATATTGGGTACGTATATGGCGGAGCAAGTTCTGAAGGTCCTTGCAGTGAACGTTAATAAATTAATTAAATAATTAATTAAACTAACAGGAACGATATTCAATATTCGCAAACGACAGTGACCATATCGGTCTCAGTATTGAAATACGATGGTTAAGACAGCAATTTGAGCAGAAAGTCATTGATTTTAGCCATGGTTGCGATGCTCTTGTACACCGGTGTATTGTCGTGCAAAAACAATTTTTTTTTTCACTTCATGTGAGGCCGTTTTGCAGCGATTTCGGCCTACAATCGCTACAATAATGCACAGTTTTACTCACTGTTGATCGTTTTTTCTTTTTAGAGGTAGTCTTCGAAGAGTATGCCATGACAATCCCAGAAAACCGACACCATAAACTTTCCGACCCGTCGAGCCTCTCTTGGTCGCTTCGGAGCACTCGTGACGGCTTCAGTCTATTGCCGGGCACTCATTCTGTTCTTTGGTGTTCAACAGTTACCAATCGATGCCAATAGTCCGCCCGATTCCGCTTCAGCAAGTCCAAACACTCTTTCAAAGTACAGGATAACTTTTTCATATGCAGAATATTGCCCAAAATAATCTAATCTTAGTGGTATCTGCTAGCTCGCGCTTCTTCACTTTCCGGTCAGCCAACACCATTTCATGTATTTTTTTGACATTGTCCTCTGTAACCGCATCGGAGGGCCTGTCGCTGTGGACTTGATCGGTAGTGGAGTTGCGGCCACCACGAAACTCTCGAAGCCAATATTTAACGGTGTACTATAACCTGACGGAGCATTAGCCCGATAATATTTATCCAAATTTTCTTTTTTTTCCTTCGCCGTTTTGCCTCTCAAAAAATAATGTTTTATGAGACAAGGAATATCGTTTTTGTCCATACTCAACATGATAACAAACACGTCAACAACAATCAGCTGTCAAAAAAAAAAAAACTGTAGACAGTATCGCACTGAAATTTGCCATGTTTGCCTAAATATGAACGGACTTCAAGGCACCATAACTTTTTTTGCAGTAGCAGCGCATTCTGGCAGTAAATTAGGTTACTTTTCACTCCACCTAGTATTAAATTTTGCGTAAAAAACGGATTTAATTGTGCGCGAACGTTGAAAATGTTGGAAAAGTGTTTCGGCAACGATTCTCTAAATAAAACGGTCGTTTACCAGTGGCACGAGCGGTTCAAAAGTGGTCGAGAGTCAGTCGAAGATGATGAACGCAGCGGCAGACCATCGACATCAAAAACCGACGAAAACATTGAGGAAGTAAAAGAGCTGTTGGTCAATAACCGGAAATAAACCATCAGAGAGATAGCGGATTACTTGAACATTGCTTATGGATCCGTCCAAGACATTTTGGTTAATGATTTAGGTTTCCGTTGTGTAGCAGCAAAGTTGGTGCCAAGGGACCTCAAGTCGCAAAAGAGATGATTTGCGAAGCTAAATCCGATCCCACATTCATCAAAAGGATCATTACTGGCGACGAGACGTGGGTTTATGAGTACGACACGCAATCCAGACATCAGGCAAGTGAATTGCGTTCACTAAATGAGCCGAGATAAAAAAAAACACGTCGTTTTCAGTCAAAAAAGAAGGCAATGCTCACGGTTTTCATCGATTACAACGGTGTAGTGCATCATGAATTTTTGCCGGAGGGCCAGATAGTAAACAAAGTATTATTTGGGCGTTATGAGACGATTGCGTGAAGCAATTCGCTGAAATAGATCAAAATTGTGGGCAGGAAACTCGTGGATTTTGCACAATGGTAACGCACCGTCGCACAATGCCATTATTATTCGTAATTTTTTGACTAAAAATGCAACAAATACCATCCAACAGCCACCGAATTCACCTGATTTGACTCCCTGTGACTTCTTTTTGTTCAATCGAGTTAAAAAACCACTACGGGAAACGAGTTTCAGCATCCGAGAGAAAGTAATAGAAAAATCGCAGGAAGCACTGATGGACATACCGATCAAGCGCTGGCATAAGTGTGTTGCAGTCGATGGGGATTACTTTGAAGGGTACAATATAGATTTAGATGAATACATTTGTATTTTTAATTTTCTGAATAAATTCCGAAATTGATCAAGGTGGTATGTTCTCGGAAATAAATAAAATATTTAGGAGGAAAGATCAATTCATATCTTAAGATCTCCGAAACAAGAAACAATTACTGGTAAGAGCAGACATAGACCCAGGAGAAGCTGTCGATGATATCAATTTCTTTGTGGTTAAGGAAAAGGAAAAGGTAGGTAGAGGCCATAGGAGTGTTTTTCCAGGAAGTGCAGAAGTTGAATGATGTCATTGGCCATGTCTAATACCTGGGAAACACCACCCTTCTGCACAATTCCTACGAGCACCTTCGAAATGAATTGGTGCATCCAATTCTCAAAAGAAATAAAAACACAAGCAATCTGTCAAATCTTTGGTCGAATATCAGTAAGGTATTCGAAAAGGTAGTCAGTAGAGTTCTGACTTAGTGAGCACAAACATATGGTATAGTCCCTGATAATAAATACAGTTTCCAGACGGGACATGATATATCACATGCTGCATATAAGTTTGTTTCTTCCAGTGGAATAAAAGCTAGAAACAATGAACGGGTGCCTGCTGGATGGGCTTGGAGAAGGCATTCGACACCCTTTGGTCATAAGCACTATTCTTCAAGCTGAACAAGCTTGGCATACGAGTAAGTAAACCACTGTTATACATATATCATATTTGATATGCTCACAGACATACAATATAGACAGTTCATCGTGAAAAATGGCGATGTGACTTCTGTTGGAATATTTGACATTAAAAATGGTCTGCAACAAAATGCGGTTAATTCGCCGATTTTATTTAACATCTACACAAGTGATCTTGTGAGCTCACTTCAGCATGCGATAACGTACGCAGACGATTTGATCAGGTACAGATCAGGTTCAAAAATCGATGTCATTAATATGCTCTTGCAAAGTGACTTCAATAAAATTAAGATATATTGCGATGACTGGAAGTTAACGATCAATTTTCGGAAACCATTCTTTTTAGGACGCCCTGTCTGCGATCTCTTCGGATACTAGAAAGGATTAGGTGAAAGTTTTCAATTGTGAGGCAATAGGAGCAACCACTTGCTTGTCAAAATATAGTTTGATACCTTGGGATTTGGCTAGATCAATATCTGTATTTTAACAAAAATATAGATGTTGCTCTGGCCAGAGCCAAATGTGCCTTTGCCCCTCCAAAATACGATGTGAAATTGAGGGTTATCTGCTACGTGGATGGATGTTGCTCATCCAAATGGATGGACCAAAATTTTGCAGCCTTAGGAAGGGAGAGCAAAATCCCCTGTAGTTTTCTTCAAGTTTTAGGTAGCCCAATGAGGGCGACGTCGGTTAGCTTAATATTTTAGTCATGGCTGGCTTAGATAATATAGGAAGAACTAGGGTAGTTATTAAATAAAAAAAAATATTACAAAAAATAATTAAAAATAGAAAAAAAAAGGAACAAGAACAAGTTAACAATTTGTAGTACCTATATAAGAAAAAATATTTTTTATGCAATAAAATAGTTTAGGTAGGTTAAGAGGGCTGTTTGCTGAGTACTCGGATTGGAAGATAGGTGCCGCTACTGGGCCCAAATGAGGGAATTATTTAGTATAACCTCTTGAGCCTGTTAAAATTTGGCGACAATCCGACACTTAGGTTTTTTTTTGATACCTATTGCATTTAAAAACATCGTGTTAATATTTTTTTGGAAAAAGAGCAGTATCGCTCCTTGATCCGTTTCTTGTTTTCTAGTATCAAAACCTGCAAAAAATCAAGCCCATTCTCGATTGTGTGTATGGAACCCGTTCACCTTCCCGTATAACAATTTACCATTGGATGCAAGGGTCGCATGTCGGTTTTTGATAATCCGAGCCCAGGTGGGAAACTGTGGAAAAAATCCATGATCTCGTATTGTGTGAGTGAAAATTAGCGAGTTTTCTGAGATAGCAGGCATGACAACTGAACGCGTTAGCCATATCCTGCATGAGATTTTGGACATGAGAAGGCTGTCCGCGTGATGGGTGTCTAGTTTGTTCACACCGGAGAACAAGCGCATACATGAGAACACTTCAAAGACGTGCTTGGCCCAGTCCGGTTTGAACTAGGAAGTCATCGCCGCCGCGCAGGAATAGTTTGCAGGCCAACAAAAGTCGCGCTATATCGAGGGGCTAAAAAAGTTGAGGCACCGCAGGGAGAAGTGTGTGACAGCGTTGCGTTGTCATTTCTAATACGGGCATTCATCAAACAGGAAAATTTGTTTTTTAAATTTGTTTTTTAGTTTGTATGTTGCACTTTTAAGTTTTATATATTTGAATAGCAAGTATACTAGTATCTACTAAGTTTTTAATACTTAAAAAAAATGTTTGCTTAGTTTTAATTGTAATAAATGCAATAAGTATAAGAAAAGTAATAAATATGTATCGTAAGAAAGGCCAAAACACATAGTTTAACACTAATAGTAATTTAGTACAAGATAGTTTTAAGTTATTTCCCCAATTTTTAAGCGGTTTTCTTTTTATATCATGTAAGAGCCAATTTATGAATTTATTTATTTAAAATTAAAAAAAAGTGACTTCTCTCGATAGTCGGGTTTCATATGAACATAATTACAGATGGCATGACTTTCCAGATTGACGCCAGAGCAAACAATTGTTTCGTGATGTTTCAATGTTAAGAGGTCAGCGGCTTTCTTGCTGTCCCTCAGTAGAATTGAGTCCAAATCTTTTCCTGTTTTTTTTTTTTTTTTTTTTTTTTTTTTTTTTAAAGAGCTTAACACTTAAGTAGGTATTACGTTACTTAGAATCCCTTAGGATTCTTGAGTAGCTTTCAATTCTTACATAATTGCAAAAGCACGTAAAATAAGTATGTAAGCCGTTTGGTCTTTGTTGTGTAAATTAAATTTTTTCTTATCGAACAAATATCGATTAATACCGATTCTTACAAATCTTAATTAGATAAATCTCTTCTATGCAGCAACTATTTTACTCATTAAAATTAGCTATCCCATAAAAGCATGAACACAGCACGTTGATCCAGTTATGCGTTCATTTCTGAATTTTGGCTAAGCAATGTATATATTACCCCATAAAAAAAACAATTGTTAGATATCTCAAAATTATCACCACATAATTCTCTTAAATGGGCAACATTGTTACATGATGTACCAAGAGGCATACTGCTCCAGGTTGTTACGCACGTTAAGTATTTAAAATTTGTTGGCCATATGAGAATACACATAAATACATAAATCTTTTGTCGTGTGTTTTTTTTTTTTTCATTTTGCGACATACCATATATGGATGACTGGGCTATAAAAAAGTATAAGCATCTTAGCATCCCACTTACCTTATAACAGTCACTGGTAAAAATATGTTGGATAATATGAGTGATCCATACATGACGGCCAAGGTCGTAGTACCCAAGGCAGCAGATGAATTTACCGAACTTTGGAGGTTCGACGTCCCATGGAAAGCAGTGAAGTGTATCATAAACGCAATACCGATGATGATAACATTTTTAGTGATGCGAACATTTTCACTTCTTCTATATTTTGGTGCTGTTGGGACATTTGACGGTATATTTACACTATTTAGATTCGGAATTGTAGTTGCTGCATCAGTGGACATAGTATTCGTATTTGTTTTGGTCATTTTCAATGCCACCACAACGATGACTTATGGTTATGATGATCGATTGGTTAGATATAAGTATGAGACGGCTAAGTATGGAAGTTTTGGCTTTCAGTAACTCTTTTCTTGGATGCGATGAAAGAAATTTGCTAGCAAATGACCCGAAAATAATTCGGGTATTATCCTGAAAATAAAAAGAAAACATTTATTTTTAAATATTGTTTGTAGCTAAAAACATATTTTCATGCGAGTGATTTTATTTTATGTTTTAGTGAATGTTGGTATGTAGGATTATTGTGTGAAACTGATAAATCAATAGAGAAAGATGAAACCTACACATATGTTACTTGCAGATTGTACTTACATTACTCTGGTTTTTTTTTTTTTTTGCAATTAGCCTCTGTTAAAAGACCTTTGTTCCAAAGGCATAGACCTAGTGCTTATTGAAAGAATATTGGTTTACAGATAATGCATATACGAGTACCTAACAACCTAAAAAATTCAATATACGTACGAGCAAGTTCGTACTTGTTGACTATACCGTTTTTTATACATGAACTACGATTTATATCGTTCAACAATTTCGTTAACAGAGAAGAGTAGAATCAAATACCAACTAATTACTCGGTGCATTCGGCAACCCAACTTTTGATGGCATGTATAGGGTTTTCTAATAACGACTTGACAACTTTTTTTTTCAAATAAAAGGCAAACCATTTGAGATATTTCAAAAACTTTATTATTGGCTTGAAGTACAATCGAAACATTTATGAATGGAACTCGACTTTGTTCATATGGCCACAGCGGGCAAGTTTGCAGTGGTTGATTCGTTGGACCCAATTTTCAATGACTCGACCACATAAACGGCCACTATTTCTGAGCTCGTCCAACGTCGTCGGCGTGTTGGTATAAACCAATGACTTAACGTAGCCCCACAGAAAATAGTCAAGCGGCGTTGAATTAAGACTGGCCCATGTCTTGAGATAACTGGCTCACCATACTTATTCTTCAATAAATCGATTTTAGCGTGTGATGTGTGGCTTGTGGCACCATCCTGTTGAAACCACATGTCTTCCAATTCCATTTTTTCAATTCGGGCCAAAAATAATCGGTGATCATGGCGCGATAACGCTGACCATTCCCAATAACGTGACGATCGTTATCGTCGAAGAAAAATTATGCACATTTTGCTTATTGACGAACCCATTGAGCCAAAAATGAGCTCCGTCACTGAAGATGATTTTGCGATGAAATTCATCATCTTGGCGCATCTTCTCCAGAACACAATCGGAGAACGTACGTCGCTTCAAATGGTCCAACGACTTCAATTCTTGAGTCAACTTGATCTTGTATGGGTGTAAACCAAGATCTTTACACAAAATACGCCATAATGTGGTCTGAGCGATGCCCAATTCTTGAGAACGCCGTAGAATTGACTTGTTTGGATCGTTTGCTACGGACATCTGACCGGCAGCGATATTTTCGACACTTCTACCAACCCGTTGTCTCACTGACACGGCAACATCACACAACGAATATGTAGACTCAAATTTTTGCACTAAACTTGTTATTACCTGTCTACTAGGGCGAGAATTACGACCGAAAATTGGAGTTAATGCTCTTACAGTTGCAGTCACCGACTCCGAATATATGTAGAAAAATTGACGTTGCTCGTTAGTGTACTTTACCATGATGAAGATGTTGAGTTTACTGAATAAACTGACAGTGACAGTTTGATGATTAGTGAAAGAGTGCGTTCACAAATTAAATTCAAAGTTGTCAAGTCCCTATTGGAAAATCCAATATAATTCGGGCAGACAACATAGACGATTCACTTGTTTAGAGATTTTGTATTTTGGTTTTCGTTTGTTCAACAAGAAAAGCTTTAATCGCTTAACTATTTCTTTCATGATAAATTATTAAATCCTGTCCAACAAAAATCGAAATGTTACATCCGCCCCGCATTTTAAGGTAGAATTATCAATTGCATGTACATCCGCCATTGATATCCTCTGGACTTTTTAACATGACGGAAGTTACGTTGTTTTCTATAATAACAACGCCAGACCACATACAATTTTAGTGAAAAAATAGAAGCTGAATTCATTTGGTTGGGAAGATAAGCAACATCCACCGTACTCTCCAGGCCTTGCGCCACCTGACTACCATCTGTTCCGCTGTCCCCAAAATAATTTGGACGGAAGGCGGTTGAATTACGAAATCCAATGAGATCAAAATGTACCTGTAAAACTTGTTTACCCATAAGTCTGCTGAGTTTCACAAAAGAGGCATTATGTCTCTTCCATTACTTTGGAGGAAAATAATAGACCATGATGGACAATATCTGATGGATTAAATATAAGCTTGTATTTAAAAAAAATGTGTTTTTAACTTAAGCCCTAAAAAGACGCAGAATTTATTGAACATCCCAATACATCTACGATTATCATCTACATCAATATTAATGTGCTCCCCTTCAAAGTAATCTCCCACAGATATAATACACTCGTGCCAAAGCCTTTTTCCAATCCTTAAAGCATTTCTCATAAGCACTTTTTGCTATAGCCTTGAGCTCGTCCAGCGATGCCGTTTTTATTTCCTCAATCGTTGCAAATCCCCGTTCTTTCATAGGTCTCCTCAGTGTTGGAAGCAGTAAAAAGTCGCAGTAGGCCAAATCCGGTAAATATGGTAATTGAAACATGTTGTTTTTGGCCAAAAAATCTCTCACAAGCAAGGATGAATGAGTAGATGCATTATCGTGATGCAAAAGCCATGAATTGTTTTTCCACAACTCCGGACGTTTTTTCGTGTTGCTTCTCGCAAACAGTGCATAACTTTAAGGTAATACTCCTTAAGCTCATTGAGTTTAAAACTCCTGATGCGGTAGATTCTTCTCGGTCATCTTGAAAGAGTTTGCACCACCTGTAAACATTTTTCTCTTAGAACATATTCAACCGATGCCACTGTCAACATTTCACGTGTTCTAGAGCACTTGATTCCATTTTTTGCACAAAATTTGATGCAAATTCTTTGGTAAATTTTTTATAATAATTGAAAATCGCCGAGCACACCAAAACACTTCCTACCTGTCCATCTGTCAAAAAGAAACTAGGTATGCTATATACTTGAAACTGTAAGCATATGTTTGGGTCATGTGTACCAACACAACGAAAAAAAAAAAAAAAATCGATAATCGAATGTATGCTCCGTGCCGTGTGTTAATCCCACAAAAACTCGAAAACGCTTCAACCAATTTGGATAATTCTTTTTTTGTTTTGTTCATCCCAATTCAGAAAATCGGAAATTGAATCGAAAATCTTCGTTTCGTGTTTAAATTTTGAATAGAAATGCACTTAACACTACCAATGAGAATAATATTTCGATAATGACCATTCATTTATATAGCCACTTCGGATTACTTTCAATAGATGGCGTTGGTGGTGGACCTATCGTTTGACAGTTGCGCCATGCAGCTCGAATCAATTTTTCACACTGCGGTTGTGCTCAAACATTTGAGCTAGAATTTGTGAAATCTAATAGATTTTGAGAATAGATTTGGTTACAGCGAATTGAATTACATTTTGAGAATAATCATTTTGACCAGCTATTCTATTAAGGTAAATTGACTTTGCATACTTAGACATAACCACAAATTTATTGAAATGTTTTTTTTTTTAGCAAGATTCGATTAGTTTTCTTCGTGTAGATTTCAATATTGTAAAGTTCTCAGTGAAAAATAATAAGCTAATTTCGACGGATTTGGTTAGTGTACGAGTGATTGCGTTATTTTACAATACTAAAGAGAGCAGGAGCTAACATAGGTCGTCGCAATTAGTCACATGCGCGTCGATCTACTTCATGCGCGCAAAGGATAATGAAAATAGTTACGATTCCAGTGCGGACAGATTAGAAAAGATTTGAGAAATTTCAGTTTGTCCATATTGTGAGGCGTTAAAATTCAGCGGCAAAACTTCCAGATTGTATTGTGCAGGTGGAAAAGTGAAATTGTCATAATTGATCTCGCCACCAGAGCCATTGATTTCTGGAATAGGAAGTTATTCTACCCATTTCTTGGCCAACGTCCAGGAATACAACAGCTTCATGCCCATTTTCGAGGTTATTACAATACAACATAATCCTCCTTGGCATCATTCGCCATTGCATCGGAAAACACATTTAAATTATTCAACACAGTCAATTTTACATCACCATTGCAGATTGAAGGACAAATACATTACTAAATAGGACTGCTGTTGCCATCACCGGATGGAAACCATTAAATCTTACAAATTTATTTCGACAACGAAGCGAGCCATTATTGGAAAATTGTAAATGTTTCTTCTTAACGAATTGATCAAATTGTTCAAAATTGCGTTTAATTGGATGCTTTTCGACAGCCATAACATTGTAATCAAAACGTCGGCAGCTGAGCATGGAAGAAGATTTGTTTCGCCGACAACCGACGAAGTGGCTGTTGTTATAGTCGGAAAGAATTTGCAATCTTGATATATCGTACTTCATTGTCGGAATAATAAGTTGAAACTACTATAATGATCGAACTGCATAGGACTTACGATGCGCCCAACATTAATTGACTTTTTGGCAGGGCGAAGAAGCAGGATTCCATTTTAATATACAGGGTATCCCAGTTTAGGATTTTGTCCTGATAGCTGAAGATTCGAACAAAAATTGTATTGCAGTCCCCGCCTATTCATCTATTTTCATCTCCATCCAAGTTATAGGCCGTTAAAGTGAGGAACTTCTGATTTCGGGATAAATCTTCTTAAAAGGCCGTAGCTTTCTAACGGATTCAGCTTAAGAAACCGTTGTGTACATTGAGCACGTTATGCAAGAGAATTTCAGTGTGCATAAAATACTAAAACTTCGTCGAGTTCGATGAACGCCAGCCAAAATTATGGCTTTTTACCATTAAGTTAACATTTTGAAAAATCATTGGACATATTTCATCAGAAAAGTGCGTTTATCTCGAAATTTTCAACTTTTAGGAAAATTTTTTTTATTAAAACTTTTTTCTTCTCTTCGTTATCTACGATTTTTATTTATGATTTTTCCACCTACGAACAACGGAAGTTATTGCAAACCACTATTTTATTCATGCAAATGGGTCACAAAATAAATTTAATATCCCTTTAACCCAGATATGACTGACGTCCTACATGTAGGTCGATCAGAACAAGTACCAATAGGAAAAAGCCGTTTGGCACGTGCCGTTTGTTTATTAGCTGATTGCATTGAGAAATAGTCATTCTTCACGAAAATACGTGTTTGTGTTGTTTGTGTACAAAATTTAGTGTACCATATGTAGGACATCAGGAAAATACACGTTACCACATATTATTTTTCAGGGGATTTTCTTTGAATAAAGAACTTTTTTATCTCGAAAATGATAAGGATCTTACGGCGAAGGTGGATAAAATAACAATATTTCCACCGAAAAATGCTTGTGCGGAATTGACAGATGAAGATTGTTGTGGCCAAGAATTTATTTCTGTCAGCAATTTACCAGGTTCTCAGTTACAAACTTCAGCTGAAATAACATGCAGGCGTGGTATTCATGATGAATATTCGTCTGATGATGACATTCCCTTCTCCGAATTTTTAAAGCCGGCGACGCCAGGTACTTAAGCGCAATCTTCTAAGAACCAACTAAAGAAGAAAAAAAAGATTTACCATTGGGTAAAAGAGGATTAACCGGCACTGGCTTCCAACAATATCGACTTTGAAAATTCAGAAGAGTTCAAATAGAGGAGAGCTATTTGAACTTATACTAACTGAAAGCAACAGATATATTTTACAAAAAAACAGGGTACGAATCATCGAATTGAATAAACACAAAGCTTTCGTTGGAGTTTTAGGTTTGAGAGGTTACATTCATGTGCTACGCAGAAGAATTAACTGAGAACGAGAAAAGGATGCATATAATGCCTTGGTTGCAGAGGCAATCACAAGGGATAAATTTGAATACATCTTTTTAAATCTTCATCTAGCAGACAACAAAAATCTGGACCAAGCCGACAAATTTTCCAAGGTTAGGCCTTTATTCATACACTTGAACAAAAAGTTTATGGATAATGCCCTAATTGAGGAAAACCATTCTCTTGACGAAGCAATGGCACCTTATTTCGGGCGTCATGGCTGTAAGCAATTTATCCATGGCAAGTCCATTAGGTATGGGTACAAATTGTGGGTTGGTACAACAAGGTTTTGATATGTCAACTGTTTTGAACCTTACCAAGGCGCGTCCACCAATATTAGCACCAGATATGCGGAGTACGAAGTGGTGATCCCTGAATATGCAGACGCTTTGAGACGAAAATGGCACACAAACTAGTTTCATTTGTTTTTTGATAATTTCTTCACATCAGTAGAACTTATAGACCTCCTCGCTCAAAAAAACTTCTTAGCTACTGGTACCATCCGCGAAAACCGAATAGCGCAGAACCCATTTTTCGACTCAAAATTGTTGAAGAAAGAAAAAAAGAGCTTCTTACGACTTTAGAAAAATTCAAGGACAACATACAATCGCCGTGAAATGGAACGATAATATTATTGTATCGCTCTGCTCAAGCTTTGCAGGTATAGCACCAATCCATTTAGTGAAGCTTTATTCCCCCCCCCCCAAAAAAAAAATAAAAAAAACATACAGGTACTGTTTTATTGACATTTTTTTGTAAAATAAACAAATTTCGTATGCTTTGACTTTAGGTAGAGCAGCAGCACCTGGTACATTTATACAATGCAAACGATGTAAGATGCGATCAGAATGTAGGCCTCTATAGAACTTCAATTCGAGGAAAGAAATGCCACTGTTCGCTTATTACTCATTGCATCGACCTTGCAGTTTATAATGCTTGGCAAATTCACCGAATCCATGGAGGCGACTTATACCAATTAAGTTTTAGAAGACAAATCGCCGTAAAATTGCTGACAGAGAACAAAAAAACATTTTCTTCCAACCGATTATGTCCATCAGCGTCTGAAGGACGAAACACACGTTGCGATCGCATTGATCATATGGTAGTCCCACAAGAAAAACAGACGAGATGTGCTTTTTGTCATACAAAAACGACGACAAGATTCACGTGAAGTGCTTTGTGGATTTCCATAAACAATAAAATAATTGTGTCATGGTACCATATACGCCTAACGTCCTATATATAGTATAGGACACTCGCCATTTTGAAAATATGTATATGAAACTTGTCCAAATTTCGAAAAAAAGTTTTATTATCAACATATTATTAGCAATATGTATAAAAAAAATTATGAAGTTACATTATTGCTACAATGGTAAGGAGCTCCATCGTGTTGGAAAACCATTTTTTGCCTCTGAGCAAGAGGAACATTTTCCATGAGTTCCGGCAACTGGTTTCTCAAAAATTGTAAATAGAATGTTGAATTTAGGACATGTGGGAGTATGAATGGTCCGAATAAAGTACTATCCATATATCGCGGCCCAGACATTCACGCTAAACCTTCTGTAAAATGGTATACAATTAAGAAAACATCTGCATTTCAACTGAATCTTTACCTTTGAAAAGATGTTGTTTGTGTTAAGTGAGGATTAGACACTGCCAAATAGTGAGAATTTCGTTGGTTGGTAACGCCCATTCTCCTAAACTGAGCTTCGTCAGTCCGTACAATTTTTTGAATAAACTGTTCACTCTCATCTTGTTATTGCATTATCCATTTGCAAAATTCAATCCTTTTTTGGAGGTCACCCTATACGGTCGTATAATGAAATGGGTAAATGCGGTTGGCTTGTAAAACTCTATAGATTGTAGTTATTGGAGCTTGCAACTGTGCTGCAAGCCTTCTAGTGCTAATAATCGTAGATGGTTGCATTCTTACAGCATTTAAAATTCTTTTTTCCTCTTCTCCTGCTATTATGTTAGACAATCTTTTACTTCTTCCCCGCGATGCGATTAATACCGTCGTTGATGCAAACAACGTGGGAAGAATGACAATTTTGCCATTTACATCGGAAGTCCTCGCTACATGCAAGAGTACGCGTAAGATGCTATATCGTTCGTTAGACAATATTGCCTCCCAAACCCATTCATAGCATTCACCTGTAACTCTCAACGGATCGAAATCAAGAAGGAACTGCTACCCATAACAAACACCAGTCGCAGACATGACATAATTTCCAGAGTTTTTAAACAAAAATTAAAATATCTGATGGATTTCATCATAAAGCACTGTGTAAATAACCAAGTTCGCTGTTGGTTGTACTCCGTTGAGTATATGTAATCAGACCGGATAAAATTTATTCCATCATCTCAGCCGAAATCCAGGATGAAGCTGTTGATCCGAAATTACATGCAGGGGTGACTAAGAATATGATCCATGGACCTTGCGGAGTTTTCAATACGACTCACCCTGTATAATCGATGGCAAGTGTTACAAGCAATACAAGAGAGACTTGATTGCCGACACCATCACACGCAATGACGGATGCACATTGTATCGTAGGCGAGTAGTTGCAAACAATGGATGATCTACTGTTGTGATGGTCAAGGGAAAAGATGTTGATGCGGATAATCGTTGAGTTGTGCAATATTCGCCGATTTTGTCCAAGGCTTTTGAGTTGTGGCGATTTCGTGATGGTTGACTCACTGGCTGTCATGCCACCTACCGGGGCTCGAATCCCGGTAGGAGCACAACAGCAAATTTTTCAAAATCGTCATCACCCTTTCGGCGGGCAATGGCAAACCTCCGGAAGTCAAATTCTGTCTATGAAAAAGCTTCTCAGAAGAACTGTTCGGAACCGGTAATATAACAAGTAAGTTATGCTCAGGAGTGTAAAAATTCACAAAGATAGCCCACACCGGGCTGTCGCGCCAGTTATTTATTTTCATATTTTTTTTTGAGATTCACATTAATGTGGAATATTGTAACTCCGTCAAGTTGATCAACTATTATACATATGCAAATATGTGAACAAAGGCAGCGATATGGCTGTTTTCGTTGTGACAAATGCAAAAGGCGAAGTATATCAGTATCAAATGGGTCACTAGGTATAAGGCGATTTGGCGCATCGTTTCCCCTGCGATCCACAAAAGGCACCCTACAGCCGATAGACGACCGTCGATAACATTTATCGTTTGTCCGTTTGGCATGCAAATGCTTTCTCAAACACTTTGCTGTATTCTGAAATTTCACGCTACTACACGTGGAACGCGTCATCGAAGTCGTTTCAGTGTCGGAAATAAGTAATACCAGTTGAAAGACATCCAGATCGTTTCCCCTGCGATCCACAAAAGGCACCCTACAGCCGATAGACGACCGTCGATAACATTTATCGTTTGTCCGTTTGGCATGCAAATGCTTTCTCAAACACTTTGCTGTATTCTGAAATTTCACGCTACTACACGTGGAACGCGTCATCGAAGTCGTTTCAGTGTCGGAAATAAGTAATACCAGTTGAAAGACATCCAGATCTATTTGCTTCACACTGTGCATCCAAATAATGGCGGATGTTACTATCTTCGATTGTTGCTGGTGAATGTTCGTGGTCCGGCGTCGTCTTAACAACTGAGAACCGTTAATGTGCATACCGTGCGACAAATTTTACTATTTTCGAATGTTGTTGTTGAATATTCAAGGTCTGACGTCGTTTCAAAAACTGAAAACCGTTAGCGGGCACGCGACTTACTGCTCGAGAACGATTCGCACCGGGACAATACATTCAAAGATTCCGTCATATCTTCACCATCGCAACAAAATCGCACATTGCTTGCTGTTATCATATCCACATGTTCCCTTATCTTATCTGAACGATTTGTGGGTCAAATATAAGAACGACATGTATGATGATGTTTTTGATGTCTGCTTCGCCAAACTTTAAATCCGACATTGCAAGTGACATTAGAAATCCACAATATTGATGGCCTAATATCACCAAATCGTCCAATGCACGATGCATTCAACCCCGAATTGCAAAGAGAACAACAATTTGACACCGAAGCAGTTCGTACAAATGTTCCACAATTGAATCAACAACAAAAGACTGAAAGACTGAGTACGACTCTTTGATGGAAGCTGTGAACAATTACACTGGTGGCATTTACTTATTGCATGCTCCCAGAGGGACTAAAAACGTTCTTTGCTTTTGGCGTCGATTCGATCGCAGCATAGAGAAATAGCAGCGATTTTATTAGAAGGTGCAGATTATGCACCGAGAATGCAAACCAAAGAGACACCATTTTGCAACATCGCCAATAAAAGCGCAATGGCGAAGATTCTACATAGATGCAAATTGATCGTTTGTGACGAATGCACGATGGGTCACAAAAGGTCTCATAAGGCGCTGGATAGAATGTTGAAAGATCGAATTTGTCAAATGTGTGACATGTGAAGACCCTCCAATTGACGACTTATATGCGAGTGTTTTTGCAACAAAACCAAACTGCAGATGAGCTTTTGAAGCAATTGTTGGACATTGGTAATGGAAAAATCGCAGTTGACATCTCGACTCGATTCATCACATTTCCCACCGAATCGAAGGAAGAGCTTCAACATGTTTTTCCCAACATAGTGCAAAACTTCGAATACTATAATTGGCTGGGCGAAGGAACCATATTGGTGGCAAAAAAAAAGATGTCGACGATCTCAACGCGGTCATTCAAAATTTCATTCCGGGACAGTTTTTATTCATTTAAATCGGTTGACATAGCTATCAATCACAATAAAGTAGTCATCTATCCCACAGAATTCTTGAATTCGCTAGAATTTCTTGGATTACCACCTTACAATTTGCAATTGAAAGTAGGCTCAGTCAACACCACGTTGCGCAACATCAATCAACCTCGTGTGTGCAATGGAACATGACTGACTGTGAAAGCTTATGAACAACGTCATCAAGGCGACAATTATCCAAAGAAAGTACAAAAGAGAGGCTGTTTTGATTCCGCGCATCCCGAAGACTCCAACGGTCTTGCCATTCCAACTTAAATGGTTGAAATTCCCCGTGCATCTGGCCTTCGCGATGACCATCAACAAATCACAAGGCCAGCCATTCGGAGTTTGCGGGATTAACTTGGAAATTCCTTGTTTCGCCCATGGACAACTATACATCACGTTTTAGTGTGTTGGCAAGCCATCATCTTTGTTTGCTTACACGCCGAAAAATAAAACGAATAACGTGATCAAGAGCTTTGCATTAAATTTTAACCTAATTTTTTTCCATGTAAATAAAAGACATTGAATTCATTTGAATTACGAACGAGTTCCATTTAATCACTAAGCGAAACTCAAACCGTTTATGGTGCGGCCAATATTGCTGATCTCAATGAATTGGAGTGGAAAGGTTGAGTGGTATGAATTTCACAGTTTAATTTGATAAACCAACGTCAGAATTTTCACTTCACAGCCTTGCCTAGCATCGTTGGTGTTTTTGTTTTCTGTGTTTGTTTGTGGTTATGACTAGGAAATTCAGGGTGGACGTTACAAATATACGCGAGCTAAAAAGCAATCACTTCTCTGTCCATCTGTAAGTAGAGAACAGCTGTTTTGGCCACATTTTTTAGATCACGCTGATCTAAATTTTGATTTTGGTTTTATATTTTTGATTTTATCTATAGAATTCCCAAACTGGACAGCAATTCGACCTTTAATGAGATTGATGTGCAGTCTGACTCCATACAAAGAATTATGTCCTTGTATTCCCATACCTAAATCGTGATTACGGGCGATCTCAATATACACAATTCTGGGTAGCTTCGACATTCTGGACCGACAACACGCAAAAACAGTGTGCTACGATCTTTGCAGCGGAAAATAACTTGACTCAGTTTGTAAATGAGCCCACACGAATACCAGACGTTAATAGTCATACCGCCAATATACTGGACTTGTTTTAAGCTTCTCGCCCTTATAAGTACACTGTTGGCATGCTTTCC
Source organism: Volucella inanis (assembly GCA_907269105.1). NCBI lineage: Eukaryota > Metazoa > Arthropoda > Insecta > Diptera > Syrphidae > Volucella > Volucella inanis. The sequence goes on along the minus strand of OU026157.1, from coordinate 123,983,927 downwards.
CCTCTAAGCTCGTCGGACTATTGGGTCATAGTAGCTAATTTCTCGTAAACCGACCACACAGTTAGAGAGAAGATTTCAAAAAGAACCGTATGGCAATACGAGAAAGCTTATTGGAGCGGACAGCTTCCTTAAGAATATTAGCTGGTCATTATGTTTCCTCGATAACGACGTGGATGCTGATATTTATAACTTATAAGTTTGGAAACACCGAGAGGCTTTTTAAAAAAGAACAGATACACTTTATTGTTCAGCGGGCACTTATCAACTAACTTAATAATTTTTATACAATCTTAAAATAACTTATTCTATTACAAGTTCAAATGTTGACTTTGCATGATTCCCACGATCATGCAGGAAATGGGAAGAGAAATATTCAAGGTAATGGAGTTCATATGACATGTGACATGCGCATGTTCCTTTACCTTTATTTTAAACATTAAGATTTTATAATGGAGAGGCTCGCTACCGAATACGTAACCTATATGATCACAGACACTATTCTCTTTAGAATGGGATTCAAATGCAGAGTATTAAACTAAAAGATAACGCGTGTTAAGACTCGAGCTATGAAGAGTCTGATAGGGATAGAGAAATGTTTTTTCAGAGGAAAACCGAAGAAAGTTCAAAAGAGCCAGATATGACTCAACGGTTTCCTCAAACGTGTGAAGTTTCAATACGACTAAAAACTAAAGTAAAAAATACTACAATACAATGCCCCAGAGGTAGTAAAAATGTTTGCTCGTTCGCCAAAAAAATTCTGCCTCATTTATAATGGCGTTCCAGCTGTCAGCTCTTTGGATAAGGCCAATCTACTTGCTGCATACCTTGTGGTCAGTTCAATACTTCCAGATTGTTCTCTGTCCCCACCCAAACTTTGGTGAATCGAATTTAATTAATTTAATGTGACGAATCCACTTTCGCACTCGTGTCGTAGCAAGAGTATTAAAAGATCTTAATATACACAAATCTGCTGGTCCGGAGGGTATATGTATACCCCTTTTCTTCTGTAAAAGTGTTCTTATGCGGCTCCCATTTCACTTACGTCCAGGCAAATGCTGTTAAATTGTTAGCTAATGAAATATCTCGAATCACGAAAACTTCTCAATGACCGACGTTACGGTTTTCGTAGCAACAGGCCCACTGGTGATTTGATGGCCGACAAGTAGAACTAAAGCATACATCAATCTGGCTCAGGTTTGCCCCAGGGCTCCGTTCTGTCTCCGATACTCTTTTTAATCTTCATCAGCGATTTCTTGTCTGCTACCTCTAACGCAATATATTCCCTGACTCACGTCCCTCCGCATCGGCTGTAGAACGGGAATAATACAGGCAGCGTATGTTAAGGTCATGAAATTTTGATATTAACAGCATAGCTGCGGAGAATTGGGGTACAGTGCACACAACTGGTCAGCTGCGCCTAAAATATTTCTGCACCTGCCAGATAGGATTTAAAACCGTGCGATAAAACTCATAAGTGATGCTAATATCACTCAGTTAATGGACATCCTTGAACACCCACGAAATGTCTCGTGTCCCACTTTGTTCTACCGCTACACCAGTGTTCCATTGAAATCGTCGGTACCATTCCATCCCTTCAAACCTTCAACCGTGACACTCGTCTCGCTATGAATGCTCATTAGTATACTCTTAAGGCCACTTTCGGACGTACTCTGAATTACTGTGATTCGTTCCTAAGCCGAACAACTCGCTATGTGCAAACATTTTAAGGGTACCTTAACCACTTGTCCACGCGCTTTGTAAAAAAAAATTCACCTCGTATGTGTATATGGCAAATAAGAAAACACGATTTTGTGATTAATTATACGATTATTTTACAGAACCGACTTTCATAAGGTATATAAGGTCGGAAAACCTTTTTTATGTATTTTAGATGTGTGACATGGTTATTATTTTTAGAACAGTAAAATATGACTAAAAAATAAAACTATCACCATACGAAAATGTAAAGGGATGTATAGTTTTTTACAGGATTATTATGAGAAAGTGAACACCTTAGTGTACGAAAAGGGCTTTGAAAAAACATTTAAATATCCAGTTTCCAACTCCATCATAGTGGTGGATAACGCTACGTACCGCTCAAGAAAAAAAAAAAAAGATAAAAAAAATAAATAAATGATGAAAGCTGAAAGACAAACTTGAGGTACACATGGTAAAAGAAATCACAAAACACAAGGTTTTTCTGAAGAACATATGTAATATCATCAAAACATGTATTGTAGATAGCAACAATAGGCGATTATCTTCAGAAATTATTGTGGACAAATATGCATGGTGGTGTCTCTATAAGAGCTTTCAAGAGCGAATTGCTTATGCACATGTAAACACAGTGAGATGCAAATATTTCTATCTTCCTTGTACTGCAGATTTTTGTTGAACAGAGTACAGTACTCGATTTAAGCCAACAGTTATACATTATAAATTACATATCATTCGATTTGTAACAACTCCCCATTGTCGTCCTTCAACAGTTTCGTACCCTGTATTGATGAAGTGTATAAAAGACATCTGTTTTGCTTCCCTATCACTGAGCGTGGAACCTAAAGTTTAATGGATTACTTACGGAGAAAATACAATCTCTAACTTTTTGTGGTTTCACTATAATGCAACCTTCATTCTTACCTTAACCTTATTTTCTTTTTACCCTTCAGAAGTCTAACAAAGTTTAGAATGTCTTTATTATAAGGTTAAGAATGCGCGATTCTTAAAAGGGAAATACTGATCCCACTTTTCGTCCCCTTTAAAGCTTTGTCTGTGATAATGTACGCTACGATATATGTATTCTTTTTAACAAGTTGAAATTGAAGCATTTTTCCACCTTCCCAATTGTAAGCCATCCAAACAGAAACGAAGCAACAGCTTTATTTGAGAATTCGGACCGACCAATCCGAGTAACTATTTTAATTAACTTAATTTTTATGTTCCAACTCAACTGTATAACATCTTCATGAATTCCCAATCTATGGTATCTATTGTTTAAATGAAGAGTCGTTTCTGTTAATGACAACAATAATAGACGAATCTACCAACGGGTCGGCAAAGGTCGGGTAAAGGTCGAGGAACTAAGGCCTCCATTACGCATCATTAACCAACAAAAAGCAATCAACCAATCAACTTTAAATGAATAACCCTAAAAACATCGTCATCGTCATTGAAAATCTTTAAACAAAATAAGGGGATCGCGTCCGCTCATTTATAAATTCAAATAGAAGAGAACGCTAGCAAGCCTATAACAATACCTTTAAGCCCAGCTGGTTTCAGTTGTAAAACAAACTCGTAACCGTATTCAATTTACCAAAAAAAAAAAAAACAAAAAACAAATCGCCTTGTCTATAAATATGCAATATCCGGATACTGATTCGTATCTGTATGTGAAGTTGCTTATGAATCTTTCCTTCATAAGATGGACTTGTCCCTTATTTATTTATCCTAGTATCCTTATTACTAGACGGGATGAGTAACTACGAGTATGTGAATATATGTATGCATATTCAAACATGTGTATATGAGAGAGTACTCATTTCTACATACTCGTGCATACATACAAAATTTTGTTATTACTTGAGCGTTCTATTTGTGTGTATTATAGATAACCTAATAAAAATGTGCACATAAAATTCTATCCGAATATACAGTTTTTATGACTTGAGCCATTATTCGTATATCCCGGCCTTCGGTTGTTTTACCATCGTGCTTCAATTTAAGAGTTCCTGTTTTTGGCGTTAATATTAAATCATAATAGAGTGCAAACAAACGAACTCTCAAAATTATGCAAACGAGTACGTGAATATTTATAGCTTCGCCAAATTTACTAGTCCTACGGATGCATGAAAGTGAAATGATTTTTATGTCTTTATGGAAGGCGAAGACTTGTCTATATTCACGCTTCTACTCGTCCCTCAAACTTGTTTAAGTATCTGTGTGGGAAAATTATAATACTTACTAAAATTGTAACTATCTCATTCAAAGGAAGTTTTGAAACCCATCTGGCAAACAAAAGTCGTATTAAAAATTTCCTCAAGAGAAATTTAAAAAAAACTTTTGAAATGTACTCATATTAAAGTGGCAAATTTTCATCATTAAACAGAAAAATTAACTGACCTTTCAAGTTATGAAATATATAGTAGTAAAATATAAATGCCAGAAACATATTATTATGAGTTCATGCCCCTAAAGTTGGTGATACTATTTAACAAAGAGTGCTTCTGGGAGTTCTTTGAAAAAGTTAGGAGATATATTACATACGAGTATGTCTTTTTAACGACAGTTACTGATGAGATTTTGGGGAAATTTTCGCTCGCTTCTAGCTAGTGGAATAATAAACTATTATTCGATATTCAAAAATAGGAAGGATCATGACAGAAGTCATTATTGTTACGATAATGTATCCGTTGGCATCACATGTTATATGTACATATATACATACACACATGCATACATACATGCATATAAGCATGTATAAGTACTTCTATTTCTCCAATTTAAGACCCTTCAGCGTCCTAGGCATAGTTTTCGCTATGCTGTAATGCTGTGGTTGAATAGATTTTAAGGGAAGGGAGCGAACTAAGCAAAAGAACTGTCCAGGGTTTGCATCTCTTTAAACTTATCTCAATAATAACTTGTCAATATGATGTTCATTCCTTACAACCAACAGCAGAAGTTCAGTTTAATCTTTTCTTATAGCTTTGTCAGTCTGATTTCCACATCATTAGAAATCACCTGACCGATACATTAGATTCCAAACATAACTCAATTTTTCAAATTTTCAGAACAGAAGAAGTCGCGATATATTCAACTGTGATAGATACGATTTAGTTTTCTTAGGAAACTATGTTTAATTTTTTCTAAACTTTAAAAAGTGACGATTGTCATAGGGCCTCCACTATCCCCACACGCCATAGTGTACGGTTTCTGGAGATATATTTCAGCTCTATCCAACTCTTCTCAAGTTGTGCTGATTGCTCTTCTTCGTACCCTAGTAGGGTTCCATTGCATCGCTTGACTACCAATGCACTCGTGACTTTTACAAAGGGTATGCCAATCCACTGCCACCTACGTCTTCGTATGATAGAGTCAATGGGTTCCTGACCTGGTTTCGTGTGAAGCTCATCGTTAGAGATATGGTTGGGCCGGAAAATCCTTTAAATGTTTTCCAGACATCTATTCTCGAATGCTTGCAGCTTTCTTGTGATAGCGGGTGTGACTTTTCAAGATGCACGGATTCAACATTAGAGCGAAACAGTCGTATTCAGTATTCAGAAAATTAACTGCGCTTGACCCAATCCTCGAAACATTTTTTATATTCGGTTTTCGGTATATCCATCAGTGCTTCCTGCGATTTTTCATTACTTTCTCTCGGAATCTGAAACGCGGCGTTCTCCGTAGTGGTTTTTTAACTCGATTGAACCAAAAGAAGTCACAGGGAGCAAAATCAGGTAAATTCGGTGGCTGTTGGATGGTATTTGTTTCATTTTTCATCAAAAAATTACGAATATTGATGGCACTGTGCGGCGGTGCTTTATCATTGTGCAAAATCCATGAGTTTTCTGCCCACAATTTCGGTCTCTTTCGGCGAATTGCTTCACGCAAACGTCTCATAACGCCCAAATAATAATCTTTGTTTACAGTCTGATATTCTGGCAAAAATTCATGATGCACTACAGGGGCTATGCTTTCTTCATTTTGTATCAATCTCTGTCTGGTCTGTCTGTTTGTCTTTGGATTTAAGATCCAAAAGTGTGCACGCTCACACTTTTACACGAATTGATGGCACACTGAAGCCATGATGACTTTGACAGCTGTTGAAACATAACAATTAGAGAAATTGGCATTTGTATACACACTGAAACCCTGGCGAACAGTGGAGATTAGTATTTGTACTTAAAACATCCACATCCTCTGTCTAATTTGTAACATGTCCACCAACGGGAAGAGGTCGCACTCTACAAGAAAAGCGGTAGTTTTAGACGTGATAGGCTTTTAGTCAGTCCTCTTATAACAGAGATTGTTCCTTTACGAGAAGCAGGAGGCTGATTGATCCGACTCATTTAGTGTTTAAAGGCACCACCGTTCATTTCTCCAACGAAGCTTAGTATTTGGGTGTCAGCCTGGGTTAAAAACTCATAATCTGCGGTTACTGAAGGGGTTTTCATTACCCTTAAAATATTTGAACAGGGCGCAGTCAAAGGTAAATTAGGGGGGAAAGACAGAGGGATACCGATTCACGTTGGTTTTAAATGTTTGGAGGTTACAACGACTATGAAATAAAGAGCTCGGCAGGGCATTTCTTAAGCGAGTTGTACGGTTTAGGAAAGAATCAAATATTTCAATGTACGTGCGAATGTGGGCTTGAGGATAAACTGATGAGCAATTATAGTGAGAAGGGTGGTGAAAATAGCGATAGAAGAAGGTGAGAAACGAGACATTTTGTCGGCGTTTGAGTTTGTCAATTGACTGGGGATATACATATCACCTACGAGGCTTATTTTACGGTTTTGAATCCCACTTGACTAAATGTGAGTATTGCACTCCAATTTTGGGTCTATAAATGCCATATACATATTGATTCCAGATCGGAGGTGGTCTAATATTTCTTACATTGCTTGAGGAAACCTAGATATTTTGCAACATTTTTGATGACACCGAATACCTTGTCATGGTTGATTGATTGTTTCCCATTTAGTAGTAATGCTGTTTATATCGGAATTGAATTAACTTAGTATGCACTGCCGTTCCTGTTCTATTACCGAAGAGGAGGGACGTGAGTCCGGGAACGAATTTGAAAGCAGAGAGTACTGTCGTAAGCTGAACTATGCACGTTACTTCAAAAAGTCTCCAAGGCAGTGTCAGCATTTTGACGGTGTAAAGCAATTTTCGCCAAGACATGAGGCTTGTCACTGTGAATCTACACTGCTATGATAAGGTTAATTATATTTTATCCGTGGGTAGTCTGGGAGAATAAGCTTTCACGGAAATACGTCACATCTGCTTCAAAGAGACTCCAATTAGCTGCTGTCTCAGGTATTCGGGTGCTTTTCCTACCGCACCTGGTTCTGTTCTTAACGAGTATTTTTCCCTTTGATATTTATATCATGGGCAGCATTCCAAAGGCCATCTTTCATTTAAAGGCGAGTGATCTTTGGTACAACACGCACTGTAGACTGTAGAAGCAATGACACCAGAACTGGTATTGATGAAAAAATATGAAATTGATTCCTGTGCTCAGAAATGGTTCAGGCCAGAATCTAAGGCAGGAACGGAATTTAGTCGGGTTTTCACGGATGGCTCCAAAACCAATTTTAGATACGGCACTGGTGCCTTTCTGGAGGAGGACTTTGTTGGGTTTCACCCCTCGTTACGAAAATTTGCACATATCTTCCAAGAATAGATGTACTCAATTTTAATGGAAATAACCTACATAAACTGTGAAGAACCGGCGAAGGCGGTAAGGCATCTGAATCTATAGTGAAAACTAAGCTGCTCTTAGAGCATTGCTTAACCCTTTCACGACTTTCAAGTTAGTTCAAACGTAAGGTTACATTCACTGTTCATCAGTATGATAGACTGTAGACTGCTTACTGTCATCGTAATCAAACACTGGGACATCCTGTGCATATGTGATACAACATCCTGTTATGCTTGCATCAGACTACAGGTACTTGGCGCTGATGTGGTGGGTGCTGCAATCAACAAAAATAGACTCACGAAATCAAAGGCCACATATGGGGCAGCTATAACTTCGAAAAAGTAAAGAGTTCCGTTAGCACAGACTTCGATGTAAACTCAAAAGATGTATTTTTCTTGCCAATCGTTTTTTCTTGGACCGAGAAACCAACCGATCTATAGATTCATTTCACACATATAACTTAGAATACTGTCTATAGATGGTCGTCCTAATCTTGGTCCTTGATGTAGAGATATTAACTAACACTACATATGGAGATATGATAGTAAAGGAACAGCTCGTCTATATTATCGCACTCGGGTGGAAATTAGCAAATTCTTACTCAGCAAATACAATGAAATTGTACAAAAACTTAAAATGTTCGTCAAAATACGAACCTTGTGTTTTAGATATCGAAACCAGGACTTTTAACAGATCAACTGGTACCACGCACCCCTCCTTGGCTTGACACCCTTCAATTGGTGATTTTTCTTTAAAAATAATTTATTCCAAAGAAAATAGTGTTTGTGTAATGTGGCCAATAGACTGCTGGTATTGATCCATCTCCCTTAAGCAGCAGTTATAAATACTAGTCTTCGGCATGTATGCTGAATGATTAGAATTCGCTCAGATTGAATCGTTGATATTTTCGTTCGATTATTATCATTGAAATCTTTTCCCTAGCCTCATAATCTTCAAACCAGAATTATGACATAGTGGTTTGACGAGGTTCGGTGGACAATAAAATAAAAGTAAAATAAAAGACATCATATTCGAATTCGCGTGAATTATTCACAGAGCAACACCGTTTCTATGAAGACGCTGGTAAATTGAATGCTGAAACTGCTTATCTTCAATATTGACTCGATTACTTGAAGGACAATCAATTCTAACGATACAGAAGTACTGGGATTGATGAAAATAGGACGGACTACGTATCTTTTATGTATTGAGTGTGTACCCAGCAGCAGATTGCTTTCTGGAACTTATTTTCCTTATATGACAAACAATTTACTAAGTTACTAGCCTGACTGGATAACAAATTTATGTTTTGTATCTATCTGAAGAAGGCGAAAAGGAATCAATGTCAGATTCCCATATGTCGATTCTCTAAGAATAAAACGGATTTTTTTTTTTTATAATGAGCGCGCGCTCAAGGGATTTGAGTACCCTTAAAATGTTTACACACATAAAATTCTAATTCCGCACAATAAAGGTTTTCCTGTCATAAATTGAAAACATTTTTTTTTTTTTTGATTTTATCTAACTGGCTATATTCACAAATTTACTAAATCGCTTACGTTAACAGCGATTACCCTTAAATAAAAAAAAAAAATCAATTCTCACAATCCTTTATTGAAAAAAACGGAAAAACCAAATACTGGGTTCCATGACCTTGTTGGAATTCAATTTTAATTTCCTTGAAGAGAAGAAACATCGGAGTTTTATGGTTATGGCAGGCATCAGTACATTCGTACTGAAATATACCGAGACCCACTCAGGAAATCCAGCAAAGACAATCATTTCGTATATACGATGTTCATTGATTTTGCACAGTATGAGTATGTTTCGATTAAGATGTCTGTTTCTTCAACGACAATCAATACATAGAATGAGTGATGAGAATTTGCAATTGGTTTCTATGAGTTGATATCCTGAATATCCAGTGAAGCGAATGTCATTTACTGCACAACCATTAATCATATTGGTGATTGCAAATTTGTTTTTCGCGTTCCAGTTAGTTTCAAAAGACAATTTTTTTATGTTATCACTGGTGAAAAAAATTTAATTACTGACAGCGGTCGTAAATTAAGGCAGGAGTATTTGGAATTTTAAAACAATGCGCAATGGATTTATTTTGTCAAGAAAATCAGTAGATTTGTAAAGGCTTATATTTGTAATTAGATGCATACAAAACTGCCGATATATACTCGTAGCGGTTGGGGAGACCTTTTAAAGTTTAGCTAAAATTGAATTAGTTAAATTTGTTAATTCGGCGAATTAAATGCCCATTTTTAAGAATTTTTTTAGATGCTACAGGTAATACAAATTTATTTGGTTGTTCGCGACATTATAGTACAATATTTTATTAATTTTTGAAAGTAAAATATTAATAATAGAGCCGATGGCAGGAAATCTTTGCAGGCGCTTCGAAAAAATTTGTCCGCCGCTGAATTATATAACTCATGACTGGATCATCTGAAATGCATTTTGGTGTCACTTAGAAGTGAAAACACTGATTTTCGCCTAAAAAATGGGCCAATATAAGGATTCAAAAGAATCGGTCGAATGGATACTGATTTCAACAGTTCACCGGTTTCAAAAATGACAAGTGTCAGAAAATCGCTTTAAAGTTTTCTATACTAGAAAATCTAACATTACATATGAAGAATTTGAACGCTTAAAGTTCTATATCTCAGGTAGTTTTATTTCAAATATTGACACAATGATCTTAAGATGTTATGCAATCGCATAAAATAATAAAAAGAAGAGGCACTTGTGATGAGGGTAATATGTAATAACATGCCTACTCAAGATATACTTACAGAGTGGTTTCTGGTCTTCATTGCGATTCTAAAGTGTACATTTTTGTTTCATTTCTGATGAGATGTCATTAACAGGGTTGATAGTGGACCGAGGTAGAAAATATCTCTATTTACCTCAAGGTTAAAGCTGCCTATTTTCATAATTCGTTTGATTTTTTGATGCTGTACGTCACTTTGTATTTACAGGTTTTGCACTCATCTACACCTTAAACAATTTGTTTGTGTCCTTTTAAATAATTGAGAGCGTTCTCGTGATAGCTTACTGTTGGAGGTTTATTAGCTATAAGTCTATGTAAATAGTTTCATAAGCTTTTGGAAAATTGTACCTCTGGAGTTGGCTTGTAGGCTTCGCACAAGTATGATATATAACATGAAAGTACATCGCTTTGTCTTATTACTTTTTTTTTTTTTAAATTACTTAACACTCAAGTTGATATGATTACACTTATAATCCCTCAGCAGGTGTTGAGTTGTTTTGAAAATTGGACACATAAAGAAGAAATATTTTCATTTCATTTATATATTTATTCACTTTACAATTGACATAGTTAGATACAGATATAGAATGCAAGATATTAATCAAAACAAATTCAGAAGTAATAAAAGAAACAAGCAGTTACTTAATAGAATACAAATAAAGAGAGATTAGAAAGTAAATAATTTATCAATTAAAAAATGAAAAGATACATTCTGTAGTTATCTAAAACTAGTGACGAATGCATATTCTATAACTATAATTGAAAAATACAAAACATAACAAATTGGTGTGAAGAGAGGAACAAAACCAATGTTACGATACATCGATTATTAAAAAATTTCATTTAATCATTCAAAAAATTAGAACATGCGACCAATTAAATGGTTTATTTCATGAAGGTCGAAGTGAAATAGCCATTCCTTAAATTTCCTATTTCGAACGACAAGATTTCTGCTTTGCCTAATTTCAAGCGGCAATATATTATATAATCTTGGAGCAACAGAGGAGTAAGGGTTCAAAAAGTGATATGTGTTGAAAGATGGAATGAAAGCAAAATGGTTATTGCTACGCAGTGACTGATTGGTTGGATTTCTGTCAATGGAGTAACCACTCCTAACGAAAAAAATCCTTAACACTTTTTAAAAGTAAAAATGCTTGAGTGGTAGCGTTTTAGAGTTTACAAAAAGCAAATAACTACTTTCTCGGCGATTCTTTCTCCAGGTTATTCTAACTATATGCTTTTGCACAATGAGTAACGTATGGACTTTATTTTTATGAGTTCCTCCCCAACAGATTAAGCCGTACTGCAACTTTGATTGTACTAGTCCATAATATATTGTTTCCTTCAGTTTTTTAGAACAAAATTGCCTCAAATGGTACATTAACTTTGTAGTTTTTAACAAGTAAGATCTTAGACTGGCAGTATAAAAATGTTTGTTTGGGTTCTCATTGGTAATTTTTCTCCATGGGTGGCATCCAACATTTAATAGGTAGACTAAATTGTTAGTGGAACCGTCAGCACAACCTTATACGTAAAAAGTTGACTCTCTGGCGATGCCTAATTCAGCAGATTGGCGCCGAATCGACATTTCTGGGTCTTCTTTGATACTGATTATTTTTCTTCATTTTGCACCAATCTCTATCTAGCTGGTGGCTAAAGATCCAAAAGAGTGTACAAATGCTCAAACTTTTCCACTGTGCAACGAATTACCTGCACACTAAAGCCATAATGACTAAGCGGGAATTTTGATAAATTTTTTTAAAATTTCCGCATTTTCGGCAAACGTAAGACATTGCACGATGATATGGAAAACCTTACTGAATGTTTTGACAGCTGCATGTCATTGATAACTTTGAAAGCTGCTGAATCATAACAATCTGAAAAACCATCATTGCTCGTTAGTCACCCTTTACAAGGTAAGACCAAATTAATATCATAATGTGAACTTGCTGCCACTTTGTTAGAAATGAAAAAAAAACTTTTTTCACGAAAAGTTTATAAGAAGGTGCGAAATTGGTGACATTAAGTTGAAGAAAATGATATCGGTCAGCTCCTGAGTTGATACAAATTTGCTCAAAAAGCTCTAATGGATCTGCCAATCTGGTCGGCCAGTTGAATTCGCCAAAACGGAAGATCACATTGGAAATTGCTTATTCAAAATATCCACCGTTGTTCGAACTGTGCGAGCGGTTATTCCATCCTACTGGAAACAACAACGCTTGAGACCCAATTCTGGAATGCAATGCAATGCAATTATTTTTGCTCCATTTCATAGATTACTGCTTGTTCTTGCTATTTCTCTAATGTTGGTGATATTGAATATGTCGTTACTAATTTGGAACCCCAAAATAAACCAAACATTTCATCGTTCTTTTGAGTTTTTAGAATTGTAAAGTCAACCCTCTAAAAAATTAATTTATGAGGAAAAGGTTGCTTTCATCCGATAAATCCTGTAAATAAATCAAGTTCAGGCCTAAGGCCTAGTCGTAGTGAACTTAATTCTTTACGAATTAATGTAAATGGTATAGCTCAACATATCTCAATATATCTTCGTCCAGAAGAATTGTTAATCGTAAATTAATGTCTCCACGATTGAGATACAAACTAATCTCCAATCTGTAAAAACATGGATTCAAAATAAAAAAAAATTAATGAAATATTAGTTACACCATAGCCTCTAACACAGATATTATAATTTGTTATATAACTTCTACTTAAAACAAAGCAATTTATGTGAAATTGCTATTAGATTCCAGAAGGTAGTACGTATAGGACATTGTAGGAGCGGTTAAAAGAGCACAAACTCATGTGGTACAATTTTTACTCAGACGTTGGTAAGGCCATCTGTATTACCATTTCTTGAATCAATGAAAAAGAAAAAGAATTTATTCGTAGTTTTGGAATGTGAAGGGTCATTTTTGCGACTTGTAGAAATATACATATATTGATACACTTTATATAATCCAACCGGAATAGTGTCCAAAGGCTGAAACTATGAATGTATCCAAGCAGAGATCCATTAGCAAAGGAGAAAAAATCAATTATGTAAATCCAGAGTTATCCATTTTTTGGGTTGTATGGTAATTTTTCTCACATTTTCCTGCTATATCTTGATATTCATATGCAACGGTTAGCTTTAAAGTCCTCCAACGACTCTTCATGAGGACCGACATAAAATGAATGATGCCAATGCCCGAGATAATGAAGTCCACAAACGAATTTGTTGAAACCACACGCCCTCCAGATCCATATTTTCGATTTGGTGGTAAAATGAATCAGTTAAAACACACGAAATGCCAAATTTTGGATACTGGAGTTCCACAGAAATTGGTCTTAGGGCCCTTATTGTGAAACATCATGTACGAAGGAGTCCCACGATTACAGTTGCCTGTGGAAGTGATGCTAATTGGATCTGCCTACAAACGAAGTAATTATCCAAGAATTGCCAGTAACCATAAAACAAAAACCATAAAACAGAAACTGTCCTGATAACCATTCAAAAAACTGAAGAATTCACAAACTTCCGAATCTCTGCTTGAGTTTCATTTCCCAGGTAAACTAATTAGAACTAGGTCACAACTAGCTCCTATCAACGAAACTGGTAGTGAGCTGTAAAACCCAACACGCCGTAAGTGGGAAAAACTCATCGGTTGTGGTGATGGATGAGGCCATTAAACATGCTGCATCCTTTGTTGACCAGCTGCCTTCGACAACGCAACTTTTGACGGGCATATGTAACTCGGCCAGAGAAATAAAAGAAATGTTGGAGAATAAGACAATGTTTGCGGTTGCTGGTTGCGGCCAATATGTGGTGGCAGGTGTAAACAAGGGTTGTCCAAAAGGCTTCGTTCTGTCTCTATTGCTATGGTGCATGTTGGCCGACTTACTGTTCAATGCGCTCAATAGTTCTAACGTCTATACACAAGCATACATGATGATGTAGCAATACTGTCTGTTGGATCTTGTCTAGCGACTGTCTGCTCTAAAGTGCAGACAGCACTAGACGAGATCGACGACTGGTAAACTAGTAATGAGCTTCTAGTCAATCCTCTCGAAACTGAAGTTTTTCTCTTAACGAAAATGAGGAAACTACCTGGTCTGACTCATCTAGTGCTTAAAGGCATCTTGACGGTGATGAAGAAGCTAAGTATTTGTGTGTTATCCTGGATAACAAACTTCTCTGGACTAAACATGTTACGTTCGAAAGCTTCTATGGCGCTGTCGGCATTCTGGCAGTGCAGAGGAATTAACGTCAAGACATGGGGCGTGTCACTGAGAAGGTTTCTTTTGATCAACATGGCTGTGATAGGGCCAATTATATCCTATGCGTCGGTTGTCTGGTGAAATAAGCTCTCGCAAAAATACCAGATTGCTACTTTTAACAGATTCCAAAGAACGGTTTGTCTTTAATGAATCGTCAATCGGATAATCGGATGATAAAAAAAGAAGTAGTCTTTGTTACAACACCCACTGAAGCTTTGATGACCTTACGCGCCGGTTATCTTATAACTCCGGTCTTATAAACATGCCGTTCGATACAATAACATGAGAACTCTTGTTGCAGAAAAATACAGAACTGGTTTCCGCCAGAGGCGGAAGGTGCTGGTGTCTTTGTAGAGGACAACAGCGTTAGATTTCACTCCACGTTAGGAAAGGTTGTATCTGTCTTCCTTGAGGGTTGTTATTATTTTCTAGTCAACTGCTTATCGTTCTTGGTTTTAGTTGACTGAAAAAAATTAATGCCGAACTTTCCTATTTGGAAGTCCAGCACTTGAGCCACTGTCACCCACTTCTTTGACGGCAAAGTTTTTTATAAGATTGCTTGCGATATTTAAAGAGCAAATACGATGGACAAGATTTTGATGTTAAGGAGATGCCTTTATAACTGGCGTAATTTCGTGGGTTTCCTTTCAACGCAACGCTCTGATAGCAGAATTTGGGTTATCCTCACCGTTTAACAGTGAGCAGAACTGATTTTCTCGGTATAGATTATGATTCTGCTATTAAGTTTTCCTAATTATTTTTGCTATACTCTTCCCCCAGGTTCACACGTTCTTTTTATCTTTTGGAAAACCTTCCGAACGTCGTTCCTGGAAGATCATTTCTTTACTTTGTAGGTCATTAGATTCTTATGTTTTTTATTTTTGGCCATAGATGTCAATGCCTTCCCCACCTCATTTTCTCGATTAGCTCTGCCAATACCGAGTTTTTGGCAGTTGCACCAGTTTTGATGGCTTCATCGAATCAATAACACTGATCTTTAGAAATTAATTACCTTCTTGTTTTTGTTCTTCTTCTTCTTCTTTAATCAACCGTTGAAATACGCGTTGCGTTTCAACATACAACGTATTCAAAACTGAGAAGAAAACCTAGTCACCGAAGCACAGAGGAGAGTAAATGTGTTTAAGCAGTATTTCCAGCAGCTGCTAAAGGGGTATCATGTAGATATAGTGATAAGGGAAGAAGATAACCCGCATATGATAGTATTTATCCTCAGAAGCTCTTTACGGCCGAATTGGGATCTCGGCAAAACTGATCGAAATGTGTTGCATGACGCTAAAAAAAAAAAATAGCTCTTCCGAACTAATTCAAAAATGCACCGGATTTCGACAAGCAGATACTGCGCAGGGCAGGTATCAACACGGAAGGCACAATCATCAATAGGTCCTTTCAGATTCGACGGATGTTTGGTCCTGTGTGGGTGAATGAAGAATAAAATACTCGTACAACCGCAAACTCTATGAACTGTAACAAGATGTAGATTTAGTCCAAAAAGTCAAAATATGTCGACTGTATTGGCTCGACCACATCGAGCAAATGAACAATAACTCTAAAACTAGGCTCGGGACGACAAGAAAGACCAAACCTCCGTTTTTGAGACCAAGAATTCGCGGATGCCAGAGCGCTTGGTCTGAATAAATGGAAGCAGCGTTCCCGGGATCGCAGACGACGGAAGACTGCAGTGTCTCAGTCATGTTGACTTTCGTCCAACATGACTTAGTTATTTACGGACATTCTTCATGTCAAAACATTTATCTCTTTCTGAAATTCAATACAACTAACAATTATATCATAAAAACGAGAGGCTGTCTTTTAACTCCTAACTTGTAGAGATGTAGTCAACATTTTTGGAAAAAGGTTTCAATGGCGTTCCTTAATCTGGTCGCTTTCTCAAAAATTATTCCCCGCAGTTTGGTAACATATGTAACGTATGTATAAATTTCCAAATCTATTTTCATCTTTTTAAGAAAAACTTAATCTGTTCAAATAAATTTAAATTTTTGAGCTCAAAATGAAAATAATAGTGTTTGATACCCGAAGCTAAAGTTTGTTGCTTTAAATTAATATTTGGCTAAAGGAGATGAGTTGCACTGTATTCATATACTACTCTTCAATTTCAGGTTGCTTTGAGCATGTTTAATACATAATTTACAATTGTAAATTACTCGTATTAATGAACAATTTTAATTTATGTATCTTTGTTTTCTTTTGGATTACTAAGGTGCAAATTTGTACGAATATACTGTACAAGAAATATCAACATGTTGTAGTTGAACTTTTAAATTAAAAAAATTTTAACTGTAAAAACTGCCCGTAATTCCATATATTTGTGGTACCGAAACTGATTCCTGTGTGTCATCGTCTGATCCTACAACCATCGCGAAGACTTCGGTTACTAGAGTAATTGCAGACAAACGTCTCTAATGTCTATTAAAATAATACCAGAACAGCTACTAGACAATGTTAACAAATTTAAAGATTATTTTTCTCCTGTTCCTATGCCAGGGTTTTCTAATAACGACTTGACAACTCTTTTTTTTAAATAAAAGGCAGGCCATTTGAGATATTTCAAAAACTTTATCATTGGCTTGAAGTACAATCAAAACATTTATGAATGGAACTCGAATTCGTTCATATGGCCTCGCACGAACGAGGCGGCCCATGTCTTAAGATAACGCACTCACCACACTTGCTCTTCAATAAATCGATAGTAGCGTGTGCTGTGTGGCTTGTGGCACCATCCTGTTGAAACCACATGTCGTCCAAGTCTATATCTTCCAATTCGGGTAAAACAGCACCAAATTGCTATTTTTTGTGGATGAAGTGGTGATTCATGAAGCACATGTGGGTTTTCACCCGACCAATAACGCATATTTTGCTTATTGACGAACCCATTGAGCCAAAAATGAGCTTCGTCACTGAAGATGATTTTGCGACTCCGAATATCTGTAGAAAATTTTTATAATTTGCAGACTTTGCTCGTTAGTGTACTTTACCATGATGAAAATATTGAGTTCACTGAATAAATTGACAGTGACAGTTTGATGTGAAAGTGAAAGAGTGCATTCACAAATTAAATTCAAAGTTGTCCCTATTGGAAAATCCTATATAATCCATATTCATAAGAAGGACTTTAATAGGATATTACTAACTACCGACCCATTGCTAAGTTTTCCTGCATACCTTTGATCATTTATGATGCAATGTTTTTTTATTGCAGGTCTATCCTTGCACCGAACCAACATGGTTTTCTTAAAGGCAGATAAACCACTACCAACCTTATTTAGTTCGTTTCTAGGAGTGACCGGGAAGAAGTGAATGTGATCACTACTGACTTTAGCAAAGTCTTCGATATGTAAGTTAGTTCCTTTTAAACTCAATGCACTTGTTTTTTCAAACTATGTTATTGACTAGTTCACTTTCGTTCTCGTTTGTCTAAAAAAATTAAAGTCACTTAGGGTGTTCCACAAGGCAATAATCTTGGTCCATTATTTGTTATCTTGACTCTGATTGATGTTTTAAATATTATAAAGAACTCTCACATATCTGTCTATGCTGATGATATGAAAATCTAAAAACAAATTTCCAAATAATCTTATTTTCAACATCTATAAGGTGATCTCAATAGGTTCTGAATATGGTGTCACAAAAACTTCCTTTTGAGCTTAATATAAAGCTATTTCATGTTACAGAAAACGTTCATCACTTCTTGACCGGTGACCTCTTCGGTGACATCAATGCAGGACTTGGGGTTTATCTTAGATTTTTTTATTTAAATGGACCAGATCAGTCAATTACGAAGGCATTGCGACCTAAAAGATCTTTCGTACTAGAAAATCACTTTTAGGAAGCCAAAATAGAATCAACTCTTTTGATGAAGTAGAGAAGCTCTCTGGAGGAGGTTTTGAGAATTTCGCCAGAGATTAATATTTCTCTGAGGAAGTGTCGTCTCCCTAAAACAATTAAAGCCATGCATGCTCCATGCAAAGATGACATTCAGTTTCCTGAATAAGATCTATTTTGTGTAGGTGACATCTTAGGTGGCAGTGTCCGGTGAGAAATCCAACCATTCTTCTGATATAATCCCTTTTAAGTTGTAGAAATTGTTTCGATTTTTTGTAAAAGTGTTTGATGGCTCTTTTAGCCTGGCGAGAATTTTTTCCAATGGGATACACATTTTGTTCTCTCAAGTCCTCATCGCTGCATTGGGAATATTACAGAATGGCTCAGTGATAGACTTATGCGAATCGTTTCTAGCCAGTTCATGCGCTATTCAATTCATATCCGACAATATGGTACATCTATGGCCAGGTACTCACCAAAGTTGTAGTTTCTTTATATGGAGAGATCTTGTAGTGTATTAAAGCAATGCAGTACTGATTTAGTGTGAATGACATTCGAGCCTAATGGATTTAATGGCTTCTTACCTGTTCGTTAGTACATACATGTATAAGGATGCCCTTCCATCCTTTATCGAAGATGGGATTTGCCAACATATGAATAGCATGTGTTTCCGCTTCCGTAAATCACTTGATACCTTCAAGGTGTGAGGTGGGGTTCTTATAAATGCTGTTCGGCTTGGGATCACCATATTGAATCATCTGCCGAGCAGTTGTTAACCGCGCAGGTCATGTCATGCTCGGGGATTTCGTAAAGATGATTCATTTTATCCATGCGATCTGAGTGATTAGTCTGTCCTGTTTGTAGTAGCCTTACGGTAATGCAAGTTATCATCTTTTTATAAAAAGTAATGGTGGCGATAAATCAATGGCTTCTATACATGTTGTGAGGTATGAGCGCAATTCGCCGGAGATGCCAAGGCAAGCAAGTTTTTGCAGCTGCTGCAGCTTTTTTATGGTAGATTTCTCTTTTGTTTTGTTCCACCGTATTACTGATGAGAAGGTGATGATGAGTCATATCATCATTGGATTTTTATTTTTTTATAATGAACGTACGCTCAAGTAATTTGTGTAGCGTTAATATATTTGTACACAGCGCGGGCGTTGCGAGTGGGTGGTCTCTGGGGTTAATCCTCTGGTCTTACCATACATAGAACAGCAAGTCCATACGGCTTTAGTCCCTTAGGTAATTTTATTATAAACTTGCGAATTCCAATTAAGTTTCTTATCGAGAACCATTCCAAGATAGTTAACTTCATTAAAGTACACAACTACTGTACCGTTAAGTGCGATCTGGCAAGGCTCAGATTTCTTTTACGTGTCAATGGAACATGTATTGCTTTACTGGGGTTGATTGAGAGATTTACTCCAACACACCAGTCGTTTACTATCCTTAAAGCAATCCGCATCTTATAGGAAACGTCTTTAATGTGTTTGACCTTCACTATTATGACTTAGTCTTTGGCATATCCTATTGTTAGTGCACTAATCTTCAATGACCAGTGACTACAAAAGAGGTGAGAGAATATCTTCTTATGGACAACCTTTGACGACTGAGATAGAGATTTTTTTCTCACCAGAAGATGTAGAAAATTTTCGGTTTACGAGTATCGCTCTAACCCAACAGTTAGTGGGATGGTCAGTATTCTTTTCGGACATGGAATCCGAAATGGGTTCATATACGGTATTATCAAAGGCACCTTCAGCATATAGGAAAGCAAACCTATGAATCTCCTTTTGTCGGTAGGCTTCATTAATCTGTGTTACCAGATAATAGAGCGTACAGAGGCCTCATATATGTAAATCCATATCCAAGTGTTTCAGAAAAAATTATGTAAGACTTATGGGTTGATAAGGTTAGGGTAGTTAACTAGGTTTACTTGGTTTGGGTTGTGGGATGTATCGCCAGTTGCAGCTGTAACTTAATGAGACTGTTAAAGTGGGAAGAATCTAGACCAGATCTTTTTAAATCACTTGTGGGAAGATTCCGTCTGATGAAGGTGCTTTTTATGGCTTAAATCAGTTTATGGCCCATTCAACTTCAATGCTGTTAGTTCTGTTGTTTTGGGGTAAGCTCGTGTCTTCAGAATTGACATACTGTGTGTTGTTTAATAGAGTCGAACCTTAAGTAGCATTTTTAAGATTTAATGTCGCCTAGCTTTGGAAGGGTCATCTTCTTTTTGCAGCCGATCTAAGCTATTTGAAGAGTCCTGTGGGAGAACTTTTTGGAGATGCGGCAGTTTTTCCAGGTCCTCGCAATTATTTCTTTCTTAACACTGATACTGAAGTCATAATTAATCATAATACTGATTCCATAATTGCGCGTTTAGCTTTGTTAAACGATCGTCCAAAGTATTCTCTAACCATAACGTCACAAAATCCCTGTACATCACTTTTGTTAGACTACTTCTCGAATATGCTAGCCAGATATGGTACGCTTACTATGAAAGCCATGTCTACGTATCAAAGCTGTCCAATCCAGATTCCTACGCAGATGACTCTACAGTCCTAGCATCGAAAAGTGATAACTATAGTACAATGTTAATGTCAAATTTACGATTAGATTTCGGAAGAACTTTTTGACTTCGTTGGGTTAAGCAACGATCCGTTAACCACCAACCAATCACATATTTTTATTATTTCTTCATTAAATTTTAACATAAGTTCAGCGATCGAATTCATGTGATGAGACAGATATAGCTTAACGTGGTCATGTGGTCATTAATGAATGCTCAGAGTAAGGTATAACTGAGAATCGATCCTCGTGATACACCTTCAAAGCTGAGAATTTGCCACCAAAGACAACTTTTTGAGATCTGTTGGAAAGATAACTTCTAAGAACCTGAACAGTTCGTTTACTGAAAACAAACAAGTTAAGTAGTTTTCAGTATAGCATGTCTTGATTTACTTCACCAGAGGTTTTTATTTTTAGAAATAAAGTAAGCAAAAAAGTGTTACAGATGCCTTATCAAAATTATGCCTAATATCATCTAAGACATTAATCGTAGCCGAGAAGCAGCTATGATGACTTAGGAATCCATATTTGGAAGGATCAAGGAGGTGACTAGTAGAGAGATAATTTATTATTTGCTTCGATATAAGTTTCTTAAAAATCTTTGACAGACACGGTAGAATGCTATGAGCCTAAAGTCACTGACTTAGACTACATTCCATTTTTTTTTTTTTGGAAATCGGTATGACATTTTTAATTTTCCAGGACTGTGGATGCTATTGTACAGTGGTTAAGAATATGAATTAGGTGGCTTACAGTTTCGGGTAATAAAGGTTTAACTAAACGGATGGGTACACCGTTTACACGAGTTGAGTAAGATTTTATAGTCAAAACGGAGTCAATTACTTCACCTTCGGTAACCACTTTTAAATCAGATCCTTAACTACTGTGAGGTAATATCTATGTGAAGTAAGGATCGTCTGCTTTTTTATTCCAGGCTCTTTTGATTATGCTGTGTGAAGTGGTTTCATTCATCAGGCTCACTTTGTTTAAATCATGTTTTGCAGATAAATTTGTAAATTTACCTTAAAGAATAATTTTCAGTTTCTTGTAAAGCTTAGTGTTTTGTGTTATATGCCTATCTGTACTTTATTGCACAATTGTTATTATAATTATCATAGTCCAGTTTAAATGATTTATTCTGCCTTACAGTAGAATTTTTTTCCTCGTCGCGATATTTTGTATTACAACCCGCAGAAATAATTTTTCCATATGCTTACTATTGACTTTAATCGATTGTGCAGGCATCTCAGCCATTATACCACCTTGATCAAAAAATTAAAAATTATTCAACTAAATCTATATTGTCCCCTTCAAAGTAATCCCCATCGACTGCTACACACTTATGCCAGCGCTTGATCGGTATGTACATCAGTGTTTCCCGCGATTTATCCACTACTTTCTCTCGGATGCTGAAACGCGTTCCCCGTAGTGGTTTTTTGACTCGATTGAACCGAAAGAAGTCACAGGGAGCCAAATCAGGTGAATTCGGTGGCTGATAGATGGTATTTTCTGCATTTTTTGTCAAAAAATTACGAATAATGATGGCACTATGCGACGGTGCATTATCATGGTGCAAAATCCATGAGTTTTCTGCCCACAATTTTGGTCTCTTTCGGCGAATTGCTTCACACAAATGTTTCATAACGCCCAAAAAATACTCTTTGTTTACTGTCTGGCCTTCTGCAAAAAATTCATGATGCACTACACCGTTGTAATCCATGAAAACCGTGAGCATTGCCTTCTTTTTTGACTGAAAACTACCTGTTTTTTTTGGTCTTAGCTCATTCGAGAACGCCATTCACTTGCCTGATGTCTGGATTGCTTGTCGCACTTTTAAACCCATGTCTCGTCTCCAGTAATGATCCTTTTGATGCAAATCATCGGTCTCTTTTTGCATGAAATTAAGGTCTTTTGGCAGCAACTTTGCTGCTACACGACGGAAACACAAATCATTAGCCAAAATGCCTTGGACGGATCCATAGACAATGTTCAAGTCCTCCGTTATCTCTCTGATGGTTAATTTGTGGTTATTGACCAACATTTCTTTTACTTCATCAATGTTTTTGTCGGTGTTTGCCACTACGTTCATCATCTTCTATTGACTGAGGACCACTTTTGAACCGCTCGTGCCACTGGCAAACGACCGTTTTCTTTAGAGAATTGTTGCCGAAACACTTTTCCGACATTTCCAACGTTTGTGCACCATTAAATCCATTTTTAAAGCAAAATTTAATACAAGTTCATTGTTGCAAATTTCAATCCATTTCTAAGATTGTAAAAAATCGCGAACACACATAGAGATAGATGTACTCTTGGCTATGTAACTTTCACAAATGTCAGGCTATGACGCTAAGATTTAGAGGGAATGTCACCAACAGATGTACCAACTTAACAAAAAAAAAAACAGAACTCAAATCGGAACAATGGAAGCGCCACACGGTGGTTATTCCGATTTTTTTTGATCAAGGTGGTATGTTATTTTTAACATTTGTTGAGAATTTTGAATCTTATTTCTGCTATAGCGTCTCTCCTTTTCGTCAATCGTCCTCTCTTTAATCTTTTTTCATTTCCTTTTAAGAAGCCGGTGTTCAGTTGGCACTTTTGTTCTCTCAATGCATCTTCTCCATACTACATTTCGGATAATTTTTTTCTTGCTTGAACAGTATTTTTACCTTTTCGATGTTAAATAAGTAAGACATGCCAAAAATGCTGCTTTTCACTTTCCATATTTGAAAGGGCACCAACCAAAAGCTACCCCTAGAATCAATCGTACTTTTTAAAAGCCAGCCATTCTATACCAGCTGTCAAAACATATAATGGCCTTCTGCAAAAAATTCATGATGCACTACACCGTTGTAATCCATGAAAACCGTGAGCATTGCCTTCTTTTTTGACTGAAAACTACCTGTTTTTTTTGGTCTTAGCTCATTCGAGAACGCCATTCACTTGCCTGATGTCTGGATTGCTTGTCGCACTTTTAAACCCATGTCTCGTCTCCAGTAATGATCCTTTTGATGCAAATCATCGGTCTCTTTTTGCATGAAATTAAGGTCTTTTGGCAGCAACTTTGCTGCTACACGACGGAAACACAAATCATTAGCCAAAATGCCTTGGACGGATCCATAGACAATGTTCAAGTCCTCCGTTATCTCTCTGATGGTTAATTTGTGGTTATTGACCAACATTTCTTTTACTTCATCAATGTTTTTGTCGGTGTTTGCCACTACGTTCATCATCTTCTATTGACTGAGGACCACTTTTGAACCGCTCGTGCCACTGGCAAACGACCGTTTTCTTTAGAGAATTGTTGCCGAAACACTTTTCCGACATTTCCAACGTTTGTGCACCATTAAATCCATTTTTAAAGCAAAATTTAATACAAGTTCATTGTTGCAAATTTCAATCCATTTCTAAGATTGTAAAAAATCGCGAACACACATAGAGATAGATGTACTCTTGGCTATGTAACTTTCACAAATGTCAGGCTATGACGCTAAGATTTAGAGGGAATGTCACCAACAGATGTACCAACTTAACAAAAAAAAAAACAGAACTCAAATCGGAACAATGGAAGCGCCACCCGGTGGTTATTCCGATTTTTTTTGATCAAGGTGGTATGTTATTTTTAACATTTGTTGAGAATTTTGAATCTTATTTCTGCTATAGCGTCTCTCCTTTTCGTCAATCGTCCTCTCTTTAATCTTTTTTCATTTCCTTTTAAGAAGCCGGTGTTCAGTTGGCACTTTTGTTCTCTCAATGCATCTTCTCCATACTACATTTCGGATAATTTTTTTCTTGCTTGAACAGTATTTTTACCTTTTCGATGTTAAATAAGTAAGACATGCCAAAAATGCTGCTTTTCACTTTCCATATTTGAAAGGGCACCAACCAAAAGCTACCCCTAGAATCAATCGTACTTTTTAAAAGCCAGCCATTCTATACCAGCTGTCAAAACATATAATGATTATACGGCTTAAGTGTGAAGTTCGCTGTGAAAAAATATAATTAAGTACTCTGTATGTTTTAATCCAATGTATCTCGTATATATTAGTGCTACCACTGGTCATCATTCTTAGTTGAATGGACTTCTTCCAAAGATTTAGTAATACTCCATCATTGTCTGATGGTAAACTCACTTACTTGTATTTAGGATCCACAACTAAACCCTGGTTACAATAAGGTAGTGGCATGAGGCAATGTTCGTCCCTGAGTAGATTATTATGGTGTTGCTATAATCTTTTGGGTTAGCACTCATCATTATTTTATTGTAGTGTTACGAACTGAAAGAATAATGTTAATATAATTTCGGATAGAAGCCCAATGGGTAAAGATTTTTCTGGCTTGTTTAAGGTTTTTTACTTGCCCTGGGCTTAATTGATGGTCAAAGTTACAGAACTGGATGGAAGCTTATTCATTTCCATGCTGTAGGGTGGTGCAGGACTAAATCAAATAGTTTTCACTTTTTTTTCGTTTTTCCCCATAAATCCTCTAGAAAACATTTATATCCTAAAATCTGAAAATACATATCCTACAAATGTCATATGATTGCTTTACTATATATCAAATATAGCACAAATCTCTTTGGACTTGACTTGCAATACAACATAAGTTTGCTTATATATTTGGCGTGTCTTTTCGCTTTGTCGGAAAATTGAATTTATCTTGCAACTTGCAACGACAAACGAGTATTCAACTGATTTTGTTGGGCAATAAACCATCCCGGGTACGTACATATTAAACCTCTGCTAAGGAGTTAATCTTGCTCAGTACGGATGTAACAGAAGATGTTTATTTGACAATTTAATGGAGCAGTTATTCGGAGACAAAGCTGATGCTATATGAGACACAATGCGACCTCGCTGGAAAATTTCAACTTATTTTATGTTCTCTTAAAGAACCATTCCATAACGTGTATGGACATTTAAAAAAGGAGCACTCGTCTCTTTATGTGAATCGACTCAATGTGTATCTGATTGTTTTGGTGGAAAAATTAGAAAAACTTGTAAGCCATTTAATTAGTTCAAATTTAGTAGAGGATTTGAAAAAGAAGAAAAGGATGGTTCGTTTTGTTAACTGCGACATTTACAATGCATGTCGGATGTAACTCTAAGCACGAAATAATAGTATTTCCTTAACTGCGAACAGTTATTTTGAGACTTATTTAAAAAAAAAAAAAAAAAAAAAAAAAAATAGCGCTCTTAACTCTACAATAGGTAATAATTCTTTCAGTGACACACCTACATAACACTTATTCGCTATGTCATAAATATAACTAAGCCCTCAGATGGTAAGAAGTATTACACTTTTTGTTCAGAAAGAAAACCATGGTACCGTTCTGACATTTCGCATGTACTCGTATCATGATTATGTCAAACTCGTGTCAAGTGGAGACAGAAGATCTACCGCAGACTCATTTTAAAACCAAAAGAGCTTGGGGCAGGGGGAAATTCGCAACCGTGACAATAAATAAGCTATCTAGAATATTGGCGGTTATTAGGCCAAGAATATACAATCTATCTTTCAGAAATTATTTAAATAAGCAACACTCTTCCCTCTTTCATTATACGCAGCCATTATGATCAAGAAGTGTGTTTCAGAAGCTTGTGTATTAGACACAGCATCCAGTAACTGATTGCATTCCTTCTATCGTGCAAAGCAAGGATTCTGAAAAGCACTATATCATGTTTAACAACTTGGAGATCTCTTATTATAGGTATTTGACGTTCATTTGATGGAAGAGTACATTCTAGGTTCATCCACGGAAGATCCCAAAGTCCAAATGGTGAATATCGAAAACTCTGATTACTTTATAACATAAGAATGATGCTTCGGTTAATGCAGATTTACTATACCTTTAAATTGCTTCTTCTCGAAAACTACTCGTATTATTGATCGTTCATCACTCTTACTAGGT
The DNA here is from genome assembly GCA_907269105.1 of Volucella inanis. NCBI lineage: Eukaryota > Metazoa > Arthropoda > Insecta > Diptera > Syrphidae > Volucella > Volucella inanis. The sequence goes on along the minus strand of OU026157.1, from coordinate 123,957,113 downwards.
CGACAATTTTTGTATGTACATCGGAACTATTAGGTGTGCAAAAACGTTAGCTAAGCTGATTTTTTTTATGAAAATGCAACTTTATTGTGAAAAAATAGTTACAAATGAATCATTCAATGTATTGCTTATCGATTGCTACAACTTTTTCCCACATTTCTTGCAGAGCTCGAATACCGCTACGGTAAAAGGGTTTATCTTTTGCGACTGTCCACGAATTAAGTAATTTTCTGATGTCTTCATATAGGCGGAACAGCCAGACAATGTGCCATCGAACGGAACAAGTTATAATCGTATGACGTAATATCTGGGGAATGTGGCGAGCGAGGTAGGACTTCCCATTTGAGCATTTCCAGGTAGTTTAAAGGGGTTTCGCAATGTGACACCGTGAGTTGTCATGCAGTACAATCACTTTTTCGTGCCTCTGCTCGTATTGTGGCGGTTTTTAAACGAAGTGTTCGGTTCAATTGCATCAATTGAAGTCGATACCGTTCCCAAGTGATGGTTTCGTTGGGTTTCAACAATCCATAATAAATAACACTATCTTGGCCCTACCAAATACACCTCAAAACCGACGAGGTAGAAGCATTAAAGGGCAGTCACCATTATTTTTTCTCTTTGAGTTGCTGTTATGAATTTATTTTTCATCACCCTTCACGATGCGATGAAGAAAATCATTCCTTTTTTGCCGCTGGAGCAATTGTGCACAGACGAAAAAAGGACTCTCAGCGTCCCTTGGCTTCAAATCACAAGGAACCCAAGTTCCTTGTTTTTAAATCATTCCCACCCGACGCATTCAATTGCGTTTGGCACGTTGTTTCACATAAAGCAGCATCTACGTAAACTTTTTGGAGCTTTTGATGAGCTTCAGTCGTCGTTTTCTTTGAATGAAAGAAGAAAATCAACACTTTCCACAAATGACAATTTTCTGACACTTTCCCATAACCAAAAGTACATGTTGCCAAAACAAAATCACTAATGTGTCAAAACGGTTTATTTACCGTGGGGCCCACAGTTCCAGTTAGAACTAGTCTTATCTCTACAATGGCGGTCCCAGAAGTGACCGACCCAACAAAGAAAACACAAAAATTTTGGAAAAAAATTTATTTATTTTTCAACATAATCACCTTTCAGCTCTATACACTTTTCCCAATGATGTTCAAAAAGTTCGATACCCTTTTTATAATAAGAACTTGCTCCTCAAAATAGCCCTTAACTGCCGACATCACTTCTTCATCGTTGGAAAATCTTTGACCACTGAGCCATTTTTTCACGTTTGGGAACAGAAAATAATGCAAGGGGGGCTAAATCTGGCGAATAGGGTGCATGAGGTAACAGTCCAAACATTAATTCATTAATTTTCGCCGTTGGATTCACGACTTTGTTTTTCTCGAGTGTGAGCAAACGCGGCACCCATCTTGCACACAGTTTTCTCATGTCCAAATTTTAAAATAATGTGCGATGTACCGCACTTTTTAAAATGCCTACAATGTCTGCTAGCTCGAACATCCAATGCCGCTTTGTGGATTTTCTTCACCATTTCTGGAGTCGTCACCTCATTTGGTCGACCACTGCGATGCTGGTCTTGGCAGCTCGTACGACCTCGTTTAAACTCAGTAACCCAAAATTCTACTGTTGTAAACGAAGGAGCAGACTCACCCAAAGTAGAATCCAGTTCAGCTTTTATATTGGTTGGGCTGAGGCCTTTCAAATAAAAGCATTGTATCACATAACGATGACCAATTTTCTCCATTTTCACAAATTCACTGACAACGTTCACTATTGATGGCTGCCAAACAAATACTAAACAACGTGGCGCTTTCAAACTTGAAACATATGCTTAATAGACTGCGTACTTTCCAATACAGTGATATTTTCAAACAACTACCGCCATATCTTGGTTAGGCCGGCTACTTCTGGGACCGCCCTCGTATATGACGTACTTCAACGTTTATGAATACCAGGTCTGTAGGGATCTCCAACACTAAGTCAGGGTATTGGAAAAGAGTTGGTGATAGATGAGCCCTTATAAGGGGCCAGCGGCAGCACACACATCCCCGAAGCGGGTTACTGGCTCCGGAATTTGGTCAGGTCCTTTTGTCTTAGGGGTCTCAAAAAGGCCCTGGCGCTCCAGGTTGGGGGTTGTGCGTGGGTCTAACTACCCAACTACGTAAAAATTAATTGTTACGAAGCGACCAATAGCCTCGGATAAGGACGGATTGATTGTTGACGACTCTGAAAAACGAACAAAGGGCAACGACTTTCAGATCTGCACGTGCAAATTTAACACTTTGAGTAGTCCGCGTGCAGCCGAACAATTAGCGAAGGTCCTAGGCTGAGCAGATATCCAGGTGAGATGGGCTTGGCAAAAGAAAATTGAAAACCTGTGATGTTTACTACGGTGATTGCTGTAGGGAACGTAAACATCGTCTATTTAGATGCAAAGCTGCATTGTAAGCGGCAGACTTAGGCAAGAACACATGAGTGAGTATTTTATAACAATCGCTAAATTCGCTAACATCAACCATATATGCGCTCATGCCCTAACAGAGGAAAAGGACGATGCTACCAAAGAATATTTCCACGAGCAACGTCCGATGTATGACGTTAAACATCTTTGGTAGCACAGTCGGAAGATATAGCCTAAACGACACCACGTCTGGAAACGGGCTTAGGCTAGACGATTTCGCTTCGCGATATAACGTTATAAAAATCACACGGTTTCTTCAATTCAATATTCACAAGTAAACACGGCGGTCATCAGATCAGCAAACTATCAACCCGATTGATCATGTAGCGTTCAACGGGGAAATACTATGAGGAGATTTAACGTCGAACAGTTAAATCGCAACAAGCCGCCGGATCGCCTATCCCTCAACCTCTTGAGAGCCAGCCTCAACTACTGAAGACCAGCGCCTTAAATGCCGAGAAGCCGTCAGAAATGCCGCAACTGATTTGCTGGGTTTCACCCGCCCACCACCACAAAACCACTGGTTTTATAAATAGTGCCGGCAAGCACATGGAGCAGAGCAACATGCCTACAAGGCGGCACTGCACAAAGAACAAGAGCGGCTTGTGAGCTCTACAAGCAAAATAGGAGAGAAGAACATCGGCTTCGCGATCAAAGAAATAGAGAGAGGCGTGTCAGGTTAATAAGACCAGAACGGAGACCTGTAGAGATGAACAAGGAAAGCTTAAAGTAGAGTCCCAGTTGGTGTCGAGGATATGGAAAAACCATTTCTGCAGACTGCTAAACGGCGAAAATGATACGAATTCCGCTGTCGGGCAGAGCAAACCATTCAATATTGACGATGCAAGTCAGATTGAATCAGATTGATCAGATAAATGTATGGCTGACGAGTGGAACCTTAGCATTGTTTGCCCTGTTCACAAGAAAGGAGACCCTCAAAACTGCGCCAACTATAGGGGTATCTTGTCAGCCAACCACTTGTCAACGATCTAATTAGACCCTATCAGTGCGGTTTTAACCCCTGGTTAATCCCGGCAGATTCTGCAGAAAACCCAAGAGTTATACAGAGCCATGTCTGGTGTTGGCATCCATGCCAAAAACGACCGCTTGTGTAAGATGACGATGAATAAAGCTTGCTGTTGCATCAGGGTCAGCAACGACCCAACAGTCATGTCATGTAACTTTTTTAACACCATACTTGGAAGAATTGTGCAAAACTCACAATCCAACACACAAGTACGATATTTTAAAAGTCTGTTCAATTGCTTGCATATGCCGACGGTATTGATATTGTTGGCAGAACACAGCTGGTTTTATCTGAGGCGGTTGTGAGTATAGGAACAGAAGCGGCAAGAATGGTTCTAGCGGCTAACAAGGCAAAACAAAGTATGGGCTATCAACAAGAAGGGACACCCAACATCAACGAATCGACCTGAATGTCACAACCCACACCTATAACATTGAGATAGTTAAGGACTTTGGCTACTTCGGCTCTGCTATCACATCTGAAAATGACATCTCTTCAAAAATCAAACAAACAATAACTCTTGCCAATCACGGTTTCTTTGGGCTGAGAAGGAAACTATGTAGTAAGGACCTCTCCTGAACAACCGAGTTAACTCTATAGAAGACCCTTTTAACGACAATCCTGCTCTATGGATCCGAAGCATGCACCTTTTCTAAAGCGGATGAAGATATATTTGGTCGTTTTTAGAGAAAAATTCTTCGTAAGGTATTTGGTCACGTATGCGTTGACGGGTTCTGGAGGAGCGATTTAACCATGGACTGTACGAGCTGTACAGTTTACTGTACAGTAACATCGACCTGATAAAAAAAACCTCATATTGGGCTGGGCATGGAATGGCTGGGACATGTAGAGCGAACGAATACCAACGCTCTAGTTTGTAGAATCTTCGATACTAATCCGAAGGGAAAACGCAGTAGAGGAATGCCTCGCCTTAGGTGGAAATGGAAGGGGACCTCAACCAACTTCAAATGCGCAACTGGAGGCAGTTAGCCAAAGACCGGGCTTAGTGGAGAGCCTAATTAGTTTAAGTTCAGGTCCACCCCGGACTGTAGCACCTCCTTAGGAAGTAAGTAAGTAATTTGCTGATTTACTTGCACGAGGATTTCTTATTAACTTCCTAATAGGGGAGTTCTCGTATTCACACCGAAAATCAAAAATGAAAAGTTGACGATTTAAGGTGTCTTTAATATTTTTATACAGCTTTTAAGAATATACATATATATATATAAATTTGTATGTGTGAGAGAGTATATTGTGGCGTTCATCCATTTAAATGTGTTTTATTGCCTGTTAACAGCAACGAACTCAGTACGTCGCATTTGTAGCAACATTTTGCTTAGAATAAGCAAAATTCTTAAGATGTAAAGACAGTCTTTATTTATACCAACCAACCTAAAATTGTAATAAGGAGTATTTAAGCCAAAACCTGTGCGTTTGCGCTGCAAAAGATAGAGCACAAGATCGTGGGTGTTGCATTGAGAGTGTTTCTCATTTTTTTTTTATAAGTATTGTGTATAGTATTTCATACTTCTATTGTCGTATCATATATGGAAAGTGCTAAGAAAAAATCAAAGTTTGTGATGAAGAACTCAATCAGATTTCCTTACATTTATCGAAAACTTCGGATAGCCATTGGTAAATATATTCATACGGTACGTTTGTGTCTCATTAAGATAAAGTTACCTAGCGGCCCTAAATAATAGAACAAATAATCCAGACTTTATCAAACCACGCGCAGACTTTCAGGAACCGCATGGTTTTTATAGCCTAAAAAACAAAAAATATATCAAATATCTAAACTGGGGTGAACATATCGTTACAGAAAAATCGTGTTTCACAAATTCTCCAAAGGAAAGAACCAAGTTAAAACTAAGTAAAAACCACTTAAATTAAAATTCGGAAAGCTATAAGTGTAGGGGTTAAGCTAACTGACCATCGTAATCACCTCAGTATCATCCAGTAAGTGGAACCTCAATCAGGGAGCACTTCAAGTTTATTCTGAACATAATCAGAAAAACATCATTCTTGACAACTTGAATTTGTTTGTTTCTTCTGATTCGCCTACATATTTATTGGTCCAACCAACGCTTTATTTTGATAAACTAAAATTTGAAACGAGAGGGGTAAAATTTATTCTAATCGAACGATAAACAAACGCAAGTCAAACTAAGCAGCGGTTTATAAGAAAAAAGTTAAACAATGCTTACCGCTGAATTATGTTGGATATCGGTAAATGACATTGAATATTTAGTATCTAAATACAATGGACTAATCATTATCGATAAAAGCGTGGTTTACATAATTCAAAGAAGTAGAGAAGTACATCTTCGTTAATAAACAATGCTTGCACTTCTTATAATGTTTTTAAAGTTGGGCTTACTGCGAAGTTTAGCACCGCAGAATGCAGAAAAATTAAAAATTTTGCGAGTACATTTATAAAATGCAGGAAAAATCTTTGTTTCGTATATAATAAACGGCATTTCGGGTCTCGAAGAACACAAAATTAATTAAAGGAACATTATGAAATTTACGAAAAGCTCATACCACATTATGGCGTATTTTGTGTAAGGATCTTGGTTTACACCCATACAAGATCAAGTTGACTCAAGAATTGAAGCCGATGGACCATTTGAAGCGACGTACGTTCTCCGATTGGGTTGTGGAGAAGATGCGCCAAGATGATGAATTTCATCGCAAAATCATCTTCAGCGACGAAGCTCATTTTTGGGTCAATGGGCTCGTCAATAAGCAAAATATGCGTTATTGGTCGGGTGAAAACCCACATGTTCTTCAAGAATCACCACTTTATCCACAAAAAATAACTGTTTGGTGTAGTTTGCATGGCTGCGGCGTTATTGGGCCATATTTTTTCAACGATAACGATCGTCACGTTATTGTGAATGGTCAGCGTTATCGCGCCATGATCACAGATTATTTTTGGCCAAAATTGAAAGATATGGACTTGAACGACATGTGGTTTGAAAAGGATGGTGCCACAAGCTACAATCGATTTATTGAAGAGTTAGTATGGTGAGCGTGTTATCTCAAGACATGGGCGAGTCGATTTACTGCCTCATTAAGTCATTGGCTTATACCAACACGCCGACGATGTTGGAAGAGCTCAGAGCCAATATTGAACGCTAAATAGCGGCCGTTTCGGCCGAAATGTGTGGCCGAGTCGTTGAAAATTGGGTCCAACGAATCGACCGATGCAAACGTGCCCGCGGTGGCCATATGAACGAAGTCGAGTTCAATTCATAAATGTTTTGATTTTACTTCAATAATAAAGTACAATAATAAAGTTTTTGAAAAATCTTAAATGGTTTGCCTTTTATTTAAAAAAAAAGTTGTCAAGTTTTCATTAGAAAACTCTATATATGTAAAATGTCAATTTTACTTTTAAGCTTATATTTTCTAATACAATCGTTTGGTTCATCTTTTTACACAGTGCTTTGAAAAATTGGAGACTCAAACAAAAATTTTTTATTATTTTTTCTTATAATGAGTAATAAACATTTTTTATAGATTTTTTTCAAAAAATACTGTCAAATGATACCAATTTTATGTTGCATACATCAAGATTTTAATTCAGCGTTTGCAACTATTGAAGCAGAAACGACGAAGATGAGTTTCACAGTCAATGAACGACAAACAAAGTATGAGCAATCAACAAAGAGTTACACACAACAACGACGTCAAACAACTGCCTCATTGCCGCTATTCACTCTGACGAAAACACAAGAGCCAAATTCATGCGAAGTATCACTCTTGTTAATCGCTCCTTTTTTAACTTAGAAGGCAACTGAGTAGTAAAGCTTTTACTCGAGCAACCAAAAAGAAGACAATTATCAATACATTAGTTGATCATCCTAGTTCTGCTTTACGATGCAGAAAAGTGGACACTGTTGAAAGCGTATTAAAATGCCCAAGAGGGAAAAGTTCTTCGGGTAAATTTTCTGTTCCGTTTGCATCAAGGGAGAATTGAGGAGACATTTCAATAGGCAACAGTGCAGCTATGCCGAACACGCCAGAGAAGTTTGGATAATAGATGGCTATGTCACCTTTAGTTGCATCTTGAACTCCAGCATAAATGGACGATGCAGTAGAGGACGATCTCAACATAAGAAGCGCACACAAGTGGAAGGAGACCTGAGTCAACTTCGCGTGCGTTACCGGAGGCAGCATACAAAAGAGCACACTCCTTTAACTTAGTTGATTTATTCATTATTAAATATTATGACAGCAATTGACAGATATCTTTTCGTGATTTAGACGGTCTTGTCAATTTTAATTTAAGATAAGAACTATCCAATAATTTCATTTGGCATTACATACATTTCATGCAAGTTAAGAAAAGAAATGAACATAAAGAAATAATTTTGAAAATGCAAGCTATTAGTTAGCTTAGTGCCAGTTATGTTAATTAACTTCCACCTTTCTTTATAGTACATTAGCTTTTATGTATTATATACGAAAAGTTGCGCTACTGTAGGTCAGTATGGTAGTTATCACTCCTGGGGTAGATGTTCTACATCCTCTTGTAAATAAAGGTATGAGTACACACGAATACACAAGTATGTGTAATAGAAGACTCAAAGGTATCGATTGAAAAAGAAAATCGAAACTTAGAAGCACTGGCAAAGCACGTTCTTGTGCATTTAAGTACTTGTGTAGTAAACGAATATACAAGTACGCAATCAACTTATTTGAAGAACGGTTTCCAGTGTACTCTTAGTTACACTTGATTTCAGTTTGAATTGAGAGAAATATATCTAGATATGTACACCTTAACATGTAAGGACACATAAAATTCCAGCATCTGACAATGCCACGGGCACAAATTGTCTCTCGTAAGTGTATTAAACCCTGGGTGTTTAAACCAAACCGGAAGTGTATGCTACTTTACTGTTTTTATTAACTTCGAAAACAAACTCTTGGAGCAGAATCCTGATTCATGGGGATGATTTTGCTATTCATTCGAATTATATTTATTTGATTTGCGATTATGTGACATGAGACAAGTCTTATATTCAAGATAATGAGTCACGTTTTGTAGTAATGAGTTGATAATTTGTAAAAGATATAGATCCCATAAGGCTATGGAAGCCTTAAGAATATGATATTGAGAAAAGTTTGTATAAAGAGTTTCTTCTTTCTTCAGCTTCATAATGTTTAATGTTTACAAGAACGCTAACGTTAGGTTGTTCAGTAACTTACTATTTTTACGTCCTGACATATTTTTATGTATGTTTCAATGAAGTAGTTTTTCCGTGTCAAAATGTGAATCTAGGACGTCGAGACGCTTACAGTATGTATATATATTTACAGGATAAAATTTCCAATACGAATATCAAATATATTTCTCTACGCCAGAGAGTTAAAAGTTGACGACTTTAAACGTCAAGTCGGCGCTACAAAGTTTTCGTAGCAAGGAGTTCACTGAATTTTTGTTTGAGCTTGAAATTCTTTAAAAAAAAAATTTAAAGGTGAAACTGTTGCCTTTTTCGTGTAGTCGGGTTAATTAGTTTTTTTTTTTTTTACTTAAAATGCCAAACTGACTTGTCTATTGCTTTATTATCGATTAAATAATAAATATCCTAATTTACATACATATGTACTTGTGTTTGTGCTAAATTTTGGCGCAAGATGTCTGATTATGGTGACATAACACACTGGCTTAAGAAAACACAACAGATGTAAACCTTACAAGCTGATTTGACCTTACGTGTTTAGAAATCTCTCTCATCTGATTTGAATTTTTGTCAACAATACCATATTTTGAAAATTTGTTGTTTTATATATACCATAAGCTCTCGTGCTCGAGCATAGTCCACTTCATATCTCTCTTTTGAACTTTTTTTCCATATTCGCGTTGTGTTTCAAGTATGTCGAAACCCCTTTTTCTTTCGCCCTTAATTTTCCTTCGCCTGCGCTGTGTGCAAACATTTTAAGGATGCCTTAACCTTTTAAGCACGCGCTAATTTAAAAAAAAAAAAATAAAATTAGATTTTGAAAGTTTCTTTTAATATGAAACGGTTCTGGTACAATTTGCAAGACTTTCGCTTCTAACTTCATTATCCAAGTGATGCATACGCTAAGTAACTTCTCGTTTATTGTACAATACCAACGTCTTAATAATTATAACAAATTTAAGCTCAACTTTAATCTGAAACTGACAGGATACGAACTTGCACCATTATGCTTTTCTCACCGCGGTCTCGCAATTTGGGCAATGGGCAATGATAATGATGTAACAAATTACCCACTTAGGCTTCATTCACAGAAACCACAACCTGGATAGCAAAACAACATAGTGAGTTTGATGCCGTGTCAGCTAATATCTCGTACACTCACAACACACTCAGAGAAAAATTTCCGTAAAGAACTATATGGTAATAAGAGAAAGCCAACTGCGGCGTACTTAATATCTTGAGCGGTTCGATGCCTTACAGTGTTTGAGGTTGGCTACATTCAGTTCCCTAAATTATGGCTTTTAAAACGTATGCTTTGACATCCATACTATGAATAATATACAGGGTGCCTCAGTTTAGGTTTTCATCCTGAAATCTGAATATTCCTAAAGTTATGGCGAACTGTATTGTAGGGGGTGGGGATCTATTTTCACCTCCCTCCAAGTTATAGGCCGTTAAAGTGAGGAAGTTCTGATTTCGGGGTAAATCTTCTTAAAAGGCCGTAGCTTTCTAACGGATTCAGCTTAAGAAACCGTTGTGCACATTGAGCACGTTATGCAAGAGAATTTCAGTGTGCATAAAATACTAAAATTTCGTCGAGTTCGATAAACGCCAGCCAAAATTATGGCTTTTCACCTTAAAGTTAACATTTTGAAAAATCATTGGACCAATTTCATCAGAAAAGTGCGTCTATCTCGAAATTTTCAACTTTTAGGTAAGCTTTTTTTATTAAAACTTTTTTCTTCTCTTCGTTATCTACGATTTTTATTTATGTTTTTTCCACCTACGAACAACGGAAGTTATTGCAAACCACTATTTTATTCATGCAAATGGGTCACAAAATAAATTTAATATCCCTTTAACCCAGATATGACTGACGTCCTACATGTAGGTCGATCAGAACAAGTACCAATAGGAAAAAGCCGTTTGGCACGTGCCGTTTGTTTATTAGCTGATTGCATTGAGAAATAGTCATTCTTCACGAAAATACGTGTTTCTGTTGTTTGTGTACAAAATTTAGTGTACTATATGTAGGACATCAGGAAAATACACGTTACCACATCTTATTTTTCAGGGGATTTTCTTTGAATGAAGCACTTTCTTATCTTGAAGATGATGAGGATCTTACGGCGAAGGTGGATAAAATAACAACATTTCCACCGAAAAATGCTTGTGCGGAATTGACAGATGAAGATTCTTGTGGCCAAGAATTTATTTCTGTCAGCAATTTACCAGGTTCTCAGTTACAAACTTCAGCTGAAATAACATGCAGGCGTGGTATTCATGATGAATATTCGTCTGATAATGACATTCCCTTCTCCGTATTTTTAAAGCCGGCGACGCCAGGTACTTAAGCGCAATCTTCTAAGAACCAACCAAAGAAGAAAAAAAAGATTTACGATTGGGTAAAAGAGGATTAACCGGCACTGGCTTCCAACAATATCGACTTTGAAAATTCAGAAGAGTTCAAATAGAGGAGAGCTATTTGAACTTATACTAACTGAAAGCAACAGATATATTTTACAAAAAAACAGGCTACGAATGATCGAATTGAATAATCTCAAAGATTTTGTTGGAGTTGGAGAATTTACTGGAAACGAGAAAAGGATGGCCATAATGCCTTGGTTGCAGGGGCAATCACAAGGGATAAATTTGAATACATCTTTTTAAATCTTCATCTAGCAGACAACAAAAATCTGGACCAAGCCGACAAATTTTCCAAGGTTAGGCCTTTATTCATACACTTGAACAAAAAGTTTATGGATAATGCCCTAATTGAGGAAAACCATTCTCTTGACGAAGCAATGGCACCTTATTTCGGGCGTCATGGCTGTAAGCAATTTATCCATGATAAGCCCATTAGGTATGGCTACAAATTGTGGGTTGGTACAACAAGGTTTTGATATGTCAACTGTTTTGAACCTTACCAAGGCGCGTCCACCAATATTAGCACCACATATGCGGAGTACGAAGTTGGTGCTGGGGTGGTCCCTGAATATACAGACGCTTTGAGACGAAAATGGCACACAAACAAGTTTCATTTGTTTTTTGATAATTTCTTCACATCAGTAGAACTTATAGACCTCCTCGCTCAAAAAAACTTCTTCGCTACTAATACCATCCGCGAAACCCGAATAGCGCAGAACCCATTTTTCGACTCAAAATTGTTGAAGAAAGAAAAAAAGAGATTCTTACAACTTTAGAAAAATTCAAGGACAACAATCGCCGTGAAATGGAACGATAATAATATTGCATCGCTCTGCTCAAGCTTTGCAGGTATAACACCAATCCATTTAGTGAAGCGTTATTAAAAAAAAAAAAAAAAAAACATACAGGTACTGTTTTATTGACATTTTTTTGTAAAATAAATAAATTTCGTATGTTTTGACTTTAGGTAGAGCAGCAGCACCTGGTACATTTATACAATGCAAACGATGTAAGATGCGATCAGAATGTAAGCCTCTATAGAACTTCAATTCGAGGAAAGAAATGGTACTGTTCGCTTATTGCTCATTGCATCGAGCTTGCAGTTCATAACGCTTGGCAAATTCACCGAATCCATGGAGGCGACTTAGACCAATTAAGTCTTAGAAGACAAATCGCCGTACAATTGCTGAAACAGAACAAAAAAACATTTTCTTCCAACCGAGGATGTCCATCAGCGTCTGAAGGACGAAACACACGCTACGATCGCATTGAAAAAGAAAAACAAGAAAAACAGACGGGAAGTGTTTTTTGTCATACAAAAACGACGACAAGATGCCTTTAGTGCGATGTTGGAGTTCACGTGAAATGCTTTGTGGATTTTCATAAAAAACAAAATAATTATGTCTAAGGTCCTATATAAAGGACACTCCATTTTGGAAATATATACATGAAACTTGTCTAAATTTCGAAAATAGTTTTATTATCAACATATTATTAGTAATATGTATAAAAAAAATAATTTTTTACGTTTCAGAAAGTTTTAGGCATATCATATCGAAAGCCTTTTATGGTAAATTTTCGAAATGTTTCCATACCTTTGGATGCACGTTCTAGCTCATTTGATGAATTCAGACTGTTTGGTAAATTGCCTCTTAGCTCCTCTGCCACTGTATTTATTCTCTCTTGGAGCCTTTCCCAAAGTGAAATCTCAGTCAAATAAACCCTTTCTTTTATAGCTCCCCAGAAAAAAAAAATCCATTGGCGTTAGGTCAGGAGATCTAGGTGGCCAAGGAAAAGGACCAAATCGGTCAATCCACCGTCCATTAAATTTTTGATTTAAAAATGAAGTTACATTATTGCTATAATGACAAGGAAAACCATTCTTTGCCTCTGAACAAGAGCAACATTTTTCAGGAGTTCTGGTAAATGGTATTTCAAAAATTCTAAATAGTGTAGAATGTTGTTTTTTGTTTTTTGAAAGTCCCCTGGCAAAATTTTCTGTATAATGGAAGGGGTAAACGCGGTTGGCTTGAAGAACTCTATGGATTGTAGTTCTTCGAGTTTGAAACTGTGCTGCAAGCCTTTTGGTGCTAATAGATGGCTGCATTCTTACAGCATTTTAAATTTTTTCTTCCTCTTCTGTTGCTGTTATGTTAGACAAACTTTCTCTTCTTAACCCATATGCTCAGTATACGGTTATAAGGCGGTGAAAAGCATTGATAAAAATGGGCCAAGAAGGGATCTTCCGTCTAGGATGTCGCCGTTGGTACTCTAATCTAGCTAACAATGCATCCCCATTACAGAAACCGTAAACCGTAACATCGGCGTATTTGCGAATCGAAAACATTTTTTCTTAAACATTTGCTAAACATTTAATTCGTTCATTCTTAATCAGTAAATAAAGTAACATCGGCACATGTTTTAAGGAGTTTTACCTCAAAATCAGAGGTTCCTCAATTTAGCGGCCCATAACTTGGAAGAGGGTGAAAATAGACCCCCCCTACAATACAATTTTTTTAACTCACAGATTCTGCCCTAAGACATTTTTGCCCTCAAAAGAACCAATCTCACCCCTAATACTAAGAATAATGAATTATTTTTCTAAGACTTCGATTTATACCGTGACGATGGTTTAGATAAAAAGGAGAGTTTATATGGCCGTGTTGTACTTCGTCCCGAGTCTCGACCCTTTAAAAAATCGGCCTCTGTTATCATTGATTTTTTAATTTTTGATTGGTCTAGAATTCCTATTTGCGAGCGCATCCTATATGTATATTTGTTGCTGCTACATTCGCCCATCTCAACAGTTTAAGGCTAGCTGTTAATTATAGAAAGTAGACATCCTGTCTCTAAATTGGATAGTTGCCACCATCTCCTTTCTCTTACGTTGTTGTATGACAATGGTTCTAGTCCCGTTGCCTTGTATTGTCGCACGCTAGTAATCGCATATAGTTTTGAAAGATTGTGCCTCTTGTGTTCGTTGGTAAATTCTGCACAATTTAACATATTCAAGTAGGTATGCACAATGTTAAAGAAGTCACATAACCGCGTTTAAAACTTACTTGACATCAAAGGTCTCGCTTAAGTCCTTATAACTTTGACAGAGCAGTGAGCATTCTCAATCTTCATTCTGCACAGATGAAAGAGTTTGGCAGGGATACCAAAATTAGAAATGGTTCTGATTATGAGTATAGTGTCTCTTGAAAAATATATAAATGAAGATATAGTGGGTATCGATTTGGACTTCTTCAGGTTTTTGTGGTCAGAAACCGTGCCGACGTTCACATAATATGGGAGATGAGATCTTGTATGCGATATTGAGTAGACTTATACCTCTATATATTGTAGTAGGCGTAATTGAGGGGATCTTCCTTTTTGTGGATCGACCAAATGATGTTGAGAGTCCATTTATTAGGCATACATTCTTCTGATCAGACTTACGAAAAGAGATGACTGGAAGTTGAAAATCAACTTTCAGAAGTCGGAAACCATTCTCTTAAGGACGCCGTTGTCTAGAGCCTCTAGGGATACCAGAAAAAATTGGCGAAAGTTCTCGATCATTGGACAACATGGGCAGCCTCTTGCCTGTCGAAATGTGGTCAGATACCTTGGGGTCTGGTTAGATCGGTTTCTGTATTTTGACAAAAACGTAGATGCTGCTTTGGCCAGAGCTAAAGGCGCTTTTGCCCTTACAAAGAGACTGTTTTATAGCAGCCAACTCGATGCGAGGGTAAAGGTAATCTGCTACATGGCCCTCATCCGGCCCATGCTGGTATTTGGGTGTCCCGTGTGGTTCAATGTACGAGCAAGCTTAATTGAAAAGATTCGGGTGTTTGAGAGGGATTGTCTTAGGGCTTGTCTTCGCTTGTACAGAACACCAGAGTCGGAGTACAAGAAATTTTATCCAAATGAGGTCCTTTACAACAGGGCTAACATAATACGAGTGGACAACTTCGTAATTAAGCTGACTCGAAGGCACATTGCAAGAGCAATGACCTCGACGAATAATCTGATATCTGGGGCTTTCTACCCCAATTACCTTTACCATGAGAGTGTGCGCTCTGACGGCTTCGTTCCACCGGAAGCATTCTTCTACTTAAATCAAATAGGGTTGATCCAGGATAGATCAGCGGTTCCGTTAATCTTCCATGTCGCTCGGAGAGCTGGGGACAGGTGACTCAACTACAACAGAGACGTCGCACATAGAAGTGTGGATCGTCTAAGGTTCAGTAGGGCGGTGGGGAATCGCGATAAGAGGGATGTCGTTCGGCAGCACCAGCATTTCTGGTGGTTGAATGATGGAGAAGATGTTTCGTCGTCGTTTCCGTCAAGTACGGACCAGCCTCACTAATGAGGCAGAGCTGACCAATCTATTTGCTCTGTAAATAGCGATGGCCAGCTTGCATAGGTTTAGGTTAGCACTTAAGAAATATATACATATATTGGTATATACAAAGGTATATACCAATTTATGTATATAATTGTGGAATATCTATGTGTGTGTATGTTTGTATTGTGTATGTAGGATTAGGTAGACTAAGGTTTATTTTAAGTTAGATATTAAGTTTTTATAAAAAATAAAAAATTACATCGATAGGCTAGGTTTTTTGTTAACAATTTTTTCTTAGCCCTAAGTATATAAAATAAAATTTTTTAAATAAAATGTAAATGAAGTCGAAAGACATAGATATAAGAATTTAGAGTAGCTTAGAGTGCCTGTGTGGGGCCAGTAAGTTAGTATAAGATTGTTAAGTAATTGTAAGCTAGCATTTAAGCATTTTTTGTTAGTATGCAAGAGTTAGTGTTTAAGAAAATAAAATGCATTTAAAACTAAACTTACGAAAAGAGTTGTTGTATGCTTTTCACAAAGTTATTTTCAACAGTTTTGAATACGTCTGCAGGCAATTCGTCAGGTCCAATAGCTTTTTGATATTTCGGTTTGAATGTTGTTATCCTTACCTCATTTTGGTCAGGTGATGGGAAGTTTTAGCTATCATCGTCCGACGGCGAGATGTCGAATTTCGTGGCGAAACGGGTGACAAGATTGCAATGACAGTTCTTATAAGTGTTATGTTTTAGCAGCTGTCAAAGTTACAAATGACATCTAGCTGTCAATATATTCAGTAAGATATGCCATTTCATCATGCATCGTTTTACGGTTGTCGAACGTGCGGAAATTATTAAAAAATATGATATTATTGAAATTTCGACTCAGTTGTAAATACGCAACGTAAATTTCGTCGTGAGGCCGGTCTTAACACTTGTGTACACACTTTTAGATCTAAAGATACCAATCAAACAGAGATTGGTGCGAAATGAAGAGAACATGAAGCCGGACTACCATAGGCAATGCCAAGAGTTCGCTAACTGGTCGCTGAAAATGTTGGCTGGAGATCTGGATTTTGGCCAAAAAATCATCTTCTCAGACAAGGTCCATTTTCGGCTCAGCGACCGTATCAACGAGCAAAATTGCCATTATTGGAGCGAACACAATCCACAAGTGTTCGGCATCAATGCATCCACAATGCATCCGTCAATTGTCTTAGGTATACAGTGATGTTAGCCGACTTTCTGTGGTCAAAATTCGACAACATCGATATATCCGAGCTGTGGTTCCAATAAGACAGCGCAATACGATTATGCCATAACATAATCGTTCGTCTGAAAATGTGAAGGAGATATTTGGAGACTGGGTCATTTCACGGCATGCGTTCATCAATTGGCGATTTGACACCACTCGATTATTTTCTCTGGCGACACGTCAAGTCTTAAGTCTACGCTAACAAGCCAAAAACTTTGGACCGACTCGAGGCCAATAGCACAAATCATGTGCTATTCCACGTATAATTGCATGAACCAAGATTTAAAATAAACCCGGAATCAATTTTATATCTCACACCGTTGTTTCTTTATTTAATTTTTTTTTTGCCTATCGTTCTTATCTGGTCACCCTTTACGAGGTTTCCTTCTTCATCTCTACAAGTTTCTATGCGAGTCTTCTTGTCTTAACACCTTCTGTTTACTTTTTGGTAAAGTTCAAGTACGCTACTTCTGGAGTACAACCTTTGAGTATCTTCGATCGTTCGCTTCTGGTGCCGATGTTTTCCCGGCTTTTTTGCATGCTTCTTGTTTAGCTGTATGCGCTTGCTGGCACTCTTTATCAAAGCAGCGATTTCTTTGAGCTAGTCGAATGAAACACACTACATCAGTTTCGGCTTCTTTGATGGCACGTCGGCAGCATTTTCGGTACTTGATGCTGGCGCCATAGAAGTTGTTGAGAAATGATTACAGATTTTCTACGTTATGGCTTCTCACAGTAGTTCTTCTTTGTTGTGGCGCTTGAGAAATCCGCATTTGCACCTTGGTCGCAACAGGGTAAAACGTTTTGACATTCAGTAAACTGCCTGCATGCCTTTAGTCTATTGCAATGTAATCAATTTGATTTAGCGTTTCTTAATCCGGAGACCGTCATGTCCTTTTATTTTTATTGAGATGACGAAACTGTGTGCTTTAGTGATATTACGTCTCTCCGGAATATCAATAAGCCTAAGTCCGCTGCCGGACGTGGTATCGTGTAAGCTGTGCTTATAAAGTGTTTTACCAAAAATGTTTTTCTTTCCTATCCTAAGGACATTGCTCTGTCTTGTCGAAGAAATCATAAAAATATCATTTGTTGGCGTGGTCGTTGTCTTTCGCAGGGCGTATGCGCATATTTAGCATATTTTGCCTTGACGCTGATTATCTTAAGGCGCTCACTAACGTGTCGGAAGCTCAAGACTTATTGCCCTAGCCTGCGACATATGGCAAATCCGCATCCGAATAAGTTCTGTTTTTTTTTTTCACTTTAGCAATCACTTTAAGATACATGTCTTTGGCTTTGTCTTTGGTAAAATTGCTCGGCTGCACGTTAGGAATCCGAAAACTCCACCTACAGATCCGAATGTTGTCGTCCTTTAAACTTTTGCAAGGAATGTCAACATTGAATTTGTTCTTATCTGAAACCAATAAATGGTCCGTTATTAGCGTTGTGAGTCCTATACCGGCGTAGACCAGTATAATGTTAGACGAGCATGCCCTTGTTATTTTTAGCCTGCATTTGTATGAGTTTATATATGCAGTTACCAGGGATCATCATTTCGCTATGAACATAATATTGTTACGTTGCTGGTCGAGTCCAAGAGAAAATAAAGTAAGCCTTCTGGAACTGATTGGGTATTAATAATATGGAACTACAACTACATTTCAATTGCTGTTTTCATTTTCTCTGGCTGTAGCAATTTTAAGTGTAAATGCAAAAGAAAATTAGTTTTAAGCTATTTAATTTGCAACAGAAATGCAGACAGGAAATACTTAAATATTATCGTCGCAAGAACGTTTTCCTGAAGTTTAGTTTTTCAGCTGGTAACGAATAAATGTGGAAGACTGAGGAAAGAAGAAAAGGAGAAGCAAATTAGAAATAACTATCCCCATCCGTTAGAAAAGTTCCGACATGGTTGGTATTTCCTGCCAGAAACACTGCTTCACGATTAAATGGAATCCAAATACTTCACTTCAATGAGGGATTTGGATTCAATGCTGTTATATTTTGGATCACATCTTCTTAAGGAACAAGAGTTTAATTAGTTCTCAGATAAAAATTGAGATTTAATTGCGTGGAAATATTTGGTAATCTTTAACACCAAGAGCTCAACTTCATTATGCCTCAGATATCGTTATCGTACAAAACTTTTAAATGGAATTTTTTCTAAAGAAAAGACTAACGAGTTTCGCTTTATCTTAAGCACTACACGCCAACTAAAAGTCGTTCATGACTGAAACAGAACAGGCACTTAAAATGTTCGCACTTCGGAAGGATTTCCATTCCTGATTAAATGGCTATGTAGATGACTGGTTCACACACTTTTATTAATCTGCCGCCTGTATTCATGAACTCGGTCTGATATGGTTTATATGACTTAAAGCTCAACTCGAAAAAGAAAAGGTTTTAAGGTTTTGGTTGTCATATGACGGTTAACAGATAATTGTGACAGTGGTGTTAGTGTGATGCTGCAAAGTAACGAAAAGCTTCAGATAAACGCCGAATCGGGCCAATAAAGCATCTTGG
The DNA here is from genome assembly GCA_907269105.1 of Volucella inanis. Taxonomy (NCBI): domain Eukaryota; kingdom Metazoa; phylum Arthropoda; class Insecta; order Diptera; family Syrphidae; genus Volucella; species Volucella inanis. The sequence continues at coordinate 123,937,896 of OU026157.1, read as the reverse complement.
TAGCATGGTATACAGGTAGCTATTTCTGAAAGTCCATTGGCTAATTACCTTTGGTTTCCTTATCTCAATATTCACAAAGGAAAATGTCTGTCATCACATAATAGAGTATTTTACATATCTGAGCATTTCAAACAGTCAATTTTGGCTCGAACAACTAAATAATTGTGGGTCAGGTACGTCTACACATATCTTAGACGTCACAACAACAGGGAAATACTGCAACGAGATTCAAAGTACGAGGATGTTCCCAGAATTACCTGGTCTGACGTATGCAGTCTATAAAGCATATTTTTCAAGTTTGAAAGCGTCACGTTGTTTAATATTTGTTTGGCAGCCATCAATAGTGAACGTTGTCAGTGAATTTGTAAAAATGCAGAAAATTGGTCATCATTATGTGATACAATACTTTTATTTGAAAGGAGTCAGCCCAACCAATATAAAAGCTGAACTGGATTATACTCTGGGTGAGTCTGCTCCTTCGTTTACGGCAGTAAAATTTTGAGTTTGCTGAGTTAAAACGAGGCCGTACGATCTGCAAAGACGAGCAGTAGTCGACCAAATGAGGTGACGACTCCAGAAATGGTGAAGAAAATCCACAAAGCGGTACTGGATGATCGTCGACTGAAAGTGCACATAAGAAAGCTGTGTACAAGATTTGTGCCGCGTTTGCTCACACTTAATCAAAAACAGTTTCGTGAAGATGTTTCAATTGAGTGTTTAGCGAAGTTTCGCAGCAACAAAGCAGAATTTTTGCGCCGTTTCATAACAATGGATGAAGCATGAGTCGATCACTTTACACCCGAGACAAAAGAACAGTCAAAACAATAGATTTAAAAGGGAGAACCAACTCCAAAGAAGGCGAAGACCGTTTCATATGCAGGCAAGTTCATGGCGTCGATTTTTTGGGATGCGCGTAGGATGACTATCAACGGCCAGTATTTTGAGAACTTATTGAAACGTTTAAGCGAAGAAATCAAGCAAAAACGCCCGCATTTGGCTAAGATAAACGTGTTGTTTCATCAAGACAATGCACCAGCTCACAAATCCGTTATTACAATCGCCAAAATTAATGAATTAAAGTTTGAATTGCTACCTCATGCAACCTATTCACCAGATTTAGCCCCCTCGGATTATTTTCTGTTCCCAAACTTAGAAAAATGGCTCAGTGGTCAAAGATTTCCCAACGATGAAGAAGTGATGTCGGCAGTTAATGGCTTTTTCGAGGAGCAATACAGTTCTTATTATAAAAAGGGTATCGAACTTTTTGAACAGTGTATAGAGTTGAAAGCGATTATGTTGGAAGATAAATAATTTTTTTTTCCAAAATTGTTGTGTTCCACCAGGGCTGTAGCCCCATCGAAGTAGACACGTAAGCAAAAGTGGAAGAACCATTTAAGTCACTTCATTGAAATTACCAATTAACGAGCGGACGTGGGAGTAAGTATATAGGGTAAAGCTCCTCCTTACCTTCAACCCGGCGAAAACCAGAGCGATCATCACGTCACTGCCGCATTCAAGTTAATATGCAGCCTCCTTGTGGTGCTCCTGGATAGCTATTCCGGCACCCAGTGAGTGGAGAACTAGTGCAAGCAGCAACATCTTTTTGACCAAAAAGAAGGTTGTACTGTGGGCTGAATACTCACTCACGTAAAAGAAACAAATGTTATGATTTGATAGTATGCTTCTGGAAGGTATTACTGCTCAAGCAGTATTATACGAATATTACCGCAAACCAGAAAGTACGTTGGATGGGATCGCGAATGATAAAAAGAACAGACTGCGAAGTTTATAACAGCTGTCACAAAAGGTAACACATGTTAGGATGTGGATTCGTCATGGGAAAGCAGCTCAAATCGAAGGTAATTAATTTTTAGCGCATCAGTGATCGCCTGGCTGTGATCTGCGTCAATGCAAGATTCTATAACATCAGCTTCCTATACGCTCACCCCTATACCAACGAGTTTGAAGAAGCCATCAAGAAGAAATTTTTTGATCTCCTGGACGAAGCCTACGGAGCTTGTCTGAAGTACGATGTTAAAACAGTACTCGGAGTCTTTAATGTCAAAATCAATATATAGAAAATCTTTGGCAAAGCGGTCGGAAAATAAAGATTCCATGACATGACAACAGATAACGACTTCCGAAACGCAGGCCTTGCGACAACTAGTAATACAGTGATATATAGCACGGTGTTTCCTCCCAAAAGAATCCACAAAGCAACCTGGCTGATTCCGGATGGTTGAACCGCCAACCAAATTAAACAAATGAGCGTCAAATATTCTGGATGTTGAAACATTCAAATGAGCAATCGTCAACTCTTGGTATTATCTGGTAGCAGCCCGATCTAGAGCTCGACTATCAAATGAAATAAAGCTGCAACAACATCCAAACAAGAGGTTCAATATTGGATGCTTGCGCACACCGGAAATAGTCAGAGACTACAGAGAGCGCCTGTACATACGAAAAACTCTCCAGTAAGCCAATGGCTATCACAGACATCAAAAGCATTTGTTCATATTGCTGCACTTCCATTTAGGAGTTAGCCAAAAACACCTGCAGTAAAGAAACACTGCAGTAAAGAAACCAGTGGAATGTTGTGGCATACCAGAAAACTGAGTTTTGCCGTGGCCTCACGTCGGTTTTTGAATAACTGCGCCAGATGGCCAAAAAACGGTTACCGTGGAGGAAACCGTCGACAAAATCCATGATCTAATATTAGCTGATCAATGACCAAAGAACTATCAAAATAATGGATTTAACCCTGTGAACGTGAAGGCGAATACTGTGCCTTTGGCCGGAAAGGTGATGGCCATTGTTTTCTGGGACACGCGAGTTGTGATCCACGTCGACTATTTTAGTCAACTTTATTTTTATTTTATTGCGCCGATTCAAAGCCGATTTGAATAAAAACGACCACCACCGCTCTTCCACCGCGATAACGCACTGGCTCACACCTTCGCAGCCGCAACAGCCAAGTTGGACGAATTCCATTACGAATGTGTTCCTAATCATCTGTATTCTCCGGATATAGCTCCCTGCGACTTCTTTTGGTTCCCAAACCTTAAAAGATCATTTGTCTAAAAGAAGTACGGGTTGAACGAGGAAGTCATCGCCGCCTCGGAGGAGTACGAGTATTTTGCAGGCTACCAATCGTTGTACTATACAGAGGGGTTAAGAAAGTTGTAGCACCGCTGAAAAAGGTGTATCGAGTTGAAAGGGGATTATATTGAAAATAATTTTCAATATCCGGGTATTCATCAAACAGCCCTGGTATGACAGCATCCATCCCACTGAGCTTTATCATGCGATGGTCGAATATGTCGCACAACACTAGAAAGCTCGCGATGCGCCATGCAATGACTTCTTCAATTTGGGTCGACGGGCAAAAGTCAACACAGAAAGTACTTTTTTCTTCAAGTCCGTCCAGCTTCTGAGTTACGCGGATCATATTAGAAGGAGAGGCTTAACGAATTCTCTTAAAGTAAATGAGGAAAGAACTAAACAGTATATGCTGTCGCCTAAAACCGTTTTGAAGAACATCACCTACGACAAAATGTCACTATCCAAAGTTACAATTTAGGCGTAGTCAAAGTCCTTGTTCACCTACCTCGGGGCAAATCTTAACTCTGCAAACGATGTCATGGTAAAGATTTGATAAAGAATAAAGCAAGGCAACCGCTGCTAATTGGGTCAAAACTTCTAACGCAAAGAGTCAAAATCATGCTCTACAAAGCATCTGGCAATTCCTGATTTACGGAGCCGAAAATTCAACGATAAGTAAGAAAGTGGAACAAGTTTTAAGCTCTTTTGAAAGAAAAATCCTTCGTCGAATGTTTGGTTATGTCAGTGAGGGCGTATGGAGAAAAAGACACAACCGTAGATGTGGACATACTACGGAAGGCAAAAGTCCGTCGACCGAGCGGATAGACGATAGTGCTCCAGTTAAGAGAATTTTCGAATCCAAGCCACCAGGTTCGAGAAGAAAAGGAAGACCGAACCTACAGTTTAAAGATCAGGCGAACGCGGAATAAGGCAGCTGGTCTTTCCGAGTGGAATCAGGACGACCGGTACCATAATGGACGGAAGGCTACAGTGATTCAGGCCTTAATCCTCTTAGGACTGCCGGCCTGATAAATAGGTATGTAAGTATTTCGACGTGTTCGAGTTTATTCCAATAATCCCAATTTGATCTGCAGCGATTTCGAAGTTCCACTCTTCATTTACAAAATTACAATGCTTTCTATTCGATAATCGGTACTTATGGTACAAATAAAAGGGATATGGTTAGTTTCGTATTTTCCTATCTCGTTTTTTTGTTGTTTCGTTTTAGTCGTTTTGCATTTTGTTGTTGCAGCATTTTTATTAATATGTTTTCTAATTATTTGGTTTATATTTGTTTCGAAAAAAAAATTAGTCTTTTACTTTATTTTTTTAGTTTTTCGATCTCAATTGTGCGCATTTTGGCTCTTTACATAAAAAAAAGGAAACAAGCGATGACGAAGTTATTGAAGAAGTCGTATTTATTTATTATTATTTTTTTTAATTACACAGATTGCTAAACTTTTTTACTAAACTTTTCCAAAAATTAATAAAATTGGATAAAGTTCCAAAAAATACTCATCTCCGATATTCTTAAATTTTTTTGTACGTACATATACCATATGTCAGAAGTGGAAATACAAAGCGATTTTTGGCGCAAACTACTGGAAAGGACTAAAAGGACATATATAAAAGGACATACCTCAAATATCTTTTTTTTTTTTGTAATTCTTTATTCTTATTTTTCTTTATTCTTTATTATTTAATTTTGCTCTTCATCAATTTATATATACGAAGCGAAAAATAACCTCCTTGACCGGCAGAATGCGCTGCTCCTGAGAAAAGTTGGATAAATATTATGGGGCTAATGCTCCGTCAGATTACACCGTCAAATATTGGTTTCGAGAGTTTCGTGGTGGCCGAAACGCCACTACCGATTAAGTAAGCAGCGGCAGACCCTCCGATGCGGTTACAGAGGACAATGTCAAAAAACTACATGAAATGGTGTTGGCTGACCGGAAAGCGAAGGTGCGCGACCTAGCAGATACCACAAAGATTAGTACTGAGCACACACGCCGTATTTTGGGCAATATTCTGCATATGAAAAAGTTATCCTGCCGCTATGTGCCGCGCATACTCACTCCTGACCAAAAATACGAACAGAAGAGCACTTCGAAAGAGTGTTTGGACTTGCTGATGCGGAATTTTGGCGTCGATTGGCAACTATTGAACACCAGAGAACAGAATGAGTGCCCGGCAATGGACTGAAGCCGGCACGAGTGCTCCAAAGCGGCCCAAGGAGGTTCGATGGGTCGGAAAGGTTATGGCGTCGATTTTCTGCGATTGTCATGGCATACCCTTCGTGGATTACCTCGATAAAGGAAAAACCATCAACAGCGAGTATTACTGTGCAATATTGGAGCGATTGAAGACTGAAATCGCTGCAAAATGGCCTCACAAGAGCATCGCAACCATGGCTAAAATCAATGACTTACGGCTCCAATTGCTGTTGTATCCACCGTATTTGCCCGGTTTGGCTCCCTCGGACTATTATTTCTCCCAAACCTCAAAAGATAGCTCAACAATAAAAAATTCAGCTCACGCGAGGAAATCATCGACGCCACTGAGGAGTATTTTGCAAACCTCTCGGAAAATTACTTTTAGGACGGGACTAATGGGACTGTATTGAATAAAATAAAAAAAACAATTTTTTTTTTTCATTCCCAAAGAGGTTACTTTTCACCCCATCTATACATTTCTTTTTTAGAATAATAGTAAAGATAGGTATCATTTTTTAGTCTAAAAATAACTAGAGTCGAATGACCCATTAGCAAAGTTAATAATAATTGCCATACATATGTGTGGGTTAAATGAATTAAATTTACTCGCATATTCCTCGAAAAATTAAAAGATTAAGAAAAAACAAGAATTTAAGAAAAAGATAAATAAAATTTAAAAATAATTAAAAACAAGACTTCTATGTATGTTCTATTTATTAGTAAATTTTTGACAGAAGAATTATCCAATGTAAAAAAGCCATTTTTGACTCTCCTTTAAAATAATGTGCTTACGTTTAAATTTCGAATTTCGTGTGACAATTGGTTAAACAATTTGGGTGCTGTTACAGTAAAAAATTTAGAGAAGTGGATTTAATTAGAATGAGCGATATGTATTTATTCTTAAACCATAAACATCAGAACTCCTGAAAGAACACTTTGAGAACTTTATAGACATAGATGTGTTTTATCGGTAGCACACGCATAACACAGAAGAAAGGCCAACTAGCCTTCAACCTATTTTTACTGTAAACAATCCGTATGATATGTTTTTGTGCTATTAACAATGGCTCCAGAGCATTAAAATAAGTTAAGCCCCAACTAGATATGCCATATTGTAGCTTTGAGTTAACGAGACTATAGTATGCAGTTGTTAGCAGTTTTTTGGAGCAATATGGCTTAAGTATATACATTTTCCGAGTAAAGGATAACATTTTTTTTTTTAGCTCACTTATATGTGCCTTACAGTTTATGTTTTCATCAATTAACACACCTAGATACTTAAAATTTTTAGCGAAGTCAATTTTAAAGCAACTTTAAGTACAACAAGCATTTTGATAATAATTAACTCTACCACAAGAGTGGGTAGATAGATAAAGTGAGAATGCTGTGAAGTGAAAAAATAAGTTGGATTCTATCGAATTCAATCCTTTCAGATTGCCACACATAAGTTTCGTTTTGTCACTTATAACGAGTTCGTGTTTTGCAAACCACTGTCTCAGAAGTTGCAAGTCTTTTTGCAACTTTACCCTAGATTCTAGTAGTGTGCTGTTGGTATATGTAAGTTCCATGTCAGCCGAAAAGCTGTTAAATGGCTTTGCTTGAAAATTGAATTTATGTAGACAAGGAAAGAATAGGACTCAAAACTGAACCTTGAGGTACAAAAAATCTTCAAAACTATAATACGTTTATAAATAAAGCTACAATTAAGGACCTCCAATTGAAATAAAAAGCTTTGTAATCTATTTTAAACTTTTCAAGATATAATCAAAATTTGGAAAATGTGCTCATATTTTAAGGGAAAAAGGTTTTACATATTTTTCAAGAACAATTGTATCGAGGTACCTTTTTGTTACTGAATTACGAAACTACATTTTAAAACCTTTTCAACGGTACCAAACATGCTAAATTTTTACAACAAATTAGTTAATTTGAACAGTTTATTTCTCCAGAAACACAAAACAATTATTTGTCATAATTCAGTTACACGGCCTATGTCAACAAATTTCCGCTGTTCTTTGTTGAATGAAATAGAAGGGGTGAGTGGACCGCTTCGTGGGAAAAAAATATTTTAACGCCCTCTCCGCATGGTTTAGCCGCTCACGCAAGGTAGGCGCCTATGTGCAAGGTGCCTTAATGATAAAAGTGACTGGACTAAAATATCTCCAAGCGCCTTAGATTAGATAACATCCTTTTTTTTCGAATGAAATAGTAAGTAGTTGGTAATCGGCAACATTTCAACCCCCTCTTCACAGACTTAGCCGTGAGCAGAGTTGTTAAGACTATTATTTTAGTTGACCACAAGACGTTTTTTTATTTGTCTTTTGACTTACTCAATTACTTCAACTTTAAAACTACAGTCACCAATCTTTTTGAATATTTCTACCGGACAGCTAACTGGAGTCAATTGACTGTTAGTTAAACGACTGCAGTATTTGAATGACTGTTACCAGTCTTTTAGTCAATTATAAGTATTCTAAAATATTTAGTCATTTTTGCAGTCAATTAGCCATTTGATTGCAGTCAGTTAACTTATTATTAATTTACAGTCAGATGACTGCTTTTTAGTTTTTTGACTGCTTTTAGTGTTTTTACTAAAATAGTTTAGCTTCCTAGAATAAGAAAACAAAGCCTTCTTTTCATTTAATTTTTGAAAAAAAAAAACTAATTAAATAAAAGCATTTCCCTGAAACGCAAAAATAAGGCACGTACATACATATGTATATTTTAACAAAAAAATTGAACTTCAATAAACGTTAAACATAAAATAAATATGTATAAGAAACTCAAATAAATAAAACACTTATAATAAAACCGTTGGCCTTTTTAAAATGCTGTATAACTAGGGAACTTATTTCGCAAATCTTGGTTTCTCTAAAACTCAAGTCAAGTGCGGAGACCCACTTTAGCTGAACAGATGGACAGAGCACAGATGCTATTGGGTATATAATTATTTTCGTGCAGTTTTTTTTTCAAAACTTCAACGTTTATTTAAGAAAAACATGTACAATAGTATTATTCAAAGTATTTCCCATCTGAAGCTATGACTTTTTCCCATATTTCTGGCAATTTGTGGATCATATCCCAAAAGAACTGCGCCGGCTTGGCAGCCAAGAATGAATCAAGCCAATTTTTGATATTCTGCTCTGATGTGAACCGTATTTCAGTGTGGGTGGGGTATTTCTGCATCGAGCGGGTGGGGTAAGACTTCACATCCACTGATTTCCAAATAGTTCTTAACCGGAATATTATTGCCTCGTGTCTGGTCGCACATTCCGGGCGTTTTTCGGTTACTTCTCTCTTCAAACGGACTAATTGTGTTCGGTAGCGTTGTCCATTGATGGTTTCACCTGGTTTTAGCAGCTCATAATACAGCACACCCATCTGATTCCACCAAATACAGAGCATTACCTTGGCGCCATGGATATTCGGCTTTGCCGTTGATTTGGCTGGTTGGCCGAGTTTCACATATGATTTTTTGCGCTTGGGTTTGTCGTAATGGATCCATTTTTAATCACCAGTAACAATCTGATGCAAAAATGACTTCCTTTTGTGGCGTTCCAGCAGCATTTCAGACATGCTAAACCGCCTTTCGACGTCTCTCGGCCTGAGTTCATGTGGAACCCAATTTTATTGCTTTTGAGTATATCCAGCTGCTTGAGTGACATCCAAAGATTCTGCGAGCTCTTCTTGTGTTTGGCAACAATCTTCATAGAGTAGTGCTTCCAGTTCATCACCTTTAAACTTTTTTGGCTGCCCAGGACGTTCATCGTCTTCCAAGCCAAAATCACCACTTTTAAATCGTGCAAACCACTTTTGGCACGTTCGCTCAGCTAGCGCATGTTCACCATAAACTTCCACCAAAATACGATGACTTTCGGTAGCAGTTTTCTTCATAATAAAGTAATGAAGAAGAACTCCCCGCAAAAACACTTTTTCAGGCACAAATTTTGACATATGAATGATGTATACTACAATGACAGTAGCTTTCCAACGCATGTTCCAATGGAATAATAACAATGCAATAATACAAGTTACGTCATCTCTTAGCAAACCGCATGAATAAAGTTATTTAATTAAGTTATTTATTTTAATACGATGGCATCACGAACTTGTGGAGTAAGATTAAAATAATCAGAAAATCTTTGCACCAAAGCATTTTCCAAACTCAACACTACGTCCATCGGTATGATCCTCAAAGTGTTGCACACTTGCAATTTTCGAAACTTTGTTTTTACTGTAACTAAAGTTGGTAGTACGAAACCGAAAAGCATTCTTTTTTTCTTGTTGAAGAGAATCAAGTGCCTCAGCAATTGGTTTCATGACCATCGAAAACTCCTCTAAATATTCAATCTCAATGTCAAAAAATGTCTGAAAACCCAACTTCTTGCATAGATCATTGATCTTGTTTTTTTTTTTTTTTTTTTTTTTTTTTTTTTTTTTTTATAATATCACGCAAAGAGTTCCACCTTGTAACAATTAGAAATTTCAGTTGGCAACCCAAAGTAGCAACAATTTACTCTGAAGTCTTTGGTCTGTTTACTTTATTCCACAGGTTAGAGCATTTTTGCATTATCTCTATATCTATAACTATTATGCGTATATACAGGGTGACTGACTCGAACTGCAACTTTTTAAAATGCTATATTTTTTTATTTTTTGATATATTTTATTGTTTCAAAGGAAAAAAATTTGGAAAATACATCAATGTCTCAGTAGTTTCCAATGTGTCCACCTTTGGCGCGAATAATGGCCTTGAGACGGCCGCAGAAAGCATCGCACGCTGCACGCAAGTCACTATTTTTTAGTGCCAACCTTCGCCTTTAAAATACTCCGGACAGAAAAATCCAACGGATTTGCATTCGGAGAATTTGCAATCCATTGTGTCGAAGAAATAAAGTGTGGAACATTGTTTTTTAACCAATCTTGGTTGACGCGCGTTTTGTGAGACGATCTTTTTGAAATGTCCACGGTCTCCAACCGAAATGATTGTTTGCAAAAGGCTTCAATACTGTTTCTAAGACAGTTTCACGGTATACGATCGCATTAGTTTTGACGCCACGGTCCAAAAATACGAGCGGAGAGCGACCATCGGCGGTTATGGCGGCCCAAACAATCACCGTCGGTGCTGCCTGCTTTCTTGTGGCCGTCCGAAGGTGTAAATTTTCAAAGGACCTCTCTCGCCAGTAAACTCGGTGATTTTGTTTGTTGACATATTTCTCGATAACAAATGGCGACTCATCGGAAAAAACCAAATTCGGCAACTCACCACTTTCGTGCAAGAGTAGCAACTCCTTCGCTCTTTCGACTCTAAATTTTTTCTGTTGCGTTGGAAGATCGTGTGTTTTTGTGGAACTTCAATGGCTTGAGCCCAAGCTAATTTTTGAGTATGTTTTGCATCCGTTCCAACGATATGTTGAGCTCACGAACCATTTTTCTTCCACTTCGACACGGATTTCGCTCAATTCGAGCCTTCACTTTCCGAACCATTTCTGCCGATGTTGCTGTCTTCTTTTTTATGACCACCTCCATGGTGTTTTGTAATGCTGCTAGTATCACGGTAACGAGCTATGGTTACACACAAATGATTTATTCACGTTGAGGTGTAGGAGGGCTCTAACGATAGCTACTTGTGGTTTTCCAGCCAAATTTAAAGCAACCACACTATCACGTTTAAATTCCATCGCGAATAAAAATTTTTCAACAGAACTGAAAGGCAAATTGTTTAAAAGGCTTGTAAATAATAAAATTATCTGTCATGTGTCAAAATTTGGTGACTGTCATGAACGGTTTGGAAACTATAGCAGTTTGAAGTTGGTTGCAGTTCGAGTCAATCAGGGTGTATATGGTATGTAACATATAGGGTTTTCTAATAATGACTTGACAAATTTTTTCTTATTGTAAATAAAAGGCAAACCATTTGAGAGATCAAAAACTTTATTACTGGCTTGAAGCACAGTCAAAATATTTATGAATGGAACCCGACTTCGTTCATATGGCCACCGCGGCACGTTTGCAGCGGTCAATTCGATGGATCCAATTTTCAACGACTAGGTAACACATTTCGGCCGAAATGCTGTGTGGGTTGTGGCACCATACTGTTGAAAGCACATGTCGTCCAAGTCCATATCTTCCAATTCTGGCCAAAAATAACAGTTGGTGTGGGTTTTCACCCGACCAATAACGCATATTTTGCTTATTGACGAACCCATTGAGCCAAAAATGAGCTTCGTCACTATAGTTGATTTTGCGATGAAATTCATTATCTTGGCGCATCTTCTCCAGAACCCAATCGGAGAACGTATGTCGCTTCAAATGGTACATCGGCTTCAATTCTTGAGTCAGCTTGATCTTGTATGGCTGTAAGCCAAGATCCTTACGCAAAATACGCCATAATGTGATGACCAATTCTTGAGAACGCCGTGGAATTGACTGATTTGGATCATTTGCTACGGACTTCTTAACGGCAGCGATATTTTCGACACTTCGACCAACCCGTTGTCTCACTGACACGGCAATATCAAACAACGAATATGTAGTCACAAATTTTTGTACTAAACTTGTTATTGCCTGTCTACTAGGGCGAGAATTACGACCGAAAACGCTTAAAGTTGCAGTCACCGATTCCGAATATCTGTAGAAAATTTCTACAATTTGCAGACGTTGCTCGTTAGTGTACTTTATTATGATGAAAATGTTGAGTTTACTGAATAAATTGACAGTGACAGTTTGATGATTAGTGAAAGAGTGCGTTCACAAATTAAATTCAAAGCTGTCAAGTCCCTATTGGAAAGCCCTATATTATTTCACCGATGTTGGTGACATCATCGTCATCATGATCATTATAAATAAAATTTGTGAAGACAAACTCTTTAAACACATTAACAAAATTTGAGCCATTGTCAGGTACCGTTGCTACAACGTTTTGGCAGTTCAATCTGGATTTCGTATGAATTTCGACTATCATATCATGAATTCGGTCATACGTATGTAATCCTGAAAAACGTCTGCACGCAAGGGCAACTGACTTTCTTTCGAAAACTTCATTCAATCAGTGGCATGTGTAACTACGACGCTTGGTTGACCACACATCCGCTGTAGTACAAAAATATTTGTTTTGTGATAGAACGCTTTTGACATTTTCAGTCAATTATGCAAACAAATCATCAATAACTTTCACAGCGGCTTGGCGACACATGACCGGTAATGTAGGGTTTGCGAAATGTATCACCTTTCTGAATGCCTTACTTTCGACAAAAGATACTGCCAGAGTATTTTCGGCGATCATTTTAACAACCAGCTCTCGAAACACTTCTTATTTAGAAGAGCTATTCATTTCTTCGCTTGTTTTGCCTTTTTCTTTATAAATGCTTCAAAACTTGGATGCTATTAATATTGAACCTTTCAACTACAGTCTGCAAGAATCCATTTTGTTTTCCGATGGAATTCAGTATCATTGAACTAGAGAGGGACAAAAAAAAAATATCTCAACATTTTATTTCTGCTAGATTGGACATAAATAAAGTAGGAAATGCTGTTCCCAGATAGATGGTTCAGTTTAAATTTTGGACTTGTGGCACTATTGTAGGAAGTGAGCAATATACCAATAATGTTTTTGATTTGCTTCAGCAATATTCAAATTTATGAATAAGTTCAGTATTCATTTATGAGTACCTAAAAATTACGAAAAATGTCAACTCACCTTTTTTATAATTTGGAAAGCCTGGCCACAGGTACTATGAATTTCAATTACAAACGAAAATGGTCTTTTAGAATTTATTTTCTCATTTTGATTAGAATAGCTAGGGTTAGCTTCATAATCATCTGGTGAAAAGTCCATTTCTAATCCTACTTATTTGGAATACCTATGTCTGAATGAAACACACCACTAATATGTATATTAGTTCTAACAAAACACTTCACTTAATGAGATGCTACAATTTCAATATTGTTCACAGCAATAATATACTTTTGCTAAAACTAACGGCTGAAAATAAGTTTAAGTTTGGTTATGGTTTGCTTTTCGTACTAGTTTAATATAATAGCGTAAACAACTGTGCACTGGCCTTGCATATTACTCTCTAGTCTCTTCTCTTGGGACACAGTATTTCTGTTGTGATTTGGTCAACAACGATGATTCATTGTGCAATTGTAATGTTTAGTTACTCGGCTCATTGCTATTGTGTACTGTTTGGCGTCTGCAGAATGATTGCTACCTTGGTAAATATATTTGAAGCAATTGATGGTGTCAAATTCAAAATTGATATACTAGTAAATTTCCCACAACAAATGAGAAGAAAAAATGCATAAAAATATCAGCACTTATATCAACTTATGCTAATCGAGGTGCAAGATACACAGCAGAAATTGTTACAGATAATAAAGTTGTTTAATCAAAATGATATCAACACAGTTTTCAATTTGCGACAATATTACTTCCACCTGTAACAAAGTCATCTCTATATTTGAAGAATATAAAAAACAGATAACGAAGAGGAAATAATGCATCTTGAAAAGTAAATTAATAAAGCGAGTGATAATATACAGCTCCATATGTATATTCCTAATTAATTTCGCTATGGGATTTCATTTGCCTGGATGACCACATGTGTTATTATCAATAAGTACAATCATTTTGTTTTTTTTTTTTTTTTGTAAGATTCAATTGTTTTTTTTTTTTATTTTATTTTCTTTAATTTATCTTTGCCGTTTGGTTTATGTAGTATGTGCCATGTGGTTATTTTTGTAAAGTAAATTAAAATGTATTTTTCGCAAAGAAAAGAAGGCCTTGTTTTCTTACGAAACTATGGTTGAATGCAATGATTACTCTTACACAGTACCGTTGGTTAATTGACTCGTGAATAGTGAATATTTATATTATATTCAAAATGGTGATTAAAGTATTCCAATTCTAGGAAGTTAAATTATCTAAGTCAAAATACTAAAAGCAGTCAAAAAACTAAAAAGCTGTCAAAAGACTAAAAATCAGTCATTTGACTGTAAGTCAATCAAAAGACTAATCGACTGCAAAAATGACTAACAATTTTAGAAGACTTATAATTGACTAGAAGACTGGTAACAGTCACTCAAGTACTGCAGTCATTTAATTTATAGTCAATTGACTGATCCAGTTAACTTCCCAGTGATCGACTGCAACGAATTCTCTTTCCACGGACAGGTGAGAAATCGACAGCAAGGAGGCACCTGAGCTATCAGCAGACATCCGCTGCTGACCTGGCATTTAACTGCATGATCATGCACCCAGGTTTAAGTTATAAATCAATTTTGTAAATTAAATCTAAGTTAGCCGTGAAGGCAAAAGGTATTAAAAAATAATTTTTTTTTTTTTAAAATATCTCTAATTTCTCAAGCATAAGTCGACCTAAAAAGAAATAGCTCGCTGCGAGTGTAGTACGAAAATCATACGCGTACATTTTTTTAAATTAGACTTTGAACTGTGTGAACTCCCGTAAAAACGACCTTTACTTAAGTGTAAAGTGTGTGGTGAAATTACCTGGGTCCTGGACAAAATTAGCATCTGTAGATTCTGCTGCCAACGGGGGAGTATGGAGAAAGGCCCCCTAGTAACTAGAGGTAAAAAGGAATGAAGCCTCTTCACCAGCGTTGGATCTTTCTAATGTAAGCTAGTTTTAAGAAATATTTTAATTAAAACATTATAAGAAAGCAATAGGATTAAGTAAGAAAAATATTTTGCATATCCTGTTTCATTTTATAACTCTTTAACGTTTTAATATCGCGTCCTAATGTCTAAACGTCTTGCCGTAATGCCCGATCCAGTTTTATGCCCACCGGTGTTAACCACTGAGAATCCGACCCCATTAGTCTCAAATCCGAGTCTAACCATTAATGCTACTCCAGAATTAGAGACGTTATATATCTTATCAATCAGTTTAACAGAGGAACTGATGAGAGCATTCAGGATCACCTTCGTGCGAACCTTAGTGATCTAGATAAAATACCAGACGTCGTGAGGTGTTTAAGGGAGTTCGCCGGAGCTCCTGGCGAATTCAGTTCCTGACGTAAAACCGTCGATAGAATTTTTAACATTTATGACCAATTTAATGGAACACCAAAATAATTTGGTATTCTTAATATTATACGCAATAATATTATAGGCAATGCGGATGCAGTCCTGGAATCTTACAACTTGGAAGTGTATATCTAAGTGCTTAACGCTTCATTGTGTCGATAGGCGTGATCTGGAAACTTTGTAGTACCAGATGACGACCCTCGTTCAGGGCAACAACACAGTTGAGAGTTACTATCAGTCGATTTAAAACCACCTATCATTAATAATGAAGAAAATTTCGAGTATGGATTTGCCGGCTGATGCAATAAACCATCTTACATCATCATATAGGGATAAGGCTTTAGAAACCTTCATTAGAGGTCTTAGAGGTGACCTGCTCAAGCTCCTTGGTATAAGGAAAACAGCAAACTTGATCCAATTACCCTCACCATAGTACCGGCCAAGTTAGGAGACCACAAGCAATTCCACCAATTCCTACACGGAAAGGCCAACACCAGCACCCATTCTATCAGCAATTGGCATATGTACCACAATTATCGCATTCTCCACTTCATCTTTCACAGCGCCCGCATTTTTGACAATTTCCAAACACCCAACGTCAACCGTTTCACTCCCACCAACTCCCAAAAACCAAATTTCCAAATAAGTCCACATCAATCCCAAAGAAATCCCTAACTACCCAACAACTTTTCGCCAAATAAATCTTTTCGAAAGCCTGAACCTAAGTTAACATGAACCAACCAGATATGAAAACTTGGCCACCAG
Source organism: Volucella inanis (assembly GCA_907269105.1). NCBI lineage: Eukaryota > Metazoa > Arthropoda > Insecta > Diptera > Syrphidae > Volucella > Volucella inanis. The sequence goes on along the minus strand of OU026157.1, from coordinate 123,921,765 downwards.
CTTCTAAACGACCTATTGCTCCATCCCAACAATATTCGAACCCTTACAAGCTCCAAAGGAATTTTCATCTGGAAGCTTGCGGAGTGGACGCTCAGAATAATTTTACACATATGGAATCTCAAGAAGTTAGCAATTAGAACGCATTGATTTCAGCCATGACCAATCAGATGTGAAGTGATCAAAATGTTAATGCACAGATAGAGCAGCAAGACAAAGTACAATCGACAGAGACATTTACTGACTCTGTTGACCTCTTTTTTTTTTAGGCTAACGAACTCGTCCCTACCTCATTTTGAGTGTAGGACGAAAAATAATATTATCCTTAAATTCCTAATAGATACCGGTTCAAATAAAAAAATTACATCTAACCATGAAAATTCAGGATATGCCATCACACAGACATTAAACACCAAAACGGGCTCATCGCGATCCCTGTGAAACCAGTTGAATTTATCTTCAAATCGCAAGAGCCTAAACAACCTTTCTGGTGAAACATGCAATTTCATTGCAAATTCCAAGAATGCTTTTGAAATTCATGCCATCATTCAAATTCATGCATTTTCCTAAAAATTTTCTTAGATTACGTGATATTGTTTCACATTCACACGGTATGTGTGTTATGCAGATCACCGCAGAATCTGCGAATGTCCATATCTGACAATTTGAATCTCTTCCTGTCCTCTTAGTGTCCTGTGAGCATTCCTATTATTGTCCTAAGCTTAACCTTGCTTATTTTATTAACTCTCTTGATTTTTTGCTAGTATGGCAGTGGAAGCCGTTCTTTGAATTGCCGTTTATTTTTCGTAAGCCATTTTCTTGTTTGTTGCTTTCCACCATGTAAGTATGGGTCTTACCACCAGCGTACACAGCCAGTACACCATATCAGGATTTAAGCCCTTATCTTTCCGCTACGTTAGGATTCCAATTCAGTTTTTTGTTCAGAATCACACCCAGATATTTCGCGCTGTTCGAAAAGGACAATTCCGTTGAGTTTTGGGAATCTGAATTGCGGTATCTTGTATTTTCTATTAAAAAGAACCAGTTCCATTCTGGAAGGCCTTGCATTGAGACTACAGCTTTTTGCCCAAGTGCCGATTGTCTTGACGACAACTTCCATAATATCGCTTCTAACCATACCGTGTCATAGGCCTTCTCAAAGTCAACCAGGCAGAGGCACCTATACATTGATTTTTGCTTTTATTTCATTGTATGTCGGAAATCAGTTCCCAGGAATAATAATTAAGTTATCCTCAACCCATTTCAAAGGAGCTTTTTTGACTACCTTCTCAAATACCTTGCTTATAGTCAGAACCAAATAAATTGACCGAAGATTAGCGAGGATATGTTGATGCCTCAATACGATGTTTGGGATATCATCTGCACAGAAGTCTATCTTTTCGCACAAACAAATGCACGTTCATTGGCAATGATGACATTTGCCGCGTTGTCTTCATTGAACATTTTAAAACCAGATTCTCAGATAACCAATTTTGAATTTCATTGCGCAGATAGTAGTGATTTACATATGTGGGTTCTATTCTCAATGTCGTGGTTACGCTGAACTGGATTGTTTACCGTATGCATGGCATCGAAAAAAGCTTCCAACAAGTCCACTTCATCCTGTGAATCTTCGACCATGGAAAAACCGTCACCTAAGTCGACATTTTCTAGACGATACTCAATAAGTATCGGTCGATCTGGTAGTTTGCAAGTCATATAATACAATGGATCATACCGTTCCTGATGTGTTTGCCCATTCGGGATCCGTATTATGGCGGTGAGTCCGTGAGGTTGTAGAATACGTAATCGGTTTTAGGTTATTTGTTGCGATAACGTTCGACGAATTAAAATACGATAAATTAGGTTGACCGTTTTTTAATCAGATGACAGCCATGTCAGTGATATTCTGCCCCCAACCCCTCTTGTTTACTTGATAGCCGTCCGTCAGTTCAAAACTCTTCAAATAGATTTTGAAAATCAAGTCTGTTGAATGTAACCAGTACCAAATGACTACGAAAAGAGAAAATAAAATAAACACAACTGATTCCCCAATCTTGTATCTTAACACCTTTGTATGAGGTTAAACCAATACTACATAAATCAGCTTTATATGGTGTCGGTGGGAAGTTTTAATATGTTTTCGTAACATAAAAACATCTTCGTATTGCGCATCTTAAATCTACTAAGCATATTTAATTACTATGTCCTTACTTCAGTGGAAGTGGGAGAACCCCAGTACAGATCATTGAACTGAAGCAAACGCTTCAGGACATCGCTCCTGAGAATGGGAAATCAGACAACATCACAAGAACAATAAAGATTGTGTGGCAGATTAACTCGTTAACGGCTTGCAAAATAAAAAGGTGGAATAACATGGAACATACTAGTTATATTCAGCCAGAGAATAACTATAATTCTTGTCCCTTGTCAGAGTAGGAATTTTGTGGAGTTTTAATGCCCTGAAATATGCACCTATAATAGTTTTCCGCCAGAATAATGGATGTTTTTGATATCTTATTGTAGGTACCAAGAACTAACGAGTATGTCTATGGTATATGCAGAAGGCATAAGCAGCGTATCGATTTTTTTAATATCGTTTCAATGAAAATGTTTGGGAATGATGTATGTTACTCATGTCATTTATCGCATATTTAAAACAATTTACTATTCCATCGAATAAAGATTCTATGTCTGAGATTAAACGAAGAATAACTCTTGCCAATCGTTACTTCTTTAGGCTAAGAAGGCAATTGACTAACACAGCCCTCTCTCGAACAACAAAAGTGACTCTCTATAATAATCCAAGTCCTGCTCTATGGCGCAGTGGTATGGATTTTATCAAAAATGGATGAGGGTACTCTTGGCTGCCTTGACAGAAAAATTTTCGGTCCCATCTGCATATACGGTGAGTGGAAGTTAAACACAACGATGAACTATACGGGCTGTATAGCGACATCGAATTAGCAAGAAAACTGAAGATCCAACGAGTAAGATGGATGGTCTGGTAAAGCGGATGAACATCAACACTCCGGTCGAAAAATGTTCGAATCTGCCCCTGAGGGACAGCGCAATAGAGGAAGACAGCGACTCAAGTTAAGCGCACAAATTGAATGGGACCTCAGTCAACTTAGCTTGCAAGACTGGAGGCAGCTAGCTAAGAATTGAGCTGGCTGGGCGAGCTTGTTCGTTAAGGCCCAGGTCCACCCCGGATTACAGCGCCACCTTAAGTAAGAAAAAAAGGTGCAACGTTTGTTCAAAAAGTAAGGTGACTTTTTATTTATTTTTTTATTTATCAATATTGTTGTTATCACCTTTAAAGTAATCCCCCTCGGATATAACACACTTATGCCAACACTTTTTTAAATGCTTGAAGCATTTCTCATTAACACTTTTGGCTATTGCTTTTAGATCTTCCAGCGATGCCTTTTTATTTCGGTCTTGACTCTCCCAGGCGCTTCCATTTGGACAATTGGGCTTTTGTTTCGACGTTATAACCATATCCCCATAATTCTTAACCAATTATGACCCTATTGAGCAAGTCAGGATCATCATTGACGTCCCTCAAGAACTCCTGTGCGATGCCCATGCGACGATTTTTCTGATCAAAACTAAGAAGTTTCGGAACAAACTTTGCTGACAAAACATCTGAAGAAATTACATGACACGAGCCGACCGATATGCTAACATCCTCAGTAACTTCTTTTATGGTAATTCGATGTATTTGCAAAATAATTTTCTTTACATTTTCTTCGACGTAATCATCTTTTTGTTGAAGTACCGGGGCATCTAGAGCGAGCTGATTTGCATCTTCTCAACTACTTGATCACGTTTTTCACACAGAATTTGATGCAAATTCTTTGATCCATTTTTTATTATAATTGAAAATTGCGGAGCACACCAAAATACGTCTAAGATTTCTATGTTCAGGACATGTTTACCATGTACATCCATAATCGAATGAACATTGCTCGCGAAATTTTAAAAGGCACCTTACTTTTTGAACATACTTCGTATACGAGACGCACTGTACATCAGTAACGTTCACAGTGTTTGCTTTCTGCATTCTCAATTTTCCCTCTTTGCAGAAGTGTAAAGTTAAAGTAGTCATCTGAAAAGATTTTTCTATATTTTTAGTAGTTTTGATAATAATTTTTTTATGTAACGGTTTTTTAGCCGCATCAAGTTTTTTTTTTCGCTATGCAGATTTATAAAGATAGTCAAATACTTACACTTTATACCATAGACTACTAGAATACTGGATTTCATTCTCTGTAATTTACCATAAAAAGCCTTCGTATTAAATCAGTGGAACTACAAAGAGTTCTTCCTTTGAGCCGTATGTAAAAGGAGATCAAAGGATATTGCGTGTGTTGTGAAATAATCCCTACCTCAAGGAATCTCTAGCAACAACTTTTCAAAATTGTATCCTCACCACATATACTTGTTGAGAAGTAAGGAATCTATTCTTAGAAAATCAAGTAACGACAATAGAACTTTGGCAGAATTTTGCAGGCGGATGAAGCAAAATTCATTAGTGATTGAGTAATTAATCTCCAAAAGTTGCGTGATAGTATTTGCGCTATTCTTGATGCAACAAGTATTTGAACATTTCAGAAGGTTGTTGGCAAATCAGTGCTATTATTTGTCAATCCATTTAAATGCCTAATGCTGCTCAGTAATTGACAACATATTCACCAGAATCTCTAGTCTTAGATGGGTCTTTCGCAACACTTTTGAAAAGATTATGTTTCATTTAAAGCGGAAAAGCAATAATCCACTGGCTTTGAAGGCCTGTCAGACTTGTGTTTGAAAAATTTATCTGTGATATACTCGTATTTTGGTATGTTGCCTATATCAAATCAACCAAACATAGGAGGTGTTTGACGATTCTATGCTGGTGGTATGTTCTAGACAAATACAGCAGAATAGAAGCCAATTCACGTTGGAGCATTCGTTGCTTTGCGGATACCCTATCGAGGGAGCTATTTAAAGCAGCGTGTAAGGAACTAACAGTTTCTGTCTCACATGAAACATCCTGGCAGGCGAATTCACCTAAAATCATTCGTTAGAAACACAGCCCGATATTCAATATCTAACAAATGTTGAAAAAAAAAAACTTAGGCATTCTCAATCGATACTTACCACTAAATGATTGACTTAGAAGTCGCATATTAGAAAGCGAATAAATGCTAGTAGCCTAAAGCGATGTTCAGTAATGTTAAGAAGGAACTTCTGGTAGTAAACATCATTTTAGTCAAAACCAATGAACAATGATCTAAATTGCTCCAAAAGGGTGGTTATTTGAGCAGCATTCAGGGAAAAGAAAACGATTCAATCATAAATTATTCTGAAATATGCACTACAGATAATTTGCACACGTTGGATGAAAAAGCAACAACACCTCAAGATTGAAATCTACCCACCAGGAACAACTTAATAAATCAAGTCAAAGTTTGAAACCAATCAGTTTACTAGCAATCAGCTAAGTCTAACCATGTAAGTCGACATAAGCACGTGGAGAGACGAAATTGCGTTGAACGCAAATAATATGCTACACGAATGATGACTCCATCAGACAAAGTAGAGATACGGAGCTTTAGATATAGACTAAAAATTCAGGACAACTTTGCCAATTCTTGCTCGTATTAGTACCTTAAACAAATTTTTAAGCAACATCTTAAGTACGAGGAACGGTAATTTTTGTTAGCACTCTTACTTGGAGAGATAAGGCATATTTTACAACACAGTTGCAAGTGGATGAAATTTAAATGCAACTGTCGCACATTTCCCGTATTTCGGCCAACAAAAGAAGTTCTGACGTTTTCTTTATGAACAACCTAGTTAAATGCCAACTAGATTGATAAAACAATCAAGGCAAGATACAAATACAAGTTCAATGTTCTGAAGCGACATCCCATTGAGTATATGTATATTTTCACAGCCATTTTCATTGAGGGTATACTCTCAGATGTGGATGGCTTGGGCGTCAAAAAACAGAAGAAGTACTATGAATACGTATCTGACGTGTTAAGCTTCACTTGGCAAACTAATCAACAAACATATAAAAGGCAGCTACAGCGTAAAACAGGAGCGCGTAACTTATACTAGGAAATGAAACTATATGAAAGTAGGGATTTCACAAAGAAAAAAAAAAAAAAAAAAAAAAAAAAAACATCTAAAAATTCAAGTGTTTAAGGGATGATCAGAATTTTAACCAAAAGAAAAAATAAAATGACAAACGGAGCTTCTCGTGCACCTGATAGCTTATATAGCGGTATTTAAATTAAATACCAATTAAGCTACCGAAACGATTAAATTCATTAATAAACTATTTAAAGAGAAGTACGAGTACATCAATTTATCTGCGTCACCCTTCCCAACATTGCGTACAACTCTACATCTGTGGTTACTTTATTACATCAATGCCAGTGTAAAACAAATAAGCCGCAGAGGAAGATTTTGAAAAAAAAAAAAAAAAAACAATGAAGGCCAGAAATGTTTACGTCACCAGCAGATGCAAAATATTAATATAGAATGCTTGCTACTCCATAAAGTTTTTTTAATGACACTACGCCATTGGATATCAAAAACCCATTTAAGAGGGTTAAGCGCTGTCATGTGATTTTTCCAATATCATATTTGAAAGATTAGGGAAACGCTGATGAAAATGACTCAACTTCAAAGTTAGAAATCTGCTGGTATTCACTGGTAACAGATGAGGAAACCACTGTTTCCTCACACTCAGTTGGCACTGAAACTTAAGAAATCTTTTTGAACTTAGTCAAAATCGACGTGATTTTGGAAAGAAATTTAGAGAAGAAGGTGCAAAAGCAAACAAATGAACTGAACAACGTAATTAAATTACCAACAATTTTAATCGCTAGTCAATATGAATATAAATAAAATGAAACACGTTTTATAGAACTGAGTATGTATTTACTGCATCATTCTATAAAGATTGACAAAGCATAAGTAAGTGGAAAATATAAGTTATAAAGAGAAAAGCTATAGCTTGAGGGGAAAGCTAAAAAATGTCAAACTGCGGGAGTTACTATGCTTGCATATTTTCAGCACAAGATCGATAGTCAACAATTAGATAGATGACCCTTCTCCACTAATTAAAAAACAAGAGGCAGTAACTGTCAGCGATACTTCGGAAAGCTTCAAGAAAGAAATCGAAGCAAAGTCCTACTGAGCGTATCCCATAAGACGCCCTACGAACTTAAAGTCAAAGTTGATTACTTTGTTGAAATCCTTCACACATTCGATTAAAAAAAAAAAGTTATCCACCGGAATGAAATGGGATTGTTAAGGAAAAATTAAAAATCCGTAAGCAATGGAAGTAAAGTCGTTCCACACAAATAGTATACGCTTCATTCACGTGTGTAACCTGCTAAAACAGACTTTTAGACTCTTCAAAGCCGTGCAGCAGATACTTACTTTGAAAGCACAACAGCAGTCAAAGAATTCTATTATTCGCTTTGGAACATTACCATTAAACCGGATAATTTAGCTTCCCTTTTAAAAGAGACATTTAGGCCGTTCGATGCGATGCGTAAATTTATATTATTAGTGCATCGAAAGCAGCAGCTGAAAACTATATAAGGTTTTCCAATTCGTAGTCCATACGCCAAACAAAACTATCGTCCGAATCTGTATATGTTTAGCTTAAGGTTTGCCATTTTATAATATGGATTGTTTAAAAATCGCTGAAAATTTTGAAAACTTACTACAAAAATAGTGATTCTTTGGTCGGAATGTTTCGCGCTTTACGAGCAGATTATGCTCGGTATAATCATCAATCAGAGCGTGCCATAACAAAACTGTAAATAAATTCGAAGACACTGGCTCTGTTACAGATGAACTAAGGACTATGAATCATCGAAATGCACGCTCTGCAGAAAATGTGGCTGCCGTTAGTAAATGTATTTAATCACATCGGAATCTTGAGGAGTGTATGCATATACCACTACACCATGGCCACCCCCGATTATGTCGAATTCACGTTGAGCACAGCATTTTGCTTATCTTACGGTACATTATGGCGTATTTTGCATTTGGATTTGCATGTACATCCTTATAAAGTTCAACTAACTGGGCAATTGAAGCCAGCTGACCACGGAATGGGTGCTTGAACATCAGCGTTTGGATGACCAATTTTCATACAATATTTTCTTTAGCGATTAGGCTCATTTTTATATCGGTGGTCAAACGCAATACGACCTTAAAGTAAAAACTCCTGATGCATTATGCCACGGTAATCGACAAAAATATGTCAAAATCCTCAGAAACTTCTCTTATGGTAATTCGATGATTTTCCAAAACAATTTTCTTCACAGCTTCGACGTTATCATCTGTCACATTTCTATCTGTCAAAAATAAACTTAAAGCTATGAACACACAAAAAAAAAAAAAAAATCGATAATCGAATGTACGTTTCAAAATTCGCTCTACGTTTTGAACATACATCGTAAAAGAAAGTTCTGAAGCCGGTTTGGAAATATGCTGTAGATATAAATCTGGGGTTGTACCAGCTCCTTTTATAAGGAGCTAAGTATAATTGCCAATGCACGCTTTTGGGCAGAGACTTCCGAATTCCAACAGTTAAAGGCAAAACAAGAAATTACATAAATGTACTACATGACACATTAATAATACGGGGGCTGTTTGATGACTACCCGGATTGAAAGATAGGTGGCGGTACTGAGCAAAACACGAGCAAGAGCATACCACTATTTAATATAATCTCTTTTAGCTTTCCTTTTAAAAACATTTGTGGCAATCCGACACTTAATTTTGTTTTGGCATCCATTTCAAAACATCGTGTTAGTGTTTTTTGCGACCGTGATCCGATTCTTGTTTTTGAGTGACAAACGCTGCGAGTAAATCAAGCACAATCTCGATGGTGAGTGTGGGATCCATTCACCTTACCGTACAACCGTTTACAATTGGTTGGCAGAGTTTGGCCATTGCATGAGGACGTTTTTTTTTTGGGACGCGCGAGGTGTGATTCACGTTGACTATTTGGAGAAGGGAAAAACAGTCACAGGAGCTTAATACGTCGATTAATTAGACCGATTCAACGCCAATTTAAATTAACAACGACCACATTTGGTGAAGAAAAACGTGCTCTTGGTGCAATTGGTCGAATTGCACTACGAATTGCTCACCCATCCACCGTATACTTCGGATTTGGATCCCTGCTACTTCTATTTGTTCCCAAATCTTAAAAGATCGCTCGCCGGAAAGAAGTACGGGTCGCCGCCGCGGAAGAGTATTTTGCAGGCCACCAATCGTTGTACTATGAAGAGGGGTTAAGAAAATTGTAGAACCGCTGGGAAAGGTGTATCGAGTTGAAAGGGGGTTATTTTGGAAATAAATTGTCAAAACCTAAAAAAGTTGCGTTGTCATTACTAATCCGGGTATTCATCAAACAGCCTTTGTATACAAAAAATTTGGACAAAGGAAATCTGTCCTAGCGTCTTAAAATGACGAGACCTTTCGACCTGCCGCGCTAAAATTTAACTGCATTCGAAAACGGAATACCATATGCGGGACCTTTCAAACGAAATATGGTTGCCAATTACGTTATTTTGTGATAGAAAATTGTTGAAAAGTTTTAACTTGATTTCAGTAACAAACACGTGATCTAGAAGGGAGTTGTTTTTAGTGATTTAAGAATCTAACACTACTATGAGCACGCCCTTGCGATCCACCTGTGTCTATAAAAGACTTTCGTCTTCCCTCGGTTGGAAAAAAAGAAAGAAATGACCGGTTAGATAAATTCAATAATCCGAAAGCATACTTTGGAGGAAATTTTTTTTAAGAAACTCAATATCGTATTGATATGATTTCGGACCATAAAAGGAAGACCTCAAATGACACCTCTTACAAGCAAACTACTGGTATCCCAGTAGATTTACCAAAACTAATTATGAAAACAACCTTTTCAGCATTAAAATCATAATGTAAGGATGCTCTGCAATAAATCATTCGTTCGTAGTGGCAATTGAAAGCTAACAGCCGCAAGTCCTTTTTTTTTTCAATCTTTAGGTCAACCTTGCATAAAATTTTCAAAACCAAAACGTGACACTTTAATAGTTTACATTCGATTTCAACCCATCCCCTTGTTGTCACCCAAAAATTTTCATTTGCTCTACTCTTGCTTTGTCTACCCATACATGCAATATTGAAAGGGGTCATGTAAATTAACTAAACCGACGAAGGTCTTACCTAGAAATATATATTTGTCGAAAGGTCTAGCCAATTGTTAATGCCCAAGTCCATACAAACTGCATAGCAAGTTCTGTCTTATAAAGTGTGCATAGGTCAGGCATAATTTATGAGCTCAGTTATTTCGTTTTGTTCTCATAATTCAATTTAAATCAAGCAAAACTTTTACGGAAATTTAAAGGAACACCAGCGGATCCTTAAGAGAACCTCTGAAGAGAAATTTATTTTCTCTTAGTTGGAGCTTTATCCGAGAAATGAGAAATAGCATTTTGAGCTTTTACTGTACAGCAGAGAGAATGTTTGTAGTTATCACTGAGATGTTCGAGGATGCTTGATACATCTGCTGCAAACTAGAAGCGCTTAGCAATGTCCTCGTCTGAAAAGAATTCCTAGAACTTCATTCTGACATAGACAGCTAATTTCCTTAGCACTAGGTTATTTATGAGTATACATGAGTACGTACACAATCCGCTACCTTATTCTCATTTGTTCATGAGACTACCATTTTGCAATATTTTTATAAATAAATTCTAATAATAATAATATCCGAAGATGGATTAAAATTGGCAATCCTAATCCCTCTCTTCATGACATTGCCCGTATTAATTTCAATTTAAACATTTTTTATTCAACATCCTGAGTTTTTGAAGTGATGAAAAATTGGCGGGAGATATACCACTGTTGGTCATGTTCAGGGGGTAGTGAGTTAAAGTGATTAAATTTAGATTATGGCTTTGGGTAATTTAATCATTAATTTAATAACATAAAATGCAAAATTATTTTTGTTTTCACAGAAGTCCTAATGATTCGCAGGTTAGGCAGTCCTTCTTTATGCAAAAAAACACATCTGTCCTGTGTAAATTAATATTAAAAGTAGACCAACAACTTTTTGGGAATTTATCAACCCAAAAAGAAAAAGTATTGGTTTTCCAAAAATGATGTACCTTGATGACAATCAATTTCGAGTCCCTAAATATAAAGGCTGACCAGCTAAGAACTATAGGAAAAAAATTTAAATAAGACAACAACGGTGTGAGATATAAAATTGATTCTGGCTTTATTTTGAAGCTACATTTATGCCATAATGTATGGAATAGCACGGCACTTAAATGGCAAGCTCGGTTTTGCTGGCGGTTCTTCAAGCGGTCTGTCTAATTTTTCATGACTCGGTACAATATGTGCGGCATTATCCCGCAATATCGTGTCGAATATTGGTTTCTAGCTCGTCCAAAGTATAGTATAGAATTGGCTTGTAAGTGTGGACTTGACGTAGCCTAAAAAAAAAAAAAAATAATCGAGTAATGTCAAAACTCATGATCGCGGCGGCCAATCGATGAATGCTCACGGTGAGATGAGCCAGTCGACAAATTTATTTTTCATGGCATGTAGACTATCTTGATGGAATCCCAGTTCGAATATATCGATTTTCTCGAGCTCTGACCACATAAGGTCGGTTAACATTGCTCTATACCTGAGATTATTGACGGTAACGGTATCTACTTCATCATATCGAAAGAAATAAGGCCCGATGATGTCGCAACGCCATAAACCGTACCAAACAGTCAATCTGTGTGGATGCATTGATACTTTTTCGAACACCTGTGGATTATGTTCGCTCCAAAAACGATAATTTTTCTAATTTACATAGTGGCTGAGCCAAATAATGGGCCTTGTCCAAGAAGATGATTTTTTAGCGAAAATTCAGATAGCCGGCATACATTTCCAGCGCCCAATTGTCTATGATTGTCTAGCTTCAGTTCTTTTGTCAGCACAATCTTTATAGGTTTTCTTCGATACTGGCCGCTATGGCGGCTTTGTTTTCTTATTTCCCGTCAATATCTGTCTAGTTGGTCCAAAGGAGTGTACTCACGCTCAAACTTTTCGACGGTGCGACGAATTGCCTGCACACTGTAGCTATGATGACGACCGATCTCTCAACGAAGTTCACGTTGCGTGACGTTACATGATGAAAAGGCAAACCTTACTGCATATTTTGACAGCTGCATATCATTGATAAATTTGAGAGCTGCTGAAGCATAGCAATTGGAAAACCCATCATAGCTCTTTGGTCACCCGTTACAAGGTAGGACGAAAGGAATGTCATAATGTGAATTGGCAGCCAATTTGTTAGAATTGAAAAAAAAAATCGGTTTTTCCGAAATATTTATAAGAAGGTGTGAAATTGATGACATTAAGCTGAAAAAAATGATATCTGTCAACTCTCGAGTTGATACACCTTTGTGCTCGTTTGTGGTTTGTTGTTGTAAAGTCGAGACTTCAAAAAGCCCCAAAGGGTCTTGCAATATGTCCGACTAGTTCAATTTGTCAAAACGGGAGATCACATTGAAAATTGGTGATTTAAAATCTCCACCGTAGTCTGAGTTGAGTGACCGGTTGCTCCATCCTACTAGAACCAACAATGTCCGAGATCCAATTCAGCAACTTTTGGTAAAAATAATCAGCAGTCAGCAGACAGCAACTGGTGACCAACTTACACTTTATAAGGGACCATCTTCAGGTCTTTCACCAAAATTCGACGCAACGAACGTCTGCTGATGCCAAATTATGTACATACCGTTGCCTCGTCGATGTTTGTCGACTCTCTAGGAGGTCCTCGCCCACAGCAGTGATATTTTCGTTTGAACGAGTAATACGGGGTCGGACACTTCTTCCGGCATCTCTAATGCATGAGCCGCTCAGCCAAACGCTTAATTATTCCCGCACATGGTGCAGGACGATGATAAAAACGACGATGAAATTGCTCAAATAAGCATTCACAATAATTCCACATTCTTCAGGTGTGTATCGCTCCACTGCTTATTGCCAATTAATTCCCTATCTGTCTATAACATAAATGTCAAAGCACAATGACACTAAAGCCCATTTGCAAAAATTATGGCCATTTCATATTATGACATTACTTTTTACTTGCATCGTTGTAAATTGTTTTTGCTCAATTCCATCAATTACTGCTTGTTCTTGCTATTTCTCTAATGTTGGTGATATTGAATATGTCGTTACTAATTTGGAACCCCAAAAGAAACCAAACATTTTATCATTCTTTTGCCTTTTTAGAATTTGAAAATCAACCCTCTAAAGAATTACTTTATGAGGAAAAGGTGGATTTCATACGATAAATCCTGTAAATAAATCAAGTTCAGGCCTAAGGCCTAGTCGTAGTGAACTTAATTTTTTATGAATTAATGTAAATGGTATAGCTCAACATATCTCAATATATCTTCGTCCAGAAGAATTGTTAATCATAAATTAATGTCTCCACGATTGAGATACAAACTTATCTCCAATCTGTGAAAACATGGATTCGAAATAAAAAAAAAAAATTATGAAATATTAGTTACACCATAACCTTCTAACACAGATATTATAATTTGTTATATAACTTCTACTTAAAACAAAGTAATTTATGAGAAATTGTTATTAGATTCCAGAAGGTAGTACGTATAGGACATTGTAGGAGCGGTTAAAAGGGCACAAACTCATGTGGTACAATTTTTACTCAGACGTTGGTAAGGCCATCTGTATTACCATTTCTTGAATCAATGAAAAAGAAAAAGAATTTATTCGTAGTTTTTGAATGCGAAGGGTCATTTTTACGACTTGTAGAAATATACATATATTGATACACTTTATATAATCCAACCGGAATAGTGTCCAAAGGCTGAAACTTTGAATGTATCCAAGCAGAGATCCATTAGTAAAGGAGAAATCAATTATGTAAATCTAGAGTTATCCATTTTTTGGGTTGTATGGTAATTTTTCGCACATTTCCTGCCATATCTTGATATTCATATGCAACGGTTGGCTTTAAAGTCCTCCAACGACTCTTCATGAGCACCGACATAAAATGAATGATGCCAATGCCCGAAATAATGAAGTCCACAAACGATTCGATTTCGATTTCATGGTAAAATGAATCAGTAAAAACACACGAAATGCCAAATTTTGGATACTGGAGTTCCACAGAAATCGGTCTTAGGGCCTTTATTGTGAAACATCATGTACGAAGGAGTCCCACGATTACAGTTGCCTGTGGAAGTGATGGTAATTGGATCTGCTAATGACATTGCCGTCGTGACAGTAGGTAAACAGGTTCGTACAGTTGAACCCGCTACAAACGAAGTAATTGTCCAAGAATTGCCAGCCTAGAAGAAGCCATAAAACAAAAACCATAAAACAGAAGCTGTACTGATAACTGGTCGAAAATCTGTAGAATTCGCCAACTTTCGACTCTCTGCTTGAGTTTCACTTGCCAGGTAAACTAATCAGAACTAGGTCACAATCAGCTCCTATCAACGAAGCTGGTAGTGAGCTGTACAACCCAACCCAACCCAACCCAACGGGGAAAAACTCATCGGTTGTGGTGACGGATGAGGCCATTAAACATGCTGCTGCATCCTTTGATGGCTTCAAGTCACCTGTAATAGTTATGTTACAAAAAGGTATAGACCAGCTACTAACAACTCTGAAGAGAATTTTCACTGCTAGCCTGGCACTGGCATGCATACCGAATCCATGTCGAGGACTACTCGCTCGACAAGAGTTCCAGACCTATAAGTCTGACTTCCTTCATGCTGAAAAGCATCGAGAAAATGGTTGAGATCCATGTGCACAAAGCCGCCTTGCGAATGCATCCTCTGTGGAAGATTTTGCGAGAGTGCGCTTCAGAATCTGGTAGGTAGAATTGAAGGCGAATTCGACAAGAAAGAATACGTCTTGGGCATTTTCATCGACGTTGAGGGTGCCTTCGACAACGTAACTTTTGACGGCATATGTAACTCGGCCAGACAAATAAAAGAAATGTTGGAGAATAAGACAATGTTTGCGGTTGCTGGTTGCGGCCAATATGTGGTGGCAGGTGTAAACAAGGGTTGTCCAAAAGGCGGCGTTCTATCTCTATTGCTATGGTGCATGTTTGTCGACCAACTGTTCAACGCACTCAATAGTTCTAACGTTTATACGCAATCATACAGGATGATGTAGCAATACTGTCTGTTGGATCGTGTCTGCTCTAAAGTGCAGGCAGCACTAGACGTGATCGACGACATTCTGGCAGTGCAGAGGAACTTACGTCAAAACATGAGGCCTGTCACTGAGAACGGTTTTTTGGATCTACATGGCTGTGATAGGGCCAACTATATCCTATGCGTCGGTTGTCTGGTGAAATAAGCTCACGCAAAAATACCTGATTGCTGCTTTTACCAGATTCCAAAGAACGGTTTATCTCGGATGAATGGGGACTTTCCCCAACACTTTCGGCCCTGCTCTAGACGTGTTGATGAATCTTGCTTCCCTTGGTATTCATTTCAGCCCTCTTCCGTTTAAAAACAAGTTATCTTTGGTACAACACGCACTGATGCTTTGATGTCCGATGCAAAGGCACCAGAACTCTTGTTGCAGAAAAAATACGAAATCGATTATCCATGTGCCCAGGACCGATTTCGATCAGAATCTGAGTCAGCAAAGTAATGTATTCGAGTCTTTATGGATGGCTCCAAAACCAATATAGGATGTGGCGCTGGTGTTTTTCTAGAGGGCGACAACGTTAAATTTTAATTCAGGTTAGTAAAGCTTCCATCTGTCTTCCAGTCAAGCTGCGCTCAGGACCTTGTTGAACCTTCTTACGACTTCCAAACTAGTTCAAGAATGCAGGAGGCCACTGAACGCAGTCGAAAGGTTAAATTCAGTGATTCTTGTCTGGATACCAGATCACAATGAGATCACGGGAAATGAAATCGCTAATGAACTTGCCAGGCATGGTTCAGAGGAGAGTTTTCAGTACCCGAAAACTGGAAATGTGGACATAAGAGAAACAACATCCTGCGATGCTTGCTGTGAAAGTGATGACTACGACGCGGAGCATTATCTCTGTGAATATAGGGCGTAAATGAAGGTGGAGATACGGAGCGCATAGTATTTTATTTCCCACGCTTCATGGCATTGAGAATTTCTGTGTCTAGCTCATCCGATCATAGACCACATGTTGCATTCGAAGCAGAACTGGGCAGCAATATGTTTTTTTTTATAACAAAATTAGCTACAGAGAATAGAAAGGCTTTGAAAAACAACAGCCGAAATGAAACACATAACACGAATAGCTTGATTTGCTTTCAATCCCCGCGTAGTAATATTTAACCATAGTCCCACGGGGAGAGTGGTTAAAGTGTGTACGGTGTGTGATTAGTCGTCGAACTAAGGCTTGAGGTAAATCATTCAACGATGATTTAAATTTATCCGTTGGTCTGTTGGCTCGTCTATTCCTCTCTATTCGTTAACAATAATTTTTTTTTTTTACATATTTTTCATTATACTCGTAAGTATTAAAAATAGCAGAAAGAGCCAATAAAGGAAGAAACCTTGCTCGGCAGAACTGCTAAAAGATACTGTCTAAAATATTTCGTGGTCGCTGTCGAAACCCGAAAACGTCTCTAAAAACTAAATTGCATATAGTTCGATGTGCTAAAAAAAAAAAATCCGTTCATGACTTCAAATTAGATTAAGCCCGAATTAAATTTCAAAATCGATACCTCGGTAAGTAGGAAACGATTGACAGAGCAAACTTTAAAAGTGTCTTTTTCCACCAAAAAAATATTAAACACCGAATGGACTTTGAAATACCGAAATCCAATAGGCCAATTGAGTAATGGCCTCTGAAGGGACCAAAATTAATTTGTTTGGACCGGATACCAAAAAAAGGTAGATATGTTAGAAGGCAGACTGGAAAGGAATTCAATCCTGGGTTCACTGTCAATACAATAAAACATGGTGGAGGAAACATTATGGTTTGGGGATGTTTTTCCTATTATAATGTTGGTCAAATTCACTTTATCCAAGATATTCTTACAAAAAATAAGTAGAAATTTTGGAAACAGTAATATATCTACAGTGGGGAGCATAAAATGAGTACATGTTTGTGGTTAGTGTAATCACTTAATGTAATATTATATACAAAAAAATAAGGTAAATTAAAAAAAAAAATTGCACTTTATTAGCATGTTCAACTTCGAACATTATACACATAATGCAAAATGGAAAACAAAAAATCGTAAGAATAAAACAAACAAAACAAAAAGAACTCAATTTTGCACCCAGCGTTGTTTGATATGTTTTCACGCAAAAATACTAAAATTACTTTTAATTTCATTTATTTGGTCAGTTTATTTGTGCCTTAAATATTTTAGTTTGAAATGTGTTCTATTGCGTGCGGTAAGAACTTTTTTCAAAACGTTTTAATCAGTAAATTAAAGAAATTCTATAATTCCGTAACTCTTTAAAATAATGAAGAAACTATCACGAGATATTTAAGACCGTATTGTAGCTATGACATCAAGTGGCTCCTCTACGTGAATGATAGTTGAGCAGCTTAATATAAGAAAATCAGTGGTCATTAGAGTGCAGAAAAGGCGAGGAACTACACCCAAGCCACAAATCAGGGGCCGTAAAAACAAAAATTAACGGAAGCGGACGCACGTCTTATGAAAAAACTGATAAAAAGGGACATGTGTTTAACACCAAAGGATGCTTCTATAGTAATACATAAGCCCATTAGTTGATGGACTGCAAGTAGAGCTCTCCACGACATTGGCTACATCTCTGTGGTAAAAAAAAACAAAACTTACATTGCTGACAAAAAATTCAAAGCTCGGTTGAAGTATGCCAGAGAGCACATAAATTGGACAGAGTCGCTAGTACTTTTCGTGAAATCCTACCTTGAAGTCCTAATTTCACGGGATGCCCATACATCCATGGGAGCAAGGATACGCCTTGCCATCGCTCACCGTTAATTCACTGATACCAAATTGGAACTCGTGTTGGAGGCAAAAAGTTCCAGCCTTGATAAGGGTCAAGGCCGACCTAATACCTCTTACTGATCATAGGGTCACAGCACTTAGTATCTTGCAACTCTACATTGGGTCAAAGCCCCTTCCCACGACCTTGGATTTAAGCCACAGCCATCATGACATTCCCACAAGGGGGCCTACCTCAACAAGTCAGGCTCGGACCGAAATCCGGGTTCTCCATCGTACCGTGTTTTATTACCTGGTAGGGATTACTGGTGGTCCTGCCACCCAACAGGACCTGTGTCCGGCCGCTTCTAACTGGTTAAATACCGAAAACCTTTACAATAAGACCAGTACATTTTGCTCTGCCCCCGACTTTTTATTCGTAATTGATGGGCGGGGGCCCACAGAAATTGGACAGTGGATGACGGAAACGTGTAGTGCGGTGAGACGAATCAAAATTTAATCGGTTTCAGACTGACAGAAAACAATATTGCTGGCGCTACTCCAGAGAGACCATCCAAAGGCACCATGTTAAAGAAATAGTGAAGCATAGTGGAGGGAGTGTCATGGTATGGGGTTGCTTGACATGGTAACACGTTAGACCACTTTACCATATCGGGGGAAAAATGAGAAAAGAAGATTATTTACGCATTTAACAGACTCATCTTCCCGATTTTGTAGGTAGGAACGCTTATCCTAAAGAGGAAGTCATATTTTAACAAGATGGCGACGCAAAGCACACATCCAAAATAGTGAAGGAATGGATTACCGAGCAAATTGATTCAGTGGCCAGCCCAAAGTCCCGACTTCAATCCGATTGAGAATTTGAGGTCAATCGTGAAAAGAAGAGTGAGACAATACCGATCAACCCCAACGAACCTGGAAGACCTTTATCAGCGAATACAGCGGGAATGGCAGAGTATTCCAAATGAAATAATAGAATAACTGGTGGAAAATATGCCAAAACGCGTAGAAAGTGTTTTACATAATAAGGGGCTATAGACTCGGTACTAAATATAAGCTTTTCCCTAAAGTTGTTATGAAGTGCAAAATTAAATACATAAAATATGTATTCATTTATGCTCCCTACAGTATTGGCAGATGACAACTTGTCATTACGAAAAAGTGCTTTGCGGACAGGAATATTCGAGATTTAAAATGGGCAGCACGGTCCAGAGATGACCTAGATTCATGTATAAAATTCATGCATTGACGACAACTCTGAAAAACTCAAAATTCACAGCTCCGTTTTTGTTCTACAAATAATTGATCATTGCATGACGTGTTTAAGTTTTAAATCAAATTCGATTACGAGTCCTAGTAGTGGTACTTCTAGCTCACCTGGTTTTATCATTGAACATAGGGCGCTTAATAATAGTCTACGTTATGAATGTTCGGTAAATGTACTATGTGGAAATGATCCTTCTTTAGCTTACATTAAGTTCATTGATACCTTAAAGAAGCATGTCTCTCATTGTTCGAAAAAAGTAAAGAATAGCGGGAATAAATTGAAAAGATTAAGGCCTTTGATCAATACTAACTTAATTATCAAAATAAAAGAAGAGAATAAATTATACAAGAAAACAAAAACGAAATATCCAAATAATGTCAATATATGTATTAAGTGCTTATAAACAACTATGTAAAGATATTTCCAAAGATGTTATTCTGTGTAAAAACAATTGTTATTCTAACAGGTTTCGTGAGGTTAGTGGTGATTCTAGAAAAGAATGGCAACTTGTTAAAAAATATTCAGAGTAAATCTACGTTCAGCCCACTAGTTTGTAGTATTAAATACAACGATGTCATCATTAATGACCCCAAAGATTTGGCTGACAAAATTTAACGAGTATTTCGCTTCGATTGGCACTAAGGTAGTATCGGATAGCTGTTCTGAATTCTCTAACCTCAACTGCACAGTTGTTGATAAATCATTCGCTCATAGTTTCTTTGCCGAATCAATAACGTTCTTTGAACTGTTTGGAATTATTAACTCACTAAAAAACTTGAACTCTTCAACAACAATTTCGTTAAAAATATAGCTGTAAGCTTTTGCTATATTGTTTGTAATATTTTTAACAAAAGTATCTCCTGTGGAATTTTTCCACACGGTCTTAAGCAAGCCGAAGTTATACCTTTATATAAGAAAGGCGAAAAATCTGCTATTATGAATTAAAGGCCTATTTCTTTACTTCCAGTGTTTACGAAGATTTTTGAGAAAGCTATAAAGAATAGAATGATCAAATTCTTAGATAAAAATAATTTCTTTAGCAAGTACCAATTTGGTTTTCGGTCACGTTTTTCAACTGAAGGAGCCCTGTTAAATTTCTGCACAAATATTTATGATAGTTTAACTGCAGAAATCTGACTGCTTTTGTCGATCATAATATTCTTTTAGTAAAATTATACATATTGTGGTTAAAGGAATAAAATACATAATTGGTTTAGGTCGTATTTATCAAACAGAGGGTAAAAATAGGTGTTCTTCTGGGTCATTAGTTCCAACAGCATAATTTGGTGATTAGTGATAAAACGAAGATGAAGTTTTGTTTTTTATTCTGTGTGGAAGGGAGTTGGACTTTAGTACGTTTTATTTCGACTGTGCAAAATGCAGAAAATTTTTACATAGTAAAAATATTTGTAAATTAGGAACAACCGCACAAACAGATTTTGAGTCCCGTACATGTTCCGAGAATTGCTTCGATATAGAAAATGTTAAATCGTATAAGTATCTTGGGGTTACACTTGACTGGAGGATGAGTTGGTCCGACCATACGAGTGCGCTTAAAAAGTCTCTTATAGCTACCATAAGTCAGTTATTTTTTTAAAATTCTTCATTTCCCAAGATCTACTTAAGTGCATCTTTCATCGGTTAGCCCAGTCTAGGCTCGAATATTGTTAAGTTTCCTGAGGTGGAACTTATTTCAACAAAATGAACCCACTTCTACTTCCTCAAAAACACATTGTTCGTTTTATCTGTAACAAAAATCGTCGTTTTACTAGTCTGTTACTTTTCAGGGACCTTAAAATTCTTCCCCTTTGACTGTTATAAGGTCAAAAAAATATTTTTTTCTTGATCAGGCTGTGAACTGAATAAAAGCCCCGATTACAATGTATAACCTAAGAACCAACAATTTGAATCTAGTTACTGTACCACATCATAATCTGCAAATTTTCTTCAACTTTTTTACGGTTTTGGCTCCCAGACTCTATAATAACTTGCCACATAGCATTAGAATGGTTCCTTCCTGTGTTTTTCATTCCTATTACGCACATACTTATATTTTTCTATATGTTTTGTTGTTAACTTACTAGTAAATATTTCAATATATTTTTGCAACCCCACTATTTTTCTTCCTATCTTTTTATTTATTTTTGTTATTAATTTTAACATGGCTCCTTGCTTTCACCTCTAGTTCCTTCTGAACTATAGATTGCAGGCTATTTTTTTTTGAATTCATATATAGGGTTTTCCAATAGGGACTTGACGACTTTGAATTTAATTTGTGAACGCACTCTTTCACTAATCATCAAACTGTCAATTTACTCAGTAAACTCAACATTTTCATCATAATAAAGTACACTAACGAGCAACGTCTGCAAATTATAAAAATTTTCTACAGATATTCGGAGTCGGTAACTGCAACTTTAAGAGCGTTAACTCCAATTTTCGGTCGTAATTCTCGCCCTAGTAGACAGGCAATAACAAGTTTAGTACAAAGATTTGAGTCTACATATTCGTTGTGTGATGTTGCCGTGACAACGAGACAACGGGTTGGTCGAAGTGTCGAAAATATCGCTGCCGACGTCCGTAGCAAACGATCCAAATCAGTCAATTCCACGGCGTTCTCAAGAATTGGGCATCGCTCAGACCACATTATGGCGTATTTTGGGTAAGGATCTTGGGTTACACCCATACAAGATCAAGCTGACTCAAGAATTGAAGCCGGTTTGCATACCGGCGGCGTTATTGGGCCATATTTTTTCATCGACGATAACGATCGTCACGTTACTGTGAATGGTCAGCGTTATCGCGCCATGATCACCAATTATTTTTGGCCCGAATTGAAAGATATGAACTTGGACGACATGTGGTTTCAGCAGGATGGTGCCACAAGCCACACAGCACACGCTACAATCGATTTATTGAAGAGTAAGTAGGGTGAGTGTGTTATCTCAAGACATGGGCCAGTCGATTGGCCGCCTCGTTCGTGCGATTTAACTTCGCTTGACTATTTTCTGTGAGGCTACGTTAAGACATTGGTTAATTAAAATTGGGTCCATCGAATCGACCGCTGCAAACGTGCCCGCGGTGGCTATATGAACGAAGTCGAGTTCCATTCATAAATGTTTTGATCGTACTTCAAGCCAATAATAAAGTTTTTAAAATATCTAATGGTTTGCCTTTTATTTAAAAAAAAAGTTGTCACGTCGTTATTAAAAAACCCTATATTTGACCGACTTAAGAACATTTGGTGTAATTCATGTAACTCGGGTCTAGCGCTGACGAAATTTGTAGTGTTATCGCTGTATACAACTGAGCACAATCCACGGCGACTAACGAAACGTTTTACCACTGCTAAGAATGCTGTTGCTGTTAGGTCCTCGACCAATTCTTAATGAATTGCCTTAGTTACAAAGCAAATAGATACCAATATATATCCCACGGGGTTTGAAATATATTTGAAATGGACCGCAATAGTAGCCGTGATTGTTTAACACGAAGTTCAGCTAGATAGACTATTATTGGATTTTGCTTATCAGGGCTTACTCTGCAACAAAGTATGCTATTGTTAGATATGTGTGCCAAAATGTGTGCTTAACGATGCTTACTTACTTACTTTCGGACCCGCGTGCTGTTTTACCACTTAAGGTGTACGTAAACTCGTGCTTCTTTGGAAGTAAAATAGGATACTTGGCGGTATAATCCAATTTTGAAAATTACAAATGTCCACTCACTCGTAGGATTCCTTCATCAACGATAAATGGAGCAAGCGATTTTGTGTGGCTCTTTGTAGAAAAAACTACACCTTTTAGGAAATTTAAATATTAAATGATGACTCTTGTACAATTTTCACTACAGTTAAAAGGGAGCTTCTCGAATCTCCGTCATACGTATGGGCTCATATATGTATGCGAAGAACTTTGATTTTTTCCATGCAATTATTTTTTTTGGAAGATAACATTTAGAATTGCCTTTATCCCTTTCCTCTCCAATTTATTATCCTCAAATTAAAATTCCGACATTGGCCAGTACGCTGAGGGGGTGGACAAAAATTGGGGTCCATGGAACCAAATTCTTTAATTTGTAAGGTCTGATGGATAGGAACCAGGAGAAAGAATGTCCGCTGGATTAAGCTTCTTTGGTATATGCCTCCACTGGAAAATGCGAAATTTCTTGAATTAAAGATACTTTGTTGGCAAAAAAGTCTTCCAAATGCAAAATCCTTCCGTATCCAGCTCAAAACTATTATTGAATTCGTCCAAAATGTTCAATTTGTTTAAATTCATTTAACGCCTTGGGAGACAACATTTTTTTGCAGGTGTAACCTTTATTTTGCTCATAATATGTAGATTAACCTTTATCTTATTCTTAGAATTTATAGATCTTATGTAGAGGCATGATCCATATGCGCTTTCAGAACTGTCTGAAAATGCATGTATGCAAACGATCTACTTCTAAGTCATTCAATATTTCTAGTTGTATTCATTTAGCAGGGGGTTATCCCAATTTAGCTTAAAACGCAATAGTTGCTGCATAAATAATTTCGCTGACACAATCACTGGGTCTATGATTCCAAAGAGATTCGAAGATTTGTGCGATTTCCGATAGGACTGTTCTCTAGGTGGCAATGTTGTGATATCTGATGTAAAAAAGAAAACATAAAATCTGAATCTCACCACCAACAAAATTTCATTTAGTGATATTGCCGCGCTTGTCTTTAAAGAAGCGTCAAAACCAACACGGGGCTTTGTGGTGGAACTTGACATTTTACAGACGATGTAGTGGTGTTGTGAATAATCACAAAAACAAGCATCGAATAACAAACGACGAACAACGCACAACTTTAAACTCTGTTTACTCCAAAGCGGAAAACTTATTAAGTTACTTGCACTTGCCACGTAACTGAACACCTTTTATGATTTGTTCCTTAGCCTACTTAGGGTGTGTAAATAATGTAGAATAAGCAAAATTGTAGTATTTAAGGCAAAATTAATTTAAATAAAGTTCAGTTGAAATAGTTATGTTGTTATTGGCTTCCCCCCACCAGTTCTACCACTGCACGTCAGGCGTCAGAACATTCTCAACTAAATAGGTGAAGCTGTTAAAAATCAAGCAGTTGATCTACTTACATATGTGAAAGCTGAATAAATTCATTCATGGATTTTATGTATTGTCCATGTAGGTCTTTATTTATATTAAACTTTCTCTCAAGAGCTAAGAATCTTTTCAAGGCAATGTCGTATGAGCTACCCAAACTGCATACTTGATATCTTCTGGATTGAAGACGGGAAAAGTTCGTGCAAAAATGTAACTCAAAAGAATGTGAATATGATTTACAAAAGCCTTTTAGTGTGTCATTGAGTATACAAGTAAAATCATGTTTATCAACATTTGTCGCTTGTTGTTGTGTGTTGCATTTGTTGAAAACCTTCGATTATGAAGCTTCTGGCAACTTATCAGCAACAACGAAGAGAGTATTGATAAGACTTTATCTTAATTTTGATGACCAAAGATTATCATTTACGCACAAAAAGTTTGTTAGAGCGTAACATCGGCTTATGCCAACAACATGTTTAACTGAGAGCCACCATCTAGTAAAACGCGACCTTTTTGTTTATTTTTGCCGATTAGGTAAAAAATAGCTGTGCCTAAGATGTTATTTAGAGAGATGTTGTGAAAAGAATATTTACGATTTGATGAAGGTGATGAAGTGCTTTTCTTCATGGTATTTTTTTGTACGTAATTAGGAGTCGGTGTGAATTGGAAGTACTATTAGTGCTGATAAAAGAGGAAGAAGTGGATATATTTGGCAATAGATTCTGATGAAACAACGAATGGTGTTTAATACCACATGTGTGGCAACAACTTTTATGTGACAATCGTTTATGTTATGGTTATTGTTCTTAAGATTGTTTCGCTCTGAAATTGGCAAATTCAAGGTCAAATAAAATTATCTATAGATAAAATGTCCCTGTCTATTGCAAAAATTGCATGCATTTTTGCCTGCCATTAAAGCACTTGGAGACTTATGGATCTTAATTAAATTACCGCCATCACGCTTACTACATAGTATATGTTGTTAAATGCGAAATCATGATAGTACCTTGGCACCTATTCTTGAGAAAGGTCATCAATTCTGCAAGTATTGGTAGTCGACAGAAGATTCCTTACTCCTTTTAAGTGCTGCATCTGAATTGAGTATCGTAGCTATGATGTCGAAAATAAGGTCATCCCAGCCGTCAACAAGTCGATTGAGTTTGTTGCTCATTTTATCAATTAAATTGCGTAGATCCGCTGCATTTGCCTTAAGGATTTTTGGATGTTGGAAAACTAATTTTATATGTTCAGTTTCAATTTCAATTTCTCCAAAATTAGCTCATAATTTTCTGCATTTATTTTTAAACCTGATAGCGGTAGGACTAAGTTTGGAACTCAGATTACGTAGTTTGGCAAACTTGATTCAGTTCGCATTGTTATAAACCATTGAAATGGCTTCAACGTACCAGCTTAACTACGTTGTTATTAGGTACGCAACTAGGTTTTCTAATTGATTGCTCAAGCAGTAAGTGGTGGTCGACTTTGACATATGCAAATGTCGTAAAACGAGCTAAAACATATGGTAAATAAACCGATTTTGTTTTGGAGTTATATACTTTTGGTTGTGTGAAAATATCTACTTTCGTGCCAAATAATCGTCATTTGCGGCAGCTTAAGCGCATCGAGAGCTAAATGAAATAATGAGACGCTAATTGTACCGACGGTGATTTCAATGTTGACCACCGTTCGCGTGAAGAAAGACCAAAATTCTTCGAAGACGCTGGATTGGAAGCATTTCTCAATAAGGATCCGTGGCAAACGCAGGAAGAGGTTGCTTCAGCATTTAAAGTTGACCACCAAGCAATTTCCAAGCGATTGCAACCATTAGGAATGACTCAAAAACAAGGAACTTGGGTTTCTTATGTTTTGACGCCAAGGGACGTGAACAACTGCTCCAGCATTAAAAAAGGAAGGGTTTTCTTCATCGCATCGTGATGGGTGATGAAAAATGGATTCATAACATCCACTTAAACGGAACATGGTGACTTTCCGGTCATGATTCTGCGAAGGTTATGCTGTGTATTTGTTAGAACCAGGTCGGTGTTATTTATTATGAACTGTTGAAACCTAACGAAACCATCACTGGGGAGCTGTATCAACTTCAATTGATGCGATTGAACAGAGCATTACACTAAAAAGGTTACAATACGAGCAGAGGCACGATTCTACAGTATGAGAACGCACGGCCTCACGTTGCTAAACTCGTTAAAACCTACCTGCAAACGGCCGAATGGAAAGTCCTACCCCGTCCGCCATATTTCAAAGATATTGCGTCGTCTGACTATTACCTGTTCTGTTTGATGGCACAAGATGTCTTCATATGAAGACATAAAAAAATGCCTTGATTCGTGGACAGCCTTAAAAGATAAATACCTTAACCGTAATGGTATTCTGCCAGGCAATATTTTGAATAATTAATTTTTAACCGTTTTTTCACAATAAAGTTGCATTTTCATAAAGAAAAAACGATAAATTTGTTGCTCACCAAATACATCACCTAAAAATTCTTAAAGCTCAAATTTTGGCAATTTTATAGAATCATACCTGTCCAGTTTATGTTGGGTTTGTGTAATTTAATGGCCGTCGTGTTTTGCTCAAGGAACCTTTACGGCTGAAGCTACTAAATAGTATAATTCCTCGTAGTTCGATCGATTTGGCGCGCAGATCTCATCAAAGTCTCTTTCTTCGACTTTTCTTTGTGAATACTCACGAAATAGTTAAATGCAGTACGAAAATTCATTCAGCAGTGGATGTTCTGATGAAACACTCGTTAGATACTCCTGTATGCTTTCCATTTGCTGCTCGCATACTGTGTACGACGAGTTTTCAGAGTCGCGAGGTCATTGCCCTTCCTTTTTTATCCTTCATCCACCTTGATTTTCTTTGACCCCGTCTGTGATGATGGTGATTGTGTTGATAAATGTTGTGTTTCGTGCCTTCTTCGAATTCATCTCCCGCCATTTTACGTAATTACTCAGTGCACGTAAAACAATAAAATTAATAAGAATTTAATAAAAATACCCGCAGTACTTTATCTCGCCGGGGCCTCCAATGATTAGGCGAAACTATGGTGAAACGAGTTTCGAGGATTACTGTATAAAATGGGGGCTTGTTAAAGAAATAAAAATCCTGGAGACGATAATAATGACCACTGCTGCTCTTTAATAACAAGAAAAAGTAAAGTGTGTAACACAACCGGATGGCAAAGCTTGGCCATAACTTCAAGGTTTTGTTTTGAAATTGTTATGTGATACAGGGTGTTTGCTTATTACAAAAATTATGTTAAGATGATGAATACCACTTGTATATTACAAATATTCGAGTCCATCCACATATATCAACATGGTTACGAACGAAAGGTATTTGAGTTTTATAAAATTTTTTTTAGAAACATTTAAATGCTTGATGACTTTCATATGAGTGGTCTTTTGATAATAGCTCGATTTTATACTCACAATTCTTATTTTAGGCCTTCTTTCTGATCTTTTGTTTTGAGTTAACAAAATTACTGATCTTTGTTAATGTTCATTAAAATTGAAGCACCTTCCTCAAATAGCTGAAAAGACAAATTTGTTTCTTTAAAGTTAGTATTTTTTTAAGTTGAATGTATAATAAATATTTACATGCGATATAAGGAAAATATATTATTTCATAAGCATTTTACCGAAAGGGATATAACAGCCAGCAAGGAGTGGATTAAAAACGGTGGTATCTACTACTACGGTCATTGCTATAGTTTGTAGAAGCAACATACCAGGTGTGTCCAAAAGGTAAGATGACTTTTGATTTTTATAAACAAATATTTATTTATTTATCAATGTTATTGTTGTCCCCTTCAAAGTAATCTCCCTCAGATATAATTCACTTGCGCCAACACTTTTTCCAATCCTCGAAGTATTTCTCATAAGCACTTTCTGGTATAACCTTGAGCTCTGTCACTGATGCCGTTTTTATTTTCTCAATCGTTGCAATCGACAGAAAAAGTCGCATGGGCCCACATCCGGTGAATATGGTGGCTGAGACATGATTGTCGTGTTGTTTTTAGGCAAAAAGTCTGTCACAAGCAACGATGAATGAGCAGGTATATTATCGTGATGCAAAAGCCATGAATTGTTTTTCTTCAATAGAATTCCGGACGGTTTTTTCGTGTTGCTGTTCACAAACAGCGCTTCAAGGTAATACTCCTTATTGACCTTACGACCCTACGACGGGTCCTTTAATATTTGATCGAATTTGGCGTGTTTTTTTAGGACGATTTGGCTTTGGTTTCCACGTCTTAGCTACATACCCATGATTCGTGACTATTGTGACCCTTTTGAGCAAGTCAGGATCATCATTGACGTCATTCAAGAGCTCCTGAGTGATGCTCATGTGACGCTTCTTCTGATCAAAATGATGAAATTTCGGAATAAAATTGTATGACACAATCCGACCGATATTCCAACATCCTCAGCAAATTTTCTAATGGTAATTCGGTGATTTTCTAAAACAATTTTCTTCACAAATTCGACGTTATCATCCTTTTTTATGTGCTGGGGCGTGCAGAGCGTCATTGACATGTTATCGGCTATCGTGGAAGAGCTTGTACCATATGTAAACTTTTTTTACTTAGAACAAAGTTCTAAGTATGCCACTGTCAACATTGCAAGAGTCTTAGAATCCTTAATTTCCATAAAAAATCGCCGAGCACACCAAAACACGTCTTAACTTTCTACCTGTCAAAAACAAACTACAATAAGTATGCTATATACTTGAAACTACAAAAAAAAAGCGATAATCGATTGTATGTTGGCCGCGAAATTTTAAAAGTCATCTTATTGAATACACCTCGAATATCTAGATGTACTTGGTGATTTTAACGCCAAGTAAGAGAGAACTAGCATTTCTGGCAGAACAAAAGAACATACATAATTCCAGTTCTAAACATAGACCTAGATTTATGGACTTCGCAATGGGGCGGAATATTCTCATAGCTGGCGTACTTTTATCACATCTACGAGGGCTGTTTGATGAACATTGTTTTGACAATTTATTGAGCAATATAATCCCCTTTCAACTCGATACACTTTTTCCAGCGGTGCTGCAACAAGTAGTATAGTACGACTTTTGTTGGCTTGCAAAATACTCCTCCGCGTTGGGAAGGACTTCCTCGTTCGACCCGTACTTCTTTCCGGCGAGCGATCTTTTAAGGTTTGGAAACAAAAAGAAGTCGTAGGTGACTGCGGAGCTGTGAGCCTTTGCGTTGTCGTGGTTTTTTTCTTCGCCAAATGTAGTTGTTTTTTTTTTTTTTTTTTATCCAAAAACGGTAGCCATCACCTTTTCGGTCGAAGGCTCGGTCTTCTCCTTCTTTCAAGTACGTTCATCGGATAAAACCCTATTTTTCGATTGTTATTTGGTCTTTGGTGAGTTCCAATGAATTTATTTCACATCAACGGTCACAAAACTATGCAGAAACTCCCCTGAATTTCGATTAAACAAGGCCGAGCACGTCTTTGAAATGGTCTCACGATTGCGCTTGTTCTTCGGTGTGAGCAGACGCGGTATAAGAATCTAATCACTGAACGATACTGAGGACTGTCGGCAGGAACTTACCTGTAAACGAAGGGCTTACAAGGCGTAGTGACCACTGAACGTTGGTTTGACGTATAATCATACTTTTTGTAACTTTTATGTCCATTATATTAATAGATTGGTTGTCTTTTTTTTAAATCTGAATTCAAAAAAACAAAAAACATCAAAACTGGTTAATATTGAACATACATATTGCTGCAATATTGAAAGGAGACGATTGTGCATCTGAAAGTGCGATTTAGATGAAAGACGTAGTAGTTAAGGTGGACAAACAACGCAATATTGAATGTGCGAGGGAAAATGATATAAAGACAGATGGAAACATAACATCAAGAATAGCTATATCTGAAGAAGAATGATCTCCAAGTGGAAAAAACAAACATGTTTGGGCTACGCACAAGGAACTATTCAAGAGGAACTATTCAGTGGAAAAAAACGGCCAGAGTTGGCGAACAGGAAGGGTGTTGTTTTCCATCATAATAACAAAGCTGAATTCATTTGGCTCACTCATCGTATACTCCAGACCTTGAGCCTTTTGGCTATCATCATCATCCATCATCCGCTCTCTCCAAAACACTTCGGAATTGAATAACCATTCCGAAGAGGAGATCATAAGGTAGCTGGAAAACTTTGTTACCCAAAAGTCAGCTGACTTTTACAAAAGAGGCACTATGCCTCTTACAGAACGCTTGAAGAAAGAAATAGAACTTAAGGAGGAAGTGCTTCCAGAGAATGTCAATACGCTAGACGTAACGATAAACCTTCCAATAGAAAAGGCTACACCTAGGGAACTTAGACAAATTATAGACACGCCTAAGCCCCATAAACCCCCGGATATGATTTAATTACGGGAGAGATACTTAAGGCGCTACCGAAAAAAGGTTTGCTAAAGCTGCTCTATATTGTAAATGCCACCATAAAACTAGAGCATGCACTGCATCAGTGCAAAGTTGCTGAAGTTATTATAGTTCCGAAACCTGGTAAACCACTGACTGAAGTCAAGTCATACAGACCAGTGTTGCTCCTCCCGATTATATCGAAGGTATTCGAGCGAATCTTACTTAATCGTCTTAAACCGTTTATTGGCACAAATCGCTTCTTGTCCGATCATCAAGTTGGCTTTGGAAGCCAGCACTCTACCGTTTACCAAGAGCATCGAATAACCAATGTAATTGAATGGACAATTGAACGTAAGCTAGTCGGCTCAAGCGCATTCCTTGAAGATTCGCAAGCTTTTGATAATGTATGGCACGAAGGCCTGAAATACAAACTTCGACAAGTCCTACCCGAGTAATTTTCTCATATTTTCATATTTTAAGTCCATACCTCCGTGTCAGACACGGAAACGAATATTCCAATTTTAAGACAATAAACGTGGGGGTGCTGCAAAGAATATACTTGGCCCTCTGCTGTATTTGCTTTTTACCCGCAACATACCGCAAACGGACGATACAGCTAAAACCGTCGAATAAGCAACTGCTAAGTTACAATGCACCCTTACACGGATTAACAATTGGACAAAGACTTAACTAATCGGGCTTAACGGGCTGCCCATGTGAACTTCACTCTCAAAAAAACTGACAATCTACTTGTGTTTATCAACGCAGTACCAATTCCTTTCAGGAACGAGGCCAAATATCTTGGTATGACACTTGACGCTAAACTTAAATGGAGAGCACACGTTAAGAAAAAACTTGAAGGGCTTGAGATTAGGTATAGAGACATGTACTGGCTTCTTGGAAAGTATTCCAAGCTCAGTTTAGAAAACAAATTGCTGCTATATAAGCAAGTGCTAAGACCGGTCTGGACATATGGTATACAGCTTTGAGGTTCTACCAAAAATAGTAACGTTAATGTCATTCAAACATTCCAAAACAAAGTTATGCGAGGGTTTGTTAATGCACCGTGGTACATTATAAACAATAATATCCACAGAAACCTAGGAGTCGAAAACGTTCTAAACAAAATTAAAACGTTTTCGCGAAAAAAATACGATGGAAAATTTCTGATGGATTAAATATAAGCTTTTATACCAAACCCATATGCGTTCCCAATGATGTAATCGAATAAGTATTAAAACGAAAAAATACCCTAATAGGTTTCCAACAACGTTTTACGAAAAATGTATCAGTGATACTTGGATGTACCAATATTGATGAACTAAAACCATCATTTGGAGCTTTAACTTTGACTGCAGTCTTGAAGGACAAC
Source organism: Volucella inanis (assembly GCA_907269105.1). NCBI lineage: Eukaryota > Metazoa > Arthropoda > Insecta > Diptera > Syrphidae > Volucella > Volucella inanis. The sequence continues at coordinate 123,889,626 of OU026157.1, read as the reverse complement.
CCTCTGAGCTGCAATGAACTTTTTGACACATAGATTCCTGCACCTGGGTGCCCAACAACAATTAATCAAAAAACTATTCAAATTTTTATTGATTTGTTTGCGTATGGATGATAAAGCTGCACGACCTTTAGATAAATCTGTAAACTTACTTGCTTCAATAAGAGGAATTTGAGAGAAACTCGTATCTCAATGCAAAACTAATTACATCCCAGGATCATATTTCGCCATTGATGAACAGCCAATCTGTTTCCATGGTAGATGTTCATTTAGGATGTATATATAGGGTATTTCAATAGGGACTTGACAACTTTGAATTTAATTTGTGAACGCACTCTTTCACTAATCATCAAACTGTCACTGTCAATTTATTCAGTAAACTCAACATATTCAACATGATGAATTACACTAACGAGCAACGTCTGCAAATTATAAAAATTTTCTACAGATATTCGGTATCGATGACTACAACTTTAAGAGCGTTAACGTCAATTTTCGGTCGTAATTCTCGCCCTAGTAGACAGGCAATAACAAGTTTAGTGCAAAAATTTGAGTCTACATATTCGTTGTGTGATGTTGCCATGTCAATGAGTTGGTCGAAGTGTCGAAAATATCGCTGCCATTCAGACGTCCGTAGCAAACGATCCAAATCAGTCAATTCCACGGCCTTCTCAAGAATTGGGCATCGCTCAGACCACATAATGGCGTATTTTGCGTAAGAATCTTGGCTTACACCCATACAAGATCAAGCTGACTCAAGAATTGAAGCCGATGGACCATTTGAAGCGACGTACGTTCTCCGATTGGGTTCTGGAGAAGATGCGTCAAGATGATGAATTTCATCACAAAATCATCTTCAGTGACGAAGCTCATTTTTGGATCAATGGGTTCGTCAATAAGTAAAATATGCGTTATTGGTCGGGTGAAAACCCACATGTGCTTCATGAATGACCATTTCATCCACAAAAAATAACTGTTTGGTGCGGTTTGCATGCCGGCGGCGTTATTGGGCCATATTTTATCGTCGACGATAACGATCGTCACGTTACTGTGAATGGTCAGCGTTATCGCGCCATGATCACCATGAAACCACCGATGTGGTTTCAGCAGGATGGTGCCACAAGCCACACAGCACACGCTACAATCGATTTATTGAAGATTAAGTAGGGTGAGCATGTTATCTCAAGACATGGGCCAGTCGATTGGCCTCCTCGTTCGTGCGATTTAACGCCGCTTGACTCTTTTCTGTGGGGCTACGTTAAGTCACTGGTTTATGCCAACAAGCCGACGACGTTGGAAGAGCTCAGAGCCAACATGGAAAGCGAAATAGCGGCCGTTTCGGCCGAAATGTGTGGTCGAGTCGTTGAAAATTGGGTCCAAAGAATCGACCGCTGCAAACGTGCCCGCGGTGGCCATATGAACAAAGTCGAGTTCCATTCATAAATGTTTTGATTGTGCTTTAAGCCAATATTAAAGTTTTTGAAATATCTCAAATGGTTTGCCTTTTATTTAAAACAAAAGTTATCAAGTCGTTATTAGAAAACCCTATACTTGTGCTCTGTAATGTCTTGTATACGAAGGTAATGTCTGTATAATGTCTTCCTAAGGCAAGAAAAAAAAATGGACTGTGTGTATGTTCTATAATACGCAAAATAAATCAGTAAATCAGTAAATACAATAGAAAATAAATCATAAAAATTATTGCAAAATCATTAAGTGATCCATGAATGTGTTACCGGTTGCAACGACCTACACTGAAGTGGAAAATTCGAGAAATTATTATTAACCAATCTTTAGCCAAATTTATCACTAATACGTAAGCCATTCATTCAGTGTTTTGGATGTCCGAGAAGTAAACACCGAACCGGGCCATTATTCGGTAGCCAAAATACAGATGCCAGCGAACCATTATTAGGTAGTTTAACAACGAAAGGCTACAATCTCCAGGATGTTTTCCGAAGTACGATGCCCCCAGTATCAAACGTAGAAAGCCAGTGACATAACTGTCAAAATGCTATCAAAAGGGCCGGTTCAGGCGTGCTATGTTTCTACCAGCCCCAAGAATCCCATTTTCGATGATGGACACAACATTACAAAAAAAAAAAAAACGGATACATAGAAGGGCTTGGGAGCAGACACCAACTCTTAATTGATTTTACTAAAATTGACGATGGAGAATGCACTCTACTCCTTAAACAAGGCGATACGTTTCCATGCGTACAAAATTTAAATAAAACAATAACGGTGTAACGGTGAACATAAAATTGATTTTGGCTTTATTCTAAAGCTACTTTCATGCCATTATGTGTGGAATAGCACACTTTTCGAACGGCCGCCTCAGCTTTGCCAGCAGTGCCTTAAGCGGTCGGTTAAATTTTAGACGGCTCAGTCCAATATGTGTGGCATTATACCGGCAGTAGCGTGCCAAATGTCGGCCTCTCACGCTCGCCGTGAGATGACCTAGTCGCTAAATTTCTCTTTCAAAACTTCGAGCATTGCGTTGCTTGTATGGCATGTAAAACCGGTTTATTGGAACGACAGTCAGTTAACATCGCTCAATACCTATCCCACACCACGGGGGTGGCCGTGGTGTATTGGTATATGTATACACTTCTCAAGCAGAGGGTCGCGATTTCGAATCCCGTGCGAGGCAATTCTCTGAAAAAGTTTTTTCATAGAATTTGTATGTAGTTATATGTAAGTCCCGTCCGCGTCAACTCTGACATGAAGGCATAACACTGATGTTGGAGTGGTTGCTGGCTGGGCTAAATGTAACGAACTAAGAACTAGCACGTACTGAGACCCACTGGTTGAGGATGCACTTGCTCGTCCCGTCCAGTTTGACAACCACCCCTGGGAAAAATATCGAAACCTAATACACCTGAGTTTCAAACTACTACACCACCCGCCCGCGCCCAGGAGAAAACCAGTAAAAGGGTATTCATATCCCTTGGTGCGCGCGCGGGATTATAAAAAAAAAATCATTGACAGTTACGGTGTCTTTTTCCATATTTCGAAAGAAATAAGGTCCGATGAAGCCGCTATATGGCAAACCGCACCAAACAGTTTTTTTTGAATGAATTGATGTTTGGCAAACTTTTTTGAATTGTTGTTCGCTCCAATAATGGTAAATTTGCTTGATTTTTTGATGAAAACCCGGATCTCCAGTCAACATTAGCAGTGCTTAATTAGCGAACTCATGGCGTTATCTATGATCGTTCGCATTCACTATTTGCGTCAGCAAATTCTTATACACATGTTGGCCTGAATCCAATTACAAAGCTGCTGGGCGCCGAATCGACTTTTGTGGGCCGTCTTCGATACTGGCCGCTACGGCTTTGTTCCCTCCATCGGTCTCCCTGTCTGGTGGGGATCCACAAGAATGTACTCACGCTGAAACTTTTCTAAGGTGCGACAAATTGCCTGCGCATCGAAGCAATGTTTACCTCATGATAAAATTCACGTTATGGTTTTGTTACATTTAAGTAATGGGAAGAACGCAGCGAGCTGTAAATGGAGATTTTGCGACTATTGAAGCAGAAGCGCTAATAATGGGATTAGCAGTTAATGCAGTAATGGCAGAGTATATGCTTTCATCAAAGAGGGACACACAGTATCCATGCCTAGAGCATAGCTTCACAAAAGGCAGCTTTTAGGTAATGAAGGACACAATTGGCTGTGGCTCAGTGTAACACATGGGCTGAAAAGTCCGTTTCTAAGAGAGAGAACCACTTGAATTAAATCCATACAATTTTCAGTTAGTACCAACCTTCAAAATAAGCGTGTATAAATGTGACAGCTGTCGGACCATTAGTTCTCGTATTGTGAAAAAAAAAAAAAAAATGGATTCAAAGCAATTTCGTGTGTTGATTCATCATTGCTTTTTGATGGGAAAAAATGCAGCCGATGCAAAGAAATGGCTTAATAAGTGTTATCCGGACTCTGCATCAGCCAAACGAACCATTCGCAAGTGGATTGAAAAATTTAAAAGTGGTCATACAAGCACCGAAGATGATGCACGCAGTGGACGTCCAAAAGTGGTTGTTTCAGATGAAAACATCAAAAAAGTCCACAAAATGATTACGAATGACCGTAAATTGAAGTTGATCGAGATAGCTGAGGATCTGAAAATAAAAAAAGTGCGTGTTGAATATATAATACACGAATATTTGGACATGCGAAAGCTCTGTTCAAAATGGGTGCCGCGTTTGCTCATAGTCGACCAAAAACAACAACGTGTTGATGATTCAGAGGAGTGCGTAAAGCTGTTCAACCGCAATAAAGCCGAATTTTTGCGTCAGTATGTGACAATGGATGAAACTTGGCTCCATTACTTCACACCAGAGTCAAGTCGGCAGTTAGCTGAGTGGACAGCAGGCGACGAACCTCGTCCACAACGACCAAAAACTCAACAGTCGGCTGGCAAGGTTATGGCATCCGTATTTTGGGATACACATGGAATAATTTTCATCGGCTATCTCCAAAAGGGGCAGACTATCAACAGCGACTATTACATTGCGTTGTTGGAGCGTTTGAAGGACGAAATCGCAGAATAACGGCCGCATTTGAAGAAAAAGAAAGTGCTGTTTCGTCAAGACAATGCACCGTGTCACAAGTTGATGAAAACGATGGCAAAATTGAATGAATTCGGCTACGAATTGCTTCCCCACCCACCGTATTCTTCAGATTTGGCCCCCAGCAACCATTTCCTGTTTGCAGACCTCAAAACAATGCTCGCCGGAAAGAGATTTAAGATCGATGAAGAAGTAAACGTCGAAACAGAGGCCTATTTTGAGGCTAAGCCGAAATCGTACTACAAAACTGGTATTGAAAGATTAAAATATCGTTTCAATCAGTGTATCGCCCTTGAAGGCAACTATATTGATAAATAAAGTTGAATTTTGCAAAGATTTTGTGTTTTACTATAAAACGGCACTGACTTTTCAGCCCATGTGTTAGTAGTGTTCCATATCAGCCGTGACCGAAAGACTTTTTTTCAAGCAACTAAAATTTTATGAAATTAATGGTTGCCTAAATACAAGATCAAGTCAATTAACACTGATAGTTTACTCTCCCAATTAAATGGTAGATGTTACCCATGAAGATACCATGAAGATATCTTTCTTTCTCTCTGTCTCAGGCACTTTAAGTGTATTCATACCCACTTGAGTTCTAACGGCACGGAAGCTTGGACGCTAACAAAAGTGGATGAAAGTACTCTCGGGTCCTTTGAGAGAAAAGTTATTCGGGTAGATTTCTGTCCGGCTTGCATAAATAAGGAATGGAGGAGGCTTTTCATTAGCTGAGGTCCTAGTTTAGCCTGGACTGCAGTGCCATCTAAGTAGACAAATCGGTTCTGTTTATATCTATTAATTATGAGATAAATTAAGCCTCCAGAGAACTAAATATTGTTCAAATAAGGAAACAAAATCATGTGCATATCTAACAACTCGCAGATGAAATTTTCGATTCGCTGGTAAGATGCATCCCAAAATAAATTTTGATAATAGAGGAAAAAATAATCTAAAACTTTCCTCTTTCGTAATCATTATAGTTAACTATTTTCCCTTGGAGATCCAATTAACAGATTGACACAATTGACTTTGGAAATTATTTTTGTCATTATTTAAAAGTTAACTCTAACAATTTCAAATAATAACGTGCCTAATTCAACAACACTTAAAAAGCGACTCTTGAAGAAGTTGTACAAATCGATGGTCCCGTCTCTTGGAATCTAGTTTTCACGCGATAAAAATTTCTTACTACCTATTGTGTTTCGTTGAAACTTTGTTCGTTGGCTAAAAGTTTTCTATTTCAATTTAAATGAATGTAACCATAAAAGAAAAAGAAGGCGAATAATCGAATTCTTCCTATTTGAGGAAATATTATTATAAAATTTGAAAAGTTTTTTGGCGATTGTAGGTCAGGTTCTGAATAAATTTCTTCCAAGTGGTCAAGCACAATAAATACTCGTATTAGTTACCTAAGTGGGCTGTAATTCCGGAACTCAAATCATGATATATTCTCTTAAAAGTTAAATTTCTTTGGAATATTAATTTGAATAAGGGTGAAGTTTTCTGAATAAGAAATTGGCGCAAGAAAATATTCATTAAGCATTCAAGTTTAGAAAACACAGTCGAAATGAATTTCTGTGTAAATGTTTAAATGCATTTCGGAAGCTAGAATGAAATCTGGAGAACAAAAAGTGTTTGCATTAGATGCACCCCCATGTTTCCATGGGAACTCACGCATACCGTCTTCTGGTAGATATCAGATTTCTGTTACAGATTGGCTAATATTTAATCATGGAAAAGTTAGACTGCAAAGTGCCAGAAGTTAAGACAATACTGCGGCTGTCCGCAATCAATGGATTCCGTGCCGTTCCCAACAGGTGGTCATCTTTCGAAAGTCTTTGTGGTGCATTTAGTTAAAAGACTATCTTATGTTTGTATAAGATCGTATTTACAAAGAGTTAAGGTCAAATAGGCATCGGACAACTTATAATGGTGAAGATTTGAATTTGAATTCCTCAGCTGCAAGGCGACTTCTGTCAAATTCATTTTTTATTAAGAGAAATTGCCCAATTTGGTCAAGCAAACAAGCTGAGATGTTTCAAAATACAAACCAAATAGCAACGACAGTTTTTCCAATTGTTAGGCTTCAACGGCTGTCAAAGTTACGAAGTTACATCCAAGCTGTCAAAATATTCAGCAAGGTTTGCGCAAATTATTCAAAATTCTTATCGAAATTCCGGCTCAGTTGTAAACACGCAACGTGAATTTCACCGTAAGGTCGGTTGTCATCATGGATTCAGTGTTCAGGTAATTCGTCGCTTCGTGGAAAAGCTTGAGCGTGAGTACCTACACCCTTTTGGATATTAAGCCACCAAGTAGATAGAAATTGGTGTGAAATAAGGAAAACATAGCCGACGTAGCGGTAGTTAGAAAACCCAGAAATAATGTTGGCCGGAGATTTGGACTTTCGCCAAAAAATCATCTTTTCGAAAAAGGCCCATTTTTGGTTCAGCAGATATGTCAACAAGCAAAATTGCCATTACTGAAGCGAATACAATCCACATGTATTCGGCCAAACATCAATGCATCCACAAAGGTTGAATTTTTGGTGCCGTTTATGGCTTGGCGACATCATTGAACCTTACTTCTTTTGAAATAAGGAAGGAGACACCGTTACGGTCAATGGTCTCAGGTATGGAGCGATGTTAACCGACTTTTTGTGGTCAGAGCTCAACACCTTTGATATATTCGAGCTGCGGTTCCAACAAGATGGCGTAACATGCCATACAAGCGACGCAACGCTCGAAGTTTTGAAGGAGAAATTTGGCGACAGGGTCATCTCACCGCGAGCATTTAGCTGCCAAGATTATCCGATCATGGTCAAGCCCTTAGTATATGCTAATAAGCTAATCACTTTGTAGGAGCTCAAGTTCAACATTCGCCAATCTATTGCCGGAATAACACCGCACATATTGGACCGAGTTATCAAAATTTAGACCAAACGCTTAAAGCACTGCCGGCAAAGCCGAGGCAGCCATTTAAGTGGTGTGTTATTCCACATAAAATCAATTTTATATCTCATACTGTTGTTGTTTTATTTAAATTTTTGTTCGTTTCATTTTTATCTGGTCTTCCTTTATTATGGAGAATTGTAAAGAATCGGTGGACTGAGCGAATAATTCGCGTTAGTTTTGCTCAACTCTCTCACGATTGCCAAGCTATTTAGAGAATGCAAGACTTTACTTAACGCAGTCGGTAGCTAAATTTACAGAGTCTTATTTGGGTCCCAGGTCACTGGAAATGAAACTAACTGGAAAAGGATCAGAGAAGAGCATTTCAAAACTATTTAACTGATATTTGCGTTTCACGTGAGTGTAATTGCACATAGCATGACGGCAGACTAAACGAATACTTCCCCACGTCTGTAAGAGGTATGCGTATTTTCTATAATCCCTCAAAAGAACAGACTTAAGACTAATTACTGCGATGCTTGGAAGTAATGACAACACCGTGGACCACTAGCTCTGTGCGTATCTAACAAAAGTTAGCATCAGGTTGCAGATACTCGGCGCTGACGTGGTGGGCGATTATACCGCATCCACTTTTCCGATAAATCGCCTTTCTACGAAAAACTGAAAAATTCCAGTAAAGGGAAAATACAAGAAATAAAACTGGAACGAACTAAGGAACATTGTTATGTATTTTGAAGCTACTTTCTTGATATTATGTATAGAATAGCGCAAATGGTAGCCTCGGATTCGCTGGCAGTGCTTCAAGCGGTCGTTCTAAATTTTGATGACTCTGTCCAATATGTGCGGCGTTATTCCGGCAATAGCATGTCAAATGTTGGCCTAGAGCTCATCTAAAGTGGTTGGCTTGTTAGCGTTTACTTAGTACTTGACGTGGCCACAAAGAAATTAGTCGAGATGACCCAGTCGGCTATGAGATGACCCAGTCGCCAAATTTTTCCTTCAAAACTACGAGCGTTGCATCGCTTTCAGGGCATCTAGTGCCGTCTTGTTGGAACCACAGCTCGGATATCACAGAAAGTCGATAAACATTACTCTACCATATACCTGATGCCATTGATGTTCGATATGTCGCTATGCCAAAAATCGCACCAAACAGTCAATCTTTGTGGAAGCATTGATGCTAGCATGAACACATGTGGAAAGTTTTCGTTTCAATAACAGTAATTATACTTGTTTACATTAAAAAAGTTCCCGGTGGCGTCATCGTGTGGCGATTTAAATTCTGTTTTTTTTTTGTTAAGTTGGTAGATCTGTTGTTGACATTACTTCCAAATCTTAGCATCATAGCTTGACATTTGCAAAAGTTACGTAGCCAAGAGTACATCTATCTCTGTGTGTGTTGGCGATTTTTTACAATTTTAGAAATGGATTTAAATTTGCGCAAAGAACGGATTTATTGGTGCGCAAACGTTGGAAACGTTGGAAAAGTGTTTCAGCAACGATTCTCTAAAGAAAATGGTCGTTTACCAGTGGCACAAGCGGTTTAAAAGTGATCGTGAGTCAATCGAAGATGAACACAATGGCAGACCATCGACATCAAAAACTGACGAAAACATTAATGAACTAAAAGAAATAACCGCAAATTAACCATCAGAGAGATAGCAAAGGACTTAAACATTGCCTATGGATCCGTCCAAGATATTTTGGTTAATGATTTGGGCTTCCGTCGTGTAGCAGCAAAGTTGGTGCCAAAAGACTTAAATTTCATGCAAAAAAGAGACCATGTTGACATCGCAAAAGATGATTTGCGAGGCTGAATCCGATCCCACATTCATTAAAAGGATCATAACTGGAGACAAGACTAGGGGTTATGAGTACGACACGCAATACAGACATCAGGAGAGTGAATGGCGTTCACCAAATGCGCCGAGACCAAAAAAAAAAACACGTCGTTTTCAGTCAAAAAAGAAGGCAATGCTTACGGTTTTATGGATTACAACGGTGTAGTGCATCATGAATTTTTGCCAGAAGGCCAGACAGTAAACAAAGAGTATTATTTGGGCGTTATGCTCAAATTGCGTGAAGAAATTTGACGAAAGAGACCAGAATTGAGGGCAGAAATCTAGTGATAACAAACCGTCGCACAGTGCCATCATTATTCGTAATTTTTTGACGAAAAATGCAACAAATACCGAACCGAACGAAACCGAATATAAAAAATGTTTCGAGGATTGGATCAAGCGCTGGCATAAGTGTGTTGCAGGCGGTGGGGATTACTTTAAAGGGAACAATATAGATTTACATGAAAAAACTTGTATTTTTAATTTTTTGATGAACTTCCGGGAACTTTTTTTTATTAATATCCAAGCTAGTGGGTGCATAATTCAGGCCCTTTGCTAATAGAGGATCTGGGCAAACATATGTACATAAAAGTGCAATAGAAAAAGTATAGAACACATTTCAAACACATTGTTTTAATAAATGGCCTTGTTTTGTTAGGTATTCATATTTTTCCTGTAAAATAACTGTAATACTTTCATAGAATTTCAGTCACACTTATACATATGTACATTCAGATTCGTATTTATTTGTTTTCAAAAAAATTTATTGAATTACTTTGGGGGAGTTACTAACCAAGGGGTACATGAAATTTCGATTGCAAATTTTTGAAATTAAATTTTAAGCAAAAGGACTCCTTAGAGTGCCTTTGAACTTCACATTTCAATTAATACAAAGTCAAAATACATGAATACCTGGCAAGAAGCATCCTGAAAGAATTATTGCTGAAGACATGCTTAAACTTAACATACGAGCACAGTTAAAAAAAAACGCCCTTTCAATTTTCGACTAATACACATATGTATGTACGATATATCAAATTCACGATTCAAAGTGTTGCAAACGAGAAAAAAGAGATAGCGTGGTAGCTGACAGGTTATTAAAAATGGAACAATATTTTAAAAATAATGAGGGTATGGCAGCTACATAGAGTAAGACCGGATAAATGTAAACAGGGGTATGTGGGAACAAGAGATATGGAAAATATGAACTTTATAGAGCATATGTCAACAGATGTCACGTGACCTGAACTTTAAATTGCAACATTGTCTATGCTACGTACGAAAAAGAGTAAGTTCGATAATCGTGTTGTGGGAGAAGGTTATGCTTTTAGACGATTTTTAGTTTGTGTAGCGGAAAATATTTCTAAAAAATAAAACAATTATTGTGATTGATGCAAGTTAAAAACTATTCAACATACATGAACTAGGTATAATAAGGACCAGAGATTGGGTAACCAACCCCTGTGGAAGGTCAATGGTGGCAGCTGACGAAAGAAGGGGAGGAGGAGTGCCATCTCAATTAAGCAATTTCTGTTGTTTCCGGACGGCAGGGGATAAATTCTATTGTAAGTTCCGGTTAGGTCGGATTAGTGTTATCTCTATATGAGCTGCTTTAACGTATTTGAAAAACAGGTCTTTAGGAGTCTCCGGAAATTGATTCGAACCGTTTTGTTTCTAGGCCTGGTGGGGGATTGTGAGTGGGGTTATCTGCCCAACCACGTAAAAAAGTAATTGTTACGAAGCGACCAATAGCCTCGGTTAAGAACGAATTTATTGTTGACGACCCTGCAAAACAAACAAAGGACATCGACTTTCGGATCTGCACGTAGAATGTTTGGACCTTAAAAGCGGAGGCCTAAGACTGCTATAAAACAGATACCACCACCATCCAGGAAGTGGAGTGGAATGGTACAGGCAAAAGAAAGATGAAAAACTGTGATGAAAACGGTAATTGCTTTCGGGACTTAGGCGGCTGACTTAGGCAACAAGACTTGAGTTTTCTACATGTGAGTGGACGCCTTATATCCATCCGTATCAAAGGTATAAAGATAACATCAGTCTTACATAAGCTCACGCCCCAACAGAGAAAAACGACGATGCTACTAAAGAAAGTTTCTACGAGCTCCTCGACAAAACCTTCGAGCAATGTCCGATGTATGACTTTTAAATTGTTTTAGGCGACTTACGATTAAATGCCAAAATTGGAAAGGAGGAAATTTTTTTGTAGCACAATTACGACACCACGTCTGGAAACGTTATTAGGCTAATCGATTTCGCTGCAGTACGTAACGTTACTATAGCAAGCACACGGTTTCCTTACATAAACATTCAACATTACATCAACATTCACACTACCTAGTTGCAGCCAAGGTAAGTCTATTTCAGACACCACTACAACGGGGAAATACTATGAGGAGATTTAACGTTGAACGGTTGAAATCGCAACAAGTCACTAGAACCATTGCGATCGCGTATCCCTTAACCTCTCGAGAAGTCACTTGCAGCCAGCATCAAGTGCTGAAGACTAGTGGCTTAGATGACTAAAAGTTTCACCCACCCACCACTACAAAAGCCCTGATTTGATGAAGAGTGCCGGCATAGACAACAAAACAACATGCCCACAAAGCGGCTCTGCACAAAAGGACGAGAGCAGCTCGTGAGCTCTGCGAGCAAAAGAAGTGGGAAGAACTTCTTGGACATGGCCAGGCGCAGTCTGGCTTGAGTGTGTCTTTTTGGTCCGAAGCTATTGCAACCGATGTCATACAAACGGTTTAAGTGGTAGGATTCCTTCTGAGATGTGGACTGGAAAGCAAATAAAAGTCAATTATCTTAAACCATTTGGATCCAAAGTACTTGTTCTGGGCAAAGATCTAAGCAAAGACAAGCTTGCACAGAGATCTGTCGAAAACGTGTTCGTTGAATATCCTCGAGACAGAAAGGGATATTGAATATCCCTTTCCAGATCGAAACGCAAAAACTTACTCACAATATGCAAGTGTTGGTAAATTGCTACTAGTAACAGAGAAGAGAGATGGCCAAGAAATAAAACTAAGGATGGTTGAGTTTTCACCTCGTCCGTTTACAGAAAATACAGTCGATGAAAAGGAGACCTGAAGAGAAACTCAGACGAAAGCTTGGACGGCCTAAGTTGTTGCGGACGAGTAACATAGGGTGGCCGAAGAAGCAGTTTCGCACAACACGTTCTACTACGGCAGAAAATGAGTCCCCATCTTCAGTCGATAGATGCGATTTTGAGCTTGCGAATGAAGTCTTTGCTGGTGTGGCAGAAATCAGTACGATGGATGGCTTGATGAGTGATGCTTCTAAAAAGTGGAAGGACGCAATTAAGACGGATATGATGGTTCTGATTAAAAATAAAGCTTGATAAATTGTTAAGAAGAACTCACGTACAAACGTTTTTGAATGGCGTTGGGTGCTTATAGTTACAGCTACAGTTACAGTTGGGTTCAGTTTGGATTTAAGGTATGGCAATTTGACGTAGTGACGGCGTATTTAAACGGGATGTTAGATGAAGAGGTTTTCATGAGAGTTTCCGAGATGTTGAATGAGATACTAGAAAGGATAATTTCTAAGCAGGAAAAAAACTCGAATTTTAGATATCGAACAGAGGAAATGCTGAAGGATATACGTGATGGTGGCAATACGTGCAGGTTACAGAGGACTCTCTATGGAGTACGCCAGTTGTACGTAAGACTTAGTATAAAACTCCTATGTTAGGGATTTAATCCCGTAAAGAATGAGTCGTGTCTATTTTATAAATATTGTGCAGATAATTTGCTGCTTTTTCTTGTTTACGCTGGTGCCATACTGCATCAACTGAGAAAAACCACATAATGAATCTGCATAACAGTCTGTTGGAGGAGTTCGAAATAAAAGATCTTTGTCTTGCTAAAATGTCTTGGACTGGAAATAAATCAAGGTGAAGGAAAAATCTATCTTTCGCAGTCTGGATATATACTGGGACTACTCAAACATTACGGGATGGACAAGTGTTATTCGGTGTTGCGTGTTGACTGCAGGAAAACTGTCCATATTGTGAGCTAATTGGTGCCCTTATGTAATTATTAGTAGCGATGATACGAATGATGATACGATGATTGCGAATATTGCTTCGAGGTTGGAAAAATTTACTAATAAACCGAATAAGTTGCACTGGCTATATCCGCAACGTGTTTTGAGGTATCTTGCTGGAAGCGCAGACCTTTGATTGCTGTGAACGAAAACAGATGAACCTCTTATTGAATGCACAGGTGCTGACTGTGGTGGCTGTGCTGTTGACAATCGCTCTTACACAAGATTCGTATTCTTACTTGCTTCTGTTGCTATAACAGCGGACCGTTGCATTGTCGTCAACAGAAGCAGAAGCAGAAGCTAAGCTAAGTCTAGTGAAGGCATAGCACACTTTGTGAGGACGAGTTACATTAGTGGGATTATGTAATTACTTTTTTATTTTTATTTTATTTTATTTTTTAATTTTTTTGTTGACAATCGAGGGACTCTATATTTGGTAAATGATCCAGTTTTTGATGCTTGCACAAAAAATATCGACATTAAGCATTATTTTATCCGTGAGTCGATTATTTATAAGATGTTTGTGCTGGAGCAGGTGCCAGCGGAACAAATGATTGCCGATGTACTGATCAAGTCTCTACCCCGGTTATCACATGGAAGATACTTCGAAGGTATGCGTCGTAAAAGATGTGATGATTTTACTGGTAATGTGAGGTTTGAGATGGCATGTTAAAGATCGATATCCATCTTTTGGTTTCTACACAAAATGTTGCCAATGCTATACTAATGAATAATGACTAATGTCACTTTGACATACAAAATTTAATTAATCTCGTCTTCCTGTGAGGTCAAATAAAGTTTTCTGTATATAAAAATACTGCATTTCGCCCTTCCTTTACTAATATACAGTGACTCAACTATTTGATCAAATGAGTAGTAAATATATGAACTTTTTGGAATATTTTTTTTTTTATTTAAAAGGAAAATTTATTAAAATTTGAAAAAAAAAAACTTAAACTTAATTTGGTTATTCAACACATAAAGAAACTAACTTAAAATTATTTCTTTACATTTATTTAACTTTAAATGAAAAAATAAAAGGCATTTGATCAATTTGTTGACTCTGACGAACTTTCCTTTTTTTTAGTTTTTAGTATGTCCTCCTTTTGCTTTGAGAACTTGAATTTACTTTGGCATGGATTCAACGAGCGATGCACACTTATCAGAAGTAATATTGTACCAAGGAGTTTGCGGTCGCTGCCATAATGCATCCAAGTCGGGACAATCTCCTGGTAGATCAGTTATAGCACGTTTGAACTCAACTTAAAGATGTTCGATTGGGTTAAGGTCGGGGGATTGTGGTGGCCATTCAGGTAGTTCAAAACTATTGTTTTGAATCTACTCCTTGGTAACTCTGGCGGTGTGTTTCGGATCATTATCTTGCTGGAAGATAATATCCAAAATGTTTTTGCGCTACCCTACGAGACTTCCTTGAAGTCCTTCTTCGAGGATGTTAACATTTTGGATGGAATTCATTTGTCCTACCACTTTAACACATTTACCAAGTCCTTCCATGTATCATGTTGATGTGGCGATCCCTTATTGCTTCGCTGCGCTTATTCCATACCCATTGGCGACCATCGGAACCAAACTATTTGATTTTGATTTCATCTGACCGAACAACTTTTGCCCAATTACTTACATTAAAATTTTTATATTTTTTAGCAAAGTCTAGAATCATTTTTTTTTTGGCTGTTGGTTAAAAGAGTTTTTTTCACTTTTTCCTGACCGTGAAAAGCGTTCATACGATAAATATTCCTTACTGGCTCAGTCGTCACTTGGGCTCCATCGCTGTAGTGAAGTTCTTCATTGAATTGAGCTGCATTGGCGTGTACACCGTACTTTATTTGCCTTAAAATACGCCTTTTAAGTGCTGGAATCAACTTGGCTTTCTGCCAGGCTTGTGTTTTTCAACTTAATCCTCGAAACATCTCGAAATGGCTCCTAATGAAACTCCAAGTCTTCGAGAACTTTTTCGGTCTGTAAGCTTTCGATTTCTTCAATTTTTTGCGGGCTAAGTTCTTTCATCTACCAACCAGGTAAAAATAATGTAATATTGCAAAAAACCTAAAACTTGAGTATACTTTTTAAATAATAAATCAAATAATAAATGTCTACAATTAGTGACTGGGCTGCGAAGTTAAACAAACGGTTTTCTCACACTTTGCATGCGTGTAATAACATCACTGAAAAAGCATCAACAAATTGATCAAGTACATTAGCTTATAGTTATTTTACGTTCTGCAAAAAACCTGAACATTTTTTTCCTCTTTTGCGTACGATGATTCACAAAATGTGCATCTGTTTCGATTTTAAAATTTAGTAGTATAACTCCTCGAATAAGAAAGTTAAAGCATAAAGTTTTGTTTCAACCAATCATGTGATCAAAAAGATGAGTCACTGTATATAAATTTGCGTGTAAGTGTAAACGCAGTCTAACTGTGTTCATAAAGTTCATAAAGATTTGCCTTTGATTGCACTCATTCATTGTACCCCAAATTGCTGATTGGGGAAATATTGTTTCCGTAATAATAGTGGAATTGTAATTCGTATCAACAAATTCCGACAGAAATTACTGTACAAGCAACAGAAAATAAATTTGCTCAGTGATGAGGCTCATTTTCATCTTGATGGCCTTGCTACCCGTCAAAATTGTCGAATTTTGGGCTCAGGAAATCTAGAAGTGATTTTTGAGAAACAAATATAGGGTCTTCTAATAACGACTTGACAACTTTTTTTTAAATATTGTAAAAGGCAAACCAATGGGCGGCCAATCGACTGGCCCATGTCTTGAGATAACACGCTCACCATACTTACTCTTCAATAAATCGATTGTAGCGTGTGCTGTGTGGCTTGTGGCACCATCCTGTTGAAACCACATGTCGTCCAAGTCCATATCTTCCAATTCGGGCCAAAAATAATCGGTGATCATGGCGCGATAACGCCGACCATTCACAGTAACGTGACGATAAAATATGGCCCAATAACGCCGCCGGCATGCAAACCGCACCAGACAGTTATTTTTTGTGGATGAAGTGGTGATTAATGAAGCACATGTGGGTTTTCACCCGACCAATAACGCATATTTTGCTTATTGACGAACCCATTGAGCCAAAAATGAGCTTCGTCACTGAAGATGATTTTGCGATGAAATTCATCATCTTGGCGCATCTTCTCCAGAACCCAATCGGAGAACGTAAGTCGCTTTAAATGGTCCTTTGGCTTCAATTCTTGAGTCAGCTTGATCTTGTATGGGTGTAAACCAAGATCCTTACGCAAAATACGCCATAATGTGGTCTGAGCGATGCCCAATTCTTGAGAACGCCGTGGAATTGTCTGATTTGGATCGTTTGCTACGGACGTCTGAACGGCAGCGATATTTTCGACACTTCGACCAACCCGTTGTCTCACTGACACGGCAACATCACACAACGAATATGTAAACTCAAATTTTTGCACTCCGAATATCTGTAGAAAATTTTTTGTAATATGCAGACGTTGCTCGTTAGTGTACTTTACCATGATGAAAATGTTGAGTTTACTTAATAAATTGACAGTGACAGTTTGATGATTAGTGAAAGAGTGCGTTTACAAATTAAATTCAAAGTTGTCAAGTCCCTATTGGAAATCCCTATACATCTACAACGTGTCACTGTTTGGTGCGGATTTTGGGCTGGAATCATCATCGGACCATTCTTCTTTGAAAGTGCGACATGATTATCCAGGTTTTTGCAAAATATATATTAGAAGTGGATGACATGTGATTTCAACAAGACTGTGACCATTCGGCTCAACAATTTAATTCAATTACTGCATGAGCCTTTTCCTAGTCGTGTAATTTGCTGATTTGGTGATCAGAATTGGTCACCCATTGGACCTTTTTTCTAAGGCTTATGCCAACAATCCCCAGACTACCCATGCCTTGATGGAGCAAATTGAGCGTTGTATCAACAAAACTCAATCACATTTATACAATACTGTTATGTAGAGTTTCCACAAAAGAGTGTCCATGTGTCTGTTAAACCGTGGAGGTCGTCTACCCGATATGCTATTCCATACATAACATAAAATAAAATAATAAAAAATTTACAATTTTAATTACTTTTTGAGTCAATCTTGGCACACCCTTTGCAATATGAAAGAGGCAAACTTAATATACCTACTCATACAATATTAGTATACATACTATATTCGTATATTATATATTAGTATTATATTTCACTGTTATGTGCACATATTCGTATGTGAACACCATAATCAGTTTGCGTTAATGGATACTAATTGGCAATAATCAAGAATACCAATTTGGCTGTAATTGACTTAAATGTGTTGTAATTGGCACATGATTTACGTTTATATATAGATTTTGGCTCTTTAAATTAACAATGTGGTATCTCAACAGAAAGGGTAATCCAGAGTAGGGCTATCGTATTTCAGTGTGATCTGTACAACATATACTTTAGCTGAAAACTGCAAATGCAAGAACATATGTACGAGTACACAGCCGGTGAATTTATTTATTCAAACATGCTGGTTGGTTGTGTACTGATTAATTTATTATCATATACTCTCCTCTCAATCAGAGATTTCTCACTTTAACGCCCCATAACTTGGGAGGGAGAGAAAATAGATCTCCGTTTCATACGATTTTTTGTTCACCGGAACTTCAGAAATTTCCAGTTATTGCACTATCCTCCTTAACTGAGACAACCTGTATATTAACAAAAAACAAAAAAAGAACGACAGATTTATACATTAGTTTCATTAGAGTTGTATGACATTTTATCAGCTTAAATGTGGAAAAAGACAGCTAATCGAATGGCGGCTATGTTGCTCACGATATTTTTAAATCGCTTCTATTCACGCACACTGGCCGATTTGATGACCGTAGCTGGACTTAAAGTGACAAGTAATCATCTCCTGGACTTCATACTATTGTCTGATCAGGCTGTCAACAATATTGACTCTCAGCTAACGTTTGTTACGAGAGTCAGGGAGCAAGTAATCGACTTAACTTTATCCGACAGGTATGCTGTCGGCTATTTTAAAGAGCCTCTCTTACCAAGCTTTTTGCGAAAAGATCGAAAATATCAGCGTAACCAGTAGGCTGGTCAAATTCCTCAAAAGGAAAAGATCAACCAAGCTGGAAACACTCAGAAAATCTGATAGAACCTATTACGAGTCGAAAGCAGAGACCCTCCGTTTTGTACTTGAGTGTCACATCCTAGGTAAGCTAATCGAAACTAGCTCACAACTAGATCCTATAAACGAGACTGGTAGTGAGCTGAACAACATAAAACACCGTAGCTGGTATAGCTCATCTGTTGTGGTGACGGATGGGGCCATTAAAAAAGCTGTTGCTTCCTTTCCTGGATTAAGTCGCCTGGCACCGATGGTATTTACCCACTTATCTTACAAAAAGGTATAGACCAGCTGCTGGCAACTCTGCGTTTTCACTACTAGTATGGCACTGGCATACGTACCGAATCTCTGGCCTTTATACCGAAATTCGGAAAGCAATACTACTCGCTCGCCGACAGTTTCAGATCTATAAGTCTGACTTCCTTGATGCTGAAAGTATCGAGAGAAAGGTCGAGATCCATGTTTGCATTCTCTGTCGGCGATGAAACACACCCACCAACGCGGAAGATCCTGCGAGAGCGCGCTTCAGAATCTGATAGGCAGATTTGAAGGCTTACTCTCATCGACGTTAAAGGTGCTTCTTCAGTACTAAATTCATTCATATACATTGATCGTTGAACACTGCTAGATGAACCCGATTAGGATTTATGTTCACATATATGCATATTATATATTATGTCTAAAGAGAATTTTTGTGCAGAATGATTTGTCAGATAATGGAATTCGTTAGCAGCTAAGTTTTAAGCCCACAGTTCATCAAGATTCGTGAATATTTTGCCAAGTATGATAACATGATAATTTTTCATGTTCCCTTTGGATTGTCTTTTTTTTTGCATTTAAAAATAGTTGCTTGAAATAATTCATTTAAGTTCAATGTATCTTTTTATTTAGTTCTTGCGTAATTTCTTAAATTATTTTTCTAATATTGATTTCTTCTTTTGTTGAGCGCGCGCTCAAGGGGTTTTTGTACCCTTAATGTTCGTACACAGCACGGGTGAAGGAAATTTTGAGAGAAAGAAAAGACAGGTACCGATGTACATTGTTTTTAAATGTTTGTAAATTATAACGACCAGGAAACACGGAGATCGCCAGGGCATTCCATAAGCGAGTTGTATGGTTTAGAAAAGAATCACGATATTTTAGAGTACGTCCGAAAAGGGGCTTGAGGCTATACTGATTAGCATTCATAGCGAGATGGGTGTTACGGTTGAAAGTTTGAATGGGCGAAATGCTACTGGCGATTTCAATGGAGCACTGGTGGTGGAAATAGCGATAAAACAAAGTGAGACAGGAGACATTACGTCAATATTCGAGGATGTCAATTGAATGACTGATATTAGTATCACCAAGCAGGTGCAGAGATGTTTTAGTAGCACCTGACCAGATGTGAGCATTGTATTCAAATTTTGGGCGGATGAATGCCTTACATATTGTAGCCAGATCAGAAGAGGTAAAATATTTCTTAAAACCTAGACATTTCGCAGTATTTTTGGTGACATCGAATATGTAGTCATTCCAGCGTAAGTTGTCACTTACACACATACCAAAAATGGAAAGTTTATCGGTTTCGACGATGCAAGTCCCAATCATGGATAATGACTGGGTATTTGAATTTCGTTTTAATCACAATAGGCAGCATTGAGTTTTTTAAGCATTAAATTCAACTTGGTTGATAGTTCCCCAATTGGCTATGCTGTTAATATGGGAATTTAATGAGATTGACATACGCTGCCATTCCCGTTCTACAACAGGAGTAGAAGTAGAAGTAGCAGACAAGAGATCATTAATGAAAATTAAAGAGAGTGTCGGAGACAGAATGGAGCCCTGGGGCACACCAGCATTTATTTTATGAATATAAGAACGTGAACGTGAAGATAAATTGAACGTTTCGAAAGGTAATTTCTAATCCATTGAAGAAGAGAGTCATGGATCCCAAAAGCACGCATTTTCGCACGTCTTAGAAATATCAAGTGCAACTATCTTGCTTTCGCCGGAAAGAGTTCTAAAGAGTAGGATTGATGAAAAAGCTTACGCAGTAATTTTTCCAACGAGGAAGAACAGCTCTTCAGAAGAAGGGGCGATATACCATCTGGACAAGCGGATTTATGCATAAATCCGATCTCTTTTTAGACATGCATTTCTTAGATATGCTCATTAGACGTTTTTTGTATCTTAAGGATTTTGTTGAAATAGCTTACGTCTGTCAGATTAATCAACTGTTGCCAGATAAATTGTTCAATTTACTAAAATAACTAAAAGAACTACACATTTCAGGGGCGTTTCTTTCTTGTTTCTCGCTAGATCTAATAAGCGTCCATTGTATACCAAAGTGGTCAAAGCGATTTAGTTCTACTACCAAAGATATAACATTCAACACTACGAAGTTTAACTGCTCGACTAGAAGAGTATGGGACAACATGAGATACTGCCACGTCTAGCCGGCCCCGGAGCTGCCGATTTGCTGAGAATATTTCAGTTGTGGTTAAATATGTCGCAAACGAATATAATATAGACCAGACGACGTGCAACGCAATTGGGCATTAATCGGCGGTCGTTACAGAGAATTTTGGTAAAAGACTATAAGATTTTCACTTATAAAGTGCAGAGAGTGCATCGGCTGTTAGTTGTTGACCGCAAAGCGCCTGTAACCTACGCTCCACCCATCCTGAATCTCGACCACGAGGTAGACAAATCGTCATGAGCGACGAGGCTCATTTCCATCTCTGTGGATATGTGAATAAGCAAAATAATCGCTTAAGGGGCACCGAAAATCCTAGTATAACCCACGAAGAGCCATTAAACCCATTCAAAGTTACTGCATGGTGTTAACGCTGAAGTCGTCATCGGCCTTATTTTTTTACCAGTCATGCTAGTTAGATAAAAACAAATTGCACAAATTAATACGTTCTTTTTTGAAAACTCTCCTTATAATACAACTAAACCGGCATGTCAAAGAAACGAGAGAACTTACAAAAAAAACCTGGTGCTTTTAATTAAAATGCAAAAATCCGGATTATCGGTTCAGTTTTCTGTCGCCGCAAAAACATTTGGACAAAAATCGCGACTTGCGACCGTCCAGCTGTTTTTTTCATGTTTGTTCTTTATTGCTGATTGCGTTCAAGATTAGAAGCGATTAAAACTGTTTTGTGATCGTAAACGAAGTTATGTTTATCGATCATATTCCGCGACTGCCTGTCCAAAGCTTAGTTGATAAAGAAGACAGGAACTACGGAATATAGTGTCACATTTTGCTTTTCATATGTTAATCTGACCTCAAAATATAATGGAATACCAAAATTTGCATAAGCATAGTTAGAACGATACAGACATTTTCCCACAGTTAAGCTAATGACATTGAGTCAGAGTCTAGATCAACTGTGACATTATTAAACAAATTTCGACATATTCGGATACTAGACAATTCGGTTAATGGCACTGGCCATTAAAAGATTTGGCCCTTTAGGTTTTGTTTATGCTGTTGGGTTACAGTACAAAATATTACACCCAAAGGAACATCATCGGAGATGGACTACCTTCAACTTGCGCTTGTAATATTGTATAATTACCTAAAGCAACCAAATAATAAACAGAAGTATTACAGTGCCAACTAAGAAAATGAGATTTGCTGGAAAAGAGCACTATGAAATCATTCCGATGTTAAGGAATGCCAATAGACATGTGTGGCTAAATAAGAAGTTTGAACATCAGATACCAAACTATTTGTTTGAAGGTAAGTGTTGAGTCAAAATCCGATGATCAATGGCCGCAATTTTAGTTTGGATGCCTGAATTCTCACTAGGTTAATAGCGACTTTTGATCTCAGCGGTTGGAGTGAACAGACGTGTGAAACAATAATAAAACATTTTTACTTAACAAAACCGGCGGTTTAATCGCAAGTTATTATACTCGTACTTTACATATATTTTTCTTAAAAATCCGATGATCAATAGCCACAATTTTAGTTTGGATGCTATGTTTGAGATCCTGAATTCTCACTAGGTTAATAGCGACTTTTGATCTCAGCGGTTTGAGTGAACAGACGTGTGAAACAATAATAAAACATTTTTCCTTAACAATACCGGCGGTTCAATCGCAAGTTATTATACTCGTACTTTACATATATTTTTCTTAAAGACATTCTTAAAGAATGAATTCATTTGCTGTCTCTAAATGGGTACACTACTTCAGTGTACTCTATTCATTGCAATAAAACGAACAAGTGTACAGCAAAATAGAGTACCACTTCGCGAGAGACAACTACTGTACCATACCCAATCCCCTGGTAGCAAATGAATACACTATTTTGTTTCTCTCGCACGACTGAGTGATTGAGTTGGCGTGATGTAGACATATCGAGTACAGTAATAGCTGTACAAAATGCAGTTAATTACACTGAATACAATGAGCGCAAATGGGTGCAGTAACTAAAACGATTGTTCAAGTTCAGTCTACATACTAGGTGGGATGAAAAGTAACCTCCTTGAGAATGAAAAAAAATTTTTTTTCAAATGTTTTTCTATTTTATTCAATAAAGTCCCCTTTTAGTTTGACACACTTATTCAAGCGATTTTCCAACTTCTTGATCCCGTCTGAAAAGTAATTTTCCGCAAGGTCTGCAAAATACTCCTCCGTGGCGTGAGCTGAATTTTTTATTGATGAGCCATCTTTTGAGGTTTGGGAAGAGATAATAGTCCGAGGGAGCCAAATCGGGCCGTAATTGGAGCCGTAAGTCATTGATTTTAGCCGTGGTTGCGATGCTCTTGTGCGCCGGTGTATTTTCTTGCAAAAACAAATTTTTTTTTCGCTTTATGTGAGGATGTTTTGCAGCGATTTTGGCCTTCAATCGATCCAATAATGCACAGTAATACTCGCTGTTGATGGTTTTTCCTTTTTCGAGGTAGTCCACGAAGAATATGCTATGACAATCCCAGAAAACCGACGCCATAATCTTTCCGACCCATCGAGCCTCCCTCAGCCGCTTCGGAGCACTCGTGCCGGCTTCAGTGCATTGCCAGGCACTCAATCTGTTCTCTGGTGTTCAACAGTTACCAATCGATGCCAAAAGTCCGCCGGATTCCGCATCAGCAAGTCAAAACACTCTTTCGAAGTGCTCTCGCTTTCGTGTTTTTGGTCAGGAGTAAGTATGCGTGGCACCCAGCGGCAGGATAACTTCTTCATATGCAGAATATTGCCCAAAATATGGCGTGTGCGCTCAGTACTAATCTTTGTGGTATCTGCTAGCTCGCGCACCTTCACTTTCCTATCAGCCAACACCATTTCATGTATTTTTTTGACATTGTCCTCTGTAACCGCTTGAACTATTTGTTGTAGTGAAGAAAACGAAAAAATCTATGCACAGCTATTAAAGATACTAAAAAATAAAATGGAAACTCTTGAAGTAAGTTCATTTATTTGCTTTAAGGATTTAACCAATGACTCCGTTGTTTCAATGGTCAGTGTTAGCGGTATAATGAATAATTCAGCTATTAAGGCCAACATTGTTAGCGGCGAGTTTAAAATTAATAATAAGAGCGGCTGCAATAAGGTATTTTAACTATAAAAATTAAAAACGGGGAAGAAGTTCAAAATTTAGTGGCTCGTAAAAATTGTCTTTCGGAATACATTTTACGTAGGAAAACTACGTAAAATTTAGTGAAACAAAAATGATATATGTTTTTAAAAAATAAGAAGTGATAACAACAATGTATCTGAAGATAAAAAAAAGTGTATTGCCGGTAACAGAATGCTGGTAATAAACTGTCGGCTGTTTAATATTATAAGTTTTGGATATAGGCTTACTTCAGATAATTGAACAAATAATTATTTAAGAACTTAATACCTAACGTTAACGATACATTACGCCAAGGAAGGAAAAATAATTACCAGACTTCTGGGTTTAAAATCTATGAAGGGTGAATCATGTTCAGGTGATACATTTTTAAATTGTTTAAAGTTCAACCAAATAATTCATTGGCATTTCAGGCCAAAACATTTATTCAAAAAGCACAGCACTTTTATGTGAATTTGAATGTAATTTGGATGGTAAAGCTATTATGGTGACGGATAGAGAGTCAAATATGATTGCTGCCTTCCTCTCTTCTACATATACTTTTTGCATAGTTCATTTGTTGCACAATGTTATAGAAAAAAACATAAAGGAAATACCTGAAATAAGTGAAATCTGTACCATTTGTACTAAATTTGTTAAATATTTTGAAAAATCAGGTATTAATTGTTCTCTTCCAACAACCTTAAAAAGTTATACGTGTGTACATTAGCATGGAATATTAGTATCTTAAAGGGGATTTAGCAAGTGAAAGGTACACCTGCTTCTGTACCTCTACGCTTGTGTATCTTTCGAGGTACACCATCGCAAAAACCGCATTTTTAAGTTGCGCTTGTATCTTATTGGCTTGTTCATGCCATAAGAAGTGATCATCAATTACAACTCCCAGATAATTTATAGTCTTAACTACTTCAATAGCATCACTTTTCTTTGTCGTTGGACAGTCTTCGTTTTGGTGATATATGCTGATGGAAACTTTGGGCTGGGTGGCATACGTATGTGCATCAGTTTCGTTTTTACAGCATTAATCACAAGTCCTTGATCATGTCACCATTTTAAGACGCTATTAAATTCACCTTGCATTATCGAGATCGCAGTATTAATGCCAGGTCATCTTAGTATATAAGATGAAGAGGATTGGTCCCAGTTTTGAACCTTGTTGTACACCATACAGACTTTGCTTTTCTTGGCTCAGTGTGTTCCTTACTTTTACCCTTATTTTTCTTCCCGATAGGTAATTCTCTACCCACTTTGCCAAGGTTCCTCTTACGCCGATTCGGTTGAGGCTTGCTGAAATCTAAGAACATAACAAGAACATGGAGGTTTTTGTTTAGACCTGCGTTAATCACATTTGCGAGATCTCCCAGTAATAACCCAGTGCTCTTATTTTTTTGGAAGCCATATTGTTTTGGCTGTAAGACTATATGTTTTTCTGTGAAATTTGTTAGTCTTCGTACTATTATTTTCTCCAGGCATTTTTCTACAACAGACAGAATTGCGATGGGTCTATAGTTCTCTATCTAATTTTTCACTCCCTCCTTGTATATAGGAAGTGTTATCGACTTCAGAATATAAGATTGACTTATACTTTGGTTGATAATTGTTCTAATTATTGGGGTCAAAGACAAAGCATTTAGTTTGAGATCGGTTGGTCTAATATTATTTGCTCCTGGTTCCTTTTCGGTTTTTAAACAGCTCAACAGTCTGGCTTCTTCTACATAGATTGATTGTGCGAGATGTATATTTTCATCGGAAGAGGTTTTGTGAGAGCATCTATGCACCATCTTGGATGCTTGACTAGAGAATTGTTCCGCAAATATCTCTACTAAGTTCGTTAGTTTCGTATTCACCGGAAAATTGTTCATAACTATCTCATCTATCGATCTCTTTTTTCGCCCCATATGTTCATTTAACACATTCCATATTTTTCTCGGGTCATTTTTTGGCGTTCGAAAATCTTTCTTTGTAGAAGTTAGTTATTAGTTATTACAATATTTTATTCACAACATTTCTATATTTTTTATACTCAGTTTCATATCCTCGGTTTAGTGGCTTGTTTTTCCATTTCCTATAGAGCTCGTATCTTCTTTTGCATATTCTAGCTACATCGGGAGTCATCCACGTTTGTTGTTTGCGATTTTTCGTATTTGCTATTTTTGTCGTTTGCGTGTATATATCGTTCATTTTCTTCACTTAATCTTTGCCGGTTTGTTTCCCTAATTAGTTGATTAGATCTAAATTGGTTGATTTTTACAGGGATTTCTTCTATAATTTGTTGCTTAGAATATTCTTTTGTAGCATACAATGTTGCGTAGTGATCTGATATATCTGTTTCAATAACGGCCGATACAATATCTTGTTTCATAATGGTAACAAAAATATGATTAATTATTGTTGAAGTATTGGCTGTTATATTAACCCGAGTTGGTTGGTTTATAACACTCATTAAGCCCTTTGATGCCATTATTTCTAAATACTTACTAACTTGGGGGTCATTTAATTTTTTTAAGTTTATATTCGCATCACCCAAAACGATTAATTCCCTTTCATTTTTGTTATGGTTTTTTTTTTTTTTATAATATCGCGTGCGCACCAAGGGGATATGAATACCCTTTTACTGGTTTTTTCTCCAGGGCGCGGGCGGGTGGTTAAGTAGTTTGAAACTCAGGTGTATTAGGTTTCGATATTTTTTCCAGAGGTAGTTGTCAAACTGGACGGGTCGAGCTAGTACATCTTCCTTAACCAGTGGGTCTTAAGTACGTGATAGTTGTTAATTCGTTACACTTAGCCCAGCCAGCAACCACTCCAACATCAGTGTTATGCCTTCATGTCAAACTTTTTCACAGAATTGCCTGACACGGGATTCGAACCCGCGACCCTCTGCTTGAGGAGCTTATGTATATACCACTACACCACGGCCACCACGTTGTCCAGTTCTTCAATAAATTGTGTGATGTTTAACTTAGGCGGCCTATAAATCGCGTGAATATATGTTTTGCCGTTTTCACCATCCATTTCTAGATGTACATTTTCGTAGTATTCAGAATCGTTATTAATTCTGGAATACTCAATATTATTTTTAATATAAACTGCAATTCCTCCACCTTTGCGTTTCTTTCTATTATTCTATTGAGGAATATGAATGAGGAAAATCCATTAATAGAATAACATTCATTTTCTTCTTCTTCTAAATTAATTGCATTTAAAACAATTATGTCAATGTAATGAACAAAAGCTTCTATTTCGCTATATTGGTTTTCCATCATGTCTTTTTTTAATTTCGATTTTCTAACAACGTTTCTTTTGTTGGTGTAATTTAGATGGAGATTCTGTTGTTCTGTTCTTATGAACGAATGTAAGAGTTTAATGCAAGGATATGCAGGCGAAATATCAGAACAGGAAGGTCAAGACTTTGAACGATTGTTAAATGAAGATCTGGATATAATGTAACAGATGGTAACGCTTTGTTTGCAGGTAGAAATCGTTAATTCTAATGATAAAGTAAATAACGAACTGCTTGCATATCAAGCAAGATTTCAATGTCTTACAGTGGTGGCGCTTGCATCAAATTGAATTTCCCCTCTTATTTAAAATAAGATGCAAAATACTAGCTGCAAGTACTGCTGCTTCCGAACGCGTAATCTCTTCAGCTAGAAACTTAATTTCTGAAAAACGTTCTCTAGTTTTGGTTAACCAAATTATGTTTTTGCACTCAAACATAAACACAATTGAAATTTATAAGAATTTAGAAGAGCATTTTTAAAAAAAAGTAAATAAAATAATTGTATAAGCAAAATGATTTGAATTTATTTATTTTATTACTAGCAGTCACATGTGGCATCACTAACTTTGTTTTTTGTTGCCTGATTCTACCTTCATATCATCGTGGATACTTACTTACTTATTAGGCACTACATTCAGAGATTGGCGTGACAATCAACCAAAGATTCCCTAATGGTAGCCCGGTCTTTAGCTATCTGCCTTCAGTTTCGGACGGCAAGTTAGTTGAGATTTTCTTCCACTTATGTACGCCACCTTAGGTGAGGTAACGGCCAGGGCTACAAAAAAAAAAAAAACAAATATTTGGCGCGACAGCCCGGTGTGAGCCAAAGCCTTACTTCTCGCACTAATTTTTGTTGCTCACAGTATCATTTTTGCACTCCTGAGCGGGGCCTACAATCAGAAAAATTGTTCGGCGACCTGACCAGTAATTGGATCCTGACTGCGCGCGTGACAGTTCAATGAGCTAACCATAACGCCATCGCCATCACCAGCGGCCAAGGATAGTTGTTGTTAATTTCCCTTCCCTCTGTTCGACAAATGAGCAAACGACAGACAGCATAATAATTACGCGTTTTTCAAATGTGAGCACCTACGCTAAAGCAGAACCACGTTCAAGAACAATCGTTTTCGAAAGTTATTTTTGGATGGAGAAAAAACCTGCGTGATAGCTTAAAATGCACGGAGGAGTGTCGTCTGAAAACTCTATCAAGTTTTTTTTTTTTTTTTTTTTTTGAATTGATAGACATTATGAAAATATTGAAAAATTAAAGATGAAAAAAAATATATCATTTATATTCTCCGTTTTGGAGCCGCTAAAACGGTATTGAAGCCAGAAATAGGTATCTAATCTAATTTTGGATTACTACGCAAAATTTCACATCGTTATGTTAAGCAAATAGGAAGTAAAAGACTTTAAGAAAGCAGTATAACTTAAGCATTTTACCACTTTAAATTGAACCGACGAGGGGGGGGTGTTTTTAAAAATGGTGAAGCAACATTTGTCTATGTAATTACGTTTTTTTTTTCACCAACGTATTTTTAATCAATAAAATAAATGATTCGTTATCGTGTTTTTAAAAATAAATATTAAAAATTACCCCCCCTCCCTTATTGTACTCAGAAAAGTGTAATCCATTTTTATGAATACCCAATTCAGAATACCCAAATACTTTACTTAGAGTTTCTTTAAAAATGGGTGCACAAATCACTAAGTAACCAAATATTAAGTGATTCATTCATTTAAGTTTTCAAGATGTGAGTGAAATGAATTATGTACCCGAAAAAAAAGTGAATGTCCTGAAACTGGTTGATTAAAAAATATCCAGCGAATAAAATTAATTTTAATGCAAATGCTCTAATTGGTGATAAAAACAAACACGTGTAGCCTAATGTCAGCTCTTTCGCAAATAATTATCTCTCGGTAAGTACTCCGAGACCAACGACAAACATTCAAGGAATCTCTGCTCTCCAAGACACAAATATGGGAGCAGACAATAACACCTCAAACGTGACGATCTGCAAGCATCTACAACGCGAATATCCGAAAAAGGAAGAGAATAAATGCCGACAATGTTAATCGTTCTTAGGCAATGAATTATCTATAATCTACTCTGGATAACAACCCCTTCTCTCCCCTAGCAGACCTGGACAACATGGACAACTGTTCCTTAGTGAGCGATGTGAGTAATTTTTGAAGCAACCATTCTTCTAAGAGACAAAAAGCGCCTACAGTAATTAATACTGAATCGGACAAATTTAGCAAAATTATATTTTGCCTACCTATATATGTATTTCTTTGGTGCTAATTGTATATGTATATTAAAAACTGATGGCAACAGCCGAATGTAATGTTTCTGATATTCTGATATGATATTGATGGGGATACACCCATTGAAAATATGGTATTCGTAAAGCTCTGGAAAAATCTGCGCCAGATGTGAAGGTTAGCAAAATAAGCCAATTCTAAAATAAGCTAGAACCATAGCCCAAAATGTTAAAGCAAATATATTTGTTAAACAATTAGAAGTGGGAAAGTACATCAAAGATTTAGTAAATATTAGAAGCCAATTGCACCAAACGGTGTACTGCAAAAGGAAAAATAGTGGGGTGGTTATAAAGTGTTACCGCTGCCAACGGCTTAGTCATACGGGAGACTGTTGGGCTAATAGTAGTCGCTGCGTTCTCTGCGGCGAAAGTTACGATTCTGAGTCTTGCATTGAGTCTCACAAAAAATGTAGGGCAGCAAATCAGAAAGTTTCACGACTTAAATGCATTAACTGGAACAAATCAGACTATGTAGCTAGTGATATAAGCTACTCATCATTTATAAAATATAAAGAAAGAATAGAAGCCTTGTTTCATACTGCAAAATTGAGAAAAATAACAAATGTAAAAGATGTACATGAGTAGGTTAATCAACTTATAAAGCTACATGTTTCCTTTGCTGATATAGCAAAAATGGCATCAAATGAGGTGCATCCAAAAGTAGCAATCTAAATAAAAAGGCAATCTGATGGACTTTCTAAATGAATCGATGAACTTATTTCACCTTCCATTTAAGGATCTTTTGGCAAAATTCAGGCAATTTTGGCCCAAGTATCAACAGCTTCAGTCTAAAGAAGAAAAAATGTTTACATAATTAGAGTTTGTCGCTTCAATTGTAGGATAATGTCCGTAAAAAATTTAAATATTATATCGATGAATTTTAATTCAATAATTTCACAGGAACGTAGATTTGAACTTTTAAAAATATTAAAAAACAAAAAACCCCAAATTTGTTTTCTGTCTGTGACCAGACTACAAGTAAAATACAAACCTATCATTCGAAATCATGATAGGACGAAAAACTTAAATACAATCCTATTTCTTTATACAGTGATATTTCTTCAGTCTGTTTGGCTTCAATTACTTTCAAAAATCCACAAGGAACACATTTGCGGATGCTTCTAGGAAACATTTATATTTCTAGTAACGCTGGCCGAAGCTTACAAACAGAACTCGATAAGTTATATGCCGTAGCAAGTACTTTTGATGCAATGATTTGTTGCTCGCCACCAGAGATAGCGTTGAAAATGGTAATGGACTCAAAGCATATGATTGGTTTTTTAACGGCCCCTTCTCAAATCTTGATTTAATTTCGTCTAATGGGCAAACATTTTCACGTTCCTCTTCGATATTAGACTTTTTCCTATTCTCATCTTGCCTGAATAGTACAGCTAACAATAATTTGTGCTCGACATTTACTACAATATCTGACGATTATGGAATTCCCCTGAAGGCAGCTCTCGGTAATTTCACACCTGTTACCTACAGAAGCTTTAAAAACACTGACTAGCAGAGCTCTTCCAACTTCGTCGGCGTGTTGGCATAAACCAGTGACTTAACGTAGCCCCACAGAAAATAGTCAAGCGGCGTTAAATCGCACGAACGAGGCGACCAATCGACTGGCCCATGTCTTGAGATAACACACTTACCACACTTACTCTTCAATAAATCGATTGTAGCGTGTGCTGTTGAAACCACATGTCGTCCAAGTCCATATCTTCCAATCGGGCCAAAAATAATCAGTGATCATGTCGTGATAACGCTGACCATTCACAGTAACGTGACGATCGTTATCGTCGACGAAAAAATATGGCCCAATAACGCCGCCGGAATGCAAACCGCACCAAACAGTTATTTTTTGTGGATGAAGTGATGATTCATGAAGCACATGTGGGTTTTCACCCGACCAATAATGCATATTTTGTTTATTGACGAACTAATTGAGCCAAAAATGAGATTCGTCACTGAAGATGATTTTGCGATGAAATTCATCATCTTGGCGCATCTTCTCTAGAACCCAATCGGAGAACGTAGCTCGTTAGTGTACTTTACGATAATAAAAATGTTGAGTTCACTGAATAAATTGACAGTGATAGTTTGTGAAAGAGTGCGTTCACAAATTAAATCCAAAGTTGTCAAGTCCCTTTTTTGAAAAACCCTATCAGACAGGAACCTTTCGAATGTAGAAATAGACACATTCATTGGCGAAATTAACTCAGCACTGGCAAGAAGTATCGATTCTTATTCGGTGATATGCCAACTGAAGCAATCTAAGTACAACAACATCTTTCCCCTTACAATGAAACTAATTAAAATACGTTCCCTATGGCTTAGAAAACTCAAAAGAATATATTAATAGAATAAATCAGGAATATCGTGAGTTGTCGTCAAGAATCAAATGCATCAGTTAAATCATAAATGAGAGATTGAACTTAGATACTAATTCCACTTTTAAGTCAAGACTACAGAAAATAAGATCTTCTCCTCAAGGTTTCAAAGAGATCGACAGAATAACAGGATGAAAATTTTTTGGTACGGACCTCTCAAAGGACATACTGACGCATAATAGTGTGGAGCTAGTGTATATAGTGGATACTGAGACTAAGCTCAATACATTAAGAGATTTTTATTCTTCTATCTACCTGGACAAAAAACCTAATTTCGATAAAAATGTGACTACTGAAGTGTTGTCCACTGTCACAGAATTTTGTGCAAATCAAAACGATATCCCCATAACAACGTTTTCGTCATCTCATCTTTCGGTCAGCCCTAATTCACCACCTTTTACCACCACTGACAAAGTACAGCTTTTAAGGGCCAGTCTTAACAACAAGCGTTCTTCTGGCATAGACGAGTTATCTAATTTAATATTACGAAAATGCTGTCATATGCTCGATTTAATATTGTCCTCTTTATTCAACCACTGTATCAATAACGCATATTGGAAAAAAAGCCAAACTTTTGTCAGTAGCTAAAAAAGGTCTGCTTAGGAAATCAAGGAGTTTCGTCCTATATGCTTGCTCTCAAATTTAGGAAAATTGTTTGAAAAAATATTAGCTGAACACGTTAAGATTTTCTGTGAGGAAGCAAATGTGATTCCAAAAACGCAATTCGGATTTAGGAAAGAGCACTCGACAGAACATACGCAACTCCTGTTACGCAATAAGATCACCCAAAACTTAAGAAGTAAGAAGTGTACAGTTGGGTTGGATATTGACCTTGAGAAAGCCTTCGATTCTCTCTGGCATAAAGGAGTGATTTTTAAACTTATAAGATTAAACATTCCCACGTGGCTCATTCGATTACTTTTTAACTATTTATACAGTTTGAGTACTCAGAACCATTCCCGGTGTTTTCTGGTAATCAACAGGGGTCCATTCTAGGCCCAATTCTGTTTATCATATTTCTTTATGATTTTCCATACGAAAGTGTTTTGGATGGGGAACGAGAATTTGGTGAAATTTTCTTTGCAGACGATACCTTAATACTAGTTTGCGATGCAAGGCCTCAAAATGCTCTTAATAAAATCAAGGAAAAGCTTCCTTTTAAAAAGTGGGGGCTCAAAATAAACACAGAGAAATGTGGCATAACTTGTTTTTGTAATTCTAGTGGAAGGAAAGCAAAACGTTGAGTTTGCAAATCCGTAACCATTCCATTCCCTTGCGGTCAGAATTGAAATACTTAGGTGTATACATTAACAATAGGTTTCTTTTTAACAAACGTGCTAGAAAGACATTAGTGAAAGCTAAAGCTGTTACCACTTCGCTAAAGCCTTTATTGCTGTCAAAATCATTACCCCCAAATACAGAGTTACGGATATACAAAACGCTTACAAGACCCATATTTTCATACGGATTGGAATTGGGGAAATTTGAGAGAAGAATACTTAGATTTTCTTGTGGAAAATTTAGAATACCAGATAACAAATAGTATCCAAATTAACTTTTGTATGACACATGCAAAGTAACACCTCTTATGACATACCTCATTAGTCTTACCTTAATAAAACTTCAACGCATAGTCTTCTATCCAAATACAATGATTAAATCTTTGCTGGACTCAAACAGATGAAAGAGTTTGGACGATAATTACTATCTTTCATCATTTAATCTCCTTAATGAAAGATCCCTCCATCAAACCGAACAAGATGTTGGTAGAAGTCTTATGTTACCTTTTTATGTAAAAGCATTTCGGTATAATTTGAGAGGATAACATAATTGTCCTTAAAAACATAAAAATATGCTCGCATACTCACACTATACATATATGTAACATATGTACCTATATTCAATATTGTGTAAGGCTTTAATTTCAAACTAATAATTAGTTTTTGATTATATAAGCGTTTATATATTATTCAATAAGCAGATTAATTTGAAATTTATACTAGAGTATAGAGAGATACATAAATCGTATTATATAATATATAAATTGATTGCACTTGGTACTAGTTTGTTTTGTTTTATTCGTTTTCTTTTGTTTAAATGTATCCTTTGATCTAGTCATTATTAAAAGTTGTTTAAAATATGCCAAGAGAAAGCATACAGGAAATATATCATTATTATTAATAGTGCATGTAACATACGTATATTGATTGAAATTATCTCAATAAATATAATTGTAATTGTAATTGTAAATTGTACTGGGTTATTAGCATAGATCTTACTCTTCAAATAACCCCATAGAAATAAGTCAAAAGGCGTCAGATCGCATGACATTGGAGGCCAATTAACTTCTCCTGTAACCGGAATAATCCGATCTTCAAATTCCGTACACAATAGATTGATTTATTGATGACTTTTGCGGACGGTACCACCATCCAGTTGAAACTACAGATCATTCAAACCCAATTCGTTAAATTTTGGGGGCCTCCGATAATCCGTACCATACAGTGACTTTTTTGGGCTGAATTGGTTTTTTATGAATCTCGTATACAAAAATAGGGTTCATCGGAAAAGATAAAGTTCGATGACAAATTGTTCTGGCGATCCAATATCCAATTAACAAAACGGCGACGTCGTAGATGGTCTAAAGGCTTAAATTTTTGTATAATTTGGTTTTTATAGTATTGCAAATGAAGATCAACTTTTAAAGTTCGACATAAAGTGCCATAAGTGAGGCCCAATTGTTAACTTCGACGACGAATTGAGGTGCCTAGTTAGTTTTGAACACTTTCGCTCACAGTGGTGATGTTTAAGCGTGTGTGTGCTGGCGGAGCATGTTAATATGGAGTTTGACTAAATACCGAACCAGTTTTTTTTTTTTAACGCTCCATCATTACACGAATTCCGGATTTACTAGGGCGATTATGTTGCCAGAAATATTCACGACCTTTACAAAATTTACTTTTACACATCGTCCATTTAAAGTTTAAATAAAAAACTTTATACTAAAATTGCCAAAGATTTATTAATATTTGTCAAAAAGATCAACGAAATTGAGTTCAGTAAATTGCAGTAATTGACTGCCAAAATCCACACCATCTGCTGGATCACACTTTACATGCAATGAATCGTATTCCGTTGGCTGTATTTCACAAAACTGAACCGGACTGTGAGCTTATCAAAACTCCAAAACTCGTCTAAATGGTGCTGACTTGATTTCTGGAAACTGCATAAACTTTTTTGCTAAAATTTAGTACCTTTGGGTGATAGATAGATGTGCCCTTTATCTAGTGTGTGATATTTCGATAGTCTTTACCTTTAAAAATAACATACTATATATCAGATATCAAATGAATATCTCAAATAGTTTTTAAGTTAGGGCCTTTTAAAGAGCAGCCGCTCAGCAGTCAGAAACCAATCTTTTTATCTTTAAATGAGTTTTAGTCGAAACTACATTTTTCAAATTTGCTGCAGTTGAAACTCAAAGACAAATCATCCTTTGATCGCTTTGATTTTTTTTTTTTTTGCTCATTTTGTGTATGTTTCTCTATCTCTCTACTCTCCCATTTCGTTAAATTCCTATTTTTTTTTCACAATCGTGGGTCATTGTGTAGGACATATCTTCTTGTTTAATAATATTTTTAGTTTTTTTGGTTTCAACCACGGTGAGTAGGATATACTATAGGATTTTCTAATAACGACTTGACAAATTTTTTTTTTAAATATTGTAAAAGGCAAACCATTTAAGATATTTCAAGAACTTTATTATTAGCTTGAAGTATAATCAAAACATTTATAAATGGAACTCGACTTCGTTCATATGGCCACCGCGGGCACGTTTGCAGCGGTCGATTCGACCCAATTTTCAACTACTCGGCCACACATTTCGGGCGAAACAGCCGCTCTGAGCTCTTCCAACGTCGTCGCCGTGTTGGCGAACCAATGACTTAACGTAGCCCTACAGAAAATAGTCAAGCGGCGTTAAATCGCACGAACGAGGCGGCCAATCGACTGATTCATGTCTTGAGATAACACGCTCACCATACTTACTCTTCAATAAATCGATTGTAACGTGTGCTGTGTGGCTTGTGGCACCATCCTGTTGAAACCACATCTCGTCCAAGTCCATATCTTCCAATTCGGGCCAAAAATAATCAGTGATCATGGCGCGTTAACGCTGACCATTCACAGTAACGTGACGATCGTTATCGTCGACGAAAAAATATGGCCCAATAAAGCCGCCGGCATGCAAACCGCACCAAACAGTTATTTTTTGTGGATGAAGTGATGATTCATGAAGCACATGTGGGTTTTCACCCGACCAATAATGCATATTTTGTTTATTGACGAACTAATTGAGCCAAAAATGAGATTCGTCACTGAAGATGATTTTGCGATGAAATTCATCATCTTGGCACATCTTCTCCAGAACCCAATCGGAGAACGTAGCTCATTAGTGTACTTTACCATGATGAAAATGTTGAGTTTACTGAATAAATTGACAGTGACAGTTTGATGATTAGTGAAAGGGTGCGTCCACAAATTAAATTCAAAGCTATCAAGTCCCCGGAAAACCCTATATAAACAAATCCTCTAGATTTTAAAATATTTGATTCACGTTTCTTGGATACACCCTACGCGAATTTTTATGAGTTCAAGCTCATGTCTAAACCATTTATTTATGGGTAACACAGAAATACGTTAATAAGTTTTAAAACTGATGTTTATAATACATATATAAATAACTGGCCATTACCGCCTTAAAAACATATTTATCTTTTGTGTTTTGATACAATGTATATAATGCTCAAGTTCCATCAGCGGCACTTGATTTATTTATCAATAAGTTGGAATTTTGTATTTCGAACGAAACATGAAATACGAGTACAAATAAATCTTAGTATTAAGCCATGAATGGCATTCCTTTTATTGAAAGAATTAAGAAAGAAAAATGAAATCAGTGCTCGTGTTCGTAAACATCCTATGAATACAAGGCTTGTCGTAGGTTGAAATCAGAAATTACATTTAGTTGAGATAATTATTGCAGAAGCAAGCTGGCCAATAAAATTGAGAATTCTAAGAAAAAGTGAGACACAGTTTATGAAATTTTGAATAGAAATTGCCAAATGAAGGAATTGTTCTAAATACTGGTAATAATGTTGATTTATCTGAGCGGAAAGAGGTTGCCAAAATTTTTATTGGTTACTGTACAAATACAGTTAATGGTTTCTCTGTTTAATTTCTTATATTTTATGTCACTATTTGCCTCTCTTCTATTCAAGCCCCAACATCAACGCGTTTCTTCTAATTTAACCCCTGCCCCTAATACTGCCATTGCTCAGCAGCCCACACCCCCTTATTCGAATACTAAGATCTGCTTTCTTACAACTGGAGCCGTCTGTTATTCAATTTCTCGGCATAAAATATCATCTACTTCACCTCCGTGGTATAACAGAAGACTTCGATTTAATGAGACGAAAGAAACAAATAATTGGCTTTTTTTTTTGTTCACATCTATCCTTTTTCTGACTGCTTTAACTATTTTGGAACCTACCTCTAATTTACCCAGCTCTATAAATGTCTCTATCAGCACTTTCTCGAAACAGCACAGACCAACCTTATCAACGATCCTAAAACATTACTATAATCAATTCGTCAACTACAAAAGCAAATCAGACGGTTATCCCTCCTCTCTCTCGTTTGATAATATATCCACCAACTATTTTGCAAACTTTTCCTAACAATAATTTGCAGATAACTTCTTCGTACCTGACCGAATATATTTCAGGTACCTTTCCAATTTTTGCATTGGTCCATCTCTCTCTCCCAATCTTCTAGTTCCACACTTTTCGGAGAAAAGTTACAAAATTTCAATGATGAAATTTTACCCGGACCAGACGGGTTCCCCGCAATATTTCTCAAAAAGTGTGGCTCCAATCTTTTACACCCACTTTCCTCTCTATTTCATCTGTTCCTTCCAAAAGGGGAATTTACCCATAACCCCGGTCCACAAAAAGCGACCGAAGAATGAAGTAACTGACTACTGTCTAATCATATACCTAAAATGTTCGGAAGTTTTTTATTTGAAGCTCGATAAAATATCACATAAATTGATCCTTTTCAAATTG
The DNA here is from genome assembly GCA_907269105.1 of Volucella inanis. NCBI lineage: Eukaryota > Metazoa > Arthropoda > Insecta > Diptera > Syrphidae > Volucella > Volucella inanis. Next base: position 123,851,383 of record OU026157.1, on the reverse strand, counting down.
TCTCTCCTCGGTCTTGAACCCATATTATTAAAATGGATATCTTTAATTCTCGAAAACCGTTACTAAAGCGTTCATTTTAGGTCAGCCTTCTCAACCCCGTTTTTAATTACTTCGGGTGTCCCACAAGGCATCCATATAGGTCCTCCCTTTTTTATTTTAGCTATTAGGTCGTTACAAATGAAATTGCCGACCTACCAATCATTCCTAAAATAATCGTTGTGGCGTGAAGTTGTGTAGAGAAATTGAAAATAAAGTTTTTTATAAGAAAGGAGTGCCGTTTAATCTTTCTGACGGTAACAATTAATTTACACTATTAGCTCATTGAGCTGACTTGTTTATCAAGTTCAGCGAGGGAGATCTTTCGCTCGAAACCTTGCCAAGGGGTAGACCAGAGAATGTCATTAATAATGAAGAACTTGCAGCAGCTGTTGAAGAAAGTCCAGCGACGACTGTTCTTAGCCTTGCTGCAAGGCTTAAAGTGTCAACTGCAACTACAAGTCATAGTTGTAGTTGCAGTTCCTTTCCGCCATCGGAGAGGAAAAAAAAAACTAGAGAGATGGGTGCCCCACGTTCTAACACCAGCGAATATGCTACGACGTTTGCAGAATGCAATATCTTTTACCAACAGACACCGTATGGATACTTTTTTGCATCGCATCGTCATCTGCGACGAAAAGTGGATCCAATACGATAACCGGAAGAGGTCGAGAGATGGGTAGACGTGATTGGATTTCCCAGTGGACTTGGCAAGGCAGACTAACACCCCAAAAAGGTAATGGTGACATTATGGAGGACGAATGAGGGAGACAATTTTTTGGAATAAACTTTTTTTAATTTCTGAAATAGCGTAGTTTAACTTTTCACATAAAAATCGGCCACTTCGTATGTAACGACCCAATATAAATGATCAAGACTCTATCTTCCTTCAATAAGACCTCGATAGGTTTTCCATTAGGTGTCTAAAAAATTCTTTTGAACTCAATGTCTATAAATGTCAATCGATGACTTTGTCACGTAAGCCAAATCGACTTGATTTTCTCCATTATCAACCTGTACCACAGGTTCAATCCCTGCATGACCTTGGAATATTATACGATAGAAAGACAAACTTTCGTTCGCATATTGATGAGATAATCCTTTAATCCATCTCATCACTTGGTCTAAAAAATTTTGCAACCCTTATATGAAAAGGTATAGATTTGGACATTTCCCTTGTCCAGCCCCTTCTCCAATATGCCATCCCAGTGCGGTCCCCCTTTCAGCGAGTTCATATATCCTGAATCGAGAATATTCAACCTCGTTGTCTTCGATTTTCTCTTCGAGGACTCCCTTGGGATGACCCCATTATCTTATCTCCCTATCGTGACCGCCTCAAGCTTTTTAACCTGAACATCCTCTCTTTTTTTTTTTTTTTGTTAACTCACAGTGCACATAATCTGTACATAGATTTGATTCCCTTTATGTGTGTCTTTTTATTCGCGACTTTAGACCATATTTGTGGAGCGTACGTATGGAGGCTACAACTCTCGCAAGCATTAGTCGTTTTGCCTTGCTTCGGGCCGCCGATATTCGACACGAGTCTCGAAAAACTGCCTATCGCTTTCGAAGATTTCTTACAAGCGTATGCGTATGCGTATACTCCCAGGTATTTTATAAATGGGCTGAAAATAATTGTCTGCTCTCCTACTTTTATCGTTATCGTCTCTAGCACCCTTCTATCCGTTATGTTTCGTGAGGTCCAAACTCATATCTCGTAGCCAGTTTTTTATCAGTGCTATTGCTTCGATGCAATATAACTCAGCAATATGGTCTGCGTTACCAGTTCCTGGTAACTGGGAGTCGTAGAATGTCGTCATACATCATTCCACATTAAATTACATTCTACAGTTAGGGACCTAAGACTTATCCTTGGGGCACGCCCCCTGTAATTTTATGCAATTTTGTCCCTTCGTCGGAGGCGTAAAGGAGCAACCTATCGGTAAAGTAGTTCAATCCTAATATGTACCGCGGTACATGTAATTTTTGGTGGCATTGTAAAATACGCGACCATTTCGCCGAGTTAAAAGCACTTTTCACGTCAAGTGTAATCATGGCGCAGTACTTTTTACTGCCTGGTTTCCATCGTCTGTCTTCTATGGCCGATTGGGCTTTGTCTATTACGACTTTAATCGCGTCGACTGTCGATCGGCCCTTCCTATCATTGGCTTCAATGATATAATATTTTGCCATTGTGTCGAGCCGGTAAGATGAGGGCTCCTCCGGTGGTTTATTTCCTTTCGGTATTAATACAAACCGTTGGTATTTCCATTGTTTCGGAAATATTCCCTAGCTTAATCATGCCTTATACATACTAATGAAAACGCCTAAGCGGGCCTTCATCGCTATTTTTAAAGCCCTTTTTGGTATTCCGTCTGGACAAGGAGCTTTTCGATCTTGTACTCTCTCGATTGCCGCTGTGAGTTTATCGGTTGTTACGGCAGGAATGTGTTCGCTTAGTTCTCGAATCTCGCTTAGTTGAACTCCGTCATGTTGAGAAGAGAACAGAATTTCTACGATTCTGTTGAGTAATAGCGGGCAAGTTGGTAGCGGTCTCTGAGGCGATTTAAGCTTCGCAGTTATAATTTTGTAAGCTTTGCCCTATACATTTTCTATACATTACATACAAAGCCGCACGAATTGAAGTGCGGCGCGTGCTTCCTGTAATCAATATCAAATATCTATCTGTATCGCGTCTAGACCGATGTTATTTTCTTCGTGCCTGAATACGTGCCAATACGTTGGACCCCGTTCGAGCCATTGATATATCGCAGGCAGCGTGCAGTTGTCGCGTTAATTCACGTACGATCTCGTTCGCTGATCTACTTCAACTATAGCTTAAACGATTTCGTACTCTAAGAGCTCCGCATCTAAGGTTTTCACGTTCCATTTCGTCTTGCTGAACCTGAACACCCTCGAAAATTGCAGCGACGTAGCTAACATTCTCTTTACTGTTGACTGCTCTCTAGTTCCTTGGATTACGCTTCCTTTTGTAATTCTAGATCTTTCAACATTAACCCTCGTAATTTTCGCTGTCATCATCTCTTCTATATTCCAACCCATCGCACCTCTAATGGTTTCATTGAACCAATCCTCCACATGCTCCTTAAGGTTAACTCTAACCTTCCCGTTTTTTGATTTTAACCTGAGCACTTTAAATTTGATCTCCTCAACCATTCCCTTATTTCCTAACCCTGAATAGTTAGTATCTATTGGGTATATAACTCAATTCGTTCGTTTTTTTTTCAAAATTTGAACGTTTATTTAAGAAAAACATGTACAATAGTATTATTCAAAGTATTGTCCATCTGAAGCTTTGACTTTTTCCCATCTTTCTGGCAATTTGTGGATCCCATCCCAAAAGAACTGCGCCGGCTTGGGAACCAAGAATGACCGGAACAACTGGTAGTCAGAAGGGGCAAGGTCTGGGCTATAAGGCGGGTGGGGTAAGAATTTCCATCCACTGTTTTCCAAATAGTTCTTAACCGGAATAGCAACGTAGGGCCGAGCGTTGCCATGATGGAAAATTATTGTCTCGTGTCTGGTAGCATATTCAGGGCGTTTTTCGGCTACTGCTCTCTTCAAACGGATTAATTGTGTTCGATAGCATTGTCCATTGATGGTTTCATCCGCTTTTAGCAGCTCATAATACAGCACACCCATCTGATCCCACCGAATACGGAGCATTACCTTCGCGCCATGGATATTCGGCTTTGCCGTTGATTTGGCTGGTTGGCCGGTTTTCACATATGATTTTTTGCGCTTGTGGTTGTCGTAATGGATCCATTTTTCACCACTAGTAACAATCCGATGCAGAAATGACTTCCTTTTGTGGCGTTCCAGCAGCATTTCGGACATGCAAAACCACCTTTCGACGTCTCTCGGCTTGAGTTCATGTGGAACCCAATATTCTTGCTTTTGAATATATCCAGTTGCCTTTAAATGTTTTGAAATGGCTGCTTGAGCGACACCCAAAGATTCTGCGAACTCTTCTTGTGTTTGGCAACAATCTTCATAGAGTAATGCTTCCAGTTCTTCATCTTCAAACTTTTTTGGCTGCCCAGGATGTTCATCGTCTTCCAAGCCAAAATCACCACTTTTAAATCGTGCAAACCATTTTTGGCACGTTCGCTTAGCTAACGCATGTTCAATATAAACTTCTACTAAAATACTATGATTTTCGGCAGCAGTTTTCTTCTTATTAAACTAATGAAGAAGAACTCCCCGCAAAAACACTTTTTCAGGTACAAAGTTCGACATATTTGAGTAAAAAAATAAAAAATTGTTGTTTACGCTTCAAATGAATGACATTTACTATCAAAATCAAAAACAATTATCGAGGAAACATAACGACCAGTGTTAAGAATTCTAAAGCTCGAATTAGCTTTCTCGTATTTGTATATATTTCTTTTAGGAATTGTTGCTATAATTGTGTGGTCAGATTAGCTGATATGACACAATGGTTCGACGAGACTAAAGGGGAGAACGCATCAATATTATTAGGGTGAGAAGCTAAAAAGAAGACCAGGGTATTGGCGGTATGACTATCCACATCTGCTGTTCGTGTGGACTCATTTACAAGCTAGGTCAGGTTGTTTTCCGCAGCGATGATCTCAACACACTCTCCTTCGGTTGTAATTCGGTATATAAACTCAAACTTTTTGTGAAAATGACAAAAACCCTATCATTTTCGGTTCACACACACCAACGGCAATATTTTCAAATGAAAGCTTATCATCATCGTCAAGGATTAATTAAGTTAAATAAAATTATCCTTTAACCAAATTGTGCTTCAACAAATTAATAGCGGTTGAAACTGTTTGTCCTGAACAAATTTCATTCAACGTTTCTTGCTGTAGTCCTTTAATATAGGTACATGGATGCTAATACATTTAAAAATTGCTCTCAACTGAATATCAAATTGAAGCCCTTAAGCTCTTTCACTAATGTGAAAACTACAATATAAAGGAGAAGATGTTTGCTTTGGCAAAACCACTTATGTTCACATAGGTACCGCCTCATACGATTTGGTTTACTTATTAGTATTCAGATATGTTTGTTTGTTTAACACTGCTTGTAGTTAGGATGAGAAATCTTAATTATCACCTGATATCAGGGTTAAGCTTTAATGAGGATTGCAAAATAATTTGGAAAGTTTAATTATATACACATTGGTTTAGCGTATACACTGTTCTTTTACGTATCCACGTGTTAAAAATAAAAAAAAGATACATATTCTCTTTCGACTCAATTAGAAATAATTTCGAAGAACAAATCTAATTCAATGGAATATTGATTGTGCTATGGGATAAAGAGATATTTTAATTAGAAATTTCATGATTCAAGTCGGACATGAATTTTGTAATTATCCTCCCATTAACCAAATCAATATCTAAAGTCAAACGAGTATCCATGTCGTAATCAAATTGATGGTACTCTAAATACTTTCATAACCGCACATTTGCAGTGGACCAAAAGGACCCAACAAATCATGAGTGTAGTTCTGTTTGTAACATTCAAGTATGTTAAGACTATAGTACTTCACTTAATGAATATATGGTCGTACGAGTATTAGTACATAACTTACTTTTATTATTATGTGAGCTTTTTAAATAGTATGGATATCTATAGTGTACCCACGAGGAGCGCTCCTTATTCAACTTTATTTCCCCAGCACTCACAACACTCCTCTTCGTTCACCAGAATTAAGGTGTCAGTCAGCTTAAGGTCGAGTCAAATAAATAGATTACCCAGGCACATGGTGTTCTACGAATTATTCGGCTTTATCTGCACATAGATGACTTCCATGCAGAAAACCACATCTAAATCGCCATTCGTGGGAATAATATTAATAAAACATTAACAGAGCGAAAGAGGGTCTTTAAGAAAATTTTCTTTTTCAGTTTTTCATCAATGGTAGGGTTTATAACCCAAAATTTGGGTACGATTTTCTATAGGACTTTCAACTTGCGAAAGGTTCCGTTTTCTAAACAAGTATACAGTATTTTCTACCCTATGCCGTTTACCAATCATTCTGCACAGACGGACGAGTTTGGCTGAGATACCAAAACTAGACAAGGCTCTATAGTATAGCTAGTATATAATCCGGCATATGCGGCTCTAAAATTGACAAAAAGATGGTGGGAATCGAACTCGATTTTTTTCCGGGATCTGCCTGAGTATGAAAATTTGGTCGACTGTGAACTTTTCCTGGAACCACATTAAATGGGACCAATTAGGTTGACGAAGGTTTACAGACATTCACACAATATGGTAGGACTTAAGTCTCTACAATTCGCTGAGTTGAGGAGATCTCCGTTTTCGTGGATCGGATAAATGATGCTGAGATTCCATTCATCAGACATACACCCTTCTGACCAGATCTAAGAGCATACTCTCCACAAAGTCACTTTCTGAGGATTTATTGGGTTTAAGATAAGGTATCCCTACTTCGTTTTGGTCAGGTAGATGGAAGTTTTGACTTTTGTCGGCTTAGTTGAATGGTTGGGCTTCGACGCCGCTGTAAGGCGTGCAAAAAAAGTTTGACTGGATTCTCAGCACTGACTGTGAGCCTTCTACAAGGTTTTCTCCTTCATCTCTACAGGTTTCTGTGCGGGTATTGTTGCCTTAGCACGTTATTTAAATTGATAGTAAAACCTCCGTAAGTTTTAAGCGATTCTCGTCTGGAGAGGCCGATGTTCTTTTTGTAACTTTTTCTCGCAAAACCCTCGAAAATCTGAGAGAATGGAAAGAGAGGTGTTATGAACGTTGGTTTTAAATGATTGAAGGTTATAATGAATAGGAAATAAAGAGTTAGGTAGGGCATTCCATAAGCGAGTTGTGCGGCTTAGGAATGAATCACGATATTTTACAGTACGTCCGAAACTAGGCTTGAGAGTATATACTCATAAGCATTCATAGCGAGACGGGTGTTACAGTTAAAAGTTGGAGACATTAAGTCAGTGTTCAAGGCTGTCAATTGTCTGGGTAATATAATTTTCATCTATGAGTTCTATCGCACAGTTTTGAATTATATCTAGTAGGTGCTGAAATGTTTTGGGCACACTTGACCAGATGTTGGCATTCTTCAATTTCGGGCTGACATATGCCTTATATATTGGGGCCAGTTCAAAGAGATTAAAGTATTTCTTACATTTTTCTCAAAGCATTTGCTCAAGGAATCCTAGACATTTTTCCATATTTTTGACGACACCGAATTTTTGGTCATTCCAACGTAAAAAGTCATTGACACACATACAGAGAATTAAAAAATTTTGGGTTTCGACGATGCAAGTACCTTTTATATACTATGGCAGGGTGTTTAAATTTAAATTGCTTTAACGACAACAGACAGCATTGTGTTTTTTAAGCATTAAGTTTAACTCCTTTAGTAGTTTCCCAATTAGTCATGCTGTTAACATTAGAATTGAATGAGCTTTACATACGCTGCCTTCTACAGCCGAAGAGGAGAGTTGTGAGTCAGGGAACGAATATGAAAACCAGAGAGTACTGTCATTAGCAAAGGAATATATTGGATTAGAAGTAGCAGACAAGAGGTCTTTGATGAAAATTAAAAAGAATATCGGACGCAGAACGGAACCCTGGGCAACCCCAACATTTATTTTGTGAATATTTGAAACCATTAAAGCCAACTTTATTTGAACGTTCCGATAGGTAATTTCTAGTCCATTAAAGAATATTTCATCGACCCCAAAAGCATGCATTTTCGATAAAATAGTCTGTAACCAAACTCAGTCAAATACCTTAGAAATATCAAGTGCAACTATATTGATTTCGTCAGATTGATGTACGCTTTACTTTTTGGTGAGACATACCATCAAATTCTCTAGTGATCCACTGTTGCTACGAGCGAGTCCTAAAGATAAGGATTGATGAAAAACTTAACGTAGTGGTTTGGCAGCGAAGAAGACCACCTCTTTAGAAGAAGGGAAAATATACCATCTGGACCGGCGGATTTGTGTATATATTCACAATATATTGTGAATATTGAAGATTCGACGTACTCAAGTGTAGGTGGAGACCAAGCAGAAAGTCTAATAGTGTTAAACTAGCCGCAAATTGTGCAGCCAGCAGATTGGCCTAGTCCAAAGAGCTGACAGTTGGAATATTATTGTAAATGAGGGTTGGAATGGAGGACGAGGCAGCATACTAATTGTTGAGAGACTTCGGGATACGTTTTTGGCATCGATTCTTGTGGTCTCTTCCGGAGACCGCCATAAAGAGATGAAAAAATTGTGTGCTCGATATATTGCTTTGTGTCCTGCGCAAAGGATGTTCTTATCAATTGCCCTACCAAAGATATCCTATTTTCTCATCCTGGCGTTAAAATGTTAACGTCGTGCTTGGCGATTTTAACAGCATACTTAAGAGCTTGCTCATATGTCTTGTCGAGTAGATCATAGAAATTTCCTTTAGTTGCATATTCTTTATCTTACGTGGTGTCATGAGCACATATTAGGTTTATATTTGCGCATTCTGCCTTCGAATTCGCGGATAGTCGAAAAACACTCGCGAACCTGTCGAAAATTCAAGACTGTTTGCCTAGGTCTGCGGTGTTAATAAATGGTGCTGTGTCGCACTTCCTGGATGGCAGTGATATCTATGTAATAGCAGTTAAGGTCTTAACTGATTTCCCGTCTGCAGGTGGCCTTTTTAGGGTCCGAATATTCCAGTAGATCCAAAAATTGTTTGTACGGTCGTCAACAGTGAATCTGTTATTATCCGAGGCCAGCAACAGTTACTACATTCATCATTTAAAGCCAATCGTATTATATCGGGCAGTGGATTTTGTACCCGATGCTGCAGAATCCAAAATCCTATCAGGTGACTTTATGGGCTCTTTTTAAGGATTTGTTTCATTTTTTCACGCTTAGCGCGTCCTCGATATTGGAATTCTAATGTTCAACTAATTTCTTAGCTCGATCCTTGCCCAGATTAGTGGAATCCGTAACATAATGAATAAACAATTCCTCACTTTCAATTCCGTCAACTGTGTCGTCGATCACTTTCTTCCTATTTTTGACGGACTGCACCCACACTTTGATTTTTTTCAAAGTAGTCTCCTTTGGGATCAACTTCGTCTAACGATTCTCTAATTCTTATATCTCTTCAAAATAATTAGATTTGTCAAGGTTCTCAAACTTAGTTTCTGTCTGAGGGATGATTTCATCCTTGGGGCCATTTCTCTTATGCTGAGCCCTTTCTTCAAATTTTGACCAGGAAATAGTCATTGGGGCTAAATCTGGAGAATATAACGGATAAGGGAGCAATTCGTAACCCAAAAATGTTCCCGAGGCGATAACGCACGTGTTTTTCTTGATGGAACAGTACTTTGTCCCTCCCCGATTCTTATTGCCATAATACGATATTTGCCATTGATTGCTTTTTCCTTTTGTAGGTAATGAATATGGATTATTTGGATTATGTCCCATGCATCTCAAAAAACCGTCATCATAAACTTGTTGACTAACAAACTTTCTTTCTTCGATCCATCAATGCTTCTTGTTCTTCGGAGTATTGGGGTGAGAACAGGTTCCGTCCATTAAGTTATCACACGAAATACAATTTCATCCATTTTAACGAGATTGTCCACATTCAACGGCTGTAACACACAATTTAATTTACGCAGTTATTGTTACGCAGTGGTTAAAAAATGCATCAAAGGCAAACCATTTGAGATATTTCAAAAACTGTATTATTGGATTGAAGTACAATCAAAACATTTGTGAATAGAACTCGACACGTTTGCAGCGGTTGAATCGTTGGACCCAATTTTTAACGAAATAGCGGCCATTTTGGTCGAAATGTGTGGCCGATTTCGGCCGAAACAGCTGCTATTTCGCGTTCAATGTTGGCTCTGAGCTCTTCCAACGTCGTTGGCGTGTTGGCATAAACCAATAGCTTAACGTAGCCCCACAGAAAATAGTCAAGCGGGGTTAAATCGCACGAACGAAGCTGCCAATCGACTGGCCCATGTCTTGAGAAAACACGCTCACCATACTTACTCTTCAATAAATCGATTGTAGCCTGTGCTGTGTGGCTTGTGGCACCATCCTGTTGAAACGACATATCGTCCAAGGTCATATCTTCCAATTCGGGCCAAAAATAATCAGTGATCATGGCGCGATAACGCTGACCATTCACAGTGACGTGACGATCGTTATCGTCAACGAAAAAATATGGCCAATAAAGCCGCCGGCATGCAGTTATTTTTTGTGGATAAAGTGGTGAATTATGAAGCACATGTGGGTTTTCACCCGACCAAAGACGCATATTTTGCTTATTGACGAACCCATTGAGCCAGAAATGAGCTTCGTCACTGAAGATGATTTTGCGATGAAATTCATCATCTTGGCGCATCTTCTCCAGAACCCAATCGGAGAACGTACGTTGCTTCAAATTGTCCATCGGCTGCAATTCTTGATACAGCTTGATCTTGTACGGGTGAAAACCAAGATCCTTACGCAAAATACGCCATAATGTGGTTTGAGCAATGCCCAATTCTTGAGAACTGACGTCTTACCGGCAGCAATATTATCGACACTTCGACCAACTTGTTGTCTCATTGACACGACAACATCACACAACGAATATGTAGACTCAAATTTTTGCACTAAACTTGTTATTTCCTGTCTACTAGGGCGAGAATTACGACCGAAAATTAGAGTTAACGCTCTTAAAGTTGCAGTCACCGATTTCGAATATCAGTAGAAAATTTCTACAATTTTCAGACGTTGCTCGTTAGTGTACTTTACCATGATAAACGTGTTGAGTTTACTAAATAAATTGACAGTGACAGTTTGCTGATTAATGAAAGAGTGCGTTCACAAATTAAATTCAAACTTGTCAAGTCCTTATTGGAGAACCCTATAATTAAATAAATAACTCTTTGATTTCAAGATCAAGGACATTATTAACGGTAATGTTAAAGTCTCTTCCGCTCTACCACATTATCAAAGGCATGTTATTCGCTGTCCTACCTATGTGTCGGCAAATGTTTTGCTATGCTCTCTTTTACAACTAACCGTACCTCTATTTCATTAGTATTAGGCCGTCTATGATATATATATTAACTGTGTAACCTAATTAATGCACTGACTTTTGAGATACTGTGCTTCTGACGTTGTCATGCGAGTCCTTCACAATCCTCTCATAAACATTGTAGAAATTATTTAACAGCGCGTCAATTTTTGACTCGACAAGGATGCAGAAACTAGACTCCTCCTTCATATATATACCGCTGCTATATGTCGGTTTAAGAATAATTAAAATACCTGATCTTTGATAGATTAAGCAGATCTAAGACCGTACCCACGAGGAAGTATCAGATCAGTTGACATTAGGTTCCATGTATTCACACAGTACAGTAGATAGAATCTCTAGGGCAATTTCAAGGAGACATATCTCTCCCTAGTCAACGGCCTCGCCACACTGAAAGCATCGGTTCCCACTAGATCACCGAAATCAAGCAGTGTTGGGCGCGGTAAGTACGTAGGTGGTGGACCACATGGGAACTCAGTACTCCGCGTGCTGTTAACAAAACGCGCCACATGGGCATAGTACCCCGGCGTTGAATCCCGGACCCTAAAAATTAATTTGTATCGTTCCCTTGATAATAATAATAATAATAATCTCTCTCTAGTCGGCGATTAAAATGATCGCATATCTTATTAAGTTTTCTCAGCTACAGATAGTAGGCAAGTCACATGTTGGATGGTAAGAACGTATACGTATACTGAATACTGAGTCCGTATATCACGTCTAACGCAATGTAGTCAATGCGGCTATGTTATTGATTTGTCTCAGTCGGTGAAGGCCATGTTTTCTACTTGTCCCGTCAAAAATCCATTTTTTCTACTAAACTATGTATACATAAAATATTTGGTCGATGACCTCAAATATTTATTCTTGAATAATGTCGTTTTTGTACTACGTCGAAACGTAAGTGTACAACAGGATTTTTTGGCGGATTGTAATGTGCTGTTGGTTAACATGTTTTCTTGTTTTTGCCTTCCTCCGATAAAGAACTTGAATCCAAAAATGAGCTTATTATTCATAAATTGTCTTCCCCCCTTAATTTAGCCCATCTCACGACACTTCTTGGATAACAATTATGCCGACTAAGTGAGGGTCTAGGATTTTTGTTTACTGTTCAGCTGCCAGAATATATTAAGGGTCCAAAAATTCCACGTGTAAAACTGAAAGTCGGTATCCTCTTTTCATTTTTAGGGACCGTAGAGAGAAATAAAATCTAAAATCTATCCATGTCGCTTCAAATCACATATAAATTTAAGAGTCAACGCAGTATTGCCTTTATTCTATTTTACTCCCTGTAATTTCCTTACGGCTAGTATTGAGAGATGTTGTGTCAGTTAAGTGTCTACAGTCTACATTATACAGTCTACATTGTACAGTTTACAGTCTTTCTTAATAAGAGATAGAATGAAAGTCGACCACCTCTTGAAGCCTTACTTTGCAAATTAGTTGGCCATTTCCCGTGATACTATAGTATAGTGATTTGGAATCCAAACTCGATGAATTCAGTCTTTCGACGGCGTTAAGAAAAGTTTTGCATTCTAGTCTGGAAATAATAATAATATGACTGTCTCTACAAGCCCAGATATTTGCCTCAATTTACCGATTTTACACAATATAGATTACTTCTATCTATATTGCGGATACCATCGCTTGGGAAACGGATGCGAGTTTTCCCAACGAAAATAGAAATCTGTCGTTGTCAACGTTGTCGTGCTTCTGAGAAAAACGAATTCCGGTTTTGGATATATTTTGGATATTTGGATATATTTCGTATTTTCATAGCAACATGTGTTCAGGTGTCATCACATTAGATAGCATGTCCAAAGGACCACAGTCAAAACGCAACCACTGATCAACACGACCAAAAACTGAGGCAAAAAATACCACAATGTCCTAAAGATAGTAAAAATTGTTGGTAGCAGACATTCTGCCACATTATCCATCAAAACGCTCATTAACAATGACATTCCAGCTGTCAGCTCTTTGGACAAGGCTAGTCTGCTTGTTACAAAATCTTCGGCCAGCTCAACATTTCCAGATTGCGCTTCTACATTTGAATGGGTTTTTTTTTATAATACCGCGCGCGAACCAAGGGGATATGAATACCCTTTTACTGGCTTTTTCTCAAGGGCGCGGGCGGGTGGTTTAGTAGTTTGAAACTCAGGAGTATAAGGTTTCGATATTTTTCCCAATGGTGGTTGTCAAACTGGACGGGACGAGCTAGTATATTCTCTTCAACCAGTGGGTCTTAAGTACGTGCTAGTTGTTAGTTCGTTACATTTACCCCAGCCAGCAATGACTCCAATATTAGTGTTATGCCTTCGTGCCTTCACAAATTCTATGAAAAGACTTTTTTACAGAATTGCCTGGCACGGGATTCGAACCCGCAACCCTCTGCTTGAGGAGTCTATGCATATACCACTACACCACGGCCACCCCTGATCTGATGTAATCAACAGCAAATTAAAATTATCTTCATTTTATTTTTCTCGCAAACATTTCCTTGAAAAGTATTCGCGATATTTTTTAAAATCTTTGTTCCTAGCTTCCTGCACCTCTTCTGAAAATTGGCCTATTGGAAGAAGTTCAGCAGAAATCATATCGGAACCATGAATTTAGAGTTTATGTACTGTTGGAGGCATGTAGTACCACGGGTAAGTGTCTACAAAGTATTTGCCAGTATTGGGTGCGAATACTCTGAAGTTTTCAATATTTATGTCATAGCAACTTGAAATGGCTACCAATTTTTTGGTATCAACACTCAAGATTTCAGATACTACAATTGCGTTGCTAAAAAATCACCTAGCAGTGTTGCCATTATTTGAGTTCCCAAAACCCGGCTTAGATTGGTCAATAATTAGACCCATTCGATCTCGTGTACTCGTGCGTTATTTAATGCTGCAACATCTTTATCCTCCTTAAGAAATTGCTATCGTTTGACTGGAAGCTTATGGCCCAGATAAAAAAGACACTCAAAAGTTCGAGTCGAACAATGCAGCACTGACCAGCCAAACTGTAATGCACTGGGATTGTAAGGCTTCAACAACAGTTTTTCGATGTTATTGAAGTCTTTAGAACTTGCACCACAGATATAACAACGCTGAGAAGAAACAGTGTCTATCAAAGCGTTACAAACTTTTCCGTCCGCCATTGTAAAGATGAGTTTATGTTGCACTTTAACAACTTTTTCTTCAACGTTTATTATTGAATGGCAGAGGCTCTAAATTTGAGTATCTTTCCTTAGCTTTTCAGATACCAAAACTTGTGCCGATTCTTTGGAATATTCAAGTTTAATTCGACGACAGTACTTATTTGAAGAAGATCTTTGATTTTGCCATATTTTTCTTTTATTCTGTGCTCTCACAAACTACTTGGAGGGATACTACAGAACTTACGAAGACACTTGAATCATCATCATCCATTCCGACAGATTTCTGCTTGTAAAAACTTTGACTAGAACTACCATCAAAGCCCCACTTGGAAATGAAAAACAAATTGCTTATTTGCTTTTCAAAGTTAATATAACTTCTTTCTGAGCTGCAATCAAACGTTCCACAGTATGGTTCATCAAAGCTTGGACCGTCACTTCAGCTGAAGTTTCTGTTATATGGATGTCTTCCCTTTTCGGATAGCACGCTTTTTTGCAGTTTGAACAACTTTGTAGGACGGAAACCTTTCGGGGTCTTTAGCTCTAATAATGTTATATTGGTGTCTCGTTAGCCTAGCCTCAACTATGGTTGATAGTGCTTCTTCCCCTGATACCTGCCAACTTTGTTGTTGTTCTTTACGCAACGCATTTATATATTTAACTGCGCGCTGAGGTGAACGCACTAACTCCTCTAACTAATTTTGCTGCAACTGGATGACCAGCTGCTCTTAAATTAGCCTTTGTAGCAAATCCTAACTGCGAAGTTAGCACCTCTTTTCTCATTGCTTCCGTTTTCTGGCGTTTGCTTCGGTCGCTGCTTTCTGTAAACGGTTTTCCTGGCCGCCCACCTTGCTGTTTCGATGGGATAACCTTATAGACGAATTAGATGCCAATTGATGTCTGAAACCAAGTCTCATTTTGTTTTTTAAAACGGATTTCATTCCAAGTGGATTTTGACCATTTTTCTCTAAAGCTCATTGCGAATTGAGAGATTGTAACATATGATGAAGTTCTTTGACATCAAGATTGTGGTCAATGTTTGAAGCCTTCATGATGTTAAACAACTCCATCCTGGTATAAAACACATCGTTTGAATTCGAACCTTCCATGTATGAAATGACACCTTTTTAGGAATAATGCGTGAACAAATAAACTAAGTTCTCTGAAGTAGTCAATTGGGAAAAACTGAATAAAAATAAAATAGCAGGTAAGAGCACCGACTAATATATACAGCAACGCAAACACTTGCTAAATCAACTAATTTTTAAGATACACTTTGCAAGAATAACTCAAGTTTTATTTACAATTGGACCGTAAAGGCTCACAAAGCGAATAAGAAAATAAACTGTTTTTGCAAAAGATTCATTGAATTGTATAATAACGGAAAAACCACTTTACGCACTCATCTCGATCAATTTATATTTTGAGTTTTTTCCGACTCCGTCATGTAAGCTGCCCCATTGTGCGTTAAAATCCATGAAAACCGTGAGCATTGCCTTCTTTTTTGATTGAAAACGACGTGGTTTTTTGGTGTCGGCTTATTTGGTGAACGCCATTCACTTGCCTGATGTCTGGATTGTCTGTTGTACTCATAAACCCACGTCTCGTCTCAGTAATGATCCTTTTGATGAATGTGGGATCGGATTCATACTCGCAAATCATCTCTTTTGCGAAGTAAACAGGTTCTCTTTTTTGCATGAAATTGAGGTCTTTTGGCACCAACTTTCCTGCTACACGACGGAAATTCAAATCATTAACCAGAATGTCTTGGCCGAAAACATAGACAATGTTCAAATCCTCCGCTATCTCTCTGATGGTTAATTTGCAGTTATTGACCAACATTTCTTTTACTTCGCCATATATGTGCGCAGTGATGTAGCTTACCAAATTCCACCACAAAGTAGTCCCTGTTCCGATCCGGAATTCAAATTCATGTGGCTAAAATTCGATCTCTGTAAGCAAACTACCCACTACTTCTTTATTTACAGAAGCCTCAAGGAGTTTGATCTGTCTGACTCCATTCAAAGAATTGTATCCCTGTATCCTCATACTGAAATCGTGATTACGGGCGATTTCAATATACACAATTCTGGTTGGCTTATACATTCTGGACAAACAACACCCGAAGGAAGGTGTGTTGAGATCTTCGCTGCGGAAAATAGTTCAACTCAGCTTGCGAATGAGCCCACACGAATACCAGACGTTGATAGTCATACCGCCAACTCCCTGGACTTGTTTTTAACTTCTCAACCTGACAAGTACTGTGTTGATTTGGTCTTCCCTCTAGGCTCGTCGGACCATTGTGTTATATCTACTAAATTCTCATACACCCACCACACAGTTAGATAAAAGATTATTAAAAGCACAGTATGGTAAAACGAGAAAGCCAATTGGACCGGACTTAATAACTTCTTTAGGAATTTTAACTGGCCGTTATGTTTCCTCGAAACAGAAACTATTCTCTTTGGAATGATATGCTTTATCCCCCATCGGTTGAAGAGTAACAAACTAAAAGAAAAGCACGGTATGACTCGAGCTATAAAGAGGCTGTCAGGGTTAGAGAATTGTTTTTTCGGTCCTACAAGACCAACCAACTGCAACGTCTTTCTCAAGCGTGTGAAATTCCAATACGACCAAAAACTGAGGCAAAAAATACTGCAATGTCCCAAAGGCAGTAAAAATTGTTGGTCATTCGTCAAAAACATTAGAAATTCTGCTTCACCATCCATCCCAACGGTACATCTCTTTCTTTCCTCCCCGATTGCTCTTTCCATGGGGAGGAAACCGAAATCCCTTGAGCGCGCGCAAATTATAAAAACAAGATCAATTCATTTCAAACGGAAGATAGCTTTGGGAGTTTAGGATATGAATATCATGGTATGAAGGATTCAGCAGTGCATCTTGCGAACAACCATACGTACTAGGGACAGCTCCCTAGACAGGCGAGACAGACCGTTCTTTGCACTCTGGTCAAAGAAGCTATGAGGTATTTTCATGAAAGCTTGTTCAAACAGACAAACGACGTGTAGAATAAAGTTTGCCTTATCATGGTGACAAGTCCCATGTCTTGGCGAAAGCTCCTTTACAACTACCAAAAAGCTGACAGAATAGTTTCAAAGGAATACGAGTATATCTAAAGCTGAATACCACATTTTGCTTTTTTTTTTTTTTCTTAGCTCTTCTTTCGCATGTTCCGGAGCTCAACATTTATTTCAGTGCAGGCAGTGATGTGCCGAGCTGCCCTTGGTTAAGAGAAGTAATAATTAGTTCAAAATTGCTAAATTGTATAAAAAAATTAATGTACATTGAGTACGTCTTTACAGCACAGCATACAAATTTTAATTGAAGCGTAATTGCAAATATTGAATTTGAATTGGAATAGGGAAACTTGTAAAAGGAAACTTTTTAAGACGATTAAAACTCCGATGCAAAGTAGTTAACTTGTACGCTAAAGTTTTGCAGTAAAGGAGGAAACCGTTGAGACAAAATGAGAAATAAAAAACGCAAAGCTCCTTCGGACCATCTCCTTAATTTATTACGAGTGCATAAAAATTTGTACTGAAAAAGATAAACTCAGCAAAGCCATTTTTTATATGGGTTCTTGTACAAAAAAAAACTCTTTATTTGCACACAAACAAAATATGGTGAGGATAGCAGCCTGTTGCATAGTTGAACGTCAGGATTTATATTCCAATTTGTGGTGTTGGGGAGACGAGCGATTTTTATGGCCTGATTTATTGATTTTCTTTTTGGCACAAATTGGAGTGTAATGAAAAAATAAAATATTAATAGAATAAGTGATGAAAACACCAATAGTCCTTTGAACTCTTGTGGAACGCATTTCTATATTATACAGTGTTGCGGTTGATTAAAAATTGAAACAGCGCAAATTGCTTGTATCAAAGATGACACATAGTAATTTGTAAGAGATTTCCAGCATTAATAGTTCGGCCTTAGTAGGGGGTTCTTGGCTCACAGAACAATTTTTCACCCTCTTTTCTTGGGAAAGCATTCGACGGCACCAGCTCTCTACGGGGGTTAAGTTGCGTGTCCAGAGTATAAAATAGTCAATTAGTTTAGAACGAATCGTTGGGCCGCGCAGGTTGTTGGAAGATAGGGCAATTTATTATACAGAAAGAAAATTTTCAAATCAACTGACTTAGTCTAACACACAGGGATCGATCTTAATGTGTCCTTTAGAAAGCCGCAGTCTAGACATGGTTACTACTGCTTGTGTGTAGCTACTTCTGGTTTCATCGGCTTAGGCAACTACTTGTACAAAAGTTTTTTTTTTTTTTCAATTAAACCTATTTAATAAGTGAATGTCTCCATTGTATTTCATTGATTCTTAAAGCTCAAGATTTAGGTTAACATAAACTTATTTTGATTATTTTTTCCAGCACCCATTCTTTTGGTCCTTTTAACTGAAAATCTATGCCAACATTAGAGATAGAGGCTTACTGCAGAACGATTTTTTTTTCTAGGTTATACCCAAAAATCAATTCGCAAATTATCCTTTACGAATTACAGGACACCCTGTATACTATGTGGTAACTGTGTGGTGAAAAGTAACCTTGACCGCCAGAATGCGTTGCTACTGCAAAAAGGGTTATGGTGCCTTGAAGTCCGTTCATATTAAGACAGACATGTCAAATTTCAGATACTGTCTTTAGTTTTGTTTTGACAGCTGATTGTTGTTGACGTCTAACTGCAATAAGCCAAACCAGCAGCAACAGCAGCAACAACAGCAGCAGCAACAACAACAGCAAAAGCAATAACACCATCAACAGCAGCAGCAGCAAAAAAAAAAACAAATCGCAAACAACTGCTGTCGAGCCCACCCAAAACAGTGGAGTTTGTGAAGGTCAGTACATTCTTCAGATGGTTAATGTAAAGCTATCGCAATTAGAGGAAATAAACAAACACTGACCTCAAACAGAGAGTAAATTTTCTGGAGATCAAAGTTAACTGGCAACAACAACAAACGCTAAACGAAACCATTGAAATTGTGGATGTGTCAAATGTCACTCACTCGAACGCTATCAATTTAGAAAGGCAAATATTCACCAACGCATTGTCCATTGAAGTAGCTGACGAAAAAATAAAGAAGTGCTTTGTTAAAAATACAAAAACAAAATCTTCATCTGTGTTAAACCGGTCATATGTTTAAGTTTTGCAAGCCTTACAACCAAACAACGAATAATGTGAGCAAAGAGGACAAACAAAAACAAACCAAACGGTTTTTTGTATAGCGCCGATGGACCGGTGGATGCGAGTGGTAGCAGCACCAGCGACAGGAAAAAAGAGAAAAATTCCAAAATTTTTACAAAATATACTGCGGCACTCTTATCAAAAGCAAAAGATGCCAAGAAGCTGAAAAGAGGAAAATATGTGTGGTTTGGTAACAATCAAGTCATCTCAATTAAATCTTTTAACGACCTTGCACTAATTTAGTGCGTAGTGCGTATTTTAAATGAATTATGAATTTAACTTATTAGATGACTTGGCTCGAGTACGATAACTTTGGCGCCAAGAATTATTGACGGTATTTTGTAGAGGAGTTATTGGGTATGTAACTTAATTCGTGCGGTTTTTTTCTTCAAAATTTGAACGTTTATTTAAGAGAAACATGTACAAAAGTATTATTCTAAGTATTACCCATCTGAAGCTATGACTTTTTACCATCATTTGTGGATCCCATCCCAAAAGAACTGCGCCGGCTCGGCAGCCAAGAACGAATCAAGCCAATTTTTGATATTATGATCTGATGTGAACCGTATTTCAGTGAGGGCGTTCTGCATCGACCGGAACAAATGGTAGTCAGAAGGGGCAAGGTCTGGGCTATAAGGCGGGTGGGGTAAAACATCCCATCTACTGTTTTCCAATTAGTTTTTAACCGGAATAGCAATGGTTTTACCCGGTTTTACCAGCTCATAATACAGCACACCCATCTGATCCCACCAAATA
Source organism: Volucella inanis (assembly GCA_907269105.1). Taxonomy (NCBI): domain Eukaryota; kingdom Metazoa; phylum Arthropoda; class Insecta; order Diptera; family Syrphidae; genus Volucella; species Volucella inanis. Next base: position 123,831,174 of record OU026157.1, on the reverse strand, counting down.
CAGAGCATTATATTCGGCTTTGCCGTTGATTTGGCTGGTTGGCCGGGTTTCACATATTCACATGTTTTGCGCTTGGGGTTGTAGTAATGGATCCATTTTTCATCACCAGTAACAATCCGATGCAAAAATGACTTCCTTTTGTGGCGTTCCAGCAGCATTTCGGACATGCAAAACCGCCTTTCGACGTCTCTCGGCTTGACTTTATGTGGAACCCAATTTCCTTGCTTTTGAATATATCCAGCTGCCTTTAAACGTTTTGAAATGGCTGCTTGAGTGACACCCAAAGATTCTTCGAGCTCTTCTTATGTTTGGCAACAATCTTCATAGAGTAATGCTTCCAGTTCTTCATCTTCAAACTTTTTTGGCTGAACAGGACGTTCATCGTCTTCCAAGACAAAATCACCGCTTTTAAATCGTGCAAACCACTTTTGGCACGTTCGCTCAGCTAGATCATGTTCACTATAAACTTTCACCAAAATACGATGACTTTCGGCAGCAGTGTTCTTCATATTAAAGTAATAAAGAAGAACTCCCCACAAAAACACTTTTTCAGGCACAAAGTTCGACATATTTGAGTGAAAAAAAAAATATTGTTGTTTACGCTTCAAATGAATGACATACACTGAAATGACGTACAATGACAGTAGCTTTCCAACGCATGTTCCAATGGAATAATACAAGTTACGCCATCTCTTAGCAAACCGCACGAATGAAGTTATAGACCCAATGAAAACTAGCATTTTTTACCCCGGCGGGGTGGGGGGGTCCATCTCGTCCCGTTTAGGAGTTATGGGCAATTTAAAAACAAATTACTTAATATGGGAAAAATTATTAAAAAAACAACGGTAACACTTACAATAAAGTACTATACAGAATATGAAAGCCCGAAACCTGTTTTTTAATATAAAATTTACAACAAATTATTCGTGTGAATAGTTTTTGAATAATTCACATTCAAACTCAAATTCTTGGTAAAAAATTAAAAAAAAAATTTACAATATTACTCAAAATTGTGAAATAATGTGCCAAATTGGTTTTTTGTATTCAATGCGCGTATTAATTCTGAATCGAACACAAAAAACCGCATGGCTTTATGTCCTCTAGTTTTTGAGCAAATTGAAATTGAAGTTACTACTTTAGTTTTGTTTTTTGGCATTTATGTACGTAGTCTTCCTTTGAATAAGTTAATGAGTATTATTTAAACATCTCGCAAACGCCTATATCAATAGTTTTCCTAATTAAGTGTACACGGGTGACCTTTCAACTCTCTTTCCGCAGGCGGCAGGTCCCGCTCACACAACTTTGTTGCTCCGCTCGGGGTATGTATTTTTCGTCAGGCAGGCGCCTATGTCATCAATACTCTTCATCGACAGTACTTATCACAAAATTACAAAGTTCAAATTTTTTTTTTTTTTTTTTTTTTTTTTCATGGGATGGTGAGAAATAGACACTATAGGCCCGGAGCCTATAGTAGTGTGAGATTCTTACTCACTAAAAAACACCTCCCTTACGCAAACCACGACTGAGTTCACACTAATTCCTGTGTACTTTAGAAAAATTACGCGCTGCTAATCACCGCGCTAGATCGAGAGGCTTAGTCCTTTTTAGACGGCACAATAAATTTGTCTCGTCGAGGATCTGTTGAACAAAAATATTCGTATGACCTTGTAATCGATTATTATGTTTTCGCGCAAACATTTTAATTACGTTGTGAACGTTTTCGACTCCTAAGTTTCTGTGGATATCATTGTTTCTAATGTACCACGGCGCATTAACAATACCTCGAAGAACTTTGTTTTGGAATGTCTGTAATACATTAATGTTACTATTTTTAGTACAACCCTAAAGTTGTACACCATATGTCCAGTTCGATTTTAGCACTTGCTTGTATAACAGCAGTTTGTTCTCTAAGCTAAGCTTGGAATACTTTCCAATAAGCCAGTAAATATCTCTATATTTGATTTCAAGCTCCAGTGTCATACCGAGATATTTGGTCTCGTTCGCGTAAGGAATTCGTACTGCGTTGATAAACACCGGTGGATTCTCAATTTTCTTGAGAGTGAAGTTCACGTGGACAGACTTGTTTTCATTAAGCACGATTCGCCAAGTCTTTGTCCAATTGTTAATCCGTGTAAGGGCACGTTGCAACTTCGCAGTTGCTTCTTCGACTGTTTAAGCCGTTGCCAAAATGGCAGTGTCATCAGCAAATGTGGCTAGGACAGTGTCGTCCGTTTGCGGTATATCACTGGTAAAAAGCAAATATAGCAGAGGGCCAAGTACACTTCCCTGCGGCACCCCCACCTTTATTGTCTTAAAAGTGGAATATTCGTTTCCGTGTCTCACACGGAAGAGTCGGTCTTCCAGATATGAACCTAAAATACAAGACAATTGCTGGGGTAGGGCTTGTCGGAGTTTATATTTTAGGCCTTCATGCTATACCTTATCAAAGGCATGCGAAACGTCAAGGAATGCGCTCAAACAGACTAACTTACACCTGATTGCTCGTTCAATTACATCGGTTATTCGATGCACTTGGTTAACTGTAGAGTGTTGGCTTCTAAAGCCAAATTGATGATCATTGATGATGATGAGGGAATTTGTGTCGGTAATTGGTTTAAGTCGATCAAGAAGGATTCGAAGACCTTTGATGTAATCGGGAGAAGCGATATTAGTCTATATGACTTGACTTCAGTCAGCGGTTTACCGGGTTTCGGAACCATAATAACTTCGGCTACTTTCCACTGGTGCGGTACGTGCTCTAATCTAACGCTGGCATTTATAAGATAGAGCAGCTTTAGCAAACCTTTCTTCGGTAACGCTTTAAGTATCTCTCCCGTTATTAAGTCATATCCCGGGGCTTTATTGGGCTTAAGCGTGTCTATAACTTGTCTAAGTTCCCTACTGGAAAGTTTGTCGTCACGTCGTGTATTGACATTCTCAGGAAGCACCCCCCCACCGAATGGTTTAAACGTTTCTGCAAGATGGTCGGCGAAAACATTAGCTTTATCCTTATCTTTTTTCGCCCAGTCATCCTGGTTTCTTCTTATTGGCGCCACGTGTATCTCTCTGTATCGTGTGGCTCTCCATATGGAGTAGTTGGCATCCTTTGTTGCTGTGAGTCCTTCAAGGCAGTTATTAATACCTTGATTATTGAAGTCCTTGATCGATTTTTTCAACAAGTTGCAGAGCCTATTGAAGGACGTTTTATCTTGTGGTGCCCGGGTTTCCTGCCCCTTTTTCCGCGCTCTTCGTTTCTTCCTTATCATTTCTCTGATATCCGGTGGGTATCTTATGCCGACATTGGGAACTTAGTTCGATTCGCGGGGAGTGTTCTTCCAGGCCGCTTGCTGTATGACTTCAACAAAACGTTCAACTTCTTTTTCAAGTTGATACGGCGTTCTAAGTGCTACTTTGAACTCAGTATTGTCTACAACGTCTATTCGGAAATCTTCCCAGTGAGTTTTGCTGTTAGTTAATCTGGGTGGTGTTTGTTTCTTAACCAAGGATTCGCACAGTGAGAGGATAACTGGAGAATGATCGGAGGAAAGATCAAAGCCCTCTTCAACTTCGACGTAACTAGCGTTTACTCCTTTCCCAATAAAGAAGTCTATTAGATCGGGTGTTTTGGCGACATCCGAGGGCCAGTATGTCGACTTGCCACATTCCATATCAGCCCTGTAAAGAGTTTTGCCTTTTTGAGAGATACATCTTGAGCTCAAAAAGGTGTGCTTTGCGTTAAAGTCGCCACCAATTATGAAGATTGGTCCAAGAGAGTTAATTCGTGTTTTTCTATTTTGCAGCGCGATTGGCAATAGATTGAGGATATATTAAAAGAGTAATTTTTATTATTAGCGCGCACCACGGTCATTTGAAATTTGTCAAGTTCAATTATTGCTTTCAAAGTATGTTCAATGCAGTCTCTTATGAATAGGGATGACCCACTTCTTGCGTTTTCCGATGGATGATGAGCGTGGTAGTCATTCCCATTAATAACAAAGTTTCACTAATTCGCATTATAGAAAACTCACATGTTCCAATGTTGCAGTAAATTATTTACTTTGCAATCTATGAATATCTATGTTTGTACGTATGTAATATGTAATGCACTTGATAATGATGCAAAAATATAACCGAACAAAAGTTTGGCTTTTATACCGTTATTTCTTTTTGTGATAAGGCGTGTAGTTATTGATATTCACAAAGATCACAAATAAGAAATGACGGCTAAGCATAACTTCTCAGTTTTTTGTTCGTTCGGAGATTTGGTGTCGACCAACGAAAGAAGCATTGAATTTTTAGAAGAATCTGGTTTAATTCCCACTAAAACATCCATTCCCCCACTGTGTTGCATCTTACCTATGAAGGTAGAAAAGTGTAGAAATGTAAAGTTCAGTTCGATGTGGTGATGCTCAAAGAAAAGCTCTAAAAAAATGTGACAAAAATTGTAGAAATACAATCAACCCATCTATCGGTACATTTTTTCATGGACCTCAATGTCGGCTAGAGATTCGCGCAGTGCTTGCAATAGTTATCGCTTTTGTTATCAAAATGACTGTGAACACGGTTTTTCAGGTAAATTAATTAAACCTTAAGCTAAGGATTTTCTAAAAATATAATTACATGCAACATATGTTATTATTTAAAAATTAGCATATAATCGCTTGGCGCTATCACGACAATAAAAGTGAGCTTAGTAAAGCTAATATAATAGATTACTATAACTATTGTCGTGAAATATCCGAAATAATAGTATCTCACGTCGATGTTAACATTGGCAGCGAAGGAAAAACTGTAGAAATCGACGAGACCTTTCTTACAAAAAGGAAATACCACAGAGACCGTGTAACCGAACAAATGAAAATCGTAGTGTTGGGGTTATTTTGTAAAGAAGATAAGGTCGGACGCTTCTTTAAAGTGAACTCCAAAAGTAAAGAAGACTTGTGGCCTTATATACACAAATACGTTAACCCCAACAGTAGTCGTATTTGTACCGACAGCGCACAATACATAGGTATTGAGAAAATGTTCCCTACTTGTACGACTCATGAAATTACAAACCACAGTAAAGCCGAATATGTTGACAAGACCGATGCAACCAATACTATAAATGATCTTGAGAATCAGAACAAGCTTCTGAAAAAATCAATTTTATGTCGCAATACAGGATCTTCATCAATATATGGCACTTTTCTTTTACCGGAAATACTGCCTTGAAAAAAATTATAAGGACGACATGGGCTCCCAAATCACGGAATTTTTAATTGACGTAAAAAAAGTGTACCCAGGTTTTGTCAAAGGTAAAGAAAGTGTGGGCTTGCAACTGAAGGACTTCGACCCTCCGACCGTTTACAATGAGCACTTAGAAGGTATTTTACCACCAAAACAACCTCGGCTCTTCACCATCATCGACGAACACAACGAACTCGACATTGACAACAGTACGAACGATGACTTCATTGACGAAACTTACATATCTTTTTAATATGTACTCGTACATTGAACATTTAATTGATCACTCTTAACTAACACCCAACTTACTCACAAACTGACTGACTGGGACGCGGAATGATGCAATGCAAATCTACCTCCTCGTGGTGCATTATGGGTCACGCTAAATGATTTGTTATACTTTACTTACAAAGATGACCCTTTGTAAATAATAGTTTTTGGAATTTTCAATTTTCTCAAAAACTAGAAGATATAAAGCCATGCGGTTTTTTGTGTTCGATTCAGAATTGATATGCACATTAATACAAAAAACGAACTGGACACACCATTTCACAATTTTGAATAATATTGATTTAAAAAATTTTTTTTTTTTTTTCATTTTTTACCAAAAATTTAAGTTTGAATGCGAATTATTCAAAAACTATTCACACGAATAATTTGATGTTAATTTTAAATTAAAGAACCAATTTTATTCTTTCAAATCCTGTATAGTACCTTATTGTAAGTGTTGCCGTTGTTTTTTTTTAATAATTTCTTTCCCATTTCAAGTCTTTTTTTTTTCTAAAATTGCCCCTAACTCCCAAATGGGGCGAGATAGTAAAAATGCTAGTTTTTAAACCTTCTACAAAATACCGTTATCAATTCTTAGCGCCAAAGTTATCGTACTTTTCTTCCCCTAATTCTTGTGATTCTTTCTGTGATAATATTTTTACCAATAGTTCTCTTTGTAACGACAAATTGTTTATTGTACACCAAAGCTTAAGAAGTTTGAGAGAAAATTTCTCGTCCCTTGTTTCTCATTTGGGTTCTTTTGCTTGTTTACCTGATATTATTTTCGTGTCTGAAATTTTTATTTACGAGTTGGAAAAAAATGATTACTATACATATACCTGTTTATGAATTTTCTCTCCAGACAAATGAAAATTACGCTGAAGGTCTGGTTGGATGCTTCCTATGGAATGACTTTAAAATTCTTGACATCGCTTACATGAATTTTCTGAGTGCAGATAATTTAAAAGTATCTATTGAAATAAATTTTGATAAATTTGTGTTCCTCTGTGTTTACAGATTGCATGTGTTCAATGTGTTGTATTTTATAAGCGAGTTTTCTAGTCTTTTAAGTAATGAAAAATCATCAAATTTAATTATTACTGGTGATTTCAACATCAACAGCCTTGACTCAAACGATACAATCTTCAGCTATTTTTTGTTACTTTCGTCACACGGTCTAGTTTCCTATACTATAAATGAGCTGTTTCTGGCAGGTGTCTTGACCACATTTATAGACGATTTAGAAACGTTATGACCAAATGCGAAAAGTGTGTGCTTGACTTAAATATTACTGACCATGCTATGGCAGTACATTAAATAAAGACAAAAATTGTAGACTCTCTAACTCTGTAAAAAATAGTGATAGACTCGACTTTCTTAGACTTAAAATGATTTATGTAATGAGTTCTGGGACAATGTATATACTTCGAATAATGCATCTAGTGCTTATTCATTGCTTACTGGCTCTCTAAAAAGGCATATTCTTTGTTGTTCTTATTCCTTGCCTCCTAAATTTTTTTTTAAAAAACTGAAGCCATGGGTATCGGCCAACTTAATGTTTAAAATTAGGAATAAAAATAAATTGATTGTGCAAAAAGTATCCCGATAATTCGGATTTAAAATGTAAATATAGGGACTTGACAGCTTTGAATTTATTTTGTGAACGTAGTCTTTCACTAATCATCAAACTGTCACTGTCAATTTATTGAAGAGTAAGTATGGTGAGCGTGTTATCTCAAGACATGGTCCAGTCGATTGGCCTCGTTGGTGCGATTTAACGCCGCTTGACTATTTTCTGTGGGGCTACGTGAAGTCATTGGTTTATGCCAATACGCCGACGACGTTGGAAGAGCTCGGGGCCAACATTAAACGCGTAATAGCGGCTGTTTCCGCCGAAATGTGTGACCGAGTTGTTGAAATTTATCTCCAACGAATCGACCGTTGCAAACGTGCCCGCGGTGGCCATATGAACGAAGTCGAGTTCCATTCATAAATGTTTTGATTGTACTTCAAGCCAATTATAAAGTTTTTGAAATATCTCAAATGGTTTGCCTTTTATTTAAAAAAAAAAAAAGTTGTCAAGTCATTATTAGAAAACCCTATATGATATACTCCTATGGAACTTTTCGAAAAGGAAGAAAATATGCACCCACTGATCTGCTAAATGACAAACATTTACAGCAAGGACAGTCTGACTTTCGCGTAAGTAAGGACAGACTAGTATATTTAAAATAGAAAGACAAGAAATCAGTGCATTTTCTGAGTAAATTTTATGACCCATCAGTTTCTGGAATAGCAATGCGCATGCAAAAGCATGGCCGTAAGAAGGAGGTTTCATGTCTATAACTTGTAAGTGAATATAATAAACACATGGGCTATGTTGATAAGGTGGACATGCTAAAATCCATTTATAAAATAGACCGCAAATCGAAAAAATGGTGGCATCGGATTTTTTGGTATTTGCTTGATATAAGCCTCTTGAATGCATACGGAAAAGCTGATTCGACAACATTATCGCTAAAAGTGTACAAATTAGCTATTTGCTCAAGACTTGTTGGGAGCAAGACAGTTAAAATAACTAAAAGGAAATCAGGCCCAAGTTCCTCAAGCCCAAGCTCTTCCGTTTGTCATTTCAAGACCAAAGTGCCGTTTGAAAAAAAAAAATTTCATCAAATTTTATGAAAAAATGGAATTCAGTGCTCTAAATTGCTTAAAATATTGACAGTGGAATACGGTGAGTCTTCTCTTTGTCAGGATGTTGGCATATCGGTTAGCTCGTGTCATGCAATTTTTCAAATGCTTTGGGCATGAGACGTGAAACTTCTTCATTTTGATCATAAGAACTGTCGCATGACAATAGCTCACGGGCTCTTAAATGACGTCAATTATGATCCTGACTTGCTTAAAAGGGTCATAACTGGTGACCAGTCATGGGTATATGGCTATAACATCAAAACTAAAGCACGAGCTCCCAATGGAAGCATCCAGGAGAGACCAAAATAAGCAAACCAAGTTCGATCAAATGTCAAAGTTTTGATCACTGTTTTCTTTTGAATGTCGTGCCGTAGTACATCAGGAGTATTCACCACCACAATAATGCACCTGCTCACCCATCGTTAGTTGTGAGAGATTTTTTTTTTTTTTTGGCCAAAAACAATACGACAATCATGCCTCAGCCACCATATTCACCGAATTTGGTCCCATGCGAAAGTTTTTCTGTTCCCAAAACTGAAGATACCTATGAAAGGACGGAGATTTGCAACGTTTGAGAAACGGCATGGCTGGCAGAGCTCAAGGTTATACCAGAAAGTGCTTATGAGTAGTGCTTTGAGGATTGGAAAAAGCATTGGCTTAAATATATTTTACCTGAAAGTGTTTTATTTGTATGAAAAATCGGCAATTATTAGTTGTTAACCTGACACATATGTAAGTTGTAAATTCTCCATTTACTTGATAATTCCTATCCTAATCATAGTTTTTCAGACTGTGCAAAATTAATGCAAAAAATACCTTCGAAGTAGTCGAGAGAGTCTGAAATCTCATTACCATCACTAATTTTAACTATTTACTTATAAAAATGTGATCGTTAATATAAGTAAATAGTTCTTCTGTTTTGTACTTTAATTAAAAAATATTTATGCAAAGATATACAACAACGTTAGTATAATTTTTACTTGTTGTCTTCAATAAAGGTGAATTTCTTAGTATTGAATATTCATTACGGCACAAAATAATATAGTCCGATTTGCATAACCTTTTTTTCGCGTTTCTTATAAAGAGGAAAAAAAAAACAACATGGATTCGCAAAAAAAAGTTAAAAAAAGTTGTTCTCCATGCACATAACGACTACTCTAATATTCAAAAAGTCACACGATCTAAGCGGCTGACATGTCTCAAACGACAAGTCTGGTACAATTATGTCAAATTCAAAGTAAAGTGGGGTAAGTGATCAACATCGAAACCATTCATTTGAGGCACAAGTAACTGGCTTGTCATATTCCAATACCGTCCGCCATTGAGTGTGTGCGCATTCCCGAGGAAATATGGCTTCCAGGATAAGCAAACCAAACAATAATACGTTTGAAATGCATTTTCTTCTCATGAAACATTATTGGATTTTCGTTACACACAGTTTTATTTTTTGTGTATTTTCTGTAGGCCGGTGATGTTCAGTGATTAGGATTTCATGCATATATTCATTTCCTGACCACAATGACAGTTAAAATACAACTCAAAAAAAAATTTTTATCACTTTTACAAATTTGTCGGGCTATGGGCTGATATATCGTGTTCTAGGTGGAGTGAAAAATAGCCTCCCTGACCGCCTGAATGTGCTGCTACTGCAAAAACGGTTATAGTGCCTTGAAGTGCGATACTGTCTTTAGTTTTGTTTTGACAGCTGATTGTTGTTGACGTGTTTGGCATCATGTTGAGTATGGACAAAAACGATTTTCGTTCTCTCATAAAACATTATTTTTTGAGAGGCAAAACGGCGAAGGAAACAAAAGAAAAGTTGGATAAATAATATGGGGCTAATTCAAACATTGGTTTCGAGAGTTTCGTTGTGGCCGCAACTCCACTACCGATCAAGTCCGCAGCGGCAGACCCTCCGATGCGGTTACAGAGGACAATGTCAAAAAAATACATGAAATGGTGTTGGCTGACCGGAAAGCGAAGGTGCGCGAGCTAGAAGATACCACAAAGATTAGTATTGAGCACACATGCCATATTTTGGGCAATATTCTACATATGAAAAAGTTATCCTGCCGCTGGGTGCCGCGCATACTCACTCCTAACCAAAAACACGAACGCAAGAGCACTTCGAAAGAGAGTTTGGACTTGCTGATGCGGAATCGGGCGGACTTTTGTAAGTCGATTGGTAACTGTTGAACACCAGAGAACAGAATGAGTGCCCGGAAATGGATTGAAGCCGGCACGAGTGCTTCGAATCGGCCGAAGGAGGCTCGATGGGTCGAAAAGATTATGGAGTCGGTTTTCTGGGATTGTCATGGCATACTCTTCGTGGACTACCTCGAAAAAGGAAAAACCCTCAACAGCGAGTATAACTGTGCATTATTGGAGCGATTGAAGACCGAAATCGTTGTAAAACGGCCTCATATTTTGTTTTTGCAAGACAATGCACCGGCGCACAAAAGCATCGCAAACACGGCTTAAATCAATGACTTACGGCTCCGATTGCTGTCGCATCCACCGTATTCGCCCGATTTGGCACCCTCAGATTATTATCTCCTCCCAAAACTCAAAAGATGGCTCATCAATAAAAAATTCGGCTCACGCGAGGAAAACGCCAGGGAGGAGTATTTTGCAGACCTTCCAGAAAATTACTTTTCGAACGGGATTAAATATCCCTAGTTAAATATCCCTAGAATAAGTGTATCAAGCTAAAAGGGGACTTTATTGAATAAAATAAAAAATAAAAAAACATTTAAAAAAAATTTTGTTTTCATTACCAAGGAGGTTACTTTTCACACCACCTAGTAGGGACACCTTGTACAATTTTGAAAGTTGGAAGCAAGAAAGGCAACATTTGCACAACTTCGCTAGCGAAAATTATCAGGCTATGTTGTCGTATTTTGTGTACAATTAAGATGTTTGAGAGCCACCTAGGGTGAGTTGGTGGATTTAACTCTTCCGATGGCATGGAAATACACATACAAGGAAAAGTTCTGAATGCGCTCAACTAGGAGAGATGATAGATACGATCCCTGCCACTGTACAGTTCAAGCTGACATACAGCCTCCACGTGGCGCCCCTAGATAGTACTAGTACTTATGTACGCAGACGTGTTCTAGGCGAGACACTTTCTTTCACCCCGACCGGATTTGGAGGTTGTGCGTGGGGTTAACGGCCTTACCACGTAAAAAACGATCGTTGCGGGAGAAATAACTGCCTATGAAGAAAACGGACCTGATTTAATGCGAAGACATGGCGCGAAAAAGGACAATGATTCAAGAGTATGCTCCTGGAATGTTAAAATATTATACGCTTCAGGAGCTACCCAAAACTGGAAAAAATCCTCACGCCGTATAAGGCGGACATTACTGCGATCCAGCAAGTGCGCTGGGTAGGACCAGGAAGTATATACAACGTTGGATCCCTGATCACATAGCCAGAGACTACAACAAAGAGTAACTGGACGAATGACTCTGCATAATGCCATTGCCTTCCACAAACGTTAACAACATGTAGATACAATGTCGCACTACTATTCAAAAAGTAACCGAAGCAACTGTAGGCTACCGGCCACCTAAACATGATAACAGTCAATGTAGAATAGAAAGGCAATATATGAAGTATATAAGGAGACGTGTAAAAGAACAACCCGTGTAACATAGCATGAGTACAGAGCCAGAATGAGGTAGGAGAAAAATCGACAAAAGAAAAGGGCCTTCGCAGTCTCTCAGCTCAAGAATGTCGAAGAGTGCAGGAATAATAACAAAATGCGAAACTTTTATAAAAAAAGCTAAAAGCCTGGCTGCAGGCTACAGACCAGGAACTTAGGCCCTTTGAAACATTGAGGTGAATCTTGATATCGAAACCCAGGAAATTTTGGATATATTTAAGCAGCATTTCCAACAGTTGCTTGATGAGCATGACCAGGAGAGACTGATAGAGTCAATAAAGTAGCCAGCCTCGACAAACTTGGAACAGCCATTAAAAATCTGAAGAAAAATAAGGCCGGGGGTCTGATGGATTGGCGATGTTTTCGAAAGGAGCATGCACCAGATCATCTGCAAAGTATGGGAGGACGAAAGCATGCCCGACGACTGGACTTTCAGTTATATATGCCCTATCTTCAAAAAAGGCGATCCTATGTCTTGCAAGAATTACCAAAGCATATCCCTGCCTAACATAGCCTACAAGATCCTATCCAGCGAACTGTATGAACGACTAAAGCCACACACGACGCAAAGCAAATCGACGACACACCAAATCTTCACGCTTTGGCAAATCCTGGATAAGGCCAACGAGTTTTAGGTCTTACTCACCATCTCCTCATCGACAGCATTCATCGCACTGAATTATTTAACGCGATGGTCGCATTTGGGATCCCGAGAAAACTGACCCGGTTGTGTCGCGCTCCGCTAGAGAACTCCGAGAACTCCAAATATGAACCAGATTCCGGCAAAAAGACACGCTCTCGTGCGATTTATTTAATCTTGTGCTGGAGCAGTTAGTGCAAAAAGCCGGCGTAAATACAGAAGCCATTATATTTAACAAATCCATGGTTTATGGAGATGAACGCTGGACGATTAGCAGAATAACACAGCGGAACAGATCTTAGGATCCTTCGAAAGGAAAATTCTACGTCGAATATTAAGTCCTATCTGCGAGGAGGGCAAATGAAGAAGAATATATAACCGCAAACACTACGAGTTTTATAAAGGTGTGGATGTATTCCAAAATCCGTCGACTGTACTGGCTCGGCCACATCGGGCGAATGGGTGATAATAATAAGAGAATCTTCAAATTCCAGCCAACTGATCCACGAAAAACAGGACGGGTTTAAAGATCAAATTTTTGTGGACGCCAGGAGTCTTGATTTAATAAAGGTCTAGTGAAGGATGGAAATCGTAGTGTGCTGCGCTATCACTCGAGGTTAGACTTGAATGTATTTTGGGCCGAAGTAGTGGGGTCCATTCGCTTAACAAAGTTAAGCTATTTTCGATATTTGACCCGCAGAAGTTTGACTAGGCTGACTGACTATACATATAGGATCATAATAAAACTGCAGTACCTTTTTCTCGAAAAGCCTATGAGCTTCTTCATCTGCTTTCGAAAAGCTCCCAGCATTTGTGCCACTGAGCAAGACCGGGATGATAAGGGTTTTATAAAAACACAAAACAAACTTAACTGCCCCTGATCAAAAGAAATGGCGATTGGCAAGAGTAACTCAGCGTCTGACTTCTGATCTGATGTAATTAATGCTCTTAACGGTGGAGCTAAGGTAGACGAAGTCCTGCACTACTAAGTAGTTATCGCTGCCAATGGTTACATTCTGGCATTTTTCTGATGACAGCATGACGTTTGTTTTGCTCTATTTTACCTAAGGACCATTTTGGTGCTTTCGCTTTATTACTCATGAAATCTTAACTGACGGCTCACTTTGACGATATCAGTGTAATCCGCGTGCGCAAGTAGAAAAATCGTGCCTCGTTTTTAGGCCAAAGGTTGATGTTCGATTCATGTAAGATTCATGTTAAAAAAGTCACATGACAGCGTTTCGCCTTGTCTTTTTGACAACCTTGGTGGAATAGTGAGACTTCTCCATAAACATTTTGAAAAACTTAACGAGGAGGGTGGTAAGTGTCGTTCTGAAATTTCTGGTTTTATCCACTATTTCCCGAAGATTAAAAATTTGGACTTTCATGTTTTGAAGCGCACTGATATGCACCGATCAAATTGTTCATGAGTGGTTTCGGACGCAAACATACAGCAGAAAAGATGTTTTATTTGATGAAGGCTTATGACTCTATAGTTATGAAGTAGTCTTCCTTCTTGTGGATCAGACAAACGATGTTAATATTCCATACGTTTTCTATTAACCATATCTAACAGATATTGTGGAGCATGTTTCCAAATTTGTCATCTCCCACATTTTTAAATAGAGGATTAGACAGTTCGTCCCCGACAACAGCTAAGTAGACATGAGCTTCAATATAACTACATTAATTTTACTTAGGTCAGCGAGGCGGAATTCTTTGTCATGTTCGTCCAGGGTGAATGTTTTATTCTGCCTACTCGCACTACTTGTACAACCACTGTCATTGCTGAAGCACTATATTCTCAGCAATGGATGGGACTCTGCGGCAAGTTGTCCATTCATTTATTTATCTGAAAAAAGGCGTTCTGATCCAGAAGGAGCGTTTTGTACCCGGGAGACAGTGACTGTTCTTTATAGGTTTGAAAAAAAAGCTCAATTATACCTTGGGCAAAAGTCACATATCACACTGTGGTTTTTGGACAGTGTTAACGTCTTAAATGGCGTTCTATACGTTTAGTGAAACGCCAACAACCCACATTGCCTTTGTTTACAGAGCCACTAAAATGAAATAGTGCCTCATCTTAAAGTGAAACTCTAATTTATTTCTCATAATAACGTGCACTTTTGATTTACATTTTCAGTTCCAATCCAATGGAGCAATTCGTCTGTTCATGTCATTGGTGAAATTAGCTTCCACGATAGGTTGTTTGCGTTGGCCAGATTTTTGTCTTAGAGATAGGGATAATGATAAGTTTGTCAAGTACAACCTGTCTGCATACGATAAGCTTTTAAGGTAAGACCTCTTCTAAGTAAAATTAGATAGACTCCTTCTATATCCAAAGGAAGAATACCTTGAAGAGGATGAGGAAACGATCTCTACAAGATGTCATCACGGGCTCAAACAGTATAATCCCAGAAAATCTTATAGATGGAGTTGTAGGAATCTCAGTCATAGTGGTTTGTTAAAGAACAAAGCAACATAATTCCAAAGGTTGCTGTAGATGTTGGCTTAAGTGAAAATATTGTTTCGCGACTAACAGTTATAGTGCGAAAATGTAGAAATTGGTAGAGAGAGATGGTAAAAAAGTTTGCATTGTATCGTGTTTCGACAACAAGGTTTTAAATATGATCTTAACTTTCGTTGAAGCAAATACATGGAAGGTGTTAATTTTCTGGATTGTATGCTTTGCCTATAAATTTCAGATCAAAAAAACTGTGCAAGAAGATTTTTGTCCACTCTTTGCATTCATGCGTCGTTAAGATTTGAATTTATTTGGATATTTCGCCGAGAATTTATGCAAAGTTCGTCAATCGTTTAGCAAAGTAAAGGGTCGACCAACTTCCATAGTGAGTATATCAATAAACCGAAAAAATAGTTCAAATTCTCATTGTTCAACACCGCCTTCTATTCAGCCAAAGAAAATTAAGAAATCCTTAGCTCACTGTCATGTCACACTCCTGAATGTAGTACAATGGAACTTTGCCACCGCACATTGACTCACTTGAGCAAGAATGTTTACATAACTCAAGTTTAAGGTGGGTCATTTTTTTAAAGATCAACATTTCTTAATTCACTGGATTGAGGCTCTGATAATCGAAAAAACTATTTCATTTGGATCAATAATTTTGCTTGTAGAGCCAGTCAAAGTTAAGTAATTTCTAAGGTTATCCGAAAGTTGATTTTTTTTTTATTTTTTTTAGATTTGTATGTAAAAAACATGCAAAACGTTTCAAAAAATTATTTATTTTTCATTTTGGGTTTGTCATCTTTTTTTGTGAAATCTAAATTGAATGCAGTTTTTGTTATATATTAGATACTCAACTATATTTTCGCTGTTCTTTTTTATGAAAATGCAACTTCAAAGTATTGCCCATCGCTAGCTACAACTTTTTCCCATCTTCCTTTGAATGAAAGAAGAAAATCATTACTTTCTGCAAATGACGATTATTTGGCACAAAATCAGACATTTTCACACAACCAAAAGTATATGATGCCAAAACAAAATCACTTATATGTCAGAACGGTTTTTTTACCATATGTCTACGCTTGGTTCATGACGTTTTGGATATGTCAAAGTCGATCAGCACCTAGCAGACCGTCACTTAGGACCTAATTATATTATTTTAAACGTAGTCAGTCTTAGTTCTGAGGTTATTCTTCAAGTTATTTAATTATTTTTTTATTTTAGTTACCTAATAAAGAACTCCGAAATTATTATAGTTGCGCAATTGGTACGGCTATGATTCACCTATGTATCTTTGGCACTTGTTGGATAGTTTGGTGCAGCACCCTGCTTCAAATTGAAGACTGCTATCAGCGTGTTGAGTTCCAATCTTTTTCGTATGCTCAGCCATGTAAGCGCATCCAGCATGCATCTTATCGGTGTGAGTCTATAGCATACTACTATGCTTCTCATTGCTTTAGTTTTTGAAGACTTTCTATCTATTTTCTATTTTCTATTCAAAGTGCGGTTTAAAGATAGTATTATTTACTAAGTCTTATATGTGTTGACTTCTATCGCGTTTGAGACTCCATTTTTGACCTCTGACCTTTGCGACCTTAATGAGAGAAACGACTTAAACTATTCCATCTTTTTTCCATGTCTCGACGTCCTTACCAGCAGAATATTCCCCCTCTTTTCCAATGATTTATTGGGTCTTCTTTTATTCAAAATCAATTTCAATCAGGTACATGTTGGTCATTATTATCTATGACTTTTTGCCATTTTCCGGGTAGCTTCATAATTCCATCGGCGTAGAAAAATTTGACCAAGTGATTTTCAGCGGCTCTTCGGTCGGCCAATTTGTTATCATTAAGAGAGTTTTGCAAAGACCGAAACAAATGGTAATCAGTGGGTGCAAGGTCCAGGATATGCGGTGGATGCATCAAAAGTTCATAACCAAGCTCCGTCAATTTGTTTCAGGTCATCAAAAATGTGTGTGGCCTAGAATTGTCATGATGAAAGAGAACTCCCTTTCTGTTGGCCAATTCTGGTCACTCTTTCTTGAAAGCTTCATTCAAACGGTCGAGTTGTACACAGTAGAGGATTAAATTGACCGTTTCGCTCATAAAAGACAATTCCCTTCCAATCCCACCAAATACTCAACATAACTTCGTTTGCCGTCAATCCAGGTTTCGAAGTCGTTTGCGGTCGGTCACCATGATCGTTTGCGTTGGATATTCTCGTATTTAATCCATTTTTCATCGCCCGTAATGAATCGCTTCAAAAATGGTTCCATTTCGTTACATTTCAGGAGCGTTTCACTGATGGTTATTCTGTCAATTAAAATTCTTTGCGTTGATTCATGTAGCACCCAAACATCGAGCTTCTTTGGGTAGCCTGCTCGTGATTCCAAACTATCATACGGTTGATGTTTAGTGCCTCCGCTATCTCCAGACAGCTTCTGTGCTAGTCTTGCTCCATCAGTTGCAAAATTTCATCGACTTTTTCAGTGACATGCTAACCACTTGAGGTGCAACTTGTACATCGAAAATTCCGGAACGGAATCGAACAAACCACTACTGGGTCTGGCGTTCACTTACAGCATTTTCACCGTAAACTGCACAAATTTTTCGGCAGGTTTTGTAGCGTTTTTCCCTTTTTTATAGTAAAAAAGCATCACATAGCGTATGTGTAATATAGCCTGATATGTCACCAAAATACTCCTCAGTGGCGTCGATGATTTCCTCGCGTGAGCTGAATTTTTTTTATTGATGACCCATCTTTTGAGATTTCGGAAGAGATAATAGTCCGAGGGAGCCAAATCGGTAGAATACGGTGAATGCGACAGCAATTGGAGCCGTTAGTCATTGATTTAAGCCATGGTTGCGACGCTTCTGTGCGCCAGTGCATTGTCTTGAAAAAACAAAATTTTTTTGCTTCATGTGAGGCCGTTTTACAGCGATTTCGCTCCAATAATGCACAGTAATACTCGCTGTTGATGGTTTTTCCTTCTTCGAGGTAGTCCACGAAGAGTATGCCATGACAATCAAAGAAAACTACGCCATAACCTTTCCGACCCATCGAGTCTCCCTCGGCCGCTTCGGAGCAATCGTGCTGGCTTCAGTCCATTGCCAGACACTCATTCTGTTCTCTGGTGTTACCAATAGACGCCAAAAGCCCGCCCGATTCCGCATCAGCAAGTCCAAACACTCTTTCGAAGTGCTCTCGCGTTCGTGTTTTTGGTCAGGAGTAAGTATGCGTGGCACCCAGCGGCAGGATAACTTTTTCATATGCAGAATATTGACCAAAATATGGTGTGTGTGCTCAGTACTAATCCATTTCATGTATGTTTTTCACATTGTCCTCTGTAACTGCATCGGAGGGCCTGTCGCTGTGGACTTGGTGGAGTTGCGGCCACCACGAAACTCTCGAAACCAATATTTGACGGTATAGTCTGACGGAGCATTAACCCCATAATATTTATCCAACTTTTCTTCTTCCATCGCTGTTTTGCCTCTCAAAAAATAATGTTTTATGAGAGAACGAAAATCGTTTTTGCCCATACTCAACATGATGCCAAACACGTCAGCAACAATCAGCTGTTAAAACAAAACTAAAGACAGTATCGCACTGAAATTTGGCATGTCTGTCTTAATATGAATGGAATTCAAGGCACCATAACCTTTTTTTGCAGTAGCAGCGCATACTGGCGGTCAAGGTTACTTTTCACTCCACCTAGTACTTTCCATAAAATATTTATTAAACCTGTCTGAGGTTTTATCATCATCTGCGCAGTTGGTCTCTTTGAAAATTTTATTATTTATTTGTGATTTATTTTGTTTTAATATCAAATTTTTCAAAGTTTTCCGCATTTGTTATACCGATTTGCTGTATTAATTTAAAAAGTTATAAATTGACATTTTGCGTAATTTATTTTAGCCTTAGAATGGTTCCTTATGATTTAGTATCTATCCCAGCTCGCTTTGTCATTTATAGTTCTAGCATTGTGGTATTTTTAATTTTTTTGAACTTGGAATTAATGTTCCTCAACTACACAGCAAGTTACTTTCCGTTTCCGAGAAAACGCTTAGCGTTGTCAGCTAAGAATTTTATATAAGATCATTGGTTCATCTCTAGTGGGCGACCTGCATCTTGTCTAATGGTCTGAGCCATTAGCGCAACAATCAGTCACGATGAAGTGCTCCTTTTACTTCCTCGTGATGGTGTTTGCGTCATATTTGCGTATCCTTATATACGTAAATAGGCTTAAATAACAAGTGCGAAAGACCTTGCTTTCTAGAAAAGGTTACGGTTTCGCTATAGAAACCGGAACAGCGCCACCAATAAGGAATGATACGTTGAAGACATTTGACTATTGTATCCGAAGAAGATCGGTTTCTTGAATATAAAGATGCTTCTCGATAACGGAAGTGAAGGTCCTCAAAATGCCAGATTGATCCAATGAGAGAAGGAATTCATGCGGTGTAAGATGGACATCCTAGGGATTAATGAAGTTAGATGGTTGGGCTCGGGAAACTTTAGGCTTCCAACTCGTAACACTTGACTACTACTCCGAAAAAGCAGCTTGAAGTTATCCGGAATCTGGCATTGCATTGCTGCCTTCCAAAATAGCTCTCAAAAGCTTTATTTCCTGGGAACCTTTAGACGTCAGGATCCTGAAAGCCAAGTTCCGGACTAGAGTACGTCGCGTCACAATCATTCAGTGTAACTCGTGTCGAGGAAAAGGAAGCTGAATTCTGCCTATGGTACTACACCACTTGAGCCTTGAATTCAAAGGTTGGCAATGACAATGAAGGGCTCAGGCATATTATGGTAAAGCATGGTGTTGGCGTCCGCAACGACAATGGCGAGTGTTTTGTCGATTTTAGCAAAGCCAACCACCTTGTAATAGAAGGGACCATGTCTGAGTACGAGACGTGTTACAAAGCCAGTTGGATGTCGACAGACAGACAAGCAACTTCCAACCAACTTGATTAATTGGCAAACAGTCGGCGATTTTGAAATAGTCTACAATATGTTAGTAATAGAAGGGGTGAAAATATAGGAATATCCCGGAAATACCATCTGGTGGTTGTGACCGTAAGATTACGTACAGCTGCAATTCGGATCGAAGAAAGAAAACACCTAAAAGCAGGGAGAAACGAACCAGAGTCTGCGTATCGCATGAGGATGACAAAATTTCATCGCAGCGTACGACGTGATAAGCGTAACTTTATTAACGTATTGACTACAGAAGCCACACCCGCTAGCAGGTGTATAATAGAACCGTCTACGGAACTACCAAAGAACTCACAGGTGTCCAAAGCTCTAACCAACACCTGGTAAAAGACACAGACGTTTCTTTGCTAGTTACCAGCTCAAATAGTGAAAGGAGCACTTCACTGCGGACTTAAACTGCGTTTTCGCCAGTGAAGTGAACCCAATGCCCAATGTCCCGCCCGTAGTAACAAATTCCTTCATAAGCACTGTAACCTCCAGTAGAGAAGAAATCTTTACCGCAATCAAAGCACTGAAGAACAACAAAGCGGTTATACTTGACGGTATTTCCGCAGAACTCTTACGAGTAGCGTCAAGAGCATCGACTGAACTTGGGAAACAGAGACTCTTCCTGAATAGTAGAAAAAAAGGAATGATTGTCAACCTTTCAACGAAAGGAGACCTTGCGCAGTGCGAAAACTGCAGAGGAATTTGCGTGCTGCCTGTAGTAGCCAACGTTATAGCTACAAAAATTGTCTTGAAGCAAATAAAAGACCACCTCGAAGACACACTCGACGCCGAACAAGCAGGATTTCGCACTTGATCTTCCTGTGTGGATCACATCAACACATTGCAGATCAACATTGAACAGTGCGTTGAATATCGATCACCATTTTACCTGCTGTTCGTAAACTTCGAAAAGACGTTCGAAAGTGTCTGCAGAGAGTTTATTTGGTTTGCTTTGCTCAGGAGGGGCATCCCAGGTAAATTGATTGCTATTAACGACGCTGCATATGATGGATCCAAATGTCACTTTCTGCATAAGGGAAGGTCGTTAGAGGAGTTTGAAATCCTAAGTGGTTTTAGTCAGGGCTGTATATGGTACTGTCTTGGTACAATACTGTTCTTGTTGGTGATGCACTGCATGCAGCTTTGTCGACTGGAAATTGAGGAATTCATTGGACTCTGCAATCACATCTCAAATATCTGGACTACGTGGACGATGTGTGCTTACTCTCTCATGGAATCATGAGGAGAAGCTTAAATCATTGGACTACAAATTAATACGGCAAAAACAAAAAAGATTAGCCTTGGAACTTTCTCATCTAACCAAGTACAGATTTCTGGAAAACCAGTAGAAATGGTAGATAATTTTCAATATCTTCGAATTATTGTCTCTACTGATGTTAGATGTAGATATGATCAACCAAATCTAGACAGAAAAGGCTGCGTTCGGAATGCAGTCCAAAATATGGAGAAACAAATCTATCAACCTAAAGACCAGGCTACGACTATTCCGCTCCAATGTTGAGTCCGTGCTTGCAGCACTTGGAAAGTCACACTCGCTGTCACAAGAAAGCTGCAAACGTTCATGAATACATATTTTGAAAATTTTCTGGTCCAACTGTTCCTCTAATGATGAACTTCATGCGAGAATAGGTCAGGCACCGATTGACTCTATCATACGAAGATTTGAGTGGTAGTGAATTAGGCATACGCTACGTAAAGATCGCGAGTGCATTGCGAGTTACGTAAAAGAGGAATCAGCAGAACTGGGGAAAAACCAAGATATATCCAACCAAAACCAAGATATATCTCCAGAAACTGTACACTATGGCGCGTAGGAGTAGTGGAGGCTCTATGCCCCTCAAATGGAACCGCACGGACATAATAGGTCCAAGGACCTAAGTAAAGTACTAGTAAGACATTGTACAAGTTGTAACATATTTAAACAAGGGGTAGAAATGCACCTGCATACTGTGCATATAAAGACACGAACTTTCATAGGAAAATCTGAGTTATTTGCAAACGCCACCTAGCGGGAGATTTTTTTTTAAATGTACTATACACTATTCTTAACAACAAAACACTGAAATTGATCTCTTAGATGAAGATCACATGATTAAAAGTTTTCTACTTAATTCTTTCTCAAAACGACGAAAAATTCAAAATGAACTTCTGTAGTATTATCCTCATTTATTGGTATAATCGTAAAATCCAGAATAAGCACTCTTCCTAAATGGTAAATATGTTACTCGTGTACACACATTTTTCAAGTCCTAGTAACAATGATAGTCCTATTCGTTCTTCATAATATCACAATATCACACATCTACGTATTGTTCATTTAAAATTTTTCCTATTTCTGATACTGTTTTTCCGTGGGAGGGGATTGTGCAATATGTGTATGAGTTATTGCTTCCAATGTGGAATGTAAGTCGTACAAATTGTTGCTTACGGCTAATATACCCGTGCAGTTTCATTCGTATTCATCTGTAACGCTAAATGGAAACATTTGCAGTGAAACGTGAGTGATATCCATTTGAGTTATTGTGTTTTGAGTTGGCATTTCAAGGAAATATATCGCTTTTGTTACAAATCTGAACGTTAGCTACGTTCGAGAATCTCGTAATTTAAAGTGTGGAGATGAAACATTCCGTGTACTGATGACACGATTCCGAGAAGGTAATTAAAAGAAAAAAAAAAATAATAATAAATAAATAAAAAATCGGCAGATAAATCTTTTTTCATGGCTGACCATTCGGGCCATAAAGAGATACATATGTATCATTGTATGTCAATAAATACACCTGACAGTAGATCGAGCCTTTAATCAATATCGGATGGAGCTGTCCACTTGTTTGGAAACCAGTGAGTGTTTGTTCTTGATCTGATGTGCAAATACTTGAATATTAGCTGTAGCAGATAAAACTCAATTTGTAGCAGACGAAACTCAATTGTAGCAATTAATACCAAAAATAAGAGTTAATTATCGATAAAATCGAGAAAAAGCGAGTTTCGTAGAATAGCATACAATGAGGATAAAGTAGTGCAGCGCCAGAGTTCTTCAGTAATTTCTGTAGTACATCGAACATACCCATTGACATGAATCGAATCAATTAACTTTTATCTCCTAAAATAAGAGGAAAATGGGCAAAGGTAATTTAATTAACAAGCTCCAGCTCCAGACTAGTTAATTGATGATATCAAAAATGGGCAACACAAAGGGCAATGTGAACTCTTTACGAAAGTCTAAAGCTAAGTAGATATATTGAAACAAATTCTTACAAGTTCTTATAATAAGTATCTTTCGACTTAAAACTAGCAATGAACGCATTCTAATTACATTAAAATATAATCTTATTAATTACCATGGCAAATCACCAATTAGTAAGAATTTAGCCACTTACAAGGGACGACTTCGACACTTGGATGCTCCATGTGGAGGCATAGTTGGTTAGAAGCGATACGTAGAACTACGTATGTGGACTGAAGAAAAGACCAACAGGTACATATGCGAAGAATATATCGGATACTCAAATCTGAAACTCAGCAATCAGCGCATCGGAATTAAAAGAGATGTCTGGATTAAGCTTCATAAGGTATACCAATCAGTAAACCCAGCAATGATAGCTATGTTCTTGAAACAATTTGTTTTAAATAAAATGAGTGAAGGTAAGAATAAAGATATCAATGTGGAATTACTCTCAATCTTGTTGCTATATAGTTTACCAGACTCGTACAAAGGTTTCAGGATTGCAATTGAATCAGTGTGGTGGTGCAAAGAATACCAAATATAGCGGTCAAAGTTCAGCCTTTTTTTAAAGTTAATAAAATGCAGTGCTTAATTTAAAACAAGCGAATAGATTGCAGTTGTGATACAAAAATTCCCTGCGTAGACTGAAAGATTTATTTTCACTGTTCATGTGCTGAAATCAATAAACCTGACTTAGAGTATGTATATGAACGCTCATAGTATAGCATATCCGGTGGAATAATGACGTAAATGTAATTTTTTCTGAAATAGAGTTAATCACGTCATAATTTTCTAAATTTCCAGTTCTCTTTGGTGTAATACCGGTATAATTGTACCTTGTCTAGTTTCCAAAAGACGGCACGTTTTCGTTTGCCACAAAAACTTTATCGACAAAGTCACATTAGTCAGTTGAGTTCGGGCCTTGAAGAGAGTGTACATCCTAAAACTCTATAACGTCGTAAATTCCAATCGGTCAATTCAATTTTGTATATCTTATTGAAAGAATGACACAAATGGACATTACGTCGATATAGTCAAGATTCTTTTTATTTTTTTTTTTAAGTCAAAAAGCTTAAAGCTTTTTTTTTGTTTTTGAGAAAGTGCCGTTGAGTCATTTTAGCCTTTAATATTTTTGTGTATAAATCTAGTGATTGTACATTTTCATTATAGTTTAAATAAGTAAAAGTGTTTTTTGTAGCGTAAGAATTAAAAGTACATTTAGCAAGGAGAACCGTACAACAAAAATGCTGCGATTAGCGCTTGAAAAAGATAGCACGACATCCTCTTCTCAAACACAAAGCAAATATAGAGAAAATATTCTCAGTGAATTGAACACAAACTTAATTGAAATAGGTAAGTCATACTTATTATAAAAATAAATAAGGGCTTCATTTCGTGCCGTTTCTAAGAGAGGGCAACACTTGAATTAAATCCATACCATTTCCAGTTAGTACCAACAATCAAAAGATACGTGTATAAATTTGATAGCTGTCGGACGATTAGTTCTCGAGGTATAGCATTGTGGGTGCAGCAATTTTTGTTATTGTGAAAAAAATCGATTCAAAGCAATTTCGTGTGTTGATTTATCATTGCTTTTTGATGGAAAAAAATGCAGCCGATGCAAAGAAATGGCTTGATAAGTGTTACCCGGACTCTGCACCAGCCGAACGAACCATTCGCAAGTGGATTCAAAAATTTAAAAGTGGTCATACAAGCACCGAAGATGATGCACGCAGTGGACGTCCAAAAGAGGCTGTTTCGGATTGAAATATCAAAAAAGTCCACAAAATGTTTACGAATGACCGTAAAGTGAAGTTGATCGAGATAGCTGAGGCTCTGTAGATATCAAAAGAGCGTGTTGGATATATCATACACGAATATTTGAACTGGCGAAAGCTCTGTTCAAAGTGGATGCCGCGTTTGCTCACAGTCGACCAAAAACGACAACGTGTTAATGATTCAGAGGAGTGTTTAAAGCTGTTCAACCGCAATAAAGCCGAATTTTTGCGTCGGTATGTGACAATAGATGAAACTTGGCTCCATCACTTCACACCAGAGTCAAATCGGCAGTCAGCTGAGTGGCAAGCAGGCGACGAACCTCGTCCAAAACGACCAAAAACTCAACAGTCAGCTGGCAAGGTTATGGCATCCGTATTTTGGGATACACCTGGAATAATTTTTATCGGCTATCTCCAAAAGGGGCAGACTATCAACAGCGACTATTACATTGCGTTGTTGGAGCGTTTAAAGGACGAAATCGCAGAAAAATGGCCGCATTTGAAGGAAAAGAAAGTGCTGTTTCGTCAAGACTATGCACCGTGTCACAAGTCAATGAAAACAATAGCAAAATTGAATGAATTCGGCCACGAATTGCTTCCCCACCCACCGTATTCTACAGATTTGGCCCCCAGCGACTACTTCCTGTTCGCAGACCTCAAAAGAATGCTCGCCGGCAAGAGATTTAAGACCGATGAAGAAGTAATCGCCGAAACAGAGGCCTATTTTGAGGCTAAACCGAAATCGTTCTACAAAACTGGTATCGAAAGATTGAAAAATCATTTCAATCAGTGTATCGCCCTCAAAGGTAACTATATTGATAAATAAAGTTGAATTTTGCAAAAAAATTGTGTTTTAATATAAAACACATGGAGTTTCCAGCCCATGTGTTATTTCTTGTCCAATAATCAAATTACGACTGATCTTTCAGATATGTTTATGTCATCAGACGAGATTGAAACTTTGCATGCTGGAAGTAAGGTTGTGCAGTGGGTACATTTTTGGATCTGAATTTTTTATGTCACTTATGGCGTCTATGTACTTTCAATTATATTCAGATAATTACTATAAAACTAAGAAGAGTTAAAAATTCTATGAACTATTCCCAAGGCACAACAGATGAAGATTTTTCCGGAGACGAAAGTGAGTATAAGCCTTTAGATGATGAAAGCTCATCGTTGATGTCATCGTCGTCCATCGCTTATCAAAAAAAAAGAAAGGAAAAGTATTCGTAAGTCCGAGCTATGGCAAAAAAATCAGAGGAAACTTAAAAAAAATACTGGAAAAAGAAATGTATCGGTTTCTGGCAAGACGATGGGAGAAAGAGTCATGGGGCAAGTTTACAAATGTAAGCTCTCTTGTTCTTCAAAGTTTACAGAAGATCAGAGAAAACAACTCTTTGAAACATATTGGTCATTAGGGTCACTGTAAAGGCAACGTGAGTTGTTGGATTCTTGTATTGCTCCTTTAAAACTCGCTTTTCGGCAAATTACACAAGGCCTTATATCGAAAGAGCCAAGGAAACCAAACTGCTTATTTTCATTTCTGAATGACGGAAAAAGTATAAGAGTATACAAAACTTTTCTTATGAATACATTAGGAATAAAAGAGCCTAGCCTCCGAACGGTAGGCCAAGCTGAAGATGATCACGGAAAACACGAGAAACATACGAAACTACAGCCAGAAGTTGTCAATTCCATTTGTGAACACATTATGTTAACTCTATTCCAAGAATAGAAAGTCACTACTTGAGAGCTTATACTAGTCGTGAATTTATAGATGGCGGATTAACCATTTCGGAGATGCACCGAAATTACGAAGCTCAAAGAATCAAGAATTCAACATAGGGTTTTTTATGCCCAAAAAGGACCATTGCGATCAGTGTGAATCGTACAAGAACGCCACTGAGGATGAAAAGTTGAAATTGGAAGAAGGTCATAAAAAGCATTTCGAAGAAAAGGAACTTAGTCGAAAAAAATATCGGCAGATATTGAAAGAAGTTAAGATCCACAAAATATGACTGTTGTAGCAGCAATATACGATCTACAGGCAGTATTGCCAGTACCAATTGGTGAATCCTCAGCATTTTTTTACAAATCAAAACTTTTTTTTTTTTATATAATTCCGCGCGCCCACGCGGGTGTGCTTTACACCAGGGCGCTGGCTGATGGTGTAGTAGTTTTGAGACTCAGGTGTTAGGTTTCGATATTTTTCCAGAGGTGGTTGTCAAACTGGAGCCAGTGCTCCTCAACCAGTGGGTCTTAGTACGTGCTAGTTGTTTGTTCGTTACATTTAGCCCAGCCAGCAACCACTCCAACATCAGTGTTATGCCTTCATGTCAGAGTTGACGCGGACGGGACTTACATATAACTACATAGAAATTCCATGAAAAGACTTTTTCAGAGAATTGCCTCGCACGGGATTCGAACCCGCGACCCTCTGCTTGAGAAGTCTATGCAAATACCACTTCACCACGGCCACCAGCTACAATTTCACGGTGTGTAATCGTTGTATTTGATTGATAACTTGAAAAATTGTTTCTTCTGGCTTGAGGTATTCTGACACAGAGGAGCGATTGAGATTGGAAATTGCGTTCTCAAGTTTCTTAAGGAAGATACAAAATCTCGTCCAAACAGCAAACCAAATACATTTTCTATTCTGACAATTGCTGTGGTCAGCAAAAAAATAGGTAAATAAGGAGTAGGTTTAAGCTTACATTTTCAGATACTAGTAAACTTTTCTTAGATTTGTTCTTGCAATGTACTTATTCGCTGTTTGAAATTTGAATATTTGAATTATCTGATAAGAGGCCATACGCAAAACGAAGGGGATACTGTCCATTCCGTAATAGAAAAGAACATAATAAGAGCTAAAAAGTCCGGACTCCTTTACGTTCCAGACCAAAATATTACACTTATCAAGAATGCTTAAAAAAGGGGCTTCCTTACGATGTAGTTGAGATGTGCTTTAAGGTTTCTTATGACCTTAAATTTCTGACGGACGAAATGGGTTTCAACATCACAAAAGACACAAAAAACGACCAGATAAAACTCTCAGACATCAAAATTATAAGATTCACAAAAAGAAGTGATCATCTTGAGCGCAAGATCTCCTACGAAAGAGAAGGGATCCTTGCAGAGCCCAAAACATTGGACGCTCAATCAAAAAAAAAAAAATATTTCAAAAATATAAAATTAAAACCGGCTTACACATCAATCATTTTAATTACGGGAAGAACAAAAAATGACTTGCTAAATTTATAAAAAACAAACATTGTTCAGGAATATTTCAAATAATTTTACAATGGACATTTTTAATTAAATAAATACGAAATAGAGCACAAAAAAATATTCAGCCTCTTTTATTCCAAGAATATAAAGAAGCGTAATGTTGCAACTGAACAAAAAAATTTACTCCTAAAGCAATAATGACTTAATTGAGGGTCTTTGAAACTTTGAACGCCATTTCTCAACATTTACAAAAATGTTATTTGCGTCGATTTTGCACTCGATGTCCGATATACCATATTATTGCATAACTCTTCGTCGTAATCCTTTACAACAACAAAGTGCACCAATACCATCGGATTCAACTGCATCTGTACCAAAAATTAGCGGCCATTATAAAACCACCTCTACTGCGTTGTCCCTCTGGATTGGAGTCGAAGATTTTGCGCTCTGGAGCGTTTGTGTTTATTCGCTTTATATGTCCCAGCCATCTCAAATGCTCAAGGCGCAGTTAATTGACCAGGTCGATGTCGCTGGTCAATTCATCATTGAATCGTCTTTTTCAAAACCTGTCAACGCATGCGGGACCAAATATCTTACGAAGAATTTTTCTCTCAAAACTACCAAAGATATCTTCATCTGCTTTAGAAAGAGTCCATGCTTCAGAACCATAGAGCAGTACTGGGATAACAAGAATCTTACTACTTCTTCCTTCTCAGCCAAAAGAAACAGTGATTGGCAAAAGTTATTGTTTGTTTGATTTTTGAAGAGATGTCGTTTTCAGATGTGATAGCAGAGCCGAATTAGACAAAGTTATAAGTGTCGGTTGTGACATTCAGGTCGATTCGTCGATGTTGGGTGTCCCTTCTTGTTGATAGCCCATACTTAGTTTTGCTTCGTTAACCGCTATAACCATTCTTGCAACTTCTGTTGCTATACGTGTGCACTAATGGTAGCTCGCTGTGTTCTACCATTATGGGGTATGCAAGTAATTGAACAGACTTTTGAAAGATCGTACCTCATGTGTTGGCTTGTGAGTTTTGTCACATGACAGTGCATTGCTTTGCCTAAATCATTTTTTGACATCAAAGCTCTCGCTAGGTCGTTACCGACCTTTATGCAGCAGCGAGCTTTCACCAACCTCATTCTGCGCAAGCGTATAGCTCGTCTCTGTTTATACTTTCATATGCGGCTTTAAAATCGATAAAAAGGTGGTGAGTATCGATCTGAAATTTCTGCGTTTTCTCCAGGATCTGCCTTAAAGTGAATATTTGATCAATTGTGGACTTACCGGACCTAAAATCGAACTGATAGGGTCCAATCAGATCGCAGATAAATGGATTTAGGCGTTCGCACGATACGGCAGACAAAATCTTATAGGCGGTGTTTAGGAGACTGATACCTCTATAGTTGGCACAGTTTAGAGGGTGATTTTTGTGAACCTGGTATACGGTGCTGAGGTTCCATTCATCAGGCAAACATTCATCCAACAAAATTCTGCAAATAAGTTAGTGTAAACTCTCTACCAAGTCATCTTCTGCCCGGCCCGGCAGCCTTGTTCGACTTTAGTTTAGATATTGCCTTCCTCACTTCATTTTGGTCAGGTGGAAGGAATTCTTGACTTGCATCGTCAATATTGAATTGTTCGCTCTATCTGACAGCGGAATTTGTATTAAGCAGTCTGCAGAAATGATTTTCCCATATCCTCAGCAGCGACTGTGACTCTACTACGGGTTTTCGGGTTCGGGTCTTATTATCCTGACACGTTTTTCTTACCTTTTGGTGAAACTTCCGAACATTATTCCTGGAGTAGTACCTATTCTATTTTTCTCCAGAGAAGCCGATGTTCTTCCTTCGTGGTGTTGGCCGGGTGAAATCCAGCACGTCAGTTGCGGAATTCCTGATAGCTTTTCGGCATCTAAGCCACTGAACACAAGAACTTCTTGATAGGTTGAAGGATACGCGATCGGCAATGGTTCTGGCAGCTGGTTGCGATTGCAACCGTTCAATGTAAAATCTCCCCATAGTATTTGCCCGTTGTTGTGGCCTCTTAAATAGCCGTAGATGTACCTTGGCTTCAACTAGGTACTGGTTCGAATCTATGTTGGCCGCTCGGAATGTTGGGACATCTAAAATACTTGAGGAATGCCCGACGTTTGTCATGACATGATGACATGTTCAATTTGGTTGGTAGTTTGCGCGCAAGTGGAAGCGGACTTCTACCAACTTGAAGTGCGCAACTGGAGGCAGTTAGCCATAGACCGCACTAATTGGAGAAGCTTATTGGTTGAGGCACATGTCCCTCCCTGACATGTTAATGTAAAGACATAACGTGAAATGATACGAAAAAAGGTTATTGAACCAAATTTAGAGATTTAGGTTATAATGACTTTCAGCAATGTGAAATTTGCAGGAAGAAAAAAAATTCAGTAGGAATCCATTTCCAAAGAAGAGAAGCAGAAGAGGTGTACACCCATTCGATCTGATATACACTGACATTTGTGGACCGTGTCTAATGGTGGGTGCAGTTACTTTGTGACTTTCATGGATGATGCTACTAGGTGATGCAAAGTTTATTCTCATAAACACAAAATTTAAGTTTTATCAGCTTTTTAAAAATATAAATCTCGTTCGGATAATGGAGGAAAATAGTGAGGCAAGAAATTTGAGGATTCTCTGGCTGAGTATGGGATTAAGCACGAACTGACCGTGGCATGTACACCTGAGCAGAATGGTGTATCCGAGGGTATGAATAGGACATTCGTGAAAATTGTTCGCTGTATGTTATTACAGTCCAAGTTCCCTTTATCGTTTTGAGTAGAAGCTATGACAAGGCAAAATATGTATATTCGGAATAAGTGCTTATCTAGTAGTATCTATCACGAAGTTCTCTACACATTATGGACACGGAAGATATCAAATGTTAACCGTTTTAAGGTATTTGGATGTAAAGCTTATAGTTTAACCAGAAATAAGAGAAAAGGTAAATTTGGTGCTAGGTCCAAGCCATATAGATTCGCAGGGTATTGTGAAACAGCAAAGGCTTATACGTTATAGTGTTAGTGACATAAAATAATAATAAGTAGGGATATTGTATTTTTATAGCAAAATCAAAACGTTGATGAACTGTGAATCTTGTTTAAACTAAAATAATAGTAAAGTATTGAATAAATCACATGCAGAGAAGTTAAAAGAACGGATAGATCATAAAGTGAAGAAACAGCATAAGCATGAAAAAAGACGACAACGAAGAGCAGTATGTATCAACGGACAAGCAAAACCTTAAAGTGATAAAAAATTTGAAGGTCACTAGGAAATTATGAGGGTCATAAAAATATATCCGAATATGTCGTCAATGGTGGAAACAGAAAACCACTTAAATTTATAGGATTTTAAATGCAATCGAAATCAGGAGCCAACATTCGGGCAAACAGATTGGGAAGTTCTCGCAACCATGTCGATGGAACGGGTGATTTCGAGGAATCAGATTCTCCAGGTTCTTAAGGAAGCTATTTCTATGGTAATAGAAGATCGTCAAAATATTAACGACTTTTTAAACGACTCGATTGGAAAATAGCAATGAAAGAGGAATTTTTGGTACACGATGCAAATAAGACTTGGAAAATACAAGTGTTATAGGATGCAGATGGGTGTTTCAAACAAAGACAGATTCTAAAGGAGAGATATGTAGAAGAAAAGCATGCTTGGTGGCAAAAGGATGCTCTCAGCGAGTGGGAGTTGATTTTAGGGAAACGTTTAAAAGACTTTGACATGACATAACAAAATGCACTCGCTGCTCGTGTGCGGGTAAAAAAAAAAACAGCGTGCAAAAAAAAAAAAAAAAATTCGGTGCAGTAATCTAAAAAAAGCAAAGAGCACACTGCGGGTATCCTTACTCCTTGCCCCGTTCGTAATACTGTTGATTGAACTTGGTCACTGCTGATGCTGTATTTATCATACGGCACGAACAATGGTTGAGTGCATATAACAACCGACGGATAGCGGGTTGCAAGTATGAATTTTTTCGGTGCATAATTTCATTTTGTTGTAAGGACATAACAACTACATCAATTTGATTCGAGAAGCCAACGTCAGAATTTTCACTTCGCAGCCTTGCTACGCATCGTTGGTGTTTGTTTGTGATTGTGATTAGGGAATTTAGGGTTGATGTAGCTAACATACGCTGGCTAAAAAGTAATCACTTTTCTGAGGAGGTCCACTTCTGTGAATACAGACCAGCTATTTTGGCACTAAATGAAACACAGGTAGTTCCCCGCCCATACCTTTCAGATTACTCTGATCTGAAGCTAACTGACTACTAACTAGTGCCAATATTCTTATCTCACCGCAGTCTCGCTATTTACGTACGTAGTGCTATAGCTTACCAAACTCCACAACAATGAGATCCGTGTTCCAATCCGGAATTCAACTTCTTGTGGCTAAAATTCCATCTTCCTAAGCAAATTATCCACTTTTAATATATATTCAGAAGCCCCAAACTGCACAGCAATTCGGACCTTTTACGAGTTTAATGCGCTGTCTGACTCCATTCAAAGAATTGTATCCCTGTATCCTCATACTGAAATCGTTATTAAGGGCGATTTCAATACATATACACAGTTCTGGATGGGTTCGACATTTTAGATAGACAACACCCAAAGGACGCTGCGTTCGGATCTTTGTTGCGGAAAACAACTTCACTTAGCTTGTTAATGAGCCTACAAGTATACCAGACAACATTAACTTGTTTTTAACTTCTCATCCTGATAGATAGAAGGTCAATGTGTTATCCCGTCTAGGCTCGTCGGACTACTGTGTCATAATAGCTAATTTCTCGTACTTCGACCGCACAGTTAGAAAAAGGATTCCTAAAAGAACTGTATGAAAATACGAGAAAGCAAATTGGAGCGGACTTGACAGCTTCTTTAAGAATTTTAACTTGTCTTTGTGTTTCCATATCACTACTGATATGACCACAGACACCATTCTCTTTGGAGTGAGATCCTTTATCCCTCATGAGATGAAGAGTATCAAACCAAAAGAAAAGGTATGGTACGACTCGAGCTGTTAAAACTCTGTCAGGGTTAAAGAAAAATTATTTCGGTCCTATAAGACAAAGCCTACTAAGTAAAACCGGAAAAATTTCAAAAAATATCGGGAATGATTGTAACGCCTTCTTTAAGCGTGTGAAATTCTAATATGACCAAAAACTGAGGTAAAAATTATTACAATATCCTACTGGTAGTTAAAATTGTTGGTCGTTCGTCAAGAACATTAGAAATTCTGCCGCATCCTCGATCCCAACGCTCATGTCATTCCAGCTGTCGGCTCTGTGGGCAAGGCTAATCTGCTTGCTGCCTACAACTGAATTCGTGGAATCTTCATTTGGTCGAATACAAAAGAGTACTTAAAGATATTAATACAAAAAAATCTGCTGGTTCAGATGGTATATTCTGAAGAGGTGTTCTTTCTCGCTGGCGAAACTACAGCGTAAGCTTTTTCATCAATCCTTCCCTCCAGGTCTCTTTCCGAGCAGATGGAAAACATCATTTGTCCAACCCGTTCCTAAAAAAGCCGAATCTTCTTCGCTCTCCTCCTACAGACCCATTGTAGTTGGGACCTTCTAAGGTCATGGAAACGTTAATAAACCGCCAACTCATAAAATATCTCAATCTTATCAAAACTTCACAATGCCCGGCAGTATGCTTTTTGTAGCAACAGGTGCACTGGTGTTCTGATGGGATATCTCATCGAAAAGTGGAACCAAGCGTTCCAAGGTGAAAATTGTTGCACTTGATATTTCAAAAGCATTTGACAGAGTTTGCGTGCTTTTGGGATCGACGACACTTCTTTTCAATTGATTAAAAATTGCCTTTCGGAACGTTCAATTCAAGTTGTCCTGGATGGTTTTAGATCTGATATTCGCAAAATAAATGCTGGTGTACGTCAAGGCTCCGTTCTGTCTCCTTTATTTTAATTTTCTTTAATGATCTCTTATCTTCTACTTCTAATCCAATATACCACCTTAATCAAAAAGAATTTATTCAGAAACTTAAGAAAAAAATAAAACAAATTTATTCATCAAAATCTAACATATATTGTCCCCTTCAAAGTAATCCCCATCGACTGCAACACACTTATGCCAGCGCTTGATCCAATCCTCGAAACCTTTGTTATATTCGGTTCTCGGTATGTCCATCAGTGCTTCCTTCGATTTTTCCATTACTTCCTCTCGGCTGCTGAAACGCGTTCACCGTAGTGGTTTTTTAACTCGATTGAAGAGAAAGAAGTCACATTGAGCCAAATCAGGTGAATTCGGTGGCTGTTGGATGGTATTTGTTGCATTTTTCGTCAAAAAATTACGAATAATGATGGCACTGTGCGACGGTGCGTTATCATGGTGCAAAATCCACGAGTTTTTTCTGCCCACAATTCTGGTCTCTTTTGGCAAATTGCTTCACGCAAACGTCTCATACTCTTTGTTTACTGTCTGGCCTTCTAGCAAAAATTCATGATGCACTACACCGTTGTAATCCATGAAAACCGTGAGTATTGCCTTCTTTTTTGACTGAAAACAACGGATTTTTTGTTCTCGGCTCATTTGGTGAACACCATTCACTTGCTTGATGTCTGGATTGCGTGTCGTACTCATAAACCCACGGCTCGTCTCCAGTAATGATCCTTTTCATGAATGTGGGATCGGATCTTTTTTGCATGAAATTGAGGTCTTTTGGCACCAACTTTGCTGCTACACGACGGAAACCTAAATCATTAACCAAAATGTCTTGGACGGATCCATAGGCAATGTTCAAGTCTTCCGTTATCCATCTGATGATTAATTTGCGGTTACTGACCAATATTTCTATTACTTCATCAATGTTTTCGTCGATGGTCTGCAACTGCGTTCGTCATCTTCGATTGACTCACGATCACTTTTAAACCGCTTGTGCCACTGGTAAACGACCATTTTCTTTAGAGAATCGTTGCTGAAACACTTTTCCAACGTTTCCAACGTTTGCGCACCAATAAATCCGTTCTTTGCGCAAATTTAAATCCATTTCTAAAATTGTAAATAATCGCTAACACACACAGAGATAGATGTACTCTTGGCTACGTAACTTTTGAAAATGTTAAGCTATAACGCTTAGATTTAGAGGAAATGTCAATAGCAGATATAAAAAAACTTAAAAAAAAAAAAAAAAAAAAAATAGAACTCAAATCGGAACAATGGGAGCGCCACACGGTGGTTATTCCGAGGGAATTTTTTTTGATCAAGGTGGTACTCCTTTGTTGATGACAGTACTCTCTGCTTCTCATATTCGTTTCCGAACTCATGCCTTTACTCTTCGGCTTTAGAACAGGAACGGCAGTGTATGTTAAGCTCATTAAATCGCGATATAAACAGCATAACGGATTGGAAAACTAGTAACTGAGTGGAATTTAATGCTTCCAAAACTAAATGCTGTCTGCTGTCGTTCAAGCGGAATTAAAATATTCCACAATTATCCATGAATGGCACTTATATCGTCGAAATCGAAAAACTTTCCATTCTCGGAGTGTGTTTCTACGTTGGAGTGGCCGCATATTCGATGTTGTCAAAAATGCTGAGAAATGTTCCTCAACGATGCAAGAAATAGTTTACCTCCTCTAATTTGGCTTGAATATATAAGGCATTCGTCCGTCCGAAATTGGAGTACAATGCCCACATCTAGTCAGGTGCTCCTAAAATATCTCTGTACCTTCTAGACAGGTTTCAAATGTCTCCTGCCTCACAGTGCTCCATAGAAATCGCCAATAGCATTCCGTGCCTTCAAACCTTTAAACGTAACACCTGTCTCCCTATGAATGCTTTCCAACATACTCTGAAATATAGTGGTTCATTCCTAAGCCGTACAACTCGCTTATGGAATGCCTGCCTCTCTATTTCCTATTCATTACTGATAACTTGCAAACATTTAAGTTCAACGTATATCAGTATTTCTCTTTTCTACCTCCCTGATTTTACTTCGCCCGCGCTGTGTACAAAAATTTAAGGGTGCTTAAATCCCTTATATCCAACACAGCATTCGCGGACTAAACACATTGATATGACATTGATTTGTTCGCAGGGCCCTAAAGAAGGGCGAAATCCTATTGAAATCCATTGATACAGATCATGACAAATGACCGCGGATACATTAACCAAGGGACTTCCAGCAATAAGGCATACAACACATGTGAAAGAACTTGGTTTAACATCGATCTTCGAATCACTTAGAAGTAAGAAATCAGTGGGAACCGATGAAATACCGAACATTGTGCTTCGACATCTCCCACTAGAAACGGTGGACATTTATACTACCCTGTTTAATAATGCATATTATCCAGCGCATTGGAAAATTGCGGTGGTACATCCCATTCCCAAAAGGAATAAAGATACTTCCAATCCGGCGAATCTCCGCTCGATCAGTCTTCTCCGAAACATCAGTAAGGTTTTCGAGAAGGTGATCAATAGAGTCCTGACGAAGTGGGTTGAGGACAAACATATAGTTCCGGATAATCAATTCGGTTTCAAGGCGGGGCATGATATCATTCATGCTACGTCTAAACTGGTTTCTGATATCCAATGGAACAAAGGCAAGAAACAGTGCACTGGTGCCTGTCTGATTGACTTGGAAAGGGCCTTCGATACCGTATGGTTAGAGCGACTCTTCTTCAAGCTTGACAGGTTGGGCATTAGTAAACCACTGCTGTATATTCTTTTTGATATGCTCTCCAGTAGACAGTTCATTGTGAAGAATGGCGATGTGACTTCTGCTGGAACATTTAACATTAAAAACGGTCTGCAACAAGGTGCGGTAAATTCGCCGATCCTATTTAACATTTACACAAGGTTCACTTCACCATGCCATAGCGTACGCAGACGACTTAATCGCGTACAGATCGGGTCCAAAGATTGAAGTCATTAATACACTTTTGCAACGTGACTTCGACAAAATTAAGCAATATTGCGACGACTGGAAGTTGAAAATTAACTTTCAGAAGTCGGAAACCATTCTGTTTAGGACGCCTTTGTCTGGGGCCTCTAGGGATACCAGAAAGAATTGGCGAAAGTTCTCTATCGTAGGACAACTTGGACAGCCACTTGCTTGTCGAAATGTAGTCAGATTCCTTGGGATCTGGCTAGATCAATATCTGTATTTTAACAAACATATAGATGTTGCTCCGGCCAGAGCCAAAGGTGCTTTTGCCCTTACAAAGAGACTGTTTTATAACAGCCAACTCGATGCGAGGGTGAAGGTGATCTGTTACATGGCCCTTATCCGGCCCATGCCCGTATTTGGATGTCCTGTGTGGTTCAACGTGAGAGCAAGTTTATTGGAAAAGATTCGGGTGTTTGAGAGGGCTTGTCTTAGGACTTGTCTTCGCTTATACAGAGCACCAGAATCTGAGTACATAAAATTCTATCGTAATGAGATCTTGTACAATAGGGCGAACCTAATAAGAGTGGACAATTTCATCATTAAGTTGACTCGAAGGCATATTGCAAGAGCAATGACCTCATCGAACAACCTGATCTCCAGGGCTTACTACCCTAATTATATGTATCACGAGAGTGTTCGCTTTGACGGCTTTATTCCTCCAGAAGCGTTTCTCTACCTAGATAGTCAAGGTCTGATCCAGGACAGATTGGCGGTGCCGCTAATCTTCCACGTAGCTCGAACAGCTGCGGA
The DNA here is from genome assembly GCA_907269105.1 of Volucella inanis. Lineage (NCBI taxonomy): Eukaryota > Metazoa > Arthropoda > Insecta > Diptera > Syrphidae > Volucella > Volucella inanis. The sequence continues at coordinate 123,793,255 of OU026157.1, read as the reverse complement.
CAGGCGGCTCAACTACGACAGAGACGTCGCACACGGCAGTGCGGAGCGTCTCCGGTTCAGTAGGGCGGTAGGGAGTCGCGACCTGAGGGATGTTTCTCGGCAGCACCAACAATTTTGGTGGCTTTTTGAGGGAGAGGATTTTTCGTCGTCGAATTCCTCCAATACTTGGTAGCTTCATGTGAAGCAAAATGGGTCGCCTAATTTTTTTAGCCATGGCCGGCTTACATAGTTTTAAGTAGGATTAAGGTAGATTTAAGAAAAAATATAAATAAATAAAAACCAAAAAAAAAAATTAAAAAAAAATAGAAAATGAAAAAAAGAACATATATATATATATATACATATATTTGTATATTAAGTATATATATATTTTGTATATATATATATATATATATAGATACATATGTGTATGTGCGTATTAGATGTAAGTAGGTTAAGTAGATTAAGATTTAATTTTAAGTAGTTTGTAGGATTTTAGTTTTATGTTTTATAATAAAATAAAAAAAAGTCAGGTCACTAAGTTTTTTTTTTTTGTAAAAAATGTTTTCTTAGTTTTAATTATAATGAATAGAAATAGTATACTATAGTAGTAAGATACGTCGAAAGACATAATTTAAGTGTTAGGTTTAACTTAGAGTGCTCGCATGGGGCCAGTAAGTTAGAATAAGATAATTTTAAGTTAATTAAGCTAATTTTTAAGCATTTTTTTGTCTAGCATGTAAGAGTAAATTAAGTGATACAATAAAAATGCATACAAACTGAAACTGACTGTTAAGAACTGCGTTTTACTCTAACAGGAAATTGGTACAAAAACTCCAAAGCCCGCCAAATAATAATAGAATTTCTGATTTGGTAGAAGTGAGGGAGTGAGTCTTCACAAGGGGAGGCAATATACCATAAAAATGCATATATATTTATTAACATTGTGTGCACATATTATTTTATTTCGGTATGCATATGCAGTATCTGTATATATGACTATCTATATCGTAAAACATATATCGTGCTCCATTTAAGAAATTTGTGAAAAAATAATTCCGTAAACTGAATTTTTGTTTCATGTGCAAATTTCTTGAAACTATAACCTCCGATTGTGATAGTGCTCTGCTGGTAATAAAGCCTTTCCATTGAGTGCACTAAAAACGGGTTTTTGCATCAGGGTAACTACAATTTATAACCGGCTCAGCTACTGAAATCAGTTAACCGTAAACAACTTTGAACTTTATGGAATCTTATACAACGAAAAAGCTGATGAAGATTTTTCCAATAAAACAATGTTCAGTGATGTGGCTTGCTGTTTATGTTACTATAAAAAAAATTGTCAAACCTGGCAGAGCGGTAACCCTCAGTTTTTAAGGGCAGAAAATACATAAATTCAAAATAAGTCTTTTTCTTTGTTATGGTTATTATTACCAGGGCGTGCTTGTTGTCGTGCTTCCACTGCACTGCAGACTATATAAGGTGATACCAATACAAACGATATCTTTAACACGGTGCAAGAACTTATAAAGTTAAGACCTGGGCATAGTCAAAGTATTTCCTTGCAAGGTATTATTTTACAGGTAGCCAAACCAAAACTATGCATCTATAACGTGTAAGATATTTGATGATATTATTAATTACTTTAAATTCAAAATAATATACTTTTATTGCCTTCCAGCAACTACTTTTAGAACATAGCTGCAGTTTATTCCCTTGCTTGTTGTAAAAGGCACTAAAATGGAGAAAAATTATATTCTTCACTTAATATGAGCTCCAGGTGCATTAATATCTAATTAGAGTACCCGGAATCTGTATGTGTAATCGGATTACTATGTTCCCATGTTTGGAGATTACCGGTAGGGCAAAGTTGGCGACATATATATTCATACATTCAAGTTTACCAGAACGTAGGTATATGAATTACATTACCCAACTGGCAACTTGTTCTTGTAGGAACTCTCTGTATTCTAGGGCAATGAAATGCCTTCGATAAATAAATATCGAATCGTAACCTGAAAGATCAGCACAAAGACGGGTAAAAGTTTTAAGCTAGAAAACGTATTATGGGAACCTTAAATCAGTAATAATAAATAAAGACTTCGGCATGACATTCCATAAGCGAGCTATACAGTTTAGGTAAGAATCGCAATGTACGCGCAAAAGTGAGTACACTGAGACATAGTGAGACGGGTGTAACGATTAAAAGTTTGAACGAGCGGAATGCTACTAGCGATAGCGATAGAACAAATCGCACGGATTTTAGTTCTATCTAGCAGGTGCAAATATGTTAGATAGATATGACCAGATGTGGGCATTATACTCCAATTTTGGGCGGATATATACTTTCTGTATTGAGGTCTGAGCGGAGTGAGTGAAGTATTTCTTACATCGCTTGAGGAAACCTAGACATTTCATAGCGCCAATATGTAAATGGAAAGTTTTTCGGTTTCCATGGATAATGACTGCATATTTACATTTCGCTTTAACGACAACAGACATCAATGTGTTTTGGAAGCATTAACTTTTACTCTGTTAGTAGATTAGCCATGCTGTAAATATCAGAAATTAATGGGCTTAACATACGTCGGCTTTCCCGTTCTGCAACCAAATAGCAGAGACGTGAGTCAGGGAACGAATATGAAAAACAGAGATTACTGTCGTCAGCAAAGGAATATATTGGATTGAAAGTAGTAGACAAGAGATCGTTGATGAAAATTACGAAGAGTTTCAGAGACAAAGCGGAGCTCTGGAGCACACAAGCATTTATTTTGCAAATATCAGACTTGAAACCATCCAAGACAACTTGAATTGAAAGTTTTGAAAGGTAATTTCTAATCCGTCCCAATTTCATCAATCCCAAAAGCACGCATTTTCAAAAAAAGAGCCTGATGCTAAACTCTGTCAAATGCTTTACAAATATCAAGTGCAACATCTTGCTTTCGCCAGATTGATGTACACTTAGGTTCCACTTTTCAGTGTGATATGAAATCAGATCACCAGTGGACCTGTTGCTACGAAAACCGTACTTCCGGTCATTGAGAAGTTGTCGTGTTTCGAGATCTTTTATATATAACCCCACAGGAAGAAATCTTAAGGTGAGAACTCGCATAACCTTGAAAGCCAATCAACTTCTCCTCTAACCAAAATAATGCCATCTTCAAATTTCGTGACCAATAAATTGGCTGATTGATGGCTTGAGGGGTGGTAACACCATCCTGTTGAAACTAGAGATCGTCTGGTTTTTCGTGAATCTTGTATAAGTCTTTCGTTCCCCAGATATAAAAATTTCGTTTATTTACATATCCATCCATTCAAATCGGCCGATGTCGTAGATGGTCCAAAGGCTTCAATTGTTTTGTAATTTGAATTTCATAGGCGTGCAAATGAAGATCAACTTTTAAAATTTGACATAGAATGCCATATTTTTGACTTTGGCGACGAATTGAAGTGCCTGGCTGTTGTGAACTCTTTCGCTCACAGTGGTGATGTTTTGGCGTGTATGTACTGGCCGAGCATGCTGATATGGAGTTTGACCCGATATCGAACCAGTTTCTTTAAAACGCTTCACCATTGCACGAATTCCGGATTCAATAAGTCTATTATTGGGTCTATAACTTAATCCGTGATTAATTCGGTTTGCTAAGAGATGGCGTAACTTGTATTATTCTATTGTTATTATTCCATTGTAACTTGCGTTGGAAAGCTACTGTCACTATACGTCATTTCAGTATATGTCATTCATTTAAAGCGTAAACAACAATTTTTTTTTTCACTCAAATATGTCGAACTTTGTGCTTGAAAAAGTATTTTTGCAGGGAGTTCTTCTTCATGAAGAAAGCTGCTGCCGAAAGTCATCGTATTTTGGTGGAAGTTTATGGTGAACATGCGCTAGTTAAGCGAACGTGCCAAAAGTGGTTTGCACGATTTAAAAGTGGTGATTTTGGCTTGGAAGACGATGAAAGTCCTGTGCAGCCAAAAAAGTTTTAAGATGAAGAACTGGAAGCATTACTCTATGAAGATTGTTGCCAAAAACAAGAAGAGATCAAAGAATATTTGGGTGTCACTCAAGCAGCCATTTTAAAACGTTTAAAAGCAGCTGGATATATTCAAAAGCAAGGGAATTGGGTTCCACATGAACTCAAGCCGAAAAACGTCGAAAGGCGGTCTTGCATGTTCGAAATTCTGCTGGAACGCCACAAAAAGAAGTCGTTTTTGCATGAGATCGTTACTGGTAATGAAAAATGGATCCATTACGACAACCCCAAGCGTAAAAAATCATATGTGAAACCCGGCCAACTAGCCAAATCAACGGCAAAGCCGAATATCCATGGCGTGAAGGTAATGCTCTGTATTTGGTGGGATCAGATGGGTGTGTTGTATTATGAGCTGCTAAAACTGGGTGAAACCATCAATGGACAACGCTGCCGAACACAATTAGTCCATTTGAAGAGACAAGTAACCGAAAAACGCCCGGAATATGCGACCAGACACGAGGCAATAAATTTCCATCATGACAACGTTGCTATTCCGGTTAAGAACTATTTGGAAAACAGTGGATGGGAAGTCTTACCCCACCCTCCTTATAGCCCAGACCTTGCCCCTTCTGACAACCATTTGTTCCGGTCGATGCAGAACGCCCTCACCAAAAATCATTTTTGGCTGCCAAGCCGGCGCAGTTCTTTTCAGATGAGCAATACTTTGAATAAAACTATTGTACATGTTTTTCTTAAATAAATGTTCAAATTTTGGAAAAAAACCGCACGAATTAAATTACATACCCAATATGTTGACCGAAAAATTCACGAATTTTACGAAATGTTACTTTTACAGATCGCCCATTTTACAATAGTATCACACGATCGAAAGGGTGGATTGGTTACAAAAATATATTATAGGTACATGAAGACATGACACATTTTGAAAGTGTTAAACTAGCTGCGAAGTGTACAGCAAGTAGACTGATCTTGTCTAAAGAGCTGACATCTGGAATATCATTAAAAACAAACATTGGGATGAAAGAGTGTTTCTAATTTTGTTTAAGGACGACCAAAAATTATGTACTAGATGGAGTGAAAAGTAACCTCCTTGAAAACCAGAATGCACTGCTGCTGCAAAAAAGATTATGGTGCCTTGAAGTCCATTAATATTTCAGTGCGGTACTGTCTTTAGTTTTGTTTTGACAGCTGATTGTTGTTGACGTGTTTGGCATCATGTTGAGTATGGACAAAAACTATTTTCGTTCTCCCATAAAACATTATTTTTTGAGAGGCAAAACGGTGAAGGAAACAAAAGAAAAGTTGGATAAATATTATGGGGCTAATGCTCCGTCAGATTACACCGTCAAATATTGGTTTCGAGGGTTTTGTGGTGGCCGCAACCCCACTACCGATCAAGTCCGCAGCGGCAGGCCCTCCGATGCGGTTACAAAGGACAATGTCAAAAAAATACATGAAATGGTGTTGGCTGAGTAGAAAGTGAAGGTACGCGAGCTAGCAGATACCAGAAAGATTAGAACTGAGCGAACACGCCATATTTTGGGCAATATTCTGCATATGAAACGCGAGAGCACTTCGAAAAAGTATTTTGACTTGCTGATGCGGAATCGGGCGGACTTTTGGCTTCGATTGGTAACTGTTGAATATCAGAGAACAGAATTAGTGCCCGTCAATGGACTGAAGCCAGCACGAGTGCTCCGAAGCGGCCGAGGGAGGCTCGATGGATCAGAAAGGTTATGGCGTCGGTTTCCTGGGCATTGCCATGACATACTCTTCGTGGACTACCTCGAAAAACGAAAAACCATCGACATCGAGTATAACTGTGCATTATTGAAGCGATTAAAGGCCGATAAAAGGCCGAAAGGCTGCAAAACGGCTTAACATGAAGCGATGTTTTTGCAAGACAATGCACCAGCGCACAAGAGCATAGCAACCATGGCTAAAATCAATGACTTACGACTCCAATTGCTGTCGGATCAACCGTTTTCGCCCGGTTTGGCTCTCTCGGACTATTATCTCTTCCCAAACCTCAAAAGATGACTCATCAATAAAAAATTCAGCTCACGCGAGGAAATCATCGACTCCACGGAGGAGTATTTTGCAGACCTTCCGGAAAATTACTTTTCGGACGGGATCAAGAAAAAAATCGCTTGAATAAGTTAAGTCAAACTAAAAGGGGACTATATTTAATAAAATAAAAAAAATAAAAATAAAAAAAAAAAAAAAAAACAGTACAGGGTTGTATAAATACAAAAAATCTAAAAATCTTTTTTTTCGGATTTGTTAGAAAGAGCGAACATTTCCATTTATCATGGAATACGATCCTATTTATGTGGCTGCCTTGGCTAGGTTTCGCAATAGCGCATCCTGTCAACCCAATTTTTCAAGAGCTTGATGTTTGCTTCTGGTCTACCTCAAGAATGGCTCAAACGATATTCTCCTAAAAGCTTGAATTGTTTCTGGATTGTCCAAGAAACATCGGTCTTAAAGGGCATTCCACTCCACTTTACAAAGAAAGTTTAACTTGGTCCAATATCTAAGGCAGCCAATTGATATCGCAAAGACGCCTGATAACAGAATTAACAAACAAAGTTCATGTCTTCAAATTCAGCCCGCAACAATTCGGTAAGCATAGCTCTGTAGCGCTCATCGTTGACCGAAATGACATTTCTAGCAACATTTCCGAATTAAAATTAGACAAAATCCGCATCAAATTACTCTCTGTGGATCTCGACAATTACATGTGGGTTTTCCGATCCCCAGATGTGACAGTTTTGAACGTTAACATAGCCACCGTGATGAAAATGCATCTCATCAGAAAAAATGATTTTCGACATATAGCTGCTGCTCTAAGGCCTATAGATAAGCGATAATAAAGCAGGTGGTCATCTGCCTTTAATTGCTAAGTCGGTTGGACTTTGTAGGGGAATAATCTGAGATCTTTGTGTAAAATTATTAAATGATCAAAACTATGTTACTCGCAGGCCTGTAAAACATTTAACTTGATGCAACAAGAATTCTATCTCCCAAATTCTCGAAAACCCATTTAATCTCAAATAAGAAACTTCTTCGGTTACAAGATAGTATATGTCAATAAGAGAAATAAGTTTCACCCTAAATATGAAATCGATTTTTATACGCCACGAATTGCAAGAACCGTAAAGTATTGTAGGTACTTGTACAGACTTTCGAAAGTATTTTGCAAATGAAATATCCGGACTACTATTTAAAAAATATTCGATATGTATCTTTACCACAAATACATAATCCAGGCATATTATGCAAATTATAAGCGATGATAAATGTACGTACTTACTCGTACATACATATGTATATCGGTTTAAGCATTTCAACAAGTGTAGGCTGAATAGATGCTTATAATCGTGCATCGTACATTTATTGTCTTTTTATCCGTAACTAGGTAAGTAGGTTGAAGTAGTTTGCTCATGCATGATGTACTATACTTGTAACACGATTCTATATATCGTTTCTGGATGGAATTTTGTAAGAACCGGTATCATAATAATGATGACGGAGTTTTACAATTTGATTCACTTCATTTGTCCTTCATTCATTTTTGAATCTATTTTAGCTATCGATTGGTGGAGCGAGGCAGTGGTTAAATTGGTCGACTACCATATGAGAGTTCAAAGATAGTGTGTTCAAATCTGGAGCAAAATCAATAAATAGAAAAAAGTAACTCTTGTGATACTACTACTACCCTACTCGGGAAACAAACGAAAGTGAAATCTTCTGCTGGGGAAAAGTTTCTTCCTCACCCGGACGTCATAGCCGCCAAAAATCTTCTTTCTGTGCACGGAGTGATAAGACGAGAGGTCTTGGTCCTGTTGCGCTAAAAATGTATTTGTTTATTTTTAGTTCAGAAAACACCACAATAGGAGGGACATGAATTGAAGTATTGTACATATATTGAGGTAAATGCAATTGTTTTACAAAGCCAAAGTAGTAAAATTTTCATCGATCAACACTAAATTTTTAACTAACATTAACATAATTCCAATGTAGGAGAACTTTTTCAATACTTCTCAACTAGAGACGGTTTTCCTCATTTCTAACATCTGCTTGCTTACTTACTTACATAGGTGATGCCACAGTTTGGGGTGAACTTGGACCTCAACTAACAAGCCTCTCCAGTTAGTCCAGTCTTTAGCTAACTGCCTCAAGTTGCGCACTCTTACCATAGTTAGCTAAGGTCCCCCTCTACTTGTGCGTTCCTCCTTAGGTGATGTCTTCCTCTACGGCGTTGACGCTCCAGCTTAGATTCAAAACCTCTGTGGGACGGAATATTGGTGCCCATTCCCTCTACATGTCCTAGCCATCTCAGGCAACTACCATCTGCTTATAATATTTTTTTTTTTTTCGTCTATGGAGTGTAATTCACTTTGTCCTTATATGCTTTTACACCTATGCTTTTTCCTCTTTTTAATGTTTCGATAATCTAAAACTAGATGGGGTTGATGATGTGGTCTTCGTCAGCACAGGCCAGCGTGCCTGCCTTTGCGCCACATAACATATAATCTGTTGCAGGACATAATATGAATAGTTTTCATAACACCTTTGGAGCTTTCAAAGAACATAGCACACGGCATGTTTAACTATGTAATTGAGCATAAACATGTCACATTTTGCTGGATCCCGAACTCATCCTTTATTAGCTTATAAAAAAGGTTTTTTTTTTTATTTAGGTACCCTTAAAATGCTTGCATACAGCGCGGGCGCAGGAAAATCAGTGAGTATGGAACGTGATTTTAAATGTTTGAAGGTTATAATGACTAGGAAATAATGAGCTAGACAAGTCGTTCCATAAGCGAGTTGTTCGACTTAGGAACGAATCACGATATTTCAGAGTACGTCCAAAAGTGGACTTGAGGGTTTACTGATGAGCATTCATAGCGAGACAGATGTTACTGCTAAAAGCTTTAAGGGGCGGAATGCTACTGGTGATTTCTATAGAACACTGGTGTTAAAAATAGCGATAAAACAGGGTGAGAGATAAAGTCAGTACCTGATTGTTTGAGTGATACTAATGTATAATCTATGAGTGTTATCTCACGGTTTTGAATCCTACCAAGTGGAAAGAAGTTTTAGGCGCACCCTACCAAATCTGGGCATTGTACTCAAATTTCGAACTTAATCAGAGGAGTGAAATATTTCTTACATCGCTTGAAAAAAGCTAAATATTTCGTAGCATTTTTGGTGACATCAAATATGTGGTCATTTCATCGTAAGTTGTCATGGACACAAATACCGAGAATGGAATGTTTTGCAGTTTCGACGATGCAAGTGCGATTCATGGACAAGGGCTGGGTATTTCAATATCAATTTCAATAACAGCAGACAGCATTGCGTTTTGGAAGCATTAAATTCTACTCTGTTAGTGGTTACCCAGAATTTAATGAGCTTAACATAAAGTGCCGTTCCAGCTCTACAGCCGAAGAGCAGGTACGAATGGTGAAGTATATCCAGTCATGAATATGCTGATTGTACTGTCATCAGCAAACGAATATATTGGGTTAGAAGTAGCAGAGAAGAAATCATTAATGAAAAGTATAAAGAGTGTCGGAGACAGAATGGAGCCCTGGGGAACATCAGCATTTTTTTTTTTTTTTTTTTTTTTTTTTTTTTTGTGAATATCAGACATAAAACCATCCAAAACAACTTGAATTAAAAGTTTCGAAAGCTAATTTCCATTGAAGAAGAGATTCATCGACAAAGGAGCCTGATGCTAAGCTCTGTCAGTCGTGCCATCAAAATACCAGTGGACCTGTTGCTACGAAACTCGTATTGTCCGTCATAGACAAGTTTTCGTGTTTCGAGATATTTTATGGTTTGACGGTTTATCAGCGTTCCCATGACTTAACTTCAAAAACTGTTTGGCATAATTTACGTGAGCTTGGTGTTGTTCAAAAAAAGAATGCCGAAATAAATAACATTGATCTGAATCAGCTCAATAGAGAATTCACGAAAGTGCAAATGACATCCAGCACGAGTACTGACCCACTAGATATAACACTTAATGGCTTTGAATTAGCTTGTATTGAACAATCTGGTGTCATTAAGGCTATACTTAAAATCAAGTCTAAGGCTGTTCATATCGATACAATTTACCCAATTTTCATTAAAATCATACATTACAAAGCCATTATTACATTATTAAAGCCATGAATAATACTATGTGTGACTTCTACTTTTCCAAGCGCATGGAAAATCGCCAAAATTCTTCCCATTTTGAAAAAGAGAGCGTCCTCCAACTCTCTGGATGAATATAGAAATATTCCCATCCTTCCCTTCTTGTCAAAGGGTTATGGAAAGGATAGTACACTAGCAGATGTCAGTCATTACCTTTATTACTTTGTACAAATCAATCAGTGGATCATATGAAGCTTCTCTCCAAAGTCAATAGGTTATTCGGCTTCTTATCACCTGCCATCAAGCTCATCAAAACATACCTTGGTGGAAGAAAGCAAGCTGTTGCTGTTAATAATGATATATCGGACTTTATTGCAATCTCAGCGGGTGTACCTCAAGGATCCATACTAGGTAGTTTTTTATTTAAGATATTTATCAATGACCTTCCGAAAGTAACCAAATACTCTTTGCTGTATATATATATACAGATGATATACAACTTTACCTGAGTTATAAACTAGCCCTCATTGGCGATGCAGCTTATAAACTAAATGAAGATCTTCGAAAGATTGTAGATTGTTAAATCCAAATACCTTGTTATTAGCAGAAGCAGCAATAATGGTTGTAATCTTTCTAGCAAATCTCTTCGAAATAAAATAATTGAATTCGTTGACAAAGTTAAAAACATTGGTGTATGGATTAACAACACTCGAAGTTGGAATGATCACATCTCCACTATTAAAGGCAAAATCGATGGTTTTTTAATTTGTCACAGTCCTTTACTCCCTTGCATACAAGATTAATGCTGATGAGGGTTCTACTAATTCCAATTTTAACTTATGGCTGTGCATTTTTTTTGTTACTTTCGCTCGTTATGTTTTAGGGATGAGATGCTATGACCATGTTTCACGATACGCTAAAACTGTATTGGGATGCACTCTAGATAAATATCTCGAGTATTGCACAATCAAGTACCTGCATAAAATTATAGTTAGGAAGCAGCATGTTCACAGTCAACCCGCTCCTTAAGCTTAATCCAGCCGCGTATCTATTACCAAAACTCAGAGCGACAGTTTTTCGTTCATGCTATTCATCTTTGGAATTCACTTCCTTTTAACGTTAGGAGTCTTTATGATGCAAACAGTTTTTCCAAAACTCTCTTTCAGCTTTTGACAGGGTAAAACAAGCAAAGGCAAAGTAAACCGGTCAAGATACAGATGTCTTGATAGGGAACATTTATTGCGAACGGGCCTTAATTTTTTTTTTGTTTGGTTGCTATTACACCTGTCTAACATATTTAGTATATGCTACATCAAGTCAATGAGCAAACAACATTATATATTTTCATCATGTTAAAAATGTCGAATTTTGTACCAGAAAATGATGACTTGCGGAAAGCATTAATTTTTTGTTTTCATTGGAAGAAAAGTGCTGCAGAGTCACATCGAATACTTGTCGAGGCATATGGTGATCACGCTCTATCAGAAGCAAAATGCAAAAGATGGTTTCAACGGTTCAGAGATAACGATTTTAATGTAAGAAATTAAGAACGTGGAAGACTACTAAAAAAGTTTGAAGATGACACTTTGAGTCAGAAGCAAATGGCAGAGATGTTAAACGTTGCACAATAAACATTTTCTGATCGTTTAAAAAATGGGAACGATCCAAGAGTCTGGAAAATGGGTGCCACATGAATTGAGTGAAAGACAGATGGAAAACCTAAAAACCACTTGTGAAATTTTGTTTCAAAGATACGATAAAAAATCAGTTTTGCATCGACCGGCGATGAAAAATGGATTTTTTTAGAATCCTTAACGGAAAAAATCATGGGTTAATCCGGGACAACCATCAACTTCGACTGCAAAACCAGATCGATTCGGCAAGAAGACAATGTTGTATGTCTGGTGGGACCAGAAAGGTGTGGTATACCACGAGCTCCTCAAATCTGGTGAAACCGTTAATACAGATCGCTACCGACAACAAATGATCAATTTGAACCATGCATTGAACGAAAAACGACCAGAATGGGCCAGTAGACACGGCAAGGTAATTATGCTCTATGACAATGCACCTGCATAAAAAGCAAAACTGGTTCAGGAAAGAACCAAAGCACTTGGCTGAATTCTACGGGAAATCGAAAATGGGTGACTTTTTTGTTTGCTTCAAAAGACGAAGAGTTTTATAAGGGTGGAATCCATAAAAAGTGTAACTAGCAATGGTCAATACTTTGAATAAAATGTTTCTTACTTTCTTAATAAATCAGTGTTTTATTTTCACAAAAAAACTCACTTCATACCGTTACACCTGGTAAATGATGTTACTTAATTAATAAATACTGAAATACTGAAATATTAAAAAATTTGGGCAAAGTGACGCACTTTACCGTAGCTAATTTACCATCATATTTGGAAGAATTGTACGAAGTTAAAAAGTCAACACAGTAGGCATAATCTTCCGGAATGGAAATGGGAGATACCAAAATGAATATAGTGGTAAATGAGGGCAACACTGACGAACTATAATTTTAAGGTAGCTTTGTCTACCTTGGCTCTGCTATCAGTTTTACAAAAACCACCTCCGAAGAAACAGAACGAAGAATCACTGTTGCCAATCGGTGTTTGTTTGGGCAAGAAAAATGCAGTTAAATAGTACTGCCCTAAAACGAACAACTAAGAAAACTCTATATTCGACCTTAATCATTTAAGTACTACTTTACGCCGCTACAGCATGGGTTCCATTAAAAACTGAAAAAATTATAAGCTCAGTTGTTTCGAGAGAAAAATCATTCGAAAAATATTTGGTCCCGCTTGCGTTTAAGGGCCTTTAAGAAGAGATTCAATAATGAACTATACAAGTTGGATAGAGATATCGACCTTGCCAAAAACTGCGCATCAGTCGTTTCAGATGACAAGGATACGTGGAGCGAATGGGCACCAGACCGGAAGGGAAAACATAGTAGAGGAAGACCTCTGGTTAGATGATGCGCACAAGGAGACAGTTAGGTAATTGCCGAGCTAATTGGATAGGCTTATTAGTTGAGGTAGATAAGTAAAGACATGCCAAGCGAGATATCTCTTCCCAAGGAATACGAAATTACTATGCAACTAATCCGCAAACATCTCTCATCTGCATCTGACTACGAAGAAACAACAACGGCGCCCGAAGTATATCCAACCATTGCCTCCATCGGTTTAGAAGTGAACTATATTCAATATCTCTAGTAAAAGACAGAATAGTGTATTAACTATCGTAAAAGTGGATAAAAACGTCTTCAATTGGTTCGAAAGAAATGTTCTATGATAACAATATCTATATATATGCAAACATTATGAACAATACTCCTAAAAATCAAATAAAATCACTTTCGCCTCAATTAACAAATCAACAGAAGGACTGCTTTAACGTGGCATAATCCACTCGACTTATAAAAAATATAAAAAAAACTTGCAATAATAAAAACAAATAAAATTAAATTCCAAATCGTAATTTTTTTAACAATAGAAATAACAAAACAATATTAGTTATTTCCCACAAATAAGCCATCGTTCAATTTATTTAAAGCCAGAAACAAGGTCATTGCGTTTATAACTTTGTGTTGTGTGTAAAATGCCATATTCAATGCAGAATTATCCGATTTGCAAATGGTACCATACTTTGTATTTTCGAAAGTAGTTGCATATGTACAAATGTCTTTTCAAGTCAATCAACTGAAACCTGTATACACAACTGACCTCAGAACTCAAAGGAACACAAACAGCAAAACGCGTTCTTACGATTATCTCAATAAAGACAGTTTGGAGATACTCGTAAGTAATGAGATTTGGCCCTGAACTTCTTCCCTATCGATTTGCATGCCAAACCGCGACATGTATATTTTACAACCACCTAAAACCTCAAACCAAACCATAAATCACATTCGTAATTGAATATTGATAATTGCTTGTTGAATGATACCTTGCAATGTACGAGTACTCGTATTATTATGCGAAAACGCCAATGTAAAGTTGACAACGAAACTGCGAGCATTCATTTGATCCACCGCTTGCGATAATAAAGATTTCTTAATCTTTAAAATTTAACGATCTCATATATACCCGAAGGTTGATATTTAAATTGTAGATACTGTTTGAACAAGAAACACCTTCACTTTGCACTTGTTTTTGTTTTAGTAAATCACGATCAATTTGCTTAAAGTATTTTAATTGAAATTAAAAAAAAAATTTGCAATTACTTGTCCAACTAGTTTGACACTATAAACAACTCTAAGCACTCCACGGCAGCTGATTTTAATTCCGAAACCAAACGACACCTTAAGCATTCAAAGTCCAGTGAATGACTGAATGAAAATACTGCTTTGAGATACTTGTGCTTACTCGTAAATCCCAGAATTGTAGCGACATATCTCGGATAGTCTTTGATAGTAGCTGTGCATATTTAATAACACTATGATTAAGTAAAGGTGAGTAACTATTTTTACAAGTTTTATTAAATCTGGTTAACTAAAAATGTTCGATCATAGTAAGACCGTGTTAATGTGAGAACCCTTAGCTTTCTATTCTAATTGTGGAATTAATAGTGATTACTAGGCAAACAAGGAAACTGGTACTGCAGTATCCGATAGAAACTATTCGTATTTCCAATAAATGTACTTAAAGCTTTACAAGCTTTAAGAAATTAAACACGTGCAAATCTTTTCATTTAAGACCTCGAGTGTAGAAAATGAGAAATTGTAGACAAGATTATAGATTAAGAAAAATGTTTAATTCATCACCAATGACATTGGGCGTCTCAGTTGTACCTCACTTTTATCTCTTGCTCCGTACTAAATTTGTAAAAAAAAGTGTGGGATTAGACTAGCTCAGTATAAGGTCACTTAGGTGACCAGATAAGAAAAAAAATTTGAGTAAAACAACAACGGCGTGAGATATAAAATGTATTCTGGCTTTATTTTGAAGCTTGGTTCATGCTATCGTATGCGGAATGGTCCAATTTTTGATGACTTGCTCCAATATGTGCGACGTTATGCCGGCTTTGATCACATCCAAAGTGGTTGGCTTGTTAACGTAGATAAAGGACTTGGCGTAGCCATAGAGAAAATAATCGAGTGGTGTCAAATCGCATGGTTGCGGCGGCCAATTGATAAACGCCCAAATTTATCTTTCACAACTTTAAGCGTTGCATCACTTGTATGGCATGAAGGGCCGTCTTGTTGCAACCACTGCTCGGATCTTGTCGAGCTCTAATCACAAAAAGTCGATTAGCATCGTTCTATACCTGAGACCATTGACGGTAATATTGTCCCCATCCTCATTTCAAAACAAATAAGGTCCAATGATGCCGCCATGCCATAAATCACACCAAACAGTCAATCTTTGTGGATAAATCGGTGCTTGGCCGAACACATTTGAATTGCGTTCGCTCCAATAATAACAAATTTTGCTTGTTGACAAAGCCACTGGGTTAAAAAAAAGGCCTCGTCCGAGAAAATTACTTTTTGCCCAAAATGCAGAACTCTTGCTAACATTTCCAACGCGCAATTAGCGAACGCATGACGTTTTCTATAGTCGTTCAGCTTCAAGTCTTACGTCGACACAGTTGTGCCAACCCAAATCTAACCGCAAAATATGCCAGGTCGACTCTATGGCAATACCCAATTCAGCTGGCCGTTACGGTGTCTATGCTGCACCAATCACTGTCTGGTTGGTGGCTTAAGATCCAAAAGGGCGTACTCATAATCAAACTTTTTTCACGGTGCGAAGAATTGCCTGCACACTGAAGCCATGATGACGACCGATCTCATGAAGAAATTCACATTGCGTATTTACAACTGAGCCGGAGCTTTGATAATATTTTTCAATAATTTTTGTACATGTCATGATGAAATGACAAATCTTCCTGAAATATAACATTTTGAAAAACTATGAATGCTATTTGGTCAACCAGTATAGCGAATATATTCCCAATTGTCCTAATCGAAAACTCTTTTTTGCGAATTCTAGTCGGCGAAAGTGATCGCGACAGCCAGGAAATTAAGTAGCACTTTGAAAACTTTTGGCAGTAAATTTTATCATTTAGTGAAAGAATTTTATCAGTTCGAAAAGAGACATAGGATAGGTCGATGTGGTAAATGTGATTGGTGAAAAGAAAAATGAAAAAGGAAAAAACTTCAACAAGTAACGCTTTTAAAACTCGCCTCGATTAAAAACAATGGAACTGAAATGGAATTACAAATATTTAGATGGATGAGTTTTTCAATACGTCTATTCACTTTCACTCATACTATCAATACTATCGATATTGACTAGTGAATTTTGCAGTTTTCTTTAAAAAAAAAAAGTGTTGAAAAAATCACATGAAAACGCATCGTCTTTTTTATGTTAAGTCCTCTTCTGACATTGAAGGTTTCGGTTTTTTCATTATTGGCCTTGGCTTACATTCTTCATTGTCATCTTGCAGAGTCGGATAAGTTTGGCAGTGTAGTCAAAGTATCTCTATATCATCCATCTTTGTAGACGCAGTCATATGTAGCTTTGAATTTGAGGAAGAACTGGTGTGTATCGATGTGGAACTTCTGGTTTTTTAACCAAGATCGGTATTAATATGATAATTTTATATCTCCTGGCCTTAAACACCGATTACGTTTGGTCATACTGTTGACGAAGTATCTTAGACGTCCTCAATATACGGCAGATAGGTATTTATATGCGGTGTTGGAGAGATTTGTTAACAGGGATAAGTCTGTTTTTTAAGATCTGACGAACAATGCTGAGATTCTATTCATTTCTTGGATGTCATCAGCGGAAAGGTAAACTGAACTATGTTTACATGTAGAGAAAAGATCGTTTACAAACACACAGAATATAATTGACCCACGGGGAACACCTTTTGTAACAAGTTTAAGACTATAACTTTTTGTTACTTGTTTGACAAAAAGCTGCGAATAAGGTTCGCCGCATTTATACTTCAGCCAAAAAGATTTTGAGATCATGGCCGAAGAACAGCTATGCTTAGCTCTGAAACCTGATTGGCGTGGATTGAGTAAATTGTTAACCGACATATGTTTCTCAATTTGCGATGCGGTGAGTTTCTCTAAAACTTTTGTTAGGCAATGCAGTGAGCATATAGGACTGTAATACTCAGTGGATACCGGATTAGCTTTCTTGATAATTAGCAAGATTTTTGCCCTTTTCTAACTTTGGGAAATATTGATGTAATCAAGCAGTGATTTTAAATGTGAATCAAATGGGAGACGATAAAGACCCAAAATAAGTTTCGTAAATGTATGGATACACCATCTTGACTTATTACGTTTAAATGGAACCGATAAGGTAACAACAATCCCTGTTATAACTTTAAAATCTTTAAGAGTTGGCATAGAAGCACTGGAACTACCAAGCCAATTCTACAGAGGAAATAAAAATGTTGGTACTGAAGCACTACTTTCGAAAAGATAATAAGTCGGTCCTTACGCGTCTAAATGACAGCTTTCTCTCTTTTTGTCATAAAAAACACGGACCTTGCGCATATTACTCCACATTTTTTTCGGGGGTAGCGATCATGGGCATTTTTCTGCGCTGTTTTGTACCCAACTCAGTTGGGATGTTGAAATCATCTTGTAAAATAGAAAGTTAAGTGGTTTCATTTTACGACAATAATTTGTTGATGAATAGTACCTTACTGAAATCAAGTGTCCAGTTATGGATATGGAACAAAAAATTTCAGAATTGAATTTAGCCTGATTGAGCTTACAGCAGAGCAGAATATCACAATATCTAGCACAAGGTTTTTTCTGCGCACTATTAACAAAGTCGACATAGTTAACCATGTTACGATAGTCGTTATCATCGTCAACGTTAACACAGATCACAAGTTAATTCTAACCAAGGTACGATCAAGCATATCTCAGACCACACAGCAAGGCAGAAATCGATGAGAAGCTTTAACGTATAGGCAAAAAACTTAAAGGTATTTTTTTTGATAAAATATCTTTTAATCTTTTGTCAATACCTTGATAACCTGCTGCATAGAGGAAAAATTAGGAGAGCGAGATACACGCGGTCGGGGAATGTTGAGAGATGCTACTACAGAAATGTAAAGAAATTAGAAAGTTTTATCAAAAAGTAAAAGAAAACATGTCACGGACACAAGCCATCGAACTAGAGCGTGTAGAGATGAACCGGGGAACATAGAAGTAGAATCGTAGGCGATGACTTGGTAAGGAGCATACACCAACTTATCTGTAAAATATGGGCGGATGAAAGTATGCCCGATGAATGGAATCTCAGAATTATTTTTCCGATCCTCAAGAAAGGAGATCAACTGAATTGCAGCAACTACAAAGACATCTACCTTCTTAACATCGTCTACAAGATCCTATCTGCTTAATGCCTGACGCCCTTCGCTAACAATCTGATTGGTCCATATCAGTTCGGGTTTAGCCCAGAAAAATCGACCATCGACCAAATATTCACTATATAGAGCAATGTCTTGTTTTGGCATCCCTGAAAAAACTCGTCCAATTGTGGAGGATGACGATGGAAAATGCACGCTGTCCATCAAGTTCGGTAAAAAATTCACCGAGACCTTTGATGTCAAAAAAAAATTAGACAAGGCGATCATTGTTCATTCTTCAAAAAATAATGCAAAACTCACGAGCCAACACAAAATTTCCAAAATTCATCCAATTACTCGCATACGCCTATAATATTGACATAATCAGAAGAAACCAACATGATGTCAGTGGTACTTTTGCGAGTTTTGAGAAGGAAGCAGCGTAAGGCCAGACCAATTATTTGCTGTCAACAAGAAAGCACATCTTGGACAAAACATCACCCTTGGCATATCATTGAGGTAGTTAAAGACCTTGCCTACCTAGGCTCCGCTATCAATTCAGAGAATGACACCAGCGCTGAGATCAAACGAAGAATAACTCTTGCTAATCGCTGATTCTTTGGACTTTATCATCATCTGAAGAATCGAGAGAAAAATTCTTCGGCTGATTTTCGGTCCCGTCTGCATAGACTGTGAGTAGAAGACTTGCTACAACCACGATCGCTACGATATTGCGATATCGACTTAGCCCGAAGAGTGAATTTCCAACCACTGAGATGACTGGGTCATGTTAAGCAGATGGACACCAATTTCCCGGTCCAAAAAGTCTACGAATTCGCCCCCGGTGGACAGCGCAGTAGTGAAGCACGCAAGTGGAAGTGGACCTCAGCCAACGTGCAAAACTGAAGGTAGCTACCAGAATATCGAACTGGCTGAACACGCTTGTTTAATGAAAGTTCTCAGTGACCGGCAGTACGGATACGATTTTTGTAGAAACTGGTCAACCAACGATTCGATGGTTTTTCTCACCGAAGTGTGGAACCAACTTTAAATTTCAAGGCCATTGAACGGAATTTGGAATCAGCGTTTTTGTTGAAAATGCGTGTATTTTGGATCGACGAATCTCTGAATTGGATGGATTAGAAATAGTCTTTCGGAACATTCAATTTCTCTGCCACTTCTATACCTTTACTGACTACAGCATCCTTCGTTCTCTCGGCTGTGGATCGGGATAGGCTGGATAAAGTGAGCTTATTGAATTCTTATGAATTGAGAAACTACTAACTGAAAATAATTAGATATTTCCCAATCACGTTGCTGTCTGCTATCGTCAAAGCGAAATGTTAACATAAAACATTATTCACGAATGGCCGTTACATTGCCAAAATCCAAAACTTTTTATATTTACTATCTGTAGCAATCCCAGATTGCATTCTTTCCTAGTCCTCGAACTCTCTCCGCTCACCGCTATATGTAAGTCATATGTGGACTGTCTAACCTACTGATTCCTACGAAGTTTCTTTCAACTTGACAACAGAGAATACATCTATGCCAACTCCTCCAGTTAATTCAACTTGGACACGTTCCGAATGGCAACGTAGATTTGACTAAGATTCAAAACTCACATATTCCCCAATTTTTCTCTATCACCCACATCACAAGCAGTCACTCATTATATACCAGCAGCTGGTACCGTTCCACTCAAGCCCCTGCGTCAACGCGTCTTTTTGAAATTAACCCCAACCTGTCACACTGTTTCCTCTGAAGTAACTAACCCTTCTACACATGCCCCACTTTCCCAAATTTTAATAACAAAACCAATCTCTATACCAATTTCATTAGATCCCATATTATAAATCCCTCATCTGAAAATGTGTCTAATGCCCCTTTAATAACCGCTGCCTCAATATCTTCATCCACTAGCACCATTTTTGACCCAGTTCTGCCACTTTCTAGGCTTAGAGAAAAAAAGGCGTACGAGAACATTCGTCTCCTTCTAGCGTATCTGGATGACAAATTCGACTCGGTTTGATATAAGGGAAAAACTAAAACAAGCGTCATGGTCTCCCAACTGAACTCACAGGTCTAGGGAACTTATATATCAAGTTTCATGAGATTTTCAATATGTCTCACCGAAAAGTCTCAGACGACCTTACTACGTTCGGTTATTACGTGCACTCAAAAAGGATCTCACACCTTCAACGGAGTAGAACTAACAACGACAAATTTTTTCGTCCCTACCGTGCTACCATTACCAGTGTTTCAACCATCCACTCTTACGCCCTCTCGTCTTACCGTCTCAAACTCATTAACCTGAATGCCCTTCTGGAACGAAGGAACGCAGCAGATATTCTTTTCATTCACCGATTTCTCTCAGGCTCCGTTGATTGTACTTCTCTTCACAACTTCATTTTCTTCTACATTAACCTTCAATATCTACGTTGTCCTCGTCTCTTTTATCTACCAACCCACTGCACCACATATGGCACTAACGAACCTATCGCCCATATGCTGTGTAAGGTTGGAGTTTACCTTTTCTGTTTTCGATTTTAATCGCAGCACTGTCTTCCTCAAATTCGATCTCCTTCACCATCCCTAGCCTTAAGCCCTAGTGATAGACCCATAATTTTTGTTAGTTTTAAGTTCTAGTTTTTAAGTTTGTAAGCGTGTGAAATTCCAATATGACAAAAAGATAAGAAAGATCCCTTGAGGCCGCACCAATTATTAAAAAAAAGCAAGGATTCTAGGACTGATTACCGGCCAAATATTGGAAACAGAAAAAAGGACCTTCTAATGTCAACAAACAATCCCTTGTCCCTCACAATATAAATAACACAGTGATTTGATAGAGCCTGGAGATGTCCATGTCCTGTTGTATGACCTAGAATTTCTCAAACGGATGCCTTGTTAAATTAATCACATCCTATTCTATATCCGCTTTCAAATAGTAATGCATTTGGCCTCTCGAACCCTCTTCTCATATAACTGTTTGCTAGAAATTCAACTGGGTCGGCAATCCTTCGGATTGTGCAAATTCTTTATGAGAGTTGTTATTCATAAGAAAACGATACTACGCTTCTAGATGTTACAACCAACAAAATTTTGTGTGCAATATTTCCATTCTATTGAATGCCCAGATTTCATGTGAATCCAATGCTGAAAACACATGTCTTCTATGCGAATATCGCCGAATTGTTACCGGAAATAATCCAAAAATGTTCACTGTACCGGCAATCCTGCGAGTATTTATGAAAAAGTAGCAGTGGATGTAAATTCCAATTGCTAAAAACGATGCCGAACGTTGATTGATGGATTTTCAAGAACATTGTCACCTACTACTGAAATATTTTCGAGTGAATAGGGTATTCGAGAAGCCGATGGTGTTTTCTAATCCGTTGCTGACCAGAATCATACGATTTTTTCTGATTATTTCTCAACCGTGATATTGATTCGAAATGTGTAAATGGGTTTGTTGCTGAATGTTTTCCGATTTCAACCATGCTGCTCGTAAGCCTTCCCAGATTTGAAAATTTCAAAACCAAGCATTTTAAGGTATCGAATGTCCTTGACAGAACCACACCAGAATTGAAAAATTAAAAAATTTAATCACGGCCGTTTTGGATTAACGAGTATAGCATAGTATTTGGTGACTAATAAAATGTTAAACTGTATGTAGGTAAGTGACGGGTGATTCATTTAGACTTGTTTTTTTTTTTCAATAGGTTTTTTTCTACAGATTACGCGTAATTGGCCTCATGGCGTCATGTTATTTTTATTCCGTATTGTTTGACAAATCATCATGGACCACATTCAGCCCGTAGCAAGAAGAATATTGTGGCTGTGATGACGATTGTGGCTGAAGAAAGTGAGATGTTGATTTGACGCCGATCTCAATATATGGGCTTATCGTATTCAACAAGTTGGCGAATTTTAAAAGACGATCTTAGTTTAAAGGCCTACAAAATCCAATTCGTTTAAGTATTGAAGCCGTGGCTTTCGCATCGAATTTTGTTCAGTGATGAGCACAAAAATGCACAGTTTGGTGTGGTTTGTGGGTTGGTGGAATCATCACTCCGTATTTCTTTAAAAATGAGGCTGGACAGAACATGACAGTCAATGAGGAGCTCCAAAGCACCATGATAACGGACTTTTTGCTGCCGGAAATTAACGCCCGTTGTGTCGGCAACATTTGGTTCCAGCAAGACGGGGCTAAAATTTTGGTGAACAGCTAATTTCGCGTTTCGGACTTGTAAATTGGCTGCCTAGATCGTGTGATATCACATCTTTAGATTTTTTTCTTTAAGGTTATGTCAATTCAAAAGTAATCGCCGATAAGTCAGCTAAGAACAATCCTCGCATAATTTGGCAAATGCTGGAAGCAGTAATCCATAATTGGACCTTCAAAATGTGCCATGTACGGCGTAGTCGCGGGCAACATTTACACGAAATATTATTTAAAAAGTAAATGTCAAATACTATTCTTTCAGGCCATAATAAAGTTGCCACCATCCAAATTCATTTTATGTGTTTTATTTAAAATTAAAAAAAAAAAAAAATATTATGAGCTATATACGACATCATATTATTCTTAGAATTTCCTAATCACCACTTGAGGTAATGTGGTTAGTCTTCGTACTCACTTTTGTGCTACGAAGCTTTTCCCGATGTGGAAATGGAAAACAAAGAGATTGTGTTAAGAAACTGGAAAATGAAAATACTTTCGAATTTCGTAGATAGTTTTGTAGTGTAATAACGATGAAGTTGGATGAACAGCGGTTTAAGACTTGGTCCCTTGCCATGGCATGAACTTGTGGTTTCACAATTATCTTCATGGGATTTCTGCACAAGGAAGAGCCATTGGTATGTGTATGTGTTCTATTTGCTTAAGCTAAATACCTTACATGTAGCGAAAAGCATTCCTTGACGTAAAATACCTCTAAATTGTGATATAATAATATGATATATTGAATATGAACAATATTAACGAGTTGGTGCCCCTATTTCAAAGGTTTATTCCTTTTCACTTTGCATTTGCCTAGTCTTCTTGAACTTAGAATCTAACAAAGAGACAAAGTGCATCAATGAGCAGTGGGGTTTTCAGAATCGCGACATTTCGTCACTCATTGATCACATTGATAGCACTTCTAGAAGAATAGCCATTGTTACTGTGTGTCAATGTTCGATTATAGTCAAATATTGCATTCACCTAAAATATATTTTCATGAGTATGTATTTATCTTGTAAACTATCATTGTAATAAATAATAAAATATCATAATAACAATTCTCCTATGAAACGCAAACTGTTGTCGTTGCTCCAGCAGTGGAACACAGGGAAGTAAACTTCCTACAGTTTGGATCTAGTCCTAAATTGTTTTTTTACGAAATTATAGGCATGTTTTGGGCAAAAACCCACAGACATTCTCTAATCTTTTCCAGTACGCTTCAATACATACTCTTCTTTTGGACACGTAGTCATGGAGTTAATGTTAGCCCGGTTGAAACAGAACTGATTTTTTTGCACAAATTAAATCGGAACCTTATCCCACCTAAGTTGAGTGGCATCCCTCAAAATTTTTCGAAAAAACCGAAACTTTCTGCTCGCATTTACATAACTGGTGCGATAGGAACCTCTCTAATGGCGGCTCTCAAAGCGTTACTAATAGACTGCAATTACCCCTGTCCTCAAGCTCAGAGATATCCAGGAAAAGGAACAAAATGTCAGTATACTCAAGCTGCATCCTCCTCTGTCAACCGATCTTGAACTTGTGACGTAAGTTAATTTTCATCTTCACAGTTGGCTCGTCAGCCAAAGGCGTTGATGCAGGGGTCTTCTCTGAGTACCTTCGTATACACTAATTCTGCTGTAATATCTTCCGAAATCTCATGTATTTATCAGGTCAGTCTGAATCCAATACTCTCTTCGGATATTGCAATTTTAATATTGTGGATTAACCAACTGCTGAATTAACGACAATTCGTTGACAATTCACTGACTTTAATGAACTCAATCATAACTCACTCGTCTGACTGATAGCGAACAAACTATCAATCTTTGACCACAGTGTAAGATGTGTGGCAAACTTTGGTGATAGTATTGAAAACAAAATGCGCGTTTAATTGAATTAGAAACTGCAAGATCCAGAAATGAAGAAACATTGGTTCCGTGATGATGGATTCCAACAAGTAAACGTGATGATGGAACATCTATATTTTTCATCTCCAATCATCCACATCCAATCTTTATCTCCAATCTGCAACATATAATCATCCTCTCTCAAAGCAGTATGAGTCCATGCTTGACGTTATATTCGATAAAATCAAAGAGCTTAATGGTGAGCTCACTACGAATAGAACAGTGTCGAATGAATTGGAAAACCTCATTGAAACAGTATGTCACAAAATCGATGATTTTCCAACCGCACAATAAATACAATACAATTTTTGGTGTGCACTGAATTGTTACACACCAAAGCCGAGTGATTGCCACATCCAGTGCGCACAAGCCAACCTCTAAATGCTCACACTAGCCTTTCGATCCGAAAACCATATGGTGCTCTAACGTCAACTTCTTGTGTCGCCGCCCAACAGAAATTTGTCACCAAATTTAACACGACGTGGACACCTTCAGAGTTGCAAAGCAGGCTAGACCGACTCCGCACAACGATTCAGATGTTCACCACCCTACTTGTCAAAGGTGCCCCAAATTATGCAAATGCTGCTTGAACTTCTGAATTTTTTAAAAAGTGGTATGGCATCACCATCAGCCAATATACAATATTCCCAAAATTTCACCAATCTAACTAACACACCCATCGCCAACATTAAACTTTGAAATATCTCAGTCACAAACGGATTATCTGGATACCTGGCTAACTCCGGATTAGCTAGCCTTATCTGTATACAGCGGATCTCTGTAAAGATAGACCAGTATATCCGCTACACTTCGGATATGCAATGGACACATCCTCAAAAAAAAAAAAAAAAAAACCCGAGGCCGGTATTTCTTTAATACCCGGCAGTAGAACGGTGATTGCACCGACTACCGACAAGGCTATTGCATTGTCCAGATGAGGTAATAATATGGCAGGCCATGGTGCACCATCCTCAAAATGCATCATGCATTACTAACTACTCCGGATCTGTTCCGGAGGTGGAAAGAAGTGTGGAAATCACCAGCAAGATTAAGTGGGTCAACAAAATACTTAATGACGGATTATTCACTACTCCCTCTGCTCTGAAAGCGCTTAAGGACTGTTCTCAGCGCCAGAGATCGTTGGAGGAAATTATGCCGGTTTCCAAAAGGCCCAAAACCGTAAACACCCCCGGGCCTTCCAACATTACATCTCTGAGATCCTTTAGCGACGTCCTTAAAGACGCTATGACGATCGCGGTAATCGTGGCAATTGGTCATGTTGAAGCTTTTGGGCACCACCTCCCATCACAAGCGACACTGGCTGGCACTAAGGCCATCGCATCTGCCGACCAGAGATCTCTTGACCTTTTCAAGAAAGCCATACGTGGTATAGGCGAGATTTGGTCAGGTGCGAGGCTCGAAGTCGTGCCTAGGGAGGATATCCCTAGCACCTAGAACCCGCACCTGGATTCCAGCCGAACCCTTCTCTCCTGAAAACATAATGGAGATCATCAGGCTCAGTAACCCTACCCTTTTGACTCTTGACTGGAAAGTCACGAAACTGGAGAAGCTAAGGGGCTTTTATAAATGCGCGTTAATTGTGATCAATAAGGAATCTTTTAACCCTCTTAAGCCTCATGCCCTTAACAAACTAAAGGCATGATCCGGTTCGGATTCGAGGTAGGACACCTTAGGGTTTCTAAAAAGGATGAGCTGGATGCTGATAAGCAACCTTCTCCCCCTTTAAAAGAAACCACAAAATCAGCCTTAGATCTGGGAGCGTCGATATTCTTTCCTGTAATGGACAGCGACGACTCCAACTCATCCGAGGCGTCCGTCTCCTCTTTTGACACTCTGTCGGAAATGGAAACCGATGACGAAATAAAAAAAGATCCTTCACAATCAGAGGAAGGAAATGAGCTCTTGAACTCATTTTCAAAATCGGAGGACCCCAATAAAACCATGGTGGAGGCCACTCTGAGAAATTATATCGATGATACGGTTTGTCCAGATTAACCTCCACCACTTAAAAAAAGCTTCGGCTGCACTTATTCTGCATCTCTCTAAAAACGCAGAAGATATCAGCCTTATCCAGGAACCATAGATCGTAATAGGCATGGTTTGTGACACCATTATATGTTCTATTCTATGCAAAAGACAAAAGTAAGACCAGAACTTGTATACTAGTGAAACGTAGCCTTAATGTATTTTTACTTCCTAACCTCAGCGACTCCGACTTAATCCTTTCCAGGCTGGAGACTGCCAAAGCCGCCTACTGGCTCGCATAGGCGTATCTTGGCCACGATTAGGTGGGCCCTCCCTTTGGTGATAACCTGGAGAGGGTGGTACTGGAAGCTGGAAGTAAAAAAAAAAACTCATCACACGATACGGGGCAGTATCGATATCAACGATAGAGATGAGTTTGCAACATTGGCAATGAGCCCACTTTTATAGCAAAAAACTGACAGGCTTTGACTCTTGATTATCTTGACTCCAACAACATCACTCAAATGATAACGAAATAGAAGATATCATCTGAAAACTCATTTTCAGATCACAAATACATCCAATTCAACCTGAGTGATGCTCCCCCCAGTCAAATAGCATTCCGAAACTATCGGAAAACTGGTTGGCTAAAATACAGAGGAATGCTACATATTCGAAACACTATCTTCTGAACTTTGCAGTCCTCCGCGTGGAACCAACGAGCTTGACATGAAAGGCAAGGAATTCACTCCGGCTCTCAATCAGGCTTTGTCTGCTTCCTGTTCTCTTATTCAACCTAGAAACAAGAAAAAGCCGCACTGGTAAACATCAGCAGTATAGCCGCTTAGAAAAGTTTGGAAAATTTTCTCAAATTAGCAAAAAGCACAAGAAAAGTGACTGACCGGGACTCATACAAATAATCCCTCAAAATATATAATAAGATCTAAGGAAGGCAAAGCGACAATCTTGGGGTTCATTCTGTGTAAGATAACAGAAACTTCTTAGGCATCGCGGCTAAAAAAAATCCTCTCTACAAATCCTATGATGCTTGGTTGTTTGAAAAAAAAAAAACCGATGGCTCCTGGACAACCTCAAGTGACGAATCCCTCAACTTGCTACT
Organism: Volucella inanis; assembly: GCA_907269105.1. NCBI lineage: Eukaryota > Metazoa > Arthropoda > Insecta > Diptera > Syrphidae > Volucella > Volucella inanis. Next base: position 123,765,556 of record OU026157.1, on the reverse strand, counting down.
GGATACCAACTTTCCACGTAGCTCCACATTTGCAGCCAACAGTAACTAAAACAGGACTACTGCAACCGTGAACAAAATTCATGGTCTTATTACAAGAGACAAACTGATTTGGACGCCGCATAACTTCAAACTATACAAGTTTGCGGGTCTGTACAAAGGTCCTCAGATATTATCTTGCCCACGCCAGAGAATATCTTGAGGAGCTGTGTAGAATTGATGCACATTCCACTGTCCTGAAGAGAATAATCTAGTTTTCATTCTCAAGTCCGGAAAATGCTCTCATGATGTCCCAAAGGATCTCAGATCTATAAATATATCATCTTTCCTTTCTCAACAAACTTTTATCAAACGATGGTCTAAAAATTATTGCAACCCTCATATGACAAAGTAACTTTACATAACCCTTGTCCGGCGAGTTCATACATCCCGAATCGAGAACATTCAACGTCGTTTCCTTCGATTTGCTCTTCGAAGACTCCACTGGGATGACTCTTTTGTCTTGCCTCCCTCCCTCCCCACAAACTTCGCAACCTGAATAGTGAATACCCTCGAAAACCGCAGAGACGTTGCTAACATTCTGATCTATTTCCTTCAATACTCCCCTTGTAATTTACACTGCCATCGAACAAAATGTAAAGTACATCATTGATTAAATTTTATTCGTTTTATTTAAAAAGGTAGTTATTTAGTTGCCAACCTGATACATGGTTACTCTATATGTTATAGCGAGCAGATCACCTAACTACGAATATCGTGACTATGATACATAAGACAACGTCAAGCAACCAATACCCCAAGCCAAGCAAAAGACACTTTTAGGTGCCGGTTGTAAGTGGCCTTCTCGACACCACTGCGAGACATCAAGACAAATATGGCTCAAACTCCATCCTAAGCGATCATGAAAAATGCTCAATTTTGGAATAACAGACATTTCTAAATTTTTGGATTTTATTGAAAGGCAGGCATGCGCATGCTGCGGAATCAGAGAGGGATTATTTGAAAATAATACGGTTTTAAGGAACCTGATGATTTATATGATCCGGAACAGGAACATTAATGCAACATTAAGAAGCACCGTCACTATTTCAAGAGAAACTCCACAAGAGGGAGTGATGTCAGATCTTATATGGATCACAGCTGTCAACGAAATGCTTCTGAACCTGAGAAAGGGATAAAAGCCGAGAATAATCTGGTTCAGTGAAATTCTAAATTATGCTCTCAGAATCCTCGATGAAAGTTTGTCCTCGAAGAGTTTGTCCTTTTGAAACATAACTAGATACCTTATTCCACCATTTGATCATTCCTCCATAAGTGGGACAATCCTCCAACCTACCAACAGATCTCAATACCTATCATACTTGACAGTAAACTGACCTGAAAGTTCTTGACCGAACAATACGTAAAGAAAGTAATTTCTACAACTGCAGTCATATGTGCATATACGAGGGCTGTTTGATGATTTACCGGATTGGAAGATAGGTGGCGCTACTGAGCCAAAATGAGTGTACCATCATTTTGTATAACCACTTTTAGCCCGCCTGTCAAACATTCAAGGACCCACTTACCTTCCCGTACAACCGTTTACCATTAGTTCGCAGAATTTCGCCGTGGCCGCACGTCGGTTTTTGATGAGCCAAAAACGGTTACCACAGAGGAAACCGTAAACAAAATCCATAATCACGTATTGGCGGACCGACGAGTGAAAATTCGCGAGTGAACTGAATGCGTTATTCATATCCCGTACGAGAATTTAGGCATGAGAAAGCTGTCCGTGCGATGAGTGCAGGGTTTTACCCTGTGAACTTACTCCGATGAGGGCGGAGTACCTTCGGGCGGAAAGGTGATGGCCATCGTTTCTTGGACGCGCGAGATGTGATTCACGTTGACAATTTGGAGTAGAGAAGATCAATCACAGGTGGATACTTCGTCGATTTATTGTTCCGATTCAATGCCGTTTTGAAAAAAAAGCCCACATTTGGTAAAGAAAAAAGTGCTCGATAACGCATCGCCATAGTCAAATTGTACTACGAATTGCTCCCCCATCCTAGGTATTCTCAGGATTTGTCTCTCTGTGATTTTTTTTTGCTCCCAAAATATTTTGTTCTTAAAAGATCGCTCACCGAAAAGAAATACGGGTCGAACGAGGAAATCATCACCGCTGCGGAGGAATAAATTGCAGGCCAACACCCGTCGTACTATACGGAGGGATTAAAAAAGTTGCAGCACCTCCTGGAAAAATGAAGCGAGTTGAAAGTGGATTATATTGAAAAATAAATTGTCAAAACCTAAAAAAGAAGCGTTATCATTCCTAATCCGAGTATTCAACAAAGAGCCCTCGTATTTGGGACGGGTTGCATTCAGAAGTGATTTCAAATGTGATGTGAAAAAAATTTATCTGAATAGCGCTGATACTATAAGTTTAAATTGCAATATTTTTAGTGCGAATTACGTTATTCTTGTACATATTTATAGATTGCATAAATGTACGGTTAAGGGTTCCTTCAAAGGTTTTTGAAAGGTGAAACGGGCAACAATCGAATATTTTTAGCTGATGTACAATAATTAATTAATCAATTAATTCTAATAATAACAGCATAAGCATAACCACTAACAGAGTAGAATTTAGTGCTTGCAAAATATAAAATACTGTCTGCTGTTGTGAAAGCGAAATTTAAACAGCCAGATATTGTCAATGTCAGTGTATCGTCAAAACCGAAAAACTTACAATTTTCGGTATGTGTGGCAATGATAACTTACTTTGATGTCGTCAAAATTACTTCGAAATGTCTAGGTTTCTGTCTATAAAAAATACTTTTCCCCTTCTGATTTGGCCTTTTATATTAAGGCATTTATTGGAGTACAAGGTACACGTCTGGCCAGGTGCGCCTGAAACATATCTGCCTTTAATATAGTAAAACTCTTAAGTGATGTTAATATCACTTAGTCAATTGACACCCCTGAGCATGAACGAGCACTACCAGTGCTCCATAGAAATCGCCAGTAGCATGCCGCCCCTTCAAACCTTCAACCGTAACAGCGATCTCGCTATGAATGCTCGAGCACACTTTCAGACGTACTTTAAAATATTTTGATTAATTCCGAAACCGTACAGCTCGCTTAAGACATGACCCTCTAGTCATCGGTATCTCTCTTTCAATCCTCACTGATTTTTATTCGCCCGCGCTGTGTACTGTATGCGCGCGCAAATTATAAAAAAAAAAAAAAACAGATAAGAGGCACTTTACTATCAAAAATGTTATATCACGTTTCCGCAAATTAGGTGTAAATTCACCACAGACGTAACAAAATAAATCTGGAGAACTTTTAATAAATTTCAATAAAAAATACGTGTTTTCCAAAATCGAATGGAACTATCAGAAATGACAGTTGGTATAAAGGCAAACGCTTTTCTTATTCTTTTGGGATCGATCAGATCGATAGACAGAGTACTTTTTCCGTTATCTACAAATTAAAGTCAATGGGAAACAGTAGTCGTTATGTCTGAGTTTTTTTCTCTGTTGAATAGTGTACAGTGTAATCAGCATCTTTTTTTAACTCATGGCACAGCTTGAGATATTATACTTTTAATTGGGCGTTTAATTTTTAATTAATTTCATTTAATAAATAAGATGTTATCCAAGGATTGATACATTTCAAACTTTTATTTCTGATATGCACACTTCTAGTGCAATTTGATAGAAAGGCAAGCCAAAGGCATATGAATTCAAATTCAAAGGTTGATGCTGATAATAAATTCATTGGCATCACGCTACTTTCCTTCGATATCCTGAAATAAAGTTGAATACTTCTGAAGCAGTATATGTGAAGGTCATACACCGCCGTTGGATATATAATGGTTACGATGGAGCTTAATGAAAATATGATCTGGACAGGAGCTGCCATGCATTGGCTGAGCTACTAGAGAATCAAAACCAAATGAAAGCAAAACTTACGTGGTGTACTCCATGTATTGGGTAGATAATTTAATTCTTGCGGTTTTTTTTTTTCAAAATTTGAACGTTTATTTAAGAAAAACATGTACAAAGTTATTGTTCAAAGTATTGCCCGTCTGAAGCTATGACTTTTTCCCATCTTTCTGGCAATTTGTGGATCCCATCCCAAAAGAACTGCGCTGGCTTGGCAGCCAAGGATAAATCAAGCCAATTTTTGATATTCTGCTCTGATGTGAACCGTATTTCAGTGAGAGCGTTCTGCATCGACCGAAACAAATGGTAGTCAGAAGGGGCAAGATCTGGGCTATAAGGCGGGTGGGGTAAGACTTCTCATCCACTGTTTTCCAAATAGTTCTTAACCGGAATAGCAACGTGGGGCCGAGAGTTGTCATGACGGAAAATTGTTGCCTCGTGTCTGGTCGCATATTCGGCTTTTTCGGCTACTGCTCTCTTCAAACGGATTAATTGTGTTCGGTACCGTTGTCCATTGATGGTTTCACCCGGTTTTAGCAGCTCATAATACCGCACACCCATCTGATCCCACCAAATACAGAGCATTACCTTCGCGATATGGATATTCGGCTTTGTCGTTGATTTGTCTGGTTGGCCGGGTTTCACATGTAATTTTTTGCACTTGGGGTTGTCGTAATGGATCAATTTTTCACAACTAGTAACAATCCGATGCAAAAATGACTTCCTTTTGTGGCGTTCCAGCAGCATTTCGGACATGCAAAACCGCCTTTCGACGAAGCAAAAATGATTTCCTTTTGTGGCGTTCCAGCAGCATTTCGGACATGCAAAACCGCCTTTCGACGTCTCTAGGCTTGAGTTCATGTGGAACCCAATTTCCTTGCTTTTGAATATATCCAGCTGGTTTTAAACGTTTTGAAATGGCTGCTTGAGTGACACCCAAAGATTCTGCGAGCTCTTCTTGTGTTTAGCATAATCTTCATAGAGTAATGCTTCCAGTTCTTCATCTTCAAACTTTTTTGGCTTAACAGGACGTTCATCGTCTTCCAAGACAAAATCACCACTTTTAAATCATGCAAACCACTTTTGGCACGTTCACTCAGCTAGCGCATGTTCACCATAAACTTCCACCAAAATACGATGACTTTCGGCAGCAGTTTTCTTTATATTAAAGTAAAAAACACTTTTTCAGGCACACAGTTCGACATATTTGAGTGAAAAAAAATTATTGTTGTTTGCGCTTCAAATGAATGACATATACTGAAAAGACGTACAATGACAGTAGCTTTCCAATGCATGTTCCAATGGAATAATAACAATGGAATAATACAAGTTACGCCATCTCTTACCAAACCGCACGAATAAGTTATAAGTTATAGACCCAATAATATACGCCGACGTTCCTCTCCGTGAAGAAGGGAGGTAAGTTAGGGAACGGATATGAAAATCAAAGAGTACTGTCATCAGCAAAGGAATATGTATATTGGGGTAGAAGTAGCAGATAAGAGTTCGTTAATGAAAAAGAGTGTATGAGACAAAATGGAACCCTAAGGCACACGAGCATTTATTTTGTGAACATCAGACTTACACCCATCCAAGGCAATCTGAATTAAACGTTCCGCAAGGTAATTTCTAATCCATTGAAGAAAAGAGTCATCGATACTAAAAGCACGCATTTTCAACAAAATAGCCTAGTCAAATACCTTAAAAATATTAAGTGCAACGTTCTTGCTTCCGCCAGATTGGTGTAGACCAGGAGACCTGTTGCTACGAAAACCGCACTGGCGGTCATTGAGAAGTTTTCGTGTTTCGAAATATTTCATGAGCTGAAAGTTTATCAGCGTTTCCATAACCTTCAAGAAAAGGGACGTAAATGCAATGAGTCTGTAGGCTGTACCAGCCTTTTTGGGACGGGCTGGACAAATGTTGTTTTCCATCTGCTCGCAAAGAGTCCTAAAGAGAAGGAAGAAGAACACTTTTTCAGAAGAAGGGAAGATATACCATCTGGACCAGCGGATTTGTGAATTAAGATCCTTTAGAACACTTTCTATAAAACGAATGCAAAAAGCGATTTGTCCCATTGAAGATTCGACGCTGTGAGTGTTGATCCATCCGCCAAGTGTGCAGGAAGCAGATTGGTCTTGTCCAAAGAGTTGACAGCTTAAATGTCATTGTAAATGAGCGTTGGGATGGCGCATGGGGCAGAATTGTCAATGTTTTTGACGAACGACCAAAGTTGTTTCAGTAATTTCCGGCTTGTTTGAACTTTTTTTCGATTTCCTTTGCGAGTTGGTTTTGTAGGACCGAAAAAACATTTTCTTTACAGCTCGAGTCGTACCAAGCCTTTTCTTTTGATTTGATGCTCTTCTTTTCATTAAGGAAAGAAGGACCTAAGTGTAAAGAGAATAGTGTCAGCAGCGGCATCCACGTCATTATCGAGGAAACAAAATTCCTAAAGAAGCTGTTAAGGCCGCTCCAATTGGATTTTTTTCGTATTGCCATACGGTTCTTTTAGGGATCTTTCCTCTAACTGTGTGGCATGTATACGACCACACAGTGGTCCGGCGAGCCTAGAGGAGAGAGCACATCGACTGTGTACCTATCAGGGTAAGAAGTTAAAAATAAGACCAGGGTGTTGCCGGTATGACTACCAACTTCCCGTAATCGATATTTGTGTGGGCTCATTCACAAGGTGGGTCAAGTTGTTTTCCCCAGCGAAGGTTTCAAAAAACCATCCTTCAGGTGTTGTTTGTCCAGAATGCCGAAGCCACACAGAATTGTGTATATTGAAATCACCCGTAATAACAATTTTAGTATGAGGATACAGTGATACAATTCTTTAAATGGAGTCAGACAGTGATACAATTCTTTAAATGGAGTCAGACAGGGCATCAAACTAATTACAGGTGGAATTGCTGTCCAATTTTGGGCTTCTGTTAATAAAGCAGTAGTGGATAATTTTCTTACAGAGGTAGAATTTTACCTATATGAAATTAAATTCCGGATTGGAGCAGGGATTACATTGTGGTGAAGTTTGGTAAGCTACATCACCACGCATTTAAATGGCGAGAGCGCGGTGGGAGAAGATTATTGGCTCTAGTTCGTAGCCAGGTAGCCTTAAGTCAGAGTGGTCTGAGAAGTTTACGCGGTGATCTACCTGTGTTTCACTAAGTGCCCAAATAGCTGGTCTGTATTTACAGATTTGGACGTACGAAGAAAAGTGATGACTTTTTAACCCGCTAATCAATTTTTCGTAGGTGTTATGAGCTTACAACAAAAGGAAACACCATACCAACAAAATTCATACCCACAACCCACTGTCCATTGTCTACAGCATGGGCAGTGTCTGAGTGCAAGCAACAGTATGACTAGAGGCAAGAAACTGAGGATGGTCGTACTGTAGATGTTGATTGCACTGCATCAGTGCGTTTTTTCCCACACAAGTGAATTGTTTGTTGGCTTTTTTGTCTTTTTTTGTTCAATCGCGTGCTGTTATTTTCTTTTTGAAACGATTTTTGTTTTTCAAGCCGCTAGGGGCGAATTTCACAAGTGCACTGGTGCGTGTGCACTCGTCGATGGTCAGCTCAGCACTTTTATATAAAAATAAAACATCAGGATAAGCCTTGGTCACCACCAAAATGCTGCCTCAGTTGTAATAAGCTTCTAGCTGGATGGCTTAAGGGATCACTTCCAGCATTGCCTTTTGGAAAGCCTATGATGTGGAGGGAGCCGCAGAATCACGAGGATCCTTTCTTTTGTTGCTGCAAGGTAAGTTGATCATCTTGAAAAACTAAAAATTCCTTTGTATATGCAGATGTTTCTTCGGTGACAAAACCAGAACCGTCGAGTATAATTCTTAAAGTTTCAAGGTTTCAAGGTGTCTGACACAAAAAGTTAATTTTGTTTGTCATAGGAAATCATGGAAGACTCAGAATTTGAGACTCCGTCTGAAGCCTCCTGTTATCTGAGTCAGTTTGAGTTAAATGGTTTAGTCAGATACCTTTCGTTATCGAAACAAAAGGCGGAGCCATTGAGCTCAAGATTAAAGGAATAAAATATGCTCAAGCCTAAGACAAAAGTAACAGTATACCGTATGAGAGAAATAGGCTTTGAGCATGAAGCAGAAGATTGGCGACTCTTCATCGGCGCGTCTAATTTAGAAGCTTTGTTACTTTTAAAGATAAATATGTTCCCGTCTGACACATTTTTTATCTTTTTTTTTCTCTGGGAACAGAGCACTTAGGCAAAGATCTCTTTGCAAGATCCATTTAAGAAATCTTTCAGTTTTACGAAGAAAGATGAGTAAGCGCTTTAGAGATAAGATGCTTAGAGCACTAGCTTCCACCACGTCAGCCCTGGGTACTGCAACCTGATGCGAACGTAAGCTAGACATTCACGAATGTAGTGCTTCGTGGTGTCGTTATCACTTTCACAGCAAGCATCGCAGGATGTGGTATCAATTATGCCCCGCATATTTAAGTGAAAATTTATCAAAAGTGTAATGCCCTTGTCATGACGTCAGTAAGCAACCTGCAGGTTTTCCTGCTGAGAGACAGAAGAAACGCCGCTAGCCAGGTGCTAACTTATGTGCCCGAGACATAGGAGGTCAGTAGAAGCACATGACGTTAAGAAGTTTATTTTAGATAAAATCTGTTACACCATTTACAGCTGTAGCATATGTGCCGATCTAAAAGTTGTTGCACTTCTGCAACAGTTAGGTTACACTAAATTTTGTTGTTTTTTGAACAGATTGTCCCAGAAGAACAACGTACTTACCCGAACAAAAAAAAAACCAAACACACGTCATAAATCGAGCTACAATATGTCATTCTACCCCACTACATATTAAAAAGACGGACCAGGCTTTAATTTTTTGAAAGAAAAATTCCATCTTTAAAAGAAGGTATTTTCGGCCGTCCAGATATAAGACAGTTAATAAGGCATCTATCATTCATTTCTACTGCCTATTCGGTAGAAAAAAGGCCTTTCTTTAGAATGTCATTCCCCAAACTACTTAAGATTGCCTTAAGTTCGCCATGATAGGTTAGGTTAGGTTAAGTTAGGTTAAACGAAAAATTATTTCCCTGAAAATTTTCTTCCATAACGCGATATAGTCTCGAATTCACACAGTATGTGTGTTATGTCCTTAACAGATTGCAGATAACTCTTAAATCTGCAAATATCCGTGTCTGATAATTTAAGTCTCTTTGCGTGTTTCCGCAGGGGATAGTTTCCTGTCAGCAATCCTATTACTGTCCTAAGCTTATCCCTTTTTTATTTTATTAACTTTGTTGATCTTTTGCTGTCAAAAAGCGGCCAAAGAACCTGGGATACCCTGTGTCTTTCAAAACTTGACTATCTTAGGTTGGTAGTCTGTAATTTGTTCTTCGATAGTGCCCCTAACTATGCAAAGGGGTGGTTTGATGTAAGCGACCTCATTTCGTTCAATACCGTAGTAACCTGGCACCCAGCATAGTCTTACTCGGTTCTGACTGCATAGTTCTTTGAGCACTGTGCGACAGCACCTAACTATCAGGTTGGTTGATTACATTGCCGTGAATGCGGATTGGCTATCGATGTAGCCGGGATAACGTTCTTATCTGTAACAAAGCGGCCCTGAGGACAGCCAGAACATCTAATTGGAAGACACTGCTTGCGTCCGGTAGTCTTTTAGATACTCTTAGTTCTGGGTCTTTTGAAAAGATACCAGAATTTCGTTTAACCTGACTATTGCATGTTTTCCCAGTCCCCCTTCTCCGGATATACGATATTATATCATACGGGATGTCGAAGTCGATCAAGGAAGGAATACGATCAGTAAGAATTGAAGTGGCTGGCTGTAGGTTCACAAGAACCGTGCCTTGTTCGAAAATACTGCTTTTGAAGTAACCCAGATTAGTGAGTCTTTTGATCTGTAAATCAAGCGGAGCTAGGTGCAAAAAGGTGTCGAATGATACCTTTAGGGTATCATTATAGTCGTAGGGGTGGAACGAAGCGACTATGGAAGCCATTCTTTGAACCGCTTACTTAGTGGTAGCTTTGCACCATACTAGTGAGTCACCTCTACAGCTATATACAGCAAGTACACCATATCAGGTTTTAAGCCCCAAATTTCCGCTACGTTAAGATTCCAATGCAGTTTTTTGTCCAGAACTACACCTAGATACTTTGTGCTGTCCGAGTGGGACAATTTCACTCCGTTGTGTTTTGAGAGTCTGGATTGCGGCATCTTGTATTTTCTGGTAAAAAGAACTAGTTCTGTTTTAGAAGGGTTGGCATTGAGACTACAGGTTTTTGCCCAGATGCTGATCGTCTTCAAGGCAACCTCCATGATGTTGCTTAAAGTATTCAAGTATTTTTCCTCCATGCCGTACATTGTACCAATATTTTTAAGGATGTCATTGATAACCAGCTCCCACAGGAGTGGCGATATTATCCTCCTTGAAGGATTCCCCTGGTTACATTCTAACCGAGCTTTGTACAATCAAACAGTTTGTTTTCCTATTTGCATGCATGTTACAAACCGAATTTGTAATGCCCTGTTCAATGTTAGTTTCTACTAGATCATTTTTAATGGCCGTGCACTCCACGTTCTTGAAGGCTCTATCAATATTCAGGAAGAGTGCCATCACAAACTCATCGAAGTGTAGACTCTTTTCTATTATCTACACCATTTCGTGGGGGTTTCTACAGATTTTCCTGAATCTCAAATATTCGCTCTGGGCAGGCCCCTGTCTGCCAGTTTAAGTTTAAGTTATTGGTATGCACCTTATTTTTAGACTGTGTCTAAGAACTTCCATACTTTTTGGGATTGCTACTTCCTGTGTTTTCTGTAGCATAATCAGTAGAATACCATCCGAACCGGGAGATTTTTAAAGTTTTTCCTATTAAAAAGAACACTTATATGTTCTTAGGAGAGAGAGAGAGAGAGAGATTGCCAGGGTCATCTGATAATGTGGCTCCAGAAAAGTGTGCTTCCACCACCATTGCCAAAATCTCTTTGCACTATTCAGTCCAGTCCGTCATTTTTCCTGAGGTAGCTAGGAACGCTCGATTAGTTTGAAAGCATTTTGCGTAACCTCCAAGTCTCGTTTATTACTCCGATAGATTCGCAGTGCTTCTGCTATGAAGACCCTTTTGACTTTCTAAGCAGGTACTTGAATTTTTTCCTACATTCGAAATACTCATTCCATATACTGTCACTTCTGAAAAGCTTCGACCTATTATAGAGTTTCCTAACCGTTTTCCTTTTTGAACCTATCACCCTGTTCCACCATTTTGATTGAGCCCTTTTTAGATGTTCTGTAAGCCGGACAAACTTTCTCGAACTCCATTGCTAGTGTCTGATTAATATTTTCTGCCACCCTATCTAAGTTAACAATATTGTCGCAGGTGATTGATTGGATATCCAGGTGTGTATATACCACTTCTGTATACTTGACCCAATCAGTCTTCCTAAGATTTCTTCGAAAGTTACATACCATGTTCTGAAAGTTCGTCTTCGTCTACTACTCTCCATTTTCTTATTTCTTACCCTTCTGTATTTGTAGCAAGGGTAATATCTAGCACCTCTTGGCTATTCTTCACCACAAAAGTTGGTTAATTCCCTCCATTGCGAGTATTGGGGTTGGAAGGTATAATGAAATCAATCAAATACTCACCTCTTAGGTTGTTATCACCACTTCCACATTGTGTATGATGGGCGTTTGCATCACTGCCCAGTACCAGTATCCAATTTTTCGGCCTTGACAAGTTTTTTAGCTTCTCCGAGATTACTACCTCCGAGTCATAGGGGAAGTAGGCCCCGAGGTCAGACAAAGTGGTCTGCCACACTCCCTTTTGTAGGTTGCCGCCATCAAGTCTCCTGAGCTGTAATAATTCAAAAAAAAAAATGATAAGGATTGAAGTATTGATGCTACTTTCTGTCTTATAGAACGCCAGGAAAGATTAAGCTACCGAATATATTTTAATTGTTAATTGTAATGCTGGCTGCATTATCATTAAAAGAGTGGACAGCTTTAAGTACCTGGGTATTGTTTGTGAACCGGAGTATGATTTGTTTTATATTTGAATTTTTTGTTATTCTGTGAATTTGTATATCTATGAATAATTTTATAATCAGCCAACGTCTTCACGTGATGTGATATGATGGTAAATGTCTGGTATATGCGGAGTGTGATACGATTGAAAGTAAAACCATTCACAATTTTATGAATAAATTTATATATATAAATTTATATATATATAAATTTATACTTTGTTAATCTACTAAATAGAAAATAGAAAACATGGATCAAGATGTTTTGTTCGGCAAACCGATCTCGTTGGCAGTTTAACCTGAATGTATGTATAACAAAAAATTAAATTGAATTCAGTGATAAGAGCAAATGATAACAATGTGAACAATGACAGAAATGAATATTTGAGAAGAAACTGAGCTTGAGTGAATTAGAGATTAACTTTAAGTGAAGGGAATGTCATTGATTGTTTTATGATTTAATGATTTCCAAGCAGGCACTACCAGGTGTATGTATAAAGTTTTTCCGGTTTTTTTGTTAAAAAAAAAAGGTAAATTTTTAGGGAAATTAAATATTGGCCATCGACTTCTTCACATTTCGCTCATCTTTCAGGTTATTTACGAATATCATGCCAGCAAACTGCTTGTCTTTTGGGGCAAACCATTCGTCAAGCTATTTTCCAACTTCCTCGAAATCGCTGAAGTGCTGCTCTGAGAACACGTTGTCGCCAAGTCTGAGAAACACGGCTGATGCAGAAAGATGTCCCATCCAAGCGATTTCAAGGTGTCTTTCACTAGTTTTGCTGTGTAAGACGGCGTGTTGTCGTGTAACAAAATCTCTTCGCCATGTCTTCCGGCCCATTCCGGTCGTCTTTTGAACAATGTGTGTTTTATATTAATCATGTGTTGGCGATAACATTATGTTTTAACGATTTCGCCGGGCTTTAAGAGTTTATAACATTCAATATCGCTCTGGTCCCACTAAACACCTTGCATGGTATTCTTGTCGAAGTGATTTGACCTTAGTGTTGAAGGATTGACTTCGCCGGGCTTCGGGTTTACAAAATAAATCCACTTTTCGTCACCCGACATAATTCGATGTAAAAATGATTTCTTTTCGTGGCTTTGAAGCAGCAGTTTAGAAGTTACCTTGCGATTTTACATTTGACGTTCATTCAAATCGCGTGGGACCACTTTACCGAGTTTATTGTTCTTCCACATTTCTCGTCAACGTCTGCTGATTATTTCTTGTCACACATGTAATGCTTCTGCTAATTTCTGTTTAGTTTGAGTTGGATCATAATCTTAACATATAACTCCTGCGCGTCTTCGTATTTTTGTGGTCTACCAGAGCGTTTACTGTCTTCCACATTGAATTCACTTCTAAATTGTTGTTCACTTCACATGTTCTAATTGATGAAGCGTATTCACCATATATCTCTACCAGGAAACGATGACTTTCAACAGCCCTTTTCTTTTGATTTAAAGTTTATGACTGACATTGGCAGCATTGTTTGGTCTACCACTGAACTTTCAACAGCGAGGATATCTTTCCGTATTGCTCCGTCAGCTATAATTGTACACAGTTCATTCATGTACCACTAGTGGTAAGTATCTTTGACCAAATAAAGTGAATTAAGTGAATCTGGTGCATGACTCATTTAATGACAATTGTCGACGAGGACTAAAACGAATCAACGCAAATAGCAGATATTGTCAATTCACATGTGTAAAAAGTGGAAAGTGAAAGGTTAGAATCACGACGTTTGTACAGCATGGCGAAGTTTGGAGAATTACCATTCTTGCGACTTTTTTGACCTTGTTCTCTATCATTTTAACTTTTAGACCCCTATGTATGATTTATAGATTTGTCTTACTTGTGTAACCCCAAAGGTGTGTTCAAAAAAAGTGAGGTGACGTTAGATTTTAAAAAAAAAAATATATTTATTTATTTGTCAATATTAATGTTGTCTCCTTCAAAGTAATCCACCTCAAATAGAATACACTTATACAATCCTCGAAGCACTTCTCTTAAGCACTTTTTCGCATAGCCCTGAGCTTTTCCAGCGATGTGTGCTTTTTTCGGTCTTGGCTATTCTGGGTGCTTCCATTGGGACGAATGGGCTTCCGTTTTCACATCATAATCATTCCTATTAATACCATAGGTACGATGCGATAAAGAAAACGTTTCCTTTTTTGCCGCTAAGACGGTTGTTCACAGGCGAAAAAAAGACGCTCAACGGCTCTTGGTTTCAAATCTTAAGGAAGCCAATTTCCTAGTTTTGGAACCATTTCTAACGCATGAAATCGCTTGAAAATTGCTTGGCGGGTAACTCCTAATGCTGAAGCAAGCTCTTCCTGCGTTTAGCACTGAGAATTATCGACCGATTCCTTGAATCTATTGTCTTCGAAATTTTGGCCTTCCTTTGCGCAGATGGTCGTCAATATCGAAATCACCGTCTTTGAAGTGATGGAACCAATCACGGCATCTTGTTTCACTTAGAGAAGCATCTCCGTAAATTTTTTGGAGCTCTCGATCCGCTTCAGCCGCCGCTTTCTTCGAATGAAAGAAGAAAATCAACACTTCCCTAAAATGACGATTATTTGGCACAAAATCAGACATTTTCACACCACCAAAAGTATATGACGCCAAAACAAAATCACTTATGTGTCAGAACGGTTTGTTTACCATATGTCTACGCTTGGTTCAGGACGTTTTGGATATGTCAAAATCGACCAGAATTTACTGCTGGAGCCATCTATTGACTTAGTTGCGCACCTAATACCCAAAATAATTCAGACTGCCCTCGCTGCAGTCGAGATTACATCAAAGCTTTGTGAAGGGCTGTCGTTAAAAGGCGAAAGCCCTTTACGTAAAGCATAAGGTTATGCTCTGTTCGGTCCCTGACCACAAGGCAGTGAATAGAAACGAACAGGCAGACGGAATAAAGTATGAAACCTTCACTACGCTCTTTAAGAATGCAAGGGGAGCAAATGATAGGTAGAAAAACCTTCCAACATGTGAAACTCAAAGACAATTTTGACCGGAACTGAGCAAATTCAGAACAAGTATAATTTTCTTAAAGGGTAAATCTGAACTATCTACGTTTCTTGTGGTACTCACAGGTCATAATCTTCTGGGGGGAAATTCAATAAAACTGGGTCTTACAATTGACGACTTTTTCACAGGTGGGCTCATTGTAGTGCTACTGTCCCAGGCTCAGCAATTTTAGACAAAGAAAGTTAAGAAGTTACTACTTCCAAGACCTCCCAGACTTATTTTCTGTTTCAGTTACATCTTTACTTAGATTCGCGGATGCAAAAAACCCGCCCAAAAACAAATAACAACCAACGCAGTCCAATTTCCATTTATTCCTGATTGGACTCTCGGGCAACAAAATGGGTTTACACAGAGTTATATTCGATGAGGTATATAGTGCCTTCGGCTAAATGTACATCATAAATCCAAAAACCTAATCTAACAGGAAGCTGTTGTATCTTCCAAACTTATTTTTCAATTATTCATTCAATTGTATCGAAAAAATTGTGTTAAGTGACGAGTCTCACTTCTCAAATTCGAAAGAGATACATAAGATAAATTACGTCCACAATGGTGCACTGTTTTGTGTGATCTTCATTGGCTTTTTTTTCAAACATAGCCTCGTGTTACAATTCACAGCCAACGTGACTATGATCAGTGAACGGGCAATGATAAGTGATAATTTCTTTGAGAATATGGATGACTTTGATCCACAGGATATGTGATTCCCGCAGGATAGTGGTATATACCATACCATACCACTGATTAACTGAGGTTTCGATTCAACAGCAACAACGGCCAATTAATTTTGCGGGGCTATGTAAAACCCAGAGTGGTTTGGTGGATTCAACTTCTCCAATGACATGGAAATGCACATACATCGTATAGTTCTGAACGCACTCAACTAAGAAAGATGCCAATTACGATCCCTGTCACTGTACAGTTCAAGCTGACATACAGCATCCACGTGGCGTCCCTGGATAGCTAGCTCAGCAGACACTGAATAGTGAACTTATGTCGCAACCGTGTTCTAGGCAAGAGGATACGTTCTTCTACCCCGACCAGATTTGAATTAACTGCGTAGAAAGAAAGCGGGCCTGATTTTAAGCGAAGACACGGCGCGAAGAAGGACAATGGTTTAAGAGTATGCTCCAAGAATGTTAAAACATTATACGCTTCAATAGCTACCCAGAAACTGGAAAATATCCTTACGCCGTAAAAGGCGGACATTACTGTGATCCAGAAAGGAGTGCGATCTGTAACACAGCTGCCACAAAAGTTTGCACATCTTAGGATATGGATTCGTAAGTGGCTCAGATCGAAGATCATCGATTTTAAGCCATGTAGCGATCGCTGTGATTCGTATCCAAGGGAAATTCTACAACATCAACTTCATATGTGCACACGCTCCTACCAATGAAGATGATGACCCTATAAAAAAGGAGCCTGTCCAGGGTACGATGTTAAAATCGTGCTCGGAGACATTAATGCCAAAATTGGTGAGGAGGTCATCTTTGGCTGAGTTGTCGGAAAACTCAGCCTCCACGAAACGACAATAGATAATGTGATATTGTGATAAATAGCACAACGGGTAGAATGATAACCGACCAAATTGACCACATGACACTCGGCAAACATTTTAAATTTGCAAACATTTAAAGGGGCAAATGTTGACTCTGACCACTTTTTCGTTACAGCCTAATTCAGAGCTCGACTATCCAACGAAAAAAAGATGGGCCAAACAACAAAAACGAGGTATGAACAAGATTGGATCTCTGAGCATACCGGAGATAGCTAGAGATACAAAGAGCAACTAGATAAAAGACTCTGTAATATTTCATTGCCTGCCACAAACACCAACGAAATGTGGTTACAGTGCTCCATTGCAATTCAGGAAGTAGCCGAAGCAACTCTAGGCTACCAGGCACCCCCGACAAGAAATTCATGGTATGATGACGAACCCATGCAGAAGAAGAAGGCAACAGAAGAAGCATATAAGAAGACGTTGAAAAGAACAACCTAGGCAAAGTGGGGTGAGAGCATAGCTAGGAGGAAGGAAGAGAAAAAGTTACTGCAAAAAGAAAGAACCTTAGCATTCTTCCATCTCGATGATATTTAAGAGTGCAGGAGTGATAAAAAGATGCGAAACATTTTTAATAAGAGGTAAAATCCTTGCTGCAAGTTACAGACCAGGACTCAGAACCTTCGAAACACTGAGCGTAATATTGTCACCGATCTACCGGGAACTGTGCATGTATTTAAGCAGCATTTCCAATAGCAGCTTGAAGACGGCACAGCTATTAAGAATCTGAAGAACAAAACGACCGCGGGTTTTGAAATATTGCCGTCAGTGCTGGTGGCGATGTTTTGGTAAGGAGCACACACTAGATCATCTGCAAAATATGGGAGGATGAAAGCATGCCCGACGATTGGACTATCAGTTCTATCTTGTATGAACTACCGAAGCATATCCCTGTTTAACGTAGCCTACAACACCCTATCCAGCGTACTGTATGAACGACTGAAGCCTTTTTTCACCACACTCATTGGCACATACCAGTGCGGCTTCCGGCAAATCTACGATAAACCAAATCACACCATCGAGTTCCAAGTCGATACTCACCATCTCTTCATCGACTTCAAAGCCGCATACGAGTGCATTCATCGCACTCAGTTATATAAATGAGTTGATCTCATTATGAATAAGGATAAAACAAAGTACAGTAAAGTTGTATCACGTATGCCCAACACATTTAAGTCCTTTGCAAAAGTGTAGTATCCCGTCATGCTTACTTATATACCGCAAACAATGGTCTTGGGTGGGGTAGATCTCGAAACGCCGGCAATGTATAAGAGATGTCGTAACTTGTATTATTCCATTGTTATTACTTCATTGGAACATGCGTTGGAAAGCTACTGTCATTGTACGTCGTTTCTGTATATATCATTCATTTGAAGCGTAAACAACAACAATTTTTTTTTTTAATATGAAGAAAACTGCTGCCGAAAGTCATCGTATTTTGGTGGAAGTTTATGGTGAACATGCGATAGCTGAGCGAATGTGCCAAAAGTGATTTGCACGATTTAAAAGTGGTGATTATGGCTTGGAAGTCTATGAACGTCCTGGGCAGCCAAAAAAGTTTGAAGATGAAGAACTGGAAGCATTACTCTATGAAGATTGTTGCCAAACACAAGAAGAGCTCGCAGAATCTTTGGGTGTCACTCAAGCAGCCATTTCAAAACGTTTTAAAGCAGCTGGATATATTCAAAAACAAGGAAATTGGGTTCCACATGAACTCAAGCCGAGAGACGTCGAAAGGCGGTTTTGCATGTCCGAAATGCTGCTGGAACGCCACAAAAGGAAGCCATTTTTGCATCGGATTGTTACTGGTGATGAAAAATGGATCTATTACGACAACCCCAAGTGCAAAAAATCATATGTGAAACCCGGCCAACCAAATCGACGGCAAAGCCGAATATCCATGGCGCGAAGGTAATGCTCTGTATTTGGTGGGATCAGATGGGTGTGCTGTATTATGTACCGCACGAATTAAAATATATACCCAATAAGGCAAGAGGCCTTACATTGGAGACTAATTCCAACTAGGTTCTTGTCCTTGTTTCGAAAAAAAAGCGTATAATTTATACAGCTCTTAAAAAATTACGCTTTAATATGGTTAATAAGATGGTTACTACTACAAATTAATAAAAATGGGAGGAGGAAAAAAATATCACAAATTGATTGCAAAAACCAAAAGTCCGAGTACCTTTTTTGCAAACCACAAAAATCAATCTCCTTCATGATAATCAAATGCAATCAAATAACGGTTTGATTATAACACGTTTGTGTTCTTCTTTTCAATTGACGTGCATTTTTCTAATTATCAACTTTCCGTAATCGTGTTTCAGTACTCAAAAGTATACATTGTAGTGGACCATGTTAATTTATGTAAGTTGTTGTACGTAAATATTCGTATGGAGGTTTTTTTTTTTAATTGAAAAAAGCACCATACCTCCAATACTCATATAGGAAACTCGTTCCATCAATATAATTCAAAAACACCACCAAGTTTGAGTTTGGCTTTTATCAACGGAACAGGTTGTGGAAAATAGTTGGATTAATATTAAATTCAATGACACATGAAATTTTGCCTGTTAAAAATGATTCATCGAAATCATGGTTCTTTGACTCTTCGAAATGTTAAAGCAGGGTGGAACAGGTGGAACCAATGATGTATGTTTATCACTAAATGGTAACAAAAAATACCTTCCCAATTTTTGGGAATTATTTTTCCGTGAAATAAAATTCCAAAGCTGATGGTGATTTGAATCGGTCATTTCAAAAACAACATTAGTCACACAATTAGAATTTTTTAAGAATCAATTAGAACTGTGTCATTCACAAATAAACGAGTTTTCAATGACTTTTTTCGGTCGAGGATAGTGTTTGAACTTCAAAGTTTGAATAATGAAAAAAAAAAAAAAAAAAAATCATAAAATATGTCCTTGACTTATGTTGTTTTAGCAAGGGCTATTGTCCCATTGTCATGCCCCGTTTATGTGTGATTCTTGGAACGATTTTGATATTTGTTAAGATTACATAAGTACAGGTGTACAGGTGTGCAGATTAATTGGTGGATTGTCTTCTACTCCTCTTCGAATTGCAGCTTCTGCAGAAATCATTTCCAAAGACGCCAATTCTTTTTGCATGCTTTCCTATAAGACAGTGTACAGTGATAACACCTGTGGTAGCCCTGAGATGTTTTCCATTTTAATAAATCAAATTCGTAAAGCGATTCAGATCCAATTTTGGCCAGATTTGTTTGGTCGCTAGACAAACTAGGCCATCCTCCTAAAGAACGTGGAATAGTTGTTACATTTTTTTTGCGGAATAATTCGTCGGTGGTGTTGCCGCAGCGTGAATTTCGGAGCAGATTCCCGGTCGTCCGAAACCAACTGGACAAACACTATGAGGTTTAGCCGCTTGCCTGGAAGAGTTTGGGACAACACGAGATGCTGGCAGGTCTTGCCGGCCCCGGAGAAGCTGTTCCACGTTCCATGCAATTGGGCATCAATTGGCGTTCTTAACAGAGAAATTTAGTGAAAAACTGCAATAGGTTCCCTTACAAAATATTGAGAGTGCATCAGCTGTTAGCTCTTAACCGCCAAGCGCGTATAACCTACGCTCAACCAATTCTAAATCTCCTTTACGAGGGAGACAACTTTTCTTAGAAAATCATCACGATCATCATCATTCCCATCTCTATGGATATGTAATTAAGCAAAATTTTTGCTTCTAAGGTACCAAAAATCTGCGTATAATCCACGAAGAGCCGTTACAACCGCTCAAAGTTACTGCATAGTGTGCTGTTTACGCTGGAACCTTGTTTTTTTTTCGAAAACGCCGCGGGCCAAATAATTACTGTGGAGGGCAAGGCGCTACAGAGTTATGCCCAACGACTTTCTGCTTCCTTAATTGGATGATTTGGGGCTGGGGAACATGTGGTTTCAACAGGATGGAATTTCAACAACGTACAGTGCACCAGCTACAACCGAAATTCTTAGGGCTGCAGTTCCAGGTCGCCTAATCTTTCGTTTTGGCGATTTGCACTGGCCGTCAAGTTAGCCTGATTAAATTTTTCCAAACTTCGTATGTAGAGTTTTTTGAATAACGAGTTATTTCAACAAGCCTGAGACTCTTGAAGCCCTCAAAGGGAATATAGGTCAAGAATGCGACAACCTATCGCGGGAAGCTCTGGCAAGAGTAACAGAAAATGCCACAAATCGGGCTCGAATAGTCATCAATTCTTGGTCGATATCATTTTCGTGACTTTATAGAAAAATCAAACAAAGTAGGACCAAGGTTTTTATTCTTAAAAAAATTTACAGCCAAAGAACACCGGGTGAAAACTTTTGCACCACCTTGTATTATGATCTAGCTTTGATGTTACTTTGCACTTAGCGATTGGTACACCGATGTTATCTTTTTTCCGGTAGGATAAGTAGAATGCGTTATCCCCTATAATTCTCTTGAGTATCCCTGTGCCACGACACCCAACATAGGTGAAAGTTGAACTGCTGTGCTACCTCCATAAGAGATGATCAGTAGTCAAGGGCGGTTTTAGAATTTTGTGAGATTGAGTTCATGGACTAGATAGGGTACGGCACAGACATGCTGTCCTTTGGACTTTGCTTAGTTTGCTGTAGTTAACTATATTGTCTAAGGCTATCCACCAGATAATCATGTAGTGGGTGAGTATCGGTCTTTTAGCCTAGATTTTTGCCAGCGGGTAATGAGAGGTTGAATGGAAAAGAATAGAGCTACTGTAGCTCGATAGATATACATATGGTACATTTTAGATATTTCGCTGTATCAGAGAAGATTTAACTGGTACCATTGATTGAGGGATAGTCCACGATTGGAATTTTATAGGGCTTATTTCCAATCCACAGCGATCTGCCAACACCGGCTTCCAGATATATCAGCAGTTCATTGAACAGAGAAGGGATGAAAGGATACCGCTCTGCGGCGTACCTCTACTGGCACATCTTTTGGCAGAAGCCCCATCTACATATTTTGGAGTTGATTATCCTGCTATTTAGCATAAGACTGATTAACTCCCCAAGTGAATCGTCTACGTGTAGATGTGACAGCGCAGTCGTGATTGCGGATGTGTTGATGTTACTAAAAGCACCCTCTATGTCCAGGAATACATTTTTTACTCTTTATAATGTAGGGTTCGTTCGAAGTGGCTATTCAGTGAACTTAGAGCTGTTTTCACCGACTTTCCTTCACAGAAGGCCTTATGAGGCGTTGACAAAAGCCTTGGATCAATTTTAGCTCGTATATGGATATCAAGCAGTATGTCTGAAGGAAGGAAAGATGATGGATTTATAGGTTTGCGGTCCATTGGGATAACATGAGAACATTTTACGGCGTTGGGAATGAAAACTACATTGACTTCTCTTTTGATATTCTCTAGTGTAGGTTAAATAATATCTGAGGATCTTTGTAGCTCAGTAGGTATTGTACGGTCCGGACCAGCAGACTTGTATGGTTTGAAGCTATGCAGTGCCCAAAGCAGCTTATTTCTTGTATGCAGACCATGAATTTTAGTCACAATTGCAGTAGTCTTGTTAGGGTTACTATTGGCCGGTAATGGGGTGCTACCTGGAAGGTTAGTGTTCTGTAGCAGGTTGAGTGATTCATCACATGACGTTGTCCAAGATCCAACGGTTTTTTTTTCAAACAACTAGGCATCATAGGATTTGTTGAGAGGATTTTTTTAGCCGCAGTTCCTCAGAGGTTTCTGTTATTTTATCACAGAATGATCTCCAGAATTGTTGATTTGCCTTCCCCAGTTCTTTTTTATATGTTTTGAGGTATTCCTTCTATGAGTTCCAGTCAGTCACTTTTCTTGTGCTTTTTGCTTCGTTGAAAAGTTTCCTGTAGACATTTCTTAACGGCCCTACTATAGTGCTGATATTCATCAGTGCTACTTTTTTTGCCTCTTTAATTAGAGGAGAGGAAAAACCCACTGCCTGATTGACTTAGGATTTAGGAGTTCAGAGGACAGAAGTTTTAAAAGTGTTCCTCTGTATTTTGGCCAATCAGTTTTCTGAAAATTTCGAAATGCTAGTTGACGGGGAGGAGTCTTATTCAGATTGAATTGGGCATACTTATATCTGAGAAAAACGATACCATCCAGTTCGTTAACATTTGAGTGATATTGTTGGAGAAAAACCTGATATCCAGCTCTTCTTGTCGGTTTTTATTATGAAAGTGGACTCATTATCAATTTTACAAACAATGAGGTTAGTACTTTTAATGTAATCAGAAAGTGACTCACCTCTATCGTTGTGATCGGTACTGGCCCACTACCTTGTAATTTGCGTTGGCGTCGCACCCGATGATTAGGCTAGTTTTAAGCCATCCAGCTTCAAGGTTTTTCGGTTTCGGTAAAACCCCTTAAACATCCGAAACAACAGATGCGTTTATTCCACACCCATGGTTCCTGTACTAAAGTGGTCTATCCGCACTCATTTGGAAACAAAGTGGAAATTAACCCTTCCAAGGTGCCGATAGGGACGTGAGTCTCGAAAAAAGCTTTGTCTAAGCCCACAACAAGAGAAGAGCCGTCCTTGTTTTCCCGATTCTTTCCCTCCCTGTGAGAGTAGATTTTCCACTTTTTAGTGCCAAGTCCAGGTTTCTGGGTATGAAGACGCATCAGAACATCTTCCGTTTCTCTGAAGTGACCCAAAACCCAGAAGATGGCCCGCGTCAGTTTGGGTTCTCTGAAAACTTCGAAAGTCTTTGTCTCCAGAGCTGGGTTTTTTGGCACTGATTTTGCTTACCAATTCAAAAGTTTGCTGTGTGGAGCACTTCACTCCAAGAGTTCCATTCCCCATACTGCTTTGGCTAGCTTCCACAGTCGATCAACACAGTATTTGCACTCAGCATCATTCAAACTGTTGTCATTGCCTGCCTTCCTGATTCGAAGCACCAGAGAGGAGATATAAAAGTTCTTGTAGGTATGCCGATCTCGTTCCCTTTGGCGGTTCAAGGTTTTATTAAAGAAAACTTTTCCAGCGACGTCCAAGTTCCGTCCGCCAGAGCTACAACATATGTTGTTTTCAACACCGGTTTCAACCGGATCTTTTGTGCTGGGAAAGCCACCACCAGGGTTGTTTCTCAGCGGAGATTTTACCGCTGCGGTCGAATGCCGTCGATCAGAGCTAAAACCTATGTTGGTCCCTAGGGGCAGTTCTTCAGAATGTATACAGTACCCTGATTAACGACTGGTCTATTCTGATGGAGTTTAACCGTAACAGGCAAAGCTCAATCTACCGAACGTGTCGTAGAAAGAGCACGAATCAAGTGTTCCAGCAGCGAGTACCACCTGGAGTATAATCCTGTTGGGTCACCTCCATACTTTTAACTTTTTTAAGTATTGTTAAGACGTCTTTGGTGCTTAATTCGACTTCTCACCTGGGCTCTTTTCAGAACCTTAGGATCTTTGAATCTTAAGCCTTTCTGCCACGATAAGGCAGCAGAAAAAAAGAAGGATGTAGTGGTAACAGCTGGATTTATTTTGCCACGTTTTATATCAATTAAAACTCAACCATGGCTCTTTGAACTTCTAATAATAACTTAAACAGGATTGCCATTCGGTCTCTTTTGTCTTTTATCAAGTCCAAATGATAGTGGTTTATTTGATTAGTCATGGCGTCAAATAGCCACTTAATTTCTTGCACTGTTATCCTTATAATGTTGCTCGTCGAATTTACTATGAAGGACGTTTACTTAACTGCATTTTCAACGTATCCTGATTTTGAAATAGAGCTCTAAAGCTATTTTCTATTTGTCTTCGATCATCTGCATCCATTTTTCCAAACAATTCGTTATAGATGGAATCAGCACATTCTAAATGGGCTTGTTTCTGTCTATTGTTATGCATAAATGATATAATTTTACAGGCATCTCCGAATTGCATTAAAATATGGCATTGTTCTTTTATTCGTTTGAACATGCTGGGGGCCACAGTTACCTGCTATATATACGTGCGTAATTAATCATCACGTCCATTCTTCCCATTGAATCCAAATTAATTGCCGTTTTATCAGGTGACTTGGCTATCATTTTGCTGCTTGGTTATATTCCTGCTTATGATTTGGTGGGCATAATTTCGTTAAAGCTCTAGATAGGACCGTTAGAGGTCTTTGTATCTGAAAGAGAAATTTTCGAAAATTAGTGAGGCAAAAATTAAGGTGGGCATTTTTGTGTGACCAGCCCGTTTTTGAAAAAAATTTATGAAAAAGATAAGAAAATGCATAGCTTTGCATTCAGGTTGTTAGCAGACGAAGTGGATGCTGAAGACAACCGACAAGGACAACCAAGGGCGCTATTAGGAGGTGCTTACGGCATACGGGATAGCACAAATCCTCTGCAGCTACAGTTGCACGAAGTCGACATATACTAAAATGACGTACAATGACAGTAGCTTTCCAACGCATGTTCCAATTGAATAATAACAATGGAATAATACAAGTTACAAACCCTATAGATTAGGCTGTTGAGCCGTTGACAAAAACCTTGGATTAATTTTACCTTGAATATGGATATAAAACAATCGTTCTAGAGTTTTTAGAAGGAAAGATGATAGATAGATAAATAGATAGACTTATAGGTCTTAGGTCCTTTGGGACATCATGAGAGCATTTTCCGGTCTTGGGAATGAAAACCGCAATGACTTCTCTCCATGACACTGCAATGTGGATCAGTTCTACAAAGCTCCTCATGATATTCTTTAGCGTGGGCAAGATAATATCTGAGGTACTTTGTAGTTCGGCCAGTATTATACCGTCCGGACCCGCAGACTTGTATGGTTTGAAGTAATGCAGCGACCAAAGCAGTTTGTCTCTTGTAATCAGACCATGAATTTTGTTCACGGTTGCAGTAGTCCTGTTTTGGTTATTGTTAGCCACGAATAAGTAACTACCCGGAAAGTGGGTATCCAGTAGCAAGTTGAGTGATTCATTATTTGAGGTTGTCCAGGAGCTATCGGTTTTTTTTTCATCACAGGGTTTGTAGAGAGGATTTTTCTTAGCCGCGACGCCTTAGAGGTTTCTGTAATTTTGTCACAGCTTGATCTCCAAAATTGACGCTTTGCTTTCCTCAGTTCTTTTTTTTTGTATATTTTGAGGGATTCTTTGTAAGAGTCCCAGTCAGTCACTTTTCTTGTGCTTTAACCAAGGTTGAAAAGTTTTCTGCAGGTGTTTCTAAGCGGTCCAAGTGCTGAAGACCACCAGTGCGGCTTCTTCTTGCCCCAGGGTTGAATCGGAGGGCAGAAAGAAGACATAGCATGATTGAGAGACAGGGTGAATTCCCTGACTTTCATGTCAAGTTCATTGGTACTTCGCGCTGGAATTTAGAGTTCAGAGGATAGTGTTTTTCCCAGTATTCCTCTGTATTTAAGAAAATCAGTTTTATAATCTGAAAGCGAATGTTCAATTGATACCATCCAGTTTGTTAGCATTTAAGTGATGCTGTCCGAGACAAGAGTGATATCTAGCACTTCCTGTCGGTTTTTTGTTATAAAGGTGGGCTCGTTGCCAATATTGCAAACAATGAGGTTAGTACTTAAAATATAATCAAAAAGTAACTCACCTGTATCGTTGATGTCCGATGCATCCGATGATGAGGCAAGTTTTTTGCCTTCCAGATTCCAATACCACCCTTTCTAGGTTATCACCAGGGAGAGGGCCCACCTAATCGTGACCAAGATACACCGATGACAAGGAGAAACATCGCTTAGTTTCCGTTTCATTCGTAGCGTATTTTTCTTCCGAAATGTATGTGATTGGTCTGTTTTTTCCGGTTTCTCCCTGGAATAACACTGCACCTGTAACAATGTTCAATACGTGGACAAACAGTTTTTCGAAACGAGAGTTTCTGATAATATTAGAAACTCTTTGATGTTATTGATTGGCTTTAGTCTGAGCCCTACACCCTAATGTAAGATTCGTTAAGAGTTTGTAATTTTTGGAAAATTTCTTATTAATCGCAAATAATACGATGCTAAGTTTTCATTATTATTATGTTTTTTTGTCTGGTTTTACGCCTTTGTTTGGTATGAGGTAGCCAAAAAACTCCGTCCCTTCTTTAAATAATTCAGTTTTATTTAAATTCACCTTCAAGTTGACTTTTTCGAGTTTTTTGAATATTTTTTCAACGTTTGTTAGATGATGCCTTTCTGTTTTTGCAAATAATATTGTTTAAGAATTTATCCATTTATTATCATTGTTTATAACATTTCTGATTGTTGATAACTTACAACAAAACAAACAAATATGTAACACACTAATTTAAACTTGAATCATGTATCATATCGTAGTTATTTTTGTAACTTAATGATTTACTCTCAATTTATTTCTTTTTCTGATTGTAATGTAAATCTCGGTTCAAGACCGAACATTCGTTCACTTGGATTTATACAAGCACAAATATATTTACAATTCCAATAAATATTAAACTATCGTCGTTTATCTTTGTTTTTGTTTTTCGTTTTGAGTGTTGGTTTGTTATTATTCACCGTCGTAATAATTTGAATCGTTCATTCCTAAACAACTATGATATCGTTATAGTTATACACGAAACATATTTTTCAGATTAATTCCTTTCCGACATCAGAAAGATCGCCGGAGCGTTCTTAAATCCAAAGAGTAAACGTGTATATTCACATTCACTGTTCATCGTGGCAAAAACAGTTTTCTGAATATCACCTTCCTTTATCCTTATTTGTTATGAAGTACTCGTATTTGAAATTTCCTATTATGTTCGATATATCGGGAATCGGGTATGTGTCTGAAATCGTTACGATATTAAGTTTTTTGAAATCTATCACCATTTTGTATTTCCCAGATGCGTCCACTTTTTTCGGTACAAACCACCAACTCTTTGTGGGTCGTACGATGCCATCTTCCAGAAGTTTTTCTATGAGGTACAACTTAGCATAAATTGGTTATCCGTTGATGTTTTGATTTCAGCTTTACTCCCGTGTCGATGACATTCAATATTTTTGTTGTATTTACTTACAACTTATTTAATTTGGTCTTTTGCCTTTTTGCTGAGATGGCTATCCCTTATTTCGATATTATTTACTTATAGGATAGACTTTCTTTAAGTGGTATTTCGATGTTAAGTTCGATTTGAGGGTACAATCCCTTATGATTCTATCAAATGATTTAAGGCCTGTCAAAATGAAGAAATCTATTATTGTATATAGTGTATGCTTTCGAAGAATTTCCCACTGATTATCTCATTAATTTGAATTTCGCCTCCTACTGATTGTAGTTTAAAAGATTTTTTTTATTTTGCTGGTTTTGTTGGCTTAATTAGGTCGTATAAAGTTTTTGTTAGCTCGTATGTCGATCAGAATTTTCAGTGTATTACCATTATTTGTTGCATACTCTATATATGGTATGCGAGAAAAGCTCCCGTCATGAAATTTGCCTCTGTTTTTACTTCATCTGTAGGTCCTACTACCTCTTCCTGTATATTATTCTCTTCGAAGGCTTATTCATATTCTTCCATGTACTGTGCTTTTTCAGCTGGTTCAGATTTTTCCATATTAAATGGTCCTTGTCTTTTTTACGGAATATTGAATGAATCATTTCCTTCGTTTTTTCTATAACTTTTCGAGTTATAGCTGCGCTGATTAGCGGCTGACCTATTGGCATAATCCACCTGTCTTGTTTGGATGGATTGATTGGTTTCCATCAGAGTTGCAAGTTTTGGTTGAGTTGGCCTTGGTGAGGGAGGATTATATTTTTAAGAAATAGGAAGTTGATACTGATTTCTATGATACTGTTCATGTTAGATGTTGTATCTCATATTACTTTGCTGTATCGTCATTTGTTTGTGACGTCCATCCTGGTTTTACTCATATCTCTGTCTGCCTTGTTGAGGGCAAAAAAAATTTGATTAAGTGGAGCGGTGACTATGTTATACGAATTCTTTTGGTGAATGGTAAAGATTTTATAACTTAAATTTTGTATTTCTAAACATGAGGCGTAGCCAAAGACAGTGTCTATGGTTTTGTATTGTGAGTATCTTGGAAAGATCCCGCTGTCACTTCTAATAAACATATCTAACGCACGATTTTTATAGTTTTTAATTAATGATTTAATGGTTTCTGTGCTAAAGCCTTCTGTTTTTAATTTGTTTATGAGTGGTTTTAACAGCATAGAAATTAATGAATTTAAAAAACTGGATTTTAGCTGTATATGTCTAAACATAAGATCACTTCGCAGAAACTGGGATAATTTTGTTTGCAATATTAATAAATTAGTCAATTATGTAAGTGTCATTGCTTTGGTTGAAACAAACGTTGAGGATGAAGAAAACAATTTCTTTAAGATCGAAGGTTTTCATAAACCGGAATTCACAAACCGAAAACAATCAAGGGGCAGAGGGATTATGATGTTTTTATAAAAATGATATGACTTATAGTACCTTTAATGACCTATGCATATGAAAGTATATCTGTGAAATTAACAGATTCATTTAGAAAAAAACAAATAACTGCAATCTACAGACCACCAGGTTTTAGTATAAATTCATTTATCACTGAACTTGAGAAAAATGTTGCGTGTGGCGAGGAGGTAATACTGATGGGTGATATAAATATAAGCATTCGTGATGAAACAAACTCCTATGTAAAGAATTATTTAGAAGCACTCGCATCCAAGGGGCTTACAAATATTATAAATATCAATACTCGAGTGGATTTGCAAAAAGGAACTGACTACCTATAGTCAAAATGCATAAAAATATAATTTTATCTGGAGTAGTAGAGACTGATATATCGGATCATTATGCTGTAGTATTTGGGACTTTTAAAAACAAAACTTCAGTAGAAAACTCCAAGGAGCGTGTGGATAGTCTAAAAAGTGCAATTGTTAACAATCTGATCTCCTCATCTGATTGGTCAATTATTGAACGAGATCTATGCAAACGCAACCTTAAAAACAAATAAGAGAAGACGTAAAAACCATAAGCCATGGATATCAAATGGACTTGAAGTGAAATGCAAAGAAAAAGACAGACTGTACCGGAAATGGAAAAATAATAGACTGAACAAATCTTATGAAGCAGAATACAAGTTACTGCGAAACCAAATAAATAAAGAAATCTTTATAAAAAAATCGTCATCGTTTTACAAGAATCGTTTCGACCAAGCGACTAATAACCCAAGGGAAACTTGGGAAATAATAATTGAATTGTTGGGAAGAAGAAAAACCAATTTGGACGACTTCATTATAAAACATTGTTCCTCAAATAAAAATGTCAATACATTAGCTAATGAATGTGCTAACGGGTATAGCAAACAAGCTCCTAAAATTGTTCACGGCTGTAGCATTAAAATTTCGAATCATATATGTACGACTACTTCCAACTCGATATTTGTAGAGGAAACCAATGAAGCCGAAACGTATATGATCCTGAAATCAATTAAAACCAAAAAATCTCCAGGTGCAGATGGATGGCAGATGCAAACATTTTCGCCCCAGTTTTAAGTAAAATCGTTAATAGGTGTCTATCTGAGCGACAAATTCCGACTATTCTTAGGACGGCAATTGTAAGACCAAGATACAAAGGTGGTGAAAAGAGGGCTTTAGAGAACTATAGGCTTATCTCTATATTACCAATAGTTGAAAAATGTCTTGAAGAAGTTGTAACAAGAAGACTTTGGAGGTTACTAGACAAGGAAAAAACCAAAGCGAAGAACTAGTTCGGGTTTCAAAAGAATAAAAGCACAGGAAAACTACTTGGTGAACTTGCAAATTTAGTCAATCAGAGTCTGAATTTAAATCATCACGTAATGGTAATGTTCATCGACTTTGAATCACCGTAAACTAATGGACATCCTGAATCGTGCTGGAATAAGAGGGGTCTTAGCAGATTGGTTATGCAAATATTTAAATAACAGAGGTTTTAAAGTGAAAATAGCAGGCGAATTGAGTGAGTGGAAGGAAGTCAAATATGGGGTTCCACAAGGCTCGAAACTAGGGCCGGTATTATTTATCCTGTACACGAACGAACTTCTTAAAATCTTCAAGAGTAGTATTTTATTCGCATATGCCGATGATATGACATATAAACGCAAAGAAAATTAAGCTCATGCATATTTGGGGAACACGCGGTAGACCAACAATACCAAAAATTTATTTTCGGAACCCCAAATGCCGCATGCGAAAACTGAGCAAATAGAAGTTGTGGAAGAATACAAATATCTTGGAATTGTAATCGACAGTCACTTTCGTTGGGAAAACCATATTCAGAGCTTTAGGTCAGATATGAAAAAAAGCAATTTTCGCGATGGTATATCTGAAGAAATTCTCAACTATTACAGTGCTTAAAAAAGTATGTTACGCTTTAGTAGAATCCAAACTAAGCTATGGAATATTGGCCTGGGGAAGTGCAGCAAAATACCATTTATAGATAAATTGCAAAAGCTGCAAGCAAATATACTAAAAGTAATGCAGCGAGGTGTAAGGGGGCACGAGGATGATTTCAAAATTCTTACTGTAGAGCAAATCTTTAAGATGGTGACTGTAATGGAATATGGCAGAGATGAAAGCTTCCTGAATCCAATTTCACATCAAATAAACACTGGACGAAAGGTTAGAGATATGCAGCAAACACCTAGGTTCAAGAATGTTTATGGCAAGCGACAACTCAACTACATGATCCCCCACGTTTTAAATAATTTATCTTTGAGACTGATAAGCATTATTAATTTCAAAAAAAGAAAAAAAGAGATTGGAAATAAATTAATTAATTTGGTTTTCCTAAATCTTTTTGAATTCACATAAGTAATGTTAATATTTAAACTTAAAGTTCAAATTTAAATATCTTACAGTTTGATCTCCTGCAGATAAGCTTATGCTTTGCGGGTAGTGCATATGTATTTATTAACTCTTTAATTTGAATATTAATAATAATAAAAACGTAAAAGTAAAAACTGATGGTTTACATTTACATAGAACTTATCTATGCTAGAATTTCCTTGAATCAACATATATAGTTGATGCTCTAAGGTTCGTATAGCCCTCTTAATCGGCGTAATTGAGAGATAGAGATTTTTTTTTGTCGAGGGCCAGTCTTCATGAAATATGTTGTAGGAAATTTAAATTGTTTCTGCCCCACCTCGAATTTTCTGCTGTATGCTTTGTAGTATTTATACAGATAAATCTCAAACCGATAGGGGAGGGGTGGTTTTTTTTCAGAAAAGCTAAATCTAAGCCTCTCCTTCCGTCGTCTAAATCACTGTAGAGTGTTTCAGGAGGAAATTCAGGAAGCTCTGTGTTGGATGAAGAAAAAAGTGATTTCTGCAAAGGATATCCGCATCTTTTTTGGATAGTCAGGCCGCTATCAAGTCCTTGGACTCGGTCCCACTAAATTCTAAAACCGTCCTTGAAAGCCAATCATCTCTAACGGAAATGACAGACAAGTTCAACCTACACATTTATTGGGTGCCGGGCCATAGGGACACTTTCTACCGGAAAAGAGTAGCATAGGTATTCCAACCGCTACGTGCAAATTTATATTTAAGCTGGATGCATGTCAACATGTCTAACGAGTTCCTAGTTAATAGGAAACATCTTAGTGCCATTATAGGTGTCATCACTGGATACTGAAGAAACCTTCACCTAGGGGTTCTCTTCTACAATAGCTTAAACGATCTAAGGAACATAGACGTTAACAGTATCCTACGCCTCATCATAAGCTCAAAATGGTTCAATGGGTAAGACTGTCATAAATCCACGTGGCAGTACAACGGTCCAATAGGCCTAAGTGGGTTGGTTCTCCAACCGCCACTCTCACCTAACCTAACCTAACCTTCGTAGAATGCTCAACGTTGTGAACCCATGATTTCCGTCAAATATTTATAGCTCTATTATGCTATCGGAAAGTAAGTTTTGCTTATAGCTCTGAGCTCTTGCTCTTTTCTTGGTGGTTGTAAGCTTGATCCTGAAAGTATTGCTTGCTAAATAACTTTGGCCTTCTCTCTAGTCTATTTACAGCTTAGATTTGAACATTTATTGCTCCTTTTAGTTCCGAAATTGTTCTTTGAAACTGATCTCCGAACTCTTCCATTTTATACCTGTTTCTTATCTGTAGAAATAAATTTATCTTCAGAAACCCTAAACCTATGTGCACTGAGCAGGACTCCTCCTGATGTCAATACACAGCCGATGTTTTCAAGGACAAGGAGATTTATAAACCTACTTTCACAATATCCAATTTTAAAAGTTTTCAATGCCAGTATAAGGCAAGGACCTTAGTCATTTTATTTCTTTTCTTGTCTAATCCTTTAAAGATGAGAATAAATATCTGTTATACCAGGTGTACCGGTATGAAGTGAGCGTTTTTTTTTTTTTTGTGAAAATACACTAATTTTTAATGGAAAAGTAAAAAACATTTTATTCAAAGTACTGGCCTTTGCTAGCTATACATTTTCCCCATATTTCAGGCAATTTATGGATATATCACGCCAATAAAACTGTTCGTCTTTTAAAGCAAACTAAATAGTCACCAATTGTCGACTTCCTCGTAGGATTAGAAGTGCTGCTCAGCTAATGCGTGTCCCATTGATAAAAATAAATGGTAGTCGGAAGGAGCCAAGTCTGGTACAATGGTTGTATCCTGAACCAGTTTTGCATTGTGTGCAGGTGCTTTGTCATGGAGCAAAATTACCTTGCCGTGTCTTCTGGCCCATTCTGATCGTTTTTAGATCAATGCGTGGTTCAAATTGATAATTTGTTGTCGGTAGCGATCTGTATTAACGGTTTCACCAGGTTTGAGGAGCTCGTGGTATGCCACACCTTTCTGGTCCCACCAGACACACAGCATTGTCCTCTTGCCAAATCGATCTGGTTTTGCAGTCAAAGTTGATGGTTGTCTAGGATTAATCCATGACTTTTTCCGTTAAGGATTCTAAAAAAATCCATTTTTCATTGCCAGTAACAAGTCGATGCAAGACTGATTTTTTATCGTATCTTTGAAGCAAAATTTCACAAGCGGTTTTTCGGTTTTCCATCTGTCTTTCATTCAATTCATGTGGCACCTATTTTCCAGACTTTTGGATTTTTCCCATAGCTTTTAAAGAGTCAGAAATTGTTTGTTGTGCAACATTTAACATTTCTGCCATTTGTTTCTATCTCAAAGTGTCATCTTCATCCAATATTATTTGCAATTTGCAATACTATGATAGAGCATGCCTCGACAAGCATTCGATGCGGTCTTGCAGCACTTTCCCCTTACTTATACAACTAATTTGAGCTTATGATGAAGTGCAGCAAATTGTTAACATCTGTATTCTTTAGATCGTTTAAGTCATTGTAGAACAAGGTTCCTAGGTAGAGTTTTCCTCTCTGGGAGAGAGTTAGACATGTACTAAGAAGGTGGAGGATTGTCTCTTCTTCCTCCTCGTCCATGCAGCTTCTACAGAATTCGTTCGTAAAAGCGCCAAGCCTTTTTGCATGCTTGCCAATAAGGCAGTTTCCAATGGAAAATGGTTTCCTTAATTCAAAATAAAATTATCTTCAATAACAATTTGTTTATAGTTTTTTTAAATAAATGATTAATAATTCAAAAGTGATAGCGGTTTTCCCTTTATCAGATAAGAGCCGATAAAAACAAATATAAGAAGTACATACGAGTACATAGTATTCTGCCTCCATGTAAGAATCATTAGAAAGATAAGTTCGTGGCGCACGGGTTTCCTTCATTACATCATTTCTATATAAAAACAAGTAAGCTCAAGTTCCGATATGACAGCAAACTCTATTTAGAGTGTGTCTCAAAGTGTATATGTACATACATGTGTGTATTTCTAAAGGTATCAAGGAATCACCCTCTTAAAGTTTTCGATGTTATGTACGGAACGCCTTGTATACTATAGATTTCTTAACTTCCTCGAAACTTTATCCTTTTAATTTTTGTTTTTAAACCCAACTCTATTTGAAATGAATTTTGTCGCCTGTTGTTAATCGTCTTTTATTTATGATGTAGCAAAAACTTTAAAAACAAAGTGAAAAGTATGATGTGGGTAAATAACTGCTAGATCCACTTGGACAAAGATGATGAATAAAACAATAATCACTTCCTAAATTACAGTAATTGTCAACAATGTGAGAAACTAATGAAAATAATTTGAATGACTCTTTTCGATGCATAGTTTTCACTTAAATGTTTACCAACCATTTAATTCTGAAATGTGTGTTGGGTGTGGTACGATTAGGGCAGACACTGAACGGAGTCTACTGCAAATATAACTTCACTTTCACTACTGGGTACTGGCATTGCCATTCAGACATGTTTTACTAAACTTTTAAGTGGACGAAAAAAGAGCACCACTTTAATACTCTGTAGTAAATGATTAATCTAAGAAAGAGAACTTATATGTGATTAGATCAACTCAGATAAAGATATTTGCATTTGTATTCTTGAAGTTGAGATCCGTGAGGCTTTTCAGTGTTAACGGAGACTCTCCCAAAGTGGGATATTTGGTGTAAAATAGCCCTTACGTGCCTTTTTTGTCAAAATAATTTCATTGTCATGTCAACGGCCTCGCCACACTGAAAGCATCGGTTCCCACTAGATCACCGAAATCACCGATGTACCTCGGCGTTAAATCCCGGACCCTACAAATTAATTTGTTTCGTTCCCTTGATAATAATAATAATAATAATAATAATAATAATTTCAAAAAACGGTTTGGCCATACGTAGGCTCAGCTTTCTGACCATGTTAGAACCCTAGCATTGAGAGGCAGCCAGTAGCCTCAGATAAGGACTGACAACGACATTAGAATGACCTGCGTTAAAAATGTTAGAACTGAACAGCAGCCGGAGGCACTGGACTGCTGCAAATCTGATAACATATACGCATACGAGATGTGTTCAAAAAGTAAGGTCACTTTATGTTCTTATTAAAAAAAATTTATTTATTCATCAATATTAATATTGTCCCCTTCAAAGTTATCCCCTTCAGATATAATTCACTTGTGCCAAAGCTTTCTCCAAACCTCGAAGCACTTCTCATAAGCACTTTTTGGTATAGCCTTTATTTTGGTGGCGGCGAAAGCCCCCATTTATTCGGCTTAATACAAGCTATAACTTACAAGCTTAAACTTAAACTAAAACTTAAAACTAAGGTTGGTTATTGTGGTGAAGGAGAACCGATTTAAGGTAGGAAGTGGTGCGGTGGAAGTCAAAGACGCTAGGGTTTGAATTAATTTTTCGTAGCATGCGGGAGATTGGTTCGTTCGCGCCATAGATGGTGCAGTGGGTTGAGAGATAGAAGAGACGAGGGGTACGTTGATTACGAGGGTTAGTTTTGAGGAAAATAGAATTGTGAAGGGACGTGCATTCAACCTGACCTGAAAGAAGTCGATGAATGAAGAGAAAGTCGGCTGCATCTCTGCGTTCCTCAAGGGTGTTTAAGTTAATAAGGTTGCGACGGTTTTGATAGGGGGGCAGAGTAAAAGAATCATCGCAGGGCAAACCTCGAAGAGCGAATCGAAGAAAACGGCGCTGGATGCTTTCGATTCTCGAGATATGAACGCGATGATATGGGGACCATACTTGACTGGCGTACTCTAGGAGGGGACGAACAAAGGTAATATAGAGGGACCTGGTCACGTATGGGTTGGTGAATTCTTTGGACCATCGTTTTTCAAAACCTAGTGCAGAGTTGGCTTTAAGGATTGTCTCATCCATATGCAAACGGAAGTTGAGCTCCCTATCACACAAAATGCCGAGGTCACGAAGAGATTCAACGGAGGAGATGGGTTGGTTGTGGAGAAGATAGAATCGGGGAGGAGATTTGAGCCGCTTATGTGAAAAGGTGATGGATTGGCATTTGGTGATATTAAGTTCCAAACAATTTTTCAGGCACCAAATCGAAAAACTATCAAGGTCTTGTTGAAGAAGGAAGGAGTCATGGGAAGAAGAAATGGTTTTGAAAAATTTGGTATCGTCGGCGTAAAGGGAGACGGACGAGTATTTGATGATCCTATCGAGATCATTTATATTTAATATAAAGAGAAGGGGGCCGAGATGGCTACCTTGAGGAACTCCAGAGGTGGCCAAAAATGGAGCGGAGTGGGCTGGCCTAAAACGAACACTGTAAAAACGGTTTTCGAGGTAAGAGGATATCCATTTTAACAGTATGGGTTCAAAGCCGAGGGCAGACGATTTGAAGAGTATTAATCGATGAGAGATTTTATCGAAGGCTTTGCTAAAATCTCTAGACTTCTAGAGACTTCGTTCTCTAGGGCAGAGATGGCAAAGGATACGAATTCAACGAGATTTGTGGTGGTTGACCTACCCTTTAGGAAGCCATGTTGTCTAGGGGAAATAAGTGATTTGCATTGGAAACTTAGAGCTTCATACAAAATACTTTCGAGGAGTTTGGGCTTATGGGAGAGTTTAGCGATTGGACGATAGTTTGTTATTTCGTTCTTTGATCCCTTTTTGTGGATCGGGGCTATAAAGGAGGTTTTCCAAACTTGAGGAAATTCTCATTCTGAAAGAGATAGACGAAAGAGATCAGAAAGGGCAGGGGAAAGAGACGAAGAACATTTTTTAAGAAATATGGCAGGGAGGCCACCTGGACCGGGTGTAAATTCGTCATTGAGTTGGTGTAATTTATATTCGATATAGGAGGGGTCCAAGATGTGAGAGAGAAGTGGGCCGTTGGAGAAGTTCAGTAGGTAACGAAAATAGGATGGATCTGGTACAAAGGAGTCGTTGGTGAAGGATTGTTTAAAGAAGCCGGCAAATAGGTTGGCAATGGTGAGTGGATCGATTGATGACTTGTTGTTGAAAGAGAGGGAAGGAGGGTAACCATCGGACTTTCTTTTGTAGTTAACAAATTGGTAAAAGGACTTAGGGTCCTTTACCAGGTAACGCTGGTAAAGGGAATCGTAAAGTTCGGTGAAATGAAGATAAGAACCAAGATAGTTAGAATAGTCGGACAAGGATCTGGTACGCAGGAAAACAGCCCATAACTTGTTTCTCTTGTTTCGTAAGAAACGAAGCTTGCGATTATACAAAGAAGGACTAGTAGATGAATTTTTTAAGGCGGGAAAACGGAACGTAAAGGCTGAAAGAATTAAATATTTCTTTATAAAAAATGGATAAGGCATCATTTACGCTTAGGTTGTGAAAGTTAAAGGGGCATCTGCTAAGATAGTCACTGATTTTGTGAAAGTTTGCTTTATGAAAGTCGTAGGATGAGAGAGTTGTGGGAGGAATGGACTGGAAAGAAGAGTTATGAAAAAATGAAAGTAGAAGGGAGGGGGTGGTAGTTGTCGATTGTAGAGAGAGATAGGGGACAAAGTGAGACTGAGGAGTTAATTGAATCTGTTGTGAAAATAAGGTCCAATTGCCTGCCCATATAGTTGGATACACCACTGACTGGCATAGACTTGAGTCTGTTAAGCGATCTAAGAAGAGACATTCCTTAGCTGAGTTGACATTTGAAGCGATGAAGAACGATTGATCGTCTGATGGAATCCACTGTAGCTGAGGAAGATTAAAGTCGCCGAAAACAAAGATATCGTCAGTAGAGTCAGACAGGTCAATTAAATAGTCGATCGAATCGACAACAAGTTGGTAAGATTCGGTAGGTTGAGCTGGCAGGATGTAGCAACATAAAACGTAAAGGGGCTTGAAGGGGAGTGATATTTTTATAGCGACAAAGTCGACTTTAGAGGATAAAGAGATGCTAATGGGAGAAGAGTTAAGGCTGTTGCGGATCGACAGTGGGACATCATCATGTGGGCGGGTAGGATCGTCGTCAAGAAAAACATTAAAAGTAGGGGGAACAATTCCTGGTTCTTTATGTCGGGAATCAAATTGGTTTCAGTCAAGGCGTAAATATCAAAGGGAAGAGAATGCGATTGACGTAGGACAGCATTGGTTTTAGAGCGAAGACCTCTTACATTCTGGTAGTAAAATGTAAGAGGGATGTTGTGGGGTGGAGATGTATGGCGGGATGGTTTAAGTGCTGACGAGCAAGGCACGTTATGAACGAAAAAATTTGTCGTGGTCAGCTTGACTTCGCTATAGGTGTGAGACTCGTTTAGAGTGAACGTAGTGGCCGAATGCAGCAAGATCGTCTGCTACTTTCTGAGGGGACATGCTAAAAATCTCGTGGTACCTGACATAAAGGTTCCTGAGACTGATAGGGTCGGTAGGGAGGCCTTCCTGTTGGATGGATACCATGACGCTGGTTTTGGTCTTCCCTTCGTAGCAGACCGAGTCCGAGTCACGTAGATAGGCGAGAAAGAGACAAATGTTTTCATATATCTTTCTCTCTCTAAGCCTAGAGAGTGCATAGCGACTTTCTGTAGTTCCATTTGTTTGCTGGGTTAGTTAGTGTGGGGGAAAAAGATGATCAAGAATAGGGGCAGTGGAGGAGGGAGATGGAGACTCGTGGTTGGATATGGAGTTGGGCGCCAGTAGAGATGTTGGGTTTAGGGTATGGGAGTTAATAAAATCAGGGTACTTAGCCTTGAGCTCCTCCAGCGATGCCGTTTCTATTTCCGTTGCAAATCTCACTCTTTCATAGATCTTTTCAGTTTTGTGAACAGAAAAAAATGTCTCACAATAAACGATGAATTTTTTTCGCAAACGGCACATAGCTTCAAGTTAATACTCCTCGTTGACCTTACGGCCTTTATATAAAAACTCCTGATGAACTACACCACGGTATTTGAATAAAACAGTTATCAAAACTTTGATATTTGATCGAACTTGGCGTAATTTGTTGGCTCCTATGTGCTTCCATTAGGACGATTGGGCTTTGGTTTTGACGTCATAACCATTTATCCATAAATCGTCAGCAGCTGTGGCGCTTTTGAGCAGGTTTAGGTTATAATTGGCGTCATTCAAGAGCTCCTGAGCGATGCTCATGCGACGGTTTTTCTGATCAAAATTAAGAACTTTCGAAATAAACTACTCTGACACACGTCTCGTGCCCAAAACATATATATATGTTATATATATATATATATATATATATATATGCCAACATCCTTAGCAGACTCACCATATGCCACTGTAAACAATTCAAGTGTTTTAGATCACAGAGTACACCAAAACTCGTCTAACATTTCTAGATGTCAAAAAAAAAAAAATAAATAAAGATGCTTTGTATATACTTGAAACTATTAACATATGTTTGGGACATGTGCACAAACACAGCAAAAAAAAATCTATAATCAAATGTACGTTGCCCTCGAAATTTTTAAAGTCACCTTACTTTTTGAGCACACATATTATATATTTAGTTTGGGTCGAGCAATGTCCTAAGTTTAATGAAAAATTCGTTTTAGGTGATGTTATCACTAAAATAGTAAGCTTCCCAACGCCGTAGAACACTCATCTAATTAGTTAAGTGTCTGAAAATTTGGTCAGCTAACAAATTTATACACACGTAGACGTACATCTGCTAATGTCTCAGATCCCATCGTAATGGAGCTGACATTTGTCTTCAATCAAAACAAGAAATAGCAACTAAGCATTAAGTGTTGAAGATTACAAACAAGCCATCAAAAATGTCGTTACGCTGTATCTTTTGCTTAAGGAGAATTTGAGTTATATGTCATCAAATACTAAAGAGTCTCTATGTAACGAAGAACAGAAGCAAAGGTGTAAGAAGATTTCCTCTATAGTTTGACCGCCTTTGGAACAGAATACATACAAAATTAACGAAAACCTCACTTAATATGGCGCCCACTAATAGTTAGAACGGCACTTTAACCACCTTGTAGTGTTCAACTAGATAACAGATGACATATTTGATTTTAACTTCAGGTTCGTTCTGGAGTGCAAGCGCCATTCAAATAAGGACGAATACTAGTTACTTACTTAGGTGGCATTATAGTTCGGGGTGAACGTGGGCCTCAACTAACAAACCTCTCCAGTTAGTTCGGTCTTTAGCTAACTGCGCACTTAAAGTCGTTTTAAGTCCCCTTGTACAAGGCAAGGCAAAAGAAATGTATTACTGTGGATTGGTTGCCTTTTTGTTAAAAATGAAAAAAACTTGAGCTCTGTTTTCAAAAAAAGTTCATATGAAGGTGTAAAATTGATAACGTTATGCAGAAAACAATATATCGGTCAACTGACCACTTACTGAGTTGAAGCACATTTGTACTCGTTTTACGTCATTCTGAAATGTTGCTCGAAAAACATCTGGCTCCAAATTAGTGATTTTTACTGAACTGTGTAAGCAGTTGCTCTATCCTGCTAGAACCAACAATGCATGATACCGAATTCAGCAACTTGCAGCAAAAGAAATTCTTCTAATTTTTGTCTGTAGCACTCACCATTTAGAATTAGTGATAGTGATAGCAGTGATATTCTCGGTACTATACGGAGCCGGCCGATTCTTGAGACGCTCTGACAAACGCTTAATTGTTCGCACACATGGTACATGACGGTGAGCAAAACAACTTCGAAATTCAAGCTGCGTCAAAACAATTCAGCGTTCTTCAGATGTGTATACCTCCACTGCTTGCTGTCAAATAATTATCTAATTTTCGTATCTATAACATGAATTTCAAAGTTTTATTTGATGCCATTTGCAAAAATTATGGCATATTCACGCT
This sequence comes from Volucella inanis, assembly GCA_907269105.1. Classification (NCBI taxonomy): domain Eukaryota; kingdom Metazoa; phylum Arthropoda; class Insecta; order Diptera; family Syrphidae; genus Volucella; species Volucella inanis. The sequence continues at coordinate 123,724,390 of OU026157.1, read as the reverse complement.
ATGACACTGCTTTTGCCCAAACTTGTACTTGTGCGCGCCACTTAAAATGAGGTCATCTTCTACTGCGTTACCCATTCGAGATCGACGACTCTGAGGTATTGGTCCCGTCGATGTCGCCCTTGAATCTTTTCCTCCAAAGCCCATCAACCCAAACAGGAACGTACATTTACCGCTAAACCAATTTTGGTAGTAAGTTGCAGCATCGGCTTTTGTAAGATTGTGCCTCCAGTGTTAGCTTGTATGTTGCGCACAATTCGTTCAAATATGATATTAAACAGGTCACATGACATTGGGTTACCTTATTTAAAAAAAATTTTGACATTAAAAGTCTTAGTATGGTCGTTAATGAACTTGGCGGCGCAGCGAACGTTCTTAATCGTAATTGTGTACAAACGGACAATGCTCTCTATAACTCGACTCTATAAATGCTATCATATGCGCCCTATAAATCGATAAATAGATGGTAAATATCAATTTGAGCTTTTTGAGTTTTTTTCCAGAATCTACGGGAGTGTGAAGGTTTTGTCGATTGTGGACTTTCCTAGTCAAATACTGCACTGATAGAGGCCAAACAGTCTTGTATGCGATGTTAAGGAGACTTGTGCCTGTATAGTTGGCCCAGTTAATGGGGTCTCCTTTTTTGTGGTTCAGGCAAATGCTGAGATTCCATTTATCAGGTATAACTTCTTCTGACCAGATCTGAGAAATGAGTTGGTACATGTTCTACACAAAGTCATTTTGAGTGGATTTGAATATGTTGGACTTAAAGTTGTCAGGTCCAACAGCTTTATTGGATTTCAAGTTAGACATTGCTATACTTAAGTTTGATCATGTAGACGAAAGTTTTGGCTTTCATCGTATAATTTAAATGGTCTATTCTCTCTGACAGCAAGAAGCTGTGCTTCAAAATTCTCAACACCGATTTTGACTATTACACGATTTCCTTCTTCATCTCTACAGGCGGGTCTTCTGTGCTTGACACGTTATCTTCCCCTATTTGTAAAACTCTCGTACACTGTTCTCAGAGTACAGCACGTTAGTAGAGCTGCCACTGGTGTTCGGTACTTGATGACAGCGCCGCACTCATACCTTGGCTGAAAAAAGGTGGTGATCCGAGTCAATCTCGGAATCCGGAGACTTTTTTGTCCCCTTGTGCATATCGATATGAGGAAACCGTGTGCCTGCTATACTGATATTTCATCCCGCCGTTAACACAAAAAGTCTAAGTCCGTTACCAGATGTGGTGTAGTATAGATTTTTCTTACCAACTGTCCTACTAAAAATGTATTACTTTCCCATAATTTGGAAATTGCTGTTACTTGTATGTTTGTCTAGGAGCTCATAGAAACATCCCTTGGTGACGTCATCCTTATTTTCCCTAAGGTTATGGGCGCATATTACGTAGGCTTATGTTAGTTAGATGCATACGCTTACTCATGTTTCGGAAACTCACTACTTCCTGCCTTAGCTATTCAAATATGGCAAATCCACATTCGAATAAGCGCTGTTTCTTTTCCCTGAGCAACCATCATAGTATATATTACAGTTTTGTATCCTCCTTATGTCCGGCCCATACCATCACACTTCTTGGATGGCGATGATATTTGCGTAAAAGCACTCAAGGTACAAACATTCCACGTCCTGCTCTGAGGAGTTATGTCCTTTAAACTTGTGCCAAGGTCGTCAAAAGTAAGTCCATAACTATCCGAAGCCATTACTTTGGTTCCGCACATGTTTTAATCTCTTCTGTACAGAGTTGTGAGCCGTATTACGGCATTGGCCAATACAATACTACTGGCCTAGGATAACATTGCAATTTTAGCCTACCTGAGTAAAGATTTACTCATGCAGTTATCGGGATCACTACTGGAGAGTAAGGTAAGCCCTTTGCTACGAACTTGATTGTTGCGCTGCTGACCCAATCAAAGTTCACTTCACACTTCAAACTTCAAACTTCCCTACAATAAAAGGCAACAGGCAATAAACTCAACCCTCTCCAACAATAAATTACCAACTAGTTTCCGTGTTACGTCGTAGTTATATGTATATGATATATCGCATTCCGAATCAGAAGCGAAGTCTCCACTCTATTGCAGACGATGAAACCCAGAGAAAGTGACTTCACCCTCTCTAACTAGGTTAATATGTCGATATTCCACTTAAACACAAAACAAGCCAAACTAGAAAAAGTGGTGTGTTGGTATCATGAAATGTAGTAACCAAAAATGTCAACAAGAAGGGGCGAGTCAGCTAGACGGAAAGTTCAGAATATCTGATGGTAGGAGGGCGGATCAGTAAGTCCGTGATTTTATGAATGAAAGATATTTTTTTCGACAAAAAAAAAATGTTTTATTTCTCAGCATAATGTCATTTGAGCTCAATACAATATTTCTCCAATTTTCAATTAATAAGACTTTTTGAGGTCCTCAAAAGTTCTTTGCGGCGAATTATGTCTTCAGTTACTTGGGACTAAATCACAAGATTAAATGGTTTAAAGAGGAATTGCTTATTTCTTGGAATTTTGTCTTGGTGATTGACGTGATGAAAGACCACTTTCTTCTTGGGAAAATGTCATTTTTCAAGTTATTACAACGCAGGAAATTCAAAACGTCGGGGACGTCGTTAAAACACCTGAAAAGATCTCTTCAATTTTATGCAATGAATTGAACTTATTTACCACAAAGTTATATTATTTGCCAAAAAGCATTAGTTTAAACTATTTTACATTAAAATTAATCACGAGAGAAGCATTATGGGAACTAAAATATATGAAACACGATCCAAAGTGCAATGTGATAGTACGTCTGGAATTAATCAGGTCTCGGGTGTGGTAAGTTTACTGTGAGAATTTTAATGTGGAATTCTGAATGCGTAAGAATATGAGTTAATAGGATGGGAGGGCTTGACAGCTGTCTGAAAGTAGACTACTTTGTATGCATATTTAAACTTAAAGAATACCTACCTAAATTTTATACTACAAGTATTTGTAGAGACTCATGCTCGAAACTTAATGAGATCTGTTTGAAACTGAACAATATAATCACATTGATTTTGAATTGATATTGGCTGTGGTTATGGCTGAAGCCATTAAGCATCTCATTGAGTTATTAGCTGTCATCAAATCACATGGTAAATTTGGCTTTTATCCAGACTTTCTATGAAACGGCGGTAGAAATTGATGATGTTCATGATGCCTTTCATACGTTCTTCATGTGGCTTCGTTCAATCGGTTGATATGGAATAGCCTTAAGATGTTATAGTATGGTTATAAAATGATTGATCTCTCTGCCGGCACCAGATTATCGTCTTTATATAGAAAGCAGAACGTGAAAACAACTGTCTTCATCGATGAATTTTTGGAATGTTTTCCTAGCGTTTCTAAGGTCAAATGATATGAAAGGAAACTCAAAGAATTCAAATTGTGTAATTATAGCAATTGAATCAGATTGAAAGCCCATACGAAATCGATCTTCAAGACAAATCTTTACCAGCTAGGTTCATGGTGGATATATTGTTCACTATAGCGCCGGCATGAAGCATCCGGTAGTCGCCACATGAACCTCAAAAACTAGTTTTTTTTGGAGTTAACAGCGCTTAGAGCGACGAGCTGTTCTAATTTTAACCAAAGTGTCAAATTGGTTATTTAAATATATATTGAAAAGTTTAGTGACAAATATCTATGAAGGAACCCTCTGCCATAACTAAGTTTTGAAGTATTTTGAAGAGTTAAGTATATATACTGAGATAAGTCCTAGTATGAACTATGGGTGGTCCTCCCACCAACAGGTTCTATGACCTCCAGAGGCCCAACAGAAGTAGTCTTGTTAATTAGGCGTTAATTTTATTCTACCAAAAAATTGCAATTTTGTTTTCTTGTCGTTAAAAAATAAGCACCTCAAGGTGTAACTATCATTTACTGTCCTTACTGAAACCCTCCGTCATTTTCCTGCTGGAAATTATACGGTGTCTGGCATTTTATTGCGTTGACATCGAACCTACTCGTTTGATGATATTATCAAAAAATATTTCTCTTTTGTTTTTAACAATGTGTTGCTCATTTTTGGTCGGTTGATGATAAGGGCTTTTAGATTAGCGATACTTTTTTTCAGAACGTGAAAGAGAGCGGTGGATCAAATTTCGGTTTTTCTGGACACATAGACCAGGTACTGTCTTCTTCGAAATGAATTTTTGTAATAACCAGGAGCTTGCACTGTCGAATAAAAATACTAGCGTTCATTCACGCGTCATAACAAGTCACTTGGTTAGGTTTCAAACACCAGCCGTCACGTCCCAAATTTCCTACGCCCGAATGGCGGCAGGTAGGGGGGCTACGGTACAGCAACCGACTGTTGCTACTCCGGCGCCGATGCCGAGAACAACGGAAGCTTCACCTAACGTGCTGGCCATATTGTTCGCAATCTAAGGGCAGATGGCTCAGCTGCAAAAGCGGGTGCAAGAACAGGCCAAGCGGGTGGACGAGATCTACGTGCTGCGTCGAACGAAGAGCCGCGATGTTTAAATTGCTACAAGACCAAACTCCTGATGTGCTTTTCGCTAGTGAAACCAAGCTAACCGATAAGCACAAACTGGAGTACAATAATTACATTGTTACAAGAAGAAACCGGCCCCGATCCAAACGTGGAAGCGGTGTCACGATCTTCATTAAACAAGGTATAAAATTTCACAGAGTGTTGCGTAGGTTCCGGGTGTTGGAGGCAATCGTCATTTATATCCCGCTCCGCAGTGGAAAGCGGTTGTACTTGGCCTTTGTTTATGCACCTGAGGCTCCAAAATCCACTTTATTCATTACAGAGCTCGACACGCTTTTTCGACTTCTGAAGCTGGAATCGGGGAAAATTTATTTTATAATCGGCGGAAACTTCAACGCTAGACACAGAGATTGAGTAAATAATTTGCCAAATAAGAGGGAACCTACTACTCGATTGGTGGGGTCAGTACGATGTCATGTACACACTCGGTCTTAAAGCTACTGATAACTCATAATTTCCCAGAGGCGGGTCTTGTTTGCATCTATTGCTGTACGACGAACGTATACGACTGACAGGTACGAATTTATAGATGCTAAACTGTCTGCGCACATTCGTGTATGACAGTGACCATTACAGTTCCCAACAAAATTGCGGAATTGGAGGAGTTTGTCCAAAGATATTCTTACAACTACAGTAAGACTCGATGGACACGCTTCTCCGCAACCATGACAAGTGCGCTCTCCTCGAATACGCTCCAATCACCGTCCAATAGCAATTTGTCAAACGAGTAGATCGACAATTACCTAAAACAAATGGACGAGACAATTAAACAAACTATGGACGCTACAACGAAGACATGTTCCGCAATACTACTATTGACGCACTGCACCGACAGAAAAGTAGACTTCTGTCAAGGCTCAAAAACTTGTACATACAGTTAACTAACCCGGAGATTAGGACTCTGAAGGCGTCGATTAAAAATATTCAAACGTTTATAAAAGAGAATTACAGAAATTCTGTAAGTTTGTATTGGAACTACAGGATTCGGGCTGTAAACACCAGCAACCCGAATATGTTCCCACAAATAAATAAACTATTTTGGAGAAACAATCAAAACGACCTTCAGTGTCTTAAAATAGCCCGGACAACAGGCAACGAACGGTTACTGATAATAGCAGATATTGATCCAAATGAGGCCGCTGATGATGACGACTTCTTTTTGATCGAGGATCCACAGGAAAAGGTTGTGGCAATAGGGGCAACTTTCCAGGAAATATACAAGGCCACTGATACTATTGGCCCTAATTATGACCCGGACTTATGACTTCTACATTCAAAATGAAGTAGAGAACTGGTGATCCGAGGGCTCTGGTTTCAGCCGGTTCAGCGACGAAAATATGGCAACTTATGTCATTACCAGAGAGGGTGACCTACCCCCGTTCATTTCGAAGCAAGAGCTCCATGAGATCTTCGACACAATCAGGGTTAAGAAATCAGTGGCGACCGATGGTATTCCTAATATAGTGCTTCGACATCTTCCTTTAGAAGCGGTGGACATTTATACCACCCTGTTTATGAATGAATGAATAATGCACATTATCCAGCGCATTGGAAAACGGCGGTGGTTCAACTTATCCCCAAAAAGGGAAAGGATATATCCAATCCGGCGAATCTCCGTTCGATAAATCTCCTTCCGAATATCAGAAAGGTGTTTGAAACGGTAATCAATAGAGCTCTGTCTAGGTGGGTTGAGGACAAACAAATAGTTCCGGATAATCAATTCGGTTTTAGGGCGGGACATGATATCTCACACGCCGCGTCTAAACTGGTGTCTGATATCCAGTGGAATAAAAGCAAAAACCAATGTACTGGTGCCTGCCTTGTTGACTTGGAGAAGGCCTTCGACACCGTATGGTTTGAGGGTCTTTTCTATAAGCTGACTAGGCTGGGATCAGTAAACCACTCTTGTACATTTTTTATAATATGCTAACCAATAGACAGTTCATCATGAAAAATTGTAATGTGATTCCTGTAGGAATATTTCAAATTAAAAATGGTCTGCAGCAAGGCACAGTCAATTCGCCGATCCTATTCAACATTTGTACAAGCGACTTGATAGGTTCACTTCCCCATACTATTGCGTAAGCAGACGATTTGATAGCGTACAGTACAAGTCCAAAAATCAAGGTCATTAATACTATCTTGCAGCGTGACTTCGATAAGATAAGACGATTTTACAATGACTGGAAGTTGAAAATCAACTTTCAGAAGTCGGAAACCATTCTGTTTAGGACGCTGTTATCTGGAGCCTCTAGGGAAACCAGACGAAATTGGCGAAAGTTCTCGTTCATTGGACAACACGGACAGCCTCTTGCCTGTCCAAATGTAGTCAGATACCTTGGGATCTGGCTAGATCAGTTTCTGACCAGAGCTAAAGGCGCTCGATGCGAGGGTAAAATTAATCTGCTACATGTCCCTTATCAGGGCCAAGCTGGTATTTGGGTATCCCGTGTGGTTCAATGTGAGAGCAAGCTTAATGGAAAAGATTCCGGTGTTTGAGAGGGCTTGCCTTTGCTTGTGCAGAACACCAGAGTCGGAGTACAAAACATTTTATCGTAATGAGGTCCTTTACAACAGAGCGAACTTAATACAAGTGGACAACTTCGTAATAAAGCTGACTAGAATGCACATTTCAAGAGCAATGGCCTCGACGAATAACCTGATATCTGGGGCTTACTATCCCAATTACCGTTACCACGAGAGTGTGCGCTCTGGCGGCTTCGTTCTACCAGAAACATTCCTCCACCTAGATCAGATAGGGTTGATCCAGGATAGATCAGCGGTCCCGTAAATCTTCCAAGTCGCTCGGAAAGCTGGGGATAGGCGACTCAACTACGGCAGAGACGTCGCACACGTCAGTGTGGATCGTCTCAGGTTCAGTAGGGCGGTAGGGAATCGCGATAAGAGGGACGTCGTTCGGCAGCACCAGCATTTCTGGTGGTTGAATGATGGAGAAGATGTGTCGTTGTAATGAGGCAGAGCTGATCAATCTATTTGCTCTGTGAATAGCGATGGCCAGCTTACATAGGTTAAGGTTAGCATTTAAGAAATATATACATATATTAGTATATACCTTTGTATATATAGATCTCCATCGCAGATCTTAATGAACACAAATCTGCTAGTCCAGATGGTAAATCTCCTTTTTTTCTAAAGTATTTTTCAACACTGGTAAAACTACTGCGTAAGCTTTACGTCGATCAACACTTTATTTGACAGAGTCTTGCATCAGGCTCTTTGGTCGAAAATACATGCTTTTGGGATCGATGACTCTTCTTTAACGGATTAGATATTAACTTTCTGAACTTTCAGTTTGCCTTGAATTGTTTTAAGTCTGACAATCACAAAATAAATGTGAAAAGTTTTTGGCCGTTTACCAGTGCTTTGACACAGCACTTCTTCTACCGCTTGTCGCCTGTTTAAAGTTAATGAAGGCTTCTCTTATAGATCCCGAAACTTACACTCTACTACTATACCACGTGCTCTTGCTACCGCTTTTTTCGCCACTTTTTGCAATATACTCGTATATATAGTCTAACTCAATACGGACTTTATAAGTTCACGCTTTTCTCATTCTCACAAATTTAGCGCCCAGAGCTGTCATCTTTTCTTGTTTTTATTGGGCAAGCTTGTTCTTCTGTGCCAGTTTTCGTTGGTTGTTCTATTGTTTTTTTACGAAAAACTCTGTTGGCGAATGTTAGTGCTGACTTACTAGTTCAAGAATCTTTTACTCGTCGTTTCACGTGATTCTGGAAAAGATGGTAATCTATCTGCATTTGGCGTACACCCATGCAGTACGTAATCAAATGTCATTCTTGCTTAATAAATGTGGCATTTAGTAAAGTAATACTGTTAGATTTACATGATCTAAGTATATCTTCTCCCACCAGGTCCATTTAAACCTGAACCGATGAACTACATTTTCTCTTTTGATGCTCCACGTTTCATCAAACTTGCGCAAAATATAGCTTTTTCTGTTTGGAACTGTATAATTCTCCTACATGAGCACTAACAATATTTCGCATTTTGTGTTCAAAATTGTGTTTTATTGCCGTAAGTTGCTTATCAATTTTTGAAACCCCTACGATTTAATGGCGTCTTTTAGGACTTCACTTACAGACCTCAGAGATGTGAGGTTCGAAGGACCTGCGGAAGGTTTGACGCTTTTAATATTGCGCCTTTGGGAACTGCAATGGTTTTTTTCAACGATCTCTGGTATGTGGAAGAGTCTTCCGAGGGTTTTGAAAATGAGTGCGACCTCTTTGTTATGTAACAAGTAGCTAAGATGTTAAGATGATGGCAATGTACATTTTGTACGCTTTTGTTTCTTGAAAACTTATATCGATTTTATGCTGCTGTAGTAGGTTTTTGTTTTTTGCCCGTCATTGAAGTTTCAACCTAAAATTCGTAATTTATTTCTAGGAGGCATCATTTTGCTCGGCCACGGAAAACGTCAGTCTCTGTCACGAACATTTCTATTCGTACCGAGATTACTTAGCCCCTTTACAGAAAGAGCTCCCGGCGGCGTAGTGTAGTAATATACGTTCACTTCCATGATGCTTTAATTTTGTATTAGTCTCCTTTCATCCAAGTGACGCTGGTATGCGTGAAAGCATGAATGTATATTCAATATTGCTTTCGCACCACCAAGAATGAAAACCCGGTCGGCCATACAAACTTTGGAAAGTCTCATAAGACATAAGTGAGCATCATGCTGATGTTAGGTGTCAACTTTTCTCCATTTAGTGGTCTTTAACGAGAAGCAGGGTAGCACACTGCGGCAATATTCTAAATACCATTCCATATTTCAGCGTATTTTTATATATAGAATATACACCTCTTTGGTATCTTTTTTTAGCGACACCTCAGTACTGTTTAATGCTATATTTTAATTCCTTGTCTTGAAAAATTAGGAAAGGCATTATTCGGCAAAATGACTTAATTTTCGTGCTTATGGGTGCTTTTTTGTTTATTAGCTCTTAAAATATTTTTCGCACATAACAAAAAAGAATGTAAAAGCTTTTTATGTGTGACTTTAATATTTCTGTAGTGTTATAAAAGTAAAAAAAAATCCCTGATATCAGTGGCGTATTTTCCAATGTTTTAGAGACTTACTTCTTAGGAACTTGAGAGCATGATAATAGTTTGACTATGTAACTCTTCAAAATTTTATATTTAATTTCTATTAACACTGTGTGAGGAATGTTATTTTGCTTTCAAAAATGTCTTCAAGTGAAACAGAAAGTGAAAGTGAGCCAAAATAGAAGAGAATGTGTACTCCGTCAACAAACAAAAGAAATAATATTAAAAATTCCAAAGTTAAACGACAGGCACATACTAACCATAAAGGGAAACAGATAGCTTCTTCATCCACTGGCAGGTTCGTATTAGTTTTTTTCCTTTTGAAAAAAGTTATTTACCTTCACTTTCTTTTTAACTTTTTGACATCTAATCGTATATTAATAGGTCGAAAATAAAGATTAAGTATTGTGATTTATTGAAGATGTAAGAAGCAATATTTTGCCAATCAGGATGACAAAGGTTTTTGCATTTTAAAAATGAACAGTTGCCCATTGAAAGATGAGCAGCAAATATGAGTACTCATAGAACTGTTACAAGTGAAACAGCGAAGGGGAAAGTGCCTTTCAGTTTTATGTTTTGAGACAAACTAGTTTTGAAGTCAGCAAGAAATAATTTTTTAACCATCATGGAGCTACTGAAGCTAGAGTTCGTAAGCTGTTTGATTAGTTTAATGATGAGAAACATCCTAAGGCTAACAGAGGACATCACATAAAGAGAATACGGAGCTTTCTGAAAAACATATAACCTACCAAAAAATATATGAACACATTATATGCTTTCCTAGATAAAAGACACATTACGCAGGAAAAGACATCGAATATCTTAATGAACGCTTGATTTTGAAATATTGGGTCTATAACTGCGGTTTGCTAAGAGATGGCGTAACTTGTATGATTTCATTGTTATTATTCCATTGGAGTATGCGTTGGAAAGCTACTGTCATTGTACGTCATTTCAGTATATGTCATTTATTTGAAGCGTAAACAACAATCTTTTTTTTTTCACTCAAATATGTCGAACTTTGTGCCTGAAAAAGTGTTTTTGCGGGGAGTTCTTCTTCATTACTTAAATCAAAAGCAAGGAAATTGGGTTCCACATGAACTCAAGCCGAGAGACGTCGAAAGGCGGTTTTGCATGTCCGAAATGCTGCTGGAACGCCACAAAAAGAAGACATTTTTTCATCGGATTGTTACTGGTGATGAAAAATGGATCCATTACGACAACCCCAAGAGCAAAAAATCATATGTGAAACCCGGCCAACCATCCAAATCAACGGCAAAGCCGAATATCCATGGCGCGAAGGTAATGCTCTGTATTTGGTGGGATCAGATTGGTGTGCTGTATTATGAGCTGCTAAAACCGGGTAAAACCATCAATGGACAACGCTACCGTACACAATTAATCCGTTTGAAGAGAGCAGTAGCCGAAAAACGCCCGAAATATGCGACCAGACACAAAGCAATAATTTTCCATCATGACAACGCTCCGCCCCACGTTGCTATTCCGGTTAAGAACTATTTGGAAAACAGTGGATGGAAATTCTTACCCCACCCGCCTTATAGCCCAGACCTTGCCCCTTCTGACTACCAGTTGTTCCGGTCGATGCAGAACGCCCTCACTGAAATACGGTTCACATCAGAGCATAATATCAAAAATTGGCTTGATTCATTCTTGGCTGCCAAGCCGGCGCAGTTCTTTTGGGATGAGATCCACAAATTGCCAGAAAGATGGGAAAAAGTCATAGCTTCAGATGGGCAATACTTTGAATAATACTATTGTACATGTTTTTCTTAAATAAACGTTCAAATTTTGAAAAAAAAACCGCACGAATAAGAGTACATACCCAATAAAATACAAATTTTATTTATAATGCCACCGATCACCAGTCAATACATGTAAAGGGTGACTAGATAATATAGAAAAAAAAATTAAATATAACAACAACGGCGTGATATATAAAATTTATTCTGACTTTATTTTGAAACTACGCTCATGCCATCTTGCGTGGAATAACACATCATTCAAATGGCCGCCTCTGCTTTGTCCAATTTCTGATGACTCTGTTCAATATGTGCGGCGTTATTCCGGCAATAGCATGTCGAATGTTGGCCTCGAGCTCGTTCAAAAAGGTTGGTTTGTTAGTGTAGACTAAGGAATAGACGTAGACCTAGAAAAAATAATCGAGCGATGTCAAATCGATCGTGGCGTCCAGTTAATGAACGCTCGCCGTGAGATGACCGAATCGCTAAATTTCTCCTTCACAACTTTAAGCGTTGCGTCGCTTGTATGTCATGTAGCGCTGTCTCGTTTGAACCACATATCGGAAATATAGAGGTTGAAGAGCTTGGACAACAGAAAGTCAGTTAACATCGCTCTATACCTGATACCATTAACGGTAACGGTGTCTCCATTCTCATTTCGGAAGAAATAAGGTCCGATGATGTTGCCATGCCATAAATCGCACCAAACAGTCAATCTTTGTGGACGCATTGTGGATGGATTGCGTTCGCTCTTGTAGACATAGCCGTTGAGCCAAAAGAAGGCCTCGTTTCAAAAGAGAATTTTTTGGCCAAAAACGGCAAATATTTCCAGCGCCCCATAAGCGTACTCACGGTGTTGTTTATGATCGTCGGGCTTCAATTCTTGAGTCAGCTCAATCTTATACAGATGTAGGCCCAAATTCAACTGCAAAATACGTTACGTTGCCTCTCTGGTCATGCTCAATTTAGTCGATCGGTGCCGAATCGAAATTTCTTTGTCTTCTTTGATACAATTGTATATTTTCTTCATTTCGCACCAATCTCTGTCTGGTTGGTGGCTTAATATCCAAAAGAGAGTACTCCCGCTTAAACTTTTGTGAACGTTGAAGCCATGATAACGACCTACTTCATTACGATATTCACGTTGCGTGTTTACAACTGAGCCAAAATTTTTGAAAATATTTTTCAATAATTGCCGCATGCTCAACAAGCGTAAAACGATGCATGATGAAATGGCAAACCTTAGTGAATATTTGCACAGCTGGATGTCATTGGCTGCTGAAACATAGCAATTAGAAAACTATCATTGCTATCTGGTCACTTGTTAGAACTTGCGGATACCTCACAACGAAAATAAAACAACCAAATTCATGAGAAAATGTTAAACGTTGGTTTGTCGCTGTATTGATGATGAAAACGACGGCAGTGCCTTCCATTTTATTCAAAATCTACTACTGCCAGACCTACTAATACAACAATTTTTTTGCTTACGACAACTGTGGGTTCATTGTTTTGGTATAAAAGATCTGAAAACAGGGAAATCGACATTTAACGTATATCACGAAAGCATTGCTAACAATGGAGCGAATGAGGTTTGCTTTATGTTGTTGCTTTATATCGAAAATAATATTGGACCACAAATTAAGCATTTATATCTGTTTTCCGTTCATTGGTCTGGGCAAAATTAAAGCAACCATTTATTGAGATTTATGTTGGCATTGACTGACTCCAGGTGATCTGAAAAAAATTATCATCACGTATTTTTCGTACGTGGTTACTTATTTTTACCAAATTACCGCATCAACGTCCTAGAAGATTATATTTATTTGTTTTGGAACCCCAGTTCAACATTTACAGTCAAAGAATAGAAAACTGATGATATTTTGGACTTTAACACTTTGACAGCCGCGTGTCTCACCAGTGGGTCACGCAAAAGTTTCATAAGATGCCATATAACGCACCGGTGGGTCACACTCTATATACCATATTTTTGTATACGTGACTTGTTGGTGAAATGAGTTTTTTCCTTTTGGAAACCTATTCCTTTGGCACCTATTAGTAAGTCCATGCTTGCTTGTACAAAAATCTAACTAATGTTTTTTGTTGAAACATTCTAGGAAAAATGATGGATTTCCCTCGCATGAACTGCAATATGTTGAAACTTTCTTTGCTATATTTGCAGCCGCTGCTTTTCTTTCACTTTTTTTTTTCAGTTCATTTTATCAGTTGAGGCATCGTTTTCTCAATGTGTGCTTTGTAGAATATAATCAATCTTTAACCTACAGATACTGTCTAAACTGACCAAATTGTACGTTCTTGTAATTTTTGTAAATTACTTAAACATTTTCAACAGATGTGGAAAGAAGAGATTCGAAAGAAATCTTATAATACCAACGGATTGTAATACGTAATGGCGAGAATGGCGTAAGAAACATTAATACTCTATTAAGCGTGGTTGTACTCCACGATCTCTTCAAGTTCAAGTTCTCCCAGTCCTACTTTTGTATTGAGCATTAAAACCTCACACTTGTCTTTATATTTTATAACAACAATAGCAGAATATTTACGTTCAACCTCATGTTTTCCTAGCTAAGCGTGAACAACTTCTCTTGAATTGTCGGTTTTATTTTTACGAAGCCTTCCAATTAGATAGGTTTGATGGTTGATCAACAATTTTGCAAGAGAAGCGGATGAGTAAAAATTTTCAGTAGCAATTGTTCTGCTCTTGTCTAAATAATTTTAAGCCGAATCTATAAGAATTTGCGTGCTGTGAGAAGTTGAAAGGTTTGGTTTTCCTCTTCGATTATTAGAGTAATTTTTACCGGCGTAAATAGAGATACTGTATGTGTAACCACTGGGGTCAAAGAGTTCATAGATTTGACTCCGAATTTGGTGAGACTTACCTGGGTTGGCGAAATTTTATGCTGTGGAATCATTGACTCGTCCAAGACTAATATTTCTCCCGGGTTTTGAACTCTTACAAAATTTAGCTCCAGGATTTCTAGGAAGCCGCGTATTTTACCTAAATTGTTTCTGCCGCTCATTGAATTATCCGCAAAATGCATGAATTTAAAAAGCAATAGCAATCTTTTGCGGGATATTATTCGGGGGACAAATGTATTATTATTAAAATTGTCCTTGCTATAATACAATGAATGATATACTATACAGTAGATGTGTATTTCGCTATATCCATATACTTCACTATGGCTAGAAACTTTTTTATTTCTAGTACTTCAGTGTCCTTCTCATCTTTAACCGTGAACTTCGAGTGACAAATTAGTCTGGGTAACCTTCGGTTACCATAAGTGCAAAGAAATATTTAAAAAATATTTATATTCTGTGATGTGTCGAGTTGAGGTGACTCAAAAATAAATTTTTCCAGTGATCTTCTATAGCAACAGGTGCCCACTTATTTGAAGAAATTGTTACAGGAGTAGAAGGAAGAACACGCTCGTTTTCAGATTCTGAAGGCTTTCTAGCAGAATATTTTCATTGGAATCGCTTGAATAAACATCTGATGTATGATTTCTTCTGAATCTAAGTTTTCGAAATCACTATAAAATATGTTGGCGTGAACAGCTTACATCAGGGGCCATGAGACCTAATAACAGTCACATTTTTAAAAGACATAAATAACACAGAAAAATTTAAATAAAAGACACCGTATTCAAACACAACACATTAATATAACACAAAATTAAGATTACAAAAATAAAGAAAAAAAAACACTGTTGGTACTCTGGTGGCATTTTTTTTTGTATGGCGGCAGTAAACGTGTTAAAAAATGGTGGCTGATTTTCTACAAAAAAAAAACTTGTTTATCAACAGAATCGTACGGAAGATGTGTTCCAAAAGAATAAAACAAAAAAAAACTATTTGCTTCTTCAATATAAAGGAGCTTTTATTATGATTTCAATAAAAATTACACTATCACAGAAGAGGAAACTATAGATGGATTTGTTAAACACTCATTCAACTTGATAAAAAACCTGTGCCTGTGTGACTTCCATCAATCAAAGTCATTCATCAAAAGTATCAATTAATAGTAAAAAATTAGATAATTTGAAGGAAGTTCAGGATAGCATGTTGGTTTGCCATTTTATCAAAACATATTTAGTTGACCGACAGCTAACGTTAAAGATAGTCCAGAGGATAATGGCGAATTGAATTACGTACCATAGTAGGCTGTACAGTTAAATTGTCAATTTTTAAGTACAGTTTTCATTAATTTTGATTAAAAATATGATTACACGATGTGTGTTAAAAAAATAAAGTTACTTTATATTTTTATAAAAAAAATATTTCCTTATTCATCAATATTAATGTTGTCTCCTTTAAAGTAATCTTTCTTAGATATAATATTCTTGTGCCAAAGCCTTTTCCAACCCTCGAAGAACTTCTCATAAGCACTTTTTTATAAAACTTTCAGATCTTCCAGCGGTGCCGTTTTTATTTCTTCAATCGGTGCAGGTCTCCGTCCTTTCATAGGTCTCTTCAAAGAAGAGTTTTTCAGAACCCGAACCTACGTCAGGTCTGCCTGCGTCCTCGGTTGACAGTTGGGTCTCATACGAGCACAACTGCAAATGGCACAGCTCTGCGGGATGTATGCAGACCAAACGATTACTTTCCAACGCCTCTAGGAAGTCAGCGGCTTTCTGCTGTGCCAGGGCATTACACTTTTGCACAGCACTTAAGTGCGCTGGGTGTGCAACGTCCTGTGATGCTTGCTTCGAAAGTGATGACGACACCGCTGAGCACTATCCCTGTGAATGTCTGGCTAACGTTCGTATCAGCCTGCAGATACTTGGCTTTGACGTGTCGGGTGCTGGTACTGTAGGCATCTTATAACTTTTTTTTTCAATTTAAATTTTTATTTCTTCTTCAAAAATCAAAATACATTTTTATTTCTATTTGCATACGTACATATATGATAAGAGATAATTTTAATTATAATAATAAATGTATGTATATGACTAATTCATTAAATAATTAATAAAGAATATAAAAAAGATTATTATGAATCTTTTTCATGGATATAACTTACATATAGAAGGAAGAAATTCATAGATGCATTCTATTGTCAAGTGACAATTGTCGAATGTATCTTAAGTGGTACTTAATAAGATATAAATAATGTTGTGGAGCTGGATGTCAAAAAAAGATTTAAATATAAATGAGGACAAATTGCACAGGAGAAGGTTTTATTACCAAGCAAGATTCAAACCAATAATCTGATTATGTTAGAGATTTCACCAAAGTCAAAGTTCAAAAGCCATTTTTTTAATTTCATGTTGAATGAATAAGCTGAGCGATTAAATTTATTATCAACGAGTAAAGTATTAAATAGTCTAGGTGCTAAAGAAGTATAATATTTCAAAAAGTGATGAGTATTGTGGGCTGGAATAATTGCAAGACATCTTCCACTACTATGAAGTGTAGTATTTCGATTTAAATAATATGCACTTCTTAAAAAAAGATTTGTAATACTTTATAAAAGTAAAGATGCTTTAACAGTAGTACTCGTATACTAGAGTTGCGAAAAACAATAAGGAGAAGATGTGCTCAAATCGTCTTTTTCTCCATGTAATTCTTAAGACATGCTTTTGAGATCCGATCAAGGGTTGCAAATAGTTTTTTAAAGTACTACCCAAGCATATAGGGTTTTCCAATAGGGATTTGAAAACTTTGAATTTAATTTGTGAACGCTCTCCTTTATTAATCATCACACTGTCACTATTAATTTATTCAGTAAACTCAACATTTTCATTATGGTGAAGTTCATTAACGAGCAACGTCTGCAAGTTATAAAAATTTTCTACAGATATCCAGAGTTGGTGACTGCAACTTTAAGAGCGTTAACTCCAATTTTCAGTCGTAATTCTCGCCTTAGTTGACAGGCAATAACAAGTTTAGTGCAAAACTTTGAGTCTACATATTCGTTGTGTGATGTTGCCGTGTCAGTGAGACAACGGGTTGGTCGAAGTGTCGAAAATATCGCTGCCGTTCAGACGTCCGTAGCAAACGATCCAAATCAGTCAATTCCACGTCGTCCTCAAGAATTGGGCATCGCTCAGACCACATTATGGCGTATTTTGCATAAGAAGCTTGGTTTACACCCATACAAGATCAAGCTGACTCAAGAATTGAAGCCGATGGACCATTTGAAGCGATGTACGTTCTCCGATTGGGTTCTAGAGAAGATGCGCCAAGATGATGAATTTCATCGCAAAATCATCTTCAGTGACGAAGCTCATTTTTGGCTCAATGGGTTCGTCAATAAGCCAAATATGCGTTATTGGTCGGGTGAAAACCCACATGTGCTTCATGAATCACCACTTCATCCACAAAAAATAACTGTTTGGTGTGGTTTGCATGCCGGCGGCGTTATTGGGCCATATAACGATCGTCACGTTATTGTGAATGGTCAGCGTTATCGCGCCATGATTACCGGTTATTTTTAGCCCGAATTGGAAGATATGGACTTGGACTACATGTGGTTTCAACAGGATAGTACCCCAAGCCACACAGCACACGCTACAATCGATTTATTGAAGAGTAAGTATGGTGAGCGTGTTATCTCAAGACATGGGCCAGTCGATTAGCCGCTTCGTTCGTGCGTTTTAACGCCGCTTAACTTCTTTTTGTGAGGCTACGCTAAGTCATTGGTTTATGCCAACACACCGACGACGTTGGAAGAGCTGAGAGCCAACATTGAACTCGAAATAGCGGTCATTTCGGCCGAAATGTGTGTTCCAGTCGTTGAAAATTGGTTCCAACGAATCGACCGCTGCCCGCGGTGGCCATATAAACGAAGTCGAGTTTTATTCATAAATGTTTTGATTGTACTTCAAGCCAATAATAAAGTTTTGAAATATCTCAAATGGTTTGCCTTTTATTTAAAAAAAAGTTGTTAAGTCGTTATAAGAAAACCCTATACAATGCCATATTGTAGTTAGGATTTAGCCAACCCGTGATATATGGTTTAAATAATTTTTCTGCAGCAAAGCTTTCTTAAATGAAATATTAAATAAATGGCTGATAGCAAACACTTCTTAATTGCTAAGCTGAAGAGATTACTCATCTTTCTTCGCAAGTCTAAAAGATTTCATAAAATGGAACTTTACAAGGAGTACTCGTACAATGGACTAGTTCTTTGTCTAAGTGCTCCATCATTCACTCCATCGCAACTGTGTAAAAAGCTTTTTAAAATAAGAAATATGTTGCCAGTCAAGTTACAGGTACTGGGTCGTCGAAGTACTCGTAAATTGTGAGATGCATACCATTTGATGTCAGCCAAAGGTTTGAACGACAAGCTAGTGATTCGGACTAGGATACCACTATTACATAGCAGGTCATCAGATGTTTTTAAGATTTTTAGTATACAACTTCACACTTAATTCGTACTTTATGATGTCTCAAGCCAGACCAGTTTACAAAGAAACTTTAGCTTGCCAGCTGTCGCACACTGGGACAGAACAGCGCAATTGGTGGCGATATATCATCCAACATAGCTACGATCCTGAAAATTTCAGTAAATGCTGTTACAACTAAGCTATTGATATTTAAGGAGCTTAAAGCAAACCCAATGCTTCAACGGGCAGAAGTTGTTCTTTCTTTTTCAGGCGGCTTCCTCATGCTAGTTTATATGGGATCAGAGATTAACAGAAAAGAGTTGACATTATCTATGTATATTGGTATCTTCTCTGCTTGATTCGTGAAGTCCTTGTTCCGTGATTCGTAAACAATCGGTAATAGAGCATGGGCTATTATTTCTGGTCCATGAATAAAATATTTATGAAGGGTGGGTGACGTGACGGCAGTGTCAATTACAATCTTTCTGATCTTCTCTACATCAGTTTCATATCCCATTGATACAACCATCATCATGAGTTCCATATCAATTTTTGTAACTTCTGTGGAAATTTCAGAATTTTTAAGAAAACACCTGGCCGTGTTGCCATGATTTGAATAACCAAACCCGAGCTTTGGTTGATCTACTATCAGACCACAACGATCTTTAAATTCTTTCCGTATACTCTTTTCGTTTTCCTAACAATATAATTATCATTATCACCTCAAGCTTGCCACTTTCTTAGATGCAATTTGTAGGACAAGTGGAGTATGTTTTTGGAAAAATGTATCCATTTATAAGGAACTTCCCTTGTCATTATATCTTCGATATCGTTTAACTTTTTAAAAGATGCACCACATATAAAACACTTTTGCGTGGATGATGTCTCCGTTATAGCGTTGCACACTTTCCCGTCTACCATGGTAAAAAGTAGGGTGTGACAAACTTGTATCTGTTTTCCTTCAACTAGCATTGTTGTCTTTTGTAATTCATTTATTTCCTCGTCTACTCTCTTTTTTTTCTGTTAAGGAAATTTCAGTAGATTCTTTCAGAAACTAGTTTGTTAATAGCCTGAAGTATCTTGTAGAGCCCGGGCGTGGATTTTCCCATACAACTTTAGAATTAGCAGAAAATCTAAGCGCAACAAGGTAGGTAACAAAAACTGATGAATTAGATATTTCAAGGCCATGAAAAGCTTGTTTGTAGGAGCTGTGTCCCGAGCTTCCATCATATCCCCACTTTGAAAACAAACACAAGTTTTCCATTTCTTCGCTTGTTAGTAACTTAATAACTTCCTTTTGCGATTCTATCAAACTTTTTTTGTGAGATCCAGCAATGCCTGAAGGGTAACCTCTCCTGAAGTTTGGGTAACATTCACGTGTTCGGGGGGTGGATAGCACTATTTTTTTGTAGCTTGTACGACCTTATATGCAGGAAATTTTTCTGGTGCAATCATTTTTATAATACCCCTAGTGCTTCTTAACCTGACATTTTTAAACTTTTTAATTCAAGTGAGTTCTTATACGACTTTTTACACTTTTTTGCACGATCAGGAGTAATTGTCCTACTTTTCTCAAGCTCATTCGAGTAGCATAAATGATGTAGACTATTCCGGCCCAATTAAACTTAAAATGCGGAAGGGCCGATGCAACAAAATTATGAAGGGTTACATCGCTGTGTTTGTTTGTTTGTCAACATAGACAATGCATATAGAACTTGTAAGTGATCAATCAGCTTCGGCCTTTATAGCTGTGAATAAAAGATTTGTTGCTCGGCTGGCATCTGCAAACATATTTAGCGATTGTGGGACAAATTTCAATGGAGTGAATAATGATTTGAGAAAAGAGAACAAATTTATCATAGCAGAATGTTCAGCGAAAGTATCCTCAATACTAGCAACACAAAACACAAGGTGGCATTTCCATCCGCCATCGTCCCCACATTTCGAAGGTTGGTGTCCATAAAATACCACCTCAAAAGTAGTCGCAAAACCAACTTTTGAAGAGTATGCAACACTTCTCACACAAATTGAGGCATGCCTCAATTCAAGACCGTTGTGTCTAATGACATCAGACCCGAACGACCTTTCGATATTGATCCCTGAACACTTTCTTGTCGGTGCCCCACTCACCACACTCCCAGATAGAAACCTTCAGGAAAAGAATATCAACCACCTCGACAGATAGAGATATATTCAACGACTCACACAGGATTTCTGGAAGTAATGGAGCACGACATACCATAATATGTTGCAGCATAAGCCAAAATGGCTTCACCAACATCCACACATCAAGGTGGGACAAATAGTCATCGTCAAGGAAGACAATCTTTCAGCAACACAGTGGGTTCTCGCACGTGTGCTCAAATTACATCCCGGTTCAGATGATTTAACGCGCGTGGTGACCATAAAAAATGAAAAATCCATATTAAAAAAACGTATAGCAAAAATATCTCCTCTACCGATATCGAATCCGACAAAATCATGAAAACAAAGGACTGTCATACGAATGACTTAATAAAAAAAAAAGGATTATAAGTGAATTAATAAAATTAAAAAAAAAATTATTAAAAACAAAACATGCATTTATAAAAAAACTTTACCCAAAACCCAACTTAAATTTACAAGGGCTATAGGATATCAAAAACGAGCAGCTTTTTATTACTTACCATATATTTATCTTTTATTCATTATGCTATAATTACTTGAAGACTAATCATTTCTTTCATATATTTCTCGCGAAACATAGCACAACCTGTTCGACAATTAGGACGAAGGGAAACCAAGATGTACGCGCACAATGCGATGGCAACATAATTTAAAACAGCATGAAATGCAATTCCGCAAACCTGAAGCATACGTCACATCTGAAAAAGACGGATAGCATGTTGGTTCCCAACAATCATAATAAATTTTATAGATAATTAAAAAAAAAACTATTAATAAATTTGTTAAATAACTAATAAAAAAAAATACAGGGATAAGGCGCGGCATACTTTGACACCTTAAATTTTAATAAATTAAATGGAGGAAAAACAAAACCTCCAACAACTAAATACGTCAAAATATTTCAAACCAAAATCCCAGCTTAAATCCCTCGCTGAAAGGGAACGAAGTTTTTCATTTTGGTGCTTCACAACGGAAATTCATCTAATTGTTCGTTGCAATTTTACTTTATATTTTAAAAGTAATAAAAATGAAAAAGATTAAATTTAAACTCCGAAACTTTAAACAATTCGGAACATGGTCCTTCGAGAGTTAAACAAGTCGAACTTGAAGATTTACACATATTTTTTTAAAATAAAAGTGCAGATAAATTTGAATAAATATCGAATATTGACGGAGAGTAGTGCCGTATCACACGGATTGAAGAACATCCGCATCAACATTATTCTGATTTCAAGGCCTTTAAGGGTGACAACCTTAAGTGAAGAACAGTAGCCAAGACCAACGGTGGCGATAAACGGCGGTATCCAGTAAATTTCGAAGATATTCAGTTAGCTGAGAACAAAGGTAGGAATTTTAACCTTTCCTTTTATAGTATAATTTTACATCTGTAAATTAACCGATTAAACACACAAAAAAAAAAAAAAAATAAAATCAAATAAAATAGGAAGTGATAAGTTATAAAAACGGTTTATTCTTAAATCTGAGGTAAACTTTAATTTATGAAAATGTTGAAACTAGCTAATTCTAATTAAAGAACAAGAAGACATCTTTAATGAAATCTCTAAAGATTATAACGAATTTTTGAAAGATAATGCGTCGCGAAAGTCAAAGGGGAGATTAACGAAATGTTCAAGCTGGCAATACGAGAACATACCACCAGAATTTCAGCGGCTTCTGATGATGTAAAAGATAAATATATTGAGGATGAAATATTTTCAAAAATCAAAAGAGTAGTCAACTGCATAACGAAATCGACAAATTATTTGAAAATCATCAGTGTATATCAGACACATCTCCTTTGAATACAATAAAGTCTTCGTCTTTGGACATACGTTTGAGACGAATTCAAATTAAAACTTTTAATGGAAAATTCCCAGATTGGTGCGAATTTTACAATTTTTTTTTTATGTATGATGGAAACTGATGTTGGCTCTCTCAATTTAGAACTTTTCATTTTTTTTGTTCGTTCACTACTTTCATTAAAAGATAATACATGGACTGAAAAGTTCCGTTTCGAAGAGAGGGCACCACTTGAATTAAATCCATACCATTTTCAGTTAGTACCAACCTTCAAAAGATAAGTGTATAAATTTGACAGCTGTTGGACCATTAGTTCTCGAGATCTATCGTTGTGAGTGAAGCAACTTTTGTTATTGTGAAAAAAAAAATGGATTCAAAGTAATTTCGTGTGTTGATTTATCATTGCTTTTTGATGGGAAAAAATGCAGCCGAAATGGCTTGATAAGTGTTACCCGGACTCTGCACCAGCTGAACGAACCATTCGCAAGTGGATTAAAAAATTTAAAAGTGGTCATACAAGCACCGAAGATGATACACGCAGTGGACGTCCAAAAGAGGCTGTTTCAGATGAAAACATCAAAAAAGTAGACAAAATGATAACGGATTACGATGATGAATGATGTTGAATATATCATACATGAATATTTGGACATGCGAAAGTTCTGTTCAAAGTGGGTGCCGCGTTTGCTCACAGTCGATCAAAAACAACAACGTGTTGATGATTCAGAGAAGTGTTTAAAGCTGTTCAACCGCAATAAAGCCGAATTTTTGCATCAGTATGTTACAATGGATGAAATTTGGCTCCATTACTTCACACCAGAGTCAAGTCGGCAGTCAGCTGAGTGGCGAGCAGGCGACGAATCTCGTCCAAAACGACCAAAAACTCAACAGTCGGCTGGCAAGGTTATGGCATCCGTATTTTGGAATACACATGGAATAATTTTCATCGACTATCTCTAAAAGGGGCAGACTATCAACAGGGACTATTACATTGCGTTGTTGAAGTGTTTGAAGGACGAAATTGAAATTGAAGAAAAAGAAAGTGCTGTTTCATCAAGACAATGCACAGTGTCACAAGTCGATGAAAACGATGGCAAAATTGAATAAATTCGGCTACGAAATGCTTGGCCCCAGCGACTATTTCCTGTTCGTAGACCTTAAAAGAATGCTCGCCGGAAAGACATTTAAGACCGATGAAGAAG
Organism: Volucella inanis; assembly: GCA_907269105.1. Lineage (NCBI taxonomy): Eukaryota > Metazoa > Arthropoda > Insecta > Diptera > Syrphidae > Volucella > Volucella inanis. Next base: position 123,700,475 of record OU026157.1, on the reverse strand, counting down.
TAATCGCCGAAACAGAGGCCTATTTTGAGGCTAAACCGAAATCGTACAACAAAACTGGTATCGAAAGATTGAAAAATCATTTCAATCAGTGTATCGCCCTCGAAGGCAACTATATTAATAAATAAAGTTGAATTTTGCAAAAATTTTGTGTTTTACTATAAAACGGCATTGACTTTTCACCCCATGTGTTATAAGGGGTGATTCATCGTGAGGTTTAATTTTCAATAAGCTTTTTTTGACAGATCACATATCTCCTATCACAATCAAACTGCCTTGTCATTTTTGTTCAGTATCGTTTGGTAAATCATCATGGAAAGAATCACACCACAACAACGTCTCCACATTGTTCAGCTATATTACGAAAATCAGCATTCTGTGAGAAATGTTTTTCGTGCCTACTGAAACCACTATTGCCAATACCATCTCAAATTTGAGTCCCATTTTACATGAGTGAATGATACGCGACCGGTTAGACCACATCCAGCACGTAGTGAAGAAACTATAGCAGTTGCATCTGGGAGTGTACTATACGCAAAGACCGTTTCAAATCGATTCGTCGTCGTTCTCAGCAGCTTGGCTTGGCGTATTCGACAACTTGGAGTATTTTGCGTGAGGATTTTGGGCTAAAAGTGTACAAAATTCAACTTGTGCAAGAATTGAAGCCAATTTGCGCCATATTTTCAGGTCTTATCGTGAAATTTTGTTGAGTGATGAAGTCCATTTCTGGCTCAATGGATACGTTAATAAACAAAACAAGCCTTTATTGTCATAGTTTCGAGTTCATTTTTTTAACTCCTCTGCTAAAAAATCAAGTCGTTTTTCAAATTTCTTTCTTTCTGCTGACTGTATGATAATAACAAGCTCCTTTCGAGTCATAAACATAATATTAGAACTTATTCCTAAGGGTTAAACATATCTTTGAATAGTTTACCACCAAAGTTCACCTTTTTTTTGCCAGAAAGCACATTAAAAAAAAAAAAAGAAAACGAAAACGACACAAAGAGTTACCAAAAAGCTTTTGAAGCCCTTGGAATACAAATTTACCGACCAACATGGCATTTAAAAGCAAAAATATTGGCATTTAAAAGGGTTTTGTTGTTATTACCGTTTGATAGAAATAGTAGCACTCTCTACACACAACTACCGTTCGCTTTCGTAAAAATTAGATGCAGAGAAGATTCAATGGTATACCTACGAAAATAAAACGGAAAGACCCATACGCGTTGTAGCTAGAAGATTGCATCCCTTCTGCCTTAAAGAAAACATCGTAAATGACCTTAAAAATAAATATTTTAAGATACGCAGTTTATATACTTGCGCAAAAACAGCGCAATGTTGAAATCGAGAGAACGACCCCAAGACGCGGTCTTCCCCTCTTTAGGCTAATTTTCGACAAAACCGAAAGCCTAGAAAGAATTTATGCCATAAATTCAATTTTGGGACTTGTTGTCAAAATTGAACCTCCGCGGAAAAACTCTAGGCTGATTTCCCAATGTACACGTTGCCAGGGATTCAGCCATCCTCAGGCCTACTGCCAGAAGGAACCTCGCTGTTTAAAATGCTGTGGCAAACATCTGACTCGAGAGTGCAATGCCGCGAAAGAGTCCCCAGCGATATGCATTAACTGCAAGGGAAAACATCCAGCTAATTATCGAAGCTGCGAAGTCGCGAAGGAGTTGCAAAAGCTACGAGATCAATCAAAAACGAAGCCTATGAAAAACGCAGGGACAGCTAGAATGAGAAATAACAACAGCGATCCTACTCCAAAGCCTTTAAAGAAGGTAATGGTGACAAACGCTAAAATCACCAATAACAACAACGTCAAAAATAACAATGCGCAAGTGGAAAGTGGAAAAAATTACGCGCAAATAGCGGCCCGAGTTAATACTAACTGTACATCACCGGACCCTGCCTCAAATGTGTTATCATTAATTTTCGAGAGACTAGAAGAACAGACTAAAATAAATAAGATAATAGTCGAACGGCTTCTTAAGTTGCAGAAATTGGCTCTGCAACTAATTATGGCAAAGAAGCTCAATATACTTACGTGGAATGCCAACGGGCTACAGAAAAGGCTTGATGAACTAAATATTTTCATGCGACCTTAACGCGAAGCACACCTTTTGGGGCTCAAGATGTATCTCTCAAAAAGGCAAAACTCTTCACAGGCTGGTACTCGGAAAAGGAGTAAACGCTAGTTACGTCAAAGTTGAAGAGGGCTCCGATCTTTCCTCCGATCATTCTCCAGTTATTCTCTCACTGTGCGAATCCTTGGTTAAAAAACAAAGACCACCCAGATTAACTAACAGCAAAACTCACTGGGAAGATTTCCGAATAGACGTTGTAGACAATACTGAGTTGAAAGTAGCACTTAGAACGCCATATCAATTTGAAAAAGAAGTTGAACATTTTGTTGAAGTCATACAGCAAGCGGCCTAGAAGAACACTCCCCGCGAATCCAACAAAATTCCCAAAGTTGGCATAAGATACCCACCGGAAATCAGAGAAATGATAAGGAAGAAACGAAGAGCTCGGAAAAAGTGGCATGAAACCCGGGCACCACAAGATAAAACGTCCTTCAATAGGCTCTGCAACTTATTGAAAAAATCGATCAAGGACTTCAATAATCAAGGTATTAATAACTACCTTGAAAGACTCACAGCGACAAAGGATACCAACTACTAAATATGGAGAGCCGTTAAAAGTGTTCGAAAGCCCCAAATACATGTGGCGCCAATAAGAAGAAACCAGGATGGCTGGGCGAAAGAAGATAAGGAAATAGCTAATGTTTTCGCCGACCATCTTGCAGAAACGTTTAAACCATTCGATGGGGGGGGGGGGGTGCTTCCTGAGAATGTCAATACGCTAGACGTGACGACAAACTTTCCAGTAGAAAAGGCTACACTTAAGGAATTTAGACAAGTTATAGACACGCTTAACCCCAATAAAGCTCCGGGATATGACTTAATAACGGGAGAGATACTTAAAGCGTTGCCGAAAAAAAAGTTTTGCTAAAGCTGCTCTATCTTATAAATGCCAGCATTAGATTAGAGCACGTACCGCACCAGTGGAAAGTAGCCGAAGTTATTATGGTTCCGAAACCCGGTAAACCGCTGACTGAAGTCAAGTCATATAGACCAATATCGCTTCTCCCGATTACATCGATGGTCTTCGAGCAAATCCTTCTTAATTGTCTTAAACCAGTTACTGACACAAAATCCCTCCTGCCTGATCATCAATTTGGCTTTAGAAGCCAACACTCTACAGTTAACCAAGTGCATCGAATAACCGATGTAATTGAACGAGTAATCGAGTGTGAGTTAGTCTGTTCAAGCGCATTCCTTGACGTTTCGCAAGCCTTTGATAAGGTATGGCATGAAGGCCTAAAATATAAACTCCGACAAGCCCTACCCCAGCAATTGTCTTGTATTTTAGGTTCATATCTGGAAGACCGACTCTTCCGTGTGAGACACGGAAAGGAATATTCCACTTTTAAGATAATAAAGGCGGGGGTGCCGCAAGGAAGTCTACTTCTTTTTACCCGTGATATACCGCAAACGGACGACACTGTCCTAGCCACATTTGTTGATTACACTACCATTTTGGCAACGGCTAAAACAGTCGAAGAAGCAACTGCCAAGTTTCAACGTGCCCTTACACGGATTAACAATTGGACAAAGACTTGGCGAATCGCGCTTAATGAAAACAAGTCTGTCCACGTGAACTTCACTCTCAAGAAAATTGAGAATCAACCGGTGTTTATCAACGCAGTACGAATTCCTTACGCGAACGAGGCCAAATATCTTGGTATGACACTCGAAGCTAAACTAAAATGGAGGGCACACGTCTAGAAAAAACGTGAAGAGCTTGAAATCAAATATAGAGATATTTACTGGCTTATTGGAAAGTATTCCAAGCTTAGCTTAGAGAACAAACTGCTGTTATACAAGCAAGTGCTAAAACCGATCTGGGCATATGGTGTACAACTTTGGGATTGTACTAAAAATAGTAAAATTAATGTATTACAGACATTCCAAAACAAAGTTAATGCGCCGTGGTACATTAGAAACGATGATATCCACAGAGACTTAGGAATCGAAAACGTTCAGAACGTAATTAAAATGTTTGGCCGAAAACATAATAATCGATTACAAGGTCATATAAATATTTCTGTTCAACAGATCCTCGACGAGACAAATTTATTGCGCCGTCTGAAAAGGACTAAGCCTCTCGATCTAGCGCGGTGATTAGCAGCGCGTAATTTTTCTAAAGTACACAGGACTTTTCAATGGAAAATCGCCTGTAGGATATCTTATAAAAACAAAATAAAATTCGATAGAAGAACTGCTTGTTGAGTGTGAACTCAGTCGTGGTTTGCATAAGGGAGGTGTTTTTTAGTGAGTAGGAATCTCACACTACTATAGGCTCCGGGCCTATGAAGTCTATGACGATTTCTCACCTTCCCATAGAAAAAAAAAAAAAAATTTCTCTCAAAAAAAAAAAAAAATTTAAATAGCTTTACACATACCGGAACTTGAGGGCACCATGCCGAAAATTAAATTTTTTTATAACCGTAATACTTATTGATGCAACCAAAAAACCCTTCTGAGCTGCTTCGTAACAAACTCTAGCTATATGATATGATATGATGTGCGTCGAAAGAAATTTTCGAGCTGCTAGCTTTGCTCAAAACCGCACACGTTAGTTGTGAATGCGAGGCAACGAAAAAGGAACGATTTTGGGCAGAACTACACTGTCCCAATGCATAGATCTATTGGGTTGTTTAATAGGTTTTGCGGTTTTTTTCTTGGAAGTAGATTTTATCGTTTAAGAAAATCCATGTGTATACCGTTATGAAATTTTGTTGTTTATTCCAATAGATAGTACTATCCTCTACAGAGACTGAAAAGGCTTGGAATGTCGAAGAAGTGGATGTTTGGATTCCTCACGAACTCAGTGAAAGAAACATTATGGATCGCTTAATGATCTGTGAGTCTTTGTTGAGATGGAACTCGCCTAAGAGGGTGGTTACTGGAGACTAAAAATTGATGGTTTACAATAACATTCGACGTACGCGCGTATGGTGAAACACCGCAATTTGGACGGTAAATAAGATTTGCAAACAAATGCATTGTTTTCCATCATGACAACGCCAGAGTACATACAACTTAAGTGACAAAACAAAAGCTAAATTCATTTGGTAGGGAAGTTATGCAGCACTCATTCCATCTGTTTCGCTTTCTCTAAAACGGAAATTAAATTGTGAAGATGAAATCAAAAAGTACCTGGACTTTTCCAAAAGAGGCATTATGTCTCTTCAAGAACGTTGGAAGAAAGTAATAGACCATGATGAACAATATCTGATGGATTAAATATAAGCCTTTATAGCAAAAATGTGTGTTTAACTTTAAAACAAAACCGCAGAACTTATACCCAATATAAAGTATTCGAGAAATTCGCACTACAACAGAGGAATGAAATTCTGGAAGTTTATTCGAAAGGTATCCTATTGCTTAAAGTCGGTTGTACAGGCAGAAACGAAGGCGTTAACTTCTCTGGACTTCAAAAGTATTAATCAAATGTAACTATCATCGAGAGGCAACTTCCAATAGTGAGCATAATATATGACTTACCTTAAGAAGAAATATCACAAATAAAGACTGCAAAGATTGACGTAGATAAGCAGTTACTGGTATAACAACAATAGTTAGAAGAACAGATAGAAGAACTCATAAAAAAAACATCGATCTTTAAAGGTTAAAGTTAAGAAAGCTCAGTTTCTTTTCAATTTTAATTTTAGTATCCAGTTTTATAACCATTTTACTCGTCCTTTACTGCAGAATTAAGACTAAAGCACCAATAACAATACAAGTATCTGGAGCTGCACGAAATGTGTAGTAAACATTACTTTTGATGGCACGAGTTACATGTTTGGCTATGGTATATCGATCGACAATAACGCTACATCGACAACACTCAACAACCCCTGCTTTGGAGATTTGGCAGATGAATGGTATACGATCAACCAAGAAGTCTCAGCTGCTATGAGAATGTCTCCAGTGTTTTGATAGACAATTATTGTTGGCGCTTTTTGCTAAACGTGAATCTCTCCATCTTCTAAATAAGGCTACATAATGTAAAATTGTAATTTTAAGTCAATCTGTGGAAAGCTTTCAACGAACAAACATCTTATTGGATTGAATTGTAAATATTGGACTAGTAGTTTTATTTAATATTTATTTTTATGTATATCTACTTCATTAAGAGGGGGGTAACATTTTTAAACATTTTTTTAATTATTTCATATACTTACACAACATCTTAAGATTGTTGTGTCAAAATCTGAAAGAAAATGGAGCAAAACTAACCAAAATTTAAGCGTTCATTGCTTGGTATATGGCTTTGTATACCAAGCCAGCAGCTGAGCGGCGCAATTCCCTGGGAGCTTTGTACTCTTAGAATCCCTAAATTCTTCGTAGGTATACTAATGTTCTTAACTTCCGGTTTCCAGTGTATATAAATCAGTTTAAAAGTATACGTTGCGTTGTAGATGATACTTAAAATAATAATGAGACCCTGAATAAGCTTATCTAGAAAATCAGTCCGAAATAAGTATATGATACTTCATTTATTGCTGAAATTAAAGCTTATCTAGCAGCATTTACCTTCAATGAAGACGGTTTAGCTTTCCTGACCTTTATGCGAGACATGAAAATCGCTACGAGACCAAGCGCACATGAATGGGCCCGTACAGGACAGTAATCGGGTCAGCAGAGCGGACCAAGCTGCACATGACAGCAAAGATACATAGTCGAGTTTAAAGTAAATAAAAACAGAAAAACGCTTTATATATGGGTGCTAATATTGCTGCTCTTTATGAACCAGGAATCGACGATTCTGTTTAGGTATGAACAAATTTTTCATGTTTAATATTGGATTTTCTGGTACACATAACTTTAAAGCGATTTCCTGACACTTGTGATTTTTGAAGCCGGTGACTGCCTTAAATCAAAATCTACTAAACTGATTCTTTTGAAATTAAGTTAACTACTTCCTTACATAAATGACCTGGTATCGTTGGGAGATTTTTTTGATTTTTCATTTTTATTAATTTTACAATACAATTTACAATACAATTACAATACAATAACTTCTAAGTGTCACCAAAAATTAAAAAAAAGCGAAAAAAAATATCCCACAAGGAATACCTTGCAAAAGTGATTATCTAAAGATAGAATTTCGATTTTTTTGATTTCAGAAGATCCAGTCATGAAGTATACGGTTCAATGGCAGCCAACTTTTTTTTCGAGGCGCCTCCAAAGATTTGCTGCCATAGGCTAAATTACTAATACTTTGCTTTCAAAAATTAACGAAGCGTCTAAAAAAATTCTTTTCTTCGCTGAATTAACATAACCTCACTCTTAAGTAACGTAACTAGCGAAGAATGTTCAAAACTTTTTTATTATATTTTTTTACAAAGACATGTTTATAACTTTGCGATTAGCAAACTACTCGTAGATGCTGCCCTATCTACGGCACAAATGTAAATATTTAAGATAAGGATAAGAAATCAGAATGTATAAATAGGTAAAATTTAAAATAATAAAGGAGAGTTGGAGTTCAAACCGAATCGACAGCAGTCGTGTTTCCATTTATTTACAATATGTTCGCTTGGCATCTTTTATATATAGCCTATCCCATAGCAATTCTTGGATGACAGTGATTGTCACTTCCTGTAGGCTTAGGCCTTCTGATATAATCAGCTAATAAAATTATAATTAATAAAGTACTCATATTGATACATATACAATTTTTGATTCCTATGTACGAGGTGTGTTCCAAAAGGAAGGTTACTTTATATTTAAAAAAAAATAAAAATTATTTGTTCATCATATTAATGTCGTCCCCTTTAAATTAATCCCCCTAAGATAAAATACACTTGTGCCAACGCTTTTTCCAATCCTTGAAGCACTTCTCATAAGCCCTTGTTGTCTTGAGATCTTCCAGCGATGCCGTTTTTATTTCCTCAATCCGTCTTTTCAGTTTTGTGAATAGGAAAAAGTCGCATGGGCCAAATCCTGTGAATATGGTGGCTGAGGCATGATTGTCGTGTTGTTCTTGGCCAAAATATCTCTCACAAGCAACGATGAATGAGCAGGTGCATTATCGTGATGCAAAGGTAATAAATGTTTTTACACGATTCCGAATGTTTTTTTGGTATATATATGGCGCATATCTTCAAGACAATACTCCTTAAAAACTCCTGATGCACAACGTCACGGTCATCGAAAAAAAAAAAACAGTGATATAAACTTTGTTATTTGATCACACTTGGTGTTCTTCCATTGAGACGATTGGGCTTTGGTTCCAACGTCATAACCATATACCTATGATTCGTCACGAGTTATGACCTTTTTGAGCAAGTCAGAATCATCATTGACGTCGCGATGCTTATGCGACGGTTCTTCTTGTAAAAATTAAGAAGTTTCGAAACAAACTTCGCTGACATAAGTCTCATGCCCAAAACATCCGAAAAAATTATATGACACGAGCCGAAAGATATGCCAATATTTTCAGCAACTTCTCCTATGGTAATTCGACAGCAAAAAAAAAAAAAAAAATTATAAACGAATGTACGTTGCACCTCACTTTTTGAACACACCTCGTATACTCGTACATATGTAAAAATTCTAAAACCTATTACTTAAAAGTAGAACTCCTTTAACACGTTGAATGCCATGACACTCATATGTGAGTGTCATCCTAGTGTAAAACTGATACATGACACTCATATATGGGCGACGCGACCTACTTCCATTTATGTACATGGCATTCATTTATGAGTGTCAATTCAATGCATTTCTTATAGGGAGTGGATAGTCGTGGAACATCCGAGCAATGCAGTACCCTTGTTTCTGAAATCGAATGTAATAGTCCGTGATGGTAGGAAAATTAAAGAAATGGATTTTATTACAAATTAAATAAAATTCAATTTAATTGAATTCAATTGATTAAAAAAAATTAACAAAGTTAAATTAAATTTATTATGAAAATAAAAAAGGGAATTCAGAAGAATATTCTGAAGTAGATATTTTGAGTAATTATGTGTGAGATGCATGAAAAAATTTTCAAATAATTCACACTTTGTTTGAATTTTGTTCGCATGTGCTTGACAATACTTTCTATCATGCTGTTGATGCATTTGCTCGTAACATCTAGTGCTGAATAGGATATTTTCTTATTTTCTCTGTCATCATTCGAGTCGAAAGAGGAAGATTGCATTGAATCAGTATGGTTTTCGTACTGAATATAATTAGGGTCAGCGTCTGAACCATCAAAATCAATACTTTCTTCACTAGATTCACCAAGAAGTTGAGAAATGTCCTCGCTTGACAAAGTTTAGGATGTTGTTGAATTTATTTTTCTAGACATTTAAGAGTCTCTAATATTTTTTGTTAGTTGGATTTGAAACACCAAAAATACAAAATATGCAAAAACTCAGAAGTTATAGTAAGCTTTACATTATTATTATTTAGTATATTTTTTAACAGACCTCAGGATCAAAGTGACACTCATATGTGGGTGACAGGTGAAATTTCAAGGAATCTTCCTCTTCAAAGTCGAAATAAATCATCGTTTTTAAAAAACCTAAATGCACCAAGAACTAAAAAAAAAAAAAAAAAAAAAAAAAAAATGGAACCAACATAAAAATTTCAGTTTTCCCGTGGTACCAGCCAGCAAACTAGAAAAAAGCGATTGGCGTTCAACGTGTTAAGTCCAATCTGAGGAATTCCTTTTAAAGATGTTACTACCACATTTTTGTATGTATAATAATGAATACCTTCAGCATTGCTGAGAAATAAAAAAAAAAAAGTAGTGAAGGTAGAGCTGATAAATTATACCAGTTAAGCAAGGACTACGTAGTAGAGCCAATCAATTTTGTTGTTTCCGTAAAACAAATATTTCCATCTCCATTTTTATTTGACTGTGAGCTTAATTAATTAGAAGAGGTTAACTATAATACCTTAGCACAAGAAGATAGTTGTATATAGTAGATGTCGAAATTTGTCTGAATGTAGCCTGAAATTTAGTGAGTCTTAGAGATGAAGACGAATTAAATTCAATTGAGTAGAAGATTAAATAAATTGAATTGGTCTCCAAATAGACACATAATTGCGCAGCAACGTTTTCTTTTTAATTGAACTAATGTAATTCAATTGTTGTGGTGATGTCCGATAAATGTGTTTTATCCATTTCTGATGAAGTTCGTTTACCATATTTTTATTGATTATTTTTGGTCGTACCGGATTTAGTTCCGAATAAAACATATACGAAAGTGATGGCTTATCTATTTAAAGCCCTGATACTGGCAGTTTCATATGTAGTTAGTCGTAATTATTAATTTATATTCCTGATGTGGTAGCATCAAGAGCGAAATCTATCCACAAATCTACACAATTAAAGGCCCATTCTATATGACTATTATGCACATAAATTACAACTATATTGTTAGTGTTGTGATTAGAAGAATATGCCTAAAAAAATCGTAGGTTTAACGTTATCGATTTTCCGGTATGTGGACATATTTCATAATTTTATTTAGTTGTTTCAAATTCAATTAGTTGAAAGTGCGTAAAACTATACATCTAAATTGAATCCGTTCAGAGTTTCAAACAAAAAAGGACCCATTCTGTTAGGATATTGATTTACTACACCGGTTAACACCACTTTTAACATAAACTTTTTATTTCTTTATTTTTGACCAGATAAGAGCGATAGGAAAAACAAAAATTAAATAAAACAACAACGGTGTGAGATATAAAATTGATTCTGGCTTTATTTTGAAGCTACTTTCATGCCATTATTTGTGGAACAAATGGTTATATCGGCTTCGCTTCAAGCGGTCGGTTCAATATGTGCAGCCTATTTACCCTCGAGCTTATTCAAAGTAGTTGGCTTGTTAGCGCAGACTAATGACTTGACGTAGCTCCAGAGAAAATAATCGAGTGGTGTCAAATCGCATGACTGCGGCGACCAATTTAGCGGCATGTAGCGCCGTTTTGTTGGAATCTCGGATATATCGATGTTGTCGATCTCTGAACAGAGAAAGTCGGCTAACATCTCTCTAAACCTGAGACCATTGACGGTAACTGTGTCTCCTTTCTAATTTCGAAAGACATAAGATCCTATTATCCCGCATTGCCCTAAACCGCAGCAACCATTTAAATTTGTGGATGTTTATTGATGCTTGGCACTTTTGAAACACTTGTGGATTGTTGGAGCCGCTGAACCAAAACTGGTCCTCGTCCGAGAAAATTATGATAAAGCTCATGGTCTCAGTTCTTGCATCAGCACAATCTTACACGAATGCAGGCCTAAATCCAAGCGTAAAATAAGCCGGGTTGACTCTCTGACTATGCCGAATTCAGCTGATCGGAGCCGAATCAACAATTTACTTCATCTCTTCATCGATACTTGCCTTGCTACGTTTTCTTTATTCCGCATCAATCTCTATCTGGATGCGACGAATTGCCTGCACATTGAAGCCATGAAGATGATCGACCACACAAGTGAGCCGGAGATTCGATAATATTTTTTGATAGTTTCCGCACGTTCGACAAGGGTAAAACGATGCACGATGAGATGGCAAACCTTACTGAATACTTTGATAGCTTTATTTCATTGGAAACTTTCACAGCTGTTGAAACATAACAATTGGAAGAACTTCCAACTAGTTCCAATCTGCGCACCCTTTACATATTGTATAACTAATGCCTGTTTTAGACCAAGATGCCAACTTGATCAAAAAGTTCCCGGTGGCGTCACCGTGTGGAGCTCCCATTGTTCCGATTTGAGTTCTGTTTTTTTGTTAAGTTAGCGTCATAACTTAATATTTGAAAAAGTTACGTAGCCAATAGTACATCTAAACTTGTGTGTGTTGGGGATTTTTTACAATTTTGGAAAGGGATTTAAATTTACAGCAACGAACTTGTATTAAATTTTGCGTAAAAAACGGATTTAATGGTTCGCGAACGTTGGAAATGTGTTTCGGCAATGATTCTCTAAGAAAATTTGTCGTTTAGTAGAGGTGAGACGGTTCAAAAGTGGTCGTGATTCAATCAAAGATGATGAATGCAGTGGCAGACCATCGACATCGAAAGCCGACGAAAACATTGATGAAGTAAAAGAAATGTTGGTCCATAACCGCAAATTAACTATCAGAGAGATAGTGGAGTACTTGAATATTGCCTATGGATCCGTCCAAGACATTTTGGTTAATGATTTGAACTTACGTCAAGTAGCAGCAAAGTTGGTGCCAAAAAACCTCAATTTCATGCAAAAGATGAATTTCGAGGTTGAATCCGATCCCACATTCATCAAAAGGATCATAACTGGAGACGAGACGTGGGCTTATGAGTACGACACGCAATACAGACATCAGGCCAGTGAATGGCGTTCGCCAAATGAGCCGAGACCAAAAAAAACCACGTTGTTTTCAGTCAAAAAAGAAGGCAATGCTAACGGTTTTCATGGATTACAACGGTGTAGTGCATCATGAATTTTTGCCAGAAGGCCAGACAGTAAACAAAGAGTATTATTTGGGCGTTATGCCCAAATTGCATGAAGCAATTCGACGAAAGAGACCAGAATTGAGGGCAGAAATCTAGTGATAACACACCGTCGTACAGTGCCATCATTATTCGTAATTTTTTGACGAAAAATGCAATAAATACCATCCAACAGCCACCGAATTCACCTGATTTGGCTCCCTGTGACTTCTTTCTGTTCAATCGAGTTAAAAAAAAACCACTACGAGGATCGCGTTTCAGCTGCCGAGAGGAAGTAATGGAAAAATCGCAGGAAGCACTGATGGACATACTGAAAACCGAATATAAAAAATGTTTGGAGGATTGAATCAAGCGCTGGCATAAGTGTGTTGCAGTCGATGGGGATTACTTTAAAGGGGACAATATTTAGATTTAAATGAATAGACTTGTATTTCTTATTTTCTGAATACATATTCGAGAAGCTACTTCTTAAAAGACCAGTAAAAGTTTTCGAATTAAGAAAACATATCCCGAACTATCAGTTCGGATTTAGAAATAAGCACTCGAAAATTGACCAAGTGCATCATATAACCGATGTTATAGTAAGGACACTAGAGGAAAAATTTGATCTTCGTTATTGTTAGACGTTGAGCAGGACTTTGATAAGGTCTGGCATAAGGGTTTAGAGTATAAACTTTATAGGGATTTAAACTTACTTAGACAGTATTTTAAGATTGCTAAATCTTATATAGCAAATAGGTAAAAGAATCAGACGGACCTCTGCTGGTTTCGAATGAGGACCAGCTCAAAAGTTGGAATGGTCACCTGCGGTTTTAAACCGCGTTTTCGGCAGTGAAGTGAACCTAACGTCTAATGTAGTAACAAAGTGATGTACTGCATACAGCTTTGTCGACTGGAAATAAAGGGATTCAGTAGACTCTCCAATCATACCCAAAACATCTGGACTACGGAGACGACGTATGTTTACTCTTTCATAGGGTCATGGATTAGCATCAAATGACAAGAAGGGTGAAGAGAGAAGCTAAAATCGTTTGGCTAAAGATCAGTACGGCAAAGGATCAGGCTTGGAACTTTCTCATCTAACCAAGTAGAGACAACTGGATAACCAATAGAGATGTTTTAGAATTTTGTCTCTACTGATGGCGGCAATGAACTAGATATAATCAACCGAATCGGGAGAGCATATTCTTCGTGCGGAGTGCTGTACAAAATATGGAGAAACAGCTCTATCAGCCTAAAGAGTAAGCTACGACTATTCCGCTCCAATGTTGAATTCTTGGTTCTTTATTGGCGCAGCACTTTGAGTCACATCTGCTGTCACAAGAAAGTAGCAAACGATTGGGAATAGATATCTGCGAAATATCTTGACGTTTTTCTGGCCCAACCGTATCTGTAATGATGATCATACGAAGACGTTGGTGGCAGTGGATTAGGTATAAGCTTCGTCACGAGTACATTGCGAGTAGGAGAGTAGGAGTAGTGGAGGTCATATTCCCTGCAAGGGGAACCTCAAGTACATAATAAGTCCTAGGACCTGACTACCTAAATGGTTATGAAAAAGCATACTCTGAACTTAAGGAAATACCAGCAGGTGTACCTCAAGGAAGTGTTCTAGAACCAACACTGTATTTTTTATATACATACCAACGAAATTAGGCAATAGCACAATGATTTCACGCTCAAGGGGTTAAGGTACCCTTAAAATGTTTGCATACAGCACGGGAGAAGGACAATTAGGAAGGATGGAAATATAGGAACCGATGTACGCTGATTTTAAATGACTGAATGTTACAATGACTACGAAAAAGATAACTCGGCAAGGCATTCCACAAGCGAGTGGAGCGATATTTCAAAGTACGTTCAAAAGTGAGTTTGAGAGTATACTGATGAGCATTTATAGTGAGATGAGTGCTACCGTTGAAGGTTTGTAGAGGCGATTTCTATAGAGCACTGGTGGTGGAAGTAGCGAAAGAAACAAGTCAGACTCAAGACATTTGGTTGGTGTTTAAGGGTGTCCATTGATTGAATGATATTAGCTTCAATTATGAAACGGAAAAAGAAGGAAAAAGTATTTCTCAAATCGCTTGAGTCCTAGACATTTCGAAACATCGAGCGACATCGATTATGTGGTCATTCCAACATACATAAGTTGTCATTGATACATACAATAGATATACCGAGAATGGAAGATTTTTTCGGTTTCGACGATGCAAGTGCCATTCGTGGAAAATGGCTGGGTGTTTAAATTTGATTTAATGACATCAGATAACATTGTGTTTTGGAAGCATGAAATTCCGCTCTGTCGATAGTACCCCAATTGGCTGTGTTGTTAATATCGATATTTAATGACCTTAACATACGCTGCCGTACCCGTCAAAGGGCAAGGACGTGAGTTCGTGTGCGAATATGAAAAGCAGAGAGTTCTGTCGTCAGCAAAGGAATAAATTAGATTAGAAGTAGCAGACAAAAGGACATTGATGTAGATTAAAAATAGTGTTGGAGTCATAACAAAACCCTGGAGCACACCAGCATTTATTTTGCGAATATCTGACTTAAAACCAACCAAGGCTACTAGAATAGAACGTTCCGGAAGATAGTTTCTAATCCATTGAAGAAGTGAGTCATCGATGCCAAACTCTGTCAAATGCCTTAGAAATATCAAGTGCAACTATCTTGCTTTCGTCAGTTTTGATGTATATTTTGGTTCCACTTTTCGGTGAGGCATGCCATCTTCTTCGCATTTCGAGATATTTCATGAGCTGACGGTTTTCCATCTGTTGTTTTCAATCTGTTCGGAAAGGGACCTAAAGAATAGGATCGATGGAAAGCTAACGCAATAGTTTTGCCAGCATGAAAAAACACCACATCAAAAAAAGAAGATATATACCATCTAGAGCAGCAGATTTATGTACCATATATTGAGATCTTTAAGTACTCTTGCTACTACACAAGTGCGAAAGAATATACGACGGCATCACATGTAGGCGGGGGCAGCGCACGAGTGTTGAGCTGGCCGCAAAGCATGCAGCAAGTAAATTGGCCTAGTCTAAAGAGCTGACAACTAGAATGTCTTTGTAAATAAGCATTGGGATGGAAGATGAGGCAGTATTTCTGATGTTTTTTGACAAACGATCAAAAGCTTTTACTATCTTTGGGACAATGTAGTAATTTTAGTATCAGCTTTTGGCCGTATTGAAATTTGACATACTTGAAAAAAACGTTGCAGTCATTCCTGACTTGTTTAAATTTTTTTCGGGTTGCCTCTATCGGATTGATCTTGGAGGACCGAAAAAACTTTTCTTTAACCCTGACAACCTTTTTACAACTTGAATCATACCATGCCTTTTCTTTTGGCTTGATACTCTTTATCCGATGAGGGATAAAGGATCTCATTGTAAAGAGAATATTGTTTGTGATCATATCAGAAGCGGCATCCAAGTCATTAAGCTGTTAAGTCCGCTCCAATTGGCTTTCTCGTGTTGCCATACGGTTTTTTTTTCAGAAATTTTTTCTCTAACTGTGTGGTGGGTATTCGAGCTGCTATGATACAATGGTCCGACGAATCTGGAGGAGAAAGCTCATTAATAGTGTAGTTATCAGCGTGAGAAGTTTAAAACAAGTCCAGGGTGTTGTCGATGTAACTACCAACGTCTGGTAATCGTGTGGCTTCATTTATAAGGTGGGTAAAGTTATTTTCCGGAAAGAAAATCTTAGCATACCATCCTGTGCGGTTAAAGTAACAGAAAAATTACAAAATGTAGTTAACAAGATAGAAGTTTGGACAAAATGATGATGAATCGAACTAAATGAGGCGAAATTAACTTATATTAATTTTACAAACAAAATAATGACGAATATCCCTATTAATGATCAAACTATACCTAATTCTTATTCATCTAAATAATATGAATTTGAACGCCAAACTAAAATGAAAGGAACATGTTAAAGAAAGGATGCGGAACTAACTATTAAATATGGGAAACTGTATTGGTTATTGGGACGTAACTCAGATTTCTCAACTGGGAATAAAATCTTATTGTATACTCAGGTATCGAAGACTTTCTAGACGAGGTTGTACAAAAAAAAAAAAAACGAATGCATCAATAATCCAAAAATTTAAGACGAAGTTCTTCGTAGAATAATTTAAAATACCTTGGTTTGTAAGAAACAAGGTCTTGCATCTTGATTTGCAAATTGACCTGGTCAGAGAGGTCATAAAAAAGAACACTATTCCTTACAAGCAGCGTCTGCACGTACGTATTAATTCTGCAATAGAAAGCATTTTGGATTTACAATCTAATGTTAGTAGATTGAGAAGAACAAACCCTCATGAACTCATGTGAAAAATATGAGAAGCTGTATTCAAATTGTAATACCTTCTCTAAACTGAAATAAATATCATTTGTCGATATTTCAGTGATTGGTCATGAATTGGGAGATCTTTTTATTTCGGCAAGAATCCCACACTACTTTGGGCTGAGAATCTCTTAGTGTCTTTCGAGATTTTAAGCTTCATTACTAAGAAACAAAAATAAATCATACATATAAGGAATGAGATGAGACCTAGTACTGTAATCTGTGGAACACCAATGTGAATATCCAGTCATGCGCTCAATGCATGTTAAGAAATAAATAAGCACATCTTTCGTCGACTTATCATCTCCAAAGTACAATGGTGGAAAAAGTATTTTGACATTAGAAAAATAAGATTTAAAGTTTTAAACAACTTTTAAATTTGTAAATAATATATTAATTTTTATAATTATTCTTCAACTTCAAAAAAACATAATTTTCATTATTACAGTTAAAAACAAAAACATCGATCTTTCATAAATGTTACTGGACAAAAGTATTTTGGCAGTTCAATGTTGTTTAACAAAAATAGCAAAATGTTATCATTGGTGATAGTAACAAAAATATTAATAAAAAGTAAACCCTCCTTTGACATCAATGAACCACAGCAATTGATTTGAGGAGAAGGAAGGACTTTGGAAGTCCTTCAACTTCAGCAATCGTCTCCTCACGTCTGAGCTTCGTTTTCTTTTAATATAAGCCCACACATTCTCTATTATATTAAGATCAGGGATTTGCGGCGGCCAATTCAATGTATTGACTTCGACATTCCTCAAAAAATCAGTAATCTGCTGCTTATGCTGCAGTATAAAGGATTGTCCAATGACCCGGTCACCGGAAGTGAATGCGTGGTCATTCAGGATACGTGAATATTTATCTTTATCCATTGTACCATCAATTGGTTTCAAAGCGCCCAAACCATTGAAGCACACGCATCTCCAGAACATTACTGATCCTCCACCGTGTGGTACGCGTTCGCACACAGGCATCATTTTTTTCTGAACACTCTTTGGCAACCTGCAATAAACCTTTTTTTTCGATGATATTCAAAAGAGGCTTCATCTGTCCATAACACTTGTTCCCAAAACGACTGCGGCTTGTTTATGTAGGAGTTGGTGAATGTTAACCTTTTGAGTTTATTTTTTGTTGAAATTAAAGGTATAAGACGAGCTATATAAGTTAAAAAATCGGTCTCCTTTAGCCGTCGACAGTTTTCCTACTCACTGAAATGTTATTATGCTCTTTAAGCTTAATCGACACAGCTTTTTGTGTAGTTAGCACATTTTCTTTAAATTTTCTCAAAATTTTGCGTGGTCTTCCCGATTTGGCCTTATATTTTACCGAATCATTCTTCCTTTGTTTTGTTTATTTGGTAATATTTTTTTTTGTCTATGTACTTTGTATAATTTGCTAAGGTATTCTACAGAAATACCTGCATTATACACCCTGCCCGACTCGAACTGCAACTTTTTAAAATGCTATAAATTTTTTTATTTATTGATAAATTTTATTATGCAAGAGCTAAAATGTTAGAAAATACATCAATTTTTAAATTGTATCTGTTGTTTTCAAAATGTCCACCTTTGGCGCGAATAATGGCATTGAGATGTCCGAAGAAAACATCGCACGCTGAACGCTGAGGTATTTTGGTCCATTCCCGGCGAAGTGCTTGTTTGAGGTGGTCCAAACTTTAGCCAACAATTGCCTTCAAAATACCCCAGACAAAGAAATCCAACGAATTTGCATCCGGAGAATTTGGAATCCATTGTGTCAAAGAAATGAAGTGTTTAACAATTTTTTTTTTTAACCAATCTTGGTTGATGTGCGCTTTGTCAGACGGTGCCGAGTCTTGTTGAAATGTGCACGGTCTCCGACAGAAATAATTTTTTCCCAAGGCTTCAATACTGCCTCTAAGACAGTTTCACGATATAAGATCGCATTAGTTTTGACGCCATGGTCCAAAAATACGAGCGGAGAGCGACCATCGGACCTGCTTTCTAGTGGCCGTCCGAAGTTATAAATTTTCGAAGGACCTCTCTGGCAAGTAAACTCGCTCATTTTGTTGGTTGACATATTGTTCGATAACAAATGGCAACTTATCGGAAAAAACCAAATTCGGCAACTCACCACTTTCGTGCAAGCTTAGCAACTCCTTCCCTCTTTAGACTCTAACTTTTTTCTGTTGCGGTGTAAGATCGTGTGCTTTTTGGAACTTCAATGGCTTAAGCCCAAGCTCATTTTTCAGTATGTGTTGCATCCGTTCCAACGATATGTTGAGCTCACGAACCATTTTTCTTCAACTTCACTTTCCTTCACTTTCCGAACATTTTCTGCCGATGTTGCTGTTTTTTTATGACCATCTCCATGACGTTTTGCAACGCTGCCAGTATTACGTAACAAGCTATGGTTCGAGATACAAGTGATTTATTCACGTTGAGGTGCTGGAGGGCTCTAACGATAGCTACTTGTGGTTTTCCAGCCAAATATAAAGTAATCATACTATCACGTTTTTCAACACAACTGAGACGCAAATTGTTCAAAAGGCTTGTAAAAAATAAAATTATCTGTCATGTGTCAAAATTTGAGCTTACTGTCATGAACGCTTTAGAAATTATAGCAGTCTAAAATTGGTTGCAGTTCGAGTCAGGCAGGGTGTATTTAGTGACCATTTCATTTCTAATAAGTTCATTCATTTCACGTGTTTTGCATATGATATAACAAAAAATGCAATCAAACTGCTATTATTATTAATAAAAACAACAAAAATAATTTCAGAAATTAGAGCACGTGTTTTTTCCGCAAGCGAAAATGAAAATTTTAAGCAGTGTCAAAATACTTTTGTCCAGCAAAACAATCATAATCTGCCACGCAGATAATATGTAATAGAAAAGAAATGTGTCCCTCTTAAAAACTTAATGGATACCGTTACCTCTCTCAGTTTGCAGAAATAAGCGGTTTAACATTTTGCACTGTTTTGTCCACCATTGTATATAGTATTGATTAGTGCTAAATAGAAGTATCTTTCAAGAAAAGCGGATTTGTAAGCAAAATCTAAAGTTCGCAATCCCTTTGGTAGGTAAACAAAGATGTGGGTTAATGAAAAAACCGAGATATTTTAAGCAAGTGGTGACATTGAAAACTCTGCTGCTATATTCTGATAAAATGTCTTAAGAACACTATCCTGTCGAACATAAATTATTTTAAGACTTGTTTTTGAAGTGACAAACAGACTATAAGACAAAAATAAATAAATGTGATTTTTGTATTTGTACACACATTTACCTATAAATGTTTATGAATACATTTCGAATAGTGTCAGAGTCAACCTTTATAAAACTATCATACAATGTATTAAATGTGTAATATTCTGGTTTTTATTGACAGCAAAAGATGAAACGTTTCTGACATAGTGCATATCTAATCAGTAAGAGGCTTACACTCAAAAAAATTCACTACTCAATCAAGATAATATAAAACAATAGAACCACTAAAAGATAAAAGATGAATATAATAAATACTCGTATCTTATGTTTGGGGCCAATGCTAAGTAAGATATATGGGTGGTATTTGAATATTTGCATAATAAATATGAATTCGAAACTCTGCAACAGACCTAAGGAATTTCTTTAATATATTGTGACAACAAAGGTTTTTGTGTTTATTATTATTTTTTTTTTTTTATTCAAGCCAACAAGTTGCATTTTTTTGTTTGAAAATTTGCATATTCATCACATCAACATCGATTTTAGTTGATGTGATCAAAACCTTAAGAAGAATCAAGTTAACAGAGGCAAAGCCACATTACAAAAACTGAGGTCCGGCCGTATATTTTTGGTAGCAAAATGTCCAATGGTGGTGTGATGGCATGTCTCACTTAAAAGTAGAACCAAAGCCGACAATAATCTGAATCATTCCATTTAGGGGGTTTTAATATTTACATATATTAATTTATTAAAACAAACAATAGATAGGTTTTATTTATGTGACTCATCAAATTATTATAGAATCACATATATCAATTTTTTCCCTTGTTAGTTATGTTAAATTATTCAAAATTAGAGGTATCAACGCTTTTGAGCAGTTCACATTTAAATGAGAAAAGTTATGTACAATACTAGTAGATATCTTATCGAACGCAGATGTGTAGTTTTAGATGTAATTACACGCGGTTCACTGAAATTGACACTTTCAATGGTTGTCTTTTGAAAAGCACTTAGTAGAACTTATAAGACTTTCTGCGACTGGTCTATTGCAGGAAAACATAAACATTAGGAAAGAGAAATGACAGGTTTTGAATGCAGAGATACAACAGCGCTGTAAAGAGACATCATCAGGAGTTTGAAACTGAAAGCATAGTCTTTAAAACGGTCAACCCCACACTGCAAGGCTATCTAAGAAATAACACTGGTAAACACTGTCCTTATCACAAGAACCTTGTGATGAATTTTGTTCATTTTGGTGTACCCTCATTAACAATATATAATAATTTTGTTTCAATCACGTCCAGTTTTTTTGTGACAGCTACATATTCATTTCTGACCTAATATACATATCTTTTTTTTGAATAACTTTATTTAGACGACTGTATAACTATTGCATTCAACTAACGTTTGTTACATCGTTAACATGCCACGAAAGTGTTCTAACAACTCTGACAGATTCTGTTATGTGTGTGGAGAATTAACTTTTACATCTCAACGTCGAAATTTCACATCATAAATTGAACAGTGCTATTTAGACTATTTTGGATTTCCTGTGAGGAATCAAGATAAGTCCTGGGTGTGTGAGACTGCTATAAGGTTGGGCTAAACAAGAACCCAGACATATGCCATTTGCTTTACTTATGATTTGGACCGAACCAAAGGATCATATAAGTGATTGTTATTTTTGTTTGACTCAAACAAAATGCATTACAACCAAGTCCAAACACACTATCCACAACAGACTCATCCTACATAGTGCGGAATTGCCTGTGCCAAAGCCTCCAAATCGATCAGAAAGTCAGTATTCTACACCGGAACTTGTTCTAAGTCAGCACGATAAGGTATTTGAAGATAGTTATGAACCGTCAACTTAAAAAAAAACGCACTTATTTACACAAATTTTTTTAACGATTTAAACGATTTAGTACGTGAGCTAAGCTTTTGGGGTCTAGATTAAACGACTGGAATTTACTTTCTTCTAATACTAAAATTTCTTGTTTTCGACATCGTGGCGATGAAATAAAACTTTACTTTTCTAAAGCAGGTGATTTAGTGTATTGTAATAACGTTCCTGTTTTGATGAATTTATTAAATTTTGAATATGATCCAAATCACAGGTTTGTTCATTTATTTTCTTTTATTTTATTTTATTGTGGCAAGAAATTATAATTTTTAGGATACAATTTTAGGAATACCGAGATTTGGCTTAGTATCTTATTATTATTAATTATTACAATTAACATACAATTTGAAGGAAAAGCCACTAAAAACCTTCATTAAAACAAAATTCGCAGTGGGAAGGGAGAAGCGGTCTCAACACTTGATTTCAAAAATAAATATTATTATTAATTTGTGAGAAGTTACAATGATAATGTAATGATAATGTAATGTAATGAAGTAAAATGATATTAAAGGAGAAAACAAATAAAAAATAAATAAATAAATAAATAAATATCTTTGGTCTATAACTTAATTCGTGCGGTTTGCTAAGAGATGGCGTAACTTGTATTATTCCATTGTTATTATTCCATTGGAACATGCGTTGGAAAGCTACTGTCATTGTACGTCATTTCAGTATATGTCATTCATTTGAAGCGTAAACAACAATAATTTTTTTTCACTCAAATATGTCGAACTTTGTGCCTGAAAAAGTGTTTTTGCGGGGAGTTATTCTTTATGAAGAAAACTGCTTCCGAAAGTCATCGCATTTTGGTGGAAGTTCACGGTCAACATGCGCTAGCTGAGCGAACGTGCCAAAAGTGGTTTGCACGATTTTAAAGTGGTGATTTTAACTTGGAAGACAATGAACGTCCTGGGCAGCCAAAAAAGTTTGAAGATGAAGAACTGGAAGCATTACTCTATGAAGATTATTGCCAAACACAAAGGGAGCTCCCATAATCTTTGGGTGTCACTCAAGCAGCCATTTCAAAACGTTTAAAAGCAGCTGGATATATTCAAAAGCAAGGAAATTGGGTACAACATGAACTCAAGCCGAAAGACGTCGAAAGGCGGTTTTGCATGTCCGAAATGCTGCTGGAACGCCACAAAAGGAAGTCATTTTTGCATCGGATTTTTACTAGTGATAAAAATGGATTCATTACGACAACCCCAAGCGCAAAAAATCATATGTGAAGCCCGGCCAAAAAGCCAAATCAACGGCAAAGCCGAAAAACGCCCGGAATATGCGACCAGACACGAGGCAATAATTTTCCATCATGACAACGCTCGGCCCCACGTTGCTATTCAGGTAAAGAACTATTTAGAAAACAGTGAATGTGATGTCTTACCCCACCCGCTTTACAGCCCAGACCTTGCCCCTTCTGACTACCATTTGTTCCGATCGATGCAGAACGCCCTCACTGAAATACGGTTCACATCAGAGCAGAATATCAAAAATTGGCTTGATTCATTCTTGGCTGCCAAGCCGGCGCAGTTCTTTTGGGATGGGATCCACAAATTACAAGAAAGATTTGAAAAAGTCATAGCTTCAGATGGGCAATACTTTGAATAATACTATTGTACATGTTTTTCTTAAATAAATGTTCCAATTTTGAAAAAAACCGCACGAATTAAATTACATACACAATATAAAGAAATAAAAATAAGTATATGAATAAATATATGAATTTAAATAGGGTTTTCCCATAGGGACTTTACAACTTTGAATTTAATTTGAGAACGCACTCTTTCATTAATCATCAAACTGTCACTTTCAATTTATTCAGCAAACTCAATATTTTCATCATGGTGAAGTACACTAATGAGCTACGTTCTCCGAATGGTTTCTGAAGAAGATGCGCCAAGATAATGAATTTCATCGCGAAATCATCTTTAGTGACGAAGCTCATTTTTGGCTCAATGGGTTCGTCAATAAGCAAAATATGCGTTAGTAGTCGGGTGAAAACCCACATGTGCTTCATGAATCACCACTTCATTCACAAAAAAATAACTGTTTGGTGCGGTTTGCATGCCGGCAGCGTTATTGGGTCATATTTTTTCGTCGACGATAACGATCGTCTCGTTAGTGTGAATGGTCAGCATAATCGCGCCATGATCACCGATTATTTTTGGCCCGAATTGGAAGATAAGGACTTGGACGACATGTGATTTCAGCAGGATGGTGCCACAAGCCACACAGCACACACTACAATCGATTTATTGAAGAGTAAGTAGGGTGAGCGTGTTATCTCAAGATATGGGTCAGTCGATTGGCCGCCTCGTTCGTGCGATTTAACTTCGCTTGACTATTTTCTGTGGGGCTACGTTAAGTCATTGGTTTATGCCAACACGCCAACGACGTTGGAAGAGCTCAGATTAGGTCCAACGAAACGACCGCTGCAAACGTGCCCACGGTGGCCATATGAACGAAGTCGGGTTCCATTCATAAATGTTTTGATTGTACTTCAAGCCAATAATAAAGCTTTTAAAATATCTCAAATGGTTTGCCTTTTATTTTAAAAAAGAGTTGTCAAGTCGTTATTAGAAAACCCTATATATAGTATATATATAAGTAAATAAATAACTATTGTAAATAAATGTGAGATGAAACAAATTTATATTGCGCTCCTACTACTTTGAAATCAAGTAGTTGTCAGATGAAGAACAAGAGATATTATATTGATGGTTTAGTTTATCAATTCTATCTGAAACCATTTTATGAAGTTCCTCACTTGAAAAAACCCAGGGAAGATTAAGTATCATTCTGAGGAATTTGTTTTTTATTTTTTGCAGCTTGCGCAGATGGTTTTTTGAACACTTACTCCAAACAGGAGATCCATAAAACATAATTGCTTGGAATATTGATTTAAAAATTAATAATTTGTCGGCGTCACTCAATTTTGAATTTCGGCATATAAATGGGTAGAGAACTCTTATTGTCACATTAACCTTTTTAATTATTTGTTAAACATGTAGATTGAATGTAAGTCGCTTATGTAAATAGATGCCAATATACTTAACAGTCGATTTCCACTCAACTGAAGTACCGTTGATGGAAAGGTTGTTAGTAGGAAGTAAGCAGGATTTTCTTTTACGAGTAAAAAAGATAATCTGAGTCTTATAAGCATTAATGTTTATTTTCCAATCACTACAATATACTTCAACAGCATTTAAACCAGATTGCAAATTAGTTTCAATGTTAAATCCAATTGCATCTGAAGAATATATGCAAGTATCGTCAGCGAATAAGGCAATGTTACAGTTTGTCAAGTTTCTGAAATCGGTAGTATATATATTAAAGAGGACTGGACCAAAAACAGATCCTTGTGGGCACCTGTATTAATCAAATGATTGTCTGAAAGACTTTGGTTGATGTATACATTGAAACTTCGGGATGACAGGAACGTTGAAAAATTTTGACTATGTACAACGGAAAATTAATTCTTGGAAGTTTATATATTAAACCATTATGCCAAATGGTGTCGAAAGCTTTTTCTACGTCAAAAATTACCATACCAGTGCTTTTGCCCTCTAAAAGGTTATTTTTAATATCTTTTGTGATACGATGCACTTGGTGAGTAGTGTTGTGAAATGGCCTGAACCCAAATTGCTCCGGGGGCAAAACTGCATTTTTGCCAACAAAAGAAAATTTTTTTTTATAATTTTTCCAGGCACTTACTAAGAGAGCTTAGCAGACTAATTGGCCTGTAGGTACAAGGTAAATTGGAAGTTTTGCCCCGTTTCAAAATTGGAATTATCTTGGCTACTTTTCACTTATTAGGATAGGCATACTTATGCCAATCTAAGACAGTTGTTGAGAAAATCCATTAACTTCGTAAGGGCAAAATCAGGGAGATTTTTGACTCACTGATTCTTAATTCCATCTGAGCCAGACGATTTTCTAGTCTTCAAACTACGTATAATATCCTTCAATTCATTAGGATGTATAAACTTAATGTTACTAAATAATGACTGTGAATTGAGGATGTTTAGTGATTGTTCTACGGAAGGTTCGATATGCGTGACTGGAATTACGTTTCTACCAATCGAATGACTTTTGAAAAAAGTTGATTGCCAGCGCATTAGCTTTATCACAACAAGAAGCAAGAATTGCCAACCTTAAGTGGAGGAATGTAAGTGTTCTTTTTCTTTACTACCTTAACGATATTCCAGAATGACTTGCTGCCCTTAATTAGACCCTGTAGTCTATCGTTCCACGATTGGTTTCTGTGGTTCTTTATTGCATATTTTACCAAAGAATTTATTTTATTGTAATCCTCGAGAAAAGACACATTTCTTGTACGTTTCCACCTATGTTACAAGTGTTTCTTAGTTTTATCTTCTGGAGAATAGATTGGGGAAGAATATTGAGTGTACATCTTGCGACCGCTTTCTTTGGCACTGAATATTCTATTGAAAGCTTCTACATTTTGATCGATTTCAGATATGTTGCTGTTTTGAACCAGAGAGTTTTCAAGATTAGTTCTTATTATTCTTCTAAATAAGTTCCAGTTGGCATTTTTAAAGTCACAGACTTAATTTGCGCACTGCACTGGAGAAGCTTTCACATAACACTTAACAGGTTGATGATCGGAACTGAGTTCGCTAAGGGTTATGGGGGACACAAATTTTCAAAGTGTTTCCAATAACAAAAGGAACTTCAAGACCGATGGCTTCAATTAGTTTCAAATTAGTAATAAGAAGTAGTTTTTTTTTTTTTTGTTTTTTTTTTTTTTTATAATTCCGCGCGCTCACAAAGGGAAAATGAATACCCTTTTACTGGCTTTTCATCAGGGCGCGGGCGGGTGGTGTAGAAGCTTGAAACTCAGGTGTATTAGGTTTCGATATTTTTCCCAGAGGTGGCTGTCAAACTGGAGCCAGTGCATCCTCAACCAGCGGGTTCTTAGTACGTGCTAGTTGTTAGTTCGTTACATTTTAGCCCAGCCAGCAACGACTCCAACATCAGTGTTATGCCTTCATGTCAGAATTGACGCCGACGGGATTTTCATATAACTACATTCAAATTCTATGAAAAGACTTTTTCAGAGAATTGCCTCGCACGGGATTTGAACCCGCGACCCTCTGCTTGAGGAGTCTTTGCATATACCACTACACCATGGCCACCCCCATCGTATTTATTAGTACGTTTTATTAGCACGGCAACATCACCACCACTTCTCTCTTCCCTATACAAACGATAACATTTATAAACAGAGTTAGACAAACGATCATTTGAATTTAACAAAGTTTCACAGATTAATGCTACGTCAATGTTGCATGTACCAAGGAAAGAGTTAAATTCTAAGAGTTTACTTCGAATGCTTCTAGCATTCCAACATATAATGTTTAAGCTACAAGTCATTACTTAGAATTATTGTATATAAATACTTAATTGCAAGTTAAGTAATAGCGTTGAATTGTTCCGCCTTGGTAGTACAATTACCGAGCATGGAGATCATCTCTGCAGTGAGTGCATTTACTTCTTCCAAAGAAAATAGATCTTTTTTGTTCTGCACACTATTGTTGTTGGTAGACTTGGCCCACGTATTCGATGCATTGCAGATGGTTGCAGATTTCGGTCTCACGACAGCTGGTGCATTGCGTTGATGAGGGAGTGAGGGAAATTCCATGATGTTTGCTTCAAAAGTTGGTTGTGCTCTTCTAATACGCTGTGTTTTGTTTTTGGCCGAAAGTTTTTCCTTCATTTCCAGAAAGCTTTTAAGACTAACACTTAATAAGTCGGTTGATTTGTGTGTGCCATTACATTTGGCGCATTTATTGGATCTATAGCTTCGTGCGGTTTGCTAAGAGATATCGTAACTTGCATTATTCCATTGTTATTATTCCATTGGAACAAGCGTTGGAAAGCTACTGTCATTGTACGTCATTTCAGTATATGTTATTTATTTGAAGCGTAAACAACAATAATTTTTTATTTTTTTACTCAAATATGTCGAACTTTGTGTTTTTGCGGGGAGTTCTTCTTCATTACTTTAATATGAAGAAAACTGCTGCCGAAAGTCATCGTATTTTGGTGTTTATGGTGAACATGCGCTAGTTGAGCGAATGTGCCAAAAGTGGTTTGCACGATTTAAAAGTGGTGGAAGACGATGAACGTCATGGGCAGCCAAAAAGTTTGAAGATGAAGAACTGGAAGCATTACTCTATGAAGATTGTTGCCAAACACAAGAAGAGCTCGCAGAATCTTTGGGTGTCACTCAAGCAGCCATTTCAACGTTTAAAAGCAGCTCGATATATTCAAAAGCAAGGAAATTGGGTTCCACATGAACTCAAGCCGAGAGACGTCGAAAGGCAGTTTTGCATGTCCGAAATGCTGCTGGAACGCCACAAAAGGAAGTCATTTTTGCATCGGATTGTTACTGGTGATGAAAAATGGATCCATTACGACAACCCCAAGCGCAAAAAATCATATGTGAAACCCGGCCAACCAGCCAAATCAACGGCAAAGCCGAATATCCGTGGTGGGAAGGTAATGCTCTGTATTTGGGGGTATCAGATGGGTGTGCTGTATTATGAGCTGCTAAATCCGGGTGAAACCATCAATGGATAATGCTACCGAACACAATTAATCCGTTTGAAGAGAGCAGTAGCCGAAAAACGCCCGGAATATGCGACCAGACACGTGGCAATAATTTTCCATCATGACAACGCTCGGACCCACGTTGCTATTTCGGTTAAGAACTATTTGGAAAACAGTGGATGGGAAGTCTTACCCCACCCGCCTTATAGCCCATACCTTGCCCCTTCTGAATACCATTTGTTCCGGTCGATGCAGAACGCCCTCACTGAAATACGGTTCACATCAGAGCAGAATATCAAAAATTGGCTTGATTCATTCTTGGCTGCCAAGCCGGCGCAGTTCTTTTGGGATAGGATCCACAAATTGCAAGAAAGATGGGAAAAAGTCATAGCTTCCGATGTTCAATACTTTGAATAATACTATTGTACATGTTTTTCTTAAATAAACGTTCAAATTTTGAAAAAAAAACCGCACGAATTAAAATATATACCCAATAATATTTTTTGAAACGCATTCACTAGTCTTGTGCGACTCGGAGTAAATAGCGCAATGAGTTTTGATGTGGCAGTTTTTTTCGCCATGCCCATATATTTGGCAGTTAAAACACTGCGTAACTCGGTTGAGTTGTCTTCTTGCAAAATCCCATTTAACTTGAATTTTATACAATATATAGCTTTAAAATTTTTTTTTTAAGTTCTGCAAGTCGGATGAAACCAGTTTCAAGAAAAAATAAATAAAATATATCCACGAACCGTTCATATTGTTTTTAATGATTTTGATGTTCTGACACTTCAGTCCGAGTGATACGAGTTCGCTTTTAAGCTCTTCGGGAGATAATTCCTGTAGCCCATACAACACTTTAAATGACCTTGATGTTGATAGTTCGTCAGTAAAAAATTGGAGGTTTTTTTAATTTTAATAAATTACACAATTTTTGATGCAAATCAACACTATCAAGGCTTATTTTCACAGCAACACTCATTTTTTTTCACAAAATAGTTGTCTATTTTCACCTTATGGAGAAGAACAAGAATTTTTGTTATGTTCTTTTGCTTTGCAAGACACATATCGATGCAATTTTAATTTTTTTGCTCGTTGCGAGTGGACTCAAAACTTCATCACAATCAATGTCGTCGTTGTCTGAATCCTGTAGACACTGCAGCGGAGGTCTTCAACATTAGGCGAACGATCGCTTTTGGGAATTTTGGATTTTTTTTTATATTTTTCTGCGCGAAAGGTTGAGAGGAAAGACTTTCTCGGTCAAAGCTCCGAACACTAATTAAAAAGCAGTGTTGCTGCATAACGGAAATAAACTTCCTTCAGTGCCGGTTGCTCGTGGTTCTGATATGAAAGAGACTTACAAAAATATGAGATTTCTTCTTGAAAAAATTGAACTTATAATGTCATATAAAGCTTTAGGGTGTAAGTGTAATATGTCCTTAAAAATACATATGCTGGACTCCCATCTGGATTTCTTTCCGACAAATTTGGGTGCTGTGAGTGACGAACAAGGCGAGAGGTTCCATAAGGATATTTCCCTAATTGAGAAGCGCTGTCAAAGAAAATGGATTCCAAACATTCTAGCAGATTATTGTTCGAGACTTAAAAAAGAACTTTTGGAAGACAAAAATTCACGAAAATCATGAGTATTTACTCTATATTAAGCAATTAATTCTCTAAATGTAGCTGATGTTTGTACTTTTTACGAAATTGTACTTGAAATTAACAAAGTAGCATTCGTTTTTCTTTGTGTCTACAGGCTGCATAAGTTTAATGTTTTAATGTTCATAGCATAGCATAGTTCTGATCTTTTAGAAAGAGAAAAAGTAAAAAATTTAATTATTGTTGGAGATATTAACAATAATACATTAGATTGTATCGAAACGGTTTCGACCTATTTAACCTTACTATCTACTCATGGTCCCGTAAGTTGTATTAATGAGACCACTTGGTCTATCTCAGGTAGATTTTTGGATCACATTTATACCCGATTCAGTAATCCACGACGAAATTCTAGTAAATATTGTGTTCTTGATCTAAATATTACTGATCACTGTATGACGAGCCTTATTATACAACTTGCTAATGACAAAAATTCGGACAGTAAAATTATTCCCAGCAAAATTTTAAAAATCAATTTTAGGAGACTAAAATACAATCTTTTTTATGAGTTTTGGGAAGATGTATTCTTTTGTAGGGTTTCATCATCTGCATTCACTCTTTTTATTGATTGTCTCATAAGGCATATCCGGAATTGTTCCATAGTTTTCTCGCCCAAAAAGGTGATTAAACTTCTCAAGCCTTGGATATCATTGCACTTGGCTAGCAAAGTTAACTTTAAGAATTGGCTCTGGAAAAAATACCTTAGATTCCCAAAAAGTCAATGCTAAAAAAGAAAATACATAAAGCTATGTGCAGAATTAAAGAAGGAAATTCCACTATACCGGGATGATTACTATCGTCGTTCTCTTAACTCTGCAAAAGGTAATTTAAAAAAAGAATGACACATAATAAACAGTCTGCTTAACAAAGATCTACCTACAAAAAAACCTATATCTATTCGAATCAGAAATTGTGACGTCTCTGATAATTTTGCAATTGGCAATGCTTTTAACAACTATTTCACTAACATAGCAAGCAACTTTAAGCTTTCGTTAGTCAATTTAACTGGTTTTTGTTGTACTTTAGTTTGTGGAATCTAGATTATGAAGCTCTTTTCTAGGCCCAATTTTGTTTCTTATTTACATTAATTCACTGTTTGCCTTAAACTTTAAAGGTTTGCCAAAGCCTTTGCTGACGACATTGGGTTTTCCTACGGTGCAAGTAATCCTTTAGATCTGGTTGCCGAAATCATCTAGGATTTGAATCAGTTGAGAGTATGGTTTGCAAAGCATAATCTAATTATAAGTTCAAAAACGTCATCGCCTATGCAGAATTAGGAACCGCTTATTCATTTTCATGCGCCCGAATGCCAACAATTCATACTGACTAATTCTGATTGCAGCAACAGCTTATCATTTCCTACGTTTTTGACAGTAAAATATGCTGTCATAACTGTTTTCGTATTGAGCAATTTAATGACTTTAAATATCTTGACCTTTACATTGATGCCAATATGAAATTTTCTACTCATATTGAATCTTTGAAAACTTACTTCCGTTCCACTCTTAGACACTTTTACTATTTGCGAAAAGTCTGCTCAACTCCACTCCTGAAAACTGTTTATTACGCCATCTTTCATTCGAAGCTTCAATATGGAACTGCTTGTTAGGGAGGTACTTATTTCGATAAAATAAAAAGCCTTTTGATCTTACAAAAGCACATCATAAGCAAATTATGTCGAAGACCTGTAAGTTCAGAGAATTCTTCCGGTACGACACCTTTATTGTTTTAAAGTATTAAACATTTTCTTTATGAAGTCTGGGAATCGCAATTTTCGTTTATTGTCTAATTTTAATGTACGTGGCAATTTTGCCAATTTGGTTAGAATACCAAGGTATCGCATAACGGCGTACAAGATTTTCTACTCCATATCCTCTTTTTGTATGTTCAGTAATCTTCCGCAGTCTATTAGAGCAATTTCTTCACCTGTGATGTTCGCAAGAAATGTGGAAATCTGGCTTTTCAACTTAAACTATTTTAATGTTGAATCTTTTACTTCGGGCATGTTGGTTTAAATTTATGTTATTTATTTCACAAATAGCATTTTTTGTTTATTCTGTAATTGTAATTGTAAATTCAATCTTATACAACTATCATTTAACTTTTATTATTC
This sequence comes from Volucella inanis, assembly GCA_907269105.1. Classification (NCBI taxonomy): domain Eukaryota; kingdom Metazoa; phylum Arthropoda; class Insecta; order Diptera; family Syrphidae; genus Volucella; species Volucella inanis. Next base: position 123,668,096 of record OU026157.1, on the reverse strand, counting down.
TTGTAAAAATTATTTTGAATTATTTATTAGAGTATCTTATATAAAACCTGGCCACCCCGCCTTCTGATTCAGTAACATTGTTTGATATTATCATTTTTTCTTTTAGAATGGCATTCTATTCAATACTTCTGTAAAATACAGAATGCCAATATATTTCTTAAAATATTTAAATTGTTTGATTATATTTTTTTACTTTTTTCAATGTAATAACTGGATACAAGAAATAAACGAAATTATCTATCTATCTATCTATATATATGTTTTGATGTCGCAAGGGAACCTAACGTGTCAGTTTTTTTTTTCATTCACATATTATTGTTTGGTGGCCCTAGTACTTTCAAAATTTGATATAAGTTTTCATGTGACAACAAAAAATGTTGAAATTTTGTTAACCAGTGTAATTAAGGAAGTCAACCTTCATGATCCAGACTATTACTTTTTGTTATAATATCAATGAAATGAAATTGAGATTGGCAGCCTTATAATCCATGAGCAGGTTGCAATTATTGATTTAGAGTTTCAGTGTTTCCTCACAGAACTGCAGATAGATGAAAACTCATTCCTGGCACAACGGTAGCGTCTCAGGAACAGTATCCTGAAGTTTAATCACTTTTTTGAGCATGTGGTCTTCCAACTGCTTAGGAGCACAACCATTAATTATTAATGCAAACTATCTTCAATTTTTCCATCAAGTGAGTTGCACTCATTTTCGTGCAACTATCTTACTTTCGCCAGATTGATGTACGCTTTGGTTAATCTTGTTGGTGAGATATCCCATCAAATCACCAGTGTTGCCACGAAAACCGTACTGGCGGTCATTGAGACGTTTTCGTGTTTCGAAATATTTCATGAGCTGACAGCTTATCAGCATTTTCGTGATTTGAAAAGAAGGGACGTGAGTGCAATGGGGCTGTGTATAGTTCAGATCCAATGAGTGCGAAAGTGGATTTGTCGCATTGGAGATTCGACACCCTCAAGTGTAGGTGACAAAGCACAATTTGGAAAAGTTGAGCTAGCTGGATAGTATTAAGCAAGCAGATTGGCCTTATCCAAAGAGCTGACAACTCGAATATCATTGTAAATAAGCGTTGGAATGGAGATGAAGGCAACATTTTTAATGTTTTTGAGAAATGATTAAAAGGTTTTACTACTTTAGTTTTCGTATTGGAATTTCACTCGCTTAAGAAAGACGTTGCAATCATTTCGGGCTCGTTTGATTTTTTTTTTTTCGGTTTTTTTCTGCCGAATTTGTCTTGTGTAACCGAAAAAACATTTTTCTAACCCCGACTTTACAGCCGTACCATTCCTATTCTGATACTCTTCATATGAGGGATAATGGACCTCATTTTAAAGAGAATAGTTTCAGTAATCATATTAGCAGCAGTATCCACGTCGTTATCAAGGAAACAAAACGACCAGTTTAAACTCCTATACATATATACTGTTAAGTCCGATCTTTTAGGAATTGTTGCTCTAACTGTGTTGTCGATGTTCGAAGTGATATGACACAGTGATCCGACGAGTCTAGAGGGATATCACATTGACCTTGTATTTATCAGGGTGAGTCGTTAGAAACTAGTCCAAATTGTTGATTATTAAGGTCCTTTAGTCATGTGGGCTCATTCAGAAGCTGGGTCAAACTGCTTTCCGTAGATAAGATCTCAACACACAGTCCTTCGGGTGTTGTCCAAAAGCTCGTACAGGGTATGGCTAACGCGTTCAGTTCAGATAACTGCTATCTCAGCAAACTAGTAAATTTTTACTCGGTTTTCTCGGTGGTAACCGTTTTTGGGTCTCCTGGGCCTGGTTCATCAAAAACCGACGTGCGGCCATAGCGAAACTCTACGAACCAATGGTAAACGGTTGTAAGGGAAGCTGAATGGGTCCCATTGAGAATGGGCTTGATTTTCTCTCAGGTTTTGCTTCTCAAAAACAACAATCGGATCATGGAGCGATACTGCTCTTTTTCCATGGTCGCAAAAAACACTAACATGATGTTTTGAAATGGGTGTCAAAACAAAAAAGAGGTTACACTGAATGATGGTTTACTCATTTTGGCTCAGTAGCATTATCTATCTTCCAATCTGGGTACTCATCCAAGAGCCAAATAAATGCAGCGGCAGCTGCATTTTCTTCTTCAAGTTCTTAGCGGGTTAGGCCACTCTAGAGGCAGTAAAAATAGTCTTTTTGTGATTTTTTTTAGGAAAATTAAAAAAATAAAACAAGTTTACAAAAGTGGAAGTTTATTACACATATGATTGACTGTAAAACATAATTTTTATAGAACAATTTATTCAACAATCCCGGCTGTGCGGCGTTTCTCAGATGACCTCTCTTTTTTGGAAGAGTCTACGATCGTACCAACAGCTCCTGTAAATTTTGAATTATGAAGCTTCACTGATTTTTTTTATTGTACATAACAACAGCTAGAAAAGTGCGTAGGATTTTTTTGATATATTGATTATTGACCAAATGTCGCACTTTCCAAGTCAAACTTGCAAAATTCGAAGAAAAATCGCTAGAAAATTATTAAAAACAACTGAACAACTAAAAACAACAACGTGAAAGAAAATTTTTGCAGCACATTTAATCCGCGATGCCTGCACCATATAATTGGCCTTCAAGATTAGCGTTTTGTTTTTCTATTTCTTTCCTATTGGATTTTAAAGCGATCCTCCACTTTCTTGAAGCTTCAGATAACGATCTTTCTGCAAGCTTTGTGCGCTCTTTGTCAATCGCCAAGCACATTTCGTAGCTGTTCGGGCCGATTTCTTAATCCGCCGCTTAAATGCAAAATTGAAGCAAAGCCGTCATTTTAGATGCAAACTGAAATATACATAGTTGTATCCAACACAGTTTAACCACTAGAAATTGATTTTGGGACCAATGCCCACACACTCAAATTAAAACTTTCATTACAGTTTTGAGTATAACCGCCGATGCATCGAGTAAGAAGATCGTCTTTGGCCAATTTTTTGTAGCTTCATACACTTTAATTGGAAAAGGTAGCTTATGCTTGCAGTAAGCCTTTGTAGCTTTAGCCTTTTGCCATGAACACCATGAATCCGATCGGACATTTACCATATCGTGCTGCGGTTTTGCATCAGTATATAATTTATGATCGAGTTTAGCCCATATAGTGTTTCTCATGTTTTCAACTGGATGACAGTTTTTACGAATGGCTTATTCATAATAAAAAGAAAGTTCGTCTATAAGTTTTGCCGTCTATTTGACATTCCACAGAGACCTTTTGTATTATTTTTCATATTACGTAGGCGGGTACCCGTCCGCTTTTAAATCTGATCTATGCACTCTTTCTTGAGCACTGTGGCATTCTTATAGGGCTGAACATTAGTTAGAATTACCGTCATTATAAATATGGATGTATTTTACGTAGTGCAAAGCTTCGGATCGCTAAAATATCTCAACAACTGTATCGACCTCCATTTTTTTTTACCACGATGGCTGATTCACATCGCACTTATCTTTATGATTTCGTGCCTATTCCGTATATTCTTCAGTGTCTTCTTTATTCTTACTCACACTCCCTACATTATTTTGATTTCACTGCACAGTCTATAATTTTTGGACTGTAATTGCTAATAAGTTTCACTAAGTTAAACAGGGACGTAAACCCACATTTTCTCCACCATAATTCCATTTTCACCTTTTTCGATGGAAATAGTTGTCTCATCTTTCGCTGCTTTCATAAAACTGTTTTTGCAAACTAGTTTAGTTAGGTTGAGAGCTACTGCAGTGTAATTTTAACATATTAACAAGCTGAGCGGATCGCTGTGGACTGGGAATTAACCCCCATAAAACCGATCTTGTCCTCTTCTCTAGAAAATACAAAATTTTCCGACTATAGACCCTCCCTCAATCAACGGTATCAGCTTGGTCTTCTTCGATACAGTGAAATATCTGGGTCTAATTTTTGACAAAAAACTAAGGTGGAAATCTAACATTTAAGAAGGAGTAAAGAAAGCTTCATTAGTTTTATTCTCTTGCAAAAAACCATCGAGAATAAATGGGGTCTCCAACCTCGTTGTGTGGTAAACGGCCTTAGACAAAACTGTGAACTGCATGAAGCTAAGTAAAGCCCAAAGAACAGCATGTGTTGGCATATTCGGAGCCTTCCTCACTACTTTCTTCGCTGATCTGGATACTCTGTCTAAACTTACACCCCTCGACATTTATAGCAGACAGGTAGCCGCCAACGCTGCTATTCGCCAAAAAGACTTCACAGTGACCAAGTAAACACTTTGGAAACGCAAATATTCTTAACGCACTAGGAATCCTACCAGAAAACATCGACTACACCATACCTAAACAACGGTTTGAGAGGGCTTCCATGTAAGCATTCCCTTCAAATCCTTTTGGTAGTAAAATACCTTCTTGGATGACAATTCATTCCACTTTTACACCGACGGTTCAAAGCAAAGACTGTCAGTGGGGTTGGTAGTGGTGTTTTTTTTCGAAAAGCTTAACATTAGCCTCTCCTTCCGCCTTCCCAATCACTGTACTCTCATGTACAGACTCATGCTCTCTAAATTCAACAATACTCATGGACTCCCGCGGAGCAGCTTAACATTCACCTTTGCTGGGTGCCGGGACCTAGAGACATTCCAGGGAATTATAAGGCCGTCGAACTTGCTAAAATTGGAACCACTATGTCTATCACACCTGGAAAGGAAAACATAGGTATACCTATCGCTACCTATCCACCTAAGGACCTTCTTTCACAATGACTTAAGTGACTTAAGCAACATACACATTAAAAGCCTCCTACGCTTTATTAAGAGCTCCAAATGATTTCTCCAAATGATCCATGTGGCATCATAGTAGGCCAATAGGCCTAAGTGGGTTGGTTTTTAAACAGCCACTTAAACCTTACCTAAACTTAGTTGAGGTGAAATTCCTTTGACAACCTTATCATAGAAAGAGTGAAACATAGGCCGAGGTAATTCCATGAATGCACAAAACTTTTTTATTCCGTGCAAACCAATTCCAAGTAATCGGTTGGAAATTACAATTCTTTTTCAAAAACTATACTAATACGTAACTCAGTCTGTAAACACTTCTCACAGAATACAAATATTTTGAACCAAAAACCGCGCTTACCACTTTCCTGAAATTTCATTTGCGATTTGCAAAATTTACAAACAACAACGTTTGAAGTAGCTAAAAAAAACTGCATTAAAACTTATTATACGATAACCAAAACCTGGATTTACTTCAATATCGTACATATCTTCCGATTGCTTAGATTTTTTCGCGGATGTACTAGCATTCATTTCACTTGGTGCACAATTATTGATAAAAAACAAATATTCCCTAAATAGCGTCCTTCTCGAATGTTTCACTGTACGAAACTGACTAAAACCGACGTTTTTAAAGACGAAAAAAGCAAAAATCTGAATACGAGGCAAAAAGCTTCAAAAACATCTTCGTATACTTAACATGTACTTCAAGATACTTCCTGGCCATAATCTTTTGGAATAGCATTTTTATGGGTCCTAAGGGACCATTGCAAGCAATAAAAAAAATTGATTTTTTGAAAATCCAAAAGTTGGCTAAAGCCCTACCGCCTAACTGCATTCCTTGAAACTTCAACTAGCTCAGCTATTTTGTACTAAGTCAGACTGGAAGACTTTAAGACACCACACACTTCATCCACTTTCTTCGGCGAGAGGTCCTACTTCTTGCCCATCTTTCAAAGGCTAAAGCAATAACATGCCAAACCATACTTACCGTTGTATTTTAGATTTTGCTGATGTAATAAGACTTCAGATTTTAAATCTCCAATATTCGAAATATTCCTCATGGTAATCACTCTCACAGTCACTTCGGAACGAATATAAACAGCAAATGACTCATAACGAATAGTTTAGTTTACTACAAATTGTTTCCCACCTAACAAAATAGTAAATCCAAATAAAACACAAGCTAACTTTATAAATATTTATACTCAAACAATTTTATTTTATTTTTTTGGTGTATTAATATGGCCAGATACTGTACTGCTATTTTTTTTCCCACTACTGTAACATATATCACCGTTAAAAATTCGAATACTTGTGTATTCTCTCGAATAGGGTTCCTGTGATAAAAACGTATCAACTTTCTGGAGAGAATTTAAGACTCAAAAGAACATTCATCAAAAGCTAGACTTCATACAATTCAATTGAAAACAAGGAAACACACACCAAAAAAAAGTTTGGGAATAGTTGAAAGTCTGCAGGTTCCAATTTTGGCGTAAAACATTTTTGTTACCATAAATTATTGTATATTTCCGGTTGCTGAGAGAAATGTTCGTATGTCTCATACACTAATTTTTCATATAAACTATAAGAAACGTTAGGAAGTTTAGGTACACCTCCAAGCTTTTCTCACGTAGGCAAGGTATTTTCGACAGAATGTCCCCTTCAAGGCAATGGGGAATTCTGAAAAAAATTTATGTTTTCGAGTCTTAAAGGGCAAAACATATGTACGTTTGAGTAAGTTCGAATCCTTTTGAGATTTAAAAGGATGTGTTAACGGAATATTTCCAAAGGGGTGTTTTCCCTTTTAGTTATGCTCAAATATGTATATGTGAATATACAAAATATTTACAACCAAGTTGGTTTCTGCTGTAAATAGTAAAATCTGAAAGGGAAGTGACAGGCTTACGACATCCTGTACGAAACGGTTTCTAATAATTTATTGAGGTCGTACTAATGACTTTTTTGAGAAAAACATTCAGATTCGAGTTTAAAAACAAAAGGTTCTACGGTTGACTTTTGCTAAATTTTGGGATAAAAATGTCAGCCTAACATAAATACAAAGGTAAAAGTAAGGCTGGTAGTATTCAATTCGGCCAAGTAGTATTTGTAAGCAAGAGAAAATAACACACTATAGTGTCCCATCCAAAATAAGGGAAACGCAAAAGACAATGTATGGTGGATAAATTTGCGAAATTTAATCAACTTCCTTCAACGTATTTAGAGCTGGAGTGCAACTCTGTCAATGACAATCTCACATATCCGAAACGAGTTACCAAAGGGGTCCCGAAAGAGCATTTTCCTTTAAATTGGCTGTTTTGTGCGGGGCCAGAAAAAAACTTACTATTGTTTATAGGGTCAAAAATAGGAAAACAACATTCGGATACGTATTCGTACATAGAATGTTCAGACCTAGACTGCTTTGAAAAGGATACAGCTGGTATCAAGGAAGCGCAGAGAGACGGAAGTTTGCCACATATACTACGAGAATTTTGTTATCTTCATACTAAGACTTGTCTACAATTAACGAAAATTACTCCTCCAGTATTCCCATATACCTAGATGTTCGAACATTCATCAGCCAAAGTATATATACAAATACCCTAAACGCTACACTGCCTGTGAGTAGATTTAACATTAAATAGTAACAATTGTAATAAATCATCTGAAACTTTTCAGTTGATTTACATTAAACTCTGAAAATCAGTAAAATCAATACCAAGAAGCCGCCATAAATACAGCAATTGATATGCTGCGTTCCACCTCAACTCCCTCACGAAACTCTTGTAATTTACGGTCTAGTTTCAAAACTACCATCGCTGCTAACACACCACTCATGACTTTGCTGAAACCTCCCAAATGTCTGTCCTTGTATTATAAAAACGTACGAGGATTACGAACTATGATTTCTATATACTAGTATCTTAATTAGCAGATTCTGTCCTACGATATTTTTTCCTTCTCAAAAACTAATCTTACCCCTAATATTAAGAATAATGAATTATATTCCCAAGACTTCGAGCAACACCGTGACGATAGTCTAGATAAAGAAGAAAATTTATATGGCCGTATTGTACTTCTAGCTTTAAAGTCTCGTTTTGAGTCTAGATCGTCCACTGCATTCTTTGAATTTGTTGGCGCTGGAATTCCTATTTGCAAGCACAACCTATACCATATATTTGTTGCTGATATATACGCCCCTTTCAACAAATTCAAGTGTATTTGGTAGCTGTTGTTGCAGTCGATTGTATTTTTAATGAGGCTGATCGCCATGACGTTGTTGTTTTTTTAGGTAATTAATCTACCTAAGCTTCTATGGACTCAGACTGATCAGTTCTTCTTTACTGCAACAACTCCCAACTCTGATAAAGAAAATCTTTTCATTAAGTGCCTTACCGACTCTGGTCTGTATCAATTAAATGGAGTCACTAATAATATTGGCAGACATTCGACCTAGTCCTCGCCACTTCGTTTTAAAAAGTAGGTATCTTACCACACTTCACTCTCTCTTAAGTTGTCGTATGACAATGGTATTAATCCCGTTTCCTATGAGTATTCTTACAGTTTTAAGTTTGATAGGGCTAACTACGCCAAACTCAACAAAATCCTCAGAATAATCAATTTTAACTTTCACTACGAAAATAATAATCTTACGGTTAACAATTCTCTGTTATCCTTTTACTGTACCTTTTGTACCCAAAAACAATCCTTCATCTTCACCACCCTGGTATAATAAAGGACTGCAGTCTCTTCGTAACAAGAGAAATAAGCTCTGGTTAATTTACTTAAAATCGCATTCCAACGCCGATTTCTTTTACTACCAGTATGTCGACAAAAAAATTCTTTGTATTTTGCCAAATTCTCTATGACAACTATTTAAACCGAATGGACCACACACTCATTTTCAACTCCCAATGATTATTTCAGTTCATCAAAACTAAAAGTAAATCGGATAACTATCCATCATCTCTGAATTTTATTGATAAGTCCTCGGTCGAACCCCAAATTATTGCAAATCTCTTCGCAATTTTTTTAGTTAAGCGTCTATTCCCAAGAGCTAGACCACTCTTATTGTTCCTACATAAATAGCTATCCACAAACACTTTTGGAATCTGTGTCTATAACCTTAGAGCAGGTTGAAAATAAAATAATAAACCTCAAAGATGATTACTCTGCTGGCCCTGATGAATTTCCCCCTTTATTTTTAAAGAAATGTGAACTGCACCTAGCCGTAGGTAACCCCATTGACCGCCAGAATGCGTTGCTACTGCAAAAAGGTTATGGTGCCGTGAAGTCCGTTCATATTTAGGCATACATGCCAAATTTCAGTATGATACTGTCTTTAGTTTTGTTTTGACAGCTGTTTGTTGTTGATGTTTTTGGCATCATGTTGAGTATGGACAAAAACGATTTTCGTTCTCTTATAAAACATTATTTTTCCAGATGCAAAACGGCGAAGGAAACAAAAAAAAAAAATTGGATAAATATTATGGTGGCCGCAACTCCACTACCGATCAAGTCCACATCGGCATGCCCTCCGATGCGGTTACAGAGGACAATGTCAAAATAATACATTAAATGGTGTTGGCTGATAGGAAAGTGAAGGTGCGAGAGCTAGCAGATACCACAAAGATTAGTACTGAGCGCACACGCCATATTTTGGGCAATATTCTGCATATGAAAAAGTAATCCTGCCGCTGGATGAGGCGCATACTCACTCCTGACCAAAACCACGAACGCGAAAGCACTTCGAAAGAGTGTTTGGATTACTGATGCAGAGTCGGGCGGACTTTAGGTGTCGATTGGTAACTGTTGAACACTAGAGAACAGAATGAGTGCCCGGAAATGGACTGAAACCGGCACGAATGCTCCGAAGCGGCCGAGGGAAGCTCGATGGTTCGGATAGATTATGGCGTCGGTTTTCTGGGATTGTCATGGCATACTCTTCGTGGACTGCCTCGAGAAATGAAAAACCATTAACAGCGAGTATTACAGTGCGTTATTGAAGTTATTGAAGGCCGCTATTATCTCTTTTTAAACCTCAAAAGATAACTCATCAAAAAAAAAATTCAGCTCACGCGAGAAAATCATCGACGCCACGGAGGAGTATTTTGCAGACCTTTCGGAAAATTGCTTTTCGGACGGGATCAAGAAGTTGGAAAATCGCTGCAATAAGTGTATCAATCTAGAAGGGGACTATATTGAATAAAATAAAAAAAAACATTAAAAATAAAGTTTTTTTTTATCATTCCCAAGGAGGTTACTTTTACGATTGCAAGAATAGCCTTTTGGTGTTTCGAAATATTTTTCAATGTCGTGAGGCCCACTTCCAACAGAAAGCTCCGAATTGCATTTCGTATACCGAACCATACGATCATTATCACTATTTGCTTTTTCTATGAACGGATAACTTTTTTTATAAGAATCGTTGAAAACGATTTTGTAGAAAACTTTTGTTTAAACAAATTAACAAAGGAAACAAAGACTCACAAATATACAGCCGATCAGTACATTTAAATGTGAAACGAAAAATGACGCGCAAAATACTCAAACCTAATGGTGCGATTACATGCCACTAATACAACTGTCAAAACAATTATCGACAGCGCCAAAAACGAATGTCGAGTAACGAGGGAAATTCAAAATGCCGCATTTTTTTTTTTTTGGCGAGAAGGAAAACTCAAACCGCTCGGATCTAGGCTTCGAAAAATCGGATCAAATCCGGAAAAATCGTATCACCTGGTCACATCCGTTAGAGTCTCAGTAAGGATAAGACAAGCCCATTGCCTCAAACCCTCCTCCTTTACCCGTACTTAAGATCGGCAGGTTACTTTCGTAACAAGGCGGAATTAAAAAAAAAAAAAAAAACAACAGCGCTCCAAAAATATTACATTTTAACAAAAATTACGAATAAAGGAGTCACTGCCGTATATTTATGAATTTCAGGCAAACAGACCAAGAAAATTAACTTTACAAATTAACTTCTCTGACGTTTGCTAGGGCTCATTCAATAGGGTATCCTTCAATAATGCTCGTAGGTTGATACCAATATACCAATCCCAATACCAATTCTAGTCTCATTAGCATCTTCACTGAATATGCCCGGTTTTAATAATATTTAAAAAAAATTGTATTCAAATGAATTGATTACTCTCAGGGTGCATATGAGGATGCCGCTTGAGAAACGCGAACAAACGCGGCGGTATTATTCTGTGCGATGGTTTCTGAAGCCATAATATTAGCTTTGATGCTTAAATAAAAAAACTAACAAAGGCCGCGGACAACTTTTAAAAGTTTAAGACAAACTAAAAATAAAAAGAAACCAAAACTAAATGAAGGATAAGTTCATGGTGGCGAAATGCGTTTCTGAGAGTATTCTGAGAAATTAACCGAAGTTGGTAGATTTTAAGACGGTGATAGAAGGATCTTGAACACTTTTGATGAAGCCGTCAAGTTTTGGGAAACTGGTTTTGTATTTTCTTAAAAAAAAAAAAAAAAAAAAAAACAGTTTACGTTCGGTGCGATTAGGGAGTCACAAAAGCACTTTATGGCGAGCATTATAAGAGATGGAGAAATGTCTTTACACATATTCCGGAATAAGGGAAAATTATTGCTGAAGTTTTTAAGGCCTATCAACATACCAACATTTTTTACTTCAAATAATATTTCAATATGAGCAAATTCGACAATTAGACCAAACTAGACGTTTATATACCATTCAAGGACAATTTTTTTTGTTTTTTTTTTTTTAACATATGTATATAAAGGGTTTCCCAATAGGGACTTGACAATTTTGAATTTAATTTGTGAGCGCACTCTTTCACTAACCATCAAAATGTCACTGTCAATTTATTTAGTAAACTCAACATTTTCATCATGGTAAAGTACACTAACGGGCAGCGTCTGCAAATTATAAAAATTTTCTACAGATATCGGAGTCGATGACTGTAACTTTAAAAGCGTTAACTCGAATTTTCGGTCGTAATTCTCGCCCTAGTAGACAGGCAATAACAATCTTAGTGCAAAAATTTGAGTCTACATATTCGTTGTGTGATGTTGCTGGGTTGGTCGAAGTTTCGAAAATATCGCTGACGTCAGTAGCAAACGATCTAAATCAGTCAATTCTACGGCGTTCTCAAGAATCGGGCATCGCTCAGACCACATTATGGCGTACTTTGCGTAAGGATCTTGGTTTTCACCCATACAAGATCAAGCTGACTCAAGAATTGAAGCCGATGGATCATTTGAAGCGACGTACGTTTTCCGATTGGGTTCTGGAGAAGATACGCCAAGATGATGAGTTTCATCGCAAAATCATTTTCAATGACGAAGCTCATTTTTGGCTCAATATTGACGAACCATAAGCAAAATATGCGTTATTGGTCGGGTGAAAACCCGCATGTTATTTATTTATTCGTGCGACTTAAAGCCCATTATATTCCACTCTACTGATTGTTCCCCAATTGTGAAAAGCAGATAGTACAGCAAACTAATATATTGGATAAGAAGTAGCAGAAAAGAGATCATGAATTAAAATTAAAAAGAGCGTCGGAGACAGAACAGAGCCCTGTGGCACACCAGCATTTACTTTGTAAATATCAGACTAGAAACTATCCCAGACAACTTGAATTGATCATTCCGAAATGTAATTTCTAATCCAATGAAGAAGAGAGTCATCAATCCCAAAAGCACGCATTTTCGACAAAAGAGCCCGATGCCAATCTCTGTCAAATGCCTTAGAAATATCAAGTGCAACTATCTTGTATTCGATAGATTCATGTTCACTTTGGTTCCACTTGTGGGCGAGACATACCATCAAATCACCTGCGGACCTGTTGCTGGCTGATATGCTAATGGAAAGTCGTTAATGTATGCATGTAATAAGATGGAACCGAGAATCGATACTTGTGGTTCGTCTTTTTTAATTATTTTCAAGGCGGACGATTTGCCACGAATGACAACTTTTTGAGATTTGTTGGAAAGATAACTTTTAACTTGTTGAACAGCTCGTTCACTGAAATTAAACATGTTATGTAATTTCAAGCATAAAATGCCTTGGTTTAACCTATCAAAGCCTTTTGAGAAATGAAGTTAGCAAAGAAGCGTTACGTATCCCTTTTCAAAGTCATGCCTAATATCGTCTAAGAAAGAACAGCTATGATTACTTCTGAAGGCAAAAACAACATTCTTATGAGCCTAAAGTCACTGACAGAGATTGAATTCCATTTTTTGCAATTTTCAAGGACTGAAAATGTGGATGTCATTATAGAGTGATTAAGAATGTGTCATGAATGGTTACACCGTCCACACCAGTCGTGCTAGGCTTATTAACTATAACAGAGTCAACAACTTCACCCAGAAGTTTCATTAAGACGAAAGTCAGGCGTATCGGCGTTATTTCCCAGGAAGAAATTATTAAGGACATCAACATCTAAGTCACACTTAGCGCTGCTCATACAATTGGGGACACAAATTCGACCCAAGTTAGTTCAGAATTTAAGTAGAAGTGATGTGCTCAACTTAGGAGCATAAAGGTTTAGCTTATCAGTCCGAATGACTAAGGTTGTATTGTTACGCGCTCTTTTATATATACCAAAATTTGAAAGGGTGTTATTCCGCTTTCATTTGCTATAAATTTTGTTCCGATTTTTAAATTGGGCAAGAACATCTTTCGTAAACCACATCGTAAACATCACAATAAACGTAATTGTTATTGTCTCATCAGTGTGAAGTACTACAGCTAGTCATATATGCAGCATGTAGATCTTTAATGTTTTCTACGAGAAATCTTTTACCAGTTGCAAACTTACTAACATATAGAAATCGAAATATAGTGTAGCCGGAAAACAGCTTTTTTTTGCGTTTGAGTGACAGATCTTTTTAAGAGAGTATGAGAATGTGTTGTTAAAATCTCATTTAAGTAACAGCTGTTTTCTAGTTCTATGTCAACATCATGGAGACGAAGTTATCTGTTGTTATTTTTTCTATATGTCGCAGCTGATTTAAGAATAGCTCTTCTGAGTTGATTTGAGTACTATTGAAGAGGTTTGAGTTGTGTGCCAATACTTCTGTTTAATGGTTGAATGAAACGCATTTATGTTTTCTTCTAATTTGTTTACACGTTCTGCCAAACAAGAGAAATTAGAGGTAAGTTCTTCAAACCGTTGGACTCGAACTGAATGAAAACAAAACAAAATATATAAGAATGTCTACGAGCACCGGATCAAGAAGCCCCCAAAATACAACTATCGCCGACTAGAACTTCGAAAGTGTTGAACATTTTAATTACCTTGGGATACTAATAAGAAAGTTCAATAGTATGCATTTCTGTGTCAAAGATAGAACATGAGCAGGCAACGCCTGCAATCAAGATTTCAGTATCTAAAGCTGAAAACTACACTTTACAAAACGACAACACGTCCAATAGTAACGTACGGATGTGAAGATTGTTTATTAATTTGGAAATCTAAGTATCTTTGAAAGATAAGTAATTAGAATATACGGTAGGCAAGATTTGAAAACGAAATATATATACGGCATACGAACGCAACGCTAAAGCGCAAAACTTGAGATGGCCTGGGCATTTTATAAGATTGAATGACTCAAGAAAACAAAAAATAACATTCAACGACAGCTTTGAAAACATGAGTGCAAGGGGTAGACCAAGGATTGGATAGATAGATGGCGTGACGGACGATATACAAAAAGAAATACAGCACAAGATAGAACAGAATAAAGACACGTGGTACTAAAAGATAAATGCGGCCAAGAATGTAACGCCACGAAAAGAAATTGTTTTTTTTTTTTTGAAAATCAGAATTTTTCAACTAACCTATGAAACAAATTTCCATCAGCAAGAGTCGAACAACGTCCTAAGAACATAATAAAATTTCCTCCAAATAAACTTTCAAGTCGTTTACAATTTTCATTTATAATTTCAAGCTTAAATAAGATTTTTTCTTAAGAAAGCTCAAGTTGTGATTTTTCTATTGTCCTAGCAATCACGCCAACAGTTTGTCTACAAAAACTTTTGCTACAATTTCACTGAAGTGAAACGAGTTTGAAACTAAATCAGTTATCTTGCCTAGTTTTGCAATTGGAATTAATTGACAATTGCACTTATATTAGATTGTCAGTCCTGAGAAGACAAATTCTAATTTTGTCAGATTGTTACGAGCAAATTTTAGAAATTGAAGTTAACCTTTAATCAGTATCCTAGAAAAAAGATGTCAATCATGTTTTCTTAGAACTGCCTTCCATCTTGACTTTTGTCTTAAAGTTTACGCCACGTTGATCAATCTTTATTTATTAAAAGTGACAATCTATGTGACCAAATCGAACTCTATTCGTTTTTCGAAAAGGGAAACATAAAACATGCAACAAATGAACTTATAAATTTACCAGAAAAAGTTGGTTAATGGCCAGACTTAAATTAATTCACGCCCTTTATATCCCTCTCGTATATCTACGTATCGAAATATTCACTTAATTACGAATGCAACGAGAATACATCTGCAAGTGTAAATAAGGTGAAACCTATCTAAGCTGTCGCATCCATTATGTGTAATCATAGCAAACCATTCAAGCAAAGCAACAAAGATACTTGGTAGGTTAAGCCCAATTCGAAACTTCTATTACCACACAGCAAACGAACCACATCTACAATTCTAATATCGACGAAAATTTATTGCGAACCCATAATTCAGGATTTTGTGGATCCATAGTTACAGCTTGTTTGTGTGACTTTTTGCCTTCTTGTCTCCTTGTTACCCTGCTGGTCTTGTGTCCTAAATTACTTAAAAGTTTGTTCAGTTTTATCATTAACTGTACACCTTTGGAATGGATTTGAGGTGTTTATGTTTTCTTTTTCAATATGAAATGGCTATGTTGACACTTGTATCTTTTATCCGATACGCGGCTTTATTTATTACAAACAAAAGAAGAAAACCTTTCCCAATCTTTATAATATTGTAAAATGAACGGTAGAGTAAATTCGTGTCGTTTTGAGTATAAATTATTTCTTCTTGAAAGGTGGAATATATTTCTTATTTCCTTTCATCCAAGCATGAGGCGGGGATACATTCTTGGAGTCCTGGGAGAAAATGCCCTATTTGAGGTTTGCGTATGGACAAAACGATATCTAACTTTCACGCCTTGTCGCGAAAATTTTACCTTTGAAGATGTACAAGTTATTCATTGAAAAATTGTGTTTACATGGCAGGAGATTATTGTTCAGGATACAACTTTTTGTTATCTATCAAAAAGTTTTAGCTTAAACTTTTAATAAATTTTTTAATTTCAATATTGTTCATAATGAGGTAGTAAATCAGATCGTAATGAATGTTTTTATTAATACTTTAAAGTGTAAAAAAAATGTTTTGACTAATTTAACATTAAATTGTTTATAACTTTTTATATCAAAGTGGAGTCCACGTAAAAAGGTAGTCTTTTTCTCCTTTCGTAGTCATCTAAAATAAAAAAAATCAAAGAGAACTAACCAGTAAGATGAATATTAAAAATAAATGGCGGACTTATGAAAAATAGGCCCTCAAAATCTAAATTTTTTTGTTAATAAATTTTTTAAAAAAATTTATTAATTATTAAGAAATGAAAAAAATAAAAAAAGTGTTTTAAGAGTTACGTATTAAGCTATGTTTGTCTAGAATAACAGGTAAAATCTTTAGCCAAATCGGTTGAATAGTTTTGAGTCAGTGCTTCCTGCTATGACTGGTGCATAGAGCAATCCTTTCGTTTCCTCAAAGTTATCATTTTCAGTGGCTTTGAAAGCCCTGTGTAAGGTTAAGTTTTCTCTGCCCTTAACATTCGTGCATTGTCAACAATGTCAGCGTAGTCCCTGGCTGTTTGACCTATTGTGACGCCCATCAACTCCACAACTTTGAGTACAGATAGAAAACCCTCATCAAAGATGCAATCACCCGTATAGGTAGCAATTTCCAAAACGTTTTCCCCAGTAAAAGTATGATTCGGAGCAAAATTCATACATAGTGATTGAAACTTTCGTTATTATTTTGGGTGTTTCCCCCCAAACATCTTTTCAACATGTTGTCAGATGCTTAAGTCTTGTACACTGGTTTAATAAGATTTATAACTTACTCGTCAAACTTTAATGGGTGTTCATAAGTGCTCTCTTGATTGATTTTCCACTTTCAATTGTTGATATATGTGGCCCACACGGCTTTCTTCATTTCTTCTAGAAGTTTCTCGTGATTGCTTAACCGTAGTAAGTACTCTTTTTTAATATAAGCTCATTGGTTAATTGCAACGGTTTAGGTGTCGGTGATTAGAATGTACTTGAAACAAATGTTATGGCTTACTTCAAAGTCACTGATATCTTTCAGTTTTTCTGCACTTGTACTCACAAAATTAATATCAGCTTCTGCAGTACGTTGATACCCTTGAAATACCATGTGGCGCTCCCATTGTTCCTTTTTGTTAAGTTAGTGCATCTGTTGTTGATATTCCCTCTAAATCTTAGTGTCATAGCTTGACATTTGCAAAAGTTACGTAACCAAGAGCACATCTATCTCTGTGTGTGTTGGCGATTTTTTAAAATTTTTGAAATGGATTTAAATTTGCAACAACGAACTTGTATTAAACTTTGCGTAAAAAACGGATTTATTATTGCGCGAACGTTGGAAATGTTGAAAAAGTGTTTCGGCAACGATTCTCTAAAGAAAACGGTCGTTTACCAGTGGCGTAAGCGGTTCAAAAGTGGTCGTGAGTCAATCGAATATGATGAACGCAGTGGCAGACCATCGACATCGAAAACCGAAGAAAACATTGATGAAGTAAAAGAAATGTTGATGAATAACCGCAAATTAACCATCAGAGAGATAGTGGAGTACTTGAACATTGCCTATGGATCCATCCAAGGCATTTTGGTTAATGATTTGGAGTTCCGTCGTGTAGCAACAAAGTTGGTGCCAAAAGATTTAAATTTCATGCAAAGAAGAGACCGTGTTGACGTCGCAAAAGAGATTATTTGCGAGTCTGAATCCGATCCTACATTCAACAAAAGGATCATTACTCGAGACGAGGCGTGGGTTTATGAGTACGACACGCAATCCAGACATCAAGCAAGTGAATGGCGTTCACAAAATAAGCCAAGACCAAAAAAACCACGTCGTCTTACAACGGTGCATCATGAATTTTTGCCAAAAGGCCATACAGTAAACAATGAGTATAATTTGAGTATAAGCCACGTCGTTTTACAACGGTGAAGTGCATCATGAATTTTTGCCAAAAGGCCAGACAGTAAACAATGAGTATAATTTGGACGTTATGAGACGTTTGCGTGAAGCAATTCGTTGAAAGAGAACAGAATTGTGGGCAGAAAGCTCGTGGATTTTGCACTGTGATAACGCACCGTCGCACAGTACCATCATTATTCGTAATTAATAATCCAACAGCCATCGAATTCACCTGATTTGGCTCCCCGTAACTTCTTTCTGTTCAATCGAGTTAAAAAACCACTACGGGGAACGCGTTTCAGCAGCCGAGAGGAAGTAATAGAAAAATCGCAGGAAGCACTGATGGACAAAACCGCTGTCTATTCGCTCCACATATTTAAGTGATTTCGGGCGACTGATCAACAGTCGATCTGGCTGTAAAGCTATTAGCTAATATAGTTCGTCGTTGAATCTTCTCTTCCAAAGCCCGTCAATGCAAACGGGACCAAATATTTTTCGAAGGATAGAGTCTCCTTAGTTTTTCAGGATAGGATCTTCTTAGCCCAATGAACCTGCTGAGGAGTTGTTAGCATAATTTAAAGTAGATCCGAGAGACACAAAGTTGTTAACAACCTCGAAATTAGAGCTATCGATTGTGACATCCTGTTTTATTCGTCAATGTTGTGCGTCTGTTCTTGTTGACAGTACATACTTGGTTTTGGCCTCAAAACGACTAAATACCTTTCGGCAGCTTCCATTTCAATTTTAGCAAACGAACTGGAGGCAGCCCGCTGAGTTTTCCCAATTACGTCGATATCATCGGCGTACGCTAATAGTTGCACAGACTTGTGTCTTAGATTATGTCTCCAGTGTTCATTTGTGAGTTCCGCACAATACTTCCAAGTATTGCATATAATAAAGGAGTCACATGACAGCTTGTCACGGTTAAGTCGTTACCGAACTTGACGGAGTATGGAGCATTCTTAATCTTCATTCTGCACAAACGGGCGAGTTCGGCCGGAATGTAAAAACCAGACATGGCATTACCTCAATAAGTGCTATCATATGCGGTCTTAAAATCTATAAAAAGTTTATGGCTATAAGTTTGAACTTCTTTAATTTTTCTTGTATGAAGATTTAGTCAATTGTGGACTTTCCTTGTCTGAAACCGCACTGTTTCTATCAGGTTGTTTGCGAAGGGTTTAGGCGTCCACACAATATGAAAGATAAGATCTTGTACCCGATGTTGAGGAGACTTATACCCCTATAGTTGGTGCTGTTGGGGGAGTCTACTTCATCAGGAATACACACTTCTGATAAAATCTGTGAAATGAGTTGATGCATGATCTTCGCAAAGCCATTTGCAGCAGCTCTGATTACCTCAGCATGAATGCCGTCAGTTTTAGCTGATTTCTTGCCGTCCTTTCTTTATTTTGGTCAGGTGGATGGAAGTTTTGGCAATCATCATCAAAGGTGAATGGTCTGTTCTGTCCGACGACGGCGGGATGTTGGGCTTCTTCACTCTTATACAGTCTGCAGCAATAAATAAATAAAATACGACACTGTTTCCTTCTTCATCTCTACAGGTTTTTGTTGGTAAAATTTCCATACGCTATTACTTGAGTACAACTTCTTGTGCTCTTTATCCCTCTTCTTGAGAAGCAGGTGTTCTCTTCATTTCTTCTGCTCTTAGAACTCACAAGCAGCTCTCGTCTTTCGTTGCAGCGCTGCTTTGAAGGCTTCTTGTTTAGCTACATGTTCAACAAACTAGTGGCGGTGGTTTGGTGAAACCCAGCACATCAGTTGCGGCGTCTCTGATGGCACGTTGTCAATTTTGCCACTGGTCTTCAATTCTTGAGTTGAAGAGAGATTTCGGAGTACGCGTTCGGCGAAGATTCTGGTGATCTCTTGCGATTGCAACTTCTTACGTAACATCTTCTCACAATAGTTTTTCTTTGTTGTGGCGCTGCCGAAACATTCGTACTCCCAGAATAATTGTAATTTTGTCTATCGCAAAATTATCAATGTGATTTAGAGTTTGATGATCTGGAGACCATCTTGTCCGATTGAGTATATTGCTATGAGGAACCGTGTACGTGCTATAGTAATATTTAGTCTCTCCGCAAAGTCAATAAGCCTATGTCGATTGCCAGACGTGGTTTTGTGTAGGATATGCTTACCAACTGTCCGTCTAAAGATGTGGTCCTTTCCTATCATGGCGAGATGATTTTAACGCCATACATATAGTTCTGATATTGCTGATTTGTCTTTTCAAAGAGATCGAAGAAATATTCATTGGTGGTATCGTTCTTGGCTTTCGTAGGGGCGTACATTCAACTGACCCCATACATTTAGAAGTGATAAATTCAAATTTTGTTTTAAACTATTATTTTCGTTCAAAAATAAAAAATAAAAAATAAATATTTGTAAGCAATTAAATTTTTAATGATACTGTAAAACAAAATAGAAAAGTGGATGAAGCGAACGTGAAATATTGTAAAAAATTAATCCGATGATACAAAACTGCTTTCTGAGTCGCCGTGTTCTTTGTCACTGTCAATGTAAGGTTTTAAATAATCTTCACAGACTGTTGGTAGTTCTGGTTTGTAGAGTTAGTTTCAGGTTCGACGGAAAAATTTGTTCAAAATTTTCAGGAGATATCAATTAGAAATTTTTAAATGGTTTTTCCCGAAATAAGTTTATCAATTGGTCTTAAGTTTTTAGTAGAATAATAAGAACATCTCTGTTCGTAGATATTGATTCCCGAAAATTTTCGTGTATGAAAAATGCGAAGACATTTGCGGTCCTTGTTTCTGGATTCTTGTGCTTCTTCCGATTATTGACCTGTGGAAAAAAAAAGTGCTTCATGACGTCAACGGAATGACATAATATGTACAATATATACCAACTGTATATTAGTAAATACAAGGTTTTTGTTTCCACTACATATATTTCAAAACTAAAAAAGTCTATATTGTAACCAGAAGATATGCAAGTTAATATAAGATGAAATCGCATTATCAGATTTTCATCGGCAATTGTTATGTGTGCTGTTTTGTGGTGGTTTTTAAAAGAAACGTCTTGCAGTATTTTAATCTTCCGTATTTTTGAAATTCGGTTTTTGTTTCTCAATAATTATTCCTATTTCTGAGTTGAATGAGTATATTTTGCTTTCGCATTTCCGCAATTCACTTTGTCTTATAGCCCACTTGTTAATCTAACCTGTAGGGTATATGTCAAAAACATTCTAAGGCCTTTCTCCTGGCTGTTGGTTCTTGTTTTATTCATGTCACTGGGCTTAGCTCCACAAATATTCAAGTCTGGGTAGATTTTTCAGAAGAGAGATCATTTACAATCTTACCATTTATCGCCAGTAATGTACTAAAGCACCTTTAAAATGCTCGTACACAGTGCGAGCGAAGAAAAACCAGGGAGGATAAAGGAGCGGTGCCGATGAACGTTGGTTTTAAATGTTTGAAGGTTATAATGACTAGGAAATAAAGAGCTAAACAGGGCATTCCATAAACGAGCTGTGCGCCTTAGGAACGAATTACGATGTTTTAGAGTGGGTTTGAGGGTAAACTGATGAGCATTCATAGGTGTTACGGTTAACAGTTTAAAGGGGCGGAATGCTACTGGCGATTTACGAGTATATGGAGCACTGGTGGTAGAAATAGCGATAAAACAAAGTGATACACAGGACATTACGTCGCTGTTCAAGGGTGTACATTGTCTGGATGATATTATTGCTATGATTTTTTTTGCACGGTTTTGAAACCTATCTAGGCAGGTGCAGACCAGATGTGGCCATTGATCACATCAGAGGGGGTAAAGTATTTCTTACATCGCTTGAGAAATTGTAGATATTTTGTAGCATTTTTGACGACACCGAATATGTGGTCATTTCAACGTAAGTTATCATTGACATACGTACCGAGAATGAAAAGTTTTTCGATTTCGTGGCTGTGAGTGCCATTCATGGATAAAAGCTGGGTATTTAAACTTCACTTTAACGACATAATAGCATTATGTTTTGAAGGCATTAAATTCTACTCTGTTAATGCTTCCCCAATTAGTTAAGCTGCCGTTCATGTTCTTCAGCCGAAGAGCGGGGACGTGAGTCCAGGAATGAATATGAAAAGCAGAGAGAACTGTCATCAGCAGGGGAGTTTATTGGACTAGAAGGAGCCAGTAGCCAGGTAGCTTCAGATCAGAGTGATCTGAGAGATGTGGGCGGAGATCTACCTTTGTTTTACCAAGTGCCAAAATAGCTGGTCTGTATTAACAGACGTAGACGTATGTAGAACAATGAATATTTTTAGCGCGTGAATAGTGGCTATATTCACTTTAATTTCCTAGGTCATTTTAGAAACAAAAGAAACAAAAAAGACACATATACTAACGATAGTAAGTACATACAGTTGTAAAGTAAAAATTCAGAATTGGTTTGCCGAATCAAATTGTAGGTGTTTTACCCTTACAACAAGAGGAGACAGCATACCAATACAATTCATACCCACAACCCTCTACCCATCGTTAATAACACTGCACTCGGGTGTTATTTTTTTTCTCCACGCAAGGAGCGAGTGCACTTGTACGTTAGCATATTCAGGTATCACAAAATTCAATAAGATTTGCCATTCCATCATGCTTCGGTTTAGGTTTGCCGAACGTACGGGAATTATTAAAAAAAAATTAATCAAAATTCCCGCTTAGTTTAACATACACAACTTGAATTTCGTCGTGAGCTCGATCATCATTTCGAATTCAAATTCAAATTTCTTTATTCACATGTATATACCATACAAAAGTTACAAATTTAAAATAAGATTTTACATGCATATGATACATATAGAATAGTAAGTGGCACCTTAATTTATGAAAAATAGGGACGATGTCACATTATTAAAAAAAAAAAAAAATTACTTTGTGTGGGGTGTACAAAGATAAAAAAGCAGAAGCTCAATTCAAGGAAGAGAAGAGAAGAAAAAAAATCTTTAACAAATTAAGAGCGGATACATACAAAATCGAATGTACCAGGTGTACCGGTATGAAGTTTTTGATTCAAAGTATTGGCCATTACTAGCTACACATTTTTCCCATCTTTCAACAATTTATGGATTCCACACTAATAACACTGTTCGTATTTTGAGGGAAATCAAAAAGTCACCCAATTTTCGACTTCCTCGTAGGATTCGAAGTTCTGCTCAGCTAATGCGTGTCCCATTGATAAAAACAAATGGTAGTCGGAAGGAGCGAGGAATACAGCGAGTGGGGTAGCAGCTCCCAGCCAAGTGCTTTGGTTTTATCCTGAGCCAGTTTTGCTTTGTGTGCAAAAGTAACAATTCGATGCAAAACTGATATTTTATCATGTCTTTGAAGTAAAATTTCCCAAGTGGTTTTTCGGTTTTCCTTATGTCTTTCATTCAATTTAGGTGGTACCCATTTTCCAGACTTTTGGATATTTCCCATAGATTTTAAACAGTCAGAAATTGTTTGTTGTGCAACATTTAACATTTTTGCCATTTGTTACTGAATAAAAGTGTCATTTTCATCCAATATTGTTTGCAATTTGGCGTCTTCGTGGAAGACCACGTTCTTCATTTCTCACATCAAAATCGTTATTTCTGAACCATTGAAACCATCTTTTGCATGTTACTTCTGTTAGAGCATGCCTCGATAAGCATTCGATGTGACTCTACAGCACTTTTCTTCAAATGAAAACAAGAAATTAATGCTTTCCGCAAGTCATCATTTTCTGGTACAAAATTCGACATTTTTAACACGATGAAAAAATAAGATGTTGTTTGCTCAATGTATGTTTGATATATTCTAAATATGTTTGACAGGTGTCATAGCAACCAAACAAAAAAAAATTAATGCCCGTTTACAATAAATGTTTCTTATCAATACATTTGAATCTTGACACTCACTTCATACCGGTACACCTGGTAAATAGCAGGAATTGATAAATACATAGTTGAGCAACAAATTTTTATTTATTTATTTTATTATGTTTTAAATTGAATAACTTAGCGGAGTTTCGAT
Source organism: Volucella inanis (assembly GCA_907269105.1). Classification (NCBI taxonomy): domain Eukaryota; kingdom Metazoa; phylum Arthropoda; class Insecta; order Diptera; family Syrphidae; genus Volucella; species Volucella inanis. The sequence continues at coordinate 123,644,098 of OU026157.1, read as the reverse complement.
TTCATGATGACTAAAACTAAGAAGTCATGATTTAACTACTTAAGTAAATGCGGACAAATTTCTTATGGATCGAATTTTTAGGGGCAAAGTGTTAAATAGTTTGCATTAGACAATGGAGTTAACGTTTCTGGAACTTGTAGTGCAAAAAGCAGGGACATTTACAGCAAAGTTACCTTCGCGTAAACTGCGAAGGTCAGAAATTGAAGTCTCTAGATACCTGTTTCTCATGAAAAAGACCTTATGAACTTCAAGATAGAATAAATTGTGCAAAGGGAGAATATTCAAGGCCCTGAAAAGTTTTATTGTGTGTGCATAACGGTGAAAACCACAAACACTACGAATTGCAGATTTTTAAGAGACACTTAATTGCTGCATTTTACTAATATAAGCGCGACCTCAACTAAAAAGTCCATATTGCAATCTTGATTAGAATACACCATAATAAACCCTCTTCAACGTGTTATGAGAGCAATACTTTCTTAGGTGGAAAAGGCAACGAGTAGCAAAAAGAAGTTGAAGTTTTGATCTATGGTAATACCAAGATACTTTAAATTATTTACACCTTCAATTTGGAAGCAATCAATAGTGCAGTTAGTATTCCTCTTGAAGGTTTGACCACCTTTGATGGTCTATTATGGTTTATAGTGATTAGATCTAGCAGACTGGCTGAACAATATGCAACTCCAAGTTCGTCGGCAAAAGCTGTAACTTTACCTAAGAATTAGAGAGAAAATAAAGAATTTATGCAAATTAGAAATAAAATTGGGCAAAGTGCAGAACCTTGGGGTACCCCTGGTTATTGATTTTTGAACTGCTACCTTCATATTTAAGTTCAGATGGAAAGGTACCAGACATAATAATAAAATTTGAAAGGTAAGTCAAAATATCTACTAAATTGGGTCCAATATTCTTGAGTACCGTCAACTTGGCAGAAATTGACTGATTTCAATTTTAAACAAATGCAGCAGTTTACCAAATTTTATTTAGTTGAGCTTATATTCTTCATAATAAATTTTTCTTATATCCTGAAGATCGTTGACCTACCCACGCCCTTTATGTTCTCATTCTTAAGGCGGAGTCACTTTCGAAATCTTTTAAACATTGATTAATAGATCTTTCTTTTGTTCTTATAAGGTCTAGAGCCATTTGCATGTCTTCTTCCGTAGTGCTTTTGCAACGCCTTTTTGGCTTAACATTATTTTTTGGCAGGACAGCAAGAGCAGTTGAAGTTCTATTAAAAAAAAAAAAAAAAAAAACGCGAGAAAAGAAGTGGTCAATGTTTGTCATATTTCATGTTTTACTTTGACCACCCGGTCAATGTTTAATTGATATCGTATTTCACTCGAAATATTGGTACAATTTTTTATTTCGTTACAAAGATATTAAAAAATTAAGAAAAAGGACTCTTAACTATACTTTCCAAAAGATAATTGATTCAATATCATACCAGTCCAAAAATTTGGCGGAAATTAGTTCACTTACAGTCACAAAATATTTAAAGTTTGAAGCACTCACAAAAAACCGCTAACTAGTACCTCTGACAAATTCGATTTAAGCGCACTGAACAAACTTTTTTTTCTGCCATATATTAATGATTACGAAAGACTATATATACAATAAATGTTAGTTTATCTTCCAAAAGGTGACGATAAAATCTAATAAATGTTTCTTTCTAATTCATTCAAAGTTACCCTAGTTGACGGTACCAAATTCGATATTTTATTATTTCCGTGTAAATTGGAACTAGGAAGGGAATTAATAATTTTTAGCAATACCAATCCCGTAATGAACTTAAACATCTAGCTTTTTCTAGAACATATCACAATGTTTGATATGGGCCGATGAAAGTAAATTTAATTTGTTGTGTGCCGACAATTTGCCATACGTACGACGGTCAGCAGGTGAAAGGTTCAAGAACGAGTGCATAGTCAAAACAGTGAAGTTTCCTCAAGGCCAGATGGTTTGGGGATGTTTTTCTTTTAACGTTTTGGGTCCTTTGCACTTTGTTAATGGAACTATGAACGCTCAAAAGTATGGAATAGTAAGGGAGTTTTTGGTACCAGCAATTGAACAGCATCATTCGTATACTGACAAGTGCATTTTTCAAGATGATTCTGCACCTTGCCACCGCGCCAAATCCGTAAGTAAACTGTTATAAATCAACTTCGAGATGTCTATTTTACAAATAATAAACAGACAAGTAACTAGAGTCTTTCAATAATTTTCAGCTCCAGACAACGTTTGATGACCTCGGAATTACCAGACTAGACCGGCCAGCTAATTCGCCCGATTTAAACCCAATCGAACACTTGTGGCATGTAATGAAACGTAAGGTGGCTGAACATAAACCAGAGAGTAAAAAAAAACGCAAAATAAAGTTCTGGAACATGTATGGAATACTGAAATTTCAAGGGATATTACTGAACTTCTAGTAAACTCGATGTCTTCTAGAATAAAAGCCGTTATAAACGCCAAAAGAGGAGCAACTCGGTATTGATAATTTTTTGGTAAAAGTGGCATATCTAAACATCTTATATACATATACATAAAAAATGTATCGTTTAATTTTGTTAACCAATGACTATTAAAATATTTTAAAAAAATAAGAAAATTAACTGGTTTTTCTTTCCTTGTTAATATCTTTTTTCAAACATTCAATAAATAGACAAAAATTAGATAGAAGTACTTATAAACTACTGCGGATTACTCAACAAAAATTTCATTTCATTATAAAAATTATTATCGTAGTTATTGACAATTTTTCATTAATTTTGATATGGTGCGGTTTTTATGACCGCTATTTTCAAAGGATTTCAAATGTTAATACCTCCATTTTTTAAGTACAAAGGGATCTGAGTTAGTGCAAACTTTTTGTCTAACATCACTGTACAGGCAATTAATCGAACCGTGGAAAAGTTTGAAAGGGAATACAGTTTTTTTTGGATCTTAAGCCAGGCAGAGATTGTGTAGGAGTTCCGATTTGGCTATAAAACCACAAGTAGCTATCGTTAGAGCCCTCCAGCACCTCCAGCACCTGAATAAATCATTTGTGTCTCGAACCATAGCTCGTTACCCTGATACTGGCAGCGTTGCAAAACGCCATGGAGGTGGCCATAAAAAAACAGCAACACCGGCAGAAATGGTTCGGAAAGCGAAGGCTCGAATTGAGCAAAATTCGCGTCGAAGTGGAAGAAAAATGGCTCGTGAGCTCAATTTATCATTGGAACAGATGCAATACATACTGAAAAATGAGCTTGGGCTCAAGCCATTGAAGTTCCAAAAAACACACGATCTTACACCGCAACAGAAAAAAGTTAGAGTCGAAAGAGCGAAAAAGTTGCTACGATTGCACGAAAGTGGTGACTTGCCGAATTTGGTTTTTTCCGTTTAGTCGCCATTTGTTATCGAGTCATATGTCAACAAACAAAATGACCGAGTTTACTTTACAGAGGAGTCCTTCGAAAATTTACACCTTCCGACGGCCACCAGAAGGCAGGCACAACCGATGGTGATGATTTGAGCCGTCATAACCTCCGATGGTCGCTCACCGCTCGTATGTTTGGACCGTGGCGTCAAAATTAATGCGATCGTATACCGTGAAACTGTCTTAGAGGAAGTATTAAAGCCTTGGACAAACAATCATTTCGGTCGAAAACCGTGGACATTTCAACAAGACTCGGCACCGTCTCACAAAGCGCGTGTCAACCACGATTGGTTAAAAACCAATGTTCCACACTTCATTTCTTCGACACAATGGATTGCAAATTCTCCGTATGCAAATCCGTTGGATTTCTCTGTCTGGGGTATTATGAAAGCGAAGGTTGTAACTAAAAAATACCAAAGTTTGGACCACCTCAAGCAAGCACTTCGCCGGGAATGGGACAAATTACTGCAGAGCCACTTGCGTGCATCGTCCGATGCTTTCTTCGGCCGTCTCAAGGCCATTATTCTCGCCAAAGGTGGACATATTGAAAACTACTGATACAATTTAAAAATTAATATATTTTCCAACATTTTTTGCTTTGGCACAATAAAATTTATCAAAAAATTAAAAAATGATAGCATTTTAAAAAGTTGCATTTCGAGTCAGTCATCCTGTATAATGAATAATGTCTGTAAAATTGGTTTGGGTAAAGACCTTTTGTGCTCAGACCATTATATCAGGTTGCTAATCCGGGCGAGTTCTGAGGACCTCAACTTGAAGCTTTTTTAATATTGTCCATGCCGCAGCGTCTTATTATGGGACAAGTTTGCTCTAACTAGAGTGGCAAAAAAGGAAGAAAGGACAGAATGTTTTTTCTTAAGATTTATTGATTATGATTATGTGTATGACAAATGTTCTTAAAAGGGAATGTGAGTTCAAGCGATATATAATTTAAGACGATTTTAGAAATGAGGTCTTACAAAAGAACTTGTTTCAATAGAGAATCCAATTATTTAAATGAAACTACATAATTCGGTACACCACTTAATAGATATACCGTATACATTTTTTAATACAGTTCAACGATTTCAAATATTTACTTGACTCAATCGGGATTCCGATAATCCACTAATCGGTCAAGGTTTACCCAAGAGATTCCAGTATTCAACTTTGAACTCCAACTCATTTCAACTATTGAAAATATGTTATATTATATTCGAAACTGTAAAAAAAAAAAACTCGAAAATCAGCATATTACGATGGTATTTTCGTCTACTTTAAATTCGTATTTTTCAAATACGAATGTAATGTTTTGATAGAGTATATACAGAAAATTATTAAGCGAAGAATATGAAGACAAGGCCATGACAAAACAAAGGGAAATGACAGTTTTATTTGCCTAATCTACGAAAATGAGATATTTTGACTTCCTCCCTCCATCCTTTACCAATCGTCTGAAAATCGTTGTCAACATGTAAGATGGCTTATCTCTGGCGACATTTACAGCCTGCGATAATCTCGGGGTACTTTCATCAGTAAAACAAATATTTGGTGAAATATCGAAGAAACTTCCCCTTAGATGAAAATGTGCAAAAGAGGACATCAGAAAGCCATTACTTGATTTTATTTATAGCAAGTAGTTTTTGGTTATACATAGATGTGGTATACAGTATTGAGATCGATATTTATGTAAACACGAGTAGCCACGAGTATTGTCTAATACTATGCAGTGAACGGATAACTTGCTTTTAATATGGCAATTTCTGTATGACCAGTGCTCTTCAAAAGCATACTTTCACAGCCTTTAAAACCAGAATGCAGATATTTTGTTTTAATATTTTAAGAAAATAATTAAACATGCCAATTTAACAAACGGATAAAAAAATACGAGTAATTAATTTCTTAGACTTTCCAATCAGTTCTAATCTATCATCAAAATATTATATTAAGCGTACTCGTTTGTTACTTAAAGCACAGCCTGGGCCTTATTAACAATTGCTTACTCCAGACACAATAATATGGATAATCTAGATAATCTAGAGCTAAGTTAATCCTTCCGAGTTAGCAATTGTCTTAGCTAACTAACGGATCTGATCCGCCTATTGGGTAGTCACTGCGACCTAAAAGATATTTTGTTCCACAAAATGAGTATTATGAAGCCAAGAGATGCTTAATCCTTTTGATGAAATTACGAGAGTCGTAAAGATTTTGAGAATTTCCCCAGAGATTAAAATTTATCTGAGGAATTGTCGTCGCCATAAGGCACTTAGAGCCACCCATTCACATAAAATGTCTTAAGCAGTTTCGTCGTCTTCCATGCATTCCATACATTTAGTTTCCTGAACAAGAGCTGCTGTATGTGGGTGATATCGAAGGTGACAGTGCCTGTTTAGAAATCCAACCAATCTTTTGATATCATCACTTTTGAATTGGAGGTAACATATTCTTTATATTTGTTGTGGAAGGGTTTGATTTCTCTTTTAGCCTGACGAAATTCTGAGATGTTTTCCTATTAGGATACACACATTTTGTTTTCCCATCTTTTTATTGTTGAGTTAACTGCTAAATTCAATAGATTATAGAAAGATTCAGGCAGATGAAAGAATAAGCCGAACTGTTTCCAACCAGGGCACCCATCAAAGCTTTACTTTGTTCTTATAAGAAAGGTCTTACAGTGTATTGAAAGAATAATGTGGAGTTAATGAGGTTAGATATTAATGTTTTAATGTCCGGTAGTATACGGTTGGGGACATCCTTCATTTCCTTATCGATGAGGAGATTGCAGCACACCTGAATTGCATGTATTTCCGTTAGAAATATACTGGGGCTCTTTCCCATTGGAAGCGATATTCTGGTATTTGGACCAAATATACCAGCACTCTCCTAAGTGTCCATCCTTAATTCATCAGTATACTAAGTGTATATACCGTTAAAGTTTTAAGTTGGATTTTTGCAGTTCCAGCTTGGGAACACTATATTGAGACTTTTGACGAAGCGGCGAATATTAGGTAGACGATCAACTCGGTGATTTTAGAGGCAATATTCATTTGATCCATTTGATCTAAGTGATTAGTCTGATTAGTCTCACCTGTTTGCAGCTGTAACCATTGATACGATGGCAAGCCCAATTGGTCAAGGCTCAGGATTAAATTAGAGATTTTCTCCAACACATCAGTCGTTTACTATCTTTAGAGCAGTTTGTATCGTATGGAAAACGTCTTTGGAATGTTTATCCTTTACGTTTATGACTAAGACGCCGGCATATCCTATTGTTAGTTAACCCAGATTACTTAGTTTAACTGGTAGGTCATCAATGACCAATGAACACAAGAACGCTGAAAGAACATCTCCTTCTGGACAACCTTTGACGGCTGACGAGGATTTTAGTTTCACCGGATGATATGAGGTATTTCCGGTTAACGAGTATCGTTTCAACCCAACGGTCAGTTGGGTGGCCAATACTCTTTTTGGACATGGATTCGGAAATAGATTCGTATCCGTATTATCGAAGGCACCTTGAAGTGCTAAAGTGACTCACTCATTCTGTTGTTAACGCTGCTGCATGAAGAATCGCAGCTAATCGTACATGATTATCGGTGCCACGAGACCGATGATGTTAAGTTCTGGAATGAAAAGATATTCGATTTTAGAACTGATCGGTACAGGCCTAATGTCTCCTCGGAAAATTCTAATTTTCACTCGTTATTACTATATTGAAGTCAAAAATTTAACCAACAGTAGCCAAAGATTCTTAAAAAAGTTCCAGGGCGATGTTCTCTCTTGCGTATCATTGGTTAATAGTTTACAACGAAGCACCCGGTGCCGGTTTCCTGCAAAACCGTAAGTTAAACCATCACCGTTTGGGACTATACGCGGGGTTCCGTATGCGTCTCAGATTGTAATGAGTCTCCACCGTATGGAAACTTCGCCAAGGGTAAATTTAATTGATGTTGTATTTTAGGCAACCATTCATCACACGAGAATTAAGCTGGATGAAAAAAAGAATTTCCTCTGAGCATTGAACCCCAAACCATCCGATTGGGAAGCCAATAAAGTACCACTTGAGCCACAGCCACCCACAGAAAAGACCATGTGAACTAGATCTTCCTCTTCCACTGTTTTTAGGACTTTTCAGGTTTTGGTATGAACACCTAAGTCCAGTGCATCCAATTTTTCCACTAGCTAGTAGAGAATCCTCTATAAGGCGCTGCTGCTCGGCACCTTTAGTCCACAGTACTCATCTGCATCAACTCGGTTTAAGAATTTTGAATGTGCCTTCACATCTCATTGCAGAGACAATGAGGTCGTATTGGAAATATGAATTTAAAATGGCATTGCTATTTGGAGCCAATTCATTTGTGACGGTCACATAGAAAATCGTAATGGCTCTGTGCGCATTCGTTTGCCTTCGGAATCATGGAGAACATCCAAGACCAGATGATAGGTAGTGAAGAGGCATTAAAATTATTAATGTTAGAGTTCTGCTGCACTGTAATATTATTTAGTAACCATACATGTAATCGTATATTTATCATCACAGTATTAACTCATAATTTCAATGTGTAGTTCGAAAGAAATCGAATTTTCGAAACACATGCTTGCCAACTTATAGAATTTTATAATTTACCTTAGTTACCTACAACAACAAATGAGAGGAAAAAATTCAATTTTTATGACAGCAATGTCGGGCGACTTATATTATTTTGGTAAAAGAAATCGTAAAACTCGGCCAATTTTGGCAAAATTGTTAGTTAAAATCGTGAAAACTCGTGCAATGAAAAATGTCCTTGTTATACATAGAACATTTTATTACGTGATTTACATTTTGTGGACGTATTTCCTATTAAAATATGAATAAATTCAAGTCTATAGATATATGAAATTTGGTAATAAAATGTTTACATCAACAATAATTTTGGAAGCCAACACAAACATAAATTGATTCAACGAAGTTATTCTTTCACACGCCATCCTGTGTACAAAATCCTTGTGACATGTAAATTTAGTAAATAATATTGGATCACCTGGTGCGAAAAATGAATATTTTATCTACATACCTAACTATATACATATCATAGGGAAAAAATTGATTTGGCTTAGTTGAACTTATACACAGTATACAAATTGAGAAGCATTTTTCTGATATATTCAATTTTATGATAATGGCTTGCGGCATTTTAATTTTTAGGGGCTGAAATGAATTCGAATTCTAGTTTACATACAACAATCGTAGCCGTAGGAAATTGTTTAAACTTTAAGAAATGGGAGTATCTTCTTCATAGCACTACAAGTACAAGCGGTAGTACAGGCTCATCCTTCAAATGTTTCTTTCTTGATTCTAATGATCATTTCATTACTGAAATGACTTTTGTACAACAGGTGCTTAATGACCACAAAAAATATAGCGACTAGCCTAAGAAACTGTTCTTGTGGCGATCAAAGGTAGATAAAAACATAAAAAGTTTCACTTAATTGTCAGTCTCGTTGTAGATACACACTTAAGTATGATGACCTCATATGCCTTCACAGATTCGGGTCAGGAAAATATTTAAAAAAAAAAAATAGTACATGTTTTGGAATAGAATCGGAAGTCAGTACATTAGGTATTAATAGGTCAAAATCGCACTCTACGATGATGGAAATGACTAAATAATTAAATTCATAATGATTCAAGAAAAATTTAACTTTTTGAAACAGCTCGATTTTTAAAAGTTTTTTTCATATTTCGGTCACATTGTATGTAGTGTGCCTGAGTGTTCATTAAAAGAAAGTACGCCTTAATTTCCATTAACTAGTACAAAAAGGAAGATACGATGTTTCCTTGCCTCGACTTATGGAACAGTGGATGTCGTTTAAAATCACTTGCTTCCCTGCGCATATTTCTTTGGAAGTTAATGGCCCCTATAAAGTGAATCGCTTGGGCAACTAATTTTTGATTGCTTAATGCCTGGGGCATTTTGTAGTCTTTATGACAGCTTGTTTTGATTTTTGGTGCTAAATTTCTGATAACTCTCATTGTACGAAGCAATACAGTTTAACGATTTATCTCAATTCCTTTAGCGGACCTTCCTGTGATTCGTTTGATCTGCTGACACCTAAAGAATTGAAATATGACTGAAATATTTACACTTCTCAAACTCTTTGATGATTCCGATTTGACGACTGAAATATAAAACAAATATTTAGTTCTAGCTGACATTCTCTTTTCACAAAAAAACTGCCAAGCAATTTGAACCCGCTTATACTGTGTGTAACGATAATTTTGACTGCTAACTGTCATTGAAAAGTAGATACAACGTTTCGGGTTTGGCGACGTTGTTACAATTTCTTGTGTCACTCTTGCTTTTATCGACTGGAGAAGAGAACTCTTCCTGCTGTGCAGAGTACTTGACCAAATAATTTTTTTTTTCTCAATAATAGCTCGAAAGGTATATTAAATGGCCCGACTGCACGTCCTCGTTAACCGCGCTTTTATTTCAGATCTCTTGCGGACTTCCCATCCGAAGAACAGAAGTTACATCCGTAGAACTCATGTAAATGGGAATACCTCAGAAAACACTGAATAGTAGGATTTGCCATTCTCGATTTTTTTCGAATACGATGACGAGTCTAATTCCATGCAAAAAAGAAAGCCCTGTATGGAAATCCTTTTATTCCAGCCCTATGGAACAGAGAAAAATATTTACATATATAGCCACTCTAACAAAAAGAATTTTCGTAAGATATTGACCTAGTGATTTCTCACTGCAAATCCTGACACACTACGCAGTTAAACAATACCTTGACTTCTATGCGACGGCACGGATAAAAGTAAATCTCAAATGACCTGGAATACCTATGCAATTGAAGTTATTTCAGACAAGGGTGGTCAGGTGTGGGCCTGTAGGATAAATCTTAGATCCCTAAGAGCAACCAATACAAGGAGGCCAAATGCCTCTAGGGGGCAGCCGCCGGCAAACGGCATCTTCGATATTCTCTGTGAGGATTTCTAGTATATTAAGGATATAAGCGCGACCATATTATTTATTTTTCCACTGTGTAGTCGCTTTAAGGCGAACAGAAGCTGTCGCATCTACTTGCCTGTCGAAAATATCGAGGGCTGTCAAATGAAACAGATACATATGTCTTCGCTTCTTAGTTTACTACAGTTGACTGAATAATTAAAGGCCAGAAAACCACACCATCCTTTTTATAACCGGACCAACGGGTAATGAGAGATTGAGAACCCCATTTGTTCCCAATAACTTTTTTGTAAAATAATGAAGCTCTATTACTACTGTTCCTGGAAAAGAGGACAATTTTTTGAGAGTTTACTCCCAATCCCCAGCGATCCGCCCAACTGATAAATCTTTTAAGATTTAGCAGTAGGAGTTCTTTAACGGTATTAAGATTAAGTAATCACCCTACTGCCCTTCGCTTCCAGATATATCAGCAGTTCGTTAACCATTGAGTTCCACCGAAATGTTGAAAGGGCACCACCTAGCGTCGGAATAGAACAATCAGACAAAGAACTTGTCCATTGTAGTCTATGTAAATTCCTTTTAATAAAATTATTTAGTCTTACGAAGAAGGATAAATAAGCGCTTCAGTAATAAGACGTACCTCTACTTACACATCTGTTAGCAGAAGCCCAACTTAGTTTGGAGATGATAATCCTGTTACCTAGCATTGATCAACTTCCTAAGTGAATCATCTACCCTTAGAGTTGACAGCGAAGTAGTGATTGCGGATGTGTTGACGTTGTTTAATCACCCTCTTTGTCCAGGGAAGCGTAGGAATCGTTCGATGTGGCTAGTCAGTGAGTGCAGAGTCGTTTCAACTTACTTTCCTTTACAGTAGGCATGTTGAGCCATTGATAAAAGTCTTGGATCAGTTTCAGCTCGTATATGGATATTAATAAGTAAGAGTTATAGGTCTGAGGTCTTTTGGGACAACTGCGACCATTTTCCGGCTTTGGGAATGATAACTACGTTGACTTCTCTTCATGGCGACGGAATTTGGATCAATTTGGATAATATCTGAATACTTTTGTACCTCGACAGGTATTATACCGTCCGAGCCTACAAACTTATATGGTTCGAAAATATGTAGCGCCTAAAGCAGTTTGTCTATTGAAATCAAACCATGAATTGTGGTCACGGTTGCAGTAGTCCTGTTTGGGTTGCTATTGCATCCACTACATCTGCAGGTTGAGTGATTTATCACTTGAGCTTGTCCAAGACTCATTGGATTTTTTTCAAACAACTAGGCATCATAGGATTTGTTGAGAGAATTTTTTTAGCCGCGATGCCTAAGAGTTTTTTGTTATCTTACACAGAATGAACCCTAAGTTTGTCGCTTTGCCTTCCTCATTCATTTTTATATATATTGAGGGATTCTTTGCATGAGTCCCAGTCAGTCACTTTTTTTAGTTCTGTTGGCTAATTTGAAAATATTTTACAAACGTTTCTATGCGGCTATACTGCTGATGTTCACAAGTGCGGCTTTTTCTTACTTCCAGGTTGAATAAGAGGGCAGGAAGCAGTCATAGAATTATTGAGAGCCAGAGTGAATTCTTTGACTTTTATGTCAAGCTCTTTGGTGTCACGCGAGGGACTTCAGAGTTAAGATGATAGTTTTTGTGTGTATCTGTGGTCTGAAAATGAGTGTTCATATGATACCATCTAGTTCGTTATCATTTGAGTGATGTTGCCGAAGACAAGAGTTATATCTAGAACTTCCTGTCGGTCTTTTGTTATAAAAGTGGGCTCATTGCCAATGTTGCAAACATTAAATCTAGTACTTATAACATAATCAAAAAGTGACTCACCTCTATCGATGATGTCGGTACTGCCCCATACCTTGTGATGAGCGTTAGTCTCGCACTCAAGCCTTCTAGCTTCCAATACCAGCCTTTCTAGGTTTTCACCGGGGAGAGGGCCATATAATCAATCGTGGCCAAAATATACCGATGCCAGACAGTAGGAGCCTTTGGCAGTCTTTAGTCCGACAACGGTAAGTCAGGGTCGATGAGGTTAGAAAGTAATAGTGCAAAAAATCTACGTTTCACTTATATACAATTTCTAATCTTACCGTTGTCTCTTGTATAGTTCGGAGCATATACAGGTGTCCAAAGCATATGAACCACGCCTTCTAGGACCCATGGTTCTTGGATCAGAATGATGTCTTTTATGTTTTGGAAAGACGCAGAATAAGTGAGGCCGAAGCCTTTTTTGAGTGATGGAAAATAATCTGGAGAGACATATCATTGCTACAATTTACCAGAACAGACTAAACCATGGTGCTGTTCGAGTCCTCCGATTCTGAACATGTGCCCAAGAGCTCACCTTCTTTCTCTGATCGTGAAAGATGTCTTTTTAGTTCGTCGTTGGTTCCCGTTTCCGACAGAGTGTTAAAAGAGGAGTCCGACGGCTTAGTTATCGCCTCCGATAAATTGGAGTTGTCGCTATCCATTTCTGGATGTAAGGTCGAATTTAAAGTTTCAATAGAAGGAGGAGAAGGTTGCTTATCGGCATCCAGCTCATGCTTTTTATAAACCCTTACGTCAATTGACTCGAAACCGAACTGAATTTTGCATTTAGTCTGCGCTAGAGGATAAAGCGATTTCTTATTGATCACAATCAACGCGCATCTATAGGGCCCCTAATTTTTTCAGCTTCGCGACTTTCCAGTCATAAGTCAGAGGGGTCGAGTTGCCGAACCTGTTGGTTCTAGGTCAACTAAGAATATCCTCCTTAGTCACGACTCCAAGTCAAAAGTGAAGTGAAAGAAAAACAAGTGAAGAATTTTATTTACTCTGATATAATAGTACGTTAGATACGTTCACAAATGTGCGTGTTAACAGTGTAGTTCATTATGTACACACATATCAAATGTGCTATACAATGTACTTCTGCGTACTTACTGTGTGCGATGCATCAATGCCCAGAAGAACGAGTACTGGAGGAGGAACACCATGCTACTGGCGGAACGAGGAAATAAAAAAGCTTAGCGCAAAGTGCTTAAAAGCCCGACGCAAAGTCCAAAGATCTAGAGGAAGAGATCGCTTTGAAGAACACCTTATTAATTTTAAAATAGCAAGACGCGCCCTAAAAAAGGCAATCAAGGAGAGCAAGACAAGATGTTTTAAAAAACTTTGTAAAGAAGCCGACATAAACCCGTCATGACTAAAATAAAGGGCAGCAGCTCGCCGCAAATAACATGTCCAGCAATCCTAAGCTCCATAGTAGATCACCTTTTCCCCCGAAGTACATCTACTATGTACGTTTATGGAAACAATTCAAAAATATCTTGAAGAAGAAGTTTTCCCGGATGCTTGGAAACTACAACACCTAGTCCTGCTTCCAAAGGGAAGCAAGCCACCTGGGGAACCGTCCTCGTATCCTCCAATATGCCTTCTAGACACAATGCGAAAGATACTGGAACGGATAATATATGCTATACTGCTCGCGGTAGCAGAAGAGAGAGGAGCACTATCAAACTTTCAGTTTTAGTTCAGAAAATAGCGTTCTACTGTTCAAGCCGTGAAAACTGTGGTTGACATTGAGGCCGAAGCGATACAAGGAGAAAGATGGTGGTATAATACAAAAAAAAAAAATACTGTATAGTGGTGACTTTGGACATCAAAAATGCCTTTAACTCGGCAAACTGGGCGTTTATCAGAAAATCACTAGCAAATATGAATACACCACATTACTTGCTGAGGATAGTAGAAAACCACTTTACCAACAGAAAACTGAGGTATGAAACTGATGAAGGGTTGAAATACTACAGCGTTTCAGCTTGGGTTCCACAAGGAGCAGTACTCGGTCCACTCCTATGGAACATTATGTATGAAGGAGTGCTAAGGCTTATGTTGCCGAGAGGAATACAAGTAATCGGATTTGCAGACGACATTGCCGTCGTTACTGTGGCAAAAGAAATAAAGGAGATAGAGTCAGCCACAAATGTAACGATTATTTGCATAAAAGACTGGCTAGTATCGCCGGTCTAGAATAAGCGGACCATAAAACGGAAGCCGTCTTAACTACCAGTAGAAGAATTGTGGAATACGCCAATATACGGTTGCGATATCAAATAATCCGATCGAAAGAATCAATCAAATACCTGGGAGTAATACTTGATAACAGATTACAGTTTAAAGCACATGTAGAGTACTCCATTAATAGGGCTTAACTGCTGAAAGGAGCACTTTCTACGATACTACCAAACATTGGTGGACCTGGATATGCTAGGGGGATTCTCCTATCTAGAGTAGTCAGCTCAGTCCTCTTATACGCTGCTCCGGTCTGGGCGAGAGCACTCGCCATAAAAGCAAACAAGAGAAAGCTGTTGTCCGCATACAGGCTCAGTGCATTACGAGTGATTTGTGGATTTCGAACAATCTCGGATGAACATTCTCGCGGACGAGATGTTGAGAATTTATAATAGAAGAACCCCAGGGCGACAAGATGCAGGTGAAATTGCAAGAATAAAAGGAGAAGAGCGAGCGGCTTCAGCAGCCCTCTGGCAAGCCAGGTGGGATAATAGTACAAAAGGCAGATGGACCTACAAGTTGATCCCGAACATCGAGACCTGGACAAAACGAGCACATGGGGATAACAACTACCGCCTAACGCAGTTCCTATCTGGTCACGGCGGCTATCGCAAATACTTGCACCGATTCGGACACGATAGCTCCCCTTTGTTTCCAGAATGCTCAAACGAGGAGGAAGATACGGAGCACGCCATATTTCATTTCCGGCGTTTTTCGCAGAGGAGAATTAATCTGCCCAGTCCAATACTACTCATAGACCAAATTTGCAGTCGGAGGAAAATTGGATAGAAATCGGCACATTTGTGATAATTGTGCAAAACGAGCTAAGAAGAATAGAAAAATTAGAAGAGCTGAAGAAGCAAATACAAGAAGACTAGCATGATCTGCTAACCAGCCCTGCGAAGTAATACCTAACGGAAGTCCAGCGGGGAGAGTGGTTGAAGGACGTAGTGGTGGGGATTGAATTTTAAAATATCTGAAATGAGTACCTGATTTTCTTTCCCTGTTATTTTCAAGCATAGTGGATTAGGTTCTAATAAAACTTAAAATTCAAAATTCGTGAACCGCGAGTCATCTATTATGTATTAGTATTTAATTAAATAAACAAAAAATCCCAACTGATGATTTTAAGTGTCACATACAAATGTCACCTTTTATACTCATGCTGATAAGCTATGATGGTGACATAAGATTATTCAAGAGCGTAGGTTGCCAAAAGCTGCACGTTTCAGTTAAATCGTAAGTAATCAGCAAATGAACACTTCTAAATAAAGGACAAACACATTTATTCATCCATTAGAAGTCTAATAACGTCCTGACTGAGATACAAAAATAAGATTGCCAGAGAGTTGGCACAACATTTTTCAAAAGTACTAACAAAAAAAATTTCAGAAAAAAGAAGATTCAGATAATAATGTACATGAACGCAACATAATTGAGGAAATGGACATCGATAAGCAGGATAAGGGAAAGGAAATTGAAGATTTTTACAAGAAAGTAATGTTGTGAATGTTATCTACCTCTCAGAAATTCACATTATTTGCTTAACCTTCACAGTTCTGTTGTTTTTTTTTTTTTTTTGTATTTTTATAATTTAAGATGCATGGGCTGCTATTGTTCATCATTAGTGTAAAAAGTATTGGAC
Source organism: Volucella inanis (assembly GCA_907269105.1). Lineage (NCBI taxonomy): Eukaryota > Metazoa > Arthropoda > Insecta > Diptera > Syrphidae > Volucella > Volucella inanis. Next base: position 123,627,994 of record OU026157.1, on the reverse strand, counting down.
GGTATTTTGGATACATAACGGAAAACTTAGCATTTCAGTAAGAACTCATTTGCGGTAATAGATACATGTTTCGATATTTGATATTTGGTATCAAATATGATATGTGGTAATTTGGTAATAAATTAAAACAACGAGTAAAATAAATAAATTCAGGAAACAAATACGTTTATAAAAGAAAGTAAATTAAGCATTTACAACAAAATCCAAATCAGTTCAAACTGGTTTTTGTTTTCGTGATTTTTTTCTTGGAAAAATATAAAAAAAAATTGATTTTACAAAGGCATAAGTTTATTGTACATATGATTGACTGTAAAACATAATTTTTATTGAAAAATTTATTTAAAATTAGCGGCTGTGCAGCGTATCTCATATGACCATTCTTTTTTGGATAGGTCTACGGCCGTACTCAATCTTCGCCGCCTCCGTCTGAATACCCACAAAGGCACCGGTGACATCCTACTGCGTTCTGCTGATTATGTCGTTATCGTCGGGATAGCCGAGTAGATGGACGGACTTTTGCAAGATATTGCCTCTGGTGTTAGCGTTTGAGTTTTGCACAATTCTTTCAGGAATGATATTGAAGAAGTCACATGACAACGCATTGACTTGTCTAAATCATTTTTTGACATCGAAGGTCTCGGCGAGTTATTTACCGACCTTGACAGAGCAGCGTGTATTCTCCTATGTCATTCTGCATAAACGGACAAGTTTTTTGAAATTGCTTTGTATAGTTCGTCTGTATAAATGTTGTCGTAAGCGGCCTTGAAATTGGTGAAAAGGTGGTTGGTGTCGATTTGAACTTCTTGGGTTTTCTCCAAGAACTGCGCAGTGTGAATATTTGATCGATGGTGGATTTTTCTGGCCTGAAGCTACACTAATAGGGACCAATCAGGTTGTTAACGAAAAGCTTCAGGCGTGTACACAACACGGCAGATAAGATTTTGTAAGTGATGTAAAAAAAACAAATACCTCTTTAGTGGGCGCAGTTCAGAGGGTCTCCTTTCTTAAAGATCGGGCAAACAATGCTGATCATCGGGCATACTTTCTTCCGAACATATTTTTAGTGCATGTTCCTAACCAATTCATCACCTGCCGCTTTGAATGTCTCGGCCGTTTAACCATCTGCTCCAGTGGCTTTGTTGGACTTAAGTTTAGAAATAGCTATCGTCACTTAATCCACGTCGGGTAGACTGAATTGTTGGTCTTCATCATCATACAGGATGTATAGTTCACTCTGCTTGACAGCGGGACTTAATTAGACTTCGCCGTTAAAAAGTATATAGAAGTAGTTCTTCCATATCCTCTGCTTCAACTGCTATTCTACTATGATGTTTCCTTGTTCGTCCTTGCAGGCTTTGGTTCGGACTCTGTAGCCTTGGCAGGTTCTTTTTATCTTTTGGTAAAACCTTAGAATCTTATTCCTACTGTAACATCTCTCTATTTCCTTGATCGCGCACCTCTCATGCTCTTTCTTTTTTCGCCTGAGAAGCTGGTGTTCGTCTCTTCTTTTCTACGCGTAGAGCTCACGAGCAGCTCTAGTCCTTCTTTGCAACGCCGCTTTGTACGTCTTTTGTTTCGCTGCATGTGCTTGCCGGCAATCGTCTTCGTTGTTTTGGTCGAGTGAAACCGACGTCAAACTTCTTCACAGTATTAACTTGTCTTAGCGGTTTCCGGAATTTCCGAAGGCGTACCTTGGCTACAACAAGGTAGTGGTCCAAGTCAATGTTGGCCCTTCGGAACGTTCGAACATCCATAATACTGGAGGAGTGTCTTTCGTCGATCGCAATGTAGAAAATTTGATTGACGGTTAATTGATCGGGAGATATCCATAGCCCTTTATGAATATTGAGATGCGGGAACCGCGTAGTAGCTATGACACAATTTCGCTCCTTCGCGAAGTCTGTCAGCTTAAGCCCTTTATCGGAGATGGTGTTGTGTAGACTGTATTTTCCGACAGTACTACCAAAGATGCCCCCTTACCAATCTTTGCATTAAAATCACCTAAGACAAATTTAATGTTGTAGTTAGGGCACTGCTTGTATATATGTCTTGTCTAAGAGCTCGTAGAACCTCTCTTCGTTGCCTTAGTATTTCTCCTCCGTGGAGGCATGCGCGCATATGAGGCTAATTTTAGCGAATTAAGGCTTGATGCCGATTGTCGTGGGTTGCTCGTTCACATAATTTAAACTTAAGACGTCTTGTATAAGTCTGCCGCCAACGACGAATAAACATCTAAATAAGCGCAGTTTTTCTTGCCATTTCATCCTCTTTTTACCGGGCCATCCCATCGCATTTCTTGGATGGCCGTTAAGTCTGCTTTATAGCAGTGCAAGGCCTCCGCTAGCTAGTGGGCTGCACGCGATCTGTTAATGGATCTAATACCACTATTGCCAATACCAATCGCAAATTTGAGTCCCAGTTTACATTAGTGGATGATATTCGACTGGTTAGACCACATCCAGTACATAGTGCAGAGACTATAGCAGCTGTAGCTGAGAGTGTACGCGAAGACCGTGACGAATTGATTCGTCGTCGTTCTCAGCAGCTTGGCTTGGCGTATTTAACGTGAGGGTATCGGCCTTAAAGTGTACAAAATTCACATTGTGCAAGAATTGAAGCCAGACGACTTGCATTTATGTCATATTTTCAATGAATGGGCTCTGTAAGAACTCAATGGAAGTCCGGTTTTTTATCGGTGATGAAGAACATTTCTGGCTCAATGGATACGTTAATTTTATTGGCTGGTGGAAATATTTGTTTATATTTTTTCAAAAATGAATGTTGCCGTCAATGGTAGCCGTTATCGCAGTCGGGCAGTTACCCCGGCACACAACCCTTAATCTGGAGGGCCAGGCTCTTTATTTGACCCCTTGAATGAAAGGGGCTGGAACTCCTGGTGTCAGTTACCCATTTTGGGGATGTGAGAGGTACCGTTGGCCCATAAAGGGTTCTGGCTAGTCTTGAAAAACCCTCACTGACCTCAGCTCTAAATATGTCGAAGTGGCTCAAGTATGGTATCTGACAAATTGACTGTTGCCGTCACTGTTGATTCAGTCTAGTGAATTCATCCGCGTTAGTTCTCTTTCAGAGGGGCTCATGTAAGACTTCTGAGACACGTTTAGTCAGTCTTTCCGACAAAGCATTATAGTGTTGCTATTTTCTTCGTGTTCACCACACGCGCTTATAAGCTCAGCAAGTCACGCCCGGATGAGCAGACTAGAACCCGGTGGTTATCACGGGGATGTAAAATAAGCACAATTGATATGTATGAAAAAGCTACAACAGCTGGGCACTTCCAATTGGATGCCAGTCAGCGCCAACCCTTTCCATTCACGCCCAACAAATGGGTTTGGCGGTCGATAGGGACAAGACAAAGTATACCACCTTGATAAAAAAATGAACCAAAGTGTGGCGCTCCCTTTGTTCCGATTTGAGGTGTTTTTAACATTCTCTCAAAATCTTAGCGTCATAGCTTCACATTTCCAAAAGTTACATAGCCAAGAGTACATCCCTGTGTGTGTTGGCGATTTTTTTTTTAAATTTTAGAAATGGATTTAAATTTGCAACAACGAACTTTGCGTAAAAAATGGATTTATTGGTGCGCGAACATTAGAAATTTTAGAAAAGTGTTTCAGCAATGATTCTTTAAGAAAAACTATCGTTTACCAGTGCCACGAACGGTTCAAAATTGGTCCTAAGTAAATCGAAGATGATGAACGCAATGGCAACCATCAGAGAAACAGCGGAGGACTTGAACATTGCCTATGGATCCGTTCCAGACATTTTGGTTAATGATTTGGGCTTCCGTCGTACAGCAGCAAAGTAGGTACCAAAAGACCTCAATTTCATGCAAAAAAGAGACCATTTTTACGTCGCAAAAGAGATTATTGCGAGGTTGAATCCGATCCCACATGCATCAAAAGGATTACTGGAGATAAGACATGGGCTTATGAGTACGACATGCAATCCAGACATCAGGCAAGTCAATGGCGTTCACTAAATGAGCGAAGACCAAAAAAAAACACGCCATTTTCAGTCAAAAAAGAAGGTAGGAGACGGTTTTCATGGATTACAACGGTGTAGTGCATCATGAATTTTTGCGAGAAGGCCAGACATTAAACAAAGAGTATTATTTGGGCGTTATGAGACGTTTGCGTGAGTAAGTAATCGCCGAAAGAGACCAGAATTGTAGGCAGAAAACTCTTTGGTTTTTCACCGTGATAACGCACCGTCACACAGTGCCACCATTATTCGTAATTTTTTGACGAAAAATGCAACAAATACCATTCAACAGCCACCGAATTCACCTGATTTGGCTCCCTGTGACTTCTTTCTGTTCAATACAGTTAAAAAATCACTACGGGGAAGGCACTTTAGCAGCCGAGAGGAAGTAATGGAAAAATCGCAGGAAGCACTGATGAACATACCAAAAACCGAATATAAAAATGTTTCGAGGATCAAGCGCTGGCATAAGTGTGTTGCAGTCGATGGGGATTACTTTAAAAGGGAAAATATAGACTTAGATGAATAAACTTGTATTTTTAATTTTCCGAATAAATTCCTTTTTGATCAAGGTGGTATGCTGTTATCAAGGAAGGACACCCAACACCGACGTCTCAGGCAGAATGTCACTATAGGCAGATATAATTTTGAGGTGGTTAAGGACTTTGTATACCAAGGCTCCACTATGAACTCAGGCAATAACACCAGCGCTGAGATTAAATAAAGAATAACTCTTTCCAATCGCTGTCTCTTTGGGCTAAGAAAGCAACTAAGTAGCAAAGCCCTCTCTCAAACAACTAAAATGACCCCTTATAAGTTCCTAATCATCCCAGTCCTTCTCTATGGCGCAGAGGCATGGATTCTATCAAAAGTGGATGAGGTTACTCTTGATTGTTATGAGAAAAAAATTCTTTGAGTAATTTTCGGTCCCCTCTGCATAGACGGTGAATGGAGGAGGAGATACAACGGCAAACTGTACGGTATGTACAGTGACATCGATCTAGCTAGAAGAGTGAAGGTCCAACGACTGAGGTGGCTGGGTCATGTAGAGCAAAGGGAAGCGAATGTTCCAGCCCGAAAGATTTTCAAATCCACTCCCGAGGGACGGCGCAGTAGAGTAAGACCGCGACTTATGTAGTAGCGAACGCAAGTTGAAGGGGATCTTAACCAACTTAGCGTGTGAAACTGGAGACAGCAAGTAGGGCCGTACCAAAATTTACACTAAATTTTATTTATTGTACATAACAACAGCTAGAGAAGTACATAGGTATTTTTTGGGATCTTGATTTTTGGCCGAATGGTGCACTTCCAAACTCAAACTTGCAAAATTAGCAGAAAAATCCCCAGAAAATTATTAACAACAAATGAACTATGCCATATTTAAAAATTCCAACGTATTTATTTATACAATATATTTGTAAAGGCCTAGTTACAATTTGAAGTGAATTGGTTGAGACTTGTTTAAGTTTATTAATTCCTGAAGTTTTAACGACATTCCTTAACATAACAAAATTACCAATTTTGTATACATGCGGCTTTTTATGCCTTTTATCAAAATAACACTTATTCTTTTTTGACTATTAACAATTAACTTTTAACTATTTAGTTTTCCGTCTCAAAGCTTCAAAGTTCCTTATATGATTAAATAAAATATTTTGTTGGAGAAAATCTCGTATTGTATCATTATCAGCACCCCTTTGCGTAGCTCCGAACAACAACATGCTTAGACAGAGAACTGTTCTTTTATTTTCAAGATCGTTAAGAGCAAATTCTACTTTATGAAGATACTTTGTCCATTCTTCAGTTTCTTTTGCCAACATGGTGGTATACTTCTATTTATTCGTTTAACTTGTCCATTGGACTGAGGTGAATTTTTAGCATGTTGAATATCGTTATCCCTACAAAAGTTAGCAAAATCCTCTGAAGTAAAGCAGCTACCTCTACCTGAAATAATTCGGATTGATTTGCTCTAATTTGAAAAGAAAGAATTCAGACAGTATACCACACCTTTTTTAGCAGTGCTTTTAACTAGATAAAGTTGTGTAAACTTTGAAAATGCATCTACGATAACAAGTATGTACTTTTTTTGATTTCACGTCCCACAAGGAAGTGAACCATAATGATCGATATGAATTGTCTCGAAATGTGAATCACCTTTTGGGGTTTTATGGAGTACACCTTCCTTCATTCCGGCAGATGGAGAGAAGTGGATACATTTAAGACAATTTTTTATATAATTTTTAATTTTTTGTCTCATACAAGGAAACCAGTAAACCAGTTCCTAATAAATTTGTAGCACTTTTCAGTACCAACATGGCAAAGATTATCATGGTGCTTCTGTATTACATTTATCTCTATCTGCGATGGAACATAAATAAGTCTATTAATTAATTCATAAAAACGGCTTTCTTTCTTTTCTAATTCACTTATCAGATTTTTTATGATAGGGTCTTTCTGTTGACCGGCCACAAGAAGATTCTCAAAAGAAGCTGCTTCAACAAGTAAAACCTTGTGGCATCTCTTAAATGCATCAACGTGACTCATTTTCTTTCCATCTGTATGTTGTATCACAAAGTCATAATCTTGTAAGTAAGATTGATTCTAAATCTGCGTATGGCATAAATGATCGCAAGCTTTACTAGCTCGTAGGAATGATATTTAGATTCCGGAGGAGTGGCACGTTTAGAGAAGAAAAATATTGGATGGAATAATCCATCATCTTGCCGTTGTAAAAGAACCCCACCAAGCCCTAGGCTGCTTGCATCACAATGCAACTTTGTATCTGAAGTCGGGTTAAATATTCTTAATATAGAAGCGTTCAATAATTTTTGTTTAAGTAATTCAAAAACAGAAAATTGTTTGTTTTCCAAATTCAAATGAAGCATCTTTTTTTACTAAGTCGTACAAAGGTTTGGATATTACTGAAAAATCTTTTATAAATTTTCTAAAATATGAACATAATTCTAGGAAAGAATGAACAGTTTTTGAATAGGAAAGTCAGATACAGCACGCAAACCTTCTGCATTGGGATACATTCCATTTTGAGATACTTCATAGCTTAAATAAGTGATTCATAATGTTAGTTTCTGTTGCAATAAGCAGATCGTCTATATATACAAACAGTTTTCCTTCAATAATAAGAAATAAGGGAAATTCTTAAGCCCAAAATGCATGCGGAGATACTCAAATTGTCCTACAAGTGTAACAAATGAGGTATATTTTACTGAATTCTCAGACATTTTGGCATGATGGAAACCGCTTTTTAAGTCTAGCAAAGTGGAAAATCTTTTGTTACGCAATCTGTCAAGGTGGTCTTCAATGAGGGGAAGCGGAAAATTATCGTTGACTGTTATTTTGTTAAGCTGACGGTAATTGATGCATAGACGAAGCTCTCCTGTTTTCTTTTTAACGAGTACAATGGGAAATGCAAACGGAGAATTACTCTCACGAATTATACTCCTTTTCATTAAATTGTCCAATATGTTACGTAGTTCTTGTGTATGTGCATGGGGTAAACGTCGAGGTGTACAATTAAAAATAGCTTTGGAATCATTTAAAATAATCTTAATTTAAAAATTTTGATTTTGAAAGTCAATTTTGGGAATACTTTTGGCAACAACTTGAAATTTTTTTATAACTTAAATTTTTATTAATTTTAAAATTCAATTTATCATCGCTTTCACTATCAATATCAAAACTTAAAATTTAATTTACGACGTCATTAATACTTTTCATTTCAATTTATTTTTAAATTATTTCAACTCGCATTTTCGTCTTTTATTGTTAATTTAATATTCGTTTTCTCAAAAAAGTTTCTGCCTAAAACAACTATATTTTTCAATGAAAAATTTCTTACTACATGCAAACATAAACTAACGCAACTATCTCTAATCTTAATTTTGCAATACGTCTTACATAAAGCAACTAATTAGCTGTTGTTTATCCCGACATAGTCATGCAGATCAGATTCTAAAGATGTCATCAGGTAGGATGGTACGTACCTCTCCATGGAAAACTTGCAGAAACGAAGAGTTGTCCCGTGGAATGTGGTCCTCCACTAGTAACACTGATGATGATTGTGTACAGTCAGACAATTTTTTGCTTCCGAGATACCTTTTATTATATAGGCTATAAGATCCGATTCTTCGATGTCAGCGACACTGGCGATTTATTGCATGATTAAAACATATTGCTGGTAGCTTTCATCCTTCTGTTTCCTTCGATTCTGCAAAATATTATGCACGTCCGATGCCGAAGCGTGATGATTAAACTCAATAATAAGGGCCGTTTTTAGATCCTCCCATGAGCAGCAAGAAGTGAATCGAAGAAAAAGGTTTGCTGTGCCGGTAAGTAATCTCTGAGCAAAGATAAAGCACTTCTGCTGGTCTATCTTATAAATTAGCTATGACTCTTCGAACAATTTAATCCACCTTGTAACGGACAGGTTATCGTCACCCGAAAATTTTTGGAAGAAACTCTTCTATGTCTCTAAAACTCAAACCATTGGATGTGCGGTACTCCATTGTGTTATCCATTTCCGTTAGCTTTCTTTGGAGCAACACAATTTCTTCCTTCTTTTGCCACGATTTCCCGAAGTTCATTGAGTTGCTGCGACAACTTTCCGTTTGAGCTTCACCGTTAAAGTCATTTAACACGTCTGTTAGGAACAAAACCTCGATCTGCTGTTCGTCACTTTCTTCTAACCGTAACTTTAAAATGTTTTTCACTCCAGAAATTGGCAAACCCATTTCACAAAGCTTTTCTTTTAATTGCTGCACAGTTGCGAATTGCATAAAATTATTACTTTAGGTAACTTAAAAGTAAAATAAAATCAATCAATTTGGAAAAAAAAGTGTGCACACAATCCCACTTTTGATATTTTGTTAGAGTTACTTATAGTTTGCCTACGGTGAGCTCAGAGAAAAGAAAAAACGAGATGTTTTCTGTGAGACATCTTTGGCCTACGACAGCAGGTTCAGAGTCAAGTACAGTAATATGCACTTGATCATAATAGTTTAGCATATGTACATAAAAAGGAACTAAAATCAATATAGGGTGACAGCATAATATTATTATTATTTTTTTTATTAACAAATTTATTTTACTATGACTCTTACATTAGTAAGACTTCCATCTTCATCCTTCTCCATGTCATAAAATAATGAACGTTAGCAGAATTCTTCGAGTGGTTTTTGATTTCGTTTATGTGAAAACATCTGTTGCACAAAATGTCAAGGCCTGATTTGACTGAATGAATTTTTAAAGATTTATTGTAATTAAAACGCAGTATTCTACAGAAACCTTAGGTAAGAATTTTCAACATTTCAATATCGATTCGTAATTGAAACAATTGTTTTTGTTAACGTTTTCAAGTTCTATTCCAAAAGATTCAAATTATGAGAAAAGCGTATCCTTATTATTGAAGCATTTCAAATGCTTTTCTTGAAAAATGAACATCTTAGTAGACGCCCTTTTTTTACTATAAATAAATTGCTAAAGGAAGACAAGTTGACTAAAATTAACAACTTAGCAAAACATTGCTTATTTAAATAGAAAAGGCAATAGGGCAAAGCCAAATGATTACGCTTTTCATCCGCAAAAACTTTCACTAAATGACAATTTGTTGTGGCATAGGAAGTATGTAAAGCTTCCATACGATGATTCTATAGTCCCAACAACTAAGTACAGATCCTGAACCCATTTTGTCATTTCCTTGAATCAAGTAGTTACATAACTTTCAGTTGTCTAGCTGGAAAAGTTTCCCTCTTTTTATGGGTTTCCATTATTTTGAATGTGACATTCACTATTGCTTGCGGAATATGTTCCAGTTTGTTTATTTATTTAATTTTTATTTTTATTTTTTTTTTTTTTGATACTGACAAAGCCAATGAAAATATCCTCGACGAAAATTTAGTGTTAGGCAAACACACAGTAGATATTCTTTTTCGGAGATTTTTGTTTTTTTTTTCGTTTGTGTGTACGAGTATGAGCATGATTTTGCTTCTTTCTTACTTTGGCTGTACTTGCACGCATCAGTCCTGTGTAGATATTAAGGCCAATTCTCTCTGACGTACACTAGCATGGTTAAATACAAGTCTCCATAAGATAAAAGTTTTTTAATTCGGTTTTTTTACATTATGGTCTCAATTTTGTATAAAAATACCAGCGCGAAAAATAAGCAAAAAAATAATTTAAAAATCCATAATAAATTTTGATTCTTTTAGAGGCACTGTTTCGAAAAATAGAAAAAAATCAAAAAATACGAATTTTATTATCAAACAAAAGAACCATTCTTTGCATTTATTTTTTGAGGATTATGTCCATGGTCATGGTCTATTCTTAAGTTTCAATTTTCGATGACGTATCCGAGAACTTCGAGTGGTGTTTGGCCAATTATTTATGTAATGTTTCTTAATCGTAGCCGGCTTATCCACGTAGACTACGGACTTTACGTTGCTGCGTAGGAAAAAGTTTAGGGGTGTTATCTCACATGATCTAGGCGATCAATTCACCTGTCCAAAGCATGAAATTAACTGCTTACAGAATCGTTTTCGCAATAAAACTGTGGTTATGCGGACTGTGTAACAAGTAATGCCTTGTTATTGAAACCACTTGCTGCAATTTAAGTAAGCAAAGAGCACGTTATCATGGCGCGATAACGTGCACCATTCACCGCTACATTCAGGCCAGCCTTAGGTCTAAAGAAACATGTAGCGATGGTTCCACCAGCCCATAAACTACACCAAATCGTTGTTTTCTCTGGTTGTAATGACATCTCTTAAACTTTCCCGGATTGCTCCGCACCCCAAGTATAGCTAATTTGTTTATTGATGTAGTCATTCAACATCTGCAATATTTCAAGACATTCAGTGTTTTTTCGGGTACATAATTCATTGCACTCACATCTTAAAAACTTAAATGAATGAATCACTTAATATTTGGTTACTTAGTGATTTGTGCACACATTTTTAAAGAAACTCTAAGTGAAGTGTACCCACAATGATTGGGTATTCATAAAAATGGTGTACACTGTTGAGGAAGGGGGGTAATTTTAGATATTAATTTTGAAAAACACGATAACGAATCATTTATTTTATGTCTCTTCATCATTTCCTACTTGCTTAACATAACGATGTGAAATTTTGCGTAGAAATAGAAGATTAGATTAGATACCTATTTCCAGCTTCAATACCGTTTTAGGGGATCCATAATGGAGAATAAAAATGATATATTTTTTCGTCTGACTTTGCTTTCCTTAATTTTTCAATATTTTCATAATGTCTATCAATTCAAAAAAAGCTTGATAGAGTTTTCAGACGACTATCCCCCGTGCATTTAAAGCTATCACGCAGGTTTTTTCCCATCCAAAAATAACCATCGAAACCGATATTTCTTGGACGTGGTTCTGCTTTAGCTCAGGTGCTACAAAGTGAAAGTAGATACTCGAATTCGGACAGAGGGAAGGGAAATTAATAACAACTATCCTTGGCAGCTGGTGATGCTGATGGCGTTATGTCAGGATTCAATTCCTGGTCAGGTCACCGAACAATTTTTCTGATCGTAGGCCCCACTCAGGAGTGCAAAAATGATAACGTGAGCAGCACAAATGAGTGCGAGAAGCTAGGCCTTGGCTCACACACCGGGCTGTAGAGCCAAATATATATATATATATTTTTTTTGTGTCCCTGGCCGTTACCTCACCTAAGGTGGCGTACACAAGTGGAAGAAGATCTCAACTAACTTGCCGTCCTAAGTGCCTCCTAAGTAAGTAAGTATCCACAATAATATGATGGTAGGATCAGGCAACAAAAAACAAAGTTAATGATGACACATGTGACTGCTAGTAATAAAATAAATAAATTCAAATCATTTTGCTTATACAATTATTTTATTCACTTTTTTTTTAAAATGCTCTTCTAAATTCTTAAAAATTTCAATTCTGTTTATATTTGAGTACAAAAACAAAATTTGGTTAACCAAAATTGGGTCGGATCCAACTAGAGAACGCTTTTCAAAAATTAAGTTTCTAGCTGAAGAGAATACGCGATCGAAAGCAGCAGTACTTGCAGGTGCAGCTAGTATTTTGCAACTTACTTTAAATAAGAGGGGAAATTCAACTTGTTGCAAGTGCCACCACTGTGAGACATTGAAATCTTCGTAAAAAATTACATTTAACACACGGGCTGAAAAGTCAGTGCCGCACTTTTTTTTTCTTCAAATGCGGGCGTTTTTTTGCGATTTCGTCCTTCAAACGCTCCAACAATGCAATGTAATAGTTGCTGTTGATAGTCTGCCCCTTTTGGAGATAGTTGATGAAAATTATTCCATGTGTATCCCAAAATACGGATGCCATAACCTTGCCAGCCGACTGTTGAGTTTTTGGTCGTCTTGGACGAGGTTCGTCGCCTGCTCGCCACTCAGCTGACTGCCAACTTGACTCTGGAGTGAAGTGATGGAGCCAAGTTTCATCCATTGTCACATACCGAAGCAAAAATTCGGCTTTAAACACTCCTCTGAATCATCAACACGTTGTTGTTTTTGGTCGACTGTGAGCAAACGCGGCACCCACTTTGAACAGAACCTTCTCATGTCCAAATATTCGTGTATGATATATCTTACACGCTCTTTTGATATCTTCAGAGCCTCAGCTATCTCGATCAACTTCACTTTACGGTCATTCGTAATCATTTTGTGGACTTTTTTGATGTTTTCATCTGAAACAGCCTCTTTTGGACGTCCACTGCGTGCATCATCTTCGGTGCTTGTATGACCACTTTTACATTTTTAAATCCACTTGCGTCTTTCTTTGCATCGGTTACAAAAAGCAATGATATATCAACACACAAAATTGCTTTGGATCCATTTTTTTCACAATAACAAAAGTTGCTTCACTCACAACGCTATATCTCGAGAACTAATCATCCGACAGCTGTCAAATTTATACATATATCTTTTGAAGGTTGGTACTAACTGAAAATGGTGTGGATTTAATTCAAGAGGTGCCCTCTCTTAGAAACGGCCCACGTATTACTTTTTAATATGCAAGCAGTTCGTTATTAACTTTATCATTAGAATTAACGATTTCTACCGGTTGAGCAAAGTCTGCAAACAAAGCGTTACCATCTGTTACATTGATATTCAGATCTTCATTTAACAATCGTTCAAAGGCTCGACCTTCCTGTTTCCGATATTTCATATTTATCCTTGCATTAAACTCTTACATTCGTTCGTAAAAACAGAACAACATAATCTCCATCTAAATTACACCAACAAAAGAAACGTTGTTAGAAAATCGAAATTAAAAAAAGACATGATGGAAAACCAATATAGCGATGCTTTCATCGATTTTAGGGTAATACATGGTTTTACCGGTATATATATTAAGAATTCGAATTTTTGTTTTGTATGTTTTAATATAGGGTCCATAAGGAAGAATTGGAGTGTTTTCGTAGCAGAAATAGAAGCTTTTTTCATTACATTGACATTATTGTTTTAAATGAAATTAATTTAGAAGAAGAAGAAAATGAATGTTATTCTATTAATGGATATATTCCTCCTGGTGGAGGAATTGCAGTTTATATTAAAAATAATATTGAGTATTCCAGAATTAATAAAGATTCTGAATACTACGAAAATGTACATCTAGAAATGGATGGTGAAAACGGCAAAACATATATTCACGCGATTTATAGGCCGCCTAAGTTAAGCATCACACAATTTTTTGAAGAACTGGACAACGTGGTGGCCGTGGTGTAGTGATGTATGCATAAACTCCTCAAGCAGAGGGTCGCGGGTTCGAATCCCGTGCCAGGCAATTCTGTGAAAAAGTCTTTACGCAGAATTTGCATGTAGTTATATGAGAATCCCGTCTGCGTCAACTCTGACATAAAGGCATAACACTGATGTTGGAGTGGTTGCTGGCTGGGCTAAATGTAACGAATTAACAACTATCACGTACTTAAGACCCACTGGATGAGGAATATGTACTAGCTCGTCCCGTCCAGTTTGACAACCACCTCTGGAAAAAATATTGAAACCTAATACACCTGAGTTTCAAACTACTTAACCACCCGCCCGCGCCCTGAAGAAAAAGCCAGTAAAAGGGTATTCATATTCCCTTGGTGCGCACGCGGTATTATAAAAAAAAAAAAAAAACCATAACAAAAATGAAAGGGAATTAATCGTTTTGGGTGATGCGAATATTAACTCAAAAAATTAAATGACCCTCAAGTTAGTGAGTATTTAGAAATAATGGCATCAAAGGGCTTAATGAATGTTATAAATCAACCAACTCGGGTTAATATAACAGCCAATACTTCAACAATAATTGATCATATTTTTGTTACCATTATGAAACAAGATATTGTATCGGCCGTTATTGAAACAGATATATCAGATCACTACACAACATTGTATGCTACAAAAGACTATTCTAAGCAACAAATTATAGAAGAAATCCCTGTAAAAATCAACCAATTTAGAGCTAATCAACTAATTAGGGAAACAAACTGGCAAAGATTAGGTGAAGAAAATGAACGCAAACGACAAAAATAGCAAATACGAAAAATCGCAAACAACAAACGTGGATGACTCCTGATGTAGCTAGAATATGCAAAAGAAGAGACGAGCTCTATAGGAAATGGAAAAACAAGCCACTAAACAGAGGATATGAAACTGGGTATAAAAAATATAGAAATGTTGTGAATAAAAATATTGAAATAACTAAGACTAACTTCTACAAAGAAAGATTTTCAAACGCCAAAAATGACCCGAGAAAAATATGGAATGTGTTAAATGAACTTATGGGGCGAAAAACGAGATCGATAGATGAGATAGTTATGAAGAATTTTCTGGTAAATACGAAACTAACGAACTTAGAAGAGAAATTTGTGGAACAATTCTCTAGTCAAGCATTCAAGATAGTGCATATATGCTCTCACAAAACCTCTTCCCATGAAAATATACATCTCGCACAATCAATATATGTAGAGGAAGACAGCGAAGTAGAAGTTGGGCTGTTTAAAAACCGACAAGGGACTAGGAGCAGATAGTATTAGACCGATCGATCTTAAACTAAATGCTTTGTCTTTGACCCCAATAATTAGAACATTGTAATTGCAGTGTTGATGGGGATACTTGCATAGATAAGCACTCCAATGAAAAGTATTTCTTTTTTAACCTCAGTTCTTTAATCTCTAACATAAAACTAAAAATGAACTGCGGCCCACGTAAATTAAAAGTTGAGAGAAATGAACTCAAGATTCAGTGCATAAATTGTAAAGAATCGTATCATGAAAAGTGTGTCAAAATGGAAAAAAAAGAAATAGACTAGTTGTGATACTCTGAGGAGAAATTGGAAATTTTGGAGATGATCCCATTAATTCATCAACTAATAGTCCGTCAACTATACCGTTTAATTCTTCTCCCTCTCTCAAAGATGACAACATTATGGTTTAACAAACAATTACTCTTCAAATGTTGTACACCGAAATTATGAAGTTAATCTCTTGAAGAGTGCAATGCTTCTCTCCATAATAGAGTTGTGCACCTGGAGGCGAAACTGAACCTGCTGGATCAAAAGGGGAAATGTATCCCAGATGTTAGTAATTATAACGTATGTGAGAGAGTAAATGAATTGGTAACAAGTATATGTCTCAAGTTAAAAAACTCACCCTGTATATGTATAATAAGATTCGAAAATTTTTTTAAAATGGCTAAAGAAATTTAAATGAACTTATATACTCACGATTTTACTCGATGATCCAGTTGAATTCTATGCACAAATTTCAGCCGGTGATCCAATTTTAACTCTGTTATAAAATGTATGTTTATAAATATATAAATTTTCTCTTGCCTTTATATTTGAAAAAAAAAAAATTTTTTGGATTTTTTATTAATTAATTAATAAAATAAATAAATAAATAAATTATATCTATAACTAATTAAGAGATGGTGTAACTTGTATTATTCCATTGGAACATGCGTTGGAAAGCTACTGTCATTGTACGTCATTTCAGTATATGTCATTCATTTGAAGCGTAAACAGCAATAATTTTTTTTTCACTCAAATATGTCGAACTTTGTGTCTGAAAAGTGTTTTTGCTGGGAGTTCTTTTTCAATACTTTAATATGAAGAAAACTGCTGTAGAAAGTCATCGTATTTTGGTGGAAGTTTATTGTGAACATGCGCTAGCTGAGCGAACGTGCCAAAAGTGGCTTGCACGATTTAAAAGTGGTGATTTTAGCTTGGAAGACGATGAACGTCCTGGGCAGCCAAAAAAGTTTGAAGATGAAGAACTGGAAGCATTACTCTATGAAGATTGTTGCCAAACACAAGAAGAGCTCGCAGAATCTTTGGGTGTCACTCAAGCAGCCATTTCAAAACGTTTAAAAGCAGCTGGATATATTCAAAAGCATGGAAATTGGGTTCCACATGAACTCAAGCCGAGAGACGTCGAAAGGCGGTTTTGAATGTCCGAAATTCTGCTGGAACGCCACAAAAGGAAGTCATTTTTGCATCGGATTGGTACTGGTGATGAAAAATGGATCCATTACGACAACCCCAAGCGCAAAAAAGCAAAGAGAAAATTTTTTCATGTACTTTTGATTAGCTTGCTGTACACTGAGCTTGATTTTGCTTGTCTATATACGATGGTGGTGTTAGCATTACCCGGCCTGACCCAGACACGGCGGCAGTTGTTTGAAAATATCACTGTATTTTAGAGTACGTAGTCTACAAAGCATGTGTTTCAAGTTTGAAAGCGCCATGTTGTTTATTATTTTTTTGCCAGCCATCAATATTGAACGTTGTCAGTGAATTTGTGAAAATGGATAAAATTGGTCATCGTTATGTGATACAATACTTTTATTTGAAAGGCCTCAGCCCAACCAATATAAAAGCTGAACTAGATTCTACTCTGGTTGAGTCTACTCCTTCGTTTACAATAAAATTGTGGGTTGCTGAATTTAAACGAGGCCGTACGAGATGACAAGACGAGCATCGCAGTGGTTGACCAAATGAGGTGACGACTCCAGAAATGGTGAAGAAAATCCACAGAGCGGTACTGGATGATCGTCGACTGAAAGTGCGCGAACTAGAAGACCTTGTAGGAATTTCAAAAAGTGCGGTTCATCGCATATTATTTGAAAATTTGGACATGAGAAAACGGTGTGCAAGATGGGAGCCGTGTTTACTCACACTCGAGCAAAAACAGTGTCGCGAAGATGTTTCAGTTGAGTGTTTAGCGAAGTTTCATAGTAACAAAGCAGAATTTTTTCGCCGTTTCATAACAATGGATGAAACATTGGTCCATCACTTTACACCCGAGACCGAGGGAGAACCGACTCCAATGAAGAAGACCGTTTTATCTGCAAAGCAAGCTCATGGCGTCGATTGACTATCTTGAAAAAGGAAAAACTAACTACGGCCAGCATTATGCGAACTTATTGCAACGTTTGAGCGAAGAAATCAAGCAAAATCGGCCGCATTTAGCTAAGAAGAAAGTGTTGTTTCATCAAGACAATGCACCAGCTCACAAATCTTTTATTGCAATGGCCAAAATTAATAAATTAAAGTTTGAATTGCTACCTAATGCGCCTTATTCGCCAGATTTAGCCCGGATTATTTTCTGTTCCCAAACATGAAAAAATGGCTCAGTGGTCAAAGATTTTCCAACGATGAAGAAGAGATGTCGGCAGTTAATGGCTATTTTGAGGAGCAAGACAGTTCTTATTATAAAAAGGGTATCTAACTTTTTGAACATCGCTGCGAAAAGTGTATAGAACTGAAAGGCGATTATGTTGAAAAATAAGTAAATTTTTTTCTAAAAATGTTGTGTTTTCTTTGTTGAGTCGGGTACTTCTAGGACCGCCCTTGTATATATATTTGTGCTATTGAGGTTATGTGTGCCGCTTGCTCAGTAATTTTGGCTTGGTACTTTTGGTCTTAACAGTGGTGAATTACAAGGATATGTCAATCCCAAGGCATACAATCACCCTTTTTCCACAAGTGAACTGGACATTGTCCAGTGTCCACTAGGACATTGTCCAATAAGTTCACACCTATTTTGAAAGTGTATTAAACAGTACGATGCAGAAACAGAGATACTATTGCAATCATTGTCTCGCAAAAAGGAAAAACGATTTTTGGGAAAACATAATCCGGAATTAAAAGTTTAATGCACGCAATAAATCGATTAAACCACAATGTGGTTTCAATATGTCTGTCAAAATTGCCTGACTTATGGACTGAAATTCTAAGTAAACGTAGCAGAGTAAAAGATCGATATGAGATATAGCCAAAGAGTTAAACCAATTTGAATCGGTTAAAACTTAAAATTCCGATTGGTATAAAGGTTAGATTCAACTAATAATTTTTAAATGGATTATGCTACAACGTTGGCTTCTAGATTTAGATATAGAAATCTTTGAATCTCTCTTAATTCTCGAAATATAGAGTACCTACATATGTACATAAAGTTTTCTTCTGATATTCTGATGTGATAATTTGTTTCCCTATTTCTATTAGTTTGTTTTTCTCTCTTTCAACATTTTTTTTTTTTTTTTTTTGCTACATAAACATTTATGTTTTGTTTTTTTTTCTCTTTTTTTTTCTTTAAATTCGTATTTTTCTTTAGCCTCATCAGTTCTTGTGAAATAAACTTTTATTTGAAGGGTCACATCAGCCATTGTAAAAAAAATAATACAATACTACGCTTCGAAGTGGTATTTAACGCTTTTTTACATTTATTAAAAACAAAATGTTAATACTATTTCTCTTGGCATGTTTAGTTGAAATGACTGTAATTCATTATTGAGAAATAAATATCCATCTATCATCTTTCTTTGTAAGACTGAAAGATTACATTAAAAGGAACTTAAAAAGGAGCACAATGGACAAGTTCCTTGTGCATTTCGTCCAATTTGACGAAAGCAAGATAGTTGCACTTGATAATTCTAAAGCATTTGACAGAGTTTGGCATCAGCTTTTATGTTGAAAATGCGTGCATTTGGAATTGATCACTGTCTTTCCCAATTGATTAGAAAGTACATTTCGTTGAACATTTAATTCAAGTTGTCTTGGATGGTTTCAAGTCTGATATTTATATAATAAATGCTGGTGTGCCCCAGGGCTCCGTTCTGTGCTCGATATTCCTTTTAATTTTTACCAAAGATCATTTATCTGTTACTTCTAATCCAATATATTCCTTTGCTGATAACAGTACTCTCTGCTCACGTCCCTGTTCTTCGGCTGTAAAACGGGAACGGAGGCGTATTTTAAGCTCATTAAATTCCGATATTAACAGCATAAAAAATTAGAGAACTATCAACAGAGTGGAATTTAATACATTCAAAACTCAGTACTCTCTGCTGTCACTAAAGCGAAACTTAAACACCCAGCCATTATCCATGAACGGCACTTACGAGTACATCGTCGAAACCGAAAAACTTTCCACTTTCGGTATGTGTGTCAGTCGACCTAAGTTGAAATGACCTCATATTCGATGTCGCCAAATTTTCTTGCGAAATTTCTAGGTATATATTTTAGGTATAATCGACATAAGAAAGACTTCACCGCCTCTGATCTGCTCTCAATGCATAAGGCATTTCTCCACCCTAAATTGGAGCATAATGCCCACATGTGGTCATTAGAATGACCACACCTGTTAGATAGAATTTAAAACCGTGCGATAAAACTCATAGGTGATATTAATATCACTCTGACAATAGACGCCCTCAAAAACCGACGTAATTTCTACTCTATTTTATCGCTTTTTCTACCGCATGTGCTCCATTGAAATCGCCAGTAGCATTCTGTCCCTTCAATCCTTCAACCTTAACACCAGTCTTGTAGTGAATGCTCATCAGTGTACCCTCAAGCCCACTTTCAGACGTACTCTAAAATATCGTAAGTCGCTCCTAAGCCCTGCAACTCGCTTATAAAATGCTCTGTTTGACTCTTCATTTTCATTATAATTTTCAAACATTTAAAACCAATGTACATCGGTACCTTTCTTTCTTTCCGAGATACAATTTTATTTTAACTAACGACTATGTAAGGTTAGGGTTTCTGAAAACAATTGGGTTTCATGTAAGTATAAACGCAAAATGCATAACTCACCAGGATGTCGGCGAACCAAACGAGTGGCCAAACTTTGCTTTAAAGAGACCATAGTCTTCCATCTGTCTCCAGTAGGTAAGACTGTAGACTCATTACTGGCGTCGCCAGGCACTGCGCCTTTGGTAAGCACCTAACTGTACCAGACACAAGTGACACAACGTCCTACACCGCTTGCTGTGATAGCATCGCCGTTGGTGGGCGGGTTGCATCTTAGACAGGAGTTTCATTCGCAAAGCATTTATGTGAATATGAATCTCGACCATTCTCTCCAGCCTTCTCAACATGAAGGGCATCAGACTGATAATTCTGAAGCACTTAACTAGAGTGTAGTCTTCTTTCCCAGTTTAGGGTATATAAGCTTATCTCACTGTTTACCAGGGCTTAGGTATTTATGTCAGTGTCACGATAGCAGTTAGAGTTCTTCTCCGAGTTGAAAACAATTCGTCTGAATCCTTTTCTAACGTAACTGTATATACACAATCGGTGCCAAACGAATTAGAACCATCAACTATTTGTTGGCTTAATCCGTCACTATAACTTACGGCAGATACCAGCTCACTTGCAGCCATTTAGATTCTTAACAGATTTCTCTTATGATTTCGTTTTGAGTTACTTACTATTCAGTAAGTAGTTGAATAGTGATCAATAAAAGGATTTATTACAGTTTTGCCTTACAAAAGTAATACTTTACATAATTGAAAAAAAAAAAACAAAACCAATCGAGGCCATATTATGGATATATTATAGGTTACCATCGTAAATAACTATTCACAGCATTTTCCTCACAAGACTATTGATATCCAGAGATTTATTTTAAAATCCTATTCCACATGTATACGAGTATTTCAAAATTTTATTTCATTCCAATACAAATATATGAAAGCCAAAAAGTAACCTTCCTCATGAAATGAAAAACAAAAGAAAATGTTTTTCAGAACACTCAGGTTTTTCTATTGCCTGTTCGGAACTATCATCTGGGTAATGGCGCATACTAAGGCAGCCGCACAAGCTAAAATCTGAACAAGTTTCACCAACAAATGGGCTCCCATTAGGAAACATTACCACAAATTCACCCTTTCAGGATTTCTTCGTTCGGTAAAACTTGTGTTTAAGAGAAATGAAACGCTTTTGTTGTTCGGAGTTATTCACTATGGCATATCCTGAGTGCAAAAACCAATAGTTGGAATCATGTGTCAACAAAAACAAAACAAAAAAAAGGCTTAAATAAATCGTATGTTAAAGTCCATTAATTTTTGTGTATTGCTAGACTATACGAATATTAGGAGCAGACATGAATATACTTGACATTTGGAGCAAACGAAAAAAAAGGACTTGGGTTTCCTGCTGGTACAGCAAAATACGTTTACGTCTTGCTGTGCAGTGGATTCATTTGTCTAAATCTTTATGTATGTAACCCTGTTGCTCTTTATAAAGAATTGTTCTTGTCACTTGGGGGTCCGTTTAAAGATAAATGTTTCTTGAAGTTCTCAGTTTTACTTTCTATAGTTCTTAAATATCCATATAAAGGATTGGTTGAAGAAGATTGGCATCATAGTGCCGACATTCTAATATATACAGGTGTAGTGTGATCTGGGACCCAGACAAAGCTCAGAATTCAGACTTCGGATTTTCTTCAGTGAAGTCTTGTATTCTCGAACTAGCTTGGATGTAGTTAGCTGGTTCAGCAAAACCAAAACTTTACAATAGAGTTTGTTGACATCAGGATTGAGTATATCTCTGCTTGTGGTCGAAGCCATTGCTGATTGCATCAGCATCAGACGGCATGTTTAAAAGATAATAGTCAAAAGATAGTTGACATTGTAGCTAATATAGTCAAGGTATTTCAAATTACATGGATATCTTGTAACAGCTCAATCGCTTCGCAGTTGTATCCCTCCTCCATTAGCCGTCCTCGCATTGGAGAGCAAATATCGTACGTAGGAATTTTCTATGTAAAGTGTACATTTGCCTTATTTCCTGCTTATCATCCAGCATTTGCTCCATAATGCAGAACTGTTGAAGTCGATGAGCGTGTATTCGGAGAATCGGTGAATTCCTCAAGTCAGCCTTCGCCAAACCTATACTACGGGGTTGATGGTCGAGCTGATGTTTATTTCGAGGTAAATAAACTCATTTACTACTTCGAAGGTATGATTGTCAGCAGCGACATTGCGCTCTAGGCGATGTATAAAAGCTTCGTTTTTGCTAACAACATGTCTGGTGCACGTTTGATGTGATGCGGAGGAATTGTTTCTAAATTGCATAGTGTATTTTCCAATGTCATTCTGTAAAACTGGATCAGGTTTACAAAATTTAGCCATCGGCTTATAGACATGAATGCCCTGAGTTTTGCAGTTTTGAAGTCAATGAAATTCTTTGGTTTTTCTAGAATTTTCATAGTGTAATAACTTCGTCGATCTGCTGGCCCGTAGGTCACAGTCACAGATCACAGTGACTGTCACAGATGAGTGATTTGAGAAGTGCTTGAGACGGTAACACAATACATCAGATATACATATATCAGATAAACAGAGATATGTATACGTCGATATATGATGAAAGATATGTTAGAGTAGATTTTCCAATCATTGCACGGGCTTTAATCCATCCATACCTGATTGATGATTTGGCGCATGCATACCATCACCCAAATTAGCAAGCACGTTGTTCTTTAAAGTTTTGATAGGTGGACTAAACTCTCCCCTATTAACTAGATGGTTCTCTTCTGACCTATCACTGTTTCTAGTTGATGGAGTGGTTGCTTCGTTGATGATGAATGCACAGCGGAGAGTCACTCGTTTAGGCGTTCTCTAAAGACTCTGGCTACTTCATCGGTGCTTAGTTTTGCAGCTACTTCTCGATAGGTAGTCGAGATCTGAATTTGGCTGCAACAAGAAAAAAAAAAACAACTTTTATCCTTTAGAATTTTTGCACATACAGAATGCTGGATGCTTCTTGCGCATATACTAGCACGTGCTCAATGTAATTGATCACGTCAATACAAATTACTGCAAAAAAAATTAGCCGAAACCCAATGTTTTTTTACCGTGCTGTTTAACTAATTCTTTAACGATTTTAGCAGTGAAGTCCTCGAGTTAGGTTTTGATGTCATTTCGATGTATTGTGTAATATTATTGAATGATGCGCTGATGCGGATCACAGCAAGGCAATCACTCATCGGTTTGAGGTCAATAATCATTAAGCGCAGTCGATTTCCTACGACAAGTGGCTGTTCTTAAATTCAGTCTTTTTTGACAGCTGTAATAAATGTCGCATTTCCTTTATTATTTCCATGCAGCACCAGGGGCGTACAGTGGTATCAATACAGTGGTACAGCGTACCAGATTGGACCACAATGGTCGTGGCCGGAACCCTAATTTTTTCCGTGTTTTTTGATTAATTAATTTTTGACATAAAACTAAACTTGAGATTTAGGAAATTGGTGAAAAAGATACAATTAAGGGAGACGTTTGATACCGAAAACTGAAAGGGAGCTATGGTAGTTATTCGAAACATAGGATGTGAAGTAGAATGAAGAGACGACTCCATCGTTAAATATGGGTTTCAGAGTTAACATATAGTTGAAAGTAGGTGCGCAATCGATAGAACTTTAGAAAAGTCCATGAATAAAAAAAAAATAAAAATAAAAATAAAAATAAAATAACTACATACCTGTGTCTTCAAAAGTTAGTTAGAGATGTAAGAAAAAAATGTTCCTTCCAGGGATTAGAAAATCGAAGAAAACGATGTTGAATATTCTTATTTGAAAGGGAAATCATGCTTGACTGATGTACTCAAGCAAGAAGTGAACACTACCTTCCGTTTTACCAAGCCAAAGGATGACTTCAGTCATTCATACTATAGACCTCTCTATAAAGAAGTTATTCGCTTAAGTAACAATTTTGACGAAATCTATATAGGCTCCAATCAGCATAGTGGCAGTGTGGTCGCTTAAAACAGCAAAGGTTGTGGGTTCGAATGCGAGTCGTACAGACATTTATTATTTTTTTTGGTAAGTTTTGGTTAGAAAAAAAAAAGTAATTAAAGTGTTGCTAGTGTGGTGTACTACACCATCACGCGATTGTGGACAGCGGTTCGCTATACCAATAGCGGGGTCAGTAGATAAGACAGGATAGACATCAAGTGGTTCAAACCAAACACTAGAAGTGACGCAGCTAGCTCAAAAGCAGACTGAACAAATGCTACACGACACCAACAAAAACTGAATAAACACCAGCAACAAAAACAGAAGCAGTCACAACAACGGCAACAGCAAAACCAGCAGCAGCAGCAGCAGAAACAAAAACAACAGCAGGAAAAACAGTAGAAACAACAAATTTTGAAACAAATACATTTAAGATGGAACTAAATGAAACAAAAGAACTACGTTAGTCGGCCATAGGTAATAATTTTTATATTAAACGAATTAGCTTAGATGGGCACGCGATCCACTGTAACACAGCGGAGCGCTACCACAAAATTAATTAAAAATTTATTGAGGGATTGGACGACGGAGTTCGTCTCCTACACCCCGAAGGGGGAGAAGCTGCAGGCAATGCTGCTGAGGAGTTTAGAGCCGTCAACTGATCCGGAGGAGCTCTTTACGCTGTTGAAAGAAAAGGAGTACGAAGGGCTCAAATTCGTGGGGGTTAAGACAAGGCAGAATCGGATCTACCGTTTTTCCTGGTCCAGCTAATTCCCAACAGCAAACTGGATGATGTAAGGAGCATCAAAGTCCTGGACCACTAGGTTGTACATTGGGAAAAATTAAAGAGGAGCGAAAACATTTTACAGTGTGTTCGCAGCCTCGATGCGTGAAGTGTGGAGAGAACCATTAATCAGAGGATTGCGCTTTAGGTAAGGACGGAAAGTCGGAAAAAAGCTAACTCTCTTGTACCTTATGTAGGAACACGGCACACACCAAATTATCGGGGTTGTCCCAAATTCCAATACAACAAAGAGTAAATCTGGTTCGGTAACACCAGCTGTTACTCCCCAAGTTACCTTCGTCCAAATGGCGGCAGGTAGGGGAAATACGGTACAGCAAGCTAAAGTTGCTTCTTAGGCCCCAGCGCCTAGAGCACCGGAACCAGTACCTAATATGCTAGCTATCTTGCTCTCTATTTAAGGGCAGATGGCTCAGCTCCAACGCTAAATAACTGAACAAACAGCGAGTGTGGATCAAATATACGCGCTGCTGCCTGGCCTAACGCACCTTTTGTCGTAATCGGTACGTACGAGGCGGAGCAAACCCTGAAGATCCATGCAGTGAATGTTAATTCACTTATAAGGTTCGAACGACTAGCCGCACTATTTAAGTTGCTTAAATACCAAACTTCTGATGTGCTTTTTATAAGCGAAATTAAGCTAAATAAAAGACACAAATTGAGGCACAGAAGATACAAAACAGTGCGCAGAAACCGACTCAACTCCATTAGAGGAGGAGGCGTTGCGATCTTAGTAAGAAAAGGAACACGCTTTAAAAAAAATATACAGTCGTGTAGTACGTAGGTTTCAGGTGCTGGAGGCATGCGTCGTGTATATCCCTTTCCGTAGTGGAAAGCGGTTGTACACATGGTGTCTGTCTATGTACCTGAGACTACTCTATCCACCTTATTCATCTTAGATCTTTTTAGTTTCCTGAGGCTAGAATTGGAAGACAACTATTTTATTATCGATTGAGATTTTAACGCCAAACATAGTGATTGCGAAAATAATACACACAATACTAGAGGGAACCTACTATTCAATTGATGGGGTCAGCACAGTGCTATGTATCGAATCGGCCTTAAAGAAACGGATAGTCCGTCGTTTCCCAGGCACGGGTCCTATTTGGATCTCCTGCTATTCGACTCACAAATACAACTGACTCTCACTAACCAACAAACTACAAACTGTCTACGTACTTTCGTGTATGATAGTGACCATTGCGGTCTCAGCACATAAAATAATTGTTCCCAACGAAACTGCGGAATTGTAAGAGTTTGTTCAAAGGCATTTCACAACTATAGTAGAGTGCGTTGGACGCACTTCTCAAGAATATTGACAAGAATACTCTTCTCAAATTCGCTCTACCCAGCGTCCAACAGAAATCTGTCAAACGAGGAGATTGACAGGTATCTAAGACTAATGAACAAGATAATCAAACAAACAATGGACAAAACGATACCTCGGTATCAACACGCTGACAACGAAGACTTATTTCGCAATGAAACTATTGACGCACTGCACCGATATAGAAGAAGACTACTGTCAAGACTAAAAACCTTGTACAGACAGTTTATTGACATACATAACCCGGAGATTATGACACTGAAGTCGTCGACTAATAAAGGAAAATTACAAAAGTTCTATAAGTTTGTATTGGAATAATAAAATTCGGCCTGTAAACACCCGAATATATTCCCGCAAATAAATAAAATATTTCGGAGAAATAATCAAAACGACCTTCCATGTCTTAAAATCGCCCGAACGACGAACAACGAACAAATACTTGTAGCAGCAGGCATAGATCCAAATGAGGCCGTTGATGATGACAACTTATTTATGATCGAGGATCCGGAGGAGAAGGTAGAAGCTGTAGAAGGGACTTTCCAGGAAGTATACAAAGCGAATGCTATCATTGGCCCGAACCATGATCTGAAAAATTGAGTCTTTATGCACAATTTCTACCTTTGAAATGAAATAGTGAATTGGCAATTTGATAGCTCGGGTTTCACCCAGTTCAGTGACGAGAATATGGCAACTAATGTCATCACCAATGAAATGGAACTACCACCGTTTATTTCGAAAAATGAGCTCCAAACGATCTTCGAATCACTTAGAAGTAAGAAATCAGTGGGAACCGATGCAATACCGAACATTGTGCTTCGACATCTCCCGCTAGAAGCGGTGGACATTTATACCACCCTCTTTAATAATGCGATGAATAATGCCCGTTATCCAGCGCATTGGAAAACTGCGGTGATACATCCAATCCCCAAAAGGAATAAAGACACATCCAATCTGGCGAGTCTCCGCTCGATCTGGTTTCTGATTTCTGATATCCAATGAAACAAAGGCAAGAACCAGTGCACTGGTGCCTGCCTGGTTGACTTGGAAAAAGCCTTTGATACCGTATGTTTAGAGGAACTTTTCTTCAAGTTGGACAGGCTGGGCATTACTAGGTGGGGTGAAAAGTAACCTCCTTGGAAATGAAAAAAATTTTTTATTAAATGTTACATTGCTCTTGTGCACCGGTGCATTGTCTTGCAAAAACAACATTTTTTTCGCTTCATGTGAGGCCGTTTTGCAGCGATTTCGACTGCAAAACTCCAATAATGCACAGTAATACTAGCTGTTGATGGTTATTTCATTCGTGGTAGTCCACGAAGACTATGCCATGACAATCCCAGAAAACCGACGCCATAACCTTTGCGACCGATCGAGCCTCCCTGGCCGCTTCGGAGCAGTCGTTCCGGCTTCAGTCCATTGACGGGCATTCATTCTGTTCTCTGGTGTTCAACAGTTACCAATCGACGCCAAAAGTCCGCCCGATTCCACATCAGCAAGTCCAAACACTCTTTCGAAGTGCTCTCGCGTTCGTGTTTTTGGTCAGGAGTGAGAATGCGCGACACCCAGTGGCAGGATAACTTTTTCATATGCAGAATATTGCCCAAAATATGGCGTGTGCGCTCGGTACTAATCTTTGTGGTATATGCCAAACACGTCAACAACAATTAGCTGTCAACAATCTAAAAACAGTATCGCATTGAAATTTGGCATGTCTGCTAAATATAAATAGACTTCAAGGATGTCATAGCAGCGCATTCTGGTGGTCAAGAAGGTTACTTTTCACTCCACCTAGTAGTAAACCACTCACAGATAGACAGTTCATAGTGAAAAATGGCGATGTGACTTCTACTAGAACATTTCACATTAAAAACGGTCTGCAATAATGCGCGGTAAATTCGCCGATCCTATTCAACATTTACACAAGTGATCTGATAGGTTCACATTACCATGCCATAGCGTACGCAGACGACTTAATCGCGTACAGATCAGGCCCAAAAATTGAGGTCATTAATATACTTTTGCAACGTGACTTCGACAAAATTAAGCGATATTGCGATGACTGGAAGTTGAAAATCAACTTTTAGAAGTCGGAAACCATTCTGTTTAGGACGCCTTTGTGTGGGGCCTCTGCTGATTACAGAAAAAATTGGCGAAAGTTTTAGATCATGAGACAACACGGGCAACCAATTGCTTGTCGAAATACAGTCAGATACCTTGGGATCTGGCTAGATCAATATCTGTATTTTAACAAACATATAGATGTTGCTCTGGCCAGAGCCAGAGCTGCATTTGCCCTTACAAAGGGGCAAGCCAACAGCCAACTCGATGCTAGGGTGAAAGTGATCTGCAACATGGCTCTTATCAGGCCCATTCTTGTATTTGGATGTCCCGTGTGGTTCAACGTGAGAGCAAGTTTATTGGAAAATATTCGGGTATTTGAAAGGGCTTGTCTTAGGACTTGTCTTCGCTTATACAGAACACCAGAGTCTGAGTACATAAAATTCTATCCTAATGAGGTCTTGTACAATAGGGCGAAGCTAATAATAGTGGTCAATTTCGTTATTAAGTTGATTCGAGGGCACATTGCAAGAGCAATGACTTCGTCGAATAACCTGATCTCCTAGGCTTACTACCCCAATTATATGTATCATGACATAGTTCGCTTTGACGGCTTTATTCCTCCAGAAGCGTTTCTCTACCTAGATGGTAAAGGTCTGATCCAGTACAAATTGGCCGTGCCGCTAATCTTCCACGTTGCTCGAACAGTTGTGGACAGGTAACTCAACTACGACAGAGACGTCGCACACGGCAGTGCCGAGCATCTCCGGTTAAGTAGGGCGGTAGTGAGTCGCGACATGAGGGATATTGCTCAACAGCACCAACAATTTTGATGGCTTTTTGAAGGAGAAGATGCGTCTTCGTCAAGTTCCTTCAATACTTGGTAGCTTCATGTGAAACAAAGTGGGTCACCTAATTAGGCATGGCCGGCTTACATAGTTTTAAGTAGGAGTAAGCTAGATTAAAGAAAAAAATTATAATAAAAACAAAAAATACAATAATAATAATAATAAAAAAATTCAAAAAAAAAATATATATATGTACATATATCTTTATATTCGGTATATATATATATATATATATATATAACGTACGTAAACACATATAATGTATTAGGTATAAGAAGGTCAAGTAGATTACGATTCATTTCTAGGTAGTCTGTAGGCTTTTAGCTTTAAGTTTTAAATTAAAATTAAAATTAAAAGAGTCCATGTACTAAGTTTTTGCTATGAAAAAATGTTTTCTTTGTTTAAATTGTATTATCGAAACTAGAAGAATAAGAACTGTCCTAAACGTCGACACTGCCCGCATGGGGCCAGTAAGTTAGTATAAGATTTTTTTTTTAAGTTATTAAAAATATTAATTAATTAAATAAATAAAAATGCATTAAAAAGGAAAACAAAAACGAAAAAACGAAACCATGGGATGACTTAGCTCTAACCATCATCTTACCATCGAGCTTTTCAGCAGGAGATACAGGAGGAGATCACTTTACGGTGATGTCGGTCTTATCAGAAAAGTGATTATCATTCGTTTAAGATGGCTAATCTATAATTTCTATGAGCCATTGATTTCTAATCCAAAGGACGACGCAATTGATGTGGACCACATCTCACGTGACGCGCACAACCAGAAGGAGGCCTTACCTTGGAGTGAATAACTGGTGGTGACTTACTGCTAAGAAAAAAAAAATTTGTTTTGAAGCATTAAAAGTCAATTTTTTCTCTAGAATAATGCGTTGTGGTCTTTCTCATGTTAGCATCAAACTCATCATTGCAAGAACCATTGTGTGAAAGTATACTGTCGGTTTCGGTTTCAAACGTTATCCTTATATTCACTGGGAGAAAAATCGATTCATTTAGGTATATTTTGTTTAAAATCGGGCATATTCGTTGGATTACAGATGGTATAACCAAACAACATATTGTAGAAGGGGAACTTACTCCATAAAGCTTATCAAATTACTTAAGTTGAATTACTGCGTTTCCTTTTAAATTCTCCTCTTGGTATGTATTTCATAAATGTTTAACTGTGTCTCCTTAGATTTATTTGTAATTTTTCGAGAAAAGTTTGCAAAGCAAAAACCGGAATAACCCCTGTTTTCAAACAGTTTTCCATCAGCGAAAATCTACCTTTTTAGTAAATAAACTTTTAATTCGCACACAATTTTCGTTTATATTTTTCATTTTAAATAAATTCTCTACTTCCTTACTCAAGCTGCCAATTTACTTCTGATGTTCTACTTATCCCTTCAAGAGTTTGTCCACAAAAAGTTTTAATACAATTTCACTGAAGTGAAACCAAATGAATGACTTACAAGGGACATTAAGCAATTTAATTTTTCACATTTAATTCGACAAAGTGTGAACAATAAAGGAAAACTCTATCCAACAAGCTTCATTTTATATCTTTGTCATGAAAAATATATTGATCTTAACGGCCAAAACTAAAAAGACAATTTTTATTCCAGTTCAACGCCTATATTACACAAAGTTATAGCTCCACTTTGTTTAAATCACTTCTTCGATAACCAATTTAAGAGACGTATACATCATTCCACAACAAATGCTGGTTTTGAAACGATTTTGTACACTTCATTTGTTTTGCGTTGTCGGTAATATTAGGCTTACTTTACACGAAATGACACTTAAAAGATAATTTCCGCTAAACTGTTTATGAATTTGAGATTCTTGTTGATTAAGGGTTAGTGTTAAAGTTGGCATCTACTCTTGTATATAACTATTTTTGCGTGTCCCATATAAGTGTATCCGCAAAGTTACATTTAAAAAAATGGACGGATCGAAGACGACGCACGTTGAGACATATTTTTCGAGAGCTATGAGAACCAGAAATGAAACTATTAAGGGCATATTTCTCTAAGAAGTATCGTTTAAAAAAAAACAAAAGGAAAAAAGCAAAAATAAGTTAAAAAATATAGTTAGAATCGGTGAGAATCGTATTACGGAATTCGGAAAAATGCTTTTACGAAAAGTGTAATGAATTTTGTATTCAACTCTATAAAAGCAAAAGTGACACAAAAATTTTAGCAACTACAAAAAATTAGGTCACAAAAAACTGTACCTTCTTTCGACTTTAAAAAGTCGGCAGCCTATTATAAGGTGGCGCAAAAGTTGTCTTCCAATGTTCCTTGGCTGTAATATTTGTTATGAATGAAAAACTTTGGTTCTGCTTTTGGATTATATAGTGTTTTCTAATAACGACTTGACGACGACTTTTTTTTAAATAAAAGGCAAACCATTTGAGATATTTCGAAAACTTTATTATTGGCTTGAAGTACAATCAAAACATTTATGAATGGAACTCGATTTCGTTCATATGGCCATCGCGGGCTCGTTTGCAGATGTCGATTTGTTGGACCCAATTTTTAACGACTCGGCCTCACATTTCGGCCGAAACGGCCGGTATTTTGCGTTCAATGTTGGCTCTGAGCTCTTCCAACGTCGTCGGCGTGTTGGCATAAGCCAGTAACTTAACGTAGCCTCACAGAAAATAGTCAAGCGGCGTTAAATCGCACGAACGAAACGGCCAATCGACTGGCCCATGTCTTGAGATAACACGCTCATCATACTTACTCTTCAATAAATCGATTGTAGCGTGAGCTGTGGCTTGTGGCACTATCTTGTTGAAACTACATGTCGTCCAAGTCCTTATCTTCCAATTCGGGCCAAAAATAATCGATAATCATGGCGCGATAACGCTGACCATTCACAGTAACGTGACTATCGTTATCGTCGACGAAAAAATGTGGCCCATTAACGCCGCCGGCATGCAAACCGCACCAAACAGTTATTTTTTGTGGATGAAGTGGTGATTCATGAAGCACATGTGGGTTTTCACCCGACCAATAACGCATATTTTGCTTACTAACGAACCCATTGAGCCAAAAATGAGCTTCGTCACTGAAGATGATTTTGCGATGAATTTATCATCTTGGCGCATCTTCTCCAGAACCCAATCGGAGAACGTACGTCGCTTCAAATGGTCCATCGGCTTCAATTCTTGAGTCAGCTTGATCTTGTATGGGTGTTAACCAAGCTTCTTATGCAAAATACGCCATAATGTGGTCTGAGCGATGCCCAATTCTTGAGAACGCCGTGGAATTGTCTGATTTGGATCGTTTGCTACGGACGTCTGAACGGCAGCGATATTTTCGACACTTCGACCAACCCGTTGTTTCACTGGCACGGCAACATCACACAACGAATATGTGGACTCAAATTTTTGCACTAAACTTGTTATTGCCTGTCTACTAGGGCGAGAATTACGACCGAAAATTGGAGTTAACGCTCTTAAAGTTGAAGTCACCGACTCCGAATATCCGTAGAAAATTTTTACAATTTGCAGACGTTGCTCGTTAGTGTACTTTACCATGATGAAAATGTTGAGTTTACTGAATAAATTAACAGTGACAGTTTGACAGCTGGTCTCGGACGACTGTGAAATCTGGGCCGAAGTACAAAGTTTTGGTTTGTGCGGCTATGCATATGTGTAGTTAGAAAAGCAAATTTAAAAATGTTATTATTTAGTAAAGCAACTAAATTCTTTTTTTGTACACTGAGACGCAAACATTATTGGCATAGTTAGTTTTTGCTGACAATTAGTGCACAGACTGCAGAATTGTACAGTTTTTTTATTGAAATATCTTGGAAAGAATTATTTTGATAATGTCAAACCAAAACGATGACATAAAAATCGAGAAGCTTATAAATGGAGATTAGTGGAACATTTGGAAGTTCCAAGTTAAAATTATAAGGTCGTGGTCCTTTTTTGACAGTAGAGAACAACGTATAATTGTGACCTCTGTAGGTCAACAGCCGTTTCTTCACATTATTATTTGCAAGACCTCTAAAGAGATGTGGGATAAATTTCACAGTGTATACGTTTTAAAGTCAAAGACCAGTGTACACATGCTACAGAAGCAGTTTTGTAGTTTTCTTAAAGATCCTTAGGATGATATTGCGATGCACATATCCAAGTTGCAGACTATTGTGCAACAGTTATCTGATGTAGGCGAAAGTTTTTCGTCATCAATGATCATTACAAAAATTGTAATGACTCTTCCACCTTCGTATAACCATTTTTATAGTGCATGGGAGTCGAAATCTGGAGATCAGAAGACATTGGATAATCTAACCACGAGGCTTGTACTGAAAGAAGCTCGTGTGGGTTCAAACAATGGTGCTGATTTTGGTGGTATTAATGCTTTAGTTGCGAACAAGCAAAGTTCGTGGAAAAGGCTAACTCATAAAGGGAAGCAGCAGCCAAAACCAGGAAAGTGTTTCATATACAAGAAATGGGGACACCGGAGGAAAGACTGCCCCAAAAGGTGAGAAAAGGAAGAAAGTGAGAGTTCTTGTGCAAGGCGGGGTAATGCGTTTGTTTGCGAGGTTCTTCTAGCCGAAGGTTTTTCTGGAGAAGATGCATGGTTCTTAGATTCAAGTGCTAGTGATCACATGACCAGCAGAGAGAAGTGATTTATAAACTATAAACAGATTAAACAACCTATATCCGTTAGGCTTGATGATGGTAACACGATTAACGCTTTTGGCATAAGGGATATTAACGTTTTTTATAATAACTCTGCATGGGAAGAAAATTATTTGGCAAATGTTTTATTTATTCCCGAGATTCGTCTCAGTCTATTTTCACTTAATTATGCCCTAGACAAAGGCCTAAAACTATTTTCTAACAGAGCAAAATGTGATATTTACATTGCTTATAGTGAGAGTTTGACAGGCAAAACTATTCAAGCTTCTTTTGAAGGTGGTGAAGGGTTCTGGAAACGAAACCTATGCGTGTTTGGCATGAGAGACTTAGGAACCAAAGTATAATTCACGTAAGAATTGTTCTCAAGGCTAGGAACGTTCATTTTGGTGATAATGAGTCATTCTTTTGTGGGGATTGCGTTTTTGGAAAACAGCATCGGGCAATATTTAAATAAAGTCAAAATAAAGCGAGCCATGTTGAAGAGTTGGTGCATTCAAGTCTATGCAGTCCGATGTAAAAGAATTCCTTTCTTACTTTTAAAGGATAACTTTTCGCACTTCAGAAAAGTTTTATTCATTAAAGAAAAGACTAAAGTACAAGCTTTAATAGGTAAATTTTTGAGTTTAGTTGAAGCAGAGACTAGAGCGAAAGTGAAAGATATAGGAACAGATAACGGTCTAGAGTTTACAAATAAAGGTGTGCAAAGTATTTTAAGTCAGTATTCTGACGGTTCTATCCACTTGAATCAAGCGAAATATACATGGAGATTGATATCGAAATTTAATATGAAGGATGCTGTTCCTGTATGAACTCCTGCAGATACCTCGATTAATTCAATTGGTGGCTTCGATGAGGGAGCTGAGGCAATAAAGTTTC
The DNA here is from genome assembly GCA_907269105.1 of Volucella inanis. Taxonomy (NCBI): domain Eukaryota; kingdom Metazoa; phylum Arthropoda; class Insecta; order Diptera; family Syrphidae; genus Volucella; species Volucella inanis. The sequence goes on along the minus strand of OU026157.1, from coordinate 123,593,376 downwards.
CTTTCCGCCAAGCGGTGGGTAGCTTGATGTACCTTATGGTGGTAACTAGACCAGACATAGCGTTTGCCGTTGGGTGGCTCAGTCCTTATTTGGACAATCAAACTCAAGTACACGTACACGTACATGTCCGTATATGGTATAATTTTTAAAAGTACTAAATTTAATTTTAACTGTTTTAGCGATGCAGAGAGTTCCGAGAGTACCGCGTCGACCACCAACGAGTGCACACGTCACTGAACTCGTAATTCTTCTTGTGCCTCGCACCAAAAAAAAAAAAAAATAATAAAAAAATAAAAATAAAATAAAAATAAGAAAATTTTCACTTCGCAGCCTTGCTTAGTATCGTCGGTGTTTGTTTGTAATTTTGACTAGGAAATTCAGGGTAGACGTAGTCAATATAAGCGTGCTTAAAAGTAATCACTTTTCTGTGTACGTTCACGTTTGTAAGTACCGACCAGCTATTTTGGCACTTAGTCAAACACAGGTAGATCCCGGCCCACACCTCTCAGATCACTCTGATCTGAAGCTACCTGACTACAAACTAGTGTCAATATTCTCCCCCCATCGCGGTCTCGTCATTTATATGCGTTGTGATGCAGCTTACCAAATTCCACCACAAAGTAGTCCCTGTTCCAATCTGGAATTCAATTTCATGTGATTAAAATTCCATCTCCGTGAGCAAATTATACACTACTGCTTTATTTATAGAAGCCAAAAGAAAAGGCATGGTATGAAGCGAGCTGTAAAGAGGCTTTCAAGGTTAGAGAATTGTTTTTTCGGTCCTACAAGACCAACCCGACAGAGGAAAACCGAAAAAAGCTTAAACGAACTAACGTTTTTCTCAAGCGTGTGAAATTCCAATACGACCAAAAACTGAGGCAAAAACATTAGAAATTCTGTCTCATCCTCCATCCCAACGCTCATTTACAATGACATTCCAGCTATCAGCTCTTTGGACAAAGCCAGAGTTTGGCATCAGGGTCTTTTGTCGAAAATGCGTGCTTTTGGGATCGATGACTCTCTTCTTCAATAGATTAGAAATATGTTTCGGAATGTTCAATTCAAGTTGTCTTGGACGGTTTCAAGTCTGGTATTCACAAAATAAATGCTGGTGTGCCCCAAAGCTCCGTTCTCTCTCCGACACTCTTTTTAATTTTCATTAATGATCTCTTGTCTACTACTTCTAATCCAATATATTCCTTTGCTGATGACAGTTCTATCTGCTTTTCATATTCCTTCCCGGACTCACGCCCCTGCTCTTTGGTTGTAGAACGGTAACGGCAGCGTATGTTAAGCTCATTAAATTCCGATATTAATAGCATAACTAATTGGGGAACTATCACCCGAGTGGAATTTAATGCTTCCAAAACTCAATGCTGTATGCTGTCCTTAAAGCGAAATTCAAATACCCAGCCATTATCTATGAATGGCACTTGCATAGTCGAAACCGATAAACTTTCCATTCTCGGTATGTGGGTAAGTGATAACTTACGTTGAAATGACCACATATTCGATGTCGCCAAAAATGCTGCGAAATGTCTAGGTTTTACCCCCTCTGATCTGGCCATAATATATAAGGCATTCATCCGCCCGAAATTGGACGTACTGTAAAATATCGTGATTCTTCTAAGCCGTACAGCTCGTTTATGGAATGCCCTGCCGACCTCCTTCTTTCCTGGTCGTTATAATTTACAAATATTTAAAAACAATGTACATCGGTACCTCTCTTTTCTTTCTCCCTAAATTTCAGCAGTTTTACAAGAATCTTGTACGTAGATAATCAGGGTGCCATCAGGCTCATAAATAACCCTGAATCCAACAAGTGAACAAAGCATAATGATGCTCGCTTCAATTTCAAACGTGAAAAATATGAGGACGGTTTGTTTGAATTGGAGTACTTTTCGATCCATGACCAAGTTGGAAATATTTTTACGAAGGCTTAACCTAAAGACAAGCTTCTGGGTTTTTGGTTTATGATGGAAGTAGCCCCTCCGATTTGCTAGTTTGCTAATTAATTGATATTTAACTTTGTTTAGTAAAATTTTTATTAAAAAAAAAAATATTTTAATACAATATTACTTTCTTTGTATTTTGAAAAATATTATCAAAAGTGGGAGTGTCAAGAATAAATATTTTATAATAATGCTTTTATAAAATTGCTTCTTGGTAACTCTGAATTTACTTTGTATTCTCTTGTAATCCGTTTATTATATGCTATGCAATTTTCTTACTGTATCATCCCAATGGCACTTTCTTTCTTTTAGTTTATTACAGTTTATTTTTCTAATCAGTTAATCAGTTAATCAGTTTATATTTTTACAGATCTTCTTGAAGTTTGAAACTAAACGGTCGTTTTTTTAATTGCAACAAGGAGTATAGCGATTCATGAGATTTCGATGTGTATTTTGTATTTGTTTACTTCACAAATTGGAAATTTGCAAAAATTATAGCAACTTCCGTTTGATGACTTTTGCGCTACCTAGTATAATATCATGAGACATTATCAAAGCAGTCAGGGGGAAGCCGGTAAATTTGGAAATTTTGAAAGACAAAATATCTCAAAATGATATAGCTCAACTAATACTAGAGCAAAATTCTAGTGCTTACAATGTTGAAGGGCTTTCGTGCATGTTCCAACTAATGCGCTTGGCCTCAGGAAACAATATGATGAATGAACAGAGCCAACTAGTCAATGCCACATAAACGACCTAAAAATCGTAGTATTTCCTAAAACAGGGCATATGTATTTATAGAAATAATAAGTAAAAACTTCGAAGACAACTACGAAAGTTTAAGTAATTAACACAGCATTCTTGCAGTGTATATGATTGCACTGTATGTGGGGCCCCCGCCCAATTATCGAGGCTTCGTCCATCAATGAAGTTGTCTTATAAAAAGCGGGGGCAAAGCAAATGTACTGGTCTTATCGTAAAGGTTTTCGATACCTACGCCTTCGAATGCTGCTACGATTTGACCAGTAACAGGCGGCCGTTAAGAGGTCCTGCTGGGTGGCAGAACCACCGGTAGTCCATAACAGGATTTAACACATGGTACTATGAGAGTCTGGAGCCCTCGGTTTTCAGTCCAGGCCTGACTTGTTCAGGTAGGCCCCCTTGTGGGAGCGTCATGGTGGCTGTGGTTAAAACCCAAAGTCGCGGGAAGTGTCTTAACCCAATGTAGAGTTGCAAGATACTGTGTGCTGCGACCCTTATAGCAGTAAGAGGCCTTAGGTCGGCTTCGACCCTTACCAACAAATGGTAGTTCGAAGGGGCAAGGTCTGGGCTATAAGGCGGGTGGGGTAAGACTTCCCATCCACCGTTAATTGATGGCTTCACCCGGTTTTAGCAACTCATAATACAGCACACCCATCTGATCCCACCAAATACAGAACATTACCTTCGCGCCATGGATATTCGGCTTTGCCGTTGATTTGGCTCATTGGCCGGGTTTCACATATGATTTTTTGGGCTTGGGGTTGTCGTAATGGACCCATTTTTCATCACCAGTAATAATCCGATGCAATAATGACTTCCTGTCATTTCGGACATTCAAAACCGCCTTTCGACGTCTCTCGGCTTGAGTTTATTCTGAACCCAATTTCCTTGCTTTTTAATATATCCAGCTGCTTTTTAACATTTTGAAATAGCTGCTTGAGTGACACCCAAAGATTCTGCGAGCTCCCTTTGTGTTTGGCAACAATCTTCATAGAGTAATGCTTCCAGTTCTTCATCTTCAAACTTTTTTGGCTGCCCAGGACGTTCATCGTCTTCCAAGCCAAAATCACCACTTTTAAATCGTGCTATACCACTTTTGGCACGTTCGCTTAGCTAGCGCATGTTCACCATAAACTTCCACCAAAATACGATGACGTTCGGCAGCATTAAAGTAATGAAGAAGAACTCCCCGCAATAACACTTTTTCAGGCATAAAGTGCGACATATTTGAGAGAAAAAAAATTATTGTTGTTTACAGATGACATCATTATTTTTGGCAGATCCTATCTCCTTCGGACCGTTTTCCGCTGGAAGATGACTTAAAAAGGTTGCACGTGGTGCCAGAAAAATTTCCTTAAGCTAAACATAAACTTTAATGCCAACACTTTACCTCAGACCTAACTTATTAATAACTTATCCGTTTCCATGTTAACAGAAATGGGCAATTTTGGTAGGTGTTTTCTGTGACATCATAAGGAAGGCCAACTAAGGAATTTTCCGACATATATGTTACTAAATCCGTTTGTATAATTATTGAACGACGTCTTCCCGAATACAACTGTCAACTGTGGTTAAACTATTACTGAAACCATATATTGCGCGTATAATCCGTACAGCAAAGGTGTATCTGTTTCGCTTTACGGGGTCCCCCTGAACTGAAAGTTTCAACCTTCCGACAAATCTCGATCCCCTTACACTGATAAAACTATAAACCCTTACAACACATCGTGAAGTTAGCGACATATTCTTTGTTTCCACAGCTTTTAATTGGTAATATTGATTCTCCGGCTCTGTTACAACTCATCTCTTTGAATTTGAACCCGTATAAAACGTCACCGAACAAATAATTGATATCATGAGCCCTTATCTAGAATGCTTCGTGAATTCAAGTCTATGCAACCTGTCTTTAACCTCCACGGTAGTTAACTCTCCTTGAAGAATGCCCTTTATTCTTCCTATGAATCACGCAGGATTCGTAGCAGAAGTCGTAGACAACGTTTTACGCCATCTTAGTGGCGAAATGTCGGACATGGGACCTGGCATTTAGAACGAAAGCGCAGAAAATATAATATTACAGAACTGAATAAAAATAAAAAAACAACTAATAGCCTTCAACGCTACATCTGAATAAAAGTGACATCTACCATTCACATAAAATAGCACAGCTTTAATATGGAAATAGGCTAATGAAGGGTGGAAATTTCCGAGAATGCCTCCAAAGCCTTTAAGCCAAGGGGGAAAATAGGTATATGGAACAATTTTTATAAAAGATTTTAGAGAAGTGGAAACTCTGGTATGGCATCGAAAGGGCGCCTTCATATAAATAAATGAAACGAAAATTACAGTAAAGAAAAAAAATAGTAGCCCTTTTAGAGTACACGGACTGGTCAAAACAGAGCCAAGTTATTAGAAAGAATTAGTGGCAGATAAACCTTAATGGGTCAACGGCAGCGCTCATAACCCAAAGTGGGTTAGTGGTACCGGAATATCTAGCCTGTTGTCCTGAGGTCAAAACAAGGTGCCGTGGATGTAATTTTCTGCTCATGCTTAGTTATGGGAGAGACACAACCAGCCTTGGATAGTGAATCACTTCAAATGACAACTAGACAATTTAAGAGTATATAAATGGAATGTACGAATACTTTACACCCCAGGTACTACTCAAAAGCTTGAATCTATCCTCACACGGCACAAGGAAGTAATCATGAAAAGAATAAGGATCAGATACGAAAAGGAAACAATGCGACATTTATAACAGCTACCATAAAAAATTGTATGTACGATATTAGGATGTAGATTCATCGTGGGAAATCGGCTTAATGAAAAGTCATAGACTTCAAGCCGATAATTGATCGCCTGACTATCATCCGCATCTTCCAAAACATAAGCCTAATATGTGCACATAGAAGGTTGGTTGAAGACTTTATCAAGTAGGAGTTTTATAACCTTCTGGATGGAGCTTGAGGAGTCTGTCCGGAGTATGATATCAGAATTGTGGTCGGGGAGTTCAATGTTACAGTTGGAAAGGAAAACATCTTTGGCGGGTTTAGCACAGAATCTACGAAACGACAACAGGCAACAGCTACAACCTAATCGATTTTTTAGCAGCTTGTAAAACGGTGATAAATAGCACTACGTTTTCAAAGCTAAGCATTCACGCAGCAGCCTGGTGCTCTCCAGGCAGTCAATCTGCAAATCAAATCGATCGTGTGCTAATCGATTCGAGACACGTCTAACGTCCTCGACATGCACACATTCCGAGGGGCAAATGTCGACTCTGACCGATTTCGTGTTGCAGTTAAATTCAAAGCTCGACTGTCAATGGAGAAGAAGCTGCGAACTGCCCAGAAGAAAAAATTGTACGTTGGATGCCTAAGCGCATCAGAATTTACTGTTCAATCACCCACTACTAATGCCAATAATCAGTGGAGCTAGTATCGCTAAATCATTAAGGAGGTAGCCGAAACTACTGTAGGGTACCAGCCAACCCAGAGAAAGATCCCGTGGTATGATGATGAATGCGTTTATCGGAAACAGGTGACAGAAGATGCACTTGAGAAAACGCTGCAGCGCAAAACAAGGGCAGCGAGGGAAGAGTGTTGAGCCAGATGAAAAGGGGAGAAGAAGATCCTGCATAAAAAGAAGAGGGCTTACGCAACCTTTTAGCTGAGGGAGATTGAAGAGTCCCGGGATCGAAACAACATCCGCGGTTTTTGCAAAAAGCCCAAGCAACTGGCGGCTGGCTTCAAGACCGGAAAACAGGCTCTTCGAAACTGCGAAGGAAACATAGTCACCGGAGCACAGGGGATAGAAGATGTGTTTAAGCACCATTTTCAGCAGCTTCTAAATAGCCATAATGTACAGAGTGTGAAAAGGAAAGAACATTATGATGGCCTACCAGCGGAGCTCTTCAAAAACAGTGGCGATGCTTTGGTAAGGCACATACACCAAATTTTCAACCATTATCTGCATAATTCTGCATAAGGATCTTGGTCCCAAAGCATATAAGATTCAATTGCCGCAAAACCTAAAGCCGCATGACCATAAATTTCGTCGGTTGTTCAGTGATTAGGCTTCAAAAATACTGACAGTTGACCCAGGTTTTTGCCATACAATTCTGTCCAGTGATGAGGCTCATTTCTGGTTATAACGGCTGCGTAAAGAAGCGAAATCAATTCATTTATTTGGAGCGAGGACAACCTGGAAGAGTTTCACCAGATTCCATTGCATACAGAAAAATTAAGTACAACTTAGGCCCAATGCACATGGAGCAACTGTAGAAAAAAACTGATCAGCGATGCGACTTGAACATTCACTGTTACGTTCTTGTTGGTTTAAACAATAAATTGTTAACAAATTGTTGGCGTGAACAATAATAACAAATTTCCATTTTTTTGAAATTTCCAGATTTTGAAAATCACAAAATTTTGTGAATAGTTCCAAACTACTGTGTCGTGTATTTCCACTGCCAGAGTAGAGAAGTTTGTGGGGTTAGAAAATAGTTGGCTAAATAGCCTCTGAGATCACCTGCGCGAGAGTTGTTGTTTTGCTTAGGTGCTGCGGGAAGAGAGGCTGCCTCATGACGTGTTCACCTGTACCTACGTCAACAATTCCATTATTTGACGTGTACTGCAGTCCTTCTCGTTTTTTCAAAAAAATGGAAAGAACGCAAGAAGCTTTGGTGGCTGCTGTCTCCATCTCAGGACCTCGGATGCGGATAGGGCTATTGAAAATAGCAACTTCTCGCACGTCATCCCAAAAGCGCATTCCATTGTTTTCCATCTGCTCAATCTACAGTTAAATATTCTTTTCATATTGTCCAATATCCTTGACGGGTAGGTTTTCATCAGATATCGTGACAATGGGAACGCTTCATCACTTACGAAATAAGAGGGAAAGGGAATACCACTTGCATCGTATTTTAGTGCCGAGGGAGGAGGAATCCAAAATCCATCGTTTTGAATCCAATGTGTCATTACTGATGCACTGAATATACCCACGTCACTGTTTTTTCCAACATAATCCGCCTCCATCATTGTGAAAGTATCATCGGCAGCACAACAAGCCATTAGCACTATTGAATTAAACGATTTGTAATTGTAATTAGCGGATCCAGTCATGGGAAATTTTTCGATACGCACATGTTTTCCATCGATGGCACCTATGCAGTTTTCTTGATTCCAGAGCGAGTAAAATCTTTTCGCTATATGTATCCACTCGTCATTTGTTGGAACAGCCATGTTTGTTAAATGAAGTACGTCCCAAATCACCTGCTACGATGCAACCAACTGTATACTCTCCTCTATCGAAACAGACAGCAATCGATGTAAATGTTCCACCAGTTCCCAAATATCTGTAATGTATAAATACGGCACTAAGCGATTGTAAAAACATGAAAGTAGGTAAAAACATAATTTTTGTTTAAATCTGTTATCATTTCTTTTGTTTTTGTTTATTTTTTTTAAATTTAACATTCTCTTTGCAGCGGGCGAATGTCAAAAGCAATGGAAAAACATAAGAACAGTTTTTATCAGACATATGAAACACCCCAAGAGCAGTTCAGGTACAAAGGAGAAGAAGGCATATTATCTAGCAGACGCATTGCAGTTTACTGCTCCTTACATCAAGGTACTGGGAAAGCCTTCCGGAAAACTGTCGCAGCCACAACTGGAGGAGGAAGAAGGATTTTCCGTAGGGGATGGTGAAGCTGATGACGACCCACCATCAGAAACTCCTTTACCATCAGCATCCCCACAACCACCTCCAAGGTCGTCATCATGTAGTTCAACTTCATCATCCGTATTGCCACAGCATCGGGATCACCGGTCCGAGACAATCAAACAACATGTACCAAAGAAGAAGCGCGCTGCGAAGAATAACGATGTGGACAAAGCTGTCATAGAATAATTGGACCGTAAAAGCATTAAAAATGTTCCTTCTCGGCATGCTTCCAAATCTTATGCAAATAGATGATGAAGAAGTGCGACAGTTTAAGAGAAGACCTTGGATTGTGGATGCCATACTGTCAGCTAAATCCACTCGTCCTCCCTCCTCATGCCCATCAACGAGTAATTATTCATTTTCTATTGAGATACCTTCACCCACCACCGACCGAATTGGGGACTATACTTCGTTAGAGACAGCTGATGCCTCCCTTCCACCACTCGCGACTTTCTATTTAGGAGCTGTTCAACCAGATACTCAGAATAATATAGAATAAATTCGTTCTTGTCAAATACATAATAAACTTTAAATTCTAATTATATTCATTGTTTTTTACCTGAGGGTGATTAATAGCCGTTCCTCAGCTTCCATGGACCCCCTTATGTTGATGTTTTGCTTCTGGATTGCAAGGGAAACCACTTTCACAAGTTCCAAATAACTTTCTTTAGTCATTTTGTAGAATGCTAAAAATTTCGAATCAGAAAGTTCTATTTCTTAGGAGCAACAAACAAACGGTTTTGAAAATTGTTTTCAAGGTATGGCTGTACCCAAAACCTTCTTACTATTCTTTTCCTCCCCCTAAAAAAGTAATATAACATGGTGATCTTTCGAAGACATTTCACGACCGGTATGCATGACGACACTGAAGGAACCAGAGATTTAGATTAGTGATGAGATTCCTCGTGTGTTTAGTCAAGTCACCGCTGATTCCGTAACTGGTCTGTAACCCGAGTTGCTAACTGGTCTAGTTTTTTTACGGTTGCTCCCATTTGCCAAAAAAAGTGGTTAAAAATTGAACCTCTAGAAAGTGGTTTGTACGGTGCAACTGTGGTCGAAGTATTTTCTAAATATTAAATCCCGTGAAATAATCGTTCGAATGAATTAAATAAATCGTCATTAGGCTAATTCCTTTGCGAACCAGACAAAATGTTTTTTGTTGACTTATGAAACAAGAAGAATCAATGCATTCTTATGAGCCAACACACACCAAATTAGGCGAAACAAAAAACATGTTTTTGACTCGATGTGTTTCATTACATAAAAAGCCATAAATACATGGCTTTGCATGCGACCAAAACACACCGAATGCAACAAATACTCGTATGTTTCAAACCAGCGTCGTTGTCGATTATTGCACAATTGTTTATGGCGCAGCACACACCGCATGTAACAAAACAAGAAGACAAGACGAAATAGAAAAGTGTGTCTCGTTGTCGATAGCTGGAAAGTTGTTTTTCAGAAACAAAATTTCAAATTTTGTTGGTTCTTTTTTCGCACTGTTGTTTACTTATTTGAGTTTTCGCTTAAAATGTGTAGCGAACTTCTTAATAAATGTTTTCTCTTTACTTAACGCACACCAAACAAAAGACAAAAACGAAATAATTTATTTTGTTACATTGTGTTTCGGTTGCTGTGTGTTGAAACAAAAAACGACAAAAAATAGCCTTTACGTTGCTATCGTGCATCTTGTCAAGATAAATAAACTTGCGGACCTTTGAACCGGCTGATCTATTTCAGATCAATTTGTTGGTGAGGCAAACATTTTGCTGATGTTTTCATATTTGTGTGCCACAAATATTTTCTTTTTGGAACACGGGTATCTGTTACTTTTTGAAACAAATTTTTAGAAGAACATGTTAAAAACAGCTGATTTTCTCAGCCTGTTTTCCCGCCATCAATGGATTCTGCAGGAATATGGTTGACACTGACTGGCAGAAACTTAGCAATGCCCATTGTTGTAACTGTTACTACATATAGGATGTGTGTTCAGAAGGTAGGATGACTTTTAAAATTTCGCGGGAAACGTATTGTACATTCGATTATAGATTTATTTTTTGGTATGTTGGTACATACGTCCCGAATATATGTTCATAAATCCATAGAATTTAGAATATTTACTTTGCTTTTGACAGATAGAAAGGTAAGACGTGTTTTTGTGTGCTTGACGACTTTCAATTACTATAAAAAAAAAGGAGCAAGGAATTTGCATACAATTTTGTTAAGAAATAGAATAAAGTGCTCTAAAACTCTTGAAATGTTAACAGTGGCATACGGTGAGTCGGGTCTAAGTAAAAAAAAAATGTTTAAATGTGGTACAAGTTCTTTCAAGATGAACGAAAAAATTCCAATGACTAACCTGGCTCTGAACGCCTCGGCACATCAACAAAAGATGATAACGTAAAAGCCGTGAAGAAATTTTTTTTTTGGAAAATCATCGAATTACCATAAGAGAACATGCTAAGGATATTGGAATATCGGTCGGCTAGTGTCATGCAATTTTTTTTGATATTTTAGGCATGAGACGTATGTTAGCGAAGTCTGTTTCGTAACTTGTTAATTTTGATAGTAAGAACCGTCACATGAGCATCACTCGGGAGCTCTTGAATGACGTCAATGATGATTCTGACTTGCTTAAAAGGGTCATAACTGGTGACGAATCAAACCAACGAAACCAAACCCCAATCGTCTCAATGGAAACACTCAGGAGAGCCAAGACCAAAAGCACGACAATTTGGATCAAATGTCAAAGTTCTGATCACTGTTTTTTTTCGATTACCGTGACGTTGTGCATCAGCAGTTTTTACCTTGAGGTCTTACGGCCGATAAGGAGTATCACCTTGAAGTTATGTGCCGTTTGCGAGAAGCAATACGAAAAAAACATTCGAAATTGTGGAAAACAATTCATGGCTTTTGCATTACCATAATGCACCTACTCATTCATCATTGCTTTAAAGAGATTTTTTTGGACAAAAACAATTGGGCAAGCATGCTTCAGCCACCATATTCACCGAATTTGACGCCTTGCGATCTTTTTCTGTTCCAAAAACTAAGGAGACCTATGAAAGGACAAAGATTTGCAACGATTGAAGAAATGAAAACAGAATCGATGGAAGAGCTCAAGGCTATACCAAAAAGTGTACATGAGAAATGCTTCAAGGATTGAAAAAAGCGCAGTTTATTATATCTGAGGGGATAACATTAAAGGGGATAGAATTAATATTAATGATTTAATAAATATGTTTTTGTAAAAATATAAAGTCAGCTTATTTTTTAAACACAACTAGTACGTCAAAAAATGGTGGCTATCGGGTTCTGGTTGTTATCCGTTTAGACTCAACTGGCTTAAATTAAAAGCCTGAGTGTTAAATAAGAGGCAAATATAGCAACACTTTAAATACGACAGCGAATGACAGTGTTACGCATGTCGCGTACTGCTGAAAAACACGAGGTGTAATGTGCAATTTGACAACAGTTCCCCGAATTATTCCAAGACTCTACTGGATTTACCGGAGATGCATTGTCATGTGATTTCCTCAACCTTGTGCTGAAACAGATAGTTCGTAGGGCAGGACACTATCTTTAATAAATCTGTATAGCTGCTTGGATACGCACATGACAACAACATTATTGCATTGGTGGCTTCCAGCGCACCGTCAAAAAGCTTTTACGGCAATCGAAAAACAACTGGAAAAAGCACGCCCAGAATCGAAGAGAGTGATAGGTTGTTGCGTCTCAGGCACAGATTCTCTACGGATCAGAGGACCGTTCACTAAGTAAGTAAGCTTTCCCGCTATCGTTTTCTTAGTTTGGTAAATGCGCGTACTTTTTACTAGATACCGTTTTGATACATCCGCTGACATTCGTAACATTTTTACTTCAGCCGCTGTTATTTTTAGTTTATATCGCTCGTTCATGGGCTAACATTGTGCTTAGTATGTTAAAGTTGGACGAATGAACATTGTGTACAATAAATCCTTAATTCCTATGAAAAAAATACTGAAGAGTCTATGGCCCACTAATTTTGTGTGCAACATAATATTGCACCTTCCAAATAGATGTAATGGATTTAGCTAGTGGGCTTGAAAAGCCGACAATACAGATTTTCGTTCTCAGTACGACTGATTTATAGCCCAACTTGTTATCACGTTGTTGCTTATAAAAGCGCTGTCATCAGAGAAATAAAAGGGGGTTGTTCAAATCGGTGGCAATATTTTTCAATAAGGATTACTTTAAAAGCGTGCTGTTATTTTTAACAGTTCTTTGACATCTTTTGGCAGTATTATTAGATAATTTATCATAAATAGACTTCCAAGGAAAAACCACTTCCGTATCATTTAAACTTCCTCGTATTTTGGAAATTGTTCCTCCGTTCGCGAAAGATACATATATAGCGCAAGATCAACGATGCTAAAGAAACTTTAGCTAGTGTGAATATTATTTCCAATAATCTGGCCCTTGTCCATCCATATTTTAGAACACTTTGCGAAAACATCTCGGCCCACACAATTGTGAATTTTGGGGTCGATCCTTATTTTTATGAAAAGTGCATGTTAAATATCGACAATCACTCTTAGTTAAATTGCTGTTTTTGGATTGAGACGAATCCAGAAGAGACTAACGAAACTCAAATACACACACGAAAGTATACCTTTCGGTGTTGTTTTCATTTTTGTTTTTTACTTTTAAGTGAAGGTAAAACTCGCGTTACAATCAATATTACGTAGTTCCTGTCGTTATACATACGATTATAGCTCTTATGACAACCTGATATGGTACATTGGTGGGACGAAAATCGAGTTTAGTGCTGGTGCTTGCGAGTATACACAAATATTTAATTTGTTTTCAGCCTGAGTTAACATATTTGTCATATAAACGAGTGGCAACATCAATCACGAACATCATTAAATGTGCCACCATCAATATATCCATGAATGGTGAAATAGTGCCTAAAGCGCTGGGTTCTCGATATAAGAACATTAAAATGTAGCAGCCTACCTTATTGCCCTTCAGAGCCTAATCAATGGCAACAAGATTGATAGAAAAAAACACAGCACTGGCGAAGGAAAAGAGAGAGAAAGAGAGGTACCGATGAACGTTGATTTTAAATGTTTGAATGTTTGTTCGACTTAAGAACGAATCAGGATATTTCAGAGTACGTCCGAAAGTGGGATTGAGGGTATACTGATGGGCATTCATAGCGAGACGGGTGCTACGATTGAGGGTTTGAAGAGATGAAATGATACTGGCGATTTCTATGGATCACTGTTGGTTATCTGACATTACATCGATGTACGGGTGTATCCGCTGGCTGGGTGATATTAGTACCACCCATGAATTTCATAGCACGGTTTTAAATTCTATCGAGAAAGTGCATATATTTTTTAAGAGCACGGAACCAGACGCGGGCATTGTACTCCAATTTTGGGGGGATGAATGCCTTATAAATCAGTCCAAATCAAAATGGGGTGAAGTAATTCTTACATGGCTTGAGGAAACATAGACATTTCGCATTATTTTTGATGATACTGAATATGTGATCTTTTCACCGTAACTTGTCATTGACACACATACCGAGAGTGGAAAGTTTTTCATTTTCGACGATGCATGTGCCATTTATGGACCTGAACCATGGCTGGGTGTTTTTATTTCGCTTTAATGACAGCATTAAATTAAATTCTAATCTGTTGATAATTCCGCAATTGATTACGCTGTCAATATCCGAATTTAATGAGCTTAACATAAGCTGGCGTTCCCGTTCTACAGCGGAAGAGCTGAACTGTACGGGGAGCGGAGAACTTCCTGATCGTTAAATTGCCAAAGAAGAGCAATCTCATGGACTGCGGAAACTGGAGGGAATAAGTTTCTTCCAGCTGTCGCTGAAATAAAAGTGAACAATACCACGCAGAGAGGACTAAGGAATAAAACTTGAGTATGAGCGATTCTAAATTTTTTATAAGTTCGGGCGCACTATTTTCTTATTTTTTAAACAAATTTGTCTAACATAAATGGTCCCTGGTCATTCTTATTTTTCGAACTAGGTGAATGCTATTTAAGTACCTTCTTGGCTGAAGTCCAGTCGATAATTTTCATATCTTTGTTATTAGATAACGCAGTTGCATATTTGTAGTTAGTAGAATACATGCATCTGGGTATTTTTTCTTCCGCAGGTGCCCTAAATCAGCTCAGTTGTCTTGCTTGTGGTCCTGCAAGTATATGAAGAAAATTTGGTCACCTTTGTGGTTTCTGGAGCAATATCTTTACTCTCATAGTAATTTTTCTTCTTCAAATTATGCCACGCCAGGAAAGAGTGGACTGATTAGAAGAAAGAAAGTCTTAATACAAGTCCATTGTACTATCTATTCTAAAAGAGGATTATAAATGTCACATGAGAGCACATCTAATTGTCGATGTACAATACATCTAAAATATCATAGATCTAGGGGTCTGGCCTCAAAATGTGTTGCATAATCCCCTTTCCACTTGATAAACTTTTCCCCCTCGGTGCTGGGAATATGAAAAGCAGAGAATACCATCGTCAGCAAAGGAATATATTGCAGACAAAAAATATAATATAATATAATATAATGGCAGACAAAAAATATATAATGAAAATAAAAAAGAGTGTCGGAGACAGAATGGAGACCTGAGGCACACCAGCATTTATTTTGTGAATATCAGACTTGAAAACATATAAGACAACTTGAATTGAACGTCCGGAAAGGTAGATTTTAATCTCTTAAATAAGGAAGTCAGCGATCCGAAATGCACGCATTTTCAACAAAAGACCCTAATGCCAAACTCTGTCAAATTCTTTACCAATATCAAGTTACACTATTCTCCTCTCGCCAGATTGATGTACGCTTTGATTTCAGTTTTAAGTGAGTTTTGTCAGCAAAATACCAGTGGAGCTGTTGCTACGAAAACCATACTTCTGTCACTGAAAAGTTTTCATTTTTCGAGATATTTCATGAGGTAGCGTTTTATCAGAGTTTCTATGACCTTGTACAGAATATATGTATATTAGTGCAATGTGTCTGAAATGTGAAATGTGAATGAAAGAGTAGTAAATAGTAGGATCGAAACTCTTACGCAGTGATTTTGCCAGCGTGGAAGAACACCTCTTCAGAGTAAAGGGAGATATACCATCTGGACCATCGGAATTGTGAATGTTAAGATCTTTAAGAACTCTTGCTACTACACGAGTGCAAAGGTGTATTCGTCCTGTTGAAAATTCGACGCACTCACCTGTAGGCGGAAACTAAACACAATCTGGAAGTGTTGAGCTGCTCGCAAGGTGTGCAATAAGCAGACGAGCGTTGGAATGGAGGATTAGACAGGATTTCTTATGTTCTTAACGAACGACCAAAAGCTTCTACTGCCTTTGGGACATTGTAGTATTTTTTTCCTCATCTTTTGGTCGAATTGGAATTTCACATGCTTATGAGATACGTTGCAATCATTCCTGGCTCGTTTGATTTTCTTTCGGGCTTCTTCCGTCGAGTTGGTCTTGAAGCTCCGAAAAAACATTTCTCTAATCCTCTAAGCCTCTTTACGGCCCGAGTGGTAGTACGCCTTTTTTTGGTTTAATACTCTTCATGTACTCAGTGTCTGTTGATAATATCAGCAGCGGTATCCACGTCGTTATCGAGGAAACATAACGACCAATTAAAATTCCTGTAGAAGGTGTAAAGACATGTCCATTTGGCTTTCTTGTGTTGCCTTACGGTTTTTTGGGAATCTTTTTCTCTAACTGTGTAGTCGGATAAGGAGAAATTAGCTGAAATGGGACAATGTTCCGACGAGCCTAGAAGTAAAAGCACATCAACAATGTAGTTATCAAAGTGAGAAGTCCAGGGTACTGGCGGTATGACTATCAATGTCTGGTATACGTGTGGGCTCATTTATAAGCTGAGCAACGTTGTTTTTCGCAGCGAAGATCTTAACACACCGTCGTGGGTGTTGTCTGTCCAGAATTCTGAAGCCAAGAATTATGTGTATTGAAATTGCCCGTAATAACCATTCATGCATTATGCTGAGAATGTAATACAGTGATACAATTATTTGTATGGAGTCATACACCGCATCAAACTCGTTAAAGGTCTAATTGCTGTCTAGTTTGGGTCTTCCGCAAATGAAGCAATCATAGAGCATTTGCTTATTGGGACGAAATTTAACCACAGAAATTAAATTCCGGATTGGAATAGGGACTACATTGTGGTGGAGTTTGGTGAACTACATCAATAAACACGTAAATGGCGAGACCGCAATGAGAGACGAATAATTACACTAGTTCGTATCCAGGTCGCTTCAGATCAAAGTGATCTAAGAATTGAAACAGCACACCAACAAAATTCATACACTCATCCTGCTGTCCACCTTGTTACATACACTGAGTTGCTGCATGCGCTATGACAATGTAAAACAGCAATGGTAGTGACTGAGCTCAAGCAACATTAAGACCAAGGGTGAGAATGTTTGGATGCCCGCACTGTGGGTGTTATTTTCCCCCGCACAAGTGATTATTTTTCTTTTTTTTTTCCACGCGTGGAACACACACTTGTATGGATACACTTGCGTGTATACAAGTTAAAGCACAAAACATTTTCCTTCTTGTCCTAAACATCATTGGGGACAACATCGCCCACATTTTCGCATTCCGTGTTTGCATGAGCAACAAAGTGCTGACACTGCGTTTGCGACACCTGAAACGTTTAGTTCTCCGCTGCATTTCATCACGTACAGCGCTGACCGACGATCAGCTCAGCACTAAGTGGTTGTGATGCCTTTCTCCGTAAAGTTGTTTAAATTAAATTAATATTATGCGCTTTCGAGGAATATGCTATTTTAGCTATAAGAACAATAAAAGGAAGGCGAATTATACCTATAAATAAAAATAAGTAGTTAATCGAACCATATTATATAAATAAATGTATATTAGGGTGTCCCAAGACATAAGGAAACAATTTTTTTTTCGCGAAATAAAATACGCATGCCCCCTATTTTTATTCCGTTTGACCTCATTGACTCAAATAATAAATATTATTGCGATTGGACAATGATAACCCGTGCCGACTTAATGCCAAACTTTTGACATGACTTACTTACTTACATGATATGACTTACTACTGACTTACTATAGGAGGAATTAAGAATTTAATTTTTATTACTTAATTAAAACTCCAATACACCCGAATATTATATTAATTATTCATTTACATTAGAAAAGAATATTATTGTTCAAATTTTCTTTTTACCGTTTTTTTTTACAATCAGGATAAATTTTCTTGTGTTCTTGTACTCAACGTAATAAAAATTGTTTTTGTTCCTCCTCAACTGTGATTAATCCATGAAAGTCTTGCATCAACTTAAACGCTCTTTTGGCTATATCGTTTACTACCCTCAGTGCCGAAACTTTCTCTCTAGCTTCTTGAAGCGAAGTATTATTTGACACACAAAATAGGACATTTATGTAGAAAACTGTCTTCAATTTTAAGGCGATTGAATAACTACTTGCTTATTACTGAAAAGCATCAGCATCATCATCTTGGTCCACATCATCGTCAAACAGTGATAATACAGAAACTTCGTCAGTTAAATACAACAAATGCTGAGTTTTCTTCTGCAAGGCTGCTTTTGAGATCGTTTTATCAGTTTTCTCGTAAGACTTCATTGATTTTAAAAAGCACAACTCTTGGTAGGGTGCTTTTATTGCTGAAGTGCATTGGAGCCATGGTTTAATGTTGGATGTTACAATGAACAAGCAAACGTCAATCAATGCCGCCTTGTCTTTGCTTGTGATTTTGAATTAAATACTAAGTAACGATATTTTCAGGGAATAAATTGCTATCGCCATCCTTCGAGCTTGGTGCATGGCAATTGGGGGTCGGATTTTAAATTTTTTTTCTCCATATCTCTACCTAAAAATATCACAGAAAGCTCTATTAACTCTCGATAATCATCTCTGTCTATTTCTTTTGCCAGCTCAGTTCGGTAAAACTCTAGCAAGTTGTCAAATTCGGAGTCTGTCAGGTGCTGTGAAATTTTTTTTCTATAGTTCTGCATTTTATCAGCATTAATACTTTTCCAGTTTTTTCGGAACTTTTTAAAGAGTAAAATATCAGGGCTACACATGGGCTGAAAAGTCAGTTCCGTTTTATAGTAAAACACAAAATTTTTGCAAAATTCAACTTTGTTTATCAATATAGTTGCCTTCGAGGGCGATACACTGATTGAAACGATTTTTCAATCTTTCGATACCAGTTTTGTAGTACGATTTCGGTTTAGCCTCAAAATAGGCCTCTGTTTCGGCGATTACTTCTTCATCGGTCTTAAATCTCTATCCGCTGAGCATTCTTTTGAGGTCTGCGAACAGGAAATAGTCGCTGGGGGCCAAATCTGGAGAATACGTTAGGTGGGGAAGCAATTCGTAGACGAATTCATTCAATTTTGCCATCGTTTTCATCGACTTGTGACACGGTGCATTGTCTTGATGAAACAGCACTCTCTTTTTTTTCAAATGCGGCCGTTTTTCTACAATTTCGTCCTTCAAACGCTTCAACAACGCAATGTAATAGTCGCTGTTGATAGTCTGCCCCTTTTGGAGATAGTCGATGAAAATTATTCTATGTGTATCCCAAAATACGTCGCCTGCTCGCCACTCAGTTGACTGCCGACTTGACTCTGGTGTGAAGTGATGGAGCCAAGTTTCATCCATTGTCACTTACCGACGCAAAAATTCGGCTTTATTGCGGTTGAACAACTTTAAACACTCCTCTGAATCATCAACACTTTGTTGTTTTTGGTCGATTGTGAGCAAACGCGGCACCCACTTTGAACAGAGCTTTCGCATGTCCAAATATTCGTGTATGATATATCCAATACGCTCTTTTGATATCTTCAGAGCCTCAGCTATCTCGATCAACTTCACTTTACGGTCATTCGTAATCGTTTTGTGGACTTTTTTGATGTTTTCATCTGAAACAGCCTCTTTTGGACGTCTACTGCGTGCATCATCTTCGGTGCTTGTATGACCACTTTTTAATTTTTCAATCCACTTACGAATAGTTCGTTCGGCTGGTGCAGAGTCCGGGTAACACTTTTAAGCCATTTCTTTGCACCGGCTGCATTTTTTTCCATCAAAAAGCAATGATAAACCAACACACGAAATTGCTTTGAATCCATTTTTTTTTTTTCACAATAACAAAAGTTGCTTCACTCACAACGCTATATCTCGAGAATTAATCTTCCGACAGCTGTCAAATTTATACATGTATCTTTTGAAGGTTGGTACTAACTGAAAATGGTATGGATTTAATTCAAGTGGTGTCCTCTCTTAGACACGGCACCATGTATTAGTTAGTTGACTGATTTTTGCTTCGAACCAATTCATACATGTGATGGCGACAAGCAAAAATAAGCATTTCTCTGTTCAGTTTTTGTTCAAGAAGCACACAGGCACTGTTGAAACGAACTGTATTTGAAGCAGTAGTATCACAATAAAGAGGTTGCACTTTATCTTCTAAATTCCAGTCTACAGTCGCGTTCAAAACTGCCTGCGCTTGTTCACTATAGATCCTTCTAATCTTGGCACAGCAATAAGTTGTTCTTTGTTTTCATAAAAAATAACTATAGGAAGGCGTTCTTCTTTTGAAGAACAGAGCATTTAATGCAGGCAAAAGCTTGTCGTCCCAATGAACAGTCATAACTTCCGGTACCTCAATTTGGAAATCAATTTTTATGGCTTCAGCGTGCTCTTTCCGTTTTTCTGTGCGAATTCTTTGGATGGAAGACTTACTTATTGGAAATTCATCAATATTATATCCAAATGCTTCAATAGTTGCTTCAAGAATGAACACAGAATCTCTCATACTTAATTGACACCTATCTAGCGCTGTTACTAATTTTGGAGTAATGAAATCTTTCCGCAGAAGTGTTTTGCTGGGTTGCGTGTTCTCAACAAGATTCAGTACGTCCTAAGTTTTCATTGGATTTAAAAGATGAGTCGTCTTGTAACGGTATATAAGATAATGTCGAAGGAGTCGACTCAGACAAATATTTAGTACGTCGTTTTTCTAATTCAATAGTTTTGAGGCGCGCTCTTTCCTCTCTATCAGTCAATTTTTTATTCAATTCTTTTAAATGACCAGGTCGGCCTGGCTCTCTTTGACGCTGTAGAAAGATTGTATACTCATTTATTTTTATTAACTGAAAAGCATCGGCGTATGCAATATCAAACAAATTATCTAATCTGTTAACAATCTTTTAAGAGTGCCTCCGAACTTGATATAAGTTTACAGGTTTCTTCACACAATAAGTCAAAGATTTAGTAGGAATTCGCACCTTTTCCCAATAGATAATACACTCGCGATTAGTGAGAGCCCTTTTAGAACTGCGTAATTTCACTGACATATTGACTGATTGAAAACGATGCGTGTTCTATAACCAAATAACAAGCACATCGGCACGTTAGGTCGATTCAGCCTTAGAGAGCAAGTACTGACATGTATCAATGTAAGCCGTGGTCGTACCTTCTTATAATTTTACTTATAATTGTTTTGCCTTAAAAGTACAAAATTTCACATTGATTTTTTTGGAACACCCTAATGTATATGGTATATAAAAATAATACAAAACAGGTCATATTAATCAATAACAATTGAAAACACTAAATACCCATGCACTCCCAAGATATGTATGTAGCAACAAACTTTGTTGAATTCATATTAGTAATCCGAATCCCTTCCTTTCTTAAGACTATGATTTACCCGAAAAAGCATAAAACAAAAACATACCTAAAAAAACTATTTGACTGACATTTGCTTGAAACAGGAGTTACACAAAAAATCTCCACAAGGCATCGATAAAAATAGCAACCCGATTATATAAAAAAGATATCCTTATTTTTGCTAAAACAGATATCTGCCTTACGCTTCAGGGTTATATTTCAACAATATTAACGATTCGAATTTCGAAAAGCGATAAATTTCCATCAGTCTTAAGATGTCATAGAATATCGCCTAATTCCAATCAGAAAAGAACCCCGAAGATATTTAAACTGAGTACAAATAAAATAAGAAAATATATCCGATTTGAAAATTTAAGATTTGTTTGTTTCCTTAGGCAAAACAAAATACTTTAAAGCTAAGCCCGCAACGTTGTGCACGTATAACATATATAAACATATTCTGTAAAATGTTATTTCTATTAGAACTGTTCTAAGAACGTATTTTAAATTTATTTATTTATTTAATATTTAAATATAGCGCATTGAATTTAATTTAACGTTTCTTTATTGAAACTAGAAATATTAGTTCTGAAATAATTTGTCATTCGATGCACAAGTTATGGGGATCCAACACACCCCATATTTGAAGAGCGACAAATCACTGGTACGTGCTTGTTGCACTTTTTGCGATCACTTCAATATTAAACGACTCACTAGTCTGCTAAGCACGCAACTGATATGGTCATGGGTACAAATTCTTAGAAAAAAATGTAAAAATTTCAACAGAACAGAACTCTTCGTCGAGAAGCATTCGTTTGGTGTGGCTGCAACGTGAGGAGTGATGCCATCTGCAGTTGTGCTCATATGAGACCCAACTGTCAATGGAAGCCTCAACCGATGACGCTGGCAGACCCAACGTAGGTTCAGGTACTGAAAAACGCTCCACTGAATATTGCCTACCAAGTTCAACGGAGATTCAATTTCCCGTGATGCCAATGTGACCTGGGACCCACATAACGGTCACTGTACTTAGCCTTCTGACTGCGTTCAGTGATCTCTTGCATTCTTGAACTAGCTTGAAAGTCGTAAGAGGATCAGCAAGGCTCTAAGCCTAGTTTGGCTGTTTTTACACATGCAAATGCCTAGCACCCTCCACCGGATCTCCACAATATAGTTCGCTACCATCAGGATTGTTTGGAAGTTATATGCAAGCTTTCCTAACGTGCAGTGAAATCTGACATTGTAGTCCTCCAGAAAGACACCAGCGACACACCAGGTTTTGTAGCCCTATGTGAAGACCCGAATGCATTCCTTCACTGACTCAGATTCTGGCCGAGAACAGTCCTGGGCGCAGTTGAACAAGTTGATTTCATATTTTTTCCGTAACAGAAATTCTGATCTCATTGCATCGGACGGCATGCCCATAAGACCAGAGTCATATGTGTCATATTGTTATATTGTACCAAAGACCACTTCTTTTTAAACGAAAGAGGGCTTTTATAGTGCAGCCCATGATATAAATATCAAGGGTAAGAATATTCATCAATGCGTCAAGAGCGGAGGCAGGAGTATTTCCGTAAGAGCTTATGCTAACATACAACCAACGCATATGCTATTATTGGCCTTATCATAGCCACGTAGCTCCAAAAGACCCTTCTAGCTGACAGGCTCCATGTGTTGCCTAGAGTTCCAATGCAATGCCAGAAGGCCTACAGCGCCTTAGAGGCTTTCGACATGACGTGCTAGGTCCACAGAAGTTTGTTATCCAGGATGGCACCCAAATACTTAGCTTAGTCTTAGAACTAGACAGATGTCTCCTCGTAATGAGAACAACCTCAGTTTTGAAAGGATTGATGGAAAGCCCATTACTAGTGCACCAGTCGTCGCTGCCCGGGGTTTAGAGCAGACTATCGCTAAACATGATCCAACAGACATTACAGTTACACCATTCGCGTATGCTTGTGCATAAATAATAGAACTATTTAGCGAGTTGGTTAGTGAGTCGATCAACATGCACAATAGCAGTGAAGATAGAAAGCAGCTTTGCGGGCAACTGCTGTTTAACTGCACCCGCAATCAATGTCCTATTTACCAGCATTGCTTTTATCCACAAAACTAGATGTTGTCTGACCAAGATACATATGTCGTCAAAAGTTGCGTTGTCGAAAACACCCTCAACGTCGATGTAAATGCCCAAGGCGCATTCCTTCTCTCGATACATAAAGGAAGTCAGAATCATAGGTCTGAAAGTCTTGACGAGCGAGTGTCGGTCTCACTGTTCGCCAGGGTTCCGGTATGTATGCCAGTGCCAGGCAAGCAGTGAAAATTCTCTTCTGAGATAGCAGTAGCTGTTCTGTAACAATAACTGGGTATATATTATTGGTTCCAGGCAACTTGAAGTCATCAAAAGAAGTAACAGCATGTTTATCGACCTTATCCGTTACCACAACTGATGATTTTATGAGTGGTTTCTGTCTAGTTGATCTTCCCCTTTTGAGGAAGATCAAGATCAAGCAAAAAACTTTGTAAGAGTCGCTCTTCGAAATCAGAATAAGTCTCTCAAATTCTTTTTGCTCCGATCTTTAAAGATTCCAGTCTTTCTCCAAATTAGTCTTACCGGTTTAGAAGTTTTCTGGATTCTTGATGAAGACTTTGCAGGTCTGCGTTTCACCAGAACCGACAATCTGCAGGATTGCTTGCTAGCTAGATATGCTAGCAGGTTCTGAACAGGATTCCTCTTTTTCAGCAAGCTCGAGACCTTGCATCCGTTTTTGAATGGTTTGACATACCACAGCATATCTGTTTCATAAAGTTAAGTCGATTACTTGCTGTCTGACTTTCGTAACAAAAGTAGGTTGAGAGCCAAAATTGTAGACAGCCAGGTCAGACGATAGTATGATATCCAGAAGACGATTACCGCTCACTTTGTATTTTCTATTACCCCAGAAAGTGTATGATAAGTCCCATCTTCCTGGAATCACAATATTCAATGAGTTGTGCTACCGCCTCCAGTAGTGGCAGTAACGAATCATAGAGAAAATAGGCAAACGCAAAGACAAATTTGTGCCATTCTCCATTCGTTTCGTAGCTTATGTCTGCAGCAACTAAATCGTGGATTCAAAATTGCACAAGTGTAGAAGGTGGGAGTTAATTTTACACATAAAAACAATCTCTCGTCCTTTCCAATCGCTCCTTATAAAGTGGTGTGAAACCCCTTACACATCAGAAATCACAGATGCGTTTATTGCACACCCATGGTCACTGTAGAGACATTATATGTAGAGATGTTTGTGATTTTGATGACGAACAATTCTTGAACGAAAAATAGAATTTTTTTAACACCAACATAATATTTAAGGTATTTACGAGTATAGAGTCAAGCTATATTGAGCAATTTCTAGTTTTGGCATCTTTGCCGAATTAATTCGTATGTGTGGGATGACAATAGTGAATGCTCGCTGACAGTTATCATACCGCCGAGGGATTTGATATCAACAAAGGGTTGCTACTGTTACGCGAATTCTTCAACATCACCAATACAATTGACATTGTATTTCAAAAGTCTGTTCAACTGTTTCCTTAGGCTGATAAGTGATAACATTAACATTATAGGAAGAAATCCGAAAGTTATCAATGGAGCAGTTGCAGTCATTAAAGCAGAAGTGCTGAAGATGATCTTAGAGCTAAATGTGGCCAAAACAAAATATATAAATATGTTACTGTCGACAAAAAAGTACATCCAACACCAACGACTTGGGCAACACACCACAATGGTGAACTAAAACTTTGAAACTTTGAGGTAGTTAGTGTCTTTGTCTACCTAGGGATAGCTATAAATACAAACAGGGACACAACCGTAGGGATTAACAAAAAAGCACTCACTCACTAAGAAGACAATCGAAAAATAAAACTCTCATACGAGCAACGAGACGAACACATTTTACAACAACAAACCTCAAACGTATCAGTCCCTATAAGAAAATATCCACTTTGCTCTCGCACATTGGCGAACGTAAGGATCCGTGCAAAAATGCCTTCAAGAAACGTTCTCGTTTAAATGATTCTTATAAAATAATTTCTGCGTTTCAGAACACTAATTTATAAACAATAACCTCTTCTAGGTACAATTTAAAATTTAAAATTTAAATTTGAAAATTTTCCACTGGGCATTTTTTATATGGTTTTCTGTAAGAAAAATTGGTGAAATAATTTTTTATTATTACACATACTTATGCTGAAACCATCTACGATTTTATTTGGATGATTCTGCTGCATATCTATAGAAACATTTACATTTAACTAATAGAGCGAAGAATTTTAATTTTTTATTTTGTTTCTGAATTAAAAAAAAAAATACGTTTGAATTATTTCCGAATATTTGTTGGTTTGGATTTAACGGAATTAAAATAGAGATAAGTGCTACAAGTTCTCTGTGTAGTAAAAATACGTATGCATACCACACATTTATCAGTAAAAAAAACTTTGAATGCAGAAAATAAATTAATTACAACAATTAAGCCTATATAATCACGAAGTTATGTAGAAACGAAAACCAACTATTTTGCAATGATGTGCATTCCGGTGGGAAGTCAGTAGTCAATGGTTGATTTCTTTATTGATTTATCCGCAGGCTTAAGCTGCCATAGGTTTATGTCCACCTCAAGTAAAGAAGTTCATCAGAATCTTAAAAAAGATATCTAATTGGCAGAACTATAAAGCGAAAAAGTGTTATTAAAAAAACAAGAAGAAATATCATGTGTCGATCTTTTACTTGAAAGTTAGTAGAAGGCTATTATCCAGCTTGGTCCACAGTTTAATTTGAAACAAATTCTTCCAAAAAATATTGTTTTCGATGGTTTCGATGGGTAACATTTTCTAAGACGATTGAAGCTGCGATGGACGAAGAGTTAGCATTGTTTTAAAGTTGATAGAACCGAAGATCAGTGACAGCTTTTTAAAATTAAAGAACTAGAGTTGACTGTTTGACACTTTTGTTCAGAAACGATATTCTATTGGCAAATTATTTGGTTTCAAACTTATACCATCGCTATACACTAGTACCAACATGACGCATTTTCGTAGACTTATGTTAGTAACGTAAAAGATACTGCTCTCAACGATATAGAAAACATCATGATGAGGTAGCCAGCTCTATGCAGTACTGTTAAAGATAAAGAAAATGTTGCGCCAAAACAAAATAATCGGTGAATTTCCATGGCTAGTAGATGTGAACGTGAGGAAGCTCGCGAAAATAATGGTACAGTGAACAATCCGATTAATCGTAATCACGACACTGACAACTGACGGGGCCTACAAAAATCACTATTATCTGCAACGAACTTCGAAGTTGGCGAACAAAGAATCACGGTTTCAGCGTGTTCGTTTGGAACGTAACGAAGTGTTCTTTTGATTTCGTCAATGTTTCCCTTAACGGGGTTCACCTTATTTTTTACAAAGAACTATTCAAGTCTATTCTTCTCTGTGTCCTCTTTTCGTGCATTAAAACCACTTCTACGAGCTGGTATATTTGTGGACTTTGCTCTTGACGTAACGAAAAATAAATTATGGGCAGTTTTCCTTCGATCAAATATACCTATTCCATCTATCTTGGGTCATATCTCCAATTCGCCCAGGTTTATAGGATTCTCTACTAGCGATATCTTGATAGTACGCAATCTAAGCTTATACTCATTAACGATCCTAAGTCTTTCTATCGATTCGTTAACTACAAAAAAAATACGGTTTTCATCCATCCCTCTCAAATGAAAACATATCATCAACAGATCCGCACACTGAAGCCAACTTTTTTGCTATTTTAACCGATAATTTCTTTGTAACAGATTCCTTTCATTTCAAATACTTACTAACTTCTCCATTGGCCCCTCTATTTCTCAAAATTTTGATCATACAGTTATAAAAAATAAGTTCCAGCAACTTAATATTGAATACTTACCCGGCGCAGATGGTCATCCATCCATATTTCTTAAAAAGTGTTCCTCAACACTTTTCCACCCCCTTCAAATCCCTACCTATAAACGCTCTCACAAGGTGAATTTCCACAGATATGGAAGTCACTAATGACCGCCCCATAGCTTTACTTTCACGTATACCCAAATTCGTTGAAAAGATTTTGTACGAAGCATTAAGCTTCCAGTGAAAATACGGCTTTTTGAAAGGTAGATCAACTACCATTAACCTTGTCAAATTCTGTTTTATCAGCCTTAGAAAGTGGTAATGAAGTTGACGTTATAACAACTTTTTGATAAGATATCTCATAAACTAATCCTGTTCAAATTGTCCGTCCTGAGCTTTGAACACATTTTGTTAAAATGGATATCTTCTTATCTTGATAATCGATTTTACAGCCCCTAGTCTAAGAGCATATTTTAGGTGTGGTGATATTGTTGTATGAATGTTGAGTACTTCACTATTTGATGTTAAAATTGAAAGTCTGGCAGGATTTAGTTGTCGCCAAGATTAGTAATAGTAATCTAAAAACGTGCATATTTCCGAAATCTGTACTTTTGGTATATGGTAGCCACTTAAGTCCTCTTTTACATATGAGAATGTCTTGATAATGAATTTATAGATCCCAAACTATTTGCGTGTTGCCTTCACCTTGCCACATGCGCAAATAGCTTATAAAACACGGTTTTTTAATAGCGAACTTGATATCATACTTGATACGATAGCTTCTTAAAAGTTAAATGCCGGAAACTTCGGAACTTTCACAATTTTATAAGTAACATACTGAAAAAAAAACTCGTACGAATTAAAGTTTTCAAAAGTTTGCAGCGGTCGATTCTTTGGACCCAATTTTCAACGACTCGGCCAAACATTTCGGCCGAAACGGCAGCTATTTCGTTCAATGTTGGCTCTGATCTCTTCCAACGTCGCGGTCGTCGGCGTGTTATCATAAAAAAATGACTTAACGTAGCCCCACAGAAAATAGTCAAGCGGCGTTAAGTCGCACGAACGAGACGGCCAATCGACTGGCCCATGTCTTGAGATAACACGCTCACCATACTTACTCTTCAATAAATCGATTGTAGCGTGTGCTGTCTGGCTTGTGGCACCATCCTGTTGAAGCCACATGTCGTCCAAGTCCATATCTTCCAATTCGGGCTAAAAATAATCGGTGATCATGGCGCGATAACGCTGACCATTCACAGTAACATGGCCAGTATGGCCCAATAACGCCGCCGGCATGCAAACCGCACCAAACAGCTATTTTTTGTGGATGAAGTGGTGATTCATGGAGCACATGTGGGTTTTCACTCGACCAATAACGCATATTTTGCTTATTGACGAACCCATTGAGCCAAAAATGAGCTTCGTCACTGAAGATGATTTCGCGATGAAATTCATCATCTTGGCGCATCTTCTCCAGAACCCAATCGGAGAACGTACGTCGCTTCAAATGGTCCATCGGCTTCAATTATTGAATCAGCTTGATCTTGTGCGGGTGTAAAATTTTCGACACTTCGACCAACACAAGTTGTCTCACTGACACGGCAACATCACACAACGAATATGTAGATTCAAATGTTTGCGCTAAACTTGTTATTGCCTGTCTACTAGGGCGAAACTTACGACCGAAAATTTGAGTTAACGCTGTTAAAGTTGAAGTCACCGACTCCGAACAAAATTTGTAGAAAATTTTTATAATTTGCAGACGTTGCTCGTTAGTGTACTTTACCATGATAAAAATGTTGAGTTTACTAATTAAATTGATAGTGACAGTTTGATGATTAGTGAAAGAGTGCTTTCACAAATTAAATGCAAAGTTGTTAAGTCCCTATTGAAAAACCCTATATAAACGATCTTGAAGGGGTCATCCAGCACTTTTTCTCTATGCTGACGATACCAAATTTTTCAAACTCCTTTCCTCACAACATGACTCCAGTCTCCTTCAAATAGATCTAAAAAGTTTTTCCACCTGATTAGAACTAAATCTCAACAAATGGCAGTCAATTACCTTCTCGCGTAAATGCAACAAGGCTCCTTCCCGAATTTACCTTCTCCAAGGCCAACCTATATCCCTTGTTCAGTCTGTCCGCGACCTTGGCATATTATGCGACAGGGAGCTTAATTTCCACTCACATATTGATAAGATGTGAGTCTGGTGACCAGACCAGTAGATATACAACACCCAAGTGTGGTGCCCATTTACACGAATTTTTTTATCCCTAATTAAAAGCATCCGGTGTAAGACTTCACTGAGTCTTGTTTGAGCCCTGGCAATAATGGGATCATGGGCAATGAAATCGTCTATGAATTTACTAGGCAAAACCCAGAAGAACTGTTCAGAAACCTAATGATTGCTTCCTAACGCCTCTGAGAAACCAGCGACTTTTCTGCTGTCACTCTGTAGGAAAATCTGTAGACTGCTTACTGTCGTCGTGACGTTGTATACTACCATTTTGCTAAACACTACACGTAAATGTGAAAAGTGTGGAGTTACATTATGTGACAACAAATGAAATGATTTTCTGTACATTTGAAGAGTTAATCCAAAACTACGCTTGCTACAAGCAGTTCATTAATTGATACGAAATGCAAAGAAGACTTTCGGCTCAAAACGGAACGAATCTATGCTTGCACATGATAGATTGCTTTCGTATGGTTTCAGTACTCCACAACAGACCTCGTACCGCATCACAGCTCTAGTCCAACATCCACAAATTTATGTTGTCCCTTTGTTTTGATTTGTTTTGTTGTTCGCATATCTCATCACTTCAGCAGACCCACTTCGTGCGTATACATCTATATGTTCTTGTTTGTACAAATGAGTACCACGAATATGTAGGCGAGAGACCAATCAAATCAAATGTCAATCACTTGAATTTGCATGTTGCAGTCACACTTGGCCGGAGAAACATTTCCCCGTTTCTCAAATTCTTCAATTCCATTTATCTTCAGCTCGACCCTGACCATGGACGCCAGATGCGTCTATGGTCTAGTTTGCGTTCGGGGCTTCTTGTGAATAGTGCAAAAAAGTGAAAAGTGCGCGGATTACTTTTGGACTGCAAAAAATGTGATAGTGCAAGTGCCAAGTGTGCAAAGCTAAAGAGTAAACAACCGGCAAAAACGTTCTCTCTAACGTGATCTGTGCTCTTTATGAATGTTGTGTTGATGTTTGTGATTCTTATAATTCCCTTGCTTTATGGACTATAGTGGTGGGTGTTGAGAGCATGAGTTATATTTTGTCTTTTTTTTTTCGGATTTTACCTTGGATTCCGTGGTATCTCTTTTTTGCTCATTTGGTTTCTGCATTCTAAACACTGCAACTGCTCTACGTGTCGTGTCGTATTTGGTCCATGTCGATTCTCTTAAACCTCAGCGTTCTCGTTTGGACAGGTTAAGGTTTGTTTTTCGGTTCGCCAGTGATTGTAAGTTATGCTCAAAGACTTTAAGCTACGACAAGAAGAGAAGAGCTGCGTCAACGCCAATGAATTACTAAGAAGTGAGTAGTTTTTTTTATTTTTATTTTCTTTGCTGATATTATTTTAATATTTTTGTGGTCGTTTAATCTGCTCAATAAAATTGAGCGAAATACCACGAAGTTTCAATGTTCGGTGTTATTTCATTTTGACAAAGCGTAAGAAGCCTAGTCGGCCCGATTCCGCATACATATGCATGTGTTGACTTGGTTAGGATGCTGTTTGATTTGAAAACCAACAAATTTGCCGAAAAAGCTCCTGGATGTTGGATTGTGTTTCTATGTAGCTATACGGTTTTTGATTATTTGCTCATTACGATTTCATAGATCATAATTGCTGGCAAAGTTAGAGAACTTCAGTGTCACAGCAAACATTTCTTGTTTATCAGATTTCATTTGCTTGGCACGTAAATGTTATTTAAAAAAAAAAAAAATCTTTTGTGAGCGAAAACGGTTTTATACCCTACTTAGTAACTGAAGGCATGATTTCTTGTCACAGGCAAACTGTTACACTTTTTACTTGTTTAGTTTTGCTATGAATTATATGTGGTGAGATAAAACTGATGATTAAATGTAAATATCAAACAGATTTAACATAGAATAAGCAGTAAAAGCAAACACGGAATAGCAGCATACCGAATGTATGTTTAGTTTTGGTTTGAAGTAAAAAATAAAAACATACAAACATACATATTTAGATACCATTTGTATGTAAAAATTAATATTTATTTATTAAACTGTATCTGTAGTTATATATTGAATTCAATTTGAAGCTCATGGGAAAAGTATTCCTCCTTCAATCTCAACTGTAATTTTTGAAAATTCTTCTTCAGCTAGTTTCTGAACATAGGATAATTTAAATGTTGTGTTTCGTTTTCCCACTCTTGCCTTGATAGTTGCCCAAATATTTTCAATAGGGTGGCAATCGGAGCGCTTCGTGTCCGTGAATTATGGCGTCAATCTTATGATTTAGATAAGATAAAGTTCAAGTTTGAGCATCTGTGAACTATGTGGTATATTGTAGTGGGTAAGCCATTGTAACACCTCAAATTTGCCGGAACCATAACTGATTTGTTGGTCTTCTTATTTGTTGTGATATGATGCCTTATCCATTACAATAACTGTAGGTTCTTCTGTGTTATTCAAAACTTGATCTGTCATCCATTTGGAGAAATTTTCAAAATTCATCTCATCGTGATAATCTCCTGTTTTAGTTCCGGATTTAAATAACAGCAAGGCATTATTTGCGAAGCCTTTCTCGCCACCTGCATGCGCCATTATCAACATCTGATCCTTTTAAATTGGCGCCATCCACGTCTGGTATCTTCTTAGAGTCCTGTGTAGCGACATAATGCTTAAGTTAAGCTCCAAATCTTCCTGGACCCGTTGTCTCAACATTTTTAATGTAATCATAATTTTTTCCTCAAGGTGAAAATTGTATATAATCCGCCGAATAGCTGTGATGTCAAGAAAATGATTTAATAACACCCTTCTCCTCGTATTACTTGATAATCATTCGTATTGATCGGGCCGAAATTCCAGTGAACTCCTTAGTCCTTAGTCCATAGCTTCTTCCAATTTTCTGTTATACACGATCTTACGGACCTGACTTCCCATTGGTTTTCATTTTCGCGATGAATCCATGACAATTTCTTGTATTTGTATAAGCTTGTATCCTAATTGTTTTATTAGAAAATTAATTGCGGTGAAATACAGCCAACGAAAAAGAAAACACTAGCTATCCAATATTTATGAACGTTTCTGGTTCATAAATATGTTTATGGGTACTTCTACAATTTGTATGAGATCGTGGCCAGAACTTTCGTCGCTATGTTGGGTTGCTGTGAAGGAATCTATTTGGCTATTATTAGGTGGTCTTGACTATAACTACGAAAGGTAAGAATAACGTCTTCAGAAACCAGTGAATTTATGAGCTCATTTAATTCTTCCATTGCTGCATCTGTCAAGTGAATAACTTTCTTACTGGGGGCCGTTTTGGACAATCGAATGATTCTATCATTTAATAACTGATTGATTTGTTTATCTATTTCCTCTTTTAGCGCCATAGGACATGGATAGTGCTTCGAGTAAATGGGGTCTTCGATTGTGAGAATTCTGCCCTTAACTTTGATAGTAAAAGTAAGTTTCTCATTTGGTTCGCCGAAAAGCTAATCGTAATTTAGGGTCAAGCTATTTAGTTCGTCTCGCTGTTCTTGTGTCATGGGCTGGGTTCTGATATTTACATTATGGATGGATTCGGATATTTGTTGTTTCAACCTAATTTTCATGTTATTTTGTTTGGCATAGATGACGGCCGATAGATCTTTAAGATTGTTATTGCCAAGAATTGCATGAAATGCCCGGAGTGAAAGTAAAAGAAAAAAATTAATATTAGTGCCAGGTGGGTGATTTCTATGTTACCACAGACTGAATTTGCATGGTTGGATGTTATTTTTTTATTTGAACCGGTATCTATTAGGAATGTTGAGTGGTTGGGGATATCTTTGGGATTGATGTGGACTTATTTGAAAATTTGGTTTTTGGGTGAATTGGTGGCTTGGAGCGTGAATTGGTTGTTGGTGGGAGTAAAATGGTTGGCGTTTGGAAATTGTCAAAAATGCGGGCGCTGTGAAAGATGAAGTGGAGAATGCGGTCATTGTGGTACATATGCTAATTGCGGATAGAATGGGTGCTGGTCTTGGCCTTTCCGTGTAGGAATTGGTGGAATTGCTTGTGGTCTCCTAATTTGGCCGGTACTATGGTGAGCGTATTTGGATCAAGTTTGCTGTTTTCCTTATACCTAGGAGCTTGGGCAGGTCACCTCTAAGACCTCTAATGAAGGTTTCTTAAGCCTTATCCCTATATGATGACATAAGATGGTTTAATGCATCAGCCGGCAAATCCATACTCGAAATTTTATTCATTATTAATAATAGGTGGTTGTAAATCGACTGATAGTAACTCTCAACTGTGTTGTTGCCAATACCAAAGTATTTTGTTGTTCCATTAAATTAGTCATAAATGTTAAGAATTCTATCGACGCTTTTATGCCAGGAACTGAATTCGCCATGAGCTCCGGAGAACTTCCTTAAACACCTCACGACGTCTGGTATTTTATCTAGATCACTAAGGTTCGCACGAAGGTGATCCTGAATGCTCTCATCAGTTCCTCTGTTAAACTGATTGATAAGATATATAACGTTTCTAATTCTGGAGTAGCATTAATGGTTAGACTCGGATTTGAAACTAATGGGGTCGGATTCTCAGTGGTTAACACCGGTGGGCATAAAACTGGATCGGGCATTACGGCAAGACGTTTAGATATTAGGACGCGATATTAAAACGTTAAGGAGTTATAAAACGAAACAGGATATGCAAAATATTTTTCTTACTTAATGCTATTGCTTTCCTAATATGTTTTAATTAAAATATTTTTTAAAACTAGCTTACATTAGAAAGATCCAACGCTGGTGAAGAGGCTTCATTCCTTTTTACCTCTAGTTACTAGGAGGCTTTTCCCCATACTCCCTCGTTGGCAGCAGAATCTAGAGATATTGATTTTGTCCGGGACCCATGTAATTTCACCACACACTTTACACTTAAGTAAAGGTCGTTTTCACGGGAGTTCACACAGTTCAAAGTCTAATTAAAAAAAATGTACGCTCGCAGCGAGCTATTTCTTTTTAGGTCGACTTTTGCTTGAGAAATTAGAGATATTTTAAAAAAAAAATATTTTTTAATACCTTCTGCCTTCACGGCTAACTTAGAATTAATTTACAAAATGGATTTATAACTTAAACCTGGGTGGATGACCATGCAGTTAGTGCTAGGTCAGCGGCGAATGTCTGTTGATAGCTCAGGTGTCTCCTTGTTGTCGATTTCTCACCTGTCCGTGGAAAGAGAATTCGTTGCAGTCGATTACGCTTGAAACTGATGTTGCTGCTCGTGAGAACTGTATAATGCTTTTGGCACATGATGGAATGTTTTAATGCATTGAGCGCATGATGGAATATTGTTGACGTTAACTAGAATGTTGTTGGCATTAACTTGTATACAAATTCAGCAAATATACATATGTCCTGAATTTTTTGCTAGTCCCACCCTAGATATAAGGTAGCATTACATATAAAATGCGTTGAAATTTATAGACCCCATACTAAAAAAATTAAAGTAATTTATGCAACTGCATTTTAGCTCTAAGCTATGTAAAGTTGGGTTAGGCATTGTAAAATTCAGGCAAAAAAATTTACTCTTTCGTACAATTTTTGTTCTATGCGGACTATAATAACCGCATAGTATAGAACATGATAAGCTTGAAATAAAATTTTATTGAGTAATTGATGGAAATGGCTATTCCACTTTAGTAGGCTTTCAACAAACTATTTAGATCTCTCGTTAAGGGATGAGATTTAGTCAGAGGCGTAAAAAAAAAATATTTTTATATTATAATTAAGTTTATTTTACAAAACTGATTACAGAGACTTTTTTTTTATTCTGTTTCAACTTGACTTTCATAAAATTTCAACAAAAAAAAGTTATTTTTTAAAATATCGTTATCTTTGTTATACCCTCGCAAGAAGTACTTCGCAATAACCATCAGAACATCTCACTGGATCATCTAAAATCAATGTAACAAATAAAAATCATTAGTTTAGTAACAAATCTAGTCATTAGTCGAAAAGTATCCC
This sequence comes from Volucella inanis, assembly GCA_907269105.1. Lineage (NCBI taxonomy): Eukaryota > Metazoa > Arthropoda > Insecta > Diptera > Syrphidae > Volucella > Volucella inanis. The sequence continues at coordinate 123,558,084 of OU026157.1, read as the reverse complement.
ACGATCAAGTTGTATCCCCCAAATGGAGTTGAATTCTGAAAACTACGTACCACCGATTGTCAGGAAGTTTCTTATACGTTTAGTCTAGGACATTATAAGTAAAAACATAAAACAGTTTTAGGCGCAAACTAATAGAAAGAGCTTAAATGACTAAAAGGACACTTACAGTATGTATGTAGCTTTAAAACTATGCGATAAAACAAAAGTAACTTTCAGTACTATGCCAGTCTTTCTACTTTTTATGTTAACAGAATTTATGTGAAAAAGGTATTGTGTTTTTGGTTAGATAAAAGACTAAAAGATGTTCTTTAAAGAGCGTGATTAAACACTCAGATTAAGAATGTGACGTGATATCCATGATAATCCATAAATAAAAAAAAAAGTTTTACGTTGTATAATGCTTAGAAAATTGTTTTCCGTTTAGCAATTATAATTAAATTACATAGAGTCGAATGAGATAAATTTTAGAATGCGTAATTAGTGTTAACTTACTCAACATGCTCCCCAACTTGAAGAGGTTCCACTTTAGTGGTAGAAGATTGTCATACTTAAGAACGTGTATGCAATTTAGCTTAGTCTCGGATCCTGAACACTTCTACCAGTTTTCTAATACCAAAAAAAAGTCAGACGGGTACCCATCTACTATCAAATTTCTTAGTGAATCTTCTGTAGACCCAAAAACCATAGCAAATTGATTTACCTTTCGTTTTAAGAAATCCTTAACTAAAAAAACAGTTGAACCCATTTCTAGTTAATTTAGTTATATGAGAAACTGTCCTGAGACGTCATCAATCTAGCTAAAGATGATTTTTTCCGCCTCTGATGGCCTTCCGGCAATTGTAATAAAAGACTCTGTTCTCCCCGCGCTGCCCTATTTAACTTGTCTGTTTCGACAGGTACTTTCCCTTTCCTATGGAATGAATCTTATATCATCCATATTAATAAAAAAGGAAGTAAGGCCGAAATTGATATTTGTAGGTCCATAGCAAAACTTTTCTTTCATACCCAAACTTTTCGAAGTCATAGTCTATCAACAACTGCTTTCGTAGGTACTGTAGGCGAACTATCTCCACAAATCAGCACGGTTTCATGAAAAGTAAATTAACCACCACTAACCTAAATGAGTTCGTCTCTAGGATGATTTGTGCTTAAGAAGACGGTGATGAAGTCGATTCAATTTCAATTTCGACCAATCATCTTCATCCTAACGATTAACCATATAAATCTTATCTTAACGAACTCTGATTTTTTTATTTTCGTTTATGACATGAGTATTTCACTGCATTCCATAGCCTGGAGGATGACTTAAATATGTTTTTGGTATGGTGCAAGCAAAACTTTTTGGAGCTTTGGAGTACATTTTACTACAACGGGGGCTATGATACCTCTTTTCGGGATTCGTAGAACGAATCTATTATGACGAGCTCGTATATCGTATATCGCTCGGTATCGTTTCCCAATTTATTCCATCTTCTACGCACATCTTTAAAATTTCTGTTTGTCGTATGTCGTTTCATAAACAGCTAATAAAATTGAGGCCATTGTCGCTATAGATGGTTGAGCATAATCCATGGCAGCTTGTAAAACGCATAAGTGCGTCAATAAAAGGTACAGGCAGCGGTAAGGTCCTCAACAAGCTCTAAATGTATGGCGTAAGTTTTTAAGCATATGAATACCGAAACGTAAGCCTTTTTTTGTAATGATCCTTTCCTGCGATGATGTAGTATGAATGTGTCACAAAAATCAATACCAACTGTGTGATGAGGGTAAATCTCCCATAAGGTGTTCAAGATGTTTGAACACACAACGAAAGCACAGAAAGCATTTGCGTACAATTCTTTAAATAAATATCCTCCCATTTATTGGCCAAAATTGTTGACGAGCAACAGCTAAGAGATTTTGGCGACCCAAGTGACCATTCTTGTGGTGAAGGTATCGAATGGTACAGATGATGGAAACATGTAAAGAGGGCAATAAGATAGGATGTTTAATGAAATATTTGAATTTCTTTTTCTACTACTATCTGCATTCAAGGACACTGCAAGTGTACGCAAACTGCTTCGTTGGATAATTTGAGAATTTTTACGTAACGACATGAGTATAGCAGAGAAACAACTTCTTAAATCAACCTTATAACAAGCATTTTTTATTTCTCCTGCTGTTATTGTAGGGACTTGTTTCAGGACATTATTAAATTCAGTTTCAGTGACTGGTGGAGATTCCACATTCTTTTGTGGAACAACCTCTAAAGCATTGCTTTTAACTCGATTAGTATAGGAAACAACACGAAGAAGCCGCACGTATGTTATGACTTGTACTTGATAATTTCGATGAAGTCGCATTCGGTTTGTGAAAGAGCACAAGATGTTTTCAACAATATTTGATTGCGGCCTTAAGCACGGTCATTGATCTTGCCCTTGTCTTAAAATTGGGGGTCTTAAAAACAAAATATCAAGGTCAATCAACACTGATGGCCGCGCTTCGCAAGATACGATTCAAATGCGAGTCGATGTGTCCCCATTGCTTCAAGATAGTTGTTTCCTAAACACTAGCTATACGATTGAGAACAAAAGCTTTTCAAGTTGAGGATTTTGCCGATAACCAAGATAGTACGATTGAGTCCAGTGAGAAATATTCTCAAAGTCGATGCCAAAGAATTTGTATTAAGCGATGCGTAAACTAAGCCGCCATTTCGGCAGCACATAATTTCAGACGTAGTAGGCACATAGCCTTTGTGGGAGCAACTTTAGATTTCGCTGCTAACAGCTTGGTTTGAATATTCCTGTCTTCCAAAAATGTGTGATAAACCGTTGGCTCTTTTTTTGACTGCTTACCAATTTTTGACTTTCTGGCACCAATTTCCCATGGATTTCAAATGGATTTCTTCGTCCGTAATATCGTCTACTTCTGGTGGTATATACATATACAATATCGATGTTTTCGTCTTCGGAAACATGAACAGTCGAACACAGCAAGAATCTTCTTCGCTGTATTTTTTTCTACGAATCTACTGAAAATGATTAAAGAAAGGGCATATACGAATATGGTTTGCTAAAAATTTCTAAACTTTTTTCTTAAGCAAGCATTTAAAAATTTGGTGTTGCTTTTTCGTTGGCGAAGAAATTTTAAATTCCATGCTTTCGAAGCCTATTTTAGTCGACATACCATTCCAGGTTGACCATCTATTCCTTCCGGTATATGCATAAAAATAACTTAACTTAAGCCGCCGTTTAAAAAAGTCTTCTTCACCTCTAACTATACGATTCCCATTCCATGTACGGTTCCCGTTGATTGTACATAACCCATCGCTACTAAACGGTCTTTAAATTTTAGATTTCCGTTCGGTGCTGTTTTCAATTTGTTTCCAATCACGTCACATGCTTTTGGTTTATCAACGATATCCCAAACTTCGTTTTCTTTCAATTAATTTAGTTCCTTATGCACAACTCCCATCCACTGATGCGAATTTTTTGATTTTACTGCTTCCTGATATGTCGCCGACTCAACATAAATTCATAAATTGCCGACAGTGCCATTTTAACTCAATAAAATTTAGTTGGCTTTGTATTAAGGCGAAAACCGTCTTTTCTTTGTTGATTCAAATTGAGTTCTCTATTTGCTTCTTGTTAAACCGATTTAATGATTTCAATATCCTCTTTTTTATGTCTTGTTGACTTGCGTTGTTTAAATCCACGTCCTCACAATCGCTTTGGGTATCAGGAAGAGTAGTATAGTCGCAGTTTATGTTGAATTTTACATTATTTTCCTCGAAGCTGAATCATATGAACGAAAAATTTTTATTTGTGGCTCCATATCCCACCAAATAAACTTTCTTTGTTTTCGCGTCCCACTTCTTATGATGAATTTTTGGTACATGAGCATATGCTATTGCTCCGAAAATCTTCAAATGATGAAGGTTTGGTTTCTTACCAAACCAATTTTTTCTATAAATTCGGAGATTTTGTCACATCGTATGCAGTTTATAAGAAGGCTTGCTGAATTTTCGACTTATGATAAAAAATTGCATAGCCTCTCCTTGACCTCAGATTTGTAACGAAGAAAATAAACTGCTTTAAGCTGCTCTAAATCTTTTCCAACCTGCTCCATAGGATAACACAAGTCCATATGAATGTATTCGTCTTTCTGAACAACACGTGGTTTATTTAGCTTGTGCGAACTTCGATAGGATTTTCCTTTTTGACATTCTTCATTTCACTTATCACATCGTTATTGACCATGGACTTGATTGTTGATGCGATATAAGTTCCTATACCATTGCTGAAGTGAGCTTGCTGTACCATCACCTTTCTTAACTTAACAAGAATCGCCATAGTTTGTTCATTGTTCAAGGAAAACACATTCGAATGTGATTGCAATCATCCTTTATATATGCTGCTACAATTTCTTTTAATTTATTGGCAACAGTGCACTGATTTGATAAACAATTCACATTAAATCCCTTTTCAATTACTTGAGCAGTGAAAAGCGTACGTCTTCCAATCGTTGCTTTTCCGTTTGTCCATTTACCCGCTTTTCAATTTCAATTGTTTCAGCTCCCTTAAAATTCAACACCTCGTCGTTTGCAAGTTCTGTAGAATATTTGATGAACCAATCCTTTCTAAACGTCGTGTGTTTTGTTGCACCAGAATCAGCATTCCACTGATTTTCATATCCTGCTGCTAAGCCACAGATCTCCTTGAATCCCTGATTTTACTCGGCTTCTTTTCTGATTGAAGTCTCTATAATATTACAACATAACGTTCAAAAATGACTAAATTTAGATGTGAGTCCGCTAATATCACAACACATTTTCAGGTCATTTGACAGTTGTTCTATATGTTCTTCTATTTCATGAGCCAATCTGATTACTTTTCATACGAATTCAGCTAACTTACAGTCATTTTCTATTTTCAATGCAAAATATTCTTTATATAGACCCAAATTTCTCACATCATTTTCCAATGTCACCATTATCTTCTTGGCTGAATTACAGATTAGAATAACCTTACTTTGATCAGTACAAGGAAAACAAGACCAATATCGCTTTGCCAACGTTTGGATGCATTTTTTTTTTTTTGTTTGTTTTCTTCCCATTAACTATCTATTGCAGGTTGAGCCAATTCATCACTCACGACGTCCAACAAATCTTGAGCGCGGAGAAATGCATTTATGTGGAATTTGCACGGTCTAAAATTGCTGACATCTAAACGTTGTTAAATTAGTGTGTCCTCATTCCCTGTATATGCACTCATTTTTCAAATTGCCAACATTTTAAATATCCAAATATCTAGATAAGCTTATTTTCCTTTTTTTATTTATTCTCCTCCATACACGTGTAGCAGACCCATAACCTGTTAAATTTTTTTGGTTTGGACTAATTTATTAGGGTAAATTGACTTGTGTTTGTATTTAAGGCAACTACTCATCTTACGTGATCTTAGTTTCAAAAACAAAAAAATGTATTTCGAGCTGGGTTTCGATTGAACACCGGACCGTCCGATTAGGAAGCCAATACGAGCCACGGCCACCTGCTGGTTGCTTCTGCTCTTATTGTGTTCCTCTCTATAAAAGCACATTTTGTACATTTATATTTGGAAGTTCACGTATTGGGTACTGTTTCTGAAGTTTCGCCACTTGGTTTCTTGGACGCATATTATATCGATTTTACTTTGCTGTGTTACGTGTTACGTTTTATAAATGGAAACTTTGTCAAAGACTTATAGAATCTGTTGACATTAAACTATTGCTGTGATTTGTCTTACCATCGAGAAAGTCCTAAATTGATATCAGTTTGTTGTTCAATTTATTTAAAGCTGCTATTATTTGCTGTGCGCTGTATCTGTTGTTTTCTTTGGTGGTGCAAAGATTTCATACAAGGAAAATTGATATTAAAAATTAGTTTTGTTTTTAATATTTTATTGTTGTTGAGTTACTTTTTTTCACTCCCTGTTTTCTGAAGAATGTGTATATCAGAAAATATTTTAATATCTTCCCCTTTATTGCCTGATAGCCGCTATGATTCTTGATAGAACATTAATTTCATCATTTAAACCTAACTCTGCTTCGTGCTCGAGTTCGTTAGTATAATATTTTTCCCTAAAATATTTCTCATGCGCAGGTATAGGTGTAACTAGACCTACCCTATAAATACTCGTAGATATCTTTAACCTGAAAATTATATTCCGAAATTGACTTTCTCAGCTGATTATTAAAATGTAAAACATGATCACAGAAATGTTTTCTGAAATTTTTGAAAAATTTCTGCATAATTAGCATTTGGCTCTACAATCCGGAGTGGACCAGAGTCTCAGCTAACACGTCTCTTCAGTTAACACGGTCTTTTGCCGGCTGCGACGACGTTGGCTAAGGCCCCTTTCCACTTGTATGCGCTACCTAAGATGAGGTCAACTTCTACTGCGTTATACCTCTTGGTTAACCTTCCGTGCACCACGTGGGTAAAAGTTGCATCCTGCACTATGTGGGGTTTCCTATACCCCAACATCATTCCATCTATATGTTATATAGGGAATATCTTTTTAAAGTTCATTTTATACGTATTTATATTGCTTCTGGACTATTAGTAGATAAAAATAAAATAAATTTGTTAAATATAAAAAACATTTTTAATATCTATAGGCATTGTAACAAAACAGTACTTTTTTAATAACTAAGCGGAGACCATCTTCTTTGGTTTAACCTTTAAAAAAAAAAAACTTAAACAAAAACTTCTTATTGCCCGTTATTTCAGGGCCTAATGAAATAAGAGACAAAAATAAAATAAAAATAACTAAACATTATTAGTCTTCTTGAAATCCCAGTTGGTTTAAATCTGCACAATTTTTACAAAAAAAAAGATGCTCTAAGCATATAGGTACTTCGCATCGCTCGCAACCGTACTTGGTCTTTCGATCTTTTTTTCTGTCGCATTCCGAACATCTTATTACACGTTTTGGCATCTTCTTTGGTGGTTCCACACTACGTTCACAAAGTAAGACATGTATGCGCTTACGAGATTCCTTGGAATTCGTAGACTATCTTTGCGGTTTTTCAGGTGCTCTTCAATCAAAGCCATTCCCAGATCACGAATAAACTTCCTGCTATTGTTAGATTTTCCTACTTCAGTGCCATTATTGAACATATGTAGAATCATAGCGTTGATTCCTGCATGATTGAACATCGAAAAAAATAAAGTGAGAGGCTAGAGTTTGCCGTTGCGAGAAACGTCGTATGTTCTGGCAAGTTTATCGACCACATCTACTCCACTTTTGGTTTCATTATAGAATGTAATCATAGATGGCTTCTGCTTGATTCCAGTTTTATGGTCGATTTCTTTATTATGATAAAGGGAAGACATCATATAAACTTACTTTCGAGGCTTTGGAACATAAGAATCGAGAGTGATATCTTTTTGAAAGCCAAACTGTGATGCATCTTCCTCGCGAGATTGTTTGAAATATAATGGAATGTAAGCTTTATTAGCTCCCAAAGTACCAACTATCGTTAGTTTATGTTTCTGCAACAAGTTTTCAGAAGTTTCATGACTTTTAAAGAAATTGTCTATAGTAATATTTCTTGACGAGCCGGAAACGCAGTTTACCATACGATTGAATAAGTCAAATGGTTTATTGCTCAACGCAAATGGACTGTTGTCTGGCTGTTTGCAGCAGTAAATTTCTAAATGTATGGTGTAAAATGTTTTAGCGTCGATTAAGGGATATATTTTGATTCCATACTTTGCGGGTTTCGATGGGATATACTGCCGAAATCCGCACCTCCCTCGAAAGGCAACCAATTCTTCATCAAGTGTTAGGTATTCGGTGCAGCATTTTGGCAAAGCTGGACAAAAGTTTCAAATATGTTTCAGATTGGTGCTAAACGATCAGTCTTTATTCTGTCTCCTCTAGTCGTAGCGTCATCAAATCTTATATTATTTAGTAGGTACGAAAATCGATTTTTAGATATCGTGCATTGAAATACTTCGATTCCAGTACCATCTGAAGCCCAGAGGTCATTGAGGTTTTGTCTCACAGAACGATACAATCCTGCTAAAAATAAAAGCCGAAAAACTGCTTTCTATGCAGTTGTTTTTTTTATAGAGAACATTTAGCGGTCTCGAAAGACATATCTTTACATTCGTACGTTTCACAACCGATTTAAGTATCTCATTGGAAATAAATACTTCAAAGAGTTCTAAACTAGTTTTCTTTTCACTCTTCTTCACTCCCGGCAAATGTGTAATTATATCTTCTTCTTTTGTACGAACATTAATTCTCAACGGCTCTTTTTGCCATTTTGTTTTGCCACCTTTACTAATATAAAAGCCTTGCGAGCTAGAAGACTCACCTCCTGAAGAAAGTCCAAGTCCTCTTCAATGTCACTTTCAGATTGAATACTCAAATGATTTGAATCGCCTTTACTTCCGGGTAAATATAGCTCATCTGTGCCGCCATCACTATAATCCATAAGTGCCGATAATATTGTATTTCATGTTCATCTATACGTCGAGCTATTATGAGACCTGCCAACAAGTACACAAACGATTAAAGTAATAAAAAAACAAAATAAATAAATATTTATGTAGAAATAGGTATATTTTGCATGTCATACTGCTTACCTTTTAGACGACGTCCCAAACTACGTGGGGCTTGTGACACCCTGCCACACTTTGCGGGCGACCGTCCGCTGCGCCTGCGACGCTACCACTAAATCACTGTTACTATGCGACCCGGCAACGTCGCAACTCCAGCTACACGAAGTTTCGTGGAATTCGCTCGGCCGTTTAAAAAGATACGACGATTATTGTTTCGCTGGGGTTTATTAAGCCCCACGTGGTGCACGGAAGGTTAAAGTCGAAATGTTTCCGGACGGGGATGCTGATGTCCAATGCGCTCAAATTGATTTTGCCATTTTAGCTGGGATAAAAAATAACCTCTTTGGGAATGGAAAAAAAAATTTTAAATATTTTTTTTATTTTTTTCAATATAGTCCCCTTTTAGTTTTATACACTTGTTCCAGCGATTTTCTGACTTCTTGATTCCGTCCGAGAAGTAATTTTCGGGAAGGTCTGCAAAATACTCCTCCGTGCCATCGATGATTTCTCCGCCTGAGCTGAATTTTTTATTGATGAGAAATTTTTTGAGGTTTCGGAAGAGATAATAGTCCGCAATAGGAGCCGTAAATCATTGATTTTAGCCGTGGCTGCGATGCTCCTGTGCGCCGGTGCATCGTCTTGCAAAAACAAATTTTTTTTTTTGCTTCATGTGAGGCCATAATACTCGTTGTTGATGGTTTTCCCTTTTTCGAGGGACAACGAACGAAGAGTATGTCATGACCTCCCATCGAGCCTCCCTCGGCCGCTTCGGAGCACTCGTGCCGGCTTAAGTCCATTGCCGGGCACTCATGCTGTTCTCTAGTGTTCAACAGTTACCAATCGACGCCAAAAGTTCGCCCGATTCCGCATCAGCGAGTCCAAACACTCTTTCGAAGTGCTCTCGCGTTCGTGTTTTTGGTCAGGAGTGAGTATGCGCGGCACCCAGCAGCAGGATAACTTTTTCATATGTAGAATATTGCCTAATATATGGCGTGTGCGCTCAGTAATAATCTTTGTGGTATCTGCTAGGCCGCGTACCTTCACTTTCCGGTCAGCTAACACCATTTCATGTGTTTTTTGACATTGTCCTCTGTAACCGCATCGGAGAGCCTGTCGCTGCGGACTTGATCGGTAGTGGAGTTGCGGCCACCACGAAACTCTCGAAACCAATATTTGACGGTGTCATCTGACGGAGCATTAGCCCCATAATATTTATCCAACTTTTCTTGTGTTTCCTTCGCCGTTTTGCCTCTCAAAAAATGTTTTATGTGAGAACGAAAATCGTTTTTGTCCATATTCAACATGATGCCGAACACGTCAACAACAATCAGCTGTAGCAGCGCATTCTGGTGGTCATGGAGGTTACTTTTCTGAAGAAGTCAGCATCGATCTACAGCACGTAGAGTTCGCTGTTCAAACGTCTTTTTTATTCTTCATTGGTGCAAACGGGATCAAAAATCACCATTTAAACTTTTTTTTCGAAGAAAATCGTTATTATCTTTTGTCCGCTGGAATCACTAGTGTCTTATGCATCGTCGTTTTGTTTGCTTGAGAGATGGTCTTACTACTCAACTGCTTTTTATGCCTAAAGAAGAAGCGATTAGTAAGACTGGTTCTTCGCGTGATTTGTCGAGGTAGATAAACTCCGATAGCTGCCTATCGTCACGTTTTGTCCTACACATCGATATTGTATGTCCTTTGCATACACTTTGTTTTTCTTTCGCTTACCGCTTTTGTGTTAATAGCCCTGAACGCTCTACTGAGCTTCCCATTATGTCAATGTCGTCGGCATATGCGGCTAACTGAACAGATTTTTAAAAATAGTTCCTTTGGAGTTAACATGTGAGATTTACACAATTCTTTCAAGAACGATGTTGAAAAATGACACCGCATCGCTTTGTTTAAGTCCTTTTTGACTTTTAATGTCAGAAAGTGTCAGTTTTGTAATTACATGATATAGCAGCATGCATTTTTCATCTTCATCCTACATAAACGAATGACCTTGGCAATGCTGCCAAAACTGGATATGGCTCTGTATATCTAAATTCAATAGATGTTATCCTATCTCTTCGAAATCGGCGAAGAGACGGTGTATATCGATTTGTAAGTCCTGGTATTTTTCCCATACTGAAATCGTTATTACGGGCATTACAATTCTTGGTGGCTTTGACATTGTGGACTTGTTGAGAAATTCGCTGCAAAAAAATTTTTAACTGGTCCTTAAGTTTCTTAGTTAAGGACGTAGATGCCGCTGCTGATATTATTCTCTTTGGAACTTATCATTTTGAAATGAGACGCCTTATCCCTCATCGGATGAAGAGTATTAAACCAAAAATAAATGCGTAGTACGACTCGAGCTCTAAGTAGTCTGTCAGGGTTAGGAAATTGTTTTTTCGGTCCTTCAAGACCAATCCAACAGAGAAAAACTGAGAAAAGTTTAAACGAGCCAGGAATGACTGCAACGTCTGTCTTAAACGTATGTAATTGCAATGCGACTAAAAGCTGAGGCAAAAAATATTACAATGTCCCAAAGACAGTAAACATTTTTGATCATTCGTCAAATTAATTCGTTAAAAATTCTGCCTCACTCTACATCTAAACGCTCATTTACAAAGGCATTTCAACTATCAACTCTTTGCTGCACACTATGCGGCTAGCTCAACATTACCAGGATGAACTTCGTCTCCGCCTAAACTTGAGCGCGTCGAATCTTTAATGAGATTAATCCACTTTCGCACTCGTATAGTGGCAAGAGTACTTAAAGATCTCAACATACATAAACATACGTTGGTCCATGTGATATATGTCCCCTTCTTCTGAAGATGTGTTCTTCTTCGTTGGCAAAGCTACTGAGTAAAATTTTTCATCAATCCTGCTCTTGGGACTCTTTCTGAGGAGATGGAAAACAGCATTTGTCCAGCCCGTTCTTAAATAAGGCGAATCCTCTTCTTTTTCTTCCTACAGATCCATTGCACTTACGTTCATTCTTTCCAAAGCCATGGAAACGCTGATAAATCGTCAGCTCCTGAAATATCTCGAAACGAAAACTTTTCAATGACTGGCAGTGTAGTTTTCGTAGCAAAAGGTCAACTAGTGATTTGATGCCATGTCTCCCCGAAAAATCAATCTGTCGAAAGCAAGATAGTTGTATTTGATATTTCTAAGGCATTTGACAGAGTTTGGCATCAGGCTCTTTAGTATAAAATGCAATCATTTAAGATTGACGACTCTCTACTTCAATGAATTAGATATTACCATTCGGAAGGTTCAATGATATTCGAAAAATAAATTCACTCTAACACTCTTTTTAATCAATGATCTATTGTCTGCTACTTCTAATCTAATAAATTCCTTTGCTAACGACAGAACTCTGCTTTTCATATTTGTGCTCGAACTCACGTCCTTTCCCCTCGACTGTAGTGCCGGAACTTATTAAATTCCTATATGAACAGCAATACCACTTGGGGAACTATTAACAGAATGAAATTTAATGCTTCCAAAACCCAATGCTGTCTGCCGTCATTAAAGCGAAATTTAAATACCCAGCCGTTATCTATAAGTAGCACTTAAATCATCGAAACCGAACAACTTTTCACTCTCGGTATGTGTGTCAGTCAACCTTAGTTGCAATGACCACATATTCGATGTCCCCAATAATGCTGCTAAATGTCTAGGTTTCCTCAAGTGATATAAGAAATATTTCCTGCACCTTCCAGATAGAAATCAAACCCGTGCGAAAAAACTCATAGTTGATACTTATATCAGTCAGTTAATTGACTCCCTTGAACACCGACGTAATCTCTCCTGTTTCAATTTGTTTTTTTGCTATTTCCACCACCAGTGCTCGATAGAGATTATAGTCTTTATAACTTGCAAACATTTAAGACCAACATATACCGGTATTTACCTTTTTACAAAAAAAAAAAAATTAGCACATGCTGAGGCATTACAAGTGTATTCATACCCACTTGAGTCTTAAGTTCGTTAAAAAAAAAAAAAAAAAAAAAAAAAAAAAAAAAAAAAATAATTAGGTGCACGTCAAAGAGCTCAATATTTCAGCGAATCTGTAATACTTGGTGTTTTGATGTCTAAAGAATCACTGTAGGTCTACACTTAAGCTACATTCTGAATTAAGTAAAACAGATAGTTTTTTTTATTGTCATGTCACGTACAGACACATTTCGTCACGTTTGAAATCATGAAAAGAAGTAAATAACTCAAAAATTGTATTGGTTTTCTCCTTGAATATACTGTTTTCCATGCATTTCACAGTCTTGCCATCTGTTTAAATGAGGTGTATGTTATATATTTCTACTACCACTTTATCATTTTCCCACGTTGCTACAGTAGTTGTAGACTGCGCATCTTCGAGTCTCTGAAAAACAGGAGTAGACGGTATTCCAAACGTCGTATTAAGACACCTGCCCTTGGAAGCAGTGGAAATATTTACTACACTATTCAACAATGTCCTGAATAATGCATATTATCTGACGCATTGGAAAACAGCTGTGGTACACCCAATCCCGAAAAAGGATAAAGTTAGAACTAACCCTGCTAATCTTCGGTCAATTATTGGGTATATAATTTTTGCGTTTTTTTTTTTCAAAATTTGAAAGTTTATTTAAGAAAAACATGTACAATAGTATTATTCAAAGTATTGCCCATCTGAAGCTATGACTTTTTCCTATCTTTCTGGCAATTTTTGGATCCCATCCCAAAAGAACTGCGCCGGCTTGGCAGCCAAGAATGAATCAAGCCAATTTTTGGTATTCTGCTCTGATGTGAACCGTATTTCAGTGAGGGCGTTCTGCATCGACCGGAACAAATGGTAGTCAGAAGGGGCAAGATCTGGGCTATAAGGCGGGTGGGGTAAGACTTCCCATCCACTGTTTTCCAAATAGTTCTTAACCGGAATAGCAACGTGGGGACGAGCGTTGTCATGATGGAAAACTATTGCCTCGTGTCTGGTCGCATATTCCGGGCGTTTTTCGGCTACTGCTCTCTTCAAATGGATTAATTGTGTTCGGTAGCGTTGTCTTTTGATGGTATCACCCGGTTTTAGCAGTTCATAATACAGCACACCCATCTGATCCCACCAAATACAGAGCATTACCTTCGCGCCGTGGATATTCGGCTTTGCCGTTGATTTGGCTGGTTGGCCGAGGTTCACATATGATTTTTTGCACTTGGGGTTATCGTAATGGATCCATTTTTCATCACCAGTAACAATCCGATGCAAAAATGACTTCCTTTGACAAGCAAAACCGCCTTTCGACGTCTCTCGGTTTGAGTTCATGTGGAACCCAATTTTCTTGCTTTTGAATATACCCAGCTGCTTTTAAACGTTTTGAAATGGCTGCTTGAGTGACACCCAAAGATTCTGCAAGCTCTTCTTGTGTTTGGCAACAATCTTCATAGAGTAATGCTTCCAGTTCTTCATCTTCAAACTTTTTTGCCTGCCCAGGACATTCATCGTCTTCCAAGCTAAAATCACCACTTTTAAATCGTGCAAGCCACTTTTAACACGTTCGCTCAGCTAGCGCATGTTCACCATAAACTTCCACTAAAATACGATGACTTTCTACAGCAGTTTTCTTCATATTAAAGTATTGAAGAAGAATTCCCCGCAAAAACACTTTTTCAGGCATAAAGTTCGACATATTTGAGTGGAGAAAAAAATGATTGCTGTTTACGCTTCAAATGAATGACATATACTGAAATGACGTACAATGACAGTAGCTTTCCAACGCATGTTCCAATGGAATAATACAAGTTACAAGTTACGCCATCTCTTAGCAAACCGCAAGAATTAAGTTTTAGATCCAATACTTTGCTTCCGAATATTAGCAATGTATTCGGGAAGGCGGCTAACAGAGCGCTTTTAAAGTGGTTTGAGGAAAATAATATAATTCCGGAAAATCAGTTTGGTTTTAGCGCGAGGCATGACACTATTCATTCTGCGTCAAAGCTGGTCTCCGACATACAATGGAATAAAGGCAAGAACCAGTGTACGGGTGCCTGCCTAGTTGACTTTGAGAAGGCCTTCGATACCGTATGGCTAGAGGGGCTTTTCTATAAGTTGACCAGGATGGGCATGCCGAAACCCCTGCTCTATATGATTAACGACATGCTTATAGAAAAAAAGTTCGTTGTTATATGTAACAGTGTTATTTCGAGCAAGACCTTTGACATTAAAAACGGCTTACAACAGGGGGCTGTGATTTCTCCGATACTGTTTAACATTTACACAAGTGATCTATTAGGTTCCCTCAATCATTCCATAGCGTATGCAACCGATTTAGTGGCGTACAGATCAGGTCAAAAATCGAAGTCGTTAACACCCTTTTGCAACGTGACTTCGATCATGTTAAGTAAGGCGTATTGCGACGGTTGGAAATTGAGAATCTATTTTCAAAAATCGGAAAGAATATTGTTTAGAACTCCATTGAGATGGGCTTTTAGGGATACCATATATAACTGGCGAAATTTGGTCATCATTGACTGCCATAAGTAGTGAGATACCTTGGTATCTGGCTCGATAAGTATTCGTAATTTGACAAACATATAGATGCTTGTCTTGCTGGGGCCAAGAAGGCTATTTCACAGCAGTCAACTTGTCTCCATGGTGAAGGTCATATGCTACGTGGCCCTAATCAGGCCAGTCATCGCGTATGGTTGTCCCGTGTGGTTCAATGTAGCGCCGTATCAGATGGAAAGGATTCGGATGGATTAGGACCTGTCTCGGCTTGTGCAGAACACCAGAATCTGAGTACAAAAAATACTATCCCCACAAAGTCCAAGCGACTCATCTACGACGGGTATGTTGCCAATGCTCAGGAGCTCCTCCGTTTTAGTCCCGCGATTGCGGACAGAGATCGGACCAATTCCGAGAAACAGTACAACGAGTTCTGGTGGCTTCTAGAAGGGGAGAAGGTGGGCTCGCTTTACCAGGTCGGTACGTTACTAAGGTAACACACTCCTCTTGGTTGTTAGTTAGAATAAGGATAGTTAGGGGGATTTCGTGGAGAGACCACGTTCGTCAATATAAGGCGGCGCCGCTGAGAAGTAACCGATGCTTTATGGCATTGGTTAAATCTCGGGGATGCTTCTGCACGATGTTGATGATTGCCAGGCGCCTGAATTCGCAATTGGTATGGTGACCACTCGGTGCGAGAGGTTACGAGTGCTCACCACCCCGATTATAGTTAAGGTAGGCTAAGTAGCTTAGGTAGGTTAACTAGAATAGGGACATAGTTTTAAGTTTTGTAAACAATTTTAAAGATACGGTATCTAAGTTTTTCGAAAACCTTTTCTTAGAAATTTCATATATTGTAATACTGATAGATAAGATTTATTGTAAGATAGTTTTTAATTTCGAAAGGTAAACTTTGAATGAGATGGTAAAGTTTAGAGCGCTCGGTAAGAGCCAGTATGCTAGAATAAGTAACTATCATTGTTAAATTAGATTTAAGCATTTTTGTCTAGAATGTAAGTAATAATGAAAGAATCAATAAAAATGAATTTAAAAGTAAAAAAAAGTATTTCGGTTGTTTCTGAGGATGGAATATAAATGACGAAAATTTTCGACACTAGTTTCGATGCTGATTCGAAAAGATTTTTATCGGATTGGACAACTTCATTATCATCTTGATTCATAATGATCCATCAATAATGCCTTTTTCTTGAGAGGTTGCAAAATATTTCCAATATGTATATATATTTTTGTATATTTTTCGCTTAGAATTGTTGTCAATTTTATCCTAAGCCTATTTTTTAACTCAGATGAAGGTCCGTCACTCCAAATTATTTCACCTGTTGGTTCTTCAGTTTCCACGTTCATGAGATTGAAAAGGTTATTTAACAAAAGATATACCGTGATTTTTTCCTTCTTTTTGGCATCAGAGCATATGATGTATGTTATTATTATTATAAATTATTTAAAAATATAAATAAATTATAAAAACAATAACAAGAGTAAAGCGCTAGCTACCAGAGTTTTGCGCTAATTGATATAATAAATTATTTAAATAGATCGATCTAAATTTAGTGTTAGTAGCACTGTGTGAACTAATTTTATGTTCTACACTGAAATACATGATAAAAAAAGTTGTAATGATTGGCCGGTGATAGTGTTGAATGTTCTGGTGATGACTTCGCATTGCAGCAGATATGGATAAGTGAAAAGAGGTTTTTGTTCACAAAAATTGCAAGGAGCGGCATATATTTGGTGATAAGGTGTTCATGGGTTAATCGAGTGTGACCCACTCGGAGTCTGATAAAATTCCTAAAAATTTGAGTAGGTAATTTCAAAGGATAGATAGCCTTGCCAGCTTCTGGATTAATCGGTGAATAGTGGTGATGATAATCAGACCAGTCATTTTTAGTTTTTATAGCCATGATGATATTGGTATATTTTTTGAAGTCCATTTATGCCTTTATGCCTCGGGACCCAAGCAATTCTAAGGTTTTTCCTCTTGGCAATTAAATTGTCGTGGACTTCAAAGGCAATAGCAGAATAGTTGTTGATATTTTTAACTGCATTGATTGTTGATAGGATGTCAGTAAATATAACGGTTTTATTATTTCTTGCAACTTGAAGTGCCTTGAGAATGGCAACAACTTCAACAGTAAATGTAAACATTGTGGGCTGCAAGAGACCTTTACTTATTACAGAGCCATACTCATCGACAACTACGTAGGCATTACCATACTTTGTTTAAGATACATCACTGAAGAAAAGTTGCCAACCATGTATTCTTAAGTTATCTTTTGCTTCTAATATATTTATAGAAATATACTTCTGCATGTTTCCTTATTAGCACTGGCTTTATGAAAGTGTGAAAATTGGGACGAAAAATTTGGATAAAAGATTCCAAGGTGGATGGTTGCAAATAGACTTCTTTCCAATAATGATGGGAGTGTCAAGGTTATCTGCGGCTGTCATTGCTGTTTGCAGGGCTGAAGGGTATTTGGGTGGTTGTTTTCTTTTAAGTATTTTTCCAACTTTAATTGGACTTTGGAATGGAGAATGGACCTCTGTCAATTAAGCTAGGTAGTCCCGCTTCAACTAAGAAGTTTTTTATGGGCGTCGTGAGAAAAGCTCCACAGCACATCCTTACGACTGCATGGAAGGGCGTTGATATATGGTAAGTTGCAATGATGATTTAGCACATTTTCCATATATTGGGATTCCGTAGTCGATCGTATGTGGATCGTATGACAGCATTTAATATATTAATATTAAATATTAATAATTAATATATATACAATGATCCTTAAAACTATACTTAGAATCAAATATTATTCCCAGTAATTTGGAGTAACTTACATTTTTAATATTTACATTGTTAAGACTAACATTTTCACTACATTTTGTATATTTTTTTTTTCTAAGTTTCTAAGAGAGGACACCACTTGAATTAAGTTCATACCATTTTCAGTTAGTACCAACCTTTAAAAGATACGTGTATAAATTTGACAGCTGTTGGACGATTAGTTCTCGAGATATAGCGTTGTGAGTGAAGCAACTTTTGTTATTGTGAAAAAAAAAAATAGATTCAAAGCAATTTCATGTGTTGATTTATCATTGCTTTTTGATATGAAAAAATCTAGCCGATGCAGAGAAATGGCTTGACAAGTGCTACCCGGACTCTGCACCAGCCGAACGAACCATTCGAAAGTGGATTAAAAAACTTAAAAGTGGTCATACAAGCACCGAAGATGATGCACGCAGTGGACGTCCAAAAGAGGCTGTTTCAGATGAAAACATCAAAAAAAGCCACAAAATGATTACGAATGACCGTAAAGTGAAGTTGATCGAGATAGCTGAGGCTCGGAAGATATCAAAGGAGCGTGTTTGATATATCATACACGAATATTTGGACATGCGAAAGCTCTGTTCAAAGTGGGTGCCGCGTTTGTTCATAGTCGACCAAAAACAACAACGTGTTGATGATTCAGAGGAGTGTTTAAAGTTGTTCAACCGCAATAAAGCCGAATTTTTGCATCGGTATGTGACAATAGATGAAACTTGGCTCCATCACTTCACACCAGAGTCAGCAGTCAGCTGAGTGGCGAGCAGGCGACGAACCTCGTCCAAAGCGACCAAAAACTCAACAGTAGGCTGGCAAGATTATGGCATCCGTATTTTGGGATACACATGGAATAATTTTCATCGACTACCTCCAAAAGGGGCAGACTATCAACAGCGACTATTACATTGCGTTGTTGGAGCGTTTGAAGGACGAAATCGCAGAAAAACGGCAGCATTTAAACAAAAAGGAAGTGCTGTTTCATCAAGACAACGCACCGCGTCAGAAGTCGATGAAAACGATGGCAAAGTTGAATGAATTCGGCCACGAATTGCTTCCCCACCCACCGTATTGTCCAGATTTGGCCCCCAGCGACTATTTCCTGTTCGCAGACCTCAAAAGAATGCTCGCTGGAAAGAGATTTAAGACCGATGAAGTAGTAATCGCCGAAACAGAGGCCAATTTTGAGGCTTAACCGAAATCGTACAACAAAACTGGTATCGAAAGATTGAAAAATTGTTTCAATCAGTGAATCGCCCTCGAAGGCAACTATATTGATAGATAAAGTTGAATTTTGCAAAAATTTTGTGTTTTACTATAACACGGCACTGATTTTTCAGCCCATGTGTTATGTGTAGAAGTTCACATTTTGAGGTTGATATTTTAGAACCGTATACCATATGTTACCCCAGTTGGATATGTTAACAAGTATTTCTGAAAATTTTGACGCTAATAAACTTAGATTTTTTTATTTTGAGACAAAAGTAATATCAGATAAGATATGATTAATTGTAGGAAAATTTAGAACTATGTTGTTGAACTCGTTAAAAGCAATTATGAAAAGAACAACTGATAATGGTGATCCTTGTGGGATGCCATTTTTTAAGGAGTGGGCAGAGGGATAAATGTTGTTAGTTCTTATGTGAAATTGACGATTAGTGAGGAAAGCTTTAACATAGTTTTGGGCCCAACTTTCCATTCAGATAGTTGTTTTAGGATGACATGGGGTCCAACCATATCAAAGGCCTCGGCAAAATCAACTGATAATACTGAAGTGTGATTTTTTTCGGATAGGGCTGAAGAAATGAGGATGTCGAGGTGAAGAAGCAAGTCCATAGTGTTTCTTTTATTTTTAAAAGCAAATTGATTTTTATCGATTAGTTGTTTTCTTTCGATAAACCAGAAAATTCACTTGGAAATAATTTTTTCCAAAATCTTGCTGGCGCAGGGAAGAAGCGACAGGAATTATGGTTGCAACCTTCCATGCTTAAGAGATAATACATTCGTCAAAAATGTTGTTGTAGAGGGAAAGTAATTTGGACATAAGACAAGGAGGGCATTTTTTAACCATTTCGTAGGATATCCTTTCGAAACCAGCTTTCGAGTTCTAGAAGTGTTATAGGAGTTTCAATTAAAGCAGCTGAAGGGGAGATGGTATAATGTGAAATAAGCGTTGTTAACCAATCGTATTTTTGCCGTAAATAAGTCGAATGGAAATTGGAATCTGCATGTGATTTTTCTCAGGTTTCAGCAAAGTATGAGTTAATTTCATTTGGATTGGTTAAATTAAATGTATCGGTTTTTATGATTTTTGCTATGTACCTGTGATATATTTTACATTACTCCACAACTTTTTAGAACGGGAGTTTAGACTGATTTCAGAGGTAAATTTTACAATTTTTACAGCTGTTTGAAATTCAACGTTAGCTTTACGATAATTTATAAAAAAAGAATCCGAAGAAGAATTTCTAAAAGCCTTGAACGCTGTTTGCTTCTTTTGTGTGAGGGAGTAAATATCCGGATTCCACCAAGGGACGGTTTTATTGTGAGATTTTAGTGTTGTTTCAGGATTACTAATATTGGCTGCGTAACGGACTGATTTGGTTAAAGAAAAGCCTGTTAACTTCAATAAAATTAGTTCTATCTGAAACTTGTTTCGAGATCTCGGTCTGAAACAACTCCCATTTCGCTTAATCAGTCAAGTATTTGGGTTGGGGCTTTGGAAGTTTAAGATTTTTATCTAAAGATAAGGTAACTAGTCAAAATTGGGAAACAGTCGCATCCATATAAGTCGTCTAGACTATCCAGGCTGATTTTTGAATAAGATGAGGGGACATTAGGGTTAAGTCAATGTGGAAAAACGTACAGTGTGTAGAAAAGTGAGTAGGGCGACCGTCAATTAAAATTGAGAGGATATTGTTGGAAGTTAAGTTTTCGACAAACTTACCTCGGCAATTACCAGTTGGTGAACCCCAAGAAGGGTTAGAATGATTGGTGTTGAAATATTGCTAATAATATTGTCAATGTCACAATATTGAATTTTAATTCGATTTCAACAGCGACCGCAGAGATGAGTTAATTTATGCGTATGAATATGTGCGGGATTGTCTTATGCACAAGGAGACCAATAAAAATGAGTGGCCTGAACAGATATTATGCATAGCCGCTATTTTGCGCTCAACGTTGGCTCTGAGCTCTTCAAACGTCGTCGGCGTGTTGGCATAAACCAATGATTTAACGTAGCTCCACAGAAAATAGTCAAGCGGCGTTAAATCGCTCGAACGAGGCGGCCAATCGACTGGCCCATGTCTTGAGATAATACGCTCACCATACTTACTATTCAATAAATCGATTGTAGCGTGTGCTGTGTATCTTGTGGCACCATCCTGTTGAAACCACATGTCTTCCAAGTCCATATCTTCCAATTCGGGCCAAAAATAATCGGCAATCATGGCGCTATAACGCTGACCATTCTCAGTAACGTGACGTCGCCGGCATGCAAACTGCACTAAACAGTTATTTTTTGTGGATGAAGTGGTGATTCATGAAGCACATGTGGGTTTTCACCCGACCATAACGCATATTTTGCATATTGACGAACCCATTGAGCCCAAAATGAGCTTCGTCACTGAAGATGATTTTGCGACTCCAAATATCTGTAGAAAATTTTTAGTGTACGTTAGTACGTTAGTGTACTTTACCACAAAAATGTTGAGTTTACTGAATAAATTGACAGGGACAGTTTGATGATTAGTGAAAAAGTGCGTTCACAGATTAAATTCAAAGTTGTCAAGTCCCTATTGGAAAATCCTATATAATCTAAGGTAGGAAAAAGAGGTGGAGGGCTTGGATGACGTATTTAATATTTTTGTAGCTGTTGTTAGATTTTGTTTTGTTTTGTTAGTTTGCAAATGAGAAACTTTAGTATTAAGAAAATTATGTTTGGCGTTGCTGTTTTTGGAATAGGAGTTATTTAAATTAGTTGAAGGATGTTTTAGCTTTTCGGAATAGAGCCCAGATAAAGGAGATGGGAAAGATTGACCACGATCGCTTTGTATTCGTCTTGCATCTGCTAAGCTTTATTTATGTTTTGATTTTATTATAAGTACTTCCTTACTTTGTAGGTATATAGGGCAGGTTTTGGACAAGGCAGGGTAGGAACCAGAGCAGTTGATACATTCGATGCGAGAACAGGTATTGCCATCATGTGGGTGAAAGTTGTATGTTTCACATGAAGTGGGATTCTTACACCATTTAATTGTTTGCGCAAGCCGTTGGCATTGGCGACAATGCATTGGATTAAGGATATATTTCGATATTTTGGTTTTGTACCAACCGATTTCAATGCAGTCTGGGATTCTATAAAAGTCAAAAGTAAATATCATGTAGCCAGTGGATTTTTTTACGTTATCAAATGATTTGGTAAATTTGTAGACGCTGGTAACAAACTGACTTGAGTTCAGAGATGATTTCAGCTTCGGGTACGTAAATCAGGCAGGGAGCGTATGCTATTCCTATATATATTCCGCTATATTTTGGTCTTTTGTTAGGATGAGAATGGAACCATCTCGTAATTAGGATATTTTTTCATAATGAGTGCTGATGGAGTCGATCAATTTTTTCAGGATAAAAACACTGATTGACTTTAGGGACTTGGATTCATCTTTGCATTATATAGGTTGATTCATCGTGAGATTTTATTTATTATGAATTTTATTAATTTTTGTTATCAATTAAAAGAACAATTCATGGCATATACTTTTTGAAAATGATATCATGTTAATTTTGGCTATAACTACGTCTGAGGTGGTCCAATTTTGGGCTACTCGTTCGAGCATAGCAACTGGTATCTCGCGCATAACATGAGTGGTGTTAGGCTCTTAAGCGTCAATCGTAGCTGGCTTATTCCTGAAGACCTGAGACTTTCATTATCTCCAGAGAAAATAATCCAAAGATGTGATATCGCACGATCTAGGCGGCCAATTTACCGTAGCAAAACGTGATTTAGTGTTCACTAAAATGATTTCTCAACAATTCCATTGTTTCAAGTGCTGTATGACTCGTCTTGTTGAAATCGGAGCTCACCGAGAGCATGTACTTAAATTTCAGGTAGCACATAGTCCTTTAACATGGCGCGATAACGGTTACCATTGACGGTAACATTCTGATTTGCCACATTTTTAAAGAAATGTGGACCAATGATTCCACCAGCCCATTCATTGAGTTTTACCAGGGCCCACTCACTAAAAATATGACTCAAATTCAAGTCGCCTGGCTTCAATTCTTGCACAAGTTGAATTTTGCATAATTTAAGGCCGAGATCCTCACGTAAAATACGCCCAGTTGTCGAATACTCCAAACGAAGCTGCTGAGAATGACGGCGAATCGATTCGTCACGGTGTTCGCGTACACTCTCAGCTACAACTGCTATAGTTTCTTCACCACGTTTCTCACAGAACGCTGATTTTCGTAATACATCTGAACAATTTGGAGACTCTGTTGTAGTGTGAGTCTCTCCGTTATGATTTGCCAAACGATTCTGAACTAGAATGAAAAAGCAGGTTGATAGGAGTCATGCATGATCAGTCAAAAAAAGCAAATCAAATCAAAATGAAAATCAAAGCTCACGATGAATCACCCTATATGCACAAAGCGAGGATTTTTAGATATAGATTTCGTTTTCAGGAATTAAAATTTACTAAACACTATGTCGGATGGCCTAGTTCTTTTATTATGTCGCGGGATAGGGTCGGGGAGATCGGAACAGCACATAGGTCAGGAAGACCGTACCAGTTACCGCAGCGGATAGGCTTTACAGCCATTCTTGTACGGAGTTAAAACGTTAGAAAAAGTTATGCCGTGGAATTGGTAAATATAATAGATGGATAAAAAAATAATAATTATAGTAGGTGATTTAGCCGGAGAGAGAAAAACGAAAAGCGCGAAAGCTCACACAACAGCTCTGAACTGATTG
Organism: Volucella inanis; assembly: GCA_907269105.1. Classification (NCBI taxonomy): domain Eukaryota; kingdom Metazoa; phylum Arthropoda; class Insecta; order Diptera; family Syrphidae; genus Volucella; species Volucella inanis. Next base: position 123,534,209 of record OU026157.1, on the reverse strand, counting down.
GAGGTCAGCCGCTGATACGATGTATGTTTTACATTAACCCTTATAGAAACTAACTCCTGTGAATAAACGTACACACTACTCTCAAATGATATGGCAAAATCCACCTGAAGAATACGAACATGTTTGTCGTTTTTATCTCTTTCGAATTCAGTTGCTTGGGTCGTTCTGAAATTGACATGACTCACTATGGAAGGCATCGAGCTGACAAGCATTTCGAGAAGCTGACTCGACTTGGTTTCATGGGTTACCAAACGTAACTTTTTCTAGAGTGTTTTCTTCCATTCCTTCCAGACGCAAATCCGGCTCAGGTCTGACAAGAATATCGTTTTACCATTCGAACAATCGTCGTATTGATTTTTCTAGAATCTCAAATGCATTGAAGAATCACATATGGTAAAACTTTACCCCACAAATCGTTGGAATAAATTACTTTCAACCCTTTAAGTCTTAGGATTAAGTTTTTATTATTTATCTGAAGGTGTATCTTTAATTAGCAAAATGTTTTTAGGTCCCAAGGTACAAAATTTGGAAAATCGAATTTCAATTTCAGTATGGAATTCTTTAAATATAATGAAAGCTTCTCACATGTAAACAGTTTTTATCACATTTTATCCCAAAAAACGACAACGTCATTTTCACCTGGATAAGTGTACAAAATATCAGTACGATGATAAAATTTTTACACAACTTACTGTGTATCGCTTAATGACAATCTAACGTTTTGTTCTTCTACTAAGGTAATGTTATTTTTTCGTGCGAGTTCCATAACCACTACTTTCTGCTCTGGTGTAAATGTTGGAAATGCTGCAAACATTCTGCTTTATAGACGGCTTTAGCCAATGTCTGTTTTGTTTTGTACGAAGATACTGTGTGTATATGGAGAACTATGCACTCTTGTTTTTGTTCCTTTTTTTTTTTTAACTTCGCGAATTCTCTTCTTCTCATTGGCGATGTAATTTAGATCTTTGGTCATCCTCTTTTCACGAAGCTTGCACATGTGGGCTGCATTTATTGATGGTCGTTTATCGGACATGATGTCCCAAATATCGTATAAGTTCCTTAAACAAGCAAAGCAGAGATATTGATTGAATCCCAACATTTGAAAACAATAACTTTAATTTAAAGACATAACAAAAAACTGCGTCACGTACAGACATTAAATAATTCAGAAAAATTTAAATATAAAATTGTGGGGGACGTAAAGTTGACTATGATTGCAAATAAGTATTTTGGTAAAAAATCCAGGTACTAATAAACGTAAGACGTACCAAATAAATGTAACGTACAGGCATTTACATATACATCGACTTGAAGTTCAATTATACAATGAATATCACTTTATATTAAATAGGCGAGTTATTAGCAATAACCTACGCTATAATTCACTTATTAAGTACAAGCAGCAACTGTGTGAAGTTGAGGGGTTAGGCTGTTTTAAAGGCCGTAAGAATTGCTTTTTTTGTTATTTTTTTTTTCAGGAAAAATATAAAATAAATAGAGTTTACAAAAATAGAAGTCTACTGTACATATATGGGTATATAATTCTTAAATCATGCGGTTTGCTAAGAGATGGCGTAACTTGTATTATTCCATTGTTAGTATTCCATTTTAACGTGCGTTGGAAAGCTACTGCCATTGTACGTCATTTCAGTATATGTCATTCATTTGAAGCGTAAACAACAATATTTTTTCCCTCAAATATGTCGAACTTTGTGCCTGAAAAAGTGTTTTTTCGGGGATTTCTTCTTCATTACTTTAATATGAAGAAAACTGCTGCCGAAAGTCATCGTATTTTGGAAGAAGTTTATGGTGAACATGCGCTAGCTAAGCGAACGTGCCAAAAGTGGTTTGCACGATTTAAAAGTGGTGATTTTGGCTTCGAAGACGATTAACGTCCTGGGCAGCCAAAAAAGTTTGAAGATGATGAACTGGAAGCATGAAGATTGTTACCAAACACAAGAAGAGCTCGCAGAATCTTAAAAAACCTTTAAAAGCAAGGAAATTGGGTTCCACATGAACTCAAGCCGAGAGACACAATTAATCCAATTGAAGAGAGCAGTAGCCGAAAAACGCCCGGAATATGCAACCAGACACGAGGCAATAATTTTCCATCATGACAACGCTCGGCCCCACGTTGCTATTCCGGTTAAGAACTATTTGGAAAACAGTGGATGTGAAGTCTTACCCCACCCGCCTTATAGCCACAACCTTGCCCCTTCTGACTACCATTTGTTCCGGTCGATGCAGAACGCCCACACTGAAATACGGTTCACATCAGAGCACAATATCAAAAATTGGCTTGATTCATTCTCGGCTGCCAAGCCGGTGCAGTTCTTTTGGGATGGGATCCATAAATTGCCAGAAAGATGGGAAAAAGTCATAGCTTCAGATGGGCAATACTTTGAATAATACTATTGTACATGTTTTTCTTAAATAAACGTTCAAATTTAGAAAAAAAAAACCGCACGAATTAAAATATATACCGATAGCTGACTGTAAAGCATAATTTTTATAGAGTAATTTGTTAAAAAATAGTGGCCGTGCAACGTTCTCAGATGTCCTCTCTTTTTTGGAAGGATCTACGGCCATACCAAACGCTCCCGTATGATGATTTTTGCGCCAATCGGCCATTCCTAAGTCAAACTTGCAAAATTCGCAGAAAAATCGCCAGAACATTTTTAATAACAAATGAACTATGCCACATAAAAAAAATCCTACATACTAATTTAGACAACATTATTTTAAAGATCTAGAAAAAATCTGAAATGTATTAGTTAAAAATTGCTTAAGTTATGGGTGCGGCCAACTTAAAAAATTCAGTTTTGAGATGAACGCGTTTAAAATTTGAAGTTATAGAAAGTCATGAAAAAATTTGCAATACTTTTAATTCGTGGTGCCTGCACCATAAAGTTGGTCTTTAAATAAGTGTCCTGTTCTTCTATTGCAAGCTTTATGCACTCTTTGTCAATCTCCAAACACATTTCGTAGCTGTTCGGGCCGATTTATAAATCCATTTCATCCAATTCATTATGTGCGAAATTGAAGCAAAGCCGTCATTATTCACGCAAACTGCAATATTCATAGCTTTATTCAACAGAGTTTTGCCACTAGAAATAGATTTGAGGCCAATGCCCACACAGTCGAGTTAAAACTTTCATTACAGTTTTGGGTATAACAGCCGATGCATAGAGTTAGAAGATCATATCTGGTCAATACTTCGTAGGCTGACTTGATAGCTTCAATTGGAAGAGCTGGCTTATGTTTGTATTGTAGTTAGCCAAACTATTTGTAGCTTTAGCCCTTTGGCATGAGCATCATGAATCCGATCGGACATTTATCGTGCATCGGTAGATAATTTATGATCGAGTGTAGCCCATATACTGTTTCTCATATTTTCAACTGAATCACAGTTTTTACTAATGGCTAATTCATAATAAATAGAAATTTCATCTATTACTTTTCTCGTCAATTTTCCCATTCCAACGAGACCTTTTGTATTTGTTTTGAAATTACATGGGAGGGTACATATTCTCTTTTGAACGTGATCTTGAGTACTGTGACATTCTCATAGGGCTTAGCATCATTCAAAAGTCTTAGAATTACCGTCATCAATATAATGGGTGTATTTTACCAGGTGAAAAGCTTCGGATCGCTGAAACAGCTTAGCAATGGCATCGACCTCTATTTTTTCTGCTAATCCATCGTGATTCACATCGCAATTATCTTTGTAATTTTGTGTCTATTCCGTATATTATTCGGTGTCTTCTTTATTCTTCCAGAATGTACTCATACGCCTTACAATATTTTGAGTTCACTGCGCAGTCTATAATTTTTGCACTGTAATTGCCAATAAGGGTCACTAAGCCAAACAAGGACGTAATCCAACATAATTTCATTTTCTACTTTTTCAATAAAAATAGCGGTCTCATCTTTCGCTGCTTTCATCATACTTTTTTTGCAAACTAGTTTAGTTGCAGTTGAAATTCTTTTGACAGCCTTATCATAGAAAGAGTGAAACATAGGCCGAGATAATTCTATGAATGCATAAAACTTTTTTATCACGTTCAAACCAATTCCAAGTAATCGCATGGAAATAACAATTCAACGGTTTAATTGATATCCTTTTTCAATAAATGGAGTGCTAGGCATCTCAGTTTGTACACATTTTCACAGGACACTACTATTTTGAATCCCAAACCGCTCTTACCACTTTTTCTAAATTTTAATTGCAATTAGCACATTTTTAAAATGACAACATCTGAAATAGCTAAAAAAAAAATGCAAGAAATTTATCAAACGATAACCAAAACCTGGATTCACTTCAATATCGTACATATGTATCTTCCGACCGCTTCAATTGTTTTGTCGATGTACTAGCTTTCATTTTACTTGGTGCCTCTAATTTGTAATGATTAAGCGTTCTTCTTCCATATATTTCCGGTCGCTTGCTGTATATACGTGTCTCCTTTGCACCTTTTTGACTACAATACACCTTGTCACCCACAACGAACCAACAACACTAACAAAAAAAAAAATTAGCACAATCATCGATAAAAAACAAACGTTCCTCATATAGTGTTCCTTCTCGAATGGTTCACTGTACTAAATTGACTGAAACCGACGTTTCTAAAGACGAAGCAAGTTATAGTCTGAACACATGGTAAATAGCTTCAAAAACATTTAGTCCCCTAAAATACAGTCCCTTGTTTCGATCATAAAAGGTTCGCTGCCGCCTTGTATTATAATTTGAAAAACCTGTACTTTGAAATATTCCCCAGCCATAATGTTTTGGGATATCATTTTTAAGGTCTTAACGGACCATTGCAAGCAATAAAAACAAAATAGATTTTTTGAAAATCGTAGAATGGACTAACCCCTAAACATTGTAATATGCCAATATGAGTATCATTTTTTTCTGCCTAATGAAAGAGGTTAGTTTATAGTATTTAACGGTTATGGTTAAGAAATGTGGTTAGTTTACAAAATAATTTTGTCTTAAATGAAAAAAATCCGTACTGCAACTACATTCCTTTCCATTTTAAACCCTTTTTGTCTTCTAACGTGCGCTCTTCCGTCTGATCATTTAATGTTATGTTTGGATTCATCTGATAGCACTGTTCCCCATTTCTGTATCGGCCACGAAGAAGTCATAAACAACTTTTCGTGAAGATGTTTTAGTAAGTATCTTTTTTCGAACTCCTGTACTATAAGGTGATGCTACCTTGCAGTAATTTTTCGGGGTCTTTCGCCAAGATGAATTGTTTCTTCTGATTTAAATGGATTCACTCTCACCCCCCATATATAAGTCATCTCCGGACGGTCCAACCTAGTGATTCCTGCGAAGTTTCTTCCAAATTGACAACAGAGAACACATCTATGACAACTCCTTCAGTCGCCGCCCCAGAGAAATTTATCCACCAATTTAATTCTTCTTCGGCACCTTCGAAATGGCAACGTAGGCTTGACAAGCTTGCTTCAAAGAATCTATTAGTCACTACACTTCTCATTAAAGGAGTGCCTCCAAAACGCTGACGTTGTTTGGATCTCGAAAAGAAATATGCCATCACTGTTAGACACTGCAATTTGCTTCCAACATCTCACCACAGAAGCAAGCGCAGCTTCAAGCACAATCTTCCGGCTAAATAGGAATAATTTTTCCATAATTTAGCCAGCAACAATTTCAATCTTGGAAAGACTGGAAATTCAAAACTAAAATGTTTCCTAGATCGATTAACAAACCGTAGTCTATATCAAGCAATCTTTACAACTGATCTTATCCACTCCTCAGTTTCGTGTTGTCCCCTATCTCTTTCAACTATTGATAACTTTCATCCTACGTTTCTTCTTTTATTTTTCCATAACTCTCCCCTCTAGTCGCCTCCTCTTCAAATTCTTTCTTCTTACAAAGCTAATTTCCGTAAAATCAATCTTCTTTTATGCGCCATATTCACGCCATAAAACATCTTGTGCATTCCCTCCTTGGTAAAATCGTAGACCTAGTTAATGGTGATCCAAGGAATTTTCCAACCCGTATATAACCAGATCTCTCTTTGTTACCTTTCTTCGCCCCTTGATCGAGTACGCAAGTCAAACTTGGGCTCCCTTTAACCCAGTAAAGCTCATTCAATGTCGATTCCTGGCGATTTGCTTTCTGTGGTCCGCCCCGGAAACGATTCTTTAATCTTACCTCCCTATCAGGACCGAATAAAACTTCTCAATATGAATTCGAAAGAAGAACGTAGGAACATTGCTGACATTCTTTTCATTCATAAACTGTTCTCAGATTCAATCGGCTGTGCAAACTTTTCAACTCTATTTCCTTCAATACCAACCCACGTAATCCATGTTTTCCTTGTCTTTTCTATCTACGACCTTCTTTAAGTTTTTAAGTTAGGCTAGGTTTATATTAAGCCAAATTAATGGGGGCATCAAGCCCCATCAAAGACCGTAAAGTTACATTGACTGTAATGGAGTTTAATTATACTGCTTTGTCGACTGTCGACATTAGTTTCACCGATCGATACTTTATGCCTTTGACTTCATACATTTAGTGGAACAAGAAAGCTATCTTGCGCTGGTTAGGCATCCGAGCACCTCTCGTCAATTAATTGAACAAATTGCGAGCCGTTTAAATCTAAGGCTTCCGATTGTCGGTCGAAATTTGTGCTGTTTGTGATCTGACTCAAAGCACACCCCAATTTATTCTTTTCCATATTCTCATCGTCCGCAACCACTGAGGAAATAATATCTGCGTTAAATAACGCATTAGAGAACTCTCATCTATTGCAAATCTCGTTTTCCCGTTTGTTGGTTTCCCTCAAATCATCAATATGTTTCGGCGAATGAATCATTTGCGAATTTTTTTCTTCGTTTCATCTTAATTTTAAAAATATGCGCTCGTTAGCCCGGGATTCGACTATGTTCAGTGGTTATTTCGCTCCACGGGTGGCATTCAACATTTAATGGGGATACTTAGTTATCAGTGCAAATTGATTTGTGTTTGTGTTTAAGGCAACCACTCTTCTCACCTTATCTTAGTTCCTGAAAAAAAAAAAATGTATTTCGAGGTCGGCTTTGAACGCCGAACGGTCCGATTATGAAGCCAATACGAGCCACGGCCACCCGCTGGTTGCTTCCCCTCTTATTTCGTTACTTTTCATAAAAGCACATATTGTACGCTTTCATTTGGAAGTTCAAATATTGGGTACTGTTTCTGACATTTCGCTACTTGGTTTCTTGGACGCATATTATATCGATTCTTCTTGCTCTGTTACGTGTTACGTTTTATAAATCGAAACTTTTGGAAATGATTTATAGAATCTGTTGACATTAAACTATTGCTGTGATTTGTCTTGCCATTAAGGAAGTCGTAGATTGATATCAGTTTGTTGTCTAATTTATTTAAATCTGCTATTATTTGCTGTGCGCTGTATCTGTTGTTTTCTTTGGTGGTGCGAAGATTTCATACAAGGAAAATTGATATAAAAAATTCCTTTTATTTAAATTAGTCCTCATCTGGCATACAACCCTAAGTAGCGCTATATATTCTCATGATAAATCTGGACACAGTTACGGACGAAGGAGTTACCTTAAGCAGAATACAAACAAATAACTATTTAATTCTGATATTCAATTAGAGTTACAGTGAGTTACAGAGTACATTTTAAATATTATTTCAACACTAGTTTTCTGCTATTCTATTTAGAATTTAAGAAAATAATATTCGTAACTCGAATTTACACGAATTTTGAATTATTATTTTCTCAATGTGAAATTTTGCAATCATTTTCGCAACAGTATAATATAGCTACCTACTTTGACGATGAGTCGATGTTTTAAGTGTTAGGTTCCTTTTTTTTACTCACTGTTTTCTGAAGAATGTGTATATCAGAAAATATTTTATTTTTTCCCCCTTTATTGCCTGAGTGGCTGCTATGATTCTTGATAAAACATTGATTTCTTCATCATCCAACCTCTGTGTTGTAGTCGAATGTTTTCCAGGCTGGGATGCTGGTGTTCAGCTCAGGTAGATAAAGTCTCATAGCTGCCCATGACACGTTTTGTCATAGACATCAATCTTGTATGTCCTTCTTTGCATATATTGTTTTTCTTGCGCTTACCGCGTTTGTTTAAATAGCCCTAAGCGCTCCACTGACAGCACACTGTGTGCTTACCATTATGCTAATGTCGTCGGCATATGCTAGTAACTGAACAAATTTTTGAAAATTTGTGGGTTTGGAATTAACTTGTGAGATTTACATAATTCTTTCAAGAACGTTGTTGAAAAATGACACCACATCGCTTTGCGATGTTGCAAGGTCGAATAAGTTTGTCAATTCTGACAAAACTGGCTATGGCACTGTATAGCTAAACTCAGCAGATGTTTTCATATATCTTTGAAATCGATGAAGAAGCGGTGTATATCGGTTTGTAACTCCTGATATTTTTCCAAGACTAAGATCGTTATTGTTGTCAATTTTAATATACACAATTCTTGTTGGCTTCGAATTTCCGGATAGACAACACTCGAAGAACATTGTGTTGGGATCTTCGCTGCGGAAAATAACTTGACCCAGTTTGTAGAAAATCCCACATGAATACCAGATGCCAACACCCTAGACTTGCTTTTTAATTTCTCAATCTTTTAAATACACGTACAAGATCAATGTGTTATCCCCTCTAGGCTCTTGGGACTACTGTGTTATATCAGCTAATAACTCGTACATAGACAAGACAGTTAAAGAAAAGATTCCTAAAAGAACCATATGGCAATACGAGAAAATCAACTGAAGCGCACATAAAGCTTCCTTAGGAATTTTAACTGGTCCCCGTTACCGACGCTTCTGATATGATCACAGACAGTATTCTCTTTGGAACAAGATCCTTTATCCCAAATAATAAGGCGTGGTACGACTCGAGCTGCAAAGAGACTGTCAGGGTTAGAAAAATGTTTTTTCAGTCCTCCAAGATCAATCCCACAGAGGAAAACCGAAAAAACTTTAAATGAGCCAGAAATGACTGTAACATCTTTCATAAGCGTGTCAAATTCCAAACATTACAAAATTCTGCCTCAACCTCCATTCCACAACGCTCATCTATAATTAACACATGGGCTGAAAAGTCAGTTCCGTTTTATAGTAAAACAAAATTTTTGCAAAATTCAACTTTGTTTATCAATATAGTTGCCTTCGAGGGCGATACACTGATTGAATCGATTTTTCAATCTTTCGATACCAGTTTTGTAGTACGATTTCGGTTTAGCCTCAAAATAGGCTTCTGTTTCGGCGATTACTTCTTCATCGGTCTTAAACCTCTTTCCGGCGAGCATTCTTTTGAGGTCTGCGAACAGGAAATAGTTGCTGGAGGCCAAAACTAGAGAATACGGTGGGTGGGGAAGCAATTCGTAGCCGAATTCATTCAATTTTGCCATCGTTTTCATCGACTTGTGACACGGTGCATTGTCTTAATGAAACAGCACTTTCTTTTTCTTCAAATGCGGCCGTTTTTCTGCGATTTCGTCCTTCAAAATACGGATGCCATAATCTTGTCAGCCGACTGTTGAGTTTTTGGTCGTTTTGGACGAGGTCTGTCGCATGCTCGCCTCTCAGCTGACTGCCGACTTGACTCTGGTGTGTCATGAGTCATGAGTTGCGGATGAACAACTTTAAACACTCCTATGAATCATCAATGATATATCCAACACGCTCTTTTGATATCTTCAGAGCCTCAGCTTTCTCGATCAACTTCACTTTACGGTCATTCGTTGTCATTTTGTGGACTTTTTTGATATTTTCATCTGAAACAGCCTCTTTTGGACGTCACTGCGTGCATCATCTTCGGTGCTTGTATGACCACTTTTAAATTGTTCAATCCACTTGCGAATGGTTCGTTCGGCTGGTGCAGAGCCCGGGTAACACTTAGCAAGCCATTTATTTGAATCGGCTGCATTTTTTCCCATCAAAAAGCAACGATAAGTCAACACACGAAATTGCTTTTGATCCATTTTTTTTAATAATAACAAAAGTTGCTTCACTCACAACGCTATATCTCGAGAACTAATCGTCTGACAGCTGTCAAATTTATACACGTATCTTTTGAAGGTTAGTAGTAACTGAAAATAGTATGGATTTAATTCAAGTGGTGCACTTTCTTAGAAATAGCACGGAATTTTCAGTCCATGTATTACATTCCAGCTGTCAGCTCTTTGACCGGGGCCAATCTGCTTGTTCCACACTTTGGGCCTAGCACAAAACTTTAAGATTGTGCTTCGTCTCCGCCTAGACATGAGTGTGTTGAATTTTCGACGAATCGACTTTCATTCTTTTGTAGTAGCTAGAGTACTTTAAGGTCTTAATATTTACGAATCCGCTGGTCCAGATGGTGTTTCCACGCTGACAAAACCACTCCGCTTTTTCATCAATTCCATTCTTTAGAACTCTTCCGAGCAAATGGAAAACAGCATTTGTCAAGCCCGAATCTTCTTATCTCTCTTTGTACAGACCCTTTGTATATACGTTCCTCATTTCGAAGGTCATGGAAACCTTGATAAACCGTAAGCTCGTAGCAATAGGTCACTGATAGTTTGAAAGCATGTGAAAAGTGAGATTATAGTTGAACTTGATATTTCTAAGTCATTTGTCTGAGTTTGGCATCAGTCTCTTTTGTCGAAAATGCGTGCTTTAGAGATCGATAACTCTTCAATGGATTAGAAATTACCTTACGGAACGTTCAATTTTAATTAATTATTAAAATATTATAATTATTATGATATTCACAAAATTTATGCTGATTTTCCGCAGGGCTCAGCTCTGTAGCCGACACGTTCTATATTCTTCATCAATGATCGCTTGTCTGCAACTTCTAATCCAATATATTCCTTTGCTGATGACAGTGCTCTCCGTTTTTCATATTCGTTCCCAGACTCACGTCCCTGCTATTCAGCTGTAGAAGGGGGAACGGCAGCGTATGCTAAGCTCATTAAATTCCGATATTAACAACATTACCAATTGGGGAACTAATTTAAATAGTTAAATTAATAGCTTCCAAAACTTAATGTTGTCGGTTGTCATTAAAGCGAAATTGAAATACCCAGCTATTATACATGAATGGTACTCACATAGTCGAAACCAAAAACTTTTCATTCTCGGTATGTCTGTCAATGACACCTTAGTTTGGAAAGATCCCATATGTTTCGATATCGTCAAAAATGCTAACAAAATATTTAGGATCCTCAAGAGGTGTAAGAAATACTTCAGCGCCTCTGATCTGGATGCAATATATAAGAAACTTATCTTCCCAAACTTGGAGTACAATCTGGTCAGGTGCGCTCAAAATATCTCTGCACCTGCTAGATAGGATTCAAATCCGTGCGATAAAACTCACAGGTATTAGTATCACTCAAACAATGGACACCATCAAACAGCGATGTCACATGTGTCACTCTGTTTAATTTTAAAACTTTTTACCGCAACACCCGTTTCGGTTTGAATGTTTGTCAGTACACCCTCACGTCCACTTTTGGACCTACTCTTAAATATCGTGCTTTGTTCCTAAGCCGTACAACTCCCTTATTGAATACCCTTCCGAGCTCTTTTTTTCTTAGTCATTCAAACCCCCAAACATTTAAAACTAATGTCCATCGGTATAACTTGTTTTTTAATCCCTGATTTCCCTTCGAACGCGCTGTGTGCAAGCATTGTAAGGATACTTTAATCCCTCGAACGTGTGCAAATTGTAAAAGATTAATATATTATAGAAAACTTCCAGTAATGTGAAAATTTTATCTATGGTAGGGTGGAGTACTAGTCTAAAATCATACTTATAGGGGCCGGTCAGATTGTATACGAAGCGTCTAATGCGTTCACAAAATACGAAAGATAGGATAGGATTGATTGATTGTATATACGATATTAAAGATATATTTTTTTAGCTATAACAACTTAGGGGATCTCCCTGCATTAGGATCGGACAAACAATGCTGAGGTTCCATTCGACAGGCATCTACCCAGATTTAAGAGGTGAGTTTATGTATGATCTGTATCCAATATTCACTTGCTGCTTTAAACAGCCCAGCAGTTAAGTGAACGGCAATGTTATCTGTCTTCGTCCGGGTTGTGTGATTTATTCTTCCGGACGGTGGGATGTTGTACGTCATTACTGTTCAACAGTCTGCAGAAATAAGCTCTCCAGATTCTCAGCACCGACCGTGGTTCTACTGTGAGATTTCTTTTTCCATCATTGGCCAAAGGTGGCCATGGTGTAGTGGTATATGCATAGACTCCTCAAGCAGAAGGTCGCGGGTTTGAATTTATTTTTTTTTTTTTGAGGCGGGTCGAAACCCAGTACATTACAGGGACAATTGGTCTTCGACGTCTAACTTCTTTACTATGATTGGTGGTTTTGGGCTGTTACAGGTATCAGCATCTGTAACTTGGTTAGCTGCTCGGAACGTTTGGAAATCTAAAACACTGGAGAGCTGACTTACGTTGATAACAATATGATCAAGTTAGTTGACGGTTTGTTGATCGGCAGACAGTCAAGTTCCTTTTTGGATATTAAGGTTTTAAAACCGTGTGTTGGTCATAGTTACATTATGTCCGTTTCCTGAGGTGGTGGCATGATGGCTGTACTTCTTCGATGGTATCATGAATAAGAAGTATAGGCAAATATTAGAAAAACACACCTTACCATCGGGTAAGGATAAATAGGTCCTGGATTCACATTAATTCCAAAAGATCCAAAACATTCTTCCAAGCTTTTCCGAGGATATTCCATGCAGAACAAGAAGGAATACTGGAAAATATAAAATTGCCCGCCCAGTCCCTTTGGGACAAAATTTACGGAGAGCTTCGAAAACAATGTCGAACATCGAAGGACAAATTTTGGGATATTATTCAAGTAGCCTGGACAACATCAACATTGGAAACGATCAAGAAGTTTATCGATGCTCAGATTTACGACCGAAGTGGTGATTTTTCGACGAAAAAGAGGTCTAACTCTAATGTTTTAGATGATAGACATAGTTTGTCAGTTTTGAATTTATCCATATCAAAACCGAGCTGAGGGTCAATCAGATCGTACGCGATGTGAAAAGGACTGAGATCTAAATAGTTTGCGCTATTTTGAGAAGAGCACGCAATATAAAAATTCAACTTGTTAGGCGTACTGTTCTCCAACGATGCAGGCAGTACGTTGGTGTATGTTTTCTACCAAATCACCTAAGATCGGCCGGAAAAAATTTAGGTGCGAGTAAGTTTCTTTATGTGGTAGTAGTACTAATTTAATGTTTTTTTTTTTAAATAAATAAAACGTAAATTCAAAAGGAAATATTTTTTATTTTATTTTATTAGCTTTCCCTCGCCAAATTCCTAAATACCAATAATTTCAATAGGAATACAAAGATATTTATATATATACAAATTTGTGTACTAACCCTGTACGTATTTCTGAAAATTTCCACTTTACTGATTGATTTTTCAACCCAAATACTACAATAAAAGTTATAACACTAAAAAGAAATGTATTGTACAGTATTATTCACACCCCACTCAGGAAACCAGTATTATAAATCCACTGTAGGCCCCAAAGAACATCATGGTTTCACCCTTTGGGGATTTTGAGTAAATTTGCTTCAATATTTATGATCAAAAATTTGGTTCACCAGTGTACTCGGGGTATTAGGAACAGTAAAATTCGCACAGACATAAATCACATTAGAGTAAACACCTGGTAACCCAAAAGGGATTGAAAACAAATGTATGTATATTGTATGGAAGTAAGTTAACTATTATCTTCTGCCCTTAGGTTTTTAATCAGCTAAATCATAACTCATTCTGTTATATTAGACTGCTCAACATCCATATACTAATAAATATTGTATATAAGAATAAACACTTGACAAATCGGTACCTATTTTAGAATTGTAACTTTTTATTTATTGAATAAATAATCCGAGGTACTGAATGGAAATTCATAACCTACATACGATGGCAGTAATGTCTGAGTTTGTTGCGCGTCTAATGTCTTATTCGGGCTAACTCATTCTTAGGATAAGGTTCGTAAAAATGGATCTTTGATGTTATAAAATAATATCTTTAACCCAGAAGATACTCGTCTATCGATTTTTTGTATATAAGAATGATGTTGCATAGGGATCTCCATTTGTTTCATTTGTAAGTTTTTTTTGTATATACATATGTCACAATACTTTGCGCTTGAAGACTCTAGGATTTTCTTTTTCTCTACATTTACATACATGTGTACACAAAGTAGGAATCGGGTGAAAAACGGGTGCACAATGGTCATAAATGTTTATATGAAATTTGGTGAGATGCTCCATGCTCCATGAGCAACCAAATGGCATTAGCACATACTTATGATGCCCCTGGGGAGCTATTATGTAGTGAGTTAACACAAGGGAGACTTGTTCGTATAGGTGAATCTCAACATATTTGGGGTGATGAGACGAGTCTTAAAGTGCCTCGTCAGTTAACGAGTAAAAAAAAAAAACAAAATCGATTGCCGGTATGGACACACGAAAGCTATTTAGCCTTAAGTTTCACAAGTGATCACACATCAGGGAATGGTTCTTTAAATTTCAGGAGAAAACTCATAAGCAGTTTTCCAAGTATAATCTTCCCTGTGGGGGAATGCACAGTCTTCATGACAAGCCAATTGGAAACGCAAAAAATTTAATTAACAATTTCGCTTATCTTAAAATCTAGAAGGTCATATAGCAGCCCACTGATCAACACAAACCAGATCAAATTGATCCCGTTGCAATAGACGAAGATACGTTACGTGTCTGTATGCTCTCACATTCGGTAAACCCCTCCGAAAATCCAAAAAAAACTAGCATCCAGAGCAGTGGACCTAATGTGATGTTGCCAACAGATGGGTAGTAGCGGTGCTTTCGATGTCAAACTTAGGACATTACGGGCACAAACAAGAAACTGATGTTTCGATAGTAAGTGCTGCCGACTACTTGCATTGAAGCAGAATGGATACGGAACATCTATGTAGGAGGAGACGAGCAGAAAAAAAACGTATTTCGAAAACAGCTTTGAAAGCGAATACTAACGCTCCAGCCAACACCAACTAATAGAGACGGAATAATGTTGAGAGTTTAGAAGAACGACTTCTACAGACCGTCAAACGCCAAATACAACTTATATATATCAGGTATACCGAAGAATTTTGTGAAATTAAAACTTTAAACTGGTACTGGCAATTGCTAGCTACACATTTTTCCCATCTTTCAGGCAATTTATGGATTCCACGCCAATAAAACTGTTCTTCTTTTGAAGCAAACCAAAAAGTCACTCAATTTTCGACTTCCTCGTAGGATTCGAAGTGCTGCTCAGTTAATGCGTGTCCCAGCAATGAAAAAAAATGGTAGTCGGAAGGAGCCAAGTCTTATGAATACGGCGAGTAGGGTAGCAGCTCCTAGCCGAGTGCTTTGATTGTATCTTGAACCTGTTCTGCTTTGTGTGCAGGTGCATTGTCATGGAGCAAAATTACCTTGCCGTGACTTCTGGCCCATTCTGGTCATTTTTGGATCAATGCATGGTTCAAATTGATCTATTGTTATCGGTAGCGATCTGTATTAACGGTTTTGCAAGGTATTAGGAGCTCGTGATACACCACACCTTTCTGGTCCCACCAAAAAAGACGAGAGATCATTGATGAAGAAATTAGAAAGTGTCGGCTACAGAGCGGAGCCCTGCGGCACACCAGCATCAATTTTGTGAATATCAGACTTAAGGTAAGGTAAGGTTATTTCTAATACATTGAAGAGTCATCGATCCCAAAAGCACGCATTTTGGACAAAAGAGCCTGATGCCAAACTCAGCCAAATGACTTCGAAATATCAAGTTCGATTATCTTGCTTACGTCTTATCAAGGTTTCCATGACCTTCGAAATGAGGGACGTATATACAAAGGGTCTGTACAAAGAGAGAGAAGAAGATTCGTTTTTCTTAAGGACGGGCTTGACAAATGCTGTTTTCCATCTGCTCGGAAGAATCCTAAAGAGTGGAACTGATGAAAAAGCGTAGTGGTTTTGCCAGCGTGGAAACACCATCTGGACCAGCGGATTCGTAAATGTAAAGACCTTTAAGTACTCTAGCTACTACACAAGAATGAAAGTCGATTCGTCGTATTGAAAATTCAACACACTCATGTGCTGGCCGCAAAGTATAGAGCAAGCAGATTAGCCCTGGTCAAAGAGCTGACAGCTGGAATGTAAATATAAATGAGCGTTGTGGAATGGAGGTTAAGGCAGAATTTTGTAATGTTTTTGACGAATGACCAAAAATTGTTACTTCCTTTGGGACATTGGAATTTCACACGGTTATGAAAGACGTTACAGTTATTTCTGGCTCGTTTAAAATTTTCGGTTTTCCTTTGTCGGATTGATCTTGGAGGACTGAGAAACCATTTTTCTAACCCTGACAGTCTCTTTGCAGCTCGAGTCGTACCACGCCTTATTATTTGGGATAAAAGATCTTATTCCAAAGAGAATACTGTCTGTGATCATATCAGAAGCGTCGGTAACGGGGACCAGTTAAAATTCCTAAGGAAGCTTTATGTGCGCTTCAGTTGATTTTCTCGTATTGCCATATGGTTCTTTTAGGAATCTTTTCTTTAACTGTCTTGTCTATGTACGAGTTATTAGCTGATATAACACAGTAGTCCCAAGAGCCTAGAGGGGATAACACATTGATCTTGTACGTGTATTTAAAAGATTGAGAAATTAAAAAGCAAGTCTAGGGTGTTGGCATCTGGTATTCATGTGGGATTTTCTACAAACTGGGTCAAGTTATTTTCCGCAGCGAAGATCCCAACACAATGTTCTTCGAGTGTTGTCTATCCGGAAATTCGAAGCCTACAAGAATTGTGTATATTAAAATTGACAACAATAACGATCTTAGTCTTGGAAAAATATCAGGAGTTACAAACCGATATACACCGCTTCTTCATCGATTTCAAAGATATATGAAAACATCTGCTGAGTTTAGCTATACAGTGCCATAGCCAGTTTTGTCAGAATTGACAAACTTATTCGACCTTGCAACATCGCAAAGCGATGTGCTGTCATATTTCAACATCATTCTTGAAAGAATTGTGTAAATCTCACAAGTGAACTCCAAAGGCACCAATTTTCAAAAATTTGTTCAGTTACTAGCATATGCCGACGACATTAACATAATGGTAAGCACACAGTGAGCTGTCAGAGGAGCGTTTAGGGTTATTTAAACATAAGCGGTAAGCGAAAGAAAAACAAAATATATGCAAAAAAGGACATACAATATTGGTGTTTATGACAAAACGTGATGATGATGAAATCAATTACCTTGCCGTGTCTTTTGGGCTATTCTGGTCGTTTTTCGATCAATGCATGGTTCAAATTAATCATTTGTTGTCGGTAGTGATCTGCATTAACGGTTTCACCAGGTTTTAGGATCTCATGATACACCACACCCTGCTAGTCCCACCAGACACACAACATTGTCTTCTGGCCGAATCGATCTGGTTTTGAAGTCGAAGTTGATGGTTGTCCCTGATTAACCCATGAATTTTTCCATTTAGGATTCTGAAAATAAATGCATTTTTCATCGCCAGTAACAATTCGATGCAAAACTGATTTTTTATTGTGTCTTTGAAGCAAAATTTCACAAGTGGTTTTTCGGTATTCCATCTGTCTTACATTCAATTCATGTGGTACACATTTTCCAGACTTTTGGATCTTTCCCATAGCTTTTAAACGGTTATAAATTGTTTGTTGTGCAACATTTAACATTCCTGCCATTTGCTTCTGACTCAAAGTGGCATCTTATGCTTCATCATGGCATATTTCATGCTCAATGACTTGGTGTATACTAAATATGTTTGACAGGTGTTATAGAAACCAAAAAAATTAAGGCCCGTTCACAATAAATGTTCCTTATCGAGACATTTGTACCATGACTCTCACTTCATACCGGTACACTTGGTATAATTAATTCCAGGCGAAGATTCCGAAAGCAAGCATCTACCAGAACAAAATGAAGTAAAGATTTATCAAAGCCGCGAGAGTCGATGAAGATGAGAAAATTATCTGGTAAGGACCATCCACCAGCTCATCGCCAATATTAAGGCAATTTCCGGACATACGTGTGCAAAATATCACAAAGAAACAAACATCTTTGGTGCTGTTGTCTGTAAAAGCCTACAACAGACTTTTAGCCATCCGATTGCTCCGTCTCGTTACAGTTTGGTTCTCATAAGTGTACTATAGGCCAAATACATATTCATTCTGAGAATCCTAGAGAATATTTTAGATATTCCTGGAATTCTAAATCGATACCCACCACCTAATTGTGGATTTAAGAATAATGCCAAACTCGTTGGTTGTACAGGATGTCGATGAAGATATTCCGCTACTTTACGAATCCAAAACAAACATCACAGGAAATTTTGAAACCAAAAAGGATCGCGTGGTGCGATGTCAATTGCTTAACATCTTGCTTAAACAAATTTTGATATACAGATGGCATAATTACTGGACTTGAGAATATGTGAGTTTGGAAGCAGAAGCAATATACTCGTATAGGTATGCTGTCACCAAAAAAAATTTGTTTTGTGTTGATAAATGAATTTATTCATACGGATCTTGCTGGATTGTCTTATTCACCTTGGATGTTGTTTTTTTCTTTAATTTTCAATGAAGTTAAATGTAACTTTCAATAACGATGGGATTGATGTTCTTCGATTTAAAATATGGATCATGACCATTTAAACGAAATCAACACAATAGAAAAAAAAAAAAAAACAACAAGTGACCAAATATATTGTCAAAAATACTTTCAATACTGAATATACAGGAAACCGCAAGATCTTTCATCTAAAGACAACTTAGCAATTTTGACGATAGGTTATATTCGCCGACGAATGATTTTACAGCGATCACTTGATTTTTACTGTTCTTTTTCTGGATAAAAATGTTTATATATTATTTCCGGCACCACTGCCCCGAATATAACAGACTTTTACTTCTACTGGGATCCCGCTATCCCATCTGTGGGTTCTCTCAGGTAGCGCTTTGACGGCCGCTAAACCTGGGTACAGAAAGAAATCGAGGCCACGTGATTTTCTCCTTTTTCGAAAGAAAAAAGAAAGATCTCCCCGAAATGCAAAACCACAAGCCAAAAAAAAGAAAACAAGATTTTCGCCACCAAAGTGACTTCCAAACTTTTTTCGTTCCACAGCGCCCGCCAGGCTCACACACATTCACACATACGCTCGCTCATACATTCATTCAGCTCTAGCGGACCCATAGACGGAATTTCTTAGCTACAACACTAGCAAGTTTTGCTATTGTGTGACCCGGTGTCTAACTAGGCCTCTAATTCATACCATTTCACACATTCACACTAAACTGCTCAGTCTCGGATTTCGATCCACCTTCCAGTGATAACTGGAAACTCCACTGAGAGAGTTTATGGAAGCTATGGATCCTATCTGTCTACTTTTCTATTTCCCCTACTATTGGATCCTACACATAAATTGCGAAAAGCAGAGTTTCTTTTCTTTCTGCTCCCGCGAAAGGAGAAAGTAAACTCAAAGTACGGGTAGCTGGCGTGTTGAAACGAAAGGTAAAGAGTGTAGATACAATCCAGAACGGATTGTATTTTAATCTAACCATCCGCTGGATCGCCGCCCCTGACGAAAACTATGATTAGGTACAGTGACTTAGCAAATTTCTTTATTTTTATCGTTTTATCGCGTACTCTACCATATACTCCTTCGGATCGGCGTTGAGATTTGGGGGGGGGGGGGGGGGGTTCACCAATAGCGTGTCACTCCTTACAGTTATTTAATTATTTATATATTTATTTTGTGTATGGGTTTTTCTGCCCTCCTGGCTCCTGGTGTATCGTTATGGTTTTTTGTTATTGCTTATCTTGATGTTTATTGTTGATTGTTGATTGTCTGTTTTTATGTTTGTAGGTGGAGATGGAGTGCTGGCTTCAAAGGTGTCGTCGTTCCTTCAGCCATCGAACCGAACTTTTAAGGTAGAGTCGTCGTTAGGGTGTGTCTAATTGTATTGGCCGACCGCCTGCACACCACCGTTGCTCCTCCGTAGCTTCCTCGTTGGAGTGTAGCTATTGAAGGTATGGTCATCTCCTTACCCATCGAATATTTGCTTTGCTAGCTCCCTAGCTAGCTGCATCCACATCGAGTGTGAGATGTGGTGTCTCTTAAGCCTTCCTTCGGTTGGATTTCTCTTGGGGTGTAGGCTCCGGGGATTGTCCTCACCACCCGTCATCAACGTGTTGGGGTGTCTGGCTGGAAAGGACCGTCCGTTCAGACGCCCTGTCTAATGCTGTCCGTTGTGAGTCTTCCGTCTAGCCTACAGGTTCCGACAACGGTGATCCTGGTAGACCTCCAGTAGCACCCTGGACACCTGGTTCGTCGGGAGTCTCCCTACCGTCCTTAGGGCTTCACCGAGCGAACCACCTCGTCCTCCTTTAAGGAGAAAACTGCCCGTGGGTTTTTTTTCGAGGTCTGTGGTTGGTGGGCCACTGGCTGATGAGACCACGGCTGTCCTCCAAAATCATTTGGAGGGTGGAAGACTTTGTTTCTTTAATAGAACTACGTCATTTAGTTGGGGCTGTGCTGGAGAGACTTAAAGTATTCTTTATGCCATTTTTTCTTCAGTGCAGATTTGGTACTAATATAATAGTGCTGAGTGTTCAGCGCAAACCGGATTATTGCAAGTAAAGCAATACGCTCGGGCTTTCCGCTGGCATGTGTGCTCCGCATGACATGCTTCGTATTTTGGGATAGCAAGTTATGTGAGAATTGGTGACTCGTTCTTAAATATTTAAAATTGGTAATTATTTCGTCAACAATTTCAAAAACGATCGTTGTTTGTCTGATTTTTGAACTGGATTCATTTCATCGTAAATTACAAATAGAGCCAATGCAGCAATATGAGTCATATTTGCCCCAAATTTATGGGCAGAATGACCACTGACTTTCGCTTATCGTTTGTATTATCTACCTCTGTATCCATAGTGGGGGGACTACAAAAGTCGTCTGTATTTCGATATTGGGCGGCCTGTAATTGAATTTAAAGCTGGTGGGCCTGTCGAATTAAAGGCCTATGGGTTTATTTACCATATCTTGGAAAACACCAATGGTGGAGCTCTTTTTACATGAAAAATTACAACAAACGGTAATGAGTCCCCATGTGGTAACCAAACTTTAGTGAATACTTTGGTCCCAATGGTCCAGCACATCGGATTTGAGGATCCTTAATGTCACAACGGTAATCGAAACGCTACAAATAATGAAAATTGATCACCAAAAACTATGGACATCTTTCTAATACTGCATATAAAACTCGGTCGTTCTCTGTACGGACAGGGAATATACGAACAGGTAAAGCGTGAATTGATCCGGCTTAATGTCAGTATTCTCAGACTGAGTGGGACTAAGTGGTGGGATAAAGCTGAATACATTGCAAGCTCATGACTGACTAGAATGTTGTACTCTGTGGAGGAAGAGACAAGCTGTGGTCTAAGACTGCATGGTGTTGGTGTTATGCTGGCTAGGGATACCAGAAAAAGTCTTATTTTCTGGAAACCAGGCAAGGATAATAACGACAAAGCTTAGCTCCAAAATTCGCAAAGTCACCATCTTTCAGTGTGATGGTTATGATGCAGAGCAGGAAGACAAGACCACTTCCTATGCTCTTCTTAACTCGGTGTATAACAAAGTTCCGAAAAGCGACATCGTAATGGTTATGGGGGACCCCAATATCAAGGTTGACTTGGAAAATGTAGGCCTCGAGCGCGTTATGGATAGACATAGCTTGGGCCAGCAAAGTAACAATGGAGATATGCTTGTTGACTATTGTAACCCTCGTCAGCTTGTTGTAGGAGAAATCTTGTTACCACACAAGATCTGCCATAAAGAAACCTGATTCTCTCCTGAAGGTCGAACACAAAACGAAATCGACCACATCATTATGCAAAGAATGAGAGAAGTGTGGATGCAGGAAGTGATCATTACCTGTTACTAGCATCGCTCCGACTACGAATACCTGCTGTCCGGAGACGTTCAGAGGGTACAGCAAGTAGACCAAAATTTAATACGACCGCCCTTAGTGAACCAAATATTTTTCGTAATTTTGCCAACACTCTAAACGACAAAGTGTCAACTGTGAATGCAAACCTCAATGTTCCAATTTAGGCGATGTGCGACAAAGAAAATATGGTTTTTATTGGAAGCTGGACCTGAAACGGTACCGAGGCAAGCAAGGGATAGAGAATTATGGATATCCCAAAACACTTGGGGGAAAATAACACATCGCAGAGCACTCAAAATTAGAACCAACAATGAAACTGATGTTCATCGAAAGTTCATTCTACGAAACGAGTATAGAGCAGCTCATAAGGCAGTACAGCTCTGTGTGAGAAGTTATAGAAGATGGGACAAGTTGGCGGGGAGCATGGAAGAAGCTTCAAAAGTAGGGAACGTAAAGGAGCTTTATAAAATTTCTAAGTAGCACCAACCACCCTGTGCTAGATACTAACCCTAAACTTTTTGTGTCATCATCAACATCAACTTTCAACAAGTGCAGAAATAAGAACCGCGATCCTTCTTCTTAGGAATAACAAGGCAGCTGAACTGGATGGCATAACTGCCAATTTCAGGATCCCGACGCAGCGGCCTGTATTTTGTATCTACTTTTTCAGGCTGTTTTGGGAGAATGATACCTTTCCCAAGGATTCTTTTAAAACCTTGCGAATCATCTTTGAACAATTGTTCATCACCGCTCTTCCTCATGTTCATCGACGTTGAAAAGGCCTGCATCTGGAGATCGCCTGCTATGAAAGGCATCCCGAAAAAAAGTTTGCTATTATTTAAAAGTCGCTTCGTTTTACCTACCGATTCATTTGAACTGTGACAAGGAGATATACGGGTACTGTCACCAACTTTTTCTTACTTGCGATCGATGATGTAATGACTGTCACAGTGGGTACAAACTAGAGACTTGTTATCCACCGGAACCCGTTTGATAAGCCCTTTGGACTACCCTGATGATACCTATTTTCTGGCAAAAAACATTGGTGCCCTTAACCAAATGTGTCAAAATTTATGCACACTAGCAGGGAATAACAAGAGGAGGTTATCTTGAGACGATAGAGGATGTCACACAGTTCAACTCTCTGGGTAGTTATGTGTCACTCAATGGTGGAACGGACGTAGAAGTCAGAAATATGCCAAATAAAGCTCGAAGTACTTTCGGAATCCTTTCTCCAGTGTTGAACACTAACAAAAAATCGCTTCGCACTAAGTTAAAACTGTTTGTATTCAATGTCAAATCTGTACTACTGTATGCATGTGAAGCGTAAAAATGATCCGCCAACGTCTCGAGCAGGTTACAAGCCTTTTTTAATCATTGCCTGCAATACATCCTAAGGATCCGGTGGCCACAAACGATTACCAATGAATGGACAAACAAAAATGTGTTGACATCGAACAGAGAAAATGGCGCTGGATTGGCCATACACTGAGATAACCAGATGACAACATAACCAAGCAGTGCTTCCGATGGTACCTTTAAGGTGTAAGGCGAGTTGGTAGGCCAAGAACAACAGAAGAGTCAACTGTTATGACGGAAGCTCAGTCTCAAAATTTGCAAACGTGGACGCAGCAGAGGTACCGAGCTTCAAAGAGAGAGAAATAAGGGGTGATTCATCGTAAGGTTTGATTTTCAATAGGCTTTCTTTGACAGATTACGCATGACTATTATCAAACTGATTTATCATTTTTGTTCAATATTCTTCGGCAAATCATAATAAAAAGACTCACACTACAAAAGCGTCTCCAAATTATTCAGCTATATTACAAAGATCAGCGTTCTGTAAGAAATGTATTTCGTGCGATTCGATAAACTTACGGTGCGCATAATCGACGTACTGAAACCACTATTGCCAATACGTTAATAAACAAAATTTCCGTATTTGGGCTGATGCGCAACCCGAAGAGTACCAAGAGCTACCATTACATGCATTAAAAACAACGGTATGGTGTGGTTTATGGGCTGGTGGAATCATTGGTCCATATTTCTTCAAAAACGAGGCAAATCAGAATGTTACCGTCAATGGTAACCGTTATCGTGCCATATTAACGGACCATGTGCTTCCTGAAATTCAAGCACAAGGTCTCGGTGAGCTCAGGTTTCAACAAAACGGCGCTACGAGCCATACAGCGCGTGAAACAATGGATTTGTTGAGAAATCATTTTGGTGATTTTCAATAATTTCACGTTTTGCTACCGTTGGACTATTTTCTCTGGGGATATTTAAAGTCTCAGGTCTTCAGGAATAAACCAGCTACGATTGACGGCTTGGAAGCCAACATTAGTCGTGTTATCCGCAAAATACCAGTCGCTATGCTTAAACGAGTCGCCCAAAATTGGATTTTCCGAATAGACCACCTCAAACGTTGTCGTGGCCAACATTTACATAATATCATTTTCGAAAAGTAAATACCATGAACTAATAATAAAAATGTTAAGTTCACTTTCAAATTGATGTATTTTATTCTACATTATAATTCAAATCTCACTATGAATCACCCTTTAGAAGTGTTGCTGGTAATAACATATTCCAGAACAAAAGAAGAAGGTTTATCTCAAGCTACGTATATGGCATCTTTCCACTATAAATCATACTCTTAAGGGATAGTAGACCTTCGAATCAAAAAACCAACATGCTTTTATTCCGTATATGACGGAGTGTATTGTGTAAATCGTGTTATTACTCGATAAGGAAATAATTGTCAACAGTCGAATCGAATTTGGTTACTCAAAATTCTTCAAAAGCAGTAATCTCTCCGGTCGTGTTATAGCGTTATTAAAGCGAAACAATTTTGTAATGGATATGCGGCTTTGTGTATTGGAGCATGTCTTGTCCTCCATAGTTCTTAAGATGACTTTAACTGTTAGATTTATACATTCGAAAACGCTAAATGATAGTCAAAAAAAAGGTTCAAACTCAAGTCAATAGTTTCTATTGTTTCTGCTTAGTTGGATTTGCTTCATGTCACTTAGTTGTTAACTGCTTGGCTTTGTGATTCTTATCTTATACTAATGTTCGCTATATATTCGATAATTAGAGAACGAAAGATTGTAAATGGATCATAAATCATGTTTTCAGTGATCGACAATGTTATGAGGACGAATGCGACTACTTGTTGGCGGATCTTTATACCATTTTGTGTTATTTTGGGAAATAAAATTGCAAGCATCAGTCTCAGCCCGATGACAGGTAGCACTATCTCATCATCGTCGTCTTCATTGAACTCATCATCAATCATTTCCACATTCACTTCGATTCAAACAGATCAACATCATTTTCATTATCGCTCTCCTCATTCATAAATGCAGCATATTTTTCATCCACTGCACGCCTTTTCTCCTCGGTTATTAGTTGGTTGGGTGTACAGTTATTTATCATCAAATACGCAATATCCCGATCAATTCCTTAAAGTTACAAAAGCACAATTCAATAAAACTTTCCAAGAACAAAATTCCGCAGTAGTGATGTTTACATAAATAACGAGAGTTACACACCAACACGAGTGAACATGATTCGTAAACCGTTATTTTCCATAATCCCCTCTCTATTATACATTCAGCTATGAACCTTGTAGCTGATTACCGCATTTAGTAAAGGAAAAAAAGAAATCAGAATGGAGTGCACGTATCGCTTCGGAATTAGTTTTAATCGCTACAGCATTACTTTTTTATGGAATACAGTTAGCATCGAGTTCCTAGCGAATACATAAAAAGATTTGTGAACATTAAAAAAACCCAAAAATCCCTAGGAACCTTCTCGCCCATCGGAGGGTTAATACAAAAAAAAAAAAAAAAACATTGCTTCACATGGAAAGCACCCCCGGTATTTTTGTATACAACGACTGCCATTAAAACACCTTCGGTTGTTCGTTTAAATAAATCCCGCAATTTTGCGTATCAATTAAGCCATTTAACCAAAAATGTGCGTAGTCACTGAGGATGATTTTTCGGTGAAAATCAAGATCGTTTTCCATCTCAAATGAAGTGCATACAGCAAATGTATGACGTGCACGACAGTTATTGGGCTTTAGCTCTTTTCACGAAGTATTTGTGTGCCATAGGCACGTTCAAGCGATGTCCAGTCGATTGATTGTGCTTCTTTACTTACCGACTTTCGTATGCCACAATATTCTTTTCACGTCTGGCAAAAGTTTAGTTTTCTAGTTTGATTTCAGACAATTTCATTTCAAAAAAAGATTTCGCGTGACAATATTGTTGTTATATAATGTATACAACTTAGTCTACATGGTTTGACTTATAAGGCGTCTATCAGTTGGACATTTGGGGGGATATTATTTTTTACTATTTTTAAAATTTGCATTTGTATATAATAGTGGGCAATTTCTTTGGCTTTTTAGTGTTCTATT
Organism: Volucella inanis; assembly: GCA_907269105.1. NCBI lineage: Eukaryota > Metazoa > Arthropoda > Insecta > Diptera > Syrphidae > Volucella > Volucella inanis. Next base: position 123,507,708 of record OU026157.1, on the reverse strand, counting down.
ATTGACAGCTCAATTAGCATTGTCATTTCATCATGAAAAGACTTACATATGAACAACGCTTCAATTCGTGTTATACGACAAATGTTTTTCGCGCACTTCGACCATTTTATAGCCGTCATAATGGACCTACTCAGCAAGCAATTCAAGCCATAGTGACCAAATTTCGCACCAATTTCACACTATTTCAAGCCACCCATCCGTATGCGTAGAATGCGTACAAACGAAAATATTGCTGCAGTATCCGCCAGTATTAATGAAGACCGTGATTTGTCTATTTGTCGCCGTTTGCAGCAATCAGGATTGTGTTACACGACAAAGTGGAAGATTTTATTTATTTAGTCCGATGAGCAACCTCGGGCAATACCAAAGCTGCCAAAGAACTGTTTAGTGCGGTGGTATATGGTTAAAACATTAATTTACGCCGATAAACTATCGTAAGTTGCAGCCTTGGAAGACAACATCACAAATGTGTATAAATTATTGTAAAATTAGCATAACAAGGGCTGTTTAATGAATACTTGGATAAGAAATGACAACGCAACTTTTTTAGGTTTTGAAAATTTTTCTATTTCAAGCTGCAACTGTTTAAAGCCTTCCGTATAGTACGACTTTTGTTGGCCTTCAAAATACTCCTTCGCCGCTACGATGGCTTCCTCTTTTGATCCGTATGGGAACAAATAGAAGTAGTAGGGTACCAAATCCGGAGAATGTGAGAGCAATTCGTAGTGCAATTCGATTAAATTTGGCTGTGACGACTGCGGAGGTGTGAGCCGGTGCGTTATCGTAGTGAAAGAGCACTTTTTTCTTCGGCAAATGTGTTTTTTTTTTAAATCAGCGTTGAATTGGTCAAACAAATCGACGTAGTATGCTCCTGTGACTGTTGTTTCCTTCTCCAAATAGTCAACGTGGATCACAACTCGCGCATACCAAAAAGCGGAGGTCATCACCTTTCCGGCTAAACGCACGGTCTTCGCCTTTTTTGGAGCACGTTCACCAGATAAAACTCATTGTTTCGATCGTTCTTTGGTTTTTGGTGTGTACCAATTAATCTATGTCTCATCGACGTTCACGAAACGATGCAGAAACTCTTCCTTTGAAGTGGTCTCACGGTTGCGCTTGTTCTCTGGTGTGAGCAAACACGGCACCCATCACGCGGACAGCTTTCTCTTGCCCAAAATCTCAAGCAGGATATGGCTAACACATTCAGTTGAGATGCTTGCTATCTCAGACAATTCGCGAATTTTCAAACGCCGGTCCGTCAATACAAGATCATGGATTTTGTCCACGGTTTCCTCTGTGGTAACCATTTTTGGGCCACCTGTTTGCGGTTCATCAAAAATCGACGTGCCGCGAAAGATAAAAGAAGATATTTAAGATGATGGTGTATTAATTCTGGCTCAGTAGCGCCACTTATTTTACAATCCGGGTACTCATCAAAAAGCCATCGTATGATGAACAAATAATTTTAATTCACTGTATTATACACACCTTGTTGGTACATAGCACTCAGTATTTGCGCCCACTATTTGCTGTTCTTTATAACACTACCGACTATGTCTTCTTATTTGGTTAAGCTTAATAATTACAAATTTAAATAAAAGATATTGCAGTTATTTCAATCAAAAGTTTTCTTTACTTATACAGTTCCAACAGCCAAGTGCGTTTACTGCCTATCTATTGTATATAACAAGTCCCAAATCTGCCACCATTTCAGATAAATTATAATTCAAAAGCTATTGCGGAGTTTTCTGAGTATTGGGCATTTTGGAATGAAGTGAAATACATACTCTCGTTCCCTGAGATTGCAGAGATCACATAATAAGAATAAATTCCAGCCTCAAAAGTTCAACTCTTAATTTAAAGATAATTTTTGTCTAATCCGCCGAGTACTTGTTCAGAAAATATGTACCATCCTCAGGTAGGTCTGAGCTTCTTTCAAGTATGTTACTCATTCAGTGCTATAGAAAATACGAATGCTAATGCTAATGCTTTCCACTCTTGGACACACTTAGTCTCATTTCGCAGCATTTGAGAACCAACTTCGGGGTTCTTTCCTTGATTTCCATTGAATTGGCTTTCGTAATATAATTTAAATGAAGCTTTAAGGTATCTAGATACAGGGGTGCTACGCTATCTTCCATATATTGGGTCATATAAAAAGTCTCCCCGGTTTTCTGTCACTAGATGGTGTTGGTATCCATATATCTGGAAACACTAATCTGATTGTGTCAAACGAACACGTGTTGGAAAGGTGATATGTCAGGCTACATTACTTCTGAAGACAGCTGTGTAATTTATTGCTTCTGTTAACAGTTATACTGATTTGAATATCAGTGAAATATCTGAAGAAATACGATATGTGATGCTTTTTTACTATAAACAACGGAAATGCGCTGCAAAAACATGCCGAAAAATCTGTGCAGTTTACAGTGACAGTGCTGTAAGTGAACGGCGGACCCAGGAGTGGTTTGTTCGATTCCGTTCCGGAAATTTAGGTGTAAAAAAAGCACCTCGCACTGGTCGGCCTGCCACTGAAAAAGTAAATGAAATCTTACAACTGATGGAGCAAGACCAACACGGAAGCTGTCTGGAGATAACAAAGGCACTAAACATCAACCGTATGACAGTTTGGAATTACCTAAAACGATGTTTGAGTGCCACATGAATTACCACAAAGAAATTTAATTGATCGAATAGCCATCAGTGAAACGCTGTTGAAACGTAACGAAATGGAACAATTTTTGAAGCGATTCATTACGGGCGATGAAAAATGGATTAAATACGAGAATATGCAATGCAAGCGATTATATTAAAAGGCCGGTGACCGACCACAAATGACTTCAAAGCCTGGATTGGCGGCAAACAAGGCTATGTTGAGTGTTTGGTGGGATTGGAACGGAACTGTCTATTATGAGCTACTAGAACGTGGCGAAACGGTCAATTTGATTCTCTACTGTGTACAACTCGACCGTTTGAATGAAGCTTTTAAGAAAGTGCGACCAGAATTAGCCAACAGAAATGGAATTGTCTTCCTTTATAACAATTCTAGGCCACACATATTTTTGTTGACCCGGAACAAATTGACGGAGCTTGGTTGGGAAGTTTTAATGCATATACCGTATAGCCCGAATCTTGCAACCTCTGGTTATCATTTGTTTAGGTCTTTGAAAAACTCTCTTAATGGTAAAAAATTGGCCCACCGAAGAGCCGCTGAAAATCACTTGGCAAAGTTTTTCGCTGATCAACCACAGAAGTTCTACACCGATAGAATTATGAAGCTACCCAAGAAATTTCAAAAGGTCATAGATATAATGGCCAATATGTACTTGATTGAAATTTATTTTGAATTAAGAAATTTTTTTTCAAAGATGTACAAAAAAACCGCGAAGACTTTTTATATGAACCAGAGTTAGAGCAACTACTTGGGTGCTTTAAAACTCTTCAGGGAAGGTATCGTAGAAACTTTTCCACACTTTCGAATGACTGATAACCCCAAACTTGTGCTGCATACATTTAAATAGAAAATGCTGTAGCGGGGCATATCTTCTGCTTCGAGATGAGAAACGTGTTTTTTTTGCATTGCAATTTCTCCAGACTGTGCAAAAAAGCCGCTTAGCTTTTACAAGTTTTGCCTTCAGATGGTTACACGTATTTAAGTTTGGCATAATCAAAACTTCCAGGTATTTAAATTTCTTAACTATTTCGATCTGTTGTTCTTGAAAGCTCCACTTTTTTTTTTGAGCATACCTATGTACGTCCATCATCTCTAGATATCATCATCTTTGATTTTTGTAGGTTTACGGTCAAGTTCCATGTTTTGCCGTTTATCATCAATTGCACAGCTTCTACCGTACTTGCGAGAAACACGATATCATCCCCTAACATTAGTGCAGGGATCGTTGTTCCAGTTAGGTTAATTCCACCCAAAATGTTTTCTCTAATGTCATTAATACATAAAATAAACAGTAACGTACTAAGAATCCAGTCATGTTTGACATATAGACGGATAGTTTTTCTATGCTCCATTTTATGGTATGTATGAGAGAATATTTGGTCTATAGTAAAATAGTTTCTACGGGAACCACCAACTCCGTAACTCTATGATATTAAAAAGCAAACTAGCAAGCAACTTGGCAAATACGTTGAGAAACGATATTCTTCTGTAGTTTACTGGCTCATCGTATTCTCCTTTTTTGTGCAGGGGGAAAATTATCGCTTTCTGGAAATTCTCAGGTAACATTCTTCAGCGGTTAAAAATATTCTGTTGAATTCATGTGTAAGAGCGGTTATGAATTCTGAAGAACTATTTTGGTAAAATTCAAACGGGATACATTCCAAACTTGGTGCTTAATTATTATTATTTTTTTTTTCTTTGAAATCTTGATAACAGTTTCTACTTCAACGATGGAAAGTAGCATATCTAAGAATTCATTCTCTATCATACGAGCAAGGTATTCGAAGGTCGGGAATTGTGTTGCAATTCTTTTCCGTAGCAATTTAAGAAAAGCGGATGAAGTTTTCCTAGCCTGCGTACATTCAAGATCAAACCACTTATGTTCTTTGGATTTGGAGTGTTCATTCTTTGGCAGAGTTGATGGTACCGCTTTTCAAATTATATTTTTTGAGACGGTGTTAGCTTTATGCAGGTTTCGAGCTCTTTATTAGGGATGCGCAAATAGGATTCTTGGTAAGCATCGATCCATATTAGTTTAGAGAGAATTGCTAGCTGTGATATACCTTAACTTCTTGCACTCCGGCAACATTGAATGAAACTTCCAAAGGCATATTCGTGTTGATATGCGTAAAACATTAGGAAGTGAATAAGTGATTTCGAGTTTTTCCACTAAACCCCATTTTGTTGATTTATTTGGGAAATTTTGAAGGCGTTATACATAAATTAGAGTTAACAGTCGTAACGCAGAAACTGTGAATTTTGATAAAAAATTTGAATAATTTATAAATGTTGTTGTAGCGTATATCTTTCCATGATTAAATGGTAGATAATGTGAAACACAAATATGGCATCTGTCAAAGGTCAAAATACCAAATACCATTTGCCTGAGTTCAGAGAACCCCTATTGAAAAAAGGGTGTGCATTTAGTTAAATTCAAAACTCGCCTATGTAAATACCGTTGTTAGGGGAACATGGCTTCAGGACCACCAGCAGTGGCTGATCAATCATTGCTTTACTTAGTGAGGGTAGGAGTTGGGCTTATTTTTTTCCATATTTAAACCATATACAGTTTCATCCCCGAAGGTTTTTTCAACATTAACCTAACAAATTATATGCCTTTGAAATATGGTCGCTATCAAAGTACTAATCGCGTTGTTTTGTTTTGTATGTAAATGTTATTATACATATGGGACCTTTTAAGCCGCAAAACAAGTGGTAGATAACGATTAATTATTCCCTTGGTTTTCACATTTAGTGGTGTTACTCATCGATACTTAACCCATAATATTATTGACCTGTTGACATAGATTTTAGATATTGTAGAATTGACTTTGAATCTGATAGTAAGGCTCTGCCACACGATGCGGAGATTTCATTTCATCCGACCATATGCATGTATTTTCAGGTGAATTTGTATATGCTCCTTAAGAAGTTACCTTCCATTGTTCCAAATAGTTGAAAGAGGGCCGAAATTCTCCAGAAGCTTTATTGTGTTCAAAAATAAGTTAAAATATTTTTATCCAAACCTTTTATTAGTCCGGCAGACAGAAGTGCTGTGAATCGTCGTCGTTGTCATTCATGCTCTGAAAGTTGTTATCTTATTTTCGCTGCTTCTGTTCAAAATTTGTGTCTTTGTATGCTTTTTACATTGGGTTTAGTTTTTTTAGTAGTACCTATCAGTTCGCAATAAGAAGCTCTCGAGTAAACATTTGTAGCAAAAAGTGCATTTTTTTATAAAATAAAGTGGTACTTGTGTTTGACATGTGAGATTTTAAGGGTTCCCTGCAACTAAAGTTTATCTTGTATAGGGATTGTTTACTATCCTGTCGACTGTTCAAATTCGGACTTTCTTCGTTTATGAACTTAAAGTTTAACATAATTCATCTCATGCAGCGAAAAACATTAATGTTGCATTAAAGGATGTAGCGGTAAATGACCGCAACATTCAACGTTGGTTTGCTAAATTTTAGCCTCAAAAACGATAATTGGCCACAATGTTTTAAAAGATACAGACCCAACAAAAACGGTGCGGTACATTCACATAACTTGAAAGGTCCTCCTACGACAATAAGTCGACAACTATCTCTAATCTACACTGCAAAATGAACTGTTTTTGTACCATACACTCGTAATTACATGTGATTTTGTATGACAACCACAAAAGATCTTGGCAGATCTAGGTCTTCACCCAGAAAATGTTATGGTGATAGTCTGCTGGAGATCGAAAGTACCAATTCATTTTTCATTTCTTCAACCTTTCCTTTGGTTGCAGTCACGTAAATCACGCGTAATGGTACAAAACTGCTAAAGTCGGGATTTGACTGTGTACTCTCCTGATGTTTCTCCATCGAATTATCACCTTTTTCGCAGTTTGGAGTCATTTTGTCGGCAGTAGGTATTCCGAAACCGAGCAGAGGTCATTAAAGTCTTTGGAGACTTTATAGCGTTCAAAAATCAAGCCTTAGATTAAAAGGAAATAACGGACCTTGAATGACGTTGGAAAAAAGTTAAAGATGCTTACGGTTCATATTTTGACTATATAAAATTATAAAAAAATATTGGCTTTTAAATTTTTACCTCAAATACGGACATATCATATGGTATAACCTAACATCTGTCCGCGATCTAGATATTTCGGAGAAGTTGTTACCTTTGCTCATAAATTTTACTTTAAGCTTCAGATTTTCGCTTTAGCAGCGCTTCGTGTATCATTAGTCCTGCAATCAAATACATGATTATGGCGATTATTTTCTAGATGTAGTAGTTGCTTTTTGAAAATCTAAGCTTTGGTTTTTGCGCCTAATGTTGGCAATAGAGCAGGCCATGAAGTGACGTTCAGTCACCATCAGAAGACTTCCCAATGAAGCATCTGCAACCCCCCTACACTCCCCCGTTATTTTAGTATTGCCACTGTCATTATTGCCTTTCAGACTGTCAATCTCAAAACAGAGGAATCTGGCTTATTCTGAATAAATGGGTACTTGAATTTCGGAGGTTTTGGTCATTGAACTGATGATTTGATGAGATGTTGCGGCAGCTACAACTGATGCATGCTGTGATGGGATTGGAAGTCTTTCCAAAGTAAGCCAGGATAATGCGTTAGCCCACGGCTTCTACATTAGAGTTAGGAGGGTGAAAAAAAATGAGTCTAGGCTAGGTGAGAGTCAACAATGAAAAATATATATTTCAAAGAGCTTGCTATGCAGGTCTTTTCGAAACGACACTCCTAAAGGTTTATATATGCCAATCAAGTACTTTCTACGGTCCTACTATGGCGTCTCTCTAACTGATTCTTAACAAAACAGTTTGCATTTCTAAAGTATGCTATTATCATAGCTCCACTTTTGCTTAGCTGGGCTTTAGGAATATGGTCTACTGACATATTCATTGTGATGTAAGTGATGGATGACAGAATGTCTCTTTTGTGACAACTTATAAGTACGAAACGTAGCGATATTGTTTTTTTTTTTTTTAAATTTTCACGCGCTCAGGCGAAGGAAAATCAGGGAGGAAAGAAAAAAGAGGTACCGATGAACGTTGGTCTTAAATGTTTAAAGGTTTTAATGACAAGGAAATAAAGAACTGGGCAGGGCATTCCACAAGCGAGTTGTGCGGTTTAGGAACGAATCACAACATTTTAGAGTACGTCCAAGAGTGGACTTAAGGGTGTACTGCTGAGTATTCATAGTAAGACGAGTGGAACGGTTAAAAAGGGGTGATTTCAATGGACTACTGGTGGTGGAAATAGCGATAAAATAGAGTGAGACACGACATATTACATCGGTGTTCGAGAGTGTTCATTGTCTGAGTGATATTAGTAGCACCTTTGAGTTTTAATGCATGGTGCAGAAATGCTTTGGGCGCACCCGAACAGATGTGGGTATTATACTGCCATTTCGAAGAAATAAACGCCTTATATGTATATTAGGGCCAGATCAGAGGGGGTAAAGAATTTGTTACATTGCTTGAGGAATCCAAGATATTTCGCAACATGTTTGACGACATCGGGTATGTAGTTATTTTAACGTAAGTTAACAATAGCTGGGTGTTTAAATTCGCTTTAATGACAGTAGGAAGCATTGTGTTTTGAAGCGTTAAATTCAATTCTGTTAGAGGTTCAACAATTAGTTATGCTGTTAATACCAGAATTTAATGAGTTTAACATACGTGGGCGTTCCTGTCCCATAACCGAAGAGCAGGGACGCGATTCGGGAACGAGTATGAAAAACAGAGAGTTCAGAGAGTCAGCAAAGAAATATATTGAATTAGAAGTAGCAGATAGGAGATCGTTGATGAAAATGAAAAAGAGTTTTGGAGACAGAACGGACCTCCGAGTATCAACAGCATTTATTTTGTGGGTATCAGGATTGGTTGCGACCGGTACTTTCTAATCCATGTAAGAACAGGTTCAGCGGTTCAAAATGCACCCATTTTCGATAAAATAGCCTGATGCCAAACTCTGTCAAATGCCTTGATTGATTGATTGATGTACGCTTTGGTTCCACTTTCCGGTGAGACATGCCATCAGATCACCAGTGGACCTATTGTTTAGAAAACTATACTGCCGGCCATTGAGTGTGTGGTTAATACTATAGCTTCATTATGACTAAAGGATTTACTCATCTGTTTGCTACAATAAATATTGAGAAATATTATAACACGAAACAGATATGAGTTTTTTTTTTTATAATATTGAAACAGAGCACTCATGTAAAGACTTAATGAATTGTACTCTTTGTAAAGTTCCTTTTTATGAAAAACTCTTCTCTGAACCTTGCCTGCCAAGTTCATCGATTTCATTTCCTGTGATCCCATTGTGACCTGTGACCCAGACAAGGGTTACTGAATTTAGCCTTTCGACTGCGTTCAGTGATCTTTTATATTCTTGAACTAGATTGGAAGTTGTAAGAGGGTTCAGTGTGGTTTTAAGCGCGGCTTGGCTGTCACTGCAGATGCAAATGCTTCACCCCCTCCATAGGTTTTCCGCAATATAGTTCGCTACCATCAAAATTGCGTAAATTTCTGCTTGCAAGACAGATGCAAGCTTCCCTAACGTGAAGTGAAATCTAATATTGTCGTCCTCCAAAGAGACACCAACGCTACATCCTATATTGATTTTGGAGCCGTCCGTGAAGACCCGACTGCATTCCCTTCCTGGCTTCGATTCTGGCCGAAGCCCGTCTTGGGCACAAGGAAAGCCGATTTCGTATTTTTCCCCAACAGGAGTTCCGGTATCATTACATCGGACTGCATGTGCATAAGAACGGAGTCATAAAACAGCAACCTTGCGCTCCGGTCATCGAAGCTCCAGTGCGTGTTGTACCAAAGACCACTTTTTTTAGTCAAAAGATATCAAAAGACACATTCATCAATGTGTCTAGATTGGAGATAAGAGTGCTAGGGAAAGCCTCCATGCGTCCGAACCAAACCGTTCTTTGGAGTCAACCGATGTTTAGTATACAATTACCCTTATCTTAGCCATGTAGATCCAAAGAACCCTTCTCGGTGACAGACCCCATGTCTTGCCGATAGCTCCTCTGCACTTTTTTTTATAATACCGGGAATATGGATACCCTTTTACTGGCTTTCCTTCAGGGCGCGGGCGGGTGGTGTAGTAGTTTGAAACTCAGGTGTGTTTGGTTTCGATATTTTTCCCAGAGGTGGTTGTCAAAGTGGACGGGACGAACTAGTGGGTCTTAGTACGTGCTAGTTGTTAGTTCGTTACATTTAGCCCAGCCAGCATTCACTCCAACATCAGTGTTATGCCTTCATGTCAGAGTTGAAGCCAACGGGATTTACATATAACTACATACAAATTCTTTGAAAAGACTTTTTCAAAGAATTGCCTCGCACGGAATTCGAATCCCACAGCCACCCCACAAGGCCGACAGCACCTTAGATGCTTTAAGCATGGTGATGCCTTTAAGCACTAGAAGAGTCAGACCAGGCACCTTCCTCTTTCTCGTAAAAAGAAAAACCTCAGTTTTGAGAGGATTGACTGAAAGCCCATTATACGATTAGGCACGATCCAACAGACAGTACATACAGCTACATCATTCGCGTTTCCTTGTGCATAGACGTTAGAACAATTGACCGCGTTGAGCAGTGAGTCGATTAATATGCACCATAGCAGTGAAGACAAAACGCCGTCTTGCGGGCGGCTCCTGTTTAAACCCGCCACCACATATTGGCGGCGGCTAGCATCCGCAATCAATATCCTATTTGTTTCATGTGTGCTACAGAGATATGTTACGATAACATAGTTAATATATAATTGCGTCCTTTTCCGTCGGAAAAAATGTTTTTTCTTTGTCTGTTTAAATTTAATTGGACTTGCTCCTTTATTTTGAAGAAACGTTTGCACAACAAAATATTTTTAGCAACCTATATTTGCTACACTTTCATTCACAACTCTACTTGTCACTTCTTAGGTTTTTAAAGACCTAACAGTCGAATACACTATAGTTTCTTATTCAAATAGCTCCTAAAACATTTTTAACATAATCTGAATTATATAAAAGACAACTCTGTTCCTTTTTATTGTTATTTTTTTTATTTAGACTTTCCTTAAACTAGATTCTAAAAATTCATTTTAAGTACAATTGACTCGACCTATATTTTCGTATTTGCAATAATACATCCCGCTTTTAAATACAAATGTGGATTAAGAGGTCTATACATCTGGATTCAAATGTTGAGTAATACTGAACATATTTTTATTTTTCTAACACATTCCTAGTCAAAGATTCGAAATAGTAAAAATTAATTTATCTGCACTTGTATGGCTTTGATTGTTTTTACACACATGCTAAGCTTATTTGTTTGGAAATGTCAAAACAGTCCAAACTGGCAATTTTCACATAAACTTTTTTAAGATATTTTTTCTATGCACCTAGTACACATGCAGTCGTAATATTCTAATTTTTGTTTTTTTCAGAAAACTCCTCCTTCACACGATGAATCCTTAAATCATACTGTAGATGCCAAACAACACATCAAGACTTATAAATTATATCAAAATACTCTGAAGCTCACAGAATGAGCTTTTATCCGAGGATGAAATAATCTGTGGTCTTCCTAAGAGAAACATTATTTTGCAGCGAAGAGAATTCGTATCGAATAATAAAAAACTTTGTGGCTTTGATAAGAATGATTTACTTTTTCCTTACATCCAAAAAGTCTTTGCCCTTAAAAAACGTGGTCTGCCGGCAATCTATGGATGCTGCTGTCAACAACAGTCGAAGTTTCGCATCTTTCGCGTCGATACGTGATGCTCGGGTTGTATTAACTGTCGTGATTTTCGGTGTAATTCCTAGTTGAATTTCGTTCGTTACGGATACTTCATCGGATTTGTGGAATATCAACTTTAAACACCTTCTCGTCTGCATTCGTCTTATGTGTATCGGTATCTGTGCACAAGTTTTCTGTACCAACTTCTTGATACGATTAAAATAAATTAAATGGCGTTGTGCGTTTCAGAGGATCAAATTTCCTCGAGAGCGACATGATACGAAATCTTAGTCAATCAGGTTATCAACTACAAAAGTATTTCGTTAACCGCTTTTGACTTAGTTGGAATTAACTTAGTTCTGGATTAGAAAAAAACAAAAACAAAGAAACGAACTCTCATCCTTAAAGCTTCTAAACTGGATAGAATTTTATATCTTGTTAGTGGGGTCTTACAAATACCTACCGGCAACCGTATCTGGTCGTATCCAATTCATTATACAAAAGTTTTCACAACGAAATATGAAGGAATCTTGATAGATATTACCTGAAACCGCATTTGCCTATTTCATCTCTTTTGATAATTGTTAAACCGTCGTCGGTGTTACTTGTGAACCCAAACTTAATTCAATTAAAAACTTTTCGAATAAACTCCCTGAATTTTTCGCGGTTCAAAAAAAAAAAAAAAAAATTTAAATAAACATAAATAAACGATCCTTTTAAGTTATCGATAGGTTAATTAAAAATTAATCGGTTTCGTGTTTTTCCTCGGTGGATTGTGATTTGTGTATAATTGTGAAATTTGTGAGTGATATGACGCAATTATTTTCATGCGTGCTTAGCATTTTAATTAAAGAAAAATAAATAAGTGCTATAGTGTTGTGATTTAAAATAAATTCAAATATTTTTGTTTTTAATTCACAAAAATAAAAGAAAATAAATAAAAATCGACGTGAGTTAAAGGGATTTCAAAGATTCAAGGTAAAAATCCACTCTTTAAATTCTTGGATAATTATTCAATATATAGAAAATTCTGTGTTTTGATAATAAGCTGACTTAAACTGCTCATCAACCAGGTAACAGAATTCTTTCCTAAGTTTTTTGTAACATTGTTTTTCAGTGTGATATTATTTTGACGGTGCCAGAGTTTTATAAGCCAGATGGCTTTGGGATTAGTGAAAAAGAAGTACTCTGGGCTAAAATTTTACTCTCTAAGGTTTTGGAGAATTGAATTTGGTTGAGATGAAGTTTATCTTTGAAGTGAGCCATTCCTTGTGCTTGGAAATTTTTTAATCGCTCCATTCTAATAATATTATTTGGCAGAATTTAATCCTGCGAATTTAAATAGGGGTTGAGATCTTTGAATCTTTATGAAAATTATAGAGCATAGTGGAGAAGGATAAAATGAGTGAGAAATTGGGGGAGATACTTGTCATAATTCATTGAGGATTAGCTGTTGATTTGTAATGTAATAGGCCTCGTTTGACATTGGTCCGTAATGATTATAACGAGCATGGATAGTTGTTATGTACATATTCAATAAACGGGCACTGAAAGGGCAGTAATAAAAGAAGAAAGAGGACAGTGTTGTGTCTTGGAAGAAATGAATTCTATTATCGTATTTGAGATAAGATTTCTAATCGGTTAAGATATTCGTTTAAAAAAAGCTATGTCGCCTCTATTTGTTGAGATTGTTATTTTATGAAAAATAAAAAAAGACTGATTGGTAGAATTGACCATGTCGCGGCTGGCGACTGGAAGGGTTACGATTTAACTCTTAACCGTGTCCGAGTTTGAGCAAAATGCAGAACGTCTATTTCGTTTGCGTTGGAGAAGAGTTTATTTCGCAGTTTTATTCTTTTCTTTCTTTTTCGGCTGACAAATAGTAAATGCGTCAAATTAAACGATTTGCGCTTTTTAGGCGAATACGAACAATGAAAAACAAATAAATGTCAGAAAGAAAGAAAGAAGAAAAGTAAGGCTGCGTTTACATTATTTGGAGTTTACACTTTTCGTTCTGCAACAGACCATCTTAAATACACCTGCGAATGGCTTTCGATCATCTACAATGAAAAAATCTGCGTTTAACGTTTTAAAATGTATAGAAATTTGGAAAAAATAAAGTCAAGTTTTTGGGTTATATGGTAACAAAAGAAAGGATCAAACTAATCGACGAAAAAATTCAAACTACTTCAAGATTCACAAGGTCAAAATTAATAAAAGATTTCAAAAGATTTTTGGGATTAATTAATTTTAATAGGCGTTTTGTACCAAACGCGGCAAAAATTCAACTGAAGTACCAGGCCATAATACCAGGTAATAAGAAAAACGATCGACAGAACTAAGTGTCGACCGAAGAGGTTTCTAACCTTCATTGTTAGCCCATCCAGCTAAAAACGGAGTATAATCATTGAAAGCAGACGCGTCGCATACAGTAATAGGAGCTGTTCTCCATCAAAAGATAGGTAAAAATAATACCACCTAACGGAATAACCACCGTGTAGCGCTCCCATTGTTCCGATTTGAGTTCTATTTTTGTTTAGTTGGTACATCTGTCGTTGATATTCTCTCTAAATTTTAGCGTCAATAGCTTGACATTTGCAAAAGTTACGTAACCAAGAGTACATCTATCTCTGTGTATGTTGGCGATTTTTTACAATTTTAGGATTGAATTTAAATTTGCAACAACGAACTTGTATTAGATTTTGCGTAAAAAATGGATTTAACGGTGCGCCAACATTTTAAATGTTGGAAAAGTGTTTCGGCAACGACTCTTTAAAGTTAACGACCGTTAACCAGTGGCACGAGCGGTTCACAAGTAGTCGTGAGTCAAACGAAGATGATGAACGCAGTGGCAGACCATCGACATCGAAAAACAACGAAAACATTGATCAAGTAAAATAAATGTGAGTCAATAACCGCAAATTAACCACCAGAGAAGATAGCGGAGGACTTGAGCATTGCCGATGGATCCTTCCAAGACATTTTGGTTAATGATTTGGTTTTCATCAAAAGGATCATTACTGGGCTTATGAGTACGACACGCAATCCAGACATCAGGCAAGTGATTAGCGTTCACCAAATGAGCCGAGACCACAAAAAACACGTCGTTTTCAGTCAAAAAAGAAGGCAGTGCTCACGGTTTTCATGGATTACAACGGTGTAGTGCAGCATGAATTTTTGCCAGAAGGCCCGACAGTAAACAAAAAATGTTTCGAACATTGGATTGAGCGCTGGCATAAGTGTGTTGCAGTCGATGGGGATTACTTTGAAGGGGACAATATAGATTTAGATGAATAAACTTGTATTTTTTTCATTATCATTCAAGGAAGTATACCTTTAGGTTTTTCTCAAAGAAATTGATAACAGCACAATCAAAATATAGTACATACGATTACTCCTATGATCGCGAGCTCTTGGCGATGTACCAAGAAATCAAGTACTTTAAGTATGTGCACGAATTCTGTATCCACACTGATCATTAGCCTCTAAACCTTGCATTGAAACAGGATATTAATAAAGCTTGACCCTGTCAGATGCGACACTTAGATTCCTGGAGTAGATTTTAAACGTTAAAACTAATCGATTCTTAAATCGGACAAACTCATTTATTGTAACATTTCCAATCGAGGAATTTGACCATACCTTCCGAGCTACTACGGAATACTTGTATTGGTAAGTCTGACAGTCTGTCGTATCCGGGAGTACACTCTACCATTAACTTAGTAAGCAATAGGTATGTTTAGCCGAGTCTTAGGAAGAACTGCGCAACTTTCGTTAAACAATGTAAATGGTAACAACTTGCAAAGGTTCTTTGCCATACCATAGATTCACCCGTTGGCCAGAGGTTATATCGATTTAAGATATCACAGCAAAACCAAAGAGAGCTTAGAACCTACTATATGGGGTGCCGAAAAAAATTTATACGGACCTCGGAAGACAATTTGAAGCTGCAGTTTTTCATTAACTGATTGAACTCTTAGTTGCAGTTTATCTTAAGATGGCGCCTTATCACCAGTAGGCAAATGTAATACAATAGTTTAGCAAATGAATCGAACTCTAAAGACGGCCTTGATTTGTATTTTTTGAGAGACGAACCGCATTTTAACCCTATATAAAGGCTTCCGCTTGAGGGCTATCTTTCGTAGTAACGTTGAGTCTACCAGGCGAGTTTTTTTTTTACAGAATAACGTGAAGAAGTCAACTATTCCGAATTCCTTAAAAATATAGAACAAAGGATGAAGAAGGTGAGACCCATTGTTACATCGAAACATTGTGAGGATCGTGTATTTATTCACAAGGACAGCACAAACGGCTTCGCATGTTTCTATTCGCAACGATGCACTTAGGCCATCAATTATTCCACGTATCAAGGTCGATTAGAGGTAATAGAACGAAAAGAGAAGTACTTTAGTGTTCGAGTCAGTTCCTCTTTCTGGTGAGATATGCTATCAGATCATCAATAGACCTGTTGCTATGGAAACCCTGTTCTTGGTCATTTGTCTTAAGGCACTTCATCAACTTATTATATATTGGCGTTTCCATGACCAAAGAAAGAAGGGACGCTTGTACAATGAGAAATACACTCGCTTTCTTAAGGGATGTCCTAGGCAAGTGTTCTCCATATGCTCGAGAACTAATCAGCAATTAGTACTTGTAATCTAGTATTTGTAAATCAATGTTATAAGGAGCTTACTTTGGTCTGTTACCTGTTGTTTTTTAAGTCTTTGTCACATTGTTCGTGTGATTATGTTGTAATATAATTTTTTTCCTTATTCCTAGTAAGCTACACCCTGCCAGACTCGAACTACAAATTTTTAAAATGCTATAATTTTTTTTATTTTTTGATAAATTTTATTGTGCCAAAGCAAAAAATGTTGAGAAATACATCAATTTTCAAATTGTATCAGTAGTTTTCAATATGTCTACCTTTGACGCGAATAGTGGTCTTGAGACGGCCGAAAAAAGCATCGCACGCTGCACGCAAGTGGGCCTGCAGTATTTTGGCCCATTCCCGGCGAAGTGCTTGTTTGAGGTGGTCAAAACTTTGGTAGTTTTTAGTGCCAACCTTCGCCTTCAAAATACCCCAGACAGAGAAATCCAACTGAATTGCATCCGGAGAAGTTGCAAGTGTGGAACATTGTTTTTTAACCAATCTTGGTTGACGCGCTTTGTGAGACTGTGCCGAGTCCTGTTGAAATGTCCACGGTCTCCGACCGAAATGATTGTTTACCCAAGGCTTCAATACTAAGACAGTTTCACGAGTTTTACGAGTGGAGAGCGATCATCGGCGGTTATGGCGGCTCAAACCATCACCATTGGTGCTGCCTGCTTTCTAGTGGCCATCCGAAGGTGAAAACTTTCGAAGGACCTCTCTGGCAAGTAAACTCGGTCATTTTGTTTATTGACATATTGGTCGATAACAAATGGCGACTCATCGGAAAAAACCAAATTCGGCAACTCACCACTTTCGTGCAAGCGTAGCAACTACTTCGCTCTTTCCACTCTAACTTTTTTCTGTTGCGGTGTAAGATCGTGTGTTTTTTGGAACCTTAATGGCTTGAGCCCAAGTTCATTCTTCAGTATGTGTTGCACCCGTTCCAACGATATGTTGAGCTCACGAGCCATTTTTCTTCCACTTCGACGCGGATTTCGCTCAATTCGAGCCTTCACTTTCCGAACCATTTCTGCCGATGTTGCTGTTTTTTTAAGACCTCAATGGCGTTTAGCAAAGCTGCAAGTATCACGGTAACGAGCTTTGTTTCGAGACACAAATGATTTATTCACGTTGAGGTGCTTGAGGGCTCTAACGATAGCTGCTTTTGGTTTTCCAGCCAAATATAAAGCAATCACACTATCACGTTTGAATTCCATCGCGGATAAAAATTTTTCAACACAACTGAGACGCAAATCTTTTAAAAGGCTAAAATTATCTGTCATGTGTCAAAATTTGAGCTCACTGTCATGAACGGTTTGCAAATTATAGCAGTCTGAAATTGATTGTAGTGTAGTTCGGATGGTTTTACTCTTCGTTATCTTCTAACTAAATTGTTGTTATTAGCAAGGTTGCGAAGCCTACGTTCATGTCTTTTTGCCATGAACCCATCCTCAATCATTTAAATTTTCAGATCCCTATGTAGATCAGCGTTACGTATGTACCATGGCGCATTTACAATATTACGAAGTACTTTGTTTTAGAAGCATTGAATGCTTTGCAGCTGTGTCTTATTTGTGCACCCCTAAATTTAAAGACGATATGTCCACATTGGCTTTTGAACTTGCTTATAGAGAAGGGGTTTATTGTTAATTGAGAGACATGAATTCCTTCCCATGAGTCAACACATTCTGTTGTTTCGTATATAGTATGTAGTTCATCATGTTTTTTCCCAACATGAGTTTTCCAGCATAACTTCGCGTTTAGAGTCATGCCTAAACACTTAGCTGAGTTCAAATGCAGAATAATTTTGTTATTTATGTACACAGGTATGTGTTGTATAAATTTGTTGGTAAGGTTTACATGAACTGACTTCAGTTTATTTAATTTTATTTGCAATTATTTGGTCCAATCAGATATATCATTTACTATTCTTTGCAGTGGCTGTGACTGTTTCCTAATTATTATCTTTATTTGTCTAGAAGACGTTTTCAAGATGTCCCGCAATTAGATCCACCTTTTGTTTGTTTTTTTTTGCCCAGTTTCCACTGCTGTTTTTAACTGGCAGAATGAATACCCTAGGTCTTTTCATTTTTTGTTTAAAAGTTTGTATTTCATTTTCTAAATGCTCTATTGCATCGATTGTTGTGGATAGTTCGATCCATTCCTCTAGCAAATTTTTGAAATATATGTATCTTTCCAGTTAGCTTGTTCACTAGGCATGGGTTGCGTCCCTTCATTAAAATTTTGTTATTTGTTACCAAGTGTAAGCAGGACAGATGAGTGATCTGAATCTTGAATGGTACTTAAGAAGATATTGTTAGTTATAAGGAACTCGATAACCTTCGGGATTTTGTTTCTATCAGTAAGTAGGATTTCACGTTGAATGGTAATTAGCATTCAGAGTTATCTTCCCTTTCTATTTGTTAATCACAATCGACAAAGTTTGTTCTTTGCATGTAAATCTCCGCCTGTTGTAAATTTGTTTCTGAATTTTCGAAAGAGGCTTTGTTTTAGCCTGTTGCTAGGAGAACAATATGCCGCAGCTGCCCATACCTTTCTACTGCTTGTTTATATGTTTACGGATTTGACTTGTATTACACAGTCTTGAACCAGTCCTCTTCATCTTCATCGTGGTTAACACCTTCCTTAACTATGACTGTAGCCCCCCTCCCCTTTTGCTGTGTTATGAGGTTGTGGGATATGTTATATCTTGTTTTCGCGCAGTTTATATCGACAGTCGCTTGCAATTCATCTTTGCGATTCTCGAGACCATTGGCATTCCGTATAAAGAGCTGTATGTGTTTAGCCAATGGGATCTTGTAGGTACAGTTCTTTTGTTTCTGTTTGGTTTTTCAAGGAAAGACGTTCTTTCAAGAATTCTCTTATTGTTCTTTTTCATATCTTCCACACTGATAAGAATTCTTTGCATGATATCCTTCATGGCATTGCCAAAAGGCTTAGCTTTTCCGAATGGTTTGACAGCGTTGCTCGAAGTAACCTGTGCATATGCTTTCTTTGAGCCGGTTATGAGACTTAAGTTCTTATTTTTGCTTGAGAATTCATTTTTTTAGCTTTATCCTTTTTTTTTTCATTCTTTTGGACCTTCGGTTTTGGTCCTCAATGTCTTTTGTTTTGCATTTTCTTTTGCTTGTTATCTTTTATCTGCTGCAGTTCTCAGGTGTCTTTTGCAGGTGTCTTTTGATACAGTTTATGCATTTTGGGGTTGCCTTTTTCCCTAATGCAGTAATTTATATGGTGGTCACCTGCACATCTAACGCATTTTGGTTTGAAGTTGTAGTATTTGTGAGTAAGACCATTCTTTTGACAGTTTTAACATTAACGAACTAGCTTTGATCTATGAAAAGAACGAATTTGCACTGTCATTCCTAGTATATCTTTGATTTCATAAAGATTCTTGATGTTTTTATTTTGCTCAAAAGTAACCATTTATTTAATACCATGCACTTTTTTCTGATTTAGTAATTTTGTCAAGTTTTTGTAGGATGCTTCATCTTTCACATTAATTTTGACATCACTACTATTTAGAGGAGATGTAATAGCTTTTATTTTGTTTTCCTATAGTATGTGTAGTAAGCAATATATGGGAGAGGCTTTATTGACTTGAGTGGTTTGGTTTCTTGGTTTTTTGGTTTCATCCTACTGAATGATGGTTCTGTTTCTCTGTGTAGTTATCCTTCATCCGTAAAATACAGGACCGTTTCTGTTATCTGCTTATTCTTATTGTTATTATTGAGCTGGCCTTTAAGCAGCTGTTCAAATTATAATTTAAGATAGCGGTTTAATTTGCTCTGTAAAAAATATAAAAAGGTACATTCATAACGCTCGGGATAGCTATTGTTTTTTCCAAAATTACAGATGGCTTGGAGGAATATAAAAATTAAAAGAAAGTTGCTAATTGTAATACTAGCAACTAGACCTTTGCCACTTTAGAATCTGGTGCTCTTAAGGTCGGTGTACAAGTCTTGCAGCAATTGAAAACGAATTTAGTAGATAGTTTGCTTCAGTTGATCATTCTATCTTCTTAGATAGTTTGTAAATCTATTGCAGGTACTGCCCTTAGTCTGATAATTAAAATATTATCTAAAGCAACAGCTTTGGTGTTGATACAACTACGGAATTTGAAATATTAAAATACAAGTTTACATGGTAATAATAAAATTTCCATTCGTGTATTAAAAAATATTTCACTTCACTTAATAGACATAATATTATCCATAATATTGGATAAGGGATTCACACATAGTTGGTTTGAGTCATACAATATTTTAAAGATAGAATTCAATTTGTCGGAAGCAATAAAAGCAGCTAAAGGATCTATTCTTGACACAATTTTATTTCTTATGTTCAAAAAATCTTTGTTTTCACATCAGATGACAGATGTAGATGACCTTGGAATTTATACAGTTCAGTTTAGTGTGCTAGACTTAATTGCTGCTATTGTTGGTTTGCCGAATAAAGACTTTCTGTGAGTAACAAAACTAAGTTCGTCTGAAAAGTCTGAAAAGTCCATGCCGTTTCTAAGATAGGGCACCACTTGAATTAAATCCATTAATAATTTGTACCAACCTTCAAAAGATACGTGTATAAATTTGATAGCTCTCGGACGATTAGTGATTAAAGTGTTATTGTGAGAAAAATGAATTCAAAGCAATTTCGTGTGTTGATTTATCATTGCTTTTTGATGGAAAAAAGGTAGCCGATGCAAAGAAATGGCTTGATAAGTGTTACCCGGACTCTACACCAGCCGAACGAACCATTCGCAAGTGGATCGAAAAATCTAAAAGTGGTCATACAAGCACCGAAGATGATGCACGCAGTGGACGTCCAAAAGAGGCTGTTTCAGATGAAAAAATCAAAAAAGTCCACAAAATGATAACGAATAACCGTAAAGTGAAGTTGATCGAGATAGCTGAGGATCTGAAGATATCAAAAGAGCGTATTGAATATATCATACACGAATATTTGAAAATGCGAAAGCTCTGTTCAAAGTGGGTGCCGCATTTGCTCACAATCGACCAAAAACAACAAAGTGTTGATGATTCAGAGGAGTGTTGAAAGTTGTTCAACCGCAATAAAGCTGAATTTTTGCGTCGGTATGTGACAATGGATGAAACTTGGCTCCATCACTTCACACCAGAGTCAAGTCAGCAGTTAGCTGAGTGGCGAGCAGGCGACGAAAAACTCAGCAGTCGGCTGGCAAGGTTATGGCATCCGTATTTTGGGATACACATGAAATAGTTTTCATCGACTATCTCCAAAAGGGAGATACAACAGCGACTATTACATTGCGTTGTTGGAGCGTTTGAAGGACGAAATCGCAGAAAAACGGCCGCATTTGAAGAAAAAGAAAGTGCTGTTTCATCAAGACAATGCACCGTGTCACAAGTCGATGAAAACAATGGCAAAATTAGATGAATTCGGCTACGAATTGCTACCCCACTCACCGTATTCTGCAGATTTGGCCTACAGCGGCTATTTCCTGTTCGCAGATCTCAAAAGAATGCTCGCCGGAAAGAGATTGAAGACCGATGAAAAAGTAATCGCCGAAACGGAGGCCTATTTTGAGGCTAAACCGAAATCGTACTACAAAACTGGTATCGAAATATTGAAAAATCGTTTCAATCAGTGTATCGCCCTCGAAGGCAACTTTATTGATAAATAAAGTTGAATTTTGCAAAAATTTTGTGTTTTACTATAAAACGCCACTGAATTTTCAGCCCATGTGGTAGCACTTTATCTGTCCTACAGTCAATTACCTAGTTTTTTAAGAAATGTCTATAATAGTGCAAAAATCGAATTCGTAGATAATTAGAAAAATCTTGGTATATCAATTGATCACCATCTAAATTGGTTCAAACACATATCTAATTGAATTTCGTCAATTACTGACTCTACAGCCTTAACAGATTCTCTGCTACCAGAATATGTGGAAAATATCGCTTTGGGTTTTCATACTAGTTTACTCCTAGGATGTTAGTTTACTCAATTTATGTTAGTATTTTAATATTTTATGCTACGATTTTTGGAAAAATATTAAAAAAGTAATCACTGCTCATATTATTGAAATTGAAAACTGCATCCACTGTACTAGAACCGCACATGTGCCTGATCATTTAATTCGAACAAAAATTTTGTGTTTCTATTGGAATATGTAAAAAGTAGGTACTTAAAAAAATTAATAAATAATTAAAAATAAACAGATTTTAAATTCACAGAGACGAATGGTACCCGTCCAAGCATAGTCAAGGTTTATTGTAGTAAGTTTCACAGTTCCAAGTTGTGTCCTTACGTTCCTTATTTTTTGAGCACTGACTAAACTGAGTGTTAAAGTTTTCCTCTATCGTCCTTCTCAATAATTTTATTAATCTTTTGTACTAAGCCACCAAGTGGTCTTGAATCGATAATCATAGAGAGACATTTTGGGTTGGTCAGAATACTTGTTATACATTTTGTATGAATTTTTCATTAGAAGTACAAATAACATGGGTACAATGCAAAAAGCTGATATTGCTTTCCACTCCTTATATACCCTCGTTATATTTGGCGATGGCTTCGTGCTTTTAAGTGATTTGCCCACTTTGTTTTGGCACTGAGCCCATGTTGTCCTCAAACTCTGTGGTAATAATATTTCAGCAGCTGTCAAAGTTAACAATGACATTCAGCTGTCAAAATATTCAGTTAGGTTTACTATTTCATCATGCATCGTTTTACACTTGCCGAACGTGTGGAAATTATTAAACGATAAAATTATCGTAAATACGCAATGTGAATTTCATCGTGAGATCGCTCGTAATCAGCAGTCAGTTATCAGTGTGTAGGCGATTGGTGCGACGTGAAGAAAACGTAACCGCCGTAGCGGCCAGTAGCGAAGAAGACCTAGAAATGTCAATTCCGCGCCAATCAGCTGATTTGGACATCCATTGAATTGGATTTGGGCCTACATCCGTAGAAAATTATGCTGATGTGAGAATTAAAGCCAGCCGACTACGACAACACCGTGAGTTTGCTAACTGGGCGCTTAAAATGTTGGCCGGAGATCTGGGTTATCTTCACGATGAGGACCATTTTTGATTCAGTGGCTATGTTTACAAACAAAATTGCCATGACAAGAACAAACGCAATTCACAAGTGTTCGGCCAAGCATCTACAAAGATTGACTGTTGTTCCTAGGTTGAACAACTTTCTGTGGTTCCAACAAAACGGCGCTGCATGCCAAACAAGCGTCGCAACGTTTGAAGCTTTGGAGGAGAAATTTGGCGACTGGATTATCTCACGGCGAGCGTTCATCAATCGGCGGCCGCGATCATGCGATTTGACACCACTCGATTATTTTCTCAAGTTCTTAGTCTACGCTAACAAGCCAACCACTTTGGACGAGCACGAGGTTAAAATTCAACACGCCATTGCAGGAATATTGGACCGATACATCAAAAATTGGACCCAACGCTTGAAGCACTTCCAGAGAAGCGAATGCTGCCATTTAAATGATGTGGTATTCCACTGATAATGGCTTTAAAGTAAAATCAGAATTAGTTTCATATGGTAATGGTTATGTAATTTAATTAAGAAAAACATTTACAACAGTATTATTCAAAGTATTGCCATTTGAAGCTATGACTTTTTTCCATCTTTCTGGCAATTTGCGGATCCCATCCCAAAAGAACTGCGCCGGCTTGGGAGCCAAGAATGAATCAAGCCAATTTTTGATATTCTGCTCTGATGTGAACCGTATTTCAGTGAGTGCGTTCTGCATCGACCGGAACAAATGATAGTCAGAAGGGACAAGGTCTAGGCTATAAGGCGGGTGGGGTAAGACTTCCCATCCACTGTTTTTCAAATAGTTCTTAACCGGAATAGCAACGTGGGGCCGAGCGTTGTCATGATGGAAAATTATTGCCTCGTGTCTGGTCGCATATTCTGGGCGTTTTTCGGCTACTGCTCTCTTCAAATGGATTAATTGTGTTCGGTAGCGTTGTCCATTGATGGTTTCACCCGGTTTTAGCAGCTCATAATACAGCACACCCATCTGATCCCACCAAATACAGAGCATTACCTTCGCTTCATGGATATTCGGCTTTGCCGTTGATTTGGTTGGCCGGGTTTCACATGTGATTTTTTGCGCCTGGAGTTGTCGTAATGGATCTATTTTTCATCACCAGTAACAATCCGATGCAAAAATGACTTCCTTTTGTGGCGTTCCAGCAGCATTTCGGACATGCAAAACGACGTCTCTAGGCTTGAGTTCATGTGGAACCCAATTTCCTTGCTTTTTAATATATCCAGCTGCTTATAAATGTTTTAAAATGGCTGCTTGAGTGACACTCAAAGATTCTGCGAGCTCTTTTTGTGTTTGGCAATAATCTTCATAGAATAATGCTTCCAGTTCTTCATCTTCAAACTTTTTTGGCTGCCCAGGACCACAGCCAACCACTTTTGGCATGTTCGCTCAGCTAGCGCATGTTCACCATAAACTTTCACCAAAATGCGATGACTTTCGGCAGCAGTTTTCTTCATATTAAAGTAATGAAGAAGAATTTCCCGCAAAAACACTTTTTCCGGCACAAAGTTCGACATATTTGAGTAAAAAAAAATTATTGCTGTTTACGCTTCAAATGAATGACTTTTACTGAAATGACGTACAATGAAAGTAGCTTTCCAACGCATGTTTTAATGGAATAATAACAATGGAATAATACAAGTTACGCCATCTCTAGCAAACCGCACGACCCAGTTATAGTTACAGACCCAATATATCACATAGTTTTTGTTTTATTTAATTTTTTTCACCCTTTGTTAGTTATATGACGCTTACCTTTCAATTTACCGATGTGAACACCTCTGCAAAACCTTGATTTGTTCTCGCCTTTCTTTAATGTTTTTTGAGTCACTTTTTTCGGATTCTCTTTCATATTTTTGCGAAGAATACCGAAAGAGTACCTTTTTTTTTATTTAGGATCTGATTCGCCAAACAGAAGCTGTTATAAAAGTTGTCCATATAGATTGCGTATCAATGATAAAGTTTCTCCTATAGCAGTTGCGTAACAACTTTTCAAGCATGCCCCTTTCCTGAAACTTCACTGTTCTTTAATACCTGCTAAACTTCACGAAATTTCAGAACTAGGCTATCAGCTTCAGTAAGTATGTATAACTTGATATCATCCTTGTGACGTTTGTTTTTTTATAAATTGCTGAAAATTCAACCGACGTCTTCACGATATCATGCTTTCGTGCAAGGACAACTCTTTTGAATGATAATAACATCTGGTCATTTTGTTATTTAAATAATTAATAACAATAAGAATTTTGTATAAATATAAAGGGTCGTTGCCTCCATTAAAATGAAGAAACCGCATTATGTGGAAAAATCTATTCCGACTCATTTGTTCACCGTTAACATGTATAGAAAACATTCTGTCTGTTTTCTAATAATACTGAAGTCGATAAGGATAAATCTTTAGTTCAGGGGTTGTCAATTGAGCCCAGATCCTTGGTCACTCCATTCTGAAAAACTAGTCCTCTAGTTGTACGTTCGTTTATTCGCAAATCATTGTCAGAAGTCGTTCTTTAAAAAGAAAAATAATAATTATGTTATCAATTTTAGTTATCCCATTTCCATAGAACTGATTACTTGATAAATGGGATTTCCTGCATCTCGCATGAAGCTTCCCACACAAGTATGTAGATTCTACTGCTCATGGTCCATTTATTGATAATTCTTGTGAAATTTCAGGTTGTCCGGTAGAGGAATGTGAGAATGGTGTTGGTTGGAATTCCTCAATATTTATCAACCGATCTTCATAATTATCATTCTCTGATGAGTATGGCAAAAAATCATCATCGTTACCACTATCGTACCCACTATCTTCGATTTCACTGTCAGATAGTCTGTAATGTGCCTTCTTTTAGACCTCATCTCTTTCCATTACTGCAGCACGAAAAAAGCGTCACCACTTGTCATTTCCACGGCATTAAAATTCTTATGAAAAAGCATGCAATAAAAGAAAACTTCCACCACCTATTTTTACAATGTTCATGTGCAGTGCCAGTGCAATTTGCATGTGTTATGACCAGTGCCAGTCGAAAAATGGGTGAAATAAATCAAATGAAGACAGCCCGCACATACGCGTAGCTGGCATCTGTGGTGCCCTCATTAGCTCGCACATGTGCGTTTTTAATAAGTACTGGTTTTATGAATACGAAAATGGGATGGCTGAGGTGTCACAGCATACTGCAACCACTAAGTCAAATTTAAAAATCCGTCAACAGAGGATTTTGCAACACCTACCGTCTTGCACACACTACAGACCTTTTAAGGTTCAGGCAAATTCTTCCCTTAAGACATTTTTGTTATTTTTTGTGAAATATGGCTACCTAAAAAGTCCCATTTTCAATATACGGACCTACGTAGCTAGGCTAACCTTGTTGTCAACGTTCTTGCTTTTTGTACTACGAATACATGCTACAGATACACCTACTCAATTGTAACATACAAACTTTTTAACGCTATTCCTTTGAAAATTCTCAGAGTAAAAATATCGGTGTGTTTAAAAAAGTAAAACAAATGTGGCTTGTTGAATTTAATTACCACCAAATTGAAGTTCTGTTGAATTGTGTTCCTTAATAGCATCTTCAATGGTTTGTTCATTTGTTAATCTAATTTATTTTGCCTGCCTGAAATTATATTTGTTTTAACCTTGTTCTTTCACTATATACAATAATAGTGAACATCTCGAACAAAAACCTGATAATTATGCTAAGCATATTAATTTATACCGCGATTCCAGCACTAGCGCGCATTAAAAATGAAAGTAAAAAATAAGTTGCTATTTTAAGTGCTAATTACTATAAGTATTCGGTAAGTATAGTTAACAAAAAAAATATTTTGAAAAAAAAAACACATTGTTTAAAATATTTCAAACCAATTTTGTATTCACAAATAGTATTATTTTACCGTTACAAGTGATTTTTTTTTCGCGCAACCATATATGGTTACGTATACATTACGGGTAGCGTTTTCGAAAAATTTTTTTTCATACCTAGTCCTGCCATAAGTTATGTTACAAATATAAAAAGCTATAAAAAAAAGCAGTAAACAAAATTGTTTCATTTATTAAAGCGCAATTAAAAAAAAATTGGATTCATTCGAAATGACTGCCTTTTGCTTTAACACGAGCTTCGGAACGGTGTGGCCATTGGGCTATAGCGGCACGTACGGTTTCCGTGGAGATTGTGGAAGCTGCTCTGGTTAATGCTAATTTGAAGTTTTCCAAATTTCCGTGGGGTATCTTGAAGGTCATGTCCTCCAATTCTGACCACAAACCATAATCCAGTGGATTCAGATCTGGACTCCCTGGCTACTACAAAGCCAGGAATATTGACTCTGAGCAAATCCTGCGCTGGAGTAGAGTCCCGTTAAAAGACCGATCTGTATCCATTAAAAAGGGTATTGGTCTTGGTAAACCTTTGCAACAGTTTTTACGCCTTTTTCACAGAAATGGAAGGCTGTGACACCATGGTGAGAGATCCCCATCAAACTATTACGGAAACGGGATGATGTCCACGTTGAACCCTTGGAACAACTTTTTTCGCTTTCTTAGATGCAGCGGCATAAATTTTTTTATTTTGTCTGTTGAAAACTTATTCCACGGTAAAAATTTTCTCATCGGTAAACAGAATGTTTTCATGGTCATTGTTCGCGTGCATCTTTTCAGTCTATATTTTTCTTAGTTGAGAAGTTTGAAGATGAACCGTGGACTGGCGATAGGCTTACATATGCAGATCACTCTGAATCAGCCTAGACATGCATCCGGTTGATATATCCCATTTCTTGGATATGATCTTCGGCTTTCTCAGGGGATTTCTCTGAATTCGTTCAATCACTGTCTTTTCTACCGCATTCGTACAGACAACGAGCGGGCGACTACTTCTTGGCCTGTCCTCCACTCCAGATAATTCGCCAAAGCGAGCAATAGCCCGATAAACGAATAGTCTCGCAATTCCGAGTTGTTTTAGTAACTCGAAAATTTGGCCAGTACTCTTTCGACTCGATTCAGATTCAGGTCAGTTTGCAAACTGAAACCAAACTGACTAGTATTATTCACTTCAGTGCATGTGTCCTGAAAAAAAATATAACGGTTCTATTTCCGACAGGACTAGGTATTTTTATTTTTACATTTCAAGTTTCTTCAGTGCTCGAAACTGACACCGAATCTTAGCATCGACACTAGTGGCATCGACTCCAAAACAAAAATAGTCTAACAAAAATTTTTTATTGAAGAAAAAAACAATTTGATCCGTACGATGAAAAGAAATTTTCAATTTACGGGTGCTAGTGAAAGCCAAAATCGGTGATTGGGCTGAAAAGACAGGGGATTATTTGTCATTCCCTTTACGGAGGAGTAAATTCAATTTTTTCGTCCATCACTCAAATGTAAAAGCTCTTCAATGCAACATGTAATGGATGTCATGGAGATTTACATATTTTGAGTTCAACTACCATCCGTTGGCCAGTAAAATCTTTTTGACACGATGACTTTGACTTTTTATTGAGAACCAATAAGAAGGTACTTATGCTTCAGTGATAACACCGATTTGAAGGAAACTGGAACAAAGGGGTGCGAAAAACTTTTTAAAAGAATACCATTTCCGAAATAAATAAGTCAACGGATTATAAAATACTTATACTACCTACAAAAAAAGGAGTTTCTTGCGGTGTTTGAGTACTGAAGCAAAATAACTCAGCCAAGCCTAAGTGGGGTTACAAGAACAAAGTTCTAAGTGGAATCTCTGAATTCAGTGAAGATTTCAAAATGTTTGCTGGAAAGCAGAGTAACACTTTCACTGTAAACTTGAGGCTTACATCTACAGTGGTTTAACAAGTCAATCTCCAATTTTTTCCTGATAATTGATATCACAGTCCTAAATTCTAATTTCACTTGTACAAAAAACGAATTACTATCCCTGGGCGCAGTCAGATTAAATCGAGTGCATAATTCTAAAATGCCAACAGAGAAAAAACTGTAAAAAAAAGGTTGTGGGAGCATGATTGAAAAAATTACTACACTTGATGGAGTGAAATTAGGACTGATAACAAGCTTCCAAACCTGCCGTCACAGTGTGATGGAAGTAAGCCAATCATCACTAAACAGCGAAATGAAAAACAGTACAAAGATATTTCTGCTCTTTCAGCTGTTGCGGTTTATAACAAATATCGGTCATATTAAAAGTCTCCGCGGTTTTTTAGTAGATTTTTGAAAAAAAAAATTTCTTTATTCAAAATCAATTTCAATCAAGTATACAATTGGCCATTATTATCTACGACCTTTTGCCATTTCCTGGGTAGCTTCATAATTCCATCGGTGTAGAACTTCAGTGGTTTATCAGCACAGAACTTGGCCAAGTGATTTTCAGCGGCTCTTCGGTGGGCCAATTTTTTACCATTAGGAGAGTTTTGCAAAGACCGAAACAAATAGTAATCAAAGGTTGCAAGATTCGGGCTATACGGTGGATGCATCAAAACTTCCCAATTGATTTCCGTCAATTTGTTCCAGATCATCAAAGATGTGTGTGGCCTAGCATTGTCATGATGGAAGACAACTCCCTTTCTTTTCGCCAATTCTTGTCGCTCTTTCTGGATAGCTTCATTCAAACGGTCGAGTTGTGCACAATAGACGATCGAGTTTACCGATCCAGGCTTTGAATTCGTTTGTGGTCGGTCACCGACCTTTGACCATGATCGCTTGCGTTGGATATTCTACTATTTAATCCATTTTTCATCGCCCGTAGTAAATCGCTTCAAAAATGGTTCCATTTCGTTACGTTACAATAATTCAAATATTTTTCGTTAATTTACGTGGCACCCAAACATTGAGCTTCTTTGAGTGCCAGTCTTCCTCTATCAGTTGCAAAATTTCATCGACTTTTTCAGTGACAGGCCGACCATTTTACATCGAAATTTCCGGAACGGAATCGAACAAACCACTCCTGGGTCCGGCGTTCACTCACAGCATTCTCACCGTAAACTGCACAAATGATGTGATGTGTTTATAGTAAAAACGCATCAGATAGCGTATTTCTTCAGATATTTCACTCATATCATGTCTTCACAATAAATGTAGCCTAATATGTCACCTTTCAAACACGTTGACACAATCAGATAAGTGCTTCCGGATGAATGAACACCAACACCATCTAGTGACAAAAAGTCGCGGATATTAGCTGGATTCCAGGCTGGAAGAAATATATTATTGCATAAATGATTTATGTTCAGTAAACGTATGGCTCCATCAGAATGACTTTCGCCTGCCATTATATGATTTCAAAACTAGCAATCATATTTGATAAATGTATAACATAAAAATTACATTGTTCTTGTAAACTTTAACGCATACAAAGCCACTTATGGCCTGGTGGTTTTTTAAATTTTTTAAACAAATAAGAATATTTAATTTATTTTAATAAAAGTTGGATAAGAATCCTTAAACAAAACCATTTTAAGAGACTTTAATTTCCTGTTCAGGATTTAATTTTTTCAAATAGGAAAAATGGCTATCTTGAGTGATAAGATGTTACGATATGAATGTTAAATTAAAATGAAATACAATTATTATTTTTTTATATTTTGGGTAATAAGCAATATTTATTGTTTTGTGGATGATTAACTGAAGGGGAATTTATTCAATTATGTTTGGATTTTCTGTTGCATAGGATGAAACCAGTTTAGTCATGACTAACAGTGAACAGAACAGTTCTTGGTAAATTGGACTTTTGAATAACTTAGAGAATCCGGACTAAACATATGGCACACACAATAGTATCAAGAAAGTAAAGTTACACTAAAAATATTTCATTCTTTAAGCTATAACTAAAATGGATTGCGATACAAATGTTATGATATTTTTCAACATAAAGAGTGAACCCAACCGATGTTATGGATGTTGACTGTCAATTACTGTCATTTACTAAATTCAATGTGGTTTATTTTTTGGCAGATGTCAAACAATCTTTGGCAATTTTAGTCGTGGAGTCATTCATTACCCAAGAATGAAATTTTGTTATTCAGTCTAATTACGAAAATGGGCGACCTGTAAAAGTAACATTTCGTACAATTAGTGAATTTTTCGGTCAACATAATCGCCCTAGTGAGTCTGTAATTGGTACATTGGTAAAGCGATTTGAAGAAACTCCATATCTCTCTCTCCTTCTGAAGAGGAAATAGGTGTTCTTATTAATAGGAAAAAATTAAATAATCTTGCGCTCCGGATAGTATTCTACCGACTATGGCTAAAAAAGCACCGGAGGTAGCAATCCAAAAAATTATGGATAGATAGTACCCTATCTAAAAATAAGATACATACCAGGAGCTTGAAGGGAAGTTAAGGTGGTTTTTACTCGTAAAGCTGGAAGACAGGGGCATATAACAGCAAAAGATTTCAGACCAATAAACCTATCATCATTTATGCTTAAAACGCTAGAGCAATTATTGTAGATTCATATTAGAACCAGATGCAGTAATAGCTTTTTGATTGAGTCGCAACATACATACATATGTATGTATGCACGAGGTGGTGGGGAAAATAAAGAAGAGTATACACTTCGGTGAGTTTGTGATAGCAGCCTTTCCCGATATAGAAGGAGCCTT
This sequence comes from Volucella inanis, assembly GCA_907269105.1. Lineage (NCBI taxonomy): Eukaryota > Metazoa > Arthropoda > Insecta > Diptera > Syrphidae > Volucella > Volucella inanis. The sequence continues at coordinate 123,475,989 of OU026157.1, read as the reverse complement.
AATTAACGTGGAGTGTAGCGCCATTGAAAGCGCTCTTGCAGACGCTAATATTGAACAGGGCATTGGGTTTGTAACTGAAAAGTGTTTCTTTGGACAAACTTTGGTTAGTATGCCCGCCCTTAAAGTCCTCAAGAGGGAGACACATCGCCTCTCCTGTGAGTGCTGGAAATCAACAACATCCTTAAAAGCTTAGTACAATGGGTATAATTGCAGGGAATAGTGCAAGGAAAATACTTAAACATTTTAAGCGAGATTATGGAGATTGCCCGGATTGTCCTCTATTCTAAATATTTTCTTAAGATTTCCAATGTCGGGAAAATCAATAAAGTGTATTTTTTTTTTTTTTGCTAAGCCATTTTTGTGAAAATGCGAGACTGCGACCACTCTCGGAATAATGGTATTCAAAGTAAACGATCTGATCGCGAATAAAAAAAATTAATAGTTAATTAACGTACATAGATACATTTAACATATTCATTTAGAACAATGCCACAAAATGCGATTTATGTAAGTAAACGAACAACTAATTGAAAATAAATCTGCTGCATTCGTAACCATTCGCCTTCATTAGGGGATGTCCAGCTTTAAGCATATGGATCTACAATTATGTTAATTAATACACCATGCTATACAATAATGGTACATCGTTATGGGCAGTTATGTGCCATGCGATACTATAGCGGTAATAGTCTGCTACATTTTGTTTTCAATTAACTTCTTTGCAAAAAAAAAAGTATGTGTGGACTGTAACACATGGGCTGAAAATTCAGTGCCGTTTTATAGTAAAACACAAAATTTTTGCAAAATTCAAATTTATTTATCAATATAGTTGCCTTCGAGGGTGATACACTGATTGAAACGATTTTTCAATCTTTCGATACCAGTTTTGTAGTACGATTTCGGTTTAGCCTCAAAAAGGGCCTCTGTTTCGGCGATTACTTCTTCATCGGTCTTAAATATATTCCCGGCGAGCATTCTTTTGAGGCCTGCGAACATTGACTTGTGACACGGTGCATTGTCTTGATGAAACAGCACTTTCTTTTTCTTCAAATGCGGCCGTTTTTCTGCGATTTCGGCCTTCAAACGCTCCAACAACGCAATGTAATAGGCGCTTTTGATAGTCTGCCCCTTTTGGAGATAGTCGATGAAAATTATTCCATGTGTATCCCAAAATACGGATGCCATAACCTTGCCAGCCGACTGTTGAGTTGTTGGTCGTTTTGGACGAGGATCGTCGCCTGCTCGCCACTCAGCTGAATGCCGACTTGACTCTGGTGTGAAGTGATGGAACCAAGTCTCATCCATTGTCACATACCGACGCAAAAAATTCGGCTTTATTGCTTTTAACACTCCTCTGAATCATCAACACGTTGTTGTTTTTGGTCGACTGTGAGCAAACGCGGCACCCACTTTGAACAGAGCTTTCACATTTCCAAATATTCGTGTATGATATATCCAACACGCTCTTTTGATATCTCCAGAGCCCCAGCTATCTCGATCAACTTCACTTTACGGTCATTCGTAATCATTTTGTGGACTTTTTTGATGTTTTCATCTGAAACAGCCTCTTTTGGACGTCCACTGCGTGCATCATCTTCGGTGCTTGTATGACCACTTTTAAATTTTTCAATCCACTTGCGAATGGTTCGTTCGGTAGGTGCAGAGTCCGGGTAACACTTATCAAGCCATTTCTTTGCATCGGCTACCATCATTCAAGTGGTGTCCTCTCTTAGACTTTTCAGCCAATGTATTATGTATGTATATATTATGTACTATACTGTGGAGATCTTTTGTTGTGAAAATTCAACAAATAGCTAATAGTATAGTATTCGAATTCAAGGGGTAACTTTATATTTGCTGCTTTTTTAAAACCCGTTCAAGTTAAGTTTGATATAATAGGTTCAGATTGAAAGCTTTCGATGAAGGTAATTTCTTAATTGCCTATCGTCTAGATTTAAACATACCCGTATCGTGGAAAAGTTATCGAAGTTATTCATTGATTTTGTTATTTAAGTCAGAGAGAAGAATATTTAACGCAGAAACAGCTTAGGAACTTAATGTTGTTGAAAAACGTTTGCCGCTTGTTCAAAAAAATGTTACGACAAGAAAAAATTCATAGACCTTTTGAATTAAAATAGAAATGAACACTTCTTAGTGAAAAATATGATCAATTGGGTAACAATGTAAGCTTTCATGTTCTGAACACGAACTTGTGATTCTATGAAATATTTTACGTATGAACTTAGAAACTTGAAATAAACGATGATTCAACTAAAGGTTTGATTTATAATATAAAATAAAATACATAAATTTTAAATTGATATTAAAATTTGTATTATCGATTAAAAGAAAAATCCATGACATTTATTTTTTGAAAATAATATCATGTAAATATTGGCCACGACTAAAGCTGAGGTGGTCCATTCGGTAGAACCAATTTTAGGCGACTCTATCGAGCATAGCGACTGTTTTCTCGCAGATAACACGATTAGTGTTGGATTCCAAAGCGTCAATCGTAGCTGGCTTATTCTTGAAGACCTGAGAATTTTCATACCCACGGTCAACAAGTCCATTGTTTCACGCGATGTATGGCTCTTTGCACCGTCTTGTTGAAACCAGAGCTCTCCGAGACCATGTGCTTGAATTTTAAGAAGCACATAGTCCGTTAACATGGCGCGATAACGGTTACCATTGACGGTAACATTCTGATTTGCCTCATTTTTGAAGAAATATGGACTAATGATTCCACCAGCCCATAAATGGGTAGCCCATAATGGTAGCTCTTGGTACTCTTCGGGTTGCTCATCATCATTATCATCATCATCATCTCCGAGCCAGAAATGGGCTTCATCACAAGACAAAATTACACGATAAAACACCGGATTTTCATTGAGTTTTTCCAGGGCCTCTTCACCGAAAATACGACGCAAATTCCAGTCGCCTGGCTTCAATTCTTGCACAAGTTGAATTTTGTACGCTTTTAGGCCGAGATCCCCACGTAAAATACACCAAGCTAAGCTGCTTAGAACGAAGACGAATCGATTCGTCACGGTCTCCGCGTGCGTTCTCAGCTACAACTGCTACAGTCTCTTCACTTCCTCCTGGATGTGGTCTAACCGGTCGAGTATCATCCACTAATGTAAACTAGGACTCAAATTTGCGAATAGTATTGGCAATTGTGGTTTCACCGTAAACTCCACGAATCGCACGAAAAACATTTTTCACAGAACACTGATTTTCGTAATATAGCTGAATAATTTGAAAACGCTATTGTTGTATGTGTCTTTCCGTGATGACTTGCCAAACGATACTTAACAAAAATGATAAAGCAGCTTGATAGGAGTCATGCTTAATCTGTCGAAAAAAGCCTATTGAAAATCAAACCCTCACGATGAATCAACCCTTATAATATGTTAAAACTCACCGAATAAGACGAGTACGTCGAGTATATTTATTAGACTAGCAGACTGCCCCCAAATGCCAGCTTTTGGTGGCAATTCCCAGGGATTGAAGTTTTTCTGAGAAAGCTTCGTCTTCTTTAGCTACTTATAGTAGAGCCATGCATTCACATAAAATGTGTTCCGCAGTTTCGTCGTCTTCCAAAGATGATACTCAGTTTCCTGAACAAGATCTACATAAATACTTTGTGCATGTGATATCGAAGGTTAGAAATCCAACCATTTCTCTGAAATCATCCCTTTTGGGTTGTAAGGACTATTTTGACTTATTGTGAAACGGTTTGATGGCCCTTTTAGCATGGCGAATCCTTTGGATGTATTCCCAATGCGATATATACATTTTGTTCTTCCAACTCCTTATTGCTGAGTGAATTGCTAAATTCAGGATATTACAGGACGGCTCAGGGCCGATGATTGAATCAGCCGAACCATTTCTAGCCAGTTCGTCGACTATTTCATTTTAGGTCATACCTATATGATCAAGCACCAAGAAAAGTTTAAATTTGAACTTATCGGACAGATTTTGTAGCGTAGTGAAGCAGTGCATGACTGATTTGGAGTTGATGAAATAAGGGCCTAATTCTTTAATGGCTGTTTGACCATCCATGAGTATTTGGATGGGGACACCCTTTATTCACTTATCGATGATGAGATTGGAATACACCGAAATGGCATGTATTTTCGCTTGAAATAAACTGGGACTTTTTCCCATTAGTATCGATATTCTGTTGCAAATATACAAACACCCACCTCGATGTCCATCTATGATCCATCCGTATACAACTTGATACCTTTAAGGTTTGAGGTGGAGTTTTTGTAGTTATATGTTTCTCTGCTTGGAATCACTATATTGAACCTTCTGCTGAAGCATAGTTATAGTTAGGCGGTCGTTTACCGTGCAGATCAGAGATCGGGAATTTCAGAGAGAAGGTTCATTTTATTATTAATATGTGAATTCCAATTTATTGAGAACCATTTCAAGATATTTTACTTTGTTGGGGTACACAATTACTGTAGTTTTAAATGAGATCTTGACCAGACTCAGATTTCTTTTACAAGTAAAGGGAACAAGTATATGGAGATTTTCTCCAACACATCTGTCATTTACTATTTTCAGAGCAGTTTGCATCCTAAAACAAACGTCTTTAAGATCTTTACGCTTCACTTTTATGACTAATTCGTCGGTAAAGCTAATTGCTTGATAGCTCACATTACAAAGTTTTACTAGTAGGTCATCAGTGGCCAGTGACGCAAAAGCGGTGAGAAAACACCTCCTTGTGGACAGCTTTTGACGGGTGAGACAGAGATTTTAGACCCTCTAGCCCAACTGTTAATGAGTTGGTCAATACCACTTTTGGACGTGGCTTGCGAAATGAATTCATATACGGTGCACGTAGTGTAATCTCGTTTAATCGGTAGGTCTCTTTGATCGTTGTTACCAGATTTAGTATAGCTTGGATTTTTCTTTTCTGTATGCATATTGGTGAAGGTGCACAGATGAATTTCTGTTGATAAGATCTCTGATGTGTAAGTCGATAAGCCTTTTCATGGTTTACAGAAAAAATTATGTAAGACTCGATAAAATTTATGTGTAAGTTTGGTGATAAAAACCACGTTTACGCTCTCCAGTGGTATGTATCCCAAATTTAAGATATGCCTAAATAAGGCCTACAGATTAGGTTAAAACAGGGTCATAATGGATAAGCCATCACACAGACACCAGAAACCAAAATGGGCCCATCCCTGAAGGATCAGTTAAATTTGTCTGCAGATCGTAAAAAGTTAAGAAATCTCCCTGATGAAACATCCTGTTTTTTTTTTTTTTTTTTTTTGCAGAAGCCAAGAAGGCCTTTAAAGTTCGCGACGTCAATTTCTTCTAGGTTTTCAAAAAAGTATTTCCGTAAAATTTTTTTCGATTATGCGATATTGCCTCACACAGTATGTGTGTTATGTTGTTAACAGTTTGCAGATCACCGCAGAATCTACAAATATCCGTATCGGACGTATTTTATTAATTAAAAAGTTAAAAGTTAGTTAAAAAGTGGCCAGAGAGTCTTGGATCCTTTTGTCCTTCAAGACTTGACCTCCTTAGGTTGGAAGTCTCTGTGATTTTTTCCTCAAAATTGCCCTTAGTATAAAAAAGGGTGGTTTGATGTTGGCAATCTCATTATTGTCGATGTCTCTTTTAGGTACCGATCTCATCAGCGTTACCTCAGCCGCACTGAGAGCTGCTAGAACCTCTGATTGGAAGACACTGCTTGCAATCGGTAGTCTTATAGACTCCTAGCTCTGGGTATTGTGAGAGTTTAATTTTAATTCAAATTCAATTGCAATTTTATTTATTTCAAATATAGTATTGCTTACAGCCGTTAGATCTGACGGAAATTAAGAAGGCTTAACTTGTTTGTAGGAGCATACACAATCTATATGACTGAATAAAGCATATATTTTTGTACAGGTAATCAGGCTCTTTAGTTTACATGAAAATGTATAAGAGGCACAACGACCTATATTAAAACAGATTGTCGAAGTTACAACCGCGGATCTGTAGAAGTAGAAGGAAACATGATCATATTATCTTAGATTAAAGCAAAAACGAGCGATATTATTGTAAACAATATTAAGCTTTCTTCTTTAATCATAGTCTGGTCTACGGAATATCTCACAACAATACAACAAAATTGGCAATCGGAGAGGTTTTGCCAACAAGAGTTTTGTCTGAGTGGGGATAAAATATTGTGCAACCCAAAGAGTACGTAGTATTACGTATTACGAGTACTTTTGATTTTTGAGCATTCAAACGTAGATCATTCTTAGTTGATCAATCGAAAATATACTGAAGATCTTTATTCATCAGTGTAGCAGTTTCGTTAACATGATTTAATGGATGACTCAAAAAAATTTGTGTGTCATCAGCAAATATATGGACTGAACAATGCTTCATTAATCTTTGAAGTTCATTGACATATATAGAGAAAAGTAGTGACCCCAGAATCGATCCTTGTGGCACTCCGCATTTAACTGTCAAGAAGAACGAGGACTATTCGTCTGCTACAAATCGTTGTAGTCTCCCTTGCAAATACGAACTTATAAGCCTCGTAAATATATTGAAAAATTATACTCTTCCCCAAGTTTTGAGCAAAAAAGGGAGTGGTTGACTATATCGAACCCTTTAGAAAAATCGGGTTGTGTTAAGATTGTAACATAGTTTTCATCAACAGCTTTTCTGGTACCATTAACGACCAATAACAAAACAGTCTTGCAGCTAAGTCTTGAAGGGAAGCTAGATTGATTTTTTACGTGAAAGATATTTTTGCATTTTCATTCGAAAAGAAAGGAATGGCAGAATTGATATTGGTCTATATTCCAGCACAGTTCGGTTTGATTTCCTTGGGATAGGATACAAGTTATAAAAGATAATATGTTATATATGGAGGCAGCAGTTTTACGAATTTTGGGTGCATTTTGTCGTGTACCATGGCGTTAGATTTTATTGTCAGCTATGCTTCCACAAGAAATTCAAAGTATGAGTCTAAGACATCTTCAAGTGACTGCTCAAAAAGTTCAGGTTCAGCTGGTCGCAATTAATATTACGAGCAGAGTTAGTGTTTTGTTTTCCTAGACGATGTTTTCGAATTTGTTTCCACACTTCTTTACTTGACGTACAACTGTTATTTCATTAAGAAGGGAGCGATGTTAAAGTAAACTTAAATTCTTTACTTCTTCCAACTTTTAAAGGCATCATCACGCCCTTTTATGAGCTGCAGAATATTCGGAGTTAGCCACTGAGGCGGAGAAAATTTAACTGTTTTTGATTTAAGGGATACATATTTATGTGTGGCAATTTTTTCTTCCAGGAATACATCTGATAAATAATACTGCCAATTTGGGCACATAGCATCTTGTTGCAATACAGTATAATTGATTTTACAAAAGTCCCTGAACATGACGTTCGACTCAGTATATTGGTTTTCGCCTTGATATGTCAGAAAAAGCAAATCATGTTTTGAGAAATCCGGCGCTAAAAGTTCGCTACAAAGGAAAGCCTTTTCTTTATCGGATACAAATATTGCATTGATGAGAGTTGACGCTGTACATGTAAAGTGGATGATTTGCAGAAATCAAATGATATCATGTGATCCAGAAAAGCACTTGAACTATGTTTGCCTAGGAGATAACAATTAAAGTCATTACACGTTATGATTTCTGTGTAACTGCAGGCCAACTCCTCTAGGACGTTAAAGAGTGGTTTGAGGGTAATAAAGTTATTTGGTCCGTAAGTGACTCCTATCAGAAGTTTAAATGACCTTTTATCATATCTAGAAAGACATCATCAATAGGGCAACCCGTATTTGCCCTGCATAAAAAGTTGTATTTGAGTGTTTTGCGTACATACGCTGCAACCCGACCGACCTGGTCAGACCAAAAAAGCTCGAAGCCATCTACTTTATAAATTTCATCATAAATATCGAAACGTTCTCCACTAGACACTTTCCCATGAAACCATATTTCGATAACACAAATGACATTAATTTTAGAGTTAACGAATGTGTGGCTAAATTTGTAGATTTTAGGAGATAGGCTTTGCGCATTTAGATGAAAGATGTGTAAACCTTCGTGTTGTTCCTATAAAATGTGAGCATAGTGACTGGTATCTCGCAGTTTATATCTACGCTTTTAGACCGAGATCCTCACGTCAAATACGCTAAGTTGTCGAATACGACAAGCCAAGCTGCTGTTGTGGTGTGAGTCTTTCCATGATAACTTGCTAAACGATATTGAACAAAAATGATAAAGCAGTTTGATAGGAGTCACGCGTGATCTGTCAAAAAAAAAAGCCCATTGAAAATCAAACCTCACGATGAATCATCCTATATTTTCATGATTCCTTCGTTCGGTAATAGCTTCTAAGGTTTCGTGGTTCTGTATCGCAAAGCTCCTTCCGTGTTCTTTCAGTTTAACGTTAACTACAAGGTACAGCAGAGCGCAGAATATCACAAATTTTCTCCGTTAGACTTTCACTGATTTAGAAGCTGGTGGGTGAGTCAATTCCCAAGTCACGCAAGCAAAGCTCTTTTTGTTGTTTTATTCTATGAAGAGCTGCAGCGCATAGCACAGTGTCTTTCTCTCGTTGATCGCGGAATTGCAGTATAATCAGTGGCGGTGAGAGTCAGTAGAAATTTTTGTTGGGCTGAATGTGAAAAGCGTCGTTCAATGTCGGAGTTTTACACTGGATAGTATTACAAAGCTTGTAGAAGTAGAACTGTAAATTTTTTGCATTGCAGTGCGTCAATATGAAAATTAATCGCATCTAGCTCCTCCTTGATTGCATTGATATCGGTGTTCGCTTCAATACACTAAATTCGTTTGGTAACATCAACTATGGTTGAGGCGACATGTTCTTAGTACATTAGTAGATCAGGTTCTCAGACGTTTAGCTAGCTTGATTTAGAAGTCATCGCGAAGTTTGTTTCTTTTCTTCGTAAGAGCTTAAATGAGTCCTGCACTTTGTTTACCAAGGCGATAATCTAACGTTTTTAGGGCCAGAGCGGGGGGGGGGGGGAGCGTACACTGCTGATTTTAGGGCCTTTGATTAATGAGGTTGAGAGAAGATCTTTGTCTGTATTGCGATAACATGCATCGGCATGGCAGTATTTGAGCTATATGATTTGTTCGGGGGCTTTTGGCTTTAAATTTAGCAATAGAACATTGAATTTTGAGTACTTTGGTATATGAAAAGATACCACAACCTGTTCCTTCCTCTGTTTTCGAACCATATGTGAAAATTGCAATTTCATTTGACATTTTTATTGCATTTTTTTGCCAGTCCTTCTTCTCCGGACAAATTATATCATACGGAATGTCGAAGTCGACCAAGGAATGAATTTCATACGTTAGAATTAGATTGCCTGGCAGTAGCTCCTCCAGGACCGTGCTGTGTCCAAAACCACTGTTCTTGAAGTGACCCAAATTTGACAAGTTTTTTGATCTGCAAGTCAAGCGTTGTTAGGGACAGAAAGGTCCCCAATTCTGCCGTAGGCTTGATACAGAGCGCACTTGTAGTGGCTATAAAAGCCGTTTTTTGAACTATTTTCGTATACACCGTATATATCCAGTGCACCACAGCCGCTTTTAAACCTCAAATTGTTCCTACCGCGTTCTTTTGCAGATAAAAAGAACATTATATGGCTTTTTGAATATTTCCGTGTCAGAGAGGCAATTTCACTTTATTGAAGTTTGGGACTTTGGATTGCCGATCTTGTACGTTCTGGTAAAAAGAACCAGTTCCATTTTAAAAGGGTTATCATTGAGACCATAGCTTTTTGCCCAAGTGCTGATCGTCTTTAAGGCAACCTCTATAGTCTCGTTTAAAACATGTAAGTATTTTCTATTATGAGCACGTCATCTGCATATTCCGTGACATTTATACCCAGTACTAAGCTTTTAAGTTTGTCACTTATAACCAGTATACATACGAGTGGCGATATGACTCTCCCTCGAGGGGTTTCCCTGCTTCCAGATATTCGAACTGAGCTTTGCCCAATGAACAGTTTATTTTCCTACTTGAAAGCCTGTAGGAAACGCAATTTGTAATGTCCTGTTCAATATTAGTGTCTGCACGAGCTGCACTCCACGTTATTGAAGATTAATTTTATATTGAAGAAGGCCGCCTTCGCAAACTTATAGAATTCTAGACTCTTCTATTTTCCCTACCAATTCGTGCAGAGCGGTTTCGCCAGAAAGGATTGTTGTGTCTAAAAACCAAATTCTTTTGTGAGCAGTATATGAAAATAGAAAGGAGTAACAATTAATTTTGTTTCAAATTGTTTGAACAAATCTATTCAACAGGTTAGGTGATCTTAATACCGTGTGGACCATGACCTCCCACTGTGTTACTTATCACGCTTTGCATAAGCAAATCAAATGGGTTAACACGTCTTAACGACTTCGAACGGTGATAGATTAAAAGCAGTAATTGATTGAAGTAATATGCTTCATTGAACAAAGATATTTTGCTTCATTGCGACCTGAAGTGTTCTATGAGAAATATATATTTTTGCAACTCGTTCTCTTCACTTAATGCAAATATGATGGAATTTTTAAAAGTAAAAGGGATTGCATAGAGCCTCTTCATTTATTTTTGTGATTGCAATAGTCCGACGTTAAACTGATACCGATTTATACTATGAACATTGTTCATACCTGTCATTGGTTGCAGAAACTTAGTTTCACATTGCAGTCTGCGTATATATTTAACCGGTGGCATTCACTACAACGAATCTTAACTTGTAATGTACAATTTGAGAGATGTGGCACGTTTACACATAGATCGTACAGTAATAGAGTCATTCGCCCTACAGAAAATGAGTAGGATGGCAGTACGCAGTATAACCTACACGTCTCCGTCAAGAAATAAAAACTGAAAGTACTTCGTCACCAAGTTCATGTTGTGCATTGTTGAAAGACAAATAAAATTGAAGACAGATAAAATAGAAAGTACACATTGCTTTGAGAGTTAAAATCGATATTCTTCTTTTAGATATATGTACGAGTAGATACATACATACATACATGTTTACGTACATGTCAGTACATACATTGCCATTTTGAAGAACCATTTTATCAGGTATGCAATCGAAAAATTCACATAGTACTTAGTTCAGCTCTTGGAGATTTCAGATTTTACAGAATTTGACGGCAAAACAGATAAAGTGTTTCCTGTGCCAACAAACTAACGGAACAATTGTCGAAAATGTAGAAGTAACGTGATTTCCCTAGAAACATCATTTTTTATGCATGGTACATATACATTTAGCTCTATTCATGATTTCAACGAACCAAGTGTTGGAGTTCTAATTGAGGAGAGCTAATAATTGTAGCACGTATATCCTTACAAATACGAACTCATAACAGCAGTACAATTTGTTTCGTAGTGTTGGTATAATCAATTTTTTTGTTGTAGCATTTTATCTTAATTAGAAAGTAGAACCAATAAATAATTAGGATTCTAAATATTTGAACAGCGAGGATGCTAGTTGAAAGTCTACTTAATTTTGTTTTGAGTTTTCTGAATCCCAAATGTGGCAATTTTAGATATTAACATACTCGTAGCCGCGGAGATAAAAATGGACCTCGTCGATAAAAAAATATAATTTTTGGGTCAAATTTGAAGCCCAATCAAAAAAGCCCTAAATTGAGAAGCGAAAACTAAGCGGATGGTCGTTTGCTTTAAATTTTTAAGCCAATTGGATTTTGTACATAAACAATCTGAGATCTTTGTGCAATGTTGGCTTACTGAGATCGATGACAAGTAGATCTTCATAGCATCCACATTCTCGTCGATACGTACGTACTAGATACGATACCGTACTAGACCTTGAGTGTTGTCCGCAAGCAAGCCAGTCTGATGAACTTTTGCACTTTTTTGTGTTGAGTGTATTATTTCGGCCAAAACTTATTTTCAAGTGTTCAAGCGTGACACAATTCGTTTGGTTCTGCGGTGGTGTAATACTGACTGACGCTCAGTTTTGATCGGGATGGAATTGTCAGCTTCAAAATAACTTATGATTCAAAAGGAAACTTATATTTGTATAACCCCTTATACGAAGCTGGGCATCAAGGTATTAGTCCGAATCCGCATTAACGCTCAGAGTAATCGGACATTTTTAGTTGTCAAAAAAGGTTCATTAGCATTAAAATTTATTAACTTTGTTTATTATTTTAAGGTGAAGAGACTAAGTACCATGTCCTTTTGTGAATGCTAAGGTCCCGAAACCCTAGTCAGGTACAGCGATTTCCCGATGCAAAATCAATTAGTCTAAGTCCAGTGAAGGCCTTTCTTTCCCAATGTACTATCAAAGGTGTCCTCATTTCCTTATTTGGCATTAAAATCACTAAAATAAAATTTAACGTCACGCCTGTAAGTTTTGTTGAGGAATTTGTACTTATGTATTGCATTTTATTTTGATCTAGATCAGAGGGGGTGATATATTTCTTACATCACTTGAGGAAACCTAGACATTTCGCAGCATTTTTGGCGACATCGAATATGTGCTTATTGAAAAGTTTTTCGCTTTCGACGATGCAAGTGTCATTCATGGATAATGGCTGGGTGGTTGGATTTCGCTTTGATGATAGCAGACAGCATTGGGTTTTGGAAGCATTAAAATTATCTCTGCTAGCGGTTCTCCAATTAGTTATGCTGTTTATATGAGAACTTCGTGATCTTAAAATCCGCAACAGTGCCCGTTTTAGAGTCGAACAGCAAGGACGTAAGTCTGGGAATGAAAAACAGGGAGTACTGTCGTCAGCAAATTTGTTGGATTAGAAGTATCAGATAAGAGATCATTAATGAAAATTAAAAAGAGTATCGGAAACAGAACGAAGCCCTGGGGCAAACCAGCATTTATTTTGTGAATATCAGACAACTTGAATTGAGAGGCAGTTTCTAATTCTTTGAAGAAGAGAGTCTTCGATTCCAAAAGCACGTATTTCCGAAAAAAGAGTCTGGTGCCAAACTTTGTTAAATGCCTTAGAAATATTAAGTGCAACTCTCTTGTTTTCGCCAGAATGATGTACGCTTTAGTTGGAAAGAAGATACGTAAGTGTAATGGGTCTGTAGGATGACTGTTTTATGGATGGACTGGGTAAATGCTGTTTTTTACTGCTCTTCAGAAAAAGGGGAGATATACCATCTGCACCAGCGAATTTTGTGCGAAAGAGGATTAGACCTATTGAAAATTCGAAGCACTCAAGTGTAGGCAGGACAAAGCACAAACTGGAAGTGTTGAGCTAGCCGCGAAGAGATTGGCCTTATCCGAACAGCTGATAGTTGTAATGTCATGCTAAATGAGTGTTGGGGTGGAGGATGAGCCAGAATTTCTAATGTTTTTGACGAACATTTCTCTAATCCTGACAGCCTCTTTACAGCTCGAGTAGTGCCTTGCTTTTTTTTTGCGATTTTTTGATATAAAGAATCATATTCTAAAGAAAATAGTTTCTGAGATCATATCAGCATCTACGTCGTTATCAAGGAAATATAACGACCTATTAACATTTCTAAAATAACTATTAACTTCGCTCCAATTGGCATTCTCGCATTGACATACGTTTCTTTTTTAGAATCTTTTCTCTGTGCGCTGGGAGAACGAGAAATTAGCTGATATGACGCAATGGTTCAACAAGTCTAGAGGCTCGTGTAACTATCAGGGTTAGAAGTTAAAAACAAGTCCAGTTTATTACTGATATGACTGTCAACGTCTGGTATTCGTGTGGGCTCATTACCTACCTGGGTCAAATTATTTTTCGCAACGAAGGTATGTCCAGATTGTCGAAGCCAACCAGTATTGTGTATGTGCCCTAAGTCACAATTTCAGTATGACGATACAGGGATACAATTCTTTGTATGGAGTGTCACAGCTCATCAAACTCCTTAAAGGTCGAATTGCTGTCTTCGGTTGGCTTACGGAGATGGAATGTTAACCACATGAAGTTAAATTCCGGGTAAAAACACAGATCACATTGTGATGGAGTTTGGTAAGCTAAATCACTGTGCACGTATATGGCGAGACCGCGATGAGAAAAGAATGACATTAGTTCGTAGCCAGGTAGCTGCAGATCAGAGCGATCTAAGAGGTGTGGGCGGGGATCTACCTGTGTTTTACTAAGTACCAAAACAGCTGGTCTGTATCTACAGACGTGAAGGTACGCAGAAAAGTGAAAGTGAAGTGAAAGAAATTCCCTTGTCATAATCAAAAACAAACACAAAAAACGCAAATACAGACGATTCTAAGCAAGACTGCGAATTGAGAATTTTGTTGTAGGTATTATGCCTTTACAACAATATGAAACAGTGCACCAACAAAGTTCACACTCACAACCGGTTACCCGTCGGTTGTAACATACACGTCACTGTGTTCACATTCTTTGAAAAATCTTTTACCTTATTCAAGTTATTAAATTGTTGCAAATAAAACTGTTCAATTTATCGTGACAGCTTAGAACTACTGATAAGCATATGATAATTTCGCATTTTTAGCACGTTTCCTTCTTGTTTTTTCTTGGATGTTAAAGTAGCGCAGGATAAACCATAGTCGTCAGAAAAATTTAATTCGACTACTACGGACCTAATATTTATGCATTTTGTGCGAAATAAATTGTGATCAATTAAGCTTGTTGTGTTTTGTGATAGATCGATAAGAGTACCTTATCTTGGTGCTGAGATATAATTGCATTCATAAGGATTATAAATGTCATTCACATCAAAATTGAAATCTCAAATTATTACAAATGTTTGTTTTTGTCGATTTTGTCAATATTTTGGCTTATTTCTTTAATGAATTCATTCGCATTAGGTTAAGGCGGTCGCTATACAGCAAATATTGTAGCCTCAGTATTTCTCCGTTGTATGGTTACTGTAATACATTCATAGCATGCATAATTCATTTTTGTTTCTGCGTAGACTATATCATTTTTATTTGAAAACCATTAAGCCACCACCTTCTCTATTAGTTCTATTACAGGGTACTGGTTTATGAAAACCATTGGTTGTGAATATTTATTCTCATTACTTTTATGTTAATTTCAGACAACACAATTACATAAATATTTTAAACGAATTCACTAACACTTGGGTTGAAATTATACCAATCTGTTCTACTAGATCGAACAGAAAACAAAAAAATAAGTATGAAAATCCATTGATTTATTGGATTAAATTTTTTATATCTACGAGTTCATTTTCTTCAATTAATTCTTCCATTAATGTTTGTTAATTTCGTGACTATAATCTAATCTTAAACTACTCTTTAAAGAATTTTTTTCACATTAACTTTCACAGCACCTTCCCCATTTTTCTTTGCGAAGACTTGGTTGTTTCTCATCGACACATATTTCGAGTTAACCGTTTTTGCTTTTGTTTTCGTTAGGCAGGGTAGTTTTTTGAAGTGTGAAGTTAGTTTTTTATAAATGTATAGGGTTTTACAATAGCGAATTGACAACTTTAAATTTAATTTGTGAACGCACTCTTTCACTAATCATCAAACTGTCACTGTCAATTTATTCATTAAACTCAACAATTTCATCATAGTTAAGTACACTAACGAGCAACGTCTGCAAACTATAAAAATTTTCTACAGATATTCGGAGTCGGTGACTGCAACTTTAAGAGCGTTAACTCCAATTTTCGGTCGTAGTAGTAGACAGGCAATAACAATATTAGTGCAAAAATTTGAGTCTGCATATTCGTTGTGTGGTGTTGCTGTGTCAGTGAGACAACGGGTTGGTCGAAGTGTCGAAAATATCACTGCCGTTCAGACGTCCGTAGCAAACCATCCAAATCAGTCAATTCCACGGCGTTCCAAGAATTGGGCATCGCTCAGACCACATTATGGCGTATTGCATAAGGATCTTGGTTTACACCCATACAAGATCAAGCTGACTCAAGAATTGAAGCCGATGGACATCTTCAGTGACGAAGCTAATTTTTGGCTCAATGGGTTCGTCAATAAGCAAAATATACGTTATTGGTCGGGTGAAAACCCACATGTTCTTCATGAATCACGACTTCATCCACAAAAAATAACTGTTTGGTGCGGTTTGCATTCCGGCGGCGTTATTGGGCCATATTTTTTCGTCGATGATAACGATCTTCACGTTACTGTGAATGGTCAGCGTTATCGCGCCATGATCATCGATTATTTTTGGCCCGAATTGGAAGATATGGACTTGGACGACATGTGGTTTCAACACATGTGCGATTTAACGCCGCTTGACTATTTTCTGTGGAGCTACGTTAAGTCATTGGCTTATGTCAACACGCCGACAACGTTAGAAGAGCCAATATTGAACGCGAAATAGCGGCCGTTTCGGTCGAAATGTGTGGCCGAGTCGTTGAAAATTCGGTCCAACGAATCGACCGCTGCAAACGTGTCCGCGGTGGTCATATGAACGAAGTCGAGTTCCATTCATAAATGTTTTTATTGTACTTCAAGCCAATAATAAAGTTTTTGAAATATCTCAAATGGTTTGCCTCTTATTTAAAAAAAAAAATTGTCAAGTCGTTGTTAAAAAACCCTATATATGATTTGTGTGAGTACGTTGATTTTGTATCTCTTTTTATATTTTTAAATACCTCTTCAAAGGTTAATGTTCTTTTTGTTTTTATCTTTTCTGACATCACAATTTTCTTGTATTGTTTTTATTTTTTTATTTTTTATATCCACCCTAGGTGGTGGATAGGAGAAAGCCGAACACCAAGAGTCAAAATTCTCAATTCAAGAGAACTGAATTTTGAAATACGTGCTGAAGACTGAGTGATGCAGGGAACTAAAAAAATGTCCCTAAGTGATATCGGGCGACCTTTTATAGTAACCGGCCTCACATCTTCATGGGAGGTCTGCTGGTGCGGACTTCTCATTCTCCCCTTACTCATGGGACCAACATACATTAATAACAATAAGAAAAAATAACAATAGAACAAATATGTTAACGGACTTAAATGAGGAGTCTCTACTCCACTCGTTAAGGTCTGAGATGAACACAGAAGAGAGGGCTTCAATTTTATCTCCAAAAGTGCTGCACAGACCACATCCGAATCCTTTGCAGTGCAGGTATTAGGGAACTAGATTTACTTAGCATCGGCGTACTAGCAAATATCTACGCAAACAAGCGTCAGCAGAA
Organism: Volucella inanis; assembly: GCA_907269105.1. NCBI lineage: Eukaryota > Metazoa > Arthropoda > Insecta > Diptera > Syrphidae > Volucella > Volucella inanis. The sequence continues at coordinate 123,458,851 of OU026157.1, read as the reverse complement.
ATAAAAGTACTTCACTGTGGTCCAAAAGCATTGTATTGCTTACCTCATTAATAAGAGACTTGAATCTGAAGAGGCGAAACGACTAGAGGGAGCCAAATATGCGCTAGTTCTCACGCGGAGGAAGAAAGAAAAAGAAGAACAAAGTGGATCTAGCACCAGCAAACATTGCAGGTTCATAGGTAGAACTCTTACAATAGAAAAGTACATAGACCACACGTAAAGGCACTTGTACAGGCAAGAATAAAGAAGATGGTAAGCGCCAAGAGTCTGCTCATAAATCCCAGTCAGATGCGGTCAATAGCTCATAAAAGAAAGTATGCCTTAAAAGTCCAGCGGGATGGAGACTGCCGCTATCATGTACTCCATGCACCCGGAGCTGAGCCTTGAGGATCAGTCAATAAAATTCCGACAAAAATTGTGTAATTTTATTTATAGCCACCTTTGATAGAGATGGATGTTTTCCGATCATCTACCATGACACAGTAACCAAAAATTTTCTCACGGCTGGAAAAACAAAGAAAAACGCGATCTTACGTATCAGGGGTACGACGTTGCCAAGTTATTAATTTGCATTGTCTTCATTTCAGAAGCAGACAACCTTACCAAAGACTTCTTCATAGTCCGGATTGCTTAAAAAACACCGGCATATATAAAAAGCTGGGACTTTCTAAGGGTCACTAAGGAGAAGAGCCGAGGCGAAACCATCACATTTGCAATGGAAGATGTTTCTAAGCCAAAGGTTTAAACTCTTCCTCAATTCTTCGTGGCACCAGATTAGGGTAAAAGTGTCATCGAGACCAGTTTAAAATAAAGAATATGAAGTCAAAATTCAGGACAAAAGGCCAGCTCATCAAAAATTTGGCTCTCAGCAAAAATTGCACGACACGAGTAAGGTGAGTCCACTTGGAATTTACAAGGCCCAAAAGAACCACCAGACAGTTGAACGCATCACTTCTGAAACTAACAGCTCGGCCGTATTACTCAAAAGTCAAAAGCGTCGGTAGATTTCCTCCAAAAGTTAGAGACCTTTAAAGCCAGCCACTCCACTGCAGATGCTTAAGATGTTGGCAATTCTCCTAATATATATTCCTGCGATAGATTTTGGGATTTAGGTAAATCCAAGTTAATCTGCAGCATGCAAAAGCCGTCTATGTGGTATTATTTATCTAGAAGCCATATACTAACGAGGATGGGAAAACGGGTTTCTCAGGTGATCCGTAAATGAAGTAACATCTAGAACTTATATTACGTTAAATCAGAATATATTTTAGCTATTCAAATTCAGAACACACATATAAAGACATGGCAGCAGCAATAGTGCAGCTACCAACTGAAGGCGGTAAAACAGACGCAATAATATACTCAACCTACATGTCGGGTGACTTCTTCTACCTGGATTTCTGCCATTGAAAAGACTCATGAACTACTGTAGGAGAAGGAGACTCCAACTGAATAATTTAATGTGATGCGAATGCCCACCTCAAAGACTGGGGTTGCCCAAATATCAACAACAGAGGGGATCTCTTCTAGCATTTATTCTCATAAGTAATCTTCAAGCCGGAAACTACAGAAAAAGCCTTACACTACCATTAATTGAAATATTGATGTCTGATCATCACCAAATCTGTTTCGACATCGTTTTAGGATTCAAGACTTGCGAATCTTATAGATAGCCTAGATCCACGGATTGGGAAACATATAGCCTAGATATCATGGAATCCAAAGCCAATTGCTTTAAAAGCATAAGAAATATTAACAGCCTAGAATTTGGCTGAAAAAGTCTCAATGCTCCAATTAAATCTACCTCTCATCAGGCTTACAAAGACAAAAAAAAAGTCAGGCAACCACTCTACTCCTTGGTGTAATAATTAACTCTCTTAGTTAAGAACAGACAGCTTTTAACAGGACGAAACGCGATAGAGAATGGCATGATTACTTTGAAAGACTCACTTAGTATGACCGATATATTAAGAGACCTAAAAGATTTTATTGAAAAAGGTTTGCCAAGATCTCTTTGACATTCGAAGCAGCGCTTGCATCCACAGAATTCTATCCAAACAGCACACAAATAGACCGACCATAAAGAACTGTAAGACGTCAAAATAAATTTTTATGAAGGAAAAATAAAAAAGTTCATGTGTTAGTTTCACGTATTAAAAGCCCGTTGTAAAGATGGAATCTTCCCAGCACTCCTCTGGAAAAGTATTACACAAACAACCGCGCATCTCATTAATATTTTCAAAACCAGTTATGCTTGGACTGGTGCAAAAGGATTGAACTCAGGGTCGACCCAAAAAAAAAGTACCATCAGTAAGAGAAGAAAATTGGACAAACAAGGGGTTACCCTGGATCACAAACTCACAAGGAACACACGTATCCAAAAAAAAACAATTATGGAAAAAGCCAGCATGTATGTATCAGCAAAAGTCTACTGGATAAAAACTGGACCCATAACTCAAAAATGACACTGTGGATGTAAACAGCGATTGCTAGACCTATAGTCACTTTTCCATCTCCAATATGGTGGTTCTTATACTGGCAGATGAAAATAACCCCAAAATAGTTCACCCTAAGCTTTTCCTGGAATTTAGGAGAAATGAACTACCAGGAATTACTCTTACAGACAAATGTTTGATGAAATACAAGTTCAACCGTAACTTCAAGGGTATAATCGACATATTTGGAAGCAAAATAAACATAAACAACAGATTTACTGGTGTGATACACCGACGGATTTAAAACAGGCGAAGGATTTAGAGCGGACATAAAGTATGCGCGAAAGAACCAAAAACTCACTGTACGCAAGTATGGACAGTTGCATCTCTGTATTTCAAGCCGAGATGCACATAATAGAGGCAATTTAAACAGATCTCTCACCAACAAGAACATATATATTCTCTCCGACAGAAAACCTAAATGAGATAACCTAAATAATTGACTGGGATTGCATTACTATATATTTCCAAAAATACTAGCCAATAGAGTCCATTTAATATATGTGTCAGGTCAAAGCGGCTATAATGGGAATGAAGGCACAGACGAATTTGCTAGAAAAGGTTCGGCCTCAACATTCATGTTGCTATATAAATAGTTGACTGAAACCACAAGCAATCCATTACACGACGGAAACTGAAGGTACCAGGCAAGTCAACAACTTTTTTCCCACCCCTTCCCTGACAAAACAACTCCCAGTAACCGGATGCCTAATCGGTCTATGGAGAGTTTAAAAAAAAAAAAAACCTTATTAGTATGGGAATGGCACAACACAACAACTCTTGCAAATCATATCCTTTGCTCTGTAATCGCCTATGCAGAACACGTCTACGTCTTACATGTAAGCCATACCTTGAGGCAGAAGATATTACTGCCAGCTTACTCATAGATGTAGTTGAATTTATTAAAATTGTAGGCATCACCCATGCTTTAATTTGAGGAAATCACAATTGGCCTAACCTGGACGCAGTGATAAGAGTACATAATCCCACCTCCTCCCTCGATCTAAATCTAAATCTAACACGCTGTTAGATTTGTGTCATGTAGAGCCCATGTATCAAACATAGTAAGAATATCAAACTTATTTGATTGATTTTGGGAAACAAAAAGTCACGTAATCTTCTACACGTCTCGTGAATTGATGAATGATGCGGAAGCGTTCTTTTGTCAAAAGTATCACACATATATCACAGTTTAAGACGTTTTCCTACTGGAAGATCTATCAGTAAAACCAAAACACCCTTTACATGAAAGAAAATAATAATTTATTGTCAGATTATTGTTTTCTTAGAAAGCTGCGGGCAGTTTTTGTCAATGAAATTCACTAATATCAAAATATATTATCCAATTATGTTGCTTTCTTCTATGCTCAATTCGAATATTCGAGCGTAGAAAAGAATAATCGTCTAAGTATAACTAAGTATCATACTTACTTTAATATTCCTATAGCCTATTCCCCCATTGTTTATAAGTATATCCTTAGCTTGCAGCATTTACTGAAGTAATTCGCTATAACCTATAAAAATTCACAAAATAGTAACTATGATAGAATCCTCACACCAACTGAATTTATCATTGGAACTGAAAGTACAATATTTTAATGGTCTAGCTTAAAACACAATCCATGAGCCAACTCACGACATTGTATGATACTAACATAGGTTTATAGGCATATATGTATATGTATTGAAGTATGCATGGTACACTGGTATAGGCCAGCTCAATTACCATCACTCCGCACAACATTTCTCAATGTACTTTTGGTGTCAGTCAATATCCAATAGGGTGTCTGCTACGTAGGTGATATCAACTTTTTTTTATTCGAGTCTGCAACCCGTGGCTAAACAGTCAATAAAATAACTCAAACGACATTTTTATGAGACCATTTTCGGAAGGAAATGAGATTTTCTTTAATAGGGTCTCCACCAGCAGCTACAGCATTGCATGAAACCCAGGACTTGCCCATTAAGTCATATTCATAACTTATAACTGTTCGGATTTATGATTAAATTGACAGCACAAAGGTTGCAATACATAGAAATCGTTACATTCATTCGTTTGTAGCTATATGGCTTTACTAAAGTTTTTTATGTGTCAAACATTGTAGCAATTTTCTTTTTCAAAGTTTTTAAATAATATTTTTAGATCAACATCAGATGTACATTCGTACTCGCGAATAATAAAATTTGAAGAAAACTCTTCAGAAGTTGCAACAATGGCATGTCAGAATTACTAAAAATAAGTGGAATGCACACTTTTATGGTCCTTGTCATGAATAGATTTGATTTTTTGATGCACGCATATATGCAAATATGCTGTCAGTGAGATAAAAAAAAAAAATATATTCGAACACATAAGAAACTTGGAACACATTTTCTTGGTGGAATCTGACCACTCAGACTGTAGGTGAAATCAATAGCGCAACAACTTTTCTCTATATAGAGTTGGCGAGATGAATGGATGTGCTTTAAGTAAAATAGAACATACACTGTTTAGTTTGATCCTTGTGACTTTCCTATTGTTTTCTATGTTCTTATGTTTGCGTATGTATTCAACATTCATCGTTGTTATGTGGATCCGTATCCGATATCCATTGTCTACAGTTTCTAAAGGAGCACTCACTCAAATTTGGCTCTCTTGGGTTTTTATTGTTTGATAGTTACATAAACGATATCATTTAAAGGTAGGATACATTTTCTGGCATGTCTTTCAGGAAGGCAGTACACAGTTAGTTGGCCAATTTTGTCTTCGTTTCTATCTTGATTGATAGGCATAACTTACCAAGGGCATAGTTGTTTCCCATCCTAGCATGTTTTCAATTGATTCAAATATTTCTGTATTCTTGAGAACTACACAGTGACAGTGAGCATTTATCAGGTATCAAATTAAGAGATTTGACACAGTGCATGGCAAAGTTTGGTCGCACTTTATAGAGCCTCAAAAACTAGTCACGAACTAGTAATGGGTGGTTTTTTAAGCGTGCATTATTCCGGGTACATCGACATCTCTTGATTGCCTGAGGTTGCTATTCGGATCAACTACGGACCCATTCAACAAGAAATGAACTTCGTCGCTGAAGACAATTTTTCGATTAAAAAGTGGATCTTCCTCCAGCTTTTTTAAGGCGCACTCGCCGAAAATTCAATGTCGTGGCAGTAAAATTCAAGTAACATAATTCCAATTGCTGCGAATTGCGATATATTGTCAAATTACGGTCTTCATTCACACTGGCGGATAGAGCTGCAATATTTTCCCTTGTATGCACTCTACACATACAGGTAGGTTGTTTGATGTCCATTTCGTGCGAAATTTGTACACTATGGCTTGAATTGTAGGTGGTCGAAGCGCGCGAAAAACAAAACAATAAAATTCAATAATTTGTAAGCATTGTTGGGGTGTACGAGATGTGTTCAAAAAGTAAGTAGAGGGTGGCCGTGGTGTAGTGGTATATGCATACACTCCTCAAACAGAGGTTCTCGGGTTCGAATCCCGTGCGAGGCATTTCTCTGAAAAAGTCTTTTCGTAGAATTTGTATGTAGTTATATGAGAATCCCGTCGGCGTCAACTCTGACACGAAGGCATTACACTCATGTTGGAGTGGTTACTGGCTAGGCTAAATGATATGAACTAACAAATAGCACGTACTGAGACCCACTGCTTGAGGATACACTTGCTCGTCCGGGTCCAATTTGACAACCACTTCTGGGAAAAACATGGAAACCTAATAGACCTGAGTTTCAAACTACTACACCACCCGCCCGCGCTATGGAGAAAAGCTAGTAAAAGGGTATTCATATCCTTACTTAGTTTGTTTTGGTAGATATGAAGGTTAGACGTGTTTTGGTGAGCTCGGCGATTTTTAATTTTTAAAATAATGGAGCAAAAAATTTGCTTCGAATTTTGTTTAAAAACTCGAATCAAGTGCTCTTAAATACTTAAATTATTAGATTTCTTTTAGATTTTTAGATATAATTTATTTTTTATTAATACATATTGTTTACATACATATTTAAAATATTTAAAGGAATAAGAAGTATTTAATGACATTCAGTATTTTGGATACCACTTCAAGAGGTTGTTAAAATTATGGTAAGTTTATTAAACAAGCGATATGACGAAACAGAGTAAAAGTGACGAAGGGCAATAGTACAAAATATGGGTACAAAAAACTTATTAGATGATTTTCCACGTAAACTATAATTTGAGATTAAGAGAAAATTTCGATAACCAGATTTTATAAAGAATATCTTCAATACCTTAAAGCAATAAAGGTAACACACGGGTAGAATTTTTAGATTACCTAACATTGAATTTTTGATGAATTTTTGCAAAATTAGTAGAGGGTTAATTTTGTTCGGAAACACGCCTCCCCAACAAGCAGTTCCGTATTGAAGTTTAGATTGAACGATTTCATAATAAATAGTTTTTAAAAGCATCGTAGAGCATAGTGAGACGAAAATACAATAGTTCCTCAATATTTCAGCGTGCACTGAAAAACTTATTATAGAGTATATTGTGAGCCCCAGTTACTTAAAATGGTCTACTTTCTCAAGTATAAAAAAACATTTTTCACTACAGCTGAGACCACTACAATAGGTGGGAGACCCGGACGTACAGCAGCAAACAGAGAATTTATATCTATCACATTCAGGTGCAAGGTTGTGTGCAGAAGACAAATTAAAAACATAATTTTTATTTCGGATCTTATAACCAAATTACGTTTGTTGAACCAGTGTCTTAATAGGTCGAGATCCCAATTATTGTCGGAGACCAAGTTCAAAGAATTATTCAAGCCATACGGTAAACCTATATCAGCAGCGAAAATAGTAGGTCAACCTTTAAAATTAAGAGCCAATAGCGAATTAATATAAATTAAAAACAAAATAGGACCCAGAACGGAGCCTTGTGGTACGCCCAAATTTAAGAAATTTAAATTCGCTCCTAGTCTCGGTAATCTTTACTCTCTGCGACCTATTTTCTGAATACGACCTAAGATATTTAAGCATAAAACCACAAAAACCTGCTTTTTCCTGCAACAAAAAATTGCGGTTAACCATATCGAAGGCTTTAGTGATGTCAATAAATAAGCCCGCTGTACATCTTTTCGCATCAAGGTCAGACATTACATGAGTACAAAACTGTAATAGTACACCTTCAGTCGATTAATCTTTTTGAAAACAAATTGAACTGGTTTAAAGAATTCACTTAAATTAAAAAAAAAAAAAAATCACTACCCTATTTTTTATAAGTTTTGCAAAGATTTAAATAAGTGAGATAGAACTGTAGTTCCATAACTCTGCAGCAGATCCTTTTTTAAACAGAGGAATCACATCTGCATATTTCAAGGCTTCTGGAAATATCCCAGCAAAAACACAACGTTTAAAGACATCTGCCTATACGTCTACTAAGAAACATGCCGATTTTTTAATGACCAGTCTCGAAATGTTGTCAGCACTGCATAATATAATAACTTTTAACACCTCAAGAGGAGTTATGGAGTTATATACAAATCTGTTTCTTTAAAGTGGTTCAGCACTACTATTATAGGACGAACATAAAGAACAAATTGGTTGTACTGGACTAGGTTGTAAGCTAAAGGCTCTGTTAGTGAAAAAGCTATTAAAGGTATTAGCAATGACAAGTTTATCGAAAAACTTTTTTATTTCAGCGAACAATTTTTTATATTTACTTCTTAAGCTCATATGACTGGCATGCCTGTAGCATTTGATCCTAAGCTTGTTTCTCTAATTCACTTTGTTCACTAAGAACCTTGAGATCCAAGGTTTAAGCTTTTTTGTCTCCTTTTTAGCGGGCAGGGAAAGGAACAACTTAAAATGTACATATTTTTAATATTCAAAAGGACAGTAAAATAGTTTGAAACATCACTACATAAATAAACATCATCTAACATCTCACACAACAGACTGGTTTTTAATTTTCATAACTTTGCTAGAGAATTTAGGATTTCTGCAAATATTTGTTCAAGAATAATTTACTATGAGTCCTATCATAGAGTGGTCAGTTAACATAAGATCAAGTATACATTTCTCACAGTTTATAGAAGAGACATTACTGAAACGTCCATAGATATGATCTAAGCATGTACCAGATGCAGACCTAGTAGGGTCATTAATGAAACAAGCTAGACCATGTGATGCCAAAAGAGCTAAAAAACTCGAAACACTTTCACAACTATTCAAAATGTAAATGTTAATGTCCCTAATTATAATTAAATTTTTCCTTTTCCATTAGATCAGATAACTCTTTTATGAACATATTGGGTATATAAATATAATATAAATTTTTTCAAAATTTGAACGTTTATTTAAGAAAAACATGTACAATAGTATTATTCAAAGTATTGCCCATCTGAAGCTTTGACTTTTTCCCATATTTCTTTCAATTTGTGGATCCCATCCCAAAAGAATTGCGCCGGCTTGGTTCTTAACCGGAATAGCAACGTGGGGCAGAGCGTTGTCATGATGGAAAGTTATTGCCTCGTGTCTGGTCGCATATTCCGGGCGTTGTTCGGCTAATGCTCTCTTCAAACGGATTAATTGTGTTCGATAGTATTGTCCATTGATGGTTTCACTCGGTTTTAGTAGCTCATAATACAGCACAACCATCTGATCCTACTAAATACAGAGCATTACCTTCGCGCCACGGATATTCGGCTTTGCCGTTGATTTGGCTGGTTGGCCGGGTTTCACATATGATTTTTTGCGCTTTGGGTTGTCGTAATGGATCCATTTTTCATCACCAGTAACAATCCGATGCAAAAATGACTTCCTTTTGTGGCGTTCCAGCAGCATTTCGGACATGCAAAACCGCCTTTCAAGGTCTCTCGGCTTGAGTTCATGTGGAACCGAATTTCCTTGCTTTTGAATATATCCAGCTGCTTTTAAACTTCTTGTGTTTGGCAAGAATCTTCATAGAGTAGTGCTTCCACTTCTTCATCTTCAAACTTTTTTGGCTGCCCAGGACGTTCATCGTCTTCCAAGCCAAAATCACCACTTTTAAATCGTGCAAACCACTTTTGGCACGTTCGCTCAGCTAGCGCATGTTCACCATAAACTTCCACCAAATGCGATGACTTTCGGCAGCAGTTTTATTCATATTAAAGTAATGAAGAAGAACTCCCCGCAAAAACACTTTTTCAGGCACAAAGTTCGACATATTTGAGTGAAAAAAAATTATTGTTGTTTACGCTTCAAATGAATGACATATACTGAAATGAGGTACAGTAGCTTTCCAACGCATGTTCCAACGGAATAATAACAATGGAACAATATAAGTTACGCCATCTCTTAGCAAACCACACGAATAGACCCAATAACAACATTAAACATATTATGTTATGTAGTCTGTATACACATACTAAAACAAACATTTCGTGGTTAATTTTAAGCGAAACTTGGAAGACATCTGCAGATAAAAAATCGATACGTTGAACACCGAGAATCATATATTCATCTTTTACAAAGCATCCAACGAATTCGGGAATATCATAATTTTTTGTTTCAACGCTGTATATCCAAATTTCAGAAACAACGATAATATCTGGAATGCAACTCAAAGAATCAAGATGGGTAACAAGTTCTGCGAAGTTTTCTCTCAAATTTCTGACATTCTGGTGCACAATAAAAAGTTTGTTTTACAATAGGAACTATGTATTGGTAAAAACATAATCACAGTTGGAAGTAATAGGATAGGGGGATGAAAAGTTATCCGTTAAACAATGTTCATCTATCGTTTTAAGAAATTAGAAGGAAAAATAAAAACACTAAATATGGTAAGTAAAGGTCATTAAATGATTTAATTGAAACAACCTTTCCTCCCTCAATCTTTCTCAAAAGGATTTGATTAGCTTTGTACCATACATATTTGGCACCTTAATCCTTTGCTATCTCTTTTGCCTTAATGAAGAGAGCCTGTGTGGTGAGTGAATCATTGATAAAAATCCCGTTGCCGGAACCTTTGCTTCTACTACTTGAATTTTTTCTAACGAAGCATCTATCGAAGCATCAATGGAAAAGCCATTTGCCTTGCTTGGCTAAATACGTTTTCATTACTAACATTTGGCATTCCCGAAATACCAATATTTTTGCTTAGAAGATGTTTAGATGTTACACTCTCGTTTTAAGCTCCAAGTTTTCCGTTCGTAATTCGTTCAACTCTTGTAAAAAATGATTATTTGTTTCTTCTAGCTTCGTGTAGATCATCTATAAAATATATTAGTTTTCGTTTTCTACTGTGAGCAAGGACGATCCAATGGTTGTTGGTTTAACGTTGGATTTATCAAATGGATTTATATTTGCTTGCGCATTTTTGGAGTTTTGTTTCGGTAAATCACTAACGGGTAGATGTAAAGAGCGCCATATAAGCACTTCACACTTGTCGCAACGGAAAGGATTGCCACTTGCTTTAATGTATTCTGCATCTTGTTTATTGATATGAGCACATGAATAGTAAAAGAAGTGCTTACAATCATTGCAATAAATCTTAGCCGAACAATTGCGATCGATCTTTTGTGTCCGATGGTGCGTTATTGTGGTACAAAATCCACGAATTTTCTGCCCACAATTCTTGTCTCTTTCGGCGAATTGCTTCACGCAAACTGCTCAAATAATAATACTCCTTGTCTACTGTCTTGCCTTCTAGCGAAAATTTTTGATGCACTACACTGTTGTAATCCATGAAAACCGTGAGCGTTGCCTTCTTTTTTGACTGAAAACAACGTGGTTTTTTGGTCTCGGTTCATTTGGTGAACGCCATTCACTTGCCTGATGTCTGGATTGCGTGTGGTAATCATAAACCCACGTCTCGTCTCCAGTAATGATCCTTTTGATGAATGTGGGATCGGATTCAGCCTCGCAAATCATCTCTTTTGCGACGTCAACATGGTCTCTTTTTTGAATGGAATTGAGATCTCTTGGCACCAACTTTGCTGCTACACGACGAAAACCCAAATCATTATCCAAAATGTCTTTAACGGATCCATAGGCAAGTCATCCGCTATCCCTCTGATGGTTAATTTGCAGTTATTGCCCAACATTTCTTTAACTCCATCAATGTTTTCGTCGGTTTTCGATTCACTCACGACCACTTTTGAACCGCTCGTGATAAAGGTGGTATGGCTATGACGTCGAAACCAAAGACCAATCATCCCAAGGAGAGGGGAGTTAAGACCGAAAAAGCTAGCCAAGTTCAATTAAATATTAAAGTTTAAATCACTATTTATTTCGATTACCGTGGTGTAATGCATCAGGAGTTTAACCCTCAAGGTCGTACAGGTGAATTACATTGAAGTTATGCACCGTTTGCAAGTAGCAATACGAAAAAAACCTACGGAATTGTGAAAAAACCTTTCATGGCTTTTGCATCACGATAATGCACCTGCTCATTCAAGGAATTTGGCCCCATATGACTTTTTTCTGCTCCCAAAACTGAAGAGACCTATGACACGAAGGAGCTAAAAGAGCTCAAGGCTATACCAAAAAGTGCTTATGAGAAGTGCTTCGAGGATTGGGAAAAGCGTTGGCACAAGTGTATTATATCTGAAGTGAATTGCTTTGAAAGTAAGTCTTTCCATGATGAATTGGCCGTTCTAACTTAGCATGTCTGACTTGAACCCAAGCCACGAATCACCCTTTAGAAATTTAAAATGACTATTTTTGCACGCATTAAGCGGTAGCGATTCTTTAAGATTTAATATCGGTTTTCCGTTTCGTGAAGTAGTGTCTTCAGACCAGTTCTATAGCTCTGATCGCACTTCTGTTCAAATAATTGAATTGGTACAAATACCGCGTTATGTTGGTAAAGCCACTTGGGCATTGCGTCTCGGCGTAAGATACCGGACTTTAAAAATTTATTTGTATCGTATCCCCTGAAAATAAAGTGAAGTAAATAAATTGTCATTTGTTTAAATTTTCTTTTGTATTTCATAATACACTTCATCTGAACAGCGATTCTTCTTTTTTATATCATCTCGCAAGTGAGTTTGCTAATGATTTTCCATATAAGTGTCCCAATTATTTTTCTGTTGGCCTCTTCTTTGAACCTCGGCTGGAACCTAAGCCCCTATTACTTTTTGGACTGGATCTTCCGAAGACCTTCGTTTCACGTCAACATCAACAAAATCAACTAATTTCTTTACTATCGGTTTTTTAATATGGAGACTTTCGCGGAAGCTTCGTACGGGTACATCTCTTGATATTCGTAACATTTTCAGTTCGGTCACTGTAATTTTTCATTAATATTTTAAACTTTAACTTAAAATTATCCAGTTAATACCGCTGCGGTTAGTGAAACATACATGTTTCATTCAAAGGTATCATGGAACTGGTAATACATAAGGGAACAGATAATGACATATTGCATTTGTAAAAAAATAGATCTAAATGTAACTTAAGATTTAAACGTTGTAATGTTTAGGTCTAGTCATATTTAACATAGCTGGTGGATCGACCTTCAATGACCACACACTATTGCTTTCTGATGGCATAGATGGTAAAGCCACTATATGGGATGCCCTCCTCATATGATTTGGCATGTATTCGAAACATATAATTTCGGTACATACGACGTCACACCATGTTACAAACGTCCCTTTATTTTTATTCATAACCCCTAGCTTTTAAATAGGTCGAATACTATACACTTCACACCTTTCACTACACCGATACTTCACCCATCTCATCCCTGTATCTTCTTAGTAAATTATCGCATCTCAAAAACTAAAGTATTTATTTCAACAAATTTTTTTGTTTTCTTTTTAAGCAAAATCCGTTCTAAATTAGTTATATCTATACAAAATTTCTTTTATGGAACTAAAAACTTAAATGTGCTTATTATAAGAACTCCTCAGCTGTATGATGCGCACCCTATTTCTTCAGATCACAGGAAAAAAAAAAACCAAAGTCTTCAAATAAAAAAAATATCAATAAAACACAATATTATACCATAAATTGTTTGGTTGCTATGACACCTGTCAAACATATTTAGTATACATCAAGTCATTGAGCAAACAACATCATAGTTTTTCATCGTGTTAAAAATGTCGAATTTTTTACCAGAAAATGATGACTTGCGGAAAACATTAATTTTTTGTTTTCAATTGAAGAAAAGTGCTTCAAAGTCACATCGAATCCTTGTGATTATGTTCTATCAGAAGCAACATGCAAAAGATGGTTTCAACGGTTCAGAGATAACGATTTTGATGTGAGAAATGAAGAACGTGGTCTTCCACGAAGACGCCAAATTGCAAACAATATTGAATGAAGATGAAATTTTGAGTCAGAAACAAATGGCAGAAATGTAAAATATTGCACAACAAACAATTTCTGACCGTTTAAAAGCCATGGGAAAGATCCAAAAGTCTGAATCTGAATAGAGTGAAAAACAGATAGAAAACCGAAAAACCTTTTGTTAAATTTTGCATCAAAGATATGATAAAAAATCAGTTTTGTATCGAATTGTTACTGGCGATGAAATATGGATTTATTTTCAGAATCCCAAACGGAAAAAATCATGGGTTAATCCGGTACAACCATCGACTTCGACTGCAAAACCAGATCGATTCGGGAAGAAGACAATGTTGTGTGTCTGGTAGGACCAGAAAGGTGTGGTTTACCACGAGCTTCTAAAACCTGGTGAAAAGCACCGACTACCATTTGTTTTCATCGATGGGATACGCATAAGCTGAGCAACACTTCGAATCCTACGAATCGAAAATTGGGTAACTTTTTGGTTTCCTTCAAAAGACGAACAGTTTTATTGGCGCGGAATACATAAATTGCTTGAAAGATTGAAAAAATGTGTAGCTAGCAATGGCCAATACTTTGAATAATATGGTTTTTTTACTTTCCGATTAAAAATTAGTGTTTTATTTTCACAAAAAAAATTCTGTTCTTGGCAAATTCTTTGGCAAAAATAAGTAGTTATTTATTTAAATTTCATTCTTGTAATTTAGGTATATTCGTTAGCACATTTTTAGATAGGTTTTTTTTTAATTATTTTATGGTAGAACGTCGTTTGATCGATCATGATTTTAGATTAAAAGCTCAATTGATTAAGCTCGTTTGATTAGGCAATCAAACTTAGCTGCCGATCAATAGAGTTTTTTTGTGCCTTTTGACAGAGTATCTGGCGTGGTGTCTTCATGGATACCCCTTTTGGAGGTTTTTTTCTTGGAGATTTATGTTGCCTAGATTATCAGCGCAAATATGGTTTCTGCCATTAAAATGGTCAATTGATTGATGAATTTCTGATTTTATCAGCTCCGCGCGGTTTGAGAATTTCCCTTTTTTATTATTTTGACTTACACTTGTCACTTTTGTGAACTAAATTAATTAAATGAATATGTTCTTTTGTTTTTTTAATATTCTTAGAATGTTTTTAAAGATTTAACTTTTCAACTCTATTTAGTTTAATTTTTGTTTTAAAAAAGTTTTTGGCTTAGCAAAATCACGCACTGGTCACTTAATTTGTCGGAGGTAAGGTAAAAAAGTAAAGAGACCGGAAAATGGTCAGTACGGGAGACAGTACTGAAAAAATATCTGTAAAAAAGTGGTACAAAATATGCATGCCTGAATTTGAACTTATAGTGCCCAAATAAAGAATACTTTCGTAACTTTAGAATAGTAAAGGTGTATCAGAGGCAAAACTTTCAAAGATCCATAGAATGAGCTAAGCGATAAATTCTTGCTTTTATTTCTGTAGGAATCAAACCAAAAATTAAGTTTTGAGTGAAATATACGACAATAAACAACTTTTAAAGTGTTTATAGGGCAATGATTCTGACGTCGGTACAAATAACAAAACAACGAGAGGAAATATTGTTTTAAATTTTTATTTATTATTTTTTATATAGCGTGCGTTAAATGAGTTATTAGAACCCTTAAATGTTTGCACATAATACGAGCGAAGGAAAATTCGGGAAGTAAGAAAGATAGATGTACGTACGTTGGATTTAAATGTCTGAATGTTATAATGACAAGGAAATAGAGAGCTCGGCAAGGCATTCAACAAACAAACCAGAGGCCTGGGGCACACCAGCATTTATTTTGTGAATATCAGACTTGAAACCATTCACGACAACTTGAATTGAACGTTCTGAAAGGTAGTTTCTAATCCAATGCAAAGAAAGTCGTCGATCCCAAAAACACGCATTTTCGACAAAAGAGTTTGGTGAAAAGCTCTGTCAAATGCTTTATAAATATCAAGTGTAACTATCTTGCTTTCGGCAGATTGATGTACTCTTTGGTTCCACTTTTCGGTGAGAGAAATAACCAGTGGACCTGTTGCTATGAAAACCGTTGTACCGGTCATTGAGAAGTTTTCGTGTTTCAAGATATTTTATGAGCCGAAGATTTATCAGCGTTTCCAAGGGCGAGGAAAAACACCTCTTCCGAACAAGTTAAGATATACCATCTGGACCAGCGGATTTGTGAATGCTAAAATCTTGCTTCTACACGAGTGCGAAGTGAATTTGTCCTATTTAAGACAAAGCACAATGTGAGAGTGTTGAACTGGCCTCAAAGTGTGCAGCAAACAGATTGGCCTTGTCTAAAGAGTTGACATCTGGAATGTCATTGTAAATGAGAGTTCCAATGGAGGATGAGGCAGAATTTCTATTATTTTTAACTAACGAACATAAATGTTTATAACCTTTGGGACGTTATAGTATTTGAAATTTCAAACGTTTAAGAAAGACGTCGCAGTCATTCCTGGCTCGTTTAAACCTTCTACGCTTTTCTTCTATTGGTTTGGTCTTGAAGGACGGAAAAATATTTCTCTAAACCTGACAGCCCCTTTACAGCTCTAGTCGTACCACATATTTTCTTTTGATACTTTTCATCCAGTGAGCCATATAGGATCCCATTCTGAAGAGAATAGTGTCTGTGATCATATCAGCAGCGGCATCCACGTGGTTATCGAGGAAACATAACGAACAGTTAAGATTCCTAAAGAAGCTGTTAAGGAATCTTTTCTCTAACTGTGTGTGGGTGTACGATAAATAAGCTGATACGACACAATGGTCCAACGAGCCTAGATGGGAAAGCACACCTACAGTGTACTTATCAGGCTAAAAAGTTCAAAACAAACCTAGGATATTTGCGGTATAACTCTCAAAGTCTGGCGTTCTTGGGGGCACAATAACAAGCTGTGTCAAGTTATTTTCCGTAGTGAAGATCTCAACACACCGTCCTTCGGGTGTTGTCTGTCAAGAGTATCGAAGCCAGCCAGTATTAGTGTATTAAAATCGCCCGTAATAACGATTTCAATATGAGGATGTCAACATTGGAGATAAGCCCATACTGTAGAACGGTTTTCTTCTTAGAATATACCAAAGAATGATTTTAGAAATTATCCTTGACGAATTAGAGAACACCCTGTATATTATGTACACTCAAAACATTATTAATATCAAATTTATTGTTCAATATTATAGATCAATATTCGTTAATTAAAATACCAATATGTGCTTTCTTAGTACTTTCATTTTATTAGAGCTTTTGTCGTATTTCAATTTCGCCTATGCATAATAAGATTATCTTATTGAAAAGACAATAATGCTATGAACATTTTCATACCGAGTTGTGCCAAGATATGGAATAATCGATTTTCGTTTCGATATCTTCCACTTTGTTATTAATGTAGTATGCATTGCCATATAATGTCTTATAATAACAGTTGACTTGGATTTATCACTTGATATCTGTTGATTCAGTATCACATCTGAACACTAACTATTTTTGATATATTTTTCTGGTACTAACTTCACACTGCTCTGAGTGACATCACGTACGTGTTGCGATATCTCGAATAAATTGACATGACTTTCTTATAGCTGGTAATAGCTTTAGAAAGTTTGTAAGTCAAAGTTTTCATAATTGCCTTAATTTCTTTGCAAGATTCGTTTGCATTTTTTTCATAATTTTTTTGTAGCCATAGAGCTCTTTAACGCCGTTGAGTTTCATTATATACTTCGCAACAAATACGAGTAAGAGCCCAGCAGAATTTAATCTTCTCCCTGACTGACTAATTCAGCCATGGCAATGGTGTCCAAATTGACGCTCATGATTCATTCAAATCTTTCTCCACCAAAAGTGTTCAGTTTGCGAAGCGCATAGAAGATGATATGATAATTTTGGTCCTCACAACCGGCCAGCCTGGTTCGCTGTTCGTCATGTTGTTCAATTTCGTGGAATGTAGAAAATTTTGCCAAACCATTTAGATGATTAGGTTTCTTAATTCGAATACATACAATAATTTCATTACTTACTCAATGAGAGAAATATTTTGTATATTGGGTACATATTTTAATTCGTGCGTTTTTTTTTTCAAAATTTGAACGTTTATTTAAGAAAAAACATGTACAATAGTATTATTCAAAGTATTGTCCATCTGAAGCTATGACTTTTGTGGATCCCATCCCAAAAGAACTGCGCCGGCTTGACAGCCAAGAATGAATCAAGCCAATTTTTGGTATTCTGCTCTGATGTGAACCGTATTTCAGTGAGGGCGTTTTGCATCGACCGGAACAAATGGTAGTCAGAAGGAGAAAGGTCTGGGCTATAAGGTGGGTGTTTTCCAAATAGTTCTTAACAGGAATAGCAACGTGGGGCCGAGCGTTGTCATGATGGAAAATTATTGCCTCGTGTCTGGTCGCATATTCCGGGCGTTTTTCGGCTACTGCTCGCTTCAAACGGATTAATTGTGTTCGGTAGCGTTGTCCATTGATGGTCTTACCCGGTTTTAGCAGCTCATAATACAGCACACCCATCTGATTCCACCAAATACAGAGCATTATCTTCGCGCAAAGCCGAATATCCGCTTTGCCTATAACTTTGAAAGTTATAGACCTAATCTTAATAATAAAAATAGTGTTAAATGAAAATTTAGTAGGCTTAATATTCAATAATTAAAGCAGGAGGTGGGGTGATCCGTAGCTCAATATTATAGTAAACATGTTTTACAGATATAGTAAATATAAGATTAAAAACATGGGGAAGTATGAATAGAATCAATAAAAGGAAATAGTACAAATAATAGCATACTTACACAATAAGTACCAAAAAATCTTTCTTTACACCAGAATATCTGAGAAAAGAGATTCTATGAAGAGAAGACTACCACCTAAACTATAATGGCCGGTTAATCTAAAATATAAATTTCTTGATCTGATGTCGTACGGGCAAAATTTCCGTCTCACGAAATAGTGAATAAGTATGTTTTTGAAATATTATATATTGTACATACATACATACATACATATATAATCCGATTCCATTTTACTCTAAGATGTCGAGGTTTCTCCTGATTGCTGTCTTGCTTTTTTCATTTCTCCATATAGTTCTATGTCTTGTCCGAGATTCATGTATGTCCCGCTGTTTCCGAAATAGTTTTCGGTGTCCTGTTCTATGGTGTTTTGGATTTTCCTTTCCTGTTTTTCCCTGATGCTCTTGTCCAAAAATTCTTCTGACTTGTCTGTCTACAATCCTTATTAGGTGTCCAAACCATCCTCAGTTTTTGTTTTCCATTATTACTTTGGCTGATTGCACTTTAATTCATTTCAGTTATCTTCGTTTCTTCTTTTTTCTATTCCTTTTACGCCTAAGAATCCCCTTAGATATTTCATTTCCATTGCTTAGATGTTTGTAGTTCGAGTATGTCTTACTGTTAGGACCCGGTTTTCTGCTCCATGTAATAAAACAGAAAGATATATTGTTGAGTAGATTTTAGTGTTTTTACTAATCTCTCTATGGTCGACACATTTATTCTTCAGCATCGCAAAAATTCTATTTGCCATTTTGATTCGTGCCCTTAGTTTCATTTCTATATTGCCGTTGCAAACATATAATTGTATTGGTTCCAGTTGTTTATATCTTCATATTATTTATACATATGGACAAAGGGCTTAATACGCTACCCAAACTCACTTCTTTTCTAGTTTTGAACTCATCTGATATGGTGTTATATGTTCTTACTTTGTTGTACGTCTCTCCTTATCATTATAAACTTTTGATCACGAAGATCACGCTCCTTTGTAACCCATATTTTCTACCTGCCTATAATGTCTAATGCTTTTTTTATATCTATAAAGTAGGTTTATATTTCTCTTTTTTCGCCAGATTTTTCTCAACAATTTATTTTACTGTTAAAGTGTAATCTTCAATACTGAATCCACTTTGTAAATCAAGGAGTTTTCCTTCCTCCATTCCTTTTACCCCTTGTTTTACGAGTAGTATGGTCTCATAAATCACCAGTGTAATCCACCCATAATTACTACAATTTTTTGTGTCTCCATTGTGTAGATAGGCAAGTATTGCAGTATTAATAAGAGCTAAATTTTATTATGAAAAGCTTCCCACAGCCTTAAATTCCAAATTGTAGTTTGAAATGAAAAAATCCGTTGTAGTTAAAAAAACGCATTCTATTATCAATGATATATTCTAAATATTTAAATTCATCAACCTTTTCAATTTAAAAATATACATATGTTGTTGCAAATTATACTGCTGCAAAAAGAATACCTATGGCTATAAAGGCAGTGTAGCTTAAATCTTTCACATTCGGGTCATTGAAACCAACACTCCGTTCCTAGACAACTTTGAGGCGATAAATTGAAAAACATCAGATTTGTTTGTGAACTATATATAATCAATTTATGGTCAGCGAACCAGAATCCTAATAAATTTAGATCCTTGTCTGTCTGAGAAACCAGATTCAAAGAACTGTCTGAGCTATAAGAACAGACCATATCGTCTGTTAATGCAGTAAGTACCACCCTGATCTAAAAGTTCCCGGTGGCGTCACCGTCTAGCGCTCCCATTATTTTGATTTTTGTTTGTGTTCTTTTTTTTTTTAAGTTGGTACATCTGTTGATGACATTCTTTCTAAATCTTAGCGTCATAGCTTGACATTTGCAAAAGTTACGTAACCATGAGTACATCTATTACTGTGTGTGTTGGCGATTTTTTACAATTTTAGGAATGGATTTAAATTTGCAATAACGAACTTGTATTCAATTTTGCGTAAAAAACGGATTTAATGGTCCGCGAAATTGGAAATGTTAAAAAAAGTGTGTCGGCAACGATTCTCTAAAGAAAACGGCCATTTACCAATAGCACGAGCGGTTCAAAAGTGATCATCGAAAACCGACGAAAACATTGATGAAGTAAAAGAAATGTTGGTCAATAACCGCGAATCAACCATCAGAGAGATAGCGGAGGACTGGAATTTTGCCTATGGATCCGTCCAAGACATTTTGGTTAATGATTTGGGCTTCCGTCGTGTAGCAGCAAAGTTGGTGCCAAAAGATATCAATTTCATGCAAAAAAGAGACCGTGTTGACGTCGAAAAAGAGATGATTTGCGAAGCTGAATCCGATCCCACATTCACTAAAAGGATCATAACTGGAGACGAGACGTGGGCTTATGAGTACGACACGCAATACAGACATCAGGCAAGTGAATGGCGTTCACCAAATGAGCCGAGACCAAAAATACCACGTCGTTTTCAGTAAAAAAAGAAGGCAATGCTTACGGTTTTCGTGGATTACAACGGTGTAGTGCATCATGAATTTTTTGCCAGAAGGCCAGACAGTAAACGAAGAGTATTATTTGGGCATTATGAGACGTTTGCGTGAAGTAATTCGCCGAAAGAGACCAGGATTGTGGGCAGAAAATTGGTTGATTTTGCACCGTCGCACAGTGCCATCATTATTCGTAATTTTTTGAGGAAAAATGCAACAAATACCATCCAACAGCCACCGAATTCACCTGATTTGGCTCCCGGTGCTTTCTTTTTGTTCAATCGAGTTAAAAAAAAAAAACACAACGGGAAACGCGTTTCAGCAGCCGAGAGAAAGTAATAGAAAAATCGCAGGAAGCACTGATGGACATACCAAAAACCGAATATAAAAAATGTTTCGAGAATTGGATCAAGTATTTTTAATTTTCTGTATAATTTTTTGATCAAGGTGGTATGCCTCTAAAATCTAAGGTAAAAAATTAATTGATGTTAATTAAAAATAGTAGAGGCCCCGGAACAGAGTCTTTGGGAATACCGAGATTTAGATATTTAGTAAGTTAGTTCAATTCTGATATCATCTATCTTCACACTTTGGGTCTCTATGAAGGTAAGAAAAGTGAATGTTTGTGAACAAAAGTGTAAGAGGGCATCTTCAGGTCGTTTACGTTTTTGAAATCCAAATTATACAGAATTATGAAACTTATGTTAATTTTATATGAAAATCCCACAACTCTATTCTAAACAATTTTTCCAAAAATGTTGCTTATTGCTGGAAGAATTGAAATAGCTCTTTAAATGCCTGTATTATGGACTGAACCCTTCACGAAAAGTGGTATTATTTTCGCACATCTAAGCCCTTCAGGAAAAACTCTATGCTAAGGTTAAAAATATATCAATTATCTGTATCTTTATATATAATATCCTAGCTACTAACTTACTTAAATAGGCGACGTTACAACCAATAAGCATCTCCAATTAGCTTGGTCATTGGTTATTTGCCTCCACTTGTGCACTCCAAGTTGGTTGAGGTATGTAAGGTGAGTCTTTCCTCCACTGCGTTGTCCTTCTGCATTAGAGTCGAAGATTCTGCGAGCTAAAGCGTTGGTGTTAATTCGCTTTACATTTCCTAAGCATCTCAAATTCCTAGTGCGCAGGTTTTTGACCAGGTCGATGTCGCTGTACAGCTCGTAGAGTTCATCATTGAATTGTCTCCTCCAGAACCCGTCAACGCATATGGAACCAAATATCTTACGAAGAATTTTTCTCTCAAAACAACCAAGGATATGTTCATGCGTTTTAGAAACAGTCCATGTTTCCGAACCATAGAGCAGGACTAGAACTTTAAGAGTCTTATATATAGTTTCCTTGATTGTTCGGGAGAGGGTTTTACTACATAGTTGCCTTCTTAGCCCAAAGAAACCGCAATTGGCAAGTGTTATTTTTTCTTTGATTTCTGTAATACCAGACCTAAAACTGGACTGATATAGTCCAATCAGGTCGTTGACAAATGGTTTCAGTGTGCGAACGCCTTCAAACTGTAGACAAGATCTTATATGCGAACATTAGGTAACTGATACCTCTGTTCACTTTTCTTGTAAACCCCACAAACTATGCTGCGGTTGAATTCATTGGGCCGGGTACGATCCCAGAAGTACCCTGCCTGACAAACACATGGCGGTAGTTGTTTGAAAATGTCACTGTATTGGAAAGTACGCAGTCTCTAAATCATATGTTTCAAGTTTGAAAGCGCCACGTTGTTTAGTATTCGTTTGGCAGCCATCAATAGTGAACGTTGTCAATGAATTTGTGAAAATGGAGAAAATTGGTCATCGTTATGTGGTACAATACTTTTATTTGAAAAGCCTCCTCCCAACCAATATGAACTGGATTCTTCGTTTACAACAGTAAAATTTTGGGTTGCCGAGCCTACGAGGCCGTACGAGCTGCCAAGACGAGCATCGCAGTGGTCGACCAAATGAGGTGACGACTCCAGAAATGGTGAAGAAAATCCACAAAGCGGCTCTGGATGATCGTCGACTGAAAGTGCGCGAGCTAGCAGACATTGTAGGCATTTCAAAAAGTGCGGTACATAGCATATTATTTGAAAATTTGGACATCAGAAAGCTGTGTGCAAGATGGGTGCCGCGTTTGCTCACACTCGAAGATTTTTCAATTGAGTTTCACAGCAACAAAGCAGAATTTTTGCGCCCTTTCATAACAATGGATGAAACATGGGTCCATCACTTTACACCCGAGACAAAATAACAATCAAAACAATGGATTCAAAATTGAAAACCGGCTCCAAGGAAAGCGAAGATTTTGGCGTCAATTTTTTGGGATGCTTTCTTGAAAAAGGAAAAAGTATCAACGGTCAGTATTATGCGACCTGCGAAAATTAATGAATTAAAGTTTGAATTGCTACCTCATGCACCCATTTTGTCAGATTTAGCCCCCTTGGATTATTTTCTGTTCTCAAACTTGGAAAAAATGGCTCAGTGGTCAAAGATTTTCCAACGATAAAGAAGTGATGTCGGCAGTTAATAGCTATTTTGAGGAGCAAGACAATTCTTATTATAAAAGGGGTATCGAACTTTTTGAACATCGCTGGGAAAAGTGTAAAGAGCTGAAAGGCGATTATATTGAAAAATAAATAAATTTTTTCAAAAATTTTTGTGTTTTGTTTGTTGGGACCTCGTACATTCATCCGAAAGAATCTTAGAAATAAGTAAGTCTTTACTATCTCTATCTCCTGCTACCTTAAATATTTCGGCTGGTAGGCCGTCCGTCCCAGCAGCCTTGTTTGACTCAAATTTAGGCATTGCTTTCATTACTTCATTTTGGTCGGGTGGACGAAATTCTTGACTTGCATCGTCAATATTGAATGGTCCGCTCTGCCTCACATTTTTGTCGTCTTCGCCAGTTAGCAGTCTGCAGAATTTGTTTTCCCATATCCTCAGCACCAACTGTGACTGTACTATATACAAAGTTTCATTGTTTATCTCTACAGGTTTCCACATCTGAGATATCCGTAAAATAACTTTGGCTGCAACTAAGCAGTGGTCCGAGTCTTTGTTGAACACTCAAAATGTTCGGACATCTAAAATACTTGAGAAGTGCCTAACGTTGATCGCAACATGATCAATCAATCAATTTTAAAACGTCGAAGGCGTTAAATGTGTCAGCAATGATGCGATTTACCAAAACTTCACAACCATTTACAGAATGTTGTAAACAACCTGCCGTTACCCCTTCCCATAGAGAATCCATTTTTGTTTTAATTATCTCTACAAATTCTCTTGTAAAATATGGTTATTCGGATGCTGTAAACATTGTAATCATAGTCTTTCTTTTACCTATAATTTTGTTGAATAAGCATCATCTACGGTTTTAGCCTTTTAGCAGAGTGGTCCTGTGTTGATCAAGGAATAGTTTTAATGTGTTCTTGTCTCTTAATTTTTGTTCTTTTGTGTAAAAAGAACTGTATCTTACCGATTGTAAATAAGGCACTTTTTTATAAACGGAAGCTTGTATGTTTCTATATTTTCCCTTGCCTGCCAAAAAACTTGTGACTTCAGGCTCATAATCACTGGCGCAATATAGATGGAAGAAATTTAATAAAATCGAGTAAACATATTAGAGCCCGTTAGCTTACGGCCAAAACACCGACAAAACTTTTTCTTCTTCTACACCTTTTTTTCTTTTACCAACCATTTAAATATATAACTAATAAAATTATCTATACTGCTACATCTTCTCCGCATATCTAAATTGCTAATGCGCCTCACAGTGGCACATTTTAATATTTTTGCTTGCAAAATAAAATCATAAGATATCGTGAGAGTTTTTTTTGGGTGGAGAAAATTCCCAAGGCTATATAATTAGGGAATTTAGAAAAGAATTCTTTACAGGGTGTTTCAAAATATTCAAATAAAATAAGACTTTCTCACCAAAAGAGATAAGCATTGTATGTTACTTCAAAAATATTCAAAAGTCCATTGCTCAAGTAATAACAGGGTGTCTTAAAGCTAATCCGACCAAAACAGTGGTGGATTAAAAAAACAAAGAATTTTTTAAATATTTTTTGTGTGGGTTCGATGACGCTGCAAGCACATTGAAAAAGTTTTCATTCTCTACTATCTATTTTTCTTGTAATCTTTATTTTTTGATTTCTGAGCTTTTTCTGACAATAATTCAAGTGGTAAAGATTATATTTTGGCTATGAGCTAAAATTTAATGAAGAGTAGGTGCAAGTTGTTTTTCGGGATAATTTTGCTAATTTTGCGCAATTAAAAAAATAATTGCAGTGCAATGTAGGATGGAAAAAAAATTACACAGTGCGGGTATCACACCTCACCCGCTACTGACTGAAGTACTTTTGCTTGCACTTAGTCACTGGCGTTGTATTTTATTTATCATACGGCATGGGTAGTGACTGAGTGTATGTAAAAACTGATGTATAGCGCGTTGTGAGTGTGACTTTTGTTTATGCACTCTTTTCTATTGTAGTGACTGTAGTAAATATCAAATATTCTGCGTATGTACACATCTGCAAATACAGACCAGCTATTCTGGCACAGGTCTCTAACACAGGTAGATCCCCGCCCATTCCTATCAGATGACCCTGATCTGAAGCTATCTGACTACGAACTAGTGCCATTATTCTTCTCTCGCCGCGGTCTCGCCATTTACGTGAGAAGTGATATAGCTTACAAAACTCCAGCACAATAAAACTCCTGTTCCAATTTTGAATTCAATTTCAATTTATTTATAGAAGCCCCAATCTGGACACCAATATTACGGGCGATTTTAATATACACAATTCTGAGTAGCTGCGAGCTTCTGGACAGACAACACTAGAAGGATGGTGTGTTAGGGTTTAAGCTGTTTAAAATAACTTAATTCAGCTTGTAAATAAGCTCTCAAGAAAACCAGACGTTGAGAGTCATACCGCCAACACCCCAGATTTGTTTTCAATTTCTCACGTACTATACATTGACCACACAGTTAGAGAAAAGATTCCTAATAGAACCGTATGACAATACGAGAAATATATGTAATTGGAGCGTACTTAACAGCATCTTTAGGAATTTTATTCGGTCTGTTTGTTACTTCGAAAACGACGTAGATGCTTTTGCTGGTAGGAGTACAGATACTATTCTCTTTAGAAAAAATACTTTACTACTCGTCGAATGAAGAGTGTCAAACCAAAAGAACAGGCGAAGTACGACTCGAGCTGTAAAGGGCTCAACCTACAGCAGAAAACCGAAAAAAGTTTAAACGAGCCAGAAACGACTGCAACGTGTTTCTCAACCGTGTATAATTTCAATACGAGCAACAACTGAAACAAGGAATAGTGCAATATATTACATTGTTCCAAAAGTAATTAGAACTGTTGCTTGTTCGTCAATAATATTAGAAGTTCTGACTTATCCTCTACCCCAACGCTCATTTCTAATAACATTCCAGCTGTCAGCTCTCAAGGCAAGGCCAATCTGCTTGCTGCACACCAGCTCAAAAATTCCAGATTGTGCTTTGTCTCCGCTTACACTTGACGGCGTCGAAATTTTAATAGGACGAATCCAATTTCACATTCGTGTAATAGTAAGAGTGCTGAAAGATCTTAAACACAAATCTGCTGGTCCAGATCATTTATCGCCACTTCTTCTGAATAGGTGTTCTTCCACGAATGCAAAACTGTTGCGTAATCTTCTTCATTGATCCTTCTCTTTAAGAGTCTTTCCGAGCATACGGAAAACAGCATTCGTCCAGCCAGACAGAACGCTGATAAACCGTCAGTTCATGAAATATATCGAAATGCGAAATTTTCCCAATGACCGGCAGTACGGTTTTTGCTGCAACAGGTCATGTTTCATTCAAAAGTGGAAGCAAAGTGTATATCTATTTGGCAGACGCAAGGCAGTTGCACTTAATATTTCTAAGGCATTTGACAGAGTTTGGCATCAGGATTTTTTGTCGAAAATGCGTGTATTTATTATCGACGACTATCTTCTTCAATGGATTACAAATTACTTTTCTGGACGGAATCTTGGATGGTTTCAAGTCTGATATTCTAATATTAATTCTGATACTGGTGTTCCCCAGTACTCCGTTCTGATTTCGGCAATCCTTTTAACTTTCATTAATGATCTCTTATCTGCTATTTTTAATCCAATTCTGACAACAGCATTGTCTTTCTCTGCTTTTCGTATTCGTTCCCTGCTCTTCGGATGTATAAGGTTCAATAAATTCCGATATTAACAGCATTACCAATTGGGGAACTATCAGAAGACGATGTTGTCATGAAGCGACGTTGAAGCGACAGTTGCGCTAAAGCCATTGCCCATGAATGGCAGTTGCATTGACGAAAGCGAAAAAAATTTCATTCTTCGTATGTGTATCAATGACAACTTACGTTAGAATGACCACATATTTGATAATGTCGCGACAAGTGCTGGTAAATATCCGCCCAAAATTTGAGTACAATGCCTAAATTTGTGGATGGCCGTGGGGCAAAAAGTACTAGCCAGCTCCAAATTCTAAAGTCCGGTGTTCGAATCCTAACCGCGTCCGAAAGACATTAATTTCTCAAATTAACAATAATCAAGTAAGATGAAGTAGTTAACAAGAAATCAACAAAAAGCCAATTTCCACTAAAAATTTAGTCTCCTCATCGAATGTTGAATGCCATCCATGGAGCTAAATAACCACTTAGCCCAAACAACTTTCTTTCTCTTTCAACCTCACTTGAGTGCTACGTTATTAAAAAAAGGCGCTCCTATAACAACTCTGCGCCTGCTATATAGTATTCAAAACGGTGTGATAAGACACATAGGTGACGCCAATACTTGACGTTATCAATTGACACTTTTGAAAACCGACACAATGTTTCTCGCCTCAAGTTGTTTTATCGCTATTTTTACCACCAGTTTTCCACCGTGTTCGCTTTTAGCAAACTTTTAACCCCTCTGGGTATAGATGATCATCCGTATACCCTGAAGCCCACTTTCGAATGTATGCTGAAATATGTGATTCTTTCCCAAGCTTCTTTCTTCTGCCGAGCTCTCTGTTTCTTAGTCATTGTAACACATCGGTGTCTCTTTTATGTTTCTGCCTAAGTTTCCAACGCTCGCGCTATGTGCAAACATTTTAAGGGTACTAATAACTCCCTGATTGCGTGCTAATTATTATATAGGGTTTTCCAATAGCGACTTGCCAACTTTGAATTTAATTTTTGAACGCACTCTTTCACTAATCATCAAACTGTCACTGTCAATTTATTCAGTAAACTCAACATTTTCATCATTAGTACACTAATGAGCAACGTCTACAAATTATAAAAATTTTCTACAGATATTACGGCGTTATTGGGCCATATTTTTTCGTCGACGATAACGATCGTCACGTTACTGTGAATGGTCAGCGTTATCACGCCATGATCACCGATTATTTTTGGCCCGAATTGGAAGATAAGTACTTGAACGACATGTGGTTTTAGCAGGATGGTGCCACAAGCCACACAGCACACACCACAATCGATTTATTGAAGAGTAAATATGGTGAGCGTGTTATCTCAAGACATGGGCCAGTAGATTGGCCGCCTCGTTCGTGTGATTAAACGCCGCTTGACTATTTTCTATGGGGCAACGTTAAGTTATTGGTTTATGCCAATACGCCGACGACGTTGAAAGATCTCAGAGCCAACATTTAACGCGAAACAGCGGCCGTTTCGGCCGAAATGTGTGGGCGAGTCGTTGAAAATTGCGTCCAACGAATCGATCGCTGCAAACGTGCCCGCGGTGGTCATATGAACGAAGTCGAGTTCCATTCATAAATGTTTTGATAGTACTTCAAGCCAATAACAAAGTTTTTGAAATATCTCAAATGGTTTGCCTTTTATTTAAAAAAAAAGTTGTCAAGTCGTTATTAGAAAACCCTATATATACTCGTAAAATGAAATTTTAAAAATATTTTGTTTGAGATGGCTACATTGGAAAAAGTACTTGGACAATCAGGACTGGCTGACGTGGCTCTGCGGCAGAAGGGAAATAAACAATCGAACTGGTCGGTGAAATATTAAATTGTTATTTTTTGTGTCGTTAAAAAATATTTTTTGTTTATTTTCCCAATTATTGAAAGAAAAGAGGACGATTTTGTTGGTTCTTTTCCTTTTACAAAGTATTTAAGATTTCAACTGAATACAGTTTTTTGGACGTGCGGTTAAATTGTAAGCTGCTGCAGGTGGCTGTTTAATTAATTCTTATTTACAATTGTAATCGAAGTACTTAAAGTATAATGAATTACAATATAAGATCAAAGGAAGGAAAAAAAAACTGGGAAATACGTGACAGCCAAAATTACGAAAATTGGTGATAAAGAAGGAGCAAATGAGTTAAATGATATACATGTACGAGTATATGTGTCCCTTTGGCTGTCACGTACAGACGGTTTGGTATTTCCTTTGTTTTTCTGGAATTGCTTTAATTGAGTTTCAATTGGGATAAATACTTTCCTTCTGTTGCCATGGAATGCTTTTGTATATCAATCCCATCAAGTAATTATAGATAGGAAACAAAAAAAAAAGAAGCATGAAGCTATGTGATGAGCAATTATGAAGAAAAGTGTTTCATTTCATTTCAGTTGAGTTTTTTTTATTAGCGTAGCAATTTCTTAAAAAAAAAAAAATAAAAAAAATAAAAAAAGAGCCGTATCAAGAAGGACAGTCCGTTTTATCTTTGTTGCCCTGATGCCAAGGCTATATACCTCAAAAATTTCGGAATTACGATATAATACGGAAGAAAAAAATTTTCAACTTCAAATGTAATAATCTTTGAAATTCGATTCCTAATCTTATGAAAAGGTTTATGTCACTTTACAATCCATTAAGCAAACGCGCTAAATATTTTCCGATGAATATTTTTATTCAACCGACTTGGAGACTCCTCATTTGGTTTCGATAAAGAAATGAAACGCAGTTATGGGTAATTAGGTTCTTATACAGTCCCTAATGCTCGTGATAATCGACGCTGTCTTTGCCGAAAGAGGGAGCGATAAGTTAGTGTTTTCCTACATTTGAGTTCTGATAAAATATCATTTTCAGTGAACCGCGAAAAGTAAAGCCTGACAATATCTCCAAGTTATAGCTACAGCCTGTGAGCCAATGTTAAACTCATTAATACTGGGTATAATTTTGTATTTGTTGTCTTCTAAATGGATTTTGTACGTTTATTATACTTCCGTGCATGCCAACAGACCGTTAGGGTCGAGCAATTACGTCACAGGATACAACTAAGTTTATTGGCATTTAAAAGATTGTACTGTGCCTGTTGGCTTTATGTACTTTATTTTTCCCATACCATACTTGTGAGATCGTAACCAACAAATATTCTTTTTTTTTGAATTTTATTTAGTAAGTGAGATTTGGAAGATGTTAATATTTCGTAGAGAAAGCTGAGTCCGTGTAAATAACGTTGTTGACATTTCATCCATTAATTCCATGCCCAAATTTTCATCAACTTCATGGCTGTGATGTTTTGCAAGTGTGGTGTCTGCCTTTGTTTTTGTGCTGAGGTGGTCATGTTGGCCTTCGAATTTACGACAGTAGAAACAATAGCAAGCAGGTCATAACGCAGTGTCATTACGTTTTTATTAACAAAAATTTTGTCTCTATTTTCGTATAATAGCCACTATCTACTGTGATTTCATTGGGTATCATCCTCACAAATATAGCTTCCTATAGCAATTCGTAAAATGCATTGCGTATTGTTCATCTACTGAGACAGCCCTCTAGACTGGAGTGTTTTTTTCTACACAGGTATTTTTTTATTTTTTTTTTCTTTGTCCTGGATCATCAGCTTTATGCACCATCGTCAAAGTTAGCTTTTAAATATGAATTTCTGATTGCTTGTTGTAAGACTAGCTAGCTAGTCTAGTTCCACGACTACTTCTCCTATCATGAATCGTTTTACGCTTTTTTTACAATTAAAATATATTTGTCGAAATTCCGCCTCAGTTGTAATTACGCTACGTAAGCTTCGTCGTGAGGTTAGTCGTCTTCCAGTGAGCAGGCAATACATCACACCGTGGAAGAGTTTGAGAGCAGGTACACTCTTTTTGATCTTAAGCCACCACCGAGACAGATTGGTGGGAAATGAAGAAAACGTTGAATTGAATTGATTTGAATTGAATTGAATTTTTATTTGTTTAAAAAATTGACATTCATATTGTATTATCTGCAAAGCCTGGGGGCTTGTCTGCAGAAGATTGGTCTTTAAAATTAATTACATTACATTATGTTGAGTTCAAAATACAAATTCATTACACGTATTTATAAAAAACAAAGGGGTTTATCGTTTATACATTTGAATTTAAGAACATTTTTTTAACATTTTTTAAGAAAATTGGTTTTGGAAGCTCGTTTGTATTGCCGGAACAGCAACTGCATACTTTCTACGTCCATATTCGTTTCTTCGAATATTCGAATCTTGGGACCAAAAACTTATTTTGTTGTCGTCTACGTGTGTTAACTGCTTGTTGGGTTGGTAGCTTATAGGTGTTATAATCTTTGAATGTTGATAGTCTTATCAACAATTCTTCTATTGTGAGGAATTGTTTTACCATGATTTCGTTCTGACTTCTTAACTATTTTTTGTATGCTGGCGTGCAATCAGTTTAGCCTCTGGAGCTGTTGTGTGTTGCCCCACGCTAGGATGCCGTACCTCAGGTGAGACTCCACTAGGCTATAATAGCATTGTTGAAGAACATCTGCTGGACAGCGATAGCTAAGATGGAAAAGAGCGGCAGCGGATCGCCTGAGTTTTTTTATTAATGCCTCAACATGATATCTCCACTTAAAATTGTAGTCGACGGTGACCCCTAAATATTTGTATATAGATACATTATCCAGGATCGTCGAGCAGTTGTCATCAGCTCGAAGAAGTTGATGACTGTTAACCTTATGTAGGCAATCATAACCACGCATTTTATTAAGATTTTGTGTTTAAGGATGTGCGGAGGACGTATGTGCATTACTTAAGTTTTTTTTTGCATTTATGATCAGGCCGTTGTCGTGACACCATGTTGTGACTATATAAAAATCCTTCTGCAAGATCTTTTCAGCTGCTTCAACGTCCTTGTGGTTAACGATAATTGCCGTGTCGTCTGCGTATGCGTAAACTGTGCTTTTGTTAAGAACTGCAAGCTTATCGTTCATGTATATAATAAAGATTAACTGTCCTAATTTGGATCCTTGTGGAACTCCATACTTTGAAAAATCACCGATCAACCGATTTATACTTTTTTTCTGTCTGAAGCCGAATTGATTTTTTGACAATATATTATACTTTTCTAAATATTCAATAAGTCTTTTGAATACCACCTCTTCGAGGACTTTATCTGTTACCGATAGAATTGAAATCGGACGGTAGTTCCCGATATCGTTTTTCGGGCCACACTTGTATATCGGTCGAATGACTGATATTTTAAGTCTTTCGGGGACCTTTGATTGTTCCGGACTCAAGTTTATAAGTTTTGCTAAAACCGGAGCCAGAATCTCAGCATTATTTCCTAAGTCCTTTGGTCGTATACCATCTTCACCTGCTGATTTGTTGTCTTTTAGTAATTTAAGAATTTTCTGTACTTCTTCAATACTAACTTCATTCATATACACTGATCGTTGGACACTGCTAAATGGACCCGAGTAAGATTTATATGGATGGTATTTGTTATGTCTAAAGAAAATGTTTGTGCACAATGATTTGCGATATTATCATACTCGTTTATAGCAAAGTTTTTAGCCAACAGATCATCCAGAATTATGAGTCTTTTGCCAAGTATTGAATTGATGATCTTCCATATCTCCTTTGGATTATTTTTTGCATTTAAGAATTGTTGCTTGAAATAATCCATTGTAGTACTATGTATTTTTTTATTTAGGTGGTTGCGAAACGCTTTATATTCTTTTTTATAATCTTGGTTTCTTCTATTGTTTTTATATCTTCTATATAAACGATCTCTTTCTAGACATGCATTCCTTAGATCTGCGGTTATCCAATTATGCTCATTTGATCTTTTTTTGATTTTTCTGAAATACGTCGTTGATTTTACCATTCTTTTAAAACATTATCTAAAAATATTGTACAAATCGTTTACGTCTGTCAGATCAATCAACTGTTGCCAGTTAATTGTTCAATTTGCCGTTACAACTCAGAACTACTTATATAACTGAACATTTTAGGAGCGTTTCTTTCTCATGAGATTTAATAGACGCGCAGTATATGCCAAAGTGGTCAGAGCAATATAATTCTACTACCGCGGATATAATATCCATGCGTTTAGTGCGAATTAAACAGTGATCAATTAATGTTTCTGTGTTTCGGGATAAGTCGACACGCGTAACCGATTTAATTGTGTTCATAAATCCTCTTGATGCTATAAATGAAAGGTATCTGCTCACATTAGGATGATATACATCATTTGCATCAATGTTGACAACACCAATTATTACCAAAGCTTGCCTTTTATCTATTTTGTCAATGTTTTGTCCTAATTCATCTATAAATTCTGCCGTAGCGGCCAATACTGAAGAAAACCCAGAAATGTCGATTTGAAGCGGATCAGCTGAATTGGTCATCGCCAGAGAGTACACTTGGCTTACCTATTTTGCGATTGGATTTGTATTTTGTTGGATTTGAATTTTGCGGTTGCTTTTGTACATCCGTACAAGATTGTGCTGACGCAAAAATTGAAGCCAGACGACTATAGACAATGCTGTGTACTCCCCAACTGGGAGAAAGAAATGTTATGCGGAGATACAGATTTTGGCCAAAAAATAACCTTCTCGGACGAGGCCCGTTTTTGTCTCAGGGGCTATATTAACACCCAAAATTGTCTATGTTGGAGCGAACACAATCTACAAGTGTTCGGACTGTTTGGTGCGGGTTATGGCATGGCGGCATCATCGGATTTTATTTTTTTTTTAAATGAGGAAGGAGAGACACAGTTACTGTCAATATGCTCAGGTATATATCCAAACTGTGGTTCTAATAAGAAGTAGCTACATGCGACACAAGCGACGCAACGCTCGAAGTTGTGAAGGAGAAATTTGGCGACAAGGTCTTCTTACGGCGAGCGTTCATAAATTGGACGTCGCGATCATGCGATTTTACGCCACTAGAATATTTTCTCTGGGCTATGTCAAATTCTTAGTCTACACTAACAAGCCAACTATGTTGGACGAGCTCGAGGTCAATATTTGACACGCTATTGTTGGAATAACGCCGTACATATTGAACTGTAGTCATGAAAAATTGGACCAACCGCTTGAAAGTTTTCCAGCGAAGCCGAGGCGGTCTTTTGAATGATGTGCTATTCCACACATAATGGCATGAACGAAGCTTCAAAATAAAGCGAGAATCAATTTTGTATCTCACACTGTTGTTGTTTAATTTAATTGTTTTTTTCTTATCACTCTTATTTGGTCATTCCTTGTCCAGAAATCACCCTAACTCTGCCTTTGAAATAATCCTTTATCAAATAATCAAAAATCCTGGTACTCGTATCTGGTTTTCTAGTATATTCGAAATATGACCTCAATTATGAGATTCAATGCATTTTTAACGAATAATGTCACTTTGTTTTCAGTATCTCTAACTCAAACTGCTTTACGAAAGCAGTAACGTCAGTCTATTTCGGCATTCTTGGTAACGATTCTGTAACTGTTGATTTTCTAGCATTCGTACAACCTTTTTGGAAATCTGTGACTGGCATTATTTGCATCTCGAATTACGAGTAGATACTAAAATAAAGATCTCATAATAACTGATTTTCGTACTATGTAACTATGCAAATTTTGTTGTACGAAAGTACAAGTAAAAATAAAAGTATTTCGCCTTTTAACTTAGTACATCCAGGTTGAATACGATTAATTTTCAGAAAAATTACGGGCAGACCAACGGGACCAGGAGAAAATTCATCATTAACTTTGTTAAACTTGTCTACTAGCTGTGGTGGTGTTATATATAAATAAAGATTAGAGATTTCTGAGTGCAGTTACTCAAATAACAAAAGTATTCGGCATCTGGGTTTTCTGTCTGGGTGAAAAAGGGTTCACTAAAGATATTAGCAAAATAATTGGCCATAGTTGTAGGGTATATATGCGATGGTATGAGTATATTGGAGAATATGAGACAAAACGAATACCTATCAGATTTTTTTTTTTTATATTACTAAAGTAAATAAATTGTTTAGTGTATGAAATGAGGGTATATTACATTTGGCTCAAGTATCTGTACAGCGAATATCACAATGTTGGGAGTGGTAGTGAGTTTGTAGCAATCGCGTTTCAGAACCAGATTTAATATACACGTGCTATAATTTATTTCTCTCCTTACGAAGGTTGTATTGTAGTTCTTTGTTTAACCACGGAGAAGATGATTAAAGATTTTTATTCCGTTGGTAAGGGGCCGCTTGCTTAATACAGTATAAGCTTTCAACGATGTTTTTATCGAGTATACAACTGAAGTCAACACTATTCAGAAGACTTGTAAGCTTAATTTAATTTGTTTTACGGATGTTAAAGTGGAAGAAAGTTTCTGAGAAGTTTCAGAGGAAGATGTAGATGGTCAAATTTGGAGAAAAGAACTTCACACTCACGAGCAACACACTTACGTTGTTAGAAATACCATAAATTTAAAAAACCTGGGTTGTAAAAGCAGAGATGAGGTAGATTAACCCAGATATGACCAACGACCTGCATGTAGAACACCAATATCATGCTCCATCATGCACGCATTTCAGTAACCGTCAACGTTTTTTGAGTCTTGAAACTATTGGCTATACCTTGACAGACACATAGATGTATTCTAGACAACACTACAATGGAGTAAATGAGCATGTAAATCAGGAGATAATAGATTTAATCATTCTGTTAAGGAAAGAGGCCAATTTAGTGAAGAAACAAAAGCATAGAGCCATTTTTCTACAATACATGCTTAGTATCCGTCATAGTCGGTGCTAAAGATATACAAATTAAACAAAAAAAGCAACATCTGCACTTAAGAAAAACTATTGGATTGTACAGGACCTAACCTACTGAGATACATATGTATTTTAGAGCAGCAAATGAATTCGTAAAGAGCTCACATCAACTGTATTCCACGAAAGAACAGTATGCCTGACTTGAATGAAACCTTACCACCAATATAATACAAAAGAAAGGAGACCCCTTAACTTCACCTACCATAGAGGCCAGACACAGTGTAATCGTTGTTTCAATTTCTACACTGAGAAAATTTTATGTTGAACAAATATCAATACCCCATGTGACCATATTATTATTTATACTTACTTGGGTACATGTGTATATGTATTTTATCCTTCGCCGAATACTGTGTGATAAGTCCTCAAACAAAGCCTGATTCGAATGTAGGTTACAATATACCATCAATTGGGTTTGTTTGCTTTTGAAATTGTTTATCCTGCATCAATGTGTGAGAGTATAACAGGGTTTAACTGTGTTGCGATATACATATATATGGAAAAATCAATCGGATCAGGCCAGCAATGGATGAGCAAAAAGCAATGTGTTCACGCATTGCCCATTCACCCCAAAAATTCTGCTTTGTTAGGTGTCAATGTTTTTTGTAAATCCATCAATCTATAGACGGTATCGTTCCCAGAAATTGGAAATGTCATCCAACTCTACCTTGATGAAAATACTCGTTGGTTTGTCGTAACAATCCATGTTATTCGACCGTAATAGAAAATTGTTTCCGGCAACAATCGGGTGTAGAACACATGTGGTTTCAGCAAAAACGTCATGTAAATCTGTTCCAGATATACAAATAAAGGGAATTATTGCACTAAAAATTGCACGCATGGGGTGTTTCTGCACCATTTATAGAGCTTTTACCCCGGTTAAATTTCGGACAAATAGGTTCATAAGAAAACGGATCAAAAAATACGTAGCCATCACCATGTAGAGGCGAAATTGAGAGTATTTAAATACAATTTGTAAATCCACACCCGGGCATTGAGAGAAAAGTCATGTCCAAATGTACAGTCTCGCGGGAGAGAAGTGAGGGTAGATTTATAGGATTTCTGGATAAATTGGATTTTGAAGTTTGTTTGCTCACTTTGCCTACTTTATGATACCATCAACAGGAAGATTATTGAACATTAGTATTATTGCCGGTAATTGATACGATCACAGTGGTAGTTGAATAGTAGTTGAATAGTGGTAGAGAAATGCTTCCTTCTTCCTGAAATTTCAATTTCCTTAGTAATGCTTCAGGAGCGTATTAAATTTTCAGCATCGTATGAGCGAATGGAAGATGTCAGATTAAGCTCTGAGCTCAGATGGTCTCTGAGCAAACTGTAGGTATTTATGCAAACTAGAAAATCAGATTGTGAAAGTAGCCACGTTTTCTAAAAAAATTGATTTCTATGTGTTACCGACTTGAGTATATTATACGAAAGTTTATTAGATATGTAAAGAGCTACATTTGTCAAAAAATTTGACTTTGTTCTTTATTTACCAAACCCATTTCACGGTTAATGAAGGAGTATTAAGTGGATATTACCGCTTCTTATAAAGAATATTTTATGAGTGTATTAAGTCTAGTTATTTAGGGGTAATAAGGACTCATA
Source organism: Volucella inanis (assembly GCA_907269105.1). Taxonomy (NCBI): domain Eukaryota; kingdom Metazoa; phylum Arthropoda; class Insecta; order Diptera; family Syrphidae; genus Volucella; species Volucella inanis. The sequence goes on along the minus strand of OU026157.1, from coordinate 123,421,177 downwards.
TCTATTTTGAAGAAAAAAACATCAATCAAATTAATTTTTTCTGTGCTATTATAACGGGGCTAAGGATGATGGTCACATCATCCAAGACCATATTCAAGTCGTGATTGAACCACCGCATAGTAAATTGCTGAAAACAAATTACGTGGAATTAACTTACTCAAATGGTATGTTTTGTTTAACAATATGTACAATATCTTTTGCAGAAACGGTAGAAGTGATTACAACTTAATTTATTGTTTACTTTAACATTAAGATACTTAAGCTAATTCACGGGCGCAGTTCATCTTGTCATAGCTAGGATGATGAGAGGTAATGTGTTTAATCAGGGTGGTCGGATTGGACAAGGAGAAATACACTACTTTGTGTTAAGTACGAGTTGATGGTAGTTAAACAAGATGGTAAGTAGTTGAAGATCAGAATTTATTTAGTCTCGAATTGTAATAAGATAATTATTTGAGTATGAGAATGCGAGATCGTCTGTATAACCAATTTCACGACCATTTACAGGCAGGCTAAATCTTGACTTAATACCTTTTTTAAGAAATTCTTCAAAAATTTAACTATACTCAACTTAAATTATTTAAAAAAAAAATGTATCAAACATTTTTGTGACCATACGGTAAGGGTTGACTCAACTTTATTGTATGACTTTTAAATGCGTTTGCTATTGTTCTTAAATTGATTTCAATGTATGTAGATCGACCAAGGTACTTGCTTAGCTGTAAGATCTTTCGGTTATAGACAATAGAGATCGTTCAGTTAAGCACGTGTTGGCTTTGATAATTTCTTTTACTTTCTTATCAACCATCAAACTAGGCGGGTCGAACAAACCATGGTATAGTACATTGGAAATTTTTATTTTTACTTTTACCTACCGAAAATTCTGCGGACTGGAGCGTTGGAGTTCATTCGCTTTACATGTTGTAGCCATCTCAAACGCCAAAAGTGCAGTTTTTTGACTAGGCCGATGTTACTGTACAGCTCATAGAGTTCACCATTTAATCGTCTCCTCCTCCAGAGAATATCTTACGAAGAATTTTTCTCTCAAAACTACCAAGAATATTTTCTGCTTTAGAAAGGGCTACAGAAACATAGAACAGGACTGGGATTACAAGGGTCCTCTATAGAGTTTACTGGGTTATTTGGGAGAGAGTGTTATGACATAATTACCTTCTCAGCCCAAAGAAACAATACTTGGCAAGCTTTATTCTTCGTTGGATTTCTGAAGAGATGTCATTTTCAGATGTGATAGTAGAGTCAAGGTATACAAAGTCCTTTACTACTTCAAAGTCGTGGCTGTCGATTGTGATACTCCGGCCGATTCGTCGATGTTCGGTGTTCCTTCTTGTTGGCAGTAAATACTTTGTTATCCCCTCGTTTACCGCTAGACCCATTTTTCTCGTTTCTGTTTCTTAACTCGCAAACGCACCAGTGACAGCTCGCTGTGTTCTTCTAATAATATTAATATCATTGGCCTATGAGTGCACAATTTTTTCAAGTACGAAGAAGTCACATAACAGAGCGTTGCCTTGCTTAAACCCTTCTGTGGCATCAAAGTTGTCGGTTAGGTCGTTACCGACCTCGACGCAGCAGCGAACTCTCTCTATCGTCATCCTGCACAAGCAGACGAATAAGGCAGGGATGCTAAAACTAGACATAGCTCTGTATAGCTTATCCCTGTAGATGCTGTAGTTTACTGCTTTAAAATCGATAAAAAGGTGGTGAGTATCGATTTGAACTTTTTGGGTTTTCTCTAGGATCTGCCGTAGTATGAATTTTTGGTCGATTGTGCACTTATCATTAATAGGGTCTCCTTTCTTGTGAACTGGGCAAACGATGTTCTTCTGCTGCCGTCCGACCCGGTAGCCTTGCTCGACTTCAGTTTAGATATTGCTATCCTAACTTCATTTTGCTCAGGTGGGCGGAATTCTTCATTTGTATCGCTAATACCGAATGATTCGCTTTGCCTGTATCGTCTTGGCCGTTTAGCAGTCTGAAAAAAGGTTTTTCAATATCCTCAGCAGCGACTGTGACTTCAGGTCTTATTACCCTGAAACGTTCTTTTTACCTTTTCGTTAAACTTCCAAACATTATTCCTATAGTAGCAGCTCTCTATTTCTTCGATCGCACGTTTCTCATGCTCATTCTGTTTTCTCTGGGGAAGACAATGTTTTTCCCTCCTCTTTTGCTCGTAGAGCTTACGAGTCGCTCTCGTCCTTGTGTGCAGCGGCGCTTTGAAGGCCTGCTGTTTTTCTGCATGAGCTTGCCGGCGCTCTTCATCAAACCGGGGATTTCGAGGTGGTCAGTTGCACGATCGAAAAAGGTTCCGGCGGCTTCTAGCGATTGCAATCATTTAACGCTAAATCTCTTTATAGTATTTCCCCGTATTTGAGCTAATACAAACAAGAAAAAGAATTGGTCCTAAAACTGACCCCTGTTGGGCACCATTATTTGAACAACAATCTTCATTGTTTACAAGTTCATTAAATCTTACCCTCTGTTTCTTGTTGCGTATATAGGATTTAAACCATTCAAAAGTGCTTCCTATAAAACCAGCATTACAGAGTTTATCCAAGAGCAATAGCTCGTGGCTTTTTTTTAGCCAGGAAATAGACAAAATGTGTTTCACTTTTAGTCTAGTGAATTGTATTTTCTACTTTTAAAGGACACTATTTCATCTTCAATGCATTTCCCTTTCATGTAACCAAACTGAAAGCTTTGATTTATAATTTGTATTAAGTGATTAACAATTGACTGTCATATTTTCTTAAACTACCATTTATTCCACACGAGTTTTTGTTTTTTAAGCTTTTAACAATGGAGAGAAGATCCGATTTATTAACTGGGACAAAGAAGAAAGTGAATGAGACATTTTATTCAATAAAAGTCTCCTTTTGCTTTCATTAAATTCCGCTTTTAACTTTTTGCCAAAATTTAAAAAAAAGCAGTACATAGCTGTTAGCTAGCTAGGTTTTAGATATGCCTCAGTTTTGTCTTTTCCAATTATTTTATCAAGAAAACACCATTGTTCTTTCGGATTGCACCTATATTCATCAAATTTTTTGCTGCAGTATTCAGTTTTTCGCTTATACGTTTGGTTGACTCGTCAAGCAAAATTTTGTAAATGATTTTCAGGTGTATTCTAAAAAAAAAAATATCGTAGTCAACAGTAAGGTCTATCTCCTATGTTGACATAATTTATTAAGGATTTAAGAAAAGGCTTAATTAAGTGTACTTTGGCCCATGTAAATGGAAAGACTAAAATTAGAAACTTCGGTTGGGACTTTGTTTTTCGAAGAAATACTAACTTTTGTAACTGTGCTGATATCTTGTTTGAGTCTTCAGATATCCAAATTCTAAGCTTGTTTCATTTCATATCAATTATAAAAGAATGACCCCTGGTCATTTATAGACCAAATAATCAGCGGTTGGCAAATGTAACATGATTTTCATTGAGCTAAACTTTCGTTAAATCTGGCTTATTACCTGCAAACTCACTAGCTGGTGCTATCTGTGAAAAATTTAGACTTTAGTGTTCGGCTGCCATTGTGCAATTTTCTTAAATACGAAGTTAAAAAAGATATATGGTAATCAACTTGTATTAATCGTTTTTCGGCGACATTGTTGCTTCCTGTCTTTATGGAGAAGCAAGCATTCTTCGTCGTCAATCTGTAAAAATTGGGCAGGGATTTCAAAACTAGCCAAGACCTGTTTGAAAATCGAAAACAATGTGGTGAGTTTCGATTTGGACTGGCTGTCATTTCTCTATGACATGTCATAATGTGAATACTAATTAATTAATTCTGAATCATTTAATACGAATACTAAAAAGCCACTCATAACATCCAATCAAATTATTTATAAATAGTTTGAGTAGTTCACAAACAATGACAGACAAGATCTGGTACATGATGTTGAGCAAATTGATGCATCTACATATAGTTGGCGTGGATAAAAGACTCTGGTTTTTGAGAATTGGATATGTTATACTGAGGTTCTGTTTGTCTGCCCTAAATTTTGGATTTCAGTTGGTAAGTGTCCCTTGTATAACTCGACATTTGATTCGATGAAGCACTTTTATTGTATTCGATGTTAGTAGATTCTACCAGTGGTAGATTCTATCAGTGTAATTCCTTGTCCTTAGATCGGTTATTTACTACTTAATTTCCCTGCCCATCTCTACAGGTTTATATCCACGCCTTGTTTGACTGATACTTTCGTTTTACTTAAAACTTCTAAATGTTGTTCCTGGAATAATTCTTTTTCATTTCGTCCATAACTCTTTGTGTTTCATCGAAAATTTCTTTGATCTTTGAATGCATGACCACTTTGGAGTCGAGTCGTATTGCTTTATGTGCTTACCTGCATTTTTTATCAAACCAGGGATCTCATAGGGGTGGTGTGGGAAGATCTAGCACATCAGTTACTGCATTATTGGCTTCTCCTTACCATCGCCGCACATTAATTTTGCTCATAGAATCTATTGGTTTTTCTTCAAATTTGTTGATCATTTTTTTAAATTATATTACTATTACGTTCGTAAGAAAAAAATAGGAAAACGTTGTGTTTATTACGCATTTTCTGGAGCAAAATGACCTCAAATTCAAAAAATAGCATCGTCAAGAAAAATAGAACATGATTAGAAATTAAATATCTGAAGACTCAAATTAGAAATCAACTTTATCTGAACGCAATTATAAAGGATAGTATATCTTCTAAAAATACAGTCCTAAATTATTAGTATTAACCGAGCACTTTCTATTAACATAGGTCAGAGTACATCAAAATAAACATTTTCTTAAATCTTTGATAAATGGTGTCAACATTGGAGTTAGACCCTTACTTTTGAACGGTTTCTTTCTTAGAATATACCCAAGAATCATTTTCTAAATCATCCTTGCGAAGCACGGAACAACCTTCACCAAGACACATTATGGATTTTCCTCATTTTTCTCTCAGAAAAAATATCTGTTTGAAACTGTTTCTTTGAAACCTTAATCCACTTCCTCACCGGAAATGCAGACTGATAGTTTAAGCTACTTACTCTGGCTGTATCCACCGATTACTAAACCAACTGGCTTTGCTTTTCTAGCGTGCTTTTTACGAGTAAGATCCACTTTACCCATTGAAGCCTAGTAAATATGCAACAAAGAAGATATATTTGAACCGTATAGACATAAATTCTCCTACCTCTACTATCTTTAAAATCAACTCAGAAAAAAAAAAAAAAAAAACGCAGCAGAGGAAAGTACAACTTCGCAACCCATGCACAGTTGGAAGGGAACAACCTCAAATAGTTTGCAGATCAAAACTGCAAGCAGCTCAAATGTCATTCATAAGATGTAAGGATAGGGTTTTGTTGATACCTTCCCATAGTTGTCATCAAACGACAATTTATAGACAGTTAATAATTTTGAATCTGATTCAGTATAGTCTGTTGAGCAGTAAGTGTATGTACGTTCGTTGAAAACAATGGTTTCCATCCCATAGCAATGATTTTATTTGACAACTGACACTGCCCAATGTAGAATATTCCCACGACGTTCCCTCTCGAGGTGCAAACAATTGGATAGTCTCTCACTAGCTTACTCCGTTCTATATCTGCGGAAAAAGATATTTTCTTCTTAGAACCTTAGACCCCTAATGGGTTGAATATTTGGTAGCCCTCCATCAGTTCTTGATCAGCGTGTGCAATCATGTACTAGACGAGCAAATTATGAAATAAAATTGAAATGTTAATTTAAAAATATATTTATGTTACGCAAAGTTTCCTAACAGTAATCTTTTTGTTCTTAAGTACAACGATACTTCAAAAACTCGTCAAAAATCATTCCATGTGCACTGTCACGGATGGCTAAAGTTCCAGTAGTAGTAGTAGATTTCATTTCAACACGAACGTTTGCAGTTCTTGTTTTGCAAAGTGAAAAATGTTTCCTTAGAATCAGTTACACAAAGAACGATACTGCATCCTTGGTACACTTCAGCTAAACGACTTACAAAAAATAGGACCTGTCACTTCAAGTTTATGGTGTTGAATTACCTTTGTGCGCAATCTTACTCCTGGGTTAATGCACGTTGACGTTATGTGTCATATATGATATTCGTTCGAATTTTGAATCGTACTGAAGACACTTGAGAGCTATTCTTTTCGTTTACCGTTGTTCAAGGATTTTTATCGCTCCTTCAGGGCAAAAAAAGTGGGTGGAAATTTTTACCTGGCTATAAAATTGGTTTTTGTCTAGATGTATTGAAGTCCTATACGACTTGATTTCTAGCAATAAATCTCTAAGTCTTCTTCATAAGTTCAATTCAGCCTGATATGATAAATATTTGTTTCAAAATTGTCAAGAGTGATGGCTGAAACATTATTAACTGAATTTTTTACAAACAAACGTTGTTGGAATTTACATTGTCAGACTTTCATTTTCAAGTGAATTTCAAATATGATGGCAGTATTGGTAGGAACGCATAAGAAAACTATAATTTAGGAAGAAAAAGCCGAAGAAAAAAAAACAAAGAGAAGGAAGCAAATTTGTATAGAAAATGGATGAAAGGAGACAAATGTTTTGTTGAAAGATTTACTAACAGGCATAGATAACGATAAGTCAGTTAGAGCGGTCTTTGTTGGGCACTCTATTGCGATGCCATATATAGATAGAATTTGTTAAGATCAATGATCTTCATAGACCAGAAATCACTTAGATCTTGGAAGTGGTAACTGCACTAACTAGAAAATGAATTCTGACAAATAATATGTCAAAGTAGTTGTAAAGAAAGTGCGCCAGAAATCATTGTAAAAAACATTCCTCAGTGATTCGTTTCAAGCTTTAACCCCTATCGAATTTATGGTGTTCGGATTTAGGGATCTGATCACTGCTTGACAGCTTATGTCAATTAGGCTCAATCAAATAGTGGCTTTATATTTAGCCAAAATCTCGACTATGGTATGTGAGTAGACTGAAGTGTTTCTATATGCAAGGGCCGCTGCACCAACGGTTTTGGAATGCCTTAGAAAGTTCATAGAGATAGAAATTGTCGTGCTGAAGAAAATTTCTTATTGGCTTAAATCGAGCAGGTTGAAATGAGTCGGTCTTCCCAGCGCATGCCACCAAGTGGTTATGCCAAGAGTGAGATATTTTCCGACGATCGTGGTCTACAGCTAGTGCATAACACGGTAGACCAATGTCAGAGTTCTCACTTCGCAGCCTAGCTTAGCATCGTCGGCCTTTCTGTTTATTTGTGATTATGTCTAGGGAATTCTGGGTGGACGAAGATAATATACGCGGGATTAAAAGTAATCACTTTTCTGCGTACGTCCACATCTATAAGTACAGACCAACAGTCTTGGCATTTAATGTTATACAGATAGAAACCCGCTCACACCCCTCAGATTACTCTGATCTGAAGCTAACTGGTAACGAACTAATGCCATCATTCTTTTCTCACCAACGTTTTTAACGATTACGTATATCCTTACCTTGATCGCAATTTGGAATTAAACCTCACGTGGTTAAATTTCCATCTCCGTATGCACATTATCCACTATTGCTTTATTTACAGAAGCCCCAAACTGGACAGCAATTCGACCCTTAACGAGTTAGTGCGCTGCTTGACTCCATACAAAAAATTGTATCCCTATATCCTCATACCGAAATCGTCACTACGAGCGATTTCAAAATACAAGATTCTGGGTGGCTTCGACATTTTGAACAGACAACACCTTAAGGAGATACCTTCAACGCAAAAAACAATTTGACCCAGCTTGTACATGAGCCCACATGAGTACCAGACGTTGATAGTCATACCGCCAACACCCTGGACTTCTTTTTAACCTCTCATCCTGACAGGTAAACCGTTGATGTGCTCTCCCCTCTAGGCTTGCCGGACCACTGTTTAGTGTGGTTCCTTAAAGAACCATATGGCAATTGGAGCGGTCTTAATAGCCTTTTTAGGAATTTTGTTTCCTCGATAAAGACATGAATGCCGCTGCTGATATGATCATCTACATTATTCTGTTTTAACTGAGATACTTTATCCCTCATCGGATGAAGAGTATTAAAACAAAAGAAAAGATATTTTCAGCATGAGCTGTAAAGAGGTTGTCAGGGTAACAAAAATATTTTTTTTTTTTGGTTATTCATGACCAACCCGACAGAGGAAAACCAAATAAAGTTCAAACGAGCCAGGAATGACTGTTAAGTGTGTGAAATTTCAATACGGCTAAAAATTGAGACAAAAGATACTACAATGTCCTAAAGGTACTAACAATTTTTAGTCGCTCGTTAAAAATATTGAAAATTGTGCGTCATCCTCCATTCCAACGGTCATTTCTAATGACATTTGTCAACTCTTTGGAAAATGTCAATCTACTTGCTGTACATTTTGCGGCCAGCTTAACATTTCCAGTTTGTGCTTTGTCACCGTTGAGTGCTTCGAATTTTCAAGTGGCCGGATCCACTTTTGCAATCGTATAGTAGCCAGCAGCATTCCGCCCCTTCAAACCTTCAACCTTTACACCCGTCTTGCTTTGAGTATAGCCTCCAGTCTATTTCGGACGTGCTCTAATTTACCCTTAATCGTTCCTCAGCCATACAACTCGTAATAATTTGCAAACATTTTAAAACAAAGTTTTATACACATCGGTTCCTATCTTTTCTTGCTTCCTAAGTTTCCTTCGTTCGCAGAGTGTGCAAGCATTTTAAAGGTTTAATAACCCATGGAATATACCATCTGGTCTTGGTGGCTTGTAAGATTCGAAGTTGTAAGTTGCCCATTTATGCTTTTTAATACAAATTATATCCGGGTCTACCTTTTTGTAAATATTGAATACAGACTTGAGGTGTGGTGATGATGATGGATGGACAATTACCAGATCCTACGATTCTTTCTTCCAGTCACTCATCCATGTGCTTCGGTACATCAAAAATTCCTGGTGTTTTGTGTAGCACTAACCATAGTCTCAGGGAAACAACGCCAGAAAAATAACACCTGAGTCTAACTAGGGCCTTCATAAGGTTTTCGAATTACATATGTTGTCACAGTTAGAATTCTTCTAATGATAATTCTACAATAAGATCATTGGTTTCTATTTCGGCCGCTTACCCTCTGTCATCGTTACTGTTTGAGAAATTGGCAGGACTAAGAGTGTTATTGTCTAGATTATCATGCTCGTGTTGTGATGTCGGGCGGTGCAGTGACTTCCGGTGGTGGTGTTTCTCTCACACCGGTGAGTATCAGTGGAGAAGTTCTGAAAATAATGAAAAATTCTTATCAACAATGAGACCGTACACTGAACAACAAATTACTTACTTAAAGGGTTCTATTTCACCCAATGGACGTCTTCCTTTCTTATTTTGTTGTTTATGACCATGGAACTTTGATTTAAGTTTCCGTACCGTGATCATTAGAATCACAGGGGAGTGTGACATGTTTTAGAACTTTTCACTTTTAACTTGTGAGATTATTATCAACGCATAGCGCATTGGGTACGTTTGACGAGAATTCAGTTTTTTTGTACGTCATCACTCTTTCGTTGGACATTGAGGAGAGAATGCCTTTTTCTACCCCAGACTTTTACGCCAATGATTTACTTATAAAAATACAATAAAGATGAGGACGTCTAATTTTAAATATAAGTTTGAGATTACGCAAACAATCACACCACATTAATTACTTTTTTGAAAATGTTATTTCCTCAAAGGTGGACAGTCACATGCTAACGCCTTGTTACGTAGCATGTCCGACATGAGTCGTGTTAACACTGTCAGGCTGAAGTCATTGAAACCATGTTAGGCATCGTGAATTCTTTTATTGTGAATCGGTTTTGATATTTTCTTTAAAATTTTTCCCCTTTCCGCATTATTTTTCAAGATTTGGTGTTTAATGCTTTTCATACACTTTCCAAGGCAATGACCTTTAATTCGTCTAGCCTGAGGTAATTTTGAAAGTTGGTGTTATACTGAATTTTTTTTCCGAACTGTCAAGTTGTTTGAGTATTTTAGTTAGAATCTAGTATGTCTTTTGTAAGAACTGAGAGTCAAAACTTCTTTGATATTATGAGAGCTGGATTTTTGAAAAATTTTAATCTCCGTCAAGAAGATTTTTTCCTGGTTCCAGTATGGAAGAAGTCGATGACATCGAAATCCCTTGGCTAGAGGGCTGCATCCTTGGTGGTGTAGAACATCCTAATTTCCTCAAATAGTTTAACAGTAAAATACACAATTTACGAACAATTGCAATTGGCTGCAAGTTTTAATTCTACCATGTTGCATTTGGAAAGCCACACTGCGAATTTTTCGAAAGCTTACGTTCCTCTATTGACAACAAATTTGCTAGCGATGTAGATAAAAAAATGTCTTATGTCAGGTAGGAGTCAATATCACACGGATGTGTTCAATTCTAATTTATATTTAACTACTCGTGAGAACTGGCCATACTCATACGAAACCAGAAATGAATCTATGTCCCTATATTTGGATCTACAGTATGGACACGAGATTTGTCCAGCCCTTAATGAAATAAAACTTACATACTTAAATAGTGTCCTTTTACTTCAAGATGTTCCACAAGACTGACTTCTGATCTTAAACTAAATTCGCATAACGCTTAGAATAATACAAAATATTATGTCATACAAAGAGGAGTAACAGTTAACAATCGTGTTACTTGAATTGCATTGCTAAAGTCGCTATTTCCAAACTAGGTCAACTGAAGAAATTCTGTTGCTTTTCTTTTAGTTTTCTTGGCGTTGACAAACAAAAGTCAAGCCAAACAAAATTTTGCTTCATGTCGCTTTTTCGTTTCAACACAGGAATTACTACCCAACGGTTCCAACTTTAAAAACATTCATCGCAAAAGTCAAAACCCTAATTTTTATTAAATTTCCCTTTTCAGGTTTTGGAACCAAAATGTAATAAAACAAAGCACCACAAAGTTCAAAAAAATCATTTTTATTTTTTTTTTTTATAATTAGCGCGCGGGCGAAGGAAAATCAGGCTTAGGAACGAATCGCGATATTTTAGAGTATGTCCGAAAGTGGGCTTGAGGGTATACTGATGAGCAATCATAGCGAAAATGGTGTTACGGTTGAAGTTTGGAAGAAGCGAAATGCTTCTGGGGATTTCCATGGAGCATTGGTGGTGGAATTAGCGATAAAACAGAGTAAGCTAGAGATATTACGTCGGAATTCAAAGGTATCAATTGAACGACTGATATTAGTATCAACGAAAACGAAAAACAGAGAACACTGTCATCGGCAAAGGAATATATTGGATTAGAAGTAGCAGATACGAGATCAATTTTAAAAAATAAAAAGAGTGTCGGAGGCAGAATGGAACCCTGAGCCATACCAGCATTTATTTTGTGAATATCAGACTTGAAACCATCCAAGACGACTTTAATTGAATGTTCTGAAAGGTAATTTTTAATCCATTAAAGAAGAGAGTCATCGATCCCAAAAGCACGCATTTTCGACAAAAGAGCCTAATGCCAAACTCTCTCAAATGCTTCAGAAATATTAAGTGCAACTATCTTGCTTTCACCGGAATGATGCACGCTATGGTTCCACTTTTCGGTGAGACATGCCATGAAATCACTACTAAACATATTGCCACGTTGCGGGTCATTGAGAAGCTTTCACTTTTCGTGATATTTCATGAGCTGACGGTTAATCAGCGTTTTCATGACTTTGGAAAGAATGGATGTAAGTGCAATGGGTCTGTAGGAAGAGAAAGAAAAAAATTCGCCTTTTTTAGGGACGGGCTGGATAAATGCTGTTTCCCATCTACTCGGCAAAGAGTCCTTTAGAGCAGGATTAATGAAAAAGCTTACGCTGTAGTTTTGACAGCGACAAAGAACACCTCTTCAGAAGAAGGGGAGATATACCATCTGGACTAGCAGATTTGTGTATCTTTAAGTGCTCTTGCTACTACACTAGTGCGAAAGTAAATTCGTTCCATTGAATATTCGATACTCTCAAGTGTTGGCCCAATCTAAAAATATTGAGTTGGCTACAAAATGTGCAGAAAGCAGATTGGCCTTTTTCAAAGAGCGGACAGCTGGAATGTCATAATAAATAAGCGTTGAGGTCAAGAATGAGGCAGAATTTCTAATGTTTTTGACAACCTACCAACAATTGTTACTATTATTGGGACATTGTAGTATTTTTCGAATCAGTTTTTGGTCATATTAGAATTTCACATGCTTAAGAAAGGCGTTGCAGTTATTTCTGGCTCTTTTGTACTTTTTTCGGTTGTCTTCAGTGGGGTTAGTCTTGCAAGACCGAAAAAACATTTCTCTTACCCTATTATCCTTTTTTGCAGCTCAAGTCATATCATGCCTTTTCTAATGGTTTGGTACTCTTCATACCATTGGAAAAGTGTAGGTGATTATATCAACAGTGGCAACCACGTCGCTGTCAATTAAAATTCCTAAAAAAAGCTGTTAAGTCCTCTCCAATTTACTTTCTCGTATTGCCATACAGTCCTTTTGGAAATGTTTTCTCTAGCTGTGCGGTCGATATAAGAGAAATTAACCTATATGAGACAATGGTCCGACAAGCGTAGAGGGGGAAACACATCTGGGTGTACTTATCAGGGTGAGAAGTTAAAAACAAGTCCAGGGAGTTGGCGGTATGACCTTAAACGTCTGGTATACGTGTGGGCTCATTTACAAGCTGGGTCGAGTTGTTTTCCACAGCGAAGATCTCAACACACTATCCGTCGGGTGTTGTTTCTCCAAAATTTTGTTCCACCCAGAATTGTGTATATTGAATTAGGTATTTCGGTATGAGAATACAGGGATACAATTCTTTAAATGGAGTACACACAGCACGTCAAACTCGTTAATGTCGAATTTCTGTCCAGTTTGGGGCTTCTGTAAATAAAGCAGTAGTGCTTTGCTTACAGAGATGGAATTTTAAATATATAATTAACCCGGATTAGTGCAGGGACTACATTGTGTTAGAGTTTGGTAAGCTACATCACCACGCATGTATTTGGCAAGGGCGCGTTGAGATAATAATAATGACTCTTGTTCGTAGCCAAGTAGCTTCAGATCAGAGTGATTTAAGAGGTGAGAGGGGGGATCTATCTGTGTTTCACTAAGTCCCAAAATAGCTTGTCTGTATTTACAGACGTGGACGCACTCTACGTCAACCCTGAATTTTCTACCTATAATCACAATCAAACACAAAAAACACAAACACCAACGATGCTAAGCAAGGCTGCAATGTAAAAATATTGAAGTTGGCTTACCGAATCAATTAGTTGTAGGTGTTATGACCTTACAACAAAATGAAGCAGTGCACTAAGAAAAATTCACAACTGCAATCCGTTATCATGTCGTTACATGCACTCAGCCATTCTGCTCAGTGTATGATACTGGTCAGCACGGTACTGTTTAAGGTTTAATAAATCAAGGTTTACTGAAGTTTGAACTTAAGAATGTGAAAAATAATTTATGTTCATTAGTATTTGTAGAGACAACTAAGGGGATGAAAGAAAGAGATAAATAAAAATTTGAAATTCACACAGTGTTTAGAAAACATAGCATGACAGCTAATTTTAGCAGTCAGTGTAGCAGTCGATACGACATAGTTTTTTGACGAGGCTAGAGGTGAGAGCACTACGAGGTTGTACTTATCAGAGTTTGAAGTAAGGAACAAGTCAATAGTGTTTCACTGATGAGTAATAGTACTCTCTTATTTATTATACCATACGTTGTTTTCCGGATCGAAAATCTTACATACCGTTCTTCAAAGTTCTGGTCAAATCGTCAATGTAGTGCAGCCCTTTTACACTCATATGCAACTTAGCTAATCTCTTACTAAACTGATTGCCTGCAAACGGATAAGCATTAGGTTTTTATGCTTTGCCTTTTGATTTTCTTTAGTAAAAAAATATTCAAAGTTTGGCTTAAAAAATAACTTATTTTTACCAATTTGTCTTTAGTGGCCCCCTAGTTCAAGGAAGTACAATACATAAATCAAAATCGTTGTTAGTTGTTAATACCCACAATTTGAGTCTGTCGAATTTCAAATATTTACAAAAGCACTACAAACACAGTGTTTAATAAAGGTAATACCTACAAAATATATCTAATATAAACAAATTCTATTATTGTGTATCTATGATAGTTCAAAAGTTAAAACATTTGCACCGAAAAAAATACTTCGTCCCCTTTTCTGTTATATCATATGCCTTTGTAACTTTTGTTGGCGTAAAGTTATTGTAACTTAAAATGTAACATAAAAAAATAAAAAATATATATATTTTCCAGTCACTGATAGTTACTGATTCTTAAATTTTCTCACTCTTTAAGCAAAAGTAGAAAAAGAAATTGGAATTATTTTTTTCAATTACTTTCGCTACGAGTACCTCGGGAATCAAAGCGCTAGGATCTTCTTTCCAATACACTCGTAATCTCTAAATTGATGTCACACTGTTTCTTGTCTGTGACTTTTTAATTGACTACCTACATGAAATCGTGTTATATACGTTTGTGTTCCACCTCCACACATTAAGAATATAGAGTCAATCGCTAAAGTAAGTAAGCCACCTCTAAGTTTGACAACATTAAAAAATAAGATAGTTTATCCTGTAATTAAATTATATGTATATAAAGCAGTAAAATTAAAAATTAAAACTAAGAAAAAATTTAAGAAATTTTCGGCTTAAACTAAAAACAATACAAAATTTATATCACAAAAGTTAGTAAGCAGTTCAATAAACCTTGAATTCTTGTCAGTGATTTTGTAAACTTAATTTATGTACTTTATACTTTGTTGGGTACCCTTTGGCCTTTATAACTACCTTTTTACGTGAAGGCATTGAATTGCATTGAAGGCATTGACGAACACGCTTTAGATCTGCTTTCGTCCTTTTTCATGTTTTCTATTGTAACTTGTCGGTCGAGATAGTCCCATAAATGTTCAATAACATTTAAATCAGGTGACTGCGGTAGAGGTTTGAGCTGGGTTCGGACGTTACAAAGCAGCCAATATTTGACAACATGTTAGGGTTTTTTAGGATCATTGTCTTTCTGGAAGACAAATGACCTACCCATACCCAACTTTGTGGCACTTTCGTGAAGGTTTTTCCTTAAAATACAAGGTGGAGTGAAAAGTAACCTCCATGACCGCGAGAATGCGCCGCTACTGCAAAAAATGTTATGGTGCCTTGAAGTCCGTTCAAATTAAGGCAGACATGCCACATTTCAGTGCGATACTGCCTTAAGTTTTATTTTGACAGCTGATTTTTGTTGACGTGTTTGGCATCATGTTGAGTTTGGACAAAAACGATTTTCGTTATCTCATAAAACATTATTTTTTGAGAGGCAAAACGGCGAAGTAAGCAAAAAAAAAGTTGGATAAATATTATGAGGCTAATGCTCCGTCAGATTACACCGTCAAATATTGGTTTCGAGAGTTTCGTGATGGCCGCAACTCCACTACCGATCAAGTCCGCAGCGGCAGGCCCTCCGATGCGGTTACAGAGAACAATGTCAAAAAAATACATGAAATGGTGTTGGCTGACCGAAAAGTCAAGGTGCACGAGCTAGCAGATACCACTGAGCGCACACGCCATATTTTGGGCAATATTTTGCATATGAAAAAGTTATCCTGCCGCTGGGTGCCGCTGGGTGCCGCTGGGTGCCGCTGGGTGCCGCTGGGTGCCGCGCGTACTCTCTCCTGACCAAAAACACGAACGCAAGAGCACTTCGAAAGAGTGTTAGGACTTGCTGATGCGGAATCGGGCGGACTTTGGCGTCGATTGGAAACTGTTGAACACCAGAGAATAGAATGAGTGCCCGGCACTAATGCTCCGAAGCGGCCAAGGGAGGCTCGATGGATCGGAAAGGTTATGGCGTCGGTTTTCTGGGATTGTCATGACATACTCTTCGTGGACTACCTCGAAAAAGGAAAAACCATCAACAGCGAGTATTACTGTGCATTATTGGAGCGAAATCGCTGCAAAACGGCCTCACATGAAGCGTATTCAACCGTATTCACCCGATTTGGCTCCCTCGGACGGATTAGTATTTTGCAGACCTTCCGTAAAATTACTTTTCGGACGGGATCAAGAAGTTGGAAAATCGCTAGAATAAACATTTAAATTTTTATTTTTTTTTTTTTCATTTCCAAGGAGATAACTTTTCACCACACCTAATATTCAAATAGTCGTACCTATTCATCAAAGAATCTATATGCACTAAGTTGCATACACCCCCACACCATAATGTTTCGACCTCCGTGCTTATACAGTTCCTGACATTTTTTTTTTCTTCACACTTCTTTACATCCGTCTGAGCCATGGATGTTAAATTATTTTTGGCTGTGTTCCAAAAATCTGCTTCTTTTAATTCATGAGCTTTTGTTGATTCACTTTATCAATGTAAAGTTTTCTTCTAATGTTTCGACCATGATAACCAGATTGGTAGAGCACTCTGCGAATCGTTTGAGGGTTGCATGACTTACCCGTTTCATTGGTTATTTCTGCTGTTATTTTTGGCTGTTGTTTTTTTTTAAATAGAATTAAGTCTTTTAGTTCAAAACAATTTGGTTTTCATCAGGGCAAATTTACTGAAGATTCCCTTCTGAACTTTTGCTCAAATGTTTTTTCCAACTTGGATGCTGAAATGTTTACTGCTGGGCTATTCATAGATACATCAATAGCATTTGATATGGTTAACCATGTGATTTTGTTACAGAAATTACAAAAGACTGGTTTTCGAAGGTTCATGCTCCAATGGCTTTGTTCGTATCTCCCAAACAGATCTCAAAGGGTGAAGAGGAGTGAAGTACGATTTTTTAATTTAGGTGTTCCGCAAAGTTCAGTTTTGGGACCAACATTATTTCTTATTTATATCATAAAAAAAAATTTTATAAATTTTTATTTAAATTATAAGGATAAATTAACTATAAATTAATAAATTAATTTGGCGCATTTGTGCAACAAGCTCATCATCACATGCTTTCAGTAGTGCTCTCAACTGCAGTGACAATTTTTTTTTGATTGAGGAAGTAAAGAACTAGGGATTTGGGGCTTCTTATTAACTCAAAGATATCGTTTTCTAGTCATAATGAGTACTTAAGTAACTATTTTCGTAGTACTCTTCGAAGCTTTTTTTATGTAAGAAAAATTTACTCAAATGAGTTTCTTAAAATAATTTACTTCGGAATATTCCATTCAAGTCTTCAATATGGCATTGCATGTTGGGGAGGATGTTTTGCGAACAAAATACAGCCTTTATTAATCTTACAAAAAAGAGTATTGTTTTTCATAGTTTCGTGATTTGAAAATTTTGCCAGTTAGACATCTATACTGCCTTAAAGTACTAAAAGTTTTTTTTTCTCGAAATCTAGTAACTGCAATTTCAGGTTAGTCCACTAGCTAACTATTTATTTGTTGTTTCTGTACCGAAATTCCGTACATCCGCATTCAGTATTTTAATCGTGCCGTTTGTTCACCAAACTCCCGGTATTTATTAGATCAATAACTTATTCTTGAGATTTTAAGAAGCATGTGAAAATTTGGCTCATTGGTTTAAATTATTCCAGCTTAGAATTCTACTTTTCTGATATTCTGATGTAAGTTATCTTATAAACGAAAAATTAACATAATACATCAATTGTAAAAATGTATCTCGTTTTCTGTTCTGTTTCATACCATATATTGGATTATTTGTAAGGGGTGATTCATCGTGAGATTTGATTTTCAATAGGCTTTTTTTGACAAAGCCTTTGCCACTTTTGTTCAGCATCATTTGGCAAGTCATCATAAAAAGACTCACATCACAACAACCTCTCCAAATTGTTCAGCTGTATTACGAAAATCAGCGTTCTGTAAGAAATGTTTTTCGTGCGATTCGAGGAACTTACGATGCGCATATTCGAACTACTGAAACCACTATTGCCAATTGCAAATTTTAGTCCCAGTTTACATAAGTGGATTATACTCGGTCCGGTTAGACCACATCCAGCACGTAGTGAAGAAACTATAGCAGCTGTAGCTGAGAGTGTACGCGAAGACCGTGACAAATCGATTCGTGGTCTATCTCAGCAGCTTGGCTTGGCGTATTCGACAACTTGGCGTATTTTACGTGAGGATCTCGGCCTTAAAGCGTACAAAATTCAGCTTGTGCAAAAATTAAAGTCAGGCGACTTAAATTTGTGTCATATTTTCTGTGAATGGGCTCTGGAAAAACTCAATGAAAATCCGGTATTTTATTGTGAAATTTTGTTCAGTGATAAAGCCCATTTCTGGCTCAATGGATACGTTAATAAACAAAATTGCCGTATTTGGGCTGAAGAGCAACCCGAAGAGTACCAAGAGCTATCAATATATCAATTAAAAACAACGGTATGGTGTGGTTTATGGGCTGGTGGAATCATTGGTCCATATTTCTTCAAAAATGAGGCAAATCAGAATCTTACCGTCAATGCTAACCGTTATCGCGTCATGTTAACGGACTTGTTGAGAAATCAATTTCGTGAGCACTTAATTTCACGTTTTGCTACTGTAAATTGGCCGCCTAGATCGTGCGATATCACACATTTGGACTATTTTCTCTGCCGATATGTAAAGTCTTAGGTCTTAAGGTAATAAGCAAGCTTTGATTGACCCTTTGGAAGCCAACATTACTCATTTTATCCACGGGATACCAGTCGCTATGTTCGAATGAGTCGCCCAAAATTGGACCTTCTGAATAGACCATTTCAGACGTAGTCGTGGCCAACATTTACATGATATTATTTTTAGAAAGTAAGTGCCATGATTTGTTCTTTTAACTGATACTAAAAATTTTAAGTTTACTTTCAAATTTATGTGTTTTAATTTACATTATAAATCAAACCTCACGATGAATCACCCTCTATAATATAGGGTTTTCTAATAAGGACTTGACAACTTTTTAAATAAAAGGCAAACCATTTGAGATGTTTCAATAACTTTATTACTGTCTTGAAGTACAATCAAAACATTTATGAATGGAACTCGATTTCATTCATACGGCCACCGCGGGCACGTTTGCAGCGGTCGATTCGTTGGAGCCAATTTTCAACGACTCGGCAACACATTTCGGCCGAAATGCCCACTATTTCGCGTTCAATGTTTGCTCTGAGCTCTCCAACTTCCTCGGCGTGTTGGAATAAGCGGCGTTAAATCGCACGAACGAGGCGGCCAATCGACTGGCCCATGTCTTGAGATAACACGTTCACCATACTTACTCTTCAATAAATCGACTATAGCGTGTGCTGTGTGGCTTGTGGCACCATCCTGTTGAAAACACATATCGTCTAAGTACATATCTTCCAATTCGGGCCAAAAATGATCGGTGATCATGGCGCGATAACGCTGACCATTCACAGTAACGTGACGATCGTTATCGTCGACGAAAAAATATGGCCCAATAACGCCGCCGGCATGCAAACTGCACCAAACAGTTATTTTTTGTGGATGAAGTGGTGATTCATGAAGCACATGTGGGTTTTCACCCAATCACGCATATTTTGCTTATTGACGAACCTATTGAACCAAAAATGAGCTTTGTAACTGTAGATGATTTTGCGATGAAATACATCATCTTGGCGCATCTTCTCGAGAACCCAATCGGAGAACGTACGTCGCTTCAAATGGTCCATCGGCTTAAATTCTTGAGTCAGCTTGATCTTGTATGGGTGTTAACCAAGATCCTTACGCAAAATACGCCATAATGTCTGAGCGATGCCCAATTCTTGAGAATCCCGTGGAATTGACTGATTTGGATCGTTTGGACGTCTGAACGACAGCAATATTTTCTACACTTTGACTAACTCGTTGTCTCACTGAAACGGCAATATCACACAACGAATATGTATGGCTAGAATTACGACCGAAAATTGAAGTTAACGCTCTTAAAGTTGCAGTCACCGACTCCGAATATCTGTAGAAAATTTTTATAATTTGCAGACGTTGCTCGTTAGTGTGCTTTACCATGATGAAAATGTTAAGTTTACTGAATTAATTGACAGTGACAGTTTGATGATTAGTGAAAGAGTGCGTTCACAAATTAAATTCAAAGTTGTCAAGTCCCTATTGGAAAACCCTATACTTGAATAATGCAATCTTTCTCCCTATTTTCCTTAAATCTATGTTTTGAGTCGCTTCACCCACATTTGTTATGTTTAGTAAAAAAGTCCGATGAGGTGTCATTTGACACTATTTTCATTACTTATGTATAAAAAATATAAACTGTCACAAACTTATTTCATTCATCAATGGTACCTTACCTACATAATCTTTGTTCTACATATATTTAATGATATATATATTTATATAGATAGCTGCAAAATGAAACAATGTGTGCTTACTTACTTTTATGATTGACAGTTTCTTATATTAGAATATCATATATCTCATTATATGAAACTTCAATCAGAAAATAAAAAAAATAAAAAATCATTTACATCTTCAGAACTCGACACATGGAAAATGTTACGCATACGCCTCATCTGACCTGGCAAAATTTAATAACACTAAGTGTATAATACATCGTAGTATACCTGCAGATACATACATTTACATAGGTTTGAATGGAAAAACGTAAATGACATACTCAGTGAACGAGGAGCGGGTAAGGTGTAAATTAATGGGATACACAATTTAAAAGGACATGTTCTAAACATGCGAAAAATTGCTCCATAATTTGGAGTAATTTTCCGCAATTTATTTTAGGCGGTCTGTTATACTAAACCCAACACAAGTTGCATAAGTTAGCAATTTATTTTCTTTGTCTATTAATGGGGTGGTATTTAGGCCATAGAAAAAGAAGAAATCTCAAGACAAATGCTTTACGAGAGATTCATTTGCTAAATTCTTACAAAGCCTTCTTTCAAATAACTTGGGTTTTAATAAATTAAGAGATGTGTTTTCTTCAAGTTCAATGATCCAAAGATAGTTCCTGAACGTATACCTCTTACACATAAGACCTTGGGTGACTGTAAAAAGATGATTGATGCAGGAATCTTTATAAAAGACATATGTACAAGGATGATGAATTATAATAATAAAATTCTTTTTCCTTCAGTAAGCGTTTTCTATGCTAATGCTGTTCTCTTCCTCTCGCAGAAATAGAATATGTAAGAGGAAATCAGATCAAATGGATTGAATAACATAAGCCGAAGCCAAGTGTACGATATAAATATAAGTGCACTGTATGGAATAATAAATAGATAAAACTGATAATCTGCATCTGATAAGCTCACTTTATTCTACATAAGTTTTGCAAAAAGTATTCAAATGTACAAGACTTCAGGTTATGTGGCATTACCTATTCAATAGTTCGATGTAGAGTGGCGTATTTATATAATAAAAAAAACATTTTATACCCCTAGGAGTTACAGAGTTGCATATCAAAAGAAAATGTCTATAAAGTCTTTTATGTGCGCCCGTCTGTAATCTAGGATAACTAGATAAAACTTTTTTTTATTGAGGTTACTTCTATCTACTTAAATATACAGACACATTTTCATTGTTTTCACGTTCAATGAACTACCAGACTTACAGTTTTCGTTACTGCTTTAGCTACCAAAATAGGATAGTGCTCCACTGATAACGGACTCTAATGGTCGGCATCCACTATATCGGTCACAAATATTTGTCATCTGGTACGGAAGCAAGAAATGTTTTGTGAGTAATTGCTCTCATCTCTTTTCTAGTGAATACTAGAAGGACCCTACCTCGGATTACTGTCTGCGGCCAATGCTTGATGGCGCGAATAGAAAGAGGTTGCCCGCAATCCGGTAGACGGTTTCGACTGTTATAGTTTTTTGATCAACTCATTTCTCAACATTCTCAATAGTTCTAACATCTGCGTTCAGGAATACTATAAGTTAGGTGAGGTTAGGTTACAGAGGCTGTTGAAAAAAAAAAAACAAATCAATAAACTTAGGCCTATCGTGATGTTACTTAGTTTTTTGGGGATTTGATCGAAACTGATCAACAAAAATAGACTGTTTCGTGGTTTATTTAGTTGATAATAAGACTCCAAATATAATGATTGAGCAGCACTCTTTATTATGATTGGCTGCGGTCTTATTACAAAATTAAACTTTTTTAAATGAGCTAAGCATACTCTGTTAAGTTAAATTAAATTAAGATCCGAAAACGTGTTTCTTCGATAACTGATGAATAAAGAGTTTCTGATGGGGACATTTCTACAATGTGAGAAGTGTTGTCATTGTCATGTCATGAATCGGTGATGCCACTGATTCAACAGCCCCCTCATATCTTCCAGGAGTAACGACTATTTCAGTGTGCTTATTCTATTGTCTAGTCTCTTGTCTAGGTGATGAGTTTCTTGAGACACCAAGGGCGAATGCACCAAATCCACCGGTTCTTACACCACGGGGCTCTCCACTAGCATGGAGTAGAAAAACGCCGTGATCCACCGATTCTGAAAATGTTGATGGTAACGAGTTATTTAAAAGGGGAAAAAATACCATCGACTGCAATATTTGCCATCCCAAGTTGGCTGGCATGCTAAGCGAACTCGCAGCTGATTTTGGTGTCTTCTACAGTTGCCACCGTTCACTTGCACGAGGTACATCTTTCGGCCAAAACTTTTTAACAGCACTCCAGACATCCACGTTTCCTTTTTCAAGTATTGACGAACAAACAGCCATTGATGCAAAAATAATTTGGGTTTGTTTACATCCGATTTCTTCTTCGTTTGCTTATTCGGCAGCATTGCGGCTAGGACGGTTCAATGCATTTTTTCATGCAACTTTTCTGCCGATGATACTAACGTATTTTCCGATGTCGATCTGTGTAGATCGGTGTCAATCGGTATGTTGCTTAATTCATAGCCAGAGCTTCATCACTCTGCAATGAGTCCTGAAACAACTTGTCCAGTGATGTCTTAAAAGTTCGCACTATGTGCTCCGCCACACCGTTGGACTACGGGTTGAAAGGAACAGACGTTAGATGTTGTATTAAGGTGCTCGTGCAGAAATTCTCAAAATCTTTCGAAATGAATTAAGGCCGACACCAACGTTTTGAGTAGACACTCACATGCAAAAATGGAGCGTAGCACCTGAATCGTTGCCATGGATGTGGTCGAAGATATCTTCACAACGAACGGGAATTTCAAGTTGAAACCGACAACTACCAGCCACATATTCTTCTTAAAGGTCCGTCAAAATCAACGTGAACTCTTCCTCAAACTGGAAAGATGCCAGGCCACTAGCAGTATCGCCGTGCAATTTGTTTCATTCTGATCATCATGACCAGCTTGATGTTTTCTTTTTCGCCTTTATCGAACTCTTCGTCTGGTCATGTAAACAGTCAACGTTTCTGTGTAGCTTCGTAGATTGGTATCAAATCGTTTATGTATAGCCCTTTAACATTATCGCGCTTCTTTGTAATCGCTGAATGGTCATGAGCCGTAACTTCTTATTTGGGCTGGAAATGGTAACTAGAGGCTGATGATTCGAACTGACGAATTTTATTTATTTCATATATTATAGATAACGCTCGGTATTGCATCTTAATTTGTTAAGGGGAGACACTAACTGCGCAAAATCCACTATAAATTGGTTGCAGTAGCTTAAATTACCAGAGAAGCTTCTAATTCTTTTTAGATTCCTTGGATTTGACAGTTCACGGATGGCCTTCAACTTCATCTGTGATTGCCTTATTCCCTTCACATTAATCATATGGTAAAATTTCGGTTTGTGCAAACTAACATTTTTTCAATCGGCATTTCAATCCATGTTCTTCCAAGCGTTTAAGTAACGTCCTCAAATTACGTAGAAGCTCACTTTTTGTTCGAACAGACACAATTATGTCATCTAAATAAGCAACGCAAAAGTCCAAGTTATTCTATGCTATCCATGTAGAACTTGCTTTCCCGATTTTTTTTGTAACAAATTGTCCAAACTCTATTCCAAACCCGATCAGTAAAAGTGAACTAAACTTGACTTTTAAATTTGGGGCTGACAAAAATGCAATATATACAGGATATCAAGACTACTAGGTGGAGTGAAAAGTAACCTCCTTGACCGGCAGAATGCGCTGCTACTGCAAAAAAGGTTATGGTCCGTTCATGAAAACATGCCAAATTTCAGTGCGATACTGTCTTTAGTTTTGTTTTGTTAGCTGATTGTTGTTGACTTGTTTGGCATCATGTTGAGTATGGACAAAAACGATTTTCATTATCTCATAAGACATTCGGTTACAGTGGGCAATATCAAAAAAATACATGAAATGGTGTTGCCTAACAGGAAAGTGAAGGTGCGTATGCTAGCAGATACCATAAATATTAGTACTGAGGGCACACGCCATATTTTGGGCAATATTCTGCATATGAAAAAGTTATCCTGCCACCGGGTGCCGCGCATGCTCAATCTTGTCCAAAAACACGAACGCAAGAGCACAAACACTAGAAAGAGTGTTTGGACTTGCTGATGCGGAATCGGGCAGACTTTTGGCGTCGATTGGAAACTGTTGAACACCAGAGAACAGAATGAGTGCCCAGAAATGGACTGAAGCTGGCATGAGTGCTCCGAAGCGGCCAAGGGAGGCTCGATGGGTCGGAAAGATTATGGCGTCGGTTTTCTGGGGTTGTCATGGCATACTCTTCGTGGACTTCCTCGAAAAAAGAAAAACCATCAACAGCGAGTATTACTGTGCATTATAGGAGCGATTCAAGGCCGAAATCGCTGCAAAACGGCCTCACATGAAGTGAAAAAAAATTTTGTTTTTGCAAGACAATGCACCGGCGCACCAGAGCAACGCAACCACCGTATTCGCCCGATTTGGCTCTCTCGGACTATTATCTCTTCCCAAACCTCAAAAGATGGCTCATCAATAAAAAATTCAGCTCACGCGAGGAAATCATCGACCCCACGGAGGAGTATTTTGCAGACCTTCCGGAAAATTACTTTTCAGACGGGATCAAGAAGTTGGAAAATCACTAGAATATTTGTATCAAACTAAATGGGGACTATATTGAATAAAATAAAAAAAAAAAAACATTTAAAAAAAATTACTTGAAAAGGTTACTTTTCACCACACCTAGTACTGATCGGCACCATTTCCAAAGGATCATCAAAAGAGACCTAAGTGATTTCTCCACCCGCATTGATAACGTCTTCAGCACAGATGATGTTGATCGCTCTGTTGAACTTTTTACTAATTCGGTTCTTAGTGCTGCTAATGAATCTGCCAAAAAAACTCCCAAAAAGTATTATACGTCCACCTCCTCTCCATTTATTGTTGCATTAAATAATATAAGGAACATTCACAAAAGAAATTGGCAAATATTTCGACATCCGAATTTTCGCGAATATGTTCGAACTCTTAGTAAATTAATTTCAAAACTTATTGCTAATCAACGCAATAATGAACGGAACCACAAATTAAGTTCTTTGGAAAAATGTGGGAAGCCCTTTTAGAATATAATGCGGGTTTTAAAAAAAACAAACACAGAATTATTCCAGAACTTAAAAAAATTCTCTTCTTTTGACCTTACCGATAAGGAAAGGAAAGGAAAGCAAGTATCCTAGCTCATGTCTTCAAGAAAAATCATTCTATTGCTTCCAATATCGGTGATCCTCTTTTAACTACTGTAGTAGATTCAAGGATTGAAGAACTCAACACCTTAAGCTGTCTAACTCCTACGAATACGTATGTTTCCGAAAACAAGGTTGCTCTCCTGATAAGGCATCTCAAGGCAAGAAGAGCTCAAGACCTCGGTCAAATTAAAAACACCTTTCTAAGATAGGAATAAAATATATAACTTTCATTTTCAATTCTTGTCTAGAGATGCAATATTTTCCAGATACTTTTAAAAAAGCTAAGGTTTTAACAATCCTTAAATCTGGTAAGCCTCCAGACAACGCAGAGAGTTATAGGCCAATAAGTTTACTTAGCTCACTAAGCAAGATGTTTGAAAAAATTATAAATGACGAGCTAATGACTTTAATTTTTGAAGACAATATTTTGCCTGATGAGCAATTTGGTTTTAGACAAAATCATAACACTATTCAACAAGTTGCAAGAATAACCAAAATTGTAAAAATAAATTGTGAACAAGGGAGATCAACAGGGATGATACTTTTAGATATCGAAAAAGCTTTCGACACAATATAGCATAATGGTGTATTATACAAACTATCATGCTATAGTCCTCGCTATTTTTACTTGTGCAAAATTATTTATCTTTCCTGAAAAACCGTGTTGTTCAAGTTCACGTCAACAACTGTATCTCCTGTACCTTTGATGTCAATTGTGGTGTGCCTTAAGGCTCAGTTCTTGGACCTATATTGTATATATTTTTTACGGTCGAAATCCAGTGTTGTTAAATTACTAGACTGCACTATCCGCTGATAATACTGCAATTCTTTCATCTCATCAGTTTCCTCTCAAGAGAGAAATTTAGATTCATGTTCATGTTTAATTTTACCTTAACCTTGATAAGGTAAATGCTATCTTTTTTGCACGAAAAAGGAAAGCTTGCTATCTTCCAAGTGGCAGTCTCACTTTGACCGGAAAAACTATATCCCAGTTGAGTATCTTGGCATCAAACTTGACCAAAAGTTGATCTTTAGTGATCATATTACCGCAACATTAAAGAAAATAAATATTTTAATAAAAATGCTTTATCCTTAAATCAACCGAAAATCCTGTCTTCCACAAGACAAAAAACTGATAAAATACAAAGTATTCTTTCAGGCAATAATATGGTATGGCTGCCAAGTATGGGGTCAAGCTGCTCAGTGCCATATTAAAAGATTGCAGGTGGCACAAAACAAGGTACTGAAAATGATGCTTAACCTGCCGTGGCATAACCCAACCCTTGAACTTCATCAAAGAACAAACGTTGAATTGATTAGTGAAAAAATTATTAAGCTTAGTTTCAACTTTAAAGAAAAATGTTCCAGTGTTGAAAATCCTCTCATCAAAAATTTATTCACGCAATATTCTAAATAATGAATTATTTATCAATATAATTGCCTTCGAGGGCGATACGCTGATTAAAACGATTTTTCAATCTTTCGATACCAGTTTAGTAGTACGATTTCGGTTTAGCCTCAAAATAGGCCTCTGTTTCGGCGATTACTTCTTCATCGGTCTCAAATCTCTTTCCGGCGAGCATTCTTTTGAGGTCTGCGAACAGGAAATAGTCGCTGGGAGCCTAATCTGGAGAATACGGTAGGTGGGGAAGCAATTCGTAGCCGAATTCATTCAATTTTGCCATCGTTTTCATCGACTTGTGACACGATGCATTGTCTTGATGAAACAGCACTTTCTTTTTCTTCAAATGCGGCCGTTTTTCTGCGATTTCGTCCTTCAAACGCTCCAACAACGCAATGTAATAGTCGCTGTTGATAGTCAGCCCCTTTTGGAGATAGTCGATGAAAATTATTATATGTGTATCCAAAAATATTATTGCCATAACCTTGCCAGCCGACTGTTGAGTTTTCGGTCGTTTTGGACGAGGTTCGTCGCCTGCTCGTCACTCAGCTGACTGCCGACTTGACTCTGGTGTGAAGTGATGAAGTTTCATCCATCGTTACACACCGACGCAAAAATTCGGTTTTATTGCGGTTGAACAGCTTGAAACACTCCTCTGAATCATCAACACGTTGTTGTTTTTGGTCGACTGTGAGCAAACGCGGCACCCACTTTGAATAGAGCTTTCGCTTGTCCAAATATTCCAACACGCTCTTTTGATATCTTCAGAGCATCATCTATCTCGATCAACTTCACTTTACGGTCATTCGTAATCATTTTGTGGACTTTTTTGATGTTTTAATCTGAAACAGCCTCTTTTGGACGTCCACTGCGTGCACCAACTTCAGTGCTTGTATGACAATTTTTAAATTTTTCAATCCACTTGCGAATGGGTTGTTCGGCTGGTGCAGAGTCCGGGTAACACTTATCGAGCCATTTCTTTGCATCGGCTGCATTTTTTCCCATCAAAAAGCAATGATAAATCAACACACGAAATTGCTTTGAGTCCATTTGTTTTTTCACAATAACAAAAGTTGCTTCACTCACAACGCTATATCTCGAGAATTAATCGTCCGACAGCTGTCAAACTTATACAAGTATCTTTTGAAGGTTGGTACTAACAACCAATGGTATGTATTTAGTTCAAGTGGTGCCCTCTCTTAATAATTTGTCGGTCAACAGAGACCCAAGCGATTTATGAAACAAAAACAAGGAGTATCGACTAGGTGCCCATCCACCGATGGCCAACGAATTAGTGTGATGAAGGTAATCCGAAAATTGTTAGGGATTGTAGTTTAGAGATTTATAAAATAGCCTATATTAATAATAGTAATAAGTAATAAGATCCGGGTATAGTTGTTAAAGAGACGGAAGAAGATGAGCATATTTTACAGGCCGTCGTTTAAACAGTTCAAGAGTTTTCACAGGGAGATGATGTTTTCATGCCAATTTTGAGGGAATTTGCAAGCTAACTCCGGAGTTCAAAACGTTAAGCGGTGAGGCTAAGCAATACCATAAGACAAACGATGAGCTAACGTCTGGTCGTTCGCAGATCTCAGCAGAGAACACACGTGCTTCGGCTTTACATAAAGTAAAAAAAAATTGTGAAACAGTTTTCTGCTCAACAGAATTATTTGAAGCTTAGTCAGTTGACCCGGTAGTCGCGCGATTAGCGGCGTCGGTTATTGAGTAGTGGGACACGGGTTCGCGTCCAAGCCAGACTTGGGACTTTTTATATATATATATTTTTCTTTGTTTCCCCTCAAAGTGTTGTTTGTTAATCAAAAGTAATAAAACTCAAAAGCAAATCACGTGATGGATGGTGGAGAGCGCTTCGCTCTTCCCATAACGGGAGTGGGTAAAGGCAACAATAATGTTGCCGGTGCCTTGGTGAAAGCCATTAAAAGGAGGAGGGGTCTGAAAACCCCTCCTAATCTTATTAAAAGGAAAGTAAATGCCGTTTTAACGGCTGCTAGAAAAAGTGATTGCTATTAAGCAAAAACAAAAAGCACGCAGGCAGAGGGAGCAATTAGAAGCAGCGAGCTCCCAACAACAAAACCAGCAGCAGCAGAAACAACAACCGCAGCAAACAAAACAGCAGCAGCAGAAACAACAGCAGAAGCAGATACAGCAACATCTGCAAAAACAATTTCTGAAAACACAGCAGCTGAAAAAAAAGCAACAGCAGCAAAAACAACAGCAGCAGCAACAACAACAACAGCAACAGCAGCAACAACAACACCAGCAGCAGCAGCAACAGTGGAAGGCTACGCGAAAGTGAAAGAGCTCCTAAAAGAAACGACGACGGAGCACTTCTCATTCACACCGAAGTGTGAAAAGTGGCAATCGATGCTGCTGAAGGGGTTAGAATCGTCTTCTGATCCTGAGGAGATTCTGGCACTGCTCAAAGAGAAAGAGTGCGAAGGACTCAAGTTTGTGGGGGTAAAGCCATTTACCACAGCTAGAGCCAGGCGGAAGAAGCGGAGTATGCCGTTCTTCCTGGTGCAGCTCAGTCCCGAAAGCCGTCTGGATAGTCTAAGGAGTATCAATGTCCTAGACTACCAGGTGGTTCACTGGGAAAAATTAAAAAGGAGCGAAGGCGTTATACAATGCGATCGCTGCCAGAGGTTCGGGCACGCAGCGTCGAACTGCCAAATGCAGCCTCGATGCGTGAAGTGCGCTAAGAACCACAGTTCCGAGGAGTGTGCTCTGGGTGTTGACGGAGCATCCGATAGGTCGCAGCTCTCGTGCGTGTTATGTGGAAACGTGGGACACACCGCAAACTATCGGGGTTGTCCTAAGTTCGCTGACATTAAGAAAGCAAAACTGGCTCGGCAGCAGAAGGTGGAGGTCAAACGTTCACCTGTTAGGTATCAAACACCAGCCGTCACGTCCCAAATTTCCTATGCCCAAATGGCGGCAGGTAGGGGGGCTACGGTACAGCAAGCGACTGTTGCTTCTTCGGCGCCAATGCCGAGAACAACGGAAGCTGCACCTAACATGCTGGCCATCTTGCTCGCAATCCAAGGGCAGATGGCTCAGCTGCAAAAGCAGGTGCAAGAACAGGCCAAGCGGGTGGACCAGATCTACGCGCTGCTGCCAGGCCTAACGCAACACATGTCGTAATGTGTACGCACATGGTGAAGCAAACTTTGAAGGTCCTTGCGGTGGATGTTAATTCACTGATTAGGATCGAACGAAGAGCCGCGATGTTTAAATTGCTACAAGACCAAACTCCTGATGTGCTTCTCGCTAGCGAAACCAAGCTTACCGATAATCACAAACTGGAGTACAATAATTATATTGTTAGAAGAAGAAACCGGCCCAGATCCAAACGTGGAGGTGGTGTCGCGATCTTCTTTAAAGAAGGCATAAAATTTCACAGAGTGTACAAGGGCGTGTTGCGTAGGTTCCGGGTGTTGGTCATTTACATCCCGCTAAGCAGTGGAAAGCGGCTGTACTTGGCCTCTGTTTATGCACCTGAGGCTTCACAATCCACATTATTCATTACAGAGCTCGAGACGCTTTTTCGACTTCTGAGGCTAGAATCGGCGGAGAATTATTTTATAATCGGCGGAGATTTCAACGCTAAACACAGAGATTGGGGAAATAATTTGCCAAATACTAGAGGGAACCTACTACTCGATTGGTGGGTTCAGAACGATGTCATGTACAGACTCGGTGTTAAAGCGACGGATAACCTGTCGTTTCCCAGAGGCGGGTTTTATTTGGATCTACTGCTGTACGACGAACGTATACGACTGATAGGTACGAATTTACAAACGCTAAACTGTCTGCGCACATTCGTGTATGACAGCGACCATTGCGGTTTTAGCACCGAAATTACAGTTCCCAACGAAATTGCGGAATTGGAGGAGTTTGTCCAAAGATATTCTTACAACTACAGTAAGGCTCGATGGACACGCTTCTCCACAAACTTGACAAGAGCGCTCTCCTCGAATACGGTCCACCCACCGTCCAATAGGAATTTGTCAAACGAGGAGATCGACAATTACCTAAAAAAAAAAATGGACGAGACAATTAAACAAACTATGGACGCTACAACGAAGACCTGTTTCGCAATCCTACTATTGACGCACTGCACCGACAGAAAAGTAGACTTCTGTCAAGACTCAAAAACTTGTACAAACAGTTTACTGACAGACCCGGAGATCAGGACATTGAAATCGTCGATTAAAAATCTGCAAACGTTAATAAAAGAGAATTATAGAATTTCTGTAAGTTTCTATCGGAACAAGTTTCGGGCTGTAAACACCAGTAACCCGAATATGTTCCCGCAAATAAATAAACAATTTCGAAGAAAAAAATTAAAACGACCTTCAGTGTCTTAAAATAGCCCGGACATCAGACAACGAACGGTTACTGACAATAGCAGGTATTGATCCAAATGAGGCCGCTGATGATGACGACTTCTTTGTGATCGAGTATCCACAGGAGAAGGTTGAGGCCATAGGGGTGACTTTCCAGGAACTATACAAGGCCAATGATACCATTGGCCCTAATTATGACCTGGACGATCGCGTTTTGGTGCACGACTTCTACATTCGAAATGAAGTAGAGAACCATCGGAACCGATGGTATTCCGAACATCGTGCCTCGACATTTTCCTCTAGAAGCGGTGGACATTTATACCCCCTGTTTAATAATGCAATGAATAATGCACATTATCCAGCGCATTGGAAAACGGCGGTGGTTCAACCTATCCCCAAAAAGGGAAAGAATATATCCAATCCGGCGATTCTCCGGTCGATAAGTCTCCTTCTGAATATCAGTAAGGTTTCTGAAAAATTAGTCAATAGAGCTAGGTGGGTTGAGGACAAACATATAGTTCCGGATAATCAATTCGGTTTTAAGGCGGGACATGATATCTCACACGCCGCGTCTAAACTGGTGTCCGATATCCAATGGAATGTTGACTTGGAGAAGGCCTTTGACACCGTATGGTTTGAGGGTCTTTTCTATAAGCTGACTAGGCTGGGATCAGTAAACCACTCTTGAACATTCTTCATAATATGCTAACCAACAGACAGTTCATTGTGAAAAAGGGTGATGTGACTTCTGTTGGAATATTTCAAATTAAAAATGGTCTGCAGCAAGGCGCGGTCAATTCGCCGATGCTATTTAACATTTATAAAAGCGACTTGATAGGTTTACTTCCCCATACTATTGCATACGCAGACGATTTGAAAGCGTACAGCACAGGTCCAAATATCGAGGTCATTAATACTCTCTTGCAGCGTGACTTCGATAAGATAAGACGATTTTGAAATGACTGGAAGTTGAAAATCAAAATCTTTAGGACGCCGTTGTCTAGAGCCTCTAGGGATATCAGAAAAAATTGGCGAAAATTCTTGATCATTATACAACACGGGCAGCCTCTTGCCTGTCGAAATGTGGTCAGATACCTTGGGGTCTGGTGAGATCGGTTTCTGTATTTTGACAAAAACGTAGATGCTGCTTTTGGCAGAGCTAAAGGCGCCTTTGCTCATACAAAGAGATTGTTTTATAGCAGCCAACTCAATGCGAGGGTAAAGGTAATCTGCTACATGACCCCTATCAGGCCCATGCTGGTATTTGGGTGTCCCGTTTGGTTCAATATACGAGCAAGCTTAATGGAAAAGATTCGGATGTTTAAAAGGGCTTGCCTTAGGGCTTGTCTTCGCTTGTACAGAACACCAGAGTCGGTGTACAAGAAATTTTATCCTAATGAGGTCCTTTACAACAGGGCGAACATAATACGAGTGGACAACTTCGTAATTAAGCTGACTCGAAGGCACATTGCAAGAGCAATGACCTCGACGAATAACCTGATATCTGGGGCTTACTTCCCCAATTACCTTTACCACAAGAGTGTGCGCTCAAACGGCTTCGTTCCACCGGAAGCATTCCTCTACCTAGATCAGATAGAGTTGATCCAAGATAGACAAGCGGTTCCGTTAATCTTTCATGTCGCTCGGACAGCTGGGGACAGGCGACTCAACTACAACAGAGACGTCGCAAACGGTAGTGTGGATCGTCTCAGATTCAGTAGGACGCTGGGGAATCGCGATAAGAGGGATGTCGTTCGGCACCACCAGCATTTCTGGTGGTTGAATGGTGGAGATGTTTCGTCGTCGTTTCCGTCAAGTACGGATCAGCCTCACTAATGAGGCAGAGCTGACCAATCTATTTGCTCTGTGAATAGCGATGGCCAGCTTGCATAAATTTAGGTTAGCACTTAAAAAATATATACATATATTGGTATATGCAAATGTATATACCAATATATGCATATAGTTGTGTAATATCTATGTGTGTATTGTGTATGTAGGATTATGTAGACTAAGGTTTATTTTAAGTTAGATATTAAGTTTTTATAAAAAATAAAAAATTACATCGATAGGCTAAGTTTTTTGTTAACAATTTTTTCTTAGCCCTAAGTATACAAAATAAAATTTTTTTAATAAAATGTAAATGAAGTCGAAAGACATAGATATACGAATTAAGAGTAGCTTAGAGTGCCTGTGTGGGGCCAGTAAGTTAGTATAAGATCGTTAAGTGATTGTAAGCTAGCATTTAAGCATTTCTTTGTTAGTATGTAAGAGTTAGTGTTTAAGAAAATAAAATGCATTTAAAACTAAAACTAACTAACGATGAGCTAACGTTTGAAGAAGGCTTATTGTTCTTCGGAGACAAATTTGTCATACTGCAATCGCTCAGGAAAGAGATCCTGTAAATGATATATGAACCACATTTGGGAATTCAGAAATCACTTTTTAGAGCACGACAGCTTCCTACTGGCCAAAAGTGACGGAAGATACCGAATTGCTAAAATATCCTTGGCAAACGATAAATGCCTGGAGAGTGACTGTGCAAGGTATGGTTAACCCTCGGAATTAATGTCGCCTACACGAATTTGATAGCCGCCTGCTGGAGTAAAACATTTCCTCGTTGGCTTCTATGTTGTTGTCCACAGCTCCATTGATCTTTGGGCGCCGAATTAAAACAAGGGCACTAATTTGTACCAAACTTTTATTACGCGAACCGTTCCGGAACAAGGATAACAATATTTTTTTGAAAAAGGTAGAGGGTGGAAAAGTCATCAAAATTATGGTAAATCATTTAATGACCTTGCACTTATTTAATGCTTTTAATGAATGAATGAAAACATGAATAATGAATATGAGTTATTCAATGAATTTTCCATCTCCAATCTCTGTAGTCTCATTTGTGGTAAAGTTTTAACGAACAGTTTCTACTATAATGATTAATGTTTTATTATTCACCAGAATATCAGAAGTTTAACCCTCTACTGAGTGAAATAAATCTTGTGCAGGAAAAAAATGAAAATCTCTTAAAATTGTTTTATTTAAAGATTCTTAATCGAGTTTTAAATTAATTTTTTTTTCATTGAAACGCTATATGTTGTTAACATTTCATCACACTGCAACTAGTATAAGCTAAAGAATAATTTTCGTCCAACTAAATAAATGTGATGTCTTTAAATGTGTGGTATGTACATAAAATCAAAGTTCTTAGTTAAGATAATTAATGTTAATTAGATATGAAATATCAAGAAGGGTATATTTATCTAAAATTAGTGATTGTATAGTATAATTCGTGTTTAAAACGTTTGTGTCTTCGGTTCTACCTCTAAGTGTCACTTAACCTTGCAGCTTCCTAGTTTATGTGTTGTCTCAGTTTTGTGAAGTGCATTCTTGCGTATTTAGAAATTGTCTTCTCTACAATATCTAAATAAATATTGCATTGTAAGTCCGTATTCCTCACATACCATGGAGCTCTGATAATGTCTCTAATGACAAATCTATGAATTATGACAATACTTCCTTGAAAACTACATTCCCATAGCTGAATACCACATGTCCATACTGGTTTCAATATCTGTTTTAATACTTAAAGTTTATTATGCTCTGCTCAATAAGCCAGTTAGGTTTTCTTAATTCTTCACATGTTCCATCCATTTTAACTTGGCATCTCAATTAACTTCTTAATACTTTCTAATACCTTAGACAAAATTGGTAAAAGAGAGATGGACCTGTAGGATAATGGTTCGTGAGGATCATTTCTTGGTTTGGAGATCATAACGACGTCCTATTACTTTCCACTGACATGGAACTTGGTTTAAGTTAAAATACGCGTTTATTCAAATTACGAGTAAGCAAAGTAGCCTCTGTAGGACTTCGGTAGTTATTAAGTCGTAGACAAGTAATTTTTTCCGTTTCAGATGATTTTCAAATAAAAAAATTTAAAAATTTAAAAAATTTAAAAAAATAAATACCAAACCATAAATGGCTTCTTATTAAGGGTTACGCGAACGGTGCAATGTTAATGTTAGGCCAACCACATTTTTTCAATAGTGATTTGTTTGTTTGTATATGTTCTCAAAAACGGATAATTTTGAAATCATATAATGGCAGGCGAGAGTCTTTCCTACGGAGCCGTACGTTTACTGGGCATAAATCATTTCTGTATAAACCAAGCGCAGAATACAGCAAATCAACGCTACCCATTTATTTGTTTTAAGCCTCAACAGTTGGAGCACTTGGAATATCCCTGTTCTGTTTATCTTTTTGATGTTTTGCGATGATTCGCTTGCTTCCAACACACTGTGACAGCATGTTTGCAGGCTTGTTATCAAACTAGGATACCAGTCCCAATTTCACTCTATAAGTGTAGTCATTTTTTCAATCATGCTCCCACAACCTTGTTGTTTTTTTTTTCAGTTCTTTCTCTGTTGGCATTTTAGAATTGGGGACTCGGTTTAATCTGACTGTGCCCAAAGATAGTAATCCATTTGTGTACATGTAAACTTGCAATTTAGGACTGTGATATCAATTATCAGGAAAAAATTGGTGGTTGACATGTTAAACCACTGTCACTAAGTTTCCAGTGTCTTCTAAGCCAGGTGCATTTTCAGAGAAAGTGTTACTCTGCTCTCCAGCAAAAATTTTTAAGTTTTAACTGAATCCAGAAATTCCACTTAGAACTTTGTTCTTGTAACCCCACTCGTGAGGCTTGGCTGGCTTATAATGCTTCAGTTCGTGACTGCAATTAATGGGTTTTATTTCCTCACCCAAAAAGTATTGTAGAATCCGTTAATATTTTAAAAAGTTTTTCACATCCATCTGTTCCAAATTGCTTCAAATAGCATCTTTTCCGATGTTTTCCACCTGCGGCAAGTCGTCGTGTCAAAAGATTTCACTGGCCAACTGATTTGCGCCAATAATGTCGCGAAGATAGTAGTTGAACACAAAACATGTAAGTTACCATGACATCCATTTCGGTTGTTATTATGTTTTATAGCTTAGTAATGTTGTTTTAAAGTGCTTTGACTGATGGACGATAAATTGAACTAGCTTCTCCGCAAAAAGGACCAAAAATAATCCCCTGTGTTTTCAGCCCCATCACCGATTCTAGCTATTCAGTCGGACTCGTAAATTGAAAATTCTTTTTTATCCAATTTGTCTATTTTTGTTTTAAAGTCAACGCAACTAGTTCTATTACACGATTAGATTCGGTGTTATTGGGTATGTAATTTAATTCGTGCGGTTTTTTTCAAAATTTGAACGTTTATTTAAGAAAAACATGTACAATAGTATTATTCAAAGTATTGCCCATCTGAAGCTATGACTTTTTCCCATCTTTCTAGAAATTTGTGGATTCCATCCCAAAAGAACTGTGCCGGCTTGTCAGCCAAGAATGAATCAAGCCAATTTTTGATATTCTGCTCTGATGTGAACGGTATTTCAGTGAGGGCGTTCTGCATCGACCGGAACAAATGGTATTCATAAGGGGCTAGGTCTGGGCTATAAGGCGGGTGGGGTAAGACTTCCCATCCACTGTTTTCCAAATAGTTCTTAACCGGAATAACAACGTGGCGATGGAAAATTATTGCCTCGTGTCTGGTCGGATATTCCCGGCGTTTTTCGGCTACTGCTCTTTTCAAACGGATTAATTGTGTTCGGTGGCGTTGTCCATTGATGGTTTTACCAGGTATAAGCAGCTCATAATACAGCACACCTA
The DNA here is from genome assembly GCA_907269105.1 of Volucella inanis. NCBI lineage: Eukaryota > Metazoa > Arthropoda > Insecta > Diptera > Syrphidae > Volucella > Volucella inanis. Next base: position 123,384,140 of record OU026157.1, on the reverse strand, counting down.
TCTGATCCCACCAAATACAGAGCATTACCTCCGCGTCATGGATATTCGGCTTTGCCGTTGATTTGACTGGTTGGCCGCTTTTCACATATGAGTTTTTGCGCTTGGGATTGTAGTAATGGATCCATTTTTCATCACCAGTAACAATCCGATGCAAAAATGACATCATTTTGTTGGGTTCCTGCAGCATTTCGGACATGCAAAACCGCCTTTCGACGTCTCTCGGCTTGAGTTCATGTGGAACCCAATTTGCTTGCTTTTGAATATATCCAGCTGCTTTTAAACGTTTTGAAATGACTGCTTGAGTGACACCCAAAGATTCTGCGAGCTCTTCTTGTGTTTGGCAACAATCTTCATAGAGTAATGCTTCCAGTTCTTCGTCTTCAAACTTTTTTGGCTGCCCAGGACGTTCATCGTCTTCCAAGCGAAAATCACCACTTTTAAATCGTACAAACCACTTTTGGCACGTTCGCTCAGCTAGCGCATGTTCACCATAAACTTCTACCAAAATACGATGACTTTCGGCAGCAGTTTTCTTCATATTAAAGTAATGAAGAAGAACTCCCCGCAAAAACACTTTTTCAGGCACAAAGTTCGACATATTTGAGTGAAAAAAAATTATTGTTGTTTACGCTTCAAATGAATGACATATACTGAAATGACGTACGATGATAGTAGCAATGACAAACCCCACGAATTAAGTTTAATAGTTTCGGGCACTATAAGGCGTTCTCTGTTGTTTAGTGTGGCCTCAAATTCTACATCAGAGTCTGTTATCCAAACGCAATCCTCAAAGCATACGAAGCAAGAAAACCACTCATACCGCTAAGCTAATACTATTTTTCAACCCAAAATGAATTTATAATATTTTAAATAATGTGTTATTTCTCAAAAATTTTTTTTGTTAACTATACTTACGAAATATATAGTATATAGTTATTAGCACTTAAAATCGCAACTTATTTTTTACTTCCATTTTTAGTGCGCGGAATCACTCATATATTCATATTAGCTGATAAGGAAGGAAAAAGCACTACTTATTGTGTAAAAGGATATATACTAATGGAAAAAAATAATTTCAGGTCATTTCGAAAAGATTTTCTTGCTAACAAAAAAGCATCATAAGATGCAAGGCCATATTTGGCTTCGTATGAGGTATAAGACTACAGATGGCGCTGCAGAACCAAAATGAGTGCACCATCATTTAGTATATATTTGATTGCCTGTCAAAATTTGGTGGCAATCCGTCGCTTATTTTTGACACTTCAAAACATTGTGTTAAAGTTTTTTGCCACTATGGAAAAAGAGCAGTATCGCTCCGTAATCTAAATCTTGTTTTTGAGTGGCAACACCTGTAAGGAAAGAAAGCCCATTCTCGATGGTGTGTATGGGACTCATTTACCTTCCCGTACAACCGTTTACCATTAGTTCGCAGAGTTTCGCCGTGTCCGCACTTCGGGTTTTGATGATTCGCGCCCAGGTGGCCCAAAAAAGGTTACCACAAAGCAAACAAAATCCATGATCTCGTATTGGCGGAGAATAAGCGCAATCATAAGAACACTTCAAAGACATGCTTGGCTCTGTGTATTCGTGACCGTCGATTCATAGGTACACACCAGAGACGAAAGAACGACCGGAACAATGGTTTTACGCGGTGAAACTGCGAAAAACCGTGATTTCTGCCGGAAAGGTAATGGCCACCGTTTTTTGGGACGCGCAAGGTGTGATCCACGTTGATTATTTGGAGAAGGGAAAAATAATCACAGGAGCATACTACGTCGATTCTTTGAGCCGATTCAACGACCACATTTGTCGAAGAAAATAGCGCTACTCTACCATGATAGCGCACCGTCTTACACCTCCGTAGTCGCCACAGCCAAATTTTTCGGATTCCACTACGAATTGCTTCCTCGTCCACCGTTTTCTCCAGGTTTGGCTCCTTGCGACTACTTTTTGTTTCCAAACTTTTTGTTTCCGCTCACTGGAAAGAAGTACGGAGGAGTTAACAAGTTTCGGCGTCGCCAATTTTTGGTAGTTGCCTATGCATGCCAAAATACCTGAACTTCCCTTACAATCTTTATTGCCTGTATTAAAAAACATATTCTTAGTTGCCTCTCCTCTTTGCATTCGGAAAGGGTTGTAAAAAGCTTACAACATGGATCTCTAGTTACTTATAGAATAATGTTAAAAGCAAAAACAAACTTAGAATTAAATGTTATAAGCACCCTTGAAATATGTGGCTAAAAAATAAATATAAGAAATAAAACACACGAGATTTCAATCTGTCGTTTCCAATTTGGCTTTCCCAAAAGAAGTTTAAAGTATCTATCACAAAAAGTTAAAAACATGCTCAACAAATCTTTTATTTTAGAAGACCAACTACATATTATTATACACGGTGATGGCTGTGATGTTTCCGACAAAATTTCAATTTCGAATACGTTTAACAGATATTGTACTTAACATATATGTCCAGTAGTTTGCAACGTACAGACAAACTAAATGGTTCCCTCTGTTCGTTTTCTCACTAGAGTGAGACGTTGGTCTTATTTCGAGTTTCACTTTTAAAAAGATTGCATGTTTCATAGAGGATGTGTTGGCAGATATTTTTCATCCTTGCTTTGAAATAAGCAGATGTTGTGACTTTGCTTAGAAAGGGTAATTACCACGCAGAAGACAGAATGAATGCATTGCTTACAGCTGTAACTGGCAAAGAGTTCGATGCTACCGGGATAAACTCATGCTATGTGAAGAAAGAAAGAAAGCGGGGGAGCTCAGCCAATTCTGAGAACGCAACTGGAAGCAGAGAGCCTAGAACAAGCTAACTGCAGACGCCCTTTTTTTGTCTTTTTTAAGAACTTAAGGTATTCGTCCGGTGTGACGACCGAAATTTCGGTGTTTTTATTTTTATTTAAAAAAAATGTGATCGTCTTGAAAATTTTTACGTATTTATTAGTACTTTCAAGTGTACAAACAAATTGTTTTGACTAAATTTGAATATTTTTGACTTTAAATTAACTTGTTTATAATTTTTTATATCAAAGTGGAGTCCTTAAAAAAAAAGGTTAGTTTTTATGGGGAAGCACACAGTCTTTCGTAGGCATCTCAAATAAAAAAACAAAGACATCATTGTTTTGTAGATTTTATTCTTATGAACTAACGAATAATATGCATATAAAAAAAAATTGCGGACTTGTGAAAATTCTCAAAAATTTTTTTTCGTTGATAAATAGTTTCAAAAATTTATTTATCTTTAAAAAATTTAATATTTTAATGACTATGTATTTCTAGATTTTTAGCCAAATCGATTGAATAGTTTTGAGTCAGTACTTTCACGAAATTTCAAAAACATGGTTTCGAGAAAAACGCGTTTAAAGTTTTGACAATACTTACATTATAGAGCAATCCTTCCATTTCCTCGAAGTTTTCATTTTCAGCGGCTTTGAGAGCCCTGAGCAAGGTTCTGGCCCCTTTATGTTACATTCGTGCATTGTCAACCATCACCCCTATAATTTTAAGAACAGGTACAAAATTCCTAGGCAGCCGTATAGGTAGCAATTTCCAAAACGTTTTTCCCAGTAAAAGTATGCTTCGGAGTACAATTCCATACACAGTGATTGAAACTTTCGTTACTATATTGGGTGTTTCCCCCCAAACATATTTTCAACAAGTCCTCAGATGCTAAAGTCTCGTATACTGGTTTTATAAGATTTATACATAACTTGCTCGTTAAACGTTATTGGGTGTTGATAAGTTCTCTCTTGATTTTCCACTTTAAATTTTTGATATTTGCACCAAGATATTGGACAGTAAAAGTGCTGTGGGTTTTCTTCTCTCGATGTCATGTGGTAGAATATAGCCCACATGACTCTCTTCATTTCTTTGAGAGATTGACAGTTTCTCGTGATAGCTAAACCGTAGTAAGTACTCATTTCATCTCATTTCAATACGCATGCCTACGTACCCTAGAATTATAAAAGACGGAAGGACAATAAAAGAGGAAGCGAGCGCTGGCGCGTCAGCACACTTTCATACAAACTATGGTGCGCTCTCTTATTTTACCTATAACTTTGAACATATTAAAAATTTCGGTCTGAAAATTTTAGGGTATATTTTTAAGATATATTTCTTCCTAAGATGTTAAAAAAATCAACCTTTTCTTTGCAGCCGATATCTTTTGACTTTTTTTTCGCGGTGAAATTAACAAGAACCTCAGATAATGCACTATCCCTAAACGACATGTAATGAAAAACAAAACTCTTCGAAATTCATACGATCATTTTATTACCACTATCTAAGTTGGTGAGAAAATTTTGAATTACCATCGTTTGTTTCCTTTGTCCAAACGAAACCTTCCTCCAAACAGCTATTAGCGGTAATTTCCAATTATCTGGTCATTGAACCCAGATTACCGGCTCTTTCAATTGAAAATACAGCTGATTATTGCTTCCTTCTTTTGCACTCATCCTCCTCCAATACATCTGCATCGATTTCCACTGCCTCACAAGCACATCAATAGATGGAACCAATTAACGTAGCATTTTTTATGAATGCAATTTTACTATGTTGCCTCCCACACAAATTGCTTGGTGTGATCCTGTTTTTTCAAATTTTGGTCCGGAGTATAGACGTATTCCCTTCTTTTCGCATTTTTCGACAGCGATTTGAACTTGCGCGTTCTTTGGTAATACGGTCCATGTTGCTTCGCAACAACACCCATTTGGGTTGTTTTTTTTTTTCGAAAAATGCAGAAGGAGAAAGAACGATATTTCGGCTCAGCGGTTATTTCACTAGTTGAGCCCTAGGTAAATCCAGACTGTAGCGCTGTTTAAGTAACTACCAGGTGTACCGGTATGAAGTGAGCGTTTTTTATGAAAATAAACTACTGATTTTTAATAGGAAAGTGAAAAACATTTTATTCAAAGTATTGACTATTGCTAACTATACATTTTCCCCATCTTTCAGGCAATTTATGGATTCCACGCCAATAAAACTCTTTGCGTTTTGAAGCAAACCAAAAAGTCACCCAATTTTCGACTTTCTCGTAGGATTCGAAGTGCTGCTCAGCTAATGCGTGTCCCATCAATGAAAATAAATGGTAGTCAGAAGTAGCCAAGTCTGGTGAATACGGCGGATGGGATAGCAGCTCTCAGCCAAGTGCTTTGGATGTATCCTGAGCCAGTTTTGCTTTATGTGCAGATGCACTGTCATGGAGCAAAATTACTTTGCCGTGTCTTCTGACCTATTCTGGTCGTTTTTCGATCAATCCATGGTTCAAATTGATCATTTGTGGTCGGTAGCGATCTGTATTAATGTTTTCACCAGGTTTAGGAGCTCGTGGTATACCACACCTTTCTGGTCCCACCAGACACACAGAATTGTCTTCTTGTCGAATCGATCTAGTTTTGCAGTCGAAGTTGATGGATATCCCGGACTAAACCATGATTTTTTCCGTTTAGGATTCTGAAAATAAATCCATTTTTGATCGCCAGTAGCAATTCGATGCAAAACTGATTTTTTATCGTGTCTTTGAAGCAAAGTTTAACAAGTGGTTTTTCGGTTTTCCATCTGTTTCATTCAATTCATGTGGCACCCATTTTCCAGACTTTTGGATTTTTCCCATAGCTTTTAAAGGGTCAGAAATTATTTGTGGAAATTTAACATTTCTGCCATTTGTTTCTGACTCAAAGTGTCATCTTCATCCAATATTGTTTGCAATTCGGCATCTTCAAACTTTTTTGGTGGTCTTCCACGTTCTTCATTTCTCACATCAAAATCGTTATCTGTGAACCGTTGACACCAGCTTTTGCATGTTGCTTCTGATAGAGCATGCCTCGACAAGCATTCGATGCGACCCTGCAGCACTTTTCTTCAAATGAAAACAAAAAATGAATGCTTTCCGCAAGTCATCATTTTCTGGTACAAAATTCGACATTTTTAACACGATGAAAAATTTTGTTGTTGTTTGCTCAATGACTTGATATATACTAAATATGTGTGACTGGTGTCATAGCACCAAAAAAATATTAAAGCCCTTTCACAATAAATGTTCTCTATCGAGACATTTGTATTTTAACGCTCACTTTATACCGGTACACCTGACAAATAAGATAGCAGGTCTCCCCAGGATGATAGATAGATTAAATAAATGCCTCCAGAAGTTTCCAAAAGATCAGAGATTTTATTCTGCTATCTTTGAATAGCAAAACTGTAGTCTACTTGGCGCCGTGAAAGGACACTATACTTTTATGGCTTTGTGCATTTGCAAAAAAAAAAAAAATGCTAAAACATCCTTCGCCATTTACTGAGAGAGTGATGACTACTGCAATAGACTAGACTGCAAGTAGTGATGTGGTTGATTCTGGTTCTGTAGCTGTTTTATCATAAAAGCCAAAGCGTGTGGTCATTTTTCGATAAACCGATACCGCACCAAAAGAAATAATGACTGTTTGATGGTGTGCAGCTGGTTTGATCCATCCAGCTTTCTGAATCTTGGCGAAACTATCACGGCTGAAAAATATTGTCAGCAAATTGATGAAATGCACGAAAAACCTAAACGCAAGCGCTCAGCCTTGGTCAACAGAAAAGGACCAATCCTTTTCCATGACAACGCGCGCACCAAGGGATATGAATACCCTTTTACTGGCTTTTCTCCAGGGCGCGGGCGGGTAGTGTAGTAGTTTGAAACTCAGGTGTATTAGGTTTTGATATTTTCCCTGAGGTGGTTGTCAAACTACACGGGGCGAGCAAGTACATCCTCACTCAGTGGGTCTTAAGTGCGTACTAGTTGTTAGCTTGTTACATTTAACCCAGCCAGCAACCACTCCATCAGTGTTATGCCTTCATGTCGGAGTTGACACGCCAACGGCATTTTCATATAACTACATACAAATTCTATGAAAAGACTTTTTTTTACAGAATTGCCTCGCACGGGATTAGAACCCGCGACCCTCTGTTTAAGGAGTCTGTGCATATACTACTACACCACGGCCACCCCTAAGACTTAAGCCAAAGGTTAAGAACCAACATTATTTTTTGAATAAGCATATAACGTTTATTTAAAAAAAAATAGTAAAACGTTATGTTTATTAGGCATTTTTTGGAGAAATGTGACCTCAAAGTGAAAAACTAGCATGGGCGAAAAAAAATGGGACTGGCTTACAAATTGGATCTCTGAAGATTTACACAAGATATCAACTTTATTTAAAAGCAATAATTAAGAATAGTATTTCTTCTAAAAGCAAGGCGCCAAATTAAGCTTCTACCATTAGTTTAACAGATCAATTTTCGTTAACATGGGTCAGGGTACAAGAAAGTAAGCCTTTTCTTAAAGCCTCGATAAATGATATCAACACTGGAGATAGACCAGTACTGTAGAATAATATTTTCTAAGAATATACCCAAGAATCATTTCACAAATGAATTAGGGGACACTCTGTATAGATACCTCTACTAGAGTTTAATACGTACAAAAAGGGGTGGATCTCTCATAACTTCCTCTAGACTCAACTTGAAAATCATTTCTCTTACAGTTATATGCCTTATAATTTTACTGAGTAGTCGAAAACAGGTTTGAAAAAATACTAAATGTTATCTCTTTTACATAGAGGAAACTTTTAACAACATCCAAGCAGACATCCAATATCCAAAGACATGTTCGACGACGGACGACGCTAGATTTTGCTTTCTCTTCCATTCTATGGTGCACTTTAGGCAAGGAGCTATCAGATTGTGACATTTTTTTGTACCAAATGCAAACTCTTATCGTCAATGTAGCTTTCTTTCCTATATAATACTCTGTCCACTTCTGAACTTTCTTATTGCAGTCACAAAAAAAATTATTTGGTGTTGCTTAGCCGTTTCTGCTCTTGTGCTCATTTAATCAGCGCATTGTGAATTCTGCAGTGATAGTTAGGTTACGAGGCAACAGCTCAAAATGCTCCCCTTAGCATTCCGCCATACAGCCAGCAAAACCATTAGAGGGAGAAGTTCATCTCTAAGATGTTATGCTGGTATGTATTCGGGGCTAAACCATTGGTGTGTACGTTTAATATTATTGTAAAGAACACATTTTTTATCTTTGCTATCGATCTGGTTCAAAAACAGTGCAAACTTTGATTCTTTGATGAAGATTATTTTGCAATTTTCCAAATTTTATGACATTTCCTATATTTTTAAGGTGTTGGTGGATGGTCATATGGCTTATGTGAAGTTTTCTTGCGAGTAACCCTACCTTAACAGTGGGATTTCTTTCGACGGTGAACTTCAAGAGACCATCGTATAGCATATAATAAGGTTCATCCTCAAAATTGCCATTTGTAAGCTTTGCAAACCAAGGCCGATACTTTGACTCGTTGAGAACACCCTCTCCGTACACATTTTAAATTTTTCTAGTAGCTTTCCTTTCATTCTGAGTTTTCCGGAACATAAATGTGCCGAATATGCTCTTCCGAAACATTTATTTCATAATTCATGCTTGCCATGATGTTAACACAACGAAATTTGCAGACAGGATGAGAAATATATCCCAAACACAAATTTCAATAACAATTTCAGCATTACATTTTTTTTTTTGCGAATTTTATGGTAATTGGAAAGTAACCCAAAAAAAAAGCGCACAACACTTATGTACAATATGTACATACATATATTACAACCTAATATTTAGATAGGGGCATTGGTAGATTTTCCTGTACTATAACATGTACCATACTGTAACAAAAATAATGTAAAGAGGCTCTTCAATTTAACTTAAAGAAATATCGTAAAAGGAAATATTGAATTCCATTTACCGCCCCACTTATTCTCTTGGGAATCATACAAAATGGAAATATATAGTGGAAAGTAGAGGGTCGACGTCGTGAATAGTGCTTACACCTGACATATTCATTACACATCGATTATAAACTCATACCTCTATTCACGAGCATCGCCAAGGGAGGAATTGTCGTTTTTACCACTGCATAAATAACAGGTGCATTGGACTGTTAAATTCAATTCCCTAGCAATATCAGCTGAGGGTAGTGCAATTGGATACTCACAGTAAGTCAGAAAAAAAAGTTAAAGCTCCCAACCCTTGCTCCAATAATAGATACTATCAATATTTCTAAATGAGTGCGATATGACGGAAAATTTATCTTAGTTTGTTCATGAACTTAAAAAAAGAAATAGCCGTAAACATATATTATTTTCATATTTTCAATTTCTGTTAATGTTTTAAAGGAAACTTTCCAAATGAAAGTGATAAAATCCCTCCTCCTCATAATTATAATACCTAATCTGCCATCGAATTGTGTTCTGTTTTGAAACTGCTCTACTACTGGACAGTGTTGGTTTTATCATCTGATGCAGTTTATTAAAAGTCCATTAGAATGTCTCCTCAAACATTACATTTACTGATGTTAAAGCAGAGGCATTGTAAGACCTCGTACCAGGGATCCAAAGAGTCAACTATGTAGGTAGGTAAGAGTGGCGGTTGGGAAGGATCAACCGACTTAGGTCTAATAGCCTAAGTGATCTATAGCCACGTAGATCTATAATCCTCTTACTCATGGAACCAATTTTAGCTTATGATGAAGCGCAGGAGTCGGTGAACCTTTATATTCCTTAGATCGTTCAAGTCATTGTAAAAGGAAATTCCTAAGTGCATTTTTTTTTTTTTAGGAGAGCTACACATTCACAGAGAAGATGGAGGATTGTCTCCTCTTCCTCCTCGCCTGTGCAGCTGCTAAAGAATGCTTGCCTATAATGCAGTGTCCAGTGCTGACATTTATGAAGGCACTCAGATAATTCCTGTTAAGAATGATCAGACTCTTAGAGCCATTCAGACTCAGCTTTGGCCTGATCTGTTTGGTCTCTAGACATGTTGGTCCAACAGTCCACCTAAGGTCTGTTCTTTTATTAGCATTCAGCTTTAATATTGATTTGTACGTTGCGACTTGTATACCTATGCCACACTTTTCCGGTAGAATAGGTAGAGTGTTTACAATTTTGGCGAGCTTGTCGGCTCTACAATTCCCTGAAATATCTCTACGGCCCGGAGACCAACAAAGGTGAAGGTTGAACTGTCATCTCCTTAAGAGATGATTGGCATTCAAGGGCGGTTTTAGAGTTTAATGAGACTGAGTTCAGGGACTTGATAGCGGCCTGACTATCCGAAAAGGTGCGGATTTCCTTTGCAGATATCACGTTCTTCGTCCAGCTAGGACAGATCTTCTTTTATTTGCTAAAATTTCCGGAAAACGGAAGGAGAGGCTTAAATTTAGCTTATCTGAGAAAACACCGCCACCAACCCTGCTATCGGTATTAGATCCACCTCTGTTAAAGTGGATTGACTTGTCCTCCATGAAAACCTTCTCCTCCCAACAGGAACTAGAGGGAAAGCTTACATGAAATCATTGTCCACCCAAAGTTCAATTATGGTATAATCAATGTTTTCTGTGATTATTCATAATATGTTAAGAATATTAGCGTGGCCATATAAATTATTTGTCCACTATGAAGTCGCTGCAGGGCGAATAGGTGCACTTACAGCTACTTGGCTCCTGAAGCTATCCAAGGGTGTGAAGTGAAACAGAATTCCCAATTCCGCGAAGGGAATAGAATGTTGGGCTCCGTTTATGCATATACACGCTGTTCTTTTGATTTCCCTTAGTTTGCTGCAGTTAACTGCTTTGTCTAAGGTAGTCCACCAGACAACAACCCCATAGGTAAGTATTGGTTTTATGACCGAAGACCTAATTTGTTCCCAATGGCTACTGCAGCTTTCTTTTCTCTTTCTTGAAGGTTTGGTTTCCAGTTTAGTTTCCCGTCAAAGATGAGACCCAGATATCTTGCTGTATCGGAAAATACTAAACGTTTATCGTTTACTGAGGGAGGGTCTATAATTGGAATTTTATATTTCCTGCAAAATATGGCAGGATAAGATTTATGGGGGCTTACTCGCAATTCACAGCGATCTGCCTAACAGGTTAATCTGCTAAGTATAGATGAAGGAGTTCTTAGATTGTATTAAGATGTTTATCTGGAATGGCTAAATCAACGTCATCCGCATACGCAATCGCCCTGTTCCCTCCCGCTTCCAGGTATATCAACAGTTCATTTAACACTTAGTTCCAGAGAAGGGAGAGAGGATACCGCCTTGCGGCGGTTTGTAGTTAATTATCCTGCTTATGAACAGACTAATCAACTCCACAAGTGAGTCGCCTATCTGGATATTTGACAGCGGAGTCGGGATTGTGGATGTGTTGACATTGTTAAAAGCGCCGACTATGTCCAGGAAAGCAACCATTGTGTAATCTCTATGTTGAAGGGATCGTTAAATGTAGATAGTCAGTAAATGCAAAGCCGTATCCACCGACTTTCCTTTACAGTAGGCATGTTGAGCCGTTGACAAAAGTCTTGGATCAATATTAACTCGTAAACAGTCAGTCGTTTTAGAGTTATAGACTTATAGGTGGGAGGTCCTTCAGAGCATTTTCCGGCTTTGGGAAGGAAAACAGTTTTGACTTCTCTTCATGACAGTGGTATGTGTATCAGTTCTACACAATTCCTCATGATATTCTCTAGCGTAGGCAGGATAATATCTTACAACTTTTATAACTCGGCGGGTACTATACCGTCCGGACCAGCAGACTTGTATGGTTTGAAGCCATATAGCGCCCAAAGCAGTCTTTTGTTATCAGACCATGAATTTTGCTCATGGTTGCAGTAGTTCTTTTTGGGTTACTATTGGCCCCGAATAGGGAGCCAATAGAGAGAGAAATTAGATGTTCAGTAGCAGGTTAAATGATTCACTACTTGAGGTGTTCCAGAAGCCATACATTTTTTTTTTTCAAACTACTAGGTAGTAGGAAGAGAGGATTTTTTTGCTGCGATGTCTCAGAAGTTTCTGCGATTTTGTCACAGAATGTTCCTTCCTCAGTTCTTTTTTATATATTTTGAGGGATTCTTTGCCCAGTCAGTCACTTTTCCTGCGACTTTCGTAAGGTTAAAAAGTTATCTGCATGTGTTTCTAAGCGGTCCCAGTACTGATGTTCACCAGTGGTGCTTTTTTTCTTGTCTCTAGGTTGAATAGGAGGGCGGGAAGCAGCTATATCCTAATTGAGAGCTAGGGTGAATTCTTTGACTTTTATGTCAAGCTCGTTGGTGTCACGCGGGGGAATTGAGATTTCAGAGGATAGTGTTTCTAACAGTATTCCTCTGTATTTTGGAAAATTAGTTTTCCGATTATTTCGGAATGCTAATTGGCTGGAAGGAGCATCACTTAAGCTGAATTGGATGTATCTGCGGTCTGAAAATAAGTGTTCATCTAGTTCATTTAAGTGATGTTGTCTGAGACAAGAGTGATATCTACTTCCTGTTAGTTTTTGTTATAAAAGTTGGCTTATTGCCAATGTTTCAAACAATGAGGTTAGTACTTAAAATGTAATCAATAAGTGACTCACCTTTATCGTTGATGTCGGTACTGCATAACACCATGTATCACCCTTTCTAGGTTATTACAAGTTAGGGGGAAAACTTGATCTTGGTTAATGTATACCTATGATAGCCAGTAGGAATCATTGGCAGTCTCTACTCTGGCTACAATTAAGTCGGGGTTGCTGAGGTTAGGAAGGAAAAAAGCTTAAAGCTACGTTTCACTAATATACAAGCTCTATTCTTACCCCTGTCTCTTGTAATATATAGAGCGAAGCGAATACTACTCGAGTAGTGTTTCTAACCAAACGCTTAACCGAACGCTGTTAGACTAAAGATTGTCACGTCGTGGCTACCTTGGAAATGTTGTAGAATCTTCATTTGTACTCCTATGTATTTTTGATTTATAAATAAAAAAAATAAAGCTACCGTACATCAGATCTCCAACAAAAGCAGAACGTGAGAGCAGAAAACTTAAAAATAATATCTAAAGCTAATAAGTCTATCCCTCTGACCTAATAACTTATGCACTAAGCCTCACCACAGAAAATGTATATATGTGTTTGAAATGATAGGATAAATAAGATTAACGTTGTCCCAAAAAATGTATAATTTAATTTATGTCATTGTATAATTTTATAAAAATAACCAAGAGTCATAATTTTGTATTTATTTAAAAATTTAGTAAATTAATTTTTTCTTTCTTTTTCCAGGTATTTGCATATTATATAAATCTACATATGAACTACACAACTATACATATATCGGTAAATACTATTCATTTCATAATTACTTTTGAGCAAATTCTTAAAGGGCTTAGTTGGGTATGCAATGATTTAATTGCTTATAAGTGCTCTCCTCGTTGATCTGGTCAAGGTTCTTATCAGCATTTGCTTTCGGTTATACGTCTTTTCGGTACACGCCATATCTGATGAAAAAAAGCTTTGACTTCTATTCCTGATTGAAATAGTGATGCTACACTTTACTACTTTGGTGTCACCTCGCACCACAAAATCTTTGAAATTTATTTAAATTCATACAATTTTTCAAAATGGAAAATTAGCTAAAAAGACTTTTCAATTATCGCCCTGCTATATTTTCTAATCTCCAATTCATCCAAAACTGGTTTCCCAGTCACCTACCCAAAAAGCGATAAAAGTACTCCCTATGTTCTTAATTACACAGAGAGCAAACGATTGGTAGATTTTCTCTACGCGGAATAAAGTTTTAATTCATAACTCCACCAATGGCCTAGAAAACTGTAGCTAACGTATAGTTAGAGTAGCTTTCGTTGAAGTAAATGTTTTCACATAGATTGTGGTTTAAACTTGCATATATCTCCCGTTGTGCTGAACTTTTTACATTTCCAATGTTTTCTGTGTGCATTTTCTCATCAATCGCCGAAAGTATATCATAAAACTGTTGAACTGGAAAAAATGCAGGAAGCTCTGGGTTTATGACGGGGAAGGAAAAATACTTCTGAATTTTATATTAATTAAATGAAAAAATTTTATCCTTTCCTTAAGCGGTTGCAAAAATGTTCTTTAATCAATGATTAGGAAAAAGTGTAGAAGGATGATTAGGAAAAGCAACTTAAAAAATCCACGTCTGAATCGCAAATTAAATCTGAGCAAGGTTGCATGATATGCATATGCAATGACCAAAAACAAAATGTAAGTATGCTATGTACATATAATGCTGGACAGTTAATGATTAGATGAGAAAATTATAACATATTTTCGCAATTTACATAAAAAAAAAAACTACATAGGCTAGCTACATAAATTATAGGGTGCATGTAGTACGAATTTCCCTTAGTTCATTTAGGTTTCTGAACATCCAGCCCCCCTGTGGCAAAGGGACCACCTTAACAACTGGTCCAACGAATTCTCCGAATTTTGTTTTGCTCTTCCGATGAACCATTTGGATGATGGTAAATTTGGCTTCTTAAGTAGGACAACATCGTTGATGCAGAGATTCGGCTGCGATTTTTGCCACTTGGGTCGCTGCTGCAGTGACGTTAGGTACTCGATATGCCAGCGACTCCAAAACCCTTGTAGCATTGCCTGTAAAAGAGACCAGTTAACATTCATAGGATTAACTGAGTTAGGAACATATGGTTGTGGTATGGCTGTAAATCATTCTCCAATTAAAAAATCCGCTGGACTAAGAGCTACTGGTTCGGAATCTGTTGTTTGCAACATAGGGCGAGAATTGAGCAAAGAATCTATTTTTACCATTAGAGTATACATTTCTTCATAAGTGAGTCTTGCTTTACCTATGACCCGTTTTAAATGCAGCTTGACTAATTTCACACCAGCCTCCCACAAACCTCAAAAATGAGGTGCGGAGGGTGGTATAAAACTCCAATGGATTTCGTAGTTGGCAAGATGATCTGCAACGATATTGTTATGTTGTTGACTGCAAAGAAGTTTACGCATTTCATCTAACAAACGTTTACCAACAAGAAACTTAGTTCTGTTATCGCATCTGATTTCGAAGGGGTTTACCGCGACGCTCGACGAAACGATCTAATGCCAGTAAAAATGCGGTCGACGACAAAACTCAAACGAGCTCAAAGTGAAAGGCCTTAGTCGTAAAACAAACAAAAAGCGCTATATAAGCTTTAACAAAGTTTGGGTTTCTCCCCCAGCTGAGACGCAATTCAATGGAACCCGCATAGTCAAAACCGTCCTTACTAAAGGGCCTAGCGTAATGAATACCTGCGGCCAGAAGGTCTCAAATGAACTGCTTTGTGGTTGACAAACGATCTAGAAAGCAAATCACACAGTCGTGTACAATTTTCCGCGCGAGATTTCTACTTCCAGGTATAAAAAAGTTTTGCTTTATTAACGCGAACAACAGCGATACGCCAGGATGTAAATGTTTATAATGCAGATAGTGCACTATGAGTTTCGATATTATGTGAGATTTGCACAATATCATTGGATGCTTTTCTGAATACGGAAGTTCCGAATGTTCTAACCGGCCACCAACCCGAAGCACACCACTAGAGTCAATAAAGGGACTTAAAGGAAGGAGTCTGTTTTAAGAGGGAAAATCTTTTTTCTTTTTTAAAAATTCGATTTCGTTTTTGCAAGGTTTAATTTCGTCGATGGATTTAAGTGACGATCTTTTCGATTGAGTGGAAAATTGAATATGAAACGTGACGTATACGCGGTAACTCATACCAAGCGTACCCAATTAGAAGCATTTTAAAATTGTGTTTCCAGAGGGTTATAATACGTAAAATTCGAAACAAGTACTTGAGTTGGAGATAACATTCTCTCTTCCAGATAGTCCAAATTGATATCTTCCTGTACGCATTTTGACACCGGCCAGCTAGTCCTTTTTTTACTTAACCAAGGTGGTCCTATCCACCACAGATCCGCCGTTAGTAGAGGCGATGGTGATATTCCGCGCGTCGCAATGTCTGCAGGATTTGAGGCCGACCGTATGTGGTGCCAAAACTTGAAATGAATCGAAGTCAAGACTTCGGTAGTTCGATTGCCAATAAACACAGACCACTTTTTGGGTGGGGCTGATAGCCAATGCAGCACTACGGAAGGGTCTGTCCATGCCACTATTTTAACATCTGGTTCCTGTAAAGATAACTTTATTTTGTTGATTAGGCGAGTAATACGGCTCCACCCATCTCAAGACGAGGTAAAGATAAAATTTTGATTGGAGCGACTTTTGATTTGGCTGCAACAAGGGATACAGTAATGGTTCCATCTGATGAAACGCTTCGGCAATAAACCACACAGAAACCGTGAAGCTCCTAATCCGATTTATTTTACAGCATCATCCTTGGAATAGATAGAGATTCCAGCGTAGGAAGCTCCTCTCTGATGAACCGCCACTGATGAGCAATTTCCTCTGGCAGTTCCTCGTTCCACCGATGACCGGTGCGAGAAAGCCTAAGGGATCGAATAATCGCGACGCGTCAAAAAGTATGCGGCGTTTCGTACAAGTGATGTCATTGCTTAACTTAACCTTATAAGAAAAGCAATCTTTTAATGAGCACCTCTGTAAGCCGACTATCTTAACCGAATTGGACTCCTCAAAGTCTACAGACGAAAGCTCTCGTTAATTCTCTGGAAGCTTTACCAAAAGGGGCCAACAGATGGTAGTTCACTGGTGAAGGTTAAATCCTGCTGATTGAAGACGATTTACCAAATCCGATTGCAGAGCAAAGAGGTCATCTATATTGTCGGTGTCTGTTATGACATCGTCAACATAAAAATCGTTGAGAAGAACATTTGATGCGTTAGGATGCGTTGAGACAGAATCAAGGGCAAGTTGCTTTAGCACGCGAACTGCAGCAAATGGAGCAGAAGATGTTCCGTAGGTAACGGTGAGTCTGCGATAATGTCTTAACGTTTCTTCTGGACTTTCACGACAAACAATGCGTTGGAAGTCAGCAATCCAGATTTGCCGATACATCTTTTCAATGTCTCCTGAAAGGACATATAAACGCTTGCGGTAGCGAAGGCAATTTAAGAATATATCGCGCTGGATGGTCCGCCGTCCCAAAAGAGTGTCATTCAAAGATTAATTATTCGATCATGCCGACGCATCAAAAACGACTCTTATTTTTGTTTTTGTGCTATCACTCTTTAAAAGTGTGTGATGGTGCAAATGTTTTCCGAGCTTGCTAATTCATTTTGTGCAACTGCCTCAATATGGCCCAGAGTTAATTCCTCATTAATGAAAGCAGAGTACCGAGATTGCAACTCGTTATTTAAATTAAACTTTCTTTCGATTGCATTAAACCGAGAGAATTGCCGAAGTGTAGCTTCTTCGAAGATTTGAAGACAGAACGACTTCATACCTGCCATCTGACCGGCGCTTATGATTCTTAACGAAAATTTCTATAACTAACTCTTCTTCCACCGAATGAGGTACTTCACTTGAGACAATTTCCATTTTCCAAAAACGTTCCAGGTCGGACTCCTGCGTAATGTCCATTCTAGTACAAAAAGATTTTACGTCTGATTTGCTAGCAGGTACTTTTAAGTTTTCTCCTGCAACAACAGAGCCGAATATGATTGGAATGGAAACGAAGTTTGAATTTGGAACCTGTTCTGATGCGCCTTTAATTAAACAAAAGAATTTATCAACACCTATCGGGATGTCGATAGGGACAGGTGTATAATACGTTGGATTACAATTCAATCGTTAAAAGGGTTTTAGGAATTTGCTGCTACGTAAACGGAGGCAAGTTTACCGTCAGTTTGTGCAAGATGAAACAGTTAACATCAATAGATTCCTCATTATAACGAGACATGAGGTTCAGGGTTACTAATCCATTGGTAACGCCTGCCGAGCTAGATGCAAGGATAATGATTGGGGCACGAGCGTAATTTCGAATCAATCCTAAACGTTAGACAATCCTTTCGGTTATAAATGACACTTGAGATCCCAAACCTATCAGCATACAAACGTGATGATTCCCCGATATATCCTTAATCCGAGTAACAGCGGTGGGTAAGATGGAGGTGGCACGGTGAGACGACTCAGCCGAGTGGTTAGTAATGGCAGGTTGTTCTGAAATTGGATGTGACAAGTTGAAGTTTGCTTTCGAGTTTGCAGAAGCCTCGAGGGGTAATCAAGATGACGATGACGCAGGTTGATTTTCAGGTAAGTGAACTAAAACATGGTGTCTTGCATTACACATGCGGCAACGTGAGTTTGAGTGACATCTTCTAGATGAATGACCTAGCTTAAGACAATTAAAACACAGTGATGAGTTTTTAGTAAGTTCACGACGTGCAGGTACGGAAAGAGCCTTCAACTCTGAACACTGAGAAGCATATGTTCCCTTTTAATTTTGGGGTAGGCTTGACATGTGAATGAAGTGGCCCAGAAGCCTTTCCATGCCGACTTTGACTCAAACTACCGCGCGTTCGAGTAGTTGGCAAGATTCCAAGCAACGACATCGTGCTTGCAGAAAATCCAAAAATTCCAGAGGGCATGGCCCTCTCTTGAGCCTGCTTCTCCCGCCCATGCCATCTTAGTTTCATAATCTAGCTTTTCGTGAATGAGCCAAGGGTCCCTACCATTACAGTCAAGTGCATTCAATCCTCTAACAACTTCTTCAGCTCCATTTGCTATTTTATTTAACAATCTAATATTCCCATTAGAGCAGATTGGAAGCGATAGGAATGAATCAATAAATGATTTAACAATCAAATGCATTTGGTCATAGCGTGGCTCAAATCGATCCCACGTCTCAAGGTATTGCAGCGAAGTGTGCGAATCAACGTTTTCTAAGAACATGTTGCGGAAGGTTGGCCAGTCTATATAATCGCCACAAAATTAATAGTAATCTTAGGTAACTGAATCAAATTATTTGAGGGTCTAATGGAACGTTCTGTCCTTTTCTCAGGTATGTCCTGTGGTGCATTAAGAGTTGTGACAGGAATCGCGCTTGAATGTGCCTCGTGATTGACATCGGATGCAAAGACCCATTCGTTGGAACTAGGAGCTACGCTTACAAGTGCCTCTTGATTAACTATAGAGCCCGAAACCACTGAGGGGAGTGTTCTATTTTCGATAGATTCATCTTAAGTTTGAAAATTGCATCTGTAAGAGCCGCGTAAATGCGGAAGTACTTTTCGGCATATTCCTCGTACTCCAGATCGCGGTCTATGTACCCCTTTTTGTCTATATAGTCTAACAACTCATTTTGTGAACTATGAGTTCGCTAAGAGATGGCATAACTCGTGTTATTTCATTTTTATTATTCCATTTGAACATGTGTTGGAAAGCTACAGTAGCGTAACAATAAACAATAATAATTTTTTTTTTCACTCAAATATGTCGAACTTTGTGCCTGAAAAAGTGTTTTTGCGGAGAGTTCTTCTTCATTACTTTGATATAAAGAAAACTGCTGCCGAAAAACATCATATTTTAGTGGAAGTTTATGTTGAACATGCGCTAGCTGAGCAAACGTGCCAAAAGTGGTTTTCACGATTTAAAATTGGTGTTTTTGGCTAGGAAGACGATGAACGTCCTAGGCAGCCAAAAAAGTTTGAAGATGGAGAACTGGAAGCACTACTCTATGAAGATTGTTGCCAAACATAAGAAGAGCTCGCAGAATCTCTGGGTGTCACTCAAGCAGCCATTTCAAAATGTTTAAAAGCAGCTGGATATATTCAAAAGCAAGAAAATTGGGTTCCATATGAACTCAAGCCGAGAGACGTCGAAAGGCGGTTTTGGATTTCCGAAATGCTGCTGGAATGCCACAAAAGCAAGTCATTTTTGCATCGGATTGTTACTGGTGATGAAAAATGGATCCATTACGATAACTCCAAGTGCAAAAAATCATATGTGAAACCCGGCCAACCAGCCAAATCAACGAGAAAGCAGAATATCCATGGTGCCAAAGTAATGCTCTGTATTTGGTAGGATCAGATGGGTGTGCTGTATTATGAGCCACTAAAACCGGGTGAAACCATCAATTAATCAATTAATCCACTTGAAGGGAGCAGTAGCCGAAAAACGCCCGGAATATGCGACCACACGTTGCTATTCCGGTTAATAACTATTTGAAAAACAGTGCCAACTTTAAGAACGCTAACTCCAATTTTCGGTCGTAATTCTTGCCCTAGTAGACAGGCAATAAGAAGTTTAGTACAAAAATTTGAGTCCACATATTCGTTGTGTGATGTTGCCGTGTCAGTGAGGCAACGGGTTGGTCGAAGTGTCGAAAATATCTCTGCCGTTCAGACGTCCGTAGCAAACGATCCAAATCAGCCAATTCCACGGATTTCTCAAGAATTGGGCATCGCTCAGACCACATTATGGCGTATTTTGCGTAAGGATCTTGGTTTACACCCATACAAGAACAAGCTGACTCAAGATTTGAAGCCGATGGACTATTTGAGGCGACGTACGTTCTCCGATTGGGTTCTGGAGAAGATGCGCCAAGATGATAAATTCATCGCAAAATCATCTTCAGTGACGAAACTCATTTTTGGCTTAATGGGTTCGTCAATAAGCAAAATATGCGTTATTGGTCGGGTGAAAACCCACATATGCTTCATGAATCACCACTTCATCCACAAAAAAGAACTGTTTGGTGCGGTTTGCATGCCGGCGGCGTTATTGGGACATATTTTTTGTCGACGATAACGATCGTTACGTTACTGTGAATAGTCAGCGTTATCGCGCCATGATTACCGATTATTTTTAGCCCGAATTGGAAGATATGGACTTGGACGACATGTGGTTTCAACAGTATGGTGCCACACAGTACACGCTACAATCGATTTATTGAAGAGTAAGTATGGTGAGCGTGTTATCTCAAAACATGGGCCAGTCAATTGACCGCCTCGTTCGTGCGACTTAACGCCGCTTGACTATTTTCTGTAAGGCTACGTTAAGTCATTGGTTTATGCCAACACGACGACGACGTTGGAAGAGCTCAAAGCCAACATTAAACGCGAAATAGCGGCCGTTTCGGCCGAAATGTGTGGTCGAGTCGTTGAAAATTGGGTCCAACGAATCGACCGCCACAAGCGTGCCCGCGGTGGCCATATGAACGAAGTCGAGTTCCATTCATAAATGTTTTGATTGTACTTCAAGCCAATAATACAGTTTTTGAAATATCTCAAATGGTTTGCCTTTTATTTAAAAAAATGTTGTCAAGTCGTTATTAGAGAACCCTATATATAATGTCGTTGTGCTATCAATTCCCTCTGCAAATAATGACGCAAGCGTAAGGGCGCTTTTTGAGCGACCGCGTTTCGCAATTATTTTGTAAATTTTTTTTATTAGAAAACCTCAAGCGATTTTTAAGATAAGGGTACAGGTGCAAAAGCAAAAAAACTCAAAAGTTCAATAGATTGTTTATTATGTACCGTATACAAAATTATCTACATATATATGTACAGTAACCGTTTGATACCGCAAACGTTTCTAAGCCAAAGAGTATTTTTTTTTTATCCGAGTACAAGTAGGTACATACCCACTTACAAAATATGCTGACTCTCAATTACTTATAGCTAAGTTGTCTCAAAATAAGTATTTTGGAAATCACGACACGCGCACACTATGGTTTCTTATATGCTTCTTTATAATATATTTAATGTTATATACACATGTATGTACTTGTCTAGGTGTTACTTGCAACATTTAATTGTTTCAACTGATGTTTTTTCTTGTTTTTCCACCGAAACTGAGCTCCTTACAGCAGGGTATCTCCTGAAATCATTCATCAAAATTTTTATACAACTCACACATCCGACGAAGAAGGACCATGATAAACTGGCGCAAATGCAGGGGTTGTGATGGGGAAAGAAAAACACTTCTGAATTTTATATTCATTATAGTAAATGAAACAGTTTTATCCTTTTCTTAAGCGGTTACAAAAATCAATTCCTTATCAATGATAAGGAAAGAGTGTGGTAGACTGTACACGTACAATTTAGGAAAAACAACTTTACAAATTCACGTCTGAATCACAAATCAAATCTGAACAAGATTGCATGATATGCATATGCAATGACCAAAAACGAAATGCAAGTATGCTGTGTAGATAAATTGCTAGACAGTTATAGAGTCGATGAGAAAATTATAACAAATTGTCGCAATATACAATAAAAATAAAAACTACATAGGATAGCTTCATAAATTAAAGAGTGCGTGTACTACGAATTTCCCTTAGTTCATTTAGGTTTCTGAACAACTGTTTTTTCCATCGAGTAATATTTCCAGTACTTACTCTCAAGGTGTATCTACAGAGCTATACCAGTGACCTACGTTCCTCATAAAAGAATATTTTTGCCTCTATAAGATGACTTACTATATGTTAAATCAACCTTTCTCTGTCCAAAAATATGTCCCGGAAAATGTAGTTGAACTGAAAATTCAATGTTTCTACAAAAGATGGCATGTTATTTGGTGTACATTGTGGTAATTTGAACACCCATGCAGTTTTTGTACTATCTCGTAAGGCTTACAACCCCACACTTGGGCTCCATAGAACATTATTGATTTACAAATTGCCTCAAATATCTTATATTTTATTTTCATTGATATATGTGACCGTTCATAGGAAAAGATACCTTAACTTACATGAACAAAATATTCAGTAGACCGATTTTAGTTAAACAGGTAAGAAAAAAATTATTTTTGGGTTACTGTCAACTCAGATGCAGGATCTTGTGCTATAAATGGATTTATTGTTTTATTTGAATAAAATATAAATATATCGTTAAAACCGAATATGGTCTAAATCCTGGAAAAGGGGCCGAAACCATTATTCACTTCTTATATACCTCCTCTCTCCTTTTCTAAAAGTCATTGCCTTCAACTCTTGGCAGTACATATTTTTGTAGCTGATTTATAATTCTCTGTAAACTTTCCGGTGAGCCTGAAAGTAACACCAAATCATCTGAATACATAAAAATTTTTATGACGCCACAAAGCCACAAAGGTATCCGAAATATCGTCGATAAACATCACAAATACTTGAGATATAAAGTTGCATCCTTGTTTTACATTTGTAACAGTTTCGAAGAAATTCGAAAGGTGAATTCCATCCGAATTTTCTCGATAAACCAACATAATAAAGGGTTAGCCAAGAGCTTGTGTGAAAGTTTCCATTAAATTAAACACACATACGAGTATATTGTGAAATTAATGTAGAATTTTATTGTTTAATAAAGCTCGGGCTATGGCAATAATGAATGGAATACAACATCGTTCATGTCACCACCATGGCTTCTGTTGCAAGTGACCATCCAAAGGTCAAAACCATCGATGACCTTTTCACGAATAAGTGGGTCAATGGCTGCAATTTCAGTTTAGATATTATGTTAAAGATCCTGAATTAGCACTGTGTTGTTGGCATATACCTTATTCTTCAAATAACCCCACAGGAAGAAGTCTTAACGTGTCAAATCGCATGACCTTGGAGACCAATCAACTACTATAACATGCAATTTTAAGATTTCGTACGCAATAAATTGATTGGTTGATGGCTTGTGGCATACACATATAAGTCAAATACCCTTAGAATAGTTATAAGTGTACTTCTGGGGGTTAATCAACGTCCTCTATTCACCCATACTAAATTAATTTTGGTAAAAGCTTTTTCCTTTCGAATACTTTTATACGGACGTGAGTTGTTTTTGGATACCTGTCTGAAATAACGACAGGAAACTGAACAATGTTGGAAGATACCATACATTTTCAACGCAAAGAAGCGTGATCACTTGATTGATTTTTCCAGGTTGCTGCTTTGCAAATTTTCTCAAATAACATACAAATTTCTCCGTCTCCTACATTACCTAATGTAAAATCGGCAGCCAAATAGACCTATTATTTGAGGACAATGGTAAATAATGAAATTCCCAGAAATAGCGCACTCTTACCTTCTACTAAATTTTGATCAAAAATTTTTATTTGTTGAAAAAAAACCTTGATCGTATGCCCTTAGCAAGTTCATCCAATGTCTTTGGAGTTAAGTCCTCTGCTACGAAATTCATACAACAGAGAATTGGTGGACGAGGTTCTCTAGAATGGTTATTAATTTATGCTGATCCAGACCGCCATCAATTTTT
Source organism: Volucella inanis (assembly GCA_907269105.1). NCBI lineage: Eukaryota > Metazoa > Arthropoda > Insecta > Diptera > Syrphidae > Volucella > Volucella inanis. The sequence goes on along the minus strand of OU026157.1, from coordinate 123,360,153 downwards.
ACTATGGTAGTAACACCAGTCCATGACATCGTGGCTCACACCGTTATACTACTACCATCATATTTAACGATATTGATATTGTAAATGGGATTGCATTCTAGAGATGATGGTAGCATCACATGCATACATGCATCCATCCGATCCAAAACCACTAAACATATTTTTACACTTCACAAAATATTTTTCCAAAAGTGCACCGATTTCTCCATATAAACATATGAAACAGAACTCTTACGATTCTCCTGGAACAAAAGAGATTTATTCATCAGATGACAAAGGCAAATTCTTTTACTTCTAAGCAGTACCCGTGAGGAATTAGCCTCGTTACAAAGGAAAAGCCTTTGAGATTTGAAGATTTGAGCTAATATATAACATAATTGTCTGTGTTAGCATGATTTTTAGGCACGGTTTTTGATTGTAACTTTTAACTCCTACAAAAAATTGTTTCAAACCGGCTGCAGTTCATTTATTTTCATAGCGTGATACACCCTGACATAAAGTTCATTGAAATTAAAAGGAATAACACTAAATGTCATGCACGGGCTCGCAGCGCTGGACTTATGTATACTAAAGCAGCTAAATAGCCAATACGGTGATTAGGCTGCAGGAGGGACACCTTTCGTAATTTTCATACTATGCCCATGCCTTCAAACTCTCTTGTTGGATCTGGCCGACGACTTGCTAAGACTGATCACATTACAATTCCTGACAAGGTTGTTTTTTTTTTTCTCTTTATTCTCAGATTCTTAGAGAGACTCAGCCAATAAACCCAAAATCCGCAAAAAAGATCATCCTTTTCTTAGCACACCGCCACCGTCGCAAGGAAAAACTTCGTGGGATAGGAAAGTATGAAGCAATAAATGAAGTACTTTTTTGTTCAACTAATCAGTTGGTTGTCATATAGTTGACTTAATCGTCCGAAGACTACCGATCTGCTGCCTGTGGCTGCACTCGTTTTGTGAATGCGTGTACGTTATGTGCGTTTTTTTGGTTGTGTTTTTTTGTCTTCTTCGCATAACTTCGTGGAGCAGTGGAGTAACCAATCGTGAGCCTGGTGATCGATTGTTAGTCAAGTTCCCGCATTTCGTCATGTTTCTGGCTTATTTGGCCAACGATGGTCGGCAGGGAGAAGAAAATGAGAAAACTTAACGCTTGCATGTAAAAAGTTACTACTTTGTCTTCTGAAGCGTACCTACCTTACTTATATCATGCCACCTCTCGAAGAGCATAGGGCGTCAACAATGCCATTGGGCTATCTCGCCTGGATTGACTTCGACATACTCGACTATAGACTTTAACGGTCATCTGGTACCTTACCATTGTGCAAAGCGTGACATTTACCACCCTCATAAGTAGCCTAAATACTCATATTCAGCTGTAAGTTTTCCCGGGATACCTCTTAAAAAAGTCGTAAAAATATTCATTGAACAGTAGATATAGCGGAGATCTGAAGGCAATGATGATTCTCAACGTGCTTATGTGATATACTGATCTACATAAGAGTATACACCCTGGAATCTGGCCTGATCGGAATTAAGTATTGATTACCGATGCTCTTTTATCCGCTCTAGATCTTAGCCATTATCCTGACTACGGCTGTATATTTATCTCCAGTTACAACATTACATCAAATTGCCCTTCTTTGTAAGCATAATGATCATCCCTATTTTCCCTTACCCCAAGAAATGGTCCTTTTCCCACAATCTTTTTTGTTGGAGTACCTCTGATAGCGGCTACTATATCTGTATTGCTAGGAGGTCCGGTTCAGAATTCGAAATTTATTGCTGCAAAACGCTCATTGGAAAATGGGACTATGACGACGCGGCCTAAATTACTTCGCAATAACACTAAATTTTTGCTCCATCTGTTGAGCTGAACATCCTCTGAAATCAGTAGACTGGCATATAACTTTTCATTGGATGTGGTTTAGAACACCGACCACCAGTAAGTTCTTTTGTGATGCTGTATATGGTCCTACTGTCACATCAGCTAGATGCTTGTGCATCTGCGATTTTTGAGGTTAGATCGTTAATGTATGAACGCTTGTCACGTCTGACATTACGTTGTACTTCCTTCCGCTTCGCACGATATTGGGTTTCTAACTCGGTATTCCCGCTCATCGATTCGTCTCCATGTGCTGTGAAACTTCTACCTTATATTGATGTATACAACTGCCCCAGATACAAAAAAAAAAAAAAAAAAAAAAAAAAAACAGAAATTCAAAGAAAATTCAAGAAAATTGCGTGATTTGGATCCTCCTTCTGGTTTTCATAGGATGGACAGTTTGAAGACGAGTCATAACCGAATTTGTGCAGATATTTTCTGAACACACCATGGCCGGTAAGAAACTGTGTAATGTAGAAGTTTAGTTCTCCAGCTCTTCTTTTCTTCCAAGATTCTATGTTGGGTATAAGTTGGTATGTCCATCTTCCTTTGGAGAGATGATCTCTTCGGTTGAACTGATATATCATTTTACTCCTTTTGGATCTCGCTAATTGAGTTGAGTGTACGGGTTACATTTCTTCTCCAATCAATGGGCATCGGACCAGCTTAAGTGCACGCTGCTTTTTTTTAAGAAGCTTCGAAAGGCGCAGATTGTTCTCAAAACTATTAGTATATAAGTTCGCGGTATGTGTATGTTTGGGGGTAGTGTGGATATTGGTCCTTGTGTTGATTATCTGTATATTTTAGTGTTTGTATTTACGATTCCTGGCAGAGTAAATTGAGTCATAATTCTATCACCAACATGGAGTAACTGGTATTTACAGTCACAATAGAGTAACTTTCCTTTTAAATTTGTTAGCCACACTTGTGAAGGAACTTCTAAAGCTACCTGACACACCTAAGGTCGTCTACATTTGAGCTCTCACGATAAAAGATGTGTATAGGTTACTTTAAAAAGAAAAATCTCATTCCGCTTACTACTACTTACAGATGCAGGACTTCGCAAGCCTGTCCGGGCAGCTGCGACAAAAGGGTAACCGATGCCTTTGCACCTGAAGACAGTATTACTCATTTCATGTCATTGAAAACTGTTTTTTCAATTAAATTATAGCATGAAACTCGAAAAATATCGAAACCTAGCATGCGGTTCTAGCACTTCTTAGTTAGGAAGAGAAAACTGTCAGCGCCTCTCCTAAGCACTATCCAGTTTATTTAGATTGCATAGTACAACCTTGGCTTATACGTCACTTGATACCTCTTCGTCAGGTACCCAAAAAACCGATCGCGGTCTTACCCACACAAGGAATTCATAAGACTTATTGCATGGCTCTAATTAGCAAAACATTATTATTAAAAAGGCCGAATAGAAAACAAAAGATGGAAAAAAAAAAACAATTTAAAATTTCACTTTCAATTTCATTTTTTATTTCTAGAAAAACAAACTCGTAAAGCAACATATTTTAAATAATTCATAACAGTTCAGCTGAAAAGTTCGTAGGCTAACACATAGATCTAGTTAGAAGAATTAAATCCATATAGCTTATAGTAGTACTAACCATCTAACGACACGTGTATAAATTTGACAGCTGTCGACAATTGGTTTGTAAGATAAAGCAGTGTGAGCGAAGCAACTTTTGTTATTGGGAAAAAGTGGATAAAAAAATTGTTTTCCCATCTACCTTATTCTCTAGATCTAGCCCCTAGTGACTTTTTCCTGTTTGCAGACCTCAAAAGGATACTCATTGGAAAAAAAACTTCAGCACTAATGAAGAAGTAATCGCTGAAACTGAGGCTTATTTTGAGGCTTAAGAGAAATCGCACTTTAAAAATGGTATCGAAAAATAACATGACCGCTTAATCATTGTATTGCACTCGAAAGCACCTATGACTAATTAAAGTTATAAATGGGGACTTTAAAATTGACATTTTGAATAGCTATGAAACTGTTACGAGTTATTTAGATATTTTGTCATCACATTGCCTTGCTTGTTTCATTAAAGGTCCTATTAGGTCTGCATCTGGTACATATTGAGATCAAATCTATGGATGTTTCAGTAATGCCTCTTCGATTAACTCTGAGAAATGTGTACTTGATCTTTTGTTAACTGACAACTCCATGACAGGACTCATAGTAAATTACTCTAGAAGCAATATTTGCAAAAATCCTAAGTCCTATGAAGTGACGTTTCAATCTCTTTTACTATTCTATTGAACATCCTAAATATGTATATTTTAAGTGGTTCCTCTTCCTTACCTGCTAAAAAGGAGACATAAAAGCTTAAACCTTGGATCTCAAGGTTCTTAGTGAACAAAGTGAAATACAGAAACAAGCTTAGGATCAAATGCTATAGGCACCCAAGTAATATGAGCTTAAGAAGTAAGTAAAGTAAGTAAGTAAGTAAGTAAAAAAGGTGATTCCTTATTGCCGGGATACATAATTTCGTAATCGATTGGATTCAGCTAAAGGAAGTCTGAAAAATGAACAGCAAATAGTTAACAGTACCATATTCTTATTAATTCTTCGTCGTCAAAAAAAAACCTACTGTTATATGTGTCGATTTCCGCGCGGTTTTCGATAAACTTGTCATTGCTAATATCTTAAACAGCGTTTTCACAAACATAGCTTTCAGCTTACAACCTAGTTTAGCACAACCGATTTGTTCTTTATGTTCGTCCTGTAATAGTAGGTCTGAACCACTTCAAAGAAACAGCTTTGTATAACTTAACACGCGCGAAATCCAATTACAAGAAATGCTGAACACGCTTGCACGCGCGCACCCCAATAACATGAAATGCTGACCAATTAGCTGGTGCAATCAATGCACAGCGAACAATTTTTAAAACAGCAAAAAACAGCTGAGTTAGGGAAATTACACTATAAATAGAATAAATTCAATAATTGTTAAGTTAGTTCTAAAGTACCGAGAAACAATAAAGGTTAAGGCATTCTGCCTTGTAATTTTTTTTTATAACAAAATTAGAGCATTTTAATTAACTTAAATTATGTGGTGCTGATGGCATTCCGATCCTGGTCATTAAAAAATCGGCATGTTTCTTAGTAGACGTATAGACAGATGTCTTTAATCGTTGTGTTTTTGCTGGGATATTTCCAGAAGCCTTGAAATGTGCAGATATGATATATCTGTTTAAAAAAAGGATCTGCTGCAGAGTTATGGGACTACAGTCCTATCTCACTTATTTTAGTCTTCAGTAAAATCTTTGCAAAACTTATAAAAAATAGGGTAGTGAGTTTTTTTTTTAATAGAAGTGAATTCTTTAAACCAGTTCATTTTGGATTTCAAAAAGGTGAAATAGTGACTGAAGATGCACTATTACATTTTCCAACTCATGTTATTACTGACCTTGATGCGAAAAAATGTACAGAGGGTTTATTTATTGACATCACTAAAGCCTTCGATATGGTCAATCACAATTTTTTGTTGAATAAAGTGGAAAAAGCAGGTTTTTGTGGTTTTATGCTTAATTGGTTTAGGTCGTAACTGGAAAATAGGTCACAGAGAATAAAGATTAACGAGATTAGGTGCGAATTTAAGTTCGTAAATTTTGGCGTACCACAAGGCTCTATTCTGGGTTCTATTTTGTTTTTAATTTATAATAATTCGCTATTTGCGAAGGTAGACCTAATGCTTTCGCTGATGATATAGGTTTTGCGTATGGCTTTAATAGTCCTTTGGACTTGGTCTACGACATTAATTGGGATCTCGACCAATTAAGGCACTGATTTTCCAAACATAACTTGGCTATAAGCTTCTAAAAAAAAAATTGTGTTTTTTAATTTGTCTTCTGCATATAATCTTGCACCTGAATGTGATAGATACAAACTCTCTGTTTGCAATTGTACGTCCGGATCTCCTACCTATTGTGATGGTCTCAGCTATAGTGGAAAATGTTCTTTTTTTTTTTAATTAAGAAAGTAGACGATTTTAAATATCTGGGGCTCAAAATATACTCTAGAATGAGTTTTTCGGTGCACGATGAAATATTGAGGAATTATTTTCGTCTCACAATTAGGCTTTTTTTTCAATTTGCTCAATTTCTACTCTACGACGCATTTAAAAATTATTTACTATGGAATTGTTCAATCTGAGCTTCAATACGGAATTGCTTGTTGGAGAGGTATGCTTCGGAACAAAATTAACCCTCTGTTAATTTTGCAGAAATACTGCATAAGATGCCGAAAAGCAAAAAGACATCCTAGTTTTCCACTGTTCTGTGATCAAAAAATTCTTCCCGTGCGTCACCTTTATTGCTTTAAGGTATTAAAGACCTTCTTCATGAAATCTTATTATTGAAATTTTCGCTTAATATTAAATTATAACTTACATGGAAACTCGTCTCCGTACTCATATTTCGATATTTCGTAATTCCATCAGGGCTATGTCAATATCTGGAATATTTCTAAAACTTGTAAAAAAATTGAATATTTCAGTGCAACTGCTATTATTAAGAATTTATAATCTCTGACTGGTATTAGTTGAAATTATTTCTGAATTATTTGCATTTTGTGTCTTCATTTTCTTTGTAATTTATTTAAACATTTACCATATATTTAACTGCTTTTCTTATATATTTCACCCCACCAAAATTTCATTATGTAGTTCTAACAGCCTCTTGAAGTAGCATTCAAAACTGTTTTCTATACGTCTTGTATCTAAAATACTGAATGTCCTTGAATGTTTCTTTTTCCATATATTTGGCGTCCTTTTAATATTTTAAACATATATGTAAACAATATGTACAGTGGATTCCGCTTATTGGGGACATCGCTTTAGCCGATTAATTAGGACCAATGAACAAGAACGGAAACAAAAAAGAGATGATTTTGATTTTGATGATTTATTCGGTACATATTCATCGCACATCTTACACACATTTTGACAAAAATATCGCCACATTACTTGTCTGCTATGTTTCGAAAAAATTACAGCAGCAAAAGCCACACCATTGTTTGCAGTAATAATGACGATGAAGACGAGAAAACATATTGAGTCAATGCTTTTCAAGTTTTACCTTTGCATAGGGCTGGGTAAAACGGTTTCTTCTTGTTTCAATTTGTTATTCGCTTTGATGTTTCTAGTTTTGTTGTGCTACGACATGGCGTGCTTTGGTGCCGAGATAAAATTAATAAGTCGCGTGCCTACTTACCGAGAAGATTGTTGCATTTAGATTTAACATTAGCTGATAAAATAGATTTGCTTGATAAGGATCACTGATGCTCCTAAGTCTATAGTAGTGTTAAAAACCAAGAAGTTAAACTGCGTGAGGAATGGGGAAAAGGGGAAGGAAAATCAAGAAAACGGAAACGAGCAGGAAGGGACCCAGGTGTTGATAAGGCACTGAACCAATGGTTTTATATTGTAACTGGAAGAGGAGTTTGTGTTAGTGGCCCAATGTTGAAAGCTAAGGCAGACGAGCTTGCGGCAAAGTTGGATCATGCCAATTTCAATGCTACGGATTATTGGCTATCGCGATGGAAAACCAGACACGAGATCAAGTTTAAGAAAGCACATGGGGAAAAAGCTAGTGCAGATTCTTCCAGCGCAGATCACTGGAAATTGTGTAAGCTTCCGGAACTACTACAGATGTGGAATCCTAATGACATTTATAACGCCGATGAAACGGCTATAGACAACATGAACTCACAGGTTCAAAAAAAGCAATGGATCGTGTCACTGTAATATGTCGTGTCTGCTGTAATATGTCGGGAAGTGATAAACGGAAGTTATTGGAAAAGCCGTTAAACCTAGGTGCTTTAAAGGTCTTAGAATGGACAGTCTACCAGTACTATATTACGCCAATAAGAACGCGTGGATGAGAGCCAACATTTTTACTAAATGGCTTTCCGATTGGGATGCGGAGTTGCAACTTACTTCAAGGAGAATTCTGGTACTCATTGACAATTCGGCTGCACATCCTCCCTCATTCAATTTAAAAAATATTAAAATAGAATTTCTTCCACCGAACAACACATCTTTGATACAACCACTAGACATGGGAATCATAAAAAACTTAAAGACTTTTTAACGAGGAAGATTGGTGCAGTTCATTCTTGAAGCAATTGAAGAAAATCTCTTGACAACTTCTACAAATGCTAGAGAAGTTAGCGCAAAGGTGAATGTTCTACAGGTTATATAATTTTTATCGGATATTTGGAGACAAATAAGTTACTCGACAATTTGAAACTGTTTTTCTCACTGCGGTTTCAAAAATTCAAATCAAGAAATCATACCAGGTCCAAATAAAATTGAAAGCAACTATCAACTGGAGCGCGTTACAAATCATCAAGAGTTCTTATCCATTGATAACGACCTGCAATGCCACTGCGAATACGGGGATGTTGGGGATGACATTATTGAGGAAATTGCAAGAAAAAATAACGCAGAAGATCCTGGAAGTGATGTGGAGATTGATGAATCTGCTCCAGTTCCAGTTACCACTCGAGAGGCGAGGAAGTATTTACAAGAATTGCGGCGATACTTCATGCAGGACGGCAGTAAAGGCAGCCCATTATCAACATTAGAGGTTTGTAATGATTTTATAACATCACAAAGAACTCAAAATATTCGCGACAATCTACCAATATCTGGAACATAAGATATGAAATCAATTTCTTTTTTATACCTTATTTGTATTTTTTCAATAAAATATGAATTCGAAATGTAAATAAGCAGTACATAGTTTTTTTTTTTTTACTTTCTATTCCACTGCGTTCTTTTTTACATACGTAGCTATTTCAATCGTTAAGCATTTTCTTTTCTTGATCATCACATTCGCTTTGTTGGGACAGCCACTTAATTGGGACTAAACCATCTAGCCCGATGTGTCCCAAATAAGCGGGATCCACTGTATTATCATAACTTCATCGTAACTTCATGATATACTATCATTTAACCTTATGGTCGGACAGTCTAAACAGATTTTAAAGTTCGACTGCGGATTCGAATCAAATAATAATACAAGACATGCTTGTATCTAAGCTAGTTAAAAAATTTTTTAACCTTACAAATTGCAGATTAAGAATAAGAATTAGAAAAAAAAAAAAAAAATCATAATTGAAAATTATCGCTCATTTACTCATTTATATATATATATTTCAAAGGCCGCAATACATGCATTATAAGAGATATAAAAAAACATACCGCTTTACAGTGATCCTCGGTGTGGAATATTCCTGTATTTACTATACATTACTGGTGTGCGCTATCATGTATTCTTCTTAAGCTTTTTCGAAAAGGTTATGTACATACGGTATATGTATATTGAGGGTCACAATTGAATTTGTAAACTATGGTACCGACTCAACTTATTCTACTAAATAAAACATCTTAAAATGTTGATGTGGATCCTGTTGACGACTTGGCTGTTTTCTGCGTAGACGATGACGATGTAGCTGGGCCCAGGTTTGGTGCAGACTGTGCATCGATATGGAGCTTTTACTCCATTCGAATGATTTCAAAGAATTATCCTGGCGCCCACGTATGAGTGAGGTTAATTATGTGGTGGTATTTTTTTGTTTTAACTGTTGCATTTGAGCAGTTATTGGGATAACAACTGGTGCTTATGAGTTCGATTACGATTTATGCTCGTACATCGATTACATCAATAATTTTTAATTTTTATTTTTTTTTTTTCACCCTTATGTAGATTTTTTGTTTATTATTTTTTTCCTTTCTTTGTTTTCGTTCACACTCACAGCGGAGTGTGAAAGAAACCCGCGGAAGAAACCAGCAAGGTATTTATGTTTTCACAACATTTGGCGTGTGTGCCTCAACACCCAAGACTTCTTTTTTTTTTACTTCTTTACACAAAATTGCGAAGAAAAACTTAAAAGTTTCACCGCAAAGGAGAAGAAAATATAAAGTTGAAGGTACAGTCTTTCAGCCACATTGTGCTTTGTCGACTACCCACATCAAAAATTTCGAATCACGAACCAATGATTCGTATGACTGCTTTAGAATCTTGCTATGGGACCGTTTTTTTTTTTTTTTTTTTTTCTCAACTTCTTTCTTAAGTTACTTTGCTTTTGATCCGGAAGGGAACTCAATTTGCAAACACCCCTGTCTTGTCTCCCCCTACTATTTCGCAATCCTCGGTTTGCCTTATCGATATGATAACACCAAAGTGTAGATAACCTACCTTTTAACCAATAACTTCTATCCTCACATCGATGTCGCTACGGAATTCCACCGTGGACAAATTTTAAAGTTCAGTTTGATCCGTTGTATATAAAGAGAATGTTTGCCACACTGATCTATTTATTGTGTATTAGCTATAGTCTGGCGCCACCTTATCCACATCTTTAATAAGCAACTTTGCTATCAATAAAATCCATTATTTGATTGCACGAATTCTCCTGAGTGAGATATCGAGTATTAGTATTGTGAGCCTTATTTGATAACAAGGCACTTGAGGAAGAAAAATAACGAGGTAGTTGTTTAATTCTTGAAGGAAGTCGACGTTTATCGGCTCTCTGTCAAGAGAGGCATATAAGTGAAGATATAGGTCGAGCAAAGGCACTCTGTTTTCAGACAAGTACACAATGGGAAAGACACTTTGGTTGAAAAACAGCAAAGAACAATTTCACTCGCCAGTAAGACCTAGCCGCTGGACTGCGTGAGCCGTTGCCAGTAACGTTACAGAGTTCAGCAATGTAGGCATCCACTCTGAGTGCTTGCATATGCATCTTAATGCCTTCTGCATTGGAATTAACCAGCTATGTGCTTGTTGGTACCTTGAGTAAATATTTCTTCATAGAGGTATAGGGCTTTCGTAGTTTTAAGTTCAAATCCCGTCCTTAAGTGCAAATCCCTGGCTGATTGCAATCTAGCGGCTCCTATTCATAACCAATCCTACAATGGAACTTCTATAGTCTAAGTGAGCATTGATCTCTACGTTTATTATGATATATTGAGATTCCAACACTAATCTTAATAAAACAAAAACTGTAGGACAGAAGTCAAAGGGAAAAGATTGGTATTTCCAAAATAAAACGGATGATCACCGTATCATGAGTATTAAAAGTAATGAAGTTTTTGAATGCATTCCTAGTCAACCATTTATTAAAAAAGTTGAGAAGAAATTTTTGAGGGAAATGCAAATTCTTTCTTTGCAACTAAAAGTGCTTCGTGCACTATCAAGGGAAACCGCTTCCGAATTGTGGCAGTTACTAGAATATTAAAATAATATTAAATTTAGTCAATAAAAAGTAGTAAGGAGTAAGAGAAATTTAAAAAATTTTGTTCTGATTAAATCATCTGCATAGTTAACTTAATTCAAAGAAACTTTTGCTATATCATAATATACAAATGGTTTTTAGCCGAAGGAAGTTCACTTAAATGATGGTTGGATCCCGCCTAAATAACACAAATTGAAGAAGTATGAGTATACTTTTTGAAAATTCAATAATGGGAAAAGTCAGCCACTGAAAATTACAAATAATACATTTAACAAGCAAACTTCTAAGACTTTAAGCAAAAGCACTCCTATTTATTCTGCCTTCTCTCAAAACATTAAGCGGATTGAAAAAGTCTTTACTATCATTAAATAGATAAATGAAGTGACATAATGTAGAAGAAATATATAATTATTTAAATGTGCTACTATTTTAAGTTTATTACTAAACTGTGGTAGACATTTATGTCATGATTTATTCTTTATTATTTGGTTTTTCAAATTTCCGAATTAAATTGTGCAAAATGTGAAGTAATATAGTTTTGATTTTGCAGTGTATCGAGGGAAAACAAAACTGTAACCAATAAATTTTGATAAGGTGATGAATGGAAATTTAAAAAAATAAAACCTTTAAGCAATATCCCCTGAAATCAACTAAAACTAAGTGTAGATAAGGGCGGATTTGAAGACTCGGGTCAGTTATTTTTATTTGTCTTTGGTACGATAAATAAATAAATAAATAAAAAAAAAACTTCTCGTACAACTTCTGTACAGTGACAAAATTCTACCACTTTTTTCTAATTGCTCCCTTGAGATGGACATTTTATATTCCTCTTACATTTGGCCAAAATGAAAAAGAAGGGACTTTACTACCGCTGTGGTGAAGTTATATGGTACATAGATATTGTTGATTACACCAAAAACACCAAGGACAGTTAGGCCGTTGCTTTAATGGTAACAAATCGTTTAAGCATTTTTACGAAAAGAAAAACTCACGATGATGTCTCCCACAAGGCGTAATATACGTACATACGATATTTGTTTTAATACATAGGTTAAGTTGGGTGAGTTTCGATTGATTTTTTCATCTTATTGATTTAAGAAAGGATAATCTTCTTTATCTGTTGAGTATGTACATACACTCATGTATGTACATCTATGAATGCAAATAAGTTGAGATATTTTTTGAATGACATCATCCCGTAACGACATGAGTTTAATAATTGAACAAGATTCTACGCCATGAGATATACCTCAGTTTTCCTAATATGGAGTGAAATGGAAAGTTTTTGTCCTCCAAAGAAACCACGTCTGCATCCTAAATTTTTTTTTGGAACCATCCATGAAGATCAGAGTACATTTCTTTCCTGGCTCAGATTCTCGCCGAAAGCATTCCTGAGCATAGGGAAAGTCGTGTCCGTATATTTTCCCTAACAGAAGTTCTGATGTCATTGCACCAGATCGCATGTATATAAGACCAGAGCCAGAAGACAAATGTCCCTTGTGTTTTGTGGTGAACGCCTGTCGTAGAGACTTAAGTTCACAGGATGCACATTTATCTATGTGAGTCAGAATACCAAAGCGGAACTTGTGTTGAGGGCACAAGCTCCACAATCGGTATGACTAAGGGCCAACCTAAAACCTTTTAAAACCGATCTTAGGGTTACGGCACCCAGTATTTATTGCCACTCTACGAGTACATCGAGTCAAAACCAACTAGAATCAACCAATCAACTTCCTGCAACTTTAGGTTTAAACAGTTACCATGAAGCGCCAAATAGGAGGGTTACCTCTAACATGCTCTGATTCCCACGGTATCGTATTTTAGGTGCTCGTGTAAACCACCTGTAATCCTGCCACTCAACAGGACCTATGGCGCGCCAACCAGTTACTTTGATGGCGTCAATCTGAAGATGTTTACAATAAAACTACTAAAACACTTCTTCCGCTTTTATGATCAAAGACTTAATAATGGAGCGGAAGCTCATCAAAGCTCCATGATGTTTTTGTTTTAACTTAACACTCAAGTAAGGCATTACTGCAATTTAAATGCCTGAGAAGTTTCTTAGGAAAATGGGACAGAGAGAGAGAGAAAGATTATTGAGCTCAATGGTTAATTCGCTTCATGGGTGGTATCCAACATTTAATGGGGAAACTAAATTATCAGTGTAATTGGACTTGTTGTATTCTATGCAACTACTCATCTTACCTTACCTAACCATCCTAACCGTCTGATTTGGAAGCCTCTTAAGCCATGTATTGCATCAAAGACCACTGGAGGATGCAGCCCATAAAAAGAATATCAATGGAAGGGATATCCGTTAGTACGTTTTGAGCGGAGTTAAGTATGGTAGCGAAAGCTCTCATGCGGTCGAGACAGACTGTTCTTCGAAGTATGATAAAAGCAACAGTGACGTTTTTTTTTTGTGGGTGTTTTTGGCTTTATATAAGTGTACAAACTTTATATCCAAAGGACCTTCCCCGGTGACAAACCCCATGTTTTGCGTTTAGTGTAGAGAAACTCGTTATCCAGGATGACAACCGAATACTTAGTTTTGTTGGAAAATTTAATGGTGATGCCTGCACTAGATGTGTCAGACCAGTCATTTTTCTCCTTCTCGTAAAGAGAACAACTGGGGAGGATTGACTGAAAGCCAATTTCATGTGCACCAGTCATGGATTACATCCGGGGATGCACTAATCTGCATATGTTTGAGAATCGGCGTCAGAATTTTTAAAAGCGTTAAACAATGTGCGGATCAACATGGACCATAGTAGTGGGGTCTGGACGCCGCCTTGCGGTCAATCGCTGTTTAGCTTCCCCATCACATTTTTGCCGCAGTCACCATCCGCAATCAGTGTCTTTTATCCACAAAATTTTACCCGAGTTACAAATCCCGTCAAAAGTTGCATTGTCCTGAAGCTCTTGATGAAATTCATTTATCGTCTTTTTTTTTTGCTTTGGTAGCAGAAGCTGATTCTGATTAGGTTATCTGGGAAATTTCAAATATAAGACGAAGAGTCTTTATTTTACAGTCAGTATTATTGCAATATAGCTGCTTCTTCCCTTTTAAAGAATAGCCTGCTGGATTCAGCGAAAACTGCCCACACCAATGTAGCATCACTTTTATCTAATGACAGTTTGTTTGTCGTTCTTCTATATTTGGCTGAAAGTTTATAACCCCTTCAAGTGCTTTACGAAGAAAATCCTCAGTTTGAAAAAAATCCACAGACAGTCAGTCAGTACAGCATCTAAAAGAAGAAAATGAAACATTGCGCATGAAGGTAGCCAATTAGGAGAGCATAGCTATTGAAATTGTTAGTGTGCGTTTATAAGATATCATATTCGACGAAACCTTTAATATCTCCATATTCACTGAAGTCATACAGAAACGTTATGTACAGCTCATAAAAAAAATCAAAACACGAGCATAAACTCCACCGCTAATAGTTGTGGTGATATTACTTTTTTTGTTTTTTTTCTTTTATTAATGACAGCGTAACTAAGTATTCAAAAGTTTTTTTATGACAACTAACAAATTAAAAACAGAGAATAAATTCAAATACTTGTGGTTCCGTAATTCTCATATTTTGGTGAGAAAATTTCAAAATAGTGAGGCTGTTGCCTCATTTGATGATATACCTGCTCTCCAAGGGCAATAATGTGAACGTTGAACAACAACATTAATCTTATGTGCGACAGATTGACTATCAGAACTATTAGAAGTAATTTTAATAGCCTTTTTAGATGTGAATCAGATGGCAAATCATTTTTTATTTCATCAAAATATAAAATACCTAGTTTAGACAAAAACTTCGATTTACTGATTATACAATAACTCTTGTTAACCTTCCAGACAAAATATTTGTATCTAAAATTTGGATTTATTCTTATGAGAGCATATGCTCTCATATGCATTAGCATATTCTCAATAACAATTTCTTTCTAAATGCTAATGACATTTTACTATATATTGAGTGTGATTGAAAAGTTTTTAATTTAAGAAGCACGTATGTCATCAAAATTTGCTGCAATATTGCAGTTTTTTTTTTTGTTTGTTTTTAAATAAATTTCCAAACTTTCTAGCTTAAGAACGATTTGCAAATCTTGTTATCTAAGGTAACTTTAATCTAGATATTCCGATTCTGATTCTTACCAATCGCTCATGGCTGAACATTGATTTTTGTTCATCGTTGTTAAACCTACAGAAGCAATTTCAAGCACCTTCGTTAACCATATCTTTGCTCTTCTTGCGAATATTGTTCTGAATTTCCATGCTGATATTAACTTGGTAGTTAGTTTTAGTTTTAAATGCATTTTATTTTCTTAAACACTAACTCTTACATACTAACAAAGAAATGCTTAAATGCGATCTTATACTAACTTACTGGCCCCACACAGGCACTCTAGGCTACTCTTAATTCTTATATCTATGTCTTTCGACTTCATTTACATTTTATTTAAAAAATTTTATTTTGTATACTTAGGGCTAAGAAAAAATTGTTACCAAAAAACTTAGTCTATGGATGTAATTTTTTATTTTTTATAAAAACTTAATATCTAACTTAAAATAAACCTTAGTCTACCCAATCCTACATACACAATACACACACACACACACATAGATATTACACAACTATATGCATATATTGGTATATACCTTTGCATAAGTGCTAACCTAAACCTATGCAAGCTGGCCATCGCTATTCACAGAGCAAATAGATTGGTCAGCTCTGCCTCATTAGTGAGGCTGATCCGTACTTGAGGGAAACGACGACGAAACATCTCCACCATTCAACCACCAGAAACGCGCGATTCCCCAGCGCCCTACTGAATCTGAGACGATCCACACTACCGTTTGCGACGTCTCTGTTGTAGTTGAGTCGCCTGTCCCCAGCTGTCCGAGCGAAATGAAAGATTAACGGAACCGCTTGTCTATCTTGGATCAACTCTATCTGATCTAGGTAGAGGAATGCTGCCGGTGGAACGAAGCTGTTTGAGCGAAATCTTGTGGTAAAGGTAATTGGGGAAGTAAGCCCCAGATATCAGGTTATTCGTCGAGGTCATTGCTCTTGCAATGTGCCTTTGAGTCAGCTTAATTCCGAAGTTGTCCACTCGTATTAGGTTCGCCCTGTTGTAAAGGACCTCATTAGGATAAAATTTCTTGTACACCGACTCTGGTGTTCTGTACAAGCGAAGACAAGCCCTAAGACAAGCCCTCTCAAACATCCGAAACTTTTCCATTAAGCTTGCTCGTACATTGAACCAAACGGGACACCCAAATACCAGCATGGGCCTGATAAGGGTCATAAAGCAGATTACCTTTACCCTCTCATCGAGTTAACTGCTATAAAACAGTCTCTTTGTAAGGGCAAAGGCGCCTTTAGCTCTGCCCAAAGTAGCATCTACGTTTTTGTCAAAATACAGAAACCGATCTCACCAGACCCCAAGGTATCTGACCACATTTCGACAGGCAAGAGGCTGCATGTGTTGTATAATGATTAAGAATTTTCTCCAATTTTTTCTGTTATCCCTAGAGGCTCTAGACAACGGCGTCCTAAAGAGAAAGATTTCCGACTTCTGAAAGTTGATTTTCAACTTCCAGTCATTTCAAAATCGTCTTATCTTATCGAAGTCACGCTGCAAGAGAGTATTAATGACCTCGATATTTGGTTCTGTGCTGTACGCTATCAAATCGTCTGCGTACGCAATAGTATGGGGAAGTGAACCTATCAAGTCGCTTTTATAAATGTTGAATAGCATCGGCGAATTGACCGCGCCTTGCTGCAGACCATTCTTAATTTGAAATATTCCAACAGAAGTCACATCACCATTTTTCACAATGAACTGTCTGTTGGTTAGCTTATTATAAAGAATGTACAAGAGTGGTTTACTGATCCCCACCCTAGTCAACTTATAGAAAAGACCCTCTAACCATACAGTGTCGAAGGCCTTCTCCAAGTCAACAAGGCAGGCGCCAGTACATTGGTTTTTGCCTTTCTTCCATTGGATATCGGACACCAGTTTAGACGCGCCATGTGAGATATCATGTCCCGCCTTAAAACCGAATTGATTATCCGGAACTATGTTTGTTTTCAACCCACCTAGACAGAGCTCTATTGATTAATTTTTCAAAAACCTTACTGATATTCAGAAGTGGACTTATCGACCGGAGATTCGCCGGATTGGATATATCCTTTCCCTTTTTGGGGATAGGTTGAACCACCGCCGTTTTCCAATGCGCTGGATAATGTGAATTATTCATTGCATTATTAAACAGGGTGGTATAAATGTCCACCGCTTCTGGAGGAAGATGTCGAAGAACGATGTTCGGAATACCATCGGTCCCCACTGACTTTTTAGCCCTGATTGTGTCAAAGATGTCATGGAGTTCTTCCTTCGAAATGAAAGGGGGTAAGTCACCCTCACTGGTATTGACATTATTTGCCATGTTTTCGTCGCTAAACTGGGTGAAACCAGAGCCCTCGGATCGCCAGTTCTCTACTTCATTGCGAATGTAGAAGTCGTGCACCAAGACACGGTCGTCCAGGTCATAATTAGGGCCAATGATATCATTGGCCTTGTATAGTTCCTGGAAAGTCGCTCCTATGGCTCCTGTGGATCCTCGACCACAAAGAAGGAGTCATCATCAGCGGCCTCATTTGGGTCAATACCTGCTATTGTCAGTAACCGTTCGTGGTCTGATGTTCGGGCTATTTTAAGACACTGAAGGTCGTTTTGATTTTTTCTTCCAAATAGTTTATTTATTTGCGGGAACATATTCGGGTTACTGGTGCTTACAGCCCGAACTTTGTTGTGCCAATACAAACTTACAGAAATTCTGTAATTCTCTTTTATTAACGTTTGCAGATTTTTAATCGACGATTTCAATGTCCTGATCTCCGGGTCTGTCAGTAAACTGTTTGTACAAGTTTTTGAGTCTTGACAGAAGTCTACTTTTCTGTCGGTGCAGTGCGTCAATAGTAGGATTGCGAAACAGGTCTTCGTTAGTTGTTTGTCGATACCGCGGTATTGTAGTGTCCATAGTTTGTTTAATTGTCTCGTCCATTTTTTTTTTTAGGTAATTGATCTCCTCGATCTCCTCGTTTGACAAATTGCTATTGGATGGTGGGTGGAGCGTGTTCGAGCAGAGCGCTCTTGTCAAGGTTGCGGAGAAGTGTGTCCATCGAGCCTTACTGTAGTTTTAAGAATATCTTTGGACAAACTCCTCCAATTCCGCAATTTCGTTGGGAACTGTAATTTCGGGGCTAAAACCGCAATGGTCGCTGTCATATACGAATGTGCGCAGACAGTTTAGCGTTTATAAATTCGTACCTGTCAGTCGTACACGTTCGTCGTACCACAGTAGATCCAAATAAGACCCGCCTCTGGGAAACGACGGGTTATCTGTCGCTTTAAGACCGAGTCTGTACATGACATCGTGCTGACCCCACCAATCGAGTAGTAGGATCCCTCTAGTATTTGGCAAATGATTTCCCCAACCTCTGTTTTTCTTGAAATCTCCGCCGATTATAAAATAATTCTCCGCCGATTCCAGCCTTAGAAGTCGAAAAAGCGTGTCTAGCTCTGTAATGAATAAGGTGGATTGTAAAGCCTCAGGTGCATAAACAGAGGCTGGTATTAACTTGGATCTTCATACAGCTGATCGTTGTATGACGGGAATTTTTTTTGAAAATGTAAAATATAATAAACCAAACGTATCATCTCAAGCCACTTTCGTTCAAATTAACTTTCATGAATTGAACAATAAGCTACGTAATTATAAGAGTGTAATATATTACTTAGGATCTTAAAAAATTACATAAGTTTATCTATAGGTACACACAAAAGATCGAATTAACGCCTTAAACCTTGCATAACTCATACTCTTCTCAAAAAAATTAATGTCAAACACAAATTATGAAAAAAACGTTGAATTCAAATCCATTGAATACCATCTTAAAAAATCGTTTTAACAAACTTTGCAAAAAAGTGAGTAAGGAAGTTAAAAACGCTCGGGATAACTATTTTCGTTCTAAAATAGTATTGTTGGTCGTAAAGTGTACACAAGGTACTATACTTGGGCCAATTTCAGTTCTTATATATATAAATTCCTTTTTTTTCCTCCAATTCTAGGGTAAAACTACAGTTTTTTCTGACAAACTTGGAGCTGCATATTGTTCGGCCAGTCCGATAGATTTAAGGGGCACACCTTATGTGGCTGCCACAAAAAAAATGATTTTTGGGAAGTTTCTTAAAGAAAACTGTTGGATAAAATATTTTAAAGTTTGGAGGATATATTTATACGTAAATAATCAATATACACTAAAACTTTCAAAGTAAACAACCCAAGTCACATAAAAAGTATATCGAATTTTCCCCTAAAATTTAATGCTTTCTAGCCCGCCAAAATTACATTTCTCTTACAACCAGAAAACTGAAGAGTCATTGTATGTATTGGGTATGTAATTTAATTCGTGCGGTTTTTTTTCCTAATTTGAACGTTTATTTAAGAAACACATGTACAATAGTATTATTCAAAGTATTGCCCATCTGAAGCTATGACTTTTTTTCATCTTTCTGGCAATTTGTGGATCCCATCCCAAAAGAACTGCGCCAGCTTTGCAGCCAAGAATGAATCAAGCCAATTTTTGATATTCTGCTCTGATGTGAACCGTATTTCAGTGAGGGCGTTCTGCATCGACCGGAACAAATGGTAGTCAGAAGGAACAAGGTCTGGGCTATAAGGCGGGTGAGGTAAGACTTCCCATCCAATGTTTTCCAAATAGTTCTTAACCGGAATAGCAACGTGGGGCCGAGCGTTGTCATAATGGAAAGTTATTGCCTCGTGTCTGGTCGCATATTCCGGGCGTTTTTCGGCTACTGCTCTCTTCAAATGGATTAATTGTGTTCAATAGCATTGTCCATTGATGGTTTCACCCGGTTTTAGCAGATCATAATACAGCACACCCATCTGATCCCATCAAATACAGAGCATTATCTTCGCGCCATGGATATTCGGCTTTGCCGTTGATTTGGCTGGTTGGCAGGGTTTCACATATGATTTTTTGCGCTAGGGGTTGTCGTAATGGATCCATTTTTCATCACCAGTAACAATCCGATGCAAAAATGACTTCCTTTTGTGGCGTTCCAGCAGCATTTCGGACATGCAAAACCGCCCTTCGACGTCTCTCGGCTTGAGTTCATGTGGAACCCAATTTCCTTGCTTTTGAATATATCCAGCTGCTTTTAAACGTTTTGAAATGGTTGCTTGAGTGACACGCAAAGATTCTGCGAGCTCTTCTTGTGTTTGGCAACAATCTTCATAGAGTAATACTTCCAGTTCTTCATCTTCAAACTTTTTTGTCTGCCCAGGACGTTCATCGTCTTCCAAGCCAAAATCACCACTTTTAAATCATGCAAACCACTTTTGGCACGTTCGCTTAGCTAGCGCATGTTCACCATAAACTTCCACCAAAATACGATGACTTTTGGTCGCAATTTTCTTCATATTTAAGTAATGAAGAAGAACTCCCCAAAGTTCGACATATTTGAGTGAAAAAAATTATTGTTGTTTACGCTTCAAGTGAATGATATATACTGAAATGACGTACAATGACAGTAACTTTCCAACGTATGTTCCAATGGAATAATACAAGTTACGCATTAAGTTATAGACTTATAGTTTCAACTATCTTTGATTTGAACTGGTCCAAGCACATTTCGGCTTTGAAAAAATATATTCTTTTCTCTACTCGCTGTCTTTTCGACTTTAGAAAGTATTGCTCTCCTAACACTATTAAAAGAGTTTAATATGGTCTATTCCAATCAAGATTGCAATATGGGCTTTGTAATTGTTGCGGCGGTTGTCTTAGGAAACTTCAGCAATCAAATCTCTTTCAAATATATTTTATTTTAAAGTTCTTAAGATCTTTTTCATGATAGGCGGGTGTCAGGGTATCAAGTTACAAAAACCTTTACTCCATTATCTCATAAAAACTATTTAACACTTGTTTTTGAAAATTTGATCCTTAAGGGATCGCGGATCTTATCCGTTTTAACAAAAGTAGTTAAATCACAGATTCTTGGTTTAATCACCACAAAATCAAAACCCTGCTGCGTTATTCAATTAAAAAAAATTTAGATAACTAAATAAAAATAATTTGTTCATTTGCTTAACTATTTCTGCTATTCACAATAGTTTGTGAATAGATTGTGTCTTTTTTTAATTTGTCAATGGTTAATTTTTCTCTTTGAACTTCTATTTTTCTACCTTTGCACTCTCCATACAAAGTAAAAATTACTAAAATTTGTCATCAAATCTATTCTTCTCAAATAAAGACAGTTAGTGATATATATATAGTTAGAAATGAATATTTGTAAATTATAAATTTGAATTGTATACATACATATGAATAAAGAGAATTGAATCGAAAAAATCAAACACTTCATAAGAGGCACTCTTCGAAAAACTAACTATATTCTTATATTATTTAGCCTCGATCTGTGAAGGCTCCAGTCTTCCTCTAAATTAGTTTAAGGTGACTTCTATAGAAGTTTTCTGGTTGCTGCAAATCTGCGTTTCACCAATGAAGTTACTTACTGACCATTTACGAGGGCTGTTTGATGGGTACTCGGATTGGAAGATAGCACTACTGAGACAAAATGAGTATTTCATCATTTAGTATAACCCCACTTAGCCCGCCTGTCAAAATTTGGTGACAATTCGACGCTTAGTTTTGTTTTGACACTCATTGCAAAACATCGTGTTAGTGTTTTTTGCGACTATGGAAAAATAACAGTATCGCTCCGTGATCCGATTCTTGTTTTTGAGTGGAAAAACCTGCAAGTAAGTCAAGCACATTTTCGATGGTGTTTATGGAACCCATTCACCTTCTCGCACAACCATTTACCATTGGTTAGCAGAGTTTCTCTTTGCCCGGACGTCGGTTTTTAATAAACTGCGCCCTGGTTACCACAGAGGAAACCGTGGATAAAATTCATAATCTCGTATTGGTGGACCGCCGAGTGTAATTTCGCGAGTTGACGCAGATAGCAGGCATCTCAACTGAATGCGTTAAACATATCCTGCACGATGTTTTGGATTTTTGCGTCGTTTCGTGACCGTCAGTGAGACATGGATTCATTGGTACCTACCAGAGACCAAGCAATAATCCGTGAATGTGCTCCAAAGAAGGTACCTTCGGCCGGAAAGGTTATGGCCGCCGCTTTTTGAGACACGGGAGGTGTGATCCTCGTTGATTATTTAAAGAAGCGAAAAACAATCACAGGAGCATACTTGCGACGATTTGAAGAAAAAACGACCACATTTGGAGAAAAAAGGGCTCTTCGACCACGATGACACATTGGGTCACACCTCCGCAGTAATCACAGCCAAATTGCTCCCCCATCTTCCCTTCTCTCCGGATTTGGCTCCCGGCGACTTCTCTTTGTTCCCAAACCTTAAAAGATCGCTTGCCGGAAAGAAGTACGAGTCGAACGAGGAAGTCATCGCCACCGCCGCCGAGGAGTATTTTGTAGGCCAACAAAAATCATACTCTACGAAGGGGAAAAGTGTATCGAGTTGAAAGTTGATTAAAAGTTGTGTTGTTTCTTCTAATCTCGGTATTTATCAAACAGCCCTCGTGATTCATACCATCATTAAGTTCATACCATCTCATCAGTGTTGGGAATTACTTTAAAACTTCATTCACTTTGTATAAAATCTGAAACCAAATACAAAGTGGCTCATGAATTTTGAGAAACTCAATTAACTTCTAATTTACCAAAAAAAAAAAAAAAAACGTTCATAACTGCATAATGGGTTGAAGTGAGAATCACCTCAATTGTCGTTCGAATGAGTTGGTTTTAATTATTTAAATTTATAGATTTTGTTTGCAGCGATGTCAGGTAATGCTGTAACAACAGGCCAAGCTATGTCAGAAGTTGCATTATCTTACTAAATCTATACGGTGTTTAAAGTCGCTTTCATTTAGCGTTGCTCTGGGAAGTCAATTCTCTTAGCACTATTATGTAATAGCTTCCATAGACCATCACAGTGCAACCGTTTTCTTTGAAAAGATAAGGCTCCACAATTAAGTTTAATGAAACTGCCCATTTACACTGACACCTGAGGTAGATACAACTCCGTCTAATGGAGCATCACTAAGTTCCTGTCCCTCCATATTAAATAATTTCGTTTGTTGACATTACTGTTAAGATCAAAATGTGCCTTGTCAGACATTAAAATGCCGTTTAACATGTTTTCATCTTCTTTCACCATTTGAAGTATTTTCTGGTAAAATTCCAAGCCAAACAAGTCTGCTGGATTTTGTTTATTTATTATTCGTATTTAAACTTTTTATGGAAATAAATTCAAATCTCAGTACAGAAGTGTTGCGATGACTGCCTGCTAATACCCATTTGAGAAATTAAGCTCTCATAGCAATCGTTCCTTAAGCCCGAAAGTAAAATGTTGATGATGGCATTATGTTTGGTAAAAGTATTTACCAGCTCGGATAAATGCCACCAAGCACACGGCTTCACTCTTATGCAGGTAAGTAATCTACATTTTTGTTTCAGCATTCTAGTCTGTAAAAGAAAAAAATCTAATTTGTAAAATTAATTTAATTATTTTGCAAGGCAAAATAGTTATTACTTGTGTATCTGATTGCTCGTTCCCTCAGTCACCCTATATTTTATATATAGGAGATATCTAAATAAGTCAGATAGTAGATAGATAGACGAATATTTTAACCGGATTACTTGTAATTCAAGTAAAAGAGCCCGGATATACATAATTACTTACTTATCTTTCAAGGGCATGTTGGTCTGAATTTAATCATTTAGTAAAAAGGTTGTTGCTCATGGCTGACTTACATACCATATTTCAATTGGTCTTGATTAAGGAAGAACTTTTGTTTGACAGATGTGTATGTGCTTTTGCTTCTGTTGTTGTTGATGGTGTAATTTTAGTGGATTTAGTTGTTGGGCCTCTGTAGGTTGAAGCTATTGATTTTATTTTTGTAGGTGCTGCAGTTTCATTGTGTGGTGATCCTTTTTCGGTTTCTTGCTGTTTTTGATTTTGGTGTTATGAGTCGTTGAATTATTTCATTCATTCACTTTAAATGCAATTTTATTTCAACTAATTCAATAATTCGTACATCCAGACAAAAAAAAAAAAAATGCTTACAAGTTAGCTTAATTAATTTAAAACTATCTAATTCTAACTTAATGGCACATGCGGGCACTCTAAGTTAGACCTTATGCTTAAATTATGTCTTTCAACGTTTCGTAAGCTTACATACAGGGTGAATGACTCGAAGTGCAACTTTTTAAAATTGCTGTAATTTTTTTTATTTTTTGATAAATTTTATTGTGCTAAAGCAAAAAATGTTGGAAAATACATCAATTTTCGAATTGTATCAGTAGTTTTCAATATGTTCACCTTTAGCGCGAATAATGGTCTTGAGACGGCCGAAGAAAGCATCGCACGCTGCACGCAAGTGTCTCTGCGGTATTTTGGCCCATTCCCGGCGAAGTGCTTGTTTGAGGTGGTCCAAACTTTGGCATTTTGAGTGCCAACCTTCGCCTTCAAAATACTCCA
Source organism: Volucella inanis (assembly GCA_907269105.1). NCBI lineage: Eukaryota > Metazoa > Arthropoda > Insecta > Diptera > Syrphidae > Volucella > Volucella inanis. Next base: position 123,335,410 of record OU026157.1, on the reverse strand, counting down.
GCCAGAGAAATTCAACTTATTTGCATCCGGAGAATTTTCAATCCATTGTGTCGAAGAAATGAAGTGTGGAACATTGTTTTTTAACCAATCTTGGTTGACGCGCGCTTTGTGAGACTGTGCCGAGTCCTGTTGAAATTTGCACGGTCTCCGACCGAAATGATTGTTTGCCCAAGGCTACAGTACTGCCTCTAAGACAGTTTCACGGTATACGATCGCATCAATTTTGACGCCACGGTCCAAAAATACGAGCGGAGAGCGACCATTGGCGGTTATCGGCCCAAACTATCACCGTCCAGAGGTGTAAATTTTCAAAGGACCTCTCTGGGAAGTAAACTCGGTAATTTTGTTTGTTGACATATTGCTCGATAACAAATGGCGACTCATCGGAAAAAACCAAATTCGGCAACTCACCACTTTCGTGCAAGCGTAGCAACTTCTTCGCTCTTTCGACTCTAACTTTTTTATGTTGCGGTGTAAGATCGTGTGCTTTTTGGAACTTCAATGGCTTGAGCCCAAGCTCATTTTTCAGCATGTGTTGCATCCGTTCTAACGATATGTTGAGCTCACCAGACATTTTTCTTCCACTCCGACACGGATTTCGCTCAATTCGAGTCTTCACTTTCGAACTATTTCTGCTGATGCTGCTGTTCCTTTTATGACCCCCTACATGGCGTTTTGCAACGCTGCCAGTATCACGGTAACAAGCTATGGTTCGAGACACAAATGATTCATTCACGTTGAGGTGGTGGATGGTTCTAACGATAGCTACTTGTGGTCTTCCAGCCAAATATAGAGCCAACACACTATCACGTTTGAATTCCATCGCGGAGACTGAGACGCAAATCGTTTAAAAGGCCTGTAAATAATATTATATCATATTTGTCATGTGTCAAAATTTGAGCTTATAGTAATGAACAGTTTGCAAATTATAGCAGTCTGAAATTGTTTGCAGTTCGAGTCAGTCAGGGTGTATATATCGGGTTTTCCAATAACGACTTCACAACTTTTTTTTTAAATAAAAGGCAAACCATTTGAGATATTTCAAAAACATTTTTATTGGCTTGAAGTACAATCAAAACATTTATAAATGGAACTCGACTTCGTTCATATGGCCACCGCGGGCACGTTTGCAGCGGTTGATTCGTTGTACCCAATTTTCAACGACTCGGCCACACATTTCGGCCGAAACGTTCAATGTTGGCTCTGAGCTCTTCCAACGTCGTCGGCGTGTTGGCATAAACCACTGACTTAACGTAGCCCCACAAAATAGTCAATCGGCGTTAAATCGCACGAACGAGGTGCCCAATCGACTGGCCCATGTCTTGAGATAACACGCTCACCATACTTACTTTTCAATAAATCGATTGTAGCGTGTGCTGTGTGGCTTGGGGCACCATCCTGTTGAAACCACATGTCGTCCATGTCAGTGATCATGGCGCGATAACGCTGACCACTCACAGTAACATGACGATCGTTATCGTCGACGACAAAATATGGCCCAATAACGCCGCCGACATGCAAACCGCACCAAACAGTTATTTTTTGTGGATGAAGTGGTGATTCATGAAGCACATGTGGGTTTTCACCCGACCTATAACGCATATTTTGCTTATTGACGAACCCATTGAGCAAAAAATGAGCTTCGTCACTGAAGATGATTTTGCGATGAAATTCATCATCTTGGTGCATCTTCTCCAGAACCCAATCGGAGAACTTACGTCGCTTCAAATGGTTCATCGGCTTCAATTCTTGAGTCAGCTTGTTCTTTTATGGGTGTAAACCAAGATCCTTTGCCCAATTCTTGAGAATGCCGTGGAATTGACTGATTTGGATCGTTTGCTACGGACGTCTAAACGGCAGCGATATTTTCAACACTTCGACCAACCCATTGTCTCACTGACACGGCAACATCACACAACAAATATGCAGACTCAGATTTTTTCACTAAAATTGTTATTGCCTGTCTACTAGAGCGAGAACAACGACCGAAAATTGGAGTTAACGCCCTTAAAGTTGCAGCCACCGACTCCGAATATCTGTAGAAAATTTTTATAATTTGCAGACACTGCTCGTTATTGTTAGTGTTAGTATACCACGATGAAAATGTTGAGTTTACTGAATAAATTGACAGTGACAGTTTGATGATTAGTGAAAGAGTGCGTTCACAAATTAAATTCAAAGTTGTCAAGTCCTTTTGGAAAACCCTTTATATATTATTATTCCTATATTCATTACAATCAAAATAAGCAAAAACTTAATAAAGAGACATTTATTGTTAGTTATTATAAAACTTCCAACTAAAATTCAATTAGATATGATTTCAATGTTCTCACTTCGACTATTTATAAACGAGTCAAAGTTTTCAGAAAAACTACAGATATTTTATATTAAAACATTAGCGCCCAAAAATAGAAGATTCCTAATGTCATTAGAAAATGACATTTGACAGGTACAACTAGGGATGTAATTGTATTTGACGCGATTTTAAAGGGTACATCAATTAATTTGGGACGAATCTGACCTGCTTGCTACGCAGACGCTCATATCTCCTAGGGCTCTGTATAGTTACAACTGGCGCGACTGCTGCTCGTGGGTCGATTGGTGACGAAACATTTCTGGGTATTTCAACCTCTGGAGTTGATGAGCGAGCTTCCACAGTTGAATCCAAATCGATTCGAATTCCCTTGCTGATTGCTTAACGGTGAGTCTCTGGGAATTTGAAAGCGATTAGAATTACAATATTGAATACCTACGATCTTTCCGTCACACATTGCTTTCCGAGGTCGGATCTGGTTTTAATGACGTCGCCAAGTATCATTGCTAGTCTTAACCATACGTCTTCCGAGAGTCTTAAATAATAAGGTATTGTCGCACGAACACCGCTTGATCAACGGAAAACCTCAAATTCGCGGTCTTTTTCATTTCGCCTTTGCTTCGAGATTCCGGAAAAAAAACGAAGAGTAGGAATATGCCGGTGCTGAATGATAGGTCGACAAGAACGTTGCCAACGCATCATCTCCTTGCTTGTTGTCCTCTATGATTTTGAGGAAGCTCGTATTGAATGTCCGAACTATCCTCTCTGTTACACCGTTGGTTGAAAGGTGCTGAAGTCATATACCAAATTGAATGATTTCGATAAAACTGCAGGAACTCATCCGAAGTGAATTGAGTGCCATTACCAGACACTATCCTTTTAAGTAGTCCCTCAAGTGCGAAAATTGAGCATTATGCTAGGATCATAGCCTGAAATGGCCTAGAAGACATTCGAATCACGAATGGGAACTTCGATTTCGAGTCTACTACAATTAACCACATAGATTTTTGAAAAGGCCCAGTAAAATTGATGTGGATGCGCTCCCAAATTTCTTCCGATGAGAGCCAGCTTGTGTACTCTCATGGTGAACGACTAGCATCTAGTTGGTAGGCGGCGCACTGTGCCACCACTTCCGAGATAACTCATGCGGGAGACTTCCCAATGGCCTTGATGTAGAAGCGCTAGCAACTATTGTTGCAGCGGTACGGGTATGACTACTTTCAAACTATGGAAGAGAAGAATGTTAATACATACACTGAAGCAAAGCCTTCTAAGTAAATACGGCACAAAATATTTTCAGTTGGTGGTAAGCGATTTGGCCAACTATTCTAGACATACGCAATAACTTTCTGTGGACTCTTGCTGAGAGGTTATATGAGGCAGTTTCTTATTAGGGCTTTAGATGGTTACCAGTGGCTGATGGTTGGTTATCACATCGAATTGACGTCCGAATAAGTATTGTTTGAATTTGTTTTACGCCAAATATAATAGAGAGAGGTTCGTTCTTGATGTGATTATATCTTTATTGCGCATGATCCAATGTCTTTGATGCAAAAAATATGCGTTCCATTCGGGTAGATATGGGGAATAATTTCGCCGATGCGATGCGATGAAGCATCTTTAGCCAAGGTAATTGGTAAGTTGTTCTGGAACCTTTGAAATCTGCTATCCATTCAGCGTAGAATTGTCCTGGGAGCATTTCTTGCTTCAAGAATTTTCAATTCGATGCAAGTACATGCAGTTTAGATTGGAAATGTTTTGTAAATTTCGCAGACAGCACCTTAAAAGTGTGTGCAATGATCTTCTATCATTGAGGTATTAGAAATGCTGCTGCAACTGGAACAGGTAGCTGTCCCACGATTCCTTTTCTGGATCTAACGGACGGAATTGGGAATGTTGGTGGATGCTAAGAAGCATCTTTTCAAAATGCGCTCCATAGATTCTGTGTTGGACTTGATCGTTTTCTCCATGCATTCCTTTTGTTGGTCTGTTGCCTGCACAGTTTGTGGGTCCATATCTAACTTCCTTGCCGCCACTTGATATGATTTCAATGTCTTGTCTTCGACTATATATTAATGATTCAAAGTTTTTACAAAAAACTACAAATATTTTATATAAAAATATTAGCTCAAAAAATAGAAGATTTTCGAGCTTTTTCCTAATGGCATTAGAAAATGACAATTGATAGGTGTAACAAGGGATGTAATTGCACTTGACGCAAGTTTACAGGGTGCGTCACTTACAAACTACTTAAAACTACCATAAATCCTAACCTACTGGCCTCCTTAAATTAATTTATTTATAGTATATAACACAATTATCTTCTTTCCTTTTGTATACCTACCCTATATTTAAGAGAAGTTTCCATCTCTTATATATACATTTTTTTTAAAATTTTTTTAATATTTGTTTTTTCAATAATTTATATTTAAATTTTTTTTATTTTATTTTTGGAAATTTTTATATGGGTGACCAGATAGCAATGATAGTTGTTCCAATTATTATGTTTCAGATGCTGTCAAAATATTCAGTAAGGTTTACCATTTCATCATGCATCGTTTTATGTTTGCCGAAAGTGCGGAAATTATTAAACAATATTGAAATTCCGGCTTAGTAGTAATACGCAACTTGAACTTCTTCGTGACGTCGGTCGTCATGATGGCTTCAGTGTACATGCAATTCGTTGCACCATTGAAAAGTTTGAGCGTGAGCACACTCTTAAGCCACAAACCAAACAGAGATTGGTGAAGAAAACTTAGCCGCCGTACCGAAGAAGACCCAGAAATGTCGATTCAGTGACGATCAGTTGAATTGGGCACCGCTGGAGAGTCAACCCGGATTATTTTGCGGTTGAATTTGGGCCTACAACCATATAAGATTGTACTGATGCATGAATTGAAGCCGGACGACCATACACAATTATGTGAGTTTGCTAATTGGACGCGGGAATAGTTGGCCGAAGATCCGGATTATGGCAAAAAAATAATTTTTTTGAACAAGGCATATTTTTGGCTCAGCGGCTATGTCAATAAGCAAAATTGCCGTTATTCGAGCGGAGCCAACACAATCCGTAAGTGTCCGGCCAGTCATCAATGCGTACACAAAGATTGACTATTTGGTGCAGTTTATGGTATGGCGTCATCGCCGGACCATATTTCTTTCGAAATGAGGAAGAAAACACCGCTAGTGTCAATCGTCTCAGGTATAGAACGATGGACACTTGGGCGATCTGTCAAATAATTTGTGCAAAAAGAACTTCTAGATAAGAAGTGTGAAAATAAAAAAGATATTAGATATAAGATATGTATATTTAAAAGTTTGGTATTAATTGAATCGTCTAGGTTTCATTACCCAGAGAAATAAATATCTGGGTAAGTTATAGCATATAAGACAGATACATCGTCAGTTGAAAGTTAGGCGCAAAAGTTGAACTCAACAAATTAATTAAAGAGGCCTACTGCAAATATTCCTAAAATATAACAACACTGAAAAACGACAACCAAGCCCCAGCAAGTCCAAAATGCCAAACGACAATATAACAGCATAAGCATTGAGCAGTTTAAGCACATATCGAATGAAAAACAAAGACCTTGGGAAGGACTTAGCGTCGAAATCAGACTTTCAATTGCTTGTCTATGAAATTGCATGTCTAAAAGGAAAGCATGATATACTATCGACCAAGGCCTAGCCTCATTGTACACCTGCCAGCAGAAAAATATATCGACATGAACGAGAAGGCAAAGTACATTTGTGCTGAAATAACTTACAGTGCTCTCAGTCGTGATCCGAAAACTGCGACAATTATCGTCAAAATGAGAAATCGAGACTCCGCCCTGAATGTCCTTCGCAACACTACGAAACTCAAGAAGACCAACATTCGCATAAACAAAAATTTACCGTATAATGTGCGTCGACGAAGAGTCAAGCTCACAGTAATATTGAAAGCTATTCGAGAAGGAAATCCAAAGCGGAATTCACTTGGGATCTGTCTGAAGGACTTAAATACGGCAATACAAATGGTCTTCATTCTTTGAAAGACATAATTGCAACAATTACTACAAGTATGCACGATTTGGTAAATGCACTCATTAAAAAAACAATGAGTACAAAACGTCAGTTCGAAGTTCAGCTGGTTCAGCATTTTAAAATTATCAATTAAAGTGGATCTCTGCCGTGAAAATGAACTTATTTGGTAGAGGAAATGGTGGTAAGCTCATCACATACCATAAAATATAAATACTGTATACAGATAAACAACTCAAGATGATAGAAGAAACACATATTTTAGAACTAAAAGCAAATGATTGTATTTCTCATATAGTACCTATATATTTAAGCCATAATCATTGGCAAAGCGACTATAATAAGCTAACCGATTCGTTATTAAATCTTAATTCATTAAATGTAATACTTAGCAGTGACCTTAATGTAAAATGACTTTGTAAGTGAATCCCCATCATTTGTAAAACCAAACCGTAATTATAAGGATCTAGTTTGCGTTCAAGAAGGTGCTTAAATAATTGAGCTGGTAGATGCTTAAGACGGCCTAATCCTGAATGGAAGTTGCGATGGTGATTTTAATGGCGAGTATATGTTCCTACGTGGCACAGAGTGCTTAATTATTGATTATTGTTTTGTAGCTGGAGACTGGCAATCGTGTTTGTCGGACTTTGTAGTAAGCATAAAAACATTTTTTGACCACATGCCACTGAAAATCACTTTTATGGCTCCATTATCCCTAAATGCAATAAACGAAAACTACCAAACCAAACAGTGCCAACTGAACTTAAACAGACAAATGGTACATCTGAGTAGTATATCGAATATAATACCAGCCATTTGAATACTAACGGAGGCAATTCAAATAGCATCGCCATCAAGACCAAGGGCAACTTATAAGAGTAATAAGAATATGTAGACAAAAATACCTCGATAATGAGTGCATGAAAGTAAGAGATAAATCTTTTGCGTTTTTAAAATCCGTACGTTGGAACAATACGATAACATTTTAAAGTCCCTATACGCCCACAAACAAAGGATATAAACGCTTATGCCACGCTAAAAAATGCAAATATGAGTATCAAAAAATTAATGCTTTAGGTTGTGTAACTTAACTCGCCCAGCCCGTCCCTAAAAAGGCAAATCTTCGTCTCTCTCCTCCTACAGACCCATTGCACGTATGACTTTTCTTTCCGAGGTCACGGAAACACTGATAAGCCGTCGGTTCATGAAATATCTCGAAACAGGAAAACTTCTCAATGACCGGCAGAAGGATTTTAGTAGCAACGGGTCCACAGGTGATTTGATGGCATGTCTCACCGAAAAGTGGAACCAAAGCGTACCTACATCAATCTGGCGAAAGCATGATAGTTGTACTTGATATTTCTAAGGCATTTGACAGCACCAGACTCTTTTGTCGAAAATACGTGCTTTTGAGATAGATGACTCTATTCTTCAATTAATTAGAAATTACCTTTCGAAACGTTCAATTAAAATTGTTTTGGATGGTTTCAATTCTGATGTTCACTGATGTTCAATAAATGGTGATGTGCCCCAGGGCTCCGTTCTGTCTCCGAAACTCTTCTAAGTTTTCATCAACGATCTCTTCTCTGCTGCATCTAATCCACTATAGTCCTTTGCTGACGATAGTGTGTGTCAGTGTCCATGACAACTTACGTTGGAGTTGGAGGGTTTCTCAAGCTATGTAAAAAATACTTTAAGCCCACTGATCAGGTCTCAATATATAAGGCATTTATCTGCCCCAAATTGTAGTACAATTCTCATATCTTATCGGGTGCACCCAAAATACCTTTCCCCTTCAAACTTTTAACCTTAACATTCGTCTCGCTATGAATGCTCATCAGTATACAACCTTGATCAAAAAACAAATAACCATCATGTGGCGCTCCCATTATTCCGATTGAGTTCTTTTTTTTTGTTAATTTGGTACATCTTTTGTTGACATTCCCCCTTAATCGTAGCATCATAGCTTGAAATTTGCAAAAGTTACGTAGCCAAGACTACATATATCTCTGTGTCTGTAGGCGATCTTTTACAATTTTAGAAATCGATTTAAATTTCCAACAACGAACTTGTCTTAAATTTTGCGTAAAACACGGATTTAATGGTGCGCGAACGTTGGAAATGTTGGAAAAGTGTCGGAAAACGGTCGTTAACCAAGTGGCACGAGCGGATCAAAAGTGGTCGTGAGTCAATCGAAGATGAGACCATCGACATCGAAAACCGACGAAAACATTGATGAAGTAAAATAAATGTTGGTCAATAACGGCAAATTAACGATAAGAGAAATAGCGGAGGACTTGAACATTGCCTATGGATCCGTCCAAGACATTTTGGTAAATGATTTGGGTTTCCGTCGTGTCGCAGCAAAGCTGGTGTCAAAAGACATCAATTTCATGAAAAAAAGAGATCGTGTTGACTCCGATCCCACATTCATCAAAAGGATCATTACTGGAGACGAGACGTGGATTTATGAGTACGACACGCAATCTAGACATCAGGCAAGTGAACGGCGTTCACCAAATGAGCCGAGACCAAAAGAACCACTTCGTTTTCAAAAAAGAAGGCAATGCTCACGGTTTTCATGGATTACAACGGTGTAGTGCATCATGAACTTTTGCCAGAAGGCCAGACAGTAAACAAAGAGTATTATTTGGGCGTTATAAGACGTTTGCGTGAAGCAATTCGTCGGAAGAGAAAAGAATTGCGGGCAAAAAACTCGTGGATTTTGCACCATTATAACGCACCGTCGCACAGTGCCATCATTATTCGTAATATTTTGATTATTTGCAACAAGTACCATCCAACAGCCACCGAATTCACCTGATTTGGCTCCCTGTGACTTCTTTCTGTTTAATCGAGTTGAAAAACCACTACGGAGAACGCGTTTCAGCAGCCGAGAGGAGGTAATGGAAAAATCGCAGGAAGCACTGACGGACATACCGAAAACCGAATATAAAAAATGTTTGGAGGATTGGATCAAGCGCTGGCATAAGTGTGTTGCAGTCGATGGAGATTACTTTAAAGGGGACAATATAGATGTGAACGAAAAAACTTGTAGTTTTAATTTTCTGAATAAATTCCCAAATTTTTTTAATCAAGTTAGTATCTTCAAGCCTACTCTTAAATATCGCGATTCGATCCTAAGCAGCATAACTCGCTTTTGGAATGCCCTGCCCATCTCATTATTTCCTAGTCATTATAACATTCAAATATTTAAAACAAACGTTCATCTCATTCCTGATTTTCAGGACGATTTGCTAGGAACGTAATACCATATTTCGTTGTACAAATCTTGCTTTGCACCATATAGCACTAAAGGAATGTTTTCCTTTTATTTCATATGCTGGCGTACATATGTACCACTCATAAATACTGGTGGTACAATGGTGTACCGTTTATAAACAGCCCCGTGGTGTGAGGTGATAATGTCATCAAAAGTTGCATAATCTTCGAAGCTGCATCCAAAAAAATTTAAAAAGTAATGTATTTGAATTAAGATTCAAAATGGTTAAATCTTACCTAATGCTTTGTAAACTGGCTACGTCTTAAAAATTAAGCGGATTTACTAGCCTATATTCCGCCGAGAAATATTTCTCATGCCGGGACTCCACGCCCCACTGAACCGGAAACGCTCTATACTGCCATGTGGTAGTTGAATCGCCTGTCCGTAGCTGTTCAGGCGACATGGAAGATTAGCCGCACCGCTAATTTGTCCTAGATCAGCCTTTTCTTCTCAACATAGCAGAACACCTCTGCGGGAGGGAAGCTGTTAAAGCGCACACCCTCTTGGTACAGATGATTGGGTTAATAAGCTCCAGAAGTCAGAATGTTCATTGAGATTTTGCTCGAATCAACTTAATGACAAAACTATTCACTCTTATAAGATTCGCCTGGTTGTATAAGTCTCCATTGGGAGAGAATTAAATGTACTCCAACTCAAGGGTTCTGTACAAGCGAAGGCAAGTCATAAGGCAAACTCTCTCAAACATTCAGATCTTTTCCATTTAACTTGCTCTCACGTTGAACCACATTACACGTTGCATTACCAAGTTACATCAAAATACAAGAATAGTCCGGATAATGATCATAATGTCGCAGATGACCGTCACATTCACATGATGTTGTTAAAATAAAGATATTGATCTAGCCAGATCCCAAAGTATCTGACTTAGGGGCCGTTGAGTTTTACTATCTTTTCCTTCCTTCTCTTGCAACCTTCCCAACTTGGAATAAATAGCGAACATTTTTTTGCTGGATCTGTTTAACGTCATTGTAGATGGCATCTACCCACTATTCTTCGTCCACAGCTGCTGTCTTCCATACAGTCTACGTAAACCTTCACCCTTATCTGAAACAGTTTGTCTGATGAGACTTCCACTCGTAATTTTTCTGCCACCTCTTTCTTTACTTCAGCAGGCAGAATGTCGACTTTAAGAGTTGACCTTTGCTTTACCAAAAATGCAAGGTGAGCTGATAAGTCAGTCTCATCGGCTGATTTTCTCATCCGCTTATCCCTTTTTAACTTTGAGAAACAAAAAAAAAACTTTATCCCACTTTGAATGAAACTCACGTCACTAGACTTCCGGCACAGTACTCTTCTAGCCACAGCCATTTCGACTTCATCGAAGTTCAAATAATAATTATAGAAAATTATTGCACTACAGCGCACTGGAAAAAATTATAAAAAAAAACTCTTGTACACTTCACTTAGAGATATTACCGGCTAAAATATCATGACTTAAGCTGTACAATTCACTTTCCTTGTCATTATATCGTACAATAATTGGCAAACATTCAAAACGAACATACTCAGGTATGTGCCAACATTTTAAAGGTACACTAAATAGGAGTACTTTGAATGCGCTCCAATAAAAAAAAAACACAATACAATTATTTTAATGTATCTTTTTTAAGTAACACTATCCAAGACATTGTATATTGAACTATCGAATTGCTAAGTACATTAGTTTATTTCCATCTTCCATATGTATTGTACAATAGATGCCCGCGTCGTCGAGGATTATTAAAATTGGGAAATTGAAAGGGATTTTTCAAACTTTGACAACGGTTTTATATACCCTACAGACCTTACCAAATTCGCTTAACGTACATTTCGAGCAGTTCAAAGTAAAAGAATTTACAGATTAGATAAGAGTTTATTAAAGGTGAATATTTTCAGGTTCTCTCCCATTTCACAGCACCATAAGGATCTGAGACAGGGTCCATCCTTTATAAGTCACTTTAGCCCCACTCAGGTTGCGACATAAAGAAAAATCCATCGTCAATCAATCAAAAAAAAATTGAGTGTATACTGCAATTTCAAGAAATTAACGTTAAATATTCATCTCCAGTCTTAATTTATTCGGGGACTAAGAGACTTGGATATCGAGGAGATACTACGTCAAGAGATGAATTTCTTTCTGATGAAAACAGTTGAATGTTTCCATTTAAATATGAGCTATGCATAACATAACCAAAGGATGCGCTCAGAGGAATTTGTCAAATACAAATTCAGAACTACAAAAAACAAATAAAATGATTTGCTACGACTCGGGAAATAAAACCACTTGGCGAATTGCAATGTAAGTTACCTGCCGGAGGAAAGATCAAGAGACTTCGGTACTTATGTGGGGGATGAATACTTTTTAGATCATACAAGGGGTTGCTGTGAACATGTACAAAAATATATGGTTGTTGGTACACATAGTCGTGCTTACTTTTGATATTGATACTGATATTGATATTGAAAACTAAAGGCAAGAAATATAGCTTACGGTAGTCACAAGCCAAATAGATACTATTTTTAAACGCAAATGTGTCCGTAGACTTAACCTTCACGATGTAAATTCGATGAAGCTTTCTCAAGAAAAGGAAAGTTCACTGAAGGAACAAATATTTGAGAAGTTTCCTCATGTTTTCAAACAAGAAATTGGAAGCAGACCAAGTATTAAATGTGTTTTAAAACTTCATGAAGGCTACCTTAACCCATATTAAAACAAAACTGTATTAATCGTACATACGATCCGCCTTGGAATTCAAAATCGCGTATTTGGATTGGGAAACTTTAGTAGTCCCCATTATCAAGGCCGACAAATTTATTCGGTTTTGCTATCGCAGAGGTAAATGGATGAAAATACCGTCAATGGCGAAAGAAGAACGAACTAATATATTATCAGACCTTAGAAAACTGACTACGAATAGCGGTGAATAATTCATGTGACCCGCTCCGAAAATAGCAACAGCAACATTTGCAAAATCGTAAAACAGAGCAATGGAACTATTGTATATACATATATGCAAGAGCTCAGCCGAGATAATAATAACTTATATCTATATATGCACCGGGATAAACATATTGCATTACACTAGCCGCCCAGAAAAAGGAATGAAAATGGGGAAATACCAACGCATTTTTAAAATTGGGGGTCATTTTTATAACAAAGCTTACCAGTGGAAATGTGTATTTGTATTATTGTACATTGAACTCCATAATGTATAGATATTGCCCAAATGAAATCCATTCCCGTTGAAGGTATTACCCTGTATCATAAGCAAATACCCCTTCCTATAAAAACTCCATCCAGAAGGGCCAAGTAGTATTCGGGTCAGGATGGAATACCACGAAGTAGTGAAGCAGCTAAATTTGAAAAATGTGCAACAATGAAGAATCATGGATTATGGACTGGTCTAGGTAACCTTTAGGTGCATAAGTCCAAACCGAAATAAGGTCAAGTAGTTAACGTATGTCAGTCGATTATTATATTAGTTGAGGCTCGAATGGACTACATCTTTTTTGTAGTAGTTAAGTCTTCTTCGCTCTAATGACCCTCAAATGTTAGTTTTGATATATTCCTACTATGCATGGTAAAAAGCAACTTTTGTTATTGTGAAAAAAAAATGGATTCAAAGCAATTTTGTGTGTTGATTTATCATTGCTTTTTGATGGAAAAAAATACAGCCGATGCAAAGAAATGGCTTGATAAGTGTTACCCGGACCCTGAACCAGCCGAACGAACCATTCACAAATGGATTGAAAAATTTAAAAGTGGTCATACAAGCACCGAAGATGATGCACGCAATGGACGTCCAAAAGAGGCCGTTTCAAATGAAAACATCAAAAAAGTCCACAAAATGATTACGAATGACCGTAAAGTGAAGTTGATTGAGATAGCTGAGGTTCCGAAGATATCAAAAGAGCGTGTTGGATGTATCATACACGAATATTTGGACATGCGAAAGCTCTGTTCAAAGTGGGTGCCGCGTTTGCTCATACTCGACCAAAAACAACAACGTGTTGATGACTCAGAGGAGTGTTTAAAGCTGTTCAACCGCAATAAAGCCGAATCTTTGCGTCGGTATATGACAATGGATGAAACTTGGCTACATCACTTCACACCAGAGTCAAGGCGGCAGTCAGCTGAGTGGCGAGCAGGCGACGAACGTCGTCCAAAACGACCAAAAACTCAACAGTCGGCAGCCAAGGTTATGGCATAAGTATTTTGGGATACACATGGAATAATTTTCATCGACTATCTCCAAAAGGGAGATAGCGACTATTACATTGCGTTGTTGGAGCGTTTGAAGGATGAAATCGCAGAAAAACGGTCGCATTTGAAGAAAAAGAAATTGCTGTTTCATCAAGACAATGCACCGTGTCACAAGTTGATGAAAACGTTGGCAAAATTGAATGAATTCGGCTACGAATTGCTTCCCCACCCACCGTATTCTCCAGATTTGGCCCCCAGCGACTGTTTCCTGTTCGCAGACTTCAAAAGGATGCTCGCCAGAAAGAGATTTAAGACCGATTAAGAAGTAACCGCCGAAACAGAGGCCTATTTTGAGGCTAAACCGAAATCGTACTACAAAACTGGTATCGAAAGATTGAAAAATCGTTTCAATCAGTGTATCGCCCTCGAAGGCAACTATATTGATAAATAAAGTTGAATTTTGCAAAAATTTTGTGCTTTCAGCCCATGTGTTATTACATAGGAATTAATGCAAAGTATATAATAATCCCATCGCACATAGCCAAAATCAATTTATTGTAAATTCTACGAATGCTTTTGTTTGGTTGTAATACATTTCCAGCTTACCAGTACCAGCATGTAAACCATTTAAGAAGACTTCGGCTTGTAAGAAACGTGTGTGAAGGGTCCATCGTAAAAAAATATTGAAGTTTCAACTCGTCTTGTATAATAGCTTTTAAGTGTTTCGAGGATTTCACGTTGGTTGAATCGTACTGGATCAAACAAGGTCAACTTTTATGGCTCCTGTAATAAGCTTTTGCACCAGTTGTCACAGATAATACTACGACAACTACTGCGAACAGGTTTTGGAAGCTCTCACATATAATGCTCTCCCAGGGGTAGACTATTAGTCTTAGGTTGTACATATTTCGTTGTACATATATTTTGTTCCACTATAACACATCATGAGAATTTTCATGCCATATTTACTTGGCTTATTGGGTAGGTACATCCTTAAAGGTTATTGTCCTCGAAAACCAAATAGCTGTTCATTTATTGTATGGGATGCCCCTGCTGTTTAGTTACTAATGCACTTCCGAATCTACAGATACCATTTTTTCAAATAGGAATGAGCACATCTTCTTGCCGAAGTGATAGACGTAATGTTTTGTCGTCAGTCCTGAGATATCTCATCAAATAATCAAATCGATCGTTGAGAGAAAGATCTGCCAAACAGTTCTTCTGTAGACAGGTGACTATCTTTCCTCATTGCTATCAAAACTAATATTCCTGTCAATGCCGACTTTTATCCTATATTTTCATATTGTCCGGTTTTTTCATATAGATATAGATCGCGGATAATGCGTATTGGACCCTCGAAGTTCTTACAATATTCAATGCTGAGATTCTGGAATGATTCGATGTGATGCCAATGATGAAGACTGCGCTGCAGATAGTTCTTCATCTTCACTATTGCTCTTCTACTACCACATCATCAGTAACAGCACCTTCAGTATCACTTTCGAAGTCATCTTCGCTGTTCTCTGAAGGGAATCATTATTTCCTAAGAGAGCGGATAAAATACTATCCACTTTCAAGTTTTGCCTCTCCATTACAATTTGTCTTATTTAAAATGGAACTGAATACATGTCGATACAAAAATACTAATATTATTACAAACAAAAGATAAGTAAGGGTAATCATGCGTATGTTTGACTCATTAGATGGTTTTATTTCAAAATTGGTAAGATCTCTCCCAACAACACTTCCATTCTCTGATGAATCCGACTCAGATGTAACGAAAGCAGAGCACGTTACCTATTATTATTATTTTTTTTAGCCCGTGGTTACAATATTTAGAAGGGAAGAACTATATTTCGTTTTCTCTACTCTACTCTTACTCTATGAAGATTGTTGCCAAACACAAGAAGAGCTCAGAATCTTTGGGTGTCACTCAAGCAGCCATTTCAAAACGTTTAAAAGCAGCTGGATATATTCAAAAGCAAGGAAATTGGGTTTCACATGAACTCAAGCCAAGAGACGTCGAAAGGCGGTTTTGCATGTCCGAAATACTGCTGGAACGCCACAAAAGGAAGTCATTTTTCATCGGATTGTTACTGGTGGGAACCGATGAAATACCGAACATTGTGCTTCGACATCTCCCACCAGAAGCGGTGGACATTTATACCACCATGTTTAATAATGCAATGAATAATGCATATTATCCAGCGCATTGGAAAACTGCGGTGGTACATCCCATTCCTAGAAAGAATAAAGATACTTCCAATCCGGCGAATCTCCGCTCGATCAGTCTTCTCCCAAACATCAGTAAGGTTTTCGAGAAGGTGATCAATAGAGTCCGGACTAAGTGGGTTGAGGACAAACATATAGTTCCGGATAATCAATTCGGTTTCAAGGCGGGGCATGATATCATTCATGCTGCGTCTAAACTGGTTTCTGATATCCAATGGAACAAAGGCAAGAAACAGTGCACTGGTGTCTGTCTGATTGACTTGGAAAGGGCCTTCGATACCGTATGGTTAGAGGGACTCTTCTTCAAGCTTGACAGGTTGGGCATTAGTAAACCACTGCTGTATATTCTTTTTGATATGCTCTCCAGTAGACAGTTCATTGTGAAGAATGGCGATGTGACTTCTGCTGGAACATTTAACATTAAAAACGGTCTGCAACAAGGTGCGGTAAATTCGCCGATCCTATTTAACATTTACACAAGTGATCTAATAGGTTTACTTCACCATGCCATAGCGTACGCAGACGACTTAATCGCGTACAGATCGGGTCCAAAGATTGAGGTCATTAATACACTTTTGCAACGTGACTTCGACAAAATTAAGCGATATTGCGACGACTGGAAGTTGAAAATTAACTTTCAGAAGTCGGAAACCATTCTGTTTAGGACGCCTTTGTCTGGGGCCTCTAGGGATACCAGAAAGAATTGGCGAAAGTTCTCTATCGTAGGACAACTTGGACAGCCACTTGCTTGTCGAAATGTAGTCAGATACCTTGGGATCTGGCTAGACCAATATCTATATTTTAACAAACATATGGATGTTGCTCTGGCCAGAGCCAAAGGTGCTTTTGCCCTTACAAAGAGACTGTTTTATAACAGCCAACTCGATGCGAGGGTGAAGGTGACCTGCTACATGGCCCTTATCCGGCCCATGCTCGTATTTGGATGTCCTGTGTGGTTCAACGTGAGAGCAAGTTTATTGGAAAAGATTCGGGTGTTTGAGAGGGCTTGTCTTAGGACTTGTCTTCGCTTATACAGAACACCAGAATCTGAGTACATAAAATTCTATCGTAATGAGGTCTTGTACAATAGGGCGAACCTAATAAGAGTGGACAATTTCGTCACTAAGTTGACTCCAAGGCATATTGCAAGAGCAATGACCTCATCGAATGACCTGAAACCCGGGGCTTACTACCATAATTATATGTATCACGAGAGTGTTCGCTTTAACGGCTTTATTCCTCCAGAAGCGTTTCTCTACCTAGATAGTAAAGGTCTGATCCAGGACAGATTGGCGGTGCCGCTAATCTTCCACGTCGCTCGAACAGCTGCGGACAGGCGGCTCAACTACGACAGAGACGTCGCACACGGCAGTGCGGAGCGTCTCCGGTTCAGTAGGGCGGTAGGGAGCCGCGACCTGAGGGATGTTTCTCAGCAGCACCAACAATTTTGGTGGCTTTTTGAGGGAGAGGATGCTTCGTCGTCGAATTCCTCCAATGCTTGGTAGCTTCATGTGAAGCAAAGTGGGTCGCCTAATTTTTTTTAGCCATGGCCGGCTTACATAGTTTTAATTAGGATTAAGGTAGATTTAAGAAAAAAAAAATAAATAAAAACCAAAAAAAAAATATTAAAAAAAGAAATAGAAAATTAAAAAAAGAACATATATATATACATATATTTGTATATTAAGTATATATATATTTTTTATATATATATATAGATACATATGTGTATGTGCGTATTAGATGTAAGTAGGTTTAATAGATTAAGGTTTAATTTTAAGTAGTTTGTAGGATTTTAGTTTTATGTTTTATAATTAAATAAAAAAAAAGTCAGGTCACTAATTTTTTTTTTTGTAAAAAATGTTTTCTTAGTTTTAATTATAATGAATAGAAATAGTATACTATAGTAGTAAGATACGTCGAAAGACATAATTTAAGTGTTAGGTTTAACTTAGAGTGCTCGCATGGGGCCAGTAAGTTAGAATAAGATAATTTTAAGTTAATAAAGCTAATTTTTAAGCATTTTTTTGTCTAGCAAGTAACAGTAAATTAAGTAATACAATAAAAATGCATACAAACTGAAAAAAAAAAACTGACTGTGCACGATGGCGAATCGACTCATTCAGATTCTCCTCAACACTGTGCTCCACGACGGCAATAGCTCCTTCGCACTGTTTGTCGTCTTTGGGGATGCATATGATCCACTGGAGTGTACATGGTGCGAAAATGATTCATCACGTTCCGAAAAATTTGCTCAGATGGACGATGATGTCGCCCATAAAATGAACGAAGCGCACGATAAGTTTAGGGAACCGAACTATGGTTTTCAAAATAAGTTTGCACAATTTGCACTCGCTGTTCTGCTGTTAATCTGTTCACGTACTAATTGGCAAAACGTATAAACCACAAATCAACATTCAACTGTCAAATTGATAATCTGTAGAAACAGTGTTGCCAGTTTAAAAAGCGAACAATTTATATAAATGGACAAATAGCAATCATTTGTGTCTTCGAATCAAAACAATTCGATGGCATTATTAATGAAAAAAAAGCAATAGCTTCTCGTTTATTGCATAATACAATACAATGCACTGATACTTTGTCCTCTCATGCTCCTGCAGAGAAGAACCTGTTGGACATGAGAATGATGGTTCTTAAACATTCTTAGTCACCCTTAACATCACAAGTGCTTGAGTTTTCGATAAAATCAACTATTTTAGGGACATGTTGTTTCCTGGTTTAGATGGATTGCTTGCAATCAATAACAGGCGAACTATTTTATCGTATATTAACTGTCACTGCTCTTTTTCAATTTTCTTTATTTCAGTGCTCTTTTTTAAACTTTGGAATTTTTTTTACTGTTTACCAAAAACGTTGTTAGTATACGATTAGTATAAGAAACTATCCGCTGCTAAACTTTAATTCGCCCCTAAACTTTTAAAATTTATGGTTTAGGATGTAATGTTCTTCTATTCAAATTTATCTTTATTTCCAACCAATATGGATTTCTTTAAAGTGGATCAAGTGGTTTGAAACTGCTTTTCCTTAAAATGTTGCACACAGTGCGGGCGAATGAAAATAAGGAAGAAAAGAAAGATAGTTATCGATGTTCGTTGGTTTTAAATGTCTTAATGTTATAATGACTAGGAAATAGAGACCTCGGCATGACAATTCACAAGCGAGTTATTCGATTAAAGAACGAATCAAAATATTTCAGAGTACTTGCGAAAATGGGCTTGTTGATATAGAATTGAGCATTCATAGCGAGGCGGGTGTTATGGTTAAAGGTTTGAAATGGAGAAATGCTCATAGCGATTTCTATGAAGCACTTGTGGTAGAAATAATGATAGAACAAAGTGAGGCACGAGATATTTCGTCGGTGTTCGATGATGTCCATTGACTGAGTAATACCAGCATCACCTATGAGTTTCATCGCACGATTTCGAATCCTATCTAGCAGCTGCACAGATGTTTTAGTGGCACCTGACCATATGTGTACATTGTACTTCAATTTTGGGCGGGTAAATTCCTTACATATTGAGGCTAGATCAGAAGGAGAAAAGTAATATAATATCGTATGAGAAAACCTAGCCGTTTAGAGGCATTTTTGGCGACATCACATTTGTGCCGATTCCAACGTAAGTTGTCAGTGACATACACACCGAGAATGGAAAGTTTTTCGGTTTCAACGATGCAAGTGCCTTTCATGGACAATGGCTGGGTGTTTAAATTTCGCTTTAACAAAGCAGACAATATTTTGGAAGCATTGAATTCCACTTTGCTGACAATTCCCCAATTGGTTATGCTTAATGAGCTTATCATACGCTGCCGTTTCCGTTCTACAGCCGTAGACCAGGGACGTGAGTGCGGAAATGAATATGAAAAGCAGAGAGTACTGTCGTCGGCAAATGAATATATTGGATTAGAAGTAAATCGTTGACGAAAATTAAGAACAGTGTCAGAGGCAGAACGGAGCGTTTGGGCACACCAGCATTTATTTTGTCGATCGCCGTCGATACCAAAGTGCAATGGGTCTATAGGAGAAGAGAGAAGAAGTTTCGCTTTTTTTTAGAAACGGGCTGAGCAAATGCTGTTTTCCATTTACTCGGAAAGAGTCTTGAATCTTACCATGTTATTGATGAGAAAGCTTACGCTTAGATAGAGATATATTATCTAAACCAGCGGGTTTGTAAATGTTAAGATTTTAAAGTACTCTTGCTACTACACGAATGCGAAAGTGGATTCGTCGTATTGAAGGTTCGACGCTCTCAAGTGTAAGCTTAGACAAAACAAAATCTGGAAGTGTTGAGCTGGCCGTAAAGTATGAAGCAAGCAGTTTGGCCTTGTCCAATGTTCAATGACAGTTGGAATGTCAATATAAATGACTGATTTTACTACCATGGTAGTTCTTTTTGCATCAGCTTTTAGTCATATTGAAATTTCATACGCTTAAGTAAATTGTTGCATTCGTTCGTTGTTGCACGTTTTATCTTCTTCTGCTTTTCCCCGGTAAGTTCGGTCTCATTAGACATAAAAAAATTTTCTCTAACCCTAATAGCCTCTTTACATTTTGAATTATACCACGCGGGGATAAAGCATTTCATTCGAAAGAGAATAGTGCCTGTGTTAAGCAGCGGCATCCACGTCGTTATCGAGGAAGCATGACGACCACTTAAGATTCCCAAAAAGCAGAAAAGCTTCAATTGACTTTGTCGTATTGCCATATGGTTCTTTTAGGAATATTTTCTCTAACTGTGTGTTGTGTGTAAGAGAAATTAGCTTATATGACAGAGTGGTCCAACGAGGGGGAAACACAACAGTGTACCTACTTATCAGGGTGAGATGTTAAAAACAAGTCGCGGGTGTTGGCGGTATGATTATCAATGTGTGGCATTCGTGTGGGCTCATTAACAAGCTGGGTCAAGTTGTTTTCCGCGGCGAAGATCTCAACACACCATCTTTCAGGTATTTTCTGTCCAGAAAATCGATGTCAGCTAGTATTGCGTATATTAAAATCGCCCGTTAAAGCGCGATTTCAGTATGATGATAATGTGATACAATTCTTTGAATGGAGTCAGACAGCGCATTGAACCCGTTAATGATCAAATTATTTTTCAATTTGGCGCTTCTGTAGATAAAGCAAGGGTGGATAATTTGCAGTAGTAGATGGAATTTTACCCACTTTAAGTTGAATTCCGGATTGGAACAAGGATTACATTGTGGTGAAGACCGCTGTAAGAAAATAATGATGGCTTATTATTAGTTTGTAGCCAGGTAGCTTCAAATAAGCGTAATCTGAGAGGTGTGGGCTAGGATCTAAGTGTAATTCACTAAGTGTCAAAACAGTCTTTGCAGACGTTGATGTACACAGAAAAGTGATTATGTTTATTATTATTATGTTTGTTATTATTATTTATTATATTTATTTATTTATTCTATTCCTACGTTTACTCAATAATACGGCCGCTGTCTCATTGGGGGGCAGCACCGTAGTTTTTGGATTGAAGAATATACTTCAACTGACTTAAAAACAAGAAAAAATGTCAACGGAAGTTATCGAAGGTCTAGAATTTTCCTATTGCACCATCCTAAATATCATATCTAAGCAATAACGATTAAGAACTCTAGCCCATATTCTATATTGCTTGTGCTTTCGACAATCCATGCTATGTTTACATTCAAGAGTGTATTGATTCATTTTAATTTCTTTATGTTTATTTACACTTCACTATGCTGTTGTAACTTTAAACGGTCAACACAAAATTTACGACTTCAACAGTTTAGAGAATACATTAAATAAGAAAAAAAAATAAAATAAAATAGTACAATAAGAAAAAAATAACTGTTATGTCAACCAGTGCAGTATTAAGATTTTTTTTTTTTTCGCAACACAGGAGAATTCACAAGTGCACTGGTTAGAGTGTGCACTCGATAGTCCTACACGGTCCGTCAATGGTTTGAAGAATAGAGGACGTGATTTTACTGATACCACTTGTAAAACTTTCGATAAAATTTTGGTCAAAATAATAATTTTCAAGCTTAAAACTCTCGGTTTTCGGGAGAGTTTCCTTTATTAGCTCAAATCTAACTTAGAAACATGTCAGCACAAAGTCTTTTCAATTAATCATCTCCTTTTCTTTCATTGCCGTATTAGAGTCCCCTATTTATTTTGGTGGAAATCGCGTCAATCTCAGTCGATTTACATAATTACAATTTTGCAGGCGTATATCATTCGCGGTTTAGTTTTGTCAAAATAAATCATTTCTTGGCCCAACTTAAGTATTGATATCATCAAACAACCCAAGCATCCTGACACAGTATTCGAATAAATTACAAAAAACAAGTTGCCAGCCTTCTTTTTGTTCAACAACATTTCGTATGCCATATAAATTGTCCCACTCTAATCAATTAATTTCCTTTAAAAACAATCCTCTTATTTATTTTGTTTTCGTATTTAATATAAACGTATGTTTCATTCAAAATAATCATGGGAATATGGATACGTTAGAGAAAAGATAGTCCGATGTTGTGTTGGCAATAATTCAAGAGTAAAAGATGTTTATTCTATTAATTCATTGTGGGGCGGCAGAGTAATACAAAATTATTATTCAGCGATAAAAAAACGAAAAAGAAAGGAAAAGAAAATTGGGCTGGTAAAATATAAACAGAACAAACAATATAATTTCTGCATAATTAAATAGTTCAGCTATTGAAGAGGAAACAAATCTCTCTCAAATTTAATCACTGTGATTAAATTCGAAAAACCATATTTTTATTTTATCTAAAAAAGTGTGAAAATCTCTTAAGGGAGACACTACTGAAAAAATATGGGGGTACTAAGGAAATAACTTATGTTTCTACATAGGTTATGCATGTCTAAATTTGAGCACTGTAAGTAACCACTCCTTATTAAGAAAATTTTCATAACTTTACTTGTAAAATAGTAAGGGTTTATCAGAGGCAAAGCTTTCAAAGTCCGAAAAGATCCATAAAATGGGTAAACGATAAGTTTTGCTTATTTTTTGGATGGCACACTTTTACGGGACAGTTATTGGTTGAATTTTATTTCGGTAGGCATCACCCCAAAAAGTAAGTTTTTCGTGAAATATACCACAATAAACCACATCATCACCCTAAAACGTAAGTTTTAAGTGAAATATACCACAATAAACCACTTTGTCTATAGCGCAAAGTTTCTGGAGTCTTTAAAAATAACGAATTGATGAGAGGAAATACTGTTTTAGATTTATTGTGTGTTTGGACCGGTTCAAATTGTGATCAACAGTGATTCCGAAATATACCATATATAGTCATCCACAGATTCAATTTTAAAGCATGTCTTACTAAACGTAATTGTGTTATCATCTAGCAGATCTGAGATGTGTTTATCATTGTATTTACAGATAGACAAACTGTATCCATAGCAATCATCTCCATGAAAAAGTACATTTATAAATATATACTCAGATATCTTGAGTACTTATACCAAAAAACATTATTTTCGTTTCATTGCTAATAGATTATTAGTTGTGTTTTGCAAACCATAGTCGTAATGTGTAGATGTTATAGATTTATGTCGGTCATAAAGTTCATTGGGTTAATGAAGCGATATGAAATTACAGAGAAAGTAAGCAGTTTATACATAAAGGGTAAGCCAACAGCTAGTGTGGAACTTTTCATTCAATTAAACGCACATTTATTACGAATTCAATGCAGAATTTTATTGATTTATAAAGTCCGGTCTATGGCAATTATGAATAAAATACAACATTGTTCATGTAACCCCCACAGCTGCTGTTGCTTGCGAACATCCGAAAGTCAAAATGTACGATAAATGATTGGATAATGAATGGATTAATGGCCCTAATTTCAGTTTGGATGTTATGAAGACCTTACTCTTCAAATAACTCTACAGAAAGAAGTCTAAAAGTGTGAAATCTCATGACCTTTTAGGCCCAAAAACTTCTAGTCAAATCGGAATAATGCGATTGTTTAACTTTTTGAACTATATGTGTATGGTTAAAAAGAGGGGTCGGAAGAATGCGTCTTTTCCTGTTGAACAGTCACAGCAAACAGATTTATTTTATTCATCCGGAAATTACATCCATTTTTACATTTTTAAACTGTCATACAAAATTTTTGGATATCAATCGTAGTTAACGTTCGAATAAAAATAAAATTTATGAATTCTTTAAAATAAAAGAGATTGTATATCTGAACAGCGATCCTTAAATTTTATAGGAATTAACTGTGTAGACGGTAGAACCGTCCTGTTTAAACCGGAGATAGTCTAGACCCAATTCATTCAATTTTGAAAAAAAAAAAAAAAAAAAAACAATATCCACTCAACATGCTGCAGTAATATTCTGCATTCACTAAAACTGCCTCTACAGCCTCTTCTTCGAAATAGTACGGGCCAATCCATATTCCGCACCATACATTAATTTTTTGGGGTGCTTTGGTTTTTTGTGAATCTCGGTCGCCGGATATGACAAATTTTTTTATTTACGTACCCATTCATCCAAAAATGGGCTTCATCATAAAAGATCAAATTTGATGACAAATTATCCTGGCGATTTAACATCCAGTTAACAAATCGGAGACGTCGAATATAGTCCAATGAACTCAATTACGAGTATTGTGTGACTTGGATTTTGTAGTAGTGCAAATGAAAATTCGCCGTAAAGAGCCATAAGTGAGACCCTATCGCTGACGGAATTAGGGTGCCTGGCTGATTTTACACATGCTGGCCGAGCATGGTGACACGGAGCTTGACCCGATACCGTACCAGTTTCTTCTAAGCGCTTCACCATTTTACGGATTCCGCACTCACTAGGACGATTATATTGACCGAAAAATTGACGAATTTTACGAAATGTTACTTTAACAAACCACCCATTTTGGCAATAAGATTAAATAATAAAAGTGCTTTGTTGGATAGCAAAAGGCTCCATGACTAAAACTGTCAAAGACTGCATGATATCTGTCAAAAACATCGACCGCTTTGAATTCAGTAAGTGGCAGAAATTAACAGCCAACATCCAAACCATCTGATAGCTCACCATTTATAAGAAATAAAATTGGAACGACTACTAAACTTTTCGGGATACCTAAATTGATTGTTTTATAACTATTATGTTATATTCGTTAACAATATTAACTTTCTGTGATCTTTCACTTAGATAAACCATTTTTATTTTCTTTTATTTTATTTTATTATATCTATCTAAGTTAGACGTTAAGTAATTGTTTATACAAGTAGGATACAAATTGTTTTTGAAGCATTTCTCAAAATTTCTTCTTCGGGTTTTTCTTCTAAAGGAATTGAATTTATTAAGTTGTTGTGATGTTTTAACAGTCGGTTTTGGTTTCTTGTCATTTATATTTCCTGCATTATTGTCGGTATTTTTAGGTCTTTGTAAATGTAGTTATTGGAATACCGTGGTGAATTGACCAGTTCCCCATACTTGGAGTCCGTGTGTCCATATTGGTTTCATAATGATCTTATATACATATACAGGATGAGTTTTTTTAAATTGAGACATTAAAATTACTACAAGGTTCTGAAGGGGACATAATACAGTAACCACGAGTTTGACCTTGAGCCCCATTTTCAAGGTCAAACAAATGTCACTTTTGATTTTTTTATTGGAATCCCTATTTTCTTTGACAATTTCGCAACCTGCGTGAAAAATTACAATTCTTTTAGATGAAACACTTTTTTCAAAAATGCGTTCTTTTCCCGTCTTATGTTCTGAAAGGGACATAAGATGGTGACCACGAGTTTGACCCTGAGACCAATTTTCAAGGTCAAACGAAGGTTACTTTTGATTTTTCAAATGATAATTCCAGATTTTCATTGCTCAGTCGTATTTCTCAATGGAGCACACGACTTTGTCTCAAAGGTCTTATTCATTCAGTGCTAGATACCACTGCACTGGCACGCTTAAGTCATTAATCTGTTTCCAACGTTCTTAGGGTGTTAGAAGGTCGAGATTTGTTTTGAGGAAGTCATTATTGCCTCGAGTGAAGTTAAAACTCAAAGAAATTTCAGATAAAGACAAATTGTCGTAAACTTATCTGAGAGCGTATGATGTGCACTCTGCCCTTTTTTTCTACTTGAACGGAACTGTACTTCATTTAGAAGTTCGATATTTGTTTTGAGGAACTGATAATTATTAGTAACGTTTTCTAGATTAATAATGCAGGCTATTTCAATTCAAGAGAAAATTGAAATGATATTGATTTATGGGGAAAGTGGAAGGAACATCGATGGTGCTGTTGTCCTTTACGCCCAACGTTTCCCAGACCAGATACGATCGCGCGCTTCCTTTTATCGGATCATCCAACAATTCACTGGTGAAGGAAGTGTGCACCCAAAGAAAAGGAATCGGTCAGATAGGGTGGCTGTTGAAGACAATTAAATAGCAGTGTTAGCTGCCGTTGCACACGATCCTCACTCGCCAAATAGGTCGTGAATCAGGAATTTCTCAAACGACTGTCTGTAAGATATAACATCGGCATAAATACCATCCTAATCATGTTTCAATGCATCAAGAACTTTCTAGTGAGGATTTTCGCAAACAGGTTTCCTTTTGTTAATGGGCCCTTCAGCAAATTGAACGAGACCCCCTTTTCTTCGCCAAGGCGTTATTCTCTGATGAGTCGACTTTCACCAATCACGGTACGGTCAATCGATATAATATGCATCACTGGGCTACCGAAAACCGTTTTTGGTTGCGGCAAGTTGAACGCTAGCACCATTGGAATGTTAATATTTGGGCGGGAATTACTGGGCATAAATGAATAGGTCCATATTTTATTGAAGGCAACTTGAATGGCGAAAAGTATGCAAACTTCTTGCGGGACCATCTTCTAGTATAACTAGAAGAACTGCCATTGGAGTTGCGACAAACAATGTGGTTTCAACATGATGGTTGTCCAGCCCATTATTCCCAAGTAGCCCCGGGCATATTAAACAATGTTTACCATGAACGATGGATCGGACGAGGGGTTCCGAGCCAATGACCTGCTAGATCATCTGATCTTTCGTCACTTGATTTCTTCTTGTGGGGCTACTTAAAAAGTGAGGTTTACAGAAAAAAGCCAACAACACGTGAGGACATGAAAACGAATAACTGAAGCTTGCCGGAAGGTTACGTCAGAAAAACTTCTCAGTTCTGTTGGTATTGAAGTGAATGGTCATATTTTCGAGCATTTGTTGAAATAGTCTCGGGAAATAAACGTCGAAATGGGAAGAATTCAATAATTTAACAGTGGGAAGCAAGGGGACCCACTCTAGTTAATCACCCCGAAGGTAACAAAATACTTCTACGTCCACGTCGTTGTTTCTAGGTTATGCTAAACGCGATATGTAAAAACAAATGACAAGGCTACAAGCAATACGACTGAGCAATGAAAATCAGGAATGATCATTCGAAAAATCAAAAGTGACCTTCGTTTGACCTTGAAAATGGGTCTCAAGGTCAAACTCATGGTCACCATCTTATGTCCCCTTCAGAACCTTGTGACTTTTATTTGAAACATTTTTTGCGATATCGCGTATTTTGCGAGTAATTTGGATGTCTCAAGTTAAAAAACTCACCCTGTATATGAGCAGCTTTTTGTCTTCGATTTCGTTTCTTGATTTAAACGTTGTTGTTGTTGTTAACTTTTGGTCCAAGTACATTCCCATGTATTTGGCTTCCTTGGCTAATTTTAATTCAGTCCTATTTTCGTTTATTTGTAAACCACAGTTTTTAAAACAGTTTGTTAATTCTTCTAGCTGTCTTTCGAGTTCATTGATTGCCCGTTCTGTACACCCTGCCTGACTTGAACTGCAACCAACTTCAGACTGCTATAATTTTCAAACCGATCATGACAGTGAGCTCAAATTGATACATGACAGGTATTTTTTTTATTTAAAAGTCTTTTAAACGATTTGCGTCTCAGTTGTGTTGAAAAATGTTTATCCGCGATGGAATTCAAACGTGATAGTGTGATTGCTTTATATTTGGCTGGAAAACCACAAGTAGCTATCGTTAGAGCCCTACAGCACCTCAACGTGAATAAATCATACACATGCAACACATACTGAAAAATGAGCTTGCTCTCAAGCCATTGAAATTCCAAAAAGTACACAATCTTACAAGACTCGGCACCGTCTCATAAAGCGCGCGTCAACCAAGATTGGTTAAAAAACAATGTTCCACACTTCATTTGTTCGACACAATGGATTGCAAATTCGCCGGATGCAATTAAGTTGGATTTCTCTGTCTGGGGTATTTTGAAGTCGAAAGTTGGCACTCAAAATGCCAAAGTTTGGACCACCTTAAACAAGCACTTCGCCGGGAATGGGCCAAAATACTGCAGAGCCGCTTGCGTGCAGCGTGCTATGCTTTCTTCGGCCGTCTCAAGGCCATTATTCGCGTCGAAGGTGGACATATTGAAAACTACTGATACAATTTGAGAATTGATGTATTTTTCAAAACTTTTTGCTTTGACAGAATAAAATTTATCAAAAAATAAAAAAATTATAGCATTTTAAAAAGTTGCAGTTCGAGTCAGGCAGGCTGTATTTACATGCCAGGAGAGTACTACCGTGTCATCTGAGAAAATTGCAATCATAGAATAAATAACAGAGCGCTATATCTCATCTCAGCAATATTTCCGCAGTTGAATGCTTACGTCTCAATCCCAACTGATGACTAGTTATTATATAATTTTCGTCCATTATTGCTTGTAGTCTGTCTATAAATATCTTTTCAAAAAGCTTATATAGCATCGGCAATAGACTTATTGGCCTGATGTACGCGATTTGGGTTGCATCCTTCCCGGGTTTTGAGATGGCTATAATTTTGGCTACTTTCCAACCTACTTTCTTCCAAAGCAGCCTTCGAAAAGCATTTTTTTGAAAATATCGTATTGAAAAGATTCCGGAGGTAGACTAATACGATTTGGAGAAACACCTTTTTTCCGGTAGTAATAAGGTTATATCCGGGGCTTTTATTGGCTTTCGTTTTGAATTGTACATATGTAGTTTTTTTATTTCTTTCATTGTCGTTTTTTTTTTTATACTTGAATTTTGATTTATAGGTATCGTGGGTAAGATGATGTCGATATCGGTTTTGTCGTCAGTGAATGTATATCTTAAATGTCATCATCAGCAAATATAGTCGCTTTTTCTTTATCAGTTCGAGCCAATTTATCGTTACTGGTCCTTAATGGGGCAAAGTGTGTTTTTGAGTTTTTAATATATATTTTTTACCTTCCATAGGAAGAAGTTTGTTACTTTTATTGCTGTCAAAATCTTTAAGTATTCGTTTATTTTGTTGTTACTATTATCTATTGCAAGTCCTTTTTGTTCCTTTATAGTTTTATTAAGTGTTGCTTTGTCCTCACGAATTTTGATTGATTGCCATCTTTTTCTGAGTATAATTTTTTCTTTCATTTTCTTCAGTATAAGCGTAGATGTATGGGTGTCTTCTTTAATAGCTATTATGGTAGGAATAGATCTGTCAGGCGCTTCAAGGATAACATCGTTAAGATGTTCTATGGCCTCACCCAAGGAGCAATAGTTAATTAATTGTATGTTTATAATTTCTCTAAAAGAAGCTCAGTCAATATATTTAATGAACAATTTTTTAAGCTAATTAAAAATAAATTCAAGAAATCCTTTTTTATGCAATTTATCGAAAAGAGTACATATTATGGTTAACAATATCAAAATTTTTTGTTATGTCAATATTAAGGCCAAAGTAAAGTTTTCTCCCTTCAAGTCCTTTATAATGGGTAATTTTTTAAGCTTTTGGTTTTTTATTGTCAAAAAATAAACACATGAAACCTACAAAAGTGCATAAATTTTTATTTGAATTGATAAATCAATTATTGCTATTTACCCTTTCTTGTTAATGTTTACCAGGACTACGTTTTAAGTGGTTCATACGGAGAGTCACTTTTTCGAATCTATTGGCGGGTATCTCGCTAATATACTGAGTGACAAGTTTCCATTTTTTTCTTTTTTTTTTTGTGTAACATTAGTAAAACAAAGTATTCCTTTATCAATTGAGAATTCTATTTAAAGGTATAGCAATGATTATGTAGTAACACGAGCCGTTTTCGTGTTATGGATACGAGAATTAATATCAAGGTACATACGAAATGAGAAGTAACAAAACGTTTATTGGCATTGAAACTTAAAAATTCCAAAAAGTAAGCTCATTTAATTCACACTAAAACATAAATATTGTAGCATGCCATAGGAGATAAACTGATAAGAATGTAAGAAATATAAAGTGGCAACACTAACTAGTGATTGTAAAGTGGCCTTACTAGGAAAAGATTCTGCCGGTAAAAAGGAGATCAGTCGTAAGTCAAACACTGTAGAATATAGAAGCCTATAAGCAACCAAATAATATAATATTTTAATAATATTATTTTTTTTTGAAAGGATTGTGTTTGTTTTATTCGCGATTAGACTAACGGCTAAAATATTTATATTTCTTATATTTTGTTAAACATGTACGAAGGATGTTTGATGAGTACCCGAATTGGAAAACATGTTGCGCCAGATGAGTATTACTTTTATCAATTTGGTGACAATCCGACGCTTAGTTTTGTTTTGACACCCATTACAAAATATCGTGTAAATGTTTTTTGCGACCATGAAGAAAGATCAGCATCGCTCCGTGATTCGATCCTTGTTTTTGATTTGGGAAAAACTTCAAAGAAATCAAGCCCATTCTCGATGGTGTGTATGGGACCCATTTACCTTCGAATACAACCGTTTATCATTGGTTCGCAGAGTTTCGCCGTGGCCGGAAGTCGGTTTTTGATGAATCGCGCCTAGGTGACCCAAGAAAGGTTACTATAGAAGAAACCGCGGCCAAAATCTATGATCTCATATTGGCGGACCGCCGAGTGAAAATTCGGGAGTTGGCTGAAACAGTAGGCATCTTAACTGAACGCGTTAGCCATATCCTGCACGAGATTTTGCTCACACCGGAGAACAAGCGCAATCGTGAGAGAACTTCAAAGACGTGCTTGACCCTGCTTAATCGAAATTCGGAGGAGTTTCTGCGTCATTTTGTGACCGTCGATAAGGCATGGATTCATTTGTACACACCAAAGAACGATCGAAACAATGGGTTTTAACCATTGAACGTACTCTAAAGAAGGTGAAGACCGTTCCTTCGGCCAGAAAGGTGATGGCCACTGACTATATGCAGAAGGAAAAACCATCATAGAGGCAAACTACGTCGATTAAATGGACCGATTTGAAGAAAAAATTACCACATTTAGCGAAATAAAACGTGCTCTTCCACTACGATAACGCACCGACTCACACTTCCGCAGTTGCCACAGCCAAATTGGTAAAATTGCACGACGAATTACTCACTACAAAATACCTACGACTTCCTTTTGTTCCCAAACCTTAAAAGATCGCTCGACCGAAAGAAGTACGGTTGACCAAAAAAGTCATCGCCGTGCGGAGGAGTATTTTGCAGACCAACAAAAGCTGTACTATACGGAAGGGTTAAAAAAGTTGCAGCATAACTGGGAAAAATGTATCGAGATGGAAGAAAATTATATTGAAAAATACATCGTCAAAAAGTTGCATTGTCATTTTTAATCCAGGTATTCTCGCATTAAGGACCAACAGTAATCCATCCATGGTTGCATCCCACCGACCTTGATAACGTTCTTTGATCTGCTTTATGTCCTGGTGAAAGCGTTCTCCTTGTTCGTCATTCAACGCTTCACGATTTTTTGGAAAAAAAAAATCAAAATGTGAATGCCAGAAATGTATTTTCAATGACATTCTGCAACCTTAGTCTTAATACGTTTTTAACAACTTTACAACAAACTTTTTAAAATCGTCTGCTCGATAATTTCCCAAAAAACCGTTTATTGCAGCTTTGAATGATATCCAAGCTGCTAAATGCTTTGTACCGTATTTAGTTTAATGTCAAAATTGACATCTTTCCTTGACAGTTTTCGTGTTTGCGGTCCAACAAATATATTTTCTTTAAGTTTGGCATTACTTAATTTAGGGATTTACATATAAGATTTTAAATGTAAAAAGTTTTACCAGTTTTGTCTTGAAGGTGGAAAAAGAAAATTTTGTGGCTCAATCAGAGTTCTCTGTAGTTCGATTGTCCCACATAGCAGCAATAATTTGAAAGGCCATCTGGTAATCATAGTAACAAGGCCATCACTTTTAAGTCAGCACAAACTTTCCAATTTGAGTCTCTAGACTTTATTATGTTTAATATACATAAATTGCATAGTATTGTATGTTTCTTTTAATATAAAGTGATTGAATGTGCTAGAGGTATGGAGGAATAATCGCTGCCATTATTTAAAAGAACTGCTTTAAAACTCGTTTAAGATTCATTAATAAAGAGAAAGTTACCATTCGTTTGTTCTGTAAGTGATCTGTAATTCATTCATCAATCCGTTGATGTCGTTACAGTAGACTATGGATTCGTTCTGTGTGAAGAAAGTAGCTAAATGTTTGTTCCCTTTACTTGGCAAAGATATCTTAGTTTCTGGTGATAACAGATTCCATTCTCGTAGTTTAGAACCGAGAACCAGACAGTCTGGAATGTCTGATAGATAAATTTAAGTCACGGGACAAATCATTCAACCCTTGTATGGTTCTTTCAGTTCTTTCGGATATTTTTTTCCCTAGCGCATAATTTTCTTCACAGTTATCCTAATCACTTGACTTTATACATGATTTTTGTGTTCTTGGCGTGGGCACAGAAAATACTTCACTATGAGGTATTGGTATAGACACTAAAGCTACTGTAGGGTACTGTAAATGTTTTGTTTTTATCTTTTTAAAATCCTTTAACTTTAGTTATAAAAATAACAATCATCATAATGATTCACGTATTCACACCAAATCATTGGAATAGCAAGCGGCATCGACTCCTTTTTCCTACTTAATCATTCGATAAGTGTAACATAACACAAGATACAAAACAATTTCAGAATCCATTCTTTGTCTTGTTTTATAGAACGATTAAAACATTAAAGTTAATAAGCCTGCTTTACTTCTTCAGTTACAATCCTTCCTTGGGCGCTCACAATATATCGGCCACACAAATAACAAAATTTATTTTGGCAATTTTCACAAGTTTGGAGATTGATTTTTTCCATATTAAAACTATCACAACATAACTTAAGTCATTTTTCAAATTATTCAGATGGTCAACCGAGGGATTGGCAACTAAATTGAAGTATTTGTGCACCTAACATATGAAGGTAGCTTTTATAAATGCGTCAATAACACGAGATGTTAAAGTGATAGTTTGCTTTTAATTATTATTCTAAGAAACTGTAAAGAAACAGTTACACATATCAACACGCATGTTACCAAAACCTTGCAACACTGTGTTATACGTGTAAGGTTGTCACCCAAGGTTTCAATTGTCACTAGTTTATCGGTATAGGCGAGTGATTTGACGTATCCCCATAAAAAATAGTCTAAAAGCGTCAAATAAAATTGATCACCGATCTTATTTCTCAATTATTCTTTTGATTTGTGTGCTGCGTAGCATGTAGCGCCGTTTTGCTGGAACCACATGTCTACCGGGCTTAGGTCTTGCGTTTTGGGTAAAAAAAAGTTCATGGAACGATAGCGGACATGGTGTCGGTAACGTTGTTTCCGCGGTCATCATGTTTTTTCGATACTGTCCCTTACTGCGGCGATATTTTCCATTGAACGTCTGGATTAAACACGCCCGCGCTGTGTACAAACATTTTAAGGGTCCACAATTTGCATTTTTTCTTTCACTGCTTAGCCTTTCATAGTAAATTTCCCAAATTTATAAATGACATCTGTCACCATAAGCCAATTCGGCATGTATAAGCCGTAAAGTACTTAATAGGACTTTCAAATCCTACACCTCTTCTGGAAATACCCTTTAGTATGTTTAGTTTTGTATATTAGTTGATTTCTGGATGACATTTCCGCGGGTGGGGTGAAAAGTAACCTCCTTGAGAATGAAAAAAAAAAAATTTTTTTAAATGTTTTTTATTTTATTCAATATAGTCAACTTTTAGTTTGATACACTTATTCAAGCGATTTTCCAACTTCTTGATACGTCCGAAAAGTAATTTTTCGGAAGGTCTGCAAAATACTCCTCCGTGACGGCGATGATTTCCTCACTTTAGCTGAATTTTTTATTGTTGAGCTATCTTTTAAGGTTTGGGAAGAGATAATAGTCCTAGGGAGCCAAATCGGACGAATACGGTGGATGCGACAGCAATTGGAGCCGTAAGTCATTGGTTTTAGCCATGGTTGTGATGCTACTTCGAGATAGTCCACGAAGAATATGCCATGACAATCCCAAAAAACCGAAGCCATAACCTTTCCAACCCATCGAGCCTCCCTCGGCCTCCATTGCCAGGTACTCATTCTGTTCTCTGGTGTGTAATAGTGGATCCAAGTTTCATCAACAGTTACCATTCGACGCCAAAAGTCCGCCCGATTCCGCATCAGCAAGTCCATACACTCTTTCGAAGTGCTCTCGCGTTCGTGTTTTTGGTCAAGAGTGAGTATGCGCGGGACCCAGCGGCAAGATAACTTCTTCATATGAAGAATATTGCCCAAAATATGGCATGTGTGTTCAGTACTAATCTTTGTGGTATCTGCTTGCTCGCGTACCTTCACTTTCTGGTCAGTCAACACCATTTCATATATTTTTTGACATTGTCCTCTGTAACCGCAACGGAGGTCCTGCCGCTGCAGACTTGATCGGTAGTGGAGTTGTGGCCACCACGAAACTCTACAAATCAATATTTGACGGTGTAATCTGACGGAACATTAGCCCCATAATATTTATCTAACTTTTCTTTTGTTTCCTTCGCCATTTTGCCTCTCAAAAAGTAATGTTTTATGAGAGAACGAAAATCGTTTTCGTCCATACTCAACATGATGCCAAACACGTCAACAACAATCAGCTGTCAAAACAAAACTAAAGACAGTATCGCACTGAAACTTGGCATATCTGCCTAAATATGAACGGACTTCAAGGCACCATTTTTGCACCGTTTTTGCAGTAGCAGCGCATTCTAGAGGTCAAGGAGGTTACTTTTCACTCCACCTAATAGATTTCCCCCTATGACAGATAAAATTTTATCATTACATAGTGTCATTCGTTGCATACAATTATCGTATTATGCATATGTCTATATTATATTTCTAATCATAACGACAATTTTCAGTTTAGCCGCATAGACTCACAACATCGTAACATAACATCACAAGCCATCTGAGATAACTCGAGAAAACTCCACACAATTCCACACGGAATGTCGAATAAAAGGCGAATCTGGAAGCCACATTTTAGGGTGGAAATGTTAGTACCCCTCCTGTCATTCATTCGATTTGCTTCACATAATTTATCTTAATATTTTCAATATTTTAATATTCAATAAATCTATACCACGTTAAATAAATAGATAATATGTTTTGAGTTTTTATGGAGAGATAATTATGCTTTATAACAAATCCTTTGATATCTGGACTTGACCATTTCCCTAAGACCAGACCCTCCTCATCGCTCTTCAATTTCCTATTTATTAATGCTCCGAAAAAGCGTTCATCAAAGTTAAGAATAAAAGTAGCATGCATTCACAGCTCATGCTACAACATGCATTTTCAACGTTTCTCTATTTTTAAATTACGTTCAACATGTAATTCTAGGACTTCCAAAAAGTTAACAAGATCAATTGCACGTAAATAACACGGTTTTGCACAAAGTACAAATGTATCTCAACCATAAATAAACAAGAAGTATGACTAAATGCCGTAATTCGATCCAGATTATACTGGCATGGAAAAGTTAAGTTTTCAAAAATACTCGTGTATTCGCGCATACCTCCGCTACAGGAATAATGCAAAAATTTGTGGCATCTCTAAAATGAATGTAAATAAATGCACCCCTTCATTCGATGTTCGCATTCCGTAAGAGAGTACTAATCCCGGGGCAAATGGAAATGTTTTTTTTTTTCAAGACACGAGGAGGGGGCAGTATGATATTAATTCCACAAAACCGAATACCGGTTCTAAGTTAAGGGTGGTGAAATGTTGCAAAGAGGTCGGAATACTTGCATTTATATATCAAAGACCACACAAATTTATATGAATATAAGGAACAAAATAACGACTGAGGATATACTATGTCTTATTAGCTAGACGTCCAATTAATGCTTCCTAATTTGAAATAGTAGAAAGAATGTATAATAATATGAAATAGTAAGGAACATTGTGTTGCCTTGTTGGAGACAAGTGGCGAATATAACATTATGTAGAAACTAAAATTTTAACTATGATTTATAATAATGTTAGAAAGAGTTATGTTTTTATTTATTTTATTCGTGCGGTTTGCTAAGAGATGGCGTAACTTGTATTATTCCATTGGAACATGCGTTGGAAAGCTACTGTCATTGTACGTCATTTCAGTATATGTCATTCACTTAAAGCGTAAACAACAATAATTTTTTTTTTCAATCAAATATGTCGAACTTTGTGCCTGAAAAAGTGTTTTTGCGGGAGTTCTTCTTCATTACTGAAAACTGCTCCCAAAAGTCATCGTATTTTGGTGGAAGTTTATGGTGAACATGCGCTAGCTGAGCGAACGTGCCAAAAGTGGTTTTCACAGTTTTAAAGTGGTGATTTTGGCTTGGAAGACGATGAACGTCCTGGGCAGCCAAAAAAGTTTGAAGATGAAGAACTGGAAACATTACGCTATGAAGATTGTTGCCAAACACAAGAAGAGCTCGCAGAATCTTTGGGTGTCACTCAAGCAGCCATTTCAAAACGTTTAAAAGCAGCTGGATATATTCGAAAGCAAGGAAATTGGGTTCCACATGAACTCAAGCCGAGAGACGTCGAAGGGCGGTTTTGCATGTCCGAAATGCTGCTGGAACGCCACAAAAGGAAGTCATTTTTGCATCGGATTGTTACTGGTGATGAAAAATGGATCCATTACGACAACCCCTAGCGCAAAAAATCATATGTGAAACCCTGCCAACCAGCCAAATCAACGGCAAAGCCGAATATCCATGGCGCGAAGATAATGCTCTGTATTTGATGGGATCAGATGGGTGTGCTGTATTATGATCTGCTAAAACTGGGTGAAACCATCAATGGACAACGCTATTGAACACAATTAATCCATTTGAAGAGAGCAGTAGCCGAAAAACGCCCGGAATATGCGACCAGACACGAGGCAATAACTTTCCATTATGACAACGCTCGGCCCCACGTTGCTATTCCGGTTAAGAACTATTTGGAAAACATTGGATGGGAAGTCTTACCTCACCCGCCTTATAGCCCAGACCTTGTTCCTTCTGACTACCATTTGTTCCGGTCGATGCAGAACGCCCTCACTGAAATACGGTTCACATCAGAGCAGAATATCAAAAATTGGCTTGATTCATTCTTGGCTGCAAAGCTGGCGCAGTTCTTTTGGGATGGGATCCACAAACCCAGAAAGATGAGAAAAAGTCATAGCTTCAGATGGAAAATACTTTGAATAATACTATTGTACATGTTTTTCTTAAATAAACGTTCAAATTTAAAAAAAAAAAACCGCACGAATTAAATTACATACCCAATACTAGATAAAAAATTGACCAATTGTATAAAGATGATAAAAGAAAATCCAAGTGATAATATTTTGTAAAAAACAAAGATTGCTTTCTCTCGCATTTGATACTTTCCGGTAAATTATTGAACAAACGATGTGCAACGACGTTAAAAAACCAAGACAAAAGTGCTTTATTGCCTCTTGGTTAAGTTTCAAAATTCCTAGAACTAACCCCCAATTAAAGCTTGCCGTAGAGTCTAGCGTTGTTAATTTTGAAGGAACATTTTTTAAACTTGGTAGAGATAGGTAGATTTTAAGGTCTTTTAATAGTCTAAAACTGGGGGCCGTACAATTTACTTTGCAGATTACTTGTATGCAGATAGAGCTGCCTAACTACTAAATTAAAGTACTACTTCAATTGCAAGGTATGCTTCCTCCTTTGAGTCTAATATAGCCCTCAAATATTTGAAACATCCAACACGTTGAATTACGAATTAATTCGTAGGTTGATACACCTTGATAAGCATTTCTTAGAATAAATGTTGAGCAATTTGGTGAATGGTATTGTAAAAAGAATTTATCAGGCACAGTTCCTGTGTATTTTGTTTCGTTGCTTACTTAATTGATAGTAGAAATGTTATTTCAAGAGTAACGTAGAGTTTTATAGTTGGAAAACTATAGTAAGTTTACAATTGCGGACCCAAAACAAAACCCTGTGGTATACCCAAATTTATAGTATTCCATTAGGTTACGGTTCCACAAATAAAACGCAAACCATGTTTGTTTAAAATCTCCAAAACTTGCATTGTACATTTTGCTATGTAGTAACAAATGATCCACCAAATCAAAAGGGTTTGAGGTATCTATAAATAGGGTAGGGTAGGGTAGGTAAAAGTATTTGATGGAAAGACCAACCCACTTAGGCCTATTAAGCAATTGTGATGTCACCTGGATCTCTGATTCTTCTATTCATGGAACTAATTTGAGCGTATGATGAAGCGTAGGAGACTGGTAACGTCTGTATTCTTTAAATCGCTTAAATAATTGTACAAAAATGCCACTTAGAGAAGTTTTATTCTTTGAGAGAGGCCTGGACATATACAGAGTAGGTGGAATCAGAAATCGCTGATTGCCTGCATGCATAAAGCAGTGTCCGGTAATGACACCTACTATATGATTGCACTGAGATGTTTCTTATTTAGGAAGATCAAACTCTAAGAGCGATTCAGACTAAACTTTGGCCAGATCCGTTTGGTCGCTAAACATGTTGGTCCAACTGTCAGCCTAAGGTTTGTTCTTTTATTAGCGTCCAGCCTTAATATTGATTTGCACGTAGCAATTGATACAATTATGTTACCCTTTTCCGGAAGAATAGGAATGGAATACAGTGGTTCTAATTTTGACGAAATCTTCAGCCCTACAGTTGCCTGGAATATCTCTATGTCCCGGCATCCTACACAGGTGATGCTCTGCTGCATCATCTGCTCTGCCATCTCCGTAATAGATGATCGGTATTCAAGGCCCGTTTTAGAATAATTTAATGAGATGGACTTGATAGTGGCCTGACTATCCGAAAAGATGCGGATATCCTTTGCATATATCACGTTTTTCTTCTGCCAGGACAGAGCTTCTTTAATCGTCAAAATTTCCGCCTGGGACATGCTTCAGTGATTTGAAAGACGGAATTAGAGGCTTAGATTAAGCTTATCTGAGAGAACAATGCCAGTAATCCCGCTATCGGTTTAAGACCCATCTGTGTAAAAGTGGATTAATTTGTCCCTCATGAAAGCGACTTCCTCCCAGAGGATCTAGAGGGGACGCTTATATAAATTTCTTGTCAAACCAAAGTTCAGGCATGATGTAATCGATGTTCTCTGTGAGGATTCCTAATATGTTAAGAATATTGGTGTGGCCATATAAATTATGTGTCCACTGTGTAGTCGCTACAGGGTGAATAGGTGCATTTGTAGCTACTTGCGTCCTGGAGATATCCACGGGTGTCAAGTGCAACAGAATATCCAATGCCGCGGGGGAGTAGAACATAGGGCTCCGCTTATGCACAAACATGCTGTTTTTTGGACACTGCTTAGTTTACAGCAGCTTTCTTGCAAGAGAATAAAGCAAATGCAGCTTTCTTGACTCTTTCTTGAATGTTAGATTTCCAATTTAGTTTCCTGTCAAAAATGAAACCTAGATATTTTGCGGTTTCGGAAAATACTAAACTTGTACCGTTTATTGAGGAGGGTCTATAGTTGAAATTTTATATTTCCTGGAAAAGATGACAGGATCAGTTTTATGCGGGCTTACTTTCAATCCACAGCAATTTGCCCAAAGAATTATTCTGATAATACATAACTGAAATAGTTCTTTAATGGTATGAAAATGCTTACCTGAGACGGATATAGCAACTTAATCCGCATAAGCTATCACCCTACTACCACACGCTTACAGATATATCAGCAGTTTATTAAACACTAAATTACAGAAGAGAGGGGAAGGGAAACCGACTTGCGGCGTTTTCTAAGAGGCTAGCGGCTTTTCTGCTAGCCCTCAGCAGAGGAAAGAGCTGAAACGAAACTTGCAATCAGTTTGAACCATGCTTAACTGATAACAATATGAGAACTGGCCGATGGTTGTTCCTACAACCTGGAAGAACACATGACGCTGCAGTATGGCGAAACAGTCCCTTAATTAACCGTCTAAGAAAAGAATCAATTTTGACTCCACAAGGAGCACATCTTTTGGGAGATTGGGCTTATCCGTTGTCGGCCATCAAACCAGTCAGCAGGTACGATGCAATATTTGCTTGAGCTCAACAAGGTTGTGACTTAAACAAGCGTTTGGAATACTAAAACAGAGATTTATAGTTCTATAATACCTAAATATACGTAATTTAAAAGACTCAAAGCATCTTGTTATGTCTTGTGTAGCCCTACACAATCACATTTTACGTAATCAAGGTGTTTTGGGCAAGTATGATGAACAATTATCGGTCGAGGAGAGAAGATTACTAGTTCAACGAATCACATCGGGAGCATAGGGACAATCTAGTGGAACTTACAATCAAGCCCGAAATAAGAGAAACTCGATTATGATGCTTATTTCAACATAACAATTAAAATGTATTAAACAAATTTAGTTTCAATATTAAAAAATAACAACAAAAGGGAATATGACTAAAAAAAATTAATTCAGTTGCTTGATTTGAGTTGCTCGTTCTTACAACATTTTATCCAAAACCTCTTTTATACGTCGCATTATTTCTATCCGTTGTGCCTCTATTTCCATTTGATCTTGATGGCGTTTTTTTTTCTCTTTTAAAAGGTCCAACAATTCATTTTCTGCTGACTTGAAGCGTTTGGTCTCACTACTTGCGGCTGAGATGATAACGATGCGATTGCCTCTAGATTTTGTTTGATTTCAAACTCACCGGATGTGGATTCCTCCAAAGTTGATGCTAAAGTGCTTCTCTGCGGATCAATGAGATGCTTCGTTCCATAAATTTTATGAAACAGATCAAAATATTACCATCGTGTTGCGTCTCAACCAGATAGGGAGTTTCTTTGCTTGATCCTTTTGTACGTGAGAAGAAGATTATACCATTTTTATATAATTTCATCCTTCTTATATGGAAATGCTAGTGATATCTTTAGTATGTCTTCCTAAACCTTTGTCCAAATAGTCACCTTCTTCCGTTTGCCCGAACAAAAGTCCTGTAAGCGCACGGTAACAAACAGTTTTGTTTCAGTTCCTGTCCAGTTGTCTAAAAGTCTAAAAAAAATGTATAAAATGTTTAACTTTGCTTCTCTTCGTTACAATTCATTTTCCCAAAAATAAATTTCTTTCTTTACACGAAATGAAAATGAGCAATATTTTTTTTGCAATTTAATCAATTGCGATTAAGAACTGTTTGCTTTTCAGTTTTTTTTTGCGTTTATGGACAGCGTGCTTTAAATATTTTGCGCATGATATTCTATTACGAATTCACCCGTTTTTGGTTTGTTTGCATAAGCCAATGACTTAACGTAACACCATAAAAACGCCAAAACTAAAAATGCACCCTTTCTCGAGATTACACCATTTCTTCCCCTTCAATAGGTCAATTGTTTGACCAGCTGCGTGGCATGTGGTACCATCTTGTTGGACCCAGATATCACTGATGTCAAGTACATCGAATTCTGACCAAAAGTCTCTTGAAGCACATGTGAGTTTGTTGCTGTCCAATAAAGCATATTTTGCTTGTTAGCAAAGCTATTAAGGCAAAAATAAGCTCAATCGCCGAAGATGATTCTTCGATGAAATTTAGAACTTTTAATCTTTTGCAGAGCTCAATCGGAGATATTTCG
Organism: Volucella inanis; assembly: GCA_907269105.1. NCBI lineage: Eukaryota > Metazoa > Arthropoda > Insecta > Diptera > Syrphidae > Volucella > Volucella inanis. Next base: position 123,293,403 of record OU026157.1, on the reverse strand, counting down.
CCAATTCAAATGACCAAGAGGCTTTAATTCTTAAGTTTATTTGATCTTGTAAGGGTAAAAGCTAAAATCTTTATGCAAAATTGGCCACTATGTGGAGTGAGAGATCACCAATTCCTGTGAACGGCGAGGAATCGACTGTTTTGGATTATTTTGAACTGAAGCACATACGACTGTGATATTTGTGGCACTTCGACCGGGGTTTATCTCACTGGCACGTGAACATTCAAAAGTGAATGTTGACTCGAAATAATCCACCAGAACACGCACAACCTGTCTGGTGGTACGATTATTGTGACTGAAAATTAGAGTTAGCGCTTTAAAAGTTTCGGCCATCGACTCCGAATTTCGGTAGTAATTTTTAATAATTTCCAAACGTTGGTCGTTCGTGAGCTTCACCATAATAAAAACGTAAAACTTTACTATGACATTGACAAATCGTAAAAAACGTTTAAAAGTACGTATGTATTCAAATACCAATTGTTATGTCTACCCTTGTACTAAAGTTTTCTTGAGAGACTCGATTCGTTTCTGAATATATTTTTCATCGGTTGTAGCACCTTGAGTAATTTTTTTCACGTGCTGGTTTCGCAATCTTGCCATCCATCTTCCTTTTTTGTGTTCTCTTGTTTTTTCATCCTATTTTCATTTGCTGCCAAGCAACTTTTGCAGTTTTTAAGTTAGTCTCACCTCAGTTGCGTCGCTTTCGTCGTTGCTTTTTTGTCGCTATGCAGCCAATCAGCTTGTGCATCTCGACAACTTTTCACAATAAGTTTTCGTGTGACAATAGTTTTTGCATTATTATGTTTCCGTTCATTATAACGGAGTGCCATATCGATTTTATTTTATATACATTTCGTATAATGTGCTATTTGTAGGTTTTTTTCTTTCTCGATAACTTCAATATATTATCCGTGCACTTTGATTGTTTTTTTCCCCTTTTGTCTATATGAACCTACACAGCCACTTTGCCACTTTGCCACACACTCCATATTCATCCTCATTGAACAAAACGGAAAATGAATTTGGTCGAATTTGCCATGAGGACAACATTTAATTTTGAGTTTTGTTCTTTGTTTTCCCAATCTTTATTGGCTGCCGTCTGTTTTTTTCGTTTTTAGCTTTCACACTTTGACAGATAAAAGTGTTCTCTATACAGAGTGCAATCAGTGGACAAATAGTGGTTAACATATTTGCCATCTCTTTTGGCGTAGATTTGGTGTTCCTTACCTTTTACCAGCCATCAGTCGTGTGATTGCTTTTTGTTTTTACTCAAGTTTGGGTTTTTTTTTTTTTTTGTAAATTATATGACTCTCAGCAGCTCAGCGGATTTATTAATTAATTACTGAGAAGCCACGAAGCCAAATTTTGCAAAACGCTTTCCTAGGACTGAATGAGAATGAGGATGTCGAGATATACGATTATGGCACGATACCAGTCAAACAGGCGACACGGCTTTTAGGTTAAAGGTTGCAAGTATTAAATAATTTGCCAGGCACTGGTCACTATGGCGCGTAGGACCTTGGACCTACGGCTATCACAAATCAGATATTTTTATTACCAATAATGGCAAAAGGCATATATTTGTGAGAAATTCTGTGAAGAATTTATTTGAAACATCTGGCTAGCTTAAATGTAAAACGCTTCGCTTTAGGTGCGAACTTTTGCAAGAAGCAAAAGAGTATCCTATTAGTAGTTAAGTAGCATACATTTAAGAATTAATATAACACAATCATTGGAGTATAGTTGAGTTAAGTTGATCACGTACTTTGCTTATTTTAGTGTATTAAATGCATAAGTTATATTTTCATTTCGGTTTCGTTTTCTTTAGATCTTAGGACTTTATATCCAGTTGAGTTTACTGTGTCTGCACAAAGCGATAAGAATTTTTATTTTTTTATTTTTGTAACTTTGTAAATAGTTTATTAGTTTGTGGGAATATCGGACGAAAACGAAGCTCGGGAATGCCAAGGAAAACAACGCCGGCTAAGGATCGTAGTTTTAACATCCCAAGGCCATTGACACCGATTTTAAACCTTATCTGATATGAATATGAAGTATCTTTATCAAACTTAGTGTAGAGGCAGATATTCTGTCACACCTGCAGAGATAGTAGCATTATCAGGATTCCCCAAGAAGATAAGCATCTAGATAACCAAAGCATTTGGGAGTTGGTAAATCAAAGCAATAAGAAGATACGTGATAAAAGCCCGCGATTAGGCGAGGTTTATATTTCGTTCCGTTTCGATTACAATATCTCATAATTTGTAAAAGGCTTGAAAAAAAATTCAGGTGGTAACAAAATTAAAAATTAAAAATTTAAGAAATGTTGAGCTAAGTAATATATTTTTTTTTAAATTTTGATAAAGGGAACATTTTAGAAACCATAAGTTGCTTTTATTTAAAGTTTATTGTATATCACTGGCCAAGTGTTTAAAAAGATTGATTTTAAGTTTGTTTGCTCTTGTAACTGTTCTGAGTGGGTACTGAGCTTCACAAGCAAGTAGCGCGGAAGAAAAATATACGCTCAGATTGAAGAAAATTAAATCTGGACTGAATTGGAACAGCTTTGAGAGGTGGCAAAATTTAGTCTGCTGTTTAAATAATCGCGTTGTCGAGTAGTCATAATGAACTTAATAAGGTTATTAAAACTAAAATTCATTATCTGATTAGATAATCATCATAGTATCTTTTGTTCAAGACGGACCTTGCCAAATTGTAATAGATAACATTTAATTTTCGCCGAATATTGTAGTCGACTTACAAAAGACTTCACACCCATACGATAATATAAGCAAGAGTAGCGTCTTAACAAGTAGCATATTTGTTTTAATAGGTGAGCTTTGGGTCAACTATAATAAATGGTGACCATTATAGACTTTTCCAATTGTGACAGTTGCATATTCGGTCCAAGATAGGGTGTCATTAAATACTATCCCCAAGTTTCTTTCCATATGAACGTATTCTATGGAAAGATTGTCCCAATTTTTTGAGGCGGGAAACTGGATGTATCGGTTTTCTGTTTATAAATACATACAACTTTTGATTTCGCTAAATTGAGGGACAAGATGTGCTTAACCCTTTCATGCATTTGTTGTTGAGAGCATATTTTTCTTATCTCACGATATATAAAGAATGATCCATCAAAAAGTTTGATTTATAATGTAAAATAAAATACATAAATTCGAAAGTAAACTTAAAATTTTTATTATTCGCTAAAATAACAATTTATGGCATTTATTTTTTAAGAATGATATTATGTAAACGTTGGTCATGACTACGTCTGAGATGGTCTATTCGGAAGGTTAAATTTTGGGCGACTCGTTCGAGCACAGCGACTGGTATCTCGCGGATAACACGAGTAATGTTGGCTTTCAAAGCGTCAATCGTAGCTGGCTTTTTCCTGAAGACTTGAGACTTTACATATCCCCAGAGAAGATCATCGGAAGGTATGACATCGCACGATCTACGGGGCCAACTTACCGTAGCAAAACGTGAAATTAAGTGCTCACCAAAATGATTTCTCAACAAGTCCATTGATTCACGCGCTGTATGGCTGGTAGCACCATCTTGTTGAAACCAGGACTCACCGAGACCACGTGTGTGAATTTCAGGAAGCACATATTCCGTTAACATGGCGCGATAAAGGTTACCATTGACGGTAACATTCTGATTTGCCTTATTTTTGAAGAAATATTCACCAATGATTCCACCAGCCCATAAACCACACCATACCGTTGTTTTTAATGGATATAATGGCAGCTCTTGTTACTCTTCAGGTTGCTCATCAGCCCAATTATGGCAATTTCGTTTATTTACGTATCCATTGAGACAGAAATGGGCTTCATCACTGAACAAAATTTGACTGAAAATATGACGCAAATTCAAGTCGCCTGGCTTCAATTCTTGCACAAGTTGAAATTTGTACGCTCTAAGGCCGAGCTCTTTATGTAAAATACGTCAAGTTGTCGAATACGCCAAGCCAAGCTGCTGAGAAAGACGACGAATCGATTCGTCACGGTTTTCGCGTACACTCCCAGCTACAGCTGCTATAGTCTCTTCACTACGTGCTGGATGTGTTCTAACCGGTCGAGTATCATCCACTAATGTAAACTGGGACTCAAATATGCGAATGGTATTGGCAATAGTGGTTTCAGTATGTCAATTATGCGCACCGTAAGTTCCTCGAGGCACACGAAAAACATTTCTCACAGAACGCTGATTTTCGAATTACAGCTGAACAATTTGGAGACACTTTTGTAGTGTCGTTCTTTTCAAAACAATTTGCCAAACAATACTTAATAAAAATAACAAAGCAGTCACAAAGAAGTTAGGCAGGATCTGTCAAAAAGAGCCTATTGGAAATCAAACCTCACAATGAATCAGCCTACATTTCATGCAACAATGTTTGCTTAGGACATGTGTTGTCTTATCTTATTACCTTAGTTTTGTGTTCTTCTTTGATATGAAAAATAAGGATTTACATGTCATTTACTGTTTTGCATTCGGTGTAGTCAGACGATCTCGTAGCAAGAAAATTTTGTTATATTTGAATCATTGGATTTTTATCAAAGCATTTCCACTTCAGCAAAAAAAAATTTTTTCCATTAAATTATTTCACAAGGAAATAAAAAAAAAGAACCAAAAAATAGGTAAGGACAATCTTCAAATGGTTGTAGAGATTAAAATTTATTTGTTGTTTGCATACAACATGATGCATTAATGGTATGTTTTGTAGTTAATGTTTTTGATTTATTTGTGTTGCCTTTTGTTAGTTTTTTGTGACTATTTTGGTTTCTTTTAGTTACTTTCCCAGTGTTTAGCCGATTTTAGAGGGCTTCCGAAAAAATTGCCTCAAGGTTCCTGCAGAGCAGTACAATTGCGTTGATGAGCAATTAAAACAGTATAACCTAAAGAAGCCAAACAAACGGGGTTTTAAAATGTTTACCGGGTGTGGAAAATCTGGAATTATATGCTATATTACTTTGCACTATACTAAGCCCTATTATGGCTTAAAAATTTCCTCCGAAATTGTAATTCACTTGTTGAAGGGTATACCTGAGCACCAAAACTCTGAGGTTTTTTCTTGACAATTGGTTCACTTCGATTCACTTGATAAAGGCACTCAGCGATAAAGGTATTTTGGCGACTGGAACATTTCGCGGCAATCATTTGGGAACGTGTAACCTAGATTTTAATGCAAAATTAAAAGTAAATGGTCGTGGCTCATACGACTATAGAGAAGAATCGAAGCTTGGTCTAATAGCTGTGAAATGGGACGACAACAAAACAGCACAACTTTTGTCGATGAACTATAGTATAAAACCATTAACTTCATGCCGCCGATAGAGCCAAAAATGAAATTCAATGAAATTCCACTGCCAAACATTGTTCAGCAATACAATCGATTTATGGGAGGTGTGGACTAAGCAGATAGGCTCTATGTGTTATATAGTGTAAACTATCGGTCCCGTAGATATTATTATGTGAGCTTGCCAATGTCAGCGAGAAAGAAACGATAACTCTAATTCAGTTCCAAAAACAAATTGCGACTGGATTAAACCATAAAAACGCTTAAATTCTAAGAAAATGTGGCCGTCCACTAAGTTCTGCACAAACGAATCCAACAACTTTAAAGCATAGGGCACTTTCCGTAATTCAAATTGAAGACGTTTGATACGATCAAATTGTTTTTTTTACAATATAAAACAAAGCAATTGTTTCGCAAATTTTGTAAAAATGGGTTCACAACGGTGATCTGCACTAAATGTAATGTGTCACTTTGTTTTACACCTAAAAGAAACTGTTTCACTAATTATCATCAAAAGTAATTTAATTTAAGTATAGTTTAAAAAAATATTGTACCAGTTATTTTTGTTTTCTAAATAAAACTATGCTTTGCTTTCTTTAGAAAAAACCGTTGATTTTTTTACTTCGTTGATGCGCCATGTTGTATATGTACAACATTTTTTAAAACTAGTGGAAGTAACTGAATTTAAAAAAGTTTTTTGTATTATTTGAAGACAATGTAGTGAGAAGCAATAATTAAAAAAAATCCAATTGTTTTGTACAAGTTTGATGCATGAGAGGATTACGTTGTTCACAACTGAATAATTTCTATGTCTTTGTTAATGTTTTCTATAGCACAAATAATTTTGTTTCGCATGAAAGCCAGTCTGAGTGGGACTTAAGAATTGCGTGTTGGTTACATGTGCTTGTAAAGGGTTTTCCAATAGGGAATTGACAACTTTAAATTTAATTTGTGAACGCACTCTTTCACAAATCATCAAACTGTCACTGTCAACTTATTCAGTAAACTCGACATTTACTGGTAAGGTACACTAACGAGCAAAGTATGCAAATTATAAAAATTTTCTACAGATATTTCGTCGACGATAATGATCGTCACGTTACTGTGAATGGTCAGTGTTAATGCCCCATTATCACCGATTATTTTTTGGCCCGAATTGGAAGAAATGGACTTGGATGACATGTGGTTTCAACAGGATGGTGCCACAAGCCACACAGCACACGCTACAATCGATTTATTGAAGTAAGTATAGTGAACGTGTTATCTCAAGACATGGGTCAGTCGACTGGCCACCTCGTTGGTGCGATTTAACGCCGCTTGACTATTTTCTGTGGGGCTGCGTTAAGTCATTGGTTTATGCCAACACGCCGAAGACGTTGGAAGAGCTCAGAGCTAACACTGCCGAAATGTGTGGCCGAGTCGTTGAAAATTGTGTCCAATGAATCGACCGACATTTACTGGTAAAGTACACTAACGACCAACGTCTGCAAATTATAAAAATTTTCTACAGATATTCGGAGTCGGTGACTGCAACTTTAAGAGCGTTAACTCCAATTTTCGGTCGTAATTACGTAATTATCGCCCTTGTAGACAGGCAATAACAAGTTTAGGGCAAAAATGTGAGTATACATATTCGTGGTGTGATGTTGCCGTGTCAGTGAGGCAACGGGTTGGTCGAAGTGTCGAAAATATCGCTGCCGTTCAGACGTCCGTAGCAAACGATCCAAATCAGCCAATTCCACGGCGTTCTCAAGAATTGGGCATCGCTCAGACCACATTATGGCGTATTTTGCGTAAGGATCTTGGTTTACACCCATACAAGAACAAGCTGACTCAAGATCTGAAGCCAATTGACTACTTGAAGCTACGTACGTTCTCCGATTGGGTTCTGAAGAAGATGCGCCAAGATGATGACGATTTTTTCGTCGACGATAACGATCGTCACGTTACTGTGAATGGTCAGCGTTGTCGCGCTGACGATCACCGATTATTTATACATGTGGTTTCAACAGGATGGTGCCACCAGCCACACAGCACACGCTACAATCGATTTAGTAAAGAGTAAGTATGGTGAGCGTGTTATCTCAAGACATGGACCAGTCGACACGCCGACGACGTTGGAAGAGCTCAGAGCTAACATTGAAGGCGAAATAGCGGCCGTTTCGGCCGAAATGTGTGGCCGAGTCGTTGAAAATTGTGTCCAACGAATCGACCGCTGCAAACGTGCCCGTGGTGGCCATATGAACGAAGTCGACTTTCATTCTTAAATGTCTTGATTGTACTTCAGGCCGATAATAAAATTTTTGAAGTATCTCAAATGGTTTGCCTTTTATTTAAAAAAAAAAAGTTGTCAGGTCGTTATTGGAAAACCCGATATCTGTTTTTAAACTTTCACTAAAAACATCAAACGGTCTATATAATTAAAGATATGCGTTATATATTTTAAAAGAAGGAGGAGAAGAAGTTTAAGCCTGTTGGATTTGATTTGACACATATCAGGGAGGCAAAAACGTCTTCATATGTTAAACGAAGTTGAAATTTTCTTCAATTCTATTTAATGCTCGTTGAATACTTTAACGAGCTATAATCCCAGAAATATGATGATTTTGGGTTAGCGAAGTAGCGACAGATATAAACTGCGAATTGAGGACATTGTAATCTACGTCTATCGGTGTAGCTGATTTTTGCTTACTATTTCCTAACTTCCGCATCTTTTGCCAAAGATCTTTTCCAGTTTAAATGTTACGATTTAAATAATTTTCATAAAACTTTCGCTTAGCTGCGCAGTTTGGATGCGTAGGACAACCAATTTGCGAATATAGCAATAGATGTCGTAGAACACATGGAGCTTATAACGTTTCCAGCGAATATAGGCAAGATTACATTTCTGACTCAATTCTGAAATATCTCTGTTAAACCAAAGTGGAGAACTACTTTAAATTCTCCGTGTCGATTGAAAATGCTTCAAGAATTGATATATGTCTTTCCATTTTATCTTAACAACGTCAGACCGTAAATTCAGATAGTTTATGTTTTTAAAATCTCGATAAGAAAAAACGGTTTCAGTTTAAACTATCTTGTAGATGAAATCGTGTTTCGAGATGCTCGACGCTGTTAGTTGACTGTAAAACAGAGCTTTATCAAAATTACCTACAAAAAACACGTCAGGAACATACGTGGCAGGAAGTTTTGAGAAGTAAGATGCTGTTGATACGTTAACAAGCATTACATTAATAATTTTTAAACTTTCAAACAGTTAAGCAGAGGAACATACATTAGGAAGATTCCTGTTAAACTCACCACAAACAATGATATTCGCCGTACCAAGCTTTAAAAGTTAAAGCTTAAAATAAAAATCTTTAGAAAAACAAAGCAAAACTACCTCTTTTCCCAAACCAAATTTGTTACTGCATGTGTTAACTTAACGTTTCCACTTTGAGAGCAACAACTTAAAAATAGTTTCAATCTACGTAGCGGGATCAGTCAGGTTCAAATCTCTTTTATCGGGTTTTGAAATACCGACTTGACAACTTTTTTTTTTAAATAAAAGCAAACCATTTGAGATATTTCAAAAACTTTATTATTGGCTTGAAATACAATCAAAACATTTATGAATGGAACTCGACTTCGTTCAATTTTCGATCCAATTTTCAACGACTCGACTGCGTTCAATGTTGGCTCTGAGCTCTTGCAACGTCGTCGGCGTGTTGGTATAAACCAATGACTTAACGTAGCCCCACAGAAAATAGTCAAGCGGCGTTAAATCGCACGAACGAGGCGGCCAATCGACTGGCCCATGTCTTGAAATAACACGCTCACCATACTTAATCTTCAATAAATCGATTGTAGCGTGTGCTGTGTGGTTTGGTTCACCATCCTGTTAAAACCACATGTCGTCCAAGTCCATATCTTCCAATTCGGGCCAAAAATAATCGATGATAATGGCGCGTTAACGCTGACCATTCACAGTAACGTGACGATCGTTATCGTCGGAGAAAAAATATGGCCCAATAACGCCGCCGGTATACAAACCGCACCAAACAGTTATTTTTTGTGGATGAAGTGGTGATTCATGAAGTACATATTGGTTTTTACCCGACCAATAACACATATTTTGCTTATTGACGAACCCATTGAGCCAGAAATGAGCTTCATCACTGAAGATGATTTTGCGATGAAATTCATCATATTGGCGCATCTTCTCCAGAACCCAATTGGAGAACGTACGTTGCTTCAAATGGTCCATCGGGTTCAATTCTTTAGTCAGCTTGATCTTGTATGGGTGTAAACCAAAATCCTTACGCAAAATACGCCATAATGTGCTCTGAGCGATGCCCAATTCTTGAGAACGCCGTGGAATCGACTGATTTGGATCGTTGTCTCAGTAACACGGCAACATCACACAACGAATGTGTAGACTCGAATTTTTGCACTAAACTTGTTATTACATGTCTACTAGTGAGAGAACTACGACCGAAAATTGGAGTTAACGCTCTTAAAGTTGCAGTCACCGACTCCGAATATCTGTGGAAAGTTTTTATAATGTGCAGTCTTTGCTCGTTAGTGTACTTTACCACGATGAAAATGTTAAGCTAACTAAATAAATTGACAGTGACAGTTCGATGATTAGTAAAAGAGTGCGTTCACAAATTAAATTCAAAATTGTCAAGTCCCTATTGGAAACACCTTTATTTGTAAATAGCTCGACAAGTAGAACATACAAATACATTTTTTTTTATAATTTTAACCATGAATTTGGAAAAATTTGTCTATGTACATTTTTGCACTAAACTTGTTATTACATGTCTACTAGTGAGAGAACTACGACCGAAAATTGGAGTTAACGCTCTTAAAGTTGCAGTCACCGACTCCGAATATCTGTGGAAAGTTTTTATAATGTGCAGTCTTTGCTCGTTAGTGTACTTTACCACGATGAAAATGTTAAGCTAACTAAATAAATTGACAGTGACAGTTCGATGATTAGTAAAAGAGTGCATTCACAAATTAAATTCAAAATTGTCAAGTCCCTATTGGAAACACCTTTATTTGTAAATAGCTCGACAAGTAGAACATACAAATAGAACATTTTTTTTATAATTTTAACCATGAATTTGGAAAAATTTGTCTATGTACAGCGTTAGATTTTACAGATACAACGACTTCATATACGGTTGTCTCGTTGACACATTAACAAGAGAAAGGACAGGAAGTGTGTTCCACTGTGAAGCCGACAAAAAAGGAGAAGTTAATTCGATTGTGGTTACCCGAGATCATGCGACCGCCTAATAATTTCAACTATAATATACTACATATACAACAGAAACTAATTCAAACTATATTCTGGTATAATTGGATTATTCTGGCGACAATATTAAAGGAATAAAGCGAAAGCAACATAGAAATCCAGAAATCACCACCTGGGAAGACAAAGTGTGTAACGAACTACAATGGTACTGTTTTGATATTACATTAGTTTGTATTGTTTTTTTTTTTTTTTTTTTTTTTTTTTTTTTTTTTCTACATTTCTCTGGAGAAAAAGTTCATGAATGCATTAACTTTTTTAGCCACTTGCAAAAATCACCCTCTAATGATACACAAACTCAGACGTGGTATAAGTACTAGCATTTACAAAAGGAAATCGTGTCTGTATGATACATATACATATTTATATATAATTTTATGTAAAGCTTTACGACTTTGTACTTCAAATATTGCTCTCATTAAACTGCCTTTGAACAAAAAAGAAATTGTTTCAGGGCCAAAAAAAACGTCTGTTACGAGAAAAACATTGACAATAAGAAATGAATTTATATTCTTCTTCTTCAGCAACGTTTTACTTTTTTCCAATCACATAAACAGGGGAAAAGTACAATATGTACTCGTAGATGACAAGTTCGAGCTATTACTTTAAACTCGAAGCAAGAACGAGCATCCAGGAATTAATGATTTTTTTTTTTTCGATTTTTTCCCTTGATTTCAATAAGACAGGCGAACCATAGACTGGCACAAATTATCCAGATCTTGAGAATATCTTGTACAACAATAAAATACGAAACGAGCGCTAACTTTAGTACTAATATTTTTGATATTGTTTGACTTGCTTAACTTCAAATCTCTTGTTGAGTTTAAGTTTAAATTGGTTTTGATCCAACAGGTCGGTTTAAGTATCCCGGCCAGAAGCTAGGTAAGGTTAATTTTAATTTTAATTTTGGTGGGGGCTGACGCCCTCATTAATTTCGATTAACACAAGCTTAAACAAACCTAAAAACGTGGACTTAAAACTAACAGAAGCTAGGGATGGTGAATCAAATCAAATTTGAAGGAGAGAGCCCTGCGATTGGTCTCGAAATCGGAAAGGTTGGAGTTTACCTTACGCAGCATATGGAAGATTGGTTCGTTAGAGCCATATGTGGTTCGGTGGATTGGTAGATAAAAAAGAAGGAAGCAACGTTGATTTTGAGGATAAGTGTAAAAGAAAATGGAGTTGTGAAGAGAGATTCAGTAAACGGAGCGTGAGAGGAGTCAAGGGTATTCAGGTTAATGAGTTTGAGACGGTGTCAATAGTGCGGTAAGATTAGAGGCCCGTTGATATTCGAATTGGGTCGATACGAGTGAACAGACGTGTGACACAATAGTTAAACAGTTTTGCCTCATTATACCGACGGTTCAACCGCAAGTAGTTATACTTTACATATATTTTCTTTAAAGAGACAGAGACTCATAAAAGTGGAAAGTGATATAGTGATTAAAAAATCGCTAGCCCTTGCGCTGGGGAAAAAAATGAATTTTATTGCAAGTGCATCAATTGGTGATAAAATCAAACATGTGCAGACTAATAATTGGAAACCTGAACCGATATACAAGCACCTACAACGCGAATATCGGAAAAAGGAAAAAAAAAATAAATGGAGACGACTTTGGTCTGGATAACAATCCCTTCTCCCCGCTGGCAGACCTGGACAACATGTACAACTGTTCTCTAGTGAACGATGTGAGTGACAATAACAAATACTGAATCGAATAGATCCAACAAAATTTTATTTTAACTTAATTTAATTGGCAGTAGCCGAATGTAATATTTCTAATATCCAGTATAAGTTCGTTAATTTAAGTTATCATAACACTAAGGTATATGTGAATAGTGCGAGTGTGCATGGGCTAATTATAAATAGACTTCTCGAGACTGGCATAGGCGCATATTCTTTCTCTCCCAAAGAGACAAAAAAGGCTTCTATACTACTGAAAGGTATTGATGGGGATACACCTATTGACAGCATTCGTATAGCTCTGGAGAAATCTGCACCAAATGTGAAGGTTTGTAAAATAAGCCAGCTCTTTACAGCTAGAACAAAAGCCCAAAATATTAAATTGAATATATTTGTTATCCAATTAGAGGTTAGGGAATCCAGCAACGGTTTGGTCACACTGGAGACTGTTGTGCCTATAGTAGTCGCTGTCTTCTCTGTGGAGAAGGTCATAATTCTGAGTCTTGCATTGAGTGGCGCAAAAATGTAGGGAAATAAATCAGAAAGTTCCAGAATTTAAATGCATTAACTGCAAAAAATCAGGGCATGAAGCTAGTAATATAAGCTGTCCTTTATATATAAAATATAAGGAAAGAAGGGAAGCCTTGTCTCATACTGTAAAGCTGAGAAAAAAAAACTAACATAAGAGATGTAAATAAGAACGTTAATCAACTTATAAGGCCACACGTTTCCTTTCCTGACTTAGCAAAAATGACATCTAATAAAGAATGCTCAAAAAGACCCAGACAGACTAACAATCAATTTGTACAGACAGGCAATCTGAGCGACTGTTGATAAAAATCAGGCAATTTTGGCCAAAGAATCAACAGCTTCAATCTAAAGAAGAAAAAATGGTTTACATACCTAGAGTTTGTTGCTTCAATTGTAGTATAATGTACACACCAAACTTAAATATTATATCGATGAATTTTAATTTAATAATTTCCCACGAACATAGATTTGAACTATAAATATTAAAAAGTAAAAAACCCCAAAATTGTTTTCTGTCTGAAACCAGACACAAACCTAAATTTGAAAGTTTCAACATCATTCAGAATCACGCTGGCAGAGGAACTACAATCATCCTGGACGAAAAACTCAAATACAATCCTGTTCTTTTCTACAGTGATATCTTTTCTGTTTGCTAGCCTCAATTACTTTCAAAAACCTACAAGAAACACATTTGCGGATGCTTCTAGGAAGTATTTACATTCCTAGTAACGCTGGCCGAAGCTTACTAAGAGAACTCGATAGTTATATGCCGTAGCAAGTACTTTTGACGCAATGATTCTTGGGGGGGACTTCAATACTCGCCATCAACACTGGGGAGATTGATGATGATGGTGAACGATTGCGTTCACAATGGCAATCGACTCAAGATATATGATTGGTTTTACAAGGGCCCCTTCTTAAATCTTGATTTGATTTCGCCTAATAGGCCAACATTTCCTCGTTTCTCTTCGGTATTAGACTTTTTCCTACTGTCATCTTTTTTGAATAGCGCAGGTAACAATAATTTGTGCTCATTTGTGCATTTCCTACAATATCTGACCATTACGGAATTTCCCTTAATACAATAGTCGACAACTTCACACCTCTGTTGTTACCGCCAGTCACATACAGAAGCTTTAAAAGCACTGACTGGAAAACCTTCAGACTAGATCTTCATAATAGTCTTTCCCGACAAGACATACCATCAGACAGGAACCTTTCGAATGCAGAAATAGACGCATTCATCGGCGAAATTAATTTAGCGCTGGCAAGAAATATCGATTCTCATTGGGTAATATGTACACCTAAACAATCTAAGCACAGCAACATCTCTCCTCTTACAATGAAACTAATTAAAATACGTTCCCTTTGGCTAAGAAAACTAAAAAGAATATATCATAGACACCTTAACAGAATAAATCAGGAATATCGCGAGTTGTCGTCAAGAATTTCATGCATCAGTAGAATCATTAGTAAGAGAATAAACTTAGATATTAATTCTACCTTCAAGTTAAGACTATAGAAAATAAGACCTTCTCCTCAAACTTTTAAGGAGATCGACAGAATAACTGGGCAACAATTTTTTGGTACGGACATCTCAAGGGACATACTGACGCATAATAGCGTGGAGCTAGTGGATACTGCGACTAAGCTCAATACTTTTAAAGATTTTTATTCCTCTGTCTACCTGGACAAAATACCCTATTTCAATAACAATCTGACTAAGGAAGTGCTGTCAACTGTTACAGAATTTTGTGCTAGTCGAAATGATATCCCCATCACCACGTTTTCGCCATCTCATCTTTCGGTCAACCCCAATGCACCTCCTTTCACCACCCCTGACAAAATACAGGTTTAAAGGACCAACTTTAACAGCAAACGTTCTTCAGGCATAGATGAGATATCTAATTTCATATTAAGAAAATGCTGCCATACACTGGATTCAATTTTGTCTTCTGTATTAAATCACTGTATCAATAACGGATATTTTCCTACAATTTGGAAAAAGCCAAACTTTTGCCAGTAGCAAAAAAGAAGTTTGCTAAGGAAATCGAGGAGTTTCTTCCTATATCCTTGCTCTCAAATATAGGCAAATTGTTTGAAGAAATATTTGCTGAACACGTTAAGATTTTCTGTGACGAGGCAAATGTGATTCCAAGAACCCAATTCGGGTTCAGGAAAGAACACTCGACAGAACACGCGCAACTTCTGTTATGTAATAAGATCATCCAAAACTTAAGGAATAAGAAGTGTACAGTTGGGTTGGACATTGACCTTGAGAAAGCCTTCGATTCTCTCTGGCATTAAGTCGTAATTTTTAAACTCATAAGATTAAACTTTTCCACATGGCTCATTCGAATTTTTTACAACTACCTACTAAACGGTTTCTCATCCATAGTTATACGTTCTGAGTACTCATAACCATTCCCGGTGTTGTCAGGGATTCCGAAGGGGTCCATTTTGGGCCCGATTCTGTTTATCATATTACTTTTTGATTTTCCATACGAAAGTGTTTTAAATGCTGAACGAGAGCCTTGTGAAAATTTTTTTTGCAGACGATACCTTAATACTAGCTAGCGATGTGAGGCCTCAAAATGCTCTCAATAAAATCAAGGATAAGCTTTTATATTATCAAGAAGAATTTAAAATAAAAGGGACTTAAAATAAACACAGAGAAATGTGGCATTAATTGTTTTCACAATTCTAGTGGAAAAGGCCATCGTTTAGCTGTGAAAGAAAGCAAAACGTTGAGTTTGCAAATCGATAGCCATTCCATCTCTTTGCGGTCAGAATTGAAATACTTGGGTGTATACTTCCACAACAGATTCCTTTTTAACAAACATGCTAGAAAAACATTAGCGAAAGCTAAAGCTGTTACTGCTTCGCTAAAGCCTTTATTGCAGTCAAAAGCATTGTCCTTAAACACAAAGTTACTGTTTACAAAACGCTTATAAGACCTATATTAGCATACGGATTCTATGCATGGTTTACAATATCTCCCACAGCAGCAAAAGAACTGGAACAATTTGAGAGAAAAATACTTAGATTCTGTTTTGGAAAGTATAGAAGACCAGATAAAAAATGGTATCCAAATAAACTTCTGTATAGCACTTGTCAAGTAACACCCCTTATGACATACCTCAATAATCTTACCCTAAGAAAACTTAAACGCATAGATTTCCATCCGAATGCCCTTATAAAATCTTTGCTGGGCTCAAACAAATGTGAGGGTTTGGACGACAATTACTATCTTTCACCATTTAATCTCCTTAATGAAAGATCCATCCATCATATTGAACAAGATCTTGGTAGAAGCCTTATGTTACCATTTTATGTAAAAGCGTCACAGTCTAATTTGAGGGGATAACATAATTGTCCTCAAAAACATAAAAATAACCTCATATACTCGCACTATACATATATACTATGTATGTTCATATATTCTATATTGTGTAAGCCTTTAATTTCAAAATAATAATTAGCTTTTGATTATATAAGCTTGGGTATATATTTTAATTCGTGCGGTTTTCTTTCAAAATTTGAACGTTTATTTAAGAAAAACATGTACAATAGTATTATTCAAAGTATTGCCCATCTAAAGCTATGACTTTTTCCCATCTTTCTGGCAATTTTTAGATCCCATCGCAAAAGAACTCGCTGGCTTGGCAGCCAAGAATGAATCAAACCAATTTTTGATATTCTGCTCTGATGTGAACCGTATTTCAGTGAGGGCGTTCTGCATCGACCGGAACAAATGGTAGTCAGAAGGGGCAAGGTGTGGGCTAAAAGGCGGGTGGGGAAAGACTTCTCATCCACTGTTTTCCAAATAGTTCTTAACCGGTATAGCAACGTGGGACGGAGCGTTATCATGATGGAAATTTGATCCCACCAAATACATTACCTTCGCGCCATGGATATTCGGCTTTGCCGTTGATTTGGCTGGTTGGCCGGGTTTCACATATGATTTTTTGCGCTTGGAGTTGTCGTAATGGATCCATTTTTCATCACCAGTAACAATCCTATGCAAAAATGACTTCCTTTTGTGGCGTTCCAGCAGCTTTTCGGACATGCAAAACCGCCTTTCGACGTCTCTCGGCTTGAGTTCATGTGGAACCCAATTTCCTTGCTTTTGAATACATCAAGTTGCTTTTAAACGTTTTGAAATGGCTGCTTAAGTGACATCCAAAGATTCTGCGAGTTCTTCTTGTGTTTGGCAACAATTTTCTTAGAGTAATGCTTCCAGTTCTTCATCTTCAAAATTTTTGGCTGCCCAGGACTTTCATCGTCTTCCAAGCCAAAATCACCACTTTTAAATTGTGCAAACCACTTTTGGCACGTTCGCTCAGCTAGTGCATGTTCATCATAAACTTCCAATAAAATACGGCAGCAGTTCTCTTCATATTTTATTATTACAATGACCATGAAGACGAATGCGGAGTTTGCGAGCAAAATTCATTATTTCGTCCTCGACGGTAACTATTCCTAGGTCTCTGTGGACATCACTGTTTCTGATATACCATGGGGCGTTCACGATTTATCTTAGAGCTTTGTTTTGATAGCTTTGGAGAATATTTCGGTTGCTTGGTTTAGTACAGCCCCAAAATTGTATACCGTACGTGCAAGCAGGTTTAAGCACTTATAGATGAGCAGTTTGTTATGTAAGCTTAACTTGGAATGTTTTCCTAGTAGCCAGTACATTTGTCTGAATTTATTTTTAAGTTCATCACGTTTTTTCTTAACATGCGGCTTCCATTCCAGTTTTACATCTAGTGTCATTTCTAGAAACTTCATTCATTTGCATATGGTATTTGTACCGAGTTAATGAAAATGGGAAGGTTGTTTATTTTCCGGTAAGTAAAATTAACATGAGTAGATTTGGTCTCATTGAGAACAATTCGCCTTATCTTTGTCCATTCGTAGATTTTATCCAAGGCCGTTTGTAGCTTTTCAGTAGCTCACTCGACTGAAGTATCTGTAGGTAGTATCGCCGTGTCGTCAGCGAACGTGGCTACTATGGTACCTGATTCTTCCGGTATGTCTCGAGTATAGAGTTAAAACAATACCGGTCCAAGTACACTTCCTTGCGGAACTCCAGCACCTATCTCTTTAAATTCCGAGTGTTCGGTGCCATGTTTAACACGAAAAATTCTGTTTTCCAGGTACGATTTCAGAATCGTATGTAGCTCTCTTGGAAGAACCTGGCTTAGCTTAAAATTTAAGCCTTCGTGCCATACCTTATCGAAGGCTTGAGACACGTCAAGAAACACGCTAGAACATATCTTTTTCCCCTTTAAGGCTTTCTCAATTTCATTCGTAATTCTAAAAACCTGGTCAATTGTGGAGTGGTTAGTTCTAAAACCGAATTGATATTCAGGAATAAGACGTCTCTCTTCAATGATCGGTTGCAAGCGCTTCAATAGGAGTTTTTCAAATATTTTAGATGGCAGAAGCGATATGGGTCTGTAGCACTTTTTTTCATTCAGAGATTTGCCTGGTTTCGGGACCATTATAACTTCGGCAACTTTCCATTGGCTTGGAACGTTTAATAGTCTTAGCGCGGCATTTATAAGTTGGAGCACTTTGATCAGGGCTTTCTTTGGCAGCTATTTGAGAATTTGAGCAGTTATTAAATCTTAACCAGGGGCTTTGTTATTTCTCAATTTTTTAATTGCTTGGTTAAGTTCTCGTAGCGACACTGTTTTTTTTCTAAAATTGTCCGGTGCCGTAATTATATAATTAGAACCTCCTGATAACGCCTGTCCAACAAAAGGCTTAAGCGTTTCTTCTGGGTGCTCAGCAAATATAATATAATAATCTCCTTTTGCCCATTCGCCATTATTTTTTCTTATGGGAGGAAATTGCATTTGAGGCTTTTTGATTCCCTTCATGGCTTTCCAGAGGGAGTAATTTGAACTTCTTTCGGCAGTCAGACCTTCGAGATATGTAGAGATATTCCGATTTTTGTAATCTCGTATTGCTTCTTTCAATTTGTTGCATAAGTGGTTTAAGTATGTTTTATGCTGGGGGGCACGGGAATGTTGCCATCTTTTTCGCGCTCTCCTCTTTTCTCTTACCAGTTCTATTATTTCCGGCGGATATTTTATTTCACTACTTGCTTTCTCTTTTCTTGTTGGAGTTGGAGTGTTGTTCCAGGCAGCGTTCTGCAGAACTTTGATGAATCTGTCGACTTCGTCTATTTCGTTTTGTGTTTTTAGTGACACGCTTAGAACAATATGTTCATTGCAGTAGTTTCTAAAACCGTCCCAGTTAGTCTTGTTTTCAGTTATCTAGGCTCCACTTCTTTCTTAGTTAAGAGTATGCTTAGTGTTAAAATGACTGGTAAGTGATCTGAGGAGAGATTATAACTTTCCTCAATTTTTATAGATATTTTGGCTGCTCCCTTTGTGACAAAGAAGTCTTCAAGATCGGGGGTCTTTGTTATATCCGAAGGCCAATATGTTGGTATTCCTGTCGAGAAAAAGTCAACTTTACATTGCATACAGGCTTCATAGAGTTGTCTGCCGTTCGTTGTATTACATCTTGAACCTCAGAAGGTATGTTTCGAATTAAAGTCACCACCAATTATAAAATTCAGTCCGAGTAAATCAAAAATACATTTAAAGTCATTCTTTTCTAGCTTGCATCGCGGAGGACAATAAATGGATGCAATGTTGTAGTGCAGGTGGTTATATTTTACGCAAACCGAATTTAACTGCATTGCATCGCATTCAATCTTCATATTTATAGAGTGCTCAATACAATCTTTAATGAACAATGAGGATCCGCCTCTGGCATTGTTTGATGGGTGGTATGCATGATAAGCACAGTATCCCTTTAGTTCCACACGAAGTCCTTTCCTCAAGTGAGTTTCAGAAATCAAGCAAATGTCAATATTGGCTTTTTGGAAGAACAATTCCAGTTCGTCGAGTTTTTTAATAAGGCCGTTTGCGTTCCACGTCAATATTTTAAGAACTTGTTTCATATTCATGCTTGAAATCGAGTTTTACGTATTTCTTTCTCGAGATTGCTCAATTTTGAAACTAAAAGTTTATTTGTTCTGCTTTGCTCCTCAAGAGCCTTGAGAATTAGGGAGAAAACGTGAGCCACTGGATCTGGCGTAACACCGCTTTTTTTATTTCCTTGCGACGCAGCTTGTGCATACATTAGCGGTCAGTCGGTGGCGGCTTTTCCTTTGCGTTATTTTTTATCCTTCGACTTTACCACGATGGATTTTCTTTCTTTCACTGCCTGTTCTTTAGCAATATTAGGTTTATTTTTAGTTGCGTTTGGGTTTGGACGTAAGGTTTTTTTAAGCGTATCGCGCCTTTTTTGAAGTTCTTTCGCCACTTCACATCCGCTATAGTTTGCTGGGTGCTTTCCTTGGCAATTTATGCAAGACGGTGGCAGTTCTTTATTTAAGTTGCACTCTTCTGAGAGATGTTAACCGGCACATTTTACGCAACGCGGTTGTTTTTGGTAGTAAGTCTGCGTATGATTGGAGTCCTGGCAACGCTTACATTCCGGGATCGATGTAGTGTTCTTTCGCACAGGTTCGATTTTGACTACGATATTTAGAATAGTTTTGATACTATAGATATCTTCTTTACTTTCGGACTTCTCGAAACTAAGCATAAACAGTGGAAGTCCCTTCTTAACCAAGATTTCCTCGTCTTCCTCTGTTTTTCTCTTTTCTTTTTTAATAATATTTACAACGTCTAGAGCTTTAAAGCCCTTTGCATGGAGGTCGCTTACAATATCGTTTTTAGTACACGAACAGTGAAGTCCTCTCGCTACTACACGTAATGGTCTTTCTGACTTGTTTTCGAAAGTGTACCATTGGATCTTCTCGGTGTTTAATTTTTCGGACAATGCTCGGTAGTCATCGGAGTTGTCGACGTTAACTCTCCACATTTTGTTGCGCAGTGATGTAACCTTATACTTACATTTAAGCGTAATTTTGTTGGGAGTTGCTTTTTTTATGACTCCTGGCTCTTATCTGGAACGACTTCAGGTAAAGAACCAGCTTTACGTTTCTTAGACGGTCTTTTCTTTACGGTCCAATTTGTTTCTCGCGTAAGCTCTTCTTCGTTCGTATGGTATTCGCGATTAGTGGACTGAGTGGACTGCTTTTTTGGGCTTCGTTTATATGCTTTGTCTTCAGAGTATTGTTTTCCTCTCGGAGTATGTCTACTTCTTTTTTAAGCTCTTAAAAAATTAGCTCCATTTGCTTAAGCTTCGTACAGAGTGTGTTGTTTTCGTTCTCCAAGATTTTATTTGTCACTGAATCCATTTTTTTGCGCCTAGGCGCTTCGGGCGGACTTCTTTTCCCGAAGAAATTCGATCTTGTTGGTGGAGATCGTGATACCTTTGAGCTTTTAGAGAAGGGATCAAACGACTGCGGTAAATTCGTTGAATTTACTGCGTTATATGCGTTGTTTGTATTATTTTTGTCTAGGTTCATATTTAGAAGGGAGGTCCACCGCATCAGAGACCCCTGTAATACGGTAAGGCTACGTTACAACCAGAGGACGCCAGGTATCCGGAGGGCTCCGTTCTCAGTGCTCTATTGATTTTACATCCCGAGAACCATTCAGACCTTGGCACGGGTCGCATAACACCTTGCCTTGAGGATGGGAGAATTATTTGAATGGCGGCGCACCTTACCGGTTCTAGGAATCCGGCCCAGATGGATATATTCTAACCCCTACCCGCAGGGCAACAAATATTACATGTATGCATATTGATAGAAAAGCTCACGAAGCTGTATTTCTGAACTCTGTTTAGCCAGGCATATACTATACAAGTCGGTTACAATGTATAAGTACAAAAAATAATTGTATTGATTTTTAAAGTCTCAATAAAGATAATTGTAAAAAAATTGTAATTAGAGGCCCGTTCTAAGGTAGACCCCAAAGAGCAAGTCGAAGAAAACGACGATAGATGCTCTCAATTCGAGAACTCGTTAAAAGGGACACCACCCTTGGCTAGCGTACTCGAGAAGGGGGCGAACAAAAGTGGAAGTTGCAGAATTCTTTAGACCAAGTAATTAGCTTGCTTAAGTAATTATCTCATCAATATGCGTGCGGAAATTAAACTCCCTGTCGCATGGTATGCTAAGGTCGCGATATAGCTTGGCCGTGGAAAACGATTGATATTTGGTGAGATTTAGTTCTAACCAGTTCTTGATGTACCAGGTGGAAAAACTATTCATATCTTGATTCAGATTTGAAGGTGGCTGAAGTAATATTGTAAGGAAATGGGTTTTAAAAATTTGGTATCTTCAGCATAGAGAGAAAGTGCTAAGTATTGAATGACTCTTTCAAGATCGTTAATAGTAAGGATGAAGAGAAGTGGACTAAAGTGACTACTTTGAGGATCACCTGACTTGTCCAAGAAAGGGTCCGATAGGACAGAACTGAATCGAACACAAATAAAACGATTATCCAGGTAAGCAAATGGGATGAAAGCCCATGACGGACAATTTCAACAGGTTAAGTTTATGAGATATCTTTTCAAAAGTCTTACTGAAATCAGTTGTTTTAACATTAACTTCTTTTCCACTTTCTAAGGCTGAGAGAACAAAGGAGACGAATTCGACGAGGTTAGTAGTAGTTGAAGCCGTGTTAATAAGGAGATATAAGAGATTTACACCGGAAGCTTAAGGCTTCATACAAAATGCTTTCGAGGAACTTGGGTATATGTGGCAGTTTAGCTATGAGGTGGTAATTAGTGACTTCGCTATTTGATCCCTTTTTGTGTATCGGTGTTATAAAAGAAGACTTCCATAGCGAGCGAGAAATAACCGGACGAAATTTGGAAGAGGGCAAAAAAATGTTGAGGAACACTTTGTAAATAATATGGATAGAAGGCCATCTGTAACTTATTTTCTATTGATTATTTTAATGATATGATAATGAGGGATGGACGAAAACCGTCAGATATTTTTTTGTAGTTAACGAATTAGTAGAAAGACTTACTATCCTTTATAAGTTTAGATTGCGCACTATCAATGTATCGCTGGTAGAAAATGTTATAAAACTGGTGAATTGGAGGTATGACCCGAAATAATTTGAATAGTCAGCAAGAGAATTGGATCGAAGGAAAATTTCTTATAATTTGTTTTTCTTGTTAAGTTAAGAGCGAAGTGTAGCATTCTACCATGGAAGGCTCGTAGAAAGGGTTTTATTGCGCAAAAAGGGAAAATAGAGAAAAATAAAGTTATTCCCTGTAAAAAATGGAGAGACATATTGGCGAAATTATAAAGACACTTACTACGACATGCGTTAATTTTGCGAAAATTCGCTTTATAAAAGTCGTAAGAAGAGGCATCTTCAATTGTTATATCTATTCAGAGGTCCAACTAAATATTTTGGTTCTTTCTGAGGTTCAATTGTTTACATTAATATGAAGGACACAAGGTAATATAGGTAGTACTTATACTGTAATGGCTTTCTTATTTAGAACAACTAAATATAATTGAATTGATGTTATTGAATCAATTTTAAGAAGCTTATCTTAAATGATCACCCCAAGTAAACGTTCAAGCTAAAAATAAAGTATGCGTTTATCTTATTAGTGAATTGTCAGTTTTATGATGTTAATTTCCCATTTGTTTTATACATATCCCGCTGGACTACAGGCAATGTTCCATTTAAACCTCCTAACTTCTCAATGTGCTTATTATTTTCCATTTTCAAGCATTACAATCAAGTTCAGAAACAATGACTTCGCTCTATATTTCAAGCGATGAAATGTCGTAAGTGGAGTTAAAATTAAATTTATTTAATAATTAAAATTATTAAAGAGTCTTTGGGAAACGAATTTGATTTGGACATATTATTAGACAACTTGGATGATAATAGTACTATTTCTTATCCTAGAAGAACAGACGGTACCTGGTTTAGACATTACAAACACCTGCATGCAAAACGTCCAAAGCCTGAAAAGCTAACAAGCTAACAATGTGGTGGAAGAAGAAGAACCTTGAGCTAAATGCATAGCAGCTGGCTCTTACTGGTAACGAGTCATTGAGTTCTGATATCTTGGATCTTAAAATTCTTGTACAGTTCTATCTTTACGAGAACTTTTAAACAAAATCTCTGAAGGGACAAACCTCTATTTGGTGCAGAAAAATCCCAACAGCACTTTTCGTATATCTGAGACCGAAATCCGACAACTCAGGCTTATATTATATTGTAATATAATTTAGCTTCCAAGAGGAAACAACCATTGCGTTTCGTTCTTGGTACACCTCTAATTCAACAGACCGTGTCTTCTAACAAATATGAAAAGCTACGAGAGTACCTACATTTTATTAGCAGCTTTAAATGTCCTTCCAGGACTCGTTCTGACTCTGATAGGATCTTCAAAATCCGTCCAGTGGTTGATGCCTTGAACAAAGCATACGCTGAAGTTCGATTAGAAACACGACTTTGTGTAGATCAGCAAATGTTCTCCACAAAAGCGCAAAATATGCTAAAAAGATATAACCCCAAGGAATCCCATACATGGGGCTATAAATTATATGTTTTGAGTGATATTTCCCATTTCTGTCGTGTAGACAGAGGTTAAAACTGGCAAAGAGAATGTTGTCAAAGCTGATGAGCTAGATTAAGGAGCCTTCTCCAACGTCGTAGTGAGATTATCGAGAAGGATTCCGCGACACCAAAATTACAAAATCTACTTTGATAATTACTTCACTTCTTTGCGTCTTTTGGAATATTTAGCCAAAGAAGGTATTCTTACGCTTAATACAATCAGAAATAATAGAATTCAGATAGAAATTCCTGACTGTAAGCTGTCGTCAGAAAAAGTAATAATTAAAATCGTCAAGAAAATAATCGACCTGTGAACAGTTGTATGGAAGGGCAAAAAATTGGTTACTTTAGCTTCTATACTTAGCGGCCGAAAGTCCGAAGATATGACGAAAAAACTGGAGGTATATCAACTTCCCGCGACCTACTGCTGTGGGCGAGTTTAATCAACATATGGGCGGTGTAGACCTTGTCGACAGCATACAGGTTACGACTGAGGAGAAAACGTTGGCATATGCACTTGTTCTACCGCAAGTTGGACCTACTCATGGCTAAAGTGGCTGCAAATATAAAAGTTTTCCTGAGAAAACTATCACGAAATCCGCAGATTTTCGCCTTGAAATTCTAGAAACTCTATACAAGATGGAGACAAAAACCAATTTGACAACACGCCGATCTATCCTAGAAAAAATACATAAAAGACCGGCTCAACATGTACCTTTGCGAGCAGTTCGCCAAGAGCAAGTAGGATACTAGCCTCAATGAGCGGAAAAGAAAAAACTGTGCCAGTTACAAAAGTGTATTGGATTCACTCATACGGTTTGTGAGAAGTGCGGCTTGGTATCAGATTTTTGTTTTTCTTAGTATAAATAACACTATTTAAGTATAGCATTGACTTCAAATACTTTTTCTTTATTAAATAATGAATGACCGTAGGAAGTAAAGCAATCACTTTTAGAAATGTTGAATTACTTCTAAGTAGTACTTGGCATATAAGGCATTTCAAAATTTTTGGAAATATCGTTTCCAATATCACCATCAGTTATTTCATATTTACCTAAATGCTTTATTAAACAAGAATCCCGATTTGTTTTTGTTATCAAAATACGTCACACTCCTTCTCTCGTTCAACACTTCATGTGGTAAGTCACGGATTTATGCCTTTAATAAAACTTTGTTCTTGAGCTCATTAAATAGTTTTTTTTTTTGCTTTCTAAACAGAACCTTATTTAATTATTTCTAAATGGTTATGACCCCAAACATAATCATGCTTATTGTGATATAAATAGCCGAACTTTATGGATAAAGGGAATATCAACGATAGGCAAAATCCGGACGAATGTACAATTGAACATTGTTGGATCAGACATTAGAAGAAATTGACCACGAAAACTCTGTAATTCATATAGAAATGTCAGGGACATCAGGCTTGAGCATAGCTGAATCAATAGTATATCACATTCATCGCTTCGATGGGCAGAACTACCAGTTATGTCGAAGACAAATGGAATTTTTTGTGATAAAAAATAAACGCAAACATGGTATATATTAGGAACAATAGCAATACCAAATTCCAACTCATAATCTTGGGATGAGAAAGATGTTGAAGCACAAGCGTTCATAAGATGAGGCATAGAGCTGGAGCAACTAAGACATCACGCAGACTGCAGTTCGGGGGCAGATGTAGTCAAGGCTAAAAAATGTTTACTCGAAAAAAGCAAGAAATCTGCCCAAGTTCATTAATTGCAAATTAGAGAAAGAAAAAAGCTTGGCTGATTATGTAGCCAGAGTCTGATGAAAGTGGATCTTAAACAGAAAAAAACTAATGGTATGCGTGTAATTACCTACAAATCGTTTTTGTGATATTTTGTTGTCCAAAAGACGTTGAAAAATAGATACAATTTTAGTTTTAGAAATTCAAAAATTCATCTCATGCCAGGAATTTCTGCTAGTCTATTTATACGAGCATGGCACTGATATTGCATACGTTTTTATTGTATCTTTATCAGCTGCAACTTGCTCTCCAGAACGTGGTGCATCTTCAACATGAAAAATTATCGAATCAAAATTTTGCAAACCAGTCTTGGCACTGGTTTCCTATCAATATATCTTCTCCATATACATCGGATAATTCTTTTCTTACTTGAACAGCATTTTTTACCTTTTCAAGAATAAAAAAGTAAAATATGCCGAAAATGCTGCGTTTTGCATTTCATATTTGAAAGGGCATTAACCAAAAAAACTGTGTAAATTCAATCAAAACTTTTCACAAGCAAGCCTTCCTATATCAGTTGTCAAAATAAATAATAATTATGCGGCCTAAGTGTGAAGTTGCCTGTTAAAAAAACAATTAAGTTCCCTGTTGGGCAAAATCTTTTATAAATACCATACAAGTGTATTTTTTTTATTAAAACGTATATTTATAACTTACACGTGTACTTTTTCACTACACGTGTACATGTGACATGAACACACGTGTAATTAGATACCCTCTTGAAATCGAGAGCTCTAGTGACAATGATATAACTAGAAGAGCAGCCAATGCAGCAAGCAGCGCCAAAAACACACTGCAGCATTTCCACAGGGTATCAAACCATGATAATAAACAACGACAGCCAAGTTAATGTAATTATTGCCAAGACAAGGACAAGAGAGTATTTTATTTTTTATATCAGCAAGGCAACAAAAACTTTATGGAAACCAAAACACAACCTATCGTCATTCTCTTATGATTCAGAGCAAAAGTCGCCCTAGCGAGCAGACCTCAATTTTCAATGGTAAATCTCAGTTATTTATCCTTCAATCAACAACAATCCAATGAAACAAAAAAAGTGTGGTAAGTGAATTCAGGTACTACCGACCATATGTCTTTCCAGAGGGAATGGCTCACGAGGCTTATTCCGCTTGCCGAAGAAAAATGTGTGGTGGGTGACGGCAGAAAATTTCAAGTTGAAGGAATTGGTAACTTAGATGTGCATTCTATTTATCCTAAAGAAACAAAAATAACTTACATAATTAAAGATGTTCTATTTGCGATCTGATGAAAAATTATACCTTAAAATTATTCGTCCGTTGAACGGCCTCGCTATAGTACGTTCAAAGAATCGGTTTCCACTGAAATAGAAAACTATAGAGAACCTACTATAGAATCAATTTGTGGGGTCAGGCACAGTGTTATGTACCGACTCGGCCTAAAGCGAATGATAGTTCGTTTTTTCCTAGATACGGGGAATACTACATGGATCTCCTACTGTTCAGCAAATGAATAAAACTAATAGGCACTAACCAACATTCCGTCTATGACAATGACTATTGCGGTCTGAGTAAAGAAATAATTTTTTCGAATGAAATCGCGGAATTGGATGAGTTTATTTAAGGACATTCCTACAACTATTGCCGCGCGCGTTGGACACACTCCTCCAAAACAAAACAGATGACGATATCTCTCTCCTCAAATTCGCTCTTTACATCGTCTAACAGAAATCTGTCAAACGGGGAGATTGACAGTTATCTAAAATTATAATTAGATTTAATTAATTAATTAATTAATTAATTAATGGACAAAATAATACCTCGGTATCAATATACTAACAACGATGACGCACTACACCGACATAAAAGTAGACTGCTGTCGAGATTTAAAACTTTTTTTTTTTTTTAATTTTTTAATTCGCCAATTAAGAAGAATCGCACTTTGATCTAAAAGATCTTATTTACCATTAGTCAGAACTATTGTTTGGTTGGAAGATTTTCTACCTTCCAATTGAAATTGATAACAATCAGCAGAGGAATTGATTAGTTTGTTGGAGCTGACTTGTTCCCTGAAAAAAATTTTTCGTCTAATTCCGTTGAGGGCTGGATATTTATATAAGATGAGTTCAGCAGTTTCATCTTCTTTAAGATAAAATCGGTACTAAAACCTTGTAAATCAAGTTTTTTTATATTCAAAAACTGCTCCAAACATTTATAAAAGAAAATTACAAAAATTCGGGATGTAAACATCAGCAACCCGAATATGTTCCCGCAAATAAATAAAACATTTCGGATAAAAAATCAAAACGACCTTCCGTATCTTAAAATCGCCCGAAGTACTGACAACGAACACATATTTTTAGCAGCAGGCATACTTGTAGATGCAAATGAAGCCATTGATGGTAACAGCTTCTTTATGATCGAGGATCCACAGGAGAAAATAGAGGCTTTAGGAGTCACCTTTCAGGAAGTGTACAATGCAAATAATATCATTGCCCCGAACCACGGCTTGGAAAATCCTTGTGCATAATTTCGACACTAGAAATGAAATAGTGAACTGGCGATTCGAGAGCTCGGGTTTCATCCAGTTCAAAGACGAGAATATGGCAAACAGTGTCATTACCGATGACGGACATATTTTTAACTTTTCACACTGACAAATACGAGTACAATACCAATATGCTATCCGCTCTAGGCTCATTGGACCACTGTGTCATATCAGCTAATTTCTCGTATACTGACCACATAGTTAGAGAAGAGATTCCTAAAGGAACCATGTGGTAATACGAGAGAGCCGATTGGAACGGACATAACGGCTTCTTTAGGAAAATTAAATTTACTTGATAGCAACGTGAATACCGCTGCTGATATGATTACAGACACTACTTTCTTTGAAATGAGATCCTTTATCTCTCATCTGATGAGGAGTACCAAACCAATGATAAGTATGTAATATGACTCGAGCTGTAAAGAGGCTGTCAGAGTTAGAGAAATATTTTTACGGCCCTTCAATACCGACTCGACAAAGGAAAAAGAAAAAAAGCTCAAACGAGCCAGGAATGTCTGCAATGTCTTTGGTTAAGGTGTGCAATTTCAAAACGACCAAAAGCTAAGGTAAAAATTAACACAATGTCCCAAAGGTAGTTACGATTTTTGATCGTTTATCAAAAATATTAGAAGTTTTGCCTCATGCTCCATGCTCATTTATTATGTCATTCCAGTCCAATCAGTTTGCTGCACACTTTGCAGCAAAATCAACACATCCGGATTGTGCTATTTTTCCGCTAATACCTAAGTGTATCGAATCTTCAATGATATGAATCCACTTTCGCACTCATGTAGTAGCAAGATGGTATGTCTCCCCTTCTTCTGAAGAGGTGCTCTTTAGCACGCTACTTCTTTTCAAGATCATTGATATGCTGATAAATCGTAAGCTCATGAAATATTTCGAAACACGAAAATTTCTCAATGACTGGCAGTACGGTTTTCGTAGCAACAGGTCTACTGGTGATCTAATGGCATGTCTCACCGAAAATTGAATACAAAAAGTACATCGAAAATGATGCCGGAAAAGCTATTATGGTCAATGTGGTCAAGGTGCTACTGAAAGACATGAGGCCGAAGCTCAATGATGTGTATACAAACGACATCTTCTTTCAACGGGATGGTACTAAGTGCATTGCAAGTCGCAAAACGATTAAGTTGTTGCGCACGAAGTTTAGTGGGTACCTTATATACTGGCCGCCAAGATTGTGCGACTTAACACCGTTGGACTTATTTTTTGGAACTATGTTCAAAACAACCATTCGAAAATAATTCCAACTCTGATAGCGAACAATGAAGTCGTTATCGCCGAGATAGAACTCCAAATATGTGAAAGAATGATTGAAAATTTCGTGAAAAGGATAAGGGTCTGCAAGTATAGCTGGCGAAGGCATTTGGAAGATGTTGTATTCCATAAATAATCCCCATATGTCTACTTGAAAAAGCAATAAAAATGTTGGAGATATCTCAACAATTGTTTGTTTTATTCAAAAAACAAATCCTACACCTTTTGTTGAAACATCCTTTAGTTACAACATAATAATAACTCAAGTACAGGAAATGGAAAAGGTACATGGTTCCTATAATTTATGCAAATATACAAAGCCAGTATTATGTTTCACCTGCCAAACCCATGTTCCATTTTAAAAACACGTTAACTTGAGAAAAAAAAAGGAAAAAGAAAGTAATTTAGATTTCCCTATGTGTATGGAGATGGATAAAGTTTATGTCCTGAAGTCTTGTGTTGAAGACAAAAGGCAAACATAGGAAATATTTATCCTAAGGACGAGTATATGTACACAAAAAAATCAATAATTCAATAATGATTACTTTGTCTTTTATTTTACATGGATTGTAGTTGTGACAGGATGGTAGTTTTCACCCTAAAGTTTGAGAGAACAACTCTCTCTGTACTACACAATTTCGCCTATTCCTAACTTTTACTTTAATTATTCAGGAGGGTGAACATTAAAGTAATGGGCGTTAAGTGAACAATATGAAAATATGTATAGTACACACAAAAGTACTAGGACATATTGCTAAGGGCTTTCATGTTACACTCATCGGTTTCTTTCTCATGTAAAAAAGTTTACCAAAAACCGATGTATACGAGTAGTTTTTGGTTACTTGGCAACATACATTTTTTAAACCTACAAGATCTAGAGGTAGTTTCATGAGGTAAAGATGGGAGTTCATACTTTGTTGTAGTTTTGGATATTTTTCCAGCTTTGTGTTAATAGGAAATTGGCAAGTTTCATTTATCATTTACTCTGAAGGGTTGACTTGATAAAGAAAAACTTCATTATGAACGGCAGAACGGTTTTTAAGGCAACAGGTATATTAATTATGTCTTCGCATACACATATGCAATCAGAAAGAGGAAAATCATTGTAACTATACCATTCTGATGAAACGAAATAATTGCACCGGATTCTGTTGAAATGTACATGGAAGTCTTTTGTCATAGATTTGAATACGGTCATAAGGAAGTAGTGTATACGTTTTTTAATGGGCCAGGAATCCAATTTTCAAATAAAATTCATTCGTGCGATTGCTAGTCAATGAAAAAAGAAAATGAAACAAACTTCACTACGGCTGCCAAAAAGGACTACATTGCCTTAATGAGCAAAAAATGTATCCGAATTTTGAAAATTTTAAGTAAAAGATTTCAACTTAAAGGCTTTTTTTAACATGACTTTGTCGGATATGAGTATATTTGAAATGTTTACTTAGAAAATTTGCAGATGGAATGCTTTCAGTAAGCTGTTCAATTTCCCTATATTAATTAACAGAAAAATAGGGGATCGTTCATTGTTACAAATATAAGTATGTCTTGACTTTAATTTTTTTACATCCACGTTGCTTAGTGAACCTACACTACGGTTCACTTAAACGAAGGCAAAACTGTCATAAGTTAGTTTCTGTAGTTCTCCCCAAAAAAACAGGATAACTCTAAGCAACAAGTAAAACAGATAGACCTGGAATGTGAGCAAGGCAAGCAATTATAACGGTGGGCTTAATAGTCACTATGACAGGTAACACATGGGCTGAAAAGTCCGCGCCGTTTTATAGTAAAACACAAAATTTTTGCAAAATTCAACTTTATTTATCAATACAGCTGCCTTCGAGGGCGATACACTGATTGAAACGATTTTTAAATCCTTCGATACCAGTTTTGTAGTACGATTTCGGTTAAGCCTCAAAATAGGCTTCTGTTTCGGCGATTACTTCTTTATCGGTCTTAAATCTCTTTCCGGCGAGCATTCTTTTGAAGTCTGCGAACAGGAAATAGTCGCTGGGGGCAAACTCTGGAGAATACGGTGGGTGGGAAAGCAATTCATAGCCGAATTCATTCAATTTTGCTATCGTTTTCATCGATTTGTGACAAGGTGTATTGTCTTGACGAAACAGCACTTTCTTTTTCTTCAAATGCGGCCGTTATTCAAACGCTTCAATAAAGCAATGTAATAGTCGCTGTTGATAGTCTGCCCCTTTTGGAAATAGTCGATGAAAATTATTCCATGAGTATCCCAAAATACGGATGCCATAACCTTGCCAGCCGACTGTTGAATTTTTGGTCGTTTTGGTAGAGGTTCGTCGCCTGCTCGCCACTCAGTTGACTGCCGACTTGACTCTGGTGTGAAGTGATAGAGCCAGTGATGTCACATACCGATGCAAAAATTTGGCTTTATTGCGGTTGAACAGCTTTAAACACTCCTCTGAATCATCAATACGTTGTTGTTTTTGGTCGAATGTGAGCAAACGTGGCACCAACTTTGAACAGAGCTTTCGCATGTCCAAATATCCGTGTATGATATATCCAACACGTTCTTTTGATATCTTCAGAGCCTCAGCTTTCTCAATCAACTTCACTTTACGGTCATTCGTAATCATTTTGGGGACTTTTTTGATGTTTTCATCTGAAACAGCCTCTTTTGGACATCCACTGCGTGCATCATCTTCGGTGCTTGTATGACCACTTTTAAGTTTTTTAATCCACTTGCGAGTAGTTCTTCAGGGTAACACTTATCCCATCAAGAAGCAATGATAAATCAACACACAAAATTGCTTTGAATCCATTTTTTTTCACAATAACAAAAGTTGCTTCATTCACAACGCTATATCTCGATAAATTTTCGTCCGACAGCTGTCAAATTTGTGCACTTATCTTTTGAAGGTTGGCACTAATTGAAAATGTTATGATTTGGTTCAAGTGGTGCCCTCTCTAGTAACGGCACGGACATTTCAGCCTATGTGTTATAAAATGACGTCTTTTTTTTAATACTTGTGGGTGGGATATGTGATTCCCTAGTGTGAGGAGCGCGTAAGAGATAATATGTGTGAGGACGGAAGATCAATTGATTAGAATATTATAATTCAATGTGTGCTTATATTGTTGAGACCCACTAACATATTTGTTGATTCTCGAATTTAAAAAAGTTGTAAACTCCACCAATAACGAATAATACAATTTACCAATATTATGATATAATCGTATGCTTTTAAATACATCTTGAAAAGACTAATTGGCAACATACCAAAAGCATAATTGCCCTCTATCTCTTGCCACTAGATTTACAAATTTCATTAAGCTTCATCTATTTGTAAAATTAAAGCACGAAAAATATTAACGAATATACGACGTCAGACTTTGGTCGCACGTGCATCTGATACAACAAAGATTATTTATACTCTATTGTTGTTTTCACCTTGTTACAGTTTCTTCTGTTTGTTGAATTTAAAAGAGAACCATTGTTTTTTTATTGATTTTATACGCACGAGTAATGAGGGAAACTTTTCGGCTTTTACTGAACAATTTACAAGCATGATGTCCTCTGGTAAAATCGACGTCAACACAATAACATATTATCAGCAGACCAAATTGTATCTGTTGATGAAAACAAAGTGAGAAATATCGATTTGGAAGACATAAACTAACTTTGATATCTGCAGAGCTAAGTTTAAATATTGAACCGATATGACAATTTTTTATGGATTGACTGGAGTTTGTAGACATATTTGTAGGCTGAAGCAATTTACCGCAATTTATATAAATGATTTTCTGACGAAGTACACACAGACGAAGGACACAGTAAAGCAAAATGGTGCAAAATATCGACATTTGGAACAAAGATATGAGTTTTCTTATGAGAAAGCTGGGGGGAGAAAATAGTCATCTCAATTAAATCCTTTAATAATATTCCATTTATTTAGTAAGTACTTAATCCTCACCTGTGTTGAATTTTGATGTAATAAATTTAGTTCAAACTGTGATAATATCTTTTGAAATAATTTCGATCTCAATAATAATCTCTTTATTGTGCACCAGAATGTCAGAAGTCTGAGAGAAAATTGTTCAAATTTTGTTACTCATATTGATGCGTTTTCTTGCATTCTAGATAATGTAGCTGTATCTGACATTTGGATATCTACATAACTTTGGAAAAAATGATTATTGTATTGTACCATCATGGGTATAAATTTGTTGCTAAAGCAAAGGAAAATTACACTGCAGGTGGTGTAAGATTTTACGTCAAAGAGGAGCACAAAATTGTTAATGTGTTGAGTTCTAATGTGTTTAGGGTTTCCATTAAGATAAACAATAAATTTTTTTTTTTTGATGTGCCTATAGACTACAGTTTGCTGAGTTTGCTGATCTCTTAGATAAGGAAAAAGCAAAGAATTTAGTTTTTGTGTTGATTTTAATATTAACATTTTGAAATATAGTGAATTTGTGTCTAGTTATTTGACTGGGCTTGCGTGTTTTATAAATGAGCCTATTAACTATTTAGACCATAGTTATGGGCGCTTTTGCGAGAAGTGTGTCCTTAATTTTATGATAACCGGCCACTCCATGAGGAATTGTTTTGTTAATATTTCAGAAAAGAAGAATAGTCAAATTACTTTACCTTCTCAAGGAACTACGAAGGTTGTTTGATGAATACCCGGACTAGAAATGATGACACAACTTTTTTAGTTTTTGACCTTTCAACTCGATATACTTTTCCCAGTGATGCTGCAACTTTGTTAACCCCTCCGTATAGTACGACTTTTGTTGGCCTGTTAAATACTTCTCCGCGGTGGCGACGACTTTTTCAAACCCGGAGAATACACGGATTGGGGGAGTAATTCGTAGTTCATTTCGACCAATTTGGCTGTGGTAACTGCGGAAGTGTGAGCCGTTGCGTTATCGTGGTTGAAGAACACTTTTTTCTTCACCAAATATGGTCGTCTTTTCTTCAAATTGGCCTTGAATCGGCACGTAATATGCTCCTGTGATTGTTTTTTCTACTTCGCCTTCGAAGACCTTCGAAGATCTTCGCCTTCTTTGGAGCACGATCACCGTGCAAAACTCATTGTTTCGATTGCTCTTTGGTCTCTGTTGTGTACCAATGAATTGAAGCCTTATCGTTGATCACGAGAAGATGCGAAATCTTCCAAATTTAGATTAAACAGGGTCTTTGAAGTGGTCTAACCATTGCGCTTGTTCTCCGGTGTGAGCAAACGTGACACCCATCGCGCGGACATTTTTCTCATGCCCAAAATCTCGTCCAGGATATGGCTAACGTGTTCAGTTGACCTGCTTACTATCTCATCTAACGCGCGAATTTTCACTCGGCTGCCCGCCAATACGTGATCATGGATTTTGCCCACGGTTTCCTCTATGGTGTCCGTTTTTGGGCCACCTGGACGCGGTGGTTTACCAATGGTAAACAGTTGTACGGAAAGATGAATAGGTCTCATACAAACCATCGAAAATGGGCTTGATTTTCTCGTAGTTTTTGCCACGCAAAAACAATATGCGGATCAAAGAGCGATACTGCTCTTTTTATATGGTCGTGAAAAGCACTAAAACGACATTTTGAAATGGGTGTCAAATTTCAAATTTCATAGGCGGGCTAAAAGGGGTCATATTAAATGATGATGATGACACTAATTTTGGCTCAGTAGCGCCATCTATCTTCCAATCAGGGTACTCATTAAATAGCCCTCGTACAATTAACTTTAGTAAACTTAAAAAACTGTATTTCACATGAGTCTTGGTCTGACGTATATTCTTCTAGTGATACTACCTTAACAATATTTATAGATTCCTTCAAAAATAATATTCGAATCTGTTTGTTCATCTCTGCCCTCAAAAAAGTTGGTAAAAAGACTAGAACCCGGGATAACTAGGTATTTACTAAATAAATTTATAAGTGAAAACAAACTTAGAATGAAGTACAAAAAATTTCCTGAGGATTAAAGAGAAATTACAAGAATTTGTGTATTAAACTTAACAAGGAGATTTCGATTTGCCGCGATAGATATTACAAATTACAATCTAACTAAGTAAAATGAAATTTAAAAAGCGAAAGGCAAATAAGGTTAATAACATATTAACTAAACCAACCGTGCTCAAAAAGCCCGCCATTTTAAGGGTTGATGACTGCGATGTGTCGGATGAAACTTAAATTGCTAATGCATTTAATAGCCCACATCTGTGTGAGCCAACAGATGGTGTGGAAGTTGGCTATCAATAACTGTCATTTACTGAATTCAGTGTGGTTGACACAACAACGAATTTATGTTTTTCAAAGTAACATTTCGTAAAATTAGTAAATTTTTCGGTCAACATAATCGTCCTAGTGAATGATAAAGCGTTTTGAAGAGAGTAGTTCGGTATCGGAACTAACACGATATCAGCAAGCTCGACTAGCACGTATACACCAAAATATTACCAACTTGAACGAAAGTTTTCAAAACCAGCTTGGCACGTTAATACGTTGCTGAAGTCAACAATTGTGCCTCACTTATGGCACTTAAAAGTTGATCTTCATTTGCACGCTTATAAAATACAAGTTAAAAAAGAAGTAAAGCCTTCAGACCATCTACTAGGTCGCTGATTTGTTCACTGGATATTGAATCGCCAGGACAATTTGTCATCGAATTTGATCTTTTCCGATGAAGCCCATTTTAGGATGGATGGGTACGTATTAGGTGCGCAACTAAGTTGTCAATTGATTTTGACATATCCAAAACATTACGAACCAAGCTTAGACATATAGTTAACAAAATTTTTGTTTCTGCGTCATTTAATTTTGATTGTGAGAAAATCTGATTTTATGTCAAATAATCGTCATTTGCGGCAGTTAAGGGTCATCGAGAGTTCCAAAAAAATTACGGAGATGCTGCTCTAAATGAAACAAAGTAATTGGTTCCGTTGCTTCAAAAACGGTGATTTAGATGTTGAAGACCGTCCGCGTGAAGGAAGTCCAAAATCCTTTGAATATGCTGAAATGGAGTATGCTTCAGCATTAGGAGTTACCAGCCAAGCGAGTTCTAAGCAATTGCATGCGTTGCGAAGGATTCAAAAATAAGAACTTGAATTCCTTATGATTTTAAGCTTAGGAACGTTGAACGCCAATAATTTTCTTGTGAACAGCTGTTCTAGAGGCAAAAAGGGAAGGGTTTTCTACATCACATCGTGAGAAGAAAGTCATGCGGACTGCTCGATCATGCTTCTACGTCGACGGTTTGGCCTAATATTCACGTTGCGAAGATTATTTTGTATATTTGGTGGGACCAGGTCGGTGTTATTTATTATAAACTGTTGAAACCCAATGAAACCAGCAGCGGGACACGGTATTGATTTCAAATAATGCGATTGAGGCGAGCTCTGCGCGAAAAAGGACCACAATACCAGGAGAGGCACTAAAAAGTGATTCTACACCGTGACAACGCTCGGCCTCACGTTGCCGAACCCATTAAAACCTGCTTGGCAATGCTCAAATGAGAAGTCCTACCGCACCTTAGATATTGCGCCGTCTGATTATAACTCCTTCCGTTCGATAGCACATGGTCTGGCTGATCAACAATTCCGCTCATATGAAGACATCAAAATATGGCTTGATTCGTGGATAGCCTCAAACGATAAACACTTTTACCGTAACGGTATTCGAGCTCTGCTTGATGTGATGTGCTTTTCCTTCTAGGCTCGTCGAACCATTGTGTTATATCAACTAATTTGACATTCTATTACCTCACAGTTAGGCAAAAGACTTCTAGCAGAAAAATATGGCAATATGAAAAAAACAATTGGAGCCGATATAATAGCTTCTTTAGGAATTTAAGCTCGTCGTTATATTTCCTCGATAACGACGTGAATGCCGCTGCTGATATGATCATAGATAATATTCTTTTCGGAATGAGATGTTTTATCGCTCATCGGATGAAGAGTATCAAACCAAAGGAAACAGCTTGATACGACTCGAGCTGTAAAAAAGTTAAGGGTTAGAGAAATATTGTTTAGGTCCTACCAGATCAACCCGACAGAGAAAAACTGGAGAAAGTTCAAACGAACAAGGAATAACTGCAACGCCTTTCTTAAGCATGTGAAATTCCAATACGACCAAAAACTGAGGCAAAAAATATCACAATAGTAAACATTTTTGGTCGTTCTTTCTCCACCTCCATCCCAACGCTCATTTACAATGACATTCCAACTGTCCGCTCTTTGGATAAAGCCAATCTACTTGCTGTACACTTTGCGGCTAGCTCAACACTTCCATATTGTGCTTTGTTCCCGCATTCATTTGAGTGCGTCGAATATTCAGTGGAACGAATTCACTTTCGCACTCGTGTTGTAGTAAAGTTCTTAGTATATACAAATCCGATGGTTCAGATAGCAAAACCACTGCGTAAGCTTATTAATCCTACACTTTCGCCTAAAAAAGGACGAATTTTCTTCTCTCTCTTTCTACAGACCCATTGCACTTACGTCGTTTCTTTCTAAGGTCATACAAACGCTCGTAAACTGTCAACTCATGAAATACCACAAAACAGGAAAACGTCTTAATGACCGGCAGTACGGTTTCCGTAGCAACAAGTCCTATGCTGATTTGATAGGATGTCTCACCAAAAAGTGAAAATAAAGTGTACATCAATCTGGCGAAAGCAAGATAGGTGCACTTGATAACGTATTTGTCAGAGTTTGGCATCAGGATCGAGGGCTCTCTTCTTCAATGGATTAGAAATAACCCTTCTGAACTTTCAATTCAAGTTGTCTTGGATGGTTTCAAGTCTGATATTTACAAAGTAGATGATAGTTTGCCGCAGGGCTCCGTTCTGTCTTCGATATTGTTTTTTATTTTCATTGTTGATCTCTTGTCTGCTACCTCTACTTGCTACCTCCTTTTCTGATGACAGTGCTCTCTGTTTTTCATTTTCGTTACCCGACTCACGTACCTGCTCCTCTGCCCTATAACGGGAACCGCAGCATATGTGAAGTTCATCAAATTCCGGTATTAACATTCTTTCCATTCTCGGTATGTACTTCAGTGACAACTGACCACCTTCTGATCTGGCCTGAATATATAAGGCATTCATCGGCCTAAAATTGGAGTAAAGTAATCGTTATAACATCGGTACCTCTAATTTCTTCCTCCCTAAACTTCCTTCGCCCGAGCTGTGTAACAACGCAAAATTTTTAAATTCAGAGGATTCAAAAATGTTTTGTAATGGAAAAATTATTTCATTTAAATCAATAGTTGAGTAGTATTTAAGGTCACTTAAAAGTTAATTTATTTTTTTAGGTTTAAATGTAAAAACTTAGCAAAGGGTTTCTAAAAAAAATCATTTCTTTTTCATGTTTATTTTTAAAATAAAAAATTATGGCAGTGTTTCGTTTAAAAAAAAAAAAAAAAACTATTTATTGGGTTGTGCGGAAAGTAATTTCGTTTTTATTGCATTTATTACCGACGATTAACAAACCGTGAGATCGCTGGGAAGTTCGAATTCGACCGTTCATAATAATTTGAAACTTCTAGGTTTAATCCAAAAGCTTTGTATATGGGTTCTTCATGTTTTTACGGAATGAAATTTGTGCCTTCACGTAGATGCCAGTGATTCTCAAACGTCAAGAAAATGATCCATTTTTGAAGCGTGTCATCACTGTGGACGGGAAATGTGTTTGCTTACAACAATGTTAAACGCAAGGTATCATAGAGTAAAAAAAGGTGATGGGATTTTAAACTTCTACCGGATAACACAACGATCAATTCTGAAGTGTACTGTCATTAGCTGTACAATTTGGTATAGTATTAAACCAATATAATCCGAGATCTCATACAAGTTTGCTAACTCGTCAAAAGCTTTTGCAGATTGGATGGCATATACTGCCACATAAATCATATTCTCCAGATCTGGCACTTTTTGTTTATTATTTGTTCTGGTCGCTAGAAAATTTTTTAGACAGGAAAACCTTTGCTACAAAAGTAGAGGTCACCTGGATCAGTTTTTGACAGCAAAGAACAAAATATTTATGACTGTGGAATGTGCAATCATGCAGGCAATATATATAGGGTTTCCCAATAGGGACTTCACAACTTTAAATTTAATTTATGAACGAACTCTTTCACTAATCATCAAACTGTCACTGTCAATTTATTCAGTAAACTCAATATTTTCATCATGGTAAAGAACACTAACGAGCTACGTTTTGCGATTCGGTTCTGGAGAAGATGCGCCAAGATGATGATAAATTTCATCGCAAAATCATCTTCAGTGACGAAGCTCATTTTTGGCTCAATGGGTTCGTCAATAAGCAAAATATGCGTTATTGGTCGGGTGAAAACCCATATGTGCTTCATGAATCACCACTTCATCCACAAAAAATAACTGTTTGGTGCGGTTTGCATCCCGGCGGCCATATTTTTTCGTCGACGATAACGATCGTCACGTTACTGTGAATAGTCAGCGTTATCGCGCCATGATCACCGATTATTTTTGGCCCGAATTGGAAGATATGGACTTGGACTACATGTGGTTTCAACAGGATGGTGCCACAAGCCACACAGCACGCGCTACAATCGATTTATTGAAGAGTGAGTATGGTAAGCGTGTTATCTCAAGACATGGCTTAGTCGATTGACCGCCTCGGTCGTGCGACTTAACGCCGCTTGCCTATTTTCTGTGGGGCTATGTTAAGTTATTGATGTATACCAATACGCCGACGACGTTGGAAGAGCTCAGAGCCAACATTAAACGCGAAATAGCGGCCGTTTCGGCCGAAATGTTTGGCCGAGTCGTTGGAAATTGGGTCCAACGAATCGAAATCTCAAATGGTTTGCCTTTTATTTAAAAAAAAATGTTGTGAAGTCGTTATTAGAAAACCCTATATGAGTAATTTATTAAAATATTTATTATCTATAATAAAAACGTGTTTCACTTTCATAAAAAAAAATATAAACAAAATGATTTTCCCAAGAAGCCAATTATTTAAAATTTTTTTTAAACACTTTTGGGTTGAGTTTAAAAAAAGGTCCTTAAGGGTCCAATTCAAGCTGAAAAAAAAATTTAATTCCTTTATACTTGTGAAAATATACTTAAAATTCAAGTGTGGGAATTTACATCCCTTTGTGCAAGAGAGTTTTGATTTAAAGAGATCAGCCAAATTATTATGCTGTGCAAAATTATAAACTCAACCTAAATTTTAATTCTTCTTGTAATGAAATAAACATTTATTTATGGTTTTTTTTTTTAAACATTGTCATACGATACCAATTTAGGGATTACGATTACGATTCGCGTTAAAAAAGAATTACAAATAAAATCTTAAAAGTAAAAATTAACATTTCATACAACAATTTATTAGAAATTTTTATAAACGTCATGAATAAAAATGAGTTAATGTGTCCCGTAAAATATGATTGCCCAGTGTTTGATGAAAATTTGATAGCGGAAATATGTCCTCAATTTGAAAAAAAAGTGTCATCAAATTATGTGTATCTTCAATCAAAATGGGTCTAAGAAGTGAGAAAGTGTTTCGAAAAGAAAAAGGATTGCTTGGATGATTGTCTCCATATCGATACTGAAAAAACAGAATTAACGTGTGATTTACCAAGTACATAAAAGTCATCAAGAGGAAGGCCAAGGAAATCAATAACTCAGTTCTCTACCATTCACCAAAGAACAAAAACTAATAAATGCTATTGAAAACATAGCCACTGGTGCCTTAACAATAAACTATAGTAAGGATCAAGAAAAGAGGAAGGCTGATGCAACCAAGACAGTCTACCGCAAGTCTACTGGGAGTCAAAAGAAAGCATTTCTTCTCTTTAAAAGGATCCTATCAAGTATAATAGTGATAATGCATTGGCTGTTTTTAAGGATTTGGGTCTGCCAAAAGAAAAATATTCGATTTGTAGATGTAGATGTTTTTCTATCTTACAGAATTATAGCAGTTGCCAAAAAAGAGGCATTTCCAAGAATTTCAAGTGGGATTGTGATGGATAATCTGATGCCTACAATTAAGTCTTAGAAGTTCAAATGGAGAACTTTTCAAGAACCCTCGTCCATCATCAATTAATTTTTTCCGACCCATAATGTTCCAATATCTAAAGGAAACTGCAAAACTCATAAAAAGTATAGTCAGCGATATCGAAAGTTAAATTTCAAATCATCAACCTACTAAATATAAAGTAAATGACGAAATAGGGATGGTTGTCAACCACGAGTTCTTTTTAACTATGACTGGCAGAAAAGTTCTGAATGAAAGAACAAATTCAAAGTCAACGCGATCATGTCCGATAAACAAGGAACACAAAAAAACTTCAACAATCAAGATGAACCAAATGATGACGAACACAACTACGAATATGGTATCTCTCCATCACATGCAAGAATCAGGTGTACCGAGTTTATTTTGAAACCTGCAAATACACTTCGACAAGAGGGAGAGGATATTGATGAATCTATTTGAATCAAGGAGGAGGAAAACAAATAGATCCAAAAGCTTTTTCGCCATAAGATAAGTCTCGATGTCAAAAGGATTTGGAAATACAATTATAGAAATACTTTGAGGAAATTTTTTTCAAGAATCAGACGCAATAACTGATATATATGGGGTTAGTAACGAGTCTTGAAGTAATACTTAATATTTTGAATTGTAGGGAAACGTTTAACATTTTCAAGTTTGCTGAGTTTCCAAGACAGCAATAGAGTTAATTAAGTAAACATTTCTTGAAAAACAACTCGCACTTACTCTTTATAAAATGTTGGCTCATAGTGAAAAATAAAATCGAGTATTAATCGTTACCATTTGGGGAATTGTATGAAGAAAGAAAAGAATAGATATCAAAATACATGCAACAAACTCCAATATCCAACATCCAACAAAATAAAAAAGAATGCTTTTTGATACACACTGTTTTGATCTGGTTAGTTTTTATTTTTTTATTTTTCATCCTGTTATTACTTCAGACATGGACTTTTGATTATATCAAAAGTAAAGTATTACGAGTATGTTTATCCCCTGTGATTCTGAAATAGGTTAAATAATTTTTCTCAAAATTCACTTATTTCATAGCACTTGGAATTTTCGTTAGCAGAAAAAAAAATTGTCATGATATCTCTAATCG
Organism: Volucella inanis; assembly: GCA_907269105.1. NCBI lineage: Eukaryota > Metazoa > Arthropoda > Insecta > Diptera > Syrphidae > Volucella > Volucella inanis. The sequence continues at coordinate 123,250,349 of OU026157.1, read as the reverse complement.
TTTAATTTGGCCCACGCCAAATAATCAAAATTTGTTCTGTCAATGACGTTTTCTAACAATAATGACAGAGCAATTACTGGTCTTACGTCGGCGGCAACGTGGAAACTAAAACTACTTACATTGTAGTTATGTGCTTCTGAAACCAAACTGTCCATGAAAGCCCTAACGGAGGACGCACGCAGACCTAACTAGGTTCGGGTCTTGAAAAACTGTTTCCTTAGTCTAGCAAATTTATTAGCGATTTTCTTTCCCTTGATCTCGTTGTGACCTGGGACCCAGAAAAAGTTCTGAGTTCCAACTGCGCTTAGTAAAATTTTCCATTCTCAAACTAGTTTGGAAGTCGTAAGAGGGTACAGCAAGGCTCTAAAGGCAGCTTAGTTGTCGCTACAGATTCAAAAACTTCTCCCATCCATAGATTTTCCATTCTTGAATTCTCGGCGAATACGGTGAATGCGACATCATCAAGCCGTTTTGCAGCGATTCCGATCTTCAATCGCTCCAATAATGCACAGTCAAACTCGCTGTTGATGGTTTTTCCTTTTCCGCGGTAGTCCACGACGAGTATGCCATGACAATCCCAGAATGCCGACTCCATAACCTTTCCGACCCATCGAACCTCCCTTCAGTCCAATGCAGGGCACTCATTCTGTTCTCTGGTGCTCAACAGTTACCAATCGATGCCAAAAGTCCACCCGATTCTGCATCAGCAAGTCCAAACACTCTTTCGAAGTGCTCTTGCATTCGTGTTTTTGGTCAAGATTGAGCATGCGCGGCACCCGGCGGCAGGATAAATTTTTCATATACAGAATATTGCCCAAAATATGGCGTGTGCGCTCAGTACTAATATTTGTGGTATCTGCTAGCTCGCGCACCTTTACTTTCCGGTCAGCCAACATCATTTCATGTATCATTTTGACATTGTCCTCTATAACCGCACCGGAAGGCCTGTCGCTGCGGCTTTGATCGGTAGTGGAGTTGCGGCCACCACGAAGCTCTCAAAACCAATATTCGTGTAATCTGTAATCTGACGGGGCATTAGCTCCATAATTTTTATCCAAATTTTCTTTTGTTTCCTTCGCCGTTTTGCCTGTCAAAAAATAATGTTTTATGAGAGAACGAAAATCGTTTTTGTCCAAACTCAACATGATGCCAAACACGTCAACAACAACCAGCTATCAAAACAAAATTAAAGACAGTATCGCACTGAAATGTCTGCCTAAATATGAACGGACTTCAAGGCACCATAACCATTTTTGCAGTAGCAGCGCATTCTGGCGGTCAAGGAGGTTACTTTTCACTTCACTTAGTATTCTCAAATTTGAGTCACAGTTTACATAAGTAGATGATACTCGACCGGTTGGACCACATTCAGCACGTAGTGAAGTAACTATAGCAGCTGTAGCTGAGAGTGTACGCGAAGACCCTGACGAACCGTTGTTCGTTGTCGTTGTCGTTGTTTTCAGCAGCTTGGCTTGGCGTATTAGACAATTTTTCGTATTTTACGTGAAGATCTGGGCCTAAAAGCGTACAAAATTCAACTTGTGCAAGAATTGAAGCCAGGCGACTTGAATTTGCGTTATATTTTCAGTAAATGGGCTCTGGAAAAACTCAATGAAAATCCGGTGTTTTATCGTGAAATTTTATGCAGTGATTTTTATGCATTTCTGGCTTAATGGATACATTAATAAACAAAATTGCTGAATTTGGGCTGATGAACAACCCGAAGAGCACCAAGAGCTACCATTACATCCGTTAAAAACAAAGGTATGGTGTGGTTTATGGGCTGGTGGAATCATTGATACATATTTATTCAAAAATGAGGAAACTCAGAATGTTACCGTCACTGGTAACCGTTATTGCGCCATGTTAACGGACTATGTGCTTCCTTAAATTCACGAACATGGTCTCGGTAAGCTCTGATTTCAACAAGACGGCGCTACGCACCTTACAGCGCGTGAAACAATGGACTTATTGAGAAATCATTTTGGTGAGCACTTAATTTCACGTTTTTCTACGGTTAATTAACCGCCTAGATCGTACGATAGTACACCTTTGGACTATTTTCTCTGGGCGTATGTAAAGTCTCAGATCTTCAGGAATAAGCTAGTTACGATTGACGCTTTGGAAGCCAACATTACTCGTGTTATCCGCGAGATACCAGTCGTTATGCTCGAACGAGTCGCCCAAAATTAGAACTTCCGAATGGACATTATATCATTTTTAAAATATAGATGCCATGAATTGTTCTTTTAACCCATAATAAAAGCTTAAGATTTGCTTTCAAATTTATGTGTTTTATTTTATATTATAAATCAAACCTTACGATGAATCACCATTTAGTTTCGTGTGACGCTAGCCCATATAGAGTAAGGGTCGTCCTTATATGATTAAAGGTGAGGAACGCCCAGTACTTTTTATATCGTCTACCCTGAGGAACTCAGGAAAAAATATTCCCAGCTTCACCGTGAAGTTTTAGCAATTGTATGTGCTATTTGGAAATTTCACAGATATTTGTATGGAAATAAATTTGGTTTAGTAAGCGATCATAATCATATTCGTGAAATTTTTAGTAAACAACCGCCTGCAGTAGTGGCTGCGCACGTGCAAAACGGCCACGTTTTGTTCATATGAAATTACATATAAGAAAGAAACAGAGCTTGGACATGCTGACGCCCTTTCTCGATTACCGTCTGTAGAGCCTACAGATGAAGAATCTGAAACGATTTGTTATTTAAATGTCCATGGTTGTCTATCTGGATTACCCATTAAATTTTCCGAAATAGTAACTGAAACTAAAAATTCAGTGAAATTCGTTGCCATGCGAAAATCATATTTTATTTTACGGCTCGAGAATAAGTGTACCTTTTATAAAACGGAGAAATATTTTAGAGTTATTGGATGCAGGTATCTTCCAATATATATCCTGGTATTCTTCGATCTAAAATTCTTGCCCGTGGTAATCTATGGTGGCCAAGGATAAACAATGATATAGAAGAGTATATTAGATCCTGTTCAGTGTGTGATATAACTCAAAGAAATTTAACTGATAAAAGTGAAATTAGCTGGCCAAAAACATTTTATCCATATGAACGAGTACATTTAGATTAGTTTAAGCTAAAAGGGATAGATTTTTTAATTTTAGTTTATCATTACTCGAAATGGATAGAGCATTTATCTAGCTGGTTTTTAATCTATGGATTGCCTAAAGAGTTGGTTTTGGACAAAGGTCCACTATTTGGGTCAGGTTTGTTTTTAAAGTTTTGTAAAGCGAATGGTACCACCCTCAATCAAATAGGTTCGCGGAAAGAGGCAACCAAACCATTAAAACGATCTCAAAAAAAAAAAAAAAAAAAAAAATATTGTGCGGAAAAAACACGTACATAAAACAATTTTCAGAGAGTTTTTACTTCAAAATTGTTTATTTACAGAAATACACCGTCAACAACGACATGTTAAACACCTTCTTGTTTATTATTTTCTTATAAACCAATTTTGTATTTAATTAAACCGGAATATGAAGATAACTAAAAAGAAAAAGAGAAATATGAAAATGTTGTAAAATTAAATTTAAGTAAAAAAAAATTAAAAAATATAAAGCAAATGAAATAGTATTGGTTAAATGTGAACTTAAAAATTATTTAAAATGGAAAACTGTAAAAATTATAAAAAAATTAAAGAAACGAAGGAAGGCAAATTAAGAAATCAAATGCAAAAAGAGTAAAAATTTTCAAATTTCAGAAATTTTTACAATCAACCAAATGAAATTATTGATAAATATAATTAAAAAAAAAAAACAAAAATTAAATAAAAGGCAAGAGGTAAAAAATAATCCTTCTCCAGTATCTAATAGATTAAGATCTAGGTTTAAACTAGAGATTGATTAAAAAAAATGTATTTTATATACGCTTTATCTTTAACGTATGTTATTTTTGGAAGAATATTTACAAAAACATGAATTAAGCTTAAATGTTTGAATTATAAGTATCTTACTTTGATTAAGGCAGGGGTTGACACGTGCATACCAGTTACATATATTGTATAGTATAACTAGCTATAATAACCTAAGCGTATGCATATATCATTGATATAGTTAGTTTGAAGTTTCTCAGTTGACTTGGTTTTGAGTTGACATTTATATTGGGTACATAACTTATTGGGTGCGGTTTTTTTTTCAAAATTTGAACGTTTATTTAAGAAAAACATGTACAATAGTATTAATCAACGTATTTCCCATCTAAAGCTATGACTTTTTCCCACTTTTGTGGATCCCATTCCAAAATAACTGCGCCGGCTTGGCAGCCAATTTTTGATATTCTGCTCTGATGTGAACCGTATTTCAGTAAGGGCGTAAGATTTCCCATCCACTGTTTTCCAAATAGTTCTCAACCGGAATAGCAACATGGGGTCGAGCGTTGTCATGATGAAAAATTATTGCCTCGTGTCTGGTCGCATATTCCGGGCGTTTTTCGGCTACTGCTCTCTTCAAACGGATTAATTGTGTTCGGTAGCGTTGTCCATTGATGGTTTCACCCGGATGTAGCAGCTCATAATACAGCACACCCATCTGATCCCACCAAATACAGAGAATTACCTTCGTGCCATGGATATTCGGCTTTGCCATTGATTTGGCTGGTTGGCCGGGTTTCACATATGATTTTTTGCGCTTGGGGTTGTCGTAATGGATCCATTTTTTACCACCAGTAACAATCCGATGCAAAAATGACTTCCTTTTGTGGCGTTCTAACAGCATTTCGGACAAGCAAAACCGCCTTTCGACGTCTCTCGGCTTGAGTTCATGTGGAACCCAATTTCCTTGCTTTTGAATATATCTAGCTGCTTTTAAACGTTTTGAAATGGCTGCTTGAGTGACATCCAAAGATTCTGCGAGCTCTTCTTGTGTCTGGCAACAATCTTCATAGAGTAATGCTTCCAGTTCTTCATTTTTAAACTTTTTTGGCTGCCCAGGACGTTCATCGTCTTCCAAGCCAAAATCACCACTTTTAAATCGTGCAAACCACTTTTAGCACCTTCGCTCAGCTAGCGCATGTTCACCATAAACTTCCACCAAAATACGATGACTTTTGGCAGCAGTTTTCTTCATATTAAGTAAGTAAGAACTCCCCGCAAAAACACTTTTTCAGGCACAAAGTTCGACATATTTGATTAAAAAAAAATTATTGTTGTTTACGCTTCAAATGAATGACATATACTGAAATGACGTACAATGACAGTAGATTACCAACGCATGTTTCAATGGAATAATAACAATAGAATAACACAAGTTACGCCATCTCTTAGCAAACCGCACGAAGTTACGAAGTTACACGAATAACCGAAGTTATGGACTCAATAGGTATCCGACCCAACAAAAAAAACACAAAAATTTAAAAAAAAAAAAAATTATTTATTTTTCAACATAATTGCCTTTCAGCTTTATACACCTTTCCCAGCGATGCTCAAAAAGTTCCATACCCTTTTTATAAATAGAACTGTCTTGCTCCTCAAAATAGCCATTAGCTACCGACATCACTTCTTCATCGTTGGAAAATCTTTGACCACTGAGCCATTTTTTTTAATTTGGGAACAGAAAATAGTGCGAGGGGGCTAAATCTGGCAAATAGAGTACATGAGGTAGCAATTCAAACTTTAATTCATTAATTTTGGCCATTGCAATAACGAATTTGTCAGCTGGTGCATTGCCTTGATGAAACCACAATTTCTTCTTAGTCAAATGCGGCCGTTTTTGCTTGATTTCTTCGCTCAAACGTTGCAATAAGTTCGCATAATACTGTCCCTTGATAGTTTTTCTTTTTTCAAGAAAGATAGACGCGCATTCCAAAAAATCGACGCATTGACCTTGCCTGCAGATGAAACGGCCTTCGCCTTCTTTGGAACCGGTTCTCTCTTTTGAATTCATTGTTTTGATTGTTCTTTTGTCTCGGGTGTAAAGTGATGAACCCATGTTTCATCCATTGCTATGAAACGGTACTTTGTTGCTGTGAAACTTCGCTAAACACTCAATTGAAACATCTTCACGACACACATGGCACCCATCTTGCACACAGCTTTCTCATGTCCAAATTTTTATATAATATGCGATGTACCGCACTTTTTGAAAAGCCTACAATGTCTGATAGCTCACGCACTTTCAGTCGACGATCACCCGGTACCGCTTTGTGAATTTTCTTCACCATTTCTGGAGTCTTCACCTCATTTGGTCGACTTCTGCGATGTTCGTCTTGGCAGCTCGTACGGCCTCGTAAGCTCAGAAACCCAAAATTTTACTGTTGTAAACGAAGGAGCAGATTCACCCAGAGTAGAATCCAGTTCAACTTTTATATTGGTTTGGCGGAGGCCTTTCAACGTTCACTATTGATGGCTGCCAAGCAAATACTAAACAACGTGGCGTGTTCAAACTTGAAACATATGCTCTATAGACTGTTTACTTTCCAATGCAGTGATATTTTCAAACAACTACCGCCATGTCTTGGTCAGGCCGGGTAAGCAGTATGCTGGTTGAATGCAGTATCGTTGACCAACAGGAACAGCGGAATTGAATTGAATTAATTGAAACTTTTAACAGAATGCATATGCCTCGAACATGAGATTAAACAGCAGCTTATGTGTGAGTTAATTATTACTTCATAAACTTATAGTTAATCAATTATTGTCAACCCCTTTTATGCGGTCCTTCCAAAAATCTTTTCTTATCTCTGTGATTAAGGCAAGTCTCAATTTCATGCAGTCTCCCTTACTTCGGATCTTCAAGGATTAATCAATCAATCAAAAAAGAAACACGTACAAGTCAACTTGACTGATGACTTCTTCCATCTTAATGGAAGGTTGTTTCGTTGGCTGATGATGTATTGTAATATAGTAATTATATAGAACGTAATTACGCCACAGGCAACACGTTTTCCTATATGTTTGATTTTTTGTATCCAAAGATTAGTTTTAAAAGGAAAGAAAGGGGATTCTTTTTCGTTTTTCAAAAACAGTTTCAAAATAGCTAAGAACTATTAAAACACCGCCTTGAAGGATCGAAAAATGTTTTTTTTTTGTACAAGATAGCCTCATTGTGTTGAAAAAATGTTACCAATTTTATTATCTTACTTTCGAAACCTCTTATGATAATTTTAAACTTAGCTTAAAGGGAAAACATAAAGTAGGCTTATATATTTAAGAAAAAGAGAAAACTTCTTAGTTTGTAGCAATAATAAGAAAACAAAAACAAAACAATCTCTTTAATTAGATAAATTAATTCGGGAAATTCCAATTAAGACCAGTAAGAGAACTTTTGCTTTAACCCATACACAAAAATTGGCCCAAGAAAACAGCACACACTTCTTTTGGATTGGCAGCCGCTTGCAGCAGTTTTGCTGATTACAAAAGATAGCGATAGTGTCTTCAATATAAATGAAATCCTATGGCTTAAGAATGCCGGATTAAGTTTTCACCGGCGGAAAAATTGCTATTCATAAACATTTGCGTGGTTACATTTAATTAATTTATCTGCATACCTAGTAAGGTGTGCATATTTACGAGTATATATATATACTCTTGGTTTTGCGTAACACAATGGGCATCTTCTATGTTTTATTTCGGAGAAAGAAAGTTTTATCAAATTACGGAGTTGAAAGAATAATTGGCTTTTGCTTTTTTTCTTATTTAACGAATAATTGGTGTTAGAATCGATTGTGGGCTTCAATAAAATCTTTATTTTACTGTCTACAACCATAGCGAGTTACCTTACAACACTTATTTGTGTCCTATGCTCCTTTATTCCTCGGCCACGGCTAAATTAATTGAGGGATTTCTCCGGCTACAGCGTTTGTTATTATCTTTGTAACTGCATAATTTAATGTTGAATCATGTCTCCTTGAAAGTTAGTTCCGTCAATGACACTTCAATTCATCACAGAGATGATATCGAGAATTGGAATTTTTAAAGTACATTGCGAGGGCAGTTGGTGGGCTTTCTTTTGTTAATCATGAAAATCATTATTGGGTAAATTCGTGGTCCTTGATAAAACATATTTTTTTCACGTGAAATTTGGGCTTCAACTGTTTTATTTTTCACTTGTTTTAGGCAAAGAACTAGTCCGTTGTATTCACTGTGTATTCTTTTGTTGAAAATTTCAGCTTAGAAAGATGAATAAACGTTTTATTGGTAAAGTGCCTACAGTACTGGTACCCACAATATCAAAGCTGTGTAACTGCAGACTGGTACGAGAGTTGGCCGGATACTCACAGAGCTAGTATTATGTGGTGTCGTTATCACTCTCAAAGAAAGCGTCGCAGAATGTTGAGCTACTTCGTGCTTTGCAAAAGCGTAATGCCCCGTCACAGCACCAGTAAGTACTTTCCAACTAAGGCACAGCAGGAAAATCTCTGACCTCTTAGAGGATTCGGAAAATATTCGTTTGAACTGCTGGCGACTAGAAGAGTCATGTTGGAACATTTGTGCACATATGAAACCCAGGTATCTAAGGAAGCAAATAGTCGTTACGCAGGTTCGGGTCTTCAAAAACATTTAGAAGATCTAGCGAAAAAAGTTCAGGTAATCATTGAACTAGCCATGCCATTAAACCGTCTTAAAAGGCAGTTAGCACGCAAGGTGATCAAAGCTCCAGTGTGTATTTTATACAAGTCCACTTCTTTTTAGACAGAAAATGGTTTGAGAGTACAACCCATGATATGAATATGAAGTGAAGAGAGATTCATGTCTGAGTTAGAGTTTGTCAAAAGCAGCAGTGACATACTTTTATGGAAGCTTGTGTTATTAGACAACATGCGCATAAGATACGAATTGTACTTGGATATATGAACGTATTTTTCGTTTAAATGTTTGCACAGAAGCAAAGCGTACTTGTTTGCCTGTGCAGTGTTGTTTATCCGCTCCAGTTCCGCACATCAAGTTACCTCAAGGCATGGATTTGATTGCACCTTAGGGCCGCAAAACAGTATCAAAAACCACTGGAAAATTTTTTTCCTGAAAGCAATTGCTATATGTAGAGGTATCCATTTTAGATAAAGTCCTTACTACACCGCAATGTAGTAGGGATAGGACGGCAACGGTCTTATATAGTTGACAACTGTCAAAATCTGTATCTGTTAACGTCAGATACAGGCTTTTGAAAAATTATGCCTATGACGTAAACATATGAGTTTCACTCAATTCTTGCAAGTAACACGTTGAAAAAATCACATGACAGCGCGTCTACTTGAGGAAATCACATTTTGATATTAAATCATAGAACAGTGCGATTTTCCTATTAGCCGTGAATAATCTATTGCACTAGATGATAAGAAAACTAACTCCTCTCTAGTTCGCGCAGTGTAGAAAAATTCAACTCAATGATTTTGCAAGCTGTGCTGAGGCCCTATTCATGGCCATACTTTCATCCGACATTTTAATATCATAGATGAGTTTAATTATTCATCTTATCAACTCAATCGATTGTGCTGGAAGGTAGTCTGCATACTGCTGCAGCTTGATTATCTTAAGTTTAGATAACTCCTTACGGAAATCTTCTTGGTCAAGTGGACGATGTTGTTATCGATTATCGTACAAGATGAATGATTTTTTCTGACTGCAGAAGTAATCTTTTGAAATTTTCAGCATCGTGTATCTCTGTACTACTACTCTCCTATCCTTATATCTGAATGCTTCTATTCGATATACATATATGTCCTTCTTAAGTTCTTTTCGCATTTTGGTAGAGCTTTCGCATTTCCACGGCCTCGATCTCATTTCCCTTGACGGGCTCGTTAGCAGTTCTAATCTTGCCTTGCAGCGCCTTGTATTAGAGCCTTAGATGTTTCAGTCGATGTTAATATAGCACAGCAAATATGACGTCTCTACGGCTTGCTAACAATGTTGACGCAAGTCTTCTGCGTTGGAAGCTGGCAACATAGTTTTGAAGATAAGAAAACCTCCTAAATTAGTTTTTTTTTTTTCGGAACAAAATATTATGGCTTTTTAATGAAGTTCATTGATTATACTCGTAAAACCACACTCAAATAACGCTTGAAAACATACAGTTCCGTGACTATGCACAGTTTTGTTTTAATCCATACAATAATTACAGTGTTGTGTGCAATTTTCCTGTAGGATAATTGACTAATATTTTCTGTAGTCAGGGATAAACAGTGGCTACTAACGTCAAGACGATGTCATTTCGCGCACTGTTAAGTAACTGAGTAAGTTACATTACATCATAGTTTACAATAACACACCTCGAGTGATCTGAAATATCTATACAGAAAAAAATTACTTCAGCAAGGTTGCGGCCATATTTGCGAATATAAGGATCTGACTGCACGAATGTGTAGTATAGTAGATACGAATCGCAGGAATTTTTTTTTTAAATAAATTTAAAGTAACAAATTATTCTCTGGATATCTTTATAGTAACACATGCAAATGGAGATAATGTGAACTTAAATGCCCAAAAATATAAATGTTTACCAATTGGTAAGTTTAAAATAGGCATTGATAGCTTGCCCTGTGATTGAATATATGGATAAGGCCATGAATTTACGTTCTGAGTTTGACTGAACCCCTTAGTAAGAACCATCACTTGCATCTAACATTTAGTATCATATGTAGATGCCAGCGAAAAATCGCATAAACCATTCACTCCATATATATTGTAGTTTAATCAAACTAAGTGTGTTAAATGCTTTAAGAATGCTGCTTGAAATCTTTATATGTCAAATGTCCTAATTTCAAATCAAGACAAAGCCTCTCTATAAGTATTAACAGTTACATTTATCGTATATCGTTAAGGTTTTTGACCACAACTCCAGCAATTCCAAGAGTATTTTGGGATGTTGTATAGATTTTTTAAATAATTAACATTAAAAGTAGCAGCAAGAGAAACAGAGGCTTAAAAACTGCGACATCTATCTATTTGTTGTTGGAGGCAGACTTAGGCAAGAAACCTGGAGTTCCCGGCATGTAAACGAGTGCCTCGTAACAATCCGTTTTAAGGCTAAAATTTCCAACATTACCCTTATGTGCGCAAACATTACCCACAGAGGGAAAAGTTTACAACACCAAAGATGGCTTCTACGAGCTCCTGGAGAAGACCTACGAGATGATTCCTAGCTATGACATTAAACTTATCCTCAGCGATTTTCATGCCAAGCATTTTCATGCCAGAGCATTTTATTACTATTGTCGGAAAGTATAGCCTGTACGACATCACCTGCGATATTGATTAAAACTAATTGACTTTGCCGCGGAGCGAAATATTGTCGTAGTTAGCATGCGGTTCCCACATTTCGACATTCACAAGGGGGTGGCCGTGGTGTAGTGGTACATATATAGACTTCTCAAGCAGAGGGTCGCGGGTTCGAATCCCGTATGAGGCAATTTTCTGAAAAAATCTTTTCATGGAATTTGTATGTAGTTATATGAAAATGCCGTTGGCGTGTCAACTCCGACATGAAGGCATAACACTGACGTTGGAGTGGTTGCTGGCTGGGCTAAATGTAACGAACTAGCAACTAGCAAGTACTGAGACCCACTGGTTGATGATGCACTAGCTCGTTCCGTCCAGTTTGACAGCCACCTCTGGGAAAAATATCGAAACCTAACACCTGAGTTTCAAACTACTACACCACCCGCCCGCGCCCTGGTGAAAAGCCAGTAAAAGGGTATTCATATCCCCTTGGTGCTCGCGCGGAATTATATAAAAAAAGGGGACTTATAGAACTCCTGATCAATCTACCGTCAACCATACTGACCATATTACGATCGACGCAAAGATCTGGAGGAGTGCTTCCAGTATTATGGATGTCCGAACATTTCAAGAGACAACATCAACCCGGATCACTACCTTGTAGTCTAGGTACGGTTGCAGATATCCCAAATATCGCATAGTCAAGGTAATACCGTAAGAAAGATATTCGTCAGATGGCTGCAATCTCAGGAAGTCGCCAAATCCTTTTCCTTTCGAGTCTCCCTTAATCTCTTAAGAGGTCCTGTGCCGCCAGCATCAAGTGTCGAAGACAAGTGGCAACATCGCCAAATGTCGCTTTTGATGTGCAAAGTTTCATTCGACGAGTATCGACAATCACATGCAGTCAAACAAGATGCATACAAAGCAGCTCTGCATAAAAGTAATAGAGCTGCTTACGTACTCTCCGAGCAGAAGAGGAAAAACCAACAAGAGGAAAGAGAAGGAGCATGAGAAACGCGTGGTCAAACAGATTGAGAGATGCTACTTAAGGAATGAGATTCGCAAGTTTTACAATACAAAAATGTAAAAATAACACTCCATGGATACAGAAGAAAACCATGAACCCCAAATCGATACACCCCACCTATTCATCGATTTTAAGTCTGCGTATGACAACATTTATAGAGACGAGCTATACAGATTAGTTAAAGATTTCAATGGAAAATGGACGCACCATCAAAATCGGTAAGGAACTCACCGATATTTTTGATGTCAAAAAAGGATTTATACGATTATACGATTTATTTAACATCATTCTTTTAGCAATAGTTCAAGACTCACGCGTAAGCACAAGAGGCACAATCTATCAAAATTTCGTCGAATTACTCGCATGCGCCGATGATATTGACACAACCGGAAGAATACAGCGTGATGTCAGTAGCACTTTAGCGAGTATTGCTGCGAAATCCGCGAAGATGGGTTAATCGGTCAAGGACGGCAAGATCGACAAGAAAGGACACCAAACACCGATGTCCCTGACAGAACCTCACCCTCGACAGATATAACGAAGAATAACTCTTGCCAATCGCAATAAATCAAGTTCTTACTTGTATCGCAAAACACAGAAAACAAACCAACAAACAAATAAAATTGCAGGGTGCAAGACTCCATGGTTTATCTGCGTGATTGTCTTACTAAAACCATTGCAAATAGTCAATGTGTTATCCCCACTAGGTTCGTTGGACTACAGTGCCATATCAGCTAATTTCTCGTACATCAATACAATACAACGTGATGTTAGTAGCACTTAAGCAAGTATTGGGACGAAATCCGCGAAGATGGGTTAATCGGGTTAAATCGGTTTATCTGCGTGATTGTCTTACTAAAACCATTGCAAATAGTCAATGTGTTATCCCCACTAGGTTCGTTGGACCACAGTGCCATATCAGCTAATTTCTCGTACATCAACTACACAGTTAGAGAAAACATCCCTAAAAGAATCGTATGGCAATACAAGAAAACCAATTGAAGCGGACTTAACAGCTTCTTTAAGAATTATGATAGGTCGTTATGTTTTCCGATATCCACATGGATGCCGTTGCTGAAATAATCACAGATACCTTTCTCATTCTCTCAAGGAATGTAGAGTATCAAACCAAATGAAAGGGCCTGGTTCGACCCGAGCTGTAAAAGGTGTGTCAGGGTCTGGTCCTGCAAGACCAACCCCACTAAGGAAAACAGAAAAAAATTCAAGCGAGTCAGGAATAACTGCAACGCCTTTCTTAAGCGTGTGAAATTCCAATACGACTAAAAACTGAGGAAAAAACACACAATTATAGTAAACATTTTTGGTAGTTCTTCAAAAAAATTAAAAATTCTGCCTCATTCTCCATTCCAGCTCTCATTTACAATAACATACCAGATGTCAGCTCTTTGGGCAAGGCCAATCTGTTTGCTGCAATTTTTTCTGTCAGTTCAACACTTCCAGATTGTGCTTTTTCCTCGCATACACTTGGTACGTCGAATACTCAATGAGACGAATTTACTTTCGCACTCGTGTATTAGCAACATAACTTAAAGATCTCTATATACACAAATCCACTGGTCCAGATGGTATATCTGCTCTTGTTCTGAAGAGGTGTTCTTCCTCGCTGGCAAAACCACTGCGTAAGCCTTTTCATCAATCTTACCCTTTGGGTCTTTTCCCGAGCAAATTAAAAACAGCATTTGTTCAGCCCGTCCATAAAAAAGGCGAATGTTCTCTCTCTTGCTACAGACCTATTACACTAACGTCCCTTATTTCCAAAGTCATGGAAACGCCGATATACCTATAGCTCATGAAATATCTCAAAACGCGAGAACTTCTCAATGACCGACAATGGTTTTTGTAGCACAGATTCACTTGATACTTCTTAAGCATTTGACAGAGTTTGGCATCAGGCTCTTTTGTCGAAAATGCGTGTTTTTGGGATCGATGACGATCTTGATCTCAATGGATAAGAAGCATTGAATTTGGAATGTTCGATTCAAGTTGTCTTGGATGATTTCAAGTCTGTTATTCATAAAATAAATGCATGTGTGCACCAGGGCTCTGTTCTGTCTCCGACACTCTTTTTAATTTTCATTATTGATCTCTTATTTGCTACTTCTAATCCAACATGTTCCTTTGCTGATGACAGTATTCTCTGCTTGACAACCTACTTTGGAATCACCACAATAATGATACGAAATGTCTAGGTTTCCTCATATATTAGGCATTCATCCACCCAAAATTGAAGTACAAAAAACTTCACTTTCTTTTTTCGCTATTTCCACCACCACGATACCATAGAATCGTCAATAACCAATAGCCAATAGCTCCTATGGTTTTGCATTTAAGGCACCAAATTATATATGGTAGAACGCAATACACAAATTTTTTTATTCTAATTTTAAGAATAGTTTGCAGTGTACGCCGCTTCCAAAAGGGCATTCCGACGGAGTTGCTGATTTGTAAAGGGTGATTCATCGCAAGGTTTGATTAATAATATAAAACATAATATATAAATTTTAAATTGAACTTAAAATTTTTATTATCAGTTAATAGAAAAATTCATGGCATTTAATCGTCAAAAATAAGATCATGTCAGTATTGGCCACGACTGCCAATACTGGTCTATTCGAAAGGTTCAATTTTGGGCGACTCGTTCCAGCATAGCGACTGGTATCTCTCGGATAACACGAGTAATGTTGGGTTCCAAAGCGTCAATCGTGGCTGGCTTATTCCTGGAAACATATCCCCAGAGAAAATAGTCTAAAGGTGTGATACCGCACGATCTAAGAAATTAAATGCTCACCAAATGAATTTCAGGAAGCACATAGTCCGTTAACATGGTGCTATAACGGTTACCATTTTTGAGGAAATATGGACCAATGAATCCACCAGCCCATTAACTACACCATACCGTTGTTTTTAATGAATGTAATAATAGCTCTTGGTACTCTTCGGGTTGCTCATCACCCCAAATAAGGCAATTTTATTTATTAACGTATCCATTGAGCCAAAAATGGGCTTTATCACTGAACAAAATTTCACGATAAGACACCTCATTTTCATTGAGTTTTTCCAGAGCCCATTCACTGAAAATATTACGCAAATTCAAGTCGCCTGGCTTTAATTCTGGCACAAGTTGAATTTTGTACGCTCTTAGGCCGACATCTTTACGTAAAATACGCCAAGCCAAGCTGCTGAGAACGACGACGAATCGATTCGTCACGGTCTTCACGTACACTCTCAGCTCTTCACTACGTGTTGGATGTGGTCTAACTGATCGAGTAGCATTCACTTATGTAGACTGGGACTTCAATTTGTGAATGGTATTGGCAATAGTGGTTTCAGTAGGTCGATTATGTGCACCGTAAGTTGCTCGAATTGCACGAAAAACATTTCTCACAGAACGCTGATTTTCGTAATACAGCTGAACAATTTGGAGACGCTGTTGTGATATAGGTCTTTCTATGATAACTTGCCAAATGATACTGAAAAACAATGACAAAGTAGCTTGATAGAAGTCACGTGATTTGTCGAAAATCAAAGCTCACGATGAATCACACCTTATATGCTTCCAACCAGGTTAAAAAAAGTGGTTTCCAGAAAAACGCGTTCAAAGTTTGAGGTATAATTCGATATACAAACTAAATTTTATATCAAAACTTTTTTTTTTCCAGAATCCAGAGGAGACTCATCATTTTTCCTATGTTTTGCACGAATTTTTTTTCGGCTTCGTGCTCGGCGTCGAATATCTGCGTCTCATCAATGTCTAGACAGTATTGGTAGAATGCTTCACCAATTGTTATTTTCAATATCTCCAATACATTAATGAGGCCAATAAGACCATTGTTGAAAAGTATTGAAGCAATAATAGCGACAGTTTGGGCTGTGGGTCTGCCGTTTCAAGACGTAGTTGGCGCAAATTTCCATATATAGTTACAGAATTCAAACACTCAATGTTATTCTCTTGAAACACTCCTAAAAATCATTCAAGAAGCTTGACTTTACTAAGATCCACGTATAAGAGTTTTCTTTCCTCAAGTTCAATTACAGGCAATGCAGGAGTATGATCGTAATCGTTGAAAGTTCCTTGGGCATTCGCCTGCTGAAACGAACACCACGAGTCTTCTGTCATGTTGAAACATTTGTAATAGAATGTAGCCCAGACAGCTTTTTTCATATCTTCTACCGAGTCACAACCTGCACAACCGACGTGATTTGCGTTACAGGATTCAACATGGTCTTCCAGACAATTTTGATATTCCTCTGAATCAGTTTTGCCTTTCCACAGAACACGTCCCTTATAGTATGCAGATTTCTTGCAAATATCACAGCTTCGACGTTATCATCTTTTCATCAAATTGCTGAGCACACCAAAACACGTCTTTCCTACCTTTCTATCTGTTAAAAACAAACTAAGTATGCTATACTCTTGAAACTGTGAGCTTGTCTTCGAAATATGTGTACCAACAAGCAAAAACAAAAAAATCAAAAAATTGAAAGTACGTTGCTCGTGAAATTTCAAAAGTCACCTTACATATTGAACACACGCAGTACTCATTGAAGGGTAGATGCCTTTAAACAGCACCGGCTGTAATTTTTCACTCTTAGGAGTGTATGTATGTGAAATGTTTAGTTTGCTGAAATGGTTTGGATAGGGGGTGCATAGTTTTTTATGTTCATCCGTGCTACTCGTACAACACATTACAATATTGACACTCAATCTTATAACGTAAAAATTCTTACATACTAATCTACATAATCTTTTTTTTTTCTCTTCTGTTGATGTTGCTTCTGTTGTTGTTGTTGTTTCTGTTGTCATGTCCTTGTTTTGGTTTTGCTGTTGTTTCACTTGCTGTTTCACTTTCTGTTCTGTTTGAGTTTGTTCTTGTCACTGTATGTTGTATTGCAATGGTTTCTATTGTTGTTGCTGTTGTTTATGTTTTTGTTGTTGTTCTTATTGCTGAGGCAATTCATGTTGTTTCTATTAATCTTGCTGCCTTTTCTGTCCCAGTTATCTCCTTTTTCTGTCAGCTATTTAATCAGCTCTTTAATCGAGCTGATTAATGCCGCACCATGCTCGTCTGCCGATAATTCTTTGAAAGAATTTCCTTCTCCGTTATATCGGCCCTCACTCCTTTCTGATTCATAGGAGTAGCTAAGACCATTATCTTCTTCTGTTTCTGCTGCTGATACGACTAAGTTCAGTGTCATCTTTCCATCCTTCGTCGGTCTTTTTTCCGATGGATTGGATTTTTCCTTTTTTCCATCTTTAATGCATCGAAGGATGTTTCTGATGTGGTTTTTGCACTGTTTGTTGCTGTAAAACTATGCTGCTGGTTTTCAGTTGTTCTTGTCACTCTTTTGGACAACGGCTGGTTTTGTTGGATCTCCGGTTGACCGGAATCCATAGCTTTATTAAACGTAAGCTCTATTTCATTAGTCGTTCTACCTAATATATTTTTCTTGGCCTTTATAATATTTAAATGGAGTAGTATGTATGTTATTAAATAAACATTAATTCGCCTCTTTTTCCTATACTTTTTAGCTTGAACATAATATTCATTTGCACCTATTAGCATCACTAGTTATAATATTACTCTCACATCTTAACGTGAATTGCTTTCAACTAAATAAATAATAAAATAAAATTGAGATATGATCCTTTTTGGGGTGAAAAAAGAAAATAAGATACTGTGGTTGCCTCACCTACGTGTAAAATGAGGTAAACGAATATTTTTAAAATTAATTAAAAATCGTTAAACACTTATTGTCACGTTCATTATTTACGAAATTATAGTGCACTGGCAACCAATATCCTCTGAATACCTACGTTCATGGTGAAGTTGCAGGACTATGTGATTCGTTGCAGTTTATTGCAATTATTTCTCATACCAATTTTCCTTGTCATCTTTTTCAGATTTCTCCGAGAAATATTTATGGCTGTTTCTCTGTTATTTTTTCCCAATGATGATCATTTTTTATCATAAATACGAAACGAAAGTATGGCAAAATAAATGCGCACCAGAAATAACCAATATACGAGTATACAGTAGTATACAGATTGTACATATTGTAAATGGTTTCCTTTCTTTCGGGCGAATGCAGCATCATAATAAATTTCGACATAAATAAAACCTCTGAAAATACATTTTTCTACATATACGTTACATAGTAGTGCAAAGAACCAAATATCCTGAAAATATCTGCATTGCTGCGTCGAGAAAAACGGAAGAGATTCATAGAGATTCAAATACTAAGAAGTCAACAGCTTGATCTTAACTTCAATAATAGCCCATATAATACAAGTATGCTTCAGGAAGCCAGATAATTTGCAATCTGAAATCAGATTCTATAACAAATATCTATATGCCGAATTTGTTGATGTAAAATGTTACACATAAAAATTTTAAATAGTCAACAGTAGAAGAGAGGAAATTTTACAGGTATTGCTTCTTTTTCTTAGCGGCCTCTGTTCAGTGAATGATCCTTGCTTGAACCATCGTGAATTTATTCGAGTTTTCAACATCCGTAATGAATTAATCTTTCGCGTTATCTGCTGCATCTGAAGTTTGGGGAATAAGTTCGTATAAGTATAAGTTTGAAAAATTACATGTAAAAAGCATTGAATTTTCAGGTGTAGCTCCGCACATCTGAATCAGTTTTGTCGGGATATTTTTCTTATTCTTTTTATGTCGTAACATCCTTGAATAGGACTTACTCTTCCGCTCGATGCGCCTCCATTCCGTTCTGTTTTTGAATCTTTAGTTTTTATATGTCGTTAGTTACACCATCTATCCATCTTACCCTTTTCCTGCCTCTTGTCCTCATGCTTTCAGGATTGCCGGTAAGTGTTCTTTTTTGTTTTCTGTATTACTAAATGCCCAAGCCATCTTATTCTTTGCACTTTGGCGAAATGCACTATATCTTCGTGTTCTAGCATCATGTTTCGTCTTCTTGTCTTTCACCGTATATCCTTCTGTCAATTGTTGTTAGAGGCCAAACTTCCCAACCGTATGTTATTGTACTATTGTGCATACTATCGGTTTGTATAGTAAGGTTTTCAGTTTCTTAGACAGAAGTTTTGACTGTAGTAGTTTTTTTATACGCAAAATAAGTTTTGTCGGAAACTCAATCCCAAATTCGCCCTGGCAAGTCCTGACGACGGCAGCTGTCATATTCGTTGAGCGGCCCGTAGACACTCGAACATGGTGCAAGAGAACTTGGTACGCGTACGATTTTTAATGTCTGCGGGCTTGTTTGAGTAACAATTTCGCGGTTTGGGTAAACCAAAAATTTTGGTCTCACCAAAATCAAAAGTACTTTGATATTTTTTTAATTTTGAGGGCAGAACTACGTGTTTGCCGAATTCAGTTAAAGTATCTGCGGAGTAGTTAACTTATTTATTTACTCGATCACTTCATTTAAGTTTGAATTTAAACCTACACGTGACGCGCAGTAGAAAAAAAAAAAAACACAATATTATGCCGACTATTCCCAACAACACACTTTGAAAGGAGTTGTTTAACTGTTTAGAAAACATACAATCTTTATGGAAAGTCAAAGATAATATTTTTAAAGGCGAAGTGTTAAAAACAAATCGTGGGACACATCTATGGAGAGCTATAAAGCAATAGACTCCAATGTAACTTTGAATTACCCGAAAGGAAATTCTTGGAATAAAATCATATTACAGAAGAGAACTTAGAAATGAGTTCACGTTCCGAGTTTGTGGTATTTTTATCTCTAAAGTTTTTTACCAGACCATGAAAATCAAACTCCTGGCTTATCAATCATTGAATTACTTGACGAAAATGAAAATTAGCCGCTAAAACTTTTTAATTTACCTCCAGGAAGAAACAGCCGCTCACAATTCTTAACCGAAGAAAAAAAATGTAAAGTGCTGGCGCATCACCTCCAAGAAATAAACCAAAAAAAAAAAAAGATGCATCTCAGGGTGAAGCAGACATTTATGGGATGAGTTCAATTGCATCCTTTCGAAAACTGTCAAATACGCAAAAAATATTTGCCAAAAAGCTTATTGAAAATATTTTGATTTTGGGAAAGTTAAATCAACTAGCGTTTAATACGGTATCAGTGCCAACATCATGCATTACTTCACAGATAGTTTCTAAGATTTGCTTTCAGACAAACAACTTTCATCATAAAATAAAATCGAATTATTTAATCAATAAAAAATTCAAAATTATTTTGTTTGTCTACGTACGAGGATGGTCCCAGAAGTACCCGACCTGAGCAAGGTAGTTGCTTGAAAATATCACTGTATTGGAAAGTACACGGTCTATTAAGTATATGTTTCAAGTTTGAAAGCGACACGTTGTTTAGTATTTGTTTGGCAGCCATCAATAATGAACGTTGTCAGTGAATTTGTGAAAATGGAGAAAATTGGTCATCTGTATGTGATACAAAACTTTTATTTGAAAGGCCTCAGCCCGACCAATATAAAAGCTGAACTGGATTCTACTCTTTGTGAGTCTGCTCCTTCGTTTACAACAGTAAAATTTTGGGTTTCAGAGCTTACGAGGCCGTACGAGCTGCCAAGACGAACATCGCAGTAGTCGACCAAATGAGGTGACGACTACAGAAATGGTGAAGAAAATCCACAAAGCGGTACTGGATGATTGTCGACATTTCATTTTCGTAGTCATTTTAAAAAGTGCGGTACATCGCATATTATTTGAAAATTTTGACATGCGAAAGCTGTGTGCAAGATGGGTGCCGCGTTTGCTCACACTCGAGCAAAAACAGTGTCGTGAAGATGTTTCAATTGAGTGCTTAGCGAAGTTTCACAGCAACAAAGGAGAATCTTTTCGCCGTTTCATAACAATGGATGAAACATAGGTCCATCACTTTACATCCGAGACAAAAGAACAATCAAAAAAATGGATTCAAAAAGGAGAACCGGCTCCAAAGAAGGCGAAGACCGTTTCATCTGCAGGCAAGGTCATTGCGATTTTTTGGAATGCGCGTCTATCTTTCTTGAAATAGGAAAAACTATCAATGCACCAGCTTACAAATACGTTATTGCAATGGCCAAAATTAATGAAGTAAAGTTTGAATTGCTACCTCATGCACCCTATTTGCCAGATTTAGCCCCCTCGGATTATTTTCTGTTCTCAAACTTGAAAAAATGGCTCTACATTTTTAGAATTTTTTTATTCAAATCAAATTATTTTTATTACAATTGGTTGACTCATGTGTTTTTGCTGTTTGTTTTGTTTACTGCTTTGTAATGCATGTTTACGCGTATGTACATGTGTTCATACGTATGCATGTAGTTCCACTGAGAATTTCACAATAATAAGAAATTATGAGTGCAGTTTTTTCATACTTCAGTTGTCAAATTCGTGTTGCTATATGTACATGCTGTTATTTTGTTGCGCTTTTTTGAAAATAAAACAGTTCACATAATATTCAATTAATATGCCTTAGCGTAGTTCGAACAGACCGCACCAAGTCATAAAACAACTAAGATATGAATAGCTTCAAGAACATATACAGAATATACTAGGTGAGATTGACGAAGAGGAAGATGAATAAAGATTTGGAGATCATTTGAATGATATTATGTACCACCTGTTGCTGCAAGTGGTCCGGTTGTAATCAATAATGAAGAATCGGACGAAAAAAAAAATTGTGCTTTAGGAAGACGATATTCGAAACGATGAGCAGAAAGTCTTATTTGAAGAAGATTTCGACGCCAATATTGATGTAGTGGAGAAGTCAACTCTACCGACTTACTCGTGCCCTGGTACATTGGTTTCTAAAGACGATATGGTCTGATTTGTTATTGGTATTTTTCCTTTCCTTTGTAAGGTTTTTGATAAAATTATAAGTAAACAAATGAAGACCTCCCTTGGACTAAATAATTTATTATACCGACCCAACACCAATCTGGACTTAGAGCAAATCACAACTGCACAATGACACTAAAAATGACTGACGATATCCGTTCTGCCATTGATAGAGATATGATGTGACTTGTGGTATTCCTAGTTTCCTTAATAGCATTTGCTTGCGTAAATTATGACAGCCTTTTATACAAATTAAAAAAAAAAAAAAACAATTTGTTTTTGAGCGTAAACTTGGGGCATCATATCTCAGTAACCAATCTGTCTTTTATTGTGACGAAAAATCTTCTAATCTGCCGGTAACATCTGGAGTCGTTCAAGGATCTATCCTTGGCCCTCCTTTGTTCACAATGTTAATAAATGATATTAACAAAAGAATAATTCACTGCGATTACCATATCTATGCGGATAATGTGCTGTTGGTATAAGAAAGTACCCAAAACTAAAGTCTTCCAGTGTCGAAAGCCTTAACACAGACCTCGAGTCCATATTTGTTTGGTCTCAAAAAAAGCTGTCATAGCTTCATCAAAGACGCTGCTCATTAGTAGTAATAAATATTATAATAATTATTAAATTATTAATTAATTCAATAAACATTTTAACTTGACATACCATATAAACATAGGGTGATTCTTCGTGAGGTTTGATATTTAAATGGGCTTTTTTTGACAGATTACGCGTGACTCCTATTAAACTGCTTTATCATTTTTGTTCAGTATCGTTTGGCAAGTCAAGTCAAATTTGAGTCCCAGTTTACATAAGTGGGTGATACTTTACTAGTTAGACCACATACAGCACGTAGCAGCTGAAGCTGAGAGTGTACGCGAAGACCGTGACGAATCGATTCGTCGTCGTTCTCAGCAGCTTGGCTTGGCGTTTGCGTATTTTACGTGAGGGTGTCGGCCTAAAAGCGTACAAAATTTAACTTGTGCACGAATTGAAACCAGGCGACTTGAATTTGCGTCATGTTTTCAGTGAATGGGCTTGAAAAAATTGAATGAAAATCCGGTGTTTTATCGTGAAATTTTGTTCAGTGATAAAACCCATTTCTGGCTCAATTAATACGACAAAATTGTCCTATTTGGGCTGATGAGCAATCAAAAGAGTACCAAGAGCTACCATTAAATCCATTAAAAACAACGGTATGGTGTGGTTTATTGGCTGGTGAAATCATTCGTCCATATTTCTTCTAAAATGAGGAAAATCAGAATGTTACCGTCAATGGTAACCATTATCGCGCTATGTTAACGGACTATGTGTTTCCTAAAATTCAAGCACATATTCTCGATGAGCTCTGATTTCAACAAGACGCGTGAAACCATCGTCAATTTTGTGTAAATTGGCCGACTAGATCGTGCGATATCACACCTTAGGACAATTTTTTCCGTTGATAATGTAAAGTCTCAGGTCTTCAAGAATAAGCCAGCTACGATTAACGCTTTGGAAGCCAACATTACTCGTGTTATCCGCGAGATACCAGTCGCTATGCTCGAATGAGTCGTCCAAAATTGAACCATCCTAATGGACCACCTTTGTTATAGTCATGACAAACATTAACATGATATCATTTTCAAAAAGTAAATGTCATGGATTGTTCTTTTAACTTATTATGAACATTTTAAGTTCACTTTCAAATTTATATGTTTTAATTTATATTATAAATCAAACCTCACAATAAATCTCCCTATATATGGCCCAACAAAGCGGTACTTGCCTGTTACAGTCAAAATAAAACTTATTTATTTTGCTTATCATCTTGTATGGCTGTGAAATCTTTGCAAGTTTATATTCCTTATCCTTGAGAAAGTTAAGTATTGCCCTCAACAACTGTGTCAGATATATTATACGTGATAGGGAAAGTTATGATCATACACCCGCAATTAACAAGCAAAAAGCTGGGTGAATTGCATTGTCAAAGAATTCCCTTGCTGACGACAGTATTCTCTACTTTTCATATTTGTTCAAGCATTCGGACATGGAACGAGAACAGCAGCGTATGTTCAGCTCACGTAATCCCTATATTAACATAATATCTAATTGGGAAACCCCCACTGAGTGAAATTTGATGATTCAAAGCATAACATCATCCATGAATAGCACTTGTATTGTCGAAACCAAAAAACTTTCCATCCACGGTATATATCGCGATTGCCATCGTTGATATTGTTGCAATATTCAATGTCGCCAGAGATGCTGTGAAATGTCTAAGTTACCTAAAGCGATGTTAGAAATTCTTTACCCCATTAGATGGCTTAAATATAAAAGGCATTTATATTCTTACAACTGAAACTTAGTACCCATATCTGGTCAAATGCTCGCATAGCCTCTCAGGACTTGCTAGATATTTTAGATTTAGATTTTCCAGACCTATTACTGTTTTCCTAAACGATTACGTTAACGAAATAGGGCTTTCAAACCTTTAATCATAGCACCCGTTTCACAATGAATATTCTCTGAATCCCATTGTTACCACTCGTCTCGCCATAAATGTATCCTAAAGCCCATTGTTTCCTGAGCAACACAGTTCTATTGCTGATTCTTTATTTTCATGTCATTACATACATACAAAACGAACCTCTTATTCTCTCTCCTCTAATTGTCCTTAGTCCGCGAAGTCTTTGGTTGGGTATAGTCAATATTTGGTTCCCCACCATTAAAAACAATGATAGAGTAAATTTTTAACCATTAAGAACAAAGAAGTTTTTATAGAATTTATATTTTTCATATAATAAACGCATAATCAATGTATTGTGCACACCTTTGGAATGTTAGGTGTAGAAAAATCAAAAATAAAATAACAGCAAAAATTTAAAAAGGTCAACCTTTTTTGAAATACATATATTCATATTCAAACACATAGCCAGTTAGACTCCTTTTTATTTTCATCTTGAGATTGAATGTCTTTTATTTTTATTTTTGTACAGGAAATCAGCTAATTAAGAGTTGATTTTACTGCATGGAAAACAATTTTTAAATAACCCTATCGAGGAAAATTTCACTTTTAGATACGTACCTGTGCTAAGTCTTCCTTAATTTAAAAAAAAAGATAAAAAAAACATTTCCAAAATAAATGGTTGCTACGAATAAGTTCAACCTTAACAAAAAACACAAAAACATTTTTTTTCTGCTGTCGTAGTTTTCGCAGTGGATTCAGATTCGATAACATTATTAGGTTCTCTGGGTATATATGTATATTTAATTCAAATTGATTCTAGTTCTCGAAATAAACTGAACTGCAACAAATATAGATGTTTTACATGTTTTATTGTATATAAATCGTGACAGATGCTTGATGTTGATTAAGTATTTTCCTTATAGCACCTTGTTTATCATCTTTAATTTGTAATAACAATTCGTGTATTGATGTGTCCTATTGAGTGTTATTTTTGCAAAAAAATGTGAGTTCTTCACGTAAGGCTTGTATTAGCAACCTAACCACTTCTGTCATATATGATATGAGGTGCATTTTGTCCTATACATGAAATATACAAGATTTTATGGGCAAATTTAAGGAAAAAAAACTGCGGCACCATAACAAATATCGTAAAGTTTGTAAAGCTGGCGTGGTGTCACTTCGTTATTGGAGCCAAGGATTACGGAGAGAGTGCCGATGACATGTAACAACCCAAAGAACCACTGGATGATCGTTACATTTGTGCCGTGAAAGTAAGAGGCATGAACCGATGCAAAAAGCGCTCATGGTTATGGTATATCAAAATTTAACATTGTCTAAGCTAGCGACGCTGCATGGTCTTGTTGATATCGGTATTTTCTGACTTATAAAACGTGGACAGTGATGATACAGGGCCAAAGCGCCAAAAAAAAAAAAAACAATTTGAAGGATGCCTCCAGTGTTTCACTCAAGGTGAAAAACGTTGAAAAACCAGCTTAATTAACTTCAATTTATCATATTTTTACCTAACGGCCATATAAGCGCGCTCTAAGCTATTACTTATACTCAAAACTGTGCCGTTCTACTCAACTTATTTGGTTTATTTATTTATTTCTTTTTGTTCATTATTTTATGTAAAAGTCAACTTAGGACTAAAAAAAAAGCATTTGTTCTAACAATTTAGTTATAAAAATAAAACACTGTCTTCAGCCTGAAGTGCCAATAACTTTATACCGGACTAGAGAACGCCATTTTCTTCAACATTTTACTAAGAAAAATGATATCGATAAAGAACTCGTATATCGGCCTGAAGATTGGAGACTCTTTATAGATAGCTCGAAAAGATGTTTGGAATGTGTGTTGTTGCATAATGGAATCAAAAAAGCTTCGAATCCAATGGATCATTCAACGAAACTTAGGAAGGATGTATCACCTTGATCAAATATAACTACCGTGTGGCGCTCCCATTGTTCCGATTTGAGTTCGATTGATTTTTTACAATTTTAAAAATAGATTTTAATTTGCAACAACGAAAAATGTATTAAATTTAGCGTAAAAAACGGATTTAATGGTGCGCAAAAGTTAGAAATGTTGAAAAAGTGTTTCGGCAACGATTCTCTAAAGAAAAATGTCGTTTACCAGTGGCACGAATGGTTCAAAATTTGTCGTGAGTCAATCGATGATGATGTATGCAGTGGCAGACCATCGACATCGAAAACCGACGAAAGCATTGATGGACTTGAACATTGCCTATGGATCCGTCCAAGACATTTTAGTTAATAATTTGGCATTTCCGTCGTGTAGCAGCAAAGTTGGTGCCAAAAAAACCTCAATTTTATACAAAAAATGGACCGTGTTGACGTCGCAAAAGAGATGATTTGGAAGGCTGAATCCGATCCCACATTCATCAAAAGGATCATTACTGGAGACGAGACGTGGGTTTATGAGAACGACACGCAATCCAGACATGTTCACGTTTTTCATGGATTATAACGGTGTAGTGCATCATAATTCTTCCACAAGGCCAGCCAGTAAACAAAGAGAATTATTTGGCGTTATGAGATGTTTGCATGAAGCTTTTCGCCGAAAGAGACCAGAATTGTGGGTAGAAAATTCTTGGATTTTGCACCATGATAACGCACTGTCGCACATTGCCACCATTATTCATGCAAAAAATACCACCCAACAGCCACCGAATTCACCTGATTTGGCTCCCTGTGAATTGTTTCTGTTCAATCGAGTTAAAAAACTACTACGGGGAACGCGTTTCAGCAGCCGAGAGGAAGTAATGGAAAAATCGCAGGAAGCACTGGTAGAAATACCGAAAACCGAATATAAAAAATGTTTCGAGGATTTGATCAAGCACTGGCATAAGTGTGTTACAATCAATGGGACAATATAGATTTAGATGAATAAACTTGTATTTTTTATTTTCTGAATAAATTCAGATATTCAAATATTAAACTTGTTTTAGAGAAAATTTATTTTTTTCAACATCAGTGGTCATACGATATTGAACGTTTGAAGGGACAGAATGCATCTGGCGATTTCAATGAAGCACTGGTGGTGGAAATAGTGATAAAACACAGTGAGACAAGGGTGTCAATTGACGGTTTTGAATCCTATTTAGCAGGTGCAGAGAAGTTTTAGGAGCACCTGACCAGGTGTGGGCATTGCACTCCAATTTTGGACGGATGAATGCCTTACATATTGAGGCCAAATCAGAGGGAGAGAAAAATGTCTTACATTGCTTGAGGAAACCTAAATATTTCGCATTATTTTTGGCGACATCGACATCTTTCCAACCCAGCTTGTCACTGGCGTACATAACGAAAATGGTAAGGTTCTTGGTTTCGATGCAAATGCCGTTCATGGATAATGACTGGGCGGTTGGATTTCGCTTTAACGACAGCAGACAGCATTGAATTTTGAAAGCATAAAATTTCGCTCTGTTGATTGCTTCCCAATTGATGATGCTGTTCAGATAGGGCTTCAATGAACTTACCATACGCTGCTGTTCCCGTATCACAGCCGAAGACCATGAAAAGCAAAGAGTACTGTGGTCAGCAAAAAAATATTTTGGATTAGAACTAGCAGACAAAAGACCATTAATGAAGAGTAGCGGACAAGGAACGTCGCCCTGGGGCACATCACCATTTAATTTGTGAGTACCGGACTCGAAAACATCCAAGATAACTTGAATTGAACGTTCCAAAAGGCAGTTTCTAATCCCTTGAAAGAGAGATTCAGTGATACCAAATACACGCAATTTCCACAAAGGAACTTAGTGTCAAACTATGTCAAACGCTTTCTTGTTTTCGCTAGATTGATGTACTTTTGAGTTCCGATTTTTGGTGAGACATGCCATCAAAACTCCAGTGGATCTGTTGCTACCAAAACCATACATTCGGTCATGGAGAAGTTATTGCATTTCGAGATATTTCATGAACTGATGGCTTATCAGCCCTTCCATTAGCTTGGAAGAAGGGGACCTGGATGTAATGGGTCTGTAGAAAGAGAGAGAAGAAGATTCGCCTTTTTCAGGGATGAGCTGGACAAATGCTGTTTTCTATCTGCACGGAAAGGGTCCCAGCTAGAAGCATTGTTGAATTTTATTAAGATCTTTAAGTGCTTTTTCTCACACATGTGTATCCGTCTTATTGAAAATTCGAAGCACTCAGGCGTAGCCTGAGACAAAGCACAATCTGTAAGTGTTGTGCTGACCGCAGAGTGTGCAGGAAGCAGAGCTGACAGTTGGAATGTCATTTTAAATGAGCGTTATGATGGAAGATGAGGCAGAATTGCTGATGTTTTTAACAAACGTTTAAAAGCTTTTACTATTGTTTTTACTAATGTAGTATTTTCCGTCTCAATTTTAAGTAGTGTTGAAAAACGTTGCAGTCATACTTGACTTGGTTAAACTTTATTCGGTTTTCCTCTTATCCTGACAGCCTTTTTACAGCTCGAGTCGTACTATGCCTTTTCTTTTGATTTGATACTCTTAATTTAATCAGATATAAAGACTGTGATCATATCAGCAGCGGCGTCGACGTTGTTAACGAGATTAACATAACGACCAGTTTATTATTCTCGAGAATCTGTAAAGTCTACTCCAATTGGTTTTCTCGTATTGCCGTACGAGATTCTGCTTTGTTGCTGTGAAATTCGCTAAACACTCAATTGAAACATCTTCACGACACTGTTTTTGCTCGAGTGTGAGCAAACGCGGCACCCATCTTGCACACAGCTTTCTCATGTCCAAATTTTCAAATAATATGCGGTGTACCGCACTTTTTGAAATGCGTACAATGTCTGCTAGTTCGCGCACTTTCAGTCGACAATCATTCAGTACCGCTTTGTGGATTTTCTTCACCATTTCTGGAGTCGTTACCTTAAAAATTACTCAACATTCAACATTCGAAGAACATCATCGGGAGGCCAAAAAGAGCAACAACTTCCTTTACAACATTGTGACTGATGATGAAACGTTGTGTTTTCAATAAAATCCATAAAACCAGCACCAAAATGCCTAACGAAAGGCGCCAGACGAGCCACAATCTAAAAAATCTCGTTTAGTGAAGACAAAACAGAAGAGAATATTGATTTGTTTTTAAGGTTTTAAGGCATCGTCCACAAAGAGTTCATTCTACTGGACAGTTATTGCATAATTCTCTCATGGTGTTTTGAAGCATTTGGTGCATCGTATTCGTTTTAACTGTCCAAAATATCGTGCAGAAGGCAGATACCGATTGTTGAACGATAATGCGTCATGGCTTGAAATTGGATTTTAACTGTCAATCACTCCTTTGATTACCACTACCTTTTAATTACCTTTTCGTAAAAATGCATTTGCCGATGAAAGGAAAACGTTTTGTAGGCAAAGAAGTCATTCAAAAGGCTTGTACATCTTGAAGGGCATCCCCACCGACGATCTAAAATACTCATTCGACATACTTTCAGACCGTGCAAACCTCTATATTGAATCGGAATAATAGTCCCCGTTTTACGAGTATATAAAATAAATCGGTGTTCCCGAAAAAAACTTTTTTTAGAAAGCCATGTTTGCTTTGGATTGCGACTTTTATGTGTACGAATTTATTGCAAACTCTTAAAAATTACCCTTCTCTAAATGTGACGTTAAACTACAATATTTCAATTCTTTTTCTTTACAGCTAACATCGTATTGTTACGGATAGGCAGCGGTAAGTATAGTCAATTTTATTATCAGAAATGATTTTAACCTCTTTTATTCTAAAATCGCATGGAGATAATTATTTTTTTTAAAACTAATTAGGGCCATCAACATAAACTATCCTCAGGACCTATAAATTTAAACTCAATTTTTCACAAGTTTTTCTTCTGTCGAAAATGGGCGCGGAATCGAAATGGTATGGAAACAGTTTATTGTACTCCTTGCTTATTATCTTTAATAAAACCTTTGGATAGTACAAGTAATGTGAATAAATGCTTTAATTTAAAAACGCACACATATCAGTACGTCAACGCAAACTGACTGGAGACTGACGTGAACGTAGCCAGGATAGTCTTATTTTTTTTAGACACTCAGTCCCTTTTTGCTGAAGACAGCAATATGATATCTAATCCTTAGAGATATTTTCTACAAGTATCAATCGCTTGTTCTACCTTCTTCTACAGAGCCATGACATTGTATATTTACTCGTGAAAAAAGCCTATTTTCAATAATGCAACAAATTTTTCGAATTTTTGCCAGCGATCTTATATCAAGGTTCCGCAGAAGAGCATGAGAAGTGCTCGGTTTAGGTCTTAGAGAGGTGCTACCAAAATTTCGAACAGCGATTTGCAAGGATGATAAAGCAAATCTCATAGTATAAGGTTTTCTAATAACGACTTGACAATTTTTTTTTAAATAAAAGGCAAACCATTTGAGATATTTAAAAAACTTTATTATTGGCTTGAAGTACAATCAAAACATTTATGAATTGAACTCGACTTCTTTCATATGGCCACCGCGGGCACGTTTGCAGCGATCTTTTTTTTGGACCCAATTTTCAACGACTCGGCAACACATTTCGGCCGAAACGACTGCTGAGCTTTTCCAACGTCGTCGGCGTGTTGGCATAAACCAATGACTTAACGTAGCCCTACAGATAATAGTTAAGCGGCGTTAAATCGCACGAAAGAGGCGGCCAATCGACTGGCCCATGTCTTGAGATTACACGGTCACCATACTTACTCTTCATAAATCGACTGTTGCGTATGCTATGTGGCTTGTGGCACCATCCTGTTGAAACTACATGTCGTCCAAGTCCATATCTTTCAATTCGGACCAAAAATAATCGGTGATCATGGCGCGATAACGCTGACCATTCACAGTAACGTGACGATCGTTATCGTCGACGAAAATATATGACCCAGTAACGCCGCCGGCATGCAAACCGCACCAAACAGTTATTTTTTGTGGATGAAGTGGTGATTCATAAAGCACATGTTTTCACCCAACCAATAACTCATATTTTGCTTATTGACGAACCCATTGAGCCAAAAATGAAGATGATTGTGCGATGAAATTCATCATATTGGCGCATCTTCTTTAGAACCCAATCGGAGAACGTACGTTGCTTCAAATGGTCCATCGGCTTTAGTTCTTGAGTCATCTTGATCTTGTATGGGTGTAAACCAAGATCCTTACGCAAAATACGCCATAATGTGGTCTGAGCAATGCCCAATTCTTGAGAACGCCATGGAATTGTTTGATTTGAATCGTTTGCTACGGACGTCTGAACGGCAGCGATATTTTTGACACTTCGACCAATTCGTTGTCTCACTGACACGGCAACATCACACAACGAATATGTAGGCTCAAATTTTTGCATTAAAACTTGTTATTGTCTGTCTACTAGGGCGAGAATTACGACCAAAAATTGGAGTTAACACTCTTAAAGTTGCAGTCACCGACTCCGAATATCTGTTAAAAACTTTTATAATTTGCAGACGTTGCTCGTTAGTGTACTTTACCATGATGAACATTTTGAGTTTATTGAATAAATTGACAGTGAGAGTTTGATGATTAGTGAAAGAGTGCGTTCATAAATTAAATTCAAATTTGTCAAGTCCCTATTGGAAAACCCTATAGAAGCTAAATCAGTGCTGAAATTCTGGAAAGATTACTTCTGCAGAATGTTAAGCGGTGAACAACATCCTAACGTCAGCAATTTCCAAGTTAATGACAATTAAGCCGATGGCTTCACTCGTGAATTGCTTAAAGCAGCGGGTGATGATTGGATATGAAGTACAAATCAAACTAACTCTGAAATCTTGGTCGACGAAATCCTGTTCCAGATCATCGTCTAGCCGAATATAAAATCCTGTCTGCAGTATTATATAAACGCCCAATACCCTTCTCCAAAAAAAAAAAAATGACTGGCGCCAGATCGTATGGTTTTACGCATATGACAACTCCTATATAGACGAACTTTACGGAGAAATGTCTTATTTTGACATCCGTGCCTAACTAAATCATCTATGCAGGAACAAGGAGCTTAACAAGGTGATAAATTGTCATGTAATTTTTTCAACATTGTTCTTGAAAGAATTCGGGGATGTAGCACGCCAGCTTTAGAAGAATCATCTTTCAAAAGTCTGTAAATGAAGCTTTTGCGACCATTGGGTTTAGCGTTCGCCTCAGGATTAAAAAAGTATATGCTGTTAAGAAGAGGGGAAATACAACATCGATACCAAGAAAAAAACCTCATGATAGGCAGCTTCAACTTTAAGGTAATAAGGCACTTTATCTACCGTTGCTCCGCTATAAACTCTAAAATCATTTGAAAAATCTCTCTTGCTAACGCCTGCTTACTTTGGCTTAAAAGGAAATTGCTACCTCTCTCCACCAATCTAAAATATTTTATATAGAACCCTGACAATCTTAGTCGTATTTTACGGCGCAGAATCTTGGACAATGTCCAAGCGAATGACATGAAAATGCTCTTGAGCGTTTTGAAAGGAAAGTTGTCCGTGTAATGTTCGGTTCCGACCTCATTTTCTCACACAAGCAACTATCAAAAGTCAGCGCAAGCTGGCATGTTAGCTGAGGGCCTGGAACTCTTAACTGTTAGCAGAAGTAAGAAGTTAGTAGCCAAAATCACGACATTGTCTAAAATAGTAAAGGTAGCCTGTGTTTGTGTTTGAATGTTTGGCAAAAGTCGGGTTTATGATTCTGCCATCAGGAACTCTGTTTTGTCAGGGAAGTAGAAAAAATAAATACCGATGTATGAACATTGGTCTTTAATGTTTGCAAGTTATAATGAATAGGAAATAGCGAACTCGGCAGGGTATTCCATAAACGAGTTGCACGGCTTAAGAACGAATCACGATATTTTAGAATACGAACGAAAGTAGACTTGATTGTATACTGATGGAGGATTCATAGCGAGACGGGTGTTACGGTTGAAGGAGTAGAACGGAATTAGCGATCTTTATGGAGCACTGGTGTTGGAAATAGCGATAAAACAAATTGAGATAGACAAATTGAGAAGGTGTAAATTGACTGACTGATATTAGTATCACTTATGAGCTTTATCGCACGGTTTTGAATACTAGCAGGTGCAAAGATGTTTCAGGAGCACCTTGACAAGATGTGGGCATATTACTCAAATTTTAGGCGGATGAATACCTTATATATTGTGGCCAGATGAGAGGGGTGAAATATTTATTGCATCGCGTCAGGAAACCAAGATATTTTGCAGCATTTTTGGAGATATCAAAACATTAACACACATACCGCGAATTTTTGAGTGCCATTCTGAGTACTTAAATGCGCTTTAATGACAGCAGACATAATTGAGTTTTGGGAACATTAAATTCATGTCATTAAATTTGATATTTCTGTATGAATGTTACATATAATCAGCGCACAGGCTTACCGTAGGATTGTTCAGTCAAAATATTGTATATTTTCAACCGAAAAATGATTTAAAAGGAGTAGTGTTGGTTGAGAAAGGGTCTATGCAGACGACGTAAGTAATGTACTTACTTACATGAAAGCATAATTCATTAAACAGACGAGAAGACACCCTTAAAAAGCGTTGGAGACTCATTGTGCTCTTATTCATGGAAGGTCCTAGACCTATAAAACTTAGTTAATTTACTTTTACTTTTATGGCTCCCACTTCATAATCGGACTGACAACGGCCTCAATGAGACAACCCCTCTAGTTAGCTCAATCTGTAGCTACGACTATGTAGGTGTACCCAATCTTAAACTGTTAAGATCTTTTTACTGCAGTGCAAGCCACCTTATGTTTAATTTTCTTCTGCTGCCTTTCGTTAGTGTTGGATTCAAAACTTTTTTAGGCCAGAGCATTTGTTTGCATTGTATTTTTTATTTTTTACTTTGTGACTAAGTGCGTGTCTCTATATAGTCCGTGTAAATCAATAAAGTTTTCCATTCCATTTCAATACAAAGAGAACCTAAATCCGTTTATCCTACAAACAACTTTTCGTTTGAAACGAATAGTATTTTTATCTGCCTTAGGTCAAAGAAGCAATGATTGAAAAGAGTGATTCTTTTCTTTACTTCTATGCACTGGTTGCTGCAAGATTTAACTGCATATTGTGGGGGTAGGTTTCTATGTATTGTGACTATCAGTGGTTATCTTTTATCCAGCATGTTTATGAGAAAACCGCTTAGATGGATGTCATATGGTCACAAGAACGTTGTTTTCTTATATGTCCTTATCCTCTACATCTGATTGAATTAATTTGAAAAATTTTGCATCGCTGGTGCCGATAAAGATGTTTTATTCAATCTTTTGTACTTAGTGTACTCGTATATCAACCTTAAAATCGTTATTATAGAGAAGTTAAGATTTGATTGGTGGGAATAATTCCCCTTTGAAACCGCTCGAAGCGTTACTAATTAGTTTTAAAAAAAAAAAAAACAAAATCCCTAGATATTCGTAGGGAAATGCAAATAGAATATTAAAATTAATGCTTAGGAGGCTGGTGGTTCTATAATATATTGATATTTCACTCACGCAGCCTGCTCCCAACGGAGTAATCTTGCAGATTAAATCATTGGATGGAGAAATTGTCGGCTGTTGCATTTTTGTTGTGTTTACATTGCAATCCTTCCTACATATTGACCGTATACCATTTACATTTAAATCTAGATCAAGAAATATTTTCATTTTGATTGTTTTCAACTGATTGCCTATAGTTGTATCCGTGTGTTTAATATAGGCTTTAGTGGAAATGGTTTCTATTTCGAAATAATTCATATTTTGTCTCCCTTCAGAAGTAGTCTCATATTCAATTCCCAATCTTCCTTCTTCAATTCATTTTAATACCTTTGACATTCGTTATGAATATGATTCAACAGCTTTTCGACTTGGATACTATAGAAGGCTTCAGCTGGCTTATAAGCCAGTCTCCTTTCCTCCTACATTATATTTTTCTTTTTACCATTTCCTTTTTATTTTTCTTTCTTTCTTATTCTTCTTTCCTTCTAGTGGTTTGCCCAAGTTCAGTAAATATCTTCGGTTTTGTGGGGCTTGGAACAGTTCAAAGGAATATACGACTACTTACGTAAATTAGAAATGTAACCCAATGTTGCTTTGTTCGTCAGTCGATTCAAATATGTTTTCCTTTTTTGCAATCTGAACGTATTATCTTATCCATTCTACAAAAAAAAAAAAAAAAAAAAAATGTGTTTGCCAGTTTATTTTAATTTCAATGAATAAAATCGGCATTTGTTTTTCCTTATATTTGTACATAAGAAGCTTAAGCATTTATGCAAATAGAATGCTTTTTGATATCATCAAAAATATGTTTTATCAAGGGCAAAGCGAAGGTCAATCAAATGGAAATGAAAATATTTCAATAATATTAAATTTAATTTTTCAAAATCCATATCATTTTCTATCAGAACATAACAAGTCGCAACAAGATTCATTTAATTATCTTACATTTGAACTTTTTTTCATAATTCTTAAGTGAATCCTTCTTTACTGTTCACAAACATTTTTCAACTGACAAACCATAATTCAGCTTTGTTGCAAAACCGTCGGTGTTAGTCCTTTATACATTATTTTTCAAATTTTGGACATTAGATAGGATGCAGGTTATGCTTTTCTAGCTCTAGTGTCCACATTAAAGTCGGCATACATTCACGTTCTCAAAACCCTTTCTGGATTAATAAGAGTCTTGTACAATGATTTGCAAGATGTTCAAATGGTTAGTGCAAAATAATTGTGAATTGTAGACATTGAGTAGAATTCTTAAATACACGTGTTGCTCAGGTATAGCCTAAATTAACGATTTGTTGCATCAGTTTGCTATATCGGCTAAGACGTTGTTGCGATTACTCTTGATAGCACTTGGCTTTATCTACCTCATACGGTACTAAGCTTCAGATTCAGAGAAACATTGCCGGAGCTGTGTCATTAAATCTATTTTTTTAATATCGTAACGTTCATAAGAAAAGAAAAGTAAAACCTTATATTTATTAGGCGTTTTCTGGAGAAAAGTGACCCCGAAGTGATAAATTAGCATGGGCAAGAAAAATGGCAGGTCTAGAAATTGGATATCTGAAGACTCACACAAGATATCAACTTTATTTAAACGCAGTAATTAAGGCTTGTACTTCTTCTAAGAACCAAGTCTCAAATTAAATTTCTATCATCAGTATTAACAGAGCAATTTTCGTTAACATCAAAGTAACCTTTTCTTAAATCTTCGATAAATGATGTCAACATTGGGGATATATCTTACTGTAGAACGATTTATATTTTGAATAAGCTTAGGAATCATTTCCCAAATTATCCTTAACGAATAAGGTTACACCCCGTATATAAAAAAAGTCCTCACTCACGGGCTCATCAATGCCTAAAGCATACCTAAAAAGCTGACTATTTGCACAGAGGTTCCCATTATCATGTATACAACGAATGAGCAATGATTTCGACTTCAAACGACGTTTTTGGAAGATTAAGGCTTATTGTGGCATGGGATATGATATTGATACAGAGAATAAAAGCTATGGCACTGTGGCTGTGGCTGGTTCCATTACCATCAAGTGCCGGTAGACATGCTCTTAAGTGGAAGTAGGGGGCACCCAGCACGTGCTGTAGCGCTGGTGAAGTCCAGGTTCCACCTTATGAACGAGCCTCTCTATAGTTTGCTAATAATTATACATCAAGAACAGGAACATTTCATGAACGGTATTCGTCAATATAATTGTTCCTCCCAAATAATAAAGAATAGTTTTATGCTTACTTTTCATGTTCATGGTCGGATATACCACTTAATTGGAAGTTTGTTGCCAGCACCTCAAAAGAAACCACAATTCTTACAAATAGAAGACAACAGAGAGATAAAATTGAGGTGCAATTACTATCCGTATGTGAAACTTGGCTGAGTCATTAGCTACGGGGGATGTAAAAGACTTGAAGGTAGTCTTGGACAAGGTACCTGCAATATCTAAAACCACAGGAACGCTACAGGAACCGCTTCTATATACCTACATCAAACAATTTGAACAACGAGACATTATCCTGGAGAGCTACGATAACTCATTGCAGCGCTTTTATTGAGATCCAAAGTACGTACGACGCAGGTGGGTACACCATTTCTTTACCCCAGCATAATCCTAAGACCAATCAAACTCTTAAAAAGACAGTCTTCGTTACAAGTTTTTATCCTTTTCATATCATGAATAGACAAGGAGAAGATAACTACCAGGTGTTTTTCTTTTAATCAGGTTTTAGGTAACATGTACGCGAAAATAGAAACGGGAAGATTTAACTATATCAAGAACAACCAGGCACAGCTGAGCACTTACGGTTACATACACTTGCGGCATGCCATAGGGAGGCAGGACGCTGATGATGAGTAGCTGGGTTAAAAGGTGGTGCTCCGTTATACGTATACACAAAATACACAACTTTCGGTAATCGAGAATATCTGAGAGAGACCAATTATTATACCGTGAGAAGTGGTGTCGTCAAATGAGGAGTTACTGACGAATGAACAGCTTTGCGTTTATCAGCAATATACTTGGCAATATCGAGAAAGAAATTGGAAGAATATTTTGGATACTCCTGGTGGAATTGAAACACAACTTGTTATTGATAAAAAGTAAGGAGTAATCGTTGCATCGCCTTAGTCGTCGAATCGTCAGGAATCGCTGAAACACTGTTAGAGGGAGGAAACACAGCTCAAGCTGCCTTTAAGCTGCCGTTAAATCTCATCTATGTCGAAACTTCACTCTGCAACCATTTAAAACTGAGTAGTGCAGCCTAAGTGCTGCGCGATTGTTAACTTACAGTTTGGGGCGAAAACACAATAGGGCATAAAACTGGTTTCGAAGTACTAAACAGAAGTCTAAAAGATATCAGAGGGAATAATTACTCCTATATTTACATTTACTCCCACAATTATGGTGGGTGGAATCACCGCATTGTTAGTTAGAGGATTCCGTCATACTTTGCCGTTACAGTCGAGTGAAATTAGAGCTGACGAAAATAAGGCATTAAGACCTTAAATATTTGACCCTTAATCAAAAAACTCAGATGCATTTGAATGATTATGTTTGCGCTGGACAATTCTCCGATCTTCTTCTTAAAATAGGAAACGGAAATATCCGGAAACTAAAAGCAAGATTACAATTTCACCAGATCTTTCCTCAGTTGTGTCGACCGTTGACGACCTTATAGCCCCAATATATCCAGATGTCTACGACATACATAGCAAATCCACGGAGTGGCTGTGCGAACGTGCGATTCTGACACCTAAGCCTAATCGTTCGGCTTAAGTCATTAATGATACTTTGCTGAAGTCTTTTGAAGGTGCAGAATACCGGTACAAATCTGTGGACATACGGATAATGCTGTGGAGTTCCTAAATACACTAAACCCAACCGGTCTACCGTCTCACATACTTGTTCTCAATGTGGGAGCTCCAGTAATGCTACTGAGAAATCTCAATCCGCATAAGTTGTGAAACCAAGTTGCGTATGAAAGTCTTACACAAAAACGTGGTAGAGGTCATTGTATTTGCTGGCTGTCCTCGAGGTGAATCGATGTACGAGCATATACCGCTATCAGTTATACCGTCGGAGTACTCATTCGATCGAATTTAAAAAGAATTTCAATTCCGCCTTAAGGTCTGTTTCGCAACGATGCTTAATGTCTTAAGGTCAGTAACTAAAATAGCAGGAATTGATCTCAGGGGGGATTGCTTCTCACACGACTAGCTTTACATGACCTACTTGAGAGTAAACAGCCTAGTCGAGCTAGCATCTAAAGGCAGGTCCTCTAAGATAATATATAAAGATGTACTTAAAGAGATACTGGGTAGTACAAACTGAAAAAATAAGAAGCCGCGGGCAAAAGCTATGTAAATGTTGGATAGAGGAATACCACAGCAATTAAAAAAAAAAAAATTATGACCGCGTCCAGAGTTTGAAAGCGGGCACGTATACATGCAACATATATATCACATTTTAAATACCAAGCGGAGGGGAGCCGC
Source organism: Volucella inanis (assembly GCA_907269105.1). NCBI lineage: Eukaryota > Metazoa > Arthropoda > Insecta > Diptera > Syrphidae > Volucella > Volucella inanis. The sequence goes on along the minus strand of OU026157.1, from coordinate 123,210,860 downwards.
GGGAAAGAGCTAGTACTGCAAAAGTTCTCTTTGAAATTCTATTATTTGCCATTTCAACGACCTTTTGTCAGTGGCAGAAAAGTATTTACATAACAGTAATCACAATAACAGATTATCTGTTAGAATTTATCGCTTCCTGTTTTACTATTTTGTTTGCTACCATATGTTCAATTCGTTTCGAGAATCTTAAAAAAAAAAAAAAAAAAACATTTCTATTTCTACTTATTCTTGTTATTTAGAGAACCAATGCTCGTCGACAGACCTCACTTTACTGAGGCTTTATACAATTTGTTGTTGTCTACGTTGTCATCGTTATCCTCAAACAGCAGTTCCTAAAGCAGCATCTAACGTTTTGTTTTATTTATATATAAAATCATGTGAAATGTTGATCCATATTCAATAAACAGTGCCAAAGATTTGAAAGCTGTTTATAATATTTTAGGGCTCTGTAGGTACCATAAAAGTTATTTTCACTTCTCACACTTTCCCAATTTTTGGCAAAAGCCACCGATAAAGTCAATTAGTCCATCTATCAGTGTTTGCAGAAACTCAGTAGACGTTTTTGATGTTAGCTTCAATTACTTAGAGGAAATTTCGTCAAATTATATTGCCTTGTTGTTTTAAAGTAGCGTTTTCATCATTTGTATGCTGTTGACGTTTAGTTTACTCGTGGCGTCCTTTTACCCCTCCGTGCCAGTATCAGACATCTAATAACGCGGTGACTTTTCACTATTTAATTGAAATTATTAATAGATTATTTGTTAAAGTATATGTCTATACTACAATATGTATTATAAAATCATGTATCTAGTATATTATACCACTACAATAACATACAAGATATCCGAAGTTTCGTGAAAATAACAACTCAAGTCGTTTTGCATTCATTCACTTTTTCACGATAACAAAAAAAAAAAAGGTAATATAGAGATGGGCACATCAGAATTGATAAGCTACAGGGTGCAAACCAGTGGTCTGATTGGAAATTCCAAGTGAAAATTCTTTTTAATGCGACCGATTTATTTGAAGTTGTTAATGGCGAATGTAACATGCCTCGAGAAGATTTATAAGTTAGAAAATGGTTAAAAAAGGATCCAAATCGTTCTAGCGTCAGTTGGAGGTCAAACTCTAATACATAAATTAAACTGTACAACCGCAAACGCAATGTGGATAAAACTTATGCCTATGTACTATGTTAACATACTACAACAAATGTTTTACTGTCTCGAGTAAGATCCGCAAGATAATATGTATGGCCACCTACATAAGCAAACTCGACTGTCAGTCTGACGCAGTAGCTGAGAGACACAGGTGAAATGGTTTTGGAATCAATACTTGTCACGAATATATTAATAACATTACCGGAAGATTATTTACATTTTTTCAGCGCATAAGAATCCACCTCAGAAGATCTACAGATAAGCCTATACCCTTCAATACCCTCTTCTTCTAACAATACAAAGAGGAAAGACACATTTTTCAGAAAAGTAAGAAAAAAACTAAATGTTTTAGGTACAAACAATTCAGATACTGGAAAAAGGATTGCCCGAATAAGAATAAATTAATGCAGCAGGTGATTTTTGCTGATAACAGCTTCGGATAAAGTGAATCGGTATTTGTCACATTTGAGAAAGGCGCTTGTACAAATTTCTAGCACATGGGCTGAAAAACACAAAATTTTTGCAAAATTCAACTTTATTTATCAATATAGTTGCCTTCGAGGGCGATATACTGATTGAAACGATTTTTCAATCTTTCGATACCAGTTTTGTAATGCGATTTCGGTTTAGCCTCAAAATAGGCCTCTGTTTCGGCGATCACTTCTTCATCGGTCTTAAATCTCTTTCCGTCGAGCATTCTTTTGAGGTCTGCAAACAGGAAATAGTCGCTGGAGGCCAAATCTGGAGAATACGGTGGGTGGGGAAGCAATTCATAGCCGAATTCATTCAATTTTGCCATCGTTTTCATCGAATTGTGACACGGTGCATTGTCTTGATGAAACAGCACTTTCTTTTTCTTCAAATGCGGCCGTTTTTCTGCGATTTCGTCCTTCAAACGCTCCAAAAACGCAATGTAATAGTCGCTGTTGATAGTCTGCCCCTTTTGGAGATAGTCGATGAAAATTATTCCATGTGTATCCCAAAATACGGATGCCATAACCTTGCCAGCCGACTATTGAGTTTTTGGTCGTTTTGGACGAGGTTCGTCGCCTGCTCGCCACTCAGCTGACTGCCGACTTGACTCTGGTGTAAAGTAATGGAGCCAAGTTTTATCCATTGTCACATACCGACGCAAAAATTCGGCTTTATTGCGGTTGAACAGCCTTAAACACTCCTCTGAATCATCATTGAACAGAGCTTTCGCATATCGAAATATTCGTGTATGATATATCCAACATAATCTTTTGATATCTTCAGAGCCTCAGCTATCTCGATCAACTTCACTTTACGGTCATTCGGAATTATTTTGTGGACTTTTTTTATGTTTTCGTCTGAAACAGCCTCTTTTGGTGCTTGTTTGACCACTTTTAAGTTCTTTAATCCACTTGCGAATGGTTCGTTCGGCTGGTGCAGAGTCCGGGTAACACTTATCAAGCCATTTCTTTGCATCGGCTGCAAAGAAGCCGCGGGCTTAAAAAAGCAATGATAACAAAAGTTGCTTCACTCACAACGCTATATCTCGAGAACTAATAGTCCGACAGCTGTCAAATTTATACACGTATCTTTTGAAGGTTGGTACTAACTGAAAATTAGTACACTTGAAAATTAATTCAAGTGGTGCCCTTTCTTACAAACGGCAATGACTTTTTAGCCCATGTATTAGTTCTTAGACTCAGAAGCGACTCAACATATGACATTTCATCGCGAGTGGTTTAGTTTTTATGAAAAGATGGATAAGCCTATGGTACCGATGGTACCATCGGTAATGGTACGAAGTTAATAGCATACGGTAGAGGTGAGATAAAGATTATGACAATTAACCGAAAGTCTTATGAACACAAGCGACTAACATATGTATACTATGTTCCGGAAATAAAAGTCAACTTGTTCTCGTCAAGTAGTACTCTGGACAAGAACTATGTACTGGTATCTGACAGCAGCAAATGTGAAATTTTAAAAGACTAGGTCATATTTCTGTTCAGCAAGTCAAAAGTGTTCTTCAGGAGAATGGTATTAATTTTATAGACGATGAACCTTTTTTTTGCGACGCGGGGGCCCTAGGAAAAATGCATAGACCATATTTTCAAACTTAAAGCTTATCACGAGCTAAAGGCGTGGACAAGTGCAGGAAAAGCATATATGTGGATCAGTGTACTGATGTACATAATGTATGTATAAAGATCAAAAACGATTTTTCTAATTTCAGAAAAGTGTTATTCATCAAAGAAAAATCCGAGGTACCATCGCTAATCGAGAATGCAATGTGAAGGCTCTAAGATAAGACAACGGCCTTGAATATAAAAACAAGTAGGTGGAAGCAATACTTGCCCAACAAGAAATCCAACGCCAGACCACTCTCTCTATACTCCAAAATAAAATGGAAGAGCCCAGAGGGATATGGATTCAATGAGATAGCTAGAACTTTGCTTCACGCAAAGAATCTTCCTATCCAACTTTGTGCTGAGGAAGTAAACACAGTTGTTTATTAAGTTTCGGTTCTAGCTCCGTGAATAAAAAAAATATGTCTTTGAGCTATGGCATGGAAGAAAAGCTGATATAGAACTTTCCATTGGGAGGTGTTCGTCTATATACCGAAGAAGAAGCGAAGAATTTGGGGCAAGAAGTCATGGGCTGGAGTTTTTGTTGGGTATGCTGATAATTCGAAGGGGTTTCGTATTTGGCATAAACAGCTTAATAAAATCGAAGTGTCAATAGATGTTTTATTTAAGGAACAGTTGGATACTCAGATTAATTTAGTTCCACCTGAATTTGCAAATCTCGAGATTATACGTGTAAGGAACATTATAAAAATGCTGAGCAAAAGGTAGCTAGTGACTTAATAGGTGATCATTGCAACAACGATAAAGAACGGCCTGGTGGTATTAATACGCAAACATCAGAAGATTCAGAGACTATACTAGAAGGGATGAATGGATCAGGAGGTAGAGTTCTTAGGTCGTTAACCAGACAAATTCGAAATCAGTTAAAAGATTCTGAAGATAGTTTGCTACGGAGCGTTTTTCACGGATATGCTTTTATGGCTCAAAGCGAAGAGCCCCTGAGATACTTTGATGCATTATAGTCGAAATGGGCAGGAATGTGGAAAGAGGCTATGGATGAAGAAATAGAGTCACATTTTAAGAATAACACATGGAAACTCGTAAGACCACCCCCCAATAGAAAGGTGAGGTTAAGGTAAGGTAAACTAAACTTTCTCCGCAGAATAAAGTTGTACGATACAAAGCCCGTCTTGCGGCTAAAAGCCTTAGCCAATAGCCAGGGTTTGGTTTTAAAGTGATATTCAGCCCGGTAGCCAAATTTACTTCAATACATGCTATCCTTGCAATAGCTGCAAAATAAAATCTTATTTTGAAATAGTTTCACGGGAAAACTGCTTTCCTAAATGGTAAACCTAAGTTAAGAAATTAACCCTGGAAGAGTGTGAAAATTACTCGAAAGCCTGATACGGACTGAAACAAAACTTTAGATGCTAGAACAAAAAGTTTTCTTTTCATGTTTCTAAGCTGTGGTTCAATGAGTATAATGCAGATCCATGTATATACGAGTTTCATCAAGATAATAATAAAATTCTCCTTGCTCTGTACATTAATGATGGGCTATCAAGTTATGTGAATCGATTGCTGAACAAGTTTAGAATTTTGGAGTAATGTCCAGTATCTGGGCCATGCGAAGACAATAGTCGGTTGATTCCTGCTTCTGATGACACACACTGCGCAACAAATGTTTTTTTCGTGAAGCTATGTGAAGCCTGTGGGAAGCGGCTAGGGAACTGATATGTTTCCTGTATGAACAGTTGTTCATTGACTGTCAGATTGTTCTGATCCTTCTTTTTTATCATAACATTAACATTATAAGCAATTAATTTCATGTGAGGTATTTGGTCCAGACAAAGTATCTCCCTAAGCATGCCGTTTGTACTTCACAATTTCAAATTCAAAAGATGTCAAAATTGGTTTCCAAAGCAGAGTTTTTTTTTTTAAATGTTTTTGTATCCCATTTCAATGGATCACATATATATACCAAACTTTTAAAACAAAAAAAATTCTATTGGCCTGATTTCAGTATGCTATTTCCTCCTTTTTCAATAGAATGAAAACAATGGTTTTGTCTAAATCATTCCGGATATAATCATCATTACAGCTTTCCATTTATCCATTTTGCTACTCTTTATTTTCTCAGAAACTCGTCTGGTTTGGATCGAAGCCCTCAGTAAAACGTCCGATAAATTATCTTGTTTCTCGTTCCAATTTACAAAATACAAAATTTTGTATTTTTAGCCGTCCCATGGACGCCTCAGATATATTAAGGAACTTTAAACGCAAAGGCTCTTTCATATCTTTCAAATTGAAAATCAATCCTTTTTAAGGACAGTTAGAATCAATTTACTCTTATATGTATAAATCAGTTGCTACTATATCTTGCCCAGATTGATACGTATAGATATCATATCCACGCTGTTGATTGTAAGAAAAATTTCCAACTTTAGGCTATGTCTTTGCAAACTATACGATTGAATATAGTAGATATGCTGTGGTGGATTAGGAGGAAAATGATATAGTTTGATGTATCCTTCAGCAACCTGATGCATTTCTTTCAAGCACTCACTTGATTATTTAAACTGAAAACTACCCACAATTTGGCACAGCAGTACATAATGAATCTTATCATGGATTCGTTTACCTTTTATTGTGATGTACATGGGTTTTGATGACATTGTTTACTATTACTTCTATATATAGTTGAACAGATATGTTTTTTGCATTGTACATTATGTTAATATAATACAAAGTAATAATTGCTCTTGTTGTTTATTTTCTTTCTTCGAAAATGTATTCTAGAAGTTAGTTAAATTATTATTTCCAGTTACTACGATATCCATATCAATTACTTCTGTTGTGTATACCCTTGAGGGTCTTTAAGATAGCCACACGTACGCCCCATCGCGTACGGTTTCTGAAAATGTATCTTAGCTTTCTTCGGTTTCTTTCTGGTTGATGTGTTTCTTCTTCGCCTGTTTTGCTTCATGTGTGCCTTATTCAACCCACACTTCTTCCATCGCTGGTTAGGGAAATTCATTGGGTAGAAAGAAAAACAGAGGATGTAGTCCATGTTATTTTTTGTTTAGTAATGACATTGGCCAATTCATTAAAGAAACTGAGAATTGGAAATGCGATTTGGGTAGAAAAATGTTAAAGATTTTTCGATATCCATTTAAAAACGTTTGCACTATCTTTGTATTGTAATAATAATGAACATTTTTCATAAACTGTACCGAAATTGTGACGCTACGTTTTTCTCCATTCCTTGAAATTTGATGCAGATCTATGACAATGTGGGTAAGGAACCCAATGTCATAGTGTTGCAGTTTTAATGTGATAGTCTAATAGATTTATTAACTTCGCGCTTTAAGAGCAGGAAGAAGGATACGACTTAACATCAACAAAATAATATTGGGCAAAGGATACTATCGCACGCCATTCTTTATCTCGAATTGATCCTAAGATTTAATTGTTTGAGTTGAGTTTAATGGTTTGAGTGATATCCCATTTCGTGGGATTTCACCAGAGGGTGATATCCGTCCCTGCATGATCTCCTGTGGTTCCACTCTATTCGAGTCGAGTAGCTTAGCGCAGGATCGTTTGACCAGTCGGCGCGATACGATAAAGCTAACGCTACCGACCGATTATTGGTCAAAAACATCGACAAATTTATTCCATGCTCTTGCGGATTATAGTGCTCCATTGCTTGTCTGTTTGTATCCTGCACCTGTCTAGTTCACAAATGTCAAATATAATTAACGTACGTACGTACAACTTTCGGTAGGGTGATTAATTTTGCACCACCTTGTATACATGCAGCCATCAATGGACGGAAGAGGCAAATGTAAAAGTTTTGAAATTTGTCATAGTATACAGATATTTTTAAATTGTCCGTAAAAAGCACCCAAATGTCATCCTAATTTGAGTATTTTATAGAAAATTTATTACGTTTCCTGGAAATTGTGGATTGAATGTAGTAAATCACTATGAATTCAACCGCACTCGCCCACCTAATATATTATTAGATTAAAGTAAATTAGTATTAAGGTGAGAAAACATGTAAAGTAGAATAAGAAAGTATGTAGGTGTACTTTTGATTGTACGGATTGTCCCACTCGATTGGATACGGAATCCTCTCTCTCTAAGAAGCAACCATTTTCGAGCAAATATATATTATTTCTTAAGGGCACTCTTTTCACCATGTATCTGTCCTCTGCCATGAATTACTTTAGTATTGTACGAATATCTTTTAAGGAATCGCATGAGAAAAGAAAAAAATATTTTTCTTATCTTTTAATTCGGTTTCTCTAGGGAAGAATTTATTTGAATGAAGCCCTTAATGGAAAATTTTCTATCTCGTTGCAGTTTAAACTTAAATTGGAGAAATACGTATCTGAAATTGTCCTTGGCATTGTCGTAATTCGTCAGTTGTATTTATTTATTTATTTTTTTTTTTTTTCTATTGATAAGGTTAATTTGTAATCAAACTTGAATTTCTTTTGGCGATACTTGTCAAATACTTTTGACTGATTCGAATAAAAAGATAATTCAATACTGAGAAATTGGAATGCAAATAAAATGATAATAAATCTCCCATTCTTAGGGCACAAAATATTATTTTTGACTTTATGTATGTGTGCTCTCAATACGTCTTAAAGTTATTTATGAAAAAAACATTTTTTTTTTCAAATTTCTGTAAGCACTTTTGTACGTCTTTAACTAAGATGAAAACTGCTATCAAAAAATATTCGTCTTCAACTTCTTTTTTTTTGAATTGCCTGAGTTCTATCAGGGTTTGTTTGAAATGTCAACTAACAGCAGCATAATCTGCGGAGAAGAATCTACGTCCGTATAAAAGTTTCATTGTGAGATGTGTACAACTTAATAAATTTGGATTGCAGTTTTTTTTTAATTTTTTACGCAGATTGCCTGCTTTTGTATTGACTTCAGACTAAAGTGATGAATTCACTGAGTTTGTATAGGGTTTTCTAATAACGACTTGACAACTTTTTTTAAATAAAAGGCAAACCATTTGAGATATTTTAAAAACTTTATTATTGGCTTGAAGTTCAATCAAAACATTTATGAATGGAACTCGACTTCGTTCATATGGCGACTGCGGGCACGTTTGCAGCGGTCAATTAGTTGGAGCCAATCTTTAATGACTCGGCCACACATTTTGGCCGAAACGGCCGCTATTTCACGTTCAATGTTGGCTCTGAGCTCTTCCAACGTCGTCGGCGTGTTGGCATAAACCAATGACTTAACGAAGCTCCACAGAAAATAGTCAAGCGGCGTTAAATCGCACGAATGAGGCGGCCAATCGACTGGCCCATGTCTTGAGATAACACGCTCACCATACTTACTCTTCAATAAATCGATTGTAGCGTGTACTGTGTGGCTTGTGGCACCATCCTGTTGAAACAACATGTCGTCCAAGTCCATATCTCCCAATTCGGGCCAAAAATGATGCTGACCATTCACAGTAACGTGACGATCGACATCGACGTAAAAATATGGCCCAATAACGCCGCCGGCATGCAAACCGCACCAAACAGTTATTTTTTGTGGGTGAAGTGGTGATTCATGAAGCACATGTGGGTTTTCACCCGACGAATCACGCATATTTTTCTTATTAACGAACCCATTGAGCTAAAAATGAGCTTCATCACTGAAGATGATTTTGCGATGAAATTCATCTTCTTGGCGCATCTTCTCCAGAACCCAATCGGAGAACGTAGCTCGTTAGTGTACTTTACTATGATGAAAGTGTTGAGTTTTAGTGAAAGAGTGCATTTACAAATTAAATTTAAAGTTGTCAAGTCCCTATCAGAAAACCCTATACAATCGGCTGTTTTTTGAGAAAAAATTTGGGAGAAGATATTCATGGAAAAAAAAAACTAGTGTCCTTGCTAAAGGTTGCGCGAAAACGAGACTTAGCTATATGTAGAACGATAGACAGCTTGCAAAGAAACGAATAAACCGCTATCAAAATATGAAAATTTCGTTGCTCAGATGGTGCCTAAAGCAATAGTGATTTTTTATTCATGTTGGGTGTAAAGGCTGAGCCAACAGATGGTGTGTAACTTGGCTGTCATTTACTGTCATTTACTGAATTCAATGTGGTTGATCATTTTGAGAGATGTCATAGAATCTTTGACAATTTTAGTAATGGAGTTATTACTAACCACACAACAATGCATTTTTGTTATTCAATCTTATTACGCAAATGGGCGATCTGTAAAAGTAACATTTCGTAAAATTTGTGCATTTTTTCGGTCAACATAATCTAGTGAGCCCGGAATCACGTACAATGGTCAAGCGTTTTGAAGAAATTGGTTCAGTATCGAGTTAAAGTCCATATTAACATGCTCGGCTAGCACGTACACCCCAAAATATCAGCATTGTGACCGAAAGTGTTCAAAACTCGTCAGACACCGCAATTGTACCTCACTTGTGACACTTTTAAAGTTGATCTTGGGCTATCTATGACGTTGTTTATTTATTAGCTGGATGTTGAAGATCCAGGACAATTTGTCATCGAATTTGATATTTTCTGGGGACCGGAAAACCCATACGAGATTCACGTTCAATGCATCCTAAAAAAAAGTCACTGTATGGTGCAGATTATGGGTTGGCGGCATCATTTCGAAGACGAGGCTGAAGAAACAGTTACAGTGAATGGAGAACGTTATCGCAACATGCTTTCTTTTCAAAATTGAACGAATTGGGTTTGAACGATCTCTGGTTTCTACAGAATGTGTTTAATTTAATAAAAACTTCCACACTAGCTGTTGGCTTACCCACTACACTGTGAGCTATTAAACATATACGGTGTTACATTTTAGTGCAAAGAGTTATTTAAAAAGTTGGCGAACATTGGCTTTTTGGCGTAAGTTTAAGCTTATTGTTTGAAATTAATATTATTCAGTTCGTTACAATAATCGTAAAGGGTGACCATATAAGAGCTTCGCTGACAGTTTTTGGCCAAAATCGGTCCAGTTTTTGATGACTCGACCTCATATGTGCGAGGTTATTCGTCTTATTGGCAGTAACGATCTCTCCTTCCCAATTTCGAAAGTAATAAGGTTCGATGATACCACCATGCCATAAACCGCACTAAACAGTCAATCTTTGTGTTTGCGCTGATGCTTGGCCGAACACTAGTGGATTGTGTTCACTCTAATAATGACAATTTTGCCCGTTGACATTGCCGCTGAGCCAAAATTGGGCTTTGTCCGAGAAGATGATTTTTTGGCCAAAATCCAGATCTCCGGCTAACATTTCCAGTACATAATAAGTGTTGTCTATGGTCGTCCGGCTTCAATTCTTAGGTCAGCACAATCCCAATTGGATGTAGGCCTAAATAAAACCAGATTGACTCTCTGGCGATGCTGTGTACTCACTATCAAACTTTTCCATTATGCGATGAATTGCCTGCACATAGCCATGATGACGACCGACCTCACGACGAAATTTACATTCTGTATTAACCACGCAAGTTTCGATAATATTTTTTAATAATTTCGCACGTTCGGCAAGCGTAAAACTATGCATGATGAAATAGCAAAACTACAGAATATATCGACAGCTATACGCTATAGGTAACTATATAGCTGCTGAAACAATATTTGAAATTACTATCTTTGCTATCGGGTCAACAGAAAAGTTTAAATGTGACATACGATGATATTATGTTTTGTGACATTGATAAATATTGTGTGTTTGTGTGATCCAGAGAGTTCTATTTATATGGACAAGAATGATGTCAGCCACTTGCACTGCTAGGTCATTCGGCTAAGTCACGTACCAATATTCTGTCATCGTTTGGCCATATGTTTTCAAATATAATATTAGGTCATCAATTTTCCATCTTTTTGTAAATATTTCGAGTATGTATTATCTTTATTTTAAATTAAAGATACTTTTCATTTCATCTGAGTTGAAAGTTTATTTTTACTTGAGAATATAGGATGGATATGGCACTATGGTACCTGAAACATAGTATTCGTGATGATAGAATTTATTTCTTAAAGCAATACTAAGTCTCAGGATCTGATTTTTTTTGCAAGAACTCTTTCAGTAAATAATTTTTATAAATTGGTACTTTTTTATGAATACAAATAAACATTCTTCCAGTCAGCTGTTGGTGTCTTACATGATTCAAGAGCTTCATTGCGGTGCCTACAAGCTAACCTAAATCTTTATATATTCTATCTATCTCTATTCTAAACTATTAACTACTCTCTCGCAGAAATGTTTTGCCATCTGTATCTCTCGTCCTATTACCTCGTCATAACGTATTAGAAGCCGCGTGTTTGATATGTTCACCAATCTCAGAAAAACAGATTCCGGTATCGTTTTCACTCTCACTTATGCCCAGTATACTAAGGTACTCAACATAGTGCAGCTCACGATACCTGAAGGAAGTCTACAGTCTTTCGCACCAGAGGACAGAAGAAAAGTCGCCGACCTTTAAAGACATCGACCGGCGGCAACTGTATATAGAAACACTACCTGAGGATGCAGGTACACTTAACGTAGGTTCAGGTCCTGAAAAACTCTCTTCGGAGCTTCTTCTTCTAGGATTTCATTTCCTGTGAACACATTCTGATCTGGGAATTGCACGACACTCATAAATTTAGTCTACCGACTGCGTTCAGAGAAGCCTTGTATTCTTAAATTTGCTTATGCGTCGTGAAATGTTTCAGTAACACTTTAAGTATAGCTTAGCAGTCGCACATACTTCGCGACCGATTTTTCATCATACGAGTATAACATCAGTATTGCGTATATCTCCGCTTGGGCAGAAGCAAGTTTTCTTAATTAGTAGTTTTGTCGTTCACATGAGTTCTGGTGTCAATCATCAAACTCCAGCTATTGGTATGCCAAATAACGCTTCTTTTTAAACGGAAGATTACTTTGAGAGTGAAACCTGTGTTATAAATATTAAGGCAAGGAATATTCACTCATCTCCGTCTAGACCAGAACTTCCACTGCAACAGAAACATACCGTTATAAGGAGTCTTGTAAAAGCAGCAGTGAAAAATTTTTGTGAAAGCTTGTTCCAACGTTCAGGATACAGTTTGTCTTATCATAGCCATATAAGTCTGGGGAACCTACATGGGTGACAAACCTCATGTTATGCTGAAAGCCCCTTTACCCTAACAGAAGACGAACAGCGCCTTTTCACGTGACTTTTTAGTTCCGCTTTTCTTTGCCACTACAAACATTTTGTCATATTGGCCGAAGAGACCTAGGCTTTCCGTGTGTTGGAGATTTAATGGTTCAGGTGAAATTCTTCCTGAAAGTACCTTCGCATTATTCATATCATATATAAAAAAAAAAAAAACAACTCCAGACTTATAAGAATAGCCATTTCAATCGCCGCCGTATTTGGGATTCAATTGTGTCTATACACCTTGGTATTGCTTATCGTTTTGCTTCGCCTTGTGTACCTCCGTCCGGCTGCGTTCTGAGTTGTAATACCTCGAGGTGTTGTATTAAATGGATGGAGGAATACATACACTACTGTAGAGTCATATGCATCTAGTTTTACTTTGTGAAAGAATCGTCAAAAACATTTTTTTCGCTTTCCTTGATCGCTATTCAACCGCAGGAATAGGCAAATAAAATCAATATCATTTCTTTGCATATTCTACGCTACCGGGAAATTTTGGAAGCTTTCATTGCAACTAAAGGAAAATGAGAGACGAAAATGAGGACAAAAGGAAAACGAGTCAGGAAGTTAATAATAATTTGCCCTCAGCCTGACAAAATATCGTTCACTATACTCATAGCTAACTGTAAATTTTACAATTTTACGAAAAGTCGGCGAAATTTAGATTTTTTCGTACGAGTTCAAAAGGAATTCTAAAGGCCTTCATTATTTTGAATTGCTTTGCTTCAAACTACAAAGCTCGCTCTTTTGATGGTGATACTTATGTTAGGCTTCTATTTTGTCGATAGTCGATCATCGATTATTAATTTCGGTATTGCCAGTGTCGATTGCGATCGAATTTTGTCGATTTTCCTGATTTTACGACTATTCATTCAAAATATGAGTATTTCAATAAAAACAAAACAAAAACAAATAGTTTAAATTTAGGGCGAAACAAGTGATCAATAAAAAATAACTGGAATACTTGGTGAAGTATGTGGAAGAAAACCCGGACAGTGTTAAGGGGATTTGTGCAAAAACTAAAGCTAAATGAGCAGTGCAATGAGCTAAAAAGTTTAGGACCTTCTCGCTCACGGGAAAATTGGGTGAAGGTAATAACAAAAAAATTAATTATCAGATCATATGCATTTACAATATATCAACTTGAATTCTACTTTTAGGTTTGGACTGGTTTCAAATTCAGTATAACAAAAAAAAAAAAAAATCTGAAAGTAGGATTGAGATAAAGGCAACGGGAAGTGGATCAAATAACTACACGGCTTTAGTCCCCTTATAGAATCAATCATCAGTCTTCTAGAAATAAACACTAACTCGTATGAAGATCCACTTCGTGTTGAATTTAGTGGCAGGATTGAAAAAGTGTTCAGATGTTTCAATGAACATTGAGTATGAAACGTAAGTAAGTACTGTAACACTACTCAAAAGTTCACGTGACAGTATCCATATTATCGATAAAACTTACAGTAAAGCAGGAATGAATTAATCTAGCCGAAGAAAGCGTTGGAAGATAGACTGATTTTAAAAGAGAAGCAAAGCGATGCCGAGAAAAAATTTTACAAAACTTTTACAAAAAAAAGCATACTACACCCTGACTGACTCGAACTGCAACCAACTTCAGACTGCTATAATTTCCAAACCGTTCATTACTGTGAGCTCAAATTTTGACACATGACAGATAATTTTAAACAATTTGCGACTCAGTTGTGTTCAAAAATGTTTATCCGCGATGGAATTAAAACGTGATAGTGATTGCTTTATATTTGGCTGAAAAACAACAAGTAGCTATTGTTAGAGCCCTCTAGCACCTCAACGTGAATAAATCATTTGTGTCTCGAACCATAGCTTGTTACCGTGATACTGGCAGCGTTGCAAATCGCCATGGACTTGATCATAAAAAAACAGCAACATAGCAACATCGGCAGAAATGTTTCGGAAACTGAAGGCTCGAATTGAGCGAAATCCGCATCGAAGTGGAAGAAAAATGCCTCTTGAGTTCAACATATCATTGGAACGGAAGTAACACATACTGAGCCATTGAAGTTCCAAAAAGCACACGATCTTACACCGCAACAGAAAAAAGTGAGAATCGAAAGAGCGAAGAAGTTGCTATGCTTGCACGGAAGTGGTGAGTTGCCGAATTCGGTTTTTTCCGATGAGTCGCCATTTGTTATCGAGCAATATGTCAACAAACAAAATGACCGAGTTTACAAGAACAAGAAAGCAGGTCCAATGGTCGCTCTTCGCTCGTATTTTTGGACCATGGCGTCAAAATTAATGCGATCGTATACCGTGAAACTGTCTTAGAGGCAGTATTGAGCCTTGGGAAAACAATCATTTCGGTCGGAGACCGTGGACATTTTAACAAGACTCGGCACCGTCTCACAAAGCGAACGTCAAAAAGATTAGTTAAAAAACAACGTTGCACACTTCATTTCTTCGACAAAATGGATTGCAAATTCTCCGGATGCAAACCCGTTGGATTTCTCTGTCTGGGGTATTTTGAAGGCGAAGGTTAGCACTAAAAAATACTAAAGTTTTGACCACCTCAAACAAGCACTTCGGCGGGAATGGGCCAAAAGACCGCAGAGCCACTTGCGTGCAGCGTGCGATGCTTTCTTCGGCCGTCTCAAGGCAATTATTCGCGCTAAAGATGGATATATTGAAAACTACTGATACAATTTGAAAATTGATGTATTTTCCAACATTTTTTGCTTTGGCACAATAAAATTTATCAAAAAATAAAAAAAATTATAGCATTTTAAAAAGTTGCAGTTCGAGTCAGTCACCCTGTATATATACATACAAGGAGTTATTGGAAAAAAAAGAGAATTTGGCTGCTTATAAAAGAGAAGTAATCAGAGGGACAAAGTGATTAAACTCAAATCAACACAGATTTGTCGAAATATAGTTTACGTGATTCTTAAATTTTTAATTTTTAGAAAAACACCTCTTCTTATGGCTTAATTCTATTTTTGTGAACTACCTTTAGTTTTGTGTATTTCATTTTTTACGATATTATTTTGCGATTAGGGGATGAAAGTAAAATAAGTGATGAAAATATGCAAAACAATTTTAAAGTCTTTTCAGTTATTTAGCTCTTTTAATTCAGAATTACATCTCCATCTATCTAAGAAGGTTGCTCTTGTTTTTAACTGCTTCATTGCTTCCAGATTGTTCATCCTTTATTTGTTTCCCTCTAAGATCTTCTGCATTTATTTCATCGTCAGCAGTCACATCTTCTTCAACTAGACGAATATTATAAGAAACACATATGGTATTCTGTGGAGTCGCACAAATATTTATAATCTGCGTAGCTTTCTAGGGCTGTAATGTAACTCGGTTGCTCTTAAACAAACTCCTTAATCTGTTCTTTAAAGCTCCGATAAAACGTCCAACAATATTTCTTTCCTTTCCCTGTTTTTTGTTGAATGTAGTTTTCAAAGACATTTATTTAGGATTCGTGAATGGTATTATTAAGTATAGTTTCGGAGAATATTCAGCATCTCCTTAAATGAATTTTAATGTTACTTAAATTTGAGAAATATTTGTTTTATAGTACCTTCTTCTTCTAAAATCGACTTGTGTCAATACCCTGGATACCTTGCATTAACAAAGCAAGATTTTATCATCACAAAGCTGGAAACAAAATGAAAGATATTTAAACACATAAATTACTTGTAAGTGCTTAACTTAAAATCAGGTTTTAATTCCTTCTTAGGAGGCACAATGAATACCACCAATGCAAACTATTATGCTCGGCCTTTTTTCACTTTCGGAATAATTGAACTTAATCCATTTAGAACAAGTATATGTTTCCAGTACTTGGAAGATTTCTTTTAACACTAAGCACACGGTGGACTGTGTCAAACCGAGACATCACTCATTTCCTACACAGATCTGGTAAGTTCCATGAGAACAGAATCTAAAAGAATTTGTCAGTTTCAAAATACATATTTGAAATGGAAGAGCTTCTAATAGTTGGTTCCAGTTAACTTTCTGTTTCTGTTAATAGATCTCCGAAGATAATTTGTTATTTTGTTACATCCTTTCCCTTAAGTGTGATTTTTTGCTCCTTATTAGTGGGTTTAAAGGCAATTCGATAGCAGAGAAATTGTCTTTATCAACCTATCTTTGGCGGTAGATGTGGGTGACGTTGTTGGATTAATAATAAATTAAAAAATTTCCTTTGTACATAAATTTAAATATATAGTATTAATCAGAGGTAAGATAAGATTTGAATTAAAAATGTTGAAAGTGGTTCATTTGTTTCATTTCCAAAAGGGTTCTACATACATGCAATCATTAGTTACGATTTCGAAGGCATAATTTTCTGTTATTTTTGAAATGTTGCATCTTCGACATAAGACGTCTCCATGAAACGAAGTCAAGCCTATCAGCCTACTGATTTTATTCGGAAATATTATTTCCAGATGGTTCGTAGGAAAATGAGGCTAATCAACTGAGATTCTCTTCAGAGCTGGTATATAAAGCATTGCTGCATAACTTAAAGTTTACAAAGGACAATGTAACATATATGTGTATCCACTGCCACAAAACATGGCAGATATTATATTCTCATCCTTTGATATAAACATTTTAAACAATGGTCGAGCAAATATTGTAAAGCGGGAATGTGTTCAAACCTTGTTATTACCTTCATGAGTGGGTTAGTGAAAAATATACTAAAAGTAACCATCAGGTGTTAACAATTGATATTAAAGAGGACATGTTCGACAAAATGACGAATATCAGCGAGCTAGTCGGCAGCGGAACAGCGAAGAATTTGTCGCATCACCACCGTGCTATTGGTGGAGCCAATAAATGAAAAACTCAGAGGAAACTTCTCACAAGCCCGGTGGAGAGTACAGCGTTCTAGAAGGAGAGGAGATTTTTAAGAACGACTAAGTATGTTCCAAATGGAATATCGTCGCCTGTGCGACGAAGCGGACATAAATTCTTGGGGCATGGTGTATAGAATGATAATGACTAAGCTGGTCTACAAAATTATCAAGCTTAACAATGCTTAAGTTTATAGCAGAGCAACTTTTGAGACCGTTGACTCTGTGCAATATATTTGGGGAACCCAGCACAGAAGCAGTTCCAATAATAGCACCAAACGAACTTTTCAATGCATGCCAGGAGATAGGCATCGGCAAAGCGCCTGGCTCCGATGGCATTCCAAATAAGGCAGTGGTAGAAATTGCAGCTAAATCAATAAAGGCAGAAAGGAAGGCGATGGGGATCAAAGAAATAGTGTGCAGTAGTGACGCTGGACATAAAAAATGCTTAGCAAATTAGTCATTTTTAAGAAGGTCACAAAAGGATACACCATACTACTTTAAGCTACTTTAGCAATAGAAGGTTGAGATATGAAACTAGCGAAGGGGAAAAGTACCATAAAACTCTGCGTGGATTTCACAAGTATCGATACTGGGGCCCCTACTCTGGAATATCATGTACGAAGGATTTCTGCAATTCATTCAGGAGTAAAAAAATAATCGGATTCGCTGAAGACGTCGTCATTGTAACTGTTGCAAAAAATATTTGCGAGATACAGTCAGCTACGAATAATTCAATCAACATTATTAAAGACTGACTTATATCCGCCGGCCTAGAAATAGCAAATCACTTACCGGAAGCTGTCTTAATAATCAGCTGGAAAAATGTGGAATACGTGGGCATCATTAGATTAAGAGGCTATAAAAAATCTAGGACCAATACTTGACAATATACTTACATCGGCTATTTGGGCAAAAAGGCGGCAGAGCTCCTATAAATACTTTTTTGAATACTGCCAAATATCGGTGGACCCGGATCTTCTAGAAGAGTAATAGTATCCAAGGTTGCAAACTTAGGTGTATTATACATTGTCCCAGCTTGGGTGGGGGCCTTAACGACAATAGAAGCAAAAAGAAAGCTATCATCAACATATCGACTTAGCGCATTAAGTGTAATCAGTTCATTTAGATTTAGGAGGAAGCAGCTTTTGTTATAGGCGGAATGATTCCCATCGATATCCTTGCGGACGAGATGTATATGCAGATGTAGTTGTCAAAAGTATTAAGAAGGAAGAAAGAGAGACTTCAACGATAAAGAAGCAAAATCAGTGAAATACTACTACAAAGGGCAGATGAAGCTACACACTGATGCCATCCATAGACGTTTAAACAAACCGAGGAAATGAAAACTATAACTACAATCTTACGCAGTTCCCATCTAGTCACGGTGGGTATCGAAATTATCTATACCCCTTTGGTCATGATAGCTTACCTTTTTGCCAGACTGCCCACATTAGGAGGAAGACAAGGAGCATGTAATATTCCATTGCACACGCTTTCTGGGACGGAGAACTGACATACTAAACTCGCAGTCAATAATTGACCAAATGTTCCGGTCAAAAGAAAATTGGAAAGAGATTTGCACATTCATAACAAACGTTCAAGACGATCTGCGAAGGATCGAGAGAATTGGATGTTCTGATGTAGCAAATATAGGAGATATAGCATAGATTGCTTACCAGTCCCCCGAAGTATTACCTAAGGGCAGTCCCATAGGGAGAGTGGTCGAAGATTGTAGAATGTGGTTAAGCTTTTAAAGCATTTGTTTGTTTGCCCTGTTTGATTGTCATTGTATGAGTCAGATTTGTTCTAAGTTAATAATTGTAATTTGTAATAAAAAGAAATCAAAATTGTGTGTAAGGAAAGTAATCTGTAGCTTTTAGAAAGGATTCATGCATTGTCAGTGGATAAATCTATAAGGCACATTGCTATTGATGGGTACCACTTTTATTTTTGATACTAATGCAGTTGTTAGAGATGTTGTTATTAATTTGGTCTTATTGACTTTGTTAACATTCGATTGAGGCACATCACACGTTTTACTTGATCTAACAATGTGTATACTTGAGTATCGACTGAGTTATTTCAGTATGCATTCGATACCAATGTGACCACCATATTATTATTAATTTGGTCTTATTGACTTTGTTAACATTCGATTGAGGCACATCACACGTTTTACTTGATCTAACAATGTGTATACTTGAGTATCGACTGAGTTATTTCAGTATGCATTCGATACCAATGTGACCACCATATTATCTGTCCACCTAGTCAATATGATCTGATTTTGCTTGTACACAAAAGATTTAAAATTCACCTGTGGGTCTTTTTTTGTAACTTTTTTTTTGTCTACCATTCCGGAAATGATAGCGTTCGGTATGCTCTGAAAAGATCGATAGAAATTCCACAAAGAGAATATCATCCGTTGATTGCATAGGATTTTTTCATATTAAAACAAGATGCTGAATTTATTGAAGCAAGTTGAAAGTCTTTTCGATGCGAAAAGTGAGCAGTGCTTGGACGCCGACTTCTTGTGTTGCCTGTATGAAATAAAAACACACAAGCTGAAGTAAAGAATAACACATAAGCTTTAAATGCAAAAAAATGAAACAAATGGCAAAGAGCTTCTCGTTACAGACGGCGTTCCACTAAATTATGTAGATGAAGGCAAGTTAACCCTTCAAATGATATTCTTGAACTGAATGCTGAATTGAAAACTAAAATGACACTCATGGAGAACAAACTAAATTGACAACAACAGTATCATCTAAAAACGTGCATTCATGTTGTTGGAATATTTTATATCCACTACAACAACGCTAATAGAAAAGCACAAAATGTCTTTCAGAATGCTTTTTTCGTTGAAGTTGCTGCCAACAAAATACAAAATTGGTATACTATGAAAACACATAGTAAAGGAAAAAGTACAACTAATGGTTTTCCAACTGAGGAAAAGGCAAAAAAGTAAAATAATCTAAACTGCCGCGTAAATTGTAGAAAAATCAGTAGCAGTAAAAACAGCAGTGGCTGCAGCTAGGGCAGTGACACTTACATCAACGATGCCCTCACTAAGTAACCACTGGCTTTGTTTATGCAGTCGGAAGAGGCGAAGAAGAAGAACGGGTACAAATATTAATGGTACAAGGTAAACCAAATACTTTTAAGAAAGGTTAAAGGTGGGAAAGTTATTGCAAATATGTCTTTCGATGATGCTTCATTGTTTAAATGCTGTTTTCCTTTTTGTTACTTTGCTACAAATAAATAAGGAAAGTGATAATTTGACGATTTTTCTACTTTTAAAACTTTTTTTTAGGTCTTGTAGTGAGTTATTATTTACAAACAAGTTTTATTGTCAAAATCAACTGTTACTCATACAACAGAATATTAGAAGCTTGAGAGAGAACTTTGAATCTCTTGTCTGCCACCTTGAGTCTTTTGAAGACTTTCCTGATTTTATTTTTGTATCTGAGATTTGGATATATAAATTTGAAAAGAACGACTATAGGTTGCCTATAAGCTTTGTGGAAGACTATTTTATCAATCAAGGTTTTTCTGTATTAAATATAAATTTCCTAAGTGCTGATGTTATATGGATCTCCTTTGTAATCCATACAAAAGCTTTTGTCCTAATTTGTATCTGAGACTTCATTCCTACAATATTTTGTAGGATTCGAATCTTTTAGAGTTTAAACAATCCAGAAATTTGGGGATTTAGAAAAAAGCGAAACGTTGTCTAATAACAGAGACTTAGCTATTGGCTTCACACCGTTTTTTTTTTTTGTTGTTTTTGTTTCATTAATGAACCAACTAGAACTGCATCTGGAAAGAGTTTGGATTACATCTTTGGACTTTTTATAACTCGGTTACTTAGCTCATGTGAAAAGTGTGTTTTTGATCTGGAAATAACTGGCCATTCTATGTCATACTGGAATTCTGATTAATACCGTCAAAAATAATAAAAGTCAAAATTCTAGATCTTTTCAAGGGATAAATAAATGGTGATTCATCGTAAGGTTTGATTTATAATGTAAAATAAAATACATAAATCTGAAAGCAAACCTAAAATTTTTATTATCAGTCAAAGGAAAAATGTATGGCATTAATTTTTTTAAAATAATATTATGTAAATATTGATCAGGACTACGACTAAGGTGGTATATTCAGAAGGTCCAATTTTGGGCGACTCGTTCGAGCATTACGACTGGTATCTCGCGTATAACACAAGTAATGTTGACTTCCAAAGCGTCAATCGTAGCTGACTTATTCTTGAAGACCTGAGATTTTACATATCCTCAAAGAAAATTGTCCAAAGGTGTGATATCGCACGATGTAGGCGGCCAATTTACAGTAGCAAATGTGAAATCAAGTGCTCACCAAAATGATGATGGTTTCACGCGCTGTATGGCTCGTAGTGCCGTCTGTTGAAACCAGAGCTTACCGAGACAATGTGTTTGAATGTCAGGAAGCACATAGTCCGTTAACATAGCTTGATAACTGTTAATATTAACCGTAACATTCTGATTTGCCTCATTTTTGAAGAAATATGGACCAATGATTCTACCACACCATACCGTTGTTTTTAATGGATGTGATGGTAGCTCTTGGTACT
The DNA here is from genome assembly GCA_907269105.1 of Volucella inanis. Lineage (NCBI taxonomy): Eukaryota > Metazoa > Arthropoda > Insecta > Diptera > Syrphidae > Volucella > Volucella inanis. The sequence goes on along the minus strand of OU026157.1, from coordinate 123,189,009 downwards.
CTTCGGATTGCTCATCAGCCCAAATATGGCAAATTTGTTTAGTAACGTATCCATTGAGTCAGAAATGGGCTTCATCCCTGAACAAAATTTCACGATAAAAAACCGGATTTTCATTGAGTTTTTCCAAAGCCCATTAAATGAAAATACGACTCAAATTCAAGTCAAGTACAATTTTGTATGCATTTAGGCCAATATTCTTACGTAAAATATGCCAAGTTGTCGAACACGAAAAGCCAAGCTGCTGAAAACGACGACGAATCGATTCGTCCCGGTCTTCGCGCACACTCTCAGCTACAGCTGCTATAATCTCTTCACTACGTGTTAAATGTGGTCTAACCGGTCGAGTATCATTCACTAATGTAAACTGGGATTCAAATTTGCGAATGGTATTAGCAGTAGTGGTGTCAGTAAGTCGATTATGCGCACCGTAGGTTCCTCGAATCGCACGAAAAACATTTACACAGAACGCTGATTTTCGTAATATAGCTGAACAATTTGGAGACGCTGTTCTGGTGTGAGTCTTTCCATGATGACTTGCCAAATGATACTGAACAAAAAATGACAAAGCAGTTTAATAGGAGTCATACGTTATCTGTCAAGGAAATCTTATTGAAAATCAAACCTCACGATGACCAGATAGAAATGATAGCTTTTCCAATTGTTATTTTTGAGCAGTTATCAAAGTTACCAAAGAAATCCAACTGTCAAAATATTCAATCAATTGGCCGAAGCGATCATGCGACTGGACAAAACTTGATTTTATTCTCGTGGGCTACGTCAAGTTCTAAATCTTCGCTTAAAAGTCAACCACTTTGGGCGAGCTCGCGGCCAATAATTGAAAATTTGCCGGAATAACTCCGCACATATTGGACGGAACCAACAAAAATTGAACCGACGACTACTTAAGTCACTTCCAGCGAGGAGATGCGGCCATTTCAGACATAATGTCATGAACGTAGTTTCAAAATAAAGCTAGAATATACCCTATTTTATATCTCACACCGTTGTTATTTTATTTAAATTTTTTCTTCTAACCGCTCTTATTTTGTCACCCTTTAGATAACATCAGCCTTGTTACATTGTTTTAGCTACTTTTAGAGAAGCTTATTATTTATAAATGAACAGTTTAAAGAAATCAAGCAGGTAACTATCGGAATCCTACTGTTATTCAGATCAAAATGTAAATGAAAAGAACTGTAGAAATTATTTAGGCTTATATGTCTGCAAAATTTAGTTTCACAGCTAATAAATAACTTACAAGATATCAACCCGATATATCTTTCTTTTTCTGGTTCAACACCTCTATAACAACGAGTTAGTCCATGGGATACTCCATACGCTATCAGTGGTGTTCCAAGGCTTATGACTATATTGAAACGATGATAAAATGTGGAAGGAAGGAAGACCAAAGTCCTTCGAAGACGTTGAATTGGAGGCATTGCTCGATGAGGGTCCGTGTCAAACGCAAGTGGCTCTTGCTTCAGCATTAGAAGTAACCCGCAAAGCCATTTTCAAGCGATAACATGCATTAGGAATGATTCAAAAATAAGAAACTTAGGTTCCTTATGATTTGAAGTCAGGGAACGTTAAGTGTCATCTTTTTGGCTATGAACAACTGCTTCCGTGACAAAAAAGGATGGGTATTCTTCATCGCATCGTGACGGGTGATGAAAAACGGATTCATTACAGCAACTCAAAGCGAAGAAAATCATGGGGACTGACTGGTCATGATTTTACGTGGTCGGATCAGCCTAGTATTCACGCTGCGAAGGTAATACTGTATATTTGGCGGGAACAGGTCGTTGTTATTTATTATAAACTGTTGAAACCCAACGAAGCCATGACTGGTAAATGATTTCGTCTTCAATTGCTGCGATTTAGTCGAGCACGACCAGAGAAACGAAAAGGTGATACTACAGCATGACGACGCTCAGCCTCACGTTGCCAAACCAAACTTAATTGCGCACCTAATAGATAATTGTTTATCTTCATTGGAAATAATATCATGCTGTAATCCAGCATGACTCCGAGAGTGAAGAATTTGTTTTCCTAAAAACAAAAAATTTAATATTTTCAAAACCACAATGTTGCATTAATGCACCACTGGCTTTGCTACTGAACAAAAGTTAAGGATGAGCCAACATATGGTATGGATGTTGGCTGTCAATTACTGAATTCAGTGTGGTTGATCTTCATGGTAGATGTCATACAATCTTTAGAATATTAGTCACAGAATTTTTTACCAGGCAACAACGCATTTTTGTTATTTAATCCTATCGATCTGTAAAAGTAACATTTCGTAAAATTCGTGGATATTTTGGTCAACATAAACGCTCTAGTGAGTCCGGAATGCGATAGAATAGATAGTAAACCGTCATCACTTATCTACTTGTCCAGCACCTACACGCCAAAATATCACCACTGTGAGCGAAGTGTTCAAAATCAGATAAGTATCTCATTTCGTCGCCGAAGCCAACAATTTGGCCCCACTTATGGCACTTTACGACGAATTTTAAAAGTTGATCTTCATTTGCACGCCTATTAAATACCCAAATTTACACATTTATAGTGGATGGCAAGAGACATTGAAATATCAAGTGCAACAGTGAGGACAAGGGTCATAAAATTACTAGGAGACTTGTTTCTACATGCTGCCGGTGCTTGAAGTATTTTCATATATCGAGGCATCTTATCTTATTATGACAATGTAGCAGAAGAGTAGTTAGAAAAAAGATGGACGTGTATGTATCAGCCCGCCCTGATTTTCATTTCCTTACAAAGAATAAGACTGATGGAAGAGAAAATCCAGTGGTTTTATCGGGGTATAAAAAAATTTAATTAGGTGGCGCTACAATTCGGGGTGAACTTGGACCTTGCGCCAACGCAAACGGGACCTCTCGCAACGACTAAGAATATCTTCATTCATTTTCGATCGAGTTAATGCTTTAGCGCAATAAGGTAGGACAGCCATGATCAAAGTCTTACATAGAGTCGCCTTTTTTTCGGGATAGGATCTTACTGCTCAGTTGTCTTTGTAGCCCAAAGACTGGTAAGTTTGATTCTTCGTTCCATTTCAGATGAAGTGCCGTCGCCATTTTCTAAAAAGACTTAAAACTGAAAAAAAGCTGAGGCATTAAAAGTTGTATTTATACCAATTTGATTGTTAAGTTCTTGAAAAAAAAGTATAGCAGAGCCAAGGTAAACATCACGCACACACGCTGCTATATTGCCGGTGTTATCGTCCTCTCTTGTTGAGAGCATTTAACTGGTTTTATCCTCATATGCCGCTAAGCCCATTTTACAGCTTCCGTTTCAATACAAGCGAGCGCACTGGTGATAGCCAGAAGTTTTCTCCCCATTATGTCGATATCATTGGCTTATGCTGGTATTTGCACAGATTTTTGCAATATTGTGCTTCCTTGTGACTTCCACACAGTTATTTTAAGTATAATGCTAAAAAGTAGTATGAAAACGCATTACTTTGTCTACAACCTTTTTTGACATCAAAGGTCTCGGATAAGTCGTTACCGACTATGACAAAGCAGCGAACGTTCTCAATCGACATACTGCAAAAAAAAAACAAATTTGGGTCGTCTATAAAAATGTTATCAAATCGATTAAAAGCTAGTGGATATCAATTTGGACTTCTCGAATTTTTTCCAGGATCCGGAGAAGTGTGAACCGCACAGTTAAGTTCCAATCAGGTTGTTGACGTAGGGTTCCAGATGGTCACACAATATGGGAGACAAGATTTTATGTACAGTTGCCTCTGTAGTTGTTGCAGTTGAGAGGTCCCCTTTTTTGTGGATCGTGCAAATAATGGTGAGATTCCATTCATTAGGCATACACTCTTCTGAAAAAATCTAATAAACGAATCAGATTCAGCTGGCTTGTTGGATTTTAGCTTAGATATTGCTATCCTTACTTAGTTTTGGTCAGGTGGACGAAAGTGTCGTCTAAGTCGAATGACTTAAATCCACAATGACCAAAAATCTGATAAACGAATCAGATTCAGCTATTGCTATCCTTACTTAGTTTTGGTCAGGTGGACGAAAGTGTTATCTATTGTCGTCTAAGTCGAATGGTCTACTTTGCTTGTCGGCGGGATGCTGGTCTCCGCCATTATACAGTCTGCAGAAAAAGTTTGACTATAATCTCAGCACTGACTGCGACTCTACTACAAAGCTTCCTGCTTCATCCACAGGTTTCTATACGGGTATGTGGTGAATTATACCTTATATTATCTCATTTCTGCTTATTTTTACCTTTTGGCATGATTTTTTTTTTGTAATAAAGAGATATAAGTAGCAAGTACCCCACCTCCACCATCGAACTAATGGCAAGCGCGGGCATGCCAGCCGCTGCTTTCGGAAAGAGGTTAAAAACTTACCACCTTAACTCACCCTCTCTACGAAAGGTTCAGCGCAGCATTTCTGGTTATCAATCCACGTGTGTGTATATTGAAAAAAAATCATCTTCGGTAGAATGGTTTTCCTTAAATCCAAATTGGTTTACATTAAAAAGTGTTTTTTTTTACTGCTTTCTTAATGGATTCAGATAGCAGAGCAAAGAAATTGGTTTGCAGTTCGCTTTTGCTTTTCTGCTTCCTATTTAGAAAATTTGAATTTATTTCCCTTTTTAAGCAATTCCGGGAAGGTTCCCGAGAAATAGCTTGAATCGAAAAGGTGAACCGAAATATCTACCAAGCTTAAGGCTATTCTTTTCAAAGTAGAACTGGAAATTATTTCCGTCAACACAAGAATACGAGATTTGAAAAGAATAAGAAAGAAATAATTAAATAATGTCCTACTATGTACCGTAAATTGTATGGTCTAAGAGTTGTATAGTTGAGCAACAACTGCAGGACAACGAAAATTCGCAACGAGACGCCTGTGCTGCTGAGGCAAAGCGTTTTTCTTCTGCAGCAAATATACATATAATACAATGTAATGACTATAAATCAATTGTTACTTTTACAATTAACTAAGCGGTTTACAACTTTCCATTATTTTTTTACGAATTCTTTGTGCACTTCCTAATTGGTTTTGTAAGCATCTATTACACAAGATTTGATTTCGTTTTTAATTTGTTGGCATATACGGGTTGGATTTCTGATGAATAATCCCTGCATTTCCCAAAAAAGCACCAAACTCTTTGCTGCAGAATTCGACACCATTATCCGTTCTAAAAACCTTAATACGTCAATTTTTCTGATTCTCCACCATAACCTTAAATTCTTTTAAACGAATAAGAACATTTTAAAAAAATAAACAAATGCCATTCGGCTATAGTCATCTACGAGGAGAAGAAAATATATCGATCCGCTGATGGACTTTGTCTCCATAGGCCCGCATACATCTCCGTGTATCACTTCTAGTAATTGTTTGCTTCTAGTACCAACATGAGGAAATGGTAGCTTGACTGCTTTCCTTCACAGCATACTGCACATGTCATATTTCCAATGTTCGCATTATGTTACTTGGGTATGAAATACCTTCAATAGCCCCGCACTTCATCTTATTAATATTAATTGCATTTATGTGACCTAATCTTCTGTGCCAAATTTCGGCAGAAGCCACTGCTGAAGCTAGCATGCACTCATAATTACTGATTTTTAGTTTATACACACCATTTGCCAAATCAGCTGAAGCGACGTGCTGATTTTTCTGGTTGTAAATATGACAAGCATTATTTGTATAATTTATTTTGTTCCCGTTTCTAATCAGCTGGCTTACAGATAGCAAGTTGGTCGTAAGTGTTGGGACACACAGTACGTCTCGCATTCGCCATTATCATTGGCGCAAATCGGTGTGGCAGATCTGCTAGCATTAATGCTCCTATCCACTCATCATTTATGTTAAACCCAGTGCTGCTTAGTTTCTGTCCAGTCTCTATAATTTGTGTGACGTAGCTGGTCACAGTTTTCTAATCATATTGAAATGAGATTTCGTAGCAAGCTTATCCTCCGAGAGAAACCTGAGTCATCAAACATCGTCTTCAGTTTTGCCCAGAGATCTATGGATTTATCAGCATCTTCAATATGAACATATAATGAAAGATTGTTAAAATTAATTTGGCCTTAGCTTTTGCATCCTCAGTAGCGTCAACTACTTTTCCTCCTGTAATGCAGTCTAGCAGTCCTACCAAGATGAGAAAATTCGAAAGGCTCGAAAAGCTCGTCCCTTCAACTTAGGAACGTTTAGTACGAAACTAGCAGCCATTCTTGTGCAACTCAACTGGAAAAACTTAATTTAATCAAAAATGAATTGGGTCTGGGCCCATAACCTATTGAAAATACACGTTGTTTTCTCTGCACAGACTTCTTTATTACATATAAAAAGAAAACAGTTATGTTAATGACATTTGGTATAAGTAAGTAAGCTGGTAATTCTGAGTTGACGAAGTATAAATTTCGTTACATTATTTTAGGGTATTGTGTTGTTGTTTTGATATAATTACAACAATAAACAGATCTGCCTTTCCAAGCGTAAACTAAATGAAGAACACTCCACAGAATGCTTAAATTCAGCTATGTCCTCTGAGGAATTCTGGAAAGCTGCCAAAACAATTGACGAAAGAACAAACAGGATTAGTTCTTCACTATAAGCGCTCGAGCTTGTGACTTGTTACTAAATACTGCACATTTTTCATGTTTCTCACAGTATGCCGCTCCACTCTTCCTAGAAGATTTGCTAGATCCTCCGTTTACATATTAGGAATTACGGACTGTATAAGAGAGTATAAAATCGGGAAAAGCTCCAGACTATGACAGGATTCCTTCGAAATTCTATATAAACTGTACATCCGAGTTCCTGTCTGCACTAACTAAAGAATATTCGAAACTGCTGACGTACCAGCCAGTTTCAAAAAAGCCATTATTTACGCGTTACATAAAAAAGGTGCGTACGATAACCCCGAGAATTATCGCGGCATTTCACTTTTGAATTGTTCAGTGAAGTTATTCAGCACACTTATTTTTAAAACGCTCACACAGTGGGTAAACAATTGAAGCATACTCAACATGTATCACGCTGGTTTTAGGAAAACCACTGCACCGTAGACCAGATATTCAGCTTATTCCACATTGACGACAGCTTTAAAAGCAAAAAAAAGAAACTATATGCATTCCTTGTAAATTTTCGAGTTGCCTTCGATTCCATTATCCGCAAAAGTATTGTTCAATAAATTATATACTTTGGGAATCTCAAGTAAAGTTGTGAATCTACTGAAAGCAATGTATGAAATCAATGAATCTTATGTTTGGGATGGCAAATTTACATCAGAGATTTTTGAAACGCAAATGGGAGTCAGTCAGGCAAGGATGTGTGCTGAGTACTTTGCTCGTTATTTTGTTTATAAATGACATTTTGGAGGAAGTTGGTGGGGGGATCGAGTTCGGTGGTTTGCGGATACCAGACCTCATTTTTGCCGATGACATCGTTTTTCTATTGGACTCAGTTGAGAGAATGCAGCGTATCATAAATCAGCTAGAACGCTACTGCGATCGTTGGAATCTGACTGTGAATCTTGAAAAATCAAAAATGATGATCTTCAGGGATGGAGGTGGTAGTTATTCGAGAAACGAAAGGTGGACAAACAAATGACAGAACTTAGAAATTGTGCGAGTGTATAAGTACCTCGGTGTCGTGCTCTGCCCTAGTCTTAACTTTAAAAAGCATTTTATGACAAAACTAGCTGAGGCGAAAAGAGCTTTTTCTTCAGTCTGGGGACTTTGCATGGAGAGTAGGCTTGTGGAAAATAACGCAAAGATACAGATATTTTGTGCCAATGCTTCCTCCATTACGTTGTATGGTGCTTAAGTGTGGGATTACTGGCAGTTCGATGTTGGGGAGCAGTTTCTAAGATACTTCCTTAAGCGATTTTAACGGTTGGCGTACTATACTCCTCATTACATGGTTCACCTGGAAATTTTTATACCAGCGCTATTCTTAGATACATTGAAGATTCACTTCGAATATATATTGAAGCTGCTAAAGATGGACGAAATAAAATGATCACTTTAATAAACAACCTCGTCAAAAAATGGGAAGAAATGGCGGTTAGGTACGATTATGGTGAGAGAGTACAGATTCAAACAGTCATCAGTTCCGCGGTTCTAAAAAACCTGTTTGAAAAGATATTGGATGGTGTAAGTCGTTCAGTTTACTGTGGCTATTTCACGAAAGCACAATCTTCGCAGTATAGGTTGATTTATAGCCAGCTCGACTAATTATTGTATATTTAAAACTTTTGGATTATAAATAAAGTATTTGTTACTACCGGAAACGGTACGTGTTACAAGATAATCAATGTTATATCCTTAAATAGAATTCGCAATTGATAAAGGAGTACTTTTTTTTTACTAATGTTACACACAAAAATTGAAACTTGTCACGCAGTGTTATAATTCATAGATTCATAGTTAGAAATTTTGTAGTCTTCGGTTTCAAAAGATTAATCTAAAAATCTCTAATACAAAAAACATTTCAGGTTAAATCCTGCACAAAAATAAAATCGTTCGTATTTTTAAGATAAGAAAAAAAAAAATGAAAACAGAACCCAAGAAAACAATGCAACAGAAAATTACAAAGTAGAAAAGAAAATACAGTGAAGAAGGATGAGAGAATAGGTAAACAAGTCATTAATGAAAATAAAAGCCAAGGGCATGGAAAATAGGAAAATAGAATTCGAGTATGCCCTTACTGAAAGTAAGAAAAAAGGTAATATGAAGGCACATTTCTGAAGGAAAGTGGAGATCTAATGATCTATCATATGACACATAGGGGTGGATGAAAACAAACAAGCAAAAGCAGGTGTGGTCTGTATAATTAAAAGTGAATAAGTAAGTAAATTAATGACTTGTAAGCAGTAAATGAACGATTATTAGCTATAGAACTTGGAAAAGAAAAGGATAAGAAAACTATTGTGGTGGCATAAGAAGTGAAGAGAAAACAACGTTCTGGGAAAATCTACAGGAAACTAGTGACAAAAGGAAAGGCAAGCTGATTTTAGCTGGAGATACTAATGCTAGAGTTGAAGATGATAAAGAAAAATGAAACAGAGAAATTTGAAGATATGGAGAAAACAGGAAAAATGGAAAAATATTATTAGATTTTTGCACTGTTAATGATCTGGTAAGTGGCAAAATGTTTCGAATATAAATAAATAAGTACACCAGTAGCAAGCACATAAAAGTGAGGTAGTAAATGACAGAGCTTAATAGGATACGAAACCGGAACCGATCATTTTCTACTAAAACTAATAATGAAAAAAGTAAAAATTAGTCCGACAAAGACGAAACAAGAAATCATAGTTAATGAGGAATTAAACGAACGAAGGAATCGTTTAAAGTTGCTTTAAAATAAGCGGTCAAAGTGAATTAAAGATTAAAAAGTCTTCAAACTGCAAAACATAAAAGGAAATCGGGCGGAAAAGGGGTAGCGAAAAGATGGAAGGATTAATTCGAAGAACTGCTGAACGGGGAAGAGCATACTCTTTCTACTAGTATTAAGACAAAAGGAAAAATAACTCACCAGAAAGGAAAAGAACAAGAGCTTTCAGCAGCTTTGAAGAAAGTTAGGAATGCGAAGGCCCCAGGCATAGATAAGATGGCCCCAGAACTCCTTAAAAGCTTTGTTGTAAAAGGTATGTCAGAATTTTTCGGAATCGTAAGTCTACAATAAGAAAAAGGAAATATCAATAGAATGGAAATACGGAATCATGTTATCTATGTACAAGAATTGAGATACAAAAAATTGTAGTTACTGTTTGGGTATTACCCTGCTGCCCATTGTTCTTAAGATTTATGAGGCAATACTTTTTTAATTTAATTTAATTTTGGTGGGGGCTAATGGGGGCATTTTGCTTCAAATAACTTGAAAACCAGGACTTAAAAACTAAAAATAATTAAGAGTTAGGAAGTTAAGGAGTGGTGGAGGAGATCAAGTTTAAGACTAGAGTTGCTCAGGTTAAAATCAAAAGGAGGAGGTTTGGGTTGACCTTACGGAGCACGCGGGGGATTGGTTCGTTGGAACCATTAAAGGTGCGATGGGTTGGAATATAGAAGAGACAAGGACAGCGTAAATAACGAGGGTTAATGTTGAAGGAAACAAAATTATAAAAGCAAGCGCATTCCACAGAACTGGAAAGCAGTCAATGAATGAAGAGAATGTCAGCTACGTCTCTGCGTTTTTCGAGGGTATTCGGGTTAAAAAGTTTGAGGCGGTTACGATAGCGAAGTAAGATAAGAGGCTCATCCCAGAGTAGTCCTCAAAGGACAAATCGAAGACGACGACATCGAATATTCTCGCTTTAGGATATACGAGTACAATATGAACTCGCATAAAGGGGAAGCACACTTGGCTGGAATATTCGAGAAGGGGCCAGACTTGGGTAATGTAAGGTCACCTTACAGATTACTGGAGTACAGATTGCTTCTGCAGAAAATAAAGTCGAGGGGGAGATTTATTGGACTTACGTGACAAAATCATATTGGGTCTATAACCAACCGTGCGGTTTGCTAAGAGATATTGTTATTATTCCATTGGAACATGCGTTGGAAAGCTACTGTTATTTTACGTCATTTCAGTAAGCGTACAATGAAGCGTAAGCAACAATAATTTTTCTTCACTCAAATATGTCGAACTTTGTGCCTGAAAAAATGTTTTTGCGGGGAGTTCTTCTTCATTACTTTAATATGAAGAAAGTCATCGTATTTTAGTGGAAGTTTATAGTGAACATGCGCTAGCTGAACGAACGTGCCAAAAGGGGTTTGCACGATTTAAAATTGGTGATTTTGGCTTGGAAGACTATGAGGGTCCTGGGCAGCCAAAAAAGTTTGAAGATGAAGAACTGGAAGCATTACTCTATAAAGATTGTTGCCAAACACAAGAAGAGCTCGCGGAATCTTTGGGTGTCACTCAAGCAGCCATTTCAAAATGTTTAAAAGCAGCTGGATATATTCAAAAGCAAGGAAATTGGATTCCACATGAACTCAAGCCGAGAGACGTAGAAAGGCTTCTGCTGGAACGCCACAAAAGGAAGTCATTTTTGCATCGGATGGTGATGAAAAATGGATCCATTACCACAACCCCAAATGCAAAAAATCATATGTGAAACCCGGTCAACCAGCCAAATCAATGGCAAAGCCGAATATCCATAGCGCGAAGGTAATGCTCTGTATTTGGTGGGATCAGATGGGTGTGCTGTATTATGAGCTGCTAAAACCGGGTGAAACCATCAATGGACAATGCAACCGAACACAATCAATCCGTAGCCGAGCAGAAGCCGAAAAATTCCCGGAATATGCGACCAGACACGAGGCAATAATTTTCCATCATGACAACACTCGGCCCCACGTTGCTATTCCGGTTAACAACTATTTGGAAAACGGTGTTGTCCCTTCTGACTACCATTTGTTCCGGCAGCCAATGAAGAAATTGGGAAAGTACTTGAAATACCATATATGGGGTCAAGGACGAAGAAATTATTTATTGTTGTATTTTTGGTTAAAAAAGTTTTACAAAATAGTTGGCAATAGTATGTGGAACGATCGAGGGCGAGGTCGGAAAACCGTCTCATTTTCTTTTGTAGTTTACGAATTGATAAAAAGCCTTAGGATCGTTGCTAGGATTGGTCTGCGCTGTGTAAAGAAAGCGCTGATAGAGGCAATTTTAGAGCTGGGGGAATTGGAGGTAGGTTCCAAGATAGTTCTAGTAGTCAGAATAAGAATTGGTGAAAAGAAAATTTGCCAATAATTTGTTTGTTTTGTTTCATAAAGAGCCAATTCTTCTATTATACCAGGGAGGGTAAGTAGATGAGGTTTCATGCCGAGAAAATGAGTTATAAAAAGAAATGGAATTAAGTATTTCACTGTAGGGTGGGGGTAGGGGTGAAAGTTTTTGATAGTTGATATGGTAAAGGGACAAAATGTTACTGTGGAGTTAGTGGGATAGCTAATAAAAATAAGGTCCAGTTTTCTACCGTTGGAGTTAAAAAGGCGACTTACTTCGCATGGTCTTGAGTCTGTTATTCGATCAATGAATAAACATTCCTTGGATGAATCAGCATTTGCCGCGGCAAAAAAGAAGTGATCATCCGATAGAACTCACTTCAGCAGAGGCATATTAAAGTCACCAAAGATAAGGATATCGCCAATGGAATCATTTAGGTCAATAAGTTGGTCAATCGCTTTAATAGCAAGGATGTAGGATTTGATTGGCTGAACTGGGAGAATACATAACGTACAAGGACCTATTGGGAAGTGGTATTTTAATTGAAACAAAGTTTAAGAGAAGAAGAGATAGCGATGAGGGTAGAGTTGAGGTTATTGTGAATGGCAAGTAGAATCCCTTTGCATGGAAAATCAACTTTATAGTGGGCAGGATCATCAATCGTAAGGAGAGTGATTTTTGGAGAGAACTTTGGAAAACATTCTCTGGTTTCTGTAAGATCATAGACATCGAAAGGGAGGCCATGAGATTTAGGCAAAACAGCACGAGTTTTATAGCGCAAGTCTCTTACGTTTTGGTAGCAAAATATAAGTAGTAACTTGTTGCTAGAGTAGGGGGGAAGTGTAGATGAGATGCAGTCAAAGAAGGCAAGTTAGAAACGAAAAAATTGATTATGGTCAGCTCGCTTACGCCGAAGGTGGGAAGCTCTTTTGAGTGTAGATAGCTGCGTAAAGCAGTGAGGTCATCCGCAATCTTTTTTGCGAGGTGTGTTCAAAATTTCGTGAGACTAATTATATCAAGATGAAGGCCTTCCTTATGAATGAGACCATTAACACTAACAGCAAACAAAGGCGGATTTTTCGTAAAGATATGCTAGAAAGAGACGTATTTATTCGCGTATCCTTAGCTTAGAGAGCACATAAGGGCATTCTGTGGTGTCTCTATTTTGCTGGGTTAATTTAAAATTTACTGGAGAAAGGGCATGAAAAATAAGGGTAAAGGTCCGCAAAATCGAGAAAAAAGGCTAGTTCTAAGCGGGATTTAAGATATGCGAACTAATAAAGTTTGGATATTTGGCTCCAGTTGTAAGATTAAAATTGGAAAAGCAGTTGTCAGCATTCGTAGGATGGGTTGTGAGTGGTTGAGCAGTAACAGTATCAGGGGCAGGGTTTAAATTAAAAGAAATCCGTTTTACCTAATTGGAAGAGGGACAATTGGTGCTTTTGTTGGAAGACGTGAAGCGGGTCGCTTGGGGATATATACAGGTGTGGAAATATTTTGGTTTTAAGGCTCCAGTTGGGGTCAGATCTAGGATGTGGATGGGGAATAGATCTGGGCGGTTTAAAGTTAACTTAAATATATGAGACTTCGCTTCCGTTCGGTTCTATTTTCATTGGTTGGTTGAGCCTTCCATTTGGAAACCCACATTTTTTCGAGGTTGAGGTTGGTGTTGGATGGGTTAGCAAATAACCATTCATATTAAGCACAAAGGCATAGAGGAATCGTGGAAGGAAAACTCCTTGATTTGCAAAGTGGATTAAGACCAGCCCATAGTGTCTAAGATCACATTTTTACAGTACAAAAAATTACTGGAAAAAATCCGGCGAAAAATAAAGAAATATACATAAATATAAATGCTTCATAGATGTGAAAAAGGCATTTGACATGATAAGCAGGCCGAAGATATGATCAAAAGCATATATAGAGAGACATACAACAAAGTAAGAACATGTAACAACATATCAGTGGGATTCAAAACTAGAGAAGGAGTGACACAGAGTAGCGTATTAAACTTTTTGTTGTTCAAGCATATGTGCAATGGATGAAGCAATAAGACAGGGTATAAATGATATGAAGAGCTTTCTGGTGGGACATAAAAAACTTCAGCCATTACTATTATATGCATGCGCCTTCGCTAATGATATTATACACGGGGGTGGCGGTGGTGTAGTGGTATATGCATAGACTCCTCAAGCAGAGCGTCGCGGGTTCGAATCCCGTGCGAGGCAATTCTCTGAAAAAGTTATTTCATAGAATTTGTATGTAGTTAAATTGTAATCCCGTCGGCATTAAGGCACAGCACTGATGTTGGATTGATTGCTGGCTGGGCTAAAATGTAACGAACCTACAACTAACACCAACTAAGACCCACTGGTTGAGAATGCACTGCTTCCAGTTTCTCTGGAAAAAATATCGAAACCTAATACACCTGAGTTTCGAACTACTACACCACTTACCCGCGCTTGATGCGCGCGGGACTATAAAAAAAAAACACCCCACTAATTCGGGAGAAACATGACACTGGAAACTATCTTAAAAACAGCGGGACATACATGGAACTCAGGCAAGAGATGGAACTACATGAAAAAAATTGGAAGAAAGAAAGACAGATTAGATCAGATTATGTATTTATTTTCAAAAAAATATTATCATGACAGTTTTTCAGGGTTTTAATGGTAAAGTTGTTGATAAGGCTTTTATGTTCATACATCAAAATTAATCTATAATTTGTTCTACATTATCAAAGGATCTTACAGCAACATCTACAGCGTTGTTAATAAAATATTTTTATTCTTATAAAATAAGTGCTGCAGGGAAACTAAACATATCACTGCTGCTGCTTGTTCTGACCTTCTTTTCGACACCGCACTGGTCATAGTGTCGCTCATGGTTCTTCTTGCCCGAGTCGGCATTTGTATAGCAGGTGTCGTCATCTTTCATTGGATTGAACAAGTCAAACTTAATACATTTGTTACTACTATTGCGGTTGTTCTTTATGATGCTCAATGGAATTCTCATTGTTATTGTTAGTATTGTTCCAATCATTTAAATCGGCATTAGTAGCTTTTCGATAGTTTTTAATTTCAAACGTCTATTTTGGTGCCGTTTCCGAGATAATTAGGTTGAGAATTATCTTCCTTTGCATGGGAGTATCATAAGAATCCATTTCCATTATACTGCTATGAGGTATAGCTTGCGCTGATAATGACTGCTGTAACATCAAACAACTAGAAGAGCTATAACGTTCAAAGGGGTAGGGAAGACCTGTGATGTATCCATGCTACTTTCGTTACCACACAACCCTTAACTATTCGTCAAGTCTACCCCACCTTCAGCAATTGATAACGACTCATAGGCTTTTGATGAACTTTCATGTAGACCGGAACATATTTCGGAAGGTTTTCCCTTTTCCAAATCACTATCACCATCTCTAAAGATACAATTTAAATAGATAACCCAATGTGGTGAAAACCAGTCGGACGATTGTATTCGCCCGATATGGAACTATATACAATACACTACCACTAGAGGCCACGGCAACCCGTGCATTACTACCTTTTACTAATTGGTAGCTCAATAAATCAAGCGAAAAAGTCGGCTCAAAAAAGCCCAGCGATTCAGAGGTTACTGCTTATAAGCACTGCATCTCGTCGTTGATAAATTGGTTTCATTCGGAATTCTTCCTTGCACATGTCTCACTTAAATGCGCCCGATTACTGAATTGCACCACCCGAGGTGTTTACACTTGCAGCGGTATTGCCGTCTCTACTACTAAGCTGGTGGTTCAATGATTTAATTGAGAAATCTATTTCTCCATCTTTCGATTAATGTTCTAGTGATCGGAATCTTCTGCAATGTTCCACTGCCAGCAAAATCTGATGTGTTTGTATATGATCTTCTGTTGAATCGGTTCGCAAGAAAGGTCTAACGCCTTCATTATCGGCAGACTAATGTAACATTTTTCACAACTGCTCTGGTGAGATATCTTCAGTATCTGCAGAGGATTTGGCTATCGGTTTGACTGTCGACTTTTGTTGCTTTTTGGTGGTAATGACGATGGCATGCCAATGCCTTTGGATAGCTCAGACTTGTGAGATCGAAACATATTTCCAAAGCTAACCACTATCTTAAGGTTTTGATGTAGAGTACTTTTTCTGGAAACCTATTTTCAACTGAAATGTAAACATCTTTTTAGTTTTCGTGTTTGCTCTTGTTGATAGGTAGTTTCTTGTTGAATTTCTTCCAAACTATTCCGCGCAGTCTTCACTGTCATACTACGTTTATCAGTTGAATGATTACGGCTGTAGTAGTGACTTTCATCCAAGCTTTGACTTTGAGTACATTTTTGAGTGTCATTAGTGTTGGATGAAAACGTCACCAGTTAAGAGTTGCTTGATGTGGAATATGATTCTACTCATTGTATCTTTTTTAAAGAGTATGATTAATTTATAGATTAATTAATTTGAGCTCTTCCGCCTCAAATTGTCCTAAATTGGCGACAACTTATGCTGTTTAAGGGTAATCTCACGTTCCACACTACGTGCCTTTAACTTGACTTTTCTCATTAACATTAACAGAGTCGTTTGTTTATCGTACATCCAGAGGCAAGAGTCACGGAGTACTGTATTTAAAGAAATTGTCCATATTAATGGATTTAGTAAGGGAACCCAAATACAGCTTTTTGTATAATGTTTGGGGCTTCTGAAAGTAAAGTAGCAGTAGATAATTCAATTTATTTCTTTGCGGATTTATCAGAGACCTTCCTTAATCGCAAGCAATTACTCATCAGAGCTCTGCTAAAATAATGAATCAGTAATAACATACGCATTTGAGTCCTTTGAAATTAGAAATGTTTTTCCTATGGGAGCAATTTCATTAGTATGTTTCTATATGGTTTACTCGTAGTTGTACGTTACAAATGCATTGTCAATCAGTTTCTTTGGAAATTACAATCAATATAAGAGTGGTAAGAAAATATTTTTTCCAACAGGGAAAAATTTCTCATCGCAGAATAAGACAATAATCCTTAAATTATATAAATATAACAGACGCCTAGAAACGTTAATTCTAAACCAGTGTAAAATGCAACGAACGAAATATCCTGAACGGTTTTCAACCTTCCAACTCAAAACAATAGCCATACAAGCACATTAGATGGGAAAGCAACAACAATGAAAACAGCAATTAAAGGGTTCACAACAATCATAATCTAATGTGGGACCCTGTAAATTATTCGTTACTATATTTTGGATTCTGATAGATGTGAATGCATTCGCACAGCGTAATAAATGTTTTCCTGGAGTGGAGCCCAGATCCGGTTAACTAGTGCTCCATTCAATTGCTTACAAATGCATTCGTTAAGTATGCAAACACCGATTTCAGGACTCTGTTTTGTTGACTGTGTAAGGACGCATTTATCTGAGTTAGGTATATCCATATAACATGCAATAAACCAAAGTGATGGAAAACAGAGTAAATTTATTATGTAAATCAAAAATGTTCAACCCAGTAAATTATTGTTTGTATCCTTTTGCTCATTGTAAATAGCCGACTAAGTAAAATTGAGAAAGTAATTGAAATATATAGTTTTTTGTTTAGATAGATGCAGGTAAACATCAACAAAAGAGTCAATGTACTCAATAGAAATTGAAAAATCAAATATTAGTTTATTAGGATTGAACTTACCCTCCTTGAAGACAAATGTCAAGACTTAATTCAGCGAAGTGTGGTTAGTTCAATTTGTTTTGTAAACATACCTTTATACACTACATTCTTCTACAGTTCAAATAAATAAAAATAAATCCTACAACCATAAAGGCAACAAAGGTTCTTCGTCACCCAAATTCAGGACCAAACTATATTTTTTAAAGCTTTATATACCCGCAAGTATAATGACAGTGTATATGAAAATTCATGATATGTGAAGTCACCAACCTGCCTTGAAACCATACTCAGGTGTCGTGTAGAGAACTTCAAATAACATTTATCATTAACGTTGGTTATGACAATAGAGCTCCCATTGATAACCATGGCATGGATTCATTAAACGATAAAGCACCTGTTAAGTACGTATGTGTACTTAAAGCTAATTGTGTATAAAAAATTAAAATTAGAAACTCACATCTTACGATACTTTTACTGGGTCAGTTTAAGTTTTCGTTGGGTCAATTTTGGAACTTTTTTATTTGAACACAATCGCTTTATTCAATATAACCTCAACTTAAAATTCAATCATCTTTTAGAACCACTTTAAATTCTAGAACTGAATTCACCTTTGTTGGATTTCGGTATATTTGCAATTCCTACTATCTTTCAAGAAATATCCAGCGTTCCATACGTCTTTCCATATTCGCAAAATATTCGCTATCAGTTGTCAAAGATTTTCCATTATGTGGATGAGTCTTATGTTATTCAAGTATACTCGTAGATGGCACTGTTTTGCCCCTAAATAAGAGAATATATATAAACACCGTTCACACCCTAAAATTGTTCGTCCCGAACAACGATCCCGAATAGATGCTTATTCAAGATCCTGTTGAATTGTTCGACCATTCCATCGGATTGAGGTTATAGTGGCGTTGTCCTTGTTTTTTTTTTATTCCAAGACATTGGCACACTTCCTGGAATGCTTTTGATTTAAAGTTTCGTCCTTGATCAGTTTTTGATTATTTATTTTGATATTTTGACTCTAGATTTGGGATTGCGAAAACTTCTGGGCACTTACTGAAGTAATCCATTTTCACTTGGGTGTATCGGTTGCCATTAAAACGCTCTAGCGGCATTAATGGCTATTCGTGCTCCGACGTTGTATTGTAGCAGTCTTCCATGTGGCTTTAATTTTGGGCTCTTTTGTACCCGCACACCTTATACGCTTTTTAAAAATTCTTGACATTTTATTTTGCACTTAGCCAATAGAAGCATTGCCTTTCATTCTCCAACGTCTTGTTAATTCCCAAATGACTTCTTGAGGTTCCGTCATGTATTTCATGGAGCACTTCGCTGTCTCTGGACTGCTGTAGCAGGATTAGCTACATACGAGATATTGTTATATTTGCACTTTCACATTTTCTCTCCTGAAAATTATCTCCTATACAAAGTCCATATGCCTTCAGGGTTTAGCTTTGGTCCGACATCTCCTCCCATGTTCCTTCTAGACTAATATTGGTTCAATGTCATTGTCTGTACTCCAAGCCTCTATTGGCTCAGTCCTGATTATTTTGATAGTGTCCTATTCTTTCACTTCCCTAGGGTTACAGTGTTCACATTTGATGCCGCACAGTCAACGAGAGATGGAATCAGCATTTGAGAGGAGTTTTCACTTACGGTGTTGCACTTCAAAGTGGAAGCTCTAAAAATGCTCGATCCATCTCGTAACTTAGTCTTCAAGGTGCGAGGAATGCGAAAACTGAACTTTTGTCCATAGAGCTACTTATGGAAATGCTTCGTTGCCAGAATGAAAACCAAAAGCTCACGCCAAGTTACACATTAGTTTACCACTCACTTTCTCTTGACCATCATGCGCTTGAAAAATCGCAGATCCAACTTCAACATCGCTGGCGTCTGCATCCACATTGAACATTTTTCCGGGCTGCGATCAATCCAGGTAAGATTTTAGGACTCTGAAGGCCTGAGCATTGGCGTCTATTCGCTCTACTTATCCTAGCCACCTTAAGCTACTGATGCGCAATTTTCAGAATAGGTCGATATATATGCTGCTATATACCTCGTACAGTTCATCATTGAATCTTCTCGTCCAAAGCCTGTCAACGCAAACTGGACCGACTGAGGATATCTTTGCCCGCTCTCGAAAGATTCGATGCTTCTGCACCATAAGGTAGGACTGAGATAAGCAAGATCTTATGTAGAGTCTCACATATTTTTCGGAATAGGGCATTACTTCTCAAATGCATTCTTAGCACAAGGAAACTGTGATTGACAAAAGTAGCTTTTCATTTTATATCTGCTGAGGTGTTGTTGCCAGAAGTCCCTTACTATCAAAATCAAAATCCTGTTTAATGTATCGCTTTTGTCTGTACCTTCTTAGTGGCAGCATATACTTGATTTTGGCCGTGGTAGTAGCTCAAGTGGTAGTGTATCGGCTGTATTGGACTGTTGCAGGTTCAATACCAACCGCGCCCGAAAAACATTATTTTGCCTAAAATACGATAACAAGTCTATTTACACTAATAATTTAGTCTCTCCAATAAATGTTGGATGCCATCCATGGCCATGGAGGGAAAAAATTACTTAGCACAAACATTTTCTCTCGCTCTCTCTATCAAATTTTCTGAAAAACTTAACACGTTCTCATTCATTTTAGGAGTAGTAACACTCTCTTGAGTGTGAGGTACTTAAAAAATAAAAATATATAAAAAGTTGCCCCCAAAATCATTGTGGCACTTTCCATTTCAATACTTAAGTCGATAACATCGGCAAACCGTTTTTTGCACAGTTCTTTTAAGTACAGGGTGACTGACTCTAACTGCAACTTTTTAAAATGCTATATTTTTTTATTTTTTGATAAATTTTATTGTGCCAAAGCAAAAAATGTTGAAAAATACATCAATTTTCAAACTGTATCAGTTTGCCGAAGAAAGCATGGCACTCTGCACGCAAGTGGCTCTGCGGTATTTTGTCCTATTCCCGGCGAAGTGCTTATTTGAGGAGGTGCAAACTTTGGTATTTTTTAGAGCCAACCTTAGCCTTCAAAATATCCCAGACAGAGAAATCCAACGGATTTGCATCCGGAAAATTTGCAATCCATTGTGTCGAAGTAGTGAAGTGTGGAACATTGTTTTTTAACCAATCTTGGTTGACGCGCGCTTTGTGAGACGGTTCCGAGTCTTTTTGAAATGTCCACGGTCTCTGACCGAAATGATTGTTTGCCCAAGGCTTCAATACTGCCTCTAAGATAGTTTCACGGTATACGATCGCTTATTTGCTTTTTGGAACTTCAATGGCTTGAGCCCAAGCTCATTATGTGTTGCATCCGTTCCAACGATATGTTGAACTCACGAGCCATTTTTCTTCCACCTCGATGCGGATTGCGCTCAATTCCGAATCATTTCTGCCGATGTTTCTGTTTTCTTACGACCACCTCCATGGCGTTTTGCAACGCTGCCAGTATCACGGCAACGAGCTATGGTTCAAAACACAAATGATTTATACACGTTGGATGCTGGAGGGCTCTAACGATAGCTACTTGTGGTTTGAATTCCATCACGGATAAAATTTTTTCAACACAACTGAGACGCAAATCGTTTAAATAATAATAATAAAATAGTCTGTCATGTGTCAAAATTTGAGCTTACAGTAATAAGTGGTTTGGAAATTATATTGTAGCAGTCTGAAGTTGGTTGCAGTTCTAGTCAGTCAGGGTGTATAATGTTAAAAAATCACACGACTGCGCGTCAGCTTGTTAAAACCCTTTTTGACACCAAAGGTCTCCGTTAAGTCGTTACCGACTTTAACGAAGGAACGACCGTTTCCTACAAAGACGGACGAGATTGGCAGGGATATCTAAACTAGACATGGCTCTACGTACATCGTCTCTATAAATGTTAATATTTGAGGTCTTTAAATCGATGAAAAGGTGGTAGGTATCGATTTGGATTTTTGAGCTTTTTGCAGGATCTGCCGGAGGATGAAGATGTAGTCGATTGTGAACTTAAGAGCTTTGTAACTACACTGATATGGACCAATTAAGCTTTTGACGAACAGTTTCAACGTTTACAAAATTTGGCAGGTTAAATCTTGTATCCGATGTTGAGGAGACTTATACCTCTATAGTTTGTGCAGTTAAGGAGGTCTCTATTTAATTGATTCCATTCACCAGTCAAACTCTTTTGACAAGATTTGAGAAATGAGTTGGTGCTTTAAGTCATTTCCAGTAGCTTGCAATGCCTCGGCCGGTGAGCCGTCAGGTTTCAAAGGCAATTTTTTGACATTGCTAGCTTTTGAAGTAACGTTTAGTTACTACCAAGAGATGGAACGTGGTATTTGACAATTGTAGGCGTTGTAACTGAATTGGCTTTATGATCTCTGATGCTTGGTAACTCTGGTTTGAAGTTTTCTTTGATTTTCTTGGACCTTGTCTTTAGCCGCAATTTCTGAGAAGAAGTCTGATCATAATGCTCGAAGAAGTGGGTTTAACATGCATGGGTTGAACAATTCCTTGGGGTTGGATTTAATCTTAAGCACCTTTACCGAAGATGGTGGTGGTGGTTTCGGCATTTGTTTCAGTTGCGCAAGTGGTTTCTCGAAGAATTCATCCCCTGTCATGAAGTTGTCGTTTTTCTGTGGATCTCTCACATCAAAAGTAGTACCACCCTAACTTCCGTTGAGTTTCTGGCAACCATCATTTGAAACTGTCAACGTGGCATTTCACAGTAAATGTACCATTCGTTTAATTAGTAAGAAAGGTGGCATCACACGCAGTTACCATTGTAAGATTGTTTGTTGCAACTGTTTCGTTGCAAGCATTGTTAGCAGCTGCTGCTTCTGACTGAGGTGCGGGAGCTACTTTGTATTTTTCTGTTTCATCCAAAAGCATATTTTCCACTACATCTTTATAGACAGACGTGGGCCTTTGCTAGTTTATACTGCCACTACGACTGTGGATAGATATTGGCTCTGTATTAGACAAGTCGAGACTAACATGCTCTTCCTCTAACATGCTGTTTCTCCAGTCAGCCGGGCGTCGGACTACCTTTAGTATTTGCAGAGTAAGTTCGATTGAGGAGGTTACTTCATGTTTGACTGTTGGTGCTTCTGCAGGCTCTGGAGTAACAGCAATTTCGGTTATTGGAAGGCTGAATTTCACCAATATTCTCTGACGAGGACTCCTACTTTAGTTTTTTTTTTTTTTTTTTTCTCTAGAGCAGATGCGGTTGCTGAAACAGACACTACAGACACTACTATACTCCAATTGTAACAAGAATAAACAATAAAAAACAACAAAAACAAGATGAGAGCAATGATTTAACGAAGCCAGTCGAATTCGTGTAGGGTATGCTTACCAACTGTTTCACCAAAGATTTTCTCCTTTCCTATCCTGGCATTAAAGTCACTTAGTACAATTTTAACGTCGTATTTCGGACATTGCTCATAAGTCCTATCGAGGAGCTCGTAGAAGCATTATTTGTTGATGTCGTCTTTGTCTTGCGTGAGGGCATGGGCGCATATTAGGCTTATGTTAGTGAATTTAGCCTTAATGTAAAAGTTGTCAACAGTGAGCCCATTTTTATGCGAGACCATTAGTTAAGTCGTCACATATCTTTATCTCTTCCGTCGGGGCTGTGACGGCACAGGCCAGTATAGCGCTGGTGGACGGGCGTGCCATTGCCATTTAGCCTGCATGGGTAGGAACTTACTCATGCTATTACATTGGACCATCAGGAGGTAATGTAAACACTTCGTTACGATCTTTATTATTGATTGTCCTAATCCAAGTCATAGAACAGTCAGAGAGATTTAGTTATTAAATTCTCAATTCTGCTCGCAATCTGCATGGCTCCGGCTTTCTCACAGATAATTGCTGTTGTAGGTCTCATTTTTATGTTTTATCGCAGCTTCCCTAAACAGGAGAGCTGTATGTAATCAGTGCTTGAAAAAATAAATATTTTGAAGAAGATGATGATAGGATTTTAATTGCGATGTTTAATTTTTCTGTTACATGCTGTGTGGACGAAAAAGGTCAATTTCTGATCTAAGTACAACACTATGTAGTTAACAAAATTGACCCTCCAAGTTGAGATTGCCATTAAAAAAAAAAAAAAACAGCTTTATCTTTTTCTCGTGTAAGAGATAGCATTTATTCAAATTGTTACTCATCTTTGTGAACAACCAACATCATCATCAATACGTTCTTTCATACTGCTCCATTTCTGCAATTAGACATAGTTTTTTCTTTTCATTATGTAGTTCAAATGCAAAAAGATGCAATAAATATGCGAGTATGTGTAAAAACCTGGCATTTACTGAAGAAAATACACATTGAATAGATACAGAATAATTAAAGTTGAATTTAGATATCCCACGTTAAATTTATCATCGTTAGTATTCCATTATGTTCTTGTGATATGACATACTTAAGAGAATCATTTTTAGCGAAAAATTTCAGTTTTTCAAGCTAGTACTGACCATTCGAAAATCAACTTTGTTTTCAGAAAGGAATATGACTTTTATATCTTTTTACATTTATGTTGAAAAAAAAAAAAAATAAATGATATAAAAAAGCCAACTATTATTCTTTGGAGGAACAGTCATGATGGCCTTTATACCGAAAATCGCAAAATTGGACTACTCAGTCGCCAAGAGTTTCAGACCTATAAGTCTGGCTTCCCTCTTGCTGAAACATGAGTAAACAGTGCTCCTAAGGCGGCGTTCTGTGTCCACTGCTATGGTGCATGTTGGTCGACTTACTGCTTATCGCGCTCAATAGTTCTAACATCTATGCACAACCATACGCGGATAATGTAGCTGTTCCGTATTTCGGATCATGTCTAGCAACTGTCTATGAGGACATGATCGATAACTTGGTGCACTAGAAATGGCTTTCAGTCAATACTTTGAAAACCGAAGTCGTTCTCTTTAAAAGAAGGAGAAGCTGTCTGCTCCGACAGCTTAAGAGTATCACTATCCAATTCTTCAAAGAACCTTAGTATTTGGGTGTCATCCTAACTAAGTAACAAACTTCTCTGAACTAAAAATGTTACTTGAAAGCATTTAAGGTCCTGTCGGCCTTCTGGTAGTGAAGAGGAGCTATTGGGAAGACATGAGGCCTGTCACGGTGAAGGGTGATTGGATCTACATGGCTATGATAAGGTCAATTATATGTTATGAGTTGGTTATCTGGTGGAATAAGCTCTCGTAAAAAAAGTGATTGCTGCTTTTACTAGATTCCAAAGAACGATTTATCTCGGATTCGATATGATATTCATATCACGGTCTGCTCTCTCAAACCCATCTTCCTTTGAAAAAGAAGTATTCTTTGGTACAACACGCACTGGAGCTTTGATGACCTTGCCCGCCGGTTGTCTTATAGAACTGTTCTTTTGGACATACCTTCTTATGCAATTACACCAGAACTCCTGTTGCAGAAAAAATATGAAATTGACTTTCCCTGTGCTCTGGACTGATTTCGGCCAAAATTTGAGCCAGTAAAGAGATGCAGTCGGGTGTTTACGGTCGGCTCCAAAACCAATACAGGATGTGGCGCTGGTGTGTTTCTCGAGGACGACAACGTTGGATTTCACTTCACGTTAGGAAAGCTTGCATCTGTCTTTTAAGCGTAGATTAGAGGGGGCTAAGCATTTGCATCTGTAGTGACAGCCAAGTTGTGTTTAGAGCCTCGCTTAACCCTCTTCGGACTTCTAAGTTAATGTAAGAATGCAAAAAATCACTGAACGTAGTCGGAAGGCCAAATGCAGTGATCCTTGTCTAAATACCCGGTCAGAGTGGGATCACGGGAAATGAAGTCGCCCATGAACTTGCCAGGCAAAGTTCAGAGGAGAGTTAAGGGTTCTATTGACTCCCCAGGTTGCGGGCAGATATTCGGTGCGGAAAATAACTTTACCGAAGTTGTAAATGGGCTCACATTAGTACCAGATGTTGATAATCATACCGTCAATATACTGTACTCGTTTTAACTTCTCACCCCGATAAGTACACCGTTGATGTGCTCTCCCCTAGGCCACACAGTTAAAGAAAAGATTCCTTAAAGTACGCCAATTAGACCGGACTTAACACCTTCTTTAGGAATTTCAACTGGTCGTTATGTTTCTTTAATAACCACGTAGATGCCGTTGCTGATATGATCACAGACACTAGTTTTTTTTGGAAATCCTTTATCCCCCAAGAACAACCCGACAGAGGAAAGCGGAAATAAGTTTTAGTGGGCCAGAAATGACTGCAGCGTCTTTCGTGCATGCTTTAGTCTTTCCTCTTTCTGCGGTTCCTTTGGTTATAGCGAACGTCAGCAGACGTTACCACTTGAAGAAATCCTTTAAGCAGATTTTACTTTAACTCCGACCATGTTGAACATCGTGAAGAACGTAAATATAATTTTGCAGTTCCTTTGAGACACCTTCTACCAAAAATGAATTGCTGTTGTTCGTCCGTTTCACTTGTGTAGAGTTGTTGCTTCCTCAAATCTTCGCACCCAATGCTTGATAGAAAAATTGTCGTCTCCAGTGAAATTAGGGACCGTTTCTTCAATGTTTTTATATGTAAAAGAACATGTGACGGTATCGCTCGATTCGCTCCTGCGAAATAATTTTTTTCATGCAATTTGTCGAATAGTCGTTGGAAGTCATCTTCTTCGTCTGAAGATATTTGGTTTTCAATTTCTGCCTCGCCACCTTTTGGGAAATGTTTTTCGATTTCAGAATCTACTAACTCAGCAATATGCTCCTATAATCTGAGCTTAAGTTTCGTTTTGCTCCCGTATGTATTTAACCCGAATCCATTTAGCTTTTCTTTCAACAAAGGAACCGTTGCAATTTGTAGAAACTTTTCAGTCCGAGCGAATTCCATAATTTTTACAACATAAACTTAAAATGTTACACTCAACTTAAAAAAATTAAACAAAGAATAAATTTTTTTTTTTTCTACGGATATCCCACTTCTGAAATGTAGGAGTCAGGGCAGTCAAAATTAAGCACGGCCAACGGTACACACGGAAATGAACATTTTATTAAAATTAAGAATTTATATAAGTCAAACATTATACGATCATCGGTAATACATAACAATAGATGTAGAATGGGCATGTTGTACCGTACATATAAGTTATACTTAAGACAACACAACTGGCTTCGTATCGCAAATGCCGACTTTAAGGATTCGTAGTTGAATGTTAGCGCGTCTCATCTTTCAATAAGAACAATTTTCAAACAGCTGTTAAGTTGTATTCAAATACATAAAAACACACGATATATCCTTACAATGGGAAGGTGAATCCTTGACTACTCACAGAATTTATACCATATATGTTAAATGATGAAATTAAAAATGAAAAAGACTTAAAGGTTTTTTTTTTTTTTTTGAGCTCTTTAATTTTGGTATCCGCTGTTCTAAATCGATAAAACATCCTGTTTGCCGCCGAGGATTTCAATCCCCACATGGATAAAAAATTGAAAAAATCTGCAACTGCAAAACATCGATACCTCGGGAAAATTTGCAGATAGGTATTCCGGTGTACGTATGAATACAAATTCGATTTTCTTTTTTTAGGAGGATTGTTTGTTTTATTTTTCCAAATGCAATCATTTATTTGAAAGTTGATATCATCCTAAGCTGCGTACTTTGTAGTTGAAAAATAATAACTTTATTTCAAAAAGATAGATTTTTGCAAAGTACATGAGGGAAAAAGCGTATCAAAAAATCGTTCGTTTTGAGTTGCGTTTTTAAAGAAAATAAATAAAGACTTTTGGAAATGTTAGTTTAAGCGTATAAAAAGTACTAGGATATGACTTTTAGATAATTTAAATTTTTCGAAAAATTATACGCGTATAACCCTTCTTATCTTTTATCGAAACAATTGTATCAGATATTGAACTGGCAAGCTATTTGGAAAGAACACATAAATTGTTCATTAGATCTTGGTGATCTGTGTAGGCTTTTAAGCGTTTAAACGAAGCTGAGCCAGGGGCTTAGTTTTCGTTTTGACAACATTGTTGGTTTTTTTTTTTTCTGTGAAAACGAAAAAGACGGGGAACTAATGCATTATCTCCAAGAGTTCAAATTCAGGGAAAAACACTTGGTTGTGTATAGAAATTATTTTCTTGAATTGTATTTTGTAATGCATTTTGAAAATGGGTGTAAAAAATTATGGGGCAAGGTATCATTTTATGTTTCAGGCCTGGCCACAGCGCTATCGTATACGATGTTGCGTCCTATGGTATTTTATCAAGAGTTCTACTGCAAATTGTTTTTTAGTTTTCAAAATATTTTTTCGAGAATAAGTGAGGAAGAATTTTTTAAATTGTCCAAAAAGTCGATTTTTCGATTGTAGTCATGATTCCGCTTTTGCAGGTAATTTGAGATCGAGACTTAACTGCTTGCTTTTCAAATCTTGATTTTATTTAAAGAGGAAAGAGAAACCGAGAGGCCGAGAAGTCCGGGAAAAAAGAATATTTATAAGGAAGGCCAATCGCATGGCAAATACATTGCAAATTGAAGGTAAACAATAAACTTCCTTAAGGTTTTAGTACTCAAAACTTCACATGCATTTTTCTATGGCATAACATAGAATTTTTCCGTTTAATTAAAATTTAATGATTTTATAAAATTTCTAAAAAATTATGCATATTTCCCTAGATTTTGGCATCTTCTTTTAAGCTTCAAAAATGTAATCTTTCATACAGCACCGTAATTTTGTTTTCAAAATATTTTTTTTTTTTTTTGTATTTGAAGACTTATATAAGAATGTATTAAATACAAATCAACAAATATTGATTTATTCTTCTTAAATAAAGTGGAGAAAATATTCCTTGATTCCGTGCACACAAGGTAGTAGATTACCAACCACATACGTGGTTGGATATCGCTGTTGTTGATATGACCACAGACACTTACATATTCTCTCAAACGTAAAATTTTTCCTTTTTAACCGAACTTAGAGTTTAATATCAAAATCTTAAATGCGATACGTATTGAGGTGTAAACGATCTAACATTCTCTGGCTCTCTTTGTCATTTTTTTTTTTTTTTTTTTTTTTTTTTTTTTGGATCAAAAAACCGGGTGGGCCCAAAGTCCCTTTTCTGTGTAAATCTGGAACAACTTTTGAATTAAAAGATATTAACTAATGAAATACGTTTATTTCATGGACATTTTTTTTTATTATGAATGGAAAATTACATTTGTAAAGTGGCGGCCATTAGAATGCAGACACTCATGAGCTCTTTTAAAAGCACTTTCCTTGACTTTTCAAACTGTTGCCGGCGTAGTTTGCGCGATTTCTTCTCGAATGTTGAGTTTCAGCTCCTCTTTAGTATGTGGTTTGCTAATGTAAACCTTTTTCTTCAGGTAATCTCATAAAAAAAGTCTAGAGCCGACAGATCAAGCGATCACGGTGGCCATTCAATATCACCGTTTTTTGAGATAATGCGCTTTGGTAATTTTTCGCGGAATAAGTTCATTGTCTCACGAGTAGTGAGTGAGTAGTAGCTTCGTTTTGCTGAAACCACATGAGATCAACATTGTTGTCTGCTTGCATGAGTGGAAAAAATAAGTTCTGAAGCATTGTTCTGTAGCGATGCCCATTTTCAAAGAAATATGGCCCATATATCTTACGCGAGGTTATTCTACAATAAACAGTAACACAAAGTGATTGTAAGGGACATTGATAGAGATTTTTGGGATTCTGTGTGGCCCTGCAAAATCTGCAACTTTGCTTATTTACAAATCCACTCAGATGAAATTATGCCTCGGGTTCATCATAAAATTTAATAAAAATTCTTTTTCATTTTCGGTGATGTTAAGGAGAGTTCTGCAGTACTCCAAACGTTTTTCTGGGTCACAAGGATTGAGTTGTTGGACCAACTGGATTTTGTTACGGTATAGGTCAAAATCCGACGAACGTGCACGCGATATGCCTAACTGTGTTGAACGTCGTCGTGTCGATGTTTCAGGATCGGTTGCAACACTTTCACTAACGACCTGAATGTTTTGGGCCGATCGTCCATGACCGTCCATCGTCCATTATCCATTATTGCACGAATAGAGGGAGCTGTTGGAGCATTTCGAACTCCATAAAATTTCCGGTAGGCACGCTGAATAAAAATTATTGACGACTGTTCTCCAAATATAATAATATGATTTTTTCTCGCTGTGCTCCTTGTCAAATCTCCTAAGCCTTATGTCTACAAAAAAAAAAAAAAAAAACAATTTTTACATAAGAAAGAGACTTGGCTTTTGACTTGACTTTTTAATTAAAATACAAAAATGTTACGTATTCGCCACCGCAAATGTATCCTATAAGGAACAATTTTATATCAACTCAGATACAATGAAATTCTACAAAGTGCTACTTATTGGAAGCATGTATTAATCAGAATAAAAGTTCATCAGGCAGCTAATGTACTGTTTTGCTGTAGAAGCCTGCCACCTATTCGATGGGCTACTGGGAAAATTACATCGAGGTGTCAAGGCGTCAGTGCTAACTTCAAGCGCACAAAGTATTCGACTCAACAATTTTTTGTTGACTCAATAGGAAATGGATCTAGTATTACCTTCAATTGGTGATGAAATTGAAAGGAAGTAGGGTAAGCATTTCGTTCAATGAACTCTACTTAATATATCTTAGGCATCCTACCGTGTTGACCTGACACAATGCGTGTATCTCAACGCTCCCACCCCCGTTCATAGTACTGTTCACTGCTATTACTGTATTTAAGCTTCTTCACATTTGAGTGGGCATAAACATCCTGCCCATGAATGCCATGTTTACATTTTCATGGGGATGAAACACTTTTTAATTTTTAATTTTTAAATGTGAGCAATTGGACTGAAACTTGTATTTTTCTCCTCTTCTTTACACTTTCTTGCACTTAAATGATCAAAACTAAAATAGAAATACATAGGTATAATATGGAACGATATGGAAAAAAAGTCATTCTTCACCCAAAAATTCAGTTTAAAAATGGATATTCGGTGCAAGTAGTCCTTCCTCCCACATCCTGCCCAAGCCAATGTAAATATGAACTTTGTCATTCGGGCACGGGCAGTGACTAAGTGCATCTAAAAAAAATCAATAGATAGCGGGTTGCAAGTGTGAATTTTGTTGGTGCAATGTTTCATTTTGTTGCAAGAGGATAACATCTGCAACAATTTGATTTGGTAAGCCAACGTATTCACTTCTCAGACTTCTTTAGCATCGACGGTGTTTGTGTTTTTGTGTTTAATTGCAAATACAGACCAGCTGTTTTGACACTTATTTAAACACAGGTAGATCCCCGCCACACCTGTCAGATCAATCTGATCCAAACCTCCCTGACTACGAACTAGTGTCATTATTCTTCTCTCATCACGGTCCGCCATTTACTTGCATATTGATGTAGTTTACCAAACACCACCAGAATGTTCTCCATCCTCCAATCCGGAATTCAACTTCATGTGGTTAAAATTTCATCTCCGTAAGCCAATTATCCGCTACTGATTTACTTACAGAAGCCTCAAACTGGACAGAAATTCGAACTTTAAGGTGTTAGATGCACTGTCTGAATGAATGAAAATTGTATCTCTATCCTCATTCTAAAGTCTTTATGACTGGAGATTTTAATATTCAAAATTCTGTGTTGCTTTGACATTCTGGAAAGACAACACCTTAAAGGCAGTGTTGTTGAGATCTTCGCTGCCTAAAACAACTTCACCCAGCTTGTAAATAAACCCACACATATACCAAACGTTGGCAGTCATACCGTCAACTGGCACCCTCGAATACTGAAGAAATGTCTCCTATCTCACTTTGTTTTATCGTTATATCCATGAACAGCGCTTCATTGATCGCGAGTACCATTCCGCCCCTTCAAACTTTCAAGCGTAACACCCGTTTCGCTATGAATGCTCATCAGTATACCGTCAAGTTCACGTACTCAAAAATATCGTGTTTCTTTCCTAAACCTTATAACTCGCTTATCGAATGCCCTGCCAGGTCTCTTTTTCCTGGTCATTATAACTTGCAAACATTTAAGACCAACGTTCATCTGTATCTCTTATTTTTTTCTTCCGAATTTACCTTCGCCCACCCTGTGTACAAACATCTTAAGGACATTTAAATACCTTGAACTCGCGCTAATTATATAAAAAAAAGTCCATGTAGAAGCATTTATGAAATGACTGCAACAATAACTTTAAGTGGAGTAAATTGTATCTTCCGTGAGTATTCGCAGCTTCTGCAGAGTTCCTTATCACTATTTCCAACCTTCATTGCAGTACTGCACCTTAAAGTGCAAAACGATAATTTTAAATTGAAATGATCGGAGAAGAACCCAACGTCGTTCATCTTTGATACATCAGTGTATCAAATATTTGATACATTTCAGTAGCAGCGCCTCTTTTAAATATTAGGCGCCCCTTTTCATCACTATTGCTTTGCCCGTTTAATAATGTAAGTCCTGTTGTTTCACACATTTCAACTAGGTTTTTTCCGTGAGGGTTACATATCATAGTAGACTTAGACATTTTGTATTGTAAGTACTATTCGATGTTTTTAGGTCTTTCCGTTCGCGGAATAAAGATTAAGTTTGAAAAAACAGTGTGGTCGTGAAAAGAACAAATATTGTATTTTGGTGTTTGTTCGTCAACCAATAGTGCCTGACTCATCAAATACAAAAGATAACAGCGAAACACAGGATTATGGATATTAAATATGGAACGGTGTCGATGAGAACCAAATTGTCTGCACGTAAGTGTACATAGTGACTCTAATTCCATTCTGCGTTAGTTTCAGACGTGTTTTATTAATGAGGGGTAAAATCACAATACTCCTCTGAGAAGTGTCTCTGCGGTGTTTCCTTATTTTTTCACGAATGTACCTGCTTATAAACATACATGTAATCAGTGTAATAACGACCCAATTGACTATGATACGGATTCCACGTATTGCGAAAGTGCAAATATCGGGTCATGTAAAAAGTCTCCGCGTTTTTTTTGTGACTAACTGGTGTTGGTGTCCATTTATCTGGAAACAATAATCTGATTGTGTCAAACAAATACGAGTTTGAAAGATAACATGTCAGGCTAAATTTTTTTTAAAGACTGCTGTGTAATTCGTTGGTCGTGTTTAAATTTATACTGATTTGAATATGAGTAAAATATTTGAAGAAATACGCTATGTGGTGAGTTTTTATTATAAAAAGAGGGAAAAACTCAACAAAAATATGCCGAAAAAGTTGTGCAGTTTACAGTGAGAATGCTGTGAGTGAATGCCGGACCCAGGAGTGATTTGTTATCCGTTCCGCAAATTTTGATGTCTTCGAAAAACTCTCTTGATGGTAAAAAATTGGCCGACCGAAGAGCCGCTGAAAATCACTTGGCCAAGTTTTTCCCCGATAAACTACAGAAGTTCTACACCGATGGAATTATGAAGCTACCCAGGAAATTGCAAAAGATCATAGATAATAATGACCAATATGTTGAAACTTGATTAAAATTAATTTTGAAAAAAGAAAATATATTTTCAAATATGTACCAAAAAACCGCGGAGACTTTTTATATGACCAAAACAGTAAAATGAAAGGTCTCGTTAATTTTAGGAGGGGCAGGTAATGCTAATTTTGTATTTTTTTTTTTTTTTTTTGAAGAATTTTTCTTAATTCTACTGACGACTTCATCCATTGCAATTTTCATACCTACACTTTTTGGATAATCGCTGGCCGCCAGATTTGTTATAAATAGGAGTATCAAGCAATTCTTTAAGTGTTTACAGAAGAATTATGTCAGAATTTTGTGTTTCAAGTCTACAGTTTATCTGGAGATACTTTTTTAGGAAAATTTTGTTTGAGAATCATGGCAAGGGAATAATTTTGTTTGTCTATTTTCAACTCTCGGATGTTTTATTGTTTCAAGCAATAAGTCAGAGAGTAGAAATTTATCCAATAGTATACTTTTACGCTGCGAATCTCGCTAATTGTCTTATTATGGCTAATAACTGTCCTACTAATAATGTCTTTTTCCTAACTTGGTGTAGGAGTCACAAACAACGATTTTACCTCCTTACATAAAGTATTTGACTATCTTCTCTATTGTGGCATTAGACATTTTATACAATAAGTTTTCAGTCAATGCCCAAAGTTATTTGTCATTATTGTTTTACGTGCTATTACGTGTATTCCAACATGAAAGCGGCTGTGTCACTAGCTCATTGAAAACTTTTATTACGCCAAATCTATTCAGAAATCTTCGTTTAAAAATAGTCATTGCTATATATAAACAAACCGTTCCGGTTCCCAAAAGTCTCAAAACTATTAAAACCAAAACCCCTGGGCCATCGAACAGCACATCTTTTTTTCTTTTAGAGAAGTCTTAAAAGACACAATAACGATCGTGGTAATCGACAGAAAACAACTGGATGCTGATAAGCAACCTCTTCCTCCTTAAATTGAAATTCCAAATACAGCCTTAGATCTTGAAGCGTCGATACCGTCGGTCCCCCCTTCCAACATTCTGTTGAAAATAGAAATCGATGACAAACTAAAAAGAGATCTTACACGATCAGAGGAAAAAGATGAGCGCAGTGAAGGCTATACTGGTAAATTGTAGCAATAATACGGTTTCTCCAGATGAATCTCAACCACTCATAACATACTTCGGCCGCACTTATTCTGCGTCTTTCCAAAAACGCAGAAGACATCATCCTAAACCAAGAACCATGGATCGTGAAAGTCGTGGTTCGGGACACCTTTATACACTCCACTCTATACAAAAGACAAAGGTAAGATAAGAACTTGTATACAAGTGAAACGTAGCCTTAATGTATTTTTACTTCCTAACCTCAGCGACCCCGATTTAACCGTTAACAGGCTGGAAACTGCCAAAGTCTACTTCTGACTCTCATCGGCATATCTGAGCCACGATCATGT
Organism: Volucella inanis; assembly: GCA_907269105.1. Classification (NCBI taxonomy): domain Eukaryota; kingdom Metazoa; phylum Arthropoda; class Insecta; order Diptera; family Syrphidae; genus Volucella; species Volucella inanis. The sequence continues at coordinate 123,154,694 of OU026157.1, read as the reverse complement.
GAACCTTCTCCCTGGTGGCAATATAAAAAGCGTGGTAATGGAAACTGGTAGGCTAAAAACTGGCCTCATCATTGGATGCGATGCTACCGCTCATCGAACAGTATGGGCCAGTACCGACATCAACGATAAAGGTGAATCACTTTCTGATATATATTATATGTAAGTACTGCCTCATTATTTACAACACTGGCAATGAGCCCACTTAAATAACAACAAGAGGACAGGAAGTGCTGGATATCGCCCTTATCTCCGACAACATCACTCAAATTGTAACGAACTGAATAGAATCGTCTCAACACTCATTTTGAAACCACAGGTACATCCAATTCAGTCTGAGTGATGCTACTCCCAGCCAAATAGCATTCCGAAACTATCGGAAAACTGATTGACTAAAATACAGAGGAATACTGTCAAAAACACCTTCCTCAAGTCCCCCCCAAGAAATGAGCTTGACATGCTTTGGGCGCTGCAGTCTGCAGCCTGCGGGTCCGGACGGTATAATACCGGCCGAACTACAAAAGTCCTCAGACATTATATTGCCCACGCTAGAGATTATCATAAGGAGCTGTGTAGAACTGAACCACATTCCACTGTCATGGAGAGAAGTCAATGTAGTTATTATTTCCAAAACCCGAAAATGTTTCCATGATGTTCCAAAGAACCTCAGGCCTATAAGTGGAACTGGAACTCAGTGCTTGATGAACTGATGATACTCGTATACCTGAAGTATGTTGCTGATGATGATGATGTTGCTAAAGCCGTCTCAGGTAAGCATCTTTATACCATCAAAGAACTCCTTTAGCTAAATCTTAACAGATTAACAAAGCGTTCAACTGCAGCAAACAAAGTAGAGCAAGAATATAATGTATATGGGTAAGCGGAGCTCTATGCTCTACTCCCTCCCCGGCTTTAGACATTCTGTTTCACTTGACATCCCTCGACATTGAGCAGAAGCAAGTAGCTGTGACTGCAGCTATTCTCCTTAAAAGGACTACACGATGGACAAATAATTTATTTGGCCACGCTTATAGTCTTAATATCATAGGAATCCTCACAGAGAACATCGATTAACCGATACCTAAACTTTAATTTTAACAACAATTTATGTTAGCTTCCAGTCTAGATTCTTCTGGGATGAACATGTTTTCATGGCAGATAAGTCAATCCACTTCTACACAGATGGATCTTAAACCGATAGCGGGGTTGGTGGCGGTGTTTTCTCAGATAAATTAAATCCAAGCCTCTCCTTCCGTCTGCCAAATCATTGTACCGTATTCCAAGCGGAAATTTTGGGGTTTAAAGAAGCTCTGTCGTCGCTGAAGAAAAACGTGATATCTGCAAAGGATAACCGTATCTTTTCCAATAGTCAGTCCGCTATCAAGTCCCTGGACTCAGTCTCATTAAATTCTAAAACTGTCCTTGAATGCCGATCATCTCTTACGGATATGGCAGAGCAGCTTAACCTTCATCTTTGTTAGGTACCGGGCCGTATCTGTATCCAGGAAATTGTAAGGCCGATGAACTCGCCAAAATTGTACCACTCTGTCTATTTAACTGGAAAACGTGGTGGGAAATAACAAACCTTAGCTGTACTGTTGGACCAACCTGTCTGGCGACCAAACAGATCTGACAAAATCTGGATCTGAATCGCTCTAAAAATCTGATCCCTCTAAATAGTAAACATCTCAGCACTATCATATGTAACATCACTGGCCACTGCTTTATAGGCAAGCATGCAAGAAGGCTTGGCGTTTTTACAAACGCTTTCTTTAGAAGCTGCAGACGAGGAGGAAGAAAAGATCATTCTCCACCTACTCTGTACTTGTCCAACTCTCTCCCAGAGAAGTAAACTCCATTAAGTAGCTTTCTTTTACAACGAATTAAACGATATAAAGAATATAGACCTTAACAGTCTCCTGCGCTTCATCATAAACTCAAATTGGTTCCGTAAGTAAGAGGATCACAGATCTAACTGGCAACATAATGGGCCAATAGGCCTAATTGGGTTAATTATGTAAAGTACAATAATAAGGTGGCGTAACACAAGGGTTTAAATTAAGTAACCTACAAATGTCATCTCAGAGCAAGTCAGCTATTTCATATTGGCTACTCCACTTTATTTTCCTTATTATAAATCTGTATCCTCATCCGTTGATTGTGACGATATTAGCACGTGCTCAACTACACATCTATCGGCATGTGTTGACTGAATATCTTATCTACATCCGCATTTAACCCATAAAGTCTATGAATGTGGATGCACTAAAATAATACCAGAAATAAATTGGAAATGATCCTAAGCTATGAGTAAATTTAACACTTTACTTTACTGCCTACTACGTGTCACATCTGTTATGACGTGAGGATGAAAGTGGAAAAAAAGCTCTGCAGACTTTTCGTCAGTTATACGATTATACCTAGAGAGCATTACAAGACGTCTCCTACAATGTATCTTATAGACCCATAGGAAACGAAAATAATACCTACATTCTAAAATGAGAATAAGTAAAAAATCTGCGTTTCTTCGAACGTGTCGAATATTATATTCCCCTAATACACTACACCATTGAGTTCTTTTGACGCAAAAAAATATTGCAGAAGCAATCATTTTCCTTTTCTTTTCGCATAGTTTAGATTTTTGTCGCACAACTGACACAATAAATTAAGAGTCTTGTTCGTGACGTGAATTATTTTACACAATAAAAAGTATTTTACGTACAACCAAACGTATTTATTTTTAATTTTTTTTACATTACTATTGACTCAATATTATTTTCATGTTATTTTTAATAAGCTTCTGCAAATATATACTATACACGTGTATGTATGTACAATATATAAGAGAAAGTTACTTGAAAAGAAATAATTTGCAATGTTAAATAATTTTTATATACATTGAATGGTGTCCAAGTGATGGAAGAAAACATTCCATACTTCTGGTTCATAAATATTTTATTACAATAGAAATTCTGGTCAGGCTTCCAAAGTGTTGTAATGCTTATGGAAACAACTTGAGACAGTCAAGGTCAATATGGATTTTAAGATCTAGCTCAATTTGTTTTGATTGTAAACCATCGTCCTATTAGTCAAGATAAAATCAGTGAACGACGATACTTATTGTATTTGCAATCCCTTTTCACTTCGTATACGAGAAAAATGAACTCTGCTGGCTGTAGCGTATGTACTCAGATGCACGCTATGCCATAGAAGTATGATACATGGTAGATCAGAGCTTGTGTTGGGAGAAAAAGCTGGTGGAATGGAAACAAGAGTAAAGTGTTGGGAAAACCCCATAGCAGTAAGCTATCTTTCCTTACAAATGCGTTAAATAGCAGAAACTGACTTCAGGAAGACTGGCATAACTCTTCACTGGATTAAAACAGGGTCAGCGAAGCCTGTTAAACCCTGAGCCACGAGAGATCTGCCAGCCATGCGACACGATATGGATGATTAATCAGGGATAAAAGTAAAAGAAGAATAGAAATATTAGTGTGGAGTGTTGTGGGGTACACACGCAACGAGAAAACTGGACTTAACATACAAAAAAGGTTTTAGATAATGCATAAGAACTATGATGTAAAAAGCTTTTAGTCCATGTTTCAACATCTAAAAATGCAAGAAAGAAGCCCGAATTGGGTATGGCAAATGGAAGAGAAATAAAATAAATAAAAAAAGCTGGTTTTAGTCCTAACGGAAAGCACTTGGGTTACAGCGAATCTATTAGTAAAGTAAACGACCGGCACTTCTGCCTTAAACAAAAAATTGATTTTAAGTCCTTCTATTAAAACTGCAAAACTTCCTATTTCAGAAGAGATTCTGTACGGCTAACCAGAGATAGCTAAAGCCAAATTAACTAGCATCTCCATTTGAAAGAATAGGTAGGGTTGCTAAATATCCCAGGACCTCTTCTAAAAACGACAACAGGAAATCGATACATCAATGTAGTTATAGACAAAATGTAGTGTTGGTTGAACAAAATAAATAAGGTATGTGGAGTCTCACACGCAATGAAGTCGGACCAACGCTATAAAAAAAAAAAAAAAATATAATGGAGATGCGATGGTTAAACGACTGTACGTTCAATGTTTACTAACGTTTACTAACTCCCATCAAACAGATTAGGACTTAAGGCTAAAGTCAGTTTCAATGGCTTATTGTTCGGCAGAGTCAACAATATTTTCATTTATATTATTTTTTTTATTTCGGTCAGTAACACAGTCATTGTTTGCCATATAAAAAAAAATTCGAGAGAATTATCCTGCTACTGGATATACCCTTTACATATGAAAACTACGTGGTCCATTTCCAGTAGCACGTGGTCTATGAGAATCGAACAATAACATAAAAAATTCAGTTGGAAGCAACATACTCGTATTACACTATAGGAGTGTGAAATATTCGGTCATTAGGTCTTCTCGAGGGGGGAATGACATGTTCGTGGCCGTGGCTCATGTGGTAGTGTGTTAGTTTCCAAATCGGATGATTCGAGATTCATTACCAGAACCGTTCGAAAGATATTCTTTTTTTCAGGCAACTTAATTCACCCAAGAGGAGTGGTTACCTAGAATACAACAAGTCCAATTAAACTAATAATTTAATATTCCTATTAAACGATGGAGCGAAATAACCACTGAACCCAAAAGGCTTTAAATCTCTCTCTGTCCCATTTTACTAAAAACTTAGCACGTGCTCAAGCTAAGTGTAGTCGTCATACCCAAAAACGCTATTTATTTTGAATTTACCATATTTTTCGTTCAACTCTGCAATAAAAATTTAAAAAAAAAAGTGTTTTCAACATAATATCTGGTTTGAACAGGCGTCAATGAGCATCAAAAGTAAAAAAAAAAACTCTTTATATTTTAGTCTCCTTATTTAATCCGTTTTTTTTTTTTAATATTGTTAAAAATTAGGGTGAGTTAGAGTGATTTAATTCGAGAAAGTACAATTTAAATAAAACAAGATGCCATCTTTACGTTCTGTATGTGTCGTTACATTTTGGGATTAAACCGGCTTTCACCTACCAGTTCTCTTAATTAGGTGCGATTTTCACTTATTTCCACCTGAGTGCGGTAGAAGTTCATGCAAGGTGTTCATTTACCATGCTGTTTATCCAGAATGTTTTCAAGGACTCGGCAAAGGAAACCAAATTAAGGTTTTCATGAAATCATTTGGTAAATTTATGTGCGCCAAAGACCCGGATTATTAGGATAAGCGTCTTGAAGAGAGTGTTCTAAATAGTATGTGTAAAACGGATTTTTAAACCAGTTACCTTCTAGGTACAAAGATACAGCAAATGACAAGAAAACAATTTTTTCGAGACTAACGCAAAGTTTATGTATGAAGGTAAACAAATCTCCTTATTATCTGGTTTAGTGTAAAACAAGAGAGGAAGAGCAAAAAATAAAACTGGTCCAACTTATATTTACTTTGGATTGTAGACTTTATTTCTTCGATGTTCTTGAAGAGAGTGTTTTAGAGGAAAATAAAATAAAAGCTCACTATTTACCAAACAGAAAAAGTCAAATTCCGGAGAAAATACAAAAATCGACGATTTCGAAAAATGTGCTATAAGGAATATTTTTCATAGTTTTATCTTTTAAAACAGTATACCTTCAGTAGATAAAGTATTTGTAGAAGTGCGTCAGACTAAAAATATATCCAATGAACAAGGATATTAGATGTCAAAAGAAAAGTTTGCTTCTTGCGAGAAATGACATTGCCACTTTAAAGACGAAAGTCCTTAAGGGAAAAAAGAAACATAGATAATAGGGTTTAATCTTTGTTTCCAGCAAAAGCGGCGACTATCGTGAGGATGTCTTGCTATTATTCCACCTCACAATACTCATCGCTTTTTACATTTTTACATTTCAGTAGCACCCAGACTATTTAACAGGTTACTTTTTAAACGTCGAAGCATAAAAATAATCTTTTCATTTAACAGAGAAATTAAAAAGTGGCTAGTAAGGTTTGACTTCAATGAAATAAACAACTTAATAAAAGCAATTAAATAGCGTAGCTTTTACTTAACAAAAATTCATCTTTTTTCTATCTTATGAACTATTGTAAATTTACAAGCATAACGTTTTCAGCTTATACAATTTAATCACCCCACAACAATTGTATTTCATCTTAAAAGTTATAAATTTATGAAATAAATGAAAAAAAAAATGTCTTGAGACATCTTGAACTCAACTCGGGGATAGTGATGGTTAGCCCTATAGATATTTTAAGAAAACAATGTCAAAGCGCCTTCATTTTGCACCAGAAAAAAAGAAATCAAAACGTGGTTTAGAGAAAACAGCAAGTCTTCCGAAGAAAATATGATGAAAGCTGAGTTGTTGAATGTTGTCAAAGACAAACTTGAGGTACACGTGGCCGATGAACTAGTTCAAATAGAAGGATACAAAGAACAACAATTGGTATCTTACTACTGCAAGCTTAGTCTCATAGAGTTTATGTTATATGGGTTCAATTAAACGGATTCATAGTAATTAGCTCAGCATTTGTATCTGTAGCGATAGCCAAGCCTTGCTCCGAACCAATCAGGTTCGAGAATACAAAACTTCACTAAAAGCCGTTGGAAGGCTAAATTTAAAGAGGTTTGTCGTGGTCTCAGGATTATTGGAAACGAAATCGCCGGTCAACTTGCTAGTCAAAGCTCCGAGAAAGATCTGAAGAAAAGGCTAATTTAAATGTTGCAAATATTAGAGCTGTTGAAAATGTACAATAATACTGGCAATATCTCATTAATATAATATACAGGATGAGTTTTTTAAGTTGGGACATCCAAATTACTTGAAAAATACGCGATATCGCGAAAAATGTTTCAGGCAAAAGTCACAAGGTTCTGAAGGGGACGTAAGATGGTGACCACGACTTTAACCTTGAGCCGCATTTTCAAGGTCAAACGAAGGTCACTTTTGATTTTTTAATGGGAACCCCTATTTTTTTGACGGATTCGTAATCTGTGTGAAAAATTACAATTCTTTTACAAGCAACACTTTTTTCAAAAATGTGCTCTTTTCCCGTCAGAGGTCGCCATTAAACATAAGACATCCAAATTACTCGAAAAGTATGAAATATAGCGAAAAATGTTTCAGAAAAAATTCACAAGGTTCTGAAGGGGACATAGGATGGTGACCACGAGTTTGACCTTGAGACCTATTTTCAAGGTCAAGCGAAGGTCACTTTTGATTTTTCAGATGTAATAATTCCTGATTTTCATTACTCAGTCGTATTCCTCAATGGGGCACACGACTTTGTCTCAAAGGTCTTATTCATTCAGTGCTAGATACCACTGTACTGGCACGCCTAAATCATTAATCGGTTTCCAACGTTGTTAGGGTGTTAGAAGATCGAGATTTGCCTCGAGAATGTATCTGAGAGTGTATGATGTGCACTCTGCCTTTTTTTTTCTACTTGAACGAAACTGTACTTCATTTAGAAGTTCGATATTTGTTTTGAGGAACTGATAATTATTAGTAAAGTTTTCCAGATTAATAATGCAGGCTATTTCAATTCAAGAGAAAATTGAAATGATATTGATTTTTAGAGAAAGTGGAAGGAACATCGATGGTGCTGTTGCTCTTTACGCTCAACGTTTCCCAGACCAGAAACGATCGCGCGCTTCCTTTTATCGGGTCATCCAACAATTCACTGGTGAAGGAAGTGTGCAACCAAAGAAAAGGAATCGCTCAGATAAGGTAGCTGTTGAGGACAATTAAATAGCAAGCTGCCGTTGTACACGATCCTCACATTGGCACTCACCAAATAAGTCGTGAATCAAGAATTTCTCAAACGACTGTCTGTAAGACATAACATCGGCATAAATACCATCCTTATCATATTTTAATGCATCAAGAACTTTTTAGTGAAAATTTTCTCAACCGGCTTTCCTTTTGTCAATGGGCACTTCAGCAAATTGAATAAGACCCCCTTTACTTCGCCAAGGCATTATTCTCTGATGAGTCGACTTTCACCAATCACGGTACGGGTAATCGACATAATATGCATTACTGGACTACCGAAAACCCTGTTTGGTTGCGACAAGTTGAACGCCAGCACCCTTGGAATGTTAATGTTTGGGCGGGAATTATTGCGGATAAATTAATAGGTCCATATTTTATTGAAGGCAACTTGAATGGCGAAAAGTATGCAAACTTCTTGCGGGACCATCTTCCAGTAGCTGAACTAGAAGAGCTGCCATTGGAGTTGCGACAAACAATGTGGTTTCAACATGATGGTTGTCCATCCCATTATTCCCAAGTAGCCCGGGGCGTATTAAACAATGTTTACCATCGACGATGGATCGGACGAGGGGGTCCGAAGCAATTGCCTGCTAGATCACCTGATCTTACGTCACTTGATTTCTTCTTGCGGGGCTACTTAAACAGAAAAGAGCCAACAACGCGTGTGGACATGAAAAGAAGAATAACTGAAGCTTGCCGGAAGATTACGCCACAAAAACTTCTCAGTTCTGTTAGTTCATTTAGAGCGCGAATAGACAAGTGTATTGAAGTGAATGGTCACATTTTGGAGCATTTGTTGAAATAGTCTCGGGAAATAAACGTCGAAATGGGAAAAATTCATTGATTCAAAAGTGGGAGGCAAGGAGACCCGCTCTAATTAATCACCCTGAAGGAAACAAAATACTGCTACGTCCACGTCGTTGTTTCTGGGTTATGCTAAACGCAGTATGTAAAAACAAAAGACAAGCCTACGAGCAATAAGACTGAGCAATGAAAGTCAGGAATTATCATTTGAAAAATCAAAAGTGACCTTTGTTTGATCTTGAAAATGGGGCTCAAGGTCAAACATCAGAACCTTGTGACTTTTGTCTGAAACATTTTTCGCGATATCGCGTATTTTTCGAGTAATTTGGATGTCTCAAGTTAAAAAACTCAACCTGTATACGTGTGTTCAAATAGTAAGGTGAATCTATATTTTTATAAAAAAATATTTATTTATTTATCATTATTAATGTTGTCTCCTTCAAAGTAATCCCCGTCAAATATAACAATATTTTGCCAATGCTTTTTCCAATCCTTGAAGCACTTCTCATAGGCTCTTATTTATAGCCTTGAGCTTTTCCAGTCTCCAGCCTCCTCAATCGTTGTAAATTACATTGATCCAAATCCGATAAATATAGTGACTGAGGCATGACCGTCGTTTTATCGGTGGCCAAAAAATCTGTCACAAGCAACGATGAATGATCAGGTGCATTATCGTGATGCAATAGCCATGAGGTATTTTTCCACAATTCCGGACGTGTTTTTCGTATTGTTTATCGCAAACAGCGAAAAATTTATCAAAACTTTGGTGCCAAGCACATCTAACCTACTTATCTGTCAAAAAGAAACTAAGTACGATTATACTTGAAACTCTGGTCATTTGTTCGGGACAAGTGTTCCAACACAACAAAAGAAAAAATCGATAATAAAACGTACTTGGCCGTGAAATTTCAAAAGTCACCTTACTTACTTTTTGAGCATATTCGTATATCTGTACTTATATTTTATACAACCATTTTACCCTTGTAATAAACCTTATTGAATTCAGACTCGTTATACTTTGGACTTAGAATACTTAACCCTTAAACCCTACCCATGCCTGGAGAAACGCTACTACTACTACTACTACCACCCTGTTGTCTAGAAAACCCCAATATAGTTTTGTTATTATTTCAATTATTTTTATATAAATTATTTTTTATTAAGATCACACATGTAATCGAATATTAAAAATACCTTAAAATTTAGAATCGAGGCATTCTTGGCACACAGACCGGCTATGTTTGCCGCAAAGGGGGTTTCGGCACTTGCCGTATCTAATTTTCGTCTTCCGGTCCTTATCCCTTGGACAGATTGCACATCTTTTTTTTTCTATTTACAGATAGGTTGGGCTCAACTAATGACCCTTTCTTTTTTAAAATATCTCAAAGGAGAACTTAGAGATTTGCATGTAAAGTTGGCCAAGTAAATCGTTCTTCCATTTGGGGCGTGATGAGGTCAAGTGCAAGTTTTTTAAGGAAATGGCGCCTTTTTTGGCGCTGATTTGATGCCATATTCAGAAGAATGAGTTAACATCCACTATATTCAATAAAACCGTAAAACATAGCCATCGGCCATCGCTTGGTACGTCTGAATACACTATACCTATGACAATGTTGGTCCATCAAATCAACACCACATTTTGTCTTATTGTAGAGTTCCACCAACTCAGGTTATTGGTTTCTTGGATCGGCATCTGCTTTGGTATGCATTGTTGATAACAAAGGAACAATTTTTTTTGTTTGGATTGTGGTGGGCAGTATGACAATTAAACAAGCTCTTTAGAAAAAAGAAATTTTGCTGTGTTGCGTTCGCGATTGTTTAAGTCAATAAAAGAAGGTGGAATTTCTCTTTTATTTCGACGCAGCGTACCCAGAATTGTCACTTTATTTTGTAGCAATTGGTATTGGTATTGATGTAAACCAGTTATCACAAGTGAGATTTCGGTTACTGCCGTGAATTGTCTCCGTCAACTTCGTGCGCAGATAGAATATTTTTAGGAGCTGAATCTTTCCCCAAATATACGAAAGCATCTAGCATATATGCTGTTTTGGAGTCGCATAACATCAAAATTTTTATGTTTGATGTTTGCTTGGAATGTACATTTTAATTACGCACCTTCCTCTGAATCCCAATAACATTTCGTCCAAAATACAGCAGTCTATAGCACTATACAGTTTGCTCGAAACACTGCCAATATGATCAAAAAGCTCTCTTATTGGAGCCAGTCTATCACTTTGCCGACGTTCTTCTCTTGTAGAGCGTACATCACAGCGCAAACAGTTGGTAAGGAACTGATGTCTTGCTTTAGTCATGGTGGCACGAAAATAACCAACACCAGAACTCTTGTCGAACAATTCCTTAGTGACATGATTTATGTTTTGAACTCCTGCTAAATAGTGCAGTCCAAATAAAGCCTTTATTTCTCTTATATTCTTGTCCTTAGCAAAAGAAGGGCACACACTGCTGGAAGTCAATAAATCCTCATTTTTGTCGTAATTCATATGCTCAGAAGCCCTGTCACTTTTATATGAGGCTTTTTGTCCTGCGATTTCAACGTTGGTATGTGCCACTATTGTTGAAAGTTTTTTCAGTGGTAAAAAACAAACATGCCTCTTCCTCTGTTCTCAACCGACGAGCTACACCCCTTGGTCCAGGAGGATGAAGCAAAATGTTCCTTTGCTGAGTTCTAGTTCTTACCGGTGTTTCTCCTGTCCATTTGAATCAGTTTTTTTCGTTTAAACATTTAGGAACACTCAATACTCGAAGAAAATTTCCTGAGACATAGTTAGACAAAGGCATATTATCGTCACTATTATTTTCCGATGAGTCTGAACGAATATCGTCTCCAAGGTCACTAAAATTTTCAGGGACCACAATGTCATGTACATCTTCCTCCATATCATCGTCTTCATGCAACCATCGGCATATATCTTCATCCATATTATTAAAACGTACTATTTGAAGCTAAAACACGGAGAATAAACCCAGGTAACAAAATAATAAATACAATTCTACTACTTAATCAACTTACCAATCGAATGAATTAAAAAACAATAAAACACGAAAACTCGAATATATGTGAGATGTGGCTGAACCTTCTGAGACTGTAGACATAACAAAGAGTGCTGTCAAACGATACCTGATAAATTAACACAGTAATAACCAGAGATTTAGCAAGAACTAACCTTGTCCTCAGCGGTGCTGACGAGGACGTCCACAAAGTTCGTGGAACACCATATGCCTTACCCACAATCGCATTTATATTGAATTGTTCAGTATGATGGCTTGAAAATAGGATAGGTCTAGCTTCTTCTCTGCTAGCATTAACATTTTTTTGGATTAAGTGCCAGTCTATTTTCCAAAGACCAGTTCGAGATCCTGTGAAGATCTACATTCAAATCATTGGCATAGTTTTCGATAAGTCCAAGAGTACAACTTTTGTAAATATGAATATCGTCGGCGTTAAAGTGCTTTGATGAATTCAAAATAACAGTTTATGTATCATTGATGTATAGTGAGAAAAAAAAGAGGTCCCAAAACCGATCCTTGGGGAATACCCCGCACTAAAGGAAGAAATTCTGACAGAGCACCCTCCAGAGACACCGCCTGTTTTCTTTTTTTGAGATACGACGAAAGTAACTTTATACTATTGTACAATAGATGGGGTGAAAAGTAACCACCGTGGGGATGAAAAAAAACATTTTTTTAAATTTTCCAACTTCTTGATCCCGTCCGAAAAGTAATTTTCCGGAAGGTCTGCAAAATACTCTTCCGTGGCGTCGATGATTTCCTTGCATGAAATGAATTTTTTATTGATGAGCCATCTTTTGAGGTTTGAGAAGAGATAATAGTCCGAGGGAGCCAAATCAGGCGAATACGGTGGATTCGACAGCAATTGGAGCCGTTAGTCATTGATTTTAGCCATGGTTGCGATGCTCTTGTGCGCCGGTGCATTGTCTTGCAAAAACAAAATTTTTTTCGCTTCATGTGAGGCCATTTTGCTGCGATTTCGGCCTTCAATCGCTCCATTAATGCACAGTAATACTAGCGTTGATGGTTTTTCCTTTTTCGAGGTAGTAAATGAAGAGTATGCCATGACAATCCCAGAAAACCGACGCCATAACCTTTCCGACAAATCGAGCCTCCCTCGGCCGCTTCGGAGCACTGATGCCGGCTTCAGTCCATTGCCGGGCACTCATTCTGCTCTCTGGTGTTCAACAGTTACCAATCGACGCCAAAAATCCGCCCGATTCCGCATCAGCAAGTCCAAACACTCTTTCGAAGTGCTCTCGCGTTCGTGTTTTTGGTCAGGAGTGAGTATGCGCAGCACCCAGTGACAGGATAACTTTTTTATATGCAGAATATTGCCCAAAATATAGCGTGTGCGCTCAGTACTAATTTTTGTGGTATCTGCTAGCTCGCTTACCCTCACTTTCCGGTCAGCCAACACCATTTCATGTATTTTTTTGACATTGTCCTCTGTTATCGCATCGGAGAGCCTGCTGCTGCGGACTTGATCGGTAGTATAGTTGCAGCCACCGCGAAACTCTCGAAACCAATATTTGACGGTGTAATCAGACGGAACATTATTTATCCAAATTTTCTTTTGTTTACTTAGCCGTTTTGCCCCTCAAAAGTAATGTTTTATGAGAGAACGAAAATCGAACGAAAATCGAACGAAAAGGCACCATAACCTTTTTTGCAGTAGCAGCGCATTCTGGCAGTCAAAGAGGTTACTTTTCACTCCACCTAGTAGTAGAGTAAGACATATTAAAATAATGACGTAATTTATCCATAAGAGTGGGGTTGTCGACCATATCGAAAGCTTTGGAGAAGTCAAGAATGATTAAGAAGGTAACATGGTCCTTATCCAATTTCTCTCTTACATCTTCTGCCACGCTAATCAGAGCAATGGTACTAATATGTTTTGCACGAAACCCAGATTGAACTGGAACTATAAGATTAATCGTATAACGTGTGAGATACTTATTTATTTGCTTATACATAATTCGTTCAACACACTTTGGAAAGAAAAGGTAAGATTGATATGGATCTGAATTCATCACCTGTCGAGTTCTTAGGGATTGGTAATATCTTAGCTATTTTCCACTGGTGGGGAAAGATGCCGGTTATAAAAATGGTGTTCATTTTATGGCAGCAGTAATGGCAATATTTCTTTAATGAAAATAGGATGCACCCTATCCACTCCTACAGTATTTGATTTTACAGACAAAAAGCTTTCGACTATATTTGTGTTTTCAATTCTTGTAAAGAAAAACGGTGAATCTGTTAAGACAGCGGGTCCACGGTAAGTCCTATTTTCATCTTCTGCTGAGGCTATAGGATGTGGAATCGATAAGAACATATAATTTAGTTAATTGTTATTTTTGCTTAATTTTTGTTTACCAATCCCTAGCTTACGAAGGTTATTCTACAATTTGCGGCCATCTAACTTGGTATTCAGGCGATTTGAATAAAACTGTGACTTGGCAACTCTTTCTTCACGAACAACACTATTTCTTAAGTGTTTGTAAACTTGGTGGAGCCTGTTCACGTTGTAACATTTTGAGCCGGATTTCCTTCGTAAGCCACACCCTTGTTTTTTTCCTTTATCGTTCCAGTTGTTATTAGGACATGTGTATCAAAGAGATGATTTATATTTCTGTGAATAAACTCAACTTGGTTACCCGGTGAGGGCATATTGTAAACGAGATCCCATGGAACACAATATATATGGTGTTCAAGAGCAGAACATTTTTAAAGTTCCTTAAATTATCGTTTGGCGAACTTGTGCCACCAAAAATATTAACTTCAAATATAGAAAAAATGAGGTCATGTTTTGAAAAAGCAGATGCAGATATTTGATCATAGAGTAATACAGTATCAGTATTGTTTACAAAAAATAAATCCAACAAGGTACTTGAAGAGCTGCCGAAATGGGTAGGAATTTTGATAATTACTGGGTGTAGATCAAATGAGCTCATGTTGTCCGTAAGGTGGCTTTCAACCAGGAGATTGCCGTAAAATCGCCACAGACAATAACATTGGGTGAACAGATTGAATTTTGTTCAATAAACGCATATATAGGTGCTAAATCAATATGTCTGTTTGACCTGTAGACCGTTCCTAGACAAACACTACTTTCGCCACAGATAATGCTGATGTAAAATTAATCCACTGCAAACGCAATTGGTGAGCGACATTTATCTTTACAGGTCAAACCCTCTCTCAATTAAATTGCTGCCCCGCCACCAGTTCGACCACTTCTATCAGCACGAAAAAGTTTGTAATTTCTCTAAATTGATCCAGTTTTAGCAGTAAACTTTGTGAATTTAGATGACAAAATTTGAGTCCTTGCCTATTGCTACAAAACTCCCTTATCATAGATCGCAATATAATATCACTACCGTCACCAATGGAATTCACCCTGCTATTATTTCTAATTTGACGGAAAGATAGAGATTCCGTAGGAGAACCATTGATTGAAATATATATTTCAGTTTTCGTCCACACGTTGAACTGGGGCGTTAACGATGCACATGTTTTATCAAAACGCATAGGTGAGGTTATTCTAAAAACCAATTAAGGTTATGTCATTACAAAAGATGTCTTTTATGTGCTAACAATGAAAATAAATTTTGTGTCCACCTGCCCGATAATTAAAAACAAATTATTTTTGACCAACATGACGCGAGGATTGCGAATAGTTTTGGAAATATTTTATTGTATGCAAAAAGATAGCAGAATATGTACTTATGTGACATTTAGAAAAATGAGATTAATGCGTACAGTATATGTGTTCAAATGAAACAAGTGAAAAAGATTTCTTGGTATGGCACGGGAGGTATGAGCATCTTAACGGGCAGAGTTTTGCTCCTTATGAATTAAGTAATGGTTTATTTTTGTTTGTACTAGATCCTTCTCTGACTATTCCAACTATCTTGGTTCTTATCTTCATTTTTCAGAACATTACGAGCGCTACCTCATCAATAAGCACGTCGACCTTATAAACGACCCTAAGTACTTTTCCCAGTTTATTTATTTTAAGAAAAGTACTTCAATGGTCCCCCTTCTTACCTCTCTTTAAACAACTAGCCATCAACCGATTCACTCACCATTGCCAAACTTTTTTCCACTTTTCTTTAAAAATCTTTCACTAACGACATTTTGTATCAGATCTATCCTATTTAAATTAAAATACTTACTGAACTTCTCCAATGACCCACTTCTCTCTCACACCTCAGACCCTTAGGTGAACATAAGTTACACATACTTAATGACGAATTCAAACCTCATATGCCCAAACAATCCCTATTTGCTCAATGCAAATCAGGTAACGATGGTAACGATATCGATGTTTTTTCTGGTCTCGGCTTTGAACCCGTACTATTTTATTAAAACGGATATCTTCTTACCTAGAAAACCGTTTTTACATTGTTCGTTTTATGTCAGCCCACTCGAAATTATTTTAAGCTACCTCTGTAGTTCCACAAGGCAGCCATCTTGGTCCTCTTCTTTTAATGTTAACAATAAATGATCTCGATAGGATCATGATACCAAATTTTCCAAAACCATTTCTTCACCCCGTGACTCCTTCCTCCATCAAAAGGACCTTGATAGTTTTTAAATTAGTTGTCTCAAAAATTCTTTGGAACTTAATATCGTTTTCATCACATTTTCACAAAAACTGCACCAATCTACTCTCCGACTCTCTTCGCGACCGCGGCATTTTGTGTGATAGGGAGCTCAACTTCAATTTACATATGGTTGAGATAATTTTTAAAGCCAACTTTTCACTAGGTTTTGTAAAACGGTCGTCCAAAGAATTCACCAACCCATACGTTACCAGGTCCCTTTACATTACCTGTGTTCGCCCCCTTTAAGAGCACGCCAGTCAAGTGTGATCCCCATATTATCTTGTTCATATCTCGAGAATCGAAAGCATCCAGCGCAGTTTTCTTCTATCTTCTATGACTATCCAAGAAAATTGTTCGTATATTTTTTGAAGATAAAAAGTAAAGCATTAGATATGTTTAAGAAGTTCAAAACCATGGTTGAGGCGCATACTTCAAAAGAGATCAACACTCTTAGGAGCGATAATGGTACTGAGCTTGTGAGCAGTTCACTTACAGGATTTCTAGAATCAAGTGGGATTCGTGACCAGTTAGCTACCCTGTAGGCACCGCAATAAAATGGTGTTGCAGAATGAGCGAACCGGACAATTGGAAAGTTGGCTCGCTGCATGCTGATTGGATCAGAGTTGTCAGAAACAATTTGAGCGGAGGCAGTTAATACTGCTGTGTTTTTTTAAAAATCGCTCACCACGCAATCCAAAGTTCAAACGAGCCAGGAATGACTACAACGCCTTTCTTAAGCGTGTGAAATGCTAATAAAACTGAGGCAAAAATACTACAATGTCCCAGTGGTCGTAGATATCCTTGGCCGTTCGCCAAAACATAAAAAACCATGCCCCATTCTCCATCTCAACTTTCATTTCTATTTGTCAACTCTTTGGACGAGACCAATTCGCTTGCTGCACACTTTGCGGCCAGCTAAACTTTTCTAGACTGTGCTTAGTAGCCGCCTACCCGTTAGTGTATCGAACCCTCAATAGGACGAATCCACGTTCTTAATATACCTAAATTCACTGGTCCAGATGGTATATCACCCCGTATATATACCATCACTGGTAACCACTGCGTAAGCGTTTTTTTCCAAGCAGATGGAAGACAACATTTATCTAGCCCGTCCTTAAAACTTATTTTCTTTCTTCGTACAGACCCATTGCCTTACGCCCCTTCTTTCGAAGTTCATGGAAACGCCGGTAAACCGTCAGCTTATGAAATATCTCGAACCGCGAAAACTTCTCAATGACATGCAGTATGATTTTCATAGCAATTGCCCTACTGATGATTTGACGGCATGTCTCACTAAAAAGTGGAACGTACATCAATCTGGCGAGATAATTGAACTTGATATTTCCAAGGCATCTTCTTCTATGAATAAGAAATTAAGTTTCGGAACGTTAAATTAAAGTTGTCTTGAATGCTTTCATGTCTGATATTAACAAAATAAATACTAGTGTGTCGCAGTGTTCCGTTCTGTCTTCGACACTCTTTTTAATTTTCATTGATAATCTCTTTTCTGCTGCTTGTAAAACAATACTCGTATGTTAAACTCATCAAATTCCGATATTAACATCATAACTATTTGAGGAACTATCAACAGATTGGAATTTATTGCTCTCCAAAACTACATATTCGATGTCGCCACTGTCTCGGATCTGTTCTCAATATACGACATAAGGCATTAATCCGCCCAAAATTGTAGTATAATGCCCACATCTGGTTAGGTGCTCCTAAGACATCTCCGAATCTGCTAGATGGGATTAAAAATCGTGTAATAAAGTTCATAGGTTATTCTAATATCGTCCAGTCAATGGAAACGCTCGAAATCCAACGAAAAGTCTCGTGTCTCACTTTGTTTTATCGCAATTTCCACCATCAGTGCTCAATAGAGATCGCGAGTAGCATTCCGCCCCTTCAAGCTTTTAACCGTTACACTCATCTCGCTATGAATGCTCATTCGTATACCCTCGAGCCTGATTCATTCCTAAGCCCAACTACTTGCATTTGGAATGCCTTGCCGAGCTCTTAATTTTCCTATTCATTATAACACCGAACATTTAAAGCCAATGTATACGGTACATCTTCATTTCTTTTTAAATCAGAGGCAAAAAATTAACATTATTAGATGGCCACATACAACACCAAAAAAATATTTCTTTCTCTCTCAGTTTCAACAAAACTATATTGGAAAACACAATTGGGTAATGACTCCAACATCAAATCAAAGTTAAACTACGAACATGAATAACAACTCCACCACTGATCCTGATGTTTCTGTCAGCTCGAACGATTTTATACCCATGGTTGGAGTAGAGCTCATTCTTTATCTTCTTGTCAAACCATGTTTCAGATTCCCACAAAACATTCACACAAGAACAAACAAACAGATACCTACATCTATCAATTTCATTTGAGATGCAGCTTATAAATCGTCGTACGGTAAGTTACGTTCAACTCCAATTCTATTTGTAAAACTTAATATAGAAGAATTTGTTTCACTTCCTGAATTTAAGAGCATTAAGTTAATATTTTTTTGAGGAGAAGGTGTTTCCGGATGATAGATATGATGTACCATGTGTTAAAGATGATTTACGATTTCGTAAACTGTCAAAATTTAAATCATCAATTTGCAGAGAAATTTACATTCAACCAATTTATCATTCAGTTTTACTTTACGTAATTGTTGAAAAAGTCTAATCCCTTCAAAAATGTACTTTCATTATTACACAGCTGAAGTCATTGTACAAACAAAGAAACATCACGTAAAAGCTGCTGCTAAAATTTAAATGCACATTTACGAACGATAATATGAAGAAAGTTTACGCTATCAAAGAACCATATGTTGATATGTGATATATGTTAGCTAATATACCATGCATATATACAATAGAATGTTTCAAAATGATCCATAAATATCTTTTTAAGGGGACGATTAATGGGTTCATTGCGTAAAGGATACGGATGCAATAAAATTATGCAACTCTGTACTAATTAACTGGAATCACGCCAGAAGAGTTAACAGAAATAACTTAAAACTCAACCATACCCATCCTGTCGGGAAACGAAAAACATTATTTACAGTCTTTATATGGATACGAGTATCTGTACAATTTTCCATCGAATTTCGAAGTCACCAAAGATCTAGTGCAACCAGCGGCGAAGATTCCATATATTTTATTTCATTGTTGTTGGCTTAAAAGAGAGGCAACCTTTCAATGGGAAAAAACAAATTTCTAGCCGTTGTGTTGGAAATTCAAAAGAACTGCTCAGGCTTATATGCGCTCGTTAAAATTTATTTCTGTACACTCATTCAAGCACCAAATTTATATCAATACATTCTTAAACTGGTATTAAATCTATTTCTTTTCTTTTATTTATTTGGGTGAAAATTTTATTCCAGGACATAGATAGCGATATATTTCACTCAATTCATCGGTTTTGATATTTTTCTCTCAATAATGTATTAGCTTTAGGTATGTTTAGTTTGTCACAAGGTGCACCATCCTACTTGAGGTGGTAGTGAAACGTCATCCATCAAATATGGCATGTTTTTTTTTTTTTTTTTTTTCTTCTTTAGATCGAGAACTCTCATATGGTAAGCTACATTTTCGTAGCAACCGTATAAATTATATATCAAATCAGTTGTAACTTGTTTTGTGAAGGGGATATCATAAATTTAAAGGCCTTAGACTGCCAGAAATAATGTGAGACAGGAACTAAAAAAAAAGTTACTAGGAAGCTGTTGTTGCTATAACATTAAATTATAAGAAAGCTCTTCTATAAGAAAAGAGTTTTTTTTTAAAGTTTGGATTGACCTATGGCACAAGCACCAACTGTAACTATTGTTGAAAATGCGCTACTCTATTTCGCACACCCGACAGACTAGAAGATTTCATTACGTAACAAATGAATATGAACTTGTTCGATTGGTCTAGAAAAAAGGCAATTTCATATTTTTGATTGAGCGAGATAACAGTTTATGATTGCCTACATAATTTCGTTATTTACATTAACGTTGTTATTGATATGAATTTGATTAAATCCTGTAAAAGCTGTTTGACGAATTGAATGAATTTCAATAATAATTTTATGAAAGGGCTCTTCATCAGCGAGAGTAATTTTCTTTTCTTCGATTCCCACTTAGTTTTAAGCATCCGGATAGCCGCGGGATATCTGTCTTTTCCAACTGAACCCTAATCCCTCTTCTCAACTTTGCCAGAGCTTTGCCTTTCATCTTTTCCACGTCCTGATTGTGATATTCCCTAGTTGTCCTGGGTCTTTCTGTCAATGCAGTACTCTTCATTCTTATCTCCTTGTTTTTAAATAAAAGGCAAAATATTTGAGATATTTCAAAAACTTTATTATTGGCTTGAAGTACAATCAAAACATTTATGAATGGAATTCGACTTCGTTCATATGGCCACCGCGGGCACGTTTGCAGCGGTCGATTCTTTGGACTCAATTTTTAACAACTCGGCCACACATTTCGGTCGAAACGGCCGCTGTTTCGCATAAATCAATGACTTAACGTAGCCCCACAGAAAATAGTCAAGCGGCGTCAAATCGCACGAACGAGGCGGCCAATCGATTGGCCCATGTCTTGAGATAACACGCTCACCATACTTACTCTTCAATAAATCGATTGTAGCGTGTGCTGTGGCTTGTGGCAACATCTTGTTGAAACCACATGTCGTCCAAGTCCATATCTTCCAATTCGGACCAAAAATAATCGGTGATCATGGCTCGATAACGCTGACCATTCACAGTAACGTGACAATCGTTATCGTCGACGAAAAAATATGGCCCAATAACGCCGCCGGCATACAAACCGCACCAAACAGTTATTTTTTGTGGATGATGTGGGGATTCATGAAGCATATGTGGGTTTTCACCAGACCAATAACGCATATAACGCATATTGGCGCATCTTCTTCAGAACCCAATCGGAGAACGTACGTCAGCTTGATCTTGTTAGGTGTAAACCAAGATCCTTACGCAAAATATGCCATAATGTGCTCTGAGTAATGCCCAATTTTTGAGAACGCCGTGGAATTGACTGATTTGGATCGCTTGCTATGGACGTCTGAACGGCAGCGATATTTTCGACACTTCGACCAACCCGTTGTCTCACTGACACGGCAACATCACACAACGAATATGTAGACTCAAATTTTTGCACTAAACTTGATATTGCCTGTCTACTGGGGCGAGAATTACGACCGAAAATTGGAGTTAACGCTCTTAAAGTTGCAGTTACCGACTCCGAATATCTGTAAAAAACTTTTATAATTTGCAGACGTTGCTCGTTAGTGTACTTTACCATGATGAACATTTTGAGTTTATTGAATAAATTGACAGTAACAGTTTGATGATTAGTGAAAGAGTGCGTTCACAAATTAAATTCAAAGTTGTCAAGTCCCTATTGGAAAACCCTATATATATTATGCTTATTCTTATTAAGAGTATTTGGAAAACAAAAGTAAATAAGGACGAACTGATGCAATGCAATATGTAGTAAAAAAAAATAATAATAATAAATAAATAAGTGGCGGGACAGCCCGGTGTGGGCCAAGGCCTAGCTGCTCGCACTTATTTTTTTTTTTCTCACTTTGCAAATTTTTATCCTCCTGAACAGGGCCTACTGTTTATTGCCGGTTCCAAACGGCTCTCCTGAGAAGCTTTTTAATACGGCGAATTTAACTTACGGAGGTTTGCCATTGCCAGCCGATAGGGTGATGAAGATTATGAAAACATGCTGTTGTGCTCCTACCGGATTCGAACCCAGGTAAGTGGCGTGACAGTCAGTGAGTCAACCATCACGCCATCGCCACCACCACAATGAATGTATTGAGTTTAAAAAATTCCAAGAAATAAAGTTTTGATTTTCTAAATATTACTTGTATATTTTTAGTGCTCTTTTCTGTACATGTAAAGGCAGCTATTACATATTTCTCTGCGGTTATCGCTAAAAATATGCTTTTGACAAGTAGCGCACGTTGTTTTGGATTTCTTGTCCTGATTCCGAGGACATAAGAAGCATCTTTTCTGCTTTGGAACTTTTCTTGGAGGTACATTAAAAGATATATCCTCGCGACTTTTTGTTTCATCTCTCTCAAAATATGTTAGTACCTTTTCGATATTTAACCTCAGTTGATTGTGGATTATTGTTTGCTCCAAATATTTTGCATAAAAGGTTTTGCAAAAGACAAACCTTAATTATAGAGAAATTGCTTCGTTTATGTTTTTTTTTTTATTTTTGAAGTTATTTCCGAACGAATAAAGAACATCGATAATATACCATAATGTAACTCAGAGGCTACCTTCTAGTTTTTATGGAAATGAATAATTATAGGCCAGCTGATCAAAAATATCAACGCCTCCTTTGATCTGATTATAAAATTCAAGAATTTCATTTTTTTTTTTTTTTTTTTTTGACTCTGGGACAATCTTGATATTTTTGTAAAGCGAGGACACCAACAGTACTCCTTTTGCTTTCTTTGATGTAAACGAAACCAAGGTCATTTTGTTTTTGAAAGCAAATTCTTAGGAGAGTACTACTTATTTTCGATTTGGTAGAAAAAATGGTGGTAGTTCGACCTTATTTTTCCTTAATGTTCCAACAACAGTTAGATTATGCTGCGAAAGCATTGATTCCACCAACTGAATCGACGTGAACCAGTTCTCCATCGTTGAAGGAAGGAGTGTAATGTATGCTTTCACTTATATTTCTTACTAACTGAGGTAGAATAGGATCATTTGATGTTCGCAATTCTTTCCCAACGTTAGGAATTCCGGATGCCATAGAATAAGCACGAGAATCGTATATTTATATTATTTTTATTTCGTACTTGTCCGGATTCGAAGGAATATAAATTTTAAATGGACAATTGCCCCTAAAGCCCAAAAGTTGTTCATCAATCGTGCAATACTCGTAGGGGTGTAATATTTAATTCGGTTGGAAATAAACTGTTCCCAAATGAACCTTACCGGAGCCAATTTATCAGAACGATTTCATCTTTCCCCCTCATCGAATCGAATATGATTCATCAGAATTTCAAACCTGTCGACCCCCATTATGGTCTGGAATATAAGAGAGCACTTTGTGGACCACATATCACGTGTACTTCTTCGGCCTTGCTTTTGTACTCCAGCAATGTAAAGTAGTCCAATAAGGGCATATTTTTCTTCTTCATTTGTGTCGGACATTATTCCTGCATCTGAAGTTGAAGCAAATGTTGAGGGTGATGCAGAATCAGGTGGAACGAGACTTTTTTAGCTTTGGCTTCTGATTTTGATGTAATGTCATCAAATAGAAGATTCCATGCTTCTTTGCCAGATGTTACGAACTTAGTAGCATCTTTGCAGGCAGGCATTTTCAGAACAATGTTTGTAGCTGCTGTCCGACCACTTGATAACGGAGGCTGTGAAGTCCAGCGAAATCCCTTCTTCCATATCTAATTCTGATGTGATTAAAAAACTAACCTTTTAAATATTCCAAAAAGAAACACTCTTAATTTCACTTCACTTTTAAAAAATAATTACATACACAAATAGGGGGCTCCAGTTCACCCCAGTCACCACGATATTTTCAAAACTGCAACTCAAAAAGCACAAAAACACTTTGACAAATGTAACGACTTTTACTTTAAAAAATGCACGCGTTTATTTTTTGAAGTGGAATGCGCTTACACTCTATATGTATTCTATAGTTCAAATGCTTGAACACAGCGCAGGCAAAGGAAAATCAGGGATGGAAAGAGAGGTGCCAATGAACGTTGGTTTTAAATGTTTAAAGCCTGCAATGACTAGGAAATAAAGAGCTCAGTAGAGCATTTCATAAACGAGTTGTGCGGCTTAGGAACGCATCGCTTTATTTAGAGTACGTCCGAAAGTGGGTTTGAGGAAAAACTGATGAACATTCATAACTAGGCAGCTGTTACGGTTAAAAGTTTAAAGGGGCGGAGGTGGTGGAAATAGTGATGAAACAGGGTGAAACACGAGACACCACATCGATGTTCAAGGGGGTCCATTGTCCATTGTGATATTATTATCACCTATGAGCTTTATCGCCTTTTATATTGAGGCCAGACACTATAAGTGTCGAGAATGGAAAGATTTTTGGTTTCGGCGATGCAAGTGCCATTCATGGACAATAGCTGGGTATTTAAATTTCGCTCTAATGACAGCAGACAGTATTGTGTTTTGAAAGCATTAAATTTCGCTCTGTAGATAGTTACCGAATTAGTTTTGCTATAAGTATCGAAATTTAATGAGCTTAACATACGCTGTTGTTCCCGCCCAAAAGACAAAGAGCAGAGACTGAACATCAGTCATGATGTTCATGTTCTTCTTCAAATCCATTGAAGAAGAGAGTCATTGATCCAAAAGCACGCATTTTCGCAAAAAGAGCCTGTTATCAAACTTTTTCAAATGCCTTAGAAACATCAAGTGGAACTATTTTGCTTTCTCCAAATTGATGTATAGTACGCTGTGATTCCACTTTTCGGTGAGACATGCCATCAAATCACCTGTGAACCTATTGCTACGAAAACCATTCTGCAGGTCATTGAGAAGTTTTCGTGTTCCGAGATATTTCATGAGCTGACGGCTTATCAGCGTTTCAATGACCTTGGAAAGAAGGGTTGTCTGTAGGAGGAGAGAGAAGAAGATTCGCCCTTTTTAGGGACTGGCTGGACAAATGCTCTTTTCCATCTGCTTGAAAAGAGTCCTAAAGAGTGGGATTGATGAAAAAGCTAACGCAGTGGTTTTACCATCGAGGAAGGACACCTCGAATTTGTAAATGGTTAGATCTTTTAGAACTTTTGCTACTACGCTCTAAGCGCACTTGAGTGTAGGCGGACACAAAGCACAATCTGGAAGTGCTGAACTGGCCGCAAAGTATTCAGCAAGCATATTGTCTAAGGAGCTGACAGTTGGAATGTAATTGCAAATGAGCAAATGAGGATGAGGCAGAATTTCTAATACTTTTGACGAACGAGCAAACATTCTTACTACCTTTAGGACATTGTAGTGTTATTTGCCTTAGCTTTTGGTCGTATTGAAATTTCACACGCTTAGGAAAAACGTTGTAGTCGTTCCTAGCTCGTGTAATTGTTTTTCGGTTTTCGTCTGTCGGGTCGGTCTTGTAAGATCGAAAAGACATGTCTCTTCGTTTTACAATGACCAAGACTTTAGATCCGGATAGTTTCTTTTTCTTCGTTCAACGATGAGAGATAATTGGAACCGTGTATACCATTGGCGTATAAGTGTCCCTATTATTTCGCACATCACTGTACTTTGTTCTGTCGACAAAATATCGTGAATAACGTTTTATATTTTTATATTTTGATGTTCATTTGAATGGTTTATCCACTATTTTGATAGTCCAAAATTATGAGTTCAGGCCAAAATTATTCTATACCATTGCTTCCAATAATAATGTTTATTTAGCCATTTTTTTTTTCCAGGAAACCTGATGTTCTTGCTGACTTTTCCATTAATAGATTCTAGCTCAAACTAATCAGTAGGTGTTAAACTACAATTGCAATTCCATCTGAAGGGAGAATCACTTGTCACAGAGCGGCCACAAAGTAAAAGGTAACTATTATAATTTGATTTAAGTTGAAATGGGTAGTCAGGGATTAAAGTTGAAAGCTGAATTATTCTAATTAATGATTAAGATAATTAAGTCCTAAGTTTGCGATTACCATCTATATCTATGGTAATCAATGTACATACGGAAAATATTGTATTTAATGAAACCAGTGCGTGATTTACTATTGTTTATATAATTGGAAAATTTGATAGAGTGTTTCTTTATTTTTGGTAGACATAATTTGGTTTGTTACGACTCTAAATTCGTAAGGAAAATTAGGCAAAAAGCTTTCTGTCAAGGGCAAATAGTAACGCTATACTGGGAATTGAAAAACTATGTATTTGAATAATGAGGCGAAAAGTATTTTTGTATAATGCAACGGAGAATTTTAAACCCTACGTTGCTTATGATTTTTTTCTCAGCTAATTTATTATTTATCACTTCAAGGCAGAATGTTGGTTTGGCGAAATTCCAATACAAAATTGAAACTCGAGCACTTATAATTATGGACCACCATGGAGCTGGATGATTTATAGTTTTGTGTTACTGGACTGCCGAGAGACTACTACTACAGTTTTGTCAAAGGAAATATGAAAAATAAACCAAAATAAAATACACTAATATTTTTTTTAAAATACCATGAAAAAATTGTTGTTCCCATAAATTCTGAAAGTTTGCGATTCCCGTCGGCAAAGCGATGCCAAGCATGTAATTCGTTATTGTACAACATGTTGAACAGTTTCTTTAGGTAGGCGTTCTCTACCTTCTAACGTATTCGACCTTCCAACATATTCCACTCAACTTTTCTGAAAACACATAAAAATTGCTTTGAAATATAAGATAAGCAAATACTAAGTTAGCTTTAAAAGTAAATTTTTATACGAAATTCGCGGTATGATAAATGGTCTACGTGCAATTTGTGTCAGATGATATATCAACACAATTGTGTTCGGTGAGTATCTGTGGGAAAAATTCAATAATTTAATGTGGTAAGTGCCAGCAAGGAACAACAAGTAGGACATAAGAACACAAAATTAATACTTTTAAGTCGGTATTATTTAGAGAACTCTCTGTGATACCAGTAAAGAGGGTTGTGTTACAAACTATAGGGTTGGAATTGATTGAAAACAATTTATCTTTTTAATTTTAAATTCATTTTTATTGTTTCTTTCATTATTAACTTACATTCTAGACAAAAATGATAAAATTTAATTTAACAATGATAGTTACTTATTCTAGCTTTTAACGAAAGTTCTTAACTTAACAATTATATTCAAAGTTTGCCTTTCGTCCTTAAAAACTATTAATCTTATCTATTAATTATTCAATAACATGAAATTTCTAAGAAAATAGTTAGAAAAAATTAGATACCTACCTAAGCTACTTTACCTTGCTTATCTATAATCGAGATGGTGAGCACTCGTAGCCTCCCGCACCGGGTGATCACCATCCCAATTGCGATTTCGGGTGCCTGGCATTCGTCAATATCGTGCACAAGCATCACCAAGATTTACCCAATGCCATAAAGCATCGGCCGCTTCTCAGGGGCGCCGTGTTATGTTAATGAATGCGGTCGTTCTACGAGATCCCCCTAACTTTACTTAACCTAACTTACAACTAAGGAGTGTATTGTCTGCCTTTCTAGAAGCCACCAAAATTCGGTGTACGGTTTCTCTGCATCGATCCGATTCCTGTCCGTAATCGCGGGACTAAAACGGGGGAGATCTTGAGAATTGGCAACACACCCGTCGTAGATGAGCCGCTTGTCTCTCGCAAAGCGGTGACGGTGGTGTATTACCGGGATATCATCTCTGTTTTGTAATAACATTTTAGCATAAATATGGAGAAAAGCCTCTGGCGGGATAAAGCCCGATAGAAGCGTGCTCTTGTGGTCTATTTCATTGGGGTAATAAGCCTGAAAAATCAGGATATTGTCGTTAGTCATTGCCCTTGCAACGTGTCTTCGAATCACCTTAATCAGGAAATTGTCAATCCTATTTAAATTAGCCCCATCGTAAAGGACTTTGTTGGGATAATAGTTTTTGTACTCTGATTCTGGTATTCTGTACAAACCGAGACAGATTCTAAGACACTGCCTTTCAAACACCCTAATCCTTTCCATCTAATACGGCGCTACATTGAACCACACGATACAACCATATGGAATTACTGGCCTTACTAGGGCTTCATAACATAACATATGACCTTCACCCTGGAAGCGAGTTGACTGCTGTAAAACAGCCTTCTTGTCAGGGATAAGGCCTTCAAGGCCCCAACAAGACAAGCATCTATATGTTTGTCAAAATAAAAATACTAATCGAACCAGATACCAAGATATCTCACAACGATTCTCACCGTTAATGGCACTCCGTGCTGTCCAATGATGGCCAAATTTTGCCAGTTATATCTGGTATACCTAAAAGCCCATCTCAATGGAGTTTTAAACAAGACTATTTCCGACTTCTGAAAATTGATTTTCAATTTCAATTTCAATTTCAATACGCCTTAATATGATCGAAATCATGCTGCAGAAAAGTATTGATGTCTTCGATTTTTGGACCTGATCTGTACGCCACTAAATCGTCTGCATACGCTATATAATATGACTCGCCCAGAAACTAAATTAATTTCCCGGGATTATATTACGTTCCTCAACCCACCTTAACAGCGCTCTATTTACCGATTTCTCAAATACCTTGCTAATATTCGGAAGTAAACTAATTGACCGAAGATTAGCAGAGTTAGATCTATTATCCTTTGCGGGATTGGATTTATATGCACAGGAGTTCGGCGATGATAACATTTGCCGCGTTTATTTTACTGAATACGGTTAAACTGTGATTTTCGGATCGCCGATTCGTTGCGAATCGTCGATAATAGTGATTTACGTAGGCCCTGTTATCAATGTCGTGATTACGGTGAACTATGATTGCACAGTCCTTCCCGATGTGACGCTCAAATTCCGGATGGTGGTAAGATAACAAAAAAATTTTCCTACTTACGCGGGTCTTTCTCATCACATTCTCCGGCCATTTACGACTTTCGCTAAGGCGCAGTTTTTTTGCATGCACAATCAGGAGATTAAAGCCTTTGAATAAATAATTTCTAGTTTCGCTTAGGAGTTTCAAACTATGAATTTCTCCGTTTCCGAGTGAAGAAAACAAGTTTGTGTCTTAAAGGAAAACTCTTAACCCAGAATGCCTGGCCTATTCACTGAGTGCTTAAATTAATTGTAAGAAGAAACCTAAGCACAGATATAGTGACCATATAATGCGCATAAATAATAGCTCTGACGCCTTTCCGCCTTAGGTCCTGAATTATTTCGTTACCATCTAGGCTTCGTAGAAGGGCTACAATAATTTCTCTTTGAAGGGCTCCCTTAAATTCACTGACTTTTACTGCTATGTTACCTTGTGTTCCATAAAAATATCTCTTTGATGAGCATACACTCAAATCCCAAAATTTTCTATGTTTCTGCGTTTGACATTGTTAATCACTCCTTAAAGTTCGAGCAATGTCTATCAATGGAAGCCTTAACCAAGGACGCAGATAGAACCAACGTAGGCTAGGGTCTTGAAAAATTCTCCTCTGAACCTTGCCTAGCAATTTCATCACCGATTTCATTTCTCGTGATCCATTGTGACCTGGAAGCCAGTCACTGAATTCAGCCTTCAGACTGCGTTCAGTGATCTCTTGCATTCTTGAACTACCTTGAAAGTCGTAAGAGGTTCAGCAAGTCTCTTAGTACAGCTGGGCCGTCACTATGGATGCAAACACTTCCCCCCTTCCACCGGTTTTCTGCTATATATTTCGATGCCCTCAAGATTGTGTAAATCGCCAGACAGATGCAAGCTTTTCATCTCAAGAAAGACCCCAGTGCCAATTCCTATATTCGTTTAGAGCCGTCCGTGAAGACCCGACTGCATTCCTGTCCTGGCTCAGATTCTGGCCGAAACCAGTCCTGGGTACATGGAAAGTCGATTTCATATTTTTTTCGCTCTCGTCTCATTGCACCGGACGGCATGTCCATAAGACCAGACCACCAACAAAATTCCCACTCACAACCCACTATCCATCAGTTGTTACACACACGCAGTCACTGCCCGTGCCATATGACAAATACAGCAACAGCACTAATGACCTGTAGCGGGGGTGAGGTGGGGTAGTCACACAGTGGAATATTTTTTTCTTTGTCTTCACTGCACTATTTTTTTTTTTTTTTCTTTTTGTATTTCTGATGGTGGTTTTTTTATTTTTCGGCACAAAAGAGAAGAGGAAAATTCACGAGTGACCTGATTTCGATGTGCACCCATCCGTGGTCGATTCGATACTCCTGGGGCGATTCAAGGTGTGTTACCTTAGTTCCCACACAATGCGGAAAAGATCCTACTGACACAGTAGATAGATGATGCAAACATATTTCAGTTCCTTATCCTAAAATCGTAAAACGCTATAATTCAAACATTGGTAGAATGGACGTAAACGACCAATCGATGTAATACTACAAAATTTTCACAAAAAACTAAGAAATGGACAGCGATAGCAGTTTTTCATATGTTTGACATGGCCATATGTAACTCATTGTGGGAATATAGAGGGGACGATGAAATATCGCAGATGCAGAAAAAGGATTTGAAAGACTTATTTAAATTAAAACTGGTGATTCAAGAAACTTTGATACGGAGTACAAATATAGCATTGCCTCTTCATTTCCCTTGTGACAATTTAGCACTTCCAATTTATCCTGCGGCACAAAAATATATAGGCAAACAAATCTACCCATAGACATATGATGTGACCGTTATGACCATTGGCTAGAATCAGTAGATTTGACAACACGACGTATGTATGTTAGGGTGCCCAAAAATCAAAGTCGTTTTTTTTTTATGCATAGCCTCTAAATTGTTTACTTTTAACTCAAAACAATTATAAATAAAATTTTAAGAAGGTAGAACCATGGTAACTCGTGCCGACTTACATTGATATATATCTGTACTTGCTAACGCGACCTAACGTGTCGATGTGCTTGTGATTACTTGTTATTTGGTTAAAGAAAACGCATTGTTTTCAATCAGTCAATATGTCAGTGGAATTACGCAGTTCTAAAAGGGCTATAGTTTTAATAGGTGGCGTAAAGCATAAAATAACGGGTTCAAAACTTATGTCTAATGGACAAGTTCTAGTAGTTTTATTTTACAATATCCGTGAAGTGAATTTAACTGTCACCATTCGCGAGTGTATTATCTATTTGGAAAAGGCTCGTATTCCTACTAAATCTTTGCCTAATTTTGTGAAGAAACTTGTAAACTTATATCAAGTTTGGAGGGACTTGCAAAAAAATGCCCAAAAGACACAAGACATAGTTAGGCAGCGCCGTCAAAACTTTGTCAACAATTTAGATAATTTGTTTGATATTGCACACGTCGATGCCCTTCAATCTTTTTACAGAGTCAAAGAGAGCCAGGCCGACCTGGTCATTTAAAAGAAGTGGATAAAAAATTGACTGATAGAGAGGAAAGAGCGCGCCTCAAAACTATTGAAGAAGAAAACGACGTGCTAAATATTTGTCTTAGCTGACTCCTTCGACATCATCTTATATACCGTTACAAGACGGCTCATCTTCTAAATCTAATGAAAACTTAGATTTACAAGACGACGTACCGAATCTTGTCGAGAACACGCAACCCAGCAAAACACTTCTGCGGAAAGATTTCATTGCTCCAAAATTAGTTGCAGCGCTAGATAGGTGAAGCAACTATTGAAGCACTTGGATTACATATTGATGAATTTACAATAAGTAAATCTTCCATCGAAAGAATTGGCACAGAAAAACGGAAAGAGCGCGCTGAAACCATAAAAGTGCATTTCCAAAATGAGGTACCGAAAGTTGTGACTGTTCATTTGGACGGCAAACTTTTGCCTGCATTAATTCCTCGGAAATCAAAAGAAGAACGTCTTCATATAGTTATTTCTTATGAAAAAAAAAGAACAACTTATAGTTGGAACGCGATTGTAAACGGGAATTTAGAAGATAAAGTGCAAATTCTTTGTTGTGATACTACTGCTTTAAATACAGGTCATTTCAACGGTGCCTGTGTACTTCTTGAACAAAAACTGAACAGAGAAATGCTTATTTTTGCTTGTCGCCATCACGTGTATGAATTGGCCTTAAAAGGCGTATTTGAACCAAAAATATGACAAGTAACTACAAGCCCTGATATTCCACTCTTTAAAAAGTTCCAAGAAAACAGGAAAAGTAATACTGCTGATAAAATACATAACTATGGAGAAAAACTTACACAGCATCTGACAGACTCCGAAGTTGACAACTTGCTAGAGTTTTACGGAACTGAGCTGACAAAAGAAATTGTCAGATATGATTAACGAGAGTTAATAGAGCTTTTTGTGATATTTTTAGTTGAAGATATGGAGAAAAATTTAAAATCCGACCTCCGGATGGCGAGAGCAATTTATTCCCTGAAAATATCGTTACTTAGTGCTCAAGATCAACATCACAAGCAAAGACAAAGCGGCATTGATTTACGTTTGCTTGTTCATTGTAACATTCTACACTTAACCATGGCTCCAATACACTTCAGTAATAAAAGCACCTTACCAAGATTTGTGCTTTTTGAAATCAATGAAGTCTAATGAGAAAGCTGATAAAACGATCTCAAAATCAGCTTTACAGAAGATAACTCTGCATTTGTGGTATTTATTGGGTCTATAACTTTTCGTGCGGTTTGCTAAGAGATGGCGTAACTTGTATTATTCCATTAGAACATGCGTTGGAAAGCTACTGTCATTATACGTCATTTCAGTATATGTCATTCATTTGAAGCGTAAACAACAATAATTTTTTTTCACTCAAATATGTCGAACTTTGTGCCTGAAAAACTGTTTTTGCGGGGAGTTCTTCTTCATTACTTTAATATGAAGAAAACTGCTGCCGAAAGTCATCGTATTTTGGTTGAAGTTTATGGTGAACATGCGCTAGCTGAGCGAATGTGCCAAAAGTGGTTTGCACGATTTAAAAGTGGTGATTTTGGCTTGGAAGACGATAAACATCCTGGGCAGCTAAAAAAGTTTGAAGATGAAGAACTGGAAGCATTACTCTATGAAGATTGTTGCCAAACACAAGAAGAGCTCGCAGAATCTTTGGGTGTCACTCATATATTCAAAAGCAAGGAAATTGGGTTCTACATGAACTCAAGGCGAGAGACGTCGAAAGGCGGTTTTGCATGTCCGAAATGCTCTGTGATTACTCTGTTACTGTTACAGTTACTCTGTGATTAAAAATGGATCCATTACGACAACTCCGAGCGCAAAAAATCATATGTGAAACCCGGCCAACCAAATCAACGGCAAAGCCGAATATCAATGGCGCGAAGGTAATGCTCTGTATTTTGAGGGATCAGAAGGGTGTGCTGTATTATGAGCTACTAAAACCGGGTGAAACCATCAATGGACAACGCTACCGAACACAATTAATCCATTTGAAGAGAGCAGTAGCCGAAAAATGCCCGGAATATGCGACCAGACACGAGGCAATAATTTTTCATCATGACAACGCTCGGCCCCACGTTGCTATTCTGGTTAAGAACTACTTGAAAAACAGTGGATGTGAAGTCTTACCCCACCCGCCTTATAGCACAGACCTTGCCCCTTCTGACTACCATTTGTTCCGGTCGATGCAGAACGCCCTCACTGAAATACGGTTCACATCAGAGCAGAATATCAAAAATTGGTTTGATTCATTCTTGGCTGCCAAGCCGGCGCAGTTCTTTTGGGATGGGATCCACAAATTTCCAGAAAGATGGGAAAAATTCATAGCTTCAGATGGGCAATACTTTGAATAATACTATTGTACATGTTTTTCTTAAATGAACGTTCAAATTTTGAAGAAAAAAAACCGCACGAATTAAAATATATACCCGATAACTGGCGAAGTTTCTATATTATCACTAGGAAACTAAAGTTAAAATGGTTGATAATCTAACCAAAGATTAAATAACTCATGAAAAACGATACATCCCATCGAAAGAAGAGCTTTGTGGTTCATTGTATAGTAAGTTTATTAAAGTTATAGAAGTTTTTACCTTCGTTTTCTGTAAAATTATATATTTTTTAACACTCTTTTCTTATTTTGTTTCAAAAAAAAAACATCTCTGACTTCATTTCAGTAAAAAGCAAGTCCTTGTTCAATCCCCTTAAAATTGAAGACAGTTTTTTACATGAATGTCCCACTTTGTGGTCAGTTAATACTTCGTCTCAAGAAGCTAGAAAGAAAGTTTCGGCACTGATGGTAATAAACGATGTAGCCGAAAGAGCGGTTAGTTTGATACAAGACTTTCATGGATTAATCACAGTTGAGGAGGAACAGAAACAATTTTTATTACGTTGCGTACAAGAACACCAAAAAATTTATCCTGGCTATAAAAAACAAACGTTAAAAAGAAAATTTGAACAATAATATTATTTTTTAATGTAAGTGAGTAAATAATATACTATTCGGGTGTACTAGAGTTTTAATTAGGTAATAAAAATTAAATTCTTAATTCCTTCTATAGTAAGTCAGTATAAATTTCTATGTCAAAAGTTTGGCATCAAGTCGGCACGTGTTATCATTGTCCAATCGCAATAATATTTATTATTTGAGTCAATGAGGTCAAACGGAATAAAAACAGATGGTATGCGTATTTTATTTCGCGAAAAAAATTGTTTTCCTTATGTCTTGGGACGCCCTAATGTATGCGTCGTGAGAATGAATGCTCTTGTCTGTCAAGAACAAAATGTTACCTCCCTATAGATTTGTTGTTGATTTGAAAAGCCAATTTGTAAAGTTTCCACAAGCAGCTGTATTGAACCTTTGTTTGAGGTTCAGATAATTACAGATAATTCCTGTAATTAAATCTATTGTGTGTAAACATTTGCATTCGTTTATACCAACATTTATGTCTGTATAATATAACAAAATGTAAATAAATGAAACCCAATAATGCTCTGCTTGTAGTACGTGACAAATTTTTTTCATTTTAACTTAGTAGTTGTGACCTTTCTTTTCAAAGTACTGAAATGAGGAATATTTGTATATTTCGTTATGCTCCTACATCTAAATAAACAACAAAATCAAATACATTCATGCAAATAACATTTCTTTCCTGTTTACGTGTCCTTACATAAAATACCTTTATCACGAATTGCGTACGTTATCACTCAGAGACAACATTGTGGACGTAAGCGTGTCAAAAATCGAAAAACCATTAAATTTCATTGAGCATACAAAATATATCACGTATCGTACGCACCCGAATTCAAGACTACATGTCAGATATATCGGTTAAGTGCTTTTTAAATAATGTGCAAAATAATAACAGACCGACGACGTGTAAATCTAGATAATGACAGTACGAGTATGCCTGTCATTATGTAGGGTTTCTCTTAAAACCATCAAAATGTAACATCTTTTCCTAAACGTACTAGCTACATGTTTTTTTCTAAAAATGTATGATTTTTATTTAAAGAGATTTTCACACACGTTAATGGCTTAAACAATCGTGCGGGCCCATGGTATTTTACGCCTTGAATTGTGTTTGTTGAAAGTTTAATGTCGTGTCTTAGAAAATGAATTTTTCATTACAGCTGCCTGAATAGGATAAAGCCAAGTTTTGGTTATATCACAAATCTTATACAATCTTAATGTTATTCATAAAAATAAATAAATTTTTTTTTTTTTAATTTAAATCTCTCTATTTTTCCATTAAAAAGTTCACCCTTGTCCCCCTAAAAACCAAAATCAAGAACTTCCTTGTAAGCACTTATCATATCATAATTTTTTTTTTTCTTTATACGAATATACTGAGACGAATAAATAACATATTGTAGTTGCCGATGGCTGTAAGACAATTTTATTTCGAAAGTATAGGGTTTTCCAATAGGGACTTGACAACTTTGAATTTAGTTTCTGGACGCACTCTTTCACTAATCATCAAACTGTCACTGTCAATTTATTCAGTAAACTTAACATTTTCATCATGGTAAAGTACACTAACGAGCAACGTCTGCAAACTATAAAAATTTTCTACAGATATTCGGAGTCGGTGACTGCAACTTTAAGAGCGTTAACTCCAACTTTCGGTCGTAATTCTCGTCCTAGTAGACAGGCAATAACAAGTTTAGTGCAAAAATTTGAGTGTTAGTATTCGTTTTGTGATGTTGCCGTGTCAGTGAGACAACGGGTTGTTTGAAATGTCGAAAATATCGCTGCCAATCAGACGTCCGTAGCAAACGATCCAAATCAGTCAATTCCACGGCGTTCTCAAGAATTGGGCATCGGTCAGACCACATTATGGCATATTTCGCGTAAGGATCTTGGTTTACACCCATATAAGAACAAGCTGACTTAAGAATTGAAGCCGATGGACCATTTGAAGCGACGTACATTCCCCGATTGGGTTCTGGAGAAGATGCGCCAATATGATGAATTTCATCGCAAAATCGTCTTCAGTGACGAAGCTCATTTTTGGCTCAATGGGTTCGTCAATAAGCAAAATATGCGTTATTGTTCGGGTGAAAACCCACATGTGCTTCATGAATCACTACTTCATCCACAAAAAATAACTGTTTCGTGCGGTTTGCATGCCGGCGGCGTTATTGGGCCATATTATTTCGTCGACGATAACGATCGTCACGCTACTGTGAATGGTCAGCGTTATCGCGCCATGATCACCGATTATTTTTGGCCCAAATTGGAAGATATGGACTTGGACGACATGTTGTTTCAACAGGATGGTGCCCCAAGCCATACAGCACACGCTACAATCGATTTATTGAAGAGTAAATATGGTGAGCGTGTTATCTCAAGACATAGGCCAGTCGATTGGCCGCCTGGTTCGTGCGATTTAACGCCGCTTGACTGTTTTCTATGGGGCTACGTTAAGTCATTGGTTTATGCCAACACGCTGACGGCGTTAGAAGAGCTTAGAGCCACATTTTGTCTATGAAAGTTATTTTAGTGGTATCATATCCAGTCATTTAGTAGAAGTTTTGGGATATAGTTTGTTGCGGTAAAAGTTAACAAAGTTTCTCTTTCCGGTTTTTTTTTTTTAGCCTTTACCCATTCACATTCTTTTCCGTTGGTTGTTTAAAATCCTAGAAGGGTAGCGGGCAGCTATTGGTGCATCCCTCTAGTATTTTAAAGGATCAACAACTGCAGCTAGGACGGACGGTCAGTAAAAAAGGCAGATAGAGGATCTGTCAAAATAAAGGCGCGAGACCAGCGTCCAACAAAGCTGTATATAAGAGCTTTTTATGAAGAAGGCATCTCCGCTTCACTTCTAACTCTCCTGTCCGATTCGTTGTTTGGCCCAAACCCTTCATATTACGTCCGCTGTCTCCTTGGAGAAGCATATTAGCGGGAAGAATTGGTGGGCTCTTGAACCCTGTCTTTCTTCTTTTATGCTTATTGGAGGGGACAACCAATAAGTCAGTGAGAAGGTAGAGACAGGAGTCTCAGTGGAGTGATAAGCCCAACGATGTACGTCTAGAGTCAGATAGCCGGTATGGAAACCTCTCATATCACGCTCTATCTGGTATCGGACGGTCACCACCTTAAATATATAAAAAAATAAAACTATAAAAAAAAGTTGTTCTAGGGACAACTATGCGCCCCTCATTCAATTAATTCTTGACAAAAGAATTCGCCGGGATGTCGTCGTTTAGTTTTCCTAAGGTAGCACTCCAGACGTAAAGTTCCTTCTCCTGTGCTCGTCTCATGATTAGTTCCTTGTTTCGCCCTCACTTTACGCCGTTCGATCATTTTCAGAAGCTTTTTTATAAAAACTTCGCATCTTACCATATTTATTCTGCTGCACTCTTCGATATCCTTAAGCTGGGAGACTGCGAAGGTACTAATACCACGTTACCTGGGTTTTTCTTTGCAACGTCTTCTTATATGCTTCATCTGTTCCCTTCTTCTTCTGCATGAACTCTTCATCATACATTTCTTGCCGGGGGTGGTTGGTAGCCTTCGCCTACTTCCTGAATAGAAGTGCAGCATTGTAATCACATGTTGTGGCGTCTGTGGTGAGCAATGGCATATTGCATTCTTTCATCTAGTTGCTCTCTGTAGCCTCTGGCTATCTCCGGTGTGTGCAGGGATCCAATCAGAGATCCAATATTCTTTCTCCGTTTTGTTTTTTGGCGCATCTTTCTTTCATTGGATAGTCGAGCTCTTAATCGGGAAGCAAGTAAATAGTGGTCAGATTCGACATTTGCCCCTCTAAATGTTTGCACATTAAGTATGTTTGACGAGTGTCTTGCGTCAATTACCACGTGGTCAATTCGGTTCATGGTTCTACCGTTCGGATTTAGCCAGGTTGCTGTGTGGATTCTCTTATAAATGAATCTTGTGGTACTTAGGTATAACCGTAGAACTATCTGCCGCAAAGTCTGTCAGTCGGGAAGCTGTTAACCGTTTCTGTTTCGTGGAAGCTTTGTTTTCCTACCACTCCACCAAAGATGCACTCTTTACAAACGTTAGCATTGAAATCCCCTAGTACGGAGTCGTACTCTGGACAAGCTCTGTAGGCTCCGTCCAAAAGTTCAAAGAAATCTCTTTGATAGGGTTCGCAGCTTCATTGGCATGGGCGCGTGAACATTCCTTAGATAAGCGTTCGAAGCGTTCGATAATTGAATTGAAGTCAAAGACCTTCGATCTCAGCCGCTTTTTCACGACGAATCCGCATTCTAATATGTACAGAACGTCTCAGAATGTCTCATGTGCTTAACGTGAACTTCTGCCTTGAAGGAATAATTTCACGGGATGCCTATACATCCATGAGAGCAAGGATACGTCTTGCAATCGCTCACTTTCAATTCACTGATGTCAAAATTGAACTCGTGTTCGAGCAAAAAGTTTCACCCTTGGTAAGGGTCGAGGCTGACCTAAAGCCTCTTAGAGTCACAGAACCTAGTATCTTGCAACTCTACATTGGGTCAAAGAACCTTCCCGCGACTTTGGGTTTTAACCACAGCCACCATGACGATCCCACAAGGAGGCCTACCTCAACAAGTCAGATCTGAACCGAAATCCGGGGGCTCCTGACTCATAAGGTATCGTGTTTTAATTCCGGTGGTCCAGCCACCCAACAGAGCCTTTAACCGGCAGCTTGTAACTCGTCAAATCGAAGCCGTTAAATACCGAAAACCTTTACAATAAGACCAGCACATTTGCTCTGCCCCCACTTTTTAATAGACAACGTCATTAATGGACGAAGCCTTGATAATTGGACGGGGGCCCTCTAATATGTACAATCTTTTGTGGTTGCTATAATATATATCGCACTCCAAATCATTCCAGGTCTTACCCTTAACTTAATGTCCACCATATACTGCGTGAGGGTATTTTACAGTTTTTAGGTAGCTTCTGGAGCGTATAGTCTTCTAACATTCCAGGAGCATACTCTTAAAAAATTGTCCTTTTTAGCGTCGTGTCGTCGTTTTAAATCAGGCCCGTTTTCTTCCAAGACAGTTTGTTCTTTCGTAGCAATGGTTTTTTTTTACATGGTTGGGCCGTCAACCCCACGCACATTAGTTCACTATTCCGGGTCTGCTGAGATAGCTATCCAGGGGCGCCAGGTAGAGGCTGTATGACAACTTGTATTGTACAGTAACAGGGATGGTATCTGGGATCACTCCTAGTTGTTTATGCATTCCATGCCATTGGAGAAGTTTAATCCACCAACCCCACAACCGTCTGATTTTAGATATGTATGTTGCCGTGTATAACAAACCTTTAAGCTTAAGCTGCATTAAGACATAATCATATTTATTTTGGAAGGTTCTTGTACCTAATTTACCTTGTTTGTTACCCGGTATATTCTCCCGATAAGATAGACACGCTTTGCCTTTGGTCGTTGAATTTATTGCTGAATATGGGTTGCCACAGAAACGGTCTGGCCCATTGAACAGATCAGGTGAACTTTTCTAGTAAGTTCACCAGCCTTTTCATTTCCTTCAAAACCATTTCATTCTAGTGCCCCAAAGTTGGACTTTTCTTCTTTTACGTAGAAGTCTGAAAACTTTGAAGTAGAGTTGAACTTATTTGAGGTCAAACAAGTTTCAGCTTAACGCTTTCTTTATTCCTGTTCCAAGGCTTGTAATGCCACATTCTTCGATGGTATGAAAAGATACTGGGACATCCTTCCATTGGCCTTGCAACGTTGGTATTTGTGCTATCGATACCTACAGCTACATCGGTTTTCGTATTCTATTTATTGGGTTCTGGAAGCCCCATGTCTGTCGATTTGGAATCATTCTGTTAGGTCTCCACTCAAATAATAAAGTTTTTGATACGCAGCTATTCACCGACAGATCATGTCGAGTCTAGGAATCTAATGAAGTCCAAATACACTGCGAGTTTCATCTGGGGAAGCATGACCCTTGACCCATCACACTAGAAGTTGCTGTAAGCTAGAAATCAAAGGCTTATTTCTCTAAGCAGTCGTTTTGTTGTCATATTGTTGTCTTATTCCACTGAAGACTATCGGTATATTCGCTTGTGGCTGCTTCCGTTTTGTGGATGCGAGTATGTGTTGGGGGTAGTGTGAGTGGTAGTGTTTGCACAGATGTGGGTGTGATACTTTTGTCTGCATTGTAAGGGGTGATTCATCGTGAGGTTTTATTTTCAATAGGACTTTTTTGACAGATCACGCATGACTCCTATCAAACTGGTTTATCATTTCAATTCAGTATTGTCCGGCAAATCATCATGCAAAGATTTACATAACAACAGCGTCTCTAAATTGTTCAACTGTATTACAAAAATCAGCCTTCTGTAAGAAATGTTTTTCGTGCGATTCGAGGAATTTACGGTGCGCCTATTACTGCCTACTATTG
Organism: Volucella inanis; assembly: GCA_907269105.1. Lineage (NCBI taxonomy): Eukaryota > Metazoa > Arthropoda > Insecta > Diptera > Syrphidae > Volucella > Volucella inanis. The sequence goes on along the minus strand of OU026157.1, from coordinate 123,114,021 downwards.
CCAATACCATTCGCAAACTTGAGTCCCAGTTTGCATAAGTGGGTGATACTCGACCGGTTAGACCACATCCAGCACGTAGTGAAGAGACTATAGCAGCTGTAGCTGAGAGTGAACGCGAAGACCGTGATGAATCGATTCGTCTTCGTTCTCAGCAGCTTGGCTTGGCGTATTCGACAACTTGGCGTATTTTACATGAGGATCTCAGCCCAAAAGCGTAAAAAATTCAACTTGTGCAGGAATTGAAGCCAGGCGACTTGAATTTCCGTCAAGTGAATGGGCTTTGGAAAAACTCGTGAAATTTTGTTCAGTGATGAAGCCCATTTCTGGCTCAATGGATGCGTTAATAAACAAAATTGCCATATTTGGGCTGATGAATAACCCGAAGAGTAACAAGAGCTACAATTACATCCATTAAAAACAACGGTATGTTGTGGTTTATGGACTGGTAGAATCATTGGTCCATATTTCTTCAAAAATGAGGCAAATCACAATGTTTCCGTCAATGGTAACAGTTATCGCGCCATGTTAACGGACTATGTGCTTCCTAAAATTGAAGCACATTGTCTTGGTGAGCTCTGGTTTCAACAAGACAGCACTACGATCTATACAGCGGTGAAAGAATGGACTTTTTGAGAAATCATTTCGGTGAGCACTTAATTTTAGGTTTTGCTACGGTAAATAGGCCGCCTAGATCGTGCGATATCACACCTTTGGACTATTTTTTCTAGGGATATGTAAATCTCAGGTCTTCAGGAATAAGCCAGCTACGATTTACGCTTTGGAAGCCAACATTACTCGTGTTATCTGCGAGATACCAGTCGCTATGCTCGAAGGAGTCATCCAAAATTGGATCTTCCGAATGAACCACCTCAGACGTAGTCGTGGCTAACATTTACATGATATCATTTACACAAAAAGTTCGCTTTCAAATTTATGTGTTACATGCATTATAAATCAAACCTCACGATGAATCACCCTATACATGTCATTCTCGTCTTGGCCTCGTCAAAGTCCTTTACTTCCAGAGTAATGCGGTGTGTCAGAACTTGTATGTCTACGTTGCCAATGGTTTCATCAATTATCTTCTTAAATTGGTCTGTTTTTTCTACTATCTCATTTAGTTGCACCATAAGGTCCCCTTTCTGGATTCGTCTGATATTCGTAACCGTTTCGCTGAAAACGCTGAGCTTGGGTCCGCATTAACTTTCCGGAATATATGTCTTTGTTTCTCGACTTACTTATTCTCTTGATGATCTTTATCCAAGTATTGTTGTTGTTTTCAGCCATGGCGAAATCTATGATGCATTATTTGTCTAATGACTTCCTTGATTCTGTCGTCATGCAACTCGATCGCCGACAATTCATAGAGCGCTTTAATCGATTCGATGGCATTTCTCATCGGTTGGGTGATAGAATGCCTCTTACCATTCTCCGACATTTCCACAAGCGTTTTTATCTGTTCTCCCAGTTTGTGGAAGACAGATGACTGTTGTTGTGTCGATAATTTCTGTTTCGCGGCCGTATGTTCTGGTGCTGTAACATTTTACCCAGTACTTCTCTGGGGGGTTTGTATTTGTCCACCGGGTGACCTCTATACCTTTGAGCTCCTCTGGAAGGGGTTTACTCAAGAGGCTACGTTTACCTCGTTTATTTTTGTTGGATTATTACTATTGATGTAAGTGGCTTGCAAAATACTCCTCCGAGTCGGCGATGACTTTCTCGTTCTACCCGTACTTTTTTCCTGCGAGCAATCTTTTTAGATTTGGAAACAAAAAGAAGTCGCAAGGAGCCAAGTCCGGAGAATATGGTGGATGGGGGAGTCATCCGTAGTGTAATTAGAGCCGGTGCGTTATCGCACTTTTTCTTCGCCGAATTTGGTCTTTTTTTCTTCAAATCAGCGTTGAATCAGCCCAATAAATCGATGTAGTATGCTCCTGTGATTGTTTTTCCTTTCTCCAAATAGTGAACGTGGAATTCACCTCGCGCTTCCCAAAAAAAAGGTGCCCATCACCTTTTGACTTACACGTTCAGTTGATGCTTGCTACCTAAGTCAGCTCGCGAATTTTTACTTGGCATTCCGCCAATACGAGATCATGGATATTGTCTATGGTTCCCTCGGTGGTAACCGTATGTTGACCACTGAAGTGCGCCCACGGCTAAACACTGTGAACCAATGGCAAATGATGGTATACTTATTTTGGCTGTGTAACGCCACCTATGTTCCAAGCCGGGTATTCATCAAACAGCCCTCGTAATTGTATCATTTAGAAAGATCTAGTCAAGGCTTAGCTTTTTCCCACATCTGAAGGGTATTAATACATAAGTTCCGGTGTAAAGTGAAAGATTTTCTCCCACTTGACAGTCATATACTGCTTTTAAATAACCTGCTTTTTGTCACAAATTTCTTGTGGGTGTTTGCCTTTCCTGGATGTAATTGGAACAGCCCATAGCATTGTGGGTTAAATATTCATTTTTGACTAGTAACGAAGAGTGACTCTAGAAGGGAACGCCTTCTTGTGGACAGCCTTTGGTTCCTGAGGTAGTAGAAGTGGTTATTTTACGGATATTCACATCCATCTCTTCCACCTGACAGGATGATCGATACCTTTGAGTTACATGGCTTTTGAGGTAGAATTGTAGTCAGGCACAAAAGGCGTATTGATTTGGATGCAGACATTTATTTTTATCCAAGTATTCTCTGATATGAGCATCTATTGGTTTTTCTATAGACATGTCAAGCTTATGGAAAGGTAATATATAGGGTAGGTCACTAGGTCAGTTAGCTGCTTTGGGATAAACACGTTTACCTCCTTCCAGGTTTAATAAATGTATCTCCGATTAAAGTTGAACTAAATAGCACAACCATAGTTGGTGAGATTGAAACCTGAGCTTTTTGAGTTAGAGCAGGAATTATTGCGTCATAAGTTTCCTTATAGAGCAGTCAACTTAACTCACAACAAGACCTACTCTTGTCAATCGCTGTTTCTTCTGATTAATTATGACATAAGAAGAAAAACTAAGGAGATTCTGTATGATCTATGTAACATTTTCCCTATATGAAATTTAATCTCCGCCAAAAATCCACAAAGTAAACACATTTGAGTGCATTAAACAAATCCTTTAAAAAAAAAAAAAAATTGGACAACAAATTCGATTCATGAATCTTGATTTAAATGAACAAACAGAGATTTATGAAGAAATATTGTTGGCAAGAGTCATTTGTCTAGTCAGTGTTGTCTTTTTTGTTTGTTCTGTCTTTCCTCTATTCTAAGCTGTTGTCGTCACCCGCGTATGTACCATATATGTGTCTGTATGAATGTACTGTGGGTGCCGCTTAATGTTTGAAAATGAAAAACTGGATTTGCTTCTGTTTTGTCCCGTTCTTGGAAAATTTATTATCCTCTCCAAGCCAAGAACTGAGTTGAAAAATAGAAGAAGGATGTGTATTCATTACATGGTTTTCTATTTTGCCCTGACATTTCTAATAACAATATGAATGTGTGTACGATACAATCGAAACAAATTCTTTCATCCTTAAGATATTTTGACATTCCCCATGGATATTCATATTTTATAAGCCATGTAAATTCAGTGTGGATTAGAAATGAGGTCAAATATAGTATGGGTAATGCATAAATAGATTTAAATTCTCCATAAGAAAGCGTTTACTTCTCGCACATGTCGCAAATGGGTTAAAACCCTTTGGTTTTATTACAAAGATTCGAGACCATAATTTAATTTAAGTGCATTGCTTTGTTATCGTTAAATTTAAAATTAATTTAGTATATATTGATATAATTTTACAGATATAAAGGGATGTTTAAGATAAATAAAATGTGATGAGTTTTTGGATTTACAAACAAGAAAATATGGTGTAACTGATAGTTTTATTCGTTACTTTTCACTTCATTCCTTAGACAGTTGTCTTTTTTGAATCAATTTGACAGGTTTTACTTTTTATGTTACATCCTGTAAGATTTTTCATGTATAAAAAATTCATATTCGTGTTCAAAGTATGAACAATTTAATTGTATGATGCCTTAGACAATAAAGGCACACACAGCGGGTGACTTGTCGAAAAAAGACATTAAATCGACATTTTATCCCCTACTGGATGGAATAAAGATAGCTCTTCTAAATCAGAATATAACAACGGTTTTATCTCTATACCAAAAGGGGCTGTAAGGGTAAGAGAAATTTTTATTTTTTTAATTCAAAAAGACCGACAGAGGAATACGAAAAAAATTCAAACAAGTCGGAAGTGAGTGCAATATCTTTCTTAAGCGTGTGAAATGTTAATACGAAAAAAAACTGAGGCAAAAAATAATGCAATGACATTATTCCAGCTGCCAACTTCTTACTACACACTTTGCGGCCAGCTCAACTTCTCCAGATTGTGCCTTGTCTCCGCCTACACCTGAATGTAAATGATCGATCCTGATCATTATGACCTTTGTCCAGCCCGTCCCTAAAAAAGACGAATCTTCTTCTTATTTTCTCCTACAAACTCGTTGCACTTACATCACCTTTTTCTAAAGTCATGGAAACTCTGATAAATAGATAGATTCTTTAATAGATTAGAAATTACCTATCGGAACGTTTAATTCAAGTTTTCTTTAATGATTTAAAGTCTAATATTCACAAAATTAATACTGGTGTGCCCCAGGGCTCCGTTATGGCTCCGACATTCTTTTTAATTTTTATCATGGATCTCTGTCTTGCACATCAGATGTGGCGTTTCCGATGACATCCGTGCTCCGCTGGGTCTCTGCTCTTGATGTTGTTGAAACGTTATTATCAGAGAGGTTAAGGATGACGCTATCGGAAAAGATTCTGATCATCTCTAACGATCATAATCACCTCACCTTAGAGTTTCTCACGGTATTTTCTGGAATATGTACTTTCTTTTATATCGGTAGTCGTGCATTGATGTTTCCGCATACCACAATGTGATCAATGTGACCCAAGTTATCACCCTTAATCCATCTCTGAATGTGATGTTGCTTGCCCTCTTTTCTTGGTGTTCAGGAGCACCTATTCTGTTAAGGTTTCTTACATTCCAGATACATATTCGATTTTTTTTTTTTCAAGTTCTTATTTATCGTCAACAGCTATAGTTCCTAGCTAATGCTGTTGTTGTTTCTATTAGAATTGTTACTCCTTCATATAGACTTGTAAAACCTAAGGTAACGTATTTATGCATACCAATTCCAACACTCATTGCTTAACTTAGAAGCAACATCGTGACTCAAAATCGTCGTACATTTGTCAGCGCTTTGCGCAAACCTGTTAATAGTGCCAATTATCTACTGCATGCACCTAAGTTATAAGTTATATAACGAAATTGTATCATAAGTCCAAACATTTCACTATTTTCATCAAATCAGGTTGATAAAACAAAGGTAATCATATCGAGATAAATTAACCAATTCCTAATGTAGAAGTTACTGTGTTAAAATATTTTAGTATTCTAGCTACAGAGAAATTTGCCATAATCTGAGAAAATTTTTCTTAAATAATTCTGTCGTATAACATATTTGCTGATGCTAGCATTTATAAAATAGATTTTCAACTTTTATTTATTTTTTTTTTTCTTCTTAATGTTTTCCGTTGGGTGAGTTTTATAAGATTTGGCATTATCACATAAACGACAGCCAAATGTGTCAAATTGATTATTCAGTAAGCAACCTGAATTATTTTCTCTTATACATATTTGTTCTTTCCGAAATATAGGATAAAAAGTAAAAGCAAAAACAATTTTTTTTGGAACGTATCCGAGCAAAAACTACCCTCATCTTTAATATGACATCACAATAGGCATGTTTTTGGTAAGAACGTATGTCGTTAGATTCCTTAAAAAATAAAGAAACATAGAAAAATTAAAGTAAACTCGTAGAAGCCTACCTTTTTCAAGATTTATTCTAAAAACACAAAAGGCAGCAATAACATGAATACTTGTGGTCGACAAAAAAGAATAATAAGCAAATATTAAAAATGGAAAAGCTGCTTTATAAGGCTAAATATATGTGTAATGGAATGCAATGGGATATAAAATATTTACTTAAATTTGAGATGAAAATATAATACAATTCAACTCTCCTAAGGTAAACATCGTAGAAATATATGCTCTTGTCTCAACCTTTACGTACGTAATACATGGAGCTTGACAAAATATTGTAGTAGTTAAATCTTTTACCCAACGCAAGTCTATGGAATTTCCTTCAAATATTGAAATCATCAATCAAAAAATAGAACGTTTATTACGTACAAATACAATTTAAAATATTATTTATTCTGCTGGTATTTCGATATCGCTTTAAGAATTGATTTCAATGTGTAGCCTTTTAAAATATATAAATTGCTCTTCTTGCACATGTCTTGTAATTGACTGACATATTGGGAAACACGTAAATCTCTTTTTTAAACTAATAATGCGAAAGAAAACAGATATTTTAGATCCAAGAAACAGAAACACTTTTGAGGATTTGCCTTTGGCTCAAAGATCAAGGGAGAGTTATTAACTTAATCCGTGCGGTTTGCTAAGAGATGGCGTAACTTGTATTATTCCATTGTTATTATTTTTTTTTCACTCAAATATGTAGAACTTTGTGCTTGAAAAAGTGTTTTTGCGGGGAGTTTTTTTTCATTACTTTAATATGAAGAAAACTGCTGCCGAAAGTCATCGTATTTTGGTGGAACTTTATGGTGAACATGCGCTAGCTGAGTGAACGTGCCAAAAGTGGTTTGCACGATTTAAAAGTGGTGATTTTGGCTTGGAAGACGATGAACATCCTGGGCAGCCAAAAAAGTTTGAAGATGAAGAACTGGAAGCATTACTCTATGAAGATTGTTGCCAAACACAAGAAGAGCTCGCGGAATCTTTGGGTGTCACTCAAACAGCCATTTCGAAACGTTTAAAAGCAGCTGGATATATTCAAAAACAACGAAATTGGGTTCCACATGAACTCAAGCCGAGAGACGTCGAAAGGCGGTTTTGTATGTCTGAAATGATGCTGGGACGCCACAAAAGGAAGTCAATTTTGCATCGGATTGTTAATGGTGATGAAAAATGGATCCATTACGATAACCCCAAACGCAGAAAATCATATGTAAAACCCGGCCAAGCAGCCAAATCAACGGCAAAGCCGAATATCAATGGCGCGAAGGTAATGCTCTGTGGAATCAGATGGGTGTGCTGTATTATGAACTACTAAAACCGGGTGAAACCATCAATGGACAACGCTACCGAACACAATTAATCCATTTGAAGAGAGCAGTAGCCGAAAAATGCCCGGAATATACGACCAGACACGAGGCAATAATTTTCCATCATGACAACGCTCGGCCCCACGTTGCTATTCTGGTTAAGAACTACTTGGAAAACAGTGGATGGGAAGTCTTACCCCACCCGTCTTATAGCCCAGACCTTGCCCCTTCTGACTACCATTTGCTCCGGTCGATGCAGAACGCCCTCACTGAAATACGGTTCACATCAGAGCAGAATATCAAAAATTGGTTTGCTTCATTCTTTGCTGCCAAGCCGGCGCCGTTCTTTTGGGATGGGATCCACAAATTGCCAGAAAGATGGGAAAAAGTCATAGCTTCAGATAGGCGATACTTTGAATAATACTATTGTACATGTTTTTCTTAAATAAACGTTCAAATTTTGAAAAAAAAAACGCACAAATTAAAATATATACCCAATAAGTAAAAGCTTCATAAGACAAATTGGACGGCAAAAGACAGAGGGATCAGGACCCCGGTAAAGAAGTATGCACTGAGCGATACGCTTGACGTAATTCAGTTACTTTTAAATTAATAAATATATTGATATCTTTTAAAAAAGGTTTTTTTAATATATATGTTATTTTAAATATATAGGGTGATCCATCGCAAAGTTTGATATATAATGTAAAATGAAATACATAAATTTGAAAGCAAACTTAAAATTTTTAACAGCGGTGAAAAGAACAATTCATGGCATTTATTCTGTAAAAGTAAAACTATGTAAATGATGGCTATGACTACGTCTGAGGTGGTCCATTTGGAAAGTCTACTTTTTGGCGACTCCTTTGAGCATAGCGACTGGTATCTCGCGAATAACACGAGTAATGTTGGCTTCGAAAGCCTCAATCGTAGCTGGCTTATTCGCGAAGACCTGAAATTTTGCATATCCTCAGAGAAAATAGTCCGAAGGTGTGATATCGCACGATATAGGAGGCCAATTTACCGTTTCAAAACGTGAAATTAAGTGCTCACCAGAATGATTTCTTAACAAGTCCATTGTTTCACGCAACTGTATGGCTCGTAGCGCCGTCTTGTTGAAACCAGACCTCACCGAGACCATGTGCTTGAATTTCAGGAAGCACAAAGTCCGTTAACACGGCGCGATAACGGTTACTATTGACTGTAACATTCTGATTTGACTCATTTTTGAAGAAATATGGACCAATGATTCCACCAGCCCATAAACCACAACATACCGTTGTTTTTAATGGATATAATGGTAGCTCTTGTTACCCTTCGGGTTACTCATCAGCCCAAAATACTTGCAATTTTGTTTATTAACGTATCCATTGAGCCAGAAATGGGCTTCATCACTGAACAAAGTTTCACGATAAAACACCGGATTTTCATTGAGTTTTTCCAGAGCCCATTCACTGAAAATATGACACAAATTCAAGTCGCCTGGCTTCAATTCTTGCACAAGTTGAATTTTGTACGCTTTTAGGCTGAGACTTTCACGTTAAATACGCCACGTTGTCGAATACGCCAAGCCAAGCTGCTGAGAACGACGACGAATCGATTCGTTTCGGTCTCCGAGTACACTCTCAGCTACAGCTGCTATAGTCTTTTTACTACGCGCTGGATGTGGTCTTACAGGTCGAGAATCATCCATTTATGTACTAGGTGGAGTGAATAGTAACCTCCTTGACCGCCAGAATGCGCTGCTACTGCCTTGAAGTCCCTTCATATTTAGGTAAAATGCCAAATTACAGTGCGATACTGTCTTTAGTTTTGTTTTGACAGCTGAATGTTGTTGACGTGTTTGGCATCATGCTGAGTATGGACGAAAACGATTTTTGTTCTCTCATAAAACATTATTTTTTGAGAGGCAAAACGGCGAAGGAAACAAAAGAAAAGTTGGATAAATATTATGGGGCTAATGCTCCGTCAGATTACACCGTCAAATATTGGTCTGGAGGGTTTCGTGGTGGCCGCAACTCCACTACCGATTAAGTCTGCAGCGGCAGGTCCTCCGATGTGATTACAGAGGACAATGTCAAAAAAATACGTGAAATGGTGTTGGCTGACCGAAAAGTGAAGGTAAGCGAGCTAGCAGATACCACAAAAAATTAGTACTGAGCGCACACGCCATATTTTGGGCAATATTCTGCATAAGAAAAAGTTTTCCTTTCGCTGGGTGCCGCGCATACTCACTCCTGACCAAAAACACGAACGCGAGAGCACTTCGAAAGAGTGTTTGGACTTGCTGATGCGGAATCGCGCAGACTTTTGGCGTCGATTGATAACTGTTGAACACCAGAGGGTGTTCGGAGGGAGGAGGGAGGCTCGATGTGTCGGAAAGGTTATGGCGTTGGTTTTTTGGGGATGTCATGTCATACTCTTCGTGGACTAAAACGAAAAAATAATTTTTTTTTTTTCATTCCCAAGGAGGTTACTTTTCACCCCACCTAGTAAACTGGAACTCAAATTTGCGAATGATATTGGCAATTGTGGTTTCAGTAGGTCGATTATGTGCATCGTGAGTTCCTCGACTCATACGAAAAACATTTCTCACAGAACTCTGATTTTCGAATAACAGCTGAATATTTTGGGGACGCTTTTGTGATGTGAGTCTTTCCATAATAACTTGCCAATATTGAACAAAAATGATGAAGCAGTTTGATAGGAGTCACGCATGATCTATTCTGTCTATAACTTAATTCGTGCGGTTTGCTAAGAGATTGCGTAACTTGTATTATTCCATTGGAACATGCGTTGCATAGCTACTGTCATTGTACGTCATTTCAGTATATGTCATTCATTTGAAGCGTAAACAACAATAATTTTTTTTCACTCAAATATGTCGAACTTTGTGATTGAAAAATTGTTTTTTCCGGGGAGATCTTCTTAATGAAGAAAACTGCTGCCGAAAGTCATCGTATTTTGGTAGAAGTTTGTGGTGAACAAGTAGTAGCTAAGCGATCGTATCAAAAGTGGTTTGCACGATTTAAAAGTGGTGATTTTGGCTTGGAAGACGATGAACGTCCTGAGGAGCCAAAAAAGTTTGAAGATGCAGAACTGAAAGCATTACTCTATGAAGATTCTTGCCAAACACAAGAAGAGCTCGCAGAATCTTTGGGTGTCACTCAAGCAGACATTTCAAAATGTTTAAAAGCAGCTGGATATATTCAAAAGCAAGGAAATTAGGTTCCACATGAACTCAAGCCGAGAGAGGTGCTGATGGAACGCCACAAAAGAATGTCATTTTTGCATCGGATTGTTACTGCTGATGAAAAATGGATCCATTACGACAACCCCAAGCGCAAAAAATCATATGTGAAACCCGGCCAACCAGGCAAATCAACGGCAAAGCTGAATATCCATGGTGCGAAGGTAATGCTCTGTATTTGTTGGGACCAGATAGGTATGCTGTATTATGAGCTGCTATAACCGGGTGAAACCATCAATGGACCACGCTACCGAACACAATTAATCCGTTTGAAGAGATCAGTAGCCGAAAAACGCCCAGAACACGAGGCAATAATTTTCCATCATGACAACGCTCGGCCCCACGTTACTATTCCGGTTAAGAACTATTTGGAAAACAGTGGATGTTAGGTCTTACCCCACCCGCCTTATAGCCCAGACCTTGCCCCTTCTAACTACCATTTGTTCCGATCGATGCAGAACGCCCTCAGTGAAATACGGTTCACATCAAGCAGAATTGGCTTGACTCATTCTTGGCTTGAATCAGAATTGCCAGAAAGATGGGAAAAAGTCATAGCTTCAGATAGGCAATACTTTGAATAATACTATTGTACATGTTTCTCTTAAATAAACGTTCACATTTTGAAAAAAAACCGCACGAATTAAATTACATACCCAATATCAAAAAAGCACATTGAAAATCAAACCTCACGATGAATCACACTATATTTAGAAATTCAAATACGATTAATGTGAATGGCACTTCATTGAACAATTTAATGAATAAGGAAACTATGTGGGTGTGCAGTTTAAATTTAACTCTTTAAAAAGGAAAAGGAAAAATAAAAAATATAGAATAGTATTTTACAATATAAAAAGATAGGCAAGTCATTTTTGAAGATTAAATTCGTAAGATTATATGGAAAAATAAATAATACCAAAATGAGAGGCAATAAGCTTATATTTTCACGAAGCGTTTCAATCCAATGCCCCCAATCCAAGGGAAACGGATGTACTAAAAACTACAGTAGCAATTGTTCTATACTTGTTTAAATACCTTTCAGCCAGATCTACAACAATCAGCGTGCTGTGGGAAGTTAAAGGGGTTGGTTTTCCTCTTTGAATAAAGGATAAATTTTTTACGGCGTAAATAGAACTGGTGTATGTGTAACCACTGGGGTCGCAAAATTTATGGATTTTGATTCCGTATTTGTTAGACTTATCCGAGTTGTATTGGCGTCTTCCACGCCAGAAAGACAACTAATATTTTTTCCGTAGTTTTAGGTTTGAAAAAAATTTTTCTCCAGGATTTCTAATAAGCCGCTTATTTTGCTCAAATGATTGCTTCTTTTCATTGAATTATCTACAATTTCAAAAGCAATTGGAATTTGTTGTGGCTTATTTTTTGTCGGACGAATACATTTTTATAAAAACACAATTAAATAGATGGTTATTTAACAATTCCCATGTGCATCACTACACCTAAACTGTTTTTTTATTTCTGGCATTTCAGTGTCCTTCAAATCTTTTATCCGCGAATTTCGAGTACCAATATTATTTTCTTAGAATTCTTTGCATTAAAATTCATCTGGGTAGGTGCAAAGTAGTCAAAAGGCTTCATTTGAGAAATATTTATATTCTGTGACGTGTCGAATTCAGGTGGCTCAAAAATAAATTCTTTCTGTCACCTTTTAGTAACAGGTCAGAAGCGAATGCACCATTTAAAATTTAAACTAATATATAGAGGGTGTATACTAAATTGTCGAGGATCATTTAGAAAATGATTCGTTGATATAATCCTTGAAAAAATGTTGACATCATTTAACGAGGATTTAAGAAAAGTCTTACTTTGGTGTACCCTGACCCATGTTAATGGAAATTGATCTGTTAGTACTAATTTTGATTAGGACTTGGATTTTAAAAGAAGAACCAGTCTTTGTAACTGCGTTTAAATAAAGTTTTACTTTACTGTTACTGTTACTGTTTTACTTTTCTTGCCCATTCTAATTTTTGAATTTGAGGTCACTTTTCTCTAGAAAATGCCTAACTAACATAACTTTTTACTATTTTTCTCTTATGAACTTACTAAAAGTAATAAAAAAAAAATCATCAACAAGTTCGCAGAAAACCCCATTAGTTTTTTGATACTTAAACAGCTATAATATGTGCTCTACGGGTTCTCCTTGGTTTTGTATGCATGCTAAAGTCGGTTTTTGGATTTCACTGCGAAAGTTCATTGCTAACTGCTGTCTCACTTTTAATGACGTTTCGAGAATACGCTCTTTCAATTCACTTAAAGTTGCTATTTCGGTATTCTCCCCAATACTGTTAGGTCAGCAGATCTTGCATACCAGTAAACTGGTCTAGGTATTTCTTGTTGTTGGTTACGGGACTCTTTATCTAGCCAATTTTTAACCTCACGACCGTTTCAGGTGGAAATTTTGGTGATGGAAGAAGCTTTGTCTTTTGTCCTGGCTGAAGAAAAACGTGATATCTGCAAAGGTCTGAGTCGCTGAACTCAGTCTCATTAAATTCTAAAACCGTCCTTGGATGCCGATCATCTCTTACGGATATGGCAGAGCAGTTTAACCTACACCTTTGTTGGATGCCGGGGCACAGAGATATTCTAAGGAATTGTAGGGCCGATGAACTCGCCAAAATAGATCTCACGAGCCGCTTTCGTCCTTTGTGCAATGCTGCTCTGTAGTTATGATGTTCTGCATACATGATCAATCTGATTGATAATTTGCTGAACTGGTATCCGCCATGTTCCCATGTGAATATTGAGGTGAGGAAACCTTGTGGTTGCCACGATTATAGTAACCTTAACTCCTGCAGCGAAATCGATTAGCCTATGTATTCCGATTGTGCTACCAAAGATGACCTCCTTTCAAATTTTGGCATTAAAGTCACCTAGGAAGATTTTAAAGTCATAAATTGGACATTGCTCGTAAGTCTTGTCAAATAGTTTGTAGAAACTTTCTTTGGTAGCATCGTCCTTTTCTGATGATGTTAGCTAATTTACCTCTGATACGGATCGTTATAAAGCATTCACTTACGTGTCGAAAGCTCAAGACTTCTTGCCTAAATCGGCCGCTTACAACAAACCCACATCCAAATAGACATTCTAGTTTTTCAACATTCTTTTGCCCCGCCCATCCCACCGTACTTCCTGGATTTCGGTGATATCTCGGGCCTCCGCTAAATGTTCAACTGTACGCGGCTTACTGAAGGTCCGAACATTCCACATGCAGATCCGAAAGTCGTTATCCTATGTTCGTCCGTCTTTATCCAAAGCTTTTGGTCTTTTTGTAACAATTAATTTTTTAATTGGTTGGGCAGTTAACCCCATGCACATCCAAACAACCTAGATTGCCAGGCTCTTTTTGGGATACCGAGGAGAAAAAGGGTCGGACCAAATTTGGGAGCTAGTAACCAGCTTCGGGGATGTGAGTGTTACCGTGTTGCTGTATACCTATTATAGAAAAAACACTAGTTTGACCTGACAGGAACTGTGGACGTCACCGTTGATTCCATCCTTTGAATTCGTTCACTACTGTCTGGAAACAGGAGAAAATGCCTTAGTAACTCAACCACCAACAGCCTTCTACATGCATTGGTTACCCCATCTACAGTAGAGTTAGTAGGCAACTAGCAGTCAAGTCACCACGTGGAGGTGAGTGCAGTAGATGTTGTGAGGCTTTAACTCAAAAATCGATCGTCGAAGAAAATGTTCTAACAAAAAAGAAAACACTTTTAACAAGAATACACGAATTAACGTTGTGTAATTTTATTTAAACTACGAAATTCATCATTAAAGTTATTTCACCAACTATCAATCGACATCAAATGCGTTTCCCTTTCTTACAAAATTATAAAAACAATTACTTGAAAGCAATTAATAAAAGGACTGACTGCCAAATTGACTTTCATTAACTAATATGCACTAGGGGAAAATATTATTAAAAAAAATGTCTGCGCATGTCTGTACATGTAAAAGCCAAAAATGAAAAAGGGCAAAATAATCACCATTGCTCTTATGGCATGCATGATCTAATTCGTCGCCACAATGAAACAAAATCCTCGGTTATTGCCAGGAAAGCAATTCATAAAATTTTAATAGAAAAATGGCGTGCTCACCTTGGTTTAGTCGTTGGAAGACAGGTGAAGTGGTCACAGTACCTAAGGCATAATTTTATTGAATATTTTACACCTTGGGGTTGACTATATGCCCAATCGATATGCGATTGCTGTTTTAAGATTTTTTAATGAAAATAGCCTAGCTTTGAACACCGGAGTGAATGGTGGTGGGAGGTTAAACTTTTAGTTGATTAATTCAATTTTGTGTTCGTGGAAAATCCTTAGAAGTATAATTAATAAAATTTTAATTAACGAATGAAATCCCACTCACATAAGTCAAAATTTGCTTTAAATTATCGGCATAAACGCAAATCGGGACCAATTACTGGTTTCCTTAGATATTTGGAAATTTGTTAATGCTTCTGTGGTTACTCAAAAATGAAATATAATCGTATAGGGTGGTTCATCGTAAGGTTTGATTTATAATGTAAAATAAAACACATAATTTTGACAACAAACTTAAAATTTTTATTACCGCTTAAAAGAACAATTCATGACATTTACGTTTTAAAAACGATACTATGTAAATGTTGGCCACGACTATGTCTGAGGTGATCCATTTGGAAGTTCCAATTTTGGGCGACTCGTTCGAGCATAGCGACTGGTATCCCGCAGATAACACGAGTAATGTTGCCTTCCAAAGCGTCAATCGTAGCTGGCTTATTCCTGAAGACCTGAGATTTTACATATCCCCAGAGAATATAGTCCAAAGGTGTAATATTGCACGATCTAGGCGGCCAATTTACCGTAGCAAAACGTAAAATTAAGTGCTCAACAAAATGATTTATCAACAAGTCCATTGTTCCACTCGCTGTATGGCTCTTAGTGCTGTCTTGTTGAAACCAGAGCTCACCGAGACAATGTGCTTAAATTTCGGGAAGCACATAGTCCGTTAACATGGCGCGATAACTGTTACCATTGACGGTAACATTCTGATTTGCCTCATTTTTGAAGAAATAGGGAGCATAACGTTTTTTTTAATGGATGTAATGGTAGCTCTTTGGTACTATTCGAATTGCTCATCAGCCGGCAATTTTGTTTATTAACGTATCCATTGAGCCAGAAATGGGGTTCATCACTGAACGAAATTTCACGATAAAACACCGGATTTTTATTGAGTTTTTCCAATGCCCATTCACTGAAAATATGACACAAATTCAAGTCGCCTAGCTTCAATTCTTGCATAAGTTGAATTTTGTATGCCAAGTTGTCGAATATGCCAAGCCAAGTTACTAACAACAACGTATAATCTCTTCACTACGTTCTGGATGTGGTCTAACCGGTCGAATATCATCCACTAATAAAACTGGGACTCAAATTTGCATCGTAAGTTCCTGGAATCGCACGAAAAACATTTCTCACAGTGTGAGTCTTTCCATGATGACTTGCGAAATGATAAATGATACTGAAAAAAATTACAGGACAGTTTGATAGGAGTCACGCGTAATCTGTCAAAAAAAGCCTATTGAAAATCAAATTGCACGATGAATCACCCTATATAACAGTCTGGAGAATGCTGTTTTTATAAATTATTTGAAAAAGATATGTTTACAGCGCTCAAAATCTTCAGACCTATTTTTGCAAAGAATTTCCCTTTTCTCCACTTAGTACAACGCTTATCAGGATTTATTAAACTAAAAACCAAACAAGATTGTAAATTCATAATAAAAAAAATGACAAAACAAACAAGTACATATAATCTAAGGCCGAATGTTGAAATGATCTGATTATTTGAGCAAACACTGCACTAAACCGCAAGAAGGTAAAAACTTTCCCAAAACATAAGGGCAGCATGTTAAGTAAAATCGTTAGTAATACGGTGCATGAAGATTTTACTCATCATTAGCGCTAGTTATAGCTTATAAATTAAAAAAAAAAGATTTTTAGTTTAAGACCTTATACCCATTAAGATTTCAGCAGCGTATGCACAGTCTTTGTCATTAATGAAGGCAGTAGGTGATTCTTTCAAATGCAGTTCAAACAGAGGACTACTGTAAACAAGAAATAAAATAAAATCCTAAGGTACCCTCAAATTTAAAAATAAATGTCTTTATTGATTTGTCAATATTAAAATATTAAAAATTTGAATTCTATTTGAAATATAAGACTTAAGCCAATCAAGTATAAAATAATAAAATCAAACACTTTATAACACCCAAAGCGAAATATTGTGTTTTTTCAAATCACCTTTCGTTATATCAACATACCATATAAGTCAGCAAGGATCTTTTTGCCATCAAGATTTGTGAAAAATTGCAGCGTTAGGTTTGTTTCCGTGTTGGAAACAAAACTGAAACGGTCTGGAAAAGCTTAGCCTCATTTAAAACAGGTAAAAATGGACATTTTATACATTGGAACCACGCCGGAGCACTTGAGAACATGAACAAATATTCCTCAAAAAGGCTGCTGTTACAATAATTGCTAATATTACATCGAAACATGTCGGGGCTGGTATATTTCATCTGTTGGAAGAAATTACCAAAGATGTTGTTACGTTTTTTGATGGCTTCAGGTCGCCTGACACCGATGGCTGCTGGTAACTTTGAAGAAAATTTTCACTGGCATACATACCGAAACCCTAACGCAAAGTTAGATCAGCCTTTATACCGAATATCGGAGTATGTTGAAGAGTATGAAGAGAATATTCGAAATCCATGTGCATCAAACTGGATTCCGAATGCATCCCCTCACTAAAATCCATCGTGATTACTAAGGCGGAAGATCTTGTGAAAGTGCATTTCAAAATCGGGTAGGCAAAAGTAGAAACGCCCTCAACAAGAAGAAATACACGCTGAGCATTTTCATCGACAACATTACTTTTGATGGCATGTGTAATCGATGAGACAATATGGTGTAGACGAATCACTTATTTTATAGATAAAAGCAATGCCTGTGACACTGATTACGGATTCTGATTGCAGCCAATATATGGGGTTGTCCATAAATCGGCGTCCCGTCTAGACTGCTACGGTACATATTGTATAGCTCACTGCTTAACGCTCTTCATAGTTCTAATATCTGTGCTCACGCATATGCAGATATTGTAGCTATCTGATCGAGTCTAGCAACTGTCTACCCTAAAGTACAGAGCTTTCGGTTAATCTTTTCAAACCTGAAATTGTTCTACTTATAAAAAGAAGGAAGTTGAATTATATGACTCACCTTGTGTGATTGTGTTCACAATCTTCTGCGGACTAAACATTTTTCGTTGAAAATCTTTGAAGTGCTATCAACCTTCCGGCAGTGCAAACGAGCTGTTGAGATTGAAACTACTCGGCTATAATAAGGTCAATCATAACCTATACGTTGGTTGTCTGATGGCTTTCACAAAAATACGTCATCGCTGGATTCTGTCACGGCTGCATTGGGCTCTGCTCTAGAAGAGCTGATGCATCTCTCTCAACTTCAGATTCATATCATGGGCTGCACTCTCAAAGCTATCTTCCATCAAAATGAAGTGGTTTATGGTATAACACGCACTGGATATCCGTAAGGAAAACTTTCACTTGTCTTCCAAGCAAGTGGTGGTGTACACACTGATGGCAATGAACTATATTGTGGAGAACTGATGGCGGTGACGAATCATTTGCATCTGCAGCGATAAGTAAGTTACGCTTAGAACCTTTCTGAGTTTTCTTACGACTGCCAAGTAACTCAAGATTGCAGGAATTTACTGAGCGCAGTCGGAATACGGAATTTATTGAGCTTTGTAAGAATCCTATGTCACAATGGAATAATGAGAAATCAGGTCGCCGATAAATTTACTAAGCAAAGCTCAGAGGAAAACTTCTCAGGAACCGAAGTTAGGTTAGGTGTGCCTGCGTCTTCAGCCATGGCTTTCATTGAAAGTTGAGTTTCATATGAGAGCAAATGCAAATGGTATGCCTCTCCAGGTTACCTGCAGACAAAGCGGATGTTTCTTGACGTCTCTAAATGGTCAACGGATTTGCTTCTATCAGTCAGTAGTTAGAACTGTAGATTTGCTTACTGATATCCAGCGAGGGCCCCCTCCCAATTTTCGATCGGAGTAAAAAGCTGTAGTAGAGCAATACTGGCCTTATTGTAAACGATTTCCGATTGAGTCAACTGAAGGTTACCACGATTTGGCCTGTTACAAGCGGCTGATTATAAGGTCTTTTTGGGTGGCAAGACTACCGGTAGTCCTTATTAGGGCTTAAAACTCAGTATCATGAGAGAGGGCCCCCAGGCTTGAAAGAGGTAGGTCACTTATGAGAGCGCCATGGTAGCTATGAAAGAAAGGGTTTTATAGTTGGTTCTGACCTAATGTAGAGTTGCAAATACTACTGCGTGCCGTGACCCTGAGATCGGGAAGAAGTTTTAGGTTTTACTTGGCTCAAACGAAGACCTGAGCCTGAAAACCATAAGCTTTAGCCAGGCGTATCTTGATCCCTATAGATTAAGTCATTCTACAGCAGATGTTCACGTAAAACACAAGAAACGTTCTAAAATCCTGAGAAACTTGCTGTGAAAGTGATGGCGACCCCCCGGAAACTTCCTCTGTGAATGTCCGCTTTACCCTCACATCAGTCTATAGATACTCGTGGTGGATGTTGGTACTGTAGGATTTTATCAGTAAAGCGTTTGCTCGTCTTTCTTCAAAATATTGAGAAATTTTAGTGTAAGGAACATACGAGATGTACAATGAACTAGTTTCCTACCTAAGTACTCCTTTTGGCAGAAAAAAAAATCAGCAACATCAAAACAGCCTATATGTTTTAAGAAAATATTTAGCATACCATCCAAGCCGCAAGCCTTTGAATTATTTAGAGAACCAATTAATATTTTCTATTTATCACATTTCACATAGGAGCTCCCTGAAAAATTGGCCAATCTACTTTATAAATGATCTTAACACTCTCCCGAAAAGTTTTTCCACAACTACATTTTTTTGTATTAAATTGCATATTTATCTAAGTTGTTCCACGTATCTTTCCTCGCGTAGTTCTTCTTATTGATTTGTTGATTGACTACAAAATTCTCACCAATTTAGTGCTGGTGCTGATTTTCGTTGATTGTTCTCTGGTTTTTTTCACGAAGTATTCGATACAAAATTATGTACTTGTATCAGAGATTGTTCGATATAACATATTGTTATAAAAAACCTCCATCAGATTGATCCTATGAGCAGTACGAATAACCTTTCTGAACAGAAAATACCATAAACCCTCATATTTATATCCATGTACATAAGTTAACCTCATACAAATCGAAAAATTTAATAAAATTGAATCAAAAAAGTAAATTGGATGAAATTCAAAATTGAATTTTCTCGTTATCAAACAGTCAAATACTCTCGTAAGTATGTATGTCAAGTATGTTCATCAGAGATTTATGAAATTTCGTCCTCTTGGAAAGCGAAGAAACATCCTCGTATTCTCTTAGACTTCAATTATAAACTTTACATCTTTTTAAAACAAAAGATCTTTGATTGGATTTGGATAGTGTGCAGAAAAGATATTAAATATTTTTGTAATATGACATATATACTCGTATATTAAAGCAGTTTTCTTCTTAATAATTTATTATTGAAGTACATTGCATGATAGTTTGAAATCCAATTCATCAGCATATTAGTTCGACGAGTGAGTAAACAACTACCTACAACTAGAAATTTTAATACGTACGAATACATGTATAAGTACCTGTACGGAAAAAAATTTGTATGTTTCTGACTCCTTTGTTGCCTTCGATGCATCATGTCATGTTTTCTTAAATGGAAATTTTTCACCGTAATTAAGATACCAAAATTCCTTATCTTATCCTGAAAATTCTAAAATGATAAATGTTTGAGAATTTGACAACTAATGACATTGTTATTTAAGCTCAGCTTTAAGAATCATGGAACTGCAGGAATACGATACGTATTAAGTGAGGCGAATTGTCAGGAGTCAGCCATTTCAGGTGTGAAAGGTTGCAAACTCCTGAGTGGTCAACAGGACTCAATTGTTGAGAATGGTTTACACACACGTAACAACAAAATACTTAAGGGAGGTGTTTTAATAGCACAATGTTGACACATACTGAAATGAAACACACTTGGCTAAAGATCAAAGAAATACTATATGATATTCCTTTAATAAGTATATCTTACTGACATTGGTTGTGCAGTGCTATTAATGTAGCTCACGATGAGCCATATTTTGGTATCATTGTGATATCATAACAAGCCTTTTCCAGCTTGCTTATTTACTTTACTTAGTCAAATGTCAATACTTTCATAAGACTCCAATATTATTGCTAAAAACGATTCAAATTTATACTTCTATACTTCTATACTATACTGACAGGGTGCTATAATTTTTTTATTTTTGATAAATTTTATTGTGCCAAAACAAAAAATGTTGAAAAATACATCAATTTTCAAATTGTATCAGTAGTTTTCAATATGTCCACCTTTGGCGCGAATAATGGCCATGAGACGGCCGAAGAAAGCATCGCACGCTGCACGCAAGGGGCTCTGCGGTATTCTGGCCCATTCCCGGCGAAGTGCTAGTTTGAGATGGTCCAAACTTAGGTATTTTTTAGTGCCAACCTTCGCCTTCAAAATACCCCAGATAGAGAAATCCAACGGATTTGCATCCGGAGAATTTGCAATCTATTGTGTCGAAGAAATGAAGTGTGGAACATTGTTTTTTAACCAATCTTGGTTGACGCGCGCTTTGTAAGACGGTGCCGAGTCTTGTTGAAATTTTCACGGTCTCCGACCGAAATGATTGTTTGCCCGAGGCTTCATTACTGCCTCTAAGACAGTTTCACGGTATACGATCTCATTAATTGTGACGCCATGGTCCAAAAATACGGGCGGAGAGAGAGCATCGGTGGTTATGGCGGCCCAAACTATCACCATCGGTGCTACCTGCTTTCTGGTGGCCGTCCGAAGGTATACATTTTCGAAGGACATTTCTGGCAAGTAAACTCGGTCATTTTGTTTGTTGACAAACAAATGGCGACTCATCGGAAAAAACCAAATTCGGCAACTCACTACTTTCGTGCAAGCGTAGCAACTTCTTCGCTCTTTCGACTCTAACTTTTTTCTGTTGCGGTGTAAGATCGTGTACTTTTTGGGACTTCAATGGATTGAGCCCAAGCTCATTTTTCAGTATATCTTGCATCCGTTCCAACGATATGTTGAGCTCACGAACCATTTTTCTTCCACTTCTACGCGGATTTCGCTCAATTCGAGCCTTCAATTTCCGAACCATATCTGCCGATGCTGCTGTTTTTTTATGACCACCTCCATGGCGTTTTGCAACGCTGCGAGTATCACGGTAACGAGCTATGGTTCGAGACACAAATGATTTATTCACGTTGAGGTGCTGGAGGGCTCTAACGATAGGTACTTGTGGTTTTCCTGCCAAATATAAAGCAATAACACTATCACGTTTGAATTCCATCGCGGATAAAAATTTTTCAACACAACTGAGACGCAAATCATTTAAAAGGCTGGTAAATAATAAAATTATCTGTAATGAGTCAAAATTTGAGCTCACTGTCATTAACGGTTTAGAAATTATAGCAGTCTGAAGTTGGTTGCAGTTCGAGTTAGTCAGGGTGTTATGTTGTTATGTTGCAAAAAATTTAATATGATTTAGTTTCGTTTGATTTAGATATTTTCAATTCGTTACTTGAAGAATGGGTGTGTAATATGTTGTAGGTTCGAAAAACTATGTGTTTTGCCTTCGATACGGCACGGAAGTATCTGTCCTCTTTATTGATGTTCTTCGAGTATTTATACAAATTTAACATGGTCGCATGTTTACATACATGACAACCGAAAGTGCAACGTTGCAAGAAACATGACTTCACAGTTCAAATAAGCAATGATCTCAGAAGTGTGTCTTTTATATTTGTTTTACATTAGGTCACTGGTACCGTAAATCAGCTTTACGCTACACCTCTCTTCTTTTTAAAGAATGCTTATAGGTTGTCAGTCAATTGGATAAACATTCTTTCACATTGTTATGTAACATGTTGTATAAATAGCTTTGTTTACATTTAATGTCAATCAAATTTTTTTGTGCATTTTCATAATTTGTAAAATGATATACATATTAAAGTTCTGACAATAATGTTTGTGTGTTTTCGTTTTTTTTTTTTTGAATAAAAGGTGTATCGTAAATTTTTTTTTTTTGAAACTAATATCAACTCAAATTTAAATTGTATATATGTATTATTTATTTATTTTATTTTAGCCTGTTTTTTGGATTACAATGTTTTTACTTATTTATTTTCTGACATTGTCAGTGTCTATGTTGCTAGATGATAAAGTATAATTATTGTTCCTATCTACTTTTTTATTTTTATTTATTCTTGCTTTTGTTACGAAATTAAATTTACAAAAAATCGATTAGCATGGCATTGCCGTCTGCCTGATTGACATTAAATTAAACATTTAAAAGCAAAAAATTTTAAAGTGTAAATATCGTGATATCTTGAATATGTACATATTTAATTAATTTTTGATCTTGTAGCATTGAAAGTTCGCATTTATGATTTTGTCTCGATATATTATGACTGATTTATAATAGGAAACAAGTTTTTCAACATTGTTTTCACAATTGAGGAATGCTGTAGTGTCTTCTTTCGATTTAGTGCCGCCACCTAAAAAGTATCTTCATATCTTCCCCTTCTGATGGGTTACAAAGACTACAGTTGGTCAGGACGATGCGGGATATACATAAGGCGTATCAGTTCTCCTCTCATTTTAAATAGGAACGATATTATTTCTTTTTACTGTTTTTATTGTTGAAGTAGTTCTTGTCACACAAATTATGATTTAAGATACTGTATGTAGATCTATGTACTGATGATGTAGCCTTATTGAGAAAATCTTCTCTATATCTTTCGTCCACTTTTCCAATGATATTATATAGCACATCACTGGAGTATCTTCCAGTCCCATCTATGAAGTTGAATTCTACGAGGGCGGTCCCGGCCTGACCAAGACATGGCGGTAGTTGTTTGAAAATATCACTGTATTGAAAAGTACGCAGTCTATGAAACATATGTTTCAAGTTTAAAAGTGCAACGTTTTTCAGTATTTGTTTGGCAGCCATCAATAGTGAACGTTGTCAGTGAATTTGTGAAAATGGAGAAAATTGGTCATCGTTATGTGGTACAATACCTTTATTCGAAAGATCTCAGGCCAACCAATATAAAAGCTGGACTGGATTCTACTCTGGGTGAGTCTGCTTATCCGTTAACAAGAGTAAAGTTTTGGGTTGCTGAGCTTACGAGGCGACGAGGTGAAGAATGAAGTGACGACTCCAGAAATGGCGAAGAAAATCTACAAAGCCGTACTGGCTGATCATCGAGATTGAAAGTGCGCGAGCTAACAGACATTGTAGGCATTCCAAAAAGTGTGGTACATCGCATATTATTTGAAAATCTGGACATGCGAAAGCTGTGTGCAAGGTGGGTGCCGCGTTTTCCCACACTCGAGCAAAAACAGTGTCATGAAGATGTTTCAATTGAGTGTTTAGCGAAGTTTCACAACAACAAAGCAGAATTTTTGCTCCGTTTCATAACAATGGATGAAACATGGGTGCATCACATTACATCCGAGACAAAAGAACAATGAAAACATTGGATTCAAAAGAGAGAACCGGCTCCAAAGAAAGGAAGACCGTTTCATCTGCAGGCAGGGTCATGTCTACGATTTTTTGGGATGTGCGTGGGATAATTTTTATTGACTATCTTGAAAAAGGAAACACTGTCAATGGCCAGTAATATGCGAACTTGAGCACAGAAATCAAACAAAAAGTGTTGTTTCATCAAAACAATGCACCGTTATTGCAATGGCCAAAATTAATGAATTAAAATTTGAATTGCTTCCTCATACACCCTATTCGCCAGATTTGGGCCCCTCGGATTATTTTCTGTTCCCAAACTTGAAAAAATGGCTCAGTGGTCAACGATTTTCCAACGAAGAAGAAGTAATGTCGGCAGTTAATGGCTATTTTAAGGAGCAAGACAGTTCTTATTATAAAAAGGGTATCGAACTTTTTTAACATCCCCGGAAAAAGTGTATAAGTCTAAAAAATTTTACAAAATTTTTGTGTTTTCTTTGTTGGGTCGGGTACTTCTGGGACCGTTATTCCGCGATACGTTGCCAGCTCCTCTAAATGTTTATACCACAGTGTACTCCTTTCAATTGTGCTCTTTGTTATGATTTTTGAAAGTCTGTCATCAGGCATCTCTAGAACTTTAATAAGGTAATACACATGCAGTTTCAAAGTTTTTACGAATAGTGGAGATACCATAAACCTGTTTCAATGTTTATCATATAATTAAGCTGTGTACTTGGTAGACTAAAGATTCTTTTTTTGAAATATTTTAACAATTTCTCAACAGTTTCGTACTGGATGTATCCGCAAGATTGTGCTGCATACATCACTACTGACTCAGTTACAGCTTGAAACACTTTATATTTCACACATTGGTCGACTAGATTATTTGAAAACCATCTTTTACAAATTGCACCCATGGCACTTTTTGCTTTTATTAGTCTGTCTCTTAGGTGAGGTTCCATATTTAGATTAAAAGAAATAATCATTCCAAGATACCTGTATTGTTTCACCGTTTCGATGGGCTGACCGTTAAAATGCCAGTTCTCGTTTCCACATAAAATACCTGCAGATCCCTTTTTAAAAATTATAATTTTTTATTTTTCGAGATTTACCGTAAGATTCCATAATTGGCAGTATGAATCCAGATGATTAATCGTAAGTTGAATGGATGCTGGTGATTATGCAAAAATTACCACATCATCTGCGAACAAAAGAGCCTTTATTAACACTCCAGTAATCTCAATTAAAGCAATTTAATTGCATTTGAAATTTATAAGGCATTTAACCGAGCTTTTTTGGCGAAAATGCTTGTTTTTGTGATCGACAACTCTCTTCTTCAATGGATTAGAAATAACCTTTAAGAACCATCAATTCAAGTTGCCTTGGGTGGTTTCAAGTCTAATATTCACAAAATAAATGCTGGCGTGCCCAAGGGCTCCGTTCTGCCTCCGACACTCTTATAAATTTTTATCAATTATCTCTTGTCTTCTAATCCAACATATTTCTTTGCTAACTACAGTACTCTTAGCTTCTCATATTTTTTCCGGACTCACGTGCCTTTTCTTCGGCTGTAGAACGGAAACGGCAGCGCGTGTTAATCACATTAAATTACAATCAACAGAGTGGAATATAATGCTCCCAAAATACATCTGCTGTTCGTAAAGCGAAATTTAAATACCCAACCGTTATCCATGAATGGCACTTGCATCGTAGAAACCAATAAACTTTCCATTCTCGGTATGTGTTTTAATTACAACTTACGTTAAACCGACCACATATTCGATGTCGCCAAAAATGCTGCGAAATGTCTAGGCTTCCTTAAGCGATGTAAGAAATATTTCACTCCCTCTGACCTGGGGTCAATATATAGTATAAGGCTTTTATCCTCCCAAAACTGGAGAACAGATCTGGTCAGGTGCTTTTAAAACCTTCTTGGACTTGGTAGGTAGCATCTAAAATCGTGCAATAACCTCGTACACCGACCTATCGCTGTAAATACTCATCAATACACCCTTAAGCCCACCTTCAGATGTACTCTGAAATATCGTGATTCTTTCCTAAGCCATACAACTCGCTTGTAGAATGTCTTGCCGAGCTCTTTACTTCCTAACCATTATAACTTGCAAACATTCAAAACCAACGCACATCGGTATTTCGCTTTTTTCCCTCCTTAACTTCCTTTCGCTAGCGCTATGTGCAAACATCTAAAGTGTACACAAAATCTCTTGTGGGCGGGCCTATAATAAAAAAAAACCCAACATGTTGGTATTTCCTGACACCGTTTCGAGACACAATAAAAAATATTGATACGATGTCCAACACTGGAGTTGGATGTTACATACACATTTAAATTATAATTTCAAGGCCAACCTTTATTGACAAGTTATGTAGAATTTAATTCCAAAGAATTTATAACTTTATGTTTATAGTTTGATTACGACCCAAAAAAATATGCCCTTACTTCAGCAAGGAATCTTTTTATTTCCCATTAGATTCAGTACGTGTCGCCATGCCTTTCATATGGAATACATATTAAATTCTCAAGTTTTTCTACTCAACTTACTATTGTTATGGGCTCTACAAACTACATGCGATAATTTCAAAACATCATAAAGTATAATCCAGCCAAACCAAATGAAAGTCATAATTTTTACTGCATTAGGGCCATTGCTTATGATCGTTCTGGTAAAGGTCAACGAAATGCCATATAAAGAAAATTTAACCCAGCGATTCTGTTTCTTATTTCCTTTTTTTTTTCACCCGATTAGAATTTAAAATCGTCCATTCTTTTACCTTGTCCTTCCTCTAGTAAATTATTTTCTACCGATTTATGGGAATTGCTAAAGCTGTAGCTGGAAATGGAACCGGAACTGGGGCATGGAAACGCGAATGTGCACCCCCACACAGTCTGACCGTCTCCGATAAGCAATAAATTACCAGACATAAGTGGTCAATAAATTGCAGAATACTTTAGTATAAAGTGGAACAACGCCGTCGAACACACATATGAGTACATACGTTATATGTATGTATCTATGTATATGTAGGAAGATGAATAAATACATATATGTATTTTTTTCCGAAACAGATTGAATTAAATTTATAAAGTAGTTGATGAAAGTCTGGCTACAGTGATATGAGTAAATAAATCATCTTGAAATGTCAGAGAAATAATAATAGAATAATGTGGCGCTATATTAGGCATTAGATAAATTTCAAGACGATAAATAAAGAAAGTTAGATGATCTTATATCTTATTAGGTATGACAAAAGTATTTGTGCCTTTAAAAAGATTTGTAGGACTTATTTTTTGAAGAAGATGAACAATTTGTTTAGGTATCTCTGAAACTTTTGGACAAATGGGGATTAGTTATGGAGCATGATAGCTTCTAGATAACCGCATATACATTAAAAAGTTAGAAATTCAAATTTAGTTTTAAAGTATTATTTTCGGTAAACAATTAAAAAGAAAATCTTTGTAGGCAATTCAGTTTTTAATTATAACGTAAGACATTATAGAAAAATACATTGCAAATGGATATAGCGAACGTGAAATAAAAAAATTAATCTGAGCTAAAAAAAAAACTGCTTGCTAGGACGCCGTGTTCTTTGTCATTGTCAGTGTCAGGCTTTAAATAATCTTCACTGACCACTGGTGGTTCTGGTTGTGTAGAGTCAGTTTCAGGTTAAATTGGAACATTTAAGACTTCAGGAGAAATCGATTTTAAAATGTTTAATGGGTTTTCCTGAAATGAAATTATAATAATGGTTCTGAAGTTCTTAACAGATTATTAAGAACATCCCTGTTCATACTGATTCTCGAAATATTTCGCGTATGAGAAACTGTAGAAAAATACAAGTTTATTCATCTAAATTTATATTGTACTCTTCAAAGTAATCCCCATCGACTGCAACACACTTATGGCAGCGCTTGATCCAATCTTCGGTTTTCGTTTTGTCCATCAGTGCTTCCTGCGATTTTTCCATTACCTCCTCTCGGCGGCTGTTAGTATTTGTTGCATGTGCGACGGTGCGTTATCATGGTGCAAAATCCACGAGTTTTCTGCACACGATTCTGGTCTCTTTCGGCGAATTGCTTCACGCCTCACGTCTCATAAATACTTTGTTTACTGTCTGGCCTTCTGGCAAAAATTAATGATGCACTACACCGTTGTAATCCATGAAAACCGTGAGCATTTCCTTCTTTTTTGACTGACAACGACATGTTTTTTTGGTATCGGCTCATATGGTGAACGCCATTCACTTGCGTGTCGTACTCATAAACCCACGTCTCGTCTCCAGTAATGATCATTTTGATGAAACGAGGAAATGTTGCGGTTATTGACCAACCACTGCGTTCATCATCTTTGATCACTTTTAACCGCTCTTGCCACTGGTAAATGACCGTTTTCTTTAGAGAATCGTTGCCGAAACACCATTTCATCCGTTTTTTGAGCAAAATTTAATAAAAGCTCGTTGTTGCAAATTTCTAAAATTGTAAAAAAATCGCTAACACACACAGAGATAGATGTACTCTTGGCTACGTAATTGTGTACAATTGTCAAGCTATGATGCTAAGATTTAGAGGGAAAAAACACATCTGCCTCTCCTAATAATTGAATTTTGCCTACTAATTTCTCTCTTTTGAACCCATCACATAACCTGATCCTATTAGTCGTTACTCTATTTCTCAATTCCCTCATTCCACTTTATTCATAAGCATCCGCTCTTCATGTGCTCTTGTTCTTATGCTGAATTTGTCGCTTGTACTTGGTTGTGAAGTTTTTTTGGTTCGAGCCATCGGCGCGCAAGGTCCTGGTATGTTTTGTTTTTCTGATTTTTTTTTCTTTAGAGTAGAGTCATGACCATTAAGCTCGTAGCTTTTTTTTTTTTTTTTTTCTTGAGTTCTTTTGCCTCGAAGGTTATTTTGGATAAGATGGATAGTTTCGAAATATGATATTCAAGTGACAAGGTCGTATCTTTGTATTCTTGTACGCGGGGATATAACATATATGTACATTTTTTTAAAACTTTCTTCCTGTATTATAAAAAAAACAATATCCCCACTTAAAGCGAAAACGTCTGCTCTCCTTCGAATTCGAGTTCTTCGAGCTTCTTCCGGTAATTGGCCTATGGGAACAATTAATTGCTGTTAACGTCAACAGAATAGCAAATTATTCTGTGAATACCGACCGGGTTTTTGTTTCCAATAAATATTTTTCAAAAATTAAAAATTCTATATTATAACCTGATATTATATTTTTTTTTATAATTCCGCGCGTGACCGTGACCCTCTGCTTGAGGAGTCTATGCATATACCACTACACCACGGCCACCCTCTATGCATGTTGGTATAACATGAATTCTCTTATAGCCCTTTTTTTAATATCTAACCTATAGAGCAGATTGGTTAAAAGAGAGATGATTTACAATCTTACCATAAACAATATATTTAGGTGTTATGCCCCTGCAACAAAATGAAACAGTGCACCAACAAAATTCACACTTGCGACTTGCTGTCCATCGGTTGTTACATGCACTCAGCCATTGCCTGAGCCTTATAATAAATACAGCAATAACAGTGACCAAATGTACGCAAAAGTACTTAGGCCGGCTTTTTTTATATTCTGTTAGACACTGCACCGAATATTTTTTTGCACACGCGTTTTTTTTTTTTTTTTTTTTCTTTGTCCCTATGGTGTTTTAAATCTATTTTTTCTCAATATTCCGAGCATCATTAGACCAAAATTTTATTGCAAGGACCCTGCTTACTGCACTGAACTTAACCAATTGTCCATTGTTATATTTCTCTTAGTGTAGTGAATAAATTCTGATAACTTTTCTACATATAAACTTGGAACTACTACATTTGGTCCCACTGGTACTTGTCCAGTATATGGTATTGCAATCAGCATGTATCCAGTTCGCGCATCGTTCATTAAGATAATTCTTATGTCATACTTTATAGCAAATTAAGGAACACCCACCTCTTAAACATAATTGCTATTCATCGATGGAACAGTGTTCGTAAGGTGTGTAAAATTCAGCGTATTTTTTGTATATCTCTCCCAAAGATCTCGTATAGCTGTAAATTTATCGCTTTCCTGCTTTTCTAATATTCTTATCGCCTAATCGAATATTTTGAACAATAAATTGAAATCTATTTTTTGACATAGTTGCGTGGTAAATACCATTTCCAAGACCTATATCCCTTAATTCCATTACGTCAACTCTGCTTTGTTTCAGGATACCCATTATAAACAACAACCCACCAAATGCTCTCATTTCTTCTTCTTAGACCTCCCTTTTATAAAGTTCAGATTCTTTTCCTTCTTTCTTCCGATTGATTTGCTGGTTTATTGTTATTGCAAAAACACTTGTAAAAAATAAATGAAGTGCATCCAAAGTACTTCGAATATTTTTTGAATCCCCTTTACAACCAGAAAGACGTATAACAATATCTGCCCTACTAGGTCGTTAGACTTTTGGGAGCATCCATTTTCCATTTAATAATTTTGATCCGTTTTAGAAACAAAAAGAAATTATTATACCTAAATGCGTATAAGCTGAAAGAGCTCTCCGGAAATTACTAAGAAGAATGTTATGACTCTGCGAATACTGATCGGAATAAATTGAAGAAATTGAAGTAGATCCGCATTCAAGTGAAAGTGAGTTATCTGCTGATTATCCGCATTGGTAATTGACACAGATAGTTTTGAAATTCACATTTTTCGATTCGAAACATTTTAGAACAGCAATCCCTTGGCGTAAAAACATTTTTAAATTATTCCCTGGACATACCCGCAAAGCAAAGAATGCCTTCATTGAATTAGATGCATTTCTCAAGTATTTTTCAATTAACAGAATAGACAAACTATAATAATGTAAAATAAGCGACTTATAATGCAAATTAGACTGGAATAATGATGTGTATAGCTGCGTTTGCCATCAGCAGATTTAGATTTTTCTTGTACTCAATCAGGTTTGATGATTATTCTTTACAAGAGAAAGTAGACTAATTACTGATAAACTGGCTGCAGTTAGGAAAACTTATTCACTGGTACATGATAATTTTAAAAATATTTGCTGTTTATCAGAATTTAATAACCACCAAATAATAACCAATAACCAAATTAAATAACCACCGTGTGGCGCTCCCATTGTTTCGATTTGAGTTCTTTTTTTTTTTTTTTTTTTTTTTTTTTTTTTTGTTAAGTTGGTACATATGTTGTTGACATTCCCTCTAAATCTTAGCGTCATAGCTTGACATTTCGTAGCCAAGAGTACATCTATCTCTGTGTGTGTTGGCGATTTTTTACAATTTTAGAAATGGATTTAAATTTGCAACAACGAACTCGTATTAAATTTTGCGCAAAAAACGGATTTAATGGTGCGAACGTCGGACATTTTGGAAAAGTGTTTCGGCAACGATTCTCTAAAGAAAACGGTCGTATACCAGTGCCACGAGCGGTTCAAAAGTGGTCGTCAGTCAATCGAAGATGATGAACGCAGTGATGAAGTAAAGTAAATGTTGGTTATTAACCATCAGAGAGATAGCGGAGGACTCGAACATTGCCTATGGATCCGTCCAAAACATTTTGGTTAATTAATTTTGGTTTCTGTCGTGTAGAAGCAAAGTTAATGCCAAATGACCTCAATTTCTAGCAAAAGAGAGACCGTGTTGGCGTCGAAAAAGAGATGATTTGCGAGGCTGAATCCGATCCCACATTAATCGAGGGGAATGGAGACGAGACGTGGGTTTATGAGTACGACACCCAATCCAGATATCAGACAAGTGAACGGCTTTCACCAAATGAGCCGATACCAAGAAAACCACGTCGTTTTCAGTCAAAAAAGAAGGCAATGCTCACGGTTTTCATGGATTACAACGATGTAGTGCATCATGAATTTTTGCCAGAAAGCCAGACAGTTAGCAAAGAGTATTATTTAGGCGCTATGAGACGTTTGCGTGAAGCAATTTCGCCGAAAGAGACCAGAGTTGTGGGCAGAAAACTCGTGGATTTTGGACCATGATAACGCACCGTCGCACAGTGCCATCATAATTCGTAATTTTTTGACGAAAAATGCAACAAATTCCATCATCCAACAGCCACCGAATTCACATAATTTGGCTCCCTGTAACTTCTTTCTGTTCAATCGAGTTAAAAAATCACTACGGGGAACGCATTTCAGCAGCCGAGAGGAGGTAATGGAAAAATCGCAGGAAGCAATGATAGACATACCGAAAACCGAATATAAAAAATGTTTCGAGAATCAAATCAAGCGCTGGCATAAGTGTGTTGCAGTCGATGGGGATTACTTTGAAGGGAAAATGTAGATTTAGATGAATACACTTGCAATTTTAATTTTCTTTATAAATTCCGGGAATTTATGGGGATGGTAAGGCATGGTGTATGGTATGTCATAAATATGTATGCTATGTGCCATGCCAAAACATATTACAGCTACAGTTTCGAAATATATTGTGGAACAGAAAAGCCTGGACGGTTTGTTTCATCAAACAATCCAACTGACAAAGCTAAAAAACTCGAATCGTAATTTGACGACCGACATGTTAGCAATGGACTTATTAGAAAATGGGATAATTCTGCTTGGGACTTTGAAAAAAAAAAATAAATAAAGAAATAAACGACAGGTCCTACATGAGTTCCTTGCACAGAGCAGGGACAGTGGATTAACAATTTTTAGATTTTTTTTTTAATTGCACAAAAAATATTCATAAACAACGTTTTACCTGCAAAGCAGAGTGCTTATCTACAGGCGGTTGGATACAAGAAAATTAAGTTTTGAAGTGTCTAAATTGAAAATATTTAAGTAAAAAATGATTACTTTAATCTTTGTTTTAAGTTGAAATCCTTTTGGGGGTGTTGAAATACTAATTTAAGTCTCTAGTTCACACAGTAAAATTCGATGAAATGATTTTTTACCTTTTACTTTCATTTTTTAAAATTTTTAATAACTTAAAAACAGTGAAAGCGTATTTACTAATTTAGGGACATATGGTACGTAATTCTCTGCCTCTGTCTCCATACGAGTTGTAAGCTGCCGGAACTATTAGCATCCCTTGTGCTCGTCTTCAGATGTTTTGTGTGTGGCTGATGGGTTGTATAAATCGTTGGTCGTCCATGTAGCTTAGAAGTGTTGTCATCTGGAAGATTGTCTTATCATTTAATACTTTAAAACTTGAGTTGATAGGTCCAATTATTTGTACAAGATGATGTTGTGAGTTAGATATATTGTCAAGGTGGGACTTTGGCGCTTTTCCTTAGGCCAGAATCTCGTTTCTAATGCGAAACTCTGCCAACGAGTAGTACACCTGCTTTTGTACTTCCATATGTGACTAACGTTTAAGATACACCATTGCAAAAATAGCGCTCTTAAGTTAAAGACGCAGGACGTTGATGTGATCACAGAAAATGCTCGTCGATGGTAACACCAAGATATTTAATGGTTTTGAATACTTTAATTGTGTTACTGCTTAATGGACACCTACCATTGCGTTAAAAGATTCCAATATTTTCTGTTGGCTTTGATGGCGCCTGAATATGCATCACCTTTGTTTTGTTTACATTTATCACCTGGCCGTTATCATAACACCATTCAGATACAGCGTTGTTTTCGTTTTGTAATATCCTATCGGCTCAGTAAAAGTTTTTTTGTTTTACGATGATTGCGATATCATCAGCATAGGCATAAGCAATAGTTTTTTTTTCAACGTTCTTAGTAGTTCATTCGTGAATAGAATGAATAAAATTAGGCCCAATGTGGAACCTTGTGGCACACCGTATTTACTTGTTCTTTTTTTGCTTAATATGTCAGTTACCTTGACTTGAATTACTTTTTCAGTCAGATAGCCTACTCCTCTCAGTTCTAATTTCTTAACACTTCCCCACACCTTTCCATGTTTCAGGGTGTCAAACGCTTTGCTGAAATACGTGATGATTTTTATTCAGTCCAGTATTCACCACATTGGTAAACTCCCCCAGTAACAATTGGGTGCTCTTGCATCTTGCACTTTGTGCCTCGATAAAAATAATTAACACGATTAACAACCACTTCTTCATGGCATTTTTCAACCGCTGGCAGGATTGAAATCGGTCTGTAATTCTCCGTGTCTTTTTTTCTCAATCCCTTGTACTAGGTGGGGTGAAAAGTAACCTCCTTGGTAATGAAAAAGGTCTGCAAAATACTCCCCCGTGACGACGATGATTTCCTCGCGTGAGCTGAAATTTTTATTGATGAGCCATCTTTTGAGGTTTGGAAAAATATAATAGTCCGAGGGAGCCAAATCGGACGAATACTCGAGAATACATCGAGCCTCACTCAGCCACTTCGGAGCACTCGTGCCGGCTTCAGTACATTGCTGGGTACTCATTCTTTTCTCTGGTGTGTAATAGTGGATCCAAGTTTCATCAACAGTTACCAATCAGTCCAAACACTCTTTCGAAATGCTCTTTGTTTTTGGTCACCCAGCAGCAGGATAACTTTTTCATATGCAGAATATTGCCCAAAATATGGCGTTTGTGCTCAGTACTAATCTTTGTGGTATCTGCTACCTCGCGCGCCTTCACTTTCCGGTCAGCCAACACCATTGCATGTATTTTTTTGACATTGTCCTCTGTAACCGCATCGGAGGGCCTGCCGCTGCGAACTTGATCGGTATCGGTAGTGGAATTGCGGCCACAACGGAGCTCTCAAAACCAATATTTGATGGTGTAATCTTTATCCATCTTTTCTTTTGTTTCCTTCGCCGTAAAAAGTAAAAGTAATGTTTTATGAAAGAACGAAAATCGTTTTTGTCCATACTTAACATGATGCCAAACACGTCAACAACAATCAGCTGTGAAAACAAAGCTAAAGATAGTATCGCACTGAACTTTGGCATGTCTGCCTAAGGCACCATAACCTTTTTTGCAGTAGCAGCGTATTCTGGCGGTCAAGGAGGTATATTGGGAATTATTGATGTTTTCATTACTTTTGGCACATAACACTGGCACAAACTACGGCTTATAATCTTCGTGATTATAGGAGTAAGACACATGGCATTCATTTTGAGGTCAACTTGTCTGATGTTATCCACGATGCACGATGAAAATTAAATTGACCTTGAATCAGTCCTATACTGTAAGAGGACAAAAGGCTATATAGCTTTTTAGCTAGACATGGCTCATATGAAGGCATACGTAATTTATGCTGCTAACAATATAAATAATGAGGCTACAAGACCAAAAATTCACTCTAGAATGAAGTTTTTGCCCTAATGGACGATCAGTTGAAAAATGGAGTTCTATTTATACTGTAACAAAAGAGGACGAAGCCCTCAGTCCTCACAGGCCTCCACTGAACAAGCTCAAGACCATGACCGTCTTTTGAGGGAGGAAAACGCAAAAACAACAATACAACTGTACGCTGCTCAGAATGCAACCGATTTGTTTGTAAATGTCATTCAAAGACAAGGTCATTTGACATGGTTGTATAAAAGAAATATAATAAAATTACTGTAAAATTCTTTGACAGACAGATTGTTCTCTAGGGACTTTTAACTTATTTTGTTGGTTGTTTTTCTTTAATAAATTTCTTAAAGATATTGTTTTTATTTTAGTGGACCTAATATTAACAAATAAGAGTTGTATAGGACTCAAAAGTATTACCAAATATGATTAGTTTCCCTGCTGAAAATGTACTAGAGGGTTAAGAATCCTTATCCAATAATATCTTAGAAACACAAACACGGAAAACGTACTTAACCGCCTTTCATGGGTAAAAGCTACCCAAAAAAAACTTTAACTCTCCCTTATTATCCGGCTTGCAAACAACTGCACTCGAAAACATAGAAAGTAACACTGATTTATTATACAATAATTTACATAAACTCGTTTTATCATTTTACATTAGTTTATTGAATGCACAACGTAAGCAATGCTAAATAGGTAAAACTTACCCATGGTGTTGAGCAACAGATGTAGTTTCGGGTTGGTAACCTCTGAACCTACATATACGATTACCATTCATTCGAGTTGCCAGCTGTGCTGCATAAAGTCACTCAGCCAAAGACTTTAAATTTCGAACAATTTAAAGTTTTAAAGGACTATCAAGCACCAATTTAGATTGTTCGAAATACTGTAAAAATATTTTTCTATGCAATAATGCACTTTTTCTAAAACAAGGATTTCAGCTTTGACTCTTTAAAAAGTAAATACTTTCACAACCTGCACCCATTTTTTAAACAAAATTGCACTTAAGTTAATACTTTTATTAACAATGATCTAAAACGTCTTAAAGGCTCAAATAGCCAAAATCGACTGTGGTAATTTTGATCACTGATTTTGGTGATTTTATTACTCTCCAATATGGAAGATACTAATTTTTTCAAATGGCGTCAAATGTCAATTCTACTCTGACATTTGTAAAAGGATATTCAGTCATAGATTACTGTTTGGTACGAAGATTATGGATATCCTTAGTAAATGATCTTGTAGTTTTGATGTAGCAGTTCTCAGACCATATGCCTATTGTTGCCGAGTTTGGTACTTCACCGAAAGAAAGGAAAGATACAAGAACGATACAACTACCCCATAACCTGATGTGGAAAGAATCAAATGCATCTGAGTATAGACGGAAACTCGACCTCAACTTGCAGACTACTGCTCAACTTGATATACTATAATAGATATCGACAATGTAATAAAAATTTCTCACCCGCCAAATATATGGGTATTTGGGTATGAAATGTATATGAAAAAAGATACATTTTTAAAGAAAAATGGTTTGACACTGAGTGTGAAGCAGCGAGAAGAACATCTTTTGGGTGGCTAAAAGTTTTTCGAAAGTTTGGAGATTAGTTCTGTAAGAGTATGTACTGCCAAACAATTACAGCTTTTAAGCAATATGTATGAAAAAAAAGAAAAGATTTTTTCGAAATGAAGCTCTAAAATTGGTGAACTGTAAAGATATAAAGGAGTTTTGGTGTGCGATTAAAAAATTCAACTGTAGAGCAACCCAAATTGGCACTCAAACCCTGTTGAACCCACAAAGTATCATATTACCGTTTCACCACGCAATGCCATTAGTTTAAAATAAAATATTAGATGCGCCTTTTATACAGGGAGAAATATGTAACGTTTCGAAAAACTTCAAGATGGTAAGGCACCAGAAGCTGATCGGATACCCATTGAATTAGAAACAGGTATTCTACCGCCACTATTCAAACAAGCCATAATATATCCGATTCAAAAAAAAAGACAATATAGCTGATCCCGCAAATTATCGTGGAATATTTTTCCTTAACTCATCTTACAAGGTTTTCAAAAAACTTTTAAATGAGCGTATGTCAATTTGGATCGGAAACAACAATTTGATCAAAGAATTCCAAGCAGGTTTTCGGATTGGTTATTCAACCGTAGACAACATTGCTGGGATACTCCTCGAACAAAAAAAGAAATTATTCGCCTTTTTCGTTGATTTCAAAGCAGCCTTCGATAATATCGATCGAAAAGATTTAATATTCAACCTTTATAACGCTGGAATGAGCCAAAAGTTTGGGAGGGTTTTTGAAAATATATACGAGGACAACCAATCGAGTGTGTGGAGCGGGACCGAAACAACAGAATGGTTTGAAACAACTATGGAAGTAAGACAGGGGTGTACACTAAGCCCATATCTTTTTGCTTTGTACATCGATGACACCGACTTTTTATCTGGAGGAATAGAGATTGCAGGACATTTAATAAATGCACTTTTATTTGCAGACGATGTGGTTCTATTTGCATATTCATCAGAGTCCTTACAATAAATGATTAACGGTCTTAATTTGTACTGTCAATTACGGTCAACCTTACAAAATCAAAAATTATGATCTTTAAGAAGGGAGCTGGTAGAGGGCGCAGAAACGAAAAATGGCATCTCAACGGACAGCCCATTTAAATTGTGAAAACCTATAGATATCTCGGAGTGATAAAAGCTAATAATCTCAGAATGGAACCTCTTCTAAAGGAAAGACTAATAAAAGCGAAAAGTGCCATATCGGCTACATAGAAAAAATGTTTTTCAAATCAAATAATTGACCACATCGTAAAGTAACACATGGGCTGAAAACTCAGTGCCGTTTTATAGTAAAACACAAAATTTTTGCAAAATTCAATTTTATTTATCAATATAGTTGCCTTCGAGGGCGATACACTGATTAAAACGTTTTTTCAATCTTTCGATACCAGTTTTGTAGTACGATTTCGGTTAAGCCTCAAAATAGGCCTCCATTTCGGCGATTACTTCATCATCCTTCTAAATCTCTTTCCGGCGAGCATTCTTTCGAGGTCTGCGAACAGAGAATAGTCGCTGAGGGCCAAATCTGGGGAATACGGTGGGTGGGAAAGCAATTCGTAGCCGAATTCATTCAATTTTGCCATCGTTTTCATCGACTTGTGACACGGTGCATTGTCTTGATGAAACAGCACTTTCTTTTTCTTCAAATGCGGCCGTTTTTCTGCGATTTCGTCCTTCAAACGCTCCAACAACGCAATGTAATAGGCGCTGTTGATAGTCTGCCCCTTTTGGAGATAGTTGATGAAAATTATTCCATGTGTATCCAAAATACGGATGCCATAACCTTGCCAGCCGACTGTTGAGTTTTTGGTCGTTTTGGATGAGGTTCGTCGCCTGCTCGCCACGCAGCTGACTGCCGACTTGACTCTGGTGTGAAGTGATGGAGCCAAGTTTCATCCATTGTCACAAACCGATGCAAAAGTTCGGCTTTATTGCCTTTGAACAGCTTTAAACACTCCTCTGAATCGTCAACACGTTGTTGTTTTTGGTCGACTGTGAGCAAACGCGGCATCCACTTTGAACAGAGCTTTCGCATGTCCAAATATTCATGTATGATATATCCAACACGCTATTTTGATATCTTCAGAGCCTCAGCTATCTCGGTCAACTTCACTTTACGGTTATTTGTAATCATTTTGTGGACTTTTTTGATGTTTTCATCTGAAACAGCCTCTTTTGGACGTCCACTTGCGAATATTTCGTTCGGCTGGTACAGAGTCCGGGTAACACTTATTAAGCAATTTGCATCGGCTGCATTTTTTCCCATCAAAAAGCAATCAAACGAAATTGCTTTGAATCCATTTTTTTTTTTCACAATAACAAAAGTCCGACAGTTGTCAAATTTATACACATATCTTTTGAAGGTTGGTACTAACTGAAAATGGTATGGATTTAATTCAAGTGATGCCCTCTCTTAGAAACTGACTTTTCAGCCTATGTATTACAAGGTTTTTCAAGCTGTATCAGAATCTGTTATGATGTACGCAGCGCAATTTTGGGAATACTGCCAATATGAAACAGTAGAGAAACTCCTTGGATACTACATAACACGATGCTTTAGCTTACCAAGTACAACACTAAACTATATGCTTTTCATTAAATCATTAAAATTGCATGTAGATTATGTAATAAAAGTTTTAGAACTTTCGGAAGATAGACTTCCAAAAATAATTGCGAAGAAGGTAGTAGAAAGAAATACGCTCTGCTACAAAAAACTCGAAGAGCTAGCAACATACTGTAGATTCGAATGCAATATAGCTTATGGAAACTAAAGATACCGCAAGGATGTGCTTGGCAATCTTATTGTGAAAGTACAACAGATGAACAATACAGAGCTGATTGCGTAGATATGGCTTCATTGTTTGTTCACCCATCTACATACAGCGTTTTAAAACACAATCT
Source organism: Volucella inanis (assembly GCA_907269105.1). Lineage (NCBI taxonomy): Eukaryota > Metazoa > Arthropoda > Insecta > Diptera > Syrphidae > Volucella > Volucella inanis. The sequence continues at coordinate 123,074,113 of OU026157.1, read as the reverse complement.
GTTTGAAAAAAATTATTTCCACAATGGCAACAGCAAAGAACTAATTTGGGCTATTTTTAAGATGAGAGGCGAACAAATACTCCTTAATTATATCCCACGTCGTCCAGATCTACCAATTATTGTAGTCTTTGCAACTTATCTGAGAGAGAAGACGTAGTACATTCATCGGAAGATGTCCCATCCTTAAAGAAATAAAAAGATATTTTCTAGCAAACGACAGAATATCTGAGGAAGAAGTTATAGTCTATCTAAACTGTGAAAGCGATGTAAAACAACTTTTTTACTTCTATAAAGCAGCAGTCAATCACCGTAGTTAAATTATTACAGAGAACTTTGTAAAAAAAAGAAATTAGCATACTACTTTTTATTTTTTGCTTTTTTACATATCTTTAAATCTTTTTAAATTCAAAAATTGAGTATACATTAAAACAAACTTGTTATTAAATGTTTAATTTAATGTCAATCAGGCAGACGGCTAATTTTTTAACATAATTTTATATTATAAACAAGAAAACAAACAATAAATCTAATCTAATCTAATCTAAATCTAAATCTAAAATCTAAAGATACAAAATAAACGTCAACAAGACACGAATTACTATACTCCTAAAAAACGCGGAATATGTTACTTGTTACGATTTCTTTCCGGAATAATTCGTCGGTGGTGTTGGCTTTCGTCGAAGATTATAACTTTTCCTGTTCTCGTTTTGATCCTTTATTATTTGTTTCTTAGCGCTTTTTCTTAGCGCGTCCCTTTTATCGTTATAACTCGCGATTATTTCCTCCTCTATCAGCTCCTTTATGTGAAGGTCTTCTTTGGTGCGCATTCTTATTCCCACAAGTACCTCAAATGGTGTCAAAGTGGTACTTCGGTTAAGGGTTGAGTTGATGGTTTTCTGAAAGGGTTTGACAAACTTGTACCACTTAGTTGGATTTTCGATACTCAGCTTAGACAATACGGATATGATGATGCTATTGAGGCGTTCGAACTGCCCATTTGCGCGTGGTAAACCGGTAGTGATTTTGATGTGTTTGATGTTCTCCAGTTTACAATATTCTCGAAAATCATCCGAAGTAAAAGCGGATCCTCGATCTGAGATGATTTGAAACGGACTGCCAAATGCTTATTGATTCCAAGGGACCAAGATGATCGACGTGGTATGTGTGGCTCTTCTTCTTTATGTACTGGATGTAGTCCTCCTTCTTGTTTCCTTGCTTTCTGTTTATTATGATGCATGGTATACAGTTAGTAATGAGTCTTCGTACTTTTTCATCAAGTTTGGGTATAAAATATTGTTTATTAATTAGCTCTATCGTTTTCTTAACAGCTAAGTGTCCTTTTTTGTGTGCGCGTCTTATTATTTCCATCTGCATGCCTCGTGGTATTACTAGCAGTTCGACGTCGTTTATCAACTTATACAGAACGTCGCCTTTCATAAAATATTCGTTGTAAGATGACTTTTCTTGAAGAATTTCTTTAATGGTTATGAGGTCTTCGTCTTGCATTTGTAGTCGTTGTATTCTGGTAATTAAACTATCATCGTTGATTATCATTACTACATGCCTGCTAAGAGCGTCTACGTGTTTCGTTTGTGAACCAGATCTATGCTCAACGACGTAGTCATATTTTTGTAAAATCAATATCCAACGAGCAACTCTGGTACAGAAATCCTTTTTACCTAAAGTTTTAGCGAAGGCATTACAGTCGGTTATAAATTTAAAATGTAAGCCAAGAAGATAGACTCTGAATTTTTGAAGGCTTTTATTACAGCTAATATTTCGAATTCATAGCTCGTTAATTTTTTTTTCCTGTTCAGTGGTCTTTTTGCTCATATAATATACGGTGTGTAATTGACAATCTTCTGGTTATTTCTGCAGTAACACCGCGCCGTATCCATCGATAGAAGCGTTAGTTTGAACTTCTGTTTCGTTATTTTGATTGAATATATTAAGAACTGGTCTCTCGCTTAGAATTTTCTTAAGTCTGTTAAAAGAAACGACTTGCTCTTCCTTCATTTCAGACTTAGCGTTCTGTTTTTTTTAAGTCGGTTAACGGTTTTGCGATTTTTGGAAATTTTAGTATAAATTTTCGGAAATATCCTGCAAGACCAAGGAAGCTTTCTAACTGTTTAACGTTTTGCGGTATCTGATATTTTATTAGGGCTTGAATTTTGTCGGGTGACGGGGACACTTTTTGATTTTCTATAACATGTCCCAACAACTGGATTTTTGTTTCCAGGAAGCTGTATTTCTTTAAATTAATATCTAGCCCATAGTCTCTGCCAAGTGTTAAAACTTCTTCTAAGTTTGATAGTGCTTCTTCTTCATTTTTGGCGGCTCTAATCATATCGTCAATATACGGTAATGCAATACCTCTTCTAGTTAACTTACGAAACACTGAATTGACATGTCTTTGGAAAGTCCCTGTAGAATTCGAAAGTCCGAAAGGCACTTTTAAAAACTGATACTGTCCATTATGTGTTACAAAAGCGGTGTATTTTCGACTTCCTTTGCTAACAGGCACATGGAAAAAAAAAATTATTTTAAAAGGAAAGGATCCCTTACTATTGCTCGGTTAATTTTTCTGTAATTGACACAAAGCCTTGATGTACCATCTCGTTTTTTTATTAGTACGACTGAACTACAGAACTCAGAATCTGACTCTTCGATTATACCGTCTTTTAACCACTCTTCTACTTTTATTCCGCCCAAACCCGACAAAATAAAAATTGGATTGTGAAAGCTTCGGCATATTCAAATATTTATAGATTTTTTCGGTTATTATATTGAATTTTCTGCCTGTATCAAATAAAGCTAACCACTTCTTATCTCCAATTTTTACTTCCTTGTATATGATGTCATCGTTTTTTGATATGCAATCTCTCGCAATGTGGCCAAACTTATTGCATTCGAAGCATTTGACACTCTTTTCTTTATCTCTGCAGTTTATGTATTTATGCCCTTTTACGCCACAATTAAAACACTGTATTTCAAATTTCTTTTCACTTTTACCAAAATCTTTTTCAGGCTTTCTTATTTCATTTTTTGGTTTAGCTTTTTCTTGGATAGTAACATCTTAGTTTGTCTTTAGAACCGTACAAAATAACTTTATTTATATTCGAATCTGTTATTCCGTCAATAATGTACTGTATAAGAGCATCTTCTTCGACATTTCCCTGAGAGGTTATATCTTTCATATGCAGGAAATACTCTTGGACACTTTCATCTTTTAGCTTTTTTTTTCGCGAAGCAATTTATGCAGTTGCGCGCTATTTGCTGTTTTTCTAAATTCGTCGAGTAGAGCTTATTTCAATTTTTCGTATGATGTTATACCCCTTTCGCGTGATATAAAGAGTTTTGCTTACCCTCTTAATGATTTTTTCGCAAACACAAATTTTTGGAAGTCATCCCAATACATAATTGAAGCAATTTCTTCAAATTCACTTACCCACATTTCCAGGATATTTTCCCGTTTCCATCGAATGGTGTTATAGAGTCCTCTATGTCCCTGAAGTTGATCGCAAATCTGGAAATCGGCGGTATATCACTTTTAACAGCTGCTTGCATTCCTTTTTGCTCCTTTTTAATGATGTTCTTATTACTGCTTTGTCTAATTTCTTTCACCATCTGTATACACTTTTTCTGTTGATTGAGTTGGTCCGCGTTGTTGTTTCCGTTCTGGGTTTTCTCCTTTTCCCCATTGCCGTCATCGTTGTTGTTGGTATAGTCGTCCTTACAATCGTCGTCGTCGTCATCAATATCCTCGTCGCCATCCTTGTCGGCATTTTTGTTGGCATCGTCGTCGTCGTCATCGGCATTGCATGAACTAAGTAAACAACCCTTTCTTAAGTTATCAAATATATACGTGTTGGCTCACATCCTTTACGTCGTAATTGATCCCTAACGCGTTGCAAATCGTAATCAGGTCAGCTGCACACAAATGTTCATCGACGTACTTTTGCTTCTGTTTATATCTCTCGTCTTTATTATCGAAGTCGAAACCTTGAAACAATTTGAGTCTTCTGTTAGATCTGTCGCCTTCGTCTTCAAATAAATATTTGTGTAGAGTCATCACAATGTTTTTTTTGCCGTATGTTAGAAACCTTTTTATCTCATTTATGTCTTCCAATCACGTCATTTCGTATTATTAAAAAAAAAAAAAAAAAAAAAAAAAAAAAAAAAAAAAACACTATTTCAATATTCTGGTTGAGTCCCCAAATTTGTAAGATTGTTTACTTAGGTTACACAAATTACTTTTATTTTCTATGGGTTAAAATTATACATTTACATTTACTTAAAATAACTGGTAAACTATGAATGTAAGAATTTGTTTGTTGCAAGAACTGCCACGATGAGAAGCCGGAAAACAACTGCCCTCATACTTCGAGTGCATCCTTTTTATATCCTGTCTCTCATATTCCTCCGTGACAGTGTTGCTGATTTTCCACAATACTGAAAATTCTCGTATAACCCACAAAGAGTTACTACAACCTCTCAAAGTTACTGCACGATGTACTTCATCGGGCCTTCCGTCATCTCCTTCCTTAACTGGATGAATTGGAACTGGGGAACATGTGGTTCCAACAGGATGGAGCAACGTGACATACTGCATGAGCCACATCCGAAAATTTTGAAGGCTGCATTTCTGGGTCGCCTAATTTCTCGTTTTGGAGATGTGCCTTGTGCCGATGACCAGCAAAATCGCCAAAATAACCGTTACAGACTTTTTTTGTGGGGTTTTTTGAAATCACGAATCTTTGTCAACAAGCTTCAGACTCTTGAAGCCTTCAAAGGGTACATCCTTCAAGAATGTGAGGACCTATCGCCGGAGATTCTGGCAAAAGTAATGGAAAATATAATAAATTGGGCCCAATTGGGTTCACCAATTCTGGCGGCGGCCACTTTAACGATATCTTTTTCTCAGCTTAATGAAAAAATCATATAATATATATAAATATCGGATATATACATATATAAAAACATAAGACATCAAATAAACATAATTCAAAAGCAGAGTCAAAATCTTTTATTCACAAAAAAATTACAGCCAAAGAAGATCGGGTGACAACTTTTGTAATTTTGTAGTCAAAAGTTATCAGTTCTTTATAAATGAACAGAAATGCATTTCATGACATTGGTTTTTTCACTTATAAATGTGTGAAGTCAAACGTTTCACAGATTGGGTTCTGGAAAATATGGATGTACTTATTTGGCAAGAAAATCGTTTTTTTGGATAGGGCTCATTTCTACATTGGCGGCTACATAATATTCAAAATTGCCGCACTTGTGCCACCGAAAATTCATGATTAATTCAGGAAAACTACTAACTATTTGGTGCGGCTTATGGTTTATGGCCGAACTTGTTCGAGAATAAGACCATAAAAACCATTGCGGTCAATAGATCGCGCTACCAAGATACTTTTTGTGGCCAGAGCTGGTTTTGGATACGGACGACTTCTACGTTCAAGTCGCAAAACAATCGAATGGAATTTCACGATTCGGGGACACATATTGGTCGCCAAGATCGTGCGACTAAACACTGTAAGACTTTTATTTCGGGGCATTGTCAAAAGCAAAAATCTGCAACCATTTGCAGATAATATCGGAGCCCTTAATTATATATGAAAGAGTGATTGAAAATTTCGAGTAAATGAGTGTCTGCAAGCGGAGCTGAGACGGTCATTTGGAAGATATTGTATTTCGTAAATATTCCCATGTATCTACTTTATAAAGCAATAAAGGTTTCAGAGATATCTACACAACTGTTTGTTTTATTCAAAAAACAAATCCGGTACCTCTTGTTGAAGCACCCATTACTTGTAGAAATTATTTAATAATTTTTATTTACAAGGCTCTTCAACTCTTCTCGTATCGCCATAAGTGTTCTCGATTCATTCTCAAATTTTCCTTAACCGCACTTCTAAGGGAACCCCATTCCTGTGGGGCTACCTGGATACCATATGTTGCATGGCTACTTTGCACAGCATAAATGAACAATCCACTTCTTAAAGTGGTTCTTTTTTATATAATCAGCACTTGTTGAAAGAATTGTGTAGACAAAGTAGAATGAACAATGACATGAGTTAGGGAAGGTTTTCCAAAGAAATGTACCACGTGTACTCGTACATTCAAATGTGCAAATGTTCCGTGAAACTTCTTCAGTTCTATATTAAGCACATACTATTCAACCAGAGTCAAGCACAATATTAACACCACCTAAAACATTCGCCAGTTAGAACGTAACTTATATGAAAATCCAAAAGTCTCAGTGTGGAAAAGAGCGGTTGCTTTGGGACTTCCAAAAACTATCGTCATGAAATTCTAAGGAAAAACTTAAAAATTTAAAATTTTGTTGTAACATTTTAAGATTCAATTGGTGCAAGAATTTAGGGACACAATGACTTTAATTTACATAGAAACTTTTATGAAACAATTTTGCAGAGGTTTGGATACCGATGTACGTTGGAAATAGAGAGTTCGGCATTCATCAGCGCATTCTAAAGAGTTATTCATCGTGAGGTTTGATTTATAATGAAAAATAAAATACATAAATTTGAAAGTGAACTTAAAGTTTTTACTATCGGTTAAAAGAAAAATTCATGCCATCTACTTTTTGAAAACGATATCATGTAAATGTTGGCCACGGAAGGTCCAATTTTGGGCGAATCGTTCGAGCATAGCGACTGGTATCTCGCGGATAACATGAGTAATGTTGGCTTCCTAACCGTCAATCATAGCTAGCTTATTTCTGAAGACCTAAGACTTTACATATTCCCAGAGAAAATAGTCCAAATGTATGATTTCGTACGATCGAGGCGGCCAATTTACCGTAGCAAAACGTGAAATTAAGTGCTCACCAAATGATTTCTCAAAAAGTTATTTTTTCATATCGCTGTTTGGCTCGTAGCGCCGTCCTGTTGAAACCAGAGCTCACCGAAACCATGTGCTTGAATTTCAGGAAGCACATAGTCCGTTAAGATGGCGCGATAACGGTAACCATTGACGGTAACATTCTAATATTATGGACCATCAGCCATATTAACCACACCATACCTTTGTTTTAATTGATGTAATGGTAGCTCTTGATACTCTTCGGTTTGCTGATCAGTCCAAATATGGCAATTTTGTTTATTAACGTATCCACTGAGCCAGAAATGGGCTTCAACATTGAACAAAATTTCACGATAAAACACCGGATTTTCATTCATTAAGAATATGACGCAAATTTAAGTCGCCTGTCTTCAATTCTTGCACAAGTTGAATTTTGTACGCTTTTAAGCCGAGATTCTCACGTAAAATATGCCTAGCGAAGCTGCTGAGAACGACGACGAGTCGATTCGTCACGGTCTTTGCTACGGCTGCTATAAGCAAGTTCTTTTGCTTAAGAAAGAATCGCGATATTTCGATGTACGTTCGAAAGTGGACTTGAGGGTATACTGATGAGTGATGAACAGTCATAATATGATGAGTGTTACGGTTGAAGGTTTAAAGGGCTGGAAAAGTACTGGCGATTTCAATGGAGCACTTGTAGTGCAAATACTCGTAGCGATAGAGCAAAGTAAGACACGATACATCTCGTCAGTGTTCGAGAGTGTCCATTAAATCATCTATGAATTTTATCTTAAGGTTTTGAATCCTATCTAGCCAGGACAAATAAATGCGGATAAATGCATTATACATATATTGAAATATTTCATACAACCTAGGAAACCTAGACTTTTCGCAGCATTTTTTAAGTTGTCATTGATACACAACCGAAAATGGAAAGTTTTTTGGGTCCGACGATGCAAGTGCCATTCATAGATACTGGCTGGGTGTCTAAATTTCGCTTTTACGATAGCAGGCAACATTGTGTTTTGGAAGCATTAAATTCTACTATGTCGATAGTTCCCCAAATGGTTATGCTGTTATTGTATGAGCTTAACGTACCCTACTATGCCGATTCTACAGCCGAAGACCAATATGAAAAACAGAGAGTGTTGTTGTCAGGAAGGGAATATATTGGATTAGAACTAGCAAATAAGAGATCATTGGTACAAATTTAAAATAATTTGGAGACAAAACGGAGCCCTTGGGTACACCAGCATTTTTATTGTGAATATCAGACTTGAAGTCATCCAACACAACTTGAATTGGACGTTTCGACAAAAGAGCATGATGCCAAACTCTGTCAAATACCTTATATATATCAAGTGCAACTATCTTTCTTTCGCCAAATCGATGTACGCTTTGGTTCCACTTTTCAGTGAGACATGCCATCAAATCACCTGTGGACTTTTTGCTATTGAGAAGCTTGCGCGATTCGAAATATTTCATGAACTGACGGCTTATCAACATTTCCATGACTTTGAAAAGAAGAAACATAGGTGCGATGAGCCTGTATGAGGAGAGTGAAGAAGATTACCCTTTCTTAGGGACGGGCTGGATAAATGCTGTTTTCCATCTGCTTGAAAAGAATCCTAGAAAGTGTGATGATGAGAAATCTTACGCAGTGGTTTTGCCAGCGTGAAAGAACACCTCTTTAATATATCATCTGGAGCAGCAAATTTATGTATGTTGAATTCTTTAAGAACTTTTGCTAATACACGAGTGAGAATGCGATCGCATTGAAGATTCGGCGAACTTAAGTGTAGGCAGCGCCTGTTGGTCGTATTGGAATTTCACACGCCTAATTAACACGTTGCAGTCATTCCTGGCTTGTTTATACTTTTTTCGGTTTTCCTCTTTAGGTTAGGTCTTGTAGAACCGAAAAGACGTTGCCCTAACCCTAATAGCCTCTTTATATTCCGAGTCGTACTACGTCTTTTCTTTTGGTTTGATTCTTTTCATCCGATGAGGGATAAAGCATCTCATTGCTCTAACATAACGACCGGTTAAAATTCGTAAGGAAGTTGTTTAGTCCGCTCAAATTGGCTTTCTCGTTTAGCCGTACGGTTCCTTTAGCTATCTTTTCTCTAACTGTGTGGTGAGTGTACGAGATATATGATCTCAGTGTTCTGATCAACCTAGAGGAAAAAGCGCATCAACAATGTACTTCTTAGAGTGAGAAGTTAAAAATAATTCCAGGGTGTTGACGCTAATACTATCAACGTTTGGTATTCGTGTGGGCTTTTTAACAAGCTGGGTCGTAGTTCTCGCCCTAATAGACAGGCAATAACAAGTTTAGTGCAAAAATTTGAGTATACATATTCGTTGTGTGATGTTGCCGTGTCAGTGAGATAACTGGCTGGTCGAAGTGTCGAAAATATCGCTGCCGTTCAGACGTCCGTAGCAAACGATCCAAATCAGTTAATTCCACGGCGTTCTCAAGAATTGGGCATCGCTCACACCACATTATGGCGTATTTTGCGTAAGGATCTTAGTTTACACCCATACAAGATCAAGCTCACTCAAGAATTGAAGCCGATGGACCATTTGAAGCGACGCACGTTCTCCGATTGGGGTCTGGAGAAGATGCGCCAAGATGGTGAATTTCATCGCAAAATCATCTTCAGTGACGAAGCTCAGTTTTGGCTCAATGGGTTCGTCAATAAGTCGAAGTCGGGTGAAAACCCACATGTGCTTCATAAATCACCACTTCATCCACAAAAAATAACTGATTGGCTTGCATGCCGGCGGCGTTATTGGGCCATATTTTTTCTTCGACGATAACGATCGTCACGTTATTGTGAATGGTAACGAGCCATAACCACCGATTATTTTTGGTCCGAATTGGAAGATATGATCTTGGACGACATGTATTTTCAACGGGATGGTGCCATAAGCCACACAGCACACGCTTCAATCGATTTATTGAAGAGTAAGTATGGTGAGCGTGTTATCTCAAGACATGGACCGGTCCATTGGCCGCCTCGTTCGTGCGATTTGACTATTTTCTGTGGGGCTACGTTAAGTCATTATTTGATTCCAACACGCCGACGACGTTTGAAAAGCTCAGAGCCAACATTGAACGCGAAATAGCGGCCGTTTCGACCGAAACGTGTGACCGAGTCGTTAAAAATTGGGTCCAACGAATCGACCGCTGCAAACGTGCCCGTTTTGATTGTACTTCAAGCCAATAATAAAGTTTTTGAAATGTCCAAATGGTTTGCCTTTTATTTAAAAAAAAGTTGTCAACTCGTTATTAGAAAACCCTATATAAGCCACTCGGAACTGTATATTGAAATCGATTTTAGTATAAAGATACAGAGGCACAATTTTCTTTATAGAGTCGGACAGCGCATCAAAGTCATGAAAGTTGAATTGATGTCCAGTTTGCAGGTACTGTAAATAAAACACGCAGTAATTTGCAGATAGTTCATCTAAAGTGTCTACGCCGCCTTTCGTAAAATTGTAATATTCGATTATTTCAAGCAATTTCTTATCGTTTTTTGAGGAAAAGAGGATAACATTTTTCGATTTTTTGGGAACATACGAATTGTTTCTTCTTCTAATGCAAACAACGAACTGCACGTCTCTCTCGCTCGATTATTAAGTAGAGCGGACGGTATTTCTCTTTTGTTTTTTCGCACCGTATCAACTGAGGTTAGATATTGCGTTTTTAAAAGATTAATCATTAGATGATAGCTTGTGAACCAATTATCGAAGGTATTGTTTTGATTGGTTCCAGATACTGATGTTATCAAACGCTCAACTATATCTTGCGGATTATTACTCTTTCTAAAATCACCCTCTGGTTGCATCTTAACGTATACTTCCATGTTCACACAGTAAAATGTTTTCGGGTCTATCAGAGCAAATACCTTCAGACCAAATTTAGTGGATTTATTTGGCATAAACTGTCGAAATGATACGCGACCTACAAACTATTCAAACTTTTCATCAATTGTAAGGTACTCACTGGGGAGTTCTAACATTTCTGTTGGCTGGACTCTTGGACCATTTTGACATATTTTTACCAAAATAAAACATGTTGCTGTCACCATCCGGCTCAACATCATCCGGCTCAACACTATCCTCTTCGTTTTCTTCGATTCTTCGTCTGAGCTTCCTCCAAACTCTTCCCAAACTCCTCCTCAAGTGTGATTGTTCTTCTTCATATGACATTTCATATTCCCGTTTTCTTAAATTAAATTAATAATAGTAAATAACGTATAAAACTTACAGATTACACCCCAACCCACTTTCACAAGCTCTCACGATCAACTAATTGCTAACATGATGCGAAAAATAAGTACATTTTTTAAGAATTTACTTTTAAAAACCTATTAGCGACAACAATGGGTACGTTTAACTGGAAAAGATTTAAAAGCAAAAATAAGTAGCTCTGGGGTTTGTCATACCCCACTACACTTACGAAGGGTTAATTCGCTTTAGGATATGGAATTTTAAAAATATCATTTGAACACGGATTACGTTTTGGTGGAGTTTGGTAAGCAATATTTTACTGCGCGTAAATGGCGAGACTCCGATGAGAAAAGAATAATGGCACTAGATCGTAGCCAGGTAGATCAGAGTATTATGAGTGTGGGCGGGGATTTACCTGTGTTCCACTTAGTTCCAAAATATCTGGTCTGTATTTACATACATGAACTTACACAGAAAGGTGATTACTTTTTAGTCCGCGTATGTTTGCTTTATCCGCTCTAAGTTCCTCAGTCAATTAAAAAAAAAACAAAAAAAACAAACATCGAAGGCTGCGAAGTGAAAGTTTTGACGTCGGTTTACCGAATCAAATTGTTGTAGATGTTACACCTTTGCAACAATAGAAAATAGTGCATTAACAAAATTCTCACTTAGAACCGGCGATCCGTCAGTTATTACCTACACTCAGCCACTGGACGTATTATTGTATGACAAATGCAGCCACGACAGTGACTGAGTGCAAACAAGTAATATTTTTTTAATGGGTCCTCAAATAGATGAAACTCTTGCTAATGAGCTCTACGAACACGTATTCTGGGACTTAAGCATCAACGGTCTTTATTCATATTGCCTAAGAGCTAGTGTTGAGTGCGCCTTATCAATGAAAATGGAATTTATTGGTTCTTCTTTTCTGATAACCCCACAGATTAATTTATATATGCGAACAGCGAAAATTATGAAGACATGAGATTATTTCTTACCTGATTTGCAAGAGCATCCATTTTACTTATCATACATGTGGATTAAACTAGATGGGGTGACTTCGCATAACACTAGTACTTCTGTGATTCGAAGACGTCTTATCCACTGGATACCCTTTCATTTAACTCCAATGGATTTTTTTTTACATAAAACATAGAATACGAGTATGTCTTATAATTTTTGTTTCAATCATGCCAACGGACACCCTGTAGAAATAGTGATAGAGCAAGATAAGAAAAGTGTTATTACCTCAATGTCTGAGGTTGTCAATTAACTAAGCTATATTGTCGTCACCTACTTTTGAGCTTTATCGTATGATTGTGTATTTTAACTGGCAAGTTCTCAGAAGTTTTATGAGAATCTAAAAAAATGTGAATCTTGAATACCAATTTTGCGCGAAGAAATACTTCATACGAGGGTCATATCAAGAACAATACCTTTATACAAAGTTTAAATTAATTCTATGTAGTATTTCATTACAGTCTTTCAATGAAGTCCCTTTGTTACTCTTTTACCGTTACTCAACGCATTGAAAGATTTAATATGCGAATCAGCTCACCACCTCTGTTTAACTGCTGAATCCGCTGATACTTGGAATCGGTAAAATACTGTGGCTGCTCCAAGAATACTTTCCCCTTTAGCTTTTCATTCAAGTAAGAGGAAGATACGTACGTAAATTATGCTAATTAGGCAAGAATTAGACGAACAGATGAACATCTTACCATGGCAGAAAAGTCTACCCATAGTCCAGACCATACTGCTGATTGCATCCCTTCGCCACTAGTCTTGCTTTTTATTGCTCTATCCAATCATTTTTCTTGTACTTTATTTTGAATACCTATATCCAGTTAATCGCTTGACTTTAATTCAATAAGCTCTCATTCATTTTCTCCTGCATCTGCACTTATTCCCATCTCCCCTGCCCCAGCGCCTAAGCGGATCTTGCAGAATTGGAATGTAACAGCCTACGGCAACGTTACATCATTGTAAATCCAACTCTTCTTTTGTGAAATTGTTCCTCATTCGTAAAGCAGCATCTGCAGCATAAACATCATCAGCACCATTAACAGCAACATCCCTATTAACAGCATTATCATCTTCGTTGAATACATTTTGTCCAGTACAACCGCAAAAATATTCTCTTTAACAATCCTTACGGTATTAGATTTTTTTTTATATCGGGATGCATGATATAACTTTTTTTATCAAAAGAAATAGCAAATTTAAGTGAATTGGAAGAGAGTATTGTTGAAACATGATCAAAAGCAGCAATTAGCTTCAATAAATATTCGCACTGAAGTCCAAAAACAGCCTCTAGCGTGCATACAAAACCAAAGAAGGCACTTTGAACACCTGTTATAACTGGTTTAGTACACACATAATATATCTACAACCACACAAAACTATTTTTTACCAGGTGGGGTGAAAAGTAACCTCCATGGGAATGAAAAAACAGTTTTTTTTTAATGTTTTTTTTTTTTTATTTTATTCATTTAGTTTGATACACTTATTCTAGCGATTTTTCAATTTCTTGATCCCGTCCGAAAAGTAATTTTTCGGAAGGTCTGCAAAATAACACATGGGCTAAAAAGTCAGTGTCATTTTATAGTAAAACAAAATTTTTGCAAAATTCAATTTTATTTATCAATATAGTTGCCTTCGAGGGCTATACACTGATTAAAACGTTTTTCAATCTTTCGATACCAGTTTTGTAGTACGATTTCGGTTAAGCCTCAAAATAGGCCTCCGTTTCGGCGATTACTTCATCATCCTTCTTAAATCTCTTTCCGGCGAGCATTCTTTTGAGGTCTGCGAACAGAAAATAGTCGCTGAAGCCCAAATCTGGAGAATACGGTGGGTGGGGAAGCAATTTGTAGCCGAATTCATTCAATTTTGCCATCGTTTTCATCGACTTGTGACACGGTGCATTGTCTTGATGAAACAGCACTTTCTTTTTCTTCAAAAGCGGCCGTTTTTCTGCGATTTCGTCCTTCAAACGCTCCAACAACGCAATGTAATAGTCGCTGTTAATAGTCTGCCCCTTTTGGAGATAGTTGATGAAAATTTTTCCATGTGTATCCAAAATACGGATGCCATAACCTTGCCAGCCGACTGTTGAGTTTTTGGTCGTTTTGGATGAGGTTCGTCGCCTGCTCGTCACTCAGCTGACTGCCGACTTGACTCTGGTGTGAAGTGATGGAGCCAAGTTTCATCCATTGTCACAAACCGACGAAAAAATTCGGCTTTATTGCCTTTGAAGAGCTTTAAACACTCCTCTGAATCGTCAACACGTTGTCGTTTTTGGTCGACTGTGAGCAAACGCGGCACCCACTTTGAACAGAGCTTTCGCATGTCCAAATATTCATGTATGATATATCCAACACGCTATTTTGATATCTTCAGAGCCTCAGCTATCTCGGTCAACTTCACTTTACGGTTATTCGTAATCATTTTGTGGACTTTTTTGATGTTTTCTTCTGAAACAGCCTCTTTTGGACGTCCACTGCGTGCATAATCTTCGGTGCTTGTATGACCACTTTTAAATTTTTCAATCCACTTGCGAATGGTTCGTTCGGCAGGAGCAGAGTCCGGATAACACTTGTCAAGCCATTTCTTTGCATCGGCTGCATTTTTTCATATCAAAAAGCAATGATAAATCAACACATGAAATTGCTTTGAATCAATTTTTTTTTTTGACAATAACAAAAGTTATACAACGCTATATCTCGAGAACTAATCGTCCGACAGCTGTCAAATTTATACACATATCTTTTGAAAAATGGTACTAACTGAAAATGGTTCGAATTTAATTCAAGTGGTGCCCTCTCTTAGAAATGGACTTTTCAGCCCATGTGTTACTCCTCCGTGGCGTCGATGATTTCCTCGCGTGAGCTGAATTTTTTATTGATGAGCCGTCTTTTGAGGTTTGGAAAAATATAATAGTCCGATGGAGCCAAATAGGGTGAACAGTAAGTCATTTATTTTAGCCGTGGTTGCGATGCTCTTGTGCGCCTGTGCACTTGCCGTTTTGCAGTGATTTTGGCCTTCAATCGCTTCAATAATACACAGTTATACTCGCTGTTGATGGTTTTTCCTTTTCCAAGGTAGTCCACGAAGAGTATGCCATGACAATCCAAGAAAACCCACGCCATAAACTTTCCGACCCATCGAGCCTCACTCGGCCGCTTCGGAGCACTCGTGCCGGCTTTAGTCTATTGCCGAGCACTCATTCTGTTCTCTGGTGTTCAACAGTTACTAATCGACGCCAAAAGTCCTCTTGATTCCGCATCAGCCAGTCCAAAACTCTTTCGAAGTGCTCTCGCGTTCGTGTTTTTGGTCAGGAGTGAGTATGCGCGGCACCCAGCGGCAGGATAACTTTTTCATATGCAGAATATTGCCCAAAATATGGCGTGTGCGCTCAGTACTTATCTTTGTGGTATCTGCTAGCTCGCGCACCTTCACTTTCCGGTCAGCCAACACCATTTCATGTAATTTTTTTGATATTGTCCTCTGTAACCGCATCGGTGGGCTTGCCGCTTCGGACTTGATCGGTAGTGGAGTTGCGGCGAAACCAATATTTGACGGTGTAATCTGACGGAGCATTAGCCCCATAAAATTTATCCAACTTTTCTTTTGTTTCCTTCGCCGTTTTGCCTCTCAAAAAGTAATGTTTTATGAGAGAACGAAAATCGTTTTTGTCCATACTCAACATGATGCCAAAAACGTCAACAACAATCAGCTATGAAAACAAAACTAAAGACAGTATCGCACTGAAATATCTGTATAAATATGAACGGATTTCAAGGCACCATAACCTTTTTGTAGTAGCAGCGCATTCTGGCTATCAAGGAGGCTGAGTATTCATAGCCTTTAGATCTTAAAGCAAAAAAATCTTTTTTTTTGTTAAATATTAACTGCTGCAGGATTTCTCAAGTATCATAACATCTATGGAGTTTTCTATAAATTTGTTGATATTTTTGGTTTTGTTATTGTAACGTTCATAAGAAAAAAATCGAAAACGTTATGTTTATTACGCATTTTCTGAAGCAAAGTGCCCTCAAACCCAGAAATTCAAGGAAAAGGTCGAATTACAAGTCACCCTGACTGACTCGAACTGCAACCAACGTCAGACTGCTATAATTTTGAAACCGTTCACTACTGTGAGCTTAAATTTTGACACATGACAGATAATTTTATTATTTACAAGCCTTTTTAACGATTTGAGTCTTAGTTGTGTTGAATAGCTCGTTACCGTGATACTGGCAGCGTTGCAAAACGCCATGGAGGTGGTCATAAAAAAGCAGCAACACCGGCAGAAATGGTTCGGAAAGTGAAGGCTCGAATTGAGCGAAATATCGTTGGAACGGATGCAACACATACTGAAAAATGAGTTTGGGCTCAAGCCATTGAAGTTCCAAAAAACATACGAAGCGCAAGAAAAAAAATTTAGAGTCGAAAGAGCGCAGGAGTTGCTACGCTTGCACGAAAGTAGTGAGTAGCCGAATTTGGTTTTTTTTCAGATGAGTCGCCATTTGTTATCGAGAAACATGTCAACAAACAAAATGACTGAGTTTACTTGCCAGAGAGGTCCTTCGAAAATTTAAGCCTTCGGACGTCCACCAGAAATCAGGCAGGACATGTGTGGTGTTGGTTTGGGCCGCCATAACCGCCGATAGTCGCTCTCCGCTCGTATTTTTGGACTGTGGCGTCAAAATTAATGTGATCACATACCGTGAAACTGTCTTGGAGACAGTATTGAAGTCTTGGGCAAACAATCATTTCGGTCGGAGACCGTGGACATTTCAACAAGACTCGGCACCGTCTCACAAATCGCGCGTCAACCAAGATTGGTTAAAAAACAATGTTCCACACTTCATTTCTTCTACACAATGGATTGCAAATTCTCCGAATGGAAGCCCGTTGGATTTCTCTGTCTGGGGTATTTTGAAGGCGAAGGTTGGCACTTTACAATACCAAAGTTTGGATCACCTCAAACAAATAAAATACCGCAGAGCCACTTGCGTACAGTGTGCGATGCTCTCTCCGGCCGTCTCAAGGCCATTATTCGCGCCAAAGGTGGACATATTGAAAACTACTAATACAATTTGAAAATTGATGTATTTTCCAACATTTTTCGCTTTGGCACAATAAAGTTTATCAAAAAATAAAGAAAAAATATAACAATTTCAAAAGTTGCAGTTCTAGTCAGGCACTCTGTATATTAATTTTGAAGCAAATGTGAATGTAGTACTAAATGTGTCTTAAATTCATCGATTTTAGTTTCTCATTACTGCGATTTTCAGGTGTTCAAAAGCTACGGTGACTTTTTATGTAAAAATGTTTACTTATTCATCAGTGTTAATGTTGTCCCCTTTAAAGTAATTTTTCTCAGATATAATACACTTTGCCAATGCTTTTTCCGATCTTCGAAGTACTTCTCATAAGCACTTTTTGGTATAGCCTTGAGCTCTTCCAGCGATGCCGTTTTTGTTTCCTGAATCCGTCCTTTCATAGGTCTCTTCGGTTTTGGGAGCAGGAAAAAGTCGCATGGGCCAAATATGGTAAATATGGTGGCTAAAACATGATTGTCGTGCTGTTTTTGGCCGAAAAATTTCTCACATGCAACGATGAATGAGCAGGTGCATTATCATGATGTTTGATTGTTTTTTTTTTCCACAATTCTGCACGTTTTTTCGTATTGCTCGGAAACGGCACATAACTCCAGGGTAATACTCCTTGACCTTACGACCTTGAGGTAAAAACTCCTGATGAACTACGCCACTGTAATCGAAAAAAACAGTGATGAAAACTCTGACAAAAACTTCTACGATTGAGCTTTGGTTTCGACGTCATAACCACATACCCATGATTCGTCACCATTTACGACTATTTTAAGCATGTCAAGATCATCATTGATGTCATTCAAGAGCTTCTTCACAGCTTTGACGTTATCATCTTTTGTTGGTGTGCTGGTGCGTGAAGAGCGAGG
The DNA here is from genome assembly GCA_907269105.1 of Volucella inanis. Lineage (NCBI taxonomy): Eukaryota > Metazoa > Arthropoda > Insecta > Diptera > Syrphidae > Volucella > Volucella inanis. Next base: position 123,056,058 of record OU026157.1, on the reverse strand, counting down.
TTCGTCATTGGCATCTTCTAGGTCATCTTGGAAGAGCTTGTACCGCTTGTAAAATTTTATTCTTACTTTGAGCAGACTCGCTGTATACCACTGGCAACATTTCAAGTATTTTAGGATATTTGATTCCATTTGTTACACTAAATTTGATGCAAATTCTTTTCTCCATTTTTTTTTTTAATAAAAAAAAAAAAAAATATATATATTTGAAACTGTGAACATGTATTCGAGACATGTGTACCAGCACAGCAAAAAATAAAAATGTCAAAAGTCACCTAACTTTTTGAACACACCTCGTTCATATGCTATGTCATCGGTTTTATCAGGCTACTTTTTTGCTGGGTCTAATGTAAGAGTTTTTTGGATAATGCATCATATACCTTAAAATAAAGAAGGGCGATTTTACTGTCAGGTGGAGTACAACTGTCTTAAATTACTTAAACATCTGTTTAAACTCTTCCTGATATAAAACTCTATTCTTTGTACCTCGGCCTAAAATATGCAATTATTCTGTTTCAATATATTCAATTTATTATTAAGGCCACATATTATAGCTGTTACCTCCTCCTGCATGCATTTCTCTACCATACAGATAAATTAAAAGCGAAGGTGGTTTCGTTTGTGGTGTTTCACATCGTTCCCTTGAAATTTTGACGGAAGTCAAATTCCTCTTTATGTGTGTTAAATTGTTCGCATGTGTGTATGAATCACGCAGAAATGTCTTTCGTTTTCTAATCAGCGCTCCTTCCGTGAAATTCAAGTTAATGGCATGGGAATTATTTGTATTACGCATACCTCAGCGACTGGGTCTTTTTTAAACGTGCTTTGTTTCCTTTTATGCCACCACACAGGAGCAGCGTAGGTTGTTCTTCGTAATGCTGTTGTGGTAAGCATCCAATAGATCAGGGGGTGAGTCCTCAGATTCAGACAAGGAGACTTTTACATGACAACAATGAGATTTTAGCTTTGTTCACATATTTTGTGAGGTGGGAATTCCAAGTACAATTTTCACCGTCGACTAGGTTTAAGAAAGTACTTAATTTCTTTAAAGTATGCCCTGTATTCGTCAAGCATTATGGGGTGTTTAAGTTTTCATCACTTATCTTCCCTCGCAAAGGTAATGATAGTAAAACTTTCTTGTACCAATTGGCGAAAAAGTCTACCTGTCTTTTAGAGGCAACTTGACATTGAATCTTTAACTTTTCACCCGTTTATAATCGCATTTTCGTGTACTTAACTTTTAATATAGAAACCACCAAAGTCAACTGCTGTTAGCAGTTCGCTGAATAAGACGGAGCACAAAAGTGAAGGGGAACTCCGTATTGGGTGTATCCTTGAAGTTTTAACATTTCATACGTCGTTGACTAGTGTGGTTTAGTAACTTTATTATACATATAATCCATTCAGCTGCATCAAGTGTTTTCTATTGTTATTCTTTGTTCGAATTAGATCCAAAAATATGGCAAAAGTGTGCTATCAAAGACCCTTATGTGTATTAGCAAAGCAGTCATAAGCATAGTTGGCTTAATTTCTCGGTTGGTCAAACTATTTTTGTGTTCTTTTCTTTTTTACTTCGGGTAGCTATTTCTTGATAGTGCCATAAGTGATGGCTCGTTTTGTCAATAATTACAAAAAGAAGATGTTTTATACTTAAGTTCTAACTTCAAACATAGTACCTATCTAAATGAATCTCACCCAAACGCAACATCTAGTAATGAGAAAACATTTCAATGATCGACAGTACGGTTTTCGAAGGAACAGGTCCACTGCTCGAAAGCGAGAAAATTGCAATTGATATTTCTAAGGCATTTGGCAGAGTTTGACATCAGGCTCTTTTGTTGAAAATGCGTGAATTTTTCTTCTTCAATGAATTAGAAGCTACCTTTCGGAAAGTTTAATTCAAGTTGTCTTGGGTGGTTTTAAGTCTAATATTCACAAAATATTAAAATGCTGGTATGCCTCAGGGCTCCCTTCTGTCTTCGTCATTTTTTTTTTTTTTTTTTTAATTTTCATCAATGTTCTTGCTGCTTTCTAATTCATTATATTTCTTTGCTGGCGACAGTACTCTCCGCTTTTTATATTCATTTTCGGACTCACATCATTGCTCTTCAGCTGTTGAACGGGAACGGTAGCGTATGTTAAGCCTGGCCAATGACTTATTTTTTAACGGTGGGATTCTATGTAGTTTTTGAAAGAATCAGGTTAACATTGACAGAGTCCTTGTCAATGGCTCGAACATACACTACTGCGACATATGCAGCAAGGAAATTGGGTTCCATATGAACTCAAGCTACTGGTGATGAAAAATGGATCCATTTCGACAACCCCAAGCGCAATAAATCATATGTAAAGCCCGGCCAACCAGCCAAATCAACAGGAAAGCCGAATATCCATGGCGTGAAAGTAATGCTCCGTATTTGCTAGGATCAGATATGTGTGCTGTATTATCTGTATTATGAGCCACTAAAACCTTGTGAAACCATCAATGAACAACGCTGCCGAACACAATTAATCCATTTGAAGAGAGCAGTAGCCGAAAAACGCCCTTAATATTGCGATCAGACACGAAGCAATAATTTTTCATCATGACAACGCTCGGCCCCACGTTGCTATTAGGGTTAAGAACTATTTGGAAAACAGTGGATGGGAAGTCTTACCCCACCTGCCTTATAGCCCAGACCTTGCCCCTTCTGACTACCATTTGTTCCGGTCGATGCAGAACGCCCTCACTGAAATACGGTTCACATCAGAGCAGAATATCAAAAATTGGCTTGGTTCATTCTTGGCTGCCAAGCCGGCGCAGTTCTTTTGGGATGGGATTCACAAATTGCCAGAAAGATAGGCAAAACTTTGAATAATGCTATTGTATATGTTCTTCTTAAATAAACGTTCAAATTAAAAAAAAAAAAAAACCGAACGAATGAAAATATATACCCAATATCTCAAATGGTTTGCCTTTTATTTAAAAAAAAGTTGTCAATTCATTATTAGAAAACCCTATACCTTTGGATATTTTCGAATTAAAATTTCCAAGAATGTATACAAACCTTAATTTCAATTTACCTTTAATTTAAATTGCAGTGCAATGGAATCATGTGTTCGAGCGTTCGAAAGTAAAAAAAAAAATCCCTGAAACTCATGTCCGAAGGGATTTCAGATTTTCTGTTCAGTTATTTTTCTAAAATTGCTTTTATCCTCTAGCAAAAAGTATCCACAATACTTCTTGGAACCGAAGATTTTCTTCATAGTTGTGCACGTAGTAAATGTTTAAATTGAAAGCTTTATCATCCTTAAAAGTGACAACAAAAAAAAAGACAGCTTACCAACAACCCAGAAAAGGGGTTATTTAATGCTTTACTAGTTATATTCGCTTAAAAAAAAAAAATTCTAAAGATAAGGTTTAGGTTTTCTAATTTTTTTTTAATTCTATATGCTTGAAATTGTATCTCTGCTTCTCCCGAGATCAAGTCATTAACGAATTTATAAATTTATACACTGTAAAATGCGTTTAAAAAAAGTTTCCCCTTGGTAAATGTTAAGGAAGGTGCTTTTTAATCGGGGTAAATTTTCTGCCGTAATTATCACGCAATATACCACATGCAAACATATTATAAGTGCGAGAAACTCTCATTTACGATGTTGCTTAATGCCTGGAGCTCTTGACCTATTTGAATGAATAAAAGGTATATTTTCCGTTATAGAAAATTATGATGAGCTGGGGTGTTTACTGTTGTCATAAACTTGTATTCATTAATTTTTACAAGAGTATTTTACTTTCGAAATGAAATGTTAATCTGTCTTTTCTTCTATGCTGTACGTCACAGATTTTATCTCCGAAGCTGCAATGACTGGAGATAGGAGATTTATTCCAAAGAGCATGATTTCCCCTACCAAAATTGGGTAAAAAAATTTGTTTTAAATTAAATTAAATTAAAATATAACTTTAATCATTTCCTAAAAGAATATTTTTTTGTCACTATGTGGAAAATAGACCCATTCCCTTGCTGGAATATAAGGAATCCCTTTAAAGCATTTTACATTACGGCAAGCAATGTTTCAAGCTCTAGATTTGTTATTTCTGTATGAATATTTTATATAAACTCCTAGATTGTCTTAGGCTTGTTCATGTTTTCATGTTGAACTGACCTCTTAGGTATACCTACGGAAGAAATTAGGCGACATCAAATCTTTTAAAGGAATCCATTTAAAGCATTTTACATTACGGCAAGCAATGTTTCAAGCTCTAGATTTGTTATTTCTGTATGAATATTTTATATAAACTCCTAGATTGTCTTAGGCTTGTTCATGTTGTTCATGTTGAACTGACCTCTTAGGTATACCTACGGAAGAAATTAGGCGACATCAAATCTGGGAGTTAAATCTGTATTTTTTTCCAAAATTAGCCTTTCATCGAAAAGTTCCCAGAAAATTTCTATTGTGGTGTGTGCTGTGGCTCCATCCTGGTGGCACCATATGTTTTGGTTACTGCAAACTGCCAGACATGGTGACTTGCCTATTATTTGTAGATTTCCATCATCATCTTTCAAAACTTATGTAGCAATCCCTCTATCATACATAATTTATAGTCAAAACGTACATCTTAGAAGGGATAATTGACGCTGATACAACGTTCGCGGATTCTCTGTACAACAAGTTTGGTAGTCTTATTTATTCAAACATCCATTTAAATCGAATAAGGTATGCTTCATCGATCATAAAACTATTATTTAAAAAAATTGGAATTATTTGGAATTGGTATATCGTTCACATAATTCTGTATCCTGTGAGAGTTATTCTTGGGTCAACTGAGTCTTTTATGGAAACTATTTCAGATTAAGCTAAAATATCTGCTACATAGATAGCAGATCTAGAAATTAATAATTGTAGCACAAATTTACATCCTGTCGTACAGCCTCCAAAGCATTTTGTGGATAGGCCGATGGATATTTGGTCGTGGCACATAAAACACCGCATTGCACCAACAGAAATCTCGGTTTGCTGGAATCTTGAGTTGTCATAAAATTCTCCACAAAAATATGAATAACAATAATTGCTTTTACAGTAATATATTTAAAAAAAAAATTAGGCAAAGTTAGTATGCCCTGCAGTTACTATACTCCTGTCAGGAGTTAAAGTTAAATAAAACAACAACGGTGTGAGATATAAGATTGATTCTGGCTTTGTTTTTTTTAAGCTACGCTCATGCCATTATGGAATAGAACATATTTCAAATGGCCGCTTCGGCTATGCTGGCAATCTTTCGGTTCAATTCTTGATGACTCTGCCCAATATGTGCTGCGTTTTTCCGGTAATCGCGTGTCGATAGTTGGCCTCGAGCTCGGTAAAAGGGGTTGGCTTGTTAGAGTAGACTAAGGACTTGACGTAGCCCCAGAATAGTGTCAAATCGCATGATCGCGGCAGCCAATTGATGAACACTCACCGTGTGATGACCCAGTCGCCAAATTGATCCCTCACAACTTCGAGCGTTGCCTCGCTTGTATGGCATGTAGCGCCATCTTTTTGAAACCATAGCTCGGGTATATCGACGTTGTTGAGCTCTGACCACAGAAAGTCGACCACCTAAGACCATTGACGGTAAAAGTGTCTCCTTTCTTATTTTGAAAGAAATACGGTCATGCCGCCATGCCATAAACCGCACCAAACAGTCAATATTTGTGGATGCATTGATGCTTGACTGAACACTTGTGAATTTTTGCTTGTTGACATGGCCGCTTAGCCAAAAGTCGGCCAATCAGCTATCTCATGGGGTTATCTATGGTCGTCCGGTTTTAAATCTTGCATCAGCATAATTACGCCGAGCTTTGTGCAAACATTTTAAAGGTAAACAAATCCATTGAGAGCGCATTCATTATAAAACAAAATTTTACAGATGCAGTCCTAAATTCAACTACAGAATAAACCGGGTTGACCCTCTGGCTGAATCGACATTTATGGGTCTTCTTTGGTACTGGTTGCTTGGTGGCTTAAGATCCAAAAGAGTGTACTCATGTATAAGTTTTCTACGGTGCGACGAATTGATTGCACACTGAAGCCATTTACAACCGATCTCACGACGAAATTCACGTTGCATGTGTACAACTGAGCCGGAATTTCAGTAATATTTTTTGATAATTTCGGCAAATGACGTAAAACGATGATGCAATGGTAAGCCTCACTGAATGCAGCTAGATATCGTTAATAGCTTTGACAGCTGATGAAACATCACAATTGAAAAAAATATCTTTACTTTCTGATAACTATCCTCGTCTTTCAAATTAGGAATTATTTTTCCAAACAAAAGTAAGAACAAAAAGGATTCGTTTGTCATTATTAACATCAACAACAGTCTTGATTTCATTTTCCTCTGACGATGTCATAAACGTCTGCACCATAGTCCAAAAGCTGGCTGGACTTTTTCTGTGTGCACACCTACCTAACTTAATGTGCTCAAGCGCTAAATACTGCAATACTGTAAGGTCTAGAACAATTCCAAGATTTTAGGGATCAAGAAATCAGGTACTATGAAAAATACACTTATCTTGACGTCAAGATCAATCGAATGGTAGGGTGCATTGAAAATCCATTTCACTCCTCTTTGGTTTCCTTAAGTAAAGAATACAGATTACATTCGATTTGGCGAGGTGAAGTTAACATTGTTTTATTTTTTTTTTTAATTATTTTTAGAATAGATATAAATAGTCCTTTTATATCTACTTCTCCTTTTCCAACGCTCCAATTATGACGCACATATTTCAGATCTCGCTTAAGTTCTGTCGTGCTTTTTACCATCAAACTCATACCCTCTTTTCAAAAGTCTTAAACGCACAGATTTCCAAGACGAACTGAAATCTTAACTTATCTACGCCATGTGTTAATTTTTACTTCACAAGTACCAACAATCATAGTCGGGGAAATATCTGAAGTAATCACGAACCCATTTCTTAAATTCTTAAGCCAATGAGTAGCTATGACCAAACTACTTTAACTTTAGCTTAACCAAACTACAAACACCGTTCCGTATGAAATGGAGAAAATAAACACACTGAAAGACCAATTAAAATGTGCGAATTATTGGCTTAGATGTCTCTAGCTCCATTATTTATTTATTTGCATATGTTAATTGTCATGGCATAGTCAAATTTACTTGTGTACTCAAACCCTTTGAGAGCATAGCTTTTTATGTCTTTTCACTGCGAACCTATTTTCTCTCCAAATCAGCATGGTTTTTATAAGGGTGGATCAGTGACTACCAACTCAATTGTTTTGAAATTCTTTATGTGATGGAAAATGGAAAAGTAATTATTGTAATAGCTAACGATTTTGACAAATTTTTGCACAAAATAATCCCTCTCAAACTCAGGGCTCTCGGATTCCAACCGAGGGATATATTTGTATAAAGTCATATTTGTCAAGATTGCTCGGGTTGTTTTTCAAATTCCTTTGTCAAAGAATCTATCATATCTCCCTATGAAGATAATATGAACATTTGTTAAGACATCTAAATCCTTCTGACTCTCAGCATCAGCAACAGGTGATACACTACAATTCTTTGTAATGTACTTAAGGGGGCGCTAAAGTCCGACGTGGACCTGGACCTTAACCAACAAGCATCTCCGCCAGCAGAGTTGCGGTCTTCTTTTACTGAAGGAGCAATGGAAGGAAAACATCAATTCGATCAGCCAAAAGGCTGTTAGGTCCAGACAAATGTTTTTTTTTGGAGTTCCAATACGATCAAAAACTAAGGCAAAACATACTTCAATGTCCCAAAAGTAACAATTTTTGGGTGATCGTCAAATATATTAGAAATTCTGCCTCCTCCTCTATCCCTACGCTCATTTACAATGGCATTTTAGCTGTCAGATCTTTAGGCAAGGCCAGTCTGCTTGCTGTATACTTGAAATTGTGACACTTCCAGATTGTGCTTTTTCTTGCTTTTCCAACCTGCTTGTACAGATGGTATAGCTCTCTGAAGAGATGTTCTTCCACGCTGGCAAAACTATTATTTAAGCTTTTACATCAATCCTGCTTTCCGAGCCTATGAAAAACAGTTTTTGTTCAGTCAGTCCCTTAAAAAGACAAACCTTGTTTTTTACATGAAAAAGCTGATAAGCCGTCGGCCCATGAAATATCTAGATACAAAAAACTTTTCGATGTGACCGACAGTACGATTTTCATAGCAATAGGTCCACTGATGATCTGATCCGAAAAGTGGAACCAAAGCGTATATCAATCTGGCGAAATCAGGATAGGTTCTCTTGATATTTTTGTAAGACATTTGACGGAGCTTGGCATTACATAGACGACTGTCTTCTTCAGTGGATTAAAAATATCCCTTCGCAACGTTCAATTCAAGTTGTATTGGTTGGTTTCAAGTCTGATATTCACAAAATATATGCTGCTGTGCCTCAGGGCTCTGTTCCGTCTTAAAAACACTTTTTAATTCTTATCAACTTTGTTATCAGGCTCACGTCCCTCTTCTTTGGCTCTTGAACGGAAGCGTTAGTTAAGCACATTAAATTCTGATATTAACAGCATTACCAATTCGTTAACTACCAACAAAGTGGAATTTAATGCTTTCAAAACACAGTGCTGCCATTAAAGAGAAATTAAAATACCCAGCCATTGTCCATGAATGGCATTTCCACCGTTAAAACCGAAAAAAGTTCCATTCTCGGTGTGTTTGCCAATGACAACTTACGTTGTAATTACCACACATTCGATGTTACCATAAATGCTGGTCTAGGTTTTCTCAAGCAATGTAGGAAATATTTCACCTCCTCTGACCTGTATTAGGCGTTTATCTGCTCAAAATTGGAGTACAACGCCCACATGTTCTCAGGGGTCCTAAGACCCCTTTACACTTGCTAACTTTCTAGATAGGATCTAAAATCGTGCGATTAGACTCATAGGTAATGGTAATATGACGCAGTAATTCGATACCGTCGAATACCGGCGTTAAGTCTCCTGTCTCACCTTATTGTATCACTATTTTCACAATCAGTGCACCACAGAAATTCCCAGTAGCATTTCGCCCCTTCAAACTTTTAACCGTAACACCCATCTCGCTACACCCCCTCAGTAGACCTTCAAGCCCATCTTCGGACCATCGTGATTCTTTCCTAATCCGTACAACGCGGCTATGGAATGCCTTACAGAGCTCTTTATTTCCTAGTCACTATAACTTGCAGACATTTAAACCAACGGACGATTTTGTTGTATGTAAAAGGGAGTGTGTTTTGCATGTCAAAAAATGTCTCTATAAACGTGGTATTGAAGCGAAGAAAAATATTCGCAAATAAAATATGTTAAAAAAACAATTATTCGAGAAAATGGAAAAACAAGAAAAGACCAAAACTAATAATAAAAAAAAAAAATGTCCAAAAAGATGACACCACCAAGACCAAAAAGTTGAAAAATAAATATTATTGCAACGTTAAGCAGTTCGTCGATATCCATATTCAGTTGAAGATATGAAAAAAGAACTATGGGCGGGATTTTACCATAAAGTCTCGACGGATAAAAATCTGCAACACTTATCCTGTCCGATTTGCCTCGACTTTTGGTGTAAATGGATGGAACTGACTGCACACAATTTATTAAAAAGATGTATCGGCAGTAATACTCAAAAAAATAAAGAATGCTCTAATTATTGTGTATGGCAACTTGTTCCAAGGCATCAGTTTTCAGGCAAAAAAGTCGTCGACGTCGAAACATATTGTGCTGCTTGTACAGTCAATGAAGGTTTTCCAGCTATCTTGAAAATAATAGGAGGAATGGGCATTACTATAGGTTCATAAGCAGAACAATACTACCGATACCGTGACGCGCGGCGACCGTCAGAGATTCCAAAGAATCCAGAGCAGCTCGAAAAAAAGCAAAATCAGAAGAAACAGAGAAATATGAGCGAACTGAAGGGATAATATAAAGTTAAAACAAATTTTGTTCAAAAATAAACAAACTTAAAACTTTAAGCTCGTATATTATGTACCTTTAAGATGTTTCTACATAGCGCGGGTGAAAGGAAGTTAGGTAGGGAAAAAAGAGAGATACCGATGTGCGTTGGTTTTAAATGTTTGCAAGTTGTAGTGGCTAGGAAATAAAGAGCTCGGCAGGGCATTTCATAAGTAGGTTCTACGGCTTGGGAAAGCATAAATATATTTCAGAGTACGTCCGAATTTGTGCTTGAGGGTGTACTGATTAGCATTCGTAGCATTTTTGTAGTACACTCATGGTGAAAAAGCGATACAAGGTGAGACAGGGGACCTTACGCCGGTATTCGAAAGTGTTTAATTACTGCGTCGTATTGGCATCACCTATTAGTTTTTTTTTCGCAAGATTTTGGATCCTATCTAGCAAGCACAAAGAGGTCTCAGGAGATAAGGGCGTTGTACCCCAATTTTGGGCGGATAAACGACTTTTATATTGGGCCAGGTCAGAGGGGATGAAACTTCATACAATTCTTGAGGAAACCTAGACGTTTCGCAGCATTTTTGGCAAAATCGAATATGTAGTCGTCTTATCTTAAGTTGCGATTGGAACACATACCGAGAATGGAAAGTTTTTCGGTTTCAACGATGCAAGTCCCAATTATGGCAAATTGCTGGGTGTTTAAATTTCGCTTTAACGATAGCAGACGTAAGGACTATCAGGGACGTAAGTCCGGGAATTTATATGAGTAGCAAAGAGTTCTGTCGTCAAAAAGGAATACAAGGTGTATGTATACGTTTTTTCCGGTTTTTTTATACGTAATTTTCTAGGGAAATCAATTTATTATTATTCAAATTATTGGTCTTCGACTTCTACACATTTCGCCCATCTTTGAGTTAATTTATAAAAGCATGCCAAAAAAAACTGCTTGTCTTTCGTGGTAAATCATTAGTCGAGCCATTTTATAATTTCCTCGAAATCGCTGAAGTTCTGCTCTGCCATCGCTTGCCTCAATGATACAAAGAGGTAATAGTCAATGTCGCCAAGTCTGGGGATTAAGGCGGGTGCAGAAAGATGTCCCATCCAACCGATTTCAAGGTGTCTTTCACTAGTTTTGCTGTGTGAGACGTCGCGTTGTCTTATAATAAAATCACTTTACTATGTCTTCTGGTTCATTCCGGTCGTTTTTTGATTAATGTGTGGTTTAAATTAATCATCTATTGGCGATAGAGTTGTATGTTAATGGTTTCGCAAGACTTCAAGAGTTCATAATACACAATTCCGCTCTGGTCCCACCAATGGTCTTTATGCCGATGCGATTTGCCCTTGGTGTAGAAGGAACGGCTTCGCCGGATGAAAGTCACAATTTTTTCCGCTTCGGGTTTTCAAAATAAATCCATTTTTCGTCACTCGTCACAATTCGATGCAAAAATGACTGCCTTTCGTGGCGTTGAAGCAGCATTTCCCAAGTGATTTTGCGATTTTCCATTTGACGTTCATTCAAATTATGGGGGCACATTTAACGAGTTTATTGATCCTTCCTATTACTCGTTAATGTCTGCTTATTGTTTCTTGTGATGCATGCAATACTTCTGCTAATTACCATTGAATTTGAGTTGGGTCATCATCCAATAACTCCTGCAATTACTTGTCTTCGCATTTTTGTGGTCTACCAGAGCGCTCACTGCCTTTCACATTGAAATCACCACTTTTAAATTGCCTAAAACAACAATTAAAAGTTATCTACCAACAAACGATAACTTAAAGTAGCTTTTTTTGATTAAATAAGAAGGCAATTCGTGCCGCAAATGATCTTTTTCAGGCAAAAACAAATGATCGATAAAATAAAGTTTTTGGCGGACTCAACTTGTGTGTGTTTGTAGTTAAATGTCAGACGATAAGAAAATTACGTACGTTCACACACGGTATGGTATAAAAAGTAGCAGACAAGATATCATTAATGAAAATTAGAAAGGGTGTAGAAGACAGAACGGAGCCCTGGGGCACTCGAGCTTTTGTAAGCTTTGTCATGTCATGTCATGCACATGTCAAACATATTTAGTATACATCAAGTCATTGAGCAAACAACATGCTATTTTTCATCGTGTTAAAAATGTCGAATTTTGTACCAGAAAATGATGGCTTGCGGAAAGCATTAATTTTTTGTTTTTATTTGAAGAAAAGTGCATCGAAGAAGTCGCATAGAATGCTTGTGGAGTCATATGGTGATCATGACCTGTCAGAAGCGACATTCAAAAGATAGTTTCACCGGTTCAGAGATAACGATTTTGATGTGCGAAATGAAGAACGTGGAAGACCACCAAAAAATTTTGAAGAAGCCGAATTGAAAACAAAATTGGATGAAGATGACACTTTGAGGCAGAAATGTTAAATGTTGCACAATAAACATTTTCTTACCGTTTAAAAGCTATGAGAAAAATCCAAAAGTCTGGAAAATTGTTGCCACATGAATTGAATGAAAGACAGATGTAAAACCACTTGTGAAGTTTTGGTTCAAAGACACGATAAAAAATCAGTTTTGCATCGAATTGTTACTGGCGATGAAAAACGGATTTATTTTCAGAATCCTAAACGAAAAAATCATGGTTTAATCCGAGGCAACCATCAACTTCGACTGCAAAACCAGACCGATTCGGCAAGAAGACTATGCTGTGTGTCTGGTGGTGTACCGCGAGCTCCTAAAACCTGGTGAAACCGTTTACACAGACCTCTACCGACAACATGCTTTGATCGAAAAAGGACCAGAATGGGATAGAAGACACGGCAAGGTAATCTTGGTCCATGACAATGCACCTGCACACAAAGTAAAACTAGTTCAGGATATAACCAAAGCACTTGGCTGGGAGCTGCTACCCCTTTTGTCGTATTCACCAAATTTGGCTCCTTCCGACTACCATTTGTTTTCATCGATAGGACACTCATTAGCTGAGCAGCACTTCAAAACTTACGAGGAAATTGAAAATTGGGTGGCTTTTTGTTTTTTTTGTTTTTTTTTTTTTTTTTCACAAAAAAACGCCTGGTACTGATACACCTGCCGTCCAAGGCAACTTGAATTGAACTTTTTGAAGGTAGTTTCGAATCCATTCAAGAAAAGAGAAATCGATCCCAAATGCACGCATTTTCGACAAAAGAGCCTGATGGCAAACTATGTGAAATTCCTTATTCAGTATAGTAGTGGCTGTAACCACAAAATAAAAATAACCAAAATCATAACGCCTCCTAGGTCCATTTTTATGAGGGTGTCATCTTCAGCACCATGTTTTTATTAGTTTTATTATTATTATTATTTTTTTCTATTACAAATACGTTTTCCTATGTATATTTAGTATTATAATAAACCTGCTGGATTATCGTTATTCATTTATTCCACCTAAAAAAAAAAATCTCAAAAATGTCTTCGATTTACGGGCGCTAGACCACCGGGTCCCATTGAAAATATTTAGTCCTAATCCCACCTTTGAAATGCCTTAAATAGTGGTTAAGTATTTTATAGCCATTTTTAAGTTAAGTTGTCCGGATTGACCCCTTAATAAATATTTTTTTTTCATATTCAATTTCACTTAGAAAAAACTGCCAACAATAAGAGTATGTCATACAGAGTGCAATCTGATATTGGAATTTGAATTATCTTTTGTCCCTGGTTTCCATTCATCCATCCCCAATTTTACAAAAATGAGCAATGGGATTTCTCTCCTAATCCCTTTGACATTTTGCATAAATCTGAAAGCAGTACATTTTGTAACTGCGATTATGATTGTAGCAAAACGTTACTTTCTTGCTCATTTTTCAAAACACTTGGGTCGAACACGTTAGATTTGTATACTATATCACTTCTGGAATATTTGAACAAATGTGCCGATCCAAACGTTGGATGTTTGTCGCGAAGGATGAACTGAGCTATAATAATTTCGGATCCCATGTGGGTTTCCTCTTGAACACTATCGACTATATTTATATAAAGATGAGTACATATTAGAGGCGACATGACATACAAACTAAAGGCTTATACCAATGTCACCAAATTATCATATTTTATGCTAGTCAATGGATTTTGGGGAAAGGCGAAAATAGTCCTTCTCATCGAATACGGTTTGGCTGATATGGTGTCATATTTTTTTTATAGATACGCGACAATAGGTAATTCTTTGGATTACCTTATTTGTAAATACTTGTACTTTGTACGAGTATTATTTTATTTTTCTAATTTTTGAAATATACGGCATTTTATTTCTGGCATGCCGTATATGGCAGAGTATTGGTCGACATGTCGCGCCTACAATAACTTTTTTTATCCGATTGAATATTAAAAGTAACTATTTTCAAATTCACGTGATATATTGGTGATAGTTTTTTTGTTCGCGGTCACGCTTTTTACGCGAATACCCTGTTCCAATCCAGAATTAAGTTTCGTGTGGTTAAAATTCCAAATTATCTAGTACTATTGCTTTATTTACAGAAGCCCCAAACTGTACAGGAATTCGACCTTAAACGAGTTTGATGCGCTGTCTGACTTCATAAAAAGTATTGTATCCCTGTATCCTAATACTGAACTCGTGATTACGGCCCCACAATTCTGGGTGGCTTCGACATTCTTTACATACAACACCCGAAAAACTATGTATAAAGCGAAAAATGTAAATGCGCTCATAGTAATACCAGACGTTGATAGTCTTAACGCCAACACCCTGGACTTGTTTTTTACCCTTTTGGCTCGTTTGACCATTATGTTATATAAGCTAATTTCTCGTATACTGACCGCAAAGTTAGAGCAAAGATTCTTAACATCTTAACACCTTTGTTAGGAGTTTTAATACAATTAGTCGTTATGTTTCCTCGATAACGACGTAGATGCCGGAACTGATATGATCACAGATCATTATTCTCTTGAAACGAGATCCTTTATCCCGCATCGGATGAAGAGTAAAATAAAAGGCATGAAACGACTCAAGCTGTTAAAAAGCTGTCAGGGTTAGAGAAATGTTTTTCGTCCTTTAAGACCAATCCGACAGAGGAAAACCGAAAAAAGTTTGAACGAGAATGCAACGTCTTTCCTAAACGTGTGAAGTTCCAATACGACCAAAAGCTAAGGCAAAAAATACTACAAAGATAGTAAATTATGTTGGTCGTTCGTAAGAAATGTTAAAGATTCTGACTCACCCTCCATCCAAATGTTCAATTACAATGACATTCCAGCTGTTAGCTCTTTAGACAAGGCCAATCTGCTTGCCGCACATTTTGCGGCCAGTTCCATACTCCCAGATTGTGCTTTGACTCCATCTACACTTAAGCGCGTCGAATCTTCAATGGGGCAAATCCACTTTTGTACTCGTGTATGTTAGTTGCAAGGGTTCCTAAAGATCTTAACGTACACAAATCTGCTGGTATAGATGGTATATCTCCCCTTGTGCGAGGTGTTCTTCCTCGCTGGCAGATGGAAAACAGCATTTGTCCATCCCGTCCATCCCTAAAAAATATTTTATTCAAAGTAGTGGTCATTGCTAGCCACACATTTTTCCCATATTTCAGGCAATTTATGTATTCCACGCCAATAAAACTGTTCGTCTTTTGAAGCAAACCAAAAAGTCACAAAATTTTCGACTTCCTCGAAGGATTCGAAGTGCTGCTCAGCTAATGCGTGTCCCATCATTGAAAACAAATGGTAGTCAGAAGGAGCCAAATCTGGTGAATACGGCGGGTGGGGTAGTAGCTCCCAGCCAAGTGCTTTGGTTGGATCATGAACCAATTTTGCTTTATGTGCAGGTGCATTGTCATGGAGCAAAATTACCTTGCCGAGTCTTCTGGCCCACTTTGGTCGTTTTCCGATCAATGTATGGTTTAAATTGATCATTTTTTATCAGTAGCGAACTGTATTAACGGTTTCGCCAGGTTTTAGGAGCTCTTGGTACACTACACATTTCTGATGATGGTTGTCCCGGATTATGATTTTTTCTGTTTAGAATTCGGAAAATAGATCCATTTTTCTTCGCCAGTAACAATTCAATGCAAAACTGACTTTTTATCGTGTCTTTGAAGCAAAATTTCACAAGTGGTTTTTCGGTTTTCTATCTGTCTTTCATTCAATTAATGTGGAATGACCTTTCTAATAGCTTTTAAACAATCAGCAACATTTAACATTTTTGCCACTTGTTTCTGACTCAAAGTGTCATCTTCATCCAATATTGTTTGCAATTCAGCGTATTCAAATTTTTTTGGTGATCATCCACGTTCTTTATTTCTCACATCAAAATCTTTATCTCTGAGCCATTGAAACCATCTTTTGCATGTTGCTTCTGATAAAGCATTCGATGCGACTCTGCAGCTCTTTTCTTTATTTTCTGGTAAAAAATTCGACATTTTTATCACGATGAAAAAATATGATGTTGTTTGCTCAATGTCTTCATGTATACTAAATATGTTCGACAGGTGACATAGCTACCAAACAAAAAAAAATTAAGGCTCGTTTACAATAAATGTTCCCTTACTAGACATTTGTATCTTGACGCTCACTACGTGCTGCATGTGATCTAACCGGTCGAGTATCATTCACTAATGTAAGCTGGGACTCAAATTTTGTGAATAGTATTGGCAAAAGTGGTTTCGGTCGATTATGTGCACCTTAAGTTCCTCGAATCGCACGAAAAACATTTCTCACAGAACGCTGATTTTCGTAATGCAGCTGAACAATTTGGGGACACTGTTGTGGTGCGAGTCTTTTCATGATGACTTGCCAAACGATACTGAACAAAAATGACAAAGCAATTTGATAGGAGTCAGGAGTGATATGTCAAAAAGAGCCTATTGAAAATGAAACCTCACGATGAATTACCTCTATTTGCTTTAAAATAGTGGGGTACTAGGTATGCCGAAAAAAAAAACACGAAAACTTTCCTTTAAAATATTACTACTTGGATTGACTTGACTTCGGTCGGAACGGTAAACTTGAACGGGTCGCGCACTTTGCCAAACAAACTAACCGTCTCACGTACCGTAAAATAATAAAACGGGAAGATGGCTTACGGAACTTTAACTGACGAACTGGCGGTATAAATTCGTATCTTTATCAATTTAACAAAATGCAAAGGGGGTACTTAGCTAGGTAGAAGTTTGCTTACCTATACTGGGTCGCTCATTCAATTAGGGTTGACCGTCCCCGCCGCAATCACTGTTCGGTTCATCCTGGGTAAATTATTCCTGGTTTCTGTCTTCCTTCCCTTTTGTGTTTCTCGTCCTCAGTTTTTTTTTTCTGGATTTTGTTGTTCGTGTTCTGTTCTTGTCGTCGTTTTTCACCCTTTTTTTGTTGTATTTTGTACTTTGGTTTTGGTCTCATTTAAAGTACTTTTTTGTACTTTTTGTGGGCTCGTGCCGCTAATGCGATAATCTATCGACTAAGCTTACCGCGCTTTTTGGCTACCCCCACCACTCACACACTCATTCAAACATGAACACTCACACAAAGGGAATCTCATCCACAGCTCTATCAGCCTCTCCTCAAATCCCCAATCAATCACATTTGTCGATGTTTGTGGATCGTTTTTGTGGGTTATGTTTGTAAGTTATGTTTGTTTTGTCGTCTTAGTGCTTTCTTTGGTTCAAGGCAAACCTCTGACACGAAACCAAAGCTAAAGCGTTAGGAGCTAAAATTTGAGACCGCCAACCGCCGAAACCCCTTAGGGGTACATGGTGGAGGACCGTAAACCTACTCGTTGATATAGGTCACTGCCGTCCGCCTGGCTCTATCCTCGGGGTTCCTAGAGTCACCTCTGGAGTGGTAGGCAGAGCGAAGGAACTGAATTCAAAGGATCCAATGAATCCAGCCTGTGCCATAACTACGAGAGCGTGTTAGGTGAAGAAAAGAAGGGACACCACAAGAAAGAGAAGTTTCAAAAACTAACAAATATAGGGAAAAACTGTTTTCTCAAACGAGTTTTCGCAAAAACCCGGTTTTCAATGCTGTATGAAAAGGATATAAGTATGATACCTATATCATTAGATGCAAAATGTTTATAGTGTCCATCATTCGTCTGATACTTCTGCACAAAATGTTAATCCAGGATCAAAGAAAAAGCTTTTTCCTGCAAATAAATTTGTAAGGGTAAAAGATATTTCAAAAGTAGCTATTGTTATATTTAAAAATTTTGCATCTGAACTACTTTCGGACTATCTATATATGAGTGAACCACGTGTTTGCTGCCACTGTACTTCTGAGGTACATAATAAGAACAGAAAACTTTGTTTAGTCAACTACTACTTGATCGCTTGATCCCTTAACTGTTCCTAAAAAATGTAAACTATTCTACAATAGTAATAACAAAATGTGTAAGCCTTCATCGAGTAAGCCTTCTGGTGAACTCCGGATAAATTGAAGGGAGACCAATCATATTGAGCTTATTCTAGAACGCGATCCAAAGTGCATGATTCCATCACCTTTTCGTGGAAGAATAGATGGCAATAACAGAGCAAAAGACCAAACTTAGTAAATAAAAACCGACAAGAAGTATTACTATCACTTTTGTCTTCTAGAATTAAAGAAATTTGATAAAAGCTTTTCCTCGGACTATGAATACATTCTTTCCATTCAGCAGATCTTTACAAAAGTATCGGCAGTGAGACAGGAACCGTAGCACAAGCTGATCGAATCGCTGATATTATCAATCTATTTCGTTCGAATCTGTAAAGTTATACTGTATACGGCATCTTGTTGAAATATTACAATAAAAACCTTTGAAAGAAAATCTGACAAATTTTAAACAGAGGTTATGATGCCAAAGAAGCCGCCAACTAACAAGTCCTCTAAAACCTCACAAATATTAAGAGCAATTCCCACGTCAGATGGATTCTGAATGAATTTTTATAGAGAATTCAGTGACCCTCATCTGAAATCTCAATTTAAATTAAATTCCCAAAAGATATTCGGAGATTATTCGCTTCTTTTCCATAGCCATCTTTCGTACAGTTACATGAAGATATGACTCGATTATGGCTTTAATTTCATCATCATTTAGCTCATCTTGTCGACCTAATCGTTGTTTATTTTTCAGTGAAAAATCTCTGGGACGAAATTTGTCAAACCAATTCCGGTACTATCTTTCTTTTAAAGCTTCTTCACCATACACATCGAGTAACTTTTTAGCATATCCTAACTGATATTTAAGAATTATTCAGGAGCTTTCGTTTATTATTTAGAAACGATATTTGCATGTAGTTTAAACGTAGCTAGCAAGAGTTTAAAATAATTTTTAATTCATTCATAGTAAGACTAATATCCCCCAGTGGGCTCGTCTAATGACGTAAAAAATGGCGCAGGTTCCGATAAAATATATCACGTTCTTTGCTAAATGTCAGTAACACAGTGTTCATTAACTGGATCGGTCGCTTCGATGAGGCATATAGTTTAATAACGAAAGCTCACCTATCGCTTTGAAGATTGTGGAAATAGTATCAATACTGTTGTTGTCGTGAAAATAATTATTTGGAAGATTGTGCTCCAGCGTTCGATATTGGTTCCTGGATTCACTTTGTCTTGCTCGTTCATTAAAAAGTTCAAATTTTGTTTCCTTGATAAAATTCCATAATGTTTTCAGGGATTTTTCCCACGTTTCAGAGTTGTCGCTGTCTAGTTGCACGTTATGTTCCAAGCACAATCTTGACAACTCACCAAAGAATTGAGATTGGCGTTGAACGATATGGGATATCATTATTTAAGGAAGTCTTTGCGGTTGATATTCTACTAACTTTCTGATGTAGCTGAAGTAAAGTCTTAGAGTGTATAAGTAGAAAGGAGGAAGTCCAGTCTCCAAATGAAACATGAACGTTGGAATGTTTTCTGGTAGACGAAAAATTTTCTTTAGAAAGTATCTTAACAATTTTTCAACGTCCTAATACTGGAAAAATTCCCAGACCTGTGCAGTATAACACATTACGGTTCTTACTATCGCTTCAAATAAACTTAATTCATACTTCCTACGGAGTTATTTTTGCCATTTTAGTATCATATAGTTTGGATTTTCAAGAGAAAGTTTGAGAGTCAGGATTACTCCTAGATACTTGTACTCTTTGACCTTTTCTGGTTCCTCACTTTCCCAGGTCCATTTCTCATCCGTAGCGTATCTAACGAAGCTATTTCTGAAAGCCATAATTTTTGGTTTATCGGTGTTAATTTTTAAATTCCATTTGCTGCCATATTTCTGTAATTTACTGGCCATGAGTTGCATTATATTTGACGTTTCTGCCAGCAGGATGATATCATCTGCATACATTAGGCATTTGATGTCTATTCCATTGAAAACAATTCCTCCTGGAAGAAAGGCAGTAATATCATCAAGGAATGTTGAAAAAAAAAAAAAAAAGGGCTCAGTACCAGTAAATCAATTGGTTCCCATCCCACACTGCCGCTTGGTTTTACCCATACATACTTTTTAATACTTTGAGGAACTTTGTTGGAACTCCTACATTGCTAAGTTTAAGGTAGAGAGCATTTCTATCTAAGAATCACGAAAAAAAACCTAAAGATTCTTTCCATTATCAAGCTATTTCTTAGCTATGCTTGTTAACGTGAAAAAGTTATCTACAATGGAATATTCTTTGCGAAAACCTGCTTGGAATTCACTAAGGAATCTATTATCCGTTATCCAATTTGTTAAACGTTTGAGAAGTATTGCAGAGAAGATTTTCATCACTGTGTCTTAAAAGCGATGTGTTCTTTCCTGGAAATAGAAAAAGTAAAATACGACGAAAATACTCATTTTTGCACTCCCTATTAAAACTGACGCCAAGCTTATATCTTTTCACAAAAATATGCGCAATTTCCTTCACGACCAAAGTAACACTGACAGAACACATTTGTTCGTCTGCACAAAGATGATGAACCATCGAAACAGACCAAAAGCGATCATTGAAATGGGTTATTACTGGTCGATTTGTTGTATTCAGGTAGGACTTTTGGAATTATAGTTGAATTGTTATTGAAATGCAAAAACTGGGCCATTTGATTGAATCTCATTCGAACCACATATGGTCCTGATTGTTTCAAACGATTGTCCCTAGTAAGAATGAAAGACGAACATGATTCCGATGAATTGTTGAGCCTCTTGCTTAACAATTGAGTTCAAAATTGAGTTTTGGTGCTCTGCTGGGACACATATAAATTCATTTCATCAACCAGATATTGCATGAATTCACCAGTCAGAAAGTAATGAAAGAAATCAAATGGTGTTTTGAAGGCTTTTACTTCATCTGGGAACCGTTTTTCCCACATACCACGATTTCGTACATCCAGCTGCATATTTTCATATTTTCATTGATTTGAATTCCCAAACATAATTTTTCAAGTATTCAAAGATCCAATGAGCCACCTTTCTCTTCATGTAGTTTATAGCCACTCAAGTCGTGTTTTAGTTTTATATAACGTGGAGCACCAACATTGAAGTCAGATATGTTAGCGGTACTTGATTCAGCATTAGCTCTGGCATTTGATTCCGAAACAGCAACAGAAGCAATGGATGTTGATTGAAATGATGCTAAATCTAAATTAGGCCCTTGATGTCTAATGTCTAAAGTGCTGATGTTCAGACTTACAATTACTGCATCAATCATAATCTTACTTGAATTCATCAAACAATGATCAATAAACAATTCGTCTTCTGATCATATAAAATTTGAATCTTTGACATTATCGTCACTGTCGAAAACATCTTCACCGTCAGTGTCTTCAGAGCTCGAGGCGTTCGTCATTTGTCATCTTCGACGTGTTCCTTAAAGATATTCTTGACATTGTTATCTGACAAAAGCACTGAATCAGTAATGAAAAACTAACAAGATAAATAAAAATGTCATATTGAGGTTGCAAGTATTGTAGAACTAAATTCTTTTCCCGAGTTCCTAATTCCTAATTCCTAATAATAATAATAATAAGCTGCCAAAATTTTCAGTAAGGTTAGATATATCATTATGCATCGTTTTACGCTTACAAAACGTGCGGAAATTATTACAAAATATTTTCGAAATTCTAGCTCAGTTGCATATACGCAACGTGAATTTCATCTTGACGTCGATCGTCATCATGGCTTCACACTTTTACACTCTTTCGGTTCTTAAGCTGTCAACCAGACAGAGACTGGTGCGAAATAAAGAAAATATCGAAAACGGTATAGAAGAAGGCCCAGAAATCCCGATTCGAAGCCGATCAGCTGAATTGGGCATCGTGGGGGAGTCAATCCGGTTTATTTTGCCCTAATCCGTATAAGATTGTGCTGACGTAAAAATTGAAGCCGGACGATCATATACAACACCGTGTGTTCGCTAATGTGGCGCTGAAAATATTGGCTGGAGGCTAATTTTCGGCTCAGCGGCTATGTCAAAACATGCAAAATTGCAGTAAGTGGAGCGAACATAATCCATAAGTGTTCGACGAAGCATTAATGCACCTACAAAGATTGCCTGCTTCGTGCGGTTTCTGGTATGACGGTATCATTGGACCTTAATTATTTCGAAATGAGGAACTACACAACGTTACGGTCAATTGTCTCAAGTAAAGAGCGATGTTAACCGATTTTCTGTTATAAGAGCACAACAAGTTCACATCGATATATCCCAGCTGTGGTGCCAACAAGACGCCGCTACATGCTATTTAAGCGACGCAACGCTCGAAGATGTAAAGGAGAGATTTGGCGAATGGGTCATCTCATGGCGAGCGTGCATTTATTGGTCGCCACGATCATACAATTTAAAACCACTCGATTATTTTCTCCGCGGCTACGTCCAAGACAACCACTTTGGACGAGCTCGAGGGCAACATTCCATACGTTATTGCTGGAATGACGCCGCACATATTAGATCGAGTCATCAAAATTAGATCGAAAGCTTGAAAAACGTGATTGCTATTTAAATGATGTAGTATTCCACACATACTGGCATGAATGTAGCTTCAAAGTAAACCCAGAATCAAATTTTTATCTCATACCGTTATTGTTTTATTCCAATTCGTTTTCCTATCCTTTTAATGTGGTCAACAGATATGGAGAACAATAAAAATCTTAAACTAGAGTTGAGCCTTAATTAACCTTAATTAACTTCGCAAGTTTTTTATCACTAATTTGTTCCCAAATTTTTGTTTGATTTTTATTTTTACTTACACCTTACACAGTCTCGAACTGAGTCAGTATTATACAATATTAGGTGCCCAAATCAGTTATCCCTGTTTTTTAAGAAAATGTAAATTTATTGTGAGAGCATGGTCACAAATGAATTATTCAAAGTATTGCCCATCGATAGCTATAACTTTTTCCCACCATTCTGGCAGAGCTCGAATATAGTTACGGTAAAAGTGTTTATCTTTTGAGGCTATCAACGAATCAAGCCATTTTTTAATGCCTTCATATGAGTGGACCTGCTGATCAAGCAGACCATATGTCATCGAACGGAACAAGTAATAATCGGACTACGCAATATCTGGAGAATATGACGGGTGGAGTAGGACTTCCCATCTGAACGGTTCCAGGTAGGTTTTAATGGGTTTGGCAACATGAGGCCGAGCATTGTTATGCTGTAGAGTCGCTTTTCGTGCCTCTGCTCGTATTGGGACCGAGCGTCAATCTCACCAATTGTAGTTCATAATAAATAACATCGACCTAGTCTTACCAAATACACAGTAAAACCTTCGCAGCGTGAATATT
Source organism: Volucella inanis (assembly GCA_907269105.1). Taxonomy (NCBI): domain Eukaryota; kingdom Metazoa; phylum Arthropoda; class Insecta; order Diptera; family Syrphidae; genus Volucella; species Volucella inanis. The sequence continues at coordinate 123,032,443 of OU026157.1, read as the reverse complement.
CGGCCGAGCCAACAACGTAGAAGCATGACCGGGCAGCCCCGTGACATTCTTCTCTTTAAGTTCTTGTAATGAATCCGTTATCCGCCACGATGCGATGAAGATAACACATACAGTCGCTTGGAAATAGCTTGACAGGTAACTCCTAATGCTGAAGCAAGCTCTTCTTGCGTTTGGCATGGATCTCCATCGAGCAATACCTTCAATTCAGCGACTTCGAAGAATTTTGGCATTTCTTCACGCGGACGGTCATAAACATCGAAATAACTGTCTTAAAAGCGATGGAATCAACCAATCACCAATCACTGCACGTAGTTTCACTTAAACCAGCATAATGAAAGAAGAAAATCAACACTTCCCGCAAACTCATAGTATATGGCGCCGAACAAAAACGGTTTGCTTACCATATGTCTTAGCTTGGTTCATGACGTTTTGGATATGTTAAAATCGACCAGCATCCGGGAACCATCTATTTACAAAACGAAAACTTAGTTGGGCACCTACGAGTAACACATTTCATTACCGTTATATACATACTAGATGGAGTGAAAAGTAACCTCTTTGACCGCCAGAATGCGCTGCTACTGCAAAAAAGGTTATGGTGCCTTGAAGTCCCTTCATATTTAGGTAGCATGCCAAATTTCAGTGCGATACTGTCTTTAGTTTTGTTTTGACCGCTGATTGTTGTTGATATGTTTGGCATCATGTTGAGTATGGACAAAAACGATTTTCGTTCTCTCATAAAACATTATTTTTTGAGAGGCAAAACGGCGAAGGAAACAAAAGAAAAGTTGGATAAATATTATGGGGCTAATGCTCCGTCAGATTACACCATCAAATATTGGTTTCGAGAGTTTCGTGGTGGCCGCAACTCCTCTACCTATCAAGTCCGCAGCGGAAGGCCCTTCGATGCGGTTACAGAGGACAATGTCAAAAAAATACATGAAATGGTGTTGGCTGACCGGAAGGTGAAGGTGCGCAAGCTAGCAGATACTACAAAGATTAGCACTGAGCGCACACGCCATATTTTGGGCAATATTCTGCATATGAATAAGTTACCCTGCTGCTGGGTGCCGCGTATAATCACTCCTGACCAAAAACACGAACGCGAGAGCACTTCGAAAGAGTGTTAAGACTTGTTGATGCGGAATCGGGCGGACTTTTGGCGTTGATTGGTAACTGTTGAACATCAGAGAACATAATGAGTGCCCGGCAATGGACTGAAGCCGGCAGGAGTGCTCCGAAGCGGCCGAGGGAGGCTCGATGGGTCGGAAAGGTTACGCCGTCGGTTTTCTGGGATTGTCATGGCATACTCTTCGTGGACTAGCTCGAACAAGGAAAAACCATTAACAGCGAGTATTACTGTGCATTATTGGAGCGATTGAAATCGAAATCGTTGCAAAAAGGCCTCACACGAAGCGAAAAAAAAGTTTGTTTTTGTAAGACAATGCACCGGCGCACAAGAGCATCACAATCATGGCTAAAATCAATGACTATAATTGCTGTAGCATCCACCGTATTCGCCTGATTTGACAACCTCGGACTATTATCTCTTCCCAAACCTCAAAAGATGGCTCATCAATAAAAAATTCAGCTCACGCGAGGAAATTATCGACGCCACGGAGGAGTATTTTGCAGACCTTCCGGAAAATTAAGAAGTTTGAAAATCGCTAGAATAAGTGTATCAAACTAATAGGGGCCTATATTGAATAAAATAAAAAAAACATTTAAAATTTTTTTTTTTTTCATTCCTAAGGAGGTTACTTTTCACCCCATTTAGTAGTTCTGAAAATCTTTGTTAATCACTGTCTATGAAGCCTTAGTAAGTCAATCATTATCCAAACTGTGGAGGCCACTATTGATTTCATGGAGCACCCTTCTACTGACGGAATTTACATATCATATCACGCGTATAGTCGAAATCATGCATACAAATGTACAGGCATTTGTATGTACTCAATATACAATATACCTACTATGATATTTTCGGTTATATGCATTGCTATCGTAGTTAAAAAACATCATCTCTAGTCACTAGGAGAATAGATTATCATTTAACAAATAGAGATTTGTGGTTTCAATCCATCCATCGTCGTAAGAATTACAATTTTTAAATTAAAAGCCAAACCTAAACCACCTCATGCATATTTAAAATCCCCAAACGACGAAATTTGGAACATTTCAATTACACGCAACATGTGTCCTCGCGGTCTATAATGTATTCAACACTCCAAAACCCGTAACGAGATAATCAGATTCTCTTCGTATGTAAACAATGAAAAAATAAAAATAAAAAATAAAAAAAATAAAATAGAATAAAATAAAATAAATAAAAAATTGTAAAAATGTAGATTGTGTGTAGATTTCCCTTATCCATAAAAGTTAAAAAATATAATTTGTCTGTAGGTGCGAGTATATCCATATACCCACACATACCATTATGAATCTGTCACAGGCTGAATTTAAATTAAGCACAAGGATAGAGGAATAACAAGCCTTCATCCTAAGCATCCATTTTTCGAATTGGTTGAAATTATGCTATGTCTCGGAATACATTACAAATAATAAGGCTGTTGATGATGATGATGATGATGATGGCATTGAAGAACTACGAGCACGACGAACGAGCAAAGATGACACCCGACCGACAATAGACGACAGACAACAGACGACATCCCCACATTTGCCTGTCATTGCAGGTGATCACACTGAAGTGAATCCTTATTGGGTTTCCAAACGTGAACTTCTAAGATTACACCCCCAGTCTAAAACAACTTATGGACTGGTTGACTAACAGGTGACATTGTGAGATTTTATATCCAGCAGGCACTCTTTATATTGTCATGGAATACATACTTATTGTTATTAAGGTAATTTCCTGGTTGGTTTATAAATCATTGTGTTAACTGAATGTGACTGGGATCCAGTACTAAGTATGGAAGTCTAAATACAAATACATACCAATACGCACATAGATACAAGCACGAATGTTTTCATACAGCTCTTCTTAAAAGTTGATTCAGTCCTTTTAGGGTGTTGTGGGAATGTGCTGAAAGCAAAAATCCTTGACAACGAGAGACTTAATGTATAAGAGTATTACTGGTTTATCACTGTTCAGGCGAAATTTTTATCCACAAAGGCTGGCAAAAGGAAAAGTTATTAAGATGGGAAGGATTTTGTGGTGTTGTCTAGCCTTGAAATTACTCATTTTCTCGTCAAATAAACTTATGTTATTAATCTAAACTTATCCGGCAATTTCTTCGTTGAGGTGTTTCTGAAATTCTTAGAGTAGTTGTACAAATATATTAGAAATGCTCATATAAATGACAAATAATAATGATACCATGCTTTAATGCTCCTTAACTATGAATTTCTATTCATTAGTTGAATACAACGAATATTTATCTGGAGATAATTTAGTTTTAAAGACTGTGAACTCACAGCCCCCACTTAAGCCAAATTCATTCTTCAGAATGACCTCACCATGAAGATATCCTCGTAAATTTGTTTGTCTGAGTGGTTGTCCAGACAAATTGTAAATGGTCAAAAATAACCTTGACCGAAATCTATAGTCTTTTAAATTTGAAGGCGTATTCCAATATAATGGAACACGTTCGTGGTATAAAAAAACCATACCATAAAGAGCTATGGACAATACTGAGCAATAACATGATTTGATTAAGAAGGTTATGGTTAAGGGTATCCACATATTCAACCACATTACATTCTGGAATTCCTTTCCGTCAGAATATAGTTTGTGTATTTAAGTTCATCTAGCCAGGATAAAACAAGAGTAGTTTGCTATACCATGTCCCCAAATCCTTGGGGAAGTGATTTTAGGAAAGAAGCGTAGCAGTTCTAACTTGGTGGCGGGCACATATTTTGGAAGGCGTATGTGGAAAAAGGATTGTGGGACTGTACACATTCTTATTAAATCACCGTCTGCAATTTTATCACAAAACAAACAAGCGAGATGACAGTTAGAAGGTAGGCCTGCAGAAGATAGTTTCTATCGAACACATATCAAGAGGACCCTAATGCATTCAAATAACAAATAAACTTGGCATATTGATTATATCGGGGTTTTATTCGTTGTTTTTTATGACTTTTCATAACGAACTGAATTTGGCTTCTTTAGACAGAAAAAACATTGCTAAAATCTTGGCTTTGCACCGTACTTCAAACGTGCCAAATTTAATAAAAAATGCTTGCTAAGCAATACTTGAGATGTATACCGTCAGTTCTTATTAAATTGTTTTTCCGTAATATGGTGCTTTCAGAATAAACTATGTATTGCATTATATTTCAATTTTTTTTTTGGTACTGATAGACATTACAAAAGTGATAATTTCCAAATTTTTCTTATGGTCATTAACGAATTACGTGCAGAATTCTTTAACAAATTATCATGAGTTATGTTAGTCTCATAAAAACTTATTCTTTTTTATTCAAACTCAAGTATTTAGAAGCCCAGTCTTTCGTGACATATGCAGAAGATTACGTGACACTTTTGAGCTCATAATCGATCAACTGAATTCATTATTCCTCGTGTTGTGGATGAATTTCATACTACACACACTTAGCACTTCATGTCGCCAACAAAGTACGTGACAATGTTAGGTGCGTACAAAACATGCTGTAGCCTCTGTGAGTGAAAGGTTCCCAAAATATCCGAAATTGTTGGTTGATTGCAACAGTTTGGCATATGTCCCATCTCCATGTGAAAAATTTTGCGAAAAGTTTTAGCTTACACCCGTGTACGATCCAGCTGGAGCCCGAAGTAAACCTATGAGGCCATGGATTGCGATGGTTATCCGCGGATTGGGCACTTGAGCTGCTCAAAAACTGTAACAGTCAGTCACAGAAGAATCGGCAAGTGCAAACAAAAAAAAAAAACAAAAAAAAAAAGGAGGAGAATGTTGTCAGCAAAGGAATACATTGGATTAGAAGTAGCAGACAAAAGACCACCCCAGTACACGTCTTTTGTGTGTACCCAAGTCAACCTTCAGTATTCCAAGTCTGCTACTCCATCCCTATGAGGCTTTCCGTATTGAATACAAAACCCCACATAATATCCTTACAGGAACCATGGGGTGTAGAATAAAACGCATCAGTGGTTTCGAGAGTTTAAGGTGTTTCACACCACTTTATGACGAGCGATCAAAAAGCTTGTCTTTATGTGCTGAACTCACTCTTATCTTCTAAGCTTGTTCAATTTTGTAACCAAGATTTAAATGCTGCAGACATAAGCTATGAAATAAATAGAGAATCGCACAAATTCGTCGTTGCGTCTGTTAATTTCCTAATGATTCGTTACTGCCGCCATCATCGGAGGTGGTAGCAGTATTCATTGAATATTGTGACTCCAGGAATGTGGGCCTTATCGTACGCTGCGATGCTACTACTCAGAACACCTTATGGGGCAGTAGAAAAAGGTACGCTTATGAGATAACTGGCTGCAAAGTACTATCGGAGCTCTCCATGTGAGACCATAGACACATCGAATTCAGAATCGGATGTAAGGTCGAGACTTTGTTGAAGAGGATCAAACCGCATAAGACCAAGTGGATACGACTTAAGGAGGAGCTCGACAAATACAAAAGTGCTCCCCCTAAGATCAGGACAAAACAAAAGCTTGAGGAAGCTGTTCAGAACATGAACGGCACCCTTACCATATGTTTCGAAATAGCATGTCCAGTGGACATGGTGGAACGAAGACCTGCAGCGTCTTCGTAGAGAATCCAGAAAACTTTTTAATATGTCACTTAAGAAGAAATTTGAGGAAGATTGGAATTCTTACAGATCAAAGCAAGAGTGTCTCTTGCAAAGATTTTTGCGAAAAGATCAAAACTATCGGTGAAACCAGTAGGTTAGTCAATGTCCTCAAAAGGGAAAGAGCAATCAGGCTGCAACCACTCACAAAATCTGACCTATACCGAGTCGAAAACAGAGGCTCCCCGTCTCATGCTTGAGTCTCACTTCCCAGGTAACCAAATCAAAACCAGCGCACAACTAGCTCCTATCATCGAAACTGGAAAAGAGCAGAAAAACACAACAGCGCGTATCTGGTATATTTCAAATGTTGTAGTGACGGATGTGGCCATCAAACATGCTGTTGCTTCCTTTGATGACTTCAAGTCTCCTGGCACCGATGGTATTTACCCTGTTATACTACAAAAAAGTATAGATCTTACCATCTGAGCTCTGAAGATAATTTTCACTGTTGGCCTGGCACTGACATACATAGCGAACAGTGAGAGTGACCTTCATACCGAAAATCGGAAAATAGGACTACTCGCTCGTCAAGAGTTTCAGACCTATAAGTCTGACTTCCTTCATGCTGAAAATGGTCGAGAACCATATGCGCAAAACCGCCTACCTACCAACCTACCAACGAGGGAGATCCTGCGAGAGTGCGCTTCAGAGTCTGGTAGGCAGAATTGAAGACACACTCTACAAAAAGTAATACGCGATGGGACGCTGAGCGTCCTTTTGACAACCCAACTTTTGATGGCACGTGCAACTCGGTCACACAACACGGCGAAGACGAGTCACTAGTTTTGTTGATAAAAGCAATGCTAATAAATAGGACATTGATTGCGTATGCTTGTCGCGGCCAATATGTGGTTACGGTTGTGAGCAGGGGCTGCCCGCAAGGCGGCGTTCTGTCTCCACAGCTGTACTGTCTGTTGGATCGTGTCTAGTGACTGTCTGCTACAAAGCGCAGACAGCCCTAGACGTGACCCATGATTGGTTCACTAGTAATAGGCTTTCGGTCAATCCTCTCAAAGCTGAGGTTGTTCTATTTATGAGAAGGAGAAAGCTGCCTGGTCGAACTCATCTAGTGCCTAAAGGCATTACCATCCAATTCTCCAAGGAAGGCGCTGTCGGCCTTCTGGTAGTGGAGCTATCGGCAAGACATAGGGTCTGTCTCCGAGAAGAGTCTTTGGATGTTCAAAGCTATGATAAGGCCAATTAAAAGCTATGTGTTGGTTGTTTGGTGGAATAAGCTCTCGCAAAAATACATGATTGCAGCTTTGACTCTACTGACTCCGCTCTAGATGCATTGATGAATCTCCCTCCCCTTGATATTCATATCATGTAGTCTTTAACTTCCTTTTAAAAAGAAGTGGTCTTTGGTACAAAACGCACTGGAGTTTTGATGACCTTGCGCGCGAAATCGACTTTCCTTGTTTGAAAGGAATACATTCAGGTCTTCACGGACGGCTCCATAACGAATACAGTATGCGGCGCTGTTGTCTGTCTGGATTAGATTTCACTTCACGTTAGGAAAGCTTGCATCTGTCTTCCAAGTAGATATTTACGCAATATTGATCACTTTCAACTATATTGAGGAGAACTTCAGCTCACTGAACACGATCGGAAGGCTAAATCCAGTGACCATTTTCTGGGCCCCAGGCCACAATAGGATTACGGAAAATGAAATCGCCTGCGAACTTGCCACTCATGGTTCAGAGGTGAGTTTTTCAGGATCCGAACTAACGTTGGGTTTGCCTGCGTCCTCAGTTAAGGCTTCCATTAATAGCTGGGTCTCATACCAGCACAACTGCAGATGACACAGCTTTGACTATAGATGTAGGTATACCAAATGTAGGTAGACCAAACGAATGCTTCCCAGTGCCCCTAGGAAGTCAGCGGTCTTTCTGCTGTCCCTCAAGAAACTACCATAGGATCTTTTCTTTAACTGTGTGGTCGGTATACGAGAAATTAGCTAATGCGACACAGTGGTTCGACGAACCTGTAGGGGAAGCACATAAACTGTGTACTTATCAGAGTGAGATGTTAAAAACAAATCTAGGGTGTTGGCGTTATGACTATCAACGTCTGGTATTTGTGTGGGCGCAATTTACATTTTTCGCTTAACACACCGTCTTTCGGGTGTTGTCTGTCCAGAATGTCGAAGCCACCCAGAATTGTGTATATCGAAATTGTCGCTAATACCGATTTCAGTATGAGGGTACAGGGATACAATTCTTTATATAGTGTTAGACAGTACATCAAACACGTAAAAGGTCGAATTGCTTGGGCTTCTGTAAATAAAGCAGAAGTCGATAATTTGCCCATGGAGATGGAATTTTATTTTATTTTATTTTTTTTGAAATTGAATTCCGGATTGGAATAGTGGCTACATTGTGGTGGAGTTTGGTTAGCTCTATCACTATGCACGTAAATGGTGAGACCGCGGTGAGTGGAGAGTAGTGGCACAAGTTCGTAGCCAGGTAGGTTCAGATCAGAGTGATTTGAGAGGTATTTACGGGAATCTACCTGGATTTCCTTAAGTGACAAATAGCTGGCCTGTATTTGCAGACGTGAACCTACGAAGAAAATATACTACGGATACTCTAAATTTTCTAGACATTACAAAAAGCCGACACAAACTCCGACTATGCTAGACAAAGCTACATATGCATACCCTCTGCTTGAGGAGTCTATGCATATACCACTACACCACGACCACCACGTCACCTTTAATATTCTAAATGTTCTAGCGAAACTGATAAACAACTTCTTGAGCCCCTCTAAACTTGGATTCAGTCGCAAACCCCGAAGTACATATATTGAGGTGATGATAAAATACATGGGCTGAAAAGTCAGTGCCGTTTTATAGTAAAACACAAAATTTTTGCAAAATTCAACTTTATTTATCAATATAGTTGCCTTCGAGGGAAATACACTGATCGAAACAATTTTTCAATATTTCGATACCAGTTTTGTAGTACGATTTCTGTTTACCCTCAAAATAGGCCTCTGTTTCGGCGATTACTTCTTCATCGGTCTTAAATCTCTTTCCGGCGATCATTATTTTTAGGTCTGCGAACAGAAAATAGTCTGGGGGCCAAATCTGGAGAATACGGCGGGTGGATAAGCAATTCGTAGCTGAATTTATTCAATTTTGCCATCGTTTTCATCGACTTGTGACACGGTGCATTGTCTTGATGAAACAGCACTTTCTTTTTCTTCAAATACAAACGTTTTTCTGCCATTTCGTCCTTTAAACGCTCCAACAACGCAATGTAATAGTCGCTGTTGATAGTCTGCCTCTTTTGGAGATAGACGATGAAAATTATTCCATGTGTATCCCAAAATACGGATGCCATAACCTTGCCAGCCGACTGTTGATTTTTTGGTCGTTTTGGACGAGGTTCGTCGCCTGCTCGCCACTCAGCTGACTGCCGACTTGAATCTGGTGTGAAGTAATGGAGCCAAGCTTCATCCATTGTCACATACCGAGGAAAAAATGCAGCTCTATTGCGGTTGAACAGCTTAAACCACTCCTCTGAATCATCAACACGTTGTTGTTTTTGGTCGACTGTGAGCAAACGCGGCACCCACATTGAACAGAGCTTTCGCATGTCCAAATATTCGTGTGTGATATATCCAACACGCTCTTTTGATATCTTCAGAGCCTCAGCTATCTCGATCAACTTCACTTTACGGTCATTCATAATCATTTTGTGGACTTTTTTGATGTTTTCATCTGAAACAGCATCTTTTGGACGTCCACTGCGTGCATCATCTTCGGTGCTTGTATGACCACTTTTAAGTTTTTTAATCCACTTGCGAATGGTTCGTTCGGCTAGTGCAGAGTCCTGGTAACACTTATCAAGCCATTTCTTTGCATCAGCTGCATTCTTTCCTATCAAAAAGCAATGATAAATCAACAGACGAAATTGCTTTGAATCCATTTTTTTCACAATAACAAAAGTTGCTTCACTCACAACCCTATATCTCAAGAATTATTCGTCCGACAGCTATCAAATTTATACATGTATCTTTTGAAGGTTGGTACTAACTGGAAATGATATGGATTTAATTCAAGTGGTGCCCTCTCTTAGAAATGGGTTTTCAGCCCAGAATGATCAGATCAGATGAGAATGGGAAAGGTGGTATCGGTGGTTTTTCCTTTACTTGAATTTGGAAGAGATCACTGATGTAGTTAAAAATAAAAATAAGCTCCTTCATCTATTAAAACCACAGTGGTAGAAGGTAATTTTTAATATTTCAGGAGCTTTAGTGGTCTATAAGGTTGTTGCTATGGATGGTAATGCGGAAGTGGATATATTCAAAGTGTTATTTAGAAAACTTAACGACTACTTTCCACTACTTATAACGTTCGATATGGATCTGTTTAGCCAGCTGTTGCGGGAATAATAATAAAAATAAAAATAAGTTCATTTTGCGACTCCAGATTCAGACAGCTTAATGAATTGCAGATAGAGAATGCTAAAAACGTGGACGGTTGGGTCACTTGGCATATAGTAATTATTGTCGTGCTAGGAATGGAAAATGCAATAGATATGGGTTCTTGAGACATTGTGCCAAGATTTACATCTCTTAACATCACTAAATTTGACAAACGAAAGAACCTATTTGATGGCGAGCTGGCCAATAAGAGGAAAAGGTCTACACCATTAAAAACAAAGTTTTATAAACCGGAAAAAGTTAGGTGAGGGAAAAGCAATCGGTGATATGTGTATCAGAAAGGACTGTTTTCAATTCACAGTGGACCTAGATGAAACTTCAAGCGAAACAATTTTCTGCTCCAACAAAGGGAATCGATAGCATCGTTGTACGTTTTACTGGAAACAGTCTCTGTGGGAAAGTGAATATGCACTCAAATTAAAATCGATAAAATTAGGACTTAACGTCAATCAACTGGATGGACATCGGCTTTTTCCAAAGTTAAAAGGCATTCAACTCGGTATAACATCATTTCATCAGCTCTGGAGGAAGGGGTCAAAAGTAGACTACAAAGAACAGTGGAAGTTGACATCATGAGCCTGTTTACGGTATTTCTTCAATTTCACCCTTAGTGCTAATCTTCAAAGAAGATGCAGATGTTTGACTGTGGACATGCGCAGGGAAAATGCGATGAAAGGTGAGTCAGGTTAGGCTTTAATCATTCAGATTCAAAGTATATCCGACGAGAAAATGGAAGACTTCGCAAAATTCAAGATACAGTGTTTTTCGACAGAAGTTGTGCACTTACGTAGAGTGTAAAAGTAACGCCACTGATCAGAAACACATGGAAGGGGTTTAAAATATTAAGAGGGATGATTGAACAGCCAGTAGTAAAAATATGTTCTTTCCATTTCCACTAGAAATTTTCACGTGGTACTAAAATTATTGTACCGGTAACACTACGGTGTAGAGTATTAGAGTTTGGACACGAAGGTCATCTAGGAGTCATGAAACGGAGGTGTCGACTGTACAAGCTATCGCATTTCATACCGCGTTATCTAATTTGATAAGGAACTCACTAAGGTCTAAAGTTTTAAGACCCGACTATCGAGAATGAAATGGATAGCAGACAAAATCAGTTATGAATAATTCCAAGGGAGAGTTGATGATTGAGTTAAACAACCTTGTTAAAAGCTCGCCGTTAGGACAAAGCGTGCTAGACTTTGGCCATGAAGACCACCCAGGAGAAGCAGTCATGAAGCACAGACTTCGGTCAAAAGCAGAGACATCCGTGAAGCAGTGTTGTGTTGTGTTATTGTGCCAAACCACGATCTCGTTTTTGTCATCATTGATTACTATTCCAGATATGAAGTAACAAAATTCATGAGTAAAATTGCAACAGTATATATAACTGCCAACTTAGAGGATATTTTCTGCAGGTTGAGCTACTCAAAATCGATAATGGCGGACAATGGCCGGCAGTTTTTTAGCAGAGAATTCAAAACCTATTGTGAAACCAACAATATTGAATTAATCACTTACCCCCCTATTGGCCACAGACCTTAACAGATCCATGTAAAGAAGATTTAAAATCCACCTCAAACTACTTTGGTACATTCACGAAGTGAGGACACTCATGATCTTTCACCTGGTAAGGCTAAAGAAAACGTCGCAGCCGATGCTTGGATGGAGGATTCTTCGATGAAGCGATCTGTCAGCGATCGTCGATCGCGCTTACGTTCTCGCCTACTTGGCTTGTTAATCGCGATACGTTTTCTCGCTCGCCGTTTATCCGACACACAGCTTCGGCTATGCGGGGTTGTCTGTTGCAGGTAGTTGAAGCACGTAGATATGATCTAAATAAATTCCAATAAAGCAGTTCAATAAAAGTCACTTCTGTTTGTTTTTCTATTTGCCGTTTTCAGTACCGGTCATTACAAACACTATGAACAATTGTTGTCATACGAGTAAGAAATGCGTAATAACTTATTTAAGCCAAAACATCGTCGTCTACCATTTCATTTTGTCCAACGCCATCCGAGGAATTACTGTAGATAGGTCCTCTTATTACTTCAAAATTAAAATCAGCTATTGATTGACTTATTCTTTCCTAGTTCTTGTTCAGCGGATCGTCTTTTCATCATTAATTACAAGAAAATTTGTATGGATTTTATTTTATTCACTCTAAAAGCTTTAATAATGATACGCTGAAATCGAAAAGGAATGCCAGTATAATCTGTGCTCTCCAGCAGCTGAAAGGGTTTGTTTAAGATAATATCCTCTGCACTTTTGACGGCAATCACACTATCTGCTTCAACACAATATTGAAGCAATCTCTCTTACGTTTCCTCCCAATTCGAAAATTATGGCGACTTACGAACTTTCGAGTGTGGTGTCATATGAGCGGATAAGATTTTTCTGGATACCGAATCCGACATCTCGTGAAGTAATTGATGCAATAATTGTTGGTGCTCAAATTTGTAATCAACGGGATGTACTAGAAGAAGATAGGCAGTTGTTCTGGTCAGGACATCGACCTGCTTTAAAAGGGCTCGTTTTATCGGCCTAATTGTTCACCAAAGGAACATCAAACATACGGCTCTGATAGTATGTATTTTAATACATCCGTGGGCTATGAAAAATTAAAGATTTCCCTCTGCCAGTACCCTTGAGTGGAAAAAGAAATGCAAAGCAATTTGTTTAGGTAGCTGAGAGAGATGTATTCAATACAAATATTGCTTGCCAATAGTAATGTAATAAACACAAAAATGGAGATATAAGACGATAAAATTCTGTTTACCATATTTACAAGAACCTAGTCGTAGTAGTATTCTAAAAATTCTGAAGCTACTTCTATTACACTAATGATTTTAAATTTCCGATATGTATCTTTGAATTTTACATTTAACAGTGAATATCTCGTATAATTCATATGAATCCCAATGAAACATATCGTATGACCGTTCAACAAGTTAGAGCAAACTTAATTGCCAATTAAGTTTTCCGATTAAAGTGCATTTATTTAAAAAAGATGTACTTCTCAACACCAGATATAATCATAGGTACTCATGTCTAGTGAATAAATCAAAACGAAACTCCTGCATCACAATTATCATTACGTACGTGTGACTGCTCCATCAATGCCATTCAGATTCCTTAGCACACGCATTGGAATCCAATATTAACGCTCCATGAACTCCTTATGGTCGTGTTCTTATGGAAATTCTAAAAAAATTCCATTAGAATTCCTCATGACATATCTTAATTTATTTTTCTTCATCCATTGGTGTCATATACACGAAGATACGAGAACGCTCGTATTTATATAAATGTACATATACTTAATAGGTATGTATTGGCGAGATTGTAGTACTTATATTAAGAATCAGGGCACACATGGTAGTGTGTGCTCATAGGTAATCTTTTACAATGTACTCTACAACATTACAATATGACACCCACTGGTATTAAATGCTCTGGTTGCATTCTTAACTTGCAACCAAGTAACATATATTTATGTTGCCAGTCCGTGCAAAACACACAAGTAAATATTTTTAATAGTGACTACACCCAGTACTACCATTATATGTATAATATACGAGTATAAGAATATACGAGTATTATGCATATATTGATTGCGCACAACCGCTTTGAAACTCCGTAATCAAAAAGTATGTATTCCTATCTTAAGCTTAAAGTCTTTTTAACGTAAAAACTTATTAAAAACGTCGAGAAGTACTTTGTATTTCCTTTTATCCTGTGGTTGTGCTCACAAAAACTCCAGCTATCACACAACATTGTGGCCTGGAACCTAGACAATAGTTTTTGTCATATCATTACTGTAGTCTCTCGGGAAATGATATCGCCGATATATTCTCTAGGTAAGGAGAGTTTCTAAGGACCAGAAACTATGTCAGGACTGTTTGCCTTTCTAGTTACGATTAAGATGACTTGAATCGCCAGGTTGTTGGACGGCCAAAAGAATGCGAATAAAAATTAAACGATTTTCCCCAGGGAAAGATTATAGACTCCTTACTGGCATCATGACAGTATAATGAAAAACATTGGATTCATTTTTCTCTAAGTAAATTTCACTTGTACGCTACTGCGAATTATCCTTACAGTAAGATCTCGAATTTTTCAAATAACCGGAGTTCTCAACAACTTAAAAACAACTTAAAAAGGGTGTTGTTTTTAAAGGTTTGGTTTAAAAATTGGCAACACTGTTTCTACAGATTGTAAATTTGACAGTTGAAAGTTGATTTGTAGTAAGTACGTTTTTCCATTTTATGATAAATAGATTAATTCGAGAACAACGCGTGCAAATTGTGCAACTTATTTTAAAAACCATGGTTCTCCAAACTTATCGTGCACTACGTCCACTTTACGGTCGATATAATCGTGCATCTGAACATGTTATTCGGAACATAATGAATCGTTTTTACACTACGTAGGTACACTCTAGCGGATAATATGCATCCCCAAATACGACAAACAGTGCGAACAGAAGAGTTAATTGCCGTTGTGGAGCGTAGTGGTGAGGAGAATCCGAATGAGTCGATTCGCCATAGTGCACAACAATTGGAGCTATGCCCATCACCTTTGTGGAAGATTTTACGAAAATACAATATATTGGCTTAAAAGCTTATAAGATCCAACTTGTGCAAGAGTTGAAACCGCGTGACAATTAAACGCGTCGTAACTTCTGTGAATGGGCCGAAAACATGATTCAGCTTGATCTTCATTTTCAATGCAAAATTTTGTTCTCCGATGAGCCCCATTTTTTGTTAAATTGATATGTAAACAAGAAAAATTGCCGAGTGGAGTGGAGGAAGCCTAGAAGCCCAGAAGCCCTTATCGACTTTATGGGCTGGTGGAATCATCGGTTCATATTTCCTTAAGGACAACGCCGGCCAGAATGGTACCTTCAATAGAGAGCTCTATAGGAACATGATTTCTGACTTCTTCTCTCAGTTGAATGGCATTGACGTGACAGATCCTTGGTGTCAACAAGATGGCCCAACATGCCACACGGCGGGCGACACCATCAATTTATTGCGGGAAACATTTGTTGAGCGAATAATTTCGCGTAATGGACTAATGGATACTAATCTTTGCAGAATTTTTTGATGCTAAAATATAAAAATATTTGAATTTGGAACCAATCACTCGAAGCACTACTTTTATTTTGACCGGACGAAATTCACAACTTTCTACATTCTACAAATTCGCACAACAAAACAAAAAGTTTGTATGTAAAAGTCATAAAAACAGTCAAAAAACAATAAAAAAAAAAATAAAACAAACAGCTTCAAAATTGTTGACTTCCGCTGTTATTACTTTGAGCGCAATGTACATATATCGACATACAATAAACCAGCGGTTCCCATATAGTTCGACATAAAACAGACGATTACACCAACTCCCATGGCAAGCATCCACGCCTTGATTTGAAAACTTTCAATTTGTACTGTGCAAAACTAGTATCTATTCGAATGTATGTACATATGTGTATGTCCGCTGTACAGTTCATTTTGAGTTTCAACAAGCAAAGCAGATCTCCATAGAATTTTAGCATCCCAGCGTGTATATATGACTGATTTGTATGTTTTCAACCACCACCGATAGTCGATAGCATCAATATTTTATTTAATTGTTTTAGTTCTGGGCACTGCAGGTGAACAGACTATTGTTGTCGTCAGAAATTGCTCATTTAAGATAATAATACAGCACTTAAATTAGCAGACAATGTGTGAAAAATTTATTTGAAAAACCATTACATGGTGGTTTTTTCCTAAAGTTTTTATAGTTTTTCCTCCGAACATATTTGTTAATAGATAAAGCATTTAAAAACCAACTGTATTTTTTTTTCTTTATAATACCGCGCGCGCACCAAGGGGATATGAATACCCTTTTACTGGCTTTTTTCTCCATGGCGCGGGCGGGTGGTGTAGTAGTTTGAAACTCAGGTGTATTAGGTTTCGATATTTCTCCCAGAGGTGGTTGTCAAACTGGACGGGACGAGCTAGTACATCCTCCTCAACCAGTGGGTCTTAAGTACGTGCTAGTTGTTAGTTCGTTACATTTAGCCCAGCCAGCAACCAGAGTTGACGCCGACGGGACTGTCATAACTACATACAAATTCTATGAAAAGACTTTTTCACAGAATTGCCTGGCACGGGATTCGAACCCGCGACCCTCAGCTTGAGGAGTCTATGCATATACCACTACAACATGGCCACCCCCTATCTTTCAGTAGTAAGATTTTAATAATCATATCTCTGTGCAAGCTATGCTCAATCAAACCGCTATTAATGAATGTAAATGCTTAACTATGAAAATAAAAAATAAATATCTTTCTATCTAATTTATTTCACAAACTTCCCATTATTGTACATCTACACAACATTTTTAGGTAATTAATTCTACAATATCTCATCAATAATACAAAAAGCAATTCAATTACGGTCCATTCCAAAACGTTTAATGGTCCTTCCATCAGCCAGATTAATTTTGATCAGTGCTTCGTGAAATAATCAATTGAACTATAATATGTAATTTAAGTTGTATTTTATTTGCTGAATACTCGTATATGCTGCATGTACCTGATATATATTTCGTTGTGAGTAGGTGCATAAACATTTGAAGATTTTTTCGTGAAATACCTTTGATACGATTTTCTACACATATCACGCATATACAGGGTGTCCTAGTTAAGGTCTTCGTCCTGATAGCTGAAGAAATCTGTAAAGTTATGGCGAACAAAAAATTGTGTTGCCGGGGAATCTATTTTCAACCCCTCCCCCACAATGATATAGGCCGTTAAAGTGAGAAACTTCTGATTTCGAGGTAAAACTTTTTAAAAGGCCATAGCTTTCTAACGGATTCAGCTCCTCTGCCACTGTATTTATTCTCTTGGAGCTCATTCCGACTTCAAATCTCAAAAAATCCAATGGCGTTAGGTCAGGAGATCTAGGTGGCCAAGGAAAAGTACCAAATCGGCCAATCCACCGTCCATTAAATTTTTGATTTAAAAATGTATTAACATTATTGCTACAATGGCAAGGAGGTCAATCGTTTTGGAAAAGCATTCCTTGCCTCTGAAAATTTTTTAGGAGTTCCGGCAACTAGTCTCTCAAAAATTCTAAATAGAATGTTGAATTAAGGGCATGTGCAAGTATGAATGGCCCGATTCAAATACTACCCAATATGCCGGCGCAGACATTCACAGTAAACCTTCTGTAAAATGGTATACAGTTAAGGAAAACTGCATTTCAACTGAATTTTTACGTTTGAGAAGATATTGATCGTGCCCAATAGTGAGAATTTCGTTGGTTGATAATGTCCATTCTCGTAAACTGGGCTACGTCAGTCCATAAAGTTTTTTGACTGTTCATTCTCATCTTGTTAATGCAGCAGCCATTGGCAAAATTCAATCCTTTGTTTGGAAGTCCACTGGCAAAAGTTCCTGTACGGGCGTATAATGAAAGGGGATGAATTGTAGTTCTTGGAGTTCGCTTGAGTTTCTCTTCTTAACATATATGTTAAGCTGACGGTTGAAAGGCGGTGAAAAGCATTGATAAAAGTTGGTTTAGAGGGGATACTCTAATCTACCTAACCCTGCATCGGCGTATTCACGAATTGAAAACATATTTTGTTAAACATTTACTAAACACTTTACTCGTTCACTCTTAATCAGTAAATAAAGTAACATCGGCACATTTTAAAAGTTGTCACCGAATTAAACAAAAAACATTTCACAAAATAGCGGAAATTTTTTTTGTTTGAACACACTATTTATTTTGTGACCCATTTGCCTGAATAAACAACTTCCGTTGTTCGTAGGTGGAAAAGTCATACATAAAAATCGTAGATAATGAAGAAAAGACAAAAGTTTTGATAAAAAAAAAGTTAGCCTGATGAAATTGTTCCAACGATTTTTCAAAATGTTAACTTTAAAAAGCCATAATTTTGACTGGCGTTAATCGAGCTCGAAGAAATTTTAGTATTTAGTGCACAGTGAAATGCTCTTTTGAAAATGTGCATAACAGTTTCTTAAGCCGAATCAGAGGTTCCTCACTTTAAAGGCCTACATATAACTTAGAGGGGGTGAAAATAGACTCATCCTGCAATACAATTTTTTGTTCGCCATAACTTCAGGAATCTCAGCTATCAGAACGAAAATCTAAACTGGGACACCCTGTATTCATTGATTCAAACTAGTGTTTTATCACACCGTATCTTTTGCTGATTAATGGAATTTTTTTTAATGTCCAATTCTGTGAAAATGGATACAATCAAGGTTATAGTATATGTGGCATGGCAAAGAAGGCATTACAAGGGCATAAACGTTTGCAGAATCAGTGTTTGATTCTACTACGACTGTCATGCTGAATCCATTTGGTCCGTCTTAAGGAAACGTAGGCTAATTTTGTGTCGCTGCAAGATAAGATTCTCGAGTCTTGTGATGAAGCAGACTATGTCGATCCAAAATTCTCTGAGCATGAAGAAAATATTATTTAACTCATTCCCTGTTCACATCTTGGATTCTGGAGAATTCCACAGTCCTAACTTCAAATTCTAAAGTAACATCTTAAATCTTAATTGAAGGGAGGTTAGCCAGACAACTAACTTCATTTTTAAAGCAGTTAGAAAATGGTGCAGCCAGTCTAAGATCTATTAAGCCTCCAAAGTGTATAATTTCAACCTTTACAGGTGATTGCAAAGACTGGCCGGGTTTCAAAGGTCTGTTCACGGGAACAATTGAACGTAATTCATCAGTAACTACTGCCCAAAAGTTGCAGTAGATCGTTCTTTGGTAGAGACGCTGCGAACCCAATAAAATATATAAAAATTTTGGCAAACAATTATGTCGAAGCATGGGATAGTTTTGTAGAACGTTTTGAGAAAACACAGTTAATCATTCAGTCGTTCATACAGACTCTTCTTTCGTTAGCATCATCCAACTTAATAAATATTACTTGGTTGAGAAAACTTGGATTCAAATTCAAGATATCAATGGCTCATTTTCATTTTACTGCAAAAACTTGAAAATAAAAGAAAACAGGCGAACGATCCGGCTTCAAATAAAAATAGTACAATCGATCAATTCCAATTTTTTGGAAAATCGCTACAGCTGTCTAGAAGCTTGCTATTTTTTATCTCGTTCTTTAAAACCAAGTAGTAAGGCTCAGTCCGGCATACGTTCCCATATGATGGAAACCAAGCTATGCTGCCCAAAGTGTAAAGAAGATCATGTGCTGCCGTTTTGTTAAGCTTAGATTGCAAATCAAGGAAAACTAGCTTTCCTTTAGTTGCCTTCATTAAGATCAGACATCTAACAAATGCCACTCAAATTGTCGGTGTAAGATGTGCAAATCTCGTCACCACACACTGTTGCATTCTATACAAAATATCATCGGTACTGCCAGAAACTCTTTTTGATTCAATACAATCGAACCACTTCCTCGAACTTACACATCGTGTTTCAACCTTTCTTCCAGCTGCCCTAGTGAGAACTCGTGATAAGCAAGGAAATTATTAAAATCTTCATGTGCTGCTGGATACAGAGTCCCAAGTTTCGTTTATAACAGAAAAGATTATACAAGGCCTGTGACTCTCTCGAAAACATTCTCGGACTCCTACTGTAGGAATCGCATCAACTTCAGTCGGTGTTGAACTCGTGTTTCAACTGGGCGTATGTCGATCTCTATTTTTATGTTATTTCTTAGGTTACCTTATTACTTCCACAGTCTTCTACAACCAATATGACTCTACTGCTTTTCTTTCGATGGAATCGGCTGATCTGAACTTCAATATACCTGGCCCAATCGACATTTTGATTGGATCAGAAAAGGTTTTCACTTCCACTGTGGGACCTTCGAGGCCAAGTTATGAAAATGTTCCTTATTCCAACCATATTCGGATGGATGGTAGCAGGTACCTGCCAACAGGCAACTCGAACAGATAATTTAGGATTCAGAACATTCTGTACCCAATTAGATTGCACACAGGAGTTCGATCTTGAGCGATTTTGGCGTTAAAAGCGGTCCATGGTGAAGCACTATTATCTCTTGATAAACAGTGCCGGTAACTATTTTCGTATTGCTCTCAACCGGTTATACTCCATCGTGAGGAGATTTCTACACAATCCTGAACTAAAATGAGAATATTTTCTTTTCTTGAGCGAATATATATCACCAGGTCACATGAAGGAAATTCTAACAAGTGCACTCGTTGGAGATATTAACTATTACTATCTACCTCATTATGCGGTCTTTAAAGGAGATAATTCCACTACCAAGTTACGGGTGGTTTTCGCTGGTTCCGCAAAATCAAACAACACTACATATTCGTTTTTAAATGAGTCATTCTCGTTGGTCCAACCATACAATACGACATTTTTTCGATATGTCTTAGATCTTGTTGCCATTTATACACCGTTACAGGTTACATCGAGAAGATGTGCCGACACGTCTGGATTTCACCACCACACACACATTATCAAAGAATTGTTTGGCGTGAAAGTCCCCAACATAAACTTAAACATTAAAAGTTATTGACCGTAATCTATGGTACTTTAGCTGCTCCATTTTTGGCTGTAAATACGCTTAAAAACATCCTCTGGTTTCATCAATCATCCTAAATGATTTTAATGTCGACAACGTCATTACGGGCGCTGATAAGTTAGAAGGCGTAATCACACTTAAAAAATGTCTGGTTGACTTACTAAAATCCGCTGTTTTTAACCTTCGTAAATGAACAACAAATTGCTGGCAATTTGTATTGTCTCTTCCCGGGGATCAACGGGAACTATCTCCGGTTGCATTTGAAGATTTAAACATGGTAAAAATGATTGGGGTACACTGGTGTAAATCAAGTAACAAAGAAACACTTCCATGCAAAACTCTCTGCACAAAACGTCGAATTCTTTTTGATGCCTCAGGGATATTTGATCCATTGGGAATCCTTGCAGCAGCAATCGTCGGCATTAAAATCCTTTTTCAAGATTTGTGGCATGAAAAGGTACATTCGGACGAGGAAATTCCTCAAGGTAATGCAAAACGCAAAATGAGCTCTATCTCATTGAATACATTACCATCCCCAGAATTTTCAGTACAAATAAATACAATTTGGAGTAACATAGGTTTTGCGATGCATCATTAGACGCCTACGCAGCTGTAGTCCACTGTCGGAGCATTAACAACAACGGAATGATTAACATATCAGTGGTAGCAGTTAAAAGCAAAGTTGCTCCTATAAAACTTTATCTCTCCCTCGTTTAGAAATATGCAGAGCTCTTCTATAACCTAATCTAACCCAACCTGCATTGCAGGAGAAGGATCTCAATGTTTTCGCATGACCCACTCCTCACTTTTGCTCCATTTTATATTTACTTTCGTAATAGTACCTCGGAATTCCTATCATCAAATCTGCTGAAACAGTGGAATCACGTACGCTCTTCATGCAACCCTGCTGATGTTGCATCTCGAGGGATTTCACCATCGAATTTAACTTAAACAAAAATATGTTGGAGGGTTCCGTCATCGCTTAGAAAACGATCAAGTGTGCGGCCAGCATTGTGCTACAATTTACAAGGTTTTTCTAGTAATCAATTGGAAGAAAGAAAAATTCAAAATTTTGCACGTATTTGTATCTAATACGAGCATAACTAATGCATAGCATAAATAATGTTCTTGACCGCCTGCAAAAAAGGTTGTGGTGCCTTGAAGTCCGTTCATATTTAGGCAGACATGCCAAATTTCAGTGCGATACTATCTTTAGTTTTGTTTGGACAGCTGAATGTTGTTGACGTGTTTGGCATCATGCTGAGTATGGACGAAAACGATTTTCGTTCTCTCATAAAACATTATTTTTTGAGAAGCAAAACGGCGAAGGAAACAAAAAAAAAAAGTTGGATAAATATTATGGGGCTAATGCGCCGTCAGATTACACCGTCAAATATTGGTTTCGAGAGTTTCGTGGTGGCCGCAACTCCACTACCGATCAAGTCCGCAGCAGCAGGTCCTCCGATGCGGTTGCAGAGGACAATGTCAAAAAAATACATGAAATATTGTTGGCTGACCGAAAAGCGCTTGCTAGCAGATACCACAAAGATTAGTACTGAGCGCACATGCCATATTTTGGGCAATATTCTGCATATGAAAAAGTTATCCTGCGGCTGAGTGCCGCGCATATTCACTCCTGACCAAAAACACGAACGCGAGAGCACTTCGAAAGAGTGTTTGGACTTGCTTGCTGATGCGGAATCGGGCGGAATTGTGGCGTCGATTGGTAACTGTTGAACACCAGATAACAGAATGAGTGCCCGGCAAAGCACTGAAGCCGGCACGAGTGCTCCGAAGCGGCCGAGGGAGACTCGATGGGTCGGAAAGGTTATGGCGTTAGTTTTCTTTGATTGTCATGACATACTCTTCGTGAATTACCTCGAAAAAGGAAAAACCATCAACAGCTAGTTTTACTGTGCATTTTATTTTTGCAAGACAATGCACCGGCGCACAAGAGCATCACAACCATGGATAAAATCAATGACTTACGGTTCCAATTGCTGCCGCATCCACCATATTCTCCCGATTTTTCTCATCTAATATTTCAATCAAAACTAACTGGTATTTATTACAGTCCTTGATGGAAGGCTGTTGGAAGCGCTGGCATAAGGATTATCTTACTTCTTTCAAAATCAAATCTTCAAAATAGATTCTGGGACGAATCACAAAATTTCATCCGGAAGTAAAGAAAATGCCGAGTATCAACTGTTCACAACCAATACGGAGACTATATGTATACGTCCACCTTTGCAATATATGGCATACTATTTTCTGTAACAATAATTAACAAGTGTCCCGCTGTAATTGAATTTTGTGAGTTTTTTGCATTGTTTTTCATTACATTAGGTTTCTTAATCCTCCGATGAGCGATGAGATATTAGGTAGTAAATCAATCGTAAGGGATCTGCCCAGACCCATACATATATGTAAAATGCGTATATTTCAGGACAGAGAACGGGAGATGACCAAAGGTGTGCTAAATGTGTGGTTTTTTGTTAGCATATGTGGCTAGTATATATATGGGTGTTTATGGGTGTGTGAAAATATGATAAAACGAATGTTTTAGTCCTTTTGAAAAGGTGCGGGTACATTAATTTATTACCAAATAAAAATATATTATGAACAGCTTTCTGGTTTGCACTTTTACTTTGCATAGAATGTCCTTTGAGGAATATGAGAAGTTTGCATATACAACAATGGTATCAAATTTTACGTCTCGATTTTGAAGAAGAAGCGCGAAGATAGCATGGTGAACGTGTGGAGGGTACCTCAGCATATGACTTTAGTGGAGCTTCGGATGTCAATAGGCGGGTACATGAAAATATAGAAACATATATTAATATGTGATTTGTTATGTTTTATGTATATTTAAAGTATACTTACAACGACATTGAAAAGTTTCATTGCTTGCTTGATGTGTATAAACTTACAAATCAATCGCCCGAATCGTCATGTGTGGTAATACCAGCTGCAGACCCAATTTAATGACAAATGCTGTGTTTTGCAGGACTTAGCTCGTCAGCATGTTGTAAAATATTGCCAACGGGTACCGATTCGTCGAATGCTTAGAAGTATATCCAGTCAACACCTGATCCATTGTTTGTAGGCCTATTTTGATTGATAAGATTTTCAATCCGGCTTTGATGATTTCAATGGATCGGTGTCACGACGGTAATGAACGGTGGACAAATTGACTACCGTCTAATTTTGGCTTTGCAGCATTATTATTGTGAAAGCAAAATATGGTACTATTCTGTGCACGTTTTGAGTTCAGCAATTGAGGATGGATGAAGGTTTTTTTTTTTTTCTAAATTTTCAAACAAACGCCACGTTTCGATCCATCAACATCTCTGACAAATTTTATGACGAAAAGAAGTTGTCAGCGTAAACGGTTCTGCCGCGGACCATATATTTTTCCACCAGTTTCATGACAACCCGCTCGCCTTTGTTCGTCTCTGGTTGGCCACCTGGTAGCTTTCCCGTATAAATTATTCCTTTTAGGATATAATTTGACACGGAACCGCAGATTCAGCAAACCTTTGTTCCGAATTTCGCGGGCGTACTCGGAATATGTTGAGTAAACCTAGTTCGTGCTTGATACAAAAATAACTGCTCATCGAGCCACTTGGCAGTCCAGGGTGTATGCTCTTTCTTAATTAATCATTGGCATCAGCCATTCATTGACTATTGCAGCAGATTTGCTTTGTTGACGCCTCTCCGCATGAGTGTTATCGTTATCGAAGTGGATGTATGTAGTTAAGTGCTTGAACCGATTGAAGGACATGGTGGCTTTGCAGATGGGCATATTGTAACTTATCCACAATTCTTTTTCTGGCTGCGAATTGGCGTGGAACACACCAGCAAACAGCAACATCCCAAGGAAGGCATACATTTCGTTCTTGTTCATCATCATCCAAACTTACTGTTTTTTTTTTTTTTTTTATTGCGATGCGCTTTGTTCCATGGTCGAACGGATTCCAAGACTTTTCGATTAGTTTCCCGCACGATAATGTTCACGATTTCGGGTGACAACCACGATTTGAAAATGGCTCGGTGATGCAGCAATATTCCTCGTAATGGCTTTTTATGTGTAATCGTTGGCCCGATTCGAATGGTAAGCCCCTTCCTGAACAGGAGAAGCCATGTAGTCTAGTGTAACACCACTGGAGAAGAGAATTGCCGTTGGTGCTTATGTGTATAATTCCTTCGCAGAATAATCATCGTTATCATCCAAAACGGTCTCTAACTCAATCTCTTATTGAGTATCGGACGCCTCATCTACATTTTCATCTTCTTCTGGCACGTAGTCTTCGTCATCCAAGTCGGAATCTGCAATTTTTTCGATAGAAAACTAAATAACACTTGAAAATATTCTAATATTAAATCACCAGCCAATTTACTTTCGTTATTCTCACTATGAATCCTACGCATCAACTGTGGGTCTACTTAGACCCATGTGTGTATGATTCACGAAAGTAGTTTAAAATGAAATTTTTGCACTACAAATATGTAGAAAACGTATTGTTTACCGTTTATTTGTGTTCAACTCAACATATTTGATGAAGTCATGGACTGCTGCTACTCAGAAATACCAAGAAAAAAGCTTAAGCACATTTCAAAACCGGTTTGGTCTGGCCAGACCCATACGCTCATCGGAGGCTTAATTGTCCGCTTCATTTCTGTAACGTAGATTCACTTTGTTTTTCTTTACAATTGTCATCGAGTGTGGACGCGTCTTGGTAACAAACAATTTGTACTTTCATTTCATATATATTCATCAAACTATTGTACAATACTAGGTGTACCGTAATGAACTGAGCGTCAAGATTCAAATGTCTCGATAGGGAATATTTATTGTGAACGGGCCTTAATTTTTTTTGTTTGATTGCTATGACATCTGTCAAACATATTTAGTATACCTCAAGTCATTGAGCAAACAACATGAATGATGACTTGCGGAAAGCATTAATTTTTTGCTTTCATTTGAAGAAAAATGCTCCAGAGTCACATCAAATGCTTGTCGAGGCATATGGTGATCATGCTCATCATGATCGAATTGTTACTTGCAATCTAAAATGGATTTATTTTCAATATCGTAAACGGAAAAGATCATGGGTTGATTCGGGATAACCATCAACTTCGAGTGCAAAACCAGATCGATTCGGCAATAAGATAATACCGTGTGTCTGGTGGGACCAAAAAGGTGTGGCGTACCACGAGCTCCTAAAACCTGGTGAAACCGTTAACACAGATCGCTACCGACAACAAATGATCAATTTGAACCATGCATTGATCGAAAAACGACCAGAATTGCAAATTACACATTACAAGGTAATTTTGATCCATGACAATGCACCTGCACACAAAGCAAAACTGGTTCAGGATACAAACAAAGCACTTGAATAGGACCTGCTACCACACTCGCCGTATTCACCAGACTTGGCTCCCTCTGTCTACCATTTGTTTTCATCGATGGTACACGCATTAGATGAGCAGCACTTCGAATCCTACGAGGAAGTCGAAATTGATTTACTTTTTGGTTTGCTTCAAAAGACGAACAGTTTTATTGGCGTGGAATTCATTAATTGCCTGAAAGATGGGGAAAATGTGTAGCTAGCAGTGGCCAATATATAAATTAGTGTTTTATTTTCACTGGTAAATTAAAAACATTCATACATTAAACATATAAAACTCAATATTAAATTGCACCCTGACTGACTCGAACTCAACCAACTTCAGACTGCTATATTTTCCAAACCGTTCATGACAGTGAGCTCAAATTTTGACACACAACAGATAATTTTATTATTTACAAGCCTTTTAAACGATTTTTTATTATATTTGTATATGATAGTGTGATTGCTTTATATTTGGCTGGAAAACCACAAGCAGCTATTGTTAGAGCCCTCTAGCATCTCAACGTGAATAAATCATTTGTGTAACGAACCATAGCCCGTTACCGTGATACTGGCAGCGTTGCAAAACGCCATGGAGGTGGTCATAAAAAAGCAGCAGAAATCGGCAGAAATTTTTCGGAAACTGAAGGCTCGAATTGAGCGAAATCCGCGTCGAAGTGGAAAAAAAATGGCTCATGACTTCAACACATCGTTGGAACGGATGCAACACATACTGAAAAATGAGCTTGGGCTGAAGCCATGGAAGTTCTAAAAAGCACACAATCTTATACCGAAACAAAAAAAAAAAAAAATAAATAAAGTTACTACGCTTGCACGAAAGTGGTGAGTTGCCGAATTTGGTTTTTTCCGATGAGTCGCCATTTGTTATCGAGCAATATGTCAGCAAACAAAATGACCGAGTTTACTTGCCAGAGAGATCCTTCGAAAATTTACACCTTCGGACGGCCACCAGAAAGCAGACAGCACCGATGGTGATGGTGATTAATGCGATCGTAGACCGTAAAACTGTCTTAGAGGCAGTATTGAAGCCTTGGGCAAACAATCATTTCGATCGGAGACCGTGGATCTCACAAAGCGCGCGTCAACTAAGATTGGTTTCTTCTACTATCAAATGCAAATCCGTTGGATTTCTCTGTCTGGGGTATTTTGTAAATATTTTATATTACACCTACACAACTTTTTCAGTATTTAATTCTACAGTATCTAATCAACAATACAAAAAGCAATTCAATTACAATCCATTCCAAAACACTTACTTTTTACTGTACTTTCCGTGGTGTTGAAGTCATAGGGTGGACTTGGGCCTCAACCGGCAACTCTTTTCATTATCGTCATCCCGATTTAATTATTTCTTTCCACTTGAGCGTGGTCTTCTCTAATGTGAATTCGAAGATTCGAAGTTCCTATCTCTCCTGACAAGTTCGATGTTGCTGCATAAGCCATAAGTAAAGTTAATATCTAAAAATGTCGATTATGCAGACAAGACCGTTAAACATAGGAAGTAATACAAGGCAGTTAGGTCTATTTCAGGCTAAAGTAAGACTTCAATGATTGAGGTTAATACATTGTATTCCTTGTGAGACGTATTTATTTCTCCGTTGGCCATTTGGTCCAAAACAATAGGGATTGGCAAGAGTGATACTTCGCTTAATCCCTACGATAGTGACTTCGTTTGAATTTACAGCAGAGTCGCCAAGTGGTCTAGAGACATTTCAGTGATTTCATCCCATAATTTCAATGTTATTAGACCAAGAATCCGCTGCAAATTTTTGTTGTAAGATATAACCAAAACATTTGCGTATTAATGTAAGGCGTTGGAATATGTACGAGTAAAATCAAATATGACTCTCTGACAGCATTTTGTTGGTGCTGAAGTTAGTAATGTTCAAAATTGGGTTTTTTATTCCAAAATCTGGATCGTCAATGTAACAACTTGAATTTAGTATCAAACAAAAGAACATTTGATTTGAGCCCCGGGTCAACCCTAGACTGATTTATTATTCTTGAAACTAATAATTTCCTTTGAAACTATAGATTAAAACTAAACGGTTAAAGAAAGTAAGAACGTGAGGCATAGGTGGAAATAAGAATGTTCTGGAGGAAGAGTTTGCTGAGGTAGTAGTCCCAGAAAAGCAGGATATCGTTAACTTCTCGAAGTGTTCTAGACATTGGCCCCAGATGTCCGTAATTCATTCTGTGAAGAATGAGCCGGAAAATTAACACAGGCGTGGGTTGGTGTTAAAAGAAATAAGTTGAAGTAAAGAAGGGCAATTAATATTCCCAACTAAAATTTGATGAGTAAAGAGAATATTGGCAATTTTTCGACGGGATTGTAAATTTATAAGTTTCAGTCGCTTAGTGTATGGTGGAAAGTTTTAGCTATCATCGCAGGGAAGACCACTTAAAGTCAATCGTTAAAACCTGCGTCGGATGTTAGTTCTGTAGTAGTATCAAAAAGATTCCTAACAAAGGTTATGTAAAGCGATTTGGTAACATAAGGATTTGGAAAACTCCTTTGACCAGCGCTTGATTATGACAAGGGCAGAGTTGGCTTTTTTAATAACATTATCAATGTGAGAACGAAAATTGAGTCCCTTATCACAGATAACACCTAAATTACGCAACTCATTCGCTAAGGGTATAGGCAGATTTTTTTTATAATTTGCGCGAGCTTAAAGGATTTTAGTTCGCTTAAAATGCGTGTACACAGCGCGGGCGAAGGAAAATTAGGGAGTGCCGATAAACGTTGATTTAAAATGTTTGAATGGTATAATGAGTAGGAAATATAGAGCTAGGCAGGGCATTCCATAAGCGGTTAAAAGTTTGAAGGGGCGGAGTGCTACTGGCGATTTTAATGGAGCACTGGAGCATGAGATATCACATCGGTGTTCAAAGCTGTCCATTGTTTGGGTGATATTACCTGTGAATTTTATCACATGGTTTTGAATCCTATTTAGCAGGTGCAGAAATGTTTTGGGCGCACCTGACCAGATGTGGGCATTGCATTCCAATTTTGAGGGGACGAACGCCCTATATATTGAGGCCAGATCAGAAGGGGTAAAGTATTTCTTACAACGCTTGAGAAGTCCTAGACATTTCGCAGCATTTTTAACGACACTAAATATGTGGTTATTCCAACGTAAGTTGTCATTGATACTGTTGTTAATATCAGAATTTAATGAGTTTATCATACGCTGTCGTTTTCGATAGCGTATGGGCAGTTAAGTGAGTCAAGGAACGAATATGAAAATCAGAGAGTACTGTAGTCAGCAAAGACATATATTGGATTAGAAGACAAGAGATAATTGATAACAATTTATAAGAGTGTCGGAGACAGAACGGACCCCTTGGGCACACCAGCATTTATTTTGTGAATAATTGGACTTGAAGCCTTCAAAGACAACTTGAATTGATGATTCCGAAAGGTAATTGTCGGTCACAAAAACAAACATCTTTAATTATCTTGCTTTCGCCAGAATGATTTACACTTTGGTTCCACTTTTCGGTGAGACATGTCATAAAATCATCTGTAGACCTGTTGCTACGAAAACCGTTTTGCCGGTCATTGCGAAGTTTTCGTGTTTCGAGATATTTCATGAGCTGACGGCTTATTAGCGTTTCCATGACCTTGTAAAGAAGTGACGTAAGTGCAATGGGTCTGCAGGAGAAGAGAGAAGATGATCCGCCCTTTTTTAGGAACGGGCTGGACAAATGCTGTTTTTTATCTGCTCGGAAAGAGTCCTAAAGAGTCGGGGTTTTGAAAAAGTTTACGCAGTGGTTTTGCCAGCGAGGAAGAACACTTTTTTCGAATAAAGGGATGTATACCACCCGGACCAGCGGATTTGTGAATGCTAAGATCTTTAAGAACTCTTGTTACTACATGAGTGCGAAAGTGGGTTTTTCCCATTGAATATTCGACGCACTCAAGTGTAGGCGGAGACAAAGCACAATATTAAAGTGTTGAACTAGCCGCAAAGTGTGTAGCAAGCAGATTGTCCTTGTCCAAAGAGCTGAGAGCTGGAATGTCATTGTAAGTGACAGCTAGGATAGAGGATGAGGCAGAATTTCTAATATTTTTGACGAACGACCAAAAAGTTTTACTACATTTGGGACATTGTAGTATTTTTTGCCGCAGCTTTGGTTGTATTGAAATTTCACAGGTTTATGAAAGACGGTGCAGTCATTCCTGGCTCGTTTAAACTTTTTTCGGTTTTCTGTTGATTTTGAAGGACCGAAAAAACATTTCTCTAACCCTGAGAGCCTCTTTACAACTCGAGTCGTACCATGCCTTTTCTTTTGGCTTGATACTCTTCATCCGATGAGGGATATAGGATCTTATTTCAAACAGAATAGTGTCTGTTCTTAGATATCAGTGAGGTGAAGTATGAGGGCGCTTACGGGCTAAAGTTATAGCCTGACACCAATTACAAAATCTGTCTAAGATGATATATATCTAAATATTTTTATATTATATGCGTAAATAGTTATGCATGCATTTTTAATGATGCAATCAGCATCATTAATGGTCAGAATAAATAATAAGGGACCAAGGTGGATGCCTTGAGGGACACCAGAAAAGGCTTTAATTGGGTCAGGAAACATAGACCTAAATATAATATAGTATTTCCGTTCATCTAAATAGGATTAAAACCATGCTGCTGAAATCAGCGGCAATCACTTTAACTTGATTTCCAAATTCTAGTGCACATTAAATGTTTGATAGAAATTTCGTAAGGTTGGATCTACCTTTGAGAAATCCGTGCTGGTTTTGTGCAACAATAGATTTACAATGCAAAACCATTATGTCATAAATAATGCTCTCAAAAGGCTTAAGTATGCAGGACAGCTTAGCAAATGGTCGGTAGTTGAAAATATCGTCTTTTCGATATTTTTTATATATTGGAATAATATAACACTTTTTCGAGGTTGAAGGTGCATTTCACATTTCCTTGAAAATATAGGAAGAATATCATCAGGGCCAGTAAAATAATCACCTTTGAGGTTTAATATTTTACCTTTAACTTGCTCTTAAGTTATAAACGCAGATTCCAAAGTTGTTTGTGGACAGCTATTTAAGTAGAAAATGTCATAGTGGTCTGGCTCTTTGGAATGGATGGCGAACGCTTGGCTAAAAAAAATAAAAAAATTGGAATAATTTGGGAATCATCCGAGGACTTATCAAGAAAATTCAGAGATGATGGATAGTTTATCGATTTACTTTAGTTTTGATGAACTTAAAGAATCGTTTGGGGTCGGAAATAATTATGTGGTCCATTCAGTTTAAATATTTGTCAAAAAGAGCTTGACAAAGTACAAAGAAATTTATTTGGATAAACTAGTAGTAGAAGAAATTGGCGTCGGAACGCGATTTTAAGTAAACCTACCAGAGGTTATTTCTCCTGTTACGAACAGATTGCAGCTCTTTATTATACCAGGATGATGAAAATGAGGGATTCTTTTTGGGTAAAAAAGTTACTGAATGGGAGAAATATTTGCAAATTTCGGTATAAAAGTATTGTTCACCTACAAATGTGTAGGTCCCAGACGATTCACATGCCAGACTCACTAATAGTACGTCAAAAATCTGATTTTAAAATAATTGGAATGACTACTGATTACTCGAAAACAATGATATGAACTTAGTGATTACTAATTTAAAGGTCCAAGACGATTTGTATGTTTTTATATCTTTGCCAGATGCATCAAAAACTGTTCTGTAAGTACAATCAAAAAGAGTAAATTTTTTGCTCGTTGGTTTTTCAGTGTTCTATTTTTGACCACTCTTGCGTGATTAGTGACATGTATCGAAGTCAATCATGCTCAGTTAGCATTGCTATACATCACGAAAAGACTAACACCCGAACATCGCTTACATATTATTGAATTATACTACTGAGAACTGAGAACAGACCTACTATTGGACATCAAGGCACCAGTGTTAGTGAAGACCGGGATTTGTCCATTCTTCGCCGTTCATACCAATTGGAATTGTCTGACTCGACTACGAGGAAGATTTTACGCCAGGATCTTGGTCTAAGACCTTACAAAATACAGCTCGTGAAAGAACTGAAGCTGTGGGCTCTATAAAAGCTGAAAGAATATCCGCTTTTTTATCAAAAAATTTTCTTTAGCGACGAAGGTCCTTTCTGGTTTAATGGGTATATTAATAAACAAAACTTCCATATTTGGTTCGAAAAGCAACATCAAGCGATACAAGAGCTTCCAATGTACCCAGAAAAATGCACTACTTGGTGGGGTTTATAGTTCGGTGGAATCGTTGGGCCGAACATTTTCTAAGATGACCGTGAAAACAACGTTATCATCAATGGCGCCCCTATCGTTCAATGATTTCGAACTTTTTTCTTGCAAGACGTCGCTAATGTTTTTAGCGAGATACCAGCCGATATGCTCGAAAAAGTGATTAAAAATCTTCCATTTGACCTTGTAGATTTTCTCTTCTAACACTCAACCACTGTCTGATGGTTATATTTTAATTAATTCATTTTTTACAGTATTCTTCATCTACGTATTTGCGAAGACAGCGCCAAAATATGGCTTACTTTTGATATTTTTAAATATATTTTTCGATGTGGATTCAATGGAAATTTCGTATCGGGCTTCGTTTACATATATCCGTCTCCCTCTTTTGGTACATCTTACAAATAAAATTTTCGATTTGGATAAAATCTTCTGTTTTCAAATTTAGAAAAGTGGATTGAAAGTTTGAGCATAATCGCATCTAGGGAAGCTGGGGCCGAATCCCGCAAGTATAAGTTTTGCTGTGAGTGAGAGGAAAATCTGGAAGTCACTAAGGATAGGTAGGTAAGAAATAATGTAAAGATTGACGCCACAACAAAGATTTCAAATCGTTGAAATTTATTTCCGGAATCGAAGCTCTGTTTACGAAATGTATATTCACGCTATCGGATAGATACCTACAACAAGAACGAGAACAGCGCGTTCGAAAGAAAATATTGCGGCTGTGGAAGCTAATGATAAAGAAGACCAAAGTTTAGTCGTCATTCGCAATAACTTGGCCTTTATCCATCAACTGTTTGGAAAATTCTACGTCTCAAGGCCTATAAGTCTCAGCTGGTGCAAGAGCTTAAGCCGCATGACCATATATGGCGCCGGATATTGAGCAATTGGATTTTAAATCAATTTTACTTCAAACAACCACAATTTTTGTATTTGTGGACTTTTTTGATGTTTTCATCTCAAACAGCCTCTTTTGGACGTCCACTTCGTGCATCATCTTCGGTGCTTGTATGACCACTTGCGAATGATTCGTTCGCCTGGTGCAGAGTCCGGGTAACACTTATCAAGCCATTTCTTTGCATCGGCTGCATTCTTTCCCATCAAAAAGCAATGAGAAATCAACATACGAAATTGCTTTGAATCCATTTTTTTTTCACAATAACAAAAGTTGCTTCACTCACAACGCTATATCTCGAGAATTATTCGTCCGACAGCTATCAAATTTATACATGTATCTTTTCAAGGTTGGTACTAACTGAAAATGGTATGGATTTTATTCAAGTGGTGCCCTCTCTTAGGAACGGACTTTTCAGCCCATGTATTATCTTATTGGAAGGGAAACTTTTCTTAACTATTTAAGCCAGCCGTTGTCTTTCCTGTTATGATGAAAAACTCTATTCTCTACTAGAATGAGAAGGTATATCCCTGACGAAAATTTTCAAATCAAAAGAGACTGTGAAATACGACACGATCTGTAAAGAGGCTTAGGGTTTAAGAACTGCTTTTTCGGTCTTACAAGACGTTCGATAAAATGGCAAACAGAACCCGTTCTTAAAAAAAAAAAAAAAAACGAATGTTCTGCCTTCCAAAAACGTAATAATATCCATTTCCTTTCGTAAAAATAAAATGCAAAAAAAAAATGAATTGTATTGGGTATATATATAATTCGTGCGGTTTTTTTTTTCAAAATTTGAACGTTTATTTAAGAAAAACATATACAATAGTAATATTCAAAGTATAGCACATCTGAAGCTATGACCTTTTCCCATCTTTCTGGCAATTTGTGGATCCCATCCCAAAAGAACTGCGCCGGCTTGGCAGCCAAGAATGAATCAAACCAAATAGTTCGTAAACGGGATAGCAACGTGGGGCCGAGCGTTGTCATGATGAAAAATTATAGCCTCGTGTCTAGTCGCATATTCTGGGCGTTTTTCGGCTACTGCTCTCTTCAAACGGATTAATTGTGTTCGGCAGCGTTATCCATTGATGATTTCACCCGGTTTTAGCAGCTCATAATACAGCACACCCATCTGATCCCGCCAAATACAGAGCATTACCTTCGCTCTATGGATATTTTGAAATGGCTGCTTGATTGACACCCAAAGATTCTGCGAGCTCTTCTTGTATTTGGCAACAATCTTCAAGGAGTAATGCTTCCAGTTCTTCACCTTCAAACTTTTTTGGCTGCCCAGGACGTTCATCGTCTTCCAAGCCAAAATCACCACTTTTAAATCGTGCAAACCACTTTTGGCACGTTCGCTCAGCTAGCGCATGTTTCCCATAAATTTGCACCAAAATACGATGACTTATTTATGACATACACTGAAATGACGTACAATGACAGTAGCTTTCCAACGCATGTTCTAATGGAATAATAACAATGGAATAATACAAGTTACGCCATCTCTTAGTTATAGACCCAATATTAAAAAAATCATTCTAAAGTAAGGGTCTATCTCCAAAGTTGACATCATTTATCTAGGATTTAAGAAAAGGCATTTTGATGTACTCTGACCCATGTTTACAAGAATTGCTTTGTTAATATGAATGACAGAACCTTCATTTCGGACTCTATTTTTAGAAGAAATGCTAGCGATTGTAACTGCGTTTAAATCTTATACTTGAGTCTTCAGATATCCAATTTCCAAGCCTGTTCCATTATTTTGTCGATGCTAATTTTTGAATTTGAGGTCACTTTTCCCTAGAAAATGTGTTATAAATATTACGTTTTACTTTTTTTTTCTAATGAACGTAAAAAAAAAATATA
This sequence comes from Volucella inanis, assembly GCA_907269105.1. Lineage (NCBI taxonomy): Eukaryota > Metazoa > Arthropoda > Insecta > Diptera > Syrphidae > Volucella > Volucella inanis. Next base: position 122,997,233 of record OU026157.1, on the reverse strand, counting down.
TCATCAACAAGTTTGCAGAAAAACCCGTAGATTTTATGATACTTTTTCAGTTTTGAAGTGGAAACATTTTCTTTTATTTGTAACAAATATTCTTTTTCTTTGTTTTCACCCTGTTCGTCTTCTAAAAATTTATTAAGTCTCTTTTTGAAAGAGCTGCTCCTTAAACGTTTGACAAAATTGGGTGGCCCTCTTCTACACAGTTTCACCCATCTCACTCAATATCATTGATAGAAGGTGATATCATTCGATCAAATACGGGTATAGTGTGGATCTGGGTTGCATCCATTCGACAGACTTTTCGTAAAATGTGCATTGCAAATCAATATTACCAAAAGATAAAGGAACGTCCCCAAAGGTATGTAAAAGAAAGAAACCATCTACGACTGCAGCAATGACTTGGTTTGGGTGAATGCTTATGGCTTTCTTTTCTAAATGTCATAAAAAAACTCATTTCTTAGTTTTTATAATGGATCCATCAATTTGAATATTACTTTGACATCAAAAGAATCTTGCGTAGCTATGAAAAGTATTCGTTCTATTAAATTTGTTTCTATTTTTACCTCACAAAATTTCTTATTTCTAACATTTATTGTAAATTTATTCTCGGAAGCAAAATTTTGCATTTCCGTTTTCGAAATAATGCTTTCACATTCCCAAGGATCGTGTTGACATTATTTTGTAATTGTTTTTTTTTTTATTTACCTTATTCCTTTGAATGCAGTTAAAAGTGTTGTTTTTGTCGACAGATACCTTCCGGTACGTAAATTAAATAGATTATCACTTCGAGCGTGTGTGTCGGCGAATGGGTTATTCAAATGTCCAATTTCATTAATAACATTTTTTGAATTCTCCGAAAAGCATCTTTTATATCACGCCTGCTTTTATAGCACGGGTAAAGTCGTCCCTGCGTGATACTCCCAGGATATTTTAATACGATGAAAAACTTGCTGTTCTAGCAGATATACATCAATTTTTGTTTTTAAATCACTTTTTTGCTAAATAAAAAAAAAATTATTTTGAGTGATGGTAATATTTATTTGGACTTTTACAACTGTTTCTTTTTATTGGAAAAGATGATATTCGCCAACTGGCTGCCGCCAGTGTTGATACACATTTGTGCCCGTTTCCGTAAGATTTCCGGTGATATCTGTTCGCATTCCTGTCGAATATTTCATTTAAGGGCTGCGATTATCAAAAGCTTGTTGGCATTAACCCGCGATCTTGCTGGCCATGTCAAATCGCCAAAACAGTAGATTATGCGACCAGGAAATTCTTCTTTCACAATATCTATTGTGACTCGCAATGTGTGTGCGGTTGCACCGTTTTGTTAAAACCACATGTACACCAATCCACGCTCATCCAATTCCAGCAGTAAGAAGGCATTTATAATGGTCCAGTGACCGTATTTCCGATGGCGTCCTCAAAGAATACGGCCCAATCAGTTCTCCCGCTTAATAATGGCTCTTCGTGCATAACACGCAGATTTTCAGTGCCCCAAAAATGAAGATTTTGCTTATTCACGTGACCGCTTATGTATAAATGCTCCTTGTCGATCATTATGATTTTCAACACAAAATCGTCCCCTTCATTGATTGAGGATGGCTTTACAGTTATTCATACGCGACTAACAATCAGGAGGCATCAACTGATGCACTGTTTGCACTTTGTACGGGAACATGTGTAAATCTTTCACTAAAATTCGCTGTAGGGTCCATCTGGTGATGCCCAATTACGTAGCCCGTCGTCTGGTTGATGTTTCTTCGTTCTCAGCGACATCGGCAATCACAGCAGCTATATACTGACCAGTCCGGGGGCGGCCACGTCCTGCATTATATCCTGTGGCTCCACTCTGTTCAAGTCAAGTCGCTAAGCTTCGGAATGTTTGCCCAGTTGACGCGACACGATTAGGAAATCCAACGACCGATATTGGAGCGGAGTATAGTGCTCCAATGCCTGTCTGTTTGTATACTGCAGCTGTCTAGTTCACAAATCTCAAATATGTTTGACGTAAGACGCCATTTGCAAAAATTATACCATCCTCTAGCAGTAAGTGCTGGACGATTTTGACATATCCAAAACATTATGAACTAAGCTTAGACATATGGTTAACAAACCGTTTTGACACATTAGTGATTATGTTTTGGCGTCATATACTTTTGGTTATCTGAAAATTTCTGATTTTGTGCCAAATAATCGTCATTTGCCGGAAATGTTGATTTTCTTTTTTCATTCGAAGAAAACGGCGCAAAGTGGAAGAGAATGTCCTTAAATCTTACCAACAAAGCTAAGAAGTTTAAATTTGGTATCATTGCTTTGGTGCCATTGTAAATATTGGGCCTATAACTCTTAGCGGTTTGCTAAGAGATGGCGTAATTTGTATTATTCCATTGGAACATGCGTTGGAAAGCTACTGTCATTGTACGTCATTTCAGTATATGTCATTCATTTGAAGCGAAAACAACAAAAAAAATTTTTCACTCAAATATGTCGAACTTTGTGCCTAAAAAAGTGTTTTTGCGGGGAGTTCTTCTTCATTACTTTAATGTGAAGAAAACTGCTGCGAAAGACATCGTATTTTGGTGGAAGTTTATGGTGTACATGCGCTAGCTGAGCGAACGTGCCAAAAGTGGTTTGCACGATTTAAAAGTGGTGATTTTGGCTTGGAAGACAATGAACGTCCTGGGCAACCAAAAAAGTTTGAAGGTGAAGAACTGAAAGCATTACTCCTTGAAGATTGTTGCCAAACACAAGAAGAGCTCGCAGAATCTTTGGGTGTCACTCAAGCAGCCATTTCAAAATATCCATAGCGCGAAGGTAATGCTCTGTATTTGGCGGGATCAGATGGGTGTGCTGTATTATGAGCTGCTAAAACCAGGTGAAATCATCATCGGACAACGCTGCCGAACACAATTAATCCATTTGAAGAGAGCGTAGCCGAAAAACGCCCGGAATATTGCGACCAGACACGAGGCAATAATTTTCCATCATGACAACGGTCAGCCCCACGTTGCTATTCCGGTTAAGAACTATTTGGAAAATAGTGGATGGGAAGCCTTACTCCACCCACCTTATAGCCCAGACCTTGCCCCTTCTGACTACCATTTGTTCCGGTCGATGCAGAACGCCCTCACTGAAATACGGTTCACATCAGAGGAGAATATCAAAAATTGGTTTAATTCATTCTTGGCTGCCAAGCCGGCGCAGTTCTTTTGGGATGGGATCCACAAATTGCTAGAAAGATGAGAAAAAGTCATAGCTTCGGATGGCCAATACTTTAAATAATACTATTGTTCGTGGTTTTCTTAAATAAACGTTCAAATTAAATTAAAAAAAAGTTACTTACGGCCACGATCAATAAAACACCCACTAAAACGCTCACTTAAGAAAAAAATTTTTATTTTTTTATTAATTTTTCTATTTTTTAATATATTTTTTTTCTATTGACTAAAAAGCCAAAGACTCTTAATAAAGAACACATCAGACATTATTTTTATGTATCTTTTTAATAAATATTTAAACATTTTTAATGTCAATAGGTATACGAGGACGGTCCCAGAAGTACCCGGCCTGACCAAGACATGGCGGTAGTTGTTTGAAAATATCACTGTATTAGAAAGTACGCAGTTTATAAAGCATAAGTTTCAAGTTTGAAAGCGCCACGTTGTTTAGTATTTGTTTGGCAGCCATCAATAGTGAACACCGCATATTTTTTGAAAATTTGGACATGAGAAAGCTGTGTGCAAGACGGGTACCGCGTTTGCTCACACTCGAGTAAAAACAGTGTCGTGAAGATGTTTCAATTGAGTGTTTAGGAATTTTCACAGCAACAAAGCAGAATTTTTGCGCCGTCTCATAACAATGGATGAAACATGGGTTCATCAATTTACACCCGAGACAAAAGAACAATCAAAACAATGAATTGAAAAGGAAGAACCGGCTCAAAGGAAGGCAAAGACAGTTTCATCTGCAGGCAAGGTCATGGCTTCGATTTTTTCGGATGCGCGTGGGATAATTTTCATTGACTATCTTGAAAAAGTAAAAAACTATCAACGGCCAATATTATGCGAACTTATTGCAACATTTGAGCGAGGAAATCAAGCGAAAACAGCCGCATTTAGCTAAGAAGAAAGTGTTGTTTCATCAAGACAATGCACCAGCTCACAAATCCGTTGTTGCAATGACCAAAATTTATGATTTAAAGTTTGAATTGCTGCTTCATGCACCCTATTCGCTAGATTTAGCCCCATCGGATTTTTTTCTGTTCCCAAACTTGCAAAAATGGCTCAGTGGTCAAAGATTTTCTAACGATGAAGAAGTGAAACGATGAAGAAGTGATGTCGGCAGTTAATGGCTATTTTGAGGTGCAAGACAGTTCTTATTATAAAAAGATTACCGAAATTTTTAAACACGATGAAGAAGTGAACGATGAAGAAGTGATGTCGGCAGTTAATGGCTATTTAGAGGTGCAAGACAGTTCTTATTATAAAAAGGGTACCGAAATTTTTAAACATTGCTGGGAAAAGTGTATAGAGGTGAAAGGCGATTATGTTGAAAAATAAATAAATTTTTTGTCCAAAATTTTTGTGATTTCTTTGTTGTTTTTGAAGTTACTTTGAAGTTTATAAATCTTCATCACTCTCATAGACTTCAAATTCACAACAAGTTTGGTTTGGTGATGGTATAAATGGGGACTTAAGCAAATCGATAGCTTTTTGGGGTAGATGTTGCATTTTTTCTGTATATTTTGCATACCTATTTACTCCGGATCTGATTACAGCAAAAACAAAATTAAATATTCTGCATATTTTTGCGGGGGTGATGCTCTCTATATTTTTTAAAGTCTTACTGCGTTTCTTTACTCAGCTGTTTAATGAGTCATAAGCCAGATGAAATTATCTTAATTCTTTAGCATGAACTTTATGGCCACATGATGCAGCAATCATTATTATATGCATTTTTTTAATTTTACATAAATCTATCTTTGTTATGTCAGCTGAAATTTCTGCATTTTCGAAAACCTCCTGTCTGAATTTCCGTCATTGGAATTTCCAAAACCCTGCTTCGATTTATCAACGATCAAATCCATACGATGTCGAAATTTTTTTATGTTCATCTCCCCTAACTTACCTGTTTTCAGTTTTAACTGGTTTTTGTATCATTTCTTCATGCTTTAATCTTCAAATGTAACATTTTTATGTGGAAGAGTTTTCAGTTATGTGTTGAATAGAAATAGTTTTTCCACTTACTGTTACAATACAAGGCTTGAGGCTCTTAATTTGGCTATCTACTTTTTGTTTTTCGGTGACGGATACTTTAGAACAAGGAACAAGACATGCGATAAACACAACTGAATCATCTGTATCTAGTCCATGAATAGCTTGCTTATACAAACTCTGACCGGAGCTTACATCAAAGCTGTATTTACAGAAATCTCTGAAATACTCAAGTTCCGGGTAGCATATCTTTTACATTCCTAAATAATTTCGTAAGAAGGGGAAATATTGAAAGCCTTTGACCTTATGATTTCATATTGAAACCGGGACAGATTTGCTTCAATGCTTCTTCTCCAGTCATCAAAGTTGGTTCAATGGACCCATTTAAAGTTTTTTTTTTTATACTTTTCGGCATGACCTCGAATGGTAGTAACTTCGAGTACTAGTTTTGCAACCTCCGACTGTCCAGAAGCTCTCAAATTCATTTCAGTTGCATATGCCAAACCGGCAAGGCACGTGGATTATCTCAGCTCTTCAATTTGTTTCACTTAAATGGGTATGAATACACTCATAATGCGTCAGCATGTGTTAATTTTTTTGGAAATTGGGACAGAGAGAGAAAGAAGGATATTAGGGCTTTGTTGTTATTTCGCTCCAGCAACTATTCAATCTCATGAGATTTTGGTTGCCTGATAACAAGTCTTTCGGTCACGGCTGGTATTGAACCTCGAACCGTTCGATTGGAGAACTACAGTTAACCACTGTCTGTTCCGTCTTCAAGCAAAATTTTCGGACGACCACGTTTAAAGTTTGCAGAGCATGCATAGATAAAAAGAATAAGCATTTTAAGTGAAGGACTGTTATCTTTAAAGAATGGTGTCTCTACTTGACAAGCTTTAAATTTTGATTTAAAATTGCTAATTTGTTTAATTATTCTCGTGTTCAAAAGTTCCGTCTTTAAAATTCTTGCCTTAAAAATTCTATTTGACTCTCCTCGCTTCGTGATGGGTGATGAAAAATGGATTCATTACAGCAACTCAAAGAGAAAAAAGTCATGGAGACTGCCCGGACATGCTTCTACTATAACTAAGTTGTGCACCAAATATAATTGACGAAAAATGCAACACCAGTCTGTATAAATAGTTTGTTTTTCATTTATTTATATATTCCACCAAATCTGGATGAGTATCATTTTGAGTATCATAAAATTTTTACAACTTTTAGCGTCAATCTTGCATAGTTTGAGTGATAAAAAATTAAAAAGATAAGCAGGCAATTATTTAAAGGAATAAACGTATATCTTGAAAGCACCGCATCTATGTTAACGCATCTTGGCAAATAATTTTTTAAGTCGGTCATTTCAACGTATTTCATTCAATATGCTGCTGTAGGACCATAGCAGCCACTTAATGTGTAACAAGTTTACGCAATATAACGAAAAATAATGGAAATGTGACTCTTGTTAAGACTTTATAAGTTCCACTCATTTCAAACAAATTAATATCAGCTTGCAGGATATATTTTCTTCTTCAATGAAAGCTTACAAATGAAAAATGAAAACTTAAAATGTTTGTGAACGAGATTAAATCGTAAATCTTACTAGAAATTAGAGCATTCATTCAACCTTAAGGAAGGCCTTCAGCATTAACTAATACAATTTCACCTCCTGAGCCATCAAAAGCTTCTCCTATACTCGTACATAGCTTTATAGAGACCCACTTCTATGTGAACATTTTAAAATAAATTCGCGATAAAAGTGAGGTGCTCCTTGGTGCTGAATTTGTAAGGCTACCTTTGAAATGGCTAAGTCATAAGTTAAAAAAATGTGTTTTTGATGACACTCATCGGTTATTTTAATGACCTTCCTAAGTGTCTCTAAAACAACCGAATGCCTCGTTGGGAGCAAGTAAAATACATTTTGCTGTCGAGGGTTTTCTTAAACGTGATTTGAATTTCAACCAGTCCGCACTGGTGTGTTTTTTTATCACAAAATAAAGAAATGAGCCATACATAATCATGCTTGCTTGCCCTCGGCCATGAAGGGTTATGTAGACCTATATTACTCGTAATCGCTTCAGAAAAAAGTTAAAAGTGTTTTCGGTTTCTTACAATAAGTTCAAAGTTCAATATTTTTTGCAACATATGGTCGTCTTTTTCTCCCACTTGAGTACGAAAAATGACCTTCACTGACTTCAGTTACTATATAAACAGAGTTGGTATATAAAGGGTTTTTTAATAACGACTTGACAACTTTTTTTTTTAAAATAAAAGGCAAATCATATGAGATATTTCAAAAACTTTATTATTGGCTTCAAGTACAATCAAAACATTTATAAATGGAACTCGACTTCGTTCATATGGCCACCGCGGGCACGTTTGCAGCGGTTGATTCGTTGTACCCAATTTTCAACGACTCGGCCACACATTTCGGCCGAAACGTTCAATGTTGGCTCTGAGCTCTTCCAACATGGTCGGCGTGTTGGCATAAGCCAATGACTTAACGTAGCCCTACATACAATAGTCAAGCGGCGTTAAGTCACACTAACGAGGCGGCCAATCGACTGGCTCATTTCTTGAGATAACACGCTCACCATACTTACTCTTCAATAAATCGATTGTAGCCTGTAAAGTGTGGTTTGTGGCACCATTCTGTTGAAACCACATTTGGTCTAAGTCCATACCTTCCGATTCTGGACCATTCACAGTAACGTGACGATCGTTATCGTCGACGAAAAAATAAGGCCAATAACGCCGCCGGCATGCAAACCGAACCAAACAGTTATTTTTTGTGGATGAAGTGGTGATTTATGAAGCACATGTGGGTTTTCACCCGACCAATAACGCATATTTTGCTTATTGACGAACTCATTGAGCCAAAAATGAGCTTTGGCACTGAAGATGATTTTGCGATGAAATTCATCATCTTGGCGCATCTTCTCCAGAACCCAATCGGAAAACGTAGCTCGTTAATGTACTTCAACATGATGAAAATGTTGAGCTTACTGAATAAATTGACAGTGACAGTGACAGTGACAGACATTGACAGAGATCACTAATGATGATTAGTGAAAGAGTGCGTTCACAAATTAAATTCAAAGTTGTCAAGTCCCTATTGGAAAATCCTATATGTAGCTATAAAGATCACACAGTTTTTACTCCGTATTTATGAGACTCTCCTGCATTATATTGGCGGAACTGAAGTCTCCCACGTCAGGAAGTCAAAGACATATCCACGGCTAGAGCCTCGTATTCATGAAATTTTCCTTTAGAAGATCCAAAATGCCTACCAAAAGAGTGGTAGTGTGTGTCACTTTTTTCTATTTTGTTGGTGAACCGCTTGCGAACTAAACCCAGATTTTTCGCATAGTAAACAAGGAACTTAACTTATGTTGCACAATAACCTCTAAATAGTTTTCTCCTGGTTTTGGGCTACGTAAAGTTTGCGGGGTTGTGAGGTATTTGGAGCCGAAAGACACCTTAGTACCCCATCGTACGTGGGGTCCGTTCACCTATGTGGACTCATTGAGATGCCCGGGCGGGAGAATTGAAAGAAGATGGAAACTAGACTGCTATCTTTGAACTTTCCATCTTTTTTTTTTTAACTTACCATAGATCATCTAAAAAATGCTCAGTATTCTATGTTTTATGTTCTAACGTTTCATGGCTTAGAAGAACTAGTTCAAAAAAATGTCAAGAAATATGTAAACTTGTTTGCACTAAGAGTCGCTAATAATTATGAAGAAAAGATATAGTGTGTGTTTAAATAGTAATTTCAAATTAGAAGACGTTGTAATTATATATTTAAACGGTATATTTGCTTCACTAGAAGCTAGTGCATCCAAACGAGGAAGACCTCAGAAAGAATTCAAGGAACTTAATCATGCATCAAAGAAAAGAAAAGTTACCAAATCAGTACAAATTGCAAATACTGAAGAATTATCCTTCGCTGCATCCAGGTACACTCAATAAAGAAAGTTAGAAATGATTTATTGTCAGAAAGAATTATTTAAAATGAAACCCAGATAGAAATTCAATTGCATGTAGGTAAGTAGATAGGTAGGTAAGAGTGGCAGTTGGAAAATCAATCCACTTAGGCCTATTAGCCCTTTGTGCTGCCACGTGGATCAATGAACCTTTTACTCATGGAACCAATTTGAGCTTATGGGTAAGCCCAGGAGACTGTTAACGCCTATGTTCTTTAGATCGCTTAGGTCTTTATAGAAGAAAGCTCCTAGGTGAACCTTTCTTCTTTGGAGGATCGTCTCCTCCTCCTCCTCATTCAACCAGCTTCTACAAATATCGTTTGTAAAGGCGCCAAACCTTCTTGCATGCTTGCTTATAAGGCAATGTCCAGTGATGACACCTATGATGGCGCTGAGATGCTTCCTATTTAGAAGGATTAAATTCTTCAAGCGATATAGATCCAACTTTGGCCAGATCTGTTTGGTCGCTAGAAATGTTGGTTCAATAGTCCACCTAAGACCTGTTCTTTTGTTAGCATCCGACTTTAGTATTACTTTACACATAGCGATTGGTATACCGGTGCTACTCTTTTCCGGTAGAATCGGAAGAGTGGTTCCAATTTTGTTGAGTTCTTCGGCCCTACAATTTCCTGGAATGTCTCTGTGGCCCAACACTAAACAAGGGTGAAGGTTAAACTGCTCTGACTTTTCCGTAAGAAATGATCGGCATTCAAGGGCTGTTTTAGAATTGACTATCCGAAAAGATACGGATATTTTTTGCAGATATCACGTTTTCTTTCAGACAAGACAAGGCTTCCTTAATCGGCGAAATTTCCGCCTTGAACACGCTACAGTGATTTGGAAAACGGAAGGAGAGGCTAAGATCTAACTTATCTGAGAAAACACCGCCACCAACTCTGCTACCAGTTTTAGATCCATCTGTGTAGAAGTGGATTGACTTGTCCTCCATGAACGCATCTTCCTCTCAGAAGGATCTAGAGGGGAAGTTTACGTGAAAGTCTTTGTTAAACAAAAGGTTAGGTATGGTGTAATCGATGTTCTCCATGGGGATTCCCAATATACAATATAAAGAATATAAGCGTGGCCAATTAAACTATTTTTCCACTGTGTAGTCGCTTTAAGGCGAATAGCTGCAGTCGCAGATACTTTCCTACTTAAGATATCGAGGCGCGTCAAATGAAATACATAGAATGTCTAAAGCTAGACATGCTGTTATTTGGACTTTCTTTAGTTTGTTGCAGTTTACTGTTTCCTCTAACGCAACCCCATAGGTGCGAATCGGTCTTATGACTGCGATGTATAGCCAGTCCCAGATATCTTGCTGTACCGGAAAATATAATTAATAATAATTGAAATTTTATATTTCTTGAAAAAGAGGACAAGATCAGTTTTATGGGGGCTTAGAAAACCATAAGTATGAATATTCGGAGAGATAAACGAACATTTTAAGGGGACAAAGAGAAGCAAATGTCAATATAGAAAATGAAAACGCACATAAACAACATACAAAGATGAGCAATTGAAGACATGGAGAAAATACTTGGAAAAACACTACAAAAAAATAAAAAAAAAGGCAATGAGATTAATTGCAAAGCCACGACCGCTATAATAATCCTGCTCCATTGGAGAGGAATTTCACTTTTACCCACAGATACAAAAATCTTATCTAAAAATATCCGAAAACTTAGATAGGCTTATCAGAAAAAACCAAGCAGGCTTCCGTTGAGAAAGATCATACATTGATTTTATTTGCACGGTGAAAACGATAGTCAAACAAACAGTCGAATTGAACTCACTACTGTATATTACTTTTGCCGACTACAAAAAAGTATTTGACACCGTAGACAAATAGAAACAATAGGCATCCCGCCTAAAATAGTATAAATAGGGTTTTCTAATAACGACTTGACAACTTTTTTTTTTTTTTAAATAAAAGGCAAACCATTTGAGATAATTCAAAAACTTCATTATTGGCTTAAAGTACAATCAAAACATTTATGAATGGAACTCGACTTCGTTCATATTGCCATCGCGGGCACGTTTGCAGCGGTCAATTCTTTGGACCAAATTTTCAACGACTCGGCCACTCTTCATTGGCATTGAGCTCTTCCAACGTCGTTGGCATGTTGGAATAAACCAATGACTTAACGCAGCCCCACAGAAAATAGTCACGCGGCGTTAAATCGCACTAACGAGGCGGACAATCGACTGGCTCATGTCTTGAGACAACACGCTCACCATACTTACTCTTCAATAAATCGATTGTAGCGTGTGCTGTGTGGCTTGTGGCACCATCCTGTTAAAAGAACGTGTCGTCCAAATCCATATCTTCCAATTCGGGTCAAAAATAATCGGTGATCATTGCGCGATAACGCTGACCATTCACAGTAACGTGACGATCGTTATCGTCGACGAAAAAATAATTCCCAATAACGCCGCCGGCATGCAAACCGCACCAAACAGTTATTTTTTGTGGATGAAGTGGTGATTCATGAAGCACATGTTTGTTTTCACCCGACCAATAACGCATATTTTGCTTATTGACGAACCCATTGAGCCAAAAATGAGCTTCGTCACTGAAGATGATTTTGCGATGAAATTCATCATCTTGGCGCATATTCTCCAGAACACAATCGGAGAACGTACGTCGCTACAAATGGTCCATCGGCTTCAATTCTTGAGTCAGCTTGATCTTGTATGGGTGTTAACCAAGATCCTTACGCAAGATACACCATAATGTGGTCTATGCGATGCCCAATTTTTGAGAACGCCGTGGAATTGACTGATTTGGATCGTTTGCTACAGACGTCTAAACGACAGCGATATTTTCGACACTTCGACCAACTCGTTGTTTCACTGACACGGCAATATCACACAACGAATGTGTAGACTCAAATTTTTGCACTAAATTTGTTTATTTGCACTAAAATGTTATAAATTATTGTCTACTATTGCGAGAATTACGACCGAAATTTTGAGTTAACGCTCTTAAAGTTGCAGTCACCGACTCCGAATATCTGTAGAAAATTTTTATAATTTGCAGACGTTGAAAAAGAGTGCCTTCATAAATTAAATTCAAAGTTTTCAAGTCCCTATTGAAAAACCCTGTACTTATATGAACAGATGTTATATAACAAGCTTGCAATAATCAAAATTAAACCAAACAAAGTGTTTTCTGCCTCACAACTAGCGAAGAAACGAATTGTTAACACTAATCTACTGAATAAAGGAGAGATTCAGGACGTAATCTCTTAAATAGAAACCCTTCCTTATATTAACGAGATAGCAGTAATAGAATACCAGCAGAACCCATCATGTTAGAGAAGGAATCTCTCATACTTTATGATACATCCCTACGAAAAACTAGCCCAAAATACTTTAACCTAGTAATGATCAGGGCTGCAATTCAGAACAACAAGTGAATTCACTAGAGAAACTACCTACGGAACATTACGTTAGTCAAATGATAAATGAAACAAACACAAGTTGCGACTTCCAATTATACAAAATACGTTTTACTGAACTTCTGTCAGAGAACAAAATCTTTCTTATCAACTTCAACGGAACTCTTAGGCATGGAAATGAAACCCTGATGCTGAGTGGAACGATATAATAGCCATCAACGATAAAAACTATACCAACCGAGGGATTAAAACCTTTCAGATTTTGCCTTCAATAATGCAATCAAATATAACTTTGAACGAGATGCAATTAAATTTAGTATTTTTGCACGATTAGAAATTTAACAACATTTAGAAACTAAAGAAATTTTCAATGGTTAACCAATTATCATTCATTCCAAATACATAAGTATACTTCTATATATAAGCATCATAACTATGTAAATCAGAAATCAAACATTTAAGAATTTAACGAAACAGTAATCTATTCAGATTCAATAACCCGAACAACCTCAACCTAAAAAGCTTAACTTTTGACCTGCGCGTCATGAATTAAGGGGTACATCCAGTAAGATTAATATTTCAAATAAATATTTCAAACAGTTTTTGAGTTACAGCCTTCTAAAAAGTAGTCGCTCAGCGGTCAGAAATCAATCATTTTACCTTTAAAGGCGTTTTTCTCCATTTTAAGGCGTTTTTCAAATTTGCTTGTTGGTTTTGTTATTGTATATGTTTCTCTATGAAATTGTATGAAAAATGTAGTTTTGGCGGGCCAAAAATCATCAAGTTCTTGGACGAAATTCGCCATTATTTTTTTCAAAACGTTAAATTTCATTTTTCACAATCGTGGGTCATTACATAGGCAATACTTCTTTGTTTATTAATCTTGTTTTTTTTTTTTATATCAGCTACGCTGAAGACCGCAACCGTTGCAGCAGTAGATTACCTTTTTTTGTGATTTGGGAGATAGCGAGTAACTTGTTGAAAATTTAATTTCTTTCCTTGAAAACTTCAGTCTATATTCATTACTTATGTAAAATATGGTATATCCTCCAAATTTTTTCCAAGTTTTCTTTAAAGGTTTTCTATAAAAAAAATTCCCAAAAACACCTATTTTCTTGGCGGTCACATTAGGTGTGCCCCTAAAGTGATTTAAACTTCCTCTACCTCGTCAATTATTGTTACACCAACACACTCTCACGGTGCCGTACAACGAAAGTTACAATAAGCTACAGAAAGTTAAAAGTTAAAGAAAATTATTACAAAAACAAAACTAAAACAATATTTTCTTAAAAAAATGACAACTTCTAAATAACAAAAAAAAAACTTATAATAATACATACGAGGTTTGTGAATTTTGTAACTTGGCGGGCCAAGAAAGTGCGATTATTGATTTTTTTTGCTGTGTTGTGCCGAACATATAATTTCAAATTTGTAGCATACTAAGTTTGTTTTTGACAGATAGAAAGGTTGGAAGTGTTTTAGTGTGCTCGGCACTGCTCTAAACACTTGAAATATTGACTGTGACATACCGTTAGCCTGCTCTAAATAAAAAAAAAAAAAATGTTTAAAAGTTGTACAAGCTCTGCCCAGATGGCCGAGAATATGCCAATGGCCAACCTTGCTATTGACGCCCCAGCACATCAACTAATGATAAAAGATAACGTCGAAGCTGTAAAGCAAATTGTTTTGGAAAATCGTCGAGTTAATACAAGAGAAGTTGCTGATGATGTTGGCATATTGGTCGGCTCGTGTAATGCAATTTTTTTTGGATGCTTAAGGCTTTAAAGCATCGCTCAGGAGCTCTTGAAGGACGTCAATGATGATACTGACTTGCTCAAAAGGTTCATAACTGGTGAACTGAAGAAACTGAACTGATTTGAAAGGACGGAGGTTTGCAAGGATTGCGGAAATAAAAACGGCATCGTTAGAAGAGCACAAGGTTATACCAAAAAGAGCTTATGAGAAGTGCTTCGAGGATTGGAAAAAGTGTATAATATATGAAGGGGATTTCTTTGAAGGGGACAGCATTAACTTTGATGAATTAATAAATATTTTTTTATGAAAATATAAAGTCACCTTAGTTTTTGAAGACACCTCGTTTAAATGCCGGTTTACCTACCGAGCGTTTTTTTGTGAAAATAAAACACTAATTTTTAATGGGTAAGTTAAAAACTTTTTATTCAAAGTATTGGGCATTGCTAGCTACACATTTTCCCCATCTTTCAGGCAATTTATGGATTTCACGCCAATAAAACTGTGCGTCTTTTGAAGCAAACCAAAAAGTCATCCAATTCTCGACTTCCTCGTAGGATTCGAAGTGCTGCTCAGCTAATGCGTGTCCCATCGATGAAAACAAATCGTAGTCGGAAGGTGCCAAGTCTGGTGAATACGGCGGGTTGGGTAGCACGGAGCAAAATTACCTTGCCGTGTCTTCTAGCCCATTCTGGTAGTTTTTCGATCAATGCATGTTTCAAATCGATCATTTGTGGTCGGTAGTGATCTGTATTATTCGGTTTCACCAGGTTTTAGGAGCTCCTAGTACACCATACCTTTCTGGTCCCATCAGATACTCAGCATTGTCTTCTCGCTGAATCGATCTGATTTTGCAATCAAAGTTGATGGTTGTCTGGGATTTGAAGCAAAATTTCACAAGTGGTTTTTCGGTTTTCCATCTGTCTTTCATTTACTTCATATGGTACCCATTTTCCAGGCTTTCGGATCTTTTCCATAGCTTTTATATGATCAGAAATTATTTGTTATGCAACATTTAACATTTCTGCTATTTGTTTCTGACTCAAAGTGTCATTTGCATCCAATATTGTTTGCATTCAGCGTATTCAAATTTTTTTGGTGATCATCCACGTTCTATATTTCTGACATCAAAATCTTTATATCTGAACCATTGAAACCATCTTTTGCATGTTGCTTCTGATAAAGCATTCGATGCGACTCTGCAGCTCTTTTCTTCAAATGAGATCAAAAAATTAATGCTTTCCGGAAGTCATCAGTTTCTGGTAAAAAATTCGACATTTTTAACACCATGAAAATATATGATGTTGTTTGCTCAATGACTTGACGTATACTAAATATGTTTGACAGGTGTCATAGCAACCAAAAAATAATAATTAAGGCCCGTTCACAATAAATGTTCCCTATCGAGACATTTGTATGTTGACGCTCACTTCATACCGGTACACCTGGTAGATATGAGCCTTGCATAACAATCAGGACATATCATGACAACGTGTTCCACACAAAAGTATTTTTTGCAAGTGGCACAGTTGTAACCTGTTTTGTGATTTTTTGTTTTATTGAGCAATATCCACAGGACCTATGTTATTTTAGTTATATGTTGCTGAATACTCGGAACCTTCTAATTTACATATTTTGGCCAGCCTTAATTTTATGGTTTCCGGTAAGGATGTGTTGAGAGCTGGTCGTATGAGTTGCTTATTAGCTAGATCATATGATAAACCTTCGAGCAACATCCTGCGACTAATTTTCTTGTTAATATTGTTTTGTAGGTATTTCATATAAATATTTATATCTGTAACGTTCATAAAGCTATAAAAAACACCATAGGCCACCTGTTTGCGCTTCGAGTGTCGCTATATTTCTCGCACATTTGATTGTATTGTAGTCCATTATGATATCAGGTTTACCTGTCTCCTTGTTAATTTCGGCATGATCATGCGAACTGAACACACATATAAAATATTTAGTTTCCAAATAAACTGGATTTTTTAGCTCGGCCTCGTACCTCCGTAAATTGTTTAGGCAATTCCCTTTTATTTTTGCGAAGTGTCCCTATCATAGTCAACTTGTGTCCTGACTAAAGTTTATCCAAAAATGGAATACTAGTGAAAAAATTATCCAAATTTTGTAAATGCCTATCAACATAGTATAGGCCGTCAAGTTGCTTACTACGTAAACTTCCATACTTTTGGTATAAAAAATTTGTGTTGCATATGTATTGGGTTTTGACGGAATTCAATCCCTAAAGCTACAGCGACTTTTGAAAGCATTCATCAACTGAGACATACTGTAATGTTTTTTGATATCTACCACAATTTCATCAAAAAATTCTCGAATAGGAGCTAGTTTATCTACAGCAGGTCTTTCAGTTTGCTTATTTTTTTCGTCACATAAGGACATAAGATGGTTGACCACCTTAAGACCCATTTTCAAGGTCAAACGAAGGTCACTTTTGATTTTTCAAATGATAATTCCTGATTTTCATTGCTCAGTCGTATTGCTCGTAGGCTTATCATTTGTTTTTACATACTTCGTTTAGCATAACCCAGAAACAACGACGTGGACGTAGCAGTATTTTGTTTCCTTCGGGGTGATTACTTAGAGCGGGTCCCCTTGCCTCCCACTTTTGAATCATTTAATTCTTCCCATTTCGACGTTTATTTTCCGAGACTATTTCAACAAATGCTCGAAAATGTGCCCATTCACTTCAATACACTTGTCTATCCGCGCTCTTAATGAACCAACAGAGCTAAGAAGTATTCAATACTTGGGAATATTGGGCTAGACAACCATCCAATGGGAGTTCTTCTAGTAATACTGGTTGATGGTCCCGCAAGAAGTTTGCATACTTTTCGCCATTCAAGTTGCCTTCAATAAAATATGGACCTATTAATTTATGCCCAATAATTCCCGCCCAAACATTAACATTCCAAGGGTACTGGCGTTCAACTTGTCGCAACCAAAAAGGGTTTTCGGTAGCCCAGTAATGCATATTATGTCGATTGACCGTACCGTGATTGGTGAAAGTCGACTCATCAGAGAATAACACCTTGGCGAAGAAAAGGGGGTCTCGTTTAATTTGCTGAAGTGCCTATTGACAAAAGGAAACCGGGTTGCGTAAACACTAGAAAGTTCTTGATGCATTAAAACATGATAAGGATGGTATTTATGCCGATGTTATATCCTACAGAAATCTTGAGAAATTCCTGTTTCACGACTTATTTGGCGAGTGCTAATGTGAGGATTGTGTGCAACAGCCACCCTATCTGACCGAGATAGAGCAACAGCACCATCGATGTTCCTTCCACTTTCTCTATAAATCAATATCATTTCAATTTTCTCTTGAATTGAAATAGCCTGCATTATTAATCTGGAAAACGTTATTAATAATAATCAGTTCCTCAAAACAAATATCGAACTTCTAAATGAAGTACAGTTCCGTTCAAGTACAAAAGAAGGGCAGAGTGCACATCATACACTTTCAGAAAAACTTAGGACAATTTGTCTCTATCTGAAATTTCTTTGAGTTTTAACTTCACTCGAGGCAATAATGACTTCCTCAAAACAAATCTCGATCTTCTAACACCCTAACAACGTTGGAAATCGATTAATGATTTAGGTGTGCCAGTGCAGTGGTATCTATCACTGAATGAATAAGACCTTTGTGACAAAGTTGTGTGCCCCATTGAGGAATACGACTGAGCAAAGAAAATCAGGAATTCTCATTTGAAAAATCAAAAGTGACCTTCGTTTGACCTTGAAAATGGGTCTCAATGTCAAACTCGTGGTCACCATTTTGAATAATTTAGATGTCTCAAGTTAAAAAACGTACCCTGTATGTTTTATCTTTATTCGTTATAAGAGTGTTTTAAAATTGAACACCAGTGTTGTCATCAATTAAAGGCATCTGACTACGTTCAGATAAGCCTTAAATTCTCAAACTAATTAACTCATTGCTATCCGAATTGCGTATATATCCATTGTTCTAACAAAGAGCTAAATCAGCACCCCATTCTAGATCAGTTTTGGAGACATTCGTAAAGACCAGATGCATTCCTTTCCAGGCTTAGATTCTTACCGAAATCATTGCTGGGCACAGGGAAAGTCGATT
The DNA here is from genome assembly GCA_907269105.1 of Volucella inanis. NCBI lineage: Eukaryota > Metazoa > Arthropoda > Insecta > Diptera > Syrphidae > Volucella > Volucella inanis. Next base: position 122,978,767 of record OU026157.1, on the reverse strand, counting down.
CCGAAAGTTAATTAACGAAGGGCAAGTAGAACATGAATTGAAATTAAAAATGAATTTCCATGAAATGATTCTATGATGATTTGCTAAAATATTCTGAACAATTTATCATGCAACTTGCTGAATTTAATAGCTATCTCTCTTGGTCTCTTATACCTTTTATGTATTATCTACGCGAACATATCTTCACCCTTTAAATTTCTTAAAAATAGGTTTAATTTGGCTGAATATCATGTGGTATCGAGTAATGACTTTTTATGTTTACTTGTATATATAATCCTTGAGTCTAATCCTAGATGAGACGTTTCGTCTTTAAATTATGTGATGCGAAAGTATATTAAATGGTTGAGTAATGTTAAAACCTGTTGAAACCTACTCGTATTGTAGCGAACTTACGAGTATCTCCATAAAATTACTCAGGAGAAAAGCGAATTTTATAGCGTACACAGTCGCATCTGGTGTCAGGCCCTGGTTTCACATACCTAATTTTTTTGCCTATGTTTTCATATTTTATAATCATGAAGTTTTTTGTTTTTGCCATATTGAAGCGACACTGAAGAACGAAAAGCAATCTTGTACGCAGATAAATTGACTTTCGGTTGCTTGTGTCAGTATCTAGTGAATAGAAAATCTTGTTAGATAAATTGCTTTTAGCTGTTTCGTTTTTTGGGAAAGAACCCGGCCTATGTACGAAGGAGTAGTCTATCAAATTTACTACGAAAACCACGTAACTCATGGAATGTTTCTCCATAAAAGTAATTGAAAGTAAACAAAAAAGATAGCATCGAGTGACTGACAACATAGGGGGACTTGACTAGATTTTTGTAGGAAATTTGAAATTTAATTTCGTTTTAGAAAACGATGGAGAGCGTACTGGCAAAAAAATATTCTCTAGGATTGCACTGAAGGCATGAAGGCTTTATAGAACGAGAGGTAGAACAAAAAAAAATACTCAACTACTGTATATGAAAACAACTGTTTGACAAAAATATGGTCTTTTGTCAACTGAAAATATTATTAGCTTAAAGTAAAGTTAATTTAAATCAAAAATAATGTGGAAAAAAATTATTCTATTACAATAGTTCGCTAAGTTACGTTTTTTCCTTATATAGCGAATGCTTTCACCAATACATTTTTGGTAGTTTTCGTATTTAAATTTAGTCTCAACTGCAACTATGATATTAACACCATCTTTCACTCATCGGAAGGCTAGATTAACAGAAGGATTGGTATCATACCTCTAAGCCCTAGCGAATATACTAAGGCATTCGCTAGCCTCAATATCATTAAACTACAGCATGTGAATCCGTTTTGCGTCAGGTCGCTATTTGAGACTATTTGGTTTGATATGAGTTAACCCCGAACAGATTAATTAAGGCTTATTGCAAGTATGCGAGTATTCTTAAAATAAACAATTTCACTTTTAACTAAAGATAAAAACTAAAGGGTGGGGGTGGTTAAGGGAAAGTGGGTACGTGAGGCATTGTTGGAAATAAAAATGTTCTTAAAGGAGAGTTTGTTTGAGGTGGTAGTCAAAGAGAGGCAGAATATTGTTAACTTCACAAAGCATCCTGGACATTGAGTCCAGATGTCCTTAATTCTTTCTGTGAAAATTGACCCGAAAAAGTGGCACAGACCTAAGATAACGTGGGTTTGTGTTAAAGAAATAAGTTGAAGTAAAAAAAGGGATTGTAAATTTATAAGTTTCAACCAATCAGTGTATGTTGATAAGTTTTGGCTGTAATCCTAGGGAGACCACGTGAAGCAAATCGAAAGAACCTGTGCTGAACCGCTTCTCTTCGGCGGATGTGAGTTCTGTAGTAGGGTGACCAAACTTGGCTTGCATATTCAAGAAGAGGCTTATGTAAAGGGATTTGCCATCATAAGGATTGGAAAACTTTTTACACCCGAGGCAGAGTTTGCTTTTTTTATTTATTATCGAGCCAATACTGTCCGCAGCTAGGCTGTTTAATTTTTATATTATCTTGTAATTTTAATTACTTGTTAATAAACGATAATAATAATAAAAATATTTATTATCAATGTGAGAACGGAAAATGAGTTCCTAATCACAGATAACACCTAAATCCCGCAACTCATTCACTATGGGAACAGGCAGATTAAAGGTTAGATGCAGCGAGATGAAATAGAGGAGCTTACGGGTATTAATTATAGCCTGACACTTATTGACGTTAAGCTCAAGGAACACCAAGTACAAAATCTGTCAAAATCTCCCTGCAGCGGTCTGATGTCTGAGGAAGATGCTATACTCGTGTATATAAAGATTTTCATATCATCTGCGTGAACAGATAGGTGTGAGTTTTTAATGATGCAATCAACATCCCTAATGGTCAGAAAAAATATTAAGGGACAAAGGTGGCTGCCTTGAGGGTCACCAGAAGAGGCTTTAATTGGATCAGAAACCACTGATCTAATTAGAATATAGTTATGCCGTTCATCTAAATAGGATGTGTTACCAAGCTTATTGGGAAACCAAGAGGTTTTAGTTTTAGAAGGATTATAACGTCGATTGAAAGGTTAAGGTCATTAACTAACAAAATTGATTTGAAAACATTTTGGGTTTTAAAATTCCAATTGTACAGATAAAAATTGGATTTTTGTATTTTGCTTGTTATTTATTTTTACGCACTTGATGTCATAACTTTTATTAGGAAAAAGCAGTTAATTTAACACATGGGCTGAAAAGTCACTGCCGTTTTATAGTATAACACAAAATTTTTGCAAAATTCAATTTTATTTATCGCCTTCGAGGGCGATACACTGATTGAAACGATTTTTCATTATTCCGATACCAGTTTTGTAGAAGGATTTCGGTTTAGCCTCAAAATAGGCCTCTGTTTCGGCGATTACTTCTTCATCGGTCTTAAATCTCTTTCCGGCGAGTATTCTTTTGAGGTCTGCGAACAGGAAATAGTCGCTGGGGGCCAAATCTGGAGAATACGGTGGGTGGGTAAGCAATTCGTAACCGAATTCATTAAATTTTGCCATCGTTTTAATCGACTTGTGACACGGTGCATTGTCTTGATGAAACAGCACTTTCATTTTCTGCGATTTCGTCCTTCAAACGCTCCAACAACGCAATGTAATAGACGCTGTTGATAGTCTGCCTCTTTTGGAGATAGTCGATGAAAATTATTCCATGTGTATCCCAAAATACGGATGCCATAACCTTGCCAGACGACTGTTGAGTTTTTGGTCGTTTTGGACGAGGTTCGTCGGCTGCTCGCCACTTAGCTGACTGCCGACTTGACTCTGGTGTGAAGTGATGGAGCCAAGTTTCATCCATTGTCACATACCGACACAAAAAAAGGAGCTTTAAACACTCCTCTGAATCATCAACACGTTGTTGTTTTTGGTCGACTGTGATCAAACGCGGCACCCACTTTGAACAGAGCTTTCGCATGTCCTAATATTCGTGTATGATATATCCAACACGCTCTTTTGATATCTTCAGAGCCTCAGCTATCTGGATCAACTTCACTTTACGGTCATTCGTAATCATTTTGTGGACTTTTTTGATGTTTTCATCTGAAACAGCCTCTTTTAGACGTCCACTGGGTGCATTATCTTCGGTGCTTGTATGACCACTTTTAAATTTTTCAATCCACTTGCGAATGGTTCGTTCGGCTGGTGCAGAGTCCGGATAACACTTATCAAGCCATTTCATTGCATCGGCTGTATTTTTTCACATCAGAAAGCAATGATAAATCAACACACGAAATTGCTTTGAATCCATTTTTTTTTTTTTTTTTCACAATAACAAAAGTTGCTTCACTCACAACGCTATATCTCGAGAACTAATCGTCCGACAGCTGTCAAATTTATACACGTATCTTTTGAAGGTTGTTACTAACTGGTATGGTACTAAATGGTATGGATTTAATTCAAGTGGTGCCTTCTCTTAGAAACGGACTTTTCAGCCCATGTATTACATGATTTTAAGAGAAATGTACTTAATGTCTTTTACCTTCGAACCGAGAAGTTCTATCAAAAGCCTTGCAGAAATCAGTGGCAATCACGTCAACTTGATTTCCAGATTCTAGTGCAAATAAAGTGCTTCATACAAATTTCGTTAGGTTGGCGGTTGTAGATCTACCTTTGAGAAATTCGTGCTGGTTTTGGGAAAGAAAAGATTTCGAATGGAAAAGCATTATGTCATAAATAATGCTCTCAAGAAGCTAAGTTATGCAAGACAGCTTAGCAATTGGTCGATAGTTTGTAAGAAAATAATAAAAGACCTTTTCCAGGTTGCAGGAAATAATCTCTGGGTGATATAAAGCAGAAAGGGAGCTGTAAGAGGTTGAAATAGGTGCATTTTAAATTTCTTTAAAAATATAGGGGGAGGTTCATCAGGGCCAGCAGAATAATCATGTTGAAGTGTAGTAGTTTATTTTTACCTTGCTCTAAAGTTTAAGGCACAAATTCCAATGTTTTTTGTGGAATAGGAGAATGGTGTACCATGGTGAAGATGAAGGATTCTGTTTGGGTAAAAAAGGTACTGATTGGGAGAGATACAATATTTGAAAATTTTCTTATAAAAGGATGTGAGAACATTATTGACCATAATACTAGAATTATCGTAGAGAAAGTTAAAATTGGCCTTACTGAGGAGGTTTTTCAGTTTGGCGTAGTCAACCCTATAAAAATTAAAACTGTAAGAATACTAAAAGAAAACAGGATAAAGACCATTGTCGTACGGCAACTTAAGAGAAAAGGGAGGGCGGTAAGTATCCAATTTATATATATGTATATATACATTGTTGGGATCAGCAGAATTAAAAATACAATCGATTGCATCAACAGCTTGCTGGCACCATTGAATTGGTTGATAGGGGCTAATATAGCAGCAACAAATATACACCCTGCCTGACTCTAACTGCAACTTTTTAAAATGCTATATTTTTTTATTTTTTGATAAATTTTATTATGCCAAAGCAAAAAATGTTGGAAAATACATCAATTTTCGAACTGTGTCAGTAGTTTTCAATATGTCCACCTTCGGTGCGAATAATGGCCTTGAGACGGCCGAAGAGAGCATCGCATGCTGCAAGTGAGGTATGACTCTGCAGTATTTTGTCCCGTTCCCGGTGAAGTGCTTGTTTAAGGTGACCAAAACTTTGGTATCTTTTGGTGCCAACCTTCGCCTTCAAAATACCCCAGACAGATAAATCCAACGGCTTGCATCCGGAGAATTTGCAATCCATTGTGTCGAAGAAATGAAGTGTGGAACATTGTTTTTTAACCAATCTTGGTTGACGCGCGCTTTGTGAGACGGTGCCGAGTCTTGTTGAAATGTCCACAATCTCCGACCGAAATAATTGTTTGCCGAAGGCTTCAATACTGTCTCTAAGACAGTTTCCCGGTATACGATCGCATTAAATTTTAACGCCACGGTCTGAAAATACGAGCGGAGAGCGACCATCGGAAGTTATGGCGGCCCAAACCATCACCATCGGTGCTGCCTGCTTTCTGGTGGCCATCCGAAGGTGTAAATTTTCGAAGGACCTCTCTGGTAAGTAAACTCGGTCATTTTATTTGCTGATATATTGCTCGATAGCAAATGGCGACTCATCAGAAAAAAACAAATTCGGCAACTCACCACTTTCGTGCAAGCTTAGCAACTCCTTCGCTCTTTCGACTCTAATTTTTTTTGTTGCAGTGTAAGATCGTGTGCTTTTTAGAACTTCAATGGCTTCAGCTTAAGCTCATTTTTCAGTATGTGTTGCATCCATTCCAACGATGTGTTGAAGTCATGAGCCATTTTTCTTCCACTTTGACGCGGATTTCGCTCAATTTGAGCCTTCAGTTTCCGAAACATTTCTGCCGGTGTTGCTGTTTTTTTATGACCACCTCCATGGCGATTTGCAACGCTGCCAGTATTACGGTAACGGCCTATGGTTCGACACACAAATGATTTATTCACGTTAAGATGTTAGAGGGCTCTAACAATAGCTACTTGTGGTTTTCCAGCCAAATATAAAGCAATCACACTACCACGTTTGAATTCCATCGCGGATAAAAATTTTTCAACACAGCTGAGACGCAAGTCGTTTAAAAGGCTTGTAAATAGTTCCTATTCAAGTGCTTTGTTTGTATCCTGAACCAGTTTTTCTTTATGTGCAGATGCATTGTCATGGATCAAAATTACCTTGTAATTTGTAATTCTGGTCGCTTTTCGATCAATGCATGGTTCAAATTGATCATTTGTTGTCGGTAGCGATCTGTGTTAACGGTTTGACCAGGTTTTAGGAGCTCGTGGTACGCCACACCTTTCTGGTCCCACCAGACACACGGTATTATCTTACTGCCGAATCGATCTGGTTTTGCAGTCGAAGTTGATGGTTATCCCGAATCAACCAGTTAACGATATTGAAAATAAATCCATTTTTGATCGCAAGTAACAATTCGATCATGATGAGCATGATCACCATATGCCTCGACAAGCATTTGATATGACTCTGGAGCACTTTTCTTCAAATGAAAGCAAAAAATTAATGCTTTCCGCAAGTCATCATTCATGTTGTTTGCTCAATGACTTGATGTATACTAAATATGTTTGACAGATGTTATAGCAATCAAACAAAAAAACTTAAGGCCCGTTCACAATAAATATTCCCTATCGAGACATTTGTATCTTGACGCTCAGTTCATTACGGTACACCTAGTATTGTACAATAGTTTGATGAATATATGTGAAATGAAAGTACAAATTGTTTGTTACCAAAAAGCGTCCACACTCGATGACAATTGTAAAGAAAAACAAAGTGAATTTGCGTTACAGAAATGTAGCGGACAATTAACCCCCCGATGAGCGTATGGGTCTGGCCAGACCAAACCGGTTTTGAAATGTGCTTAAGCTTTTTTCTTGGTATTTCTGAGTAGCAGCAGTCCATGACTTCATCAAATATGTTGAGGTGAACACAAATAAACGGTAAACAATACGTTTTCTACATATTTGTAGTGTAAAAATTTCATTTTAAACTACTTTCGTGAATCATACACACATGGGTCTAAGTAGACCCACAGTAGTTTTCTATCGAAAAAATTGCAGATAATAATATCTACTGGTTCATTGAATTTTATTTTTAGTTCACGTGTTTTCGTTTCCAGTAAAATGGAGCGAGAAGGCGGTCAGGTTGATATTATGACAAATCTGTTTTGTAAACTTAATGCACCAAATTTGAATCTGGAAGAACGAGGGCGACTTGAGACGCAAATTAAACAAATTTTGGGGTCGGAATTCAACCCATTAGAATCAAGTGACGACTTGGATGATGAAAATGTGGATGAGGCGTCCGATACTCAATAAGAGATTGAGTTAGAGACCGTTTTGGATGATAACGATGATGATTATACGAAGGAATTATACACATAAGCACCAACGGCAATTCCCTTATCCAGTGGTGTTACACTAGACTACATGTTTGCTCCTTTTCAGGAAGAAGCTTCCCATTCGAATCGTGCCAACGATTACATATAAAAGGCCATTACGAGAAATATTGCCGCATCACCGAGCCATTTTCAAATCGTTGTTGTCACCCGCACGTGAACATTATCGTGCGGGAAACTAAACGAAAAGCCTTGGAATCCTTTCGACCATTAAAGTGATGTTTTTTTTATTTAACATTAATAAGAGTTACATTTTGTTAGTTTTTCTTTTCTAATTAAAAGTTAATACTATCAAAAACCCTGCGTATTTTCATTTATTTATGTTTGGTTAATAAACATAAAAAATAACACCACCCCGCCAGTTGAGGGTTAATAAGATCGAAATAACATAAGTGTCATTGATTTAAATTCAATTAAATATATTAAACACCTATTCTTCTATGAGAAAGTTTATCTAAAACAACCTCTGTTCTCTAACTCTAAATCACAAGAACTGACTTCTTGCTAACAATTAGCTTGCCGACTGGACTGGTCCAGTTATTGCTGTTCTGCTCGTTTCTCTCACACCAAACGGTGTCAATATTGTTTGCACTGAACTTATCAAAGCAATAGTTGGTTTGGGTGCTGCTTATTATCAAATCATATATGTATCTACATATTAGATGCTTTCTGTTGGTGTGACCAGCTTGCTGTTGCCGGGTTTTAATCTGCTGCAAATGGTGTTGCTTGCTGTCCATAACTTATACCCTTCGACAAGAGAGTTACGATATTGATGAATCTATTGGAATTAGGGATGCAAAAAAAAACAAGTAATCAAAAAGTATGATATTGGGGTCGCTGTGAATAGATACCAATGATGGAAATATTTGGAGAAGATTTTTTCAACAACCAGAGATCATATACACAACAAGGATCAATAGAGATGCAGTAACAAGGTTTGAAGTAATACTTAACACTATCAAGTTTGGGGAGCATACCAAGAAAACAGCAGATCTACTCGTATTGAAGCAGAATTGTCCGAAAAACCAACACACACCTACTCTTCATAAAATGTTTGCTCATGTGTCAATCGCTTACAGTTGGAGAATTGTCAGAAGAAGCTGAGAAATACGTGAAAGGTTTTAAGGATGCGCAGAATGAAGACCTTTTCAATATACGTACAGTCTCACCGGACCCACTCACTTCTTTGGTAAGGCAAGTCAAAAACGAAAAAGATCTCAAAGCACAATACTCTTTAGAAATCATATATTTGTTAGACATTACCCCAGATGTTGACGAAATATTTTATTACGTTATGTACTCTGATGTGCCACAAAATGCTCTTCTGATCTGTAAGAGTATTACTCGGATTAACTTTTAGACACCTTGTTTTTACTTCAATCATGGACTTTTGTATATCCTCTGTAGACAGAAAAAGTCCTAGTAGAAGATTCTGAAACACACTGTAAAGCATTTTTCCCAAAATTTATTAGTTTTAAAGCCCTGGGAATTTCCTTTAAGCAGAACAAAAAGAGTTATGAATTTTTCAAAGTAAAAAAGTTACAGATATTCCTACACACACTCTAAATATTAAATAAGATAATATGGGGGAGAAAGGAACATGCCGCCTAATCACTTCGGTCAGAAATGTGTATATTGTGATTCTCTTGAATTAGAGGTCGCTCATGATACCTAAATTAGTGATAAGTCAATGTAAATATTTTGGTGAGCTAACAGATATATTATCTGCCTTAAGACAGTATTTACCTGATTAAACATTTACAGTAACGCAAAATGTGTCCTACTGAGGCTTTGTCCTCAACGCACATTCTGCAAGTATTATCTTGAGTTATTCACATAGTAATGAGGTGTTTTTTGACTTGACGCATCTGATTTCTAGTTAAACTTGGGTTGTATTTCGTTCTTATATGGGAGATATTTGTCATGAAAATTTTGTTTTGTCTGTTGCCTTCAATTTTCGTCCAGTTTTTCATTGTCCTTGTTTTTCAGCCGATTTTTTTTTTTTTTGTAATACAGCATTTCGTAATCCACATATAGTATCGGAATAATGATGTCGATGCAGATCCTTTTCTGGCTAGTTTGTCTACTAAAAATAGGATGAACTCCCTTTGTGTTGGCTAACGATGTGAGTAGTTACTAGATATGCTATTTAAAAGGCTTCAATAGCTAGAAACGCAGCTTTGATGTCAGTGAGGATGTAATTGTTTTTATTTGGTATAGATCTGTTTATCTTTTCTTTGAGACACAGTTCTATATCAAATATTTTCGCTTGAAATATGGAGTTACACTTCTCCATATTTGTATAAATAGAATGTTTTTGTAGATCTTCCATATGTATCTCATACATGAGAACAACTAACAAATCTGGGTTTCTTTTGTTCCCGGTAACGAGCATCTGCGAATGTAATCTTGAAGTTTTGGTAGAAGTTATGATAAATTTTGTTACCCAGTTGTCCATATTGGTAATTTCAAGTACCATAGTTTATTTTTGCTTAATTCCACGGAAATGTGTGGGTGGACTCACTTGGAATTGTCGTCATTTTCAGATATGAGCCTAAAAGCCTTATTCGTGGTTTTTTTCTGTTAGGGACAACTTTCAGCGCTGCGGTAAGAGTTGTTCTCATTGCGCTCCTATTGCATGCACAAGCTAATCTTTGGAGTTTATTGTCTTGTGTAGACTGCTACTTCGGTTTTTGTCACAATACCGGTGCTTCAAGATTGATTATTGACTTTGTTATGACTGTGAAAAGCCACAACATAATTTTGAGGTCTATACCCCAGCTCGTACCAATTAGGCTTACCTGCTGGTTTTTTTTTTAAAGAACCTAACACTCAAGTGGGTATGAATACAATTATAATGCCTCAGGATGTGTTAAGTTTTTTGGAATATAGGAAAGATAAAGGAAGAGGTTGGAATTTGAACACCGAATCTTCGGATTTGGTAGCCCACTACCACTTGAGCTACGGCCACCCATGAGGAGATCCTGGGTTTGCTCGGCAGGGCATTGCATAAGCAAGATGTTCGGCTTAGGAAAGAATCACGATATTTCAATATACATCCGAAAGTGGGCTTGAGGGCAAGCTGATGAGCAATTATAGCGAAACGGGTGTTATGGTAAAAGGTTTGAAGGTGCGGAATGCTACTGGAAGTGTCAATGGAAAACTGATGGTGAATGGTTTTTGTGAGGTGAGAGTTCTAAATGACTTTGTCGTCAAGAGTTAGGAATGGTTTTGCAAAAACAACTGTTATGAAGTAAGGCTAAATTGTTTGCGAAAGCAAATGACGAAATACTTGACCGTTTCGAGAGGTAGATACTGCATGTGATTGTATTGACACGGAATGAAGAAGGAAATCTAACTACGAAACCTATGAGCTATACCACGACATAGGTCTAGTCAGGCGTCTACGGATTTAACTTTTGGGATATCTGGGTCATAGGCACTATTACTCCTGTCCAAAGAATCTTCGATTCTATCGCCGGGGGATGGCGTGTCCTAATTTCTTGTATAGATTTTTTCTTTCCATTTTTATCCTAATCTCCTGCAGAAGATACCAAATGCCCTCGATTTACGCCATGCGAGTGAGACCATAAGTAAAAAAGAACAACGCAACCATAACCACGTTTAGCATATTTACACATCTATCCATTTGTTGTTTGACGTATTCCCGGATAAGAAATGAAAGCGCAACTTTTTTAGGTTTTGGCAATTTATTTTTCAGTATAATCCCCTTTCAATTCGATACACTTTTCCCAGCGGTGTTGTAACTTTTTTATATCCCTCCGTATAGTATATCTTTTGTTGGCCTGCAAAATACGACCCGTACTTTTTTCCGACGAGCGATCTTTTAAGGTTTGGGAACACAAAAAGTAGTCTCAGCTAGCCAAATCCGGTAAATACGGAGGTTGGGGGACCGATTCGTAATTCAATTTAACCAATTAGGCTGTGGCCAATAAATCAACATATTACGCTCCTATGATTGTTTTCCACTTCTTCAAATAGTCATCATGGATCATACATTGCGCATCCAAAAAAACGGTGGCCATTACCTTTCCAACCGAAGACACCGTCTTCGCCTTCTTTAGAGCACATGTACCGGGTAAAGCCCATTGCTTCGATTGTTCTTTGCTTTCTGGAGTATACTCATGAATTCATGTCTCATCGACGATTATTAAACGACACAGAAACTCCTCCGGATTTTGATTAAACAGGGTCAAGTACGTCTTTGAAGTGGTCTCACGATTGCGCTTGTTTTCCGGTGTGAGCAAACGCGACATAGATGCCTGCTATCTCAGCCAATTAGCGAGTGCGGGCCAGGGCGAAACTCTGCGAACCAATGGTAAACGGTTGTACGGGAAAGTGAATGGGTCCCATACACACCATCGAAATTGGGTTTGATTTGCTCGCAAGTTTTGTCACTCAAAAACCAGAATCGGATCACGAAGCGATATGATCTTTTTCCGTGGTCGCAAAAACACTTACACGATGTTTTGAAATGGACATCAAAACAAAACTAAGCATCGGATTGTCACCAAAATGGTACACTAATTTTGGCTCAGTAGCGCCAATCCGGATACTCATCAAATAATCCCCGCAGTATAATTAGTTGACTGAACTTTATTATGACGATCCAATTGAAAAATGGAAAAATCCATTTCATTGAATTCTTACTCCTCTCAGTCAACCCGTAGATGCTAAGACGGTCAAATTTAACAACAAAGTTTTCTTGCTTTATGTTATGCATTAGAATATCTATATCTGTTCAACGCATAATTTATAATTATTCTCGACAAATTTACTCCTCCGTATAGTGTGCGCTCATATCATAAGTTAAGTTGTTCTTAAAGCACATTTGTACTAACAGAGAAAGTGTTATTCACTTTGAATTCATGGGAACTGAGTTGTACGTGTTGTCGTTTTAATGTCCCGAACACGAATATATTGAATTCTAACCAGAGACTTAACATACATGCGTTTGTATTTCGTGTTATACAATAAAGTTTCTTCACGGCTAATTTAACCCTTCGGGTAGTTGTATCTCTTAGAACAAGCATATGAGCATATATGAACATAAACATAACCTTTGCGTATGGCCCGCTTTTCATTCTCTACCATTTTGAAAACTAATGAAACCCTTCGTTTAAGTATGGGAGGGGTTCCTAACTAAAGAAGAGTAAATACACATCGAAAACGAATACTTTTCAACGGTCTATTAGTGTTGAAATATTGCAAGTTTTTTTTAAGAATATATTCAAATATATATACGTACATATGTATTGTATTTAAAATAATATACTCCATACAAATGGTGTTCAGAAAATACTAATTATGTTTCGAATATTGCGTTTTTCAGGTGAAGAAAAAGAAAAGTTTTGAAAAATAGACACACCGATGGTAGAGTGAATGCTCATAAATTGAATAAAGTGGATAAATTGGATAATGGAAAGCACTCTATAAAGTATTGTTATAACCGCATCAACGAGACATAAAGAACATCCCGGCCTTACTTTTGTAGTGCCGCACTTTCATTATCCATTGAACGTGGAAATGGGATATCGTTTGAAATTGTTTGTTCGTATTATTGTCGCTGTCTTAACTTTACACTTAACTGGCAGTGAAACTACACCACCGTATTCAATTTCAGTCGAGTCAAGTACGAGTACATCAAGCATTAGTGAATGGAACAAAGATGATAGGATAACTACACCATTAATGAGTTGGTCAGCGCAAACACCTAAATCATTGCCAATTATAGCCAAACAAGACGAAAACTTAACCAGCACATTATACACGACAAAAAAACTTACTGACTCACCGACAAAATTTGATTTTGATCAAAATGAAATCAAGAAAGCAACTGAAGCCAATCTCCGGCATAACGACGATGATATACAAATTTCGTCTACGCAAAGTGTCAGTAAAGTTTTGGTGCCAACTAAAATTGAATTATCAATTCATAAGATGACCGAGCGAATTTCAACAGCTCATCCATTATATACGGTAACATCGCCAACATCCGAAACTCAAATGTCATTATTAACCTCGTCTACATCAGACCACTTTAGTCCACCTACATTTAAAACAAGGACGACAACGACGATGACAATTCCTGGCATTAATCCAGAAACTGGTTCAATTTCTTTCAGTTCTCAAAATACCGACATTAGAAGGAATGCAAAAAGTATATTCGTTTCACCCACCAGTAGTAGCTTTTTTATGTCACCTACAATGAAAATTTCAACATCAGGACCAGTTTCAACATCAACGGTGAATATTGGCAATGTAACAGCATTTTGGCCAGTTAAGCATGCCTCCGTTGTGGAAGGTGACGTCATCCTTGGTGGTTTGATGATGGTACATTCTAGAGAGGATAGCATAACGTGTGGTCCAATAATGCCACAAGGTGGTATACAAGCCCTTGAGGCAATGCTTTATACATTGGACCAGGTGAATAAAAACGAATTGCTGCCCAATATTACATTGGGCGCTCATATATTGGATGATTGCGATAAGGATACATACGGACTCGAGATGGCTGTTGATTTTATTAAAGGTGAGTTAATTCTCTCTTGATGTTGTATTGTATTACGATCCTCACGTTTAATTAAAAAAAATACAAATATTTTCATTCACTCAAAATGGTTAATTTGCTCTTTATGTTGTGGGATATTTATTCTACATTGAATCTTAAGTGCTGTATCCCTTTGTAACATATAGTATTTGCACGAAATTTAAACTTATAAATAAATTAGTACCATATTGTATCCACAATCTAGATTGTTTAATATATTTTTTATCAAATTACTGTAGCTCAAAAATTCATACACAAAAATCTTCTTCTCATTGATGATTTATTTATATATATATTTATTTATTTATTTACAAAGTTAATAATACTAATAAATTTATATCGTCCGAAGTATAACGCTGGGGAATTAAGCCCATATGGCTGTTATAGGTCGTACAGATTACATCTGAATAGTTACGTTAAATAAATGTTCATTTCTTGCTTACTTTTAAAACTAAGTAGGTATGTATTGTATTTTAAAAAATTCCATCACATCAGGATTTTCAGTCATTAAGCATCGCTTTTTCTTTGCCAAAATTACTTACGTCTTCCTAGTTGTTAATTAATATTTTATTTTAATCGTTTCTTATTGAACAAAAAACACACAAAATGGTTGCATTAGATATTATTGAATAAATCCTTAAAATAATAAGTCAAACATGGGGTGATTCATCGTGAGGTTTGATTTATAATGTTAAATAAATCACATGAACTTGAAAGCAAACTTAAAATGTTTATCACAGATTAATAGAAGAGTTCATGGCATTTACTTCTTAAAAACGATATTGAAAATGTTGGCCAAAACTACGTCTAAAGTGATCCATGCCGAAGGTCTAATTTTACGCGACTCGTTCGAGCATAGCGACTGGTATTTCGCTGATAATACGAGTAATGTTGGATTCCAAAGCGTCAATCGTAGCTGGCTTATTCTTGAAGACCTGAGACTTTACATATCCTTAGACAAAATAGTCCAAAGGCTAGATATCGCAAGCTCTAGGCGCCAATTTACCGTAGCAAAACGTGAAATTAGGTGCTCACCAAAATGATTTCTCAACAAGTCTGTTGTTTCACGAGCTGTATAGTTCGTAACGCCGTCTTGTTGAAACAAAAGCTCACCGAGGCCATGTACTCGAATTTCAAGAAGCACATACTCCAGTTACATGGCGCGATAACGGTTACCATTGACGGTAACATTCTGATTTGCCTCATTTTTGAAGAAAGCACGGTGAATCACCCCTTATAACTTAATTCACTAACTGACATACCCTTATTATCAAAAAAAAGGTGGATTATTAAGTCATTTGCTTAAGACCTCATTTTTTTTGTAATAGAAAATAACTTAAATCGTTAGAACAGGGTTACTGAACGTGGATCAATATTTTTTTTTGTTGTATCCCAGGTGTACCGGTCCAGATGCAAATGTCACGATAGGGAACATTTATAGTTATAGACTTAGTTTTTTTGTTTTGTTGCTATAACACCTGTCAAACATATTTAGTATACATCAAGTCATTGAGCAAACAACATCATATTTTTTCATCATGTTAAAAATGTCGAATTTTGTACCAGAAAAGTGTGACTTGCGGAAAGCATTTTTTTTTGTTTTCATTTGAAGAAAAGACCTGCAGAGCGACATCGAATGCTTGTTGAGGTATATGGTGATTATGCTCTATCAGAAGTAACATGCAAAAGATATATATTGGGTATGTAATTTACTTCGTGCGGTTTTTTTTTTTTTCAAAATTTGAACGTTTATTTAAGAAAAACATGTACGATAGTATTATTCAAAGTATTGCCCATCTGAAGCTATGACTTTTCCCCAACTTTCTATCAGTCTGTGGATCACATCCCAAAAGAACTGTGCCGGCTTTTGATATTCTGCTCTGATGTGAACCGTATTTCAGTGAGGACGTTCTGCATCGACCGGAACAAATGGTAGTCAGAAGGGGCAAGGTCTGGGCTATAAGGCTGGTGGGGTAAGACTCCCCATCCACTGTTTTCCAAATAGTTCTTAACGGGAATAGCAACGTGGGGCCGAGCGTTGTCAAGATCGAAAATTATTGCCTTGTGTCTGGTCGCATATTCTGGGCGTTTTTCGGCTACTGCTCTCTTCAAATGGATTAATTGGGTTCGGTAGCTTTGTCCATTGATGGTTTCACCCTTTTTTAGCAGCTTTTAATACAGCACACCCATCTGATTCCACCGAATACAGAGCATTACCTTCGCGCCATGGATTTTCGCTTTGCCGTTCATTTGGCTGGTTGGCCGGGTTTCACATATGAATTTTTACGCTTGGGGTTGTCGTAATGGATCCATTTTTTATTACCAGTAACAATCCGATGCAAAAATGACTTCCTTTTTTAGCGTTCCAGCAGCATTTCGGGCATGCAAAACCGCTTTTGGACGTCTCTCGGCTTGAGTTCATGTGGAACCCAATTTTCTTGCTTTTGAATATATCCAGCTCCTTTAAAACGTTTTAAAATGGATGCTTGAGTAACATCTAAAGATTCTGCGAGCTCATCTTGTGTTTGGCAACAATCTTCATAGAGTAATGCTTCCAGTTCTTCATCTTCAAACTTTTTTGGCTGCCCAGGACGTTCATCGTCTTCCAAGCCAAAATCACCACTTTTAAATCGTGCAAACCACTTTTGGCACATTCGCTCAGCTAGCGCATGTTCACCATAAACTTAAACCAAAATAAGTTGACTTCTTATTCATATTAAAGTAATGAAGAAGAACTCCCCGCAAAAAAAATTTTTCAGGCACAAAGTTCGACATATTTAAGTGGAAAAAAATTATTGTTGTTTACGCTTCAAATGAATGACATATAATGAAATGACGTACAATGACAGTAGCTTTCCAACGCATGTTCCAATGGAATAATACAAGTTACGCCATCTCTTAGCAAACCGCACGAAAGTTATAGACCCAATAGTTCAGCATTTTATTATTTACAAACTTATTTCCGAAAAATATGGTGCACGATGCACGATAAAACTAGAGATAGTGTTTATTTAAAAAACAGTATTATTATTATAACAAATAATCCTAAAAATTTCGGTCTTACCAATTTTTAAACGGATCCCATGGAATTTTTGGAAAATTTCTCTTTAGAAGATACTAGAAATATTACAGCTTGTATTTAAAAAAAAAATATTATTGGCACGTGTATACTATGAAATTTAACCTTACCTATTATAGTAAATTCATTGGCAATTTCACTTCCCTCGATACGACCCAACGAAAGTAAACTGAGTCTTGAGCTAATTGATATGTCGCTTTAACTAACTGTTCTCTACACAATAATTCAATATTATTTGGTTTGCCCATATGTTCGTTTGAAAAGCATATCGTTCTCTTTCTGAGCAAACCTCATGTGTACATTTTTCATGAAATTCGGCTTTTAAAAAACTACACTGGGAAACTTTAACAAAGCATATAGAGAAGATAAAATAAAACAATTAAAATAATTTACAGTTAATTCTTCTTGCTTGTAACTATTTCCATGATGTTGAGTTTCGCTGAAAATCTTTTAAATATTTTGTGAGGGTTTCGCCATATGCTATGTAATATTTATTTGTGATTAATTATAAGTTAATAATTTATAATAATAATAATAACACATAGTTTGTGAGGTTCTTGTTACTTTGTTGTTTATTGTTTTTGCAACATCAACAATGGACAGCTGTAAGTACCATAAATCTAATTTAAGCTGTAAGCATTTTTTCGCATTGGTAAGTACGAAAATTTCTGTTCATTCGAGTGTACTTGACCCTGCGGGATATACTTTATGAGAACTTCTGGTTTAATTTCACCTCAACGAAGTAAACTAAAATAATAAAAAATACCAAGTAGGAAACAATGTTTATCAAATTGGGTATATATTTTAATTCGTGCGGTTTTTTTTTCAAAATTTGAACGTTTATTTTAGAAAAACATGTACAATAGTATTATTCAAAGTATTGCCCATCTGAGGCTATGACTTTTTCCCATCTTTCTGGCAATTTGTGGATCCAAGAATGAATCAAGCCAATCTTTGATATTCTGCTCTGATGTGAACCGTATTTCAGTGAGGGCGTTCTGCATCGACCGGAACAAACGGTAATCAGAAGGGGTAAGGTCTGGGCTATAAGGCGGGTGGGGTAAGACTTCCCATCCACTGTTTTCCAAACAGTTCTTAACCAGAATAGCAACGTGAGGCCGAGCGTTGTCATGATGGAAAATTATTGCCTCGTGTCAGATTACAGATATTCCTACACACACTCTAAATATTAAATTAGATAATATGGGTGAGAAGGGAACATGCCACCGTATCACATCGGTCACAATTGTGTATATTGTGATTCCCTTGAATTAGAGGTCACTCATGATACCCGAATTAGTGATAAGTCAATGAAAATACTTGGGTGAGCAGATATATTATCTGCCTTAAGGCAGAATTTACCTGATTAAACATTTACAATAATGCAAAATGTGTCCTATTGAGCCTACGTCCTCAAAGCACATTCTGCAAGTATTATCTTGAGTTATTCCCATAGTAATGAGGGTTTTTTTGACTTGACGGTGACCACTGAGAAATCCTTTGACTATACGAATCTAATTTCTAGTTAAACCTGGGATGTATTTCGTTCTGGTATGGAAGATATTTGTCATGAAAATTTTGTTTTGTCTGTTGCCTTCAATTTTCGTCCAGTAATGCTGAGCCTTGTTTTCACGCCAGTTTTTATTGTAATACAGCATTTCATAATCCACATAAAGATATTGGAATAATGATGTCGATGCAGATCCTTTTCTGGCTAGTTTGTCTGCTATAAATAAGATGAACTGCCTTTGTAATGGCTAACGATGTGAGTAGTTGAAGGCAGTCCCGTACTGGTAAAAATATCGAATTTTGGACCAGAAAATAATGATTTGCGGAAAGCACTAATTTTTTGTTTTCATTTGAAGAAAAGACCTGCAGAGTGGCATCGAATGCTTGTCAAGGCATATGGTGATCAAGCTCTATCAGAAGCAACATGCAAAATATGGTTTCAACGGTTCAGAGATAAAGATTTTGATGTGAGAAATGAAGAACGTGGTAGACCACCAAACAAGTTTGAAAACGCCGAATTGCAAACAATATTTTATGAAGATGACAATTTGAGTCAGAAACAAATGACAGAAATGTTAAACGTTGCACAACAAACAATTTCTGACCGCCACATGAATTGAATGAAAGACAGATAGAAAACCGAAAAACCACTTGTGAAATTTTGTTTCAAAGACACGATAAAAAATCAGTTTTGCATCGAATTGTTACTGACGATGAAAAATTGATTTATTTTCAGAATCTTAAACGGAAAAAATCATGGGTTGATCCGGGACAACCATCAACTTCGACTGCAAAACCAGATCGATTCGGCAAGAAGACAATGCTGTGTGTCTGCTGTGACCAGAAAGGCGTGGTGTACTACGAGCTCCTTAATCATGGAGAAACCTTTGAAACAGATCGCTATCGACAACAAACGATCAATTTGAACCATGCATTGATTCTAAAACGACCAGAATGTTCCAGAAGACGCGGCAAGGTAATTTTGCTCCATGACAATGCACCTGCACACAAAGTAAAACTGGTTCAGAATACAAACAAAGCACTTGGGTGACTTTATGGTTTGCTTCAAAAGACGAACAGTTTTATTGGCGTGCAATCCATAAATTGCATGAAAGATGGGAAAAATGTGTAGCTAGCAAAGGCCTATACTTTGAATAAAAATTAAAAATTAGTGTTTTACTTTCATACCAGTATACCTGGTAAATAGCATGATTATCAATACTTCCGTGCAATTCGTAACGCTACTTTGAAAAATGTTATCGCGAAAGTTTTTAAACTCTTCGTACAATTTTTGCAATATTTGTGTGCAGTTTATGCTCTCCTTTGATCTCCTATCGCCTGTGCTATGGAGAGAACCTCATAATCACACTGAAGACTATTATTTTTGGTGCTGCAAGACTACAGGCTACAATTTAGAAACAAAAAAGACTTGGCATATCCAACATTGCAATCAGTAACACTCGCTGTGCATCGTAACCAGAACGCTTCACCACCATCACCGCCATACTTGGAATCATTGCAAGCTGAAGACAGTGACAGTGATGTCAAAGAGTTATCTCAACCTGATGCCTAATTTGAGCTAAGTACAAATGGAAAACCAATATTTTCACAATCAGAACCGAATGACTTAACGAGAGATTTAAACCTGCCAAAAGATGCAGCTTAGCTCCTCGGATCAAACTATCGGAAAAGAATATGCTTGCTGCTGGCACTTCATTTATCTAGTTATTTAGTGTATTGCGAATACATTCCTGGCTTAGTGCAAATGTTTTACATCGAATATGATGCGAACGGATGGAGATTGTTCAAAGACTCATCAAAACGAAGTTTGAAAGCAGTCCTTTTGCATAATGGCAATAAGTACGGTTCAATGTCAATCGCCCATTCTGTACATTTGGAGGAATGCTACGACAATTTGAAAAATGTGTTGGATAAAATAAAGTACCTAGAACAAGTTTGGATGGTCTGTAGTGATGTGAAAGTTTTAAATACGGTACTCGGTCAACAGGATGGCAATACGAAGTACCCTTGCTTTCTCTGCGAGTGGGATAGTCAAAACAGAGAACAACATTGTTTTGCTACCCCCTTTACACATGAAATAATCTGTAAAGGCGCTGAACAAAGAAGGAGAAGGTTTTACATATCTTGACCAAATTTTTCAATCTATTTCTAAAGGTAAACTGAAAGAAGGTATGTTCGTTGAATTTTGTTTTGGCTGTTGAACTGAGATGATCGGAATTTCAAGCGAAAATCTCACAATCGGACCTTCGGTGAAGAAAAAGTTAGATACCACAAAAGTATTTAATATTTTTAATTTATTCATTACTGTCCCGTAAATGTATTTTTAATGTTTTAAAGTCATGTAATTGTTTCTTCATTGTAATACAAAAAAAATATTATTAAAGTTATCGTTTTTTTGCCAATTCATACAAAAACTGATATGAAAAATCCAAGTATATTTTTTTTTAATTCCGCGCTCGCACCAAGCGGATATGAATACCCTTTTAATGGCTTTTCTCCTGGGCGCGGGCGGGTAGTGTAGTAGTTTGAAACACAGGTCTATTAGGTTTAGATATTTGTCCCAGAGGTGGTTGCCAAACTGGACGGGACGAGCCAGTGCATCCTCAACCCGTGGGTCTTAGTACGTGCCAGTTGTTAGTTCGTTACATTTAGCTAGTCATTCCAACATCAGAGTTACGCCTTCATGTCAGAGTTGACGCCGACGAGATTTTCATATAATTACATAAAATTCTATGAAAAGACTTTTTCAGAGAATTGAATCGCACGGGATTCGAACCCGCGACCCTCTGTTTGAGAAGTCTACTACACCACGGCCACCTCAGCGTAACGAAATACCCCAGATCAACATTTAAATCCAAAAGGGGAAAATAAGAGTTAAAATTTGCAGACCTGTGTTATGTTTAATCTGTGTTGCGCTAAGAGTGGACACAGGATTCATATTTCAGGTGATCAAGATGGATTGTCCTGTGAGTTGGCAGTTTTGAAGTATGTGCATGAGACACATACTGAAGGAGATTCCTTTTTATATATGTAAGTGGGCCTTATTGAACATCGTGTACCCTACCCTTAACTTACATAATTTAACTGCTTGCAATCGGCTTAATGAATTGTTGTAGAGAACTTTCGCTAAAGAGGATTTATGCATTTTCAAAAAGGAGTGAGATTGATTCCACCAATTCTCTGCATCTTCACAATTTTATTAACTTGACAGGCACCAGTGTTTGCTTTTTCATTTTCCGGTACCGCAAAATATCCAGGTGACAAAATCAAATGAATTTTCGGGTTTAAAGACATAAAGACTCGAAGCCTCTAAACGATAGGAGTTTTGCTTCTGTTGTTTCGGATACTGCGTATGGCGCTAAATGAATCAATGCATACGAGTAGCTGTCTTTTTCGTTCCAATTCAAATGCCTCTACTAGTGCCATAACTTATCCAGTCAATGAGTTTTGGTTAGGTTTAGTGAGTTGTTGGTGAATTATCATGTCACATTTACTGTCCAGCCTGTAAACGCAGTAGCATGTGACTGTATTATTGCAGGAGGAAATTTTTTTCGAATTTCTTATTGTAGACTTCCGTTTGTGTGTGCCTTGTCTGTGGATGTGTTAAGTGTCATTGCTGGGAACATCCAGGGTGGTTTGGTATTGTCGTAATTGGTGGCGATTGGAATAGTTTATGAGCAGCTTCAAAGATTTAAGGAGGGTGGTTTTGATTTTACTATATTTACCATTGGTCTGCCGGTCCTAAATATTTCATATACTGGGTGCTGACCGTCCATGAGTCTTTTTACGGTAGTACTAGTCTGAGCGATAATTTTCATATCGAAACGTCGATGGGTGTAGAGTGTTGTGCAAAAATAGCAGCACGTAATATGGCGTTGATTTCAATTTATACCTGCTTGTCGCATCATTTGGTCTACTGTAAATACGATATACGAGATATATATGGAAATGATGAATTATTTCCTGATTCATCAATATTAATGTTGTCCCCTTCAAATTAATCGCCCTCAAATATAATACCCCTGTGTCCTCATAAGCACTTTTGTTATAGCCTTTAACTGCTTCAGTGGTGCCATTTTTATTTCCTTAATCGTTGCAAATCTCAGTTCTTTCATAGGTCTTTTAAGTTTTGGGAACAGGAAAAAGTCACTTGGGGCCAAATTCCATGAGTATGGTGGCTGAGGCATGATTGTCGTGTTGTTTTCAACCAAAAACTTTGTCACAAGCAACGATTAATGAGAAGATGCATTATCGTGATGCAAAAGCCATCGTATTGCTTCTCGCAAATAACTTCAATGTAATATCCTTTACTGACCGTATGACCTTAACGTGAAAACTCCTGATGCACAACGCCACGATAATCGAAAAAACCAGTGATCTAGGCTTTGACATTTGATCGAATTTGGCATGCTATTTTCGGTCTTGGCTCTCCAAGGTGCTTTCACTGGAATAATTGGGCTTTGGTTTCGACGTTATAACCATATACCCATAATTCGTCACCAGTATGACATCTTGGAATCTTTTCGACCATTATGGAAGAGATTGTACCACTTTTAAACATTTTTTTTTTTTACTTAGAGCCCCTGTCAACATTTTTTCCATTTTTTACATAAAATTTGATGCAAATTCTTTGCTTAACTATTTATTCGTTCTAAGTTTGCTAAGAGATGGCGTAACTTGTATTATTCCATTGGAACATGCGTTGGAAAGCTACTGTCATTGTACGTCATTTGAGTATATGTCATTCATTTGAAGCGTAAAAAACAATATTTTTTTTTCACTCAAATACGTCGAACTTTGTGCCTGAAAAAGTGCTTTTGCGGGGAGTTCTTCTTCATTAATTTAATATGAAGAAAACTGCTGCCAAAAGTCATCGTAATTTGGTGTAAGTTTATGGTGAACATGCGCTACCTGAGCGAACGTGCCAAAAGTGGTTTGCACGATTTAAAATTGGTGATTTTCGCTTGGAAGATGATGAACGTTCTGGGCAGCCAAAAAAGTTTGAAGATGAAGATCTATAAGCATTACTCTATGAAGATTGTTCCCAAACACAAGAAGAGCTCGCAGAAACTTTGGGTGTCACTCAAGCAGCCATTTCAAAACGTTTAAAAGCAGCTGGATATATTCAAAAGCAAGGAAATTGGGTTCCATATGAACTCAAGCCGAGATACGTCGAAAGGCGGTTTTGCATGTCCGAAATGCTGCTGGAACGCCACAAAAGGAAGTCATTTTTGCATCGGATATAAAACAACTTCTTTAGTGGGGTATCCACAAAAATCTTATGCTTATGTCAAATAGTGTCTTTATTATGAGGAATCTTAGACACTATTCAGCATCTATTCCTATAGACAATGACTGGCTCACTACACGCTTACATCGAAAATATTAACTTCGGGGAAGCCAAATGAGGTTAATGACGCATTGAAGCAAACCTTACTAAAATCACTTAAATAAGAAATTTCGGGAGCAAAATTACTGTCAGCAAAATCGATGCATTGCATATATGTCGTAAACAGTGCTCTTTTGAATTCATATTTGTTGCTATCAAGTTGTTTGTTGTACGCAAAATTCTCGAAATTGGTTCAAAGTGATTGTAATTGGTGCAATGAGTTTTGATCAGGAGGAGTGGGACAGATCTTAGATAACCGGGATTGAAATTGAATGAAATATTTTCCATTATTCTCGGGCGGTCGATGTTTCCAGTCAATAACTGGTAGATAAAAAGTACATCAGTGGCTTCACGACGTTTTTTTAAGGGTATATCCTGTTTTCATAGGGAGGTAATATATACAAGGTAGATTACGAAGTGCGAAACGGATAAACTTGCGTTTAGATGCTTCAATTCCTTGAATGTGACCAAAAATTGGCTACAATATTTGAGTAGAGGCCTTACAAAATTAATGTATAGGGAACTTGTAACGTAAGGGTTGGAAAATTATTTTTACCAACGTTTGAAAAAGCCAAGTGCAGAGTTAGATTTATTTATAATGCTGTCAATATGTGAGTCGAAATTCAATTCTCTGTCACAAATTATTCTTAGACCCCGTACTTCGGTAGTGGAAGGAATAGGCATTTGGGAGTCAGAAGAGAGTGAAATGGCTTTGGAATTGCTCATATCATCAGCGAAAATAGAAAAATTAGAATTCGTTAAGATGAGATTAATATTAGTCAATCTTTAGGATAAATATGATTGGTGCAAGATGACTACCCTGAGGGACACCAGATTTTGCTTTAATGGAGGCGGATATGGAAGATCTGAAGATGATGAGGGGTAAAACTAAGTTTTTTTTGGTTTAAAAATGATAAGTTAGCGAGAAATTTTATCGATTGCACTGCTGAAATCTGTGAAAATTGAGTCGACTTTCATCACAGTCTTCTAAGGCACAAAACTTCCTAGAGACAAACTCAATTATGTTAGTGGTGGTTGATCTAGCTTTCATAAAACCGTGCTGATTTGCGCAGATAGTTGGCCGACTTCGATCTTACTTCCTTTTTTATAAATAGGGATGATATAAGATTCCTTCCATAGGGAAGAAACAGTACCTATTGAAACAGACAAGTTAAATAGGGCAGCGAGGGTAGGACCGAGATGGGTTACATACTTTTTTATTACAATAGCCAGAAGGCCCTGATGGCATTAAATTTGGTAATGTTTTCATATACTAAAGATGTTGAAATATTTAGCGAGATGGTTGACGTCTTAGGACAGTTTGTCATATAGCTAAAGTAACTACAATCAGGTTCAGCTGTTTGTTAAAATAACAGGTAACGAAATTTTGCAATGGTTTTTAGGTCGGCAGAAGATTCACTTAAAAATTTGAAAGTAGACAGTAGCTGTTTGACTTTCTTTTGGTATTAACAAACTGATAGAAGCATTCAAAGTCCGAGACCAAGCTAAATTGCATATTTCGGAAATGAGTTCTTAAGAATTGTACCACAACTTGTTTTTGTTATTTCGGATAGAGCGCAACTGCTTATTGTAGCAGAGAGGAGCAGATATGCAGTCCTTTCGGAAAGTTTATAGTATCGGCAGAGCAGGAGAAAGTTAACCAATAGAAAATTGATAGGGCAAGATCAATGTTAGTTGTCTTAGCAATTAAGTCAAAGTTACTGTTGCTGATGAGGCTTTTGATTTTGTTCAAGTCGGTTCTTCGGAAGTTATTGTAAATGAGTATACAATTGGCAAGAGGAGATTAAGGCGTTCTAGATTGGAAAGTTAGATGATCAATCCTATAAACGAAACAGTCATCCGAATTGGATGTGAATACAAGTTCGAGTTGTGCATTCGTTGTATTAGTTATTCCACTAATCTGATATAGACTTGAGTTAGTTAGGCAGTCCACCAGCAATATTTTTATTTCAGAGGAAGAATTAAGAGAGACGACATGAGACGGATCATCGGAAGGCGCGCATCTTAGGTGAGGGAGTTTGAAATCCCCTGCTAAAATATTACTAACTTAAGGTCATCAGTCAAAAAATCCACTGCGTGAACTGCAGATCGATAATATACAATAAGTTGAGATTAGGGAATGTAACAAGTTCTTTCTGTGTTTACGCCGGCCTTTTGCACTATCTGCTTCAACACAAGTTTATCGAAATCCTACGACTGCGCGTCTCCTTGCTGAAATCCGATACACGTTTGGAATAATTTGGAGGTTTTGTTTTCAAGCTGTACGTTGTTCTCTAGTGGCGCAACACAACCGGATCAGTTTTCTTAGGATCCCGGATTCGGCCATTACCGATTTATGCTGTCATATGCGGCTTTGAAATCGATGAAGAGATGGTGAGTATTTTTCAGGATTTGACGTAGTGTGAAGATTTGGTCCATTGTCGATTTGCCGGGCTGGAAGCCACAATGATATGTGCCAATGAGTGTGGTGTAAAACGGCTTTAGTCGTTCACACAGTACGATGGATAAAATCTTGTAGGCTATGTTAAACAGGAATATGCTTACAAGACATAGGAACGTCTTTCTTATAGATGGGACAAATAGAGTTGATAGTCCAGTCGTCGAATAAGCCTTCGGCAATCCGTCAGAACCCGTGGTCTAATTGTTCTTTAGCTTTTTAATGGTTGTGCCGACTTCATCTAGGCTGGGTAGGAGAACAACTTCATCGACTGAAGTTGAGTTTATTTCATATCCTATTATTCTCTCCTGGTAGTGCCCATCGAACAGTTGTTGGAAATGCTACTTAAATATATCAACGCCGGTCGGTGATAATGCTACCCTCAGTGTCAGATTTTAAGCTTTTTTATAAAAGTTTCGTATTTTGTTTTTACTCCTCCACTGCGAATGCTCTTTTCGCAGTATCTTATATGTTTCATCTGTTATCTATATACCATAGGGTGGCTGGTAGCCTAGAGTTTCTTCCCCTTCTTCCTGAAGTAGTGCATAATTGTAACGCATGTTGTTGACGTTTGTGGTAGACAGTGATATATTGCAGAATCTTTCGTCCAACTGCTATCTATTGTCTCCGGCTGTCTCCGATTTGCTTAAGGATCCAATGTTGTACCTTCTCTTTGTTGTTTCGCTCAGCTTTCTTTAATTGGATAGTCGAGCTGCGAATTGGGCTGCCCCTTTTAATGTTTGTACATTTAGGATGTTTGACGAATGTCAATCATCCCGTGGTCAATTTGGTTGGTAGTTCTACCGACCGAAGCTAGTCAGGTTGCCGTGTGGATATTCTTCTAGGGGAATCGTGTGCTACTTATCACCGTGTTACTAGCTGCCGCAAAGTCAGTTAGTCCGAAGCTTTTTACTGTTGCCGTTTCGTGGAGGCTTTGTCTTCCAACCACTCCACCAAAGATGCCATCCTTACCTATTTTGGCATTTAAGTCCCCGAGCACGATTTGAACATCACACTCCGGACAGGCTTCCTCCAAGAGGTCGTATAAATCCTCTTTGATAGGGTCTTTCGCTTCATTGATAGGGGGTTCGCGCATATGAGCCTGATGTTTTAGAACTTCCCATGGATGTACGGATCATAGCCAAGCGATCGCTAATTGGTTTAAAATCGATGACCCTCGACATCAGCTCCTTTCCCACGACGAATCCGTATCATAATATATATCGCACTCCTTTCTTTTCATCATTCCTGATCTTTTGCAGCGCACCTCCTATATCGCTGTAATGTCCGGCTTATACTGTGTGAAGATATTATTATTAACATTTCAGGAGCATACTCTTAAATCAACGATAAACATAAACAAACAAGAACTTGCCAAAGATTTCTTAACAGGCCTGCTCAAGTCTGAATTACATTATTGCAGGCAAAAAGCAGATATCTGGAATTTGGGTTTATTTTTAAAGATGTTTCTAAATTGTGCTTGATATGAAGTATTAAAAAATGATGAAAAATAAAAAAATCATCTTATTTGTCCTTCTTAACAATAACACATTCTCTTAATACTGTTTTGTGTAAAACTTAAAAAAAATCACTGTGATTTGCACTTTAGTTTCAAGACTGACTAAGGCAAATACAATGAACATCTTTATGATTAAAATAAAGCAACGTTTGAGAAAGATACTTACAAAAAAATAAATGGATTTACTATAGATGTTCAAGCTGTTTAATTGCTGCCTTTTGTAGCTGCATCAGCAATTTACTTCAAGCAAAAGCTAGCTGTGTATTAGTTGTTTTTTTGCTACGTATGACGGAGAAGATGGAATACGAGTGTGCCTTTTAAATTTTATTATATTTGCCACAACAGTCTGTTGCTAGTTTTCTACGAGTATTTCCCATTATAAATTTGAGTTCACGGGCGAATGTATATTCTAATGAATCGCAAAAATTGTACATTTTAATCTTCAAAAGCAACTAAAATTAAGTTAGATTTGTTAAAATGAACGCGTTTGCATAAATCGCCGTAGGAAAAGCAAAATAACTGCAACATAAGACCACTACACCGGAAAAGGTTTCCATTTATGGGTTTGTTATAATAAATTTCAACTGAACAGCAGCAATGAATTCAAAAATAATCACTTGAGGTTAAAATTATGCATGGAAACCCTAAGTCCAATGTATACAGATGTATTCACTCTGCATTTTACAATGAGCTTGTGCAAACGAAAGTAGATTGGAAAAGTTTTCAAATGCCGCTGGCACATTCAATTATTGGAGCAAACACAAAATCAAATGGTGCATGTTTTAAAACCTGTGTTACATTCAGAGCACATAGAACACACAGAACTAGAATATTCTAATTCAAACCATGCTCCAAAAACAAGTAAAGCTGAGAATGATTTTGCTATTTTGAATTCCTAATTCTTTTATGTTTGACCAAACTTGTAACAATATATTCGCCAATGTATTGACAGAACTTTGGTAGTAAAAATTCATGAGATTCAATAACTCTAATTTATGTTTCACTTTCGGCGATTGTAATGACTTCTGGAAAAGAAGTTTTCGAATATAAAGACAATTATAGCGCGGGGCAGTGGTTAAGCTCGCCAACTACTACGCAAGAGAGTTGTGAATTGTGAATGAGGGCGGCCGCAAATCAAGTGGTAGTGAACTGGCTTCAAAATCGGAAGGTTCGGTATCGAATCCCAGGCTCGCCCGAAAGACATTTTCTTTTTTCTGTTTACAAAAATCAAATCAACAGCAAGCCAAATTCCACTAATAATTTAGTCTCCTCAATAAATGTTGGATGCCACCCATTGAACAAAATAATCATTGAGCCCAAATATCTTTCTTTCTCCCACCATCCGATTTTCCAAAATACTTAACACATGACGAGGCATTATAAGTGTATTTATACCCACTTGTGTGTTAAGTTCTTAAAAAAAAAAAATAACATCAAAAGGCATAAGAAATTATTACCATTTTCTCGCACTACCATTTCAGTCGTCAATGGTTACCCTCTGCGAATAAAATGGTCCTTTACTCGTTCGCCCTTTAAAATAGGCAAAACATAGTAATTACATTTCTCATCTCGCACAAAATTACAAGACAAATGTGGGAGGCTATTTTAAAGTCTTGCGTCATTGGATTTTATGAATATCAATGAATATTAAAGCGCTTTTTGGATGTAGACTTATCCTTAGCCCCCAGCATTAGCAAGAGCCTCATGACAATATTTCATATCAAAGCTAAACTTTTCAAAAATTAGCCCAACATACGCACCTTTTATGAGGAAGCTTAACAGTGGATTGGCCTTTTTCTATATAGTTTTGCTTAATTCCTAAAGCGTTCTATGCAGACAGTATCAATTCTGTAGACTAGTTGCAGTCCGACATGGGTATCTCTCGTCTTACACAATAAAACTTCTGGTAAGACTAAGAACGTCTTCAAGTACAAACCCCGCAATAAAAAGCCTACAGAGTGGTGCTACATGGAAAGATTATAGCTGCTTAAAAACTTTAGAATAAAAAGTAGGGGGGCAAGGAAGTACCATTAAAATTGAACGATGGAAAGTAAGTTGTAACTTATAGCCAAAACCTATGATTAAAATAAGGCAAAGCTCAATTACAAGAAAAATATCGAGATAATCAGATGAAAACGGAATCAAGAAAACTGTGTCAAGCTGTCAACCAAGCCAAAACAAAGTATAGGGTGATCCATCGTAAGGTTTGATTTATAATTCAAAATAAAACACAAAAATTTGAAATCACATAAATGTTGGCCACGACTACGTCTGAGGTGTTCCATTCGGAAGGTCCAATTTTGAGCGACTCGTTCGAGCAAAGCGACTTATATCTCGCAGATAACACGAGTAATGTTGGCTTCCAAAAAGTCAATTGTAGCTGACTTATTCCTGAAAGCCTAAGGCTTTAGATATCTTCAGAGAAAATAATCCAGTTGTGATATCGCACGATCAGGCGGCCAATTTACCGGAGCAAAACGTAAAATTAAGTGCTCACCAAACTGATTTCTCAACAAATCCATTGTTTCACGCACTGTTTGGCTCGTAGCGCCATCTTGTTGAAGACAGAGCTCACCAAGACAATATGTTTGAATTTCAGGAAGCACATAGTCCGTTAACATGGCGCGATAAGAGTTACCATTGACAGGAGCATTCTGATTTGCCTCATTTTTTGAAGAAATATGGAACAATGTTACCACCATCCCATAAACCACACCATATCGTTGTTTTTAATGGATGTAAAGTACTCTTCGGATTGCTCATCAGCCCAAATACGGCAATTTTGTTTATTAACGTGCCCATTGAGCCAGAAATGGGCTTCATCACTGAACAAAATTTAACCAAAAAACACCGGACTATATTTGAGTTTTTCCTGGGCTCTGGAAAATATGACGCAAATTCAAGTCACCTGGTTTCAGTACTTGCACAAGTTGAATTTTGTACGCTATTAAGCCGAGAATCTCACGTTAAATACGCCAAGTTGTCGAATACCCTAAGCCAAGCTGCTGAGAACGACGACGAATCGATTCGTTACGGTCTTCGCGTACACTATCAGCTACACCAGCTATAGTATCTTTACTACATGCTGGGTGTGGTCTAACCGGTCGAGTATCATTTACTTATGTAAACTGGGACTCAAATTTCCGAATGGTATGTCAATAGTGGTTTCAGTGGGTTGATTATGCGCACCTAAGTTCCTCGAATCGACCCAAAACGTTTCACACAGAACACTAGTTTTCGAAATACAGCTGAACAATTTGGAGACTGTTGTAGTGTTGGTCTTTTTATAATAATTTGCCAAATAGTACTGAATAAAAGTAATAAAACCGTTTGATAGGAGTCACTCGTAATCTGTCAAAAAAAGCCTATTGGAAATCAAACCTTACGATGAATCACCCTATAGAAGAACGGCATTTAACACAGACGAATCGAACTTATTATTTTTTTTTTTTAATGTCGAGACAGAGTACGCAGACAAAGAACTAGTCAAGTTCAATCTTTCAGTCTTAGGAAAAAGATAAGTAAGCGCTTAAGTGATATGGTGCCTACAGTACCAGTACCCACAACGTCAGCGCCGAGTACCTGCAGAGATAGTGCTCAGCGGTGTCGTGCTTTGAAAAAGTGGAATGCCTTATCACTACGCCAGTAAGCAACCTAAAGTCTTCCCTGCTGGGAAGTAGAAACGCCCCTGACCTTCTAGAGACGTCGGAAAGCATTCGTTTGGTCTGGCTGCGTCCGCAGTTGTGCTCATATAAGGCCCAACTGTTAATGGGAGTCTAACCGGAGGACGCTTGTAGGTTCTGGTCCGGGAAAACTCTCCTGGCAAACTTATCGACGATTTCATTTCCCGTGAACCCATTGTGACCTGAGGCCCAGACAAGGGTCACTGAATTTAGCCTACCAACTGCGTGCAGTGATCTCTTTCATTCTTGAACTAGTTCGAAAGTCATAAGAGGGTTAAGTAAGGCTCGGCCCCTTCACCAGTTCTAGGCAATATAGACCGCTGCCATCAGGATTGTCTAAGTTTCTGCTTGGAAGACAAATGCAAGCTTTCCTAAATTGAAGTGAAATCTAACGTTGTCGCCCTCCAGAAAGACACGATCACCACATCCTATATTGGTTTCGAAGCCGTCTGTGAAGATCCGACTGCACTCGTTTAATGGCTCAGATTCGTAGACCACCCCTAATTTATCTTCGCAAACGTTTTAAGGGTTCCTTAAGAGACACTAACTAAAAGTCTTAGGAAATCTGCCTTAGTATTTTTTCACCTTTACTATAGACGTCCCGCAGACCTTCTTAATGAAGAATCCCAAGAAAATCTACATAATCTCAAATATATAAATCTATAAACTGTCTTATTATCTTTTGTATGAATTTATCTAGCTATATTAATCTTTTTTTCGTAATAATTGACTGTATTTTCAACATAAACGATCAATGTACTGCAGATATTCCCTCAGGCATTCCAGATAATAAATAAAATAATAAATCGCTCGACAGCCCGGTGTGGGCCGCCTAGCTTCATGCACTCATATGTGTTTTTCTCACTTTATGAATTTTTACACTCCTGAGCAGGGCCGGTTGCGAACGGCTCTCCTGAGAAGCTTTTCATAGGCAGAATTTGACTTTCGGAGGTTTGCTATTGCCCGTCGAAAGGGTGATGACGATTTTTGAAAAATTTGCTGTTATGCTCCTACCGGGATTCGAACTGCAACCAACTTCAGACTGCTATAATTTTAAAACCGTTCATTACTGTGAGCTCAAATTTTGACACATGACATATAATTATATTATTTAAACGATTTGCGTCTCAGTTGTATTGAAAATTTTTTATCCCTGAAGAAATTCAAACGTGATAGTTTGGTTGCATTATATTTGGCTGGAAAACCACAAGTAGCTATCGTTACAGCCCTCTAGCACCTCAACGTGAATAAATCATTTGTGTCTCGAAACATAGCTCATTATCGTGATACTGGCAGCGTTGCAAATTGCCATGGAGGTGGTCATAAAAAAACAGCAACATCGGCAGAAATGTTTCGGAAACTGAAGGCTCGAATTGAGCGAAATCAGCGTCGAAGTGGAAGAAAAATGGCTCGTGAGCTCAACATATCATTGGAACGCATGCAACACATACTGAAAAAATGACCTTGGGCTCAAGCCATTGAAGTTCCAAAACGCACATGATCTTACACCGCAACAGAAAACAGTTAGAGTCGAAAGAGCAAAGGAGTTGATACGCTTGCATGAAAGTGGTGAGTTGCCGAATTTGGTTTTTTCCGATTAGTCGCCATTTGTTATCGAACAATATGTCAACAAACAAAATGACCGAGTTTACTTGCCAGAGAGGTCTTTCGAAAACTTACACCTTCGGACGGCCACCAAAAAGCAGGTAGCACCGATGGTGATGGTTTGGGCCGCCATAACCACCGATGGTCGCTACCCGTGGCGTCAAAATTAATGCGATCATATACCGTGAATCTGTCTTAGAGGCAGTATTGAAGCCTTGGGCAAGCAATCATTTTGGTCGGAGACCGTGGACATTTCAATAAGACTCGACACCGTCTCACAAAGCGCGTCAACGTAAACTGGTTAAAAAACAATGTTCCACACTTCATCTCTTCGACACAATGGATTGCAAATTCTCCGGATGAAAATCCGTTGGATTTTTCTGTTTGGGGTATTTTGAAGGAGAAGGATGGTACTAAAAAATACCAAAGTTTGGACCACCTCAAAAAAGCACTTTGCCGGAAATGGGCCGAAATATCGCACAGCCACTTGCGTGCAGCGTGCGATGCTTTCTTCGGCCTTCTCAAGGCCATTATTCGCGCCAAAGGTAGACATATTGAAAACTACTGATATAATTTGAAAATTGATGTATTTTCCAACATTTTTTGCTTCGGTACAATAAAATTCATCAAAAAATAAAAAAATTATAGCTTTTGAAAAAGTTGCAGTTCGAGTTAGTCACCCTGTATAGGCAATACTTTATTGATATTGTTACTTCCGATAGTATTAAGTTGCTAATTACACCAGTAAAATATGTCATAAAATTCAGCCTTTTCTTGTTTCACTATATATTTTAAAGACAACTCATAACTTACCGTTGCGTGCATGTTGTATATGCTTTGACACTTAGGAATTAAAGCAAGTGGGTGATCTTATCAT
Organism: Volucella inanis; assembly: GCA_907269105.1. NCBI lineage: Eukaryota > Metazoa > Arthropoda > Insecta > Diptera > Syrphidae > Volucella > Volucella inanis. Next base: position 122,944,649 of record OU026157.1, on the reverse strand, counting down.
AGAGGTTGGAAAGTTTGTCATTTAGCTTAAGTGGTCTTTGTCTATGAAGTGGCATCAGCTGGTCAAAAAATTACAATGCTTCTATAAGACGTTATCTTATGATCAGAAAATGTTTTCTTTTCATATTAAGTAGATTTTTTTTCATAGGTACCGTAAACTACATACAATAGATATTGGTAATCTATCTTGTTTTATCTATTCTGCTGCTAAAAGCTCAACTGCTGTCAAGCTCTCTTCCCTTAGGAGGTACAATTTTCTGTTTGGAAAATATCATTTTAAAATTTTTATTTACTGCATATTTTATGTGATGAGATGTTCATCTACATTTTTCCCTAACAACTGTATTGTTTTTAAAACGGGCTTATTCACACGCGAGTATTCCAAGTGAACATTGTCTGATAGTTAAGCTTTTTATCCGGTAATCTAAAAATTTCCTTACAGGGAATATCTTCTTCAAATTGAAAAACAGCTCATACTTGCTTGTATATCACATGTGCTTAATGCTATACTGTGTTTCATCGTCTTTTTTATTTAAAAAATAACTTAATACTCAAGGGGGTATAAATACATTTAAATTGCCTCAGCATGTGTTAAGGTTTTTGAAAATGGAATAGAAAGGTGTATGGGCTCAGTAGATATTTCGCTTCATGGGTGGCATCCAACATTTAAAGGGACTAACTTGTTTGTGGAAGTTGGTTTGTTGTTTTCTAGTCAACTACTCATCTTACTTGATTTTGGTTAACTGGATTTTGGTGTGGATGGGATTGAACACCCTTCATCCGAAAGACAGTTCAGTTCACTTAAGCAACCTTCTAGTTAACCAATGTCATACTTAATTTTTTGTAAAGTGCTTTTAAAGCCACTTAAGATATAAAGATATAAAGCCACTTAAAAATAAGTTCTATTTCTTCGTTTTTTCAAGCTCATCCTTCTTTTTTACATAGCAAACAAACCCATTATGGAGCACATAATCGTTATGGATTTGTTTATATTAACTTGTAGGTTTCACATACGAGTATGTGTGAGTTTTAGAAAAATATAAAAAGATAGATTTTGTGAGAACAAAGAATTATATATGTACGTTACGGGTGGTCTTAATATGAGTTTCTTTTTGAATCATATGTTGTTTTGACACTGATAGCTCTTTCTCGCCTGAGATCTTGACTGTTAATCAGAATCATACTCCTGTAGAATTAATTAGTCAGTTTATACTTGTACAGAAGTGAGTGCTGGTTTGCCCTAACATTGCATTAATTGAAAATCAGTTTTGGCCGTATTGAAGTACCCACCGTTCCTTCTACGCAACTTTGTGCAAAAAATTCATGAGGCTGGGATTGACACTTACGGTTCCCGTCGTCCTACGGTACGTATCGATATCAACAACACAATATTTCACGCACCAACCTGTAAAAAATTTTGCACAAATATTTTAGATTATTTCCTTACAAAGTCCAATTGACTCAGCAATTGAAGAGAAACGACAATCCGTCTCGTTACCGCTTCTCAGTTTGGGACTTACAGCAGTTTGAAATTGGACGTCGAGTTTCCCCAAAAAAATAATTTTTTCTAGCCGGGTGCATTTTCATCGCGGCGGCTATGTTAACAAACAAAATTGCGGCATCTGAGGATTGGAAAACCCGCACTTGATTGTCAAGAAGTCAATGCATCAATGCAAATTGTTTTTTCACAGATCAACCAAAATATTGTATAAAAATATCAAACATATCATCTAACTATAGGGTTTTCCAATAGGGACTTGACGACTTTGTGAACGCACTCTTTCACTAATCATCAAACTGTCACCGTCAATTTATTCAGTAATCTCAACATTTTCATCATGGTAAAGTACACTAGCGAGCAACGTCTGCAAATTCTAAAAATTTTCTGTCGAAAATATCGCTGCCGTTCAGACGTTCGTAGCAAATGATCCAAATCAATCAATTCGACGGCGTTTTCAAGAATTGGGCATCGCTCAGACCCGTTATGGCGTATTTTGCGTAAGGATCTTGGTTCATAGCCATACAAGATCAAGCTTACACAAGAATTGAAGCCGATGGACCATTTGATGGACCAAGATGATAAATTTCATCGCATTTTTGGCTCAATGGGTTCGTCAATAAGCAAAATATGTGTTATTGGTCGGGTGAAAACCCACATTTGCTTCATGAATCACCACTTCATCTACAAAAAATAACTGTTTGGTGTGGTTTACATGCCAGCGGCGTTATTGGGCCATATTTTTTCGTCGACTATAACGATCGTCACGTTACTGTGAATGTTCAGCGTTATCGTGCCATGATCACCGATTGTTTTTGGCCCGAATTAGAAGATATGGACTTGGACTACACGGGGTTTCAACGGGATGGTGCCACAATTTATTGAAGAGTAAGTATGGTGAGCGTGTTATCTCAAGACATGGGCCAGTCGATTGGCCGCCTCGTTCGTGCGATTTAACGCCAATTGACTATTTTCTGTGGGGCTACGTTAAGTCATTGGTTTTTGCCAACACGCAGACGATGTTGGAAGAGCTCAGAGCCAACATTGAAAGCGAAATAGCAGCCGTTTCGGCCGAAATGTAAGGCCGAGTCGTTGAAAATTGGGTCCAACGAATCGATTGCTGCAAACGTGCCCGCAGTAGCCATATGGACGAAATCGAGTTCCATTCATAAATGTTGTGATTGTACTTCAAGCCAATAATAAAGTTTTTAAAATATCTCAAATGGTTTGCCTTCTATTTAAAAAAAAAAGTTGTCAAGTCGTTATTAGAAAATCTTATACTTACCAAAAAATTCCCTTTTCTATTGAACATTTAGAAATATGTATTTATTTTTAATTCTTTTTGTCGCACAAAAATCACAATAAATTTTTTCACTGTTTTTACAAAACTTTTCATAAAAATAGTTATACCAGGTGTACCGGTATGAAGTGAGTTTTTTTTGTGAAAATAAAACACTAATTTATGCCACATAATAGGCCACTGCTAGCTACACATTTTTCACATCTTTCACATTTATGGATTTCACGCCAATTAAAACCAGTTTTGCTTTGAGTGCAGGTGCATTGTCATGGAGCAAAATTACCTTGCCGTGTCTTCTGGGCCATTCTAGTCGTTTTTCGATCAATGCATGGTTCAAATTGATCATTTGTTGCCGATAGCGGTCTGTATTAATTGTTTCACCAGGTTTTAGGAGCTCGTGGTACACCACACCTTTCTGGTCCCACCAGACACACAGCATTGTTTTCTTGCCGAATCGATCTTTTTTTGCAGTCGAAGTTGATAGTTGTCCCGGATTAACCCATGATTTTTCCGTTTAGGATACTTAAAATAAGTACATTTTTCATCGCCAGTAACAATTCGATGCAAAACTAATTTTGCAAAAAAAAAAAAAAAAAATCCAGGAGATTATCGCATCTAATCGAAGACCGTCTATAGACGGTGTTAATGGTTTAAGAGTTATTCCAAAGTAGTATTTATAATTAATTAGAAAATTATTTGAAGTGAAGGAAAATTATTTGAAAATGAAAATAAAAAACCTTAAATTGGTGTCAACTTTCAAACGACGAGTTGCCTTTCCGCAAATTGAGTAAATCAAAGAAATCCCATGGGACAGTTTTATCTTACAATTTAACACATTTAAATTTTTCACATTAATCACTAAAATAGCAACACTCATCATGATTTGATACTCTCTCATAAGTTCCTTAAAACCATTAAAATAACCCTCACAACCCCATTAGATAGTTAACTATGATCCTCTAGCCAGTTGCCTCAAGTATCATCATTTTTCAAGCTCAAATTCATTTTACTATTCTTCTGTGTCGCAATAGCTCGCAGAGCAAGAACAATATCTGACAAGAAGAAAAACTTTTATGACAAAGTTTGAAGTCGGGGAAGACTTTGGTGCTCCAAACGGTTCAGGAGCCCTTATGTCGGAACAAGCAAAGGGAGCAGGTAAATTCACTTTAAACTCTTTACTGTTTTACGACACCCATAAGAAACTGAAGTTAAGAAGAGACGATAAAGTTGAATTATTTTGATACATCGAAAGGTGGTTTGCTTACAGAAGCTTGATAGCTTGCCGGCGCGTGGGCATTCATTTAATCGTTACAGACAAAGCTTTCTTAATTTTTTCTAGTGCGCTGACCTAATTAAAATTTCAAGTTTAAGTGTCAGAGAAATAAGATTGTTTGAAGAAGTTAAATAGAGTAGGATGACTTTGTGCGAATTTGTATTAAAGGGTAGAGAAATTTACGATTGTTGAGGTGTATAATGCTATTGAAAAGCTTACTTCGAAACCGATTTAAGGGAGAAACATGTTTCAGTCTGATTGTGATACACTAATAAATACTTATTTTCCATTCACTCGATTCACGTGTGACGTCTATTTCATTTCTGGTGCTAGTCATATGGTCATGGGACTCATTTTATTTTTTATTTCTTCTATTAAGGGTTTAATCACATTTATTGGTGAGGAGTGGGGATCTTAGTAGTAACTCTACTTCAGCGCAAACTCGGATAATTTTTTTGTCACTGACTAATATCCCTATCTACTATCGGCTTCGTCGATTTTTATTCTGGATATCTAATTGAACATTTAAGCCAATATGTCTTAGTTGCTGCTTTTTCAAAGAACTTAACACTGAAGTGGGTATATATACATTTATAATGACGCAGCATGTGTTAAAGCTATTTTTGGAAATTGGGATAGAAATGGAAAGAAAGATGTTTGAACTCGGTGGTTACTTCTCTCTATGGCTGGCATCTAATATTTAATAGGGGGTCTAAATTCTTGTTGTTTATTTCTTGTCAACTACTTATTTTACTTGATTTTTGTTAACGGAAAAAATGAATGTCTTTCGAGCGCGGTTGGGTTTCGAACAATTAACTTTCAGACTTATAAGCCAGTCCACTTCCACATGAGCCACTGCCATCCATATGTTTGTTTTTTGGGTTTTGATAGGTTGTGTTTTTTTTTTTTAATTTTAAAGCCGGTAGGTCCTTTTTTCAACAAAAGGATTTTAGATGTATGGTATCAGGAGAACTTATAAGAGATAGCCTAGTTGCTTTGAATTATCAAAGCACCTTCTCGATAAAATATTCTAATTCAGCAACGTAACACTAGGATGGTAGGATATGGCTCGATCCGGAAGTCTTTGGGAACTAGTCTTGACTTATATATTTGTAAATGAATGTAAAGTAAAATAGTACACTTCATACTCACACTGATCCAAATGTGAAACTGCATTATTTTCAAAAAACAACCATTAAAAACCGCAATAGTAAACTATGCCAAACAAATCTGTTTTCGTTATACGAAATGCCAAAAAAATGCCGAAAATGAAGTGATTACTTATGTTGTAGCGATAAAACCTAACGCTACTGGTAAAGATGGGGTAGATATGCGAATTATTAAACTGACTCCCCCACTTTTAGTGTCCAACTTAACCCACATTTTCAATCACAGCATCACAACATCAAATTTTCAAAAGTCCCCGAAACAGTATCAGTACCTGCAGCGGATTTTAGACTTATAAGCATACTATCCTGTCTGTCAAAAGCCTTTGAGAAATTAATAGCTAAACAGCTGGTCCAACATCTATCAATTAATGATTTGCCTTATGAGGGACAATCTGGTTTAAAATCTAACCACAACTGCTCCATGGCAATGGTTAACATTTCTGAGCAAATAAGACAGAACTACGATAAAGGTAATGTTATGCTTCTTTGCATGCTCAATATTTTACAGGCTTCTGAAAAAGTAAACCATAAAATCCTATACTGGAAGCTGAAAAATCTCTTTGGTCTTGGTGACAGTGCAGTGAGGCCAATTAGCAGTTTTCTTTTTGACAAATTCCTCAGCACTTTTGCTAGAAAATTTAGGTGTGCTGCAAGGATCAATTCTTGGGTCGATTCTCTTCTGTATCTTCGTCAATGATATTCCCAATATTTGTAATCACTTCTCTGTCCACTTTTACGCCGATGATGTCCAGCTACATGCCGCAAAACCTATTATATATTTAGGTGAACTGTTTAGCAGTCTTAATGAAGATCTTTCCAAGTTTTCTCTTGGTCTGCAAAAAATGGGTTGCTTTTGAATTCAAATAAGTATCAAGCTATGCACATTTCTAATAAAACATTATCCCTTTCTACCTTGCCAGATGTCCTATTCTGTGCCAATAAACTTAAAATGTTTAATACTGTTTCTAGTCTAGGTTATGTCATTAATTGTAAAATGTCAGAATACGACCACATTTCTTATATTACAGGATGAAAATATGGATGTCTTCGCAAACTCTGGACATCTGCAAGTTTTACTCCAACTAATATCAGACAAAAACTAGTCAAAACTCTAATTTTGCCTCTTATCACATATGCTGAGGAAGTAAACAGTGGTAATGACTCTCTATCCCAGCATATGCTTCAAATAGCATTTAAAATAGCTCACGAAGATATGACCATGTTTCGCAGTACTGAAAATCCTTGCTAGGGATGTCTCTCAAATACAACATCGTCGCCAGGAATAGCATTTGTCTACATAGAATTATAAAAGATAAGATGCCCGTATATTTGTAAGAAAAACTTGTTTTTTTCTCATTCACTTAAAGCAGCTACTCTAATACCATTACCATTATTACCTTAATTCATCCCATTTAGTTCTTATTCACGCTATCAAAGTATGGAACTCTCTACCAATAACTATAAGAACTATTTTTAAGGTCACACGCTTTAAGTGTGCAGTCCTTCGCCATTTCTCTTTCCATCGTTAGATCCTTTACACATTTCTAAAACAGTATCTGTTTATCTTATACACCACCCAATTTCCTTCTTTCTTTAGTTATATTATTAGTTTTAAATGCTTTTATTTCATAATGCTGAATCCTGTCAAATCTAAGTACTATAAAATATATATATCTTAATGAATCATAACAATTGTAATAAATTGAATTAATTTGAATTGTAACTATAACTACTCATAAGTTGCCTGAGATGACTAGGATATGTAGAGCGAATGGACACAAATGCTCCGGACCGCTGAGTATTCTAATTTAGCCTGGAGGCATAACGCAGTAGAGGAAGACATCACCTTAGGTGATAAATATAAGGAGAGCTCAACCGACTTAGAGGTTGAGACAGTTATTTAAATACCAGACTAACTACAGAGGCTTGTTATTTGAGTTCACCCCGAATTGACGCGACAGATAAATAATGTAAATATGTATATAGTAGAACTGGCTGTTTGTATTTATTTAAGATGTTTCAGTTAATTTTCTCGACTGATCCCAGATTTCGTTGGTCAATGTTCCCTTGCTCTTATGTGCTCAAGATCAACTTTAATCTTTTGCTCGTCCTCTCACATAATTCCAACATATATGATATTCTATTTAGGTTTGGTGTCCACCACTGTGTTGTGTATGATATAACAATGAGGTTTTGGCTCGGGCTTCATAAATTGCCCGAGTTTAGTTTATCAAAAGCATTGTTAGTTCCTCGTTCCGAAATTTTTTTCCTCATGGCAGTTTTCGTTTTCATATTTTGATTCCCAGATACGTTTATATCTGCTTCGTTGAGAAGCATTTCATTAATTACAAACTATATTTTTTCGTATCTAAATAGCAGTTTTGTTACCACTAAGAGGCTGTGATTTTTGACACACTTACAGTATTATCTGAAAGTCCAGCTGTCAAAATGACTGCAATCCCAGATCTGTTTCCGATCATATATGTTAAATTTACAAATGATATCCAGCTATCAAAATATTCAATAGGGTTTGCCATTTCATTAGGCATCGATTAACGCTGCAGAGAATATTGAAAAAATATTATCGAAATTCCGGCTCAGTTGTAAATACGCAACGTGAATTTCGTCGTGAGGTCGGTCGTCATTATAGCTTCATTGTGCAAGCAATTCGTCGCACCTTGGAAAAGTTTGAGCGTGAGTTCACTCTTTTAAATCTTAAGCCACCAACCAGATAAAGATTGGTGCGAAATGAAGAAAACTAAGCCACCGTAGCGGCCAGTATCGAAGAAGACCCAGAAATCTTGATTCGGTGCCGATCAGACCGATCAGTTAACTTATTTTGCGGTTGGATTTCGGACTACATACATATGAATCTAAGCCGGACAACTATAGACAACGCCGAGAGTTCTTAAATGGGCCCTGGAAATGTTGGCGGGAGATCCGGATTTTGGCCAAAAATTCATCTTCTCGGACTAGGCCCATTTTTGGCTCAGCGGCTATGCAGCAAGCCAAATTGACACAATTGGAGCGAAAACAATCAACAAGTGTTTGGCTAAGTATCAATGCATCCACAAAGATTGCTGCTTGATACGGTTTATGGCTTCATCGGACCGTATTTCTTTCGAAATGGCGAAGGAGATACCGTTACAGTCAATGGTCTCAGATATAGAGCTCGGCAACATCGATTTGTCCGAGCTGTAGTTGCAACAAGACGGCGCTACATGTCATGCAAGCAACGAAACGCTCGAAGTTGTGAAGGAGAAATTTGGGAAATGCGTTATCTCACGGCAAGCCTTCATCAATTGACCGCCGCGATTATGATATTTGACACCACTCGATTATTTTCTCTAGGGCTACTTCAAGTCCTTAGTCTACGCTAACAAGCCAACTACTTTGGACGAGCTCGAGGCCAACATTCCGTCCCCCATATTAGACCGACCGCTTGAACCACTGTCAGTAAAGACGAGGCGGCCATTTGAATGATGTACTATTCCCACATAATGGCATGAATGTAGCTTCAAAATAAAGCCAGAACCAATTTTATATATCACACCGTTGTGGGTTTATTTGGGTTTTTTTTCCGTAACGTTCTTATCGGGTCTTCCTTTACTAGCTGCTGGCCGATAGCTAGCTTTATAATTTTAATTCTAAGGCCGAGATGTCAATTTTTCAACAAAAGAATTTAAGATGTAAAGTGTCAGGTGTACTTACGAGGGCTGTTTGATGAGTACCCGTATTAGAAGTGACAACGCAACTTTTTTAGGTTTTGACAATTTATTTTTCAATATAATCAACTTGCTACACTTTTTTTTAGCGGTGCTGCAATTTTTTTAACTCCTAACTACTCCTCCTTCTTCTTTCGGGCGAGCGATCTTCTAAGGCTTGGGAACAAAAAGAAGTCGTAGGGAGCCAAATCCGAGAATACGGAGCAATTCTTAGTGGAATTCGACCAATTTAGCTGCGGCGACTGTGAAAGTGTGAGCGGGTGTGTATCATGTTAAATCGGCCCAATAAATCGACGTGGCCATCCCCTTCCGGCCGAAGGCACAGTCTTAGCCTTCTTTGGAGCACGTTCACCGAATAAAACCCCTTGTTTTGATTGCTCTTTAGCCTCTGGTGTATGCCAATGAATCCATGTCTCATCGATGGTCACGAAACGACGCAGAAACAATTAATATAGGTTACTCATTAGGCAGCACTTGTATAAAACGTAGTTTGCATTTTCAAAACAACTTTTTGGTAAAGTATGTATTCTAAGTCAGCAACGACACACAAAGCTGGTAAGGAGATGGTACGACCCGGATAATGAATCAATCTTTGGAAACAAAGCTTGACTTATATACTTGTAAATGAATGTATGGCAGTACACTTCATAATATACTCACACTGTAAAGTGAAATAAAGTCAAAATAAGTTAATAGAATACGTGAACGTAGGAGTTTATATTTTAGTTGCGCTCATTTCTGTGAACTGCTGAACATGCTAATGGCTGAAAGACGACCTCAAGATCATTGCTTTTATTCTACAATGGCGAGTTTCAGGGTCTCTTCTCTGATAATTTTTCCAACAGCTTTCCAAAGCATTTTGACAAAAGTCAAAACCCTCTTGGAACTTTTGACGACGTTTATGAAGCTACGTTTATGCCATTATATGTATACCACATAATTCAAATGGCCGCCTCGGCTATGCTGGCAATGCTTCAAGCGTTTGATCCAATTTTCGATAACTCCGTCCAATATGCGCGGCGTTATTCGGGCAAAAGCGTGTCAAATGTTGGCTTCAAGCTCATCTAAAGGGTTTTAATTTTAAGCGTAGATGAAGGATTTGATGTGGCCGTAGAGAAAATAAGCGAGTTGTGTCAAATCGTATGATCATGGCGGCCAAATCTACTTCACAACTTTGACCGTCTTGTTGAAACCACAGCCCAGATATATCGATGTTATTGAGAAACAACAGAAAGTCGATTAACATCGTTCTATACCTGAACTATTGACGGTAATGGTGTCTCCTTCCTCACTTTGAAAGAAATTAGGTCCGATGATACCGACATGCCACTGACCGCACCAAACAGTAATTCTTTGTGGATGCACGTTTCCTGTGCCCAATTAGCAATCTTAAGGCTTTGTCTATGGTTGTCTAGCTTCAATTCTTGCAATAACATAATGTTATACAGATGTGGGCCCAAATCCAACCGCAAATAAGCCGGGTTGACTCTGACGATAACCAATTCAGCTGATCGGCACCGAATTAACGTTTTTGGCCTTCAGCATTACTGGCCGCTACAACGGCTAAGTTTTCTTCACTCCACGCAAAATTCTATCCGGTTGATGACTTAAGATCCAAACTAGTGCACTCACGCATAAACCTTTCTACGGTGATAACGACTGACCTCACGACGAAATTTCGCTATTATTTTTTAATAATTTCCTTACTTCCGGCAAGCGTAAAACGATGCTTGATGAAATAGCAAACCTTTTTTTGCTGGATGTCATTAATTAATAATTCTGTCTACTTTATTATGTGAACGCTTAAGACCACAGATCACATTTCAATTCTACGGCAAGTCGTGGGAAAAGTCTATGTACACACCACTTCTTTGTCGATTTCAAAACTGCATATACCAGCATTTATATAAACGAACTATACTGAACCATGTCTAGTTTTGACATCCTTGACGAGCTAATTCGACTATGTAGGATGATGATGGAAAATGCTCGCTGCTCCGTTAAGGTTAATAATCACAAAACTTCAATGGAAGAGAACTGCTTAAACAAGGCAGAGCTCATTTATGTTATTTTTTAAACATAGTTCTTGCGAGAATCGTGCGAAACTCGCAAGTCAACTCCAGAATCATCACCGATACAGTCTATTCAGTTACTTACATATGCAGACGACATTAACATAATGTGATGAGCATAGGGAGCTGTCAGTGGAGTCACTTTATCTACCGTGGTTCTCAACTTCGACAACATCATCAGCACGGAAATCGTGTGAAGAATCAAGCATGCTAATCGGTGCTTCTTTGCAGTTAGAAGGCAATTCAGTAGTAAAGTAATAAAGCTCTCTCTCGAGCAAAGAAAAAGACATTATAAATGCAGGACCCTGATCATCCCAATCATGGTTTACGGTGCAGAAGCGTAAACACTAACTAAAGCTGCTGAAAATGCTCTCGGATAATTTTCGATCTAGTTTGTACCGGAGAATGGGGGAGACGTTTTAACAGCTTACTGTGCGAGCTGTATGTAAGCTGTAATGTTCTTGACTCCAACCCTGAGAGACAACTCAGTAGAGGACGACCTCATCCTAGATGGGGCACACAAGTGAAAGATGACCTTAGAAAACTTCGTATCCCCAACTTAAGGCATCTGACATTTGTCCTGACCTAAACTGTTGCATTATCTTAGTAATCTAATCGTCTTCTCGTCATATAACTTACGAGTACATTATCTTTTCTTAACTTACCCTCGGAAACCATACCATATACTCCAATACAAAAATATATATGTTCTTCGTCCCTAAAATAAAGTTTAGTACATCATCCAATATTGCAATACTCAACTCTAAGAATTATCCCAAATGCCAAGGCAAATTTTACATTTGAGATTCAACATAACATTCTAGAGACTCTCCATAAATTATGCAAAGCAGAGATAAAACTTGAAATTAAAAGCCAATCGATGCTTTCACCTTACGAATGCAAATTTTTAGTACCAAATCCCAATATGCTTTTACGGCAAGCAAAACAACATAAATAAAAGAGTTTTATGAGTACTGGACCATCTAAAAATCATAGTTTGAGATTATAATGTCCTTTCCGGATACTTGGTTTGTTTATTCTTATTTTTATTTTTTATTTTTATTTTTTAGTTTTTTTTTTTTGCCAGGTTATATTGCACACAGATGTATCGTATCAAAGTAACACATTTTTAAGCTTTATCATAATCAGGATAAATCTCTTCACAAGAGAATGGTTTTGCATTCAAACCAAAATCCCATTTCGAAAACATTGGATTTGATAATATCCGATAAGGGCTTAGTAGATTTCAAAATACACAAATTTTTTCTACGAGTGTATCGGGTGGATAAAAATGTCAGTTTTGCTTTGTGTTTTTTATGTTAATTCAGTGACAATTCCCGAATACATTCAATGTTGTTTGGTTTTTTTGAGTTTCTGTTATTTTCTATGTACTTTAAAAGACCGTAAAAATAATTTCTTTTGAATCTCAAAGGATTCAGTCAGCTGCAAAGACATGGGGTCTTCGTGTTTTTGTCTAGCTGCCTTCAATGTGGATAATGTCAATCATCCATTGATTGAATTATTGAAAAGATATCGCGACAAGATATCGGGCAATGGATTGATTTTAAAAGATTGAAAAAAAAAAAAAAAAAAAAAAAAAAATACTTGAGAGATTCACTCGAAGGAGATTGCTCATAGCAGAAGAGTTCAAAAATAATCACAGCATCAATTCAAAAGCGATTTGCGTTGCAGAAAAAGAAGGATAATGAAGATGAAGTACTTGCCATAGGCCATCAATCACAGATGAATTTGTTCGGTTTGTTTTTTGGTTAGTGTCTTTCAAAATATTAATCAAGTTCCTTGATTGAAATTTTTAACATTTTATTTCCCTCTTCCTAAATAACTTTTTCTAAAAAACCGAGAAGTTTTCATTCGACTGGTTTCTTGGGAAAATCAAATCCAGATATGTATCTATCAGGCACTGATGGAAAACGAAAAATAGAAAAATGAAAATCTTTCACTCGTCATTGCGAATTTGAGTGATAACTTTTTTTAAAATAATTATTAGACGAATATAAGGAATTTGGTACATTTTTCAACTTAAATCAATAAAGTGCTGGCTATATCGATAATAGTGAAATAGGTACTGAAGGTTATGAAATATGTGGTGGTTCAGTACAAGAAGTAGCAACCCATGTGTACTCGTATGTATACTATATGCCTTTAAGAATTAACACGTTGGCTGCTAGTGTATCAGAGGTGAATAAAAATCATTCCTCAGGTGCCAAGCAGGATTAAGTTTGTTATGATGAGTTAGTGACTGAGATATTCTGCACAGACAATAGTGGATCTGTCAGAACACATTTGTGTTCCTAAAGCAAATTTATTTATTTATTTATTTTTTTTTTTTTTTAACATGTACCACCAGTGTTCACACTGCGAAAGAAGTAATTCAGTGTTAAGTTAAAGCTGAGACTGGACCTGTTTTATAATTTTTATATTTGGTGTACTAAATTGATAGAGAAATGGACCCTATCAAATACCATAATTGAAATGTTTGAAGCGACAGATAATTTAAATGCAAGTTCGAGTGCTATTAGTGCGTATTGGGACGACGATTACATCCCGGATTATACTAGTGATTCATCAAGTGATAACACCTCTGATGAAAATGGGCAACGAAGTCGAGAAGTGAGTGTAGCAGTACCTATATTACAACAGAGCGACGTCAAATATAAATTCCGGTAACCTGGAAATCTCCCGCAACTGTTCACTCCGTATCAGATTAGTGAAGATGATCACGGTTCCCCGTCTGAATATTATAGAAAATTTTTGACGGTTATGTGCTAAGATATCATTGTTGAGGGAACAAAAAAAAAAAAATGTGGAAACAATTTTATATATCGGTCCAGAAGTCGGAGGAGCAGTAGACTAATTGAATGAAAAGATACTGATCGTAAGGAGATCATGTATACATATGTGTCTAGTAAGATATCCTTCAATCACAAATTATTGAAAATCAATAAAATTATGTGAAAACTCATTCGTTCAGAATGTTATGTCTCGTATTGAAAATTACACATTTCGAAAATGATGACCAAGCATTCAAAACATCTTCTAAAACTTTTAAAATAGTAATTGTAATTGATAAAAGTATGATTCCTTTCCGAGATCGGTTGGGATTCCGACAATATCTTCCAGGGAAAGTACATAAGTATGGTGTTAAAGTGTTCAAATCGGCAGATACTGAAGGCTATACTTATAATATGAAAATATTATATTTTGTCCACAGTAAATATTGGTGCACTTCTGACCTCAGGAAAAAAAAAAACAGGCTTGGTGTAGATATTCTCCAACTTTATATAATCTTGAAAAAGGTACAGTACCATATATTCAATAATTTTTGTAAATTTATATAAACAAATTTTTGAAACCTAGGTAATCAATTACCAAGCTTTCCTCTCCGGAAAACCATTCGTTGGTTCCACAAAGTTGCGTTTGATATCCTTTTAAACATAGCGGATGTTTATTAGGATGATTCATCGTAAGGTTTGATTTATAATGTAAAATAAAACACATAAACTTGAAAACAAACTTAAAATTTTTATTATCGGTTAAAAGGAAAATTCATGGTATATACCATTTAAAAATTACATTATGAAAATGTTGGCCATGATTACGTCCAAGGTCGACCATTTGGAAGGTCCAATTTTGGGCGACTCGTTCGAGCATAGCGACTGGTATCTCGCGGATAACACGAGTAATGTTGCCTTCCAAAGCGTCAATCGTAGCTGGCTTATACCTGAAGACCTGAGACTTTACACATCCCCAGAGAAAATAATCCAAAGGTGTGATATCGCTCAATCTAGGCGGCCAATTTACCGTAGCAAAACGTGAAATTAAGTGCTTACCAAAATTACTTCTCAACAAGTCCATTGTTTCACGCGCTATATGACTCGTAGCGTCGTATTGTTAAAACCAAAGTTTACCGAGACCATGTGCTTGAATTTCAGGAAGCACATAGTCCGTTAACATGGCGCGATAACGGTTACCATTGACGGTAACATTCTGGTTTGTCTCATTTTTGAAGAAATATGGACCAGCCCATAAACCACACCTTACCGTTGTTTTTAATGGATGTAATGGTAGCTCTTGGTACTCTTCGGGTTGCTCATCAGCCCAAATACGGCAATTTTGTTTGAACAAAATTTCACGACAAAACATCGGATTTTCATTGAGTTTTTCCAGAGCCCATTCAATGAAAATATGACGCAAATTCAAGTCGCCTGGCTTCAGTCCTTGCACAAGTTTAATTTTGTACGCTTTAAGGCCTAGATCCTCACGTAAAATAGTCCAAGTTGTCGAATACGCCAAGTGAAGCTGCTGAGAACGACAACCAATCGATTCGTCACGGTCTCAGCTACAGCTGCTATAGTCTCTCTACTACGTGCTGGATGTGGTCTAACCGGTCGAGTATTACCCACTTATGTAAACTAGGACTTCATTGCGAATGGTATTGGCAATAGGGGTTTCAGTAGGTCGATTATGCGCACCGTAAATTCCTCGAATTTACATTTCTCACAGAACGCTTATTTTCGTAATACAGCTGAACAATTTGGGGACGCTGTTGTCGTGTAAGTCTTTTTATGATGACTTGTCAAACGATACTAAAGAAAAATGACAAAGCAGTTTGATAGGAGTCACGCGTGATCTGTCAAAGAAAGCCTATTTAAAATCAATCCTTACGATTAATCACCCTATAGATATATATTTTTGGGACTAATTGTAGAAACACCAGATGTCTGAATTCTTCTTGACCGACTTACGGTGGAGTGAAAAGTTACCTCCTTTCTACTGCAAAAAAGGTGCAAAAATGGTGCCTTGAAGCCCCTTCATTAATAGGCAGACATGCCTTTAATACTGGCTTTAGTTTTGTTGTGACAGCTGATTGTTGTCGTGTTGACGTGTTTGGCATCATGTTGAGTATGGGCAAAAACGATTTTCGTTCTCTCATAAAACACTATTTTTTGAGAGGCAAAACGGCGACGGAAACAAAAGAAAAGTTGGATAAATATTATGGGGCTAATGCTCCATCAGATTACACCGTCAAATATTGGTTTCGAGAGTTTCGTGGTGGCCGCAACTCTACTAACTATCAAGTCCGCAGCGAACAATATCAAAAAAATACATGAAATGGTGTTGGCTGACCGGAAAGCGAAGAATGCCGCGCATTCTCACTCCTGACTAAAAACACGAACACGAGAGCACTTCGAAAGAGTGTTTGGACTTGCTGATGTGGAATCGGGCGGACTTAGCTGAGTAGCTGAAAAACCATATACAGTGAGTATATTTGTGCAATATTGGAACGATTGAAGGCTGTAATCGCTGCAAAACGGCCTCACATGAAGCGAAAAAAAATTTTGTTTTTGCAAGGCAATACACCGGCGCACAAGAGCATCGCAACCATGGCTAAAATCAATGACTTACGGCTCCAATTGCTGTCGCATCCACCGTTTTCGCCCGATTTGGCTCCCTCGGACTATTATCTCTTCCCAAACCTCAAAAGATGGCTCATCAATAAAAAATTCAGCTCACGCGAGGAATTCATCCACATCCAAATTTTGCAGACCTTCCGGAAAATTCCACAATAAGTGTATCAAACTAAAAGGGGACTATATTGAATAATATATCATTTTTCGGTCCGAAGGCTTCGACAATGGCATTTGGTATATGTACATATATATTGTTAATTATAAAAGAGACAACATCATTCGTGTATCTGTGATTCAACTTCCATCGGTAATATATTCTCTTTCGCTTCACTTCACGCGGGAAATTATATCCCTTGACTTCTTATAGAACTGGTACTATTTCAAGATAAGGAAAAAAATTGTTTATGTCGAATTTGCTCAAATGAACAATTACATTGGTTTGCAGCGCATGCATACATATGAATTAGTATGTCGGTATGCGCATATGCTTAAGAGTAGTTATTATAGTTTTATTCAAGTTCAAAAATTCAGTTAATTTTAAAAACGAGTTTTTATCCCCCTGTTACACTTGATTAATCAGCACGATGCACTGGTTTTATACAACTTAATCACAACGGACAACATTTCATATTGATAATGTTACTTAATTAAAAACTCGATGGGACATATTAAAAACAATGATTCATACGATATTTTATCAAATTCCCTGGAAATACATTTGTTTTCTAAATGTCAAATACTCCTAATTTGCGCAGTAATTGAATTCCTATTTATTTATCTATATTACAGTGAATATACGAGTGAATAGGTATAGTGTATTGTATTGTTCATATCCGCTTTACCGAAGCGTAAGTGAACATTTTTTTTTTATACAATATTGAGGAACTTCTCTGTAGTCAGCACATATTTCGAGAAAAAAGGTTTTTGGATCATTACCACCATACGGCACGTAATGGGTAATATATGAAAATGCAGGTAATTGCTTTTCACTTTTGTACGAACGAGTGTGTCTCTTCATTCGTAAAAATTAAAAAGAAAGAGGGTAATGCGAAAAATTAGATCCAAAATACGAGTTCATGTGGCGGAAGTGAATTTGATTTTGAATGAAGACCTTAATCTCAAACCGTGCGTATTTTTGAATGAATACCTCGCTTGTTGCTCGTGTGATTGAAAATATTACAACCTATGAATATGTGACTGGCCGGAAAGTCACCCGACAATGTATTACAACTATAATTAGCTTTTCAAAAGTTTATGAAGCTTGTTAAACATACATATGTTCAAAACAGGATGCTGCGAAAAGTTATCGTCAAAGTTTGACCTCATGCGCGTACAGTATTTTAATGGATCATCTATATGCAGTGCCAAGAATTTTGACGAAAAGCAAACGAGAATTACCTCAATATAATTTTAATTCCTTCTCGCAAAGTTGCTAAAAACTAATAAAATGCTAATTTTTCACAACATAAAAAGTACGATATTAAAAGTAATTAAAGTTGAAGGAAGGAAGCTTCATTTGTTGTGAATTTGTGAAACTAACACATTTCCGTGCAGGGTTTTCGGGATCTTAATTAAATTGAAGAAGTGAAGAAAAAAAAAGGTTCTGTTAATTAATGAAAACGGAACTGATATTATGTCTTCGTAATTCTTGGAATACCCTTATTGTCAACAAACTGCTATGCTACGTGTTGTCAATTTAAAATGTTTTCAATTAGGATAATTTTCTGCAATTCACAAATTTATTTATCGCTGTGGAGATTAATTAATTTTGCATGCAATAATTTGAGAAAGCTTCCAAATGTGGCTTCATGTAACATAAGTTGGGATGAAGTGGTGGTGTTAGGGAGCCAATTTCATGAAAGTACTTTTAGGTGCAATTTGACCAACAGAAAAAATTTCTTTTTAAATCAACCGCTCTAGACAAATTAATCGCTTTAAAAATGTTGTTGTTGTCGGTTGTAATCAACTGTAGCAACATTGCTGAATAAAATTTATTTTTATTTAAGCAGCTGTAAGGCTAAATTAGTAAAATCCATCTTCGGAGTGTATGATAGAAATGTTTTCTTCTTCATTATCTTTTTACCTGTTTCCACTGGGTGGGGATGTGACTTCCAAATTCATATTCAGTATCGCTACTTCTACATTCATTTTCATGTTGCAATGCCCATTTCTAGTCCTATGGTTTGGCTATCTCCACGTTATTCGTGGTGCAACAAGTCTTGGTGTTGGGTCGGGTTTTATTTTTTCAATAAAGATTGTCTTAACTCATGTATACCATCTTTTGAAGGTTATATTTGTGCATGCTTCAACGACGTTTACAAATCAAACAATTTTTTTTGTCAAATCTCTTGATCAGTTTTGACTGCGTTATGTGTGCTAACTTCAATTTTCGGCAGTTATAATCGTCCAGATTAGGCATTTCGTGAAAAAAATTTTCTATTCCATAATATTGGTGTGCCAATGGGAACATTAAAGTCCAGAAGTGAAGAGCATATTGCGGAAGTAAGAGTGTTGATATGCAGAGACCTCGTCATTTCCATCTCTCACCGGGTCATTCTCTCAATGGTATTGACCGCCCATAAAAGATAGTATTGATCCAAGAGCTACTCATGCAAGCTAAAATGCCAAGTGCGTGCTCGGTCAGTGACAATAATGCTGGCATATGCTTTCATAGTGCCTGCACGCTTATGCAAAGAAAACGTAACGAACCAGCTAATAGTCTTGAATATTATATGATCCTAATAAATAAAGGACAACAATGTTCAGATCTGCACGTGGAATGTTCGAACCCTTTACAAATTGCGTGCACCCGAACATATAGAGGAGTTCTTCCACACCTAAAAGTAGACATGACCGATATCCAAGAAGTGTGATTGAATGAACCGAACACAAATAGGTTTAAAAGTCAGTGCCGTTTTATAGTAAAACGCAAAAGTTTTGCAAAATTCCACTTTACTTATCAATATAGTCGCCTTCGAGGGCGATACACTGATTGAAACGATTTTTCAATCTTTCGATACCAGTTTTGTAGTACGATTTCGGTTTAGCCTCAAAATAGGCCTCTGTTTCGGCGATTACTTCTTCATCGGTCTAAAGTCTCTTTCCGGCGAGCATTCTTTTGAGGTCAGCGAACAGAAAATAGTCGCTGGGGGCCAAATCTGGAGAATACTGTGGGTGGGGAAGCAATTCGTAGCCGAATACATTCAATTTTGCAATCGTTTTTATCTACTTGTGACACGGTGCATTGTCTTTATGAAACAGCACTTTCTTTTTCTTCAAATGCGGCCGTTTTTCTGCGATTTCGTCTTTCAAACGCTCCAACAACGCAATGTAATAGTCGCTGTTGACAGTCTGTCCCTTTTGGAGATAGTCGATGAAAGTTATTCCATGTGTATCCCAAAATACGGATGCTATAACCTTGCCAGCCGACTGTTGAGTTTTTGGTCGTTTTGAACGAGGTTCGTCGCCCGCTCGCCACTCATCTGAGTGGTTGAACAGCTTTAAATACTATTCTGAATCATCAACACGTTGTTGTTTTTGGTCGACTGTGAGCAAACGTGGCACCCACTTTGAACAGAGCTTTTGCATGTCCAAATATTCGTGTATGATATATCAAACACGCTTTTTTGATATCTTCAGAGCCTCAGCTATCTCGATCAAGTTCACTTTACCGTCATTCGTAATCATTTTGTGGACTTTTTTGATGTTTACATCTGAAACAGTCTCTTTTGGACGTCCACTGCGTCCATCATCTTCGGTGCTTGTATGACCATTTTTAAATTATTCAATTCACTTGCGAATGGTTCGTTCGGCTGGTGCAGAGTCCAGATAACACTTATTAAGCCATTTTTTTGCATCGGCTGCATTTTTTCCCATCAAAAAGCAATGATAAATCAACACACGAAATTGCTTTGAATCCATTTTTTTCACAATAACAAAAGTTGCTTCACTCACAACGCTATATCTCAAGAACTAATCCTCCGACAGCTGTCAAATTTATACACGTATCTTTTGAAGGGATTTAATTCGGCACTGATTTTTCAGCCCATGTGTTATGTTGTACTATGAAATGTTGCTAACAACCGGCGGTCGCAGAGTATATTCGGATGCGAAACCACCTTAAGAGGAAGACTTAGAGAACAAGTCATGAGCTTCAGGTATGCAAGGGAGCGTCTAAAGTCTTTTTGGGTAGACATTTAATTCAGCAACACAACCCAAAGACTGCTTCTACGAGCTCATCGATGAAATCAATGAGCAATATCCTAATATATATGCCAATATGGATATGCCAATCTATCCAAAAAGGACATCTTTGATATAACAGCCTCTACGTCATCACTCCTTAAAAAGGGACACACTCTTATTGATTTTACGATGAAAAGCAACTTTATCCAACCATCGGTTTCCATAACTTGATACCCATAAAATGACCTGGTGCGACTGCTAATCCACAAACAGTCTATCAAACTGATCATTTCCCGATCGACGTAGGGCACTCTTTCAATGTTTTGTATGTCCAAACATACCGAGCAGGTAATATCGGTTCGGACCATTATCTTATTATCTGAATACAGATGTCCATAATAGCCGAAAGAAACTACCAATTTGAGGAGTTCAACGTCGAACAGCTACAATCGGAAGAAATCGCTAGGGCCTTTCAACCAAGTTTCTCTTACCTCTCAACTATATTAGAAACAGGCTGAACGCGTTCAAATAAGGCCTTAGAGAGGTGCTACCAGAAGAATGAAGTTCGGAGGTTTTATCAAAAAACAATACAAACAGAAATCTGCAAAAATAGAGAAGTAAATCTCAATAAAACTGCAAGTCAGCGCCGAGAGTCTGAAAGAATTGTTTGAGCACACCATTAAACAGTGATGACAATCAGCATCATGTCATTAGACAAAATGAACTATTCAACCTGGGCGATGAGAGATAATATTTCCTTTCGCCCAACTAAGGTGAAGTCAGGACAGCTATTTCCAATCATTAGTTCAAAAAAGCTACTGGATCATTACACTCCGGTGTAATGCGCTAGAGGCTTGTCAGACTGTTAATCGTTCGGTTCCGTCGCGTTCAAAACAATCTAATCAAATTAGAACACATCATAATAAATATTTCTCGAATAATCAGTGCCCGATGTGTTAAAATGATCATGTGTTGTCCCAATGTGCTCAATTTCTATCTTCAGACATTAATTCGCGTAGAAAAATCGTTAAAACCCAGTCCGCATGCTTCAATTGTCTTCGAATTGGTCACTCCTCTAATAATTGTCGATCAAGTTTCCGTTGTCGTGTGTGTAAATCTCGTCACCACAATTTGGTGCACTTGGATGACTCTACAAAGATTTCCGTGTCGGTTACATCTATCTCGACTTTTGATACCCCACCTTCCTTAACACAAAACTATTCACAATGTTCGTCGTCCACTCCTCATACTTCACCTCCAGTGGTCAGTAACCACTCGCTTGAACCAAGCATTCGCAAGCAAACTATTTTGCCAACAATTCTCGCAAGGGTTCAAGATAATCGGGGTTCAGTTCGGCGGTTGTCGCATTTTGTTGAATACAGGCTCACAATCTTCATTCGTCACTGAATTGTTCATGAAAGGATAGGACTTCCTCGCAAACCTGCTCGGCTATCGGTCACGGGACCAACATAGCTAGAAGCGGGCCAAACTAAAGGTTGCGTTTTAATCCAAATCCATTCGCGAGTGAGCTCAATCCAATTGTCGGTAGATGCATTTATTCTCTGTAAGCTGACTTCAACTTTACCATCTAAATCGTTCGACGCGTCTACATGGGAGCATGTTTCAAAATTGATATAAGCCGATCCGCTCTTTAACATTTCCAACTCGGTGGATATGCTTCTGGGTGCAGATAAAGTGTTTAACATTCTTGAAGCTGAACAAATACGCGGGCCCGAAGGCACACCTATCGCTCAAAATACTTCATTCGGGTGGGTTATTTCGGGACAGCTCTCAGATTCAAACTATCGTAGTCTATCGTCATTCTTTTCTGCTATAGACGTAGACCTTTTTCTACAAAGAATCTGGGAGATCGAAGAAATGCCTTGCATCAAAGCCAATTCTTCTTTCAATGACCTAGCTGAAGAACAGTTTCGTAAAACAGTGTCAAGATCGCCTGACGGAAAATACATTGTCCCTCTTTCATTTAAGACCTCCTCCCCTCGGTTCGGAAACACTCTTCACACGGCATTTTCGCGCCTAAACTCGATATAGCGTCGATTTCGAAACAATCCAGAATTGCAACAACAATATTCAAAATTTATGAATGGATAATTCAACCTCGGCCCTATGTCCCTAATCCCTTGCCACGAAATATACCAAGGCCCTTCGCAGCAATTCTATCTGCCTCATCAAACTACGTGTCGTGTTTGATGGTTCGACCAAAGATTAAAATAGAATCTCGTTAAATAGCCAACTTCTAATCCAACCAATTCAATAAAACCAATTCAGCACGATTTGATCGAAGTGTGTTTGTGGTTTCGACAAAATCGTTATGTCTTTACGCCAGATATTGTGAAAATGTTTCGGCAAATATGGGTTCGCAAGTCAGGCACTAACTATCAACGCATCGTATGGCGTTATGTGCCAACAGCGTCAAATCCAGCAGACTGTGCGTCGCGTGTGATCTTGCTGTCTCGTCTCCCTGCTCATGGCCTGTTGTGGTCAGGACCATCCTGGCTATCACTACCCGAGGAACATTGGCCAGAATCGAAGATTCTGTTCAAACTCTAAATTGGTTACGCAGAATGTCGCTTTAAAATGGTTCTGTCCTTGAAGGACTACTTAAAAGGAATTCTTCGTGGTTCAAATCGAAACATCCACGGTTTGACATATTCTGAGATTCGTTCTGTGAAAATTGTTATTTTGAAGATGATTCGACTTGGAGCCTTCGAAAGCTACATTCAATATGTGCGTACTAGACACCAAATATCGCCAAAATCAAAACTGTTAAAATACTCAGCATTCTTAGATGAGGATGGAATCCTACGTGTTGGTGCTCGCATTTGTTCTTGCATGCAGGAGTATCTGAGACATTTGCTTTCGTTCGGCAAGAATTTTGGATCATGGGCAGCAGAAGTCTAATCCGCAAAGTAATTCACCAGTGTAAGCAGTATTTTATGCAACGTAATCAAACCAGTCAGCAGATAATGGGTGATCTACCATCACATCGGATTCAACAGAGCCGTCCATTTTCAAATACCGGATGTGATTACGCTGGACCTTTTTAACTAAATTGTCTCAATGTCGCAAGGCGAAAATTGCAAAGTCGAACATTGCCTTATTCATATGCATGTCTACGAAAGCAATTCACTTGGAACTGGTAAGCGATCTTACGACAGATGGCTTCGTCGCTGCTTTACGTAGATTTGTTTCACGCCGTGGGAAATGTTCCAGTATCTTTAGCGACAACGGGACCAATATTCAACGAGCTCGACGTTGCCTCACGTAGATGCATAAATTAGTTATGAGGCAAACACACAACAACACCATTGGTGCAGCCCTTGCCAAGGATGGTATAGCATGGCACTTCATCTCTCCATCGGCACCTCATTTCGGTGGCCTTTGGGAAGCTGGCGTTAAGTCAGTAAAGGTGCACTTGCGACGCAGGTGTCAAGTAGAAACTGTGTGAACCACTGACAGCTGTTCCTGAGCCTAGTCAGCTGGAATTACCAACAAATTGGCTAAATCGCTGGAACCATATCCAAAACATGATCCAAGGCTTTTGGAAGACGTGGCCCGTGGAATATTTGACAACTTTACAGGAGCTACCCAAATGCCAAAAACCCACAAACAGTCTCAAGACTGGCGATTTAGTAGTAATTAAAGAGTCAAATCATCTGCCTCCCACAAAGTGGCTTTTAGGACTCGTACGAGGGTGTAAGAGTCGCAACAATTCGCACCTCCGGTGGAACGTTCGTTCGATCAACTATAAAGCTAGCACCATTACCAATGTCCTGAAACTCGTTCAGGGAAAGCGGGATGTTTGGGACTCAAACAACAATTTTTTTTTTTTTTGCATTTGAAATTCTTAATTAATTCAACAAGTAACATATGTACATATCTAGATATTTGTTATATAAGATGTAATTTTCTTTCGACATTCAATTTTCTCTAACTATTCGCATTCTTATCATTCTTATCTTTAATCTTTGATGAAGATCAAAAATGTGAGTGCTTGCATTTTTGCATTATTCTTTTTATGCCCATTCGTCGTGTGCTATCGCGCAGGTTGTACAACACCAAATTAACTGCTTGTGGGAAATATTGGGTAGAAAATAGTACATCAATTGTGCTCTGATTTATTCACTACGCGATTCCTTCTTCCACTTTGGATTTGACCGCAGCACACACCACACGATAAGTATAAAATATTCATATTCATATTCATATATAATGAAATATTATTAACTATTTGGTATTTGGTTCGTTTGAAATCATTTCGGTGCAAATAAAAACATTTGCTCGTTTTATTCTTCAAAAATGGTTTTAGTGGTAAGGTCGTTGGGTGTGTTAATTATGTCAAACATAGAATTAATCATTTATAGCTTGAAGGTCATTAAAGATCTTATGATAACAACCCTACCACTTTCAACCTTTTTCAACAAAATATTTGAGTTATCAAACCATTTTATTTTTTTCTCTAGTTTAACTTTTTTTGCAGCCATGAACAAGACTCTAATGTACTTAGTGAAATAATCATTAATAAAAATTACTCCCTCCAGCACCAAACACCGAAGTACTTAGATTTTTTTTTTTTTGCCTATCGTTTGCCCTTTATAATCTTCTGCTTGGCCTCAATAGATGACAGGTGAACACATAAAATGTTAGATTTTTAACATTTTTCGATTTCATCAGCAGAACAAAGACATTTAAAGTGGCATCAAAAATTGTTTGTACACTCTCAACTGGGTTAAGAGTATATATCTCAGGTTCACCAACTATCTCAATCACTTTCCCCATTTGTTTCTGTTCCTTCCACTTCAGTTCACTCTCCAGCGACGAAAATCTCGATTTTGGTGGGGAATTTTCTTCTTTCAACTGTTGAACCGTATGGAAAAATTTTGTGTTGATATTTTTCAGGCTTAGCATTTATTCATACAGTATTTGGAGGGTTATTAAACTGCTGTCAATGTTCACTGATACTTCATTTTCCTCTATAGACTGCTTGCTGGTTGACGCCGTAACACTTTTTATCATTGTTGTTGTTTGCAATCCTTTTACCTTGGTAAAAGTGGTCTCGATACCCAGGGTTTAAGTCTATTGGCAGAATTTTTCAAAGACACCGTGAAAATATAATTTTTAATATGTTTGGTTAGGCGAATTTCGAAAAGGATTTCGATGCAGAAACATCTCTTTCCAAATAAACATTATTCCAAGGTTTATATAAAAGACTATCTTTTAACTTAGTAAACTTAATTTTTGGCCATTTACATTTTCACCTTTGCTCTTATTTTAAAGCCATTAGTGTTGATATTTAATCGTTTCATTGCGTGATAAGATATTTTAACATCTGAAATGCACTTCTACAGGAGCTTAGAAGAAAAAAAAAAGTTTATAAATGTAATCCGCGCAACTAGCCAATACCATTCTAGTAGCAGCCTATAATGGCCATGTGATGCCAGAGGAATCTAAGAAATTAGGATTAAAATTCCCCAAAGTGCTAAGATTTTTAGCTGCAAATTTGCTTAACAGATTAGAAGATTCATTTACGAACATCACATAATATTATGCATAAGCCGCCTGCAGATACATAAAAACACATATTCTATTTGATTAAATTCTATCGGGAACATTAGAATGTCTGCACAATTAAAACAACACTCTTTGCTTCACTAACTGCGTATCTATCATCGACAAAACATCCGACATCACCCGCAGTGTAATTTTAATTGGGGTTTAGCAAAGAAATTAAAACCTAGCAAGTGGTAGTCATCTATTTTAAAGCTGAAAATCCTAATTTCAGACATAAAAACATTATCTGGAATACATAAAAAAGAATGAATGTTAGGAAAAGTTTTCTTTTGGTGTACAATAAAGAGTTTGCTATTGGAGTAACTGCTGTTTATAATCTGATAATCAGACATTTAAGATATTTCGATGTGTGCAAATAAACACTTAATAAGGGTGAGATCATTAAATAATTTAATTGAGATTACCTTTCTACCTTCCTTCTTTCTCATAAATATTTAATTATCTTTTAACCAAACATTAAAGCATTTACTGCCCAACAAGCAATAAAATGTCTCACTTCAAAAAAGATATGTTAAAATTGATGAGTTAGATACTCATGTGAACAAGTGTAGTGAAATTAAGATGTGAGGGTTCAAAATTAATAAACTAAACGAATACTTGAAGAATAGTTTCGACTTCAGATCTTAAAATTAATCAAGCTTTAAGCTTTTGTAAAGAGTTTGGTTAGAAACAGAGGCATCGGTGATGCAAGAGTAGACTATTATGGCACTCGCACAATTACTCGTCTCTAGGTCGTCAGAATGGATTGGTCCTTGCTTCTACTCTGTGCAATTTTTTTTTTTTTGTTTTGTTTTATGCCGGAATAAAAAAATAAAGAAAAATCAGGGATAGAAATAGAGAAAGCTACTTTACCTTATTTTGACTATACGGAAGGACTTAAAAAAATTAAAGAGAGAAAGATGATAGAAAAAAGAGCTAAAGGAACAGGAGGATTACATCTGAGTGCATCATACTACTTATTTTAAAGTAACAATAAAATTCATAATAAATTTATTAAAAAGATATTTTTTTCAAAAAAAACTTACTACCTAATACATGAGCTGAAAAGTCATTGCCGTTTCTAGGAAAGGGTACCACTTAAATTAAATCCATACCATTTTCAATTAGTACCAACCTTCAAAAGATACTTGTATAAATTTGACAGCTGTCGGACGATTAGTTCTCGAGATATAGCGTTATGAGTGAAGCAACTTTTGCTATTGTGAAAAAAATGGATTCAAAGCAATTTCGTGTGTTGATTTATCATTGTTTTTTGATGTGAAAAAATGCAGCCGATGCAAAGAAATGGCTTGATAAGTGTTACCCGGACTCTGCACCAGCCAAACGAACCATTTGCAAGTGGATTGAAAAATTTAAGAGTGGTCAAGAAGATGATGCCCGCAGTGGACGTCCAAAAGAGTCTGTTTCAGATGAAAACATCAAAAAAGTCCACAAAATGATTACGAATGACCGTAAAGTGAAATTGATCGAGATAGCTGAGATATCAAAAGAGCGTGTTGGATATATCATAAACGAATATTTGGTCATGCGAAAGCTGCCGCGTTTGCTCACAGTCGACCAAAAACAACAACGTGTTGATGATTCAGAGGAGTGTTTAAAGCTGTTCAACCGCAATAAAGCCGAATTTTTGCGTCGGTATGTGACAATGGATGAAACTTGGCTGCATCACTTCATACCAGAGTCAAGTCGGCAGTCAGCTGAGTGGCGAGCAGGCCACAAACCTCGTCCAAAATGACCAAAAACTCAACAGTCGGCTGGCAAGGTTATGCCATCCGTATTTTGGGATACACATGGAATAATTTTCATCGACTATCTCTAAAACGGACAGACTATCAACAGCGACTATTACATTGCGTTTTTGGAGCGTTTGAAGGACGAAATCGCAGAAAAACGGCCGCATTTGAAGAAAAAGAAAGTGCTGTTTCATCAAGACAATGCACCTTGTCACAAATCGATGAAAACAATGGCAAAATTAAATGAATTCGGCTACGAATTGCTTCGCCACCCACCGTTTTCTGGTGGGAATGATTGAAAATGCATTCACAACATGTCACTGTTTGTTGAGGATTTTGGACTGGAGGCATCATCGGCCAATTCTTCTTTAAAAATGCGGCTGGTCAGAAAATAACAGTTACTGGTGCTCGCTATCGCAACATGGTAATCCAGGTTTTTAAATTGCATGATATTGATGTGAACGACATATGGTTTCAACAAGCCATACAGCCGAAGAAACAATTTAATAACTGCATAGGTCATTTTCTGTCCGCGTTTTTTTTTTCCGTATTGTTGATCAGAATTGGCCCCGTATACGATTTAACGACGTCGGCCTTTTTCTTTGGGGTTTTTCGAAGTCTATGGTAGACAGACCTAAAACCAACCACACTTTGAAGATGCAATTGAAATCAAGTCAAAATTTGTGGAAAATTTTGACAAAAGTATATGTCAGTAAAGTCGTGTAGGTATGCTATTCCATACATACCGAATACTGCATACTTACAATCTCTGTGCTTTCTATTAAAGTTACACCTTGCGTGAATTTTGGGGCACCCTATTAACAATTAAAATTAACAATGTTTTCCACTCGTTCCACCTAAATTTAAAGTATCACCACAACTCTCTCTATAACAAAAGAGATATATTCACCCAAGCAACAATAGCACACGGAGAGAGGGAGTTTACAAAAAAAAGTGTAATGAGGGAATTCGAAAGTATAGTAGAGGAAGGTTTGATAGAAACAGTTCTTTTTGTGAGTTGGGAAAAAAGGTTGGTGGGTCTAATTAATAGATTCAGTGGAGAATAGGTCTGTTCGAGAAAAGCGGCCAATTTATTAGACTTGAAACAGTGAGGAGCCACCAACATAAACCCCACACGCTATACTTTTTAAGAAATCTGTATTTCTATGCTATTAACTTACGTAAACAAAGCTGTAATTAGATAATGATAAAAGGCGCAATAGTTTAAAAAAAAAAAAAGTCTAATATGTTCTTTACTAATTGAAGGGACAGCTACTGTATTCTTGATTCTAAGGGAATATATCGAATGTTTTCTGAAGTGTTACCACTTCTAGCTTTCTTGGTAAAAAGATACCGAAGTGGGAGTATCTTCAGCGATTGATATAGCGGCAGAAATAGTGAGACTGTGGAAGAACCACATATCCGAGGAATGCGCTCTAGGTAAGGACGGAGCGTCCGAAAAGAGCCAACTCGCTTGTGTGATTTTTGTGAACACCGAAGGGTATATCGAAAACTATCGAGGTTGTCCCAAATTCCAATACATCAAAAGAGTAAATCTGGTATGGCAGCAGAAAGTGGCAGTTAAACGTCTACTCGTGCAGCTATAGATACCAGATCTGTGGAAATACAGTACAACAAGCTAAGGTGGCTTCTCAGGCCCCAGTGCTTAGAGTACAGGAACCCGTACCTGACATGATAGCTATCTTACTCTCAATTCAGGCGCAGATGGTTCAGCACTGCTGCCGGGAATAACGCACCTCCAGCCATGATGGGTACGTACACGGCGCAGCAAATCCTGAAGGTCCTAACAGTGAATTAACATTCACTGATTAGGCTCGAACGAAGAGCCTCACTATTTAAGTTGCTTAAAGGCCAAGACCCCGATGTGCTCACCAAAAAACACAAAATGAGGCTTAGACGATGTAAAATAGTATGAAAAAATTGACCCAATCCAATTCAAGGAGGAGGTGTTGCAATCTTTGCAAGAAAAGAACTTCGTTTTCAAAGACTATACAGTCGTGTAGTACGTAGGTTCCAGGTGCTCGAAGCATGCGTCGTGTATGTCCCTCCCCGTAGTGGAATACGGTTATACATGGTGTATATTTATGCACCTAAGGTCACCCAATCCACCTAATTCATGTCAGAGTTCAAGACACTTTTTCGAAATGGAAATTGGAACACAATTATTTTATTATCGGCGTAAATTTCAACGCCAACTAACCAAAAAACTATAAACTATCAACGCACATTCGTGTATGACAGTGACCATTGCGATCTTAGCACCAAAATGACTGTTCCCAATGAAACTGCGGAATTGGAAGAGTTTGTCAAAGGCATTCTTACATTTGTAGTATGCCTATGCCGAATTCGCTCTACCCACCGTCCAACAGTAATCTGGCAAACGAGGAGGAGATCCAACAAATAAAACACAAAAATTTTGGAAAAATAGAGGCTTTTAGCTCTATACACTTCTCCCAGCGATGTTCAAAAATTTCGATACGCTTTTTATAACAAAAACTGTCTTGCTCCTCAAAATAGCCATTAACTACTGACATCACTTCTTTATCCACAACTGACCCTTTTTTTAAGTTTGGGAACAGAAAATAATCCGTGGAGGCTAAATCTGGCGATTAGGGTGCAATTCAAACTTTATTTCATTAATTTTGGCCATTGCAATAACGGATTTGTGAGTTGGTGCATTGTCTTCATGAAACAACGCTTTCTTCTTAGCCAAATGCGGCCGTTTTTGCTTGATTTCTTCGTTAAAATGTTGCAATAAGTTCGCACAATACTGGCCTTTGATAGTTTTTCCTTTTTTAAGATAGTCAATGAAAATTATCCCCCTCGCACCCCAAAAAATCAACGCCACGACCTTGCCTGTAGATAACACGGTCTCCGTCTTCTTTGGAGCCGGTTCTCCCTGTGGATTTTTTGTTTTGATTGTTCTTTTGTCTCGGGTGTAAAGTGATGGACCTACGTTTCATCCTTTGTTATGAGACGTCGCAAAAATTCTGCTTTGTTGCTGTGATACTTCGCTAAACACTCAATTAAAACATCTTCACGACACTGTTTTTGCTCGAGTGTGAGCAAACGCGGCACCCATCTTGCACACAGCTTTCTTATCTCCAAATTTTCAAATAATATGCTATATCGTCACCTCATTTGGTCGACCACTGCGATGATCGTCTTGGCAGCTCGTACGGCCTCGTTTAAACGAAGCAACCCAACATTTTACTGTTTTAAAAGAAGGAGCAGACTCACTCAGAGTAGAATCCAGTTTAGCTTTTATATTGGATAGGCTGAGGCCTTTCAAAAAAAAAAAAAAAGGATTGTATCACATAACGACGACCAATTTTCTCCATTTTCATAAATTCACTGACAACGTTCACTATTGATGGCTGCTAAACAAATACTAAACAACGTGGCGCTTTCAAACTTGAAACATATGCTTTATTGACTGCGTACTTTTTTATACAGTGAAATTTTCAAACAACTACCGCCATGTCATGGTCAGGACGGGTACTGGATGAGACAATTAAAAGAACAATGTGCAAAACGATAACTCTGTAACAACACACTGAAAACGAGGACTTATTTCGCAACGAAACTGTTGACGCATTTCACCGACTTTAAAGTAAATTGCTGTCAAGACTTGATACCTTGTACAGACAGTTAACTGAGAGATATAATCAGGAGATCGGGACATTAAAGTCGTCGATCAAAAACTTCAAAACATTAATAAAAAAAAGAAAATTACAGAAATTCTGTTAATTTGTATTGGAAGAACAAAATTTTGGGCTGTAAACACCAGCAACCGGAATATGTTCCCACAAAAAAATAAAATATTTCGGAGGAAAGATCAAAACGACCTTTCGTGTCTTAAAATCGCCCAAAATCTGGAAAACGAAAACATAATTTTAACAGCAGACAT
This sequence comes from Volucella inanis, assembly GCA_907269105.1. Taxonomy (NCBI): domain Eukaryota; kingdom Metazoa; phylum Arthropoda; class Insecta; order Diptera; family Syrphidae; genus Volucella; species Volucella inanis. The sequence continues at coordinate 122,912,740 of OU026157.1, read as the reverse complement.
CGATGCAAGTGAGGTCGTTGATGATGACAACTTCTTTGTGATCGAGCAGCCGCAGGAGAAGGTAGATGCTATGGGAGCGACTTTCTAGGAAGTGTACAAGGCGAATGACATCTTTGGCCCAAACCACGACCTGGAAATTCGTGTCCTTATGCACAATTCCTACCTTCGAAATGAAATAGTTAACTGGCGATTCGAGAGCTCGGCTTTCACCCAGATCAGTGGTGAGAATATGGCAAATAATGTCACTGCCGACGATGGGGTACTACACCCGTTCATTTCGAAAGAAGAGCTCCAAACGATCTTCGAATCGCTTACAAGTAAGAAATCAGTGGGAACCGATGAAACATTTATAGGACATTATTTAATAATGCAATGAATAATGCCAATTATCCAGCTCATTGGAAAACGTTGGTTTGGTATCCCCAAAAGAGATAAAGACATATTCATTCCGGCGAATTTCCGGTCGATCAATCTTTGTCAAAATATCAGTAAGGTGTTCGAGAAGGTTGATCAATCAATTCTGACTAAGTGGGTTGAGGACAAAAATATAGTTCCGGATAATCAGTTCGATTCCAAGGCAGGGCGATGTGACTTCTGCTGGAACACTTCACATTAAAAATGGTCTGCAACAAGCGATAAATTCGCCGATCCTATTCAACATTTAGACAAGTAATCTAATAGGTTCACTTCACCATGCCATAGCTTACGCAGGCGACTTAATCGCGTACAGAAAAGGCCCATATATTGAGGTCATTAATATACTTTTGCAACGCGGCTTCTATGAAATTAGGCATTCTGTTTAAGACGCCTATGTCTGGGTCCTCTAGGGATACCAGAAAGAATTGGCGAAAGTTTTTTATCGTCGGACGACACGGACAGCCACTTGCTTGTCGAAATGTAGTCAGATACCTTGGGACTCGATTAGACCACTATCTACATTTTAATAGACATACGAAACTAAAGGTGCTTCTCCCCTTACAGAAACTGCTTTATAACAGCCAACTTGATTCGAGGGCGAAGGTAATCTGCTACATGGCCCTTATCCGGATATTATTTGGATCTCTCGGGTGGTTCAACGTGAGAACAAATTTATTGGAAAAGATTCGGGTATTTTGAATGGCTTGTCTTCGCTTATATAGAACGCCAGATTCTGTGTACACAAAGTTCTATCGTAATGAGGTCTTGTACACTAGGGCGAACCTAATAATAGTGGAAAATTTCGTCGTTAAGTTGATCCGCAGGCACATATGCTTCTACCCTAATCATATGTATCATGAGAAAGTTCACGGCTTTATTCCTCCAGAGGCGTTAGTTTACCTCGATAATATAGATCTGATTCAGGATAAATTAGCTGTGCCACTAATCTTCCACGTTGCTCGAACAGCTGCAGACAGGCGACTCAACTATGACAGTGACGTCACACATGGTAGTACGAAGATTCTCCAGTTCAATAGGGCAGTAGGGAGTCGCGACATGAGGGATGTTGCTCAGCAGAGCCAGCAATTTTGGTGGCTTGTTGAGGGAGAGGATACTTGTCGTCGAATTGCTCCAGTAATAAATAACAAAGTGGGTCAGCCTAAGTTTTTTTAGCCGTGGCCGGCTTACATATCTTTAGGTAGGATTAAGCTAGCTTTAAGAAAAAAATGTATATATTGTATTAGGAATATACAGAGTAACTGACTAGAACTGCAACTTTTTAAAATTCTATATTTTTTTTATTTTTTGATAAATTTTATTGTGCCAAAGCAAAGAATGTTGGAAAATACATAAATATTCAAATTGTATCAGTAGTTTTCAATATGTCCACCGTTGGCGCGAATAATAGCCTTGAGACGGCCGAAGAAAGCATCGCACGCTGCACGCAAGTGGCTCAGCGGTATTTTGGGCCCATTCCCGGCAAAGTGCTTGTTTAAGGTGGTCCAAACTATGGTATTTCGCCTTCGCCTTCAAAATACCCCAGACAGAGAAATACAACAGATTTGCATCCAGAGAATTTGCAATCTATTGTGTCGAAGAAATGAAGTGTGGAACATTGTTTTTTAACCAGTTTAGGTTGACGCGCGCTTTGTGAGACGGTGCCTAGTCTTGTTGAAATGTCCACATTCTCCGACCGAAATGATTGTTTGCCCAAGGCTTCAATACTGCCTCTAAGACAGTTTCATGGTATACGATCGCATTAATTTTGACGCCACGCAGAGCGACCATCGGAGGTTATGGTGGCCCAAACCATCACCATCGGTGCTGCCTGCTTTCTGGTGGCCGTCCAAAGGTGTAAGTTTTCGAAGGACCTCTCTGGCAAGTAAACTCGGTCATTTTGTTGGTTGACATATTGCTCGATAACAAATGGCGACTCATCGGAAAAAACCAAATTCGGCAACTCACCACTTTCGTGCAAGCGTAGCAACTCCTTCGCTCTTTCGACTCTTTTTCTGTTGCGGTTCAAGATCTTGCATCCGTTCCAACGATATGTTGAACTCATGAGCCATTTTTCTTACACTTCGACGCGGATTTCGCTCAATTCGAACCTTCACTTTCCGAACCATTTCTGTCGATGTCGATTTTTTTTAGTTTTAGTTTCAATTATTGTAAATATAAAAATAAAAATAGACTGTGCCTGCATGGGGCCAGTAAATTAGAATAAGATAATTATAAGTTATTTAATATAATTTTTAAGCGTTTTTTTGTCTAGAAAGTAAAAGTTAATAAATGATTAAAAATACAAAATGCATTAAAACTAAACGAAACGATAATAAAAGGAAAAACACTAAAAGATTATCGCAAGTGTAAACCAAAAGCACCGAAATTCATTTCATACTTCTGTTGTTAAGCGTAAAACACACTATAAATCGACTTATTGAAGACAAAGTTGTGTGGTGATGCCTTATTACCTGAAGTGGCTAATGGATTTGCCGTCTCGCTCAACCGATTTATTATTTTAGATTCTTTCTTAGGAGTCTATTCCAACAGGTCGAAAATTTGAAATCTTTTTACGTTTACATTTGACGTCAAATTGCTGGAATATTGGCTAAGTTATTCGAATAAGTCATGGAAAATTGGGTCCAGTGCATCTAATGCTGCAAGCAGTTCTGTGAAGGACGTTTGAATAATATTCTATTTCATAAGTAATCATATAACTAATGTATGTAAAATACTTTGGCTTATTGGTCCTATACTTAGAGTCAAGTATTCTGTTAAATATATAAAGCTACCATATGTATGCCAAATTTTAATTTAAAAATCTTAATTCTCTTTAATATACAACAGCATAAAACCACATTGCATTTGAGTTGGAAAGACTTGTTTTTCCCGATAGCCCTTAATTTAATCAGTGTTTTCAGTAAGAGAAAAGACAATACCAATCAATTTCAATTTACTGATGTAATCAATTCCCTGTACAATTAAAAACAGAACTCACAAAAACCTCTAAACCGTAATGAGGAATGACGTCCTGATGTCGCAGATGGGCTTACATGTGTGCAGGATAACTTAAGTTCATCAATTATTAAAATAAAACTAATTTAATTATTCGTTAAACGTAATAATTTTGATCGTAGTACTCGAATAAACGCAACATGATATTGGATTGTTTGCTGGTCATTTATCATTTTCTCTTACAGTTGTAAAAATAGGATTTGTTAGTGTACGATACCTTAGTGAAATATAATCTATAAAGTGACCAGATAAGAATGATAGCAGAAAAATTTTAAATAAAACATCTACATTGTGAAATATAAAAAATTTCTCTTTCACAACTTTACGCGTTGCGACGCTTTAATAGCATCTTGTTGTCTTGTTGAAGCAATAGCTCCGATATTTCGGTGTTGTCGAACTCTGATGACAGGGGGGTTGCTTACATATTTTTTTTTATAAGGGATTTTTGTACCCTTAAAATGTTTGTACACAGCATCGTCGAAGGAAATTTAGGGGGGAAAAAAGGCAGGTACCGATGTACATTGTTTTTAAATGTTTGTAAATTAAAACGACCAGGAAACACGAAGGTCGGCAGGACATTCCATAAGCGGTCTATTAAAGAATAACGATATTTTAGAGTACTGAAAAAAATGGGCTTGAGGGTATACTGGTTAGCATTCATAGCAAGACTGGTGTTTCGGTTGAAAGTTTGAATCGGCGGAATGTTACTGGCGATTTCAATAGAGCACTGATGGTAAAAATAGCGATAAACAAAGTGAGACAGGAGACATTACGTCGATGTTCGAGGGTGTCAATTGAATGACTGATATTAGTATCACCAATGAGTTTTATCGGACGGTTTTGAAGCAGGTGCAGAGATATTTTAATTGCACCAGACCAGATGTGGGCATTGCACTCCAATTTTGGGCGGATGAATGCCTTATATATTGTGGGCAGATCAGAGGGGGTAAAATTTTTCTTACATCGCTTGGGGAAACTTAGACATTTTGCAGCATTTCTGGTGACATCGAATATGTGGTCATTCCAACGTAAGTTGTAACTTACACACATACCGATAATGGAAAGTTTATCGGTTTCAACGATGCAAGTGTCATTCATGGATAATGGCTGGGTATTTGAACTATCATCAGCAAAGGAATATATTGGATTAGAAGTAGCAGACAAGAGATCATTAATGAAAATTAAAAAGAGTGTCGGAGATAGAATGGAGCCCTAGGGCACACCAGCATCTATTTTGTGAATATTAGACTTGAAAATGTCCAAGACAACTTGAATTGAACGTTCCTAAAGGTCATTTCTAATCCATTGAAGAAGAGAGTCATCGATCCCAAAAGCATGCATTTTCGACAAAAGAACCTGATTCCAAACTCTGTCAAATGTTTTAGAAATATCAAGTGTAACTATGTTGCTTTCTCCAGATTGATATATGCTTTCGTTCCACTTTTCGGCGAGACATGCCATCCAATCACCAGTATACCTGTTGCTACGAAAACCATATTACCGGTCATTGAGAAGATTTCGTGTTTCGAGATATTTCATGAGCTGACAGTGTATCAGCGTTTCCATGACCTTGGAAAGAAGGGACGTAAGTGCAATGGGTCTGTAGGAGGAGAGAGAAGAACATTCGCCTCTTTAAGGGACGGGCTAGACAAATACTGTTTTCTATCTTCTCGGAAAGAGAAGGATTGATGAAAAAGCTTACGCAGTGGTTTTGACAGCGTGGAAGAACACCTTTTCAGAAGAAGGGGTGACATCCCATCTGGACCAACAAATTTATGCATGTTAAGATCTTTGAGTACTCTTACTACTACACGAGTGCGAAAGTGGATTCGTCCCATTGTAGATTCGATGCACTCAAGTGTAGGCGGGGACAAAACACAATCTGGGAGTGTTGAGCTAGCCCTAAGTGTGCAGCAAGTAGATTGGCCTTGTCTAAAAAGCTGACAGCTGGAATGTCATTGTAAATGAGCTTTGGGATGGAGGATGACGCAGAATTTCTAATGTTTTTGATTTGATTTGATTTTTACTGCCTTTAGGACATTGCAGTACTTTTTGCCTCAGTTTTTGGTCGTATTGGAATTTCACACGCTTGAAAAAGACATTGCAGTCATTTCTGGCTTGTTAAAACTTTTTTCGGTTTTCCTCTGTCGAGTTGGTTTTGTAGGACCGAAAAAACAATTCTATAACCCTGATAGCCTCTTTAGAGCTCGAGTCATACCATGCCTTTTCTTTTGGCTTGATACTCTTCGACCGATGGGGGATAAATCATCTAATTCCAAAGAGAATAGTTTCTGTGATTATATCACCAACGGCATCCAAGTCGTTATCGAGGAAATATAACGACCAGTTAAAATTTCTAAAGAAGTTATTAAGTCCGCTCCAATTGGCATTTTCGTATTGCCATACGGTTCTTTTAGGAATCTTTTGTCTAACTGTGTGCTGGGTGTACGAGAATTTACTAGATATGGCACAATGGTCCGATGAGCTTAGAAGGGAGAGCACATCAGCACAGTACTTGTCAGGGTGTGAAGTTAAAAACAAGTCAAAATTGTTGGCGGTATGACTTTCAACGTCTGGTATTTGTGTGGGCGCTTTCACAAGCTGGGTTAAATTATTTTCCGCAGCGAAGATCTCAACACACCTTCATTCGGGTGTTTTCTGTCCAGAATAATCACGATTTCAGTATGAGGATACGGGGATACAATTCTTTGAATGGAGTCAGACAGCGCATGAAACTCCTGAAAGTTTTGGGGCTTCTGTAATACTATTGACGGTAACGGTGTCTCCTTCCTCATTTCGGACGAAATAAGGTTCGATGATACCGCCATGCCATAAGCCGCACCGAAGAGTCAAACTTTGTGGATACAATGATGCTTAGCCGAACATTTGTGGATTGTGTTCGCTTCCATAATGGCAATTTTCGCCATTGAGTCAGAAATGGGCCTTATTCGACAAGATGATTTTTATGCCAAAATCCGGGGTTCCAACTATCATTTCTAGTGCCCAATTAACGTACACACGGCGTTGTCTATAGTCACTCCTCTTCAATTCCTTCGTTAGTGGAATCTTATATGGATGAGGCCGAAATCTAACCGCAAAATAAGTTGGGTTGACTCTCTGGTGATGCCCCGTTTAGCTGATCGACGCCGAATAGACATTTCGGTTACTCATTCTTTATTTCGCACCATTCTCTGTCTGGTTGGTGGCTTATAATCCAAAAGAGTCTACTCTCGCTCAAACTTTCCACGGTCCGACAAATTGCCCGCACACTGCTCGAAAATTCATTTTGCATTTTTACAAGTGAGCCGGAACTTAAAAAATTTTTTTTAAATAGTTTCCACATGTTCGGCAAGAGTAAAACGAGGAATGATTAAATGGCAAACCTTACTGAATACTTTGACAGCCGGATGTCATTTGTAACTTTCACAGCTGCTGAATCATAACAATTGGAAAAACTATCATTGCTACCTGGTCAACTGTTAAGAAACGTAAACATTAATCGTCTCTGAAGGACAGATTTCAATCTTATATGCCATATATGACATCTTAATGTTGGGTTAAGTAAAATAAGTTAGTTTTTGAGTCTGAGGACTCACTTGAGCACACTTAGTTCCTTGTGAACCTATTGGAATACCCTTCAGTGGGGTAAACTGCATTAAAAGGATTCGTATCCTTTCTCTTTTCGATCGTTAAGCATTGTACAATTTACTAGTTGTCCTCATTATGAATAGTTATATGTATAGAAAAAAGGCTTTGAATATCTTGAAAATAGTGGCTTTGAAGTTGCATGGGCCAGAGCAGTGATAAATAAAGTGATATGTGTTTTACTGAGATTTACCTTCATTATCTTGGTTGTAATGAGATTCTAACCAGGTACAATACCTTCTAGCATTGACAATGATGTTCTATAACACTGCAGAAGCTTCTTAACGCTATTCTTGTCATACACTGGCCACCGCTTCCATAATATTTTACTGATGTTTAATGATTTCGACCTTTTGCTGACTTTCATACGGATGTGATTTTTCAATCATTATCAATGATTACGGATTAGTGATTAGATCGTTACCGGCTATAGTTTTGTATCTAGTACTCAACGAAGTAGATATTATTCTGTCAGTCAAGAGACTTAAGCACTTTCCGTCAGCGGCGTACTAACATGAACACTAATATTCGTCAATAACTCAGAAAGAAGTGTCTGTGAGTGCACTATGCATTATGCTTCACCAACAACACGAAAAACCTTCATATCAGTAAGACCATGCACACTTATGCAAATTTGTATGGGCTATACAGTGCACATTATTTGCTTAAGATTGAAACAATATGTAGAGATTCAGTCTTCGATTCCAATCCGAAAGGACAACGCAGTAAAGAAGCTCTTCGCCGTAGATGCCCGCAAGCGGAAGACGGCCTCACCCAAATTGGAGTGCACAACTGGAGGTAGTCAGTTAGAGGCCGCACCTTTTTGTTGAGGTCCGCTCTATTAATTTGTTATGTTAGTGGTATTCTGATCCGCCACCGACAAAGATAGAAGGAGAAATTAACCAACTTCGCGTAGCATAACTGGAGGCAACTATCTAACGATCGAGTTGGTGGGAGACGCTTGTTGATTGAGGCCCAGGTAAGCAGTGGAAGCATATTTGTAACAATTGTATAAATTTTTGAAGAAACCACTCAGTGCTAGCTGAGTGAACGTGCCAAAAGTGGTTTGCATGATTTAAAATTGGTGATTTTGGCTTGGAAGACGATGAACGTCCTGGGCAGCCAAAAAAGTTTGAAGATGAAGAACTGGAAACATTACGCTATGAAGATTGTTGCCAAACACAAGAAGAGCTCGCAGAATCTTTGGGTGTCACTCAAGCAGCCATTTCAAAATGTTTAAAAGAAGCTGGATATATTCAAAAGCAAGGAAGTTGGATTCCACATGAACTCAAGCCGAGAGACGTCGAAAGCCCGCATGTCCGAAACTCTGCTGGAACGCCACAAAAGGAAGTCATTTTTGCATCGGATTGTTACTGGTGATGAAAAATGGATTCATTACGACAACCCCAAGTGCAAAAAATCATATGTGAAACCCGGCCAACCAGCCAAATCAACGGTAAATCCGAATATATATGGTGCGAAGGTAATGCTCTGTATTTGGTGGGATCAGATGGGTGTGCTGTATTATGAGCTGCTAAAACTGGGTGAAACCATCAATGGACAACGCTACCAAACACAATTAATCCGTTTGAAGAGAGCAGTAGCCGAAAAACGCCCGAAATATGCGACAAGACACCAGGCAATAATTTTCCATCATGACAACGCTCGGCCCCATGTTGCTATTCCGGTGAAGAACTATTTGGAAAATAGTGGATGGCAAGTCTTACCCCACCCGCCTTATAACCTAGAACTTTCCCCTTCTGACTACCATTTGTTCCGGTCGATGCAGAACGCCCTCACTGAAATACGGTTCACATCAGAGCAGAATATCAAAAATTGGATTGATTCATTCTTGGCTGCCAAGCCGACGCAGTTCTTTTGGGATGGGATCCACAAATTGCCAGAAAGATGGGAAAAAGTCATAGCTTCAGATGGGCAATACTTTGAAAATACTTTTGTACATGTTTTTCTTAAATAAACGTTCAAATTTTGAAAAAAAAACGCACGAATTAAATTACATACCCAATAACAACTTACGTACTTACTTACAACTTGCACTTAACTTATCTTACTTAGAAGTATAAAAATTCGGCTTAAATACTTTTTCTTATGAAAATCTTTTTGTTATGAGCGAACGTTTTGTTAAATTGTCTGAACTGTAAATCGGTTGTTTGGTCCTGCTTTTCTGTTCACCCGGTCAGACTTAATCTTCCTAAGAAGATTCCTACTAAGATTCTGCTTCCGAATTGAATGACACATCAAATTTTTTGAGGATCTGGCGTCACACCGGGTCTCCAAATCAACCATCTTCTTATAGAATTTGCTGTGATGAATTAGGCTTTGAATTCGTTGAAGAGATAGTGAGCATGCAGTGTGAAGACATGGTTGATTTATGATTTGCTGTGCCGAAAACATATTAATATTGTGAGTGTTACCGATTCGTTTTGTGTAAAAGGACTTTGGATGTGTGGGAATGATTTCGTCCTACCAGATTTGACAAATAATCTGATGCATGACGCTTATCAAAACTTTCCAACAAAATCTAAAAATCCAAGGTTTTTCTAATAATATCTTATTTTAGTGTTTATTTAGCTTATTTTTGGATGTGCTTATTCATCAATATGAGAGAACTTTGTACTTCATTGTTAGGTGATAGGAATTTCTACGTGCGTCATCATGTTATCATTTTAATAAACATGCAATGCTTATATTACAATACTACAATACATAAACTTATATAACACTATCCTTAACTTCTTAAACAATTTTTGGTCTCCGATATCCGTAATCTGAGAGACTGTGAAGACCACTTTTTTTCTTTGCCTTACCTTGACACAATACTTACCCCACATTGCTTGCATCTGACGTAAGTTCTCTGTACGCTCCTAAACATTTCTACTGAAAATCTGCATAAATTTTTATGTACTTCAACCATTTGGATGCCACAAAGTCACTTAGTTGTGAGATGCTATCTTTCAATTAGGATTTTCTATCTCCTGAAGATATTTTTCTTGTCGTCTTTCACACTTAAGTCCCGATGTTCTCTTGGCAGCGTCCGAAGAGTCCTAGAAATCCTATTGTTTGATGGAATTTTCAGTACTCATGTTAGTGCTGATGCTAGTGTTATTGAAACTCTTTTGGATGGAGATTGCAGTACGTGCGAACAACCTTTTGTAACAGCTTGCTTTGATGTTGCTCTCCTTTGCAAACGCCAATCTTATCCAGCACATTTTATAAATTGCAATGTCAAATTCAAAAGAAAACTAATAATTAGTAACGATATGTAATATAACTTATTTCATATTGTAACTTCAATTTATTGAAACTATTTTTGAATTGCATGACTATGCCTACTTTGTATTTTAAAATCTCTCGAGCTGTTGAGAGGTTTCCAGGGTTAGAGAACTGTTTTTATGGGCTTTCAAGACTTATTCAATAGAGAAAAACGAAGAAACTTCAAATAAGTCTTTCTTAGGTGTGTAAAAATCCAATACGACCAAAAACTGAGATAAAAAATGTAAGTGTCCCGATGTTACCAACAGATCTTGGTCGATAGTTTAAAACATTGAAAACTCTTTCTTATCCTCCATCTTTATGCTCATTTATAATGACATATACGAAGGCTGTTTGATGAGTACCCGGATTGGAAGATAGGTGGCGCTACTGAGCCAAAATGAGTGTACAATCATTTTGTTTAACTTCTTTTAGCTAGCCTATAAAATTTTAGTGACAATCCGACGCTTAGTTTTGTTTTGGCTCAGGTGGACCAAAAACGAAAACCACAGACAAAACCGTGGATAAAATTCATGATCTCGTATTGGTGGATCGCCGGCCGAGTAAAAATTCGCAAGTTGGCTGAGATAGCAGGCATCTCAACTGAATGCGTTAGCCATATCCTGCGAGAGATTTTAGGCGTGAGAAAGCTATCCGCGCGATGGGTGCCGCGTTTGCTCACACCAGAGAACAAGCGCAATCGTGAGACCATTTCAAAGACATGCTTGACTCTGTTTAATCGTCGTCGTTTAATGTCGTCTCGTGACCGCCGATGAGTATTGGATTCCTTGTTACACTTCTGCAGTCGCCACGGCCAAATTGGTCGAATTTCAATACGAATTGCTCTTCCATTCTCCATATTCTCCGGATTCGGCTCCCTGCGACTTCCTTTTGTTACCAAACCTTAAAAGATCGCCTTAAAAGATGCCGGGAATAAGTACAGGTCAAACGAGAAAGTCGTAGTATTTTGTATCAAATAGCCCTCGTAAGCTGTCAACTATTTACACATCAGGTCATGTCTCGACTTACACGAGAGTACGTTGGGAATTCTATGCGACGAATACATGCTCATTCATGTAAAAGTTAGAATATTCAAGAATCTCAATAATAAAAAAGCTGCTAGTCTGGATGGTATACCTACCAACATCACTGCCTAACTTTTAAAATTCTTTGCGAATGGATGAAAAGCAACTCTTATCCAGCCGATACTAATAAATGGCGAATCTTCTCTCAGACCTGACTTAAGTACTTAGTTACTTTTTTTTTGTAAATCCATAGAAAAACTAGTAAACCATCAGTTCAGGCAGTATGGCTTTGGTAGCAACAGTTCCAAGATGATGGAATTTCTTATTGAAAAGTGGAACTGAATTCTACACTAGTATGTTGAAGCCAACGAATTTCCATTTATACTTCAAATCTTATATCCACAACCTGTATATGTATACAATATAAGACCTGCTTTAAATTGGACTACAACTCCCATGCCTGGTCAGGTGCTCCTTAGATCTCTTATCACTTTCACAGTCACCCCCTGCTTACAATTGCACAGTCAACAACTGCTGTATTACCTTTTTCTAACACTATTTTCACCATCAATGCTTTATCGAAGCTGCCAGTAGCATTCAAATCATAATACTTTCATGACTTCACTTATGTTTTGCCATGACGAGCTCTTTTTTTTTTTGCTATTTATTATATGTTTGTTAACCTTATTCGGATAACCAAGCCTTCCCTAAGCCGGGACGGTTGTTAACCCAAAAATAAATTTTTCCTTCCTATCTGTCTATGAAGAATAGGGCTCGATATTGCGAAATGTCGGAAAACTCTTTGCTTACCATCAGCGCACTGACTGATGGAAAACTGACGTAATAGTTGAGATGGAAAAATATGGTATATTTCTGTAAAACCGAATAATGTTTTCTTACTCATATTTCACTTATAATCTAATTTAGTAAAGTAAATTTTTATTGATGAAATAGCGAGATATTTCCTTCAGCCTCTATTCACTAAACACAAGTTGTTTTCTAAACTTTTTTTGTTAGAAATGAAAGATAAAAATCGTGACCTTTATAAGAAATTTTAAATTTTTTTCCAAACGAAGGAGCAATATTTCAAAATCGATGGGAAAAAAACTTTAAACAAGTCACAAGCGAAACGTGAAAACTTTAACGGAAGTGAAAAGAGGATCGAAAAAGAGGGTTAAGAAAAACACTTGCGACAACGTACTTTTATCACTCAAAAAACAAACATACCAAAGAAGAACGGATAGTCATTGAAAAAATTCTTTCACAGAGAGAACGTCCTTCAGCGTTTAAAAGGACATCTTTAATTAGCCCACATTTAAGTGTTATTTGCTAATGAAATATTGAAATAATATCACCAACATACTTAAAATAAAAAAAATTCTCCTAACTGACTAAGTAGATCTTTGTAAGTAGTTTTTGTATTGAAGTGGTAAGGCTTAAGATAGAAGTGTGGGATAATTAATTATGGAATCTTCTTGCTAGTTTCTAGTGCTCGTCTTTGATGAAAAATATCCGTCACTCTTAAAAACACTTTTTTCAGTTACGGCGAATTTCTTTTTCGAAGGAGGACAGAAAATAAGTTTGTATGATGCGAATTTTCAAGATTTTTTTTAAAGACCTCTTACAGTAAAAAGGAGGAAATAAGAAACTCATATATTGATATCCACGCGATATATCAACTTGTAAATGATTTATATACTCAGAGTGCATTCTTCTATACGTCTTTTCTTGTAATCAAGAAAATAGGGCAGACTGAATCCGGTATGATAAAAAGACTTGATTTTTCCCTTTGCAGGGATTGCAACAATTGCAAGTAAGCTTACTTTTTACTCCCATATCTTTAACATTCAATCCAAATTATTCAAACTGACTTATTTTATAATATCCACATGGAACTGACTTTAAAAAGCGATATTCAAAATACAAGTTAGGAACTTACGGTGCGCATAATCACCTACTGAAACCACTATTGCCAATACCATTCGTAAATTTGAGTCCCAGTTCACATAAGTGAATGATACTCGACCGGTTAGAACACATCTAGTAGGTAGTGAAGAGACTATAATAGCAGTAGCTGAGAAAGTACGCGAAGACCGTGACGAATCGATTCGTCGTCGTTCTCAGCAGCTTGGCTTGGCGTATTTGACAACTTGGCATATTTTACGTGAGGATCTCGGCCTAAATGCGTACAAAATTCAACTTGTGTAAGAATTGAAGTCAGGTGACTTGAATTTGCATCATATTTTCGGTGAATGGGCTTTGCAAAAACTCAATGAAAATCCGGTGTTTTATCGTGAAATTTTGTTCAGTGATGAAGCCCCTTTCTGACTCAATACATACGTTAATAAACAAAATTGCCGTATTTGGGCTGATGAGCAACCCGAAGAATACCAAGAGCTACCATTACATTCATTAAAAACAACGGTATGGTGTGGTTTATGGGCTGGTGGAATCATTTTTCCATATTTCTTCAAAAATGAGGCAAATCAGAATGTTACCGTTAATGGTAACCGTTATCGCGCCATGTTAACGAACTTTGTGCTTCCTGAAATTCAAACATATGGTCTTGGTGAGCTCTGGTTTCAACACAACGGCACTACAAGCTCGTGAAACAATGGATTTGTTGAAAAATCATTTTGGTGAGCACTTAATTTCAGGTTTTGCTACTGTAAATTGGCCGCCTAGATCGTGCGATATCACTTCTTTGGACTATTTTCTCTGGAGATATGTAAAGTCTCAGATTGTTAGGAATAAGCCAACTACGATAGATGCCTTAGGAGCCAACATTACTCGTGTTACCCGCGAGATACCAGTCGCTATGCTCGAACGAGCTGCCTAAAATTGGACCTTCCGAATGGACCACTTAAGACGTAGTTTTGGCCAATATTGCATGATATCATTTTTAAGAAGTATATGCCCTAAATTGTTCTTTTAATCGATTATAAAAATTTTAAGTTTGCTTTCAAAGTTATGTACTTTATTTTACATTATAAATCAAACCTCACTATGAATCACCCTGTATAATTTGTGAATGAAACAATGAAGCAATAACTTCAAAAAAGAAAAGAAAAGAGTTTTTCTTCATTTTATTGCTGTATAGGTTGACGAAATACTGTCCAAAAACCAAGAACGATTATTGCCCTAGCATGACCGTGTTTCCTGCGTCTTTCCGCCCCACGGAGTACGTTTAAAGATTGGTCACATTACTGTACATATAGATGTTGTAGCCTTGACGTCTGTGAAAATATAGTACTAATCGGAGTGTAGATACGAAACTCTTTCCAATTAATACTCAGAAGGTTACACTTTGCAGCTTTAATCAATCTCCGTGAACTATGATGTAAGTGATAATTTCTGCCGTAAACCAATGGCCTATCTGCTAACTTTTTCAATGCGAATGAAGTTAAATGTGTGACTTAAGACTACAGGAAGAGATCCAAAATTGTTCCAAATTACTAATAATTCCTCAGGTAACCTCATATAGAGCAAACTTAAATAGCCACGGATGCCAACCATAATTTAGAAAGGTGGTTAGCGTATTTTTTGTGACATGATCCTACCAAAAGTATTCCAAATCATTTAATATTCCAAGAAAATTTTCGATATCACTGATTATGATTCAATTACGAATGCTCTATCTTGTAGACGTTTAATCGTCAACAGGTGGGTAGGAGCTTTGCTTGAAAGACACGGACACACACCGCTGTTGGTGTCCATAGAAGTATTTACGGCGAAGGGATATTCACATGGTTGTATGATGATATGATTTTGACTTAGTTAGCATAGTTATATATGAACATATATTACATACGCTCATCACGAAAGCAAGATATCATATGTAAACGTCTATAAACTGATGCTCTATTACCGTTCATTATAGGGGATGAAGTGTGAACATAGCATAGGCTTAGTGATTAAGCAGAGTGGTTTCGCGGAGATAGGCTTAGATTTGGGCTACATCCGTAAAAGATTATGCTGACGCTAGAATTGAAGCCAGGTGAGCATACGGCATACGGCATAAACGCCGTAAGTGGCGTGTGGACAAGTGTTTCGGCAACGATTCTTTAAAGAAAACGGTCGTCTGCCAGTGGTACGAGCAGTTCAAAAGTGGTCGTGAGTCAATCGAAGATGATGAACGCAGTGGCAGACCATCTACATCGAAAACCGACGAAAACATAGATGAAGTAAAATAAATTTTGGTCAATAACCGCAAATTAATCATCAGAGAGATAGCGGATGACTTGAAGATTGCCTATGGATCCGTCCAAGATATTTTGGTTAATGATTTGGGTTTCCGTCGTGTTGCAAAGTTGGTGCCAAAAGACCTCAATTTCATGAGACCGTGTTGACGTCGAAAAAGAGATGATTTGCTTGGCTGAATCCGAACCCACATTCATGAAATGGATCATTACTGGAGACGAGACGTGGGTTTATGAGTACGACACGCAATCCAGACATCGGGCTAGTGAATGGCGTTCATCAAATGAGCCGAGACTAAGAAAACTACGTCGTTTTCAGTCAAAACAGGAGGCAATGCTCACGGGTTTCATGGATTACAACGGTGTAGTGCATAATGAATTTTTACCAGAAGGCCAGACAGTAAACAAAGAGTATTATTTGAGCGTTATGAGACGTTTGCGTGAAGCAATTCGCCGAAAGAAACCAGAATTCTGGGCAGAAAACTCGTGGATTTTACACCATGATAATGCACCGACGAACAGTGCCATCATTATTCGTAATTTTTTGACGAAAAATACAACAAATACCATCTAACAGCCACTGAATTCAGCTGATTTGTCTCCCTGTGACTTCTTTCTATTCAAGTGAGTTAAAAAACCATTACGGGGAACGCGTTTTAGCAGGCAAGAGGAACTTATGGAAAAATCGCAGGCAGTACTGATGAATATAAAAAATGTTTCGATGATTGGATCAAGCGCTGTCATAAATGTGTTGCAGTCGATGGGGATTACTTTAAGTTAACAATATAGATTTAGATGGATAAACTTGTATTTTTATGGTAATGTAGACAAACAATATTCAGAATGTGGTTTAGTAATTACATTATAAATATTTATTGCACAAATTAAGGATATTTTCTTTCTTATTCTATCAAAAAACCTACTTTTTTAGCTTGAAAAAGCTACTCTTTTAAAGATAAATTCTGAGTGAATAATAAATTATAGTTTATCATCAATAATTATTCCTAGATATTTTATTTTATTGACTTGTTAAAAAAATTCCCTTTCCATCTGTAAATTTAATGGTATGTTATATTTAAGTGATATACTCTTGGATTTTTTTTACATTGAGCTTAATCTTATTCGATCTCAGCCATAAGCTCAATTTTAAAAGGTCATACTGAAGCAATCTTGTACATTCAAAAGGGTCTTTTCCTGATGTCTAGATAAGTGCATCATCAGCGAAAAGGGCGACCTGGGAGTAATAAAGCACACTATCTATGTCATTTTTATATATGATGAACAGCAAAGCACCAAGTATTGATCCCTGTGGAATGCCAAGCATTGTTTCAGCACTACTAAATAGTTCATTTAGACTTGTTTTTTGAGATCGTCCAGTAATGTAACAACGGAACATTATCAGTTCATGGCCTCTTATTCCAAATCCCTGAAGTTTCGACATCAAAATATCCCTGTCAATGGTCTCAAAAGTCCTTTTAAAGTCCAAGAATTTTGCAATCACATAATTCTCAGAGCTATTTCTCCTTTCCAACTTATACGGACATTGTTTAGTGCAGTTTCACGCGAGTGTTTCTTTCGGAACCCTGATTGATTTTCAGGGAAAAATCTATCAGTTTCGAAGTAGTCTTCGAGCTGCGTTTACACAATTTTTTCTAATATTTTCTAACATTTTTTCATTAACCTGGTCATAGACAAGTTAAATAAGATTTCTAGGGATTGGCCGATTATGGATATATCCTTTTAGCATTCATAAAGTTGAAATCTTTTTTTGGCTTATTAACTTTAAGACACTTATGTCATTTACGCTAATAGTTTTAAATTTAAAAGTTGTATTTATAGTAGTGGGTCGGGTGAGAAATTTCTGAACGGTATTGATCTATTAATGTCTGGTACACTTTTTATAAAATAATTGTTAAATTCTTTGGCAATACTAGCTGCATTAACAATTATTAAAGTATATATTTGTAGTAATGGCATAATTTCTTTAAGAAAATGTGTTTTATAACAATCCACATCAATTTTTGGACTTGTGCTCTTTCGATACTCTGTTTGATACTATTACTCTTTGCCCTAACAATTTCAGCCTTATATCTATTTCTAGCAACACGGTATCTGCCTCATGTCACATTACACCCGGGTGTCAAAAAGTCTTTATTACCTGCAATTTTGTCACGTTTCATATGTAATAGATTAGTTCTCTACCATTTATTCCTATTTCGTTGAGTGGTTTTTGTGAATGTCATTATGTTTGTCATTCTGAGCAGCTCATTTTTAATCACCCTTCCGATTGTGTTGGGATCATCGGTATTTGTGTTTAGTTCGCTGTTCCTTAATTCGTGGAGAAATAGTGACCTTTTGTAAATACACCGATCAGTTTTGATGTTCACATTCCTTTTCCTATTATTGTTCTCAATTACAGTCGTTTCGTGATCACTTATTTTAAGCTTGATGTTTGTTTTGGCAGTAACATATTCCATTTTTGTTATAACATAGTCGATCAACGTGCTTGATGTTTTTGTTATTCTTGTCGGCTCTTTCACTATTTATCTGCAGTTGTTTTCCACTTCAATTGTATTTCTTATATCATTCGATTAATTCGTCCAGTCGATATTCACATTACCTGTTATTATAAATTGCCTATTTGAGACAACAAGTTCCTCTAAGCATTCCTTAAATAGGTTATAGAACACTCTTTTTGAAGAGGTTGGGGAACGATAAACTGCCCCTTAGTGTATAGATTCGTTATTAGCTGTGATTCTCACGACTATCCAGTAAATTTTCATTGGTATAGATTCTCTTTTGGTTACGCAGCCATCAAACAATTTTTTCACATATAAACAGAGACCTCCCGTATGTCTTGATTCGCTGTTACACCGATATGTCAAGTAGACTTTAAGAGAAATTTCACTGTCATCAATATTCTCAGCAATATGAGTTTCAGAAAGTATTACAAAGTCAAAGTTTTTATCCATTCAGCTTCAGCTATGTACAAGGGCGGTCCCAGAAGTACCCGAACCAAAAAAGAAAACACAAAAGCTCTATACACTTTTCCCAGCGAGGTTCAAAAAGTTCGATACCCATTTTTGTCTTGCTCCTCAAAATAGCCATTAACTACCGACATCACTTCTTCATCGTTGGAAAATTTTTGATCACTGAGCCATTTTTTCAAGTTTGAGAATAGAAAATAATCCGAGGGGGCTAAATCTGGCGAATAGGGTGCATGAGGTAGCAATTCAAACTTTAACTCATTAATTTTGGCCATTTCAATAACGGATTTGTGAGCTGGTGCATTGTCTTGATAAAACAACACTTTCTCGTAGCCAAATGCGACTGTTTTTTTTTATTTCTTCGCTCAAATGCTGGAATAAGTTTGTATAATACTGGCCGTTATTAGTTTTTCTTTTTTCAAGATAGTCAATAAAAATTATCCCACGCGCATTCCGAAAAATCGACGCCACGACCATGGCTGCAGATGAAGCGGTCCTCGTCTTCTTTGAAGCCAGTTCTCCCTTTTGAATCCATTGTTTTGATTGTTCTTTTGTCTTGGGTGTAAAGCGATGGACCCATGTTTCATCCATTGTTATGAAATGGCACAAAAATTCTTTTTTGTTGCTGTGAAACTTCTTCGCTAAACACTCAATTGAAACATCTTCATGACACTGTTTTTGCTCGAGTGTGAGCAAACGCGGCATCCATCTTGCAAATAATATGCAATGTACCGCACTCTTTGAAATACCTACAATGTCTGCTAGCTCGCGAACTTTCAGTCTCGACGATCATTCAGTACCGCTTTGTGGATTTTCTTCACCATTTCTGGAGTCGTCCCCACATTTGGTCGACCACTGCGATGCTTGTCTTGGCAGCTCGTACGGTCTCGTTTAAACTCAGCAACCCAAAATTTTACTGTTGCAAACAAAGGAGCAGACTCACATAGAGTAGAATCCAATTCAACTTTTATATTGGTTTTGCTAAGGACTTTCAAATAAAAGTATTGTATCACATAATGATGACCAATTTTCTCCATTTTCACAGATTCACTGACAACATTCACTATTGATGGCTACCAAACAAATACTAAATAACGTGGCGCTTTCAAACTTGAAACATATGCTTTCCAATACAGTGATATTTTCAAACAAATACCGCCATGTCTTGGTCAGGCCGGGTACTTCTGGAACTGCCATTGTGTATTATCAGTTAGACCTTGAATATTACAGTATATCCCCTTATTGTGTTTGGTTGCTATACTACATTTCTATTTTCTTTCGGTTGTATTATTCTTTTGTATACCGCACATGTAACTTGGCTCAGCGGCTAGTTCAACAAGCAAAATTGCCGTTATTGGGGCAAATATAATTCACAAGTGCTAGATCAAGCATCAATGCACCAACAAAGATGGACTGTTAGGTGTGGTTTATGGCATGGCGGCATCATCGGACCTTATTTCTTTTGAAATGAGGAAAGTGACACCGTTAACACCTTATCTTTACTAGTAACTGGAGTAGATGTCATAGCTTTTAATAGGCTTTTTATCCGGCCTATCCCATCGCACTTTTTGGATTGCAAAAATATCTTCTTTGTAGCAGTCTCTGGGTCTTATTTCATCTATTTTCAGTGCGCTAAGGATATTTCTCACTTCTGTTACGGATACTTCCTCCATATAGATTGGGCATTCTATTCTGTTAGATGATTGGTATTGGGTCTATTACTTAATTCGTGCGGTTTGCTAAGAGATGGCGTAACTTGTATTATCCCATTGCTATTATTCCATTGGAACATGCTTTGGAAAGCTACTGTCATTGTACCTCATTTCAGTATATCTCATTCATTTGAAGCGTAAACAACAATAATTTTTTTTTCAATCAAATATGTCGAACTTTGTGCCTGAAAAAGTGTTTTTGCGGGAGTTCTTCTTCATTACTGAAAACTGCTCCCAAAAGTCATCGTATTTTGGTGGAAGTTTATGGTGAACATGCGCTAGCTGAGCGAACGTGCCAAAAGTGGTTTTCACAGTTTTAAAGTGGTGATTTTGGCTTGGAAGACGATGAACGTCCTGGGCAGCCAAAAAAGTTTGAAAATGAAGAACTGGAAGCATTACTCTATGAAGATTGTTGCCAAACACAAGAAGAGCTCGCAGAATCTTTGGGTGTCACTCAAGCAGCCATTTCAAAAAGTTTAAAAGCAGCTGGATATATTCGAAAGGCGTTTTTGCTTGTTCGAAATGCTGCTGGAACGCCACAAAAGGAAGTCATGTTTGCATCGGATTGTTACTCTGTGATGAAAAATGGATCCATTACGACAACTCCAAGCGCAAAAAATCATATGTGAAACCCGGCCAACCAGCCGAATATCCATGGCGCGAAGGTAATGCTCTGTATTTGGTGGGATCAGATTGGTGTGCTGTATTATGAGCTGCTAAAACCGGGTGAAACCATCAATGGACAACGCTACCGAACACAATTAATCCGTTTGAAGAGAGCAGTAGCCGAAAAATTCCGGTTAAGAACTATTTGGAAAACAGTGGATGGGAAGTCTTACCCCACCCAATTTATAGCCCAGACCTTGCTCCTTCTGACTACCATTTGTTCCGGTCGATGCAGAACGCCCTCACTGAAATACGGTTCACATCAGAGCAGAATAACAAAAATTGGCTTGATTCATTCTTGGCTGCCAAGCCGGCGCAGTTCTTTTGGGATGGAATCCAAAAATTTTCATAAAGATAGGAAAAAGTCATAGCTTCAGATGGGCAATACTTTGAATAATACTATTGTACATGTTTTTCTTAAATAAACGTTCAAATTTTGAAAACCAAAACCGCACGAATTAAATTACATACCCAATATGTTTGTGTTTTTGCAAATTTGTTAGCCAAATCAGTCGCGCTAAGGTTATTTCAAAAATTTCTCTTAAGGACGTCGTCAAGATTGGTTGACATATTTACCAAGATTGAGTTTACTAGCTTCTTGCTTTCTCGTGGATTATTTTTTTTAACAATGGTATCTGAGATTTTTTTTGCTTAACGTGTTTCAAAATATTTTAAATTCGTTTTGTGTGTTGTTTTTGTATCTCTTTCTTTGTATAGATTTTTCAGCTCTGCGTTCATTCAGCTATGTTCAGTCCTTCGATTCTTTCGTAGCACTATTAATGAAGTAACTATGTTCTTAAATAATTCTAAAGCTCACTGATAATGTTAATCGACGTTTCCCTATTAAGTAAGCTTATCCCAGTTGAAACTACTAATTTTTGGTAAAACTATAATGCTTATTATTTGAAATTCTTTTGGATTTTTTAAAGCATTTTTTATTTGTAGTAAGCAGTGGTTTATAAATGTTTCGTAAGTGAAGATAGTTTTGTACATTACGATATAATGTGGATTATTGTTCATGTGGTGGGTTATTTTTACGCAAGAGTTATTCGGTTTTACGAGATCTGTTAAAGGGTTCAAACATTCTATTTGCAAGGCTGAAATCCCTTGGCCTTACAACCTTTACTGGGGTCGTCATTATTATACTCGTGCTTATTCGGACGTATTTGTTGTCACTGAAGCCCTGGGCAAAGGCTCCGGCTAAAACGTCTGGCGCCAGAAGTCTTGCTGAAGTTAAGAGAGCTGATGGTGGTCTATTAAGGTTTCTACCGCAACCATCTCCATTTTCTACCGCTGTTAATATCGGCAAAGAGGGAAATGTAATACCAGAACAATTTGCTGTGAAACAAAGAAGGAATTTTAAAATACTTTCATTATCCCTGTTCTTAGGACGGATGAAAATACTTTTGATTTCTTTAAGCGAAAATTTTTTCCGGGTGATTTTTCGAGCCAGCTGGGCTCAGACACATCGACGAACAATGCCACGATATGGATTTGAACTCTTTATCTTACAATTATTTCAAATATGTACAAAAGATAAGTTTTCACATTGACATAGTCTAGAGTATATTTTTATCTCAGGTTCTCTGCACCGAAATATACTGACACTGGTATATTTGCATGTAGATATTAAGCAAAAAAAATAAAAAATTCTGGTCGATGTCAAGATGAACGTGATTTGCATTTTCCTCATCAGTCTGAAGGTTATAACGACTTTTTCATTTAAACGTTAACTAGAGCAAGCTTGAACGAGCAGAATTACAGGCATTATTGCCTAGGTGCTTTCTGGAACACTATTTCAAACTGTATTTAGAATTTAGATAGATTAAATTAACTCCAGCCAGAAGCTTAATATAACTTTAACTTTCAAACTATTTGTAAGTAAAGTCGTTTAAAACTAAATATTATACTTTTTAGACTTATGGTATCTATACACACAAATATTCATACAGCACTATTAGTATAAATCGCATGTGTTAGCTCTCAAACTTTTTAAAGTTTTCCTTTACTATTAAACGAATTATATTTGTATCCATAAAAACTTTTAATCAACAATGAGTGTGCATAAATATCTGAACTTTTATGAAAGAAGTATAACACTAAGCTGATATAAAATATAGTATGTGCGTCGTTAGGACAGACGAGTGTATAACAGTATATTTAAGCTTGTCCTTAACTTTACTGATTCTCTTATACATACGAGTATGTATGTTTCGCAACCCTTAATGCGGGAGAAAGCTTCTTCGCTTTCGATAAGATAGAATTGGATGCAAGCACACAAATGGTGAAACGTGTCCTTGCTAAAAGTTTTTCAAACAACTAAGGTGCCATCTTTCGGATTTTGTTGAAATTTATTTTCCATTCAATACCAGTACACACTGGTATAAATGAGAGTGTGCATACGCTCTTAAGTTTTCTGCGAATTTGCAGTATCTAATCCCATCAGAATTCGGACACCAAACTTTGACTTTAACGAAAACATTAAATTTATGTCAAAACAATCTTCTTTCGCGTTGGCATAGCGAATAATTGATAATAAGTTTCTGACGGTTTAATTTTTCATAGAATATTAGATAGGCATCAGAAAATTAAATAGGCCATCAGTAAGTGGTAATGTTTCTTGCTTCTAGAGTGCGTTTAAAAAATATAAGGCCAATGTAAAAAATGCCAAATTTCTAACTCCTATAAGGTTTTTTTTTATAACGGTACCTCTTATATTGTTATTGGTGTTGATGCGAATTACGTTTGAATTTTTTTTCCATTGTGTGTCAAAGCTCACAATTTCTAAGCGATCGCATGCAATGGGAATCATCCAAAAACAAGGAACTTGGGTTCCTTAAGATTTGAGGCCAGATACGTTGCTATACTGCTTAAGCGACAAAAAATGAAGGGTTTTCTTCATCGCATCGTGACGGGTGATAAAAAATGGATTCCCTAGATCAAGTAAAAGAGAAGAAAGTCATGTATATATTTGGTGGGACCAGGTCGATGTTAAAAGTAATTCTACAGCATGATAACGATAGGCTTTATGTTGCCAAACCCGTTAAAACCTAGATGGAAACGCTCAAATGAAAAGAACTAGCCCACCCGCCATATTCCCTAGATATAGCGTCTTTCGATTATTACTTTCCGTTTGATGGCACATGGTCTGGCTGATCAAGAAGATAAAGACATCAAAAAAAGGCTTGATTCGTGGAAAGCCTCAAAAGATAAACAATTTTACTGTAACGATATTCGAAATCTACCAGAAAGATGGAAAAGTTTGTAGCTAGCGATGGGCAATACTTTGAATGATTCATTTGTCACCATTTTTTCAATGAAGTTGCATTTTCATCAAAAAAAAAAAAACTAAGTTGCGCACCTAATACATATGTATGTAGAAAATGTCTGTTCTAGGTAGAACTTCTTTAAAAATGTAATAGTTTTTTGATATCTTTGTGAAAATATAATTTGTTCTGTTCTATTCGAAACATATGGTATGTACATAAGGATCGGAAATCACCAGTAGCATGTTGCTTATATCTTCGTTTGTCGCAATTACATTTCCTTCATTTACTGTGTTGATATAATCTGTAATATTTATTTCGGGCTTCCTGTGCCTCCTCGGTTAAGATCAGTATCGGTAGTATCGCAGCTGAAGTAATAGTGGCTCCTTGCCACAGCTGCTTGTGTGCTGCATAAGGCATGTTGTATCAATTAAACAAGCTTACACACAAGGCCCAAGTTCCTTAGCAATATTTTTCAGATTTGACTGGATCAACAGCAGCAGCACTGTTGATAGTATCGAAGATAATTCCCAGGCAGCGAAATAGTTTTTCATTAACACCAGTAATACAAGGTGGGGTACAAAATTAACCTTCTTGGGAATGAATTGTTTTCTTTTGAATGTTTCTTTTACTTTATTCAATATAGTTCCCTTTTAGTTTGATACACTTATTCCAGCGATTTTCCAACTTCTTGATTCCGTCCGAAAAGTAATTTTCCGGATGGTCTGCAAAATACTCCTCTGTAGCGTCGATGATTTCCTCGCGTGAGCTGAATTTTTTATTGATGAACCATCTTTTGAGGTTTAGGAAGAGATAATAGTCCGAGGGAGCCAAACCGGGAGAATATGGTGGATGCGACAGCAATTGGATCCATAAGTCATTGATTTTAGTCATGGTTGCGATGCTTTTGTGCGCCGGTGCATTTTCTTCTTTTTTTTCGCTTCATGTGAGGTCGTTTTAGAGCGATTTCGCTCCAAAAATGCACAATAATACTCGCTGTTGATGGCTTTTCCTTTTTCGAGGTAGTCCACGAAGAGTATGCCATGACAATCCCAGAAAACCGACGCCATAAACTTTCCGACCCATCGAGCCTCCCTCTGCCGGCTTCAGTCCATTGCGGGGCACTCATTCTGTTCTCTGGTGTTCAACAGTTATCAATCGACGCTAAAAGTCCACCAGATTCCGCATCATCAAGTCCAAACTGGGGGTGGCCGTGGTGTAGTGGTATATGCACAGACTCCTCAAGCAGAGGGTCGTGGGTTCGAATCCCGTGCGAGGCAATTCTGTGAAAAAGTCTTTTCATAGAATTTGTATGTAGTAATATGAAAATCCCGTCGGCGTCAACTCTCACATGAAGGCATAACACTGATGTTTGTGTGGTTGCTGGCTGGGCTAAATGTAACGAACTAAGGACTAGCAATCACTTAAGACTCACTGGTTGAAGATGTACTAGCTCGTCCCGTTCAGTTTGACAACCACCTCTGCGAAAAATATCGAACCCTAATACACCTGAGTTTGAAACTACTACACCACCCGCCCGCGCTCTGGAGAAAAGGCCTGTAAAAGGGTATTCATATCCCCTTGGTGCGAGCGCGGTATTAAAAAAAAAACACTCTTTCGAAGTGCTCTCGCGTTCGTGTTTTTTGGTCAAGAATGAGTATGCGCGATACCCAGCGGCAGGATAGCTTTTTCATATGCAGAATATTGCCCAAAATATGCCGTGTGCGCTCAGTACTAATCTTTGTGGTATCTGCTAGCTCGCTCGCCTTCACTTTTCGGTCAGCCAACACCGTTTCATCTATTTTTTTGACATTGTTCTCTGTAACCGCATCAGAGGGCCTGACATAATCGGTAGTAGAGTTGCGGCCACCACGAAACTCTCGAAACCAATATTTGGCGGTGTAATCTGACGGAGCATTAGCCACATAATATTTATCCAACTTTTCTTTTGTTTCCTTCGCCGTTTTGCCTCTCAAAAAATATTGTTTTATGAGAGAACGAAAATCGTTTTTGTCCATACTCAACATGATGCCAAACACGTCAACAACAATCAGCTGTCAAAACAAAACTAAAGACAGTATCGCACTGAAATTTGGCATGTCTGCCTAAAAATGAACGGAGTTCAAGGCACCATAACCGTTTTTGCAGTAGCAGCGCATTCTGGCGGTCAGAGAGGTTACTTTTCATTCCACCCAGCATTGGAACATTAAAATTCGGACTGTAAATACCAGCAAACTGAATATGCTCCCGCAAATAAATAAAAAATCATATTTCAGAGGATTATTCAAAAATCCTCTGATCTAAGTGAGGCCTTGATGATAAGAACTACAATAATTTACGATGTGGGATCCACAGGAGAAGGTAGAGATTAATCCATATGCACATTATCTCGGGTACATCTTATCCCAAAAAGGTATAAAGGCACTTCCGGTCCGGCGCACTTCCGGTCGATCAGTCTACTTTCTAATATCAGTAAGGGGTTCGAAAAAGTAATGATTAGAGTTCTAGCTGACTGGATTGAGAACAAAAATAGAGTTTCGGATAATCAATTCACTTTCAAGGCAGGACATGTTGAGTCGAAACTGGTTTCTGATATTCAATGGAACAAAGATTGGTGTTCCCTTATTGACATTTAAGAAGCCTTCGATACTATATGGTTAGAACGAGTCTTCCTAAAGCTGAACATGCTGTTCAATATGCTCAATAGACAGTTCATCGTGAAAAATACAACTTATAAATAAATGATATTGCGACGACTAAAAGTTGAAGATCAACTTTCAGAAGTCGGAAACCACTCTGTTTAGGACGTCTTTGTCCAAAGTCTTAAGCGACATCAGAAAGAATTAGCGAACATTTTCGATAGTGTGATAGCACGGACAACTAATGGCTTACCCTAATATAGTCATATACCTTGGGACCTGGCTAGATCGATATCTTTATTTTAGCAAACTTAAAGATGGTGCTGTTGTGAGTTATGGAAAAGAAGAAGACACTTTACTCTCTGTACTCTCGTTTATTAATCTTTAAACAATGGGTTTTACATATAACTCAAGACAAGCGGTTTGTTATTTGCTTTAGTACATTAACGTTAGAGATCTGTTTTTCACAGGGTTAACGTATTTAGTTTTTGACGAAATATAATTAGCACATTTCGAAATCGTCCCGATTACCTGTTAACAAATAGTTTGATTCAATTTTACAATTCATTGGCTACTCAATACATATGAAGGTATATGTATATATACATATGTACATGCAATCAAAAATCTAATTCAAACATTTAAATATAACTTTATAAAAAGATAATTTAGAAAATCCATCGGCAAAATTGGTATGTGCACATTGAGTTTTAAATTATTTACCATCTTCCACTGCATCCTCACTCTTCCCACATTCCAAATCAGCCATCGGTGTCATGCATGGTCTCATATTCTATTCGCTGCTGACTACTTTGTATGGTATTCTAATCAATTGAAGGCCGTCTATGTCACCAACTATATACCGATCATTGGGTAAAATCTTTTTAACCTCGTATGGACTACGATATTTTGCTAGCAATTTTTTATTAATACCTGTTGTCGTTGCAACATTTTTCAACATAATATAATCACCTTGGTTATATTTTTTTGGTTTCTTTTCTTTATTGTCAAAATAAATTTTGCTTCGTTCTTGTTACCTATTTCTGCAGCTTTGTCCCTCATCTCTACTTAATCGACATCTACTTGCCCTAGTTTACTATTCAGATACTCACTTGTCTCTTGTCACACAATTTGAATTTCTGATCTCTACCAAACAGAAGCCTACTTGGAGTGAAACCTGTACTCCGGTTCACAGTATTTTTAAGAGCAAACTCTATTTTTGCAATACTCTTATCCCAATCACCTGTACTATTAGTTTCACATTTTTTCGCTAGCATCGGCACTAATATTCGATTTGCCCTTTCAACCTGCCCGTTCGATTGTGGAGAATGAGTAGCGACTTTGATGTGTTGAACATCACACGTTCGTAGAAACTTATTAAACTCTCGCGAAGTAAAACAGGAGCCGCGATCTGATATGATCCGACTTGATCACGAATAATTATTAAAATACGACACTAAGCAATGTATGCCTTCTTTACTTTGGATGCTTGTAACTGGATACAGCTTGATAAATTTGTAAATCCATCCACAACAACAAATTTATGTTTTTTTATAGAACTGTGAACATGAGAATGGACCAAGATGATCTATGTGTAAGGTGTCGAAAGGGGAGTTTCCCTTTGGTATTGGATACAAGACTTCTTCAGCTTTTCCTGACTCGGGGGAGAAGTAAATACATATGAGGCATGCTTTAATAAATGTCTTTGCTTTCTCCTTCATTTTGGGAAACCAATATATTTTGGATAAGTGGGCAAAACATTTTTCAACCCCTATGTGGCAGAGGGCTTCGTGATGTGCACATAACTTGTTTCTCCATGTGCGATGGAACATAAAAGAGAACTTTGTCATTGACTTTATGATAAATCAGACCATTAGTCATTTCGAAACAAGGAGTTTCGTGTTTTTCCAATTCAAGAGATAATTTTTGGATCCTGTTTTTGTGCAACTGCGAGGATAAACTCGAAAGACTCGTCATCGACATGCAGAATATTAAATAGACGGCTCAAAGAATCAACATACGACATGCGATCATTTTTCCTATGTTCAACGTATAGTCATACGGCTAAAGTTCTAACATCTTCTTATTCAAGGTAAGAGCAAGTGCCTGGCAATCAGTTACAATTTTAAACGGGATTCCTTAAAGGTAAATTCTGAATCTCCTTAGCGCATAAATTATAGAGAGTGTCTCTAATTCGTAACTGTGGTATCAACTTTCAGCTTCTGAAGCACGCTTTGAGAAATAAAACACTGGGTGAAATCGACTATCTGTTTGTTTTTGAAGTAACAGAGATCCGAAGCCAATACTGCTTACATCGCAATGCAATTCAGTAGCATTGTGTGGGCTATATATAGAGAGTACAGGTACCGCGAGTAACTTTTCTTTCAACAAATTGAATGTCTCCTTAATTTTTCAAAAGATCGTATAGGGGTTTAGCAATCGAGGCAAAATCCGAGAAAGCCTTGTACTAGGT
This sequence comes from Volucella inanis, assembly GCA_907269105.1. Classification (NCBI taxonomy): domain Eukaryota; kingdom Metazoa; phylum Arthropoda; class Insecta; order Diptera; family Syrphidae; genus Volucella; species Volucella inanis. Next base: position 122,883,423 of record OU026157.1, on the reverse strand, counting down.
AGAGTGAAAAGTAGCCTCCTTGCCCGCCAGAATCAGCTGCTACTGCTAGCGCCTTGAACTCTGTTCATATTTAGGCAGATATGCAAAATTTCAGTGCGATACTGTCTTTAGTTTTGTTTTGACAGCTGTTTGTTTTTGACGTGTTTGGCATCATGTTGAGTATGGACAAAAACGATTTTCGTTCTCTCGTAAAACATTAATTTTTGACAGGAAAAACGGCGAAGGAAACAAAAGAAAAGTTGGATAAATATTATGAGGCTAATGTTCTGTCAGATTACACGGTCAAATATTGGTTTCGAGAGTTTCGTGGTGGCCGCAACTGCACTACCGATCAAGTCCGCAGCGGCAGGTCCTTCGATGCGGTTACAGAGGACAAGGTAAAAAAAATACATGAAATGTTGTTGGCTGACCGAAAAGTGAAGGTGCGCGAGCTAGCAGATACCACAAAGATTAGTACTGAGAGCACACGCCATATTTCGGGCAATATTCTGCATATGAAAAAGTTATCCTGCCGCTGGGTGCCGCGCATACTCAGGCGAGAGCACTTCGAAAGAGTGTTTGGACTTGCTGATGCGGAATCGGGCAGACTTTTGGCGTCGATTGGTAGCTGCTGAACACCAGAGAACAGAATGTCTGCCCGGCAATGGACTGAAGCCGGCACGAGTGCTCCGAAGCGGCCGAGGGAGGCTCGATGGGTCAGAAAGATTATGGCGTCGGTTTTCTGGGATTGTCATGGCATACTCAAGCATACATAGCATACAACAGCGAGTATTACTGTGCATTATTGGAGCGATTGAAGGCAGAAATTGCTGCAAAACGGCCTCACATGAAGCGAAAAAAAATTTTGTTTTTGCAAAATAATGCACTGGCGCACAAGAGCATCGCAACCATGGCTAAAATCAATGACTTACGACTCCAATTGCTGTTGCATCCACCGGACTATTATATTTTTCCAAACCTCAAAAGGTGGCTCATCAATAAAAAATTCAGCTCACTCCAGAAAATCATCGACGCCATGGAGGAGTATTTTGCAGACCTTCCGGAAAATTACTTTTCGGACGGGATCAAGAAGTTGGAAAATCGCTGGAATAAGTGTATCAAGTTAAAAGGGGACTATATTGAATAAAATAAAAAAAACATTAAAAAAAAAATTGTTTTCATTCCCAAGGAGGTTACCCTTCACCCCACTTAGTATATCTTTTGTGCAACGGGGAATTGGAAAAGCACGAACAGCTTTTAGGTTTGCTATGTTCGGCCGAATACCCCTTTAATGGTGTAACCTAAATAGAAAATTTCTCTTTGTAAAAGTTAGCAGTTGTCTAATCTAAGCTCCAAGCCTTTAGTTCTAATGATGTGGAGGACTTCTTTAAGGATTTTCAAGTGATCTTCGACAGTTCTTGTTGCAATAAGAATGTCATCTTAGTAGGTTAGGATCATAGGTTTTCAAAAATGTGTTTCATTAAATGTTCAAATACCGAAAGCATACAAAAGGCATTTTGGTGTATTCATATTGCCCAAAAGGTGTTATAAAAGAGGTATACTTCATTGATCCCTCTTCTAAAGGGATATGGTGGAAACCATTTTTTAGATCTAATGTTGTGAAATATTTTTTTTTCTCTGAGTGGATCAGAGGTAACAGATAATTATCTCTTAATGTTATTTTATTTAGTTCCTAAAAACCTCACATAGCCTAAACTCCTTATTTTTTATTTTTTTTTTTCAACTAATACTACTGGTGAGGCATATTCTGAATTGGAGTCCCGGATAATACCTTTGTTGAGTAAGTCAGTTATTATTTCCTGCAACTTTACTTTATGTATCCCTCACAGTTTCTTTAATACTACTGGGTAGGTTTTCATTTAAATTTATGCAGAATTCGATAACGTTATTGCCTATATTAATGCTAAGTATTTGATCCAAGAAATCTTCATCATCTTCAATAGTACTTACATGACTATGATTCCTGGAAGTTTTGTTCGATGGTTCAGGTACCACACTTGGAATGTGAGGATGATTTGTTGCGCTTGGTAAGCATGAAGTGGAGTAATGCTCCTGCTCTTGATTATTTGTTTTAGGGCATCTGCAACGCCATACTAATTTTGCCGATGAAATCTCTTCCTAGTACAATTGGATAATGCATAGAAAATTTCTTAACTACAAGAATTTGCAAGTTAATTAAAACATTTTTATAATTTACATGTGATTGGATACTACCCAATATATTTAAGCGGCTGTTGTTGATGCCACAGTGGGACTGGCTATTTCCATTCAACGGTGAAATCATAATCGGAGGTAGAAATTGTTCTTGTATGAAGCTTATGAGACTTCCTGAATCCAATAGGGTTGTAAGCTGCATCGAAGTCTCAGAATTTTCCTTCTGAAATTTAAATTGCAATTCTCTTCCGAATTCGTTGACTGTCCTGTTATAATTTCTGTTCTGTTCTGTTCTGTTCTCTATGCTACCGCAGTTGATGTTGCTGTTGATCTTGTTGTTGCTTTTACCGTCGCTGATGCTTTTGTCCTTGTTGCTGTTGTTTGGATGAACGACATGAACCGCTGTTGCAATCTCTTGCTATATGGACTAAGCCACCACATTTAAAACATTTCGTTTCTATATCCCCTATTCTCTGTTTGAATGGGAGCTTTGCTTTGTGGGAAAAAATGGAGCTGGTACATACCTCGCATTTCTTGATATTAAATTGTTATCCCGGCAATTGCTTTTAAACTTCTCATATTTTCTTTACGCTAGTCTTAACTCACCCATGTTGTTCGCACTATACAAAATACTTTTATTAGTTTAAGTGTCATTAAATACATTTTAGCATCAGATCTTCCTCTTCGATGGGATTATGCATAGCCAAGACGTACTGTTGCGCAGTTTCTATCTGTCTTCGTGAATTATTTCTTAACTTCTGACACTAATGCGCTTTTTAACTCCGCCCAGGTATGGACCGGTTTGGAACGCAAAAATAACTTTGCAGTGCCGATGAGCAACCTTTTCCCACAAACAAATTTTGCCTGCTCATTGAGACAAAAGAGGTCCGCGTCTTCTTCAAACTGTACTATCCATCTGCGTATTGGACAGTTGTCGTCTTCACTGAAGGGACACATCATTTCTTCAAAATCTTTGAAACTATGTGAAGCAATTGAAATATTCGACTCTTCCTCCAGTTGCAGCTTCCTTTTGTTTCAGCTGAGATATTTCCCCCTTCTCCTTGTGAATTTCACGTAGTCTTTCCAACTCTTCGTCCAGGTGGTCTTCTTCATCTATACGGTTATTGGACACAAAAGCTCCATGGGGTAATGTTTCGTCTATAGCCTCTATGCCATTGTGTTCTTGCGTAAGTTTTCGAAAATCGTCTTCCGTGTAGCCTTGAACTGCATCTTCCACTCTTAGTTTTAGCTCCGCTTTACTACCACTTGTCTGAAACTTTAGTGTTGGCAAAATATCCTTTAGCGAAGTGACTGAAACTTCCACGCGTAAAGCCAATAATAGAAAAACCGTTCAAACAGTATATTACAGATCCCACTTCTGAGATGTTGTGAATTATGAAAAAGAAGAAGACACTTTACTCTCTGTACTCTCGTTTATTAATCTTTAAACAACTGGTTTAACATTTTCTTAAAATGTACCGTGTATAGGTAGTTTAACGTGAAAAGCTGACGTCTTAGGGATGATACAGAACACCAGAGTCTGAATACATAAATTTTTAGGTTGTGTACGAACCTAATAACCTAAGAATGGCCTTATGAATGATTTCCGGGGCTTACTAGACCAATTATATGTATTACGAGAGAGAACGCTTTAACGGCTTTATACTCCAGCGTTCCTTTACCTAGATATGAAGGATTTGGTCTATGACATATTGGCGGTGCCACTTATCTTCCACGTCGCTCTGACAGCTGCGGACAGGCGTAGAACAGTAGAACGGTAGGAAGTCGCGATATGATGGATGATGCTCGTCAGCATCAACAATTTTGGTGACTTGTTGAAGGAAAAGCAGCTTCTCTGTTGAATTTCTCAAGCACAGCGCAGCTTTATTTGGAATAAAGGTCGGTCTTGTTTCTAAACCGCGACCGGCTGACATCCTTTTAGTTTACGATAAATTAAAAAAGAAACAAAATATAAAAATTACAAAAAAAAAATAAAGAAAATAACAATAAAAAAAAAAATTATAAAAATGAACAAAAGAGCACAAAGAATACAAAAAGGGGGTATCCTATAATTAAAAAGAAATTATAAATGCATCATGTATGCAGAATTATTTAGTTCAAGTAGATTGGGATTTTTTTTTAGGTAGTTTGTAAGTTTTAATTTTATTTTTTTTTTTTATAATATTGGGTCATTCCACGATAAATCGCCGAAGCTACAATATATGGGGAGCACTGAACGACATCCCTTCGATTTGGCTGAATAGTGGTAGAAATACTCACTGGAGTAGTACGAATCATAAGGCAAAAAAAGTTTTGCAGAATTCGATACAGTTTGCGTGTAACGGAACTTAAAAAATTGGCAAAAAATCTAAATTTATGCTTTCTTTTATATTTAAAAAAATCATAACTTTGACCCTGCTCATCAGAATTTGATAAAATATACCTTGATCAATTCAGGAAAAGGTTAACTGTCAAAGATTTGGAATAATTTTCAAGGACGAAGGATATTCCAGAATATCCTTTATACATATATCCTTGAATAGCTCAAAAAATGGTATTTTGTTTTTTTTTTTATTTTTTTATTTTTTTATATATTATATACAGGGTGACTGACTCGAATTGCAACTTTTTAAAATGCTATAATTTTTTTTATTTTTTGATGAATTTTATTGTGTCAAAGCAAATCATCAATTTTCAAATTGTATCAGAAGTTTTCAATATGTTCACCTTTGGCGCGTATAATGGCCTTGAGACGGCCGAAGAAAGCATCTAACGCTGCACGCAAGTGACTCTGCGGTATTTAGGCCCACTCCCGGCAAAGTGCTTGTTTGAGGTGGTCCAAACTTTGTTATTTTTTAGTGCCAACCTTCACCTTCAAAATACTCCAGACAGAGAAATCCAACGGACTTGCATCCGGAGAATTTGCAATCCATTGTGTCAAAGAAATGAAGTGTGGAACATTGTTTTTTAACCAATTTTGGTTGACGCGCGCTTTGTGAGACGGTGCCTAGTCTTGTTGAAATGATTGTTTGCCGAAGGCTTCAATACTGCCTCTAAGACAGATTCACGGTATACCATCGTATTAAATTTGACGCCACTGAGAGCGACCATCAGTGGTTATGGCGGCTTAAACCATTACAATAGGTGCTGCCTGATTTCTGGTGGCCGTCCGAAGGTGTAAGTTTTCGAAGGACCTCTCTGGCAAGTAAACTCGGTTATTTTGTTTGTTGACATATTGCTCGATATGTCAATTCGGCAACTCACCACTTTCGTGCAAGCGTAGCAACTCCTTCGCTCGTTTGACTCCAACTTTTTTCTGTTGCGGTTTAAGATCGTGTGCTTTTTGGAACTTCAACGGCTTGAGCCCAAGCATATTTTTCAGCATGCGTTGCATCCGTTCCAACGATATGTTGTGCTCACGATCCATTTTTCTTCCACTTCGGCGTGGATTTCGCTCAATTAGAGACTTCACTTTCCGAACTGTTTTTGCCGATGTTGCTGTTTTTTTATGACCATCTCCATGGCGTTTTGCAATGCTGCCAGTATTACGGTAACGAGCTATGGCTCGAGACACAAATGATTTATTCACGTTGAGGTGCTTGAGTTCTCTAACGATATCTACTTGTGGTTTTCCAGCCAAATATAAAGCAATCACACTATCACGTTTGAATTTCATCGCGGATAAAATTTTTTCAACACAACTGAGACGCAAATCGTTTTAAAGGCTTGTAAATAATAAAATTATCTGTCATGTGTGAAAATTTGAGCACACAGTAATGAACGGTTTGGAAATTTTAGCAGTCTGAAATTAGTTGCAGTGCGAGTCAGTCAGGGTGTATATTATCTACTTCCATTTCAAATTTCAAGTTGAAATCTCTATGGGTTCAGTCAAAATAATATTTTATAGGCGGCTAAATATTCTGTAATAAATATTTTCATTAAAAAAAAAAAGTAGTCACACTGGGGCCTTTGTATCCCAAGGCCTTAAAAATTAAAAATCATTATTTATTATCTTTTAAGTGTATATACATATTCTTCCAATGAAAAGGAAAAATATTTTCCTTTAATTACTCCTTGTGAAACAGATGAAATATAATGAAGTTTTCTTGTTTCCGGCAAAATTCTTAAGTAAGAAGATCCAGATTCCATCAATAATTTCTCTTCTTTATACTCCTGTGTGGTCACGTAGGAGAAATCCATATTCATTATATTTTCAGTTGCCCAGTTATATAACTGTAAGGGAGTTGTTATGTGTTCCATCTACAGTCTAGCTCTGACAGTCATTCTTTTTATTGTACCGCCAAGCATTCACTCCAAAATCCTGTTCATGCAATGTTAAATTAAAAAATTTTTTCTGTTTTTGTACTGCGCAGTAGATCCATCGGAAAAATAAATAATTTTCTTAATATATTGGCATTTCTTGTGCAGGAACTCTAAGAGATGGCGCTGAAATAAGTGAACTGCGATAGTGTCATGCTTTAGGCAGTCACTGATTACAACAAAACTTTCATTTTTTTATATCATCCATCTATTTCCGGTAATATATTGCGAAAAGGTGAATCGTCGCCTGTTCGTTAGTTCAGTGGTATCCCTGTATACCATAATTTTCGGAAAATTCCAACAAAACAAGTATGTCCGTTTTCGTTAAGAGAGTTTTGACTTCTTTTATGTACCTGTTTTGTTGATCAGTTATAAAGACATGACAAATGAAAACACTAAGCCGTTTCAAAAAGCTCTGAATGAAATCCTCAGAGTTTTCAATTCTCACTTCCAATTTTGATCGGTCTGTGTGGGTCCACTGATAGTATGTTACGGGTTCTATGAAGTGATTACTAAAAGCAGTGTCAAAGATTCTCCTTAATTTAGAAAAGTTTGGGCAATTAAGGCACTAGCCCAAGTAACAATTTACATAAGGAAGGTTACAAATTATCAAAGCTAAGCAGGCTCTGCTGTCATTGAGATGCTTATCTTTGTTTTCTAACAGCCTTGATATATTGCTACCCTCAGACATGAGTTTGATATTTTGATGGATGGTGCAAACACATACGGAATGAGTTGCTGATGCCCTAGCCAAAATGCAGTTCTTTGGTCTTAACGACGCGAATTTGAAAAATCCAATCTTAACATTATTATGAACTTCTTTGAAATTATTGTATAATATATCTCCTTAAGGTTAGCCAGAACCAGGCGTTTTTGAATGGGTTTTTTCTGATTTTCAAAATAACAAAAAAGCAAAACATCTTATTTTTAACCTGAGAAAATAATTTTTTGTTATTTTTATAGATACGTAGTCGTTTTTTCCTGGCATTAAACGGCTGGCATCGTCTTCACAGTAAAAACTTTCTACCAATTGCTTGATATCAACATCTAAGCTTTTCCCATAAGTTGATGAAATGCTTTAATCTTCTTAAAGTTTTTTTGTCGATCCTGGAAACTCTTCTATAATTTTGTCTACGCTCCATTCTCTTGAAAGTAAAGACAACAAAACAAGTTTGATGTCTTTGCTTGTAGTTTTATTGAAATTTTCTTTTATTTTCCCTACGAAATATTCTTCCTTTCTGGAATTATCTTCATCATTATCAATAGTAACAGAGAAAACTTTCTCTGCAATTTTCAACATAGACTTTTTCAATTTTAACTGCACATCAGTAAGTCTTCTCTTTTCGAATGTATCTTCTCCAATATACTGTATGCATTCATAAATCAAATTGAATGCAATGTCCTTATCGAAATTCATTTCATCAATTCATTTGATAGCAATGATGGCGTTGTATCAGAATTTTGGATCTGACTCAATTTTTTCCTACACGTAGAGCAAATTAACAACCTTGTGTTCAATTTTGGTTGCATCGTAACCATCCATGGTCCTACAGGCCGCAAATCACGAGCACTAAGTTAATGAGGTGGTAAATTCAGAGGGATGCAGTACGTTTTCCATACAAAAGCATTCATTATAAGCTTTTATTACGATATAATCTAAAATAAATCCCGAGCTCACGACAGATTGACATCAAGTGAGTGCAAATAAATTACTATAAGCCTAACTTCTAAAATCCTCGAAAACGGAAAATGTGCAGTTATGTACTAGTCATTGAAGAAATAAAACAAGCACAGTGAAAAACGGCTATGTACTTACTCGTATGCATTTGTACTGGGAAAAAAATTGAAATTAACAACAATGGTGTGAGATATAAAATTGGTTCTGGCTTTATTTTAAAGCTACGTTCATGCCATTCTGTGTGGAGTAGCATATAATTCAAATGGCCGCCTTGGCTTCGCTGGTAGTTGGTCTGGAAAGACCGAAAAATTATTTCTCTAACCCTGAGATTCTCTTTACAACTCGAGTCGTATTTAACACTCGTCACCCAATAAAGCATCTCAATCCAAAGAGAAAAGTGTCTGTGATCATATCAGTGGCGGCATACACGTCGTAATCGAGGAAACATAAAAATTCCTTGTTTTCTCGTTTTGCCATACGGTTCTCTTAGAATTATTTTCTTTAACTGTGTGGTGTGCATGAAGTTAGCTGATATGACACAATGGTCCGACGAGCCTAAAGGTAAAAGCACATCAACAGTGTACTTATCAGGGTGAGAAGTAAGAAACAAGTCCAGGGTGTTGGACTAGTTCGTAGCCAGGTAGCATTAGATCAGAATGATCTGAGAGGTGTACGCAGGAATCTACCTTTTTTTTTTATAATTCCGCTCGCGCACCAAGGGGATATGAATACCATTTTACTGGCTTTTCACCAGGGCACGGGCGGGTGGTGTACTAGTAGTTTTGAAACTCAGGTATTAGGTTTCGATATTTTTCCCAGAGGTGGTTGTCAAATTGGACGGGACGAGCCAGTACGCATCCTCAACCAGTGGGTCTTAAGTACGTGCTAGTTGTTAGTTCGTTACATTTAGCCCAGCCAGCAACCACTCCAACATCAGTCTTATGCCTTCATGTCAGAGTTGATGCCGACGGGACTTACATATAACTACATACAAATTCTATGAAAAGACTTTTTCAGAGAATTGCCTCGCACGGGATTCGAACCCGCGACCCTCTGCTTGAGGAGTTTATGCATATACCACTATACCAAGGCCACCCCCTGTGTTTTACTAAGTACCAAAACGGCTATGGACGTACGGAGAAATGTGATCACTTTTTAGCACGCGTATATTGGCTACAACCACCCTAAATTCCCTAGTCATAACCACAAACAAACATAAAAAAAACACAAATACCGACGATGCGTAGCAAGGTTGAGAAGTGAGAATTTTGACGTTGGCTTACGGAATCAAATTGCTGTAGTTGTTATGCCCTTACAACAATATGAAACAGCGCACCAAAAAAAATCACACTCACAACTGGCTACCCATAGGTTGTTACATACACTCAGTCATTCCGTGCACTTTGATGAAAATAGTAACGGCAGTGACAGAGTACAAGCAACAGTACTTAGACCTAACGCGGGAGAGGTTGAATACCCGCACTGAGTGCTCATGAAAATTTGCGAGTACACTTGTCAGCGCGTGCACTCGTTGAGTGGTGTCAAATCGCATGACCGCGGCGGCCAATTGATGAGCGTTCGCTTTGAGATGACCCAGTGGCCAAATTTCTCCTTCACAACTTCGAGCCTTGCATCGCTTGTATAGCATGTGACGTTCTCTTGCTGGAACTACAATTCGGATTTATCGATGTTTTCGAGCTCTGACCGCAGAAAATCGGTTAACATCGCTCTATAACCTGAGACCATTGACGGTAACGTTGTCTCCTTCCTCATTTCGAAAAAAATAAGATCCGATGATGCCGCCATGCCATAAAAAGCACCAAACAGTCAATCTTTGTTGATGCATTGATGCTTGGTCAAACACTTGTTGATTATATTCGCTGCAATAATTGCAATTTTTTTTTTCTTTTGACATAACCGCGAGCGAAAAATGGGCCTGATCCCAGAAGATGATTTTTTTGGCCAAAATCTGGATTTCTCGCCAACATTTTTAGAGCCCAATTAGCGAACGCTCGGCTTTGTTTTTGGTCGTCCGGCTTCCATTCTTGCGTCAGAATAATCTTATATGGATGTAAGTCCACATCCAATCGCAAAACAAGTGGTATTGACTCTCTGACGATGCCCAATTCAGCTGATCGGCGCCGAATCTGGGTTTTCTTCGATACTGGCCGCTACGGCCAGATTTTGTACCAATCTCTATCTTATTAGTGACTTTAGGTCCAAAAAAGTGTATTCACGCTCAAAATTTTCCACGATGCGACGAATTGCCTGCACATTAAAGCCATGATGACGACCGATATCACGACATAATTCACGTTTCGTATTTATAACTGAGGCAGAATTTCGATAATATTTTTGAATAATTTGCACACGTGAAGCAAGTGTAACAGTTCATGATGAAATGGCAAACTTTACTGAACATTTTGACAGCTGGGCCTTATTGGTAACTTTAATAGAAGCTGAAACATAATATTTTGAAAAATTATTATACAGATAGATATACTTGTTATATAATGTGTTATGTTTTCGTTTTCGAGAACTACATCACTCTGGTTCTGAACTATGGGGGTGGCCGTGGTGTAGTGGTATATGCATAGACTCCGCAAGCAGAGGGTCGCGGGTTCGAATCCCGTGCAAGGCAATTCTCTGAAAAAGTATTTTCATAGAATTTTTATGTAGTTATATGTAAGTCCCGTCGGCATCAACTCTGAAATGAAGGCATAACACTGATGTTCAAGTGGTTGCTGGCTGGGCTAAATGTAACGAAGTAACGACTAGCACGTACTTAAGACCCACTGGTTGAGGATGGGCACTGACTCGTCCCGTCCAGTTTGACAACCACCTCTGGGAAAAATATCGAAACCAAACACACCTGAGTTTCAAACTACTACACCATCCGCCCGCGCCCTGGAGAAAAAAGCCAGTAAAAGGGTATTCATATCCCCTTGGAGGGCGCGCGGTATTATAAAAAAAAAAAAGTTAACACCAGCTGTATCTAGTTAATACTAGCTAAGATGAGGAAAAGGTACATGTTAATAAATTTTAATATTAAATGTACAAATAATGGAAAATTATCGCATCAAATATCTAGAATATCAATGGTCATAACCAAACAAGGTAGCATTCCGTCTTAAAGATAACGACCCCATATAAATGGTAAGCTGAGACATATCTCAGCAGTACAAGACTATGGTATATCTTTCGTCATAGGTAAAAAAGTAAAGAAAATATTAATTTACATATACATACCGGATGTATTGTAGTAAATGTTAATATTTTTTTAAATATTAATATTTCGAAATGTTACATTAATTGTAACTTCGGCTCGATTCAATGGGTTATTGAACGGTGAAAACCCTATTAAAATCGGTTCAGTAGTTTTTTTTGCTATGTTTAGACATCATACAAATAGACAAATGGACAATCATCCATACAACATACCATAGACAAATGTCTTCAATGTACAGACACGACTTCATTACAATTTTGTAATAGAGACTTGAGGGACATTGCGTGGAAATCTGCTTTGTGTGTCATTAATTTATTGCCGATGCAAACAATTCAAAAAAGGAACCGTTTACAAAAATTGGGTATTCATATCTTTTTGAATCCCCCAAACTATCATACTTTTGCTATTATCTGTCTATGCTCACGTCATTACCGTTCAATAAAAAAAGGGTTGTGTGTTGTCCCTCTAAAAAAACGTACAGCAAGCTTCTCCTCCGCTTTAGTGAAAACCCTCTGCTGAAGTTTTCGATACCAATTTAAACGAACAAATGGTCAATTTCATTTATGAAACGATATAAAAAGGGATGCCATCACCCTTTTCTACTTAGTGGTGGATACTGTATTTGAACTACGCCCGGAATACACAATAAATATAAATGCTATCTTCTTCGAGTCGTTAGAGGTACTTATGCATTAAAGTGAGGGTTTTATAAATTCTCGTCTACTTACGATGTGATTCAATTGAGCTTGACTATTTCCTTGTGCAAAACCAGGGTTCATTTGAAGATAAATCAGTAAATAAATTTTCTTTTAAAGCTATATAATATACTGATAACGTATCTCGAGAATGGATTTTTTCGCATCACACACGGAAACGAATTCCCGTAATCGAAAGAAATTTTAGCCATATCTCTACAAGAAGATATGATCACTTTAGCTACTCTTGGTAATAACACTGCTAAACCAGAAGAAGGAAAAACCATAAAGGAATGACAGTTAAACTTCAAAGCAAATTAATAGTATGTGTGTTTTTTAGGCTACGATATCAGTGCTTAATTTTCAAAGACCAAAAAAATGGCTATCGGCGTTAACTATTAAACATCATTTGGCGCTCCCTTACAAGTTATCACCATCGTGGATAAATCAGTCTGCAAGCATTATTGCCAATAGCGTTAACTCCGATAAATATCTTGCATTACGTTAGTGCGTGCAGATTAAGTTGTTAGTATAATTTACACGTAGGTTTGAAATAAGCTAATACCGATGAAAAATAATACACCTAAAATGAATAAATAGATGTTTAACATGTAATGTAAATGTAAAATGTTTAATGTTGATTATCGTGTATAGATAATCGCACTGGTTATTCGGAAAATATTCTAAGCTTAACATCGAGAACAAGGTGTTCTTATATAAGCATGTGCTGAAGCTGGTATGGATCCCGGCTAAATGAACAAATCCTACAAAATTTTTAAAGAAAAAAACTTCTATCGGAAAGCCAGCTACTAAAAGTGTATATTTCATAATAGGGAAAGTGTTTGATAAGACGAAACTTGTGACTTGTGACACGGTGCATTGTCTTGATGAAACAGCACTTTCTTTTTCTTCAAATGCGGCCGTTTTTCTGCTATTTCGTCCTTCAAACGCTCCAACAACGCAATGTAATTGTCGCTGTTGATAGTCTGCCCCTTTTGGAGATAGTCGATGAAAATTATTCCATGTGTATCCCAAAATACGGATGCCATAACTTTTCCAGCCGACTGTTGCGTTTTAGGTCGTTTTGGACGAGGTTCGTCGCCTGCTCGCCACTCAGTTGACTACCGACTTGACTCTAATGTGAAGTGATTGAACCAAGTTCATCCATTGTCACATACCGACGCAAAAATTCGGCTTTATTGCGGTTGAACAGCTTTAAACACTCCTCTGAATCATCAACAGGTTGTTGTTTTTGGTCGACTGTGAGCAAACGCGGCACCCACTTTGAACAGAGCTTTCGCATGTCCAAATATTCATGTATGATATATCCAACACGCTCTTTTGATATCTTCAGAGCCTCAGCTATCTCGATCAACTTCACTTTATGGTCATTCGTAATCATTTTGTGGACTTTTTTGATATTGTCATCTGAAACAGCCTCTTTTGGACGTCCACTGCGTGCATCATTTTCGGTGCTTGTATGACCACTTTTAAATTTTTCAATCCACTTGCGAATGGTTCGTTCGGCTGGTGCAGAGTCCGGGTAAAACTTATCAAGCCATTTCATTGCATCGGCTGCATTTTTTCCCATCAAAAAGCAATGATAAATCAACACTTGAAATTGCTTTGAATCCTATTTTTTTCACAATAACAAAAGTTGCTGCACTCACAACGCTATATCTCGAGAACTAATCGTCCGACAGCTGTCAAATTTATACACTTATCTTTTGAAGGTTGGTACTAACTGAAAATGGTATGGATTTAATTCAAGTGGTGTCCTCTCTTAGAAACAGCACGGATAGCCCATGTATTAGGAGAGATGTAACTCCATACAATCCGTACGCGGTACCTTAGACAGTCATCTTATAGTTTTATGCTTGAGTAATCCTCAAAAATGTACAAAAAAGGTTAATTAGCTGCAAATACTTACGATATTGAGAATCATGTAGAAACAGGAACAGAATAATTGAGTTCCTCCCATAAATAACATCCACGTCAATGCATCTCATTCAATTACACCCCAATCTCTCACAGCTTCTGCGCAACAGCCGTCGGAAGCAAACTTTCCAGATTTCAGCACTTTCAGAAACGACTTCCACTGGTCACCTTAAATTGCGTAACTACCTATCTATAAATTGTCAGCAACCTATGATCGATGTCACAGATACATTTATCAATAAAAAAAAAACACTGTCCCCTAAATCAGTATGCGTAACGTTACATTTTTCCAACCCAACCATTGAATCCAAATCCTTCTATCGACTCGTTAGAGGACCTGTCTGATTCTCTTAATAATTACTTTAACTTCGGTGGTTTTAATCTGCCCCAGCTTAAAGGGGGCAGATGATAAATCTCTTTCGTCACTTTAAATGAGATTTGGATTTAGAAATGTCTGTTTCCTTTATCTTTTGTTTTTTCATAATTCTTCACTCCACCCAAATCCTTTCCTTTTCTACAACTTTAATTTTTTTTATTGTTTTATAATTAGCGCGCGCTCATGAGATATGAGTTTGAAGGGACGAAATGCTACTGGCGATTTTCATGACGCACTGGTGGAGGAAATAGTGATAAAACAGAGTGAGACACGAGATATTACGTCGGTGTTTGAGGGTGTCAATTGACTGATTGATATATTCGAGTATATATATTTTTTATTTCGGAACATAGCACACAGAAAAAGGACTAATCCATTGTACTCTCTGTTAAGTTCCTTTTAATGAAATCTTTCAGTCTTACAAAGAAAGCTAAGTAAGCGCCTTTAGTATCAGCACCCACCACGTCAGTGCCGAGTATCTGCAGACTTCATGCGAGCGTAATCCAGACATTCACAAAGATAGTGCACCTCGGTGTTGTCTTAACTTTCGCAGCAAGCATCGCGGGATTGTTGTGTCAGTTATGCCCAGCACATTTCAGTGCTTTGCAAAAGTGTAATGCCCTCTCGCGATGTCAGTAAGCAACCTGCAGTGTTTCCTGCTGAGGGACAGCAGAAAGGCCGCTGACCTCCTAGAGACGTTGGGAAGCATTCCGGGGAGCTGTGCCATCAATGTCAAAGGAAGCCTTAACCGAGGACGCAGGTAGATCGAACGTAGGTTATGGTAGTGAAAAACTCTTTTCTGAATCATGCCTGGCAAGTTCATTTTCGATTTCATTTCACGTGATCCCATTGTGACCTGGAAGCCAGACAAGGGTTACAAAATTTACCCTTCTGACTACGTTGAGTGATCTCTTGCATTCCTGAACTAATTTGAAAATCGTAAATGGATTCAGTTATGTTCTAAGCGCAGCTTGGCTACAGATGCAAATGCTTCGCCACCTCCATCAGTTCGCTGCCATCTGGATTGTGTTAGTCTCCGCTTGGAAGACAGATGCAAGCGTTTCTAACGTGAAGTGAAATCTAACACACCATCGCCACATTCTATATTGGTTTTGAAGTCACCCGTGAAGATCCGACTGCATTCCTTTTATGGCTCAGATTTTGGCGAAACCAGTCCTAAGCTCAAGAAAAGCCGATTTCGTATTTTTTCCGCAGCAGGAGTTCCGGTGTCATTGCATCGGAAGACATGTCCATAAGATCGGAGTTATAAGAAAGCCAGCGCGTAGGGTCATCAAAGCTCCAGTGGGTTTTGTACCAAAGACCACTTCTTTTTAGACGGAAGAAAGTTTAAGGAGTACAGCCGATGATATGAATATTAGGGGGAGGGAGATTCATCAATGAGTATAGAGCGGAGCCACGAGTGCTGGAAAAATCCTCCATACATCCGAGACAAACCGTTATTTGGGGTCTGGTAAAAGCAGCAATCACGTATTTTCGCGAGAGCTTATTCCACCAGACAACCGACACATAGGATGTAATTGGCTCTATCATAGGCATGTAGATCAAAACGATCCTTCTGGGTTAAAAGCCCCATGTCCTGCCGATAGCTAAACTGCACTACCTGAAGGCCGACAGCGTCATAAATACTTTCGGCGTACTATGTTTAGTCCAGAGATACATCTGGTCATTGTAATGTATTTTATGTGTATGAATGCCTTAAATATTGAGGTCTGGCCTCATACCGAGAATAGAAAGTTTTTCGGTCTCGACGATGCAAGTACCATTTATGGACAATGGCTGAGTATTTAAATTTCGCTTTAACTACAGCAAAAAGTTGTGTTTTGGAAACATTAAATTCTATTCTGTTAGTGGTTCCCCAATTAGTTATGCTGGTGATATCTACAACCAAAGAGGTACCTGCTCTTTGGTTGAGTCAAAGAAAGAATATGAAAATCAGAGAGTACTGTCGTCAGCAAAGGAATACGAATTGTAATCGTGTATTGGATTAGAAGTAGTAGTGGGGCAACCAGCATTTATTTTGTGAATATCCAAAACCAATACCACTTGAAATGAACGTTCTGAAAGCTAACCATTTGAACTGAACGTTCCGAAATGTATCTTCTAGTCAATTGAATAAGAAAGTCGTCGATCCCAAATGCATGCATTTCCGATAAAACTGCCTGATGCCAAACTTTGTCAAATGCCTGAGAAATATCAAGTGCAACTATCTTGCTTTCGAAGAAACATGCCATCAACTGTGAACCTGTAACTACGAAAACCGTCATAATCAGAAACAAACATAAAAAACACACCGACGATGCTAAGCAAAGCTGCAAAATGAAAACTCTGAATTTCAACTTTTTGGTTTACCGAATTAATTTGTTGCAGTTATCATGAACTTAAAGCAATAGAAAACAGTGCACCAACAAAATTCAAACTTACAACTCTCTATCCATCAGTTATCATATACACTCTGTTATAGTATGACGATGCAGAAGCAGCGACCGAGTACAAGCAAAAGTACTATGACCGGAAGCGGGAGAGGTGTTATACCTGCTGAGGTGCTGTGCTTTTTCTTGGTTTATTTTTTCTCTTTTGTGTATAACACACGAGGCTAAGGAGGGCACTGGTTAAGATTTGCATTCTTCGGAGGTCCACTCGGTGCTCCGATGCAATAATATTTGGAAGCAATGTTTGCTTTCAGAGAGGAGAAGACGTGGATGATGTCTGGTGGCGAGAATAAGTGACAAAGAAAAATATAATTATAATTTGGAAAATTATATACATATATTGTATATTAATAATATATGCATATAATTTTGGCCGTTTATCATCGCCTTGTAGCGTTTGCCAGTAACAGTGATCATTTGAACCGCTGGTAAAACCAATATGTAAGCTTTTTCATCAATTCTACCCTTTAGGACTCTTTCCGAGAAAATGAGAAACAAAAAACGTCCCTTCTTTCCAGGGTAATGGAAACGCTGATGAACCGTCAGTTTATGAAATATCTCGAAACATGAAAAATTCTGATGATCGACAATACGGGTTTCATAGCAATAGGTAGCAACACTGATGAATTGTAAGCATGTCTATCTTAAAAGTAGAAACAAACAAACTGGCGACAGCACGATATTACAATGGATACTTCTAAGGTATTTGACAGAGTGCATTTGTGCATTTAGGATCGATTAATCTCTTCTTCAACGAATTAGATATTACTGTAACCCCTTTGATCTAGCCTTAATATATAAGGAATTTAGCGACTCAAAATTAGAGTACAATGCCCACATCTGGCCTGGTACCCCCAAGACCTCTTTGCAATTGAGATCTTAACTCATGACAATAGCTCTCTGTTACGATATGCTCTTCAGTTTCGATAAGAAGAATTTCTGTTTTCTGCGAGGACTCTAAACGATAATGTTTACGTAAAGGCCACAACACACTTCCCATAAACAAAGATATTGTATTCAGCACTCTAAACGATGTCATCCGAAGCAGAATTGTTATTATTATGAATTATTTACTTATGCTAGTATCTATAAATCTATACTTTTGAATTGATGTATCTATTTATATTTATTATATGTATCTATCGTACATAGAATTCTGCGCTCCCCAATGTTTTCCTTTATTTCCCCAGTCCACTCAACTTTATTGCCCCATTCTCCCTTGTTCTTTTTGGTTTATGTTGCTTTTTCTGTGAAATTTGTTTTTCCATAATTGACATGGAGCTCAGTTATCACAATCCAAAATACACCGCCTCGAATTCAGGTCGACACGCACAGACAGTTTCTTAGCTGAGTCAGTATAACATATTATTTGCTTGCAGATACTTGACACCGGATGGGATGCATGCGAGATATCAAAAGTGACGGGTCAGGATATATTCATGGGAAGTTTTACAATTAGATAAGAGTGAATTGTGATGGCAGTTGTTATCATACCGGCAACCAAGTTTATTGTTTTAGATCAATAAAGATTATTTTAACGTGTTCGAAATAATTGTTTCCTTTTTTTAAGTCCAACATTTGTGTCGGCCCTCAGGGCTGACGTTCGCATTTTTTTGGAATTATCCTAAAGGATTTCCTTAATTAGTAGCTTCAATCATTTGTTTTATTTGTTTTTGATTAAAAATTATGAGCCGTATGAGACTTAGTGTGATGTGGACTCTATGCGACGTTTTAAAAATGTTGGCTAAGGTCTGAAAAGGGTTTAAAGTTTGTCATTTAAGCGCCCGTAGTCTAACTGCAGATAAGCTAGAGTTCGTTGGTTATATCCTCTATATTTATGTGATTAATTTAGTACGCAAAATTGAAAATTGGTTCAAACCTTTTGTCCATGACATCTTTTACAAATTCATAATTATACCACTTGACCAAAAAAAAAAAAAAAAACGGAATAACCACCGTGTGGCGCTCCCATTGTTCCGATTTGAGTTCCGTTTTTTTTTTTGTTAAGCTGGTACTTCTGTTGTTGGCATTCCCTCTAAATCTTAGCGTCATAGTCTGACATTTACAAAAGTTACGTAGCCAAGAGTACATCGATTTCTGTATGTGTTGGCGATTTTTTACAATTTTAGAAATGGCTTGAAATTCGCAACAACGAATTTGTATTAAATTTTGCGTAAAAAACGGATTTAATGGTGCGCGAACGTTGGAAAAGTGTTACGGCAACGATTCTTTAAGGAAAACGGTCGTTTTCAAGTCAATCGAAGATGATGAACGCAGTTACAGACATTGATGAAGTAAAAGAAATGTTGGTCAATAACCGCAAATTAACCATCAGAGAGATAGCGACGGACTGGAACATTGCCTATGGATCCGTCCAAGACATTTTGGTTAATGATTTGGGTTTCCGTCGTGAGGCAGCAAAGGTTGTGCTAAAAGACTTCAATTTCATGCAAAAAAGAGACCGTGTTGACTTCGCAAAAGAGATGATTTGCGAGGCTGAATCCGATCCCACATTCATCAAAAGGATCATTACATTATGTGTACGACACGCAATCCAGACATCAGGCAAGTGAATGGCGTTCACCAAATGAGCCGAGACCAAAAAAACCACGTCGTTTTCAGTCAAAAAATAAGGCAATACTCACGATTTTCATGGATTACAACGGTGTACTGCATGAATTTTCGCCAGAAGGCCAGACAGTAAGTAAAATGTATTATTTGGGCACTATGAGACGTTTGCGTGAAGCAATTCACCGAAAGAGACCAGAATTATGGGCAGAAAACTCGTAGATTTTGATAACGTAACCATTTTTGACGAAAAATGCAACAAATACCATCCAACAGCCACCGAATTCACCTCATTTGGCTTCCTGTGACTTCTTTCTGTTCAATCGAGTTAAAAAAACCATTACGGGGAACGCTTTTCAGCAGCCAAGAGAAAGTAATGGAAAAATCGCAGGAAGAACTGATCGACATACCGAAACTGAATATAAAAATGTTTCGAGGATTGGATCAAGCGCTGGCATAAGTGTGTTGCAGTCGATATGGATTACTTTGAGGGGGACAATATAGACTTAGATGAATAAACTTGTATTTTTAATTTTCTATATACATTGCGGGATCAGGTACCCAACGACAGAATTATTACCGATGTTAACTTTAAACCGTTTGTGTGTGCTGCTAACTGTACGAGTAGAAGTTTTCATCTTGTAATTTCATTTATGAATGAATGAAATCCATGCTCTGCCAAGAGTGCATGGTAAACGTCAGAAGTTGGATTAGAGTCAATATGTCAGTATTAAAACCACCTAATAGTACAAGATAAGTAGTTGTTTTATAATTTAAGAACATTGTTAATTCATCAAAAACATTTAGTTATCCTGAAAGTGTAACTTGTATACACAGCAAAATTTCAAATCTACGTAACATAATTTACATGAAAGGTCAATTACATCCGTGCTCAAAAAATTATGACATTTTACTTTATAGTTACCAAGATTTAACGAATCACGAACTAAAAATTCCCACTCCAAATGCAGCGTCATGTTATGTTTCCACCGAACCGAAATCGCGTGGTTTGGATGAACTTTACTGAAACCTCAATAGGTCATTCCCACCGAGTAGAAGTGTTTTCAAATTTCATTAGCTGTCAATTTTGAAGTGTTCGGCAAAAAGTCATGTACCTATCTAATTAATTATAATTTTCAATACGCTCTTGATTTAATTTCATTGGCAGTCACGTTCAAGCACTTTTTGGGAGAAGGATTTTTGTGAAAATGACAATAATTTCTTTAAAATAAAATTTCCGAATGTCGGATATGTATTTATTTTGCTATGCAACGAGCTTCAAAGTATGGGCAAGTGAGATACAAATTTCAGAAAATGTATTTCATTACAAAAGAGTGACTATCGGCTTATTTGCTCTAGTATCATCAGAGGAATATCGAAGTATTGCTAATCCGTTTGGAGTTGGAAAAACTTCAGTTTGCAAAATTGTAAAATCGTTTTGTGAAGAAGTGTGGAATATCCTACAGCCGAAGTATTTAAATTTTTATCCACTTTACAGGCAACTAATAAACGAAAATATTCGTGGCTTCGAAAAATTAGGATTTTCACAGTGCTTCGCCGCTATTAGTAAACACAATAGTTTAAGTGTTGTACTAACCAGCAAAATTATACCACTTTTATTCTACCATTTGTCATATAGAGGTTATACCGTCTGCCGAAGACGCTACAATTATAAAGGATAGTATTCAACAGTTCTAGCTGCAGTGAATTTTTCGTATAGTAAATAAATATGTTAAGATTCTAATATAAATCATTCATATATAGATATAGATACCTTTAAGTCAACGTTGGCAGCCCAGGTCGTTGCAATGACTCAAAAATATATGAACGTTCCAAATTAAAAGTACAAAACCAAAACCCCATTTTGAAGGCGAGTTCTAAGAATATTTGTGGTTTTGACGTTTTGGTGATTTTGATTGGGGATTTTGCATTCCGCTTTTCGGAAACGGTTATGAAATAATACCCATAAACCCAACGGCAACTCCTGAACAAAAAAAATTTAACTATGCTTTATTAAAATGCCGAAGTGTAGCAAGCCATAGGAGAGAAACTAATAAGAATGTATGAAATATAAAGTGGCAGCACTAACTAGTGATTGTAAAGTGGCCACACTAGGAAAAGAGTCTGCCGGTAGGTAGGAGATTAGTAGTAAGTCAAACACTGTAGAATACAGACGTCTATAAGCAACCAAACAAAGAGCGTAAATTACTTTTTTTTAAAAGATCGTTTTTGTTTTATTCGCGATAAGACTAACGGCTAAAGAAGGGTTGTTGAAAATGCTTTCGAGCATTTGAAAGCACGGTTTAGAACAAAATTGGACAACCACATAAACAACGCTTCTTTGATAATGAAGTCCTCGTGCGTTTTGCACATTTCTTTTAAATGAGCACAACGACCAAAATGAATATCATCGGTCACTAGAAGAAGAGGAAGCTTCAATTCACGAGCAACCGGAGCATGTTTTACATATAACTGACAGCAACCTTTTCGCTGAGAATATTAAAAAAGCTATTAAAATAAAATGCGTGTATAAAAATGAGATTATAACTCGCCAAAGTTTATTTAGAAAAAATAAGCTAGACAATCATATCTGTACCGGTTTGTGAGGTTGTGAATTTTAATTTTTACTTCCTACGAAGTAAAAACAACATCCATCGCCCGCAGCTTGTTGGCCATTTCGGCGTAAATGTGGCTATTTTTTCTGTTGGCTCGGATATCGACAATCTTTTCCTCCCACAATTCGAACAGAGTCCCCTCTTCCGTGAGCGTCCACAATTTTCTTTTTTTTATATTTTTTATCTTTATCGTTGCTTGCCATTGTCTAAAACACTGTATAAATATTTTGAAATATTTCTTGTTTTGACATCTTAAAATGAACACCAAAATAAACTGTAGTAAGCGGTAGGCTTGTTCGGTTTGACAATTTTTCACGGACGGATGAACTCAAGGAGATTTAAGCTAGATCTCTCCGAAGTTTCGAAACCCCGGAAATGTATAGCGAGACCTCGGAGGTTTGGAGAAATTTGACGAGATTTTGCGATTTCGTTTGGTGGAAACGTAGCATAGTTCTGGTTTGTGCTCGCATGTAAAATATAGCCCGGAATAAAATAATTTTTTATTTCACAATTATAAATCTACACTTCAGTTACGAATATAAGATGGGGCAGGTACACAAATGCTTCCAGATTAGCAACCAACAAATCGAAATTTTCCGGGTAAACTGCGTATATTTTGATGCACAAAAAAAAAGTTTGTCCCTATGTGAATCACGTTAGTTTTATACTCGATCTTAAAGCAACAACCCTACCTTCATCCACTTTTCTCATTGAAATTCGCGAATTTATGAACCACAAGTAAGGGGTGATTCATCGTAAGGTTTGATTTTAAATAGGCTTTTTTTGGCAGATCACGCACGACTCCTTTCAAATTGGTTTTTTATTTTTGTTCAGTATTATTTGGCAAGTTATCGCGAAAAGACTCAAATCAAAATCAGCTGTATTGCGATTCGAGGAACTTACGGTGCGCATAATCAATCTACTGAAACCACTATTGCCAATACTATTCGCAAATTTGAGTCCTAGTTTACTTTAGTGGATGACACTCGACCGGTCAGACCACATCCAGCACGTAGTGGAGAGACTGTATCAGCTGTAGCTGAGAGTGTAAGCGAAGACCGTGACGAATCGATTCGTCTTTGTTCTCAGCAGCTTGGCTTGGCCTATTCGACAACTTAGCGTATTTTACGGAATGATCACGGCCTAAAAGCTTGGAAAATTCAACTTCTGCAAGAATTGAAGCCAGGCGAATGGGCTCTGGAAAAACTCAATGAAAATCCGTTGTTTTATCATGAAATTTTGTTCAGTGATTAAGACCATTTTTGACTCAATGTATACGTTAATAAACAAAATTGCTGTATTTGGGCTGATAGCCAACCCAAAGAGTACCTAGAGCTACCATTACATTCATTAAAAATAACAGTATGATGTAGTTTATGGACTGGTGGATTCATTGGTCCTTATTTATGAGGCAAATCAGAATGTTACCGCCGATGGTAACCATTATCGCACCATATTAACGGACTATGTGCTTATTCGTTTTACTAAGTTAATTTGGCCACCTAGATCGTGCGATATCACACTTTTGGACTATTTTCTCTGAGGATATGTAAAGTTTGAGATCTTCAGGAATAGGTCAGCTACGATTGACGCTTTGGAAGCCAACATTACTCGTGTTATCCCCGAGATACCAGTCGCTATGCTCGAACGATTCCCCCAAAATTGGACCTTCTATATGGACCACCTCAAACGTAGTTGTGACTAACATTTACATGATATGATTTTTAAAAGGTAGATGCCATAGATTGTTCGTTTAACTGATAATAAAAATTTTAAGTTCACTTTCAAATTTATGTATTTTATTTTACATTATAAATCAAACCTTACGATGAATCACTCTTTATTTGTAGCTCTTTTCTAGTTTAAGTTTTGTTTGGCTTCCATTACTCATGGCTCTGGTGAAGCTAGTAAAACAATCGTTAATAAATATGTATATCGTCTTTATTGCTTCCCTTTTTGTTTTCTTTTCAAAACTCTTTCTTTTGCTTCTAAAGAAGAGAAATGCACTCAAATTATATCACTATATTCGTATTTATTGTCTTTCTTCAATATGCGTTTAACAAGGAATTTTTGGGAATCAGTAGTAGATACAGAAATATCCCAAGCTTTGTTGAAAATATTTGTACGCGTTATTCAGCATTCTCAATGTTGACTGCAGGCAGACCAGTAATCTCTATGACATTTTTGTTCTTTTCAATTAAGTCTGCTGTCCTGCAATTACACTCTCGATATTAGTTTATCATTTTGTTCTTTTAGCTGATTGATTGTACTGAGAAAGTCACAGTTTATTTGCTTTACACTAATAATCTCCATATAGAGCATTTGAAATGTAACAACGCTATCATTGTTTTGATATGGAAATGTTTCTCGTTGTTCTTGAGATGACTTGGTGGGGCTGTATGACGTAGCGACGGTTTAGTGATTTCATTTTAGCCGCTGTTTCGTAATTTTTGGTACAGATGCGTTTAAATTCCATGGTATTGATACACTTTGTTATTGTAAAGATTTACGACAAAGAGTCGTATATTTGTCGCAACGATATATTATAATATTATTAGTGTTCATGTACTCTAAATCAGGAGGATTGACTTTAGCACATGACAAACCTTATAAACATAATATGAAAGCTGCCGTTGTTCCGCTAGAAAACCCTTTCTTATCATCTCTGTTCTGACATCCTGTCTGGGTGCCGAACAATTCTCAAATTACCTGAAGTCCATGTACTCATGTAACGTATTTTTATAGCTCTACTCGTAACTCTGAAGTCACCATTGTAGTGGGTTTTCCACTGGCTATTTCTACTCCCACCGTAATCAATTTTAATTTATTTGTGGTTTTGTCGAACCCTACTCTAGTTTTGGGTCGAGTTGGGATCTCATTTCTGGGTGCAACTATTATCACCGTATCGTAGGTCTACCACTTTTGGGATCTTGGCATTTAGTTGCACACCAGTCCAGGCAGTTCCTGTCGGTTTCTTCGATTGTTCTCTGTCTCAAAACAAATGAAACACGAATAGGTTAATAGTTAATAGCAAAATGTAAAGTTTATTGTATTAATGTTACAAGACCTTAACTCTAGGACAACTTAAACTTGAGTGACCGACAATGATAGAAACTCGTTGAACAAGTCCATGGGTGTTTTATTAATGTGAGCACACAGATAAATGAAGTGAAAACATAACACACTCCGACTCTAAAATTTAAGGAACCCCTTACAATAGAGAAATAATTTTACATCTGCTTCAATATTTATAAGATTTAAGAGTGTTTGCAGCACCTCGTTTAGCTTTTCTTACAGCTATTGACTTATGAATTTGACTTTTATTTAAATTACTTTTATTATACAGTTCTTTTGTGACAACATTTCTATTATTAAACAATTCTTCATTTACAGAAACTATAATATTGTCCTGTGTTTCTTCCTTTGCAAGGCCTGAGACATCGTCATGGATAGCGGCAGTTGAACTTGAGTTGTTGTGATTAAAAACATTAGTTCGAACTTGAAACTTTAAGTTTAGCTACTCTTTTAACTAATTTTGATGAACATTTAGAATTTTTGAGTTTTTTGAGTTTTACATATCCATTTGATGATGTTCTTCAATTCACTTCTATATATAGTAATACCTTCTCCCCCAACAGAAAATAAGTTTTAATTTGATCTGTTTATTTTTAAGTAATGTTAAACCTTCCCTTTGTTTTTTACAAGATTCTTAACTTTTTTTGTCATTTAATTTATTATTGACATTTATTTTTGGATTTAAATTATCTAATGGTTTAGGAGGCTTAAACGACAACATGAGCTCCGAAGGTGACTTGCCAGTTGCAGTGCTCGGAGTATCGTTGTATACCATTAAAAAAGGAAACGTATTATTTTTCAAATTAGAACTGCCGTGATTATTCGTATTTTATGCAAATTTTCTCAGAATTGACTTAGCCGTTTTTTTTACTTTGATTGTGATACAATGGAGTCGGTTTATAATCGATTTTGTTTTCCTCACAGTATCGCTTAAAAAGAGATGCGTTGAACGGTGGACCGTTGTCTGTGACTATGCATTTTGGATAACCGAAAATATCTTTAAGTTTGACTATGAAAAATTTGCTATAGGCATCAACCATTATCAGACACGTTTTACCTACTATATGAAGAAATCAAGATGAATTCTATCAAATGGTGAGGATACCTAAGGCCACGAAGTAAGACACTTTTTCTTAGCAACATTTCAAGTCATCTTACCCACTTTACAGGATCCGACTAACATTTCGATGTCTTTATCAACATAAGGCCACTAGACGTATGAATTAATTAGCATCTTCATACGAACGATGCCCACATGAACATTCTGTAAGATTTTGAGAACGGAATGACGCAAGGTTTAAGGAATGACTAAACGATGATTGTAGAAAACACACTGATCCTCTATGTAAAGTTGATTTTCTTTTAAGAAAAATGGATGAAAATCATCTCATATCACTTTTGGCCAACTACAACGAAGAAATTTAGAAACAAAATGCAAACTAGTATCTCTACGTGTTTCTTTTTGTATCAAGTTAAAATCAAGTAGATTTTCAGAACCGAAGTAGTTGATAGGAATATTTTATGATCCACTCTTGATTCCACGTTCAAGGGATGGCATGAAAGAAATCAACATGGCACATACTTAAACCCCTCTTGTATAATATTTTGTATTGGATTGGGACATTTGCCTAACATTTAAGTCTAATAAGTTATGTTTACTCGGACTAAAAATTTATTTGATGGCCAAATTGTCAGTACACAAAACAAATTGATGGTCCTAAGCGTATGTATGAAATTTTTTAATTGCGAAAATGACTGCGTGCTTTTCAACCCCTTGTGCGACATGTGCCGGGATTGCCCCGACCCCAATCGGACTGGCTTCCGCAAAGATAACGATTTCTTTATCAGGATCGTAAAGCTCTAAAATAGAATTATTGACTAAGGACTCTTTTAAAGCATTCTCACAATCGACTGACCATACGAATTTTTTATCTTTATGCTAAAGACAGTTTAATGGATAACTTACCATTGCAAAATTTGGCATTTATTGATGGTAAAAATTCAACAAACCTATAAAAGATTCTAACTGTTGAATGTAAGTTGGAATAGGTGCTTCGAGAATCGCTTTGACCCTTTCCAGAAATGTTGTGATCTAAAAAATTAACAGGCGGTTCCAGAAATTTGCATTTTTGCAAATTAATTCGAACAGTATGCAAAAAAAGAAGAGCTTTGAATTGGGTTGCCTTACATTCATCAACTGATGAAGTTCCGACCAAAATCTCATCAACATATCACTGAAATCTTTTTAAACCCAACAAAATTCTGTCCATGATTGACTGGAAAATGTCTGGTGCACTTCTTAAACCGAGAACAAGACTTTACAGTCAACACAAATCCGAATTGCGCCATCATTTTTTGGCACAATAACAATGGGACTTATCCAACGACTGACCGAGTCTTTATCTAAAATTCCTTCACTGTATAACCGATCTATTTCGGCTACAACTTTATATCGAAATTTGGAAGGGACACTATAGACTTAATGAAAAATAGACACTGCATCTTCTTTGACGACTGCTTCAAAACCTATTATAGGCGACTTAAGGTTCGAAATCACGACGTTCACTTTAATTTTAACTGGACTTACTGTGCAAATATAGTATTTTTAAATTATTACAAGTTATTACACAAACTTGGCTTGTCAAATAAACCTTCGACCGGCGAGTTCAACTTCGGACTCTATGACTCCTAAATCCTCGATTTTGCTACCTGTAACAGACACATCATAGATTAGCAATTTTTTTTTGCAAGACTAACGTGAGAAGAACTTAATTTATATAATTGTTCACTCATAGTTGACGTTGCAGCTCCAGTATCAGTTTCTATTAAGACATCGATTCTGTTGATTGAGATAACACATTGTTGAGACTGACTGACAGCGTTGATGCTGTTGACCACTTTTATGCTTGGAATCGAATTTTATTTTCACATGGTAGAAATGTGACCCTTTTCCAATTGACTGTTGGACAATTTTGATGTGTAGATCTCCCACATCGTCGACATTGTTTGCCGTGACTTCGATTTCTGATGATTTCCACTGCCCGATTTGAAGGCCAAATAACTGATGATGGACTAATGGTGGACTTTTGCTGCTTTTCTTTTTGGCAGGCTTATAGAAAGAATTTTTTAAGCCCGGTGTCTGAACTGATGATGCAGCTTTCTCTGACTCCTCCATGAACATGGCCTTATCGCAGTACTGCTCAAAATTTAGATTGTCATACTTCAGAAGCGACTGCTGAATTTTTTTGAGCTTGATGCCTGCTATGAAACGATCGGACAATTGATCGTCCAATATCTTCAACTTGTAAACTGATGTCCAGGCATCTGGACTGGTAGTTCCTGGTTTTGTTGGCACAGTTGACAAAGATGGTATATCGGTGACTGGAAAATTGTCCAAGAAATCACCAAAATAGCACGAGTTACGTTTTCCACGGAATCTTATCAATTCTAAAATTAAAATTCTTTTTCTTTTCTTTTCTTATTTTATTATTCCTCTTAATTATTAATTACAATATGTTTTTTTGATGTTTTCTATATGATTGATTTTTACCAACTGACCTACTAAATAATCCACTCGTTCCTCGAAACTCACGCCAACAAACTCCTTCGCACTTCCCATAACGCTTCTTTATAGCAACTCGATGCTTTACTTGTAAACCTGTCTCAGATATGATAGGTGGAGAGGGAGTTGTGACTGCGGTTATCAATAGAACTGTTATCCAAGCCAAGCCAAGTTTCTCTTATCAAATCAACGCTAAACTCCACTCGCAGATTGTTGCTAAGATGTTGTCTTCGTTGTTGCTATGCTGCTTTGCGTATTGTTGTCATTTCAGATAACGCATTTGTCAGTTACATGACGTAACTCCTCCCGTCAAAGTTTGAACTGATAAGGAGGCAAAGTTCAAATGTATATGTATGTATTGTATTATGAGTAAGTTTTAGGCAAGTGCATAAATAAGTTTAAATTAAACGCTCCCTTTTTTTTCTAAGTATCTACTTATATGTATACGTACATGTACTAATATCTACATCATATAAGCGTCCATATCCCAAAGTTAATATTGGGTTTTGTCCTCTATATAGTGCGAGAGTATTATGAGATGTGAGAAAGAAATGGAATACTATACAGCAATAAATCAAACAAACTCAAATTCAAATTATTTTTTATTTATTTATTTTTTTTTCTACACATGAATGTGTTTTCAGATGAACAATTACTGCAATGCTACTTTACTCTTCTTACGAATTTTTTGTTTATGGACCTTGCGTTTGTTAGTTTCTACGGTTATTTTGTTATCATGTTTTACAATGTGATCGTTGAACCTAGGTGCTAATTTGTTTCGTCTATCGTCTAGTTCGACCTAGGAGGGTCCTTACGGGATTTATTGCGTTTGTTTATATAGTGCAATTTATTGCTAAGACTTTGCTCGTGAGCGATTTTAGCCAACTGTTCGTAGTTTTGTATGTGCTTACGAAGATATTCTTGTTCTGTATTAAAATCTAAATTAGAAGGAAATGGTTGGTTTGCATGTAAATGTCCTGTAAGAAGCTCGAAAGGTGTGAGTTTTGTTGCCGAATGAATGGAACTATTGTACGTCAGAACAGCATCATCAATAATTTCTCCAATATGTACATCCTTTCTCTGCGCTTTTATTATGCGAATGAGTTCTGTAAGAGTAGAGTGAAAACGTTTTACAGGAGATTTTCCGGTAGAGTTTTTCGCACATATGGTATGAAAACTAATACTGTAGAGCTGGAGAAAATCTTTAAGCAACGTTGAAACGAACTCACTGCCATTATCAGATACAACCATTTTAGGTACTCCGTGGTGAGAAAAAAATGTCGCAAAGACTGGATTATGTTGGCACTTGTTCTGGCGATCAATAGGTACACGCTAGCAAACTTTGTGAACTTATCTATGATAGTAAGAAAGTTTTCATTATGTATAGAATAAATGTCGATATGAATAATTTCTGGTGGTTTAGATAGCGATTGAGTGAGCTCAAATTTTAGTGGCTCCCTATTCCGGTCATATTTATATTTAAGACAAGTACTACAATTGTTAATTATTTTTGATATTATATGTTTCATGTTAGGAAAAAAAAAAATCTCTTTTTAAACGTTCTAGACTTTCGGATATGCCACGATGATGTGAACTTTCATGGTATTCTCTTATCAATTTCTCTTGCTCATCCCTATTGGTGATATCTTTAAGTAATATGTTTGATCTAACTAATTTGATACGCGACCGATGAAAGAATTTCGAATACGTGGATTGTATAGCCCGAAAGGTATCATCGTCTGTTAAAATAGCTGTTAATCGTCTTGTACTTAAATATTCTTTAAGAATCGAGATTATAACACTTTCGTCTTTTGGATTAGCATGCTCTATAATAAATCTCTTTTTTCTTTTAAAAAGTATCTGCATTTTCGAAGATATTTTATGTTTGGATGAATTTTGTCGAATTATTATCTGGTTAGAGAATTTATTAATTGGGCGTTCTGATATGGGAATTCCATCTTCCAAATTTTCCTCTCCTGAATGTAAGGTAGATACATTTTCAGAGATATCAACATTATTTTCCATAGATCTTAAGTCATCTGGGTCATGATCGGTTAGGTTTATTTCATTAGCATTAAGTTCTATACGAGAGAGGTCATCGGCGTTAGAATTGAGTTTTCCCTTTTTATAAACGATCTCATAATCAAACTTTTCCAACCTTAGTCTCCATCGTACAAGTTTGGAGTTGGGTTCTTTTAGCGAAAATAGCCAAATAAGAGGCTTATGATCAGTTACTATTTTGAATTTCCTGCCATAAATGTAGGGACGGAAGTATTTTGTTGCCCATATAATGGCTAACAGTTCCTTCTCAATAGTGCTGTAATTCTGTTCGCTCTTTGATAATGTCCGACTTGCATAGCAAATCGGTTTATCTGAACCCACCAAACCTTGGGAAAGTACTGCACCTATAGCAACGTTACTAGTATCTGTAGTAACATTGAAAGGCTTGTGAAAGTCTGGGTAGCAAAGAATTGGATCATTACATAGAATGGTCTTACAATGTTCAAAGCAGTTCTTAAACCTAGTGTCAAGGATAATCTTATTCCCTTTCCGTAGGCATTCAGTCAAAGGTTTTGTGAGACTTGCGAAATCCTTTATAAATTTCCTGTAATACCCGAAAAGACCAAGGAAGGATTTAATTTGCCTTGGTGTCTTGGGCATCGGAAAAATTTGCACAGCCCTAATCTTTTCAGGGTTAGGTTTAATACCATGCGATGTAATAACATGGCCCAGAAAAGATACTTCTTTGCGAAGAAACTCCGATTTATCCATTTGTACTTTAAAGTTAGCTCCTTTTAGCTTTTGGAAAACAGCGCTTAGATTTTCGATGTGCTCTTGTAGTGAGGTGGAATACACTCTTATATCATCCATATAGACTAAGAAAATTTTCCCTTGAATATCCCTAAACACATTATCCATTACTCTCTGGAAAGTAGATGGCGCGTTTTTAAGCCCAAAAGGCATTCGTAAGAATTCATAATGTCCGTTTTCCACGGAAAACGCGGTCTTTGGGATATCATCGGCTTTGATTTCAACCTGGTGAAAACCAGAAGCAAGGTCGAGTGTGCTAAAGTACATGCTTCTTCCTAGCTTGTCTAAGATCTCCGTTATGTTAGGAATAGGATAGCGGTCGTCAATGGTTTTATCGTTCAGTTTTCGGTAATCAATTACCAGCCTCCATTTGTCCTTCCCAATTGCGTCTTTCTTCTTCGGAACAATCCAAACAGGAGAAGACCAAGGAGAACAGCTGGGGCGAATAATACCTTGACTGAGCAGATCATTAATTTGTCGATGTACTTCTTCCTTATGCACAAAGGGATATCGATAAGATTTGCAGTAAATCGGAATGTCGTCGGTGGTTTTAATTTCGTGTTTAATTTCATTAGAGAACGTTAAGTTCTGGCCTTCACTAAAGAAAATATCTTGGTATTCGTTGCATAGATTCTTTATTGCAATTTTTTCTTATTTATTAAGGCGATCTGTTCTAATTTTCTCATTTATGTGTCCTGTTGGTATTTGGTCGTTTTCAATCGAAAAATTGTTGATTTCAAAATAGGTATCTGTTTTTTTCAGCTTGAATGGGCTGCTCAACAACAAAAGTTTGTTGAAAATCAGAATTGTTAACCACCTCCATATAGGAGTACCAATTTTGAGCAACATATAGTCCTTCTGATACAATTAAATCAGGTTTTATATGTGTAGGCCTTACATAAACGCTACCAAATTCCACATCGACAGGTAACAAACAAATAATTTTGGTAGAGCCTGGAATGACAAAGGTTCTGGACATTAAGTTCGGTTTGAAACTTATTGGAATTGTAATATTTTCATTTTTTAATACAGCGTTTTTAATATCGATGACAACTCCAAGGTCTTTGAGAATGTCAATTCCAATTAAACCATCAAAGTAGTTATGGAACTTGAAAATTAGGAATGATAGCTTTTTGTCAGTTTTAAGTTCAGGTAGACCTGGTAAAACTATATGTTGGTCCACGAGGTGGGTGTTAAATATTGTCTTGATTTCATTTGGTTCTATTTTGGTGGGTTTAAAGTGTTTAGCTACGCCCGGACTTATGAAAGATCTATTGCTACCGGTATCTATAAGAAATTTTAAAGCGTTATTATTCAAACTATAGATTGTTATATAAGGTAAAATATTGGATCCGAAATTATTGATAACTAAGTATCCAATTGGTTTTTTGAGGCTAGCAAAGGAAAATTTGTATCATCGATTTCCGCCTGATATTCTTGATGTGAAGTACTAGGTAAATCTAAGCTTTGGAAGTATTGAAAGTCCTGAGGGTAGTAAGCGTACTGAGGATTAGAATTGAATTGATTAAAGTTTGTTGATTCGACACTAAACAATTGCTGGTTATGACCACCTGAATGTCTGCTAGTGTAACCACTGGAAACTTCCATTGGTTCAGATGAGGGGTATTGCCTAGCGCCATAATTTGATGTGTTGTTTGTATAGTAAGGGTTACTGAGTTGAATGTTATTATAGGTTGGTCTAGTGGGTCTGTACTGTGAATTTAATGGTGTAAAATTTCTACGAATTGGGGGTAGATTTCTTGATGTCTGAGCATTAACGTTTTGTGAATATCTGACATTAGGTGTTGGAGTAGAGTAACGTGGTATGATATGGTTATATGAATCTTATGGGAATCTTTGAATATTTTGTGGAGCTCTTTGACGATGTTGAGGGACTGCGATCGCTTGAAAATATTGAGGACTATGGAAGTAGAATCTATTTTGCTCCTCTAAACAAAAATTTAGGGCTTCAGATAATTTGGTTGGTCTCATTGCCCTTATGGTTGAGCCTAAAGGTTCTTTCAATCCCGATAAAAATACGTTGAGACAAGTCTCTTGGTAAAGTATTCTTTTAGCTTCGATAACGTTTCCCATTTTTTCATGCAATCTAACGTGGTTCATTATTATAGAAAAAATTTGAATTATTTTGGCATAAAATGTTTCGACCTTATCTTGATTTTGTCTTAAAGTATGCAAATCCCGAATGAGGCTAGTTTCATTACGTTTGTCGGCATAATGAACTACTAAATTGTTTTTGATTTTTGATTTCGTTCGTATTATAATATTGCAATAAGTAGTACCTTCAATCTGTGGCATTAGGGTGAGGATTTCCTCGACATTGCTAATGAAATCAAATAATAAACGAGGATTCCCATTGAAAGTTGGCACATCCTTAATGGCGTCCGGAATTCTCAGTGAATTAAAAACCTCTAAGGCAATCATTGAATTATTCATAACTGGTTGCATATTCATAACGTTATCTGGATGCGCAACTATTCGTTTCCCGCTAGGCAATTCAATTTTATAAATTGATTTTAATAAAGAATTAATAACTGTTCTTCTTAAATTCAATTCAAGTTTGTTTGCTCTATTCCTATAAAAACTTGTCGCGAAAAGATAATCAATTCTCTTTTTCAGCACTTTATTATATTTTGCAATCGGAGCCATAACCCAAAATATTAACTTAAAATAGGACTTACCCTTACAAATTCTGCAATTTCAACATTTTCTCAAAATTAACTTAATATATAAATTTTTTTTTATATGTATGTGTATATTCATTTATATATTTATTTTTTTTATTTAGATTTCTATTCACAAAAGATATTATAGGAATAAACAAATTTAATTCTTAACACTATTATTTATTAATCTTATACTCATACACTATGAACTATTAATTGAATTCAGTTTTAATTCCTTAGGCTTGCTAATTATAAAGTACTTGTTCTTATTGTCTATGCACTTGCACTTGTCTGTTGCAGTTTTTTTTTTTTTTTTTTTTTTTTTTTTTTTTTTTTTTTTTTACACACTTGGAATAAAACTCTAGGTTCTTTGTACTAGGAGTTAATACTGCCACTTCGATTATCGTTCGATGTGTCTGTACATTAGAATCCAGGAACTTGATTAAAGCTACTGTTTAAATATTCACTTATAAATCCAGATTCACAAATCCTATCGACTGCGCCAGTTACGTTTTCCACGGAATCTTATCAATTCTAAAATTAAAATTCTTTTTCTTTTCTTTTCTTATTTTATTATTCCTCTTAATTATTAATTACAATATGTTTTTTTGATGTTTTCTATATGATTGATTTTTACCAACTGACCTACTAAATAATCCACTCGTTCCTCGAAACTCACGCCAACAAACTCCTTCGCACTTCCCATAACGCTTCTTTATAGCAACTCGATGCTTTACTTGTAAACCTGTCTCAGATATGATAGGTGGAGAGGGAGTTGTGACTGCGGTTATCAATAGAACTGTTATCCAAGCCAAGACAAGTTTCTCTTATCAAATCAACGCTATACTCCACTTGCAGGTTGTTGCTAAGATGTTGTCTTCGTTGTTGCTATGCTGCTTTGCGTATTGTTGTCATTTCAGATAACGCATTTGTCAGTTACATGACGTAACTCACGCGGCTTTGAGTCTTACGATGTACTTTCTTATAGATTCACCGTGTTGTTGAACAATGTGATGAAATCTGAACCGCTCTGCTCTTTTGTTTTGCATAGGCGCAAATTGACTTTGCAGCAAGGTTATTTTTTTGCACTTAAATTTGCTGGATAAGTGGGCTTCGCTAACAGCTCATACATTGATTTTCCGATGATACCAATTATATAGGTATTTTTGTCGACATCTTTTATTTCATTTAATTTAAAGAAATTGATTAAGCGACTTTCGTATTCTTTGAAATTATTAGTTTTTTTTTTTTTTTTTTTTTTTTTTAATCCTCGTCGCCAATTAATGTTCTGTCTCAAAACAAATAAAACACGAATGGGCTAATAGTTAACAGCAAAATGTAAAGTTTATTATATAAATGTTACAAGACCTTAACTCCAGGACATACAAAGGGTAAATACATAACAAGTCGAAGACTCTTTCTTAATATTTTAAGAATTAGATGATCTACCCTTAAATATTTCATTAAAAGGCTTTCTTCGGTATCATGCAGATGTCATCCTCAGAACGTTGTCTATTCTGCTCAAACTTTCTCCTTGCTGTCATATTTGTTGAATTATCAACCTGAAACACACGGCGGCCCCATGCAACTTTAAAGCTTCTATTAACACTATTCCAATGACAAATTAAATGTCAAATGGGAGGAAACTTGGAGGAACGGATTTTTAACTCATACTCGTATGCCTTTCAAGAAAAAAATTAGAAAATGTTTTTTTTTTTTTGTTTGCTTTTTCTGCTATTATATGTGTATTTTTCGTTTTCTTTTTCAGGCGAAACGATAATAAAACTTACCTACTTCTAATTTTGATATTCCATAATAGCAGTCCCCAAACATGGCAATCGCAATGAAGTTTTATTGACACCTCCACACATTTTATTGGAAAAAAGGCGAAATGGGCTATAAAATTGATTGTTATAGGAATTGTAATATACTTTTTATATGTATACTATTGTTACGTAGCCATAAACCCATACATGGTTATATATATATCGGCATATATTCTTCCAACACACGTCTGGATAAACATAAGTGCCCACACAACACACTCATGTAAAAGATCAATCAAGCTTTATTTTTGACAATGTAGGTTTTACAGTCGTGCACAAGTACATTCACACAACATAATATATACTTACTCCGATAACAGTTTATTGACTATAATTTCAAATCAGTGGCTTAAGAAATAAATTATTATCCTACCAAGCACACATCTACTAATACACATAAACGAGTAGGATAAGTTAAGCTGGGGTAATTAAAAATTTATTTTTCAAAAGAAAAAAGTAACTTAATGTGATTTTGCTCGTAGGTAATGGTTTAAATGGGAAACCCATGACGTACAATTATGCTTTCTTATTATTTTTTAAAGAGCCCCAAGTACTCTGTGATGCTATGAATTGGGTAGGAACGAAATATTCACATTTTCGTTTATTTTAATGTAAACGAAATACTTTCCTTTTCGTTAGTAATTGCCTTTTGTTCTTTATAAATCATCGGGTTCTTGTTTCTGAGAATTTTGTGATTTGAAAAATAAAACTGCTGCCTCACTAGATTGAATTTGTAGCTCCGAAACGGCAGATTTCGTTGTCAATTTCGAGTTAATATAAGTAACCAACATGACTGCACAGAATATCATATGTAGCATGAATTACTTTTTTTTGTTGTGTGTATTGGGCTGGTACTGATAAAAAACAAAACACTAATTTAATCCACTTTTATGAAGAAAATAATCAACAGAAAGGCAATTCAAATCACGGCATAAGCACTTTGATAAATTATAATTAATTAGCTCCTGCTAGCTATTGTTAAGGCATTAAAGTGACTCTTTGTTTCACTTTTCATATAACAGACTGGATTCGACTGCATTGCCAACTTTGGCTTTTACAATATCACATTTTAGGTACAACTCACATTTTGTACAAGGAGTTAAACAGGGTAAACTTGACCCCCTAAATAAGAACGAGGATCTAAAATAAAAAAGATTCAGCCAAATTTCCACGAACAATGTATAATACTATGAACAAGTCACAACTTATGTTAGCACTTATTATTTTTAAAATTCACAGCGGGCGTGCTTTTCTCCACAATACCAAACAATATAACAAATTAACAAACACGTCTAACTTTTTCTGGCTAAATTAAGTCTCTGACCTGCTCACATTGATTTAATCTGCTTTTCAAACGGCTTAAGAAAGTCTGGAATCGTATTATATTGTATGAAACTTTGGCAAATGCGTTTTCTACCAAGGTTGTCTGAAAAGACTCTACAACGTCAACATAGCAGCACTCGACGGCAAAAGCTGGCGAATGTGTTTGGGCATACCGCCGAAGCTACCTCCAAGATTCAAAGAAATAAGGGCAAGGCTACGGTGATAGGAGTGCAAAAAATTCAAACCAACGGGTAACGGTTTTGCTAAGTAACGCTAGGCGTAAGGTAGCAAAATATGAGGGTTGTAATTTCAGAAATAAAAACCGCCTTTGAGAGCGAAGGCCATTCTGGCTAACCAATCACTTACTCAATTGGCGGCAGGCAAGGTAGATGTTGTTGCACATTCTTCCTTCTACGCTAAAAAACTCAAAAAGGGGGCTAGCGTGTCTGGAAAGAAGGGCAGGTTTAGCAACAAGAGAGGCAGATCCAACAACGTCGTGGAGCCCAGCGATGAGAAAAAGTGAAGGTTTTTGCGTCTTAAGCAAAGCGACTAGAAAAACGAGATTCTCGTTGCTGTGATAAACGAGCTATGGCCTTGTGGTCGTCTAACAATCGTCCAATGGAAACACGTCGAGGAGAAGTTCCAAGTCGTGCTATGGAAGGAATTATCCTTTACAGGAAACCGGGAACTTCAATTCGATGGCGCTGGTTGGAAAGGCCGACACAAGGTTGTAGCTTGTGAAAATAAGCCTTCTGTGGACTTCGTAAGACACCTCGTTTTGAAGGTTTGCGATGCTTGAGAAGACACCAAATTAAAAAGCACGACGGTGGCAGAGTTGGCAAGGTTTACTCTACCGATGGCATGGATATGGACTCCAAGCCCCTATACGTACCCTGAAAAGCTCATGGAACTACTCCATGTGAAGATTCGGAAACTAAAAGCTGATACATGGAGAGTCCTTAAGACGGGACCAGATGGCCGAAAGGCCAGCAATTTTTGCTATAAGCCTGCACCATTATAAGGCAGTGACGGCATGTTTGGTGGAATACTTCTTACAAGAGCCCTGGATCAATAAGGATAACAAGATCCAGGGTCTTACTTGTTGTTCTACAAGTTAGAAGGTAAGGTCAGGACTTGCATCCTAATCAAAAACCAAATAGAGGCATTTCTTTGAACTGACCTGACGGCGGCAACTTGCGAAAGATATTGTGTGTGACCTCGGCTTACTTCCTCTACGACTCCGAGGTATGATAGTTATCTCAGAGAAATTAAAGGACTTGGCGAGACAGAAATATTGGATGCTGGTGCTGGGATGTGACTCAATTGCCCACCATACACAATATGGAAGCAAAAGAACAGTATGGTGAACTGGCTGTATACGGTGTTGGTAAGACCCGTACTTACAAACAACGTGTATGGTGGAAAGCAACAAAGCAAATTAGTGGCGGTTCAAAGAATGGCTTACCTAGCATTGGACATGTTTCTGCAACTAACATCACTTGATTTACAGATCAAAAAACTTGTTGGTAACAGTGCAATATGACTCACTTATCTTAGTTACTTCAAGAGCAGTAGTTTCGAACATGGCACGAACCTATCGGAGTTACTGTCAGGCAATCCCATTCTAACGGTTGAAATTCCTTCCTTGGTCGACTTTATCATCCCGTATGATGAAATACATCCGGAGAGGGAGGACTCAGAATAAAATGCAATAATCAAGTCAAATGAAAGGAACAGGATCTGGTATATTCTCAGAAGACTCAGATTTAGGAGTGTCTATATGACTACCAAACGTAAGCAGTATCTTCCCATCAGAGGTTCCTGCTATTCTCAGGGCGGCTGAGATAATGCAGATGGAATTGGTATCCGAAAGAGATGTCGCTATCTACATCGATAGCCAGGCCAAACTCAAGACAATGGAATCAACCAACATTAACTCAGATACAGCCAGGGGTTTTCGCATAGTGCTCAAGGCACATTGCGTTAGAACCGGGTAAGACTGTACTGAGTGCCAGGACACAGCGGTATTAAAGGAAATGAGCAAGCGGATGACCTTGCAAGAAAAGGAGGGCTACTCGAAAATAGTTTGGTTGCCAACATCAAACCACCTTTCTGCACATTTAGGGACCACCTAAGGTGGTCAAGTCTTGTAGGACACAGGGTATCCAAGGCTCTCTGGCCTTTTTTGACGCCAAAAAATCTAGAATGGTAATAAAATTAAACAGTGATAAAGTAAAGACAGCAATAAGAATCCTGACAGGAAACTGTCTCGTGAGAAATAGACGGCCGGACTTCGTAGGCGTTCCTGCTATTCTCAGGGATTTTGCAAAGATTGTTTATGTTTTTACCATTGTTACGAAAATCATTGTGTTGACTTTTGCCCCTCGTACTATCTATTCAAGTACTAAATTGGAGAAATCTCCTTGGCGAGATCTGAGGCAAGCTTAGAATATTTCGGAGGTTTTACTTTACACTGCATGGCAAGTTGTGAACGCTCTATTCTTTTTCCGTAGTGCAACAATATAACCACATGTTGTTGACGTCTGTGATAGGCAATGGCATATTTGAGAGTTTTTCGACTTGGCGCTCTCTGTATTATCTGACTTTTTCCGGTGCGAGTAGGCGTCTAATGTTGAACCTCCTTTTATTATGTAGTTGCAGCTTTCCTTCATTTGACAGTCGAGCTCTGAATCGGGCTGCTACCACGTATTGGAAGTTGTCCACGTTTGCCTCTCTGAATGTTCTAATATCCAGGATATTTGATGAGTTATGTCCGTTAATAAGCACGTGATTGATTTGGTTGGCGACTCGACCATCCGGAGTTAGCAAAGGTTGCTTGGTGGATTCTTTTGTAAGGGAACCTCGTTCTACATATAACTGTATTACTAGCTGTCGCAAAGTTAAGGAGAGTTTATTTTCCGACCGCTTCGATTAAGATGTTCTCCTTAATGATTTTGGTATTGAAGTCTACGGGTACAATCTTAAACATCGTATTTCAGACGCTGGTAGGAGAGTGAGCACAATATTAAGGTGATGTTATAGAATTTTGCATTGACGCGGATCATAACCAGGCGGTCACTGATGGGCTTCAAACCAATGACCTTCAATTTGAGCTGCATCCCAATATGTGTAACGTTTTGCGACAGCTATAATAAATGCCTCAATCTGTTCCTCTTATAATTCCCAAACCTATCCAGCATATTTCCTGGATTGCACTAATATCCGCCATATACCGATTGAGGATATTTTCCAGTTTTTGAGTTGCTCTGTATATATAAAGCGTTCTTACATTCCAGAAGCATACTCTTAATCGAAGAATATATGGAAACTGAACATAAATGTAATGGATTTCTACATTGATGATATTCTATAGTAACATATTATGTATATCTGGCAATATGCCAACAATGGAATTTCAATTTTCTACTTCATCGGTCAATGGTGTAGGGTACGTTGGTTCAATATAAGAAATTCCTTTGCAGGTTTGCGTACTGCTTTGGCATTGAAATGTCATTTCTTCAGTGAAGTTTATTCTTATAGCATTTACTTCTTTTAAATAATTTACATTGAACTGAAGAACAAAATCAATTATCATCGTTTAAATTCTTGATTCTTTTATTTTCGTCGGCACGTGTTTTATGTTAATTGTTCCACGGAAACTTCAATACAACAGATAACTATATTTCAATTGGCAGATTTTTGCATATATTTATTGTTATGGTTGTCCCAAAATTCAAGCCAGATTTTAAATATAACGAAGGTTTTTTTTTCATACAAAAAAATGGTCGGAATAGTGACTTAGCTACATCAACTATTTATAAAGAGATTAATTCAAAAATTCAAGGAAATTGGATTACCTTAACCGTCCTTCAATGAGTCCTTCAACACAAACTATCGACACAGTTTGTTCGAGATCGTTGCATAAATTCTAGGAACATTAATTCGATACTGTAGTCAAGAAGAGGATACTTCGAGAAGCTTTCTACAGCGTATTCTCGCGAAAGACTTGTTTCTTTATGCATCCAAACTGCAACTGGCTCAAGAATCCATACTGACCATGAATTCGTTGAACGGATTTTGTAACAGATGCCGATTTTTTAAAATAAATTATCCTTAACGATAACGGTGTTATTAATTTAGGCGTTCAGAAAATCAACGAGTGATTGTGTAATTCATCCATCCGATGCAACAAATGCATCCATAACCGGTCACTGTTTATTTATTGGGTCTATAACTTAGCAAACGTGTGGTTTGCTTAGAGATGCCGTAACTTGTATTATTCCATTGTTATTATTTTATTGGAACATACGTTGGAAAGCTACTGTCATTATACGTCATTTCAGTATATGTCATTCATTTGAAGCGTAAACAACAATAAAATTTTTTTCACTCA
Organism: Volucella inanis; assembly: GCA_907269105.1. Classification (NCBI taxonomy): domain Eukaryota; kingdom Metazoa; phylum Arthropoda; class Insecta; order Diptera; family Syrphidae; genus Volucella; species Volucella inanis. The sequence continues at coordinate 122,841,726 of OU026157.1, read as the reverse complement.
AATATGTCGAACCTTGTGCCTGAAAAAGTGTTTTTGCGGGGAGTTCTTCTTCATTACTTTAATATGAAGAAAACTGCTGCCGAAAGTCATCGTTTTATGATGGAAGTTTATGGTGAACATGTTCTAGCTGAGCGAACGTGCCAAAATTGGTTTTCACTATTTAAAAGTGGTGATTTTGGCTTGGAAGACGATGAACGTCCTGGGCAGCCAAAAAAGTTTGAAGATAAAGAACTGGAAGCATTACTCTATGAAGATTGTTGCCAAACACAAGAAGAGCTCGCAGAATCTTTGGGTGTCACTCAAGCAGCCATTTCAAAATGTTTAAAAGCAGCTGGAGATATTCAAAAGCAAGGAAATTGAGTTCCACATGAACTCAAGCCGAGAGACGTCGAAAGGCGGTTTTGCATGTCCGAAATGCTGCTGGAACGCCACAAAAGGAAGTCATTTTTGCATCGGATTGTTACTGGTGATAAAAATAGATCCATTATGACAACCCCAAGCGCAAAAAATCATATGTGAAACCCGGCCAACCAGCCAAATCAACGGCAAAGCCGAATATCCATGGCGCGAAGATAATGTTTTGTATTTGATGGGATCAGATGGATGTGCTGTATTATGAGCTACTAAACCATCAATGGACAACGCCAACGAACACAATTTATCCGTTTGAAGAGAGCAGTAGCCGAAAAGCGCCCGAAATATGCGACCAGACACGAGGCAATAATTTTCCATCATGACAACGCTCGACAACACGTTGCTATTCCGGTTAAGAACTATTTTTAAAACAGTGGATGGGAAGTCTTACCCCACCCGCCTTATAGCCCAGACCTTGCCCCTTCTGACTACCATTTGTTTCGGTCGATGCAGAACGCCCTCACTGAAATACGGTTCACATCAGAGCAGAATATCAAAAATTGGCTTGATTCATTCTTGGCTGCCAGGCCGGCGCAGTTCTTTTGGGATTGAATCCACAAATTGCCAGAAAGATGGAAAAAAGTCATAGCTTCAGATGGGCAATACTTTGAATAATACTATCGTACATGTTTTTCTTAAATAGACGTTCAAATTTTGAAAAAAATACCGCAAGAATTAAAATATATACCCAATATAATTTTTTTATTTATTAATTTTTGTTTTCCATCAACAAGCTTAGCTTACAGATTACGAATGTGTTATAATAAGTACAAAAAATAGAAATGAAATAATATACAAAAAGTACTAAAGGGTGACCAGAAAGCAATGAAAGTTTTTCCAATTTTTATTTTCTAGCAATTGACAAAGTTACAAACGAAGTCCTGCTGTCAAAATTTTCAGTAAGGTTTGCCATTTTATCATACACCGTTTTATGCTTGCCGAAGGTGAGAAAATTATCTAAAAATATCCTCCAAAATTTAGCTCACTTATACGATAATATACGAAACGTAAGTTTCGTCGTGAGTTCGGTCGTCAAAACGGCTTCAGTGTGCAGGCAATTCTTCGCAGTGGGGAAAAGTTTGAGCGCGATTACACTCTATTGAATCTTAAGCTACCACCCAGACAGTGTAAAATGAATAATACATAACTGCCGTAGCGACCAGTATCGAAGAAGGCCCACAAATGTCAATTTGGCGCCGATAAGCTGAATTGGGCACCGCCAGATAGTCACCCCGGCTTATTTTGCGGTTGTATTTGGGCCTACATCCGTATAAGATTATGTTGACTTAAGAATTGAAGCAGGAAGATAATATACAACGCCTTGAGTTCGCTAATTGGGCGCTGAAAATGTTGGCCGGAGATCCGGATTTTGCCCAAAACAAGCCTCCTCTGGCCCATTTTTGATTCAGCGGCTACATCAACAAGCAAAATTGCCATTATTGGAGCGAACATAATCCACAAGGGTTCGACCAAGCATCAGTGCATCACGGAGATTGACTATTTAGTGTGGCTTATGGCATGGCAACCTCACTGTAGCTTTTTTTCTTCGACATGAGGAAGGCGATAGCGATGTTAACCGACTTTTAGAGCTCAGAGCTTAACAACATTGACATGTCCGAAATATGGTTCCAACAAGATGGCGCTACATGCAATAAACATAAGCAACGCAAAGTTCAAAGTTGTGAGGGAGAAATTTGACGACTGGGTTATCTCACGGCGAGCGTTCATCAATTGACCGCCGCGATCAAGCAATTTGTTAACACTCGATTATTTTCTCTGCAGCTACGTCAAGTCCTTAACCTACGCTAACAATCCAACTACTTTGGACGAGCTCGATGCCAACATTCGACACATTATTGCCGGGATAATATCAAAAATTATACCGAATTATCAAAAATTGGACCGGTCTAAAGGAGCACTGACACATGCACATGCACCACATGTCTTCTATGCCAGCGAGAAGAAATCTTTACTACAAGTTGCGTTATTACGAATTCTACAAAATATCGGTGGATCTGGTTACACTAGAAGGATGTTACTTTCAAGATTAGTCAGCTCGGCTCTGCTTTACGACGCCCCAGTTTGGGCAACGGTACTATCAAGACAGGATGCTTGGAAAAAACTATACAGACTAAGCGCATTATGGGCGATATATGGCTTATGGTACCCATTGACATACTCGCCAAAAGGATGTTTAGAGAATATAAAAAAATTGCGTCAAACCACCAAGTAGGAACGCATGAAGTAAAAAGGGTTTAAGAGGTGGAAAGAATCCTCAATAATACTCAAGGTGGCGAATTTTTGTAGATGGCACCACAAAAGGCCGATGCATGAATCACGCGTGAACTATCAACAATAGAACGCTGAAAAACTAAGCAGCAAAAAAATCACAATTTATAGGTGTATGTATTTACATACCATATTTCTATACTGTATATCAATAAAATATTTACAATTTTTAAATAAAACCATCAAAATTACTACATGCCTAAATTTTGGGGCTTCCTTCATTTATTTCTTTTTATCGGTGCCATTGACTTGAGTGAAAGTTTTCTAAGAAAAGTATCTCACTAAATTGACTGACCCTCCATATTCTATTATTGATGAGGAACTCTTATCAGTAGCTTTGTTTGAGCTGCCCATGTCACTAACGTCATTGATGAAAATTAATAATCATAATGTACGAGTACCATATAGAATATATAAAGTTTAATAATAATGTTGTCACTTTTAAATTCCCAACCGAGTAATTCTTTCTTACTTGATTTTTATTCTCACTCATACGCCCAATACACAATGCTTTCCTGCCTTCTTAATGCCATGCACCCAACTTCTTATTTTTAACACCTGACTTGTTATCCTGACTTCAGCTACGTCGCAACAATTGACGCCGTAGAGTGTAACTACATAGTTAGAATTGCTATAGTAAAGTAGTGCGATAACAACGTTAATGATGCTGCTGATATGATCACAGATATTCTTCTCTTTGAATAGAGATGCTTTATCCATCATCGGATTAAGAGTATCTCCCAAAATAAAGGGCGACGTTAACTGTCAGGGTAAGAGTCATGTTTTTTTGATCCTACAAGATCAACCCGTCAGAGGAAAACCGAAAAAGTTTAAACGAGCCAGAAATGATTGCAACGTCTTTTATAAATGTGTGAAATTTCAATAGGATCACAAACTGAGGTCGTTTACTACAATGCGCCAGCTCTTTTTGAAGAAAGCCAATCTGCTTGCCCTACACTTTTGCGGACAGCTCAACACTTTCAGATTGTGCATTGTCTCCCCCGTAGGTCTCAAGTACTAAAAAAATCTTTAACATTCACAACTCCGTTGGTCAAGATGGTATATATCCCCTCCTTCGGAAAATGTTTCCTTCCACGCTGGGAAAACCATTGCGTATATTTTTTCATCAATCCTTCATTTTAGGACTCTTTCCAAGCAGATGAAAAGGAGACTTTATCCGGACCGCCCCTAAAAAGAGCTGAATTTTTTTCTCTCTACTCCTACAGACAAACTGAACTTACGTGCCTTCATTTAAAGGTCATGAAAACGCTGATAAACCGAAATACCTCGAAATACGAAAACTTTTCAATGACTGTCAATACGGCTTTCGAAGCAACAGGTCAACTGGTGATTTGTTGGCGTATCTCACAGAAAAGTGGAGCCACATATACGATGTCGTCAAAAATGCTGCGAAATATGTAGGAGTCTTTAAGCGATGTAAGAACAACTTCAAAGCCTCGGGGCCAAATCTAAAGAATACGGTAGGTGGGGAAGCAATTCGTAGCCGAATTCATTCAATTTTGCCATCGTTTTCAACGACTTGTGACACGGTGCATTGTCTTGATGAAACAGCGTTTTCTTTTTCTTTAAATGCGGCCGTTTTTCTGCGATTTCGTCCTTCAAACGCTCCAACAACGCAATGTAATAGTCGCTGTTGATAGTCTGCCTCTTTTGGAGATAGTCGATGAAAATTATTCCATGTGTATCCCAAAATACGGATGCCATAACCTTGCCATCCGACTGTTGAGTTTTTGGTCGTTTTGGACGAGGTTCGTCGCCTGTTCGCCACTCAGCTGCCTGCCGACTTGACACTGGTATGAAGTGATGGAGCCAAGTTTCATCCATCGTCACATACCGATGCAAAAATTCGGCTTTATTGCGGTTAAACAGCTTTAAACACTCCTATGAATCATCAACACGTTGTTGTTTTTGGACGACTGTGAGCAAACGCGGCACCCACTTTGAACAGAGCTTTCGCATGTCCAAATATTCGTGTATGATATATCCAACACGCTCTTTCGATATCTTCAGAGCCTCAGCTATCTTGATCAACTTCAACTTTACGGTCATTCGTAATCATTTTGTGGACTTTTTTGATGTTTTCATCTGAAACAGCCTCTCTTGGAAGTACTCTAAACAGCGCCAACTACGGTGGAATAAGTTAAATTTTATCAGTACCGCATGTAAGGTTTTGTCTGCCTTATTATTTGAACACCTAAGGCCCTTCGTAGATAGTCTGACTGGTCGCTGTCAGTGTTCATTTAGACCAGGAAAGTCCACCATAAACCAAATGTTCACGTTACGGTAAATTTTGTAAAAACTTAGAAATTCCAAATCTATACAGACCATCTATTCACTGACAAGCAGATTATGATAGCTTCTATAGAAATGAACTACACAGAGCCGTGCCCAGTTTCGGCTTCTATGCCAAGCTCATTCGACTATGCTGGATGACTAAGAATACACCGTGCCCAGTTAAGGTCGATTATGACAAAGGTAAGACCTTCAATTTCTTGAAAGTATTGTGCGGAACTGTGAAGCCAACTCCAGGCGCGATTTTTTAAAAGTCTGTGTAGTTGCTCGCATATGCAGATGACGTTAACATTATGCAAAGCATACAGTGAGCTGTCACTGGAATGTTTGCGACTATTGAAGCAGAAGCGGCAAAGATGGGTTTAGCCATTAACAAAGGATCCCATTTCCATTCATTTGGAATGGGGGAGACATTGTACAGCGATACTGACCTCAGAAAATGTCGGATAGCCCGCCTTAGATGTGTAGGTCAGTTTGAGCGCATTTACGCCAGTGCCCCAAGCCGGACCCTAGCCAAATTCGTGAGCGCAACCCCAGGTGGCTTGGTAGCTGGTCCATGCCGGACTGTAGTGCCATTTAAATAAATAAGTACGTAAGTGACAATCATGTTTGTTTGGAAATACTGAGGTTCCACAGCAAAATTTGTTAAAATGAATTCAATTGTAGACGTGAGCTCATTTAGGCATTCCTTTCCAATTGAAATTATTTCGAAGTCATATTAAGCTTATTGTACGTAGGCTTTGTCGATGACCTCCTTGAAATATTCTACGATATCAACTTATATCATCTATTAATGATATTGGCGGACTAAGACCTGTAGCAATTTGTTACAATATTAAAAACAAATTTAAAACAATCTCTTCTTCTATTGGAATTGAAAATCAGTGCATGAAATCAGGTATTGACTTTGGAAACCCGTTCCCTTTTACACCGACTATTTTAATAAATTTATTGAGACCGAGGTTTCAACATTTTTCATTCTTTTCTACCTAATTGAACTTAATGTAAAAATTTTGTAAATAACATTTTCCATTAAATATTTAACCTCTTTTATTTGTTATTCATTTTGGAATAATTCATTTTAGTTTTTATCGTTTTAGATAAAAGTTTTAAGTCTACAAGCAGAATACCCTACTTAAAAGGCAGTAATTCGTATTGAATACTGAAGTACGATACTAATACCTTACACAGATACTTCGAATTTGTTTCGACGGTTAAGTTTACTTGTTTTTTCTTCTGGTGTCTATTGATAATAAAGCATTGTATTTGTGATAATAACGAGTAACCTTGAGGTGTAATTAATATTTTATCTTGTAACTCCTCCTTACTGTTCTATCTGTTGCTTGTTAAATGAAGAAAGTTTCAAGACAAGAAAATGGAAAATGTGACGTGAAAAATAAACGACAGAGTTCAGTTCATAATTTATGTATACCTTGCCTTGTACAGTTTTCACATTTAATTAATAATGATAAATATCTAAGAGGATTAAAAACTAAATTGACGTTTTGTTGAATTTTAATTCATATGTACGATTGCTTATTGTTCATAGCATATGGTAGAAAGTTTAAATCAATTTTCACTTATTTTAGCGAAAAGTATTTAGTTTCTGTGCTGCTAAGATCTGCCGATGTTTGTTTTCTTGGCTGTACCTGCCATTATTAATGCAAAATCCGGATTAGATTTTTGTCATCGGGGTATCCCGTCCAGTCAGCATTAATTTAGTTTGTAAAATTTTTCACTATTCCTTCTATGCTGCAGATACAAAAGAAAACTATTGTTTCGATCTTGATGGAAGTAGATATGACATTGATAACATATTGAAATTTTACGACAAGACAGGTATGCTCCAAAAAAATTTGCAATATATTAGGTTGTTCAATAAGCTCTGTAGTTTTTTTTTTTAAGTTTTCTAGGTACGTTTAGATGTCATCTTTGGAAATGAATTGATTTTCATCCAAATTGTTTTGGAGAAAGAGGAACAAATGATAGTCAGAAGAATAACTTTCCAGCCAAAAGAATTCAGCTTTTGCTTTGTTCACTAAAGCTGTGTGTAGTCCTGCGTTGTCATGATGGAAAACAACTCTCTTCCTGTTCGCCGACTCTGGCCGTTTTTCTATCACTGCCTATTCAAAGTATTGAGCTGAGAGCAATATGTGAACAACATTTATAACCTTTTTGGGATGCAAATCTTGTTTATCGACCGATTGCGGTGTTTGACCAGGAGCAGCGCACCATGACCTTTTACGCCGAATGATGTTGTAAACCACCTATCTTTCGCCTCCCACTCTTCTCAGGAAAGCCTCAAGTTAGTTCCATCTCAACAAAGACTCGCAGACCATTATGCGATCCATAAGGTTTCTTTCTTGAGTTCGTGTGGAATCCAAACATCTAACCTTTTCGATATTTCAAGCCTCACTCTCTACGAAACGGTTATATGGGCAATGTTAAACGGCTAAGCGATCTCCCGCCGTCGTCTGTGGTAGGTGGACATCCGGAGCGAACAGCATCAGCAAGATCGGTATTTTCTGAACGAAAGTGTGTAATCCTACGCTGGCGAGTGTCAGCTCTTATAGCCTAATACGCGCTGTAAATATAGCGTTGCGCCTCTATAGCTCTGACACTTTCTTTTTAAAGCAAAAATTTAAATTTACAATAGTATAAAGCGGCATTTGTCAAGCGTATATTCCGTTCCTTTTACTAAATTTTGAAGCGCAATCTCAGAAGTGTAGATATTATACATAAAGATTCTCTTCAGAGATGGCTGATTTTTTGTAACAAAGCTACAAAGCACACAATGGTGCCATTGCTCTTGAAATCCAAATATGAAAACTTTAAAAATGTTTTTGCATCGCTCTGTGAAATTTCAAATCTTCATTCGAATTAATCCTTCGAGTAAGTGGTACTTGTTTGGAAGAAGGACCTTTTTTCGCTAGTTGAATATCTTTACTACATCATTCAAGTACTGAACAGCTCCCTTTTGTTTTACATGGATAGGGTTTTCCAATAGGGACTTGACAACTTTAAACTTAATCTGTGAACGCACTACTTCTCTTATCATCAAACTGTCATTGTCAATTTATTCAGTAAACTCAACATTTTGGTAAAGTATACTAACAAGCAACGTCTGCTAATTATAAAAATTTTCTACAGATATTCGGAGTGGGTGACTGCAACTTTAAGAGCTTTAACTCCAATTTTCGGTCGTAATTCTCGCTCTAGTAGACAGGCAATAACACTTTTAGTGCAAAAATTTGAGTCTACGTATTCGTTGTGTGATGTTGCCGTACCAGTGAGACAACGGGTTGGTCGAAGTGTCGAAAATATCGCTGTCGTTCAGACGTCCGTAGCAAACGATCGAAATCAGTCAATTCCACGGCGTTCTCTAGAATTGTGTATCGCTCAGACCACATACAAGATGAAGCTGACTCAAGAATTGAAGCCGATGGACCATTTGAAGCGACGTACGTTCTCCGATTGGGTTCTGTAGAAGATGCGCCAAGATGATGAATTTCATCGCAAAATCACCTTCAGTGACGAAGCTCATTTTTGGCTCAATGGGTTCGTCAATAAGCAAAATATGCGTTATTGGTCGGGTGAAAACCCACATGTGCTTCATGAATCACCACTTCACCCACAAAAAATAACTGTTTGGAACGGTTTGTATGCCGGCGGCGTTATTGGGCCATATTTTTTCGTCGACGATAACGATCGCCACGTTACTGTGAATGGTCAGCGTTATCGCGCCATGATCACTGATTATTTTTGGGCCGAATTGGAAGATATGGACTTGGACGACATGTGGTTTCAACAGGATGGTGCCACAAGCCACACAGCACACGCCACAATCGATTTATTGAAGAGTAAGCATGGTGAGCGTGTTATCTCAAGACATGGGCCAGTCGATTGGCCACCTCGTTCGTGCGATTTAACGCCGCTTGACTATTTTCTGTGAGGCTACGTTATGTCATTGGCTTATGAGAACACGCCGACGACGTTGGAAGAGCTCAGAGCCAACATTGAACGAAAAATAGCGGTTGTTTCGGCCGAAATGTGTGGCCGAATCGTTGAAAATTGTTTCCAACGAATCGACCGTTGCAAACGTGCCCGCGGTGGCCATATGAACAAAATCGAGTTCTGTTCATAAATGTTTGATTGTACTTCAAGCCAATAATAAAGTTATTGAAATATCTCAAATGATTAGCCTATTATTTAAAAAAAAGTTGTCAAATCGTTATTAGAGAACCCTATATTTTCGGAGTTTTGACAGCTCTGAAGTATAATTCTTCAAAATGGGTCCAATTGAGTGTTTTTGGATTCCAAGATAAGATACTTACTCGTATATGACGATTAAGACTTAAGAATTTTCGACTCCTTAATCTTTACACGATGACTAGGCAGCCAAATGGCGAAGGATCCAGTTTTTATCAAAACATATAAGAGGTATTGTAGGTAATTGCATAAATGCAAGGACAACAGGCAAGGTCAGTTATATGATAATTTGAATTTCACCTTGTCTCAACTTTACGAGACTTAAAGATATACTCACAAGCAATTTTGTTTTTTCTTCACGGCCTTTCTCAATTACGTCAGTAAGACTACGAACCTGATCAATAGTTGCATGACTGCTTCTGAAATCAAACTGATAATCAGGGATAACCATTTATAACCACCAATTTACGATTAATTATTGGGTCTCTAACTCGTGCGGTTTGCTAACAGATGGCGTAACTTGAATTATTCCACTGTTATTATTCCATAAGAACATGCATTGGAAAGCTATTGTCATTGTACGTCATTTCAGTATATGTCATTCATTTGAAGCGTAAACAACAATAATTTTTTTCCCACTCAAATATGTCGAACTTTGTGCCTGAAAAAGTGTTTTTGCGGGGAGTTCTTCTTCATTACTGAAAACTGCTCCCGAAAGTCATCGTATTTTGGTGGAAGTTTATGGTGAACATGTTCTAGTTGAGCGAACGTGTCAAAATTGGTTTGCACTATTTAAAAGTGGTGATTTTGGCTTGGAAGACGATGAACGTCCTGGGCAGCAAAAAAGTTTGAAGATGAAGAACTGGAAGCATTCTCTATGAAGATTGTTGCTAAACAAAAGAAGAGCTTGCAGAATCTTTGGGTGTCACTCAAGCAGCCATTTTAAAACGTTTAGAAGCAGCTGGATATATTCAAAAGCAAGGAAATTGGGTTCCACATGAACTCAAGCCGAGAGACGTCGAAAGGCGGTTTTGCATGTCCGAAATGCTGCTGGAACGCCACAAAGGGAAGTCATGTTTGCATCGGATTGTTACTCTGTGATGAAAAATGGATCCATTACGACAACTCCAAGCGCAAAAAATCATATGTGAAACCCGGCCAACCAACCGAATATCCATGGCGCGAAGGTAATGCTCTGTATTTGGTGGGATCAGATTGGTGTGCTGTATTATAAGCTGCTAAGACCGGGTGAAACCATCAATGAACAATGCCAACGAACACAATTAATCCGTTTGAAGAGACCAGTAGCCGAAAAACGCCCGGAATATGCGACAAGACACGAGGCAATTATTTTTCCATCTTGACAACGCTCGGCCCCACGTTGCTATTCCGGTAAGAAACTATTTGGAAAACAGTGGATAGGAAGTCTTACCCCACCCGCTTTATAGCCCAGACCTTGCCCCTTCTGACTACCATTTGTCCCGGTCGATGCAGAACGCCCTCACTGAAATACGGTTCACATCAGAGCAGAATATCAAAAATTGGCTTGATTCATTCTTGGCTGCCAAGCCGGCCCAGTTCTTTTGGGATGGGATCCACAAATTGCCAGAAATATGGGAAAAAGTCATAGCTTCAGATGGACAATACCTTGAATAATACTTTTGTACATGTTTTTCTTAAATAAACGTTTAAATTTTGAAAAAAAAAAACCGAATTAATATATACAATATACCCAATAGTATATTCTTAAATACTCGTATTTTGGATACGATTAGAAAAAATGAGATCGGTTGTTTCCCTAGTTTTCGTACCATTAAAACCTTAGCAGCTTTTTACTCAGTCGTAGGATAGTCTTAAGCCGCGTTTGTTATATAGGGAACTGGGTATTTTCTTTGATATTAATTTATTTATATCTGTTTTGAGTTCTGTCAAGTTTATATTTGTATTTATGTACATGGCAACTTCTGTTTCCAAGACATTGTTATTAGGAATGAAATTCGTAATTAGTTTTCTGATAGACAGAATAGAGAATTCATGTCTATTAATATTTTTCAAAACAAATAATTGTATAATTTTGTTATTTTGTTCCTGTCAATCATTCTGCAGTACTCAATGTATGGTTTAGTAAGGAGAATATAAAAATAAGAAGTTTCAATATGAACAAAAGCTGTTAAAAATAATAAAGCTCCATATAATACTTATCGACCAATCTATTTCCTACCTATTTCAAAGCCAGATCAACACTTCCAGATTCTGCCTCCAATATGATCAATGTACTTTCATGCATGTGTGGCAGTAGTAGTAACGATATGGGAATAGGTCAAAATAAATCACACTTTACATTTACCGCGAAAATTGCAAACATACATACGTACTAGTAATTACCTACCCTTAGTAATGTATGGTCCTCTTACTATGAAAACCATATTTTACGTATCAAAGCTATCCAACACAGATTCCTACGCTTTGCTCTAGGCAGGCTTCTATAGGCTGATCACTACCTGCTTCCGCCTTATAATGACCGACTCAAATTGCTAGGTTTACTATGGGTGGAAAATCACAGGAAATCGGCCGATATTCTCTTTATACACCAACTCTTAGCCGGCTCTATCGACCGTCCCTCATTTCTGCTTCAAATTTATTTTTAATTCCAACCCCCGAAATTAAAGGTCTGTTCCATCACCGAATGACAAATGGTTTTATGGAATCTATGTCTCCAATGCTACGAAAAAATGAAAGTTATCTTATGTATGTGGTATCGTTAAGCTGATGTAATTGTCTATAGGTCTTTTAAATGTGCGAAAATCAATTTGAATTAAAAGACTGACAACCTTTGTATACAATACTATTTTTTACAGCGTTTTCTTGATAACCAGTTAAAATAAAATCATCACAACTGCTAAGGTAATTGGGTTTAGAGTCTCTAAAAAATCGTAGACACTTTTTTAAATTCTCAGGTACAAGATTGATATGGTACTAATTTTGAAAATAAAATTTAAAACACTAAATATAGTTGTTTGCCTTACACACATTAAAGCATAGAATATAATTGTTATTGGGATCAACCGATTTCATTTTACAATTACACGCATTACTCTATTTTGAAAACGTTGCAGTTTAACAATCGTACTATTAGAGGATATATTGGGTTGTACCACATGAAATGTGGTCGCTCGGTTGGAAATAAAAAGTTTTCGAGTGAACATCTGTACCAGAACGTTAAATTTTCTTTTTTTTTTTTAAATGAAGTGGTACGTGTGCTTGTCGTGTGAGAATTTATGGGTTCATTACAAGTACCGTTATTTTTATTTAGGAATTATTTACCATGGTTAAAATTCGAACTCTCTAAACTGAACCGCTTTTTCACCGAATAGGCACTTGTTTTTTTTTTTATAATATAATTTTTATAAATTTTTATAAATTATAATTTTTATAATTTACCGGCTTTTCACCAGGGCGTGGGCGGGTGATGTGGTAGTTTTGAAACTCAGGTGCTAGGTTTCGATATTTTTCAAAAGGTGGTTGTCAAACTGGAATGCATCTTTAATCAGTGGGTCTTAGTACGTGTTAGTTGTTAGTTCGTTACATTTTTAGCCCAGCCAGCAACCACTTTAGCATCAGTGTTATGCCTTCACGTCTTTCAGAGAATTTCCTCGCTTGAGGAGTCTATGCATATACCACTACACCACGACCACCCCACTTGTAATGAAAAGTGGATACTGTTTGATAATCGTAAAAGATCTTGGCAGTAGTTGGATGCAGATTAAAAACCCAAAACCCATCCCCAAGCCAGATCTTCACCCAAAAAAGCTTATGGTGACAATTTGGTGGACAGCTTTTTATTTCCTCAACCAGGAGAAACGATAAACGATAAAGTCCATGTCTTCCAATTCAGGCCAAAAATAATCGGTGATCATGGCGCGTTAACGTTGACCATTCACAGTAACGTGACGATCGTTATCGTCAACGAAAAAATATGGGCCAATAACGCCGCCGGCATGCAAATCGCACCAAACAGTTATTTTTTGTGGATGAAGTGGTGATTCATGAAGCACATGTGGGTTTTCACCCGACCAATAATGCATATTTTGCTTATTGACGAACCCAATGAGCCAAAAATAAGCTTCGTCACTGAAGATGATTTTGCGATGAAATTCATCATCTTGGCGCATTTTCTCCAGAACCCAATCGGAGAACGTACGTCGCTTCAAATGGTCCATCGGCTTCAATTCTTGAGTCAGCTTGATCTTGTATGGGTGTAAACCAAGTTCCTTACGCAAAATACGCCAAAATGTGGTCTGAGCGATGCCCAATTCTTGAGAACGCCGTGGAATTGACTGATTTGGATCATTTGCTACAGACCTCTGAACGGCAGTGATATATCCGACACTTTGACCAACCCGTTGTCTCACTGACACGGCAACATCACACAACGAATATGTAGACTCAAATTTTTGCACTAAACTTGTTATTGCCTGTCTACTAGCGCGAGAATTACGACCGAAAACTTGAGTTAACGCTCTAAAAGTTGCAGTCACCGACTCCGAATACCTGTATAACATTTTTATAATTTGCAGACATTGCTCGTTAGTGTACTTTACCATGAAAATATAGAGTTTACTGAATAACAGTGACAGTTTGATGATTAGTGAAAGAGTGCGTTCACAAATTAAATTCAAAGTTGTCAAGTCCCTATTGGAAAGCCCTATATTAGCGTTATTTCATACGGTTTCTCCTTAAGGCGCTCCTGAAGTCGCCGCACAAGATTTGTCTCGTCCAATCTACGGATTATTTCCTAGTTGCAATGATGCACAAGACGAGTGCCAAGTTAACGAGTTTTTTATTCGTATTTCATTGTTACAATTCCCAGATCGCTGTGAATATCGCTATTAGTTATATACCATGGAGCATTTACGATTGCTCTAATCGCTTTGTTCCGGAACGTCTGTAGGATAGACATATTGTTTGGTTTGGTAAAACCCCATAGTTGTATACCATAAGTCCACGAAGGTTTTAGCACTTGCTTATATATAATCAGCTTGTTATATGTGCTTAGTTTGGAGTATCTTCCGATAAGCCAATTCATTTCTCTTAGCCTGATTTCAAGCTCTTCACGTTTCTTTTTTACGTATGATTTCCACTTCAGTTTTACATCTGTGGTTATTCCCAAATATTTTGCCTCGTTTGCATACGGTATTTGTACCGAGTTGATGAATAAAGGTAAGTTGTTTATCTTTCTGTACGTGACATTGACGTGTGTGGACTTAGTCTCGTTTGGCACGATTCGCCAGCTTTTCGTCCACGCAAATATTTTGTACAGAGCTCGTTGAAGTTTTACAGTAGAGGATTCAACTAATTGTCCTGTGACGAGGATCACCGTGTCATCCGCGATCGTGGCAACCACAGTCTCTCATTTAGAGGTATGTCTCTAGTGTATAGTAAGAATAGGTATGGCCACAGAACGCTTCCTTGTGGAACGCCAGCTTGAAGTTCCTTGCATTCAGAGTATTCAATCCCATATCTAACCCGAAACAGTCTACTTTCAAGATAAGATTCGAGTATTCTATTCATTTTTTTCGGTACAATTTGTTGTAGCTTATATATACTTCAAGCCCTCGTGCCATACCTTTTCGGAGGCTTGCGATACATCGAGAAAAACGCTTGAACATATTTTTTTCTCTAGCGCGTTCTCAATTACATAAAAGCGAAATGGGTCTGTAAGATTTTTTGTCGTTTGGACTTTTCCCCGGTTTTGGAACCATTATGACTTCTGCGACTTTCCATTGGCTTGGAACTTATAAAAGTCTCATGGAAGCATTTATAATGTGGAGGAGCTTGACAAACGCTTTTCGATGTAGCTCCTTTAGAATTTCAAATCGTATCCCGAAGCCTTATTATTTTTTAGGTTTTTTATTCTTTGCTGTAGCTCAGACAGTGATACGGATTTTATATTGTAGTGGTTTGCTTAAATTGGTGTTGAAAAAGTTCGCGACGTCTCTAAGAAGCTTCTTAGTCCTTCCAACTTATTGGAAACTATAATATAATTGTTTGCATACTTAGACATCCTTTCTGTGAAAACCCGATTTCGATATGCAACTATCAATGGCAATACGACGATAATTTGTTAACTAAGTAAGATATCGTCTACCTTTGTATATTGCTCTAATCACTGGTTCCCTAAGTTTGTGAGATACCGGTGCCCTATCGAAGCTCAGATTTATACACGCAAAAATGTTCACAATTGAATTAAATTTTGCTGCATTGATACCATTTTCTCTATTTCCGATCATAGAATGTCTTCAAAATTCATTGAGCCTCGAACTGATAAATTCTGATATTCTGAAGTTGTAAGCGTACGCTGACATAGGATATAAAATGTCTGTCGCAAAAAAAAGATTTGTGACTTAGACTACTTCTAAATTAATCTGTGTTTGTACTGCGTGCAAAGTTTTTTTCGCACTGGTGTTGTCTACATGATGTTTTTTTCTTCATCAGTAAGAATATGTTTGCATGGAAATTCAGTCTATTGTTATTTTCAGTTTAGTTCGTCTTGAAGCTATGAAGACAAAAACGCAGTTGCCTGATGAACTCTGAACTATTACTGCGGCCTTTCCAAACACTCCACATGTGTGCTGATGTTTCGAACTGTCAAAGTTTGTTGACTGCCATATGCACAGATGTACATTAGTCACCTACAGGGTGCTAGTCTTCTTACCCACACTGGTTTTATTATTTTTTATTTACTATCATCAGATTATCTGTTAATAGTCAACAACGCATAGAAATGCGTGTGCTACAAAGCGGCAGAACATTCTCTTACCATTTAAGTCTGACGTTTCATCTAATATTATCAGGTACAAGTACAATTTCCTACGTGGTAAAAAAAAAAAAAAAAAAAAAAAAACAGTCACTTTTCGCAAGTCCAAACAAACAAGTCCCCTCCTGTCACCTACCGGCTTTAGTTTATATCATCAGGTGGCCATATTATATTGCCGGAGTTGCAAAAGTTATGCCAAACTTTAGTTTCTACTTTTATTCTCTGCAATGATGGTCAATGACTCGTCGTTAATTTTTAAAATTTTCGCCACAATTTACGAGAACGACCAACAAGTGTCTTGCAAAACTTTGTTGTTCTATAAAAAAGAAAAATATAAATTCAAGAATATCTTCACGTCGACCCTCCACATTCTTAGCGTGAAGTGATTTTCCATTTTATTTTACTTTAATGTGGGTCACCCACATTTTTTTATCTTCATCCTCTAGGCACATGTTTCGTTTATGAATCCCCCGAGATTTGCACCCTAATTCAAGTGAATTGACAAAATTTGTACCATCATATATATAATACATACATACTCGTACGTTTGGCTTTGCAGTATCTAAATCGAAGAATTTTTGCTGACTAATAGCACTATCCGATTTATTGTTGTTTTTAGAGCAAAAATAGAAGAAAATAAAATCGCAGGACTGACATAATTTCGAATGTTGTTTTGGGTGCGGAAGAACAATAGTTAACCAACCTTAAATCGACCAAGGTAAAAAGTGGGACGAAAAGGTTTAGGAGATGTTCATATTTTTAGGATTTTTATATCCTGTGCCATGTGTCAGTAGAAACGATTTTTTCGTGTCATTTTTCGAATTAACGACTTTGTAGAATGTGATGGTCCTTTTGGCACCCTCGAAATATACATAATTTGCCATATATGCACATTAAGCCAATGATTTATGTGGGACTGTGTGAGAAGAGCTAAGTTTATACAATTTAACACATATGGTATTTATTGAGCAGAAAAATTTTATTCGAAACTATTAGAATGTTAAAATGGGATCCGTGATGCATTAAGATATCTTTAATTCGCTGTATTCTAACCATTTATTTACATAATTTTCAAACATTTACTTCCTTTTCACGTTAATGACTGTATGGAACTCGCAATGTCGAACATTCCTGACCCGCCTGCACAGTTGAGGTTCAGGATCTCAACTTTCGCACTGGTAAGACAACAAACCTTCCATATGTGTCGTTGACACGTATTCTTGTTAAATCTTCCATCAGCAGTTTTCCTTTTCGTATTGTGATCGATTGCCCAGATGGACCTCGAAGTTACGACCATGACGCTAAAGGGCCAATGGTACATTTTCGTTTTGAATGATGACCACGTCAATAATAATTCGTAGATAGGGAATTGCTTTTATCCATTTTGTTCTCGCCGACAGTTGCATTAAGTATTCATTTTTTCAACGGTATCAAAAGTGCTCGTACATTTTCTGCAGTCATTCGTAGTATCCGCATATCTGCAAGCTGATGCGGATGATGCGGGCATGCCTGCCGATCAAGACTTCACAAGGTGTTAGGACAATACCGCCGCCTTGTTCATTGTGAAACGCTACAATCGGTCTTGAATTGAGACTGACTTCTATTTTTATCAGCAGTGTATTCATTGGTTGTCTTCCAATTGTATGTTGTTTTGCCTGAGTATTAATTAGTCCATGCAAGTATGTATATTGTATTCGGTTGTGTACCATTAACACTGAAAAAGTTGATACGATGAAGCGACGAAAAAAAAATTGATGTACAGGGTATATGGCCACGTAAGCCTTGGTTGCTGTGATTCTTCGTAATCCACCGAGACGAATGTTGAATGGACCGCATCTAAGTCTATGTTGTTGCATGGTACGTTGATGACGCCTATAGACAACACATCCTTGGTTAAATCGCTAAACTACAGCACGAACATGAATGATCAAGAAACGACGACGTGGATATTGCAACATATGCTGAGTTCCACAGTGCAAGGTGACTTGATGTGCATTATTGACCTGTGCACAGCTTTACTGGGTATTTCTGGTCGAAAGATACTATAAATCAACATTATTATCAGCTTTGGTGTGAGCACCTGTGACCTGAAACGATTGATGATCTGTTCGCGTCGTCTGTTCCCGTCATCAATTTTGAAATTGGTCTAGCTACGACGCATTTTTTAATACACACAAACATAGTCTTGGAGATTTGTTGTTTTTGTTGTATTGTTGTTGAATGCAAAGTTTACCATTTTACCAAGAAATCTTTAAGAAAAGTTTGCCGGATTCTCTTCTGACTGACTGATTTTTGAGATTATTCAGCTCTATTTTCGGACTCTGCAATGATTTGAGTTATTTTTAGGAAAATAAGTTTCAAAGTTAAAATGTAAAGTACTAGCAATAGCAATCTCGGGAACACATCATATTTTTATTTTTAATATTTGAAAAGGAC
This sequence comes from Volucella inanis, assembly GCA_907269105.1. Taxonomy (NCBI): domain Eukaryota; kingdom Metazoa; phylum Arthropoda; class Insecta; order Diptera; family Syrphidae; genus Volucella; species Volucella inanis. The sequence continues at coordinate 122,823,248 of OU026157.1, read as the reverse complement.
TCAAGAGGGAGTCAATAGTTTTACAATTGGAGGATAAGAAAAAAATGTTAACCCATAGAGTGATGATTGGTATCCAACATTTAGTAGGGGTGACTAGATTTTAGTATAATTTGACTCATCTTACCACGGTCATTCCGTATAAATCCGCTCTCTATGTAATATGTGAATGACCTTTTCTTGTACTTCAACACAGTACATTTATGTAGATGGCACAGAAATCTTTGTCGGTAATAGATATGCAGAGGTATAAAACAAACCGACTCAGACGGAGTTTAATGTAGTTATAGAATAATGTTCCGGTCACAGTCACATGATAAAGGCAAAGAATATAAAAAAATGCATATTTGTCCGCCACAATACAAACACGTACCAAGAAATAAATTGAGTGATGTTGTCCCCATTCACAAAAGTAGAAAACAAATGCGAAATGTTTATGGGAACATTGTTAATCTATAAATAAATGCTTACCATCGTCGTTTCTAATGTTTAATACACCTACTATATAAGATCCCTTTCGGAAGAACTTCCCCCATTAACATACGTGTTCTTGGGCCTCGGAGAATTTGCAATCCATTGTGTCGAAGAAATGGAGTGTGGAACATTATTTTTTAACCAGTCTTGGTTGACGCGCACTTTGTGAGACGGTGAACAAAATGATTGTTTCCCCAAATCGGCCCAAACCATTACTATCGGTGCTTCCTGCTTTCTGGTGGCCGTCCGAAAGTGTAAATTTTCGAAGGAATTTCTGGCAAGTAAACTCGGTCATTTTGTTTGTTGACATATTGCTCGATAGCAAATGGCGACTCATCAGAAAAAACCAAATTCGGCAACTCACCACTTTCGTGCAAGCGTAGCAACTCCTTCGCTCTTTCGACTCTAACTGTTTTCTGTTGTAGTGTAAGATCGTGTGCTTTTTGCAACTTAAATGGCTTGAGCCCAAGCTCATTTTTCAGTACGTGTTGCATCCGTTCCAACAATATGTTGAGCTCACGAGCCATTTTTCTTCCACTTCAACGCGGATTTCGCTCAATTGGAGTCTTCACATTCCGAACCATTTCTGCCGATGTTGCTGTTTTTTAATGACCACCTCCATGGCGATTTTCAACGCTGCAGTATCACGGTAACGGGCTATGACTCGAGACATAAATGATTTATTCACGTTGAGATGGTGGAGGCTCTAACGATAGCCACTTGTAGTTTTTCAGCCAAATATAAAGCAATCACACTTTCACGTTTAAATTTCATCGCGGATAAAAAATTTTCAACACATCTGAGACCCAAATCCTTTAAAAAGCTTGTAAATAATAAAATTATCTGTTATGTGTCAAAATTTGAGCTCACAGTAATGAACGGTTTGAAAATTATAGCAGTCTGAAATTGGTTGCAGTTCGAGTCAGTCAGGGTGTACAATATATTAGCAGTGAATTAAAAAAATAAACAATGAACTGCATAAGACGAAGAACATTTTAAAATTGTTGAGCTATAACAACTAAAAAACTTCACAAAATATAACTTAAAAACCCAATAAAGACAACAAAGATGTTATGGTATGGTATACAATGGCGTTGGAAATAAGCAACGCTTCGCATGAATACTGGAGATATGTCGGGTAAAAGTTTCTAACTACGAAAAAATTACGTAGCGTAAACTTAACAAAAAAAGCTTTCCAGAAACTATGTTGTACTCCTATAATTAGGGAATGAGACTAGTCCCAATTTTCTTGATAGACAAATGTAGCATCCCAGTTAAAGAAAAATGCTCTGTTCTTTTTGAATGATTGTTTTTATAATTCACTTTTAAATATCATAAAGAAGTTGAATATTTCTAAGAACAGAACAAAAGAACAATAAAAAATGTTGAACAAAATGTTAAGGGAAAAAAAAAGAACTTCACTACGCTCGATCTGACTTACATTGCCGATGTTTCTTCTAGGACGTCTCTTGAACGACTGATTTCTGGCTCCTACATTTCACACGCTTAAGTACATATCCTGATTTCATAGTCGGCCTCCGATGATTCGGAAATAGTATCACTTTCGATCCATGGCTTAATCGAATCAGCTACAGACGACGTCCGTCGACGAACTTCCTTTGCTCTTGACTTTTACCACCTCATAAGAACCAAGATATTTGAAAAACAACTTCAGTCCAGGGGCGAATTGGGTACGCCTTACCGCTACTAAGTCTCCTGCGCTGTACAGCCGAAAAATTTGAGCTTTCGCGTACACGCGAAGCTCGTCCATTTTTTCCTCAAAGTCCTGAACCATTTCATCTTCGACCATTGCCACCAGGTCAGGATTTGACCCATCACGCATCCTAACACCAACCATGCAGTTTTTGTACTCCTCGCAACCGCCGTATTTACAGTCCTTTGCAGCTGGGGTTTATGCTTAAACCGTTTTTCAGGACTATGCACGGACAACCGGGTGAGGACAGAGATGATGGTCCAATTCGTCCTCTCGGCTTGTCCATTACCTCTTAAGATACCTGTTGTAATATGTACGTCCTAAATTCGGTGTTTTTGACAATACTCATTGAATTTTTTGGAGGTGAACGCTGCTCAATTATCATTTATTATCCGCAGGGGATTACCAAATGTCTCGCTATGATGATGTTCCACCTTTGTGACTGCTTCCTCTGCGTTGGTTGTTTTTATTGGATAAATTCATAAGAACTTTATGAAGGCATCGACTATTACAAAAAGGTAGTTGTAGTTATTCGATGTCGACGATAATGGGCCCGAGTGTTCCACGTGAAAGGTAATGAGTGGCATGTCGGGCTTTTCGATAGGACTTAAAAAACCTTCTTGTTTACCGACTTTTCGGTTAGCTAATATACAATTTATTCAATTTTTAATGACAGCAAGTACATTTTCTGCTTGTTTTGGAATATAATAATCCCTCCTGACTATCTTTTCCACCCGTTTAGCGCTGATATGACCGTTCATATGAACCTTTCTTATGATTTCTTTCTGCATTGATTTCGGAAGCACAAGATAATGACGCGCTCATATTATTGTATTTGTACAAAACAGATCCTCAGAACATAATCTCGAAAACGGTCCTCTTTAGCTAAGATATCAATCAAAATACGACAGTGGTCATCTTTTCGTTGTGCATTTTGAATCCTCTCAAAAGTTCCATCTTCCACTACGAGCTCTGCTGGGCATCGACCAAGAGCATAGACATGCTGCATATCCGAACCTCTTCGATGCTTGACTGGACACTGAAACTCATCAATTATCATAGCCCAGCGAGCAATTCGAGCATAGAAGTTCCACTTTCGCATTGTCATTTCAAAGGCTTCAAATGATGCTCGGCATCATTGGTTTGAAAACTTAAATAGAAAACCGGATGAAATTGCTGGTCGTCTGGGTACTTTTGCAACTGAACTTCGCCTCCGCCGTGTTTGCTTGCACCCGCATGAAGCTCTGTTTCAAAAGTAGCGTTGAATATTTTCAGTACCACCTCGTTGCACATAATATTTTTCAAGGTTTGAAATCCGTTTCTTTGTCTAAGGCCGAATTCAAATTAAGTATTTTGCCTCGTTAGTTCCTGCAATAGTTTGGTAATTAATGAAAAATCTTTAATAAACTCACGAAAATAACTAGTAAGCCCTAGGAACCTTTGTACTTCTTTGGCAGTTCGCAGCTCGGATGGAGTTGTTTTTTTCTTCCGATATTCTTACGGTTCCTTCACTAATAATATGCCCAAGATAACTGATTCACAAGCTTTGGTATCGTGAATTTAGTTTTGCACCCGCTGAATCTTATTTGAATATCGACCGAAATCTTTTGGCAATGATTAGCGAGAAAACTTATGCGATCGGCGCTGGATTAACACTTTTGACTCTTTCTTTACATTACCACATTTTCATTTAGAATGGCTACAGTTTTTATATTGAAATATGCCTAGAAATTCATCCGAAACACAATGAAGAACGAGTGCTGTTGGAGGATTACCAGAACCAAGGTATCACGTCATCTTATGTACGACTTGGGAATTAAAGACCATTTTTCAAAATAAATGAATTGAATGATACGGAAGACTTTTTTCAGTGTAAGGTAAGTTTTCGAAAGGCATCTTTTAGTCAGCCAGGTCAATAGGAAATAATTTATTTGTTTCCATTTAATAATCATTAATAATTATACTCACTATAATTAACCCATTGTTAATTTACTTTTTGAAAGATGGATAGATACCCAGTTGGCACCAGCATAGAAATAATGCAAATGTTAAATAAAATGCACCACTTATGTACTTTTAAATAACTAGATTAGCCAAACTTGCTTCAAGAATAGAAGTTTACTTTTTTCTAAAATTAATAGTATGCATCCCACTTGCGAATATTATGTCTAAATTGGAATTGACAAGTTCAAACTGCGTTAAAAATTTGTTTTTCCTTTCTTATCTTCTTTGAAGAGTGCGAACAAATGAAGCAAATGCCCTTAGCGAACAAGGTTCCTTACCCTGCTTGTTCTTTCCTTTTTTTATTTTTATTTAATTCCATTTGTTCAATTGTCCTTCTGGTACACATTGCAAATTGCCTTCGGGTTATTTTATTCGAGAGATAAGCGCCTTGAATTTATTCGATATAAAAGAAGAGGAAAGAAACTTGTAAGGAAGTTCGTTTTTTGTTGAAGTTCTTGGTGCCTTTTTTATGTTCAAATCATAGCTGATGAACTGGGTAGTGATTTTATTTTTCGCCATAAATCTTTTGATTGGATTGTAAAAAAGCGCAGAAAAGAAAACAGGAATTGGAACTGGCAAAACAGAAAGGACTTGCACACTTTTGAAATAAAAGATTAGAAAAATGTGCTGTGACAGAAACAAATTAACACCAGAAGTGTTTGAAATACATACATACTTATATATATATATACATCCTGCTTTTGCTTTTCGATTCAAATAAGTGCAAACATTGGTTGAGTAAGCATTATTCATACATCAGTCACCTCAGTCAGATGTTTTTTTCTGTTCGCTGTATGGAGGATTCTAATCAACAATTCATTAGACTTGAGTTGGTCTCAACTTATCTGTACTTGTAAAAAGTCCAAAGTATTGTAGAAATTGAAATATTTTTTATTTACATATTCAATTTGGCTGATATGCGGCTATGTCTTTCTTTCTGGTTTTGCAGAACATCAATATAATAGATAAGAACTGTAATTCAGAAAAGTAATTCTGAGATCGTTCTTATCTTTCCATTGTAACTGACATCGACATCATCAAATGCGGTAGACATTGACAACTTGTGTGAATTATTGGGTCTATAACTTAATTTAATTTAATATAACTTAATATAACTAAGTTTAAGTTTGCTTAGAGATGGCGTCACTTGTATTATTCCATTGGAACATGCGTTGGAAAGCTACTGTCATTGTACGTCATTTCAGTATATGTCATTCATTTGAAGCGTAAACAACAATTTTTTTTTTTCACTCAAATATGTCGAACTTTGTGCCTGAAAAAGTGTTTTTGCGGGGAGCTCTTCTTCATTAGTTTAATATGAAGAAAACTGCTGCCGAAAGTCATCGTATTTTGGTGGAAGTTTATAGTGATAATGTGCTAGCTGAGCGAACGTGTGAAAAGTGGTTTGCACGATATAAAAGTGGTGATTTTGGCTTGGAATACGATGAACGTCCTGAACAGCCAAAAAAGTCTGAAGATGAAGAACTGAAAGCATTACTCTATGAACATTGTTGTCAAACATAAGAAGAACTCGCAGAATCTTTGGGTGTCACTCAAGCAGTTATTTCAAAACGTTTAAAGGCAGCTAGATATATTTAAAAGCAAGAAAATTGGGTTCCACTTGAACTCAAGCCGAGAGACGTCGAAAGGCGGTTTTGCATGTCCGAAATGCTGCTGGAATGCCACAAAAGGAAGTCATTTTTGCATCGAATTGTTACTGGTGATGAAAAATGGATCCATTACAACAACCCCAAGCGCAAAAAATCATACGTGAAACCCGGGCAACCATCCAAATCCATGGCGCGAAAATAATGCTCTGTATTTGGTGGGATCTGATGGGTGTGCTGTATTATGAGCTGCTAAAACAGGGTGAAACCATCAATGGATAACACTACCGAACACAATTAATCCGTTTGAAGAGAGCAGTAGCCATCATGACAACTCTCGGCCCCACGTTGCTATTCCGGTTAAGAATTATTTGGAAAACAGTGGATGGGAAGTCTTACCCCACCCGCCTTATAGCCCAGACCTAGCCTCTTTTGACTACCATTTGTTCCGGTCGATGCAGAATGCCCTCACTGAAATACGGTTCACATCAGAGCAGAATATCAATACTTTGAATAATACTATCGTGCATGGTTTTCTTAAATAAACGTTCAAATTTTGAGAAAAAAACCGCACGAATTGAATTACATACCCAATACATCAGCACCTTTTGAAGAATATAAGAGTATTTTAATAAATCCATTTAGCATATCTGCTGAAAATTGAACACTATGTTAAGACGTATTGAATTATTTCTCATTGCCGGTCACCAAAATGGGGAAGTTAGGCACGGATATCTATGAGAGACACTAATCTGTGGCTACAGTAGTAATAGTAGTCAAGAAATTACTACTTAAGAATGGAGGACTTTTGACAACTTTTCAGACGAAAGAATAAAAATCAAAGGGTACCAACTAGCTTTTGATGCAATCAATTTAAATTTCAATTTTGCTGATCCCGATGACTTTGTTATTTTTTCTAGGGATAAAGAAAATCTTTTCATCGATTGCCTTATGGGATATCATAGACGCGATGCTAAGTGAATAGACGTGCTTTGAATTGTTCCGTTGCTAAAGCAATTGTTTAATCATTTTTTTTTTTTGTGATAAGTAACCAATATTTAGTTGTTGTAATACAATCCAACATCTATTGGGCTTACTTGAAATCTTTGTATGCATTAACACTTCGAATAAAAACGTATATAAGTGTTTTATTACTTTGTGATTTGTGTTACTGCCTATGAAAATATGTCAACTACTCGCCAACAAACTCTCAAAGAGAAATCCGCCTTAGCCGCTGCAGTAACTCCAGATAAATTCAAGTCAGGTTACAGCCATCTGAAATCTAATACACCATCTGTGAAGCCAACAGATAAAAAAGCATCCCTATCTGATCATCTTCGTGTTTTGGAAACAAGTTTAATTACAAAATTTAAATTGTTGCTCTCTGAATTCGAACAAAGTTTTAATAACAAACTGTGCAAAGCCGTTGCTTCTCTTAATAACAGATTGGCACAGTCCGAGAGCGACATCATGGAACTACGAGATGACAACCGCAAACTAAAAGAGGAGTTGGCTGACTTTCAGCCAGATGTGATTGTTCGTGGGATCCCACAAAGACGAAAGGAAAATCCCATTGAATTGGTAAAAAAAAAATCGCCGGTAAACTGCAGTACAACATTACTTCCCACTTTGAAGCTTTTCGGCTGAGAAATAAATCTAATGATGGTCGAAGTGCGCTGCTGATTAGGCTCTCTCCTCAGACCGAGCAAAGTGCACTGCTTGCTGCTTTTCGTGTGAATAACGGCTTTACTCTCTCCCAGCTAGAGAACGAATAACTTACTAAAAACAACACGGCCTCCATTTCTGCTAACACTTCCACTACCTCTCGTATTTACATCAACGAAAGTTTAATTAAGGAGAACAGCTCTTTGCTTCGACATGCTCTTCAGCTACGCCGTGAGGGTCTATTATTCTCCGCAAGAACACGCAATGGATTGGCTTATGTTAAGAAGAGTAAGAATGATGCTGAATTAAAAACTACTACAACTACGACACTTTCCTAAAATCTGCCCGTTTTTTCCTGTTGTACAACATATAATTTTTTTTTTGTTTTTATTGCTATGCTGACTGTTATATTATGTTATAATTTATTCATTTATACTTTTTTTATTTTTATTTTTTTTATATTTTTTATGTAATTTTAACTTTTTGGAATTTTTAATTTATAATCAAATCCAATGTTATGCTTTTATGATACTATTCCTTTTCCCCCTTCTCCCTCCCACTATCATATTTTTTCGCCATTCTTTTCTTATTTGTATTTATGTTTTCTGCTCTTGTTTTCTTCTACTGTTTTTCTTCTTTTTAGATTACACAGGGCTAGACAAAAGTTCATTGCGTTACTATTAGTTATTGATGGGATGGTAATATATATTTTAATTTATGATGGCCCACAATAGGGTTTTATCTGGTGTTAGTGATGAGATTAATGCGAACGTTGGTTAGTATTTTATCCAATGCTTATGATGATTTCAAAGTATGTCACTTGACCGCTCGCAGTCTTAACCTGTCTAAATTAGACTATGCTCGACATATTTTTATAGATTCGGGAGAAGATGTAGCTTGTGTTAGTGAAACTTGGTTTAAAACACTCGATAATAACGATGATTTTGATTCAATATACGGGATTTCCGGATATTTACTCTTTCCGCATAATAGAATAAGTGACAGTACTATTGGATGGATTCCAATTTATCACAAAGCCTGTTTGGCCTGTAAAATATTAGTAAAATCTGTGGGTAATGACACCGAATATCTAGTCGTTGAAATCTCGAACTCCAATATAAAATGCATCCTTGGTGTTGTTTATAGCCCAAATCGTAATTGTTCTTTTGATCAATTTTTTTGTACAATTCAACAGTATTCAGCATCCTATGAACATATTATTCTTTTTGGTGATTTTAATGCAGATCTTTACAAATCTGACTATAGATCTAATCAGCTCTTGGACAATTTTGCTTCATCTGGTTTGGTGGTTGTCAAATCCTACGCTACACGATTTGCGCCTGACTCTATGCCGAGTCTTCTTGATTTAGTAGCTGTCTCTTACCTTTCCAGAGTGTTGCTTCTTGATCAACTATCACTTGAGGGAGTATCTGATCATGATCTTTTTTTTTGCACTTATAATACTTATAATATTGATTTCTCTTGCATCCCCTTGCAGGAATCGTTTCATTTTCGAGACTATGGATCAATAAATAACAACTTACTCCAATTTGATGCAAGTCTGACTCCATGGCACTCTTGTTACTTCGCAGCGGACGTTAATGAAAAAGTTGAACTTGTTCAAACATTAACAATTTTTTTAATAAGCATGTTCCCATCAAAACCGTTGCTGTGCGCAATAAAAAATGTCCATGGTTCACTTCTGAAATACACGATATTATAAAAGCACGTAGAAAACTGTATGCCAAATGGAAACATAGGCCTAATACTGAAAATTGGGAGTCATATTGTAGGGCCAGAAACTTATCTTCATCTATCACCAAAAGGGCAAAAAAAAGATATTTCCTGTCCAAACTAAGTGCTGACCAAATGTCAACAAAACTTTGGAGTAATTCACGCTCTCTTGTGCTTGGTAAAAATAATGTTCTAACAGAAATACCTGACCTTGATGATCTTAATAACTCATTCCTCTCTTGTTCTAGTACCAACATTTGTTTTATACCTTTTTTTTCAGTTTCACCCGGTGTTTGGATTTTGAAGTTGTCTCTGAAGTGGACGTTATACATCATATTCGAAATCTTAAATCCAACGCTATCGGAGATGGTGGATTACACTTACGCTTCGTAAAAATGATACTTCCTCATATTGTACAATAGGTTGTATCACTCATTTGTTAAATTTTTGCATTGCGTCTTCCACTTTTCCTGAGTGCTGGAAACAAGCCAAGGTCATCCCGGTACTAAAAAAAGGAAATTCTTCATCCACCACTGACAATCGCCCAATTAGCATCTTACCATACCTGTCTAAGGTTTTTGAAAAGATAATTGCCAAACAGATTGCTAGCCACCTAAATCGCTTCAATTTATTGTCTCCAGTACAGTCTGGTTTCCGTGCTCAACACAGCTGCTCAACGGCTATGATAAAAGTGCTTGCTTGACTTTTTAAAGGCCTTTGATACGGTTAATCATGACATATTATGTATGAAGTTAAAGCTGTACTTTGGGTTAAGCGATAACTCAGTGCATCTAATTAGGAACTACATTTCGAATCGTTTTCAAAAGGTTTTTTCTGAACAAAAATGTTACCGGCCAAAAAATATACTTGCCGGGGTACCTCAGGGTTCTATTCTTGGCCCAATCCTTTTCTGTCTTCACAATAACGACCTACCATATGTATGCAGTATGCATCTATACATCTATATGCGGATGATGCACAGTTATACCTTTCTCGACCAATTGGATTAATGGAAGATCTCGTTGATAGATTTAATTATGATTTGTCCTCTATAGTGAAATGTTCTCAAAATAATGGTTTAATCATGAATCCGGTAAAAACGCAATTAATTATGATTTCTAAAAAGCAGTATGACTCTGGAGAGATACCTCAATTTATATAATTTCTTGTAAGATTAAATTTTCCAGTTGTAAGCCTTGGGTAGAAGTTGAATAGAACTCTTTCCGCTATTGATCATGCAAATTTGATCGTAGCGTGTATTTATGCAGGGTTACGTAAGCTTTGGCTGTTTTCCAGTCTTACACCTGTGGATGCTGTTAAGACTTTGCTTGTGCCAATATTTAATTATGCCATAGTTATATATATTAAATTAGACTCTCAATCGCATCACAAGTTACTTGTTTGTTTTAATGATATAATGGGTTATGTCTATGGAAGGAGAAGATATGACCATGTCTCTGTCTACCACAAACATGTCCTTGGTTGTTCGTTTCAAAACTTTTGGGAAATTAGGTGCTGTGTATTCATGCACAAAATAATAAATAATCGCACATTCAACCTAATAACTCCTTCTTCTAACTTTTTAAACACTTCACGCCACTTTCTTGTCCACACTGTCAGACTTTGGAACTCTTTACCTATCTCCATTAAACAAATAATAGAAGCCGAACAATTTAAAAGTGCACTATTTGCACATTTTGCACAGTAATGTAATCTACTTCGTTTTTTTTTATTCTTTTATTTTCTTTTTGTTTTTTCTCTGTTCATTCTATTACTTTCCTTGTATCCTAATTTTCTCCCCTCTTGTCCTCTTTTTATTTAAACGTAGATATTTTTCACTCAACTTTTATGCATTTATTTATTTTTTCTTACTGCAATTCTAATGTATCTTTAATGTACAACTTTTTTTTTAAATAAAAGGCAAACCATTTGAGATATTTCAAAAACTTTATTATTGGCTTGAAGAGCTATCAAAACATTTATGAATGGAACTCGACTTCGTTCATATGGCCACGGCGGGCACATTTGCAGCGGTCGATCTGTTGAACCCAATTTTCAACGACGTACCCATTGAGCCAAAAATGAGCTTCGTCACTGAAGATGGTTTTGCGATGAAATTCATCATCTGAGCACATCTTCTCCAGAACCCAATCGGAGAACGTTTGCAGACGTTGCTCGTTAGTGTACTTTACCATAATGAAAGTGTTGAGCTTACTGAATGAATTGACAGTGAAAGTTTGATGATTAGTGACTCAAAGTTGTCAGGTCTCTATTGGAAAACCCCATACTATAAAACTGAAACTGAAACTGAAACTGACTCTGGTCTGTATCAATTAAGTGGGGTTACCAAAAACATTGGCAGACAATTCGATATAGTCTTCGCCACTGATACAGATAACTGGGTCGTTTTAAAAAGTAGACATCTTCTCTCTAATTTAGATAGTTACCATCCTCCCCTTTCTCAAACGTTGTCGTATGACAATGATCTTAATCCTGTTTCCTTTAAGAATTTTTACAATTTTAATTTTTATAGGGTAAACTACGCCAAGCCGAACAACTTCCTCAGTATGGCCAATTGTAACTTTCTCTACGATACGCCTAATCTTACGGGTAATAATGCTCTCGCATCCTTCTATATCGAAATTTTCAAATCTCCCAATCAGAACCTTTTTTACCTACACCCTGATGTAATAAAGAGCTGCAATCTCTTCGCAACAAGAGAAATAAACCCTTGTTTACTTACTTAAAATCGCGTTCCGACGCCGATTTCCTCTGCTATCAGTTTACCCAAATAAATTTCTCTGTACTTTGCCAAACTCTCAATGACAACTTTTATAATCGAATGGACCACACACTCATTTCCGACTTCAAACGATTCTTTTTGTTCATTAAAACTAAAAGTAATTTGGATATCTATCCATCATCTTTGAATTTTCTTGATAAATCCTTTCAGATCCATTCCCACGAGGCAGACAACTCTTATATTTACTACATAAATAGCTGTCCACAAACAACTTTAGAATCCGTGTCTGTAACTTTAGAGCAAGTTGGAGACAAAGTAATACACCTCAAAGATGATGATCTTCCTCCTAGCGCCCAGGGATTATTGTTCTCAACCTTGAAAAGGTCTTTTATTATTCCCCTACATTAAAAAGGTCGCAAATACGATACTTTCTACTATCAAGCAATTGTCAACTGCCCTGTGTATCTAAGCTTTTTATGACATAATGCTTTTCCATTGCTTCTCTATTGTTTCCCAACATCAATAGTTATTTCTCAAATGTCAACAAAGATCTACAACCACCAACCTAACGGAACTTCTAGCCTTTGATAGAATTTCTCATGATACGAGATTCTAAGAGTAAAGCCTCTTGGTTTCCCAAAAAACTTTGTAACATGGGATCAATCCTATTTAAATGAATGGCATTACTATGTTCTATTTAGGTCCATGGTTTCCGACCCAATTAAAGTCTTTTCTGGTGTCCTTCAAGGCAACCAACTTGGATCCTTATTATTTATTTTGACCATTAATGATGTTGATTGCATCATTAAAAAATCAAAAATATCTGTTGATGATATGAAAGTCTTTAGATATACGAGTACATCATCTTTCTTACACAGCCTACCACTGCAGGAAGATTAAGATAGATTTTGTACTTGGTGTCAGAAGAATTGCCTTGAGCTTAACGTCAATAAGTGTCAGGCTATAACTTATACCCGTAAGCGCCTTCCTAAATTATCTCGTTGTTATCTAATCTGCAATCTGCCTGTTCCCTTAGTGTGAGTTGCATGATTTAGGTATTATCTGTCTTTATCAGGCACTGGTCTAAGGAGTTTTCAATCCTAATGTTTCCAAATCCCTTTACATAGATTTTGTTAGGTTTCTTCTTGAGTACGCAAGTAAAGTTTGATCATCCTACTATAGAACTCACATCCTCCAAAAATCTTCGTGGTATTACCTAGGAAGATAGCCAAAACTTTCCACCATACTAATAGATTGAAACTTATAAATTTACAACCCCTTTCTATACGCCGAAATGTTACCGATATTCTCTTTATTCATCAACTTTTAGTTGGTAATATTGATTTCCCTCCTGAACTTCAATTTATTTCTTTTAACACCAACCCACGCAATGGGATGGAGCTAATATCTAGAATATCTACATAGAACTCTCCCTCAAGAACATTCTTATTTCCACCTATGCCTCAAGTCCTAACTTTTCTTTACTAACTTTCCAGTAACACCCTTTAGTGTTTATCTTTAGGTTTGAGTGAAATTGTTAGTTTAAAGAGTATGCTAGCAATAAGCCTTAATAAATCTTTCCGCGGTTGATCCGGCCCTCAAATCAAAAATTCAATCAAATCAAGCTACCGTCATTAATTTCACAACGAGCCTCGCTAGATGTTGTATCACCTATGCCCAGCATACCATAGTGTTGATCGAAAGCAAAGTGCCCGGTATTTCGCTAGTAGGCAACCTACAGTCTTCCTAATGAGGGCCAAGCGGAAAATCTCTGAAAACTTGGAGACATCGAACAACATTCGTTTGGTTTGCCATCAATCTGGTCACCCATGCCCATCGCAGTTATGTTTATATGAAACCAAGCCATCAATGGATGCTCTAATAGAGGGCGGAAGCACGCCTTCGTACGATCGATACCTAAAAAACCTCTCATCTGATCCTTTCTAAGCAAGTATAACGAAGATTTTATTTTCTGGGATCCCATTGTGACATGGGACGCTCTTTCTTGAACTATATCGGAAATCGTGAGAGATTTCAGATATGCAGCCGGGACATACCGTTTTAGGAGTCTGTTAAAAGCAACAGTGACATATTTGCTCGAAAGCTTATTCTATTAGTCAACAGATTTATAGGATATACTAGCCATACTCGTATAGATCCATATTAAACTCGTCGGTGACAAGCCTCGTATCTTCACGCTGCCAGAAGGCCGACAGGGCCTTAGATTTTTTTGACGTAACGAGTTTAGTCCAAAAAACTTTGTCTACCAGGATAGCACTCAAGGACATAAAATAACACTTGTTTTGAGAGGATTTACTGAAAGGTCATCTCTAATACAACAATCATAGATCATTTCTAAGACCTATATCATAACTATTGAGAGCGATAAACAGTGAGTCGACCAACATGCATCATAGTTTTGGGGACAGAACGGCCTTGCGTGGAATTCCTGTATCGCCACAGTCAGCATCCGTAATCAATATCAGACTTACCTGAATTGATTTTATCCACAAAATAAAGCCCTGTATTATCTGGTTGAGTAATACAGGTTATGTGCCCCATAAAGCACAAAAGTACACCAATGTAGGATGAAAATATATTTAATTCAAGGTAAAGTAATGAACCAGTGGCG